>CM057451.1:774595000-779595000 GCA_016271365.2 Neoceratodus forsteri | reverse complement strand
ATCTCCACAAAGTCAGGCTCTTCATCCTCATCCGAGGCTACCATTGTTGGGAGCTGGAGAGTTTCTGCCACCTTTTTATAAAATAAAAAGTGTGAGGGTGACTCAGACAGTCTGGGAGGAGAAATATTGATAGGCCTGTCTCGGGAGATGTCAGGCTCTACTGGCTCATCTAGGCCACGAAAGTTGTCATCATCATCACCTTCATACTCTGGATCTCCTTCCCAATCAACCTCAGAAAAAGCCTCCAGATCATATTCTGATGGGGCTAGTACTGACGGAACCGACCGTCTTTCAGAACCGGTCAGTTCGGTCGGAGTAGGGCAAAGCAATTTAACTATACTAATTGCTCTCGCAATCTCCTCAGCAGTTGGGATCTGTGGGTTTGGATCTGAACCGGCCGACTTCTTCCTACGCTTTGCAGAACCCAATTTTTCTGAATCGGACTTTCTTTTGCCCGAGGAAGTACCGCCTGTGTCAGCAGGCACCTCCTCAGGTTCAGTCGGAACCGAACGGGCTGGCCATCCGGTTCAGCAGATTTTATGGCCTCCCTTTCCTTAAGTCTAGCTAGTCTCTTTTGTAGCGTGAACTTATGGAAATTCTTGCATATTTGGCAGTCTGTATCGAGGTGGTCAAACCCCAGACAATAAACACAGACGAGGTGGGGATCAGCTTTAGCAAAAGCCTCCTCACAATCGGTGTAGTGTTAAAACCCAGTGGGACCAGCTTTCTTTTTAGGTTTCTCAGACATAGCCACAACTATAAAGTTACCCTTAAAAGCATTCAAGCCAAGCAACACCCAAAACTTTTAGCCACCAACCGATTCAGTGGTCGTGGAAAAAAAAAGGAATAAAAACGTTGTTTTCTTTAAGGCTGAAAGATACCAGACAACACAGCAAAGCGAAAAAAAAAACAACAATCAAGGATCAAGTTGGTTCCGAACCAGATCGACTGGACCGAAACTGAGGAAACAAAACAATTTCTTTTCTATAAAAAAAAAAATAAAAATACCACTGTCTACCACTAAACACTATACTGTACCGTGGAAAGCGATCTGATGATCGAAAAGAAATAAATCGGATGAGATTTACCGATTTACTGTACCGAACTGAAGCAGCAAGGAGAAACTCTCCGGAGCGTCTTCACAGTAGGGCGGAGTAAAGAATCTGACGGTTACACTGAACTGTACCAGGGACAGAGGTTTGAAAACCGAGCTTGAGCTCAATGTTCTATGCTTTGGCATAAAGTTAACCCTTTCCTCTCTGGAGCAGTTCAATTGCTGAGGCAGGCAGTTCAAGTGCTGAGCCTAACTGCAGACTGTTAGAATACAGCAAGACTTCATGTTGTTTGAATCACTAGTTAAAATTAAATATCCTTAGCTCTAATGTCCTCCCCTTGGTAGAGAGGATGGAATCCAAACAGGCCAAGAAAGAGAGATAGTGATCCTAGCCATTCTTGTTTGTATTAACTATTATAAAAAAGTTAGGCCACTGATTAATGGCAATGTTAGAAACTCCCATGAAAGTACTGCTGAACCTATTCAGGTTATGTAAGGGGAAGTAGGGATGGGAGGTCTAATCCTATTATGAGATCCCTTATAAGAAACAATGTTACTATGGGAAGTAATTTTTTCTTCAAGTCCCAGGAATCTCCTAGTAGTATTAGACAATGTTACAGACTACCAAGCAGTGCCTTGGGAAGAAGGTAAAGAACCTATTAAGGAACAAGCATTTTTCAATGCTGAACTTTTAATGCTGGTTTAACATTTTTTGTGTTTAATGTTTTGACACCAACTTTTGAAGAGACTTGTTTTAGGATTCACCTTACAGGCATAACATGTACCATTTATAGTTTATTGGCTGAAATGTAATTTCTAACTGAGGTGCAAAAACACACCCCATGCACCATTTTAAAAATAACACATCATGTTTACGAGGTGATGTGCAATAGGGCTGCAGCTGAGGTATTTGGGGTAAAAATATTGTAAGTTAGTTTTTAATATTTTTACACTATATTTTCAACATAGCCTTGTTATGATCCTTCCTCATGAAGACATTCATGAGGTCCTGTAAAACTATGGTTATACTGTAAATCTGAGGTAAAAGTATTGAAAACTTCCAAAGTTATGAGGCTGCCTTAGTAAAATTCGACGTAGCCCAGCTGAGATACAATATTTCGTCCTTAGTGAGGGGTTACTTACTTGGTATTACTTGATATGAAAGAACAGAAGAAGGCCAGAGCCCATCGAGACTGTTCCCCACACTATGTGGGACATTATTTATCTATTATCCCTCAATCAAACATCTAATTTGTTTTTAAAGACAGTGGCACTAGTTGCTTCTACCAATTCTCGTGGTAAGGTGTTCCACACAATGGATGCTCTTACTGGAAAACATTTTCCCCTTTTGCTAGTTTTATAAGTTTATACTTCAAGCTGTTTATTATGCAGTCTCAGAACATGTCTCCTTTTGGAGAGTGTTAGACCACATTTTTCCATTAGATCTGGTGACTTTGTTAAATTAAAAATCATAAGCATATCACCTCTTAATCTTCTAGTTTGAAGAGAGAAGAGACCAGTAGCTTTTAATCTGTTCTGATAATCCAAGTTTGTTAATCTAGGAATCATTCTAGTTACTCTCCTTTGAACCTGTTCAAGAATTGCTACGTCTTTTTTTTGGTTTGGATTCCAGAAAGGGGAGCCATAGTCTAGATACAGTCTAATGTATGCCCTATACAATGGAATAAGGCATTGTTCAGTGCGATTAACAAAAGTGCGTTTTATTTCCCTCCAAAGTCTGTTGGTCATGCAAGCAGTTCTAACACAGTGATCTTTTGATATGTTTATTATTAACATATATCCCTAAATCTTTTTTCACAATTTGATGAGTGAAGTGGTAGTCCGTTTATATGATATATCGTTTTTGGATTATTTACACCGAAATGCACTACTAAACATTTGTCTTGATTAAACTGCTTATGATTATCATTTGCCCAAAGTGTTAATTTTTCCAAATCCTTCTTTAATACAGAAATATTTTCTTGATTATTAACCTTGCCCCCCAATTTAGTATCGTCTGCAAATTTAACCATGAAGTTATTTGGCCCTGTTTGTAAATCACTGATACAGAGGTTAAAGAATGTTGGTCCCAAGACCGACCCCTGTGGTACACCACTTGTCACACTACCCAAATCAGACAAGATATCATTAATTCTGACTCTCTGAGAACGATTTGCCAACCAGTTTAAAGTCCAGTTGACAATATCAGGTGACAAACCTAGATTGTGCATTTTAGTATTGTAATGATTTTTTCATGTGAGACTTTATCGAAAGCTCTACTAAAGTCCAAAACAATTACATCAGTAGGGATACCCACATCTAGTAGAGTACTTGTATTATTGTAAAAAGATATCAGATTGGTGGTGCAGGAATACTTGGGAGTAAACCCATGCTGATTTGAATCATAAATTCCTAGTTTTTTACAATCTTGATCTATTAGAGACTTCATTACTTGTTCCATTAATTTACCAGCCACTGAGGTCAGGCTAATTGGACGATAATTTTGCACAGAACCTCTATTGCCTTTTTTAAATATGGGAGTAACTATTGCTGAATGCCAATCATTTGGTACAATGCATTCTTGTAAGGATTTATTGAAAATAATTGACAAAGGTATAGAAATATTGATAGAGGTTTCGATCAGAAACCATGGATGAATACCGTCTGGGTCCGGACTAGTATTTTTTTTTTAGTTTTTTGATAGCCTGTATAATGTCAGTTGGATAGAACCTATGATAATCTGTGTGGTGAACTTTAAATGCACTAATAGGTGATTCTTGAGAGAAGACAGAACAAAAGTGCTCATTAAAGAGAGTCGAGGTTTCTATATCAGATAGACAAGAGCCATTAGTTATAATGGGACCAATGGTCCTTGATACACCTTTTTTACTATTTATATAGGAGAAAATAGATTTGTGACAGTCTTTTGTGTGAGCTAGTTTAAACTCTAACTTATTTTTTGCCAATTTAATAGAATTTTTAAAGTTTTTCACAGATAGTCTGTATTTATGCAATAGAGTAGTTTTAAATGGAACAGAACTATTCTTAAGTTTCCTAAAAAGTTCAATTTTTATTTTAATCTGATTTTTAATTGTCTTATTGAACCAAGGGAGAATTTTTCCTTTATTATTAAATTTCCTCTTAGATGGAATAAAGGTATTTTCCAAATAATGTACAATGTTTTTAAAAAAGTCCCAAGCTTGTTGTGTTGCACAATTAAGAAGATCAGATTCCCAGTTTATGTTCTGTAAGTATTCATTGATTTTAGAAAAATTTGCTTTGTTATAATTTTTTATATAGTATAACTTCCTTTGTGTAGTTTTAAACTGTTGAATTTCAAAAAGAAAAGACGAATGATCATTGGTCCCAAGTGGATCCCAAATTTGTAAATTGCTAATTTGTTGCTCTATGTTAGTAAATAATAGATTCAAAATATTAGGACCTCGAGTGGCTTCAGTAACAAGTTGTTGTAATCCAGTACTAACTACCACATCTATTAGTTCTTTCTCGGCATAGGACTGTCCTGAGAATGAGTCCCAGTTAATATGAGGGAGGTTAAAGTCACCAAATATTACAGTATCTTGAGATTCTGAGAAATGTGTAATTTCTTTAAACATATCAGTTGTGTAATCTGAATTTGCAGATGGAGGTCAATAGATGTTACCAGTAGTTATATAGGACTGCTCCTTCAATAAGATTTTAACCCATATACTTTCCAAAGAAAAGGGAGAACACACTTCAAAAGAAGGAATATCATTTCGTATTTACATACAAACTCCACCGCCTTGCTTATCTAATCTGTTTTTATGATATAACTTAAAACCTGGAATTTGTCTGGACCAAATTGAGGATGCGTCCCACCAAGTTTCAGTTACTCCCACCACACCTATATTTAAAGTTTTACATTTGGTTTCGAGTTCTGCTAATTTGAGTTGGTTTAAAGATCTTGCATTCAAAGCTAGGAATTTACATTTAGTTGTAATAATATTTTGGTAAGTATTCAGAGACTGGGGAATAGACCCATTCTCCCCCCATTGTTTTTAGTTTAAACAATGATTTATGATTTTAGTAATAATTTTCCCCATAAGTGTACTACCCCTACGACTGAGATGTAAACCGTCCCAGCAAAACAAGGAAGAATGATCTGAAAATGATTCCCAGTGGGTAATATAGGGTATATCCTGCTTAAAACACCACTTTCTCAGCCATTCATTTAGGGCTTTGATTTTCTGCGTCATGGTAGATGTTGCTCTTGGGACAGGTAGAATTTCAGATATACATACACAGCATCCCCTGTCAAGTAACAGGTTACATAACGCCACATAGTCCTGTTTTAACTGATTAAATGGGGTGCTGTTTATATCATTAACACTGGCATGTATGATAACCAGCGGATTTTTCCCCGCATTTTGTAAAATTTTAGGCATCATGGAGGTAATGTCAGATACCCTGGCCCCACGGAAGCTAGAACAAGTGCGGTTGCTCTTGTCACTATTGCATAACGCCCTGTCAATGTGCTTAATGATTGAATCTCCCAGGACTAACACTTGTTTTGAGACAGTAGAGGTACAAGAATCAGAAACAGGTGATTGTTTAACACACTCTGGAGCGATTAACTTAATAGGTATTGATTTGGTAGCTTGAGACTTACTAGGACAAGTATTCATGGGAATTAACTCCTGATTGAAAAGTGTTTTTAAACTATTATTATCAACAGAGGGTGATGCACAGGATAAATCATGTAGCACTTCATTATTAGATACAGTCAATTGCTCAAACCTATTACGAGTTTCAATAGGGGCACTATTGTGTATTTGATCGCCCCTCCTTTTTTTAAGAGGCTTTTGACAATGGTCCAGTCATCATTATCATGAGAAGAGGGCAGATAATCATCCACCTTATAAGAGGGGGCAGAGGCAACAGGTATACTAGTACTAGTCGTTACAATTGTCTCCTCATCAGGAGGCATAGAAATGCTACCTAAATGTGAAAGAAATTGTTCATTAGAATGAAGTTGTTCATCCATAAAATCAATGTAACTTTCCAATTCCCTAATATCAGTAGAAACAAGTTTAATATTAAGCAGAAACGCTATCTCTGCTTCAAGAGTAGTAATCAGATTGCAATTAGCACATACATACTCGCCCCCATACTTTCCCTCACTATACATCAAACATTGCATACACTTACTAAGTTCTTTTTCCATTATTAAAGGTGTATATTTACTAAGAAGAGGATATGCTAAAATGATCTTATCCAAGTTTGTCTAATGCCACCAGTTTTAGCGTGCCCAGCGGACACAGCAGACACGCGCAAACGCAAATGTAGCTTCTTTTAGTTAGCTGCTTTCTGATCTACAAGCAAGGCAAGCAACAGGAAGTTGTAATTTGAGTAACCTGCTTTTATAGTGTCTAAGCCACACACCCAATTAAAATGTCTCTCCTCCTACTGGTTTAGCAAAGTAAGATGATACAGTACCCTTCATAGCACAGAACACACACTGACTTTCTTTCTTTTCTTAATCCTAAATAAGATCCCGTCTACTTCTAATAAAGTATGTGTCTTGCTTAATCTCAACAGACACTGACTCCTGCTGAGATATAAGTGTTAAATTAATAAGAAAATGTAGCTTCTTTTAGTTAGCTGCTTTCTGCTGTACAAGCAAGTCTAGCAACAGCTAAGCTCTCTTTCCTCCTACTGGTTTCAGTTTTTGCCCAGTTTTACCCCACTGCATTCTCGGGAGGGGGGGGGCTAGGCATCTTAGTCAAAGACACTCAGTGAGAAAGTTACTCTTGTGGGAAATTATCCTATGTTCCAAGGTCTGCACGATAACAATACACCAGACTGGCCCGCCTTATGGCTACACTGGTTCAGTATGGGGATTAATATAATATCCATTATTTTGTTTACACTGTTCTGCTCAATAAGAAATCAGCCTGTTTGATTTATAAGTCTCATAATTTGCATAATTTCATTGTTAAATAAATGTCACACTAGTATTTAATGTCACTGATTTGTACCTTTCCCATTGCTGCAGATTGTCTTCTGCTAAACATTTAGCTGCCAGCTGGGGACCTAGCATTTAAAAAAAAATGTAGTTTTTTTTGGTTACTGTTAGCTATGTTGGAATTACAGTTTATGAGCTTTAGGAACTGAAGGGGGTGCGGTATCTTTAAACCGAGCCCCCTTCCCCATTATAAGTCAATCAAATGCAGTGATGTGTGCGGTACCAGGGCTCATTTCAGAGCTGTGTGTGTGTGTGGAGGGGTGGCAAGCAGACTCCCCCCTCCCAATTCCAACACTGCGTTAGTATGAAGATCTAACCTTTTGTACAATTCACACTTGGACTAGATCCAGTTCATTAAAAAAAATAAATAAATCGGCATGATCCTTACATACCTCTAAACCCTCAAAACCACAAAAAATTTGTTAAAATGGATATAACATCTCCCGTTTTTGATTTTAAGGGATGTCTCTAAATTCATCTAAAAATGTCCCATGTGTCTCTCCCAAATTTGACATTTCTGTCACCGAAGTGTAAAAAGTTGAAAGATCAAAGAATGTCAGCTGTACACAGTCTGTGTTTTATACTATAGCTCTCCTTCACCAAATGCTGTTTGCACAAGCTTACTGTGCATATTGTAACAGCTTCTTAAGCTGATATTCCTTACATTGATCCCCGATTTCGGTATTCATAAGCAATGTCCCTGATTCCTTGAGGCTGAAGTTGAGAGGTATGTGTGGGGCACTGACCCTCAGAATGTGGGACACGAACATCGGAATACAAGCTCTTGTCTGAACTGCATGGAAACTAGAGTTTTACTTGTGCAAGTTCAATTTTGTTTAGCCATGTGGAGCATTTGGCGTTATGAATTTCTACTTTAGATTCTCAGCTTACAGCACATACTTCTGACTTTAGGGCAATACGTTTTCCAAATTGAGCCAAAGTGGGATGACACAGAGCCAGTCTCCTGGGAGAATGAGGAATACCTTTGCTAATGTTTAAAAATGGGGTGGGGGTGAAGTTTGCACATGTTGGATTGCTGAATGCAGCAAATGTCATAGTGCCTATCAATAAAACAGTGGCAGAGCAGGAAAGGAAAGTTTAGCGTGTCTAAGCTGAGCTAAGACTTTCATTTCAGAATAACTGCCAAAGGAAAGAGACAGTTGAAAACAAACAAGAATTGCACTAACATCTTCATTAATACAGTATTTTCCCATGATTAAAACCAAAGTGCCAGTAGCAAAATGAGCTCATCTTGTAATCCCCGCCACATGCTGTACACATGTTCATCTCTGTGTATTTCAGGTAATTTTCTGCTATCAACTGCAAAATGCTACATTACCAAAAAAAAAACAAAAAAACAATGCAGAGTGCGTGGAAGGGATTTATGTGATGTGGGCAAAAGTGGAATCGCGATCGGTGGCAGGGCGAGTGTACATCGCCGAAAATCAATTTAGGCAATGTACACCCCGGGCACACAAGAAAATGGCACCAGGGACTTAGATTTTAAATGTTTATTTGGGGGGCTGCGCGCCCCTGCCACTAAAGGATTCTTAACTCCAGGGGGGTGCATGTCGGGAGGAGGGGTGCAAAATCTGGATAAAAAAAAGAATTTCAGGCCAGGCACACAAAAATGTAGGCATGCCCGGACCTTGATCCCAAAAACCTCACAGCTTTAGGCTGCCACCCACCCACCACACTATGGGGCCAGCTCGGCAGCCCCACACCAACCATTCCAGGTCAATCCTCCCTCCATTCCGTCACGCTCTCTCTCCCCCCCCATGCGCGTATACATATAGCGGCATCCTGTCACTATATGTGTCCACCTCCCCCATCCGGTCGCCCTTCCTCAGCAGTAGCCCCATCAATTGGGTTGCTGTTATTGCAAGTGTTCAATCACTGACGCCTATGTCATAGGCTACCGTATGGAAGGACCCGCAGTCCCTTATATGACTGCGTTTTCCCAATTTCCATATGTATAGCTGCAGTTCAGAGAAAGTACATTTGATTTTGTTTTATTCTTTGGGCAAAATTGGAATCGACTGCATAATGCAGCATACAACTTCCACGGATAGTTAAGATGAACATTTTTTAAATTGTTACTGTGGGACAATTGGTGAGGTGAACACCGAAACAGCAAGATAGATAGATAGATAGGCAGACAGACAGACAGAATTCCAGAGATCACCACAATTTCTGAACATAGGTTTCCAGGTTATTTCCCAGCCCACCTTTGTGTATACTTTGCCTCCAATACACAGAAGAAAAAATTACTCACCTTAGTAATGTTGTTTCTTCTAATGGAGTCTTGCTATATTCTGACATATGCAGTGAGTCCCAACCTTCAAACTGCCCCGGAGATGAAAGAGTCAACTTTCCATGCCAGGCATGGAACACTGAGCTCAAGCTCAGCTGAGACTCTGTTTGTTGTTCTTCAAACTCAAACCGTCAGATCTTTATGAGCTATACTCACTAAGGTCCTGTGTGGAAGCTGTAAACCTACACTAGCCAACTGGCTACTAAACATAAAACACATTTTTTTGTCCCAACACAGAGACTCAAGTCAGGAGACCCAAAAATGAAAACACAACACCCACTCACCCCAAAAAGAAGGGGTGAAACAAAAAGGTGGGCACCTACTAAGTGCCAACACTGCACTGCCCACCCACATCCCAAAAACAGAGGTTCTGAGAGGCAGGCGGGGGTCAGAATATATGAAGACTCCATTAGAAGAAACAACATTACTAAGGTGAGTAATTTTTCTTCTAAACAACATGAAGTCTTGCTATATATGACATATGCAGACTATAAAGCAGTACCTTCATGGAGGAGGACAGAACCTACTTAGGAAATAGGCTCTGAAACACAGCTGTGCCAAACCGAGCATCACTCCTAGCCTGGATGTCCAGGGAGTAATGCTTGGTAAAAGTGTGAACTGTTTTCCAGGTAGCTGCTTGACATATCTCTAGAATAGGGATGTCCCTGGCAGCAGCCAGGGAAGCAGCTGTACCTCTGGTAGAGTGAGCCCTCAGGCCTGAGGATGGAACCTTACCCAATTTTTCATAGCAAAATTGGATACAAGAGACAATCCACCTGGCAATGGATCTTTTAGTGGCAGGTTTCCCTTTACCAACCTCACCATAAGTGAGGAATAGTTGGAGGGAGTCAAACCTGTGACCCTTGGTACGCTCTATGTAGTAAGTAAGGGCTCTTTTCACATCTAGACTGTGCAGTCTCCTCTCGCTAGAGGAGGAATGGTCAGTGAAGTACACTGGAAGAGACACAGATTGATTAAGGTGGAAATCTGAAACCACCTTAGGCAAGAACTTCCTGTTAGTCCTGAGGACCACCTTATCTCTATGAAAGGAGATAAAATCAGGCTCCACTGACAAGGCTTGTAATTCACTTATGTATCTGGCAGAAGAGATGGCTACCAGAAACACAGTCTTCCAAGTTAAGAACTTAAGCTCTGCCTTAAGATAAAGGCTCAGAGGGGGGGTTGCATAAGCTGAGCAATGCAAACATTGAGGTCCCAGGCAGGGGCAGGGGCCCTGAATGGAGGGTTGGTGTGAAGCAATCCCTTGAAAAACTTGGAGAAAACAGGGTGAGCTGAGAGAGAACAGGGCTTACCTGCTGAAATAAAAGCAGACACAGCTGCCAAATGCAATTTCAGTGTAGCTGGTCTCAGCCCCAAGCTATTTAAGTGAACCATATAATCAAGGACTGTGGGCAGATCAGCAGACTCTGGGGAAATTTGCTTCCCAGAGCACCATATGGAAAATCTTTTCCATTTAGAATTATAAGTAGCCCTGGTAGAAGGTTTTCTAGAAGCCTTCAGGATATCCATTACACCTTGAGAAAGGTGTAAATCAGCAAATTCTAACTCTTCAAGAGCCAGGCCTTGAGATTGAGAGATTTGAGGTTCGGGTACCAAACCCTCCCCTGAGCACAGGTTAACAGGTTGTAATTCCTGGGAAGACACAGGGGAAGATGGACTGCTAAGGACAGTAGGAGTGGATACCAGGGCTGTCTGGCCCAGTCTGGAGCAATCAGGATCATCTTGCAAGGTTGAGATCTGATTTTGACTAGCACTTTGAACAGGAGAGGGAAGGGGGAAAGCATAGAGAAACTTCCTTCCCAATTGAGAACTAAGGCATCCAGGGGGACTGAGCCCAACACTGGGGGTCTGCAGCAAAAAAGGGGAAGTTGGTGATTGTCTGGGGCTACAAAAAGATCTATCTGCAGGGTGCCCCATCTGGAAAATATCACCTCCAAGACCAGGGGATCCAGTGACCATTCGTGATGGCCCTGGGAAATCCTGCTGATAGCATCTGCCAGGACATTGTCCTTTCCTGGGAGGTGAACTGCTGTGAGGGAGGTGTTCAAGGAGTAAGCCAGAGACCACAACTCCATTGCTTTGGTGCACAAGGCCGTAGACCAAGTGCCTCCTTGCTTGTTGATGTACCACATTGTGGTGGTGTTGTCTGTTCTGACCTGTACAACTTTGTTCTGAACAGATTTGGAAAAAGCTTGAAGTGCTAGAAATACTGCTCTGAGTTCCAACAGATTAATGTGGAGCAGAGATTCCTGAGGGGACCACAACCCTGGGTGGAGAGGTCGCCCATGTGAGCCCCCCATCCCAAGAGGAAGGCATCTGTAGTAAGGATTAAAGAGTGAGACGGAGTGACAAAGGGAACCCCTTGTCTCAGATTGTTCTGATCCTGCCACCACTGTAGGGCCTGGATCAGGGTTCGAGTTACTGGGATGAATTTGGTCAGAGGGTCCTTCCTTTGGGACCAAAAGGCTCTCAAATGGAACTGAATGTCCCTCATCTGAAATCTTGCTCACTGCACTACCGCTGTAGAAGCAGCCATGTGCCCCAGGAGCTGTAGAAAATGCCTTGCTGGTTGAGACACCTGCAGGGTGAATGAGGAGGCCAGAGAGACCAGGGTCCTTGCCCTGTCCAGGGGAAGGAAGGCTCTGGCCTTCTCTGGGTCTAGCTCTGTGCCTAAGAAGGTGAGGAGCTGGACAGGCTCAGATCTGACTTTGAGAGATTTAGAAGGAAACCCAAAGAAGTGAGCAGTTGCTGAGTTACCTGTAAGTGTAACTTGACTTGGTCTGGGGACTGATCTACTATGAGCCAGTCGTCCAGGTAAGGGAAGATGGCAATTTTCTGCCTTCTTAGAGAAGCAACTACTACTGCCAGGCATTTTGTGAATACCCTTGGAGCAGAGGTGAGGCCAAAGGGCATTGCTCTGAACTGGTAATGGCCTGAGGGCAGCTCGAACCTGAGGAACTTTTGATGGGAGCTTCTGATGAGAATATGGAAGTAGGCATCCTTGAGGTCCAGGGACACTAGCCAGTCCCCTGGCCTAAGAAAGGGTAGAATAATTCCCAGAGTCACCATTTTGAATTTTGGTTTTAAAAGGTGCTTGTTTAGGTATCTGAGATCCAGGATGGGCCGCCATTCTCCTGTCTTTTTTGGGGTAAGGAAGTACCTGTAATATAATCCTTTGCCCCGATGTAGGGGTGGAACCCTTTCCACAGCTCTGACAGCTAGGAGGGAAGAGACCTCTGCCTCTAAGGCAAGTGCCTCTGATGGATTTGCAGGTGGAAAGGATCTGGTTCTCATCTTTGGAAACTTTTTGAAGCTGAGAACCAGTCCCTGGCTTACTACTTCCAGGACCCATTTGTCTGATGTCAGAGACTCCCAGTCCTGGACAAAGTAAGCCAGCCTGCCCTACAGGTAGCTGAGAATCGGCCCTGGCAACCCCATCAGGGTGCCTGCTTGGCAGGGGCTTTGGGCTGGGGGTGGAAGCAGGCCTGCTTGTACCCCGTCTGCCTCTCCCTCTAAAGAACCCCCTCTGGGCATATGCAGAAGAGGAGGCCTGGGCTTGGTAAAAAGGCCTATAAAAAGGCCTGCCCCTGCCCCGGGAAAGCTGCCTTTGAGGAGTGGCCTGCCTTTCCTTGGCCTGTGCACTGCTATAGGTAGTCCTATACTCATCCATTTTCTTCATGTAATTCTCTACCTGCTCCCCAAACAGAGAATTACCCGCAACAGGAAAATTCATGGCCTTAGTCTGGGTATCCTATGACAAGCTGGTACATCTGAGCCAAGTCATTCTGCGAAGTGCCACAGATGTAGCCATGACTCTTGATGACACATCATTTGAGTCCATTGCAGCATGGAATTGCACCCTGGATGCCTCAATACCATCAGCAGCCACCTGCTCCAGCTTCTTGGCAAGCTGGCCAGGGACCTGCTTTGCTAAAGCCATAACAGTGTCCCATCTGGACTTCTGATATCTAGCCACATAAGCCATATAATTCACCTGTCTGAGTTCCAAGGATGCTGCCATGTACTGTTTCTTTGCTATGGCATCAATCCTCCTGGAGTCCTTGTCTGGGGGGGGTGAAGCCAAGGGAATATTTGCCTTGTCACAGGCTGCAGCCTGCACTTCCCCAACATGGCTGCATTGTTGTGTAAGGAACTCTGTATCAGAGCCTGACAATGTGTACCTCTTGTCCATTCTCTTATCCACAGGAGGTATAGTGTGAGGAGTTTTTAGAATTTTAAAAGTCTGTTTCCCAAAAGATTTATGCAAGGGAATAGACAGCCTCCTAGACTCTGGGATAGCCATCATTTCTACATAGTCAGGCTCCTCTTGATCATCCACAGCTTCCTCCATAGGGAGCTGGAGGGTTTCAGCAACTTTTTTATAAAACATAAAATGAGAAGGGGACTCAAAAAGCCTAAGAGGAGACACTCCTGAAGGTCTGTCTGGGGAGATGTCTGGGTCAATGGGCACATCCAGACTTTCAAATCCACATTCACTCTCCTCATACTCCTCTTCCCCCTCCTCCAGTTCATAATATTCCTCTAAATCATACTCTTGAACTGGTGGAACCGGCCGAACCGAGTGCCTAACTGACAGTGCCTGTTCAGTCAGAACCGGGGAAAGCGACTGGACAATTTTGATCGCTTTGGCTATTTCTTCAGCGGTTGGAGAGGAAAGTTTTGGCTCCACACCAACTGATTTCCTAGTCCTTTTTGCTGGAACTGACTCCTCAGAGTCGGATCTCCTTTTGCCTGAAGAAGTCTCGCCCTGGTCAGAGGGCACTCCTTCTGGTTCGGTTTGAACCGAACTGGGCTGGCCATCCGGTTCAGTGGACTTTTTGGCCTCCCTTTCCCTGAGCCTAACAACTCTCTTTTCTAGGGTAGCTGCAGGGAAACTTTTACAAATCTGGCAGTCTGCACTGAGGTGGTCAAACCCCAGACAATAAACACAGGTGGTGTGGGGGTCAGCCTTAGCAAAAGACTTCCCCACACACAATGCAGTGTTGAAACCCAGTGGGTCCGGTTTTTCTTTTGGGTTTCTCAGACATTGTGCCAGTCCTAACCAAACTTACCCTTTTATGGCAATCTGCCAGGCAAGACCCTCTTATCGGTTCCTAACCGTGTCACGGGTCATGGAAAAAAACATAATAAAATCCCTTTTTTTTAGAACTGACAAGAACCGGTAACCACACTCTAAAAGTACAATTTAAGATTTTTTAACAACTTGATCAGTTTAAACCGAACCGATGAACCGTTTACAAGTTCCACACAGAATAGAGTAAAATATAACCTATCTCGTACTCACAAATACCACAGACAGAGACTGAACAGACAGGTTACGGTTTAATTTCGGTCGAAAACCGAGAAAACGGCACTTTAACCAACAAAATGAACGAAGCAGAAGGAGAAATCTCCAGAGCGACTGTTCAGTGAGGCGGAGTAAAGAATCTGGCGGTTTGAGTTTGAAGAACAACAGACAGAGTCTCAACCGAGCTCGAGCTCAGCGTTCCATGCCTGGCATGGAAAGTTGACTCTTTCATCTCCGGGGCAGTTTGAAGGTTGGGACTCACTGCATATGTCAGAATATAGCAAGACTTCATGTTGTTTGAAGCACCTTTTCAAACCATGTATGAGGTTCAAAGTATTTCAATGGTCTTTTAAAGAGCTAGTGTACCAAAAGTCTGTCAGTATAGTCCTGCAGTCATCCCAAGCTTTGTCCTGTCAACTGAATGGCAGCTTAGTATATATTTAGTTGTTTGGTAAAGAGTTTTTAAATTTATACATCAATTTACTTTACTTCCGTGTTTCAGGCTGTGCCCCACGCCATTCACTGTTGCAAGCCCTGGGCATGAGGTAGTGGGGAGAATGATGCAAAGCCAATTACTGTAGATGTGAAGCCAGTCAGAGAGACTTGTGCGTGAAACTTAAATAGTGGTTCCTTGCCTTTCACATTTCTGCTGAGACAAGAATCAGCTTTTTGAAAAGTACTCCACCTCCCTATATGAGCAGCTCTTCATTTAACTGCAATATTCCTTGTGTGAACCAGTACCTTATGCTGCTCCTAAGGTACTGTAGTACAAGCCCCCCAACCTCCACAACATCCCCTTATCACACAACTGCTGGCCACTCCCCCATTCCACCCTCAAGTCCTCACTACTGCTGGCCAACCCTCCCCCATAGGAGCCTTCACCCCTCCACAGTTACCAGTACAGTTCTTCTGATATGCCCTGCAGCCGTCCATCTTGACTGACTGGGCACGATCATGTGCAAGTCTTACTTAGTTTTCATTTCCAGATAACCTGCTCGCATTCCTTCCACTGAGGATGAGTCTTACAAATTTGAAGCACTGTTATATGCGTAGAAATTATAGAACATCTCGGTGAGTTGAGCTGAAGATAGTATCTCACTCCTGAATACTAGCGCTGTTTCATACTGACAGTCAGATTTGAAAAGTTGAGCCATGACATCATGTACAGCTCAACTTTTTAAATCCGCCTGTCAATATGAAACAGCACTAGTTTTCAGGAGTGAGATAGTATCTTCAGTGCAACTCACTGAGATGTACTATATTTCTACACATATAAAAGTCTTTCAGATTTGCAAGACTTATTCTCAGTGGAAGGAATGCGAGCGGGTTGTCTGAAAATGAAAACTAAGTAAGACTTGCACAAGATCGTGCGCAGTAAGTCAAAAGGCAGCCGGCTGTGGGGGATATCAGAAGGACCATGCCGGTCACTGTGGAGAGGTGAAGGCTCGGGGGGGGGGTCCAATCTGGCATGACACTGGCAGTGGTGAAGGACTTGGGAGAAGGGAGTGGTAAACAGGTGACAGTGCCCTGACCCTGACATTGAAAGCCGATCAGCTTTTTGCTGACCCAACTTCATGCAAATGAAGACCAAAGTCCTCTCTAATTGGAGTGGCTCATTTTTCCTCAATTAGAGGACATTTCCGCCCCTCTAGCAGTGAGTGGTGTCACAACCACATTGTGTGGTCATTGGTGTAGACTGCTGAGCCTCTGTTATTTTCAACTGCAATGAGCTCGGCAGTGACACACCTCCATATCCCCTTTCACTGTAGCAAAACGTTTGGTGCGCATGCGCACCAAACGTAAAAAGGTTCTGCAATACTTCAGTGTCAAACCTAGCATCAGTCCTGGATTGAGCATCTAGGCAGTAGTGCTTTGTGGAGCTGTGGACTGTGCTCCAGGTAGCTGCTTTACAGGTTTGCAACAAGGGGATGTCCCTTGCAGCTGCCACAGAGGTGGCAGTTCCACGAGTGGAATGTGCCCTGAGGACCTGTGCTGGCTGTTTGTCAGCCTTTATTGTAGCAGAACAGGATGCAGGGTACTATCCAATTTGTAACTGACCTCTTTGAGGCAGGCCTGCCTTTTCCCACTTTACCATATGTAATAAACTTTTGTGAGTGAGAATCCCTGAGGTCCTTAGTACAGTATGTGTAATGTAATAGCTGAGGGACCTTTTTACGTCCAAGCTATGAGGCTTTTGTTCACCTGAACTAGATTTGGCTGTGAAAAATATTGGCAGTGTGATGGACTGGTTCAAGTGGCACTCAGTTACCAACTTTGGAAGGAACTTCCTACTAGTTCTAAGGACTAACTTGTCCCTATGGGAGATAATGTAATTGAGGTCAGTGCAAAGAGCTTGGAGCCCACACAGTCTTCTTGCAGAAGTAATTGCCACTAGAAAGACAGTATTCCATGTGACATATTTTAGGTCAGCTGTAGCAATTGGCTCAAAAGGGAGTTCCATGAGTCTGGCTATGCACAAATTCGGGTCCCAAGGAGGGACTGGTTCCCTAATAGGAGGAAACATATGTGCCAACCCTTTGAAAAACTTTTTAAAAATAGAGTGTGAAGCTATTGTTCTCTGAGCATCTGCAGGCAAATAAGCAGAAAAGGAAAATTATGTACCTACCGTAATTCTTGATCTTCTTGGACGAGTCTCCACCACTCATTCACACTAGTGGGATTGGCGCCGGAGGCACTAAGACCCATCGGAGCAAACTTTTGCTGAGGTCGGTCGGCGCGAGACGCGCCATGAGACACGTGCCAAGCAGCGGCTCGAGCGGTAATGACCATCTCGGCGACGCACCTCCAACCGCCTCAGTACCTTTTTACCAAGGAGGTGCAGCTTAACTAACAAAAGGGTAAACCTAACATTAAAACGGACATAAGATAGTCCGTATGACCCGTGTAAGAAGGGTCAGCAAAGAAGTCCTCACGGCCTAAAGATTTGAGGGAGTGAAGACCAATACAGCGGTGAGCTCGGGGATGGAGGGAGGTAGAATGAGTAGGAGACTCGTCCAAGAAGATCAAGAATTACGGTAGGTAATGTAATTTTCCTATCTTCCTGGACATAAGTCTCCACCACTCATTCACACTAGTGGGAGAGTACCAAGCTGATAATCCCCCAAAAGGGCGGCAGGAAAGCCAGAGCTCACGCGTCTAAGATAGAAGCCCATTAAGGATAGTTCTGCCGAATGCGGAATGCCGCCTGGCATGAACATCCAGTGCATAGTGCTTAACGAAAGTATGCACTGAGCTCCAGGTAGCGGCGTTGCATATATCTGCAATTGGAACATTGCGAATTTCCGCTAGGGATGCCGCGACCGCCCTAGTAGAGTGAGCGTACACTCTACCTTCTAATTTAACTTGAGCCATGGAATAGCAATGACGAAGGCATGCCACTAACCATGAAGAGATACATCTAATAGCGACAGGTTGACCCAGCCGGTGTCGCTGAAAGAAACGAACAGTTGCTGAGTCTTGACGAACATCCTTGGTTCTATCTAAATAGAACCGCAAGGTCTCTTAACATCCAAGGAATGAAGAGCTCGCCCTTCATTTTGGAAATTAGCTAAGTAAGCGGAGTACCAGAGGTTGGTTCAGATGGAATTCTGACACAACCTTGGGAAGAAATTTAGGATGAGTACGGAGAACTACCTTGTCCTTATGGAATACAGTATACGGAGGGTCCGTAACCAGTGCATGTATCTCAGAGACCCTGCGGGCTGAGGTAATGGCCACCAGGAAGGCAGTCTTCCAGGTAAGAAATTTTAGCTCACAGGTAGCTAAGGGTTCGAAAGGCTTCCGAGTGAGCATGTCCAGCACCAGGTTAATGTCCCAGGCTGCAACTGGACGCTTAACAGGGGGTCTGGTATGGAGAATCCCCTTAAGAAATCTCTTCACCATAGGTAACTGAGCCAGAGTTAAGGAAGAAACCGCTCATGGAACGCTGAGATGGCACTAAGGTGAACTTTAACTGTGGAGTATTGAAGACCTAAGTTTGATAGGTCCAAAAGATACTCCAGAACCTTGCCAGGAGGACAGGAAAAGGGATTCCAAGAGGATTTTGCATACCAGAGAGAAAACGCTTCCATTTGAAGCGTGACGTTGGGTGGCTGGCTTCCGAAGCAGCCAGAAGGATGTCTGAGACTCTACGAGAGACGTTGAACCGATTCTACTTTATCTCTTCAGGAGCCAAGCATGAAGGTGAAGTGATTTCAGGTTGGGATGGACCAACGAACCCTGAGTCAGAAGACTGATTTGCAAAGGAAGTGGTCTCGAGAGGCTGCCAACATACTGTTGAGTAGAGGAAACCATAGTTGCCGAGGCCAGGAAGGAGCAATGAGAATCATCTTGGTCCCCTGAGACCGAACTTGAGGAGTACTTTGGATTAGAGGAAGTGGTGGAAAGGCGGAAGAAAGCGCTTTGTCCACCGCAGCCTGAACGCATCCTGACAGAAAATGCCAGGCCCTGGATTTCTGGAGCAGAAGAGAGGCAGTTTTATGCTGAGTGGGATGCAAAAGGTCCAGGTCTGAGTCCCCACTCTTTGAACAGGGACCGAGCTACGGCTGGATCGAGAGACCACTGTGAGGGTCTGCCTCCGTTCTGCTGAGGTGATCTGCTAGGTCGCTTTGTATACCTGGCAGATAAACCGCTGAATCAGAGACTTGTGCTCCAAGCACCACTCCCACACCCTCATTGCTTCCCTGCAAAGGGGATAAGAATGAGCACCGCTTGCTTGTTGATGTAATACATCACTGCTTTGTTGTCCGCTTGAAGGAGAATGTTCTTGTGACAAAGGACATCCTTCAGAGCTCGGATTGCATAGAGGGACCGCCTCATCTCCAGGACATTTATGTGGAGATGAGTTTTAACTGAGTCCATACACCTTGAGTGTGGAGGGAGAGACAGTGAGCTCCCCATCCCATTAGCGATGCATCTGTGGTGATGGAGATCTGATGATCCGGGGAGCAAAGGGAATCCTTCCAGGAGATTGCTTCTTGAGACCACCAGGTGAGAGACCTTCAAGGGCCCGGCCACCTTGATGGGATAAGACTGGGGGTGAGAGGTCGGGGACCACTGAGTGGAGAGCATCCACTGGGTGGTTCTCATGTGCAGTCGGGCCAGAGGGACAGTGAAGACCGAGGACGCCATGAGACTCCAACATGCTGTACCGAAGAGAGCTGTAACCATTGGTTCTCCCTGATGTAACGGGCCATACGAAGGATGTCGAGTCTTCTGTCCTCTGGAAGGAAAGCCTTCGCTGAAGAGGTGTCTAGAAGCGTCCCTATGAAAAGGAGCCTCTGGGAGGGTTGCAGTTGAGATTTTTTCAAATTCAGCAGAACTCCCATGGACGTGAGAAGACGAGAAGTCGTTTGCACGGCTTCCAAAGTCCCTTGGCCGGAAGGGCTTGCTAGAAGCCAATCGTCCAGGTAGGGAAACACTCGGAGTCCGACTTTTCCTGAGATGCGCCTGAGAACTGCACAACACTTTGTAAAACTCAGCGCGCCGAGGATAGCCCAAAGGGCAGGACTTGAACTGATAATGCTGACCCAAAGCTACAAACCTGAGGAATTTGCGGTGGGTCGGGTGGACGGATATGCTGGTAAGCATCCTGCATATCCAGAGAGGCCAGCCAGTCGTGCTGATGCAGCAAGGGTAACAGGGTACCTAGGGAAATCATCTTGAATTTCTCCTGGGAGGAATTTGTTTAACTTTCTGAGGTCTAGAATGGGGCATCCCCCAGATTTCTTTGGAACCAGAAAGTAATGGAGTAGAACCCTGTGTTTCGAGATGCGGGGCACCAGTTCTATTGCCCTGTTGTTCAGAAGGCCCTGGATCTCCGCTGGTGAGGAGATCTGACTGAGAGGCCGACAACCTGGGTGGTTGGATGAGGACAACCGGGGGTTCCAAGAAATTGAGAGTAACCTCGCGAATTATCCGAAGAACCCATTTGTCTGAGGTTATGGACTTCCACTGGTTGTAGAAGTACATCAGACGACCTCCCACCGGAGGAGAAAGTTCCACCTCGGGCAGAGTGGATGGAACTTGGGCCAACGACTCATAAGGTAGCGCTGGGAGCTTTAGGTCCCTGCGCTTTCTGCTGCGTCTTCTTTTGAGGTTGGGCAGGTTGGCTTTTATGGAAGCTTCCCCTGCCTCTGCCTCGAAAGGACTGACGACTATGAAACTGACGTCTGTTCACATGCCCCCGAGAGGGGGCAGGCGGAGGTCTGGCCAACTTAATGGCCGATCTAGTCTTCTGAGTGGCTCTCTAAGGCTTGCTCCACCTGAGGGCCAAAAAGAAAGGAGCCATCAAAAGGCAGCGCCATCACCTGCTGCTGAGCATCATTCGTGAAGCCAGAAGTACGCAGCCAGGAATGGCGCCGAGTACAAATCCCCGCGGCTGCTGAGCGAGAAGCAGTGTCGAAGCATCCATGGCGGCTTTGACCTGTTGGTTATTGGACTCAATACCTCTAATAACGGTCAGAAGAAGCTCTGACTTGGAACCGAATCTGGAAGAGCTTCAGCCATTCTTTTCATAGAGTGCCACAGGATATACTCATACTGAGAAAAATAGCCTTGATAACTGGCAATACGATACTTAGAGTGGAGGCAGCAAAGACTCTCTTACCTAATGTATCAATCTTACGAGACTCTTTGTTAATAGGTCGAGCTGTAGTAGTTTGAGGAAGAACGACTTGTCATTCTCTCGCCAGGACTACAATAGGATCCGCAAAGGCTTGGGATGCCAAAATGGGACGATCCTTGGGAGCTGAATACTTTTTATCAATGGATTTAGCCACTGAGGGAATAAGAGCAGGGTTATTCCATACCATTTGAGACAGCTCCTCAAGGAAGGCTGAATCGGAGGAGTCAAATCCGTAGGGATCTCCGAGCATGAAGATACTGAGTCTTAATATCTTCCCAGGATCGATGTCTGTAGTCTGGAGAGAAAGAGTGATCCCAGGTTCTTCAACAGAGACTTAAAGGACAGGTCCTCGACCACAGGCTCTGTAGCAAAGAAAGATCCTGTTTCTCCACTTCATCACCCAACCAGGTCTGGGTCAGGCTCAACATCATCTCCTGATGGTCCAGAAAGGACTGTTTGGACAGGAAAGGAGTGAAAATTAGAGGAGGAATGGCAGAAAACAAGGAGAGTCCCTAAGGCTGCCGGCGCCTAGACGGCAAAACGGGCTGAAGACGGCATCGAGGAGGCGCGACGGGCGCCCAAGAGGCACGCTGCCTCGCGAACGCCTTCGGGCGGTGCCGCTGTGACGACGCCAAGGCGACGGGCGCAGCTAACGGCGCCGCGATTACGCCGAATCGGATCGCAGACGACGCCGCGAACGGCGCCGCTCGATCTAACGGCACCACGGGCGGCGCTGACGAGACAACGCTGGGCGCCACCAACGGGCGCCGAGACCACGCTGGCGCTGCTAACGGGCGCCGCAGTTCGCGCGCTCAAAACGGCGCCGACATCGCCACAGACTCTTGCAGAAGGCGCCGGAAAAGCCCCGGAACCTGGAAAACAAGAGAAGGAAAATACCAGGAGATAAGGGCATCGGTGAGGCCTCGCGCCGCAGCCATGGAGGGGGGAAACACCTACACGGAGTCGCTAGCACCGAAGAAGGCCGCCGCCGACTCAGGAAAGGTCCAACCGCCTCTACCTGATCGCCGGAGGAGCCCGAGGGCTCCGAGGTAACCCAGCCAGGCAGAAGAACCAACCTCCGAGCCCATCGCCCATAAGAGCGCCCACTGATGAAACTGCTCATCTGGAGCCCTACCTATAGGCGGGAGGCTCCATGTCGAGGACGACGACTACTTCGAAGCCGGCGACTCCGAAGAAGGAGACCGCAACTAGCAACGATAACTCACCGTCGACGCCAAGAGACATACCAGAGGGCGACTCGAGTGATGCCTTCTTTTTGACCTGTGGGTCAAGAAGAGCTCGAGGCCGAACGCGCCGAGAATGCGACCGCTTATTTTATGCCGGCTGGGGACCGCCCATCCTCGGCATCGGACTGACCGTAGTCGGAACCCCGCTGAGAGAAGGAGGCTGACCGACCAGCCCGGCTGACTGAACAGCTTTCATAACAAGTCTCCCTACCGCCACCTGACCTGCTCATGGTCGACTCCGTCCAGTAGGCCGAGACTTCTTCAAGTAAGTTAAATTTAAATATTAGAAAAATTTTACGAAAAATAGAATAAAACTAAGCGATACTACTATCGAGATAATGTTACAAAAAAACAAACTGAAAACTATGCGCTAGTTTGAAGTTTGACTCCCGACAGGCGAGCGACGTCGTCACTGAAGCGCACTCGACGGCGGGAAAAAAGGAACTGAGGCGGTTGGAGGGTCGTCGCCGAGATGGTCATTACCGCTCGAGCCGCTGCTCGCGGCGCCGTGTCTCGCGGCGCCGTCTCTCGCGCCGACCCTCCAGCAAAAAGTTTGCTCCCGATGGGTCTTAGTGCCTCCGGCGCCAATCCCACTAGTGTGAATGAGTGGTGGAGACTTATGTCCAGGAAGATCTACTGCTACATAAACCTTAAGGGTTGCAGGCCTGAGGCCTAGAGATCACAATTGCACCAGATAATCAAGCACTGTGGGCAAACCTGTCCTGAGGGGGTTGATTTTCTTAGGCCTGAACCAAATGGTAAATCTTTTCCATTTTGAAGCTAAGTCTTTCTTGTAGAGGTTTTCCAAGACACTTTCAATACTTTAAGAACCTCTTCTGACAAGTTAAACTCAGAAAATTCTAACTCCTCAAGAACCGAGCCTTCAGGTGAAGGCTCTCAAGGTTTGGAAAAACTATTGGCCCCTGGAGAGCTGTTAGGAGGTTGAATCTGTGGGGCAGACAAATGGGTTGCTTGGTGGAAAGACTGAGCAACAAAGGGAAAGTCTGTCTAGCACAGTCTGGGGTAACTAGTATCATGGTTGCAGACTGACTCCTCAGTTGGAGAAGAACTGTTGACACTAGTGGAATCAGAGGAAAGGCACAGAAGAACCTCCCCATCCAATCCAGGGCTAGCACATCCCTGGACACTGTGCCCATGGATGGTGGCCTGCAGAAATACAATGGACGCTGTTGATTGTCTTTTGAGACAAACAGATATATCTCTGGGGTTGCCCATCGCTTGAAAAGTGTCTCCAACACTTGTCTGTTCAGAGCCCATTTTTGGTGATCCTGGCTGATTCTGCTGAGTAAATCTGCCAGTGTATTTTCTTTCTCTGGGAGATTAATGGCACAGAGATGCACCTCAAGGGCATAAGCTAGGGACCAAATCTTCATGGCCTCTGTACACACTGAAGATCTGGTACCCCCTGCTTGCTGAATGCAGACCAATACTGGTGCGATGGTCTGCATCTGTCCAGTGGGGAACCAGGATCCTAGGTGAGAGGTTTAAATGCTTCATTGGCAAGCATTTAAACTAGCCAAGGGGGGGAGACGCTGAAAAGAAGCAGGGAAATCTGAGCCTCCCCCCACAAAACATGGTGATTAGTGAGATAAACACCAAGGTACAGAAGTTATTAGGGAGCAGAACAGATTTAAATGTAAAAAAAGGCAAAGGCAGTAAGGACAGAAATGGGGCTAAAAGGGGTAAGGCTATCAAGAAGTGGAGGGTGATGAGTACCAATGCCCGTAGTCTGTGTAACAAGCTCCCTGAACTAGTGGCCTTGATGGAAGAGGGTTGCCTAGATATTGTGGCAGTCACAGAAACATGGTACACAGAGAACCATGACTGGGATGTCAAGATACCAGGATACACAATCTACAGGAGGGACAGGGAGGGTAAAAGAGGAGGAGGAGTAGCTCTCTATGTAAAGGAAGGGATCAAAGCAACAGAACTAAAGAGTAAACAGGGAACAGATGAGGCACTTTGGGTCACCCTGGATACAGGAAATGGCACCACAATCCGCATGGGAGTTGTATACAGACCCCCATCTCAGGGGGAGGGAATGGACAAGGAAATGATAGAAGGCTTTCTTAGAATGGCAGAAAAAGGGGAGATATTGTTGATGGGGGACCTGAATATGTCAGATGTTAACTGAACACCTTTGCTGCAGGCACATCCAAGAGCAGGGTCATTCTTGATGCCCTACAGGGGCATGTCTCAGACAGCTAGTATTGGAACCCACTCGGGAGGAGCAATCTTAGACCTGGTACTTTCAAATGGGGATGGAGAAAGAATCTCAGATTTAGAAGTGGGTAGCATCTGGGAACAAGCGACCACCAAACAGTGTGGTTCACGATAAACACAGCCATACAATCAAGCCATACAAAAGCAAGAGTACTAGACTTTAGGAGGGCTGACTTTGGGAAATGAGAGAGTGCCACAGAAAAGCACTAGCAAACAGGCAAGAAGGAGGGTGGAGGAACAATGGGGAGTGATCAAAACAGCCATCACAGAGGCAACAAGCCTTTGTGTAAAAAATCAATAAAACACAACGAAGGGAAAACTGCTATGGTTCACAAAAGAGGTGGCAGGAAGGTTAAGGAGAAAAGGACAGCATTCAGGAAATATAAGGAAACACAGAAGGAGCAGAACAGAGAACTTTATCAGTTAAAGCAGAAAGAGGCTGGGAAGGCAGTTAGAATAGCAAAGGCCCAAACCGAGGAAAGGATAGCCAATTCTGTTAAGAAGGGGATAAGACCTTTTATAGGTACATTAGGGAGCGAAGAAAGACCAAAGGAGGGATACTGAAGCTTAATAAAGGGGAGGGAATGTGGGTAGAGGTGACAGTGAAAAGCAGGGTTCTGAACAAATATTTCTGCTCAGTATTCACAAAGGAAGAGGAGGGGAGTTACCTAAAACCAAACAAGAGAAACACTCTGAAGGCGGGGGTCGATACCAGTCCATTTACAGAAGAAAGAGTTCTGAAAGAACTAATAAAATTGAAGGTGGACAAAGCATTGGGGCCTGATGTGATTCACCCAAGAATTCTAAAAGAACTAAGGGTAGAACTAGTGACATCTCTGACTACTCTCTTTAACAAATCATGGGAGGATGGGGTGGTACCTGAGGACTGGAGGAAGGCAGATGTGATTCCTCTTCACAAAAGTGGGAGCAGGACACAGGCAGGAAACTACAGACCAGTTAGTTTGACTTCAGTGGTAGGGAAAATGATGGAATCGCTTCTGAAGGAAAGAATTGTTGAGTACCTAGGGGCCAGTGGGGCACAGGACCCAAGGCAGCATGGATTCACGATGGGAAGGTCGTGTCAGACTAATCTAATAGATTTCTTTGACTGGATGACCAAAGCAGTAGATCAGGAGGGGCTGTGACATGGCCTACCTAGATTTTAGCAAGGCATTTGATACAGTCCCACACAAAAGATTAATACACAAGATAGCCAGCCTTGGAATGGGTCCCAAGGTGGTAGCCTGATAAAAAATTGGCTAGACAACAGGACGCAAAGGGTAGTAGTAAATGGAGTACACAGGAAGAAAGGAGGGTTACTAGCGGGCACCTAGGTTCAGGTATTGGACCAGTCCTTTGTAATGTCTTATAAGTGACATTGCAGAGGAACTGGAAGGAAAAGATGGCTTTTGCAGATGACACAAAGATCTGCAACAGGGTTGATACACAAGATGGAGTGGAAAGGATGAGAAGGGACTTGGCAAGGTTGGAGGAATGGTCAAATGTATGGCAGCTCAGATTCAATGCAAAGAAGTGCAAGGTAATGCACATGGGAAACAAAACCCAAGGGAAGCGTATATAATCGGGGTGAGATACTAACAACAGTAAAATAGAAAGGGACCTGGGGTAATTATATCAGATGACCTAAAGGTGGGCAAGCAATGTGAGAAGGCAGTAAGAAAGGCTGGGGATACTGGGATGCATAGCAAGAGGCATCAATAGTAGAAAACAGGAAGTTGTTATCCCTCTGTACAGACAGTTGGTGAGACCCCATCTGGAGTACTGTGTGCAGTTCTGGAGACCCCATCTCCGCAAAGACACAGACAGAGCGGAGGCTGTCCAGAGGAGGGCAACCAAGATGGTGCAGGGTCTGCACCAGAAGACATACGAAGAAAGACTAAAGGAGCTTAATATGTATACTCTTGAGGAAAGAAGGGAGACAGGGGACATGATAGAAATTTTCAAGTACCTCAAGGGAATTAACAAAGTCCAAGAGGGTAGCATCTTCCAGAAAAAGAGATGTGCAAGAACAAGGGGGCACAATTTGAAGATAGAGGGGGGACGGCTCAGGGGTAATGTGAGGAAGTATTTTTTCACTGAGAGGGTTGTCGATGCTTGGAACAGCCTCCCTGAGGAGGTCGTGGAGTCAAGAACAATGGGGGACTTCAAGAATGCATGGGACAGGCATAAGGCAGTCCTAGGGCCGGGTAAGAGGAAGTAAGCTGTTGGTTAACTAGGATCTGCAGCTTATCTGTTAGGTAGGAAAATGGGCAGACTAGGTGGGCCAAGCGGTCCTTATCTGCCGTCAAATTCTATGTTTCTATGTTTTCTATGTACCACACGGTGGTTGTGTTGTCTGTCCTGACTTGGACTGACTGACCCCTCAATTGAGTGACAAAGGCCTTTATAGTAAAGAAGACTGCTCTCAACTCCAAAAGGTTGATATGCAGTTTGGACTCCTGATGTGACCAGATTCCACTGATTTTGAGGTCGCCTGTATGTGTCCCCCACCCTAGGAGGGAGGCATCTGTTGTTAGGACCACCATGTGGTGCTGTTGCTGAAAAGGGATGCCCTGTTGAAGGTTCTCCCTTTCTTTCCACCATTGCAGAGCCAGTAACAGAGTTCTTGTAACTGGCACCAACTATGAAATAGGTTCCCTTCTTTGGGACCAGTATGATCTGAGGTGATACTGGATACCCCTCACTTGAAACCTGGTGCCTGACACTACTGCTGTAGTTGAGACCATGTGATCTAGTAATGCTAGGAACTGTCTTGCAGATCTGGGCTGCCCTAAAGCAAAAGAGTTTGCTAGGGTCAGTAGATTTGACACCCTCTCGTGTGGAAAAAAAAAAAGCTTTTCCTAGGATAGTGTCCAGTTCTGCTCCAATGAATTCCAGTGATTGAACTGGCTCCATCTGAGATTTCTGAGCACTGATAAGGAAACCTAGTGACCCCAGGGAACTTTGGGTCACTCTGATGGAATCCTTTACCTGCTGATATAGAAACATAGACATAGACATAGAAACATAAACTTTGACGGCAGATAAGGACCGCTTGGTCCACCTAGTCTGCCCATTTCCCTACCTACAGGATAAGCTGCAGTTCCTAGTTAACCAACAGCCTATTTCTTCCTACCCCGCACAAAAATTGCCTTATGTCCCATATATTCTTGAATTCTCCCACAGTTTTGGACCCCACAACCTCCTCAGGAAGGCTGTTCCATGCATCCACCACCCTCTCTGTGAAAGAATGCTTCCTCACATTACCCCTGAACTGCCCCCCCTCTTCAAATTGTGTCCCCTTGATCTTGCACGTCTGAAAGATGCTACCTTCTTGGACTTTGTTGAGTCCACTGAGGTACTTAAAAGTTTCTATCATGTCCCCCCTCTCCCTCCTTTCCTCAGAGGCATACATATTATGCTCCTTTAGTTTTTCCTTATATGGCTTCTCTTGCAGACCCTGCACCATTTTAGTTGCCCTCCACTGGACTGCCTCTATCCTGTCTATGTCCTTGCGGAGATGGGGTCTCCAGAATTGGATGCAGTACTCCAGATGGGGTCTCAAAACTGTCTGTACGGAGGGATAACAACTTCCTGTTTTCTGCTGGAGATGCCTCTCCCTATACATCCCAGTATTCCCCCAGCCCTCCTTACTGCCTTCTCACATTGCTTGCTAACCTTAAGGTCATCTGATATGATTACCCCAGGTCCCTTTCCATTTTGTTGTTGTTACTACCTCCCCATTGTGTAATCTTCCGAGTTTTTGTTTCCAGGTGCATTATTTTGCACTTATTTGCATTGAATCCTAGCTGCCATATTTCTGACCATTCCTCCAACCTTGCCAAGTCCCTTCTCATCCTTTACACGCCTCCTTGTGTATCAACCCTGTTGCAGATCTTTGTGTCATCTGCAAAGAGGCATAATTTTCCTTCCAGTCCCTCTGCAATGTCACTTATAAAGACATTAAAAAGGACTGGACCCAGTACTGAACCCTACGGTACCCCACTAGTAACCCCTCTTTCTTCAGAGTAGACTCCATTTACAATTACCTTCTGTGTCCTGTTGTCCAGTCAAAGTTTTACCCAGGCTACCACGCTGGGACCCACTCCCAGGCTGGATAATTTGACTATTACTCTTTTGTGTGGGACTGTGACAAATGCCTTGCTAAAGTCTAGGTAGACCATGTCCACAGCCCCTCTCTGGTCTACCACTTTGGTCACCCAGTCAAAGAAATCAATTAGATTTGTCTGACATGATCTTCCTGCTGTGAACCCATGCTGCCTTGGGTCCTATGCCCCACTGGCCTCTAGGTACTCAGCAATTCTTTCCTTCAGAAGTGATTCCATCACTTTTCCTAACACAGAGGTCAAACTGACAGGTCTGTAGTGTCCTGCCTCTGTCTTGGTCCCACTTTTGTGAAAGGGAATCACATCCGCCTTCCTCCAGTCCTCAGGTACCACACCATCCTCCCATGATTTGTTAAAAAGGGTAGTCAGTGGTTTCACTAGTTCTCCCCTTAATTCCTTCAGAATTCTGGGGTGAATTTCATCAGACCCCATAGCTTTGTCCACCTTCAGTTTTAGGAGTTCTTTCAGAACCCTTTCTTCTGTGAAAGGACTGGGATCGACCCCCCTATCCGGAGTGCTTCTGTTACTTGGGTTAGGCACCTTCCCCTCCTCCTCTTTTGTGAATACTGAGCATAAATACTAGTTCAGTATCCCCGCTTTTTCATTGTCCCTCTCTGCCCACCCACCGTCCATTCTATTCAGCCTCACTATCCCTCCCTTTATCTTTCTATGCTCCCTGATGTACCTAGAAAAGGTTTTATCCCCCTTCTTAACTGAGTTGGCTATCTTTTCCTCAGTTTGGGCCTTTGCTATTCTGACTTCCCTCCCTGCTTCCTTCTGCCTTAACTGGTACAGTTCTCTGTCCTGCTCCTTCTGTGTTTCGTTATACTTCCTGAATGCTATCTTTTTCTCCCTGACCTTCCCCCGCCACCTCTTTTGAGAACCATAGTGTTTTTTTCTTTCATTTTGATTCGTTTATTTGCTTCACCCAAGGCTTGTTGCCTCTGTGATGGCAGATTTGATGTTTCCCCATTGTTGTTCCACCCCTCCTTCTAGCCAGTTTGCTAGTGCTTTTCTAAGGCACTCTCCCATCTTGCCAAAGTCAGCCCTCCTGAAGTCCAGTACCCTCACTTTTGTATGGCTTGCCTCTGTAGCTGAGTTTATTGTGAACCACACTGTTTGATGGTCACTTGTTCCCAGATGGCTACTAACTTCTAGATCTGAGATCGTCTCACTGTCCCCATTTGAGAGTATGAGGTCTAAGATTGCTCCTTCATGAGTGGGTTCCAAAACTAGCTGTCTGAGGCATGCCACCTGTAGGGTATCAAGAATGGCCCTGCTCTTGGATGTGGCTGCAGCAAATGTGCTCCAGTTAACATCTGGCATATTCAGGTCTCCCATCAACAGTATCTCCCCTTTCGCTGCCATCCTAAGAATGCCTTTTATCATATCCTTGTCCATTCCTTCCCCCTGACATGGGGGTCTGTATACAATCCCTGTGCAGATTGTGGTACCATTTCCAGACTCTAAGGTAACCCACAGTGCCTCCTCTCCACCCTGTTTACTCTTTTGTTTAATTGCTTTTATCCCTTCCGTTACATAGAGAGCTACTCCTCCCCCTCTTCTCCCCTCCCAGTCTCTCCTGTATGTTGTGTACCCTGGTATGTTAACATCCCAGTCATGGTTCTCTGTGTACCATGTTTCTGTGACTGCTATGATATCCAGGCATCCCTCTTCCATCAAGGCCACCAGTTCAGGGAGCTTGTTGCCCAGACTACGGGTATTGGTACTCATTACCCTCCATTTCCTGATGGCCTTACTACTTTTTGCCCCATCTCTGTCCTTATTGCCTTTGTCACTTTCTCCATTTACCCCTGCCCTTCTCCCTATCGACATCTCTATCTTTGTGTTTACCTCACTTACTACCCTGACTTTTTTGGGAGGGCTAGGATTTCTCTGTTCCTTTCCAGTGCCTCCCCCTTGGCTAGTTTAAATACTTGCCAATGAAGCATTTAAACCTATCACCTAGGATCCTGGTTCCCCTCCTGGACAGATGCAGAACATCACGCCAGTATAGGCCTGCATCACTCCAGGTGGACCCCAGTCCCCAGTGAAGCCAAATCTCTGAGCACTGCATCAGTTGTTCAACCACTGATTGAATCCCATGGTGTGGAGCACCCTAGCCTCACCTACGCCATAGACAGGCATCACCTCCGAGAAGGTTACGGTGCGTACTACTTGTCTAAGGCCCTTCCCCAACTCTACAAACTCTTCCTGCACTGCTCTGATCCCTTTCATAGCCAGGTCATTTGTCCCTAGGTGGACAATGACATCCAGCTCCTTCCCCTGTGCAGCTGCTCCGGCGATCCTGAGGATTCGCTCCTTGTCCCTCCAAACCATGGCACCAGGCAGGCACCTTACCTCCCTCCCTCTACCCTTCCTCCCCCAGTTCTACCTTCCTAACAATGGAGTCCCCCACCAGAAGTTGTTTCCTTCCCCTGTGGGGTCCCATGCCATCCTCCTGTGGGTCTCCTTAGTGGAGGTTCCCAGCATCCTCCTTGGTCTCCACTGCGGGTGCCTCCATAGAGGAACCACACTTTGCCAGAACGGCATATGAACTGCAGAGAGGTAAAACTGGAGGGATGCACCACTGTTCCACCATCCTCACCCACCCTGAGCCCACTGTGGTCCAACCACTCCTCTTTCTTGGCAACCTCTGAGGCAACGGCAGAGGCCCTGGTGGTCCCAGGATGGGAGAAGAGGTCTCACAAATCCTGGCCAACTCAGCCTGGAGATGAGCAACTTCCTCCCTCAGCCCAGAGAGGTGCCTGCAGATGGGACAACACCGCATCCTCCAGAACGTCTCCCGGAAGACTGCTGCTCCACAGCCACTGCACTGTACCACTCCAATCATGTCTTATTTCTGGCCCCTTCACTTTTGTTTGGAATCCTTATTCTTTCCTCTGTTTTTTTCTTCTCCCTACTTACTTACTGCCTCTGTGCCCTTTAAGCTCTTGATCTTCCTGTTCTGAGACAAGAAGATCCTATATTTCTCAGTAATCCCCTTACTTGCTCGGAGGCAGACCTCCAGCAGTTGGGGGGGACGGAGAGCTACTCCTGTCCTTCTAGGATGGTGAGTCTTTGGTGGCTCTGTGATCACTCACTTCCTGCTCCCAAACAGGAAGTTCCTGTTGTCAGTCAAATCCTGTGCCTATAACAGTATAACTGACTTTGGTGGGGGTGGAGGGGAGGGAAGGAGGGCAAGATACAGTAGATAAGTCCAGTCACACAGCAACTCCTTCATCCTGGTGTTCTCTGCCAAGTGTCTGACAGAAGCTATCTAGGGCAGTGTTTAAATCTGCCTGTAACCTGGCTTCCTTCTAGCTAAGCCACTCCCCCTACTTAATAGCTCTTTCTACACTTAATTAAATTGCACAGATAACAATCACCTTCAGCCACCTGAGATTTACACCTATATGACTTCCCTACAACTAGCCTGTCATCCAGGTAAGGAAATACACTGATTCCCTGCCTTCTGAGGTAAGCTGCCACCACTGACATATACTTTGTGAATACCTATGGGGCAGATGTGAGCCTGAAGGGAAGTGCTGAGATATGGAAGTTGCGTACCTACTGTAATCCTTGATCTTTTTAGACAAAGTCTCTACCACTCTTTTACACTAATGGGACTACGCCAGAGGCACTAGGACCCTGCAGGAGCAAAAAATCTTCAGGAGGGCCGGTGCCAGGATAGGACCGTGCATGTGCGGCACTGCGAGACTAGCTTACACCATACAGGCTATCTCGGCGTCGACCCTACAACTGCCTCAGTACCTTTTCGACCAAGGAGGTGCACAGTAAATTAACTTAAGAAACCCTAACCCTAACTTCCGGGTATAAGATGGGATGGATGACCCATGTAAGAAGGGTCAATTTAACAATGTCTTCACAGCCCGAACAACAAGGAAATGAAGACCAAAACAGAACGAGTGAGCTTGGGGGATGGTGGGTGGGCATGTGAATGAGTGGTGGAGACTTCATCCAAGAAGATCAAGCATTATGGTAGATATGTAATTTTCGTATCTTCCTGGACTAAAAGTCCCCACCACTCATTCACGTTAATGGGAGAGTACCAAGCTAAAAACCCCAAGTAGGACGGTAGGAGACAAAGCTCACTCAGGACAGAAATCCATAAGGACTGTCCTGCTGAAAAAAGTGAACTGTCTGGCATAGGCATCAAGAACATAGTGCTTACAATGGTATGCACTGAGCTCCAAGTCGCCGCCTTGCAGATGTCTGCAACTGGTACATTACAAATCTCCAGCAGGAAAGACGCAACCACTCTGGTAGAGTGGTGTGAATCCGGACTTCCAACTTGACCTGCACCATGGATTAGTAGTGTCAAAGACATGCTACTAACCATGCAGAAATGCATCTCATGGCAACAGGCTGGCCCAGCCGAGGCATGCTGAAAGAAACAATTGTTGCTCAGATTGCGAATCTCTCTTTCATTCTGTCAATGTAGAATCGCAGAACCCTCTTAACATCGAAAGAATGAAGGGGGCACTCTCCTTTATTCTGGAGTTAATGAAGTAAGTAGGGAGAAGCAAAACTTGACTAGTGGTAACTGAGCCAGTGACATGTCCTCTACTGGTTCAAAATAGACTGAAAATGTGCACAGGCGTACCTTCCTTGCCGAGAATTGCAGGCCTGCATTTGACAGGTCCAAGAGGCGCCTCAACACTTTATTTGGTGGGCAACCGAAAGGGTCCAGACGGGACTTGCACACCAGATGGTGAAGTGTTTCCACTTAGCCGTGCAAGTCCTCCTGGTGGAAAGCTTAAGCATGGCTAAGAAGATTTCTGCGATTGTCTGGGAAACCTTAAACTTGACCACTTCCATCTCCTCAGGAGCCTGGCATGGAGATGGAGGGAGTGCAGGTATGATGGACCAAAGTCCCTGTGTCAGAGGGTCCACTTGTAGAGGGAGACACCTCGGGGGAAACTCTGACAGACTGTTGATCAATGCAAATATCTGCCGAGGCCAGTCTCGGACGATGTGAATCATCCTGCCCCCATGTGCCTACAACTTAAGCAGCCTCCTCTGAACTAAGGGAAGAAGAGGAAAGTGTACAGGAAGCGTCTTGACTACTGCAGTGAATACATCCTGACAGAAAACACCAGGGTTTGGATTTCTGAAGCAGGATATAGGCAGTTTTGCATTGAGAGGGGATGCAAAAAGGACCAGGTCTGGACTGCCCCACTCGTTGAACGGTGATTGCATGACATCTGAACTGATGCATCGTGCTCAAGGTACCATTTTCACATCCTCACGGCTTTCCTGCAGAGAGGATAGGAGGGTGCTCCACCCTGCTTCTGATGTAATACATCACATCTTTGTCATCTGTGCAAACTAGGAACACTTCGGGGCAGAGGGAAACCTTCACACCAATTCTATTTCTCTTCTGTTCTTTAAAAAAAATAAAAATAAGCGGCCTCTGGAGTTCAACCTGAGGGCCGAACAGATAAGAGTCATATACGTCCATAAAAGCTTTCAGCTGAGTATTGGGCTATATGCCCCTAGCAATGGAGCATTAAATTCTGGGAGGCTCTTGACCATTGGGTTGAGTGTGTTCCACAGGGTGTACTCGTACTAAGGAATGTAGGAACTCAAGACAAAGAAGTCTGCTTTGGTCCACAGATGAAGATTGAAATGTTATGGTGGACCCCGTATCCCTGAGGAAAAAAATGGAAAGAAGATCTTCCACCACACTGATACAGAAGGCTTGCATTCCAACCCACAAAATGTGTTATCCGCTGCATCTTTGACTAAGCAGGACAGGGAGAGTCTCATCCAGATCCACTTCTACCCCATAATAACTTCTAAAAGGCAGGTCTAGGCCAGGACATGGGAGGCACCACCACCTGGATTGGCATCGAAGAGTTCAGCGCCATCCATGACTTGGGCACCACCCCACAGTGCTGACACCACACCACAGCGCTGGCACCACCCACAGTGCTGGCATCACATGCGGTGCCACTACCACTGCTGGCCCTAGACCTGAAGAAAAAGGGGATTACAAAGGGAACGTAGTGCAGAAAGAAAACATACATTGATACGTTTAGTACAAAACAAAACAAGGAAGAGACTGTCATAGTGCAATATTGCAGATACATTTACATTACAGATAAAAACAGTTCAACAAATAGGAGCTGGTCGCAGTCCTTCTGAAGACAGGCTGTCACTGCATTAGTAGATGGGCCAGAGGCAAACAGCACCATATCGTCTGCGTACATATGGATAGCCGAAAGTGGGCAGGCAGCAGGCAGGTCATTGAGAAAGATAGAGAACAGCAGAGGGCAGAGTACAGACCCTTGGGGGACTCCACTGGTGACAGGGAGTGAGGAGGAAATAGCCAAGCCAATACGGACCGATTGGGACCTACCTATCAGATAAGAATGGAACCAGTTAATTGCGTTCCAACATATACAAAGAATGGACATACACAAAACAAACACAAACATATACAAACAAACAGGTGCAAACACAAAAAGCAAAAAGTGTACATTTCATTTTCATAAGCTTCACATCTACACATGTCACCAAATACTATTTTAGTGATAATATATTACTGGCTCTCTACAGAAACTACTCATATACGGTCCTAGCCCTTTGATCTGTGATATCAATTGCTTATGCTAGACACCTCATTACCCCCCTAAACTACCTCTCAGTACTATTTGCTCTCCTGGGTCTAGAGAGGAGAAAAATGGTGCCCAACTTTGTAGAAAACTCTCCTCCCTGTCTCGAATAACCACTGTAAGTCGTTCCAGAGCCAGAGTCTGCAGTGTCAGAGTCCACCATTGTTGCCTAGTCGGTGTAATCTGGGAGACCCATGTATTCTGTATATAGTGGCGAGCTATAACAAAAAGTGTCCTAACCCAACAAGGGAGGGGTTCCCATCCACCTTCCTCGACTTCTTCTACCCCAAATAAACACACCAGGGGGTCCCTCGCCACGTCCTTTACCCAAAATTTTGCAACCTCTGACACTACATCCTCCCAAAAGATTTTAAGTATGGGGAAGGACCAAAAACAGTGTATATATGTACCTCTCTTGACCCCACATCTGCCACAAAGTGGTGACACCACAGGGCGGGCCCTATGCACTATAACTGGAGGATAGTACAACCGATGCATACATTTAAAAAAAAGATTCCTTAAATCTATTAAAGGCCATTATACCCGAGTGCATCGGCAGCACCCCCCCCCCCATTCTGTCTCTGATATTTGTCTAGCCAAATCCCTTTCCCATAATTTCTTTGTCTTGTGCATCAAATCTGGGATTTGTTATCTCCCCTGCTTAGCTGCTCTCCCGATGAATCCCTTTGGGTCATTTTTTGCGTGGTACACCAGAGTTTCAATTGGGTCTAGTATGATCCGCTTGGCCTCTCCTCTGCCCAGGCAATTTACAAAAGCTTTCACTTGCCAGTACCTAAATTGGTGATGCCTCCCCAGGTTTAAACTAGTTTGAATTTGGGTGAAGGTACAGATCTCCCCCTTCACCTGTAAGTTACCCACATTACTAACTCCTTCTTTCTCCCAGTCACTAAAGTTTCCATCCTCCATCCCGAGAAGAAAGAAGGGATTTCTCACCAGCGGTAGTAACACTGTTTCCCAACCCCGTGCATCTTTCCACTTTCGCAGTTGTACCCAGGCCTCCAATACCCTTCCAACCATGAGATTACCATTCCCTACTGCCCTAAAGGCTTTGAGTCCTTTAGTGTAGAGATATGCTGTTAACCTACCCCTATTACCATCCTGCTCTAAGTCTATCCAACTTGCCACCTTTGGCTGACAGACCCAATCTGCCAAATTTCATTGCTGTATAGCAAGACAGTAATTCCCCAAATCTGGTAAATTCAGTCCCCCCTTATCCTTCTCTGCTTTCAACCTTTGGAGGTTGGCTCTGGGTCTTTTCCCTCGCCATATAAAGTTAGAAAAAGCATCTTCCACCAGTTTCAAGTCTTTTTTGGTAACTCCCATACCTAGCATCTGCGTCTGATACAGAATCTGTGGAAGTACATTCATCTTAATAAGATTAACCCTTCCAAGCCATGAAATAGGGATGTGCATCCATCTTCTAAGATCCATTTCTATTGTTTTAATTAGGGGAGAGTAATTCAGGCCATACAGGGATCCCAGAGATCTCCCCACCTTGATCCCTAGACAGGTGAAACTATTTTGTACCACTTTCAAGCTCCATTGTACTTCAGCTTGCTCTTGAACTAGGTAGAGGAGCAATTCAGACTTGCCCAAGTTGATCCTGTACCCAGAAAAGTCTGCAAACTCTGCGATCAATGCCAACAGCAGGGGCATGGACCTACGTGGATCACAGACAAACAACATCATATTGTCTACATAGCGCGCAACTTTATGTGGCATACCCGCCTCCCCTCTGACCCCTTTTATATCATTATGCTGACGTATTGCCGCTGCCAATGGCTCTGTTGCTAGTGCAAACAGTAAGAGGGATAGGGGGCATCCTTCCCTGGTTCCCTCTCCAGACATAGCTATTCTGAGAGCTCTCCATTCACCAAAATCCTAGCCCTAGGATCCGCATACATGACCCGCACCCATTCCACGTATTGCTCACCCAGACCAGACCGGGACATAACCTCAAAAAGGTATGTCCACTCTACTCTACTCTATCAAATGCTTTCTCTGCATCCATAGACACAATGCCCATACTCCCCCTCCCCCGAGATGCTCTCCAGACCACATTTAGGAGACGTCGCATATTATGATAAGACTGGTGCCCCCTAATGAACCCGGTCTGGTCTGGGTGAACAAAACCTGGAAGGACCTCCTCCAATCTAACAGCCAAAACCTTCGCCAATATTTTCACATCACAATTAAGTAGTGATATGGGCCTGTACAAGGCATACTCTCTTTCATCTTTTCCAGGTTTTGGTATCAAACATATACTCACTTCCCCACATGTCCTGGGTAATACCAGCCTCCCCTCCTCAGGTTTCTTAAACACTTTACACAAAACTCCTGCCAATTGGCCCCTCATCATTTTATAGTATTCTATTGGGAACCTGTCGGGCCCACTGGCCTTGCCGCTCTGTAATCTCTGTATGGCCTCTACCTGCGTGATTGGACAGTTCAACTTCTCCCGTTGTATAGGTGTTAAGCTGGGCATTTCTACTTTATCCAGAAAGGCCTTCATTTGGTTCTCCTTTTCAGTACGTTCAGCCTTATATAGCTGACTATAAAAAGTTCTGAAACATTCCCTAATTCCCTTAGCATCTGCACAGGTGGTTCCTGCCGCAAGTGATCCGAACCAGGCATTGTTCACCCTTCATAAAGCGAACCAGCAGTGGTCCCAGTTGATTCCCCCACTCAAATATCTGCCGTTTACAGTATACCCAAGATTTGCCCGCTTCTTCCGGAAGCAAATTATTCAGATCCTCCCTTGCTGTCCTTAATAGTTGCTCCACTCCACCCTTCTCACCACCCGCAACTCTCCTTTCCAAATCTTTCAATTCCTTCTCTAGTTCTTCCCTTTGTATCCTTTTCTTTTTCTTAAGTCTAGCTGTATATTCTATTATTGCCCCATGCATGTATGCTTTCCCAGCATCCCAGAAAACCTGTCTTGTAACCTCGGAGCTATTGTCAGTTTCAGCATAATATCTCCACTGTTCCTCCAGGAATTCCCGAAATTCCTTGTTCCTAGCCATATATGTAGGGAACTTCTAAGGGGGGGCCCCACGTGCTCCATTCTACAGTATATCTCGAGGATCACCATCGCGTGATCTGACACATGAATGGGCCCATGTAATATATCCTGAACTCTCCCCGACCATGTCCTAGGTAGGTAAATATAATCTATATGTGACCATGTTTTATGTGGGCTAGAAAAAAACATATATTCTTTGGCTCCTGGATTGCGAGTCAGCCACCCATCCACTAGGTCCAAATCTGCTACTCCCACCCGCCATTGCTTCATGACAGCAGATGTCCATCCCCTTCCCTCTGAGTGATCCAATATTGGGTCCAACGTCCAATTAAAATCCCTTCCTAATATAAAGCCTGAGAACTGCTCCTTAGTCAATAAATCCAGGAGCGGCTCAAAAAAGACTGGGTCAAACACTGCAGGGGCATATATACTGCCATATGTGACCTTTTTACCATACAATTCCCCAGATACAAAAACAAATCTTCCCCCTTTCTGATCCTTAATCACCTTTTTCACTTCAAGGGGAGAAGCTTTATGTATAAGGATAGCCACCTTCCTTTTATGAGAAAAATATGACGCAGTATAACATTTGCCCACCCAGTTGCGAATTAACTTTTTATGCTCCACTTCTGTCAGGTGTGTTTCTTGGAGCAGAGCGACCTGTGTCCCCACCCGTCTCACAGCAGTTAACAGTGATGTGCATTTCACTGGATGTACTATGCCCCTAACATTCCATGAAACCACCTGAGTAACTGGCCTCTTAGCCATTATTCAATACCTCCCCATCTATACGCACTCCACCCTTACATTTAACATTGTCATATTCAGCAATATTCCATAGAGATCCACAATCTTTAACACTAAATTCTAAAGCCTAAACAAGTATTTGTACACATAGAACATCCTTTGCACCTGAAAAAAGTAGAATAATAACATTTTGAACAATAACTGTAAAAATCAACATCATGTAAACTTCCTCCTCTTCCCCCTCCCCCCATCCCCTTTTCTTGTCTCATCCACATACTGCCAGAGCCGTGGGAAGGCATTTTGATGCCCTGCGCAAGAGACAAATTTTGCGCCCCCCCTCCCAGAAAAGAGCCAGGGGTCTGGGGGATTTACATGCTCTGTGATGAGTTTTGGGGTTTTTCTTGCATAAAAAACATACTTTTTTTTTACATGTTCCCTACCAGTGATTTTAGGGAAAAGTTTGCTCCCATTGAATCTGAGGTGTGGGAGACTGGCTGGCTGGCATCAAAGTGTACAGCTGCAATTGTTGTGGACAACTGACTGACCAATGGTGCCATCAACCACCCACCTTATATTCATTTTTGAAGTATACTGTGAAAGATTTCTACATGAAGCATGGGGGTCTGGGGCCGCAAGGCCCACAGAAGCTATGGGGGGGTTACATGCTATTTGGTAAGTTTTAGGGCTTTTCTTGTGTGTGTGAGAAGGGGCTGCTTGTGGTGGGAAGAGAGGCTGGTTGGGAGGACGGGATCCAGCCCTGAGAGGGTGCTCTGATTGAGGGAGGCTGGTGCTTGTCTAGCACAAGCATAGAGTGGCTTATGGCGACATATACAGGTACTTAAGTGGCATAGATGCAGTCCTCCAGTGCTGGACACATGTACCTCTGAGATGCCCCACCTGCAACCGCCCATCCTCACATAGGATGATATAGCCCCCTGAGCCCACTCAGCTCTGATAGCAGGCTCCACTGCCCCTGTAGTGGAATCGCCACCCCCTAACAGAAGGAAAAGCCTCCACGCTCCCGACCATCCTCTCTTTAGCTAGACTAGTTCCAACATTCCACACTGCTTGACCACCCTTCTAGACCATAACCAGACTCCGCCCCCAACCATCCTACATGTGGCTTGAATACCTACACAACACCACACTCCTACCTTAGCCATCTGCCTTCCCTATAGCTGAACCACTACCACGCAACACCAAAACCAGCCCCCATGCCCCCCGAACAATCCCTGCAACTGGACCAGCCCCACATACCTCTAAACTGTCCCTGATTTTCATGGAGATCCCTTATTTTGCATCAAAATTTGCATCTGTCCCTCATAAAATTTGTGTTTTTATAACAGAATAGTGGGGATTAAAATCACAAAATAATGTCAAACATTAAAGTTACAAACTTGTCCTTCTTCAGAAAATGCATCTTAACACAAATCCCCTTATTCTATCAGCTTTCTGAGTGAATAGTGCCAATTTTAAGATGTGTCCCTAATTTTGGGTCCTTGTCCTGATTATTTCAAGTCTTATCCTGATTCATGAAGTTGAGAGGTATGCAGCTCCAAGTCTATCATCCCTCCATAGGACCACTCTCTCTGTAGCTGAATCCCCCAAACAATATTCTAACTGTATCCAACCCCCAACTGCAGGAACCCCCATAGAAAAGCCCCCCTTGCAGCTGCCCCCTTGTTTGGGAGAGGACCAAGGAGCAGAAGATTCACAGTATGGAACTGCTGCTGTGGTGCTGTCCAGGTTTTCAAAGCATAACTCCTGGCATACAAAAGAGTGCAGCTCCTCTGGTCCACTCCCTCTCTCTTTCCCCAGCTCAGACTCGTATGCCCTGTTGGCAAACACGAACATGGCAGATACTTTTTATGTAAATTATAAGCGCTGTGGAAACTGGCAGATCTGTCAAGACCTGGAAGCGGCCCACTGACATCCACGTTTTGTGTGACACGCTCAGTCTCTGCAGTGTTTTAAATTATTAATAAAATTGCCATGTTCATGGTTGCAAGCAAAGCTAGTGAGTCAAGGACACAGATAAAGGGAGGGGAGCTTTCCTTGACTTCCAGAAACTTTACTGTGGGACCCTGGACAGCAATGTAGAAGGCGTTCTCTGCTGTGGATCTTCTGCTTCCTGGCCCTCTCCTGACTGGTGTGGGGGGCGGGCAGCTGCAGGGGTAGCTTGTCTATTGGGGGGTTCCTGCTGTGGGGTGGGGATGGGATATATTATGTAGTGTCCCCAAGTAGCAGCGTCTAGAGGCCCTGCAAAAAAAAAAGGTCTCAACAGGGCAGGATAGGGTGCTTGAGGACTCCCCCTTAGGGCCCATTTAGTTAGCCTGGTGAAATAAATGTGTGTAGGGGCCACATGGTGCAATGAGAAGTGTCATTAGGGAAAAAACATTTTGCCTACACCAGTTTTCAGTATTCCTTAGCAACCCCTCTGCCAGTAAATACCCCTGAATCCAGAACAGAACCACCAGTACAGCCAGCCCAACTGCTCCAGTCAACATCCCTGCTGCCAGTAGCCCCACCACAATTCCTCAGCAGAACAGATTCCCTTCCCTGCAATCAGTTCCCTTCCATAGCCCAAGCCAAGGAAGATACATGTAACATAACATGTTTATTAGATCCAAACTGTGCATCCCCTCACAAAACCATTGTGGGACGGTGAATAAAAAGGAGTTCGGTCTACAGGAAAAAAAAATGTCCAAAGTGAGCTTTTTTTATTATTTACTTGCAGGCCCAGCCACCCTCTAAAGACTTCCATGGTGGTATCTGATTCCAGGACAACTAGGCAAGGCCTCATTGCTCATTGTCTAAGCAAGACGGGTGTGGATTGGGCAACTGGGCGAGACGGACATGGGAGGACACAAAAAAAAAAAATGGAATGGGAGTGCAAGGAGGGGGATGTGGGTCAAGAGGAGAGAAAACGTAACAACGAGGTGGACGGGAGCCAGGGATGGTGCCTCGGCAGTCAACCCAAGGCTGAGGCAACTTCTTCTTTACTCCCTGTCCCATGTGTGAATTACCACACAACAGCAGTCACCACCCATCCACCGAGTCGAGACAGGCACGGACCCAATCAAATTCAAAGCAGATTTCCCACGCGCTGCCACATTATACACATCCAACTTATACTGACACACACAGCATGACACAAATGTGAAATTTTCACTTAAAAAATAATTCAGAATTATTCGGTCAGATCTGCTGCTTGCTTCAGCTTGGCTTTTGGCTGCAGTGCAGTCGGCAGTTAGTCAGACTGAGACTTGTGTGCTACAGATTGACTACTACGTCTACATAGATAGACAACAGTAGTGTGTGCATTGCTTAATTGCTTATGCTTACCTTACCATAAATCCTAATCCTTTATGCAAGACCAAATAGATGGATCTCTTCTCTATCTCTCATCTCTCCTCCCTCCTCCTCCTCTTTCTCTACACTCTAAGTATATCGCCTTTTTTTTTGCTGCTTGCTGCTAGTCTCTCTCAACAACTTGCTCCACTCTCTGTGTCCTACCTAACTGCCTCGCCTCTCACTTTCAGTGCCACTGCCACGCGCTTATACTAACGGGCGGCACTGGGCCACCTACAGTTTCTCTTATTCAGCACCACCACACGATTATTGTATGCTGCAGACTGTGCAACCATGTGACCCTCCCCCCGACTTGCTGGTCCGTGGTCCGCAGATGCGCCCCTGCTGATAACCAGTTGTAACTACAGAACCACAATTAAAAAAATAATAATTTAAAGCAGCAGCGCAAGTGAATTAAAAAATGAGCTTCAGTTGAAAAATGTGCCCCTCTGAGGCTTGCGCCTCACCCTTCCTACGGTACTGCATACTGCTTATTAGGACCTCTTTCTCGTCTCTGCGACCCCCCCCCTTTGTGTATTCCCTGTTTCTCACTTCCCCATCTACCACTGTCATTTAAACTTCGCTGTGTATCAACGTCCCCCACCCCCCTCTTTCCACCACCCTCGGTACAGATTCCCTAACCCTTCCCCCTCCCCCACTCTCTCCCTAGCCCATGACACTATCTGCTTCATAGGCAAGAGTGTCATAAAAAACCCTCTACAGACAAGTACATCCCATCGCCCCCTCCGACAGCCACTTATTCTCCTTATACCTATTTTAAAATTCCTTAAACTAATTTCCCCTCTTTACCAGAAGATCAAAAAAAAACCCTTCCCCCCACCATAGTCCATTATATCACACCCCATACATCCCAACCCTGTCACCTCTACAACAGAGAAGAAAAAGGAGAGAAAGACACTAGGCAACGCGATAAATCTCCATTCAATCCCCATTCAAACTCCTATTTTTAATCCATGTGCACAGATCTTCGCCTTTTCATTGCCCAAACGCACTCCCGTCCTTCAATGCAGCATGCTAGGAACTGTGCCCAGAGGATCAAACAAATATCCAACTCAGCAAGGTCCAGGCCTCCCCTCCTCCATCCTCCCACCTCATGTCCCCCTATCCATAACATTAAACGTCCCCAAAGGAAAGGGGTATACCCTCACTATCACCCGAGCCGAGGAAAAACTGGGAGAAATCCAACCAGGGAGCAGTGATGCTGAAACCAGCTCCACTCTTAATAATAACATTCTCTCCCAGCGCTCCCCTACTCCAGCTAAAAATTCACCCCTCTTATAGACAAAAGAACAAACTCAGCTCTTAACGTTCACTTCATTGCTGCGATTTTACCGTGCAAAAACAGTTAAGTCCATTTAACGCCCCAACATTCCCACCCCCTTCCTTCACAGTTCCATATTCAGATCTCGCAGTCAGGTCCTGATAGGCCACATTCTTCCACGTGCCATCTCGTGTATAGAAAAACCAAGCAGATGAGATAGCGAGAAGTCCAGCATTTCCTAAATACTTAAATGTTTAAACTGAGGAAATATACAGCAAACTGCAGATTCAAACGAAGCAAAGTTAAAGAGCAAACTTCTAAATAAAACCTTCCAATCTGGAACAGTCTTGCTTTCCTCAGCCCATTTTCTGTTGCAGAGATTTCACATATTGCTCAGCCCTTGCAACTTCCCAAAAAGAAAACGTTGCTCCCTCATAACGGATCTTCAGTGTAGCTGGGTAGACCAGAAAATTCTCGACCTTCATAGGTCTAAGTTGAGCCATAAAACCATTAAACTTTTTCCTTCATTGTAATAATCTTGCAGAATAATCCTGTGACAGGAACAGACGAATCCCATCATATTCCATCTACCCCTTCTCCCTATAAGCTCTCAGCACAGAATCCCAGTCCTGAAAATTATGGAAGCTTATCATTATCTGCCTCGGGGGTTGGTCTGAAGAGGGTCCGGCCATCACTGCCTGATGGGCTCTTTCCAACTTAAAGTGCCGGTTTTTGGGCTGAAGACCAAGTAGCTCAGGCATAACTTTGGAGCAAAAGTCTTACACACTGGTCCCCTCCTTTCCCTCTGGCAATCCTCTCAGGGACAGATTAAGTCGACGCTGGTAATTCTCTTGGTAATCGAACGCATCTCAAAATTCCTCCAGCTCTTTTTGTAATGCTTGGACCTGCCCCGGGACTGCCATCAACTCATCCTCCAAGGTGGAGATTTGATCCTCAGCCTCCATTAGTTTGTTAACCTGTGCAGTCTGCTGTTCTAAGACCTCCTGCAATTTAGAATCCAGTTTGCTCTCCAGCTTAATCAACCATGGCTCCAGCGCTGCAGTTACTTGGCCCATTACCTCTCTACCAAGCGCTGTCACTTCTGCCACCGACAGGGAGACCAGGTCAGAGTTTTCAGCCATCGTGGCAGCCGCCAACTTTTTCCTGCTTTTGCTCGCTAATTTCTGGCTTTTGGACACATTTGGAGTGAGACAATCATCCATGGTGCTCCCGATACCCTCTCCACACACTTTACATTGGAAATATGAGGTATTTCTATTTAAATATTACCAAATTAACTGACAGTCATCACAGAGCGATGCGAGATGCGTCTGTCCAGTTAGCTGCTCATTAGCACCCCCCTTTTTTTTAAATAAGAAAAGAACACTAAAAGTAGTAAGTTAATCGAATACTGAACAGCTATAGCTGCTGTTGTATAGACGAAGACTTGACTCCCAGCAGGCGAGCAACGTCGTCATTGAAGCACACTCGGTGGCAGGAGGAAAGGAACTGAGGTGGCTGGTGGGTCAACGCAGAGATAGCCTATATGGCATGAGCTAGTCTCACGGCACCGTGCATGCGTGGTCCCATCCAAGGAGTCGGCCCTCCTGAAGATTCTGTGCTTCCGTGGGGTCCTAGCAGCTCCGGCATAGTCCCATTAGTGTGACTAAGTGGTGGAGACTTTCAGTACATGAAGATGTGCTAATGACCTGAGTGGAGAGTGAACCTTAGGTACTTTCTGTGGCAAGCTCTAATTGGTATGTGAAAGTAAGCATCTTTCAGATCCAGGGATGCCAGCCAGTTTCCTGTCCTTAGAGCAGGGATAACTACTGCCAATGTTACCATTTTAAACCTGGGCTTTGCCAGGTGTCTGTTTAGGTATCTAAGATCCAAGATTGGACGCCAATCTCTATTTTTCTGTTTGGTCAGAAAGTATCTCGAATATAAGCCCTTTCCCCTTTGGGCAAGGGGGGATTGACTCTAGTGCCCTGGTTTGCAGGAGCTTTTTTACTTTCAACTCCAGCAGAATGGTCTCTGTTGGAGTTGAAGGCTGGAAAACTCTGTGGCCCTGGAGTTTTGGAAATTGTTTGAACTGCAGGCAAAGACCCTGACTCACTACCTCCAGTACCCAGTTGTCTATGGTAATGTTTTCCCAATGTTTGAAATAGTGAGATAAGCTGCCCCCTACTGGGGAGGGGGCAGCTTGATCTGTGCAGTCAAGGATTCTGTCCAGATTGTGGTCTGGGGGCTGGAGCTGGGCTGGCACTCCTAGCAGACCTCCTGCCCTTCCCCCGGAATACCCTCTAACCTCTGTGTACTCTACAGGCATAGTGTATGGGGCAAGCCGGCCATGTGGCACTGAGGACTGAGGTGCTGGACACCACACCTTGCGCCACATTGGCGACCCTGTTTCGGGAACGAGCCCGGGCCGCCGGAGGTCGGCAGGGGAGAGAGAGGATTGAGCGTCCAGAGGACTGCTCTCCTCTCTCGGGGGGGGTCCAGGCTCCTGCCCAGCACTGCAGCAGGCCCCAGTGGCAACCGGAGGCACTGCAACGCGCAGCACATGCTAGAGGGGTGGCACAGCTGTGGCAGACATGCCTGGTGCCATATCACGTCTGAGCTCTGCCAGGGGGGTGGAGGGAAGGGATGTATTGCAGTCAAGAAAATCTCCACTCCCGGAGATAGGCGTTGGCACCACCCCCTTGACCACACTCCACTGGCTGGACTTTTCCAGCTCCTGGGCCGAGCCCAGCCTGGCCTGAATTACAGATAGAGTGCCCTGGGCAGATAGGGTGGCCCCACCTCGGGAGGGATCGAGCCGAGGGGATAGCCGGGCTGGTGCCAGGAAGCTGGAGAGTTTCAGGCCCAGAGGTAGAGCCGAGGATGTGCGGATGCCCAAGAGAGTCCTCCGGGGCCAAGCGGAGCCAGAAAAAGAAAATAAAAAAAAATAGTGTATAGGGCAAAAGATCTGGGGTAGTACCCCCTACCTCTACCGACCCTTTCTGTGGATCTATAAGAAGTGGATGCCCTCTCTCTCACTCTCTCTCTCTCTCTCTCTCTCTCTCTCTCTGAGTTACTCCTATAGGTGCTTTTGTACTCCTCCACCTTTTTAGGGCTGCAGGTAGGCAGAGCCTGCAGCCCTCTTGCATTAGCTCTGTAAATGAGCTTACCGTGGAACTTCCTTTTTGGACTTTTGGAAGTGTCCGTCCGCAACTGTAAAATAGTCAATCAATCAATCATTCTTTATTTATACCACACATTTCTTAAAATCAAGGCGCCTTACAATAACAACATAAATTTAAAACTGCTGAGTTTATAAAATACAGTAGAATATCATTATTAAAAATAAATCTTTGACCATAAATAAGTCTTTAGGGCCTTTTTAAATTCCTCCATGGATGCACACTGCCGAAGCAGATGGGGTAGAGTATTCCAGAGGACAGGGGCCGTGTACATAAAAGCACAGGCCCCGGAAGATTTTAAAGAAACCCTCAGAATCTCTAGCAACCACTCGTCCGCCGAGCAGAGCGATTGCCTAGGGCAGTAAGGTACCAGAAGCTCTTTCAAGTAGTCCGGGCCCAGTCCACATGGGGCTTTGTAAGTCAAAAGACCCACTTTAAAGGTGATCCGCCACTACATTGGCAGCCAGTGCAGATCAAGCAAAACTGGGGAAATATGACAGGCACGAGAAGTACCTGTCAATAACCGGGCTGCAGCATTCCGCACTAGCTGCAAGCAGCAGATATCAACCCCAGGAAGCCCTAGACAAAGGGAGTTGCAGTAGTCAAGACGCGAGGTCACAAAGGTGTGGACCAATGTAGGCAGATCACCATATGGAACAAGGTGCTTAATCCTGGAAATGTTCCTCAGATGATAAAAGGATGATTTGACAACTGCTGACACCTGCATTCGTAGTGTCAGCTCATTGTCAAAAATCACCCCCAGGTTCCGCACCGGTTCAGAGGTAGGGAGCTGGACACCCCCCAGAAAAAGTCCTGAGGGTAGCCAACTCCCATTCACTCTATCCTGCGACCCAGGTCAACCAGCTTGAATTCATCCAACACTGGATTTCAGTGAGGCAATTGTTAAATACCGAGAGAGCTCTATCCTGGTCGGGTGCAAAAGATAGGTAGAGCTGGGTATCATCAGCATAGCAGTGAAATCTCAGCCCATACCTTCTTACAATGTCTCTGACGGGTAGCATATACACTACGAATAACATGGGGGACAACACCGAACCCTGAGGAACCCCACAAGACAGAGAGACTGGGTGGGAAGAATTAATCCCCGATACCACCCTCTGAGTTCTGCCTGAGAGGAAAGATCTAAACCACATGAGAACTGTACCATACAGGCCACAGATGAACCTCAGTTGTTCGAGAAGTACCCCATGGTCCACAGTGTCAAAAGCTGAAGAGAGATCGAAAAGGACCAAGATGGAATGGCTTTTTCAATCTCTCACCATCAGGAGATCATTGAGCACCCAAACCAGCGCTGTCTCGGTACTATGCTTCTTTCAAAAACCAGATTGGAGTGGTTCATAGATGTCATGGATGGTCAAATGGTTCTCCAGTTGTATGGCCACTACTTTCTCAATAACCTTCCTCACAAAGGGGACGTTAGAGATCGGTCTGTAGTTAGCATGGCAGTCTGGGTCCAGGGAAGCTTTCTTCAAGAGGGGCATTACCACTGCCTCCTTCAGGGAGCTAGGAAACTCACCCATCTCCAAGAAGCACCAGACTATCCATGCTAGGACTGGGCCGATAGTATCATAACAACTCTTTATCGGGAAAGTTGGGCCAGGATCCAAACTACAGCATGTAGGATGCATACCTTGGACAATCCTCATGACATTGATGAACTCCAGCCGGTCAAAGGAACCCCAGAAAAGTCCAGGGACTGCCACCAAGTGCTGATCCACAGCTTCTCCCATACAAGATGTAGACTGGCGTGCCACCCTGATGTCGGCCACCTTAGCCGCAAAGAAGCGAGCAAGCTAGGCACACTCAACTTGTGAAAAGGCTCTTCGAACCTGCAGACAGGCTGGGTTGGACAGTCTGTCTATGGTTTGAAAGAGCTGAGCTGGTCGGTTCTGAGCAGCCGCGATCTCCCCGGACAGGAACTCTGCCTTCTTATGGAAGACTGCGGAATGATAGAGTTGATAATGTTCCATCAATCTAAGATGATCAGCATCAAGGGCAGACTTCTGCCAAATATGCTCTAATCTTCGTCCATATCGCCGCATCTCCCTCAAAGTCCCATCGAACCATGGTGTCCGAGGGCAAAGGGGGAGAGGACGAACACGGATGGGAGCAATCAAATCCAGAGCCGAGGAAATGGCCTTATTATAGGCCAAAACCAAGGCACCTGGATCACTGCTCACTCCAGAAAGCTCTGATTGGTCAAGCACCGCTGTCAAGCCTTCAGAGCTCACATCTTGTAAAGAGCGGTACCTGACCATGTCCACAGGGGTAGGCCTGTAAAGGGGCATGCAAAAACTGAACTCCACAGTGTAATGATCAGACCAGCCAACAGGTTCCAACCCCACGATGAAAGCTTCAATCCCCAGGAGGAAAACTAAGTCCAAAGAGTGGCCCCCTTTATGAGTGGCAGAAGAAAATGGAAATTACGTACCTACCGTAATTCTTGATCTTCTTGGACGAGTCTCCACCACTCATTCACACTATTGGGATCTGCGCCGGAGACACTAGGACCCATCGGGAGCAAACTTTTTTTGCTGGAGGTCGGCGCCGGAGATCGCGCCACGAGAAGAGGCACCATGAGCCACAGCTCGCGCCTACACTGACTATCTCAGGCCGACCTCCAACCGCCTCTCAGTACCTTTTTACCAAGGAGGTGCAGCGTAACTAACCTAGAAGGGTAGTCTTAACCAAAAAACCGGACATAAGATAGTCCAGACGACCTATATAAGAAGGGTCAACAAGGAAGTCTTCACAGCCTAAAGATTTGAGGGAGTGAAGACCAACAACAGAGGTGAGCTCGGGGGATGGAGGGTGGGCGTGTGAATGAGTGGTGGAGACTCATCCAAGAAGATCAAGAATTACGGTAGGTACGTAATTTCCATATCTTCCTGGACATAAGTCTCCACCACTCATTCACACTATTGGGAGAGTGCCGAGCTAATAATCCCCCAAGAGGGCAGCAGAAGAGACCAAGAGCTCACGTTTCTAAGACAGAAGTCCATTAAGGATGGCTCTGCCAAAGAAGAATGTTGAATGGCATGGACATCTAGTGTATAATGTTTAACAAAGTATGCACTGAGCTCCAGGTGGCAGCGTTGCAAATATCTGCAATGGGCCGTTAATTTCCGCTAGGGATACGCGACAGCTCTAGTAGAGTGGCGTAAACCCTACCCTCCAACAACCTGTGCCATGGAATAGCAATGGTGAAGGCATGCCACTAGCCATGCTGAGATGCATCTGATAGTGACAGGTTGACCCAGCCGGGTCTCGCTGAAGGAAGCGAACAGTTGCTGGGCTTTAACGAAGTCCTTGGTTCTATCCAGACAAGCATACAGAGCCCTCTTAATGTCTAAAAATGAAAGATACTCTCCTTCATTTGGAAGTTCGCAAAGTAAGAGGGGAAGGACCAAAGGTTGGTTTAGATGAAATTCTGACACAACCTTAGGAAGAAATTTAGAATGAGTCACGAAGAACTACTTTGTCCCTATGGAACACAGTATCACGGAGGGTCTGTGACCAGGGCATGTATCTCAGAGACCCTACGGGCTGAGGTAATATGCCACTAGGAAGGCAGTCTTCCAGGTGAGAAATTTTAGCTCACAAGTAGCCAGAGGTTCAAAAGGTTTCCGAGTGAGCATATCTAGCACAAGATTGATGTCCCAGGCTGCAACTGAACGTCTTGTAGGAGGTCTGGTATGCAGAATTCCTTTAAGAAACCTTTTAACCACAGGTAACTGAGCCAGAGATAAGGAAAAAAACGGCTCATGATATGCTGAAATGGTGCTAAGGTGAACTTTGACTGTAGAGTACTGTAGGCCTGAATTTGAGAGGTCTAAGAGGTACTCCAAAACTTTATCTGGTGGGCAGGAAAAAGGATTCAAAGAGGACTTTGCACACCAGAGCGAGAAACGCTTCCATTTGGATGTGTAAGTTTTCTTAGTGGCTGGTTTCCGTGCAGCCAGAAGAATATCTGAAACTCTTCGAGACACACTGAACCGGTTTACTTCTACCTCTTCAGGAGCCAAGCGTGAAGGTGAAGCGATCTCAGGTTGGGGTGGACCACAGGCCCCTGAGTCAAAAGGTTCATCTGTAGGGGAAGTGGTCTCGGAGGAACTACCAACATATTGTTGAGTAGTGGAAACCACAGCTGTCGAGGCCAGAAGGGAGCAGTGAGGATCATTTCGTCCCCCTGGGATTCGAACTTGAGGAGTACCCTCTGAATTAGAGTAAGAGGTGGAAAGGCGTAAAGAAAGCGTTTTGTCCACCGCAGCCTGAACACATCCTGACAGAAAATGCCAGGCCTGGATTTCTGGAGCAGAAGGCGCAGTTTTTGCGTTGAGTGGGGATGCAAAAGGTCCAGGTCTGGGTTCCCCACTCTTGAATAGTGACTTAACTATGGTTGAGTCGAGACCACTTCGTGAGGTCTGTCTCTGTTCTGCTGGGCGGTCTGCCAGTTCGTTCTGAATACCTGGCAGGTGAACTGCTTGAATTAGAGCCTCGTGCCCCAAGCACCATTCCCATACCCTCATTTGCTTCCCTGCATAAGGGGTAAGAATGAGCCACCGCCCTGCTTGTTGATGTAATACATCATTGCTTTGTTGTCGTTTGAAGGAGAATGTTCTTGTGACACAGAATGTCCTTCAGCAGCTCGGACTACATGAAGGACGGCTCTCATTTCTAGGATGTTTATGTGGAGCTGGGACTCGACTTGAGTCCACGCACCTTGAGTGTGGAGAGCCAGACAGTGAGCTCCCCACCCCATTAGGGATGCATCCGTGGTAATGGAGATCTGAGGTCCAGAGGAGCAAAGGGATATCCCTTCCAGGAGATTGCTCTCGAGACTACCAGGTGAGTGACCTCTTTAAAGGTTCTGTCACCTTGATGAGATAGGACTGTGGGTGAGTGGTTGGGGACCACTGAGTACTGAGCATCCATTGAGTGGTTCTCATGTGCAGACGTGCTAGGGGAACTGTGAACACTGAGGAAGTCATGAGGCCTAGCATCCGCTGCATCGAGAGAGCAGTAAAGGAAAATTACGTACCTACCGTAATTCTTGATCTTCTCTTGTATCTTCACCATTCATTACTTCCTGGGTGTAAGCCGGAGGCGCACACCCATACCGAAACTTTTTTTTTTAAAAGTCTAGCTACTTGACACCACCCTCGAAGTGGCGTCATCGTCATCAGGGCGGCGTCAATGGCGACCGACTCCTCCTCCAACTCAGTTCTGTAGGCCGGAGGCAAAAAGCAGAGAATATAGATAGTGAGGCAAGATAGCCGAGGATAGCAAAGCAAGGAAGAATGAACTGAAAGGAATAAGCCGATGGAGGAAGGACAGAGGAGATAAGAGTATCCTAGCCTAGGGGACTGCAGAACCTCCTTACCTGGGCGACTCTGGGAGAGATAGAAATGAGAAATGAGAAAATAAAGAAGAAGAAGAAAAGAGATGGGATGTTGAAGGGCCAGAATGCCCAACAGCATAGATTAGCTTACAGCTGAAGGCTCGACTAAAGGGAAGCAAGAATCCCGAGACAGAGCTGAGAAGGTTCACCGAACCCACTGAACAGACTCAGGAGGGCACAGTCCTTATCTTCAACATGCCATTGTTCTTGATACCCACCTCGGAGCTCCTGGCTGCGGAAGGCCTTTAGCTGGAGACACCGAGGAGGAAGAATAAAACAGGCAGCATGAGGCGCTGCTCAGGGTTTAAGAAATGGAAAATGTAAGCCTTTCAGGCGTCTTAAAGATAGAAATGGGACTCAGACTGACTGGCCAAGGCAGGCCAAGGCTTAAACTGGCTGGGATCGGATATGGTCAGCACTGTTCTTCTGCAAAAATTGTCCAGGAGGACACTTAAAGGAGAAACCAATAAGCAAACTAGTGAGAAGGATAGCCTACCTTCTCATTGCCTTCTTTTATTTTTTTTTTTTTTTTTTTTCAGATAAAATTTTGTAGACTAGATGCATGACCCGATACCAGGGCACCTATAACAGTCGAGAGAGTTCCTCAGCATTTTTTTTGCAAAGAAAAAAAAGGAATAGACGTGCCCGTTCCTCTGCTCTGCAAGGCAAGAATAGAGGGGGATTTGATTTCAGGGCAACTATCTGGAACACGGAATTGCAGGATCAAAACTGAATAGCCTGGCCAGGCCAAAAAACCCAGAGGTATCTTGCCAGAAGAATGGCAAGAGATAGTTGTACGAATCTGATACTGCCAATGCAATCCACGAAATGGCCCATGAATCTTAAGTAAGTAATTTTTCTGGAAAAATTAAACCCCCAGAAAGATTTTTTTTTTTGGGAAAAATTAAGCAACTTTTCCTATATTTTAAGAAAAAGTTTTTTTTTTTTGTTTTATATGCAGAGAGGAAGAGACAGGAGGTGGAGAAGCCACAGGAAGAGGCCACTGAGGGATGGTGGGCGGGTGTAAGTAATGAATGGTGAAGATACAAGAGGATCAAGAATTACGGTGAGTGCGTAATTTTCCTATCTTCCTTGTCAATCTTCACCATTCATTACTTCTAAGTGATACCAAGCTCCTCTTCCCTGGAGAGGAAGGCCATACCCTGAGGGAACAAGACCCCCAGCCTTCTGTTGGTGAGAAACAGAAGGAAGACCTAGCTTATTCAGAAAGCCTAAGTGGGAGAAAGAGCTAGGAGGTGCCTCCCGAGGGCGAGGAGACGGATGGAGCCCTGTAAAAAGTCTCCTAGCTCTGGATGAGAAAGAGCGGGTCCCCGGGCGCAGGCCATCGCATCACCCTTGGAGCCAGGGCGTGACAACCTGGAAAGAGCAAAGCCATGCCGTCCGCCTGATGCAGATCGCTGTCCCGCAAGCCTGGAAGCCACCTCATTGGCGTCATAAGATGCCCTTGCTTGGTGTCTTGCCAGCTCCAGGCCCTACTGGAGAGGGCAGCGGCTTGTCTGGTTGCTCCGTGTCAGGCATAGATGCCAGCAGCTGGGACATCATCCGACCACGATGCGGTTGTAGAGCAGCGTGGTGAGCCTGATGTGATGCAATACATGCACTCGCATGCAGAAGAAAACACTCTTAAGCTGGCGGTCGAACTGGAAGAGTCCGAATCGGCGGTGATGCGTGAGCAACGGCGCCCAGAAGGAGTATCCAGGTATACCAAACCTGAGGACGGGTTGGGAAGGAACCTAGAGACTCAGAGAGGGCACAATACCTACACTGGCAGTCCGCCGGCACAGGAAGAAGCGGCGGGGAGCTGCCAGGACCCGGATAGATGCCTCCTGGAAGGGATAGGCCAGGAAGGTACCACCAGATGCTGGGCACTGAATTCACCATAGAATTCATCGCTCTCCCGTTCAGTATTGTCTCTCCGAGCGTGGGAAATCAGAGATCTCTCACCATCCTCGGGAGGAAGCGCTGATATTCTGTGAAATCAGCATCGGAGGACAGATGAGCAGGGGTTCCTCTCCCTCAGAGGAGGGAGGAGGATATAGGAACTGGAATGTCCAGAGGATTCCTGCGGCGGTGGGGAGTTGAAGACCCACTCATGCATGTATCTAACATATGAGGGAAGGCCGCAGAGACCTCTGAACTGCTCCCAGGATATAGGACCCGTGGGACCACGACATGGCCCGGAGGCGGGGTGGTGAGAGCGAGAGAGAGATGGGAGAGGGGCACCTCCGAGGGAGGCAACTGCTCTCGCGAGGGGCTCTCGGAATCCGAGGAAAGGAGCCCTAGTGGGAGGATTCGGATATCAAACCAGGCAGCAGAGCGGAACTCTGGAGAAGCGGAGCCTGGAAGAGCCCTGGGAGAAACTCCCTGTGGCCGAAGCCGGGACTGCATGGATCAGAAAGGGCAGTCCGCTAGCGCCACCGGACACCCTAGAACCCTGGGAGGGTGGGGCTCTGCACTACAGCTCCTGGCCACCCCCTGAGGGTGGCCAAAGAAGACCAGGCAGCAGGCCGCCTGCCTTCCTCAGCCCCTCCCAGTTCAGAGGCCCTCCTCCTCGACTACAGCGTCCCCTGTCCCTAGGAGGCAACAGCACCCCGGGGTAGCTGTCACCGAGACCTCAGAGAGGGGCCCTCCCCATCACCCCTCGTCTGCCCGGGACCTCGGCCACCCCAGCCAAGGAACCCCCAGGAGGCGGCAAGAGGGACAGAGGAGGGTCCGCTCTTGCCTGGTACCCCTAGCCACTGAGGACCCAGATTCCGAAGAATGGGGGTGCCAGGATGAGTCCCATCTGAGTCATCGTCCTCCGAGGGAGGACGAGACCAGCAGGACCTCGATGCTGACAGCCCCAGGGGTCCCGAGGCCACGGGGCATGAGCACCGGTACAAGTGTGACACCTCTCGCCCCACGCCCGGCAGGGAAGGCCTAACCCCACACCCCAGCGGCTCCAGCGAACAGCGCCAGAGAGGAAGCCACAGCGCCCGCCAGCAGCGTCGGGAGGCCAGTTGCACCGTCGGCCCAGCGCCGCCATGTCCATCGGCACCGCGGCAGGTGCGAGGCCAAGCAACGCCAACAGCGCCCGCTCGATCACGGCGTCGCCGTGGTGCGGGATCAAAAGTGCTTTTCTGACGGCGCCCGCCCTGATCACAGCGCGCCAGTAGCGCCGGGATCCGAAACAGCGCCGAGAGCAGCGCCGCCGATCACTGGCACCTTGACGGCGCGGGATCGGCGGCGCTGGCGGCGTCGAGTCCACAAAGCGGGCCCAAAAGCCAAGGAGCCTGCGACGCGAGCCTGCACCTCCAAGAGGTGACTGCAGCCCAGTGTCAGCGCTGCGGCCAGGAGAACTCTGACGCTCCCCAACACTGCGGAAGGGCCTCCTCCTCGGCAAGATAGGATGAAACCCCCTCCTCCTCGGACAGTATAGGCCGGGGAGGGACCGGGGAAGGGCCTAAAGATCTACGCCGAGATTCCCGTGGCTGCCGTCCCGAAGGCTCAGCGGGGCCTTGCAGTACCAGGCGGACTTGAGGGCCAGCGGCGGTCCATCGAAAACAGGCGTCGCCTGAATCCATATCATAGTTTGGGTCCCAGCAGCGAGGCAAAGCGTCATGCCGGTCGAGACGGAGGTCACCGGCCACAGGGCACCGGCGCATAGAGGCGGCGGCCGTCTTCGAGCAGCAGCTCCAGAACGGACATAGCTTGAAACCAGCGAGACTAAAAACAGTAGGAAATACACCCGGCCCGAAAAGATGAAAAAGAACAGTCTTACCGTGATCGGCGAGTGCAAGGAAACGCAGTCGGGAACTACGAAGAAAAACACTGAAGCGCTACGCGGACAGGTGCTGCCTCGGCGGGGAGAAACAGAACTGAGTTGGAGGAGGTCGATTAAGCTACTAACGGCCACCCTACTTTTATGGCCAGCATAGCGCATGGCGTCACTCGCGATTGCCGTTAGCTAGACTTCAAAAAAAAAAAGCTCCCGTGGTGGTCTCGCGCCTCAGCTTACACCAGCAGGTAATGAATGGTGAAGATTGACAAGGGAAGATCTGAGGTGTTCTCCCCGATGTGACGGGCCATTTGAAGGATATCATTCCTTCTGTCTTCTGGAAGAAAAGCCTTCACACAGGAGGTGTCCAGAAGAGTCCCTATAAAGAGGAGCCTCTGGGAGGGCTGCAGTTGCGATTTCTTGAGGTTCAGCAGAACTCCCATGGACATAAGGAGGCAAGAACCGCTCTATCGGCGTCCAGGGTCCCTTGCCTGGAAAGGCTTGCTAGAAGCCAATCGTCCAGATAAGGGAACACCTGTATCCCGACCTTTCTGAGGTGCGCTGCGAGAACTGCACAACACTTTGTAAAAACCCACGGCGCCAAGGATAGCCCAAAGGGCAGGACTCTGAACTGATAATGCTGTCCCAGAGCCACAAACCTCAGGAATTTGTGATGCCTCAGGTGAATAGGAATGTGCTGGTAAGCATCTTGCATGTCTAGGGAGGCTAGCCAGTTGTGTTGATGAAGCAGAGGTAACAGGGTTCCCAGAGAAATCATTTTGAATTTCTCCTTGGGGAGAAATTTGTTTAGCTTTCTGAGATCCAGAATGGGGCGCATACCCCCGGACTTCTTTGGAACCAGAAAGTAATGGGAGTAGAAACCAGTGTTCCGTTGATGCAGAGCACCACTTCTACTGCCCTGTTGTTCGAGAAGGCCCTGAATCTTGGCGGCGAAGGTCTGACTGAAGGGTCAACAGCCTGGGCTGCCGTTTGGGGGGATGATCCGGAGGGGTCTCCACCAGATTGAGTGAATACCCCTTGCGAATTATCCGAAGGACCCATTTGTCAGAGGTTAAGGACTTCCACTGGTTGTAGAAGTGCATCAGACGACCCCCCACCGGAGAGGAAACGTCCACCTCGGGCAGCTGAGATGGGACTTGGGCCAGACATTCATAAGGTAGTGCTGGGCGCTTTGGGCCCTTGCGCTTTCTGTTGCGTCTTCTTTTGAGGTTGGGCAGGTTGGTTTTTATGGAAACTGCCTCTGCCTCTGCCTTGAAAGGACTGACGATTATGAAACTGACGTTTATTGACATGCCCTCGAGAGGGGGCAGGAGGGGCTAGAGCCAACTTAATGGCTGACCTAGTCTTTTGAGTAGCTTCTAGAGCTTGCTCTACCTGAGGATCAAAAAGATACGCACCATCAAAGAGCAACGCCATTACCTGCTGCTGCGCATCATTCGTGAAACCCTGAAGTGCGCAGCCAGGAATGACGTCGGGTGCAAATACCAGCAGCCGCTGAACGGGAAGCAGTGTCGAAAGCATCCATGGCTGCTTTAACCTGCTGGTTGTTAGATTCGATACCTCTGGTAATGGTTTAAAGAAGCTCCGGCTTTGCATCCGACTCCGGAAGAGCTTCAACCATCTGCTTGATAGAGTGCCACAGGATATATTCACACTGTAAGAAATAGCCCTGGTAGCTGGCAATACGCATACTTAGGGTAGAAGCAGCAAAGACTCTCTTACCTAAGGTGTCTATCTTATGAGATTCTTTGTTAATAGGTCGTGTAGTAGTTTGAGGAAGAACGACCTTATCATTCTCTGCCAGGACTACAATAGGATCCGCAAAGGCTTGAGATGACAAAATGGGACGATCCTTGGGGGCTGAATATTTCCTATCTATGGATTTAGCCACGGAAGGGGTGAGAGCAGGATTATTCCATACCATTTGAGACAGCGTCTCGAAGGAAGGCTGAACCGGAGGAGTCAAATCCGTAGGGATCTCCGGAACATGAAGGTATTGGAGTCTTAACAATTTCCCAGGATCGATGTCTGTAGTCTGGAGAGAAAGAGTGGAACTCAGATTCTTCAGCAGAGACTTAAAAGACAGGTCCTCGATCACAGGCTCTGCAGCAGAGATAGATCCTGCTTCGTCCACTTCATCACCCAACCGAAGGTCTGGGTCAGGCTCAATGTCATCTCCTGACAGTCAAGGAGGGACTGCATGGACAGGAAAGGAATGAAAATCAGAAGAGAGGGAAGAAGGAAATGAGTGAAAAGAGGAGTCCTGAAAAACTGAGGGAGCCCCTAGAGCCCCTGGCGCCGAGGAGGCGCACGGCACTGAGAGCGGCCCGAGGAGCAGCGGCACGAAAATGGTGCAGAGGGACCGCAGGCGCCAAGAACCGCCACAACTCCCGGCGATGGCACTGAGGCGCTTACGGCGCCGAAGCCGCATGGCACCGAGAATGGCGCCCGAGAAGCCACACGGTGCTGAGGGCGACGCCGAGCGCACCACCGGTGCAGAGGCTCCGCACAGCGCCGAGGACACCAAAAACACCCCCAGACTCCGAAAAACAGGTTTTGAAGGAAGAAGAGCAGGAGATAAAGGCATCGGTGTGGCCCCCTGCGCCGCAGCCATGTGGGGGGGGATACACCTAAGCGCGGAGTCGACAGCAGCGAAGAAGGTGCCGCGTGACCAGGAGAGTCCAACCACCCTACCTGGTCTCTCAATGAGCCCGAAAGCCCATGAGTGACCGAGCCAGGTAGCTGAACTAATCTCCGAGCCCATTGCTCCATAAGAGCGGCCCACTGATGAAAGTGCTCACCTGAAGACCTACCTGTGGGCAGGGTAGGACTTCGATGTCGAAGCCGCTGGCTACCAGAAGTAGAGGTTGGCGACTCCGAAGGAGGAGACCGGCAACTAGCCCCGATAACCGAACGTCTATGCACAGACATATCAGAGGGCGACCTCGAGTGATGCCTTCTCTTTTTAGACCTGTGGGCCGAAGAAGAGCTCGAGGCCGAACAGTGCCAAGAATGCGACCGTTTATTTTTATGCTTCCGCGGGGACCACCCATCCCCCCGGGCATTGGACTGACCGTTGTCAGACCGCCCCTCCGGAGAAGGCGGCGGACTGGACCCAGCCTGACTGACTGAACAGCTTTCATACGAAGTCTCCCTACCGTCACCTGACCTGCTCATGGTCAACTCCGTCAAAGTAGGCTGAGAATTCTTTATTTTTAAAATAAGACTAAATGATACTGTTATCGAGATAATATTACAAAATAACAAACTGAAAACTATGCTGCTAGTTGAAGTTTGACTCCCGGTGGGCGAGCCACGTCGTCACTGAAGCGCACTCGACGGCGGGAAAAAAGGAACTGAGGCGGTTGGAGGGTCGACGCCGAGATGGTCATTACGGTGCGAGCTGTGGCTCGTGGTGCCGTGCCTTGTGGCACCATCTCCGGTGTCGACCCTCCAGCAAAAAAGTTTGCTCCCGATGGGTCCTAGTGCCTCCAGCGCAGATCCCAATAGTGTGAATGAGTGGTGGAGACTTATGTCCAGGAAGATCACCTTGTGTAAGGCCCAAAGATGTCATCAGTTGGAGAAAGTGTTGTCCAAACTGTGAGAGTTCGTCGTTCAAGTCTCCCAGGACCATCAGCCTGGCAACTCAAACACCATGTTGATCATGAAGTCTGCTACTTCCTGCAGAAACCGTTTCTCATCACCTGGTGGACGGTAGATGAGAGTGATTCTACAACCCACACCTGCCACTACGGTACACTCAAACGACTCAGCCCCCTCTACTGGTATACTTGTGAGGCCCAGTTCGGTCTTGAAACAGACCGCAACCCCCCCCCCCCCGGCAGTCCAACCTTGGGCGGTGTAACACTGAGTACCCAACTGGAACTGCGGCCTCTAATATAGGGCCTGTATTCTCGTCCAGCCAGGTCTCGGTAATGTATGCCAGATCCACTGACCCAACAAGATCCGCAATAACTGCAGTCTTGTTCTTTATGGAACTGGCATTGCACAACACGGCCCGGGTAGACGGGCTTCTGTAGCGGCACGGACCACTTGCCCACCAATACTGGTGCTGCCCATGGGTATGGAAACCAGACAGGAGGGACCTCGTTCCAGATTCCACTTTGCCCCGGGGCGTCTTCTAGACCTCACTACCCCAATATGATGGCCCCACTCATTCAACCTCCACTGTTCACATTCCCCACCTCCCCTCCTCCTCCTATACTCAATACCCAATGCTCTACAGCGTTTGTATATCGATAGTTGCAATGGAGGGGGGGAGAAAGGGCGGAGGGCATGAAGAGCGGAAGACAAATAGCGTACGACCATGGGGATGGGCCTTCTACACATATTAGAACCAATAACATTAACACACCCCTAAAACAACCCCAGTAGTTTCTCTGAGACATGCAAACACCGAGAGGGGAGGCACTGAGAAGCAAATAACAAACCTTCCCACAAAATGAATAAAAATAAATAAAATTAAAAATAAATATAACCTCCCCCCCTCAAAACAAAATCTATAACACAATAAAATTACAATCGGACCCAAAAATAAAAAATGAAAAAAAAAAAATTAATACAGGATCAGTGTCCAAAAATAGCACACCAGAGGTTCAACAGTTAATTTTAGATAGGGGAGGCTCTCACCCTCTCCCAGTCCAAAAAGGAAAAAACAAAACCAGATTTATCTCTTCTCTTCCAACAACATCCACTGAAAGTTTAAAGTAGTGCGCTCCCCCTTTGATTTTTGTCATTTGCTGCTCTGTCTTAAAGGCATCTGAAGGGAGGGGGAATGCTGCTGTGCCTCACAACTTCTCAGGATATAAACAACAACAAAAAAATCTTTTGAAGCTGCTGTCTATTTTAGCCCATCAATTTAACCCTTGGAGGGCTGCAGACTGAGCATATGTCCTGCTCAATCAAATATATTCATTCCAGTTCTTTCAGCAGCCTAGGGGTTAACTCATTACCTGACTCTCCTTTCCAGCCACCACCACCCCAACACACACACACACACACACACACAGGGACAGCAAGCGAGATTTTATCAGTTGCTTGCTATCAATGCTATTTTTTCCATAAATTATTGGAGTTTTCAGTGTAGCCTGCCACAACTGCAAATCACTATACCAGTTGAAATACAGTACACCCTTCCCTCTGTTGAGTAGGCTTGTTTGTCTTTCTTTGTCTTAATTTCCAACACAGGACACTGCAAGCTTCTAGAGAACTCCAGAGGAGTTGCAAAATTACTTTTTTAATAGCTGAAAAGAAGTATAGAAGTACTGTTAGTATACTGTAGTGGAATTTCCCTTATTGAAGCTCTGAAGAAGTCAGTGTCTCATTAAGCAGACTACAGTGTCAAATTTTAGACAGTCCAGATCCAGTTTTGCACCTGTAATTCAAAACCAAGACTCTCAGTACTGTGGAAGAATGGTGTGTATTTTTTTATATTGTAATAAAAAAGAATGGAAGCTCACTGCAGTATAAAACAAATGTGTGCAAATTGGCACTGAAGAAAGTGTGTGTGTGTGTGTGTGTGTGTCTTTGCAGAACTCTGTCAGAAGCTGCGGACACCTTCCTCCTGCAAAACCTCAACCCCCCCAAACAAGTAAGCATTATTCACCGATGAAGGTGGCATCTAATGGGGAGTTAATTCATGGTTGGGACCGTTGTGGCACGAGGCCGGAGGCCGAGTGCATACAACGGTCCAACCATGCATTAACTCCCCATTAGATGTCACCTTCGGAGGAGATTAATGCGCTTGTAACATGTTGTCAAGGAGGGTCTATATGTTCAAGTTCTGTCACTGCTCATAGTATACAAAAGAGAATCACATTAATCAAGTTTCTGACTTATTTTTGCTGTTACTTTTTATTTTGTGAATGAACTTCTGTTACATACAGATATGCCTTTTTTTCCCCCAGCAGCTTCAATTGCGTCTTTCTCAAGCATTCAGATACATTTTTCACATTTCTGAGCGGCTGTTTCCTCGGTATTATTGCTAGGCTGACCTGCATTCTGCTGCTTCTCTACTACTTGCTGTGTCTGAGTCTCTCATTTGCATACTGCTATGCGGGTTCCCTTCCTGCTCATTTTGCCATTTCCATTCTCAGATTTTCTTTCCCAACCTCGCTTCCTTTCCCTTCTCACAGGTCTCCGGTCTCTGTCAATTGTTCTCTTTCTGTGTTTCGGGCTCCATAATTGAAGTTGACTATCCCGTGTACCGTGACATTGTTAAAACAAAATCCATTGCCGGATGCTGTGTGTGTCACTGCTTCTTTCGGTCCGTTGCTTGCTGTCTCTGTGACTTGTTCTCGTCCTCCTTGCTCAACTTTGTCTCTCACTATTCCTGTCTCTTGGTTGCTTGGTAATATTTGCATTTCTGCCTTTCTGAAAGCTATTATTCTCTCTCCGAGTACTATCTCCTTTTCATCTCTCTGTTTCTGCTCCTTCGCTTCTACTACTACCTAGGTCCATCTGTTTCACTTCACCCACTAGTCCTACAGTGCACCGCCTTGCTCTTTTTAAACTTGATCCCTATCTTGCCTTCTGCACTGCTACTTACCACAGTGCTGATTTTCCTCCCGTGGCTCGTTTCTGCAGTTCAGAACCAACACGGCATTATCGTCTCATAATGTAGTGTTGCTCCTGTAGCACATGATGCCGTTCCTCCTATCTGCTTTCCCAATTCCAGCTATAGTTTTTTTGGCATGCTACAAACTAAGTTATATTTCTTGTTCCTATGGGCATTTATTGGGATTGGAGATCATTTTCTTCAGTTTTTTAAATATTTTTTTTTATTCAACCATTGTATATTTGCTGTCCAGTGCTAGTGAAATTTGGGAGCTTGCAACACCTCTGTTTGTCTACAGAATCGGGTTCACTGCTGACTTTCCCACTCTGATTATTTAAAGCTCATAAAAGGTACCACTCAGACAGCACTGGACAGTAAGAAAAAATTACTTACCATAGTATTCTTGTTTCTTCCAGGGGATACTCCAATATTCATAACTATTATGCAGTATACCTTTAAGCCAGATCTGCCTGGAGATGGAACGTTATGCTAATGATGGAGCACCACTGGCATATGCCACTTTTCAAATGCTGCCCCTGTCAACTGCCTACATTCTAACCTCTCAGATTTCATGGACGCCTGACAAGGCCCCATGAGGAAAATACCTATATAACATTATAATAATAATAATCAGAATAATAATAACAACACCCAAAAAAAAACTCCAACAGGAGGGAATAACAACCCCCGAATGTCAGAATCACCTGAAGAGGGTAAAACAAATGAAAACAGTTTCAACAGAAATGCCAGAGTGTGGCACTCATACTACTGATTACACAGCATGGAGTGCAGAGGCCACTGGTTCTAGCAGGTGAGGTGAGATGGGAGAGTTATGAATATTGAAATATCCCCTGGAAGAAACAAGATTACTATAGTAAGTATTTTTTTCTTCTCACCCCAGGAATACACCAATATTCATAATTCCTATGCAGACTAAGAAGCAGTAACTTTGGAGGTATGCACAGAACCTACTTTTGGAAAAAAACTGCAGGACAGCTGTGTCAAACCTGGCACCACCCCTAGCCTGTGTGTCCCGGCTGTAATGCTTAGTGAAGGTGTGCACTGTTCTCCAGGTAGCTGCTTTACAGATGTCCACCAGTGGAACATTCCTGGAAGCTGCTATAGAAGCAGCTATACCCCTTGTGGAATGGGCTCTCAGCCCTGCTGGGAGCTCCTTCCCAGCTTTTGAGTAGCAAAACTGAATACACTGAACTATCCAGCAACAAATGGACCTCTTAGATGCTGGATTTCCTTTTCCCACATCCCCATAAGTCAGGAAATTGCAGTTACGTAAGAACTTACCATAACAGTAGATCTTCAAGAGAGGCTCCTGCAGTAGGTCTTCACATATAGGACTACACCTCCTGGTGTCAGGTTTCAACAGCAAACTTGTAGATAGCAATCATCAGTGGGGACCACCCCCGACATCAGGTGATGTGACGTCAGCCCGGCTATAAAAGGGGCGGTCCCACGCCTGCTCTCCGATTCTTTTCCACCAAAGACCTAGAGAAAGGTAAGTAGAAAAAGTAGGAGTGAAAAACTCCCAGGACCATGTTTCCTCTCTAGACCCAAGGCTAAGCAGGATGAAAATGAAGGAAATATTCCAGGAGTAGAGGGAAGGTAGGTGAGAAACTAGACCTACTGCAGGAATCTCTCTTGAAGATCTACTGTTACAGTAAGTTCTTATGTAACTGCAATATCTTACTTCGAGAGGGCTCCTGCAGTAGGTCTTCACATATAGGACTGAATACCAAGCAGTCCCAAAATAAATACTATGGAGGTACATCCGGGAGGAAGAGAAGTCGCCAACAGGAAATTACGACAGGAGACCTTGTAAAACTGCAAGACCAAAGCCAGTTCCGCGCCTAGAGGCAATGTCCAAACTGTAATGCTTAGTGAAGGTGTGAATAGACGACCATGTGGCCGCTGTACAGATTTCTGCAGTAGACACATTCCTGAAAAAGGCAGTAGAATTTGAAACACTCCTAGTGGAGTGACCCTTAACTGCCCCTAGAAGGGACTTCCCGTGTTTTTGGTAAGTGAAGTGGATGTAGTTAGCCAACCATCTAGAAATGGTCTGTTTGGAAATAGCCTTGCCCTGGCACTGGGGAGCAAAGGCTACAAAGAGCTGGTTGGATTTATGAACCTCTTTAGTCCGGTTTGTGTAGTATCTCAGAATCCTGTGCACATCCAGAGTGTGCAACAGGTATTCCTCCTGTTAGAATGCTGGGGATAGTTGACAGGCAGTTCTACACTCTGATTAAGAGTGGTTTCTGAAACTACCTTGGGAGAAATGAATGGTTAGTCCAAAGGACTGCTCTGTCCCTAAGAAAAATTAAATAGGGTTCCTTACAGACAAACACCTACAGTTCGGAAACCCTTCTGGCGGAAGCGGCTGTGACGAGAAACAAAGTCTTCCAGGAAAGGAAGCGCATGTCGCAGCTAGAAGCTGGTTCAAAAGGAGGCAAGGTCAGCTTTTCCAGCATAAAATTCAGGTCCCAGGGGGACAGGGATTCCGGATCAGAGGTTTCATGTGGAGGATTACTTTCAGAAAAGTTTTGGCAACCTCCAGCTGAGCCAAGGTTTTGCCCTCCACCAGGAGGTGGTAGGCTGACACCGCAGAGAGATGAACCTAAATGGAAGAGTAACTAAAGCCAGTCTCTGATAAATGTCCGAGGTACTCTAACACCTGGGCCGCCAAGCATGAAAAGGGATCCCAGCGTCTTGCAGTGGCCCAGATCAAGAATCATTTCCACTTCATGGCGTAGGTGGATCTGGTAGAAGGCTTTCTGGCTTCAACCAAGATATGCGCAACCTGTGAAGATACACCATAGTGGGAAAATGGAATTTAAGTACCTACCGTAATTCTGATCTTTCTGTGCATCTTCACCATTCATCACCTTTGGGTACTTGGCCGGAGGTCATGACCCCGCTGGAGCTTTTTTTTTAGGGGGGGGCGGAGTCAATGCACCATCGGCACTGCTCCCAAGGCCGACGCACTGCGTGGCACTCGAGGGTTGGCCATTAGGTGTTGTCGACTCCACCCTCCTGCCAGTTCTGAGTCACCGTAGAGGTTAGAAAAAGGGGTTGGGATAGTGGGACAAGGAAGTTCAAGGGACAGACAATGGAAAAGATATAAAAATAAAAAGAGAAATAAATGACTGAGAGGACAGAGGAAGTTCGAAGACTAAGGGGGAATTGTGTAGGGGCCCCAATCTCTGGAAGTAGAAAAGAGGAGGGAGGGAGGGTTGAGGTGTTAGAAATAAGGAAAAATTGAGAGGAGGAAGAGACAGAAGAAACACACCCTGCAACCTTGACCTGTCTCCAGTTATATAGGAACTGTGAAGGAGTAGCCAAGAGGCTAACTGCCAGAATTGCAGGCATAGAATTACTGGCAAAACTCCTTATAAGCAGAAACGGCTATTCTGGAAGAAAAGACAGGAAACAGGGATATCTCCCCACCCCAAAGGAGATACTGGTGCAAGAAACTTAGTTTCTTAAATTAACTGAGGTTATGCCCACAGGGCAAGGGAATCAAGGATTGACGGGAAGAAGGGGAGAAGAAAAGAAAAGGGGACAACTGCCAACCCCTACCCCACAGGGGTGGAGCCAAAGCACTGAAGAAGGAGTGCCCCCAATCCTGACCACTCTACCCCTAAAGCAAATTATCCCCCTATGTGACCCAGTTTACCCCGCTCCTGACTAGCAGAAAAGAGGGGTCAAGGGGGAACACAGAGAGGGAGGGGTACCCAGAGACTGAGGCCCCAGGAGGATGGAGGGTGGGACTGCGATGAATGGTGAAGATACACAGAAAGATCAGAATTATGGTAGGTACATAATTTCCATATCTTATCTGTGTCAATCTTCACCATTCATCAACTTTGGGTGAGTGCTGAGCCACCCCGAAGGGGTTATTTAACCCTAAGGAACCGAGTCCCTTAGCTCTCAGTGGGTGACACACTTAGAGGGAGAACCTTCAGGGCCTGGAGGGGCCCGAGTGTGTGCAAGATCCCCAGTGTCCCAAAGCTGAGAAGAGACATTGGCTGTGGGAGAGTTTGAGAGGACTGGTCATGGATGGTATTGGAGCTCTGCAAGCTACCCGACCTGATGCTACTGCTCAGATGTACCTCAACAGCCTAGAAATCATGTTCGGGAGTACTGACAGTGGCACCCGTTTCCTGAGAAGGTTGCAAGGAACAGTACAATGAGAAGATGAAAAACTGTTCACATACAGTACTTGATCCATCTCAAGCAGTTGATACAGAGAGCCTACCATAAAGGAGCAGTGACTGCCCAAGATATGAATAGGATGTGGTTGGAAAAAGTCCTAAAGGTAGCTAGGCTCTCCAAAATGCTGTTGATGAAGTTGTGGTTAGAAGAGCAGCTGGGTAATCCCCCTTCCTTTGGTGAACTGTTGCATGAGATCTGAGAAAAGGTGGATAGAGCTTCACAGCAAGGCCTGATTGCAGCACCTCTGAGAAAAATAGAGAATTCTGTATGTCAAGATTTGCCCAGGCGAGACAACAGTGAAACTAAGAATTTGAGGAGACAAATACTAGAACTGACTGAACAGGTAGCCGCGCTATGAACTACTAGTGAATGAAATTAGAGAGTCAACTCCATCCTCAGGTGGTTGGAGATATTACACAGGCCATACAACCACCCTGCCAGAGCCTGAGAAGGTAAATACTGCCAGTAGTGATGTTTTTTTTTGTTACCAGTGTGGTGAAGATGGGCACCTAAGAAGATATTGCAAAAGGCCTGAAAATTCTGGTCTGGTAGTGCAGAAGTTATTGAAAGAGAAGCGTATGTCAGAGAAACACCAGTGGGACTCAGTGAAGGAGCAAACCAGGATCCCAGACCAGTCCTGCTCCATGAGACAGATGTAACCAGTTAACCGTACAGTCCCCAAGATCCCCCCGGGACGGATAGGACCATCATCTCAGGCCCAAGCCAAGACTGAAGGGGTGGATTATACTGTGCTACGTAATAGTGGTGCCCAAGTGACTGTCGTATTTGAAGACTGGTACCAGAAGCATCTGAGTCACATGCCCTTACATCCGCTGGAAGGACTGGATCTCTGGGGGGTAAGTGAACTGCCTTACCTGTATTGGAGATACATTGTAGTACACATAGAATTTCTCACAAAGTGTGGCTGGAGTACAAGCCCCCATAGATGAGCTTGCCTTGGTATGCTCTAATACCGGGATGGAAATAGAGACCCCAGTATTGATTGGGACCAATTACAACATGTTTGAGAGACTGGCTCAGCTATGCCAAGAGATTCGTGAAGCACAGAAAGATGAAGAGGAATGGGAGCCCTATGCCGGGGTTGTCAGTACCTGCAAGACCCCTGAAAGAAGTGATGAGATGGAATTGCAACAGATGAGGGAACTGATGAAAGCATTGACAGAGTTGACAGTCAGTCAACAAGCTGCCGAGGTGACTAAAGATGCTAACTCCTGTCAGGCACCTCCCAAGTCAAAGTGCAAGGTCCCACCTGGAGGGGTGGGGGTGCATGTCATCTCCTCTGAAACCTAGGCTAAGGGTAACTTGCTGGAAGAAGTATGAGAACTGAGAACCCTTGTGGGAGACCTTCTTCAGGCTACACAAGTAACTGACTCTTGGGGAAACTCAGAAAGCAAGGAAAGCAAACCACAGATCAGAGAAGGATCCCGGGGCTTGCCTACCATGCCCAAGCAGGGGAGCAGCTCTCCTTCCCCTAGAGACTCCAAGGAGCACATTTTTCCTTACCACTGTGGAATAGACGGGCATACCCAGTTTCACTGCAGCTCACCTGAGAATCTGAGAAAGGTTACTACATGGCTACTGGCATTAATTCGTCGAAACAATACAAGGCCTCAGACTAGGCCTATGAGAAAGAGTTATTCTTCTAAGACATCTATAAGGAATACATCTCCGTCCTCATCCCCTGACTGGTCCGACGTGGTAGGCCCATCAATGGAGACTACAGTAACAATGAATGGAGTATCTGCAAGGGCCGTGCTTGACAGTGGATCCCAAGTGACCACAGTGTTTCAAGATTGGTACCGAAAGCACCTGCCTGATGTGCCCCTACAGCCCCTGGAAGGTTTGCATGTGTGGGGTTGATTGAAAAGTCCTATCCGTATTCAGGGTATACCTGGATTTGGCTGTCATTCCCTACTGCTGTGGCTGGAGAGGATGAACAGGTTGAGACACTTGCCTTGGTGTGTCCCCCCACCAGACTGTATGATGGTGTTCCCCTTGCTAATTGGGACAAATGCCCATAAGTTTGAGAGACTAGCACAGTTATGTCATGAGAAATAAGGACAATGGACTGGGCGGGCGCTAAGAATTCCAGCATTGATCAAAAGAGCTTATGACTTGCAGCAGCAGCCTACTGAGGTGGACCGAGATGAGCCTGTGGGGATAGTGTGGAAGAAGGATTCTGACTCTCTGGTTTTTGCACCCAATGCTCAGTGTACCATTCATGGAGAGGTCCATCTCAGGAGAGAGGCGAAGAATAAAACATTGATGTTAGAAGCACTTGGTGAAGGGAAGCTGCCCGAAGGGTTGTTGGTCAAGCCCAATATTCTACCTGCCTGTGCCCATGCCTATGCCCACCAAGTGATGGTTCAAGTTAGAAATGTGTCAGATCGGGAAGTCTGTGTGAACCAGGGATGTACGCTGGCCACAGTACACTGCGCAGACACTGCAGTATTACCCAGCAACAAGTACTCTTGCGAGCAGGAGAAAGTGACTCCAGACTTATCTGACTTCGATGATTCCCCTTTGTCTGCCGAGCAGAAGACCCGAATTAGCAGGAAACTTGCCCAGAGAGACCAAGTGTTCTCGCTAAAAGAGTGGGACGTGGGATGTGTCCATGGTGCTGCTCATAACATATGCCTGAATGATGACCAACCATTTCGAGAGAGGTCTTGACGCCTTGCCTCTGCTGACACAGACGATGTTAGGAGGCACCTACAGGAAATGCTTGCTGCTGGCATTATTCAAGAATCAAGAAGCCCATATGCATCCCCCATCGTAGTGGTGTGTAAAAAAAAACGGATTCATGAGGATGTGTGTGGATTATCGGACCCTAAACCAGTGGACCGTCCCAGATCAATACACCATGCCACGCATACAGGATGCTCTGTATTGCCTGAATGGGGTCAGTGGTTCTGCGTACTGAATCTCCGCAGAGGATATTATTAGATTCCGATGGTCCCGGAAGACCATGAGAAAACAGTCTTCATCTGTCCTTTTGGGTTCTACGAATTCCTGAGGATGCCACAGGGGATTTTGGGTGCTCCTGCCACCTTCCAGAGATTGATGGAACATGCAGTGGGAGACATGAACTTGCTGGAATGTTTAGTGTACTTGGATGATGTCATCGTTTTTGGACGCACGCTAGAGAAACATGAGACCAGACTGTTCAAAGTCCTCGATCATTTGGAAGAATCGGCTTCAAGTTATCCATAGATAAGTGCCATTTTTTTCCAACATATGTGGGAAACAAAGTGTCAGCTGAGGGGATACAGATGGACCCCAGCAAAGTGGAGTCTCTGACCACCTGGCCCCAGCCTACCAACCTAAAAGAGCTGTAGTGTTTTCTGGGGTTTTGCGGCTACTGTCGCTGATTAATTAAAGACTATTCAAGGTAATCCAGCTGCTCCTTAATCTTACCCAAGGCTATCCTCCTACCAACTGCAGATACAAGAAGGGGTCCCTCAAAGAAGAAGACAATACATATTTTCGAACAGGGGAACCTTTTGGAACCTGTTGGTCCCCCGAGTGCGAGGCGGCCTTCTTCGAAGCCATCTATCAGCTTACCCATGCCTCAGTCCTTGCATATGCTGACCCCACCAAACCATACGTCCTGAACATGGATGCCAGTCTGCAGGGGCTTGGGGCAGTATTATATCAAGAATAGGAAGATGGACTGAGACCTGTGGCCTTCGCCAGCCACAGCTTGACATCCTCCAAGTGGAATTATTCTGTGCAGAAGTTGGAGTTCCTCGCTCTAAAGTGGGCCATAGTCAATCAGTTTCATGAATACCTCTGTGGGGCCAAGATATTAGTAAAGACTGATAACAACCCTCTAACGTATGTACAGACTTTAGCCAAGCTGGATGCCACTGGACACCGGTGGCTTTCTGCCCTGTCGACTTATGATTATGCGGTTGAATACTAGCCTGGACTGAACCATATTGATGCTGACGCCCTTTCACGGTGGCCAAGATCAAAAGACAATTGGGTGAGGCTGTCTAAACATTGTATCAAAGCATTGTGCCAAAAATTTTACAAAGATGAGCAACTATCTGCTGACACAGTGGACTGCCTGGTGGACTGTTTGGGGCCCCCAATACCGGCATACCTGCAGCTTATTGCCATTTTTCTGCATTAGATATCAGTGCTTTGCCCCAGTTTGATAATGACAGCATTCAGTAGGCTCAATCCCAAGACCCCATGTTTCAGCCAGCAGTCAATGCCCTCCAGACCGGGAAATATGTGTCCAAGTTATGCTCCACCGAGCATTACTGTTCAAGGAAGGCCCCTGACTGAAGCTACAAGACCAGTTACTCTAGTGAGAGACAGTGGATCGGTGGGGTCAGTTAGACAGACAGCAAATGGTACTACCCACAGCCTTGAAGCAGCTGGTGCTGAGACACAACCACATGGGACACCTCGGTATTGACCTGACCCTCGATTTAGTACGATCACGATTCTACTGGCCAAAGATGGGGGCAGATGTTTAGCATCATGTAAAGACCTGCAGTTGGTGACTCCAGAGAAAAGCCTTGCCCCAGAAAGCTGCCCCACTAGTCAATATCTCTATCAGTGCCCATATGGAGCTAGTTTGCATAGACTGTTTGTGCTTGGAGCCTGACCACAAGAACATTGGCAATGTACTGGTGGTAACTGATCACTTTACCCAATATGCACAAGCTTTCCCGACAAAGGATCAAAAGGCCTCTATGGTGGCCAAGGTGCTAGTAGAAAAAGTTCTTTGTCCACTATGGTGCACTCCAACATATCCATTCCAACCAAGGAAGAGACTCTGAAAGTAGACTAATCAAAGAAATGCTCTCCCTGTGGGGGGTGCAAAAGTCCAGAACCACTCCCTATCACCCTCAGGGGATCCTCTGTCAGAATGCTCTAACAGAACATGTTGGGCACTCTCCATCCTAAAGACAGGTATAAGTGGAGTCAGCAGATTAGCACCTTGGTACACACTTACAACTGCACCAAAAGTGATGCTCCCAGAGTCTCTCCCTATCGTCTCACGTTCATGAGGGAAGTCCAGTTGCTCGTTAATGTTTACTTTGGGGTCTTCCCAGATGGGGTCCGAGCTGAGAACTATTTACAATATGTACAGAAACTGAAAGCTTAATTGAACCATGCATACCAACTGGCTCAAACAATGGCTGCCAAACGAAACCTTGCTAACAAGGAGAGAGATGATCGACGAGTAAAGGCCCAGGAGTTGTTGCCCGGAGAGAGAGTCCAATTGCATGACAAGCATAAAATTGCTGATAGGTGACACCATCTTCCTCATGTAGTAGTTAGCAAATTGAATGACCTGCTGGTGTACAAAGTGCACCCTGAAAATGACTCTAAAGCTGTCAAGACCATGCACAGGAACCAACTACTACCCAACGGCCAAGTGATTATTGTTGCTGAACTGACAAGTGATGCCTCACCTGGGCCGGTGACTCATGCTGCTGCTAAGAAGAGATAGAGTCAACCTGCCCCAGTTGTTCCAGACCCAAGGCCTTCCCCCCAGTAGGCCCAGAATGATAGTGACTGTCAGTCTAACTCTGATGAAAGTCAGTGTGACAACGCTTATTATTACCTCAATGTTCTCTGTCTTGTATATACTATGTACCTATGTTAAACCTATGTAAATACCTGTAGTGTAATGCCCCCTTGTAATTTCCCCCAGGTCGCATGTGGAAACCAGTGGTCCCCCGCTCAGTACGCCTGCCTGGTTAATCTCTTAAATAAATAAATAAATAAATAATCCTTCTTATGAACGGAATCAATTGTTCTGAGGAAACCCTATGCATAATTATGGGGATGAAGCTGGGCCTTCAGGTCTGTGTAAGCCCCCAGCTTCTTCCTCGGTACCAATGCCCCCAGAAAGTGAGGTGCAGATATGACGTCTGAAGTAGCAGATTCCTTGTGTCTAGTGGAATTGTTTGAGTTACCTGAGGAAGAATCCGATATAGTAAATCTCCCTGGTGACATACCAGCACCTGCAGAACAATACAACAGTGTTGACAGCACCCCTCTTGTGCCACAACTCAAGAGTTCCCTCAGGATGAGCAACATGGGCCCTCTTCCCAAGATAATGATGAACAAAGTATTGTGAACACAGAATCTACAGAGCAAGGAGCTGACAATGTTTCCAGTCTGGACATTTCAACCAGTGCCGAGGCACCCCTCATGACAGAAGAAGAGTCCAGTGCTAGTGCTGATTGCCCAGAGTGTCTGTACCCCCCAGAAAGTCTGGGTGAGCTGTCAAGCCAGTGCTACACCTTGGTTATGACTCCCCTGGGAGGCGTGTGGATCTGCCTCTCAATGTTGTTCACAAAGGTGTCTATGTTACTCAGAATTCACTACCCAAACTGAGCCTGTCTGCCAACTCTAGGTTAATTGTTCTTCCCTCAGAACAGGGTACCCCTGCCCCATCTAGCCCCAAGTTATCTGATAGGGCAGGGGCCCCTTCTTACACTGTTCAATATGCAAGAAGTTGTAACCTGAATCAATGTATAATGTTGATAGTATGTTAATCATAGTGGAATCAGTATTATGTGTATGAAACATGCATACATATTGTCATTATAGTACTGTGAAGTGTAGTAAAAATGTACAGTAATGTGATAAGTTTGTGTTTACTGATGCATCAGATATTATTTGCATAAGTATTCTAATGTCATGTATATCTCGTATAGTGAATTGTCTTTTCAATATTCTTGTGGTGTAGACTTGACGTGTACGCCAAGTTTTTCCAGGCATGGAAGGGTGTAACCCCCCCTACAAATGGGGATTCCTGAAAGTCTTCCTTGGGTGTGCCTTAATGCCCACATCCAGGCTGGTGTCCTGTGTCTTAATCGTTTGAAAGCATTTGCATGTGAGTGCCTTTATAGCCTTTGTGTTCTGTCTCTTTAAGAGCTGCCTGTATTGCAGTGTATAATTAATCTGGTTGGCGGCTGAGTGTTTCTAAGCTCGAGTCCCGCCTGGGCTGCCAGATAATTGCTCCATTCTGCCATTGCTAACTGCATAGAGGGAGTTCTGCTAGAAGCTGTATTTATTTGCTGATTATCTATTATAATAGTAATGATATTGTAGTTTGTCTAACCTGCCTTCTTTGCAGCATGGACAGTTCTGTAAATCACCACCATCTTGGTTCTGGACTGCTTATTTGGACCAATCAGTACCTTTGGGGGCCCTAACATGGAGTCTGTCCCCAGGGATCTTGTGGGAGTGAATTTCTGTGGGAATGGTAGTTTTTCCACTTTAGCACCTAAATGGACTGGAGGGGGAGCCCTTGCTGTGACAGACAGATGAATCAACTAATTGAACCTTTTGTATCTCTGGGAAAGTCCCAAGCTGCCTGCAGCAGAGAGTCAGTCTGAGTCTGGAGTGAGAGAGTGAACAGCTCGAGACATTCGAGCAGTTGCTCCTGCATAGTCGTGCAGGAAACTGGTGGAAAGCGTGAGTTTGGCCTGTCTGCCTGCCTGCTATCCCACGAAAGGGACCCTTAGAGAGTGCTTAAATAACTGGACTGTATCCAGACCAGTTGTGACAAAAGCCACCGAATTGTGACTGTACCTTTGCCTGAAGAAGACCGAAGAAAAAATTACTCACCTTAGTAATGTTGTTTCTTCTAATGGAGTCTTGCTATATTCCGACATATGCAGTGAGTCCCAACCTTCGAACTGCTCCGGAGATGAAAGAGTTAACTTTCCATGCCAGGCATGGAACACTGAGCTCGAGCTCGGTTGAGAATCTGTCTGTTGTTCTTCAAACTCAAACTGTCAGATCTTTAGCAGCTAAACTCACTAAGGTCCTGTGTGGAAGCTGTAAACCTACACTAGCTAACTGGCTACTAAATATAAGAACACATTTTTTGGTCCCAAAACAAAGACTCAAGTCAAGAGACCCAAAAAATGAAAAACACAACACCAAGTCACCCCAAAAAAGAAGGGGTGAACAAAAAAGGGTGGGAACCTACTATGTGCCAACACTGCACTGCCCACCCACATCCCAAAAACAGAGGTTCTGAGAGGGGCAGGCGAGGGGGGGGGTCAGAATATAGCAAGACTCCATTAGAAGAAACAACATTACTAAGGTGAGTAATTTTTTCTTCAAACAACATGAAGTCTTGCTATATTCTGACATATGCAGATACTCAAGCAGTACCTCCATGGAGGAGGGACAGAACCTACTTAGGAAATAGGCTCTGAAGCACAGCTGTGTTAAACCGAGCATCACCCTAGCCTGGATGTCCAGGGAGTAATGCTTGGTAAAGTGTGAACTGTTCTCCAGGTAGCTGCTTGACATGTCTCTAGAATAGGGATGTCCCTGGCAGCTGCCAGGGAAGCAGCTGTACCTCTGGTAGAGTGAGCCCTCAGGCCTGAGGGAGGAACCTTACCCAGTTTTTCATAGCAAAATTGGATACAGGAGACAATCCACCTGGCAATGGATCTTTTAGTGGCAGGTTTCCCTTTACCAACCTCACCAAAAGTGAGGAACAGTTGGAGGGAGTCAAACCTGTGACCCTTGGTATGCACTATATAGTAACTAAGGGCTCTTTTGACATCTAAACTGTGCAATCTCCTCTCTCCAGAGAAGGAATGGTCAGTGAAGTACACAGAAAGAGACATAGATTGATTAAGGTGGAAATCTGAAACCACCTTAGGCAAGAACTTCCCGTTAGTCCTGAGGACCACCTTATCTCTATGAAAGTAGATAAAATCAGGCTCCACTGACAAAGCATGTAATTCACTTATGCATCTGGCAGAAGTGATGGCAACCAGAAACACAGTTTTCCAAGTCAAGTACATAAGCTCTGCTGAAGATAAAGGCTCGAAAGGGGGTTGCATAAGCTGAGCAATGCAAACATTGAGGTCCCAGGCAGGAGCACGGTCCCTGAATGGAGGGTTGGTGTGAAGCAATCCCTTGAAAAACTTCGAGAAAACAGGGTGAGCTGAGAGGGAACAGGGCTTACCTGCTGAAATAAAAACAGACACAGCTGCCAGATGCACTTTCACTTTGTAGCTGGTCTCAGCCCCAAGCTATTTAAGTGGACCATATAATCAAGGACTGTGAGCAGATCAGCAGATTCTGGGGAAATATGCATCCCAGAGCACCATATGGAAAATCTTTTCCATTTAGAATTATAAGTAGCCCTGGTGGAAGATTTTCTAGAAGCCTTCAGGATATTCATTACACCCTGGGAGAGGTGTAAGTCGGCAAACTCTAACTCTTCAAGAACCAGGCCTTGAGATTGAGAGATTTGAGGTTCCGGTACCAGATCCTCCCCTGAGCACAGGTTAAAAGGTTGTAATTCCTGGGAAGACACAGGGGAAGATGGACTGCTAAGGACAGTAGGAGTGGATACCAGGGCTGCCTGGCCCAGTCTGGAGCAATCAGGATCATCTTGCAGGGTTGAGATCTGATTTTGACTAGCATTTTGAACAGGAGAGGGAAGGGGGGAAAAGCATAGAGAAACTTCCCTTCCCAACTGAGAACTAAAGCATCCAGGGGGACTGAGCTCAACACTGGGGGTCTGCAGTGAAAAAGGGGAATTTGGTGATTGTCTGGGGCTGCAAAAAGATCTATCTGCGGGGTGCCCGATCTGGAAAAAATCACTTCCAAGAGGGGGATCCAGTGACCATTCGTGATGGCCCTGGGAAATCCTGCAGAGAGCATCTGCCAGGACATTGTCCTTTCCTGGTAGGTGAATTGCCATGAGGGAGGTGTTCAGGGAGTAAGCCAGAGACCACAACTTCATTGCTTCGGTGCACAAGGCCGTAGACCGGATGCCTCCTTGCTGGTTGAAGTACCACCATGTGGTGGTGTTGTCTGTTCTGACCTGTACAACTTTGTTCTGAACAGATTTGGAAAAAGCTTGAAGTGCTAGAAATACTGCTCTGAGTTCCAACAGGTTGATATGGAGCAGAAATTCCTGAGGGGACCACAACCCCTGGGTGGTGAGGTCACCCATGTGAGCCCCCCACCCCAAGAGGGAGGCATCTGTAGTAAGGATTAAAGAGTGAGACTGGGTGGCAAAGGGAACCCCTTGTCTCAGATTGTTCTGATCCTGCCACCACTGTAGGGCTTGGATCAGGGTTCGAGTTACTGGGATCAGTTTGGTCAGAGGGTCCTTCCTTTGAGACCAAAAGGCTCTCAAATGGAACTGAATGTCCCTCATCTGCAATCTTGCTCCCTGCACTACTGCTGTAGAAGCAGCCATGTGCCCCAGGAGCTGTAGAAAATGCCTCGCTGGTCAAGACACCTGCAGGGTGAATGAGGAGGCCAGAGAGACCAGGGTCCTTGCCCTGTCCAGGGGAAGGAAGGCTCTGGCCTTCTCTGTGTCTAGCTCTGTGCCTATGAAGGTGAGGAGCTGGACAGGCTCTAGAACTGACTTTGAGAGATTTAGTAGGAAACCCAAAGAAGTGAGCAGTTGCTGAGTTATCTGTAAGTGTAACTTGACTTGGTCTGGGGACTGGCCTACTATGAGCCAGTCATCCAGGTAAGGGAAAATGGCAATGTTCTGCCTTCTTAGAGAAGCAACTACTACTGCCAGGCATTTTGTGCATACCCTTGGAGCAGAGGTGAGGCCAAAGGGCATTGCTCTGAACTGGTAATGGCCTGAGGGCAGCTCGAACCTGAGGTACTTTCGATGGGAGCTTCTGATGAGAATATGGAAGTAGCATCCTTGAGGTCCAGGGACACTAGCCAGTCCCCTGGCCTTAGAGAGGGTAGAATAATTCCCAGAGTCACCATTTTGAATTTTGGTTTTAAAAGGTGCTTATTTAAGTATCTGAGATCCAGGATGGGCCGCCATTCTCCTGTCTTTTTTGGGGTAAGGAAGTACCTGGAGTACAATCCTTTGCCCTGGTGTAGGGGTGGAACCCTTTCCACAGCTCTGAGAGCAAGGAGGGAAGAGACCTCTGCCACTAGGGCAAGTGCCTCTGAGGGATTTGCAGGTGGAAAGGATCTAGTTTGCAGCTTTGGAAATTTTTTGAAGCTGAGAACCAGTCCCTGGCTTACTACTTCCAGGACCCACTTGTCTGATGTTAGAGACTCCCAGTCCTGGACAAAGTAAGCTAGCCTGCCCCCTACAGGTAGGTGAGAATCGGCTCTGGCAACCCCATCAGGGTGTCTGCTTGGCAGGGGCTTTGGGCTGAGGGGTGGAAGCAGGCCTGCTTGTACCCCATCTGCCTCTCCCTCTAAAGAACCCCCTCTGGGCATAAGCAGAAGAGGAAGCCTGGGCTTGGTAAAAAGGCCCATGAAAAGGCCTGCCCCTGCCACTGGAAAGCTGCCTTTGAGGAGTGGCCTGCTTTTCCTTAGCCTGTGCACTCCTATAGGTGGTCCTATACTCATCCATTTTCTTCATGTAATTCTCTGTCTGCTCCCCAAACAGGGAATTACCCACAACAGGAAAATCCATGGCCTTAGTCTGGGTATCCTGTGATAGGCTAGTACATCTGAGCCAAGCCATTCTTCGAAGTGCCACAGATGTAGCCATGACTCTTGATGGCACATCATTTGAGTCCACTGCAGCATGGAATTGCACCTTGGATGCCTCAATACCATCAGCAGCCACTTGCTCCAGCTCCTTGGCAAGCTGGCCAGGGACCTGTTTTGCTAGAGCCATGACAGTGTCCCATATGGATTTCTGATATCTAGCAACATACGCCACATAAATTGCCTGTCTCAGTCCCAAGGATGCTGCCATGTACTGTTTTTTTGCCATGGCATCAATCCTCCGGGAGTCCTTGTCCGGGGCATGTGAAGCCAAGGGAATATTTGCCTTGTCACAGGCTGCAGCCTGCACTACCCCAACATGGCTGCATTGTTGTGTAAGGAACTCCGTATTAGAGCCTGACAATCTGTACCTCTTGTCCATTCTCTTTTCCACAGGAGGTATAGTGTGAGGAGTTTTTAGAATTTTAAATGTCTGTTTCCCAAAAGATTTATGCAAGGGAATAGACAGTCTCCTAGACTCTGGGATATCCATCATTTCCACATAGTCAGGCTCCTCTTGATCATCCACAGCCTCCTCCATAGGAAGCTGGAGGGTTTCAGCCACTTTTTTATAAAACATAAAATGAGAAGAGGACTCAGAAACCCTAGGAGGAGACACTCCTGAAGGTCTATCTGGGGAGATGTCCGGGTCAATGGGCACATCCAAACTTTCAAATCCATATTCATTCTCCTCATACTCCTCTTTCCCCTCCTCCGGTTCATAATATTCCTCTAAATCATACTCTTGAACTGGTGGAACCGACCGAACCAAGTGCCTACCTGACGGTGCTGGTTCGTTCGGAACCGGGGAAAGCGACTGGACAATTTTGATCACTTTGGCTATTTCTTCAACGGTTGGAGAGGAAAGTTTTGGCTCCACACCAGCTGATTTTCTAGTCCTTTTTGCTGGAACCGACTCCTCAGAGTCAGATCTTCTTTGGCCCGAAGAAGTCTCGCCTTGGTCAGAGGGCACTCCTTCTGGTTCGGTTGTAACTGAACCGGGCTGGCCATCCGGTTCAGCGGACTTTTTGGCCTCCCTTTCCCTGAGCCTACCAGCTCTCTTCTCCAGGGTAGCTGCAGGAAATTTTTTACAAATCTGGCAGTTGGTCAAACCCCAGACAGTAAACACAGGTGGTGTGGGGATCAGCCTTGGCAAAGACTTCCCCACACACACTACAGTGTTGAAACCCAGTGGGCCCGGTTTTTCTGTTGGGTTTCTCAGACCATTTATGGCAATCCGCCAGGTAAGACCCTCTTATTGGTTCCCAACCGTGTCACGGGTCGTGGAAAAAACTGTAATAAAATCTGTTTTTTTTAGAACCGATAAGAACCGGTAACCACACTCTAAATCACAGATTAAGATTTTTTAAACAACTTGATCGGTTCAAACCGAACTGATAAACCATTTACAAGTTCCACACAGAATAGAATTAATGTAAAACCTATCTAGTACTCACAAGTACCACAGACAGAGACTGAACCGACAGGTTGTGGTTTAAATTCGGTCGAAAATCGAGAAAAGCAGTACTTAAACCGACAAAATGAACCGAGCAGAAGGAGAAATCTCCGGAGCGACTGTTCACTGAGGCAAAGTAAAGAATCTGACGGTTTGAGTTTGAAGTTTGAAGTTGAAGTTTGAAGTTGTTTTTTACTAACAACAAATAAAAATGGAAAGGGACCTGGGGGTAGTCATGTCAGATGACCTAAAGGTGGGCAAGCAATGTGAGAGGGCAGCAAGGAGGGCTGGGGGGATACTGGGATGCATAGGGAGAGGCATCACCAGTAGAAAACAGGAAGTTATTATCCCTCTGTACAGACAGCTGGTGAGACCCCATCTGGAGTACTGTGTGCAGTTCTGGAGACCCAATCTCCGCAAAGACATAGACAGGATGGAAGCTGTACAGAGCAGGGCAACTAAAATGGTGCAGGGTCTGCACCGGAAGACATATGAAGAGAGACAAAAGGAGCTTAATATGTATAGCCTTGAGGAAAGGAGGCCTCGAGGAAAGGAGGAGAGGGGGGACATGATAGAAACGTTCAAGTACCTCAAGGGAATCAACAAAGTCCAAGAGGGTAGCATCTTTCAAAAAAAGAGGTGTGCAAGAACAAGAGGGCACAATTTGAAGATGGGGGCGGCTCAGAGGTAATTTAAGGAACTATTTTTTCACAGAGAGGGTTGTGGATGCATGGAACGGCCTTCCGGAGGAGGTTGTGGAGTCAAAATCAGTGGTGGAATTCAAGCATGCATGGGACAATCATAAGGCCATTCTAGGGGTTGGGGGTAGGAAGAAGTAGGCTGCTGGTTAACTAGGATCTGCAGCTTATCCAGTAGGTAGGGAAATGGGCAGACTGGGTGGGCCAAGTGGTCTTTATCTGCCGTCAAATTCTAGGTTTCTATGTTTCTATGTAAGAACAACAGACAGAGTCTCAACCGAGCTCGAGGTCAGCGTTCCATGCCTGGCATGGAAAGTTAACTCTTTCACCTCCGGAGCAGTTCGAAGGTTGGGACTCACTGCATATGTCGGAATATAGCAAGACTTCATGTTGTTTTAAGATTTGCTGTATGCGATCAGCCTATCAGGACATCTGAATCACCACAGAGATTACAGTTTTGCCCAGGAAAGCTGAAACTGTAACTGGACTGTCACCCAACATGAAAATTACGTACCTACCGTAATTCTTGATCTTCTTGGATGAGTCTCCACCACTCATTCACACTATTGGAATCTGCGCTGAAGGCACTAGGACCCATCGGGAGCAAACTTTTTGCTGGAGGGTTGGCGCCAGAGATGGAGCCGTGAGGAACGGCACCGCGAGCCTCAGCTCGCGCGGTAATGACTGCCTCTGCGTCGACCCTCCAACCGCCTCAGTACCATTTTTACCAAGGAGGTGCAGCGTAACTAACCTAGAAGGGTAGCCTAATCTAAAAACCGGACATAAGATAGTCCGGCGACCCGTATAAGAAGGGTCAACAAAGAAGTCTTCACAGCCTAAAGATTTGAGGGAGTGAAGACCAACAGAGGTGAGCTCGGGGGACGGAGGGTGGGCGTGTGAATGAGTGGTGGAGACTCATCCAAGAAGATCAAGAATTATAAGTATGTAATTTTCATATCTTCCTGGACATAAGTCTCCACCACTCATTCACACTATTGGGAGAGCACCGAGTTAATAATCCCCCGAGAGGGCGGCAGGAGAGACCAAGAGCTCACGTTTCTAGGACAGAAGTCCAGTAAGGATGGCTCTTCCAAAGGAAGAATGTCGTCTGGCATGGACATCCAGTGCATAATGTTTAACAAAAGTATGCATTGAGCTCCAGGTGGCCACGTTGCAAATATCTGCAATGGGCACGTTGCGAATTTCCGCTAGGGATGCCGCAACCGCTCTAGTAGAGTGAGCGTAAACCCTACCCTCCAACTTAACCTGCACCATGGAATAGCAGTGGTGAAGGCATGCCACTAGCCATGCTGAGATACATCTGATAGCGACAGGTTGACCCAGCCGGGTCTCGCTGAAGGAAACAAACAGTTGCTGGGCTTTGCGAAAGTCCTTGGTTCTATCTAGATAGAAACGCAAAGCTCTCTTAACATCCTAAGAGTGAAGAGATCGTTCTCCTTCATTTTGGAAGTCCGCAAAGTAAGAGGGAAGGACCAAAGGTTGGTTTAGATTAAATTCTGACACAACCTTAGGAAGAAATTTAGGATGAGTCCAAAGGACTACTTTGTCCTTATGGAACACAGTATACGGAGTGTCTGTGACCAGGGCATGTATTTCAGAGACCCTGCGAGCTGAGGTAATGGCCACTAGGAAGGCAGTCTTCCAGGTGAGAAATTTTAGCTCACAGGTAGCCAGAGGTTTGAAAGGTTTCTGAGTGAGCATGTCTAGCACAAGATTAATGTCCCAGGCTGCAACTGGATGTCTTGTAGGAGGTCTGGTATGCAGAATTCCTTTAAGAAATCTCTTAACCACAGGTAACTGAGCCAGTGTTAAGGAAAAAAACAGCTCATGATACACTGAAATGGCACTAAGGTGAACTTTGACTGTAGAGTACTGCAGACCTGAATTTGAGAGGTCCAAGAGGTACTCCAAAACCTTATCTAGCGGGCAGGAAAAGGGATTCAAAGAGGACTTTGCACACCAGAGCGAAAAACGCTTCCACTTGGCTGTGTAAGTTTTCCAAGTGGCTGGCTTCTGCTCAGCCAGAAGAATATCTGAAACCCTTCGAGAGACATTGAACCAGTTTACTTCTACCTCTTCAGGAGCCAAGCATGAAGGTGAAGTGATCTCAGGTTGGGATGGACCACCGGCCCCTGAGTCTAAAGGTTCATCTGCAGGGGAAGTGATCTCAGAGGAACTGCCAACATATTGTTGAGTAGTGGAAGCCACAGCTGCCGAGGCCAGAAGGGAGCAATGAGTATCATCTTGTCCCCCTGGGATTCGAACTTGAGGAGTACCCTCTGAATTAGAGGAAGAGGTGGAAAGGCATAAAGAAAGCGTTTTGTCCACTGCAGCCTGAACGCATCCTGACAGAAGATGCCAGGCCCTGGATTTTTGGAGCAGAAGAGAGGCAGTTTTGCGTTGAGTGGGGATGCAAAAAGGTCCAGGTCTGGAGTTCCCCACTCTTTGAATAGTGACTGAACTATGGTTGAGTCGAGAGACTACTCGTGAGGATCTGCCTCTGTTCTGCTAAGACGGTCTGCCAGCTCGTTTTGTATTCCCTGTAGGTAGACCACTTGAATTAGAGCCTTGTGCTCCAAGCACCATTCCCATACCTTCATCACTTCCCTGCATAAGGGGTAAGAATGAGCACCGCCCTGCTTGTTTGATGTAATACATCACTGCTTTGTTGTCCGTTTGAAGGAGAATTTTCTTGTGACAGAGAATGTCCTTCAACGCCTGGACCGCATAAAGGACGGCTCTTATTTCTAAGACATTTATGTGAAGCTGGGACTTGACCTGAGTCCACGTATCTTGAGTGTGGAGAGCCTAACAGTGAGCTCCCACCCCATTAGGGACGCTGCCTGTGGTAATGGAGATCTGATGGTCCAGAGGAGCAAAGGGATACCCTTCCAGGAGATTGCTCTTGAGACCACCAGGTGAGTGACCCTTTAAAGGTTCTGTCACTTTGATGGGATAGGATCTGGGTGAGTGGTTGGGGACCACTGAGTACTGAGCATCCACTGAGTGGTTCTCATGTGCAGACGCATAGGGTACAGTGAACACTGAGGATGCCATGAGGCCTAGCATCCGTTGCATCGAGAGAGCTGGGACTGAGTTGTTTTCCCCGATGTGACAGGCCATTTGAAGGATATCGTTCCTTCTGCCTTCTGGAAGAAAAGCCTTTGCACAGGAGGTGTCCAGAAGAGTCCCTATAAAAAGGAGCCTCTGGGAGGGCTGCAACTGCGATTTCCTGAGGTTCAGCAGAACTCCCATGGACGTAAGGAAGTGAGAGGTCATCTCTATGGCGTCCAGAGTTCCCTGCCTGGAAGGGCTTGCCAGAAGCCAATCGTCCAGATAAGGGAACACCTGTATTCCAACCTTTCTGAGGTGTGCTGCACAACACTTTGTAAAAACCCGCGGCGCTGAGGATAGCCCAAAGGGCAGGACTCTGAACTGATAATGTTGTCCCAGAGCCACAAACCTCAGGAATCTGTAATGCCTCGGGTGAATAGAAATGTGCTGGTAAGCATTCTGCAAGCTTTCTGAGATCCAAAATGGGGTGCATGCCTCCGGACTTCTTTGGAACCAGGAAGTAATGGGAGTAGAACCCTGTGTTCCGTTGATGCAGCGGCACTACTTCTACTGCCCTGTTGTTCAGAAGGCCCTGAATCTCAGCGCCGAGAAGGTCTGACTGTAGGGTTGACAACCTGGGCTGTCATTTGGGAGGACGATCCGGAGGGGTCTCCACAAGATTGAGTGAATACCCCTCGCGAATTATCCAAAGGACCCATTTGTCTAAGGTTATGGACTTCCATTGGTTGTAGAAGTGCATCAGACGACCTCCCACTGGAGAGGAAAAGTCCACCTCAGGCAGCTGAGATGGGACTTGGGCCAGCAACTCATAAGGTGGCGCTGGGCACTTTGGGCCCTTGCGCTTTCTGTTGTGTCTTCTTTTGAGGTTGGGCAGGTTGTTTTTTATGGAAACCTCCTCTGCCTCGAAAGGACTGACGGTTATGAAACTGACGTTTATTGACACTCCCTCGAGAGGGGACAGGAGGGGGTTGAGCCAACTTAATGGCTGACCTAGTCTTTTGTGTAGCTTCTAGAGCTTGTTCTACCTGAGGACCAAAAAGATATGCACCATCAAATGGCAACGCCATTACCTGCTGCTGCGCGTCATTCGTGAAGCCCGAAGTGCGCAGCCAGGAATGACGGCGGGTACAAATACCAGCAGCCGCCGAATGGGAAGCAGTGTCGAAAGCACCCATAACTGCTTTAACCTGCTGGTTATTAGATTCGATACCTCTGGTAATGGTTTGAAGAAGCTCTGGCTTTGTATCCGATTCCAGTAGAGCTTCAACCATCTGCTTGATAGAGTGCCACAGGATATACTCATATTGGGAGAAATAGCCCTGGTAGCTGGCAATACGCATACTTAGGGTAGAAGCAGCAAAGACTCTCTTACCTAAGGTGTCTATCTTACGAGATTCTTTGTTAATAGGTCGAGCTGTAGTAGTTTGAGGAAGAACGACCTTATCATTCTCTGCCAGGACTACAATAGGATTGAGATGACAAAATGGGATGATCCTTGGGGGCTGAATATTTCCTATCTATGGATTTAGCCACCGAAGGGGTGAGAGCAGGATTACTCCATACCATTTGAGACAGCGTCTCGAAGGAAGGCTGAACCGGAGGAGTCAAATCTGTGGGGATCTCCGGGGCATGAAGGTATTGGAGTCTTAACAATTTCCCAGGATCGATGTCTGTAGTCTGGAGAGGAAGAGTGGAAATCAAATTTTTCAGCAGAGACTTAAACGTCAGGTCCTCGACCACAGGCTCTGTAGCAGTAATAGATCCTGCTTCCTCTACTTCATCACCCATCCGAAGGTCTGGGTCAGGCTCAATGTCATCTCCTGACAGTCCAGGAGGGACTGTATGGACAGGAAAGGAATGAAAGTCAGAGGAAAGGGAAGAAGGAAAAGAGTGAAAGGAGGAGTTCTGAAAAGCGGAAGACGCCCTGAGAGCCCCCGGCGCCATGGAGGCGCATGGCTCCGAGAACCACGCCGAGGGACCACACGGCACCGAAAACGGCGATGAGGACCCACATGGTGCCGAGAATGGCGCTGAGGACCCACACGCTGCCAAAAACGGTGCCGAGGAGCCACACGGTGCCAAGGACACGCCGAGAAGCCGCACAGTGCCGAGGACAGCGCCAAGAAGCCGCACGGTGCCGAGGATGGCGCCCGAGCGCAAGTTACCGATGCCGAGGGTGCCGTAATACACCAAGACTCCGAAAACAGGCTTTGAAGGAAGAAGAGCAGGAGATAAGGGCATCGGTGTGGCCCCGCGCCTGTAGCCATGTGGAGGGGGAACACCTAAGCGCGGAGTCGACGGCACTGAAGAGGGTGCCACGTGATCAGGGGAGTTCAACCACCCTACCTGGTCTCTCACGAAGCCCTAAGGCCCCCGAGTGACGAGCCAGGTAATTGAACCAACCTCTGAGCACATTGCTCCATAAGAGCTGTCCACTGATGAAACTTCTCATTTGAAGACCTACCTGCGGGCAGGGTAGGGCTCCGATGTCAAAGACGTTGGCTACCAGAAGCAGAGGTTGGCAACTCCGAAGGAGGAGACCGGCAACTAGCCCCGATAACTGAACGTCTACGCGCAGACATATCAGAGGGCGACCTCGAGTGATGCCTTCTCTTTTTTGACCTGTGGCCCGAAGAAGAGCTCGAGACCGAATGGTGCAGAGAATGCGACTGTTTATTTTTATGCTTCCACGGGGACCGCCCGTCCCCTCGGGCATTGGACTGACCGTTGTCAGACACCCCTTCCAGAGAAAGCGGTGGACCGGACCCAGCCCGACTGACTGAACAGCTTTCATATGAAGTCTCCCTACCATCACCTGACCTGCTCATGGTCGACTCCGTCAAAGTAAGCTGAGACTTCTCTTATTTTTAAAATAAGAATAAACTTAAGCGATACTTATCGAGATATTACTACAAAATAACAAAACTGAAAACTATGCTGCTAGTTTGAAGTTTGACTCCCGGTGGGCGACCGACGTCATCACTGAAGCGCACTTGACGGCGGGGAAAAAAGGAACTGAGGTGGTTGGAGGGTCGACGCCGAGACAGTCATTACCGCACGAGCTAAGGCTCGTGGTGCCATTCCCTGCGGCTCCATCTCTGGCGCCGACCCTCCAGCAAAAAGTTTGCTCCCGATGGGTCCTAGTGCCTCCGGCGCAGATCCCAATAGCGTGAATGAGTGGTGGAGACTTATGTCCAGGAAGATCTGTGGTATTGTGTTTTCTTTTACTATAAGTGTGCTGAATGCTGTTAGTCGGTCGCGATTTGGTTCCCCACTGCCTAAGTGTGTCACACTTGCTTGAAGCTGCATCCAGCATTCACCAGACTGAATCTGAACTGTTCACCCAGCCTGGGTCCTGCCACCTTGGCCCAGCCAGCTACTCCAGGTGCAGAGATCACCATCAATGAGAGACTCACCCGTGGATCAGCCCCCTGCTCAACCATCTCGAACAGGAACAACACCTCGGTGATTCGTGTGGTCCCTGCTTCTCCTGGCATTCCAGCTTGTCAACCTGCAATCTCCATCTTGTCCCTCCTGTGTCTCATATTGGGTAGTGTGAGTAAACCCTAGGGTAGCTCCCCTGTAACATCAGCTAAATCAAAAGTGCTGTCATCTGATTCCTTTGCTGGTTCCTTGTCACGCACTAAGCCTCCAGGCTCCAGATTACAAATTGTGTGTTGTTGTGCATGTTTCTTTTTTCCATCACAGGGCCCTGACCAGCTGCAACGCTGGCCTACCCCGGGCAACAAATTAGGCTAGCCCACCTTTGTTCCAACTGGGTACCCAAAGTGTGTGACTGTGAAGGGACTCTAAAGTGCATGCATGATTGCCTGATTGAATCAATTACAGAACTAATCAGCCAAATTATGCCCCTCCCTTTTTCATTCCCCTTGAATAAATCAGATCTAATTCTTTTTACATTTAACCTGACTGTGGTTCCATTTTGTACCAGAAGCACTGTACTGCTGTCACCTGCTGTGTCTAATCTTATTTTACAGGGGGTCTCCAGGGTCAGACTGGTGGAATCAGCCCTGGTGGTAAGTGCAAACCAAGTGGGGATTGGATGCTGATTGGGTTATTGTAACTGTGTCTTTTGTACATTGCTTAGGCCACTAGAGGGGAAAGAGGGAGTTACAGTGTCCTGGAGGGCTGTACCCAGGTCAGCTACTCTACCAGTAACCCTGTTCTCTGGGTGGAGGCACTTGTTTTCTATACCCAGGCCCCTTAACCTGCACCTAGCTATGCAGGTAGGGTAGCAGCCCTTGGGATAGCACCACCTAGGGGTTACATAAGCTCATGGGGCCTCCTTTTGAGCCCATGTCTTCAGTTCATTTGAAATATGTCACATGGAAAACAGTTTTCCTAGTGGCAATGACTTCTGCAAGAAGAATCAGTGAGCTCCAGGCTCTCTGCAGTGATCAGGACTACATTTCATTCCACAGGGACAAGGTGGTCCTGAGAATGAACAGGTCATGTTTTCCTAAAGTGGTTTCTGATTTCCACTTGAACCAACTCATTACCCTACCTGTCTTTTTCACTCAGCACTCTACTTCTGGTGAAAGAAGACTCCACAGTCTGGACGTCAAGAGTTCTCTTAGCTACTATATGACAGCCACTAAGGACCATAGGCAGGACAGAAAACAGCTGGACATCTGTAAAGCAGCTACCTGGAAAACAGTACACAACTTTACAAAGCATTAGTCTGGACATCCAGTCCAGGGGTGATGCCAGGTTTGGCAAAGCAGTCCTGCAGAGTCTGTTTCCAAAGTAGGTTCTCTGCCCACCTCCAAAGGTGCTGCTTCTTAGTCTACAAGTGTTATGAATACCTGAGTATTACTGGGCTTAGAAGAAAAAATTACTTACGATAGTAATGTTGTTTCTTCTCAGTGATACTCCGGTATTCAGAACTCCCCACCCTGTCTCCCCTTCTAGAACCAGTAACCTCTGCACTCCTAAATATTGTGTGCTCAGGGGTATGCGTGCCACTTCCTGGCACTGTCTTTCTAACTATGTTCACAGTGGTTTCCCCCTTTTCAGATGATTCTGAAATTTTTGAGGTACCTCTTAATGCTTTACCCTCAAGCTGGAGGGTTTATTTGGGTGTTAAGGATATGATTATCATTATTATTGTTATTATTTAATATACTTAGTTTTCAGGGGCCTGTCTTTCCAAGCTTCCAGGAAATCTGAGATGTTAAGAACTAAAGCAGTTAGTTCAAGGCAGCATTTGAAAAGTTGGCACATGCAAAGAGTTCTATCATTTGTATATGTTCCATTCTCTCCAGGAAGTTCTGTCTTAAAGGGGCACTGCAAGAGTTCTGAATACCTGAGTATCTCTGGGAAGAAACAACATTACTATGGTAAGTATTTTTTTCTTCCCATTTCAATCAATCAATCAATCAATCAATCAAACGTTATTTAACCAGGCTGTTACATCATTGAGCAAGCTCATTTTCAAGATGGTCCTGGACACAAAGGACACATTTGCTTACACTAGACAACATTTCATACTATAGTAGACATCGGTGCAGGCTGTTATAATATACAAAATCAGTAACTGGATGAATCAGAACATGAAAGGCAAGTGCAAGTACAGGCATTTAAAGTGCAGCGTATACAGGTTGTAGATTGTAGAGTACAAGTGAGGAGAGGAAAGAAGGACATAGAGGAGGGCAGTGGGAAGAGAGGGTATTACACACATAGTGGAGAGGGAAATAGGACAGCCTATTGGAATGAGGCCCCCAGTAAAGATAATTGAGGAGAGGGGGGAGGTAAGTGGGGGGGGGGTGGCTGCCCTAAAGGGATGCTGGCCAACAGGGGGAATAAGCGTCCCAGGATATCAGAAGTTAAGGGACTCATTTGAGCAGAGTAAAGCTTTACCTGAAACAGTCACACACTGTTTTCAGGCCTCTGTAGAGCAGACCCCTGAATGTAAAATGGCTGGGTAGCAGGGAGATTTTAAGTAATTTTTGCATGCTATTCCAAAGCACTGGTAAAAAGGAGCTAATGGCAGTTGAGCCAAGATGTGTCCTTGTTCATGGTAACTTAAGGAGGACAAAGGAGGAGTTCCTTATTCCGTAGGCACCCTTTGAACATTCAAACAGGTCACAGATATAGGGTGGTAGTTTGTTGGACAAAGCCTGGAAGAGCCACATGAAGGCATTTATTTGCCTCCTCATGGAGAGGGACAGCCAGTCTATTGCTTGTTATAATGAGCAGTGATGAGTCTGCGAGGGCAAGTCAAGAACAAATTTCAATGTGCGATGATAGAGTGTATCAAGCTTTTGGAGTGCATACTGGGGGCAATGGCTGTATAGGAAGTCGGCGTAGTCAATCAGGGGAAGAAAGGTTGTTTGAACCAGCCGCTTTCTAGCTTCCAGGGTGAGTAGGTGTCTTATGTGATAGAAAATACCAAGGTGCTGTCTTAGCTTTTTTGTTAACTCTCTTAGATGCGCACCAAAGGTGAGTTTGTTATCTAACCAGACTCCCAGATATTTAAATTTATCCACTAGCTCTAGTGGTTCGCTAAGCAGGGTAATAATCTGTGGGGTCCCGGGTATCCCCGTATTGTGGGATGGAGAGAGATAATCATGCCTTTGTTTTTCTGGCATTTAACAAGAGTTTCAGATTCAGCAGGTTGTGCTGGAGGATGATAAAATCCTGCTGCAGCTCCTTGTATGCAAGGTCCAAGGAGGGGTTGGCCGTGTAAAGGACTGTCATCTGCGAAGAGAAGAAAGTTTCCAGCAACCAGCCCAGAGTCGATGCAGTTGATGTAAAGGGCGAAGAGGATAGGTCCCAAAATGGAACCTTGCGGAATGCCTTGGGGCAGTCATTTTAGTGGGAAGAATTCCCCATGAGCTGTAATTTGCCGTTTACAATTTGTGAGGTAGCAACGGAACTACTTTACTGCAGCAGAGATTAGACCGATGCTACTCAGGGAATCAAGAAGTATGACATGATCAACCGTATCAAATGCTTTGCCCTCACATCATATACTATTATATCACAGCACGTCTGATAACTAGGAAGCATATACAAGACAAGACTGATACACCAGGAAGAGGGGGAGGGACCACGTCTCTTTAGGTTCCCAAGCCGTGCTACAACACAAGTGCTGGCCACGAGGGAGAGTGGCGCGAGTGCCACTCCATAGAAATATTTCAAAATAGTATACAGGGGTAAGTGGGACTGCATTTCTGTTTAGAGTAAGAGGTAATTTTTTATCTAAAAGTGGGTGGGTATCTTTACATTTTAACTACTGTGCTGGCACTTAACGGAATACCATGGCAGGTGGATATATGTCGTTCACCCTAGGATGTACAACTAAATTACTTCATGCTAGGAAGGCCAAAGGCAAGCGTTGACTGTAGTTTGGATACCTTTAGTCATTGCTCTTTGCCCCATAAAGATAATTTAATCCTCGCTCAATTTAGTTACTGTTTCAACTCTGCTTTACTAGCTAAAAGTCATTTCTTAAAGACAGGCCTAGATTGGTATTTTGGGCAAGAAGTTGTGTTGTTTGACAAAATGTTTATTAATTTGCTATATTCAGTAATAAGCTTATCTTCCAGGACCAGTGTATTGTTATGGTTGCTTCTGTGTTGGGATGTTTCCCCAGACCCAGGGCCCATGTTACTATGTTTTAAAGATAAGAAGGGTATATCCCTCTTACATGCAAACATGAGAAGTATTTTGCCTAAAATATATTGTATAAGGGATTTTGTAATAAAGGAATAATGCACTCCAGGGTGTGTGTTGTGCTGGGATAATGCCATGCCTGGGGAGTTGGGCATGAGGTCAGAGGCTAAGTAAGGCCCAATGACCCAGCGCATGATCCCAGCACAAATACACACCCTGGAGTGCATTATTCCTATGATACAATGGCTTGTTGTTATATATAAAATAAAAAAATAATTTTAAAGAATGTTTTTATTAGTGTGGAAAATATTTTTGTTTCTTAAGAGGAGATGCAAAAAAAGAGTATATCCTAATGTTCCAAAAGGTAATCCAAATGGTCATCTACACATTCACAGTGCTGAGACTAGACCTGTGGCGTTATGCTGGGATAACGCCATGGGTCCAGCCCGAAACTGACCAATCACAGTCCCAAGATTCTTTCTTGCCATTGTATAATTAATGATAATCCTGGTTTTATGCTATTTTCAGAAACCTGGCTATGTGCACAAACTGATTATGTGATGTTTGCTCTACAAGGATATAATATGATGAGGGCTGACGAAATAAAACGGGAGGGGGGGTTCATATTTTACTATTTAGAGAAATTGACCCCAAAGCGTCTGTATTTCAAGGTAGGTCCCAACAGCTGCAAATATTTGGCAGTTGAATTATAACTTCACATGGGAAAACCATTATTAATCTTCGGTGGGTGTAGACCTCCTCATTTTCCAGTCCAGCAAATGTCATCTGTTTCCGCTGTCCCCCCCATGCTGACCCATGAACTTTTATTTTTGGGTGACTTAAACGCAACTTGGTTGAGCCCCCAAAAATCTAAACATTTAAAACCTATAGCATTAGACCTAGGTCTAACTCAACTTATATGTAAACCCACTCAAGTAAATATCAAGAAACCACAAGATTCTTCCCTTTTGGATATAATATTAACTAATTCTCCACATTTTTATAGTGAGGCAGGTGTCACAGTAGACATGCTTAGTGGTCATAACATGGTATACTGTATTAGGGGGTTTAGTAAAGTAAAAGGACCAGCTAGATATGTTACATCTCGATCCCTAAAAATGCTGACTATTTTAAATGTATGTTTGATTTGGAGAGAATTAACTGGGACTGATTGGAACTGATTCCTGATCCAGACCTAGCATGGGAGTATTTTCAGGATGAAATGTTAAGGGTTTGCAATAGACACATGCCAGAAAAAACTAAGAGGCTTAAGGTAAATTCAGCTGCTTGGTTCTCTTCTTCTTTGCAAGAACTAAAAAGAGATAAAAAAAAAAAAAGCTTGGAACATTGCCCAACAGACTGGCACCATTTTAGACTGGCAGAAGTATCAGAAAATGAGAAATAACTATGTGGCAGGTATTACAGCAGCAAAAAGAACTTATTTTTGGACAAAAACGTCTGCGACCAAAGGTAATTCATCAAAATTTTGGTCTTTAATAAAAGACTTAAATGGTACTTCCAACCATAGGCATATTATTAACTTATCATCTGAGGAATTATTTGAGCCAGATTGTAATGACACTGACAGGTTTAACATATTCTTTTGTGAATCTGGAAACTTCTTTGGTAATAATGTCAACCCCTTGTATGTCCCAGATACCCCTAACCAGGGCACTAATGTACCCTTTTTTTCTTTCAATGAAATTGAATATCATGAAGTGTTGGATAAATTGTTAGGCCTTAAGAACAATGGAGGCAGTGGCCCTGATGGCATTTCCACTAAAATGTTGAAATTTTCTGCTTTAATTATAGCCCGCCCCTTGGCCCACCTGTTCAACCAGTCTGTAGCTCTTGGTATATTCTCACAAGTTTGGAAGTGTGCCAGGGTCATCCCTATTTTTTAGGGTGGCAGCCCTGGTTTACTTTCCAATTATAGACCAATGTCTCTCCTTCCAATTGTCAGTAAGATCTTGGAATGTATACTGGTGGAACAGATGGTTGACTATTTGAATGGGCGGAACCTCTTTGATGAGTTCTAGTCCAGTTTTCACAAGGATCATGATACGGCGGTCTCCATGTTGAGGGTCTTGGATGATTTAGCTAGAGGAAATGACCAACAGAAATACACAGGAGCTTTATTGATAGACTTGTCCAAGGCCTTCAACACAGTTGACCACCAGTCCTTGCTGCACCAGTTATCTGAAATAGGGATGAGCAGATCTGCTCTGGCTTGGTTTTACTCATATCTGAGTAACCGACACCAATTTACTAGTGTCAATGATCTGGATTCACTGTCTTTGGAAGTGGAAATGGGAGAGCCCAGGGTATGTGTTGGGGCCACTCCTTTTCCTGATTTATTCAAAGGATATTGGTAACGGGGCCGGCCCACTGGTGCAGCGGTCAGTTTTCTGCTTGCAATGCCAGTGACCCAGGTTCAAGAATGGACCTGGGTTGTCGGAGGGCCAGCCGGGGGGAGAAGGATTGAGCGTCCTTTGACTGCTCTCCTTCTCTGGGGCGTGTGTGGTCGGTGCAGTGGCAACACCCAGCACAGGCTGGGTTCATCGCAAGCACCAAAGGCTATATAACTCAGGGGTGGAGCGGACACTGGTTGTCATTGCAAATCCCCATCCCTGCCTACTGGGGAAGAAATATCCTTGTGCGCCTGGCCATCTCCATGAAGCTCTGCTTCTGGGCCTCAATTAGCCTCCACAGCTGGCTCCCGACTAGATGCTGGTATTGTGGCACTGGTAAGGGGACAGTGCCACAACCCCACCCTCTGGAGGGAAAGCCAGGGTGATGCAGGCACTACCAGAGCTGGAAGTACAGGGGTCCGTGACCAGGGAGGACATCGATGGCTAGGGCACAGCAAAAAGTATACTAAATATATAAAAAAAAAGGATATTAGCAAGAGCGTGGAGGGGTATCTCTATGCGGATGATTCAGTTCTTTACTATTCAAATAGCTCACTTGGGGATACCCAATCTACATTACAGACTAGATTTGAGTCAGTGCAAAAATATTTTTGCCAATTGAAATTAAAGTTAAATACATCTAAAACAAAAACATTACTATCTGGATTACCATCCAAAATAAAATCAGATGTTACACTAGAGATTTTGGATTTATCAGGTACATGTCTGGAACTGGTTAAAATGTGTAAATATTTAGGCTATTGGCCGGATTAGCTAGGCATGGGGAATGAACATGTTGACAGACTGGTTGGACAGGTGGGCAGGAGGGTGGGTTGTTTATATAAAAATAGAAAATGTCTTGATTCTGATGTTATGAAAAAATATAATTCAAGTCCAGATTTAACCGTTAATTGAGTATGGCGACATACTATATGGTAATGCTTCTCTAGATAGATTACAAAACTAGATAGTCTTTATAACAAATTGGGTAGATTAATTTTCAATTGCTCTACAACTATACATCATTGCCATCTATACCACTTCTTAGGCTGGGTTTCCCTGGTCACTAGGAGAAATATTCATGCAACTATGTTTGCATACAGGTCCAGTTTGGGACTAATTCCAAAGTATTTAGGGGACAGATTGATTTTTAGGAAAATTGATCCTTCCCTTAGAAATTCTCATTTTTCCCAGTTAGTAGTACTAGAGATTTATACTACAAGGTCTGCACATAGCTTTAGTATTATCATCCTGAAATTCTGGAATAAACTCCCTTTTCATTTTAGGGATCCTTACTCTAAACCCTTGACAGTCTCTGCTTTAATGAATTACCTGCTTTCCAATATTCATTCATGTGAATGTTTTAATTGATTGTGGTAACTTATTATTCTGTTACTGTATATTTGAGGCTTGTATGGAAACAAATGATTAATTGTTTGAAACTTTTTTGTAATATTGTTTCTTTTTTCATGCATCTGTGTATTTGTATTTGTGTAATAAGGTCACCATTGTGTATGAGCGTAAGCTCAATGGTTATACCTAACTAAACGACAACAACGACAACAACAACAAAAAAGATAATGTTATAGAACAGCAATAGATGCTATACAGTTATTGCACAGTATCTTACTAGGTGAGGTAAGCTCAAATGTTGAAATGTTTGGCACAGTGATTATTGCTTACAAATATGTCTTATACTGTTTGTGTTAGTTTGACATTTCTGGAAACCCCAGTATTGATACGTTTGGCACAGGGATTATAGGTTAGGATTTCCTGTACTACCAAAGTGCTACCAAGGTTTAAAGGGCAAATAGCTTTTGGTTGTGCTTAGGGGACAGACTGCACTTATTAGTGGGACAAGCTTTGTTGGTTGGCTAACTGTTACATGAGGGTAAGGTACTGGAGAGCTGGGGGAACCATGGGCAGAACTGGAAAACATGGAAGAGAGGGGTCACGGGGGTGGTATGGGCATCTTTCTATTGAAAATAAGGGTGGATGCTGGTGGGCGAAAAGTGAGACAGGAAGGGTGGTAGGCTGCAACAACTGTGGAACGGCAATCTTTTTGACAATTGCGTGGAGAGGGAGAGGGTGTATGGTGTGCAGGCAAATAAGGCAGCTTAGGAATGAGATCAGATGTTTACAAATGGAGCTTAGGAGGGGCTACAATGGAGGACAACTTAGTGGCTGGGGAGGGAAGGAGGGCAACTGAGGGTGAGGACAGATCAAAAAGAGAGAGGGAGGAGGAGAGGGGGGAAAAGGTGCCCGTTGGGGGAAGATGACAGGGGTTCCCGATTCAGAGGACAAATGAGGGTGGGAAAGGGGAGGAATGGAGGACAGGAAGGAAGGAAGGAGGAATCTAACAGTCACAGAGTTAGCAGCAGTGGGGTGGTGAGCAGAAGGAAAGAGGAAATAGGTGTTAGTGGAGGGACATCAAAAAATCAGTTTGCAGTACTGGCAGGATTTGGGGATGTGTTAGGAGGAGTGCTGGGTGGAGGAGCTGGTGACAGACCAAGCGAGAGGGGAATGGGGGGGGCCCAAGGGGTTGAAGGGATATGGTATGGAGGATAGGTCGAGTAAGAGGGGGTTGTCGGGAAGGGGGAAGGAGAGGTATGAGAAGAAAGGGGTAGGGATGCATGAGGCAGGTGTAGCCCAGTGGAGAGGGGATGTATAATCAAAGGAGAAAGGGGAGAAGGAGGGCAGAGCAGAGACAGGGGACATTACAACAAGAATAGAAGGGGGAACAACTGTGCTGGAGGAGGAGGAGGAGTGGAGAGGAAAGGGGTCAGGATAAAGGAAGAACAAGGCAAGTAGAACATGAAAACAGGGGTGGGATCCTAGTGCTGGGAGATTCAATTCTGAAATGGATCAGGTGGGGAAGCAAGGGGGAAAGGCATAGTCACATATGGGTGGAGGCCATGCCAGGCATGACAGCGGAAAGGGTGGGTCAATCTGTTCTGAAGTATGCTAGGAGGGGTAGGGAGAAACCTCACATAGTTCTGCATTTGGGAACCAATGACCTGGCGAGAAATATGGCAGATGTAGTCCAGAGGAGGTTTGAGCAGCTTGGGCTGATTTGTGAGGCAGCAGGAAGATCAGTAACTTTCTCTGAGGTGCTTCCAGTACCCAGAGCAAGCATGGAAAGGAAGCTGAGGATAGAGGGATTTAACACATGGCTAAGAGAATGGTGTCAGTCCAAAGGGTATGGGCTGGTGGGGGTGGGGGGTGGGGAAGGACCTGGGAGGGCAGTGACCTCTACACTAAGGACAGGCTACACTTAAGTGAGGAGGGAAGGAGGGTGTCGAAACAGAAACTGGGGAATACTTAGCAAACAATGCGAATTTAAACTAGGAGAGGGGATGGCAGGTGGGCAGGAGTCAGGCAGTATCCACGGGTCAGGAAGCTGAATGAGCTTACTCCCCATACCAGCAAAGGGACTTAGGGGGAGGTCAGGAGGGGATGCTAGAAAGGGAGAGCAAGTAGGAAGGGGGAAGGAAGCGGGGTGGGAGTGGTAACCTTGAATGCTAGGAGTTTAGGGAACAAAACATCAGAGTTGCAGGCTGTCATGACAGATGGGGAGGTGGACATGGCGGCCATTACCAAGCCATGGGTCACCCAGTACCACAACTGGGACCTGGCAGTACCAGGGTACAGGATATTTCAGAGGGACAGGATAAAAGGAAAAGTGGGGGGTAGCGCTATACTTGAGGGAAGAACTGAAATGTGTCAGGGAGGAAGGGGAGGAGGGCAGCATGGAGTCATTATGGGTGCAGCTCCAGGACTCAAAAAATAGGACCCTCAGGATGGGAGTGGTGTACCGACCACCCTCTCAGACTGAGGAGTTAGATAGGGAACTAGTGGGACAGATCAGAAGGACCTGTGGGAGGGGCAGCATGGTGATTGTGGGGGACTTCATCCTGCTGGGAGTGGATTGGTGTACCGCAGCCACCATAAATAGGAGGGAGCAGGTACTTCTGGATGTCTTCCTGGACAGCTACCTATTGCAGATGGCCAATGAGCTAACCAGGTTAGGGAACACCCTAGACCTCGTGCTGGAGAATGGTGAGTTTGTGAGGGAGCTGGCTGGCGGGGAGTGGCCACCACTCAGTGTGGTTCATGATAAACATGGGGAAAGGGGGAGTAGGCAAGGGCACAAGTGTGATAGGCTTCAGGAGTGCCAACTTCGGGAGGATGAGGGAAACAGTACAGGGGTATCTGGCCAGGATACATCCCAACATGGACAATAACAAGAAGTGGGAGGTAATTTAACTGGGAATTGAGGAGGCAACCATAACATGTACAAGGGTCCAGAGTAAGAGGGCTAGGTTCAAGAAGCCTAGCTGGGTGAGCAGGGGGGTCATGGAAAAAGTAAGGAAGAAAAGAGCCACCTTTAGAAGGTACAAAAAACAGGGAGAGGGGAGGACAGAGAGAGAGAATACCTGAAGGAGTCACGGGAGGTGACAAGGGCAGTCAGGCCAGCCAAGGCATCTAGGGATCTCAGGCTAGCACAGGGCATCAAAGAGTGAGAGAAGGACTTCTTCAGGTACATCAGGGAGAAAAGGAGTTGTAAGGACCAAATAGTAAGGATAAAGAAGGATGGGGGTGGCGGAAAAAGGGGCAGAACAGGCAGAAGCATTAAACGAGTACTTCTGCTCAGTATTTACTAAAGATAAAGGGGGAGCTGTACCCAAGGGTGGTGGGAGAGTGGGGCACAGGGGGGAGGTGACAGACTGGGAAATCCCAGTTGGCAGAGTACTGGGGGGCTTGAGGGCACTGAAGGTAGAGAAGGCACCAGGGCCAGATGGCATGCTGAAGGATCTGGCAGACATCCTGGCAGAACCTTGGAAGACCTGTTCAATGCCTCCCTGGACTCGTGCAGCATACCTCAGGACTGGAGAATAACACATGTGGTACCCCTCCGCAACAGTGGCCCCAAGAAAGAGCCAGGGAACTACAGACCGGTAAGCCTCACATACATCGTGGGAAAGCTGATGGAGACAATCCTGAAGGAGAGGCTGGTTTGGGCTGCAAGACAGCAGACAGCATGGGTTTGTTTCAGGCAGATCCTGTCAGACCAACCTGGTGGAGTACTATTACTGGGTAACCAGGCAGTTAGACAGGTGCCATGCAGTGGATGCCCTGTACCTAGACTTCAGTAAGGCATTCGATTTGGTGCCGCATGGGAGGCTAGCAAGTAAGCTGGAAGGCACAGGGGCAGGGGCGAAGATGGTGGGATGGATAGTGAACTGGTTGCAAGGGAGACAGCAGAGGATGGTGGTGGGAGGGGAGCTCTCACCTCCCAGGGCGGTGACAAGCGGGGTGCCACAGGGGCCAGTGCTGTTTTGGATCTTCATAACAGACATCTCAATAGGCATCAAGAGCAAGATCAGTCTGTTTGCAGATGATACCAAGATGGGAGCAGTAGTGGATGACTTAGAAGGGTGGCAGGGGTTGCAAGATGATCTGCCAAAATTGGAGGCTTGGTTGGACACTTGGTAGCTGGGGTTCAATGCCAAGAAATGCAAGATGCTACATTTTGGCACAAGAGAAAACAAGGAGGAGCTACTAGCTAGGGGGATTCAACTAGCCAAGATGGAAGAGGGGAAGGATTTATTTATTTATTTATTTAATTTGAGTCTTTGGTAACCGGGTAAGTGCACTGATCCAGGGGACTGTTTTTAGGCACGACCCAGGCCACACAGGTGGCAGTTACAGATGTAGTGACAAGTTATACAATTGGTACAAGCCATGTGGATATATAGACATCATTGGTGTACAAAGTGGATAAACAAAGAAAGTGACATAGGAAAGTAAAATTAATGATCGGCTGAAAAAACAATCAGTACATCATGATAAGCAACAATTATTTACTAAGGATAAGTGACCAGTGCAAATTAAATGCATGATGTAAAACAAAAAAAAAAACACACAACACAACATCCAAATAGGAGAGCCCAAAGAGCAGGCTGTAAAGGATGTAGGACAGGAGTCCAAAGAAATGAAAGAGGGCAGGGGAGGCCAAAGCAGCTCAAGAGGGAAAAATCAGAAAGGAAGGGGGGGGGGGGAATTATCCAAGTTAGCAATGGCATGTTGCCTCATCAAACAGCCAGGATTTGATATGTGTCTTGAAAGTGGCATGGGTGTTCAGAGAGCAGATAGGCATGGGGATTCTGTTCCACAGAGTGGGAGTAGCTACAGATAATGCTCTACTACCCATAGCCAAGGAGACTTTCGGGATATCCATGGGGGGACTGAGGATGCACACAGACACCTCGAGGGAGTTCTGGTCTTGAGGAGAGACGTATAAGGGGAAGCTTCACCATGCCTGATGGCATCGTCCAGAAAGCAGTCAAGCCCATAATCAAATCTGCAGTGTAGTGGGAGCCAGCCAACAGTCTGGTAGAGGTGGCAGTGGTGAGTGGAATACAGTGCCAGGAGAGTGAAACAGCATATGTTGTTGTACGTGGAGCAGAGGCGCACGCAAGGCTGAGGATGTGTGTGAGTAAATAGGGGGAGCAGTAGTCAATCAAGGGTAGCGGGTTGCCTTGGGCAATGGCTAAACGGGCTACCCTGTTCAGGAGTGACTTTATCCAATAAGCTGCTGGGGGTGATCATAACAGAAGCAATGAACAACTCAACACAGTGTAGAAAGGCAGCTGCAAAGGCCAACAGGATACTGGGTTGTATTGCCAGAGGCATATCCTCCAGGAGGGGGGAAGTTATCCTGCTGCTATACAGGTTACTGGTTAGATCACACCTGGAGTACTGCATGTAGTTCTGGTGACCGTACCTAAAGAAATACATCAAGTTACTGAAGGGGGTGCACCACAGGGCAACAAAAATGATCCGGGGCTAGGCTAAGTGAGCTGAACGTGTACTCCCTGGAGGAGAGGAAGAATGGGGGGGGACATAATTTAAACCTTCAAGTACATGAACGGAATAAATAAGACGGGCATGGAGGGACTTTTCAAATTAAGGAGTGGGAGAGACACTCGAGGGTGCAATCTGAGATTGGAACGTGGAAGGTTAGGGAAGGAAATGAAGAAACACTTTTTTATGGAGAGGGTGGTGTCTGGGTGGTATGCATTGCCAGAGAAAGTGGTATCCTGTAGGACAGTGGGTTGTTTCAAAAGGGGATTGGACAGGGAAAGGGGGAATGTCACTGGAGGGGGGGAGGGGCAGCTGCAGTATAAGGGCTGCTAGCTGCTCAATCGAGCAGACTTGATAAACCACAAGGCCTTTATCTGCTGCCAATTTTGTATGTTTGTATGTCTTTTTACAGTATGTAATGTTGAAATCTGTAGGTCTTTATTATTTTATTAATTTTATTATTTTATTTTTGTACAGCGCTTTTGTTATAGAACTGCACTTTATAAATAAAGTTTAATATTATTTATGTATGTTCAAAGAGGTGTAAGCTGGCAAACTCTGAGTCTTCAAGAACCAAGCCCTGAGGCGAAGGGACTTGAGGCTGGGGTACAGTATCCTTCCCTGAGATGTGGTCAGCAGATTGTGCCTCTGAGGGAGGTGGATTGGCTGTGCCACTGACAAGGTTAACAGGAGTGAGTACCACAGCTGTCTCACTCAATCTGGAGCCACCAGGATCATAGTTGCTGGCTGGGACCTGAGTTTTATCATGACCCTGAGCAAGGGAGGAAAGGCATAAAGAAATCTACCTGACCAATCCAGTGTCAGGGCATCCACTGGCACAGTCCCCTTGACTAGAAGCCTGCAGCAGAACTGTGGCAGCTGGTGGTTGTCTGCAGAGGCAAAGAGATCTATCTCTGGTGTGCCCCACTTTCTGAACACTGATTGCAGCACTTATGTGTTTATGGACCACTCGTGATGGTTCTGGCTTATCCTGCCTAGGGACTCTGCCAGAACACTGTCCTTGCCTGGTAGGTGGATGACAGACAGGGACACCTGTATGGAGTAGGTGAGACTCCAAATCTTCATGTCTTCTGTGCATATTAAGGTTGATCTGGTGCCTCCCTGCTTGTTGATGTAATACATTGTGGTGGTCGTGTTGTCTGTTCTGACCTGCACCACCTTGCCCTTTAATTGAGGTGTAAATGCCTGAAGAGCCAGATACACTGCTTTGAGCTCTAACAAGTTGATGTGCAGGAGCGATTCCTGAGGGGACCATGTACCACTGGCCGTGAGGCCGAGCATGTGTGCCCCCCACCCCAGTAGGCATGCATCTGTCGTGAGAACCAATGAGGTGTTCTACTTTTTGAAGGGGGTTCACTCTCTGAAGTTTTGCCTGTCCATCCAACATTGCAGTGCTTGTATGACAGTTTGTGAAACATGTACCAGCTGGCCAGAGGATCCCTCTTTTGGGACCAGTGAGCCCTTAAGTGGAACTGTATGTTCCTCATCTGAAATCTTGATCCTGGCACTACGGCAGTGGCTGCTGCCGTATGGCCTAGTAGCTGCAGGAAATGTCTGGCAGGACTTGGCCGGTTCAATGTGAAGGTTCCTGCCAGCTGCAAAATACTGCTTTCCCTGTCTTGAGGGAGGAATGCCCTTCTTTGCAGGGTGTCCAGCTCTGCCCCTATGAAGTCCAACACCTGGACCAGGTCTACACGTGACTTCTGGACATTCAGCAGGAACCCTAGGCTTTCCAGGGTGCTCTGAACTAGAGCCAGAGAGTCTCTGTTGTGTTGAGGGGACTGTCCTCCAACTAGCCAGTTGTCTAGATAAGGAAAAACTGTGACCCCTTGCCTTTTTATTTGAGCCACTAAGACAGCTAGGCACTTTATGAATGCCTTTGAGGCTGAGGTTAGGCCAATGGGCATGGCTGTGAACTACGTTCTGTGGCTGGGTCGGCTTGGGATACGAATGTGCCAGCAGAAACAGATCATCCAGAAATAGGTGTCCTTGAGGTCCAAGGATGTCAGCCAGTCTTCCTGTTGGAGAGTGGATATAATCATAGCCAGGGTAACCATTCTGAACTTTGGCTTTGTCACATGCTTGTTCAGGAGTCTGAGATCTAGAATTGGTCACCAGTCCCCATTTTTCTTTTGTGTTAGGAAGTATCTGGAGTAGAACCCTTTGACCCTCTGTACCAGAGGGACAGGTTCCACTGCTCTGATTTGTAATAGGTTGGCAACTTCTGTTTTCAGAAGCACACTTTTTGATGGGGCTACTGGGGGGAAATTTCTGTTTCTTAGCTTGGGAAGCATTTTGAAGCTTAGAACAAGACCCTGGCTCACTACCTCCAGGGCTCACTTATTTGTGGTGATGGACTGCCAATCCTGGAGGAAGTGAGCCAGCCTGCTGCCTACTGGTTGGGAGGGAGGCAACCTGTACAAACACCTCAGGGGTTCTGTGTGGATTGAGCCTTGGCTTGGGGGGCTGGCTCTGTCCTTCAAGCTGCCCTTCTACACCTACCTCTAAAGTACCCTCTGATCTGCTAGTAGTCTGGCATTGCTTGGGCTTGGAAGAATGGCCAGGAGTAGGAGCCCCTACCCCTGCCTCCCCTTGTCTGAGACCTATAGGAAGTGGAGGCCCTCTCCCTGTCCGTGTTACTTCTGTAGGTGACCTTATATTCCTCCATTTTTTTCATACAGGCCTCTGTTTTATCCCCAAAAAGAGAATTATTTTCACAGGGAACTCCATAACCCTAGCTTGGGTATCCTGAGAGAGGCTTGGGGATCTAAGCAAGGCAAACCTCCTCATGGAGACTGAAAGGGCCATGAGCCTGGCAGCAGTGTCATTGGCATCTACTGCCATATGGAACTGATATTTTGTGGCATTTAGTGCTGACCTGGCAGTCTAAGCCAGGTCCACTGTCATCTCCCCCTGTGTTTTGTCTGACATGGCCAGAACTGTGGCCCACAGGGCTTTTTGATATTGAACTGCATAAGCCAGGTAATTGGTTTGCCTGACAAGGAGTGAAGCTGCCATACATCCTTTTTTTCCCATGGCATCAATTCTTGTCAGGTGGATGGGATGCCAAGGGCACACTGGCCCTGTCACAGGCAGCTGCCTATACCACTTCCTCATGGTCAGGGTGAGCGAATAAGAAGTAGCATTAGATCACTCTAACTGGTACTTCTTATCCACCTTTCTGTCCACCCCGGCACAGACACTGGGGTTTGCAGAATGTTTAATACTATCCTTCTCAGGGACTTAGGGATGGGCAGTAAATGAAAATTACGTTCCTTCTGTAATTCCTGATCTTTCTGTGTATCTTCACCATTCATCACTGGTGGGTAGTGATCCGGAGGATCAGGACCCTGCGGGAGCTTTTTTTTTTTTTTTTGCAAGAGGAGGAGTCGATGTTGAGACGGCACCGCCCTCGAGGCCAACGTAATACATGGTGCTCACGGGTTGGACAGTAACGTTGTCAATGCCTCCTCAGCCCGAGTTCTGCATGCGGAAAGGGACAAAGAAATAAGGAGGGTGGGAGGGTGGGCAAGAAGCCTGAGGACAGCAAAAGGAAAGGATGTAAAACCATAGGAGGAATATGCCGAAGAGAGGACAGGAAAGGAGGAAGCCTAAGGGATTGGGAGAGTAGGGCCCCAATCTCTGGATGAGAAGAAATGGGTGGAATAGGGAGGGATAGGAGGATAGAGGAAGTGGGAAGGAGGAGGAGGAGGAGGAGACACCACCCCCGAGACATTGCCCTGGACTGCTCTGGAGAATTATGCCACAGGTCAAGCAGATAGGCCAGAGGATGAAGACAAGGCCTGAAGAGAATGGCACTTATTTAGTGGATGAATGCAGGACAAATCAGAGGTAGGACAAGGCTAAGGACAGGTCGGTGTCTCCCCCTCCTGCAAAAGAATTAAGCCAGAATAACCAGCTTAAAGACTCTGGAGAACAACCCCAGGTGACTGGAACTTAGTTATTTGGTGAAGGGGGCTACCTCCAGGGGAAGAACTGGGGAGGATAAATAACATACACTCCAGAGGGAGGGTAAAAACCAACCACAAAGAGGCACAAGAGGTTGGAGAATAACTGAGGGAACCACCAGAGTCCACTCATGCCACCAGACCCCCTCAAGAGCACAAAAGGGAGCTGGAAAAAAAAAACAGGAGATACCTGGGCTGAGAGTGGGCTCTGGCAATTTCCAACAGCAGCAACCTTCCCTATCTGCCCACCCAGAGGAAAAAAAAAAAACCCTAAGGGAAGGGGGTAGGAGGTGCTAGAAATGGACCAAGGTCCAAATGGGAGACAAACAGTGAGGAGGAGAATCGCCCATAGACGGATGCCTGAGAGAGGAAGGTGGTCGAGATTCAGTGATGAATGGTGAAGATACACAGAAAGATCAAGAATTACGGTAGGTGTGACATTTTCATATCTTATCTGTGTCAATCTTCACCATTCATCACTGGTGGGTGATTACCAAGCCCCCCCCTCCACCAAAGTGGGCCCAGAACCTCCCTATGGGACAAAGTCCCTCAGCCTCCAGTAGGGGAGACACCAGAGGAGGGAACCCTAGCAGGTCTGGGTGAGGCGAGGTTTTCCTAGCAGGAACAGGAGAAGGAAGGTGCCCCTGAAGCTCTCGCCTCACCCTATGGGAAAAAAGATAGATTCCCCAGAAAGAGAAGGCAGTCACCCTATGCCAGGCCAGGGGTGACAACCGGGAGAGATGAAGCCACGCCGTCCACCTAATGTAGATCGTTGTTCCCACCAACCTGGAAGCCATCTCATTGGCATCATATGATGACCATGCTTGGTGCCTCGCTAGCTCCAGGCCCTGTGCGGAGAGGACAATGGCCTGTCTGGTTGCCTCTGAATCAGGCAAAGATGCTAGGATTTGACCTTGCAGGGACCACAGGTGCCTGTTGTAGACAGCATGGTGGACCTGATGAGAAGAGATACAAAAAAGGAGGAGTGTCAACGAGAAAGCTCTCCTCCCCCAAAAATCCAACTCAGTTGAGTCAGATTCCAGGGGTCAATCATGCCATGGGCTTCTATACCCAGTGGATGTGTCCAGGAGAGTCACACCTGACAGGGAGTGAGGCAAGGCTCCTGGAGACCCTAGGGAGGCACAATGCCTCAGGTGGAGGTCCCTTGGGGCTGGTGGTTTATTTGAGGGACGGCCCGGTACGACGCCTCCTGAAAGGGATTAGGCCAGGTGGGAACCATCAGGTTGGCCGCACTGAACTCGCCTAACAAGGCGCGTGCTGACCGGTCAGTATTGCGTTCACCAAGGGTGGAAATATGGAGCTCATCAAGCAAACACAATAGGAAGCGCTGATAGGTGGAAAGATCAGTCGCTGGGGATAGATGGACAGAAGAGAGTCCTCACCCTCAGAGGAGGAAGACAAGGGAGCCGATGAGTCCGGAGAGCCAGGTTCCGGCTGCACAGGAGAGTGGTGAAACACCTCCTGGTCCATGGACTGATAAAAGACAGGGAATAGTGCAGCCATGGACCTGAACTGTTCCAAGGTGAGGGGCCTTGTGGAACTGAAGTGACCTGGGAACAGGGGAGGAGTTGGAAGAGGCAAAGGGACCAGATACCTCCAAGGTGGGGCACAACCTCTGCTGGGCTAGGGGACCCACTGGGAGACCTCAAGGAAGGAGAAGATCCAATGGTTCCGACAGATGAAGGCTGCTCAACTGAGCTGGAGTGGCCGGAGTTGAGCCCAACAGAAGAAATTCCCCCGCAAGGCAACTGGGACCGCATGAGCCCACAAGGGTGGCCCCTAACCTCTGAAGATGAGGCCCTCTTGAGGAGACCTCAGGGGAGAAGATCAGACCAGCACTGCGACTCCTCCCTGAACCCCCACAGGTTCCCAGAAAAGGGCACAGCCCTGAAGTCAACCCCCTCAACCCTTCGAACTCTGAGAGAGACCTCTTCCTCATAATCAGCTGAGACAACTGACACCCCACAGCTTCCTCCTGAGAGACAGCTGGAGGAGTAGTGCCCTCTCCTGCCTCAGGTGCTCCAACCCACCCAAAAGTAGGGTCAGCAAGAACAACCACCAGAAGGGGTATGCCTCCCAAGGTGACAGATGGATCAACAACTCCAGGCTGTCCTGAGGCACCACCCGGGGGTACCAGGGGACTGGACGGAGCCACCGACCCTAGAATTGGTCAAAGCCATCCACTCCATGGGAGGGGGCTGAATCAGAGCCATGCACGCTGGAGGTAGAGGAATCGGTGGACTCTTGAGAATCCGGCAGCCAGTCTGGGTCAGCCTCAGAATCGTCCTCCCCAGAGGAGGTCCGAACTCAGATTACTCCCCGATCCCTCTCAGCCATGGTGCCACGAGGGACACCGTGAACTGGCCTCACACTTCCCACAGCACTGCTCCCATCCCTGGCACTGTGAACAGTGCCAGAGTCAGAGATGGAAGTGGAGGCCAGCCCCATGCCACCCACAGCGCCGCCCTGATCCCCAGTGCCACAAGCAATGCTGGAATCAGGGGCGGCACCGGTGAATGGCACCGAGGACGGCACCGGCCTGGGCCCAGAGGCCTCAGACCATGACACAAGGGCAGCCTTCGCCTCTGAGTAGGCAACTGCCTGAACAGTGCCTCTCACCTGACCCTCAAGGGGGCCAGGCCTCCTGCACTGTGGAAGGAGTTCCTGACACGGCAAGGCTGGAATTGGTGGAAACCCCCTCCTCTGCAGACCGTATAGGCCTGGGAGGGGACCCAGAGGAAGGGCCAAGAACCCTGCTCTTGGTGACCAGTGTACGCGCCTGTCCCCCGAAAGTTGGCAGCGTATGTCTGACTTTCAGCTCGCGCAACTCCAGAACACAGTGATCCATGGAGAAATAGGCATCGAATCTCTCCATATCGTGGTCCAGTCCCACGTAGGCAAGGCAGCGGTCATGCTGATCCGTGACGGAGTAAAGTCAGCCGCAGGGACACCGACGCATTGGAGGCTGACCTGCCCTTGAAGATTTTTTCTTGTCCCTGAACCTGACATGACTGGATGGAACAACGAAAACCAAAAACAGCACTCGGTGTCGACGAGAAATAAATAGGAAAGATATTACCAGTCAACACCGAGGACGGAGCAGCAGAACTAGGACTGTAGAAACTAACTGACGAACTAGGCCGCAGAGATAATGGCGTACCATGCGAGGTCGTGCTCACTCGACAGCAGCAGAAGGAGAACTTGGGCGGAGAAGGTGTCGACAACGGTTACTGTCCAACCCACAAGCACCACATATTGCGTCGGCCTTGAGGATGGCGCCGTCTCAACGTCAACTTCTCCTCTTGCAAAAAAAAAAAAAAACCTCCTGCGGGGTCCTGATCTTGATCCTCCAGCTCACTACCCACCAGTGATGAATGGTGAAGACTGACACAGGCAAGATCAACCTTTTTTTGTGGGGGTGAGACCCATCATGTCTAGGAAGTCAGCTTCCTCCTCATGCTTGACTGACTCCTGTATGGAGAGACTGAGGGTATCTACCATCTGCCTCACAAAACAGATGTGAGAAGAATAGTCCACTGGACCCCTGAGGGAACCTCATCCTCTTCTTTCTCTTTCTCTGGTTCCTCATATAGATAAACTGGTTCCTGACAAACTGGAACTGAAGCAGGAACTGAAGGAATCGGGGTAACCAGTGGAGGAACCAAGGGACTGGCAGCCTGGAGGGCCTGAAAAACTTGCAGGGCCTTAGCAATTTCCTCAGCAGAGGGCATAGCTGGAGTACTCATTCAGAGATCCTTTGCTTTTTCAGCAGGAGGTGCAATGGTATGTTTTCTTTATATTTTTTCTTAGCCTGAACCGATTCCGAGACCGGTTCCACTGGTCTTTTTGCTTTAGTAGAGTCAGTTTTTTCAGTGGATTTTTCCACCATTTCCTTGCTCTTCCCTTTTTAAGAAGAGGAGGGTTCCTCAGAAGACTTCGATAGAGATGCTGGAGTAGCCATCTCCTCCAATGTTTTGGCCCTTTTCTTTTTTTAAATTTATATTTTATTAATTTTAAAATAAAATGCAGAAATACAAGTGCCCAGTGTAAGGGACAGCAAATGATTTACAAGCATGTAGATGAACTTCTAATTTATACAGGATGCAGTAACTCTTCATTATTTCAACAGTGGAGAAGCTAACTAAATTTCTGAATACTTTTATACAGATTGTATCTGAATGCTGTGGGTTAACAGCCCAGGAGTTCATGACATATATTTCTGAAAATAAGGTAAACCAAGGATGTGAAACTATCTATCCAGTGCCCAATGGGCTATTGATACCATGCTTTTTCCAACATGTATTAAAATCTTTAATATGTAAAGAATATGTAAGGAATAGTCACTATTTGCTAAGTTAAAGCCCTCAAGATCAAAGCAATTAAACACCTTTCTATGTGAGCAAATCCTGTTAACTAGGATTAATAAAGACTGATTCATTTTGATCTTAAAAACTTATATAATGTGTCCATTGGAGGGAGTACATAACCACTACTAAACGATTAAACAGAGAGCTGCTTCAAACCTGAGAATATTAAAGTAGCTACAGATTAAAAAAACAAACAAAGCTCTGAAGATCACCAAGTCATACAATTTGAATTACCAAACTATGACTGCTCGAGTCAAATAGATGAGTACTTACCCCTGTGATACATTCCTTCTTTAATTTCAACACCAAACATGCTAACAGCTTTAGAACATACTGAAATTGAAAACATTCAAAGTACACATTTCTGGAATTTTCAGTTGCGGAGCCCCTCGTAGATTTCATGATGGCCATCTTCACTGCCCATCTGCCAGTATCAGTTGGCTCCGTAAATATATAAACTTTACTGTCTTGAATGACACTTAGCTTTGCTAGGAATTGAATAGTATGGGGTGTGTTCAGCTCTTTCAATGTTGCACAGACCCCATTGAATATTTTGCGGTGGAGTCGGGTCGCATAAGCAATATCTGGGAACAGGTAAACAGTTGTGCTTTCTTGGTTAAGTGGCCTGTATCATTTTGCCAATTTCAGGAGCCATCTCTTGAGCTCATGCTGTCGAGTATGACCATCAATACTTTCGGAAGCTCAGCCGGAGTTTTAGATCGGTACGGTAGGCAGTATGTTTTTATTAATGTAAATTCCTCCTCCGCTACATGGAATCTGAACTACTCCATTAGCCATTCTTTTATAAACAGATGAGCCAAGTCTCCTTCCGCTTCCTCCGATAAGCTCACCAGCTGGAGATTCTGGCTGCGCACTTGGTTTTCCAGGATCTCCAGCCTATTATTGATATGCTGCTGTTGCTTAGCCCGCTGCAGCATGGTGCTTTGACAAACTTCCAAACAGTGTTTCACATCCTCCAGGTCCCCCTGCATTGTATCCACCGTTTTCTCCACAGTGGCAATTTTGCCCATTAGAATATCAAGTTTCTTGTTTGTGGAGGCAGTGGATGTCAGAAGTTGTTTCATTTTGTGGCCTAGGAACTGCAGTCTCCTCTGCCTCATCTCCTTTGCCAGTGTCAACGTGCATGGAGCAGGTGCTTGGGATTGTAGGTGGACCCTTCCCTCTGTCTTTTCTACCTTCTCCTGATATTTGACTTACTTTGCTTCCCTATCTTGTTCTCTGGTCCTTCCTCTATCAACCTAGGTAAGATTATTTCACTATAAGATCAAAAGAATACTTTACTTTAGGGTTTAAAATATATACATCTGAGGAGTCGATGTGAATAGCGACTTTTCGGCTCGGGCTCCACAGCGCACCCTTGGCCATTTTCTTGAGTGTTTTGGCACAAAGTTTTGCAGCTATCACAGTTAACAAAGATATGGCTAGTTCCCAGACTGGAAATACACAAATCATGCCTATCCACTTTGGCTACTAAATGTCAACAACCAATATAGTTCTTAAACCCAGTTGGTCTTGTCCGTTTCCTTTTTGAGGGTTTTTCTGACATTAGTGTCAGGAAGAAAAAATTACTCACCTTAGCAATCTTGTTTCTTCCAATGTATTCTTCTATATTCATAACTCTTTGCAGTCTGCCTCCTAAGTAGAACTTCCCTGAGCAAATGGAACTTTATGCAAATGATAGAACTATCATTGGCTCGTGACACATATTCAAACTGCTTCCCTGATCCGCTGCTACATTCCATCAACATCTCAGATTTCTAAGGAGCCCACAAGGCAACCCATATTATACTATCTAACTACACCTATATAGTGCAAACTACTGAATCTAAGCAGCATGAATTCTATATCACAATAACAATAATAATAATGTTAACAAAACCCCTTTCTGAAGTGCCAGAATCACCTGGAAAAAGAAAGGGAGGATCAATTCCCACCAGGATTAAAAACATGCATGCCTGTGTTTGGGAATAATAAACCAAACGAAAAAATTACTCACCTGCAGTAATTTTGTTTCCTCCAAAAGGATCCACTAATATTATTACTCTTGCAGTGCTCCCTTAAGCCAGCATTGCCCCAGAGAGAATAGAATGCCATGCTAATCATGGAATGTTTAGCTCATGCATCTATTTTCAAACTGCACAGTGTCAACTGCCTACATTCCACCTCAGATTCTTAGAAGCCTGCAAAGAGGCCATAACAACATGTGAATCACTATTTCAATAATTATAGAAAAATAATGCCCAACTGGGCAAATAACAACATTAGCCAAAGGACTAGTATAAACAAATGTCCCCTTTTTTTCTGAAGTCAGACATGCCTTTAGAAAAGAACCTACAAGTTAAGACATTACTAGAAGGTGCAAGCAGGTGGCGTGCCACTGCAACTATACATCTTATTAGCTGTGGAGAGGATTTTTCTTGTAACTGATTCTGAAAGGGGAGGCAAAGGCGAGGAGTAATAATATTAGTGGATCCTTTTGGAAGAAACAAGATTACTACAAGTGAGTAATTATTTTTCTTCTAACCCCAGGGATCCACTAATATTATTACTTTTGCAGACTATGCAGCAGTACCTCAAGGAGGTGGGGCAGAATCTATTTAGGAAAAAGACTCTTCGAGACTGCTGTGCCAAATCCGGCATCTCTCCTGGATTGGGTTTCCAGGCTATAATGCTTAGTGAAGGTGTGGACTGATCTCCAGGTAGCCGCTTTACATATTTCCATTAGAGGTACATCTCGGGTGGCTGCAATAGTGGCAGCGGCACCCCTTATAGAGTGGACCCTAAGACCAGAGGGAGGAACCTTGCCTGCCTTTGAGTAGCAAAACTGAATACACTGGACTATCCAATGAGAGATAGTCCTCTTTGAAGCAGGAGTACCTTCACCTACTTCCCCACAGGTGAGGAACAGTTGTTGTCTGTCTGTCCTGCCTATGATCTTTGGTATGAGTCATGTAATGACTCGGTGCTCTTTTTACATCCAAGCTGTGCAATCTACACTCACCTGAGCTAGAGTGTTCAGTAAAGAAAACTGGCAATGTTATAGACTGGTCCAAATGAAAGTCAGAAACCACCTTGGGGAGGAACTTCCTAATAGTTCTCAACATTATCTTGTCCCTGTGGAAAGAAACATAGTCTTTTTCCACACAGAGTGCCTGTAGCTCGCTTATCCTTCTGGCAGAAGTGATTGCTACCAGAAAAACTACCTTCCAGGTAAAACATTTAAGCTTTGCAGATGCCATAGGTTCAAAGGGCAGAAGCATAAGCTGGGCAATGCAAATATTAAGGTCCCATGCTGGCACTGGTTCCCTGTGAGGGGGAAACAAATGAGAGAGCCCTTTAAAGAATCTTTTGAATATAGGGTTTGGTGCCAGGGAGGTATCCTTTCTAGCCGAAAGGTATGCCGAAACTGAAGCCAAGTGCACCTTCAGAGTTGAGTGCTGCAACCCCAGAGAGTGCAGGTGAGACAAATAATCAAGAAGGGTTGGGATCCCAGCCTGGGCTGGGACTATACCCTTGTCATTGCAACAAATGGAAAATCTTTTCCAGTTTGAGGCATATGTTTTCTTTGTGGAAGACTTCCTGTAACCCTTAAAGACTTCTAAAACTGCTTCAGTAAATTGCCAATCTGCATATTCTAAGTTCTCAAGAGCCAGGCCTTGAGCTTGAGAGACCCGAGATTGGGGTACACTGCCCTCCCCTGAAAGGAAGTCAGTAGATTGTACCTCTGAGGGAGGTGAATCGGTTTGCTCACAGATATTGAGAGTAGCAAGAAGTACCAAGGCTGTCTTGCCTAATCTGGGGCTACCAGAATCATCAAAGCTGGTTGTGACCTGAGCTTGATGAGCACCCTGAGTATTACAGGAAAAGGCATAGAGGTACCTGCCTCTCCAAGCCAGAATCAGGGCATCCATTGGAACTGTTCCCTTCACTGGGGCCCTGCAGCAATAAAGAGGTAAGTGGTGATTTTGGTGGGAAGCAAAAAAGTCTATTTCTGGGGTCCCTCACCTCCTGAGTAAAGCATTCTCCACTTGCGTGTTCAATGCCCATTCATGATGGGTCTGGTTTATCCTGCTCAAGGCATCTGCTAAGGTGTTGTCCTTGCATGGCAGATGAATTGACTGTAGAAAGGCATTTAGAGAGTAAGCGTGGCTCCATATCTTCATTGCCTCTGTACACAGAGGAGTGGACCTTGTCCCTCCTTTTTTGTTGATGTAATACATTTGTTGTGGTATTTTCTGTTCTGACTTGTACCACCTTTTCCTGTATGAGATGAGAAAAACCCTGAAGGGCCAGATGAATAGTTCTTAACTCCAGTAGGTTTATGTGTAGGAGTGAGTCTGCACTCTCCCAAGTACTGTGGATGGTGTGATCCCCTAAGTGAGCACCCCAACCAAGCAGGGAAGCACTGGTTGTGAGAACCAGGGAGGGAGGGAGGGTCCTGCAGAAATGGAACCCCTTCCCTTAAATTTTCTGGTTCCCTCCACCATAGGAGGACCTGTAGTAATGTTTGTGTGACTGTTACTGGCTTTGAGAGGGGGGTCCCGCCTTTGGCACCAGTTTGCTCTGAGGTGGAACTGAATATCTCTCATCTGAAACCTGGCACCTATGACTGTGCTTGTGGCTGAAACCATGTCCCTAACAGTTGAAGAAACTGTTTTGTTGGCTTTGATCTACCTAGGGCAAATGAGCCTGCCAGAAGCTGAGTGCTTTCTGCCCTCTCCTGAGGGAGAAAAGCTCTTCCCACTACTGTATTCAGTTCTGCATCTATGAACTGCAGAACCTGCACAGGGGTTAGGACTGACTTTTTGATATTGAGAAGGAATCCCAAGGAAAGTAGCATATCCTGGGTTACCTGAAGGTGGTTTGACACAGGTTGGTGGGATTTCCCTATGATTAACCAATCATCCAGATAAGGAAAAATTGTGACAACCAATCTTCTGAGGTGTGCCACTACTATTGCTGTGCACTTGGTAAAGACCCTTGGTGTAGAGGTAAAGCCAAAGGGAAGTGTTGAGAACTGGTAGTGGCCTGAGGGGAGTCTGAATCTCAGATTCATTCTGTGTGACTCCCTTATGGGAATATGGAAATATGCATCCTTTAGATCCAAGGCAGCTAGCCAGTCCCCAGTTTGCAGAGTTAGCAAAATCATGGCCATTGTGACCATTTTGAACCTGGGATTTACCAGGTACCTGTTCAGTAATCTGAGGTCTAGTATAGGCCGCCACTCTCCATTCTTTTTTGTTGTTAGGAAATATCTGGAATAGAACCCTTGCCCTCTTTGGCTGTGGGAGACAGACTCCACTGCTTTTGCCAGCAGTACGGCCTGTACCTCCTGCTCCAGTAGTTTTCTTTCTAAGAAGGGAGCTGGTGAAAAATGTTTTAATCTTGGAGGAAGAAGGGACTTGAAGCAAAGGGAGAGACCCTAACTCACTATTTTCTGGACCCACTTGTTTGTGGTTATTTTTAACCATTCCTGGAAATAGTGGTTGAGTCTGCACCTACAGGATATGGAGAGGCAGCCTGAAGGGAAATGTCAGGGGTTCTGTTTTGCTTCCTGCTGAGTCTGAGCAGATAGGGATCCTCTCCAAGAACCCCTTCTACCTCTAGCTCTGTAAAATCCAGCCTGCTATGGTTTCTACTGCTGATGGGAAACGGCCTATACCTGAAAGAAAGGTCTCTTAAAAGAGGACCTGCCCCTGCCTCCCATAGAATAAGACAAAGATGAAGCAGAGGGCCTGTCTCTGGTCAAGTTGCTCCTAAAAGTAGCTTTATATTTGTCTACTTTTTTTTATATATGCCTCAGTCTGGGTACCAAAAAGAGAGTGGCCTTTCACAGGAAAGACCATTGCCTTAGTTTGGGTGTCCTGGGAGAGGCTGGTAGACATCAGCCAGGCAAATCTTCTTAGAGCAATGGTACCAGCCATCCACCTTGAAGATGTATCATTGGTGTCAGCTGCCATCTGAAATTGGTATTTGGAAGCGTCCAAGCCCAATTTTGCTGTGTCTAGCAGCTCTGACACTGTTAAAGAAGGGTTAGCCTCAGCATTGTCCACTACTGACTGCAAAAGAACATTTTGATAAGGGGCTGCATAAGCCTGGTAGCTGGCTTGACAAATTGCCAGGGATGCAAAAAGGTAACCCTTTTTTGCCATGCTGTCCACCTTTCTCGAATCCTTCTCGGGGGGGGGGGAGGAAAAGAGAGTTTTGGCTTTCCATAGGTAGCCTGCTGTACAATACTCTGGTGGTCTGGGTGAGTAAAAAGAAACTCAGCACCAGATCTTTCTAACTGATAATTCTTGTCACGCTTTTTGTTTTTGGGTGTGACAGTATTGGGAGCCTTTACGATTAATAAAACATTCTTCTTAAAGAATTTGTAGATAGGCAGAAGGATCCTTTTTGAGGGTGTCAGCCCCATAAGCTCCATGTACTGTGCATCCTCTTCATCCTGGATCTCTTCAGCTGTTTGCAGGTCCAGGGTCTCTACCATTTTCTTAACAAAAGAAAAATAGGAAGAGAAATCCTCTGAGGGTCTGGGAGGGGTGCCAAAATCCTGTTCTGGTGACACCTCAGGTTCAATTCCCTCTTCGTCTTGGTCATCCTCCTCATATGCCACTGTAGCAGTAGGCAAAAGAAGGGTAAATACAGGTTACTCACCTGTAACAGGAGTTCTAGGAATGGTTTATGTTGTTCATCCACACAGTTTGACAGGTTCCTTGCCGCTTTAAATCTTGCCGGAAGGTCTTCGAGCTGGCTCCTCCCACCCACCGGTGGTAAAACTCTTAGCTCTGCCCCATGACGCCAGATCTAGCCCGCTGGAAGTAGAGCGTCGAGCCGGGAGGCTAGAAACATAGATGAACAACATATACCATTCCTAGAACTCCTGTTACAAGTGAGTAACCTGTATTTCTAGGGACATGGATATGTTGTTCATCCACACTGTTTGGCAGACTCCTAGCAGTTCTCCGGGAGGAGGAAGGCAAGGTGCACACCCCCTACTTAGGAAATAAAGACTGGAGAACCAAGGCCCCAAAACCAGCATCCCGGCGTGACTCAAGGTTGATGTAGTAGCGGGTGATGAAGGTGTGTGCTGACTTCCAGGTAGCAGCCCTACAGATTTCCTGGATAGGGACATCTCTGGAAGCAGCCACCGATGCAGCAGTATGGCGGGTAGAATGAGCTCTTATCCCCTCTGGGAGGCTCCATGCCTGCCAACCTATAGTAGAGATCTATGCAGGAGGTGACCCACCTGCCTATTGTCCATTTGGCTACAGGTCTGCCAGGTGCAGCTTCAGCATAGGTGACAAACAGCTGATGAACCTCTCCCCGAACTTCAGCCGTCCACTCCTTATAGTAAGCGAGCGCTCTTCTAGGATCCAAAGTATGGAGCCAATATTCGGCCTCCGAGGTGTGATTGGGGTAGAACACCGGCAGAGTCAACACCTGGTTAAGGTGAAACTCCGACACCACCTTCAGAAGGAATTTTGGGTGGGGGGCGCAGGACAACCTTGTCCCTGTGGAAGACCAGATAAGGAGACTCGATGGAAAGTGCCTGGAGCTGTCCCATCCTTCTGGCTGACGTGATAGCCACCAAGAAGGCAGTCTTCCACGACAGGTGAAAGATGTCACACCTGTGCATTGGTTTGAATGGCTTGCCCATGAGCTTAGCCAATACCAGCAGTAGATCCCATGGAGGTGGAGGTTCTCGCACCAGAGGGGATATGTGATCAAGGCCTTTGAAAAAGCACCTGACCACCTTCTCCTCTGCCACCGACTGCTTCCTGGCCCGCGCCTGATAAGAAGAGATGGCTGCCAGGTGCACCTTAAGGGTCGTCGACTGAAGCCCTTGCTGAGAAAGGGACCACAGGTAGTCCAGAATGCTTGCCAAGGAACAGGAGGAAGGTTCCTTGCCCTTGCCCTGACACCAAATGGAGAATCTCTTCCATTTGAAGGCATAGCATTTCCTGGTCGACTCCTTACGGGATGCCTCAACAACGCTGAGGACCTCATCAGAAAGACCCAAGGCCTGGAACTCTAGCCGCTCAGGAAACAGGCTGTCAGGTACAGGGATTGAAAGTCCGGATGGAATACCTTCCCCTGATTGACTGATATCAGGTCCGAGCGGGCTGGAAGCTGCCTCGGGAGCCTGGAACTGAGACTGAGGAGATCTGGATACCACAACTGGCGGGGCCAGTCTGGGGCTACCAGAATCACCTGCACCTTGTCCCTCCTCTCCTCTCCTTGAGAAGCACCTTGTGGATCAAGGGAAATGGGGGAAAGGCGTAGAAGAGGCCCGGGGTCCACGGCCTCGAGAAGGCATCCCTCTGCAGCGAGCCCTGCTGAGGGGGGCGGGCATGAAACAGTTTCAGCTTCGTGTTCTCCCTGGAGGTAAACAGGTCCACCTGAGGCATGCCCCAGTGGAAGAACAGATCTTGTACTACCTCCGGCAGGAGAGACCACTCGTGGGACGCAGCCCCTGTCCGGTTTAGGGCATCAACCAGAATGTTGGAGGCTCCTGCCACATGAATAGCTAGGCAATCCGCCTCCAGGCTGTGCACAAGGGACCAAATGCAGAGAGCTTCCTTGCACAGAGGCATGGAGCGCATCCTGCCCTGGCGGTTTAGGTAGTACATGGTCATGGTATTGTCCGTCCGGACCTGGACCACTTAACCCCATACAAACAGAGAGAAGGCAGTGAGGGCTAGATGAACCGCTCGAAGCTCCAGCAGGTTGATGTGGCATCAGGACTCCTGAGGGGACCAGAGGCCGTGCGCTCTGTGCTCCCCCAGATGGGCACCCCAACCCATCAGAGAGGCATCGCTCAATAGAGAGACCGTCGGCTCGGGGTGGATGAATGGGATGCCCTCCTGCAGATGTGCTGGAACGGTCCACCACTGGAGGGCATTCCACATCTCCTGGGTCGCTGTCACTAGCTGATCCAAGGGATCGAAATGCTGTGACCATTGGCTGGCCAGCCCCCATTGAATGGGACACATGTACCAACAGGCCCAACAGACCACGCTGGTGCAGGCCGCCGTAAGGCCCAGTAGGCGCAGGAAGTCCCGGGCAGGGCGCAATTGCCCAACCTGAAATGATTGGGCAAAGGAGGAAAGAACCTCGGTCCTGTCCGCCAGGAGCCGTGCACTGGCACGTAGAGAGTCGAGCTCTGCCCCGATGACTTGTGTCACCTGCTTTGGCACGAGTTCCAACTTGGCCTCATTGATGAGGAGACCAACCTAAGAGCAAACCTGGAGGGCCAGATCTCTGGACCACTCCACCTCCATTCTGGAGGAGCCTGCAATCAGCCAGTCATCCAGGTAGCGGTACATCTGGACCATTCAGCGCCACAGGAATGCTGTCACGACTGCCATGCATTTGGTGAAGAACCTGGGAGCTAGGGAAAGGTCGAAGGGCATGGCCCGGAACTCATAGAGGGATCCCTCTGCCCTGAAGCAGAGGAATCTCTGGTGGGACGGACGGATTGGGATGTGAAAGAATGCATCCTGGAGGTCCAGAGAAAAGAAGAAAAAATTACTCACCTTAGTAATGTTGTTTCTTCTAATGGAGTCTTCCTATATTCTGACATATGCAGTCAGTCCCAACCTTCGAACTGCCCCGGAGATGAAAGAGTTAAACTTTCCATGCCAGGCATGGAACGCTGAGCTCGAGCTCGGTTGAGACTCTGTCTGTTGTTCTTCAAACTCAAACCGTCAGATCTTTTCGAGCTAAACTCACTAAGGTCCTGTGTGGAAGCTGTAAACTTACACTAGCCAACTGGCTATCAAACATAAAACACATTTTTTGGTCACAAAACAAAGACTCAAGTCAGGAGACCCAAAAAATGAAAAACACAACACCAACTCACCCCAAGAAAAGAAGGGGTGAAAACAACAATGTGGGCACCTACTAAGTGCCAACACTGCACTGCCCACCCACATCCCAAAAATAGAGGTTCTGAGAGGGGCAGGCGGGGGGAGGTCAGAATATAGCAAGACTCCATTAGAAGAAACAACATTACTAAGGTGAGTAATTTTTTCTTCAAACAACATGAAGTCCTGCTATATTCTGACATATGCAGACCACAAAGCAGTACCTCCATGGAGGAGGGACAGAACCTACTTAGGAAATAGGCTCTGAAGCACAGCTGTGCCAAACTGAGCATCACTCCTAGCCTGGATGTCCAGGGAGTAATGCTTAGTAAAAGTGTGAACTGTTTTCCAGGTAGCTGCTTGACATATCTCTAGAATAGGGATGTCCCTGGCAGCAGTCAGGGAAGCAGCTGTACCTCTGGTAGAGTGAGCCCTCAGGCCAGAGGGAGGAACCGTACACAGTTTTTCATAGCAAAATTGGATGCAAGAGACAATCCACCTGGCAATGGATCTTTTAGTGGCAGGTTTCATTTACCAACCTCACCAAAAGTGAGGAACAGTTGAGGGAGTCAAATCTGTGACCCTTGGTATGCCTGTGTAGTAACTAAGGGCTCTTTTCACATCTAAATTATGCGCCTCCTCTCACGAGGAGGAATGGTCAGTGAAGACACGGAGAGACACAGACTGATTAAGGTGGAAATCTGAAACCACCTTAGGCAAGAACTTCCTTTAGTCCTGAGGACCACCTTATCTCTATGAAAGGAGATAAAATCAGGCTCCACTGACAAAGCTTGTAATTCACTTATGCTGCCTGGAGAAGTGATGGCTATCAGAAACACAGTCTTCCAAGTCAAGTACTTAAGCTCTGCTGAAGACAAGCTTCAAAAGAGGTTGCATAAGCTGAGCTAATGCAAACATTAAGGTCCCAGGCAGGGGCAGGGTCCCTGAATGGAGGGCTGGTGTGAAGCAATCCCTTGAAAAGCTTGGAGAATATAGGGTGAGCTGAAAGAGAAGAAGGCTTACCTGCTGACATAAAAGCAGACACAGCTGCCAGATGCACTTTCAGTGTAGCTGGTCTCAGCCCCAAGCTATTTAAGTGGACCATATAATCAAGGACTGTGGGCAGATCAGCAGATTCTGGGGACATATGCTTCCCAGAGCACCATATGGAAAATATTTTCCATTTGGAATTATAAGTAGCCCTGGTGGAAGGTTTCTAGAAGCCTTAGATATCCATTACACCTTGGGGAGGTGTAAATCAGCAACTCTAACTCTTCAAGAGCCAGGCCTTGAGATTGAGAGATTTGAGGTTCGGGTACCAGACCCTCCCCTGAGCACAAGTCAACAGGTTGTAACTCCTGGGAGACACAGGGGAAGATGAACTGCTAAGGACAGCAGGAGTGGATACCAGGGCTGTCTGGCCCAGTCAGGAGCAATCAGGATCATCTTGCAGGGTTGAGATCTGATTTTGACTAACACTTTGAAAAGGAGAGGGAAGGGGGAAAAGCATAGAGAAACTTCCCTTCCCAATTGAGAACTAAAGCATCCAGGGGGACTGAGCCCAACACTGGGGGCCTGCAGCAAAAAAGGGGAAGTTGGTGATTGTCTGGGGCTGCAAAAAGATCTATCTGTGGGGTGACCCATCTGGAAAATATCACCTCCAAGACTATGGGGTCCAGTGACCATTCATGATGGCCCTGGGAAATCCTGCTGAGAGCATCTGCCAGAACATTGTCCTTGCCTGGGAGGTGAACTGCCGTGAGGGAGGTGTTCAGGGAGTAAGCCAGAGACCACAACTTCATTGCTTCGGTGCACTAGGCCATAGACCGAGTGCCTCCTTGCTTGTTAATGTACCACATTGTGGTGGTGTTGTCTGTTCTGACCTGTACAACTTTGTTCTGAACAGATTTGGAAAAAGCTTGAAGTGCTAGAAATACTGCTCTGAGTTCCAACAGATTGATGTGGAGCAGGGATTCCTGAGGGGACCACAATCCCTGGGTGGTGAGGTCGCCCATGTGAGCCCCCCACCCAAAGAGGGAGGCATCTTTAGTAAGGATTAAAGAGTGAGACTGAGTGACAAAGGGAACCCCTTGTCTCAGATTGTTCTGATCCTGCCACCACTGTAGGGCCTGGATCAGGGTTCAAGTTACTGGAAACAGTTTGGTCAGAGGGTCCCTCCTTTGAGACCAAAAGGCTCTCAAATGGAACTGAATGTCCCTCGCTACAAATCTTGCTCCCTGCACTACTGCTGTAAAGCCATGTGTGCCCCAGGAGCTGTAGAAAATGCCTTGCTGGGTCGGGGCACCTGCAGGGTGAATGAGGAGGCTAGGAGAGACAGGGTCCTTGCCCTGTCCAGGGGAAGGAAGGCTCTGGCCTTCTCTGTGTCTAGCTCTGCGCCTATGAAGGTGAAGAGCTGGACAGGCTCTAGAACTGACTTTGGAAGATTTAGAAGGAAACCCAAAGAAGTAAGCAGTTGCTAAGTTATCTGTAAGTGTAGCTTGACTTGGTCTGGGGACTGGCCTACTATGAGCCAGTCGTCCAGGTAAGGGAAGATGGCAATTTTCTGCCTTCTTAGAGAAGCAACTACTACTGCCAGGCATTTTGTGAATACTCTTGGAGCAGAGGTGAGGCCAAAGGGCATTGCTCTGAACTGGTAATGGCCTGAGGCAGCTCGAACCTGAGGTACTTCGATGGGAGCTTCTGATGAGAATATGGAAGTAGGCATCCTGAGGTCCAGGGACACTAGCCAGTCCCTGGCCTTAGAGAGGGTAGAATAATTCCCAGAGTCACCATTTTGAATTTTGGTTTTAAAAGGTGCTTGTTTAAGTATCTGAAATCCAGGATGTCGCCATTCTCCTGTCATTTTTGGGATAAGGAAGTACCTGAACTATAACCTTTGTCCTGGTGTAGGGTGGAACCCTTTCCACAGCTCTGAGAGCAAGGAGGGAAGAGACCTCTGCCTCTAAGGCAAGTGCCTCTGATGGATTTGCAGGTGGAGTGATCTGGTTCTCAGCTTTGGAAACTTTTGAAGCTGAGAACCAGTCCCTGGCTTACTACTTCCAGGACCCATTTGTCTGATGTCAGAGACTCCCAGTCCTGGACAAAGTAAGCCAGCCTGCCCCTCACAGGTAGCTGAGAATTGGCCCTGGCAACCCCATCAGGGTGCCTGCTTGGCAGGGACTTTGGGCTGAGGGGTGAAGCAGGCCTGCTTGTACCCCATCTGCCCTCCTCTAAAGAACCCCCACTGGCATAAGCAGAAGAGGAGGCCTAGGCTTGGTAAAAGGGCTCATGAAAAGGCCTGCCCTGCCCTGGAAGCTGCCTTTGAGAGTGGCCTGCCTTTCCTTGGCCTGTGCAATTCTATAGGTGGTCCTATACTCATCCATTTTTCTTCATGTAATCCTCTGTCTGTTCCCAAACAGAGAATTACCCACAACAGGAAAATCCATGGCCTTAGTCTGGGTATTCCAGACAGGCTAGTATATCTGAGCCAAGCCTATTCTTCAAGTGCCACAGATGTAGCCATGACTCTTGATGACACATCATTTGAGTCCGCTGCAGCATGGAATTGCACCTTGGATGCCTCAATACCATCAACAGCCACCTGCTCCAGCTCCTTGGCAAGCTGGTCAGGACCTGTTTGCAAAGCCATGACAGTGTTCCATCTGGATTTCTGATATCTAGCCACATAGCCATACAATTCGGCTGTCTGAGTCCCAAGGATACTGCCATGTACTGTTTCTTTGCCATGGCATCAATCCTCCTGGAGTCCTTGTCTGGGGGGTGTGAAGCCAAGGGAATATTTGCCTTGTCACAGGCTGCAGCCTGCACTACCCCAACATGGCTGCATTGTTGTGTAAGGAACTCCATATCAGAGCCTGACAATGTGTATCTCTTGTCCATTTTCTTATCCACAGGAGATATAGTGTTACAAGTTTTTAGAATTTTAAATGTCTGTTTCCCAAAAGATTTATGCAAGGGAATAGACAGTCTCCTAGACTCTGGGATATCCATCATTTCCACAAAGTCAGGCTCCTCTTGATCAGCCACAGCTTCCACCATAGGGAGCTGGAGGGTTTCAGCCACTTTTTTATAAAACATAAAATGAAGGGGACTCTAGAAAGCCTGGGAGGAGACACTCCTGAAGGTTTGTCTGGGGAGATGTCTGGGTCAATAGGCACATCCAGACTTTCAAATCCACATTCACTCTCTCATACTCCTTCTTCCCCTCCTCCGGTTCATAATATTCTTCTAAATCATACTTGAATTGTGAACTCGCCGAACTCGAGCGCCTACCTGATGGTGCTGGTCTCGGTCGGAACCGGGAAAGCGATTGGACAATTTTGGTCGCTTTGGCTATTTCTTCAGCAGTTGGAGAGGAGTTTTGGCCCACACCAGCTGATTTTCTAGTCCTTTTGCTGGAACAGACTCTCTAGTCAGATCTCCTTTGCCGAAGAAGTCTCACCCTGGTCAGAGGGCACTCCTTCTGGTTCGGTTTGAACCTAACTGGGCTGGCCATCCGGTTCAGCGGACTTTTTGGCCTCCCTTTCCCTGAGCCTACCAACTCTCTTTTCCAGGGTAGCTGCAGGAACATTTTTACAAATCTGGCAGTCTGCATTGAGGTGGTCAAACCCCAGACAATAAACACAGGTGGTGTGGGGATCAGCCTTGGCAAAGACTTCCCCACACACACTACAATACTGAAACCCAGTAGCCCGGTTTTTCTTTGTCAGACATAGTGCCAGTCCTATCCAAACTTACCCTTTATGGCAATCTGCCAGGCAAGACCCTCTTATCGGTTCCTAACCGTGTCACGGGTCGTGGAAAAAAACGTAATAAAATCTGTTTTTTTTAGAACCGATAAGAACCGGTAACCACACTCTAAAAGTACAATTTTAAGATTTTTTAACAACTTGATCGGTTCAAACCGAACCGATGAACCGTTTACAAGTTCCACACAGAATAGACTAAAATAGTACTCATAAATACCACAGACAGAGACTGAACCGACAGGTTACGGTTTAATTTCGGTCGAAAACCAAGAAAACGGCACTTTAACCAACAAAATAAATCGAGCAGAAGGAGAAATCTCTGGAGCGACTGTTCAGTGAGGCGGAGTAAAGAATCTGATGGTTTGAGTTTGAAGAACAACAGACAGAGTCTCAACCGAGCTCGAGCTCAGCGTTCCATGCCTGACATGGAAAGTTTAACTCTTTCATTTCCGGGGCAGTTCGAAGGTTGGGACTCACTGCATATGTCAGAATATAGCAAGACTTCATGTTGTTTGAACCACATGCCTCGTTCCAAGGATGGAATGATCTGAGCCAGAGTGACCATCCTGAAGGTTCGAGACCTTAGGAAATTGTTCAGGTCATGCAGGTCTAGAATGGGGTGCCAGCCCCCATACATTTCGGGACCAGGAAGTATCTGGACACAAAACCCCGGGTCTGGTGGTGGATCCACCACCTTCCTGATCACCTCTTTTTCGAGGAGCAGGGCGATGTTGGCTCAGCGAGCCGACAGAGAGGCTGCGGACCCCGTAGCTCCCTGAGGGGTGACGGCTCAGAAGGGCGGGGCCTGCTCGAACTCCAGGGAGAGGCCCTTTCCTTCCACCTGCAACACCCATCGGTCCATGGTGATAGCAGACCAGGCAGAAAGGAAGTGGCAGAGCCATCCCCCCATGGGGGGAACCCAGGGGGGAGTGACGAGGCTGTGGGCGACACCCCTCAACCCGTCACTGGGCAGGCTTGGAGGAGGGCCCGGCCGAGGGACCTCCTGGGCCTTTTCCTCCCTGCTTCCTGTTAGAGGAAGCCACAGGCTTGGCTTTGGGATGCCAAGCACAAGCCTGCTGGCCCTGATGCTGCTGCTGTTGGGCCGGACATGCCGCAGGTGCAGAAGGGTGAAAGGACTTATGTTGTTGACAATGGCCCTTGTCCTTCTGGGTGGAGGTGACCGAGTCCAGGGTAGCATTGGACGTTTTGATCCGCTGGAGGTGGCCTTCCACTCCAGGGCTGAAGAGGTCGGTCCCCAGGAAGGGGACATCCGCCAGTTTATGCTGGGTATCCGCCGTGAAGGTGGATATCCTCAGCCATGCCCTGCGGCGCTTGGCCACTGCAGCTGCAACTGATCTGGCACAGGAGTCTTCAATGTCCAGAGCCATTTGAAGCTACTGCTTTGCCACCTCCCTTCCCTGATCTCACACCTGTTTGACCGTGGTCTGCAGGTAGGCCAGGAGATGAGGGATCACCTCATCCAGGGAGCCCATGAGGGCATGGGAGAAGTGTGCCATCAGCACAGCCGAGCTGGCCTGGTGGAGGTCAAGGGAGGACGCAGCATACACCTTGCACCTGGCATAGTCCAGCTTTTTGGACTCCTTGTCGGGGGGCTTATCCACATCCCTAGCATTCCTGGAACACCGAAAAACGCTATCAGTGACCAACCCCTCCACAGAGGGGTGCTCCGAAAAAATGGACAAAGAGCCGGTAGTGGCCACATACTTCCTGGCCATCCTGGCCGAAGGTGCAGAACAGGAAGCCGACTGCTGCCAAAGCTCCAAGGATGGGCCAACAATGGCTTCAGCCACCAGAACAGCCTCCGTGGGTGAATCCTCTCAGTCCAATATCTCCATCAGGGGATACTTGACCCATTTGGATACGGGCCCGAGCTGCATCCCGGTGGGCTCTGAGATGAGCCAAAGCAAACCCATAAAAGATGAAGGGCTCTCGTCCATCGACTGCCCCGGAGGACTCCAGGTAAAGGGGCCTGGAAAACAGGGAGGAGTCATCGTTGGACTCAGAGGAGTCCGCGAAGAGCTGCCTGGGGCTTGAGCCACCCTCCACCTGCCAAGGATGGTCAGGAGTGAGGGTGACCAACAATCTGTGGGGCCACAATTGGTGGGGCAGCTGGCTTCGGCTGAACAACCGGCCCAGGCTTGGGCACCTTGACTACCGTGAGGGGTTGTTTCGGCCATTCGGGTGACAGCCACTCGATGGCCGGGGAAGGCGACAGCGTTGGCTTGTTCCCAAACAGAAGTAACTGCTGCCACATTAGGTCCTCGTAGCGTCGACGCAATCTGTGCTGAAGCCTCTCCTCTTCCGAGGAGGAAGACAAGGACAAGCGGCGCCACCGCTTACTTCGGTGCCGAGACCAAGACCGCCGATGTCGGGGGGATCGGCTGGACTGAGACGAGGTCCAAGACCGGACCAAGACCCTCGGTGTTTCTGAGGGCGGTCTGAGGGGGCGGGGACACTCCGCTTTCCCTCGGCTCGAGGGCCTTGACCGGCGACTCCGCAAAGGAGGCGAGGTAAGTCTCGGTCTCCACCGGGGAACCGTGAAGAAGGGTTGTCGGCTTCACCAGTCGACAGTTCTGTCCAACGTCGGTCGAGAAAATCTCGACCGCGTCGATGGGTGTCTTGGCCGGCTGACCTGATGGCGACACCGTGAAGCCAGCAGCCTTAGCCGCAACCTCGACCAAAGTCGAGTGTCGACTGTCCGGGGAAGGGGACCTCTCCTGCTCCCACGAGCACCGACGGTGGGACTTACTTTTCAAGTCCTTCTTTTTGGACCACGAAGAGTGTCCCGATGGCCCCTCTCCCTTCGTGGAAAGGGATTGGCAAAGCTCCTTAAAAGAAGCTGTGTAGGAGGATCCCAGAGAGAGCGGGATAAATGCTGTGATGGAGGAGGATGAAGATGCGGCCTGGGCTGCCTCCACCTCGAGGGCGATCATCTGCTCGAGTTGCTCAGCCAAGCCAGCCGCCGTGGACACCACCCAATGGGACTCCTTGGACTTCGCCGGTGGGTAGCACTTCTCAGGGCGCCCAAGCTGTAACCGGGCAGCGCGGTCTTCCAGGACGTTGGCCGAAAATGAATGGCATAACTTGCAGGCCTGCGGGTCATAATCTAGGCCAAGGCAGTAGACGCACATGGAGTGCAGATCCGTTCTGGACATTTTCTGCCCACATGGGTACCGCCAAAATCTGGGAGTCAATTTGTCCATCGCAGCTGCGAGGGAGTAATTAGACCGAAGTCTTGAAAACTTAAGAATTAGTTTCGGGCGAACCGAACAATTAGTATCCAGTCTATACGCAGAGCGTTTAGGAGGGAACCTGAGCTTTCAAGTGGTAAGGAAGATCTGGCATCATGGGGTGGAGCCGAGAGTTTTACCACCCGGGTGGGTGGGAAGAGCCAGCTAGAAGACCTTCCGGCAAGATTTAAAGCGGCAAGGAACCTGCCAAACAGTGTGGATGAACAACATATCCATGTCCCTAGAAAGTACAGTTATGTAAGAACTTACCATAACAGTAGATCTTCAAGAGAGGCTCTTGCAGTAGGTAATTACATATAGAACTGACGCCGGCAGGTGGCAGGACCCCACGGAAACATTTCTAGCTAGCAGTCCCTGGCGAGGGACCACCCCCATGTCAGGTGACCGGCACCAGGAGAAGTCGGTATAAAGGGGCGTCCTGGATGCCCGCCTTACAGTTCTTTCCCACCACAGGCCGAAAGAGGCTGGACGAGAGAGGAGCGGATATTTCCCTAAATGGAAAAGGAGCTGAAAAAGCCTAGGAGGATGGAGGGCAGGAAGGTATTACTTACTGCAAGAGCCTCTCTCGAAGATCTACTGTTACAGTAAGTTCTTATGCAACTGTACTATCTTACTTCGAGAGGGCTCTTGCAGTAGGCAATTACATATAGGACTGAATCCCAAGCAGTCTGTTACAAAGAAAAGGCACCGGGAGGAGGAAAACTACTCCAAGAAGCAGTTCTAGCCGTGCAAGCCTTAAGATAGTAGGCCTTGCAAAACAGCTAGCCCAAAGCCTGCTCTACGGCAAGAGGCAATATCCAAACTGTAGTATTTCATAAAGGTATGGACGGAAGTCCAGGTGGCGGCAATGCAGATGTCTGCCACAGACACATTCTTGAAACAAGCCGCAGTGGCAGCTACTCCTCTTGTGGAGTGGCTTTCTGACTTGACCCGGAGGGTCTTGTGGTATTTGTCATAACAGAAAGTGATGCAATGAGCCAACCACTTAGACAGGCATTGCTTGGAAACAGCACTGCCATCCCTTTTGTGAGCAAAAGAGACGAACAACTGATCAGTCTTTCGAGATTCTTCGTCCCGTTGGTGTAGTATCTCAGAATCCGGTGAACATCCATAGTATGGAGTAAATATTCCCCTAGATTAGAGTACTGCGTTAAAAAGGCAGGTAGCTCTATGGACTGATTTAAGGTAGACTCTGCTACTACTTTAGGTAGAAACTTAGGATTCGTGCAAAGAGCAACTCGTTCCTTGTGAAAAATCAAGTAGGGGATTTTACACATCAGGGCCTGGAGCTTGAAGATTTTTCGAGCAAAAGTAATGGCCACCAAGAAGAGCGTCTTGCACAAAAGAAACTTCAAATCTGCAGAAGCTGCAGGTTTGAAGGGAGGAAGGGTAAGTTTCTCGAGAACAAAATTCAAGTCCCAAGGGAGGGCAGGAGTACGGATGGGGGGCCTTAGATGAAGAACCCCTCTGAGAAAGGTCTTGGAGACCTCCAGTTGAGCAAAGGTCTTGTTTGTGAAGGGAACATGATAGGCCGAAATGGCCGCCATGTGTACCTTCAAAGAGGAATGGCTGAGAGCCAGGTCGAACATATGACGTAGATACTCCAGCAGAAGCCCCGCTGAACAGGAGAAAGGTTCCACGTTCTTGGAAGCGGTCCAAATAGTGAATCTTTTCCACTTCATCGCATAAGTAGATCTGGTGCAGGATTTTCTGGCCTCCACTAAAATCTGTGCCACTTTGGGAGACACTCCAAAATGGCATTGGACTAGGTCTGCAGGAGCCATGAATGCAGTTGAAGGGATCTGAGGCCTGGATGGACCAGGGTCCCGATCCTGGGTCAACAAACCTCGAGATAGAGGAAGAGTAAGAGGAGGATCCTCTGAATATTGTTGTAGAAGAGAGAACCAGATTTGCCTGGGCCAGAAAGGAGCGATCAGAATCATTCTCGCTCCTTCTGAAGCTAGTTTCTGCAAGACTCGTGGGATAAGAGGAATTGGGCGAAAGGCATAGACAAATCTGTCCTTCCAGAGAGATAGAGTGTCGATCCAGAAAGCGCCTCGCCCTGGAACGAGCGAGCAGAAGGTGGGAAGGTTTGTGTTTAGGGAGGATGCAAACAGGTCGACCTGTGGTGTTCCCCAAAGTTGGAAGATATTGTCTAGGACCCCCTGGTCCAGTTCCCACTCATGAGTCAGAGCAGAAGAGTGACTTAGCTTGTCTGCCAGGGTGTTGTCAACTCCTGGAATGTGAATCGCCGTGAGGTGAAGGTCATGTTGTGTTGCCCAATCCCAAACCCTTATTGCTTCCCTACATAGTGGGTAGGACCGAGTCCCTCCCTGCTTGTTGATGTACCACACCACGCACATGTTGTCCATCTGGACGGCAAGGTGGCCGGGAAGGATGTATTGGTGAAGGGTTTGGAGAGCATACAACACTGCCCGAAGCTTGAGCACATTGATGTGGAGAGCTTGTTCTAGCCTGGACCAGAAGCCCTGGGTCCGATGAGGGCCTAGATGGTCTCCCCAACCTTCGCCTGAGGTATCTGTGGTTAGAGTCTCGAAGGGGGGAGGATGAAAAAAAGGAACTCCCCGAAACAGGTTCTCTCAAACCATCCACCATTACAAGTCTCGCATCATCGGCGAGCAGATCAGAACTGAGTGATCTAGGTCGTCTGCTAGCTGATTCCACTGAGAACGTAGAGTCCACTGAGAGATCCTCATGTGGAGTCGAGCGCGAGGGACCATCGGGATAGCAGCCACCATGAGCCCCAGAAGGTGAAGGACCAACCTCGCTAAGACCATCCTGTGGTCGGACAACAGATTTATCTGGGCCTGAAGGGAGGCCCCCCTGTCCGGAGGCAGGAAGGCCTTGCCCATGGTCGTATCAAGGATCACCCCAATAAACTGTAGCCTCTGGGATGGGTCCAGATGAGACTTGGAATGGTTGATGGTAATACCCAGGCAGGCAAAAACCTGCTGGGTAAGGCAGAGGAAACGCAGGAGTTCCTACCTGGACGAGGCCGCCAGGAGCCAGTCATCCAGGTAAGGGAAAACCTGTACTCTCTTGGTATGCAGGTGGGCCACCACCACTGCCAGGCATTTGGTAAATACTCGGGGGCCCGAGGATAGACCAAAAGGGAGTGCCTTGAATTGGTAGTGGTCCCCCTGGAACACAAAACGAAGGTATTTGCGATGAGATGGGCAAATGGGAATGTGCAGATAAGCATCCTGCATATCCAGAGCACAAAGCCACTGACCCGGCCAGATAAGGGGCAGAAGGCTCTGCAAAGAGAGCATCCTGAACCTTTTGTACTCTACATAAATATTCATGAAACTGAGATCTATAATTGGTCTGAGATCTCCTGTCTTCTTTGGGACCAGGAAGAAATGGGAATAGTAACCCGTCCCCTGAAGATGAAGGGGGACGGACTCTATCGCATGCTTCAGCAGAAGAGCCGAGATTTCCTCCTGGACCAAAGGAAGATGTTCCTGTGAATACGACAACTTCGGGGGGGGGTGGCAGGGTGGTTTCTGAAGAAACTCTATGGAATGTCCTTCTGCTATGAGCTGGAGCACCCAAGAATCCGTGGTTATCCTCTCCCATCCCGGAAGGTGGAGGGAAAACCTCCCTCCTACCAGTTTCTCCAGGGAGTACGGAGGCAGTGGGAGAGGAAAGGAGTCAGGTGGTGTGGGGCAGTGCCACAGCTGAAGCACCCACTGCTTTTTTGGGCAGGGGGGCTTAGCAGCCATAGGGGCCCGACGTTTTGTGGCCCGCCTTCCCTGGGGTTTCGCCTTTGGCCGATTCCGTCTGCGAAAGGGACGGCGCTGCTGCTGATGGGGACGGTACATGGAATCAACTGACTTCAGAGCCGTCCCCTTCTCTTGCAAATTGGTAATGATGTTCTTGACATCACCCACGAAAAGCACCGACCCCCAGAAGGGTGCTTCCTGGATAGCAGATTGCACCTCCGGGACCAGACCTGACACGCGGAGCCAAGCATGACGCCATAGGCCTACAGTGAAAGCTGAGCTCCGCCCAGCAGTGTCCACTGCGTCGTATGTCACACGTAGCATGTGTCGACTGGCTGAACGAGCAAAGCGGATGAGATCAGCCAACTTCTGCTTGACCTGGGAGTCAGGCAAGGAGTCCAGCTTGGCTTCCGCCTGAGTAAGGATGGCCTTCTGGTAGTCCCCCATGTGGCCGACATAGTTCAGGGTCCTAATCCTCAGTGTGGAGGAAGCATAAATCTTTCTTGCATACTGGTCCAGAAGGCGAGATTCTTTATCAGGAGTTACATACATACATAGATACATAGACAGTGTCGGCAGATAAGGGCCTATGGCCCACCCAGTCTGCCCATTTGAGCTTGTAAGTTCAGTTTGTTTTCCTAGAAGTCTGTTGCCCCTTGCCCCTGACCTCCAGAATTCCTTTATGTCTATCCCATGCATTCTTAAATCCTGTCATTGTTTCAGCCCCCACCACTTCCTCTGGCAGGGTGTTCCACTTGTCCACCACCCGTTCTGTGAAGAAATTCTTTTCATGTTTCCTCTGAATCGTCCTCCTCCAACTTCATCCCATGCCCTCTAGTCCTGGAACATCTTTTCGCTTAAAAATAGTGTTTTCCTGCACCCTGTTCCTCCTGTAAGATACTTGTATGTCTCTATCATATCCCCTCTCCCTCCTCTCCTCCAGGGTGTACATGTTCAGTTCCTTCAACCTGTCTTCATAGGACTTGTGATGCAATCCATGCACCATCTTTGTTGCCCTCCTCTGAACCTTCTCTACCCTGTCTATGTCCCTTACGTAGGTATGGTCTCCAGAACTGTACACTGTACTCCAGGTGGGGCCTCACTAGTGTCTTGTGTAGCGGAATTATGACCTCCTTTTCCTGCTGGTGATGCCCTGCTATACATCCCAGCATCCTATTTGCTTTACCTGCTGCCTTGTCACACTGTTTCCCTACCTTGAGGTCATCAGAGATGATAACCCCAAGATCCCTTCCTGCTTGGCATGCTATCCTCACCCCCAACTGATATATTGTGCCAGGGTTTTTGTGCCCCATATGCATTATCTTGCACTTCTTTGCATTGAATTTCAACTGCCAAACCCCTGACCATTCTTCAAGTTTCTGCAGGTCGCTCATTCTGTCTACACCCTCTTGTGTCTACTTGTTACAGAGCTTTGTGTCATCAGCGAACAGTGAAATTCTGCCTCTAGGTCCCAAGCAATGTCACTGATGAAGATGATGAATAGGACCGGTCCCAGCACTGATCCCTGTGGTACCCCACTGGTCACTCTTCCCTCTGTGGAGTGACAGCCATTTACCACCACCCTCTGTGTCCTGCCACCCAGCCAGTTACCTACCCACCACACTACTGTCCTGCCCACACCCATATTCCCCAGGAGTTGACGATCTAAGATGTTTTGAGTTCACTGACCAGCCGTCAGTGGCGCTAATCACGACCGAGTCGGCACAAGGGTGAGAATCCAGGAAATCAATACCCTCTGGAGCCTGATATAGCCTGTTCGACTTCCTAGGAAGTGGAGCTAAGGCCAACGGCTGTTTCCATATCGTGGTAACAAGGTCGGCGTGAGGTTCTATCCAGGGTGGCACCAATGTAGGAGCTGTCACGGGCAGATCCAGATGTTCAGCGAGTTTCAGACGCTGAGGATCTGGTTCCAGGACTGCCACTGATGAACTTCCTGATTTTCCTAAGCAACTCTGTAAAGAAGGATCCTCCGGAGGAGACTTGGAGGAGTCCTTGGCCTGGGCTTCATGGAGAGCGAGGCTTGTCGCCTCTCTCGGAGCAGCCGTCCGGAAGAGTCCAAGAGTGAAGAGGAGGATGAAGAAGAGAAAGACTCCTTTCCCGACCCGAGGGAGGAACGTACTCCTTGGGAAGTCCCCGGAGAAGCATGTCCTGCCCTTCTCTAGATCCAGATGGAAGAACCCTGGAGTCCGGAGGTGGTGAGGGAGTGTGCCACCTTGGGCATATGGGAACCTGGGACAGCACCATCACCGGAAGGCAGCTCTCAACCTCTTTTGTGAGCTGAGCCTTAGCCTCAGCCCACCAGGAGGCCAGAGTCTCCTGCAGATCCACTGGCGGCCGTGAAGGCAGTGGAAGAGGAGGGCGATAAGGATACGGGTTATACCCATATGGAACATATCCAAAACACGGATGCGGGTAGCCTAGTGTCGGGTATTGTGGCGTTGAGTACTGCAGCGTCGGGAAGCCTGGCGTTGGGTACTGTGGTGCCAGATACTGCGGTCCCGGGTACACCAGCGTTGAATAGGACAGAGGATACCCGGGAGCCGGGGGGGGCTGCCGAAGCAGACGGCCTGGCTGGAGGCCTCACGGGCGGGTCCATAATGGAGAGCCCAGTGGGCGGACGGCCCGATGGGAGCAGAATATCTCCCGGAGTCGGTAAGGCCGACGTCAGGGCCGATGGCAGAGGCCCTGGCGCTGGAGGTACCGACGTCGGAGGGGCCAGCGTTGGAGCCGGCATCCAGGAAGCTGACGTCAGGTCCAGCACTCCAGGTAGAGGAAGGACTGATGGAGGCAAAAGATCCCCAGCTTCACCTGGGGACAGAGGGGGAAAGTCCCCGGAGTCGGGCTGGGGAGACTCTATTTCCCCAGACGCCCACAGTGGTAGGCCGCGAGCCTGCGGCCAAACCAGGGGCGGAGGCCTCCAACTGCCCGGAGGTGCCCGCCGAGCCCTAGCACGAGCCAGGCGGGTGGGCCGGCCAGCGTGAAGCGATCCCCCGGAGGGGATGTTACCTGTGTCCCCGTGACTCCCAAGGGAGATGCGGTGGAGGAGGCCTTGTCCCGGTGCCTCTCCTTCACCTTCTTCTTCCGATGGCCTTCGGGGGAAGTGGATGCCTGCCTCAGTTTTTTGAGCTCCTTCTCCATAGAACTCATTTTCTTATTTAGAATATGGGCTTCCAGGGATTGCTGCCGCCTTTTCCGGGTAGCCGCACTGAAACTGAGGCAGTGCTGGCACTTCTCGACCGGGTGATCGGGGCCTAGGCAGAACAGGCACAGGGAGTGGCCGTCCTTATGTGGTAGTTGGGCGCCGCACGATTCGTACTTATTCTTGTGCTTGGAGGGTGTAGGGGACGATATACACCGACGCTAGTACTGACGTTAGTCAAAAAAAATAACGATTTTTCAGTAAAAAAAACAACAAAGGTAGGGCTGACGAAGCACAAACTTTTCACAATGGATCTGCACGAGCTAACTGCAGGAAAGAACTGAGCATACCCTGGACCTACTTTATACCAACGCCGCCTGACGCCGGGTCACCTGACATGGGGCGGTCCTCGTCAGGGACTGGTAGCTAGAAATTTTTCCATGGTGTCCTGCCGCCTGCCGGTGTCAGTCCTATATGTAATTACCTACTGCAAGAGCCCTCTCGAAGTAAGATCTGTGTTTTCGCACATGCGGCGCAGAATGGTGTGGTCGCTGTGGGAAATTAACGTTCAGGACAGATTAACAAAATCACAGTGCCACTGTTCATGAGTAGAGGTCCAAAATGCTTTTATGAAGTGGGGGGGGGTCACAAAAAGGCCATGTTGAAAATTTGTAGTGCATATATGAGCAACTACCTGGGGCGTTTGGATTTCTAACCATAACATCCCACCCTGTACAGACTGACAGGCATCAGAGGTGTACTTTTAGATTGCTGGCTGTAATGCTCATGCCATTCCACCCCTACTCCTACCCTGCAGCCAGTGACAGACATAGAGGTGTGCCTTGGACTCTTCGCCCCCCAAGTTCACCCCATTCTCCTACACTGCTCCCATTACAGTGTATCTCCTTGTGGAATGGGATGACTGTAAAACAGAACACCCCAATGCACACCTCAACACTTGTCGGTGTCTGCAGGATAGGGTGAGGTGAAATGCCATGAGCATTATGGTCGACGATCCAGAGGCACACCCCAATGCCTGTTCCTCTGTGCAGGGTGGGGTTGACATCACTTCAGTACTTCACTGCCATTCCTATTCTGCATCTGTCTAACTCATGCACTTCCAATGGTAATACCAGCAAGCAAACACTTGGCATTGACAAATGCTTATTACAAGTGCCACTGTTACAGCAATTGATGAGTACAGTTGAAGTGGATGCTGCAAGAAACTGCTGTATCGTTAGTTTGTGATGTGGGCATTTCAAAACTTGCCATACGCTGACTCCCGATACAAAAACACACATGGGCAAGCTGATGGTGCTTAACATAATGAGCATAAAAGTAAATGCGAACTCTAAACATTGAAACATACAAAAACAAACACAAAAATGCCACTGTTTTTTATTTATAACTTATTTAACAGTTAATTTCAGCAGACAACTGTTTCCTATCAATGAAAATTACATTTTGCAGCAATAAAGGCATGTGTTTCCCGTGTTCCCAGATTTTACCTTACTGTTTGATGATGTGTCTCATATTGTACCCCATTCTGACCATCAGTATCTCATATTTTGAAGACAGACAGTTAAGAAGTATGATGCTGAAATGTAAATGAGATGCAAGAGGAGTTGCAGAGAGGTACTCTGTTGGGACATGGGTGCTGAAGGGGACATGGATAAAACTAAGGGGGTACCTGCATAAATGCCAAACACCACTGCAAATACCTGTAAGCGAACGTTCGGCATTGACAAATGCGTGTTAATGTCTTCGTCAGTGACATTGTTGAAGGACTAGAGGGAAACGTTTGCCTATTTGCAGGTGATACCAAGATCTGCAACAAAGCAGACACTCCAGAGGGGTTGAAAGAATGAGAAGAGAGCTGGAAAAGCTGCAGAAATTATCTCAAGTGTTGCAATTAAAATGTATTGCGAAGTGCAAAATCATGCACCTGGGGTGAAGAAACCCAGCGGAGAACTACAGTATGGGGGGGGGGGGATTGCTGACAGTCACCAGGGAAGACAGGGATTTAGGGATAATAATCTGAGATGACCTAAAGGTGGCCAAACATTGTAATAAGGCTGTTGGGAAGGCCAGTGGGATGTTGGGATGCATAGGAAGGGGGTATCACTAGCAGAAGAAGGGAGGTGGTGAGGCCATTGTACAAAATGCCAGTCAGGCCTCATCTAGAATACAATGTTCAGTTTTGGAGGCCACGCATTCAAAAGGACATAGACAGGGTGGATGCGGTCCAGAGAAGAGTGACGAAAATGGTGCAGGGTCTGCATCAGAAAACATATGAGGGCAGATTAAAACATAGAAACATAGAATTTGACGACAGATAAGGACTGCTTGACCCACCAAGTCTGCCCATTTTCCTACCTAACAGATAAGCTGCAGATCCTGGTTAACCAACAGCTTACTTCCTCCTACCCCCCACTAGGACTGCCTTATGTCTGTCCCATGCATTCTTGAATTCCTCCACTGTTCTTGACTCCACGACCTCCTCAGGGAGGCTGTTCCATGCAACCACAACCCTTTCTGTGAAAAAATACTTTCTCACTGTTACTTCTGAGCCGTCCCCCCTCTATCTTCAAATTGTGCCCCCTTGTTCTTGCACATCTCTTTTTCTGAAAGATGCTACCCTCTTGGACTTTGTTGATTCCCTTGAGGTACTTGAAAGTTTCTATCATGTCCCTCCTCTCCCTTCTTTCCTCAAGGGTATACATATTAAGCTCCTTTAGTCTGTCTTCGTATGTCTTCTGGTGCAGGCCGTGCATCATTTTGGTTGCCCTCCTCTGGACAGCCTCCACTCCGTCTATGTCTTTGCGGAGATGGGGTCTCCAGAACTGCACACAGCACTCCAGATGGGGTCTCACCAACTGTCCGTACTGAGGGATAACAACTTCCTGTTTTCTACTATTGATGCCTCTTCCTATGCATCCCAGTATCCCCCTAGCCTTCCTTACTGCCTTCTCACATTGCTTGCCCACTTTTAGGTCATCTGATATAATTACCCCAGGTCCCTTTCCATTTTACTGTTGTCAGTATCTCACCCCATTGTGTATGCTTCCTGGGGTTTTGTTTCCCATGTGCATTACCTTGCACTTCTTTGCATTGAATCTGAGCTGCCATACATTTGACCATTCCTCCAACCTTGCCAAATCCTTCTCATCCTTTCCACTCCATCTTGTGTATCAACCCTGTTGCAGATCTTTGTGTCGTCTGCAAAGAGACATACTTTTCCTTCCAGTTCCTCTGCAATGTCACTTATAAAGACATTAAAAAGGACCGGTCCCAGTACTGAACCCTGCGGTACCCCACTAGTAACCCTCCTTTCTTCACTGTGTACTCCATTTACTACTATCCTTTGCGTCCTGTTGTCTAGCCGATTTTTTATCCAGGCTACCACCTTGGGACCCACTCCAAGGCTGGCTAACTTGTGTATTAATCTTTTGTGTGGGACTGTATCAAATGCCTTGCTAAAATCTAGGTAGGCCATGTCCACAGCCCCTCCCTGGTCTACTACTTTGGTCACCCAGTCAAAGAAATCTATTAGATTCGTCTGACACGACCTTCCCATCGTGAATCCATGCTGCCTTGGGTCCTGTGCCCCACTGGCCTCTAGGTACTCAACAATTCTTTCCTTCAGAAGTGATTCCATCATTTTCCCTACCACTGAGGTCAAACTAACTGGTCTGTAGTTTCCTGCATCTGTCCTGCTCCCATTTTTGTGTAGAGGAATCACATCTGCCCTCCTTCAGTCCTCGAGTACCACCCCATCCTCCCATGATTTGTTAAAGAGAGTAGTCAGCGGTGTCACTAGTTCTACCCTTAGATCTTTTAGAATTCTTGGGTGAATCCCATCAGGCTTCATTGCTTTGTCCACCTTCAATTTTATTAGTTCTTTCAGAACCCTTTCTTCTGTAAATGGACTGGTATCGACCCCCGTCTTCAGAGTGTTTCTCTTGTTTGGTTTAGGTAACTCCCCCTCCTCTTCCTTTGTGAATACTGAGCAGAAATATTCATTCAGTATCCCTGCTTTTTCACTGTCATCCTCTACCCACATTCCCTCCCCTTTATTAAGCTTCAGTATCCCTCCTTTGGTCTTTCTTCGCTCCCTAATGTACCTATAAAAGGTCTTATCCCCCTTCTTAACAGAATTGGTTATCCTTTCCTCAGTTTGGGCCTTTACTATTATGACTACCTTCCCAGCCTCCTTCTGCTTTAACTGATAAAAGTTCTCTGTCCTGCTCCTTCTGTGTATCCTTATATTTCCTGAATGCTATCCTTTTCTCCTTAACCTTCCCTGCCACCTCTTTTGAGAACCATAGCGTTTTTTTCCTTCATTGTGTTTTATTGATTTGCTTTACACAAAGGCTTGTTGCCTCTGTGATGGCTGTTTTGATTACTCCCCATTGTTCCTCCACTCCTCCTTCTTGCCTGTTTGCTAGTGCTTTTCTGAGGCACTCTCTCACTTTCCCAAATTCAGCCCTCCTAAAGTCCAATACTCTTGTTTTTGTATGGCTTGATTGTGTGGCTGTGTTTATCGTGAACCACGCTGTTTGGTGGTCACTTGTTCCCAGATGGCTACCTACTTCTAAATCTGAGATTCTTTCTCCATCCCCATTTGAGAGTACCAGATCTAAGATTGCTCCCTCCCGAGTGGGTTCCAATACTAGCTGTCTGAGGCATGCCCCGTAGGGCATCAAGAATGGCCCTGCTCTTGGATGTGCCTGCAGCAAAGGTGCTCCAGTTAGCATCTGGCATATTCAGGTCCCCCATCAACAATATCTCCCCTTTTTCTGCCATTCTAAGGAAGCCTTCTATCATTTCCTTGTCCATTCCCTCCCCCTGAGATGGGGGTCTGTATACAATCCCCATGCGGATTGTGGTGCCATTTCCTGTCTCCAGGGTGACCCAGAGTGCCTCATCTGCTCCCTGTTTACGCTTTAGTTCTGTTGCTTTGATCCCTTCCTTTACATAGAGAGCTACTCCTCCTCCTCTTTTACCCTCCCTGTCCCTCCTGTAGATTGTGTATCCTGGTATGTTGACATCCCAGTCATGATTCTCTGTGTACCATGTTTCTGTGACTGCCACAATATCCAGGCAACCCTCTTCCATCAAGGCCACTAGTTCAGGGAGCTTGTTACACAGACTACGGGCATTGGTACTCATCATCCTCCACTTTTTGATGGCCTTACCCTCAATATGTATACATTTGAAGAGAGGAGGGAAAGGGAGATATGATAGAGATAGAGATCTTCAAGTATCTTATAGGCTTAAACAAAGTGCAAATGGGTGCCATCTTCTAGTACAAGAGTCGTACAAGGACAAGGGGGCACAATATGAGATTGGAGGGGGGCAGAATAAGGGGAAATGTGATGACATTTTTCTTCACAGAAAGGGTGGTAGATGCATGGAATAGCCTTCCTAAGGAAGTGGTAGGTGCTAATACTGTGGAGGGATTCAAATATGCATGGGATAGACATAAGGGAACCCTAGATGTGGGTAAAAAAAGGCAAAAGCCAATGACCAAGTAGGGTCAGTGGCCGCTGATGCAGGCAGGGAATATGGGCAAACTAGGTAGGCCTAGCAGACCTTATCTGCCATTAACTACTATGTTACTATGTTACAGTCCTGACAGAAAGAGCCAGGTTCTGGATTTCTAGAGCAGTACAGAGGTAGATTTGCGTTGACTGGGGACACAAAAAGGTCCAGTTCTGGACTGTCCCACTCATTGAAGAGTGATTCCTCGATGTTTGGTGCAAGCAACCACTCGTCAGGACCTGCTTCTGTCCGCCAGACCATTCTGAGTCAGTGGCAGGTAGACTGCCTGAATCAGAACACTGTGGTAGAGACACCACTCCCATACCCTCATGGCTTCCCTGCATAGAGGATAGGAGCATGCCCTGCCTTGCTTATTGATGTACTACATCTCTGCCTTGATGTCCATCTGAAGAAGAATTATTTTGTGATTGACAACTTCTTCTAGTACTTGGAGCACATATGGGACCACTCTCATCTCCAGAACATTGATGTGAAGATGAAACTCCTCCAGGGTCCACACTCCCTGAGTGTGAAGATCCCGGCAATGAGCACCCCAGCTGAACAGAGATGCATCCATGATGATGGTGATCTGAGATTCCGGTGGGGCAAAGGACAGACCTTGTAGAAGGTTGTCCTCCTGTACCCACCATGCAAGTTATCTTTGCAGAGGTTCCGTCTCTTTGATGGGGTAAGACTGCAGAGGTATTGTACAGGACCACTGTGTGCAGGGCATCCAGTGAGTGGTCCTCATGTGCAGTCAAGCTAGGGTCACTGTGAAAATGGAAAATGCCATGAGGCCTAACATCCATTGCATGGAATTAGCTCTTATTGGGTTGTTCCCTCTGATGAAGTGAGCCATCTGGAGAATGTTGTTCCTCCTGTCCTGCAGGAGAAAAGCCCTTTCTTTAGTAGTGTCCAAGAGGGTGCCTATGAAAAGCAGCTTCTGGGAAGGTTGAAGCTGTGACTTTTCAAGGTTCAGCAGGACCCCCATGGAGGTGAGGAGCTGAGATGCTGTGGATACCACCATCTGTGTCTCCTACCATGATGGGCTTGTCAACAGCCAATTGTCTAGGTAGGGAAGACTTGAGTGCTGAGCCTTCAAAGGTGTGCAGCAAGAACTACCAAACACTTGGTAAAGACTCGAGGCACCGAGGAGAGCCCAAAGGGTAGGACTCTGAATTGGTAATGTTGACCCAAGGCCACAAAGTGAAGGTACTTGTAGTGATTTGGGTGTACTAGAATGTGTTGGTAGGCATCCTGCATGTCCAGGGATGCCAGCCAGTCATGCTGCTGGAAAAGTGGTAGAAGCGTTTCTAAGTAAACCATCTTGAACTTCTCCCAGAACAAGAACTTGTTCGGCTTTCTGAGATCAAGAATGGGGCACAATCGTCTTTAGAACCAGAAAGTAATGGGAGTAGAAACCTGTGTTTTGCTCTGCCCAGGGAACTACTTCCACTGCCCTGTTTTTTAGAAGGCCCTGTATTTTGAAGTGAGAAGGTCTGATTGGACATGTGACAGACAGTGCTGCCACTTAGGTGGAAGGTCTGCGGGAATCTCTGCAAAGCTGAGAGAGTATCCTTCTCGAATAATTCATAGGACCCATTTGTCTATAGTGACAGACCTCCACTGGCTATAAAACTGAATCAGATGACCTCCCACTGTTGTGGAGAAGTTCACCTCGAGCAGATGAGGTGAGACTGGGACCAGACTTTCAAAGGGTGAAACTGAGTGCTTTTGCCCTTATGCTTTCTGATGCATATTCTTTTTGCAGCTGATGAGGTTGGTGCCTGTTTAGGGCTCCTCATCCTCTTCCTCGAAAGGGTTGCCTGTTACAAAAGAAATTGATGGTTGCTGCCCCTCTGAGTAGCTGAAGGAAATGACCTGGCTGTTTTAATGGCAGTCCGAGTCTTCTGAGAGGTCTCCAGAATATGTTCCACCTGTTGGCCAAACAGATATGTACCATCGAAAGGAACATTCATAACCTGCTATTGGGCATCAGGGGAAAGCCCTGATGTTCTAAGACAGGAATGTCTCCTAATACAGATTCCAGCAGCTGCTGATCTGGAACCTGTGTCATATGGGTCCATGTAAGCTTTCAGTTAATGGCTACTGCATTTTACCCCACCCCCCCGGCAACAGTCTACAAACTCTCAGTTTTAGAGTCAGACTCCAGAAGATTCTCCACTAAGGATTTAAGGGAAGTCCAAAGGGCATACTCTAAGTGCCCATGGTAGCTGGCGATGCGTATGTTCAGAGGTGAGGCTGCGAAGGCCCTTTTCCCATGGTATCTATGTGACAGGGTTGAATACAGACCTGTCCCAGTTGTTATGCAGTAAGAGTTTAAATGCAAGGATCTGTTCTATTCTCTCATTTTCTGTCTCTGGTCTGTCTGGTTGTGCAACCAAATTTTCTCATGAGACCTACGACTTGATCACCCCGACGGTCTTGCAATTCTCTGCCTCTTGCTATCTCTCTACCTTCTCTTGCTGTTCTGTTTTTTCTCCCCCCCCCCTTGCATATCTGCTGGTATAAAAATATATGTGAATCATTATGTGGAATGTAACTAATACTGGGATCCCTTTGTTTAGAAATGTATATAGTTTTACTGTTGAAGTGTATATAGTTCTACTGTTGAAATGATTGCAAGAAGCTGTTTGGAACTCAAGGGGTTAACCTGAGAAGCTAGTTTGCAAACTCTCTCTCGTGTTCTTTTTGCTGCACTTGTTGAAACTTACAAGAACTCTGTGTGAGAAGCATGCTGTTTTCTTAACGAGCAGGGGTTGCAAATACTTATAAAAACAAAGCTGTAGTTTCTTGCAGGACAGACACACAGAAACTGAAATTGGAAATTGAGAAGAAACCCAGATGGACTTTCTCTGTTTATGCTGCCTTTGTAAATGGTTATACTGAACAATTTTATTTTTTATTTTACTGTTATTAATGTATTAGGAGACATTCCTGTCTTAGGACATCAGGGCTTTCCTCTGATGCCCAATAGAAGAGCTTAATCTGGTTCAAAGTCAGTGGCATTCATCTGTATCCCCCCTCCCCCCGGTCATGCCTGAAAATAGGCAGGATTTGTCTAATGCACTTACCCGGTCAACAAAAACTAAATAAAATAAAATAATAATAAATCACTTGTGAATTTTACAACTGCTCCTGGTTTTCCTATGCTTCCTCAACGACAATCTATCTTGTGAGACTCCTTATTGATAGGATGCGCTGAGACTTCTTTAGGAAGAACAGCTTCCTCATTTTCAGCAAGGACAACCAGTACGCCCGTAATGGGTTGTGAGGCTAAAATAGGTCTCTCCTTGGAAGGGACATACTTCCTATCTATGGACTTGCAGATAGAAGGAATAAGAGCTGGCCTCACCCACAAAGCTTCAGACAAGGTCTCAAAGGATGGAGGAATAGGTGATGTGAGGTTCACTGGGACATTAGGAACATTAAGCCTCTCAAGATGCAAAAGTCTCCCTGGGTCAGCAGAAGAGGTCTCTAGTGCCAGAGTTGCCCTCAGACTGGTAGGAGAGGTCCTCCACAGGATTTCCAGCTGGTATCAGGGGCTTACCATCTAAGCTATAAAATGATTCCTCAACGCCATCTTCAGAAATAATGGCAAGGCAAAGTTTATTTATACAGTGCCCAATCCCTGGGGCTATAGGGGGCCTTACATAAAACAGGTAGGTTAACACACAAAAGCACATCACATATAGCATGCATAAGTATTAAAAATAATAAATGCAATTCTAAACTGACTAAAATAAAAGCTAGAACTGGTCAATCACCTTCATCAGGGAAGGCCAAACAAAACAGATGAGTCTTTAGACCTTTTTAAAACTCTTGACCATTAGGGCTTCCCTAACGCAAGCTGGAAAGGAGTTCCAGAGAGCTGGCTTGATGACACCAAAGGCACGGTCACCCAAAGTTTTCAGTCTGCCCCTTGGAACATCAAGGAGGCCCCTGGCCAAGGGGTGGAGGGAATGGACTGAGGTGGCTACTGTCAGGAGATCAGTCAGATTGCCAGGGCCCTGTTCATATAGGGCCTTATAGACAAGCAATCCCACCATGAAGATGATTCTTCACTTGACAGGAAGCCAGTGCCGAGCCCGGAGGATTGGGGTCTGCACTGGCTGCCTAATAAGTCAGGGTCAGGCTCATCTTGTTGCAAGTCATCCTCCGAGGTGGCTGGTGTCTCCCCTAATAAGCCATTACTTGGTCTAGGAAGAGGATAAATAGGAGACACCAAACTCAGACCTGGAAGAAAGATGGGGGAAGGGTATGGTATCTGTGCCAGCCCCTGCAAGGAAACAGAATGGGGGGGAAAGGCATGTGGAACCAGCGCTGACAACACCAGCACCATCAAGGGAGAAAAGTCTGTTGTCAGCACCAAACACTCAACCTGCCCTGAAGGATGCAACCCAGGCTTCTAGGCCTGAAGGCCCTGGAACTGGGTCTGCCGGAAGGTGCAAACAAGACAGACGCTGTACCCACCGCTCCGTAAGAGTGGCCCAGTGATGAAACTGCCCTCCAGAAACCCCACAAGAGGGCAGAGAGAGGCTCTGTTGTCAAGAGCCAAAGCAGTCATGAGCAGAAGCCGATGGGGAACTTACGGGAGTTGCAGACAGCCTACCTCTCCCAACCACCAGAGATCTCCTGGCAGACATACCAGAGGGCGACCTCGAGTGGTACCACTTATTCTTCATCTGACAGGAAGAGGAAGAACTAAAGGCAGAGTGGTGCAGGTTCTCGACCTGGATTGGGCCACTTCTTGTGTTTATGGGAGGGCTGCCCTTCCCCCTGGATGCTGGATTATCCATGGTCAGATCCCACCCCCCCGGAGAGGGCAGTGCACTGGACACATCCTTGCTGCCAGAGAAGTCTTCAAATGGAGAGTCCTTACCGCCACCGTCACTGTCTCCATCCATGGTCAACTCATTTGATCAGCAAGGCTGAGTGGAAACTAATAATTTTTCTTCTTTTCTTTTTTCCTTAAATAACAAACCAAAACTAAGTCTCAACTATACTGAATGACTAGAAGCTGCTTTCGTATAGACGTGAAGATTTGATTCCCAGCAGGCAAGCGATGTTGTCACTGCAGCACACTCAATGGCAGGAAAAAAGAAACTGAGGCAGTTGGAGGGTCGATGCTGAGATAGCCTACACAGGCACAGGGCAGTCTTGTGGTGCTGCACATGCAAGGCCCTATCTCAGTGCCAGCCCTCCTGAAGATTTTTGTCTCCTGCAAGGTCCCAGCACCTCCGGCTTGTAACCCAGCAGTATGAATAAACAGTGAAGACTTTTAGTCCAGGAAGATCACTAGACTATTCAAATTCTGTAATTGTAATCTAAGAATACTAACAATAATACCCTCCACCTGGTAAAGAGGACGGGTTCCACACAGAATCAAAAAGAACACAAATGTCCTAGACATACCTGCGTGCTTTGAAAAGGTTAAGTGAAGCCAATGATTAATGGCAAAATTAAGAACCCATATGAAAGTACTGCTGAACCAGATTCAGGTTACATAAGGGGAGGTAGGGATGGGAGATCTAATCCTAAAGGGAGATCCCTTGGAAGAAACAATATTACTATAGTAATTTTTTCTTCAAACCCCAGGACTCGTCCAGTAGTATTAGACATATGCAGACTACCAAGCAATGCCCCGGGAGGTGGGTACAGTACCTACTTAGGAAAAAAGGTTCTGCAATACTGCAGTGCCAAACCTAGCATCAGTCCTGGACTGGACGTCCAGGCAATAGTGCTCTGTGAAGGTGTGGACTGTACTCCAGGTAGCCGCTTTACAGATTTCCGGCAAAGGAATGCCCTTGCAGCTGCCACAGAAGCAGAAGTTCCATAAGTTGAATGTGCTTTGAGACCCCTATCAGAACTGGATGCAGGATATTATCCAACGTACAACTGACCTTTTTGATGCAGGCCTGCCTTTTCCCACTTCATCATATGTAATGAACAGTTGTGAGTGGGAATCCCTGAGGTCCTTAGTACGAGTCATGTAATGGCTGAGAGACCTTTTCACATCCAAACTATGACGCTTCAATTCCCCTGAACTGGACTTGAAGAGTACAGGAGGTGTGATGGATGGTTCAAATGAAACTAAGGGACCACATTGGGAAGGAATTTCCTGTTAGTCCTAAGGATCACTTTGTCCCTATGAAAGATAATGTAATTAGGATCAGTGCAAAGAGCTTAAAGCTCACACACTGTTCTTGCAGAAGTAATTGCCACCAGGAAAACAGTTTTCCATGTGACATATTTCAGATCAGCCATAGCCATTGGTTCAAAGGGAGGTTCCATGAGTTTGGCTATGCACAAATTCAGATGCCAAGGAGGGACTGGTTCCCTAACAGGAGGAAACATATTTATTTATTTATAATGTGATGACCAGGAAAGACACACAGAGCAGAAGCTGATTTCCAGGTCCAACCCGGGGACAAGGGGTACAAATACCACAAGAGAGAGCAACAAACAGATGCAGTGTAATACAGAATAGACATACACTAATATATACAGTATAATACAGGAAATGTGTTGTAAATAACAGTATAATACAATAAGCAGGTAAATTCACATTTTAGCAATGCAAAGCAGAGTACTGTGCAAGAGATTCAACGCAAATATGTGTCAAGCCTTTGAAAAATGTCCTAAAAATAGGGTGTGAAGCTACTGTTCTCTGAGCAGCTGTAGACAAATAAGCAGATACTGCTGCTAAGTGAACCCTGAGAATTGTAGGCCCGAGGCCTAAAGCCTACAAGTGCACCAGATAATCAAGCAATGTAGATAAACTTGCCTTAATGGGATTGATTTGCTTAGGCATGCACCAGATGGAACATCTTTTTGACTTAGAAGCATAAGTCTTTCTGGTAGACGTTTTCCTGGAAACTTTCAGGACCTTAAGGACCTCTTCTGATAAGTTAAATTTAGAAAATTCTAACTCCTCAAGAACCAGGCCTTCAAGTAAAGGCTCTTGAGGTTCGGGAAAAAAACTATCTGACCTTGAACAGCTGTTAGGAGATTGCATCTCTGGGCAAGACAAACTGGTTGCTTGGTGGACAGGGTGAGCAACAGGGAGTACCATGGCTGCCTGGCCCAGTCTGGAGCAACCAGAAGAAAAAATTACTCACCTTAATAATGTTGTTCCTTCTAATGGAGTCTTGCTGTATTCTGACAGTAGCAGTGAGTCCCAACCTTCGAACTGCCCCGGAGATGAAAGAGTTAACTTTCCATGACAGGAATGGAACGCTGAGCTCGAGCTCGGTTGAGACTCTGTCTGTTGCTGTTTGAACTCAAACCGTCAGATCTTTACGAGCTAAACTCACTGAGGTCCTGTGGGGAAGCTGTAAACCTACACTAGCCAACTGGCTACTAACATAATAACACATTTTTGGCCCCAAAACAAAGACTCAAGTCAGGAGACCCAAAAATGAAATAACACAACACCCACTCACCCAAAGAAAGGGTGATAACAAAAAAGATGGGGCACCTCCTGAGAGCCAACACTGCCACTGCCCACCCACATCCCAAAAAACAAAGGTTCTGAGAGGGGAAGGTGGGGGGGAGGTCAGAATACAGCAAGACTCCATTACAAGAAACAACATTACTAAGGTGAGTAATTTTTTCTTCAAACAACATGAAGTCTTGCTGTATTCCAACAGTAGCAGACTACCAAGCAGTACCTCCATGGAGGAGGGGCAGAACCTACTTAGGAAATAGGCTCTGAAGCACAGCTGTGCCAAACCGAGCATCTCTCCTAGCCTGGATATTCAGGGAGTAATGCTTGGTGAAAGTGTGAACTGTTTTCCAGGTAGCTGCCTGACATATTTCTAGAATAGGAATATCCCTGGCAGCAGCTAGGAAAGCAGCTCTACCTCTGGTAGAGTGAGCCCTCAGGCCTGAGGGTGGAACCTTACCTAATTTTTCATAGCAAAATTGGATGCAAGAGACAATCCACCTGGCAATGGATCTTTTAGTGGCAGGTTTTCCTTTGTCTACCTCACCACAAGTGAGGAACAGTTGGAGGGAGTCAAACCTATGACCCTTGGTACGTTCTATATAGTAGCTAAGGGCTCTTTTCACATCTAGACTGTGCAGTTTCCTCTCACCAGAGGAGGAATGGTCAGTGAAGTACACAGGAAGAGACACAGATTGGTTAAGGTGGAAGTCTGAAACCACCTTAGGCAAAAACTTCCTGTTAGTCCTGAGGACCACCTTGTCCCTATGGAAGGAAATAAAGTCAGGCTCCACTGACAGTGCTTGCAGCTCACTTATGCGCCTGGCAGAAGTGATGGCCACCAGAAACACAGTTTTCCAAGTCAAGTACTTAAGCTCTGCTGAGGACAATGGCTCAAAAGGGGGTTGCATAAGCTGAGCAATGCAAACGTTAAGATCCCAAGCAGGGGCAGGATCCCTGAATGGAGGATTGGTATGAAGCAATCCCTTGAAAAACTTGGAGAAAACAGGGTGAGCTGAAAGAGAAGAGGGCATACCTGCCGAAATGAAAGCAGAAACAGCTGCCAGGTGCACCCTTAGTGTAGCTGGTCTGAGTCCCAAGCTATTGAGATAAGCCATGTAGTCAAGTACTCTGGGCAGATCAGCAGACTCTGGGGAAATATGCTTCCCAGAGCACCATATGGAAAATCTTTTCCACTTGGAATTATAAGTAGTTCTGGTGGAAGGCTTCCTAGAAGCCTTCAGAATATCCATAACACCTTGGGAGAGGTGTAAATCAGCAAACTGTAACTCTTCAAGAGCCTGGCCTTGAGATTGAGAGATTTGAGATTCGGGTACCAAACTCTCCCCTGAGCACAGGTTAACAGGTTGTAATTCCTGGGAAGAGCCAGGGGAAGATGGACTGATAAGGACAAAAGGAGAGGATACCAGGGCTGTCTGACCCAAACTGGAGCAATCAGGATCACTTTGCAGGGTTGAGACCTGATCTTGACTAGCACTTTGAACAGGAGAGGAAAGGGGGGAAGCATACAGGAACTTCCCTTCCCAATGGAGAACTAAGGCATCCAGGGGGACTGAGCCCAACACTGGGGGCCTGCAGCAAAAAAGGGGAAGTTGGTGATTGTCTGGGGCTGCAAAAAGATCTATCTGTGGGGTGCCCCATCTGGAGAATATCACCTCCAAGACCAAGGGATCCAGTGACCATTCGTGATGGCCCTGAGATATCTTGCTGAGAGCATCTGCCAGGACATTGTCCTTGCCTGGGAGGTGTACTGCTGTGAGGGAGGTGTTCAGGGAATAAGTCAGGGACCACAACTTCATTGCTTCTGTGCACAAGGCCGTAGACCGAGTGCCTCCTTGCTTGTTGATGTACCACATTGTGGTGGTATTGTCTGTTCTGATCTGAATAACTTTGTTCTGAACAGACTTGGAAAAAACTTGAAGTACTAGAAATACTGCTCTGAGCTCCAACAGATTGATGTGGAGCACAGATTCGTTAGAGGACCACAACCCCTGGGTGGTCAGGTCGCCCAAGTGAGCCCACCACCCCAAGAGGGATGCATCTGTAGTAAGGATTAAAAAGTGAGACTGAGTGACAAAGGGAACTCCTTGTCTCAGATTGTTCAGATCCTGCCACCAGTGCAAGGCCTGGATCAGGGTTCGAGTCACTGGGATCGGTTTGGTCAGAGGGTCCTTTTTCTGAGACCAAAAGGCTCTCAAATGGAACTGAATGTCCCTCATTTGAAATCTTGCTCCTTGCACCACTGCTGTAGAAGCAGCCATGTGCCCCAGGAGCTGCAGAAAATGCCTTGCTGGTCGAGACACCTGTAGGGTGAAAGAGGAGGCCAGAGTAAAAAGGGTCCTTGCCCTGTCCAGGGGAAGGAAGGCTCTGGCCCTTTCTGTATCTAGCTCTGCACCTATGAAGGTGAGCAGCTGAACAGGCTCTAGAACTGACTTTGAAAGATTCAGAAGGAAATCTAGAGAGGTGAGCAGTTGCTGAGTTATCTGTAGGTGTAACTTGACCTGGTCTGGGGACTGGCCTACTATGAGCCAGTCATCTAGGTATGGGAAGATGGCAATCCTTTGCCTTCTTAGAGAAGCAACTACTACTGCCAGGCATTTTGTGAACACCCTTGGAGCACAGGTTAGTCCGAAGGGCATTGCTCTGAACTGGTAATGGCCTGAGGGCAGCTCGAACCTGAGGTACCTTTGGTGGGAGCTTCTGATGAGAATATGGAAATAGGCATCCTTGAGGTCCAGGGACACTAGCCAGTCCTCTGGCCTTAGCGAGGGTAGAATTATTCCCAGAGTCACCATTTTGAATTTTGGCTTTAAAAGGTGCTTGTTTAATTATCTAAGATCCAGGATGGGCTGTCAATCTCCTGTCTTTTTTGGGGTAAGGAAGTACCTGGAGTACAATCATTTGCCCTGGTGTAGGGGTGGAACCCGTTCCACAGCTCTGAGAGCCAGAAGGGAAGAGACCTCTGCCTCTAGGGCAAGTGCCTCTGAGGGATTTGCAGGTGGAAAAGATCTGGTTCTCAGCTTTGGAAATTTTTTGAAGCTGAGAACCAGTCCCTGGCTTACTACTACCAGGACCCACTTGTCTGATGTTAGAGACTTCCAGTCCTGGACAAAGTAAGCCTGCCTGCCCCCTACAGGCGGTGGAGAATCTGGCCTGGCAAACCCATCAGGATGCCTGTTTGGCAGGGGGTTTTGGCTGAGGGGTAGAAGCAGGGCTGCTTGTACCCCTTCTGCCTCTCCCTCTAAAGAACCCCCTCTGAGCATAGGCAGAAGAGGAGGCCTGGGCTTGGTAGAAAGGCCTGTGAAAAGGCCTGCCCCAGCTCCTGGGATGCTGCCTTTGAGGAGTGGCCTGCCTTTCCTTGGCCTGGGAACTCCTATAGGTGGTCCTATACTTGTCCATTTTCTTCATGTAATTCTCTGTTTGCTCCCCAAACAGAGAATTACCCACAGCAGGAAAATCCATGGCCTTAGTCTGGGTATCCTGTGACAGGCTAGTACATCTGAGCCAAGCCACTCTGCGAAGTGCCACAGATGTAGCCATGACTCTAGATGACACATCATTGGAGTCTACTGCAGCATGGAATTGCACCTTGGATGCCTCAATACCATCAGCAGCCACCTGCTCCAGCTTCTTGGCAAGCTGGCCAGGGACCTGTTTTGCTAAAGCCATGACAGTGTTCCATCTGGATTTCTGATACCTAGCAGTAACATATAGTTGGCCTGTCTGAGTCTCAAGGATGCTGCCATGTATTGTTTCTTTGCCATGCCATCAATCCTCCTGGAGTCCTTATCTGGGGGGTGTGAAGCCAAGGGAATATTTGCCTTATCACAGGCTGCAGCCTGCACTACCCCAACATGGCTTCACTGTTGTGTAAGGAACTCCGTATCTGAGCCTGACAATGTATACCTCTTGTCCATTCTTTTATCCACAGGAGGTATGGTGTTAGGAGTTTTTAAAATCTTAAACGTCTGTTTCCCAAATGATTTGTGTAAGGGAATAGACAGCCTCCTAGACTCTGGGATATCCATCATTTCCACATAGTCAGGCTCCTCCTGGTCATCCACAGCTTCTTCCACACGAAGCTGGAGGGTTTCAGCCACTTTTTTATAAAACATGAAATGGAAGGGGGACTCAGCCTAGGAGGAGACACCCCTGAAGGTCTGTCTGGGGAGATGTCCGGGTCAATGGGCACATCCAGACTTTCAAAACCACATTCACTTTCCTCATACTCCTCTTCCTCCTCCTCCTCCGGTTCATAAAACTCCTCTAATTCATACTCTTGAACCGGTGGAACTGGCCGAAGAGCACCACCCTGATGGTGCGGTTGGTCAGGCTGGAAATGACTGCACAATTTTACTGCTTTGGCTATTTCTTCTGGCGGTTGGAGAAGAAAGTTTTGGATCCACACCAGCTGATTTTTCCTTTCTTGTTCTCTTAGCTGGAACCGACTCCTCAGAATCGGATCTCCTTTGCCAAAGAAGTCTCGCCTGCTCAGAGGGCATCCTTCTGGTTTGGTTTGAACCGAACTGGGCTGGCCATCCGGTTCAGCGGACTTCTTGGCCTCTCTTTCCCTGAGCCTACCAACTCGTTTTTCTAGGGTAGCTGCAGGAAAATTTTTACAAATCTGGCAGTCTGCATTGAGGTGGTCAAACCCCAGACAGTAAACACAGGTGGTGTGGGGATCAGCCTTGGCAAAGACTTCCCCACACACACTGCAGTGTTGAAACCCAGTGGGCCTGTTTTTTTCTTTTGGGTTTCTCAGGCATTGTGCCAGTCCTAACAAAACTTACCCTTATAATGGCAATACGCCAGGCAAGACCCTCTTATCGGTTCCTGACCGTGTCACAGGTCGTGGAAAAAGACGTAATAAAATCCGTTTTTTTTAGAACCGATAAGAACCAGTAACCACACTCTAAAAGTTCAAATAAAGATTTTTTAGCAACTTGATCGGTTCAGACCGAACTGATGAACCGTTTACAAGTTCCACACAGAATAGAAATAATATAAACCTATATAGTACTCACGAATACCACAGACAGAGACTGAACCGACAGGTTGCGGTTTAAATTTGGTCGAAAACTGAGAAAAACGTTACTTTAACCAACAAATTGAACCGAGCAGAAGGAGAAATCTCCGGAGCGACTGTTTAGTGATGCGGAGTAAAGAATCTGACGGTTTGAGTTCAAACAGCAACAGACAGAGTCTCAACCGAGCTCGAGCTCAGCATTCCATGCCTGGCATGGAAAGTTAACTCTTTCATCTCCGGGGCAGTTCGAAGGTTGGGACTCACTGCTACTGTCAGAATACAGCAAGACTTCATGTTGTTTGAATCATGGTTGCAGACTGACTCCTGAGTTTGAGAAGGACCTTCAATATCAGTGGAAATGGAGGAAAAGCATACAGGAATTTCCCTGTCCATTCCAGGGCTAACGCTCCATGGGCACTGTGCGCAAGGAGGGAGGTCTGCAGCAATAAAGTGAGTGCTGATGGTTTTCTTTCGCGATAAACAGACCTATTTCTGGAATGCCCCAACACCTGAAGACCGTGTCCAACATTTGCTTATTTAAAGCCCATTCGTGAAGATCCTCACTGATTCTGCTGAGTGAGCCTGCCAGTGTATGGTCCTTCCCTGGAAGATGAATGGCAGACAGATGCACTTCCAGGTAATACGCTAGGGACCAAATCTTCATGGCTTCTGTGCACAGCCTTGAGGATCTTGTACCCCCTTGCTTGTTGATGTACCACATGGTGGTTGTGTTGTTTGTCCTGACCTGGACTGACTGACTCCTCAATTGAAGGGCAAAGGCCTTTAGAGCAAGGAGAACTGCTCTTAATTCTAAACGGTCGATGTGCAGCTTGGACTCCTGAGATGACCATATTCCACTTATTATTAGGTTGCTTGTGTGTGCCTGCATACCCTAGGAGGGAGACATCTGTTGTTAGAACCACAGTGTGGTGCTGTTGCTGAAAAGGGATGCCCAGCCTGAGGTTGTCCCTTTCTTTCCACCACTGCAGAGCCAATAACAGGGTTTTTTTTAACTGGCACAAGCTTTGAAATGGTATTTCTTCTTTGGGACCAATGGGATCTCAGGACTGTCACAAACCCACTCCTGAGGGTCAGGTCCACTGAGCTCATGGTGCCCACCCCTAAGTGCAATCCATGACAGGGAGGGGAAAAACAGGGATACCCTCCCCGTGTCCTTCTAGAATGCTCACCAAGGTCAAGACTGAACACCTGCCATGAGGCCGCAGGGTTCCGGTTTTACTCTGGATAAGGGTACAATACCAGTCTTGAGTCTTGTTGCCAAATAAGAACATTTTCTTGGTTGTTACACAAAAGGGGAGATCCAGGCATAACAATCTTTTCAGGGTAGCCTTGTAACCCTGATTTTGTCTTCTCTCATGGGCATGCAATAACCTGGTTCAAATCCCCATAGACTCTTCCTTGAGACTTTCATATTCTCCCTATTTTTACCCAGATTTCCCTGTATAGACCCTTGTTTGATTGGTAGCTTATGGTGACACCCCTTAGCAATAACAGTTTAGTCACAGATTATTATTAAACATGCCACAACCACACACAACATGAAAAATCTCACTCAGGCAGGTTTCTTAAAATGTTTTTACTAAAATACTTAATAATACTGTATATTTACAAGTAAAAGATTTAGAAAATTTTGGTCACAGAATAACACAAATAAAAGTGGAAAATACACATGAAAAAAACACTATAACTGTTATCTTAAGTTCATAGTAAATTGTAATCTGGAAGAATAAGTGAAGTCTGAAAAATCCTTTCTCCCATTTCAGCCACTGGCAGGTTGTTCTGTGTCTTGTCAGGAGAGTGTCCAAAGTGCATTGCAATGAGTTTCTGTTTACAGGGGGTATTTATAGTCCCTCTGGCAGTCTGAAAAAAAAACCTTCTGGTTTATAGGTGGTGGCCTCCTCTTTAGGCCAGCAGGTGTCTCTCTTCTTCTTCCCAGATTTTAAGGAATTATTTATTTCCTTATTTGAGTTCTCATATCACCATTTCCTGGCACTACTAAAACAAGCTTGCTGGCATTGGTGGGGTGTGCCTTTGGGTCATCAGGCATAACGGCCACGCCATTTCACCACACCCTATCCTGCAGACACCAACAAGTGTCACGGTGTGCCTTGGGTGTTTAGTCCTTATGCTCACCCCATTCCATCAGGAAATACGGTGAGATGGGTGCAGTATAGGAGAATGGGGTGAACTTTGGGGCCAAAGAGTCCAAGGCACACCTCGATGCCTCTCACTGGCTGCAAGGTGTGGGTGGGGGTGGAACGGTATGAGCATTACAGGCGACAATCCCAAGTCACACCCCTGATGTCTGTCAGTCTCTACAGGGTGGGGCATTATGGTTGGAAACCCTAACGCCCTAGGCATTCGTTGGTATTTTCACTCCAAATTTTCAACATGGGTTTTTTGTGACCCCCACCTTATGAACAGTGGCAATATCAGTTTGTTAGCTGAAAGCTGATTTTGAAAAGTGACTATGGCATTTAGCACCACAGGTGCGAAAACACATTTTGAACAGGATGTGAAAAATGACAGCTGTACTGTTCGTGAGGAAGTGTAAAAAAATGGCAATGTTGAAAATCTGCAGTGAAAATAGTAAAAAAACTGGTGAAGTCACGAGCATGCGTAGAAACTGCACATTGCACACCCTTAATGTAATTAGTTTGGGAATTTTTTTACAGCAGATAGTCAACACAGGCACTCTGGGACCTCCGCTCATGAACAGTGTCTCTGTAATTTTCTTAATCTGTCCGGAACAGTGATTTCCCACGGCGACCACACATTCCTGCGCAGAAAGTGTGAAAACACATTTTGGCCATGTTGTGAAAAACTACAGCTGTACTGTTCATAAGGAAGTGTGGAAAAATGCCAGTGGTGAAAATCTGGACTGAAAATATTACAAATTCATGAATTTACGAGGGTGCGTGGACACAGCACAATGCTCACTCGTAACACAGTCATTTTATGGACTTTTGTCACCAAATTTTCAACACAGCCATTTTAAGAACTCTGCTCATGAACAGTGTCACTGTGATTTTCTTAATCTTTCCCAAACATTGATTTCGGACACTGACTGCGCCATTGTGTGCTATATGCGTGGAAACACATTTTGGGCGAGATGTGAAAAATGACAGCTGTACTGCTCATAAGGAGGTGTGGTAAAATGGCAATGTTGAAAATCTGGAATGCAAATATTAAAAATTTGTGAACTTATGAGTGTGTGTAGGAACTGCGAAATGCATGCTCGTAAAACAGTCATTTTTGGGAATTTATTTCCCAAATTTTCAACATAGGGTTTTTGGGGGCCTACCTCATAAGCTGTGACACTGTTGTTTCGTGCAGTGACCGCAAAATCACCTTTCAGGACCAAATAACAAAATTAAAGTGCAAGCATTCATGAGGTGGGGTCCCAAAACCCCCATGTTGAAAATTTGGTGAAAAAATTCCAAAAAATGCCTGAGATATGCATAAAAGTTGAAAAAACCCTATTTATTCCATTATACAGCTTATCAGCATTTTCCTCAGTTCGTGGTCGGCTTTGAAGAGTGCAGGCGTGTTCCCGGTCCACCGAAGATTGTCGTGCCGGACTCTGAAGGTGAATGGGGTAGGGGTGTGGGAGGCAGGGTGCTAGAGGGTGGGTGTGGGTGGGAGAGGGGGTCAAGACAGTCAGTCTGGGACCGTTCTTTCTTTCTAGTTTTCTTTCTTGTAGGAAGATGACACAGGACATTTGCCATGCTGGGGTGGGCTGCATGGCGTGGCAGCTGGAAGTTTTGGGGGCCAGCAGAGCAGACGGGGATTGGGCACCCCGTCAGCCTAGAGAGCTGCCACACTGGGGTGAGCTCCCAGCGTGGCACCTGGAAGTGTATTTGGGGCCCGCAAGCGGACGTTTGCCAAGCTGAGGTGGGCTCCAGGTGTGGCACCTTCGAAGGTTATTTTGGGGAGGGGGGCACTGAGGTCGACAGGGATTGGGCACCCCGTGCCGGTCATACTCTGTGTGTGGGGAGGAGGAGCACACTGGGGTGGCTCCCAGTGTGCTACTTGTTGGGGGATGAATTGTCTATGACAGCTCTTGCACTGCAGTGCCGGCAGTATGCAAATTGCCTATACGCTGCAGCTCGTTCTTTCAACTGTACGCCGCTGCATTTGCAAATGCTGTCATAGACAGCTCTCACATTCATTGGCTCGGTGGGGCTGCGCTGGCAAAAAGCAGCAGGGTATTGAAAGTAGGGAGGCACACCTACGAATTCTCGTATGGTGGCACTATGTTTCTTGCACATGCGTGCAAGCAAACATAAAAATGTAATCAGAATGTGGTAACCTTGCTGACATCTCCTGCCTAAAACATGTCTCCCTTTGATCTTAAAGGTTTATGACAGGGGAGCTAGCTTCTCTCATCCTAAGACTTTATTATACCAATTAGCTAACTACGGACTTCCATCCCCTTTAAAAATTAAATTTTCAGCTTCCTGGCTAGTAGCTGTCTTCCTGCGTCACATAGGAATGTTACATATTTTGCAAGACCTTTTCTCTCTTCCTGTGACCTTTTAGTAACACTGGGCATTTTCTTGTGGCACTTAACATATACAAAATCACATTAAAAAAAATATGACAGAAATATATCTGCAAGTAATGACTGGCAGTTGGCTAACTCGCCACACTCAGGTGATACTGAATATCTCTCATCTGAAACCTGAAACCTGGAGCCTGATAATACTGCAGTAGCTGAAGCCATGCGTCCTAATAATGCTCGGAACTGTCATGCAGTCCTGGGCTGACCCATGACAGAGGAGTTTGCTAGAGTTAGTAAATTTGTTACACTTTCCTGTAGGAGAAAAGTCTTTCCCTGAACAGTGTCCAGTTCTGTCCCCAGTGAATTCCAGTGACTGAACTGGCTCCATCTGAGACTTTTGAGTACTGATAAGGAAACCCAGGGACTCCAGGGTATTTTGTGTCACCCTGATGGAGTCCTTTACCTGCTGATATGACACCCCTACAACTAGCCAGTCATCCAGGTAAGGAAATACAATGATTTCCTGCCTTCTGAGGTAAGCTGACACCACTGACAGACACTTTGTGAATACCCATGGGGCAGAAGTGAGCCCAAATGGGAGTGCTGAGAACTGGTAGTGACCTGAGGCTAGAGAGAACCTCAGGTACTTTCTGTGCTAAGGCCTGATCGGAATATGAAAGTAGGCATCTTTCAGATGCAGAGATGCCAACCAGCTTTATTTCTTTAGAGAAGAAATAACTATGGCCAGTGTTGCCATATTCAACTTTGGCTTTGCCAAGTGTTTGTTTAGGAACCTGAGATCCAGGATTGGCCATCAATCTCCATTCTTTTGGGTTAAAACATATCTTAAGTACATGCCCTTTCTCCTGTGGATAAGAGGGACTAGCTCTATTGCCCTGGCTTGCAGGGGCTTTTTTACCTCCAATTCCAGCAGAATTATCTCTGCAGGGGTTGAAGGCTGGAAAACTCTGAGGCCTTAACTGAAGATAGAGATCCTGACACACCACCTCAAGAACCCATCTGTCTGTGTTAATGGTTTCCCAGAACTGAAAGTAGTGAGCCAGCCTGACCCCTACTGGAAGAGGGGTGGAAGCCAGTTTTGTTCAGTCAGGGATTCTATCTGGAGTGGATCTATGACTGCTCATCGACAATTTGTGTTGAATGACCAGACAGCGAAACCGTCAAGTTGACTGCTGTTTGAGGTTGGCTGATGGGTTTCCTACAGAACAACATGTTACACCCCAAGTGGGGACTGTGCTCCCACCCCCACCCACTAAATATAATCAACTCCTAGTCAGAGCTGACTGGGGGATGCAAGACCCTGAAAGACAGTGCCAGGTTCCAGCATCGACACTACAATGACCTGGCACTTTAGTTGCTGTTGTGTCAGTCAACGACGATGTTTCGCTGTGGGGAGGGTGAACAGTCTGGAGTGAGGTCTAGGAGCTGGAGATGAACCAGCCCACCTAAAAGACCTCCTGCCCCTACCCCTATAGTAACCTCTAACCTGTGTGTACTCTACAGGCACAGAGAATGGGGCCTAAGTCCTGGGGTAGTCCCTTCTTGTGGATCTAAAAGAAGTGGAGGCTTTCTCCCTTGTGGAGTTACTCCTATAGGTGGTTTTGTACTCTTCCACCTTTTTCATGTAAGCCTCAGTCTTGTCACCAAAAGGGGAATTGTTTTCACAAGGAAAATCAATAGCCTTTAACTGAGTGTCAGGGGTAAGACTGGTTGCCCTGAGCCAGGCAAACCTTCTTAGGGACACTGACAAGGCCAGCAATCTGGATGCAGTATCATTCGCATCCACAGCCATTTGAAATTGGTACTTTGTGGCATCCAAAGCCGTCCTGACCATGTCGGCTATATCATGTGCCACATCGCCTGGAATTCTATCAATTAAAGCTAATATAGAGTACAAAAGGGCCTTTTGGTATTGTGCAGCATATGCCATATAAGCTTAGCTGTCTGTCTGAGAAGAAGGGAGGAGGTTAAATAGCCCTTCTTCCTCATAGTGTAAATTTTTCTGGAATCTTTATCTGGAGGATGAGATGCCAGGGGGACTTTAGTTAAGTCACAAGCCGCAGCCTATATCACATACTTATGATCTGGACAGTTATACAAATAATCAGCAGCAGACCTATCCAGCTGATACTTTTTCTCCACCTCCTTGTACACTCCAGGGACAGAGGAAGGTATCTACAGAATTTTCAAAGTGGCCTTTTTAAGGGAATTAGGGCTAGGAAGAACCACCTTTTTTGTGGGAAGCAACCCATCATATCCAAAAACTCTGCCTCCTCCTCATCTTCTATAGATTCCTGTGATGGGAGGCCCAATGCGTCAGCCATCTGCCTGATGAATGAAAAGTGGGATGAAAAATCATCATGCCCAAAAGGAGGAGTACCAAACTCCTGATCTGAGGATACCTCTGGTTCAGTGGATTCCCCTAGATCCAGATCCTCCTCTTCCTCCTCAAAGTTAACCTCTTGGCCCTGATCCATGGGAATCGGTGCTGGGAGTTGAAGCAGTGAACTCAGGATGGAACCTGGAGTCTATAAGTCCTGAATGACCTGCAGAGCTTTGGCAATATCCTCTGCAGAGGGCATTTTATCTTTGTCTGCTGGGAGCTCTCTTGCTTTTTCAGCAAGAGGCACAACAACATGCTTTTCTTTATATTTCTTTTTGGCAGGCACAGACTCAGAAGCCTGCTCAGTAGGTCTTTTGTTTTTAATATATTCAGATCCCTTCTCAGTACTTTTGGGGTCTGGAGAATCTTTAGAGGGTCTCTCCTTTGTTTTAGTGTGGGAGAAAGAAGAAGCCTCTTCAGCTTGCTTAGGTGACACTGAGGTGGGGGTAGAAGTAATTTCCTCTAATCTTTTCACCCTTTTCTTAATAGTTTTAGTACAAAAAGTACTGCACACTTCACAGTTTGAAAAAATATGACTGGGACTCAGGGACATAAAACATACATTGTGGCGATCAGCCTTAGCAAATGTTTAACAACACTTAATCCAGTTTTTAAACCCTGTAGGTCCCATCCTCTTTTTAGTTTTTTTTTTTTTCTATTTATTCACCTGGTGGTCCGTGGCATCTCTCAAGCTGGCTTGCTCAGCGTCCCCCCTAACCACTCGCCTGAACCACATCCCCTTACTGAGAGATCGGGATCAGGATCCCCTCTTCTCCTGCCAGACCCATACAGGTGGAGGCCAAGGATACCCAGTGAGGAGGGTCGGGATCATGGCAGGCATTGAGCATGTGGGGGTCAGCCCCCCGAGACCAGCTGTCACCTCACCTGGCCATCAAGGGTATTTCCTTTTTCTCTCCTTGAAGTGCGGCGTGCAATGATGCCTGCACATGGCTGCCCTGCTGGTGTCTGCCACACTCTGCACCGTTTCACTCCGGCTGGTGTACCTGCAGTACCCCTGATCTCCACTGGGGGTCACAAGGACACTCAGCAACCCTGGAGCCCTCCTCAGGGAGAGAAGAGCTGTCCTCTGGATGCTCAGTCCTCTCCCTCCCCTGCCAACCCACGGCAACCCGAGTCCATCACCGAACCCGGGTTGCACAAGGTGTGGCATCCAGCGCCTCAACCCCCAGTGCCACTGGGCTGGCTTTTTTAGGTCTTTCTGACATGTCAAATGTCAGAGAACAAAAAAAAAAACTCCCAGCAAAGGGGAAGAAAACACAGATCTTGGTCAGTTCCCTTAGCGGAAAAAGGAAACTCAGTTAAGCCAAGACTTATTTACTTTTAATCCAAACGTGGTCGGTTCCCAACTGAAAAAGGGAGCTGAACACAAATAAAGTAAATCAATTCAAAAGGAAGTGAAAATACCCCACAAACCAACAAAACTAACTAAATAAATGGCAGTTAAAACCGCTAACACCAGAGTTTAAACCGATGTAATCTCAGCTCCCAGGATCCGTGGGGGAACCGCTAAGAACAAGTAAAATACCAAAAAAATACAAACTTAAAAAAAAAAACTACTAGAGGCAGAGTTTTAGTAAAAATAGTGAAAGAAATATCACTTTTAACTGAAATAAACAGTAGTGCAGCTAAATTGCTGAGAGAAGCTCTTCGGGGTGTCTAGTCTCTGAATGGAGAAAATGAATCTGGCAGTTAGATGGAACACAGTTCCCCTAGAGGCAGCATTGTAAGTTCCATGATTTGCATACATTCCACATTACATCACAGCACCGGAGCAGTCAGATATTCTGAACTGACTGCATATGTCTAATACTACTGAGAGATTCCTGGAGTTTGAATGAGGGATTCCTGGGGTTTGAAATTGAGAGCTACACCAGAAATAAATAAAAGCATAAAACAGGTATTTTACATGCTGGCAACAATGCGATTGGGCCGATCGGTAAGTCTGGATCATCCTTACACACTGACTAAAGGAAAAAAGACTTTTGAGTACACATTTCCTTTAAGCTGTGTGTATTTATGCTTATGTTTTGTTGTTTTGTTTATACATTTGTTGTATGATGAACAGCATCAGAGCTTTTGGGATTGGGCTTTACATAAATAAAATTATTTCTACTACTAATAGCCCAGGCAACATCTTCAGCCTGCATCAATGAGTCTAATAGAGTGGATGTGACCAAAGGTCTACACCCTGATCCCAGGGTTAGTCACCATTCAGTGAGAGCAGACTGTGGTAAATTCTCAGTGACCACTCAGAAAGAGTCAGCTATCCACCTGATACTACGACTAAGGTCTCAGGCACAACCTCAGCATGGTAGGGGGAACAGAGTACCTCATGTCTCAGATGACCATGTAGGTCATTAAAAGGTCCCAGGAAAAGCACCCAATGTCCTATCTGCAGACATCTGGGACCAAAGCTGCCTCCAAAGGATGAGAGGAGAAGTCCCGGCTTCAGTGGATGGATTTAAAGCATACATACGTCCATTGCAAAGCCAGCGTTGCAGCTGTCCATATCATTGCCTGATCCCAGACAGAAGAAGCAAGTGAGATGTCGGTTGACCAAACTACTTTTGTTACTGCACAGACACCAATGAAATAAAGGATAGTAGTACTGCAGTTGAAGTTTTAGTTTTAGTTATAGTTCTTTCTCTTCTTTGACTTGGGCATCACGAGAAAATAATGAAAATAAGAATTACACAACACTTGAGATGAATGGTCCAGGAAATGAGGCAATGCTTCACTCCCATGGTGTGCAACTGATGATGCGAAGAACAGAACTGAGGTAAGCAAGGGAGTCAGCAGTGGTTATTGGCAGGCTTGTGTCACCACACAGTGTTGAGTATGTGCCATAGCCAGTAGCCATCGCTGGCCCCCGGCAAACAGATTTGCTCCCGCGGGCTATTAGTGCCTCCAGCTTATACCCATAAGTAGAACTCCATGAAGAAGATTGATTCTGAGGATGGTTAAGTATTCAGTGCAAACATGTACCAATTTATAGGGAGTTTCTATTCACTGTATTACAAAGGGCACCCTTCGACTCCCTTGGTAAGCAGAAAATTAGCATGTGGTGCCATCTGTCTCGAAAAGAGCATTGAGATGTCACAAGGAATTATTTTCTTAACATAAATGGTAATAACAGCTAAACCAATCCTCGAAACTGGAGTCGGTCCAGGAAGCTAGCGATAAGTAATTACCTTAACAGTCATTGCTCCCAGGAGAGCAAACAAGTATTTATCCTCTTTTCCTTTTCTTAAATATGATTTTTATTGAGAAACGAAGCATCACATTCAGCCTTATGCATTGTACTGTTCTAAAGTTTCAGAACAAAAATTTTAAACATATGCAGAGTGACTGGCTCCCAAAAGAGTATCAGACTATAACTGTACATTACCCAAATATTGTGCTCATTAACAAAAAACAATAAACATTTTTGCAGTATTCGCCACATAATGCTACCATAATCAGTAGTATGCTATCATTTACATTAAAAATGAGATCCTCTTTTTTAGTTCATTTTGGTGAGGGCGGTGACCCCCCCTCCTAAATTCCCCAAAGGTACAAATTACAGATCCTCCTTTGCCATGTGTAAAGTCCACCTCTGCCATTTGGTTCTGCACTGTACCAACTTATCGTGAAGCATGACAGTCAGGTATTCCAACTGATATATATTGAGAACTATTGTTCTCCATTCTGTCTCTGTAGGTATCTTTCTGGACATTCATTTATGTGTAATGGCCTTTTTAGCTGATAGCAGCTAAACTGGCAAATAGGACTTGCGCCAAGGGGGAGAATTTTCTAGCTAGATAGATAAATGAAAATTATGTACCTACCATAATTCTTGATCTTCTTGGACGAGTCTCCACCACTCATTCACACTAGTGGGATTAGCGCCGGAGGCACTAGGACCCATCGGGAGCAAACTTTTTGCTGGAGGGTCGGTGCGAGAGATGGCGTCGCGAGGCATGGCGCCGAGAGCAGCGGCTCGAGCAGCAATGACCATCTCGGCGACGACCCTCCAACCGCCTCAGTACCTTTTTTACCAAGGAGGTGCAGCGCAACTAACGTAAAGAGTAAATCTAACCTTAAAAAACGGACATAAGATAGTCCGTACGACCCGTGTAAGAAGGGTCAGCAAAGAAGTCCTCACGGCCTAAAGATTTGAGGGAGTGAAGACCAACACAGCGGTGAGCTCGGGGATGGAGGGTAGAGTGCGAATGAGTGGTGGAGACTGCCCAAAGATCAAGAATTACGGTAGGTACGTAATTTTCATATCTTCCTGGACATAAGTCTCCACCACTCATTCACACTAGTGGGAGAGTACCAAGCTGATAATCCCCCAAAAGGGCGGCAGGAGAGCCAGAGCTCACGCGTCTAAGATAGAAGACCATTAAGGATAGTTCTGCTGAATGCGGAATGTCGCCTGGCATGAACATCCAGTGCATAATGCTTAACGAAGGTATGCACTGAGCTCCAGGTGGCGGCGTTGCAGATATCCGCAATTGGAACATTGCGAATCTCCGCTAAAGATGCCGCGACCGCCCTAGTAGAGTGAGCGTACACTCTACCCTCCAATTTAACTTGAGCCATGGAGTAGCAATGTCGAAGGCATGCCACTAACCATGATGAGATGCATCTAATAGCGACGGGTTGACCCAGCCGGGTGTCGCTGAAAGAAACAAACAGTTGCTGAGTCTTGCGAAAATTCTTGGTTCTATCTAAATAGAACCGCAAGGCTCTCTTAACATCCAAGGAATGAAGAGATCGCTCCCTTCATTTTGAAAATTAGCTAAGTAAGAGGGAAGTACCAGAGGTTGGTTTAGATGGAATCTGACACAACCTTGGAAGAAATTTCGGATGAGTATGGAGAACTACCTTGTCTTTATGGAATACAGTATACGGAGGGTCCGTCACCAAGGCATGAATCTCCGAGACCCCGCGGGTTGAGGTAATGGCCACCAGGAAGGCAGTCTTCCAGGTAAGAAATTTTAGCTCACAGGTAGCTAAGGGCTCGAAGGGCTCGAGTGAGCATGTCCAGCACCAGGTTAATGTCCCAGGTTGCAACTGGACGCCTAACAGGGGTCTGGTATGAAGAATCCCTTAAGAAATCTCTTCACTATAGGAAGCTGAGCCAGAGTCAAGGAAGAAACCGCTCATGGAACGCTGAGATGGCACTAAGGTGAACTTTAACTGTGGAGTACTGGAGACCTGAGTTTGATAGGTCCAAAAGATACTCCAGAACCTTGTCAGGAGGACAGGAAAAGGGATTCCAAGAGGACTTTGCACACCAGAGAGAAAAGCGTTCCATTTGAAGCGTGACGTTGGTGGCTGGCTCCGCAGCCAGAAGGATGTCCGAGACTCTACGAGAGACGTTGAATCGATTCACTTCTACCAGGAGCCAAGCATGAAGGTGAAGTGATTTCAGGTTGGGATGGACCAACAACCCTGAGTCAAAAGGTTGATTTGCAAGGAAGTGGTCTCGAGAGGCTGCCAACATACTGTTGAGCAGAGGAAACCATAGTTGCCAAGGCCAGGAGGAGCAATGAGAATCATTTTGGTCCCCTGAGACTCGAACTTGAGGAGAACTCTGGATTAGAGGGATCGGTGGAAAGGCGAAAGAAAACGCTTTGTCCACCGCAGCCTGAACGCATCCTGACAGAAAATGCCAGGCCCTGGATTTCTGGAGCAGAAGAGAGGCAGTTTTATGCTGAGTGGGATGCAAAAGGTCCAGGTCTGGAGTCCCCACCTTTGAATAGTGACCGAGCTATGGCTGGATCGAGAGACCACTGTGAGGGTCTGCCTCCGTTCTGCTGAGGTGATCTGCTAGATCGCTTTGTATACCTGGCAGATAAACCACCTGAATCAGAGACTTGTGCTCCAAGCACCACTCCCACACCCTCATTGCTTCCCTGCAAAGGGGGTAAGAATGAGCACCGCCTTGCTTGTTGATGTAATACATTACAGCTTTGTTGTCCGTTTGAAGGAGAATGTTCTTGTGACAAAGGATATCCTTCAGAGCTCGGATCGCGTAGAGGACCGCTCTCATCTCCAGGACATTTATGTGGAGAAGAGTTTCGAACTGAGTCCATACACCTTGAGTGTGGCGGGAGCGACAGTGAGCTCCCCATCCCATTAGCGATGCGTCTGTGGTGATGGAGGTCTGATGATCTGGGGAGCAAGGGAACCCTTCCAGAGATTGTTTCTTGAGTCCACCAGGTGAGAGACCTTCAAGGGCTCCATCACCTTGATGGGATAAGACTGGGGTGAGAGGTCGGAGACCACTGAGTGGAGAGCATCCATTGGGTGGTTCTCATGTGCAACCGGGCCAGGGGTACAGTGAACACTGAGGACGCCATGAGACCCAACATGCGTTGCAGCGAGAGAGCTGTAACCAATTGGTTCTCCCCGATGTAACGGGCCATCCGAAGGATGTCGAGTCTTCTGTCCTCTGGAAGGAAAGCCTTCGCAGAAGAGGTGTCTAGAAGCGTCCCTATGAAAAGGAGCCTCTGGGAGGGCTGCAGTTGTAATTTTTTCAAATTCAGCAGAATTCCCATGGACGTAAGAAGACGAGAAGTCGTTTGCACAACTTCCAAAGTCCCTTGGCTGGAAGGGCTTGCTAGAAGCCAATCGTCCAGGTAGGGAAACACTGAGTCCGATCTTCCTGAGATGCGCTCAGCAGAACTGCACAACACTTTATAAAGACTCACAGGCCGAGGATAGCCCAAAGGGCAGGACTTGAACTGATAATGCTGACCCAGAGCTACAAACCTGAGGAACTTAGTGTGGGTCGGGTGGATGGGATATGCTGGTGTCGCCTGCATATCCAGGGAGGCCAGCCAGTCATGCTGATGCAGCAAGGGTAACAGGGTACCTAGGAATTATTTTGAATTTCTCCTGGGGAGAAATTTGTTTAACTTTCTGAGGTCTAGAATGAGGGCATTCCCCAGACTTCTTTGGAACCAGGAAGTAATGGGAGTAGAACCCTGTGCTCACGAGATGCGGGGGCACCAGTTCTATTGCCCTGTTGCTTAGAAGGCCCTGGATCTCGGCGGTGAGGAGGTCTGACTGAGAGGCCGACAACCTGGGTTGTCGTCTGGGAGGACAATTCGGGGGGGTTTCCAAAAAATTGAGAGAATAACCCTTGCGAATTATCCGAAGGACCCATTTGTCCGGAGTTATGGACTTCCACTGGTTGTAGAAGTACATCAAACGACCTCCCACCGGAGGAGAAAGTTCCACCCGGCAATGTGCTGGAACTTGGGCCAGCACTAAGGTGGCGCTTGGGGCTTTAGGCCCCGCTTTGCCGCGCTTTTCTTTGAGATTGGGCAGGTTGGCTTTTATGGAAGCTTCCCCTGCCTCTGCCTCGAAAGGACTGACGACTATGAAACTGACGTCTGTTCACATGCCCCCGAGAGGGAGCAGGCGGAGGTCTGGCCAACTTAATGGCCGACCTAGTCTTCTGAGTGGCCTCTAAGGCTTGTTCCACCTGAGGGCTGAAAAGAAAAGAGCCATCAAAGGGCAGTGCCATTACCTGCTGCTGAGCATCATTTGTGAAGCCAGAAGTATGCAGCCAGGAATGGCGCCGAGTACAAATACCTGCGGCTGCTGAGCGAGAAGCAGTGTCGAAAGCGTCCATAGCGGCTTTGACCTGTTGGTTATTGGACTCAATACCCCTAGATCGGTGAGAAGAAGCTCTGACTTGAGTCCGAATCCGGAGAGCTTCAACCATTCTTTTCAAAGAGTGCCACAGGATATACTCATACTGAGAAAAATAGCTTGATAACTGGCTAACACGTACTTAGAGTGGCAGCAAAGACTCTCTTATCTAATGCATCAATCTTACGAGACTCTTTGTTAATAGGTCGAGCTGTAGTAGTTTGAGGAAGAACGACCTTATCATTCTCTGCCAGGACTACAATAGGATCCGCAGGCTTGGGATGCCAAAATGGGACGATCCTTGGGAGCTGAATACTTTATCAATGGATTTAGCCACTGAGGGAATAGAGCAGGATTATTCCATACCATTTGAGACAGCGCCTCAAGGAAGGCTGGATCGGAGGGGTCAAACCAGGGATCTCCAAGCATGAAGGTACTGGAGTCTTAATATCTTCCCAGGATCGATGCCTGTAGTCTGGAGAGAAGAGAGGATCTCAGGTTCTTCAACAGAGACTTAAGGACAGGTCCTCGACCACAGGCTCTGTAGCAAAGAAAGATCCTGTTTCCTCCACTTCATCACCCAACCGAAGGTCTGGGTCAGGCTCAACATCATCTCCTGATGGTCCAGAAAGGACTGATTGGACAGGAAAGGATGAAAATTAGGAGAGGAGGAAATAGCAGAGAAACAAGGAGAGTCCTAGGCCCCCGCACCGAGAAGGCAAAACGGGTGAAAACGGCACCGCAGAGGGGCACGCGCCGAGGAGGCACGCGGGTATCGTAAGCGGCGCCCGCTGACCAAGCGGCACCACCAACGGTGTCACAACCAAGCGCGCCGCTGACGGTGCCGCCAGACCCAACGGGCGCTGCAGGTGGCGCTGGCGAGACCACGCTGGCGCCGCTGGATGGCGCCAAGAAGGCCGAGCGGCACCGAAATGGCACCGACAAGCCAACAGACCCCGCGAAGGCGCCGGAAATGCCCCAGGAACCTGGAAAGCTAGAGAAGGAAAACCAGAGATAAGGGCATCGGTGTGGCTCTCGCGCCCAGAGCCATGTGACGGGGAAACACTTGCTGCTGAGTCACCGCACCAAGAAGGTGCCGCACGACTAGGAAGGTCCAACCACCCTACCCGATCGCTGGAGGAGCCCGGGGGCTCCGTGGCAACCGAGCCAGGCAGGAGAACCAACCTCCGAGCCCATCGCTCCATAAGAGCGGCCCACTGATGAAACTGCTCATCTGGAGCCCTACCTACAGGCGGGAAGGGGCTCCGATGTCGAGGACGATGGTCATCAGCAGTTGGCGACCCCGAAGAAGGAGAACGGCAACTAGCTACGATAACCGACCGTCGACGCGCAGACATACCAGAGGGCGACCTCGAGTGATGCCTTCTCTTTTTTGACCTGTGGCCCGAAGAAGAGCTCGAGGCCGAACGGTGCCGAGAATGCGACCGTTTATTTTTATGCCGACGGGGACCCCATCCCGGCATCGGACTGACCGCTGTCGGAACCCGCTGAGGAGAAGGAGGCTGACCGACCCAGCCCGCTGACTGAACAGCTTATATGAAGCCTCCCACCGTCACCTGACCTGCTCATGGTCGACTCCGTCCAGTAGGCGAGACTTCTTCAGTAAGTTAAATTTAAAATATTAGAAAATAGAATAAAATTAAGCGATACTACTATCGAGATAATGTTACAAAAATAAACTGAAAACTATGCGCTAGTTTGAAGTTTGACTCCGACAGGCGGCGGCGTCGTCACTGAAGCGCACTCGACCGGCGGGAAAAAGGGAACTGATGCGGTTGGAGGGTCGCCGCCGAGATGGTCATTGCCGAGCTGCTGCTCGCAGCCATGCCTCATGCGCCATCTCTCGCGCCGACCCTCCAGCAAAAAGTTTGCTCCCGATGGGTCCTAGTGCCTCCGGCGCTAATCCCACTAGTGTGAATGAGTGGTGGAGACTTATGTCCAGGAAGATTAGGGTTATTTCCGCAGTGAGCTCTGTTTGCTAACCCAGACAGAGCTGCAGCTCCTCCTGAAAAGAGCACCAGAATGGCATTAGCATTGGACAGAGCCAAAAAATATGTCCCAGATCCACCAACCTGCACCTACAGTCTCTCCAGCAGGAGCTAAAGTTATCTGGGAGGTATTTCACCAAGATTGTTGGCGAGCGAAAGAACCTATTCCTACATTTCCATGCGAATTCCCTCCAAATATTGGAAGACGTAAGTTTAACAGCTGGGAGGGTGACTTCCATCCAGAAGATGCTTGAAACCTCAAGGTCTAAGTCCCTATTCCACCCCTCTAAAATTGAAATCATGGAATCCCCCAAAGTACTGTATCTCTTAGGATTTTATATATTGAGCCAATCAGATGATCCCACGCATTGCCAGACAAATAGTCTATAAGCATTTTCAAGAGGGGGGTTAAAGAGGAGGGTAATTTAGAGACAACGGAGCATTGCCTTAGGATATAGTTCCTTATTTGCAAATATCTGTAAAAAATGAAAATTACGTACCTACTGTAATTCTTGATCTTCTCTTGTATCTTAACCATTCATTACTGATGGGTGTAAGCTGGAGGCACGCACCTGTACAGGATTTTTTTTTTCAGAGGAGGGGTCAGTGCTGCCCATGATGCCAACGCATTGCATGGCGCACGAGGGTTGGCCATTAAGCACTGCAGACTCCTCCTCCAACCCAGTTCTGTCCTGCTGGAGAAGAGAGAGAGGGAAAAAGGGGGATAGAGAAATCAAGGTGAGCCAAGAGAGTCGAGAGACAGGAAAAGGAAAGGATATAAACTAAAAAAGGAATAAGCCGACCAGAGGACAGAGGAATTGAACTTTTCTCCTAAGTGGCCATAGGGCCCAAACCCTTGGGCAGCAGCACAGGAAAGAAGAAAGAGAGAGAGAGAGAAACAGAGGAAAGAGAGAAGAAGGGGGGGGAGTTCCCTCCACCATGTTGAGCTGGAAGACCATTTGGCTTATTATAGTCCCAAAAATCTGAAAAGGTTTGAAGACACAGGAGCAAAGATCCCGTCAACTTCAGGGAATGCTGGACGGAGGTCCAGAACAAGAGAACCTGAAATGCTCTTGGGAAATATAAAACATGGTGGAGTAAGCCCCTCCACCCCTAAATGCATATTTGGGATGAAAGTCCTGGAGCATGGCCCTCCACAGTGTGTCATCTGATGGCTCAGTCAAGGGGGAAAAACCTGTAAAACAGGGAAGGGCTCTATCCAGAATGACTTCTAAGACAGAGGAGAAACGAGAAAGGGGGGAGGAAAATCCCTACGGGTTATCCCATGAAATGCACTGACACAGTCCCCACTTCAGAAGATGAAAAACAGATGGAGCATCCATATTAAGTTAAGGAGGACACAACAGTGCACCACATTGAGAAACCTAGGGAGATCCCTCTGAGGCCAGAGCAAAGATCCTACTTGCCACCCCCCTAAGATAAGCACTCTGTGACTTTTTAGAGACAGAAGCAGAAGGTCCTGAGTTACAAGGGGGACTGTGTCCCCAATTGGCCTGGAAGAGGGGAAAGGCAAGCAGGGTGGAGGAGGCACCCAAGAGCTGAGGCTCAAGAGGGGAAAGTGGGCGGGAATCAGTAATAAATAGTTAAGATACAAGAGAAGATCAAGAATTACAGTAGGTATGTAATTTTCATATCTTCCCTTGTCAATCTTCACCATTTATTACTGCTGGGTGAGTACCAAACCCCCCGGAGGGGACCTGCCACTGCTCTTAGGGAACAGATTCTCTCAGCTACCTGCAGGGGAGATGTAGTAGGGAGAGACCCTTCTGCCATACTAGGCTAATATGGCCTAAGGCTGGTCAGACTGAGGTGGTGTCCCTCATGGCCTGGGAGACAGGAGACACCCCTGAAGATTCCTCCTTGCCCTGCGAGAGAAAAGACAAGTCCCCTGAAGAGCGAAGGAAATCACCCTACGCCGGTGTTAGGGAATGCTAAGCCCTCCTCAGATTCTGGATGGTAATAAACCAGCAGAAGTAATGAAAAGCAAGTGGCAGAGCAATAATAACCTGTTTATTACTTACAATGATTAGACTTACACCCTAAACAGTATCTTCAGTCAAGCTGATACTGGGAGCCAGAGTATATCTATCCCCCCATGACGTTCTCAGTGAGAATACCTAATACAATAGTTTTTATAGTAAGATAGTGACTACGGTAGCAGCCAGTTCATATGTATATTATAATTACTATTAGAGTTACAGGCAGTCCCTACAGGGGTGTAGCTACAAGGGTGCAGGGGGTGCAGTGGCACCCGCGCCTATGAGGTTTGAAGGACCCAAATCATAATTTTGATGTTTAAAACTGGGAAGGGGCCCTGTAACACTGTCTTGCACCCAGGCCTTCTGGGAATTTGCTACGCTACTGAGTCCCTATTGGGCAAAAGTGAGGCAGCTCCACAGTTATAGATAACATTATAAAATGTTGCTAAGATCATCACTCCTTAGAACAAAGAAGGTACAGTTGGTACATGAAAAATACTGGATGTGATGTAATTATACACAAATACAAAACATGGCAGTGCGGCTAATATATCAGAATATGACAAAGACAAATGTCTTGGCTTATTACATGCTGTTACTAAGCAGAATAAAATGGAATCATAATGTTTCCCTGGCTACTTACACTCGTACAGTAAATGCCAATGTCCTACAAGTTAGTAGTGATTTGCCATTATATATATATATATATCATAAGGTTTGTCTAAGGTTCATAGTGGGAGGCTAATTAGGGTGTGGGGACCGTGTGTAACATTCCCCACCATGTTGCCTTACTGATTAGGCAACACAGTATTGGATATGTTGTGTGGGCAGCAGTTTCATTTACAGACCCGATGTGCAAGTCTTGTAAAGGAATTTGAGTCTTTAACGGTGTTGTTTTAGAGTGCGCCAAAGACAGTAAAATTTTAGTATTAAAAATATAATTAAATACAGTTGTATAATAACAAAACCTTTAAAAGTTAATTGTAACCAAATATTGGAGAGTGCATTGATAAAATTGTCATAATAGTGTTGTAATAAAACTAGCATAGGTAATAACAGTGCTTTTTATATGTGACAAAGCAAAGATTTAAGTTTTATAATTGATACAACACAGTATTATGATTGCACAAAATACCTAGTCAAAACTGGTATATAATAGACAGATAGGCAAGGAAACCATGAAAGGAGTCTGATTTTGGAGTTGGTACAAAGGTAATCACAGACTGACAAAAATGGAATAGTTTGTTTATAAATGACAAAACAGAAACTAGGTATGTCAACACCACAAGTGATATGTGTATAAAAAAAATATTGATGTGTATAACCACATTACATAATTTGTAAAAACAGTATTAAATGCATTGTTGAACATAAAAAGGATACACAATTGACCACTGATGATGAAGATTGTACTTTGAGAGTGGATAAGGCATGTAGCGGCGGCGTACGTTTTGCAGGATTGAAGAATGCCTTGATAATGTCTCCTGACAGGTCATTATAAAACGTATATAACCAGTCTATAAAGTTAATATTGGTAACAGTCCATAAAGTTTATATGAGTAACCACAAGTTGACATAGTTACAGGCTAAATGTCATTTGTAGAAAGGTGGTAACCCCACAAGGCACATGGGGCTATGCAGATGTTGATTTAAAGATGAAATACCAGCAAAGTAAGAAAGTCAATGTTTATACTGCTGGCTGCTAGATGGCTGGATTTGCAGAGGCCTAGGCACTAAATTGTGCATTGAATCTTTTAATGGAGCAGCCATACACACTGGCATAGCATTTGTGTTGTGGAAGTTGATCGCACCCTGGTACAAAGAGTAATAGTTTATAAGTGACAGTCCATAAAGAACAATCAGTATGTATGAGGTACCAGCCAGGCTTGAAAAACACCAGCAGTGAAGAAAATGTAGGTCTTGCTTGAAGATCAACTGAGGAAGGTTCTTCTTGCTGAAGTCAGGGGATTGCTCCTCCCCCAGACTTGGCTTTATAGTAAGCAGAAACAATAAGCTTGATTGTAGAGTCTGAATTGGCTGGACCTTCTTCAGTGCATTTAAATATTTACAAATAGGTGTACAGTAATTGTGCTGAAAACATTACACTTGCAGAGGTAATAATAGCCTGCCTTATGTAGTAGTCCGTATATGGAGACACTCAGGCACGAAGAAGGTGATGACATTGAAGTTGTGGCAGCTGTTTTCTTTTCAGAAAAAAGACAAATGTTTTTGCAGCTTAGATGGAAGTGTTACTGCCTGTATGCATGAAAATGTTATGTGTGCCACACTGTTGAAACATGCAAACTGGTAAAAATGCTGTTATAAACCTAGCTGATAAAACAACCATAGCTATTTTGCATTGAAAAATGACAAGGTTATTAGCAATGTCTTTGATTAATGTGTGGTGAGACATAACCACAGTTTCTGGTAATTGTAACAGAAAAGATACTGGTGTCAGCCATGCCCTCAAAGGAACATACTGAGGTCCAATAAGGAGGAAATGCCATTTGGTCATCTGTGAATACAGCCTGTTTTCAAGTCTTAGAAGAGGTCGTGTCAGTAACTGAAACATAATGTCCTTGCCTATGTGTTGCAATTGTGGTCTAGTGTAGGCCTACCTTATGAAATAAGAGTGCAGTAGCATGCACTTTAAACCTATGGCGGTGTGCCATTTATATTATGTAATACTGGGGTAAACACATGTTGGCCTATACCTGTGACAGTGTCTGTTGCACTTGTGAAGTTTGAAAATGGGGGCTCTCTGGGGGTCCTTCCTGTGTTTTGGACAAAATATTCCTAGGTATACAATAGTGTGGGGTCCTGCTACTGGGTCTTGAGTATGTGTCTGGTAGGCTTTAAGGAGATCTAGTAACATGACACTATGAAACCTAGAAATGCTGGTACAGAAGTAGAATATAAATTCTGTCATGTTGTAATTGAATAGATGTAAAGGGTACCTGGGAGTAGTGATGTGAGCAGACCACTAGTTGGTCTGGGTTACTGCATTGCACTGTTGGGGGAACAACAGTTGGAATTTGGGTTGTTGTTGGGAGGCTTTTGAACATTATTAGCTTTAAAGGTCCCATAGGGCACACATGGCCTGGGAGAGGGGGAGGTATCTGCAGAGGGATGGGTGAAGGGCACCTTACCGAAAGTGCCCGGCCTTTGCCAGGGTTCTTAAACCTCACAGTAGATCCTCCCATGTGGGGAGATCCGGGGGGGGGGTCGAACCAGACAGCGAATGCTGTAAATGTGAAAACAAAACCTGTCTGAGCCCTGAGGAAGAATCTCCCCTGTGGTTTGACTGAGGTTGCATGGTTCCAGAAGGACAATCCTCAGTGTTGCCCACTAAGGGCACCCCTGAAGTCTCAGAGAAGGAGAACTGGAGCTCAGCACTGTGGCTCCACACCTCACCCTAGCCTCTTAACCCCTCAGTCTCCGAGGCCACCCTCTTCCTCAAACCCCGTGTCCAGGGGTCCCCTAATTCCCCAGGCCCCCCAAGAGAGAGACTGCAGGAGAGGAGGTCCCCATCCCCCACCAAGGGGGCCATGGCAGCTCCAGAGATGGCAGCTGTCCCTGCCCCCACAGCCAAGACCGCCATACCAGGCCCCCCAAGACCACTATCCACCACAGCATCCCCAACACCAGAGTTGGCGTGGTGGGATGCAGGGACCACCGACTCCAGGGTGTCTGGGAGGCAAACACAGGGCTGCCTGGTGCCATGTCCAAGAGGACTCCCTGACTCCGAGGAATTGGGGCACCAGTCCGGATCGGCCATAGAGTCATCCACCTCTGAAGAAGAAGAGACCACACAAACCACCAGACTAGCAACATCAGGAGCTCTCCTATCAATGGTGCAGAGAATGGCACCGCCGCGGGACATGGCCCCACCCGTGGTGCCGCCTCAATCACCGGCATTGCTTGCGAATGGTGCTGGGGTCAAAAGTGGCACAGGCAGGCAGCGCAGAGGGTCCAACAGTGCCGGGGAGCCTGCACCTCTGAGGAGGTGTCTGCCGTGGCAGTGCCCTTGACTCGGTTCCGCAGGGAACCGAGATGATCCTCTGGCACTGCAAAAGAAACCTCTTCGATGGCAAGGTTGGAACCTGAGAAGGTCTCCTCACCAGGCTGTATAGACCTGGAAGAGGACCCAGAGGCAGGGTCAAGAGATCTTGCCATGGCATCCCTAGAACCATGCCATCCTCTGAAAGTCGGCGGGGGGTCCTGCTAACTTTAAACGCATGGATCTTAAGAATGCGGTGGTCCATGGAGATACAGGCAACGCAGTTGTCCAAATCATGGTTGGGATCCAGGCAACGCAAACAAACATCATGTCGGTCCATAACGGAAAAATGCTGGCCACAGAGGCACAGACGCTTGGGGACATGGCCCGCTTTGGATTTTCTCTTAGCCCCCAAACCAGACATGACACGAAAGAAATTCAACAGTACTTTACAGAAAAAGAACCCGGTGCCATAGGTAGATATAAAAGAAACAGGCTTACCGGTTTCCAATGGCATTGGGTGAATTCAGAACTGGGATGGAGATGGAGAGGCAGGAAAATGGTGTTGAATGGCGAAAGCCTAGTGATGCAGATGAACGTTCGGCAACTCGCGCAGCAGGTGCGATCTCGACAGTGGGAGAAACAGAACTGGGGAGGAGGAGGAGTCTGTGGCCCCTAACAGCCAACCCTCATGCACTACGCAATGCGTCTGCATCTTGGGCGGTACCATTGGTGCTGACTCCCCCCTAGAAAAAAAAAAAAACTTCCATACAGGTGCACGCCTCCGGTTTACACCCAGCAGTAATGAATGGTGAAGATCAACAAGGGAAGATTCCTCCTGCCGCAGCCCATCATCCCTTTTTAGTGTATCAAAGGGGAGACTCCCTGCCTGCCCCAGAAACTGGTAGACATATGCCAGCCCCACCATTCTCCACCCGGCAAAGTTCAAGTCTACTTGAGCTGGTTCAAACTGTTCATCTTCCAAAAGCATCCTATGATAAAAAAAGATCTGCATAAGTTTAGAATGCCATTTCATGAGATGCCAAACCCACAAAGCATTGGATGTAATTTGAGTGAAGTGATGCAGCAGGGGAGAGCTGCCCCTAGTAATAAATAGAATCTTTTTGGTATCATGTAAATCATTAATAGTAAATTCTATAGTTTTCCATGCAATGATGTAATTAGTGGATAGCCAGAAAAGCAAAACTCTAAGGAAAGCCGTTCTAGCATAGAACTCCAAATCTAAAGCATCTATCCTCTTTCGATCATAAATTGTGACAGAAAAGAGGCAACAACTGGTAAACGGGGGTCTCAAATCCCCACAGCCATAAAAATTGTTTTGAGCTTGGATGGCACACTAGACGGTCAGAGGGCATGATCCCCCAATACCACAGATGTGCCAGGGCTCACATCACCATAGATGAGGCAAATTTAAAAAAACATAAAGCTCCATGGACTTCTCAAGGGCAGACAGTAACACATATATTCCTTTTATTAGAATTCATGCACTTTAATCTTTTTGTACTGTAGTCTTTATGGCTTTTCAATCTGATAGGGGCAGGATGCTACTGTTTGCAAGTTGCCTCAGTTGGGATGTATAGTCTAAATCAATTTTTGATTTTTTTTCTATCCTGTTTTATATCCTGGTGGTGAGTACATCTCATAGATATTAGTTTATAAACAGTTTTCAAAATTTTACTATTTTTTAGTTGTTGTTTGCAGTGAATTGTTACTGCTCCTGAAAGATATCCGGTTGACCACACTGAAGATGAAAGGCCTCTGTTTATCCACATCAGGTATAGCATAGGCAATCGCAGTGCAAGCTTTCACATATTTACACTGCTAATGTGCTCAACCCTGTCATGGAGTAACCACCATGGAGGTGAGAGAGCAGTTCAGAATCCTTTCCCATTCAAACCTTAGCATCCCATATGAGACTGCTTACAATCTATTAGCGGCATTTGCATTGATAGTTTTGTGATGTGGATACCTACCCACTTAAAACTCGATTAAGACCACCCCAACTTGTTTAACACAGACCACCAAATAGCCATCATATTTTCATGGCTTTTGGCCACTACCAACCTGGTCCATATTTGAACCAGAGGTGAAAGTTTCCTTTACTTGCTTATAATATTATTGCTCTGATACTGATGCTGATCAGAAACTTTGCTAGACTGATTTCAGTTAGACTAACAAAATAAATCAGAAGCATAATTACTGGGACTTTCTGGCCTTCCTTGGAAATCACAGAAAGAATACGATCATAATCCTTGACATGGAATTCCACTTCATTTATATTATCAAATACGCCTAATAAATGTGCCTGCAAAGAAATAAAAGACAGATCATGTTAAGATTCGCAGGAATCGGTGGAATCTTTTGTAACACAATTTAATACTACTACAATTTATTAATAATAGTAATAATATTAATATTAATATTAATGTTATTGCTTTTCACTTGACAAGAGGGGACCAGAGCACAGTGCAAAAACTAGAAGTCTACATAAGTGGACATTTAAGTGCCCACCTTATGCCATGAAACACTGTACCTCTCTCTTTTACACAGATCAGGGCAGATGGGGACAAAGGCACAACATGAAACCACACACAAAATCATTTTTCACACTGTGAGCCATGGGTCAGGCAGACTGCATGTTTATTTAGTTGTCAGATGGTACACAGCTTATAGGGTATTACCCTGATTATTATTAGCATAACTTATTTTTTTAGGCACACCATATACCAATGCTGCATTTCTCAATACTTTGCTATACAGTCTGTACTGCACTACACTGCTGCTTCAGTTTCATTACTCTTCTTCCCCTTCAGGGTCCCTTGGGATTGGAATGTGCACACACAAGACTATGTGCATGGTGGCACACTCTCAGGCAGGGCAGGTGTTGCCCTCGGGCAACGGTGACTGCGCTTGGCTACAGTACCATCTAATAGCATCTCATGAATTAGCAAATCAGCATTATAATCTTCTAAGTATTGATGGATGATTTTGTTATGTGTATCTCCCTTCTGGCATCACTCTGATAGCCCTAGTGGCCAAAAAAAACCCCACACATGCTCCCATGCCTGGCCCCTCACCTGGGGACATAACCAACTCCAAATTTTGCCAGGCACACTATCCTGACAACCATTACCATTACAATTACTTAGGGTTCACTCTTCACACATTTAGGTACAGTACCTGTTCTCCTCTGAAGCATTTCAGTCATACTGTTCCCTCCGTTACATACAGTTGATGGGAGTGGATCCGCAAGGATCCTAGCGACCTCCTTTGAGAAAGAGTTCACCACTAGTTCCTTGTGCCAATCGAATAGTCATCTTTATTCAAAATAATGAAAGAAAACCCCAGAACAGTCTACCATCAGCAATTTTTTCTTAAGTCTCCAGTTGTGGGATTGAGGATCTAACAATGGAGGGGGATTATATTTGTAAGATGGAGTGGCCCAAGCAGTCTGGACATGAAGTTGTGAGGTTCGAGTGAGATCAAGGATTTATTTTTATTTTTGTGATAGTTCATATATGGGAACGTCATTTTTTTAAATTCTAGTCTTTTATTTTCCTTTTCCTGATTGGGATGAAAACAATATCTATCTGGAGGATGTCCCAGTCAAGATCAAAGACTTAGATGTGCCCTTGGGTTCAGCGCTGAAAAAGAGAATGGAAAAAAAATCTCCATCTGGACTTGAACAAAGGTTGTAACAGCCTTTTCAATTTTGAATCTGTGCAATTAACACAAATGCCAACAAGACAAAAAAGCTGGAAAACTGTGTGACACTAATGTGTAGTAATTTTGATTGATGTTTTAGCTGAATAGTTAGCAGTGCCCCTTCAACTGCTGGTACTGGACCTCAGAGGTACATGGTAGGACTGGCAGCAGCAGCAGCTGGTTGTTTTCGAAATGAATGAAACTTATGGAACAGGAAGAGGAGGCGGGGGAAATAGTATGGATGACCCACAACTGGAGGAAAGGCAAGAGGAAAGGCTAGTGGTAACAGAATTCCTCTCTATCACTGTGGTCATCTGTGAAATGTACCATCTGAGTGCTGTCTGCCTGCATATATTTTGAACAGTACAGTATATGTTCTTGAATTTGGGCAGACTCATTTTAAGAAAAGAGAGCCTCTCCACATATTCTATGTGGAAAGATATACTCTTTTGTCATTCACTATTGCTTCAGAAGCACCAACAATTATCTGAATAGGTGCTGGAGGATGGGCAACTGAAGCTTTCAATGGCAGTCAGTTAAAGAAGGCTACACTGATTTTTACTAGTGCCAGTACAGTAGTGGTTCATCACATGCAATGAAGAAAAAATTACTCACCTTAGTAATTGTGTTTCTTCTAATGGAGTCTTGCTGTATTCTTACATATGCAGGTAGCTCCAGCACTTGAACTGCCCCGGAGAGGAAAGAGTTAACTCTATGCCAGAGCATAGAATGTTGGGCTTGAGCTTGGTTCAGACCTCTGTCTGCAGCACTTCAAAGTGTAACCGTCAGATTCTTATGAGATAATACTAACTAACTACACCTTCTAAGTGGGAAATTGTAAAGAAAATAGCCAACAGGCAACAGATTTTTTGGGTCCCTCAAAGACTCAAGTCGAGAACCCAAAAAAGAAAAAATAACCAGGTAGTAGACCAAAATATAACTACAAAAACAACTTAACTAAAACCCACTCCCCGTTCTAAAAGGGAGGAGTGCCAAGTACACCCTTGAGGTACAACACTGTACCTGCCAGCCCACTTCTAAAAATAGGTTCTGAGAGGGGAGGCAGGGAGGGAGGTCAGAATACAGCAAGACTCCATTAGAAGAAACACAGTTACTAAGGTGAGTAATTTTTTCTTCAAACAACATGAAGTCTTGCTGTATTTTGACATATGCAGACTACCCAAGCAGTACCTCCCAGGAGGAGAGTACCGAACCTATTTGGGGAATAGGCTCTGCAGTACTGTTGTACCAAACCTAGCATCACTCCTAGCCTGGCTATCCAGAGAGTAATGCTTGGTAAACGTATGGACTGTTTTCCAGGTGGCTGTTTTGCATATTTCTAATAAACATATATCTCTGGCAGCAGCTACAGAAGCAGCTGTACCCCTAGTTGAATGAGCCCCCAGGCCTGAGGGGGGTATTTTGCCTGGCTTTTCATAGCAGAATTGTACACAAGAGACAATCCACCTGGCAATAGTTCTCTTAGTAGCAGGTTTACCCTTTCCAACTTCATCATAAGTGAGAAACCACTGAGAACAGTCAAACCTAAGTGCCTTAGCATGCTCAATGTAGTAGCTAAGTGCCCTCTTAACATCCAAACTGTGTAATCTTCTTTCTCCTGAAGAATAATGATCAGTGAAGAACACAGGACGAGACATGGACAGGTTCAGATGAAAATCCGAAACCACCTTGGGTAAGAACCTCCTATTGGTTCTAAGGACCACCTTATCTCTATGGAATGAGATAAAATCTGGCTCCATTGACAGAGCTTATAAGTCACTAATACACCTGGCAGATGTGATAACTACCAGGAACACAGTTTTCCAAGTCAAGTACTTAAGTTCTGCTGAAGCCAATGGCTCAGAAGGGGGTTGTATAAGCTGAGCAATGCAAACATTAAGATCCCAAGCAGGGGTAGGGTTCTTAAAGGGAGAGTTGGTATGAAGCAGACCTTTAAGGAACTTACAGAAAATAGGGTGAGATGCCAGGAAAGAAGCCTTCCCCACTGACAGAAAAGCAAAGACAGCTGCTAAGTGCACTTTCAGAGTGGCTGACCTGAGACCTAGGCCACTGAGATGAACCACATAATCCAGAACAGTAGCCAGCAGCAGCAGTGTCTAGTAAGACATCCTTATTGGAACACCAGATGCTGAATCTCTTCCATTTAGAATTATAAGTTTTTCTGGTGGCAGATTTTTGAGAGGCTTTAAGAATATCCAGAACCCCCTGAGATAGGAGCAGACTTGCAAACTCTAACTCTTCAAGAGCCAAGCCTTGAGGTTGACAGACTGAAGACTGGGGTACCAGATTCTCCCCTGAGAGGAGGTTAACAGGTTGTGCCTCTTGGGAAGAGATAGGGGAAGATGGACTGCTAGGAACATCAACAGGGGATACCAAGGCTGTCTGACTCAGTCTGGAGCAATCAGGATCACCTTGCACAATTGTGACCTGATCTTGACTAGGACCTTGAATAACAGGGAAAGGGAGGAAATGAATAAAGGAATCCCAATCCAGAACCAGAGCATCCAGGGGAATTGTGCCCATGACTGGAGGTCTGCAACAAAAGAGAAGAAGTTGATGATTGTCCAGGGTTGCAAAGAGATCTATCTTTGGAGTACCCCACCTTGAAAAGACTGCTTTCAAAATAAAGGGGTCCAGGGCCCATTCGTGATGGCCCTGAGAGATCCTGCACAGGGCATCTGCTAGCACATTGTCCTTCCCTGGTAGGTGGACTGTTACCAGAGATGCCTGCAGGGCATAAATCAGAGACCAAATTTTCATGGCTTCCATGCAAAAGGCTGTGAGTGGAGAGGGAGTGCCTCCCTCCTTGTTGATGTACCACATGGTGGTGGTATTGTCTGTCCTGACCTGCACCACCTTGTTCCTTACTGAGTCCGAGAAAGCTTGGAGAGTCAGGAATACTGCCCTGAGCTCCAGAAGATTCAAATGAAGAAGATACTCCAGAGAAGACCACACCCCTTGTGCTGTGAGGGTACCTAAGTGAGCCCCCCAGCCCAGGAGAGAAGCATCTGTGGTTAGCACCACTGATTGAGTCTGACTGATGAATGGGACTCCTTGCCTGAGATTGTCCTGATCCAACCACCATTGGAGAGCTTGGATCAGAGTCTGAGTCACTGGAATCAATTTGGTTAGAGGATCTTTTTCCTGACACCAAAAGGACCTCAGATGAAACTGAATGTCCCTCATCTGAAATCTGGCTCCCTGTACCATCACAGTGGAAGCTGCCATGTGGCTCAGGAGCTGAAGAAAATGTCTTGCTGGTCGAGACACCAGAAGGTGGAAAGAAGAAGCAAGGTCTGTAAGGGTCTTTGCCCTTGCCAGAAGAAGAAAAGTCTTTGCTTGGACAGTATCGAACTCTATCCTTATGAAGGTTAGGAGTTGTACTGGTTCAAGAACTGATTTTGATAGATTGAGGAGAAATCTCGGGGAAGTGAGAAATTGTTGTGTCACTTGCAGGTCTGACTTGACTTGGTCTGGGGACTGTCCCAAAATGAGCCAGTCATCCAGATATGGAAAAATGGAGATGTTTTGTCTCCTGAGAAAGGCCACTACTACTGCTAGGCATTTTGTGAACACCCTTGGAGCTGACGTTAGCCCAAAGAGCGTTGCTCTTAAATGATAATTGCCTGAAGGCAATTCGAACCTGAGGTACTTTCTGTGGGAGCACCTGATGGGAATGTGAAAAAAAGGCATCCTTGAGGTCCAGGGAGGCTAACTAATCCCCTGGCCTCAGAGAGAGATGAATTACTTCCAGAGTCACCATTTTGAATCTTGGCTTGACGAGGTGCTTGTTTAGGTATCTTAGGTCTAGGATGGGCCGCCACTCCCCTGTCTTTTTTGGGGTAAGGAAGTATCTGGAGTATAGACCCTTGCCCCTGCATGGAGTAGGAACTCTCGCTATGGCTCTGAGAGCCGGCAGAAAGGAAACCTCTGCCTCTAGGGCAAAGGTTTCGGAGATGTTTGCAGGTGGAAAAGATCCGACCCTCAGTTTTGGAAATTTTTTGAAGCTGAGGGCTAGTCCCTGGCTTACTACCTCCAGGACCCACTTGTCTGAGGTAACAGACTTCCAGGCCTGGAAGTAGTAAGCCAGCCTGCCTCCTACTGGAATAGGGGAGTCAACCCGGCCTGACACATTAGGGTGCCTACTTGGCAGGAGCCTTAGACTGGGAGGAGGATGCAGCCTGGCTCATTCCCCTTCTGCTTCTTTCTCTGAAGAACGCCCTCTGAGGAAAAGGAGAGGAGGCCAAAGGCCTGTGAAAAGGCCTGCCCCTAGACTGCTGCTTCTGAAGAGCTGCTTGCCTTTCCTTGGCCTGTGCACTCCATAGGTGGTCCTGTATTCATCCATCTTTTCATCTAATTCTCTGTCTGCTCCCCAAACAGAGAATTACCCACCACAGGAAAATCCATGGTCTTAGCCTGAGTGCCCTGTCAGAGGCTAGTGCTTCTGAGGCAAGCAAATCTCTGAAGAGACACAGATGTAGCCATGACTCGTGATGACTTATCATTTGAGTCCACAGCAACATGAAATTGGATCTTAGATGCCTCGATCCCATCAGCAGCCACCTCCTCCAGCTCCTTGGCTAGCTGGGAGGAAGCCTGTTTAGCCAGTTCCAGAACAGAATCCCATCTGGACTTCTGGTATCTGGCTGTGTAGGCCATATAGTTTGCCTGCCTGAGACCCAAGGAGGATGCCAAGTACTGTTTTTTGGCCATAGTATCCACCTTCCTAGAGTCTTTATCTGGGGTGTGTGAAGCCAAAGGTATATTAGCCTTGCCACAGGCTGTAGCCTGCATGACCTCAACATGGCTGCATTGTTGGAACAAGAACTCCGTACCTAAGCCTGACAGCATATACCTCCTGCCCATTCTCTTGTCTATAGGAGGTAAAGAATTTGGTGTTTGGAGAATTTTTTGCATCTGTTTCCTAAGAGATTTATGGAGGGAACAGACAGCCTTTTGAACTCTGGGATGTCCATCATTTTTACAAAGTCAGGCCCTCTTGTCCAACAGCTTCAACCAGAGGGAGCTTGAGGGTCTCTGCGACTTTTGTAAAACAAATAGTGGGATGGGGACTCAGAAAGCCTGGAAGGGAAAACATTAGAAGGCCTGTCTGGGGAGATGTCTGGTTCAATGGGCTCATCCAGACCTTCCATACTATCATCATCATTGTCGTCATCATCATACCCTTTCTCCCCCTCCAAATCCAGTTCATAATACTCATCTGGAAAATATTCCGGAACCCGGAGGAACTGACCGAACCGAGTGCCTACCAAGAGGTGCCGGATCGGACAGAACTGGATGGAGTGATTCTACAATATTTATCTCCCTGGCTATCTCTTCAGCAGTTGGATGTTGCGGTTCTGGATCTGAACCGGCTGATTTTCTCTTTTTCTTTGATGGAACCGAGCCCTCAGGATCAGCTCTCCATTTGTCTAAGGAAGTATCGCCCAGGTCAGTAGGCATTCCCTCAGGTTCGGTCGGAACCGAACCGGGCTGGCCATCCAGATCAGCAGACTTCTCGACCTCCTTTTCCCTAAGCCTATCCAATCTCTTATCCAGGGTGGCCTTTCAGAAAATTCTTGCAGATTTGGCAGTGTGAATCAAGGTGGTCAATCCCCAGACAATAAACACAGGTGGTGTGAGGGTCTGCCTTAGCAAAGGCATCCCCACACTCACTACAGTGTTGAAACCCAGTGGGCCTGGTTTTTCTCTTGGGTTTCTCAGATGTAGCCATTCTAACCACTTACCCTTTATCAGCTTAAAAGCCAGGTAAGACCCCCCCTATCGGTTACCAACTGTGTTAAGGGTCGTGGAAAAAACGTCTAAAATTCAGTTTTTTTGAAATTGATAGAGATTGGTACCTCACACTAAAAAATTAAAGAAATAAAATAAACCAACACAACTGGTTCCTAACCAGACTGATCGACAGATTTTACAATTTCCACACAGAAATAAACAATAAAGAAACTAAAGTCCACTACCTAGAACACTTACTGTACTGCAGACAGGGATTTGAAGCCAAAAATAAAAGACAAAAAAAGGTATGAAACCGATGTATTACTTCAACCAAACCGACAAGTGAAGGAGCAATCTCTGGAGCGACTGTTCATTTAGGCGGAGTAAAGAATCTGATGGTTATACTTTGAAGTGCTGCAGACAGAGGTTTGAACTGAGCTCGAGACCAACATTCTATGCTCTGGTATAGAGCTAACTCTTTCCTCTCCGGGGCAGTTCAAGTGCTGGGGCTAACTGCATATGTCAGAATACAGAAAGACTTCATGTTGTTTGAAGAGCACAGTCTCTTCTATATAATCTTTCACCATTTTTATGACTGCAGTGGGCGAAGGGAGCTTATTGGATACCAAATGGACTTTTTTTGTCTTATCTATTTATGCTCCTCCCCCGGTACCCCTGCCGGTCACTCCTTCAGAGCGCCAATGCCCACCACACCACCACCTCGACCTCCCACAACCATTTCCCAACCCTATCTCATGACCTTACTGGGTAACCCAGCATGTCCCTATGTGAGGAGAGTCTCTCTCCTTGAGGGGAAGTACCAGAAGATGCAACCACACAACCCCTGTAGGCCGCCAACGTCAGTCCTGTACTATCTGGGCTTCTGCAGTGTGTGGGCTGTGTGCTCATCATCTGGTTTGCAGGGGAATAATTCCACATTTTCTGGCCTGCCCCACACAGTAGCCTGTGTAAGGATGGCATCCTGAGGTGGGGACGTACGGGATAGCATGTTGAGGCTTCACGCCCTGAAGCTCACCCCCAATCCACCTCTAGGAGCCCAGGCTCGACCCACCCCAGGAGGGAAGCATCCAGTAGACACTTGTGAATCCCCTCCCTGCTGGTCTCCACTCATGTTGCGCGAGCTCGGGGTATAAACTCGGCTCACCACCAGCATGTTAAGCAAACCCCTTCTCTTGGTGCCACAGAGCTGGCTTGAACAGACTTTTTAATAGTGAGGGTGAATGGCAATCACTGGGCATCCACCCCGCACTATTTTGTCTGTCGGTACTGGTGGAACACGTCACTGTCTGCCGTGTCCAAGATGGCCACTGGAGTTCTCTGCACATGCACAACTACTCTTGCATGCAGACTTAACTTTGGGGCACAGCAGCACAGTCTGCCACGTCCAAAATGGCCACTGCGGCACAGTGCGCATTTGTGAGATGTTGCACATGTGCTGAGAACTCCGGTGGCCATCTTGGACAGGGCAGTACAGTCCGCCATGTTCCTCCGTAAGCTCGGCTGCAGCCGTACTGGCTCTGGCCAGAGTTTGTTGTAGTAGGGACTTCTGGCACCACAATAAACTTTCCAAGCTGTTTTTATCAGCCCAAAGTCTGATGTCAGGTCCCACAGTGGTTTGTCTTCTTGTGGTGTAGCAGCAATCACATTGGTAGTACCAACAGTAGTGGTTGGTATTTGGTGGCAAAAACCACATTGGTAGTTGTACCAGCAGCAGCAGCAGCAACAGCAGCAGATTGTGTTCCCTCCCTCTATGCCAGATTTTGCGCAGATTCAGAGAGCATTAAATGTGATGATTTAGCACTTTCTTAACTATACATGCTGACACTGTCTCAACAATTCACAGTAATATTCCAGGTCCTTAAAGTCATATGGCTGAAAGGATGTCTGAGTTGTGTCTTAAAACAGAAAATCCAAAAAATGTGGCTAAAAAGTAATGTTTAATCTTTGCACATATTTATAATATGCTAATCACTCAGGAAGGTGTTTAACATTTTTCCCACAAGTGATGCAGTACTGATATCATAGTTGTCAAGAAACTGTGACTCGGCAGGCCCATCAGTGCAGCAATAGTGCTACCGCTCACAACACTGGTAATCCAAGTTCAGAAATGAGCTCAGGTTGTCAGAGACCAGTTGGGGAGGAAGACTGAGCATCCCGGGGATGCTCTCCTCCTCCTCCTCTGGGGTGGGTGGGTGGGTCACCCTACTCGCTGCAATACTGCCACCTGGGTGACCACAGGTGGCAGCACAGCTGAGGCTACCACAGGTGGAAGGGATGCAGGCTGGGTGTCCAGTACCTCCGTTGCACACCTACATCCTTGCGCCAAGGTGAAACACACAAAATACCCCACTGCCCAACAGATGATGGACCCAGATCGATGTGGTAATGGGAGATGAAGATGTGTGCTGACTTCCAGGTATCAGCCCTGCATATCTCCTGGATATGGACCTCCCTGGAAGCAGCGGTATGATGGGTGGAATGAGCCCTTAACCCTAAAGGAGGCTCCTTACCCACCAACCTATAGTAGAGGTTTATGCAGGACACAATCCACCTGCCAATCATCCACTTAACTGTTAGTCTGCCAGATGTGGCCTCAGCATAGGTAACAAATAGCTGCAAAACCTCTCCCTGAACGCCAGCTGTGCACTCCTTGTAATAGGCAAGTATTCACCACAGGTCCAACATATGGAGCCTGTGCTCGGCCTCTGAGGTGTGACTAGTGAAGTACACTAGGAGATTAATCACCTGGTTAAGGTGAAAATCTGACACAACCTTCAGGAGGAACTTTGGGTTGGGGTGAAGGACAACCTTGTCCCTGTGGAAGACCAGGTAAGGAGACTCCACCAAGAGTGCCTGGAGCTCATTGATCCTTCTGGCTGAAGTGATAGCCACCAGAAAGGCAGTCTTCCATGACAGGTGAGATATGTCACACCTGTGCATTAGTTCGAATGATTTGCTCATGAGCTATGCCAACACCAGCAACAAGTCCCAAGGTGGTGGTGGTTCATGCACTGGAGGGGAAATATGGTCAAGGTCTTTAAAAAAGTGCCAGACCACCTTCTCCTGTGCCACCGACTGCATACTGGTCCGCACCTGGTAAGCAGAGATGGCAGCCAGGTGCATCTTGAGGATCGTCAACCAAAGGCCTGACAGAGAAGGACCAGAGATAGTCAAAAATGCTAGCCACTGGACAAGATAAAGTGTGTGCTGACTTCCAGGCAGCAGCCCTGCATATCTCCTGGATAGGAACCTCCCTGGAAGCAGCAGTATGATGGGTGGAATGAGCCCTTAGCCCTACGGGAGGCACCCTACCTACCAACCTATAATAGGAGTCGATGTAGGACACAATCCACTTGCCAATAGAGTGTCAAGCCTATTGTCCCGACACCAAATGGAGAACCTCTTCCATTTGAAGGAATAGCACTTTTGAGTCGACTCCCTCCGAGATGCCTCAACCATAGTGAGGACATTGTCAGAGAGACCCAAAGCCTGGAACTCTAGCAGCTCAGGAACCAGGCTGTCAGGTGCAGGGACTGAAGGACTGGATAGAGTACCTTCCCCTGATTGTAAGAAAGCAGGTCTGGGTGAAGAGGAAGATGCCTTAAGAGCCTGCTGCTTAGGCTGAGGAGATTGGGGTACCAGAAATGGCAGGGCCAATCTGGAGCCACAAGGATCATCTATGCTTTGTTCCTCCTGGCCTTGAGCAACACCTTGTGGATCAGGAAAAATGGAGGGAAGGCACAAAGAAGGCCCAGTGTCCAGGGCCTGGAGAAGGCATCCCCATGCAGCATTCACTGCTGGGGGGGGCGGGCACAGTACAGCCTCAGCTTTGCATTCTCTCTGGAGGCAAACAGATCCACCAGAGGGGAGCCCCAGTGGGAGAAAAGGCTGAATACTACTTCCAGATGGACAGACCATTCATGAGACACCTCACCCACCTGGCTGAGAGCGTCCACCAGTTGGTTGAAGACACCCCCCACAGGGATGACCAAGAGATCATCCTCCAGGCTGTGCATGAGGGTCCAAGTGTGGACAGCTTCCCTGCAAAGAGGATGGGAGTGCGTCACACTCTGTTTGTTGAGGTAGTACATGGTCGTGGTGTTGTCCATATGGACCTAAATGATCTGACCGCGGATGTTTGGGGAAAAAAAGCAGTCAGCACCAGCTGGACTGCCTGGAGCTCCAGCAGGTTGATGTGGCACCAGGACTCCTCAGGGGTCCAGAGCCTGTGAACTCTGTGTTCCCCAAGGTGGGCACCCCAGCCCAAGAGGGAGGCACTGGTCATCAGGATGGCCATTGGTTCTGGGCAGACAAATGGGATACCTTCCCACAGATGTTCTGGGACTAACCACCATAGGAGGGCATCCCTGGGTCACAGTGACTGGCTGAATGACGTGGCCCTTGCACTGAGACCATTGGCGGGCCAGCTCCCATTGCAGGGAGCACATTCTCCAGTGGGTCTAATGGACCACACTGGTGCATGCTGCCATGTATCCCAGGAGGTGCAGAAGTGCCAAGAAGGGTGCAACTGCTCAACCCAAAATGATCAGGCAAAGGAGGAGAGAGTCTCTGCCCTGTCTGCTGGAAGCTGAGCCCTGTCTCTGCAAGAGTTAAGCTCCACCCTGATGAAATGAACCACCTGTGAGGGCACGAGTTCCGACTTGGTCTCGTTGACCAGAAGGCCAAGAGACATGCAGGTCTGGAGGTCCAGACCCCTGGACCTCTCCACCTCCACCCCGGAGGGACCAACGATCGGCCAATCATCTAGGTAAGAGTATACCTGGACTCCTCGGCACCTCAGATAAGCTGCCACCACTGCGATGCACTAGGTGAAGACCCTGGGGGCCAAGGACAGGCCAAACAAAATTTGTTCAGGTCATGCAGACCTAAGATAGGGCACCAGCCCCTCATCCATTTTTGCACCAGGAAGTACCTGGAGACAAACTCTGGCTGAACTGGAAGGTCCAAGATAGGAGCTACAACCTCCTTGCAGAGGAGCCGGGCGATGTCATCCCGCAGTGCCAACAGGATGTCCACAGACACCATGTCCTCCCATGGGGCACAGGCTCGGCAAGGCAGGTAAACCTCAAATTCCAGATGCAGACCCTGACCAACCCCTTCGAGGACCCATTTGTGCATGGTGATAGCGGACTAGGCAGAAAGAAAGTGGCAGAGTCGGCCCTCCACAGGAGGACCCAGGGGAGACAGGGTGGGCATGAGAGAGGACCTCCCATCCCATCACTGTACAGGCTTAAAGGCAGAGGAAGGACTGGCTGAGGAGCTGCCGGGACCCTGGCCTCCTGGCTTCCAGATGACCGTGGCCACTAACCAAGGCCGGGGATGCCAAGCCGAAGCCTGTTGTCCAGCCTGAGACTGGGCAGGTTTGGCCACAGGGGCAGAGAGAGGCTGAAAGAGTTTCTTCTTCTGCTATTTAGAGCCCCTGGGATCCCTCTGGGAAGAAGTCACCAAGTTCAAGCTGGCACTGGACTTTTTAATGCGGGTGAGGTGTGTGACAGTGATGAATAAGGCCCTGTCCCAGCTGTTATGTAGAAAGAATTTAAATGCAAGGATCTGTTCTACCTTCTCCTTTTCTGCAATTGTCCAGGCTGTGTGTGGGTGTTGATGTGCGATATGGATGCCACTACACATTCAGTCACTTCACTACCAGTCTAGCATTGTAAAGCACTTTGAGATACTTTGTGTATGAAAAGCACTGTGTAAATGCTAATTCTTCTTCTTCTTCTGTCTCTTCTCTGTCTGGTTGCACTACCAAATTTTCTTGTGAGACCTAGGAACTGATCACTCGGATGGTTTCACAATTCTATGCCTCTCGCTATCTCTCTGCCTTCACTTGCTGTTCTGTCTTTTTTCCCCCTTGCATATCTGCGGGTATGAAAATATATGTGAATCATTATGTGAAGTGTCACTCATAATGGGATCCCTTTGTTTAAAACTGTATATAGTTATACTGTTGAAATGATTGCAAAAAGCTATTTGGAACTCAAGAAAAAATTACTCACCTTAGTAATGTTGTTTCTTCTAATGGAGTCTTGCTGTATTCTGACAATAGCAGTGAGACCCAACCTTTGAACTGCCCCGGAGATGAAAGAGTTAACTTTCCATGCCAGGCATGGAACGCTGAGCTCGAGCTCAGTTGAGACTCTGTCTGTTGCTGTTTAAACTCAAACCGTTAGATCTTTATGAGCTAAACTCACTGAGGTCCTGTGTGGAAGCTGTAAACCTACACTAGCCAACTGGCTACTAACATAAAAACAGATTTTTTGGTCCCAAAAACAAAGACTCAAGTCAGGAGACCCAAAAAATGAAATAAACACAACACCCACTCACCCAAAGAAAGGGTGATAACAAAAAAGGGTGGGGCACCTCCTGAGTGCCAACACTGCCGCTGCCCACCCACATCCCAAAAACAGAGGTTCTGAGAGGGGAAGGGGGGGAGGTCAGAATACAGCAAGACTCCATTAGAAGAAACAACATTACTAAGGTGAGTAATTTTTTCTTCAAACAACATGAAGTCTTGCTGTATTCTGACAATAGCAGACTACCAAGCAGTACCTCCATGGAGGAAGGACAGAACCTACTTAGGAAATAGGCTCTGAAGCACAGCTGTACCAAACTGAGCATCACTCCTAGCCTGAATATCCAGGAGTAATGCTTGCTAAAAGTGTGAACTGTTTTCCAGGTAGCTGCTTGACATATCTCTAAGATAGGAATATCCCTGGCAGCAGCCAGGGAAGCAGCTGTACCTCTGGTAGAGTGAGCCCTCAGGCCTAAGGGTGGAACCTTACCTAGTTTTTCATAGCAAAATTCAATGCAAGAGACAATCCACCTGGCAATGGATCTTTTAGTAGCAGGTCTTCCTTTACGAACCGCACCATAAGTGAGGTACAGTTGGAGGGAGTCAAACCTATGACCCTTGGTACGTTCTATATAGTAGCTACGGGCTTTTCACATCTAGACTGTGCAGCCTCCTCTCACCAGAGGAGGAATGGTCAGTGAAGTACACAGGAAGAGATATAGATTGATTAAGGTGGAAGTCTGAAACCACCTTAGGCAAAAACTTCCTGTTAGTCCTGAGGACCACCTTATCCCTATGGAAGGAAATAAAGTCAGGCTCCACTGACAGGGCTTGTAGCTCACTTATGCGCCTGGCAGAAGTGATGGCCACCAGAAACACAGTTTTCCAAGTCAAGTACTTAAGCTCTGCTGAGGACAAAGGCTCAAAAGGGGGTTGCATAAACTGAGCAATGCAAACGTTAAGATCCCAAGCAGGGGCAGGGTCCCTGAATGGAGGATTGGTATGAAGCAATCCCTTGAAAAACTTGGAGAAAACAAAGTGAGCTGAAAGAGAAGAGGGCATACCTGCCGAAATGAAAGCAGAAACAGCTGCCAGATGCACCCTTAGTGTAGCTGGTCTGAGTCCCAAGCTATTCAGATGGACCATATAGTCAAGGACTGTGGGGAGATCAGCAGACTCTGGGGAAATAAGCTTACCAGAGCACCATATGGAAAATCTTTTCCACTTGGAATTATAAGTAGTTCTGGTGGAAGGCTTCCTAGAAGCCTTTAGAATATCTATAACACCTTGGGAGAGGTGTGAATCAGCTAACTCTAACTCTTCAAGAGCCAGGCCTTGAGATTGAGAGATTTGAGATTCGGGTACCAAACCCTCCCCTGAGCACAGGTTAACAGGTTGTAATTCCTGGGAAGAGCCAGGGGAAGATGGACTGTTAAGGACAATAGGAGAGGATACCAGGGCTGTCTGGCCCAGTCTGAAGCAATCAGGATCACTTTGCAGGGATGAGACCTGATTTTGACTAGTACTTTGAACAGGAGAGGGAAGGGGGGGAAGCATACAGGAACTTTCCTTCCCAACTGAGAACTAAGGCATCCAGGGGGACTGAGCCCAACACTGGGGGCCTGCAGCAAAAAAGGGGAAGTTGGTGATTGTCTGGGGCTGCAAGAAGATCTATCTGTGGGGTGCCCCATCTGGAGAATATCACCTCCAAGACCAAGGGATCCAGTGACCATTCGTGATGGCCGTAAGATATCCTGCTGAGAGCATCTGCCAGGACATTGTCCTTGTCTGGGAGGTGTACTGTTGTGAGGGAGGTGTTCAGAGAATAAGCCAGAGACCACAACTTCATTGCTTCTGTGCACAAGACCGTAGACCGAGTGCCTCCTTGCTTGTTGCAGTACCACATTGTAGTGGTATTGTCTGTTCTGATTTGAATAACCTTGTTCTGAACAGACTTGGAAAAAGCTTGAAGTGCTAGAAACACTGCTCTGAGTTCCAACAGATTCATGTGAAGCAGAGATTCCTGAGGGGACCACAACCCCTGGGTGGTCAGGTCGCCCAAGTGAGCCCCCCACCCGAAGAGGGAGGCATCTGTAGTAAGGATTAAAGAGTGAGACTGAGTGACAAAGGGAACTCCTTGTTTTAGATTGCTCTGATCCTGCCACTACTGCAAGGCCTGGATCAGGGTTCGAGTCACTGGGATCAGTTTGGTCAGGGGTCCTTTTTCTGAGACCAAAAGGCTCTCAAATGGAACTGAATGTCCCTCATCTGAAATCTTGCTCCCTGCACCACTGCTGTAGAAGCAGCCATGTGCCCCAGGAGCTGCAGAAAATGCCTTGCTGGTTGAGACACCTGTAGGGTGAATGAGGAGGCCAGTGTGATAAGGGTCCTTGCCCTGTCCAGGGGAAGGAAGGCTCTGGCCTTTTCTGCATCTAGCTCTGCGCCTATGAAGGCGAGGAGCTGAACAGGCTCTAGAAATGACTTTGAAAGATTCAGAAGGAAACCCAGAGAGGTGAGCAGTTGCTGAGTTATCTGTAGGTGTACAGTAACTTGACTTGGTCTGGAGACTGGCCTACTATGAGCCAGTCGTCCAGGTATGGGAAGATGGCAATCCTTTACCTTCTCAGAGAAGCAACTACTACTGCCAGGCATTTTGTGAACACCCTTGGAGCAGAGGTGAGACCAAAGGGCATTGCTCTGAACTGGTAATAGCCTGAGGGCAGCTCGAACCTGAGATACTTTCGATGGGAGCTTCTGATGAGAATATGGAAATAGGCATCCTTGAGGTCCAGGGAAACTAGCCAGTCCCCTGGCCTTAGAGAGGGTAGAATTATTCCCAGAGTCACCATTTTGAATTTTGGCTTTAAAAGTGCTTGTTTAAGTATCTGAGATCCAGGATGGGCCACCATTCTCCTGTCTTTTTTGGGGTAAGGAAGTACCTGGAGTACAATCCTTTGCCCTGGTGTAGGGGTGGAACCCTTTCCACAGCTCTGAGAGCCAGGAGGGAAGAGACCTCTGCATCTACGGCAAGTGCCTCTGAGGGATTTGCAGGTGGAAAGGATCTCGTTCTCAGCTTTGGAAATTTTTTGAAGCTGAGAACCAGTCCCTGGCTTACTACTTCCAGGACCCACTTGTCTGATGTTAGAGACTTCCAGTCCTGGACAAAGTAAGCCAGCCTGCCCCCTACAGGTAGTGGAGAATCGGCCCTGGCAAACCCATCAGGGTGCCTGTTTGGCAGGGGGTTCTGGCTGAGTCGTGGAAGCAGGTCTGCTTGTACCCCTTCTGCCTCTCCCTCTAAAGAACCCCCTCTGAGCATAGGCAGAAGAGAAGGCCTGGGCTTGGTAGAAAGGCCAATGAAAAGGCCTGCCCCTGCCGCTGCCCCTGGGATGCTGCCTCTGAGGAGTGGTCTGCCTTTCCTTGGCCTGGGCACTTCTATAAGTGGTCCTATATTCGTCCATTTTCTTCATGTAATTCTCTGTTTGCTCCCCAAACAGAGAATTACCCACAACAGGAAAATACATGGCCTTAGTCTGGGTATCCTGTGACAGGCTAGTACATCTAAGTCAAGCCATTCTACGAAGTGCCACAGATGTAGCCATGACTCTAGATGACACATCATTGGAGTCCACTGCAGCATGGAATTGCACCTTGGATGCCTCAATACCATCAGCAGCCACCTGCTCCAGCTCCTTGGCAAGCTGGCCAGGGACCTGTTTTGATAAAGCCATGACAGTGTCCCATCTGGATTTCTGATACCTAGCAGTATAGGCCATATAGTTGGCCTGTCTGAGTCCCAAGGATGCTGCCATGTATTGTTTCTTTGCCATGGCATCGATCCTCCTGGAGTTCTTGTCTGGGGGGTGTGAAGCCAAGGGAATATTTGCCTTATCACAGGCTGCAGCCTGCACTACCCCAACATGGCTGCATTGTTGTATAAGGAACTCCGTATCCGAGCCTGACAATGTATACCTCTTGTCCATTCTTTTATCCACAGGAGGTATAGTATTAGGAGTCTTTAAAATCTTAAATGTCTGTTTCCCAAAAGATTTGTGTAAGGGAATAGACAGCCTCCTAGACTCTGGGATATCCATCATTTCCACATAGTCAGGCTCCTCCTGGTCATCCACAGCTTCTTCCACAGGAAGCTGGAGGGTTTCAGCCACTTTTTTTTATAAAACATGAAATGGGAGGGGGACTCAGAAAGCCTAGGAGGAGACACCCCTGAAGGTCTGTCTGGGGAGATGTCCGGGTCAGTGGGCACATCCACACTTTCAAAGCCACATTCGCTTTCCTCATACTCCTCTTCCTCCTCCTCCGGTTCATAATACTCCTCTAAATCATAATCTTGAACCGGTGGAACCGGCTGAACCGAGCGCCTCCCTGATGGTGTCGGTCTGGGCTGATGGAGGAGGTTGCTCTTCTCCAGGCTGAGTTGGCCAGGATTTGTGGGACCTCCTCTTCCATCCAGGGACCACCAGTGCCACTACCGTTGCCTCAGAGGTTGCCAAGAAAGAGGAGCGGTTGGATCACAGTGGGCTCAGGGAGGGTGAGGGTGGTGGAACAGAAGCACATCCCTCCAGTTGTACCTCTCCACAATTCCTATGCCATTCTGGCAAAGTGTGGTTCCTCTATGGAGGCACCCACAGTGGAGGCCAAGGACGATGCTGGGAACCTCCACAAAGGAGACCCACAGGAGGGTGGCAGGGGACCCTGCAGGGGAAGGAAACAACTCCTGGTGGGGGACTCCATTGTTAGGAAGGTAGAACTGGGGGAGGAAGGGGAGAGGGAGGTAAGGTGCCTGCCTGGCACCATGGCTTGGAGGGACAGGGAGCGAATCCTCAGGATTGCTGGAGCAGCTGCACAGGGGAGGGAGCTGGATGTCATTGTCCACCTAGGGACAAATGACCTGGCCAAGAAAGGGATTAGAGAAGTGCAGGAAGAGTTTGTGGAATTGGGGAGGGGCCTTAGTCAAGTAGCACGCACGGTAACCTTCTCAGAGGTGCTACCCATCTATGGCATAGGAGAGGCTAGGGTGTTCCGCACCATGGGATTCAATCAGTGGTTGAAAAACTGGTGTGGAGCTCAGGGATTTGGCCTCATTGGGGACTGGGGGTCCACCTGGAGTGATGCAAGCCTATACTGGCATGATGGGCTGCATCTGTCCGGGAGGGAACCAGGATCCTAGTGATAGGTTTAAATGCTTCATTGGCAAGCTTTTAAACTAGCCAAGGGGGGAGGCACTGGAAAGGAGCATGAAAATCCTAGCTCCCCAAATAATCACTGTAGTAAGTGCAGCAAACACCAACATAGAGGTGTCGATAGGGAGAAGGGCAGGGGTAAATGGAGAAAGTGACAAAGGCAGGAAGGACAGGGATGGGGCAAAATGGAGTAAGGCCATCAGGAAATGGAGGGTAATGAGTACCAATGCCCATAGTCTGGGCAACAAGCTCCCTGAGCTGATGGCCTTAATGGAAGAGGGATGCCTGGATATCGTAGCAGTCACAGAAACATGGTACACAGAGAACCATGACTGGGATGTTAACATACCAGGGTACATAACCTACAGGAGAGACAGGCAGGGGGAGAAGAGGGGAGAGTAGCTCTCATGTAAAGGAAGGGATAAAAGCAACTGAACAAAAGAGTAAACAGGGAGAAGAAGAGGCACTGTGGGTCACCTTGGAGGCTGGAAAGGCACCACAATCCGTACAGGGGTTGTGTACAGACCCCCATGTCAGGGGGAAGGAATGGACAAGGATATGATAGAAAGCATTCTTAGAATGGCAGAGAAAGGAGAGATACTGTTGATGGGAGACCTGAATATGCCAGATGTTAACTGGAGCACATTTGCTGCAGCCACATCCAAGATCAGGGCCATTCTTGATGCCCTACAGTTGGCAGGCATTAGACAGCTAGTTTTGGAACCCTCTCGTGAGGGAGCAATCTTAGACCTCGTACTTTCAAACGGGGGCAGGGAGAGGATCTCAGATCTAGAAGTGGGTTGCCATCTGGGGACAAGTGACCATCAAACAGTGTGGTTCACGTTAAACTCAGCTACAGAGTCAAGCCATACAAAAGTGAGGGTACTGGACTTTAGGAGGGCTGACTTTGGCAAGATGGGAGAGTGCCTCAGAAAGCACTAGCAAACAGGCTAGAAGGAGGTGTGGAGCAACAATGGGAATTATCAAACTGCCATCACTGAGGCAACAAGCTTTGTGTGAAGCAAATAAACAAATCAAAATGAAAGAAAAGCCACTATGGTTCTCAAAAGAGGTGGCTGTGAAAGTCAGGAAAAAAAGATAGCATTCGGAAGTATAAGGAAACACAGAAGGAGCAGGACAGAGAGCTGTACCAGTTAAGGCAGAAGGAAGCAGGAGGGAAGTCAGAATAGCAAAGGCCCAAACTGAGGAAAAGATAGCCAACTCAGTTAAGAAGGGGGATAAAACCTTTTATAGGTACATCAGCGAGGGTAGAAAGACAAAGGGAGGGATAGTAAGGCTGAATAGAATGAACGGTGGGTGGGCAGAGGGGGACAGTGAAAAAGCAGGAATACTGAATGAATATTTCTGCTCAGTATTCACAAAAGAGGAGGGGGAAGTGCCTCATCCAATTAACAGAAGCACTCTTGATAGGGGGGTCGATCCCAGTCCTTTCAAAGAAGAAAGGGTTCTGCAAGAACTCCTAAAACTGAAGGTGGACAAAGCAATGGGCCCTGATGGAATTCACCCCAGAATTCTAAAAGAATTAAGGAGGAACTAGTGAAACCACTGGCTACTCTTTTTAATAAATCATGGGAGGATGGTGTGGTACCCGAGGACTGGAGGAAGGCGGATGTGATTCCCTTCACAAGTGGGACCAAGACAGAGGCAGGAAACTACAGACCTGTCAGTCTGACCTCTGTGGTAGGGAAAGTGATGGAGTCACTTCTGAAGGAAAGAATAGTTGAGTACCTAGAGGCCAGTGGAGCACAGGACCCAAGGCAGCATGGGTTCACAGCGGAAGGTCATGTCAGACTAATCTAATAGATTTCTTTGACTGGGTGACCAAAGTAGTAGACCAGGAGGGGCTGTGGACATGGCCTACCTAGACTTTAGCAAGGCATTTGACACAGTCCCACACAAAGATTAATAGTCAAATTAACCAGCCTGGGAGTGGGACCCAGGGTGGTAGCCTGGGTAAAACATTGGCTGGACAACAGGACACAGAAGGTAATTGTAAATGGAGTCCACTCTGAAGAAAGGGGGTTACTAGTGGGTACCGAGGGTTCAGTATTGGGTCCAGTCCTTTTAATGCCTTTATAAGTGACATTACAGAGGACTGGAAGGAAAAGTATGCCTCTTTGCAGATGACACAAAGATCTGCAACAGGGTTGATACACAAGGAGGTGTGGAAAGGATGAAAAGGGACTTGGCAAGGTTGGAGGAATGGTCAGAAGTATGGCAGCTAGGATTCAATGCAAAGAAGTGCAAAATAATGCACCTGGGAAACAAGAACCCAGGGGAAGAATACACAATGGGTGGGGAGGCAGTAACAACAACAAAAAGGGAAAGGGACCTGGGGGTAATCATATCAGACGACCTTAAGGTTAGCAAGCAATGTGAGAAGGCAGTAGGGAGGGCTGGGTGGTATACTGGGATGTATAGGGAGAGGCATCATCAGCAGAAAACAGGAAGTTGTTATCCCTCTGTACAGACAGTTGGTGAGACCCCATCTGGAGTACTGTGTCCAGTTCTGGAGACCCCACCTCTGCAAGGACATAGACAGGATAGAGGCAGTCTAGAGGAGGGCAACTAAAATGGTGCAGGGTCTGCAAGAGAAGCCATATGAGGAGAGACTAAAGGAGCTTAACATGTATACCCTTGAGGAAAGAAGGGAGAGGGGGGACATGATAGAAACTTTTAAGTACCTCAGTGGAATCAACAAAGTCCAAGAGGGTAGCATCTTTCAGAAAAGAGACTTGCAAGAACAAGGGGACACAATTTAAAGATAGAAGGAGGGCGATTCAGGGCAATGTGAGGAAGTATTATTTCACAGAGAGGTAGTGGATGCATGGAACAGCCTTCCTGAGGAGGTTGGGGTCTAAAACTGTGAGAAATTCAAGAATGCATGGGACAGACATAAGGCAATTCTTGTGGGGGGTAGGAAGAAATAGGCTGTTGGTTAACTAGGATCTGTGGCCTATCCTGTAGGTAGGGAAATGGGCAGACTAGATGGGCCTAGCTGTCCTTATCTGCCGTCAAAGTCTATGTTTCTATGTTTCTATGTAACCGGGGAAAGCGACTGCACAATTTTTATCGCTTTGGCTATTTCGTCAGTGGTTGGAGAAGAAAGTTTTGGATCCACACCAGCTGATTTTTCCTTTCTTGTTCTCTTAGCCGGAACCGACTCCTCAGAATCAGTTCTCCTTTTGCCCGAAGAAGTCTCGCCCTGGTCAGAGGGCACTCCTTCTGGTTCGGTTTGAACCGAACCGGGCTGGCCATCCGGTTCAGCGGACTTTTTGGCCTCCCTTTCCCTGAGCCTACCAACTCTTTTTTGTAGGGTAGCTGCAGGAAAATTTTTACAAATCTGGCAGTCTGCATTGGTGGTCAAACCCAGACCAATAAACACAGGTGGCTTGGGGTCAGCCTTAGCAAAGACTTCCCCACACACACTGCAGTGTTGAAACCCAGTGGGCCGGTTTTTTCTTTTGGGTTTCTCAGATATTGTGCCAGTCCTAACCAAACTTACCCTTTTAATGGCAATCCGCCTGGCAAGACTTTCTTATCGGTTCCTGACTGTGTCACGGGTCGGGGAAAAAAAACGCAATAAAATCCGTTTTTTTAGAACTGATAAGAACCGGTAACCACACACTAAAAGTACAGATAAAGATTTTTCAACAACTTGATCGGTTCAAACCAAACCGATGAACCATTTACAAGTTCCACACAGAATAGAAAATAATAATAACCTATCTAGTACTCACAGATACCACAGACAGAGCCTGAACCAACAGGTTACGGTTTAAATTTGGTCGAAAACCGAGAAAAGCGGTACTTTAACCGAGAAATTGAACTGAGCTGAAGGAGAAATCTCCGGAGCGACTGTTCAGTGAGGCGGAGTAAAGAATCTGATGGTTTGAGTTCAAACAGCAACAGACAGAGTCTCAACCGAGCTTGAGCTCAGCATTCCATGCCTGGCATGGAAAGTTAACTCTTTCATCTCCGGGGCAGTTCGAAGGTTGGGACTCACTGCTATTGTCAGAATACAGCAAGACTTCATGTTGTTTGAAGGGGTTAACCTGAGATGCAGTTTTTAAGCCTTTTGCAGAGCTGTAAACAAGGAGTTAGTTCTGAGTCACTATGTACTGTTTTGCTGCACCTGCAAGGAACAAAACTTACAAGACCATTCTGTAAACGTACAAAAACATTCTGTGAGAAGCAGACTCTCTTAACGAGTTCCAAGACAAAGACTTATAAAAAAAGCAGCATTGCTTTTGCTAGAGAGACAAGGAGAATGAGAGACTTAGATGTGAAATTAAGAAGGAACACTCGGAAGAATTAATTTATTTTCTCTGTACTGCCTTTGTAAACAGTTATACTGAAAACATTTTTTTACTGTTATTGGGAAAAATAAAATGCTATTTGTGAATTCTGAAACTGTTCCTGGTTTTCCTATGCTTCCTGACCTGTGCTTCAATGACAAATGGTGTCAGCCTAAGTGGGATTTACGCCATGCATACTCTCTTGGGTTTGGAGATAGCTGATTTGGGGGTGGAACCAGTCAGCTGGTCTGACCATCACACTATTAGGTTCAGCTTCAGGGTCCCCCCTAATAGGTCTGCCCCTACGGAGATGGTCCAGTACCGTCCTTTGAGGGGAGTTACCCCTAATGACCTATCGGCGGCACTGGACCTATTGGGTTTGTCGGGTGAATGCATGAGTCCAGGCAATCTCGTATCAGCCTATAATAAGGCTGCGGGAGATGCCCTAGACAAGATTGCTCCTGTTTGCATTCGACCCCTCACCCTTCGCCCAAGGAACCCTTGGTTTGATGGTTCCTTGAAGGAGTTGAGGCAAGTTGGTCGAAGGATGGAGAGAGCTTGGTGAAAGTCTGGCCTTGATGCTGACAGGCTTAAGCTGATGGCACATTATGATGGCTATCAGCTAGAAATCACCCGTAAGAAGGCAGAGTTCCTGTCCAGGGAGATTTCTGCCGTGCAGAATTGACCAGCTCAGCTTTTCCGGACCATTGACAGATTGTGCAATTCAATCTGTCTTCAACCCAGAGAAGCTTTTTCTCAGCTGAAATGCAGGGATTTTGCTTGATTCTTTGCAGATAAGGTTGCCAGCATCAGGTCTAGCATCGGCATAGCCTCTCCTATGAGGAGTTGTGGTGATCGGCGGGATATGGTGTGCACTCGGTTTCTCTGGTCAGATTTCTGCCAGCCAGAATTCACAGATATTGTGACAATCATCCAGTCAATGTGCCCAACCAGTTGTAGTTTGGATCCGGGCCCGACACCCCTTTTATTGGGATGCGTTGATGTTATCTGCTCGATCCTTGCTGAAATTGTCTGAAGTTCCTTGGAGACAGGGGTCTTTCCAGAACCCCTAAAGAAGGCAGTCATTTGACCACTCCTTAAGAAATCCTCCTTGAACTTGGACTGTCCAGCTAACTACCGACCTATCGCTAATCTGCCATTTGTTGGTAAGGTTATTGAAAAGGTGGTTGCGTTGCAACTGGATGATCACCTTACAACTCACAAGATCTATGATACTCTCCAGTCCAGATTTAGGAAGAAGCATAGCATGGTGACTGCACTTGTCTGAGTATTGAATGACCTACTGATGGCTAGAGATCGAAAGGTATGTACCATCCTGGTCCTTCTTGATCTCTCCGCAGCATTTGATACTGTAGACCATTGTGTGCTGTTGGAGCACCTGCGGCTGCTTTGTGGTCTGTCTGGTACAGTCCTCAAATGGTTCCATTCTTTCCTTGCAGACAGGCTTCAGAGAGTTATCACTGGAATTTACTCCTCTGGCACTTACTCCCTGTCTTGCGTGGTGCCACAGGGTTCCATTTTGGCCCCCATGTTGTTTGCAGTGTATATGCTTTCATTGGGAGATATCATCAGGTGATACAGTTTGAGTTTTCACTGCTATGCAGATGATACTCAACTGTATATGTCCTTTCTGCCTGGAGAGGCTGCTGCACTCTCTGCGCTAAACAACTGCCTTACCAAGATCAGAACCTGGATGAGTACTAGTTGGCTGAGACTGAATCCGGATAAGACTGAAGTGCTGGTTGTGGACCCTGGTCGTCCGGGGGTGGGTATGGTAGTTGGCCAGGCATCAGATGTTTTGATCGATGGCATAGAGCTCACTACCTTAGACTGAGTGCGTAACCTCTGCGTTATTTTTGATGATGGCCTGACACTAAGATTTCAGGTGTCGGCTGTTGCCAAATCTTCTGTTTATCATCTGAGGAATATCGCTCGGGTGAAACACTTGGTTCCTCCGGATGATCTTCTAACACTGGTCCATGCCTTCATTACTACCCGCCTTGATTACTGCAATTCTCTTCACCTAGGGCTTCCAGGGGTTGATATCCAACGCTTGCAGCTAGTGCAGAATGTGGTAGCCAGGCTTTTGACTGGGACTTCTAAGTCCAGTCATATTACCCCGTGCTCCGCGAACTGCACAAGCTGCCTATTCAGTGGCAGATCACCTTTAAGGTTGGTTTGCTAACTTTCAAAGCCCTACATGATCAGGGGTCTGGTTACCTGCAAGACCTCTTGATACCCTACTGCCCCTCTGTCCTCTCCGATCCACTGACGAGGGATTGCTAAAGATTCCCAGGGTACAACTAAAAACATTAGGCACCCATGCCTTTGCTTTTTCGGCTCCAACCCTGTGGAATTCTCTACCTCACCGGTTAAGAGAATGTCTAACCATTGACAGATTTAAGATTGAGCTAAAAACGTATTTATTTAATTTGGCCTTCCCTAACAACTAATGTATTTTATCTTCCTGTTTTAATGTTATATTTGTATTTGGTTTTATGTGCAGCACCTTGGTTTTTGAAAGATGCTATAAAAATAAAGTTTGATTGATTGATTGAAAGAAAATCTCAGATGGTGGGGACTCTTCCTTTTGCTGATTTTGATTTGTTTGAGCACAGCTCCAAGATCCTAATGTCCAGAAAAGAAAGACAACGCCTGAAGAAACAGTGGCAACAAAAGACTGATGGACATAAGGGGTTAACATATGAAAATGCTGAAACTAAACTGATAACTAATTGTGATTTTCTTTCAGAACAAACTAACAATGTTTTCTCTCCAGGGTTATTTTAAGCAGCTGAGGGTGAAACCAAAACAGGGTGAACTTTTTAATATGCATTTTAGGCTTTGATTAAAACGCTCAACAAGACTGTCTGTCGAGGGTGATAAGGGGAGGTTCTCTTGGCAGTGATACCTATTAGTCGGTACAGCTTCTTCAGTAATCCAGCACCAAAATTACTACCCTGATCAGTAATAATCTCTTTAGGTCTGCCCACCCTGCTGAAAATTTTGGCAAGCTCTGCTGCCACTTTTGGGGCTGTGACAGTACGCATTGGAACTGCCTCTGGGCATTGAGTAGCATAGTTACATACTACCAAAATGAATCAATTACCCTTTTTACTTTTGTCTAAGGGGCCAACTACATCCATTGCAGTTCTCTCAAAAGACACATCTATCAAGGGTAGGGGCACCTTGTCTTTTTTTAGTCACTGGGGCTACTTTCTGATACTCAGTACAAGAACTGTAGTAGGTAACAATGTCTTCATGAATTCCAGGCCAGTAAAATCTGTACAGCATTGTGGCAAGGGTGTGATCCCTCCATGAGTTTTAATCAAAGCCTAAAATGCATATTAAAAAGGTTTGTAAAGGGGAAGGGAAAGAATGGGATCAGTACTTACCTTACCTGCTTTTTGCTTACAGAAAAGTGCCACAGGCATCAACAGGTTTTTCACCATTTGAAATGCTGTATGGTAGACAACCTAGAGGGTCACTAGATGTAATAAAAGAAACATGGGAACATTTTATTTTTTTTATTTTATTTTAGTTTTTGTCGACCGGGTAAGTGCACTAGACAAATTCTGCCTATTTTCAGGCACGACCCAGGGGAGGAGGACACAGATGAATGCCAACTGACCTTGAATCAGATTAAGCTGTTGGTGGTATTTTTGTGAATGGTGGGAAATTCTGCCAGGGCACCAGGAAAATTCCCCTACTCTGCTGTAGGGGGACCCTTTGGCCATTTGGCTGTTGGCCAAGATGGCGGATGCTAGCCAGACAACAGGAGCACAGGCTGTTATTATGGAACCTGCTGTGGTGTTGGACACCGCTATTGATATGGTATCTGAGCCTGATGTACCTTTTTGTATGGATTCTGCCACTGTACTACCTAAGGAATCTGCTACTGCAAATGCTTCTGCAGTTCTTGACCTACCAGAGGTTGTGCCTGATTTATTTTATTTTATTTTATTTTTATTTTATTTAAACAGCAGTTTGGAAAACCTTTGTGCCATAGGCTCATTTACAAAGGTACCGTGTCACAGTAAGACAAACCAAAATACACAGTATAGCAGTACAACACATAAGTATAACAGTAAATCTATCGAGTGAAACTGATTCTGATCCGGCGGACCGCTGCCCGACTGAACAAATCGGGCCTTCTTTGGGCCCAATGACGGAACAGGAACAGATTCTGAGACAAAACATTGCAATTGAGGAGAGTTTATTCTTTAAAAAAGGGGCTCAGTTGGAAACCTCTCTTCAGAAGTTGCGTTCTGACAGCGGCTGTTCAAATGTCAAAATGTGCCAGCTGAGTGCAGCTGACATTTGTGTTCCTCTAGAGAAACTGAAAAGCTAGGCGGCACTTGTCAAAGCTGCTGAACTGGCTGGAACTTTGACTGATTCCCCTGTTCAGTTGCTTCCCACAGTTATTGCGTCGGGAATGGCTCTTACAAGCAACGATAAGTTTGGCCTCAGACGTTCTGTGGGGATAGCGGCTCCCACTGCTGGGGAGTCTGAATGGTTGGCTCATGCAGCACTTCGTGAAGCCGGCTGGCAATAGGACAAGCTAACAGGTCAGTGGTCTTCTGGCACTACGCCTATCACTATGCTGAAAGTGACTGCCTCTATTTCTAAATCATCAGTAGCTAACACTGATACCTCAGCTCTGGATGTTCCTTCGGATTTAGAATTAGTGCAAAATCCAGAATTACTTCTTCTAAAACAACAAGTTTTGCCTCAGGCTGCTGGGGCCAAGCCTCCCATTGCATCTTCCAAGCCCCAGAGGCCCTTGAATCTAATTAATAGAACTGCACCCAACACTTTTGCCTCGCTGTTCAAAACCCCCATATTTCCTGCAAAGAGGCATAACGCTGTTCACCTGACATATACTGGGGGCATGAAGTTTCATCCGGACAGACTTTTTGTTGCGAAAATACTTTTGAAGGATTCAATGAAATTTTTTGTGACTGAACTTTATGCTTTGATTCATGTTTCAGGAAAGACTACCTCTGATGTCAGTTTTAAAACTGCTTGGGGTTTGGAATGCTTTTTGGTTAAATATAATAACTCAAAGAAATCCTCTTTATGGTCCCCCTTTCTTGTAACCCCTTATCTAAACCTACACATAAAATTAGTACTGTGCTTTTTAGGAATGAGGGGGTGAGTGTGCAGGACCTGATTGTATGGCTGAAACACTGGTGTACTTTACTGGAGGATCCTGAGGCTATCCTTGACTCGGAGAATATTTGGACTGGTGGTTGGAAGGTGAAAGTAATGCTAATGTCTTCTGATACTGGTCCTGTTCACTTACCTAACTCTTTTTTCTAGGTTGAGATAGAGGAATTATTTTCCACGCCGGGCAACCCAAAATGTGCTATAAATGTGGGTCTTTGGAGCACTTAAGTAGTGTCTGTGATCAAGCAAGATGTGTCATTTGTGGTGACCTGGGTCACTTACGTACAGACTGTCTTAATGAAAGTAAATGCAATCTCTGTGGGCAGTTGGGTCACACATTTCAAAATGTTACTGTTACAGCCCATAATTCTTCTGATCAGGCTGATGGAGCGGAACAGCGTTTGCTAATTGCTTTAGCACAAAGGAAAGCGGGTTGCCCTGGACTTTCTACTAATGAGAACTCAGATGGTTATGTTGTTCCTCCTTCCTTTTCCCCCTCCTGTTTGTGCCTCTACTCGCCTCCCCGGGGGGCTCCGACTGCTACTGCTGGCCCATCCTCTACAACTGAGGGACTACAGCAGGCTCTTGCACAGACCTCTCCTTCCCCGTCCATAGTGTTGATTGAACCCGTCATGGCCCCCCTCCTACTCCAGGAAAGAAGGTTGGTGGCAGGGTGACTAGACAATCTGTCAGGGATTCTGTGGACAAAGTAACACTTCCACAGTCACCAGTAATTCCAGATTCTAATAAATTTGATGTGCTGCAATCTGACCACTCTGATGAGGATTCTGATGTGTCATCTGTGGACTCCTCTGTACCTGAAGGCACTACTGATACTGAGGGATTGGCTCAACCCAGGGGACAGCAAAAGCGGAAGGCCAGGGTTAAGTTGAAAAATACGGACAAGCTTAGCTGAAAGAGTCCTAATAAACAAACTTGATGACTGAACATTTTTCCTTTCACACTATTAATGTGAATAGTATTAAAAGGGTGGCTAGACGGCAAATGATCTTTTCCATCTTAGTTCATTTTCATCTGGGTTTCTTTTTTCTGCAGGATACCCGGTTACATTCTCTGCATGAAATACAACTAGCCTGTAATGCATGGTATTTAGGCCCATCCTTCTGGTCCTTAAGTATGGAGACTTGTGCTGGTTTGGGCATTCTCATTAAGTATCCTGACACTAAAATACTGAAACTTTTTGATTTACTTTCAGGCAGGGCCTTGGTCTTGGATGTCCTTATCGTTTAGTTAACATTTATGCCCCTCAACAAAAAGCTCAGAGATGTGCCTTATTTTGGTTGCTTGAACCCTACCTACATACCTCCTATCAATTTGTTTTAGCTGGGGATTTTAATTGTCCCATTACAGCAAAACATGGTAAGCAATACTGTGATTCTAATTTATTGTCTTATATAATTCATAAAGCAAAGTGATTAGATGCTGCTTATCACCTCACTAATTAGGACCTTCCCACTTTCCATAAAGGAACTTTGACCTCCAGAATTGATTACAGTACATTTTTGTTTCCCCTACTCTCACTTTGCAAAAAGCCACTGTATCGCCTTTGGAATTTTCTGACCATAATATTGTTTCTGTGACCACTGGGGTCACTGCTAGACAACAGAGAGGTTTTGGATTTTGGAAAATTAATACTTCTTTGCTGTCTGACCCACATATTTCTTTGCTTATTCATGCTTTTCTTTCCGCACGGAAGTCTGTATTTATATTCTTTGATACTCCTACTTTGTGGTGAGAAGACGTTAAACTAGAATTGAAAAAATTATGTAAGCAGTTAAATATTGGAGTTGCTAGGACTGCTTACCTTGATTACTCGCATAATAGAAGAGTTTTGCAACAACTCTATTCCGTCTCTTTTGAGACAGGACAAGATTTGAATTCTCAAATCTCCCAAGTTTCTACGAAAATAATAAATGTTCATAAAAATAAGGCTAAAACTTTACTTCAGCAACAATTTTGTGTACAGGGTAGTTTGAAAACAGCTTGTCCATATGAACATTGGCAGACTCAACTGCAAAAGAAAGCCATCTCTGCAGTTCAGGACCTGCTTGGTATTGAGTATCATGACTTAAGTGATTTTCTTAGGGTAGTTACTAATTATACCAGACAAATGTATAGTAATTTGGAGGTTTCTAATGAGGGACTACAGTTGTTTTTACATGATTTGGATATCCCATTACTGAATGACATGGATGTGCAGCTTTTAGTTGCTCCTATCTCTGTCTTGGAAATTAAGACGGCACTTTCTTCCATGGCTGGAAAGAAATCCCCTGGTCCAGATGGTATTTCTACTGAATTGATGAAAACTGTTGGAAATTATTACTTAGAGGAATTGGCTCTAGTTTTTAATTACACCTTGAATACTGGAGTTGTTCCTCTGTATATGAATATGGGGAGTTTGACTTACATTTATAAAAATGGTGATACACTGGATTTAGGTAACTGGAGATCAATCACGCTGCTGAATTCTGATTTTAAACTACTTATAAAGATTATGGTAAAATGACTTTCAGTGGCAGCTGTGAAATTACTATCCTCAGCACAAGCTTATGATATTCCTGGTAGAAAAATTCAACCCAGATTTTTTTATTGTGGGAGCTGGTTGAGCAGGGGAAATTGGGGGCCCTAGATGGTTTCCTGCTTTCCCTTGACCAATCTAAGGATTTCAACAGGGTTAATCATAATTTCCTATGGATCATTTTGGCTCATTATAATATCCCCGTATGCATGATTTATGATTTAAAAGCATATATCGAATGGCTACTGTTAGCCCTGTTATCCAGGGTTGAAAGGGTCCCCTCATTCCTTTAGAAAGGGGTGTATGTCAGGATTGTCCCCTTAGCCCAATCTTATATGCTTTTTTTATTGATCCTCTTTTGCAGAAAATTAATAAATCTAGGGTAGTTCAACATGTTGTGTTTAATGGTCAAACTATTCCGTATAAAATTATGGCTTATGCGGATGATATGACACTTTTAGTGCGTGACGAGCCTTCCATTCATTCCTGCTTAGCTATTTGTACTACATTTGGAGGACTCACAGGAGCTGCTCCTAATATTAATAAATGTGTTGGGCAATGGTTACAATACTCTTTACATACTTCAGAACTCATTGCAGGAATCACTATTACACCAGACCCTCTTAAAATCCTAGGGTTGTATTGGGGAAATATTGATTTGGATATCTTTAATTGGGAAAAGAAACTTGCTATGGGGAAACAAAAAGTTCCAATGTGGAACAGATGGAAATTTGGTAAAAAGAAAAGGGTATTTCTCATTAAAATTTGTCTAATTCCTGTATTTTTATACCTCAGTTTTGTTTTTCCTACTCCTAAATCTTTGGAGGTTGGGCTTTTAGGATTGTTTTTTTCAGGCCTTTTGGGGTAGTCGCCTGAATCCACTGAAGAGGAATATTCTCTATCTCCCCATTAAACATGGTGGATTGAATATGCCCAATCCCATTCTTTTTTTCAACTGCTCTTTTTTATATAACAATATTCAACCCTTGTTGACCGGTGATACTCAAGGTTGGGAAATGTTCCTTATGCCAAAATGTGTGTAGTGACTTACCTTGTGGGATGCTCAGTTTTTGAAATGTTTAAGAGATCTGCGGTAATTCCTGAATATGTTAGATGCACTTTTTTACGGATTAAACAATGGCACCTTTTGATACATCATGTCCTGAATTTATCCAGGAAACAGTTATATTTTTTACTGTTAGATACTGTCTGTCAGGTAGATATTGTTTTTGATAAATGTCCGCTGGGATACAGGGCTACATTGTTGGTTTTTTTAAATAATAAACACGTCCCAGATAGTCTTTGGGACTTTCAGTGGTTAGCCTATCAAGGCAGAATAAATGTTAAGTCTAACCAAAACAATCAAGCCCAACAGGACAGGTTTTGTGCTCAACTAGGATGTATATAGCAAGAGGAAACAATCGAGCATCTTTTGTTCTCTTGTACTTTTATTTCAGAATTTTTGGCCCTGGTGGCACATGAATGGGGAGATACTACATTTTCAGTAATCTCTTTTGAGAATATAATTAGGGTTTCCAGTTTTAACTGATAAAACCCAATAAAACACCACCGACGTGTTTTTCATCATTTTGGTTTAAACCAAAAAGCACCGAAAAATGTTGTTTCTCCGTCTGAATCTCGTCATACATATCTCGTCTTACCATAGCAACACTCAGTTAGAGCTACTCATTTAATAAAACAAGCTAACCCAGTCTGCCTATCATGTTAATTCTTTAAACCTGCATCTGCATGCTTCATTCTCATTACAGCATTTCCCAGTTACCGCTACACATTGTAGAAAATGTTCTAATGTAGCTGCAATCAAGTACCTCTGATACTGCCCCTCTCATACTTCGATTGAAAAGCCATTCCTTCATTATACAGATCAATCAATTAGATTAATTATATCTGATTAGATTAATAGAAGTGCACGTTGTCAATACTTGATCTACCTTATTTAGTTAAGTTGTGTAGTTGTGCAGTTAGCATCACACACTGACTAGCCTCTGGTGCTTGCAATCATTTTCTGAACTTTGTTCCGGGTGCTCCAGATTCAAATTAAAATGCCTAGAAGATCCAAAATGGCACAGCAGTATGCAGCTGAACATAAAGATTTTATGGTCAAGCTTCTCCATGACAAGCAAACCCTAATTTGTAAGTTCTGCAGAGTTACGGTGCCACTTGTCCACGGTAAAACTGCGAGTTGGCTCGCTGAGCAAGTGCTTTCTAAAACTCACATTAAGTAAAAGCAGCCCCTGGAGAATGATGATCATTGCTTAAGCCAAATTTCACTTACTGAAACCATCACTAGGTTCAAGCGAAAAAGAGAGGATGAGTGGGACATCGCTCATGAGTTTGCCAGAGCAATGATACAGTCAGGCGTCAGCCTACATCAAACAGACGGTCCTCTTGGAGATCTTTTTAGAAAACGGGCACCTGCTGCACAAACTATGCCTAAATCTGGCCAAATGTATGACAAATATCTACCTGAGGTTCATACTAAGGTTCATACTAACGTAAGTACAAGAGCGAGAAGGCAGATGCCCATAATGCTCCTATGCTAATCCAATATATAATAGGAAAGGTCATACCCATTACTTATAAGGCCATCTAGTCTATTTTTAAAAATACTTTTAGTTTCACTAATAATGACATTAAACAGTAATCTATTCCAAGGACCAACAACTCTAATAGTGAAAAAATATTTACGACTTGATCTCAAAAAAGATTTTCTAACTAGTTGTAAAGGATGTCCCCTAATATTGTGATAACAATTTTTGAATTCTAAACCAAGTTCACATAAAAAATAGGGGTCATGAATGATGTCATATAATGACATAAGATCACCTCGAAGGTGACGTGTAGATAGGGGCATGGGTTTAAGAATATCTAGCCTACCCTCATAAGAGACATTATATAGCCCAGAAACTTTTTTAGTAAATTTTCTCTGAACTGTTTCCATTAAAAGGCCTTCAGATTTTTTATATGGACACCAAAGCTGGGAAGCATATTCCAGATGTGGTCTGACGTAGGCTCGATACAGTGGTAGCAACACTTCATGCTCCTTTGATCTGATGTTACGTAAAACAGACCATACTACTTTATTGGATTTGTTAATAATGTTGTGTATGTGTTTATTATAAGATAAGTTATCTGAGATTATAATGCCCAAATCTCTTTCATCTGATGTTGTATCAAGTAGTATACCATCCAAATAGTAGGGGGTTTGCAAATTTCTTAAGCCTAAGTGCATAACTTTGCATTTTGAAATATTTAGAGTCATACCCCAGTTCTTAACCCATGTAGTAATGTGATCAAGGTCTTTTTGGATAGTGTTGGCCTGGTAAGCAGAGGCACAAGGGCCACCTATTTTAGCATCATCTGCATATTTAATGGTAAAAGAGGAACAGCCTGAGGTAAGATCAGCAATGAATGCCTGAAAAAGGCATGTGCCCAAAACCAAACCCTGTGGTACCCCGCTTGTCACTATGCCCCTAGCTGATTTGCTCCCATTGATAGACACTTGCTGAGAGCAATTTTGAAGCCAATTAATTATCCAATTCACTACAACACTGTCTTTGATTCCGACATGGAGCACATTCTTGATTTGCTCAATGGCACACAGATTTCAGTGACAATTGATGAAACGCCTGAGATGCACGGTGACCCAGCAGTGGCTGTTCTGTTTACTTTTGCTGACAGATTAAAGGGTTGGGGTCGGCGTACCATTATGGCAGACCTCGAGGTAATTAAGTGTTGCAACACAGTGTCAATTGCAGCACTAACACAAAAGGACCTGGATATCTACGGGAAGAACTGGAAGGATGTATGCATATGCAGTGACAGTGCCAGGATGTATGCATATGCTATATGAAAAATTTGAGTGACAATTTACGGAGAGCTCACCCGCAGTTCAAGGCATTCCCTGTTCGAGATCCATGTCACCTGCTGGATAGTGTACTGAAGGCAGCAATCACCTCGTCAAACGTCATGAAAAAGGTAGTTGACTTTATTTTGCACTCTGCAGCACTGTTTAAATATGCACAGGCGCTTAAAAGAAAGTACTTTGCAGCGTGCTCACACCTAGGGGTAAAACAAAAGGTGATCCCCAGCGTTACACATAGCCGGTGGTATTCTGTGATAAAGGCTGTAGAAAGCTTGATTGCCATGTGGAGACCATTTACCTTATTTGTATTAAGTGCAGATGCTGAAGGGAAGAAATGGGATGAAATTAGAAAGCATGTAGACAGTGACATCAAAAAGAACACTGTGCATTGCATTTTAAACTTTCTTACAGAGAATATGAGACCTCTGATTGATATTATGAAAAATCTGGAGTCTGAACACACACAAGTCCATCAAGTATTTAACATAGTCGGAGTGAGCAATAAAATTCTGTTAGAGAGCAAAATTGATGGAGGCAGCTCTGAGTATGGACCTGCTGCAAGTGCACTTCTTGGTTGTCTGCCGCTGGAAAGCCAGCAAGTACTGGAAGAGAGTTTTACAATTTTCTACACAGCTATGTATGACAAATGGCAGGCTGTAATGGCCAGAAATATCCCAGATCCAACAATGGGATTTAAATTAAATGAATCCTCTCTGTGGCACTCAATTCAAGTGTTTGATCCATTTAGAAAAAACAAATTATCTTCTAACTTTGAAAATTATGTATTTATTTTTAATACTTTTAACAAACTTGATACTGAATTATTATGTGTACAGTTTGATGAGTACTTTGCAGAACCATTGCCAACTAACACTGAATTAGAAGTGCACACATTTTGGAGGAGTAAAATGAAGAAATGGCCAGAACTGAGTGAATGTGTTCTGTCAATTCTTGCACTGCCTGTCTCTAGTGTTAATGTAGAGAGGGCCTTTTCAGAGATCAGGGCATTTACTGCCAGGAAAGAGAGAGGGAAAATGTCAAAACAAGCGCTGAAAATGCATTGCATGATTTATTATAACAAATTTAGCATTTAAAGTTATTAGGGTATGTGCTAATAATAGGGGATATCATGCTAATAATGGGGTTATGTGCAATTCTAATTACTTTTTAAATTTACTGAACATGTCCATCAATGTACTCTGTACTTTAAAAAAAAATTATTACAATAAACACAGATAAATACTGAAATTGTATAATGATTTTTTGATTTACACCGGAATACACAGAATTTTGCTACTTGAAAAGAGAGCGAGAAAAGCTGAAAAATAAACACCTTTTTTCATGATTAATAAACACCTAAAACCGGAAACCCTAAATATAATGTATGGTACTTTTGATGTTTCTTGGACAAGCAAATGGCATTCTAGTACACTGCAAGTATTAATGACTGTTTTTAAATGGCAGATTTGTTCTGCTAGATGTGCTTTTACACTACAACAACAGGAGGGGAATTTGCTAGAACTGCTTATGAAAGAGGTACATCATATGAGGCATATCTATGTTAGTGAGAAATCCCTGATGTCTGAAAGCCAATTGCTTGAATTATGGATCGGGTTCCCTTGGATCACCAATAATGATGCTCCTTTTACCTGATCTGTTATTGTACATTTCATTTTGACTGTACTGGATGTACTTCCTTGTTTTTTTCTATATGTTTGTTATTCAGAATTTGTTTTCAGTATTATTTCTTTCATGTTATGTCTTATTTGTTCTTTTGATTTGATGAAGTGCTTCATTCATGGTTCTTTTTGTTTTCATTATATGCTGTAACTTTTTAACTTTTGTTGAAATGTTTGTTATGTTACTTTGTTTGGATTTGCACTTTATTTTCTTCTAATAAAAACGTACCCTACTCTGTGGACGGGGGTGCTGGTCTGGTGTGTGAGCCATTCTGGAAGGAACTCTGGAGGAGATGGAGGTCTCAGAGGTGGGGGAGCCGACTTCCTCCCCCCAACCTCGTTCAGCAAGAGGTCAACCTAAAGGAGGATGATATAGAAGTAAATTTAGATTTTCTCGAAGAGGATATATTTATTTCAACAGAAGACTTGACACAAGCAAATAATGAGGGGAAAAAGGTGTCTTATGCTGAGCTGCGACATCTGAATGTTAACCTGGAAAGTAAAGAATTATCTAAGAATGATTTTTTGCTGTTAAATGGCGGCTGAAGATGAAAAACATGCTCAGAGAGGACATATGTTAACGGCTAAACTATCTCAGATGGACCAAGCAGATCATTTGAGAAATGTCGCCTCAAGTGGGGAGAACCACTGCCCTATACAGTATGATGCAGCACTAAACAAACCACTGAACGAAGAACAGCAATCTGTAACGGCACCTAAGGTAATTGCTTCCCATTTATGTTGTATTCCAACAATGGCTGGCAATATAATTAGACAGGAACCTGTTTGCCTAGAGCCAGAGGGGAAACAGGGTGGAAAAGATTCGGAAGGTGGTTTTGAAGCAAACAAAAGTATGTGTCTTAGTCCAGAGGCACAAGCCCCAACAACAGAACAGCCCAGAATAGCACCGGAGCCAGTAGCATCTCAAACTATACCCTCATGCCAAGATGGTGTGAAAGTCTATTCTTTTACGGCACAAAGTGTACTAGAGGCAAAAAGGAAAGATATTTCAAAAGTGAAAAGAGAGGCAACTACGCTGCCTAAAAGACATATTGAAGGTAATTCTTCGATAAGTGCTGTGTGCCCCAAGGATCAGCCCCAGGATCAGGCAACAGATGTATCTACAGTGCAAGCTATAAAAACTGTGTTTGCTTTACCACTAGAGAATGAATCAAGGGGTGATAACTGGTCCCCGGGGGCAGCGTTACAGTCTGCTGGATGGAAATTAAAAGCAGTGGGTACCTGGATTCTTGACCCCTTGCAGGATAAGCAAGTACCCCATCACAAGATTCTCCTACATGGCACCCAACAAGTCCAACAACCCCTTCTCAACTACCTGCTTTACCTTTGCAGGTAGTTGACAGTAGCAAAGACACTCAGGTCTCCCAGTCAGCAACAACCCCTGACATATCTACTATTATTTTTTTGGAAATTGAAGTTTATTGAAGAGCTTTTCATTTCCCTTTACTCTTACAATTAAATCCATGCATTAACAAACAGACATAAGTCCATTCCTACTCATATGCACAGGAATATATTTAAAAACAAAGGAGAGAAACCAAGGAAAGAATAGAGAGTTCAAGCTGAACAAAAGGGAGTGGACAGGACGAGAAACAGAAAAAAGAAGAGGAAAAGGGAGAAGTCCCAAGGGGGGAGAACGCCTCCTTATTCTATAAAGAACTAAATAGGAGAGATAGGGAAAAAAAAAAAAAAAAGGACGACCAAGAACTTGATCCTTTACATGTCCAACATAAATGTATACTATCATAACTTTAAGCATTTAATTAACAATTGATAATAGGATCTCCCTCCAAAAAAAGGGGGGTCAACCCAAACACATCATCCTAGTTATCCACAAGTATAACAAACTCCCTATAAAAGGGGACAATGGTCCAAATCCATTACTATGTATATGATGCCTCTTTAATGTAATGGGGCCTCCCAACACTGTCCCACAATCCACCTTTCTAAACCAGGGTAAAAAAGACAGCATCATGTATATCTTGTTATAATTTCTAATACAGGTATCTTTTCCCGGAGAGCCATGAATTGCATAAAGGGATACCATTTATCCTTAAATTTCTCCATGGAGAATCTTAATTTGGCTGTTAAATACTCCATATCTAGAATCTTGGTACAAATTCTAAACCAGGAGGAGAGAGTAGGCTTGTCAGGAGTCAGCCACCGCAGGTTGATAGACTTATATGCTGCCATTACTAGGATCCCAAATAATAGACGGGAAGATCTTGATGACAAAGGGGGAGGACACAAACCCAGCAACCAGTATTTTGGGAGATCTGGCAAGCTGGTCTCAAAAATCAACTCAAATGCATCTTTTATTTCCCCTCCAGAATTCCTGCATAATATCACATTCCCAGTAAATATGGAAATACGTACCAACCTGCTGACAATTTCTCCAACAACGGTCAGAGTAATGCAGTCCGAAATGCTTAGTTACCACCGGGACCCTGAAAAATCTCATAATAAATTTCCAACGAAATTCCTGCCAGTACAGGGATGAAGTGGTGGTTTGTACTGCTCTCCAAATTTGAGACCAGTCTGTCTCAGTGAAACAATAATTACAGTCTCTATGCCACACCTCTTTGATGCTCTGTACTGGGTCTGCCTCCGTATTGTACATCGCTTTTACTAATTTAGAGATCATACTTTTTTGATGTGGGGATTTAATTAGGGAGGATAAGATTGAACGCACTGGATTGCTTAAGGAATCTGTGTTAAATTCAATCGCGTGTACATTTGCTTGAATGTAGTGCCTTAACTGAAGATATCGAAAAAAATCCTTTTGTTGTAAACTGAATTCTATTCTTAATTGCTGAAAGGTTTTAATTGAGTTTTGCTCAAGGAGTTGACCTAAACTGGAAAGGCCCACCCTTGCCCATTGTTGAAAACCCAAATCCCAATTACGTGGTCCAAAATCTAAACAACTTAATATGGTTGTATTTGGGTTAAGCTTTAAACTGATACCCAGCTTAAGGTGTATATCCCTCCAAACTTGGGGAAGAACCCTTGTAAGGGGGTTCCTAAACTCCAGCAATCTCAGTCTAGGGGAATCTAAATGTATTAAGTCCCTGGCCTTTCCCACGGGAAGATCAGCCTCCTCAATCTGGGCCCATTTTGGTGGAGGAACACGGTCCAGGGCTACCAAGGTCTGCAACTGGGAGGCCCAGAAATATTTCTGAATATCGGTATCCAGGCCACCATTCTGCAAGGGACTACCATGGTCCTCCATCTACCGTGGCTTCTTTCCTAACCACAGAAATTTGGAAAGAGTGATCTTAAGTCCTGCCAAAAGCTTCTCAGGGCTTATATGGGATGGCGCTCAAAATAAACAGTAAACATGGAAGAATATTCATACGTATTGTTTCCTTGCCTCGAAAATGAAAGGGGAGCTCTCGCCATCTGTTACAGTCCTCTAATCTCTTGGAGTATTTTCAAGTGATTTGTAGAGTATAGGTTTGAAAATCCCTAGAATCCACACCCTAAGTATCTAAACCCAGACCTACACCACTTGACTTGTTGTATCTCAGGTAAAGGATGGCCCAAACGCCCTCAGAGGAACAGCTCTGATTTATCTGAGGTTAATTTTATAACCTGAAATAGATCCGAACTCCTTAAGAAAGGTAAGAATTCTGGGAATTGCTATTAATGGGTCTGAAACATATAACAGAGTATCATCTGCATATAATGAAATCTTGACTTCCACACCCCTAACCTGGAGGCCTGTAAAAAGATCAGATTGCCTAATATACAGGGCCAAAGGTTCTAAACTAAGGGCAAATAGGAGAGGGGAGAGGGGGGCAACCTTGCCTAGTGCCCCTCTGTATATCAAATTGGTTGGAGATCATCCCATTCACCCGGACCCTGGCTCTAGGCCTGGAATATAAATTGGAAATCCATTTACGAAATGTATCTCCAAAGCCAAAGCCTCCCATTACTAAGTCTAGATATTGCCAGTTTAAGTGATCAAACGCTTTTTCAGCATCCAGTGCTAATACAGCCGAAAGTGACGAATTTAGTGGGTGTTGAGCTGAGGCAATCACATTTAGTAATAACCTAATACTATCTTGTATGTGTCTATCAGGTATAAACCCAGTCTGGTCTGGGTGGACCAGGAATGGGACCACTTTTTGTAGTCGTACATCGATTATTTTAGTAAATATTTTGGCGTCCTGGTTTAGCAGTGAAATGGGTCTATATCCAGCACAAGATGAGTGGTCTTTACCTGGTTTGGGTAAAACTGAAACCAGGGCCTCCCCCCATGAGTCCGGCAGGGATTCCGGTTCCTGCGCCACATTACAGATTCTGGCAAGAAGTGGGGATAAAAGGTCCGAAAATCCTTTATAGAATTCCGAAGTGAATCCATCTGGACCAGGGGTCTTGCCGGATTGCAGGGTTTTAATGGCCGCCCCAATCTCTTCCACGGTAAATGGAGCCTCAAGTGCCTCTCTTTGGGTTTCCGACAGGACCGGCATTTCCAACCCTCGTAAAAATTTCTGTATTTTCTCCCTATGTTCTTGTGTTTCATCATTTGAATAAAGTTGTTTATAAAATTCCGCAAATTCTTGGGCGATCTCTCCAGGGAGACTCTTACAGGGGAATTTCCAGGGGTCCCTACTAACCTTAGCTACATATCTATCAGCAGCCTGTTTCCGAAGCCTTAAAGCAAGTAATTTACCCGCCCTCTCTCCCCTCTCGTAATAACGTTGCCCTATATATCTAAGAGAATTTTCCACCCATCTCTGCAACAAATCATTATAAGTATTCCTGGATTCTAATAGTTTCTTAAGAGTGGATTTAGATCCTGTGCGTTTATGTAATGTTTCGAGGGTGGCAATTTCTTTGAGCACCTCACTAACACGGGCTTGATATTGCTTATACTTACAGGAGGAATAGGAAATTGTATGACCCCTCACCACTGCCTTTAAAGCATCCCAAATATATTTAGGTTTGGAGAGAGCCTCCATATTATCTGCTAAATAACACTGGATGACTTTTTTAGTAGAATCGACATATTGTTCATCATTAAGAAGTCCAGGATCAAACCTCCAGATACCCCTCCCCTTCAACATTCCCCAATGAAGTTTGGCCTTAACCATGGCATGATCTGAAATCATAATCGGGAGGATGGATATATCTTTATAAGTATGCAAATCGCTTCTGTGTGTGTAAAATCTATCCAGCCTAGAATACATCTTTGAGGCCTGCGAGTAAAAAGGTAAAGTTCTTAACTGAGGGATTAGATTGTCTCCAGGGGTCTGTTAACCCAGCCTCTGCAAGCAAACTACGAAGCAACTTGGAGCATGATTTAGAGTTAGGGGCTTTAGTTGAGCTCCTATCCAAGTTGACATCTTCTACACAATTCCAGTCCCCCATCAAAATAATTTGTCCTAGTGGTAACTTTGCAACTGCATTAAATAGGGATCGTAGGAACTCTCCGGAGGGTGGGGTAGGAGCGTAGACCCCGACTAAATGCAAGGTTTGGCCCTTGTAATTCCCAGTGACAATCAACTGATGATCCGTACCCGAATTGTTGACTGAGTGAATTTGGAATGGGAGACCTCTGCGGAATAATATGGCCACTCCTCCTTTTTTAGAATGAGGGTGCTCATCAGAACACACCGACCCCACCCAATCCCTTACATGATTTCATATGCTCTCCCTGGTTAACCTGGTCTCTTGCAAGCAAGCAATATCACATTTTTCTCTTTTAAATTCAGTTAATACCTTAGCTCTCTTAATGACATTATTAATGCCCTTAACATTTAGTGAGCATATTATCATATCAGACATATTATTAATCTACAATAATAATAACAATTTATAAGCATTCTATTTCTATTTATATATTTGTGACACTGATTAGTGTCCCGAGGCATCCTCCCCAAAACATAAAAAGAGAGAGAGTGATAGAAGAAAGAAAGAAAGATAACATAGTAATAGACAAAACTTTTTAGACCAATACTTGGTCCAGAAATCTGCGGTATCCCGCCATGGAGAGTAAACAACAAGCCTCCAGTGCGGGATGGCATTGACAACAGGTCTATGCCAGAACTATTATTGTTAGCCATGGCTCCCATCCAAGCCGTTCTTCAACAGCCTAACAGGTGCCGGCAAGGATTAAGGGTGTAGATCTGCCAACCCACTTAAGGGAACAACACTCGTCAGGAGTGAAAGTGTCAGAAATAGCCCCAGAGCCCTGGGGTATTACCGCCTCGCCCTCAATGGATCTTAAGTGTGGATCTTTCCAGGAGGGTAGAGATATCCAGCTTACCCTCAAGGTACCAACATATTATTAAAAAAGTAGTATTTTCCATGAAAAGAGAATCCATTGTAACCAAAATTTGGTAGGTGGGGGGGGGAGAGGAAGAGGGGGAAAAAAAGGGGGGGGGAGAATCCAACCTTTGTATTGGGTGGTCGTACAGTGGTATAATGGCCAAACCCCTAATCATAAGAATCCCATATGACCCCCTCCAATCTCCCTTCATCCTTTTATCCATGAATGGAGCCAAGGGGAGAATACGACCATATCCTCTGGCCTTTAAACCTTTCAGCCCTGCTTCATGACTCAAATAAAGAGAGTCAGTGTATTTTGGCAATTCCTTTTATCCACGAAGGGAGCCAAGGGAGGAATACGACCATATCCTTTGGCCTTTAAACCTTTCAACCCTGCTTCATGACTCAAATAAAAAGAGTCAGTGTATTTTGGCAATTCCCTAAGCAAACCCATCCTTACCCACCTCAGGAAGAATTCAACTGCCTACTCGGAGATTTCTCCTCAGATTTGGAGGAAAGCACGCTCCGATTCCACGATGATCCTGTTGGAAAGAACGGAACCGAGCCGAGAAATCTGGAGGGCCTATGTCCCACAGGGGAACTCAAACTTTATCGGACTCGAGATGGTCCGACTAAAAACCATATCTGTCTTCCCAAGTGACAAAAGAAAAGGTCCCCTCAGCCAGCCATTAGAATGCCGAACTATAATACGGACTCTCGCCATGTTCGACCCCTCTGGGGGGGAACCTGAAGGATCCATAAAACGCCAGGGTGGGAAAACAGATCCAAGACTCGAAAGGGAAAGGGAAAATTAAATATAAACATAAGGGACCCACCCCTCCCAAAAGCCCAGCGAGCTTCCTTATCCCCCACCAAAAAGGGTTTTACATTTATAATAAGTAGAGCCTGCACGTATTACGCCATCTGGCGATCCAGATAGGCAGGTTCGTGAAACAACTTTAGGTATTCAACATCTGATCCGGGAGCTAATTTCTGAAAACTAATGGGGATATTAGAAATTATAACCTCCAGCAACACCAGGTTGAAATATGAACAATGTCAATTAACCCAAGTTCGCTCCCTTCATATTGAAGGTTTCTCTCTGGTAATCCATCTGGCGAGGTCTGCATGCAAGGGCAAAATAGTATCCGCTCTCCGGTAAGCCCGAGTGCTATTCTTTGATCCTGGCACTGTTGACCATAGCAATCTCTCAATCTCCTTTTCGGCTATTTCTTCTTTCATATCTGGAATCTGGATATCGTTTGAGCACAGAAAGTCCTTGGCCAAGAGGAGTGTATCGAATGTTTTCTGCCCCTCCGGTAGGTCTACCCACAATCTAGCTGGGTATCGCAGTTGGGCCTTGAAGCCCTTCTCTCTAAGTTGTTTCACGACCCCAAGCACTTTTCTCCGAGCGCTGGCCAAGGTGGGGGAAACTTGATCCACATACACCTTTATTCGGGCTGAAATTGGAGGTCTTTCTTACCCCACGCCAGACGAAGGACCTTTTCTTTCGTAGTGTACCTGAGGAATTTAATTAAAATAGCTCTCGGAGGAGCCCCTTGCTTAGGCTTAGGAGCAAGGGTTCTGTGCGCCCTCTCAATCTCTAATTGACTTTCTTCCTCAATCTGTAACGCCGTTTTCAGCCAGTAATCCATGAAGGAGATCATATCTGCCTGCTCCGTTCCTTCTGGGATTCCCACAACCCGAATATTGTTGCATCTAGAGCAAGCCTCGGCATCTTCAGCTTTGGCTGACAGCGCTTTCTCTCTTCCATACAAAAATGCCAGGGACCTACCAAATGCCATATGTTCAGCCTGCAGCCCCTCTACCTGCTGTTTGACTGCCGTAGTTCTGGACTCCAATTTTTTAAAGTCCTTTTGGATGTCCATTACTTTGGCATCAATTTTATGCAGCAAGTTAATAATCTTCCTAGATTCTGCCCTCGTATTCGTTGAGCCAGAGTCCGAGCCTGAATCTTCAGCTCCGGATGCAGAAAGCACAGATGAGCGCGAGGGTGCCGGGCTGAGGCCTGCTGGTTGTTTGCTTGCTGTACTCGTCAAAGCCATTTTTTGCACTTGGGAACCTCTTTTTTTTGTGTGGACCATTCCCGATCCCTTCTTGCCCCTTTATCTGGATCTTTTGGATATAGGATGTGATCGACAGATGTCAGATTCTCTCAGAAAGCTAATGTTGGTTACCGGTGCGGGAAACTAAGCAGCCATTCCCGCCAGCTACATCACCGGAAGTCACATATCTACTATTATGACACAGGACTCAAAAATAGGACAGGAGAATATGAAAAGGGCTGCTAAAGATGTTAAGTACACAGATTTTGGCCGTAAACAAGAACTATTCAAAACAACAGCTCCAGAAGATTCAAGGCCTACTAAGAAAAAATTACTCACCTTAGTAATGTTGTTTCTTCTAATGGAGTTTTGCTATATTATGACATATGCAGTGAGTCCCAACCTTCGAACTGCTCCGGAGGTGAAAGAGTTAACTTTCCATGCCAGGCATGGAACCTTGAGCGCGAGCTCGGTTGAAAACTCTGTCTGTTGTTAATCAAACTCAAACTGTCAGATCTTTACGAGCAAAACTCACTAAGGTTCTGTGTGGAAGCCGTAAACCTACACTAGCCAACTGGCTACTAAATATAAGCACACACTTTTCTTGGTCCCAAAACAAAGACTGAAGTCAGGGGATCCAAAAAACTAAAAACATAACACCCAAACACCCCAAAAAGGAGGGATGAAAAAATAAGGTGGGCATCTACTAAGTGCCAACACTGCACTGCCCACCCAAATCCCAAAAGTAGAGGTTCTGAGAGGGCAGGCGGGGGGGAGGTCATAATATAACAAGACTCCATTAGAAGAAACAACATTACTAAGGTGAGTAATTTTTTCTTCAAACAACATGAAGTCTTGCTATATTATTACATATGCAGACTACACAGCAGTACCTCCATGGAGGAGAGGACAGAACCTACTTTGGAAATAGGCTCTGAAGCACTAGCTGGTTCAAACCGAGCATCACTCCCAGCCTGATGTCCAGGGAGTAATGCTTTGAAAAGTGTGAACTGTTTTCCAGGTAGCTGCTTGACATATCTCTAGGATAGGATGTCCCTGGCAGCAGCCAGAGACGCAGCTGTACCTCTGGTAGAGTGAGCCCTCAGGCCTGAAGGAGGAACCTTACCCAGTTTTTCATAGCAAAATTGATACAAAAGACAATCCACCTGGCAATGGATCTTTAGTGGCAGGTTTCCTTTACCAACCTCACCATAAGTGAGGAACAGTTGGAGGAGTCAAACCTGTGACCTTTGGTACGTTCTATGTAGTAACTAAGGGCTCTTTTGACATCTAAACTGTGTAGTCTCCTCTCACCAGAGGGGAATGGTCAATGAATACAGGAGAGACATAGATTGATTAAGGTGGAAGTCTGAAACCACCTTGGCAAGAACTTTCTGTTAGTCCTGAGGACCACCTTTATCTCTATGAAAGGAGATAAAATCAGGTTCCACTGACAATGCTTGTAATTCACTTATGCGCCTGGCAGAAGTGATGGCTACCAAAAACACAGTTTTCCAAGTCAAGTACTTAAGCTCTGCTGAAGACAAGGGCTCAAAAGGGGGTTGCATAAGCTGAGCAATGCAAATATTAAGATCCCAGGCAGGGGCAGAGTCCCTGAATGGAGGGTTGGTGTGAAGCAACCCCTTGAAAAACTTGGAGAATACAGGATGAGCCGAAAGAGAAGAGGGTTTACCTGCTGATAAGAAAGCAGACATGGCTGCCAGGTGCACTTTTAGGGTAGCTGGCCTCAGCCCCAAAGTATTCAAATGCACCATATAATCCAGGACTGTGGGTAAGTCAGCAGATTTTGGGGAAATATGATTGCCAGAGCACCAAATGGAAAATCTCTTCCATTTGGAATTATAAGTAGCCCTGGTGGATGGCTTCCTAGAAGCCTTCAATATATCCAATACGCCTTGGGAGAGGTGTAGGTCAGCAAACTCTAACTCTTCAAGAACCAGGCCTTGAGATTGAGAGATTTGAGATTCGGGCACCAAACCCTCCCCTGAGCACAGGTTAACAGGTTGGGATTCCTGGGAAGACACAGGGGGAAGGTGGACTGCTAAGGACAAAAGAAGTGGGTACCAGGGCTGTCTGGCCCAATCTGGTGCAATCAGGATCATCTTGCAAGGTTGAGATCTGATTTTGACTAGCACCTTGAACAGCAGAGGGAAGGGGGAAAGGCATAAAGAAACTTCCCTTCCCAACTGAGGAGGAAGGCATCATGAGGGCCTGAGCCCAACACTGGGGGCCTGCAGCAAAAAAAGGAAAGTTGGTGATTGTCTGGGCTGCAAAAAGATCTATCTGCGGGTGCCCCATCTGGCAAAATATTACCTCCAATACTAGGGGATCCAGTGACCATTCGTGATGGCCCTGGGAAATCCTACTGAGAGCATCTGCCAGGACATTGTCCTTGCCTGGAAGGTGAAGTGCCGTAAGGGAGGTGTTCAGGGAATACGCCAGAGACCACAACTTCATTGCTTCAGTGCACAAGGCCGTATACCGAGTGCCTCCTTGCTTGTTGATGTACCACATTGTAGTGGTGTTGTCTGTTCTGATCTGTACAACTTTGTTCTGAACAGAGGTGGAAAAAACTTCAAGTGCTAGAAAAACTGCTGAGTTCCAACAGATTGATGTGGAGCAGAGATTCCTGAGGGGACCACAATCCCTGGGTAGTAAGATTGCCCATGTGAGCTCCCCACCCCAAGAGGGATGCATCTGTAGTAAGGATTAGGGAGTGAGACTGAGGCTGTGGGATGAAGGGGACCCCCTGTCTCAGATTGCTCTGGTCCTGCCACCACTGAAGGGCTTGGATCAGGGTTCGAGTCACTGGGATCAATTTGGTCAGAGGGTCTCTCCTTTGAGACCAAAAGGCTCTCAAATGGAACTGGATGTCCCTCATCTGAAATCTTGCCTCCTGCACAACTGCTGTAGAAGCAGCCATGTGCCCCAGGAGCTGCAGAAAATGCCTTGTTGGTCGAGAGACCTGCAGGGTGAAAGAGGAGGCCAGAGAGACCAAGGTCCTTGCTCTTTCCAGAGGAAGGAAGGCTCTGACCTCTTTTGTGTTCAGTTCTGCACCTATGAAGGTGAGAAGCTGGACAGGCTCTAGAACTGACTTCGGAAGACTGAGAAGGAAACCTAGAGATGTGAGCAGTTGCTGAGTTACCTGAAGGTGTAGTCTGACTTGTTCTGGAGACTGACCTACTATGAGCCAGTCGTCCAGGTAAAGAAAAATGGCAATCTTTTGCCTTCTTAAGTGGGCAACTGCTACTGCCAGGCATTTTGTGATTACCCTCAGAGCAGAGGTGAGGACGAAGGGCATTGCTCTGAACTGGTAATGGCCTGAGGGCAGTTCGAATCTGAGGTACTTTCGATGGGAGCTTCTGATAAGAACATGGAAGTAGGCATCCTTGAGGTCCAGGGATGCTAGCCAGTCCCCTGGTCTTAGAGAAGGTAAAATAACTCCCAGAGTCACCATTTTGAATTTTGGTTTTAAAAGGTGCTTGTTTAGGTATCTGAGATCCAAGATGGGCCGCCATTCTCCTGTCTTTTTTGGGGTAAGGAAGTACCTGGAGTACAACCCTTTGCCCTGGTGTAGGGATGGAACCCTTGCCACAGCTCTGAGAGCCAGGAGGGAAGAAACTTCTGTTTCTAGGGCAAGTGCCTCTGATGGATTTGCAGGTGGAAAGGACCTGGCTCTCATCTTCGGAAATTTTTTGAAGCTGAGAACCAGTCCCTGACTTGCTACTTCCAGGACCCACTTGTCTGATGTTAGAGACTTCCAGTCCTGGACAAAGTAAGCCAGCCTGCCCCCTACTGGTAAAGGAGAATCAGTCCTGGCCACCCCATCAGGGTGCCTGCTTGGCAGGGGCTTTGGGCTGAGGGGTGGAAGCAGGCTTGCTTGCACCCCGTCTGCCTCTCCCTCTAAAGAACCCCCTCTAGGCATAAGCAGAAGAGGAGGCCTGGACTTGGTAAAAAGGCCTATGAAAAGGCCTACCCTGCCCCTGGATGCTGCCTCTGAGGAGTGGCCTGCCTTTCCTTGGCCTGTGCACCCTATAGGTGGTCCTATATTCATCCATTTTCTTCATGTAATTCTCTGTCTGCTCTCCAAACAGAGAATTGCCCACAACAGGAAAATCCATGGCCTTAGACTGGGTATCCTGTGACAGGGTAGTACATCTGAGCCAAGCCATTCTGTGAAGTGCTACAGATGTAGCCATGACCCTTGATGACACAACATTAGAGTCTACTGCAGCATGGAATTGCACCTTAGATGCCTCAATACCATCCACAGCCACCTGTTCCAGCTCCCTGGCAAGCTGGTCAGGGACCTGTTTTGCTAGAGCCAGCACAGTATCCCATCTGGATTTCTGGTATCTTGCAACATAGGTCATATAATTTGCCTGTCTGAGTCCCAAGGATGCTGCCATGTATTGTTTCTTTGCCATGGCATCAATCCTCCTGGAGTCCTTGTCAGGGGGGTGCGAAGCCAAGGGAATATTTGCCTTATCACAGGCTGCAGCCTGCACTACCCCAACATGGCTGCATTGTTGTGAAAGGAACTCCGTATCAGAGCCTGACAATGTGTACCTCTTGTCCATTTTTTTATCCACAGGAGGTACAGTGTTAAGAGCTTTTAAAATTTTTATTGTCTGTTTCCTTAAAGATTTATGTAAAGGAATAGACAATCTCCTGGACTCTGGGATAGCCATCATTTCCACATAGTCAGGCTCCTCCTGTTCATCCACAGCTACTTCCAAAGGGAGCTGGAGGGTTTCAGCAACTTTTTTATAAAACACAAAATGAGAAGGGGACTCAGAAAGCCTAGGGGGAGACACTCCTGAAGGTCTGTTTGGGGAGATGTCCGGTTCAATGGACACATCCAAACTTTCAAAATCACATTCACTCTCTTCATAATCCTCCTCCCCCTCCTCTGGTTCATAAAATTCCTCTATATCATATTCTTGAACCGGTGGAACTGACCGAACCGACCACTTACCTGATGGTGCCGGTTTGGTCGGAACCGGGGAAAGCGACTGGACAATTTGGATCGCTTTGGCTATCTCTGCAGCGGTTGGAGAAGGAAATTTTGGCTCCACACCTGCTGATTTTCTAGTCCTCTTTGCTGGAACTGGCTCCTCCGAGTCAGCTCTTCGTTTGCCTGAGGAAGTCTCGCCCTGGTCAGAGGACTCTCCCTCCGGTTCGGTTGGCACCGAACCCGGCTGGCCATCTGGGTCAGCGGACTTTTTGGCCTCTCGTTCCCTGAGCCTACCAACTCTCTTATCCAGGGTAGCTGCAGGAAAATTCTTGCAAATCTGGCAGTCTGCATCGAGGTGGTCAAACCCCAGACAATAAACACATGTGGTGTGTGGGTCAGCCTTGGCAAAGGCTTCCCCACAGACACCGCAGTGCTGAAACCCAGTGGGCCCGGTTTTTCTTTTGGGTTTCTCAGACATAATGCCAGCCTAACCAAAAACTTGCCCTTTTACGGCAAATCGCCAAGCAAGACACCCTTATCGGTTCCCAACCGTGTCACGGGTCGTGGAAAAAACCATAATGAAACCCGTTTTTTTTAGAACCGATAAGAACCGGGAACCGCACTCTAAATGCAGTTTAATTAAGTTTAACAACAACCTGATTGGTTCAAACCGAACCGATAATAATGTTTGCAAGTTCCACACAGAGAAAATGTAAAACCTATCTATTACTTACGATACCACAGACAGAGCTTGAACCGACTGGTTGCGGTTAAATTAAGACAAATGCGGTTTAAAAAAACGAGAAATTACACTTTTTAACCGACAAAATGAACCGAGCAGAAGGAGAAATCTCCAGAGCGACTGTTCAGTGAGGCGGAGTAAAGAATCTGACAGTTTGAGTTTGAAGAACAACAGACAGAGTTTTCAACCAAGCTCGCGCTCAAGATTCCATGCCTGGCATGGAAGTTAACTCTTTCACCTCCGGAGCAGTTCTAAGGCTGGGACAAACTGCATATGTCATAATATAGCAAGACTTCATGTTGTTTGAATGCGAGTTATGTGAGGAAGTGGGTCATGTTTTTGCAAGTTGTCCCTGGGTGGCAAAAAATAAGGCCTCAGTAATCAGTCCTGACCTCCTGATACAGCAGGCACAAGATGCGGCAACCCCCCAATGATAACTTGCCCCAAGATCCTCCTCCCACACCTCAGGAAAATGTAGAGAGCATTGGGGATCATAATCCTTTACCTGGGTTTGACCTATCTGTACTACCCCTTATCTCTTTAATGCCCATGTGTTACACAGAAATTACATGAAGGGACAAACTGGAACAAGAACCTGAAATAACTGAAGTACCGCTACAAACCCGTAGGAGAACAGCTAGGAGTTTGAAGGTTCTGCAGATCAGTGAGATAATAGTCTCTAAAAACCCATTCTCTGCCTAGCTATGTGGGGAGAGGTAGTCAGTGAAAATGAAGATGTAGGAACTTAACCCCCAGATACAGGAGATCTGGGGAAAATCGAGGACTCTAAGGGTTATAAAACAAAGAAGAAAAAGAAAAGGAAAAATAATGTAAATACTTCTAGCCTCTCAATATTACAGTGAGATCAGTCAATGTCCACAGTCTCTTAAACCCTGACAAAAGGCATACTATTTTTTGAATCTGTACAATGGCATCACCTTACCCTATGTTTTTTCAAGAAACACGGACGAACACGATAGATCAGGAAAGAGCATTTAGAGCTGAATGGACATCAGGACCGCCCCATTGGTCCTTCAGGCTTGACCGAGCGGACAGCCTCGGCATAGTTTTTTCATCATACTTATTTTCTATGACTAAACTGATTGATTTAATACCAGGGACATTATTCATTATAGGTGGGTTTTTAGAGGAGGTAGAATATCGGTTCATAAATATTTATGGGCCTAAAACAAAAGCGGACAGAATAGAGCTATTTGGTTACTAATAAACACATAATTCTCGGTAGAGATTTTAATTGTGAACTTAAAAATCCAGCCATTACATCTGGGAAGAAGGTATATTGTGATTCTAATGCCTTTCTCAAATGTATAGATACAGCTGAGCTTAGGTAATGTAAAAGTTCTTTAAATACAACTCCGGGCTTTACATACTCTAGAAGAAAATATTTTTCGACTATTGATTATTTCTTTGCATCACACTCAATGCCCAATCCTAGATTAGTAGTATATCCAGTTGAATTTTCAGACCATTGCTTTCTACAAATTGATTTTCAGGCTATAAAGGCCGAAAAACCACTGGAAAATGAATATAGCTACTTTGATGGAACCTAACATAGAAAAGGAAGTATATCAGTTATTATGGGCCAGGACATCAGCCAGCTTTCTTTACCAGGATATGGGGAACTGGTGAGAAGATACCAAAACTGAAATCATCAAATGGTTTCAAAAGTATGGTAAAACAAAGGAAAAAGATACATTTTTTATGTATTTGAAATTAAGAAGACAGCTACAATATTTATTTGGCTCAAATTTCAAAAATCAAAGAACACATGCGAACACATCAATATGAAAGGGCCCAGACTGTCAGGAAAATGCTTCAATATGGCATGCAGAAAACACCTGTAGGAGATCCGTATGAGGCATCTAAAACTAGGAAGACTAGAACCAGGATAGAAATACTTAAAGGCGAGGTAGGTAATACTGTTACCTCTATACCGGGGATGGCTGAAATTATTCAAAGGCACGTTCAGTCACAGAAAATGCCTTTAGACAAGATCCCAAAGGCTCAGAATTTTCAAGCATACTTAAAAAATATACAGATACCCCAATCTCCTGACGTGTCTCAGACAATGGGCAGTCCTATTTCTGTGTCAGAGGTCCAATCGGTCATACAGAATTTGAAGTCCGGTGCTTCCCCTGGGCCGGATGGTATTCCTTATGAATTTTGTGAAGTTTTTTTCTAGAGAACTAAGTGTTTGTCTTAAAGTGTTTTTTAATTTTTTTCTTGTACACAATATTATCCTTACTTAATTTACAGAAGGCTTGATGATGTTTATTTACAAAACGGGATAAACAGCTGATACAGAATTGGAGACCCATATCAATTTTGAATGCTTATTTTAAGATTCTCTCACAAGTATTGAATAACTAACTAAAACAATTAGCAAGTCCAGTTCTTTCATCAACTCAGTTTTGTGGGATACCAGGGAGAAGGATCCACCAGGCACTAACAATAATAAGGGACATAACAGAATTTTCAGAAGTAAAAATGTTCAGCCACTATATTATATCGGTCGACCAGAAAAAAGTCTTTCATAGGGTAAGTCACCCCATTTTCTTTTTCTCCTTACAACAGTACAGAGTCCCCAAGACATTTATTACATGGATTCAATTATTATATTCATCAGCAACGATAAGCCCAATGGTGTCAAATCATATAACCCAGTCAATGAAAGTGACTGCAGGGGTCAGACAGGGCTGCCCTCTTAGCCCGTTGCTTTATTTATTTTCCCTTGATCCACTACTGAAATGTATATGTAATCATCCCCTATGGAACGGTATAGCGTCGGGTCTTCCAGGTCAGGCACTAAGAATAATTGCTTATGCGGATGACATCTGCTTATTTTTCTCAGATCCTTCCCAGATAATGCTGTTACTGAACGAGATGGAATTATTTTCAGCAGTATCTAATGCTGAGTTAAATCTGGACAAATGTAAAGGACTGATTATAGGACCTGAAGGTGTGGTGGAGAGGATTATTGGTGGCATTCAGTTAACTTATGATGCCATGAAGATTTTAGGCACAAATGTTTGGCACACAAATGTTGCTCACCAAAAATGAAAATTACGTACCTACCATAATTCTTGATCTTCTTGGATGAGGTCTCCACCACTCATTCACACTGATGGGACTACCCTGGAGGCGCTAGGACCCAGTGGGAGCAAACTTTTTGTAGGAGGGCCGGCACTAGAGATGGAGCTGCAAGGAGCAGCACCGTGAGCCTTGGCTCATGCAGCAATGACTATCTAGGCGTCGACCCTCCAACCGCCTCAATACCTTTTTTTCCAGGGAGGTACAGCGTAACTAACCTAGAAGGATAGCCTAACAAAAACTGGACATAAGATAGTCCGGGTGACCCGTATAAGAAGGGTCAACAAAGAAGTCTTCACAGCCTAAAGATTGAGGGAGTGAAGACCAACAACAGAGGTGAGCTCGGGGGATGGTGGGTGGGTGCATAAATGAATGGTGGAGACTTCATCCAAGAAGATCAAGAATTATGGTAGGTATGTAATTTTCATATCTTCCTGGACATAAAGTCTCCACCACTCATTCACACTGATGGGAGAGTACCAAGCTAATAATCCCCAGAGAGGGAGGCAGGAGAGACCAAGAGCTCACAATCTTAGGATAGGAGTCGATTCAGGATGGTTCTGCCAAATGAGAGATGCCGCCTGGCATGGACATCCAGGGCATGGTGCTTGACAAAAGTATGCACTGAGCTCCAGGTAGCCGCATTGCAAATATCTGCAATGGGCACATTGTGGATTTCAGCCAGGGATGCCGCGACTGCTCTAGTAGAGTGAGCATACACTCTGCCCTCCAGCTTAACCTACACCATGGAATAACAGAGGCGGAGGCATGCCACTGGCCATGCAGAAATGCACCTGATAGCAACAGGTTGACCCAGCCGGGTCTCACTGAAGGAAACAAACAGTTGTTGAGCTTTGCAAATTTCTTTTGTTCTATCTAAATAGAAGTGCAGAGCTCTTTTGACATCCAAATAATGAAGGGTACACTCTCCCTCATTCTGGAAGTTTGCAAAGTAAGTAGGTAGGACTAAAGGTTGGTTTAGATGGAATTCTGAAACAACCTTAGGGAGAAACTTAGGATAGGTCCTAAGAACTACTTTGTCCTTATGAAACACAGTATACAGAGGGTCTGTGACCAATGCATGTACTTCAGAGACCCTGCGAACTGAGGTAATGGCCACCAGGAAGGCCGTTTTCCAAGTGAGAAATTCTAGCTCACAGGTTGCTAGAGGCTCGAAAGACTTTCGAGTGAGCATGTCTAGCACAAGGTTAATGTCCCAGGCTGTGACTGGACATCTGATAGGGGGTCTGGTATGCAGAATACCCTTAAGAAACCTTTTAACTACTGGTAACTGAGCCAGCAATAAGGAGAGTACTGGCTCATGGTAAGCTGAAATGGCACAAAGGTGAACTTTGACTGTAGAGTATTGCAGACCTGAATTTGACAGGTCTAAAAGGTACTCTAGAACCTTATTTGGTGGGCATGAAAAAGGATTCAAAGAGGATCTTGCACACCAGACAGAAAAATGTTTCCATTTGGCTGTGTAAATTTTCTTAGAGGTCAGTTTACGCGCAGCCAAGAGAATATCCGTAACTCCCCAAGAGGCATTGAACTTGCTCACTTCTATCTCTTCAGGAGCCAGGCATGAAGGTGAAGCAATGTCAGATTAGGATGGACCACTGCCCTTGGGTCAGAAGGTTTGTCTGGAGGGGAAGCGCTTTTGGAGAGGTTACCGACATACTGTTGAGTAATGGAAACCATATCTGTTGAGGCCAGAAGGGCACAATGAGAATCATTTTGTGCCCTGGGACTAGAATCTGAGAAGTACCCTCTGAATTAGTGGCAGAGGAGGAAAGGCATATAGAAAGCGTCTTGTTCACTGCAGCCTGAACGCATCCTGACAGAAAATGCCAGGTCCTGGATTTCTGGCGCAGAAGAGAGGCAGTTTTGTGTTGAGTGGGGATGCAAAACGGTCCAGGTCTGGAGTTTCCCACTCTGCGAATAGTGACTGAACTACGGTTGAGTCTAGAGACCACTCGTGAGGGTCTGTCTCTGTTCTGCTGAGATGGTCTGCCAGTTCGTTCTGGACTCCCATCAGGCAGACCACCTGAATTAAGAGCCTTGTGCTCCAAGCACCATTCCCACATTTTCATTGCTTCCCTGCATAAAGGGTAAGAGCGTGCACCGCCCTGCTTGTTGATGTAACACATCACCGCTTTGTTGTCCGTTTGAAGGAGAATGTTCTTGTGACAGAGAATGTCCTTCAAAGCTCAGACTGCATAAAGGACGGCTCTCATTTCTTGGACATTTATGTGAAGCTGGGACTCGTCCTGAGTCCATGTACCTTGGGTGTGAGATTCTGACAGTGAGCTCCCCACCCCATTAGGGACACGTCCATGGTAATGGAAATCTGACTATCTAGGGAAGCAAAGGGATATCTCTATAGAACACTGTCCTCTTGCGTCCACCAGGCGAGAGACCTCTTCAGAGGTTCTGTCACCTTGATGAGAAAGAACTGATGGTGAGTGGTTGGGGAACCACTGAGTACTGAGCATCCATTGGGAGGTTCTCACATGGAGGTGAGCTAGGGGTACAGTGAACACCGTGGGTGCCATGAGACCAAGCATCCATTGCATCGATATAGCCCAAACTGAGCTGTTCTCTCTGATGTATCATGCCATCTGTAGGATATCACTCCTTCTGTCCTCTGGTAGAAAAGTTTTCACACAGGAGGGGTCCAGAAGAGTTCCTATGAGGGCTGCAACTGTGATTTCTTGACATTTAGCAGGACTCCCATGGACGTAAGAAAGTCTGAGGCTGTGGCTACAGCGTCGATAGTGCCTTGCCTGGAAGGGCTTGCCAGAAGCCAGTCATCCAGATATGGGAACACTTGAATCCAATCTTTCTGAGATGCACTGTGAGAACTGCACAACACTTTGTAAAACTTTGCGGCTCTGAGGACAGCCCAAAGGGTAGGACTCTGAACAGATAATGCTGGCCCAAAGCCACAAACCTGAGGTATTTGTAATGCTTTGGGTGAATAGAAATATGTTGGTAAGCATCCTGCATGTCCAAGGAGGCTAACCAGTCTCGTTAATGAAGCGGAGGTACCAGAGTTCCTAGCGAAATCATTTTGAACTTTTTCTTGGGAAGAAATTTGTTCAATTGTCTGAGGACCAAAATGGGATGCATGCCCCCAGTCTTCTTTGGGACCAGAAAGTAATGGGAGTAGAACCCTGTATTCTACTGATCCAGCGGAACTATTTCTACTGCCCTGTTGTTCAGAAGGCCTTGTATCTTGGAAGTGAGAAGCTCTGACTGAAGTACTGACAGCCTGGGCTGACATTTGGGGGGACGATCCAGAGGGGTCTTTGAAAAATTGAACAAATACCCCTCGCGGATTATCCGTAGGACCCATTTGTCCAAAGTTATGGACTTCCACCGGTCATAAAACTGAGTCAGATGACCTCCTACCGCTGAGAAAGAGTCCCCCGGGGGCAGCTGAGGAGGGACATGGGCCAGAAACTCAGAAGGTGGCACTGGGCGCTTTGGGCCCTTGTGCTTTCAGTTGTGTTTTCTTCTGAGGTTGGTGGGTTTGATTTTTATTAAAACCTCCCCTTCCCTTGTCTCAAAAGGACTGATGGTTGCGAAACTGGCGCTTATTAACGCCCCCCCTTGAAGGGGCGGGAGGAGGCCGAGACAATTTAGTGGCAGACCTAGTCTTTTGAGTGGCCTCTAAAGCTTGCTCCAGTTGAGGGCCAAAGAGAAACATAACGTTAAAGGGTAACGTCATGACCTGTTGCTGGGCATTATTTGTGAAGCTGGAAGTGCACAGCCAGGAATGACGGTGGGTACTGCTCGACAGGCAGTATTGAAAGCATCCATAGCTGCTTTAACCTGCTGGTTGTTGGACTCGATACCCCTGGTTATGGTCTGAAGAAGCTCTGAAGTAGAATCTGACTCAGGTAGAGCTTCTACCAGTTGTCTGAGTGAATGCCGAAGAACATACTCATATTGAGAAAAATAACCCTGGTAGCTGGCAATACGCATACCCAGGGTGGTTGTAGCAAAAAATGAAAATTACGTACCTACTGTAATTCTTGATCTTCTTGGACGAGTCTCCACCACTCATTCACACTAATAAAATCAGCACCAGAGGCACTAGGACCCAGCGGGAGCAAACTTTTTGCTGGAGGGCCGGCACCAGAGATGGGGCCGCGAGGAGCAGCACAACGAGCCTCAGCTCGTGCGGTAATGACTATCTCGGCGTTGACCCCCCAACCGCCTCAATACCTTTTTTTCCGAGGACGTGACCGTATAAGAAGGGTCAACAAAGAAGTCTTCACAGCCTAAAGATTTGAGGGGGGTGAAAACCAACAACAGAGGTGAGCTTGGGGGATGGAGGGTGGGCGTTTGAATGAGTGGTGGAGACTCGTCCAAGAAGATCAAGAATTAAGGTAAGTACATAAATTTCATATCTTCCTGGACATAAGTGTCCACCACTCATTCACACTAATGGGAGAGTACCGAGCTAATAATCCCCAGAGAGGGTGGCAGGAGAGACCAAGAGTTCACAGTTTTTAGGACAGAAGTCCATTAAGGATGGTTCTGCCAAAGGAAAGATGTCGTCTGGCATGGACATCCAAGGCATAGTGTTTAACGAAAGTACGCACTGAGCTCCAGGTAGCCAAGTCGCAAATATCTGCAATGGGCACATTACGGATTTCTGCCAGAGATGCCGCGACCGCCCTAGTAGAGTGAGTGCAAACTGTGCCCTCCAGCTTAACCTGCGCCATGGAATAACAGTGGCGAAGGCATGCCACTAGCCATGCTAAGATACATCTGATAGCGACAGGTTGACCCAGCCGGCTCTCGCTGAAGGAAACAAACAGTTGTTGAGCTTTACGAAAGTCTTTTGTTCTATCTAGATAGAAACACAAAGCTCTCTTAATGTCCAAGGAATGAAGAGAACGTTCTCCTTTATTTTGGAAGTCCCCAAAGTAAGAGGGAAGGACCAAAGTTTGGTTTATATGGAATTCCGAAACAACCTTAGGAAGAAATTTAGGATGGGTTCTAAGGACTACTTTGTCTTTATAGAACACAGCATACGGAGGGTCTATGACCAAGGCATGTATCTCAGAGACCCTGCGGGCTGAGGTAATGGCCACCAGGAAGGCCGTTGTCCAGGTGAGAAATTTTAGCTCACAGGTAGCCAGAGGTTCGAAAGGTTTCTGAGTGAGCATGTCTAGCACAAGATTAATGTCCCTGGCTACAACTGGACGTCTTGTAGGAGGTCTGGTATGCAGAATTCCCTTAAGAAACCTCTTAACCACAGGTAACTGAGCCAGTGACAAGGAAAATACCGGCTCATGATAAGCTGAAATGGTACAAAGGTGAACTTTGACTGTACAGTACTGCAGACCTGAATTTGAGAGGTCTAAGAGGTACTCCAAAATTTTATCTGGTGGGCAGGAAAAGGGATTCAAAGAGAATTTTGCACACCAGAGTGAAAAACTCTTCCATTTGGCTGTGTAAGTTTTCCTAGTGGCTGGATTCCGCACAGCCAGAAGAATACTGAAACCCTGCGAGAGACATTGAACCTGTTCACTTCTACCTCTTCAGGAGCCAAGCGTGAAGGTGAAGCAACCTCAGGTTGGGATGAACAACAGGCGCCTGAGTCAAGAGGTTCGTCTGAAGGGGGAGTGGTTTCGGCAGAGCTGCCGACATATTGTTGATTAGTGGAAACCACATCTGTCAAGGCCAGAAGGGAGCAATGAGGATCATTTTGTCCCCCTGGGATTCGAACTTGAGAAACACCCTCTGAATTAGAGGAAGAGGCGAAAAGGCGTATAGAAAGCATTTTGTCCACTGCAGCCTGAACGCATCCTGACAGAAAATGCCAGGCCCTGGATTTCTGGAGCAGAAGAAAGGCAGTTTTGTATTGAGTGGGGATGCAAAAAGGTCCAGGTCTGGAATTCCCCACTCTGCGAATATTGACTGAACTACGGCTGAGTCGAGAGACCATTCGTGAGGATCTGTCTCTGTTCTGCTGAGGTGATCTGCCAGTTCGTTCTGCACTCCTGGCAGGTAGACCGCTTGAATTAGACACTTGTGCTGCAAGCACCATTCCCACACTCTCACTGCTTCTCTGCATAAGGGGTAAGAGTGAGCACCGCCCAGTTTGTTGATATAATACATTACTGCTTTGTTGTCCGTTTGAAGGAGAATTTTCTTGTGACAGAGAATGTCCTTCAACGCCCGGACCGCATAAAGGACAGCTCTCATTTCTAAGACATTTATGTGAAGCTGGGACTTGACCTGAGTCCACGTACCTTGAGTGTGGAGAGCCTGACAGTGAGCTCCCACCCCATCCCTTCAGGGACGCGCTGTGGTAATGGAAATCTGATGATCCAGAGGAGCAAAGGGATACCCTTCCAGGAGATTGTTCTCTTTATGCACTCACCAGGTGAGCGACCTCTTTAGAGGTTCTGTCACCTTGATGAGAAAGGACTGCGGGTGAGTGGTTGGGGACCACTGAGTACTGAGCATCCACCGAGAAGTTCTCATGTGAAGGTGTGCTAGGGGTACAGTGAACACTGAGGATGCCATGAGACCTAGCAACCGTTGCATCGAGAGAGCTGGAACAGAGTCGCCCTCCCCGATGTGACGGGCCATCTGAAGGATATCGCTCCTCCTGTCCTCTGGAAGAAAAGCCTTCACACAGGAGGTGTCCAGAATAGTTCTTATAAAGAGGAGAATCTGGGAGAGCTGCAACTGCAATTTTTTGAAGTTTAGCAGGACTCCCATGGACGTGAGAAAGTGTGAAGCCATGTCTACAGCATCCAGAGTTCCCTGCCTGGAAGGACTTGCCAGAAGCCAATCGTCCAGATAAGGGAACACCTGTATTCCGATCTTTCTGAGATGCGCTGTGAGAACTGCACAACACTTTGTAAAAACTTGTGGCGCCGAGGATAGCCCAAAGGGCAGGACTTTGAACTGATAATGCTGTCCCAGAGCCACAAACCTTAGGAATTTGTGATGCTTTGGGTGAATAGAAATGTGCTGGTAAGCATCCTGCATGTCAAGGGAGGCTAGCTAGTCATGTTGATGAAGCAAAGATAACAAGGTTCCTAGTGAATTCATTTTGAATTTCTCCTTGGGCAGAAATTTGTTTAGTTGGCTGAGGTCCAAAATGGGGTGCATGCCACCGGTTTTCTTTGGAACCAGAAAGTAATGGGAGTAGAACCCTGTGTTCCGTTGATGCAGCGGCACTACTTCTACTGCCCTGTTAATCAGAAGGCCCTGAATCGCGGCAGCGAGAAGGTCTGACTGAAGGGTTGACAGCTTGGGCTGTCATTTGGGAGGACGATCCGGAGGGGCCTCCACAAGATTGAGTGAATACCCTTTGTGGATTATCTGGAGGACCCATCTGTCTGAGGTTGTGGACTTCCATTGATTGTAGAAGTGCGTCAGATGACCTCCCACCGCTGAGGAAGATTCCACCTCGGGCAGCTGAGGTGGGACTTGGGCCAACGGCTCAGAAGGCGGCACTGGGCGCTTTAGGTACTTGCGCCTTCTGCTGTGTTTTCTTTTGAGGCTGGGGAGCTTGATTTTTATGAAAACTTCCTCTGCCTTTGCCTTGAAAGGACTGATGGTTATGGAACTAGCATTTATTAACACCCCCTCGAGAGGAGACAGGAGGAGGTCGAGCCAACTTAATGGCTGACCTAGTCTTTTGTGTAGCTTCTAGTGCCTGTTCTACTTGAGGGCCGAAGAGATACACACCATCAAAAGGCAACACCATTACCTACTGCTGTGTGTCATTCGTGAAACCTGAAGTGCGCAGCCAGTAATGACGGCGAGTACAAATACCAGCCGCCGCCACCTGGGAGGCAGTATCAAAAGCATCCATAGCCGCTTTAACCTGCTGGTTGTTAGATTCGATACCCCTGGTAATGGTTTGAAGTAGCTCTGACTTCATGTCCGATTCCGGTAGAGCTTCAACCATCTGTTTGAGTGAGTGCCAAAGGATATACTCATACTGAGAGAAATAGCCTTGGTAGCTGGCAATACGCATACCCAGGGTGGAAGCAGTAAAGACTCTCTTACCTAAAGTGTCTATCTTGCGAAGATTCTTTGTTAATAGGTCGAGCTGTAGTAGTCTGGGGGAGGATGACCTTATCATTCTCTGCCAAAACTACAATGGGATCCGCAAAGGCTTGGGATGCCAAAATAGGTCGATCCTTGGGGGCTGAGTATTTCCTATCTATGGATTTAGCCACCGAAGGAATGAGAGCAGGATTATTCCATACCATTTGAGACAGCATCTCAAAGGATGGCTGTACCTGAGGAGTCAAATCCGTAGGGATCTCCGGAACATGGAGGTATTGGAGTCTTAGCAATTTCCCAGGATCGATGTCTGTAGTTTAGAGAGAAAGAGTGGAAATCAAGTTTTTCAGCAGAGACTTAAAAGACAGGTCCTTGACCACAGGCTCTGCAGCAGGAATAGATCCTGTTTCTTCTACTTCATCACCCAGCCTAAGGTCTGGGTCAGGTTCAATGTCATCTCCTGACAGTCCAGGAGGGACTGCATGGACAGGAAAGGAGTGAAAATCAGAGGGAAATGAGGAAGATAAATGGTAAAAGGAGAAGTCCTGAAAGGTGGATGACACCCTAAGAACCTCCGGCGCTGCAGAAACGCACAGCGCCAACGAAGCGCACGGCACCGAGGACAGCACCGATGAAGCGCATGGCACCGAGAAGCCACAGGGCACCGAGAGGCTGGACGGTGCTGCAATGCCACACGGTGCCGGTGATGCACACAGCACCGAGGATGGCGCCAACAGACGCATCAGCGCCAAAGATGGCGCCAAGTGTGCCATCGATGCCGAGGGTGCTGAAAACACCCCAAGACTTTGAAAGACAGGATTTGAGGAGAAGGGAGGAGGAAGAGCAGGAGATAGAGGCATCGGTGTGGCCCCCTGCGCCGCAGCCATATCAGGGGGGTAAACACCCAAGCGCAGAGTCGATGGCACCGAAAAGGGTGCCGCGCAACCAGGGAGGCTCAACCGCCCTACGTGGTCTCCCAAGAAGCCCGAAGGCCCCTGAGTGACCGGGCCAGGCAGCTGGACCTACCTCTGAGCCCACTGCCCATAAAAGCGCCCACTGGTGAAACTGCTCATCTGAAGACCTACCAGAGGGCGGGTAGGGCTCTGGTGTCAAGACGCTGGCTACCAGAAACAGAAGCGGTGACCTAAGGAGGAGACCGGCAACTAGCCCCAATAACTTGCCGCTCACGCGTAGAACATATCAGAGGGCGAACTCGGGTGATGCCTTCTTTTTGACCTGTGGGCGAAGAAGAGCTTGAGGCCGAACGTGCGGGAATGCAAACCGCTTTTTTATGCTTTGATGGGACCGCTGCCCTCGGCATTGACTGAACGCTGTCAGACCCTCTCCGAGAAGGCGGCGGACCGGACCCAGCCCGACTGACTGAACAGCTTCACACGAAGTCTCCCTACCGCCACCGACCTGTTCCATGGTCGACTCCATCAAAGTAGGCTGAGACTTCTTTGTAAATAAGAATAAACTTACGCGATACTTATTCGAGATATTACTACAAAATAAGAGAACTGAAAACTATGCTGCTAGTTTGAAGTTTGACTCCCGGTGGGTGAGCGTCATCGTCACTGAAGCGCACTCGATGCCAGGAAAAAAGGAACTGAGGCGGTTGGAGGGTCGACACCAAGACAGTCATTACCTCACGAGCTGAGGCTCACGGTGTCGCTCCTCGTGGCCCCATCTCTGGCGCCAGCCCTCCAGCAAAAAGTTTGCTCCCGCTGGGTCCTAGTGCCTCCGGCGCAGATCCCATTAGTGTGAATGAGTGGTGGAGACTTATGTCCAGGAAGTTCTCTCTTACCAAAGGTATCTATCTTATGAAATTCTTTGTTTATAGGTCAAGCTGTAGTAGCCTGAGGGAGGACGACCTTATCATTCTCTGCCAGGACTACAATAGGGTCCGCAACGGCTTGGGAGGCCAAAATGGGTTGATCCTTGGGAGCAGTGTACTTTCTATCTATGGACTTAGCCACAGAAGAAATGAGAGAGGAAAATGACGTACCTACCGTAATTCTTGATCTTCTCTTGTATCTTCACCATTCATTACTTACTGGGTGTAAGCCGGAGGCGCGCACTCCGCCACGGAGCTTTTTTTTTTTTTTTTCAGTCTAACGGCACCGCCTCGAGAGTGACGCACATCATGCGCGAGGCGGCTGCTAGTAGCGATCGACTCTCCCTCCAACTCAGTTCTGGAGCCGAGAGGCAAAGAGAAAGCAGAGAATATAGATAGCGAGGCAAGATAGCCGAGGGATAGCAAAGCAAGAAAGAATGAACTGAAAAGGAATAAGCCGATGGAGGAAGGACAGAGGAGATAAGAGTATCCCAGCCTAGGACTGCAGGGCCTCCTTACCTGGGTGACTCTGGAGGAGAGATAAGTAAGGAAATGAGAAAATAGAAGAAGAAGAAGAAAGAGAAGAGAGAGATGGGATGTTGAAGGGGCCAGAATGCCCAACGAGCATAGTTAGCTTACAGCTGAAGGCTCGACTAAAGGGGAAGCAAGAATCCCCGGAGATAGAGCTGAAGAGAAGGTTCACCGAACCCGCTAGACAGACTCAGGAGGGCATAGTCCTCATCTTCAACATGCCATTGTTCTTGATACCCACCTCGGGCTCCTGGCTGCGGAAGGCCTTTAACTGGAGGACACCCGAGGAGGGAAGAATAAAACCCAGGCAGCATGAGAGCGCTGCTCAGGGGTTTAGAAATGGAAAATGTAAGCCTTTCAGGCGTTTTAAGATAGAAATGGGACTCAGACTGACTGGCCAAGGCAGGCCAAGGCTTAGGCTGGCTGGGATCGGATATGGTCAGCACTGTTCTTCTGCAAAATTGTCCAGGAGGACACTTAAAAGGAGAAACCAATAAGAAACTAGCGTAGAAGGATAGCCTACCTCTCATTGCCTTCTTGTTTATTTTTTCCTTTTTTTTTTCAGATAAAATTTTGTAGACTAGATGCATGACCCGATACCAAGACGCCTATAACAGTCGAAGAGAGTTCCTCAGCATTTTTTTTTTTTTTGCAAAAGAAAAAGGAATAGACGTGTCTGCCTCTGCTCTGCAAGGCAAGAATGGGGGATTTGATTTCAGGCAACTATCTGGAAACACGGAATTGCAGGATCAAAACTGAATAGCCTGAGCCAGGCCAAAAACCCCAGAGGTATCTTGCCAGAAGAATAGCAAGAGATAGTTGTGCAGTCTGATCGCCAATGCAATCCACTAAATGGCCCATGAATCTTAGAGTAAGTAATTTTCTGAAAATTAGAAACCCCCCAAAAGAAAGAATTTTTTTTTTTTTTTGGAAAAATTAAGCAACTTTTCCTATATTTTAAGAAAAAGTTTTGTTTTTTTTTTTGTTTTATATGCAGAGAGAGGAAGGAGACGGGAGGTGTGGAGAAGCACAGGAAGAGGCCACTGAGGGGATGGTAGGGTGGTAGATGAATGGTGAAGATACAAGAGAAGATCAAGAATTACGATAGGTACGCACTTTTCCTATCTTCCTTGTCAATCTTCACCATTCATTACTTCTTGGGTGAGTATTAAGCTCCTTCCTGGAGGGGAAGAGGCCACCCTGAGGAACAAGACCTCCAGCCTTCTGTTGGTGAGAAACAGAAGGAGAAGACCCTGGCTTATTCAGAAAGCCTAATGGGAGAAGAGCTAGAGGTGCCTCCCGAGGACGAGGAGACGGATGGAGCCCTGTAAAAGTCTCCTAGCTCTGGATGAGAAAAGACGGCTCCGGAAGGCAGAGTGCATCACCCTCATGCAGGGCCAGGGTGACAACCTGAAAGATCAAGCCATGCGCTCGCCCGCCTGATGCAGATCGTCTCGCGAAGCCTGAAGCCACCCATTGGCGCCATAAGATGCCCTTGCTTGCGTCTTGCCAGCTCCAGGCCTCACCGCCGAGAGGGCAATGGCTTGTCTGGTTTGCTCCGTGTCAGGCATAGATGCCAGCAGCTGGGACATCATCGACCACAGATGCCGGTTGTAGGCAGCGTGGTGAGCCTGATGTGATGCACGTATGCACCGCATTTCTAGAAGAAGAGAATACTCTTCGCCCCCAACGTCGAACTGGAGAGAGTCCGAACCGTGGGCGCGGTCGTGGCCAGCAACGCCCAGAAGGAGTATCCAGGTATACCAAACCTGAGGACGGGTTGGGAAGGGAACCTAGAGACCCAGAGGGGCACAATACCTATGCTGGCAGTCCGCCGGGCTGGGAAGAAGCGGCAGGGAACTGCCAGGACCGGATAGACGCTCCTGAAAGGGATAGGCCAGAAGGTACCACCAGATGCTGGGCACTGAATTCACCAAGGAATTCACACGCCTCCTGCTCGGTATTGTCTCTCCAACATAGGAAACTGGAGATCCTCACCATCCTCGGAGAGGAAACACTGATATTCTGTGAAATCAGCATCGAGGACAGATGAGTAGGGGGGTTCTCTCCTCAGAGGAGGGAGACGGATGATGGGAATTGAATGTCCAGAGGATTCCCGCGGCGGTGGGGAGAGTCGAAAGACCCGCCATGCATGTATCTAATATATGAGGGGAAGGCCGCTGCAGAACCTCTGAACTGCTCCCAGGATAACGGACCCGTAGGACCGACATGGCCCGGGAGTGGGGGTGGTGAAGGCAGAGAGATGGGAGAGGGGCACCTCCGAGGAGGCAACTGCTCTCTGTGAGGGCTCTGGAATCCGGGGAAAGGAGCCCTAGTAGGAGGGATTCCGGATATCAAACCAGGCCGCAGAACGGAACTCTGGGGAAGCGGAGCCTGAAGAGCCCTGGGGGAGAAACCCCTGTGACGACGCCTCGGACTGCATGGATCCAGAAGGGCAGTCTGCACAACCGCCCGAGGACACCCAGAACCCTGGGGGGGAGGGGTGGCTCTGCACTGATGCAGTTCCTGGCCACCCCTGAGGTGGCCAAAGAAGACCGGGCAGGCCGCCTGCCCCTCAACCCTCGGATTCCGAGAGGGCCCTCCTCCTCGACTGCAACGCCCCTGTCCCTAGAGGAGGCAACAGCACCCCGGGGTAGCTGTCACTGGCTCCAGAGAGGGAGCCCTCCATCACTCCCATGTCTGCCCCCGGGACCTCGGCCACCCCCAGCCGAGGAACCCTCAGGAGACGACGAGGGGACAGAGGAGGGTCCGCTGTGCCGCCTGGTACCCCTAGCCACCGAGGACCCAGATTCCAAGAATGGGGTGCCAGGATGGGTCCACATCTGAGTCATCGCCTCCGAGGAGGACGAGACCAGCAGGACCTCGGCTGGCCACCCCAGGGGTCCTCGAGGCTGGCGCTGCCGAACGCCCCGGTACTAAGTGCGACACCACTGCCCCCACGCTGGCAGCAGGAAGGCCTAACTCACACCCCAGCGCCCGCAGGCCCGCACCGCCCGGGAGGGGAAGTCGACTGACGCCACCGGCGGCGCCGGGAGGCGGCGGGAGCACCGCCGGGCGGCGCCGCTTGATGTCCATCGGCACCGCTGAACGTGCCGAGGTTAAAACGGCACCGCCAACGGTGCCGCTTCCAATCACCAGCGCCGCAAACGGTGCCGATCCAAAGCGCGCCGGAACGGTGCCGCATCATCACCGCACCGCGAACGGCGCCGATCCGAAACGGCACCGTGAGGCGGCGCTCGAGGGTCCACCAAGCCGGGCCCAAAAGCCAAGGGCCTCGACATCGGGGAGCCTGCAGCCTCAAGAGGTGATTGCCGAGGCGGTGTCAGCGCTTGTGGCTCCCGGGAGGGGCTCATGACGCTCCCCAACACCGCTGGAAGGGCCTCCTCCTCGGCAAGATAGATGAGGAAACCCCTCCTCGGACTATATGGGCCCGGGGGGACCCGGGAAGGGTCCTAAAGATCCTCGCCTAAGATTCTGTGAGCGACGCCCGTCTCGGAAAGTCGGGCGGGCCTTGCCGAGCTTGAACGCCGCTGGATTTCGAGAGGACGCCGACGTCCATCGAGAAACAGGCGCCGCACTTAATCCATATCATGGTTGGGTCCCAGGCAACGTGGCGCAAACGCTATGCCGGTCCGTCGACGAGAAGTGCCGGCCACAGGAGCACCGACGATAGGGGCGTCTGCCTTCAAGAACGCTTAGCCCAGAACCGACATAACGCTAAACCAACGAGACTAAACACAGTAGGAAATACACCCGGCCGAAAGATAGAAAACAACAGTCTTACCGTGACGGGCGCTGAGTGCAAGGGAAAACGGAGTCGGAAACTACGAAGAAAACACTGAAGCGCTACACGCGACAGGTGCTGCCTCGACGGGCGGGAGAAACAGAACTGAGTTGGAGGAGTCAGTCGCTACTAACGGCGCCCTGCATGACGATGACGCTACCTCGAGGGCGTGTGCCGTAGCTAGACTTTAAAAAAAAAAAAAAAAAGCTCATAGGTGGGCGCGCGCCGGCTTACACCCAGGAAGTAATGAATGGTGAAGATTGACAAGGGAAGATCAGGATTATTCCATACCATTTGAGAAAGCGTCTCAAAGGAGGGCTGTTCCGGTGGAGTTAAATCCATAGCGATTTCCGGGACATGAAGGTATTGGAGCCGTAGAAGCTTCCCAGGATCAATATCAGTAGTCTGGAGGGAAAGAGTGGAATTCAAATTTTTCAGCAGAGGCTTAAATGACAGGTCCTTGACCACAGGCTCTGCAACAGAATTAGGTCCAAGTCCTTCCACATCGTCACCCAGTCGAAGGTCTGGATCAGGCTCAATATCATCTCCTGACAGCCCAGGAGGGACTGTATGGACAGGAAAGGAGAAAGAATCAGGAGGAAATGAGGAAGGAAAAGGATTCGGAGAGGAGAAGCCCTGAAGACTGGCAGACGTAAACCCAAACCTTAGCGTTGAAGAGGAGCACGGTGCCACCTGACCGAGAGCAGAGGGTGGCACTGACAATCTCAACGGTGCCGAGGATGGCACCGAAAAGCTGCACAGTGCAAAGGACGGTACTGACAGGTGCATCAGCACCAAGGACGGCACCATCAGGCGTATCGACGCTAAGGACGGCGCCAAACAACCCATCAATGCCGACGGTGCCAGAACCAACACAGAGCTCCGAAAACTAGGGTTTAAGGAGAAAGAAGGAAGAATACCAGGAGATAGAGGCATCGGTGTGGCCCCCATGTGTGGGGGGAAAAACACCTGAGCGCGGAGTCGGCACCGAGGAAGGCGCCGCATGACAAGAGAGGTCCAACCACCCTACCTGACCCCTCGAAGAGTCCGAGGGCCCCGGAGTGACCGGGCCAGGCAGCTAGACTAACCTCAGAGCCCACTGCTCCATCAGAGCGGCCCACTGATGAAACTGCTCATCTGAAGCCCTACCAGAAGCCGGGGAAGGGCTCCGATGTTGAAGAGGGTGGTAACCAGAATCAGAAGCCAGTGACTCCGAGGGAGACCGGCAACTGACCCAATGACCGAACATCAACACACAGACATACCAGAGGGCAGCCTTGAATGATGCCTTCTCTTTCTTGACCTGCGGGCCGAAGAAGAGCTTGAGGCTGAACGGCGCCAAGTATGCGACCGTTTCCTTTTTTGCTTCTGGGGTGACTACCCCTCCTCCTGGGCATTGGACCGTCTGTTGTCAGACCCCCCCCCGGAGAGGTCAGCGGACCGGACCCAGCCCGGCTGACTTAACAGCTTTCAAACGAAGTCTCCCTACCATCACCTGACCCGCTCATGGTCGACTCCGTCAATGTAGGCTGAGACTTCTTTCTTTAAAAAGAATAAATTATTGTAAGCAGTACTTATTCGAGATATACTACAAAATAATAAAACTGAAAATTATGCTGCTAGTTTGAAGTTTGACTCACGGCGGGCGAGCAACGTCGTCGCTGAAGTGCACTTGACAGCGGGGAAAAAAGGAACTGAGGTGGTTGGAGGGTCGATGCCTAGATAGTCATTGCCGCATGAGCTGAGGCTCGCGGCTCCACCTCCAGCCCTCCCGCAAAAAGTTTGCTCCCTCTGGGTCCTAGCGCCTCCAGCGTAGTCCCATCAGTGTGAATGAATGGTGGAGACTTTATGTCCAGGAAGATCTGGGAACTAGCTTTACAAGGTATTGAAAGGAAAATCCAAAATTGGAAAACCTGGAAATTGTCCAAAATCAAAAGAATTCAAATCATTAAGCAGTTTGTAATACCCAGTCTGCTATATATAGCTACAATTTTTCCACCACCTATTCAGGTTGAAACCAGATTATATAATACTTTTTTCAAATGTTATGGGGATCTCTTTTAAACCCCATTAAAAGGGGGGTTCACTTATTTGGCAAAAGAAAAAGGGGGGTTAGGAATGGTCGACCCTATTAAAGTAAAGTCATTGTTTTATCATCTAAGAAACATCGCCAGAATCAAGCACCTCGTTCCGTCCGGTGATCTGCCAACTCTGATCCATGCTTTTGTGACCTCACGTCTGGACTACTGCAACTCGCTTTACCTTGGGCTTCCAGGGGTTGATATCCACCATTTGCAGCTGGTGCAGAATTCCGCAGCCTGAGTATTGAAGGGTACCCCTAGATCTTCCCATATTACTCCAGTGCTGCGGGAACTGCACTGGCTGCCAGTCCAGTGACGGATCACCTTTAAAGTCGGATTACTGACTTTTAAAGCCCTGCATGATCTGGGCCCTGATTACCTGAAATAACTCCTGATTCCTTACCACCCTGTGAGATCGCTCTGCTCAGCTGACGAGGGGTTGCTAGAGATTCCAAGGGTGATGTTAAAATCTGCTGGGGCCCAAGCTTTAATGTTTGTGGCCCCTTCCCTTTGTAACTCTCTACCCCATCAGATTAGGGAGTGTACGACAGTGGGGAGTTTTAAACAGGCCCGTAAATCCTTTTTGTGGGAAAAGGCATATGGTTTTACTGTTCATTAATTTGTTTTTGTGTGTTTTTATAATATTACTTCTGTATTTTTGTCTCTGTATTCTAGTATTTTTATCTTATTTTATTGGAATGTACCTTGACACTTGAAAGGCTCAATATAAATAAAAATATTGTTTGTTTTTTTTATGCTATATTCTTTTCTCAGACGATTAAAATAGGATTACAATCTTCACAAGAGGTTGATAGTTAATGGATTAAGGTTACTATGGGGTCACTATTTTTTATCCTGGAACCCCTGTACAGGTGGAAAATTGATAGCAACACCATTAGGGTACATTCGTCTAAACAATTGTACGCAATCCCGCTTTCTAGGATTCATCCAGATACTCCAATATTTAAATGTTGCTCTCCTAAGGATAATGGGGCAGTTTTTAGTACAACTAAATAATAAAAGGATCCCACAACATATGTAAATATTAGAGGTAACTGGAAACATAAAAGTATTGACAAAAGGAATTGTCCATATCCTAAATGTATAGGAGTGGAAGAATCAATGCATCATTTTCTTTTTAATTGTTCCTTTGCTACGGCATTATGGAATTTCTTAGCTACTCAGTGGAAGATGCCTTGGCTTGGTTGCTTAACTTATGACTGTTTTATTTTAGGAATTTATCCTTTATCTCTTCAACATGTTCACAAAGAACAAAGGCTGTTTTTTTCTGTATTTTAAAATATTATCTATGGCAAGCCAGGTGCCAATGGGTATTACATAAAAAATTGATGACATTTGAAACTTTCTCAGTTTTAGCCTCTCAAGCCTTGAGGGCAGTTTTTCATAAGGATAATGTGATTTTTGAACCCGTAAAAGTGATAAGATGGTGGAAAGGCTTTTAGATATTCATTAAATATAAATGAATGAAATCTGGTAGTAGGTACAGCAGTAATGGGGGGAACTATAAAACCAATATTCCAATTACTGTGTACTGTAAGACATTACCAATAATATATTTAGTGAAGGCCATTTTTGATTTGTAGCACATTTTTTTGATTGTGAAGTAATATGATTTTTTTTGTAATATAAAACAAATTATTGCATACGTATACCTGGTTATTGATTCTTAATGTGTGATACAACTCTGTTTAAATGTGTTTTTGATGTGTTTGCAATAAAAATTCCCTTACTCTTTTCGAGAAGTGCCATGGGATCTTTAACATCCACCTGAACTACCACCAGAACAGGTAGATGAGACCTCAGTTTAGTGCCTCATCCGAAAGACGGCACTTCAGGAGTGCAGCACTCCCCTCATGCTGCACTACAGTGTCAGAATTGGGATATTAACCCAAGTGACTAGTGTGGGGATAGAACCCACAGCCTTCTGATCTCCCGACCTCAGAGATGAGTGTGCTAACCCCCATTAGAAACAATCTATTACATCTTACATGTGAGCCCTGAGAAAGAAGCTGGCAAAATGTGTTGAAATAGTCCATAGTTATCAGGAAGAGGCCCAAAACTAGCAGAAGGTGTATTATGACCATGGGGTAAAAGAAAAAAGTTTTTGAAACAGGTGAAAAGGTCTTGCTACTGTTACCCACTACAGAATAAAACTGTTATTGAAGTGGCAAGGGCCTTATAAGGTTCCTAGACGTACTGGCACAGTTAACTATGAGACTGAGACCCCTGATAGGAAAAATTCTACTAAGATGTACCATGCTAACCTCCTCAAGAAATGGGTTGAAAAAACACCAAAAGCTGTTTTGCTGGTTTTAACAGAAACTGATAAAGAAGATATTGATGTAGCTTGTGATAGACTGGAACAAACTGTAACTGCTGATGCTGTAAAGGTGAATGTTTTCTTAACCTCCGAACAAACCGCAGAAATTTATAACTTGCTAAAGACATTTAATAGTACTTTTAGGCAAGGCAATTTAATTTATAGGGTGCCCATTCCCGGAGGCTCTGGGCACCTAACAAAACATCAATAAAAATAGAATAAACCATTAAAATACTATAAAGAAAACCTTACAAAAGTAGTAAAATACACTTTAAAATGCAACAGCTTAAAAAGAAAAAGTATCACGTTTGCCAACTGTATGGACTGGACGTATAGGATATACTCAGTAGTCTGCAAAGGCCAGGCTAAAGAGGTGGGCCTTCAGCCTTAGCTTAAACATCTCAATCGAGGGGACCTCCTAGACTACAGGTGGAAACGAGTTCCACAGGGTTGGCCCAGTGACGCTAAAAGCATGGTCTCCTGATGTCCTGAGCTGAACCCTAGGAACATCCAGGAGGCACCTCGAAGAGGAACAGAGGGAACGAGCAGAGGTAGCCAGTGTCAGGAGCTCTGACAGGTAACCAGCACCCAGTCTGAATAGGGCCTCATAGGTGAGAAGACCCATCATGAAAAGGACCCTCCGCCTGACAGGAAGCCAGTGCAGTGCACACAGAACCAGGGTCAAATGACTGGACCTCAACTTTTTACCACAGTACCATGCTGAGGAAAAGAGGTTGAGCACACAGATAGAAATTGTTGGCAGATGCCATTCTGGTGGCTCTGAGGGCTGAGGTGATGGATGTCACCCCTCACACTATGCTGGTGACCCGGGTTTGGGAACAACCTTGGGTCGCCTGGGTGCCGGCACGGGGGGGAGGATGGGAGCAGGATCGAGCATTGGCTCTCCTCTCCTAGGTAAGGGGTGGGATCGTCCACCCATAGTCCTGCCATCACCAAATGGAGGTTCGGTGCCAGTGCAGGTGGTCAACAGTGTGACTGGAAGGGAGGGGCACCCCAAATGTCATGTGCGCACGTCCCTCCACACGCATGTGCTACACTGGGGACATGTGGGTGTAGAGACTGGGAGAAAACCCGCAAAAACCCAGAAACTACATATGAAAAAACAAAAGAAAAATTGACGGCAGATAAAGACTGCTAGGCCCATCTAGTCTGTCCGTAAGCACTATACTTGTATGCAGTCACTGACCATAAGTGATCAATTGCTTTTCATTACTTCCTCCCCACTCAATGTTTCCTTGTGCACGTCCCAGGCATGTTTAAACCCCTCCACTGTGCTTGCCCCAACAGCTCTTGCGGCAGACTGTTCCAAGTGTCCACCACCCTCTCTGTGTAGAAAAACTTCCTCAAGTCACCTCTTAATCTACCCCCCCTCCAATTTCATATTGTGTCCCCTCATTCTGATACCTTTTCTACATTAGAAAAGATCCCCCATCTGCACCTTGTTTATGCCCTTGAGGTACTTGAAAGTTTCTATCATGTCCCCTCCCCTTCTCTCCTCTCCTCCAGTGAGTACATATTGAGGTATTTTAGTCTCTCCTCAAATGTTTTGTGATGCAAGCCATGCACCATCTTTGTTGCCCTTCTTCGGATAGCCTCTGCCTTGTCTATGTCCTTACACATGTGTGGTCTCCAGTACTGCATGCAGTATTCCAGGTGAGGCCTTACCAATGTTTTATACAATGGCATCACCACCTCCCGTCTCCTCATCTCACATAATAGTGGCAAGGAATGCTCACCCTGTTAGACAAACGGTATACAGATTACCAGAGCAGTTAAGAGCAGACATGGTTAAGGAAATACAAAAAATGAAAGAATTGGTTATCATAGAAGAGTCATCACCAATGGTGATTGTAAACAAAAAAGAAGGGGGTGTAAGAATCTGCCATGATTTCAGGAAGCTTAATCCAGTGTCAGAATTTGATAGTTATCCTGTGCCCAGAATAGATGATTTGGTGGATAGACTGGGGGGTGCAAAGTATATCGGTACACTCAATCTCACCAAGGGTTACTGGCAAATCCCTTTAGTTACAGAATCCAGTGACAAAACTGCATTTGCTACTCCTATAGGATTTTATCAGTTCACCACCATGCCGTTTGGTTTGCACAGCACACCTGCTACATTCCAGCGGTACATGGATATAATTTTATCCCCTCACACTGGTTGTTGTGCTGCATACCTGGATGATGTGGTGTACAGTACAGACTGGAAAAGCCACCTGTAACACCTATGAGCAGTTATTCAATCAATCAAAAAGGCAGGTCTGACAATTAATCCAACTAAGTGTGTATTGGGCATGCAGGAAAACAGATATTTGTGCTATGTTTTGGGAAATGGAGAAGTTAAGCCAGAGGCTTCCAAAATAGAAGCAGTAGCTAACAGCCCTGTCCCCAAAACCAAGAAACATGTCAGGACATTTTAGGGCTGGCTGGTTATTACTGGAGATTTGTTTCCAGCTTTGCTGAGTTAGCTGCTCCACTCACTGAACTCACAAAGCAACAGTTCCCGAATAATGTGAACTGGACCCCAGAGTATGACGAAGCTTTTTGGGCCATTAAGGCTGCATTATGTTCAGCCCCTGTTTTAAGAAGCCCAGACTTTGAGAAACCACTTTTGTTAAAGACAGATGCATCAGAAGTATGCCTAGGTGCAGTCTGGAGTCAGCATATAGATGGGAAAGAACATCCTATTCTGTACATAAATAGGAAATTGCACGACAGAGAGAAAAGGTACTCCACCATAGAAAAGGAGTGCCTTGCAGCAAAGTGGGCCATGGAGTCCCTTAAGTTTTACTTACTAGGAGCTGACTTTGTACTTGCAACAGATGAAAAACTTACTCAGCTTAGTAATGTTGTTTCTTCTAATGGTCTTGCTGTATTCTGACTATTGCAGTTAGGTCCTGCCTTTCAACTGCCCCAGAGAACAAAGAGTCAAACTTTCCATGGCCAGCATGGAATGTTCACCGCAAGCTCGGTTGAAGCCCCTGTCTGCAGTTGTTTAAACTCCAACCGTCAGATCTTTACGAGCAATACTCACTAGAAGTTCTGTGTGTAAACTGTAAAACTAACACTAGCCAACTGGCAACTAAATTTATTTAAAAGGTTTTTTTGGTTTCAAAGCAAAGACTCAAGTCAGGAAACCCAAAAACCAAACACAACACACACCTAAAGTAAAGGGGGGTGAAAAAGGGACACCCCTAGGGTGCCAACACTGTTTCTGCCCACCCACATCCCAAAAAACAGGTTCTGAGAGGGGAGGCGGGGGGAGGTCAGAATACAGCAAGACTCCATTAGAAGAAACAACATTACTAAAATGAGTAATTTTTTCTTCAAACAACATGAAGTCTGGCTGTATTCTGACTATTGCAGACTACTGCCAGTACCTCCATGGAGGAGGGACAGAACCTACTTTGGGAATAGGCTCGAGTACTGCTGTGCCAAACCGAGCATCACTCCTAGCCTGGATATCCAGAGAGTAACGCTGGTGAATGTATGGACTGTTCTTCAGGTGGCTGCTTGACAATTCTAAAATAGGAATATCCCTGGCAGCAGCCAGGAAGCAGCTGTACTCTAGTAGAGTGAGCCCTCAGGCCTGAGGGTGGAGTTCTACCCAGTTTTTTATAGCAGAATTGTATACAAGAGACAATCCACCTGGCAATAGATCTCTTAGTGGCAGGTTTGCCCTTACCGACCTCTCCATATGTGAGGAACAATTTGGAGGGACTCAAACCTGTAACCCTTGGTGTGCTCTATGTAGTAGCTGAGGACCCTTTTAACATCCAAGCTGTGCAGCCTCCTCTCTCCAGAGGAGGAATGGTCAGTGAAGAAAACAGGGAGAGACAAAGACTGGTTAAGGTAGAAATCTGAAGCCACCTTAGGCAAAAACTTCCTGTTAGTTCTTAGGACCACTTTATCTCTATGGAAAGAGATGAAATCAGGCTCCACTGACAGGGCTTGCAATTCACTGATATGCCTGGCAGAGGTAATGGCCACCAAAAACACAGTTTCCAAGTCAAGTACTTAAGCTCTGCTGAGGACAAAGGTTCAAAGGGTGGTTGCATAAGCTGAGCAATGCAAACATTAAGGTCCCAAGCAGGAGCAGGGTCCCTAAAGGGGATTGGTGTGCAGCAATCCCTTGAAGAACTTACAAAACACAGGATGGGCTGACAGAGGAGAGGGCTTGCCTACTGACAAGAAGGCAGAAACAGCTGCCAAATACACTTTAAGTGTAGCTGGCCTTAGGCCTAGGCCATTAAGGTGGACCATACAGTTCAGAACTGTAGGCAACCCAGCAGATTCTGGAGAAATATCCTTATTAGAGCACCAAATAGTGAACCTTTTCCATTTGGAGTTGTAAGTCTTTCTGGTGGAAGGCTTTCAAGAAGCCTTAAGGATATCCAGAACCTCTTGAGAAAGCTGCAGATCAGCAAACTCTAACTCTTCAAGAGTCATGCCTTGAGATTGAGAGACTTGAGGTTTGGGTATGAAATCCTCCCCTGAGAGGATGTCAACAGGTTGTAATTCCTGGGAAGAGACAGGGGAAGGTGGACTGCTAAGGACAGCAACAGAATGGCCCAGTCTGGAGCAATCAGAATCACTTTGCATGGTTGTGACCTTATCTTGACTAACACCTTGAACAGGAGAGGGAAGGGGGGGAAGCACACAAAACTTTCCCTTCCCAATTCAGAATTAGAGCATCCAGGGGGACTGAGCCCACGACTGGGGGTCTGCAACAAAACAGAGGAAGTTGGTGATTGTCTGGGGCTGCAAAAAGATCTATCTGTGGAGTGGCCCATCTTGAGAAAATCACTTTCAAAACTAGGAGATGTAGGGTCCATTCGTGATGGCCCTGGGATATCCTACTGAGAGCATCTGCTAGGACATTGTCCTTCCCTGGGAGGTGAACTGCTATCAGAGAGGTTTGCAGGGAATAGGCCAGGGACCACAACTTCATTGCTTTTGTGCACAAGGCTGTAGACCGAGTGCCTCCTTGCTTGTTGATGTACCACATTGTGATGGTATTGTCTGTTCTGATCTGGACCACCTTGTTCTGTACAGATTTGGAAAAGGCTTGCAGTGCCAGAAACACTGCTCTGAGTTCCAAGAGACTGATGTGAAGCAAAGATTCTTGAGGTGACCACAGCCCTTGGGTGGTAAGATCCCCCAGGTGGGCTCCCCAACCCAGCAGGGAGGCATCTGTGGTGAGTATCATTGAATGAGACTGAGTGACAAAAGGAACTCCTTGTCTCAAATTATCCTGATCCTGCCACCATTGCAAAGCCTGGACCAGGGTTCGAGTCACTGGGACTAGTTTGGTAAGGGAATCTTTTCTTTGGGACCAGAAGGCTCTTAAGTGGAAGTGAATGTCCCTCATCTGAAATCTTGCTCCTTGGACCACTGCTGTAGAGGCTGCCATGTGGCCCAGAAGCTGCAGGAAATACCTTGCTGGTCGAGACACCTGAAGGATGAATGAAGAGGCCAGTTCCATAAGGATCCTTGCCCTGTCCAGGGGAAGGGAGGCTCTTGCCCTTATTGTATCCAGCTCCGCCCCTATGAAGGTGAGGAGCTGTACTGGCTCAAGAACTGACTTTGGAAGGTTGAGGAGGAATCCTAAGGAAGTGAGCACTTGCTGAGTTATTTGCAGATGTGACTTGACTTGGTCTGGAGACTGACCCACTATGAGCCAGTCGTCCAAGTATGGAAAGATGGAGATCTTTTTTCTCCTTAGGAAAGCAACCACTTCTGCCAGGTACCTTGTGAACACCCTTGGGGCTGATGTTAGGCCAAAGGGCATTGCTCTGAATTGATAGTGGCCTGAGGGCAACTCGAACCTGAGGTACTTTCTGTGGGAGCACTTGATGGGAATGTGAAAATAGGCATATTTGAGGTCCAGGGAGGCTAGCCAGTCCCCTGGCCTTAGAGAGGGCAGGATTATTCCCAGAGTCACCATTCTGAACTTTGGTTTTAAAAGGTGCTTATTCAGATATCTTAGGTCCAGGATAGGCCGCAATTCTCCTGTCTTTTTGGGGGTTAGGAAGTACTTGGAGTACAATCCTTTGCCCTTGTGTAGGGTAGGAACCCTCTCTATGGCTCTGAGAGCCAGGAGGGAAGAAACCTCTGCATCTAGGGCAAGGGTCTCTAATGAATTTGCAGGTGGAAAGGATCTGGTTCTCATCTTGGGAAATTTTTTGAAGCCGAGAACCAGTCCCTGGCTTACTACTTCCAGGACGCACTTGTCTGATGTCAGAGACTTCCAGTCCTGAACAAAGTAAGCCAGTCTGCCCCCTAAAGGGTATTGGAGAATTGGCCCGGGCAGACCCATCAGGCTGTCTGCTTGGCAGGGGCTTTAGGCTGACGGGTGGAAGCAGGCCTGTTCATTCCCCGTCTGCCTCTCCCTCTGTAGAACCCCCTCTGAGCATAAGAAGAAGAGGAGCCTGGGCTTGATAAAAAGGCCTTTGAAAAGGCCTGCCCCTGGACTGCTGCCTTTGAGAAGTGACTTGCCTTTCTTTGGCCTGAGCACTCCTGTAGGTGATCCTGTACTCGTCCATCTTTTTCATGTAGTTCTCTGTCTGCTCCTCAAACAGAGAATTATTAATAACAGGGAAATCCATGGCCTTAGCCTGGGTATCCTGTGATAGGCTAGTATATCTGAGCCAAGCCATCCTCTGAAGGGCCACAGATGTAGCCATGACTCTTGATGAAACATCATTGGAGTCCACAGCAGCATGAAATTGCACCTTGGATGCCTCAATCCCATCTGCAGCCACCTGCTCCAGCTCCTTGGCAAGCTGGTCAGGGGCCTGTTTAGCCAGAGCCAGCACAGTGTCCCATCTGGACTTCTGGTATCTAGCTGTGTAGGCCATATAGTTAGCCTGCCTGAGTCTCAAAGATGCTGCCATGTACTGCTTCTTTGACATGGCATCAATCCTCCTGGAGTTCTTATCCGGGGGGTGGGTGTGATGCCAAGGGGATATTTGCCTTATCACAGGCAGCAGCCTGCACTACCCCAACATGGCTGCATTGCTTAGAAAGGAACTCTGTGTCCGAGCCTGAAAGGGTGTACCTCTTGTCCATTCGTCTGTCCACAGGAGGTACGGAGTTAGGAGTTTTAAGAACTTTATTTGTCTGTTTCCCAAAAGATTTATGGAAGGGGAATAGACAGTCTCCGGGACTTTGGGATGTCCATCATTTCAACATAATCAGGCTCCTCCTGATCCTCTACTGCTTCCTCCATAGGAAGCTGAAGAGTTTCAGCCACTGTTCTGTAAAACATAAAGTGGGAAGGGGACTCAGAAAGCCTAGGAGGAGAAATACCTGAAGGTCTGTCTGGGGAGATGTCTGGGTCAATAGGTACATCCAGACTTTCATAATCACCATCATCATCCTCATACTCTCCCTCCTCCTCCTCCAGTTCATAAAATTCTTCTGAAATATAATCCGGAACCGGGGGAACCGACCAAACCGAGACCCTGACAGATGGTGCCGGTTCGGCCGGAACTGAAGTTAGCGATTGCACTATTCTTATCGCTTTGGCTATCTCATCAGTGGTCAGAGTATGAATTTCTGGATCCGAACTGGACGATTTATCTTTTCTCTTCCTTTTAACTGGAACCGACTCCTCAGAATTGGCTCTCCTCTTGCCCAATGAAGTATCGCCCTGGTCAGAGGGCACTCCTTCTGGTTCGGTTGGAACTGAACCAGGCTGGCCATCTGGGTCAGTGGACTTCTCGGCCTCCCTTTCCCTCAGTCTACCTACTCTCTTATCTAGGGTAGCTTTGGGAAAATTCTTACAAATTTGGCAGTCTGAATCGAGGTGGTCAAACTCCAGACAATAAACACAGGTGGTGTGGGGATCAGCCTTAGCAAAGGCTTCCCCCACACACACTGCAGTGTTGCAACCCAGTGGGCCCGGTTTTTTTCTTGGGTTTCTCAAACATGGCCAATCCTATCCAAAACTTACCCTTTTTTTGGCAATCCACCAGGCAAGACTCCCCTATCGGTTCCTGACCGTGTTACAGTTCAGTGAGGCAGAGTAAAGAGTCTGACGGTTGGAGTTTAAACAACAGCATACAGGGGCTTCAACTGAGCTCGTTGTGAACATTCCATGCTGGCCATGGAAAGTTTAACTCTTTGTTCTCCGGGGCAGTTGAAAGGCAGGACCTAACTGCAATAGAATACAGCAAGACTTCATGTTGTTTGAACACAGTCCTCTCTGTTGGCTTAACCAAATGAAGGATAAAAATTCTAGAATCACATGGTGGTACCTGGCACTACAGCCTTTAAATCTGGGAAAGATAATGTTAATGCTGATTTTCTGTCAAGATATGGATAAGGAATTGAGAATTCCAAAGGTTGAAAAAAAATGTGAATTGAAACTTCTCTGTTTGCTATGCTGCATGTGCCCTGAACTGTAACGGTTATAAGCTAGTGTTAGATGGGAATTTAATAGAATGTTTTGGAAACCTGTTTTCTTTAAAACAGGTTCCCTCTTAAAGTGGGGGTATGTAACAGGGTTGAATAAGGCACTGTCCCAGCTGTTATGCAGAAAAAGTTTAAATGCAAGGATCTGTTCTATCCTTTCATTTTCTGTCTCTTCTCTGTCTGGTTGTGCAACCAAATTTTCTTGTGAGATCTAGGAACTGATCACTCTGATGGTTTTGCAATTCTATGCCTCTCATTATCTCTCTGCTTTCACTTGCTGTTCTGTCTTTTCTTCCCCCTTGCATATCTGCGGGTATAATAATATATGTGAATCTTTATGTGAAGTGTCACTCATACTGGGATCCCTTTGTTTAAAACTGTATATAGTTATACTGTTGAAATGATTGCAAAAAAACTATTTGGAACACAAGGGGTTAACATGAGATGCAGTTTTTAAGCCTTTTGCAGAGCTGTAATCAAGAGATCTGTTCTGGGTCACCATGTACTGTTTTGCTGCACCTGCAAGCAACAAAACTTACAGTACAAGAACATTTTGTGAGAAGCAGACTCTCTTAACGAGTTCCCAGACAAAGACTTATAAAAAGAGCAGTTATGCTTTTGCTAGAGAGACAAGGAGAGTGAGAGACTGAGAGACTTCGATTTGAAATTGAGAAGAAACACTCAGAAGAAGGACTTTGTTTTCTCTGTTTGTACTGCTTTTGTAAATAGTTATACTGAAAAAATGTACTTTTCATTTTACTGTTATTAGAAAAAATAAAACGCTATTTGCGAATCTTGAAACTGCTCCTGGTTTTCCTATGCTTCCTGACCTGTGCTTCAATGACAAGGTGCCCCTTGACCCCAGGCCCGAACAAGTTGGTTCCCCAGAAGGGGACATCCACCATCTTGTACTGGGTGTCTGCCATAAGGGTTGAGATCCACAGACAAACCCTGCGGCACATAGCAACCGCGGGCCACCACAGACCGAGCGCAAGAGTCGCCAATGTCCATGGCAGTTTGGAGCTGCTGCTTAGCCACCACTGAGCCTTGGTCCAGAACCTGCTTGACTGTGATCTGTTAAGTCCACTGGGAGATGAGGAAGCACCTCATCGAGTGTGGCCAGAAGGGCATGGGCGAAGTGGGCTATTAAGAGGGCCAAACTCGCTTGCTGAAGGCTGACAGAGAAGGCAGCATAGACCTTTTTGGCCAAGTGGTCCAATTTCTTGGACTCCTTGTCAGAAGGCTTATCCACATCTCCTACGCTGCCTATGTGCTGAAACACAGAGTCGGCCACCAGACCTTTAGCTGGGGGATGCTCCATGAATACCAAAAGGGAACTGGTAGGGACCACATACTTGCGAGTCATCTGGACCGAAGGCACAGGACAAGAGTCTGCCACATCTCTATTGCAGGGCCAAGAATGGCCTCTGCGACCGGGAAGGCTTCCACAGGGGAGTTGCACCAGTCAAGAATCTCGGTGTTCTGGTACCAAGCCTGCTTCTGAACAGGCTCCATTGGGAGACCAGTGGACTCCGAGATCAGGAGGAGAAGATCCATTAAGGAAGTGGGGTCTGGCTCAGATGACAAATCCTCAGCTGACTCCACACTCAATGGATAAGAGTGCAAACAGGAGCCCTCAGACTCTGAGGATTCATTCAATAATGGTTGACCGCCACAGTCCACGCTGACCCTACGGGGTTGGTCAGGAGTAACGGATACCGGCAGCTGATAAGGAGTCTCGATGCCAGGCGGGCCTCCTTAGATGAAGGGCAGACTTCATCTGTTTTGGTGGTGGCTCCACCAAAATTGGCAGAGAGGACGGGGGAGGCCAAGCCAGTTCCCTTCAAGCTGGCTCCTGCCGAGGCGGGGAAGGCTGCAGCCTCTGCAGCGAAAGCCAAGTAACGGCCAGGGTCGAGGCCAGAAAGGGCTTCACCCCAGTAAACATGAGCTGATATTTCATCAGATCTTCATATCATCAATGCAATTTGCGACAGAGCCTCTCCTCACTGGAGGAGGATGAGGAAGACGAAGAGGAGAAATAGCGGCTGTGCCATTTGTCTGAATGCTGAGAGCGCGAGTGTCAATGCTGATGTGAGCTGCTCGACTCAGGGCTATGGGATCAAGAAGTGGAACCCTTGCATAAACATATACTGGAATAAAATGGAGATAAATGGAAAAACACAGGCCTACCTTGTCTTGAAGAACAGAACCCACATTCAGGATGTACAATTGTGACTTCCATCCTGCATTTGCCACTCATGACCTTCAACAGTGGACGCCAGGTTCGCTGCTGGATCTCATGGTCTTTGTAACAATTTGCTATGTGTATCTGTCACAGTATTTTCTTTTTTGTATTTTTATTCTGCTCTTTCTGCATGGGTATCAGTTAGAATGTAGCAGATACAGGGACAAAGCAGACACTCCTGGGAAAAAGCTAAGATTCTTATCAGAGACAGACCTATTGGTTCTGAAGGCAATTCACTATCTGTGCTGTCCATTATCATGGCAGGACCCCTGGACAATTTATGGGAGAGATTAGAAAGTATTTTTTCATCTCAGGAAGCTGCTAGTTAAACCAAACACTCCTGCTGAGACAAGACTTGGGACAGAAAACAGATGCATTGTTTCTAAGTCCAGATCAGACTGGTCTTCCAATCCAGCTCTCAAGACACAAAGAATGTTGAATCTATGATGTCAGAGTGACATATCTAATGACATGTCATGGGGTGCAGCTGGAGAGTCTTAAGTTCTGGCAGAGCCTGAAAAGAGACAATTGCCATCTAGGGGTTCGAATCGGCCCTGATTCACCAAAGTGTCCCGTGTGGTAAGCTATTCTACCTTGCTAAATAGAAGAGAGAGAAAGAGAGAGAGAGGGGTTTTTGTGTGTGTAACCTACTGTTCAAACAATTTTCTTGTTTATTTCTGTAGAATTACTGTTGCCCATAGTCTTTCTGCAGCATCCTGTATTTCACGTGAAAATACTCCGAGTATTAAAAATATTTTGTATATACTTCATGTTTTTTTATATATTTTATGTTTCTGTGACTGAGGCCCACATATTCAGATGAGATGCATGGCGCATCTATAGATGAGCTGCACATCTCCGGACTTACGAGGACCTTCGGGGTCATGTCAATATTTAGAAGCCCCCAATGCGCCCCACAATCCCGACTGTGCTGATGCACAGAATATTGCAATGCGAGAATGCAACTGAGGGGTGCCTCATGCATATTCACATCATCGCAATATTCAAACACTCCTAAGTGTAACTATGGCCGGATGCGTTAGTGCATAGCTAGGTTTTTCAGACCCTACTTTAACTATGCGCGAGGCAGGTTGGTGCCCAGCGCACAGTCTAAGGCCGGGGACACATCCCCCCTGTCACACATGTTTGTTTGTTTTTTCCAATTGTTTAACCAGGTGAGACACACTAAGCTGAAAGCTTGTTTACAGGTGCAACCTGGGAGCACAGGGAAGTTAAGTGACTTGCTCAGGGTCAAACAGTATGCAAGTGGGGGCTGTGGGATTCAAACCCAGGTCTCCAGATTTTGCAGTTCAGAGCCTTAAACCACTGTGCTATACTGCCTCCCTAAAATGTTAAACACCTCAAACTCCATTTTCCATAGTATAGGGACCTCCTTCCTTGGCCTGATCACCATAATAAATAAAATAAACTCTGATCCCCTTTTCCATAGTGTAGGGACCCCACCTCCCCCACCCAATCACCATAAGACATAAATAAACATAGATCCCCTTTTCCATAGTGTAGTGACCCCCCTCCCAGCCCCGATCACCATGATCAATAAAACAAAACTGATTCCCATTTCCATACTGTAGAGTCCCCCACCCCTGCATGTGCAGTAACCCACCACTCTGCACCCCCATCCAGACCCATGCTGGCGACTGGCACAGCCCTCTTCATCCTGCCACGGCCAGCCAGTGCCTGATCTGCACCCAGCCCGCACTACAGTAACTATTACATGCTCATTGGTCACCATCGAACCCGTACTATTTACTTTCACATGCTTGGAGTACAGATCAGTCATGGCGGCTGGGTATAGCAGGATGAGGTGGGCTGTGCCAGTCGCCGGCATGGGTCAGGATGGGGGTGCAGGGTGATGGGTTACTGCATACTGAGGTGGGGGGGGGACACTACACTATGGAAATGGTAATCGGTTTTCTTTTTATTATGGTCTTCTGGGCTGGAAGGGGTGTCCCTACACCATGGAAAAGGAGATCTGTATTTATTTCATTCTTATGGTGATTAGGCCAGGGAGGTGGATCCCTACACTATGGAAAAGGGGATCAGAGTTTATTTTATTTATTACGGTGATTGAACCAGGGAGGTGGGGTCCCAACACTACGGAAAAGAGGATCTGCATTTATTTTATGTCTTGCAGTGATCGGGCTTGGGGGGGTGTTCCTACACTACGGAAAAGGGGATCAGCGTTTATTTTATTTATTCTGGTGTTTAGGCCAGGAAGGGGGGCCTGTACACTATGGAAAAGAGGATCTGTATTTATTTTATGTCTTACAGTGATCGGGCTTGGGGAGGGTCCCTACACTATGGAAAAGGTGGTCTGCATTTATTTTATGTCTTACAGTGATAGGTCCGGGAGGGGGGGTCCCAACACTATAGAAAAAGGATCATAATGTATCATATTTCAGTGATCAGGCCAGAGGGGGTCACTATACTATGGAAAACTGTTTTTATTTTATGGATTATGGTGATCAAGGATGGGGCACTAGACTACCAGGGCGATCCGGTAGTGTACATTATATCTATGGAGATGTGCCTGGGTGGTGGGGTGGGCACGGGAGGTGGGACTGGAACATTCCTCCAGGTGCAGTCATGCTAATGAGCACATAATGGGTATGCAAATGGTCCCTTTGCACCATGCATTTGCATGTTTTAGCTGAATATTACAGGTATGTGCCACACATTCCCCTATCAGTGGTCTTCAGCCCCGCACCCTGGATGCACCGCACCATACATGGTGGCCGTTTGTTAAGTGCCATGCATCCAGGGTCCAATATTCATACAGAATGCATGATCTGTTCTCATCGCACATTCTGTTTAAATATCACAAGAGAGCCGCCTGGCGCATCTTTTATGCATGACACACTGTTATGCACGTGCATCCGGCCAGCTCTGAATATGGGTCCCTGAGTATTCTGAGGTGCAGCTAACTGATTTACACTTGACAAAAAAAAAATATTTCTGCCTTTGAAGAGAAGGCTACCATTACCATATTCTGATTCTGAAGTAAGGAGTTCTCAGCTGTGACATACAGGGATGGGTCAGTTGACTTTGAGCAAGGAGTGCTGTACTATGTGAGCGGTGGCTCAGAAAGGATCGATACCCTGAGATACCCCAAAAGAGTGTCTATGCTGAATAGTTGCAGTTATTGAGTACCATTGCAGATATCTGAAGGGCTCAAGAAAGTTGGTAACACTGGCATGCTGAATCTGGGACAGACTGGTTTGCTATAAAATGGCGGCACTAGTGGGATCTAAAACAGTTCTGTCAGTATAAATGTTATCTATGCAGTCACAATGGAAATACAAAAGGGGACTGTACATTCTATCAGTTTTCTTTTTCTTTGTTAACCATAAGTAGGCAGACAGAAAAAATTATGTCTGGGCCATCTGAGAAGTGTTCACTGCTAAACTTGCAGAAGCTCTGCTGAAGAAACTAAATTGGGCTATGACGATGGCCAAACAGGGGTAGAACTCACATCCATCCTTGAAAAAAGTGACCAGAAAAGCCATGTGAAAGGAGTCACTGCCAGCCAAGGTTGTGAGACAGAGACTAGAGAAAATGCACATGAGTCAGAGCCTTTGACTAGGGCAGCTCTACAAGCAGATTCAGTACAAATGTTGGAGATGGAGCTTGTCCTGGTTGAGGCAAAGGCAGTAACTTAGAGGCAAAAGGCAGAGGTGGAGCTGCAGAAGATGAAGCTGGAAGCAGAGGACAGTCAAAAGGCTGAGGAGGGAGAGAGGAGTGCCAGAACAAGATCCAGCAAGAGGAAAGGCACTGCCAGCATGAGACCCGAATGAAAGGGCATGATCATGTAAGACAGATGGAGCAGCTGAGTTAGAGGGTATTATTTTTATTGAGAGAATATCAGATTACAATCTTTGAGTCAGGGACTCATTTACAAAGGCTCCTCATCAGAGTACGATACATCAATTGATAGGCAGTATACAATATTACAGTGAGGTTAGGGAAAGAAAACAACAGGGATTGAGCAGTGCTATCAGTCCTAAACAGTTGTGCAAGTCCTGAGGGGAGCTTGTATACGTCAGGGAACAGTAGAATCAATGAGATGGTGATATTACTACAAACTGTGAGTAATGGCATGAAGGATTGACCCAGGAAGCCAAAATTAATTCTAAAGTGTTTCCCAGATATCAGGAAGGGGAGGATCTTGATTTGTTTTTAAGATCTTTTGAGAAAATTTGGGTCCAATTTGAATTGGGCAGGGCTTCTTAGGCAACTCACCTACTGCCATTTTTTACACGCAAGGCTATAGAAGCTTTTGCCAGAATGAACAATGAGGACTGCGTGAATTATGATAAAGTGAAAAATGTCTTGCTTAAGCATTCTGAGCTAACCCCTTGAGACCTAGAGGCAAAAATTTAGAGGGTGAGCCGCATGATGGCACTGAGGGTTGAGGTGCCAGACGCCACACCTCGCACTACCCCAGAGACCCAGGTTCGGAAATGATCCCAGGACATCGGGTTTTGGGGGGGGGTCTGAGAGATGGACTGAGAGACTGTCAGACAGCTCTCCACTCTTAGGTAGGGATCCAGTCGCTCCCACTGCAAGGCTGCCCCTGGGTGTAGGCCCGATGGTAGTGCAGTTAGGGAGCAACTTGAATTGGGAGGGTGCCGTGGGTCGCTATGTGTGCATACCCCCACACCGGTGTGAGCAACCACAGCAAGGGGCAGGGAGAAAACCAGCAAAAATATCAGAGCTAGCATGCTCCATGATGGCACCAACAGTGCCAAAGCCTGATCCCCCGGAGTCTAGATGTTGGTCTCCGGGGAAAGGAAAGTTGACACCTTTACCCTCGGCCCTTCCACGGAGGAGTGGAGTAACATATTGGGGATTACTGGGAGGGTTGGAGTTGGGAAGGTTGGTCCTGAGACCAAGCCCCTCCAAGGAAGGGGCCAGAGCCACCTGCCAGAGCCACTATGTGCCTCCCCCGTCGCTGAGGAGGAAGGTAGCAATGGGAGACAGCCAAATAGCTGTATATATAAAAAAAATTTAGAGGGCAAAGAAAGACACTGGGGGACAGCTATGCTGAAATGTGTATACTGCTAAGGATGCAAAAGCTCACTCTGTAGAGGAAGAAAGAAATTACTCACTGTAGTAATATTATTTTCTTTCAACATCCTTCACTATGCTTAATAACTGCAATCATTCCACAGGAACGAGCTGCCCAGGAGCCTAGAATTTTATGCTGTTTATGGAATCTTAGAATTAAATTCAAAACTCTGTCCTGTGGTCGCACCCATACCTGCCCTCTTAACATTAGATTTATTGTTGAAGCTACGGTGAGCAGTGGTCACTAAAACTAGCTAAAGTCTACCAAAAAACAAATTATCAAAAAGAAGAGGGTCTGAGGAGACACACAAATTGGAAGAACAACTTTAAAAGGTTAGATCACTGAGTATCCTCGTAAGGCCCTGTAACAAGTAATGCTCAAGCAAACTAAAAAGAACTGATTCTTGTGAGAACCTTTTCCAGGTTATGGAAGGGGAGGTAGGGATGGGATTGTTAAGCACAGAGAGGATCAAACAACATTACTACAGTGAGCTGTTTGTTTCTTTAAACCCCAGGAATCCCTCACAATGCTAAACAACTGCAGACTACAAAGCAGTACCTTAGGAGGCTGGGTACAGAACCTGCTTAGGTAAAAGGTTCTGCAAGACAGCAGTGCCAAAGGTGGCATCTTTTCTGGACTGTATGGCCAGACATTAATACTTTGTAAAGGTGTGTACTGTTTTCCATGTAGCTGCTTTACAGATTTACTGCAAGGGAATATCTCTAGATGCTGCCACTTAGGCAGGTGTTCCATGTGAAGAGTGTGCCCTGAGGCCCTGAGGAGGCAGCTTGCCAGCTTTGCTGTAAAAGAAATGTGTGCAAGAGACTATCCAGTGAGAGACTGATTTATTGGATGCTAGCCCTCCTTTACCCACTTCATCATAGGTGACAAACAACTAAGTATTGCTGGATCTCTCCTCCTTTGTGTGGTCCAGGTAGTAGCTCAGCACCCTCTTAACATCCAAACTGTGGAGTTTTTGCTCTCCTGTGTTAGATTGTGCTGTAAAGAACACTAGTAGTACACTTGCCTGGTTCAGGTGAAATTCAGACATCACTTTAGGAAGGAGGCTTCTGTTAGTTCTCAAAACGACCTTGTCTCTGTGGAAAATGAGGTAGTTGGGATCTGTGCAGAGAGCTTTCAGCTCACTCAACCTCCTGGCTGATGCCACAGCCACTAGGAAAATTGCTTTCCAAGTGACATATTTCAAATCAGCAGAGAACACTGGCTCAAGAGGAGGCTCCATGAGCTGGGCAATGCAGATTCAGATCTCATGGTGGGACTGGATCTCTGACTGAAGGATACAGGTGGTTAAGGCCCTTAAAGAACTTTTTGAAAATGGACTTTGTGGCCAGTGACCTGTCCTTGCCAGCTGAGGCATAAGCTGACACTGCTACCAGATGAATCTTCAGATTTGAAGGCCTGAGGCCCAGGGACCAAAGGTGGACCAGATGTAGCCCAGGCGCCATCTGCCAGTGGGCAACTGCCTCTGCCTGTTGGCTACCACACAGGTTAAGGGGCATGGGTCCTGCTACGGTGGTGATCGAAGGTTCTATCCCAAAGTAATAGTAAAATAGCTCAATGCCTCCACTCAGAATAGGCTGACAGTGTGCCAGGTGTCTGCTTGACACAACCCTTTGGGATGCTGTACCTACCCACCTCCCCTTCCAACCACCCCACACACTAGATATCAAGTTGTTCCCCAAAAACCATCCACCACATATACTTGACAGTAAGTTTTCACAAAATTCCCTCCACACAGCAATTGCAACAAACAAAACACAGTTTTATTTTGGGGGAGGATTAGGGAAGGGAGTACTTGGAGCAGGGATAGCTGTGAATTAAGATAAAAGTTAGAACAGTTAGCAACAATAGAGCCCGTAGGCCAAGACACCCAGCGCTAACCTCCATTGGTACCAGTGTAACCCCAGTTCAGACTATAAAGGTACCCTGTTATGGTGGAGGCCTGGTCGGTGCCACAGATCGGCCCGGCATTGGGGCCCTTGAAGTGCATTTAAAAGATGAAACTTTAAAGTTAATTTTAAACTTTTGTTGGCAAACAACCTTTCCCCAGTTCCCTTGATCAGGGCAAGCCCCGAGTTACTCACGGTTTCAGAGAGCTGAGCAGTCTCTGGAGCGGGGGGGTTCCCAGCAGTTCAAAATCTGTAGTTTCAATTCAGAGATGGCAGAAAGAGATGGGCAGTAGTAGATGATGTGTAGACTCAAACTTGCTTGAAGGTCTGGCCACTTATCAACTTGATTGGAGGTCTTGCAGCTTGTCTCCTTCAGCCTATTCAGGCCCGTTGCAGTGCTCCCATGCAAGGCCCACAAAACCACAGAGGACCCAGACCTAGGAGTGGCTCCACAGCCCAGCTCCCTCACTGGTCAGAGTGCCCTACCACTCCACCATGTACCAGTGGCCCCCCTGCAGCCAGTAGACCCCATTCGGTAGGGGTTAGCAGGTTCCCCACCTGGCTCTAAATAGCAGCTGGGAATTCCCTGGTTCCACCTTTCTCTCAGACAGGAAAAACAGCTCCGGTGTGCATCCAGACAGTTTATTAAACTTTTTCTCTTGCCAGTGCCATTTGGCAACAGATTCCGAAATCCAGATTAACAGTTCCTTTCCACGACAGGATTTTAGCAGCAGCAACAGGTTCCTGAAGCATAGGACACCTGCTCACCTTATTCCTCTCACACTTTCTCTGAACCAGAACAGCATCCACCTTTTCTCTGGCTCACACACAGTTTCAAGAGAGTCTCTTCCTCAGCTCAGAGACTTCTCTCAGTCTCAATGATTCAGAATCAATGCAGCAAACAGTTTTCCTCAAAATCCACAGTTTTCACCAGATACCTGGAACGCTCAGTAACGGTACACATCTCCTTCAAACAGTAAGATTCCTCACTTCATTCCTCAGTAATACTCAGAATTAAGCCCTGTGAAATGCATTTTACACTCTTCCACAAAACACTGAGCTCTCCTGACTTGATCAGAGCCCAGCACAGACTGCCCCAACTGCCCAAACTCCCTAGGATTTCTCCTGAAAATCCTGATCTCTGATAGGTCCAATCCTGTCATCAATCACAATCATTAGTTCTCTTTGATTACTGATTGGCATGGCCTTTTGGCACCTGAAATTAGATCACATCTCAGCCCGTGAACCCTCTCACACAGTAGTGGGTGCCTAGGTAGCTAACTGGTTGCCCATCAGGGGTCAAAGGATCATAACATGCCTGCTATCATTCAGTCCCCCAGCAGTCCACATATTGTCCTAACTTAACAATGCCTCTGCAGCCAAACAGTGAACTTTCATTTATTTAGTGCCCCACAGAACTGTAGCATCCCCTATGCCCTCTCAAGCAAGTGCAAAAAATGAAAATTACATACCTATCGTAATTCTTGATCTTCTTGGACAAAGTCTCCACCATTCATTCACACTAATGGGACTACGCCAGAGGCAATAGGACCCAGCGGAAGTCAAAATTCTTCAGGTGGGCAGGTGCCAAGGTAGGACTGCGCATGCGTGGCACCGCGACGCTGGCTTGCGCTGTATAGGCTATCTCGGCATCGACCCTCCAACCGACTCAATACCTTTTTTACTGAGGAGGTGCAGCGTAAACTAATCTAGGAAACTAACCTAACCCGGACATAAGATAGTCCGTATGACCCATGTAAGAAGGGTCAACTCAACAGCGTCTTCACAGCCCAGCCAACAAGGGAGTGAAGACCAGAAACAGGATGAGTGAGCTCGGGGAATCGTGGGTGGGTGAGTGAATAAGTGGTGGAAACTTCATCCAAGAAGATCAAGAATTACGGTAGGTATGCAATTTTCATACCTTCCTGGACTAAGTCTCCACCACTCATTCACACTAACGGGACAGTACAGAGCTGAAATCAATCTCCACAGCAGGGGAGCAGGAAAAACAAGCTCACTCAAGACAGAAGTCCATTAAGGATTGTCCTGCCAAAAGAAGGGTGCTGTCTAGCAAGGACATCCAGATTGTAGTGTTTCACAAAAATGTGCACAGAGCTCCAAGTGGCCGTGTTGCAAATGTCTGCAATGGGCATATTCCGAATCTCTGCCAGGGATGCTGTGACTGCTCTGGTAGAGTGGGCGTACACCCAGCCTTCCAGCTTGACCTGTGCCATCGAGTAGCAACAGCAAAGGCATGCTACTAACCATGCTGAAATGCATCTGATAGCTACAGGTTGACACAGCCGGGTCATGCTGAACAATACAAACAGTTGTTTGGATTTGTGAATCTCTTTTGTTCTGTCGAAGTAGAATTGCATAACTCTCGTGACATCCAGGGAGTGAAGGGTGCGTCCCCTTTATTCTGGAAATTGCCAAAATAGGTCAGAAGGACCAAGGGCTGGCTAAGGTGAAATTCCGACACCACCCTAGGCAAGAATTTAGGGTGAGTTCTGAGAACCACCTTGTCCTTGTGAAATACCACGTAGGGAGGTGGTCTATGACCAGGGCATGTATTTCAGAGACCCTGCGAGTGGAGGGAATGGCCACTAGGAAAACTGCCTTCCAGGTCAGAAACTTCAAGTCGCAGGTTGTTAGAGGCTCAAAGGCCTTATTGGTGAGCATGTCTAGCATGATACTGATATCCCATGCAGCTACCAGTCTCCTGATTGGAAGCCTACTGTGTAAGCTGCCTTTAAGGAATCTCTTGACTAGCGGCAACTGAGCCAGCAACGTATTCTGCACTGGCTCATGCTAGGTGGAAATCGTGCAGAGATGTACCTTTACTGTCGAATATTGCAGTCCTGCATTTGACAGGTCTAGTAGGTACTCCAACACTTTACTTGGTGGGCAAACAAAGGGGTCCAGGGTGGACTTTGCACACCAAATGGAAAATTGTTTCCACTTCGCCATGTGCATCTTCCTAGTGGATGGCTTACACACAGCTAAGAGGATTTCTGAGATTCTTTGAGCAACATTAAATCTACCCACTTCTATCTCCTTAGGAGCTAGGCATGGAGATGAAGGGATCACAGGTTGGGGATGGACCACTGGTCCCTGTTTCAGGAGGTCAGTCTGTAGGGGGAGTTGCCTCGGAGGGACCTCTGACAATCTGTTGATTAGCGGAAACCATATCTGACGAGACCAGTATGGGGCAATGAGAACCATGCTGCCCCCCCCCCCCGCTCCTCCAATTTGAGCAGCACCCTATGAATTAATGGAAGAGGAAGAAATGTATACAGAAAGCTTCTTGTCCACCACAGTCTGAATGCATCCTGACAGAAAGCACCAGGTTCTGGATTTCTGGAGCAGAATAGAGACAGTTTTGCATTGAGTGAGGACGCAAAATGGTCCAGGTCCAGAGTGCCCCACTCTTTGAATAGCGACTGCATGATGCTTGAGTCGAGAGACTACTCATATGGATCCACCTCTGTTCTGCTGAGGCGATCCACCAGATCGTTCTGGATTCCTGGCAGGCAGACTGCCTGGATCAGGGCCTCATGCTCGAGGCACCACTCCCACACTCTCATGGCTTCTCTGCACAGAGGGTAAAAGTGCACCCCACCCTGCTTGTTGATGTAGTACATCACAACCTTGTTGTCCATCTGAAGGAGTATTACTTTGTGACAGAGGCTATTCTTCAGGTCTCGGACAGCATACAGGACAGCTCTCATCTCCAAGATATTTATGTGAATATGGGACTCCTCCTGGCTCCACAGACCCTGGGTATGGTGATCCTGACAGTGAGCTCCCCAACCAGTCAGAGATGCATCCGTGGTGATGGTGATCTGTGTTTCCAGTGGGGCATAGGGAAAACCTTGGAGAAGGTTGTCCTCCTTAGTCCACCAAGTGAGTGATCTGGTTAGAAGCTCTGTCACCTTGATGTGGAAGGATTGCGAGTGCATGGTTGGAGACCACTGAGTGCTGAGCATCCACTGTGTGGTTCTCATATGTAGATGGGATGGGGGCACCGTAAATACGGACGATGCCATGAGACCTAGCATCCACTGCATCAAGAGAGCTCGAACCAAGTTGTTTTCTTTGATGAAGCGAGCCATCTGGAGAATGTCATTCCTCCTGTTCTCTGGAAGAAAGTCCCTTGCTCTGGAGGTGTCCAGAAGGGCTCGTATAAAGAGAAGTTGTTGGGAGGGCTGAAGCTGCGATTTTTCCATGTTCAGTAGTGCCCCCCTGGATGTGAGGAACTTGGAAGCTGTGCAGACTGCTTCCTGTGTTTTCTGTCTGGATGAGCCTGCTACAAGCCAATTGTCCAGGTACATGTACACTTGAATGTTCAGCTTTCTGAGATGTGTTGCGAGTACTGTGAAGTACTTCGTAAAGACTCGTGGCACCGTGGAGAGCCCAAAAAGACAGGACTCTGAACTGGTAGTGCTGACCCAGAGCCACAAAGCTGAGGTACTTGTGGTGGCTTGGGTGCACTGGAACGTGCTAGTAGGCATCCTGCATGTCCAGGGATGACAACCAGTCATACTCATGAATGAGAGGTAGTAAAGTTCCCAGAGAGCTCATCCTGAACTTTTCTTTGAATAGATATTTGTTCAACTTCTTTAGATTGAGAATAAGGTGTATGCCATCTGTTTTCTTTGGAACTAGGAAGTAATGGGAGTAGAACCCTGTGTTCTGTTCTGTCTGCAGTACCACTTCTATTGCCCTGTTTTTCATAGGGCCCTGAATTTCGGAAGTAAGGAGGTCTGACTGAGTGGCAGACAGCGTGGGCTGCCGCTTGGGTGGAAGATCCAGGGAAGACTCTGTGAAATTGAGAGATTATCCCTCTGGAATAATCCTGAGGACCCATTTGTCCATTGTGACAGATTTCCACTGGTCATAAAACTGAGTCAGATGACCTCCCACTGCCAAAGAGGCGTCCACCTTGGGCAGCTGAAGTGGGACGTGGGATGATTCTTCAGATGGTGGCACTGGGCGCCTTCGGGGACTGTGCCTTCTGCTGTGTTTTCTTTTGTGGCTGAGGGGCTTGGTTCTTGTTAAAAGTTCCTCGGCCTTTACCTCGAAAGGACTGCCTGTTATGAAACTGTAGGTGATTTCTGCCCCTCTGAGGGGTGGCAGGAGCCGGTCTGGCAGTCTTAATGGCAGTCTTGGTTTTCTGAGTGGCCTCCAGTGCCTGCTCCACTTGAAGGCCAAACAGATAAACACCGTCAAAGCAGAAATTCATGACTCTCTGCTGAGCGTCATTTGTAAAGCTTGAAATCCTTAGCCAAGAATCTTGCTAGGTACAAATCCCGGCCACCGCTGCTCTAGAGGGAGTATCAGAGGTGTTCATAGCAGCTTTCAACTGCTGATTGTTGGACTCTATGCCCTTAGTAATGGTCTTCAGGAGCTCCGTGTTAGTGTCTGACTCTGGGAGGCTCTCGACTGTTGCCTTGAGCAAATGCCAAAGGGTATACTCATAATGAGAGAAATGGCCCTGGTAGCTGCTATGTGCATGCCCAGCTATAGACGTGAAGATTTGACTCCCAGCAGGCGAGCAACGTCGTCACTGGAGTGCACTCGACAGTGGGGAAAAAAACAAACTGAGATGGTTGGAGGGTCGATGTTGAGATAGCCTATATGGCGCGAGCCAGCCTCGCGGTGCCGTGAATGCATGGTCCAACCTCGGCACCAGCCCTCCTGAAGATTTTTGGCTCTCGCTGGGTCCTCTGACGTAGCCCCATTAGTTTGAATGAGCGGTGCAGACTTTTAGTCCAGGAAGATATAACAATTTTATCTGGTCCCCAGTATGTCACTAGCTCCATTTCATGTCTCCCCCGGAGCAGCAGTTCCGTTACTATTCATGACAGGCCTATTAATATTCATAATCTGCCCCCCCCCCAAGTCCATAGCACTACTGTGCTTTTAAAACAACATTGTTAGCCACTGCTGTTTACCTCATCCAGGTGTCTGACCCCCTGATTAACTTGATATGAGGGTTGACAACACTGGGGAGATGATTTTCCGACCACTACGGTGGTCCAAAACCAAGATGTGCTACCGAGCATGTGCGGACCTTGCAAGCACTTGAAAGTGCCTGGAAGAGTGGCGGTTCCACAACCTTTGCTCTGCCGGCCCCAAAAGGATTTAAAACAACACCGGGACCAGTCTGAAACCTAACGGGCATCAGGAAAACCAGGACTGGAGTGGGGTGAACAAAGTAAGCCCCCACAGGGGGGTTACACAGATAATCCAGGATCACAGGGAAGTCTACCTGAAGTGGACTAAGCTGCCTAGACGAGCAACACAGTGAAAGTCTTTTCCACTTGCATTAGTTTTCCTTGTTGCTGATTTCCTGGATACCTTAAGCACTTCTAAAACTTTTTTTTAAACAGATTCAGCCCAGAGTACTCTAACACTTCAAGCACCATGCCCTGATATGAAGGGATCTCGGATCTTGGAATGCTATCATGCCCTGAGACAAGGTCAGCAGGTTGCATCTCAGGGGAAGACTGATAGGGTGCTTGATGAACACGGACAGGAGCAGTGAGTACGAGGTTTGCCTGGTCCAGTCTGGTGCTATGAGGATAGTGGTTGCAGATTCTCCCCTTAGTTTCAGCAACACCCTCAGTAAAAGTGAACATGGTGGGAAAGCATAAAGGGACTTCCTCGCCCAATTGAGGATTAGGGCGTCCAGGAGGATTATCCCTACCAAGTGGGGTCTGCAGCAGAACATAGGAAGCTGTTGGTTTTCCAATGATGCAAACAGATCTATCTCTGGTATGCTCTACCTTCTAAACACTGCAGCCAATAGTTGCTTGTTCAAGGTCCATTTGCGATGCTCTTGGCTACTTCTGCTCAGGGAGTCTGCCAACACATTGTCTTTCCCTAGCAGGTGAACTGCTAACAGCTGTACTGCCAGGAAACAGACCAGAAGAAACAAGAATTTGTCAATGCCGAGTGTTGCTTGCTTGTATGTGCCGTTTAGGTATTTGGAAGTGATAGTTCCATGCCTTCCTCCCAAGACATCCACTGTGTCTTTCCGTTCAGTATTCAGAGAAGAGTGGGAGAGGCAGGGGCCACAGCAGTACAGCAGTTGCCAAGGGGGTGAAGAGGTGGACAATAGTCCATTCAAAGGCAAAAGAGTCCTGCAGGAGCTCACTAAATTGAAGGTGGACAAAGCGATGGAACCAGATGGCATATGCCCAAGGATATTAACGGAACTGTGAAGGGAGGTAGCAGTACATCTGGCAGCCATGTTCACTGAGTCATTCAACATGAGTGAACTGGGGGAGGGAACATGTGGTCCCTCTACACAAGTCCAGCAGCAGGGAGGAGGCAGGGAACAATAGGCCGTTCAGCCTCACCTCAGCAGTGGGGAAGATCATGGAGACATTGATTAAAGGAAGGAAGGACAGTGGGGCATCTAGATGCCATCAGAGCCCAGGACCATAGACCACATGGATTCACAGTGGGGACATCATGTCAGATAAATCTGGTTGATTTCTTTGACTGGGTGACAAAGGAAGTGAATCAGGGTGGGGCAGTGGACAACGCTTACCCTGATTTCAGTAAAGCCTTTGACACCATCCCATATAGGAGGCTGATAAACTAGCTGGGTAGGCTGGGCATGGGGGAAAGGGTGGTAAACTGGGTTAGAAACTGGCTAACAGACAGGAGGCAGAGAGTGGTGGTAAATTGTGTGCAGTCTAGGGAGACGGGCCGACCAGTGGGGTGCTGCAGGGATCGGTCCTAGGGCCAGTTCTGTTCAATGTCTTCATTAGTAATATTGCAGAACATCTAAAGGGAATTTTTTCACCAAATTTTCAACATAGCTATTTTAAGATCTCTGCTCATGAACAGTGTCACTGTGATTTTCTTAATCTGTCCCAAAAATTGATTGCACACACCGAATGCACCATTGTGCACTACATGCATGGAAACACATTTTGTGTGACATGTGAAAAATGACAGCTGTACTTCTCATAAGGAGGTGTGGTAAAATGGCAATGCTGAAAATCTGGAGTGAAAATATTAAAAATTCACGAACTTACGAGCGTGCGTAGGAACTGCACAACACACGTTCATAAAACAGTCATTTTTAAGAGGTTTTTCACAAATTTTCAACATAGCCATTTTAAGACCTCAGCTCATGAACAGTGTCACTGTGATTTTCTTAATCTGCCCCATACACTGATTTCGCAGACTGCGCCACTGTGCGCTATATGGGCGGAAACACATTTTGGGCGACATGTGAAAAATGACAGCTGTACTGCTCATAAGGAGGTGTGGTAAAATGGCATGTTGAAAATCTGGAGTGAAAATATTGAAAATTCGTAAACTTACGAGCATGCGTAGGAACTGTGCAACGCACGCTCGTAAAACAGTCATTTTTAGGAATTTTTTCACCAAATTTTCAATATAGACTTTTTGAGAGCGCATCTTATGAACACTGGTAGTGTCGTTTCATTAATTGGTCCCGAAAGGTGATTTCACGCAGTGACCACGAAATCATGCTTCAGGCCCGATTAACGCCATGACAGTGCATGAATTCATGAGGAGGGGTCCCAAAAACCCCATGTTGAAAATTTGGGCCCAAATTTCCCAAAAATGCCTGAGATATGCAACAAAGTTGAAAAAACCCTATCTATCCCATTATACAGCTTACCGGCATTTCCTCAGTTCGTGGTCGGCTTTGAAGAGTGCAGACGTGTTCCCGGTCCATCAAGATCGTCGCACTAAGGTCCGGAGGTATGGGGTGGGGGGGATGTGAGAGGCAGGGTGCGAGTGGGTGGGTGCGCGGATCGGGAGGTGGGCAGGGAGAGAGCCGGGGACAGTTTTGTATTTACAGGGTTTTTTAATAAAGACTCTACGAGGACGAAGGCTCTGAGGGCGTTGCCACGCTGGGGTGGGCTCCAGCGTGCTGGCAGCTAGCTGTTGGGGGGCTGGAGCCGACAGGGATTGACACTCCGTAACATAACATCATTTTGCCATGCTGGGGTGGCCTCAGCGTGCACCTAGATCTTTGGGGGCATGCAGGCCAGTCGGGGATTGGGCACCCTGTCGGCCATAAAACATTTTGCGCGGGTGGGCTCAGGCAGTAGCACCTGGATGCTTAGGGAGGCATGAAGCCGACGCAGGGATTGGGCACCCCGCCGGCTGTACAGTGTTGGGGAAGGTGCACGAGCATGCAGTGTGCATGCGTGCATGTGTGTGTGGAGGGGAGAGCTCTGCTCACTGAAGTGGAGCTCTCCCTTTCAACTGTATGACCACTGCATTTTCAACTGCTGTCATAGACAGCTGCTGCAGTGATTGGGAACTGGGGCCGTGCCTGCAAACACACTGACTGCATTGGAAGACGGGTGTCACACCTCCAAAAACTCAGAAGATGGCATTATGTTTCTTGCATATGCGTGCAAGCAACATAAAAATTACTCACCTTAGTAATGTTGTTTCTTCTAATGGCGTCTTACTGTATTCTGACATATGCAGTTAGGTCCTGCCATTCAACTGCCCCGGAGAACAAAGAGTTAAACTTTCCATGGCCAGCTCGGTTGAAGCCCCTGTCTGCTGTTGTTTAAACTCCAACCATCAGATCTTTACGAGCAATACTCACTAGAAGTTCTGTGTGGAAACTATAAAACTCAAAACTAGCCAAGTGGCAACTATATCTATATAAAAGGGTTTTTTGGTTTCAAAGAAAAGACTCAAGTCAGGAAACCCAAAAAACAAAACACATCCCAAAACACAACACTCACCCAAAATAAAGGAGGGTGAAAAAGGGACACCCCTAGGGTGCCAACACTGCTCCTGCCCACCCACATCCCAAAAACTAGGTTCTGAGAGGGGAGGCAGGGAGGTCAGAATACAGCAAGACTCCATTAGAAGAAACAACATTACTAAGGTGAGTAATTTTTTCTTCAAACAACATGAAGTCTTGCTGTATTCTGACAAGTGCAGACTACCAAGCAGTACCTCCATGGAGGAGGGACAGAACCTACTTTGGAAATAGGCTCTGAAGTACTGTTTGTCAAACCAAGCATCACTCCAGCCTGGATATCCAGAGAGTAATGCTTGGGAATGTATGGACTGTTTTCCAGGTGGCTGCTTGACAGATTTCTAAGATAGGAATATCCACGGCAGCTGCCAGGGAAGCAGCTGTACCTCTAGTGGAGTGAGCCCTCAGGCCTGAGGGTGGAGTTCTACCCAGTTTCTCATAGCAGAACTGTATACAAGAAACAATCCACCTGGCAATAGATCTCTTAGTGGCAGGTTTGCCCTTACCAACCTCTCCATACGTGAGGAACAACTGAAGGGATTCAAACCTGTGACCCTTGTTGCGCTCTATGTAGTAGCTGAGGGCCCTTTTAACATCTAAGCTGTGTAGCCTCCTCTCTCCAGAGGAGGAATGGTCAGTGAAGAAAACAGGGAGAGACATAGACTGGTTGAGGTGGAAATCTGAAACCACTTTAGGCAAAAACTTTCTGTTAGTTCTTAGGACCACTTTATTTCTATGGAAAGACATGAAATCAGGTTCCACTGACAGGGCTTGAAATACACTGATACGCCTGGCAGAGGTAATGGCCACCAAAAACACAGTTTTCCAAGTCAAGTACTTAAGCTTTGCAGAGGACAAAGGCTCAAAGTGGGGTTGCATAATCTGAGCAATGCAAACATTAAGGTCCCAAGCAAGAGCAGGATTCCTAAAGGGGGGATTGGTGTGCAGCAATCCCTTGAAGAACTTACAAAACACAGGATGGGCTGACAGAGAGGATGGCTTGCCTACTGACAGGAAAGCAGAAACAGCTGCCAAATGCACTTTAAGTGTAGCTGGCCTAAGGCCTAGGCCATTGAGATGGACCATAAAGTCCAGAACCGTGGGCAACCCAGCAGAATCTGGAGAAATATTCTTCTTAGAACACCAAATAGTGAATTTTTCCCATTTGGAGTTGTATGTCTTTCTGGTGGAAGCGTAACCCCCCCCCCCCCGCAAATGGGGGTTCCCAAAAGACTTCCAGGAGCTTGCTTGAATGCTCTGAGCCTGAATGGTGTTTGGCGTTTAAGCCATTTATCTGTGAGTGCTTTTCGAGCCTCTGGTACTGTCTCTTTAAGAGCTGCCTGCTTGCAGACATAATTAGTTTGTATGGGAGGACTGTGTGTTTCTCTGCTTGAGTCCCACTCGAGCTGCTCCAATTCACTCTGTTTTTGCAGTCGCTAGGAGTGCAAAGGGAGCCTATCTGAAAGAGGTAACTGTTTGCCAGAAATCATTCAGAGTAATAATGAAAATACAGTTGGTCTAACTTGCTTTTCTTTGCAATCAGAACTGTGTTTGCCTAGTTCCCCATTCTAGTTTTGAACTGCTGAACTGGACCAATCAGTGTGGGTTAAGGGAGCTCTAAAATGATGCCTGTGGACGAATCAGAACTTGAACTCATAATCTGAGTCAGCCACAAGAGGATTGTATGGGCAGTGACTCTGGGAAATGTAGTTTGGACTTCGGCGCCTCTTTGCACCAACAGGGGGAGTCTATTGTGAGTGACAGCCAATCCAGCCAAGAACTGGGAGGAACTCAAAGGAAGTGCTTGGTTTTGTCTACTGGAGTTTCAGTTTAGCTCTGGCAGTGAAGAGGGAAGGAGCCCTGTGCTCCTTCGGCAGTTTTAGTCGGGAAATGCGTGTCAGGCCCCACGTTTCGGTCTGCAGTGTGTGCAAGTGCTTGTTCGGACTGAATCCGACCTGTGAAGAGAATCAAGGAGATCTGAACAGTAGAAACCAGGCTCACCCTGTAGAAGACTGGAGAAATTGCTGAATCGCACTCGGTCTGTCAGGAACTGAATCTGCTGTGTGTTCTCCCGGGTATTGTGCAGTAATTGCGATCGGGATAGAGAAGCAGCCTGCCTGGTATAGTACTTTCTTTTTCCATATAAATGTGTGTAGCGCTTGTAGGGACTCACGTTTCAAATCCCCTGTACAGTGAATTGAGTGCATGAAGCTGGAAGTAAACCCCAGCTTAATCCAGACTACATCCATTTGCTCTGAACTGCCGGGGTCCAGTCACAAGGACCTTGTCCACATGGTCTGCTCCTCCTGGCAATCCAGGACAATCTGCCTTCCATTCAGTTTCAGCAGTGAATTTGTGAGTACAAATCAGGGTAGCTCCCTGCCAACATCTAATTTCAAGTGTTCCATCTGATTACTTTTCCTTTCTTTCTCCACGAACTGAGCCTACCGGCTCCGGATTACAATTTGGGTATTGTGCATGCATTTTCCATTGTCAGGGCCCCAACCAGCTGCATCAATTAGGCTAGCCTCTTATTGCCTGGGTACCCAGTGAGAGTGACATTTGGGACATTTGGGATTCTGAAATATGTGCACAGTACTGTGATTATTAATACGTTTAAACTAATTAACCTGATTTCCCTGTCCTTGTTATATCCCCTAAATAAATCAGATCTGTTTGTTTCAGCAAAGTTACACTGCCTGAGGTATTCGTTTATGTTAAAGTATTGTACTGTGGTTTTTGTACTGTATCATCTTGTTTTACAGGGAGTCCCCGGAGTCCCGCTGACTGAACCAGTCCTGGGGGTAAATGTATATGGTGAAGGTAATTCTGATATATTGTGTGGGCCACTAGTGGGAAGAAAGGGGGGTCACAGTGTCCCACAGGGCTGTGACCAAATTAGTTTAACTATTGCAAACCTGACCTCTGGGTGGAGGCACTCACCATTAGACCTAGGTCCCTCAACCTGATAGTAGTTAGGCAGGCAGGGGTAGTAGCCCTTGGGATAGCACCACCTAGGGGTTACAGAAGGCTTTCAAGAAGCCTTAAGGATATCCAGAACCCCTTGGGAAAGATGCAGGTCAGCAAACTCTAACTCTTCAAGAGCCATGCCTTGAGATTGAGAGACCGAACGTTCGGGTGCCAAATCCTCCACTGAGAGGATGTCAACAGGTTGTAGTTCCTGGGAAGAGACAGGGGAAGGTGGACTGCTAGGGGCAGCAGCAGGGGATACCAGGGCTGTCTGGCCCAGTCTGGAGCAATCAGAATCACTTTGCATGGTTGTGACCTTATCTTGACTAACACTTTGAACAGGAGAGGGAAGGGAGGAAAAGCATACAGAAATTTCCCTTCCCAATTCAGAATCAGAGCATCCAGGGGTACTGAGCCCAAGACTGGGGGTCTGCAACAAAAGAGAGGAAGTTGGTGATTGTCTGGGGATGTAAAAGATCTCATCTGTGGAGTCCCCATCTGGAGAAAATCACTTTCAAAACTAGGGGATCTAGGGTCCATTCGTGATGGCCCTGGGATATTCTGCTCAGAGCATCTGCTAGGACATTGTCCTTCCCTGGGAGGTGAATTGCTATCAGAGAGGTTTGCACAGAATAGGCCAGGGACCACAACTTCATTGCTTCTGTGCACAAGGCCATAAACCGAGTGCCTCCCTACTTGTTGTTGTACCACATGGTGGTGGTGGTGTCTGTTCTGACCTGGACTACCTTCTTCTGCACAGATTTGGAAAAGGCTTGCAGTGCCAAAAACACTGCTCTGAGTTCCAAGAGACTGATGTGAAGCAGAGATTCCAGAGGTGACCACAACCCTTGAGTGGTAAGATCCCCCAGATGGGCTCCCCCGCCCAGCAGGAAAGCATCTGTGGTGAGTATCACTGAATGAGACTGAGTGACAAAAGGAACCCCTTGTCTCAAATTGTCCTGATCCTGCCACCACTGCAAGGCTTGGATCAGGGTTCGAGTCACTGGGACTAGTTTGGTAAAGGAATCTTTTCTTTGGGACCAGAAGGCTCTTAAGTGGAACTGAATGTCCCTCATCTGGAATCTTGCTCCTTGGACAACTGTTGTGGAAGCTGCCATGTGGCCCAGAAGCTGAAGGAAATGCCTTGCTGGTCGAGACACCTGCAGAGTGAATGAAGAGGCCAGTTCCACAAGGGTCCTTGCCCTGTCCAGGGGAAGGAAGGCTCTTGCCTTTATTGTATCCGGCTCTACCCCTAAGAAGGTGAGGAGCTGTACTGGTTCGAGAACTGACTTTGGAAGGTTGAGAGGGAATCCTAAGAAAGTGAGCACTTGCTGAGTTATTTGTAAATGTGACTTGACTTGGTCTAGAGACTGACCTACTATGAGCCTGACAATGTATACCTCTTGTCCATTCTTTTATCCACAGGAGGTATGGTGTTAGGAGTCTTTAAAATTTTAAATGTCTGTTTCTCAAAAGATTTGTGTAAGGGAATAGACAGCCTCCTAGACTCTGGGATATCCATCATTTCCACATAGTCAGGCTCCTCCTGGTCATCCACAGCTTCTTCCATAGGAAGCTGGAGGGTTTCAGCCACTTTTTTTATAAAACATAAAATGAGAAGGGGACTCAGAAAGCCGAGAGGACACTCCTGAAGGTCTGTCTGGGGAGATGTCCGGTCAATGGGCACATCCAGACTTTCAAACCACATTCACTTTCCTCATACTCCTCTTCCTCCTCCTCCGGTTCATAATATTCCTCTAAATCATAATCTTGGACGGGTGGAACTGGCCGAACCGAGCGGCTCCCTGATGGTGCCGGTTCGTCAGAACCGGGAAAGCGACTGCACAATTTTTATCGCTGGCTATTTCTTCAGCGGTTGGAGAAGAAAGTTTTGGATCCACACCAGCTGATTTTTCCTTTCTTGTTCTCTTAGCTGGAACTGACTCCTCAGAATCGGATCTCCTTTTGCCCGAAGAAGTCTCGCCCTGGTCAGAGGGCACTCCTTCTGGTTCGGTTTTGAACCGAACCGGGCTGGCCATCCGGTTCAGCGGACTTTTTGGCCTCCCTTTCCCTGAGCCTACCAACTCGTTTTTCTAGGTAGCTGCAGGAAAATTTTTACAAATCTGGCAGTCTGCATTGAGGTGGTCAAACCCCAGACAATAAACACAGGTGTGTGGGATCAGCCTTTAGCAAAGACTTCCCCACACACACTGCAGTGTTGAAACCCAGTGGGCCCGGTTTTTCTCTTGGGTTTCTCAGACATTGTGCCAGTCCTAACCAAACTTACCCTTTTAATGGCAATCCGCCAGGCAAGACCCTCTTATCGGTTCCTGACCGTGTCACGGGTCGTGGAAAAAAACGTAATAAAATCTGTTTTTCTTTAGAACCAATAAGAACCGGTAACCACACTCTAAAAGTTCAAATAAAGATTTTTTAGCAACTTGATCGGTTCAAACCAAACCGATGAACCGTTTACAAGTTTCACGCAGAATAGAAAAATAATATAAACCTATCTAGTACTCACAAATACCACAGACAGAGACTGAACCGACAGGTTACGGTTTAAATTCGGTCGAAAACCGAGAAAAACGGTACTTTAACCGACAAATTGAACCGAGCAGAAGGAGAAATCTCCGGAGCGGCTGTTCAGTGAGGCGAGTAAAGAATCTGACGGTTTGAGTTCAAATAGCAACAGACAAAGTCTCAACTGAGCTCGAGCTAGCGTGCCCATGCCTGGCATGGAAAGTTAACTCTTTCATCTCTGGGGCAGTTCGAAGGTTGGGACTCACTGCTATTGTCAGAATACAGCAAGACTTCATGTTGTTTGAAAGGGGAGATACTGTTGATGGGGGACCTGAATATGCCAAATGTTAACTGGAGCACATTTGCAGCAGCCACAACCAAAAGCAGAGTCATTCTCGATGCCCTACAGGGGGCATGCCTCAGGCAGCTAGTGTTGGAACCCACTCGGGGGAGAGCAGTCTTAGACCTGGTACTCTCAAACGGGGATGGTGAGAGAATCTTGGATTTAATCAATCAATCAATCAAAATCTTTATTTTGCCATGCAGAACATCATTGAGACAAGCTAATTTACAAGATGGACCTGGGGCAAAACAATTGCCAACAGGGTTAAGACATAACAGGTTGAGTAAACGTACATAACAATTACATAGTAATAATAACAACATAATAACATATAACTATCACATGTGACAAGATACTTGCAACAGAACACAGCAATAGGTTCAACAGGAGGTAGTTCCATTTAAATACAATTGCATGGATACAGATGTATGGACATAAGGTAATGAGCTAAAGTTTATACAGTAAACATCATTGGAGGAGTCATAGTGAGCAGGAGTGGCAGTTCCTCTAACATCAAAGTGCGAAGAAGATTGAGATGTAAGAGTCCTTTGATAAGTACTGTAGGCATGTCCTGGGAAGTTGGGTGAGAAGGGGGTATAGGGAGTGGGAGGAAGGTCAGCTGAGACAAGAGAGGGTTGGACATGGTGGCCTAGGGAGGAAGGACTGTTCAAAGGAGAACACAGCAGATGCCACAGGCAGTGGTTGGGGTTTGAGTCCAATATTTGAAGCAAGGACAGATCGTGATGTTGGGACCTTGATTTGGACAATGACAGAAGGGAGGACTCAAATGACGCCTCAGGCAATGGTAGAGGTTTATGTCCAGAATTTAAAGCAGTAACAAATCATGATATTAAGACCTTGACTTGAAGCAATGACAGGCCTTGGAGAAGGTCCTCAGGAACAAGGATTTGAAGAGGGAGAACCTGATAGGGGAAGCGAGCCTTAAGGTTTTCTGGATCTTATTCCAGAGCGTAGGAAGAGTGAAGCTTATTGACGCTCTAACAAAGCGCGTTTTAACTTTAGGGATAGCCAGAGATAAGATGGTAAGACTTCTGAGAGAATAGGCACTAAGGATGGGGGAGTTAGGCAGCTTGTGAGTAGTCTGAGGTAATTTATGAGGGATTGCCTTATATGTCCATAGAATAGCATTCTTTTGCCTCCTGAAGCTAAGGGAGCTCCAGCCCATGGAAGAATAGAGGATGCAGTGGTGCGTGTCATAAGGGGCATCTAAAATGAACCTAATGGCTCTCTGGTGCAGGGTATCAAGCTTAGAGAGAGCTGTGCTAGTACTGTGGCCATAAAGGAAGTCCACATAGTCTAGGAGGGGCAAGAAGGTAGCTTGGACTAGGAGTTTTCTAGCCTCCTGGATTAGTGAGTGCTTGATCCTGAAGGAAATACTGAGACTTTGACACAGTTTCTTAGCGAGTTCTTCAATGCCATCAGTGAAGGACAATTTGTAGTCAATCCAGATCCCCAGGTATTTGATTTCTTCCACTAACTCCAGGGCTTCTCCCAAAAGTGTGCTTATGTGAGGAACCTTATCTGGGTTTTTTTTTTTTCAGATGAGGTGCCAGTGGAGAGAAAATCATGGCCTTAGTTTTTTTTGGCATTAAGCAAGAGTTTCAAGTTGAGTAGATTTTTTTGGAGGGTGTCAAAATTGTTCTAGAGGTCCGAAATGGCTTGATCCAGAGTTGATCTGTCAATGTAGAGCACTGTATCATCAGTTAAGAGATGGATACTAGATAACTTTAGTCCAGTGTCAATGTGATTAACATAAATGGCAAAGAGAAGTGGACCAAGTATAGATCCTTGTGGACACCTCTGAGGAGTATTTTTTTTTTTTGGCGATAGGTCTCCTTCAGCATTGATCTGCTACTCTCAGTCCACACAAAAAAAGTTTGTAAACCAACTTAGGGCCAGGTTGTCCACCCCAACTTTCTTCAGGGTCACCAGGAGTAAATCGTGGTCCATCGTGTTGAAAGCCTTGCTAAGGTCCAGAAACAAGGCGTCTATATATTGCTTGTTATCAAGTGCAGACTCCCAGTCATTTATAACCTTGGCAAGGGCAGTGGAGGTACTATGCATTGGACAGAAACCGGATTGAATTGGGTTTAGCAGATTAAAACTTTCCAGATGAGATCTGAGCTGTTCATTTACTGCCTTCCAATAGTTTTGACAAGGCCGGAGCAAGGAAATTGAAGCGAATTATTTAGGTCACAGGAACTCTGATTTGAATAGAGGGATGACATGGGCTATCTTCCAGACCTTGGGGAGGGAGCCCTGATTGAAAGACAAATTGAAAAGGTGGGTAATAGGGGGCCAAAATATAGTAGGCCAACTTTAGGAAGAAAGGCTCAATCATATCCAGACCTGCAATACTTTTGGTATCAAGTTGAAGAAGGATGGTAGCCGCCTGGGAACAAGCGACCACCAAACAGTGTGATCCACAATAAACACAGCCATAGAGTCAAGCCATACAAAAGCAAGGGTACTGGACTTTTGGAGGGATGACTTTGGCAGAATGGGAGAGTGCCTAAGAATGCACTAGCAAAAGAGCAGAAAGGAAGGGTGGAGGAACAATGGGGAAAAATCAGAACTGCCATCACAGAGGCAACAAGCCTTTGTGTAAAGCAAAAAAACAAAACAAAATGAAGTAAAAAAACACTATGGTTCTCAAAAGAGGTGGCGGGAAAGGTTAGGGAGAAAAGAAAAAAATACTCACCTTAGTAATGTTGTTTCTTCTAATGGAGTCTTGCTATATTCTGACTATTGCAGTGATATCCAACCTTTGAACTGCCCCGGAGAGGAAAGAGTTAACTTTCCATGCAAGGCATGGAACACTGAGCTTGAGCTCGGTTGAGACCCTGTCTGTTGTTGTTTGAACCCAAACTGCCAGATATGAAAATTAAGTACCTACCGTAATTCTTGATCTTCTTGGACGAGTCTCCACCACTCATTCACACTATTGGGATCTGCGCCGGAGGCACTAGGACCCATCGGGAGCAAACTTTTGCTGGAGGGTCGACACCAGAGATGGCACCGCGAGGCATGGCGCCGTGAGCACTAGCTCGCGCGGCAATGACTATCTCGGCGTCGACCCTCCAACCGCCTCAGTACCTTTTTTACCAAGGAGGTGCAGCGCAACTAACGTAAAGAGTAACCTAACCTTAAGACCGGACATAAGATAGTCCGGGCGACCCGTGTAAGAAGGGTCAACAAAGAAGTCTTCACGGCCTAAAGATTTGAGGGAGTGAAGACCAACACAGCGTGAGCTCGGGGATGGAGGGAGGGATGAGGGAGGTGGAGACTCGCCCAAGAAGATCAAGAATTACGGTAGGTACGTAATTTTCATATCTTCCTGGACATAAGTCTCCACCACTCATTCACACTATTGGGAGAGTACTGAGCTAATAATCCCCCGAGAGGGCGGCAGGAAGACCAAGAGCTCACGTTTCTAGGACAGAAGTCCATTAAGGATAGTTCTGCCGAAGGTGGAATGTCGCCTGGCATGAACATCCAGTGCATAATGCTTAATGAAGGTATGCACCGAGCTCCAGGTGGCGGCATTGCAGATGTCTGCAATCGGAACATTGCGAATTTCCGCTAGGGATGCCGCGACCGCTCTGGCAGAGTGAGCGTAAACCCCACCTTCCAATTTAACCTGTGCCATGGAATAGCAATGTCGAAGACATGCCACTAGCCACGATGAGATGAATCTGATAGCGACAGGTTGACCCAGCCGGGTCTCGCTGAAGGAAACAAACAGTTGTTGAGCTTTTCGAAAAACCTTGGTTCTATCTAGATAGAAACGCAAGGCTCTCTTAACATCCAAGGAATGAAGAGATCGTTCCCCTTCATTTTCGAAGTCCGCAAAGTAAGAGGGAAGGACCAAAGGTTGGTTTAGATGGAATTCCGACACAACCTTGGGAAGAAATTTAGGATGAGTGCGAAGAACTACTTTGTCCTTATGGAACACAGTATACGGAGGGTCCATAACCAGGGCATGTATCTCAGAGACCCTGCGGGCTGAGGTAATGGCCACTAGGAAGGCCGTCTTCCAGGTGAGAAATTTTAGCTCACAGGTAGCCAGAGGTTCGAAAGGTTTCCGAGTGAGCATGTCTAGCACAAGGTTAATGTCCCAGGCTGCAACCGGACGTCTTATAGGGGGTCTGGTATGCAGAATTCTTTTAAGAAATCTCTTAACCGTAGGTAACTGAGCCAGAGACAAAGAAGAAACCGGCTCATGATATGCTGAAATGGCACTAAGGTGAACTTTGACTGTAGACTACTGAAGACCTGAATTTGAGAGGTCCAGAGTACTCCAAAACCTTGTCTGGTGGACAGGAAAAGGATTCCAAGAGGACTTTAGACACCAGAGCTTAAAAACGCCCACTTAGACGGTAAGTTTTCCGAGTAGCTGGCTTCCGAGCAGCCAGAAGAATGTCTGAAACTCTTCGAGACATTGAACGGTTCACTTCTACCTCTTCAGGAAGGCGTGAAGGTGAAGCGATCTCAGGTTGGGATGGACCACCAGACCCTGAGTCAACAGGTTCATCTGCAGGGGGAGTGGTTTCGGAGGGGCTGCCAACATATTGTTGAGTAGTGGAAACCATAGTTGTCGAGGCCAAGAGGGAGCAATGAGAATCATCTTGGTCCCCTGGGACTGGAATTTGAGAAGTACTCTCTGAATTAGAGGAAGAGGCGGAAAGGCGTAAAGAAAGCGTTTTGTCCACCGCAGCCTGAACGCATCCTGACAGAAAATGCCAGGCCCTGGATTTCTGGAGCAGAAGAGAGGCAGTTTTGCATTGAGTGGGGATGCAAAAAGGTCCAGGTCGGGAGTTCCCCACTCTTCAATAGTGATTGAACTATGGTTGAGTCGAGAGACCACTCGTGAGGATCTGCCTCTGTTCTGCTGAGACGGTCCGCCAAGTCGCTTTTGTACACCTGGCAGGTAGACCGCTTGAATTAGAGATTTGTGTTCCAAGCACCATTCCCACACCTCATCGCTTCCTGCATAAGGGTAAGAGTAAGCACCACCCTGTTTAGTTGATGTAATACATCACAGCTTTGTTGTCCGTTTGAAGGAGAATGTTCTTGTGACAGAGGATGTCTTTCAAAGCCCGGACCGCATAAAGGACGGCTCTCATCTCTAGGACATTTATGTGAAGCTGGGCCTCGAGTTGAGTCCATACACCTTGAGTGTGGAGAGAGCGACAATGAGCTCCCCATCCCGTTAGCAATGCGCCTGTGGTGATGGAGATTTGATGATCCAGAGGAGCAAAGGAAAATCCTTCCAGGAGATTGCTCTCTTGAGACCACCAGGTGAGAGACCTCTGTAAGGGTTCTGTCACCTTGATGGGATAAGACTGTGGGTGAGTGGTTGGGGACCACTGAGCACTGAGCATCCATTGGGTGGTTCTCATGTGTAGCCGAGCTAGGGGTACAGTGAACACTGAGGATGCCATGAGGCCTAACATATGTTGCATTGAGAGAGCTGTAACTGATCTGTTCTCCCCAATGTAACGGGCCATCTGAAGGATATCGAGCCTTCTGTCCTCTGGAAGGAAAGCCTTCGCGCAAGAGGTGTCCAGTAGAGTCCCTATGAAAAGGAGTCTCTGTGGAGGGCTGCAACTGTGACTTCTTTAGATTCAGCAGAACTCCCATGGACGTAAGAAGGCGAGAGGCCGTCTGAACGGCTTCCAGGGTCCCCTGTCTGGAAGGGCTTGCTAGGAGCCAGTCATCCAGGTAGGGGAACACTCGGATTCCGAGCTTCCTGAGATGCGCTGCAAGAACTGCACAACACTTTGTAAAGACTCGCGGCGCCGAGGATAGCCCAAATGGCAGGAATCTGAACTGATAGTGTTGACCCAGAGCCACAAACCTCAGGAATTTGTGATGCCTCGGGTGAATAGGAATATGCTGGTAAGCGTCCTGCATGTCCAGGGAGGCTAGCCAGTCGTGTTGATGAAGCAAAGGTAACAGGGTTCCTACAGAAATAATTTTAAATTTCTCCCTGGGGAGAAATTTGTTTAGCTTTCTGAGGTCTAGAATGGGGCACATACCCCAGACTCTTTGGAACCAGAAAGTAGTGTGAGTAGAACCCTGTGTTTTCGCTGATGCAGAGGCACCAGTTCTACTGCCCTGTTGTTCAGAAGGCCCCTGGATCTCGCGCGTAGAAGGTCTGACTGAAGGATTGACAGCCTGGGTTGTCGTTTAGGAGGATGATTTGAAGGGGTCTCCAGAAAATTGAGAGAATACCCCTCGCGAATTATCCGAAGGACCCATTTGTCTGAGGTTATGGACTTCCACTGGTTGTAGAAGTGCATCAGACAACCTCCCACCGGAGAGAAAAGTCCACCTCGGGCAGTGGAGATGGAACTTGGGCCGGCAACTCATAAGGTAGCACTGGGCACTTTGGGCCCTTGCGCTTTCTGTTGCGTCTTCTTTTGAGGTTGAGCAGGTTGGTTCTTATGGAAACTTCCTCTGCCCCTGCCTCGAAAGGACTGACGATTATGAAACTGACGTTTACCGACATGCCCTCGAGAGGGCAGGAGGGGGTCGAGCCAGCTTAATGGCCGACCTAGTCTTCTGAGTAGCCTCTAGAGCTTGCTCTAACTGAGGACCAAAAAGATACGAACCGTCAAAGGGCAACGCCATCACCTGCTGCTGTGCATCATTCGTGAAGCCCGAAGTACGCAGCCAGGAGTGACGGCGAGTACAAATACCAGCGTCTGCTGAACGAGAAGCAATGTCGAAAGCATCCATGGCTGCTTTGACCTGTTGGTTATTAGATTCAATACCTCTGGTAATGGTCAGAAGAAGCTCTGGCTTAGAGTCCGAGTCCGGAAGAGCTTCAACCATCTGCTTGATAGAGTGCCACAGGATATACTCATACTGAGAAAAATAGCCCTGGTAACTGGCAATACGCATACTTAGAGTGGACGCAGCAAAGACTCTCTTACCTAATGTATCAAGAACGACTTTATCATTCTCTGCCAGGACTACAATAGGATCCACAAAGGCTTGAGATGTCAAAATGGGACGATCCTTGGGGGCTGAATATTTCCTATCAATGGATTTAGCCACCGAAGGGGTAAGAGCAGGATTATTCCATACCATTTGAGACAGCATCTCGAAGGAAGGTTGAATCGGAGGAGTCAAATCCGTAGGGATCTCCGAAGCATGAAGATATTGGAGTCTTAACCGCTTCCCAGGATCGATATCTGTAGTCTGGAGAGAAAGAGTGGAGCTCAGGTTCTTCAACAGAGACTTAAAGGACAGGTCCTCGACCACAGGCTCTGTAGCAGTGAAAGATCCTGCTTCGCCCACTTCATCACCCAACCGAAGGTCTGGGTCAGGCTCAACGTCATCTCCTGATAGTCCAGGGAGGACTGTTTGGACAGGAAAGGAGTGAAATACAGGAGAGGAAGGAAGAACTGAGAGGAAAGAGGAGTCCTCGAGAGCTCCCGGCGCCGAGGAGGCAAACGGGACCGAAACCGGCACCAAAGAACAGCGCAGCGCCAAGGACGGCGCCGAGAAGCCACCTGGCGCTGCAGACGGTGCCGAGAAGGCACACGGCACCGAAGACAGCACCGACAAGCCCCGCGATGCTGCGGACGGCGCCGAGAAGGCACACGGCGCCACAGAAGGTGCCGAGAAGCTCCGCAACGCCGCGGACGGCGCCGACAAGCCCCGCGACGCCAAAAACGGCGCCGACAAGCCCCATGATGCCGCGGACGGTGCCAAAGGTGCCGAAAGCATCCCAGGACCCTGAGAAACATGGTTAGAAGGGAAAATAGCAGGAGATAAGGGCATCGGTGTGGCCCCCTGCGCCGCAGTCATGTGAGAGGGGAAAACACCTAAGCGCGGAGTCGTCGGCACCGAGGAAGCTGCCGCGCGACCAGGAAAGTCCAACCGCCCTACCTGGTCGCCCGACCCGAAGGCCCGCGGGCAACCGAGCCAGGTAGCAGAACCAACCTCCGAGCCCATTGCTCCATAAGAGCGGCCCACTGATGAAACTGCTCATCTGAAGACCTACCTATAGGCGGGGTAGGACTCTGATGCCGAAGACGGCAGCTACCGGAAGCAGAAGTTGGCGACTCCAAGGAGGAGACCGCAACTAGCCACGATAACAGAGCGTCGACGCGCAGACATATCAGAGGGGGCGACCTCGAAGTGATGCCTTCTTTTAGACCTGTGGGCTGAAGAAGAGCTTCAAGGCCGAACGGTGCCGAGAATGCGACTGCTTGTTTTTATGCCGACGGGGACCGCCCATCCTCCTGGCATTGGACTGACCGCTGTCGGACCCCGCTTGAGAGAAGGAGAGGACCGGACCCAGCCCGACTGACTGAACAGCTTTCATCTGAAGTCTCCCTACCGGCCACCTGACCTGCTTCATGGTCGACTACTAAGTAGGCTGCGATTTCTTTATTGTATATTAAAATAGAATAAACTTAAGCGATACTATATCGAGATAATACTACAAAAAAATAAACTGAAAACTATGCTGCTAGTTTGAAGTTTGACTCCCGACAGGCGAGCGACGTCATTACTGAAGCGCACTTGACGGCGGGAAAAAAGGAACTGAGGCGGTTGGAGGGTCGACGCCGAGACAGTCATTGCCGCGTGAGCTAGTGCTCGCGGCGCCGTGCCTCGCGGGGCCATCTCTGGTGTCGACCCTCCAGCAAAAAGTTTGCTCCCGATGGGTCCTAGTGCCTCCGGCGCAGATCCCAATAGTGTGAATGAGTGGTGGAGACTTATGTCCAGGAAGATCTTTATGAGCTAACTCACTGGGCGTCCCGTGTGGAAACTGTAAACTTACACTAGCCAACTGACAACTAAATCTAATAAAAAGATTTTTTGGTTCCAAGCCAAAGACTCAAGTCAAGAAAACCAAAAAACACAAATCACAACACATACCCAAAAATAAGAGGGTGAGGAAAAGGGGGGGGCACCTCTAGGGTGCCAACACTGTTCCTGCCCACCCACATCCCAAAACACAGGTTCTGAGAGGGGAGGCGGGGGGGAGGTCAGAATACAGCAAGACTCCATTAGAAGAAACAACATTACTAAGATGAGTAAATTTTTCTTCAAACAACATGAAGTCTGGCTGTATTCTGACTATTGCAGACTACCAAGCAGTATCTCCATGGAGGAGGGACAGAACCTACTTTGGAAACAGGCTCTGAAGCACTGCTGTGCCAAACGGAGCATCACTCCTAGCCTGGATATCCAGAGAGTAATGCTTGGTGAAAGTATATACTGTTTTCCAGGTGGCTGATTGACAAATCTCTAAGATAGGAATATCCCTGGCAGCAGCCAGGGAAGCAGCTGTACCTCTGGTAGAGTGAGCCCTCAGGCCTGAGGGTGGGATCCTACCTAATTTTTCATAGCAAAATTGTATGCAAGAGACAATCCACCTGGCAATAGATCTCTTAGTGGCAGGTTTCCCCTTACCAACCTCACCATACATGAGGAACAGCTGGAGGGAGTCAAACCTGTGACCCTTGGTGCGCTCTATGTAGTAGCTAAGGGCCCTTTTCCCATCCAGGCTGTGCAGCCTTCTCTCCCCAGAGGAGGAATGGTCAGTGAAGAAAACAGGAAGAGACATAGACTGGTTAAGGTGGAAATCTGAAACCACCTTAGGCAAAAACTTCCTATTAGTCTTGAGGACCACCTTATCTCTATGGAAAGAGATAAAATCAGGCTCCACTGACAGGGCCTGTAACTCACTTATGCGTCTGGCAGAAGTAATGGCTACCAAAACACAGTTTTCCAAGTCAAGTACTTAAGCTCTGCTGAGGACAAAGGCTCAAAAGGGGGTTGCATAAGCTGAGCAATGCAAACATTAAGGTCCCAAGCAGGGGCAGGGTCCCTGAAGGGAGGATTGGTATGTAGCAATCCGTTGAAGAATTTACAGAATACAGGATAAGCTGAAAGGGAAGAGTGCTTGCCTGCTGACAAGAAGGCAGAGACAGCTGCCAGATGCATTCTAAGTGTAGCTGGTCTGAGTCCTAGGCTATTGAGATGAACCATATAGTCAAGGACTGTAGGCAACCCAGCAGACTCTGGAGAAATATGCTTCCCAGAGCACCAAATAATAAATTCCATTTGGAGTTGTAAGTCTTTCTGGTGGAAGGCTTTTGAGAAGCCTTTAAAATATCCAGAACACCTTGAGAGAGATGCAAATCAGCAAACTCTAACTCTTCAAGAGCAAGGCCTTGAGATTGAGAGATTTGAGATTCGGATACCAAACTCTCCCCTGAGAACACGTTAACAGGTTGTAATTCCTGGGAAGAGACAGGGGAAGGTGGACTGCTAAGGACAGCAAGAGAGGGTACCATTGCTGTCTGGCCCAGTCTGGAGCAATCAAAATCACTTTGCAGGGTTGAGACCTGATTTTGACTAGTACCTTAAACAGGAGAGGGAAGGGGGGGAAGCATACAGGAACTTCCCTTCCCAATTAAGAACTAGGGCATCCAGGGAGACTGAGCCCAACACTTGGGGCCTGCAGCAAAAAAGAGGAAGTTGGTGATTGTCTGGAGCTGCAAAAAGATCTGTGGAGTGCCCCATCTGGAAAAGATCACCTTCAAAATCAGGGGATCTAGGGACCATTCGTGATGGCCCTGAGATATCCTGCTGAGAGCATCTGCCAGGACATTGTCCTTCCCTGGGAGGTGCACTGCTATCAGGGAATAGGCCAGAGACCACAACTTCATTGCCTGTGCACAAGGCCATAGACCAAGTGCCCCTTTTTGCTGATGTACCACATTGTGGTGGTATTATCTGTCCTGATCTGAACTACTTTGTTCTGAACAGACTTGGAAAAACTTGAAGTGCTAGAAACACTGCTCTGAGTTCTAAGAGATTGATGTGAAGCAGAGATTCTTGAGGTGACCACAACCCTTGGGTGGTCAGATCCCCAAGTAGACTTCCTAGCCCAAGAGGGAGTCATCTGTGGTAAAGATTAGAGAATGAGATTGAGTGACAAAGGGAACTCCTTGCTTAGGTTGTCCTGATCCTGCCACCATTTCAAAGCCTGGATCAGGGTTCGAGTCACTGGGATTAGCTTGGTCAGAGAATCCTTTCTCTGGGACCAGAAGGCTCTTAAGTGGAACTGAATGTCCCTCATCTGAAATCTTGCTCCTTGGACCACCGCTGTAGAGGCAGCCATGTGGCCTAGGAGCTGCAGAAAATGCCTTGCTGGTCGAGACACCTGGAGGGTGAATGAAGAGGCCAGTGTAACAAGGGTCCTTGCCCTGTCCAGGGGAAGGAAGGCTCTTGCCTTTTATTGTATCCAGCTCTGCCCCTAAGAAGGTGAGGAGCTGAAATGGCTCTAGAACTGACTTTGAAAGATTCAGAAGGAATCCTACAGACGTGAGCAGTTGCTGACTTATTTGAAGGTGTGACTTGACTTGGTCTGGAGACTGACCCACTATGAGCCAATCATCCAGGTATGGAAAGATGGAGATCTTTTTCTCCTTAGAAAGCAACCACTACTGCCAGGCATTTTGTGAACACCCTTGGAGCTGATGTTAGGCCAAAGGGCATTGCTCTGAATCGATAGTGGCCTGAGGGCAACTCGAACCTGAGGTACTTTCTGTGGGAGCATCTGATGAGAATGTGGAAATAGGCATCCTCGAGGTCCAGGGAAACTAGAAAGTCCCCTGGCCTTAGAGAGGGTAGAATTATTCACAGAGTCACCATTTTGAACTTTGGCTTTAAAAGGTGCTTGCTTAAATATCTGAGATCCAGGATGGGCCACCATTCTCCTGTCTTTTTGGGAGGTAGGAAGTACCTGGAGTACAATCCTTTTCCCTTGTGTGGGGTGGAACCTTTCTATGGCTCTCAGAGCCAAGATGGAAGAGACCTCTGCCTGTAGGCAAGGACCTCTGAAGGATTTTCAGGTGGAAAGGACCTGGTTCTCATCTTGGGAAATTGTTTGAAGCTGAGAACTAGTCCCTGGCTTACTACTTCCAGGACCCATTTGTCAGATGTTAGAGACATCCAGTGCTGGACAAAGTAAGCCAGCCTGCCCCCTACGGGTAGTGGAGAATCGGCCCGAGCAAACCCATCAGGGTGCCTGTTTGGCAGGGGCTTTAGGCTGAGTGGTGGTAGCAGGCCTGCTTGTACCCCGTCTGCCTCTCCCTCTGAAGAACCCCCTCTGGGCAAAGGCGGAAGAGGAGGCCTGGGCTTGGTAGAAAGGCTTTGGAAAGGCCTGCCCTGCCCCTGAATGCTATCTCTGGGGAGTGGCTTGCCTTTCCTTGGCCTGAGCACTCCTATAGGTGGTCCTGTACTCATCCATTTTCATGTAGTTCTCTGTCTGCTCCCAAACAGAGAATTACCAACAACAGGAAAATCCATGGCCTTAGTCTGGGTATCCTGTGACAGGCTAGTACATCTGAGCCAAGCCACCCTACGAAGGTCCACAGATGTAGCCATGACTCTAGATGAAACATCATTGGAGTCCACTGCAGCATGAAATTGCACCTTGGATGACTCAATCCCATCTGCAGCCACCTGTTCCAGCTCCTTGGCAAGCTGGCCAGGGACCTGTTTAGCTAGAGCCATCACAGTGTCCCATCTAGACTTCTGGTATCTAGCTGTGTAGGCCACATAATTAGCCTGCCTGAGTCCCAAAGATGCTGCCATGTACTGTTTCTTTGCCATGGCATCAATCCTCCTGGAGTCCTTATCTGGGGGGTGTGAAGCCAAGGGTATATTTGCCTTAACACAGGCAGCAGCCTGCACTACTCCAACATGGCTGCATTGCTGGGAAAGGAACTCCGTATCTGAGCCTGAAAGAGTATACCTCTTGTCCATTCTTTTGTCCACAGGAGGTATAGAATTAGGAGTCTTTAAAATTTTAAATGTCTGTTTCCCAAAAGATTTATGGAGGGGAATAGACAACCTCCTGGACTCTGGGATGTCCATCATCTCAACATAATCAGGCTCCTCCTGATCCTCTACTGCTTCCTCCATAGGAAGCTGAAGAGTTTCAGCCACTGTTTTGTAAAACATAAAGTGGGAAGGGGACTCAGAAAGCCTAGGAGGAGAAATCCCTGAAGGTCTGTCTGGAGAGATGTCCGGGTCAATGGGCACATCCAGACTTTCATAATCACCATCACTATCCTCATACTCTCCTTCCTCCTCCTCCTCCGATTCATAAAAATCCTCTAAATTATAATCCGGAACCGGGGGAACCGACCAAACCGAGCCCCAAATCGATGGTGCCGGTTCAGTCGGAACCGAGTTAGCGATTGAACAATCCTTATCGCTTTGGTTATTTCATCAGCGGTCGGAGAAAGAACTTGTGGATCCGAACCGGCTGACTTATCCCTTCTTTTTCTTTTAACTGGAACCGACTCCTCAGAGTCGGTTCTCCTTTTGCCCGAAGAAGTGTCGCCCTGGTCAGAGGGCACTCCTTCTGGTTCGGTTGGAACCGAACTGGGCTGGCCATCCGGGTCAGTGGACTTTTTGGCCTCCCTTTCCCTCAGCCTACTTACTCTCTTTTCCAGGGAAGCTGTGGGAAAACTTTGCAAATCTGGCAGTCTGAATCGAGGTGGTCAAACCCCAGACAATAAACACAGGTGGTGTAGGGGTCAGCCTTAGCAAAGGCTTCCCACACACACACTACAGTGTTGAAACCCAGTGGGCCCAGTTTTCTCTTGGGTTTCTCAGACATGGCCCAGTCTAACCAAACTTACCTTTTTTCAGCAATCCGCCAGGCAAGACACCCTTATCGGTTCCTGACTGTGCGTGTTAATAGGTCGGAAAAAACGGAATGAAATCTGTTTTTTTTAGAACCGATAAGAACTGGTTACCACACTCTAAAAAGCAGAACAATCTTTTTTAACAAACCTGATCGTTTCAAACCGAACCAATCCGACATTTACAAGTTCCACACAGAAGCTAACAATAATAAACCTATCTAGTACTCACGATACCACAGACAGAGACTGAACCAACAGGTTAGATGGATTAAATTTGGTTGAAACCAAGGGAAAAAAATGACACTTTAACCAACTAAATTGAACCGAGCAAAGGAGAAATCTCCGGCGCGACTGTTCAGTGAGGCAGAGTAAAGAATCTGGCGGTTTGGGTTCAAACAACAACAGTCAGAGTCTCAACCAAGCTCGAGCTCAACGTTCCATACCTTGCATGGAAAGTTAACTCTTTCCTCTCCGGGGCAGTTCAAAGGTTGGATATCACTGCAATAGTCAGAATACAGCAAGACTTCATGTTGTTTTATACTTCTTTATACTCTTCTTTTCTTGTTTGTAAAATAAGAAATTACTACTAAAATATTAAATTGAATGCTAAAAGCTGCTGTCGTATAGATGAAAACTTTGACTCCGGCAGATGAGCGATGTCGACATCCAAGCGCACTCGACGGTGGGAGAAAAGGAACTGAGGTGGTTGGAGGGTCAACGCTGAGATAACCTACACAGGCGTGAGCTAGTCTCACGGTGCCGCGCATGCGTGGTCCTGTCTCGGCGCCAACCCTTCTGAAAAATTCTGGCTCTCGCTTGGTCCTAGTGCCTCCCAGGCTATCCCATTAGTGTAAATGAGTGATGGAGACTTAGTCCAGGAAGATCAAGGGGGCACAATTTGAAGATAGAGGGGGGGATGGATCAGGGGCAATGTGAGGAAGTATTTTTTCACAGAAATGGTGGTGAGCGAATGGAATGGCCTCCTTGAGGAGGTTGTGGGGTTAAAAACAGTGGAGGAATTCAAGAATGCATGGGACAGACATAAGGCAATTATAGTGGGGGGTAGGAGGAAGTAGGCTGTTGGTTGATTAGGATCTGCAAGCTTATTCAATAGGCAGGGAAAGGGGCAGACTAGGTGGGCCAAGCGGTCTTTATCTGCCATTAAAGTCTATGTTTCTATGTTTCCAAATCTTCATTGCTCCGGTGCATATCTTTGAAGATCTTGTTCTCCCTTGCTTGTTGATGTCCTGCACTGTGTCAGTATTGTCTGTCCTGATCTGAAGGGACTGACCTCTGATATGGGAAGAAAAAGCCTGCATTGTGAGATACACTGCTCTGTGCTCCTGAGACTCCAGAGGGGTCCATAACTGGCTTATGGTTAAATCCTCCAGGTGGGCAGCCCCACTCGGAGATTGCTTTTTTCTTCCCACCACCCCAGTGCCCATAATAGGGACTTTGTGACATGCACCAATTTTGACACCGTGTCTTGCCTTTGGGACCAGTGGTACCCAAGTGGTACTGGTTGTTCCTCATTTGGAACCTAGCCCTGTGACTACTGCTGTGGATGAGACCATATGCCCCAACAGCTGAAGAACGTCTCTTGCAGGTGTGGATTGCCCTGTCTTGAAAGACTCTGCAACCAAAATAAGGCTTGCCACTCTTCCCTGAAAGAGGAATGCCGTTCCCTGGTGGGCATCCAATTCTGCACCTACAAAGACCAAAACTTGCATAGGTTCTGTCCTGGACTTTGGGGAACGTATCAGAAAACCCAAGCCCTCCAGGGTGTGCTGGGTCAGAAGGAGAGAGGACTTGGCTTCCTGGGTGACTTTCCTGACCAAAGCCAGTCATCCAGGAGAGAAAAGACCACCACCCTTTGCCTCCTTAAATGCGCTGCCCTATAGCCAGGCACTTTGTGAACATTTTGGGAGTTGAGGAAAGACTGAAGGGTAGGGCTACATACTGGTGTAAACCCCCTACAAATGGGGGTTCCCGAAAAGTCTTTCTCGAGCTTGCCTAAATGCTCACTGCCAGGCTGGTGTCCTGAGTTTTAGCAGTATAAATGTGATTGCCAGAGAGTGCCTGTATAGCCTCTGTGTACTGTCTCTTTAAGAGCTGCCTGGATTGCAGTCATAAGTAATCTGAGAGGGAGCTCTGTTGAAAGATGTAACTATTTGCTGAAAATCATTAAGAGTGATAATGATAATGTAGTTTGTCTAACCTGCTTTCTTTGCAGCAATGACTGTTTTGTTTATCTCCACTATCTTGGTCCTGGACTGCGAATTGGACCAATCAGTACTGGTGAGACCTAAAATGAAGCAGGACTACAGGAGCTGTCTAGAGTCAAAATCTGTAGGAATTGTAGTTTTGGGCTTTTTGTGACTTTTTGCACCTGAAGGGGGAGCCTTTGTTGTGACTGACAGGAGGATCAGCCAACCGAAACTTTTGGATCTTGGGGAATTTCCCAGGCTGCTGCAGCTAGTTTCAGTTTTCAGCAGACAAGTGAAGAAGTAAGAGCTCAAGTGAGTTCTGTGTAGTTTTGCATGGGAGAACTGCGAAAGGGCTGAGTTTTGGCCTGCCTGTCTGCCTTCTGTCCCTGAGAGAAAATAGTTTATTCGGACTGAACTCGAGTTGTGAGGACTATTTAAGCCACTGGACTGTGACCAGGCTTTAACCTGAAGAAGACCGAAGATTTGCTGAATGCGATCGGCCTGTCAGGATTTCCCTTCCAGCTGCTTTTGAATCCCCAGTTTGTGCAGAGACTTTGCAATCATGACCGGAGAGCGGTTTGCCTGTTACAGTAGAATTTCCTTACATGTAAATGTGCTGTGTATTGAAAGTGGGTCGTGATTTGGTTCCCCACTGTGTGTACTGTGTTCTGCTTGCTGGTACCGTAGAATCCTTTACATGTAACTGTGCTGGGTATTGAAAGTGGGTCGTGATTTGGTTCTCCACTGTGTGAACTGTGTTCTGCTTACTGGAAGCATTTTCCAGCTTAATCGGACTGAATCCGCATTCATCTCCATTCTGCCTGGGCCATGCCACACTGGCCCTGCCAGACTACCCCACTGCACAGAGAAAGCCACCGACGAGACATCTGCCTGGGGATCAGCCCCCTGCTCCACGCTTGAACAGGAACGATGTCTTGGCGAATCGTGTGGGCCCTGCTTCTCGTGGCACTGCAGTTTAACCATCTGCTGTCTTGATTTTCGTCCTGCCTGTGTCCTGTCTTGGGTATCGTGAGTAATCATCAGGGTAACTCCCTGCAGCAACAGCCTAATCTAAAAGTGTGTCATCTGACTGTCTTGTTGTTTTCTTTTCACAAACTGAGTCCTCCGGCTCCAGATTACAAATAGTGTGTGTTGTGCATGTTGTTTTCTTCCATCACAGGGCCCCAACCAGCTGCAATGTTTCTGGCTAGCCCACCATTCTCCATCCAGGTACACAGAGTGTGTGACTGCTTATGGACCCTGAAGTGCATGCATAACTGTTTGACTGATAGAGCCTTTAAGCAAATTAACCTGATTACGCCCTTCCCTTGTTCAAGTCCCTAAAATAAATCAGATCTAACGCTTTTTTGCATTTACCCTGACTGTGGTTCCAGTTTGTGCAAGAGTACTGTACTGCTGTTATTTGCTGTGTATAGTCTTGTTTTACAGGGGGTTCCCCAGGGCTGGGCCAGAAGAAAGCCCTGGTGGTAAGCGCAAACAGTATGGGTACTTGTGTGGTGTATCGGAGTATTGTGAAAGTGATTATTGTGTATTGTTCTGGCTACTAGTAAGGAAAGAGGTGGGTTACAGTGTCCCGGAGGGCTGTGCCCAGGTTAGCTTGACTACTACCAACCCTGCCCTCCGGGTGGAAGCACCCGTTTCAGAACTCAGGCCCCTTAACCTGCTATTAGCCAAGCAGGCAGGGGTAGAAGCCCTTGGGATAGCGCCACCTAGGGGTTACACTGGTAGTGGCAGCTCCATACCCTGAATTTAAGATACTTTCTGTATGTGAGCCTGACTGGTATGTGAAAGTAGGCATCTTTCAGATCCAGTAACCCCAGCCAATCCCCTTGTTGCAGTGATAGAATTACTAATCCCAGTGCTACAATCTTGAACTTTTCCTTTTTAAGTGTTTGTTCTGGTGTCTCAAATCTAAAATGGGTTGCCACTACCCATTTTTATTGTGGGTCAGGAATTATCTGGAGTAAAGATCCTTTCCCACTGTGAAGGAGAGACTCTCTTCATTGCATTTGCATGCACCAACTTCTTTACCCCTAACTCCTACATGAGCTTTTCTATTGGAATAGGAGGAGTGAAGTTTCTCTGAGTTTTATGCTTTGGGAATTTTTTGAACTGCAGAGTCAATCACTGACTTACTATTTCCAGCAGCCACCTGTCTGGAGTAATTATTTTGCACTCCTGGAGATAGTGACTTAACCTTCACCCCACTGGCAATGGTTGGGAGATGTATATAAACTTACCAGGGTTTTTGTTGTCCTTGTCCTTTGGGTGCTAGAGAAGAGTCTGCATGCCTGGGACCCCTTCTGTCTCCACCTCTGAAGAATCCCCACTGTTGGGAATAGTCAAAGGTAAAAAGAAGCTCAAGGAAAAAAAACCCTAACTCCACCTCCCCTTCCCAAAACCCTATTGGAACTGGAAGCCTTCTCCTTCTCAGTGTTGCTCTTGTAGGTGGCTTTGTATTCATCAACTTTCTTCATATAAGGCTCTATTTTGTCACAACTAGGGAATTTCCCTCACAAGAGAAATCCATAGCTTTTGTCTGTGTCCTATAAACATAGAAGTTGATGGCAGATAAGGACTGCAAGGCCCATCCAGTCTGCCCATTTATTTTTCTACCTTTTGAATGTGCCATTGACCTTTGCTCTGTCAATGGCCTATCTATTCATACTCATCTGTAGTGCTCCCTTATGCCTATCCCATGCCTGTTTGAAGCCCTGCACTGTATTCATATCCACCACTTCCTAAGGTAGGATGTTCCATGCATCCACCACCCTTTCTGTGAAAAAGAACTTCCTCACATTCCCCCTTAATCAGCCTCCCTCTAATCTCATGCTGTGTCTTCTTGTCCTGCTGTTTTCTTATTCTGAAACATGTCAGACTCTTTCACCTTGTTAATGCCTTTAAGGTGTTTGAATGTTTCAATCATATCATATGTATGTATCCTACCCTCGGCTGCAATTTCTTCTCCCAAATTGTTAATGTACAAGCCTTTGTTCATTTCTGTAGTGTCTAAGCATTTCCAACTATGTATGTGGGTCTCGGCCCCCAGGTCGCATCTAGAATCGAGCATGTTGCTCAGTATTTTTTCCTGGTAAAACTCATTAACTAACAAATAAATATCACCTCTCTCCCTCCTTTGCTCTAGGGTATACATATTGAGCTCCGTTAATCTGTCCTCATATGTTTTCTGATGCAGTCCCTGCACTATTTTGATTGCCCTTCTCTGGACTGCCTCAATTTGGTTACTGTCCTTATAAAGGTTTAGCCTCCAGTACTACACGCAGTACTCCATGTGGGGCCTAACCAGTGTCTTGTAAAGAGGGATTATTACCTCCCTCTTCCGACTTGTGATACCCCTACGAATACACCCCAACATCCCTCTAGCCTTACCTACTGCTTTAGTGGTCTGCTTGGATGATTTTAGGTCATAAGTGATGATGACGCCCAAGTCTCTTTCTTCCCTTGTGACTGTCAGCAACTCCCCTCCCAGCCTATAGGTGGCTTCAGGGTTTCTCTTCCCAATGTGCATGATCTTGCACTTCTTTGTGTTAAACCCCAGTTGCTACTCTTCCAACCATTTTGCTAGTTTATCCAGATCTCTTCTCATTCTGCCCAATCATCTGGATCATCTATTCTGTTGCAGATCTTGGTGACATCTGCAAACAGATAAACCTTACCTTCCAGTCCATCTGCAATGTCACTGATGAAGATATTGAAGAGGACTGGCCCCAGGACTGATCCCTGAGGTACCCCACTTGTGACTTGCATCTCTTCTGACTGTATACCATTTACCACCACTCTCTGTTTTCTACCAGTCAACCAGTTTGCCACCCAGTTGACCAACATCTGACCCACCTCGAGCCTACCCAGCTTATTAATCAATCATCTATCTATCACCAGCAGGATGTATCTATCACCAGCAGGAAAAGGGAGGTCATAATTCCGCTATACAAGACACTAGTGACGCTCCACCTGGAGTACAGTGTACAGTTCTGGAGACCATACCTACATAAGGACATAGACAGGGTAGAAAAGGTTCAGAGGAGGGCAACAAAGATGGTGCATGGATTGCATCACAAGTCCAATGAAGACAGGTTGAAGGAACTGAACATGTACTCCCTGGAGGAGAGGAGGGAGAGAGAGGATATGATAGAGACATACAAGTATCTTACAGGGAGGAACAGGGTGCAGGAATACACAATTTTTAAGCTAAAAAGATGTTCCAGGACTAGAGGGCATAGGATGAAGTTGAAGGGAGGACGATTCAGAGGAAATGTGAGGAAGAATTTCTTCACAGGATGGGTGGTGGACAAGTGGAACACCCTGCCAGAGGAAGTGGTGGGGGCTGAAACAATCATGGGATTTAAGAATGCATGGGATAGACATAAAGGAATTCTAGAGGTCAGGGGTAAGGGGCAACAGACTTCTAGGAAAACATAAACTGAACTTACAAGCTCAAATAGGCAGACTGGGTGGGCCATATGCCCTTATCTGCCGACATTGTCTATGTATCTATGTATCTATGTATCTACGTGGAACAGTATCGAAAGCTTTGCTGAAGTCAAGGTAGGTAACATCAACTGCTCCCCCTTGGTCCACCACTCTGGTTACCCAGTCAAAAAAATCTATGAGATTAGTTTGACAGGACCTTCCTTCTGTAAACCCATGCTGTCTTGGATCCTGTGCTCCTATGGATTTCAGGTGTTGCACTATCCTTTCCTTTAGGAGTGTCTCCATAATCTTGCCCACTACAGAGGTAAGACTGACTGGTCTGTAGTTCCCTGCCTCCTCCCTGTTACCACTCTAGTGGAGCGGGATCACATGAGCCCTTCTCCAGTCTTCTGGGACCTCTCCTGTGCTTAGAGACTCACTAAACAGTTCTGATAATGGCTCTGCTAGTTCCACCATTAGCTCCTTTAGTACCCTGGGATGTATGCCATCAGGTCCCATTGCCTTGTCCACCCTGAGCTTATCGAGCTCTTGTAGGACCCTTTCTTTTGTAACCGGACTAGTGTACACCTCCCTCCCTCCTGTGTCCATGGTACAGAGCTGTGGGCCCTGCCCTACCTTCTCTTCAGTAAACACTGAGCAAAAGTGTCTATTTAGGATAGATGCTTTTACATGGTCCTCCTCCTCACACGCCCCCTTATCCCCTTTGATCTTAGCAATACCCCCTCTGGATTTTCTCCTTTCACTAATGTATCTATAGAAAGTCTTGTCACCTTCTTTTACTGTTCTTGCTAGTGTTTCCTCAGTTTGGACCTTTGCCTGCCTTACTGCCATCCCTGCTTGCCTTAGGGAAGTTTGGTATGCCTCCCTACCTTCATCCTGCTGCGTTCCCTTATATTTCCTGAAGGCCAGCCTTTTGGCTTTGACCTTTTCTGCTGTTGTGTATGAGAACCAAAGTGGTTTCCTTCTTCTTTTGCACTTCCTTTTCTCACTAACACAATGGGATGTTGCTTCAAGTACTGCATCTTTAATGCTTGCCCACTTTGCCTGTACCCCCTCACCCGTATTTCTTTTTGCCAGGGCTAGCTTAACTCTGTTGGCCATCTTATCAAAGTCAGCTCCTCTGAATTCCCATATTTTTGCCTTGGAATGGGATGAGTTTGTTCTAGTGGCCAACTTGAACCACACCATGTAATGGTCACTGGCTCTCAGGTGACCTTCTACCTGGAGATCTGTGATCCTTTCCCTGTTAGTCAGTACTAGATCTAGGATAGCCCTGTCTTTAAAATCACACTCAGGTCTTGTCTGCTGGCTGTATCAAGCTTGTTCACACCTCATTCCTCCAACCTCCAGGCTATATTGCTGGGATAATTATAAAGATCTCTTAAAACAGTCAAAAAAATGTATATATGATGCCAAAAAATAAGTATGAGTTGAGCTTGGTTGTTAAAGTTCAAAATAATTACAAATCCTTTTACGCATATATTATTGATAAGAAGGGTGCTTGTCGTGCTGTAGGCCCATTATCTGCAACAAATGGTAGTATTGTTACTGTCCAATTCCATTTAGCCCAAACGTAAAATTTTTTTTTACATCAGTCTTCAATAATAAAACCTCTCCAACTCTACCCCATTTAGCAGCTGATCTTGACACTAGCCATTTGTGCATTAGAGAGGAAATTTTTAAAAGATTACAAAAAATAAACCCTAATAAATCTCAAGGCCCGAATGGAATACGTCCCAGAATAGTTAAGGAAGAAAAAATTACTCACCTTAGTAATGGCTTTTCTTCTCATGGAGTCTTGCTATACTATGACTAATGCAGTTAGCCACTGCACTTGAACTGCCCCGGAGAGGAAAGAGTTAACTCCAGGGAGTCTGGAGTTCTACAGCACGAGAGCTCTTATGCCAAAGCTCTATCTGGGCAGTTTCAAATGAAACTGTCAGATCTTTACGAAGTTAATACTAAGCAACAAGTCTGTGTGGAAAGCTCTACACTAGCCAAATGGCTACCTACTAGTAGAAATAACAACAATATAAACAACAATAACAATAATAACAATGAATAATAATATTATTAGTTACCCCCTGACAAGCACCATTAGGACCCCCTTCCCCAAAGACTCAAGTCCAGGAAGGGGCCAATATATTACCTAAATAAAATAACCCTAGTTCCTAACCCAAATAAAAGAAGGTAAGGAAAAAACTACAATGGCATGACACAGTGCTTGCACTAATTTGCCATCCCTACCCAAGTAGAAGTTCTGAGAGGGCAGGAGGAGGTGGTCATAATATAGCAAGACTCCATGAGAAGAAAAGCAATTACTAAGGTGGAATTTTTTCTTCAAACACCATGAAGTCTTGCTATATTATGACTAATGCAGATTACACAGCAGTACCTCCATGGAGGAGGGTCAGAACCTACCTAGGAAATAGGCTCTGAAGCACAGCTGTGCCAAACAAGCATCTCTCCTGGACTGAATATCCAGGGAATAATGCTTGTAAAAGTGTGAACTGTTTTCCAAGTAGCAGCTTGACAGATTTTCAGAATGGGAATATCTCTAGCAGCCGCTAGAGATGCAGCTGTACCCCTGGGGAGTGAGCCCTCAGTCCTGAGGGGGTTCTCACCTAGTTTTTGATAACAAATTGGACACAAGAGACAATCCACCTTGCAATTGTCCTCTTAGTGGCAGGTTTCCTTTGCCAACCTTGCCATAGGTAAGGAAGAGTTGGAGGATTCAACCTGTGACCCTTGGTGCGTTCCAAATAGTAGCTTAAGGCTCTTTTGACGTCCAAGCTGTGCAGTCTCCTCTCACCTGAGGAAGAATGCTCAGTGAAAAATACTGGAAGAGATATGGATTGGTTCAGGTGGAAATCTGAAACCACTTTAGGCAAAACTTTCTGTTAGTCCTGAGGACTACCTTATCTCTGTGGAAAGAGATAAAATCTTCTTCCACTGACAGGGCCTGTAGTTCACTTATGCGTCTGGCAGAAGTGATAGCCACTAGGAAAACAGTTTTCCAAGTCAGAAACTTGAGCTCTGCTGAGGACAGAGGCTCAAAGTGAGGTTGCATTAACTGAGCAATGCAAACATTCAGGTCCCAGGCGGGAGCTGGTTCTCGAAAAGGAGGGTTAGTGTGAAGTAACCCCTTAAAAAACTTGGAAAACACAGGGTGAGAAGAAAGGGAAACAGGCTTCCCTGCTGACACAAAAGCAGAGACAGCTGCCAGATGAACCTTTAAGGTAGCTGGCCTAAAGCCTAAGGAATTTAAATGGACCAAATAGTCCAGTAAAATGGGCAGATCAGCAGATTCTGGGATAATCTGCTTCTCAGAGCACCAGATGGAAAACCTTTTCCACTTAGAATTGTAAGTGGTTCTAGTGGAAGGCTTCCTTGAAGCCTTTAAATATCCAGAACACCTTGAGAAAGGTGTAAGTCAGCAATTCTAACTCCTCAAGAGCCATGCCTTGAGATGGAGGGATTTGAGGTCCGGATACCACACTCTCCCCTGTGCACAGGCCAGCAAGTCGTGGACTCTGGGCAAGCTCAGGGCAGGGTGGACTGTCAAGGACAGAAGCAGTGGGTACCAAGGCTGTCTGGCCCAATCTGGGGCAATCAGAATCACTTTGCAGGGCTGAGATCTGATTTTTACTAGTACCCTGAAAAGAAGAGGACAGGGGGGAAAGGCATACAGGAACTTCCCTTTCTAATCCAACTGAAAGGCGTCCAGGGGGACTGAGCCCAGCACTGGAGGCCTGCAACAAAACAGAGGAAGTTGGTGGTTGTCTGGGGCTGCGAAAAGATCTATCTGAGGGGTGCCCCATCTGGCAAAGACCGACCCCAGCACCTGAGGATTCAGAGCCCATTCGTGATGGCCCTGAGAAATCCTGCTGAGGGCATCCACCAGGACATTGTCCTTCCCTGGAAGGTGAACTGCTATCAGGGAGGTGTTCAGGGAGTAAGCCAGAGACCACAACTTCATTGCTTCGGTGCACAAGGCTGATGACCGAGTGCCCCCTTGCTTGTTGATGTACCACATTGTTGTGGTGTTGTCTGTCCTGACTTGAACTACTTTGTTCTGGACAGAAGCTGAAAACGCCTGAAGAGCTAGAAAGACAGCTCTGAGTTCCAAAAGGTTGATGTGGAGCAGAGATTCCTGAGGAGACCACACTCCCTGAGTGGACAGGTCGCCCAAGTGAGCTCCCCACCCTAACAGGGAGGCATCCGTGGTGAGGGTGAGGGAGTGGAAGAAGGGAATGAAAGGAACCCCTTGTTTTAGATTGCTTTGATCCTGCCACCAGTGTAGAGCCAGGATCAGAGTTTGGGTCACTGGAACCAATTTGGAAAGGGGGTCCCTCCTTTGAGACCAATAGGCCCTCAAATGGAACTGAATGTCCCTCATCTGGAATCTTGCTCCTTGCACTACCGCTGTGGAAGCAGCCATGTGCCCTAGGAGTTGCAGAAAATGCCTTGCTGGTCGAGAAACCCGCAGGGTAAAGGAGGATGCCAGGGCAATGAGCCTGTCTACCCTTTCCGAGGGAAGAAATGCCCTGGCTAACTTTGTGTTCAATTCTGCACCTATGAAAGTTAGTACCTGAACTGGTTCCAGAACTGACTTTGGTAAATTCAGCAGGAATCCCAGGAAGTGGAGAGCTGCTGTGTGACTTGCAAGTGGGATTTTACCTGATCTGGGGACTGACCCACTATGAGCCAGTCATCCAGGTAGGGAAACACAGCAATCCTTGCCTTCTTAAATGAGCCACTACCACAGCTAGACATTTTGTGAATACCCTTGGCAGAGAGGTGCCGAAGGGCATTGCCCTGAACTGGTAGTGGCCTGAGGGCAGTTCGAACCTGAGGTACTTTCGGTGAGAAGGCCTGATCAGAACATGAAAATAGGCATCCTTGAGGTCCAGGGAAGCCAGCTAGTCCCTGGCCTCAGGGAAGGCAAAATCATTGCCAGAGTTAACATTTTGAACTTTGGTTTCAAAAGATGCTTGTTCAGGTACCTTAAATCTAAGATGGGCGCCATTCTCCTGTCTTTTGGGGTAAGAAAGTATCTTGAGTACAGCCCTTGCCCTGATGGCAGGAGGGACCCTTTCTACTGCTTTGCAGTCCAGAAGAGAAGAAACCTCTGCTTCCAAAGCAAGGGCTTCTGTAGGATTTGCAGGTGGAAAATGTCTGGCTCTCATCTTTGGAAACTGTTTGAAGCTGAGAACCAGACCCTGGCTTATTACCTCCAGAACCCATCTGTCCGAAGTTAGGGACACCCAGTTCTGGCTGACATAAACCAACCTGCCCCCCACTGGTACAGGAGAATCGGCCTGGGCACCCCATCAGGTGCCTGCTTGGCAGTAGCTTAGGCTGAGGAGAGGGGACGGCTTACTTGTGCCCCGCCTACCTCTGCCTCTGAAGAAACCCTCTGTGCAAACGCAGAGGAGGCCTGAGATTGGTAAAAGGCCTGTGGAAAGGCCTGCCCTACCTCTGGGAGCGTGCCTCTGTGGAGTGGCATGCCTCCTTAGCCTGGGCACTTTTGTAGGTAGTTCTGTATTCATCCATCTTTTCATATAGTTTTCTGTTTGTTCCCCAAACAGAGAATTACCCACTACAGGAAAATCCATAGCCTTTGACTGAGTATCTTGGGACTGATTAGTGCATCTGAGCCATGCCATCCTACGGAAAGCTACAGAAGTGGCCATGACCCTAGAGGAAACATCATTAACATCAACAGCAGTATGAAATTGAACTTTAGAGGCTTCAATGCCATCAGCAGCCACCTGTTCCAACTCACTAGCCAGCTGGCCATGTGCCTGCTTGGCTAACTGCAATACTGTGTCCCATCTAGATTTCTGATATCTAGCTACATAAGCCATATAATTTGCCTGCCTGAGTCCCAAAGAAGCTGCCATATACTGTTTTTTGCCATGGCATCAATCTTCCTGGAATCCTTATCAGGAGGATGTGAGGCCAGGGGAATATTAGCCTTGTCACAGGCTGCAGCTTGAACCACACCTACATGACTACACTGCTCAGTGAGGAAGTCTGTATCAGAGCCTGACAAAGTATACCTTCTGTCCATTTTTTTATCTACAGGAGGGACAGAATGAGGATTTTTTAAAATCTTTGTTGTTTGCTTCCTAAATGACTTATGCAAAGGAATAGACAACCTCCTAGACTCTGGTATATCCATCATTTCTATATAATCAGGCTCCTCTTGCTCATCCACAGCCTCCTCTAAAGGAAGCTGGAGGGTTTCTGCAACCTTTTTGTAAAACATAAAATGAGAAGGGGACTCAGACAGAATAGGAGGAGATTCTAAAGGTCTGTCTGGAGAAATGTCCGGTTCAATGGGCACGCCCAGACCCTCCCAGCCACATATATATTGATCAAATTCCTCCTCCCTCCTGTGGTTCATAAAATTCCTCAACATCATACTCCTGAACCACTGGAACTGAACGAACCAACCCTTTACCAACTGTTGGTGGTCTGACAGGACCCTGAGACAGTGACTGGACAATCTGTATGGCTTTAGCTATTTCTGCAGCAGTTGGAGAGACAATTTTGGACTCCAAACCTACTGATTTCTTTGTATTTTCACTGGGACTGGTTCCTCCGAACCAGCCTTCCTTTCTCCGCGAGAAGTCTCGCCCTGGTCAGAGGGCACTCCCTCTGGTCCAGTGGGTGCTGGACTGGGCTGGCCATCCGGGTCAGTGGACTTTTTGGCCTCTGTTCCCTGAGCCGGCCCAATCCTCTTTCAGGGTGACTGCAGGAAATTTTACACACCTGGCAGTCTGACAGGAGGTGGTCAGCCCCAGACAATAAACACAAGTGGTGTGTGGGTCAGCCTTGGCAAAGGCTTCCCCACGAACATCACAGTGTTGACATCCAGTGGGCCCGGTTTTCTTTTGGGTTTCTCAGACTAATGCCAGCCCTAACCAAAAACTTGCCCTTTGATGGCAGTGCCAGGCAAGACACCCTTATCGGTTCCTAACCGTGTCACGGGTATTTGAAAACCTATTTTAAAAGCAAGTTTTTTAGAACCGATAAGAACCGGGAACCGCACTCTAAAAGCCCAACCAACACTTTAAAAACGTTAAATTAAGCAAAACCGATTGGTTCAAAACCGAACCGATAATTGAATTCCACACAGACTTTAAATTTTCTACTTACGGTTTACCAGATAGAGCTTTTAACGAAATGCGGTAAAATAAATACTTTTGCGGTTCAAATGAACCGAAAAATACTCGCTTGAACGAAATGAACCGAGCTGAAGGAGCTGATCTCCGGTGCGACTGTTCAGTGAAGCGGAGTAAAGAATCTGACAGTTTCATTTGAAACTGCCCAGATAGAGCTTTGGCATAAGCGCTCTCGTGCTGTAGAACTCCAGACTCCCTGGAGTTAACTCTTTCCTCTCCGGGGCAGTTCAAGTGCAGTGGCTAACTACATTAGTCATAATATAGCAAGACTTCATGGTGTTTGAAATGACAGTTTTTCTGGCAGGTCCGACAGCAGAGATCTTTCAAAGATCACTGGACAAGGGGTATGTCATGAAAGCATGGAGACAAGCTATGGTGGTGCCCATATACAAAAAGGGTAGTAGACAGAAGGTGTCAAATTATAGGCCAGTTAGTTTGACATCCATGCTGGGTAAAATATTTGAGGGTATCCTTAAGGATTATATTATTGAGTACCTTCAGATTGCTTATATGATGGATCCAGTACAGCATGGTTTTACTGGTGGAAGATCATGCCAGACTAATTTACTTGAATTTTATGGACGGGTCAGCAAAGCCATGGAGGAGAGGCAGTCTGTGGATGTGGTGTACTTGGATTTCTCGAAGGCATTCGATAAGGTGCCTTATGGAGAACTCATAACTGCTTTAATCATGCATGGCCTAAATGGCAAAATAACTAGATGGTTGGATTCTAGGACACAATCAGTTAGTGTCAGTGGTACACAGTCCACATGGGAGGATGTGAGTAGTGGGGTGCCCCAGGGCTCTGTGTTGGGGCCCTGTCTGTTTAACATATATATTGCATCAATGTGTGTTAAAAATGGTGTTTTGGTATCTAAGTTTGTTGATGATACTAGGTTAGGGTACACAGTGGACAACCAAGCAGATGCTATTCGACTTCAGAAAGCTCTAAATGAACTAGAAATCTGGGCTCTGGAAAAAAAAAATTAACCTATAATGTTGACAAATGCTGTGTTATGCACTTAGGGAAACATTGGATATATACACTTGGTGGGCAGATACTGGGTACAGTAGAGCAACAGAGTGACTTGGGCATTATGATCACAAATGATCTAACATTTAAAACTCATTGTAATTTGGTCATCAAGAAGTCTAGTGATATATTGCATTGTATTAATTAATAAACATATAACATGTAAAAATAGAGAGGTATTGTAGTCAGTGTACACATCTTTGGATAGGCCACATTTGGACTATTGTGCACAGTTTTGGTCACCATGTGGATGGGCTGATATAGCAGCATTGGAGGGAGTCCAGTGGAGGGCAACCCGTAACATACTGGAAGCTAAAGGGCATGATTATCAAACAAGGTTTAAAAATGTTGGACCTTGGAATTCAGGTGATTAAGGGGGGATATGTGTATGATTTATAAATCACTCACTGACCCAGGCATGTGGGAACTCTCGTGCTTTGAATTTTGGGATTCGCCATATACTACTAGAGCTCATCCTCTACAACTGATAGTGGACTGTCCTAGAACAAAAAAAAGGAAATCCTGGCTTACCTTAAGGGTGACTAATATTTGGAATAAGTTGCCCTTGAAGATTGTAACTAGTGCTAACATGAACATCTTTAAGAATGAGTTGGACAGTTACCTTATTAAACATAGGATTTTGCGATATTTATGAACTGGCGAGCAAAAGGACTTTTGTCTACATAGCTCTGTATTACCTATGATTATCTATGATTATACTGTCAGCCCAATATATGTTGCATGGAGTGGGCTTGTACAATTTTGCACTCCATGATATAGCATGCCATCTGCAGGATCACCTGTATTCTGCTCCCTGGGAGGAAGGCATAAGCCCACATAGTATTCAGCAGAGCTCCTATAAACAGCAGTTGCTGTGAAGGCTGGAGGTGAGTCTGTAATAGATTCTGCAGAACCCCCATAGAGGTGAGGAACTGAGAGGCAGTGGACACAGCCTGTTCTGTCTCCTGCCTGGATAGGCTGGTTATCAGCCAGTTGTCCAGATAAGTATAAACCTGGAACCCCATCTTCCTCAAGTACACTGTAAGTACTGCAACACTTTGTAAAGACTCTAGGTACCGAGGGCAGCCCAAGACTCAGAACTGGTAATACTGCCGCAGCACAATAAATCGGAGGCATCCGTAGTGGGTGTGGCGCACTAGTATGTGCTGGCATGCATCCTGCATATCCAGGGAAGCTACCCAATCCTGAGGTTTCAGGAAGGGAAGCAGAGATCCCAGAGAAACCATTCTGAATTTTTATCGATCCATGAATTTGTTCACACTTCTGAGGTCGAAAATAGGGCATGTGACCCCCGATTTCTTTGGGACTAGGAATTAGTAGGCGTAGAAGACTGTGTTTCACTTAGGGATGGGAGAACCTCAAAAGTTTCTGAGGTTCTAAAAGGTTCTGATAAGCAAAAATGGTTCAGATGCTTATCCAAAGCTTATCCGAACCTTTTATAACCTTTATGGTTTTATGCTGTTTGTGAAAAAATAATTTTAAACAGCTTTTAATCAAGATAACTATTGAAAAAAGCAATTAAACCACTGTTTAGTATTACTAAACAGCATGAGTATCGAAATGAGATGAGGAGTGAATAATGTGACTGTGGATGTGCCTACTGGAGAATGGCATTGATTTGGTCCAAAGGCAGGCAAGTCCCAGATCTCTATTTTTTTTTAACCAGTATCTCGAGTCTGACTTTTTGTAGAAGGGGATATGTTTGGCACCACTTTTGTTTAGCAATGGCTCTCAGTATGGAACACGATGTGAAGCATAAAAAGACAGAGCACCAGGCAATCCGAAAGTCACCACTTCACTATTGCTACTACCACTACCATCAGGGCGAAACACAGAGCTAAGCAACATTTTTTAATTTTAATCAATCTGGTTAAGACGCATTTAACTAAATGATCTCCTCAGAATGAGAAAGCAACTGTGTGTGAGATCAGGGACCTGTCTGCAACAGTTGCTACTAGTACAATCATGTCATGTACTGGCTCCACCATCCCGCCCACCCCCAGGATGACGAAGATGTGGTCCAAAGGTGTGCAAGTCCCAGATCTCTATTTTATTTTTAAACCAGTCTCCTGAGTCTGATGTTTTGTAGAAGGAGACAATGTGTTTGTAATGTATGTCACCAATTATGTTCAGCAATGGCTCTCGGTCTGGAACACAACAGGTAGGGCATCCTGCAGAAAGTGAACACTAATAGAAACATCTTACTGGACCAAGGCTCGTGAGTGACATGACATGACATGATAACTGGATGTCCTAACTTGTGATGAAACCAAAGATTTAGAGAAAAAAAAAACAGGGTTGCGCCAAAAAAGGTTGAAGTGGTGTGATTCAGGATGACCATGAAGAACGTGATTCATTGCGGATCTCATGTCATGAGTCATGAACTTGGCACTGGCAGCACTTCTCAGAGCACCAGAAACTGGATGAATCTGAGCTTACACAAACAGTTGCCATTGAAAATTTGAAATACCTACAGCTGTACTTCCCTGATGACAGATGAGTGACTTCTTGTGGGAAAGGGGGGGAGTCACACAGAAAGTATGCAAGAAGAAAAAAATTACTCACCCTAGTAATTATGTTTCTTCTAGTGGAATCTTGCTGTATTCTGACAAGTGCAGTTAGCCCCAGCCTTTAAACTGCCCCGGAGAACAATGGGTTAACTTTTCTATGCAGGGCATAGAATGTTCATCTCGAGCTTGGTTGATGTCTCTGCCTGTTGTAATTTGAACTGCAACCCTCAGATCTCTACGAGCAAAGCTCACTAGGTGTTCTGTGTGGAAACTGTAACATTTTTACTAGCCAACTGGCAGAAAATTAATCTTTTGGGTTCTCAAAGGAAGACTCAAGTCAGGAAACACAAACACAAAAACCAATCAAATGAAATAACATCTCGCCCCATGAGAAATAGAGGGTGTAAAGGGGGCACCCTTAGGGTGCCAACACTGCACCTGCCTACCCACATCCCAAAAAATCTAAGTTCTGAGAGGGGAGGCGGTGGAGAGGTCAGAATACAGTAAGACTCCACTACAAGAAACATAATTACTAAGGCGAGTAATTTTTTCTTCAAACATGAAGTCTTGCTGTATTCTAACCAGTGCAGACTACCAAGCAGTACCTCCATAGAGGAGGGACAAAATCTACTTTGGGAATAGGCTCTGAAGTACTGCTGTACCAAACCAAGCATCACTCCTAGTCTGGATATCCAGAGAGTAATGCTTGGTAAAGGTATGGACTGTTTTCCAGGCGGCTGCTTGACAAATTTCTAAAAGAGGGATATCCCTGACAGCAGCCAGGGAAGCAGCTGTACCTCTTGTGGAATGAGCCCTCAGGCCTGAGGGTGGAGTTTTTCCCAGTTTTTCATAGCAGAATTGTATACAAGAAACAATCCACCTGGCAATAGATCTCTTGGTGGCAAGTTTGCCCTTCCCAACTTCTCCATAAGTGAGGAACAACTGGAGGGGAGTCAAACCTGTGACCCTTGGTACGCTCTATGTATTAGCGTAGGGCTCTTTTAACATCCAAACTGTGTAGCCTCCTCTCTCCCGAGGAAGAATGATCAGCGAAGAAAAGAGGAAGAGACATAGACTGATTCAGGTGGAAATCTGAAACCACTTTAGGCAAGAACTTTCTGTTAGTTCTAAGGGCCACTTCATCTCTGTGAAAAGAGATGAAATCAGGTTCCATTGACAGGGCTTCCAATTCACTGATACATCTAGCAGAAGTAATGGCTACCAAAAACACAGTTTTCCAAGTCAAGTACTTAAGCTCTGCTGAGGACAAAGGTTCAAAACGGGGTTGCATAAGCTGAGCAATGCAAACATTAAGATCCCAAGCAGGAGCAGGATCCCTAAAGAGGGGGGATTGGTGTGAAGCAATCCCTTGAAAAACTTACAGAATACAGGGTGGAATGACAGTGAGGAAGACTTGCCTACTGACAGGAAAGCAGAAACAGCTGACAAGTGTACCTTGAGAGTAGCTGGTCTGAGGCCTAGGCCATTGAGATGGACCATATAATCCAGAACCGTAGGCAATTCAGCAGTATCTGGAGAAATACTCTTCTTAGAACACCAAATGCTGAATCTTTTCCATTTGGAGTTGTAAGTCTTTCTGGTGGAGGGCTTTCAAGAAGCCTTGAGGATATCCAGAACCCCCTGGGAAAGATGCAGATCTGCAAACTCTAACTCTTCAAGAACCAAGCCTTGAGATTGAGAGACTGAAGATTGGGGTACCAAATCCTCCCCCTGAGAGGATGTTAACAGGTTGTAATTCCTGGGAAGAGACAGGGGAAGATGGACTACTAGGGACAGCAACAAGGGATACCATGGCTGCCTGGCCCAGTCTAGAGCAATCAGAATCACTTTGCAAGGTTGTGACCTTATCTTGACAAACGCTTTGAACAGGAGAGGGAAGGGGGGAAAAGCATACAGAAATTTCCCTTCCCAGTTCAGAATCAGAGCATCCAGGGGGACTGAGCCCAAGACTGGGGGTCTGCAACAAAAGAGAGGAAGTTGGTGATTGTCTGGGGCTGCAAAAAGATCTATCTCTGGAGTGCCCCATCTTGAGAAAATCACCTTCAACACCAGCGGATCCAGGGCCCGTTCATGATGGCCCTGAGATATTCTGCTCAGTGCATCTGCTAGGACATTGTCCTTCCCTGGAAGGTGAACTGCTATCAGAGAGGTTTGCAGGGAATAAGCCAGGGACCACAACTTCATTGCTTCTGTGCACAAGGCTGTAGACCAAGTGCCTCCTTGCTTGTTGATGTACCACATGGTGGTGGTGTTGTCTGTTTTGACCTGAACCACCTTGTTCTGTACTGATTTTGAAAAAACTTGCAGTGCCAGAAACACTGCCCTGAGTTCCAAGAGATTGATGTGTAGAAGAGATTCCTGAGGCGACCACAGTCCTTGGGTAGTGAGGTCCCCCAAATGGGCTCCCCAGCCCAGCAGGGAAGCATCTGTGTTAAGGACCACTGAATGAGACTGAGTGGCAAATGGGACCCCTTGCCTTAAATTGTCCTGATCCTGCCACCATTGCAGGGCTTGGATCAGAGTTCGAGTCACTGGGATTAGTTTGGTAAGGGAATCCTTTCTTTGGGATCAAAAAGCTCTTAAGTGGAACTGAATGTCCCTCATCTGGAATCTTTCGCCTTGGACCACTGCTGTAGAAGCTGCCATGTGGTTCAAGAGCTGAAGGAAATGCCTTGCTGGTTGAGACACCTGAAGGCTGAATGAAGAGGCCAGCTCCATGAGAGCTCTTGCCCTTTCCAGGGGAAGGAAGGCTCTTGCTTTTACCGTATCCAGCTCTGCCCCTATGAAGGTGAGGTGCTGCACTGTTTGAGAACTGACTTTGGTAGGTTGAGAAGAAATCCTAATGAAGTGAGCACTTGCTGGGTCACTTGCAGGTGTGACTTGACTTGGTCTGGGGACTGTCCCACTGTGAGTCAGTCATCCAAATATGGAAAAATGGAAATCTTTTGTCTTCTTAGGAAGGCAACAACTACTGCCAGGCACTTCATGAAGATCCTTGGGGCTGAGGTTAGGCCAAAGGGCATTGCTCTGAACTGATAGTGGCCTGAGGGCAACTCGAACCTCAGGTACTTTCTGTGGGAGCACCTGATGGGAATGTGAAAGTAGACATCTTTGAGGTCCAGGGAGGCTAGTCAGTCCCCTGGCCTTAGAGAGAGAAGGATAATTCCCAGAGTTATCATCTTGAACTTTAGCTTTAAAATATGTTTGCTCAGATATCTTAAGTTCAGGATGGGTCACCACTCTCCTGTCTTTTTGGGGGTTAGGAAGTACCTGGAGTACAGTTCTTTGCCCCAGTGTAGGGTAGGTACTCTCTCTGTAGCTCTTAGAGCTAGGAGAGCAGAAACCTCTGCCTCTAGGGCAAGGGTTTCTGAGTGATTTGCAGGTGGAAAAGATCTGGCTCTCATCTTTGGAAATTTTTTGAAGCTGAGAACCAGTCCCTGGCCTACTACTTCTAGGACCCAATTGTCTGATGTAACAGACATCCAGTCCTGGACAAAGTAAGCCAGCCTGCCATCTACTGGGATAGGACAGTTGACCCGGGCAGACCCAGCAGGGTGTCTGTTTGGCAGGGGCTTTAGGCTGAGAGGTGGATGCAGGCCTGCTCATCCCCCTTCTGCCTCTCCCTCTGAAGAACCCCCTCTGTGAAAAGGAAGAAGAGGCCTGTGCTTGGTAAAAATGCCTTTGAAAAGCCTTGCTCCTGTCCCTAGACTGCTGCCTTTGAGGAGCTGTCTGCCTTTCCTTGGCCTGAGCACTCCTGTAAGTGGTCTTATATTCGTCCATTTTCTTCATGTAATTCTCTGCTCCCCAAACTGAGAATTACCCACTACAGGAAAATTCATGGCCTTAGCCTGGGTATCCTGTGAGAGGGTAGTACATCTGAGGCAAGCCATTCTCTGAAGAGTCACAGATGTAGCCATGACTCTTGATGATACATCATTGGAGTCCACAGCAGCATGAAACTGAACTTTTGATGCCTCAATCCCATCTGCAGCCACCTCCTTCAGCTCCTTGGCAAGCTGGGGGGAAGCCTGTTTAGCCAGTGCCAGTACAGTGTCCCACCTGGACTTCTGGTACCTGGCTGTATAGGCCATATAATTTGCCTGCCTGAGTCCCAAGGAAGATGCCATGTACTGCTTATTTGCCATGGCATCAATCTTCCTGGAGTCCTTGTCTGGGGGGGGTGTGATGCCAAGGGAATGCTTGCCTTATCACAGGCAGCAGCCTGTACAATCCCAACATGGCTGCATTGCTGATAAAGGAACTCCGTATCTGAGCCTGAAAGAGTATACCTCTTGTCCATTCTTCTATCCACAGGAGGTATGGAATTGGGAGACTTTAGCATTTTTTGTGTCTGTTTCCCAAAAGATTTGTGGAGGGGAATAGACAGCGTCTTGGACTCTGGGATGTCCATCATCTCTACATAGTCAGGCTCCTCCTGATTCTTCACTGCCTCCTCCACAGGAAGCTGGAGGGTATCAGCCACCTTTCTGTAAAACATGAAGTGCGAAGGGGACTCAGAAAGCCTAGGAGGAGAAACACCTGAAGGTCTGTCTGGGGAGATGTCTGGGTCAATAGGCACATCCAGACTTTCACCATCACCATATTCATCTAACTCTCCCACCTCCTCAAACTCCGGTCCATAAAATTCTTCCAGGGTATAATCTTGAACCGGGGGAACCGACCGAACCGAGCCCCTGCCAAAAGGTGCCAGATCAGTTGGAACCGAGCGAAGCAAAACCACAATACGAATCGCTTTGGCTATTTCCTCTTCAGTCCGAGTATGAAATTTTGGATCCGAACCGGTCGATTTGTCTTTGCGTTTTCTTTTTGTCTGAACTGATTCCTCAGAATCGGCTCTCCTTTTGCCCGAAGAAGTATCGTCCTGGTCAGAGGACACTCCTTCTGGTTCGGTCGGAACCAAACCGGGCTGGCCATCTGAGTCAGCGGACTTCTCAGCCTCCCCTTCCCTCAGTCTACCTAATCTCTTTTCAAGGGTAGATTTCGGAACATTTTTACAAATTTGGCAGTCTGAATCGAGGTGGTCAAACCCCAGACAATAAACACAGGTGATGTGGGGATCGGCCTTAGAAAAGACCTCCCCACACACACTGCAGTGTTGAAACCCAGTGGGCCCGTTTTTTTTTTTGGGTTTCTCAGACATGGCCAAACCTAACCAAACTTACCCTTTTTCCGGCAACTGCCAGGCAAGACTCCCCTATCGGTTCCTGACTGTGTCACAGGTCTTGGAAAAAAACATACTAAAACCCGTTTTTTTTAGAACCGATATGGACTGGTAACCACACACTAAAATAAAATACAAAATTTACCTGATTGATCGGTTCAGTCGAACCGATCCACACTTTTTACAAGTTCCACACAGAAAACAGAACAAAACCTATCTAGTACTCACAGTACCACAGACAGAGACTTGAACCGACTATGTGGAAAGAAAATTTCAGTAGAAAACTGACCGAAAACTGACACTTCAACCAACTTCGAACCGAGCTGCAGGAGAAATCTCCGGAGCGACTCTTCAGTGAGTCGGAGTAAAGAATCTGACGGTTGCAGTTCAAATTACAACAGGCAGAGACATCAACCGAGCTCGAGATGAACATTCTATGCCCTGCATAGAAAAGTTAACCCATTGTTCTCCAGGGCAGTTTAAAGGCTGGGGCTAACTGCACTTGTCAAAATACAGCAAGACTTCATGTTGTTTGAAGTGGCACTGTTGCACTAATGACTGGCTGGCAGATTTTATTTACACACACACACACAGAATTTATTTCACACACTACCTACACTAAGAGCGATGTTGCAGGCACTGCTGCTACCCACAGAGATTCAGGGACCCTGCCTGGTCCAACTCACTCTGGCACACTACTTTCCCTTCAAGGATTTATTTTTATTTTTTTATTTATTCCATGTGATGTGATGGAATGCCCTGCCCACTGAGCCAAAGCTTATATCCCACTGAGTGAGCACAGGGAGGAAGATGACAAATGACTGACTTTCTGGGGGGGGGGGTCACACAGCATGCAAGAAGTGGCACTGGTACACTGACGACTGGCTGACAGAGTTTTACATACATACATACACACACACAGAATTTATTTCACACACCGCTTACGCTAAGGGTGATGCTGCAGGCACTGCTGCTACCCCACACAGATTCAGAGAACCCGCCCTGCTCACTGAGCCAAAGCTTATACCCCATTGAGCGAGCACAGGGAGGAAGATGACAGATGACTGACTTTTTTTGGGGGGTCACACAGTATGCAAGAAGTAGCACTGGTGCTCTGACGACTGGCAAATTTTGTTACACACACACACACACACACACACACACTTTATTTCACACACCACCTATGCTAAGGGCGATGCTGCAGGCACTGCTGCTACCCACAGAGATTCAAGGACCCTGCCTGGCCCAACCCTTTCTGAAACACTACTTTCCCTTCAAGGATTTTATTTTATTTTTTTATTTATTCCACGTGATGAGAAGGAATGCCCTGTACACTTAGCCAAAGTTTATAACCCACTGAGCGAGCACAGGGAGGATGTTTTTTTTATTTATTTATTTTTTGTTGACCAGGTAAATGCACTAGACAAATCCTGCCTATTTTCAGGCACGACCCGGGGGAGGGTGATACAGATAAATGCCAACTGACCTTGAACCAGATTAAGCTGTTGGTGGTATTTTTAGTGAATGAGGGAAATCTGGCCAGGACACCAGGGAAATTCCCCTACTCTGTGCCAGTAGGGGGACCCTGTCATTACGAGTTGCAGGCGGTCAGTCTGTTCCTCGCTATGGAGGAGGAAGGAGGTCTGAATGGGGCTGCGTTGGCCCAGAGTGTGTTACAGTTTTCAGAGCCTGTTGCTATGGAACCCGTAGAGCCAAGGCTGGGATGCACCATGGGTGGCCAGCATACTGCAAGTGGGCCTTTGGATATTTCAGAAAACACTTGCCTTAGTTTGGTGGAGAAGCAGCACTGTCTAGAAGAGGAACTTCTGAGAGTCAGCAACCTACTGCAGAGGGAACGCCGGAATATTGTTTTGGAGGAAGACCAGAAATGGAACAGATCGGCTGATTCGCCGAGTGCTTCGGAGTCTGCAGGGCCCAGCAAGCTACTTTCAGCCACAGAGAGGCCTGCAGGGGAACTCAACGTGCCTTCTAAGGATTGGGGAGCCTTGGTGGAGGAGTCCTGGTCGCCGGATCGAGCGCTGCGTGGGGCAGGCTGGATCCAGACTTCTGGTGATATGTGGAAACTGGAGAAAGACATGCTGGCTCCCGATGTGGATGTTCAGATAAGTACTGTGGACAAGACTGACTCTTTGGGTGTTGTCTTAAGGGATGAAGTAAATGTTTCCCCTACCCCCCAGTCTAGCACTAATGCTGATTTGTCTTTGGGATCTCGGGGGGGGGGCAGGGGATGTGACTACTCCCCCTGACATTCATAAGCCTGCTCTGGAGGCTGTAGTAAAACCTTCCTATGCTAGTCACTTTCGGCAGCCTCTTGAGTTGGCCAAATGGCAAAATGCCATTCGATTGCGCTATTTGGGTCCTAGGGATAATCCCCCTGATAGGTTTTTTGTTGGGAAGACCTTGTTAAAGCACAGCATGGGTTTTTTTCCTTCAGAAGTTTATGCATTGATACATGTTCCAGGGGAGTTTACGTTTGACATCAGTTTTCGCACCCCTGCTTTGATGGAGCTGTTTTGGAGTCGTTATCTGAACTTGAAAACAAATCCCTTATGGTCTGACTTCATTGTGTTGCCTTTGTCAAAGCAGGCCTATAGAATCATCACGATATTGTTTAGAAATGAAGGAGTGAATATTGTTGATATTGTAAACTGGTTATCTAAATCTTGTGACATTCAGGGGAATCCAGTCCCTATCCTGGATGCAGAGGGGTTTTGGAATGGGGGTTGGAAATTTAGGGTAAAACTCCATTCCACGGATTCTGAGTTGATACATCTGCCCAATTGCTTCTTTCTGGGGAGGGATAAGGGTTTTTTTACCCTGGGCAGCCTAGAGTTTGCTTTAAAAGTGGGTCTCGAACCCACATTAGCACCTCCTGTACTGTGCTTAAATGCTCTCACTGTGGGGAGACGGGTCATCCAAATGCCCATTGTTTTCAGACCTCAAAATGTAATCTCTGTGATGAGGTGGGTCACACGTTTGAAAACTGTCCCTTAGCTACTGAAAATACTGCTGAAGCTGATTATGGGGTACAGGATCATTATATCCGTGAGGCAGTTAGACTTGGTCTTCCTACTAGGGAAGGGAGGGGACCTGATACTGTTGGGGATGTTCCCCCCTTGGCTGAACCAGGTTTGTCGGAAATAGCTGATTTACTGTAGGGTACCACGACTGCGCCTGCAGTAGGGGTTACAGTGGTCTCTGGGGTAGATCAGGGGGAAGTTGAGGGCCTTGCTCCCTTGTTACCTGATTTAGAACCCCCGGATGATGGGTTTGTGGTGGTTAATGGGAAGAAAGGGAAATCTGCCAAAGGTAAGGGGAAATTGGGGAAGAAACCAGCTGCACCTGCTCCTGTCGTTTCTATTGCTGACCCGAATATATTCTCAGTTTTGGAGGAGAGTCCGTTGGATGTCCCAAGCGGGGCTGGGCCTCCTCTACCCTTGCCAGGGTTGGAGTCTACTGCACCTGCAGCTGATCAGGTAGGCCCTAGACCACCTGACGGTAAAAGTGGTAGGATTATGAGGGCATCTAGTAAGGTGAAGTGAATTTAGCTCCGCTATGCTTCCTGTCCCCTTTCACTTTTGGGTGGCATCCTTGAACGCAAATAGTATTAAGATTCCTGCAAAACGTTGGAAAGCTTATTCACATTTTTTGTATGAAAATCTGGATTGCGTTTTTCTGCAGGATGTCCGATTGCATTCTCTCGAGGAGGTAGAGGCTGCCACTACTGGTTGGATATGGGGGACTGTTTTTGGTCCTTGGGTGCTGACTTGTGCAGTGGGGTTGGGATGTGTTTTTTTCATTTTCATGTTACTGTGATACACCAGATAGAAATTCTGGCTGGCAGGGCCTTGGTCCTGGACATTAAATGGGGTTCCTTATTCTTGAGATTGATTAATGTGTATGCCCCTTAGTCTAAATTTGACCGGGTGTCCCTCTTTAACTCATTATATCCCTTTTTATGCACCACTTATTACATTATTCTTGGGGGGGAATTTAATTGTTCCTTACCTTTCAAAGGGGCTTCTGGGACCGGGAAAAAGGTGTATAGAGATGGGGCTAGTTTATTGAAACTTATCTCAGACACTGGTTTAGTAGATGCTTTTGGGCCCTCTACTGGAGGGTTTGGGGACACTTATTTCTGCGGACCAAGGGCTTCCAGAATAGATTATTTTTTTCTCATACCTGAGGTTGTTGTTCAATCTAAATCCCTGCAGGAAGTTGCTTCCTCTGATCACAGATTACTGAGACTGGCCTTAAGCGATGTACCTACAGCTCGGAGAGGGCCGGGTATTTGGAAATTGAATTCTGCCTTATTAAATATCCCCTATGTGATGGGTGGGTTACGCTCTCTTTTTTTGGCAAGGAAGTCGGTCTCATTTTTATATGATAGTTTAAATCTTTGGTGGGAGGATACTAAAAGGGAAGTTCAGGTTTATTTTAAGGTAGTGGGTCGTTTAAATGGGCAGTTATCGCATGCTGGGTTACGGCATCTAAGGGAAAAGCTTCATTTTTTGTCCACTCATAGACAGTTTCTTGGCTCCGACTGTTTAAAACAAATTGCAGGCTTGAAACTGGAATTGGCTAAGGCGCAGTCTCAGGTTCTGCATGATATTGAAATGAAGCACAAATTTAAGATTTGTGGCAGGAAGAAAGACACTTTGCCTTTTGAGTATTTGAAATCTATTAGACATTCAAGGGGTATGATGTATTTGAACACTCCCGGGGGAGGGCGGGTTACTGCCAATGATGATATCTTGGACACAATTCATGACTATGTTTCTACCTCGTTTCAGAGCAGGGCACTTTCTGCTGATGCTATTTGTGATTGGTTTGCTGGTAGGTCAGTCCCCGGCCTTGTCTTTGGCTGACCGGATTGATTTGGTACGACCCATTACAGTGGAGGAACTGAAGTCAGCGGTTTGGTCTTTAAGATCGGGCATTACTCCTGGATCTGATCGGCTGCCTCATGAGGTTTATAAGATCTTATGGGAGATTTTGGGCATTGATCTATGCCAGGTTTTGAATGATGGGCTGCAGTCTGGGGTTCTTCCTCATAGTATGTTGCAGGGTGTGCTGCTTCTTTTGTATAAAGACAAAGGAGATCGTGGGGATTTAGGTAATTGGAGACCTTTGTCGCTATTAAATTCGGATTACAAAATCCTGATGAAGATATTATGTCTGAGGTAATGGAGGGTTATGCGCTCTCCCTCTTACATCCAACACAGTTTAGTGGTGTACCTCTTAGAAGGGTTCAGGATGCACTGATTCTACTTAGGGAATTGATCTCAAAGGGAAAGGCTGGGGAACTGTTTGGGCATCTGGTTTGCCTGGACCAGTCCAAGGCCTTTGATCAGGTAGAATATGTTTATCTTTGAGAGTGTCTGAAATGGTACGGATTTTCTTCACAATTCATAGGATGGCTGCAAACATGCTATATGGGGCAATACTCTGATTCCCAGTGTGAATGGTTGGATAGGTAGGGAGATTGGGGTAAATAAGGGGGTGCGGCAAGGGTGTCCATTAAGTCCACTGCTCTATGTGCTTTCTTTAGATCCCCTTTTACATGCCTTTCATAGTACAGATGACATTGTTGGGTTATCAGTTGGGTGTAGGGACCCTCAGATAGTTACTTTGGCGTATGCTGATGATCTAATTTTGGTTCTATCAGATAAGGACTCTGCTATTGCGGCAATTGAGTTATTACACATATTTTCTGGTATGACTGGGTCCTCTATCAACTGGCTCAAGTGTCTGATTCTGCCCTTGGGGTATGAAGCGGCTGATGTGTCCTTAATTTGGAGTTTGCCTATAGTATTTGAATATAGGAAAATACTGGGAATTTACTTTGGGGGTCTGGATGACCACCGGTATAATTGGGACCAGCAATTAACGGAAGCTCGCAACAGGGTTCAGCTTTGGAATAAGGGACGTATGTCTAAAGCAAAATGTATTTATCTGATTAAAACCTTTCTGCTACAACATTTTTTATTTATTGCTGCGGTTTTTCCCCCTCCCATCTCTCTGGAGACATCTATTTATGTGTATTTTTTCTTTGTTTATGGGGTAGCAGGTTAAATCCTTTGAAGAGGGGTGTTACATATCTACCTCTTAGTGAAGGTGGTTTGGGGATGGTCAATCCGGTAATGTTTTTACATAGTATTTTTATTTTTTATAACTTAGTACCCTTACTTAAAGGGATGGATAAGATTTGGTCCCCGTGGGTGGCAGATGGTGTTGATCCTCTTCTGACGCAGTGGGGCCTGGACTCCTTTCTGGCTTGCCAGGTTCGGATGGGTATCTTAGCCAGTCATTTTTGCACAATGTTTCAGAAATTGAAGGCGTGGCGTGTTGTTAAGCAATCGGTTCTTTCTCAGACGCGTCAACAATTCCATTATGCCATATTGCATGATTTCTTTTTCATTGAACCCTGGTTTCATGATAGGCCTCCTTCTGAACAGCATGCTAAACTACAGTTGTTGATGAGTAAACGGGTGCTTAGATATATGTGGTACTTTTCATGGCTCTGCTTACATAAAAAATTAGGGGTGAAAGGTAGTAGGAGGCATAAAGAAATGTCAGAAAGATTCTGCCCTAGGGAAGAGACCTGTTTTGGAGTAGTTGAAACGATGGAACATTTTTATGTAGAGTGTCCTTTTACTGTTTCATTTTGGTCTCATTTTCATGATGCATGGCCTTTAAATCCCTTTAGGGTTCTCACAACTGAAATTTGGGTGGACAGGGTTTTACCGAGCTCCTGGATTGTTTATGATGCAATCATGCTGCGTCTCTTGATGGGTCATATTGGTTTTCAGTTATGGCAGGCTAGATGCACTCTCACACTTAGGCAGCAATTACTTTCTGAATCTCAGATTGTTCACAACATCCGCAAACATGTGTTTAGTTGGAGGTTGCAGGAGCAGGGAATGGTGCATCCTGAACTATTCAGATTGTGGTGGAGGAAGATGACCTGGCTTGATACAGGGTAGGGTCTTTGTGTCTGCCTTGGTCCTGAATTGGGGTCTGAAGGGTTTCCCTTGTAGAGAGGGTGAGATCTCCTTTGCATATATTGGTATGCCTTATTATTACTTTTATGTGCATACGTATGTTCTACGATAACTATACAATGTCAGTATTGGATTTGGTTAATTCCTGTAAGTTTATTGCCCTGTTTTTAAAATAGATTACTGGGGGTTGTGTTTTGTTTTTCTTTAAGAGGGCACGGTGGTATGTGGGGGTTGTTGTGTTTTTTTTTTGCTCCTTCCCTTACTTGTTTATTTATGTACTGTACCTATTTGGTTCTGTTTTCTTCTTAGAGATGCCTTACTAGTGATTTTTGTATTTCTTTTTGTTTGGATGATTAGTTTTTGATCATAACAATTGCTGTGTATTTTATTTCTGTATTAGGCAGACTGTCTTGAATATGTATGACTCAAATACTTATTTGCTTTTTGTTGATTTGTACTTTTCTTTTGTGTGAGGAAACACTGTTTTGTATTGTTTTGCTTTTGTTATTCTAATAAAAAATTCCCCTACTCTTTTCGATAAGTGCCACGGGATCTTTAACATCCACCTGAACTGCCACCAATTCAGGCAGATGGGACCTCGGTTTAACATCTCATCTGAAAGACGGCACCTCAGAAGTGCAGTACCCCTCTCATGCTGCACTACAGTGTCAGTACTGGGATATTAATCCAAGTGCCAGATGTGGAAACTGAACCCACAGTCCTCTGATCTCCCGGCCTCAGAGGCGAGTGTGCTACCGGCTGAGCTACTGATAACTGACTTCTTGGGGGGGAGGGGTCACACAGTATGCAAAAAGTGGCACTGGTGCACAGACGACTGGCTGGCAGAGTTTTTATTTCATACACACACACACACATTGTATACTATAAAAAAAAAAATTGAACTCCCCACTGAAGTGACTGAGCACAGGCAGTAGAACTGGACTCTGGCACTTAATAGTGAATTTTCTCTTCAATCTCTTGTTCTCTTCTTTCTTGTCTGCAGCACTCTGTCTTCAAGTTCTTTCTCACAACAAGTTGCCCCCAGTCTCCTCCAAGTTCCTCCTCCCCTCCCCGAGTCTCCTCTCCCAATAATAACTATTCGGCTTCTTCCTCTGTTGCCCAAGGGGAAAAAAAATGCAAGCAGCACAAGTCAAGCACACTGAATCCAAAGCAGCACGGAGTAGCCTACAGAAGCTGCTGCTCCTTCTCTGTCCCGATTCCTCTGCATAGCTTTAAGGTGGACCACGTGGGTTGCTACAGCAGCAACCCAATGAGGTGCCACATTAGAGAGATGGATAGCTCAGCCATCCAAAGAGGAACCAGAGTCTTGCTTCTGGTCCCTCCTGTGGATTCCTCCTGCTCTGGTGCTTCCCACACTGCATTTCCCCTGATACAGCGGCCGTCCAAATGGATCTGAAAAGCTGAAAGTGTTCAGAAGCCGTTCATTTATGAACACTTCGACATGTTCAGGCTGGTTCGTATTTTGGATGAACCAGTTCACCCATCCCTAGTTTCACTCTGACTTTGGTACTAGTTCCACTACTCTGTTGCTCAGAAGGCCCATAATCACCTCCACCAGAAGTTCTGATATGTGAGCTGATAAGAGGTGTTGCTTTCTGGGTGGATACTCAGGGGATATTTCTGTGAAGTCCAGGGAATACCCCTCCCAGATGATCCTGAGAACCCACTTTTCTGCCATGATGGATTCCTACTGATGGTAAAACTGAGTTAGGTACCCTCCCACTGAGGAGGAGAGATCTGCCTAGTGCATCTGGGGAAGGAATGGGGCCAGAGTTTCAAGGGGTGACACTAAGTGCTTTTGGCATCTGTGTCTTCGGGTGCCACCTTCTGAGGCTGTAATGGCTGAGATTTGTTTTGGGCTCCCTTACCTTTCCCACAAAAGGACTGCTTGTTCTGAAAGAAAACACATCTTTTTTCCCCTCTGAGAGTTGGCAGGGGCTGGCCTGGAAGTCTTAAGTGTCATTCTGTTTTTCTGGAACACCTTAATAGACCTCTCTACCTGCTGTCCAAACAGGTAGATCCCATTAAAGGGAACATTCATAGCCCTTTGCTGGACATCTTGAGAAAAAAACAGCAGTTCATAAGCAGGAACACCTTCTGATGTAGATGCCTGCAGGTGGAAAGTGGGGGACAGTGTCAAAGACATCCATAGCTGCTTTGAGTTGGTGACTTGTTAGACTCAATTGCATGTGTGGCAGTCAGCAGGATCTTTTGCTTAGTCTCAGATTCTGGCAGAGGCTCTTCCAGAGACTTAAGGGAGCTCCAGAGGGTATACTCATGTTTGGAACATGCCCTTAGTAGCTAGCAATACATGTTAAAGGTAGCTGCTGCTAAAGCTTACTTTTCCATAGTGTCAATCTTGTATGACTCCATGTTAATAGGGTGCACAGTGACCTCTTGGGGAAGAATGGTTTGTCATTCTCAGCAAGAATAACGATGGTATAGGCTATAGATTGAGAAACTTACATTGGTCTGTCTTTAGGGGCAGTGTATTTTCTGTCTATCTGCTTGAAGACAGATGGAACAGAAGCCAGTCTATTCCAGACTGCATCAGACGTGGTTTCAAATACTACAGAAATAGAAGGAAAGTACAGTTACGTAAGAATTTACCGTTACAGTAGATCTTTGAGAGGAGCTCTTGCAGCAGGCTATTACCATTAGGACTATGCTGCAGGCACAAGCACCCATTGGAAACCTTCTACCTAGTAGTCTCCAGTGGGAACCGCCCCCGACGCCAGCTCCACCCTGACGTCGGCCAATGGTATATCAGGGGCAATCCCCAGCCCCACCTCAGTTCTTTTCCCGCTGCAGACCCATCTACCTCGGCTCTTTGGTTGCCTTTCAGAACTTCTACAGTAGCTTCCTGCAAAATTATCATAAAAATCGTTTCTTATTTTATTGAAAAGTCTGCTTTTCGCTTGCTCTTGCCACACTGCATGTTAACCTCACTAAGCCGACCTCGGCTCACTATCCCTGGACTGCAAGGGCTCTCACTTAAAGTAAGATCTGAACTGACCAGCATGGTAGCAACGTTTAACTACTGCAGATAGAGACATTTACCCGGGTCAATGGCTGTAGCCTCAAAATCTAGAGCAGAATGCATGTTTATGAGCAAAACCTGGAAAGCTAGATCCTCCTGAGGTACAGAGGTTTAGCCTGGGTCCAGAAAGTTTAGGATAAAGAAGGAGTCTTCATTGCCGCCCTCAGAAATAATGAGGTCATGGTCAGTCTCGTCCCCCTTCATATCCTCAGGGTCAGGGAGAGGAGTGGATCCCAGGCCCACAAATACAACATGTGGCACTGGTAACATCAGCAAGCCAGCCCCAAGGGACAAAGGGCTGAAGCCAGGGGTGGCGCATTAACCAGGACAAAATCCAGCACCGGGGACCCCCCAGCATTCAGGGCAACACTGGAGATGGCAATGGAACTGGAACCAGGTCAGGTCCTGAATGACCCAAACCCAGCACTAACAGAGGTGTCAACCTCAGTGCCAATGACTCAGCCAGCACCGATATAACTGCCAACGACACTGCAGCGAGTCCCACCACAGTGACACTGAGTGTGGGTGCAGCCAGTGGAACAGGAGTCAGCAGGTCAGTCACCGACAAGGGCCCAGGTGCTGTTGTCGGAGCCAAATATTCTACCCAGAATGGAGGCCCTGTCCATGCTTTCAGTTCCACCAGCCTTGAAGGGCCAAGGACTAGCTCAGCTAGCAGTGGCAAACAAACCAGACGCTGCACCCACTGCTCAATTAGAGCTGCCCATTGGTGCAACTCGCCACCGGAGTCCCCAGTAAAGGATAGAGAGGGGCTCCAGGCCTGAGACCTTGACCTTCTAGTACCAGAGGACCCTGGTCATGCTGACAGCACTGGTGAGAGCCTTCAGCTCTGGGAAACTGAGGATTTCGTGACAGACCTCAAAGAGGGCAACCTTGAGGAGTACAATTTCTTCCCCTTCCAATGGAAAAAGGAAGAACTTGTGGCAGAGCAGCACCAAGAACCCAGCCAGGATTGTGAGTGGGCCCACTTCATAGATAGATGTTTACAAGCAAATAGACTTGCGTCCTTAAAGCTTACCATATATACCAAGCTTAAAATTTGTTTTTTATATCTCTACAATGAATATCCAAATTATTTTTAAATATATTCATACTCCCACTATCTATTATTGCTCTAAGTAAGGCATTCCAAGGAGAGACCACCCTCTGACTAAACCAATGTTTGCGTATATTATGTTTCCATTTGGGTTGTATTAGTTGTTTGTTGTGTCTTCTAATAACATATTCATCCATTCTTTGGTAAATACCCAACTCATGGCAATAGTCAGTCACCAATTACCCTGTACAAAAGGCACATCTGATGTCTCATGCCAGTTGATTTGCTCAACATGTGAAACCAATTGTGTAAGACCTATTTCAACTGCCTGCACCCTGTAATTCAAATGTATGTTGTTTGACCACAGTGTGACGTGGCATCTCTAACAAACGCCTACTTGAAGAAAACCTGTACTATATAATCTAAAATGCTATGTATGTCTCAATGTGACGAGGTACCTTCGGAAACGAGCCTCTGGCTCAAAGGTTGTAAACTGATTCTCTCAAATAAATAAAACAAATAAAACATATCCCCTCTAAATCTTCTATAATGTAATGAATATAGGTTTAAGGACGTTAATCTAGATGGATATGATAATGTCTTCATCCCTTGAATAGATTTAGTAAATCTTCTCTGTACAGATTCAATTTTGTCAATGTCCTCCCGATTTTGAGGTGACCATACCTGTCTGGCATACTCTAGATGGGGTCTGACCAAGACTACATAAAGTGGTATAAACACCTTAGCTTCTCTACTAGCAATATAACATAATATGAAATTTAGATTTTGGTTTGCTTTTTTTATTTGGTGTTTACAATGCATACTAAACTTGAAATCTGGACACACTGACTCCAAGATCTTTTTCTTCAGTGGTATCAGTGAGTTGTATATTATCCAGTATATATCTGTTTTGTTTGTTCTTTTTGTGTTTCTTAGAGGACTGTCCTGCCTCCTGAGCACAGGACCACCCATTGTCAGAACCTTTCCCTGACAGGGAAATAGGACTGGAAATGGCCCTGCTTCCAGAGCAGCTTGCCTGAGAAGGCTCCCTACTGCTGTCCTCCATGACAATTGATCATTAACTCAGTAGGACTGTGACAAAATGACAGAAACTCTATGTAAAATAACTAAATTGACACAAAAATAACAAACTCTAGCTTTAGACACCAAATCTGAGGAGAACTGAATGCTGCTGTAGTACAGACTTGAAGTTGTGACTCCCGGTGGGTGAGTGACATTGTCACTGATGCACATTCGATGACAGGAAAGAAAAAATTAATCACCTTAGTAATGTTGTTTCTTCTAATGGAGTCTTGCTATATTATGACATATGCAGTTTGTCCCAGCCTTAGAACTGCTCCGGAGGTGAAAGAGTTAAAGTCCATGCCAGGCATGGAACTTAGAGCTCGAGCTCGGTTGAAAAGTCTATCTGTTGCTCTTCAAACTTAAACTGTCAGATCTTTACGAGCAAAAACTCACTAAGACTCTGTGTGGAAGCTGTAAACCTACACTAGCCAACTGGCTACTTAATTAAATAAACACATTTTTTGGTGCCACAAAGAAGACTCAAGTCAAGAGACCCAAAAAATGACAACACAACAAAGATCACCCCAAAAGGAGGGGTGAAAAACAAGGTGGGCATCTAAAAAGTGCCCACGCTGCCCTGACCACCCACATCCCCAAGACTAAGGTTCTGAGAGGGGCAGGCTGGGGGAAGGTCATAATATAGCAAGACTCCATTAGAAGAAACAACATTACTAGGGTGAGTAATTTTTTCTTCAAACAACATGAAGTCTTGCTATATTATGACAGTAGCAGACTACACAGCAGTACCTCCATGGAGGAGGGGCAGAACCTACTTAGGAATAGGCTCTGAAGAACAGCTGTGCCAAACCGAGCATCTCTCCTGGCCTGGACATCCAGGGAGTAATGCTTGGTAAAAGTGTGTACCGTTTTCCAAGTAGCAGCCTGGCATATCTCTAATATAGGATGTCTCTGCAGCAGCTAGAGACGCAGCTGTACCCCTGGTAGAATGAGCCTCAAGCCAGAGGGGGATCTCTGCCCAGTTTCTGATAACAAAATTGGATACAAGAGACAATCCACCTGGCAACTGATCTCTTAGTGGCAGGTTTGCCTTTCCCAACTTCACCATAGGTAAGGAAAAGTTGGAGGGATTCAAACCTGTGACCTTTGGTACGCTATATATAGTAACTAAGAGCTCTCTCAACATCCAGGCTGTGCAACCTCCTCTCACCAGAAGAGGAGTGATCAGTGAAAAATACTGGAAGGGAGATAGATTGGTTAAGATGGAAATCTGAAACCACCTTAGGTAAAAACTTCCTATTAGTCCTAAGGACTACCTTATCCCTGTGGAAAGAAATAAAGTCAGTTTCCACTGACAAGGCTTGCAACTCACTTATGCCTAGCAGAAGTGATAGCCACCAGAAAACAGTTTTCCAAGTTAGATACTTAAGCTCTGCAGAAAACAGAGGTTCAAAAGGGGTGCATTAACTGGGCAATACAAACATTAAGAGTCCCCAGGTAGGCCGTTCCTCAAACGGGTGGATTAGTATGGAGTAATCCCTTAAAAACTTGGAAAACACAGGGTGAGTGGAAAGAGGGGATGACTTTCCTGCTGACACAAAAGCAGATACAGCTGCCAAATGGACTCTCAGGGTAGCTGGTCTGAGACCCAAGGAATTAAGATGGACCATGTAATCTAATACAATGGGCAAATCAGCAGATTCTGGGGAAATATTTTTCCCAGCACACCAAATGGAAAACCTTTTCCATTTAGAACTATAAGTAGCCCTAGTGGAAGGCTTTCTGGAAGCCTTTAGGATTTCAAGAACACCTTGAGAGAGTGTAAATCAGCAATTCTAACTCCTCAAGAGCCAGGCCTTGAGGTTGAGGGATGAAGTCCGGATACCAAACCCTTCCCTGGGCACAAGTTAACAGGTTGTGAATCCTGGGGAGGCAAAGGGAAGATGGATTGTCAGTGACAGAAGGAGTGGTACCAGGCTGCCTGGCTCAATCCGGGCAATCAGAATCACCCTGCAAGGCTGAGATCTGATTTTGACTAATACTTTGAATAGGAGAGGAAGGAGGAAAGCATAAAGAAACTTCCTCCCAATCCAGGAGAAGGGCATCCAGGGGACTGAGCCCAACACTGGAGGCCTGCAACAGAACAGAGGAAGTTTGTGATTGTCTGGGGCTGCAAAAAGATCTATCTGAGGGGTGCCCCATCTGGCAAAGACTATCCCCAGCACTTGAGGATCCAGGGACCATTCGTGATGGCCCTGGGAAATCCAGCTGAGAGCATCCGCTAGGACATTGTCCTTCCCTGGAAGATGAACTGCTATGAGGGAAGTGTTCAGGGAATAGGCCAGAGACCACAACTTCATTGCCTCGGTGCACAAGGCCGAAGACCGAGTGCCCCCCTGTTTGTTGATGTACCACATTGTTGTGGTGTTGTCTGTTCTGACTTGTATCACCTTGTTGTGGACAGATGCAGAAAATGCTTGAAGAGCTAAAAAGACAGCTCTGAGTTCCAGCAAATTGATGTGGAGCAGAGATTCCCGGGGGGACCACACTCCCTGAGTGGAAAGGTCGCCCATGTGGGCTCCCCAACCCAGAAGGGAAGCATCTGTAGTGAGAGTCAAATTGTGAGCAGGGGGAATGAAGGGAACCCCCAATCTTAAATTGCTCTAATCCTGCCACCACTGGAGGGCCTGGATCAAGGTTCGAGTCACTGGGACCAACTTGGAAAGGGGTCTCTTCTCTGAGACCAATAGGTTCTCAAGTGAAACTGAATGTCTCTCATCTGAAATCTTGCTCCTGTACAACAGCTGTGGATGCAGCCATGTGTCCCAGGAGCTGCAGAAAGTGTCTTGCTGGTCGAGAGACCTGCAGGGTGAAGGAGGAGGCCAGAGTCACTACATCTCGGCCACCCATTCTAAGGGAAGAAAAGCTCTGGCTAGCTTTGTGTCCAACTCTGCCCCTATAAAGGTGAGTACCTGGACTGGTTCCAGAACTGACTTTGGTAGATTTAGCAGAAAGCCCAGGAGGTGAGAAGCTCCTGGGTAACTTGCAGGTGAGATTTTACCTGTTCTGGGACTGGCCTACAATGAGCCAATCGTCTAGATAGGGAAAACAGCAATCCTTTGCCTCCTTAAGTGAGCCACTGCCACTGCTAGACACTTTGTGAATACCCTTGGGGCAGAGGTAAGGCCGAAGGGCATTGCTCTGAACTGGTAATGACCCGAGGGTAGTTCGAATCTGAGGTACTTTCGATGGGAGCTTCTGATTAGGATGTGGAAACAGGCATCCTTGAGGTCCAGGGAGGCTAACCAGTCCCCTGGCCTTAGGGAGGGTAAAATCATTGCCAGAGTTACCATTTTGAACTTTGGTTTCAAAAGATGCTTGTTCAGATATCTCAGGTCTAATATGGACTGCCATTCTCCTGTCTTTTTTGGGGTAAGGAAGTATCTGGAATACAGACCCCTGCCCTGGTGCAGGGGAGGAACCCTTTCCACTGCTCTGATAGCCAACAGGGTTGAGACCTCTGCTTCCACAGCAAAGGTCTCTGAAGCACTTGCAGGTAGAAAAAGTCTGGCTCTCAACTTGGGAAACTTTTTGAAGCTGAGAACCAGACCCTGGCTTACTACTTCCAGAACCCACTTGTCTGAGGTTAAAGAAGCCCAGTTCTGACTGAAGTAAGCCAGCCTGCCCCCTACCGGTAAAGGAGAATCGGCCCTGGGCACCCCATTAGGGTGCCTGCTTAGCAGGAGCTTTAGGCTGAGGGGAGGAGCAGGCCTGCCCACCCCTCGTCTGCCTCTGCCTCTGAAGAAGCCCCTCTGAGCATAGGCAGAGGAGGCCTGAGTCTGGTAAAAGGCTCTGAAAAGGCCTCCACCCTACCCCTGGGGTATGCCTCTGAGGAGTGGCTTGCCGCCCTTAGCTTGGGCACTTTGTAAGTAGTCCCATATTCATCCATCTTTTCATGTAATTCTCTGTCTGCTCCCAAACAGAGAATTTCCCACCACAGGAAAATCCATAGCCTTAGTCTGGGTATCCTGTGACAGACTAGTACACCTGAGCCAGGCCAACCTACTAAAGCTACAGATGTGGCCATGACCCTAGAGGAAACATCATTAACATCCACAGCAGCATGAAACTGTACCTTAGAAGCCTCAATGCCATCAGCAGCCACCTGTTCTAGTTCGCTAGCCAGCTGGCCATGGGCTTGCTTGGCTAATTCCATAACAGTATCCCATCTAGATTTCTGACACCTAGCTACATAAGCCATATAATTTGCTTGCCTGAGTCCCAGAGAGGCTGCCATATACTGTTTTTTCGCCATGGCATCAATCTTCCTGGAATCCTTGTCAGGAGGATGTGAAGCCAGGGGGATATTAGCTTTATCACAGGCTGCAGCCTGAACTACCCCAACATGACTGCATTGCTGAGAAAGGAATTCTGTATCAGGACCCAACAATGTGTACCTTTTGTCCATCTTTTATCTACAGGAGGCACAGAATTAGGAGCTTTTAAAATTTTTATTGTTTGCTTCCTAAAAGACTTATGCAAAGGAATAGACAATCTCCTAGACTCTGAATATCCATCATTTCTACAAAATCAGGCTCCTCTTGCTCATCCACAGCTTCTTCCAAGGAAGCTGGAGGGTTTCAGCAACTTTTTGTAAACATAAAATGAGATGGGGACTAGATAGCATACGGGAGATTCTAGAGGTCTGTCTGGGGAAATGTCCGTTCAATGGGCACACCCAGACCTTCCCAGCCACATTCATACTGTTCATAATCATCCTCCCTCCTCTGGTTCATAAAATTCCTCAACATCATATTCCTGAACCACTGGAACCGGACGAACCGACCTTTTGCCAGATAGTGGCGGTTCGGACGGAACCTGAGACAGTGACTGGACAATCTGTATGGCTTTTGCTATCTCTGCAGCAGTTGGAGAAGAGGTTTTGCACTCCAAACCTGCTGACTTTCTTGTTTTCTTTACTGGAATTTGTTCCTCAGAACCAGCTTTTCTTTTGCCCGAGGAAGTCTCGCCCTGGTCAGAGGGCACTCCCTCCGGTTCGGTTGGCACCGAACCGGGCTGGCCATCCGGGTCAGCGGACTTTTTGGCCTCTCGTTCCCTGAGCCTGCCCAATCTCTTTTCCAGGGTGGCTGCAGGGAAATTCTTACATATCTGGCAGTCTGACTGGAGGTGGTCAAACCCCAGACAATAGACACATGTGGTGTGTGGGTCAGCCTTGGCAAAGACTTCCCCACAGACATCACAGTGTTGAAACCCAGTGGGCCCAGTTTTTCTTTTGGGTTTCTCAGACATAATGCCAGCCTAACCAGAAAAACTTGCCCTTTAAACGGCAGTGCCAGGCAAGACACCCTTATCGGTTCCTAACCGTGTCACGGGTATTGGAAAAAAACGTAATAAAATCCGTTTTTTTTAGAACCGATAAGAACCGGGAACCGCACTCTAAAATGTTAAACTTTAAAGTTAATAAGTTTTAAACCCAGCTGATCGGTTCAAAACCGAACCGATAAACTTACAAGTTCCACACAGACAAAACCTTTAATTTACTTACGATTACACAGACAGAGCTTGAACCAACGGTTTATGCGGTTAAATAAAACTATTCTCGGTTGAATCGAACCGAGAAAACACTGTTTAAACCGAGAAATGAACCGAGCAGTAGGAGAAATCTCCGAGCGACTGTTCACTGAGGCGGAGTAAAGAATCTGACAGTTCAGGTTTGAAATTACACAGATAGAGCTGCTTTAGAGCTCGTGCTCAAAGTTCTATTTTGGAATGGTATTAACCATTTCACCTCCGGAGCAGTTCTAGTGGTGGGACAAACTGCTACTGTCATAATATAGCAAGACTTCATGTTGTTTGAAACTTGCCCTTTTAACGGCAGTGCCAGGCAAGACACCCTTATCGGTTCCCAACCGTGTCATGGGTCGTGTAAAAAACCGTAATGAAACCCGTTTTTTTTAGAACTGATAAGAACCGGGACCCGCACTCTAAAAGCTTTAAAATGCTTATTCTTTAAAGTTTTAAACAACCTGATCGGTTTGAACCGAACCGATAAACATTTACAAGTTCCACACAGAAATAAAACCTGTCTATTACTTACAATACCACAGACAGAGCTTGAACCGATCGGTTTGCGGTTAAAATAATAATACTCGCGGTTGAATTTAACCGAGAAAATACTGTTTAAACCGAGAAATGAACCGAGCAGTAGGAGAAATCTCCGGAGCGACTGTTCAGTGAGGCGGAGTAAAGAATCTGACAGTTTCAGTTTGAAATTATCCAGACAGAGCTTCTCTAACCGAGCTCGCGCTCTAAACTCCATCCTTAGAATGGTAGTTAACTCTTTCACCTCCGGGGCAGTTCTAATGGTGGGACAAACTGCAGTTGTCATAATATAGCAAGACTTCATGTTGTTTGAAACACAGTTTTCCAAGTCAAGTATTTGAGCTCTGCTGAGGACAAGGGCTCAAAAGGGTGTTGCATAAGTTGGGCAATGCAAATATTAAGATCCCAGGCAGGGGAAGGATCCCTAAATGGGGGGTTGGTGTGAAGCAACCCTTTGAAAAACTTGGAGAATACAGGATGAGCTGAAAGAGACAAGAAAGCAGACACGGCTGCCAAGTGCACTTTTAGGGTAGCTGGTCTCAGCCCTAAAGTATTTAAATGAACCATATAAACCAGGACTGTGGGTAAGTCAGCAGATTCTGGGGAAATATGCTTCCCAGAGCACCATAAGGAAAAATCTCTTCCATTTGGAATTATAAGTAGCCCTGGTGGAAGGCTTCCTAGAAGCCTTCAGAATATCCAATACACCTTGGAAAAGGTGTAGGTCAGCAAACTCTAACTCTTCAAGAGCCAGGCCTTGAGATTGAGAGATTTGAGGTTCAGGTACCCAAACCCTCTCCTGAGCACAGGATAACAGATTGTGACTACTGGGAGACACAGGGGATGGTGGACTGCTAAGGACATAAGGAGTGGGTACCAGGGCTGTCTGGCCCAGTCTGGAGCAATCAGAAACATCTTGCAGGATTGAGACCTGCTTTTAACTAGCACTTTGAACAGGAGAGGGAAGGGTGGAAAGGCATAGAGAAACTTCCCTTCCCAACTGAGAAGGAAGGCACCCAGGGGGACTGAGCCCAACACTGGGGGCCTGCAACAAAAAAAGGGAGCTGGTGATTGTCTGGGGCTGCAAAAGATCTATCTGGGTGCCCCATCTGGCAATACCACCTCCAGAACTATGATCCAGAGCCCATCTGTGATGGCCTTGGGAAATCCTGCTGAGAGCATCTGCCAGACATTGCCCTTGCCTGGAAGGTGAACTACTACAAGGGAGGTGTTCAGGAGTAAGCTAGAGACCGCTAACTGTTAGCTTCAGTGCACAAGGCTTAATCGAAAGTGCCCCTTGCTTGTTGATGTACCACATGAAAAAATTACTCACCTTAGTAATTGCTTTTCTTCTGTCGGAGTCTTGCTATATTAGGACTTCTGCAGTTAGGCTCAGCCTCTGAACTGCCCAGAGAGGAAATAGTTAACCCAGTGAAACCTGAGTTCCACAGCCGGAGGCGCTGTTCAAAGTTTCATCTGGCCAGTTTCAAATGAAACTGCCAGGTTCTTTACGAAGCCAAACTAACATAGCAAGTCTGTGTGGAAAGCTCTACACTAGCCATTGGCTACCTACCAGTAGTAGAACAACAAAACACAACACAATCACAGAATAATAACAATATTACATATTATTATTAGTATCACCCATGACAGCACTAATAGACCCCTCTCCCAAAAGACTCAAGTCCAGGAGGGGCCATATACCACTTAACAAAACAGAATTACCTAGTTCCCTAACCCAAATGACAATGGGGGACTAGGAGAACTAAAATGGCATGACACAGTGCTTGCACTAACTCTGCAACCCTGCACTCCAAGTAGGAGTTCTGAGAGGGTAGGAGGAGGGTTGTCCTAATACAGCAAGACTCCATGAGAAGAAAAGCAATTACTAAGGTGAGTAATTTTTTCTTCAAACACCATGAAGTCTTGCTTATTAGGACTTCTGCAGATTACACAGCAGTACCTCCATGGAGGAGGGCCAGAACCTACTTAGGAATAGGCTCTGAAGCACAGCTGTGCCAAACGAGCATCTCTCCTGGACTGGACATCCAGGGAATAATGCTTGGTAAAGGTGTGGACTGTTTTCCAGGTAGCAGCTTGGCAAACTTCCAAATGGGAATATCTCTAGCAGCCGCTAGAGATGCAGCTGTACCCCGGGAGTGAGCCCTCAGTCCCGAGGGAGGTTCTCTACCTAGTTTTTGGTAACAGAACTGGATACAAGAGACAATCCACCTTGCAACTGTCCTCTTAGTGGCAGGTCTCCCTTTGCCAACTTCCCCATAGGTAAGGAAGAGTTGGAGGGATTCGAACCTGTGACCCTTGGTGCGTTCCAAATAGTAGCTTAGGGCTCTTTTGATGTCCAGACTGTGCAATTTCCTCTCCCCTGAGGAGGAATGCTCAGTGAAAAATACTGGAAGAGAGATGGATTGGTTTAGATGAAAATCTGAAACCACTTTAGGTAAAACTTTCTGTTAGTCCTGAGGACTACCTTATCTCTGTGAAAAGAAATTAAATCTTTTCCACTGACAGGGCTTGTAATTCACTTATACGCCTAGCAGAAGTGATAGCCACTAGAAAAACAGTCTTCCAAGTTAAAACTTGAGATCTGCCAAGACAGAGGCTCAAAGGGGTTGCATTAGCTGTGCAATGTAAAACATTCAGGTCCCAGGCAGGAGCTGGTTCCTAAAGGAGGGTTAGTGAAGTAACCCCTAAAAACTTGGAAAACACAGGGTGAGAAGAGAGGAAACAGGTTTTCTGCAGACACAAAAGCAGAAACAGCTGCCAGATGAACCTTCAAGGTAGCTGGTTTGAGGCCTAGGGAATTTAGATGGACCAAATAGTCCAATAAAAATGGCCAAGTCAGCAGATTCTGGTACAATTTGTTTCTCGAACACCAGAAGGAAAACCTCTTCCACTTAGAATTGTAAGTGGCCCTAGTGGAAGGCTTCCTGAAGCCTTTAAATGTCCAAGACACCTTGAGAAAGGTGTAAATCAGCAAATTCTAGCTCCTCAACAACCAGGCCTTGAGGTGGAGGGAATTGAGGTCCGGGTACCACACTCTCCCCTGTGCACAGGTCAGCAGGTCGTGGATCCTGGGCAAGCTCAGGGGAGGGTGGAAAGTCAGGGACAGGAGAAGAGGGTACCAGGGCTGTCTGGCCCAGTCTGGAGCAATCAGAATCACTTTGCAGGGCTGAGTTCTGATTTTTACTAGTACCCTGAAGAGGAGAGGGAAGGGGGGAAAAGCATACAGGAATTTCCCTTCCCAATCCAACAGAAAGGCGTCCAGGGGGACTGAGCCCAACACTGGAGGCCTGCAACAAAATAGAGGAAGTTGGTGGTTGTCTGGGGCTGCAAGAGATCTATCTGAGGGGTGCCCCATCTGGCAAAGACCGACCCCAGAACCTGGGGATTCAGAGTCCATTCGTGATGACCCTGGGAAATCCTGCTGAGGGCATCCGCCAGGACATTGTCCTTCCCTGGAAGCTGAACTGCTATCAGGAGGTGTTCGGGAGTAAGCCAGAGACCACAATTCATTGCTTCGTGCACAAGGCAGAAGACCGAATGCCTCTGCTTTGTTGATGTACCACATTGTTGTGGTGTTGTCTGTCCTGACTTGAACTACCTTGTTCTGGACAGTAGCTGAAAAGCCTGGAGAGCTAAGAGGACAGCTCTGAGTTCCAAAAGATTGATGTGGAGCAGAGATTCCTGAGGGGACCACACTCCTGAGTGGAAAGGTCGCCTAGTGAGCCCCCCACCCCTAACAGGGAGGCATCCGTGGTGAGGGTGAGGGAATGAAGAACGGGTAAGAAGGGGACCCCTGAGTTAATTGCTTTGATCCTGCCACCACTGAAGGGCCAGGATCAGGGTTTTGGTCACTGGACTAATTTGTAGGGGTCCTTCCTTTGAGACCAGTAGGACCTCAAGGGAACTGAATGTCTCTCATCTGAAATCTTGCTCCCTGCACGACAGCTGTGGAAGCAGCCATGTGCCCTAGGAGTTGCAGAAAGTGCCTTGCTGGTCGAGAGACCCGCAGGGTAAAGGAGGATGCCAGGGCAATGAGTCTGTCCACTCTTTCCAAGGGAAGAAATGCCCTGGCTGACTTTGTGTTCAATTCTGCACCTATGAAAGTTAGTACCTGAACTGGTTCCAGAACTGAATTTGGAAAATTCAACAGGAATCCCAGAGAAGTGAGAAGATGCTGGATGACTTGCAAGTGGGATTTTACCTGATCTGGAGACTGACCCACTATGAGCCAGTCGTCCAGGTAGGGAAACACAGCAACCCCTTGCCTTCTTAAATGAGCCACTACCACAGCTAGACATTTTGTGAAACCCTTGGAGCAGAGGTGAGGCGAAGGCATTGCTCTGAACTGGTAGTGGCCAGAGGGCAGTTTGAACCTGAGGTACTTTCGGTGAGAAGGCCTGATCAAGATATGAAAATAGGCATCCTTGAGGTCCAGGGAAGCTAGCCAGTCCCCTGGCCTTAGGGAAGGCAAAATCATTGCCAGAGTTAACATTTTGAACTTTGGCTTCAAAAGATGCTTGTTCAGGAACCTTAAATCTAGGATGGTCCGCCATTCTCCTGTCTTTTTTGGGGTAAGGAAGTATCTTGAGTACAGCCCCTTGCCCTGATGGCAGGGAGGAACCCTTTCCACTGCTTTGCAGCCTAGAAGAGAAGAAACCTCTGCTTCCAAAGCAAGGGCTTCTGAAGGATTTACAGGTGGAAAATGTCTGGCTCTCATCTTTGGGAACTGTTTGAAGCTGAGAACCAGACCTTGGCTTACCACCTCCAGAACCCATTTGTCCGGAGTTAGGGACAACCAGTTCTGGCTGAAATAAACCAACCTGCCCCCCACCGGTACAGGAGAATCGGCCCTGGGCACCCCATCAGGGTGCCTGCTTGGCAGCAGCTTTAGGCTGAGGAGAGGGAGACGGTCTGCCTGTGCCCCGTCTACCTCTGCCTCTGAAAAAAACCCTCTGTGCAAAGGCTGAAGAGGCCTGAACTTGATAAAAAGGCATGTGGAAAGGCCTGCCCTTACCCCTGGGGGCATGCCTTTGTGGAGTGGCATGCCTCTCCTTAGCTTGGGCACTTTTGTAGGTAGTTCTGTATTCATCCATCTTTTTCATGTAATTTTCTGTTTGATCCCCAAACAGAGAATTTCCTACTACAGGAAAATCCATAGCCTTTGACTGAGTATCTTGGGACAGATTAGTGCATCTGAGCCATGCCAACCTACGGAGAGCTACAGAAGTGGCCATGACCCTAGAGGAAACATCATTAACATCAACAGCAGCATGAAATTGAACTTTAGAGGCTTCAATGCCATCAGCAGCCACTTGTTCCAACTCACTAGCCAGCTGGCCCTGGCCTGCTTGGCTAACTGCAATATAGTGTCCCATCTAGATTTCTGATATCTAGCCACATAAGCCATATAATTAGCCTGCCTGAGTCCCAACGAAGCTGCCATATATTGTTTTTTCGCCATGGCATCAATCTTCCTGGAATCCTTATCAGGAGGATGTGAGGCCAGGGGAATATTAGCCTTGTCACAGGCTGCAGCTTGAACAACACCTACATGACTACACTGCTCAGTGAGGAAGTCTGTATCAGGGCCTGATAAAGTATACCTTCTGTCCATTTTTTTATCTACAGGAGGAACAGAATGAGGATTTTTTAAAATCTTTGTTGTTTGCTTCCTAAATGACATGCAAAGGAATAGACAACCTTCTAGACTCTGGAATATCCATCATTTCTACATAATCAGGCTCCTCTTGGTCATCCACAGCCTCCTCTTAGGGAAGCTGGAGGGTTTCTGCCACCTTTTTATAAAACATAAAATGAGAAGGGGACTCAGACAGCAAAGGGGGAGATTCTAAAGGTCTGTCTGGAGAAATGCCCAGTTCAATGGGCACGTCCAGACCTTCCCAGTCACAAATACACTGATCAAATTCCTCCTCCCCCTCCTGTGGTTCATAAAAATCCTCAACATCATAATCCTGAACCACTGGATCTGAACGAGCCACCCTTTTCCCAATTGTAGGGGGTTCGACAAGTCCCTGAGACAAAGACTGAACAATCTGTATGGCTTTTGCTATCTCTGCAGCAGTTGGAGAGACAATTTTGGACTCCAGACCTGCTGATTTCTTTGTCTTTTTTACAGGGACTGGTTCCTCTGAACCAGCCTTTCTTTTGCCCGAGGAAGTCTCGCCTGGTCAGAGGGCACTCCCTCTGGTCCAATGGGTGCTGGACCAGGCTGGCCATCCGGGTCAGCGGACTTTTTGGCCTCTCGTTCCCTGAGCCTGCCCAATCTCTTTTCCAGGGTGGCTGCAGGGAAATTTTTACACACCTGGCAGTCTGACAGGAGGTGGTCAGCCCCCAGACAATAGACAGTGGGTGTGGGTCAGCCTTGGCAAAGCTTCCCCACAGACATCACAGTGTTGAAATCCAGTGGGCCCGGTTTTTCTTTTAGGTTTCTCAGACATAATGCCAGCCTAACCAAAAACTTGCCCTTTAAACGGCCGTGCCAGGCAAGACACCCTTATCGGTTCCTAACCGTGTCACGGGTATTTGAAAAACCCAGATTTAATCCAAGGTTTTTTTAGAACCGATAAGAACCGTGAACCGCACTTCTAAAAGCCCATTTAAAGATTTAAAACGTTATTCAAAGCAAACCGATCGGTTCAAAACTGAACCGATAATGAATTTCCACAAAGACTTCAATATTTGTACTTACGGTTTACCAGATAGAGCTTTTGACCGAAACGCGGTAAAATAAACACTTTTTGCCGGTTCAAATGAACCGAAGAAACTCGCTTGAACCGCGAAATGAACCGAGCTGAAGGAGCTGGTCTCCGGAGCGACTGTTCAGTGAAGCGGAGTAAAGAATCTGGCAGTTTCATTTGAAACTGGCCAGATAGAGCTTTGAACAGCGCCCTCGCGCTGTGGAACTCCAGGTTTCACTGGAGTTAACTATTTCCTCTCCGGGGCAGTTCAGAGGCTGAGCCTAACTGCAGAAGTCCTAATATAGCAAGACTTCATGGTGTTTGAATGTGGTGGTATTGTCTGTTCTGACTTGAATAACCTTGTTCTGAACAGATTTGGAAAAAACTTGAAGTGCTAGAAAAACTGCTCTGAGTTCCAACAGATTGATGTGGAGCAGAGATTCATGAGGGGACCCTAATCCCTGGGTGGTGAGGTCATCCATGTGAGTTCCCCACCCCAATAGGCATGCATCTGTAGTAAGGATTAAGGAGTGAGACTGAGGGGCAGGGGACCCCTGTTCAAATTGCCCTGGTCCTGCCCCCACTGAAGGGCCTGGATCAGGTTCGAGTCACTGGAATTAATTTGGTTAGAGGGTCCTTTCTTTGAGACCAAAAGGCTCTCAAATGGAACTGGATGTCTCTCATCTGAAATCTGGCTCCCTGCACTACTGCTGTCGAAGCAGCCATGTGTCCCAGGAGCTGTAGAAAGTGTCTTGCTGGTCGAGAGACCCGGAGGGTGAAGGAGGAAGCCAGAGAAATCAGGGTACTTGCCCTTTCCAGAGAAAGGAAGGCTCTGGCTTCTTTTGTGTTCAGTTCTGCACCCATGAAGGTGAGAAGCTGGACAGGCTCTAGGACTGACTTTGGAAGATTGAGAAGGAAACCTAGAGAAGTTAGCAGTTGCTGAGTTACTTGAAGGTGTAACCTGACTTGGTCTGTGGACTGACCTACTATAAGCCAGTCGTCCAAGTAAGGAAAGATGGCAATTTTTTTGCCTTCTTAAGTGGGCAACTGCTACTGCCAGGCATTTTGTGAATACCCTTGGGGCAGATGTAAGGCTGAAGGGCATTGCTCTGAACTGGTAATGACTGGAGGGCAGTTCGAATCTGAGGTACTTTCAATGGGAGCTTTTGATGAGAACATAAAAATAGGCATCCTTGAGGTCCAGGGACACTAGCCAATCCCCTGGCCTTAAAGAGGGTATAATAATTCCCAGAGTCACCATTTTGAATTTTGGTTTTAAAAGGTGTTTGTTTAGATACCTGAGATCCAGGATGGGCCGCCATTCTCCTGTCTTTTTTGGGGTAAGGAAGTACCTGGAGTACAACCCTTTGCCTTGGTGTAGCTGTGGAACCATTTCCACCACTCTGAGAACCAGGAGGGTAGAGACTTCTGCCTCCAGGGCAAGAGCCTCTGAAGGATTTGCAGGTGGAGAGGATCTGATTCTCATCTTTGGAAATTTTTTGAAGCTGAGAACCAGTCCCTGGCTTACTACTTCCAGGACCCACTTGTCTGACGTTAGAAACTCCTAATCCTGGACAAAGTAAGCCAGCCTGCCCCCTACAGGTAGTGGAGAATTGGCCCTGGGTGCCCCATCAGGGTGCCTGTTTGGCAGGGGCTTTAGGCTGAGGGGTGGAAGCAGGCCTGCCTGCACCCCGTCTGCCTTTCCCTCTACAGAACCCCTTCTGTGCAAAAGCTGAAGAGGAAGCCTGGGCTTGGTAAAAAGGCCTATGAAAAGGCCTACTCCTGCCCCTGGGAGGCTGCCTTTGAAAAGTGACTTGCCTTTCCTTGGCCTGTGTACTCCTATAGGTGGTCCTATATTCATCCATTTTCTTCATGTAATTCTCTGTTTGCTCCCCAAACAGAGAGTTGCCCACAACAGGGAAATCCATGGCCTTAGTCTGGGTATCCTGTGACAGGCTAGTACATCTGAGCCAAGCCATTCTACGGAGAGCCACAGATGTAGCCATGACTCTGGATGATACATCATAGAGTCCACTGCAGCATGGAATTGCACCTTGGATGCCTCAATACCATCAGGGGCCACCTGCTCCAGCTCTTCTGTCAGCTGGCCAGGAACCTGCTTTGCTAGAGCTAAAACAGTATCCCATCTGGATTTTTGATGTCTAGCAACATAAGCCAATAATTAGCCTGTCTGAGTCCTAAGGAAGCTGCCATGTACTGTTTCTTTGCCATGGCATCTATCTTTCTGGAGTCCTTGCCAGGGGGGTGAGAGGCTAAGGGAACATTTGCCTTGTCACAGGCTGCAGCCTGCACCACCCCCACGTGGCTACATTGTTGTGTAAGGAACTCCGTATCACAGCCTGATAATGCATACCTTTTGTCCATTCTTTTATCAACAGGAGGTATAGTGTGAGGAGTTTTTAAAATCTTTACTGTCTGTTTCCAAAAAGATTTATGCAGAGGAATAGACAGTCTCCTAGACTCTGGGATATCCATCATTTCTACAAAATCAGGCTCCTTCTGATCATCCACAGCTTCTTCCATAGGGAGCTGGAGGGTTTCAGCCACTTTTTTTTTTTTTAAACATGAAGTGAGAAGGGGACTCAGAAAGCCTAGGGAGACACTCCTGAAGGTCTGTCTGGAGAGATGTCCGGTTCAATGGGCACATCCAGACTTCAAAACTACATTCGCTCTCCTCATATTCCTCTTCCTCCTCTGGTTCATAAAATTTCTAAATAATACTCCTGAATTGAGAACCGACCCAACCAAGCGCTTACCTGATGATGCCGGTTCGGTCGGAACGGAGACTGAACAATTTTTATTGCTTTTAGCTATTTCTTCAGCGTTGGAGAGGAAGTTTGACTCCACACCAGCTGATTTTCTAGATTTCTTTGTTGGAACCGACTTCAGAGTAGGCTCTCCTTTGCCCGAGGAAGTATCGCCCTGGTCAGAGGGATTCCTCCGGTTCGGTTAAACTGAACCGGCTGGCCATCCGGTCAGCGGACTTTATGGCCTCTCCATTCCCTGAGTCTACCAACTCTCTTTTCTAGGGTAGCTGCAGGAAAACCCATGCAAATCTGGCAGTCTGAATTGAGGTGGTCAACCCCAGACAATAAACACATGGTGGGGGTCAGCCTTGGCAAAGGCTTCCCCACATACAACACAGTGCTGAAACCCAGTGGGCCTGGTTTTTTCTTTTGGGTTTCTCAGACATAGTGCCAGCCTAACCAAAAACTTGCCCTTTTATGGCAATCTGCCAAGCAAGACTCTCTTATCGGTTCCCAACCGTGTCACGGGTCGTGGAAAAAAACGTAATTAAATCTGTTTTTTTTAGAACCGATAAGAACCGGGAACCGCACTTCTAAAAGACTGTAATGTAATAGAAGTAACTTGATCGGATCAAACCGAACCGATAAAAATGTTTGCAAGTTCCACACAGAAAATAAATGTAAAACCTATCTAGTACTTACAATACCACAGATAGAGCTTGAACCGACCGGTTGCGGTTTAATTTCGGTTAAAAAACCGAAAACTTTTATACTTTAACCAACAAAATGAACCGTGCAGAAGGAGGAATCTCCGGAGCGACTGTTCAGTGAGGCGGAGTAAAGAATCTGACAGTTTAAGTTTGAAGAGCAACAGATAGAATTTTCAACCGAGCTCGAGCTCTAAGTTCCATGCCTGGCATGGACTTTAACTCTTTCACCTCCGGAGCAGTTCTAAGGCTGGGACAAACTGCATATGTCATAATATAGCAAGACTTCATGTTGTTTAAAAAAGGAACTCACGCAGCTGAAGGCCAGTTTCACGGTAAGCCATGCAGCGTGAGCCAGTCTCACAGTACTGTGCCTATGCATTGCTTACCTCAGTGCCAGCCCTCCTAAAAAGTTCTGGCTCCTGTGGAGTTCTAGCACCTCCAGCTAAGACCTACTACTGTGACTCAGTGGTGATGACTGATTTCTGGAAGACCAGCTGTGGGCATCAAGAAGGCACAGGAAGGCACTAAGGAATCTTAACTGGGAAGCAATGTGGAGGGAAGGGGGAGGAGATCACGTAGGGCCTACGGTGACAGTATGGACAGGGACAAATGGGCAGACTATGTAGGCCATACAGTTCTTATCTGTCAACAGAAAATATCCAAACATATGTCAGCACTGCTTCAGGTCTTCAAAAATAAGGCTTTAATGTATAAAATAAAATAAAATCCCTTTTATATTCCTGCAGCTGTCACCCCAGACATATGATAAAGAACATACCCCAACGTCCAAATGTTGAGAGTGCACAGGAATTGCACTCAAGACTCAGACTATATGGTACAGGGTGCAGATCTATGTGAGAAATTTGTGAGCAGGGGGTACAGTAATACCTTAGTACAGGGAGCATACCAAAAAAACACTTTTGAAATTCCAAGAGATGTCCTTTACAGGATGGTCCTATCAGGGAACCACAATACAGACTAAATTTTGTTATGAATTTCACCAGACTCAAGTACCATGAAGAAAACTGTTAACTCTAATTGGAACATCTTGGAGAATGAGCCCCTCCCTCAGCAACATGTTAGAGAGAAACCACACATGGTATATAGGAGGGGCAGAAATTTAAAAGATCATTCGGTATACAGTTATCAGCCTGGGGAAACAAATTCATCACATACAGGACAAACTTGGTTGCCATCCCTGCCAAAAGGAAACTTCCCCTGCAGCAATTGCAAATTCTGTGAACACATAATGAAAACAAACACTTTTACTACCTGCAATAGCTCAGAAATGTACAAAACAGGGTCCATTTGCATTTGCACCACAGAAAATATTGTCTACCTGGCGACCTGTATATGTGGTGCCCTTTATGTGGGAAAAAACACTAGACCCCAGAAAACTAGGATAGGGGAACATCTAAGGGTCATCACGGGTGGACCCAAAAAACACATTGATGGTACCTGTGAAAGGGACACTTACGACACACACAAGTTCAAATTCTGTGCAACTGAACATGTAAAACTGAGCCCTAGAGGGAGCAAATGGAAATTACATACCTACCATAATTCATCTTCTTGGACGAAGTTTCCACCACTCATTCACACTAATGGGAGTATTTTAATGGGAGTATGCTGGAGGTGCTAGGACCCAGCGGGAGCAAACTTTTCAGGAGGGCCAGCGCCTGAGATGGAGCCATGAGAAAAAGGCACCGCGAAACCTGGCGCGTGCGGTAATGACTATCTCGACGTTGACCCTCCAACCGCCTCTTTCTTTTTTTTCCGAGGCGGTGCAGCGTAACTAACCTAGAAGGACTAGCCTAAAAATCGGACAAAGATAATCCTAATGACCTGTGTAAGAAGGGTCAACAATAAAGTCTTCACAGCCCAGCTGCTGAGGGAGTAAATACCATAAACAGAGAAGTGAGCTTGGGGATGGTGGGTGGGCGTGTGAATGAGTGGTGGAGACTTCGACCAAGAAGATCAAGAATTATGGTAGGTATGTTATTTTCCATATCTTCCTAGACATAAAGTCTCCACCACTCATTCACACTAAAGGGAGAGTACCGAGCTAAATAATCCCCCAAGACGGGCAGCAGGAGATAAAGAACTCACGTGCTTAGGACAGAAATCCATTAACAGTGGTCCTGCCAAATGACAGCTGTCGTCTGGCATGGACATCCAAGGCGTAGTGCTTAACGAAAGTATGCATGGAGCTCCAGGTAGCTGCATTGCAAATATCTGAAATGGGCACGTTACAGATATTCGCCAGAGATGCCTCAACTGCTCTGGTAGAGTAAGCGTACACTCTGCCTTCCAGCTTGACCTGTGCCATAGAATAGCAGTGGCAAAGGCATGCCACCAGCCATGCTGAAATGTATCTGATAGCAACAGGTTGACCCGGCTGGGTCTCAATGAAGAAAACAAACAGTTGTTGGGTCTTGCGACTCTCTTTCGTTCTATCTAAACAGAACCACAATGCTCTCTTAACATACAATGAATGAAGAGTGCGCTCCCCTTCATTCTGGAAGTTTGCAAAGTAGGTAAGAATGACTAAAGGTTAGTTTAGATGGAATTCTGAGACAACCTTAGGGAGAAACTTAGGATGAGTCCTAAGAACTACCTTGTTCTTGTGAAATGTATTGTATTGCTGTAATTGTGCTCAGCTATGTTCTGCTGTTTTCCTTGTATATGTAACTCCTGATGACCTGCGAGTTATCTCCCACTGTACCCTCACCCCCCAGGCCGCACCGGAAGACGAGCATCTTCTTGTTCAGTGTGTCATACTGGTGAAACAATTTCAATAAATAAATAAATATAACGTACGGGGGTTCTGTGACCAGTGCATGTATTTCAGAAAATCTACGGGCCGAAGTAATGGCCACCAGGAAGAATGCTTTCCAAGTGAGGAACTTCAACTCGCAAGTAGCTAGAGGCTTGAAAGGTTTACAAGTGAGCATGTCTAGCAGAAGGTTAATGTCCCAGGCTGCAACTGGATGTCTAATAGGAGGTCTAGTATGCAGAATACCCCTAAGAAACCTCTTAACTACAGGCAACTGAGCCAGCGACATGGAAAGTACCAGCTCATGATATGCCGAAATGGCACAAAGATGAACTTTGACTGTGGAGTATTGCAGACCTGAGTTTGAGAGGTCTAAGAGATACTCCAAGACTTTATTCAGTGGGCTGGAAAAAGGGTTTCAAGAGGATTTTGCACACCAGATAGAGAAACGCTTCCTTTTAGCTGTGTAGGTTTTTCTAGTGGCCGGCTCATGCGCAGCCAAAAGAATATCTGAAACTCCATGAGAAACATTGAACCTATTCACCTCTATCTCTTCAGGGGCCAAGCATGAAGGTGAAGTGACTTCAGGTTGGGATGGACCACGGGACCCTGGGTCAGAAGAAAAAATTACTCACCTTAGTAATGTTGTTTCTTCTAATGGAGACTTGCTGTATTCTAACATATGCAGTGATGTCCAACCTTTGAACTGCCCCAGAGAGGAAAGAGTTAACTTTCCATGCAAGGCATGGAACGCTGAACTTCAGCACGGTTCAGACTCTGTCTGTTGTTGTTTGAACTCAAACCGCCAGATCTTTACGAGCTATACTCACTGGGTGTCCTGTGTGTAAAAAATGTAAACTTAGACTAGCCAACTGGCTACTAAATATAATACAAATATTTTTTGGTCCCAAAGCAAAGACTCAAGTCAGGAAACCCAAAAAATAAAACAAAACACAACACACACACCCAAATTAAGGGGGTGAGAAAAGGCAACTCCAGAGTGCCAACACTGTTGTTGCCCACCCACATCCCAAAACCCAGGTTCTGAGAGGGAGAAGGGAGGTCAGAATACAGCAAAACTCCATTAGAAGAAACAACATTACTAAGGTGAGTAATTTTTCTTCAAACAACATGAAGTCTGCTGTATTCTGACATATGCAGACTACCAAGTAGTACCTCCATGGAGGAGGGACAGAACCTACTGAATAGTTCTGAAGCACTGCTGTGCCAAACCGAGCATCACTCCTAACCTGGATATCCAGAGAGTAATGCTTGCAAAGTATGTACTGTTTTCCAGTGGCTGCTAGACAAATCTCTAGATAGAATATCCCTGGCAGCAGCCAGGAAGCAAGCTGTACCTCTGGTAGAGTGAGCCCTCAGGCCTGAGGGTGGGATCCTACCTAATTTTCATAGCAAAATTGTATGCAAGAGACAATCCACCTGGCAATAGATCTTTAGTGGCAGGTTTTCCTTCACCAACCTCACCATAAGTGAGGAACAGTTGGAGAGAGTCAAACCTGGATCTTTGGTGCGCCCATGTAGTAGCTAAGGGCCCTTTTCACATCCAAGCTGTGCAGCCTCCTCTCTCCAGAGGAGGAATGGTCAGTGAAGAAAACAGGAAGAGACATAGACTGGTTAAGGTGGAAATCTGAAACCACCTTAGGCAAAAACTTCCTATTAGTCCTGAGGACCAACTTATCTCTATGGAAGGAGATAAAATCAGGCTCCACTGACAGGGCTTGTAACTCACTTATGCGTCTGGCAGAAGTGATGGCCACCAAGAAAACAGTTTTCCAAGTCAAGTACTTAAGCTCTGCTGAGGACAAAGGCTCAGAAGGGGGTTGCATAAGCTGAGCAATGCAAACATTAAGGTCCCAGGCAGGGGCAGGGTCCCTGAAGGGAGGATTGGTATGCAGCAATCCCTTGAAGAACTTACAGAATACAGGATGAGCTGAAAAGGAAGAGTGCTTGCCTGCTGACAAGAAAGCAGAGACAGCTGCCAGATGCACTGTAAGTGTAGCTGGTCTGAGTCCCAAGCTATTGAGATGAACCATATAGTCAAGGACTGCAGGCAACCCAGTAGACTTTGGAGAAATATGCTTCCCAGAGCACCAGATAGTAAACCTTTTCCATTTGGAGTTCTAAGTCTTTCTGGTGGAAGGCTTTTGAGAAGCCTTTAAAATATCCAGAACACCTTGAGAGAGTTGCAAATCCGCAAATTCTAACTCTTCAAGAACCAGGCCTTGAGATTGAGAGATCTGAGATTCGGACACCAGACCTTCCCCTGAGAACATGTTAACAGGTTGTAATTCCTGGGAAGAGACAGGGGAAGGTGGACTGCTAAGGACAGCAAGAGCGGGTACCAGGGCTGTCTGGCCCAGTCTGGAGCAATCAGAATCACTTTGCAGGATTGAGACCTGATTTTGACTAGTACCTTGAACAGGAGAGGGAAGGGGGGGAAGCATACAGGAACTTCTCTTCCCAATTGAGAACTAGGGCATCCAGGGGGACAGAGCCCAACACTGGGGGCCTGCAGCAAAAAAGGGGAAGTTGGTGATTGTCTGGGGCTGCAAAAAGATCTATCTTTGGGGTGCCCCATCTGGAGAAGATCACCTTCAAAATCAGGGGATCTAGGGACCATTCGTGATGGCCCTGAGATATCCTGCTGAGAGCATCTCTCAGGACATTGTCCTTCCCTGGGAGTTGCACCGCTATAAGAGAGGTATTCAGGGAATAGGCCAGAGAACACAATTTCATTGCTTCTGTGCACAAGGCTGTAGACCGAGTGCCCCCTTGCTTGTTGATGTACCACATTGTGGTGGTATTGTCTGTCCTGATCTGAACTACTTTGTTCTGAACAAACTTGGAAAAAGCATGAAGCACTAGAAACACTGCTCTGAGTTCTAAGAGATTGATGTGAAGCAGGGATTCTTCAGGTGACCACAACCCTTGGGTGGTCAGGTCCCCCAAGTGGGTTCCCCCATCCCAAGAGGGAGGCATCTGCAGTAAGGATTAGAGAATGAGATTGAGTGACAAAGGGAACTCCTTGTCTTAGGTTGTCCTGATCCTGCCACCATTGCAAAGCCTGGATCAGGGTTCGAGTCACTGGGATTAGTTTGGTCAGAGGATCCTTCCTCTGAGACCAGAAGGCTGTTAAGTGGAACTGAATGTCCCTCATCTGAAATCTTGCTCCTTGGACCACTGCTGTAGAGGCAGCCATGTGGCCCAGGAGATGCAGAAAATGCCTTGCTGGTCGTGACACCTGGAGGGTGAATGAAAAGGCCAGTGAAAAAGGGTCCTTACCCTATCCAGGGGAAGGAAGGCTCTTGCCTTTAATGTATCCAGCTCTGCCCCTATGAAGGTGAGGAGCTGCACAGGCTCTAGAACTGACTTTGAGAGATTCAGAAGGAATCCTAGAGAAGTGAGCAGTTGCTGACTTATCTGTAGGTGTGACTTGACTTGGTCTGGAGACTGACCTACTATGAGCCAGTCGTCCAGGTATGGAAAGATGGAGATTTTTTGTCTCCTTAGGAAAGCAACCACTACTGCCAGGCATTTTGTGAACACCTTTGGAGCTGAAGTTAGGCCAAAGGGCATTGCTCTGAATTGATAGTGGCCTGAGGGCAACTCGAACCTGAGGTACTTTCGGTGGGAGCTTCTGATGAGAATGTGGAAATAGGCATCCTTGAGGTCCAGGGAAACTAGCCAGTCTCCTGGCCTTAGAGAGGGTAGAATTATTCACAGAGTCACCATTTTGAACTTTGGCTTTAAAAGGTGCTTGTTTAAATATCTGAGATCCAGGATGGGCCGCCATTCTCCTGTCTTTTTGGGGGTTAGGAAGTACCTGGAGTAGAATCCTCTTACCTTGTGTAGGGGTGGAACCCTTTCTATGGCTCTCAGAGCCAAGAGGGAAGAGACCTCTGCCTCTAGGGCAAGTGCCTCTGAAGGATTTGCAGGTGGAAAGGATCTGGTTCTCATCTTGGGAAATTTTTTGAAGCTGAGAACCAGTCCCTGGCTCACTACTTCCAGGACCCATTTGTCTGACGTTAAAGACATCCAGTCCTGGACAAAGTAAGTCAGCCTGCCCCCTACAGGTGGTGGAGAATTGGCCCTGGCAAACCCATCAGGGTTCCTGTTTGGCGGGGGCTTTAGGCTGAGGGGTGGTAGCAGGCCTGCTTGTACCCCGTCTGCCTCTCCCTCTGAAGAAACCCCTCTGGGCAAAGGCGGAAAAGGAGGCCTGGGCTTGGTAGAAAGGCCTATGAAAAGGCCTGCCCCTGCCCCTGGAATGCTGCCTCTGGGGAGTGGCTTGCCTTTCCTTGGCCTGAGCACTCCTATAAGTGGTCCTGTATTCATCCATTTTCGTCATGTAGTTCTCTGTTTGCTCCCCAAACAGAGAATTACCCACAACAGGAAAATCCAAGGCCTTAGTCTGGGTATCCTGAGACAGGCTAGTACATCTGAGCCAAGCCATCCTACGAAGGGCCACAGATGTAGCCATGACTCTAGCTGAAGCATCATTGGAGTCCACTGCAGCATGACATTGCACCTTGGATGCCTCAATACCATCCGCAGCCACCTGCTCCAGCTCCTTGGCAAGCTGGCCAGGGACCTGTTTAGCCAGAGCCATTACAGTATCCCATCTAGACTTCTGATATCTAGCTGTGTAGGCCATATAATTAGCCTGCCTGAGTTCCAAAGATGCTGCCATGTACTGTTTCTTTGCCATGGCATCAATCCTCCTGGAGTCCTTATCTGGGGGGTGTGAAGCCAAGGGTATATTTGCCTTATCACAGGCAGCAGCCTGCACTACCCCAACATGGCTGCATTGCTGGGTAAGGAACTCCGTATCTGAGCCTGAGAGGGTATACCTCTTGTCCATTCTCTTGTCCACAGGAGGTATAGAATTAGGAGTCTTTACAATTTTCATTGTCTGTTTCCCAAAAGACTTATGGAGGGGAATAGGCAGCCTCCTGGACTCTGGGATGTCCATCATCTCAACGTAATCAGGCTCCTCCTGAGCCTCTAGTGCTTCCTCCATAGGAAGCTGAAGACTTTCAGCCACTTTTTTGTAAAACATAAAATGGGAAGGGGACTCAGAAAGCCTAGGAGGAGAAACCCCTGAAGGTCTGTCTGGGGAGATGTCCGGGTCAATGGGCACATCCAGACTTTCATAATCACTATCACTATCCTCATACTCTCCTTCCTCCTCCTCCGGTTCATAAAAATCCTCTAAATTATAATCTGTAACTGGGGGAACTGACCTAACCGAGCCCCTGATGGTGTCGGTTCGGTCGGAGCCGGGGTTAGCGATTGAACAATCCTTATCGCTTTCGCTATTTCATCAGCGGTCAGAGAGAGAGAACTTGTGGATCCGCACCGGCTGATTTATCCCTTCTTTTTCTTTTAGCCAGAACCGACTCCTCAGAGTCGGTTCTCCTTTTGCCCAAAGAAGTTTTGCCCTGGTCAGAGGGGAGGGCACTCCTTCTGGGTCGGTTGGAACCAAACCAGGCTGGCCATCCGGGTCAGTGGACTTCTTGGCCTCCCTTTCCCTGAGCCTACTGACTCTCTTTTCCAGGGTAGCTGAGGGAACATTTTTGCAAATCTGGCAGTCTGAATCAAGGTGGTCAAACCCCAGACAATAAACACAGGTGGTGTGGGGGTCAGCCTTAGCAAAGGCTTCCCCACACACACTACAGTGTTGAAATGTAGTGGGCCCAGTTTTTCTTTTGGGTTTCTCAGACGTGGCCAGTCCTAACCAAACTTACCCTTTTTCCGGCAATCCGCCAGGCAAGACACCCTTATCGGCTCCTGACCGTGTTACGGGTCGTGGAAGAAACCGTAATGAAATCCATTTTTTTTAGAACCTATAAGGACCGGTTACCACACTCTAAAAGTAGAACAAACTTTTTTGAACAAACCTGATTGGTTCAAACCGAACCGATCTAACGTTTAAAAGTTCCACACAGAAGAAACAATAATAAACCTATCTAGTACTCACGAAACCACAGACAGAGACTGAACCGACAGGTTAAATGGATTAAATTTGGTCGAAAACCGAGGAAAACTACACTTTAACTGACTAAATTGAACCGAGCAAAGGAGAAATCTCTGGCGCGACTGTTCAGTGAGGCTGAGTAAAGAATCTGGCGGTCTGAGTTCAAACAACAACAGACAGAGTCTCAGCTGAGCTCGAGCTCAGCATTCCATGCCTTGCATGGAAAGTTAACTCTTTCCTCTCCGGGGCAGTTCAAAGGTTTGAATTCACTGCATATGTCAGAATACAGTAAGACTTCGTGTTGTTTGAAGGTTCATCTGAAGGGGAAGCATCTTTTGGGGGGGGGTTCAGGCAGTCTGCTGAGTAGCGGGAACCATATCTGCCGATGCCAGAAGGGGGCAATGCGAATAATTCTGCCCTCCTGAGACTCCAATTTGAGTAGTACCCCGCTGAATTAAGGGAAGAGGAGGAAAAGTGTATAGAAAGCGTTTTGTCCACCGCAGCCTGAACGCATCCTGACAAAAAATGCCAGGTCCTGGATTTCTGGAGCAGAAGAGAGGCAGTTTTGCATTGAATGGGGATGCAAAAAGGTCCAGGTCTGGAGTTCCCCACTCTTTGAAGAGTGACTGAACAATGGTTAAGTCGAGAGACCACTCATGAGGATCCACCTCTATTCTGCTGCCAGTTCATTTGGTACTCCTGGCAGGTAAACCATCTGAATCAGAGCCTTGTGTTCCAGACACCATTCCCACACTCTCATTGCTTCTCTGCATAATGGTTAGGAGTGTGCACCTCCATTTGTTGATGTAGTACATCACTGCCTTGTTGTCCATTTGAAGGAGAATGTTCTTGTGACAGAGTATGTCCTTCAAGGCTCGGACTGCATGGAGAACGGCTCTCATTTCCAGGAAGTTTATGTGAAGTTGAGACTCATCCTGATTCCACGTACCCTGGGTGTGATCCAGAGGGGCAAAGGGATATCCATCCAGGAGATTGTCCTCCTGTGACCACCAGGTGAGCAACCTTTTCAGAGGTTCCATCACCTTGATGGGAAAGGATTGAGGGTGAGTGGTTGGGGACCACTGAGCACTGATCATCCACTGAGAGGTGCTCATGTGAAGACGAGCCAAGGGTTCAGTGAACACCGAGGATGCCATGAGGCCCAGCATCCACTGCATCGAGATAGCTCGAACTGAGCTGTGTTCTCTGATGTATCGGGCCATCTGTCAGATATCGCTCCTTCCGTCTTCTGGAAGAAAAGCCTTTGCACAGGAGGTGTCCAGAAGAGTTCCTATGAAGAGGAGCTTCTGGGAGGGCTGCAACTGTGACTTGTTGAGGTTCAGCAGGACTCCCATGGATGTGAGGAAGTCAGAGGTCGTGGCCATGGCCTCCAGAGTCTCTTGCCTGGAGGGACTTGCGAGAAGCCAGTCATCCAGATACAGGAATACTTGGATTCCGATTTTCCTGAGGTGCACCGTGTGAACTGCACAACACTTTGTAAAAACTCGAGGCACCAAGGATAGCCCAAAGGGCAGGACTCTGAATTGATTGTGTTGACCCAATGCTACAAACCTTAGGTATTTGTGGTGCTTTGGGTGTATGAGGACGTGTTGGTAGGCATCCTTCATGTCCAGAGAGGCTAGCCAATCATGTCAATGAATCAAAGGTAGTAGGGTACCGAGTAATATCATCTTCAACTTTTCCTTGTGTAGGAACTTGTTCAACTTTCTGACATCCAGAATAGGATGCATGCCGCTGGTTTTCTTTGGGACCAGAAAGTAATAGGAGTAGAAACCCGTTTTTCATTGATCCAGTGGAACTACTTCTACTGCCCTGTTGTTCAGAAGGCCTCATACCTCAGAAGCAAGAAGGTCTGACTGTACCACCGACAGCCTGGGCTGTCGCTTGGGAGGATGATCTGGAGGGGTTTCTGACAGATTGAGAGAGTATCCCTCGCGGATTATCCTGAGGACCCATTTGTCTGATGTTATAGATTTCCACTGGTTGTAGAACTGAGTCAGATGTCCTCCCACTACTGAGAAGGGGTCCCCCTCGGACAGCTGAGGTGGGACCTGGGCCAGAAACTCAGAAGGTGGCACTGGGCACTTTGGGTCCTTGTGCCTTCTGCTGCGCTTTCTTTTGTGGCTGAGGGTTCTTTTTTTTGTTAAAACCTCCTCTGCCTCTGCTCCGAAAGGACTGACCGTTATGAAACTGTTGCTTGTTCCCACCTCCTCGGGAGGGGGGGCGGGTGCAGATCTGGCTGTCTTAATGGCAGACCTAGTCTTCTGTATAAGCTTCCAGTGCTTGCTCCACCTGAGGTCCGAATAGATACGTACCATCAAAAGGTAAGGCCATGACCTGCTGCTGGGCGTCATTCATGAAGCCTGAAGTATGCAGCTAAGAGTGGCAACAGGTGCAGATGCTAGCTGCCACCCGGGAAGTGGAATCGAAAGTGTCCACTGCAGCTTTAGTCTGTTGGTTATTGCACTCGATACCCCTAGTTATGGTATGAAATAGCTCTGAGCTAATCTCCAATTTGGGCAGAGCTTCTAACATTGATTTGAGCGAATGCCAAAGGACATACCCATATTGAGAAAAATAGCCCTGGTAGCTGGCAATGCGCATACCTTAGGGTTGAGGAGGCAAAGACTCTCTTACCTAAGGTGTCTATCTTGCGAGATTCTTTGTTTATAGGCTGGGCTGTAGATCCCTGAGGTAGGACAGCCTTCTCATTCTCTGCCAGGACTACAATGGTATCAACAAAGGCTTGTGAGGCCTAAATGGGGCGATCCTTGGGAGGGGCATACTTCCTATCTGTGGACTTGGCCATGGAAGGAATGAGAGCCAGATTCTTCCACACCATCTGTGAGAGGGTCTTGAAAGAGGGCTGTACCGGAGGAGTTAAATCCATAGAGATCTCCAGGACATGGAGATACTGGAGTCACAAAAGCTTCCCAGGATTGATTTCTGTTGTCTGGAGAGAAAGAGTAGAATTTAAATTCTTGAGCAAAGACTTAAAGGAAAGGTCTTCAACCACAGGCTCTGCAGGAGGACTGAGCCCTGCTCCCAGGGCAGTGTCATCAACATCATCACCCAGACGAAGATCTGGATCAGGCTCAAGATCATCTCCTGACAGTCCAGGAGGGACTGTATAGACAGGAAAGGAGTGAAAATCAGGAGGAGGAATGGAAGAAGAAAGAACTGGAGTCAAAAACCCCTGAAGGCCGGACGGCACGCACTCATCCCCGGTGCCGCAGAGGAAAACGGCGCCCAGAACAAGGAGAGAGGCGCTATCAGAAAAGATGCCGCACATGGCACTGACAGAAAACGCAGCACCGACAGAGCCCCCGGCACAGCAGATGGTGCCGACAGAGCCCTTAGCACTGCAAATGGCACCAACAGAACTCGCAGCGCTGCAGATGTGCCCGCAGCGCTGCAGACGGCACCGACAGAGCCCCCAGTGCCATGGCTGATGCCAACAGAGCCCGCGGTGCTGTGGATGGCTCTGAGAGTGTGACAAGGGTCTGAAAACTATGATTTGAAGTAAAAGAGGGAAAAATGGCAAGAGATAGAGGCATCGGTGTGGACTCCTGCGCCACAGCCATGTGAGGGGGATAAACACCCGAGCACGGAGTCGACGACACTGAAGAAGGCGCCGCACGACTAGGAAGGCTCAACTGCCCTACCCATCCTTCCGAAACTGAATGGCCCACAGGCCCTGGTGTCAGACTGACTGGCTTGGGCAACTGGACCAACCTCCGAGCCCACTGCTCTATAAGAGCAGCCCACTGGTGAAACTGCTCATCAGAAGCTCCTCCAATAGGCGGAGAGGAGCTCCAGTGTCAAAGAGGTCAGCCACCACAGACAGAAACCGGCAACTCCGACAGAGGTTGAGATCAGCGTCTGGCCCTAATAACCAACCGTCTATGCGCAGACATACCAGTGGATGACCTCGAGTGATGCCGTTTCTTCTTTGACCTGTGTGTCAAATAGAACTTGAGGCCGAATGGCGCACAGAATGGGACCATTTCCTTTTATGCTTACAGGGGACTGCCCATCTCCCTGAGCATTGGACCGTCCATTGTCGGACCCCCCTCCGGGGAGGGCAGCGGACTGGACCCAGCCCGGCTGACTGAACAGCATTTATACAAAGTCTCCCTACCGTCACCTGACCCGCTCATGGTCGACTCCATCAATGGAGGGCTGAAGACTTCTGTTGTACAATTGTTAAATTAGCAAATATAATCGGCACTTATTCAAAATAATCTACAAAACAATAAACTGAACTATTGCTGCTAGTGAAGTTTAACTTCTGGAAGGTGAGCGACGTCGTCACTGAGGCAGTTGGAGGGTCAACGCAGAGATAGTCATTACCGCACATGCCAGGGCTCGCGGTGCCGCTTCTCGTGGCTCCATCTCATGCTTGCCTCCTGAAAAGTTTGTTCTGTTGGTCCTAGGCGCCCGGCCGCATCCCATTAGTGAGAATGAGTAGTGGAAACTTTATGTCCAGGAAGATCATAGATGATTTACTACTGGAGTCATACTGTATATGTACACTGGGTGCTATGATTCACCCGAGCTTGAATGACAGAATTGAGCTGATGGCTTCTATAAAACATAGGAGATAACTGTGAATTCTGAATTGAGTAGACTCCTTAAAAACAAAATTTTGTAAGTATTTCTAGGGAATATTTTAAATATTTCTAGGGAATAGTTATGTGATACCTGAATGTTGCATGCAGGCTTTGCTGATTTTGCTTTACTGTATTGATTGTTATATGGTTACTTGAGCTAATCTCCTGTTATTTTCTCACAGGGTAGAAAGGAGTTTAAAATACCTGAGATACCTCCCGCCCTTCTGAATATGAGAACTATTGGTGATGCTAGGAAAGGAGGGCAGGATGGGAGGAGGGGAAAAGGGTGGAAGGTGGTTACCCTTAATGCTAGGAGCCTTGGGAGGAAAACTGCAGAGTTGCAGGTTCTCATGGCAGAGGGAGAGGTGGACATTGCAGCCATCACGGAAACATGGGCCACCCAATATAATGACTGGGACCTGTCTGTACCAGGGTACAGGTTATTTCGTAGGGACAGGGTGACTGGGAAAGGAGGGTGGCACTATATGTGAAGGAAGGACTGAAGTGTGTAAGGGAGGAAGGGAGGAGGGCAGTACAGAGTCACTTTGGGTGCAAATCCAGGATTCCAAGAATAGAGTCTTAGAATGGGAGTGGTGTACAGGCCACCATCTCAGATGGAGGAGTTAGACAGGGAACTAGCGGGACAGATCAGGAGGACCCAGAGAAGGGTAGTGTGGTGATTGTGGGGGACTTCAACATGCCAGAAGTGGACTGGAGCACCCCAACAACCAGGAACAGAAGGGAGCAGGTACTGCTGGATGCCTTCCAGGACAGCTTCCTGCTGCAAATGGTCAGTGAACCAACCAGGTTAGGGAATACCCTTGACCTTGTGCTGGCAAATGGGGACTTTGTGAGAGAACTTACAGTGGAGGAACCGCTGTCAGGGAGTGACCACCACTCAGTATGGCTCACATTGGATATGGGCAAGGAAGGAGTGGAATCTGGCACAAGAGTGCTGGACTTCAGGAGGGCTGACTTTGGGAGGATGGGGGAAGTGGTAAAAGGGTACCTGGCCAGAATTCAATCTAGTATGGATACTAACCAGAGATGGGAGCTCATAAAGTTGGGGATAGTGGAGGCAACCAAACCTGCTGCAAAGCCCAGAGCAAGAAGGCTAGAGCTAAGAAACCGAGCTGGTTGAGCAAGGAGGTCATGGAAAAGGTAAGGAAGAAAAGAGCTGCCTTTAGGAAATACAAGAAAACAGGGAGGGGAGGACAGAGAGGATACTTGACAGAATCAAGGAGGTGACAAGGGCAGTAAGGAGCCAAAGCATCTACGGAACTCAGGCTGGCACAAGGCATTAAGAAGGGGAGAAGGACTCTTTAAGTACATCAGGGAGAAAAGGAGCTGTAAGGACCACATAGTAAGGATTAGGAAGGAGGGGGGTTGGGTGGAAGCAGGGTATGATAAGGCGGAAGCACTAAATGAGTACTTCTGCTCAGTATTTACTAAAGAGAAGAGGGGGGTGACACCCAAGATGGGTGAAATGGCAGACGCAGGGGGAAGTGGTGACAGATGGGAAACCATGGAGGACAGAGTTCGAGAGGGTTTGAAGGCACTGAGGGTGGACAAGGCACCAGGCCCAGATGGCATCCACCCCAGGGTACTGAAGGAGCTGGCAGAGGTCCTTGCAGGACCATTGGCAGACCTATTTAATGCCTCACTACATTCGGGTGTGTACCTCAGGACTGGAGGATGGCTCATGTGGTGCCCTCCACAAGAGTGGCCCCAAGGATGAACCGGAAACTACAGACCAGTGAGCCTCACATCCATCGTGGGTAAGCTAATGGAGACTATCCTGAAGGAGAGGCTGGTGGCCTCTTAGAGGCCAAAGGACTACAGGACAGCAGACAGCATGGCTTCATACGTGGCCGATCCTGCCAAACCAACCTGGTCGGGTTTTATGACTGGGTAACTAGGCAACTGGACGGGGGACATGCAGTGGATGTCCTGTATCTGGACTTCAGTAAGGCATTCGACCCAGTGCCACATGGAAGGCTGGGAAGGAAGTTAGTAGGCACAGGGGCAGGTGCAATGCTGGTGAGATGGGTAGGAAACTGGCTGCAGGGAAGGCAACAGAGGGTGGTGGTGGGTGGGGAGCTCTCACACCCAAGGGCAGTGACGAGTGGTGTCCCACAGGGCTCGGTGTTGGGACCAGTGTTGTTTGGGATATTCATTGCAGACATATCATGGGACATCAAGAGCAAGATCAGTCTGTTTGCTGATGATACCAAGGTTGGCGCGGTGGTGGATGACCTAGGGGGATGGCAGGGGTTGCAGGATGATCTGGCAAAGCTTGAAACCTGGTCAGACACCTGGCAACTGGCTTTAATGCCAAAAGTGCAAGGTGATGCATTTTGGGATGAAGAACCCAAGGAGGACTTACCAGCTAGGGGGAGTGCAGCTAGCCCAGACAGAGGAGGAGAAGGATCTGGGTGTGCTCATCACAGGGTCAATGAACAACTCGGCACAGTGTAGGAAGGCAGTTGCAAAGGCCAACAAAATGCTGGGTTGTATTGCAAGGGGTATATCCTCAAGGAGGGAGGAGGTGATTCTGCCACTGTATAGGTCATTAGTTAGACCACACCTGGAGTACTGCGTGCAGTTCTGGCGTCCGTATCTGAAAAGGGACATTAAGTTACTGGAGGGAGTGCAGCGAGGGCGACAAAGATGATCAAGGGTCTGGGGACTTATCATATGAGAGGAGGTTGAAGGAGTTGAACATGTACTCACTGGAGGAGAGGAGAGACAGGGGGACATGATTGAAACCTTTAAATACATGAAAGGAATAAACAAGACAGGTACAGAGGGGCTGTTCAAAGTAAGGAGGGAGGGCCACCAGGGCCATGATATGAGACTGGAGCGAGGAAGGTTCAGGAGGAGATGAGAGACACTTTTTACAGAGAGGGTGGTGGCTGGGTGGAATGCGTTACCTGCAGAAGTGGTATGCAGTGAACAGTGGACTGCTTCAAACGAGGATGGGACAGGACAAGGGGGAGGGTTAATGAAGGGGAAGGGTGGAAGGAAGGGGCAGCTGCAGAATAAGGGGTGCTAGCTGCACATTCGAGCAGACTTGATAGACCTCTAGGCCTTTATCTGCTGGCAAATTTCGTATGTTCGTATGTTCGTAACTGACAGATCTCGTTATAGGAATGGGTTTGCTTGCTTATACATACATAGCAACGCTGAGGTAACCCTCGATGTACTATATGTATGAACCTTCTACCTTCCACCAACTAGAACCTTGCTCCCTTCTCCTAACCTGTCCCTCTATGTAACTCATCCTTCCAAATTAGGGCATTTCCTACTCTACCACCCCCCTAGCATGCCCAAATGCCTCAAGCGCAATTATAGATTCTACAAAGAAGTTTGGGTGATGCTTCTGCACTTATGCTTATCAGGAGACATAGAATCTAAACCTGGCCCCTCTTGGAGTGCCAGGTCCATGGATGACTCCTCATGGTTCTCCTCTAAGGGCCTGAAAATTGTCCACATGAATATCAGAAGTTTACCAGCAAACTTTCCTGAACTTGAAGCCTGGATATCCCACTACCGTCCGGACATACTAGGACTAACTGAAACACGGCTCAGGCCAGCACAGGACCCAAGGCAGCATGGATTCACAGCGGGAAGGTCATGTCAGACGAATCTAATAGATTTCTTTGACTGGGTGACCAAAGTAGTAGACCAGGGAGGGGCTGTGGACATGGCCTACCTAGACTTTAGCAAGGCATTTGACACAGTCCCACACAAAATATTAATAGTCAAATTAACCAGCCTGGGAGTGGGACCCAGGGTGGTAGCCTAGTAAAACATTGGCTGGACAACAGGACACAGAAGGTAATTGTAAATGGAGTCCACTCTGAAGAAAGGGGGTTACTAGTGGGGTACCAAGAGGTTCAGATTGGGTCCAGTCCTTTTAATGTCTTCATCAGTGACATTGCAAAGGGACTGGAAGGAAAAGCATGCCTTTTGCAGATGACACAAAGATCTGCAACAGGGTTGATACACAAGGAGGTATGGAAAGGATGAAAAGGGACTTGGCAAGGTTGGAGGAATGGTCAGAAGTATGGCAGCTAGAGTTCAATGCAAAGAAGTGCAAATAATGCACCTGGGAAACAAGAACCCAGGGAAGAATACACGATGGGTGGGGAGGTAGTAACAACAACAAAAAGGAAAGGGACCGGGGGTAATCATATCAGATGACCTTAAGGTTAGCAAGCAATGTGAGAAGGCAGTAGGGGGATGGGGTATACTGGGATGTATTGGGAGAGGCAACAGCAGCAGAAAACAGGAAGTTGTTATCCTCTGTACAGACAGTTGGTGAGACCCCATCTGGAGTACTGTGTCCAGTTCTGGAGACCCCATCTCCTGAAGGACATAGACAGGATAGAGGTAGTCCAGAGGAGGGCAACAAAATGGTGCAGGGTCTGCAGGAGAAGCCGATGAGGACAGACTAAGGAGCTTAATATGTATACCCTTGAGGAAAGAAGGAGAGGGGACATGATAGAAACTTTAAGTACCTCAGTGGAATCAACAAAGTCCAAGAGGGTAGCATCTTTCAGAAAAAGAGACTTGCAAGAACAAGGGACACAATTTAAAGATAGAGGGAGGGCGGTTCAGGACAGTGAGGAAGTATTATTTCACAGAGAGGGTAGTGGATGCATGGAACAGCCTTCCTGAGGAGGTTGTGGGGTCTAAAACTGTGGGAGAATTCAAGAATGCATGGGACAGACATAAGGCAATTCTTGTGGGGGGTAGGAAGAAATAGGCTGTTGGTTAACTAGGATCTACGGCCTATCCTGTAGGTAGGGAAATGGGCAGACTAGATGGGCCAAGCGGTCCTTATCTGCCGTCAAAGTCTATGTTTTTATGTTTCAGGCCAGTTATGCCTGATTCCATGTACAAAATACCTGGCTACAGCTGGTCCAGATCCGATCGCCCCACCAAACAAAAGGGTGGAGGAGTTGCCCTTTATTATAAAGAACATCTCAATGTCTCCGTACACCAGTCTTGGATAACAAATCACTGTGAAGCTCTGCATATGGTTCTACAGTTAGGGGGTGATAAAAGGCTAAATCTGATCTGTGCATACAATCCTCCAAAGGGGGCTCTCCCAGGCCTAAATGGGCTCTTGGATTATCTGTCCACTCTAAAGTGTAGATTTGAAGTCATACTAATGGGAGACTTCAACTTAGACCTATCAGGGAGTCACACCGGTACATAAACTGAAGCTCTCGCCCAACTTAACCTAGCTCAACTGATCTCTAGCCCAACACGCATCTCATCCAACTCTGAGCACCAATCTCTCCTGGAATGGATGGCTACAAATAGAGCAAATAAAATATTTGCTGCAGGGACCTTTTCGGATTCTATTAGTGATCACCTGCCTACTTTCTGTGTTTGGAATGGCCACTGCCTTAAACCACCTCCAAGAATCATACAATTTCGGGATTTTTCCAAACTAAACCGAACTGCACTTCTTGAGGATATTAATAACATAGACTGGTCTCCTATCCATCACACTGATGATGTAAACACAGCACCTGAATACCATGATGTCTCAGCTTCTGGCCCTTCAGGATCTGCACATCCCTCTGAAAAAAAGGCGTCTCAGGGGCTCCCCTAATAAATGACTAAAAAAGGACCTCCTTCAAGCCATGAAAAAAGAGACAAGGCCTGGACCTTGGCAAAGAAGTCCCAACAATCAGAAGACTGGGTTGACTATTGACAACTGAGAAACGCCTGCAAAAAAGATATTCAGAAGGCCAAAAGGAGCTACTGCCTTAAGCTTCTCCAATCCTCAGCGGGTAATACCAGGGGTTTTTGGAACCACATCAAAAATTTCATTGGGCAGAGGCCCAAGATGGCTATTACTGACATGACATGAGGGTTATACCAGGTAACTATAGACCCATTAGTTTGACCTCGGTGGTGGGAAAATTAATGGAGGGTATACTAAAGGAACGATTGGGGGTGTACTTGGAGGAGGTGGGAGGTCTGGATAGTCGGCAACAAGAGTTTGTGCCAGGTAGATCATGTCAAACCAATCTTGTGGAGTTCTACAAATGGGTAACATCAGAACTGGACAGGGGAAAGCCTGTGGATGTATTATTCTTGGACTTCAGCAAGGCGTTTGACTCTGTCCCCCACAATGGTCTTGTGGAGAAACTGATGGGGTTGGGAGTAGGCCCTTTGATGGTCAGATGGATTGAAAACTTGCTAGCTGGATGCACCCAGAGAGTAGTGGTCTGTGGACAGCTCTCGAACCCTAGAGAGGTTGGAAGTGGGGTACCGCAGGGCTCGGTCCTGGGTCCGATCCTGTTTAAATGCATACATATCGGACATCAGGGAGGGTATAGGGTGTGAAATGAGTCTCTTCGCGGATGACTCCAAGATGGGAGCAGTAGTTGAGGGAGAAGAGGGAAGGTTGGCCCTGCAAGGGGACCTGGACACCCTGGAAAGTTGGGCTCACACATGGAAATTAAATTTCAATATCACCAAGTGCAAGGTGTTACATCTTGGGTAGGGAAACCCTAAACACAGGTGCACCCTGGGAGGGGAGGCGCTGGAGGCCTCAATAGGGGAAAAAGACCTAGGGGTCATGGAGGATGCATGTATGAATAACTCTGAGCAGTGCAGGAGAGTGGCCAGCAAGGCAAACAGGATGTTGGGATGCATCGTAAGGGGGATCACCTCTGGGAGCAAGGAAGTGATTCTGCCGCTGTACAATGGACTGGTTAGACCACACCTTGAGTACTGTGTACAGTACTGGAAACCACACTTGAAGAAGGACATACAGCTCCTGGAGAGGGTACAGAGGAGGGCAACTAAGATGATACGAGGGCTAGGGGATTTGACGTATGAGGACAGACTTGAGGAGCTCTGCCTGTTTTCATTGGAGGAGAGCAGAGACAAGGGGGGACATGATTGAGGTCTTCAAGTACCTCAAGGGAATAAATAGGGTAAACATAGAGGGGATCTTTAGACTAAAGCAGGGAGGTATCACCAGAGGGTATGGTTTGAAGTTGGAAGGTGGAAGGGTGAGGGGAAAGAGGAGTTTTCACTAGAGGGTGGTGGACCCTTGGAATGCACTGCCTGGTGAGCTGGTTCAGAGATCCACAGTGGAGGGCTTCAAGAGAGGGTGGGACAGACACAGAAAGTGGATGTATCAGATGATGGCCTGTCCCGGGGGGGGGGGGATGGATGATAGTAAGTAAGTAAATAAATTTTTATTTCTTTAAGGCGCCCTTCCAAAGCTCAGGGCGTCTTTACAATATCAGTCATACAAATCGAAACCACAACTATAAACAACAAATTCAAAAACAAAAAAAAATTGATTTGAAATTTGATAGAGGTTTCTGGAACACAAGGGGGGGGGGGTCCTCGGCACCCAACTAGGGATCTGAGGTACGAGCAGACTTGATAGACCGTAAGGCCTAATCTGCTGGCAAATAGTATGTTAGTATGACACTGAATGACGCAAATTGTAATAAGTTACCTACTATTGCTAATGCTCTTAATGCTCAATTCTCAGATCTCTCCGAATACACTGAGAAATTCAACCAACCTCTTACACTTCCTCCTGAGGTGCAAATTCTGCATGAAACCTCCTTTCGTCTCACATTAGTCTCCTCCACTGAGGTGCTGCATCTCCTCAAATCAATATCCCCTTATGGATCTGCAGGCCCGGATGGGCTACTGCCAAGCTTTTTGAAGCAGGCAGCCCCTGCCCTTGCTGTTCCTATTGCAAGAATTTTCAGTCTTTCCATACTAACCCAAACAGTACCAACACTGTGGAAAACCGCCCGCATTGTCCTGTTCCCAAAAAAGGGGATCTCAAAAATATAGCACATTATAGACCGATTGCCATTCTCTCTACCCTAAATAAACTTCTCGAGAAGGCCATCGCCACTCAAGTCTCAAATTACCTGCACCTTCACAACCTTATATCCCCTACCCAGCACGGATTCCGAACAGGACACAGCACCACAACTGCACTACTTCAGCTGACAAATGTAGTCCTTACGGCGATGGATAAGAGCCTGCTCACGGGTGCCATATTTATTGATCTCACAAAGGCATTTGACCTTGTGAATCACTCTCTGCTACTTTCCAAACTGTCCCACCTTAGCTTTGACCAGTTGACCATCTCCTGATTTGATAGCTACCTCTCAGGGAGGTTGCAATTTGTTCAAATTGAAACTGCCATCTCAAATCTTTACTCCACCTCTGTTGGAGTCCCCCAAGGTTCTATTCTTGGCCCACTACTTTTCTCTCTCTTTTCATTAACAACTTGTCCTCCCTTCCCTGCTCCTCCTTGTTGATCCTTTATGCTGATGACATGGTGCTCCTCTCCAGTGGTAAAGATCCCTTATCAGTAAGGGCACACCTTCAAGCAGACTTCAACTGCTTGCAGGAGTGGTTACTACAAAACAGGCTCCTAATGAATGCTAAGAAAACCGTAACTATGCTTTTTGGCCCCCTGTAAAGAATCAGATCTCTTACTCCAGATTTTTTGATACATTCTCTAGATGACTCCCCTCTTGAATTTGTTACCTCCTTCAGGTATCTAGGAGTTACTCTTGACCCATCTCTTGACTTTAACCTCCACATTGCGGCTACATGTAAGGCGGTTTACTCCAAACTCTCATATTCAGTTTTAAAATTAGGTCCTCCCTCTATGATGCTGCCCGGCTTGCTATTGCACAAGGATTTCTCCTCCCTTCTCTGACATATTGCTCTCAGGTTTACCTGAAAGCTAGCAAAGGAGTACTCCAGAAATGGAGCACCTGCTATAACAGTATATGTAGATTCGCTCTCTCCGCTCACAGACTTACCCATCATTGGCATCTCTACTCGTAACTGAATTGGCTCTCCCCAGACTCGCTCAGACACTATTCTGCGGGTTGTGTAATTGATAATATTATCAGAACGGGGTCCCCTGAATACCTTGCCGAACTATTAATGCAGCCCTCCCAAGCATACCTCCTCAGGGCATCTGCTCAAACCCAACTTGAAATTCCCAGATATCTCACAAAAAAAGGAGAACTATCCTTTGCCATATCTGCCCCCTCGTTCCCGGAACTCCATTCCCTCCCACATCAAACTCTCCAAATCCCACAAGGCCTTTAAACTGGGCCTTCGGGCACATGTAATAGAATCCGACTGCTGCTCTTGTGCTGTAACTTGAGCCTTACTCCTAGCATCTTTTCCTCCCTATGGCACTTCCTGTTTTCCTGCTGGTCTCCAAAATCTGCATGTTTCCCACATCCAGCAGGAATCCTATTGTTATAAAGCTACTTATTTTAAGTTTGTTTGCTGTTTGTCGTTTCAATTTAGTCAATGATGTATCATCGGGTGAAATTAATTAATGTAATGTTATTTATTTTCTCTTTGTTGTCACTGATGAGGACTGTACTTGGCTGTATACCGTCAAATGTTTTGTTCTTACTTCATGCTGCATCATGAAATACTCTTTAATGTTGACTCTGGTCTCTCCTGCCTGTATTCTCCCGGGTCGTGCCTGAATATAGGCAACATTGTTGTCTAGTGTACTTACCCGGTAAACAAAAACCAAATCAAAAATGAATCCATAGATAGATGGATATTTGAACTGGCACAATTTCCTTAGTACCTGCAATTTTTTGAATGCTAGGAAATGATAGTATTTCATCATAAAATGTGAAGAAACTGATATATACTGTGTGTGTTTATATATATATATATATATATATATATATATATATATGCAGTAGGCAAGAAATAAATCCTATGTAATAAATCCGAGCTACTATGTGAGAAATGTGAAATCTTACATTTATACACATAGCAGACACATCATCACAGATTTATACACATTGGGCTGGATATTCACACTGCGCCAGGCAGGGGCACAACCCTGTGCGCAGCGCACCTGAGATGCACCAGGGCATGGGCCGTGCGATATTCAACGGTGCTGTGCCATGGCTCAGCACTGTTGAATATGGCACTGTTGCCACCTGCATTGTGCATGGCACAGTGGCACTGCACCAGCGCAAGTGGCAAATGAGGAGCAGGGGGATGCGCCAGCACAAGTGCAGTTGTACCAGGCGCAGGAACCGTGATATTCAGCGGTGGGTATGCAAATGTGGCCATTATGCATGCAAGGTGCAAATGGGACCATTTGCATGTTATTATAGCCCCATTTGCATGCAGGTGCACCGATCCTCGGCAACTTACGCCTGGCACCCTGCCAGGCTGCAGCCGTCGGGGACCAACGCCCCCTGCCCCTCGGCAGCAACGCGCCCCAATGCCCAATCGTGGACTGTGTACAACTGTAAACTCCCTGGTGGTCCAGTGGACCTGCTCCCCCACCCGATTGTGGGTGTAGTAAAAATAATTTTAACCCTGGTGATCCAGTGGACCTGCTCCCCCGGCCAATCGCGAGCATAGTAAAAATAATTTTAACCCTGGTGGTCCAGTGAACCTGCTCCCCCACCCGATTGCGGGTGTAGTAAAAAGAATTTTAACCCTGGTGGTCCAGTGGACCTGCTCCCCAGCCCGATCACGGACGTAGTAAAAATTATGTTAACCCTGCTGGTCCAGTGGACCATATCTCAGCCCGATCGCGGGCTTTGTAAATGAAAATGTATCCCTCGTGGTCCAGTGGACCAAATCCAGCCTGATCGTAGGCTTTGTGACAGAAGAAATCCCTGGTGGTCTAGCGGTACCCCCTCCCTACCTGCCCGCGGACCGCCACCCTCCACCCCCAGTTAGCGGCGGGTGGCAGCTCTTCACCACAAGCCGCCCGGCTGCCGACTGACAGCGTACAGTACGGCTGCAATACGCCCATTGGTCCACAGTGTGGGCCAATGGCATACGAACCGTACTGTACAACATAGATCCTGATTGTGAATGGAATTCATTCAGATATCAGGACCGTGTAGTATAGTACGAGTCAGACGCCCATTGGCCCACGCTTGTGGACCAATGGGTGTACAGCCATATTGTACGTTGTCAGTCGGCGGGCGGCCAGGCGGCTTGCATGTGGGGAGTTGCCGCCCGCTGCTGACCAGAGGGAAGCAAGGTGGCGGGTCTGCATTGGCGGGTGGGGAGGGGATACCGCTGTACCACCAGGGATTTCTTCTATTAAATAGCCCGCGATCGGGCTGGATTCGGTCCACTGGACCACCAGGGATACATTTTCTTTTACAAAGCCCGCAAATGGGCTGAATTCAGTCCACTGGACCACCAAGGTTAAATTCATTTTTACTACGCCCGCGATCGGGCTGGGGAGCAGGTCCACTGCACCAGCAGGGTTAGAATTATTTTTACTTCACCAGCGATTGAGCAGGGGTGCAGGTCCACTGGACCACCAGGGTTTCTTTAGGGGTTACAAAGCCCGCGAGTGGGTGGGGGGTGTGTGATGATGGACCGTGGATCTGTAAGTCAGATGACCACCCACAGCTGGCGGCTGCCGTGTTGTACCCTGCAGTACAGCAGCTCACCTGTGGGTGGCCAGGCCTGCTCATTTTTTTTTCGCAGATCTTTGCCCCTCTCCGTGGGCACAAGGCGGTGTGTGCCTGCATATGTGCCGCACGTCCCGGGCTGAATATCAGGATGTGCTGAATATGCATGTGCACGCCCCCTGCACTTGCACAGCATACATTACTGGTGCAGCCCGGTACATTGGGATTTACACAGCGCAACATCCCCTTTTGAATATCGCACCAGGGAGCATCAGTGGGCTGCGCATGGCACAACACTGTTGTGCCATGCCCCCTTTGAATATCCTGCCCATATGTCACAAATACTCCGGAACTCATTTAGAATGTTCAGCCTCAGTACCAGTACTAACTATATTCAAATGCAAATAACTAAAATGAAAAAAAAAATACCATAGTGCTATGAGCATGAAAGTTGTTCAGCACAATATTATCTACAAAAGGAGTGGTATTTCATTTACATACACTATATAGAATTTTTTATAATTAGCAAAAAAGAGCAGAAAATGCAATTTTCTCTTCACTTTTTTGACAAACATATACAAAAAAAATAAACAATCAAAAGCAAATGTTCCTGCACTGACAGAAAGCATCCCTATTCCATAAATAAAATATACAATGGTGAGCTGTCAGATAAATAATTTATCTACACATGTGCTGTTTGACCTCAGACATCTCACTCATAGCTTACACCACTTGTGAGGTTACCCAAGGTCAAATAGCACTTGTGTAGATAAATCATTTATCTGACAGCTCACCATTGTATATCCTTTATACATACAGATACATATATATATATATATATTTTTTTTTTTTAAAGAAACAGATTTTGTGGAAGTAAATATGCAGTATTATGTGATTTTAACTCATGATTTTATTATATTAGCACATTGTCACTTTAGCAGACATTTTACTAGTCCACAAATACCCTATTTATTTGTATATACACCTTACATTGTATACATTTTATTCCAATATGTAGTTCGTTTACACAATATTTTATGAGCACACTATCACTTAAGATTCCTAAGCATTTAAGGTATTTGCACTTGAGTGGTATCCAACTCCTGATGACGCTCATGCCAGAGTGAAACTGGTAGAGGGTGTTCATTTCTGTATATATGTCTTGGCATTCTTGAGATTTTTTATATATTAAAGCCTTATTTTTGAAGACCTTGAGCAGTGCCGGCATTTGTTTGGACATTTTCTGAGGAAGATTTTGCTTGTGCATGCTCCGTGCATGGTGGAACTGTTTTTGCCTGCTTGCTTATCTGTCAACAAATTCAATGTTTGTACAAGAAATGGAAATTACATACCTACTGTAATTCCTGATCGTCTTGGACGAAGTCTCTACTACTCAGTCACACTAAGAAAAAATTACTCACCTTAGTAATTGCTTTTCTTCTCGTGGAGTCTTGCTATATTATAACAATAGCAGTCAGCCACTGCAGCTGAACTGCCCCGGAGAGGAAGGAGTTAACTCCAGAAGATCTGGAGTTCTACAGCGCGAGGGCGCTGTGCCCAAAGCTCTATCTGGCAGTTTCAAATGAAACTGTCAGATCTTTATGAAGCTAACATCAAAGGACGGAAAGTCTGTGTGGAAAAAACTACACTAGCCCATGGCTACCTACTAGTAGTAATAACAACAATATAAAGAACAAAGAAACACTCAGAGCCATAATAACAAAAATTGATGGTATTATGGTTCGTTTTACCACCCTTGACAAGCACATATGAACCCCCCCTTCCCCCAAAGACTCAAGTCCAGGAAGTGGGAAATATAAATAACCTAAATGAAACAATCTAGATCCCTAACCCAAAGGAAAAGAGGGTAAGGGAAAAACTACAATGGCATGACACAGTGCTTGCTCAATTCGCCACCCTACCCAAGTAGAAGTTCTGAGAGGCGGGGGGTGGTTATATAGCAGACTCCATGAGAAGAAAGCAATTACTAAGGTGAGTAATTTTTCTTCAAACACCATGAAGTCTTGCTATATTATAACAATAGCAGATTACACAGCAGTACCTCCATGGAGGAGGTCAGAACCTACTTAGGAAATAGGCTCTGAAGCACAGCTGTGCCAAACCGAGCATCTCTCCTGGACTGGACATCCAGGGAATAATGCTTGGTAAAGGTGTGAACTGTCTTCCAGGTAGCAGCTTGACAAATCTCCAGAATAGGATGTCTCTAGCAACGCTAGAAGCAGCTGTACCCTGGTGGAGTGGGCCCTCAATCCTGGGGGGGACTCTACCCAGTTTCTGATAACAGAATTGGATACAAGAAACAATCCACCTTGCAATTGTTCTCTTAGTGGCAGGTTTCCCTTTGCCAACCTCGCCATAGGTAAGAAAGAGTTGGAGGGATTCGAACCTATGACCTCTGGTGCTCTCTAAATAGTAGCTTAAGGCTCTTTTGACATCCAGGCTGTGCAGTCTCCTCTCACCTGAGGAAGAATGCTCAGTGAAAATACTGGGAGAGAGATAGATTGATTCAGGTGGAAATCAGAAACCACCTTAGGCAAAACTTTCTATTAGTCCTAAGGACTACCTTATCTCTATGGAAAGAGATAAAATCTTCTTCCACTGACAGGGCCTGTAGCTCACTTATCGTCTGGCAGAGGTGATAGCTACTAGGAAAACGGTTTTCCACGTTAAATACTTGAGCTCTGCAGAAGACAGAGGCTCAAGGGGGTTAATTAACTGAGCAATGCAAATATTCAGGTCCCAGGCGGGAGCTGGTTCCCAAAAGGAGGGTTAGTATGAAGTAACCCTTAAAAACTTGGAGAACACCGGGTGAGAAGAAAGGAGGCAGGCTTCCCTGCTGACACAAAAAGCAGAGACAGCTGCCAGATGAACCTTCAGGGTAGCTGGTCTAAGGCCTAGGGAATTCAGATGGACCAAATAGTCCAGTAGAATGGGAAGATCAGCAAATTCTGGGATAATCTGCCTCTCAGAGCACCAGATGGAAAACCTCTTCCACTTGGAATTATAAGTGGCCCTAGTGGAAGGCTTCCTTGAAGCCTTTACAATATCCATGACACCTTGAGAAAGGTGTAAGTCATCAAATTCTAGCTCCTCAAGAGCCAAGCCTTGAGGTGGAGGGATTTGAGGTCCAGATACCACACTCTCCCCTGTGTACAGGCCAGTAAGTCGTGGACTCTGGGCAGGCTCAGGGCAGCGTGGACTGCCAAGGACAGGAGCAGAGGGTACCAGGGCTGTCTGGCCCAATCTGGGGCAATCAGAATCACTCTGCAAGGTTGAGATCTGATTTTACTAGTACCCTGAAAGGAGAGAAAGGGGAAAGGCATACAGGAACTTCCTTTCCAGTCCAACAGAAAGCGTCCAGAGGACTGAGCCCAGAACTGGAGGCCTGCAACAGAAAAGAGGAAGTTGGTGGTTGTCTGGGGCTGCGAAAAGATCTATCTGAGGTGCCCCATCTGGCAAAGACAGACCCCAGCACTTGTGGATTCAGAGCCCATTCGTGATGGCCCTGAGAAATTCTGCTGAGGGCGTCCGCCAGGACATTGTCCTTCCTGGGAGATGAACCGCTATCAGGAGGTGTTCAGGGAGTAAGCCAGAGACCACAACTTCATTGCTTCGTGCACAAGGCTGAAGACCGAGTGCCCCTGCTTGTTGATGTACCACATTGTGGTGGTATTGTCTGTCCTGACTTGAACCACTTTGTTCTGGACAGAATCTGAAAACACCAAGAGCTAAAAGACAGCTCTGAGTTCCAAAAGATTGATGTGGAGCAGAGACTCCTGAGGAGACCATACCCCTGAGTGGCAAGGTCGCCAGGTGAGCCCCCACCCTAACAGGGGAGGCATCCGTGGTGAGGGTGAGGGAGTGAGAAATGGGAATGAAGGAACCCCTGTCTTAAATTGCTCTGGACCTGCCACCAGTGGAGGCTAGGATCAGAGTTTGAGTAACTGGGACCAACTTGGTAAGGGGTCCTTCCTTTGAGACCAATAGGCCCTCAAATGGAACTGAATGTCCTCATCTGGAATCTTGCTCCCTGCACGACAGCTGTGGAAGCAGCCATGTGCCCGAGGAGTTGCAGAAAATGCCTTGCTGGTCGAGAGACCCGCAGGGTAAAGGAGGATGCCAGGGCGATGAGTCTGTCCACCCTTTCCGATGGAAGAAAAGCCCTGGCTAACCTTGTGTTCAATTCTGTGCCTATGAAAGTTAGGACCTGAACTGGTTCCAGAACTGACTTTGGTAAGTTTAGCAGGAATCCCAGGGAAGTGAGAAGCTGCTGGGTGACTTGCAAGTGGGATTTCACCTGACCTGGAGACTGACCCACAATGAGCCAGTCGTCCAGGTAGGGAAACACAGCAACCCCTTGCCTTCTTAAGCGAGCCACTACTACAGCGAGACATTTTGTGAATACCCTTGGCGCAGAGGTAAGGCCGAAGGGCATTGCCCTGAACTGGTAGTGGCCTGAGGGCAGTTCGAACCTGAGGTACTTTCGGTGAGAAGGCCTGATCAGAACGTGAAAATAGGCATCCTTGAGGTCCAGGGAAGCTAGCCAGTCCCCTGCCAGAGTCAACATTTTGAACTTTGGTTTCAACAGATGCTTGTTCAAGTATCTTAAATCTAGAATGGGCCGCCATTCTCCTGTCTTTTTGGGGGTAAGAAAGTATCTTGAATAAAGCCCCTTGCCCTGATGGCAAGGAGGAACCCTTTCCACTGCTTTGCAGTCCAGCAGAGCAGAAACCTCTGCTTCCAAAGCAAGGGCTTCTGAAGGATTTGCAGGTGGAAAATGCCTGGCTCTCATCTTTGGAAAGTGTTTGAAGCTGAGAACCAGACCCTGGCCTATTACCTCCAGAACCCATCTGTCCGTGAGTTAGGGACAGCCAGTTCCAGCTGAAATAGGCCAACCTGCCCCACTGGTACAGGAGAATCGGCCCTGGGCACCCCATCAGGGTGCCTGCTTAGCAGCAACCTTAGGCTGAGGGAGAGGACGGTCTACTTGAGCCTCGTCTACCCCTGCCTCTGAAGAAACCTTCATAGACAGCAGAGAAGGCTTGAAATTGGTAAAAGGCCTGAAAAAGGCCTGCCCCTACCTCTGGGAGCATGCCTTGTGGCATGGCATGCTTCTCCTTAGCCTGCACTTTTGTAGGTAGTTCTGTATTCATCCATCTTTTCATATAGTTTTCTGTTTGTTCCCCAAAAAGAGAATTTCCCACTACAGGAAAATCCATAGCCTTTGACTGGGTATCTTGGGACAGATTAGTGCATCTGAGCCATGCCAACCTACGGGAAGCTACAGAAGTGGCCATGACCCTAGAAGAAACATCATTAACATCAACAGCAGTATGAAATTGAACTTTAGAGGCTTCAATGCCATCAGCAGCCACCTGTTCCAACTCACTAGCCAGCTGTCCGTGGGCCTGCTTGGCTAACTGCAATACTGTGTCCCACCTAGATTTCTGATATCTAGCTACATAAGCCATATAATTTGCCTGCCTGAGCCCCAAAGAAGCTGCCATATACTGTTTCTTCGCCATGGCATCAATCTTCCTGGAATCCTTATCAGGAGGATGTGAGGCCAGAGGAATATTAGCCTTGTCACAGGCTGCAGCTTGTACCACACCTACATGACTACACTGCTCAGTAAGGAAGTCTGTATCCGAGCCTGACAAAGTATACCTTCTGTCCATTTTTTTATCTACAGGAGGCACAGAATGAGGATTTTTATAAATCTTCGTTGTTTGCTTCCTAAATGACTTATGCAAAGGAATAGACAACCTCCTAGACTCTGGAATATCCATCATTTCCACATAATCAGGCTCCTCTTGCTCATCCACAGCCTCCTCTAAAGGAAGCTGGAGGGTTTCTGCAACCTTTTGTAAAAATAAAGAAAGAAGGGGACTCAGACAGAATGGAGGAGATTCTAAAGGTCTGTCTGGAGAAATGTCCGGTTCAATGGGCACGTCCAGACCCCCAGCCACACATATAATGATCAAATTCCTCCTCCCCCTCCTGTGGTTCATAAAAATCCTCAACTTCAAAATCCTGAACCACTGGGACTGAACGAACCAACCTTTTACCAGCTGTTGGTGGTTCTACAGATCCCTGAGACAGTGACTGGACAATCTGAATGGCTTTAGCTATCTCTGCAGCAGTTGGAGACACAATTTTGAACTACTGATTTCCTTGTCTTTTTACTTGGGACTGGTTCCTCTGAACCAGCCTTCCTTTTGCCCGAGTAAGTCTCGCCCTGGTCAGAGGGCACTCTCTCTGGTCCAGTGGGTACTGGACCGGGCTGGCCATCCGGGTCAGCGGACTTTTTGGCCTCTCGTTCCCTGAGCCGGCCCAATCTCTTCTCCAGGGTGGCTGCAGGGAAATTTTTACACACCTGGCAGTCTGACAGGAGGTGGTCAGCCCCCAGACAATAAACACAAGTGGTGTGTGGGTCAGCCTTGGCAAAGGCGTCCCCACAGACATCACAGTGTTGAGGAAGCAGTGGGCGGTTTTCTTTTGGGTTTCTCAGACATAATGCCAGCCCTAACCAAAACTTGCCCTTTTGATGGCAGTGCAGGCAAGACACCCTTATCGGTTCCTAACCGTGTCACGGTATTTGAAAAAACGTTATAATTCCGGTTTTAGAACCGATAAGAACCGGGAACCGCACTCTAAAATCCACTGTACACTTTTAAAATACAGAAAAACAAACCATCGGTTCAAACCGAACCGATAATTAATTTTCCACAGACTTAAATTTTTGTACTTACGTTTACCAGATACAGCTTTAAAACCGAAATGCGGTAAAAATAATAACTTTTGCCGGTTCAAATGAACCGAAAATACTAACCTGAACGAGAATGAACCGAGCTGAAGGAGCTGATCTCTCGAGCGACTGTTCAGTGAAGCGGAGTAAAGAATCTGACAGTTTCATTTGAAACTGCCAGATAGAGCTTTGGGCACAGCGCCATCGCGCTGTAGAACTCCAGATCTTCTGGAGTTAACTCCTTCCTCTCCGGGGCAGTTCAGCTGCAGTGGCTGACTGCTATTGTTATAATATAGCAAGACTTCATGGTGTTTGAATGGGAGTACTGCGAAGGCACTAGGACCCAGGAGGAGCCAAACTTTTTCAGGAGGGCCGGCACCAAGGTGGAGCCGCAAGGGAGTGGCACTGCAAGCTAGGCTCATGCAGTATAGACTACCTCGGCGTTGACCCTCCAACCGCCTCAGTACCTTTTTTTCCGAGGAGATGCAACGTAACTAACCTAGAGAGGACTAGCCTAAAAACTGGACATAAGATAATCCGAATGACCCATGTAAGAAGGGTCAAATAACCAAGTCTTCACAGCCCAAAGATTGAAGGAGTAAAGACCATAAACAGAGAAGGGAGCTCAGGTATGATGGGTGGGTGTGTGAATGAGTGGTGGAGACTTCATCCAAGAAGATCAAGAATTACAGTGGGTATGCCATTTCTATATCTTACTAGACATAAAGTCTTCACCACTCATTCACACTAATGGGAGAGTACCGAGTTAAAATAATCCCCCAAGACGGGCGGCAGGAGAAAGGAGCTCGCTTAGGATAGTTGTCCATTACGAATTGTCCTGCCAAAAGACTGGTGCTGCCTGGCATGAACATCTAAAGCATAGTGCTTGACGAAAGTGTGTACGGAGCTCCAGGTGGTCGCACTGCAAATGTCTGCAATGGAAGCATTACGAATTTCCACCAGAGATGCTGCGACTGCTCTGGTAGAGTGAGCATACACTCTGCCTTCCAGCTTGACCTGTGCCATAGAGTAGCAATGGCGAAGGCATGCCACTAACCATGCTGAAATGTACCTGATAGCAACAGGTTGACCCAACCGGGTCGTGCTGTAGGAGACAAACAGTCGTTGAGCCTTGCAGATCTCTTTTGTCCTGTCTGGGTAGAACCGCAAACGTCTCTTTACATCCAAAGAATGAAGCGTACACTTGCCCTCATTCTGGAAATTCGCAAAGTAGGTAAGAAGGACTAAAGGTTAATTCAAATTAAATTCTAAGACAACCTTAGGAAGGAACCTGGGATGAGTCCTAAGAACTACCTTGTCCTTGTGAAAGACAGTATATGGAGGATCTGTAACCAAAGCATGTATTTCTGATACTCTACGGGCAAGTAATGGTAAGAAGGCAGTATAGCGCAGTGGTTTAAGGCTCTGAGCTGCAAATCTTGACATCCAGCAGACCAGACTTGGGTTTGAATCCTACAGTTTCCACTTACATACTGTGTGACCCTGAGCAAGTCACTTAACTTCCCTGTGCTCCCAGGTCGCTTCTGTAAAAAAGCTTTCAGCTTAGTGTGCTACTCCTGGTTAAACAACTAAAAAAAAAAAAAGAAGTAATGGCCACCAGGAAGGCCGACTTCAAAGTTAGAAATTTCAACTCACAAGTGGCTAGAGGCTCAAAGGGTTTACAAGTAAGCATGTCTAGCATGAGGTTAATGTCCCAGGTTGCAACTGGATGTCTAATGGGTGGGCTGGTATGCAGAATGCCGTTAAGAAACCATTTAACTACAGGTAACTGAGCCAAGGACATTGAAAGTACAGGCTTGTGGTATGTGGAAATTGCGCAATGATGAACTATGACTGTAGAGGACTGCAGACCTGTGTTACAGAGGTCTAAGAGATACTCCAGGACTTTACTTGGTGGGCATGAAAAGGGATTCCAAGATGATTTCACACACCAGATAGAGAAACACTTCCACTTAGCTGTGTACGTTTTTCCAGTAGCTGGCTTGCACGCAGCTAAGAGAATATCTGAAACTATACAAAAACCATTAAACTTGTTCACCTCTATCTCCTGAGGAACCAGGCATGGAGGTGAAGGGGCCACAGGTTGGGATGAACTACAGGTCCCTGGGTTAGAAGGTTTGTCTGGAGTGGAAGCTGTTTCGGGGAGGTTTCTGATAGGCTGATGATTAGAGGAAACCAAACCTGGCGAGGCCAAAATGGGGCAATGAGAATCAGTCTGCCCCCGTGCCTCCAATTTGAGCCGCACCCTGAGCTAGGGGAAGAGGAGGAAATGCGTACAGAAAGAGTTTTGTCCAGCGCAGCCTGAATGCTTCCTGACAAAAAACGCCAGGTCCTGGATTTCTGGAGTAGAAGTGAAGCAGTTTTGCACTGAGTGAGGATGCAAAAAGGTTCGGGTCCAGAGTTCCCCACTCTTTGAAGAGTGACTGAATGACGGTTAAGTCAAGAGACCACTCATGAGGATCTGTCTCTGTTCTGCTGAGACAGTCTGCCAGTTTGTTCTGTACTCCTGGCAGGTAGACCGCCTGAATCAGAGCCTTGTGCTCCAGGCACCATTCCCACACTCTCATTGCTTCCCTGCATAATGGGTAAGAGTGTGCACCAACCTGCTTGTTGATGTAATACATCACTGCCTTGTTTGAAGGAGAATGGTCTTGTGACAGAGTATGTCCTTCAAAGCTCGGACTGCATAGTGGATGGACCTCATTTCCAGAATATTTATTTGGAGTTGGAACTCGTCCTGGGTCCACGTGCCCTGGATGTGGAGATGCTGGCAGTGAGTTCCCTAGCCCAGTAAGGACGCATCCATGGTAATGGAGATCTGGGGATCTAGAGAGGTGAAGGGGTATCCTTCCAGAAGTTTGTCCTCCTGAGACCACTAGGTGAGTGACCATTTCAACAGTTCTGTCACCTTGATGTGAAAGGACTGAAGGTGAGTGGCTGGTGACCATTGAGTGCTGAGCATCCACTGAGAGGTTCTCATGTGGAGACGAGCCAGAGGTACAGTGAACACCGAGGATGCCATGAGACCCAGCACCTGCTACATTGAAAGTGCTCAAACTGAGCTGTTCTCTCTGATGAAGCAGGCCATCTGAAGCATATTGCTTCTTCTGTCTTCCGGAAGGAAGGTTTTTGCGCATGAGGAGTCCAGAAGGGCTTCTATGAAGAGAAGCTTCTGGGAGGACTGCAGCTAAGACTTTTTCAGGTTGAGCAGAACTCCCATTTACATGAGGAAGTCTGAGGCCGTAGCCACAGCCTCCAGAGTCTCTTGTCTGGAGGGGCTTACGAAAAGCCAGTCATCCAGATATGGGAATACTTGGATTCCGATTGTCCTTAGATGCACCGCAAGAACTGCACAGCATTTTGTAAAGACTCGAGGCACCGAGGATAGCTCAAAGGGCAGGACTCTGAATTGGTAGTGCTGACCCAATGCCACAAACCTTAGGTTCTTGTGGTGCTTTGGGTGTATGAGAATGTGTTGGTAGGCATCCTGCATGTCCAGGGAGACTAGCCAATTGTGTTGATGAATCAAAGATAACAGGGTACTGAGTCATATCATCTTGAACTTTTCCTTGGAGAGGAACTTGTTTAACTTTCTGATGCTGAGAATAGGGCACATACCACCTGTTTTCTTTGGAACCAGAAAGTAGTGGTAGTATAAACCTGTTTCGTTGATCCAGCGGGACTACTTCTACTGCCCTGTGGCTCAGAAGGCCTTGCACCTCGGAAGTAAGAAGGTCTGACTGCGAAGCAGACAGCTTGGGCTGCTGCATGGGATGATGACACGGAGGGGTTTCTGACAGTTTGAGAGAGTACCCCTTGTAGTTTATCCTGAGGACCCATTTGTCTGATGTTATTGACTTCCACTGGTCATAGAAGAAAAAATTACTCACCTTAGTAATTATGTTTCTTCTAATGGAGTCTTGCTGTATTCTGACTGTTGCAGTTAGCCACTGCCTTTAAACTGCCCCAGAGAACAAAGGATTAACTTTTCTATGCAGAGCATAGAATGCTGAGCTCGAGCTCGGTTGAGGTCTCTGTCTGGAACCCTTTGAAATCTAACCGTCAGATTCTTACAAGCAAAAACTCACTAACTATTCTATGTGGAAATTGTAAAATTTTTACTAGCCAACTGGCAACAAAACGTTTTGGATTCCCAAAGGAAGACTCAAGCCAGGAAACCCAAAAACCAAAAACCAATCCAAATAAGAGTGATAATAAGAAAACAAACACCCAAACGAAAAGAAGAGGGTGTAACAGGAGCACCCCTGAGGTGCAACACTGCACTTGCCCACCCACTTCCCAAAAACTGGTTCTGAGAGGGGAGGCAGGGAGGGAGGTCAGAATACAGCAAGACTCCATTAGAAGAAACATAATTACGAAGGTGAGTAATTTGTTCTTCAAACAACATGAAGTCTGGCTGTATTCTGACTATTGCAGACTACCAAGCAGTACCTCCATGGAGGAGGGACAGAACCTACTTTGGGAATAGGCTCTGAAGTACTGCTGTGCCAAACTGAGCATCACTCCTAGCCTGGATATCCAGAGAGTAATGCTTGGTAAAGGTATGAACTGTTTTCCAGGTGGCTGCTTGACACATTTCTAAGAGAAGAATATTCCTGGCAGCAGCCAGGGAAGCAGCTGTACCTCTGGTGGAGTGAGCCCTCAGGCCTGAGGGTGGAATTTTTCATAGTTTCTCATAGCAGAATTGTATACAAGACACAATCCACCTGGCAATAGTTCTCTTGGTAGCAGGTTCGCCCTTTCCCACTTCTCCAAAAGTGAGGAACAATTGAAGGGAATCAAACCTGTGACCCTTGGTACACTCTATATAGTAGCTAAGGGCCCTTTTAACATCTAAACTGTGTAGCCTCCTCTCTCCTGAAGAAGAATGATCGGTGAAGAAAACAGGGAGAGACATAGACTGATTCAAGTGGAAATCTGAAACCACTTTGGGAAAGAACCTTCTATTGGTTCTAAGAACCACTTTATCCCTATGAAAGGAGATAAAATCAGGTTCCACTGACAGGGCTTGCAGTTCACTGATACGTCTGGCAGAGGTAATGGCTACTAAAAACACAGTTTTCCAAGTCAAGTACTTAAGCTCTGCTGAGGACAAAGGTTCAAAGGGGGGTTGTATAAGTTGAGCAATGCAAACATTTAAATCCCAGGCAGGGACAGGGTCTCTAAAGGGAGGATTGGTATGAAGCAATCCTTTAAAAAATTTACAGAACACAGGATGAGATGATAGTGAGGAAGACTTTCCCACTGACAGAAAAGCAGAAACAGCTGACAAGTGCACCTTGAGAGTAGCTGGCCTGAGGCCTAAGCCATTCAAATGGACCATATAATCCAGAACTGTGGACAAATCAGTAGTATCTGGGGAAACATGTTTTTTGGAACAACAAATGCTGAATCTGTTCCATTTGGAGTTATAGGTTTTTCTAGTGGCGGGCTTTCAAGAGGCTTTGAGAATATTCAGAACTCCCTGAGATAGATGCAAATCTGCATACTCCAACTCTTCAAGAGCTATGCCTTGAGATTGAAACACTGAAGATTGGGTACCAAATCCTCCCCTGAGAGGAGGTTAACAGGTTGTAATTCCTGGGAAGAGACAGGGGAAAATGGACTGTTAGGGACAGGGACAGGGGGTATCAAGGCTGTCTGGCCCAGTCTAGAGCAATCAGAATCACTTTGCAAAATGTGACCTTATCTTGACTAAAACTTTGAACAGTAGAGGAAAAGGAGGGAAGGCATACAGAAATGTCCCCTCCAAGTTCATAATCAGAGCATCCAGAGGGACTGAACCCAATACTGGGGGTCTGCAACAACAGAGAGGAAGTTGGTGATTGTCTGGGGCTGCAAGAGATCTATCTCTGGAGTGCCCTACCGTGAAAAAATCACCTTCAAGACCAGAGGGTCCAAGGACCATTCGTGATGGCCCTGTGAGATCCTGCTCAGTGTATCTGCTAGCACATTGTTCTTCCCTGGAAGGTGGACTGCTATCAAAGAGGTTTGCAGGGAATAAGCCAGGGACCACAACATCACGGCTTCTGTGCACAAGGCCGTAGACCGAGTGCCTCCCTGCTTGTTGACGTACCACATTGTAGTGGTGGTGTCTGTTCTGACTTGAACCACCTTGCTCAGCACTGACTGAGAGAAAGCATGCAGGGCCAGAAAAACTGCCCTGAGTTCTAGGTTATTGATATGGAGAAGGGATTCCTGAGGGGACCATAGCCCCTGGGCAGTGAGGGCCCCCAGATGGGCTCCCCAGCCCAGAAGGGAAGCATTCGTAGTAAGGACCACTGAATGAGACTGAGTGGCAAATGGGACCCCTTGTCTTAAATTGTCCTGATCCTGCCACCATTGAAGGACTTAGATCAGGGTCTGGGTCACTGGAATCAGTTTGGTAAGGGAGTCTTTCCTTTGGGACCAAAAGGCCCTCAGATGGAAAGTACAGTTACGTAAGAACTTACCGTAACAGTAGATCTTCGAGAACAGCTCTTGCAGCAGGTTACACCATTAGGACTGAAGCCGGCAGGCGTCAGGACCCCACGGACAACTCTAGCTAGCTATCTTCAGCTGGGACGGCCCCCGACGTTGGTCCCGCCTCCGAAGTCAGATGTAGTACATAAGGGGGCGGTCCCACCAGATTCCCCAGTTCTCCCGCCGGAGACTTCCGGCCAAGGCAGACATCAGAATGGGAGACCGAGAATCCACTGTCAGAAGAAAACACGGGAACAATTCCCTGTTGATAAAGGCTAAAGCCATGCCTCTTCCAAGGGGGAAGGTGGGCGGGAAGGTACCTGCTGCAAGAGCTGTTCTCGAAGATCTACTGTTACGGTAAGTTCTTAAGTAACTGTACTATCTTACTGAGACACAGCTCTTGCAGCAGGTTACACCATTAGACTTATTCCCAAGCAGTAACGCTGCCAAAATTCGGAGGAGGAAAATAGGAAATACATTCCAGGTCCTGAATCTAGGACAGGAGACCCTGTAGCACCACCAGGCCGAAACCGTCTCTTCGCCGAGACGCGATGTCCAGGCTATAATACCTGATAAATGTATGCACAGAGTTCCAAGTGGCTGCAGCACATATGGCAGAAGTGGAGACATTTCGGAGTGCTGCAAAGGAGGTGGCCACGCCACTAGTGGAATAACCCTGGACTGAAGCCGGAAGGGGCTTCTGTTTGAGCTCATAACAGAATGAAATACACTGGACAAGCCAGCGAGACAGGGACTGTTTGGATACAGGTTGGCCCATCATCCTCTCAGAAAAAGAAACAAAAAGTTGCTCAGAACTACGAGAAGACTTAGTTCTGTTGAGCTAATACCTCAGGCTGCGGTGAACATCCAGGATGTGAAGAGGAGCCTCTCCTCTATTCGAGTAGTTCGGGAAGTAGACCGGCAGGTCAATGTCCTGATTTAGAGTGAGTGAAGAAACCACCTTAGGCAAAAATTTAGGATTCGACCTCAGGGATACTCTGTCCCGGTGGAAAACTAAATAAGGCTCTTTGCACATGAGAGGCGTGAAGCTTAGAAATTCTTCTCGCTGAGTAACAGCAACCAAAACAGCGTTTTCCATGACAGAAAACGCAGCTCGCAATCCGCGGCAGGTTCGAAGGGGGGAAGCTTGAGTTGTTCCAGGACAAAGAGCAAGTCCCATGGAGGCAATGGGTCCTTAATGGGTGGCCTAAGGTGTAACACCCCTCTCAAAAATTCCCGAGAGGCGTCCAATTGTGCCACTGTACGATGTCCCACCAGAAGGTGGTAGGCAGAGATGGCACAAAGGTGCACCTTGATAGAGGAGTAGGCTAGACTTGAGCGAAGAGGGAGGCAGGTGGTCAACACCACTCCCACGGGCAACCTAAGGGAAAAATCAGCGTGCTAGCGGAGCCATAAACAAAAACGGCGCCATTTCATGGCGTACATCGCATGCGTTGCCGGCTTTCTGGCTGCAGAAAGAACTTCCGCAACCTCTTGCGAGACTCCGTGACGCAAGATGGCTATGTCTCTAGGAGCCATGCATGCAGGTTCAGTGAACGCAAGTCCGGGTGGGCTAGTGAACCTTTCTCCTGAGACAGGAGGTGGGAGCTGAACGGCAACGGGAGCGGGGGTTCCCGGGATAGCTGAATCAGCAAGGGGAACCAGATCTGTCTGGGCCAAAAGGGAGCCACCAAGATCATTATTGCGTGCTCCCTGCGCAGTTTGAGAAGAACTCTCTGGATCAACGGGAAAGGAGGGAAAGCGTAGAGGAATCTGTCCGCCCAGGAGAGGGACAACCCGTCTCGCCAGAAAACACCAGGCCCTGGATCTAGCGAGCAAAAATTGGGCAGTTTTGCATTGGATGGGAATGCGAACAAGTCTAACTCTGGAGTTCCCATCGAAGAAACATATCCTCCGCTACCTCTTGAAGAAGTTCCCACTCGTGGACTCTGGCCTGGGAGCGACTCAGGCCGTCTGCAATCGTTGTCCACCCGGGAACATGTACAGTGATCAAATTCGCGCCGTGTTGGATTACCCAATCCCACACCCTCATGGCCTCCCTGCAAAGGGGGTAAGAGTGCGCCTCCTTGTTTGTTGAGGTAATACATCACCGCCGTGTTGTCTGTCTGAAGCAGAAGAGTACTCGGTGGGATTTCTGACTGAAAAGCCTGCAGGGCGTAGAGAACCGCCCTCATCTCTAGAACATTGATATGGAGATGAGCTTCCAGCGGGGTCCACGTACCCTGGGACTTCACCCCGTCCAGGTGTGCCCCCCACCCTAGACCTGAGGCGTCTGTGGTGAGGATAACCTCTGGGGACGGCGCTACAAATGGGACGCCCATGGAGAGCGACCCTGGGTCTAGCCACCACTGCCAGTCTCGAATCACAGTGTTCATGATCCTGACCGGATGTTGCAAGTGGTCTTGCCTTTGGTCCCATTGCGCCTTGAGCATCCACTGAGTTACCCGTATGTGGAGCCTTGCGAAAGGGACGGTAGGAATGGCCGCAGCCATGTGTCCGAGCAAGCGAAGGACCGACCTGGCAGGGACGGTCTTGTTCGATGATAACTCCCTGATGAGGGATCTGATGCGCTCCGCTCTGTCGTCTGGAAGAAAGGCTCTTCCCTGAACGGTGTCCAGTACTGCACCTATAAATTGCAGTTTCTGCGATGGTACCAGGAGAGACTTCTCGTGGTTGATTAGGATGCCCAGAGATCGGAACAGGTCCTGGGTGCTCTGGATCACCACGTAACAACGCCTCTCTGGAGGCGGCCATGAGAAGCCAATCGTCCAGGTACGGGAACACATAATGGCCCTGTCTCCTTAGAGACGCTGCCACGACTGCCATGCACTTGGTAAAGACCCTGGGTGCGGATGACAGTCCGAATGGAAGGGCTCGAATTGAAGGTGGTGGTGAGAAACCTCGGCGCAGGGAACCTCTTGTGCACCTGAGCTATAGGGATGTGCAGGTATCGTCCTGCATGTCTAAGAAGCGCTAAGAAGGCGTCTTTGTTCAGCACGGGAATGAGACCCGGAAGAGTCACCATGCGGAATCTCTTGTAGGTGACCGACACATTGAGGTCGCTGAGGTCCAAAATTGGACGGAGGTCCCCTGTTTTCTTTGGAACCAGGAAGAAGTGGGAATAATATCCTTGTCCTCTCTGGTTCTCCGGGACGTACTCTATCGCTCCCTTCTGTAAGAGCGCAAGTACTTCTTGCCAGATCAGAGATTTGTGCTGACCTGGATATCGGGAGAGCAAAGGAGGCCTCGGTGGTGGCTTTTCTGTGAATTCTATATAGTGGCCTCTTCTGACCAACTGAAGAACCCACCTGTTGGTGGTTATAGCCTGCCAACCCAACAGGAAGTTCGCAATGCGACCCCCAACCATGATTTCCCATTGATCCTGAGGGGCGGGGGCCGGAAAGGAGTCAGGCTGTGGTGGCTGAGGGTCCCGCTGGCTGGGCCGGCTAAGGAGTGCTGGCTTTGGCCGCGGGCTGTTTCCCCTGGGCTCTACGAAACCGGAGCCTCTCTTGTGGATGAGGAGGGACTGCTGCCTCTGCATCCGTCCACCCACCGGGCTTTGGTTCCCACGAAAGGAACTAAGCCTGGCCGGTACATGGCTGACCGACCTCACCGCTTTCTCGGCCTCTTGAAGTCTGATAATGATCTTCTCTGAAGGTTTACCAAACAAGACTTCTCCCTCGAGTGGAGCGTCCATGATATTCTTCTGGATGACCGGGGTAAAGCCGGAGACGCGTAACCAAGAGTGCCTCCGGAGGCATACGCCAGAAGCTGCTGCTCAGGCCGAAGAGTCCGCGGAGTCATACGCGGCTCGTAGCACTGGGTTCCCACGTCTGAACCCGCACGGAGGAGTTGAAGCATCTCCTTCTGCCCACCTTCCGCAGTTTTCAGCCTCCAGACCCTGTTCCCACAAGGCATTTTGGAACTGAACCATGTGGGTCAAATAATTCAAGGATCTGATGGCAAGTAAGCGGAAGCATACGTGTGCCTACCCATAGCGTCCAACTGCTTGGACTCTGGGTCCGGTGGCAGGGTGCTCAGATGTTGCGGTCTCTGGGACCGGTCATGTGAGGCTGTGATGACCAGAGAGTTGGCCTGAGGCTGCTGAGTCAAGTACTGGTCTTCTCTAGGAGCCTTGTACAAGCGATCAGCTTTCTTCAGCATCGCCGGGAGCGAATGTGGACGCTTCCACGCTGCCTTGGTGACGTCCATGAAAGTGTCAACCAAGGGTGGCACCACCCCAGGCTTGGTGTCCTTCTGCCGAAGATATTTGGCGAGGCGTATCCTTTCGGAGTCTAGCTCTTCCGCATCCCATCCCATGTTCTCTTGGATGTGCCTCATAATATCCGAGAACGAAGGGTCATCCAGAGGAGACTTTGGCATCTCACGTGGGTCCGGAGAAGGGATGGAGAGGGGAGATGGGGATCTGGATGTTGAGAACTCTGATCCCGTGGCCTCCGTCGAAGGCGATCGTCGGTGTCTCCTGGGTCTCTTGGGGCTGGGTGACCTAGAAGAGGATTTCGACGGAGGTCTCAGCTTGTCTGGTCTCCCCCTGGGAGGGGTTCCGTACTCCCGGGGAGGAGGTGAACGGCCTGCCGACCCCGATGGCGAGGGGGTTGCAGGAACCGAAGGTGTAGGAGGAAGAGGAGGAGGAGGAGGAGGAAGAGGAGGAGGAGTGGGAACCATGTCCTTCTTTATGGTATCCCACCAGTAAGTGAAGCGGTCCTTCACATCCGCTAAGGAAAGGCCGACGATAGTCCGGGCGCCGGCGTCGGCACCACAGGGGGCTCAGGTAACGGCGAGGGTTCCCTGGGCATCTCTACAAGACCGGGGTCGCCCGTCTGGTCCTTGGGCTGCGTCAATTCTTCCTCGGTTAAGGTCTCCTGACCGACGTCGGTCGGAGGCGTCAGGGCTCTCGTCTCAGGAGGAGCCGGCGCCGGCCCCCCTACCGGCGTCCACTGAGGTGTTGGCTTGGCCGGCGACGGTCGTCTGGCCGACGGCGGCTCCAGGGATGTAGGGCACGAGGACGACGACGGACGCACCGGCGTCAGATCCTGAGGTCTCTTCAAAGAAGTTAGCTCCAACGTCTTGCGGGGAGGCAAGGGAAGCTGACCTGATGTCGGGTTCCAAAGGGCGTGAACCCGACTTATGATGATGGTGATGGCGATCCCCAGACTTCACCAAGGCCCTGGAGGACGAAGACGAGGACTGCCTGGTTGACTTGGCCTGAGAAGAGGACTTCCTGACCACAGCCGGGGGAGGTTGAGAGCTGGCCCTGGAGGGGGAGCAGTCAGACCTGGAACCGGAGCTGCGAGAGTCTGAAGCCCTGGAGGGGGACCTGGAAAGGGCCTTCTCCCTTCGTTTCTCAGTGTGCTTGTGGGTCTTTTTAGAGGATTCCCCCCTGGAAGACATGGTTTTCAGCTTTTCTTCCAGTAAGAAAGCCTGAAGGGCCTCCTGACATCGGATCCGGGTTCTACTGTTAAACCCCTGGCAGAAGGAGCAGGCCCGGGTATCGTGGTCTGGGCCTAGGCACCGGATGCAGGCCGTGTGGGAGTCCTTGAAGGGGATCTGCTTCCCATAAGCACACTTGGAAGAGTGACCGGAGGTCGGAGAGGACATCAGCGAAAAACTTGCTTGTAGAAATCCAAATTTCCCGAAGGAAAGAACTTAACCACGCGTCGCGCTAGAGCTGAACCGAAGGGTCGAGACATGCAAGTCAACGGCGGGAAAGAACTGGGGAATCTGGCAGGACCGCCCCCTTATGTACTACGTCTGACGTTGGAGGCGAGACCGACGTCGGGGGCGGTCCCCGCTGAAGATAGCTAGCTAGAGTTTTCCGTGGGGTCCTGACGCCTGCCGGCTTCAGTCCTAATGGTGTAACCTGCTACAAGAGCTGTGTCTCGAAGTAAGATCTGAATGTCCCTCATCTGGAATCTTGCCCCTTGGACCACTGTTATAGAAGCTGCCATCTGGCCCAAGAGTTGGAGGAAATGCCTTGCTGGTCGAGACACCTGAAGGCTGAAAGAAGAAGTCAGTTCTATTAGAACTCTTGCCCTTTCCAGGGGAAGAAAGGCTCTTGCTTTGACAGTATCCAGCTCTGTCCCTATAAAGGTAAGGAGCTGCACTGGCTCGAGAACTGACTTGGGAAGGTTGAGGAGAAATCCTAGAGAAGTGAGCACTTGCTGTGTCACCTGCAGGTCTGACCTGACTTGGTCTGGAGACTGGCCCACTATGAGCCAGTCGTCCTGATATGGAAAAATGGAAATCTTTTACCTTTTTAGAAAGGCAATGACTACTGCCAAGCACTTTGTGAAAACCCTTGGGCCCATTGTTAGACCAAAGGGCATTGCTTTGGACTAATAATGGCCTGAAGGCAACTCGAACCTGAGGTACTTTCTGTGGGAGCACCTGATGGGAATGTTAAAATAGGCATCTTTGAGGTCTAGAGAGGCTAGCCAGTCCTCTGGCCTTAGAGAGGGAAGAATTATTCCCAGAGTTACCATCTTGAACTTTAGTTTTTAAAGATGTTTGTTCAGGTATTTAAGGTCTAGGATCGGTCGCCACTTCCCTGTCTTTTTTGTGGTAAGGAAGTACCTGGAGTACAGACCTTTGCCCCAGTGTAGGGTAGAAACTCTCTCTATGGCTTTTAAGGCCAGAAGAGATGAAACCTCTGCCTCTAGGGCAACAGTTTCTGAGAGACCTGCAGGTGGAAAAGATCTGGCTCTCATCTTCAGAAATTTTTTGAAGCTGAGAACCAGTCCCAGGCTTACTACTTCCAGGACCCACTTGTCTGAGGTAACAGACATCCAGTCCTGGACAAAGTAAGCCAGCCTGACCCCTACCGGAATAGGAGAGCCGACCCAGGCAGACCCATCAGGGTGTCTGCTTGGCAGGGGCCTTAGGCTGAGGAGTGGATGCAGCCCTGCTCATCCCCCTTCTGCCTTCCCCTCTGAAGAACCCCCTCTGTGAAAAGGGAGAAGAGGCCTGTGCTTGATAGAAAGCCCTATGAAAAGGTCTGCCTCTGCCCCTAGACTGCTGCCTTTGAGGAGTTGCCTGCCTCTCCTTGGCCTGAGCACTACTGTAAGTGGTCCTGTACTCATCCATTTTCTTCATGTAATTCTCTGTCTGCTCCCCAAACAGAGAATAACCCACTACAGAAAAATCCATGGCCTTAGCCTGGGTGTCCTGTGAGAAGCTAGTACATCTGAGCCAAGCCATTCTCCGAAGAGCCACAGATGTAGCCATGACTCTTGATGACACATCAATGGAGTCCACAGCAGCCAGAAACTGCACTTTTGATGCCTCAATCCCATCTGCAGCCACTTCCTCAAGTTCCTTGGCTAGCTGGGGGGAGGCCTGTTTAGCCAGTAGCAATACAGTGTCCCACCTGGACTTCTGGTACCTGGCTGTATAGGCCATATAATTCACCTGCCTGAGTCCCATGGAAGATGCCATGTACTGTTTTTTTGCCATGGCATCAGTCTTCCTGGAGTCTTTGTCCGGGAGGGTGTGTAGCCAAGGGAATGTTTGCCTTGTCACAGGCAGCAGCCTGCACTACCCCAGCATGGCTGCATTGCTGGTATAAAAACTCTGTATCTGAGTCTGATGGTGTGTACTTCTTGTCCATCGTTCTGTCAACAGGAGGTACAGAATTGGGAGACTTCAGTTTTTTTTTGTGTCTGCTTCCCAAAGGATTTGTGAAGGGGCATAGACAGTCTCCTGGACTCTGGGATGTCCATCATTTCTACATAATCAGGCTCCTCTTGATCCTCTATTGTTCCTCCATAGGGAGCTGGAGGGTCTCAGCCACTTTTCTGTAAAACAGAAAATGGGAAGGGGACTCGGATAGCCTAGGAGGGGAAACACCAGAAGGTCTGTCTGGGGAGATGTCCGGTTCCACAGGCACATCCAGACTTTCACCATCATCACCATCATCTTCAAACTCCCCCTCCTCCTCAAACTCCAGTTCATGAAAGTCTTCAGGGATTTTATCTTGAAACGGGGGAACCGCCCGAACCGAACCCCTGCCAAAAGATGCCAAATCGGTCGTAACCAGGTGAAGCGATTCTGCAGTCTGAATCACTCTGGCTGTCTCTTCAGCAGTCAGAACATGAACCTCTGGATCCAAACCGCTAAATTTTTCTTTGCGTTTCCTCTTTGTAGGAACCATCCTCTCAGGTTCGGCTCTCCTCTTGCCTGAAGAAGTATCGCCCTGGTCAGGGGGCACTCCTTCTGGTTCAGTCGGAACAGAACCTGGCTGACCATCCCGGTCAGCGGACTTCTCGGCCTCCTTTTCCCTCAGTCTACCTAATCTCTTTTCAAGGGTAGATTTAGGAAAAGTTTCACAAATTTGGCAGTCTGAATCGAGGTGATCAAACCCCAGACAATAAACACAGGTGGTGTGGGGATCGGCCTTAGCAAAGACCTCCCCACACTCACTGAAGTGTTGAAACCCAGTGGGCCTGGTTTTTTTCTTGGGTTTCTCAGACATGGCCAACCTAACCAAACTTACCCTTTCTATGGCAACCGCCAGGCAAGACTCCCTTATCGGTTCCTAACCGTGTCACAGGTATTGTAAAAAAAGACGTTAAAACACATTTTTTTTAGAACCGATAAGGACCGGTAACAACACTCTAAAGTAAAACACAAGGATTCACTACAAGTCATCGGTTCAGCAGAACCGATCTAACACGTTATAATTTCCACACAGAAAAACAGAACAAAACCTATCTATTACTCACGGTACCATAGACAGAGACTGAACCAACTGTGAGGAATAAAGTCGGTTTAAAACCGACAATTTAACAGAGATTTTAACTGACTTCAAACCGAGCTGAAGGAGAAATCTCCAGAGCGACTGTTCAGTGAGGCAGAGTAAAGAATCTGACGGTTGGATTTCAAAGGGTTCCAGACAGAGACCTCAACTGAGCTCGAGCTCAGCATTCTATGCTCTACATAGAAAAGTTAACCCTTTGTTCTCCGGGGCAGTTTAAAGGCTGTGGCTAACTACAATAGAATACAGCAAGACTTCATGTTGTTTGAAATGAGTCAGACGCCCTCCTACTGCCGAGGAAGAGTCCCCCTCGGACAGCTGAGGTGGGACCTGGGACGGAAAATCAGAGAGTGGCACTGGGCACTTTGGGGCCCTGTGTCTTTTGCTGCATTTTCTTTTGCGGCTGAGGGATTTGGTTTCTGTTAAAACCTCCTCTGCTTTTGCCACGAAAGGACTGATGGTTATGGAACTGACGCTTATTCCTGCCTCCTCGAGAGGCAGCAGGAGAGGGTCTAGCTGTCCTAATAGTGGACCTAGTTTTCTGAGTGGCCTCTAGTGCTTGCTCCACTTGAGGTCCAAATAGATACATGCCTTCGAAAGGTAAGGCCATGACCTTTTGTTGGGTATCATTCGTGAAGCCCAAAGTGTGCAACCAAGAATGGTGATGAGTGCAAATACCAGCCGCCACTCTGGAGGCAATGTCAAAAGCGTCCATTGCAGCTTTAATCTGTTGATTGTTGGACTCGATACCTCTAGTAATGGTCTGTAGTAGCAGCTCTGAATTAACTTCTGATTCAGGCAGAGCTTCTACTGTTGCTTTGACTGAATGCCAGAGTACATACTTGTTTTGAGAAAAATAACCCTGGTAGCTAGCAATGCACATGCCCAGGGTTGATGCAGCAAAGACTCGCTTATCCAAGGTGTCGATCTTGCGAGATTTGTTGTTTATAGGATGATCTGTGGATTCCTGAGGAAGAACAGACTTGTCATTCTCTACCAGGACCACTATGGCATCAGCAAAGGCTTTATAGGCCACGATGGGACGATCCTTGGGAGGGGCATATTTCCTATCTATGGACTTTGCCACAGAGGGAATAAGAGTTGGTTTGCTCCATACCGTCTGGGAAAGGGTCTCGAAAGAGGGCTGCACCGGAGGGGTGAAATCCATAGGGATTTCTGGAACATACAGATACTGGAGATGTAAAAGCTTCCCAGGATCGATTTCCGTGGTCTGAAGAGAAAGGGTAGAATTTAAATTCTTGAACAGAGACTTAAAGGAAAGGTCTTCGACCACAGGCTCTGAAGAAGGATCGATCCCCACCCCTAAGGCAGATTCAGCATCAAAATCACCACCCAGCTGAAGATCAGGATCAGGCTCAATGTCATCTCCTGACAGTCCAGGAGGGACTGTATAGACAGGAAAGAGGTGAAAACCAGGAGGAAGAGGAGGAGATGACAGAATCAGAGTCAAAAACCTCTGAAATGCAAGTGGCACCACCAAAGAGAACGGCGCCGAGCACAGAGGCAGTGCCGACACAGAGAGTGGCACCACAGGAAGCACTGACAGGCACCGCAGCACTGAGAGTGATACCAACATCACACCCAGCACCGAAAACGACACTGGCAGTGGATGCGGTGCCATGCAGAGCACCGACACCACACGTGGCGCCATGAGCAAACTCAGCAACAGAGAATCAGGCTCCGATCGCAGTGCCAGAAAGGTCAGTACCACAAACTGTGGCACCGCAATAGAAGTCTGCAAACTGTGATTTGAAGGTAAAGGAGGAAAAATAGCAGGCGATAAAGGCATTGGTGTGGACCCCTGAGCTGCATCCATGTGAGAGGTATAGACACTGGAAAGTGGAGTCGACAGCACCAAGGGAGGTGCCGCACGACTCGGCAGTCTCAACCTCTCCACCTGCTGATCCGAAACTGACAGACCCGAAGGCCCCAGTGATGGACTATCCGGTTTGGGCAGTCGGGACAACCTCCACGCCCACTGCTCCATAAGACCGGCCCAATGGTAAAACTGCTCATCGGTAAAAACCTCCAGCGGACGGGGAGGGACTCTGGTGTCGAAGATGCCAGTCATCGGAGACAGAAGCCAGAGGAGACTCCAAAAGAGGCGGAGACCGGCTCCGGGCCCCGACAATTGACCGTCTACGCGCAGACGTACCAGTGTCGACCTTGAGTGATGCCATCTCTTTTTTTGACTGGTGGGCGAAGAACACCGAGGATGAACAGCGCTGAGAATGGGATTGTTTCTTTTTATGTTTCTGGGGAGACCGCCCCGCACCCCAATCACTGGACCATCTGTTGTCAGACCCCCCTGCCCCTGAGAGGGCGGTGGACCAGACCCAGCCCGGCTGACTGAACAGCTTTCATGTGAAGTCTCCCTACTGTCACCTGCCCCACTCAAGGTTGACTCCATCAATGGAGGGCTGAAGACTTCTTTCTTGTAGAATAATAAAAGCATACTTTTTAAAATGTAATCAGTACTTTCGTAAAATCTTACAAAACAATAAAACTGAAAACTAGCTGCTAGTTGAAGTTTTGACTCCCGACGGGCGAACAACGTCGTCACTGAAGCGCACTCAAAGCCGGGAAAAAAGGAACTGAGGCAGTTGGAGGGTCGACATCGAGGTAGTCTATACCATGCGAGCCTAGCTCGCGGTGCTGTTCCCTCACGGCTCCACCTCAGTGCCAGCCCTCCTGAAAAAGTTGGCTCCTGCTGGGTCCTAGTGCCTCTGGCGTACTCCCATTGGTGTGAATGAGTGGTGGAGACTTTATGTCCAGGAACATACCTAATTTCTGGTTTACTGTTAGCATCAAATTTGTTTGCTCAGTGAATGTTAAGTTTCATAGGATGTTTCAAGTCAAGTAGCTTTCGCCATAAGGACTTGTTCATGAAGTCAGCAGTATCCAGCCCTCCCCATAGGGAGATTTTTGGTTCAGTTAAAACGTACTTTGTTTCTACCTCTGTGTAAAACTAAAAAATTCCTCCTACAACAAATATTTAGCAATTTAACCCTTGCAATATTATTAGAATAAAGTCCTTATTCTTTCTTTTACAGACACCCATGAGCAAAAAGCTTTACCTGTATAGTATGTGAATCACTGGCTTGCCCAAGAATTTCTAATAGAGCAGGGTCAGATACAAAGAAGAATCTTGGGAAAAGTAACCTTTTCTTTTCCAAATATCTGAAAACAGAAACATTCATTATTACACAAAATGTAAATGCCTCTATAAGCTAGATGTAGGAAATAATTGTTATCTGAACATACATTTATTACAGATCAAAGAACAAATTTTATCAGAATTACTATAATTTAGTTTTCTGTTAGCCCCAATGTTGTCAAAGAGAAAATACAACAAGGATAATGTGAACCCTATCTAGGAGCTCACTGGTACAACTATAGCTTAAACAGCTGCCAAAAGCATCATGTAATGTTGGTATTTATCAGTGTTCTGAGTCTACTTCTTTGTCAGTCCACAGCACTTATGACACAGTAGACTAACAATCCAGAAATTAAAATGATGTTTTGTACAGTAATTGTTTGTTTATTTTATATATTTTCTTTTATACATCATACATAGAAATTTTGGAAGATGGAACAATAGTAATATTACATTATTTATACTTAATTAGGGTCAAAGGATGGAGTCAGTATAGCACTTGCAAAAAATATACTTATACAAAGACATTGGTACAGGGTTAATAATAAATACATCGGGGTCTGTACTAAATCCCGACATATATCATCCCAACATGCAAAATCCCAGCACCATTTACCCAACAAATACGTTGCCCGACAGTAAAATTGACCAACTGCCGAAATCCCGACATTGGCCAGCACAGAGAAATGTACGTAACTGCTTAAACTAAGCGACAGTCTGCTAATGTAGGTCACATTCTTTTTATTTATTTCTTTAGTCAGCTTATCACGACCAGTATTCACAATTACCTCCTGTGTTATTTGGCTGAATGGTCAGCCAACAGAAAGTGAGACCAGAGTTATCTGCACCCCCAACACGATCAGCCCGCTAATGTAGGTCACATCCTTTGAATGAATCATGCTGGTGCACAGCCCACCCCCCGGAAACACTGAAAATAAATACATTAAGCACTGCTATGCACATAACACTGACAGAAGTAGTGAATGACTGTGCAAACATACTGTAGTGAATGATTGTGCTAACAAACTTTACTGCTGCCGGTAAAGTGCTGGGTCATTCTGTCTTGTATTTATTTATTACTTCTGTCAGTGTTTATGTGCTTATCAGTGCACAATATAAATTTATTTACTGTATAGAAGGTTATATTCACTGTCTATTTTCACTATATTTGCTATTCCTGACAATCGGTAGAAATAAATGAATAGTGATGTTACCCCTAGATGGCGCTATCCCAGGGGCTACTACCCCTGCCTGATTTGCCACTAACAGGTTGAGGGGCCTGGATCCAATGGCGGGTGCCTCCACCCAGAGGTCAGGGTTTGCAATAGTTAAACTAACTTGGTCACAGCCCTCTGGGACACTGCAACCCCCCTTTCTTCCCACTAGTGGCCCACACAATATATCAGAATTACCTTCACAGTATACACTTACCCCCAGGTCTGGTTCCGGCACTGGGACCTCCTGTGAAATGAGATACAGTGCAACAATCACAGTACAGTACTTTAACATAGACAAATACCTCAGGCAGTATAACTTTGCTGAAACAAGCAGCTCTGATTTATTTAGAGGATATAACAAGGACAGGGGAAATCAGGTTAATTAGCTTATCACTCTAATAATCTACCTATGGCTCTGTGCACAGGCCTATCCCTATCAGTTACTGTCCCTGGGTACCCAAGCCCTAGTGGCTAGTCCAAACCGTGGCAGCTGGTAGGGCCCTTTCACACGAGAAAGAGAAAATTAAACAGTCAGCAGTACAGTAATTCCATTTGGATTTAATGTGGCAATTCAACAGGGACGACCCTGAATTAGTACTCACGACCTCCAAATAAGATAGGGTCCTTCAATGTCAGCAGGGCTCACTTGAGGTACACAAACCTCTTCACACATCCATATAAAGAAAGCACTATACCAGGCAGGCTGCATCTGTATCGATCGCAATTACTGCACAATACCGGGAGAACACACAGCAGATTCAGTTCCTGACAGACCGAGTGCAATTTTCAGCAATTCCTCCAGTCTTCTACAGGGTGAGCCTGGTTTCTACTCTTCAGAGATCCTTTGATTCTTTTCACAGGACGGATTCAGTCCTAACAAGCTGTTACACAAGCTGCAGACCGGAACTCTGGGCCTTACACGTTTTTGACTAAAACTGCACACTGAAAAAGCACAGGGCTCCTTCCTTCTTCACTGCCAAAGCTCAACTGACACTCCAACTGACAAAACCGGGCACTTCCTTTGAGTTCCTCCCAGTTCTTGACTGGATTGGCTGTCACTCACAATTGACTGCTGCTGTTGGTCCAAAAAGGCACTGAAGTCTAAACTACATCTCCCAGAGTCACTGCCCATACAATCCTCTTGTGGCTGGCTCAGATTATGAGTCCAAGTTCTGATTCGTCCAAGGCACCATTTTAGAGCTAGCTTACCCCACACTGATTGGTCCAGTTCAGCAGTTCAAAACCAGAATGGGGAACTAGGCAGACACTGTTCTGACTGCAAAAGAATGCAGGTTAGACAAACTGTAATTTCATTATTACTGTAAATGATTTCTGGCAAACAGTTACATGTTTCAGATAGGTTCCCTTTGCACTCCTAGTGACTGCAAAATGGAGTGAATTGGCAGCAGCTTGAGTGGTACTCAATCAAAGAAACACAGTCCCCCATACAAACTAATTATGTCTGCAAGCAGACAGCTCTTAAAGAGACAGTACCAGAGGTTCTAAAACACTCACTGATAAATGGCTAAACGCAAACACCATTCAGGCTTGGAGCATTCAAGCAAGCTCCTGAAGTCTTTTGGGAACCCCCATTTGCAGGGGGTTACACCCTTCCTGGCCTGGGAAAGCTTGATGTCGCGTCAAGCAAGTACCCCATAAGTTTCAACTGCAACCATATACATTTGCATTAGGCTCGCACATGTAATCATCAGTCAATATATCATTTTACCAAGAACACATTTCTGAAACATTGCAGTACGTCACTCTTTACAGTATTACATACACATTGTACCATAACTCAAGTTATTACCTCTTGTACATGAAACCTGAAGAGGGGCCCTTCCCTATCAGTTACCTTGGGGCTGGATGGGGCAAGGGCACCATACTAAGGGCAACACAAGTAACTTGGAGTTAGCACTGATGCTCAGTTTGGGCAATGAGCTCGGGGACACATACACTCCTTTATGGACAACATTGAGAGGCAAGTCCACAGGCCTCCCAAGTGAATCATAACTGAGGTGCACCACAGGCTTTACTGCTCGACCAGTCTTTCTAGGGGAACTGTTATAGTCTCTGCACTCTGAGCCTCATTTTCAGCATTGTCCTCACTTGTCAGGAGTCTCCATGGGGTAGAGAGGCTAGAACTTGGGGCACTTTCAGCTCCAGGAGTTACAGTTTCTGAGTCCACAACATTTGGCTCGCATGGAGAGCTTTCGGACACTGGCAGTGGACTGTCAGGGCACTCAAAATACTCTTCTTGTTCGGTGTATCACCAGTCTGCCCCAATCTATCATTTTCCTCCCTGAAAGCTCAAACAGTTCAACCATGCACAATGATTCCATTTCATCTGATCTGATGCTTTGCACTTCACTTTCTGGGAGCATTGGCTCCAGGGATGAAGCTGGGGCTTAGACAGTCCAGAAGGCCCAGCTTTGTCTCCAGTATTGACTAGGGATTGCCCCGAAACAATTGACTCAGTTCGTAAGAAGGATAGTATTCAAAGTCACTCTCACTTTCTTCCGATATGGACTGACAGTCATGCTCAACTGGGACTTGTGGAGGAACACTTTAACTTTGCTTCTGTAGGTGCAGACTTTCTTGATCTTTTCTTAGCAGCAGCTCTAGTCACTGGTCCAGAGGGCATCTTCTAGGGCTCAGACTCAATTAAGATTTGTCCAATGGGCAGTAAATGATTTCTATGCATTGTTTTACATCTTTTGAATTATTCTCAGGCCTTACTTTGTACACTGGCAGATCATCTAGTTTGTCCACTACAATGTGAGGGAGATGGTGCCATCTGTCAGCAATCTTGTGCTTGCCATGCAGTCCCAGATTTCTTAGCAATACCCGATCTCCCTCCTGGAGTTCCTGTGCTTTCACCTTTTATCATACCTTTCTTTGTTGGCGATTTCTTTTGGCAGCCATGGTTTGAGCCAGTTGGTACGCATGAGTTAGCTGGGCCTTTAACTTTTGCACATACTGTAAATAGTTGTCAGCTTGAACCCCATCAGGAGAGACCCCAAAACACACATCTACTGGTAGTCGAGCTTCTCTTCCAAACATCAGGCGGTAGGGGAGAATCAGTGGCATCACTTTGGTGCAGTTATAAGCATGTACCAGGGTGCTAATTTGTTGGCTCCATCTAGGCTTGTCCTTTGGGTGCAGGGTGCCTAGCATATCTAGCAAAGTGCGGTTGAAGCGTTCAGGCTGTGGGTCCCCTGGGGTGGTAAGGAGTGGTTCTGGACTTCGCACTCCCCACAGAAAGCATCTCTTGATCAGGCGACTCTCAAAGTCTCTCCTTGATCAGAATGGATTCTTTGTGGAGCCCCATAGTGAACAAAAAGTTTTCTACAAGTACTTTGGCCACAGTGGATGCTTTCTGGTCTTTGGTGGGGAAAGCTTGGGCATATCTCGTGAAATGGTCAGTGACCACCAGCACATTACTGATATTTCTTTGATCTGACTCCAAACTCAGAAAATCAATACAGACCAGCTCCATGGGTGCACTGGTGGTGATGTTAACAAGGGGCAGCCCTCTGGAGCAAAGCTTTCCTCTGTAAGCAGCGACCATAAGTTCGAATGTGTTGCTCCACATCAGCCCCATCTTAGGCCAATAGAATCTGGATCTCACCAAGTCAAGTGTTCTGTCTATACCAAGGTGCCCCATGTGGTTGTGCAAGGACCTCAGTACTGAGTCTCGAAAGGCAGTGGGCAGCACTAGTTGTTGTTTGTCTACTTGTCCCCTCTGTCTACTGTTTCTCTGTATAACAGTTTATTGATCAGTTTCAACTTAGGACCTTCTTTGTATAACAGTGCAGTTCTCAAATCAGTGGGCGTAATTTGGACATCTTTTCCTGCATAGAGGGCTTCTAAAGCTGCTTGATCATGGGATCGCGGGATTGAGCCCATGAATACTGTCATTGTCCAGCTGAGGCAGTGCACAATGTCTATTGCAGAAAAGTGGCAATAAGCAGCGGTATGCATTCTCAGAGGCTCCCAAGCAATCCACCATGCAGTCCACTCGTCCGTGGACATTTGTTCCTCCCTGTCAAACTTCCGGCAGAGTGCCCGAATGTCAGGTTCTGCCAATCGGACCCAATCATTCTGGGTAACAGGCCTCCGGAGAGAGCATCAGCATCTATGTGGTTCAGACCTGCTCGGTATTCGAGAGCATAGTCATATGTAGATAATGCAGAAAGCCACCTATGGCCAGTGGCATCCAACTTAGCTGAGGTCTGCACATAGGTCAAAGGATTATTGTCAGTTTTACTAGTATTTTAGCCCCATACAAGTACTCATGGAATTGGTCAACAATAGCCCACTTCAAAGCTAGGAACTCTAACTTATGTACAGGATAGTTCTTTTCGGATGGGGTCAGGCTTCTACTGGCAAAGGCCACTGGTCTCAGGCCATTCTCGTGCTTTTGGTACAACACAGCCCCAACCCTTGCAAGCTAGCATCAGTGTGCAGGACGTAAGGTTTTCTTGGATCGGCATAGGCCAGCACTGGAGCATGGGTAAGTTGATATATGATCTCATGAAAAGCAGTCTCACAATCAGGGTCAGCGGCCCCAAATACTTCTCGGATGAAAATACACCTCTTTCAGTCTTGAGGGGACGTGACTTTTGGTATTTTTGTGGGTTGGGGATACCCTTGAGTAAGGTTAAGTAAAGGGCGGATCACTCTTGAATAGTCCTTGATGAAGCGCCGATAATAACCACAGAATCCCAGGAATCTTTGCAGTTCTTTTAGATTTTTGGGCTGTGGCCAGGTGGTCAAGGCCTCAACTTTACTTGGGTCGGTCTCTAGTCCCTCGGTGGATACTATGTGTCCCACATACTTTACTGATGTTTGAAAGAATTGACACTTATCAATGGACAGTTTAAGGCCAAAGTCCTCCAGTCGGTCCAATACCTTAAATAATCTGCTCTCATGTTCCTCCAGTGAGCTGCCAAACACAATAACATCATCTAGGTATACCAGGCACTCTAGTAAGTTCATGTCCCCCACTGCACGCTCCATCAATCGTTTTAAAGTGGCTGGGGCACCTGAAATCCCTTGAGGCATCCTCATGAATTCATAGAAGCCAAGTGGACAGATAAAGGCTGTCTTTTCACGGTCCTCTGGGGCCATCGGGATCTGATAGTACCCACTGCGGAGATCCAGCACAGAGAACCACTTGCTCCCGTTTAGGCAGTCCAAAGCATCCTGAATGTGGGGCATTGTGTACTGATCAGGGATAGTCCGCCGGTTTAAGGTGCGATAATCCACACACATCCTTACTGTTCCATTCTTTTTCCTCACTACCACAATGGGGGAAGCATAAGGGCTTCTGGATTCTTGTATTACACCAGCAGCTAACATCTCTTGCAGATGCCGTCTCACATCATCTATGTCAGCAGGTGCCAGGCGTCGAGACCTCTCACGAAATGGTCTTTCGTCATGCAGCCGGATATTGTGCTCAGCTCCTTGCACGCATCCTACGTCCCATTCCTTTAAAGAAAACACCTGGTCTCTCTGGGCAAGCTTCTCACTGATCCTCACTTTCCATTCAGCTGGCAGCGGGGAGTCGCCGAAATCAAACAAGTCAGGCGTTACTCTGTCATTCTTCCTTGAACTCTTGCTGCTGGGTAGCACTGCAGTGTCTGCACAATGCACATTAGCCAGGATGCAACCTCTGTTTACTCGAATGTCTCTTTCAGACACATTATGAACTTGGACCATTACCCTTCTGGCATAAGCATGGGCTCTAGCGGGCAAAATACTAGGCTTGACCAGCAGTCCCTCTGGCAATTTTCCATCGCCTGGTGCATCCAACATTAATATTTTATTCTTAACATCCTTTCTGATACGGACCTCTCCTGTAAGGTACACTGGGCATTTGGCACCAGGATCAGAGACTCAGGATCCTTCTTCCATACAATTCCGACCGGTTCCTCTGGTTCTGTTTTTTCAGCATCTCTCTGTGCCTCATAGGCCTTCTTAATTAAAGCCGGAACTCTTAAAGCTCTACTAGTCTTTGACCCCTGTTTTTCATAACACAACTGTGCCAGCCTTCCGAACATATGAGCATTTGTTCCAATCAACAAAGGGACACCATCATACAGTCCAGTGGGGAACACACTAAGGCTAGGGTCTCTACTTGTTCGGCCACTCCAGCCATGGAGGTGGGGAAAGACAGCCAAATTCGGATATACCGGAATAGGGTAGGCCTTCTCACTTAACCCCATACATGCAGTCCTTCTAATGGTTGTAAGGTACGTCTGACAAATGCTTCTGATACCAATCCTGGAACATAATTGTCACTTGGGAGCCACTGTCTAATACAGCTCTTGTAGACACTCCATTCACCTTTACAGTGGTCTCCATGGAGGGACCCACTATTCTGGACCAGTCTGGAGAGGCGGTAGTGGGGGCTGGGCAACTGACCTTGCCACAAAGGACGTGAATTAGCATTTTTGGTGCCTCACTGGGATCATGTCGTGCACCTCTTAACCACTGATTTCTTCTCCGAAGCTCTCCTTGTAGCCTATATGCAACTTTGTCAGTGTCTTTTGGGGACTGGCATTCCCTTTTCATGTGCCCATCTTTCCCACAATTATAGCAAAACATACTTTCTGGAGTTTGAGCTGGCCGAGGCGCCACACTGGGAGCCAGGGCGGGGGTATTACTAACTGGAAACCTGGGTGCCATCTCTGTCTGGCGTGATAAGCATTTGGAGACATCTCGTCAGTTTCTCCACTTCCATGGTCAAGGAATTGAGTTTGGAGCTGTTATCAGCAGGAGATACATGGTGGGTACCCACCCCATAGCAGATGCAGTCGGATATAGGTCAGGGCCTGTACTTGCAGGCGTGGGCTTTCATAAAGGGACTGTTTTGAATTCCCGGATCTCTCTCAACAGTTCGCCCCATTGTGGCATATCTTTTCCTTGTCAGAGCACTCATTGACTGTCAACCTCTGCCCTGAACTTCACTTGATGGGTCACCCTCAGTCACTCGGGTCGTAGCCACAGCTGTTGGTGCAGGTCCCTCCCGAGGTCGCCTTTTCTCAACTCCTCGAATTTCTCTCATTAACTCATCATAGGAGGGTGGGGATTCCAGTCGATTTGCCAGGCGTAACTGAAGCAACAGCAGTTCTGAGAAGGGGGCAGACTTAAGGATTCTGTCCAGTCTGGTTCGGTCCAGTTCAATCGCTGGCAAACTACCCTTTCTGAGGCATTCTTGCAACAATTTTTCCAGCCGAGAGACATACACAGACAACAACTCCCCTTGGTACTGTTGTGCATTTCTTACTCTCCACCATAGGTCCTCATCAGAATCTGGGCTCCCATACACATTCTCCAAGGCCTCAAGATAGGCCTGTGCAGTCGCTTCAGGGTTACTGGCCGTTTAGCATGGATGGTAGCCAGGGCAGGACCTCGGAGGCTCTCACTAACCCTCTTTCGCTTTTCGCCTTCCGAGCATTGCCATTCTAGCACTTGGGGGGCAACATAGTCTATCCAGGTCTCCCAGTCATCCTCCCCTTGGGGGGTGGGGAGGGTGCCAGAGAAGATCCTCAACCTTCGGTAAGAGTCGTGACTAATGGCAGGTGCAGAAATAGGAGTCTGCATTGGTTCAGCCACCATTACGGGCACTGGAGCAGGAGAGGGTGTTGAGGGAGGAACACCCCCAGGTGGCAAGAATAGTTTCTTCAAGTCCTCCACAGTTTTCCCCTCTCCCAGCAACCATTCAGCAAATTTCTCCTCAAAAGTTTCAGATAGTGGTGGGGGCTGATTCCCCCCCGGGTCTTTACTGTCCTTAGTTATCACTCTCCAAGCAGTGAGGGCTCCCTCTGGGGTAATGGTCTGTGGCACTTTGGAGCTATCCATGGGATCCTTAAACTCTACTAGGGCCAGGAAAGTGTGGGTGAGCAGATTAGCATGCCGACCCACCACCACAGGGTTTTGTAAACCTTCCACCTTGGAAAGTACTCCCTGCACAGTGTCCGTATTGATACCCAGGGGGATGTCCAGGATAAGCATAGCATTTTGGGGGTCGATCTCCTCCCCAGTACACCACTCCACCAGCCGGTGCACAGCCACTTCTGTCGGGGTACCCATTTTTTTCTTAACAGTGGTTCGTAAATATGGCCACTAGAGGACACACAATCCCAGCGGTGCCTCCAAGATGTTACCCCTAGATGGCGCTATCCCAGGGGCTACTACCCCTGCCTGATTTGCCACTAACAGGTTGAGGGGCCTGGATCCAATGGTGGGTGCCTCCACCCAGAGGCAGGGTTTGCAATAGTTAAACTAACTTGGTCACAGCCCTCTGGGACACTGCAACCCCCCTTTCTTCCCACTAGTGGCCCACACAATATATCAGAATTACCTTCACAGTATACACTTACCCCAGGTCTGGTTCCGCACTGGGACCTCCTGTGAAATGAGATACAGTGCAACAATCACAGTACAGTACTTTAACATAGACAAATACCTCAGGCAGTATAACTTTGCTGAAACAAGCAGCTCTGATTTATTTAGGGGATATAACAAGGACAGGGGGAAATCAGGTTAATTAGCTTATCACTCTAATAATCTACCTATGGCTCTGTGCACAGGCCTATCCCTATCAGTTACTGTCCCTGGGTACCCAAGCCCTAGTGGCTAGTCCAAACCGTGGCAGCTGGTAGGGGCCCTTTCACACAGAGAAAAGGAGAATTAAACAGTCAGCAGTACAGTAATTCCATTTGGATTTATTGTGGCAATTCAACAGGGAGCGACCCTGAATTAGTACTCACGACCTCCAAATAAGATAGGGTCCTTCAATGTCAGCAGGGCTCACTTGAGGTACACAAACCTCTTCACACATCCATATAAAAGAAAGCACTATACCAGGCAGGCTGCATCTGTATCCCAATCGCAATTACTGCACAATACCGGAGAACACACAGCAGATTCAGTTCCTGACAGACCGAGTGCAATTTTCAGCAATTCCTCCAGTCTTCTACAGGGTGAGCCTGGTTTCTACTCTTCAGAGATCCTTTGATTCTTTTCACAGGACGGATTCAGTCCTAACAAGCTGTTACACAAGCTGCAGACCGGAACTCTGGGCCTTACACACGTTTTTGACTAAAAACTGCACACTGAAAAAGCACAGGGCTCCTTCTCTTCACTGCCAAAGCTCAACTGAAACTCCAACCGACAAAACCGGCACTTCCTTTGAGTTCCTCCCAGTTCTTGACTGGATTGGCTGTCACTCACAATAGACTGCTGCTGTTGGTCCAAAAAGGCACTGAAGTCTAAACTACATCTCCCAGAGTCACTGCCCATACAATCCTCTTGTGGCTGGCTCAGATTATGAGTCCAGGTTCTGATTCGTCCAAGGCACCATTTTAGAGCTAGCTTACCCCACACTGATTGGTCCAGTTCAGCAGTTCAAAACCAGAATGGGGAACTAGGCAGACACTGTTCTGACTGCAAAGAAAGCAGGTTAGACAAACTGTAATTTCATTATTACTGTAAATGATTTCTGGCAAACAGTTACATCTTTCAGATAGGTTCCCTTTGCACTCTAGTGACTGCAAAATGGAGTGAATTGGCAGCAGCTTGAGTGGTACTCAATCAAAGAAACACACAGTCCCCCATACAAACTAATTATGTCTGCAAGCAGACAGCTCTTAAAGAGACAGTACCAGAGGTTCTAAAAACACTCACTGATAAATGGCTTAAACGCCAAACACCATTCAGGCTTGGAGCATTCAAGCAAGCTCCTGGAAGTCTTTTGGGAACCCCCATTTGCAGGGGGGTTACAGTGAAAAATCATGGACAATAGTATTGTACTGAAGAGTGAGCTGTCCGTACTAATTCTATCGGACGTGAATATGTGTAGAAGGTTGACTCCCACTAAATTTAACCAACGCTAATTCAACCTGCTGTACAGTATTTATTTCTTCAATCAGCTTATCATGATCAGTATTCACGATTACACCCTGTGTTATTTGTTTGAATGGTCAGCCAACAGAAAGTGAGGTCAGAGTTATCTTCACCCCAACACGATCGCACAATGAAGCAGTATGACTGTGTGATCATCTCAGAGGGAGACTAGCTTCCCACGCTTCAGATAAGGCAGATGCATGGCTGCTTTCCACCTCACACATTTGTGAAGGAGCTGAGTAAACTGCCATCATGAATGTTGCCTCACTGACAGGTAGCTGCTTGAGGAACGCTGGTTACGAGTACTAGTCAGCTTATCAGACCGACTGTTTGTCTGCTGTCATACTTGTATTTCATTTCAGTGTTTTTCAGGATTTCTTCTTATTTATTCAGTCCGCTGACTTCCTCTACATTGGCGAGCAGTCATGTAGCAATTCAAAACAAACATATACTGTTGAGATTTTCATCAGTCGGGCATTTTGACTGTCGGGCAATGTATTTGTCGGGCAAACAGTGCCGGGATTTTATATGTCGGGCTTATGTATGTCGGAATTTAGTACATAACCCAATACATCTTCATATGATACAGCAACTTAGACGATTAAATTACCCAGCATTTAAAATCCTATATATACTAAAGTCATTTATAGACTAATATTCAATCCCTTTATTTAATAATTTCCACACTGAATCAAATTCATAAAAGTATTTGTAGTTGTGAAGTGCTGTCAAAAACAATCGTTTCCATTCTCGTTTAGGAAGAGGGGGAGACCGAGAGTCTTGAGGTTTTTAACTAGCAGACTGTGTCAAAATAGGACAAGGGCGAGTATACCTCGAATCCTAAACCTAGAGAAAAACAAAACTTGGAGGTATCAAGTTGAGATTGCAGACGTCTTTAAAAGTTATTATCAAAAACTGTACTCACAGGGTGCTTCCCCTTCTGAGCAAGAGGTGGTGAGCTTCTTAGATCCACTATACCTACCCCAGATCACAGAGGAAGCTCAAAAAATGCTAGTTGCCCCAGTGACTTTGGGAGAGCTACAATCTGCTATTACACATCTAAAAGCAGGCAAATGTCCAACGACTGATGGCCTCCCTAATGAATTTTACAAGCAGTTTAGGCAGAATATACCCACGGTAATATTAGCAGCCTTTAATTGGGTCTGGACTAAGGAGGGAGAGGTGGCTCCTTCATGGGCACAGACAATTATTTCAGTGATCCTGAAGCCGGCAAGGGACCCCGCATTGTGTTCTTCTTACAGGCCAATACCTATATTAAATACAGACTATAAACTCCTTATCAGTATATTGGCGAAACGACTAGAGCAAATACTTCCAACCCTTATATACCTAGATCAGACAGGCTTTGTACCTGGAAGACAAACAATGGACAACATTAGAAGATCTGTGAATATTATAAAACATTTACAGAAAAAGACTACCCCAGCTTACCTGATGTGCCTAGGTGCTGAGAAGACCTTTGATTAGGTTTCCTGGAGTTTTTTGTGGGGTAACCTGGTCGGCTTTGGTTTGCCTCTCCCATTTATTGAATTTATTTTTAAGTTATACGCCACACCGAAAGCGTACATAAGAGGCAATGGGCATCTGTCTAAAGCCTTTGATTTGCAAGGGGTACCAGGCAGGGGTGCCCATTGTCCCCCTTACTCTTTGAGCTCTACATAGAGCCCCTGGCCCAGAGCATCAGGTTAAATCACATAACTGGGGTGGAGATTGGGGTTGCGGAGCATAAAAAAAAAGTTACTCACCTTAGTAATTGTGTTTCTTCTAATGGAGTCTTGCTGTATTCTGAGATATGCAGTTGGCCCCAGCACTTGAACTGCCACGGAGATGAAAGAGTTAACTTTATGCAGAAGCATAGAATGTTGAGCTCTAGCTTGGATTTCAAACCTCTGTCTGTGGTGCTTCAGAGTGTAAAGTACAGTTACATAAGAACTTACCGTAACAGTAGATCTTCGAGAACAGCTCTTGCAGCAGGTTACACCATTAGGACTGAAGCCGGCAGGCGTCAGGACCTCACGGAAAAATTCTAGCTAGCTATTCGAAGCGGACTACCCCGATGTCGGTCCCGCCTCGACGTCAGGCGTAAGTACATAAGGGGCAGTCCCGCCCGATTCCCAAGTTCTCCGCCGGAGATTTCCGGCCGCAGGCTGACATCGAAATGGGAGACCGAGGATCCACCATCAGAAGACAAACGGGAAAAAATTCCTGTTGTTAAAGGCTAAAGCCATGCCTCCAAGGGGAAGGTGGGCGGAAGGTACTACTGCAAGAGCTGTTCTCGAAGATCTACTGTTACGGTAAGCTTCTTGTAATCAGAACTATCTTACTGAGACACAGCTCTTGCAGCAGGTTACACCATTAGGACCGATTCCCAAGCAGTAACGCTGCCAAAAATTCTGGGAGGAGGAAACTAGGAAATACATTCCAGGTCCTGAATCTAGGACAGGAGACCCTATATAGCACCGCCAGGCAGAAACGGCTCTTCACGAGAGGCGTGTCTCAGGCTATAATGCCTGATAAATATATGCACAGAGCTCCAAGTGGCTGCAGCACATATGGCAGAAGCGGAGACGTTTCGGAGTGCTGCAAAGGAGGTGGCCACACCCCTAGTAGAATGACCCCGGACTGAACCCGGGAGGGGCTTTTGTTTGAGATCATAACAGAATGAAATACACTGGACAAGCCAGCGAGACAGGGACTGTTTGGATACAGGTTGGCCCATCATTCTCTCAGAAAAGGAAATGAAAAGTTGCTCAGAACTACGAAATGGTTTAGTTCTGTTGAGGTAATACCTCAGGCTGCGGTGAACATCCAGGGTGTGGAGCAGAGCCTCTCCTCTATTCGAGTAGTTCGGGAAGTAGACCGGCAGGTCAATATCCTGATTTAGAGTGAGTGTACAGAACACCTTAGGCAAAAATTTAGGATTCGTCCTCAGGGATACTCTGTCCCGGTGAAAAACTAAATAAGGCTCTTTGCACATGAGAGCGTGAAGCTCAGAAATTCTTCTCGCTGAAGTAACAGCACCCAAAAATAGCATTTTCCACGACAGAAAATGTAGCTCGCAATCCGCGGCAGGTTCGAAGGGGGGAAGCGTGAGTTGTTCCAGGACAAAGAGCAAATCCCATGGAGGCACTGGGTCCTTAATGGGTGGCCTAAGGTGTAACACCCCTCTCAAAAATTCCCGAGAGGAGCCTAATTGTGCCACTGTATGAAGTCCCACGGAAGGTGGTAGGCAGAGATAACAAGGTGCACCTTGATAGAGGAGTAGGCTAGACCCGAACGAAAGAGGAGCAGGTAGTCCAACACCACTCCACGGGCAACCTAAAGGGGAATAATCGTGTGCTCGCGACCATAAACAAAATCGGCGCCATTTCATGGCGTACGTCGCATGTGGTGCCGGCTTTCTGGCTGCAGAAAGAACTTCCGCAACCTCTTGCGAGACCCCGTGACGCAAGATGGCTATGTCTCTAGGAGCCATGCATGCAGGTTCAGTGAGCGTAACTCCGGGTGGACTAGTGAACCTCCCTCCTGAGACAGGAGATGGGAGCTGAACGGCAACGGGAGCGGAGGTTCCCGGGATAGCTGAATTAGCAATGGGAACCAGATCTGTCTGGGCCAAAAAGGGGCCACCAGGATCATGGTTGCATGCTCCCTGCGCAGTTTGAGAAGAACTCTCTGGATCAACGGGAAAGGAGGGAAATCGTAGAGGAATCTGTCCGCCCAGGAGAGGGACAACGCGTCTAGCCAGAAAACACCAGGCCCTGGATCTAGCGAGCAAAAATTGGGCAGTTTTGCGTTGGATGGGGATGCGAACAAGTCCAACTCTGGAGTTCCCCATCAAAGAAACAGATCCTCTGCTACCTCTTGAAGAAGTTCACTCGTGGACTCTGGCCTGGGAGCGACTCAGGCCATCTGCAATTGTGTTGTCCACACCGGGAACATGTACGGTGATCAGACTCGCGCCGTGTCGGATTACCCAATCCCACACCCTCATGGCTTCCCTGCAAAGGGGGTAAGAGTGTGCGCCTCCTTGTTTGTTGAGGTAAAACATCACCGCCATGTTGTCTGTCTGAAGCAGGAGAGTACACGCCGGGATTTCTGACTGAAGGGCCTGCAGGGCATAAAGGATCGCCCTCATCTCTAGGACATTGATATGGAGATGAGCCTCTAGAGGGTTCCGCGTACCCTGGGACTTCACCCCGTCCAGGTGCGCTCCCCACTCTAGACCTGAGGCATCTGTGGTGAGGATTACCTCTGGGGACGACGCTACAAATGAGACGCCCATGGAGAGCGACCCTGGGTCTAGCCACCACTGCCAGTCTCGAATCACGGTGTTCGTGATTCTGACTGGATGCTGCATGTGGTCTTGCCTTTGATCCCATTGCACCTTGAGCATCCACTGAGTTACCTGCATGTGGAGCCTTGAGAAAGGGATGGTAGGAATGGCCGCAGCCATGTGTCCGAGCAAGCGAAGGACCGACCTGGCAGGGACGGTCGTGTTCGACGATAACTCCCTGATGAGGGATCTGATGCGCTCCGCTCTGTCGTCTGGAAGAAAAGCTCTTCCTTGAACGGTGTCCAGTACTGCATCTATAAATTGCAGCTTCTGCAACGGTACCATGAGAGACTTCTCGTGGTTGATTAGGATACCCAGAGACCGGAACAGGTCCTGGGTGCTCTGGATCGCACGTAACAATGCCTCTCTGGAGGCGGCCATGAGAAGCCAATCGTTCAGGTACGGGAACACATAATGGCCCTGTCTCCTTAGAGATGCTGCCACGACTGCCATGCATTTGATAAAGACCCTGGGTGCGGATGACAGTACAAATGGAAGGGCTCGGAATTGAAGGTGGTGGTCGAGAAACTCAAAGCGCAGGAATCTCTTGTGCGCCTGAGCTATAGGGATATGCAGGTATGCGTCGTGCATGTCTAGAGATGCTAAAAAGGCATCTTGCTTCAGCATGGGAATGAGACCCGGAAGAGTCACCATGTGGAATCTCTTGTAGGCGACCGACACGTTGAGGTCGCTGAGGTCCAGAATCAGACGGAGGTCCCCTGTCTTCTTTGGAACCAGGAAGAAGTGGGAATAGTATCCTTGTCCTCTCTGGTTCTCCAGGACGTACTCTATCGCTCCCTTTTGCAAGAGCACGAGTACTTCTTGCCAGATCAGAGACTTGTGCTGATCCGGATACCGGGAGAGCAAAGGAGGCCTCGAGGGAGGCTTTTCTGCGAATTCTATATAGTGGCCTCTTCCGACCAACTGAAGAACCCACCTGTCGGTGGTTATATCCTGCCATCCTGGCAGGAAGTTCGCAATGCGACCCCCGACCATGATTTCCCATTGATCCTGAGGGCCGGGGGCCAGAAAGGAGTCAGGCTGTGGCGGCTGAGGGTCCCGCTGGCTGGGCCGGCTTGGAAGTACGCTGGCTTCGGCCCGCAGGTTGTTTCCCCTGGGCTCTGCGAAAACCGGAGCCCCTCTGTTGTGGAGCGGAGTGGGACTGCTGCCTCTGCATCCTCCCACGAATTCGGCTTTGGTTACTGCGAAAGGAACTAAGCCTGGGTCGGTACATGGCCTGAACTGACCTCACCGCCTTCCCGGCCTCTTGAAGTCTGGTAATAATCATCTCTGAGGGTTTACCAAACAAGACTTCTCCCTCGAATGGTGCGTCCATGATATTCTTCTGGACGTCCGGGGTAAAGCCGGAGATGCGTAACCAAGAGTGTCTCCGGAGGCATACGCCAGAAGCTGCTGCTCGGGCCAAGGAGTCCGCGGAGTCATACGCGGCTCGTAGCACTTGGGTTCCCACGTCTGAACCCGTACGGAGGAGCTGAAGCATCTCCTCCTTCTGCTCACCTTCCGGCAGTTTTTCAGCCGCTTCCAGACCCTGTTCCCACAAGGCATTTTGGAACCGTACCATGTGTGTCAGTTAATTCAGGGATCTGATTGCGCAGATAGCGGAAGCATACGTGCGCCTACCCATAGCGTCCAACTGTTTGGACTCTGGGTCCGGTGGCAGGGTGCTCAGATGTTGCGCTCTCTGGGACCGGTCATGTGAGGCTGTGATGACCAGAGAGTCGGCCTGAGGCTGCTGAATCAAGTACTGGTCTTCTCTAGGAGCCTTGTACAAGCGATCAGCTTTCTTCGGCATCGCCGGGAGCGAATGTGGACGCTTCCACGCTGCCTTGGTGACATCCACGAAAGTGTCAACCAAGGGTGGCACCACCACAGGCTTGGGGTTCTTCTGCCGAAGGTATTTGGCAAGGCGTATCCTTTCGGGGTCTAGCTCTTCCGCATCCCATTCCATGTTCTCTTGGATGTGTCTCATAATATCCGAGAACGAAGGGTCATCCGGAGGAGACTTCAGCATCTTGCGTGGATCCGGAGAAGGGATGGAGAGGGGAGATGGGGATCTGGATGTTGAGAACTCTGATCCCGTGTCCTCCTTCAAAGGCGATCGTCGGTGTCTTCTGGGTCTCTTGGGGCTGGGTGACCTAGAGGAGGATTTGGACGGAGGTCTCCATTTATCTGGTCTCCCCCTGGGAGGGGTTCCGTGCTCCCGGGGAGGAGGTAAACTGCCTGCCGATCCCGAAGGTGAGGGGGGTGCAGGAACCGGAGGAGTAATCGGAGGAGGAGGAAGAGGAGGAGGAGTGGGAACCATGTCCTTCTTGATGGTGTCCCACCAGTAAGTGAACAGTTCCTTCACATCTGGTATAGAAAGGCCCGACGACGGTCCGGGCACCAGTGGACGGTCATCGGGTCCCAGCGTCGGCTCCACAGGGGGCTCAGGTAACGGCGAGGGTTCCCTGGGCGTCTCGACAGGACCGGGGTCACCCGTCTGGTCCTCGGGCTGAGTCAATTCCTCCTCGGTTAAGGTCTCCTGACCGATGTCGGTCGGAGGCATCAGGGTTCTCTTCTCAAGAGGAGCGGACGCCAGTCCCCCTACCGGCATCCGATGAGGTGTTGGCCTGGCCGGTGACGGTCATCTGGCCGACGGCGGCTCCAGGGATGAATGGCGAGAGGACGATGACGGACGCACCGGAGTCGGGTCCTGAGGTCTCTATAGAGAAGTAAGCTCCAAGGTCTTGCGAGGAGGCAAGGAAGCTGACCTGACGTCGGGTTCCGAAGGGCGGGAACCCGACTTATGATGATGGTGGCGATCCCCAGACTTTACCAAGGCCCTGGAGGACGAGGACGAGGACGGCCTGGCAGTCTTGGCCTGAGAAGAGGAAGACTTCTTAACCGCAGCCGGGGGAGGCAGAGAGCTGGCCCTGGAGGGGGAGCGGTCGGACCTGGAACCAGAGCTGCGTGAGTCCGAAGCCCTGGAGGGGGACCTGGAAGGGGCCTTCTCCCTATGTTTTTCAGCGTGCTTGTGGGTCTTTTTTGAGGATTCCCCTTTGGAAGACATGGCCTTTAGCTTCTCCTCCAGTAAAAAAGCCTGAAGGGCCTTCTGGCGTCGGATCCGGGTTCTGCTATTAAACCCCTGGCAGAAGGAGCAGGCCCGAGTATCGTGGTCTGGGCCTAGGCACCGGACGCAGGCCGTGTGGGGGTCTTTGAAGGGGATCTGTTTCCCGCAAGCACACTTGGAAGAGTGACCGAGGTCGGAAAGGACATCAAAGAAAACTTGCTTGAAGAAATCCAAATTTCCGTAGGAAAGAACTTAACCACGGGTCGCGCGCTAGAGCTGAACCGAAGGGTCGAGACAAGCAAGTCGACGGCGGGAAAGAACTGAGGAATCGGGCAGGACCACCCCCTTATGTACTACGTCTGACGTTGGATGCGGGACCGACGTCGGGGGCGGTCCCCGCTGTAGATAGCTAGCTAGAATTTTTCCGTGGGGTCCTGACGCCTGCCGGCTTCAGTCCTAATGGTGTAACCTGCTGCAAGAGCTGTGTCTCGAAGTAAGATCTGTCAGATTCTTATGAGCAACTAACTAACTACACTTCTAGTGTGGAAACTGTAAACAATAAACTAACAGGTAAAAAATGTAGGTCCCAAAAGACTCAAGTCGAGAACCCAAGATAAAAAAACAGGTAGCGAACAATATATAGTAATACATAAATAAACATAGAACAACAACAACCCCACCCTAAGAGGAGGGGTGCAAGGTACACCCCTGAGGTGCAAGACTGTATCTGCCAGCCCACATCCCAAAAACTAGGTTCTGAGAGGGGAGGCGGGGGGAGGTCAAAATACAGCAAGACTCCATTAGAAGAAACACAGTTACTAAGGTGAATGATTTTTTCTTCAAACAACATGAATTCTTGCTGTGTTCTGACATATGCAGACTACCAAGCAGTACCTCCATGGAGGAGGGTACCGAACCTATTTTGGGAATAGGCTCTGTAGTATGGCTAAACCAAACCTAGCATCACTGCTAGCCTGGATATCCCAAGAGTAATGCTTGGTGAATGTATGGACAGTTTTCCAGGTGGCTGCTTTGCATATCTCTAGTAAAGGTATATCTCTGGCAGTAGCCAGAGAAGCTGCTGTACCCCGAATCAAGTGGGCTCTCAGGCCTGAGGCAGGTGTTTTACCTAGCTTGGCAGAACAGAACAGTATACAGGCTACAATCCACCTGGCAATAGTTCTTTTAGTAGCTGGCCTACCCTTTCCCACTTCACCATAAGTGAGAAACAATTGAAGATAGTCATTCCTATGGGCCTCTATGTAATAGCTAAGTGCCCTTTTAACATCCAAACTGTGTAACCTTCTTTCTCCTGAAGAGGAATGATCAGTGAAAAACACAGGAAGGGACATGGACTGGTTCAGATGGAAATCTGAGACCACTTTGGTTAAGAATCTCCTATTAGTTCTGAGGACCACCTTCTCTCTATGGAATGAGATAAAATCAGGTTCAACTGACAGGGCCTATAATTCTCTAATTCTCCTAGCAGAAGTGACAGCTACCAGAAGAAAACATTACTCACCTTAGTAATGTTGTTTCTTCTAATGGAGTCTTGCTGTATTCTGACTATTGCAGTTAGGTCCTGCCTTTCAACTGCCCCAGAGAAAAAAGAGTTAACTTTCCATGGCCAGCATGGAACATTCAGCGCGAGCTCAGTTGAAGCCCCTGTCTGCTGTTGTTTAAACTCCAACCATCAGATCTTTACAAGCAATACTCACTGGAAGTTCTGTGTGGAAACTGTAAAACTCACACTAGCCAACTGGCAACTAAATTTATTAAAAAGGGTTTTTTTGTTTCAAAGCAAAGACTCAAGTCAGGAAACCCAAAAAACAAAACACAACACATACCCAAAGTAAAGGAGGTGAAAAAGAGGGGCACCCCTAAGGTGCCAACACTGCTCCTGCCCACCCACATCCCAAAAACCAGGTTCTGAGTGGAGGGGCAGGGAGGGAGGTCTGAATACAGCAAGACTCCATTAGAAGAAACAACATTACTAAGGTGAGTAATTTTTTCTTCAAACAACCTGAAGGCTTGCTGTATTCTCACTATTGCAGACTACCAAGCAGTACCTCCATGGAGGAGGGACAGAACCTACTTTGTGAATAGGCTCTGAAGTACTGCTGTGCCAAATCGAGCATCACTCCTAGCCTGGATATCCAGAGAGTAATGCTTGGTGAATGTATGGACTGTTTTCCAGGTGGCTGCTTGACAAATTTCTAGGATAGGAATATCCCTGGCAGCAGCCAAGGAAGCAGCTGTACCTCTAGTAGAGTGAGCCCTCAGGCCTGAGGGTGGGGTTCAACCCAGTTTTTCATAGCAGAATTATATACAAGAGACAATCCACCTGGCAATAGATCTCTTAGTGGCAGGTTTGCCCTTACCGACCTCTCCATATGTGAGGAACAACTGGAGGGACAAAAACCTGTGACCCTTGGTGCGCTCTATATAGTAGCTGAGGGCCCTATTAACATTCAAGCTGTGCAGCCTCCTCTCTCCAGAGAAGGAATGGTCAGTGAAGAAAACAGGGAGAGACAGAGACTGATTAAGGTGGAAATCTGAACCTACCTTAGGCAAAAACTTCCTGTTAGTTCTTAGGACCACTTTATCTCTGTGGAAAGAGATGAAATTAGGCTTCACTGACAGGGCTTGCAATTCACTGATACACCTGGCAGAGGTAACGGCTACCAAAAAACAGTTTTCCAAGTCAAGTACTTAAGCTCTGCAGAGAACAAAGGCTCAAAGGGAGGTTGCATAAGCTGAGCAATGCAAACATTAAGATCCCAAGCAGGAGCAGGGTCCCTAAAGGGGGGGATTGGTGTGCTGCAATCCCTTGAAGAACTTACAAAACACAGGTTGAACAGACAGAGGAGAGGGCTTGCCTACTGACAGGAAGGCAGAAACAGCTGCCAAATGCACTTTAAGTGTAGCTGGCCTAAGGCCTAGGCCACTGAGATGGACCATACAGTCCAGAACCGTAGGCAACCCAGCAGATTCTGGAGAAATATTCTTATTAGAACACCAAATAGTGAACCTTTTCCATTTGGAATTGTAAGTCTTTCTAGTGGAAGGCTTTCAAGAAGCCTTAAGGATATCCAGAACCCCTTGGGAAAGATGCAGATCAGCAAACTCTAACTCTTCAAGAGCCATGCCTTGAGACTGAGAGACCTGAGGTTCGGGTACCAAATCCTCCCGAGAGGATGTCAATAGGTTGTAATTCCTGGGAAGAGACAGGGGAAGGTGGACTGGTAAGGAAAGCAACAGGGGGTACCAGGGTTGTCTGGCCTAGTCTGGAGCAATCAGAATCACTTTGCATGGTTGTGACCTTATCTTGACTAACACCATGAACAGGGGAGGAAAGGGGGGAAAAAACATACAGAAATTTCCCTTGCCAATTAAGGATCAGGGCATCTAGGGGGACTGAGCCCAAGAGTGGGGGTCTGCAACAAAAGAGAGGAAGTTGGTGATTGTCTGTGGCTGCAAAAAGATCTATCTGTGGAGTGTCCCATCTTGAGAAAATCACTTTCAAAACTAGGGGATTTAGGGTCCATTCGTGATGACCCTGGGATATCCTGCTCAGAACATCTGCTAGGACATTGTCCTTCCTTGGGAGGTGAACTGCTATCAGAGAGGTTTGCATGGAATAGGCCAGGGACCACGACTTCATCGCCTCTGAGCACAAGGCCGTAGACCGAGTGCATCCTTGCTTGTTGATGTACCACATGGTGGTGTGTTGTCTGTTTTGATCTGGACCACTTTGTTGTGTACAGATTTGGAAAAGGCTTGCAGAGCCAGAAATACTGCTCTGAGTTCCAAGAGACTGATGTGAAGCAGAGATTCTTGAGGTGACCACAGCCCTTGGGTGGTAAGATCCTCCAGGTGGGCTCCCCAGCCCAGCAGGGAGGCATCTGTGGTGAGTATCACTGAATGAGACTGAGTGACAAAAGGAACTCCTTGTCTCAAATTGTCCTGATCCTGCCACCATTGCAAAGCCTGGATCAGGGTTTGAGTTATTGGGACTAGTTTGGTAAGGGAATCCTTTCTTTGGGACCGGAAGGCTCTTAAGTGGAACTGAATGTCCCTCATCTGGAATCTTGCTCCCTGGACCACTGCTGTGGAAGCTGCCATGTAGCCCAGAAGCTGAAGGAAATGCCTTGCTGGTCGAGACACCTGTAGGGTGAATGAAGAGGCCAGTTCCATAAGGGTCCTTGCCCTGTCCAGGGGAAGGAAGGCTCTTGCTCTTACTGTATCCAGCTCCACCCCTATGAAGGTGAGGAGCTGCACTGGCTCGAGAACTGACTTTGGAAGGTTGAGGAGGAATGCTAAGGAAGTGAGCACTTGCTGAGTTATCTGCAGATGTGACTTGACTTGGTCTGGAGACTGACCCACTATGAGCCAGTCGTCCAAATGTGGAAAGATGGAAATCTTTTTTCTTCTTAGGAAAGCAACCACTACTGCCAGGCACTTTGTGAACACCCTGGGGCTGATGTTAGGCCAAAGGGCATTGCTCTGAATTGATAGTGGCCTGAGGGCAACTCAAACCTGAGGTACTTTCTGTGTGAGCACCTGATGGGAATGTGAAAGTAGGCATCTTTGAGGTCCAGGGAGGCTAGCCAGTCCCCTGGCCTTAGAGAGGACAGAATTATTCCCAGAAGGTGCTTGTTCAGATATCTTAGATCCAGGATGGGCCGCCATTCTGGGGGGTTAGGAAGTACCTGGAGTACAATCCTTTGCCCTTGTGTAGGGTAGGAACCCTTTCTATGGTTCCGAGAGCCAGGAGGGAAGAAACCTCTGCCTCTAGGGCAAGGGTCTGTGATGGATTTGCAGGTGGAAAGGATCTGGTTCTCATCTTGGGAAATTTTTTGAAGCTGAGAACCAGTCCCTGGCTTACTACTTCCAGGATCCGCCTGTCTGATGTCAGAGACTTCCAGTCCTGGACAAAGCAAGCCAGCCTGCCCCCTACAGGTATTGGAGAATCGGCCCGGGCAGACCCATCAGGGTGTCTGCTTGGCAGGGGCTTTAGGCTGAGGGGTGGAAGCAGGCCTGCTCATTCCCCGTATTCCTCTCCCTCTGAAGAACCCCCTCTGAGCACAGGAAGAAGAGGAGGCCTGGGCTTGGTAAAAATGCCTTTCAAAAGGCCTGCCCCTGCCCCTGGACTGCTGCCTTTGAGGAGTGGCTTCCCTTTCTTTGGCCTGAGCACTCCTATAGGTGGTCCTGTACTCGTCCATCTTTTTCATGTAGTTCTCTGTCTGCTCCCCAAACAGAGAATTACCAATGACAGGGAAATCCATGGCCTTAGCCTGGGTATTCTGTGATAGGCTAGTACATCTGAGCCAAGCCATCCTCCGAAGGGCCACAGATGTAGCCATGACTCTAGGTGAAACATCATTGGAGTCCACAGCAGCATGAAATTGCACCTTGGATGCCTCAATCCCATCTGCAGCCACCTGCTCCAGCTCCTTGGCAAGCTGGTCAGGATCCTGTTTTGCCAGAGCCAGAACAGTGTCTCATCTGGACTTCCGGTATCTAGCTGTGAAGGCCATATAGTTAGCCTGCCTGAGTCCCAAAGATGCTGCCATGTACTGCTTCTTTGCCATGGCATCAATCCTCCTGGAGTCCTTATCTGGAGGGTGTAATGCCAAGGGAATATTTGCCTTATCACAGGCAGCAGCCTGCACTACCCCAACATGGCTGCATTGCTGAGAAAGGAACTCCATGTCCAAGCCTGAAAGGGTGTACCTCTTGTCCATTCGTCTGTCCACAGGAGGTATGGAGTTACGAGTCTTTAGAATTTTAATTGTCTGTTTCCCAAAAGATTTATGGAGGGGAATAGACAGTCTCCTGGACTCTGGGATGTCCATCATTTCAACAAAATCAGGCTCCTCCTGATCCTCTACTGCTTCTTCCATTGGAAGCTGGAGGGTTTCAGCCACTTTTTTGTAAAACATAAAGTGGGAAGGGGACTCAGAAAGTCTAGGAGGAGAAACACCTGAAGGTCTGTCTGGGGAGATGTTCGGGTCAATGGGCACTTCCAGATTTTCATAATCACCATCATCATCCTCATACTCTCCCTCTTCCTCCTCCAGTTCATAAAATTCTTCTGAAGTGTAATCTGGGGGAACCGACCAAACCGAGCCCCTGTCAGATGGTGCCGGTTCAGCCGGAACCAAAGTTAGCGATTGCACTATCCTTATCGCTTTGGCTATCTCATCAGCGGTCAGAGTATGAATTTCTAGATCCGAACCAGACAATTTATCTTTTCTCTTCCTTTTAACCAGAACCGACTCCTCAGAATCGGCTCTCCTCTTGCCCGAAGAAGTATCGCCCTGGTCAGAGGGCACTCCTTCTGGTTCGGTCGGAACCGAACCAGCCTGGCCATCCAAGTCAGCAGATTTCTTGGCCTCCCTTTCCCTCAGTCTACCTACTCTCTTATCCAGGGTAGCTTTGGGAAAATTCTTACAAATTTGGCAGTCTGAATCGAGGTGGTCAAACCCCAGACAATAAACACAGGTGGTGTGGGGATCAGCCTTAGCAAAGGCTTCTCCACACACACTGCAGTGTTGAAACCCAGTGGGCCCGTTTTTTTTCTTGGGTTTCTCAGACATGGCCAATCCTATCCAAAACTTACCCTTCTTTCGGCAGTCCACCAGGCAAGACTCCCCTATTGGTTCCTGACTGTGTTACGGGTCTTGGAAAAAAACGTAATAAAATCAGTTTTTTTAGAACCAATACGGACCGAGTACCATACTCTAAGTAAATTGACAAACTTTTTTAAACTAAACTGATCGGTTCAGCTGAACCGATCCGAATTTTACAAGTTCCACACAGAAACTAAATGTAAAACCTATCTAGTACTCATGGTACCACAGTCAGAGACTTAAATCGACAGATTCGGTAGCAGAAATTCGGTAGAAACCAAGTGAAAAATGACAGTTTAACCGACTTTTTTTTTGAACCGAGCAAAGGAGAAATCTCCGGAGCGACTGTTCAGTGAGGCAGAGTAAAGAATCTGATGGCTGCAGTTTAAACAACAGCAGACAGGGGCTTCAATCGAGCTCATGGTGAACATTCCATGCTGGCCATGGAAAGTTTAACTCTCTGTTCTCCAGGGCAGTTGAAAGGCAGGACCTAACTGTAATAGTCAGAATACAGCAAAACTTCATGTTGTTTGAATACGCATACCCAGGGTGAGGCAGTAAAGACTATCTTACCTAAGGTGTCTATCTTATGAGATTCTTAATTTATAGGCTGGGCTGTAGATGCCTGAGGGAGAACGGCCTTATCATTCTCTGCTAGGACTACAATGGCATCAGAAAAGGCCTGGGAGGCCAGAATGGGTCAATCCTTGGGAGGAGCATACTTCCTATCTATGGACTTAGCCACAGAAGGAATGAGAACGTGATTATTCCATACCATCTGAGAGAATGTCTCAAAGGATGCTTGTACTGGAGGAGTTAAATCCATAGGGATCTCAGGGACATGTAGGTAGTGGAGTCTTAAAAGCTTTCCAGGATTAATATCTGTAGTCTTGAGAGAAAGAGTAGAATTTACATTTTTTAGCAGAGACTTAAATGACAGGTCTTCAACCACAGGCTCTGCCGCAGGATTGATCCCTGCTCCTTCAACATCATCACCTAGTGGAAGATCTGGTTCAGGCTCAATATCATCTCCTGACAGTCCAGGAAAGGAGTGAAAATCAGTAGGAACTGAAGAAGAGAAAGGAATCGGAGTCGAGAACCCCTTCAGGCTTGATGGCACCGTACCAAGCCTCAGCACCGAAGAGGAACACGGGGCCGAAAGCAAGGGATTCGGCACCATCAGAAACAGCCCAGCACACGGCGCGGACAGAAACCACAGCGCTGAAGAAGCCTGCGGCACTGCAGACGATGCTGACAGAGCCCACAGTGCTGAGGACGGCACTGACAAATCCAGCGGTGCCGAGGACAGCACCAACAACATCAACAGCACCGAGGGTGGTGCCAACAGATGCATCCATGCCAAGGATGGTGCCAACAGACCCATCGATGCCGAGAGCATTCCCGAAACGCAGATGGTGCCGAAAGCAAACCACAGCTCTGAAAACTGCGACTTGAAGAAAAAGGAGGAGGAATACCAGGAGATAGAGGCATCAGTGTGGCCCCCTGCACCACAGCCATGTGAGGGGGGAAACACCTGAGCGCAGAGTCGATGGCACCGAAGAGGACACTGCATGAATAAGAAGGTCCAACCGCCCTACCCAGTTCCCCAAATGGCCCGAAGGCCTTGGAGTGACTGGGCCAGGCAACTGGACCAACCTCCGAGCCCACTGCTCCATAAGACCGGCCCACCAATGAAACTGCTCATTGGAGGCCCTTTCAATAGGCGGGGAAGGGCTCCGATGTCGAAGAGGCTGGCCACTGGTGACAGAAACCGGCAACTCTAGAGGAGACCAGCACCTGGCCCCAACAACCGACCGTCGATGCGCACACATACCAGAAGGCGACCTTAAGTGATGCCTTCCCCTTTTTGACCTGTGGGCCGAAGAAGAGCTCGAGGCCGAACGGTGCAGAGAATGCGACCATTTTCTTTTATGCTTTTGAGGGGACCGCCCATCCCCCCCAGCATCGGCCCATCCGTTATCAGACCCCCCTTCTCTGGAGAGGGCGGCGTACCGAACCCAGCCCGGCTGACTGAACATCTTTCATACGGAGTCTCCCTACCGTCACGTGACCTGCTCATGGTTGACTCCGTCAATGGAGGGCTGAAGACTTCTTTTCTTAATAAGTAAGGTTAAAAGTAAGCAGTACTTATTTTGATATAAATTACAAAGCAATAAACTGTAAATTATGCTGCTAATTTGAAGTTTGACTCCTGGCAGGCGAGTGACGTTGTCACTGAAGCACAATCGACGGCATGAAAAAAAGGAACTGAGGCGGTTAGAGGGTAGACGCCAAGAAAGTCATTGCCACACAAGCCAAGGCTCACTGCGCCGCTCCTCTTGGCTCCATCTTTGGTGCTGGCCTGCTTGCAAAAAGTCTGCTCCTGCTTGGTCCTTGTGCCTCCGGCATAGATCCCATCAATGTGAATGAGTGGTGGAGACTTTATGTCCAGGAAGATCTTTGGTTTCAGTAGGTGCTTTTTCAGATACCTTAGGTCCAGAATAAGTCTCCACTCCCCATTCCTCTTTAGGGTTAGGAAATATCTGGAACAGAGACCCTTTCCCCACTGGGAAAGAAGTACTCTTTCTATGGCTTTGGCCTCCAAGAGGTTCTTGACCTCTAATTCAACAGCTGTTTTTCTGTTGGGGTGAGAGGGTTCGACAGTTTGGAGCTGAGGAGAAGGGGAAATCTCTTCAGCTGAAGGGAGAGGCCCTGTTCCACTACCTCTAACACCCATTTGTCTGAGGTGACTTGACTCCAATGATGGAGGTAGCGAGAGAGACTGCCCCCCACAGGGAGAGGAGAGGCAACCAAAAAGGAGTCAGGAAGACTGCTGTCTGGCCTGTGCAGAGGTAACAGGAGAGGGATTGGTTCTTCTCTGACCTCTCCTACCTCTCCCTCTGAAAAAAAATTCTAATTTGAGAAAAATCTATAGACACTGGCGTCCGATAGAAAGTCCTAGGAAAATAACCCCTGCCTCTGCCTCCCATGCTCTGAGACTTCTGTGAGGAGGAGGGTTTTTCTTTGGCTGAGTTACTCTTGTAAGTAGTTTTAAACTCGTCCATTCTTTTCATGTAAGCTTCAGTTTGGTCCCTGAACAGGGAGTTTTTCCGACAAGGACAATCCATAGCTTGCGACTGGAGATCCTGTGCGAGTCTTGTAGTTCTTAACCAAGCAAACCGCCTGAGAGAAATGGCCTGTGCCATGACCCTCGAAGCTATGTCGTTATTATCTATGACCATATGAAACTGATATTTGGTGGTTTCCACGGTCCGCTTTACAGTTTCAATGACATCCCTGAACATAATGTCTCCCCCATGTTTCACTACGGCAAGGACAGATTTCAGTAAAACTCTCTGAGATTTAGCTGTGCATGCCATGTAAGTAGACATGCATAACAGCAAAGAATCAGTAGCATATGACTTCTTACCCATATAATCTAGTTTTCTAGAGTCCTTCTCTGGGGGGAAAGCAGACAGCGGCACATTGGCTTTGTCACAGGCTGCTGCCTGCACCACCCCTTTGTGATCCGGATGTGTAAAGAGAAAATCAGCAGTACACTTACCAAGCTGGTATTTCCTCTCAATCTTTTTGTCCACCCCGGAGGAAGCTGAAGGGGTTTCCAGAAGCTTAAAAATTGCTTACTTCAATGTGTTATGGATAGGGAGGATTAGTTTCTTCGGAGGAGTGTGACCCATCATTTCTATGTAGTCGTCCTCCATCTCCTGATCGGTGTCATCCTGGAGGGGAAGTTCCAGGGTGTCCACCATCTGCTTAAGAAATGTGAAAAAGGAAAAAAACTTCATCATTGTCATCATTTAAGTCAGCCCCATCGTGACCGCCTGGGTCTAGTAAGTCCCTGTGAGGCAGTTCATCAACATCATCCTCTCATTCATAATAAAACCCTGGGCATAATTAGTGTCATGGAGAGGAATTCTAGGCCCTGAAGGAGCCGAGAAAAAATTGCCCATGGATTGTAAAGTCTGATATAGATGCCAAGCTTCAGCTAGTTCATTAGCACAGGGCATATCTTTATTAACCATGTTGTCTCCTCATGCCTTTCAGGGGGAGGGACAGCGGTGTTGTTATCTTTCTTAGTTTTTTTAGCAGGGACCGGGTCAGAAATCTGCTCATTTTGTCTTTTAGAGGCTTGGCTAGAATTTTTACTTTTATCAAACTTACTTTCAGTAGAGTCCCTAGAGGACTTATCAATAGTTTTATGTTGACTTGAGGTACCCTCCTCAGTGCTTTTAGAGGAGAAGGAGGCAGACTGAGAGGCCACAGTAATCAGAGTTTGGCCAAAAAGCTAAGCCAATTGAAATTAAACTTACTAGTTTTTTTTTTCAGTAGTGGAAAGGAAAACAGTAACCACCTCCTCACCTCTTGCCAACTGTAGCCCACTGTACAATTACAGAAGGTGTTATCCCAAAGGAGAGAGGGGAATTAACCTTCAAATAGTGTTATGTAATAGAAAATATTAAAAAAAAGTTCCAGAAAATAGCGCACGAGCACGAAAAAATGTTCTGCTTAAGCACAAATAAAAATATTGATTTTTAACGCAAAAGCAGTAAAAATACACGCTTACAGACTAAATACTATCATATAAAATAAAAATGACTACATTTTATCGTGCACACAGTCAACTTTTACCTCAGAAAAAAACGCTAAAGCATGAAAATGGTAAAAAAAACATTGTGACTGCGCAGAACCAAATGCAGCCGCGTTCAAAATGGAAAAGAAAAAGTAAATACCTCTAAGGCAACACTCAAAAGAAAGAAAATGTCACAGGAAGATTCCTGAAAAGGGAGCCCTCTGGAGCAGTGTTGCCAGTTCAGTGGAGAAAAAGCTCTGAAGTCCTTCAGGCTGACTGCAGGCAGTACTCTCCTCTCTCTCTCTCTCTCTCTCTATCCTGATTGGCCAATGTCTTCCTCATTTGCATTGACTCCACCTGTCTGGGGCAGCTTAGCCCAGCTGGCATACTGCACCTGTCAATACACGCTGAAGAATTTCTGGGGTGCGAATTATGACTTCCCATTGACAATGTGGAGCACTACAGAAATGAAATTTATGTTCTTACCATAATTCTTGATCTTCTCGGACAAGTCATCACCATTACAAGCCAGAGGCGATGTAACCCTGTGGGAGCCAAATATATTCAGGAGGGCCAACGCCGATATATGACCGCGCACGCGTGGCACCGCATGACTGACTTGCGCCATAAAGGCTATCTCGGTGTTGACTCTCCAACCACCTCAGCACCTTTTTGACCGAGGAGGTACAGCATGTACAAACTAGACAAATGCCTAACCTAAGAAGGGCATAAGATAGCCCTTCTGACCCCATGTAAGAAGGGTCAATTTAAATCATGTCTTCACAGCCCAAACAAATTGAGGGAGTGAAAACCAGAAACAGAATGAGTGAGCTCGGGGGATGGCGGGTGGGCGTATGAATAAATGGCAAAAACTTGTCCAAGAAGATCAAGAATTACAGTAAGAATATCATTTTCATATCTTCTTGGACTTTAAGTCTTCACCATTTATTCACACTTCCCTGTTAGAGCACCAAGCTAAAACAATCCCCCGAGCAGGGCAGTAGGAGATGGAGCTCATTCAGGACAGAAGACCATTAAGGACTGTCCTGCCAAAGGAAGCATGCTGTCTGGCATTGACATCCAGAGAATAATGCTTTACAGAAGTGCACTGAGCTCCAAGTAGCTGCTTTGTAAATGTCAGCAATGAGGACCAAGCGTATCTCTGCCAGGGACGCAGTAACCACTCTGGTAAAGTGGGCGCGCACCTGGCTTTCCAAAGTAACCTGCACCATCGAGTAACAGTGTCGCAGGCATGCCACTATCCAAGCAGAGGTGCATTTGAAGGATACTGACTGACAAATCTGGGCTGTGCTGAAGGACTTAAAGAGCTGCTTGTCCTTGCAGATACCCCCAGATCTATCGATGTAGAACTAAATAGCCCTCTTAACATCCAGCGAATGAAGGATGTGTTCGCCTTCATTTTGGCAGTTAGCAAAGTAAGTGGGAAGAACCAAGGGCTTGTTGAGGTGAAAATCCAAAACTGCCTTAGTAAGAATTTAGGGTGAGTACTGAGGACCACCTTGTCCTTGTGAAAGACAGTATACAGTGGGGGGTCAGTGACCAATACATGGATTTCAGAGATCCTTCAAGTAGAAGTGATGGCCACCAGGAAGGCGGTTTTCCAGGTCAGGAACTCAAATCACATGAGGCTAGAGGCTCAAAGGGCTTGCAAGTGAACATACCTAGCATGAGATTAACATCCCAAATGGCAACCGGTTTTCTGACTGGAGGTCTCGTGTGCAGAAAACCCTTGAGGAATCTTTTGAACAAGGGCAATTGAGCCAGAGTTAGTTCTACACTCGCTCAGGATAGGTGGAAAGCCACCAGAGGTGTACTTTGACCAGTGAATGTTGTAATCGTGCATCGAAGAGGTCTAATAGGTACTCCAATACTTTATCCAAAGGACGCTGAAAAGGCTCTAAATAGATCTTAGCACACCATTCTGAAAAACACCTCCATTTAGCAGTGTAAGTCTTCCTGGTGGATGGATTACAAGCTGCCAAAAGGAGGTATGCAATCTTCTGAGAAACTTTAAACCTGCTTACCTCTGTCTCCCCAGGAGCCAGGCATGGAGGTGAAGGGAGCGGAGGTTGGGGTGGACCTAATATGTGGCTAAGGGAATGGTGTCAGTCCAAAGGGTATGGGCTGGTGGGGGGTGGGGAAGGACATGGGAGGGCAGGGATCTCTACGCTAAGGACAGGCTGCATATAAGTGAGGATGGAAGGAGGGTATTGAAACAGAAACTGAGGGAATACTTAGCAAACAATGATAATTTAAACTAGAAGAGGGAAGTGGCAAGTGGACAGGAGTCAGGCAGGATCTACAGGTAGGGAAGCCGAATGAGCTAACCCCCCCCCCATACCAGCAGCAAGAGACTTAGGGGGAGGTCAGGAGGGGATGCTAGAAAGTGACAGCAAGTAGGGAGAGGGGGAAAGGAAGTGGGATGAAGGGTGGTAACCTTGAATGCTAGGAGTCTAGGGAACAAAACAGCAGAGTTACAGCCTCTCATGGCAGATGGGAAGGTGGACATGGTGGCCATCATCAAGACATGGGCCACCAATTACCATGACTGGGGCCTGGCAGTACCAGGGTATAGGATATTTTGGAGGGACAGGGTAAAAAGGAAAGGAGGGGGGTGCTGTATGTGAGGAAAGAACTGAAGTGTGTCAGGGAGGAAGGGGAGGAGGGCAGCATGGAGTCACTATGGGTGCAGCTCCAGGACTCAAAAAAATAGGACCCTCAGAATGGGAGTGGTGTACAGGCCACCCTCCCAGACCGAGGAGTTAGACAGGGAACTAGCGGAACAGATCAGAAGGACCTGCAGGAGGGGCAGCACGTTGATTGTGGGGGACTTCAACCTGCTGGGAGTAGATTGGGGTACCCTAGCCACCAGGAATAGGAGGGAGCAGGTACTTCTGGACACCTTCGAGGACCGCTTCCTATTGCAGATGGTCAATGAGCCAACCAGGTTAGGGAACACACTAGACCTCGTGCTGGCAAATGGTGAGTTTGTGAGGGAGTTGGGGGTTGAGGAACCACCTGTGGGGAGTGACCACAACTCAGTGTGGTTCATGATAAACATGGGGAAAGAGGGAGTAGGAATGGGCACAAGGGTGTTAGACTTCAGGAGGGCCGACTTTGAGAGGATGACAAAAATAGTGCATGGGTATTTGGCCAGGATCCATCCAAATATGGACACCAATCAGAAGTGGGAGGTCATTAAACTGGGAATTGAGGAGGCAACCATAACATGTACAAGGGTCCAGAGTAAGAGGGCTAAGGCCAAGAAGTCCAGCTGGGTGAGCAGGGGGTCATGGAAAAAGTAAGGAAGAAAGAGCCACCTTTAGAAGGTACAAGAAAACAGGAAGAGGAGAGAACAGAGAGAAATACCTGAGGGAGTCGAGGGAGGTGACAAGGCAGTCAGATCAGCTAAGGTGTCCAGGGAACCCAGGCTAATATAGGGCATCAAAGAGGGGGAGAAGGACTTATTCAGGTACATTCTGGGAGAAAAGCAGTTGTAAGGACAAATTGTAAGAATAAATAGGGATGGGGGTGGGTGGAAACAGGCAGAACAGGCAGAAGCATTAAACAAGTACTTCTGCTCACTATTAACTAAAGAGAAGGGGAACTGTACCCAAGGGGTGGGAGGGTGGGCATGGGGGAGGTGACACATGGGAAAATCCCAGTGGGTAGAGTATTGGAGGGCTTGAGGGCACTGAGGGTGGACAAGGTGCCGGGGCCAGATGGCATACTCCCCAGAGTGCTGAAGGAGCTGTCAGAAGTCCTGGCAGAACCCTTGGCAGACCTGTTCAATGCCTCCCTGGACTCAGGGAGTATATCTCAGGACTGGAGGATGGCGCACGTGGCTCCCCTCCAAAAAAGTGGGCCCAAGGATGAGCCAGGGAACTACAGACCGGTAAGCCTCACATCCATCATGAGAAAGCTGATGGAGACAATCTTGAAGGAGAGGTTGGTTTCCCTCCTAAAGGCCAATGGGCTGCAGGACAGCAGACAGCATGGGTTTGCCTCAGGCAGATCCTGTCAGACTAACCTGGTGGAGTATTATGACTGAGTAACCAGGCAATTAGACAGGGCCATGCAGTGGATGTCCTGTACCTGGAATTCAGTAAGGCATTCGATTTGGTGCTGCATGGGAGGCTAGGAAGTAAGCTGGAAAGCATAGGGGTAGGGGTGAAGATGGTGGGATGGGTAGTGAACTGGCTGCAAGGGAGACAGCAGAGGGTTGTGGTGGGAGGGGAGCTCTCATCTCCCAGAGTGGTGACAAACAGGGTGCACAGGGTTCTGTACTGGGACCGGTGTTGTTTCGGATCTTCATAGCAGACATCTCAATAGGCATCAAGAGCAAGATCAGTCTGTTTGCAGATGACACCAAGATAGGAGCAGTAGTGGATGACTTAGAAGGGTGGCAGGGGTTGCAAGATGATCTGGCAAAATTGGAGGCCTGGTTGGACACATGGCAGCTGGGGTTCGATGCCAAGAAATGTAAGGTACTACATTTGTGCAAAACCAAGGAGGAGCTACCAGCTGGGGATTCAACTAGCCAGGATGGAAGAGAAGGATCTGGGGGTGATCATGACGGGGGCAATGAACAACTCAGCACAGTGTAGAAAGGCAGCTGCAAAGGCAAACAGGATGCTGGGTTGTATTGTCAGAGGTATATCCTCCAGGAGGGGGGAGGTCATCCTGCCGCTATACAGGTCACTTTTCAAACCACAGATGAAGAACTGCATGCAGTTCTGGCAACTATACCTGAAGAAGGACATTAGGTTACTGGAGGCGGTGCAGCGCAGGGCAACAAAAATTATCTGGGGACTAGGGGTCTTATTCTACGAGAGCAGGCTGAGGGAGCTGAACATGTACTCCCTGGAGGAGAGGAGGGATGGGGGGACATGATTGAAACCTTCAAGTACATGAAGGGCACAGAGGGGCTTTTCAAATTAAGGAGGGGGAGGGACACTCAAGGTTATGATCTGAGATTGGAAGGGGGGAGGTTCAGGAGGGAAATGAAGAGACACTTTTTTTATGCAGAGGGTGGTGTCTGGGTGGAATGCATTGCCAGAGGAAGTGGTTTCTTGTAGAACTGTGGGCTGCTTGAGAAGGGGATGGGACAGGGTAAGAGGGAAGGTCACTGGAGAGGGGGAGAGAAGGGAGGGGCAGCTGCAGTATAAGGGCTGCTAGCTGTGTAACCCCCCACTTCATTTGGGGGCTTACCTGTGTTCTCCTGCTGCCTTCCAGTGTCCGCCTGTTCCTCTGCGGCACTTGGCCATTTCCCCATGTCCCCCAGCGTTTCCCCAGTGTTAGTGAGCCCTGCAGGGCTCATAAAATCCATTTGCGAGTGGTCAGTATGTTTTAGGGCTGCCGCTTGCATCATCGAGAAGGATGCACTCTTGCATCTGACCACCATTATGGTCAACAATTCAGGAGATGCTTCCCGATGGTTCCCAGTGCCGTGTTTAAGCTAGAAGGCACTTGGGATTCATCCCAGAATTCTAAAAGAACTAAGGGTAGAACTAGTGACACCACTGACTACCCTTTTTAACAAATCATGGGAGGATGGGGTGGTACCCGAGGACTGGAGGAGGGCAGATGTGATTCCCCTTCACAAAAGTGGGAGCAAGGCAGAAGCAGGAAACTATAGACCTGTTAGTTTAACCTCAGTGAAACGGAAAATGATGGAATCACTTCTAAAGGAAAGAATTGTCGAGTATCTAGAGGCCAGAGGGCACAGGACCCTAGGCAGCATGGATTCACAGCGGAAGGTCATGCCAGACGAATCTGATAGATTTCTTTGACTGGGTGACCAAAGTAGTAGATCAGGGAGGGGCTGTGGACATGGCCTACCTAGACTTTAGCAAGGCATTTGACACAGTCCCACACAAAAGATTAATATACAAGTTAGCCAGCCTGGGAGTGGGTCCCAAGATGACAGCCTGGGTAAAGAATTGGCTGGAGAATAGGACACAGAGAGTAATAGTAAATGGAGTCCGCTCAGAAGAAAGGAGGGTTACTAGTGGGGTACCGCAGGGTTCAGTATTAGGACCGGTCCTCTTCAATGTCTTTATAAGCGACATTGCAGAAGGACTGGAAGGAAAAGTATGTCTCTTTGCAGATGACACTAAGATCTGCAACAGAGTTGATGCACAGGGTGGGGTGGAAAGGATGAGAAGGGACTTGGTGTTGTTAGAGGAATGGTCAAATGTATGGCAGCTTAGATTCAATGCTAAGAAGTGCAAGGTAATGCACCTGGGAAACAAAAACCCAGGGAAGAGTACACAATGGGAGGTGAGATACTAACAACAACAAAATGGAAAGGGACCTGGGGTAGTCATATCAGATGACCTAAAGATGGGCAAGCAATGTGAGAGGGCAGCAAGGAGGGCTGGGGAATACTGGGATGCATAGGGAGAGGCATCACCAGTAGAAAACAGGAAGTTATTATCCCTCTGTACAGACAGCTGGTGAGACCCCATCTGGAGTACTGTGTGCAGTTCTGGAGACCCAATCTCTCACAAAGACATAGACAGGATTGAAGCTGTCCAGAGGAGGGCAACTAAAATGGTGCAGGGTCTGCACCGGAAGACATATGAAGAGAGACTTAAGGAGCTTAATATGTATAGCCTCGAGGAAAGGAGGGAGAGGGGGGACATGATAGAAACTTTCAAGTACCTCAAGGGAATCAACAAAGTCCAAGAGGGTAGCATCTTTCAAAAAAAGAGGTGTGCAAGAACAAGAGGGCACAATTTGAAGATGGGGTGGGGGCGCTCAGAGGTAATTTAAGGAAGTATTTTTTCACAGAGAGGGTTGTGGATGCATGGAACGGCCTTCCGGAGGAGGTTGTGGAGTCAAAAATCAGTGGTGGAATTCAAGCATGCATGGGATAGTCATAAGGCAATTCTGGGGGTTGGGGGTAGGAAGAAGTAGGCTGCTGGTTAACTAGGATCTGCAGCTTATCCAGTAGGTAGGGAAATGGGCAGACTGGGTGGGCCAAGCAGTCCTTATCTGCCGTCAAATTCTATGTTTCTATGTTTCACTGGGACACAAAGCAAGGGAGACATTTTTTTTTTTGTATAATATTTGTATTCATTTTAGCTTTTACAACAGTACCAGACATACATTACAAACTAATTTAAATTTAACTACAGTATTACATCTTCATATATACATACAATCAAAATATACATGTGGTGCAATCAAGTGACCATGTTCTCAATTTATCTTTCTCTCTCTCTCTCTCTCTCTATATATATATATATATATATATATATATTATATATATATATATAGATATATTTATATATATATATATACTGTATACACACACACACATATATATACACATATACGTATATACATACACATACACACATATACAATACATATACACATATGTATGTATGTATAGCTGGACTCTTCATTTGTTAAATAACTAGGATACATGCAACACAGTCAGAATATCGGGAGCAATCCACTAAAATAGTTCTATGCCTCCTTCCACACACAGTCCTTCCCCCCCCCACCTACTCAACTTAAGTTACCCTCTCTTAAAATCCACCCCTCCTCAATAGTAAGCGAGGCCAGAAAAGGGGTCCAATTTCTAATGAAGCTTTCCTCCTGCCCCCATATGACATAAGTCAGATTCTCCAGACCCAGAGCCTGCAAAACCAGCCGCCTCCAGGTTTCTACAGTTGGTGTAACCTGAGAGACCCATGTATTCTGTATCCCAAAGCGGGCCATCACATATAGCACTCTGATCCACCTAGGGAGCAGTGGCCGTTCCTCCTCTTCTCCCGCCTCCACCCCAAACAGGCAGCTCAGAGGATCCACTATCAGTTCTCTACCCGCTGCCTTGCCTACCTCAGCAACCACCGCTTTCCAATACTTCTGCAATTCCGAGCATGCTCAGAAGCAGTGTATGTATGTATGTGCCCGTTTGGACCCCACATTGCCCACATATGGGTGAGACTATAGGATAAGCCTTATGTACTATCACCGGAGGGTGATACAATCTGTGAATAAATTTATAACATGCCTGTTTATATTTATTGCAGGCCATGATTCCTGAATGCAAAGGGAGCAGCATCCTCCAGTTCTCTTCCGTGATGGTCCTCCCTAAATCCCTTTCCCACAGTATTTTCGTCCTAATAGTTCTATCAGGGAGTATCTGGCTTCCTCTCTTCACCACCCGACCTATAAAGCCTTTCGCCCTATCCTGGGCCTGGTAAATCATGGTCTCTACAGAGTCCATTCTATATACCCCTCCGGTCTCCTTTCCAAGGTTGCTCATGTAGGTGCGTACTTGTAAGTACCTAAACATTTGCGGCCCCTCTCCGTCCACTACTCCATGCAGGGTTTGATACGAGGAGATCTGCCCCTGTATCAGGAGGTGTCCCAAGCTACAGACTCCCCTCCGTTCCCACTCTCGAAAACCCTGGTCCTCCAACCCTGGCAAGAAGAAGGGATTACCCACCACAGGCAAGAGTAGCGTTTCTCGGCCCTGTGTCCAGCCCCGCCTCCTAAGCTGCTTCCAGGCCAACAAAACCTGCACTACTGAGGGATTAACTTCCCCTCCTGCTCTGTATGTCCTGAGGCCCCTACTATGTAGGTAGACTGTTAAACCAGCCCAAACTGTTCCTTGTTCTAAGCCTACCCAGCTGACAACTCTAGGCCTATGTATCCAGTCCACTATATACCTTTGCTGTATGGCCAGGAAATAGTTTTCCAGGTCAGGAAAATTCAGACCCCCCCTCTCTCCCTCTCGGCCTTTGGCCTCTGTAAGCTTACCCTTGGGTGTTTTCCTCTCCATATAAAGGTGGAGAAAGTCTTTTCTAATCTTTTAACATCCTCCCTCCTTAGGCCTATGTGTAGCATCTGCAAAATATATAGGACTCTACGTAAGACATTCATTTTAATGAGATTTATTCTACCCAGCCATGACAGTGGCAGCTGTATCCGCCTCCGGAGATCAGCCTCTATGACCTTTACCAACTGGGTGTAATTCAGACCGTACAGGGACTCCAATGACCTACCCACCTGAATCCCCAGGTATGTAAAGCTATTAGCCACCATCTTTAACCCCCAGTGTCTCACCTCACTTCCTGATTCCTGATACCACATGACCTCAGACTTTCCTAACATAGAAACACAGAAACATAGACTTTGACGGCAGATAAGGCCCACTTGGCCCACCCAGTCTGCCCATTTCCCTATCTACTGGATAAGCTGCAGATTCTAGTTAACCAACAGCCTGTTTCCTGCAACCCCCCACTATAATTGCTTTGTGTCTGTCCCATGCATGTTTGAATTCCCCCACTGTTTTAGACCCAACAACCTCCTCAGGAAGGCTGTTCCATGTATCCACCACTCTCTCTGTGAAAAAGAATTTCCTCACATTACCCCTGAGCCGTCCCCCCTCTATCTTTAAACTGTGCTCCCTTGTTCTTACACATCTCTTTTTCTGAAAGATGCTACCCTCCTGGACTTTGTTGATTCCCTTGAGGTACTTGAACATTTCAATCATGTTCCCCCTGTCCCTCCTTTCATCAAGGGTATACATATTAAGCTCTCTCAGTCTCTCCTCATATGGTTTCTGATGTAGACCCTGCACCATTTTAGTTGCCCTCCTCTGGACTGCTTCCGTCCTATGTCCTTGCGTAGATGAGGTCTCCAAAACTGCACACAGTACTCCAGATGGGGTCTCACCAACTGTCTGTACAGAGGGATAACCACTTCCCTTTGTGTTGGAATCATAAATTGATCTTGTAGCCCGAGAAGGCACTGAACCTTTCCACTAGCAATAGCAGAGGGGGAGCCGACCGGACTGGGTCCCTCAGGAACAACAACATATCGTCAGCATATAGGGTGAGTTTGTGCCGCACTCTCCCTACCTCTCCTACCCCCTCGATCTCCGCACACTCCCGAATTGTAACTGCCAGAGGTTCAATCGCAAGTGCAAACAGAAGGGGGGAGAGAGGGCACCCCTGCCTCGTTCCCCTCTCTAGTTTAAACCTCTCTGACATAGAGCCGTTCACCATCACCTGAGCCCCGGGCATCGCGTACATCGACTGCACCCACCTCGAAAAAGCCTCACCCAGACCAAACCGTTTCATCACCTCAAACAAATATTCCCACTCCCCTCTGTCAAACGCCTTCTCAGCATCCATTGAGATAATTCCAATGCTCTCTTTGCCCCTATTCGCCCACCAAATGATATTAAGTAGCTGCTTCATATTATGATATGAGTGCCTACCCTTTATGAATCCTGTCTGGTCTGGGTGAACCAACCCCAGGAGCACCTCCTCCAACCTAAAGGACAAGATTTTCACTAGAATAATTGCGTCACAATTCAATAGTGAGACTGGCCTATACGAGGCACATATCTGAGGGTCTTTGCCCTCCTTAGGAATAAGACATATGGTAGCATCATAGCATGTACTGGGCAGATCTACGGTCCCCCTCTCCCCCCTCTGCTGGAACACCGTGTTAAGCAGCCCTACCAGCCAACCACCCATTAATTTATAATATTCCACAGGGTACCCATCTGGTCCACTAGCTTTTCCATGTTGCAGGTTTTGTATAGCCCTCAACACCTCTTCCTTAGTTATAGGTTGTCCCAGGCTGTCCCTCTGTGCCTGCGTGGCCTCTGGCAAGTTGATATTCCCTAGGAACCCCAGCATTTGCTCCCTCATTCCCTTGCACTCCGCCTGATAAAGTTGCTGATAGAAAGATAGCACTCATCCCCTTAATATCCTTATGCAAGGCCCCCTTCTTGTCTTTTACCCCCATAATCCTGCCAACCCTTTTCCCGCCCTTCATGAGGCTCACTAGCAGCGGGCCTGGCTTGTTCCTCCGTTTAAATATCTGCCATTTCTTAAAGAAACAAGTCCTCCCTGCCTCTGCTTTCAGGAGGGCATTCAGGGCCTCTCTAACCGACATCAAAGACCTAATAACCTCTCCCTGTCTCCCCCCCACAACCCTTAATTCCATCTCCCTTAGCTGTCTTTCCAGCTTCTCTCTCTGCTCTAATCTTTGCCTCTTGAGCCTGGCCATGTACGCAATAATTACCCCCCTCATGTAGGCCTTATCTGTGTCCCAAAGTACCGCTCTAAAGATCTCCTCCGTGTCATTAGTTTCCAAATAAAACTGGCACTTGTCCTCTAGGTGTTTTTTAAATTCCTCATTCTTAGTTACGTATGTTGGAAATTTCCACAAAGGTGGGGTTAGTTGCTTCTCCCTTCCCTGCAGCTCCACCATGGCATGGTCCGATATGTGTATGGGACTATGTCTACGATCCAGCACTTGTGCATACCACTCCCTCGTCAGGTAAATGTAGTCCAGACGGCTCCAGGTCTTATGTGGGTTTGGGTAGAAAGCGAACTCCCTCATGCCTGGATTGGCAGGACACCATGCATCCACCAAATCCAGCTCCAGCATACCTCTCTGCCAGTGTTGCATGCACCCGGTCTCTCTCCCCTTCCCCTCAGAGTGATCCAGTTTCAGATCCATCATCCAATTCAGATCTCCCCCCATTATAAGGCCCGAGAATTGTTCCTTGATCAATAAATCCAGTAAGGACAGAAAAAACTGCGGGTCGTGAACTGCGGGGGCATACACTGACCCCAATGTAATCTGCTCCCCCTCCAATGATCCCGAGATGAAAATATATCTGCCCCCCTTAGGATCCCTGACCACCCTGTGGACCTCCAAAGGCAAGGCCCTATGTACCAGTATGGCCACCCCTCTTTTATGTGCTGAGGCGGAAGCAGCATAACATTTCCCCATCCATCCCTGAACCAACTTAGCATGCTCCACATCTGTCAGGTGCGACTCTTGTATAAGAGGAACCTGCGCCCCCGCCCTTTTAAGATCAGTTAACAATGCTGTCCTTTTGACTGGATTTATAATACCCCGAACATTCCAAGTAACCACATTAATGTTCTTCTTTATAATCATTCTTGCACACTATGTTTTTCCATTGCTAGTCCAGCTTTGATTAGTGAGAAATGAAAATTACGTACCTACCGTAATTCTTGATCTTCTCTTGTATCTTCACCATTCATTACTGCTTGGGTTAAGCTGGAGGCGCACACCCGCTGCGGGAGGTTTTTTTTTTTTTGAGTTGGCTCTAATGGCGCCGTCCTCGAGGGCGACGCACTGCGTCATGCGCGAGGGATGGCCGTTAGGAGCCGCGAACTCCTACTCCATCTCAGTTCTGTTAGTCGGAGAGGCAAAATAAAGTGTGAGAAAAAGAAAGGAAAAGAGAGCCAAGGGATAGAAAAGGAAAGGAAATAAACTGAAAAGGAATAAGCCGATGGAGAATAGACAGAGGAGAGAGAATTCCTACCCTAAGGGACCGCAGGGCCTCCTTTCCGGGGCGGCTCTAGGGGAGGAACAGAGAGAGAGAGGGGAAGGAGAAAGAGAGGAATGAAGGAAGAAGAAAGAAAGAAAGAGTGGCATGTTGAGAAGGAGAACAGTGCCCGTCGAGCATTGTTGGTTGAGAGGCTTATAGGCTCGAAATTAATGAGGGAGCAAGAATCCCCGTTGGTAGGACTGAGGAGAGGTTCCACCGAACCTGCTAAACAGACCAAGAGAGGGCAGAGTCTCTGGACTCTCAACATGCCAAGTCTCTTCATCCCAGTTGAGGGCTCCTGGACTGACTGAGCAGAACCTGTTCCGGAAGAGCGCCCATCCAGGAAGAGGACTAAGTTCCTAGCACCTTGATAAGTGCTACCATAGAAGAGTATGGGGAAAAACTAAGCCTTCTCGAAGGCAGTTTGTAAGAAAAATAGAGAGGGACTCAATCAGACTTGCTATGACAAGGCAGACAGAGGCTTGAAGCTGACAAGGTCAGCCAGCAGCTGTAAAAGCTTTTTGAAAAATAATGCCTGCCAAGGGGATCCTAAGTTGAAGGTGCCGAGACAGGGCATGGCCACCAGGCTGTGGAACAACATGACCTGAGGAGGCAAGGAATTGCACCGTAGGGCAGTCAGAAAGAGTTCCCTCAGAATTAAAGAAATTTGTAACCGTACTCGTTCCTCTTTACCTTGAGGAAAAAAGGGGGTCCAGGGTTTTAAATAATTGATTAGCATTTTTTTTTTTTTTTTTTTCTTGGGACTATACTAACTGTACAGACAGTATTTACACAGAGTCCCTAGAAGTGCCGCGCCTGCCAAACACGGCGAGGCAAGAGCCATTCATCTCCCCAACGACTCAGCACTTTTATGAGCAAAACACCAATCAATCTTAGAGTGGAGTAAATCCCTGGGATCCATTCACCAAGAATGGGAAAACAGAAAGTTTTTTTTTTTTGGCATAAAGGCCAAGGGAGTAAGAGGAACAAGGCGGAGGGGAGACGCCACAGTAGGGAGGCCACTGAGGGAAGGTGGGTAGGTATAGTAATGAATGGTGAAGATACAAGAAAAGATCAAGAATTACGGTAGGTATGCATTTCATATCTTCCTTGTCAATCTTCACCATTCATTACTGCTTGGGAGAGTACCAAGCCCCCCCCCCCTTAAAAAAGGGGGAGGGGTAGAACCCTGAGGGAACAAGACCCCCAGCCTCCTGTTGGTGAGAAACAGAAGGGGAAGACCCTGGCTAGTACAGAGAGAAGCCTATGTGGGAGAAGAGCTAGGAGGTGCCTCCCGAGGACGGGGAGACGGAGGAAGCCCCTGCAAAAGTCTCCTAGCTCTGGAGGAAAAAAGACGGTTCCCCCGGAAAGCGGAGCGCATCACCCTACGCCGGGCCAGGGGTGACAACCTTGATAGACGAAGCCATGCCGTCCGCCTAATGCAGATCGCTGTCCCCGCAAGCCTGGAAGCCATCTCACTGGCGTCGTGAGATGCCCTTGCTTGCTGTCTTGCCAGCTCCAGGCCTAGAGCGGAGAGGGCAATAGCTTGTCTGGTTTGCTCCGTATCAGGCATTGATGCTAGGAGCTGGGAGAGCATCGACCACAGATGCCGATTGTAGGCAGCGTGGTGAGCCTGATGTGATGCAATGCAAGCCACCGCACGAGAAGAAGAGAACATTCTTCGCCCCCACCGGTCGAACTGTACAGAATCCGAATCTGGTGGGCAGTCGTGCGCCAGGCAGCGGCGCCCGGAAGGAGTCTCTAGGTACACCAAGCCCGAGGGCGGGGTTGGAAGAGTACCCAGGATTCCGAGGGGCACACACTACTACGGCAGTCAGCCGGGGCTGGAGAAAGGGCGGCTGGCGACTGCCAGGAACGGATAGACGCCTCCTGGAAGGGATAGGCCAGAAAGGTACCACCAGGTGCTGGGCACTGAATTCTCAAGGAATTCACGAGTCTCCTGCTCAGTATTGTCTCCTTACATAAGAGATTCAAGGTCCCTCACCATCCTCGAGGAATCGCTGATATTCAGTGAAATCAGCGCCGAAGAAAGATGAGCAAGGGGTTCCTCCGTCAGAGGAGGAAGACGAGGATGATGGAGAGCTCGAATGTCCAGAGGATTCCTGCGGTGGTGGGAGAGTCGAAAGACCCGCTCATGCATACATCTAACGTGATGAGGGGAAGGCCGCACGAGAACCCTGAACTGCTCCCAGGATAACGGACCTGTGAGGGACCCATGGCCTGGAAGCACGGGGTGGATGCAGAGGTACTGGAGAAGGGCACCTACGAAGAGGCAACTGACTTCTGCCAGGACTCTGAAACGGGGAACAGAGCCCGAGCTGGCGGGATCCCGGACAGCAAACCAGGCCGCAAGACAGAACCCTGAAAAAGCGATGCCTGGAAGAGCCCAGGGGGAGAACCTCCCCTGTGATGAACCCAGGACTGCATGGTTCCAGAAGGGCAGTCCACAGCAACGCCACCGGAGGGCACCCTAGAGCCCAGGAGGGAAGGGCGGGTTCGCGCCACGGCTCCTAGCCACCCCACCAGAGGCGGCCGACAGAGACCGGGCCCCGCCCCTGCCCTCAACCCTCGGACTGAAGAGCCTCCTCCTTGACTGCAGCTGCCCTCAAGACCCCAGAGGAGGCAACAGCACCCGGGAGGGCAGCTGTCACCGGTCCCCTAGGAGGGGAGCCTCCTCAGTCCCCACCACATCACCCCTGGGACCCAGGGCCACCCCCAGCCCGAGAGCCCTCAGGGGAGGATGGGAGAGGGGACAGTGGAAGGGGCCCGCTGCGCCGCCTGGCACCCTGTGCCACCGGGGACCCTGACTCCGAAGAGCCAGGGTGCCAGGATGGGTCCACATCCGAGTCATCAGCCTCCGAAGAAGACGAGACCAGCAGAACCTCAATGCTGGCAACTCCGGGAATCCCCGGGGCAACGGCACCACGAACGGTGCCGGTGCCAGCGGTGGCACCGGACGACCCCGGCCCTCCCGCAACAGCCAGGCCCGGCCCTACCTCCCCTGCGGTACCAGCCAGCCCATGGCACCGCCCCGGCATTGAACCTGACCGCGCCCGGAGAATAGATTAGCCCACGGTGCCGTGAGCGGCACCGGGGCCAGGGCGGCACCGCTTATGGCGCCTGCTCGATCACCGGCGCCGCAAGCGCGCCAGGATCCAAAACACGCCAGAGAGCGGCGTCAGGGTCCACTCAGTGCCCGCCCAGAAATCATGGGCCTCAACACTGGGGAGCTCTTGCACCCGAGGAGGTGATCACGAGGCAGTGTCACTGTCGCGCCCCGGGGACCACCATGCCCCCGACACCGCAAGAGAAGCTCTCGTGCAAGAGAAGAGAAGGAAGCTCCTCCTCTGTGGACTGTATAGGCCCAGGAAGGGACCCGGGAAGGGCCTAGAGACCTTACCTGGGAATCCCTGGAGCGACGCCGCCCCCCGAAGGTCAGCAGGGCCTTGCCGAGCTTGAACGCGTGGACTTCGAGGACACGACGGTCCATGGAGAAACAAGCGTCGCAAGCGTCCATGTCATGGTTGGGTCCCAGGCAACGGAGACAGACATCATGCCGGTCCGAGACGGAAAAATGCCGGCCACAGGAGCAGCGACGCATAGGGGCACGGCCCGCCTTTGACTTACGCCTTGCTCCAGAACCGGACATGATGCGAACTAACTGAGGAAAAAAAGTAGGAAAACACTCGGCGCCGTAGATAGAAATAAAAAGGAACGGTCTTACCGGTATACGTCGTCAAGTGGATGTCTGTGAACACGAGATGAGGAGTCGGGACGAATCCGAAGAACGAACACTATACGCTACCGCGCAGCAGGTGCAGCCTCGACGGCAGGAGAAACAGAACTGAGATGGAGGAGGAGTCCAGCGTCTCCGAACGGCCGCCCTCACGATGACGAAAAGGCCGCCTCGAGGACGGTGCCGCTAGGAGCCAACTCAAAAAACAACTCCCGTAAGGGAAGTGCCTCGCTTAACCCAAGCAGTAATGAATGGTGAAGATTGACAAGGAAGATCAAACTGGTATTTTAAAAACTATAGCATTAAAGCACAATCTTATAAATGCACCACCTTGAAAAGAACCCCCGAATCTGGTCTGCTTCTCCTCCCACCATCCTATCCCCACCTCCACCCCCAACAGCTATCCTCAAATTGCACTCTATCCGATACCCATCTGGCGATAGTTTAACTTCTCCCTCACACTCATCTATCTCCTGAACACTCTTCTTGTCATCCCCTGTATTTCTCGCCTCATCAGATACATAACCCCCTTCCCCTCACCATCCTCACTCTCCATGACACTAACTGCCCCACAGGCTCAAGCATCTGCTGCGCCCCATTACTGTCGATGACACCCCCCACCCTCCTACCTCAGCCAATTTCAACTTATCCCCCCCACCCATGCTTCCTTACTCCATTTCAAGCCCCTTTCATACTCTGCATACCCCTTCTCCCACAGCCCCTGCTAGCACCTCCCATAAGTGCCTCTTTTTACTCGCTACAGCATTTCCAAAAGCAGCCCAACCCCCTCCCACACTGCTCGTAGTCCCTCAAACGCTAATTTCTGTCCTAATCGGGAGTCAGGAGATCAGGCCTACTGCTTCAGGCGAGCCGGGAGAGCAGACCGCGCATCAAAAATGCACATGCTAGGCCTCTATCCCCACCCGTCCACTTACCTTCACCCAGGCACTGTCTAGACTGCCTCCTCAGCACCTCTGTCCTTTCCTGAAGCCAGTAGTCCATCTTCACGGTATCCTGCTATCCACTCCGCAGTTCAGGCAGCAGTCAGTCTCTAATTAAAACCATTGGGTCCTTTTTCCTTCTGCCCTTAGGTTCCTGCAAGTGTCCCTAGAGACACGCCTGAAGCATCAAAGGTGCATTGGACACGACAGGCTCAGTTCAATACATGAGGATTTATTTATTTCCAGCATAGCAAATTTCTTAATGTCTCAAAAAACAACAGTAAAGGCCCATTATATCCCGTCTGCTTTTAACCTCAAACAGCAACATTCGGGCGAAGAAATACAACATGTCGAACAACTTCCACTGCCCCATAATTCAACAGAGCCATCAGTCCATAACTCCGACAGTCAACTCAGCGCAGCTTTTCCTTCAGTGAGCGAGCAAACTCTTCAGCTTTTTCCACCTCTCAAAACGAGAATGTGGCTCCCTCATGCTTTATTTTCAGGGTCATTGGGTATACCAAGAAGTTCTCAATCTTACAGTCCCTGAGTTGTTGCATCACGCCATTGAACATTTTTCTCCTCTTCAGCAGCCTAGCCGAATAGTCCTGTGAGATATATAGTCGATGACCCTTGTACACCACTGTGCCCTTTTCCTGATATGCCCGCAAAACCTGTTCCCTGTCTTGAAAATTGTGGAAGCGGACAATTATCTGTCTCAGGGGCTGGTCACTCGGCGGTCGTGGCATCACAGCCCAATGGGTGAGCTCCAGCTTGTACCGGCCTTTCACAGGCTGAAGGCCCAGTATTTCCAGCAAGATCTTGGCACAAAAATCAACGGCACTCATCCCCTCCTCACTCTCTGGCAAGCCTCTACATCTAAGATTGAGGCACCGATGATAGTTTTCCTGGTAGTCGAATGCTTCCTTGAACTCAGCTAATTCTTTCTGCAGGGCCGCCACCTGCCCTGGGATCACCAGCAATTCATCCTCCATGTGCGAAATCCTCTCTTCTGCTTCATTAAGTCGGCCTGCCTGCACCACTTGCTGCTCCTGTATTTCCCTCAGTTTTAGATCCAGTTTGCCTTCCAACTTCATCAGTTGGGGCTCTAGGGCCGCTATGACCTGTCCTGTGACTTCTCTGCCAAATGCGGTTACCTCCGCCGCCGACAGCGAGACTAGGCCAGCATTCTCCCCGCCTTTCTTGGCATTCTTGGTGGCAATCCGCTGGCTTTTCGAGGGTCCAGGAGTCAGAAACTCATCCATACCTGTCCGTTTTATCGCAAAGCACTCAATTTCCACAAGTAGGGGTATTTATTAACTCTAAAATTAAAGTATTATTTGGCTGTGTAGAAGGAGCGGCGAGGGAACTTGTGTCCGTTCAGCAAGCTGCTCATCAGCACCCTCTGAGAAATGTTTTTTAAATAAATAAATAGGCAGACACCTGAAGTGCTGCCTCTGGGACACCAGAAGCCAAAGGGCAAAGATCAGGGCAGTAAAGCCCACATAAATATTCATAAGCTCTGCAGTGTGTTACCGGAGCTGTGACTTCCCGATGGTGTACTTTATTTAATTAAAAGTGAACATGTTTGAAAGAGAACTGTTGGGGCTACAAGACAGTGGGGATATTAATAAATAAAAGTTAAACTACTGGCTGCACCAGAACTTTAATCTTTGGGGACACTGTTTAGACTGCATACATATTGTATTAACAGCCACCATTTTAGCAGCCAACAGCCAGTTAGGAGCAAGCATTAAACAAAGGGGCTCTTGGAACAATGCCAGAGACTTATGGGGAATAAGCTGGGACAATTTCTAGTCACCAAAAAGCAAGCCAGTTATCAAATGGGAACTGTTCAAGACAGTCTGAGCAGCCAATAGGATCTTTGGAACTCAGTCCCATATAAAAGGGGGCAACTGCTCAGGATCTGCAGTTCTAGAGTTTGCCCGGGAGTTCAGTGTGTGAGCCTCTGGAGAGCCTGCCAGTTCTCAGAGGTTAGGACTGCCAGGTCTAGCCTTTTCCAGCCGTTAGTCTGTGGGTCCAAGTGTCCAGTCGGCCCATGTTGAGGTCGTAGCAGCAGGGGACTCATGCAGCAATCAAGCTGAAAAGTGGGGATCAGCCTGCAAGCTGGCTGGAAGGACCAGAAAAGGACAAGCCTTACATATAGATGTGCTTAATCTGCCGAAGTGTTTGTGCGGCCAGCTAGTTCGAGACGTCCAGTTTGCATGTTTCGGCCAGTGATTGAACTGCTCCTGCATCCCGAAGACCAGCATTTCGATGAGGACCACGAAGGAATCCTTCCTCATGCTTCAAGAAATCTCTGCATAGGTCTCATGTCGTCAGATTATCCTCCTGGTCTGGATAGTGTGAGTACAAACAGGCTAGTTCCCTGCAACTAAAGCTACAATTTGTGTATGTCATCTGATTTACTTGTTTTGGGTTTTTTGCAACGGACTGAGCCATCTGGCTCCAGATTACAAATATTTGGGTTGAGTGCATGCTAATTGTTTTCTTTCCTAAAGGCCCCAACAACAGCTGCAATACCGGTCTACCCGGGCAATGCTTCAGGCTTGCCTGTCTTCCATACTGGGTACCCAGGGCTGTGAGACTATGTCAAAGAGGACTCACTGTGCACGCTTTATCGACCTGAATTTTAATCAGAACTGCAACTCACTTGCTAGATTTATGACCCACCCTTGTTCGCGTCCCCCTGAATAAATCAGATTGTTGACTTTTTCGTTTAACCTGGCTAGTGTGTACCTTCTTGGTGAGGATATAGTACTGCTAATATATTCTTGCATCATTGGTCTTATTTTCCAGGGGGTCTTCTGGGCAGTTGCAGATGATCCAGCCCTGGTGGTAAGTGCAAGGAGTGTGAGCATATCATTACTGTCATGTAGTACATGTGAATGTTCTGTTGCTATACTGTTTAGGCCACTAGAGAGGCTGGTGGGGGGGGTTATAGCATCCCAGAGGGCTATACCAACAGCTGCTATGCTACCCCAAGACCATACCTCCAGGTGGAGGCACTTGTTCACCGAGCTCAGGCCCCTCAACCTGTGCATAGTCACGAAGGCAGGGGTAGTAGCCCATAGGATAGTGCCACCTAGGGGTTACATCTTTGGAAGCACTGCTGGGATTAGCACGCCCCCAGTGGCCAGAATAAAAAACTACAACTGAAGATCTAATGGGTACCACTAAAGAAATGACTATGCATCAGTTGATTGGATGGTGTACAGGCATGAAACTGACCTGCCAAATACCTTGCTAATTGGGTAAAACCCTTAAGGACTTTAAAAGATTATTCATGCCGCAATGTTCTGAGGCAGAGAAGAGAAAAAGGTTGAGTGAAAGTCTCTGAGATCCTGCTATGGCTACTATCTGCGCCAAGTGGGCAAATAACCCAGAAGCAACTGCACAGGACTATTTAGCTACATTGGAAAATGTGTATGGGAATCCAGATTCAGATGAGGATCTGTGGTGGAGGGTGAAAAACACTCAGCAATCCCAAGGGGAGCCCTTATCAGTGTATGTGCCTTGACTTGAAAAAGTGCTACAGGAATGCCTCAGGGAGGGTAGCGTGGCCCCAGACAAGTTAGATCAGACTAGGTTGGACCAGATCCTTAAGTTTGTCCCATTTTCTGAATTATTGCTGCTTAAGTTACGACTTGCAAACCAGCTGGATTTGCCTCCCTCCTATGACGAACTAATGAAAGAAATTCGGGGGTTGAGCAAAAGCGGCCACTCGGAGGGCCCCCTCACGTATCTGCTGCTGCTGTCCAGGTGACAGAGGGTGACCATACAAGTGAAGTTCAAGGGCAGAATATAGCACCAGACGAGCACTCAGAAACTGCTAAGGACACTCCGCCATGGGCCGAGCAACTGAGAGAAGATTTTCTGTTGTAGGTGCTCCAACTCCAGCACCGAACGTGTACCCCTCCCAACCCCCTAGTTGTGAATGGAGACCAGCTCCTAATGTGATGTTTCAGCCATGACAAACCAAAGAAAATATAATTTGTTATAAAAGTGGGAAGGATGGGCACATGAAGAAAGAACACTGGTCTCAAAAGGACCTAGAAAAAGTGGTACACAAACTCCAAGGGGAGCTCTGAAAAGTGAAACATTGACAGAGGGGTGCAGTAAACTATCACAGTGGAGGTTCAGGAAATCCCAGATCCAGTTTCTTTGTGGCTAAATCGTCCATCTAGGTTCCTATTCTAGTCCCTCCGGACTGGTCCAAATTGGTGGGCCCTTCCATGGACACCACTGTACACATAGATGGAATTCCCTCTCAAGCAGTTTTAGACAGTGGGTCTCAAGTCACAATAATCTTCCAAGACTGGTGTGAGCAGCATTTATCTGACCACCCGTTACAACCTCTTGATGGACTACATGTGTGGGGGTTAACTGAAACATCATAACCATATCTTGACTATTTAAAGGTATGGCTTTCTTTTCCATCATCTGTGGCTGGTGTAGGAGATTCTGTGGAGACACCAGTCTTGGTCTGCTCTTCTACGGACTTTATGATGGTATCCCTGTACTGACTGGCACCAACACACATACTTGGGCACCTGACCCAGCTATGCGAAGAAAGGCAGAAGAAAAAGACAGGAAAAGCCCTGTGTGTTCATGCCCTGATCCAAAAGGCCTATGAGAAACAAATGCACACCGAGGAGACTGACAAAGATAAGCCTGTTGGGATGGCTTGGAAGAAGGATCCTGCTACTATCATGTTACGTACAAATGCTGAATGCAGTAGCAGAGGTGAAGTGCAGCTGCAAAGAGATGTGACTACCCAAATTTTGATGCTGGACACTCCAGCTGTATTGCTTCTTTATGCCTATCCCATGCCTGTTTGAAGCCCTGCACTGCATTCATATCCACCACTTCCTGAGGTAGGCTGTTCCATGCATCCACTGCCCTTTCTGTGAAAAAGAACTTCCTCGCATTACCCCTTAATCGGCCTCCCTCTAATCTCATACTGTGTCCTCTTGTCCTGCTGTTTTTCTTATATTGAAACATGTTAGACTCTTTCAGTTTGTTAATGCCCTTATGGTGTTTGAATGTTTCGATCATATCACCTCTCTCCCTCTTTTGCTCTAGGGTATACATATTGAGCTCCGTTAATCTGTCTTCATATGTTTTCTGATGCAGTCCCTGCACCATTTTAGTTGCCCTTCTCTGGACTGCCTCAATTTGGTTAATGTCCTTATGAAGGTGTGGCCTCCAGTACTGCACACAGCACTCCAGATGGAGCCGAACCAGTGTCTTGTAAAGAGGGATTATAACCTCCCTCTTATGACTTGTGATACCCCTACTAATACACCCCAACAGTCCCCTAGCCTTACCTACTGCTTTAGTGGTCTGCTTGGATGATTTCAGATCATCAGTGATGATGATCCCCAAGTCTCTTTCTTCCATTGTGACTGGCAGCAACTCCCCTCCCAGCCTATAGGTGGCTTTAGGGTTTCTCGTCCCTGTGTGCATGATCTTGCACTTCTTTGTGTTAAACCCCAGTTGCCACTCTTCCAACCATTTTGCTAGTTTATCCAGATCCCTTCTCATTCTGCCCACCCCATCTGGATCATCTACTCTGTTGCAGATCTTGGTGTCATCTGCAAACAGACAAACCTTAACCTCCTGACCATCTGCAATGTCACTGATGAAGATATTGAAGAGGACTGGCCCCAGGACTGATCCCTGAGGTACCCCACTTGTGACTTGCATTTCTTCTGACTGTATACTGTTTACCACGACTCTCTGTTTTCTGCCCGTCAACCAGTTTGCCACCCAGTTGACCAACTTCTGACCCACCCCAAGTCTACCCAACTTATTAATCAATCTTCTATGTGGAACAGTATTGAAAGTTTTGCTGAAGTCAAGGTAGGCAACATCAATTGCTTCCCCTTAGTCCACCATTCTGGTTACCCAGTAAAAGAAATCTATGGGATTAGCTTGACAGGACCTTCCTTTTGTAAACCCATGCTGTCTTGGATCCTGTGCTCCTATGGATTCCAGGTGTTGCACTATCCTTTCCTTAAGGGGTGCCTCCATAATTATGCCCACTACTGAGGTAAGACTGACTGGTCTGGAGTTCCCTGCCTCCTCCCTGCTACCACTATTGTGCAGCAGGATCACATGAGCCCTTCTCCAGTCTTCTGGGACCTCTCCTTTGCTCAGAGACTCATTAAACAGTTCTGATAATGGCTCTGATAGTTCCACCCTTAGCTCCTTTAGTACCCTGGGATGTATGCCATCAGGTCCCATTGCCTTATCCGCCCTGAGCTTATCGAGCTCTTGTAGGACCCTTTTTTTTTTGTGAAGAGACTAGTGCATACCTCCTTCCCCCTGTGTCCATGGTGCTGAGCTGTGGGCCCTGCCCTACCTTCTTTTCAATAAATACTGAGCAGAAGTATCTATTTAGGATAGATGCTTTTTTCATGGTCCTCCTCCTCACATGCCCCCTTATCCCCTCTGATCTTAGCAATACCCCCTCTGGACTTTCTTCTTTCACTAATGTATCTATAGAAAGTCTTGCCACCTTCTTTTACTGCTTGTGCTAGTGTTTCCTCAGTTTGGGCCTTTGCCTGCCTTATTGCCTTCCCTGCTTCCCTTAGGGAAGTTTGGTATGCCTCCCTATCATCATCCTGCTGCGTTCCCTTATATTTCCTGTGGATACTGTCAGATCCCAATGGCTCCTGAGGACAAGGAAAAAACTGCATTCATGTGTCCCTTGGGCTTCTATGAGTTCATTAGCATGCCCCAAGGCATATCAGGTGCACCAGCAACTTTTCAACAATTAATGGAGTATGCAGTGGGAGATATGACTCTCTTGGAATGTCTCATCTACTATGATGACATCATAGTCTTTGGAAAAACTCTCGAGTAGCATGAGGCTCGCTTATTCAAGGTGCTAGACAGACTTGAGGAGTTTGGTCTTTTTTTTTTTTTTAAAGCTCTTCATTATTTTACCAGACACATCAAGTGCACGTTCATACAATTAAATGTTCAGAGTTTTTTGATACAATCCAGATCATTATCTGAAATGACCTAACATAATATATGAATAGATATTCATACAGTCTAATTTATCACTTTTCTTTTATCTATTTGGGGACGAGGTCTGGAAGGATAGCTGTCATGGTGGAAGACTAGGTTTGCTGGCAAAGGCACCTAGATTCATCTGAGCTCTTTCCTTCTAGGTTGTTTGAAAGAACCTTACCAGGGCAAGGGAAAGGATTAAGGCTTCTTTTGGCTAATCATATTTACTGTGTGTTGTGATTTTTATTTTGTACTTACAGGGATTGTTACTCTTTGTTGCTAACATTTTATTGCTTTATTTTTCTCTGTTTCAAATTGTTGTTGCTGGGTATACCTTCTGCTGCATTATTACAGGTTGTGCCTACAGGTATGTGCTTACAGATTACTGCTGTAATCTTCTGATTCAAATTGTCTTTTGCAAGGTATATCTTCTGTTACTGCTTTATTTCACTCTGTAGCAAAGTGTTCCTTACAGTGTATACCTTCTGTGAAATTATTACAGGTGGTGCTTTATAGGTTTTACAATTTTATCTATCATTAGGATAAGCTTTCAGGGCTACTGAATTTGTTCCTGGCTGATTGTTTCTGCTCTTACCTCCTTGTTTCTTTTGTCTGTGGTTCTTCTTTTTCAGCAGGGGAAGGGTCCAGCCACCCACCCCATCCCCAACCACCCCACGCTACACTCCTTTTATAGGGTAGCACAGTCATGACATTTTCTATAGCAAAGCAGGAAGGGGTGGATCAGAGGGGTATACACACAGTGACCTCATTTACAGGGGCACAAGTAATTTAAATTGTTATAACAAGTTATATAAAAACAAACAAAACACAAAATCAAACTTTTGCTTTCATTTTCCTCCTTCAAATTACTCTGACCAGGTTACAAACCCAGCAACTTATCTGGAATGGATATCATTAACTGCAGGTACTGCAGAACACTTTTCAGAAGGACAGTTTTACAAGATTTAGGACACTGTCCTACATGCTGGGCCATTGAAGATCTAAGGGCCCAGCGCCAGGTAGCATGGGCAGAGATTGTGTGCCTTAAATTGCATATTCAAGAGGAAATATATTATAAGAACCACTCACCATTTCCCCAACATCCAGAAGCACCTTGACCACAGAAGGTAGTTGGTCCAGGAGGTTGGCAGGTAGTTAGGAGGGGCAAATCTGGTCCCCCCATCATTCGGTGCTCTCCAACATATCACCTCCACAAACCATATAAAAACTACAAACAGGTATCTGCCTCTATCTCCGAAATCAAACAAAGGGGCAGAGGACACTGCAGCACAGGAGGTAGCATAACAAAACTCGCCCAAAACAGGAACCAAAACAAAAAAAGCAAAACGGAAATCCAAAAAACTTCTGATCATAGGAGACTCCATGATTCAGGCAGTTGATACTTATCTCCAGCCAGGGATAATGGTCAGATGTCTCCCAGGTACATCAGCATGGAGAGACACTGACTGCATTGCTAAAATTGTTCAGTAAGCAGGAGAAAACATTTGACATCCTGGTACACATAGGGACTAACGATCTCGCCAGCTAGTCAGTTGTGGAGACCAAGGAACACCTCACAAAGCTTGGTGACAAACTATTACCCATTTCATCCAGCATCTCCTTCTCTGAGATCCTGTCAGTCTGGAAGAGGAGGGCAGATGGACAGAAGGTCAGAGAAGGGGAGCTAAACATGTGGCTCAAGGACTGGTGCCAGGAAAAAGGACACAAATTTGTAGGGAACTGGCAACAGTTTTGGGAGTGAAAGTTTTTTAAATTTGATGGACTACATCTGACTAAGGAGGGAGTCAGTGCATTGGGGCAGAAGTTTGACATCTTTGTAGAATATTTAAACTAGTAAATGGGGAGAGGGGTGCAGCACCCGATACGTCGAATGGGAAGAACACCCTTCCCCCCTCAGCTAGTGGTCTAATAGGAGTTCAGCATGTTTGTAGTTCATTGGCATCACCAGGTAAGGAAAAAGGTCCAGCTCCCTGTACGATGGACAGGGGAAACGCCAGACCTCGCCCAACAACTACCTTTAACAAGGTGAAAGAGTCCAACATGTTTCAATACAAGCAAAAATAGCAGGACAAGAGGATACAGCATGAGATTAGAGGGAGGCCAATTAAGGGGTAATGTGAGGAAGTTATTTTTCACAGAAAGGGTGGTGGATGCATGGAACAGCCTACCTCAGGAAGTGGTGGATATGAACACAGTGAAGGCTTCAAACAGGCATGGGATAGGCATAAGGGAGCAATACAGATGAGTATGAATAGATAGGCCATTGACAGAGCAAAGGCCAACGGCACATTCATAAGGTAGAAAAATAAATGGTCAGACTGGATGGGCCTTGCGGTCCTTATCTGCTGTCAACTTCTATGTTTCTATGTTATTGTTATTCTAATCACCCAAAACTCACATTGTTTTAAAATCCACGGTTTTCCTCAGTGTTTCTGGGAATAGTTTTGTGCTTGGTCTGGCTGGATCTTTCACTTTGAACTCTGTGTTATATCTAGCTTATACAGTATATCTCAACAGAGTTTCTTCCGTCCTCCCACAAGCTCATCTATGGAACCAGATCTGGTCGAGTTTGAGCTATATAAAGGAACCATGGGGTCCATCGATTCATTATGATTGGGGTATTGTTTTGTAATCTACTTGTCAGGTTTTCCATTTTATATATTTCATATATTATATTTTCCCAATCTATGATGCTGGGAGTGCTCGGTTTGAGCTAAAGTCGGGTTATAACTTTTTTGGCTGCTCCCAGTAATATGTTGATTAAATAAATTTGCTGTGTGTTCTGGATTTGTCTTGGGTAATGTAGGAGGAGGGCTAGTTCTGGGGTTAGAGTCCGTAAGTTAGGGTATAGGTCTGTTAACTGTTTGTCCACCACCTCCCAAAAGGAGAGAGGACAGGGCAAAGTCACAGAATATGGAAATGTGTGACTACTTCGCAGCCACACTTCCTCCAACATGATGAGTCTCCTGTAGTGGAATACTTGTCTGAGATTTGTGGGGTGAGAAAATAGAGGGTGGATATTTTCCACGCAAACTCCCTCTGGATGTATGAGTTGGTAGTTTTATGTTGTTTTCTCCAGATATGGATCCAGTCTTGTGGAGTTAGTTCTGTCATTAACTCCGACTCCCATGCAAGCTGTGTAGCTTCCATATCTGTTGTGGAAGTTCATATCAATATTTTATAAAATTTAGAGATCAGGTGTTGTTGCTCTGGGAAGTTCTGGAGGTGAGTAAGGAATGTGCATAATTCTGAGACTGGATGCTCCAATATGTCCAATCCCAGCTCAGCTTCAAGATAATGTCAGATCTGGAGGTAGCAAATGAAATCTTGTTGTGGAAGGGAAAATTTTGTCTTTAATTGGTCAAAAGATTTCAATATTCTATTATCGTAGAACTGATAAGTGTGTCTTAAACCCAATTCAAGCCATTTATAAAATATCAGAGAGGGCGGGTGTGAATTTTGGGTCTTTTGTGGGGATGCCCATCCATTTGGCAACGTGTTTATTTTCCGGACGATACAAGAATTATACCCAGCTCTTTAACACTGCTTTAGTGAAAAGTGACTCTAGCTCTACGATGGTAAGTGTACATGGTTGAAATACCATAGTGTAGCTTAGGGGGATGTCATACTAACATACTATTTGCCAGCAGATTAGGCCTTACGGTCTATCGAGTCTGCTCAAACCTCAGATCCTTAGTTGGGTGCCGAGGCCCTCCCATCCCTTGTGCTCCAGAAACCCCTATCATCCATCCCCAACCCCCGGGGACAGGCCATCATCTGATACATCCACTTTCTGTGTCTGTCCTACCCTCTCTTGAAGCCCTCCACTGTGGATCTCTGAACCAGCTCGCCAGGCAGTGCATTCCAAGGTCCACCACCTCTCAGTGAAAAACCTCCTCTTTTCCCTCACCCTTCCACCTTCCAAATTCAAACCATGCCCTCTGGTGATACCTCCTGCTTTAGTCTAAAGATCCCTCCATGTTTACTCCTATTTATTCCCTTTGAGGTACTTGAAGACCTCAATCATGTCCCCTGCTCTCCTCTCCTCCAATGAAAACAGGCAGAGCTCCAAGTCTGTCCTCATATGTCAAATCCCTAGCCCTCGTATCATCTTAGTTGCCTCCTCTGTACCTTCTCCAGAGCTGTATGTCCCTCTTCAAGTGTGGTCTCTAGTACTGTACACAGTACTCAAGGTGTGGTCTAACCAGTCCATTGTACAGCAGCAGAATCACTTCCTTGCTCCTAGAGGTGATTCCCCTTATGACGCATCCCAACATCCTGTTTGCCTTGCTAGCCGCTCTCCTGCACTGCTTAAAGTTATTCATACATGCATCCACCATGACCCCTAGGCCTTTTTCCCCTATTGAGGCCTCCAGCGCCTCCCCTCCCAGGGTATACCTGTGTTTAGGAGCTTCCACCAAGATGCAACACCTTGCACTTGGTGATATTGAAATTTAATTTCCATGTGTGAGCCCAGCTTCCAGGGTGTCCAGGTCCTTGCAGGGCCAACCTCCCCTCTTCTCCCTCAACTACTGCTCCCATCTTGGAGTCATCCGCAAAGAGACTCATTTCACACCCTATACCGTCCCTGATGTCCGATATGTATGCATTAAACAGGATCGGACCCAGGACCGAGCCCTGCGGTACCCCACTACCAACCTCTCTAGGGTTTGAGAGCTCCCCACAGACCACTACTCTCTGGGTGCATCCAGCTAGCCAGTTTTCAACCCATCTGACCTTCAAAGGGCCTACTCCTAACCCCATCAGTTTCTCCACCAGACTATTGTGGGGGACAGAGTCAAACGCCTTGCTGAAGTCCAAGAATAATACATCCACAGGCTTTCCCCTGTCCAGTTCTGATGTTACCCATTCGTAGAACTCCACAAGATTGGTTTGACATGATCTACCTGGCACAAACCCATGTTGCCGACTATCCAGACCTCCCACCTCTTCCAAGTACACCCCCAATCGTTCCTTTAGTATACTCTCCATTAATTTTCCCACCACCGAGGTCAAACTGATGGGTCTATAGTTACCTGGTACTTCCCTCGACCCCTCTTTATGGATTGGCACCACACGTGCCTCTCTCCAATCCCAGGGTCCGTCAACTGTTTTTCTAATCTCAGCCATCCTGACGCCTGCGTTTGTATGGGTAGCCATTTTTTTAAGTGGGCAAGCAACATGGCCATCTAGTATTTGTAAACATTTGGGAATGACAACCTTCCCCTATCTTTTGGTAGTTGTAATTTGCCTAAAGCTATTGGGGGTCTACCTCACATCCATAGAAAGCTTCTGATCACTTTGTCCCATTTTTTTAGGTCATCCGGAGTGAGGGGAAGGGGGATGTTTTGCATGAGGTACAGAAGTTTGGGAAAGGTATTCATTTGAATTGCTTGAACCCTGGTCAACATGGAGAGTGGCAGGGGGGTCCACCTGGTAAGGTCAGCTTGGATTTGCCTGAATAATGAGTTGTAATTTAAACTATATAAATTAGAGAGAGTAGGGGGATCTTAATTTCTAGTTATGTTATAAGCAGCCTGTTCCATTTATACTTATATTTATCCATGTGTGACTGGGAGGGGGAATATTGCAGGGTCAGTACTTCCGTTTTTTCCTGGTTGATCATGTATCCTGCCGATAGAGCTATCTCTGGGAGGAGGACAGATAAGGCTTTTAATGATTCCTCCAACTGTGGAAATATAATAGGAGATCATCAGCACAGTACGGTAATTTGTGCTGACTCCCATCTACTATGTAACTGTGTAGGCTCTCTGTTTGTCTCAGAAGTTGAGCTAAGGGCTCTATAAATAGGACGAAAAGATACGGGGATAAAGGGCAACCCTGTCGTGTGCCTCTGTGAAGTTGGAAGCAGGTAGAGTGTGAGCTGTTTATTTTTACTACCGCCTCTGGGGAGGTGTATATTCCCTTGATGGTATCCAGGAATTCTTGAGGGAATGCAAATTTTAACAGACTAGCCTGAAGGAAATTCCATGATAGCATATCAAAAGCTTTCCTTGTGGCCGGCCAGCCGACGCAGCGATTGGATTTGACCTTGCGGCGCCGGCGACCCGGGTTCGGGAACAGACCCGGGCTGTTGGAGGGCCAGACGGGGGGAAGGATTGAGCATCTTCGAACTGCTCTCCTTCTCTGGGGGGAGGAGGGTATGTGTACCCGGTGCCATGGCGACACCAAGCGGAGGCTGGGTTCACCGCAAGCACTGACACCAAACCGAACTCAGGGGCGGAGCGGATGCTGGCCATCATTGCACGTCCCTGACCCTGCTCACAGGGGAGAAAAAACATCCCGTGCCTTGCAGTCTCATAGAAACATAGAAACATATACTTTGACGGCAGATAAGAAAAAATTACTCACCTTAGTAATTAAGTTTCTTCTAGTGGAGTTTTGCTGTATTCTGACAATTGCAGTTAGCCCCAGCCTTTAAACTGCCCCGGAGAACAAAGGGTTAACTTTTCTATGCATGGCATAGAATGTTCATCTCGAGCTCGGTTGAAGCCTCTGCCTGTTGTTATTCAAACTACAACCGTCAGATCTTTACGAGCAAAACTCACTAGGTGTTCTGTGTGGAAACTGTAAAATATTTAACTAGCCAACTGGCAGAAAAATAATGTTTTGGGTCCTCAAAAGAAGACTTAAGTCAGGAAACTGAAAAACAAAAACCAATCAAATGAAATAACATTCCACCCAAAGAAAAACAGAGAGAGTAAAAGGGGGCACCTCTAGGGTGCCAACACTGCGCCTGCTCACCCACATCCCAAAAGAAAAAATGACTCACCTTAGTAATGTTGTTTCTTCTAATGGAGTCTTGCTATATTATGACATGTGCAGTGAGTCCCAACCTTCAAACTGCTCCGGAGGTGAAAGAGTTAACTTTCCATGCCAGGCATGGAATGCTGAGCTCGAGCTCGGTTGAAACTCTGTCTGTTGTTCTTCAAACTCAAACCGCCAGATCTTTACGAGCTAAACTCACTGAGGTCCTGTGTGGAAGCTATAAACCTCACACTAGCCAACTGGCTACTGAACATAAGAACACATTTTTGGTCCCAAACCAAAGACTCAAGTCAGGAGACCCAAAAATGAAAACACACACCAAGTCACCCCAAAAAGGAGGGGTGAAAACAACAAGGTGGGTATCTACTAAGTGCCAACACTGCACTGCCCACCCACATCCCAAAAACAGAGGTTCTGAGAGAGGCAGGCGGGGGGGAGGTCATAATATAGCAAGACTCTATTAGAAGAAACAACATTACTAAGGTGAGTAATTTTTTCTTCAAACAACATGAAGTCTTGCTATATTATGAAATATGCAGACTACACAACAGTACCTCCATGGAGGAGGGACAGAACCTATTTAGGAAAAGGCTCTCAGTTAATAGCTGTACAAACCGAGCATCACTCTTAGCCTGGATGTCCAGGGAGTAATGCTTGCAAAAGTGTGAACTGTTTTCCAGGTATCTGCTTGACATATCTCTAAATAGGGATGTCCCTGGCAGCAGCCAGGGAAGCAGCTGTACCTCTGGTAGAGTGAGCCCTCAGGCCTGAGGGAGGAACCTTACCCAGCTTTTCATAACATAATTGGATACAAGAGACAATCCACCTGGCAATGGATCTTTTAGTGGCAGGTTTCCCTTTACCAACCTCACCATAAGTGAGGAACAGTTGGAGGGAGTCAAACCTGTGATCCTTGGTACGCTCTATGTAGTAACTAAGGGCTCTCTTCACATCTATGCTGTGCAGCCTCCTCTCGCCAGAGGAGGAATGGTCAGTGAAGTACACTGGAAGACATATAGATTGATTGAGGTGGAAATCTGAAACCACCTTAGGCAAGAACTTCCTGTTAGTCCTGAGGACTACCTTATCTCTATGAAAGGAGATAAAATCAGGCTCCACTGACAAAGCTTGTAATTCACTTATGCGTCTGGCAGAAGTGATGGCTACCAGAAACACAGTCTTCCAAGTCAAGTACTTAAGCTCTGCTGAAGACAAAGGCTCAAAGGGGGGTTGCATAAACTGAGCAATGCAAACATTAAGATCCCAGGCAGGGGCAGGGTCCCTGAATGGAGGGTTGGTGTGAAGCAATCCCTTGAAAAACTTGGAGAATACAGGATGAGCTGAAAGAGAAGAGGGTTTACCTGCTGAAATAAAAGCAGACACAGCTGCCAAATGTACTTTTAGGGTAGCTGGTCTCAGCCCCAAGGTATTTAAACGGACCATATAATCCAGAACTATGGGTAAATCAGCAGATTCTGGGGAAATATGCTTCCCAGAGCACCATATAGAAAACCTCTTCCATTTGGAATTATAGGTAACCCTGGTGGAAGGTTTCCTAGAAGCCTTCAGTATATCCATTACACCTTGGGAGAGGTGTAGATCAGCAACTCTAACTCTTCAAGAGCCAGGCCTTGAGATTGAGAGATTGAGGTCGGGTACCAAACCCTCCCTGAGCACAGGTTAACAGGTTGTGATTCCTGGGAAGACACAGGGAAGATGGATTGCTAAGGACAGTAGGAGTGGATACCAGGGTTGTCTGGCCCAATCTGGAGCAATCAGGATCATCTTGCAGGGTTGAGATCTGATTTTGACTAGCACTTTGAAAAGGAGAGGGAAGGGGGGAAAAGCATAGAGAAACTTCCTTCCTAATTGAGAACTAAGGCATCCAGAGGGACTGAGCCCAACACTGGGGGCCTGCAGCAAAAAAGGGGAAGTTGATGATTGTCTGGGGCTGCAAAAAGATCTATCTGCGGGGTGCCCCATCTGGCAAATATCACTCCAAGACCAGGGGTCCAGTGACCATTCGTGATGGCCCTGGGAAATCCTGTTGAGAGCATCTGCCAGGACATTGTCCTTGCCTGGGAGGTGAACTGCTCAAGTGAGGTGTTCAGGAGTAAGCCAGAGACCACAACTTCATTGCTTCGGTGCACAGGCCAGACCGAGTGCCTCCTTGTTTGTTGATGTACCACACTGTGGGTGGTGTTGTCTGTTCTGACCTACCACTTTGTTCTGAACAGACTTGGAAAAAACTTAAGTGCTAGAAAACTGCTCTGAGTTCCAACAGATTGATGTGGAGCAGAGATTCCTGAGGGGACCACAATCCCTGGGTAGTGAGGTCGCCATGTAGCTCCCCACCCCAAGAGGGATGCATCTGTAGTAAGGATTAAGGAGTGAGACTGAGTGACAAAGGGAACCCCTTGTCTCAGATTGTTCTGATCCTGCCACCACTGTAGGGCCTGGGTCAGGGTTCGAGTTACTGGGATCAATTTGGTTAGAGGGTCTTTCCTTTGAGACCAAAAGGCTCTCAAATGTAACTGGATGTCCCTCATCTGAAATCTTGCTCCCTGCACTACTGCTGTAGAAGCAGCCATGTGCCCCAGGAGCTGTAGAAAGTGCCTTGCAGGTCGAGAGACCTGCAGGGTGAATGAGGAGGCCAGAGAGACCAGGGTCCTTGCTCTGTCCAAAGAAAGGAAGGCTCTGGCTTCCTCTGTGTTCAGTTCTGCGCCTATGAAAGTGAGGAGCTGGACAGGCTCTAGAACTGACTTTGAAAGATCAGAATGAAACCTAGAGAGGTGAGCAGTTGCTGAGTTATCTGTAGGTGTAACTTGACTTGTTCTGGGGACTGACCTACTATGAGCCAGTCGTCCAGGTAAGGAAAGATGGCAATTTTTTGCCTTCTTAGGGCAGCAACTGCTACTGCCAGGCATTTTGTGAATACCCTTGGAGCACAGGTGAGGCCAAAGGACATTGCTCTGAACTGGTAATGGCCTGAGAGCAGCTCGAACCTGAGGTACTTTCGATGGGAGCTTCTGATGAGAATATGGAAGTAGGCATCCTTGAGGTCCAGGGATGCTAGCCAGTCCCCTGGCCTTAGAGAGAGTAGAATAATTCCCAGAGTCACCATTTTGAATTTTGGTTTTAAATGGTGCTTGTTTAAATATCTGAGATCCAGGATGGGCTGCCATTCTCCTGTCTTTTTTGGGGTAAGAAAGTACCTGGAGTAGAACCCTTTGCCCTGGTGTAGGGGTGGAACCCTTTCCACAGCTCTGAGAGCCAGGAGGGAAGAGACCTCCACCTCTAGGGCAAGTGCCTCTGGTGGATTTGCAGGTGGAAAGGATCTGGTTCTCATCTTTGGAAATTCTTTGAAGCTGAGAACCAGTCCCTGGCTTACTACTTCCAGGACCCACTTGTCTGATGTCAGAGACTTCCAGTCCTGGACTAAGTAAGCCAGCCTGCCCCCTACAGGTAGCTGAGAATCGGCCCTGGCAACCCCATCAGGGTGCCTGCTTGGCAGGGGCTTTGGGCTGAGGGGTGGAAGCAGGCCTGCTTGTACCCTGTCTGCCTCTCCCTCTAAAGAACCCTCTAGGCAAAAGAGCAGAAGAGGAGGCCAGGGTTGGTAAAAGGCCTATGAAAAGGCCTGCCTCTGCCCCTGAAAGCTGCCTTGAGGAGTGGCCTGCCTTTTCTTGGCCTGTGCACTCCTATAGGTGGTCCTATACTCATCCATCTTCTTCATGTAATTCTCTGTCTGCTCCCAAACAGAGAATTACCCACAACAAGAAAATCCATGGCCTTAGTCTGGGTATCCTGTGATAGGCTAGTACATCTGAGCCAAGCCATTCTGCATGGGCGCCACAGATGTAGCCATGACTCTTGATGACACATCATTAGAGTCCACTACAGCATGGAATTGCACCTTGGATGCCTCAATACCATCAGCAGCCACCTGCTCCAGCTCCTTGGCAAGCTGGCAGGACCTGTTTTCTAGAGCCATAACAGTATCCCATCTGGATTTCTGATATCTAGCAACATAAGCCATATAATTCGCCTGTCTGAGTCCCAAGGATGCTGCAATGTACTGTTTCTTTGCCATGGCATCAGTCCTCCTGGAGTCCTTGTCAAGGGGGTGTAAAGCCAAGGGAATATTTGCCTTGTCACAGGCTGCAGCCTGCACTACCCCAACATGGCTGCATTGTTGTGTAAGGAACTCCGTATCAGAGCTTGACAATGTGTACCTCTTGTCCATTCTGTTATCCACAGGAGGTATAGTGTGAGGAGTTTTTAGAATTTTAACTGTCTGTTTCCCAAAAGATTTATGCAAAGGAATACACAGTCTCCTAGACTCTGGGATATCCATCATTTCCACAGAGTCAGGCTCCTCTTGATCATCCACAGCTTTCTCCATAGGGAGCTGGATGGTTTCAGCCACTTTTTTATAAAACATAAAATGAGAAGGAGACTCAGAAAGCCTAGGAGGAGACACTCCTGAAAGTCTGTCTGGGAGATGTCCGGTCAACGGGCACATCCAGACTTTCAAACCACATTCACTTCCTCATACCTCTTCCCTCCTCTGGTTCATAATATTCTCCAAATCATACTTGAACTGGTGGAACCGGCCGAACCGGCCGCTAACCTGATGGTGCCGGTTCGGTTGGAACCGGAGAAAGCGACTGGACAATTTTAATCGTTTTGGCTATTTCTTCAGCGGTTGGAGAGGAAAGTTTTGGCTCCACACCAGCTGATTTCCTAGTCCTTTTTGCTTGAAACAACTCCTCAGAGTCAGATCTCCTTTTGCCCGAGGAAGTCTCGCCCTGGTCAGAGGGCACTCCCTCCGGTTCGGTTGGAACCGAACCGGGCTGGCCATCCGGTTCAGCAGACTTTTTGGCCTCCCTTTCCCTGAGCCTACCACCTCTCTTTTCCAGGGTAGCTGCAGGAAAATGTTTACAAATCTGGCAGTCTGCATTGAGGTGGTCAAACCCCAGACAATAAACACAGGTGGTGTGGGGGTCAGCCTTGGCAAAGACTTCCCCACACACTGCAGTGTTGAAACCCAGTGGGCCCGGTTTTTCTTTTGGGTTTCTCAGACATAGTGCCAGTCCTAACCAAACTTACCCGTTTATGGCAGTCCGCCAGGTAAGACCCTCTTATCGGTTCCCAACCGTGTCACGGGTCGTGGAAAAAACTGTAATAAAATGTGTTTTTTTTTAGAACCAATAAGAACTGGTAACCACACTCTAAATGACAGATTAAAATATTTTAAACAACCTGATCGGTTCAAACCGAACCAATAAACCGTTTACAAGTTCCACACAGAATAGAAATTAATGTAAAACCTATCTAGTACTCACAAATACCACAGACAGAGTCTGAACCAACTGGCTGCGCTTTAAATTTGGTCAAAAACCGAGAAAAATAATACTTTAACTGACAAAATGAACCGAGCAGAAGGAGAAATCTCCAGAGCGACTGTTCAGCGAGGCAGAGTAAAGAATCTGACGGTTTGAGTTTGAAGAACAACAGACAGAGTTTCAACCGAGCTCGAGGTCAGCGTTCCATGCCTGGCATGGAAAGTTAACTCTTTCACCTCCGGAGCAGTTCGAAGGTTGGGACTCACTGCATATGTCATAATATAGCAAAACTTCCTGTTGTTTGGAATCTAGGTTCCGAGAAGGGAAGCAGGGGGAGGTCAGAATACAGCAAGACTCCACTAGAAGAAACATAATTACTAAGGTGAGTAATTTTTTTTTTCAAACAACATGAAGTCTTGCTGTATTCTGACAAGTGCAGACTACCAAGCAGTACCTCCATGGAGGAGGGACAGAACCTACTTTGGAAATAGGCTCTGAAGTACTGCTGTGCCAAACCGAGCATCACTCCTAGCCTGGATATCCAGAGAGTAATGCTTGGTAAAAGTATGGACTGTTTTCCAGGTGGCTGCTTGGCAAATTTTTAAAAGAGGGATATCCCTGGCAGCACCCAGGGAAGCAGCTGTACCTCTTGTGGAATGAGCCCTCAGGCCTGAGGGTAGAGTTTTACCCAGTTTTTCATAGCAGAATTGTATACAAGAAACAATCCACCTGGCAATAGATCTCTTGTTGGCAAGTTTGCCCTTCCCAACTTCTCCATAAGTGAGGAACAACTGGAGGGAGTCAAACCTGTGACCCTTGGTCCGCTCTATGTAGTAGCTAAGGGCTCTTTTAACATTCAAACTGTGTAGCCTCCTCTCTCCAGAGGAAGCATGATCAGTGAAGAAAACAGGGAGAGATTCAGACTGATTCAGTTGGAAATCTGAAACCACTTTAGGCAAGAACTTTCTGTTAGTTCAAAGGACCACTTTATCTCTGTGAAAACAGATGAAATCAGATTCCACTGACAGGGCTTGCAATTCACTGATACGTCTAGCAGAAGTAATGGCCACCAAAAACACAGTTTTCCAAGTCAAGTACTTAAACTCTGCTGAGGACAAAGGCTCAAAAGGGGTTGCATAAGCTGAGCAATGCAGACATTAAGATCCCAAGCAGGAGCAGGATCCCTAAAGGGGATTGGTGTGAAGCAATCCCTTGAAAACTTACAGAATACAGGATGGGATGACAGTGAGGAAGACTTGCCTACTGACAGGAAAGCAGAAACAGCTGCCAAGTGTACCTTGAGAGTAGCTGGTCTGAGACCTAGGTCATTGAGATGGACCATATAATCCAGAACCGTAGGCAATTCAGCAGAGTCTGGAGAAATATTCTTCTTACAACACCAAATGCTGAATCTTTTCCATTTGGAGTTGTAAGTCTTTCTGGTGGAGGGCTTTCGAGAAGCCTTAAGGATATCCAGAACCCCTTGGGAAGATGCAGATCTGCAAACTCTAACTCTTCAAGAGCCAAGCCTTGAGATTGAGAGACTGAAGACTGGGATACCAAATCCTCCCCTGAGAGGATGTTAACAGGTTGTAATTCCTGGGAAGAGACAGGGGAAGATGGACTGCTAGGGACAGGAACAAGAGATACCATGGCTGCCTGGCCCAGTCTGGAGCAATCAGAATCACTTTGCATGGTTGTGACCTTATCTTGACTAACACTTTGAACAGGAGAGGGAAGGGGGAAAAGCATGCAGAAATTTCCCTTCCCAGTTCAGAATCAGAGCATCCAAGGGGACTGAGCCCAAGACTGGGGGTCTGCAACAAAAAAGAGGAAGTTGGTGATTGTCTGGGGCTGCAAAAAGATCTATCTCTGGAGTGCCCCATCTTGAGAAAATCACCTTCAACAGCAGAGGATCTAGGGCCCATTCATGATGGCCCTGGGATATTCTGCTCAGTGCATCTGCTAGAACATTGTCCTTTCCTGGAAGGTGAACTGTTGTCAGAGAGGTTTGCAGGGAATAAGCCAGGGACCACAACTTCATTGCTTCTGTGCACAAGGCCGTAGACTGAGTGCCTCCTTGCTTGTGTTGGTGTTGTCTGTTCTGACCTGAACCACCTTGTTGTGTACTGATTTGGAAAAAGCCTGCAGTGCCAGAAACACTGCCCTGAGTTCCAAGAGATTGATGTGTAGAAGAGATTCCTGTGGCAACCACAGTCCCTGGGTGGTAAGTTCCCCGAAATGAGCTCCCCAGCCCAGCAGGGAAGCATCTGTGGTGAGGACCACTGAATGAGACTGAGTGGCAAATGGAACCCCTTGCCTCAAATTGTTCTGATCCTGCCACCATTGCAGGGCTTGGATCAGAGTTCAAGTTACTGGAATTAGTTTGGTAAGGGAATCCTTTGTTTGGGACCAAAAAGCTCTTAAGTGGAACTGAATGTCCCTCATTTGGAATCTTGCGCCTTGGACCACTGCTGTAGAAGCTGCCATGTGGCCCAATAGCTGAAGGAAGTGCCTTGCCGGTCGAGACACCTGAAGGCTGAATGAAGAGGCCAGCTCCATGAGAGCCCTTGCCCTGTCCAGGGGAACGAAGGCTCTTGCTTTCACCGTATCCAGCTCTGCCCCATGAAGGTGAGGAGCTGCACTGGTTCGAGAAATGAAATTACATACCTACCGTAATTCTTGATCTTCTCTTGTATCTTCACTATTCATTACTGTTGTGACGCGAGGCGCACCCGCCACGGGAGTTTTTTTTTTTTTTTTTAGAGGAGTCGGCGCCGATGGCGCTTCTGGAGTGATGCTCATGAGCATGAGGGGCGGCCAAGGGCCACAGACCTCCTCCATCCCAGTTCTGTTGGCCAGAGAGGCAAAAAAAGGGTTAGAAGAAAGAGTGAGGCAAGAGAGCCGAGGGATAGAAAAATGAAAGGATATAAACTGAAAAAGGAATAAACCGATAGAGGATAGAAGGAAAAGAAGAACTGCCTACCATAAGGGATCGAAGGGCCTCACTTCTGGGGTGGCTCTAAGGGAGGAATAGATAGGGAGGAGAAAGAAGAAGGGTAAAAAGAGAGAAGAATAGGAGGGAAGGCTAGGAGGGGGAAGACTGCCGTTGGCAATTAGTTAAGGGTTATAAGCTCGGAACCACAAACAAGGGAGCAAGGATCCCATTTTGGAATTGAAAGAGAAGGTCAACTGAACTTCTCACTCAGAATGGACACCAAAGGCAGGTTCCCTAACCTCCCACCTACCCAGTTTTTCCCAGACTCCAGTTGGGAGCTGTTTAATCATTAAGAAGGAAAAACTCTGTTCCAAACGAGAGCTACCAGCTAGGAGGGAGGAAGCCCACCAGCATTTTGTTAAGTGATAACACAGTATCATGTGAAAGTGAAGGGGGGAGGTGCCCGCCGGGGGGCACACCTATGCCAAACTGAGAGAGCGGGAACTCAATCGGACTCCCTAGAGGCAAGGCAGGGAACACTCTTTAAAGAAATTGGAGTGCTGGATAGCACTACACCTGTAGAGGCTGACATAATAGGATAAAGACTTGCCAGAAGTGGTTTGGAAAAGAGAAGCCAAGTCCCGAAAGGGATCGTCTCTTTAAACTGTGGATTGAGAAGAAATGGCTGGGGAGAACCAAGAGATGCCCATTAAGGGCAGTCAGAAAAAGTTCCCTCAGGACAGATAAATGAAGCTCGTTCCTCCTATTCTCAGAGGGAAAGATCTGTTCAGAGGATCGGAAAGAGAGCATGTAAAAAATTATAATTATTTTGGGTTTGTTTTTGGCTTAACGGCCCAGGGAGAAAGGGAGGGACAAGCAGGAAGGGGGAGACACCGAAGAAGGAGGTCCTTGAGGGGATGGTGGGAGGGATTCAGTAATGAATGGTGAAGATACAAGAGAATATCAAGAATTACAGTAGGTAGGTAATTTTCATATCTTCCCTTGTCAGTCTTTACCATTCATTAGTGTTGGGTGAGTACCAAGCCCCTTCCCCCTAGAAAAAGGGGGAGGGAGAGAGAGAGAGAGAGAGAAAATCCCTGAGGGAACAGACCCCTTAGCCTCCTACTGGTGACAAGTAGAGAGGGGGAGACCCTGACCAATAGACAAGAGTCTAAGGCGGGTGAGGAGGAGAAGACGCCCCCAAGGGGCTGTGGGAAGGGGGTTGCCCCTGAAGACATCTCTTCGCCCTACGGGAAAATAGTCGGGTCCCCCGGTAGGCAGAGCCAGTCACCCTACGCCGGGCCATGGGTGACAGTCGGGAGAGACGAAGCCATGCCATCTGCCTGATGCAGATCACTGTCCCTACTAGCCTGGATGCCACCTCGTTGGCATCATAGGATGTCCTTGCTTGGTGCCTTGCAAGCTCCAGACCCTGTGCAGAGAGGGCAATGGCTTGTCTAGACTGCTCTGAGTCAGGTAGCAAAGCTAAGACCTGAGCCAGCATCGACCACAGATGCCTGTTGTAAGCAGCGTGGTGATCCTGATGGGAGGAAATGCACAGTAATGCATGACCAGAAGAGAAAACTCTTCATCCCCACCGGTCGAACTCAGCAGAATCCGAGTCCAGAGGCCTGTCGTGCACTGGGCAGCGAAGCCCAGAAGGAGTATCTAGGGACATCAAACCCGAAGGTGGGTGAGGTAGAGAACCTAGAGACTCGTGAGGGGCACAATACCATCTCCTGCAGTCTCCTGGGGCTGGAGAAGGAGTGGCTGGAGACTGCCAGGTGCGGATAGACGCTTCCTGGAAGGGAATCGGCCAGGAAGGCACCACCAAATGGTGGGTGCTGAATTCACTGAGGAAAGCATGCGTCTCCTGCTCGGTATTGTCTCTACGAATGTAGGAAATACAAAGCTTCGAGACCATCCTCGAAAGGGAATGCTGATAGTCAGTGAAGTCAGCATCAGAGGAAAGGTGGACAGGAAGTTCCTCTTCCTCAGTTGAGGAAGACGAGGAGGAAGTGGAGGTCAAATGTCCAGAAGACTTCTGCAGCGGGGGGGACAGGCAAAAAACCTGTTCGTCCATGGACCTAACATAGGACGGGAAGGCTGCCTCCGTAGCTCTGAACGTCTCCCAAGTTAACGGCCCAGTGGGCCCTACATGGCCTGGGAGAGAGGGGGGTGGTTGCAGAGGGATGGGCGAAGGGCACCTAAAAGCATGTGCCTGGCCTCTGCCAGAGCTCGGAGATCCAGGTAGTGATGCTGCCAAAAGCGGGGACCCCGTGATCATGCCGGGTTGCGTAGAAGAAAGGAAGGGAAGCAACTCCGGAAAGAGCCCTGAAGGGGAATCTCCCCTGTGGCATGCCTGGGATTGCATGAGTCCAGAAGGGCAACCCTCAGAACTGCCACTAGAAGGCACTTTAGAGACCTTCAGAGAGAGGTGAGGATCAACTCTCCTTCCTCCTCAAACTCCGGTTCATAAAATTCTTCCAGGGTATAATCCGGAACCGGATGGAACCGACCAAACCAAGCCCCTGCCAAAAGGTGCCGGATCAGTCGAAACCGAGCAAAGCGATTCTACAGTACGAATCGCTTTGGCTATTTCATCGGCGGTCGGAGTATGAGATTCTGGATCCGAACCAGTCAACTTGTCTTTTCGTTTTCTTTTTGTCAGAACAGATTCCTCAGAATTGGCTCTCCTTTTGCCTGAAGAAGTATTGCCCTGGTCAGAGGGCACTCCTTCTGGTTCGGTCGGAACTGAACCGGGCTGGCCATCCGGGTCAGCGGACTTCTCGGCCTCCCTTTCCCTCAGTCTACCTAATTTCTTTTCCAGGGTAGATTTGGGGAAATTTTTACAAATTTGGCAGTCTGAATCAAGGTGGTCAAACCCCAGACAAGAAACACAGGTGGTGTGGGGATCGGCCTTAGCAAAGACCTCCCCACACACACTGCAGTGTTGAAACCCAATGGGCCCAGTTTTTTTTTGGGGGGGGGGGTTCTCAGACTTGGCCAACCTAACCAAACTTACCCTTTTTTCGGCAACCACCAGGCAAGACTCCCCTATCGGTTCCTGACCGTGTCAAAAGTCTTGGAAAAAACCATACTAAAACCCGTTTTTTTAGAACCGATATGGACCAGTAACCACACACTAAAGTAAAGTACAAATTTTACCTGAAAATGATTGGTTCAGATTGTTGACTTTTTCATTTAACCTGGCTATTGTGTACCTTCTTGGTGGGGATTTAGTACTGTATTGTTGCATCGTTGGTCTTATTTTCCAGGGGTCTCCAGGGTAGTTGCAGATGATCCAGCCCTGGTGGTAAGAGCAAGGAGTGTGAGCATATCATTACTCTCATGTGGTACATGTGAATGTTCTGTTGCTATACTGTTTAGCCCGCTAGAGGGGTTGGTGAGGGGTTATAGCATCCCGGAAGGCTATACCAACAGCAGCTGTGCTACCCCAGGACCATACCTCCGAGTGGAGGCACCCGTTCACCAAGCTCAGTCCCCTCAACCTGTGCATAGTCACGCAGACAGGGGTAGTAGCCCATAGGATTGCGCCACCTAGGGGTTACAGCTGCACAATTGAGCAGACTTGATAGACCATAAGGCCTTTATCTGCTGGCAATTTTTTATGTTCGTAGAGAACGCCATATCCACTGCAGCCTGAATGCATCATGACAGAAAAAGTACAGTTTCATAAGAACTTACTGTAACAGTAGACCTTCGAGAGAGGCTCTTGCAGTGGGTAATTACATATAGGACTAAAGCTGGCAGGCATCAGGACCCCACGGAAAAATTTCTAGCTAGCAGTCTCTGGTGGGGGACCGCCTCCAAAGTCAGGTGACTGGTATCAGACGACGTCGGTATAAAGGGGTGGTCCCCAACGCCCTCCTTCCAGTTCTTTCCCGCCAAAGGCCAAAAAGGCAAGACGAGAGATAAGCAGATTCCCCCGGGAAAAGAAGCTGAAAAAGCTAAGGGGGATGGAAGGCATTACCTACTGCAAGAGCCTCTCTCGAAGATCTACTGTTATGGTAAGTTCTTATGTAACTGTACTATTTTACTTTGCGAGGGCTCTTGCAGTAGGTAATTACATACAGGACTGAGTCCCAAGCAGTCTGAAACAAGGAGAAGCACACGGGAGGAGGAAAACTACCCATCCATAGATCCTCCAGATGTAAGGGTCTCAAGAAAGGAGACCTTGCAGAACAGCCAGCCCGAAACCTGCTCTACGGTGAGAGGCAATGTCCAAACTATAGTGTTTTGTAAAGGTATGGAAAGAAGTCCAAGTGGCAGCTACACAAATGTCAGCCGCTGACACATTCTTGAAACAAGCCACAGAGGCAGCGACACCCCTAATGGAGTAGCTTCTGACTTGACCCGGCAGGGTCTTGTGATACTTGTTGTAGCAGAAAGTGATACAGTGAGCCAACCATTTAGATAGGCATTGCTTGGTAACAGCCTTGCCATCTCTTTTGTGAGCAAAACAGACAAAAAGCTGATCAGATTTCCTGAGATCCTTAGTCCTAGTGGTATAGTATCTCAGTATTCTATGAACATCCAAGGTACGCAAGAGGTACTCCCCTTGATTGGAGTGTTGCGTAAAGAAAGCAGGTAGCTCAATGGATTGATTCAGTGTAGATTCCGCTACCACCTTAGGGAGAAACTTAGGGTTGGTATGCAGAGCCACATGTTCCTTGTGAAAAATCAAATGCGGGATTTTGCACATCAAGGCCTGGAGCTCGGAAATACGGCGAGCTGAAGTAATGACCACTAAGAAGAGAGTCTTCCAAGATAGGAACTTTAAGTCTGCTGAGGCTGCCAGTTCAAAAGGAGGCACAGGAAGCTTCTCAAGAATAATATTCAGATTCCAAGGGGGGGAGGGCAGGAACGCGAATAGGGGGTCTCAAATGGAGAACCCCTCTAAGAAAAGTCTTAGAGAATTCCAACTGCACAAAAGTTCTGTCCCCAAAAGGAATATGGTAAGCGGAAATGGCTGCCATGTGAACTTTCAAAGAGGAATGGCTGAGACCCAGATCAACGAGATGACACATGTAGTCCAGAATTTTCACAACAGGGCACAAAAATGGCTCGACATCCTTGGAAGAGGCCCAAATCGAGAACCTTTTCCATTTCATGGCATAGGTAGATCTAGTGGAAGGCTTTCTGGCCTCCACCAGGATCTCAGCCACAAGCAGGAAGACCCTGAATCAGGCTTGAGCTACGTCTGCAGGAGCCACACATGCAACTGAAGGAACTTAGAGACCTGGATGAATCAGGATCTCCTGATCCTGTGTCAACAAAAGTTGCGAAAGAGGAAGAGAAAGAGGAGGTTCCTCCGAATACTGCTGCAGAAGAGAGAACCAAACTTGCCTGGGCCAGAAAGGAGCGATGAGGATCATGCCAAGCCCTTCTGAGCTGAGTTTGTGTAATACCCTCGGAATCAAGGGAATCGGGTGGAAGGCATAGACGAATCTGTCCTTCCAGTCTAGAGACAGAGCGTCCCTCCAAAGAATGCTTCGCCCAGGAGCGAGCGAGCAGAAGGCAGGACGTTTTGCATTGTGAGGAGGCATGAACAGGTCTACCTGTGGTGTTCCCCAGCATAGGAAGAGATTGTCTACTACCCCCTGAACTAGTTCTCATTCATGAGCCTTTGCTGATGACCGACTGAGGTGGTCGGCCAGCGTGTTTTTGACCCCCGGAACATGAATCGCCATCAGGTGAGGGTTGTGTTGCACAGCCCAATCCCAAACTCTCATTGCCTCCCTGCATAGAGGGTAAAAACGTGTTCCTCTCTGCTTGTTGATGTACCAGACTATGCACATGTTGTCTGTCTGGACAGCCAGATGACCAGGAAGCACATACAAGGTCAGGGCTTGGAGAGCATACAGAACGGCCCTGAGTTTGAGCACATTTATATGAAGAGTCTGCTTGAGCCTGGACCAGGAGCCCTGAGTCCTGTGAGACCCTAGATGGGCTCCCCAACCCTCTCCCAAGGTGTCTGTTGTCAAAATTTGAGAGGGAGGATCAAGGCAGAAGGGAACTCCCCGGCAAAGGTTTTCCTGCACCATCCACCATTGCAAGTCCCGAGCTATGGGGATGGAAACCAGAACTTCTTGGTCTAGGTCGTCCAACATTTGGTCCCACTGAGACTGAAGCATCCACTGAGAGATCCTCATATGGGACCGAGCGCAAGGGACTGTCAGAATAGCAGCCACCATGAGCCCGAGGAGGCAAAGGACTGACCTGGCGCTGACCCACCTGCGACTGGACAGCAGGCTTGCATGAGCCTGAAGGGTATCTGCCCTGTCCAATGGCAGAAAAGCCATACAGGAGGTCATGTCCAGGATCACCCAGATGAACTGGAGCCTCTGGGAAGGGACCAGACTGGACTTAGCCTGGTTGATGGTGATACTAAGGCTGGTAAAAACATGAAGGGTAAGGGAAAGGGAGTGCAGGAGATCCTTCCTGGACAGGGCCGCCAGGAACCAATCGTCCATGTATGGGGAAAACCTCAACTCCCTAGGTACGCAGGAGAGCTGCTACCATGGAAAGGCATTTGGTGAACATCCAGGACGTTGAGGAAAGACCAAATGTGAGGGCCCTGAACTGGTAGTGGTCTCCCTGGAAAGTAAACCAGAGGAATTTGCAGTGGGAAGGATGAATAGGGATATGCAGGCAAGCATCCTGCATGTTCAGAGCGCACAGCCACTGTCCCTGCCAAAGAAGCAGCAGAAGGCTCTGCAGGGAGAGCATTCTGAACCATCTGTATTCCATGAACATGTTCGGGGAACTGAGGTCTAAAATAGGCCTCATGTCCCCGTTTTCTTTAGAATTAGGAAGAAATGGGAGTAGTAGCCTGTCCCCCGAAGGTTGGTTGGGACAGGCTATATCGCCGCCTTCAGAAGAAAGGAGGATATTTCTTCCTGAACCAGAGGAAGATGTTCCAGGAAGTAAGATGACCTGGGGGTGGTTTTCTGGGTGCTTTCTGAAGAAACTTGATTGAGTGTCCTGCTGCTATTAGTTGGAGCACCCAAGCATCTGATGCAATCCTCTCCCAACCCGGTAGATGGAAGGAGATCTCCCTCCTACTGGTTCCTCTGGGAAACCCAGAGGCTGTGGGAGAGGAGAGGAGTCAGGAGGTGTGGGGCAGTGCCACGGCTGAAACTCCTGCCGCTTTTTTGGGCGGAGGGGCTGGACAGCCGGAGGGGCCCAACGTTTGTTGGCATGCTTGCCCTGAGGTTTCACTTTGGGCTGAGAACATCTGCAAAAAGGGTGGCACTGTCCCTGAGAGGGCCTGTACAGGGAGTCGACAGACTTAAGTGCAGTGCCCTTCTCTTGCAGGTCGGTGATGATGTCCTCTTGACATCCCCACTGAACAGCACCGACCCCCAGAAAGGCACGTCCTAAATAGTGGACTGCGCTTCAGGGACCAAACCTGATACCCAGAGCCAGGCATGATGCCGTAGGCCTACGGTAAAAGCTGAGCTCCGACCAGCAGCATCCATTGCATCGTACGTGGCATGGAGCATGTGTCGACTGGTTGAACAAGCAGACCGGACTAGATCAGTCGCTTCCTGCTTAGTCTGAGACTCAGGAAGGGAGTCCAACTTGGCTTCCATCTCACTCAGGATATCCTTCTCGTAATCCCCCATAAGTGCGACTTAGTTCAGGGCCCTTATTCCCAGAGTGGAAGAAGCGAACATCTTCTTCCCCGTACTGGTTTAGAAGGCGGGATTCCTTGTCTGGTGGAGATAAGCTGAGATGCTTAGGGTTTGCCAACCTGCCGTGAGCAGTGCTAATCACGACAGAGTCGGCCTTGGGGTGTGTATTCAAAGAATCCACATCCTCAGGAGCCTGGTATAGCCCATCCGCCTTCCTCGGAAGGGGGACTACTTCCGACGGCTGTTTCCAAATAGTGGAAACCAGGTCTGGGTGAGGCTCGATACAGGGTGGAATCAATGTCAGAGCAGTTTCAGATAGATCCAAATGTGCAGCCAGTTTCTTCCGCTGTGGATCTGGCTCCAGAGATTGCCACTGGTGAACCGCCTGGATCTTTCTCAGCAACTCCAGAAAAGAAGGATCTTTCGGAGGTGACTTCGGAGGAGTCCTAGACCTGGGCCTATCTGGAGTGCATGGCTTGTCATCAGGATAGGAGCACCCATCAGTATCGGATTCAGAGGTCTCTGAAGAGGAAGAAAAAGAAGACCCCTCCAGGCACGGTGGAGGAACGGACCCCTTGGGCAACCATAGGGGAAGCATGTCCACCCAGCCCTGGCACCTGAAGGCTCACCTCTGGTGTCGGGTGGGGGGGAAGTCTCTTATCTCCACTGACGGGTGCCCAGAACCGGGTCTGGTGTTGGCAGATGGCTCTCCACCTCCCTGGTAAGCTGAGCCTTGGCCTCAGCCCACCAGGAAGCCAGAGTCTTCTTCAGATCCACCGGCAGCTGGGGGGGCAGTAGAGGAGGAGGAGAGGAGTACGGATATTGGGGATATCCATAAGGTGCATATCCATAGCCCAACGGCCGGAAGCCCGGTGTCGGGTACTGAGGCACAGGGTACTGTGGCACCGGGTAGGTCGGCATTGGGTACTGTGGTGCTGGATACTGCGGTCACGGGTAGGATGGCATTGGATAAGACAGGGTCGGATACCCAGGTGCCAGGGGCTCTGATGGAGCAGACGGCCCTGGGATAGGCCCAACAGGTGGGTCAGGAACAGGTGGGCCGGCGGGCATCAGGTCGGGCGTTGGGACAGCATCCGGTAAGGGTATGTTGCCCGGCATCGGATAGGCCAGCGTCAGAGCCGGCGTCCGAGGGTCCGATGTTAGGTCATCCGGCCCAACAGGAGGGAGACCTGACAGGAGCGTGCCTGCATCCTCAGTGTCGCCCAGGGAAGGAGGAATAAAATCCCTGGGGTCCAATGGGGAGATGCTGGAGCCTCAGTCAGCAGTGGCAAGCACTGTGGAGAGCCAAGGACGATGGACTGATCGGTCAGGTCCGGCGTCTGCTCTAATGCGGTGTGTCTGTTGGAGGAGCCGACATCTGCCTTACCGGCAGCATCCGGGCAAGCATCGGAGGAGCCAGCGTCCGACTTATCGGAACCAATGCCCAACGAAGGCTGAGAGGGAGGAGCAGCCTTGGCGGGTGTTTGAGGCCATGTGCTGCCCCGAAGGGTCGAGAGTCTTAGCGCCTTGTCCGAGAGGGCATTGGTGGCACCTATGTCCAGCTTACCGGAGCTGCTCTACCCGGAAAGCCGCATGGTGGTGATCTTCCTGGGATCGGCCACCTCCTTTTTCCCAGAGGCTCCCAATGGGCCAGAGTGTGAGCCTGACGGGAGGGAAGATGCTCTTAGAAACCTCCAAGAAGGCCGTCAGAGAACAGTCCTCGGGGCGCTATTTTTCAGCACGCATCGACTCCAGCCGGAGTCGAAGTGACCATGGAAGAGAAGTCCCAGTCCCAGTGCTTCTTCTTCTATTTGCATCGACCCTCAGGGGAAGTAGAGGCCTGCCGAAGCTTCTTCAGCTCCTTCTCCATGGAGGACTTCTTCTTCTTCTTCTTCTTCAAGATATGGACCTCCAGGGACTGCTGCCTCCATTTGCGGGTGGCGGCGTTAAATTGCTGGCAGTTCTGGCACTTCTCCATGGGGTGATCCAGCCCTAGACAGACGAGGCACTGGGAGTGTCTGTCCTTATGCAGGAGCTGGGCGCTGCAGGAATCGCACTTATTTTTATGCGAATCAGATGGAGTAGGAGATGACATACATGGCAGACACTGAAGAGATTTGATGAGAAAATCAAATGAAAAAAACTGTAATAAAACCAACGAACTGACTGACAAAGCAGTGAACTTAATTGCGAGGTGCTTTCGCAAGCTAACGGCGGGGAAAGAACTGGAAGGCGGGCGTAGGGGACCGCCCCTTTATACTGACATCATCTGTCGCTGGTCACCTGATGTGGGAGCGGTCCCCCGCCAGAGACTGCTTGCTAGAAATTTTTCTGTGGGTCCTGACACCTGCTGGCTTCAGCCCTATATGTAATTGCCTACTGCAAAAACCCTCTCAAAGTAAGATCGTCAGGTTCTGGATTTTCTGTAGCAGAATAGAGGCAGTTTTGTGTTCAGTGAGGACACAAAAAGGTCCAAGTCTGGACTGCCCCTCTCGTTGAAGAGCAACTGCATGATGTCTGATGCAAGTGACCACTCATGAGGATCCGCTTCTGCCATACTGAGTTGGTCCACCAGATCATTCTGCGCTCCTAGGAGGTAAGCTGCTTAGATCAGAACATTGTGTTCGAGGCACCATTCCCATATTCTCATGACTTCTCTGCATAGAGGGTTAGAACACGCTCCATCTTGTTTGTTGATGTAATACATCACCACTTTGTTGTCCGTATGAAGAATGATTATCTTTTGCCTGACATCTTCCAGGACTTTTGAGGGAGTACAGGACTGCTCTCATCTCCAGATCATTTATGTGGAGGTAAGACTCTTCCTGGGTCCACACACCCTGAGTGTGAAAATCCTGGCAGTGAGCACCGCTGCCAAGCAGGGATGCATATGTGGTGATGGTGCTCTGAGATTCTGATGGGGCGAAGGGCAGCCCTTGCAGCAGGTTGTCCTCTTGCATCCACCATCCCAATGGTCCTCATGTGCAATTGAACCAGAGGCACTGTGAAGACGGAGGAGGCCATAAGGCCTAACATCCGTTGCATGGAGTGAGATCGTACAGGGTTGTCTTCCCTGAAGAAATAAGCCATCTGGAGAATGTTGTTCCTCCTGTTCTCTGGGAGAAAAGCCCTTGCTTTTACAGTATCTAATAGGGCTGTTATGAAGAGTAGTTGCTGGGACGGCTGAAGCTGTGACTTTTCCAGATTCAGCAAGACCCCATGAAGCTGAGGAACTGAGGTGCTGTGGACACTGCTCTCTGTGTCTCCTGCCTTAACGGGCTCGCCAAAAGCCAATTATCTAGGATTAGGAAAACTTGAATGCCAAGCTTTCAAAGGTGTGCAGACAGAACTACAAAACACTTGGTAAAGACTCGAGGCACTAAGGAGAGCCCAAAGGGCAGGACTCTGAAAGTACAATTACGTAAGAACTTACCGTAACAGTAGATCTTGAGAGGCTCTTGCAGTAGGTAATTACATATGGGACTGGCGCTTGGCAGGCGCGCAGAGACCTCACGGAAAATGTCTAGCTAGCAGTCCCTGGCGGACTGCCCCCACGTCAGGTGACCGGTGTCAGGAAACGTCGGTATAAAGGGGCGGTCCCGGACGCCTGCCTTCCAGTCCTTTCCTGCCACAGGCCAAAAGAGGCTGGACGAGAGAGGAGCGGATATTTCCCTCACTGGAAAAGGAGTTGAAAAAGCCTAGGGGGATGGAGGGCGGGAAGGTAATACCTACTGCAAAAGCCTCTCTCAAAGATCTACTGTTACGGTAAGTTCTTGCATAACTGTACTATCTTGCTTCGAGAGGGCTCTTGCAGTAGGTAATTACATATAGGACTGAATCCCAAGCAGTCTGGAACAAAGAGAGGCACCGAGAGGAGGAAAACTACTCCAAAAGGTAGTACTGGCTGTGCAAGTCTCAAGATAGGAGGCCTTGCAAAACAGCCAGCCCGAAGCCTGCTCTACGGCGAGTGGCAACATCCAAACTGTAGTGTTTCGTGAAGGTATGGACTGAAGTTCAGGTGGCGGCAGCGCAGATGTCTGCCACAGACACATTCTTGAAACAAGCCACAGAGGCAGCTACTCATCTTGTGGAGTGGCCTCTGACTTGACCTGGGAGGGTCTTGTTGTATTTGTCATAACAGAAAGTGATGTAATGAGCCAACCACTTAGACAGGCATTGCTTGGAAACAGCATTGCCTTCCCTTTTGTGAGCAAAAGAGACGAACAACTGACCAGTCTTTCTGAGATCCTTTGTCTTGTTGGTGTAGTATCTCAGAATCCGGTGAACATCCATAGTATGGAGTAAATACTCCCCTTGATTAGAGTACTAAGTAAAAAAAGGCAGGTAACTCTATGGACTGATTTAAGGTAGACTCTGCTACTACTTTAAGTAGAAACTTAGGATTCGTGTGAAGAGCAACTCGTTCCTTGTGAAAAATCAAGTAGGGGATTTTACACATCAGGGCCTGAAGCTCGGAGATTCCTCGAGCCAAAGTAATGGCCACCAAGAAGAGCATCTTCCACGAAAGGAACTGCAAATCCGCAGAAGCTGCAGGTTCAAAGGGAGGAAGAGTAAGTTTCTCGAGAACAAAGTTCAAGTCCCAAGGGGGAGCAGGAGTACGGATGGGGGGCCTCAAATGGAGGACCCCTCTGAGAAAGGTCTTGGAGACTTCCAGTTGAGCAAAAGCCTTGTCTGCAAAGGTAACATGATAGGCCGAAATGGCCGCCATGTGTACCTTCAGAGAGGAATGGCCGAGACCCAGGTCAAAGAGATGACGTAGATACTCCAGCAGAAGCCCCGCTGAACAGGAGAAAGGTTCCACGTTCTAGGAAGCGGCCCAAATAGTGAACTTTTCCACTTCATGGCATAAGTGGATCTGGTGGACAGTTTTCTGGTCTCCTCTAAAATCTCTGCCACATTGGAAGACACTCCAAAACGAGATTGGGCTAGGTCTGCAGGAGCCATGCATGCAGTTGAAGGGATTTGAGGCCTGGACTGACCAGGGTCCCCTGATCCTGGGTCAACAAACCTCGAGATAGAGGAAGAGGAAGAGAAGGATCCTCTGAATATTGTTGTAGAAGAGAGAACCAGACATGCCTGGGCCAGAAAGGAGCGATCAGAATCATTCGCACTCCTTCTGAAGCTAGTTTCTGCAAGACTCGTGGAATAAGTGGAATTGGGGGAAAGGCATAGACGAATCTGTCCCTCCAGTCTAGAGATAGAGCATCGCTCCAAAAAGCGCCTCGCTCTGGAAAGAGAGAGCAGAAGACGGGAAGTTTTGCAATTGGGGGGATGCGAACAGGTCGACCTGTGGGGTTCCCCAAAGTTGGAAGATATTGTCTAGGATCCCTTGGTCCAGCTCCCACTCATGAGTCAGAGCAGAAGAGCGACTTAACTTGTCTGCCAGGGTGTTGTTGACTCCCGGGACGTGAATCGCCATGAGGTAAAGGTCGTGTTGTGTTGCCCAATCCCAAACCCTCATTGCCTCCCTGCATAGAGGGTAGTGACCGAGTCCCTCCCTGCTTGTTGATATACCACACTATGCACATGTTGTCCATCTGGACGGCTAGATGGCCGGAAAGGATGTATTGGTGAAGGGCTTGGAGAGCGTACAACACTGCCCGATGCTCGAGCACATTGATGTGGAGAGCTTGTTCTAGCTTGGACCAGGAGCTCTGGGTCCAATGAGGGCCTAGATGGGCTCTCCAACCTTCGCCGGAGGCATCTATGGTTAGAGTCTGGGAAGGGGGAGGATGAAAGAAAGGAACTCCCTGAAAAAGGTTCTCTCGAACCATCCACCATTGCAAGTCTCGCATCATCGGCGAGGAGATCAGAACCAAGTGATCTAGGTCGTCCACTAGCTGATCCCACTGAGACCGTAGAGTCCACTGAGAGATCCTCATGTGGAGTCGAGCGCGAGGTACCGTCAGGATAGCAGCCACCACAAGCCCGAGAAGGCGAAGGACCGACCTCGCAGAGACCATCCTGCGGTTGCACAACAGACTTATTTGAGTCTGAAGGGTGGCCGCCCTGTCCGGAGGCAGGAAGGCCTTGCCCATGGTCGTATCGAGGATCGCCTCAATAAACTGTAACCTCTGGGATGGGTCCAGGTGAGACTTGGAATGGTTGACGGTAATGCCCAGGCAGGTAAAGACCTGCTGGGTAAGACAGAGTGAAGGCAGGAGTTCCTCCCTGAACAAGGCCACCAGGAGCCAGTCGTCCAGGTAAGGGAAAACCTGCACTCCTATGGTATGCAGGTGGGCCACCACCACTGCCAGCCATTTGGTAAATACTCGGGGGGGCGAGGATAGACCAAACGGGAGCACCTTGAACTGTTACTGGTCCCCCTGGAACGCAAAACAAAGGTATTTGTGATGAGATGGGCAAATGGGAATGTGCAGATAAGCATCCTGCATATCCAGAACACAAAACCATTGACCCGGCCGGAGGAGGGGCAGAAGGCTCTGCAAAGAGAGCATCCTGATCCTTTTGTACTCTACGTAAAGTTTCAGGGAACTGAGATCTAAAAATTGGTCTGAGATCTCCTGTCTTCTTTGGGACCAGGAAGAAATGGGAATAGTAACCCATCCCCTGAAGATGAAGGGGGACAGGCTCTATCACTTGCTTCAGCAGAAGAGCCGAGATTTCCTCCTGGACCAAAGGAAGATGTTCCCATGAATACATCGACTTCAGTGGGGGGTGGCGGGGTGGTTTCTGAAGAAACTCTATGGAGTGTCCTTCTGCTATAAGCTGGAGCACTCAAGAATCTGTGGTTATCCTCTCCCATCCCAGAAGGCAGAGGGAAAACCTCCCGCCCTCCTACCGGTTCCTCCGGGGAGTCTGGAGGCAGTAGGAGAGGAAAGGAGTCAGGTGGTGTGGGGCAGCGCCACAGCTGAAGCACCCGCTGCTTTTTTGGATGATGGGGGCTTGGCAGCTGCGGGGGCCCAGCGTTTTGTGGCCCGCCTTCCCTAGGGTTTCGCCTTTGACCGATTCCATCTGTGAAAAGGACAGCACTGCTGCTGATGGGGATGATACATGGAATCAACTGACTTCAGAGCCGTCCCCTTCTCTTGCAAATCGGTAATGATGTCCTTGACATCACCCCCGAAAAGCATCGACCCCCAGAAGGGTGCTTCCTGGATAGCAGATTGCACCTCCGGGGCCAAACCTGACACGTGGAGCCAAGCATGAGGCTGTAGGCCCACAGCGAAAGCTGAGCTCTGTCCAGCAGTGTCCACTGCATCGTATGTTGTACGTAGCATGTGTCGACTGGCCGAGCGAGCAGAGCGGACAAGATCAGCCAACTCCTGCTTGACTTGGGAGTCAGGCAAGGAGTCCAATTTGGCTTCCGTCTGAGTTAGGATGGCCTTCTGGGAGTCCCCCATGTGGCCAACATAGTTCAGGACCCTGATCCCCTGTGTGGAGGAAGCATAAATCTTTCTCCCACACTGGTCCAGAAGGCAAGATTCCTTATCAGGAGGTGACGAGCTAAGATGTTTAAGGTTCGCCGACCGGCCGTGAGCGGCGCTAATCACGCCGAGTCAGCACGAGGGTGAGAATCCAAGAAATCAACACCCTCAGGAGCCTGATATAGCCGGTTCAGCTTCCTAGGAAATGGGGCTAAGGCCGACGGCTGTTTCCATATTGAGGTAACAAGGTTGGCGTGAGGCTGTATCCAGGGTGGCACCAAGGTAGGAGCTGTCACGGGCAGATCCAGATGTTCGGCGAGTTTCAAACGCTGAGGATCTGAATCCAGGGAGTGCCACTGATGAACCTCCTGGATTTTCCTAAGCAACTCTGTAAAAGAAGGATCCTCCAGAAGAAACTTCAGAGGAGTCCTTGGCCGGGGCTTCGACGGAGAGTGAGGCTCGTTGTCTCTCTCAGAGCTGCTGTCGGAAGAGTCCGAGGAGTCCGAGAGCAAAGAGAAGGATGAAGAAGAGAAAGACTCCCTTTCCCGACCCAGGGGAGGAACGGAACCATTGGGAAGTCCCCGGGAAGCATGTCCTACCCCTCTCTGGATCCCGACGGAGGAACCCTGGAGTCCGGAGGTGGTGAGGGAGTGTGCAGCCTCGGGCGTATAGGAACCTGGGACGGCACCATCGCCGGAAGGCAGCTCTTGACCTCTTTGGTGAGCTGAGCCTTGGCCTCAGCCCACCACGAGGCCAGAGTCTTCTGCAGGTCCACTGGCGGCCGCGACGGTGGTGGTGGAGGAGGAGGAGGTGGGGGATAAGGATACGGGTTATAACCGTATGGAGCGTATCCAAAACCCGGCTGTGGGTAGCCCGGGATCGGGTATTGTGGCGTCGAGTACCGCGGCATCGGGAAGCCCGGCATCGGGTACTGTGGTGCCAGACACTGCATTCTCAGGTACACCAGCGTTGAATAAGATGGAAGAAACCCGGGAGCCGGGGGGGCTGCTGGAGCAGACGGCCCGGCCGGAGACCTCACGGGCGGGTCCATAGCGGAGAGCCTGGAGGGCCCGATGGAAGCAGAATATCTCCTGGAGTCAGTAAGGCCAACATCAGGGCCGATGGTGGAGGCCCTGGTGCCGGAGGTACTGACGTCAGAGGGGCCGGCGTCAGAGCCGGCATCTGGGGAGCAGATGTCAGGTCTGGTGGTCCAGGTGGAGGAAGCACTGACAGAGCCAAAAGATCCCCAGCTTCGACCAGGGACAGAGGGGAAAAGTCCCTGGGGTCAGGTTGGGGAGACTCTGGTTCCCCAGGTGGCAGCGAAGGCTGCAGGAAACCGGGAACGACGGACGAGGGGAGGTCCATCATCGGTTCCTTCGCCGGCCGGATGTCGGACGAGCCGACATGAGGCTTAGTGGCGAGCTCTCGGCGGGCGCCGGAGGAGCTGACGTCCAACTTACGAGAGCCGTCACCAGAGGCAGGCCGAGTAGAGAGATTGGCCTGGTCCGGTGGAGAGGAGGCCGCGTGTCGCCCCGGAAGGTCGGATGTCTTACCGGCCCTCTCCGGGTGGACGTCAGAGTAGCCGACGCCCTGGCTTACCGGAGTTACCCACAGTGGTAGGCCATGAGCCTGTGGCCAAACAAGGGGCAGAGGCCTCCAACTGTCCGGAGGCACCCGCAAGGCCCGAGCACGAGCCAGACGGGTGGGCCGATGCCCCCTCAGAAACCTCCGAGGTGGCCGTTGAGGAGCGATCCCCCAGAGGGGATGTTACCTGCGTCTCAGCGACTCCCGAGGGAGACGCGTTGGAGGAGCCCTTGTCCCGGTGCCTCTCCTTCTCCTTCTTCTTCCAATGTCCTTCAGGGGAACTGGACGCCTGCCTCAGTTTTTTGAGCTCCTTCTCCATAGAACTCATTTTCTTTTTTAGAATATGGGCTTCCAGGGATTGCTGCCGCCTTTTACGGGTAGCCGTGTTAAAACTGAGGCAGTGCTGGCACTTCTTGACCAGGTGATCAGGGCCTAGTCAGAACAGGCACAGGGAGTGGCCGTCCTTGTGCGGTAGTTGGGCGCCGCACGAATCGCACTTATTCTTGTGCTCGGAGGGTGTAGGGGATGACATACACTGACGCTTGTACTGACGTTAGTCGAAAAATAAAACGTTTTTTGGTAAAAAACTGACGGAGCTAGGGCTGATGAAGCCCAAACTTTTCCGCAAGGCACTGCACGAGCTAACGGCAGGAAAGAACTGGAAGGTGGGCATCCGGGACCGCCCCTTTATATCAACGTCTCCTGACGCCGATCACCTGTTGTGGGGGCGGTCCCTCACCAGGGACTGCTGGCTAGAAATTTTTCCGTGGGGTCCTGCCACCTGCCGGCATCAATCCTATATGTAATTACCTACTGCAAGAGCCCTCTCAAAGTAAGATCTGCTTATATTGTCCCAAGGTCGCAAAGCATAGGTACTTGTGGTGATTTGGTTGTACTGGAATATGCTGGTAGACATCTTGCATGTCTAGTGATGCCAGCCAGTCGTGTTGTTGGAGAAGTGGCAGAAGTGTCCCCAAGGAGACCATCCTGAACTTCTCTCAGTACAAGAATTTGTTCAGCTTTCTGCAGTAGAGATTAGGGCGCATGCACCCTGACGTTTTTTTGGAACCAGAAAGTAATGGGAGTAGAATCCTGTGTTTCGCTCTGCCCAGGGAACTACCTCCACTGCCCTGTTTTTGAGAAGGCCTGTAATCTTGGAAATGACAAGGTCTGACTAAGCGGTCAACAGACTGTGCTGCCACCTGGGTGGAAGGTCTGGAGGGATCTCTGCAAAGATGAGAAAGTACCCCTCTCGAACAGTCCTGAGGACCCACTTGTCTGTGGTGATAAGACTTCCACTGGCCATAAAACTGAGTCAGATGACCTCCCAATGCCATGGAGAAGTCTACAGTACCTCATGCAGTTGAAGTGAGATAAGGGCCAGAGTTTCAGAGGGTGGCACTGGGTGCTTTTGGCCCTTGTGCCTTCTACTGCGTTTTCTTTTGCAGCTGAGGAGTTTGATTTCTGTTTGGGGCTCCTCAGCCTCTGCCTCGAAAGGGCTGCCTATTTAGAAAAAACTGACAGTTCCTGCCTCTTTGAGGTGCTAAAGGAGCCAGCCTGGCAGTTTTAATGACAGTCCTGGTTTTCTGAGCAGCTTCCAGTGCTTGTTCCACCTGTCTGCCGAACAGATATGTACCATCAAAGCGGACATTCATTATATGAAAACTACGTACCTACTGTAATTATGATCTTTCTGTGTATCTTCACCATTCATCACTGTTGGGTAGTTGGCCAGAGGTCAGGACCCCGCAGGAGCCTTTTTTTTTTTTTTCAGGTAGGTCGAGCCGGCACACCATCGGTGCCGCCCTCAAGGCCGATGCACTGCTTGGTGCTCACGGGTTGGCTGTTAGGCTGCATCGACTCCGCCTGCCTGCCAGTTCTGAGTCGCTGGAGAGGTAAGAGGAAGGGAGTGGAGGGTGGAACAAGGAAGTCCAAGGGAAAGAAAAAGTAAAAGATACATAAACCAAAAGGAGAAATAACGACTGAGAGGACAGAAAGAGAGAAAAGTCGGAAACTAAAGGGATTGGGAGGGGCCCCAATCTCTGGAAAAGGAAGAGGAAGGTAGGGTGGGTAAAGAATTTAGGAGGAATGGGGGGAGTTAAACATCCCAGACTCTGGTCCGTCTCCAGATTGCATAGGAATTGCAAGGAGTAGCCAAAGGCTTTCTGCCAGAATTCAAGGCACAGAATGGCTGGCAAACGCTCCAGATAAGCAGAGTCGGCTATTCTGGAAGAAGGCCGATGCATTGTGTGGCGCTCGTGGGTTGGCCAGTAATGGCTGTTGGATCCTCCTCCACCTCAGTTGTGCTTCTCCCGCCATTGAGACAGCACCTCGCTCAAGTTTCTCTGTGCAGCCTAGTTTGACGTCAACACCTCGGAGCCATTTGATGCCATTCTTCAACTTCTCCACTGTGACTCTACCTCAGTTCTGCTGCCTACTCGATGCCATTTCCAGTCCAGTAAGATCTTTCCTTTTTATTAAGCGGCGTCGCGTCTTTTCTGGTTCGTTTTTTTAAGTTACCGTACATGTCATGCCTGCTCCTCGGGACAAGAAATGGTCAAAGAAAATGGGTTTGTTTCCCATGTGTCAGTGTCCCTGTGGTCGAAAGATCTCTGTTACTGAGCTGCATGATGTATGCCTCACCTGCCTTGGACCTCAACACAAAATGGATTCCTGTAATGCCTACTTTTCGATGGACTGCCGAGTTCTGGATCACTGCGCGTTAAAAGTCGGCATGACTCTGCCGACTTTTGGGGGAGCGGCGCCACTCACATCACTCCTAGCGCAGGTGCTTGGCCCTTCCTCTGGGTCCTTTCCTGGGTCTACATGATCCATGAAGATGGGGCCTCCTCTTCTTCATGCCTTGCCATACAGGAGGTTCCTACTGCTGTGCCGGAGGTCCGGTCCGGTTCTGTTCAGAGCTGGGCTAGGAGCACCACTCTGGCAGTCACCTCTTTAGAGGTACAGGCTCCCCCGTTGTCAAGGCCCATGGCTGTGGATCCCAGCATGGGGCATTCCTCTGCGCTGCCTAATGGTGCCATCTTGGATCCCAGAGCCATTCGTGGCTCCGGCGATCAGGGTGGCACCGTGACGGGAGTGGGTTCAGCTCATGGCGCTGTGAGTGGGGAACTCCCAGGACTGCCAACTCGGAGCACTTTTTGATCGTCTCATCTTCGGAGCTGGATGATTCAGAGGCTGATCTGGACTGAAGGCCTGATTCTTTGGAGTCAGAGGGTTCTCCATGACCTGGCACTCTTGTGCCTCCCCAAGTGCCCCCTCCAGCGGCTCCGGTGGCTGTGGCTCATGCTGACTCTCGTGCCGATGGCAGCTCGGTGGGTCAGCTGCGGGTTGTCGGTCCAACTGCTGTGGGAGTGGCGAGCAGGATCCTGAGTGAGGGGGTGGCTGCTGTCCATGGTGCCATCCCTCCTCTCTGAATCAAGATCAAGCCCCCCCTTCTGCAGCCCCCCCCCGGGAGTCATCTGAGTTAGGGGGTTCTTTGGCACACGGTGTGAGGAAGACAGCTTCCTCAGAGTCAAGAGCATTGAGGAAACAGGGTGAAGGACACCGGGTCGCTCTCATGGCCTTCTGGAGCCAGGAAAGAAGCCGCAGTGCTGAGCCAGGTTTCTTCCCTTCATCCTCTTCTAAGAAGGTCTCATTGGGTGGAGCTGGGGACCACCCTTCTGGATCTATGCGGCCCCGGTCCCCTCATAGGGTAGCTCACTCTACAGGGTTAAGTCCTGGCTGATTTGTGTTCCTTAACAGGTTGGTGAATTTACAGACTTGCAGATTCCTGCTTATGCCAGGTTCGCCTGTAGATTCCTCTAGCCCTGGCAGGGACACGTCACATCAGGTGACAGGCTCGCCTGTGCCTCTGCACTCAGCTCCTCTTCTCCCAGGCCATGTGGGTCCTCTGGGACCTTTGACCTGGGAACAGTTCAGATCTCGAGCTGTGGGTTTCTCCCAGTATGTTAGGGCCATGGACAAGCAGGCCTTCCAAACAGTTCCCCCTCCGCAGCCAGAATCTGACTCTACAAGTTACTCAGCCTCCTCATCTTTCTCCACAGGGGAAGAGGAGCACTCTGGCCATCTGTCTTCAGACGCTAATCAAGTCCAGTATCAGCACTTCCTAGCAAGGCAGGTCAGGGACTTGCACATTTCCCATTATGCACGAGACAATACCGAGTGTGTGACACAAGCCTACTTAGGAGAACACGGGGCACATCATTTGGTGGTCCCATCCTGGCCAGTTCCATTCTGAAAGGCATCATACAGTGCCTGGCAGCTTCCAAATTCCTCAGAACCAGCCCCTATGAAATACCGCAGATGGTATTGTGCAACCCAGGGTCTTGAGGCTCTTTGCCTCATCCCACTTCTGGACTGATGTGTCCGGACACTCATTCTGGGTATAGACGCCTGATCCGCGGCCAGCCACCTGATCCTGACTCCCAGGAGTTCGATCGGCTGGGGCGGAGAGTTTTCTCCTCTGCGCGGATGATGCGTGCTATTATTTCACATCAGGTGCACCTGCCTGCTTATAACAGGCATCTGTGGGTGATGCTAGGCCAGGCACTAGCATTGCTGTCTGATTCGGAGGCTACCCGACAGGCACAGCCCTCTGTGCGATAGGCTTGGAGTTGGCAAGGCACTAGTCAAGGGCATCTTTTGATGCCAATAAAGTCACTTCAGGGCTTGTGGAGACAGCGATCTGCATTAGGTGGATGACATGGCTTCACCTTTCGAGACTGTCACCTTCGGCACGGCATAAGTTATTGACCTCCTCCTTCCAGGGGACACACCTCTTCTCCCGCAGGGTGAGACGGGAACTACAGGGGTGCTTTCCTTCCCCTAGGATTCAGGGGACCCTGCTTCATCCAGACCAATCCCAAGCCTAACTGACTAGCGGAGGGTTCCCCTCCCCAACTTCGTTTTTCCCCTCAGGGGGGCTGAGGGATGTTATTCTCTCAGGGATTCTTAGGTTCCCTTCAGGGGCGCTCAGGACTCACCCAACAGTGACGAATGGTGAAGGCTGACACAGGAAAGATATGAAAATTATGTACCTACCATAATTCTTGATCTTCCTGTGTATCTTCACCATTCATCACTGAATCCCTCCCGTCTTCCCCTCACAAGGCCTCAGTCCCAGAGCCATACCACCTCCCTACTCACTCTCTCCTTTCTCTCCTATGGATTATCCCCCCTCTGGCAGGCCACCAAGAGGCCTCCAGGGGGGTGTTGGAGGTGGGCGAGTAGGGCCCCTGTGGGGAGTTTCATAGGATCTTCTGGTGGGCCCCTCCCCTATCCTGAGCTGCTCTGTGGGGTCCAGCTATCCCCTGAGTTTCCAACTCTGAGTCATCTAGGATGAGGACGTTCTGGAGCTGGCCATAACTCCCTTTCCCCTTGTTGTTTCTTCTCTCTCTCTCTCTCTCACCTTCCCTAGTGGAGATGGTATTATTATTAGGGGTTCCTTCTCTCCCTTCCCCCGTTGCCTTTGCTAACCTTGGTTTTCTACTTTCGGTAACTTTAGAGGGGGAGGGAAGAGCAGGGATATTCCCCTGGGGAATTGAGATCAGAGGGAGGGAAAGTCTTACCCAATTTCGGGATTCTCCGAACCTTCGGAACCTCCCTTGAGAACATACCTTAATGATCTTCTGATCAGCCAAACTATCCTGATGAGTCTTGGCCTCCCTCTCTCCTCCCGCTCTCCCTCAAATCTCTTTTCTATCTCTCTTTCTCTTCCTCCCATCCTACCTTTGGTCATCCATGGACTGGGGCCTTCCTCGGCCCATAAACTCCAGGTCCCTCTCGTTCTCTGTCCTCTGGTTGGCTTATTCTTTTTCAGCTGCTTTTTTTCCTTTTGCCATCACTTGGGCTCCCTTGCCCCGTCCTTATTTTCTCTATACCTTCTTTTCCTTCTGTCTCCCAGGTGTGCAGAACTGAGGTGGAGGAGGATGGAATAGCCGTTACTGGCCAACCCATGAGCACCGCGCAATGTGTCAGCTTCGTGGGCAGTGCTAAAGGCGCTGGCTCCTCCTCCCAAAAATAATGCCCGCAGGGTGCCTGTCTCCGGCCAGTTACCCAATAGTGATGAATGGTGAAGATACACAGGAAGATCAAGAATTATGGTAGGTACCTGTCTCCAGCCAGTCACTCAACAGTGATGAATGGTGAAGATACACAGGAAGATCAAGCATTATGGTAGGTACGTAATTTTAATTTCCTCGCAGTTCCCAGAAACCGGAGGGGAACCAAGATTTAGCTAAGTTTAACTGGAGCTTTTCTTTAGTGCTCCAGTACCTTTTTGGTTTATTTTTATTCAATTTTGGTATTTTGAACCGAGTTTTTCAGTTCCTGCACCCCAGTTCCTGGAACCGACTGCAACCGAGAAGTTTTACTGTTTTCTCGGTTCTGGAACTGACCGCAACTGATAACTTTACTGTTATGACCTACTCTTTGCGGTTCTTGTTTAATTAGATTTAACACAAAAATGTCAGATAAACTTAAGAAGAAAACAGGACCTCTGGGGTTTAAATATTGTGTTAAATGTAGTGAGGTGCTTGCCAAGGCAGATAAGAAAAAATTACTCACCTTAGTAATTGTGTTTTTTCTAATGGAGTCTTGCTGTATTCTGACATATGCAGTGATCCCCAACCTTTAAACTGCCCCAGAGAACAAAAAGTTAACTTTCTATGTAGAGCATAGAATGCTGAGCTCAAGCTCGGTTGGAGTCTCTGTCTGGAGTGTTTCAAACTCAAACCGTCAGATTCTTACGAGCCCAAGTAACTAAACATTCTATGTGGAAATTGTAAATTTCCTACTAGCCAACTGGCAGTAAAATGTTTTGGATCCCCAAGGAAGACTCAAGTCAGGAAACCCAAAAACCAAACTAATATGAATAACAGTAATAAATCAACACCCAAACAAAAAGGAGGAGGGTGTAAACAAAGAGCACCCCTAGGGTGCAACACTGCACCTGCCCACCCACTTCCCAAAAACAGGTTCTGAGAGAGTAGGCATGGAGGGAGGTCAGAATACAGCAAGACTCCATTAGAAGAAACACAATTACTAAGGTGAGTAATTCTTTCTTCAAACAACATGAAATCTTGCTGTATTCAGACTACCAAGCAGTACCTCCATGGAGGAGGGACAGACCCTACTTTGGGAATAGGCTCTGAAGTACTGCTGTGCCAAACCGAGCATTACTCCTAGCCTGGATATCCACAGGGTAATGTTGGTAAAGGTATGGACTGTTTTCCAGGTGGCTGCCTGACAGATTTCTAAGAGTGGAATATCCCTGGCAGAAGCTAGGGAAGCAGCTGTACCTCTTGTAGAGTGAGCCCTCAGGCCTGAGGGAGGAATCTTTCACAGTTTTTCATAGCAGAATTGTATACAAGATACAATCCATCTGGCAATAGATATTTTAGTAGCAGGTTTGCCCTTTCCCACTTCTCCATAAGTGAGGAACAACTGGAGGGAGTCAAACCTGTGACCTTTGATACGCTCTATGTAGTAGCTGAGGGCCCTTTTAACATCTAAACTGTCTGTGTAGTCTCCTCTCTCCTGAGTAAGAATGATCAGTGAAGAAAACAGGGAGAGACATAGACTGTTTCAGGTGAAAATCTGAAACCACTTTGGGCAAGATCCTGCTATTGGTTCTAAGGACCACTTTATCCCTATGAAAAGAGATAAAATCAGGTTCCACTGACAGGGCTTGCAACTCACAGATACGCCTGGCAGAGGTAATGGCTACAGAAAACACAGTTTTCCAAGTCAAGTACTTAAGTTCTGCTGAGGATATGGGTTCAAAGGGAGGTTGCATAAGTTGAACAATGCAAACGTTCAAATCCCAGGTAGGGGCAGGGTCTCTAAAGGGAGGATTGGTATGGAGCAAGCCCTTAAAAAATTTACAGAATACAGGGTGAGATGCTAATGAGGAAGGCTTTCCCACTGATAGAAAAGCTGAAACAGCTGACAAAAACTCATAAATAAATAAAGTGTACCTTGAGAGTAGCTGGTCTGAGGCCTAGGCCATTAAGATGGACAATACAATCCAGGGCAGCCGTATCAGGAGAAATATGCTTCTTGGAACACCAAATGCTGAACCTCTTCCATTTGGAGTTGTAAGTCTTTCTGGTGGAAGGCTTTCGAGAAGCTTTGAGAATATCCAGAACCCCCTGAGACAGCTGTAAATCTGCAAACTCTAACTCTTCAAGAGCCATGCCTTGAGATTGAGAGACTGAAGATAGGGGTACCAAATCCTCCCCTGAGAGGAGGTTAACAGGTTGTAATTCCTGGAAGAGACAGGGGGAGGTGAACAGCTAGGGACAGCAACAGAGGGTACCAAGGCTGTCTGGCCCAATCTGGAGCAATCAGAATGACTTTGTAAGGTTGTGACTTTATCTTGACTAAAACTTTGAACAGAAGCGGGAAGGGTGGGAAGGCATACATACATTTCCCCTCCCAGTTCAGAATCAGGGCATCCAGAGGGACTGAGCCCAAGACTGGGGGTCTGCAACAAAAGAGAGGAAGTTGCTGATTGTCTGAGGCTGCAAAAAGATCTATCTCTGGAATGCCCCACCTTGAAAAAATCACCTTCAATACCAGAGGGTCCAGAGACCATTCATGATGGCCCTGTGAGATCCTGCTCAGTGCATCTGCTAGCACATTGTTCTTCCCTGGAAGGGGAACTGCTATCAGAGAGGTTTGCAGGGAATAAGCCAGGGACCACAACTTCATGGCTTCTGTGCACAAGGCCGTAGACTGAGTGCCTCCCTGCTTGTTGATATACCACATGGTGGTGGTGTTGTCTGTTCTGACCTGAACCACCTTGTTCTGCACTGACTGAGAGAAAGCTTGCAGGGCTAGAAAAACTGCCCTGAGTTAAAGGAGATTGATATGGAGAAGGGATTCCTGAGGGGACCACAGACCCTGGGCAGTGAGGGCCCCCAGATGGGCACCCCAGCCTAGAAGGGAAGCATCCGTGGTAAGGACCACTGAATGAGACTGAGTGGCAAATGGGACTCCTTGCCTTAGAATGTCCTGATCCTGCCACCATTGAAGGGCTTGGATCAGGGTCCAAGTCACTGGAATTAGTTTGGTGAGGGAATCCTTCCTCTTGGACCAGAAAGTTCTCAGATGGAACTGAATGTCCCTCATCTGGAATCTTGCCCTTTAGACAACTGCTGTACAGGCTGCCATGTAGCCCAAGAGTTGGAGAAAAAACCTTGCTGGACGAGACACCTGAAGGCTGAAGGAACAAGTCAGTTCTATAAGAACTCTTGCCCTTTCCAGGGGAAGAAAGGCTCATGCTTTGACAGTGTCCAGCTCTGCTCCTATAAAGGTGAGAAGCTGTACTGGCTCGAGAACTGACTTGGGAAGGTTGAGAAGAAATTCTAGAGACGTGAGCACCTGCTGAGTTACCTGCAGGTCTGACCTGACTTGGTCTGGGGACTGCCCCACTATGAGCCAGTCGTCTAGGCATGGAAACATTGAAATCTTTTTTCTTCTTAGGAAAGCAACCACTACTGCCAGGCACTTTGTGAAAACCCTTGGGGCTGATGTTAGGCCAAAGGGCATTGCATTGAACTGATAGTGGCCTGAGGGCAACTTGAACCTGAGGTACTTTCTGTGGGAGCACCTGATGGGAATGTGAAAATAGGCATCTTTGAAGTCCAGGGAGGGTAGCCAATCTCCTGGCCTTAGAGAGGGAAGGATTATTCCCAGAGTTACCATCTTGAACTTTGGTTTTAAAAGATGTTTGTTCAGATATCTTAGGTCTAGGATGGATCACCACTCCCCTGTCTTTTTTGGGGTAAGGAAGTACCTGGAGTACAGATCTTTGCCCCAGAGTAGGGTAGGAACTCTCTCTATGGCACTTAAGACCAGAAGAGACGAAACCTCTGCCTCTAGGGCAAGGGTTTCTGAGAGACCTGCAGGTGGGAAGGATCTGGTTCTCATCTTTGGAAATTTTTTGAAGCTGAGAACCAGTCCCTGGCTTACTACTTCCAGGACCCATTTGTCTGAGGTAACAGACATCCAGTCCTGGACAAAGTAAGCAAGCCTGCCTCCTACTGGAATAGGAGAGTCGACCTGGGCAGACTCATCAGGGTGTCTGCTTGGCAGGGGCCTTAGGCTGAGGAGTGGATGCTGCCCTGCTCATCCCTCTTCTGCCTCTCCCTCTGAAGAATCCCCTCTGAGAAAAGTAAAAAGGCCTATGAAAAGGCCTGCCCCTGCCCCTGGACTGCTGCCTTTGAGGAGCTGCCTGCCTTTCTTTGGCCTGAGCACTCCTATAAGTGGTCCTGTACTCATCCATTTTCTTCATGTAATTCTCTGTCTGCTCCCCAAACAAAGAATTACCTACAACAGGGAAATCCATGGCCTTAGCCTGGGTATCCTGTGAGAGGCTAGTACATCTGAGCCAAGCCATTCTCCGATGCCACAGATGTAGCCATGACTCTTGATGACACATCACTGAAGTCAACAGCAGCTTGAGACTGTACTTTTGATGCCTCAATCCCATCTGCAGCCACCTCCTCCAGCTCCTTGGCCAGCTGGGGGGAAGCCTGTTTAGCCAGTGCCGGTACAGTGTCCCACCTGGACTTCTGGTACCTGGCTGTATAGGCCATATAATTTGCCTGCCTGACCCCCAAGAAAGATGTCATGTACTGCTTCTTTGCCATGGCATCAATCTTCCTGGAGTCCTTGTCTGGGGGGTGTGAAGCCAAGGGAATATTTGCCTTGTCACAGGCAGCAGCCTGCACTACCCCAACATGGCTGCGTTGCTGGTATAAGAACTCAGTGTCTGAGCCTGAAAGTGTATACCTCTTGTCCATTCTTCTATTCACAGGAGGTATAGTGTTAGGAGACTTTAGAATTTTTTGTGTCTGCTTCCCAAAGCATTTGTGGAGGGCAATAGACAGTCTCCTGGACTCTGGGATGGCCATCATTTCTACATAATCAGGCTCCTCTTGATCCTCCAATGCCTCCTCCATAGGAAGCTGGAGGGTTTTCGCCACCTTTCTGTAGAACATAAAGTGAGAAGGGGACTCAGAAAGCCTAGGAGGGGGAACACCTGAAGGTCTGTCTGGGGAGATGTCTGGTTCCACAGGCACATCCAGACCCTCACTTTCACCATCATCATCCTCAAATTCCCCTTCCTCTTCAAACTCCAGTTCATAAAAATCTTCAAGGGTATAATCTTGAACCGGGGGAGCCAACCAAACCGAACCCCTGTCAGAAGGTGCCATATAGGTAGGAACCGGGTGAAGCGATTCCACAATCCGAATCGCTCTGGCTATCTCTTTTGCAATCGGGACATGAACCTCTGGATCTGAAACAGGTGATTTTTCTCTGCATTTTCTTTTTGTCGGAACCGATCCCTCGGAATCGGCTCTCCTTTTGCCTGAAGAAGTACTGCCCTGGTCAGAGGGAACTCTTTCTGGTTCGGTCGGAACCAACCGGGCTGGCCATCCGGGTCAGCGGATTTCTCGGCCTCCTTTTCCCTCAGTCTACCTAATCTTTTCACAAGGGTAGATTTGGGAACATTTTTACATATTTGACAGTCTGAATCGAGGTGGTCAAACCCCAGACAATAAACACAGGTGGTGTGGGGATTGGCCTTAGCAAAAGCCTCCCCACACTCACTGCAGTGTTGAAACCCAGTGGGCCCGTTTTTTTGGGTTTCTCAGACATGGCCAACCTAACCAACTTACCTTTTTTATGGCAGCCGCCAGGCAAGACTCCCTTATCAGTTCTGAACCGTGTCACAGGTATTGGAAAAAAAGTAGTAAAACACATTTTTTTAGAACCGGTAACCACACACTAAGTAAAACACAAAACACAAGATTTCACTATCAAATGGTCGGTTCAGCACTTTTACAGGTTCCACACAGAAAAACAGAACAATTCCTATCTAGTACTCACGGCACCATAGACAGAGACTGAACCGACAATGTGGATAACTTTTTCGGTTTAAAAACTGACGAAAACTGAGACTTTAACCGACTTTCGAACCAAGCTGAATGAGAAATCTCCGGAGCGACTGTTCAGTGAGGCAGAATAAAGAATTTGATGGTTTGAGTTTGAAACACTCCAGACACAGCCTCCAACCGAGCTTGAGCTCAGCATTCTATACTCTGCATAGAAAGTTAACTGTTCTCCGGGGCAGTTTAAAGGTTGGGGATCACTGCATATGTCAGAATACAGCAAGACTTCATGTTGTTTGAAGAAAAAAATTACTCAACATAGTAATCTTCTTTCTTCCCAGTGATGCTCAGATATTCATAACTTAATGCAGTAAGCCTGAAGGGTTGGACTGCCCGGAGAGATAGAACACATGTAAATGATGGAACTCTTTGCACGTGAGCATCTTTCAAACACTGCCTCTACTGACTGCCTGTGTTCTAAACCTCTTCAGATTTTATAAATGGAGCCTGGAAAAGTAGGCCCAGGATCACATAGTACTATAAATTTGTAATTAAAATTGGGGTTTTCCCACTACTGTATAATTTAAGATAATAATAATAAACTCCAACTGGAGAAAAAAAAAGAGAAGAAAATTTCAAGCAGGTTAGAACAAAATGCCAGAGAAAACAACACTCAAAAAAGACAGAACACAGTGGAAAGTGATTTACCCAAACTATTATTAAGTGTAGGGTAAGGAACACTCCAAGGGTGTGTGATAATCAGGGTGGCACCAGCATGCAGAGTGCAGAGGCTGAAGTTCTTAAAGCGGAGGAGGGAGGGAAGTTATGAATATCTGAGCATCACTGGGAAGAAAGATTACTATGGTGAGTATTTTTTTCTTCTAATCCCAGTAATGCTCAGAATATTTCTAACTTTATGCCGACTACCAAGCAGTAGCACTGGAGGTGGGCACAGAACTTTATTTTGGAAACAGACTTTGCAGGACTGCTGTACTAAACCTAGCATCACCCCTTGATAAAATATCCAGGTTGTAATGCTTTGTAAAGGTGTGTACTGTTTTCCAGGTAGCTGCTTTACATATGTCCAGCAATGGAACATCCCTGGCAGCTGCTAAAGTAGCAGCTGTCTCTCTTGTGGAATGAGCCCTCAAACCTGATGGGGGCTCCTACCAGCCTTTGTGTAACAGAACTGGATACACTGGACTATCCATCGAGAAATGGATCTTTTCAAGGCTGGATTACCTTTCCACACATCCCCATAGGTCAAGAACAGTTGCTTTCTGTCCTGTCTATGGTCTTTTGTGGCTGTCATGTAGTAACTGAGAGCCCTTTTCACATCTAAACTGTGGAGCCTTCTTTCACCAGAAGTGGAATGCTCAGTGAAAAAGACAGGAAGAGTGATGGACTGGTTTAAGTGGAAGTCCGAGACTACCTTGAGGAGAAATTTTCTGTTTGCTCTAAGGTCTACCTTATCCCTATGGAAGGAGGTAAAGTCCTGATCTATACATAGAGCCTGAAGCTCACTGATCCTTCTTGCAGAAGTCACAGCCACGAGGAAAACAGTTTTCCAAGTTACATATTTTAGATGAGCTGTGGCCATGGGCCCAAAAGGAGAACCTATGAGTTTAGTTATACAGACATTTAGATCCCAAGTAGGCACTGGTGCCCTATAAGGTGGATGCAGATGATTTAGACCCTTAAAGAATCTTTTAAAAATGGGATCTGAAGCTAAGGTTACCCTTGCTCCAGCAGAAAGGTAAGCAGAGATAGCTGCCAGATGAACCTTCAGGGAACTGGGCTGCTACCCAGAGGAATGCAAATGAGAGAGATAATCCAGGACAGCTGGAATCTCAGCCTGTCCTGATGTGATTGATCTGTTAGAGCACCAAAAAGAGAACCTCTTCCATTTAGAAAGATAGGATTTCGTAGTAGAAGGTTTTCTATTGGCTTTCAAAATGTTTTGAACAGATTGAGAAAGGTTAAGTTTTACATATTGTATGTCCTCAAGAGCCAGGCCTTGAGGTTGAGTGACTGAAGATGTGGGTACAACAGAGTGCCCTGATTGGAAGTCAGTAGGTTGTGTCTCTGAGAGAGATGTATGGATTTTGTGACAGACATGGAGAGCAGAAGAGAGTACCATGGCTGCTTTGGCCAGTCCGGAGCTATCAAGATCAGTGATGCTGCATGGGATCTGAGCTTGAGCAGTACTCTGTGAACTAGAGGAAAAGGAGGGAAAGCATACAGGAACCTCCCTGACCAATCCAGGGTTAGGGCATTCAAAGAAAGTGTGCCCTTGCCCAGTGGCCTGCAACAATACTGTGGAAGGTGGTGGTTCATGTGGGATGTGAACATGTCTACCTATGGAGTGCTCCACCTTCTGAAAATAGCATGTACCACCTGTCTTTTCAAGGTCCATTCATGATGGGCCTGATTGATTTGGCTCAAAGAATCCGCTAGAATGTTGTCCTTTCCTGGCAAATGGATTGCCTGTAAGGATATTCCCAGAGAGTAAGCTGGAGTCCAGATGCGAATTGCTTCTGTACAAAGGAGGTCCGACCTGGTGCCTCCTTGCTTGTTTATGTAGTACACTGCGGTGGTATTGTCTGTTCTGATTTGTACCACCTTTCCCTGTATTAAGGGTGAAAAAGCTTGCAGAGCTAACAGAATTGCTCTGAGTTCCAGCAAGTTTATATGCTGGAGGGACTCTGCAGCTGACCAGGTACCCTGAGTGGTGTGCTGCCCTAGATGAGTGCCCCAGCCCAATAGGGATGCATCTGTTGTGAGAATCATTGAAGGATTCTCCTTTAGAAAAGGAATCCCTTTTCTTAAGTTTGATTCCTCTTGCTACCACAAGAGGGCTTGTAATAGTGCCCTTGTTACTGGAATGAGTTTTGAAAAAAGGGTATTTTTTCTGGGACCAGTGAGCCCTGAGGTGGAATTGGATGTCCCTCATGTGAAATCTGGAACCCTGCACTGTACCTATGGCAGCAGCCATATGGCACAGAAGCTGGAGAAACTGTCTTGCAGTTTTTGCTTTGTGCAAGATGAAGGAATTTGCCACTGACTGAAGGTTTTGCACTCTTTACAGAGGCAGATAGGTTCTGGCCTGCAGGGTATTTATTTCTGCTCCTATGAACTGTAACACCTTGGGGGGGGCAGTATAGCACAGTGGTTTAAGGCTCTGAGCTGCCAATCTGGAGACCTGGGTTTGAATCCCACAGCCCCCACTTGCATACTGTGTGACCCTGAGCAAGTCACTTAACTTCCCTATGCTCCCAGATTGCACCTGTAAACAAACTTTCAGTTTAGTGTGTGGTGGTGAAAGCAGACTTTTTGTGGTTTATCAGAAATCCCAGGGATTCCAGAAGGTCCTGAGTGACCTTCAGATCCTGCTGCACTTTCAGTGGAGATTTCCCCATCACTAGCCAATCGTCCAGGTAAGGGACAGGGTATGCCCTGTCTCCGAAGATGTGCCACTACAGCAGCTAGGCACTTTGTGAATACCCTTGGGGCCGAAGAAACGCCAAAAGGCAGGGTTGAAAATTGGTAGTGACCTGAAGGGAGCCTGAACCTGAGATATCTGTGGTAAGACTCTCTTATGAGGATGTGGAAATAGGCATCCTTTAGGTCCAGTGATGCTAGCCGGTTTCCCTTTTGGAGCATTGGCAAAATCACAGCTAGAGTTACCATTTTGAACTTTCTTTTCTTTAGATGCTTGTTTAAAGCTCTGAGATCTAGATTAGGCCGCCACTCCCCACTTTTCTTTGTGGTTAGAAAATACGTAGAATAAAAGCCCCTTCCCCTCAGGGATTCTGGAACTGGTTCTACTGCCTTCTGCTGTAGCAGGTTTTGAACCTCTGTCTCTAGCAATGTTTTTTCTGCTAGTGAGGGGGAGCTGAAAACTTTAATTTTTTGTGGAGGAAGGGATTTGAATATCAGAGACAGACCTTGACCCACTACCTCCAGAATCCACTTGTCTGTGGTAATTTATAACCAGGCATGGAGGAAGTAAGACAGTCTGCCTCTCACTGGTAGGGAAGAAGCGGCCTGTGGTTCAGGGGGCCTGTTTTGACTGTGGCTGAGGCTGAGTTTGGGATCCTCGCCTCAAACCCCTCCTTCCCCTGCCCCTGGAGTATCCCTGTTGTGGATAGTGCTGGTACTGGGGTAAGGCCACTGGCTGGAAGAAGGGCCTGGTATAAAAAGACCTGCCCCGGCCTCCCCTTCCGTAAGGCCTGGTGGATGGTGAAGCTGTCTTCTTAGCAGAGTTGCTCCTGTAAGTGGCCTTATATTCATCCACCTTCTTCATGTATGCCACAGTGGACTCCCCAAAGAGACAGTTTCCCTCTAGAGGAAAATCCAAGGCCTTTGACTGTGTATCTTGAGTGAGGTTTGTGACCCTGAGCCATGCAAACCTCCTCTGTGCCACCGTATTTGCCATCCATCTGACTGCAGTATTACTGGTGTCAGCAGCCATCTGGAATTGATACTTAGCTGCCTCTAAACCAAACCTGGCAGTTTCAGCCAGGTTGTCTGACAAGGAAGAGGGAGCTTTCTGGGACATAGTCAGGACTGACTGCCACAGTGACTTCTGGTACTGGGCAGCATAAGTCTGGAAGGTAGCCTGGCGCATAGCCAAAGAGGCTGACAGGTTCCCTTTTTTGTCCGTCCTGTCAATTTTTCTGGAGTCCTTGTCCGGAGGGTGTGAGGACAGTGGGACCTTGACCTTGTTACAAGCAGCTTGCTGAATTACCCGTGATGGTCTGGGTGGGAGAAAAGAAAATCTGCTCCCTCCCATTCTAGTTGGTATTTTTTTATCCATCCTCCTATCTATGGGACGTGTGGAATTTGGTGTCTGAAGAATCTTCCAGGCATCCTTCTTGATTAACTTCTACACCAGTAAGAGTACAGCTTTGGTGGGTGTCAGACCCATCATTTCCAAATACTCTACCTCCTCTTCATCCTCTACTTGTTCGGTGGTGGAGATGTCAAGGGCATCTGCCATCCTCCTGATAAAAGTAAGATGGGATGGAAAATCCTAAGTCAACTTTGGAAGCGAACCAAAGTCCTGTTCAGGGGACACTTCTGGTTCAACTGGTCCTTCATCCTCACTGTATTTATCATCATCATCATCAAAAATATCCCCTCCTTCCTGAGGGGTAGGATGCACAATACTGCCAGCCTGGGGACCCTGAGAAGGGGCAGGAGGCTGAGGAGGGACTATAGCCTGTAATGACTGAATAATTTTAAAGGCCTGAGCAATCTCTTGGGCTGTTGGTACAGGCATAGCAGGCACAGAAGTCCCCTGTTTGACAGCTGGGGGTTCTGTGTGCTTGAGCTTTTTGCTCTTTTGAAGGGCCGGGAGTCAGTCGGTTCACTTGCCCTTTTTGTGCCCTTGTCACCCGTATCAGGGGCAGGCACAGCTCTAGGTGTGGGTTCTGCCACAGATTCATGGGGAATCGGCTGGACAGAGCCAGAGGGACCCTTAGCAGACTTTTTTTTGAGCCTTTCAAGATGTTTTTCTAAAGTTTTGTCAGAGAATGTCTTGCAAATTTCACATTCCTCCTTAAGATGATCAAAACCTAGACACATGTCACAAATAATGTGTTTGTCTGCTTTAGCAAACACTTCCCCACACTGGGAACAGTTTTTGAAACTGGGTTCACCGGTTCGTTTCTTGCGTTTCTCAAGCATAATGTTTTAACAGCAGAAAAACCCAACCGCTAAATAAAAACGTTTTTGTTTTTTTTTAACCAAAAAGGAACCAGAGAAACCGAACCAATACAGCAGCCTGGAACCGGATCAACAGTTCAGGTAATCAAGAAGTATCAGTTACAAACAACAAAATAAACACAAGTTTTAAGCAAAAATAAGGCGGTTCTTTAATCAGAGAACCCCGATTTTGATAGAAATTAAGCCGGTTCCCCCACAGTTATACCGAACCGAGAGCAACCGGCAAAACAAAGAATTTAAATGTAAATAAGGTAAATAAAGCAAAATCAGTAGAGGCAGTAAATGAAAATCAGAAATATACTTAGCAGATATTTTTAGTAGTTTTCTTTACATAGGAGTGGACGAGCTGAAACCCAGAGCGACCAGACTTTTCAGGTGGAGAGAAAAATATGAAGAGGTTTAGAACACAGGCAGTTAGTAGAGGCAGTGTTTGAAAGATGTTCACGTGCAAAGAGTTCCATCATCTGCATGTGTTCTATCTCTCCAGGCAGTCCAACCCTCCAGGCTTACTGCATAAAGTTAGGAATGTTCTGAGCATTACTGGGGTTAGAAACATGATTTTTGTGTTTTCTGCCTTGGACAGCAACATCTCACAGAGGATTGTGAAATTTGCAAGTCTTTCCCTCAAAAGATGCTTGAAAAATGTCTGGAAAGGATGCAAAAAAAAGTTGGCAAAGGATGCCTTGGGCTCTGACTAGCCCACACCCTCAAAAACTGCGGGTCAAACTGCCAAGGTTTCTCATACCACTCCAGATGTACATGAGCACTCTGGCAAAAGAAGCATTGAGCCGGCTGACTCCCCGAGGCCTGCTAAAAAGTTAAAAAAAGACTAAACACACTGAGACCCCTGCTGGAATGTGACAAGGGGTTACTGCAGTGACTGCCAGTATGCCATCACCTGATGACACTGCTCACGCTCTAAAAGTAATCCAGGTGCTGCACGGCTTAATCCCCCCTCAGCCACCTACATAAACCCTGACAAGGCAAGCAACTACTTATGTTCCCCCTCCACTCCGGGAACAACTGGAGCGTGAGGAAAAGAAGAGTTTGAACAGGAAGAGAGTATTGAACCTGAAGTCTCCCCTGAATAGGAACTTGGTTCACTCCCTAGACCTACTGAGGATTATTCCTCACATTTTTCCTTTGTCAGAAAAATTGTGGAAACCTTCGATCTTACCACCGCTGAGGCGGTGCAAGATGATGAGGAAGCTGAGTACAAGGAGATGATGGGGTTAACTCCCACTGGAAAGTTGTTACTCCCTCTGGACAAGTTTTTTAAGAAAGACATTATGGCTATACTTCAAATGCCTAATTCTGTCTCTCCCACTGGTAACAAATCTGACAAAAAGTATCAGCTGGACAGGGCAGGCATTGAGTTTCTCTTTACTCACCCTGACCACCAGGGAATAGTCTAGCAGGCAGCCTGTGAAAGGGCTATGGTTCCTCTGGCTTCACACCCTACTGAAAAGGATTCTAGAAAAATTGACAGCATGGCAAAAAAAGGCCTACCTGTCTGCTTCTTTGGCAATCATGCAAGCCAGCTACCAAGCTTATGCAGCCCAGTGCCAGAAAGCCCTGTGGCACTCAGCACTGGCCATGTCAGAAAAGGGTCCATCCAGTATCTCCTCTGATCTAGCTGAAACTGCTAGGTTGGGACTAGAAGCCTCTAAGTACCAGTTTCAAATGGCAGTGGACATTAACGACACTGCTGCCAGGTGGATGGCTGGCACAGTGGCCCTAAGAAGGTTGGCCTGGCTTAGGGCCACTAACTTGATTCAGGATACCCAGGCTAAGACCACTGATTTTCCTGTGGAGAATAACTCCTTATTTGTTGAACAGACAGAGGCTTACATGAAAAAGGTGGACAAATATAAAGGCTCCTGTAGGAACAATTCAGCAAAAGAAAAGCCTTCCCCTACTTACGTACACTAGACACGTTTACCAGGTCCAGGCTGTACCACAACAACTACAATACCATCAGCCGGCTGGCTATTTCAGGGGCAGGGACAGAAGGGGTGGCAGGCGTGGCTCCCAGGCTGGGCAAGCCCAGCCACAAATGAAACAGAACCTCTGACTCCATTCCTCAGGCTGCCTCCCAGGTACCAGTCGGGGGTAGACTGACTCACTGGTTCCAGGCCTGGGAAAAAATATCATCACTGACAAGTGGGTCCTAGAAGCGGTGAGTCAGGGTTTGTCCCCAAGCTTCAAATCCCTTCCTCCCTTAAGAACAAGAGTGTTCAAATCAGCTTCTCTCTCAGAAAGAAAGTTGCTAGAAAAAAAAGTACAGGCTCTGCTCCTGTCCGAGACAATAGAGCCTGTACCCTCTCTGCAAAAGGGGAAGGGTTTCTACTCAAGGTACTCCTTTACCAGAAAGAAAAATGGGGAGTGGCGGCCTCTTCTAGACCTCAGAATACTTAATAGACACCTGGTAAAACTCAGGTTCAAAATGCTCACATTGGCAATGATTCTGCCAGCCTTACAAAAAGGAGACTGGCTAGCCTCCTTGGATCTAAAAGATGCATATTTCCACATTCCCATAAGGGTGTCTCACAGAAAATATCTAAGACTCAGAATCCCTTCAGGCACTACCAGTTTTCAACACTCCCCTTTGGTCTCACATCAGCACCAAGAGTGTTCACAAAGTGCCTGGCAGTGGTGGTGGCTCACTTAAGAAATCTAGGTGTCTCTCTGTTCCATTACCTGGACGACTGGCTAGTGGTGGGGAAGTCCCCCCAATAGGTAAGGGAATATTTGAAGGTAACCCAGGACCTTTTGGAGTCTCTGGGATTTCTGACAGATGTCAAAAGGTAAGTCCTGCTCTCAGTGCAAGTACTGCAATTCATAGGGGCAGACCACAGTGGGAAGAGCATACGTACCTCAGGAAAGGATAAACAGCATCCTGCAACTGGCTGGCTCATTTGAACCAAACAGGTAAAAAACAGCAAGACAGTTTCTGCAACTTCTGGGCCACATGGCTCCAGCAATAGGCACAGTCCTAGGTTCCAGGTTCCAAATGAGTCTCAAAGCCAATTCCAGTAGCAAGTATGTTACTGCAGGCTCTTCAATGGTGGAAAGGAGACCATCTCAGAGAAGCGGTTCCCTTCTATCAGGAGTTGCCATCGGTGATCCTGACAACAGATGCATCACTACTGGGGTGGGGTGCCCACCTAGGGGAGCACACCACTCGCGGTACTTGGTCAAGTGCAGAGTCACTCCAGCACATAAACCTACTGCATTTGAGGATGGTGCTGCTAATCCTGGAAATCTTTGCTCCACTGATCCAGGGAAGTTTTGCTCGTAAAGATCTGACAGTTCAGGTTTGGGGTTGCACGGACGGAGCTGCTTCTTGGAGCTCGTGCTCGGGGTTCTGTTTTGGAGTGGAGTTGGCTGTTCCGCCTCCGGAGCGGTTCTGGTGGTGGGACGGGCTGCTGCTGTCGTGGTATAGCAAGACTCCATTAGAAGAAACAACATTACTAAGGTGAGTAATTTTTTCTTCTTGCACACCTCTTTTTTTGAAAGATGCTACCCTCTTGGACTTTGTTGATTCCCTTGTGGTACTTGAAAGTTTCGATCATGTCCTCCCTCTCCCTCCTTTCCTCGAGGCTATGCATATTAAGCTCCTTAAGTCTCTCTTCATATGTCTTCCGGTGCAGACCCTGCACCATTTTAGTTGCCCTCCTCTGGACAGCTTCCATCCTGTCTATGTCTTTGCGGAGACTGGGTCTTCAAAATTGCACGCAGTACTCCAGATTGGTCTCACTAGCTGTCTGTACAGAGGTAGTTGATGGGTCCTGGACTCTCATAACTGGGTATAGCTGAGGGACGTATAATAACACTCAATGTGAGGGATATAAATATGCCCATCAAGTGAGCCAGGAGATTGAAAGAGTTGCAACAGCAGAAAGCAATTGTGGCATTCCTTCAGGAGAACTACCTTAACCGCAGTAACAGTCAGAGAACTGTTGATTTCATCAATAGCAATGTAGGTCGCTTTGCCTCTGGCTCTGAACTGCCCCGGAGAGGAAACAGTTAACTCCAGAGTAATCTGGAGTTCCACAGCACGAGGGCGCTGTTCAAAGCTCTATCTGGCCAGTTTCAAATGAAACTGCCAGGTTCTTTACGAAGCTAAACTAACATAGCAAGTCTGTGTGGAAAAACTCTACACTAGCCATCGGCTACCTACCAGTAGTAGAACAACAAAAACACAACAACAATCACAGAATAATAACAATATTACATATTATTGTTAGAATCACCCCTGACAAGCACTAATAGGCCCCCTCTCCCAAAAACTCAAGTCCAGGAGGGGCCACCTACCACTTAACAAAACAGAATTACCTAGTTCCCTTAACCCAAATGAAACAAGGGGGGGACTAGGAGAACTAACATGGCATGACACAGTGCTTGCACTAATTTTCCAACCCCGCACCCAAGTAGGAGTTCTGAGAGGGGTAGGAGGGAGGGTTGTCCTAATATAGCAAGACTCCATGAGAAGAAAAGCAATTACTAAGGTGAGTAATTTTTTCTTCAAACACCATGAAGTCTTGCTATTATTAGGACTTATGCAGATTATACAGCAGTACCTCCATGGAGGAGGGCCAGAACCTACTTAGGGAATAGGCTCTGAAGCACAGCTGTGCCAAAACGAGCATCTCTCCTGGACTGGACATCCTTCTAGACTCTGGAATAGCCATCATTTCTACATAATCAGGCTCCTCTTGCTCATCCACAGCCTCCTCTAAAGGGAGCTGGAGGGTTTCTGCCACCTTTTTATAAAACCTAAAATGAGAAGGGGACTCAGACAGCAAAGGGGGAGATTCTAAGGGTCTGTCTGGAGAAATGTCCGCTCAATGGCACGTCCAGACCTTCCCAGTCACAAATACACTGATCAAATTCCTCCTCCCCCTCCTGTGGTTCATAAAAATCCTCAACATCATAATCCCGAACCACTGGACCTGAACGAGCCACCCTTTTTCCAACTGTAGGGGGTTCGACAAGTCCCTGAGACAAAGACTGAACAATCTGTATGGCTTTTGCTATCTCTGCAGCAGTTGGAGAGACAATTTTGGACTCCAGACCAGCTGATTTCTTTGTCTTTCTTACTGGGACTGGTTCCTCTGAACCAGCCTTTCTTTTGCCCGAGGAAGTCTCGCCCTGGTCAGAGGGCACTCCCTCTGGTCCAGTGGGTGCTGGACCGGGCTGGCCATCCGGGTCAGTGGACTTTTTAGCCTCTCGTTCCCTGAGCCGGCCCAATCTCTTTTCCAGGGTGGCTGCAGGGAAATTTTTACACACCTGGCAGTCTGGCAGGAGGTGGTCAGCCCCAGACAATCAGACACAAGTGGTGTGTGGGTCAGCCTTGGCAAAGGCTTCCCACAGACATCACAGTGTTGAAACCCAGTGGGCCGGTTTTTTCTTTAGGTTTCTCGGACATACCCAATGCTTAAAAACTTTTTGCCTTTAAACGTCCAGGCAAAGACACTCTTATCGTTCTAACCGTACGGTATTTGAAAACCAAGATTAATCCAAGGTTTTTAGAACCGATAAGAACCGGAACCGACTTCAAAAGCCCATTCAATGAATAAAATCGTTATTTAAAGAACCGATCGGGTTCAGACTGAACCGATAATGAATTTCCACACAGACTTAAATACTTGTACTTATGATTTACCAGATAGAGCTTTTGACTGAAACGGTAAAATAAACACTTTTGCCGGTTCAAATGAACCGAATAAACCCTTCGAAAGAATGGAGCAAGAGCTGAAGGAGCTGATCTCCGAGCGACTGTTCAGTGAAAGCGAGTAAAGAATCTGGCAGTTTCATTTGAAACTGGCCAGATAGAGCTTTGAACAGCGCCCTCGCGCTGTGGAACTCCAGATTACTCTGGAGTTAACTGTTTCCTCTCCGGGGCAGTTCAGAGCCAGAGGCTAACTGCATAAGTCCTAATAATAGCAAGACTTCATGGTGTTTGAACAGAACAGACAATACCACCATAATGTACTACATAAACAAGCAGGGAGGGACAAGGTCCAGCCCCCTGTGCACAGGGGCAATGAAGATATGAAGTCTGGCTTACTCCTTCTGAGCCTCTCTACAAGCTATCCATCTGCCAGGAAAGGACAGTACCCTAGCAGATGCTCTGAGCCGGATCAACGAGGTCCATCACGAGTGGGCCTTAAACAGGCAGGTACTGGATATAGTATTCAGGAGGTGGGGCACCCCAGAGATAGATCTCTTTGCATCCCACGAGAACCCCCACCTACCCAAGTATTGTTACAGACCACCAGCCAGGGGCACAGTCCCCTTGGATGCTCTGATACTGGACTGGTCAGGGAGGCATCTATACACCTTCCCTCCCTTTCCTCTGATTTTCAGAGTACTAATCAAACTCAGATCACAGCCAGCATCAATGATTTTGACAGCACCAGACTGGGCCAGGCAGCCATGGTACTCCCTGTTGCTTCCTGTTGCTCCTCATGTCTGTGGCAAAGGCAATACACCTCCCTCGGAGGCACAACCTGTTAACCTCCAACCAAGGGAGGATCATGTACCTGAACATCAGGTCCCTCAGGCTTAAGGCATGGCTCTTGAGGACTTAGAGAATGCAGGCTTGCAACTCTTAGAAGGTGTCCTGGAGGTGTTAAGTGGGCACAGGAAGCCCTCCACCAAGAAATCCTATGCCTCAAAATGGAAAAGGTTTTCAATTTGGTGTTCTACCAATGGTGTGGTGCCAAGACATGCAGGGGTTCCAGCCCTGTTGGACTACCTAACTCATTTACATTCTCTGAGCTTACAACATTTGACTCTGAAAGTCCATTTGGCTCAGTGTCTGCATACATTTCAGCTGGAAAGGATGTCTCTGTGGCATCCAATCCAATCTTCAGGAGGTTTTTCAAGGGTTTGTCCCATGTGCAACCCCTTAACAGAGAACCAGTGCCAACTTGGGATCTAAACATGTGTATTACCCAGCTCAGGCTTCCCCATTTTTAACCCATGGTTTCAGCAGAGCTGAACTATGTTACCTGGAAAGCAGTTTTCCTGCTGGCCATCAATTCTGCCGGCTGGAACAGTGAGATTCATGCCTTGTGTATTGAAAAGAACTACATCTCCTTTCATAGGGACAATGTAGTGCTGGGAACAAATGGGAAGTTCCTCCCCAAGGTGATTTCTGACTTCTACCTGAACCAGTCTATTACCTTGCCAGTCTTTTTCACCGAGCATTCCAGCTCAGGGGGACGCAGACTACATAGTCTGGATGTAAAATGAGCCCTGAGTTACTACATGACTCACACTAAGGACCATGGGCAGGACAGACAGCAGCTCTTCCTGACCTATGGTGATGTGGGCAAAGGAAACCCAATGTCCAAAAGGACTATTTCTCACTGGATAGTTCAGTGCATCCAGTTTTGCTATTCAAAGGTCGGAAAAGAGCCCCCAGCAGGGCTCAGTGCTCATTCCACAAGGGGTACAGCTGCAACTGTGGCAGCTGCCAGGAGAGTTCCATCGCTGGAAATCTGTAAAGCAGCTACCTGGAGGCCAGTGCACACCTTTACAAAGCATTACAGCTTGGACACCTTGTCCAGAAGTGATGCCAGGTTTGGCACAGCTGTCCTGCAGAGTCTATTTCCAAAGTAGATTCTGTGTCCTCCTCCAGAAGTACTGCTTCTTATTCTACATAGCATTAGGAATATTGGAGTATTCCTTGGGTAAGAAGAAAACAATTACTTACCATAGTAATCTTGTTTCTTCCAGGGGATACTCCAATACTCATAACTCTCCCACTCTGCCTCCCCTTCTAGAACCAGTGATCACTACACTCCAAGCTATGTGTAGAGGTGCCGCACACTGACATATTTTCTATCTTTTTTTAGCCCCAATAGGCCTTGTTCTCCCCGTCTTCAGGTGATTCTGACATTAAGGAGGGCTTTGATGTTTTAAAACTTTTTCTGTCATTTGGTGCCTATAGGTATTAGTTATTATGGTTAAGTAGATTTAATTTGGTTGGGCCTCTAGAGCAGACTCCCTCAAAATCTGAAGGGTTAGAATGCAGCAGTTAGTGAAGACAGCATTTGAAAATGGCACAAGCTAATGAACATTCTCTCATTAGCATAAGTTCCATCTCTCCGGGCAGTTCTGTCTTTTTTTTTTATACTTCTTTATTGGTTTCATTTCCTCAAAACAAACTCCTTCATTCAGAAGTATCAAGATTACAGCTGGTGTATAATAATTGTAAGCATAACTATCCAAATTTAAAGTATATTCATACAACATTATACTGTTGTTTATATATTGAAGTGAATCTAAAACATCTCTCTCTAACCAGAACACTTCATTTAAATACATGTAAGTATTCCCAATATTTATATAAACACAAAAAATAAAAGAAGACAAAAACACTAAGAGTAAAACACTAAATAGGAATAAAGTGAGCGTCTCAGTACCCTGTTACTTTTCCATACAGCTGAACCAAATTATTTTAAATTTCTTCCCTTGTTTGAAGAATATGGGGTCCACATGACGGCTACACTTGGTTCGTTCTCGTTCGTTAAATTATGAGGCATACCCGAATACCCTTCAGGGTCCAGCACTCAGCTTTGCCAAACCTTGGGGGGGGGGGGTGCCCCACAACCCTCTTTAAATTTGGGGAACGGGAGGGGCCGCAAGGAGAGGGGCCCAGTTCTACCTACGGATCCACTACTGGCTATCCTGTCCCAACCAAATTGTCCATGGAGTCCAACGGTTTGAGTAGGCCGGGGGATCTCTGCTGTACCCTAAATGTCAGTTCCTCTAACTGTTGGATCTGCTGGGCAGTTCTGCCTTAAAGGGACACTGCATAGAGTTATGGATGACGTGCAAATAGAAGGAATAATAGAGGGGCCTGGACCACACACTCGAAGGGTGGGGGACTAGAGTTGTTAGGTTCACTGGAATGTTTGGAACATGAAGTCATTCCAGGCGCATAAGTCTACCTGGGTGCAAAGAAGAAGTCTGCAAATCCAGGTCTGCCTCATATTCCTAAGTAGTGAATGGAACGAAAGAAAAAAATTACTCACCTTAGCAATGTTGTTTCTTCTAATGGAGTCTTGCTATATTCTGACAGTAGCAGCAGTGAGTCCCAACCTTCGAACTGCCCTGGAGATGAAAGAGTTAGCTTTCCATGCCAGGCATGGAACACTGAGCTCGAGCTCAATTGAGACTCTGTCTTTGCTGTTTAAACTCAAACCGTCAGATCTTTACGAGCTAAACTCACTAAGGTCCTGTGTGGAAGCTGTAAACCTACACTAGCCAACTGGCTACTAAACATAAAACACATTTTTTGGTCCCAAAACAAAGACTCAAGTCAGGAGACCCAAAAAATGAAAAAAACAACACCAACTCACCCCAAGAAAGAAGTGGAAACAAAAGGTGGTGCACTGAGTGCTAACACTGCCCACCCACCACATCCCAAAACAGAGGTTCTGAGAGGGGCAGGCAGGGGAGGTCAGAATATAGCAAGACTCCATTAGAAGAAACAACATTACTAAGGTGAGTAATTTTTTCTTCAAACAACATGAAGTCTTGCTATATTCTGACAGTAGCAGACTACAAAGCAGTACCTCCATGGAGGACAGAACCTACTTAGGAAATAGGCTCTGAAGCACAGCTGTGCCAAACCGAGCATCACTCCTAGCCTGGATGTCCAGGGAGTAATGCTTGGTAAAAGTGTGAACTGTTTTCCAGGTAGCTGCTTGACATATCTCTAGAACAGGGATGACCCTGACAGCAGCCAGGGAAGCAGCTGTACCTCTGGTAGAGTGAGCCCTCAGGCCTGAGGGAGGAACCTTACCCAGTTTTTCTTAGCAAAATTGGATACAAGAGACACTCCACATGGCAATGGATCTTTTAGTGGCAGGTTTCCCTTTACCAACCTCACCATAAGTGAGGAACAGTTGGAGGGAGTCAAACCTGTGATCCTTGGTACACTCTATGTAGTAACTAAGGGCTCTTTTCACATCTAAACTGTGCAACCTCCTCTCGCCAGAGGAGGAGGAGGAATGGTCAGTGAAGTACACTGGAAGAGTCATAGATTGATTAAGGTGGAAATCTGAAACCACCTTAGGCAAGAACTTCCTGTTAGTCCTGAGGACCACCTTATCTCTATGAAAGAAGACAAAATCAGGCTCCACTGACAAAGCTTGTAATTCACTTATGCATCTGACAGAAGTGATGGCTACCAGAAACACAGTCTTCCAAGTCAAGTACTTAAGCTCTGCTGAAGACAAAGGCACACAAGGGGGTTGCATAAGCTGAGCAATGCAAACATTAAGATCCCAGGCAGCGGCAGGGTCCCTGAATCGGGGATTGGTGTGAAGCAATCCCTTGAAAAACTTGGAGAATACAGGGTGAGCTGAAAGAGAAGAAGGCTTACCTGCTGAAATAAAAGCAGACACAGCTGCCAGATGCACTTTCAGTGTAGCTGGTCTCAGCCCCAAGCTATTTAAGTGGACCATATAATCAAGGACTGTGGGCAGATCGGCAGATTCTGGGGAAATATGCTTCCCAGAGCACCATATGGAAAATCTTTTCCATTTGGAATTATAAGTAGCCCTGGTGGAAGGTTTTCTAGAAGCCTTCAGGATATCCATTACACCTTGGGAGAGGTGTAAATCAGCAAACTCTAACTCTTCAAGAGCCAGGCCTTGAGATTGAGAGATTTGAGGTTCGGGTACCCAACCTTCCCCTGTGCACAGGTTAACAGGTTGTAGTTCCTGGGAAGACACAGGGGAAGATGGACTGCTAAGAACAGTAGAAGTGGATACTAGGGCTGTCTGGCCCAGTCTGGAGCAATCAGGATCATCTTGCAGGGCTGAGATCTGATTTTCACTAGCACTTTGAACAGGAGAGAGAAGGGGGGAAAAGCATAGAGAAACTTCCCTTCCCAATTGAGAACTAAGGCATCCAGGGGGACTGAGCCCAACACTGGGGGCCTGCAGCAAAAAAGAGGAAGTTGGTGATTGTCTGGGGCTGCAAAAAGATCTATCTGCGGGGTGCCCCATCTGGAAAATATCACTTCCAAGACCAGGGGGTCCAGTGACCATTCGTGATGGCCCTGGGAAATCCTGCTGAGAGCATCTGCCAGGACATTGTCCTTGCCTGGGAGGTGAACTGCCATGAGGGAGGTGTTCAGGGAGTAAGCCAGAGACCACAACTTCATTGCTTCGGTGCACAAGGCCGTAGACCGAGTGCCTCCTTGCTTGTTGATGTACCACATTGTGGTGGTGCTGTCTGTTCTGACTTGTACAACTTTGTTCTGAACAGATTTGGAAAAGCTTGAAGTGCTAGAAATACTGCTCTGAGTTCCAACAGATTGATGTGGAGCAGAGATTCCTGAGGGGACCACAACCCCTGGGTGGTGAGGTCGCCATGTGAGCCCCCACCCCAAGAGGGAGGCATCTGTAGTAAGGATTAAAGAGTGAGACTGGTGACAAAGGGAACCCCTTGTCTCAGATTGTTCTGATCCTGCCACCACTGTAGGGCCTGGATCAGGGTTCGAGTTACTGGGATGAATTTGGTCAGAGGGTCCTTCCTTTGAGACCAAAAGGCTCTCAAATGGAACTGAATGTCCCTCATCTGAAATCTTGCTCCCTGCACTACTGCTGTAGAAGCAGCCATGTGCCCCAGGACCTGTAGAAAATGCCTTGCTGGTCGAGACACCTGTAGGGTGAATGAGGAGGCCAGAGAGACCAGGGTCCTTGCCCTGTCCAGGGGAAGGAAGGCTCTGGCCTTCTCTGTGTCTAGCTCTGCACCTATGAAGATGAGAAGCTGGACAAGCTCTAGAACTGACTTTGGAAGATTTTGAAGGAAACCCAAAGAAGTGAGCAGTTGCTGAGTTATCTGTAAGTGTAACCTGACTTGGTCTGGGGACTGGCCTACTATGAGCCAGTCATCCAGGTAAGGGAAGATGGCAATCTTTTGCCTTCTTAGAGAAGCAACTACCACTGCCAGGCATTTTGTGAATACCCTTGGAGCAGAGGTGAGGCCAAGGGCATTGCTCTGAACTGGTAATGGCCTGAGGGCAGCTCGAACCTGAGGTACTCGATGGGAGCTTCTGATGAGAATATGGAAGTAGGCATCCTTGAGGTTCAGGGACACTAGCCAGTCCCTGGCCTTAGAGAGGTAGAATAATTCCCAGAGTCACCATTTTGAATTTTGGTTTTAAAAGGTGCTTGTTTAAGTATCTGAGATCCAGGATGGGCCGCCATTCTCCTGTCTTTTGGGGTAAGGAAGTACCTGGAGTACAACCCTTGCCCTGGTGTAGGGGTGAACCCTTTCACAGCTCTGAGAGCTAGGAGAGAAGAGACCTCTGCCTCTAAGGCAAGTGCCTCTGATGGATTTAGGTGGAAAGGGTCTGGTTCTCATCTTTGGAAACTTTTTGAAGCTGAGAACCAGTCCCTGGCTTACTACTTCCAGGACCCATTTGTCTGATGTCAGAGACTCCCAGTCCTGGACAAAGTAAGCGAGCCTGCCCCCTACAGGTAGCTGAGAATCGGCCCTGGCAACCCCATCAGGGTGCCTGTTTGGCAGGGGCTTTGGGCTGGGGTGGAAGCAGGCCTGCTTGTACCCCGCCTGCTCTCCTTCTAAAGAACCCCTCTGGGCATAAGCAGAAGAGGAGGCCTGGGCTTGGTAAAAAGGCTTGCCCCTGCCCCTGGGAAGCTGCCTTTGAGGAGTGGCCTGCCTTTCCTTGGCCTGTGCACTCCTATAGGTGGTCCTATACTCATCCATTTTCTTCATGTAATTCTCTGTTTGCTCCCCAAACAGAGAATTACCCACAAAAGGAAAATCCATGGCCTTAGTCTGGGTATCCTGTGACAAGCTAGTACATCTGAGCCAAGCCATTCTACGAAGTGCCACAGATGTAGCCATGACTCTAGATGACACATCATTAGAGTCTACTGCAGCATGGAATTGCACCTTGGATGCCTCAATACCATCAGCAGCCACCTGCTCCAGCTCCTTGGCAAGCTGGCCAGGGACCTGTTTTGCTAGAGCCATAACAGTGTCCAATCTGGATTTTTGACACCTAGCTGTACAGGCCATGTAATTGGCCTGTCTGAGTCCCAAGGATGCTGCCATGTACTGTTTCTTTGCCATGGCATCAATCTTCCTGCAGTCCTTGTCCGGGGGGTGTGAAGCCCAGGGAATGTTTGCCTTATCACAGGCTGCAGCCTGCACTACCCCAACATGGCTTCAGAAGAAGCCAGAAGGGGAAGGAAGGAAACATATTCAATTCAGTGCTTTAGAGTAACTGGTAATTGCTATTTTTCTTTTAAACTTAGATTGTGGGCTTTTAGTGACACTATACTTTCTTTGTTGTCTTTACTTATAATTGTTTTTGGGCTGTTGAAAATTTTAAACACAGTGGTGATGTAATTCTGTGCTGTCTTTAATTGCTGCAAATTTTATCTTGGCTTGTCTGACTGCCCTGTAGTTGGGAGAAGGGTGTTAATTGTCTGGCCTCTGACCTCAGCTACGTGATAACTGGAGGTGGCTTAGTCACAATTAAAGTAGCAAGCAGAGTTTTATTTTCTCAGAAGAAGCCAGAAGGGGAAGGAAGGAAACATATTCAATTCAGTGCTTTAGAGTAACTGGTAATTGCTATTTTTCTTTTAAACTTAGATTGTGGGCTTTTAGTGACACTATACTTTCTTTGTTGTCTTTACTTAGAATTGTTTTTGGGCTGTTGAAAATTTAAAACATAGTGGTGGTGTAATTCTGTGCTGTCTTTAATTGCTGCAAATTTTATCTTGGCTTGTCTGACTGCCCTGTAGTTGGGTGAAGGGTGTTAATTGTCTGGCCTCTGACTTCAGCTACGTGATAACTGTAATTCTGTGCTGTCTTTAATTGCTGCAATTTTCTCCCTCCTCCCTCCCCCAACTCTTAATTATATGCGCTGTTAAATCTGATTGACAGGAGCTAAACAAAGGGTATAGTAAGGGGTGTGAAGTATGAGGGGCATAAGGGGGAAGAAGCCCGCCCTCAGCACAAGTGTTTTGACTCATTTATTTATTTATTGGTTTCTTTTTCTTTAAAAAAAATATATATATCTGAGGATCAGTGGCAGGATTTTTAGTACAGTAAATTAATAAAAAGGGAACTAGGAGAGCTTCAGTAGCAGACAAGTAGTGGAACTGCAGTATAATGTGGGGAGTGGTGCAATGCAGTGGCTGTGGGCAGCCATATTCAGGCAGACCTTCTGGACTCTGAGGTGCTGCCCTATCTGCATGCATCTCTGGACCGCGGGATGAGGTAGCCAGACTCAGAGCGGAAGTAAACTGGGTCAGGAGTACCATCACCCCTATCCAGGGACCACCCAGTCCAATGCAACTGCCTCAAAGGATGCCGAGAACGAGGAGCACTTGGATGACAGTGGGCTCAGGAAGGGTTAGAGCAGTCAGGCAGAGGCACATCCCAGATCCTATTCCACTCAAGAACTCATATGCCACACTGGCAAATGAGGACAACCAAATAGACGTACTCAGAGAAGTGGAAGGAAAGGATGTGGAGGTTAGCCAAGGAGGTGACCTCAGCGGGGAAAGCAGTGGACCCCAGAGGAGGAAGCAAATCCTGGTGGGGGACTCCATCATAAGAGGGATCCAGCTAGGAACACAGGAGGGGGAGGACAGGGAGGTGAGGTGCCTGCCAGGTGCCACGGCATGGAGGGATGGAAGGAAGATCCTGGGGATCACTGGGAAGGCAAGACGGAGGGTGGCTGGATGTCATTATCCACCTAGGTACTAATGACCTGGGAAATGGGGAGCCAAAGGAAGTTCAGGAAGAGTTTAGGAAACTGGGGAGGGTCTCAAGCAATAGCTACTTCGTCACTTTCTCGAAGTACTACCTGTGAGAGGCAAGGAGAGCACAGGAGTGCATGCACCAGGAACTTTAACTCATGGTTGAAGAACTGGTGCTGTGAGGAAGGGTTTGGATTCATTGGTGACTGGGGACCCACCTGGAGGGATGGAGGTTTGTTCAAGCCTGACGGCCTGCATCCATCCTGGAGGGAATCAAGCACTCCATGAAAAGTTTAAATGCTACATTGACAAGCATTTAAACTAGCAAAGGGAGTGGCCCAGCAAGGAGGGTACCTACTTGCTCACCCCCACAGCTAGCAGTGGAACCAGTGAACCAGAGGAGTGGCTATCTCTGCAAAGCAGGTGCAAAAGATGGAGATTAGTGCCCAAGAGGTGGATAAGCAGAAAAGGGCAAAATTCAGCAGAAAGGCAGACAGCAAGGAGAACCAGGGATAAATGACAACCAAGGAAGGGCTGGAGTAGAACAGTGAAACAGTCTAGGAGGTCAAATCATGGAAAGCCATGTGTGCAAATGCCAGGAGCCTTAGCAACAAGATGGAAGATCTGGAGGCTGTCATGGTACAGTCAGACCTGGACATTGTAGGCATCACTGAAACCTGGTGTAATGATAACTACGACTGGGAGATGGCCATACCTGCCAACATATTCAGAAGAGACAGAGCAGGCAGGAAGGGAGGAGGAGTGGCACTGTATGTAAAAATGACATAAGGGCCACAGAGATCCAGGAGGAACAAAATGGGGGAGAGATACTGTGGGTTAAGTTGGAAAGGAAAATGGGGACAGCCATCCGCATAGGTGTGGTCTATAGACCACCAGCCCAGGAGGAAGAAACAGATAGGGAGCTGATGCTAGCCATCCAAAGGATGGCAGACAAGGGTGAGGTAGTACTGGTTGGAGACTTCAATATTCCAGACGTGGACTGGAGCATCCCAGCAGCAGCATCAACTAGGAGCAGATTTATCCTGGACTCCTTCAGGTGCCTTCCTCAAGCAACTGGTCATGGAACCAACTCGGCAGAAGGCAATACTGGACCTTGTGCTCACAAACAGGGACAGTGTGATGGGGTAACAGTGGGGAGCACCTGGGAAACAGTGACCACCAGTCATTGTGGTTTGAAATCACAGAAAGAGCAGAACCAAACCACACAAAAACACGTATCCTGGATTTTAGGGGCAGACTTTGGAAAATGGGAGATACTTGAAAGAGGGCATTAAGGGAATGGGACAGGAATCAGGGGTTGAGAACAGTGGGCAGTATTTAAATGGGGATTACAAGAACAACAGAATTATGCATTAAGCAGGTTAGCAAGAGGAAAATGAAGAGAGACCATTATGGTTTTCCAAAGAGGTAGCAAAAGAAAGTGAAAGCCAAAAAGATTGCATTCAGGCAATACAAAAGACACAGGCAGAAGGGGATAGGAGAAGTACCAGGAGAAGCAAAGGAGGCAGGGAGGTCAGTAAGGGAAGCCAAAGCTCAGACAGAAGAACACATTGCAAAATCAGTGGGTAGAGGGGACAAAACCTTTTACAGGTACATAAGTGAAAAAAGAAAGACAAAGGGAGGGATAGTGAGACTGAAGGGGGAGGATGGGGCCGCGTGGAGGATGACAACAGTAAAGCTGACATATTGAACAGGTATTTCTGCTCAGTCTTTACTGAGGAAGAGGAGGGTAATGGGTCTGAAGGGAGTACAAGGGGTGAGAATGGTGCAGAAATGGACACAAGTCCCTTTACACGAGAAAGGGTCCTGAAGGAACTGGAAGTAATGAGTTGATAAAGCAAAGGGGCCAGATGGGATGCACCCCAGGGTCCTTAAAGAACTAAGAGAGGTGGTGGCTGAACCTCTGGCTATCCTGTTTAGCCAATCACTGGAAACAGGGGAGGTACCCAAAGACTGGAGGACAGCAGATGTAGTCCCTTATACAAAGTGGGAACAAAGAGGAAGCAGGGAACTACAGACCAGTCAGCCTCACCTCGGTAGTGGGGAAGATCATGGAAGCACTACTGAAGGAGATTGGTGGAACATCTGGTTGTCAATGGACTACAGGACCCAAGGCAGCATGGTTTCACCAGGGGAGGTCATGTCAGACCAACCTCGTTGAATTTTTGACTGGGTGACTAGGGAGGTGGATCAGGGAGGGCAGTGGACATGGCCTATCTGGACTTCAGCAAGGCCTTTGACACTGTGCCACATAGAAGACTATTACACAAACTGGGAATATGGGTGTGGGCAGGACAGTAGTGTGGTGGGTGGTAACTGGCTGGGTGGCAGGACACAGAGGATGGTGGTAAATGGCTGTCACTCCACAGAGGGAAGAGTGACCAGTGGGTACCACAGGGATCACTGCTAGGACTGGTCCTATTCAACATCTTCATCAGTGACATTACGAGGACCTAGAAGGCAGAATTTCACTGTTGCTGTTGACACAAAGCTCTGTAACAGAGTAGACACACCAGAGTGTAGACAGAATGAGAAGGGCCTGCAGAAACTTGAAGAATGGTCAGGGCTTGGCAGTTGAAATTCAATGCAAAGAAGTGCAAGATAATGCATATGGGGCACAAAACCCTGGCACAATATGTCAGTTGGGGGTGAGGATATAGCATGCACCAAGCAGGAAAGGGATCTTGGGGTTGTCATCCCTGATGACCTCAAGGTAGGGAAACAGTGTGACAAGGCAGCAGGTAAAGCAAATAGGATGCTGGGATGTATAGGCAGGGCATCACCAGCAGGAAAAGGAGGTCATAATCTCGCTATACAAGACACTAGTGAGGGCCCCACCTGGAGTACAGTGTACAGTTCTGAGACCATACCCATAAGGACATAGACAGGGTAGAGAAGGTTCAGAGGAGGGTAACAAAGATGGTGCATGGATTGCATCACAAGTCCTATGAAGACAGGTTGAAGGAACTGAACATGTACTCCCTGGAGAAAGGAGGAGAGAGGGGATATGATAGAGACATACAAGTATCTTACAGGGAGGAACAGGGTGCAGGAAAACACTATTTTAAGCGAAAAAGATGTTCCAGGACAAGAGGGCATGGGATGAAGTTGGAGGAGGACGATTCAGAGGAAACATGAGAAAGAATTTCTTCACAGAGCGGGTGGTGGACAAGTGGAACACCCTGCCAGAGGAAGTGGTGGGGGCTGAAACAATCAAGGATTTAAGAATGCATGGGATAGACATAAAGGAATTCTGGAGGTCAGGGGTAAGGGGAAACAGGCTTCTAGGAAAACAAACTGAACTTACAAGCTCAAATGGGCAGACTAGGTGGGCCATAGGCCCTTATCTGCCAACACTGTCTATGTATCTATGTATCTATGGCTGCATTGTTGTGTAAGGAACTCCGTGTCTGAGCCTGACAATGTATACCTCTTGTCCATTCTTTTATCCACAGGAGGTATAGTGTTAGGAGTCTAAAATCTTGAATGTCTGTTTCCCAAAAGATTTGTGCAAGGGAATAGACAGCCTCCTAGACTCTGGGATATCCATCATTTCCACATAGTCAGGCTCCTCCTGGTCATCCACAGCTTCTTCCATAGGAAGCTGGAGGGTTTCAGCCACTTTTTTATAAAACATGAAATGGGAGAGGGACTCAGAAAGCCTAGGAGGAGACACTCCTGAAGGTCTGTCTGGGGAGATGTCCGGGTCAATGGGCACATCCAGACTTTCAAATCCACATTTACTTTCCTCCTTTCTCCTCCTCCAGTTCATAAAATTCCTCTAAATCATACTCTTGAACTGGGTGGAACCCGGCCGAACCGAGCGCCTGCCTGATGAGCGTTCGGTCAAATTTCAAGGGAAAGCGACTGAACAATTTTGATTGCTTTGGCTATTTCTTCAGCGGTTGGAGAGAAAGTTTTGGCTCCACACCAGCTTCTTTTTCTTTTCTAGTTCTTTTAGCGGAACCGACTCCTCCAGAATTGGCTCTCCTTTTGCCGAAGAAGTCTCGCCTGGTCAGAGGCACTCCTTCTGTTCGGTTTGAACCGAACCGGGCTGGCCATCCGGTTCAGTGGACTTTTTGGCCTCCCTTTCCCATAGCCTACCAGCTCTCTTTTCTAGGGTAGCTGCAGGGAAATGTTTGCAAATCTGGCAGTCTGCATTGAGGTGGTCAAACCCTAGACAGTAAACACAGATGGTGTGGGGGTCAGCCTTGGCAAAGACTTCCCCACATACACTGCAGTGCTGAAACCCAGTGGGTCCGGGTTTTCTTTTGGGTTTCTCAGACATAGTGCCAGTCCTAACCAAACTTACCCTTTTATGGCAATCCGCGAGGCAAGACCCTCTTATTGGTTCCCAATCGTGTCACGGGTCGTGGAAAAAAAAATGTAATAAAATCCATTTTTTTTAGAACCGATAAGAACCGGTAACCACACTCTAAAAGCACAATTTAAGATTTTTCAAACAACTTGATCGGTTCAAACCGAACCGATGAACCCTTTACAAGTTCCACACAGAATAGAATAAAATAAAACCTATCTAGTAGACACAAATACCACAGACAGAGACTGAACCGACAGGTTACGGTTTAAATTCGGTCGAAAACGAAAAGCAGTACTTTAATTGACAAATTGAACGGACGGAAGGAGAAATCTCGGGCGACTGTTCAGTGAGGTGGAGTAAAGAATCTGACGGTTTGAGTTTAAACAGCAACAGACAGTCTCAACCGAGCTCGAGCTCAGCGTTCCATGCCTGGCATGGAAAGTTAACTCTTTCATCTCTGGGGCAGTTCGAAGGTTGGGACTCACTGCTGCTACTGTCAGAATATAGCAAGACTTCGTGTTGTCTGAAGAAAGAATTACTCACCATAGTAATCTTGTTTCTTCCAAGGGATTCTTCAGTATGATTAACTAATGCAGTGAGCCTCCTGTGTTGAACTGCCCCGGAGATAATGGAACATATGCAAATGATGGAACATCAACTGGCTCGTGACACCATTCAAACTGCTACCCCTACTAACTGCTGTGTTCTATAATGCTCAGATTCATAAACAGCCTGCGAGGTAAGACTAACCAACTAAGCTTTTCTTATAATAACAACCCTAAATTGCCTTACAAGATTCCCCAAACATTAAAGTCACATAGGACCAGAGAAAGGGACCAACAACAACCCTCTGCTTTTAAAAGTTTGTAAACACAACTAGAGTATGAACCCCCAACAACAAAGTGAAACCCAGCTGGTTCTGGAAGGGGAGGCAGGGTGGGAGATTTAATCATATTGAAGAGTCCTTTGGAAAAATCAAGATTACTATGGTGAGTAATTATTTCTTCTTACCCCCAGGAATTCTTCAATATGATTAACTAATGCAGATTATGAAGTAGTACTGTTGGAGGAGGGGTACAGACCCAAAGAAGAACTCAAGGCCAAACGCTGCCGTGAATGGGACTGTTTCTTTTTATACTTTCGAGGGGACCGCCCATCCTCCTGAGCACTGGACCATCCGCTGTCAGATCCCTCCCCCCCCCAGAGAGGGTGGCAGACCAGACCCGGCTGGGCTGACTGAACAGATTTCATGCGAAGTCTCCCTACCATCACCTGCCCCACTCATAGTCGACTCCGTCAATAGAGGGCAGAAGACTTCTTTCTTGTACAAGAAAGAAATTGGTTAAAATGTAATCGGTACTTTTTGTGATAAGATACAAAATAACAAAACTGAAAACGAAGCTGCTAGTTTGAAGTTTGACTCCCGGCAGACATACTAGGCACATTTAGGAACTCCGGTTGGAGGCAATAGCTTAGTCTATGGTTGCTGGCTCGAAATTTGATGCCAAGTGCATATGTCTAAGCAAAGCCTGGCAGAGAGAGATCCTTCTGAGGTACAGACACAGGAACTGGGTCTGAGATCTCCAAGCTATAGGTGGAGTCATCAGCACTGCCCCCAGATAAAATGTGGTTGGGGTGTGATTCTTCCCCTGCTACACCCCTCTCGGAGGGGGGGTAGAACAGAGGGTGGGATTGCAAGCCCAACAACCCAGTACACAGCTGTTGCAACACCAGTGAACACCAGCCCAAGCCCCGAAGGGGGAAGGACCAGTGCCAGAAGCAGAGTCAAAACCAGCAGCAAATATGGCACTAGGGAGGCCCCAGTACCATGAGTCCATGCAGTGCTACAACCAGTGCTGTGGCCAAGCCCCAAAGAACCCAAGTCCAGCTTCAGAACCAGTGCCAGAACTACCAACAACAACCTAGCCAGCACCGAAGTTACTAGTGATGGCATCATGGGCCAGTCCCATTCTGACCTGGGACGGGGGGGGTGCGGCCAGTGGTATAGGAAGTCAGTGGCACAGTGGCTGGCAAGGAGCCTAGGACTTCTGCTGGAGCCAAATGCTCTGCCTGGCCCAATGGCCCCAAATGTGGCTCCAGTTCCAGCGACACCAAAGGGCAAGGCATCAATTTCACTGGCAGAAGCATATAGGCCAGATGCAGCACACACTGCTCCATAAGAGTTGCCCAATGTTGAAACTGCCCACTGGAATCCCTACATACAGATGGGGAGGCTCCAGGCCCAAGACTCTGACCTCCTAGAACCAGAGGCTCTCAGTGACATGACAGAGAGGGCCTCCGGCTCCAAGATATTGGATATCTTATGGCAGACCTTGCAGAGGAGGTACCAGGTCAATATGCTGTTTTAAAAATGCTGCAGGCAAAACCACATGGCATAAACAATGTGCAGTACAACAGCTACAGGGGACACAAATAGCACATGTTAGAAATGGTGAGGAGCTGTAGCACTACCCCTGTAGTTACTGGCTGGGAGGCAATGTTGCAGAGGATAAGACCTTTGCTGGATGGGGCTCCTCCAAGCAGCTGCCGTGGCTCAGAGGGTAGAGCCACCGGCAGTGGAGGATCTGTGGACCAGGAGTCTATTCCTGGTCCCAGACTGGCAATTTTTTTTTGTGTGGGTTTAGTGTTGTGCAGTTGGCAATATGCCCCCCACCTGAGTTTCTCCCCATCCCAGATTTGCCTCTGCCGGTAGGTGGTTATTTTAAGTTGGGGGGGTTCGGGGGTGGGGAGCAGAACCCCCTGCAAAAAGCAATATTTTTCCTTTGGGCGCTCGGCATTATTACTGCTCAGTGTTTTTACTGAGCACTTTGTCTGGTGTCACTGTATTAATAGCATGGTATGTTGCCGTGCTGTTTTTGTATGCGACATTATGACCACATGCCACAGAGGATGACCTCAAGTGGTGCCATTTCTTTCCCTTCAGGCTGGAAGAGGAAGAAGTCAATGCCAAACAGTGTCACAACCCCAAAGCAGAATGGGATTGAAGTTGCTCATTTGTACTTTTTTTTTTTTTTGCACATTCTGTTTCTTGCTCCGAGACCATCGAGACCTCCCTCCTCTGGCACCCCCACCAAGACCTTCCAGCCCCCTGGATCACCGCACGGCCCCACCTACTTGGCGGCCTTTCTGTGATTAGAGGGTCAGTCCGGTGGAGGGTCTTGGTGGACCGTTGATGGGATGATCAGGTACTGGGGATGTGGGCTGGGTCCCTGGAACCCTCATCACCTCCCTGGTCTCCGGGGTGTTTTCTTCTGGGTTTCTGCCTGGAGCGCGGTCATGCAATGACATCCTGGCAATGTGCCAACGTCTGCTGCTGCTCCACCCCTCATCGTTGTGCCGCATGTTTCTTGCCATACCCTTGAGCTCCATCAGGGGCCGCTAAGGAGTAGCACCAAGCCTGGATCACTCCCTGGGATGGGAGAGCAGTCCTCCAGATGCTCGATTCTTTCCCTCCCCTGCTTACCCCTGGTGGCTCGAGTCCATTCCCAAACCTGGGTCGCCAGCGTGGCATCCAGCGCCTCAACCCTCAGCACCACCAGGCCAGCCTCTCATCTGTACTTGTGGGAAGACTATCCTTCCCTCTCCCCCAAACACAGGACCGCCCTTAGTCAGAACCCTTCTTGATAGGGAAAGTGGACCAAACATGGCCCTGCTGCTGGAGCAAATTCCGTCATACTGTACTTAATGTGATTTTCTTTTCCATTAGCTCCAACATTGTCAATGGGGAAGGTACAGTAGTTAATACATATGGGTAATGTGCTCCCTGACCCCCACTGACATAGTTGGTACAGCCCAAAAGCTGTGACCTAAGCACAGACCCCAAGGAACATGGAACAGTCAGTCTGCAATAGTTACCTCAGTACGTCTGTCAATGCAGTACACAATACACAAACCAGCAACATACAATCATTATCAATGTTCCAGGACAAGCGCTTGCATAAATATATACCAGGACAAAAACAAGGGGAAAAACATACAAGTCTTGACTTGATAGAATAGGACCCACATTCGGGATGCATGAGTGTAACTCCCATCCTACATTTGCCACTCACTGACTTCAACACTGGGCATTAGATTCCCTCTTGGATCCCATGGTCTTACCTTCCTGCAAAGCTGCCTTAAACAGAAAACATATTTAAGTAAAGGTGACACAACTGGATCTTTTACGACTGACTGATACCCATTTGGATTCCCCAGACAAACAACTCTATATGTCTCACCATGTAATCTATTAACTCGCTGCACCAGTCATGAATCATTGTACAAAAGTGTCCTGACATTGATGATGAACCCAAAGTCCTGAAAGGGCACCGTAGGTATCCTCCAATACAAAGCCAATGTACACCTACAATGATCTTAGACATACCGATATATTGGATAATGTTCTGTAGAACAGTAGACAGCTCCAGGGGGAGGGCCCTTTGAAAACGTTGGAACTAACAGAAAAGGAAATTACAGTAAGACTGATGGAATGTCTCCTTTCTGTATCGTTCCATGTTGTCAGTGGGAAAGGTAATTGATACATATGGGTTCTAAAAAGCAGTGCCCATCTAAAAAGGGCAGGAGATAATACTTTCCCATATAATTCCCTAACCAACAGCTTCTGGACTCATCTGACAACCACCACTTGCCAAATATAAAACTGGCCAGGTGTGACAGCAAAGTGCAGATCACAACTCTGAGGAGCCCTAAAAGCACAGGAATAGTACAACAACCCAGTGCTCAACTCGGCAACAAAACTTAGTCCTCCTAGCCTAAGATGCTATGAGGACCCTAGAAGAAAATGGAACTCTGCTCTGAGTGAACCATACCTTTTCTTGGAGCTGCAAGGGGTGGCATTATCCCCCTACTAAGTTGACACCAAGCAAGGTCTTTGTGCCTCCAGGTGCTCCTGACAGAAAACAAGACAGGACAGAGGAAACACCAAATTGCACGAGGCATCATCCTGTCTTTATGCCTTATACAGTAAAATTCCCAGTGTGTAGGAATCTATGGTCTTCTATATTCCGTAACAAATTATTACATGTCTGTGGCACCATGGGAACCATTAGCGGATCCCACCCACAAAACAATATTCAAACAATATCCAACTCTCAAGGCACTGGACCGGTGCCAAAAATCACGCAATGCCAACTCCAAGCCAGAGTCTAAGCACAGCTGGGGGGGTCCTGCTTTGGAGAAGTCTAAGAAAAAAAGACTTGGTTGAGGCAAGAGAATTCACCTTTACGGAGGAAAGTGTACCTGAGGACCTAAAAACAGATCCAGATCCTGCAAGAGCACACCAGCAGTGAGGGGTACATGGATCAAGTTAGATCGAAGATGCCCAGAGGGACTGCTACCAAGGCCCAAGTCCAATGCCCAATCCCTTAACTCCAATGTCCAAAGAAACAGATGACTATCAGAAAATAAAACACCAGCTCACCTGCCAATTGAAAAGACAGTGGTTCCCCTACTGGTGGCTGATAATCCTCAATAGAGACAACAGTCTAAGTGGAAGAGCTGGACTTGATTCGGTACCACAGTTCAGAAGGCCTGTGGTTCTGGTCATATTGTTCTAGGGTCCAAAGCTAAGCATGAAAAGGATCAGGACCTGTTTACAACACTGAGAGGAACTGCTATCACTGGGCATAAGACAACTCAATAGCAGACACTCACTCAGGAAGGAGTGGTGGTCTGAGGCAGCATCACTGCTGAAGAAGCAAAGTAAATCCTACCTTACATGATGGTCATCGAGTGGTCACTGAACAGTTATCAAACGAACTCCAAACTGGAAAAATAAATAAACTTATTACATGGGATGTCAGAAATGGGGATGGTGATTGACCTAGAGTTCCTATGTAGCCATGCATTAAATATCCCTGTTAATGCATGGTTCTGCAGAGTGAGCTAGATGAAAGTGCCATCAGCACTCGTTCTGTATTTAAGACAGCAGAATGTGAAACGGAGCCATGTAAAAATCGCGAAGTGAGAGACAGGCTGGCAATGTTTAAGTCAGTGCTATGTGTAGTCTGCCGTCTGTCTCTGTGTTGCCAATGTTTGCATGTGTGTAATGCCATTTGCGCTTGTATCATGCTGTGGGCACAAGTAACTTCTAACTATGTCTCTGTCCGTGTGAGAGCAGGACATCTCCTTTCTTTCTATGTCAGTCACGTTGGGGAGAGTGGAGAATGAGCAAGGGTTTCAGTGTGAATGTTGTAAAAAAAAAAAATTCTCTCACAGCAACAGTGACATGTATGTCCCGGGGTGAGACCGGGACATCTGCAATGCCATATGTCTGTGGGTGAGAATGGGACTTGATGCACAGTGTCCTTGATCTCTCTCTCTCTCTCTATGCCTTTCTATGCAAGATGTGATGTTGTTCTCCACCCAGATTCCTACCCCCAGTGACAGTTGTCCCCAGCACAACTTGCAGGCTGACAGGCGCTGCGGAGGGAGTGACACACAGGTCACTGTCCGAACCTACATTGTTGGCATCCTCGCCCCTCCAATGATACCTACATTATACATTCTAGGCTCTCCCCCCACCCCCAACAATACACAGTGTTCCCTGGGCATGTGTCCTAGTCCACCTTGCAGGCTGGCAGCAGTGCTCCGGAAAGAGAGAGAGAGAGACGCATAGGGACACCGAGGGACAGATCAGGACCTTGAAGTGCGAATTCTTGCAGTGTCCTGTCTTTGTCTCTCTCCGGTCCTGTTTTGGGAAACCCATTGACAGTAAAGTGCATATTGTGGCCCGAAGAGAGAGCCACAGTTACAGAGAGTGGGAGTGTGGGACCTTAAAATTGGAATTGCACCAGTGTGCTCTACAGACATAACAAAAGAGAAGTCGGAGACGTGGCAGAACGGAAGAGAAGGGCAGTGTGTGCTACAGGTGGGCAATCTTTGTAATTATAGCAGCAGTATGTCCTCCGAAGAGCCTGTGTGTTTGGGGGGCAGGGAAGCAGTACCTTTACAACATGATGTTTCTATGTGCTTGGGGGAAGAGAGAGAGAGCGCAGAAGAGAGACAGCAGCAGAGAGAAAGAGACACACAGACACACTGAGAGCCAGGAGAAAGGCGTGCATATGGGGGGGGGCAAAGTGAGCATCCTAGGCAGTATAGGAGTCAATATTATGCACAAGAAATGTCAGACATCATGTCAGTACTGTATGTCTGACATTTCTCTGTGCATAAGAGCACTGAGATATGCAGTATTTGTTGGGGACTATTTTGCAAGGCAGTAGAACACACAACCTTTTCTGCTATTTAAACAGGGGAAAAAACCCTTTCTGTGGTTTTTCCATTGTTTAACCATAACCCATGTTATAAGTGCAATAACCCACTAAAGGGTATGTGATTAAGAGAATTTAATGCACGCCTAGGGTGCTGTGAGGACACTCAGCCTGCGACTTCATGCCTCACAACGTACCCGAGGCATGCATTAAATCCCCATAACCCCATATCCTGTCATGGGTTATTGCTTACATAATTGAAAGATTACTCAAACATGGCATACTTGAAGTAAAAAAAAAAAAAAAAAACAGGAATTAATTTTAGGCCTATCAGGGTGAAACCTGAAGTTCTGGTGAGCCCTCAATGAACCAGCACCCTTCACAGAGGGGAAAAAGAAACTGAAGGCTGATCTTCTTGGACATAAAGTCTCCACCACTCATTCACACTATTGGGATCTATGCCAGAGGCGCTAGGACCCAGTGGGAGCAAACTTTTTGCAGAAGGGCTGGCGCCAGAGATGGAGCCGCAAGAAGCAGCGCCACGACTATCTCGGCATCGACCCTCCAACCACCTCAGTTCTTTTTCCCACCGTCGAGTGCACTTCAGTGACAACGTCGCTCGCCCGCCGGGAGTCAAACTTCAAACTAGCAGCATAGTTTTCAGTTTATTATTTTGTAGTATTTTTCGAATAAAGTACCGCTTACGATAACTTATTCTTATCAAAGAAAGAAGTCTCAGCCTACATTGACGGAGTCGACCATGAGCGGGTCAGGTGATGATAGGGAGACTTTGTATGAAAGCTGTTCAGTCAGCCGGGCTGGGTCCGGTCCGCCACCTTCTCCGGAAGGGGAGTCTGAAAACGGATGGTCCAATGCCCGAGGGGATGGGTGGTCCCCCCGGAAACATAAAAGTAAATGGTCCCATTCTCAGCACCATTCAGCTTCAAGCTCTTCTTCGACCCGTAGGTCAAAAAAGAGAAGGCATCACTCGAGGTCGCCCTCTGATATGTCTGCGCATCGACGATCGGTCGTTGGGGTCAGTTGCCGGTCTCTTCGTTCGGACTCGCCAGTTTCTGGTTCTGGTCTCTGACCTCCTCAACATCAGAGCCCTTCACCACCTTCTGGTAGGGCTTCCAATGAGCAGTTTCATCAGTGGGCCGCTCTTATGGAGCAATGGGCTCAGACGCTGGTCCAGCTGCCTGGCCCGGTCACTGAGGGGCCCTCAGGCTCTTTGAGGGATCGGGCAGGGTGATTGGGCCTCCCTAGTTGCACGGGCGCTCTCTTCGTGCCAACTCTGGCGCTTGGTAAGCTTTCTCACATGGCTGCGTGCAGGGGCCAAACCGATGCCTCTATCTCCTGGTATTCTTCCTTCTTTTCTCTCAATTTCTAATTTTCAGGGCCCTGGGTTGGTTTCGGCAACATCGGTGTCGGTGGGTCGCTCTGCGCCATTTTCGGTGCTGTTGCACCTGTTGGCGCCATCCTCAGCACTGCTCTTGGCACCATGCAGTTTTTTGGCGTCGTTGAATCTCTCGGTGCCGTGTGGCCTTTCGGCACCGTCTTTGGTGCTGTGTGGCTTTTCAGTGCAGTGTTCTTCTTCAGTGCAGTCTGCTTTGTCGGTGTCATGCGGCCTTTCGGTGCCATGCTCTTCTTCAGCACCAAGGCCGGGCTTTTCTTCTACTAGTCTTCAGGGTGTCCCCTCTCCGATTTCTTTTCCTTCTTCTTTTTCTGCTGATTTTCAGTCCTTTCCTGTCCATGCAGTCCCTCCTGGACTGTCAGGAGATGATATTGAGCCTGACCTAGACCTTAGGCTGGGTGATGATGTGGAAGGAACAGGATCTAGTCCTGTTACAGAGCCTGTGGTCGAAGACCTGTCATTTAAGTCTCTGCTGAAAAAAGTACAGTTACGTAAGAACTTACCGTAACAGTAAGTCTTCGAGAGAGGCTCTTGCAGTAGGTAATTACATATAGGACTGACGTCGGCAGGTGGCAAGACCCCACGGAAAAATTTCTAGCTAGCAGTCTCTGGCGAGGGACCTCCCCCATGTCAGGTGACCGGCTTCAGGAGACGTCAGTATAAAGGGGGAGGTCCCTGACACCTGCCTTCCAGTTCTTTCCCACCACAGGTCAGAAAGGCCGGACGAGAGAGGAGCGGATATTTCCATCATGGAAAAGAAGCTGAAAAAGCCTAGGGGGATAGAGAGCAGGAAGGTATTACCTACTGCAAGAGCCTCTCTTGAAGATCTACTGTTACGGTAAGTTCTTATGTAACTGTACTATCTTGCTTCAAGAGGGCTCTTGCAGTAGGTAATTACATATAGGACTGAATCCCAAGCAGTCTGGAACAAAGAGAGGCACCGGGAGGAGGAAAACTACTCCAAGAAGCAGTTCTAGCTGTGCAAGCCTCAAGATAAGAGGCCTTGCAGAACAGCCAGCCCGAAGCCTGCTCTACAGCGAGAGGCAACATCCAAACTGTAGTGTTTAGTAAAGGTATGAACGGAAGTCCAGGTGGCTGCAGCGCAGGTGTCTACCTCAGACACATTTTTGGAACAAGCCGTTGAGGCAGCTACTCCTCTGGTGGAGTGGCCTCTTACCTGACCCAGGAGGGTCTTGTTGTATTTGTCATAACAGAAAGTGATGCAATGAGCCAACCACTTAGATAGGCATTGCTTAGAAACAGCACTGCCTTCTCTTTCATGAGCAAAAGAGACGAACAATTGATCAGTCTTTCTGAGATCCTTCGTCCTGTTGGTGTAGTATCTCAGTATCTGGTGAACATCCATAGTATGGAGTAAATACTCCCCTTGATTAGAGCACTGCGTGAAAAAGGCAGGTAACTCTATGGACTGATTTAGAGTAGACTCCACTACTACCTTAGGGAGAAACTTAGGGTTCATGTGAAAAGCAACACGTTCCTTGTGAAAAATCAAGTATGGAATTTTACACATCAGAGCCTGGAGCTTGGAAATTCTCAGAGCGGAAGTAATGGCCACCAGGAAGACAGTCTTCCATGAAAGGAACTTCAAATCCTCAGAAGCTGCCGGTTCGAAGGGAGGCAGAGTAAATTTCACGAGAACAAAGTTCAAGTCCCAAGGGGGAGCAGGAGTAAGGATAGGGGGTCTCAGATGGAGAACCCCTCTGAGAAAGGTCTTAGAGACCTCCAATTGAGCAAAAGTTTTGTCTGCAAAGGGGACATGATAGGCTGAGGTGGCAAACATGTGTACCTTCAGAGAAGAATGACTGAGACCCAGGTCAAACAGATGATGTAGATACTCCAGCAGAAGCCTCACTGAACAGGAGAAATGTTCCACGTTCTTGGAAGCGGCCCAGCTAGTGAATCTTTTCCACTTCATGGCGTAAGTGGATCTAGTGGAGGGTTTTCTAGCCTCCACCCAAATTTCTGCCACTTGGGGAGAAACCCCAAAACAGGATTGAGCTAAGTCTGCAGAAGCCATGCATGCAGCTGAAGAGAGTTGAGGCCTGGATAGACCAGGGTCCCCTGATCCTGGGTCAATAAACCTCGAGACAGAGGAAGAGGATAATCCTCTGAGTATTGTTGTAGAAGAGAGAACCAAACTTGCCTGGGCCAGAAAGGAGCAATCAGAATCATTCGTGCTCCTTCTGAAGCTAGTTTCTGCAAGACTCATGGGATAAGTGGAATTGGGGGAAAGGCATAGACGAGTCTGTCCTTTTGGTCTAGAGACAGAGCGTCTCTCCAGAAAGCGCCTCACTCTGGAACGAGTGAGCAGAAGACGGGAAGCTTTGTGTTTAGAGGGGATGCGAACAGGTCCAACTGTGGTGTTCCCCAAAGTTCGAAGATATTGTCTAGGACCTCTTGGTCCAGTTCCCACTCGTGAGTCAGAGCAGAAGAGCGACTAAGCTTGTCTGCCAGGGTGTTGTCGACTCCTGGAACATGAATTGCCGTGAGGTGAAGTTCGTGTTGTGTTGCCCAATCCCAAACCCTCACTGCTTCCCTGCAAAGAGGGTAGGACTGAGTCCCCCACTGTTTGTTGATGTACCAAACCATGCACATGTTGTCTGTCTGAACAGCTAGGTGGCAGAGAAGGATGTATTGGTGAAGGGCTTGGAGAGCGTACAACACTGCCTGAAGATCGAGCACATTGATGTGTAGAGTTTGTTCGAGCTTGGACCAGGAGCCCTGGGTCTGATGAGGGCCTAGATGGGCTCCCCAACCTTCGCCCAAGGCGTCTGTGGTTAGAGTCTGGGAGGAGGGAGGACGAAAGAAAGGAACTCCCCGAAACAGGTTCTCTCAAACCATCCACCACTGCAAGTCTCGAAGCATCGGCGAGGAAACCAGAACTGGGTGATCTAGGTCGTCCGCTAACTGATCCCATTGGGATCGTACAGTCCACTGAGAAACTCTCATGAGGAGCTGAGTGCAAGGAACTGTTGGGATAGCAGTCGCCACGAGCCCGAGTAGGCGAAGGACTGACCTTGCACAGACCCGCCTGTGGACGGACACCAGACTTTTCTGAGTCTGTAGGGTGGATGCCCTGTCTGGTGGCAGGAAGGCCCTGCCCGTGGTCATGTCCAGAATCGTCCCGATAAACTGTAGTCTCTGGGATGGGATCAGGTGAGACTTGGAATGGTTGATGGTAATACCCAGGCAGGCAAAAACCTGCTGGGTAAGGGTGAGGCAGCGCAGGAGTTCCTCCCTGGAGGAGGCTGCCAGGAGCCAGTTGTCCAGGTACGGGAAAACCTGCACCCCCCTGGTACGCAGGTGGGCCGCCACCACTGCCAGGCATTTGCTAAACACTCGGGGCGCCGAGGATAGGCCAAACGGAAGTGCCTTGAACTGGTAGTGGTCCCTCCAGAACGCAAAACAAAGGTATTTGCAATGAGACGGGCAAATGGAAATGTGCAGGTAAGCATCCTGCATATCCAGGGCACACAGCCATTGACCCAGACAGAGGAGGGGCAGAAGGCTCTGCAAAGAGAGCATCCTGAACCTTTTGTATTCCACAAAGAGATTCAGGGAACTGAGATCCAGAATTGGTCTGAGATCTCCTGTCTTCCTTGGGACCAGAAAGAAATGGGAATAGTAACCCATCCCTTGCAGATGAAGGGGGGACGGGTTCTATTGCTTGTTTCAGCAGGAGAGCTGAAATTTCCTCCTGGACCAAGAGAAGGTGTTCCCTTGAATATGACGACTTTAGAGGGGGGTGGCGAGGTGGTTTCTGAAGAAAATCTATCGAGTGTCCTTCTGTGATGAGCTGGAGCACCCAAGAATCTGATATTATCCTCTCCCAGCACGGAAGATGGAGGGAAAACTTCCCTCCTACTGGTTCCTCCGGGGAGTCCGGAGGCTGCGGGAGAGGGAAGGAGTCAGGTGGTGTGGGGCAGTGAGCTCAAGCACCTGCTGCTTTTTTGGGTTGGGGGGCTTAGCAGCTGTGGGGGCCTGGCGTTTTGTGGCCTGCCTTCCCTGGGGTTTCGCCCTTGGGCCGATTCCATCTGTGAAAGGGACGGCACTGCTGCTGATGGGGCGGTACATGGAGTCGACAGATTTCAGTGCCATCCCCTTCTCTTGCAAATCGGTGATGATGTCCTTGACATCACCGCCGAAAAGCACCGATCCCCGGAAGGGCGCTTCCTGGATAGCGGATTGCACTTCCGGGATCAACCCTGACATGCGGAGCCAAGCATGACAATGTAGGCCAACAGCGAAAGCTGAGCTCCGTCCAGCAGTGTCCACTGCATCATAGGTCGCATGAAGCATGTGTCGACTGGCCAAACGTGCAGAGCGGACAAGATCAGCCAACTCCTGCTTGACTTGGTAGTCTGGCAAGGAGTCCAATTTAGCTTCCACCTGAGTCAGAATGGCATTCTGGTAGTCCCCCATATGGCTGACATAATTCAGGGCCCTAATCCCCAGCATGGAGGAAGCAAAGATCTTCTTTCCATACTGGTCCAGAAGGCGGGATTCTTTGTCAGGTGGCAATGAGCTGAGGTGTTTTAGGTTGGCCGACCGGCCGTGAGCGGCGCTAATCATGACTGAGTCAGCACGAGGGTGAGAATCTAGGAAATCAACACCCTCGGGAGCCTGATATAGCCTATTCGACTTCCTGGGAAATGGGGCTAAAGTCGACGGCTGTTTCCATATGGTGGTGAGGAGGTCGGCATGAGGCTTTATCCAAGGTGGCACCAAGGTAGGAGCTGTCACGGGCAAATCCAGATGTTCAGCGAGTTTCAGATGCTGAGGATCTGGTTCCAAAAAGTGCCACTGGTGAACCTCCTGGATTTTCCTTAGCAACTCTGTAAAAATGAGAAGTGGGACATAAAACCATTTCTTTAGGATGTGGTGCTTTGTTTGTTATAATATTTATTTCTTTTGAATTGGTTTATTGTTTTTTTGTCAGTAAAGTTAAAATAAATATAAGATCTATAAATATAATGAATTTAATTGAGGTATTATATTATCTGCCTGTAGCAAACTATTAGATTAATACCTGTTAGATTATTACCTGTGTGAGATTTTGAAAGATTTGAAAGATTCAAGTATTTAGTATCTGAGTCCTTCTTTTGTTTTGTTTTTCTTCTTTTTTTATGTTGTAGTTTTATTATAATCAAACCTTAATATCCAGCACTTTAACTAAAAGGAAAAGAAATCCTTTTTATAAATGTTAATGTAAAATTTTAGGTATTCTATCCCTTTAAATGCTGTTAAGACAGCTCATTAATTGTTAATTATTTGAGCATTTAAAAGTGCTGTGGATATTGGTTTGGTTACCCCCTCTGAAGACTTGTTTGGGTCGAGGCGCTAGGGGTGATTTGTTCATTACAGCACTTGGCTTTTTTGCACCAGTTTTTCACTTTTTTGTCAGTGAAGTTAAAATAAATGTATAAGTTATATATAAAAAGTGACTACGCCTCATAATTTATCTGGTGCCATTCGCTTTTGCGCTCCCGATTTTGGATTTCTTGTTTATGGGGCTTGCAACCCCTCGGTGAGCTGCATGGTTGCTGTAGGAGTTCTGTTCGCAGTGTGTCTTTGGATGTGGCAACTCTGTAAAAGAAGGATCTTCTGGAGGAGACTTCAGAGGAGTCCTTGGCCTGGGCTTGAAGCGAGTGTGGCCCATCGTCCCTTTGAACCATCGGAGGAATCCGAGGGAGTTCGGTGAAGAGGGAGGAGGAAGAGGAAAAGGACTCCCTTTCCTGACCAGGGGGAGGAACGGACCCCTTGGGAAGCCCCAGGGGAAGCGTGTCCTGCCCCTCTCTGGACCCAGATGGAAGAGCCCTGGAGTTCGGAGGTGGTGAGGGAGTGTGCCACCCAGGACATACAGGAACCTGAGATGGCACTGTCGTTGGTAGGTGGCTCTCGACCTCCCTGGTGAGCTGAGCCTTGGCCTCAGCCCACCATGAGGCCAGAGTCTCCTGCAAGTCCACCTGCAGCTGTGGGGGCGGAGGAGGAGGAGAAGGCGGGGGATAAGGATACAGGTTGTACCCATATGGAGAGTATCCAAAACCCGGCTGCGGTTAGCTCGGCGTCGGGTATTGTGGTGTCGGGTACTGCAGCGCCGGATACTCTGGTCCCGGGTACGTCGGATAGGACAGAGGGTACCCAGGAGCCGGGGAAGCTGCCAGAGCAGACAGCCTGGCCGGCAGCCTCACAGGTGGATCCACGCTGGAGGGCCCGGAGGGTCCGGCGGTGGGTGGACATCGGGAAGCGGGATGTCGGCCGGAGTCGGTAGAACCGGCGTCGGGGCCGGCGTCAGGGGTACAAGTGTTGGAGGTACTGGCATCGGGGCCGGTGTCCGGGGAGCCAACATCAGATCTGGCGCACCCACAGGTGGACGGTCTGACGGAGGAAGGTCCCCAGCGTTGCCTGGGGATGGAGGGGAAAAATCCCCGGGGTCAGGCTGGGGGGACTCTGGGTCCCCGGACGGCAGTGAAGGCTACGGAGAACCAGGAACGACGGACGTAGGAAGATCCGTCATTGGTTCCGTCACCGACCAGGCGTCGGGGGGTGAACTGACGTGCAGCTTTATGGCGAGCTCCCAGGCCTGGTCTGATGGGAGAGATAAGCGCGCCGCCGCATGGTCGTAGGCCCACCGGCCTCCGCGGTGGACGATGGAGGGCCCGACGCCCGGCTTACCAGAGCTGCCCATGCCAGTAGGCCGTGAGCCCGCGGCCGAAATGGGCAGAGGCCCAATTGCCCGAGGTGCCCGGAAGGTCCGAAAGGAGCCAGATGGGTAGGGCCGACGCCTCGGAAAACATCCAAGGTGGCCGTTGAGGAGTGGTCCCCCAGAGTGGACGTTACCTGTGACCCGGTGGCTCCCGAGGGAGACGTGGTACAGGAGCCCTTGTCCCGGTGCCTCTCCTTATCCTTCTTCTTCCAATGGACTTCAGGGGAAGTGGATGCCTGCCTCAGTTTTTTGAGCTCCTTCTCCATCAAACTCATCTTTTCTTCCAGGGATTGCTGCGGCCTTTTCCAGGTAGCCGCATTGAAACTGAGGCAGTGCTGGCACTTCTCGACCGGGTGATCGGGGCCTAGGCAGAACAAGCACAGGGAATGACCGTCCTTGTGCGGTAGTTGGGCGCCACACGAGCCGCACTTATTTTTGTGCTCGGGAGGGTGTAGGGGACAACATACACCAACGATGATCTGACGTTAATCAAAAAGAAAAAATTACTCACCTTAGTAATGTTGTTTCTTCTAATGGAGTCTTGCTGTATTCTGACTATTGCAGTGACCTCCAACCTTTGAACTGCCCCGGAGAACAAAGAGTTAATTTTTCATGCACGGCATGGAACGCTGAGCTCGAGCTCGGTTGAAGTCTCTGTCTGCTGTTGTTTAAACTCCAACCGTCAGATTGTTACGAGCAATACTCACTAGAAGTTCTGTGTGGAAACTGTAAGAATCACACTAGCCAACTGGCAACTAAATTTATCAAAAAAGGTTTTTTTGGTTTCAAAGCAAACACTCAAGTCAGGAAACCCAAAAAACAAAACACAACACACCCAAAATAAAGGAGGGTGAAAAAGGGGCACCTCTAGGGTGCCAACACTGCTCCTGCCCACCCACATCCCAAAAATCAGGTTCTGAGAAGGGAGGCAGTGGGGGAGGTCAGAATACAAGCAAGACTCCATTAGAAGAAACAACATTACTAAGGTGAGTAATTTTTTCTTCAAACAACATGAAGTCTTGCTGTATTCTGACTATTGCAGACTACCAAGCAGTACCTCCATGGAGGAGGGACAGAACCTACTTTGGGAATAGGCTCTAAAGTACTGCTGGGCCAAACCAAGCATCACTCCTAGCCTGGATATCCAGAGAGTAATGCTTGGTGAATGTATGGACTGTTTTCCAGGTGGCTGCTTGACAAATTTCTGAAATAAGAATATCCCTGGCAGCAGCTAGGGAAGCAGCTGTACCTCTAGTAGAGTGAGCCCTCAGGCCTGAAGATGGGGTTCTACCCAGTGTTTCATAGCAGAAGTGTATACAAGAGACAATCCGCCTGGCAGTAGATCTTTTAGTGGCAGGTTTGTCCTTACCGACCTCTCCGTAAGTGAGGAACAACTGGAGGGACTCAAACCTGTGACCCTTGGTACGCTCTATGTAGTAGCTAAGGGCCCTTTTTACATCTAGGCTGTGCAACTTCCTCTCTCCAGAGGAGGAATGGTCAGTGAAGAAAACAGGGAGAGAGACACAGACTGATTAAGGTGGAAATCTGAAACCACCTTAGGCAAAAACTTCCTGTTAGTCCTTAGGACCACTTTATCTCTATGGAAAGAGATGAAATCAGGCTCCACTGACAGGGCTTGCAGTTCACTGGTACGCCTGGCAGAGGTAATGGCTACCAAAACCACAGTTTTCTAAGTCAAGTATTTAAGCTCTGTAGAGGACAAAGGCTCAAAGGGTGGTTGCATAAGCTGAGCAATGCAAACATGAAGGTCCCAAGCAGGTCTCTAAAGTTGGGATTTGTGTGCAGCAATCCCTTAAAGAATTTACAAAAGACAGGATGCGCTAAAAGAGGGAGGGCTTGCCTACTGACAAAAAGGCAGAAACAGCTGCCAGATGCACTTTAAATGTAGCTGGTCTAAGCCCAAAGCCATTAAGATGAACCATATAGTCCAGGACTGTAGGCAACCCAGCAGATTCTGGAGAAATATGCTCACTAGAGCACCAAATAGTGAACCTTTTCCATTTGGAGTTGTAAGTCTTTCTGGTGGAAGGCTTTCGAGAAGCCTTAAGGATATCCAGAACCCCTTGAGAGAGGTGCAGATCAGCAAACTCTTAACTCTTCAAGAGCCAGGCCTTGAGATTGAGAGATATGAGGTTCGGATACCAAATCCTTCCCTGAGACGATGTCAACAGGTTGTAATTTCTGAGAAGAGACAGGGGAAGGTGGACTGCTAAGGACAGCAACAGAGGGTACCAGGGCTGTCTGGCCCAGTCTGGGGCAATCAGAATCACTTTGCATGGTTGAGACCTGATCTTGACTAGGACTTTGAACAAGAGAGGGAAGCATACAGGAACTTCTCTTCCCAATTCAGTACCAGAGCATCCAGGGGGACTGAGCCCAAGACTGGGGGTCTGCAGCAAAAGAGAGGAAGTTGGTGACTGTCCAGGGCTGTAAAAAGATCTATCTGTGGGGTGCCCCATCTTGAGAAAATCATTTCCAAAACTAGGGGATCTAGGGTCCATTCGTGATGGCCTTGAGATATCCTGCTGAGAGCATCTACTAGGACATTGTCCTTCCCTGGGAGGTGAACTGCTATCAGAGTGGTTTGCAGGGAACAAGCCAGAGACCACAACTTCATTGCTTCTGTGCACAAGGCCGTAGACCGAGTGCCTCCTTGCTTGTTGATGTACCACATTGTGGTGATATTGTCTGTTCTGATATGGACCACCTTGTTCTGTACAGATTTGGAAAAGGCTTGCAGTGCCAGAAACACTGCTCTGAGTTCCAAGAAATTGATGTGAAACAGAGATTCTTGAGGTGACCACATCCCTTGGGTGGTAAGATCCCCCCAAGTGGGCTCCCCAGCCCAGCAGGGAGGCATCTGTGGTGAGTATCACTGAATGAGACTGAGTGACAAAAGGAACTCCCTGTCTTAAATTGTCCTGATCCCGCCACCATTGCAAAGCCTGGATCAGGGTTCGAGTCACTGGGACTAATTTGGTAAGGGAATCCTTTCTTTGGGATCAGAAGGCTCTTAAGTAGAACTGAATGTCCCTCATCTGGAATCTTGCCCCCTGAACCACTGCTGTACAGGCTGCCATGTGGCCCAGGAGCTGCAAGAAGTGCCTTGCTGGTCGAGACACCTGAAGGGTGAATGAAGAGGCCAGCTCTATAAGGGTCCTTGCCCTGTCCAGGGGAAGGAAGGCTTTTGCTCTTACTGCATCCAGCTCTGCCCCTATCAAGGTGAGGAGCTGTACTGGCTTTAGAACTGACTTTGGGACGTTGAGAAGGAATCCTAAGGAAGTGAGCACTTCCTGAGTTATTTGAAGATGTGACTTGACTTGGTATGGAGACTGACCCACTATGAGCCAGTCGTCCAAAAATGGAAAGATGGAGATCTTTTTTCTCCTTAGGAAAGCAACCACTACTGCCAGGCACTTTGTGAATACCATTGGGGCTGATGTTAGGCCAAAGGGCATTGCTCTGAATTGATAGTGGCCTGAGGGCAACTCAAACCTGAGGTACTTTCTGTGAGAGCACCTGATGGGAATGTGAAAATAGGCATCTCTGAGGTCCAGAGAGGCTAGCCAGTCCACTGGCCTTAGAGAGGGCAGAATTATTCCCAGAGTCACCATTTTGAATTTTGGTTTTAAAAGGTGCTTGTTCAGATATCTTAGATCCAGGATGGGCCGCCATTCTCCTGTATTTTTGGGGGTTAGGAAGTACCTGAAGTACAATCCTTTTCCCCCTGTGTAGGGTAGGAACCCTTTCTATGGCTCAGAGATCCAGAAGGGAAGAAACCTCAGCCTCTAGGGCAAGGGTCTCTGATGGATTTGCAGGTGGAAAGGATCTGGTTCTCACCTTGGGAAATTTTTTGAAGCTGACAACCAGCCCCTGACTTACTACTTCCAGGACCCACTTGTCTGATGTTAAAGACTTCCAGTCCAGGACAAAGTAAGCCAGCCTGCCCCCTACAGGTATTGGAGAATCGGCCCGGGCAGACCCATCAGGGTGTCTGCTTGGCAGGGGCTTTAGTCTGAAGGGTGGAAGCAGACCTGCTCATTCCCCGTCTTCCTCTCCCTCTGAAGAACCCCATCTGAGCATAAGCAGAAGAGGAGGCCTGGGCTTGGTAAAAAGGCCTTTGAAAGGGCCTGTCCATACCCCTGGAATGCTGTCTCTGATGAGTGGCTTGCCTTTCTTTGGCCTGAGCACTCCTATAGGTGGTCCAGTACTCGTCCATCTTCTTCATGTAGTTCTCTGTCTGCTCCCCAAATAGAGAATTACCATTGACAGGGAAAACCATGGCCTTAGCCTGGGTATCCTGTGATAGGTTGGTATATCTAAGCCAAGCCATCCTCCGAAGGGCCACAGATGTAGCCATGACTCTAGAAGAAACATCATTGGAGTCCACAGCAGCATGAAATTGCACCTTGGATGCCTCAATCCCATCCGCAGCCACCTGCTCCAGCTCTTTGGCAAGCTGGTCAGGGCCCTGTTTAGCCAGAGCCAGCACAGTGTCCCACCTGGACTTCTAGTATCTAGCCTTGTAGGCCATATAGTTAGCCTGCCTGAGTCCCAAGGAAGCTGCCATGTACTGTTTCTTTGCCATGGCATCAATCCTCCTGGAGTCCTTATCTGGGGGGTGTGAAGCCAAGGGAATATTTGCCTTATCACAGGCAGCAGCCTGCACTACGCCAACATGGCTGCATTGCTGGGAAAGGAACTCCATATCCGAGCCTGAAAGGGTATACCTCTTGTCCATTCTTCTGTCCACAGGAGGTATGGAATTAGGAGTCTTTAAAATTTTAAGTGTCTGTTTCCCAAAGGATTTATGTGGGGGAATAGACAATCTCCTGGACTCTGGAATGTCCATCATCTCTGCAAAAATCAGGCTCCTCCTGATCCTCTACTGCTTCTTCCATTGGAAGCCGGAGGGTTTCAGCGACTTTCTTGTAAAACATGAAATGGGAAGGGGACTCAGAAAGCCTAGGAGGAGAAACACCTGAAGGTCTGTCTGGGGAGATGTCCAGGGTCAATAGGCACACCCAGACTTTCATAATCACCATCATCATCATCATTATCCTCATACTCTCCCTCCTCCTCCTCCGGTTCATAAAATTCTTCTAAAGTATAATCCGGAACCGGGGGAACCAACCGAACCAAGCCCCTGACAGATGGTGCCGGTTCGGCTGGAACCGAAGTTAGCGACTGAACCATCCTTATTGCTTTGGCTATTTCATCAGTGGTCGGAGAAAGAACTTGTGGATCCGAACCGGATGATTTTTTCCCTTTTCTTTCTTTTAGCCGGAACCGACTCCTCAGAATCGGTTCTTCTTTTGCCCAAAGAAGTTTCGCCCTGGTCAGAGGGCACTCCTTCTGGTTTGGTTGGAACCAAACCGGGCTGGCCATCTGGGTCAGCGGACTTCTCGGCCTCCCTTTCCCTCATTCTACCTACTCTCTTATCCAGGGTAGCTTTGGGAAAACTTTTATAAATTTGGCAGTCTGAATTGAGGTGGTCAAACCCCAGACAATAAACACAGGTGGTGTGGGGATCAGCCTTGGCAAAGGCTTCCCCACACACACTACAGTGTTGAAACCCAGTGGGCCCGTTTTTTTTCTTGGGTTTCTCAGACACGGCCAATCCTATCCACAACTTACCCTTTTTTCAGCAATCCGCCAGGCAAGACACCCCTATCGGTTCCTGACTGTGTTACGGGTCTCGGAAAAAAACGTAATTAAATCCGTTTTTTTAGAAACGATACGGACCGGTAACCACACTGTAATAAATTCAGTAGTTTTTTAACACTAAACCGATCGGTTCAGACCGAAATGATCCAAAGTTTACAAGTTCCACACAGAAACTAAATGCAAAACCTATCTAGTACTCACAGTACCACAGACAGAGACTTAACCGACAGGTTCAGTAGCAGAAATTCAGTCGAAACCGAGCAAAAAAAATGACACTTTAACCGACTTTTTTGAACCGAGCAAAGGAGAAATCTCCGGAGCGACTGTTCAGTGAGGCGGAGTAAAGAATCCGACGGTTGGAGTTTAAACAACAGTAGACTGAGACTTCAACTGAGCTCGAGCTCAGCATTCCATGCCCTGCATGGAAAGTTAACTCTTTGTTCTCTGGGGCAGTTCAATGGTTGGAGATCACTGCAATAGTCAGAATACAGCAAGATTTTATGTTGTTTGAAAAACAAATTACTTCGGTAAAAACCAACGAAAAGTAGGCTGACGAAGTAATGAACTTTTCCGCGAGGCACTGCATGAGCTAACGGCGGGAGAGAACTGGCAGGCGAGCGTCAGGGACCGCCCCTTTATACCGACGTCTCCTGACACCAGTCACCTGACGTGGGGGCGGTCCTTCGCCAGGGACTGCTAGCTAGAAATTTTTCCGTGAGGTCCTGCTGCCTGCCGGCATCAGTCCTATATGTAATTACCTACTGAAAGAGCCCTCTCGAAGCAAGATTTTGAATTCCACTCTTTCTCTCCAGACTATGGACATCGATCCTGGGAAGCTTTTAAGACTCCAATACCTTCATGTTCCGGACTTCCCTATGGATTTAACTCCCCCGGTACAACCCTCCTTTGAGACCCTTTCTCAAATGGTGTGGAATAATCATGCTCTCATTCCTTCTGTGACTAAGTCCACAGATAGGAAGCATGCTGCTCCCAAGGATCAACCCATTTTGGCCTCCCAAACCTTTGCGGATCCTATTGTAGTCTTGGCAGAGAATGATAAGGTTGTCCTTCCTCAGACTACTACAGCTCAACCTAAAAACAAAGAATCTTGTAAGATAGATACTTTAGGTAAGAGAATCTTTGCTACATCCACCCTGGACATGAATATCACCAGCTACCAGGGCTATTTCTCTCAATATGAGTATATTCTTTGGCATTCGCTCAAACAAATGGTTGAAGCTCTACCGGAGTCGGACACTAATTCAGAGCTTCTTCAAACCATAACCAGGGGCATCAAGTCCAACAACCAACAGGTTAAAGCAGCTATGGACGCATTCAATACTGTCTCCCGAGTGGCGGCGGCAGGCATTTGTACCCGCCGCCATTCCTGGCTGCGCACTTCAGGTTTCACAAATGATGCCCAGCAACAGGTCATGGTGTTGCCCTTCGATGGTGTGTATCTCTTCAGCCCTCAAGTAGAACAGGCTCTAGAGGCAACACAAAAGACTAGGTCAGCCATTAAATTGGCTCGACCTCCTCCTACCCCCTCTCGAGGGGGTGTTAACAAACACCAGTTTCATAACTATCAGTCCTTTGGAGGTAAAGGTAGAGGAGGTTTTAATAAAAATCAAGCCCCTCAGCCTCAAATGAAAATGCAACAGAAGGCGCAAGGACCCAAAGCGCCCAGTGCCGCCTTCTGAGTTTCTGGCCCAAGTCCGACCTCACCTGCCCGAGGAGGACTTCTTAGCGGTGGGAGGTCATCTGACTCAATTCTACAACCAGTGGAAGTCCATAACTTTGGACAAATGGGTCCTTCAGATAATCCGCGAGGGGTATTCCCTCAATTTTTCAGAGAACCCTCCGGATTGTCTCCCCAAGCGCAGCCGAAGCTGTCAATTCTTCAGTCACAGCTTCTCGCCTCTGAAATACATATAAACATAGAATTTGATGGCAGATAAGGACCGCTTAGCCCACCTAGTCTGCCCATTTTCCTACCTAACAGATAAGCTGCAAATCCTAGTTAACCAACAGCTTACTTCCTCCTACCCCCACTAGGACTGCCTTATGCCTGTCCCATGCATTCTTGAAGTCCCCCACTGTTCTTGACTCCATGACCTCCTCACGGAGGCTGTTCCATGCATCCACAACCCTCTCAGTGAAAAAATACTTCCTCACATTACCTCTGAGCCGTCCCCCCTCTATCTTCAAATTGTGCCCCCTTGTTCTTGCACATCTCTTTTTCTGGTAGATGCTACCCTCTTGGACTTTGTTAATTCCCTTGAGGTACTTGAAAGTTTCTATCATGTCCCCTCTCTCCCTTCTTTCCTCAAGGGTATACATATTAAGCTCCTTTAGTCTTTCTTCATATGTCTTCTGGTGCAGACCCTGCACCATTTTGGTTCCCCTCCTCTGGACAGCCTCCACTCTGTCTATGTCTTTGTGGAGATGGGGTCTCCAGAACTGCACACAGTACTCCAGATGGGGTCTCACCAACTGTCTGTACAGAGGGATAACAACTTCCTGTTTTCTACTATTGATGCCTCTTCCTATGCATCCCAGTATCCCCAGCCTTCCTTACTGCCTTCTCACATTGCTTGCCCACCTTTAAGTCATCTGATATAATTACCCCCAGGTCCCTTTCTATTATTACTGTTGTCAGTATCTCACCCCCTACTGTGTACTCTTCCCCTGGGTTTTTGTTTCCCATGTGCATTATCTTGCACTTCTTTGCATTGAATCTGAGCTGCCATACATTTGACCACTCCTCCAACCTTGCCAAGTCCCTTCTCATCCTTTCCACTCCATCTTGTGTACAATACAAGGCCTTCTGAACAACAGGGCAGTGGAAGTAGTTCCGCTGGATCAACGGAACACAGGGTTCTACTCCCATTACTTTCTAGTTCCAAAGAAAACCGGGGCATGTGCCCCATTTTGGACCTCAGAAAATTAAACAAGTTTCTTCCCAAAGAGAAATTCAAGATGATATAGTTAGGGACCCTGTTACCCTTGCTTCATCAACACGACTGGTTAGCCTCCCTGGACATGCAGGATGCTTACCAACATATTCCTATTCATCCAAAGCATTGCAAATACCTAAAGTTTGTGGCTTTGGGACAGCATTATCAGTTCAGAGTCCTGCCCTTTGGGCTATCCTCGGCACCGCGAGTTTTTACAAAGTGTTGTGCAAGTCTAGCAGCATATCTCAGAAAAGTTGGAATACAAGTGTTCCCATATCTGGATGACTGGCTTCTAGCGAGCCCTACCAGGCAAGGAACTCTTGACACCGTTGCCACGGCCTCAGACTTTCTCACATCCATGGGAGTCCTGCTAAACCTCAAAAAATTGCAGCTGCAGCCCTCCCAGAGGCTCCTTTTCATAGGAACTCTTCTGGACACCTCCTGTGTGAAAGCGTTTCTACCAGAGGACAGAAGGAGCGATATCCTACAGATGGCCCGATACATCAGACAGAACAGCTCGGCTCGAGCTATCTCGATGCAATGGATGCTAGGTGTCATGCCATCCTTGGTGTTCACTGTACCCCTAGCACACTTTCACATGAGAACTTCTCAATGGATGCTCAGTACTCAGTGGTCCCCAACCACTCACCCTCAGTCCTTTCTCATCAAGGTGACAGAACCTCTGAAGAAGTCACTCACCTGGTGGTCGTAAGAGGACAATCTTCTGGAAGGGTATCCCTTTGCTCCTCTGGATCATCAGATTTCCATTACCACAGACGCGTCCCTGATGGGGTGGGGAGCTCACTGTCAGACTCTCCACACTCAAAGTACGTGGACTCAGGATTAGTCCCAGCTTCACATAAATGTCTTAGAAATGAGAGCTGTCCTTTATGTAGTACGGGCTTTGAAGGACATTCTCTATCACAAGAACATTCTCCTTCAAACGGACAACAAAGCAGTGATGTATTATGTCAACAAACAAGGCGGGGCTCACTCTTACCCCTTATGCAGGGAAGTGATGAGTGTGGGAATGATGCTTGGAGCACAAGGCTCTAATTCAAGTGGCCTACCTGCCAGGAGTGCAGAACGAACTGGCAGACTGTCTCAGCAGAATGGAGACAGATCCTCGTGAATGGTCTCTTGACTCAACCGTAGTTCAGTCACTATTCACAGAGTGGAGAACTCCAGACCTGGACCTTTCTGCATCCCCACTCAACACATAAAGTACAGTTACGTAAGAACTTACCATAACAGTAGAGCTTCGAGAGAGGGTCTTGCAGTAGGTAATTACATATAGGATTGATGCCGGCCGGCGGCAGGACCCCATGGAAAAATTTCCAGCCAGCAGTCCCTGGCGAGGGACCACCCCCAAGTCAGGTGACCGGCGTCATACGACGTCAGTATAAAGGGGCGGTCCCAGATGCCCGCCTTCCAGTTCTTTTCTGCCACAGGCCTGGAAGGCCCAGATGAGAGAGAAGCAGATGTTTCCATTCCTGGAAAAGGAGCTAAAAAAAGTCTAGGGGGATGGAGGACAGGAAGGTATTACCTACTGCAAGAGCCTCTCTCGAAGATCTACTGCTACAGTAAGTTCTTACATAACTGTACTATCTTACTTCAAGAGGGCTCTTGCAGTAGGTAATTACATATAGGACTGAATCCAAACAGTCTGGAACAAATAAGAGGCACCAGGAGGAGGAAACTACTCCAGACAGTAGCAGTAGCCTTGTAGGCCTCAAGACAGGAGGCCTTGCAAAACAGCAAGCCCAAAGCCTGCTCTACGGCGAGAGGCAATGTCCAAACTGTAGTGTTTCGTAAAGGTATGGACGGAAATCCAGGTGGCGGCAGCGCAGATGTCTGCCGCAGACACATTCTTGAAACAAGCCACAGAAGCCACTACTCCTTGTGTAGAGTGACCTCTGACCTGACCCAGAAGGGGCTTGTTGTACTTGTCATAACAGAAAGTGATGCAATGAGCCAACCACTTCGACAGGCATTGCTTGGAAACAGCATTGCCTTCCCTTTTGTGAGCAAAAGAGATGAACAACTGATCAGTCTTTCTGAGATCCTTAGTCCTGTTGGTGTAGTATCTCAGAATCTGGTGAACATCCATGGTATGGAGTAAATATTCCCTTGATTAGAGTACTGCGTAAAAATGCAGGTAGCTCTATGGACTGATTTAAGAGTAGAAACTTAGGATTAAGGAAGAGCAATCCTGTTCTTTATGAAAATCAAATATGGGATTTACACATAAGGCCTGAAGCTCAGAAATTCTTCGAGCAAGTAATAGCCACTAAGAAAAATTACTCACCTTAGTAATGTTGTTTCTTCTAATGGAGTCTTGCTGTATTCTGACAATAGCAGTGAGTCCCAACCTTCGAACTGCCCCAGAGATGAAAGAGTTAACTTTCCATGCCAGGCATGGAACGCTGAGCTCGAGCTCGGTTGAGACTCTGTCTGTTGCTGTTTAAACTCAAACCGTCAGATCTTTATGAGCTAAACTCACTGAGGGTCCTGTGTGGAAGCTGTAAACCTACACTAACCAACTGGCTACTAAATATAATAAATTATTTTTTGGTCCCAAAAGAAATACTCAAGTCAGGAAACCCAAAAAATGAAATAACACAACACCCACTCACCCAAAGAAAAAAGAGGGTGATAATAAACAAGGTGGGGCACCTCCTGAGTGCCAACACTGCTACTGCCCACCAACATCCCAAAAACAAAGGTTCTGAGAGGGGAAGGCAGGGAGGGGAGGTCAGAAGAAAAGATTACTAACCTTAGTAATGTTGTTTCTTCTAATGGAGTCTTGCTGTATTCTGACAGTAGCAGTGAGTCCCAACCTTTGAACTGCCCCGGAGATGAAAGAGTTAACCTTCCATGCCAGGCGTGGAATGCTGAGCTCGAGCTCGGTTGAGACTCTGTCTGTTGCTGTTTAAACTCAAACCGCCAGATCTTTACGAGCAGACTCACTAAGGTCCTGTGTGGAAGCTGTAAACCTACACTAGCCAACTGGCTACTAAACATAAAAACACATTTTTTGGTCCCAAAACAAAGACTCAAGTCAGGAGACCCAAAAAATGAAAAACACAACACCAATTCACCCAAGAAAGGGGGTGAAAACAACAAGGTGGGCATCTACTGAGTGCCAACACTGCCACTGCCCACCCACATCCCAAAACAGAGGTTCTGAGAGGGGCAGGCGGGGGAGGTCAGAATACAGCAAGACTCCATTAGAAGAAACAACATTACTAAGGTGAGTAATTTTTTCTTCAAACAACATGAAGTCTTGCTGTATTCTGACAGTAGCAGACTACCAAGCAGTACCTCCATGGAGGAGGGTCAGAACCTACTTAGGAAATAGGCTCTGAAGCACAGCTGTACCAAACTGAGCATCACTCCTAGCCTGGATATCCAGGGAGTAATGCTTGGTAAAAGTGTGAACTGTTTTCCAGGTAGCTGCTTGACATATCTCTAAGATAGGAATATCCCTGGCAGCAGCCAGAGACGCAGCTGTACCTCTGGTAGAGTGAGACCTCAGGCCTGAGGGTGGAACCTTACCCAGTTTTTCATAACAAAATTGGATACAAGAGACAATCCACCTGGCAATGGATCTTTTACTGGCAGATTTCCCTTTACCAACCTCACCATAAGTGAGGAACAGTTGGAGGGAGTCAAACCTGTGACCCTTGGTACATTCTATGTAGTAGCTAAGGGCTCTTTTCACATCTAAACTGTGGAGCCTCCTCTCGCCAGAGGAGGAATGGTTAGTGAAGTACACAGGAAGAGACACAGATTGATTAAGGTGGAAATCTGAAACCACCTTAGGCAAGAACTTCCTGTTAGTCCTCAGGACCACCTTATCTCTGTGAAAAGAGATAAAGTCAGGCTCCACTGACAAAGCTTGTAACTCACTTATGCGTCTGGCAGAGGTGATGGCTACCAGAAACACAGTTTTCCACGTCAAGTACTTAAGCTCTGCTGAAGACAAAGGCTCAAAAGGGGGTTGCATAAGTTGAGCAATGCAAACATTAAGGTCCCAAGCAGGGGCAGGGTCCCTGAAAGGAGGGTTGGTGTGAAGCAATCCCTTGAAAAACTTGGAGAATACAGGGTGAGCTGAAAGAGAAGAGGGCTTACCTGCTGAGATAAAAGCAGAAACAGCTGCCAGATGCACCTTCAGTGTAGCTGGTCTAAGCCCCAAACTATTTAAATGGACCATATAATCAAGGACTGTGGGCAGATCAGCAGACTCTGGGGAAGTATGCTTTCCAGAGCACCATATGGAAAATCTTTTCCACTTGGAATTATAAGTAGCCCTGGAGGAAGGTTTCCTAGAAGCCTTTAGAATGTCCATTACGCCTTGGGAGAGGTGTAAATCAGCAAACTCTAACTCTTCAAGAGCCAGGCCTTGAGATTGAGAGATTTGAGATTCGGGTACCAAACCCTCCCCTGAGCACAGGTTAACAGGTTGTGATTCCTGGGAAGACACAGGGGAAGATGGACTGCTAAGGACAGTAGGAGTGGATACCAAGGCTCTCTGGCCCAGTCTGGAGCAATCAGGATCATCTTGCAGGGTTGAGATCTGATTTTGACTAGCACTTTGAACAGGAGAGGGAAGGGGGAAGGCATACAGGAAATGAAAATTACGTACCTACCGTAATTCTAATCTTTCTGTGTATCTTCACCATTCATCACAGATGGGTACTGGCCGGAGATCAGGACCCCGTGGGAGCTTTTTTTTTTTTTTTTTTAAAAAGGGTAGGCGGGCCGACACAGCATCGGCGCCGCCCTCGAGGCCGACATACTGCGTGGCGCTCGAGGGTTGGCCCTTAGGCTGTGTCGACTCCGCCTGCCTACCAGTTCTGAGTTGCCGGAGAGGTAAGAGGAAGGGATGGTGGGTGGGACAAGAGAGTCCAAGGGACAGAAAAAGGAAAGGAAAACTAAACTAAAAGGAGAAATAACGACTGAGAGGACAGCAAAGAAGAGATGAGACTAAGGGGATTGGGTAGGGCCTCCAATCTCTGGAAGCAGAAGAAGGGAGGGTAGGGAGGGAAGAAAATTTAGGAGAGAGTGAGAAGTAACAAGGTATCCGAGACCCTTGTCCATCACCAGATTGCATAGGAACTGTAAGGAGTAGCAAAGCTCTCTGCCAGAATTCAAGGCACAGAATAACTGGCAAATACCCCAGAAGCAGAGTCGGCTATTCTGGAAGAAGGACAGGGTACAGGGATTTAATACTCTCTCAGGAAAGATGTTTGGTGAAAAAAAGGGATTTTTTTTTTTTTTTGAAACAGTTGGATGAAACCAGAAGGAGAAGAGGAGGAGGCAACCACCAACCCCACCCAATCGGGTGGAGACATGTAGTAGAGAAGGAGTGCTGCTCAGCTGTACCCTTTAAAGGAGAATACCCCCTGTGTGTCCCTACTTTTACCCCGCCTCCAAAAGGAGAGGGGGAGCCACAGAGGGAGGAGGGCCCAGAGACTGTGGCCCCAGGAGGATGGTGGGTGGGGTTGTGATGAATGGTGAAGATACACAGAAAGATCAGAATTACGGTAGGTACGTAATTTTCATATCTTATCTGTGTCAGTCTTCACCATTCATCACAGATGGGTGAGTACCAAGCCCCCCCGAAGGGGGGTTGTTTCTTTACACCCTAAGGGACAAAGTCCCTTAGCCCTCAGTGGGTGACACACTAAGGGGGGGACCTTCCAGGCCTGGGGAGGCCCGAGAGTGGGGAGAGCGAGAGGGGGTCCCCCCAGAGGGGGAAGTAAGCTGCCCCGACAAGCGCCGTCTCGCTCTACGGGAGAAAAGGTAGGTTCCCAGGTGGGAGGAGCAAATCACCCTACGCCGGGCCAAGGGTGACAACCGGGAAGGACGTAGCCACGCCGATCTCCTGGTGCAGATCGCTGTCCCTATGACCCTGGTAGCTACCTCGTTGGCGTCGTAAGATGCCCTCGCTTGGTGCCTTGCTAGCTCCAGGCCACGTGCAGAGAGCGCGATGGCTTGTCTGGTTTGCTCCAACTCAGGCAAAGCAGCTAGGACTTGACCTAGTGTGGACCACAAGAACCTGTTGTAGGCTGCATAGTGGGCCTGATGAACGGAAATAGAAAGGAGCAACCGTGCCGAGTAGAAGGTCCTCCTCCCCCAAAAATCAAAATCTGAGGAGTCTTGATCTGGGGGCCAGTCACGGTGGAGGGCTCGAAGCCCATCAGGGGTGTCCAGGTGCATCAACCCGGACTGCGGATGAGGCATAGAACCTGGAGACTCCGGGGGAGCACAATATCTCTGGCTGAGGTCCCTTGGGGCAGGAACTCTGGAGAAGGGCCTCTGTCAGAAATGCAAGGACGCCTCCCGAAAGGGAGCAGGCCAGGGCAGCACCACAAGGGTGGCCTGGCCATAATCACCTAGAAAGGCATCGCCGCATGCTCAGGATTGCTAACAGAAGAGGAGAAAGGTGCAAGTCCTCCAACATCCTCACGAGAAGCGCTGATACTCCGAGATCAGCAGCCGGAGAGATGTGGACAGAGGGTTCCTCTCCCCAGAAGAGGGATGAGGAGCTGGAGGCCACCATGTTCCGAGGGTGGCTGCACGGGGAGGTTGAAAACCTCAGCTGTCCATAGCCCTAACGTGAGGAGGAACCAGGCAGCCACCGCTCTGAACTGCTCCCAGGTGAGGGCCGCTAGGACCAAGAATGCCTGGGAGTGCTGGAGAATGTGGAAGAGGGATAGGGGCAGAGCCGAGAAAAGAAGTCGGCTGACCTCCGCCAGGGCTAGGGAGCGGACCATAAGCACCTGAGGAGGGTGCCCCGGAAGACTCCACAGCCAACAGTTGTACAACCACATTGGTACTGCCTTGGCTGCGCCCAGAAGAATCTCCCCAGTGAGGCGACCGGGGCCGTAAAAGTCCAGGAGGACGGTCCCCTGCCTCAAAAGAATGGGACCCCCTCAAGTAACCCAAGGGGGAAGGGTGGAAATCCACACTTCCGCTTCGCCCAGGGCCCAGGTGGACCCCAGAGAAAGGCAGATGCGCCGACCCCACACCCCTTGACCTCTCAGAGTCCAAGAGAGTCCTCCTCCTCGAGAGGGCAAGCCTAGGTAGCTGGCATCTCTGGGCGGCCCCCGAAGGGGAGACCCAGGGAACAGCACCCTCCCCTCCTGTAGGTTTCTCAATGGGCCCCAAAGTTGGACTATCAAGACACACCACTGGAGGGGGTACCACCACCGAGGGGTCGATGAAACCCCCAAGGCCAGGCTGCAGAGCAATGGTGGCACGCACCACTGCCTGCTGGTCAGCACCACTGACCCTAGCCTCAGGGGCCACCTGACTCTCCTCAGTAGGGGGCTGGCTTCGACTCGTCGACGAGACCACGGGAGCGCCCTCCTCCGCAGACAACCCCGAAGGGTGTGACTGCCCATCTGACTCTGAGCTCGACTCCAACTCCGAAGAGGTAGAGTCCGAGGCTCTGAGCCAAACAGTAGGAGGGCGGGCGAAATCAACTTTGCCAGAGGGCCCAGCAGCCAGAGCTGTGTCCGAGACGGCACCCGTGCCCTCCGCAACCGCGCGGGCGGGACCTGCAGAAGGCACCAGGGCAGCTCAGGCCAAAGGTCCTGAACCAGGGACAGAGACGGGCGCCCGACAGAAGCCCCAGCAGCAACCTCGGCGCCAAGACGGCACCGCCAGCCCAGGCGCGCCGCAAGCGGCACCGAGGACCCAAGGGCGCTGGACGACGCGCCCCGAGGGCAGACTCGGCACCGACGGCCCCTCGGCGCCCGCGAGCAGCACCGAGCATGGACGGGCGCCGAGGACGGCACCGACAGCCAGAGCCAGGCCCCACGGCACCGAGCCACGCAGGCACGGCGCCGTGCTCAACCTTGGCACCGAGTCAAGACATAGCAAAAGAGGATGCTGGATCTTGTCCCACGGCACCGCGAGCAAGCGTCGGCGTCGCGAACGGTGTCGACAGGGGCCTGGCGCCCGGCGACGAAGCGCCGACAGGGCCCACGGCGCTGAATAGCGTCAAGGCTCGAGGACGGGCGCCCGACCGGGCTTTCTGAACCACGGGGAAGCGTGGATGGGCCTCCTGCACCGCGGGAGGAGCCTCGGCAATGGCCAGGCTACAAGTAGCCGAGGCCCCTCCTCCTCGGTCCGTATAGAACTGGGAGGGGACCCGGAGGAAGGACCAAGAGAGCACGGCTTGACCCGACGAGTGCGAACCCCACCCCCGAAAGTCGGCGGAGGTCGCCCCATTTTCAACGCGCGCTGTTTGAGGACGCAGTGGTCCACGAAGAAGCAGGCATTGCACAAATCCATGTCATGAAGCGGGCCAAGACACCGGTCGTGCTGGTCTGTGACAGAATATTTTCAGCCTCACGGGCACCTGATGCACGGGGGGCCGACCCGTCTTAGAAGACTTTTTGCCCTCTGACCAAGACATGACCTACGGAGAAAAAAACACACAAACAGACTCGACGTCGCAGAATTTCAAATAAAAGGAAAGATCTTACCGGCGATGTCGAGTGGAGGCAGAACCCAGAACCAGTAGACGACCGAAGGACTGAACGTCGATTTTTTTCGAACAGGCTGAAGGCCTAAAATTGCAGAGAAGCTTCCCACGAGGCAACCTTGACAGCGGGAGACGAAGAACTGGTAAGCAGGCGGAGCTGACACAGCCTAATGGCCAACCCTCGAGCGCCATGCAGTACGTCGGTCTCGAGGGCGGCGCCGATGCTGTGTCGGCTCCACCTACCCTTTTTTAAAAAAAAAAAAGCTCCCGCAGGGTCCTGATCTCTGGCCAGTACCCATCTGTGATGAATGGTGAAGACTGACACAGATAAGATCTTCCCTTCCCAACTGAGAACTAAGGCATCCAGGGGACTGAGCCCAACACTGGGGGCCTGCAGCAAAAAGGGAAGTTGGTGATTGTCTGGGACTGCAAAGATCTATCTGTGGGTGCCCCATCTGGAAAATATCACCTCAAGACCAGGGATCCAGTGACCATTAGTGATGGCCTGGGATATCCTGCTGAGAGCATCTGTCAGGACATTGTCCTTGCCTGGAAGGTGAACTGCTATGAGGGAGGTGTTCAGGGAGTAAGCCAGAGACCACAACTTCATTGCCTCGGTGCACAAGGCCGAAGACCGAGTGCCCCCTTATTTGTTGATGTACCACACTGTAGTGGTGTTGTCTGTTCTGACCTGTACCACCTTGTTCTGAACAGATGCAGAGAAAACCTGAAGTGCTAGAAAAACAGCTCTGAGTTCCAACAGATTGATGTGGAGCAGAGATTCCTGAGAGGACCATAATCCCTGGGTGGAGAGGTCGCCCATGTGAGCTCCCCATCCCAAGAGGATGCATCTGTAGTAAGGGTCAAGGAATGGGACAGAGATGAAAGGCACCCCTGTCTCAGATTGCTCTGATCCTGCCACCACTGAAGGGCCTGGATCAGAGTTCGAGGTCACTGGGATTAACTTGGATAGAGGATCTCTTCTTTGAGACCAGAAAGCTCTCAAATGGAACTGAATGTCCCTCATCTGAAATCTTGCTCCTTGCACCACAGCTGTGGAGGCAGCCATGTGCCCTAGGAGCTGCAGGAAATGCCTTGCTGGTCGAGAGACCTGCAGAGTGAAGGAGGCAGCCAGGGCCACTAAGGTCCTTACCCTTTCCAAGGGAAGAAGGCTCTGGTCTGCTTTGTGTCCAGTTCTCGCCTATAAAGGTGAGTACCTGGACAGGTTCCAAAACTGACTTTGGAAGATTGAGAAGAAATCCCAGAGAGGTAAGCAGCTGCTGGGTAACTAGCAGGTGTGATTTGACCTGTCTGGAGACTGACCCACAATGAGCCAGTCGTCCAGGTAGGGAAAATGGCAATCTTTGCCTTCTTAGGTGAGCGACTGCTACTGCCAGACATTTTGTGAACACCCTTGGGCAGAAGTGAGGCGAAGGGCATTGCTCTGAACTGATAATGGCCTGAGGGCAGTTCGAATCTGAGGTACTTTCGATGGGAGCTTCTGATAAGAACATGGAAGTAGGCATCTTTGAGGTCCAGGGAGGCTAGCCAGTCCCCTGGCCTTAGGGAGAGTAAAATCATTCCCAGTGTCACCATTTTGAACTTTGGCTTTAAAAGGTGCTTGTTTAGATATCTTAGATCCAGGATAGGCCGCCACTCTCCTGTCTTTTTTGGGGTAGGAAGTACCTGGGTACAGACCCTTGCCCTGGTGAAGGGGAGAAACCCTTTCTACAGCTCTGAGAGCCAGGAGGGTTGAGACTTCTGTTTCCAAAGCAAGAGTCCCTAAAGGGTTTGTAGGTGGAAAAGATCTGGCTCTCATCTTTGGAAATTTCTTGAAGCTGAGAACCAGACCCTGGCTCACTACTTCCAGGACCCACCTGTCTGACGTTAAAGACTGCCAGTCCTGGACGAAGTGAGCCAACCTGCCCCCTACAGGTAGTGGAGAGCCGACCCTGGGCATCCCATCAGGGTGCCTGTTTGGCAGGGGCTTTAGGCTGAGGGGTGGGAGCAGGCCTGCTCGAACCCCGTCTGCCTCTCCCTCTGAAGAACCCCCTCTGTACATAGGCTGAAGAGGAGGAGGCCTGAGTCTGGTAAAAAGGCCTGTGAAAAGGCCTACCCCTACCCCTGGAGGGCTGCCTCTGAGGAGTGGCTTGCCGTTCCTTGGCTTGTGCACTCCTGTAAGTGGTTCTATATTCATCCATTTTCTTCATATAATTCTCTGTCTGCTCCCCAGAGAATTTCCCACCACAGGAAAATCCATAGCCTTAGACTGGGTATCCTGTGACAAAGTAGTACACCTGAGCCAGGCCAATCTCCGAAAAGCCACAGATGTAGCCATGACTCTAGAGGATACATCGTTAGAATCCACTGCAGCATGGAACTGCACCTTAGATGCCTCAATGCCATCAAGAGCCACCTGCTCCAGCTCCTTTGCGAGCTGGCCATGGACCTGTTTGGCTAAGGCCATGACAGTATCCCATCTAGATTTCTGGTATCTTGTAACATAAGCCATATAGTTATCTTGTCTGAGTCCCAAGGGTGCTGCCATGTATTGTTTTTTGGCTATGGCATCAATCTTCCTGGAATCCTTGTCAGGAGGATGTGAAGCCAGTGGAATATTAGCTTTATCACAGGCTGCAGCCTGAACTACTAACATGACTGCATTGCTGTGAAAGAAAATCTGTATCAGGACCTGACAAAGTGTACCTCCTGTCCATCTTTTTATCCACAGGAGGCACAGAATTAGGAGCTTTTAAAATTGTTATTGTTTGTTTTCTAAAGATTTATGTAAGGGATGGACAACCTCCTGGACTCGGGGATATCCATCATCTCCACATAGTCAGGCTCCTCTTGCTCATCCAAAGCCTCCTCTAAAGGAAGCTGGAGGGTCTCAGCAACTTTTATAAAACAAAAATGAGAAGGGGACTCAGAAAGCCTAGGGGAGACTCACCTGAAGGTCTGTCTGGGAGATGTCGGTTCAATGGCCACATCCAGACTTTCAAAGTCACATCACACTGATCATAATCCTCATCCCTTCCTCTGGTTCATAGAACTCTTCTATATCATAATCCTGAACCACTGGAACCGACCGAACCGACTTTTGCCAGACAGTGGCGGTTTGGAGGAACTGGGACAGGGACTGGACAATCTGTATTGCCCTGGCTATCTCTGCAGCAGTTGGAGAAGGAATTTTGGACTCCAAACCTGCTGATTTTTTAGATTTCTTTGCTGGAACTGGCTCCTAAGAGCCAGCTTTTCGTTTGCCTGAGGAAGTCTCGCCCTGGTCAGAGGGCACTCCCTCCGGTTCGGTTGGCACTGAACCGGGCTGGCCATCCGGGTCAGCGGACTTTTTGGCCTCTCGTTCCCTGAGCCTGCCCACTCTCTTGTCCAGGGTGGCTGCAGGGAAATTTTTACAAATTTGGCAGTCTGAATTGAGGTGGTCAAACCCCAGACATAGACACATGTAGTGTGGGTCAGCCTTGGCAAAGGCTTCCACAGACACTACAAGTGTTGAAACAGCATAGTGGGCCGGTTTTTCTTTTGGGTTTCTCAGACATGATGCCAGCCTAACCAACAAACTTGCCCTTTTAATGGCAGTGCCAGGCAAGACACCCTTATCGGTTCCAAACCATGTCACGGGTCGTGGAAAAAAACGTAATGAAATCCGGTTATTTTAGAACCGATAAGAACCGGGAACCACACTATAAGAAGCCTTAAAAGGCTTTAAGGTTATATTTTGATACAACTCGATCGGTTCCACCGAACCGATAATACTTTACAAGTTCCACACAGAAAAAAACCCTATCTATTACTTACGATTACCATAGACAGAGCCTGAACCGATCGGTTTTGCGGTTAAAATAATGAAATCGCGGTTAAATTAAACCGAGAAATAGCGCTTTAAACCAAAGAAATGAACCGAGCAACAGGAGGAATCTCCGGAGCGACTGTTCAGTGAGGCGGGAGTAAAGAATCTGACGGTTTCGGTTTGAAACAAGCCTAACAGAGCTTCTGAACCGAGCTCGCGCTCTAAGCTCCATGCTCTGCATGGAAGTTAACTCTTTCACCTCCGGAGCAGTTCTAAGGCTGGGACAAACTGCAATAGTCATAATATAGCAAGACTTCATGTTGTTTGAAGGGCTCTTTTCACATCCAGACTGTGCAATCTCCTCTCACCAGAGGAGGAATGGTCAGTGAAGAACACAGGATGAGACATAGATTGGTTAAGGTGGAAGTCTGAAACCACCTTAGGTAAAAATTTCCTGTTAGTCCTGAGGACCACCTTATCTCTATGGAAAGAGATAAAATCAGGCTCCACTGACAAGGCTTGTAACTCGCTCATGCGCCTGGCAGAAGTGATGGCCACTAAGAAAACAGTTTTCCAAGTCAAGTACTTAAGTTCTGCTGAGAACAAAGGCTCAAAAGGGGGCTGCATAAGCTGAGCAATGCAAACGTTAAGGTCCCAAGCAGGGGCAGGGTCCCTGAATGGCAGATTGGTATGAAGCAATCCCTTGAAAAACTTGGAGAATACAGGGTGAGCTGAAAGAGAAGAAAGCTTACCTGCTGAAAGAAAAGCAGAGACAGCTGCCAGGTGCACCCTTAGTGTAGCTGGTCTGAGTCCCAAGCTATTCAGATGAACCATATAGTCAAGGACTGTGGGCAGGTCAGCAGACTCTGGGAAATATGCTTCCCAGGCACCATGTGGAGAATATTTTCCATTTGGAATTATAGGTAGTTCTGGTGGAAGGCTTCCTAGAAGCTTTCAGAATATCCATGACACCTTGAGAGAGGTGTAAATCAGCAAACTCTAACTCTTCAAGAGCCAGGCCTTGAGATTGAGAGATTTAAGATTCGGGTACCAAACCCTCCCCTGAGCACAGGTTAACAGGTTGTAATTCCTGGGAAGAGACCAGGGAAGGTGGACTGCTAAGGACAACAGGAGAGGGTACCAGGGCTGTCTGGCCCAGTCTGGGGCAATCAGAATCACGATGCCCAGGATTGAGACCTGATTTTTACTAGCACCTTGAACAGGAGAGGGAAGGGGGAAAAGCATACAGGAACTTCCCTTCCCAATTGAGAACCAAGGCATCCAGGGGGACTGAGCCCAACACTGGGGGCCTGCAGCAAAAAAGGGGAAGTTGGTGATTGTCTGGGGCTGCAAAAAGATCTATCTGTGGGGTGCCCCATCTGGAGAAGATCACCTCCAAAACCAGGGGATCCAGTGACCATTCGTGATGGCCCTGGGAAATCCTGCTGAGAGCATCTGCCAGGACATTGTCCTTGCCTGGGAGGAGTACTGCTGTAAGGGAGGTGTTCAGGGAAAAAGCCAGAGACCACAACTTCATTGCTTCTGTGCACAAGGCCGTAGACAGAGTGCCCCCTTGCTTGTTGATATACCACATTGTGGTAGTATTGTCTGTCCTGATCTGAACAACCTTGTTCTGAACAGACCTGGAAAAAGCTTGAAGTGCTAGAAACACTGTTCTGAGTTCCAACAGATTGATGTGAAGCAGAGATTCCTGAGGAGACCACAACCCTTGGGTGGTCAGGTCTCCCAAGTGGGCCCCCCCCCCCAAGAGGGAGGCATCTGTAGTAAGGATTAGAGAGTGAGCCTGAGTGACAAAAGGAACTCCCTGTCTTAGATTGTCCTGATCCTTCCACCACTGCAAAGCCTGGATCAGGGTTCGAGTCACTGGTATCAGTTTGGTCAAAGGGTCCTTTTTCTGAGACCAAAAGGCTCTCAAGTGGAACTGAATGTCCCTCATCTGAAATCTTGCTCCCTGCACCACTGCTGTGGAAGCAGCCATGTGACCCAGGAGCTGCAGAAAATGCCTTGCTGGTCGAGACACCTGGAGGGTGAATGAAGAGGCCAGTGTGATAAGGGTTCTTGCCCTGTCCAGGGGAAGGAAGGCTCTTGCCTTTTCTGTATCAAGCTCTGAGCCTATGAAGGTGAGGAGCTGAACAAGCTCTAGAAGTGACTTTGGAAGATTCAGAAGGAAACCTAGAGAGGTGAGCAGTTGCTGAGTTATCTGTATGTGTAACTTGACTTGGTCTGGGGACTGGCCTACTATGAGCCAGTCGTCCAGGTATGGCAAGATGGCAATCCTTTGCCTTCTTAGGGAAGCAACTACTACTGCCAGGCATTTTGTGAACACCCTTGGAGCAGAGGTTAGGCCGAAGGGCATTGCTCTGAATTGGTAATGGCCTGAGGGTAGCTCGAACCTGAGGTACTTTCGATGGGAGCTTCTGATGAGAATATGGAAATAGGCATCCTTGAGGTCCAGGGAGACTAGCCAGTCCCCTGGCCTCAGAGAGGGTAGAATTATTCCCAGAGTCACCATTTTGAACTTTGGCTTTAAAAGGTGCTTGTTTAGATATCTGAGATCCAGGATGGGCCGCCATTCTCCTGTCTTTTTGGGGGTGAGGAAGTACCTAGAGTACAATCCTTTCCCTTTGTGTCGGGGTGGAACCCTTTCTACAGCTCTGAGAGCCAAGAGGGAAGAGACCTCTGCCTCTAGGGCAAGTGCCTCTGAAGGATTTGCAGGTGGAAAGGATCTGGTTCTCATCTTGGGAAATTTTTTGAAGCTGAGAACCAGTCCCTGGCTTACTACTTCCAGGACCCATTTGTCTGATGCTAAAGACTTCCAGTCCTGGACAAAGTAAGCCAGCCTGCCCCCTACAGGTGGTGGAGAATAGGCCCTGGAAAACCCATCAGGATGCCTGTTTGGCAAGGGGTTTAGGCTGAGGGGTGGAAGCAGACCTGCTTGTACCCCTTCTGCCTCTCCCTCTAAAGAACCCCCTCTGAGCATAGGCAGAAGAGGAGGCCTGGGCTTGGTAGAAAGGCCTATGAAAAGGCCTGCCCCTACCCCTGGGATGCTGCCTCTGAGGAGTGGCTTGCCTTTCCTTGGCCTGGGCACTTCTATAGGTGGTCCTGTATTCATCCATTTTCTTCATGTAGTTCTCTGTTTGCTCCCAAACAGAGAATTACACAACAGGAAAATCCATGGCCTTAGTCTGGGTATCCTGAGACAGGCTAGTACATCTGAGCCAAGCCATCCTATGAAGGGCCACAGATATAGCCATGACTCTAGATGAAACATCATTGGAGTCCACTGCAGCATGGAATTGCACCTTGGATGCCTCAACACCATCGGCAGCCACCTGCTCCAGCTCCTTGGCAAGCTCGCCAGGGACCTGTTTAGCTAAAGCCAAGACAGTGTCCCATCTAGATTTCTGATATCTAGCTGTATAGGCCATATAATTGGCCTGCCTGAGTCCCAAGGATGCTGCAATGTACCGTTTCTTTGCCATGGCATCAATCCTCCTGGAGTCCTTATCTGGGGGTGTGATGCCAAGGGTATATTAGCCTTATCACAGGCTGCAGCCTGCACTACCCCAACATGGCTGCATTGCTAGGTAAAGAACTCCGTATCTGAGCCTGACAGAGTATACCTCTTGTCCATCCTTTTATCCACAGGAGGTATAGAATTAGGAGTCTTTAAAATCTTAAATGTCTGTTTCCCAAAAGACTTGTGTAGGGGAATAGACAGCCTCCTGGACTCTGGGATATCCATCATTTCCACAGAGTCAGGCTCTTCTTGGTCATCCACAGCTTCTTCCATAGGAAGCTGAAGGGTTTCGGCCACTTTCTTGTAAAACATGAAATGGGAGGGGGACTCAGAAAGCCTAGGAGGAGACACTCCTGAAGGTCTGTCTGGGGAGATGTCCGGGTCAATGGGCACATCCAGACTTTCATAATCACATTCACTTTCCTCATACTCTCCTTCCTCCTCCTCCGGTTCATAAAATTCCTCCAAATCATAATCTGGAACCAGTGGAACCGGCCGAACCGAGCGCCTTCCTGATGGTGCCGTTCGGTTGGAACCAGGGATAGCAATTGAACAATTTTTATCGCTTTGGCTATTTCATCAGCGGTTGGAGAAGAAGAAACTTTTGGATCCACACCAGCTGATTTATCCCTTCTTGTTCTCTTAACCGGAACAGACTCCTCAGAATCGGTTCTCCTTTTGCCCGAAGAAGTTTCGCCCTGGTCAGAGGGCACTCCTTCTGGTTCGGTTTGAACCGAACCAGACTGGCCATCCAGGTCAGCGGACTTTTTGGCCTCCCTTTCCCTGAGCCTACCAACTCTCTTTTCTAGGCTAGCTGCAGGAAAATTTTTACAAATCTGTCAGTTTGAATCAAGGTGGTCAAACCCCAGACAATAAACACAGGTGGTGTGGGGGTCAGCCTTAGCAAAGACTTCCCCACACACACTACAGTGTTGAAACCCAGTGGGCCCAGTTTTTCTTTTGGGTTTCTCAAACATAGTGCCAGTCCTAACAAAACTTACCCTTTTAATGGCAATCCGACAGGCAAGACCCAGCTGTATCGGTTTCCTGACCATATTACGAATTATTGGAAACGTAGTAAAATCCGTTTTTTTAGAACCGATAAGAACCGGTAACCACACTCTAAAAGTAGAAATAAAGATTTTTAAACAACTTGATCGGTTCAAACCGAATCGATGAACCGTTTACAAGTTCCACACTGAACAGAAAACAATATAAACCTATCTAGTACTCACGAATACCACAGACAGAGACTGAACCGACAGGTTGTGGTTTAAATACGGTTGAACCGAGAAGAACGGTACTTTAACCAACAAATTGAACCAAGCAAAGGAGAAATCTCCGAAGCGACTGTTCAGTGAGGCAGAGTAAAGAATCTGACGGTTTGAGTTCAAACAGCTACAGACAGAGTCTCAACCGAGCTCGAGCTCAGCGTTCCATGCCTGGCATGGAAAGTTAACTCTTTCATCTCTGGGGCAGTTCGAAGGTTGGGACTCACTGCTATTGTCAGAATACAGCAAGACTGCATGTTGTTTGAAGAAGAGCGTCTTCCACGAAAGAAACTTCAGATCTTCAGAAACTGCAGGTTCGAAGGGAGGGAGAGTAAGTTTCTCGAGAACAAAATTCAAGTCCCAAGGGGGAGCAGGGGTACGGATGGGGGGTCCTAAATGAAGGACCCCTCTGAGAAAGGTCTTAGAGACCTCCAGTTGAGCGAAAGCTTTATCTGCGAAGGGAACATGGTAGGCTGAAATAGCAGCCATGTGAACCTTTAGGGAGGAATGACTGAGACCCAGGTCGAAGAGATGATGTAAATACTCCAGCAGATAAGCCACCGAACAGGAGAAAGGCTCCACGTTCTTAGAGGTGGCCCAAATAGAGAATCTCTTCCACTTCATGGCATAAGTGAATTCCCCTTCACAAAAGTAGGAGCAAGGCAGAAGCAGGAAACTACAGACCTGTTAGTTTAACCTCAGTGGTAGGGAAAATGATGGAATCACTTCTGAAGGAAAGAATTGTTGCATATCTAGAGGCCAGAGGGGCACAGGACCCAAGGCAGCATGGATTCACAGCGGGAAGGTCATGCCAGACAAATCTGATAGATTTCTTTGACTGGGTGACCAAAGTAGTAGATCAGGGAGGGGCTGTGGACATGGCCTACCTAGACTTTAGCAAGGCATTTGACAGTCCCACACAAAGATTAATATACAAGTTAGCCAGCCTGGGAGTGGGTCCCAAGATGACAGCCTGGGTAAAGAATTGGCTGGAGAATAGGACACAGAGAGGTAATAGTAAATGGAGTCCACTCTAAAAGGGGTTAGCAGTGGGGTACCACAGGGTTCAGTATTAGGACCGACCCTCTTCAATGTCTTTATAAGCGACATTGCAGAGGGACTGGAAGGAAAAGTATGTCTCTTTGCAGATGACACAAAGATCTGCAACAGAGTTGATGCACAAGGTGGGGTGGAAAGGATGAGAAGGGACTTGGCAAGGTTAGAGGAATGGTCAAATGTATGGCAGCTTAGATTCAATGCTAAGAAGTGCAAGGTAATGCACCTGGGAAACAAAAACCCAGAGGAAGAGTACACAATGGGGGTGAGATACTAACAACAACAAAAATGGAAAGGGACCTGGGGGTAGTCATATCAGATGACCTAAAGGTGGGCAAGCAATGTGAGAGGGCAGCAAGGAGGGCTGGGGGGATACTGGGATGCATAGGGAGAGGCATCACCAGCAGAAAACAAGAAGTTATTATCCCTCTGTACAGACAGCTGGTGAGACCACATCTGGAGTACTGCGTGCAGTTCTGGAGACCCAATCTCCATAAACATAGACAGGATGGAAGCTGTCCAGAGGAGGGCAACTAAAATGGTGCAGGGTCTGCACCGAAGACATATGAAGAGAGACTTAAGGAGCTTAATATGTATAGCCTTGAGGAAAGGAGGAGAGGGGACATGACAGAAACTTTCAAGTATCTCAAGGAATCAACAAAGTCCAAGAGGTAGCATCTTTCAAAAAAAGAGGTGTGCAAGAACAAGGGGCACAATTTGAAGATAGAAGGGGGCGGCTCAGAAGAATTTAAGGAAGTATTTTTTCACAGAGAGGGTTGTGGATGTATGGAACAGCCTTCCAGAGGAGGTTGTGGAGTCAAAAACAGTGGTGGAATTCAAGCATGCATGGGACAGTCATAAGGCAATTCTAGGGGGTGGGGGTAGGAAGAAGTAGACTGCTGGTTAACTAGGATCTGCAGCTTATCCATCAGGTAGGGAAATGGGCAGACTGGGTGGGCCAAGCGGTCCTTATCTGCTGTCAATTTCTATGTTTCTATGTTAAGTGGACCTGAGGGTTTTCTAGCTTCCACCAAAATCTCTGCCAATTTTGGAGAGACGCCAAAACGGGATTTGGCTAGGTCTGCAGGAGCCAGGCATGAAGTTGAAGGGACTTGAGACCTGGATGGACCTGGGTCCCCTGATCCTGGGTCAGCAAACCTCAAGATAGAGGAAGAGGAAGAGGAGGAACCTCTGAGTATTGTTGTAGAAGAGAGAACCAGATTTGCCTGGGCCAGAAAGGAGTGATCGGAATCATTCTCGCTCCTTCTGTGGTTAGTTTCTGCAATACTCGTGGGATAAGGGGAAATGGGTGAAAAGCACAGACGAATCTATCCTTCCAGTCTAGAGACAGAGCGTCACTCCAGAAAGCACCTCGCTCTGGAATGAGCGAGCAAAAGGTGGAAAGTTTTGCATTTTGCGGAGAGGCGAACAGGTCTACCTGCGGAGTCCCCCAGAGCTGAAAGATATCGTCTAGCACCCTTTGGTCCAATTCCCACTTGTGTGCCAGGGCAGAGGAGCGGCTTAGCTTGTCTGCCAGGGTGTTGTCGACTCTTGGAACAAGAATCACCGTGAGGTGAAGGTTGTGTTGAGTTGCCCAATCCCAAACCCTCATTGCTTCCCTGCATAGAGGGTAGGAGCGAATGCCTCCCTGCTTGTTGATGTACCACACCATGCACATCTTGTCCGTCTGGATGGCTAGGTGGCCGGGAAGAATGTATTGGTGAAGGGCTTGGAGAGCGTATAGCACAGCTCGAAGCTCAAGCACGTTGATGTGGAGAGCTAGTTCCAGTCTGGACCATAAGCCCTGGGTCCGATGAGGGCCCAGATGGGCTCCCCAACCTTCACCTGATGCGTCTGTGGTCAGAGTCTGGGATGATGAAAGAAGGGGACCCCCCGAAATAGGTTCTCTCGAACCATCCACCATTGCAAGTCTTGTGCCATCGGCGAGGAGATCAGAACTAGATGATCTAGGTCGTCTACAAGTTGATCCCACTGAGAGCGAAGAGTCCACTGAGAGATCCTCATGTGGAGTCGAGCTCGGGGGACCATCGGAATAGCGGCCGCCAAGAGCCCCAGAAGACGGAGGACCGACCTTGCCAGAACCCTCTTGCGTTCTGATAGCAGGGAAATCTGGGATTGAAGAGAGACCGCCCTGTCTGGAGGCAGGAAGGCCTTGCTCACCATCATATCAAGGATAGCCCCGATGAACTGTAGCCTCTGGGAAGGGTCCAGATGAGACTTGGAATGGTTGATGGTAATACCCAGGCAAGTGAAGACCTGCTGGGTGAGGGAGAGAAAATGCAGGAGTTCCTCCCTGGACGAGGCCTCCAGGAGCCAGTCGTCCAGGTAAGGGAACACCTGTACTCCCTTCGTACGCAGGTGGGCCGCTACCACAGCCAGGCATTTGGTAAATACGCGGGGTGCCGAAGAAAGACCAAAGGGGAACGCCTTGAATTGGTAGTGTTCCCCCTGAAATGCAAAACAAAGATACTTGTGATGAGAAGGACGAATGGGAATGTGCAGATAGGCATCCTGCATATCTAGCACACAAAGCCATTGACCCGGCCGAAGAAGTGGCAGAAGGCTCTGCAGAGAGAGCATCCTGAACCTTTTGTATTCCACATAAAGGTTCAATGAACTGAGATCTAGAATGGGTCTGAGATCTCCCGTCTTCTTCGGGACAAAGAAGAAATGAGAATAGTAATCCATCCTTCGAAGATGAAGGGGCACGGGTTCTATCGCCTGCTTCGCGACAAGGGCCGAGATTTCTTCCTGGACCAAAGGAAGATGATCCTTTGAATAGGACTACTTCAGGGGAGGGTGGCGGGGTGGTTTCTGAAGAAACTCTATGGTGTGCCCCTCCGCTATGAGCTGGAGCACCCAAGAATCCGTGGTTATCCTCTCCCAACCCGGAAGGTGGAGAGAAAACCTCCCTCCTACCGGTTCCTCCGGTAGGTCCGGAGGCGGTGGGAGAGGAAAGGAGTCAGGTGGTGTGGGGCAGCGCCACAGCTGAGACACCCGCTGCCTTTTTGGGTGGAGGGGGCCTGGCAGCTGCGGGGGCCCGACGTTTAGTGGCCCGCCTTCCTTGGGGTTTCGCATGAGGCCGACTCCGTCTGCGAAAAGAACAACGCTGCTGGTGATGGGGACGGTACATGGAATCCACGCATTTCAGAGCCGTCCCCTTCTCTTGCAAGTCGGTGATGATGTCCTTGACATCGCCACCAAAAAGCACCGACTCCCTGAAAGGTGCCTTGTGAATGGCGGATTGCACCTCCAGGACCAAGCCCGACACGTGGAGCCAGGTATGACGCTGTAGACTCACAGCGAAAGCGGAGCTCCGCCCTGCAGTGTCCACTGCATCGTATGTCGCCCGCAAAATGTGGCGACTGGTCGAACGAGCAGAACGGACGAGGTCTGCTAACTCCTGTTTGACTTGGGAGTCAGGTAAGGAGTCCAGCTTGGATTCCACCTGGGTAAGGATGGCCTTCTGGTAATCCATATGGGCGATGTAATTCAGGGCCCAAATTCCCAGTGTGGAAGAGGCGTAAATCTTTCTTCCATACTGGTCCAGGAGGCGAGATTCCTTATCCAGAGGAGATGAGCTCAGATACTTTGAATGTGCCGACCAGCCATGAGCGGCACTAATCACGACTGAGTCGGCATGAGGGTGAGAGTCAAGACAGTCTACACCCTTGGGAGCCTGGTATAGCCTGTTAGACTTCCTGGGAAGTGGGGCTAAAGCCGACGGTTGTTTCCAAATTGTGGTTACAAGGTGGGTGTGAGGCTCGATTCAGGGTGGCACTAAAGTTGGAGCTGTCACGGGCAGGTCCAGATGTTCGGCAAGTTTAAGTCGCTGAGGATCTGGTTCCAAAGAGCGCCACTGGTGAACTTCCTAGATTTTTCTAAGCAACCCCGTGAAGGATGGATCCTCCGGAGGAGACTTCGGAGGGGTCCTCGGCCGGGGCTTAGATGGAAAGAGGGGCTCGTCGTCTCTCTTGGAGCATCCTTCGGAAGACTCCGAGGAATCTGAGAGGGAAGAAGCAGAAGAGGAAAAAGACTCCCTTACACGACTAAGAGGAGGAATGGGTTCCTTGGATGGTACCCTTGAACGCGTGTCCTGCCCCTCTCGGAATCCAGAGGGAAGCGCCCTGGAGTCTGGAGGTGGTGAGGGAGTGTGCCGCCTCAGACGTATGGGAGCCGGGGGCGGCACCATCGTCGTGAGGTGGCTCTCTACCTCCTTGGTGAGTTGAGCCTCGGCCTCAGCCCACCAAGAGGCCAGAGTCTCCTGCAGATCCACCGGCGGCCGTGGGGGTGGTGGAGGAGGGGAAAAGGTGTACGGGTTGTACCCGTAAGGCAAGTATCCGAAACCCGGCTGCGGGAAACCCGGCATTGGGTAATGCGGCGTCAGGTACTGCAGCGTCAGAGGGACCGGCGACGGGTACTGCGGTGCTTGATACTGCGGTCCCGGCTATGATGGCATCGGATAAGATGGCGGGTACCCGGGAGCCGAGGAGCTGCTGGAGTAGGCGGCCGGTCGGCGACCAGGCGGATCCACGATAAGGGCCTGGAGGGCCCAATGGAAGAGCTATCCCCTGCGGCGTCGGAGTACCGGCATTGGCGGTACCGGCGTCGAACCGACCAACATCAGATCCGGTTCCGTCGGAGGAGGGTCTGACGGAGGAGGAAGATCCATCGCGCCGCCGGGGATGAAGGAGAGAAATCCGGAGTCAGGCGGGGTGACTCGGGCTCCCCAGACAGCAGCGAGAGAGCTGCGGGGAACGGGGCGATGGGCGTGGGAAGGTCCCATTGTCGGTTCCGGCGCCGCGTCGGAGGAGCCGGGTGTGGCTTAGGGCGAGTTCGGAGGGCACGGAGGCATCCCGACTTATAGGAGCCCTCGCCGGAGGCGGGCCAAGGAGGAGGAGCGGCCCAGTCCGGGAGGGAAGTGGTTGTGCGCCACCCCGAAGGGTCGGGCGTCTTATCGACCCTCTCCATGCGGACGTTGGAGGAGCTGACATTCGACTTAGAAGAGTCGCCCATGCCAGTAGGCCGCGAGCCTGCGGCTGAACCGGCGTCGGAGGCCTCCACAAGGCCCGAACATGAGCCAGATGGGGGGGCCGACACCTCCTCCAAAACCTTGGAGGCGGCCGTCGAACATTCCCCCGGAGGGGATGTTACCTTATCCGTGTCTCTGGCAGGAGACGCGGTAGAGGAGGACTTCTCCCGGTGCCTCTCCTTGTCCTTCTTTTTCCGATGTCCTTCGGGGGAAGTGGACGCCTGCCTCAACTTTTTCAACTCTTTCTCCATAGAAGACATCTTTTTCTTGAGGAGATGGGCTTCCAGGGACTGTTGCGCCATTTTTGGGTGGCCGCATTGAAGTTGAGGCAATGCTGGCACTTCGACGGTTGATCAGGGCCCTAGGCAGAAGAGCACAGCGAATGGCCGTCCTTGTGTGGCAGTTGGGCGTCACCACGGAAGGTACGCGCTATTTTTGTGCTCGGAGGGTGTGAGGACTGACATACGCGGCAGTGTACCCTGGCGACTGAAAAGAAATAACTATTATTCGGTAAAAGCGATGAAAGACAGGGCTGACTAAGCACCGAACTTTACGAGGCACTGCACGAGCTGGCGGCGAGGAAAGAACTGGAAGGGCGGGCGTCTGGGACATCCTTATACCGGCGTTGTATAGCGCGGTCACCTGATATGGGGCGGTCCCTCGCCAGGGACTGCTGGCTGGAAATTTTTCTGTGGGGTCCTGCCGCCGGCCGGCGTCAGTCCTATATGTAATTACCTACTGTAAGAGCCCTCGCGAAGTAAGATCTGCCTCTTTTCTACTCCAGAAATCCAGGGCCTGGCATTTTCTGTCAGGATATGTCTAGGCTGCAGTGGACAAAACGCTTTCTATATGCCTTTCCGCCTCTTCTTCTAATTCAGAGGGTACTTCTCAAGTTCGAGTCCCAGGGGAGCAAAATGATTCTCACTGCTCCCTTCTGGCCTCAGCAGATATGGTTTCCGTTACTCAACAGTATGTCAGAAACCCCTCCGAAACCACTTCCCCTTCAGACGAATCTTCTGACTCAGGGGCCTGTGGTCCATCCCAATCTGGGATCACTTCACCTTCACGCTTGGCTCCTGAAGAGATAGAAGTGAACAGGTTCAATGTCTCCCGCAGAGTTTCAGATATTCTTCTGGCTGCGCACAAGCCAGCCACTAGGAAAACTTATATAGCCAAATGGAAGCGTTTTTTGCTCTGGTGTACAAAATCCTCTTTGAATCCTTTTTCCTGCCTACCAAATAAAGTTCTAGAGTACCTTTTGGACCTCTCAAATTCAGGTTTGCAATACTCTACAGTCAAGGTTCACCTTTGTGCCATTTCAGCTTATCATGAGCCAGTACTTTCCTTGTCAATGGCTCAGTTACCCGTGGTTAAGAGGTTCCTTAAGGGAATTCTGTACACCAGACCTCCTATCAGACCTATCAACCTGGGACATTAATCTTGTGCTAGACAAGCTCACTCAAAAACCTTTTGAGCCTCTAGCTACCTGTGAGTTGAAATTCCTCACTTGAAAAATGGCCTACCTGGTGGCAATTACCTCGGCCCTCAGAGTCTCTGAGATACATGAGTTGGTCACAGACCCTCCGTATACTGTGTTTCATAAAGATAAAGTAGTTCTTAGGACCCATCCTAAGTTTCTCCCTAAGGTTGTTTCAGAATTCCATCTAAACCAACCTTTGATCCTTCCTACTTGCTTTGCGAACTTTCAAAATGAAGGGGAGCATTCTCTTCATTCTTTGGATGTCAAAAGGGCACTGCGTTTCTATTTAGATAGGACAAAAGATTTTAGCAAAGCTCAACAACTGTTTGTTTCTTTCAGCGAGATCCGGCTGGGTCAATCTGTTGCTATCAGATGCATTTCAGCATGGCTGGTGGCATGCCTTCACCACTGTTATTCCATGGCGCAGGTTAAGCTGGAAGGCAGAGTGTACGCTCACTCTACTAGATCGGTCGTGGCATCCCTGGCAGAAATCTGCTACGTGCCCATTGCAGATCTTTGCAATGCAGCCACCTGGAGCTCAGTGCATACTTTCGTCAAACACTATGCCCTGGATGTCCATGCCAGATGACATGTTTCGTTTGGCAGAACCATCCTTAATGGACTTCTGTCCTAAATCTGTGAGCTCTTGGTCTCTTCTGCTGCCCTCTCGGGGGGATTATTAGATCTGTACTCTTCCATTAGTGTTAATGAGTGGTGGAGACTTTATGTCCAGGAAGATATGGAAATTACGTACCTACCATAATTCTTGATCTTCTTGGACAGAGTCTCCACCACTCATTCACATGCCCACCCACCATCCCCCGGGCTCACCTCTGTTGTTGGTCTTCACTCCATCAATTTTTAGGCTGTGAAGACTTCTTTCTTGACCCTTCTTATACGGGTCTTCCGGACTATCTTATGTCTGGTTTTTGGTTAGGCTATCCTTCTAGGTTAGTTGCGCTGCACCTCCTCGGAAAAAAAGGTACTGAGGCATTTGGAGGGTCGACGCCGAGATAGTCATTGCCACATGAGCAGAGGCTCACGGCGCCGCTCCTTATGGCTCCATCTCTGACGCCGGCCCTCCTGCAAAAAGTTTGCTCCCGCTGGTCCTTGCGTAGATCCCATTAGTGTGAATGAGTAGTGGAGACTCCATCCAAGAAGATCAAGAATTACGGTAGGTACGTAATTTCCGCTTACTGCTGGTAAGCTATCAGAACATGCAGCATCAGTTCCACCTCTGTGCTTAGTGCTTCTAGCTGCAAAAGTTCTGCTCCTGTAGGTCCCTAGCACCTCCAGCCCTAAAACCAAAATGGAGCTTTATGGACAAGATGGGTTCTTTGGAGATCTTACAATTAGACTGCTGCATGAAACAAAAGGTGGTATAGCACATGCAAAACATTTTAACTCTTTTGGCTTATGTGGAGGACTGTTCCATAAGCCAGGAATCTCAAAGTACATAGTTAAGAATTATTACACATTGTTAGAATTAATAACAAGAATATATACCTTCAAAATACAGTTGAATTGGATTATAGGAAATCACTGACAGTCTCTAAGAAGTACAACTGGTATTAACCTGTATTCTGACACTTCTATTACATAATACCATACCCTGTCAGAGATTTTTGGCAGAGCTCCAGCTGCTCCTGTAAATGAGGTAAAAGCTGCCCCATTGTTTCGTCTCCAACACAGCACTGAACCACATTAGTATTTTCATGTGCTCGCTGCATTATTTTTATCCATGATTTATCAATATTCTGAAAACGTTTGGCTTCCTAAACATGAAAATAAAGGATAGAAAAATCTGTGTCAATAAAATGTCAATAGAGTTGCATGTTTTCTAAATTGTGTTATTTTAAGTTACTTTCACTTGCCTGTGGCAGTTGTTTTGCTATATCTCCACCGACAAAAACAGCCTCAAGATAAACCCATAGATTTTGTACTACGAACCACTGTTCAATTATATCAGTAGATGTGGTCAATTTATGCACCCAGCTCTGAATATCCTTCTTAAATGGTGCATTGTATCTAAAAAAGAAAGTTGAGATAATTATACATACAGATCAAAAGTAACTAATCAAAGAAATACAGAGTATTAAAACATGTCAGGAAGACATGAACAAACTGGGCAACCAATAAGATTCCCATATGCCTATACCATGCATTCTTAATCCAATTACAGTTTTTGCCCCAACCACCTCCACTGGGAAGCTGCTGTAGGCATCCACCACTCTTTCTGTGAAAAAGTACTTCCTCACATTTCCCCTGAATCTACTCCCCTCCCCTCCATCTTCATAATATGACCCCTTGTTCTTAAGCATTTTTACTTCTGAAAAATGCTTCCCTCTTGTACCCTATCTATACCCATGAGGTATTTGAAAGTCTCTATCTTATCCCCCCCTCCCTCCTTTCCTCCAGGGTATACGTGTTGAAGTTCTTTAGCCTCTCCTCATAGGGCTTTTTATACAGGCCTTGCACTATTTTAGTTGCTGTCCTCTGGACCACCTCTACTTTCTCTATGTTCTTCCGGAGATGTGGTCTCCAGAACTGGACACATTACTCTAGGTGAGGTCTCGCCAACAATTCATACAATAGTATCACCACCTCCCTTTTTCTGCTGGTGATACCCTTCCCTATGCATCCCAGCATCCCACTACTTCTTCCCACCATTTTGACACACAGTTTGGCTACCTTTTGGTCATCAGATATGATTACCCCCAGGTCTCTTTCCTGTTAGATGGTCGTCCACACCACTCCCCCCATCTAGTACTCCGCCCCTGAAGTTTTCTGTCCTAAGTGCATGATTTTGCACTTCTTTGTGTAACCCCCCTACAAATTGGGGTTTATTATAATGTCTTCCTGGGTTTGTTAATGCCCACTATCAGGCTGGTGTTCTGTCTTAAGTAGTTCAGTGTCTTTGTGTGAGAGTGCCATATTGAGCCTCCGTGCCTGTCCCTTTAAGAGAATAGCTCGTCTGTGTTACAATGGTCTGTGTTGGGTCCAAGTCATTTAGGGCTTGCAACTGACCAGACAGTGTGTTATTTTGCTCCATTCTGCAGTTGCTACTTGCGCAGAGGGAGCCCATATAGGCACTGTGATTATTTACTGCTTATCTGCCATTGTGTTAAAGATAGAGAAGTTAGTCTTATCTGCTTTGATTGCAGCTCAAACATTTGTATGGGAGCCACCATGTTAGGACCTGGACTTCCAGTAACTGGACCAATCAAACCACTGGGGATCTAAAATGGACCTTGTCCCCAGGGGTCTTGGAGGAAGAAAATTCTGTAGTTTCGTAGTTTTATCCAGTTGGTGCCCAAATGGACCTGGATGGGGAGCTCTTACTGTGACTGACAGCTCCTTTAGCCAACCGAACCTTTGGATTGACAAGGGAAATGCCCTGTGTGCCAAGAGATGGTGGATCAGTTAGAGCTGGAAGTTGGAGTGTGAACAGCTCGAGCCTTTGAGCAGCTGCTCTCAGAAGGAGTGTAGGGGAATCGTCGGGAAGAGGCTAGACTTGCCTTCCTGCCACTTTCTCCTGCACAAACTGCCTATTGCAGAAGTCAGACTTGTCTGATTCCAGCCTGGAACTGCAGCAGCACGAAGAAGTGTTAGTGCAACTTGCAATTTGGACCGGAGACTTGTTCCTGAAGCAATTGGCCCAGCTTGTGTGCGAGATATACTCGAATCAGAAGGTTTGCTCAGTAAAGTTGTTAAATTGAAACCAGACTAAATTCAAACTGTTTCCTGAGGTAGTTATTCCTGTAAATGTGCTGAATGTGCTTCATGGGCCGAGACCTGCTCTCCCACGAAGAAATCTGTTATGCCAGCTGGAGGCTTTACCAACCAAAGATCACAAACTTTGCCAGAACTGTCCACTCTGCCTGGGCCCTGCCATCTTGGCCTAGGCCATGACTCCTGCACCAGAGACCTTTCAGCGAGAGAATGACTTGGGGATTCGGTCCCCTGCACAACACCATCAAGCAGGCTGCGACCATCAGGAGGTGTGTCATGTCAGCCCAGCTTCCCCCTACCCACTTAATCAGCACCACAAGGTCTACATATCGCCTGCAGTACAGCTAGATCCTGGTAAGCTTGAGTACAAATCAGGGTAGCTTCCTGCAACAAAAGCTAAAATCATTGTGGTACCATCTAATTGTTTTCATTTATTGGGTTCTTGAAATGGATTGAGCCAGCTGGCTTAGATTACAAATAATTGGGTTCTGTGCATGTTTAACTGCCTTTTCTCCTCTCCCAAGGGCCCCAACATTAGCTGCAATGCCGGCCACCCTGGGCAACACTTCAGGCTAGCCTGCATGACATTGTGGGTACCCAGGGTTGTTGAACTGTATAATTGGGACTTAAAGTGCATGCCAGAAAACCCAGATTTAAATCAGATTGCTAATCATTTTGCTAGATTCACGCCCTTCCCTTGCTCACTGCCCCTAAATAAACCGGATTGTCTTTTTTCATGTTTAACCTGGCTAGTGTGCATATTATTAGTGGGGTTACAGTGTTAAGATTGTATTGTTGCATTGCTAACCTTATTTTCCAGGGGGTCTCCAGGGCAGCTGCTGCAGGTCCAGCCCTGGTGGTAAGTGAGAACGGTGTGAGCACCTTATTACTGCTGCCTATTGACTGTAAATGTACCACTGTGTTATACATTAGGCCATTAAGCAGGTTAGTGGGTGGTTATAGCTCCCCAGAGGGCTATACCAGAGCAGATAAGCAACCCCAATACCATTCCTCTGGGTGGAGACACCTAATTAGAGACCTCAGGCCCCTCAACCTGTGTACTGCCAAATAGGCCGGGGTAGTAACTCTTAGAATACTGCTACCTAGGGGTTATATTTGCACTGAATCTTAGTTGCAACACTTTTCACCACTCCTCAAGCATTCTTAAATCTCTATTCATTTTTTTCCACACACCCCCTAGAGTGCCTACCCTATTGCAGATCCTTGTGCCATCTGCAAAAAGACATATCTTCCCTTCTAGTCCCTCTGCAATGTCACTAATAAAGACATTAAAGAGGACCGGTCCCAGTACTGATCCCTGTGGCACCCCGCAGGTCACCCACACTTCCTCGGACTAAACTCCATTTACCACTACCCTTTGTCACCTATCCCACAACCAATTTCTTACCCAGTTTATCAGCTTTGGACCCACTCCCAGGCTGCTCAGCTTGTTTTCGAGTCTCCTATGTGGAACAGTGTCAGAGGCCTTACTGAAATCTAGGTGGGCCACATCCATGGCTCTACCCAGATCTAATTATCTTGTCACCAAGTCAAAGAAATCTACCAGGTTTGTTTGACATGACCTCCCTGTTGTGAATCCATACTGCCTTGGATCCTTTAAGTCACTGGATTCAAGATACTCCACAATCCTTTCGTTCAGTAGTGATTCCATTGCCAGTGGGATTTCATTAATTTCCCAGCCACTAAGGTCAGGCTGACTGGCCTGTAAATTCCAGCCTCCCTGCTACCACTTTTGTGAAGTGGGACTACATCTGCCCTCCTCCAGTCCTCCAGAACAACTCCTGTTTCCACTGAGTGGTTGAATAGGACGGTCAGAGGTGCAGCAAGGACCACTCTGAGCTCCTTCAATATCTTTGGATATAACCCATCTGGCCCCATTGCCTTGTCCACCTTCAGATTTGTGAGTTCCTTCAGGACTCTCTCTCCTCTGTAAATGGACTTGTATCCACCTCCCTTCCTCTGATACTCCGGTCCCATATCTGTGGTCCTTCACCTTCCCCTTCTTCAGTGAACACTGAACAAAAGTATTTGTTCAGGATGTCTGCTTTCACCTGGTCCCACTGCACACAATCCCTACCTTGCCTCCTCAGCTTTACAATCCCTCCCTTGATTTTTCACCTTTCACTTACATACCTGAAAATGTCTTGTCCCCTTTTTATGTTTGCTTGCACGCATGTGCAAGAAACATACTGCCATCATACGAGTTTTCCAGAGGTGTGTCAGCCTCTTCCAATTCAGTCAGTGTGTTTGCAGACGCGGTCACAGAGCGCCAATCACGGCTCCAGCTGTCTATGACAGCTGAAAATGCAGTGGCATACAGTTGAAAGGAGAGCTCCGCTTGAGGAGCAGAGCTCCCCACACACACACACACACATGCTTGCATGCACGCAAACTGCATGCTCATGCACCTTCCCCTCCCACACTGTCACGGCCGGCAGGGATGCCCAATCCCCATCGGCTCCATACCCCAAAGCATCCAGGTGCCACGCTGAGGCCCACCCCAGCATGGCAAAATGTTTAATAGCCGATGGGGTGCCCAATACCCGTCATTACCGCCCACCCCAAAAGCATCCAGGTGCACGCTGAGGCCCACCCCAGCATGGCAAAATGATATTATGATTGATGGGGTGCCCAATCCCTCAGCTCCACTGTGTCTCCCCCCATGCTGTCACCGGCGGGGTGCCCAATCCCGTCGGCTCCATTATCTCCCGAGTACAGGGTGCCAAACTGGGGAGCCCACCCAGCGTGGCAAGAGATGCCATAGCCCGATGGGGTGCCCAATCCCCGTCGGCTCACGCCCCCAGCCGTCCTTCTGCCGTGTCAAGCGTTCCACGTCCGTCTTTTACAACAAAAAAACCTGTAAAGAAAAAGCGGTCCTCGCAGTCTCCCTGCCCCACAACCCGCACCCACCCACTGCGCACCCTGCCTCCCCACCCCTCCCTCACCCCATACCCTCCAGTCGGCGCGGCGATCTTCCGGTGGACCGGGGAACGTCTGCACTCTTCAAAGCCGACCGCGAACTGAGGAAATGCCGGTAAGCTGTATAATGGGATAGATAGGGTTTTTTCAACTTTGTTGCATATCTCAGGTATTTTTTGGAATTTATGCACCAAATTTTCAACATGGGGTTTTTGGGACCCCTCCTCATGAATTCTTGCACTGGCATGGCGTTACTCGGGCCCGAAGGGTGATTTTGCAGCCACTACATGAAATCACCTTTCCGGAATGAATAACAAAATGACACTACCAGTGTTCATAAGGTGGGCTCTCAAAAAGCCTATTTTGAAAATTAGGTGGAAAAACTCCTAAAAATGACTGCTTTATGAGCGTGCGTTGCGCAGTTCCTACGCACGCTCATAAGTTCGCGAATTTTCAATATTTTCACTCCAGATTTTCAACATTGCCATTTTACCACACCTGCTTATGAGCAGTACAGCTGTCATTTTTCACATCTCACCCAAAATGTGCTTCCGCCCATGTAGCACACAATGGTGCAGCTGGTGTGTGAAATCAATGTACGGGACACATTAAGAAAATCACAGTGACACTGTTCATGAGCAGAGGTCTTACAATGGCTATGTTGAAAATTTGTGAAAAAATTCCTAAAAATGACTGTTTTACGAGTGTGTGTTGCTCAGTTCCTACTCACGCTCGTAAGTTTTCGAAATTTCAATATTTTCACTCCAGATTTTCAACATTGCCATTTTACCACACCTTCTTATGAGCAGCACAACTGTCATTTTTCACATCTCACCCAAAACGTGTTTCCGCCCACGTAGTGCACAATGGCGCAGTCGGTGTGTGAAATCAATGTACGAGACACATTAAGAAAATCACAGTGACACTGTTCATGAGCAGAGATCTTAAAATGGGTATTTTGAAAATTTGGTGAAAAAATTCCTAAAAATGACTGTTTTTCGAGCGTGCATTGCAGAGTTCCTATGCATGCTCATAAGTTCGCAAATTTTCAATATTTTCACTCCAGATTTTCAACATTGCCATTTTACCACACCACCTTATGAGCAGTATAGTTGTCATTTTTCACATCTCACCCACAACGTGTTTCTGCCCATGTAGCGCACAATGGCGCAGTCGGTGTGCGAAATCAATGTATGGGACACGTTAAGAAAATCACAGTGACACTGGTCATGAGCAGAGGTGTTAAAATGGCTATGTTGAAAATTTGGTGAAAAAATTCCCAAAAATGACTGTTTTAGGAGCGCATGTTGCGCAGCTCCTACGCACGCTGACAAGTTTGTGAATTTGTAATATTTGCACACCAGATTTTCAATAGTGCCATTTTACTGCACTTCCTTATGAGCAGTGTAGCTACCATGTTTCACATCTAGCACCAATATGTGTTTCCGCACATGTAGCGCACAATGGTACAGTCGGTGTGCGAAAACAATGTTTGGGACAGATTAAGAAAATCACAGTGACACTGGTCATGAGCAGAGGTCTTAAAATGGCTATGTTGAAAATTTGGTGACAAAACTCCATAAAATGACTGTGTTACGAGTGAGCATTGTGCAGTTTCCATGCACCTCGTAGGTTCATGAATTTGTAATATTTTCAGTCCAGATTTTCACCAGTGGCATTTTCCACACCTCCTTATGAACAGCACAGCTGTCATTTTCCACAACATGGCGAAATGTGTTTCACACTTTCAGTGCAGAGATCTTGATGGTCGCTGTGGGAAATCATTGTTCGGGACAGATAAAGAAAATCACACTGACACTGTTCATGATCAGAGGTCCTAAAATGCCTGTGTTAACAATCTGCTGAAAAAATCCCCAAACTAGTTACATAACTTGGTGTGCGTTGCACAGTTTCTCATGCGCTCATGACTTCACCAGTTTTTAAGATTTTCCAACAGATTTTTAACATTGCCATTTTTTACACCTCCCCATGAACAGTACCGCTGTCATTTTTCACATCCTGTTCGGAATGTGTTTTTGCACCTGTGGTGCCAAATGCCATAGTCACTGTGCAAAAGCAGTTTTCGGCTAACAAACTGATATTGCCACTGTTCATGAGGTGAGGGTCACAAAAAAACATGTTGAAAATTTGGAGTGAAAATACCAATGAATGCCTGAGGCATTAGGGTTTCCGACCATAACGCTCCACCCTGTAGAGTATGACAGGCATCAGAGGTGTGACTTGGGATTCTTGCCTGTCATGCTCATACCATTCCAACCCCACCCACACCCTGCAGCCAGTGAGATGCATCAAGGCGTGCCTCGGACTCTTCGGGCCCAAACTTCACCCCATTCTCCTATACCGCACCCATCTCACCATATTTCCTGATGGAATGGGTTGCGCACAGGGGCCAAAGACCCCAAGGCACACCATGACACTTCTCAGTGTCTGCAGGGTAGGGTGTGGTGAAATGGTGTGGTCGTTATGCCTGACGACCCAAACGCACACCCCAATGCCTGTCACTCTCTGCAGGGTGGTGGTGGGGTTGGCTTTAGTTCAAGTACTTCACTGCCATTCCTATTATGCAGCTCTGTAACTTCTACACTACCAATGCCAGTGCCAGCAAGCAAACATTCGGCATTGACAAATGCTTGTTTTTACTGCCTGTGCTATTTTCTCCTCCATTTGTGCCTTTGCGCTCCTGACTGCTTTATCTACCTCCCTCCACTCCTCCTTCTACACCTCCCTATCTTCCTCCCTCTATGTCTCCTTGTACCTCCTTAATGTTAACTTTGTTGCCCTTACCTTCCCCGACACCTCTTTTGTGAACACTGAACAAAAGTATTTGTTCAGGATGTCTGCTTTTTCTTGACCCTCTTCCACACACTCCTTCCCCCCCAATCCTACTATCTCTCCCCTTGCCTTTCTCCTTTCGGTTACAACCTAAACAAACTCTGACCAGAGCCGATAAGGCTACAGCTGAGGAATGTGGGGTAAAATTATTGAAAATTACCTAAGTTACAAGCCTGCATTCGCAAAATGTAACATAGGCTCATAAATTTGTTCTTTTTTAATATTTTTACACCAGATTTTCAACATAGCCTTGTTATGACCCTGCCTCATAAGGAAGGGCAGAGAAAATGTTCAACTCCTGGCCTAAAGGGGATTTTGTGCACAGACTGCAAATTCACCTTTTGGGATGCAAAAATGCATCTTGGCCAGGATTTGAAAAATGACAGCTGCCACATTCATGAGGTGCTGTAAAGATATGGCTATGTTGTAAATTTGGGGTAACAATATTGAAAATTACCACAGTTATAAGCCTGCATTAGCAAAATTCAATGTAGGCTCATAACTTTGTTGCTTTTTAATATTTTTACACCAAATTTTCAACATAGCCCTCTTATGACCCCCCCTCATGAACAACGGCAGAGAAAATTTTAAACTCCTGCCTGACAGGTAATTTCGCTCAAGGACCATGAAGTCACCTTTCGGGACAGATTTACCTACTGTCAGTGCAACTGTTCATGAGGCGGGGTCCCAAAAAAAGGCACGTTGAAAATTTGGGCCAAAAGTATGTAAAAATGGCCAAGTTATGCCACTAAGTTCAAAACACCCATCAAATATATTGAAAAGCATATCCGTTTCTTCAGTTCACAGTCTGGCTTTGAAGATTGAAGATGTGTCTTCAGTCCAGAGAGGATTACGGCATTGGACCCCGATGAGTAATTAGGCGTTGAGAGGGTGCAGGGTGGTGGGTGCTGAGTGGAGTGGGTGGGTGAGGAAACAGCAATGACAGCAAAGATATTGATGTACCATTTTATTTTTGCAGGATAAAAAAAAAAAAGGACAGAGGATTCATGATCACAACACTGGGAAGATTGGGCACCCCCAGTGTCAGTGTTATGTTTCAGGGGAAGGGGATGTGGGGTGGTGGGTTCTGAGAGGGAGAGTAAGGTGGGCGGAAGGAAAAAATATATATATATAAAAAAACAAGAAGATGAGCAGTCTCATCTGGAGTCTTGCTTGCAGATGTCACAGCAGAACATGGCACAGCCCGCCATATCCAAGATGGCTGCCGAACTCTATTGGGCATGCACAAGCAGTCGCGCATGCGCAATATAGTTTGGTGGCCATCTTGGACATGGCGGACTGTGCCATGTTCCACCATGACCTCCGCAAGTGGAACTTAACTGACTCACAAAAAATAATGCTGCGCAACTGCTGGAGTCAATGGAGGTAGCCCAGTGCTTCACAGATCAAGGACAAGACTGTGATAAAAACTCCAAATTGTTCTTCAGTCAGAATCTGGTGAGTCCTTCTTTGAAAGCAAGAGGTCTGCAGGGCTCTGCCCACTACAGCCCTAAATCCCCTTCCATTACTGCCTGTGCTATTTCTCCTCTGTTTGCGCCTTTGCACTCCTGACTACTTTCCCTACTTCCCTCTGCTTCTGTTGATATACCTCCCTATCCTCCTCCCTCAGATGTGACATTGCTACTGCCAGGCACTTTGTGAAAACCCTGGGAGCTAATAAAAGGCCAGAGGCAAGGGCTGTGAACTGATTATGGCAGTTCCCTACCCTGAATCTAAGGTACTTTCTGTGAGAGGGTCTTAGTGGTATGTGGAAGTATGCATCTTTCACATCCAGTGACACCAACCATTGTTGCAGTGATGGAATTACTGTGCCCAGTGTTACGATCCTGAACTTTTCCATTTTCAAGTGCTTGTTCAGAAATCTCAGGTCTAAAAGGAAATATCTTGAGTGTAGCCCTTTTCTGCACTTGGAGGGGGGACCAATTTGTAGTGCATTTGCTTGCAGCAGTTGTTTCACCTACAACTCCAGCAGGAGTTTTTCTGCTAGAGTATGAGGTGGGAAGACTCTGTGTTTCTTCAGTTTTGGGAGTCCCTTGAACTTCAGGGAAAGACCCTGACTCACTATCTCCAGGAACCACCTGTCTGTGGTAATACTTTCCTATGCCTGTATATAGTAAGAAAGCCTTCCTCCCACTGGCAATGGCTGGGCATCCTGGACAAAGCTGTCAGGGGTTCTGTTTTGTCTAAGCTCTGGGGTCTGGGTTGGTCTCTCCACACCTGGCACCCTTTTTGCCCCACCTCTGAAAAAGCCCTTTTGGGGGGCTTAGTCATGGGTAACATAAGCACAGGGGTAATAACCCTGTCCCCTACCTCGCCTTCCATAAGGCCTATGGGAAATGGAAGCCTTCTCCTTTTCTGTGTTACTTTGTAGGTGATCTTATACTCATCTACCTTTTTCATGTAACCATCTGTCTTGCCACCAAACATCGAACTTCCCTCACAGAGAAATTCCATGGCCTTTGTTTGAGTGTCCTAGGAAAGGTTTGTAATCCTAAACCATGCAAACCTCCTAAGAGGCACTGCATGTTCCATGACCCTGGAGCAGTGTCACTGGCATCCACGGCCATGTGAAATTGGTACCTAGAGGGGTCCATGGCAGTTTTTCTGTGTCTGCCATGTTGTTGTATAGGTCATGAAGAAAAAATTACTCACACTAGTAATCTTGTTTCTTCCAAGGTGTCCTTCAACATCAGTAACAATATGCAGTAATCTGACTAGGATGAACTGCCTCGGAGGTGGATTTATCATAATGAATAAATGAATTAGCCAATCAGAAGAAAGCTTGAGGGTGTGCTGAGTGGAGCCTGCCCAGAGGGCACCAGAATTTTTTCAAAGACAGAATGGAAAAATGCCCATGTTGTGCAGGAGATCAAAGAGCTTGTCGCCGGCCTTCTGTTGGAGTCCCCTAGGTGGTTAATTCTGGGGGACTTCAATGCCTGGGTCAACGGTGGGCTCTCAAGTTTTGGGAATGATCTCCTGGGGAGCATGGGGGCCCTTGGCCTGTCACAGAATGTAACAACTGCTACGCACTCGGGTGGCCACACACTGGATTTAGTCTTTTCTTTAGGGTTGGATGTGATTGACCTCAGTGTTGATCCTGTATTTTGGTCAGAACATAGCACCGTGAGGTTCATGCTTGGGGGCACCCCCCCTAGATGGTCCCGCCCCTGTGGAGATGGTCCGATACGGCCTGTTAAGAGGAGTTTCCTCAGTGGGACTATCAGCAGTGCTGGACCTATCAAGAGTTGAGACAGCTTGTGCGGTTGGAGTGGAGGAAGCAGCGGCAGCCTATAATGGGGCTGTCACTGTGGCCTTCGACTCCATTGCACTCATTCGTGTCCATTCCTTGTCTACTCACCAGAGAGAAAGAAGGTGGAATATCTGTCTAGGGAAATTGCATCAGTGAGGAACAGACTGGCTCAGCTCTTCCGCACAGTGGACAGGCTATTACATCCTGCCTGTCTCTGTGTTGGGGGAGCAGGTTCTAGCACTAGGTGCGAGGAACTGTCTGTATTCTTTGCCAACAAGGTGTCCTCTATCACGAATGGAGTCTCCTCGAGTACCTCTCGAAGAGGATGCAGTGTCCGTCCTGAAAGGTGTCAAAACACTCCTCCTGTCTGGGATGAGTTTGAGCTGGTTGGTGTGGAGGAGGTGGCGGAGTTAATCTCGAAGCTTCGGCCAACCCAATGTGAGCTGGACCCAGGTCCGACCCGACTTTTGATTGAGTGTTTGGACCTGTGATTGCTGGGGTTGTCTGGAGTTCCTTGAAGAGTGGGATCTTCCCATTGGCCTTGAAAGAGGCCTTTGTTAGACCCCATTTGAAGAAACCCTCTTTGGTCCTGGACTGCATCAGCAGTTACATGCCGGTCTCAAACCTCCCATTTTTAGGGAACGTTATTGAAAAGGTGGTGGCGATACAGCTTGAGAGGCATCTTGCCTCTTCCTCCTCCTATGAGCCTTTCCAGTCTGGGTTTCGTGTGGGGTATAGTTCAGAGACTGCCCCGGTGAGGTTGCTTAATGATCTCCTGATGGCGAGGAACAGGAGGGCCCATACCATCTTGGTCCTCCTGGACCTTTCCGCGACATTTGACACCATGGACCATAAGATGTTACTTGACTGCCTACGATACTGGTGTGGCCTGTCCGGTAATGTCATCAACTGATTCGGGTCATACCTGACAGGCAGAGTGCAAAGGGTGACGATGGGATTAGCCTTATCTAACCCAAAGCCTCTGTGCTGTGGGATTCTGAAGGGTTCTGTCTTGTCACCTTTGTTGTTCACAGTGTACATGCTGCAATTGGGGGGACATTATTAGGCAGTACGGGTTGGGTTTTCACTGCTATGCAGATGATACCCAGCTGTACTTGTACTGTGAGCCTGATACACATGTGTTGGCCTCTGTACTGAACAGCTGCCTCAATGAGATCCAGTTGTTGATGACTCAAAACTGGCTTAAACTGAACCCAGACAAGACAGAGGTACTGGTGGTGGATCCAGTTCATCGGTGCGGGGGGGGGGTGAGGGGTTACCCACTGGCCTAGTGTTGGGGGGGTTCCCCTTGTCCCGTCTAGATGGGTGAAGGATTTGGGGGTGATCCTAGATGATGGTTTGATGCTTGATGCTCAGGTGTCAGCCGTCATCAGGAATGGATTTTATCATCTTCGGAACATCGCCCAAATCCAAGCCCTGATCCCGCCTCAGGACCTGACCACACTGGTGCATGCGTTCGTCACGTCCAGCTAGACTACTATAATGTCCTGTACCTAGGGTTATCTAGAGGCAACCTCCACAGGCTGCAGCTGGTACAGAATGTGGTGGCAAGGTTGCTGACTGAGCTAAGATAGTGTAAGCACATCACCCCGGTCGTTCGTGGGCTGCACTGGCTGCTGGTCAGGTGGAGGATTGTCTACAAGGTAGAGCTCCTGGGCCGGCCCACTGGCACCGAGGGTTGAGGCGCTGGATGCCACACCTCGCGCCACATCGGTGAGCCAGGTTCGACAATGGACTTGGGCCACTGGGGGTCGTCAGGGAAGGGAAGAGATCGAGCATCCAGAGGACTACTCTCTCTTCCCAGGGAGGGCTCTGGGGATCGTCGCACAGGAGCAACCTCTGGTGATGGTCAGAGGAGGAGCCAGGACTGTGACACTCAGCTACAAAGTATGGGGCGGAGCTGTGGCGGGCATCGGCACTCAGTGCCCTGAAGCCATGGCACAACCGAGCTTCGGGGGAAACAGGATACAAAAAAAAAAAACACTCTGAAGGATAGATGAAGGCTTCACCTCCTGATCCACACTCCCAATGCTGGACACTCTCTGCTCCCAGTCACTCCGGCCGGCACTCTATACTTAAGATAGAGCACCCTGGGAGGATAGGGCGACCCTTCCCTGTGAGGGTTAGATCCGGGGTTTCATCAGTCGGGGTGAGGACAGTGTATACAGCACCACAGTGGGAGGTAGAGATCAGGTAAGGTTGGATGCTGGAGAGAGTTCCTATGGGAGAGGTGTAGAAATAAGTTGACAAAAAAAAAAAACTGTAGGGCTCCTGACCTACAAGACCCTGCACGAAAGGAGACCTGTCTATCTGCAAGATCTCCTTGTCCCCTACAGTCCACCCCAGGCACTCTGTTCTGCCGGGGGGTGCCTCCTTGGGGTTCCCAGGGTTAGGCTGCAGCACTCTGGGGACAGGGCATTCTCAGTGGCAGCACCTACCCTGTGGAACTCCCTTCCTGTTTGTCTAAGGGAGGCTCCTTCGGTAGAAGAGTTTAAAAAGTGGTTAAAAACACACATGTTCCAACAGGCTTTCACTGATTAATTAATTGGTTTTAAGGGGTGGCTAGAGTAAATTTTATAAACTGTTTTAATGAGGAATTATTGTTTATATATATTGATGTTGTTTTATTGTACAGCACCCAGAGTCTCTGGAGATGGGCGCTTTTATAAATAAAATATCTATCCATCTATCGTAACAGTTTACTTTCACCAGGGGACCATTGTTGTCAGGTGGCACAGATGGCTAATTGAATATTGGAAGCAATTAAAAGATCCTTTGGGTCTAGACATTAGAATTGTATCCCCCCCATATAAATCATTTATTAGGCCCCATTTGGACTATGCTACATCTTTCTGGGCCTCTTATTTAGTGAAGGATAAAAAATGGTAGATAGTGTGCAGAGAAGGGTAGCTAAAATCATTCCCTGGGTAAGCAAACTATTATATCAGGAAAGGTTGGAGTCTTTATACTTATACATCCTGCAATGACGAAGGAATAGGGGGCATCTTTTGTTGCTGTATAATATTCTTCACAATACTCCACTAATGGCAGAGTGTAATATTAAATATGGCACTAAATCAAGAGGACTAAGATGTCATGACAGACAAATCTTAATACCTAGAGTGTCCACTAATAGGAGAAAATACTTCTTTACTATCAGGGCAAGCAAACTTTGGAACTCGTTATCACAAAACATCGTTGATTCCAATAACTGGAACAGTTTTAAACATAAATTAGATGAATATTTACTGGGATACAGTAACTAATAATATCCACCACATGGAGAGGGGAAGATAGTCTCGATGGGCCTAGTGCCTCCTTCTACCTTTAATAACCGAGTAATACCGAGCAAGTGTGAACTAACAGGATTTAAAAATCATGCAACAGTGTGAACACAGAACAATGGGAAACATGTAAGCTTTGCTTTAAATGCTATTCGAAAGTTGAGAAACAAATTTGGCAATAATGAGGAAGCAGGGTCCCCTTCAATCAGGTTTCTTGGGGAAGAAGGGTGGAAGCTTACTGATGCTAAAGGGCACCTTGGAAGAAACAAGATTACTACGGTGAGTAATTTTTTTCTTCTCACCCCAGGGGTCCTTTAGCATCAGTAACAATATGCAGACTGCAAAGCAGTGTAGTTGGGAGGCGGGTACAAAGCCTACTCAGGGAAGATGCTCTGCAGGACTGCCCTGCCAAATCTGGCATCAAATCTTGACTGTACATCCAACCAATAATGTTTTGTGAACGTGTGTACAGACTTCCAAGTGGCTGCTTTGCAGACATCAAGCAAAGGAATATCTCTCGCAGCTGCCACTGTGGCAGCAGTGCCCCTGGTAGAATGTGCCCTGAGTCCTTCAGGGGTCTGTTTACCAGCCTTGTCATAACAAAAATTAATACAGGTGACTATCCAGCGAGAGATAGTCTTAGTGGCTGGTCTTCCTCCACCTACCTCCCCATAGGTGAGGAAAAGTTGGGTCGTGGAACCTCTAAACTGTTTGGTGTGTTCCAGATAGTAAGAGATGGCTCTTTTTACATCCAAGCTATGGAGTCTTTGTTCTCCAGGAGTGGATTTTTCAGTAAAGAACACAGGAAGGGTAATGATCTGGTTCAGATGAAATTCAGACACTACCTTAGGCAGGAATTTCCTGTTAGTTCTGAGCTCTGCCTTATCCCTGTGAGGGATCAAGTAGTTAGGCTCAGTAGATAGTGCTTGCAGCTCTGAGATTCTTCTTGCAGAGGTAATGGTGACTAGGAAGACTGTTTTCCAGGTAACCCAGTTTAAGTGTGCCATAGCCATGTGCTCAAAAGGTGGGTCCATGAGTTTGGCAATGCACAGATTAAGGCTCCAAGGGGAAAGAGGTTCCCTAATTGGAGGCTGAAGGTGGGGTAGACCTTTGAAATACCTTTTGAAAATAGGCAATGAAATGATTGACTTGTCCTTACCTATGGAAAAGTAAGCAGAAATTGCAGCAAGGTGAATTTTAAAGATGAGGTCTTTAGGCCTGAGATTTGTAAATGGACTAAATAATCCAAAAGGCTGGGCAATGGGGCTTTGAGAGGATTTATATGTTTCCCTTGCACCAGAGAGAATATTCTCCATTTAGCATTGTAAGTTTTCTTGGTACTGGGCTTTTTGGACATCGTTACTGAGTATCTGGATACTTTAACTCCTCAAGAGCCAAGCCTTGTGGTGAAGGGATTGGAGATTTGGATAGATCACTCTTAGCTGTGGTAGAGTCAGGAGAGAATGACTCAGGGGAAGTTGAATAGGCTTGCTGTGCGACAGGGCTACCAGGAGAGGGAACCAAGGTTGCCTTGGACAATCCAGTGCCACCAGGATCATCGTTGCTGACTGGGCTGTCAGCTTCAGCAACACCCTATGACTCAGAGGAAATAGAGGGAAGGCATAAAGAAACTTGCCTGTCCAGTCCAGAGTCAAAACATCTGCTGGGATAGTCCCTATTGTTGGAGGGCCTGCAGCAGTACAGAGGAAGTTGATGGTTGAGGTGAGAGGCAAACATTCATTTCTGGTGTGCCCCACCTCCTGAAAACTGTGGCAAGGACCTGTTTGTTCAGAATCCCTTGGCTGATGTGACTCAGGGCATCCACCAGGGTGTTGTCCTTGCCTGGAAGTTGTATAGCTGAAAGGCTCACATTGCAAGAATAAGCCAGAGACTAAATTTTCATTGCCCCTGTGCAAAGCACTGAGGCTCTTGTGCCATCCTATCTGTTTATATACTGTAGAACATGGCAGTGGTGTTATCTGTCCTGATTTTCACTGATTGGCCTTCCACCTGAGAGGCAAAGGCCTTTAGGGCCAGGTAGATGGCTCTGAGCTCTGACAGGCTGATGTGGCTTTCAGATTCCTTGGGAGACCAAGTGCCACCTACAGAGTGATTGTCCAAATAAGCTCTCCGCCCCAGGAGGGAGGCATCTGTAGTAATGATTTTTGTGGGTGTAGAAAGCTGGAAGAGAATGCCTACCGATAGGTTGGCTTTGTCCTTCTACCAGTCCAGAGCTTGGAGTAGTGTTTTTGTGACTGGAACCAGCTTAGACAGAGAATGCCTTCTTTGGGACAAGTGAGCCCACAGGTGGTACTGTATGTCCCTCATCTGGAATCTGACCCCGGGACAACAGCTTAGAGACCATGTGTCCCAGGAGCCTTAGAAAAGATCTGGCTGGCCTGGGCTGGTTCAATATGAAAGTTGACCACTGACAGGAAATTCTGGATCCTGTCTGATGAAAGGAAAGCTTTGCTCTGCTGTGTATCCAGTTGTGCTCCTTTAAAGGTAAGGAGCTGAGCTGGATTTAAGTGGGATTTCTTTTCATTGATAAGGAACCCCAGAGACTGTAGAGTTTGTTTTGTGCAGCTAAGAGCCCCTCTGACTGGCAGAGGGGTGTTTCCCACCAGAAGGCAGTCGTCCAGGTATGGATAGACTGCTATACCTTGTTTCCTTAGGTAAGCAGCCACTACAGCTACAGTAGGCACTTGGTGAATACCCTTGGAACCGACGTCAGGCCGAAAGGCATGGCTGCAAACTGGTAGTGTCCTGATTGCAGTCTGAATCTCAGAAACGTTCTGTGAGACTGCCTTATTGGAATATGGAAATAGGCATCCTTTAGATCTAGGGAGGCTAGCCAGTCTCCCTGTTGCAAAGAATGAATCATCATTTTGAGAGTGATCATTTTGAATTTTGGTTTCAGTAAGTGCCTGTTTAAGTACAGATACCTGAGGTCGAGAATAGGTCGCCACTCCCCATTCTTCTTTTCCGTGAGGAAGTATCTGCAGTAAAGACCCTTTCCCATCTGGGAAGAAGGTACCCTCTCCACAACTTTGCTAATAGCAATTTCTTTACCTCCAGTTCCAACAGAAGTGGTTCTGTTGGAGTTAGGGGTTTTGATGGTAAGGGACCCCTTAAGAGTTGCAACCTTTTTGAACTGAAGGGATAGGCCTTTTTCCACCACCCCCACGACCCACTTGCCCGAAGTAATGTGGTTCCAGGATTGGAAGTAGTGGGAGAGCCTGCCCCCTAATGGGTCAGGGGAGGTGACCTGGTTCCTCAAGTCAGGGCTTAGACTGGGAAGCAGGTGCAGGAGTGGTGGCAGCAATTTCTCCAGACCCTCATGCCCCTTCCTCTAAAGAAACCTCTTGTTTGGGATAATCCATGGGCATTGCATTGGGAAATATGTCATAGGACAAAATCTCCTGCCTCTGTTTCCTCTATAATGGGCTTTTTGGGAAGTGGAGGCTTTTTCTTTTGTAGTGTTGCTCTAGTAGGTGGTTTGTACTCCTCTACCTTTTTCATATGTGCTTCAGTCTTATCTCCAAAAAGGGAACTATTCTTGCAGGGGAAGTCCATAGCTTTGCACTGGGTATCTTGCGTCAAATCTGTAGCTCTTAACCATGCCAGGCGCCTTAGTGACTGGTAGCCACACCATTATTGTCCACAGCCAAGTGGAACTGGCACTTAGTGGCTTCTAGTCCAGTTTTCACAATTTCAGCAATGTTCTGTACCATCTCATCTGTTTTCTGGTTTAAGATGGCCTGAACAGATTCCACAAGGTCTTCTGGTACTTGACAGAGTATGCCAAGTAAGTAGATATGAGCAAAAGTAAAGAAGCTGTGGTGTAAGTTATTTTTGCCATAACGTCTAGTTTTCTAGACTCTTTCCCAGGAGGCTGAGAGGATAGTGGGACTTTAGACTTATCACAAGCTGCCGCCTGCACCACCACTTCACGGCTAGGATGAACTTAGAGAAAGTCAGCATCATTCCTGGCTAGCTGATACTTTCTGTCAATCTTTTTGTCTTCTCCAGTCAAGGAATTAGGAGTCTGAAGTAGTTTCATGATAGTTCTCTTTAGTGACTTATAAATGGGTAAGACTATCTTTTATGGAGGTAGAAGATTCATCATTTCCCTGTAGTCTTCATCCTCTTCCTCATCCTCTGTGGTCTCCTGGGTAGGGAGATCCAGAGTGTCTACCATGTGCTGTAAACAGGTTACCAGGGAAGAAAGGTCTTCTTGACCATCTGGTGAGGTACCAAACCCCTGGTCTGGAGAAACATCAGGTTCTAGCTTTACCTTGGGCTTCCGGGGGTTGATATCCGCCGCCTGCAGCTAATGCAGAATTCCGCAGCCTGAGTACTAATGGGTACTCCTAGATCTTCCCATATTACTCCAGTGCTGCGGGAACTGCACTGGCTGCCAGTTCAGTGGTGGATCACCTTCAGAGTCAGATTACTGACTTTTAAAGCCCTGCATGATCTGGGCCCTGACTACCTGAGAGAACTCCTGATTCCTTACCACCCTGTGAGATCGCTCCGCTTAGCCAACGAGGGGTTGCTAGAGATTCCTAGGGTTATATTAAAATCAGCTGAAGCCCGGGCTTTTATGTTTGCGGCCCCCTGCCTTTGGAACTCTCTACCCCGTTGGACAAGGGAGTGTACGACCATGTGGAGTTTTAAACAGGCCCTCAAATCCTTTTTATGGGAAAGGCCTTATGGTGTCACTGCCTATTAATTGTTGCGTGTGTTTTTAATATTTCTTTGTACCGCTGTTTTTGTACTTTGTATTGTATCTTATTTCATTGGAATGCGCCTTGGTATTTGAAAGGCGCAGTATAAATAAAAATACTATTATTATTATTATTATTAGGGGATGACCGTGTGATTCATTGTCATCATCATCCCCATCTCCCATGTCACAGTAATAATCTATGCCAAAAGATGGAACAGAAGAAAAAATTATTCACCATAGTAATGTTGTTTCTTCTAATGGAGTCTTTCTATATTCTGACAATCTGCAGTTAGTCTCAGCACTTGAACTGCCCCAGAGAGGAAAGGGTTAACTCTATGCCAATGCATAGAACGTTGAGCTCAAGCTCGGTTTTCAAACCTCTGTCCCTGGTACACTTCAGTGTAATCATCAGATTCTTATGAACACTAATACTAACTCATAGAATAGAAATGAAAATTACGTACCTACCGTAATTATGATCTTTCTGTGTATCTTCACCATTCATCACCTTTGGGTACATGGCCCGGAGGTCATGACCCCGTGGGAGCTTTTTTTTTTTGTAGGCGGAGCCGATGCACTATCAGTGCCGCCCTCGAGGCCGATGCATTGCGTGGCACTCACAGGTTGGCCGTTGGGCGCTGTCAACTCTGCCTACCTGCCAGTTCTGAGTCACCGGAGAGGTAAGAGGAAGGGAGTGGAGGGTGGGACAAGGAAGTCCAAGGGACAGAAAAAGGAAAAGATATGTAAACTAAAAGGAGAAATAACGACTGAGAGGACAGAAGAGGAAGAAGTCAGAAACTAAGGGATTGGGAGGGGCCCCGATCTCTGGAAATAGAGGAGGGAGGTAGGGTGGGATAAAGAATTTAGGAAGTAGGATGAGGGGGGAGAAGGTTAAACACATCCCAGACCCTGGTCCGTCTCCAGACTGTATAGGAACTGCAAGGAGTAGCCAAAGGCTTCTTGCCAGAATTCAAGGCACAGAATGGCTGGCAAAAGCTCCATTTGAGCAGAATCGGCTATTCTGGAAGAAGGATAGGGCACAGAGAATTAACACCCTCTCAAGGAAAGATTTTGGTGAAAAAGAAAAAGGATTTTTTTTTTTGTTTTTGTTTCAGTAATAAAGGATAGTTCAAAGGACAAGGAAAAAATAAGATGGATGGGAACAAGGAGGAGGAGGAGGAGAGAATGGAGGGCAACTGCCAACTCCCACCCCACAGGGATAGAGCTAACGCACTGGAGAAGGAGTGCCCTCCATGCTGACCACTCTGCCGAGAACATTATCCCCCTATGTGCCCCTGTTTACCCCACTCCTGACAAAGAAGGGGGGGGTGAGGTTGGGCACAGAGAGGAAGGGGGACACAGAGACTGAGGCCCCAGGGGGATGGAGGGTGGGATTGTGATGAATGGTGAAGATACACAGAAAGATCATAATTACGGTAGGTACATAATTTACATATCTTGTCTGTGTCATTCTTCACCATTCATTACCTTTGGGTGAGTGCCGAGCCCTCTCCGAAGGGGGGGTTCTTTTACACCCTAAGGGACAGAGTCCCTTAGCTCTCAGTGGGTGACACACTAAGAGGGAGAACCTTCAGGGCCTGGAGAGGCCCAAGAGTGGGGAGAGTGAGGGGGAAGGAAGTTGCCCCAACAAACGCCGTCTCACTCTATGGGAGAAGAGATAGGTTCTCTGGTGAGCGGAGTTAATCACCCTACGCCGGGCCAAGGGTGACAACCAGGAAAAAAGCAGCCATGCCGTCCGCCTAGTGCAGATCGCTTTCCCTACAACCCTGGTAGCTACCTCGTTGGCATCATAGGATGCCCTCACTTGGTGCCTTGCTAGCTCCAGGCCACGCACAGAGAGTGCAATGGCTTGTCTGGTTTGCTCCATGTCAAGCAATGAGGCTAGGAGCTGACCTAGCCTGGACCACAAGAACCTGTCATAGGCTGCATAGTGGGCCTGATGTGCGGAAATAGAAAGCAACAACCGTGCCAAGTAGAAAGTCCTCCTACCCCAGAAGTCAAAATCCGAGGAGTCTTGATCTGGGCGCCGGTCACGGTGAAGGGCGCGAAGCCCATCGGGAGTGTACAACTGCATCAATCCAGACTGTGGATGAGGCACGGAACCTGGAGACTCCGGGGGGGGGGGCGCAATGCCATTGGCAGAGATCTCTAGGGGCAGGAACTCCGGAGAAGGGCCTCTGCCAGGAACGCAATGACGCCTCCTGAAAGGGAGCAGGCCAGGGGGTCACCAAAGGATGGCCTCACTGAAATCACCTAGAAAGGCATGCGCCTGAGTGCTCTGGATTGCTTAAAGTGGCAGGGGTGAGGTGCAAGTCCTCCAACATCCTCACAAGGAAATGCTGATACTCAGAGAGATCAGTGGCCGGAGAGGTGTGGACAGAAGGCTACTCTCCCTCAGAAGAGGGGGATGAAGAGTTGGGGGGCACCGACTGCTCAGAGGGCAGCTGCTCGGGGGAGATTGAAAAACCTGTCTGTTGCCCTGACGTAAGCTGGGAACCGAGCAGCCACAACCCTGAACTGCTCCTAGGAGAGAGGCCCGCTAGGACCAAGGATGCCTGGGAGCGCAGGAGAATGTGGCAGAGGGATAGGGACAGAGCCGAGAAGAGATGTCGGCTGACCTCCACCTGGGTTAGGGAGTGGACAAAGAGGACCCGAAGAAGAAGGCGCTCCGGAAGACTCCACAGCCAACAGCCGAACAACCATTTTGGTACTGCCTTGGCTGCACCCGGAAGAATCCCCCACTGTGAGGCAACCGGGGCCATATAGGTCCAGAAGGACGGTCCCCTACCTCAAAAGAATGGGGCTGTCTGAAAGAGATCGAGGAGGAAGAGCGGAGATCCGCACTACGGCTTCTCCCAGAGCCCGGGCGGGCCCCAAAAAAAGGTCGCCATGCAGACCCTATGTCCCTCGACCCCTCAGAATCTGAGAGAGCCCTCCTCCTCGAGAGGGCCAGTCTAACTAGCTGACAGCCCTGGTCAGCACCTAAAGGAGCTATCCAGGGTGCAGCACCCTCCCCTCCCGTAGGTGCCCTGATTGGCCCCAAAGTTGGGTGATCCAGACACACTACAGGCGGGGATACCACTGCTGAGGGGTCAGTAAACCCACCAAGACCGGGCTGCAGAGCAATGGTAGTCTGCACCATTACCCACTGGTCAGCACCCCTGACCCCAGTCTCAGCAGCTACCGACCCCATCTCAGAAGGGGGCTGACTCCAGCTTGTCGAGGACACTACAGGGCAGCCAACCCCCACAGTCAACCCCAAGGAGTTAGACTGCTCATCTGACTCAGAGTCTGACTCTGCCTCCGAAGAGGTAGGGACCGAGGCCCTGTGCCAGACCGTAGGAGGGTGCCCGCTGCCATCCTTGCTAAATGGGGTGCCAGAAACCGAGACCGCGCCCAAGCCAGTGCCAGTGCCAGCGTCCCCCACAGCACTGCGAATGGTATCTGCAGAGGACACGGCCCTGGCCCGAACAGCAGCCCCAGAGTCAGGTGCCACGGGTCCATGATGCCATGAATGGTGCCGAGGGCTGAGGTGGCACCGACGACAGCACAGACAGTGGAATCTGAAGCCCCCATGGTGCCACGTCCTGAGCAGGACTCGGCACCGCGAACAGCGCTGAGGCGAGAAGAGAACAAAGACGGCGCCATAGAGACTCCCACCGACCAGCGCCAACAGCAGCCATGGTGCCGAGTGACGAACCGGCACTGACGACAGCTCCATCAGACCCACAGTACCATGAACAGCACTGAGGCCCAAAACAGCGCCGACTGACGGCATCGAGGATGGCGCTGACCTGGGCCTTGTGAACTACGGGTCCAACACCGGGGGAGCCTTCACCCCCGATGGGGCGATTGCCTTGGCAGTGCCTCCCATCCGCCCCCCAAAAGAAGTGGGACGGACCTCCTGCACCGTGGAACGAGCCTCGGCAATGGCCAGCCTACTAAAAGCCAAGACTCCCTCCTCCTCGGTCCATGTAGAACCAGGCGGGGACCCAGAGGAAAAGGCCGAGAGTACATGACTTGGCCAGACGAGTGTGCACCCGACCCCCGAAAGTCGGCGGAGCTCACCCTACTTTCCACACGTGCTGCTTGATGACTTGGCGGTTCATGGAGAAACAGGCGCCGCATGAATCCATGTTGTGAAGTGGGCCAAGAACAAATAAAAGGCCAATGAGTGCGTGCTGGTTAGTGACGGAGAAAATTACGACGCAAGAACACCGTCACGTGTGGGCCGTCCCGTCTTCGAAGTCTTCTTGCCCTCTGACCCAGACCTGACTTATGAGAAAAAAAACACCAAAAACAGACTCGACGTCACCAAGAATAAAAATAAATGGAAAGATCTTACCAAGCGACGTCGAGTAAGGCAACTAGAACCGGCAGGAAAGGAGCCGACGGACTGCAGCATGGAGGATTAATATGGCTGAAGGTCGATACTGCGTAGGTGGAAGGCCTCAAGTTCTGCAGAGCTTCCGACGTGGTGACCTCGACAGCGGGAGATGAAGAACTGGCAGGCAGGCGGAGTCGTCAGCACCTAACGACCAACCCGCGAGCGCCACGCAATGAGTCAGCCTTTGAGGGCGGCCGATGGTGCGCCTTCACCCACCAAAAAAAAAAAAAAAAGAAAAGAGCTCTCACGCCATGTCCAAGGTGATGAATGGTGAAGACTGACACAGATAAGATATTGTTTTCATAAAACTTTTTTAAGAACCAAAGACAACAACAAATGGGGTCCGAAAAACCTTGGGTCAAGAACCCTTAAAAAGAAAATCTTATTTATTTATTTAGTTTTTGTTGACTGGGTAAGTGCACTAGACAAATTCTGCCTATTTTCAGGCATGACCCGGGAAGGGGGATACAGATGAATGCCAACTGACCTTGAATCAGATTATGCTGTTGGTGGTATTTTTTGTGAATTTTAAGTAGATAACGATAGCAAACTAAACAATATAATAAATGAAAGAGCCCAATCTCAGCAGAATGGGATCCAAAAAAAGTACACCTCTAGGGTGCAACACTGTACATGCCAACCCACAACCCAAAACACAGAGGTTCTGAGAGGGGAGGCAGGGTGGGAGGTCAGAATACAGCAAGACTCCATTAGAAGAAACAACAATACTATGGTGAGTGATTTGTTTTCTTTAAACAACATGAAATCTTGTTGTATTCTGACAATCTGCAGACTACCAAGCAGTACCTCCATGGAGGGGGGGATTATAGAACCTACTTAGGAAAGAGGCTCCACAGCACTGCAGTGCCAAACCTAGCATCTCCTCTGGCTTGGGTGTCCAGACAATAATGCTTGGTGAATGTGTGAACAGTTTTCCAGGTGGCTGCTTTACAGGCTTCCAGGATTGGAATATCCCTAGCTGTTGCCAAGGAGGCAGCAGTACCCCTGATAGAGTGTGCCCTCAGGCCTGAGGGAGGCTCTTTGCCCAATTTAGTGTAATAGAACTGGATACAAGAAACAATCTATCTGGCTATAGTTCTCTTAGTGGCAGATTTACCCTTGCCCACCTTGCCAGAAGTGAGAAATAACTGAGAGCAGCTACCCCATGGGCCTTGGTATGGTCTATATAGTAACTAAGAGCCCTTTTCACATCCAGACTGTGCAGCGTTCACTCACCTGAAGTGATCGGTGAAAAACACAGGAAGAGACATGGACTGATTAAGATGGAAATCTGAAACCACTTTAGGAAGAAATTTTCTATTTTTCCTGAGGACCACCTTATCCTTGTGGAAGGATATAAAGTCAGGTTCTACTGACAGAGCTTGTAACTCACTGATCCTACCACCAAGTCAAATACTTTAGCTCAGCTGAAGACAAAGGCCCAAAGGGGGACTGCATAAGCTGTGCAATACAGATATTCAGATTCCAAGCCGGAGTTGGTTCCCTAAAGGGAGGGTTAAGATGAACCAGACCTTTGAAAAACTTACTGAACACAGAGAGAGAAGAAAAAATTACCATAGTAATGCTGTTTCTTCTAATGGAGTCTTGCTGTATTCTGACAATATGCAGTTAGTCCCAGCACTTGAACTGCCCCGGAGAGGAAAGAGTTAACTCTATGCAGAAGCATAGAATGTTGAGCTTGATTTTCAAACCTCTGTTTCTGGTACTTAACAGTGTAACCGTCAGATTCTTACAAGCAAACTAACCAAGTACTAAACTATGGAAATTGTTTACCATGGCTAGGATATTCAAAGGGGTTGCGTAATGCGCCCCAGCGTGATATTGGAAAGGCTGTCAGGTGCAGCGCAAATCCCGATGTGCCGGGGTGCAATGTAATTGTGTGTGACGCAGATACAAGGGCGTGCCCATGCATATGTGACACATCCGATATTCAGCCTGGGATGTCTGCGCATATGCCGCCAGCACCCTGCATTGTGTTGCATAGGGGGCTCAAAGTTGAGCCCGGAACAACTCAGCCACCCATTAGGCAGGCCGCTGTATTGCAGGATGCAACACAGCAGCTGCCAGATGTGTGGTACCCGCCCACCTAGAACACCGTCATGAAGCACCCACAGAACCCTGGTAGTCTAGTGGTACCCCCTTCCCTTCCATGTCCCGATCGGCAGTAAATGTAGCATTTCATAAGCTCTGGTAGTCTAGTGGTACCCCTGCCCATTGCAGAAATTGCAGTATGTCTCCGTAAAACACATCCCTGGTGATCCAGTGGCACCCCACCCCTCCCCACATAGAACCCTTGCCCATCCACTCCCTCCCGTGATCAGCGGGCAGCTACATCCCGCCTTCACACCACCCAGCCTAGAACAGTATGCCCTGCAAGCCCATTGGTCCACACAGGGTACCAATGGGCTTACAACCCATACTGTACCTGTCATTCGGCGGGTGGCTGGGCGGTATGTTCTGTGTGAGTGGGGGGGTGGTGGGTGCCACTGGATCACCAGGGATATTGCTTTACAGAGCCATACCGCGATCGCAGCAACGGGCAGGGGTACCACTAGACTACCAGGGCCTGTAAGGAATGCTACAGATTTACCAATTCCCATCAGACATGCGAGGGGGCAATTAGACTACCAGGGAATGGATTTAATACTTCCACCACAATCTGGGACTCGGGAGGTCCCCAAGACTACCAGGGAATGCTTTCATTTACATTTACCACAATGCGGCAGCAGGGGTTCCACTAGACCACCAGGGATGGTCATAGCTACATATATCGGGGACTCGGGTGGGAGGGGACCACTAGACCAGTGGGGCTTATCCTGTATTATATTTCTTGGGGAATCAGGGACTGGAGGGGGGGCCACTAGACTACCAGGGATTTCTTGTGAAACATATACCATGCAATCACGGCAATGGGGCAGGGGATGCCCCGCGATCCCCACAGCACACGTCATGCTGTGCAGGGCGCCAGGTGCAAGTCACCGGGCTGTCGTGTGCAAGGCATGCAAATGGGGCCATAATGACATGCAAATGGCCCCATTTGTGCCTTACATATATTATGGCCTCATTTGCATGCCCCCTCCTGAATATCGCGAGTGATACGCCTAGAGCAACTGCACTTGTACAGGCACATCCCTGTGCTCCTTATCTGTGGCTTGCACCGGTGCAGTGCCACTGCACCATGCGCAGTATGTGCACTGATCCTGCCATGCCATGGTGCATCCCCATTGAATATCACCTGGACGAGGCCTCAGCGCATCACAGTTGCGCTGCACCTAGGCTTGCGCCACTGCCTGCCACAGTCTGAATATCTGGGCCCATACGGCCAAAAAGCAACAATCTGGGTCCCACAAAGACTCAAGTCGAGAACCCAAGAAAAAAGGTAGTGACAATATATCTATCTATCTATCTATCTATAGAACAACAACAACAAAAAAACAGCTACCCCACCCTTAAGAGGGAGGGTACAAGGTACACCCCAGCGCTGCAACACTGTACCTACCAGTCCACTTTCCAAAAACTAGGTTCTGAGAGGGAAGGCAGGGAGGGAGGGCAGAATACAGCAAGACTCCATTAGAAGAAACAACATTACTATGGTAATTTTTTTTTTCAAACATGAAGTCTTGCTGTATTCTGACATTATACAGACTACCAAGCAGTTCCCCCAGGAGGAGGGAATGCAGAACCTACTTTAGGAACAGACTGTGCAGTAATGCTGCACCAAACCTAGCATCACTCCTAGCCTGGATGTCCAGAGAGTAACGCTTGGTGAATGTATGGACTGTTTTCCAGATGGCTGCTTTCCAGATTTCTAGCAAGGGTATATCTCTGGCCGCAGCCAGAGTGGTAGACGTACCCCTAGTCGAGTGACCATTCAGGCCTGGAGGGGGTGTTTTGCCCAATTTGTCATAGCAGAATTGTATACAAAAGACAATCCACCTTGCAATAGTCCTTTAATAGCAGGTTTACCTTTCCCCACTTCACCATAAGTGAGAAACAGTTGAAGACAGTCACGCCTGTGTGCCTTAGTATGCTCTATGTAGTAGATAACAGCCCTTTTAACATCTAAACTGTGTAACCTTCTTTCCCCTGAAGAAGAGTGGTCAGTGAAAAACACGGGTAGAGACATAGACTGGTTCAGATGAAAATCTGATACCACTTTGGCTAAGAGCCTCCTATTGGTTCTCAGGACCACCTTATCCCTATGGAAGGAGATGAAGTTAGGTTCAACTGACAGGGCCTGTAATTCACTAATCCGCTTGGCAGAAGTAACAGCTACCAGGAACACAGTTTTCCAGGTCAAGTACTTAAGTTTGGCTGAAGCCAAAGGTTCAAAGGGTGGCTGCATAAGCTGAACAATGCAGACATTAAGATCCCAAGCCGGAGTAAGCTCTCGAAAGGAAGGGTTAATATGAACCAGACCTTTGAAGAACTTACTGAAAACAGGATGAGATGCCAGGGAACAGCCCTTCCCTGCTGAAAGGCATGCAGACACAGCTGCTTGGTGAACCTTCAGAGTTGCAGGTCTAAGACCTGGGCCATTAAGGTGAACCAGATAATCTAAAGCTGTAGTAATGTCTGCAGAATCAGGCAGAATGCCTTTCTGAGAACACCAAATGCTGAATCTTTTCCATTTGGAGTTATAAGTTTTTCTAGTGGAAGGTTTCCTGGAAACCTTCAAAATATCCAGAACTCCCTGAGAAAGATGCAGGCCTGCATATTCTAACTCTTCAAGAGCCAGGCCTTGAGGTTGAGAGACAGGAGACTGAGGTGCCAAATCCTCCATTGAGAGAAGGTTAGGAGATTGTATCTTTTGTGAAGAGATAGGAAACGTGACACGGCCAGAGACAGCAGCAGAGGATACCAAGGCTGTCTGGCCCAATCTGGAGCCACCAGTATCACTGTGCATGTTTGAGATCTGATTTTAATCAGGACTCTGAACAACAAAGGTAAGAAAAAATTACTCACCTTAGTAATGTTGTTTCTTCTAATGGAGTCTTGCTGTATTCTGACAATAGCAGTAAGTCCCAACCTTCAAACTGCCCTGGAGATAAAAGAGTTAACTTTCCATGCCAGGCATGGAACGCTGAGCTCGAGCTCGGTTGAGACTCTGTCTGTTGCTGTTTGAACTCAAACCGTCAGATCTTAACGAGCTAAACTCACTGAGGTCCTGTGTGGAAGCTCTAAACCTACACTAGCCAACTGGCTACTAATATAATAACAAATTCTTTGGTCCCAAAACAAAGACTCAAGTCAGGAGACCCAAAAAATGAAATAACACAACACCCACTCACCCAAAGAAGGGGTGATAACAAAAAAGGTGGGGCACCTCCTGAGTGCCAACACTGCCACTGCCCACCCAGATTCCAAAAACAGAGGTTCTGAGAGGGGAAGGCAGGGGGAGGTCAGAATACAGCAAGACTCCATTAGAAGAAACAATATTACTAAGGTGAGTAATTTTTTCTTCAAACAACATGAAGTCTTGCTGTATTCTGACAATAGCAGACTACCAAGCAGTACCTCCATGGAGGAGGGACAGAACCTACTTAGGAAATAGGCTCTGAAGCACAGCTGTGCCAAACCGAGCATCACTCCTAGCCTGGATATCCAGGGAGTAATGCTTGGTAAAATGTGAACTGTTTTCCAGGTAGCTGCTTGACATATCTCCAAGATAGGAATATCCCTGGCAGCAGCCAGGGAAGCAGCTGTACCTCTGGTAGAGTGAGTCCTCAGGCCTGAGGGTGGAACCTCACCTAATTTTTCATAGCAAAATTGAATGCAAGAGACAATCCACCTGGCAATGGATCTTTTAGTGGCCGGTTTCCCTTTTTCAACCTCACCATAGGTGAGGAACAGTTGGAGGGAGTCAAACCTATGACCCTTGGTGGGTTCTATATAGTAGCTAAGGGCTCTTTTCAAATCTAGACTGTGCAGCCTCCTCTCACCAGAGGAGGAATGGTCAGTGAAGTACACAGGAAGAGACATAGATTGGTTAAGATGGAAGTCTGAAACCACCGTAGGCAAAAACTTCCTGTTAGTCCTGAGGACCACCTTATCCCTATGGAAGGAAATAAAGTCAGGCTCCACTGACAGGGCTTGTAGCTCACTTATCGCCTGGCAGATGATGGCCACCAGAAACACAGTTTTCCAAGTCAAGTACTTAAGCTCTACTGAGGACAAAGGCTCAAAGGGGGTTGCATAAGCTGAGCAATGCAAGCGTTAAGAACCAAGCAGGGCAGGATCCCTGAATGGAGGATTGGTATGAAGCAATCCCTTGAAAAACTTGGAGAAAACAGGGTGAGCTGAAAGGAAGATGGCTTGCCTGCTGAAAAGAAAGCAGAAACAGCTGCCAGATGCACCCTTAGTGTAGCTGGTCTGATCCCAGCTATTCAGATGGACCATATAGTCAAGGACTGTGGGCAGATCAGCAGACTCTGGGGAAATATGCTTCCCAGAGCACCATATGGAAAATCTTTTCCACTTGGAATTATAAGTAGTTCTGGTGGAAGGCTTCCTAGAAGCCTTTAGAATATCCATAACACCTTGGGAGAGGTGTAAATCAGCAAACTCTAACTCTTCAAGAGCCAGGCCTTGAGATTGAGAGATTTAAGATTCGGGTACCAAACCCTCCCCTGAGCACAGGTTAACAGGTTGTAATTCCTGGGAAGAGACCAGGGAAGGTGGACTGCTAAGGACAACAGGAGAGGGTACCAGGGCTGTCTGGCCCAGTCTGGAGCAATCAGGATCACTTTGCAGGGTTAAGGCCTGATTTTGACTAGCCTTTGAACAGGAGAGGGAAGGGGGGGGAAGCATACAGGAACTTCCCTTCCCAATAGAGAACTAAGGCATCCAGGGGGACTGAGCCCAACACTGGGGGCCTGCAGCAAAAAAGGGGAAGTTGGTGATTGTCTGGGGCTGCAAAAAGATCTATCTGTGGGGTGCCCCATCTGGAGGATATCACCTCCAAGACCAGGAGATCCAGTGACCATTCGTGATGGCCCTGAGATATCCTACTGAAAGCATCTGCTAGGACATTGTCCTTGCCTGGGAGGTGTACTGCTCTCAGGTGTTCAGGGAATAAGCCAGAGACCACAACTTCATTGCTTCTGTGCACAAGGCCGTAGACCAAGTGCCTCCTTGCTTGTTGATGTACCACTTTGTGGGGGGTATTGTCTGTTCTGATCTGAATAACTTTGTTCTGAACAAACTTGGAAAAAACTTGAACTGCTAGAAATACTGCTCTGAGTTCCAACAGATTGATGTGAAGCAGAGATTCCAGAGGGGACCACAACCCCTGGGTGGTCAGATTGCCCAAGTGAGCCCCCCACCCCAAGAGGGAGGCATCTGTAGTAAGGATTAAAGAGTGAGACTGAGTGACAAAGGGAACTCCTTGTCTCAGATTGTTCTGATCCTGCCACCACTGCAAGGCCTGGATCAGGGTTCTAGTCACTGGGATCAGTTTGGTCAGAGGGTCCTTTTTCTGAGACCAAAAGGCTCTCAAAGGAACTGAATGTCCCTCATCTGAAATCTTGCTCCTTGCACCACTACTGTAGACACAGCCATGTGCCCCAGGAGCTGCAGAAAATGCCTTGCTGGTCAAGACACCTGTAGGGTGAATGAGGAGGCCAGAGTGATAAGGGTCCTTACCCTGTCCAGGGGAAGGAAGGTTCTGGCCTTTTTTTATCTAGCTCTGCACCTATGAAGGTGAGGAGCTGAACAGGCTCTAGAACTGACTTTGAAAGATTCAGAAGGAAACCCAGAGAAGTGAGCAGTTGCTGAGTTATCTGTAAATGTAACTTGACTTGGTCTGGGGACTGGCCTACTATGAGCCAGTCGTCCAGGTATGGGAAGATGGCAATCCTTTGCCTTCTTAGAGAAGCAACTACTACTGCCAGGCATTCTGTGAACACCCTTGGAGCAGAGGTTAGGCCGAAGGTCATTGTTCTGAACTGGTAATGGCCTGAGGGCAGCTCGAACCTGAGGTACTTTCGATGGGAGCTTCTGATGAGAATATGGAACTAGGCATCCTTGAGGTCCAGGGAAACTAGCCATTCCCCTGGCCTTAGAGAGGGTAGAAATATTCCCAGAGTCACCATTTTGAATTTTGGCTTTAAAAGGTGCTTGTTTAAATATCTGAGACCCAGGATGGGCCGCCATTCTCCAGTCTTTTTCAGGGTAAGGAAGTACCTGGAGTACAATCCTTTGCCCTGGTGAAGGGGTGGAACCCATTCCACAGCTCTGAGAGCCAGGAGGGAAGAGACCTCTGCCTCTAGGGCAAGTGCCTCTGAGGGATTTGCAGGTGGAAAAGATCTGGCTTTCAGCTTTGGAAACCTTTTGAAGCTGAGAACCAGTCCCTGGCTTACTACTTCCAGGACCCACTTGTCTGATGTTAGATACTTCCAGTCCTGGACAAAGTAAGACAGCCTGCCCCCTACAGGTAGTGGAGAGTCAGCCCTGGCAACCCCATCAGGGTGCCTGTCTGGCAGGGGGTTTTGGCTGAGGGGTGGAAGCAGGTCTGCTTGTACCCCTTCTGCCTCTCCCTCTATAGAACCCCCTCTGAGCATAGGCAGAAGAGAGGCCTGGGCTTGGTAAAAGGCCTATGAAAAGGCCTGCCCCTGCCCCTGGGATGCTGCCTTTGAGGAGTGGCCTGCCTTTCCTTGGCCTGGGCACTCTTATAGGTAGTCCTATATTTGTCCATTTTCTTTATGTAATTCTCTGTTTGCTCCCCAAACAGAGAATTACCCTACAAGGAAAATCCATGGCCTTAGTCTGGGTATCCTGTGACAGGCTAGTACATCTGAGCCAAGCCATTCTCACGAAGTGCCACAGATGTAGCCATGACTCTAGATGATACATCATTGGAGTCCACTGCAGCGTGGAATTGCACCTTGGATGCCTCAATACCATCAGCAGCCACCCGCTCCAGCTCCTTGGCAAGCTGGCCAGGGACCTGTTTTGCTAAAGCCATGACAGTGTCCCATCTGGATTTCTGATACCTAGCAGTATAGGCCATATAGTTGGCCTGTCTGAGTCCCAAGGATGCTGCCACGTACTGTTTCTTTTCCATGGCATCAATTCACCTGGAGTCCTTGTCTGGGGGGTGTGAAGCCAAGGGAATGTTTGCCTTATCACAGGCTGCAGCCTGCACTACCCCAATATTGCTGCATTGTTGTGTAAGGAACTCCATATCTGAGCCTGACAATGTATACCTCTTGTCCATTCTTTTATCTACAGGAGGTATGGTGTTAGGAGTCTTTAAAATCTTAAATGTCTGTTTCCCAAAAGATTTGTGTAAGAGAACAGACAGCCTCCTAGACTCTGGGATATCCATCATTTCCACATAGTCAGACTCCTCCTGGTCATCCATAGCTTCTTCCATAGGAAACTGGAGGGTTTCAGCCACTTTTTTATAAAACATGAAATGGGAGGGGGACTCAGAAAGCCTAGGAGGAGACACTCCTGAAGGTCTGTCTGGGAAGATGTCCAGGTCAATGGGCACATCCAGACTTTCAAAACCACATTCACTTTCCTCATACTCCTCTTCCTCCTCCTCTGGTTCATAATATTCCTCTAAATCATAATCTTGAACCGGTGGAACCGGCTGAACCGAGCGCCTCCCTGATGGTGGCGGTTCGGTCGGAACCAGGGAAAGCGACTGCACAATTTTTATCGCTTTGGCTATTTCTTCAGCAGTTGAAGAAGAAAGTTTTGGATCCACACCAGCTGATTTTTCCTTTCTTGTTCTCTTAGCTGGAACCGACTCCTCAGAATCGGATCTCCTTTTGCCCGAAGAAGTCTTGCCCTGGTCAGAGGGCACTCCTTCTGGTTCAGTTTGAACCGAACCAGGCTGGCCATCCGGTTCAGCGGACTTTTTGGTCTCCTTTTCCCTGAGCCTACCAACTCTTTTTTCTAGGGTAGCTGCAGGAAAATTTTTACAAATCTGGCAGTCTGCATTGAGGTGGTCAAACCCCAGACAATAAACACAGGTGGTATGGGGATCAGCCTTAGCAAAGACTTCCCCACCCACACTGCAGTGTTGAAACCCAGTGGGCCCAGTTTTTCTTTTGGGTTTCTCAGACATTGTGCCAGTCCTAACCAAACTTACCTTTTTAATGGCAATCCGCCAGGCAAGACCCTCTTATCGGTTCCTGACCGTGTCATGAGTAGTGGAAAAAAACATAATAAAATCTGTTTTTTTAGAACCGATAAGAACCGTAACTACACTCTAAAAGATCAGACAAAGATTTTTAGTAACTTGATCGGTTCAAACTGAACCGATGAACCGTTACAAGTTCCACACAGAATAGAAAATAATATAAACCTATCTAGTACTCACAAATACCACAGACAGAGACTGAACCGACAGGTTACGGTTTAAATTCGGTCGAAAACCGAGAAAAGCAGTACTTTAATCGACAAATTGAACCGAGCAGAAGGAGAAATCTCCGGAGCAACTGTTCAGTGAGGCGGTTTGAGTTCAAACAGCAACAGACACAGTCTCAACCGAGCTCGAGCTCAGCGTTCCATGCCTGGCATGGAAAGTTAACTCTTTCATCTCCGGGGCAGCTCGAAGGTTGGGACTCCATGCTATTGTCAGAATACAGCAAGACTTCATGTTGTTTGAAGGGAGGGAAGGCATAGAGAAACCTGCCCTTCCAATCCAGAATGAGAGCATCCAGAGAACAGTCCCCAGGACTGGGGGTCTGTAACAAAACAGAGGAAGTTGGTGATTGTCTGGGGCTGCAAAGCGCTCTATCTCTGGAGTGCCCCATCTGGTGAAGATGACCTATAGGATGGGAGGATCCAAGGACCATTCATGATGTCCCTGGGAGATTCTGCTCTGAGCATCTGCCAGTACATTGTCCTTTCCTGGGAGATGAAATGCTGTCAGGGAAGTCTGAAGGGAATAGGCTAGAGACCACAGTTTCATGGCCTCTGTGCACAAGGCCGTAGACCGAGTGCCTCCTTGCTTGTTGATGTACCACATTGTGGTGGTGTTGTCTGTCCTGACCTGCACCACCTTGCCCATGACTGAGTCTGAGAAGGCCTGAAGGGCCAGGAAGACTGCCCTGAGTTCCAGCAGATTGATATGGAGGAGAGACTCTTGTGGAGACCAAACCCCCTGACCCGTGTGGGCTCCCAAATGGGCTCCCAAGCGTAGGAGAGAAGCATCCGTGGTTAGAACTACTGAGGGGACTTGAGAGAGAAATGGAACACCTTGTCTGAGATTGTCCTGGTCCAGCCACCAGTGGAGAGCTTGGACCAGAGTCTGAGTCACTGGAATCAATTTTGTGAGACAGTCTCTTTTCTGAGACCAAAAGAACCTTAGGTGGAACTGAATGTCCCTCATCTGAAACCTGGCTCCTTGTACCACTGCAGTGGAAGCTGCCCTGTGGCCAAAGAGTTGAAGAAACTGCCATGCTAGGCGAGAGACCAGAGGCCGAAAAGAGGAAGCAAGATCTGTGAGGGCCTTTACCCTTGCCAGTGGGAGGAAGGCCTTTGCTTGGATAGTATACAACTCTGTTCCTATGAGTATAAGGAGTTGTACTGGTTCGAGAATAGACTTTGGAAGACTGAGGAGAAGCCCGCGAGAACTGAGCAAGTCTTGAGTGATTTGTAAAGCTGACTTGACCTGGTCGGAGGACTGACCTACAATTAGCCAGTCAACCAGATATGGGAAGATGGAAATACCCTGCCTTCTGAGAAAGGCAACTACTACAGCAAGGCACTTTGTAAACACCCTTGGAGCTGATGTTAGGCCGGAGGGCATGGATCTGAACTGATAATGGCCTGACGCAAACTTGAACCTGAGATACTTCCTGTGGTAGCATCTGATAGGAATATGGAAATAGGCATCCTTGAGGTCCAGGGATACTAGCCCATCCCCTGGCCTTAGAGAGGGAAGAATTATTCCCAGAGTCACCATTCTGAATTTTGGTTTTGTGATGAGTTTGTTTAAATACCTTAAGTCTAGGATGGGTCGCCACTCCCCTGTCTTTTTCAGGGTAAGGAAATACCTGGAGGACAAACCTTTGCCCCTTTGCTGAGTAGGGACTTTCTCTACAGCTCTGAGAGCCAGTAGAGAAGAAACCTCTGCCTCTAGAGCAAGGGTTTCTGAGATGGATGCAGTGGAAAAGACCTGACCCTCAATTTTGGGAACCTTCTGAAACTGAGGGCCAGTCCCTGGCTTACTACCTCCAGGACCCACTTGTCTGAGGTAACAGACTGCCAGGCCTGGAAGTAATAAGCCAGCCTGCCTCCTACTGGAATAGGGGTGTCGACCCGAGCTGACGCATCAGGGTGTCTGCTTGGCAGGAGCCTTGGACTGGGAAGAGGATGCAGCCCTGCTCATCCCTCTCCTGCCTCTCCCTCGAGATAACCCCCTCTGTGGGAAGGAAGAGGAAGCCTGAGCTTGGTAGAAAGGCCTGTGGAAAGGCCTGCCCCTGCCCCTAGACTGCTGCTTCTGAGGAGTGATTTGCCTCTCTTTGGCCTGTGCACTCCTGCAGGTGGTCCTGTACTCATGCATTTTCTTCATGTAAGCCTCTGTCTGCTCCCCAAACAGAGAGTTACCCACTACAGGGAAATTCATAGCCTTATCCTGGGTATCCTTCGAAAGGCAAGTACATCTGAGCCAAGCATGTCTCCTGAGAAACACAGATGTAGCCATGACACTTGATGCCACATCACTGGAGTCCACAGCAGCACTGAATTGTACCTTGGATGCCTCAATTCCATCAGCAGCCACCTCCTACAGCTCTCTGGCTAGCTGGGGGAGGCCTGTTTAGCCAGGTCCAGAACCGTATCCCACCTGGACGTCAGGTACCTGGCTGTGTAGGCCATATAGTTAGCCTGTCTGAGTCCCAAGAAGATGCCGAATACTGTTTTTTGGCCATGGCATCGACCTTCCTGGAGTCTTTGTCTGGAGGTGTGTGAAGCCAAAGGAATGTTAGCCCTGTCACAGGCTGCAGCCTGCACTACCCCAACATGGCTCCAATGACTATATAAAAACTCTGTACCTGAGCCTGATAATATATACCTCCAGTCCATTCTCTTATCTACAGGAGGTAAGGAGTTAGGTGTTTGTAAAATCTGTTTTGTCTGTTTCCCCAAGGACTTGTTAAGAGGGATAGACAATCTTTTGGACTCTGGGATGTCCATCATCTCAACAAAATCAGGCTCTTCCTCCTCCTCCTCCTCCTCCTCAGCAGCATCAACCATTGGGACCTGGAGGGTTTCAGCCACCTTCTTGTAAAACAAGAAGTGTGAAGGGGACTTAGAAAGCCTGGGAGGGGAGACATTAGAGTGTCTGTCTGGGGAGATGTCCGGTTCAATGGGCACATCCAGACCTTCAAAATCGTTATCTTCATCTTCATCCTTGGGATACTCTGTCACCCTCCCACTCCACATAGTAGTAAGCATCTGGATTGCAATCCGATGGAGTCGGATCCGACTGAACCAACCGCCTAACTGGCGGTACCGGTTCGGATGGAACCAGGCGGAGCGATTGAACTATACTAATCGCTTTGGCTATTTCGTCAGTGGTTGGAGTATGCGGTGCTGAATCCGAACTGGCTGACTTTCATTTCCTTTTTGACGGGACTAACCCTTCTTTTGCCCGGGGAGGTATCGCCCAGGTCAGTAGGCACCTCCTCAGGTTCAACCGCAACCGAACTGGGCTGGTCATCTGGATCTACAGACTTCTCGGCCTCCCTTTCCTTCAGCCTATTCAACCTTTTCTCCAGAGTGGCTTTAGGGAAATTTTTGCAAATTTGAGCTGGTCAAACCCCAGACAGTAAACACAGATGAGATGGGGGTCTGCCTTGGCAAAGGCCTCCCCACACTCAGTACAGTGTTGAAACCCAGTGGGACCGTTTTTTTTCTTGGGTTTCTCAGACATGGCCAACCTAAACAATTACCCTTGAAAGCTTTTAAGCCACGTAATAAATTGCCTATTGGTTACAAACTTTGGAAAAAAAAATAGAACAAGTCAGTTTATTTTGAAACTGATAGGAACTTGAACACCACACTAAATTCCAGAAAAACAAAAATAAATATAAACATAAAGGTCAGTTCCTAACCGGAACGACCATTGAGAAACCGAGTCAAAACAATTTCCATGGAAAATAAAGTAAACACAAGTCACCACCTATCTACCACACTACCTGTACCGTAGACAGAGGCTGAAAATCCAAAAAAAGAATGAATCGGTTAAAAAAAATGAACGCTTATTCAAACTCTACCGAACCGAGCAGAGGCGAAATCTCCGGGCCGACTTCACTGTTAGGCAGAGTAAAGAATCTGACAGTTACACTGGTAAGTACCAGAGACAGAGGTTTGAAAACCAAGCTCGAGCTCAACGTTCTATGCTTCTACACAGAATAAACTCTTTCCTCTCCCAGGCAGTTCAAGTGCTGGGGCTAACTGCATATTGTCAGAATACAGCAAGACTTCATGTTGTTTGAAGCAGGGAAAGATCCATTCTCTGCTTAAAGAAAAACAGAAACAGCTGCTAAGTGAACCTTCAGAGTAACAAGCCTAAGGCCTAAACTATTCAAATGGACTAAATAGTCCAGTGCTGTGAAAATGCAGGCAGAATCTGGCTGTATATCCCTCTGAAAGCACCAAATGCTGAACCTCTTCCACTTAGAGTTTTAAGTTTTTCTGTCAGAAGGTTTCCTAGAAATCTTCAGAATATCCAGAACTCCTTGTGAGAGATGCAATCCTGCATACTCTAACTCTTCAAGAGCCAAGCTTTGAGTCTGAGAGACTGGAGATTGGGATACCAAATTCTCCCCTGGGAGGAAGACAGGAGATCGTGCCTCCTGGGAAGACAGAGGGATTGTCACTGCCAGTGACAGCAACAAGAGGGTACCATGGTTGCCTGGCCAAATCTGGAGCTATCACTGTGCAAGGTTGAGACCTAATCTTTAGCAGTACTCTGAAAATCAGAGGAAAGGGAGGAAAGAAAAAAAATTACTCACCTTAGTAATTATGTTTCTTCTATTGGAGTCTTGCTGTATTCTGACAAGTGCAGTTAGCCCCAACTGTTAAACTGCCCCGGAAAACAAAGGGTTAAACTTTCTATGCTCGAGCTCGATTGATGTCTCTGTCTGTTCCCTTTGAAATCTAACCATCAGATTTTTATGAGCAAAAACCCTAATAGTTATTCTATGTGGAAATTGTAAAATTTTTAATAGCCAACTGGCAACCAAAAGTTTTGGATCCCCAAGGAAGACTCAAGTCAGGAAGCCCAAAACTCAACAACCAAACCAAACAAGAATAGTAATAAAACAACACCCAAACAAGAAGAGGGTGTAAAAGGAGCACCCCTGAGGTGCAACACTGCACCTACCCACCCACTTCCCAAAACAGGTTCTAAGAGGGGAGGCAGGGAGGGAGGGAGGTCAGAATACAGCAAGACTCCAATAAAAGAAACATACTTACTAAGGTGGTATTTTTTTCTTCAAACAACTTGAAGTCTTGCTGTATTCTGACAAGTGCAGACTACCAAGCAGTACCTCCATCGAGGAGGGACAGAACCTACTTTGGGAATACACAGAAACATAGACTTTGACGGCAGATAAGGACCACTTGGCCCACCCAGTCTGCCCATTTCCCTACCTACTGGATAAGCTGCAGATTCTAGTTAACCAACAGCCTACTTCCTGCCACCCCCTACTACAATTGCCTTACGTCTGTCCCATGCATGTTTGAATTCCCCCACTGTTTTAGACCCAACAACCTTCCCAGGAAGGCGGTTCCATGCATCCACCACTCTATCCGTCAAAAAAAATTAACTCACATTACCCCTGAGCCGTCCCCCCATCGTTAAATTGTGTCCCCTTGTTCTTACACATCTCTTTTCTGAAAGATGCTACCCTCCTGGACTTTGTTGATTCCCTTGAGGTACTTGAACATTTCGATCATGTCCCCCTGTCCCTCCTTTTATCAAGGGTATACATATTAAGCTCTCTCAGTCTCTCTTCATATGGTTTCTGATGCAGACCCTGCACCATTCTAGTTGCCCTCCTCTGGACTGCTTCCATCCTGTCTATGTCCTTGCGTAGCTGAGGTATCCAAAACTGCACACAGTACTCCGGATGGGGTCTCACCAACTGTCTGTACAGAGGGATAACCACTTCCCTTTTTCTACTTGTGATGCCCCTTCCTACGCATCCCAGTATCCCCCTGGCTCTCCTTACTGACTTCTCACATTGCTTACCAGCCTTTAGATCATCTGATATGACTACCCCAAGGTAAATTTCCATTTTTGCTGTTGTTAGTACCTCCCCTGCTATTGTGTACTCTTCTCCTGGGTTTTTGTTTCCCAGGTGCATTACTTTGTACTTCTTTGCATTGAATCTAAGTTGCCATATGTCTGACCATTCCTCCAACCTTGCCAAGTCCCTTCTCATCCTTTCTACCTCCCCCCTTGTGTATCAGCTCTGTTACAGATCTTTGTGTCATCTGCAGATAGGCATACCTTTCTCTCCAGACCCTCTGCAATGTCACCTATAAAGATGTTAAAGAGGACTGGACCCAGTACTGGGCCCTGAGGTACTCCACTAGTGACCTCCCTTTCTTCAGAATGTGTTCCATTCACTATTACCTTCTGTGTCCTGTTGTGCAGCCAGTTTGCTAACCAGGCTACCACCCTGTGACCTACTCCCAGGCTGGCTAACTTGATTATTAATCTTTTGTGCGGGACTGTGTCAAATGCCTTGCTAAAGTCTAGGTAGGCCATATCCACAGCCCCTCCCTGGTCTATTACTTTGGTCACTCAGTCAAAGAAATCTATTAGATTTGTCTGACATGACCTTCCTGCTGTAAATCCGTGCTTTGGGTCCTGTGCCCTGCTGGCCTCTAGGTACTCAACAATTCTTTCTTTCAGAAGTGATTTCATCATTTTCCCTACCATTGAGATCAAACTTACAGGTCTGTAGTTTCCTGCTTCTGCCTTGCTCCCACTCTTGTGAAGGGGAATCACATCTGCCCTCCTCCAGTCCTCAGGTACCACCCCATCCTCATATGATTTGTTAAAAAGTGTGGTCAGTGGTGTCACCAGGTCCTCCCTTAGTTCATTTAGGATTCTGTGGTGAATCCCGTCAGGCCCCATTGCTTTATCCACCTTGAGTTTTAGGAGTTCTTTCAGGACTCTTTCTTCTGTAAATGGACTGGTGTCAAACCCCCTACCCAGAGTGCTTCTATTGTCTGGTTTAGGGAAATCCTCCTCATCTTCTTTTGTGAATACTGAGCAAAAGTATTCATTCAGTATCTCTGCCTTTTCACTGTCTCCCTCTGTCCACCTCCCCTCTCCCTTATTAATCTTCACCATTCCTCTCTTAACCTTTCTATGCTCCCTAATGTACCTACAAAAGGTTTTATCCCCCTTCTTGACTGAATTGGCTATTTTTTCCTCGGTTTGGGCTTTTGCTATTTTTACTGCCTTCCTGACTTTTTTCTGCTTTAATAGATACAGTTCCCTGTCATGCTCCTTCTGTGATTCCTTATACTTTTTGAATGCAGGCTTTTTCTCCTTAACCTTCCCTGCCACCTCTTTTGAGAGCCATAGTGTTTCTTTACTCTGTTTTGTTTTCTTTATCTGTTTCACACAAAGGCTTGTTGCCTCTATGATGGCAGTTTTGATTTTTCTCCATTGTTCTTCCACCCCTCCTTTTTGGCCATTTGCTAGTGTATTCCTCAGGTATTCACCCATTTTGCCAAAGTCAGCCCTTCTAAAGTCCAGTATGCTTGTTTTTGTATGGCTCGTCTCCATGGTTGTGCTTATTGTGAAGCACACTGTGCAGTGATTGCTTGTTCCCAGATGTCTACTGACTTCTAAATTTGTGATCCTCTCTCCATTTGAGAGTACCAGGTCTAGTATTGCTCCCTCCCGAGTGGGTTCTAACACTAGCTGTCTAAGGCCTGCCCCTGCAGGGCATCGATAATGACCTTGCTCTTGGATGTGGCTGCAGTACATCTCATCCAGTTAACATCTATCTGGCATATTCAGGTCCCCCATCAACAGTATCTCCCTTTTTTTCAGCCATTTTGAGAATGTCCCCTATCATTTTTTCTTGTCCATTTCCTCCCTTTGAGATGGGGGTCTGTATACAACCCCTGTGCAGATTGTAATGCCATTCTCTGTCTCCAAGGTGACCCAGAGTTCCTCTTGTCCTCCCCTTTACTTTTTAGTTCTGTAGCGTTGATTCCTTCCCTTATGTATAGAGCTACTCCACCTCCTCTTTTCCCCTCCCTGTCCCTTCTGTAGACTGTATACCCCAGTATGTTGACATCCCAGTCATGGTTCTCTGTGTACCATGTTTCCGTGACTGCCACAATATCCAATTGTTCATCTTCCATCAAGGCTACTATCTCAGGAAGCTTGTTTCCCAGAATAGGCTCTGAAGTACTGCTCTGCCAAATCGAGCATCACTCCTAGCCTGGATATCCAGACAGTAATGCTTGGTAAAGGTATAGACGGTTTTCCAGGTGGCTGCTTGACAACTTTCTAAAAGAGGGGTATCCCTGGCAGCAGCCAGGGAAGCAGCTGTACCTCTTGTAGGTGAGCCCTCAGGCCTGAGGGTGGAATCTTTCCCAGTTTTTCATAGCAGAATTGTATGCAAGACACAATCCACCTGGCAATAGTTCTCTTGGTGGCAGGTTTGCCCTTTCCCACTTCTCCATAAGTGAGGAACAACTGGAGGGAGTCAAACATGTGACCCTTGGTACGTTCTATGTAGTAGCTAAGGGCTCTTTTAACATCTAAACTGTGTAGCCTCCTCTCTCCTGAGGAAGCATGATCAGTGAAGAAAACAGAGAGAGACATAGACTGATTCAAATGGAAGTCTGAAACCACTTTGGGCAGGAACCTTCTATTGGTTCTAAGGACCACTTTATCCCTGTGAAAGGAGATAAAATCAGGTTCCACTGACAGGGCCTGCAGTTCATTGATACGCCTGGCAGAGGAAATGGCTACCAAGAACACAGTTTTCCAAGTCAAGTACTTAAGCTCTGCTGTGGACATAGGCTCAAAAGGAGGTTGCATAAGTTGAGCAATGCAAACATTCAAATCCCAGGCAGGGGCAGGGTCTCTAAAGGGAGGATTGGTGTGTAGCAATCCTTTATAAAATTTACAGAACACAGGATGAGATGACAGTGAGGAAGACTTTCCCACTGACAGAAAAGCAGAAACAGCTGACAAGTATACCTTGAGAGTAGCTGGTCTGAGGCCTAGGCCATTGAGATGGACCATATAATCCAGAACTGTAGGCAATTCAGCAGTATCTGGGGAAATATGCTTCTTGGAACACCAAATGCTGAATCTCTTCCATTTGGAGTTATAAGACTTTCTGGTGGAGGGCTTTCGAGTGGCTTTGAGAATATCCAGAACCCCCTGAGAAAGATGCAAATCTGCAAACTCTAACTCTTCAAGAGCCATGCCTTGAGATTGAGAGACTTAAGATTGGGGTACCAAATCCTCCCCTGAGAGGATGTTAACAGGTTGTAATTCCTGGGAAGAGACGGGGAACATGGACTGCTAGGGACAACAACAGTGGGTACCAAGGCTGTCTGGCCCAATCTGGAGCAATCAGAATCACTTTGCAAGGTTGAGACCTTATCTTGACTAGCACTTTGAACAGGAGTGGGAAGGGAGGGAAGGCATACAGAAATTTCCCTTCCCAATTTAGAATCAGAGCATCCAGGGGGACTGAGCCCAAGACTGGGGGTCTGCAACAAACTAGAGAAAGTTGGTGATTGCCTGGGGCTGCAAAGAGATCTCTCTCTGGAGTGCCCCACCTGGAAAAAATTACTTTCAACACCTGAGGGTCCAGGGACCATTCGTGATGGCCCTGAGAGATCCTGCTCAGTGCATCTGCTAGCACATTGTCCTTCCCTGGAAGGTGAACTGCTATCAGAGAGGTTTGCAGGGATTAAGCCAGGGACCACAATTTCATGGCTTCCATGCACAAGGCCATGGACCGAGTGCCTCCCTGCTTGTTGATGTACCACATGGTGGTGGTGTGTTCTGTTCTGACCTGAGCCACCTTGTTCTGCACAGACTGAGAGAAAGCTTCCAGGGCCAGAAAAACTGCCTGAGTTCTAAGAGATTGACATAGAGAAGGGATTCTTGGGGGGATCACAGTCCCTGGGCAGTGAGGGCCCCTAGGTGGGCTCCCCAGCCCAGAAGAGAAGCATCCGTGGTAAGGACCACTGAATGAGACTTGGTGGCAAATGGGACCCCTTGTCTTAAATTGTCCTGATCCTGCCACCACTGAAGGGCCTGGATCAAGGTCAGAGTCACCGGGATCAGTTTGGTGAGGGCATCCTTCCTCTGGGACCAGAAAGCCCTCTGATGCAACTGGATATCCCTCATCTGGAATCTTGCCCCTTGGACCACTGCTGTTGAAGCTGCCATGTGGCCCAAGAGCTGGAGGAAATGCCTTGCTGGTCGAGATACCTGAAGGGTGAAGGAAGAGGCTAGTTCTATAAGAACCCTTGCCCTTTCCAGGGGAAAAAAGGCTCTTGCTCTGACTGTGTCCAGTTCTGGCCCTATAAAGGTAAGAAGCTGGACTAGTTTGAGAACTGACTTGGGAAGGTTGAGAAGAAATCCTAGAGAAGTGAGCACTTGCTGGATCACTTGCAGGTGAGACTTGACTTGGTCTGGAGACTGGCCCACTATCAGCCAATCGTCCAGATATGGAAAAATGGAAATCTTTTGCCTTCTTAGAAAGGCAACTACTACTGCCAGGCACTTTGAGAAAACCCTTGGGGCTGAGGTTAGGCCAAAGGGTATTGCTGTGAACTGACAATGGCCTGAGGGCAACTCGAACCTGAGGTACTTTCTGTGGGAGCACCTGATGGGAATGTGAAAACAGGCATCTTTGAGGTCCAGGGAGGCTAGCCAGTCCCCTGGCCTTAGAGAGGGAAGGATTATTCCCAGAGTTACCATCTTGAACTTTGGTTTTAGAAGATGTTTGTTTAGGTATCTTAGGTCTAGGATGGGTTGCCACTACCCTGTCTTTTTTGGGGTAAGGAAGTACCTGGAGTACAGCCTTTTGCCCCAGTGTAGGGTAGGTACTCTCTCTATGGCTCTTAAGGCTAGCAAAGATGAAACCTCTGCCTCTAGAGCAAGGGTTTCTGAGAGATTTGCAGGTGGAAAAAACCTGGCTCTCATCTTTGGAAATTTTCTGAAGCTGAGAACCAGTCCCTGGCTTACTACTTCCAGGACCCACTTGTCTGATTTAATAGACATCCAGTCCTGGACAAAGTAAGTTAGCCTGCCCCCTACTGGAATAGGAGAGTCGACCCGGGAAGACCCATCAGGGTGTCTGCTTGGCAGGGGCCTTAGGCTGAGGAGAGGATGCAGCCCTGCTCATCCCCCTTCTGCCTCTCCCTCTGAAGAATCCCCTCTGTGAAAAGGGAGAAGAGGCCTGTGCTTGGTAAAAAGGCCTATGAAAAGGCCTGCCCCTGCCCCCAGACTTCTGCCTTTGAGGAGTTGCCTGCCTCTCCTTGGCATGAGCACTCATGTAGGTGACCCTATACTCATCCATTTTCTTCATGTAATTATCCATGGCCTTAGCCTGGGTATCCTGCGAGAGTCTAGAACGTTTGAGCCAAGCCATTCTCCGAAAAGCCACAGATATAGCCATGACTCTTGATGATACATCATTGGAGTCCACAGCAGCATGAAACTGAACTTTAGATGCCTCAATCCCATCTGCAGCCACCGTCTCCAGCTCCTTGGCTAGCTGGGGAGAGGCCTGTTTAGCCAGTGCCAATACAGTGTCCCACCTGGACTTCTGGTACCTGGCTGTATATGTCATATAATTCGCCTGTCTGAGTCCCAAGGAAGATGCCATGTACAACTTTTTTGACATGGCATCAATCTTCCTGGAGTCTTTGTCTGGGGGGTGTGAAGCCAAGGGAATGCTTGCCTTATCACAGGCAGCAGCCTGCACAACCCCTACATGGCTGCATTGCTGATATAAAAACTCTGTATCTGAGCCTGAGAGTGTATACCTCTTGTCTCTTCTTGTGTCCACAGGAGATATAGAATTAGGAGACTTCAGAATTTTTTGTGTCTGATTCCCTAAAGATTTGTGTTGGGGAAAAGATAAGTCTCCTGGACTCTGGGATGTCCATCATTTCTACAAAATCAGGCTCCTCCTGATCCTCCATTGCCTCTTCCATAGGAAGCTGGAGGGTCTTAGCCACCTTTCTGTGGAACATAAAGTGGGAAGGAGACTCAGAAAGCCTAGGAGGGGATACACCTGAAGGTCTGTCTGGGGAGATGTCCGGTTCCACAGGTACATCTAGACTTTCACCATCACCATCATCATCTTCAAACTCCCCTTCCTCCTCAAACTCCGGTTCATAAAATTCTTCAGGGGCATAGTCGTGAATCAGGGGAACCGACCGAACCGAGCCCCTGCCAAAAGGTGCCGGATCAGTCCGAACCGGTCGAAGCGATTCCACAATCCGAATCGCTCTGGCTATTTCTTCGGTGGTCGGAACATGGACTTCTGGATCCGAACCGGACGATTTTTTTTTTTGCGCTTTCTTTTAGTCGGAACTGACACTTCGGGATCAGCTCTCCTTGTGCCCGAAGAAGTATTACCCTGGTCAGAGGGCACTCCTTCTGGTTCGGTCAGAACCGAACCGGGCTGGCCATCCGGGTCAGTAGACTTCTCGACCTCCTTTTCCCTCGGTCTACCTGGTCTCTTTTCAAGGGAGGATTTGGGAAAATGTTTGCAAATTTGGCAGTCTGACTTGAGGTTTTCAAACCCCAGACAATAAACACAGGTGGTGTGGGGGTTGGCCTTGGCAAAGACCTCCCCACACTCACTGCAGAGTGGAAACCCAGTGGGCCAGTTTTTTTTCTTGGGTTTCTCAGACATGGCCAACCTAACCAAACTTACCCTTTTTTTTGGCAACTGCCAGGCAAGACTCCCTTAACGGTTCCCAACCGTGTCACGGGTCTTGGAAAAAAATGGAAAAAAACACGTTTTTTTAGAACCGATAAGGACCGGTAACCACACAATAAAGTTAACACAAGAATTTAAACAAATGATCGGTTCAGCCGAACCGATCCACACTTTTTACAAGTTCCATGGAAATACAGTAAAAAACCTATCTAATACTCACAGTACCACAGACAGAGACTGAACCAGCTATGCGGAATAATTTTTCGGTTAGAAACCAATGAAAAACCGACACTTCAGCCAACTTTCGAACTGAGCTGTAGGAGAAATCTCCGGAGCGACTGTTCAGTGAGGTGAAGTAAACAATCTGACGGTTAGATTTCAAAATGAAACAGACAGAGACATCAATTGAGCTCGATCTCAGTATTCTATGCTCTGCACAGAAAGTTTAACCCTTTGTTCTCTGGGGCAGTTTAAAGGCTGGGGCAAACTGCACTTGTCAGAATACAGCAAGACTTCAGGTAGTTTGAAGGCATACAGAAACCTGTTTGTCCAATCCAACATGACAGCATCCTGAGGCACAGACCCCAAGATTGGTGGTCTGCAACAGAAAAGAGGGAGCTGATGGTTGTCTGGGGCTGCAAAGAGGTCTGTCTCTGGAGTGCCCCACCTCTGACAAATGATCTGTAGGATCTGAGAGTTCAGGGCCCACTCGTGATGACCCTGAGAGATCCTGCTGAGGGCATCTGCTAACACATTGTCCTTCACTGGCAGATGCACTGCTACCAAGGAGGTCTGAAGAGAGTAAGCCAACAACCAAATGTTCATGGCTTCCGTGCACAAGGCCGTGGATCGAGTGACCCCTGCTTGCTTATGTACCACATGGTAGTGGTGTTGTCTGTCCTGACCTGCACCACCTTCCCCTGAACTGAGTCCAAGAATGCTTGAAGGGCCAGAAGCACAGCCCTGAGTTCCAGGAGACTTATGTGAAGAACAGACTCCTGCTGAGACCAAGTGCCCTGTGCAGTGAGGTTCCCCAAATGAGCTCCCCACCCCAGGAGAGATGCATCTGTTGTGAGAACAACTGAAGGAACTTGGTGAAGGAAAGGGACTCCCTGTCCGAGGATTTCCTTATCTAGCCACCACTGGAGAGCCTGGACAAGAGCCTGAGTCAGTGGAATCAATTTGGTCTGTGGATCCCTTCTTTGGAACCAAAAGGACCTGAGGTGAAACTGAATGTCCCTCATTTGGAACCTTGCTCCCTGAACCACTGAAGTGGAAGCTGCCACGTGGCCTAGAAGCTAAAGAAAATGCCTGGCTGGCCAAGACACTCGAAGTTTGAAAGAGGCTGCCAGATCTGTGAGAGCCTTCACCCTTGAAAGAGGTAGGGAGGCTTTTGCTTGAATAGTATCCAGCTCTACCCCTATAAAGGTGAGGAGCTGAACTGGTTCCAGAACTGACTTGGAAAGGTTGAGGATAAATCCTAGAGAACCCAGAAGCCTCTGGGAAACAGCCAGAGCTGACCTGACTTGGTCTGAGGACTGGCCTACAATGAGCCAATCATCCAGATATGGGAATACAGAAATGCCTTGTCTTCTAAGAAAAGCCATTACTACTGCTAGGCACTTTGTGAAGACTCTGGGAGCTGAAATCAGACCAAAAACTTCTTGAAACTGAGAGCAAGTCCTTGGCTTGCCACTTCCAGGACCCATTTGTCTGTTGTTACAGACTTCCACTCCTGGAAGAAGTAAGCCGGCCTGCCCCCCACTGGAACTAAGGAGGCGATCTGGTCTGACACATCATGGTCTCTGCTTAGCAGGGGGCCTAACTTGAGAGATGGATGCAGCCCTGCTCATCCTCATCCTCCCCTAAAGAACCCCCTCTGCTGGAAAGTAGAAGAAGCCTGAGCCTGGCAGAAAGGCCTGCCCCTGCCAGCCCTAGTCTGCTGCTTCTGAGGAGTGGCTTGCCTTTCTTTGGCCACTGCACTCCTGTACGTGGTCCTATACTGGTCCATTTTCTTCATGTACTCCTCTGTTTGCTCCCCAAATAGAGAGTTCTGAGTGACAAGAAAATCCATGGCCTTAGCTTGGGTGTCCTGTGAGAGGCTAGTACATCTGAGCCAGGCGATCCTCCTTAGGGAGACAGATGTAGCCATGACCCTTGAAGACACATTATTCGAGTCTACAGCAGCATGGAATTGAACTTCAGATGCTTTGATGCCATCTGTAGCAACCTGCTCCAGTTCCTTGGCTAGCTGGGGAGGTGAATTCTTGGCTAGCTCCAAAATTGTATCGCACCTTGTCTTCTGGTACCTAGCCACATAGGCCATATAAGAGGCCTGCCTGACTCCCAAAGGGGAGCCAAGTACTGTTTTTTAGCCATGGCATCCACCTTCCTAGAATCCTTATATGGGGGTGTGTGAAGCCAAGGGTATGTTAGCCTTGTCACAGGCTGTAGCCTGCACTACCCCAACATGGCTGCAATAGTTGTAAAAAAATTCTGTCCCTAAGCCTGACAGCATATGCCTCCTGTACATCTTTTTATCCACAGGAGGTATAGAAATAGGAGCTTGTAAAATTTTTTTGAGTCTGTTTCCCCAAAGACTTATGAAGGGGAATGGACAATCTCTTTGACTCTGGGACATCCATCATCTCTACAAAGTCAGGCTCTTCTTCCTCATCCGAAGCTACCACAGTTGGGAGCTGGAGGGTTTCTGCCACCTTTTTATAAAATACAAAGTGTGAGGGGGACTCAGAAAGTTTGGGAGAAGAAATGTTGGTAGGTATGTCTGGGGAGATGTCAGGCTCTATTGACTCATCTAGGCCTCCAAATTCATAGTCATCTTCACCTTAGAAACATAGAAACATAGACTTTGATGGCAGATAAGGACTGCTAGGCCCATCTAGTCTGCCCATTTCCCTACCTACAGGATAGGCCGCAGATCCTAGTTAACCAACAGCCTATTTCTTCCTACCCCCCACAAGAATTGCCTTATGTCTGTCCCATGCATTCTTGAATTCTCCCACAGTTTTAGACCCCACAACCTCCTCAGAAGGCTGTTCCATGCATCCACTACCCTCTCTGTGAAATAATACTTCCTCACATTGCCCCTGAACTGCCCTCCTTCTATCTTTAAATTGTGTCCCTTGTTCTTGCAAGTCTCTTTTCTGAAAATGCTACCCTCTTGGACTTTGTTGATTCCACTGAGGTACTTAAAGTTTCTATCATGTCCCCCTCTCCCTTCTTTCCTCAAGGGTATACATATTAAGCTCCTTTAGTCTCTCCTCATATGGCTTCTCTTGCAGACCCTGCACCGTTTTAGTTGCCCTCCTCTGGACTACCTCTATCCTGTCTATGTCCTTGCGGAGACGGGGTCTCCAGAACTGGACACAGTACTCCAGAAGGGGTCTCACCAACTGTCTGTACAGAGGGATAACAACTTCCTGTTTTCTGATGCTGATGCCTCTCCCTATACATCCCAGTATACCCCCAGCCCTCAATACTGCCTTCTCAAATTGCTTGCTAACCTTAAGGTCATCTGATATGATTACCCCCAGGTCCCTTTCCTTTTTTGTTGTTGTTACTACCTCCCCACCCATTGTGTATTCTTCCCTGGGTTCTTGTTTCCAGGTGCATTATTTTGCACTTCTTTGCATTGAACTTAGCTGCCATACTTCTGACCATTCCTCCAACCTTGCCAAGTCCCTTTCATCCTTTCCACGCCTCCTTCTGTATCAACCCTGTTGCAGATTTTGTGTCATCTGCAAAGGCATACTTTTCCTTCCAGTCCCTCTGCAATGTCACTGATGAAGACATTAAAGGACTGGACCCAATCTGAACCCTCACGGTGCCCACTAGTAACCCCTTTCTTCAGAGTGGACTCCATTTACAATTACCTTCTGTGTCCTGTTGTCCAGCCAATGTTTTACCCAGGCTACCACCCTGGGTCCCACTCCCAGGCTGGTTAATTTGACTATTAATCTTTGTGTGGGACTGTGTCAAATGCCTTACTAAAGTCTAGGTAGGCCATGTCCACAGCCCTCCCTGGTCTACTACTTTGGTCACCCAGTCAAAGAAATCTATTAGATCTGTCTGACATGACCTTCCTGCTGTGAACCCATGCTGCCTTGGGTCCTGTGCTCCACTGGCCTCTCTAGGTACTGACTATTCTTTCCTTCAGAAGTGACTCCATCACTTTCCCTACCACAGAGGTCAGACTGACAGGTCTGTAGTTTCCTGCCTCTGTCTTGGACCCACTTTTGAGAAGGGAATCACATCCGCCTTCCTCCAGTCCTTGGGTACCACACCATCCTCCCATGATTTATAAAAGAGTAGCCAGTGGTGTCACTAGTTCCTCCCTTAATTCTTTTAGAATTCTGGGGTGAATTCATCAGGACCCATTGCTTTGTCCACTTCCAGTTTTAGGAGTTCTGCAGAACCCTTTCTTCTGTGAAAGGACTGGGATCGACCCCCCTATCAAGAGTGCTTCAGTTAATTGGATTAGGCACTTCCTCCTCTTTTGTGAATACTGAGCAGAAATATTCGTTCAGTATTCCTGCTTTTTCACTGTCCCCCTCTGCCCACCCACTGTTCATTCTATTCAGCCTCACTATCCCTCCCTTTGTCTTTCTACGCTCGCTGATGTACCTATAAAAGGTTTTATCCCCCTTCTTAACTGAGTTGGCTATCTTTTCCTCAGTTTGGGCCTTTGCTATTCTGACTTCCCTCCCTGCTTCCTTCTGCCTTAACTGGTACAGCTCTCTGTCCTGCTCCTTCTGTGTTTCCTTATACTTCCGGAATGCTATCTTTTCTTCCTGACTTTCACAGCCACCTCTTTTGAGAACCATAGTTGCTTTTCTTTCATTTTGATTTGTTCATTTGCTTCACACAAAGGCTTGTTGCCTCTGTGATGGCAGTTTTGATAATTCCCATTGTTGCTCCACACCTCCTTCTAGCCTGTTTGCTAGTGCTTTTCTGAGGCACTCTCCATCTTGCCAAAGTCAGCCCTCCTAAAGTCCAGTACCCTCACTTTTGTATGGCTTGACTCTGTAGCTGAGTTTAACGTGAACCATACTGTTTGATGGTCACTTGTCCCCAGATGGCAACCCACTTCTAGATCTGAGATCCTCTCACTGCCCCCGTTTGAGAGTACGAGGTCTAAGATCGCTCCCTCATGAGTGGGTTCCGAAACTAGCTGTCTAATGCCTGCCACCTGTAGGGCATCAAGAATGGCCCTGCTCTTGGATGTGGCTGCAGCAAATGTGCTCCCATTAACATCTGGCATATTCAGGTCTCCCATCAACAGTATCTCCCCTTTCTCTGCCATTCTAAGAATGTCTTCTATCATATCCTTGTCCATTCCTTCCCCCTGACATGGGGGTCTGTACACAACCACTGTGCGAATTGTGGTGCCCTTTCCAGTCTCCCTGTTTACTCTTTTGTTCAGTTGCTTTTATCCCTTCCTTTACATAGAGAGCTACTCCTCCCCCTCTTCTCCCCTGCCTGTCTCTCCTGTAGGTTATGTACCCTGGTACGTTAACATCCCAGTCATGGTTCTCTGTGTACCATGTTCCTTCATACTCTGGATCTCCTTCCAATCAACATCATAAAAAACCTCTGGATCATATTCCGACGGGGCTGGAACTAACGGAATCCACCATCTTTCGGAACCTGTCGGTCCGGTCGGAGCAGAGCGAAATGACTGGACTATACTAATCGCTCTCTCAATCTCCTCAGCGGTTGGGATCTGTGGGTTCAGATCTGAGCCAACCGACTTTTTCCTATGCTTTACAGAAACTGATTACTCCAAATAGGACCTTCTTTTGTCCGAAGAAGTATCACCCGTGTCAACAGGCACTTCCTCAGGTTCGGTCGAAACTGAACTGGGCTGGCTATCCGGATCAGCGGATTTTCCAGCCTCTCTTTCCTTAAGCCAAGGTAATCACTTTTCTAGTGTGTACTTAGGGAAATTTTTTCATATTTGGCAGTCTGTTTCGGGATGATCAAACCCCAGACAATAAACACAGACGACGTGGGGATCAGCTTTAGCAAAAGCCTTCCCACACTCAGTGCAGTGCTGAAACCCAGTGGGACCAGTTTTCTTTTGAGGTTTCTCAGACATAGCCACAACTTACTAAAGTTACCCTTAAAAGTGTTTAAGCTAGGCAACCACCACAACTTTCAGTCACCAGCCGGTTCAATGGTTGTGGAAAAAAAATAATGTAATAAAACTTCATTTTGTTTTGAGGCTGAAAGATACTGGACACCAAAACAAAGCAAAAATAATACAACAATCAAGAATCATGTCGGTTCTGGACCAGACCAACCGGTACAAAACTGAGAAAAAACAAAAACTATTTTCTACCAAAACACCACTGTCTACCACTAAACACTATAATGTACTGTGGACAGAGATCTGATGGTCGAAAAGAAATAAATTGGAATAGATTTACCAAACGAATAACTGTACCGAACCAAAGCAGTAAGGAGAAACTCTCCAGAGCATCTTCACAGTAGGGCGGAGGAAAGAATCTGACAGTTACACTGAAGTGTACCAGGGACAGAAGTTTGAAAATCGAGCTTGAGTTCAATGTTCTATGCGTTGGCATAGAGTTAACCCTTTCCTCTCCAGGGCAGTTCAAGTGCTGAGGCTAACTGCAGATTGTCAGAATACAGCAAGACTTCATGTTGTTGAAGTGCTATGGTGCACAGGAGTAGAAGGGGCACGAAAAATACTGCCCATACTCTGTATAGTTTGGTAAAGGTGCCAAGCCTTAGCCATTTCTTCAATGGGGATAATTCTATTTCCAAGTCAGAGACTTTCTGCTTTTCTTGAAGTGACTGACTTCTTTATGATTTTCTTTTTCTTTATGTTTTTGTGCCACTGGCATCTCCCCTTGCCTTGACGTGGAAGGGGCAGTGGTATGCTTTTCTTTAAATTTCTTTTTTGCAGGCTCATCAGTGACCTGTTCCCCTTATCTCTTTTTTGGCTGGTCACTATTTTTATTGTTACTGTGTTTATCAGATTTATTCTCAGAGGAGTCACTGGGGACTTATCTTTAGTTTTAGCTTGAGAAGAGGACCCCTCTTCAGTATTTTTGGCAGAGGAGGAAGCAGACTGAGAAGCCATAATTTCCAATCTCTCGACTCTCTTTCTCAAGATGTTTGGACAAAATTTAAAGCAAAGTGCACAGTAATGATCTGGACCTAAACACTGTAACACAAGTCATGTTTGACTGCTTTAGCCACAATCTTTTGACACTTTAAACAATTTCTTAAAACCTGTAGGTCCAGTCTTTTTCTTGGGGCCAACTGTCCAAGATGACAGAAGAAAAAATTACTCACCTTAGTAATGTTGTTTCTTCTAATGGAGTCTTGCTATATTATGACAATTGCAGTTTGTCCCAGCCTTAGAACTGCTCCGGAGGTGAAAGAGTTAACTTCCATGCCAGGCATGGAACTTGGAGCACGAGCTCGGTTAGAAAAAGCTCTGTCTGTATAATTTCAAACTGAAACTGTCAGATCTTTACGAGCAAAACTCACTAAGGTTCTGTGTGGAAGCTGTAAACCTACACTAGCCAAATGGCTACTTAAATATTAACACATTTTCCCAGTCCCAACACCAAGATCTGCAACAGGGTTGATACACAAGGAGGCGTGGAAAGGATGAAAAGGGACTTGGCAAGGTTGGAGGAATGGTCAGAAGTATGGCAGCTAGGATTCAATGCAAAGAAGTGCTCAAGTCAGGGGACCAGAAAATAAGATAAGATAAAATAAAACACAACACCCAAACACCCCAAAAAGAAGGGGTAGAAAACACAAGATGGGCATCAATAAGTGCCAACATTGGACTGCCCACCCCATCCCTAGAGTAGAGGTTCTGAGAGGGGCAGGCTGGGGGGAGGTCATAATATAGCAAGACTCCATTAGAAAAAACAACATTACTAAGGTGAGTAATTTTTTCTTCAAACAACATGATGTCTTGCTATATTATGACAATTGCAGACTACACAGCAGTACCTCCATGGAGGAGGGACAGAACCTACTTAGGAAATAGGCTCTGAAGCACAGCTGTGCCAAATCGAGCATCCCTCCTGGCCTGAATGTCCAGGGAGTAATGCTTAGTGAAAGTATGTACTGTTTTCCAAGTAGCTGCTTGACATATCTCTAAGATAGGGATGTCCCTGGCCGCAGCTAGGGACGCAGCTGTACCTCTGGTAGAGTGAGCCCTCAGGCCTGAAGGGGGAACCTTACCCAGTTTTTGATAGCAAAATTGGATACAAGAGACAATCCACCTGGCAATGGATCTCTTAGTGGCAGGTTTCCCTTTCCCAACCTCACCATAAGTGAGAAAGAGTTGGAGGGAGTTAAACCTGTGACCCTTAGTACGCTCTATGTAGTAACTTAGGGCCCTCTTAACATCTAAGCTGTGCAGCCTCCTCTCGCCAGAGGAGGAATGGTCAGTGAAGAACACTGGAAGAGAAATAGATTGATTAAGGTGGAAATCTGAAACCACCTTAGGCAAAAACTTATTGTTAGTCCTGAGGACTACCTTATTCCTGTGAAAGGAGATAAAGTCAGTCTCCACTGACAAAGCTTGTAACTCACTTATGCGCCTGGCAGAAGTGATGGCTGCTAGAAACACAGTTTTCCAAGTCAAGTACTTAAGCTCTGCCGAAGACAGAGGTTCAAAGGGGGGTTGCATCAGCTGAGCAATGCAAACATTAAGATCCCAGGCAGGGGCAGCGTCCCTGAATGGTGGATTGGTATGAAGCAATCCCTTGAAAAACTTGGAAAATACAGGGTGAGCAGAAAGAGAAGAGGGCTTCCCTGCTGAAATAAAAGCAGAGACAGCTGCCAAATGCACTTTCAGGGTAGCTGGTCTCAGTCCCAAAGAATTAAGATGGACCATATAGTCCAAGACAGTGGGCAAATCAGCAGATTCCGGGGAAATATGCTTCCCAGAGCACCACATGGAAAACCTTTTCCATTTAGAGTTATAAGTAGCCCTGGTGGAAGGCTTCCTAGAAGCTTTCAAAATTTCGAGAACACCTTGAGAAAGGTGTAGGTCAGCAAACTCTAACTCCTCAAGAGCCAGGCCTTGAGGTTGAGGGATTTGAGACTTGGATACCAAACTCTCCCCTGGGCACAGGTTAACAAATTGTGGTTCCTGGGGAGACACAGGGGAAGATGGACTGCTAAGGACAGAAGGAGTGGGTACCAGGGCTGTCTGGCCCAATCTGGAGCAATCAGAATCATCTTGCAGGTTGAGATCTGATTTTGACTAGCACCTTGAACAGGAGAGGGAAGGGGAAGGCACAGAGGAACTTCCTTCCCAATCGAGGAAAGGCATCCAGGGGACTGAGCCCAACACTGGGGGCCTGCTACAAAAAAATGGAAGTTGATGATTGTCTGGGGCTGCAAAAAGATCTATCTGAGGGGTGCCCCACCTGGCAAAAACTATCCCCAGTACTCGGGGATCCAGTGACCATTCGTGATGGCCCTGGAAAATCCTGCTGAGAGCATCTGCCAGGACATTGTCCTTGCCTGGGAGGTGAACTGCTATGAGGGAGGTGTTCAGGGAATAAGCCAGAGACCACAACTTCATTGCCTCAGTGCACAAGGCCGAAGACCGAGTGCCCCCTTGTTTGTTGATGTATCACATTGTAGTGGTGTTGTCTGTTCTGACCTGTACCACTTTGTTCTGAACAGATGCAGAAAAAACCTGAAGTGCTAGAAAAACAGCTCTGAGTTCCAAGAGATTGATGTGGAGCAGAGATTCCTGATGGGGACCACAATCCCTGGGTGGAGAGGTCGCCCATGTGAGCTCCCCATCCCAAAAGGGATGCATCTGTAGTAAGGGTCAAGGAGTGAGATAGAGGGATGAAAGGAACCCCTTGTCTCAGATTGCTCTGATCCTGCCACCACTGAAGGGCCTGGATCAGGTTCGAGTTACTGGGATCAACTTGGATAGGGATCTCTTCTTTGGGACCAAAAGGCTCTCAAATGGAACTGAATGTCCCTCATCTGAAATCTTGCTCCTTGCACTACAGCTGTGGAAGCAGCCATGTGTCCTAGGGCTGTAGAAAATGCCTTGCTGGTCGAGACCTGCAGGGGTGAAGGAGGAGGCCAGGGCCACCAGGGTCCTTACCCTTTCTAGGGGAAGGAAGGCTCTGGCCTGCTTTGTGTCAGTTCTGCGCCTATGAAGGTGAGTATCTGGACAGGTTCTAGAACTGACTTTGGAAGATTGAGAAGAAAGCCTAGAGGTAAGCAGCTGCTGGGTAACCTGCAGGTGTGATTTGACCTGGTCTGGAGACTGACCCACAATGAGCCAGTCGTCTAGGTAGGGAAAGATGGCAATCTTTGCCTTCTTAAATGAGCAACTGCTACCGCCAGGCATTTTGTGAATACCCTTGGGGCAGAGGTAAGGCTGAAGGGCATTGCTCTGAACTGATAATGGCCTGAGGGCAGTTCGAATCTGAGGTACTTTCAGTAGGAGCTTCTGAAAAGAACATGGAAGTAGGCATCCTTGAGGTCCAGGGAAGCTAGCCAGTCCCCTGGCCTTAGGGAGGGTAAAATCATTCCCAGAGTCACCATTTTGAATTTTGGTTTTAAAAGGTGCTTGTTCAGATATCTTAGGTCCAGGATGGGCCGCCATTCTCCTGTCTTTTTTGGGGGAAGGAAGTACCTGGAGTACAGTCCCTGCCCTGGTGTAGGGGAGAAACCCTTTCTACAGCTCTGAGAGCCAGGAGGGTTGAGACTTCTGTTTCCAAAGCAAGAGTCTCTAGAGGATTTGCAGGAGGAAAAGATCTGATTCTCATCTTTGGAAATTTTTTGAAGCTGAGAACTAGGACCCACTTGTCTGATGTTAAAGACTCCCAGTCCTGGACGAAGTAAGCCAGCCTGCCCCCTACAGGTAATGGAGAATCGGCCCTGGGCATCCCATCAGGGTGCCTGTTTGGTAGGGGCTTTAGGCTGAGGGGTGGGAGCAGGCCTGCTCGTACCCCGTCTGCCTCTCCCTCTGAAGAATCCCCTCTGAGCGTAAGCTGAAGAGGAGGCTTGGGTTTGTTAAAAAGGCCTGTGAAAAGGCCTGCCTCTACCCCTGGGGTGCTGCCTCTGAGGAGTGGCTTGCCTTTCCTTGGCTTGTGCACTCCTATAAGTGGTTCTATATTCATCCATTTTCTTCATATAATTCTCTGTCTGCTCCCCAAACAGAGAATTTCCCACCACAGGAAAATCCATGGCCTTAGCCTGGGTATCCTGTGACAGACTAGTACACCTGAGCCAAGCCAATCTACGAAAAGCCACAGATGTAGCCATGACTCTAGAGGATACATCATTAGAATCCACTGCAGCATGGAATTGCACCTTAGATGCCTCAATACCATCAGCAGCAACCTGTTCCAGCTCCTTGGCAAGCTGTCCAGGGGCCTGTTTGGCTAAAGCCATGACAGTATCCCATCTAGATTTCTGGTATCTTGAAACATAGGCCATATAATTTGCCTGTCTGAGTCCCAAGGACGCTGCCATGTATTGTTTTTTAGCCATGACATCAATCTTCCTGGAGTCCTTGTCAGGAGGATGTGAAGCCAGGGGAATATTAGCCTTTTCACAGGCTGCAGCCTGAACTACCCCAACATGGCTGCATTGCTGTGAAAGAAACTCTGTATCAGGACCTGACAAGGTGTACCTCCTGTCCATCTTTTTATCCACAGGAGGCACAGAATTAGAAGCTTTTAAAATTTTTATTGTTTGTTTCTAAAGGATTTATGTAAAGGAATAGACAATCTCCTGGACTCTGGGATATCCATCATCTCCACAAAGTCAGGCTCCTCTTGCTCATCCACAGCTTCCTCCAAAGGGAGCTGGAGGGTTTCAGCAACTTTTTATAAAACAGAAAATGAGAAGGGACTCAGAAAGCCTAGAGGGAGACTCTCCTAAAGGTCTGTCTGGGGAGATGTCCGGTTCAATGGGCACATCCAGACTTTCAAAATCACATTCACACTGTTCATAATCATCCTCCCCCTCCTCTGGTTCATAAAACTCTCTGTATCATATTCTTGAACCGGTGGAACCGGACGAACCGACCTTTTGCCAGACAGTGGCGGTTCGGACGGAACCGGGGAAAGCGACTGGACAATTTGGATCACTTTGGCTATCTCTGCAGCAGTTGGAGAAGGAATTTTTGACTCCACACCTGCTGATTTTCTAGTTCTCTTTGCTGGAACTGGCTCCTCTGAGTCAGCTGTTTGCTTCCGAGGAAGTCTCACCCTGGTCAGAGGGCACTCCTCGAACCGGCTGGCCATCCGGGTCAGCGGACTTTATCCTCTCGTTCCCTGGAGCCTACCAACTCTCTTATCTAGGGTAGCTGCAGGAAATTCTTGCAAATCTGGCAGTCTGCATTGAGGTGGTCAAACCCAGACAATAAACATGGTGGTGTGTGGGTCAGCCTTGGCAAAGGCTTCCCCACAGACACTACAGTGTTGAAACCCAGTGGGCCCGGTTTTTCTTTTGGGTTTCTCAGACATAATGCCAGCCTAACCAAAAACTTGCCCTTTTCCGGCAAATGCCAGCCAAGACACCCTTATCGGTTCCCAACTGTGTCACGGGTCGTGGAAAAAACCGTAATGAAATCCGTTTTTTTTAGAACCGATAAGAACCGGGAACCGCACTCTAAATAGCTTTAAATAATTTTAGAAAAAGTTTTAAAATCAACCTGATCGGTTCAAACCGAACCGATAAACATTTACAAGTTCCACACAGAAATAAGCCTGTCTATTACTTACAATACCACAGACAGAGCTTGAACCGATCAGTTTGCAGTTAAAATAATTATAATCGCGGTTGAATTTAACCGAGAAAAACACTTTTAAACCAAGAAATGAACCGAGCACTAAGAGGAATCTCCGGAGCGACTGTTCAGTGAGGCGGAGTAAAGAATCTGACAGTTTCAGTTTGAAATTATACAGACAGAGCTTTTTCTAACCGAGCTCGCGCTCCAAGTTCCATGCCTGGCATGGAAGTTAACTCTTTCACCTCCGGAGCAGTTCTAAGGCTGGGACAAACTGCAATTGTCATAATATAGCAAGACTTCATGTTGTTTGAAGGAATGGTTCCCAAATAAAGAATTCAAAAGTTAGCGGTCGGTTCCCGCATGGTAAGAACCATGACTTTTTGACGTAAAAAGAAGCTTAAAATGAGAAAAAATGACAGTTCCCACCGGGAAACAGGAATTTCGAAATAAATAAAATAGAATACCATTGATAAACGGAAATTACTTACCTAACATAATTTTTGATCTTCTTGGACGAAGTCTCCACCACTCATTCACACTAATGGGATCTACGCCGGAGGCACTAGGACCCAGCGGGAGCAAACTTTTTCAAGAGGGTCAGCACCAGAGATGGAGCCACGAGGAAGCGGCACTGTGAGCGGTGGCTTGTGCAGTAAAGACTACCTCGGCGTTGACCCTCCAACCGCCTCAGTACCATTTTTTCCAAGTAGGTGCAGCGTAACTGACCTAGAGGTCTCACCTAACAAAATCGGACATAAGATAGTCCGAATGACCTATGTAAGAAGGGTCAATAGTAGAGTCTTCACAGACCAGCCACTGAGGGAATGAAGACCAAAAACAGAGATGTGAGCTCAGGGGATGGCGGGTGGGCATGTGAATGAGTGGTGGAGACTCGTCAAGAAGATCAGGAATTACGGTAGGTACGTAATTTCCATATCTTCCTGGACATAAAGTCTCCACCACTCATTCACACTAATGGGAGAGTATCAAGCTAATAAACCCCTGAGACGGGCGGATGGGGAAACTTAGAGCTCATATACTTAGGACAGAAGTCCATTAAGAATAATCCTACCAAACGACAGATGTTGTCTGGCATGGACATCTAAAGCATAGTGCTTAACGAAAGTATGCACTGAGCTCCATGTAGCCGCATTGCAAATATCTGCAATGGGCATGATGCGGATTTCCGCCAGAGATGCCGCAACTGCCCTAGTAGTGTGAGTGTACACTCTGCCTTCTAGCTTAACCTGTGCCATAGAATAGCAGTGGCAGAGGCACGCTACCAGCCACGCTGAAATGCACCTAATAGTGACAGGTTGAGCCAGCCGGGTCTCGCTGAAGGAAACAAACAGTTTGTTGAGCCTTGTGACTTTTTTTTGTTCTATCCCGATAGAATCGCAGTGCTCTCTTAACAACCAAAAAATGAAGGGTACGTTCCCCTTCATTCTGAATGTTAACAAAGTAGGTAGGTAGGACTAAAGGTTGGTTTAAATGAAATTCTGAGACAACCTTAGGAAGAAATTTAGGGTGGGTCCTAAGAACTACTTTGTCTTTGTGAAATATAGTGTATGGGGGGTTTGTGACCAGAGCCTGCATTTCAGAAACTTTACGGGCCAAAGTGATGGCCACCAGGAAGTCATTTTCCAAGTGAGGAACTTCAACTCGCAGGTAGCTAGAGGCTTAAAAGGTTTCCGAGTGAGCATGTCTAGCACAAGGTTAATGTCCTAGGCTGCGACTGGACGTCTGATAGGAGGTCTGGTATGCAGAATGCCCTTAAGAAACCTCTTAACTACAGGTAACTGAGCCAGAGACAAGGAATGTACCAGCTCATGACAAGCTGAAATGGCACAGAGATGAACTTTGACAGTAGAGTACTGCAGACCTGAATTTGACAGGTCTAAAAGGTACTCCAAGACTTTATTTGGTGGGCAGGAAAAAGGGTTTGAAGAGGATTTTGCACACCAGAGAGAGAAACACTTCCATTTGGTTGTGTAGGTCTTTCTAGTGGCTGGTTTACGCGCAGCCAAGAGAATATCTGAAACCCTACAGGAAACATTGAACCTATTCACCTCTATCTCCTCAACAGCCAAGCGTGAAGGTGAAGTGACCCCTCAGATTGGGATGAACCACAGGCCCGTGGGTCAGAAGGTTCATCGGAAGGGGAAGCCCCTTTGGAGGGGTTTCCAACACACTGTTGAGTAATGGAAACCATATCTGTTGAGGCCAGAAGGGAACAATGAGGATCATTTTGTCCCAGTGAGACTCGAATTTGAGAAGTACCCTCTGAATTAGAGAGAAAGAGGAGGAAAGGCATATAGAAAGCGTTTTGTCCACTGCAGCCTGAATGCATCCAGACAGAAAATGCCAGGTCCTGGATTTCTGGAGCAGAAGAGAGGCAGTTTTGCATTGAGTGGGGATGCAAAAAGGTCCAGGTCTGGAGTTCCCCACTCTTTGAAGAGTGACTGAGTGATGGCTAAGTTAAGAGGCCACTCGTGAGGATCTGTCTCCGTTCTGCTGAGACAGTATGCCACTTCATTCTGCATGCCTGGTAGGTAAACCATGTGGATATTAGAGCCTTGTGCTCCAGGCACCATTCCCACACTCTCACAGCTTCCCTGCATAATGGGTAAGAGCGTGCACCGCCCTGCTTGTTGATGTAATACATCACTGCTTTGTTGTCCGTTTGAAGGAGAATGTTCTTGTGACAGAGTATATCCTTCAAGGCCCAGACTGCAAAGAGGATGGCTCTCATTTCCAGGTCATTTATGTGAAGCCGGGACTCGTCCTGAGTCCGCGTACCTTGGGTGTGGAGATTCTGGCAGTGAGTTCCCCACCCTATCAGGGACGCATCGGTGGTAATGGAGATCTGATGATCCAGAGGAGCAAAGGGATACCCTTCCAGAAGGCTGTCCTCCTGCGACCACCAGGTGAGTGACCTCCTTAGAGGTTTTGTCACCTTGATGGGAAAGGACTGAGGGTGAAAGGATGGGGACCACTAAGTACTGAGCATCCACTGAGAGGTTCTCATGTGGAGACGTGCTAGGGGTACAGTGAACATTGAGGATCCCATGAGACCCAGCATCCGCTGCATCGAGATAGCTCGAACCAAGCTGTTTTCTCTGACGTATCGGGCCACCTGTTGAGTATCGCTCCTTCTGTCCTCTGGGAGAAAAGTTTTCACACAGGAGGTATCCAGAAGAGTTCCTATGAAAAGGAGTTTCTGGGAGGGCTGCAACTGTGATTTTTTGTGATTTAGTAGGACTCCCATGGATGTGAGGAAGTCTGAAGCCTTGGCTACGGTGTCCAGAGTTTCCTGCCTGGAAGGGCTTCCTAGAAGCCAGTCGTCCAAGATATGGAAAGACTTGAATTCCGATTTTCCCAAGATGCACTGCGAGAAATGTACACTTTGTAAAAACTCACAGCGCCAAGGATAGCCCAAAGGGCAGGACTCTGAACTGATGATGTTGACCCAACGCCACAGACCTCAGGTATTTGTGGTGCTTTGGGTGTATAAGAATGTGTTGGTAGGCATCCTGCATGTCCAGAGAGGCTAGCCAATCCTGTTGATGAATCAAAGGTAGAAGGGTACCTAGAGATATCATCTTGAACTTTTCCTTGTGAAGGAATTTGTTTAACTTTCTGAGATCCAAAATGGGGCGCATGCCTCCAGTTTTCTTTGGAACTAGAAGGTAATGGGAGTAGAAACCTGTGTTTCGTTGGTCTGGCAGAAGTACTTCTACTGTCCTGTTGTTCAGAATGCATTACACCTCGGAAGCAAGAAAGTCTGATTGTACTGCTGACAACCTGTGCTGTCATTCGGGGGGATGATCTGAGAAGCTTTCTGAAAGACTGAGTGAATACCCATCGCGGATTACCCGGAGGACCCATATGTCTGATGTTATAGACTTCTTCCGGTCATAGAACCGAGTCAGACGTCCTGCCAACACTGAGAAAGAGTCCCCCTCAGGCAGTTGAGGTTGAACATGGGCCAAGAACTCAGAAGGTGACACTGGGCACTTTGGGGCCTTGTGCCTTCTGCTGCATTATCTTTTGTGGCTGCGGGGTGTGGCTTTTGTTAAAGCCCCCCCCACCTTTGCAACGAAAGGACTGACAGTTGTGAAATTGATGCTAACTGGCACCCTCCAAGAGGGGGCAGGTGTGGGTCAAGCTGTCTTAATGGCTGACTTAGTCTTCTGTGTGGCCTCCAGAGCTTGTTCCACCTGGGGTCCGAACAGATACATAGCATCAAAGGGTAAGGCCATGACCTGCTGCTGGGCATCATTCCAGAAGCCCGGAGTATGTAGCCAAGAGTGGCGATGGGTACAAATGTCCACCACCGCCGCTCGAGATGCAGTATCAAAAGCGTCCATTGCAGCTTTAACCTGTTGGTTACTGGACTTGATGCCCCTGGTTATGGTGTGAAGTAGCTCTGAATTAGTTTCCGACTCAGGCAGAGCTTCCACCATTTACTTGAGCGAATGCCAAAGGACATACTCATATTGAGAAAAACAGCCCTGGTAGCTGGCAATACGCATACCTAAGGTGTCTATTTTATGAGATTCTTTATTGATAGGCCGGGCTGTAGATGCCTGAGGGAGGACGGCCTTGTCATTCTCTGCTAAGACTACAGTGGGATCAGCAAAAGCTTGTGAGGCCAGTATGGGTCAATCCTTGGGAGCAGCATAGTTCCTATCTATGGACTTAGCCACGGAAGAGATGAGAGCAGGACTGTTCCATACCATCTGAGAAAGGGTCTCAAAATATGGCTATACTGGAGGAGTTAAATCCATAAGGATCTCTGGGACATGTAGGTATTGGAGTCTTAAAAGCTTCCCAGGATTGATTTCTGTAGTCTGGAGAGAAACAGTGGAATTTAAATTTTTCAGCAGAGACTTAAAGGAAAGGTCTTCAGCCACAGGCTCTGCAGCAGGATTAATCCCTGCTCCTTCAACATCATCACCCAGATGAAGATCTAGGTCAGGCTCAAAATCATCTCCTGACAGTCCGGGGGGACAATATAGACAGGAAAGGAGTGAAAATCAGAATGGAAATTAAAAGAGGAAAGAATTGGGGTCAAAAAGCCCTGGAGGCTGGATGGCGCCGCACCAAGCATTGGCGCCGATGAAGAACATGGCGCCAAACCCAAGGAAGTCGGTGCCATCGGAAACAGCCCAGCACATGGCACCGACAGAGCCCCTGGCGCCACAGATGTCAGTGTCAGTGGCTCAGTAGGTAGCACACTCGCCTATGAGGCCGGGAGATCAGAGGGCTGTGGGTTCAGTTCCCACATCTGGCACTTGAGTTAATATCTCAGTACTGACACTGTAGTGCAGCATGAGAGGGATGCTGCACTTCTGAGGTGCCGCCTTTCGGATGAGACGTTAAACCGAGGTCCCATCTGTCTGGACTGGTGGTACTTTACGTGGATGGTAAAGATCCCATGGCACTTCTCGAAAAGAGTAGGGGAATTTCCCCGGTGTCCTGGCTAAATTTCCCTCATTCACTAAAAAAAATATCACCAACAGCTTAATCTGGTTCAAGGTCAGTTGGCATTCATCTGTATCCCCCTCCCCGGGTCGTGCCTGAAAATAGGCAGGATTTGTCTAGTGCACTTACCCGGTCAACAAAAACTAAGTAACTAACTAACAGACAGTGCCAACAGATCCCCCAGCACCATGGATGGCGCCGACAGAGCCCTTGGTGCCACGGACATCTCCAAGAGTGTCCCAAGATTCCAAAAACTGCGATTTGAAGGAAAAGAAGGAAAATTAAAAGGAGATAGAGGCTTCAGTGTGGACCCCTGCACCGCAGCCATGTGATGGGGGAAAACACCTGAGAACAGAGTCGACGGCACCGAAGAAGGCACCGCATGACTAGGAAGGTCCAACCACCCTACCCGGTCCCTCGAGTGGCCCAAAGGCTCTGGAGTGACCAGAGCAGGCAGCTGGACCAACTTCTGAGACCATTGCTCCATAAGAGCAGCCCACTTGTGAAACTGCTAATCAAAGGCCCGTCCAATAGGTGGGGACAGGCTCCGATGTTGAAGAGGTCAGGCACCGTAGCCAGAAACCGGCAACTCCAAGAGAGGAGAAGACCAGTGCCTAGCCCCAATGACTGACCATCGATGCGCAGACATACCAGAAAGCGCCCTCGAGTGATGCCTTCTCTTTCTCGACTTTTGCGCTGAAGAAGAACTCGAGGCCAAATGGTGCCGTGAATGGGACCATTTCCTTTTATGCTTTTGGAGGGACCACCCATCTCCCGGAGCACTGGACCGTCCATTGTCAGACCCACCCTCCAAGGAGGGTGACGGAATGGAAGAAAAAAATTACTCACCTTAGTAATTTTGTTTCTTCTAATGGAGTCTTGCTATATTATGACATATACAGTGAGTCCCAACCTTCGAACTGCTCCGGAGGTGAAAGAGTTAACTTTCCATGCCAGGCATGGAATGCAGAGCTTGAGCTCAGTTGAAACTCTGTCTATTGTTCTTCAAACTCAAACCGTCAGATCTTTACGAGCTAAACTCACTGAGGTCCTGTGTGGAAGCTGTAAACCTACACTAGCAACTGGCTACTAAACATAAAAACACAATTTTTGGTCCCAAAACAAAGACTCAAGTCAGGAGACCCAAAAAATAAAACACAACACCAAGTCACCCCAAAGAAAGAGGGGTGAAAACAACAAGGTGGGCATCTACTAAGTGCCAGACTGCACTGCCCACCCACATCCCAAAAACAGAGGTTCTGAGAGGGGCAGGGGAGGTCATAATATAGCAAGACTCCATTAGAAGACACATTAAGGTGAGTAATTTTTCTTCTCAAACAACATGAAGTCTTGCTATATTATGACATATGCAGACTACACAGCAGTACCTCAATGGAGGGGGCAGAACCTACTTAGGAAATAGGCTCTGAAGTTAAAGCTGTGTTAGAACTCGAGCATCACCCTAGCCTGGATGTCCAGGGAGTAATGCTTGTAAAAGTGTGAACTGTTTTCCAGGTAGCTGCTTGACATATCTCTAGAATAGGGATGTCCCTGGCAGCAGCCAGGAAGCAGCTGTACCTCTGGTAGAGTGAGCCCTCAGGCCTGAGGTGAGGAACCTACCCAGCTTTTCATAACAGAATTGATACAAGAGACAATCCACCTGGCAATGCATCTTTTAGTGGCAGGTTTCTTACCAACCTCACCATAAGTGAGGAACAGTTGAGGAGTCAAACCTGTGACCCTTGATACGCCCATGTAGTAACTAAGGCTCTCTTCACATCTAAGCTGTGCAGCCTCCTTTCGCCAGAGGAGGAATGGTCAGTGAAGTACACTGGAAGAGATATAGATTGATTAAGGTGGAAATCTGAAACCACCTTAGGCAAGAACTTCCTGTTAGTCCTGAGGACCACCTTATCTCTATGAAAGGAGATAAAGTCAGACTCCACTGACAAAGCTTGTAATTCACTTATGCGTCTGGCAGAAGTGATGGCTACCAGAAACACAGTCTTCCAAGTCAAGTACTTAAGCTCTGCTGAAGACAAAGGCTCAAAGGGGGGTTGCATAAGCTGAGCAATGTAAACATTAAGATCCCAGGCAGGGGCAGGGTCCCTGAATGGAGGGTTGTTGTGAAGCAATTCCTTAAAAAACTTGGAGAATACAGGATGAGCTGAAAGAGAAGAGGATTTACCTGCTGAAATAAAAGCAGACACAGCTGCCAAATGTACTTTTAGGGTAGCTGGTCTCAGCCCCAAGGTATTTAAATGGACCATATAATCCAGGACTGTGGGTAAATCAGCAGATTCTGGGGAAATATGCTTCCCAGAGCACCATATGAAAAACCTCTTCCATTTGGAATTATAGGTAGCCCTGGTGGAAGGCTTTCTAGAAGCCTTTAGTATATCCATTACACCTTGGGAGAGGTGTAGATCAGCAAACTCTAACTCTTCAAGAGCCAGGCCTTGAGATTGAGAGATTTGAGGTTTGGGTACCAAACCCTCCGCTGAGCACAGGTTAACAGATTATGATTCCTGGGAAGACACAGGGGAAGATGGACTGCTAAGGACAGTAGGAGTGGATACCAGGGTTTTCTGGCCCAATCTGGAGCAATCAGGATCATCTTGCAGGATTGAGATCTAATTTTGACTAACAGTTTGAACAGGAGAGGGAAGGGGGGAAGCATAGATAAACGTCCCTTCCCAATTGAGAACTAAGGCATACAGAGGGACTGAGCCCAACACTGGGGGCCTGCAGCAAAAAAGGGGAAGTTGGTGATTGTCGGGGGTTGCAAAAAGATCTATCTGCGGGGTGCCCCATCTGGCAAATATCACCTCCAGGACCAGGGGGTCCAGTGACCATTCGTGACAGCCCTGGGAAATCCTGCTGAGAGCATCTGCCAGGACATTGTCCTTGCTTGGGAGGTGAACTGCCATAAGGGAGGTGTTCAGGGAGTAAGCCAGAGACCACAACTTCATTGCTTCGGTGCACAAGGCCGTAGACCGAGTGCCCCCTTGCTTGTTGATGTACCACATTGTGGTGGTGTTGTCTGTTCTGACCTGTACAACTTTGTTCTGAAAAGATTTGGAAAAACTTGAAATGCTAGAAAACTGCTCTGAGTTCCAACAGATTGATGTGGAGCAGAGATTCCTGAGGGGACCACAATCCCTGGGTAGTGAGGTCACCCATGTGAGCTCCCCACCCCAAGAGTGAGGCATCTGTAGTAAGGATTAAGGAGTGAGACTGAGTGACAAAGGGAACCCTTTGTCTCAGATTGCTCTGATCCTGCCACCACTGTAGGGCCTGGATCAGGGTTCGAGTTACTGGGATCAATTTGGTTAGAGGGTCTTTCCTTTGACACCAAAAGGCTCTCAAATGGAACTGGATGTCCCTCATCTGAAATCTTGCTCCCTGCACCACTGCTGTAGAAGCAGCCATGTGCCCCAGGAGCTGTAGAAAATGCCTTGCTGGTCAAGAGACCTGCAGGGTGAAGGAGGAGGCCAGAGAGGCCAGGGTCCTTGCCCTGTCCAAAGGAAGGAAGGCTCTGGCTTCCTTCTGTGTTCAGCTCTGCACCTATGAAGGTGAGGAGCTAGACAGGTTCTAGAACTGACTTTGAAAGATTCAGAAGGAAAAGTAGAGAGGTGAGCAGTTGCTGAGTTATCTGTAGATGTAACTTGACTTGGTCTGGAGACTGGCCTACTATGAGCTAGTCGTCCAGGTAAGGGAAGATGGCAATTTTTTGCCTTCTTAGGGCAGCAACTGCTACTGCCAGGCATTTTTTTGAATACCCTTGGAGCAGAGGTGAGGCCAAAGGGCATTGCTCTGAACTGGTAATGGCCTGAGGGCAGCTCGAACCTGAGGTACTTTCGATGGGAGATTCTGATGAGAATATGGAAGTAGGCATCCTTGAGGTCCAGGGACGCTAGCCAGTCCCTTGGCCTTAGAGAGGGTAGAATAATTCCCAGAGTCACCATTTTGAATTTTGGTTTTAAAAGGTGCTTGTTTAAATATCTGAGATCCAGGATGGGCCGCCATTCTCCTGTCTTTTTTGGGGTAAGGAAGTACCTGGAGTACAACCCTTTGCCCTGGTGTAGGGGTGGAACCCTTTCCACAGCTCTGAGAGCCAGGAGGGAAGAGACCTCTGCCTCTTGGGCAAGTGCCTCTGATGGATTTGCAGGTGGAAAGGATCTGGTTCTCATCTTGGGAAATTTCTTGAAGCTGAGAACCAGTCCCTGGCTTACTACTTCCAGGACCCACTTGTCTGATGTTAGAGACTTCCAGTCCTGGACAAAGTAAGCCAGCCTGCCCCCTACGGGTAGCTGAGAATCGGCCCTGGCAACCCCATCAGGGTTCCTGCTTGGCAGGGGCTTTGGGCTGAGGGGTGGAAGCAGGCCTGCTTGTACTCCGTCTGCCTCTCCCTCTAAAGAACCCCCTCTGGGCATAAGCAGATGAGGAGGCCTGGGCTTGGTAAAAAGGCCTATGAAAAGGCCTGCCCCTGCCCCTGGAAAGCTGCCTTTGAGGAGTGGCCTGCCTTTCCTTGGCCTGTGCACTCCTATAGGTGGTCCTATACTCATCCATTTTCTTCATGTAATTCTCTGTCTGCTCCCCAAACAGAGAATTACCCACAACAGGAAAATCTATGGCCTTAGTCTGGGTATCCTGTGACAGGCTAGTACATCTGAGCCAAGCCATTCTCGAAGTGCCACAGATGTAGCTATGACTCTTGATGACACATCATTAGAGTCCACTGCAGCATGGAATTGCACCTTGAATGCCTCAATACCATCAGCAGCCACCTGCTCCAGCTTCTTGGCAAGCTGGCCAGGGACCTGTTTTGCTAGAGCCATAACAGTATCCCATCTGGATTTCTGATATCTAGCAACATAAGCCATATAATTTGCCTGTCTGAGTCCCAAGGATGCTGCCATGTACTGTTTCTTTGCCATGGAGTCAATCCTCCTGGAGTCCTTGCCTGGGGGGTGTGAAGCCAAGGGAACATTTGCCTTGTCACAGGCTACAGCCTGCACTACCCCAACATGGCTGCATTGTTGTGTAAGGAACTCCGTATCAGAGCCTGACAATGTGTACCTCTTGTCCATTCTCTTATCAACAGGAGGTATAGTGTGAGGGTTTAAATTTTAACTGTCTGTTTCCCAAAAGATTTATGCAAAGGAATAGACAGCCTCCTTGACTCTGGGATATCCATCATTTCCACATAGTCAGGCTCCTCTTGATCATCCACAGCTTCCTCCATAGGGAGCTGGAGGGTTTCAGCCACTTTCTTATAAAACATAAAATGAGAAGGGGACTCAGAAAGCCTAGGAGGAGACACTCCTGAAGGTCTGTCTGGGGAGATGTCCGGGTCAATGGGCACATCCAGACTTTCAAATCCACATTCACTCTCCTCATACTCCTCTTCCCCCTCCTCCGGTTCATAATATTCCTCTACATCATACTCTTGAACCGGTGGAACCGGCCGAACCGGACGCTTACCTGATGGTGCCGGTTCGATCATAACCAGGGAAAGCGACTGGACAATTTTAATCGCTTTGGCTATTTCTTTAGCAGTTGGAGAGGAAAGTTTTGGCTCCACACCAGCTGATTTCCTAGTCCTTTTTGCTGGAACCGACTCCTCGGGGTCGGATCTCCTTTGGCCCGAGGAAGTCTCGCCCTGGTCAGAGGGCACTCCCTCCGGTTCGGTTGGAACTGAACCGGGCTGGCCATCCGGTTCAGCTGACTTTTTGGCCTCCCTTTCCCTGAGCCTACCAACTCTCTTTTCTAGGGTAGCTGCAGGAAAATTTTTACAAATCTGGCAGTCTGCATTGAGGTGGTCAAACCCCAGACAATAAACACAGGTGGTGTGAGGGTCAGCCTTGGCAAAGACTTCCCCACACACACTTCAGTGTTGAAACCCAGTGGGCCCAGTTTTTCTTTTGGGTTTCTCAGACATAGTGCCAGTCCTAACCAAACTTACCCGTTTATGGCAATCCACCAGGTAAGACCCTCTTATCGGTTCCCAACTGTGTCACGGGTCGTGGAAAAAATGTAATAAAATCCGTTTTTTTTAGAACCGATAAGAACCGGTAACCACACTCTAAATGACAGATTAATATATTTTAAACAACCTGATCGGTTCAAACCGAACCGATAAACCGTTTACAAGTTCCACACAGAATAGAAATCAATGTAAAACCTATCTAGTACTCACAATACCACAGACAGAGTCTGAACCGACTGGTTGCGGTTTAATTTTGGTCGAAAACCGAGAAAAACAATACTTTAACTGACAAAATGAACCGAGCAGAAGGAGAAATCTCTGGAGCGACTGTTCAGTAAGGCAGAGTAAAGAATCTGACAGTTTGAGATTGAAGAACAACAGACAGAGTTTCAACCTAGCTCGAGCTCTGCGTTCCATGCCTGGCATGGAAAGTTAACTCTTTCACCTCCGGAGCAGTTCGAAGGTTGGGACTCAGTGCATATGTCATAATATAGCAAGACTTCATGTTGTTTGAACCCATTTTATTATTCTAAATAACAGCAAAATAAAAAATTACAGTTATTCAGTACAACTATTTACAAAGGCAGTGCAAACAGAGCAAACTAAATCCTTCTTCTGAGGGTATCTCTTAATTCCAAGTTTCAGTCTCTCAGTCTCTCACTCTCTTTGTCTCTCTAGCAAAAACATTGCTGCTCTTTTTATAAGTCTTTGGGAACTTGTTAAAAGAGCCTGCTTCTTACAGACTGTTCTTGTAAGTTTACAGAATGTTCTTGTCAGTTTCCAGCAAAACAGTACATGGTGTCAAAGAACTGACCTCTTCTTGACATCTCTGCAAAGGGCTTAAAACTGCATCTGGCCGGCCCGGTGGCGCAGGGCTGAGCGTTGAAACGCCACACCTCGCTCACGCCCGGCGACCAGTCGAGGGCGGACTCGGGTAGCGAGTGGAGTCGGCGAAGGCAAAGCGGCGTCCAGCGACAGCTCGCCTACTCCGGGAAGTGGGATTTGGCCGCATTCCGGCACTTGTGCAACCCGGTAGGCTGGGAAGTGCAAGTCCTTGCAGGGGATGGCGGGTGGCGTTGAGCAGGCGGGCAGCGTAAGCGTCAGCAGCGTCAGGGGATCGCAGTCTGCTCGGGGAGGGAGAAAAGCGAGAAAAGGGCCTGCCTCGTCCGGGAGGAAGCGAGGACCGGGGCGTGCCCGCGGTTGCAGCGCCCACTCCAGCAGTCCACGGGGCCGGCACGAAACACTAAAGTTACGGGGTTGTCCCTACCTCATCCCGCCCGGGGGGTAAGCCGCGGCTCCATGGGGGCCTGTGGACTGTTTGTGTAGGGTTGCGGGTAGTGGGATGTTCGCGGGTCATCGCCGAAGTGTCAGAGGAGGCAGGCTGAGGGAGGAGGATAAATTACGATTTCAAAAAAAAAACCTGCATCTCAGGTTAACCCCTCAAATTCCAAATAGTTTTTTGTAATTATTTCAGCAATATAACAATATACAGTTACATAACAATAACAGTTTTAAACAAAGGGATCCCAGTTTCACATACAGTTGCACACAGAGATTCACATATATTTTTTATAACTGCAGATATGCAAGGGGGAGAAAAAACAGAAACCGCAAGGGAAGGCAGAGAGACAGCGAGAGGCAGAGAATTGTGAAACCATCAGGATTGATCAGTTCCTAGGTCTCACAAGAAAATTTGGTTGCACAACCAGACAGAGAAGAAACAGAAAAGGAGAGGATAGAACAGACCCTTGTGTTTAAACTCTTTCTGCATAACAAATGGGGCAGGGCCTTATTCAACCCTGTCACATGCTGGTTCCTCAGCCAATTCACCAGCCGCTTTCTCACACATGGCAACAACTGAGGTCCAAAACTGAGGTCCAAAGTGGCTTTTGATACTGAGCAGTGTAAGCCATAAAAGTTGCCTGTCTCAGAAGCAAAGAAGCTGAAATAAAGATTTTTTTTCCCATACCGTCCAATGTCCTAGAATTCCTTTCTGAGGGCTGAGTGGAAAGGGGTACCATAGCCTTGTCCTAGGCAGCAGTCTTTACCACTCCCTCATGGTCAAGGTGTACATACAAAAACTCAGCATCCTGTCTGTCCACTTGGTACTTTCTTTCTTTTTTCTTGTTAATGCTAACAGCACAGCTGGGCACTGCTAGCACCTTGCAGGTGGCTTTCCTGAGAGACATATGGATGGGCAGAAACACCCTCTTTGTTGGGGTTATGCCCATCACATCCAAGAATTCAACCTCATCCTCATCATTATCCTCTGCTGCTTCATGGGTTGAGAGAGTGAGGGTATTTGCCATTTGCCTCACAAAGGAATAGTGTGAGGTATAATCCTCGGAGGAGTGAGAAGGAAACCAAACTCCTGCTTAGGGGAACCATCAGGCTCTATTGGATCCCCTTCCTCCTCCTCTTCATAATACAATTCAGCCTCCTCCACCGCAGGCATTACTACTGGTACTAGAGCCTGGGTTGGGGGGCAGGCAGGGTCATAAAGGCTCTCATAGCTTGGAAAGCCTGGAAAAACTGCCATGCTTTTGTCATGTTCTCAACTGAGGACATTTTGCATCTGACAAGTGGCGTCTCCTTTGTCTCATCAGCAGGATGGGCAGTGACATGTTTCTCTTTGTGCTTTTACTTAACAAGTATTGGTTCCAATGCCTGCTCAGAGACTCTTTTAGACTTACTGAATTCAGGGGTCTCCCTGTCAGACACCCTGACCTCTGTGCCATTGTGAAGGTTAGTGGGTAGACAAATGCAACAAACGTAGGTAAAAGGTGTAGCGCGCACTTTGCTGTATTTATTTTCCAAAAATAACAGAAAATAAAACAGTAAACATACAGAAAGGAAATAGTTGGTTAGTCTTTCAGTTCAAAACAGTGCACAATTCCTTCAGTGGACAACTTCCAGGCTTATTCCTCAGGATCACGGGAACAGCTGTACGGGAGTCTGAGCTGGACGTCATTGTCCACCTAGGGACAAAATGACTTGGCTCATCATGAGATTAGAGCAGTGCAGAAGGACTTTGTAGAATTGGGGAGGGGCCTAAGACAAGTAGCACACACAGCATCCTTCTCAGAGGTGCTGCCTGTCAATGGCTAGAGTGAGGCGAGGGTACTTTGCACCATGCAGTTTAATGAATGGTTGAAAAAATGGTGTGGAGCACAGGGGTTTGGCTTCATTGGGGACTGGGGTTCCACCTGAGGGACACCAGCCTATACTGGCAGGATGGTCTGCATCTGTCCAGGAAGGAACAAGTCTTTGAGTAATCGGTTTAAATGTGCTTGTGCAAGCTTTTAAATTAGTCAAGGGGAGGCACTGATAAGCAGCAGGAAAATCCCAGCCTCCCTACAAAACAGGGTACTAAATGAGAAAAAGACCAAGGTAGAAAGGTCAGTGGGGGATGCTGCAACAGAAGGTAAAGCCATCAAAAAATGGAGAGCAATGAGTACCAATGCCCGTAGTCTGGGTAACAAGCTTCCTGAATTAGTGGCCTTGATGGAGGAGGAACATCTGGATATCGTGGCAGTCACAGAAACATGGTACACACAAAACCATGACTGGGATGTAAACATACCAGGATACACTATCTACAGGAGGGACAGGGAGGGTAAAAGAGGAGGAGGAGTAGCTCTTTACATAAGGGAAGGAATCATAGCAACAGAACAAAAGGGTAAACAGGGAGGAGAAGAAGCACTGTGGGTAAATTTGGAGACTGGCAATGGCACCACAATATGCACAGGGGTTGTATACAGACCCCCTTCTCAGGGGGAGGAAATGGACAAGGAAATGATAGAAAGTATACTTAGAATGGCAGAAAAAGGGGAGATATTGCTGATGGGTGATCTGAATATGCCAGAAGTTAACTGGAGTGCAGTTGCAGCAGCCACTTCTAAGAGTGGGGTTATTCTAGATGCCCTACAGGGGGCATGCCTTAGACAATTAGTATTGCAGCCCACTCGAGAGGGAGCAATCTTAGACTTGGTTCTCTCAAATGGAGATGAAGAGAGGATCACAGATGTAGAAGTGGGTAGCCATCTGGGAACTAGCGGCCATCGAACAGTATGGTTCACAATAAACACAGCAATAGAGTCAAGCCATACAAAGACAAAGGTATTGGATTTTAGGAGGGCTGACTTTGTCAAAATGGGTGAGTGCCTAAGGAATGCACTAGCAAATGGGCAGGAAGGAGGGGTGGAATAACAATGGGGAATAATAAAAACTGCCATCACAGAGGTATCAAGCCTTTGTGTAAAGCAAATAAACAAAACGAAATGAGGTAAGAAACCACTATGGTTCTCAAAGGAAGTGGCAGTGAAGGTTCAAGAGAAAAAGAAAGCATTCAGGAAGTACAAGGAATCACAGAAGGAACAGGACAGAGAACTGTATCAGTTAAAGCAAAAGGAAGCTGGGAAGGCAGTCAGAACAGCAAAGGCCCAAACAGAGGAAAAGATAGCCAACACAGTTAAGAAGGGGATAAAACCTTTTATAGGTACATCAGAGAGCGAAGGAAGACCAAGAGAGATAGTGAGGCTTAATAAAGGGGAGGAGGGTGGGCAGAGGGTGACTGTGAAAAGGCAGAGATACTAAACAAATATTTTTGCTCAGTATTTACAAATGAAGAGGGGGGGTACCTAAAACAAACAGTAGAAACACTCTGGATACAGAAGTTAATACCAGCTCATTTACAGAAGAAAGGTTCTGAAAGAACTCTTAAAACTGAAGGTGGACAAAGCAATGGGGCCTGATGGGATTCATCCCAGAATTCTAAAAGAACTAAGGGTAGAACTAGTGACACCACTGACTACCCTCTTTAACAAATCATGGGAGGATGGGGTGGTACCGAGGACAGATGTGATTCCGTTCACAAAAGTGGGAGCAAGGCAGAAGCAGAAAACTACAGACCTGTTAGTTTAACCTCAGTGGTAGGAAAATGATGGAATCACTTCTGAAGGAAAGAATTGTTAAATATCTAGAGGCCAGAGGGCACAGGACCCAAGGCAGCATGGATTCACAGCGGGAAGGTCATGCCAGACAAATGATAGATTTCTTTGACTGGGTGACCAAAGTAGTTGATCAGGGAGGGGCTGTGACATGGCCTACCTAGACTTTAGCAAGGCATTTGACACAGTCCCACACAAAGATTAATATACAAGTTAGCCAGCCTGGGAGTGGGTCCCAAGATGACAGCCTGGGTAAAGAATTGGCTGGAGAATAGGACACAGAGGTAATAGTAAATAGGTCACTCTGAAAAGGGGGTTAGTAGTGGGGTACCGTAGGATTCAGTAGTTAGGACCAGTCCTCTTCAATGTCTTTATAAGTGATATTGCAGAGGGACTGAAGGAAATGCATGTCTCTTTGCAGATGACACAAAGATCTGCAACAGAGTTGATGCACAAGGTGGAGTGGAAAGGATGAGAAGGGACTTGGCAAGGTTAGAGGAATGGTCAAATGTATGGCAGCTTAGATTCAATGCTAAGAAGTGCAAGGTAATGCACCTGGGAAACAAAAACCCAGAGGAAGAGTACACAATGGGGGGTGAGGTACTAACAACAACAAAAATGGAAAGGGACCTGGGGGTAGTCATATCAGATGACCTAAAGGTGGGCAAGCAATGTGGGAGGACAGCAAGGAGGGCTGGGGGGATACTGGGATGCATAGGGAGAGGCATCACCAGTAGAAAACAGGAAGTTATTATCCCTCTGTACAGACAGCTAGTGAGACCCCATCTGGAGTACTCATGCAGTTCTGGAGACCCAATTCCGCAAAGACATAGACAAGATGAAGCTGTCCAGAGGAGGGCATTCAAAATGGTGCAGGGTCTGCACCGAAGACATATGAAGAGAGACTTAAGGAGCTTAATAATAGCCTCGAGAAAAGGAGGGAGAGGGGGACATGATAGAAACTTTCAAGTACCTCAAGGGAATCAACAAAGTTCAAGAGGGTAGCATCTTTCAAAAAAGAGGTGTGCAAGAACAAGAGGGCACAATTTGAAGATAGAAGGGGGCAGCTCAGAGGTAATTTAAAGAATATTTTCACAGAGAGGGTGGTGGATGTATGGAACGCCTTCCAGAGGAGGCTGTGGAGTCACAAACAGTGGTGGAATTCAAGCATGCATGGGACAGTCATAAGGCAATTCTAGGGGTTGGGGGTAGGAAGAAGTAGGCTGCTGGTTAACTAGGATCTGCAGCTTATCCATCAGGTAGGGAAATGGGCAGACTGGGTGGGCCAAGTGGTCCTTATCTGCCGTCAGATTCTATGTTTCTATGTTCCAGCCAACTAGATTCCTAGCACATGAAAACTTGCATGTACTATGAGCTACCTCTGCCACGACAGTCAGGTCTCTACTAACTGACTTATCTGTTTTGCATTTCAGGAGGTAGGTTTTTATACCTGCCTACTGATGATGTCAACACCATGTGACCTGTCTGACTGACAATTCTCTAAGTAAACACGGGCAGGCTGGTTCATCCTAAATAAACAAAGACAAGCCGAGTCCTCTGACATGAGATTATAATATTTCTTTAGAAAATAGGGTATAGCATGTTTACACACTTAGATTATTACAGCATCTCTCTTCATTTTCCTTCAAATCAGTGTTACCCTCTAAATTGGCACAGGCCACTGTTATTCAAATGACATCACATTTTATGGTAACAGTTTAAAAGAGCTGGCTTTTCATCTGACCAAGCATTTGGCTCTTCAGCTTGGGGACAGTTACAGTATCTTTGTAGCTAGCTGCCTCTTTTATCATCTTTTCCCACCAACTCAGATGAGGGAATAAAACGATAAAAAAAAAACAATGTTACATGCCATTCAGCTACACTGTAATGGGCAGTTCAACAGTGCAGCATCTTTCCTTCTTTAAACAACAGACTGTTTCTTAGACAGACTATACTGTCAGTCTGTATTTACATCATGCAGCATTTTATTACATTATACAGCTACTTGCTGGACCATAAAAATGGAAGGGGCGGGGAAAAAAAGAAATAGAAAAATAGGAAATAAATTTAAGGAAGGTCAAAAGGGTATGTACTGTAGGTGACCAACTTGAGAGTAGAAATAAAGATTTAGAGATAGAAGTAGAGAAAGAGGTGCTGTTGCAACAGGCTTAGAGAGGGGTTAAAAAAAATGATGATGGTCCTGAATTCATCAGATAGGGCTTCCCTATCTCACATTCCCCCGCTTAAGAGGAAAACAGTTCAGACAGTTTTTCACCTTCCAAAATACCCTGGAAGGGTTAGAGTTTCCACCCCTTGCTTACCAGTACAACTGCTGTGCATAAGCCCTTTTCTAGAGGAAGGGAACATCTCTGACTGGCAGACCAAACAGGATTGTAAGTAAGCTGACACCTATCTGTACATTCCTGGCCAGTAACAATGTGGTACCAGATTATTCAGCACTTTCATGACTGAGTTGCCCACAGGTACTGGAATGAGCAGTCTCTAGTACCATCTGCTGATATCTCTTTGGCACCATCACTTGTGTGTCTATCTTGTTAGACCTGGGTTTGGGTCTTATTTGGTACAAAATCTTGTTAATAGTTTCATACCAGGAATACACTCGATCACCTACCCCACTGTGTACAGGTACACCATCTTTCATTTCTATACACTGTTTTAGTTTCTCTATAGTATGGTCCCCAGACTGCAATTTACTCCAATCCACTGTTTTCCCATTTTTGCATAGTGCATCTACAAATGAAGTCCCTTCATCCAACTTACAGGCCTCTTCTTACTTGACTGTAGTTTCACTGCCCAGCACAATGTTTAAAGGACCAGTCTCACCTGGGGTTTCAATGGTATTCAGACAGCCGTCCATGCTTTCCTGATATAGACTCCCCTCACTTTCAGAGTCCATATCTTACAGATAACACCCTGGGAATATTGGAAGCTCTGGATAGTCATTACACAATTCAAACCTTTCCGCTGGCTCCTGCAGTTGGGTACAAGATCCAGTCTCTTCCGGTTCCTCCTCCTCAAAGTGCGCAGCACCTGTACTCAAACTCTTCTCGACCTCCAACACATTGTTCTCTGTCTTCAGGAAAAGCCGCTCTGCCTTTGGCCCCCTTCAGATCAGCCACATCATCAAGGCACTATCATCTGGAACACCACAGTCAGGCCATCTGTCTGTTTCACTGGATACTTATCACTAGTACTGGCAGATTGCAGCAGACTTGTCAACACAGCCTGCAACTGCTCCACAGTGGCTCCTATCCTGGAAGAGGCTTTTCACCCGTCTTCTCTGCCACTGCTCTGGTCAAGATAGGTGACTTGTATTCCACACATTTACCTTTCTGCACCTGCTGTTCCTGACACATCTGCCTGGATATCTGGGCAATATCCCCTGGTCATGTTTCTCTTCCAGCCTAGATGCACCAGTATCCCACTTCGGAGACCAGATGTGAAGGTTAGTGGGTAGACCGATGCAACAAACACAGGTAGAAGGTGTAGAGCGCACGTTGCGATATTTATTTTCCAAAAGTAAAAGAAAATAAAAAAGTAAACGTACAGAAATAAAACAGTTGGTTAGTCTTTCAGTTCAAAACAGCTCACACTTCCCTCAGTGCACAACTTCCAAGCTTAGTTCCAGCCATATAGATTCCTAGCACATGAAAACTTGCATGAACAATGAGCTGCTTCCACCACGACAGTCAAGGTCTCTACTGACTGACTCATCTGTTTTGCATCTCAGGAGATAGGCTTTTATACCACTGGTGTGGAGCTCAGGGTTTTGGCTTCATTGGGGACTGGGGAGCCACCTAGAGGGATGCAGACCTATACTGGTGCGATGGTCTGCATCTGTCCAGGGGGGGAACCAGGATCCTAGGTGAGAGGTTTAAATGCTTCATTGGCAAGCATTTAAACTAGCCAAGTGGGGAGGCACTGAAAAGGAGCAGGGTAATCCGAGCCTCCCCCCACAAAACATGGTGATTAGTGAGGTAAACACCAAGGTACAGAAGTTATTAGGGAGCAGAACAGATTTAAATGTAAAAAAAGGCAAAGGCAGAAAGGACAGAAATAGGGCTAAAAGGAGTAAGGGTATCAAAAAGTGGAGGGTGACGAGTACCAGTGCCTGTAGTCTGTGTAACAAGCTCCCTGAACTAGTGGCCTTGATGGAAGAGGGTTGCCTGGATATTGTGGCAGTCACAGAAACATGGTACACAGAGAATCATGACTGGGATGTCAACATACCAGGATACACAATCTACAGGAGGAACAGGGAGGGTAAAAGAGGAGGAGGAGGAGTAGCTCTCTATGTAAAGGAAGGGATCAAAGCAACAGAACTAAAGAGTAAACAGGGAGCAGATGAGGCACTCTGGGTCACCCTGGAGACAGGAAATGGCACCACAATCCGCATGGGGTTGTTACAGACCCCATCTCAGGGGAGGAATGGACAAGGAAATGATAGAAGGCTTCCTTAGAATGGCAGAAAAAGGGGAGATATTGTTGATGGGGGACCTGAATATGCCAGATGCTAACTGGAGCACCTTTGCTGCAGGCACATCCAAGAGCAGGGCCATTCTTAATGCTCTACAGGGGGCATGCCTCAGACAACTAGTACTGGAACCCACTCGGGAGGGAGCAATCTTAGACATGGTACTCTCAAATGGGGATGGAGAAAGATTCTCAGATTTAGAATTGGGTAGCCATCTGGGAACAAGTGACCACCAAACAGTGTGGTTCACGATAAACACAGCCATACAAAAGCAAGAGTATTGGACTTTAGGAGGGCTGAATTTGGGAAAATGAGAGAGTGCCTCAGAAAAGCACTAGCAAACAGACAAGGAGGAGGAGTGGAGGAACAATGGGGAGTAATCAAAACAGCCATCACAGAGGCAACAAGCCTTTGTGTAAAGCAAATCAATAAAACACAATGAAGAAAAAAACGCTATGGTTCTCAAAAGAGGTGGCAGGGAAGGTTAAGGAGAAAAGGATAGTATTCAGGAAATATAAGGAAACACAGAAGGAGCAGGACAGAGAACTTTATCAGTTAAAGCAGAAAGAGGCTGGGAAGGTAGTCAGAATAGCAAAAGCCCAAACCGAGGAAAGGATAGCCAATTCTGTTAAGAAGGGGGATAAGACCTTTTATAGGTACATTAGGGAGCGAAGAAAGACCAAGGAAGGGATACAGAGACTTAATAAAGGGGAACTACTCTTTAGTTCTGTTGCTTTAATCCCTTTACTTCCACAGAGAGCTACTCCTCCTCCTCCTCTTTTACCCATCCAGTCCCTCCTGTAGATTGTGTATCCTGGTATGTTGACATCCCAGTCATGGTTCTCTGTGTACCATGTTTCAGTGACTGCCACAATATCCAGGCACCCCTCTTTCATCAAGGCCACTAGTTCAGGGAGCTTGTTATACAGACTGCGAGCATTGGTACTCACTGCCTTCCATTTTTTGATGGCCTTACCCCTTTTAGCCCCATCCCTGTCCTTAGTGCCTTTTTCTGCATTTACCCCTGTTCTGCTCCCTACTGACTTCTCTACCTTGGTGTTTACCTCTCTAACTACTTTGTTTTGCGGGGGGAGGATGGGATTTCCATGCTCCTTTTCAGTGCCTCCCCCCTTGGCTAGTTTAAATGCTTGCCAATGCAGCATTTAAACCTGTCACCTAGGATCCTGGTTCCCCCCTGAACAGATGCAGACCACTGCACCAGTACACGCCTGCATCCCTCCAGGTGGCTCCCCAGTCCCCAATGAAGCCAAAACCCTGAGCTCCAAAACCGTTTTTCAACCATTCATTGAACTCCATGGTGTGGAATACCCTAGCATCACACTTGCCACAGACAGGCAGCACCTCTGAGAAGGTTACCGTACATGCTATTTGTCTAAGGCCTCTCCCCAACTCTACAAACTCCTCTTGCACTGCTCTGATCCCATTCACAGCCAGGTCATTTGTCCCTAGGTGGACAATGACATCCAGCTCCCTCTCTTGTGCAGCTGCTCCCGCGATCCTGAGGATTCGCTTCCTGTCCCTCCAAGCCATGGCACCTGGCAGGCACCTTACCTCCCTAACCCCTTCCTCCCCCACTTCTACCCCTATAATGATTGAGTCCCCCACCAGGAGTTGTTTCCTTCCCCTGTGGGGTCTCATGCCACCCTCCTGTGGGTCTCCTTTGTGGAGGTTCCCAGCATTGTCCTTGGTCTCCACTGCAAGCGCCTCCATAGAGGAACCACTGTTCGCCAGAACAGCATATGAATTGTGAAGCGGTAGAACTGGAGGGATGCACCTCTGTTCCACCACCCTCTCCCTCTCTGAGCCCACCTTGGTCCAACTGCTCATCTTTCTTGGCAACCTCTAAGGTAGCAGTGGTGGCCCTGGTGGTCCCTGGGTGGGGGAAGAGGTTTCATGAATCCTAGCCAGGTCAGCTTGGAGACGGGCAACCTCCTCCCTCAGACCAGAGAGGTGCCTGCAAACAGGGCAGCATCGCAGTCTCCAGCATCTTTCTTTCTTTAAATAACAGATTGCTTCTTAGACAGACTATACTGTCAGTCTGTATTTACATCATGCTGTATTTTATTACATTTTTACAGCTACCTGCTGGTCCATAAAAACAGGAGAGGAGGGAAGGGGAAGAAAAGAAATAGAACAAGCATTTGTCAATGTCGAATGTTTGCTTGCTGGCATTGGCATTGGTAGTGTAGGAGTTACAGAGCTGCATAATAGGAATGGCAGCGAAATATTGAACTGATGCCAACCCCACCACCACCCTGCAGAGAGTGACAGGCATTGGGGTGTGCCTTTGGGTCGTCAGGCATAACGACCACGCCATTTCACTACACCCTACCCTGCAGACACTGACAAGTGTCACGGTGTGCCTTGGGGTCTTTGGCCCTTATGTGCACCCCATTCCATCAGGAAATACAGTGAGATGGGTGCGGTGAGGAGAATGGGGTGAAGTTTGGGTCCGAAGAGTCCGAGGCACACCTTGATGCCTCACTGGCTGCAGTGTGTGTGTGGGGGTGGAATGGTATGAGCATGACAGGCAAGAATCCCAAGTCACACTCCTGATGACTGTCATTCTCTACAGGGTGGGGCTTTATGGTCAGAAACCCTAACGCCTCAGGCATTCGTTGGTATTTTCACTCCAAATTTTCAACATGTTTTTTTTTGTGACCCCCACCTCATGAACAGTGGCAATATCAGTTTATTAGCCAAAAACTGCTTTTGCACAGTGACTATGGCATTTGGCACCACAGGAGCAAAAACACATTCCGAACAGGATGTGAAAAATGACAGCGGTACTGTTCATGGGAGGTGTAAAAAATGGCAATGTTGAAAATCTGCTGTGAAAATCTTAAAAAAACTGGTGAAGTCACAAGCATGCGTAGAAATTGCAATGCACACCCGTAATGTAACTAGTTTGGGATTTTTACAGCAGATTGTGAAACAGGCATTTGGGACCTCCGATCATGAACAGTGTCAGTGTGATTTTCTTTATCTGTCCCGAACAATGATTTCCCACAGCAACCACGCATTTCTGTGCTGAAAGTGTGAAAACATTTCGGCCATGTTGTGAAAATGACAGCTGTACTGTTCGTAAGGAGGTGTGGAAAATGCCACTGGTGAAAATCTGGACTGAAAATATTACAAATTGATGAACTTATGAGGGTGCGTGGAAACTGCGCAGTGCTCACTCGTAACACAGTCATTTTATGGAGTTTTGTCACCAAATTTGGCAATGTTGAAAATCTGGAGTGAAAATATCGAAATTTCGCAAACTTACGAGTGTGCGTAGGAACTGCGCAACGCATGCTCGTAAAACAGTCATTTTTAGGAATTTTTTCACCAAATTTTCAAAATAGGCTTTTTGAGAGCCCACCTTATGAACACTAGCAGTGTTGTTTCGTTAATCATTCGGGAAAGGTGATTTCGCACAGTGACTGCAAAATCACCCTTCGAGCCCGAGTAACGCCATGACAGTGCAAGAATTCATGAGGAGGGACCCAAAAACCCCATGTTGAAAATTTGGTGTAAAAATTCCAAAAAATGCTAGAGATATGCAACAAAGTTGAAAAAACCCTATCTATCCCATTATACAGCTTACCGGCATTTCCTCAGTTCGCAGTCGGCTTTGAAGAGTGCAGACGTGTTCCCAGTCCACCGAAGATCATCGCGCCAGACTCCGGAGGTAAGTATGGGGTGGGGGTGTGGGGAGGCAGGGTGCGCAGTGGTGGGTGCGGGTTGTGGGGAGCAGGGAGACTGCGAGGGACCGTTTTTTTACAGGTTTTTTTTTTTTTTAAAGACGACGCTGGGACATTTGCCATGCTGGAGTGGGCTCCCAGCGTGGCAGAAGGACGGCTGGTGGGGGGCGTGGAACCGACAGGGGATTGGGCACCCCCGTCAGCCATGGCATCTGTTGCCACGCTGGGGTGGGCTCCCAGTGTGGCACCCTGTACCCCTGTACTCGGGGGGGGGCACAGTGGAGACGACGGGGGATTGAGCACCCCCGTCAGCTATATGACGTAGCCACACTGGGGTGAGCACCCAGCGTGGCATATGAAACTGTGTTTGGGGGCGCAGCACAGCCAGCAGAGGATTGAGGCACCCCGTCGGCCTATACAGTGCGTGCGTTGAGGAACAGCAAGTGTGTGTGTGTGGGAGGGCAGCTGCATGAGCAGGCGATATCTGATCGCTGCTCACCGAAGCGCTGTTCCCCCTTTCAACTGTATGCCACTGCATTTTGGAGCTGTCATAGACAGCTCCAGCAGGCACTGGAGAACTGCGGCCGCGCCGGCAAACACACTGACTGAATTAGAAGAGGGCTGACACACCTCCGAAAACTCCGATGATGGCACTATGTTTCTTGCACATGCGTGCAAGCAAACATAAAAACAGGAAATAGATTTAAGGAAGGTCAGAAGGGTATGTACTGCAGGTGGCCAACCTGAAAGTAGAAATAAAGATTTAGAGATAGAAGTAGAGAAAGAGGTGCTGTTGCAACAGGCTTAGAGAGTGGGTAAAATATCAAAAAAAAAAAATTAATTATGGTCCTGAATTCATCAGATAGGGCTTCCCTATCACAGCCATTCTTAGCAGACTTGTCATCATGCTTACTCTGAAAGACTGAATCCTCACCTTCCTGTTTGTGACAAACAGGCAGACTGAGAAGCCATGATGACTTCACATTTTTAGCAAATTTTTTAACCCTTTTGGGGCAAAACTTAATACACAGTACACAACTGGTAAAATGGTGATCAGGACCCAGACACTGAAAGCACAACTTGTGGCAGTCTGCCTTAGCCAGGAGTCGAAAGCAATTTACACAATTCCTAAAGGGTCCCATTTTGTTTTGAGGTCTGTCAGATACGTCGACAATGAACAGCTCAGGAAGAAAAAGCTGGTTCCACAACACAGAAGTAAAACGTGGCTCAGTTCCCAAATATAATGGGAACTGCTAGAAAACAAAATTTGAAAACACAAAAACTGAGAAAATGGTCTTGGCTCCACCAAAACCATAGCCGAGACTAGAGGAGAGGGGAACTGCAAGAAAAAATTACTCACCTTAGTAATGTTGTTTCTTCTAATGGAGTCTTGATGTATTCTGACATATGCAGTTGGGTCCTGCCTTTCAACTGCCCTGCAGAACAAAGAGTTAAACTTTCCATGGCCAGCATGGAATGTTCACCACAAGCTTGGTTGAAGCCCCTGTCTGCTGTTGTTTAAACTCCAACCGTGAGATCTTTATGAGCAATACTCACTAGAAGTTCTGTGTGGAAGCTGTAAAACTCTAAAATAGCCAACTGGGAACTACATCTATATAAAAGGGTTTTTTGGTTTCAAAAAGAAGACTCAAGTCAGGAAACCCAAAAACAAAACACATCCAAAACACAATCACTCACCCAAATTAAAAGAGAGTGAAAAAAGGACACCCCTAGGGTGCCAACACTGCTCTTGCCCACCCACATCCCAAAAACTAGGTTCTGAGAGGGGAGGCAGGGGGGAGGTCAAAATACAGCAAGACTCCATTAGAAAAAACAACATTACTAAGGTGAGTAATTTTTTCTTCAAACAAAATGAAGTCATGCTGTATTCTGATATATGCAGACTACCAAGCAGTACCTCCATGGAGGAGGGACAGAACCTACTTTGGAAACAGGCTCTGAAATACTGCTGTGCCAAACCGAGCATCACTCCTAGCCTGGATATCCAGAGAGTAATGCTTGGTGAATGTATGGACTGTTTTCCAGGTGGCTGCTTGACAAATTTCTAAGAGAGTAATATCCCTGGCAGCAGTGGAATTCTAGTGGAATGAGCACTCAGGCCAGAGGGAGGAGTTCTACCCAGTTTTTCATAGCAGAATTGTATACAGGAAACAATCCACCTGGCAATAGATCTCTTAGTGGCAGGTTTGCCTTTACCAACCTCTCCATACGTGAGGAACAACTGGAGGGATTCAATCCTGTGACCCTTGGTGCATTCTATGTAGTAGCTCAGGGCCCTTTTAACATCTAAGCTGTGTAGCCTCCTCTCTCCAGAGGAGGAATGGTCAGTGAAGAAAACAGGGAGAGATATAGACTGGTTGAGGTGGAAATCTGAAACCACTTTAGGCAAAAACTTTCTGTTAGTTCTTAGGACCACTTTATCTCTATGAAAAGAGATGAAATCAAGTTCCACTTACAGGGCTTGCAATTCACTGATTCGCCTGGCAGAAGTAATGGCCAACAAAAACACGTTTTCCAAGTCACGTACTAAAGCTCTGCAGAGGACAAAGGCTCAGAGGGGGATTGCATAAGCTGAGCAATGCAAACATTAAGGTCCCAAGCAGGAGCAGGATCCCTAAAGGGGGGATTGGTGTGAAGCAATCCCTTGAAAAACTTACAAAACACAGGATGGGATGATAGAGGGGAAGGCTTGTCTACTGACAAGAAAGCAGAAACAGCTGCTAAATGTACTTTAAGGGTAGCTGGCTTGAGGCCTAGGCCATTAAGATGGACCATATAGTCCAGAACCATAGGCAACTCAGCAGAATCTGGAGAAATATTTTTCTTAGAACACCAAATGCTGAATCTTTCCATTTGGAGTTGTAAGTCTTTCTGGTGGAAGGCTTTCGAGAAGCTTTAAGGATATCCAGAACCCCCTGGGAAAGATGCAGATCTGCAAACTCTAACTCTTCAAGAGCCATGCCTTGAGATTGAGAGACCTAAGATTCGGGTACCAAATCCTCCCCTGAGAGGATGTCAACAGGTTGTAATTCCTGGGAAGAGACAGGGGGAGGAGGACTGCTAGGGACAGCAAATGAAAATTACGTACCTACCGTAATTCTTGATCTTCTCTTGTATCTTCACCATTCATTACTGCTTGGGTTAGTGCAGGCGCGCACCCGTTCGGGAGGTTTTTTTGAGTTGGCTCCAGCGCGCCGCCCGAGAGTGACGCACTGTCTCATGCGCGGGCGGCCGTTAGGTGCCGCAGACTCCTCTCTTCTCAGTTCTAGTAGCCGGAGAGGCGAAAACAAAGGTAAGGAAAAAAGGAGAGCGAGGCAAGAGAGCCGAGGGACAGAGAAAGGAAAGGATATAAACTGAAAAAGCCATAAGCCGGTAGAGAACAGAGGAGAAAGAATTCCTACCCTAAGGGACTGCACGGCCTCCTTTCCGGGGTGGCTCTAGGGGAGGAACAGAGAGGGGGGAAAGGGAAAAGAAGAAGAAGAAAGAGAGGAAAAGAAAGCATGTTGAGAGGGAGAACAGTGCCCATCGAGCATTGGTTGAGAGGCTTATAAGCTCGAGACTAAAACAAGGGAGCAAGAATCCCTGTTGATAGGACTGAGAGAAGGTTCAACTGAACCACCTGCACAGATCAGACACAAAGGCAGATTCTCTGATCTCTCAACATGCCAAGTCCCTACATCCTAGCTGAGGGCTCACAGACTGCCCGGCAGAAATCTGTTCCGGAGAGAGCGCCCACCCAGGAAGGGGACTATGTCCCTTAGCACCCTGTTAAGTGCTAACACAGCAGTGTATGGGGAAAGATTATGCCTTACTGAAGGCAGCTTTGTATGAAAGGATAGAGTGGGAACTCAATCAGACTCCCTAAGGCAAGGCAAGAGCAGTCGCTCAAGGCTGAGAAGTGCAATGCACCAGCTAGAATGAGCTGAATAATAATACCTGCCAGGGGAAATCTAAACTTCTGTTAAGGCCGAGCCAGGGCACAGTCTCTGAAGCTGTGAACTGCGTAACATGATCAAGGTACCCAGAGGTCGCACCCTAGGGGCAGTCAGAAAGAGTTCCCTCAGAATAGGTGAAAACAGAGACCGTGCTCATTCATCTTTACCTTGAGGAAAAAAGATCCATTTACTAAGAATGGAAAACAGAAAGTTTTTTTTTGTTTGTTTTTTTTTTGCATAAAGGCCAAAGGAAGGGAGAGGAACGAGATGGGAGGGGGAGACGCCACAGTAGGAGTAGGTGGGTGGGTATCAGTAATGAATGGTGAAGATACAAGAGAAGATCAAGAATTACGGTAGGTACGTAATTTTCATATCTTCCCTTGTCAATCTTCACCATTCATTCTAACGGAGTGTACCAAGCCCCCAAAAAGGGGATAGAAACCCTGGGGAACAAGACCCCCAGCCTCCTGTTGGTGAGAAACAGAGGGAAGACCCTGGGCTAATCCAGGAGAAGCCTGTGGGGAGAAGAGCTGGAAGTGCCCCGAGGACAGGAGATGGAGAAGCCCCTGCAGTAGTCTCCTAGATCTGGAGGAAAGAGCAGGTCCCCGGAGGCGGGCAGAATCACCCTACGCCGGGCCAGGGGTGACAACCTTGATAGACGAAGCCATGCCGTCCGTCTAATGCAGATCGCTGTCCCCTCAAGCCTGGAAGCCACCTCATTGGCATCATAAGATGCCCTTGCTTGGTGTCTTGCCAGCTCCAGGCCTATAGCAGAGAGGGCAATAGCCTGTCTGGTTTGCTCCATATCAGGCATTGATGCTAAGATTTGGGAAAGCACTGACCACAAATGCCTACTGTAGGCAGCATGATGGGCCTGATGAGATGCAATGCAAGACATTGCACGAGAGGAAGAGAACACTCTTCACCCCCACCGGTCGGATTGTAGAGAATCCGAGTCTGGTGGATGGTCATGTGCCAGGAGGCGGTGCCCGGAGGGAGTCTCTAGGTATGCCAAACCCGAGGGTGGGTTGGGGAGAGTACCCAGGGATTCCGAAGGGGCACAATACCTACGTCGTCAGTCTACTGGGGCTGGAGAAAGGGCGACTGCCAGGAACGGGTAGACGCCTCCTGGAAGGGAACAGGCCAGGATAGTACCACCAAGTGCTGGGCACTGAATTCGCCAAGGAATTCACGTGTCTCCTGTTCAGTATTGTCTCGCCTAACATAGGAAATTTGAAGATCCCTCACCATCCTCGAAAGGAATCGCTGATATTCAGTGAAATCAGCATTGGAGGAGAGATGAGCAGTGGGTTCCTCTCCCTCAGAGGAGGGAGACGAGGATGATGGAAAGCTTGAGTGTCCAGAGGACTCCTGTGTCAGTGGGGATAGGCGAAAAACCCGCTCATTCATGCACCTAACATATGAGGGGCAGGCCGCCGCAGAACCTCTGAATGCCTCCCAGGTTAACAGGCCCGTGGGATCGACATGGTCTGGGAGAGCGGGGGGTGGCTGCAGAGGAATGGGAGATGGGCACCTACGGAGAGGCAACTGTCCTCTGCTAGGGCTCTGGAATCCGGGGAACGGAGCCCGAGCTGGCGGGATCCCGGACAACAGACCAGGTCGCAAAACGGAACCCTGGGGATGCGAAGCCTGGAAGAGCCCAGAAGGGGATCCTCCCCTGTGATGAACCTGGGACTGCATGGATCCAGAAGTAAGCCCACAGCGCGCCACCAGAGGGACCGGTCCAAAGGAAGCGGGGGCCCAGCCACGGCCCTAGCCACACCCGAGGGTGGCAGACAGACCGAGATGCCTGAACCCTGTCCCTCGACCCCTCGGACTCCGAGAACACCCTCCTCCTCGACCCCAGCGACCTACCACCCTGAGGGGGAGCAGCAGCACCAGGGTCGGTAGCTGCCACGAGACCCCCAGGAGGGAGAGCCCCTCCTCCTGGGAGAGCCCCTCCTTCCACCCCAGCTCCATCGCCCTCCAGGGACCCCAGACCACCCCTAGCCTGGGGGGCCTCAGGGGAGGACGGCAGCGGGGACAGAGGAATAGGCCCGCTGGGCCGCCTTGCACCTCATGCCACCGGGGACCCTGACTCCGAAGAATCAGGTTGCCAGGACGGGTCCATGTCTGAATCATCAGCCTCCGAAGAGGAAGAGATCAGCTGGACCACAATACTAGGAACCCCAGGAGTCCCCGTGAAACTGCGCTGCACGCGCGGTGCGAGGCGGCGCGGATGACCTGAGCCCAGCGACAGCTAAGCCCGGCCCGGCTCCCCAGCAGGCGCGGCCAGACCCACAGCACCGCCTCGGTGCCAGGACCCCACTCGGTGCCGCCAGGAGAGTGAACCGGGCCCGTGCCGGCGTGGATCCGAGAAACAAGCGCCCGGAAAGGCGGCGTCAAGGTCTCAACACTGGGGAGCCTGCACCTCTGAGGAGGTGACTGCCGAAGCGGTGTCTCCACCGCAGCCTCGGGAGGGACTTCGACGTTCCTCCGACACCGCAAAAGAAGCTTTCTCTTCAGCAAGAGAAGATGAGGACGCCTCCTCCTCTACGGACCGTATAGGCCCGAGAGGGGACCCGGAGGAAGGGCCTAGAGACCTTACCTGGGAATCCCTGGAGCGACGCCGTCCCCCGAAAGTCAGCGGGGCCTTGCCGATCTTAAACGCGTGGACTTCGAGGACACAACGGTCCATGGAGAAACAGGCATCGCACGCATCCATATCGTGGTTGGGTCCCAAGCAACGAAGACAAACATCATGCCAATCCGTGACGGAAAAATGCCAGCCACAGAAGCACCGACGCGTACGGGCACGGCCTGCCTTCGACTTACGTTTTGCCCCCGAACCTGACATGATGTGAACAAAATTAGACTAAAATTAGCAAAAAGCTCCCGGCGCCATCGAAAGTAGAAATAAACAGAACGGTCTTACCAGGTGACGGCGTCGAGAGAAGTACGAGAATACGAGAAGGAGTCTGGCTTGAGTGATGCAGAAGGCCTAACTTCAACTACCACGCAGCAGGTACAGCCTCGACGGCAGGAGAAACAGAACTGAGATAGTGGAGGAGTCTGCGGCACCTAACAGCTGCCCCTTGCGCATGATGCAGTGCGTCACTCTCGAGGGCGGCGCCATTGCAGCTGACTCAAAAAAAAAAAACAACTCCCGTAGCGGGTGCGCGCCTCCATCACTAATCCAAGCAGTAATGAATGGTGAAGATTGACAAGGGAAGATCAGGGGATACCAGGGCTGTCTGGCCCAGTCTGGAGCACTCAGAATCACTTTGCATGGTTGTGACCTTATCTTCACTAACACTTTGAACAGGAGAGGGAAGGGAGGAAAAGCATACAGAAATTTCCCTTCCCAATTCAGAATCAGAGCATCCAGGGGGACTGAGCCCAAGACTGGGGGTCTGCAACAAAAGAGAGGAAGTTGGTGATTGTCTGGGGCTGCAAAAAGATCTATCTGTGGAGTGCCCCATCTCAAGAAAATCACTTTCAAAACTAGAGGATTTAGGGCCCATTCGTGATGGCCCTGGGATATTCTGCTCAGAGCATCTGCTAGGACATTGTCCTTCCCTGGGAGGTGAACTGCTATCAGAGAGGTTTGCAGGGAAAAGGCAAGGGCCCACAACTCCATTGCTTCTGTGCACAGGGCCATAGACCGAGTGCTTCCCTGCTTGTTGATGTACCACATGGTGGTGGTGTTGTCTGTTCTGACCTGGACCACCTTGTTCTGCATGGATTTGGAAAAAGGTGGCAGTGCCAGAAACACAGCTCTGAGTTCCAAGAGAATGATGTGAAGCAGAGATTCCTGAGGTGACCACAGTCCTTGGGTGGTAAGATCCCCCAGATGGGCTCCCCAGCCCAGCAGGGAAGCATCTGTGGTGAGTATCATTGAATGAGACTGAGTGACAAAAGGAAATCCTTGTCTCAAATTGTCCTGATCATGCCACCACTGCAAGGCCTGGATCAGGGTTCGAGCCACTGGGACTAGTTTAGTAAGGGAATCCTTTCTTTGGGACCAGAAGGCTCTAAGTGGAACTGAATGTCCCTCATCTGGAATCCTGCCCCTTGGACCACTGCTGCGGAGGCTGCCATGTGGCCCAGAAGCTGAAGCAAATGCCTTGCTGGTCGAGACACCTGAAGAGTGAATGAAGAGGCCAGTTCCATGATGGTCCTTGCCCTTTCCAGGGGAAGGAAGGCTCTTGCCTTTACTGTGTCCAGCTCTGCCTCATGAAGGTGAGGAGCTGTACTGGTTCGAGAACTGACTTTGGAAGGTTGAGAAGGAATCCTAAGGAAGTGAGCACTTGCTGGGTCACTTGCAAATGTGACTTGACTTGGTCTGGAGACTGACCTACTATGAGCCAGTCGTCCAAGTATGGGAAGATGGAGATCTTTTTTCTCCTTAGGAAAGCAACCACTACTGCCAGGCACTTTGTGAAAACCCTTGGGGCTGATGTTAGACTAGAGAGCATTGCTCTGAATTGATAATGGTCGGAGGGCAACTCGAACCTGAGGTACTTTCTGTGGGAGCACCTGATGAGAATGTGAAAATAGGCACCTTTGAGGTCCAGGGAGGCTAGCCAGTCCCCTGGCCTTAGACAGGGAAGGATTATTCCCAGAGTCACCATTTTGAACTTTGGCTTTAAAAGGTGTTTGTTCAGATATCTAAGGTCCAGGATGGGCCGCCATTCTCCTGTCTTTGGGGGGGGTTAGGAAGTACCTGGTGTACAATCCTCTGCCCTTGTGTAGGGTGGGAACCCTCTCTACAGTTCTGAGAGCTAGAAGGGAAGAAACCCCTGCCTCTAAGGCAAGGGTCTCTGATAGATTCTCAGGTGGAAAGGATCTGGTTCTCATCTTGGGAAATGTTTTGAAGCCGAGAACCAGCCACTGGCTTACTACTTCCAGGACCCACTTGTCTGTTGTTAGAGACTTCCAGTCCTGGACAAAGTAAGCCAGCCTGCCCCCTACTGGTATGGGAGAATCGGCCCGGGCAGACCCATCAGGGTGTCTGCTTGGCAGGGGCTTTAGGCTGAGGGGTAGATGCAGGCCTGCTCATCCCCCGTCTGCCTCTCCCTCTAAAGAACCCCCTCTGAGAGTAAGAAGAGGAGGCCTAAGCTTGGTAAAAAGGCCTTTGAAAAGGCCTGCCCCTGCCCCTGGACTGCTGCCTTTGAGGAGTTACTTGCCTTTCTTTAGCCTGAGCACTCCTGTAAGTGGTCCTGTACTCATCTATCTTTTTCATGTAGTTCTCTATCTACTCCCCAAACAGAGAATTACCAATAACAGTGAAATCCATGGCCTTAGCCTGGGTATTCTGTGAGAGGCTAGTACATCTGAGCCAAGCCATCATCCGAAGAGCCACATATGTAGCCATGATTCTTGATGAAACATCATTGGAGTCCACAGCATCATGAAATTGTACTTTAGATGCCTCAATCCCATCTGCAGCCACCTGCTCCAGCTCCTTGTCAAGCTGGTCAGGGGCCTGTTTAGCTAGAGCCAGCACAGTGTCCCACCTGGACTTCTGGTATCTAGCTGTGTAGGCCATACAGTTAGCCTGTCTGAGTCCCATCGATGCTGCCATGTACTGTTTCTTTGCCATGGCATCAATATTCCTGGAGTCCTTGTATGGGGGTGTGCTGCCAAGGGGATATTTGCCTTATTACAGGCAGCCGCCTGCACTACCCCAACATGGCTGTATTGCTGGAAAAGGAACTCCGTGTCTGAGCCTGAAAGAGTATACCTCTTGTCCATTTGTCTGTCCACAGGAGGTATGGAATTAGGAGACTTAAGAATTTTATGAGTCTGTTTCCCAAAGGATTTGTGGAGGGGAACAGACAGTCTCCTGTACTCTGGGATGTCCATCATCTCAACAAAATCAGGCTCCTCCTGATCCTCTACTGCTTCCTCCACAGAAAGCTGGAGGGTCTCAGTCACTTGTTTTTAAAACATATAGTGAGAAGGGGATTCAGAAAGCCTAGGAGGAGAAACACCTGAACGTCTGTCTGGGGAGATGTGCGGGTCAATAGGCACATCCAGACTTTCATAATCACCATCATCATCCTCATACTCTCCTTCCTCCTCCTCCTGTTCATAAAATTCTTCCAAAGTGTAATCCGGAACTGGGGGAACCAACCAAACCGAACTCCTGCCAGCTGGTGCCGGTTCGGTCGGAGCCAAAGTAAGCGATTGCACTATACTTATCGCCTTGGCCATCTCATCGGCGGTCGGAGTATGAATTTCTGGGCCTGAACCGGACAATTTATCTTTTTTCCTTTTTACCAGAACCAACTCCTCAGAATCGGCTCTCCTTTTGCCCGAAGAAGTATCGCCCTGGTCAGAGGGCACTCCTTCTGGTTCAGTCGGAACAGAACCGGGCTGGCCATCCAGGTTAGCGGACTTCTTGGCCTTCCTTTCCCTCAGCCTACCTAATCTCTTTTCCAGGGTAGATTTGGGAAAATTCTTACAAATTTTTCAGTCTGAATCGAGGTGGTCAAACCCCAGACAATAAACACAGGTGGTGTGGGGATCAGCCTTAGCAAAGACTTCCCCACACACACTGCAGTGTTAAAACCCAGTGTTTTTTTTTTCTTGGGTTTCTCAGACATGGCCAATCCTAACCAAATCTTACCCTTTTTTCGGCAATCCACCAGGCAAGACTCCCCTATCAGTTCCTGACTGTATCACGGGTCTTGGAAAAAAAACATAATAAAATCTGTTTTTTTTTAGAACCAATACGGACCGGTTACCACACTCTAAACAAATCACAAACTTGTTCTTACCTAAAATTGATCGGTTCAGCTGAACCGATCCACAGTTTACAAGTTCCACACAGAAACTACACAGAAAACCTATCTAGTACTCACAGTACCACAGACAGAGACTTAAACCAACTGAGCGGTAACAGCAATTCGGTAGAACCAAGCGAAAAAATGACACTTCAACTGACCTTTTTTGAACCGAGCAAAGGAGAAATCTCTGAAGTGACTGTTCAGTGAGGCAGAGTAAAGAATCTGACAGTTGGAGTTTAAACAACAGGAGACAGGGGCTTCAACCGAGCTTGTGGTGAACATTCCATACTGGCCATGGAAAGTTTAACTCTTTGTTCTCCGAGGCATTTGAAAGGCAGGACCTAACTGCATATGTCAGAATACAGCAAGAATTCATGTTGTGTGAACAGCGGTTTACAAAATAAAACTGATCTTTTTTTTTTTGTAAACAAAGGTGGGAAAGAAGCCTCAAATGCCATTCTTTTGTTCTTGGGAACTGATGAGGAACCAAGAAATCACACAAATCCTGGTCAAACTAATGCACAACTTAAGAAAAAATAACTAAGACAAACACTAAAAGTAAAAATAAATTGAAATTAAATGGTAGACATCCTGCAATGTGAAAAGCAGCTTGAGGGTGATGCTTCCTCTCAGGCAGAGAAATAAATCTGCCGTTAGAGGGCAGAGATGAGAATGACCACACAGCAGAGTTTTGAATTTCATTCTAAGTTCCCTAATTAGCATAAAATTCTACATTCCGGGGCAGCTCATTCCATGGAAATGAATGCAGATTGTTAAGCATAAGTGAGGGATTCCTGGGGTTTGAATTACGGTGAATACATCATTTTCTTATCTTTTATAGCGAGTACAACATTTGTTTATCTTCTAGGAATGAGTCTTCACCACTGATTCACACTAATGAGTCACAGTACCAAGCTTAGACAAATTCCCCCAGGCTAGGGCAGTAGGAGCCAAGGGCTTACTCAAGCCAGAAATCCATTCAGGATTGTCCTACCAAAGTGGATAGTGCTTAACAAAAGTTTGCACAATGCTCCAAGTTGCAGCTCTGCAAGTATCACCAATAGACACACAGCAAATCTCTGCCAGGGATGTAGCAACTGCTCTAGTGAAGTGGGTATGTACCCGGCCTTTCAGCTTGACTTGTGCCATGGCATAACACTGGCATAAACAGCTCACTATGCAGGCAGAAATGCACTTGATTGTAACAGGCTGTCCCTTTCAATTGGGATTGAAGGAGACAAAGAGCTGTTTTAATTGTCTGAAGTCCTTAGTTCTGTCCAGGTAAAAAGTAAGGACCCTCTTAATATCCAGAAAACAGCGAGAGAGTGCTTCCCTTCATTCTAGAAGTTGGCAAAGTAGGTAGGCAGTACAAGTGGCTGATTCAGATGGAATTCCGTCACCACTTTTGATCGACCCTTAGGGAGTGCAAGAGAACTGCCTTGTCCTTGGTGAAAAAAGTATACAAAGGATCTGTGACCAAGGCATGGTTTTCAGACGCTGTGTGAGCATAAGTGATGGCCACTAGAAAAGCCGCCTTCCAAGTTAAAATCTTCAGCTCACAAGTTTCAAGGGGCTCAGAAGGTTTGCAGGTGAGAATACCCAGAACAAGTTTGATATCCCAGGCAGCAACCAGCTTTCTGATTTATTTTATTTATTTTTATTTCTTTATTGTTTTGGATACAACCTTTGAGCAGGAGCTCTTTTACAAAGAATCCATGTCAGGCAACAATAGTACAAAACAACTTGGTACAGAGAACAAAAAATGAAAAGTATGTACGTACAGTAATTCTTGATCTTCTTGGACGCAGTCTCCACCACTCATTCACAGTCAGCGCCAGGACAGGACAATGCATGCGCGGCACCGTGAGACTAGCTTGCGCCTGTGTAGGCTATTTCAGCATCGACCCTCCAACCGCCTTAGTACCTTTTCAGTCAAGGAGATACAGAGTAACTAATGAAAATAACTTATCCTTACCTTCTGGGCCTGAGAAGGCCTGGATGACCCTTGCAAAAAGGGTCAATTAACAATGTCTTCACAGCGAGAACCACAAGGCTGTGATGACCAAAGAAACAAAATGAGTGAGCCCAGGGGATGGTAGGTGGACATGTGAATGAGTGGTGGAGACTGCATCCAAGAAGATCAAGAAGAACGGTAAGTACATAATTTCCATATCTTCCTGGACTCAGGTCTCCACTACTCATTCACACTAATGGGAGAGTACCAAGCTAAAACCAACCTACCCTGAGTAGGGTGGTAGGAGATAGGACTCACTCAGAAAGGATGTCCAAGGACTGTCCTGCTAAGAAAAGGAGCTGTCTGGAAAGAACATCCAGAATATAGTGCTTACAAAGGTATGCATTTCAGCTCCAACTCACCACTTTGCAGAAGACTGCAACGGACACAAAATGAAACTCCGCCAGGAAGCCACAACCACGCTTGAAGAGCGGTGAGAACCCGGCCTCTCAGTTTGGTCTAAGACAAAAATTAATAGTGTCGAAGACATGCTACCAATCTAGCCTAAAACATCTCAAAACAAGAAGGTGATCCAACTGAGGGAAGCTGAAGCTACAAAAGAAATGTTGGCATGTAGCTCTTTCTTCTGTGAAGAAAATCACAGAACCGTTATAACAATCAGAGAGTGAAGGGAGTGCTCCCTTCCTTCTGGAGGTAAGGTAAAAAAACTTTTACTAACTGTAAGAGCCGGAGGTAAAGTCTACTGGTTCAAGGTAGACCAAGGAAGTGCAGATGGATACCCCCACTACCAAGTATGGCTGACCTGTGAACAACAGGTCCAAGAGGCACTTGAACCCCTTACTTGGTGAGCAATTGGAGGTCCAGCTGGGGTTAGCCCATCAATGGAGAATGGTTTCCACTTAGTCACTTAAGCCTTCCTGATGGAAGGCCAAAGCATGACTTAGAAGCGTCTTGTGGTGGTCTAGGAGAACCAGAGCCTACCCACCTCTCATTCCAAAGAGGAATCATTCTGCCCCTTTTTGTCTACAACTCTAGTAGCAGTTTCTGAACTAAGGGAAGAAAGGGAAAGTGCACAGGAGGAATGTGTCCACTGCGGAGAAGCATTCTGATAGGAAAAACCAAAGTCTGAATTTCTGAGGCAAAATACGGGCAGATCAGCATCGAGAGGGGACACAGAAAGGATCAAGTTTGGGCTGACCCATTTCTTGAAAGTGACTGCATAACAACTGAAGTCACTCAATGTGGTGAGGCACCACTCGCTCCGGCCTTCTTGAAAGAGAGTAGGAAAAAGGCTCTAGTTTACTTGCTGATGAAAAAAAAAACATTATAGTTTTGTCACCTGCTCGAAGTGTGTAACTTCGTGTCAGAGGGTCTCCTTCACACTGGAGGTATCTAGGTGAGCTCCTAAGAGAAGGAGCTGCTGCAAAGGTTAAACTAACACCTTCCCCTAAACACAAAAACTCTTCCTGGGAAAGGGAGAGGAGAGCTGAGCGACTGCTTTCGAAGAGTCTAGTCTGGAGCAACTGGCATGGAACCAAGGTGCAGGAAGCGAAGGTATGAATACCAAGAACCCATCGCTGAACAAGGACCTACTTGATCTTTACGGTCAAGAAAGGGAGTATGCCGCCTGTTACCTTGGAGCAAGCAAGGAAGTAGGAACCTGTGTTCTGACTTGCCGTGGAGTCACTTCTGTTGCTCTGAGGCTCTGATCATGAGAAGAGAGTCTGATAGAAAAAAAACAACAGACTGGGCTGCCGCCTACGTCTAGGGAACATCTCTGAATTAAGAGAAAATCTCCCTCGGAGAATGTGATGACCCATACCTCCGCTGGATTGGACTTCCCCCTAGAAGTAGAAGAAGTCAGGTGCTCTCCATCGTAGTCCAGAGGTGACGAGGCAGAACCTGGGCCAGATCCAGAAGGATGGTATCAGGTAGTTTCAGGTTAGGCTCTCTGCTGTGATGATATATTTTCTTTTTTTTTTTTTAACAATTAGTTAGAGCCTGACAAGGCTCTCAGGCTTCTACCTTGAAAGGACTGCCTGATATAAGAATGACGAAGATATCATCCATCTGAGAGGCAGGAGGAGCCTGAGCATCCATAACTGAAACTGGGACCAGAACAATAAACACATCTGAGGAGATGTTAATCACCCATTGCCGATGGAGCTACCGTAGGGGCAGCATCACAGGGGGGCTATATACCCCTATCAAAAGAGCGGAAGGGTTCAGAAGGTTCCTGACCATTGAATTAGTGTGTTCCACAAAGTGTAATTGTACTGATGACTGAAAAGAGTCCAGACACAGAAGTGTTTGGTCCATGGAAAAAGTCCGAAATGTTATGGTGGACCCCATATTCCTGAGGAAAAACTGAAAAGAAGATCTTCCATCACAGACTCTGCTGATGGAGAAGGCTAGCCCTCCAGTCTCTAAAATGAGTCATCCACTGTATCACCGACAAGTAGGACAGGGAGAGACTCATCCAGATGCACTTCTACCCCCGAAGAACCTCCAAAAGGAGGTCTAGGTCAGAATTACTAGAGACTCGACCACCAGGAAAAGGTGTGGAGGAGCTCAACACCACTTAAGGAGCCGACAAAGTGCTGAGCGGAATATGGAATTTCGGTGACAGAACAGCACAAAACAAGAGTTCCACCAGCAGTAAACTGCCAGAATGTCACAGGATCCCACGCAGACCTCCACCCACTAGAATCCATGGAAATTATTCTGCAGAACATGACTTCATTCCACAGAAAACACTTCACAACAACTTCCACGGAAGAAGAGGTCCACAGAAGGAAAACTCCACCACCTGTTCTGCCGGACAGCACCAACTGGCACCACCCAAGGCACCGGCATCACCCATGGCGTGGGATCGCACTGAGCAGCACTGATGCCACCCCGGCACCACACGGCACCTACAGCACCACCTGCAGCACCACACGACACCCGCGGCACCGCCAGTGGTGCTGGACATCCACGCTGCCCAGCACCAATGGCACCAGCAGCACCACCTGCAGCGTCGCGTGGTGCTGGAGCTTCCTGCAGCACCGTGCAGCACCAGTGGCACCACCCACAGTGCCGTGTGGCACCAACGGCCCCAGTGGTGCTCCCTGTGGCACCATGTGGCACCGCCAATGGCAATGCTAGCAGCGCCAATGGCACCTGAAGATCTTGAGGAAAGCGGGTAGAAGGAAAAGCGGTACCTGTGCCAGCCCCCGCATGGAAAAAGGGAAGGGGTTAGGCATGAGGGGTTGACGCAATGGCGAAGGCACCAAAAGGGCACCGTGCACATCCTGACCCAATCGACCCGGCCCCGGTCCAGTGGCTCCGAGGCCTGGAGACTCTGGAACCAGGAACACTGGGCAGGAAAACTGGATAGAAGTCGAACTCCCTGCTCCAAAGGAGCAGCCCAAAGGTGAAACTGCTCACCGGAACTCCATCAAAGACAGAGATGGAATCCAGAGTCGAAGAACGCGGCCGGTAAAAGCAAGGCCAATGGGAACCTACCAAAGTCGGTTCAGGCCTACTGCCCCTCACCACCAACAATCCCCAAGCAGATGTACCAGAGGGCGATCTCAAGTGATACCGATTCTTCTCCCCCCCCCAGAGAGGAGGAAGAAGAGCTCGAGGTCAAGCAGAGCTGGATCCCCAGAACCGCCACTTTTGTGCTTCAGCGGACTGTCCTCCCCCTGAGCACAGAACTACATGTGGTCGCTCCCCTCTTCACAAAGGGCGGCAGACTGGACACAGCCCCTCTGCCATAAAAACTTTCAAACAGTCTTCCTACCGTCACCGCTACCATCTAAGGATGACTCCATTGATGGCAGGTGTGAATTTATTTTTCTTCTTCTTCATAATCTTCTTTTTCTTCTTATTAAAATAAGAAAATAATACTAAAACAGTTAATTTAAATGAATACTGAATAGCTTAATGCTGCTGCCATATAGACGAAAACTTTGACTCCGGCCGACGAGCAACGTCGACATCCAAGCGCACTTGACAGCAGGAGAAAAGGAACTGAGGCAGTTGGAGGGTCGAGGCTGAGACAGCCTACACAGGCACTAGCTAGTCTTGCAGTGCCGTGCATGTGTGGTCCTATCCCGGCGCCAGCCCTTCTGACAATTTTCAGCTCCCGCTGGGTCCTAGCACCTCCGGCGCTATCCCATTAGTGTGAATGAGTGGTGGAGACTTGAGTCTAGGAAGATCAACTTAGTACATACAATACAGGGTGATTTGTATACCACAAAAACAGATGCAGAGCACAGTTCTAGACAAGTAGAAAAAAAGGCGATTAGTCAAGTTACTAAGAAAAAAGTATGTAAGTTTGGGAGACTGCGCATCAAGCGTGCTTACTAGTTGTATTTAGTTTAAAGGAGAGGGGAACGCAGCCTCAATGTGAGGCCTTGTCCTCATTAAGAAGGGTGAGGAATGGGAGGCCTTGTGTGCAACATGCCCTTAAGGAACCTCTTGAAAAATGGCAGCTGTGCAAGACAGAGAGCACCGATGGGCTCATGGTATGCAGAAATAGCAAACAGAAGAACCTTTCCTGTGGAATCCTATAGGCCAGCATCAGAAAGGTCCAGTAGGTACTCCGAAACCTTGTCAAGTGTGCACTCAGAGGTCTTAGAGCAACAGAAGGAAAATCTTTTTCATTTGGCTGTGAATGTCTTCCAAGTGGAAGGTTTACGTGTAGCCAAAAGTATTTCAGAGACCTTCTGAGATACCTTATACCTCTTCACATCTATTGCTTCAGAAGTCAGGCCTGAAGGTGAAAGGAGTGCAGGCTGGAATGGACCAGGTGACCCTGAGTCAGTATGTCTGTCCAGAGTGGTACAGTCCTCGGTTTGCTAAGTGACACTATGCTCACCAGAGGAAATCAAATCTATGGAGGCCAGAAGGGGACCACCAGAACCATCTTGCTCCCTTGTGCCTCTTACTTGAGCAATACCCTCTACATGAGAAGGACTGGAGGAAATGCATATAGAAAAAGATTTTGCCATTGCAGTTTGAATGCATCCTGACATAAAACGCCATGTCCTGGATTTCTGGAGCAGAATCGAGGCCATTTGGCATTGACTGGGGACACAATAAAGTCCACATCTGGGGTACTCCACTCATTCAGTAGTGATCTCATGACATCTGGCGCTAGTGACCACTCATGAGGATTGGCCTTTGTTTGACTGAACCTGTCTGCCAGAGTGTGCTGGACTCATGGGGGGTACATTCCTTGGAATAGGATCCCCTGCTCCAGACACCATTCCCACACTCTCAATGCCTCCTTGCAGAGAGGTGATAGGGTGAAATAGGATCCTGTCCCAGTTGTTATGGAAAGAGTTTGAATGCAGGGATATGTTTTATTCTCCCCTTTCCTGTTTCTAATCTGTCTGGTTGCGCAACCAAATTTTCCTGTGAGACCTAGGATATGATCAACCTGACAGTCTCGCAGTTCTCTGCCTCTCACTGTCTCTCAGCCCTCCCTTGCTGTCCATTTTTCCCTCCCTCGCATATCTGCTGATATAAAAATATATGCAAATCATTATGTGGAAATGTAGCTGATATTGGGATCCCTTTGTTCAGAAAATATATAGCGTTACTGTTGAAATGTATATAATTATAGTTTGAGATTATTGCAAAAAGTTATTAGAAACTCAAGAGGTTACCCAAGTTCAATTTTTAAGCCTTTTGCAGAAGAGCTGTGGAGATGGGGCCACAGTTCAGGCACACAGTGTTCCTGCCTTGCACCTGCCTGAAACGTACAAGAACAGGATGCTTGTTAAGAATGGGGATTGGAAGGACTTATAACAGAGCTGAGCTGCAACTGCTTGAGAGAGAAGAATGGACACAGAGATTGAAGAAAAACTCAGATGGACTTTTTCTGTTTATTGGGTCTTTGTAAATAGTTATACTGAACAAGTTTATTTATTTATTTTTTTGTTCCTGCTAGTGTAAATAAATCTTTTTGGTGAATTCTACAACTGCTCCTGGTTTTCCTATGCTTCCTGACCTCTGCTTTGATGACAAGAGGGTAAGGGTGTTCTCCTTCTTGATTTTGATGTGATACATGACCGACTTGTCTGTCTGGAGGAGGACTGTTTTGTGGCTAACTAGGTCCACTAGGGCTCTCAGAACATACAAAACAGCTTGCATCTACAACATGTTGATGTGGCAACAAGTGTCTGATGGGTCCCAGACACCTTGTGTTTGGAGGCCCTGAAAGTGGGCTCCCCATCCCACAAGGGAGGCATTCATGGTGAGAGTCATCTAAGGCTCCGGGAGAAGGGGAAGCCTTGAAGGAGGTTGTCTGCCACTTATCACCATGTTAGAGACTGAACCAGGGAATTGGTCACTAGAATGGGGTAAGTCTGAGGGTGTGATGCCTGTGACCATGGTGCACTGAGCATCCACTGAATTGCCCTCATGTGTAAACAGGCCAGCCAGAGGGACTGTGAACACTGAAGGGGCTATCAAACCCAATATGTGTTGTATGGAGTAAGATTGTACAGTTATGCACTCCATGATGTAGCAAGCCATCTGCAGGATTGCTTGGAGTCTGCTCTCTGGAAGAAAAGCCCAAGCCCAGGTTTTGTCCAGAAGAGCTCCCATGAACAGGATGTGCATGTGCTCCAAGGGAGCACATACACACCCAGAAAGAGAAATTCAGAACCCAGGCGTCTTGACCACAAAGGTCTTGATTAGCATTCCGCAACAAGATGGCAACCTCAAAAAATCATGCAGGCACAAACAGCAAGTTGGCACTGTCCAAGAAGAGGGTGCAGCCCCATACCAAAGGGGGTGCACATTCCTGGAAGGCGATGGTTGCAAACGCTAGAAGCCTTGTAACCAGACTACCCGAACTTGCAGCCATCATGGTAGTAGAAAGACTGGACTGGGTCGCTGTGACAGAAACGTGGTTCACGGAAAACCACGGATGGGACATGGCTATACCTGTATACAATCTGTTCAGAAAGGATAGGCAGGGGCAAAGAGGGAGAGGAGTAGCCATTTACATTCGAGAAGACATAAAAGCCACAGAGGAGCAGAGTCACCTTGGGGGCACCAAGTCACTGTGGCTTACTACAGCCACTGGAAACGGAAAAACCTTCAGTATCAGTGACATATACAGACCTCCAAATTAGGGACAGAAAAGGGACAAAGACCTGATAGAAGAAATACACAAAATGACTCAGAGAGGAGAGATGATACTGGTGGGGGACTTCAACCTTCCAGATAAAAACTGGAGTAAACTAACAACGGCAACAAGAAGCAGCAGAGATTTCTTGTTGGCACTACAGGGAGTAGGACTACATTAACTGATCAAAACACCAACAAGATGAGATGCCATACTTGACCTGGCCCTCCCAAACACTGAGAGGATCAAGGAACTTGACATGGGATGCCATATGGCTAACAGTGACCATCGCATGGTTAGCTTCAAGGTGAACATAACTAAAGACACGTGCCACTCAAAAATAAAAGTACTAGATTTTAAAAAAGTGGACTTCAACCAAATGAGGACCAGCATAAGGAATGACTTAATTGATCTACAAGTGGACGAGGTCAATGTCATGCAGGGGAAACTTAAGAAAGCAATCCAGACAGTCTCTGACCAATGCACCAGAAGGGTTACCAAAGCGAAAAGAAAATGAAACCCCTTATGGTTTTCAAAGGAAGTGGCTAAAATAGCGAAAGAAAAAAGGAAGGCGTTCAAGCTATACCAAGGAACAAACAAGGAAGAAGACTGGGTGTTGTACAAGGAGAACATGAAAGAAGCCAGCAAAAAAATAAGGCAGGCAAAAGTGCAGACAGAAGCAAGTACAGCAGAGAGGGCAAAGAGAGGAGAAAAGTGTTTTTTAGATAAATCCAGGAAAGAAGGAAGGCAAAAGGGGGTACAGTCAAGATTACAACTCAGTAAGGGAAAACAACAGAAAACAACCCAGAAAAAGCAGAAATCCTGAACAAATACTTCTGTTCGGTATTTACTGAGGAAGACCCAGGAGACGGCCCAGCAATGACAAAACACAACATTTCTGGACAGGGGGCTGATACAGTACTAGCCCCTTCACAGAAACCGAAGTATTGGAGGCACTAAATAAACTGCAAGTTGACAAGGCCATGGGGCCAGATGAAATGCACCCCAGGATCTTAAAACAACTGAGATTAGAACTGGCTGCCCCACTGGCTAAACTATTCACCAAATCCCTAAAGAGTTAGGATGTACCCAAAGATTGGAAAAGGGCAATCGTAGTCTCGCTCCACAAATTTGGCAGCAGGGAGGACTCTGGAAATTACAGGTCCATAAGCCTCACTTCGATAGTGGGGAAGTTAATGGAGACACTACTCAAACAGAAGATCATGGCATTTCTGGAGGCTAGCGGCCATCAGGACCCCAAGCAGCACGGTTTCACAGCAGGTAGGTCATGCCAGACAAACCTGATTGAGCTTTTTGACTGTGTTACAAAGGTTATAGATGACAGCAGGGCTGTAGATGTGGTATACTTACACTTTAGCAAGTCCTTCAACTCTGTTCCACACAGAAGGCTGGTAAAGAAGCTAGACCACACATGAGTTGGATCAGAAGTAGTTAAATAGGTTAAAAACTGGCTACAGGGCAGAACCCAGAAAGTGCAGGTAAATGGAGCACTGTCATCAGAAGGTAGAGTAATCAGCGATATGCCCCAAGGTTCAGTACTGGAGCCCTGCTCTTCAATATTTTTATATCAGACATAGCTAATGGACAACAAGGAAAGTACAGTTATGTAAGAACTTACCGTAACAGTAGATCTTCGAGAACAGCTCTTGCAGCAGGTTACACCATTAGGACTGAAGCCGGCAGGCGTCAGGACCCCACGGAAAAATTCTAGCTAGCTATCTTCAGCGGGGACCGCCCCCGACGTCGGTCCCGCCCCCGACGCCAGGCGCATATAAAGCATGGTCCTGGCCCAGATTCCCCAGTTCTCCCGCCGGAGACTCCCGGCCACAGGATGACATCAGAATGGGAGACCGAGGATCCATCGTCAGAAGATGATAAGGGAGAAAATCCCTGAAAGAAAAGGCAAAGCCATGCCTCCTCCAAGGGGGAAGGAGGGCGGGAAGGTACCTGCTGCAAGAGCTGTTCTCGAAGATCTACTGTTACGGTAAGTTCTTACGTAACTGTACTATCTTACTTCGAGACACAGCTCTTGCAGCAGGTTACACCATTAGGACTGATTCCCAAGCAGTAACGCTGCCAGAAATTCCGGGAGGAGGAAAAAGGGAAGTAACTTCCAGGTCCTGAACCTAGGACAGGAGACCCTGTAGCACCGCCAGGCCGAAACCGGCTCTTGGCCGAGAGGCGATGTCCAGGCTATAATGCCTGATAAAGGTATGCACAGAGCTCCAAGTGGCTGCAGCACATATAGCAGAGGTGGAGACGTTTCTGAGTGCTGCAAAGGAGGTGGCCACACCCCTAGTAGAATGACCCCGTACTGATCCCGGGAGGGGCTTTTGTTTGATATCATAACAGTATGAAATACACTGGACAAGCCAGCGAGACAGGGACTGTTTGGATACAGATTGGCCCAACATCCTCTCAGAGAAGGAAACGAAAAGTTGTTCAGAACTACGGAAAGGTTTAGTTCTGTTGAGGTAATACCTCAGGCTGCGGTGAACATCCAGGGTGTGGAGCAGAGCCTCCTCTATTCGAATAACTCGGAAGTAGATTGGTAGATCAATGTCCTGATTTAGGGTAAGTGAAGAAACCACCTTAGGCAAAAAATTTAGGGTTCGTCCTCAGGGATACTCTGTCCTGGTGGAAAACTAAATAAGGCTCTTCCACATGAGGCGTGAAGCTCAGAATTCTTCTCGCTGAAGTAACAGCAACAAAATAACGTTTTCCGACCCAAAACGTAGCTTCGCCATCACGCGCGGGTTGAAGGGGGAGTTGAGCTGTTCCAGGACAAAGAGCAAATCCCATGGAGGCACAGGATCCCTAATTGAGGCCTAAGGTGTAACACCCCTCAGAAATTCCCAAGAAGCGCCTAATTGAGCCACTGTACGATGTCCCACCGAAGGTGGTAGGCAGAAATGGCACAAAGGTGCACCTTAATAGAGGAGTAGGCTAGGCGAATGAAAGAGGGAGAGCAGATAGTCCAGTACTACTCCCACAGGACAACCTAAAGGGAAAAATCGTGGGCTCATGCGACCATAAACAAAACGCGCCATTTCATGGCGACGTCATGCATTGCCTGGCTTGGCTGCAGAAAGAACTTCTGCAACCTCTTGCGAGACCCCGTGACGCAAGATGGCTATGTCTCTAGGAGCCAAGCATGCAGGTTCAGTAAACGTAAGTCCGGGTGGACTAGTGAACCTTTCTCCTGAGACTGGAGATGGGAGCTGAACGGCAACGGGAGCAAGGGTTCCCGGGATAGCTGCATCAGCAAAGGGAACCAGATCTGTCTGGGCCAGAACGGGGCCACCAGGATCATGATTGTGTGCTCCCTGCGCAGTTTGAGAAGAACTCTCTGGATCAATGGGAAAGGAGGGAAAGCGTAGAGGAATCTGTTCGCCCAGGAGAGGGACAACGTCTAAGCCAGAAAACACCAGGCCCTGGATCTAGCGAGCAAAAATTGGGCAGTTTTATGCTGGATGGGGATTGAACAAGTCTAGTTCTGGAGTTCCCATCGAAGAAACAGATCCTCTGCTACCTCTTGAAGAAGTTCCCACGTGGACTCTGGCCTGGGAAGCGACTCAGACCGGCCTGCAATCGTGTTGTCCACCCCGGGAACATGCACAGTGATCAGATTCACGCCGTGTCCGATTACCCAATCCCACACCCTCATGGCCTCCCTGCAAAGGGTGTAAGAGTGTGCACCTCCTTGTTTGTTGAGGTAATACATCACCGCCGTGTTGTCTGTCTGAAGCAGAAGAGTACACGGTGGGATTACTGACTGAAAGGCCTGCAGGGCATAGAGAACCGCCCTCATCTCTAGAACGTTGATGTGGAGATGAGCTTCCATCGGGGTCCACGTACCCTGGGACTTCACCCCGTCCAGGTGTGCCCCCACCCTAGACCTGAGGCGTCTGTGGTGAGAGTTACCTCCGGGGACGGTGCTACGAACGGGACGCCCATGGAGAGCGACCCTGGGACTAGCCACCACTGCCAGTCTCGAATCACGGTGTTCATGATCCTGACTGGATGCTGCAAGTGGTCTTGCCTTTGGTCCCATTACACCTTGAGCATCCACTGAGTTACCCGCATGTGGAGCCTTGCGAAAGGGACAGTAGGAATGGCCGCAGCCATATGTCCGAGCAAGCGAAGGACCGACCTGGCAGAGGCGGTCTTGTTTGATGATAACTCCCTGATGAGGGATCTGATGCGCTCTGCTCTGTCGTCTGGAAGAAAAGCTCTTCCCTGAACAGTGTCCAGTACTGCACCTATAAACTGCAGTTTTTGCGACGGTACCAGGAGAGACTTCTCGTAGTTTATTAAGATGCCCAGAGATCGGAACAGGTCCTGGGTGCTCTGGACCACAAACAACGCCTCTGGAGGCGCCGCAGAAAAATCGTCCAGGTACGGGAACACATAATGGCCCTGTCTCCTCAGAGATGCTGCCACGACTGCCATGCATTTGGTAAAGACCCTTAGTGCGGATGACAGTCCGAATGGAAGGGCTCGGAATTGAAAGGTGGTGGTCAAGAAACTCAGCGCAGGAACCTCTTGTGCGCCTGAGCTATGGGGATATGCAGGTATCGTCCTGCATGTCTAGAGGCAGCTAAAAAGCGTCCTGTTTCAGCATGGGAATAAGACCGGAAGAGTCACCATGAGAAATCTCTATGAGGCAACCGACACGCTGAGTCGCTTAGGTCCAGAATCGGACGGAGGTCCCCTGTTTTCTGGAACCAGGAAGAAGTGGGAAAAATATCCTTGTCCTCTCTGAGTTTCTCAGGACTGAACTCTATCTCTCCTTCTGCAGGAGGCGCGAGTACTTCTTGCCAGATCAAAGCTTTGTGCTGACCCGGATACGGAGAGCAAAGGAGCCCTCGAGGTGGCTTTTCTGCGAATTCCTATTGTGGCCTTGACTGACCAACTGAAGAACCCACCTGTCGGTGGTAATAGCCTGCCATCCCGGCAGGAAGTTCATATGTGACCCGACCATGATTTCCGTTGATCCTGAGGGGCAGGGGGCGGAAAAGGAGTCAGGTTGTGGCGGCAGATGGGCCGCTGGCTGGGCGGCCAGGAGTATGCTGGCCTCGACTGCGCGGGCTGTTTTCCCTGGGCTCTCACCGGAGCCAGAGCCCCTCTGATGTGTGGCAGGCGGGACTGCTGCCTCTGCATCCCCCATGAAAACAGCTTTGGTTCAAAGGAGGAACTAAGCCTAGGCAATGTACATGGCTTGAACCGACCTTACCGCCTTCCGGCCTCTTGAAGTCTGGTAATAATCTTCTCCAAAGGATTGCAAACAAGACTTCTCCCTCAAATGGGCGTCCATAATATTCTTCTGGACGTCCGGGTAAAACCAGAGGCAGTAACCAAGAGTGCCTCGGAGGTATCGCCAGAAGCTGCTGCTCGGGCCGATGGAGTCCAGCAGGTCGTGCAGCTCGTAGCACTTGGGTTCCCCGTCTGAACTTACATCGGCGGAGGCTGAAACATCTCCTCCTTCTGCTCACCTTCCGGCAGTTTTGCAGCTGTTTCCAGACCCTGTTCCCACAAAGCGTTCTGGAACTGAACCATGTGGGTCAAATAGTTCAAGGATCTCATGGCACAGGTAGCGGAAGCATACGTGCGCCTACCCAATGCGTCCAACTGCTTGGACTCTGGGTCCGGTGGCAGGGTGCTCAGATGTTGCGGCCTCTGTGACCGGTCATGTGAGGCTGTGATGACCAGAGAGTCGGCCTGAGGCTGCTGCGTCAAGTACTGGTCTTCTTTAGGAGCCTTGTACAAGCGATCAGCTTTCTTCGGCATCGCCGGGCGAATATGGACACTTCCAGCTGCCTTAGTGGCGATCCACGAAATTGTCAACCAAGGGTGGCACCCACCACAGGCTTGGGGTCCTTCTGCCGAAGATATTTGGTGAGGCGTATCCTTTTGAGGGTCTAGCTCTTCCCATCCCATCCCATGTTCTCTTGGATGTGCCTTATAATATCCAAGAGCGAAGGGTCGTCCGGAGGAATTTCGGCATCTCCGTGGGTCGGAGAAGGGATGGAGAGTGGAGATGGGGATCTAGAAGAAGAGTACACTGATCCCGTGTCACTCCGTCGGAAGGCGATCGTCGGTGTCTCCTGGGTCTCTTGGGCTGGGTGACCTAGAAGAAGATTTGACGGAGGTCTCCATTTTCTGGTCTCCCCTGGGAGAAAGATCCGGACTCCTGGGGAGGAGGAAGGCAGCCTGCCGACCCGATGGTGAGGGGTGCAGAACTCCGGAGGAGGAGGAGGAGGAGGAGGTGGGAACCATGTCCTTCTTAATGGTGTCCCACCAATAAGTGAAGATCCTTCACATCCGCTAAAGAGAGGCCAGCGGCCCGGTAGCAGTGGATGGTGCGTCGGGTCCCGGCGTCGGCCCACAGGGGGCTCAGGTAGCGGCGAGGGTTCCTTAGGAGTCCAGCAGACCAGAGTCGCCCGTCTGGTCTTCGAGCTGCGTTAAATCCTCCTCCGTCAATGTCTCCTGACCGGCGTTGGTCGGGCGTCAGAACCCTCTTCTCCAGGAGGAGTGGGCACCGGTCCCCCACCGGTGTCCGCTGAGGAGTGCGGACACTAGCCGGCGGCAGTCGTCTGGCCGGCAGCGGCTCCAGATGTATGGCCTGCCGACAGCCGGCTGCGCAGCATCGGGTCCAAGGTCTCTTCAAGGTGAGCTCAAGCGTCTTGCAGGAGGCAAAGAAGACCTGACGTCGGTGCGGAAGGCGGGGAACCCGACTTATGATGGTGGTGGTGGCGATCCCCGGACTTCGCCAAGGCCCTGGAGGGATGAAGGCGAGGGCGGCCTGGCGAACTTGGCCTGAGAAGAAGGCTTCCTTCCCCCGGCGGGAGGTTGAGAGCTGGCCCTGGAGGGAAGCGGTCGGACCTGGGAGCAGACTGCAGGATCCAAGCCAGGAGGGACCTGGAAGGGCCTTCTCCCTTCGTTTCTCCATGTGCTTGTGGGACTTTTGAGAAGAAGATTCCCCTTGGAAGACATGGTCTTCAGCTTTTCCTCCAACAAAACGCCTGAAAGGGCCTTCTGACGATCGGATACGGACTATTGAACCCATTGGCAGAAGGAGCAGGCCGGGTATGGTGGTCTGGGCCCAGGCACCGAATGCAGGCCATGTGGAGGTCCTTGAAGGGATCTGTTTCCGCAAGCACACTTGAGGGATGACGAGGAGGTGGAGAGGACATCAGCAAAGATCTTGCCTGAAGAAATCGATTTCGAAGGAAAGCACTTAACCAGCGTCGCGCTAGACTGTAACCGAAGGGTGAGACATACAAGTCGGCGGTGAGGAAAAAGAACACTAGGGAATCTGGCGGGACCACCCCTTTATCTACCACGCCTGGCGTCAGAGGCGGGACTGGCGTCGGGCGGTCCCGCTGAATAGCTAGCTAGAATTTTTCCGTGGGGTCCTGACGCCTGCCGGCTTCAGTCCTAATGGTGTAACCTGCTGCAAGAGCTGTGTCTCAAAGTAAAATAGGTGTGTTCACAGATGGCACCAAAATATGCAACAGGGTCGACACCCAGCAAGGAGTGGACAAGATGGAAGATGACCTCAAGAAACTGGAAGAATGGTCTGCAGCATGGCAGTTGAGATTCAGTGCCAAAAAGCACAAAGTCATGCACATAGGAAAAAGAAATCCAAATAAGGCATATTCCCTTGGAGGGGAAAGACTAGCTGCCTCCACCCAAGAGTGTGATTTGGGAATCATTATATCAGACAACTTGAAGGTAGGTAAACAGTGCGAGAAGGTGGCATTAAAGGCCAGTGACATGCTGGGATGCATTGGGAGGGGAATCACAAGCAGGAAGAAGGAAGTGATCCTGTCGCTGTACAGATCGCTGGTTAGGCCTCACCTGGAGTACAGCGTCCAGTTCTGGAGGCCCCATCTCAAAAAGGACATTGACTGAGTGGGGACGGTGCAAAGAAGGGCAACAAAAATTATTCAGGGATTGCACGAGATGTCCTACAGGGATAGACTGAAAGAACTGAACGTGCATTCCCTGGAACAGAGAAGACAGAGGGGTGGCATGATCAGAACATTCAAATACATAAAAGGCATAAACCAGGTGCAGATAGATGATCTCTTCCAATTTAAGAAGGACAGCAGAACCAAAGGACATGATCTAAGGCTGCAAGAAGGACAGCTCTCAACACCAGGAAGTTTTCTTCACAGAAAGAGTGGTTGATGCTTAGAACAGCCTGACTGCAGTGGTGGTGGGGCAAGCACAGTGGTAGGTTTCAAAATGCTTGGGACAGATACAAGGGAGTCCTCAAACCCAAGGGCAGTTAGGCGGCAAGGCAAAAGACAATGAGCAGACTAGATGGACCTGGTGGGTCTCTTTCTGCCGTCCACTTCTATGTTAGAATTTGAAGCTTAGACTTCTTGAGGTTCAACAGGACCACCACTTAAGTTTAGGAACTAAGAAGTAGTTGTCACTGACTGTTCTATCTCCTGCCTGGTCAGGTTTGTGATCAGTCAGTCATCCAAATACAGGAAGACTTGAAGTCGAAGTGTCCCTCTTGTGCACAGTGAGCACTGCAAAGCACTTTGTAAAAACTTGTGGTGCCAAGAAACACCAAAGAGTAGGACTCTGACCTGGTAATACTGTCCAAGGTTCCACCTTGCGCGCTTGTGACAGTGAAATTATGGAGTGTCGCAGCTGTAACGATACAATGTTGACAGGCAAATTTCTCCCATTAGACATTGTATTTTTTGTTCTCAGGGCTCGCTACATCCTTCTTAATATATCTAACTCCAAGTTGGAGTTAATTCGGGGGAGGGGCGAAGGACGGCAAAAGGGTGAAATTTCGCCCTCAGGTCTCTTACAGCGACAATCTAGAAACTTGTCGAGATTGTCGCCGTAAGGGATTTCACCATGTTGTGTTTTCTGTGTGAATGGTATACACTATCCAAGCACCACAAAACTAAGGAACCTGTGGCGGCTGGGGTGCACTAGTATTTGCTGGTATGCCAGGGATGTTAGCCAATCCCGACGCTTCAGGAAGGATAGCAGACAGCCCAGAGAAATCATTTTGAATCTTTCTGGATACAGAATTTGTTTAGATTTCTGTGGCCGAGAATGGGGTGCATGCCCCCTGATTTCTCTGAAACCAGGAAGAAGTGGTAGTAGAAACCTGTGTTTGATTCTGACTCTTGCACTGTTTCCACTGCCCTGTTGCTCAGAAGGCCTTCAATCTCCTGAGCCTAAACTCTAACATATGAGCTAATATAAGAGAGAGGTATCAAGGTGGCATCGAGGTGGTCAGGTGCAGGAGGCACCCTGGGTTTAGACAGATCCAAGAGAGAGAGGGCCAGACTGTTTGGTTTCCATCCCCAGGGTTCCCACCAGACCGAGAGGGCAGGTAGCCAGAGGGGCTACAATATCTACCATTCCCATTTAGGTGGTGCTGTACAATGCCAGATGGATGAGCAACAAGACCGCAATTATAATGGACTTGATTTCCTTGGTCGATCTGGCTTACATTATGGAGACCTGGTTAGGTGATGATGCCCGTCCGGTTCTGGAGGCAGCCATATCTGTTGGGTACTCTGTGGTGCACTGCCAGAGGTGGGAATGCAAGGGCATGGAAGTAGCCATCTGTTTTAGATCTGACTTGGACTTCACCATACCCCTGGTGGGAACTACCAGGTCCTTTGAGTGTGTGGCAGTGCGTGGGGGTCTGAGTGCAGGCTGCAGGATTCTCTTTGTTTATCACCCTCCTGGGACAGGGGAGATTTCCTGCAGGAGGTTGCCGGACTTCATCGTTGACATGGTGTTGGAGTCCTCCAGATCTTTAGTTCTGGGGACTTTAATGCCTGGGTGACAATGAATCCTCGCAGTTTGGGTCCAGCTTCCTCTAGCTGATGTCATCACTGGACCTGACACAAGAAGTTACTTCTGTGACCCACTGCCACAGCCACATGATGGACCTGGTGTTCTCACTGGGGCTTGAGATAACTAACCTCAGGACTGATCAGATCACATGGTCTGATCATTGCACGGGGAAGTTCTCATTCGGGCCCTCCCCCCATTGAGACGGTCAGCTATCGCCCATTAAGGGGATTGTCCCCAGAGGGACTATTTGATCTATCCAGTGTAGACGCTGCATGTGTGATGGGTCCGGGTGAAGCGGTTACTGCATACAGCAGGGCAGTTTACGGGGCTCTCGATACCCTTGCACCGGTCCGTGTATGACCCAGATCTTCTCACTTGAGGTCTCCATGGTTTGATGGTGACCTCAAGGTAATGATGATGATCAGGGGTTGGAAGTTGGAGTGTTGTTGGCGGAGGTCCCGGTCGGATGCAGACAAAATGGCTCTGCATGCTCACTATGTCGAGTACCAGGGAGTAATCAACCATAAGAAAGCAGAGTTCCTGTCCAGGGATATTGCTGCAGGGAAGATTTGACCACCTCGGCTTTTTTGAATTCTTTTTAGAACTGCAGAAAGACTTCTTCAACCAGCCTGTCTGCAGCCAAAAAAAGCCTTTTCAATCACTTTATGTGATGAACTTTCTCAGTTCTTTGCTGACAGGGTGTCCCCTATCTGGTAGGGGATCCCTTCAATGAGTCACGATGCAACTCACAGTGATCGACTTGGGGTCGCAGAGGCACTCCACTGGTCTGGGATGAGTTTAAACCAGTGGACGTGGCGGAGGTCATTGATGTTATCTCAAAGCTGAAGCACACATATTGTGAGCTGGACCCGGGTCCAACACATTTTTTAATGAGATGTGTTGGTTCCATTGGCCCGGTGTTTGCCTTGATTGTCCGGTGCTCACTGTCAGAGTTTTTTTTTCCAGATTTCTTGAAAGAGGCTCTGGTGAGGCCCCTTCTGAAGAAGTCACCTCTCGACCTGGATATCTTGGTGAATTACCGTCCTATCTCCAACATTCCCTTTTTGGCTGAGGTTGTTGAGAAGATTGTGGTGCAACAGCTTGAGGGGCACCTCGTGGCCTTTGACATCTATGAGCCACTCCAGTCGGGTTTCAGAGCCAGGCACAGCACCAAAATGCTGTTAGTCAGGGTGCACAATGACCTCCTCAGGGCTAGGGATAGAAGAGACAGGTCAGTTCTTGTTCTCCTCGATCTTTCTTCAGCTTTTGACACTGTAGATTACATTGTGCTTCTTGATCTCCTCAGAGTATTGTGGACTCACCGGCACTGTCATCAGCTGGTTTGAGTCCTATATTACTGGCAGGAAGCAGCGGGTAGTGATGGTGAATTTCTCCTCCTCCTCCCCGAGCCTCCTGCCTTGTGGAGTACCTCAAAGGTCGATCTTGTTGCCAATGCTATTGACATAGCATATGCTGCCCCTGGGAGAACTCATTAGGTGATACAATGTTGGTTTTCACTACTATGCAGATGATACCCAATTGTATTTGTCCTTTGCCCCTGGAACATCAGATGTTGTGGAAGTGCTTAACATCTGCCTGGCCGAGATCAATGACTGGATGTCCTCCAGCTGGTTGCGACTGAACCCTGATAAGACGGAGGTACTGGTGGTTGAGCTGGATCAAGGGTGTGATGGGAATACTTCCGGTGGGACCTCAGGTCTTTTCCTGGGACCTACGTCGTTGATAATCTCCTCTAGGGTGTGAGATCTTGGCATGATCCTGGATGACAGGTTGACATTTGAAGCTCAGGTGTCATCTGTCACCCAAAGTGGTTTTTACCACTTGAGGAATATCGCCAGGATCAAACCCCTAGTTCCACCTGAAGACCTGGCCACACTAGTTCATGCCTTTGTGATGTCTAGGCTTGATTACTGTAACGTTCTTTACTTCGGGGTCTCTGGAGGTACCCTGCACCAGCTGTAGCTGGTACAGAATGCTGCTGCCAGGTTACTGACTGGCCATTCTAGGTCCAGTCACGTAACCCCAGTTTTGCAGGCTCTGCACTGGTTGCCCGGTCAGGTGGAGGGTTATCTTCAAGGTGAGTTTACTCACCACAAGGCCCTACATGGATTTGGTCCTGGCTATCTGGCTGACCTTCTGACCTGGCTGTCTCGGTCCGATCCTCTGCTTCTCAACCAGGAGCCTCCTTAAGGTTCCCAGGACCCAAATTAAAATTGCTGCTGATGGAGTTTTTAGCGTCACCGGCTGGTCCTGTGGAATGCTCTTCTACCCTACATTTGGGAGGCCCCATTGGCTGAGTGTTTCAAAACTGGTCTCAGGCCCATTTATTTTCATTGGCCTTCCCAGATGGTGTGATTAAATTGGAAGGCTCTGCCTATGGGTCGAGGACAAGCAGCCAGCCACTCCACTTCCTGAGCTATATAAACAGTTCCCTCAGCCTCCTTCTGAAGCACTTTTCTTTGCAGCCGAGCCTCTGATTGTTTGCTCTGCAGCTGGCTGGGGCTTTCCCTGACCATCCCTCCCACCTTGCTGCTTCTTCTGTTGGACTCTGCATTTTGTTCCTCTGATTCTGGTTTGTATATTGCCTCCGGCTGTGTGCTTCCTTTTCTTCCTTCCCTGTTTCTTCTGTGTTTGTGTTTTTGTCTTCTTTTTGGGGGATTTGATTCTCAGCTCCTACTATCTGCTTGCTCCTACCATTTGGCCCTTTTGTAGCCCCAATCACTGCTTTTGCTTACTCCCATTGCTATTGTAACCAGTTCTTGTGTTTTTACACAAACCAAAGTTGCTTCCCATGCTACAGGCCTCAGTGCTCCCCAAGCTATCAAGCCTAATTGTTTTCACCTGATTCAAGCTCCCAGTGAACCTTGCTATGCAGTTCTATTATGTTTTCCCTGCTCAGTCTACCTTCCCTGTGGTCATAGCTGTTTTCACACCATTGTGCTTTTCTCCTTCGATGCTTAAAGACTACAACTACTGATAGCTGATGCTATTACCTGTTTGTACACTGCTGTTCTACTCTGAGGTCAGCTAAAGCTCCTGCTGATGCTGTTAACCAGCTTTAATATTTGCATGTGGTTCTCGACCCTTCCATCACTTTCTTGTTTGTCCTACGGCGGGTACTGGAAAGTGTTTGGAGGTTGTGGCCCCATGTGGCTAATTATTTCTGTTCTAAATCCTGCCTTCACTGCCAAAAATCCTCAGAGTATTCGTCACCTTGATTTGGCTTTTTAAATGCCTGGCTAGCTTGCCCCGCTATCATGCTGCCCCCATTTACGTTCATGTACCATCATTGCTACTATGTTTTGCAGACCTATGTGTCGGTCTGACTATTCCTGTGGCTTACTGACCTACGTGCAGGTCCGATTACTGCAATGCTTCCCTGAACAACTACCCTGCTTTACTGAACTATGTCCAGATCAACCCCTGTTTACGCCATCATTGCTCACTGCTCCCTGTTGTCTGCCCTCTGCAAGGTCTCAGCATTAAATGCTTATTCAGCTCCTCAGCAGTCCCTTAGGTGACCAGCCATAGAATTCTGGCAGGGGTTCTCCTGCAGCCGGCAGTTCGCTCTGCCTAGAGTCCACAGCTTGGGCATGCAAAGTTTGGACGGGGTCCTTCTCACCTTGCCCATAGCTGGGAATGACCTTGCTCCAGGTGGACCTTTAGTCATGAACTGTACCAACAGCACCCCAAGTTGTAAAATTTATGACTCTGCCATGAAGGGTGGTTACTGCCCCTGGCAAGGCACCTTCACTGCACTCTCCCTATGACCACCTCAGGTTCACCTGGTTTGTTTTCTGGATTGGCAGGCTGTGTGCGTGCTTGGGTGGGTCATTGCTCTCCTCCTCCTGCCTTGGTCGTAGATTGTAGTAGAGTGGCGCTTGCAACCCTCCACGGTCTCCCTGTTAGAAGGATAGTGAGAGCTTTCCTCCAAATTGGAATATTTTCCATCCTTATTCTTTGAGGCTTCCAAATTGCAGTAGCAGAACCATCGCTAATGAAATTATCCACGCCTGGAGGAAGGTGACCTAGGCCTTGGATCCCCAGAGATTTCCTCCTCAAGGTTTTTTCTCTCCTCCATGCCGAAGGTCATAATATTTAGTATAGTATTTCTAGTTTCATTAACTAGGATCCGCTATAGGATGGAGGGGATGGTGTCCCTTACTTGCCGTTCCCTCTCTCCTTAGGAAGTTCCCTCCTCCTTTTGCAACCCATCAGACTCATGCCATGGCTACCTTGCTATCCTATTATGTGATCAAACTGCCTCTCATGCTATTTATTACTATGGCTCACAAGTTATGCTTGTTTATACGTTTCTTACTACTTCCTTTTGGGTTGCCCATATGCTTCATACTATTACTTTCTTTTTTGGGGATTCTTCCCAAGTTACCTTTAGGCAAGGGAAGCATCCCACGGCACCTCTAGGGGTGGAACCCTCTAGAGGATTCCTTGCCTTGGTACCCCTACAGGGTGGTAATTCCTCCGGAATAGAGAGTGTGAACAGCCAAAACCTAAGTAACACAGTTGCACAAGCATAACGCTTACTGGCTATGTAGTCCATTAAACCAGCTTTAAGATCAGAGTTTAACTGTATCTATTCAGGGCTCCAGATAAGGTTTTTGCCGGATGAGTATTGTACTCCTCATTCTGAAAGTGAGGTGAGTAAAACCAAATTGAGATGCGTACAAATGTCTGGACAGAGTGGCTTGAGGAGTACATTTTAAATGTAGTTTTCCTAGATAAAACTGATCAAGTGCCAACAATGCTCCAGATAATGTTGGCAGGCAGGAGTAATTTACTCACCAGTTTTTAAATATAATGAATAAAACAAAACTGGGATGCTTATGAGTGCTGTAAATCTGGAAAAGAAATGCTCTTTGCATCACCAGTTATGTTAAGAAGCACTATTCTTTGGAGTGTGGAGTATTTACAAATGTTGGGTGAGTACTGGTACTCATTGAAAAATTTCTGAAGAGTATTTCCTAAAATGATGTAAGTAAAACAAGTCGGTACTCCTTTATCTGGAGCCCTGTATCTACTATTTTAATGTTTTTACTGATATTTTTAATTTGTTCTTATATTGTGTTTTGGTTTTATTTTGTCTGTCTTTTTGTGTATTAGGTGCCCAAAGCCTCCGAGATTGGGTACCCTACAAATAAACTTTACCTTGCATAATAAAATGAGCTGCCTTCTGGGTGACAGTCCAGAGTGAGTTCTGTATAATCCAGATAGTATCCCTCGGAAGATCCTGAGGACCCACTTGTCTGTTGTAATAGACAACCACTGATGGTAAAACTGGAACAGGTGCACCTCCACTGGGAGGAGAAGTCTGTCTCAGGCATGGGAGGAGGAAGACGGCCTGCCGACCCCGATGGCGAGGGGGGTGCAGGAACCGGAGGAGGAGGAGGAGGAGGAGTGGGAACCATGTCCTTCTTAATGGTGTCCCACCAATAAGTGAAGAGATCCTTCACATCCGCTAAAGAGAGGCCCGACGACGGCCCGGGCGCCGGTGGATGGTCGTCGGGTCCCGGCGTCGGCTCCACAGGGGGCTCAGGTAACGGCGAGGGTTCCTTAGGAGTCTCGACGAGACCAGGGTCGCCCGTCTGGTCTTCGGGCTGCGTTAAATCCTCCTCCGTCAATGTCTCCTGACCGACGTTGGTCGGAGGCGTCAGGGCCCTCTTCTCAGGAGGAGTGGGCACCGTCCCCTACCGGCAACCGCTGAGGTGCGGATTTAGCCGGCGACGGTCGTCTGGCCGACGGCGGCTCCAGGGATGTATGACGCACAGCCGACGACGGCCGCACCGGCATCGGGTCCAAAGGTCTCTTCAAAGGAGTGAGCTCCAACGTCTTGCAAGGAGGCAAAGAAGACCTGACGTCGGGTACCGGAAGGCGGGAACCCGACTTATGATGGTGGTGGTGGCGATCCCCGGACTTCGCCAAGGCCCTGGAGGATGAAGACGAGGACGGCCTGGCGAACTTGGCCTGAGAAGAAGGCTTCCTTACCGCAGCCGGGGGAGGTTGAGAGCTGGCCCTGGAGGGAGAGCGGTCGGACCTAGAACCGGAGCTGCGCGAGTCCGAAGCCCAGGAGGGGGACCTGGAAGGGGCCTTCTCCCTTCGTTTCTCCATGTGCTTGTGGGACTTTTGAGAAGAAGATTCCCCCTTGGAAGACATGGTCTTCAGCTTTTCTCCAACAAAAACGCCTGAAGGGCCTTCTGACGTCGGATCCAGGTACGACTATTGAACCCTTGGCAGAAGGAGCAGGCCGGGTATCGTGGTCTGGGCCCAGGCACCGAACGCAGGCCGTGTGGGGGTCCTTGAAGGGGATCTGTTTCCCGCAAGCACACTTGGAGGGATGACCGGAGGTGAGGAGAGGACATCAGCAAAAGATCTTGCTTGAAGAAACCGATTTCGGCGAAAGCACTTAACCACGCTGCGCTCAGACTGGTAATCAAGGGTCGAGACATGCAAAGCCGACGGCGGAAAGAATGTGAATCTGGCGGACCACCCCTTTATCTACCACGCCTGACGCCAGGGGCGGGACTGACGTCGGGGGCGGTCCCCGCTGAAGATAGCTAGCTAGAATTTTTCCGTGGGGTCCTGACGCCTGCCGGCTTCAGTCCTAATGGTGTAACCTGCTGCAAGAGCTGTGTCTCGAAGTAAAATAGGTGTGTTCACAGATGGCACCAAAATATGCAACAGGGTCGACACCCAGCAAGGAGTGGACAAGATGGAAGATGACCTCAAGAAACTGGAAGAATGGTCTGCAGCATGGCAGTTGAGATTCAGTGCCAAAAGCACAAAGTGTGCACATAGAAAGTGAACCAACAAGGCATATTCCTTGAGGAAAGACTAGCTGCTTCCACCCAAGGTGTGATTTGGGAACTTATTGATGTCCTGAAGGTAAACAGTGCGGCATTAGGCCAGTGACATGCGATTGAGGTGTTGCATGCAGGAAGAAGGAAGGATCCCAATGGCTGTACAGATCGGTTAGCCTCACCTGGAGTACAGCGTCGGTCTGTGGGCCCATCCAAAAGGATTGCTGAGTGGGTGGTCAAAAGAAGGGCAATAAAATGTTCAGGGTTGCACGAGATGTCCTACAGGGATAGACTGAAAGAACTGAACGTGCATTCCCTGGAACAGAGAAGACAGAGGGGTGGCATGATCAGAACATTCAAATACATAAAAGGCATAAACCAGGTGCAGATAGATGATCTCTTCCAATTTAAGAAGGGCAGCAGAACCAAAGGACATGATCTAAGGCTGCAAGAAGGACAGCTCTCCAACACCAGGAAGTTTTTCTTCACAGAAAGAGTGGTTGATGCTTAGAACAGCCTGACTGCAGTGGTGGTGGGGCAAGCACAGTGGTAGGTTTCAAAAATGCTTGGGACAGATACAAGGGAGTCCTCAAACCCAAGGGCAGTTAGACGGCAAGGCAAAAAGACAATGAGCAGACTAGATGGACCTGGTGGTCTCTTTCTGCCGTCCACTTCTATGTTAGAATTTGAAGCTTAGACTTCTTGAGGTTCAACAGGACCACCACTTAAGTTTAGGAACTAAGAAGTAGTTGTCACTGACTGTTCTATCTCCTGCCTGGTCAGGTTTGTGATCAGTCAGTCATCCAAGTACAGGAAGACTTGAAGTCGAAGTGTCCCTCTTGTGCACAGTGAGCACTGCAAAGCACTTTGTAAAAACTTGTGGTGCCAAGGAAACACCAAAGAGTAGGACTCTGACCTGGTAATACTGTCCAAGGGTTCCACCTTGCCGCATCGACAGTGAAATTATGGAGTGTCGCCAGCTGTAACGTACAATGTTGACAGGCAAATTTCTCCCATTAGACATTGTATTTTTTGTTCTCAGGGCTCGCTACATCCTTCTTAATATATCTAACTCCAAGTTGGAGTTAATTCGAAGGACGGCAAAGGGTGAAATTTAGCCCTCAGGTCTCTTAGCGACAATCTAGAAACTTGTCGAGATTAGCCTGTAAGGGATTTCACCATGTTGTGTTTTCTGTGTGAATGGTATACACTATCCAAGCACCACAAAACTAAGGAACCTGTGGCGGCTGGGGTGCACTAGTATTTGCTGGTATGCCAGGGATGTTAGCCAATCCCGACGCTTCAGGAAGGATAGCAGACAGCCCAGAGAAATCATTTTGAATCTTTCTGGATACAGAATTTGTTTAGATTTCTGTGGCCGAGAATGGGGTGCATGCCCCCTGATTTCTCTGAAACCAGGAAGAAGTGGTAGTAGAAACCTGTGTTTGATTCTGACTCTTGCACTGTTTCCACTGCCCTGTTGCTCAGAAGGCCTTCAATCTCCTGAGCCTAAAGCTCTAACATATGAGCTAATATAAGAGAGAGGTATCAAGGTGGCATCGAGGTGGTCAGGTGCAGGAGGCACCCTGGGTTTAGACAGATCCAAGAGAGAGAGAGGCCAGACATGTTTGGTTTCCATCCCCAGGGTTCCCACCAGACCGAGAGGGCAGGTAGCCAGAGGGGCTACAATATCTACCATTCCCATTTAGGTGGTGCTGTGCAATGCCAGATGGATGAGCAACAAGACCGCAATTATAATGGACTTGATTTCCTTGGTCGATCTGGCTTACATTATGGAGACCTGGTTAGGTGATGATGCCCGTCCGGTTCTGGAGGCAGCCATATCTGTTGGGTACTCTGTGGTGCACTGCCAGAGGTGGGAATGCAAGGGCATGGAAGTAGCCATCTGTTTTAGATCTGACTTGGACTTCACCATACCCCTGGTGGGAACTACCAGGTCCTTTGAGTGTGTGGCAGTGCGTGGGGGTCTGAGTGCAGGCTGCAGGATTCTCTTTGTTTATCACCCTCCTGGGACAGGGGGAGATTTCCTGCAGGAGGTTGCGGACTTCATCGTTGACATGGTGTTGGAGTCCTCCAGATCTTTAGTTCTGGGGGACTTTAATGCCTGGGTCGACAATGAATCCTCGCAGTTTGGGTCCAGCTTCCTCTAGCTGATGTCATCACTGGACCTGACACAAGAAGTTACTTCTGTGACCCACTGCCACAGCCACATGATGGACCTGGTGTTCTCACTGGGGCTTGAGATAACTAACCTCAGGACTGATCAGATCACATGGTCTGATCATTGCACGGGGAAGTTCTCATTCGGGCCCTCCCCCCATTGAGACGGTCAGCTATCGCCCATTAAGGGGATTGTCCCCAGAGGGACTATTTGATCTATCCAGTGTAGGCGCTGCATGTGTGATGGGTCGGGTGAAGCGGTTACTGCATACAGCAGGGCAGTTTACGGGGCTCTCGATACCCTTGCACCGGTCCGTGTATGACCAGATCTTCTCACTTGAGGTCTCCATGGTTTGATGGTGACCTCAAGGTAATGATGATGATCAGGGTTGGAAGTTGGAGTGTTGTTGGCGGAGGTCCCGTCGGATGCAGACAAATGGCTCTGCATGCTCACTTGTGTCGAGTACCAGGGAGTAATCAACCATAAGAAAGCAGAGTTCCTGTCCAGGATATTGCTGCAGGAAGATTTGACCACTGGCTTTTTGAATTCTTTTAGAACTGCAGAAAGACTTCTTCAACCAGCCTGTCTGCAGCCAAAAAGCCTTTTCAATCACTTTATGTGATGAACTTTCTCAGTTCTTTGCTGACAGGGTGTCCCCTATCTGGTAGGGGATCCCTCAATGAGTCACGATGCAACTCACAGTGATCGACTTGGGGTCGTGAGGCACTCCACTGGTCTGGGATGAGTTTAAACCAGTGGACGTGGCGGAGGTCATTGATGTTATCTCAAAGCTGAAGCACATATTGTGAGTTGGACCCGGTCCAACACATTTTTAATGAGATGTGTTGGTTCCATTGGCCCGTGTTTGCCTTGATTGTCCAGGTGCTCACTGTCAGAGTTTTTTTCCAGATTTCTTGAAAGAGGCTCTGGTGAGGCCCTTCTGAAGAAGTCACCTCTCGACCTGGATATCTTGGTGAATTACCGTCTATCTCCAACATTCCCTTTTTGGCTGAGGTTGTTGAGAAGATTGTGGTGCAACAGCTGAGGGGCACCTCGTGGCCTTTGACATCTAGAGCCACTCAGTCGGGTTTCAGAGCCAGGCACAGCACCAAAATGCTGTTAGTCAGGGTGCACAATGACCTCCTCAGGGCTAGGGATAGAAGAGACAGGTCAGTTCTTGTTCTCCTCGATCTTTCTTCAGCTTTTGACACTGTAGATTACATTGTGCTTCTTGATCTCCTCAGAGTATTGTGGACTCACCGGCACTGTCATCAGCTGGTTTGAGTCCTATATTACTGGCAGGAAGCAGCGGTAGTGATGGTGAATTTCTCCTCCTCCTCCCGAGCCTCCTGCCTTGTGGAGTACCTCAAAGGTCGATCTTGTTGCCAATGCTATTGACATAGCATATGCTGCCCTGGGAGAACTCATTAGGTGATACAATGTTGGTTTCACTACTATGCAGATGATACCCAATTGTATTTGTCCTTTGCCCTGGAACATCAGATGTTGTGGAAGTGCTTAACATCTGCCTGGCCGAGATCAATGACTGGATGTCCTCCAGCTGGTTGCGACTGAACCCTGATAAGACGGAGGTACTGGTGGTTGAGCTGGATCAAGGGTGTGATGGGAATACTTCCGGTGGGACCTCAGGTCTTTTCCTGGGACCTACGTCGTTGATAATCTCCTCTAGGGTGTGAGATCTTGGCATGATCCTGGATGACAGGTTGACATTTGAAGCTCAGGTGTCATCTGTCACCCAAAGTGGTTTTTACCACTTGAGGAATATCGCCAGGATCAAACCTAGTTCCACCTGAAGACCTGCTACACTAGTTCATGCCTTTGTGGAGTGTCTGGGCTTGATTACTGTAACGTTCTTTACTTGAGGGTCTCTGGGTGCCCTGCACCAGCTGTAGCTGGTACAGAATGCTGCTGCCAGGTTACTGACTGGCCATTCTAGGTCCAGTCACGTAACCCCAGTTTTGCAGGCTCTGCACTGGTTGCCGGTCAGGTGGAGGGTTATCTTCAAGGTGAGTTTACTCACCTACAAGGCCCTACATGGATTTGGTCCTGGCTATCTGGCTGACCTTCTGACACTGGCTGTCTCGGTCCGATCCCTCTGCTTCTCAACCAGGAGCCTCCTTAAGGTTCCCAGGACCCAAATTAAAATTGCTGCTGATGGAGTTTTTAGCGTCACCGGCCTGGTCCTGTGGAATGCTCTTCTACCCTACATTTGGGAGGCCCCATTGGCTGAGTGTTTCAAAACTGGTCTCAAGGCCCATTTATTTTCATTGGCCTTCCCAGATGGTGTGATTAAATTGGAAGGCTCTGCCTATGGGTCGAGGGACAAGCAGCCAGCCACTCCCACTTCCTGAGCTATATAAACAGTTCCCCTCAGCCTCCTTCTGAAGCACTTTTTCTTTGCAGCCGGAGCCTCTGATTGTTTGCTCTGCAGCTGGCTGGGGCTTTCCCTGACCATCCCTCCCCACCTTGCTGCTTCTTCTGTTGGACTCTGCATTTTGTTCCTCTGATTCTGGTTTGTATATTGCCTCCGGCTGTGTGCTTCCTTTTCTTCCTTCCCTGTTTCTTCTGTGTTTGTGTTTTTGTCTTCTTTTTGGGGGATTTGATTCTCAGCTCCTACTATCTGCTTGCTCCTACCATTTGGCCCTTTTGTAGCCCCAATCACTGCTTTTGCTTACTCCCATTGCTATTGTAACCAGTTCTTGTGTTTTTACACAAACCAAAGTTGCTTCCATGCTACAGGCCTCAGTGCTCCCCAAGCTATCAAGCTTAATTGTTTTCACCTGATTCAAGCTCCCAGTGAACCTTGCTATGCAGTTCTATTATGTTTTCCCTGCTCAGTCTACCTTCCTGTGGTCATAGCTGTTTTCACACCATTGTGCTTTTCTCCTTGATGCTTAAAGACTACAACTACTGATAGCTGATGCTATTACCTGTTTGTACACTGCTGTTCTACTCTGAGGTCAGCTAAAGCTCCTGCTGATGCTGTTAACCAGCTTTAATATTTGCATGTGGTTCTCGACCCTTCCATCACTTTCTTGTTTGTCTCAGGGCGGGTACTGGAAAGTGTTTGGAGGTTGTGTCCCCATGTGGCTAATTATTTCTGTTCTAAATCCTGCCTTCCTGCCAAAATCCTCAGGTATTCGTCCACCTTGATTTGGCTTTTAAATGCCTGGCTAGCTTGCCCGCTATCATGCTGCCCCCATTTACGTTCATGTACCATCATTGCTACTATGTTTTGCAGACCTATGTGTCGGTCTGACTATTCCTGTGGCTTACTGACCTACGTGCAGGTCCGATTACTGCAATGCTTCCCTGAACAACTACCCTGCTTTACTGAACTATGTCCAGATCAACCCCTGTTTACGCCATCATTGCTCACTGCTCCCTGTTGTCTGCCCTCTGCAAGGTCTCAGCATTAAATGCTTATTCAGCTCCTCAGCAGTCCCTTGGTAAGCCAGCCATAGAATTCTGGCACGGGGTTCTCCTGCAGCCGACGGTCTCGCTCTGCACCTAGAGTCCACAGCTTGGGCATGCAAAGTTTGGACGGGGTCCTTCTCACCTTGCCCATAGCTGGGAATGACCTTGCTCCAGGTGGACCTTTAGTCATGAACTGTACCAACAGCACCCCAAGTTGTAAAATTTATGACTCTGCCATGAAGGGTGGTTACTGCCCCTGGCAAGGCACCTTCACTGCACTCTCCCTATGACCACCTCAGGTTCACCTGGTTTGTTTTCTGGATTGGCAGGCTGTGTGCGTGCTTGGGTGGGTCATTGCTCTCCTCCTCCTGCCTTGGTCGTAGATTGTAGTAGAGTGGCGCTTGCAACCCTCCACGGTCTCCCTGTTAGAAGGATAGTGAGAGCTTTCCTCCAAATTGGAATATTTTCCATCCTTATTCTTTGAGGCTTCCAAATTGCAGTAGCAGAACCATCGCTAATGAAATTATCCCACGCCTGGAGGGAAGGTGACCTAGGCCTTGGATCCCCAGAGATTTCCTCCTCAAAGGTTTTTTTTCTCTCCTCCATGCCGAAGGTCATAATATTTAGTATAGTATTTCCTAGTTTCATTAACTAGGATCCGCTATAGGATGGAGGGGGATGGTGTCCCTTACTTGCCGTTCCCTCTCTCCTTAGGAAGTTCCCTCCTCCCCTTTTGCAACCCATCAGACTCATGCCATGGCTACCTTGCTATCCTATTATGTGATCAAACTGCCTCATGCTTATTTATTACTATGGCTCACAAGTTATGCTTGTTTATACGTTTCTTACTACTTCCTTTTGGGTTGCCCATATGCTTCATACTATTACTTTCTTTTTTGGGGATTCTTCCCAAGTTACCTTTAGGCAAGGGAAGCATCCCACGGCACCTCTAGGGGTGGAACCCTCTAGAGGATTCCTTGCCTTGGTACCCCTACAGGGTGGTAATTCCTCCGGAATAGAGAGTGTGAACAGCCAAAACCTAAGTAACACAGTTGCACAAGCATAACGCTTACTGGCTATGTAGTCCATTAAACCAGCTTTAAGATCAGAGTTTAACTGTATCTATTCAGGGCTCCAGATAAGGTTTTTGCCGGATGAGTATTGTACTCCTCATTCTGAAAGTGAGGTGAGTAAAACCAAATTGAGATGCGTACAAATGTCTGGACAGAGTGGCTTGAGGAGTACATTTTAAATGTAGTTTTTTTCCTAGATAAAAACTGATCAAGTGCCAGCAATGCTCCAGATAATGTTGGCAGGCAGGAGTAATTTACTCACCAGTTTTTAAATATAATGAATAAAACAAAACTGGGATGCTTATGAGTGCTGTAAATCTGGAAAAGAAATGCTCCTTTGCATCACCAGTTATGTTAAGAAGCACTATTCTTTGGAGTGTGGAGTATTTACAAATGTTGGGTGAGTACTGGTACTCATTGAAAAAATTTCTGAAGAGTATTTCCTAAAATGATGTAAGTAAAACAAGTCGGTACTCCCCTTATCTGGAGCCCTGTATCTACTATTTTAATGTTTTTTACTGATATTTTTAATTTGTTCTTATATTGTGTTTTGGTTTTATTTTGTCTGTCTTTTTGTGTGTTAGGTGCCCAAAGCCTCCGAGATTGGGTACCCTACAAATAAACTTTACCTTGCATAATAAAATGAGCTGCCTTCTGGGTGACAGTCCAGAGTGAGTTCTGTATAATCCAGATAGTATCCCTCTCGGAAGATCCTGAGGACCCACTTGTCTGTTGTAATAGACAACCACTGATGGTAAAACTGGAACAGGTGCACCTCCACTGGGGAGGAGAAGTCTGTCTCAGGCAACTGAGGCAAGACCAGACCAGAACTTCGGATGATGGCACTAGGTGCTTTCAGTGCCTGTGCCTTTAGCTGTGTCTTTTTCTGAAGCTCAGGAGGCTGACTTCTGTTTTGGACTCCCCTGCATTTGGCACAAAAGGGCTGCCTGTTTTGAAAGAACCCCACCCTTACCCTTGTGATGGTTAAAGGGAACTGTTCTGGAGGTCTTAAGGGTCATTTTAGTTTCATCTGATGCTTTAAGGGGTTGCTTCACCTGCTATCTGAATAGATAAGTTCCATCTTAGGGATTCATTCATAATCTGTTCTTGGACATCTTGGGTGAAACCAGTAGTCTGAAGCCAGGAATGCTGCCTGATACAAATGCCTGCATCAGCACAACAGGATGCAGTGACAAAGGCATCAATGGAGGCCTTAAGCTAGTGACTGTCTGACTCAATACCTTGCTTCACAGTTAGCAGAACATCTGATTTGAACTCTGAGTCTGGTAGAGACTCTGCTAGAGACTTCAGCTTGCTCTAAAAGGTATATTCATACTTAGAAAAACACCCTTGGTAGCTGGCAATTCTCATGTCCAGAGTAGCTGTTGCATAGGCCCACCTGCCCATAGTATCAGTCTTGTGGGACTCCTAGTTAAGGGGATGTACTGTTACTTTTTTGGGAACAGTGGCTTTGTCATTCTCGTTGAGAATGACAATAGCATCAGCTATGGCTTGAGGAACATATACTGGTTTATGTTTAGGAGCAGTGTATTTCTTGTCAGCCTGCTTGGGGATAGTTGCCACTGAAGCAACTCTGTGCCATACCGTATCAGACTGGGTCTCGAATGTGAGAGGAATAGGAAGAACTAAATTGATTGGCATATTAGACACACTTAGGAACTTCGCTGGAGGCACTTACCTTGGTCAGTGACTGCTGGCTTGAAATTCATTGCTGAAAGGGTATTTCTTAGCAGAGCCTGGAAAGAGATCCTCCTGAGGCGCACACAAACATACACACACACACACACACAGGAACTGTGTCTGATGTGTCTAGACTATAGAAAGAGTCATCATCACTGTTTTCAGAAATAATAAGGTTGGCATCAAACTTGTCCCCCTCTATACCCTACTTTAAAGGGAAGTAAAAGAGGGGTTGGGGTTGCAGGCCCAATAATCGAGTACACAGCTGTAAGACACCAACTCTGAAGGATGAAGGACCAGTGCCAGAGGCAATATCAGAACTGGAACCAGATCTCGCACCAGGCAAATCCCCAGTACTGAGAGCAGCACTGGAACTGTCACCAAATCTGGCACCTGTCCAGGCACGAGGGGACTGAACCCAGCACAAGAACCAGCGTAGAGGACCCAGCTGCCACCAAAGTGACTGGCAATGGCATCATGGCCTGTCCCATACATGGAATGAGGGGTGTCCAACGCGACAGACGTCAGCAGTGCTGGCCTCAGAAAGGAGCCTGAGGTTGTTGTCAGGCATGAACATACTACCTGGCCTGACAGCACCACCAGCAGTACCAGTTGCATCAGTTCCAAAGGAGCAGGGGCTGGATCCACTAATAGTGCCACCTGAACATACACTGCGCCCACTGCTCCTAAGAGCTGCCCAGTGGTGGAACTGCCCACCGCAACCCCTACTTTCAGATAGAAAGGGGTTCCGGACCCAAGATAATGATCTCCTAGAATCAGAGGCCCTCTGTGACACCAAAGGTGATGGTGAAGGCCTCCAACTTGAGAAATCAAGTATCCTGCAGCAGTCCTTGCAGAAGGCGACCTTTACTGGTGCAGTGTCTTCCTTTCCTTTGGAAAGAGGAAGACGTCTGAGGTGGAATGGCATCCGGATCCCGATGCAGAATGTGTGTAAATTGGGATTGTTTCTGTCTGTGCTTGTGGGAAAACTGTCCTTCCTCCCAGGCACTGGGTCACCCATAGTTAGAACCCTTCCCCAAAGCGGAAGGTGGACAGGACATGGCCCTGCTGCTGCAGCAGCTTGCTTTTTCCTACTCCATACTACCTTCCATGGTCGTCGACCATTGACGCTCAGCAGGGTTGAGAGGAAACTAAGGTAATTTGTGACAAAATACACTAAACTGACACAAAAATAAACTCTAGTTTTAAACACTAATACTTAAAGAACTGAATGCTGTTGCCATACAGACATGAATTTCTGACTCCCAGTGGACAAGTGAGAACTTGACTCTCACTCCATGGGGCAAAAAGGAAATGAGGTGGTTGGTGGTTTGCTTCAACATAAACAGGTGATCACATGTGCTGGCTCACAGTGCTATGCATGCACACTGCTTACCCAGGCATCAGCCCTCTGAAAAGTTCTGGCTCCCCCAGGATCCTAGTGCCTCTGGCTCAGACCTCTTTGGGGATATAATGGCGAAGATCGATTCTTTGAATATTTCTTAACAAAACCTTCGTGGATCTGTTTTCCCCTAATTAGATGTTTAAAAAACAGTATGACAAGTGCTGCTGAATAAAGCCCTAGTAGTCAGCACAGTGATTAATTTTACCTGTTACTGAGTAGGGAGCTCAAGACCATTAAACTGTCTTCCATCATTGTAATAATTTCTGCTGTCTCAGTGCCTTTAAGTAGTAATTCTCCTCTGCCTTTAAATGCTGAAAAGCTTAGATTCTGGCTATACCAAACCTCAACTACTTGAGAAAGTTTGGCTTCAATATCTTTCTCCTTCAGGGCAGAAATGCAGATGTCCTGCAACAAAATGGAATGTCATACTATTAAACTGAAAACTGGAAAATTTCAATAAAACCGATCCATGCACCACCCTTCAGGATACATCTGGAAGAAAAAAATTACTTACCATAGTAATATTGTTTCTTCCAAGTGATGCTTTACTATGCTTATTGTTGCAATCAGCCTGAAGGCCTGAGTTGCCCCAGAGAGTGGAATTTTATGCAAATTATGGAACTCTAGAATGCAATTTCAAATCTCTGCCATGTGGTGGCATTTTACCTTGCTCTCCAGTGTCAGATTTATTCCAACAGCCAGTAGAGCAGTGGCCACAAATCTCACTAACCTAACCCTAAATAAAACCTAAGTGAAAAAAATGAAAAAAACATTCAAAGATTGGTCTTTCAGGACAAACTACAGCAGACTAAGGATAAGTAATCAAATCAGTCAACTGATTGTAGAGAGTGCAATAAGTAATATTCAAGCAAATAAATACCAAAACAACAACTCATTCTTCAAGAATTTTTTCCAGGTTCTGGAAGGAGAGGCAGGGAGGGAAAGTTAAGCATTGTGAGGGATCCCTTGGAAGAAATAATATCACTATGTTAAGTATTTTTTTCTTCAAACACCAGGAATCCCTCACTATGCTTACTGTTATAGACCAGAAGAAAAAATTACTCACCTTAGTAATGTTGTTTCTTCTAATGGAGTCTTGCTATATTATGACAATTGCAGTTTGTCCCACCATTAGAACTGCCCCGGAGGTGAAATAGCTAAATTCCATGCCAGGCATGGAACTTGGAGCACGAGCTCGGTTAGAGAAGCTCTGTCTGTGTAATTTCAAACTGAAACTATCAGATCTTTACGAGCAAAACTCACTAAGGTTCTGTGTGGAAGCTGTAACCTACACTAGCCAACTGGCTACCTAAATATTAACACATATTAACACATATTCCTGGTCCCAACACAAACACTCAAGTCAGGGGCCAGAAAATAAGATAAGAAAAAGATAAAACAAAACACAACACCCCAAAAACCCCCAAGAAAAAAAAAGGGGGTGGAAAAAACATAAAATGGGCATAAACAAGTGCCCACACTGTAGTGCCCACCCCATACCCAAGTAGAAGTTCTGAGAGGGGCAGGCTGGTGGGGAGGTCATAATATAGCAAGACTCCATTAGAAGAAATAACATTACTAAGGTGAGTAATTTTTCAAACAACATGAAGTCTTGCTATATTATGACAATTGCAGACTACACAGCAGTACCTCCATGGAGGAGGGACAGAACCTACTTAGGGAATAGGCTCTGAAGCACGGCTGTGCCAAACCGAGCATCCCTCCTGGCCTGGACATCCAGGGAGTAATGCTTGGTGAAAGTATGTACCATTTTCCAGGTAGCTGCTTGACATATCTCTAAGATAGGGATGTCTCTGGCAGCAGCTAGAGACGCAGCTGTACCTCTGGTAGAATGAGCCCTCAGGCCTGAAGGGGGAACTTTCCCAGTTTTGATAACAAAATTGGATACAAGAGACAATCCACCTGGCAATGGATCTCTTAGTGGCAGGTTTCCTTTTCTGACCTCACCATAAGTGAGAAAAGTTGGAGGATTGAACCTAGACCCTTGGTACGCTCTATATAGTAACTTACGCCCTCTTAACATCTAAACTGTGCAATCTCCTCTCACCAGAGGAGGAATGGTCAGTAAAAACACTGGAAGGAGATAGATTGATTAAGATGGAAATCTGAAACCACCTTAGGCAAAAACTTCCTGTTAGTCCTGAGGACTACCTTATCCCGATGAAAGAAATAAAAGTCAGTCTCTACTGACAAAGCTTGTAACTCACTTATGCGCCTGGCAGAAGTGATAGCTACTAGGAAAACAGTTTTCCAAGTTAAGTACTTAAGCTCTGCAGAAGACAGAGGTTCAAAGGGGTTGCATCAACTGAGCAATGCAAACATTAAGATTTCAGGCAGGGCGAGGTCCTAAAAGGTGGATTAGTATGAAGTAATCCTTTAAAAAACTTGGAAAATACAGGGTGAGCGGAAAGAGAGGAGGGCTTTCCTGTGGAAATAAAAGCAGAGACAGCTGCCAAGTGTACTTTCAGGGTAGCTGGTCTCAGGCCCAAAGAATTAAGATGGACCATATAGTCCAAAACAATGTGCAAATCAGCAGATTCCGGGGAAATATGTTTCCCAGAACACCAGATGGAAAACCTTTTCCACTTAGAGTTATAAGTAGCCCTAGTGGAAGGTTTCCTAGAAGCCTTCAGGATTTCAAGAACACCTTGAGAAAGGTGTAGGTCAGCATATTCTAACTCCTCAAGAGCCAGGCCTTGAGGTTGAGAGATTTGAGATTCTGATACCAAACTCTCCCCTGGGCACAGGTTAACAGGTTGTGATTCCTGGGGAGACACAGGGAAGATGGACTGCAAGGACAGAAGGAGTGGGTACCAGGGCTGCCTGGCCCAATCTGGAGCAATCAGAATCATCCTGCAAGGCTGGGATCTGATTTTGACTAGCACCTTGAATAGGAGAGGGAAGGGGGGAAAGGCGTAAAGAAACTTCCCTTCCCAATCTAGGAGAAAGGCATCCAGGGGGACTGAGCCCAACACTGGGGGCCTGCAACAAAACAGTGGAAGTTGGTGATTGTCTGGGGCTGCGAAAAGATCTATCTGAGGGGTGCCCCATCTGGCAAAAACTATCCCCAGTATTTGGGGATCCAGAGACCATTCGTGATGGCCCTGGGAAATCCTGCTGAGAGCATCTGCCAGGACATTGTCCTTTCCTGGGAGGTGAACTGCTATGAGGGAAGTGTTCAGGGAATAAGCCAGAGACCACAACTTCATTGCCTCGGTGCACAAGGCCGAAGACCGAGTGCCCCCTTGTTTGTTGATGTACCACATTGTAGTGGTGTTGTCTGTTCTGACTTGTACCACTTTGTTCTGAACAGATGCAGAAAACACCTGAAGTGCTAGAAAACAGCTCTGAGTTCCAGCAAATTGATGTGGAGCACAGATTCCTGAGGGACTACACTCCTGGTGGAGAGGTCGCCCATGTGGGCTCCCCAACCCAGAAGGGACGATCTGTAGTAAGGGTCAAGGAGTGAGATAGGGGATGAAGGGGACCCCTAGTCTCAAATTGCTCTGATCCTGCCACCACTGAAGGGCCTGGATCAGGGCTGAGTCACTGGGATCAACTTGGAAAGGGATCTTTCCTTGGGACCAGAAGGCTCTCAAATGAAACTGAATGTCCCTCATCTGGAACCTTGCTCCTTGAACTACAGCTGTGGAAGCAGCCATGTGTCCTAGCAGCTGTAAGAAGTGCCTTGCTGGTCGAGAGACCTGCAGTGAAGGAGAGGCCAGGGCCACTAGGTTCCTTACCCTTTCTAGGGGCAGGAAGGCTCTGGCCCGCTTTGTGTCCAATTCTGCACCTATAAAGGTGAGAACCTGGACAGGTTCCAGAACTGACTTTGGAAGGTTGAGAAGAAAACCCAGAGGTGAGCAGCTGCTGGGTAACTTGCAGGTGTGATTTGACCTGGTCTGGAGACTGACCTACAATGAGCCAGTCATCTAGGTAGGAGCGATGGCAATCTTTTGCCTCTTAAATGAGCAACTGCTACTGCTAGACATTTTGTGAATACCTCTTGCAGAGGTAAGGCCAAGAGCATTGCCCTGAACTGGTAATGGCCTGAGGGCAGTTCGAATCTGAGGTACTTTCGGTGGGAGCTTCTGATGAGAACATGGAAATAGGCATCCTTGAGGTCCAGGGAAGCTAGCCAGTCCCCTGGCCTTAGAGAAGGTAAAATCATTGCCAGAGTCACCATTTTGAATTTTGGTTTCAAAAGGTGCTTGTTTAGATATCTTAGGTCCAAGATGGGCCACCATTCTCCTGTCTTTTTTGGGGTAAGGAAGTACCTGGAGTACAGACCCTTGCCCTGGTGTAGGGGAGAAACCCTTTACAGCTCTGAGAGCCAGAAGGGTTGAGACTTCTGTTTCTAAGGCAAAGGTCTCTAGAGGATTTGCAGGTGGAAAAGATCTGATTCTCATCTTTGGAAATTTTTGAAGCTGAGAACCAGACCCGGCTTACTACTTCCAGGACCCACTTGTCTGATGTTAGAGACTCCCAGTTCTGAGCAGTAAGCCAACCTGCCCCCTACAAGTAAAGGAGACTCGGCCCTGGGCACCCCATCAGGGTGCCTGTTTGGTAGGTGCTTAGGCTGAGGGGTGGGAGCAGGCCTGCTTGCACCCGCCTGCCTCTCCTCTGAAGAACCCCCTCTGAGCATAAGCAGAGGAGGCCTGGGTTTGGTAAAAGGCCTGTGAAAAGGCCTACCTCTACCCCTGGGGTCTGCCTCTGAGAGTGGCTTGCGCTCCTTGGCCTGAACACTCTTATAGGTTGTCCTATATTCATCCATTTTCTTCATATAATTCTCTGTCTGCTCCCCAAACAGAGAATTTCCTACCACAGGAAAATCCATAGCCTTAGTCTGTATCCTGTGACAAGCTAGTACACCTGAGCCAGGCCAACCTCATGAAAACCACAGATGTAGCCATGACTCTAGAGGATACATCATTAAAACTACAGCAGCATGGAACTGCACCTTGGATGCCTCAATACCATCAGCAGCCACCTGTTCCAGCTCCTTAGCAAGCTGGCCAGAGGCCTGTTTGGCCAAAGCCATGACAGTGTCCCATCTAGATTTTTGGTATCTTGCTACATAAGCCATGTAATTTGTTTGCCTGAGTCCCAAGACGCTGCCATGTATTGTTTTAGCCATGGCATCAATCTTCCTGAGTCCTTGTCAGGAGGATGTGAAGCCAAGGGAATATTAGCTTTATCACAGGCTGCAGCCTGAACTACTCCAACATGACTGCATTGCTGTGAAAGGAATTCTGTATCAGGACCTGACAAAGTATACCTCCTGTCCATCTTCTTGTCCACAGGAGGCACAGAATTAGAGCTTTTAAAATTTTTATTGTTTGTTTCTAAATGACTTATGTAAAGGATAGACAATCTCCTAGACTCTGGGATATCCATCATTTCTACAAAATCAGGTTCCTCTTGCTCATCCACAGCTTCCTCCAATGGGAGCTGGAGGGTTTCAGCAACTCTTTTATAAAACATAAAGTGAGAAGGGGACTCAGAAAGCGTAGGGGGAGATTCTAAGGGTCTGTCTGGGGAGATGTCCGGTTCAATGGGCACACCCAGACTCTCAAAGTCACATTCATACTGTTCATAATCATCCTCCCCCTCCTCTGGTTCATAAAACTCTTCTAAATCATATTCTTGAACCGGTGGAACCGGCCGAACCGACCTTTTACCAGACAGTGGCGGTTCGGACGGAACCGGAGAAAGTGACTGGACAATTTGTATAGCTCTTGCTATCTCTGCAGCAGTTGGAGAAGACATTTTGGACTCCACACCTGCTGATTTTCTTGTTTTCTTTGCTGGAACTGGCTCCTCCAAGTCAGCTTTACGTTTGACCGAGGAAGTCTCACCCTGGTCAGAGGGCACTCCCTCCGGTTCGGTTGGCACCGAACCGGGCTGGCCATCCGGGTCAGCGGACTTTTTGGCCTCTCGTTCCCTGAGCCTGCCAACTCTCTTATCCAGGGTGGCTGCAGGGAAATTTTTACAAATCTGGCAGTCTGAATTGAGGTGGTCAAACCCCAGACAATATACACATGTGGTGTGTGGGTCAGCCTTGGCAAAGGCTTCCCCACAGACACCACAGTGTTGAAGCAATGGGCTTTGGTTTTCTTTTGGGTTTCTCAGACATAATGCCAGCCTAACCCAAAAAACTTGCCCTTTTAACGGCAGTGCCAGGCAAGACACCCTTATCGGTTCCCAACCGTGTCACGGGTCGTGGAAAAAAATGTAATGAAATCCGTTTTTTAGAACCGATAAGAACCGGGAACCGCACTCTAAAAGCTTTTAAATACTTGATTTTTAAAGTTTTAAACAACCTGATTGGTTCAAACCGAACCGATAAACATTTACAAGTTCCACACAGAAATAAACCTGTCTATTGCTTACAATACCACAGACAGAGCTTGAACCGATCGGGTTTGGCGTTAAAAAATAATAATATCATGGGGTTGAATTTAACCGAGAAAACACTGTTTAAACTGAGAAATGAACCGAGCAGTAGGAGAAATCTCCGGAGCGACTGTTCAGTGAGGCGGAGTAAAGAATCTGACAGTTTCAGTTTGAAATTACACAGACAGCGCTTCTCTAACCGAGCTCGCGCTCCAAGTTCCATGCCTGGCATGGAAGTTAACTGTTTCACCTCCGGGGCAGTTCTAATGGTGGGACAAACTGCAATTGTCATAATATAGCAAGACTTCATGTTGTTTGAAAAGATGTTCCTATAGGGCTGGTTGACCTCAGTCTGGCACCTTTTATGGCATCCAGGGAAAATGATGTAACAACGAAGGGAGGGGCTTAGCCTCACTGTATGCTCGTTAGGCATTCCAAAGGAATAAAATGTTTATATTATTATGGAATTCAACTATATGAGGTTTATAAGAGGTATGGATGCTATGATTTTCCCCAAACTGTATGAATAATGTAATGTACCATGGTAAAGGTTTGTATTCATAGAAGAAAGGAAATGTGGGCAGAGCTCTGGGGATGTCAGCCCAAGGCACAATAAAAAGGGCTCACCACTAGAGGTACATCAGATAGTCGAGTCAGTCTACTGCTGACAGTGAACAGGGTAAGACCTGCTTTTGGGAGTGTGCTGTTTTCACACTGGAATTTAAAAGTGTAAGAAGGTATTACACTTAAGCTATCTTGGCTGGAGCAAAGCCAGGGCCTCTGTTGATGGAAGCAGAGGGCTGAATAATTGTGTTGGAATAATCAACCTTTATTTTTATTTCTGTATTATTTTGTTATTTTTCTTTATTAAAAATAAATTGATAAACAGACTTGGGCATTTTTTTATGCACTTTACTTTCGGTTGCTGTGTCTTTGTATCCCACACCGCCAAAGTGACCATGAAGACTGTGACACATATTTTTTTTTTTCAAATTTACATTTTTATTAAAGATTTCAACAATTACCAAACAGTAAAATATAAACAAATCCAAACGTAGAAGAGCAGAGAAGAAAAAAATACTCACCATAGTAATCTTGTTTCTTCAAAGGGATCACTTATTATGATTAAACAAATGCAGTCAGCCTCCTGTGTTGAACTGCCGGAGAGATGGAATTTTATGCAAATGATGAAACTCTCAGTTGGCTCATGCCACTTTCAAACTGCTGCCCTAGCAACTGTTACACTCTGAGTGCTTCAGATTCTTATGTAGCCTAAACTGGGTGTAAGACCCATTAAGTATGATAGTATTTATATAAATAATAATTTTTTGTCCTCTCAGGTCAAAAAACATCCCAATAGATAAACCTAAAAGGAAAAACTTGAGACCACAAAGGAACTAACTGATTAACAAAAAGGTGAGTCTGTAACCTAACCTATATGGAAAACATATCCCAAAACAGGGATGCAGAACAAAGATCCTAGTTTTTTTAGTAGGGGAGGCAGGGAGGGAGCTTTAATCATAATGAGAGATCCCTTTGAAGAAACAAGATTACTAAGGTGAGTAATTTTTTCTTCTAATCCCAGGAATCGGGGACTTCCGGTGACGTCACGGAGCCGATAGGAGCCTAGGGTTTCTCGCTCCCAGCAAAGTCCACCGATCTAACCTCCAAAATCTAACAAAATAAAACTAGAAATGTCCATAAACACAGGAGGGAAACGACCAGAAACCTATAGAGGTAGAAACAGATCGAAGGTGAAGGAGAAGTATACGGATGGCGACCGATTACAGGACGACCCCCCCTAGTAGATCTCTCTCGCCGGCAAGCTCCCATGCGGCCAGCTATGATACAGACGGAGAATCAGAGCAACTATCTAGGACGAGATTCGAGACTTTACTAAAAGAAATTGAAGTCGAGAAGTGAAAACAAACAAGAATTCAAAGCTGTCCGTCTCAACTCACTTTATTGAGTCACGCATTGGCAAAATAGAAGAGAGTGGCTGAAATGAAGAATCCTCTGTGCAACTGGTGGAAATAGTACAGGCCCTTGTGCAACAATCAGAGGAGTTGTGATCTAAATGCCTAGACCTGGAGGGGCGTTCGAGACGTGACAACCTCCGTCTGTACGGTTTGCCTGAGGGCATGGAAACAGCCCCTATGGCCCCATTTATGGAAAACCTGCTCAAGGACATTTTAGATTTACCCGCAACGTTCACTTTCCACATTGAGAGAGCACATAGGTCACTTCAAGCGAGACCATCTGATCCTACGGCCAGACCCCGCTCCATAGTATTCAAACTGAGCTCCTTCAGTGCCAAAGAGGAGATTCTACGTCGTGCTTGGGCCAAAAAAGAAATAAAATATCTCACTCACAGACTATTTATGGATCATGACTACCCAGTAGAAATACAACAGCAAAGACTGAAATATCTTCCAATTTTGAGATCCTTACGGGAAAGAGCGATCCGTTTTCACACCCCATATCCAGCTAGGCTTCGTGTCTTCTGGGAGGATGGGACTAAGTTGTACACTACAGTGGAGGCGAGGAAGCCCTGTGCAGAGGAAAATACAAGTCTTGGAGACTAGGAACGGAACCAAAAAACGAGAGACCTGACATATTATGGCAACGCACCAAAACAGGAAGATGTCAGGAACCAAAAATACTGCTGCACGGAGAAGCGTAACGCAGACTGCAGAAGATGCTTGGAAAACACAAACCCGAAGGAGAGAAACCTGCGTGAGCTGAAATCGCTGACAGACTTGGTCACTGAGCTAAGAAGGATCATTAAAGATAAGTGTGAAGCTCCAGTCTGAGAGAAAAAGGAGGGGGGGGGAGGGACGAGAGGACGATAAGTCATTATTATGTCCCACAGAGCAGTAATCTACCATAGGCTACTTTAAACTGCATCTCATTTTAACCCTCTACTGAAGAGCAAAGCGACGGGTCTATAATTGACAACCTGTTTCTTCATAACTGTGTCCACCAATAGTGGAGCCCCCCCCCCCATGTCTCTTTTGTTACCACCAGGTCCTTACCAGAGGAAATGACATTGAAGCGGATTAATCTGCTGAAGAGACCCAAACGACATGCTAATAAGGAAAAAGACTAATAACGAAGGGCTGTATCCATAAAGTACTTTTAATTTGAAAAATGTCCATTACACTAAAGTAACAGGCCCATTCACAACAACATAGACCTAGCTGTGCACCGTAAGGGAAGTGGCCTATAGAGATTACAGAACACTGCTAGTACTGGTACCCTCATGCCACCTTAGAGAGGGGGAGCGTTTGAAAAGTTATTATAGTAGTATGTTGGTTGGATTAAGGCACAAAGTTAGCAACATATAATATGTTTGCCTGGTGATACTCTATAGTTACAATGACACTGATAGTGACAAACCATTTATCGGTGGACTCTGCAGGAGCTTGGAGGGATTTTGTGTAACCCAAAACCTAGTAAGCGCTTACACTTACCTCAGCTCCTATAGTGAGGGAGCATAGTTCCCACTAATAAATTCAGGAGCACAGATAACAACAGGTGCTCAGTAGGAGGACTTCGGTAATGGAAGCACTAGTAAGCCTCCTCGTTCTTCTCTATAAAGGGATAGGGACAGAAGGGCTGTTTTGGAAAATAATCGCCTACCTTGGAAGTTCTAATTAAGGAGTTTACAAAAAGTTGTTAACAGTTGTATTAAGTTATGTTGGCTGTTCTGAGAGGTTGTTTTACCAGGGTAATCAAGCTGACAAAGGCGAATTTAGGCATGTGGGCAGGGGTGGGGGTGGGGATTGAGGGACCATGGGGTGCAGGAGATCAATCGATGCTGTGGGGAAGTACAGGGAAATTTATAATATATCCATGAGTAATCTATCATCCCACATGATTTGCACCTACAACGTGCATGGAATTACCAGTCCCATCAAAAGAAGTAAGATTCTACAGAGTGTAAAGAGGGCTGGAGCAAACATTTTGTTATTACAAGAGACACATCTCTCCCACTTAGAGCATGCAAAATTTGAAAGGTTAGGTTTTTCACATGTTGTGGCCTCCTCATATGGAAAGGGAAGAAGAAGGGGAACAGCAATATTGATTAGGCAGGGAACACAGTTTGAAATGAAAGACAGAGTAATAGATAAGGAAGGGAGATACGCCATGGTTAAAGGTTTATTGGCTGGACGTTTAGTGACCTTTGCATCTATATACATCCCCCAGCCTCGGAATATGAGGTGTATAGATCATTCTTCACTAAACTAATGGAATGGGCTGAGGGGCAAATGATTTGTGGCGGCAATCTGAACCTGAACATGGCGGAGTTTGCTCCATCCCTCAAAACCAGGGCAAAGAAGAAAAATCACGAACAGGTGAAGAAGTTATTGCAGAGCTAGGTTATCAAGACATTTGGAAACACTTCTATGGCACCTCCCAAGGCACACGTATTATTCCCAGGCCCATGATATATACTCTTGTTTAGACTATCTTATAACCCCAAAGGAACAAATGGGAGATATTTCAAAGATTTGGGTGGGAGACTTTGTACTATCAGATCACGCCCCGATTTTTTGTCAACTTAGTCTCCAAGCTAAGAGGAAAACAACCTTCTGGCGTTTGAATCTTTCTCTTTTAAGGGACGCCCAAGTCCTCAAAAATATAGAAGACACTATAACTCAAGCTCTAGAACTAAATGACACCAAGCCGTGTCAATGATCGATTTATAGGATACCATAAAAGCCATCATAAGGGTAAGTTGATAAGCATATCATCTGCTAAAAAACTCAGGGAAGCACTGACGGGTCAACCCTTGAGACTAAGATACAGGAAATGGAGGAATTACAGATTATAGAAAATAACAAAACTAAAGTAAGGAGCTAGCCCACCTTAAAAGGAGCTTAATAAAATACTAGACTACTCAGTGGAGCAAAAATTAATGTATTTAAGGCATAGTTATTATGAAGTGGAACCCTCGGTCCCTCAGACTCCTAAGCACAGACTGAGAATACAGAAAGTAAGTCGAGCATAACAAAAAATTAGATACCACTTAATTGGGCAAAATACATAATACAACACAAGGAATAACAGACATTTCTTAACTACTATACAACGCTCTACACAGCTAAAGACTCCTGTCTACCGGAAATAAGGGACTTTTGGACTCGCTTAACCTTCCGACCCTCTCGCAGCAACAAAGCTCTCAATTAACTACCCCTATAACGGTGAGGGAAATAGAAGCGGCAATAAGTAATTTAAAAAATGGAAAATGTCCAGGGTCAGATGGACTCCCGGGGGAATTTTATAAATCATTCTCTAAAATTCTAACTCCCATACTCAATAGGGTCTATGCACATGTTATAACAAAGGAGGGAAACATTCCCCCCTCATGGAACGAGGCTATAATCTCACTTATTCTGAAGTCGAGGAAAGTCCTCTCCTATTGCTCATCTTATCGACCCATATCCATATTAAACACGGATTATAAAATCCTAACATCTATACTAGCTAGGAGGCTTATCCAATTCTCCCCGAACAAGATCCATTTGGACCAATATGGGTTAATTCCGGGACGTCAGGCCCAGGACAATGTAAGACGTACCATATATCTATTGGAACATTCCCAATCTCAAAATAAACCAACTCTTCTATTGGGTCTAGACGCTGAAAAAGCGTTTGATATGAGTATCATAGAAATTTTTGAGGTCTTGCCCATTTCGTTTTCCAACCCAGTTTATAGAAACCCTACTTAAATTCTACAAACGGCCTTTGGGTTACATACGGATAAATGGACACCTCTCGATAGATTTTCCTTTATAGAGGAACCAGACAAGGATGTCCTTGTCCCTCTCCCTGTTACGCCTATTATATAGAACCACTAGCGCAATACATTAGGCAATCTCCTGACATTAATGGAATCTTGTTTTCTGGAGTTGAACATAAACTAGCGTTGTTTTGCAGGCGACTTACTTCTATATTTAACTAACTCGAAAACTCACTTCCTGCGGTCATGCAGAAAATCCTGATTTTCGTATCCTCTGGGTACTCTTTAAACATTAGCAAGACTGAGGCCCTAAGAATACAATATGAACCATCACCTGAACTTAGAAGTAAGTTTCAGTTCAAATGGATGCTCCTCTTTGAAGTACTTAGGAATACGGATTCCTAATGATCTATCCCAGTTACACGGCAGAACTATTCACCTTTAATAGACACATTGAGGAATGATATGAGAAGATGGGCTCTCCCATCTTCTTTCTACACCCGCATTACTATGTCGTTAAAGATGAATGCCAGTACCCGTCTCCTTTATCTATTTCAATGTGTCCCTCCACTGTTAATGTGAAAGAAATCTTGTCCTGGCAGAGGCTATTTCTCTTTCAGTGGAATCATAAAAACTCGCTTAAACTTTAGGAAACTCCACGCTCCCTAAAATAATGGGCGGACTATCATTCCCTCCCTGGCTGACTATTGGGCCACTTCTCAAATAACTTTAGCTCTACTGTGAAGTGCAAATGACTATCAGGCGCATGGAAGCATATAGATCTAAACAGAGGGATACTTTGCCTCTTCCTGCAGTTCTTTTCTCCTCCCTGCTTCAACGAACAATGTTTACTACATCAAAAGCTGCCTCTACTATACTTGAAGGCTGGAGGAGGGAACAAGGAACAAACAAATATTAGTACACTTTTGGAAGTATCAATGGTTTATAACAAAGGAACAGTTTTGTCTCTCATGTAGTGGGTCGTGGTATAAGTCCCAAGTGAGGAGAGAGATGGTAGCTCCCTGGCAAATAATGAAGGGAATCACCTAGACCATTGAGGAAGCCCAAGAGGAATTTTCTTGGCCTGAGAGAACAGGCTGTTCTTTTATCAAATAAGGACTCGTACTAACACAAGGTAAGCTCAGGAGAGGGATCCCTGTACTATGAGGACCATTTACCGTTTCAGCAAATCTGGTCCTCAAAATCGAGAGAAAGGCCATCTCAATAATATACAAATACCTAATTTCATTATAAAACACTCTATAGGACCCAGTTAAAGAGAGCTGGGAGAAAGAATTCAATCAAGTAATAAGTGTCATGGATTGGCCTAAATATGGAAAAATACCTGTCGACTACCTCCTCTCCTCCAGTGGAGAATTCATATGGAAGGTTAGGGGACGAGATTCTTTTTAGTGCCCAAGTGCTGGCCAAAAGTCCAGGAACAGTCGGAAAGTTGCTGGAGGGGATGTGGAGAAAAAGGCCGCGATAAACATATTTTGAATGCCCAAAATTTGCACATTCTGGTCCACTATCTTGGTCCAGTATAGTAAATATCTGGGAGACCACTGCCAAGTGACTGGAATCAACCTGGTACTGGGTATACTACCGAAGGAATGAGAGATAAGCATATTATATATCTCTGGACCATTTTTCTGGGGGCAGCATATAAAGCAATTACTAAAAAGTGGCTCCAGAAAACCTCCCCGACAGTGGGGGAATGGGAGGCTATAATTCAGGATATTCGGCATAATGAGCAAATGTCTTATGCCCTTCATAATAAGGTCCAACTCTACATTACAAGATGGGGCAAATGGGAATTAAACCAAAATCTGAATCAGTAGGTAAACAAGGGAATAGCTGGTAATACAAATAGAGGAGCAATAGTGACAGTACGTAGCTATGGTCTGTGGGACCCCCCCCCCAGGAGCTCACCATGTCCGAAAATAGATTGTGCAATAAATAAATGTATCTTGATATAGTTAGATGTCTCTGAATAAGGTCATAACTGATTAGAATAATCCTTTGTAAAGCACATTGTCTGTCTTCATCTGGATTTCACCTGGTTTCTATTTGAATTTTAATATTAATTCACAAACATGTTTATTCTTTCTCAATACCTGTTGTTGATATAAGTCTGTGAAAAATAGCAGAGAATTGTTTGTTAAGCAGACAGAACTCTGTATATGAAAGTCAATACCTTGAACTATTGTAATTGAATTCAGTGAAAGAAAATGAAAGTAATCAGAAAATAAAGGAAGTATAAAAAAAAAAAAATAAATAATCCCAGGAATCACTCATTATGATTAAACAAATGCAGACTGCCAAGCAGTACCTTTGGAGGTTGGGCAGAAAACCTATTTAGGAAACAGGTTCTGCAGCACTGCTGTACCAAACCTGGCATCACTTCTGGAGTGCTGATCCAGGCTGTAATGCTTTGAGAAGGTGTGTACTCTTTTCCATGTAGCTGCTTTGCAGATTTCCAAGAGTGGAATATCCCTTGAAGCTGCCACTGAAGCAGCTGTACCCCTGGTGGAGTGTGCTCTGAGGCCCGGGTGCCTGTTTACCCACTTCACTATAGCAAACTGAATACATGCCACCATCAGCAAGCAATTGTACGTTCTGTGGCAGGTCTGACCACACTTCTCCAAAGGTAGAAAGAGCTGTAGTCTGTTCTGGTCTGTAAGACTTAGTTCTGTCAATATAGTGGCTAAGTGCCCTTTTGACATCAAGGGAGTGAAGCCTCCTTTCTGGAGAACTGGAGTTCTCTGTGAAAAAGACAGGTAAAGTGATGGACTGGTTTAAATGGAAATCAGACACCACTCTGGGAAGAAATTTTCTATTAGTCCTGAGGACCACTTTATCCCTGTGGAATGAGATATAATCTGCATCAGTACATAGGGCTTGTAACTCACTGATTCTCCTGGCTGAAGTAATAGCAACAAAAAACACAATTTTCCAAATCATATACTTCAGGTCTGCTATTGCCATTGGTTCAAATGGGGATCCATAAGCTTGGCAACGCAGAGATTCAGATTCCAGGCCGAATCTGGTTCCCTCAAAGGGGGATACAAAAGGTTAAGGCCCTTAAAATATTGCCTGAAGACTGGATGAGAGGCCATGGACCTCTCTTTACCTACCAACAGGTAAGCTAATACTGAAGCCAGATGAACCTTGAGGGTCGAGGGCTTCAGGGCTAAAGAATATAAATGTGTCAGGTAATCCAGAAGAGTGGCAAGATCAGCCCTGGATGTGTCAATATTCTTACCTGCACACCATATGGAGAACCTTTTCCACTTGGCAGAGTATGTCTTTTTAGTGGAAGGTTTTCTGGAGCCCCTAAGTACTGTCAGAACTTGTTCTGACAGTCTAAGATCCACATACTCTAAGTCCTGAAGAGTCAGGCCTTGAGCCTTAGAGATTTCAGGTTGGGGTACAGTATCCTGCCCTGAGAAGAAGATAGAAGATTGTGCTTCCTGGGGTACCATTGATAGAGTCAACAGAAGCGAATACCAGTGCTGTCATGCCTAGTCTGGTGCCACCAGTATCACTGTTCCTGATTGGGACCTCAGTTTCAGTAGGGTCCTGAATATCAGTGGGAAAGGAGGGAAGGCATACAGAAACTTCCCTGTCCAATCCAGTGCCAACGCATCCAGGGGTAGTGTACCCCTGAGAGGAAGCCTGCAACAATAAACTGGCAACTGTGATTCTCTGCAGAGGCGAAGATATCTATTTCTGGGATGCCCCAACGCCTGAAAATTGAACTGAGAATTTGAGGATTCCGACACCACTCGTGGTGATCCTGACTTATCCTGCTGAGAGAGTCTGCCAGTACATTGTCCTTTCCTAGAAGATGTATGGCTGAAAGGGATACTTTCATGGAGTAGGCCAGGGACCAGTGCCTCATTGCTTCTGTGCACAATGGGGCTGACTGGGTTCCTCCCTGTTTGTTTATCTAATACATAGTAGTGGTGTCTGTTCTGACCTGCACCACTTTGTTTTGAAGATGTGGAGCAAATGCCTGCAGGGCTAGGTACACTGCCCTCAGCTCCAAAAGACTTATGTGCATCATGGAGCCTTGAGTAGTCATGTACCATTTGCTGTATAATCCAACATGTGTGCTCCCCAACCCAAAAGGGATGCATCTGTTGTAAGAACTAAGGAAGGTTGTTCCTTTGTGAAAGGAACCCCTACCCAAAGGTTTTGTTTGTCCAGCCACCACTGCAGTGCCTGTAGGAGAGTGTGTGTGACTAGAACCAGTTTAGACAGAGGATCTGTTCTCTGTGACAAGTATTGTCTCAGGTGGAACTGAATGTCCCTCATTTGGAACCTGGAACCTAGTACCACTGTGGTGGCAGCTGCCATGTGGCCCAAAGGCCTGAGGAAGTCTGGCTGGTTTGGGTTTTCCTGGTACAAATGAGCTTGCAATTCGTAGAATACTGTTTACCCTGTCCTGTGGCAAGAAAGCTCTGCCCAGACTGGTGTTCAGTTCTGCTCCAATGAACTTGAGTACCTGAACTGGTGTTTGTTGCAACTTCTGCTCATTTATGAGGAAGCCCAAGGATTCCAGAGTAGACTATGTTAGTGCTAAGGCCTGCTCTGTAAGATGTAGAGATGGACCCACTATTAACCAGTTATTCAGGTAGGGAAAGACTGATACTCCTTGTTTTCTCAGAAACTCCTCTACCACGGCCAGACACTTTGTGAATGCCCTTGGCGCAGAAGTCAGGCCAAAAGGAAGGGCTGCAAACTGATAATGGCCTGAGGCCAGTCTGAACCTCAGAAACTTACTGTGAGAAGGTCTGATGGGGATGTGAAAATAAGCATGCCTTAAATCTAGGGAGGCTAGCCAGTCTCCCTTCTGTAAAGTGGAAATGATGACAGCAAGAGTGACCATTTTGAATTTTGGTTTCAGAATATGTCTGTTTAGAAGTCTTAAATCCAGGATAGGGCGCCAATCCCCATTTTTCTTCCTTGTAAGGAAGTATCCGGAGTAGAAACCTTTACCCCACTGGTTTAGGGGAACAGGCTCCACTGCCTTGATAGCTTGCAGATGTTTTACTTCTGCATCCAGTAGTATCCTGTCTGCAGATGTGACTGGTGCAAATGTTCTTGCTCTCAGCTTGAGAAGGGATTTGAAGCTGACTGCAAAACCCTGGCTCACCACTTCCAGGACCCACTTCTCTGTGGTGATGGTATACCAATCCTGGCAAAAATGAGCCAGTCTACCACCCACTGGTGGATTTTTGGAAGGGGATACGACTTATACCAGCCTGTCAGGGGTTCTGATTGGGCTGTACTTGAATTACTGGGGAGGGAGAAGCTCTCCTCGTAGCTCTCCTTCCCCTTCCTTGGAAGTACCCTGTAGCCTGTTGTTGCAGCTAAGAGGCCTGAGCTTGGAAAAAAGGTCTGGAGTAGGATCCCCTACCCCTGCCTCCCCTGGTCTGGGACCTATAGGATGAGGAAGCCTATCCTTAGAATTGCTTCTGTAGTTAGCCTTATAATCTTTTACCTTCTTCATATAGGCCTCAGTTTTTTCTCCGAATAAGGAATTTTTCTCAAAAGGAAAGTCCATTGCCTTGGCCTGGGTGTCCAGGGTCAGGTTTGTGGCTCTGAGCCAGGCAAATCTTCTAAGGGAGAAATATAGTGCCATCAACCTGGCTGCAGAGTCATTAGTGTCCACAGCCATGTGGAACTGGTATTTTGTGGCATCTAAAGTGGCCCTTGCTGTATCCTGCAAGTCCACTGCCACCTCACCAGGCACTTTGTCAGCAAGAGCTAACACTGCATTCCAGAGTGCCTTCCGGTATTGCACTGCATAGGCCATATAATTGGCCTGTCTAAGGATGAGAGAAGCAGCCATATACCCTTTCTTCTCCATTGTATCCATCTTCAGAGAATTCTTATCTGGAGGATGGGTGGCCAAGGGGATTCTGGCTTTGTCACAGGCAGCAGTCTGCACAACCCCTTCAGGGTCAGGGTGACTGAACAGAAAATCAGCTGTTGTCCTATTAAGCTGATATTTATTATCAGCTTTTTTATCGACTCCTGGAATAGAATTGGGAGTCTGGAATACTTGCATTGCTGCCTTTTTTAAGTATCCATAGGCAGTAATAAACGTTTTGTTGGGGTTAACCCCATCATATCCAAGAATTCTGCTTCTTCCACATCCTCCTCTATCTCCTACAGAGGGAGGCTGAGTGTTTCTACCATGCTTTTAACAAAAGCATAGTGTGAGGAATAATCCTCTGGGCCCCTGGGGGAGAACCAAACTCCTGTTCTGAGGAAACTTCTGCGTCTATCTGTTCCTCCTCAAAATCATCCTCCTCCTCCTCAGGAAACGAAGCCAGTGGCTCCTGAGAGGGTGGAACCAGTACAGGAAATGGGGCAGTCGGTATTGGAACCGGGACTGCAGCTTGCAGTGCTTGCAAGACCTGTAAGGCCTTGGCAATGTCCTCAGCCGAGGGCATACCAGTTTTGTCTGCTGGGAGCTCCTTAGCCTGAGGCGCAGCGACATGCTTTTCCTTACAATTTTTCTTCAGTGGCACAGGTTCAGTTCCTGACTCCACTGGCCTTTTTGGCTTACCCTGCTCAACTTTATCTGATCCTTTGTCAGGATCCTTAGCTTTACCTCCATCCTTTCTTGTGCCAGAGGTGGAGGAACCAGTTTCAGTAGAAGCAGAGGCCATCTCTTCTAATATTTTTGACCTTTTCTTAAGCGTTTTAGGGCAAAATGTTTTACAAATGTCACAATTTGCAAAAATATGGCTTGTACCCAGACAAAAAATACACAATGAATGCCTGTCTGCTTTAGTTATTAACTGACCACAAGACTCACACAATTTAAAACCAGTGGGTCCTTGCATTTTTTAGGCTTAACAATAGGAGCCTCTGACATTGAGCAGGAATTGTTGAAGAAAATATAACAAATTATTGGTTCCTTGGAACCGAATATGACAACTCTGCAGTAATTTTACTTGGTGACTTCAACATTAACTGGTTCGCCACTGATATTGGGAACTACAAAGATGCCCTCACCTCTGTAAACCTCACGCAACTGGTCACCACCCCAACCCACCACAACTACAAAACCGGAACCGCCTCCCTCCTGGACTGGGTCCTAACCAACCGGATCTGCATTATCTCCGTCCTCCCTGATTCTCATAGTGACCACTCCCCTGTCACCTGTGAATGGTCCAATAAATTCTACAAACCACCACCGTCCATCACCATCAATAGAATCATTCCCTGAGGAAAACTGAACTACTCAAATCTCTCCTCAAGCAACAAGATTGGTCTCCCATTTACAACGCAACTGATGTGAACTCCGCCCTTGATTTCTTCATCTCCACCTTCAACACAGCCTGTGACTCATACGCCCCCTCAAAAAAGCATAAAGTTAAAGCCCTCTTCCATCCTTGGCTCACCGACGAACTAATCACACAACTAAAAGAACAGGACCGCCTCTGGCTCCTGGCTCAGGAGTCCAGCATGCAAGCCAACATCCAGAACTACAAACGTGCCCGTAATTCCTGTACACTCTCTATCAGGCTACACAAAAGCACCTACTACAAAGAAGCGCTCACCAACACATTGGGAAATGAGAAAGCATTCTGAAATAATATTAAAGAAGTATCCGGAAAACAATCGAAAACCTCCCTAACTATTATACTCACGGATGGGACTATTACCCTCAATCCTTCCACCATCGCCAATACTTTCAACTGAGCTTTCACAGACCTCAGTAATGTTCTCCCCCCTGACTTCTTCAATGAAGCTTACTCCCCCACTCAGCCTACCACCACTACACCCAATCCAACCCGCCCTCCCTTCTACTTTAAAGCCGTAAAAATGCACTAAGCTTGGAAATACATCACAAATGCATTCTCTAAAACAAGACACAGTGGGGATACTCTTGACCTAAAGCTGCTGTCCCTCACTCTAGATGAAGTGCTTGGTCCTCTTACCAAGATCTTCAACCTCTCCCTCAGCCTCAGTGAATTCCCAGACAAATGGAAATCTGCCACCATTACTCCGGTCCATAAATCAGGTGACCGGACCAACCCTGGTAACTACTGACCAATCTCCATTCTGCCGCCACTATCCAAGGCCATCGAACGCATAGTTGCTCACCAGCTCACTGAGTACTTGGACAAATACAACATCTTATACCCACAATAACATGGCTTTAGGAAAGGTCACAGCATGCAAGAACACTCCTAGAATTCACCAGAGCCATAGACAGCTCTCTGGATAATGGACATCTTACCGGATCAGTCTTTATAGAATTAACTAAGGCCTGTGATACCGTTCACCACCGCCTACTTCTGGAACAACTCACTAATGCAGGGCTCTCCCCTGACTCCTCAGCCCGGTTTAAAAGTTACCTCGAGAACAGATCGCAAAGAATGAAAATTGCAGGTGTCCTCTCCAAAGCATGACCCGTCCGCTCCGGAGTCCCCCAGGGATCCATTCTGGGGCCCCTTCTCTTTAGTCTATTTTTAAATAACCTCCCTAATCTTGTCCGGAACATCTCATCCTCTGTGCTGATAATGCTGTTATCCTTGCTAACCACAAGGACCCACTATCCCTACAGAACAAACTTCAGCTCGGCTTCTCCTCCACAGAGGACTTGTTTAGCAAACACACACTCATCCTTAACTATAAAAAAACCCAAAACCATGCTCTTCTGTAACTCTCACAACAAGGTCAGGCAACATCCACTAACCATTACAAACCACCTTGGAGCAACCATTGAAGAGGTACACTCCTTTAAATATCTGGGGATCACTCTGGACAATAACCTGGCCTAAAGAGCCCACATTGACAACATAGCTAAGGAGGCTAACTTGTGACTTGGCCTCCTCTACAGACATAAGGCGCACCTTACCCGTGAAGCACTAAGGATCTCTGCCCAAAGCTCTGTAGTCCCTGTTATCAACTATGGCCTCACAATATACGGCTCTGCCACCTCAACAGCCCTCAGGCGCATCTCAACCACCCTAAACAAAGCCTGTCGTCTTCCACCACTTAATCCATACTTGCGACCTCTACACTCAATCTGGATGGCTACAACTATCAAACCATCTAAAATACCAAACCTGCATCATGGCCAAGAGGATAACCCTGGGTCTTGCTCCACCGGGTGTCCTAGCACTCCTCAGTCCAAATAGTAATCCCCTGCCATACCAGACGATCAGACCATCAACTCTTGCTGACTCCCCACTGCCGAACATCCATGGGACAACGTTCATTTGCCTACAGAGCTCCAAACTGGTTAAATAATCTCAACAAGGAAGTCTCCTCCATCACCAAGCTTGGCCCTTTTAAATCTAAGTTCCGCCTCTTGCTCTCTACCTCCAGTACCTGCGACTACCACATCTAGCCAGCAACCCTAGCTACCCTCCCAATGCTGCCTAACCCCCAACCTAGCGCTTAACTACCCCTGTCCTTGACTTACCCTCCCCACATCCCTTTCATCCCCCACCACACCACCCTAACTCTCTCCCTCCCCCACACTCCTCTATTTTGTTCGACAATGCCCATGGCTGCTCTCCCTTCCCTCCATCCTACCCTTGTCTTGTTATGCTGTAGCAAACCCTCTAGATGCCCTTGACCAGTGTGTAACAATATTGTTGCATCATCCTCTTGGAATTGTTTTGTAAATTAATTTATCCTGTGTAGACCTCATAAATTGTATCTGCAGTGTTCTTGAACTGCCTCGTAATACTATAATAAACCCCCCGTTTCTTGCCCTTTACCTGTGTATACCAATATTGTTTGCCCCTTCCACAGTAATTATTTGTAACAGTCTTTATCCTGTGTATACCACCTCTTGATTGCTTTATTTCCTGTATTATTTTGCATTGCCTAGTTACCGTTGTACTGTCTTAAACTGACGTGGAACCTTTGTAAAAGAGTCTTGGCTCAAAGGTATTTGTAATCCTAGATATAAATAAGTAAATAAATAAAACTATAAACAAACGATAACGGTTCCTGACACCGAGAAACTAATAAATCTAAATAAGATTTAAATAAATGTATGCGGTTAGGAACCTACCGCAAGAGATTAACAAACATAAAAGACTGAGGTAAAATACCTCACTAGAAAGAGCTGAACTCTCGGTTCCAAGGAACCACAAAGGAACCACTAAATACAACAAAAAATTACACAAACTACAAAATAAACTAAATCTAAGGCAGCAATCTGAAATATAAAGTAAAAACACTACTTATTGATCACATAATTAGATCTTGAAGAAGTTAAAGGACAGCTCTCCGGGACGTCTTCACTAGGTAGGTGGAGTAAAGAATCTGAAGCACTCAGAGTGCAACAGTTGCTAGGGCAGCAGTTTGAAAGTAGCATGAGCCAATCGAGAGTTCCATCATTTGCATATAATCCCATCTCTCCGGGTAGTCCAACAAAGGAGGCTTGCTGCATTTGTTTAATCATTATGAATGATTCTTGGGGTTAGAAGCTTGGGGGACATCCAATAAAAGAAACAGGGAAGGGGATAACTTTAAATTGGAATCCCATAAATCTGTAAGGGCAGTTTTAATCTTCTGAAAGAAGGGCTCCAGAATAGGACAAAACCTTAAAATATGAGGTAAAGCAGCTGGGGCAAAACCACATCCTCTCCAACACTGCGCTCTCTTATGTGATAAATATTTAACTCGTCTTGCTGGGGTAATAAAATAACAAATCAAACCCTTCCAGGAGAACTCAACGCCACAAAGAAGATGAGATACCAATAAATGCGGAAGATAAGAAAAAATTACTCACCTTAGTAATGTTGTTTCTTCTAATGGAGTCTTGCTGTATTCTGACAATAGCAGTGAGTGCCAACCTTCGAACTGCCCCGGAGATGAAAGAGTTAACTTTCCATGCCAGGCATGGAACGCTGAGCTCGAGCGCAGTTGAGACTCTGTCTGTTGCTGTTTGAACTCAAACCATCAGATCTTTACGAGCTAAACTCACTGAGGTCCTGTGTGGAAGCTGTAAACCTACACTAGCCAACTGGCTACTAACATAATAACAAAATTTGTTGGTCTCAAAACAAAGACTCAAGTCAGGAGACCCAAAAAATGAAATAACACAACACCCACTCACCCAAAGAAAGGGTGATAACAAAAAAGGTGGGGCACCTGCTGAGTGCCAACACTGCCACCGCCCACCCACATCCCAAAAACAAAGGTTCTGAGAGGGGAAGGCAAGGAGGGAGGTCAGAATACAGCAAGACTCCATTAGAAGAAACAACATAACTAAGGTGAGTAATTTTTTCTTCAAACAACATGAAGTCTTGCTGTATTCTGACAATAGCAGACTACCAAGCAGTACCTCCATGGAGGAGGGACAGAAACTACTTAGGAAATAGGCTCTGAAGCACAGCTGTGCCAAACCGAGCATCACTCCTAGCCTGGATGTCCAGGGAGTAATGCATGGTAAAAGTGTGAACTGTTTTCCAGGTAGCTGCTTGACATATATCTAAGATAGGAATATCCCTGGCAGCAGCCAGGGAAGCAGCTGTACCTCTGGTAGAGTGAGCCCTCAGGCCTGAGGGTGGAACCTTACCTAATTTTTCATAGCAAAATTGGATGTAAAAGACAATCCACCTGGCAATGGATCTTTTAGTGGCAGGTTTCCCTTTGCCAACCTCACCATAAGTGAGGAACAGCTGGAAGGAGTCAAACCTATGACCCTTGGAACGTTCTATATAGTAGCGAAGGGCTCTTTTCACATCTAGACTGTGCAGCCTCCTCTCAACAGAGGAGGAATGGTCAGTGAAGTACACAGGAAGAGACATAGATTGGTTAAGGTGGAAGTCTGAAACCACCTTAGGCAAAAACTTCCTGTTAGTCCTGAGGACCACCTTATCCCTATAGAAGGAAATAAAGTCAGGCTCCACTGACAGGACTTGTAGCTCACTTATGCGCCTGGCAGAAGTAATGGCCACCAGAAGAAAAAATTACTCACCTTAGTAATGTTGTTTCTTCTAATGGAGTCTTGCTATATTATGACAATTGCAGTTTGTCCCACCATTAGAACTGCTCCGGAGGTGAAAGGGTTAACTACCATTCTAAGAATGGAGTTTAGAGCATGAGCTCGGTTAGAGAAGCTCTGTCTGGATAATTTCAAACTGAAACTGTCAGATCTTTATGAGCAAAAACTCACTAAGGTTCTGTGTGGAAGCTGTAACCTACACTAGCCAACTGGCTACCTAAATATTAACACATATTCCTGGTCCCAACACAAAGACTCAAGTCAGGGAACCAGAAAATAATAAAATAATAAAATAAGGTAGAATAAAACACCACACCCCAAAACCCCAAAAGGGTGAAAACATATAATGGGCATAACCGTGCCCATACTGGACTGCACACCCATACCCAAGTAGAAGTTCTGAGAGGAGGGCAGGTGGAGGTCATAATATAGCAAGACTCCATTAGAAGAAACAACATTACTAAGGTGAGTAATTTTTCTTCAAACAACATAAGTCTTGCTATATTATGTACAATTGCAGAATACATAGCAGTATCCTCCATGGAGGAGGGACAGAACAGACTTAGGAATAGGCTCTGAAGCTAACGGTTGTGTTAAATCTAGCATCCCTCCTGGCCTGATATGCAAGGAGTAATGCTTGGTGAAAGTGTGAACTGCCTTTCCAGGTAGCTGCTTGACATATCTCTAAAATAGGGATGTCTCTGGCAGCAGCTATAGACGCAGCTGTACCTCTGGTAGAGTGAGCCCTCAGGCCTGAAGGGGGAACCTTTCCCAGTTTCTGATAACAAAATTGGATACAAGAGACAATCCACCTGGCAATGGATCTCTTAGTGGCAGGTTTACCTTTTCCAACCTCACCAAAAGTGAGAAAAAGTTGGAAGGATTCGAACCTATGACCCTTGGTACGCTCTATATAGTAACTAAGGGCCCCTTAACATCTAACTGTGCAACCTCCTCTCATCAGAGGAGGAATGGTCAGTAAAGAACACTGGAAGGAGACAGATTGGTTAAGATGGAAGTCTGAAACCACCTTAGGCAAAAACTTCCTGTTAGTCCTAAGGACTACTTTATCCCTGTGAAAGGAAATAAAGTCAGTCTCCACTGACAAGGCTTGTAACTTACTTATGCGCCTGGCAGAAGTGATGGCTACTAGAAAACAGTTTTCCAAGTCAATACTTGAGCTCTGCAGAAGACAGAGGCTCAAAGGGAGGTTGCAGCAACTGAGCAATGCAAACATTAAGATCCAGGCAGGGCCGGGTCCCTGAAAGGTGGATTAGTATGAGGTAATCCCTTGAAAACTTGGAAAAACAGGGTGAGTGGAAAGGAAGAGAGCTTCTGCTGAAAAAAAGCAGAGACAGCTGCCAAATGAACTTCAGGGTAGCTGGTCTCAGGCCCAAAGAATTAAGATGGACCATATAGTCCAGAACAATGGGCAAATCAGCAGATTCCGGGAAATATGCTTCCTCGAGCACCAGATGGAAAACCTTTTCCATTTAGAATTATAAGTGGCCCTAGTGGAAGGCTTCCTGGAAGCCTTCAGGATGTCGAGAACACCTTGAGAAAGGTGTAGGTCAGCAAACTCTAACTCCTCAAGAGCCAGGCCTTGAGGTTGAGGGATCTGAGATTCGGATACCAAACCCTCCCCTGGGCACAAGATAACAGATTGTGTCTCCTGGGGAGGCACAGGGGAAGATGGACTGCTAAGGACAGAAGGAGTGGGTACCAGGGCTGCCTGGCCCAATCTGGAGCAATCAGAATCATCCTGCAAGACTGGGATCTGATTTTGACTAGCACCTTGAATAGGAGAGGGAAGGGAGGAAAAGCATATAGAAACTTCCCTTCCCAATCTAGGAGAAAGGCATCCAGAGGGACTGAGCCCATCACTGGGGGCCTGCAACAAAACAGTGGAAGTTGGTGATTGTCTGGGGCTGCGAAAAGATCTATCTGAGGGTGCCCCATCTGGCAAAAACTATCCCCAGTACTTGGGGATCCAGTGACCATTCGTGATGGCCCTGGGAAATCCTGCTGAGAGCATCTGCCAGGACATTGTCCTTTCCTGTGAGGTGAACTGCTATGAGGGAAGTGTTCAGGGAATAAGCCAGAGACCATAACTTCATTGCTTCGGTGCACAAGGCCGAAGACCGAGTGTCCCTTGTTTGTTGATGTACCACATTGTGGTGGTGTTGTCTGTTCTGACTTGTACCACTTTGTTCTGAACAGATGCAGAAAACACTTGAAGTGCTAGAAAGACAGCTCTGAGTTACAGCAAATTGATGTGGAGCAGAGATTCCTGAGGGGACCACACTCCCTGAGTGGAGAGATCGCCCATGTGAGCTCCCCATCCCAGAAGGGATGCATCCGTAGTGAGGGTCAAGGAATGTGACAGAGGGATGAAGGGGACCCCCAGTCTTAAATTGCTCTGATCCTGCCACCACTGAAGGGCCTGGATCAGGGTTCGAGTCACTGGGACCAACTTGGAAAGGGATCTTTCTCTGAGACCAAAAGGCTCTCAAGTGAAACTGAATGTCCCTCATCTGAAATCTTGCTCCTTGCATACAGCTGTGGAAGCAGCCATGTGCCCTAGGAGCTGTAAGAAGTGCCTTGCTGGTCGAGAGACCTGCAGAGTGAAGAGGAGGGAGGCCAGGGCCACCAGGTTCCTTACCCTCTCTAAGGGTAGGGAAGGCTCTGGCCTGCTTTGTGTCCAATTCTGCACCTATGAAGGTGAGTACCTGAACAGGTTCCAGAACTGACTTTGGAAGATTGAGCAAGAAGCCCAGAGAGGTGAGTAGCTGCTGGGTAACTTGCAGGTGTGATTTGACCTGTTCTGGAGACTGGCCTACAATGAGCCAGTCGTCTAGATAGGGAAAAACAGCAATCCTTTGCTTTCTTAAATGAGCAACTGCTACTGCCAGACATTTTGTGAATACCCTTGGGGCAGAGGAGAGGCCAAAGGGCATTGCTCTGAACTGGTAGTGACCTGAGGGCAGTTCGAATCTGAGGTACTTTCAGTGGGAGCTTCTGATTAGAACATGGAAATAGGCATCCTTGAGGTCCAGGGAAACCAGCCAGTCCCCTGGCCTTAGAGAAGGTAAAATCATTGCAGAGTCACCATTTTGAACTTTGGTTTCAAAAGGTGCTTGTTCAGATATCTTAGGTCTAAAATGGGCCGCCATTCTCCTGTCTTTTGGGGTAAGGAAATATCTGGAGTACAGACCCTTGCCCTGGTGTAGGGGAAACCTTTCTACAGCTCTGAGAGCTAGGAGGTTGAGACTTCTGTTTCTAAGGTAAAAGTCTCTAGAGGGCTTGCAGGTGGAAAAAAATCTGGCTCTCATCTTTGGAAATGTTTTGAAGCTGAGAACCAGACCCTGGCTTCACTACTTCCAGGACCCATTTGTCTGATGTTAGAGACTCCCAGTCCTGGCTGAAGTAAGCCAGCCTGCCCTACAGGTAGTGGAGAATCGGCCCTGGGCACCCCATCAGGGTGCTCAATTGGCAGGGGCTTTAGTCTGAGGGTGGGAGCAGACCTCATTTGCACCCCGCCTGCCTCTGCCTCTGAAGAACCCTCTGAGCATAAGCAGAAGAAGCCTGGTTTGGTAAAAGGCCTGTGAAAGGGCCTACCTCTACCCCTGGGGTCTGCTTCTGAGGAGTGGCTTGCAGCTCCTTGGCTTGTGCACTCCTATAAGTTGTTCTGTATTCATTCATTTTTCTTCATGTAATTCTCTGTTTGCTCCCCAAACAGAGAATTCCACCACAGGAAAATCCATAGCCTTAGACTGGGTATCCTGTGACAAGTTAGTACACCTGAGCCAAGCTTACCACGAAAGGCCACAGATGTAGCCATGACTCTAGAGGATACATCATTAGAATACACAGCAGCATGGAATTGCACCTGGAAGCCTCAATACCATCAGAAGCCACCTGCTCTAGCTCCTTGGCAAGCTGGCCAGGGCCTATGTAGCCAAAGCCATGACAGTGTCCCATCTAGATTTTGGTATCTTGCCACATAAGCCATGTAATTTGCTTGTCTGAGTCCCAAGGACGCTGCCATGTATTGTTTTTAGCCATGGCATCAATCTTCCTGGAGTCCTTGTCAGGAGGATGAAGCCAGGGGAATGTTAGCTTTATCACAGGCTGCAGCCTGAACTACCCCAACATGACTGCATTGCTGTGAAAGAAAGTCTGTATCAGGACCTGACAAAGTGTATCTCCTGTCCATCTTTTTGTCAACAGGAGGCACAGAATTAGGGGCTTTTAGAATTTTTATTGTTTGCTTCCTAAAAGACTTATGTAAGGGGATAGATAATCTCCTAGATTCTGGGATATCCATCATTTCCACAAAATCAGGTTCCTCTTGCTCATCCACAGCTTCCTCTAATGGGAGCTGGAGGGTTTCAGCAACCTTTTTATAAAACAAAAAATGAGAAGGGGACTCAGAAAGCATAGGGGGAGATTCTAAAGGTCTGTCTGGGGAGATGTCCGGTTCAATGGGCACATCCAGGCTCTCAAAGTCACATTCACACTGTTCATAATCCTCCTCCCCCTCCTCTGGTTCATAAAAATCTCCAATATCATATTCTTGAACCGGTGGAACCGACCGAACCGACCTCCTACCAGACAGTGGCGGTTCAGACGGAACCGGAGAAAGTGACTGTACAATTTGTACAGCTTTTGCTATTTCTGCAGCAGTTGGAGAAGGAATTTTGGACTCCATACTTGCTGATTTTTTAGTTTTCTTTGCTGGAACTGGCTCCTCAGAGCCAGCTTTACATTTGCCCGAGGAAGTCTCGCCCTGGTCAGAGGGCACTCCCTCCGGTTCGGTTGGCACCGAACCGGGCTGGCCATCCAGGTCAGCGGACTTTTTGGCCTCTCGTTCCCTGAGCCTGCCCACTCTCTTATCCAGGGTGGCTGCAGGAAATTCTTACAAATCTGCAGTCTGAATTGAGGTGGTCAAACCCCAGACACAACACATAGTGTGTGGGTCAGCCTTGGCAAAGGCTTCCCACAGACACTACAGTGTTGAAACCCAGTGGGCCCGGTTTTCTTTTGGGTTTCTCAGACATAATGCCAGCCTAACCAACAAACTTGCCTTTTAACGGAAGTGCTAGTAAGACACCCTTATATCGGTTCCCAAATCGTCACGGTTTAGAAAAACGTAATGAAATCCGTTCTTTTTAGAACCGATAAGAACCGGGAACTGCACTCTAAAAGCTTTAAAATGCTTAAACTTTAAAGTTTTAACCAACCTGATCGGTTTGAACCGAACCGATAAACATTTACAAGTTCCACACAGAAATAAAAACCTTTCTAGTACTTACAATACCACAGACAGAGCTTGAACCGATCGGTTTGCGGTTAAAAATAATAATACTCGCGGTTGGATTTAACCGAGAAAATACTGTTTAAACCGAGAAATGAACCGAGCAGGAGGAGAAATCTCCGGAGCGACTTTTCAGTGAGGCGGAGTAAAGAATCTGACAGTTTCAGTTTGAAATTATCCAGACAGAGCTTCTCTAACCGAGCTCGCGCTCTAAACTCCATTCTTAGAATGGTAGTTAACCCTTTCACCTCCGGAGCAGTTCTAATGGTGGGACAAACTGCAATTGTCATAATATAGCAGGACTTCATGTTGTTTGAAACACAGTTTTCCAAGTCAAGTACTTAAGCTCTGCTGAGGACAAAGGCTCAAAAGGGGTTGCATAAGCTGAGCAATGCAAATTAAAGATCCCAAGCAGGGCAGGATCCTGAATGGAGGATTGGTATGAAGCAATCCCTTGAAAAACTTGGAGAAAACAGGGTGAGCTGAAAGAGAAGAGGGCCTACCTGCTGAAATGAAAGCAGAAACAGCTGCCAGGTGCACCCTTAGTGTAGCTGGTCTGAGTCCCAAGCTATTGAGATGGACCATATAGTCGAGGACTGAGGGCAGATCAGCAGACTCTGGGGAAATATGCTTCCCAGAGCACCATATGGAAAATCTTTTCCACTTGGAATTATAAGTAGTTCTGGTGGAAGGCTTCCTCGAAGCCTTCAGAATATCCATAACACCTTGGGAGAGGTGTAAATCAGCAAACTCTAACTCTTCAAGAGCCAGGCCTTGAGATTGAGAGATTTGAGATTCGGGTACCAAACTTTCCCCTGAGCACAGGTTAACAGATTGTAATTCCTGGGAAGAACCAGGGGAAGATGGACTGATAAGGACAACAGGAGAGGATACCAGGGCTGTCTGGCCCAGTCTGGAGCAATCAGGATCACTTTGCAGGGTTGAGACCTGATTTTGACTAGCACTTTGAACAGGAGAGGGAAGGGGGGAAGGATACAGGAACTTCCCTTCCCAATTGAGAACTAAGGCGTCCAGGGGGACTGAGCCCAACACTGGGGGTCTGCCACAAAAAAGGGAAAGTTGGTGATTGTCTGGGACTGCAAAAAGATCTGTGGGGTGCCCCATCTGGAGAATATTACCTCCAAGACCAGGGGATCCAGTGACCATTTGTGATGGCCCTGAGATATCCTGCTGAGAGCATCTGCCAGGACATTGTCCTTGCCTGGGAGGTGAACTGCTGTGAGGGAGGTGTTCAGGGAATAAGCCACAGACCACAACTTCATTGCTTCTGTGCACAAGGCCGTAGACCGAGTGCCTCCTTGCTTGTTGATGTACCACATTGTGGTGGTATTGTCTGTTCTGATCTGAATAACTCTGTTCTGAACAAACTTGGAAAAAACTTGGAGTGCTAGTAATACTGCTCTGAGTTCCAACAGATTGATGTGGAGCAGAGATTCCTGAGGGGACCACAACCCCTGGGTGGTCAGGTCGCCCAAGTGAGCCCCCCACCCCAAGAGGGAGGCATCTGTAGTAAGGAGTAAAGAGTGAGACTGAGTGACAAAGGAAACTCTTTGTCTCAGATTGTTCTGATCCTGCCACCACTGCAAGGCCTGGATCAGGGTTCAAATAACTGGGATCAGTTTGGTCAGAGGGTCCTTTTTCTGAGACAAAAAGGCTCTCAAATGGAACTGAATATCCCTCATCTGAAATCTTGCTCCTTGCACCACTGCTGTAGAAGCAGCTATGTGCCCGGGAGCTGCAGAAAATGCCTTGCTGGTTGAGACACCTACAGGGTGAATGAGGAGGCCAGAGTGATAAGGGTCCTTGCCCTGTCCAGGGAAGGAAGGCTCTGCCCCTTTCTTTTATCTAGCTCTGCACCTATGAAGGTGAGGAGCTGAACAGGCTCTAGAACTGACTTTGAGAGATTCAGAAGGAAACCTAGAAGGTGAGCAGTTGTTGAGTTATTTGTAGGTGCAACATGACTTGGTCTGAGGACTGGCCTACTATGAGCCAGTCGTCCAAGTATGGGAATGTGGCACTCCTTTGCCTTCTCAGAGAAGCAACTACTATTGCCAGGCATTTTGTGAACACCCTTGGAGCAGAGGTTAGTCCGAAGGGCATTGCTCTGAACTGGTAATGGCCTGAGGGCAGCTCGAACCTGAGGTACTTTCGATGGGAGCATCTGATGAGAATATGGAAATAGGCATCCTTGAGGTCCAGGGAAACTAGCCAGTCCCCTGGCCTTAGAGAGGGTAGAATTATTCCCAGAGTCACCATTTTGAATTTTGGTTTTAAAAGGTGCTTGTTTAAATATCTGAGATCCAGGATGGGCCGCCATTCTCCTGTCTTTTTTGGGGTAAGGAAGTACCTGGAGTAATCTTTGCCCTGGTGTAGGGTGGAACCCTTTCTATGGCTCTGAGAGCCAGAAGGAAGAGACCTCTGTCTCTAGGGCAAGTGCCTCTGAGGGATTTGCAGGTGGAAAAGACCTGGCTCTCAGCTTTGGAAATTTTTGAAGCTGAAACCAGTCCCTAGTTACTACTTCCAGGACCCACTTGTCTGATGTTAGAGACTTCAGTCCTGGAAAAAGTAAGCCAGCCTGCCCCGTACAGGTGTTGGAGAATCGGCCCTGGCAAACCCATCAGGGTGCCTGCTTGGCAGGGGGTTTTGGCTGAGGGGTGGAAGCAGGTCTGCTTGTACCCCTTCTGCCTCTCCCTCTAAAGAACCCCCTCTGAGCGTAGGCAGAAGAGGAGGCCTGGGCTTGGTAGAAAGGCCTATGAAAAGGCCTGCCCCTGCCCCTGGGATGCTGCCTTTGAGGAGTGGCCTGCCTTTCCTTGGCCTGGGCACTCCTATAAGTGGTCCTATACTTGTCCATTTTTCATGTAATTCTCTGTTTGCTCCCCAAACAGAGAATTACCACAACAGGAAAATCCATGGCCTTAGTTTGGGTATCCTGAGACACGCTAGTACATCTGAGCCAAGCCATTCTGTGAAGTGCCACAGATGTAGCCATGACTCTAGATGACACATCATTGGAGTCTACTGCAGCATGGAATTGCACCTTGGATGCCTCAATACCATCAGCAGCCACCTGCTCCAGCTCTTGGCAAGCTGGCCAGGACCTGTTTTGCTAAAGCCATGACAGTATCCCATCTGGATTTTTGATACCTAGCAGTATAGGCCATATAATTGGCCTGTCTGAGTCCCAAGGATGCTGCCATGTACTGTTTCTTTGCCATGGCATCAATCCTCCTGGAATCCTTGTCCGGGGGTTATGAAGCCAAGGGAATGTTTGCCTTATCACAGGCTGCAGCCTGCACTACCCCAACATGGCTGCATTGTTGTGTAAGGAACTCCGTGTCTGAGCCTGACAATGTATACCTCTTGTCCATTCTTTTATCACAGGAGGTATAGTGTTAGGAGTCTTTAAAATCTTGAATGTCTGTTTCCCAAAAGATTTGTGCAAGGGAATAGACAGCCTCCTAGACTCTGGGATATCCATCATTTCCACATAGTCAGGTTCCTCCTGGTCATCCACAGCTTCTTCCATAGGAAGCTGGAGGGTTTCAGCCACATTTTTATAAACGCGTGAAATGGGAGGGGACTCAGATAGCCTAGGAGGAGACACTCCTGAAGGTCTGTCTGGGGAGATGTCCGGTCAATGGACACATCCAGACTTTCAAATCCACATTCACTTTCCTCATACTCCTCTTCCTCCTCCTCTGGTTCATAGAATTCCTCTAAATCATACTCTTGAACCCGTGTAACCGCCCTATCAGGCACGTCTGCTTGATGCTGCCGGTTCGGTCGGAACTGGAAAGCGACTGAACAATTTTGATCGCTGCATATTTCTTCAGTGGTTGGAGAGGAAAGTTTTGGCTCCACACCAGCTGATTTTTTCTTTCTTCTTTTTAGCTGGAACCGACTCCTCAGAATTGGCTCTCCTTTTGCCCGAAGAAGTCTCGCCCTGGTCAGAGGGCACTCATTCTGGTTCGGTTTGAACCGAACCAGGCTGGCCATCCGGTTCAGCGGACTTTTTGGCCTCCCTTTCCCTGAGCCTACCAACTCTCTTTTCTAGGGTAGCTGCAGGAAACTTTTACAAATCTGGCAGTCTGCATTGAGGTGGTCAAACCCCAGACAATAAACACAGGTGGTGTGGGGTCAGCCTTGGCAAAGACTTCCCACACACACTGGAGTGTTGAAACCCAGTGGGTCCGGTTTTTCTTTGGGTTTCTCAGACATTTATGCGAGTCTAACAAACTTACCCTTTTGGCAATCCGCCAGGCAAGACCCTCTTATCGGTTCCTAACCGTGTCACAGGTCGTGGAAAAAAAGCGTAATAAAATCCGGTTTTTAGAACCGATAAGAACTGGTAACCACATTCTAAAAGTACAATTTAAGATTTTTAACAATTTAATCAGTTCAAACCGAACCGATGAACCGCTTACAAGTTCCACACAGAAAAGAGTAAAATATAACCTATCTAGTACTCACAAATACCACAGACAGAGACTGAACCGACAGGTTATGGTTTAAATGATTGAAAACGAGAAAAGCGGTCCTTTAACCGACAAATTGAACCAAGCAGAAGGAGAAATCTCGGAGCGACTGTTCAGTGAGGCGGAGTAAAGAATCTTACAGTTTGAGTTTAAACAGCAACAGACAGAGTCTCAACCCGAGCTCGAGCTCAGCGTTCCATGCCTGCCATGGAAACTTAACTCTTTCATCTCTGGGGCAGTTCGAAGGTTGGGACTCACTGCCACTGTCAGAATATAGCAAGACTTCATGTTGTTTGAAAAGGAAAGGATATAAACTGAAAAAGGAACAAGGCAACCAGAGGACAGAGGGACTGGACTTGTTACCCTAAGAGGCCGTGGGGTCCCAACCCTTGGGCGGCAGCACAGGAAAAAGGGAGAAAGAAGGAGAGAAAGAGAAGACAGAGAAAGATACAGCATATGTAGGGGAAGAAGGGGGCCCTCAACCATGCTGAGTGGGAAGACCATTGGCTTATTTTAGTCACAAAAACCTGAAAGGTATGAAACATAGAAACATAGACTTTGATGGCAGATAAGGACCGCTTGGCCTATCTAGTCTGCCCATTTCCCTATCTACAGGATAGGCCGCAGATCCTAGTTAACCATAGAAACAGATTTTGACGGCAGATAAGGACCGTTTGGCCCACCCAGTCTGCCCATTTCCCTACCTAATGGAAAAGCTGCAGATCCTAGTTAACCAGCAGCCTACTTCTTCCTACCCCCAACCCCTAGAATTGCCTTATGACTGTCCCATGCATGCTTGAATTCCACCACTGTTTTTGACTCCACAACCTCCTCCGGAAGGCCGTTCCAAGCATCCACAACCCTCTCTGTGAAAAAAATACTTCCTTAAATTACCTCTGAGCCGCCCTCCTTCTATCTTCAAATTGTGCCCCCTTGTTCTTGCACACCTCTTTTTTTGAAAGATGCTACCCTCTTGGACTTTGTTGATTCCCTTGAGGTACTTGAACGTTTCTATCATGTCCCCCCTCTCCCTCCTTTCCTCGAGGCTATACATATTCGGCTCCTTAAGTCTCTCTTCATATGTCTTCCGGTGCAGACCCTGCACCATTTTAGTTGCCCTCCTCTGGACAGCCTCCATCCCGTCTATGTCCTTGCGGAGATTGGGTCTCCCGAACTGCACGCAGTACTCCAGATGGGGTCTCACCAACTGTCTGTACAGAGGGATAATAAATACAGAGTACTCACCTGTAACAGGAGTTCTAGGGATGGTATATGTTGTTCATCCACACTGTCTGGCAGGTTCCTTGCCGCTTTAAATCTTGCCGGAAGGTCTTCAAGCAGGCTCCTCCCACCCACCCGGGTGGTAAAACTCTCAGCTCCGCCCCATGACACCAGATCTGGCCCGCTAGAAGCTCAGGTTGTGCGTCGAAGCCGGGGAGGTCGGGTGGGTCGTGTGGATGAACAACATATACCATTCCTAGAACTCCTGTTACAGGTGAGTAACCTGTATTTCTAGGGACATGGATATGTTGTTCATCCACACTGTCTGGCAGACTCCTAGCAGTTCTCCGGGAGGAGGGAGGCAAGGCGCACACCCCCTACTTAGGGAATAAAGACTGGAGAACCGAGGCCCCAAAACCAGCATCCCGGCGTGACTCAAGGTCGATGTGGTAATGGGTAATGAAGGTGTGTGCTGACTTCCAGGTAGCAGCCCTGCAGATTTCCTGGATAGGGACGTCCCTGGAAGCAGCCACCGATGCAGCAGTATGACGGGTAGAATGAGCTCTTATCCCTCTGGGAGGCTCCATGCCTGCCAACTTATAGCAGAGATCTATGCAGGAGGTGACCCACCTGCTTATCATCCGCTTGGCTGCAGGTCTGCCAGGTGCGGCTTCAGCATAGGTGACAAACAGCTGGCGAACCTCTCCCCGAATTTCAGCCGTGAGCTCCTTATAATAAGCGAGCGCCCTTCTAGGGTCCAAAGTATGGAGCCTGTATTTGGCCTCCGAGGTGTGATTGGGGTAGAACACCGGCAGAGTCAACACCTGGTTAAGGTGAAACTCCGACACCACCTTCAGAAGGAATTTCGGGTTGGGGCGCAGGACAACCTTGTCCCTGTGGAAGACCAGGTAAGGAGACTGATGCAGAGCACCTGGAGTTCTCCCATCCTTCTGGGTGACGTGATAGCCACCAAGAGGCGGTCTTCCACGACAAGTGAGAGAGTTCACACCTGTGCATTGGTTCAATGTAGCGCCCATGAGCTTTGCCAGTACCAGCAGTAAATCCACGGAGGTGGAGGTTCTTGCACTGGAGGGAAATGTGATCAAGGCCTTTGAAAAAGCGCCCGACCACCTTCTCCTGCGCCCGACTGCTCCCGGCCCGCCCGGTAAGCAGAGATGGCTGCCAGGTGCACCCTTAGAACCGTCGACCTAAGCCCTTGACTAGAAAGGGACCATAAATAGTCCAAAATGCTTGCCAAAGGACAGGAGGAAGGGTCCAAGCTCTTGCCTGACACCAAATGGAAAATCTCTTCCATTTGAAGGCATAGCATTCCTGGTCGACTCCTACAGCGGACGCTCAACAACATTAAGGACCTCATCGGAAAGACCCAAGGCCTGAAACTCTGGCAGCTCAGGAACCAGGCCGTCAGGTGCAGGGATTGAAGGTCCAGATGGAACACCTTCCCTATTGACTGAGAGCAGGTCCGGCGAGCTGGAAGCTGCCTCGGGAGCCTGGAGCTGAGGCTGAGGAGATCTGGGTACCAGAACTGGCGGGGCCAGTCTGGGGCTATCAGAATCACCTGCGCCTTGTCCCTCCTTGCTTTGAGAAGCACCTTGTGAATCAAGGGAAATGGGGGAAAGGCGTAAAAGAGGCCCGGGGTCCACAGCCTCGAGAAGGCATCCCCCTGCAGCGAGCCCTGCTGAGGGGGGCGGGCATGAAACAGCCTCAGCTTTGCGTTCTCCCTGGAGGCAAACAGGTCCACCTGAGGTGTGCCCCAGTGGGAGAACAGATCTTGTACTACCTCCGGCAGGAGAGACCACTCGTGAGATGCAGCCCCTATCCGGCTCAGGGCATCGGCCAGGGTGTTGGAGGCTCCTGCCACATGAATGGCTAGGAGATCCGCCTCCAGGCTCGCATACAGTGACCAAATGCGGAGAGCTTCCTTGCATAGAAGCATGGAACGTCCCGCCCCGGCAGTTTAGGTAGTACATGGTCGTAGTATTGTCCGCCTGGACTCGGACCACTTGACCCCAGAGAAAGCGGGCAAAGGCGGTGAGGCTAGGCGGACCGCTCGGAGCTCTAGCAGGTTGATGTAGCATCGGGACTCCCGCGGGGACCAGAGGCCGTGCGCCCGGTGTTCCTCCAGATGGGCACCCCAACCCATCAAAGAGGCATCGGTCGATAGAGAGACCGTCGGCTCGGGGCGGACAAACGGGATGCCTTCCTGCAGATGAGATGGAACGGTCCACCACCGGAGAGCGTTCCACATCTCCTGGGTCACCATCACTAGCTGGTCCGATGGATCGCAGCGTTGTGACCACTGGCTGGCCAGTCCCCACTGAAGGGGGCGCATGTGCCAACGTGCCCAACGGATCATGCTGGTACAGGCCGCCATGAGACCCAGGAGGCGCAGGAAGTCCCGGGCAGGGTGCGATTGCCCAACCAGAAATGATTGTGCAAAGGAGGTAAGAACCTCGGCCCTGTCCGTCGGGAGCCGTGCTCTGGCTCAAAGAGAGTCGAGCTCTGCCCGATAAACAGAATCACCTGCTTCCGACTCCGAGGTTCCGACTTGGCCTCGTTGATGAGAAGGCCGACTTGAGAGCAAACCTGGAGGGCCAGATCTCTGGACCGCTCCACCTCCTGTCTGGAGGGGGCTGCTATCAGCCAATCGTCCAGGTAAGGGTACACCCGGACCCCTCGGCGCACGAAAAGGCTGTCACCACTGCAATGCATTTGGTGAAGACCCTCGGAGCTGGAGACAGGCCGAAGGGCATGACTCGGAACTCGAAGAGGGATCCCTCCACTCGAAAGCGAAGGAATCTCCGATGTGACGGACGGATAGGGACGTGAAAGAACGCATCCTGCAGGTCCAGAGAGCAGAACCACACGCCGTGTTCCAGGGATGGTATTATCTGAGCCAGAGTGACCATCCTGAAGGTTCGAGACCTTAGGAACTTGTTCAGATCGTGTAGGTCGAGAATGGGGCACCAGCTCCCCGTCCGTTTCGGAACCAGGAAGTACCTGGACACAAACCCCGGGTCTGAGGGAGAGTCTGCCACCTCCCTGATCACCTCCTTTTGGAGGAGGAGAGCGATGTCGGCCCAACGAGCCGACAGTGAGGCTGTGGACCCCGAGGCCCCCCGAGGTGCGACGGCTCTGAAGGGCGAGGCCTGCTCGAATTCTAGAGGCAGGCCTTTTCCCACCACCTCCAGTACCCACCTGTCTGTGGTAATAACGGACCAGGCGGAAAGGAAGTGCCGAGGCCGTCCCCCATGGGGAACCTGGGAGTGAGGTAGCGGGGTTGAGGGCGACACCCTCAGCCCGTCACTGGGCAGAGGCTTAGAGGAGGGACCGCCGAGGGACCTCCTGGCCTTACCTCCTGCTTCCTGTTGAGGAAGCCCCGGGCTTGGGTTTGGGATGCCAAGCCGAGCCTGCTGCCCCTGGCGCTGCTGGGCGGGCCGCCTTGTGAGCGCAGAAGGACGAAAATGGCTTGGGCTGTGGTTTGCGGCCTTTGTCCTTCTGAGCGGAAGAGACCGAGTCCAAGGTAGCACTGGACTTCTCGATCCTCTGCAGGTGACCTTCTACCCCAGGGTCGAAGAGGTCAGTCCCCCAAAAAGGGAACATCCGCCATCTTGTGCTGGGTATCCAAAGTAAAGGTGGATATCCTCAGCCAAGTCTGACGATGCATGGCCACTGCGGCTGCCACAGACCTGGCACATGAGTCCCCAATGTCTAAAGCAGTCTGGAGCTGCTGTTTGGCCACTGCCCTGCCCTGGTCCCGCACTTGCCTGACCATGGTCTGCAGATCCGCGGAAGATGAAGGACGACCTCATCCAGGAGCCCAACAGGGCATGAAAAAATGTGCCAGACGGCCGAACTGGCCTGGCGAAGGCCGAGGAGGGCCAGCGGCATACACTTTTTAAGCGGCATAGTCAATTTCTTGGACTCCTTGTTGGGAGGTTTGTCTCATGCCTTAGCGCTCGGCAACGGAAAAGCTGTTGGTAACCAACCTCAGCCGAGGGTGTGCCCAAAAACCGGACAGGGAACGGTAGGGACCACATACTTCCTGGCCATCCTGGCCGAAGGCGCAGAACAGGAAGCAGGGCGCTGCCAGAGCTCCAAGGCCGGACCCACTATGGCCTCGGCCACCGGAAAGGCCTCCGTAGGGGAATCCGCTCGGTCCAGAATTTCCGTAAGGGGATACCTGGCCCATTTAGAAATGGGTTTGAGCTTCATCCCGGTGGACTCCGAGATGAGCCGAAGCAATCCTAGGAAGGATGAAGGGCTATCGTCCGCCGATTGTCCTCCTGAGGACTCCAAGTCCATTCGCTTGGAGAAAAGGGAGGAATCGTCCTCGGACTCGGAAGAGTCCTCAAAGAGCTGCCTCGGGCCTGAGCCACCCTCCACCTGCCGAGGCCAGTCGGGAGTGAGGGTGACAGACAGCCTATGGGGCAGTCCCTGAGCCGACCGAGAATTTTTGGTCGGAGCCCCAACTAAGGGCTGTGGAGGCTGAGGTTCCACCGGGATCGGTGGGGCAGCTAGATTTGGCCGAACAACCGGCCTGGGAACAGGCTCCTCGGCTAAAACGAGGGGTTGTTTTGGCCGCTCCGGTGACAGCCACTTAATGGCCGGGGAAGACGACGGCGTCGGCTTATTCCCGGTCAGAAGGAGCTGTTGCCACATGAGTTCCTCATACCTCCGACGCAACTTGCGCCGAAGCCTCCCCTCGTCCGAGGAGGAGGAAGAGCGAGCGGCAGCGCCGCTTGCAGCGTGTCGGGACCGAGACGCCTGTGATGGCGGGATCGGCTGTGGACTGCGACGTCCCAAGACCGAGACGAGAACCTCGGCTATGCCGAGGACGGTGCGAGGGAGGTGTCGCGGGGAATCGGCACTCCCCTCGGTTCGGACGATTCAACCGAAGGCTCCGGAACCGGAGGCACAGACGAGCCGACGGGATCCTCAACTCCCACCGGGGGAACCGGGGAGAGGGGATTCTCGGCTTCTCCAGCCGACAACCCATCCAACGGGTCGAGAAAAATCTCGACCGCGTCGACGGGAGTCTCGGTCAACTGGCCTGAGGGGGACACCGTGAGACCAGTGGCGAAGCAGTGATCGATCAAGTCGACGAGCCGACCACTCGGGAGAGAGGATCTTTCCGGCTCCCAAGAGCGTCGACGGTGAGACTTACCCTGTCTCTCTTTTTGGACCGAGAAAACAGTCCAGAAGAAGTTGGACCCTCACCTCTAGTCGAGAGGGTCAGACAAAGCTCCTTAAAAGAAGCCGAATAAGAGGCACCGAGAGAGAGCGGGACAAATACGCAGCGAGGTAGAAGCGACCCGCGCCCGCCTCCTTCTTCGAGGGCGATCATCTGCTCGAGAGCTGATCCACGAACCCGCGCCCATGGACACAGCCGACCGGGCCTCTTTGACTTTACTGGAGGAAATCTCTTCTCGGGGCGGCGCCCGGTTGCAAACGGGCAGCACGTGTCTTCGAGGACGTAGGCCGAAAAGGAAGAGCACAGGTCGCAGGCCTGCGGGTCGTGCTCAAGGCCCAAGCAGTAGACGCACGTGGAGTGCAGATCCGTCCGAGTCATCTTCTGCCCGCAAGGGCATCTCCAGAAACCGGGAGTTGATTTGTCCATCGCAGCCGCAAGGGAGAGAAGACCAAAGTCTTTTTAGCAAAACTTTTAATTTCGAAAATTCGAAGAATTAGGAACCAGTCTTGTACGCAGAGCGTTAAGGAGGGAACCTGAGCTTCCAAACGGTAAGGAAGATCTGGCGTCATGGGGCCGAGCCGAGAGTTTTACCACCCGGGTGGGTGGGAGGAGCCAGCTTGAAGACCTTCCAGCAAGATTTAAAGCGGCAAGGAACCTGCCAGACAGTGTGGATGAACAACATATCCATGTCCCTAGAACTTCCTGTTTTCTACTGGTGATGCCTTTCCCTAAGCATCCTAGTATCCCCCCAGCCCTCCTTGCTGCCCTCTCACATTGCCTGCCCACCTTTAGGTCATCTGATATGACTACCCCCAGGTCCCTTTCCATTTTTGTTGTTGTTAGTATCTCACCCCCCATTTTGTACTCTTCCCCTGGGTTTTTGTTTCCCAGGTGCATTACCTTGCACTTCTTAGCAGTGAATCTAAGCTGCCATACATTTGACCATTCCTCTAATCTTGCCAAGTCATACTTTTCCTTCCAGTCCTTCTGCAATGTCGCTTATAAAGACATTGAAGAGGACCGGTCCTAATACTGAACCCTGCGGTACCCCACTAGTAACCCTCCTTTCTTCTGAGTGGACTCCATTTACTATTACTCTCTGTGTCCTATTCTCCAGCCAATTCTTTACCCAGGCTATCATCTTGGGACCCATTCCCAGGCTGGCTAACTTGTATATTAATCTTTTGTGTGGGACTGTCAAATGCTTTGCTAAAGTCTAGGTAGGCCATGTCCCAGCCCTCCCTGATCTACTACTTTGGTCACCCAGTCAAAGAAATCTATCAGATTTGTCTGGCATGACCTTCCCGCTGTGAATCCATGCTGTCTTGGGTCCTGGCCCCTCTGGCCTCTAGATACTCAACAATTCTTTCCTTCAAAGTGATTCCATCATTTTCCTACCACTGAGGTTAAACTAACAGGTCTGTAGTTTTCTGCTTCTGCTGATCCCACTTTTGTGAAGGAGAATCACATCTGCCCTTCTCCAGTCCTCGGTACCACCCCATCCTCCCATGATTTGTTAAAGGGTAGTCAGTGGTGTCACTAGTTCTACCCTTAGTTCTTTAGAATTCTGGGATGAATCCCATCAGGCCCCATTGCTTTGTCCACCTTCAGTTTAAGAGTTCTTTCAGAACCCTTTTTCTGTAACTGGGCTGGTATCAACTTCTGTATCCAGAGTGTTTCTACTGTTTGTTTTAGGTACCTCCCCCTCTTCATTTGTAAATACTGAGCAAAAATATTTGTTTAGTATCTCTGCCTTTTCACAGTCACCCTCTGCCCACCCTCCCTCCACTTTATTAAGCCTCACTAGCCCTCCCTTGGTCTTCCTTCGCTCCTTGATGTACCTATAAAAGGTTTTATCCCCCTTCTTAACTGAGTTGGCTATCTTTTCCTCGGTTTGGGCCTTTGCTGTTCTGACTGCCTTCCCAGCTTCCTTTTGCTTTAACTGATACAGTTCCCTGTCCTGCTCCTTCTGTGATTCCTTGTACTTCCTGAATGCTTTCTTTTTCTCTTGAACCTTTATTGCCACTTCCTTTGAGAACCATAGTAGTTTCTTACATCGTTTCATTTTGTTAATTTGCTTCACACAAAGGCTTGTTACCTCTGTGATGGCAGTTTTATTATTCCCATTGTTCTTCCACCCTCCTTCCTGCCCATTTGCTAGTGCATTCCTTAGGCACTCACCATTTTAATGAAAGTCAACCCTCTAAAATCCAGTACTTTTGCCTTTGTATGGCTTGACTCTATTGCTGTGTTTATTGTGAACCATACTGTTCGATGGTCGCGAGTTCCCAGATGGCTACCCATTTCTACATCTTGATCTCTCTTCATCTCCATTTGAGAGAACCAGGTCTAAGATTGCTCCCTCTCAGTGGGCTCCACTACTAGTTGTCTAAGGCATGCCTTGTGGGGCATCTAGAATAACCCCACTCTTTGAAGTGGCTGCTGCAACTGCATTCCAGTTAACATCTGGCATATTCAGATCACCCATCAGCAATATCTCCCTTTTCTGCCATTCTAAGTATTCTTTCTATCATTTCCTTGTCCATTTCCTCCTGAGAAGAGAGTCTATATCTAACTCCTGTGCGGATTGTGGTGCCATTGCCAGTCTCCAAATTTACCCACAGTGCTTCTTCTCCTCCCTGTTTTCCATTTTGTTCTGTTGCTTTGATTCCTTCCCTTATGTAAAGAGCTGCTCCTCCTCTTTTTACCCTCCCTGTCCCTCCTGTAGATAGTGTATCCTGGTATGTTTATGTCCCAGTCATGGTTTTGTGTGTACCATGTTTCTGTGACTGCCACGATATCCAGATGTTCCTCCTCCATCAACGCCACTAATTCAGGAAGCTTGTTACTCAGACTACGGGCATTGGTACTCATTGCTCTCCATTTTTTGATGGCTTTACCTTCTTTTGCAGCTTCCCCCACAGACCTGTCTGCCTCGGTCTTTTTCTCATTTAGTACCCTGTTTTGTAGGAAGAGGCTGGGATTTTCCTGCTGCTTATCAGTGCCCCCCACCGACTAGTTTAAAAGCTTGCCAATGAGGCATTTAAACCGATTGCTCAAAAGACTTGTTCCTTCCTGGACAGATGCAGACCATCCTGCCAGTATAGGCTGGTGTCCCTCAGGTGGAACCCCAGTCCCCAATGAAGCCAAACCCTGTGCTCCACACCATTTTTCAACCATTCATTAAACTGCATGGTGCAAAGTACCCTCGCCTCACTCATGCCATTGACAGGCAGCACCTCAGAGAAGGATATTGTGTGTGCTACTTGTCTTGGCCCCTCCCCAATTCTACAAAGTCCTTCTGCACTGCTCTAATCTCATGATTAGCCAAGTCATTTGTCCCTAGGTGGACAATGACGTCCAGCTCAGATTCCCGTGCAGCTGTTCTCGTGATCCTGAGGATGCGCTTCCTGTCTCTCCAAGCCATGGCACCAGGCAGGCACCTTACTTCAGTTTTCCCTGCTCCCCCCAGTTCTATCCCCCTAATAATTGAGTCCCCCACCAGGAGCTGCTTCCTTTCCTTGTGGTGTCCTCTGCCTCCTTCCTGTGGGCCTCCCTTGTGCCAGTTGTCCTCAGCCTCCTTAGTCTCCTCTGCGGGTGCATCCATAGGGGAGCTATGCTCCCCCAGAATGGTGTATGGATTGTGGTGTGGAACAACTGACTGGGTGTGCCTCTGTTCCACCATCCTCACCCTCCCTGAGCCCACTGTGGTCCAACTGCTGTGCTTTCTTCGCAACCTCTGAGGTAGTGGTGGTGGCTCTGGTGGTCCCTGGATGAGGGAGGTTCCCTTCCTACCATCCAGTGTGGCCTGGGGGAAGGTCCCCTTACTACTGACCAGTGTGGCCTGACAACGGGCAACTTTCTCCCTCAGGGCAGAGAGTTGTCTGCAAATAGGGCAGCATCTCAGCCTCCAGAAAGACTCCCAGAAGACTGCTACCCCACAGCCATTACATTGCACTACTCCCCACATTTTTTTTTTTTTTGTGTGTGTGTGTGTGTGATTGGTTTGTAATATAGAAATATATATATTATACAATGTGTATGCTTATATTGTCAGTGCAGTGTGCTAGAGAGGATATGACAGTGATATGCACCTTGCACTCTTGAGGAAATGATGCCAGAACCCCAGGTATAAAGGAACTATTTCCAGGGGTGGAGTGGGGTGAGAATGCGAAGGGTTGGGCCTAAACTGTGCCTCCTGACAAATCAGCTAAAAGCTCTGACCCCACCGCTCGATGAGTGCCTTCCTGTCAGCAAGATGCCTACACAACAATTTGACAGAGAAAATACCCTGCTAATCAAACAGAGAAAAATCCACACATCCAAGTCAGACACAGGTAAACCTCCCAGCCCCAAAACAGGCCTGGTGGTTTGTGCTCTGAAAGCTGTCAGCCCCAAAATAAGTCAGCTGTGCTTTAAACTCTTCCTGCACTAAAATGTTAAGAATTGTAACAAACAAACGTAAACCTAGATCCACCTCCCTCTGTTGCTTGAAAGACTGTCTTTTCCTGTTTCACACTGCAGGTTTTCTATGACAACTCATAACCACAGTAACTTATTTAAAAATAGTTTAACTATCACAAACTCCTACGCACCAGTAAATTATTTAAAATAGTTTCTGTCCCAAAATCCTAGTAGTCAATCCAGCTACCCCAAAGGGACAACAAAATGCAGTATTCAAACACTTATGAAGTTACTTCCAAGATAAGCAGAGTTTGCAAGCTTCTTTTCAACTCCTCAGCCACCTGTAATTTATTTAAAATAGTTTAACTGTCAGAAAATCCTAGTAGACAATCTAGCTACCTCCAAGGATCTACCCAAATGCAGTATTTAAATCCTTCTGAAGTTACTAACAAGATAAACAGAGTTTGCAAGCCCCTTCTTGGTTACGCACTAAATAAATATGTGAATAAAAAGCAATTACCAAGGGTAGTTAGTTTCACCTCCCACAGAATTAAGCAAAAGTGCACGTTTGTTGCAGATATCAAGTGCAATATAGAATTTCTCACACAGCTCGCAGCTGAATAAAGAAGTAGTGTCCTTCCAGGTCCAGAAAACCAACAGCCTATTTCTTCCTACCCCACACAAGAATTGCCTTATGTCTGTCCCATGCATTCTTGAATTCTCCCACAGTTTTAGACCCCACAACCTCCTCAGGAAGGCTGTTCCATGCATCCACTACCCTCTTTGTGAAATAATACTTCCTCACATTGCCCTTGAACTGCCCCCCCATCTTTAAATTGTGCCCTCTTGTTCTTGCACATCTCTTTTTCTGAAAGATGCTACCCTCTTGGACTTTGTTGATTCAATGAGGTACTTAAAAGTTTCTATCATGTCCCCCTCTCCCTTCTTTCCTCAAGGGTATACATATTAAGCTCCTTTAGTCTCTCCTACACGGCTTCTCTTGCAGACCCTGCACCATTTTAGTTGCCCTCCTCTGGACTGCCTCTATCCTGTCTATGTTCTTGCGGAGATGGGGTCTCCAGAACTGGACACAGTACTCCAGATGGGGTCTCACCAACTGTCTGTACAGAGGGATAACAACTTCCTGTTTTCTGCTACTGATGCCTCTCCCTATGCATCCCAGTATACCCCCAGCCCTCCCTACTGCCTTCTCACATTGCTTGCTAAACTTAAGGTCATCTGATATGATTATACCCAGGTCCCTTTCCTTTTTATGTTGGCTTGCCGCACTTGCGCGCTGGTCAACATATTGGGAGAGTGGAGATTTGGAGGCACAGCTGCTGTTGGGCGAATGCAGGGCACGCATCAGTAGGTGCGTCCTCATTCCCCAATAAGCCAGCATGCTAGCGCTGACACCAACATTATGTAAAGTGGACAAAACTTGTAAACAAAGTGCCACTGCAATCAGAGACAAGCTCGTCATGCAGCGGCATAAAGATATGCCTCCCATACGTGCCTTTCCTATGAAACATTTCAACAAACATGGCGCCGAAGCCGCCGCATGGCGGGTGAAGCTCGCGCCCCCCCGTGTGACACGCCGACGGGGGCCCCTCCCGTCAGCATCACCCCTCTCAACTGTTGAATGCCGGGGGTGCCCAATCCCTCAGCTCGCGCTCCCCCGACTTTGTTTGCTGGCGGGGTGCCCAATCGGCATAACCCCCCCGTGTTGTGTGATGCGGTGCCCAGCCTCCCCATCGGCTAGTGACCCCCAAACCCACTTAGAGTGGCAATGCTGGGAGCTCACCTCATCGTGCCAAAACAGTCCCGTGCCTTTGTTTGCGGTAGAGGTGCCCAATCCCGGCGGCATTACTTCCGTGTTGTGTGCCCGCGAGGGTGCCCAAACCCCGTCAGCTACTAACCCCCAAACCCACTTAGGTGGCATGCAGGAGCCCACCCCAGCGTGCAAAACATCTCCTTGACGCTTTCTGTACCCACAATACAAAACGGTCCCTCAGTAGTCTAGGTCCGCCCTCCCGCACCCACCCACTGCGCTGCCTCCTCACCTCATACTTACCTCTGGAGTCGTAGCGACGATCTTCAGTGGACCAGGAACACACATCTGCACTCTTCAAAGCCGATCATGAACTGAGGAAATGCCGGTAAGCTGTATAATGGAGTGAATAGGGTTTTAAACTTGTTGCATATCTCAGGCATTTCTTGGATTTTTTACACCAAATTTTCAACATGGGATTTTTGGGGCCCCTCCTCATGAATTCTGTCACTGTCATGGCGTTTATCGGCCTCGAAAGTTGATTTTGCAGTCACTGCGTGAAATCACCTTTCGGGGCCCAATAACGAAATGACAGTGGCGGTGTTCATGAGGTGCCCTCTTAAAAAGCCTAAGTTCCAAAGTTGGTGGAAAAAATCCAACAAATGCCTGTTTTACAAGCGTGCGTTGCGCAGTTGCTATGCAGGCTCGTAACCAACTTACATTTACAATATTTTACTGCGGATTTTCAGCATTGTCATTTTTTTGTACATCTCCTGTGAACAGTACAGCTGCCATTTTCCACATCCTGCCTGAAATGTGTTTCCGCCTTCCGGTATACGATAAGCGCCAGTCACTGTGGGAAATCAGTGTTTGGGGTTATGAAAATGACAGTGACACAGTTCATGAGCAGAGGACCCAAATGCCTATGTTGAAAATTTGGTGATGATACTCCATAAAATAACTGTGTTACGAGCATGCGTTATAGATTGCACGCCGCCTTTCGTCACGTCGTCATTTGTGATATTTTCAGTCTGGATTTTCACCATTGCCATTTTTCCACACCTCTTGATGAACAGTACAGCCGTCATTTCACATATCTGCCCAAAATGTGTTTCGCACTTCCGGCGCAGAATAGCATGGTCGCTGTGTGAAATCACTTTGGGACACTTTGGGAAATAACAGTAACACTGTACATGAGCAGAGGTGCTGAAATACTATGTTGAAAATTTGGTGCCGAAGCCCATAAAATGGAAGTGTTGCAAGCTGCATTGCATATTTCCCATGCACCTAGTAGCCAAGTAAATTTGGTATATTTACATGCCACATTCTCAACACTGGCATTTTCCACCTCCTTATGAACTGTGCAGCTGTCATTTCTCACATCCTGCCCGACATGTTTTCCCTTTTACTACCACCAACACCCAAGGGACACCCTCATGCTTGTCGCTCTCTGCAGGGTGGGGGTGGATTGGCATCAGTTCAATACTTCACTGCCATTCCTATGATGCATCTGTCTAACTCCTGCACTACCAATGCCAATGCCAGCAAGCCAACATTCGGCATTGACAAATGCTTGTTTTTGTTGTCACTACCTCCCCACCATTGTGTATTCTTCCCCTGGGTTCTTGTTTCCCAGGTGCATTATTTTGCACTTCTTTGCACTGAATCCTAGCTGCCATACTTTTGACCATTCCTCCCACCTTGCCAAGTCCCTTCTCATCCTTTCCACACCTCCTTGTGTATCAACCCTGTTGCAGATCTTTGTGTCATCTGCAAAGAGGCATACTTTTCCTTCCAGTCCCTCTGCAGTGTCACTTATGAAGACATTAAAAAGGACTGGACCCAATACTGAACCCTGCAGTACCCCACTAGTAACCCCTCTTTCTTCAGAGTGGACTCCATTTACAATTACCTTCTGTGTCCTGTTGTCCAGCCAATGTTTTACCCAGGCTACCACCCTGGGACCCACTCCCAGGCTGGTTAATTTGACTATTAATCTTTTGTGTGGGACTGTGTCAAATACCTTGCTAAAGTCTAGGTAGGCCATGTCCACAGCCCCTCCCTGGTCTACTACTTTGGTCACCCAGTCAAAGAAATCTATTAGATTCGTCTGACATGACCTTCCCGCTGTGAGCCCATGCTGCCTTGGGTCTTGTGCCCCACTGGCCTCTAGGTACTCAACTATTCTTTCCTTCAGAAGTGACTCCATCACTTGCCTTACCACAGAGGTCAGACTGACAGGTCTGTAGTTTCCTGCCTCTGTCTTGGTCCCACTGTTGTGAAGGGGAATCACATCCGCCTTCCTCCAGTCCTCGGGTACCACACCATCCTCCCATGATTTATTAAAAAGAGTTGCCAGTGGTTTCACTAGTTCCCCCCTTAATTCTTTTAGAATTCTGGGGTGAATTCCATCAGGCCCCATTGCTTTGTCCACCTTCAGTTTTAGGACTTCTTGTAGAACCCTTTCTTCTGTGAAAGGAATGGGATCGACCCCCCCCCCCCCATCAAGAGTGCTTCTGTTAATTGGATTAAGCACTTCCCCCTCCTCTTTTGTGAATACTGAGCAGAAATATTCATTCAGTATCCCTGCTTTTCACTGTCCCCTGCCCACCCACTGCTCATTCTATTCAGCCTCACTATCCCTCCCTTTGTCTTTCTAAGCTCGCTGATGTACCTATAAAAGGTTTATCCCCTTCTTAACTGAGTTGGCTATCTTTTCCTCAGTTTGGGCCTTTGTTATTCTGACTTCCCTCCCTGCTTCCTTCTGCCTTAACTGGTACAGCTCTCTGACCTGCTCTTTCTGTGTTTCCTTATACTTCCAGAATGCTATCTTTTTCTTCCTGACTTTCTCAGCCACCTCTTTTGAGAACCATAGTGGCTTTTTCTTTCATTTTGATTTGTTTATTTGCTTCACACAAAGGCTTGTTGCCTCTGTGATAGCAGTTTTGATGATTCCCCATTGTTGCTCCACACCTCCTTCTAGCCTCTTTGCTAGTGCTTTTCTGAGGCACTCTCCCATCTTGCCAAAGTCAGCCCTCCTGAAGTCCAGTACCCTCACTTTTGTATGGTTTGACTCTGTAGCTGAGTTGAACGTGAACCACACTGTTTGATGGTCACTTGTTCCCAGATGGCAACCCACTTCTAGATCTGAGATCCTCTCATTGCCCCCATTTGAGAGTACGAGGTCTAAGATTGCTCCCTCACAAGTGGGTTACGAAACTATCTGTCCGACGCCTGCCACCTGTAGGGCATCAAGAATGGCCCTGCTCTTGGACGTGGCTGCAGCAAATGTGCTCCAGTTAACATCTGGCATATTCAGGTCTCCCATCAACAGTATCTCCCTTTCTCTGCCATTCTAAGAATGCCTTCTATCATATCCTTGTCCATTCCCTCCCATGACATGAGGTCTGCAACAACCCCTGTGCGGACTGTGGTGCCTTTCCAGTCTCCAAGGTGACCCACAGTGCCTCCTCCCTCCCCTCCCTGTTTACTCTTTTGTTCAGTTGCTTTTATCCCTTCCTTTACATGAGAGCTACTCCCCCCTTCTCCCTGCCTGTCTCTCCTGTAGGTTATGTACCTGGTATGTTAACATCCCAGTCATGGTTCTCTGTGTACCATGTTTCTGTGACTGCTATATCCAGGCATCCTCTTCCATCAAGGCCACCAGCTCAGGAGCTTGTTGCCCAGACTACTGAGCATTGGTACTCATTACCTCCATTTCCTGATGGCCTTACTCATTTTTGCCCCATCCCTGTCCTTCTTGCCTTTATCACTTTCTCCATTTACCCCTGCCCTTCTCCCTATCGACACCTCTATGTTGGTGTTTACCGCACTTACTACCATGATTTTTTTGGGGGGGCTAGGATTTCCCTGCTCCTTTCTAGTGCCTCCCCCATTGGCTAGTTTAAATGCTACCCAATGAAGCATTTAAACCTATCACCAAGGATCCTGGTTCCCCTCCTGGACAGATGCAACCCATCATGCCAGTATAGGCTTGCATCACTCCAGGTGGACCCTCAGTCCCCAATGAAGCCAAATCCCTGAGCTCCACACCAGTTTTTCAACCACTGATTGAATCCCATGGTGTGTAACACTCTAGCCTCTCCTACACCATAGATGGGCAGCACCTCCAGGAAGGTTACCGTGCGTGCTACTTGTCTAAGGCCCCTCCCCAATTCCACAAACTCTTCCTGCACTTTTCTAATCCCTTTCTTAGCCAGGTCATTTGTCCCTAGGTGGACAATGACATCCAGCTCCCTCCCCTGTGCAGCTGCTTCGGCAATCCTGAGGATTCGCTCTGTGTCCCTTCAAGCCATAGCACCAGGCAGGCACCTTACCTCCCTCTCCTCTTCCTCCCCCAGTTCTACCTTCCTAACAATGGAGTCCCCCACCAGGAGTTGTTTCCTTCCCCTGCGGGGTCCCCTGCCACCCTCCTGTGGGTCTCCTTTGTGGAGGTTCCCAGCATCCTCCTTGGTCTCCACTGCGGGTGCCTCCATAGAGGAACCACACTTTGCCAGAATAGCATAGGAATTGTGGAGAGGTACAGCTGGAGGGATGTGCTTCTGTTCCACCACCTACACCCTCCCTGAGCCCACTGTGGTCCAACCGCTCCTCTTTCTTGGCAACCTCTGAGGCAACGGCAGTGGCACTGGTGGTCCCTGGATGGAAGAGGAGGTCCCACAAATCCTGGCCAACTCAGCCTGGAGATGGGCAACCTCCTCCCTCAGCTCCTTACTTTCTGCATGTGTGCCCTTTAAGCTCCTGATTGTCCTGTTCTAAGACAAGAATATCCTATATTTCTCAGTAGACCACTTACTTGCTCAGAGGCAGACCTCCAGCAGCTAGAGGGGGCCGGAGAGCTACTCTTGCCCTTCTAGGATGGTGGGTCTTTGGTGGCTCTGTGATCACTCACTTCCTGCTCCCAAACAGGAAGTTCCTGTTGTCAGTCAAATTCTGTGCGTATAAAAGTAAAACTACCTTTGGGTGGGAGAGTGGAGGGGAAGGAAGGAGGGCAGTATAGTCCCAGCAGAGAAGTCCAGTCACACAGCAGTCCTTTCTCCTGGTGTCTTCTGCCAAGCTACTAGTAAAATCTTTCTAAGACAATCTTTAAATGTAGCTTCCTTCTAGCTAAGCCACTCCTCCTACTTACTAGATCTTCCTACAAGTAATTTAAACCTCACAGCTATCAAGTCCTTTCAATCACCTGAGATATACACCTAGATAACTGTTCAGAAAACCATTCAGTTCGGTTAAGTCAGACAAACACACTTTTTTTTTGTTTTGTTAGTTAGTTTTTTTTTACCCTAAACTAAAGTTCCAAGTACAAGAGTTCTACTTCTTTGGTCCCAGCAGAGCAGTCCAGTCACACAGCAGTCCTTTCTCTTGGTGTCTTCTGCCAAGCTACATGAAGTCACAGGTGCAAAGATCCCGTCAACTTCAGGGACCGCTGGACGGAGGTCCAGAACAAGAGAATTTGAAATGGTCTTGGAGAATATAAAACATGGCAAAGTCACCCCCCCTTTTCTCACCCTTAACCTCACATTTGGGATGAAAGTCTTGGAACATTGATGGCTTAGTAAGGGGGAAAATCCCTTAAACAGGAGAGGACTCTGTCCAGAATGATCTCTAAGGTAGAGGGGAAGTGAGAAAGAGAAAGCGGGAGGAAAATCCCTAAGGGTTCTCTCACAAGATGCACTGATGCAGTCCCTTACTTTAAGGAGATGAAAACAGGTGACATCAATGCCAATTAAGGAGGATACCACAGTGCACCCCACAGAGAATCCCAGGGAGTTCCCTCTGAGGTCAGGACTAAGACCCTACTAGCCACCCTCCTAGAATGGGTGCTCTGTGACGTTTTAGAGAAGGAAACAGAGGGCCCTGAGGTACCAGAGGGACTCTTCCCCCAACTGGCCTCAAAGAGGGGGAAGGCGAAAAGAGTGGAGGTAGCGTCGAAGAGCTGAGGCCCAAGAGGGGAAGGTGGGTGGGAATCAGTAATGAATGGTGAAGATACAAGAAAAAATCAAGAATTACAGAAGGTACGTAATTTTCATATCTTCCCTTGTCAATCTTGAGCATTCATTACTACTGGGTGAGTAGCACGCCCCCTGGAGGCAACCAGACACTGCCCTGAGGGAACAAATTCCCTCTCCCCCTGTGGGTGAGACGCAGGAGGAAGAGACCCTTCAGCCATACTAGGTCAATATCACCTATGGCTGGTTAGGTTGAGGACGTGTCCCCCATGGCCGGGGTGGGGATGGAAGATGCCCCTGAAGATTCCTCCTCGGCCTGCGGGAAAAAAGATGGGTCCCCTGGACAGTGGAGGAAATCACCCTATTCTGGGCAATGGGTGACAATCTAGACAGGTGAAGGCATGCCGTCCACCTAATGAAGATCGCTGTCCCTGCCAGTCTGCAAGCCACCTCGTTGTTGTCGTATGATGCCCTTGCTTGGTGCCTTGCAAGCTCCAAAGCCTGTGCAGAGAGGGCAATGGCTTGCCTAGATTCCTCCGAAGCAGGAAAGGATGCTAAAACCTGCACCATCGTCGACCACAGGTGCCTGTTGTAGGCAGTGCGATGAGCCTGATGTGAGCTGATGCAGAGCAACACTCAAGCTGATGAGAAAACTCTTCTTCCCCACTGGTTGAACTCAGCAGAATCTGGATCCAGAGGTCGGTCATGTGCTGGGTGTTGAAGCCTGGAAGGAGTGTCTAAAGCCATCACTCCTGAAGGTGAGTGAGGCAGTGAACCAAGAGACTCCTGGGGAGTGCAATACCTCCTCCTGCAGTCTGCTGGGGTTTGGGATGAGGTGGCTGGTGACTGCCAGGTGTGGATAGATGCTTCCTGAAAAGGAACAGGCCAGGAAGGCACCACTAGGTAGTTGGCACTGAAATCTTCTGAGAAACGAGCACGTCTCCCACTCGGTATTGCATCTTACTACATGGGACATATGGAGCTCCTAAATTAGCCTTGCGAGGAACCGCTGATATTTGATAAAATCAGCATCAAAGGAAAGGTGGACAGAATGTTCCTCTTCCTCAATGAGGAAGTAGAGGAGCTCAGGTGTTTGCAGTCCCCCGGCAGTGGGGGAGACAGGTGAAAGACCTGCTCGTCCATAGCTCTAACATACCTAAGGAAGGCCGCCACAGTGGCCCAGAATGTCTTCCAGGTTAAAGGAACCATAAGACCCACATGGCCTGGGAGCGGGGGAGAGGGAGGTGTCTGCAGAGGGATTGGGGAAGGGCACCTCACAGAAAGTGTTTGGCCTCTGCTAGGGCTCTGAGACCCAGCGGCAGATCCTCCCATTTAGGGGGACCCTGGGATCGATCCAGTCAGTGAATGCTGCAAATGTAAAAAAAAAATCCTGGCTGAGCCCTGAGGGAGAATCTCCCCTGTGCTATGACTGAGGTTGTATGGTACCAGAAGGGCAACCCTCAGTGCTGCCCACTAAGGGTGCCTCTGAAGTCTCAGAGGAGGAGAAGCGGGGCTTAGCGCTTTGGCTCTTCCCCACTCCCATAGGGTAGTGGAGGAAGGTCTCTGCACTTCACCCGACCTCTCAATCCCTTGGATTCCACCCTCTTCTTCGAACCCAATGACAAGGGGTCCTCCAATCCCACAGGCCCTCTGAGGGAGGCCACAGAAGAGGGGTAGTTAGTGAAGCAGACACAAAGGTAGAGAAGTCAATAGGGAGCAGGACAGGGGTAAATCCAGAAAAAGGCAGTAAGGACAGGAATGGGCCTACAAGGGGTAAGGCCATCAAAAAATGGAGGGCAACAAGTACCAATGTCCATAGTCTGGGTAAAAAGCTCCCTGAACTAGTGGCCTTGATGGAAGAGGAACGCCTGGACATCATGGCAGTCACAGACGCATGGTACACAGAGAACCATGGTTGAGATGTCAACATATCAGGGTACACAATCTGCAGGAGCGACAGGGAAGATAAATGAGGAGGAGGAGTCACTCTCTACATAAGGGAAGGAATCAAAGCAACAGAACTAAAGGGTAAACAGGTAGGGAAGGAGGCACTGTGGGTCACCCTGGAGACAAGAAATGGCACCTCAATCCGCACAGGGGTTGTTTACAGACCCCCGTCTCAGGGGGAGGCAATGGACAAGGAAATGATAGAAGAAATCCTTAGAATGGCAGGGAAAGGAGAGATATTGTTGATGGGGAACCTGAATATGCCAGATGTTAATTGGAGCACCTTTACTACAGCCACGTCCAAGAGCAGGGTCATTCTCGATGCCCTACAGGGGCATACCTCAGACAGCTAGTGTTGGAACCCACTCAGGAGGGAGCAATCTTAGACCTGGTACTCTCAAACGGGGATGGAGAGAGGTTCTCAGATTTAGAAGTGGGTAGCCATCTGGGAACAAGCAACCACCAAACAACGTGGTTCACAATAAACACAACTGTAGAGTCAAGGCATACAAAGGCAAAGGTGGTACATTTAGGAGGGCTGACTTTGGCAAAATGGGAGAGTGCCTCAGGAAAGCACTAGCAAACAGGCAAGAAGGAGGGGTGGAAGAACAATGGGGAAAAATCAAAACTGCAATCACAGAGGCAACAAGCCTTTGTGTAAAGCAAATCAACAAAATAAAATGAAGGAAAAAGCCACTATGGTTCTCAAAAGAGGTGGCAGGAAAGGTTAAGGAGAAAAGGATACCATTTAGGAAATATAAGGAAGCACAGAAGGAGCAGGACAGAGGACTATATACCAGCAGGAACATCTGCCAGAACTAGACACATGGTGGATTCCCTGCGGGCGGGGGGGGCTCAAACAACTGGTACAACAACCCACAAGAGACAGGGCTATCCTATATCTAGGACTGACTAACAGGGAAAAGATCTCAGATCTCCAGGTTGAAGGTCACCAGGGGGCCAGTGACCATCACATGGTATGGTTCAATTTGGCCACTAGAACTAAATCATCGCATTCCAAGGCAAAAATATGGAACTTCAGAAGAGCTGACTTTGATAAGATGCCCAACAGAGTTAAACTACCCCCGGCAAAAAGAAATACAGGTGAGATGGTACAGGCAAAGTGGGCAGGCATTAAGGATTCAGTACTTGAAGCAACATCCCACTGTGTTAGAAAAAAAAGGAAGTGCAAAAGAAGAAGGAAACCACTTTGGTTCTCAAAAACAGTAGCAGAAAAGGTCAAAGCCAAAAGGCTGGCCTTCAGAAAATATAAGGGAATGCAGCAGAATGAAGATAGGGAGGCATACCAAACTTCCCTAAGGGAAGCAGGGAAGGCAGTAAGGCAGGCAAAGGCCCCAACCAAGGAAACTCTAGCACAAACAGTAAAAGAAGGTGACAAGACTTTCTATAGCTACACTAGTCAAAAAAAAAGTCCAGAGCGGGTATTGCTAAGATCAAAGAGGATAAGGGGGCATATAAGGAGGAAGACCATGTAAAAGTATCTATCCTAAATATATACTTCTGCTCAGTATTCACTGAAGAGAAGGTAGGGCAGGGCCCACAGCTCAACACCATGGACACGGGGGGGGGGAGGTGTGCACTAGTCCCTTCACAAAAGAAAGGGTCCTACAATAGCTCGATAAGCTCAGGGTGGACAAGGCCATGTGACCTGATGGCATACATCCCAGGGTACTAAAGGAACTAAGGATGGAACTAGCAAAGCCATTATTGGAACTGTTTAGTCTCTGAGCAAGGGAGAGGTCCCAGAAGACTGGAGAAGGGCTCATGTGATCCCGCTCCACAAGAGTGGTAGCAGGGCAGAGGCAGGGAACTACAGACCACTCAGTCTTACATCAGTAGTGGGCAAGATTATAGTGGCACTCCTTAAGGAAAGGATAGTGCAACACCTGGAGTCCATAGGAGCACAGGATCCAAGACAGCATGGGTTTACAAAAGGAAGGTCTTATCAAACTACTCTCATAGATTTATTTGACTGGGTAACCAGAGTGGTGGACCAAGGGGGAGCAGTTGATGTCTCCTACCTTGACTTTAGCAAAGCTTTCAATACTGTTCCACATAGAAGATTGATTAATAGGCTGGGTAGGCTCAGGGTGGGTCAGAAGTTGGTCAACTGGGTGGCAAACTGGTTGACGGGCAGAAAACAGAGAGTGGTGGTAAACGGTATACAGTCAGAAGAGATGCAAGTCACAAGTGGGGTACCTCAAGGATCAGTCCTGGGGCCAGTCCTCTTCAACATCTTCATCAGTGACATTGCAGATGGACTGGAGGGTAAGGTTTGTCTGTTTGCAGATGACACCAAGATCTGCAACAGAGTAGATGATCCAGATGGGGTGGGCAGAATGAGAAGAGATCTGGATAAACTAGCAAAATGGTCAGAAGAATGGCAACTGGGTTTTAACGCAAAGAAGTGCAAGATCATGCACATAGGGAAGAGAAACCCTGAAACCACCTATAGGCTGGGAGGGGAGTTGTTGGTAGTCACAAGGAAAGAAAGAGACTTGGCCATCATCAACACCGATGACCTGAAATCATCCAAGCAGACCACTAAAGCAGTAGGTAAGGCTAGGGAGATGCTGGGGTGTATCAGTAGGGGTATCACAAGTCGTAAGAGAGAGGTAATAATCCCTCTTTACAAGACACTGGTTAGGCCCCATCTGGAGTACTGCATGCAGTACTGGAGGCCACACCTTCACAAGGACACTAACCAGATTGAGGCAGTCCAGAGAAGGGCAACCAAAATGGTGCAGGGACTGCATCAGAAAACACATGAGGACAGATTAACGGAGCTCAATATGTATACTTTAGAGCAAAGGAGGGAGAGAGGTGATATGATCGAAACATTCAAACACCTTAAGGGCATTAACAAGGTGAAACAGTCTAACATGTTTCAGTATAAGAAAAATAGCAGGACAAGAGGACACAGCATGAGATTAGAGGGAGGCCGATTAAGGGGTAATGTGAGGAAGTTCTTTTTCAAAGAAAGAGTGGTGGATGCAAGGAACAGCCTACCTCAGGAAGTGGTGGATATGAATACAGTGCAGGGCTTCAAACAGACACAGGATAGGCATAAGGGAGCAATACAGATGAGTATGAATAGATAGGCCATTGACAGAGCAAAGGCCAATGGCACATTCATAAGGTAGAAAAAGAAATGGGCAGACTGGATGGGCCTTGTGGTCCTTATTTACCATCAACTTCTATGTTTCTATATCAGTTTAAACAGAAGGAGGCAGGGAAGGCAGTCAGAATAGCAAAGGCCCAAACTAAAGAAAAGATAGCCAACTCTGTTAAGAAGGGGGATAAAACCTTTTATAGGTACATTAGGGAGCAAAGAAAGACCAAGGTTTATAAAGGAGAGGGAATGTGAGCAGAGGGTGACAGTGAAAAAGCAGGGATACTGAACAAATATATCTGCTCAGTATTCACAAAGGAAGAGGAGGGGGAGGTACCCAAACCAGATAATATAAACACTCTGGCTAGGGGGGTTGATACCAGTTCATTCACAGAGAAAAGGGTCCTGAAAAAACTCTTACAACTGAAGGTGGACAAAGCAATGGGGCCTGATGGGATTCACCCCAGAATTCTAAAAGAACTAAGGGTAGAACTAGTGACACCACTGACTACCCTCTTTAACAAATCATGAAAAGATGGGGTGTTCCTGAGGACTGGAGGAGGGCAGATGTGATTCCACTTCCCAAACATGAAAGAAGGACAGATGCAGGAAACTACAGACCTGTTAGTTTGACCTCAGTGGTAGGGAAAAGGATGGAATCACTTCTGAAGGAAAGAACTGTTGAGTACCTAGAGGACAGCAGGGCACAGGACCCGAGGCAGCATGGATTCACAGCAGGAAGGTCATGTCAGATGAATCTAATAGATTTCTTTGACTGGGTGACAAAGTAGTAGACCAGGGAGGGGCTGTGGACATGGCCTACCTAGACTTTAGCAAGGCATTTGACACAGTCCCATACAAAAGATTAATATACAAGTTAGCCAGCCTTGGAGTTGCTCCCAAGGTAGTAGCCTGGGTAAAAAATTGTCTATACAACAGGACACAGAGGGTAATAGTAAACGGAGTCCACTCTGAAGAAAGGGGGGTTACTAGCGGGGTGCCGCAGGGTTCAGTACTTTATAAGTGACATTGTGGAGGGACTGGAAGACAAAGTATGTCTCTTTGCAGATGACACAAAGATCTGCAATAGGGTTGATAAACAAGGTGGGGTGGAAAGGATGAGAAGGGACTTGGCAAGGTTGGAGGAATGGTCAAATGTATGGCAGCTTAGATTCAACGCAAAGAAGTGCAAAGCAATGCAGCTGGGAAACAAAAACCCAGGAGAAGAGTACACAGTGGGGGGTGAGATACTAACAACAACAAAAATAGAAAGGGACCTGGTGGTAGTCATATCAGATGACCTAAAGGTGGGCAACCAATATAAGAGGGCAGTAAGGAGGGCTGGGGGGGATACTGGGATGCACAGGAAGAGGCATCACCAGCAGAAAACAGGAAGTTGTTATCCCTCTGTACAGAGAGTTGGTAAGACTCCATCTGGAGTACAGCATGCATTTCTGGAGACCACGTCTCCGCAAGGACATAGACAGGATGGAGGCTGTCCAGAGGAGGGCAACTAAAATGGTGCACGGTCTGCACCAGAAGACATACAAAGAGAGACTAAAGGAGCTTAATATGTATACCCTCGAGGAAAGGAGGGAGAGGGGGACATGATAGAAATGTTCAAGTACCTCAAGGGAAACAACAAAGTCCAAGAGGGTAGCATCTTGCAAAAAAAGAGATGTGCAAGATGAAGGGGGCACAATTTGAAGATAATGGGGGGACGGCTCAGAGGTAATGTGAGGAAGTATTTTTTCATGGAGAGGGTTGTGGATGCATGGAACGGCCTTCCTGAGAAGGTTGTGGAGTCAAAAACAGTGGGGGAATTCAAGAATGCATGGGACAGACGTAAGGCAATTCTAGTAGAGGGTAGGAGGAAGTAAGCTGTTGGTTAACTAGGATCTGCAGCTTATCCCAGGGTTTTAAATAATTGATTAGCAGTTTTTTTTCTTGGGACAATGCTAACTGTACAGAAAGTATTTATATAGGTTTTCTAGAAATGTTATGTTTGTTAAACACAGTGAGTCAAGTCCTATGCATTTTCACAATGTTTTAACACTTTTATTAGCAAAATGCTAATCAATTTTTGGAGTTAAACAAAACCAATTATCCATTAGGTAGGGAAATGGACAGACTAGGTGGGCCAAGCAGTCCTTATCTGCCATCAAATTCTATGTTTCTATTCCCATCCCTACCAAGAAGGCCCTGGCAGCACCAGAAATGGCAGCTGCCACAGCCCCCACAATCAAAACTGCCACACTAGGTCCCCCTGAGACTGCTATCCACTGCAGCACCCCAATGCTGGTGTCAGCGTGGGAGGCTGCAGGGACCACAGGCTCTGGGGAGTCCAGGAGGCGAACACTGGACTGCCTGGTGCTGTGTCCAAGAGGACTCCCTGACTCCGAGGAGTTGGGATGCCAATTTGGATCGGTCAGCAGGTCATCCACCTACAAAGAGGAGGAGCCCACGCAAACCGCCAGACTAGTGACCCTGGGAGCTCTTTTAGCAACGATGCCAAGAACGGTGCCATTGTGGAACACGGCACTACCTGTGGCACTGCCACGATCACCGGCACTGCGAACAGCACCGGAATCCGAAGTGGTACCAACAGGCAGCACCAGGGGTCCACCAGTGCTGGGCCTAGCAACCAAGGGCCACAACACCAGGGGAGCCTGCACCTCCATGAAGGTGACTGCCATGGCGGTGCTCACAACCCGGCTCCGCAGGGAACAGAGCTGGTCCTCCAGCTTCGCTGAAAAAACCTCCTTGGCGGCAAGGCTAGAATCTGAGGCAGTTTCCTTCTCACTGGGGTGTATAGACCCAGAAGGGGACCAGGAGGCAGGGTCAAGAGATTTTGCCATGGCATCACTAGTATGACACTATCCTCTGAAAGTCAGCGAGGCCCTGCCAACTTTAAACACGCGGATCTCAAGAACATGGTGGTCCATGGAGAAACAGGTGTTACAGTTGTCCATCTTGTGGTTGGGACCCAGGCAATGCAACCAAACATCATGCTGTTCCGTGATGGAAAAATGCCGGCCACAGGGTCACCGGCGCATGGGGGCACAGCCTGCTTTGAATTTTCTTTTGGGCCCCGAATCAGACATGATGGGAAAGAAATTCAACGAACTTTAAGAAAAAGGATCCGGCACTATTGGTAGAAATAAAAGGAACAGGCTTAGAGGTTTCCAACGGTGTCGGGTGGATTCAGAACCGGGATGGAGATGGAGAGGCAGAAAAATGGTGTAGAACTGCAAAGGCCTAGTGACGCAGATGAACTTTCAGCAACTTGCACAGCAGGTGTGACCTCGATGGTGGGAGAAACAGAACTGGGGTGGAAGAGGAGTCTGTGGTGCCTAACAGTCAACACTCGGGTGCCACGCAATGCGTCAGCCTCGTGGGCGGCACCATCGGCGCTGACCCCCCACCCCCAAAAAAAGCTCCTGTGCAGGTGCATGCCTCCAGCTTACACCCAGCAGTAATGAAAGGTGAAGATTGACAAGGGAAGATTTACTGTTACAGGTGAGTAACATGTGTTTCTAGGGTTGTGGATATGTTGTTCTATCCACACATCTGGCAGACTCCCAGCAGTTCTTCACGAGGAGGGAGGCAAGGCACAAACACCCTACTTGGGAAATAAGGACTGGAGAACTGAAGCCGAAAAACCAGCATCCTGGCATGACTCAGGGTCAATGTACTAATGGGAAATGAAGGTGTGTGCTGACTTCCAGGTAGTACCCCCACAGATTTCCTGGATAGGGACGTCCCTAGAAGCAGCTACCGATGCAGCAGTATGGCGGGCGGAATGAGCCCTTAGTCCTCCCGGAGGATCCTTTCCCACCCACCTATAGCAGAGATCAATGCAGGATGTGATTCACCTGCTAATCATCCATTTGGCTGCAGGTCTGCCAGGTGTGGCTTCAGCGTAGGTGACAAACAGCTGGAAAACCTCTGCCCGAACTCCAGCCATGTGCTCTTTGTAGTAAACGAGCACTCGCCTCAGATCCAAAGTATGGAGATTGTGTTCGGCCCCCGAGGTGTGATTCAGGAAGAACACTGGAAGAGTCATCACCTTGTTCAGGTGAAACTCTGACACAATCTTCAGAAGGAACTTCGGGTTGGGGCACAGGACAGCTTTGTCCCTGTGGTAGACCAGGTAAGAAGACTCCACCAAATGCGCAGGGAGCTCACTGATCCTGCTGGCTGACATGACAGCCACCAAGACGGTGGTCTTCCATGACAAGTGAGACATCTCACACCTGTGCACCAGTTCGAATGACTTGCCCATGAGCGCTGCCAAAACAAGCAACAAGTCCCACGCTGGTGGTGGTTCATGCACTGGAGGGGAAATGTGGTCAAGGCCTATAAAAAAGTGCCAGAGCACCTTCTCCTGTGCCACCGACTGCTGACCAGCCCTCACCCAGTAAGTAGAGATGGCTGCCAGGTGCACCATAAGGGTCGTCGACCGAAGTCCTCCTTTGGAGAGAGACCACAGGTAGTCCAAAATACTAGCCACTGGATAGGTCAAGGGGTCCAACCCCTTGCCCCGACAGCAAATGAAGAATCTCTTCCATTTGAAGGCATAGCACTTTCTGGTTGATTCCTTACTAGATACCTTCACCACAGTGAGGACATCTTTGGAGAGACCCAAAGCCTGGAACTCTAGCCACTCAGAAACCATGCTGACAGGTGCAGGGATTGAAGGTTCAGGTGGAATACCTTCCCCTGATTAATGGAGTGCAGATCTGAGCATATTGGAAGATGCTTCAGGTGCCTGGTGCTGAGGCTGAGGAGATCGGGTACCAAAACTGGCGGGGGCAATCTGGAGCCACCAAGATCACCTGTGCTTTGTCTCTCTTGACATTGAGTAGCATCTTGTGGATCAAGGAAAGTGGAGGGAAGGCATAAAAGAGGCCTGGGGTCCACGGCCTCAAGAAGGCATCCCCCAGCAGCGAGCCCTGCTGAGAGGAGTGGGCACAATACAGCCTCAGCTTTGAGTTCTTCCTGGAGGCAAACAGGTCCACCTGAGGGGTGCCCCACTGGGAGAACAGACTGAACTACCTCCGGATGGAGAGACCACTCGTGAAACACCTCACCTACCCAGTTGAGGGTGTCCGCCAGCTGACTGGAAGCTCCTGCCACATGGATGGCCAGGAGATCTGCCTCCAGGCTGTGCACAAGGGTCCATATGCGGAGAGGTTCCTTGCACAAAGGCAGGGAGTACGTTCCACCCTGTTTGATGAGGAAGCATATGGTCGTAGTGTTGTCCATCTGGACTTGGACCACCTGACCCCAAGCAAATAGAGTGAATGTAGTCAGCGCCAGCTAAACTGCTCTGAGCTCCAGTAGGTTGATGTGGCATCAGGATTCCTTGGGTGTCCAGAGCCTGTTGACTCTGTGTTCCCCCAGATGGGCATCCTAGCCCATGAGAGAGGCAACGTTCATCAAGATGACCATCGGCTAGGGGCAGACAAATGGGATTCCTTCCTGCAGATGCTCTGGGACTAGCCACCACTGGAGGGCATCCCACATCTTCTGGGTCACAGTGACCAGCTGGTCAGAGTGACCCTTATGCTAAGACCACTGGCTGGCCAGTTCCCACTGCAGGGAGCGCATATGCCAATGGGCCCATCAGACCATGCTGGTGCAGGCCACCATGTAACTCAGAAGTTGCAGGAAGTCCTAGGCAGGGCGCAAGTGCCCAACCAGAAATGATCAGGAAAAGGAGGAGAGAACCTCCACCCCATCCACCAGGAGCCTGGCTCTGGCTCTGCAAGAGTCAAGCTCTGCCCCAATAAAGCTGATCACCTGCGAAGGCATAAGTTCTGACTTGGCCTCATTGACGAGGAGGCCAAGATTGATGCAGGTCTGGAGGGCCAGGTCCCTGGACCACTCCACCTCCTGCCTGGAGGTACCTACAATCAGCCAGTCATCCAGGTAGGGTTTACACCCTGGCCCTTCAGCACCTCAGGTAAGCTGCCAGCACTGCTATGCATTTGGTAAAGACTATGTGGGCAGCGGAGTAGCCGAAAGGCATGGCTGGGAACTCATAGAGGGTTCCCATGGCTCAGAAGCAGAAGAACCTTCAGTGGGAAGGATGGCTTGGGATGTGAAAGAACACGTCCTGGAGATCCAGACAGCAAATTCACATGTCTTACTCAAGAGATGGTATGATCTGGGACACAGTTACCATCCTGAAGGTGTGGGACCTGAGGAATTTGTTCAGGTCATGCAGATCTAGAATGCAGTGCCATCGCTCTGTCTGCTTTGGCACCAGAAAGTACCTGAAGAAAAACCCTGGGTGTTCCAGAGGATCCGCTACCCTGACCATGACCTCCTTGCAGAGGAACTGGGCTATGTCATCTCGAGAGCTGACCAAGTGTCTGCGGATATCAAGTCCTCTCGTGGGGCACGGGCGCAGCTTGGAGTGTACTGCTTGAATTCCAGAGGCAGACCCTAACCGACCACTTCCAGAACCCACCTGTCCATGGTGACAGCAGACCAGGCGGAAAGAAAGTGGTGGAGCCAGTCCCCCACAGAAGGACCCAGAGAAGGTGTGATGGGCATGATGGTGGCACCTCACTGAAGACAAAACTCATTAGAGTTTTAAAGTTTTGAAAGTAAATCTGAAGATTTTAGGCACGGGCATACTCAATGCGGGAGCGGTAAGGAGGGAACCTGCTTCTTCCAGCGGAAAGAAAGATCTGGCATCATGGGGTGGAGCCAAGGGTTTTACCCCCCAGGTGGGTGGGAGGAGCCAGCTTGAAGACTTTCCAGCATCTCTTAAAGGAGAAAGGACACTGCCAGATGAGTGGAAAGAAATACAGGTTACTCCCCTGTAACAGGAGTTCTAGGAATGGTATATGTTGTTCATCCACACTTATTGGCAGGTTCCTTGCCACTTTAAATCTTGCCGGAAGGTCTTCAAGCTGGCTCCTCCCACCCACCCGGTGGTAAAACTCGGCTCAGCCCATGACGCCAGATCTGGCCCGCTGAAACTCAGGTTGTGCGTCAAGCCGGAGGTTTGAGGATCAGGGATGAACAACATACCATTCCAGAACTCCTGTTACAGGTGAGTAACCTGTATTTCTAGGGACATGGATATGTTGTTCATCCACACTTATTGGCAGACTCCTAGCAATTCTCCGGGAGGAGGGAGGCAAGGCACACACCTCTACTTAGGAATAAAGACTGAGAACCGAGGCCCAAAACCAGCATCCCGCGTGACTCAAGGTCGATGTGGTAATGGGGAATAAGGGTGTGCTGACTCAGGTAGCAGCCCTGCAGATTTCCTGGATAGGGACGTCCCTGGAAGCAGCCACCGATGCAGCAGTATGACGGTAGAATGAGCTCTTATCCTCTGGGAGGCTCCATGCCCGCCAACTTATAGCAGAGATCTATGCAGGAGGTGACCCACCTGCTTATCGTCCGCTTGGCTGCTGGTCTGCCAGATGCGGCTTCAGCGTAGGTGACAAACAGCTGGCTAACCTCCTGAATTTCAGCTGTCGCTCCTATAATAATGGCGCCTTCTAGGGTCCAAAGTATGGAGCCTGTATTCGCCTCGAGGTGTGACTGGGGTAGAACACCGCAGAGTCAACACCTGGTTAAGGTGAAACTCCCGACACCACTCGGAAGGAATTTCGGTGGGGCAGGACAACCTTGTCCCTGTGGAAGACCAGGTAAGGAGACTCGATGCAGAGCGCCTGAGCCTCCCATCCTTCTGGGTGACGGATAGCCACCAAGAAGGCGGTCTTCCACGACAGGTGAGAGATCACACCTGTGCATTGGTCGAATGGCTTGCCCATGAGCTTTGCCAGTACCAGCAGTAAATCCCACTGGAGGTGGAGGTTCTCGACCGAGGGAAATGTGATCAAGGCCTTGAAAAAGCGCCTACCACCTTATCCTGCGCCACCGACTGCTCCCGGCCCGCGCCTGGTAAGCAGAGATGGCTGCCAGGTGCACCTTGAGGTCGCTCGACCTAAGCCCTGACTAGAAAGGGACCATAAATAGTCCAAAATGCTTGCCACAGAACAGGAGGAAGGGTCCAAGCCCTTGCCCTGACACCAAATGGAGAATCTCTTCCATTTAAAGGCGTAGCATTTTCTGGTCGACTCTCAGGACGCCCAACAACATTGAGGACCTCGTCGGAAAGACCCAAGGCCTGGAACCTAACCGCCAGGAACCAGGCCGCCAGGTAGGATTGAAGGTCCGGATGGAACACCTTCCTGATTGACTGAGAGCAGGTCCGGGCGAGCTGGAAGCTGCCTCGGGAGCCTGGAGCTGAGGCTGAGGAGATTGGGTACCAGAACTGGCGGGCCAGTCTGGGGGCTATCAGAATCACCTGCGCTTGTCCCTCTCGCCTTGAGAAGCACTCAGAATCAAGGAAATGGGGGAAAGGCGTGAAGAGGCCCGGGGTCCACAGCCTCGAGAAGGCATCCCCTGCAGCGAGCCCTGCTGAGGGGGCAGGCATGAAACAGCCTCAGCTTCGCTTCCCCTGGAGGCAAACAGGTCCACCTGAGGTGTGCCCCAGAGGAAGAACAGATCTTGTACTACCTACGGCAGGAGAGACCACTCGTGAGATGCAGCCCCTATCCAGCTCAGGGCATCGGCCAGGGTGTTGGAGGCTCCTGCCACATGAATGGCTAGGAGATCTGCCTCCAGGCTGCGCACGAGTGACCAAATGTGGAGAGCTTCCTTGCATAGAAGCAGGGAGCGTGTCCCGCCCTGGCGGTTTAGGTAATACATGGTCGTGGTATTGTCCGTCTGGACTCAGACCACTTGAGCCCGGAGAAACGGAGCAAAGGCGGTGAGAGCTAGGAGGACCGCTTGGAGCTCCAGCAGGTTGATGTGGCATCGGGACTCCCACGGGGACCAGAGGCCGTGCACTCGGTGTTCCCCCAGATGGGCACCCCAACCCATCAGAGAGGCATCGGTCGATAGAGAGACCGCCGGCTCGGACGGACAAACGGATGCCCTCCTGCAAATGGAATGGAACGGTCCACCACTGGAGAGCGCCCACATCTCCTGGGTCACTATCACTAGCTGGTCCAAAGGATCGCAGCTGCCAGGACCATTGGCTGGCCAGTCCCCATCGAAGGGGGCGATGCCAGCGAGCCCAACGGACCACGCTGGTACAGGCCGCCATGAGACCCAGGAGGCGAGGAAGTCCCAGGTCAGGGCTAATTGCCCCAACCAGAATGATTGGGCAAAGGAGGTAAGAACCTCGCCCTGTCCGCCGAGTCGTGCTTTCTGGTCAAGAGAGTCGAGCTCTGCCCGATGAACAGGATCACCTGCTTCGCCTCAAGTTCGACTTTGGTCTTGATGAGAAGGCCAAATTGAGAGCAAACCTGAGGGCCAGATCTCTGGACCGCCCACCTCCTGGCCTGGAGGCTGCTATCAGCCAGTCGTCCAGGTAAGGGCACACCCGACCCCTCGGTGCCACAGGAATGCTGTCACCACTGCCATGCATTTGGTGAAGACCCTGGGAGCTGGAGATAAGCTGAAGGGCATGGCTCGGAACTCGAAGAGGGATCCCTCCGCTCGAAAGCGGAGGAATCTCCGATGTGACAGACGGATAGGGACGTGAAAGAACGCGTCCTGTAGGTCCAGAGAGCAGAACCACACACCGTGTTCCAGAGATGGTATTATCTGTGCCAGAGTGACCATCCTGAAGGTTCGAGACCTTAGGAACTTGTTCAGGTCGTGTAGGTCGAGAATGGGGCGCCAGCCCCCCGTCTGTTTCGGAACCAGGAAATACCTGGACACGAACCCCGGGTCTGAAGGGGGGTCCTCTACCTCTGTGATCACCTCCTTTTGGAGGAGGAGAGCGATGTCGGCTCGGCGAGCCGCCACTGAGGCTGCGGATTCGAGGCCCCCGAGGTGCGACGGCTCTGAAGGGCGGACCTGCCTCGACTTCCAGAGGGCAGGCCTTTTCCCACCACCTTCAGTACCCACCTGTCCGTGGTAACAGCGGACCAGGCGGAAAGGAAGTGTCTGAGCCGTCCCCCCACGGGGGGAACCAGGGGTGAGGTGACAGGGATGGAGGCGACACCCCTCAGCCCGTCACTGGGCAGGCTTGGAGGAAGGACCGGCCGAGGGACCACCTGGGCCTTTTCCTCCCTGCTTCCTGTTGGAGGAAGCTGACGGCTTGGGTTTGGGATGCCAAGATCGAGCCTGCTGGCCCTGACGTTGCTGGGCCAGGTGCGCCGCGGGCACAGAAGGACGAAAGGGCTTAGGCTGTGGCTTACGGCCTTTGTCCTTCTGAGCGGAAGAGACCGAGTCCAAGGTAGCATTGGACTTCTCGATCCTCTGCAGGTGACCTTCCACCCCAGGGCCGAAGAGGTCAGTCCCCAAAAAGGGAACATCCGCCAACTTGTGCTGGGTATCAGAGGTAAAGGTGGATATCCTCAGCCAAGCCTGGACGACGCATGGCCACTCGCGGCCACCACAGACCTGGCATGAGTCCTCAATGTTCAACGCAGTCTGAGCTGCTGTTACACCGCCTCTACCCTGGTCCCGCACCTGCCTGACCGTAGTCTGCAGATCCGCAGGAAAATGAGGACAACCTCATCCAGGGAGCCCAACAGGGCGTGGAGAAAATGTGCCATGAGGACAGCCGAACTGGCCTGACGAAGGCCGAGAGAGGACGAAGCGACTTTTCGCCCAGCATAATCCAATTTCTTGGATTCCTTGTCGGGAGGTTTGTTCATATCCTCGGCGCTCTCGGCACGCGGAAAACGCTGTCGGTAACCAACCCTCGCCGAGGGGTGTTCCGAAAAACCGGACAGGGAACTGGTAGGGACCGCATACTTCCTGGCCATCCTGGCCGAAGGCGCAGGGCAGGAAGCAGGACGCTGCCAAAGTTCCAAGGCCGGACCCACTATGGCTTCGGCCACCGGAAAGGCCTCCGTAGGAGAATCCCCTCGGTCCAGAATCTCCGTGAGGGGATACCTGGCCCGTTTAGAAACGGGTTCGTGCTTCATCCCGTGGACTCGAGATGAGTCGAAGCAACCCTAAGAAGGACGGAAGGGCTATCGCCCACTGACTGCCTCCCGAGGACCCAAGTCCATGCGCTTGGAGAAGAGGGAGGAACCATCATCGACTCGAAGAGTCCTCAAAGAGCTGCCTCGGGCCTGAGCCACCCTCCACCTGCCGAGGTTTTTCGGGAGTGAGGGTGACAGACAGCCTATGGGGCAAACCCAAGGCCGACCGAGAATTTTTGGTCAGAGCCCCAACTAATGGCTGTGGAGGTGGAGGTTCCACCAGAATCGGTGGGGCAGCTGGAATTGGCCGAACAACCGGCCTGGGAACAGGCTCCTCGGCTACAACGAGGGGTTGTTTCGGCGCCGGTGACAGCCACTTAATGGCCAGGGAAGACGACTGAGTCGGCTTATTCCCGTCAAAAGGAGCTGCCATTACGAGTTCCTCGCATCTCGACGAATCTCTGGCGCCGCCTCCTCGCCGAGAAGAGGAAGAGCGGCGGCGCTTAGCGTGCCGAGACCGGAGACCACCTATGGTGGCGGAATCGGTCGGACCACGAGGATGTCCGAGACCGAGACCAGAGTCCTCGACCAGGCCGAGAAGGCGAGGAGAAGTGTCGGAAACCGCACTCTCGCTCGGACGATCCCACCGGCTCCGGAACCAGAGGCACAGACGAGCCGACGGGATCCTCAACTCTCACCGGGGAACTGGGAGAGGATTTCAGCTTTCCAGTCGACAACTCCGCCTAACGGGTCGAGAAAATCTCGACCGCTGGCCGGGAGTCTCAGTCAACTGACCTGACGGGACAACCGTGAAGCCAGTGGTCGAAGCTGAGGGTTCACCGCGTCCACTGTCGACAAGGGAGGGGATCTTCCGGCCCCAAGAGCGCCTCACGGAGACTTACTTTGTTCTTTTGGACCTGGAAAGGTCCCGGAAGTTGGACCCTCACCTATGGTCGAGAGGTCAGACAAAGCTCCTTAAAAGAAGCCGAGTACGGGGCACCGAGAGAGCGGACAAATGCCGGAGCCGAGGTGAGAAGTGGTCTGCCACCTCCTCTTCGAGGGCGATCATCTGTTCGAACCGGATCCGCCGAGCCCGACCGCCGGACACCGCTAACTGGCCTCTTTAGATTTCACCGTGGAATTCTCTCGGGCGCCCAGTTGTAATCGGGCAGCACGGCCCTGAAGGACGAGGGTCAAAAAGAAGAGCCAAGTCCTTAGGCCCGCGGGTCGTGCTCAAGGCCCAGGCAGTAGACGCACGTGGATGGCGGATCCGTCCTAGACATCTTCTGCCCGCAAGGGCACCTCCGGAAATCGGGAGTCGATTTGTCCATCGCAGCCGCGAAGAAAATTAGATCAAGTCTTTTAGCAAAAACTTTTGATTTAACTTCAAGAATTAGGAACCAGTCTTAATCGAGAGCGTTAAGGGGGAACCTGAGCTTCAAGCGTAAGGAAGATCTGGCGTCATGGGGCGGAGCCGAGAGTTTTACCACCCGGGTGGGTGGGAGGAGCCAGCTTGAAGACCTTCCGGCAAGATTTAAAGCGGCAAGGAACCTGTCAATAAGTGTGGATGAACAACATATCCATGTCCCTAGAACAACATATTCACGTCCCTAGAAAACAGAATTCCACTGATGATCAGTGAAACTTATATTAAGATCCTTTTCCCATGCCAATTTCACATGAACAATTGAAAAGGCATGGAAAAACTGAAGGGCTCTACATAATTGGGACATAAGGTGCTTTGGCTGGAGTTCTCCTAGAAGGATACGCATAATTAAAAGGACCAAAGCAGGAGGGTCACCGCATGGGGATTCTGCTTGAAACTGTGCTTTAATATAATTCTGTACCTGAAAATAACGCAAAAAATGAAGACTGTGGCAAATTATACTGGGTCGCCATGTCATCAAAAGTACGAATGGTAGAACCCTGCAGGAACTGACACCAATAAGTAAGGCCAAAATGTGTCCATCTCTGATATGTTAAATCTATAAACAATAGAGTGAAATTGGTGGTCCCCAGGAGGGGAAAAAAATCTGAATCTAGAGGGGTGTATCTCCTTTTTCTGTGTAAGTTGAAACCAAACCTGAAGAGTATCGGCTGTATATGGATCTGCAGAAGGATTTATTGCATGCGAAGGAGTGTCTTTTAACTGGGATTTAGGAAAAAAGGAAAGATCCCCAACAGACAATTCTAAAGTTTTCCAGTGGTCCTCATAGGTAGGCAGTAACCAATCTAATACTATATGGAGCTGAGCTGCCTGATGACAAATCAAAAAATCAGGGAGTGCCAAACCTCCAGCTTGTTTAGGTAATTGTAAAGTAGCATACCGGACTCGAGGCCTCTGTCCCTGCCATATATGCCTGGTAATATGTTTATTCCAGTTATGAAAATATGATAAGGGTGGGGAAACAGGCAAAGTCTGGGCCAGGTAAAGGAAATGGGGAACAATTATCATATGAATACTTTCTATGTGTTGGATACGAGATAAAGGTAGATGAGACCATCGAGACAGTTCTTTGTGCAGCATTGCAGTAAAGGCGTCATAGTTAAGCTTACAAACTTGAGTAGGATTGTTAGCTAAAATAACCCCTAATTAGCGAAAAGATGTGAGACTCCATTTAAAAGGAAACTGACTTTGAATATGATTAGAGGGGTATAGTGTATAGATAAAACTTCGGTTTTAGATAAATTTAGATTGTGTCCAGCTAGTTGACTAAACTGAGATAAGGAAGACCAAAGATGAAGGAGGGCTGTATCTGGGTTGGTAAGGTACATTTACAGGTCATCAGCATATAATGCCAATTTATGCTCCTTATTACCAAGAATCACTCCCAGTATATTTGGATTCTGGCCTAAGGCCTGGGCTAAAGGTTCTAAATAAAGAGCAAAACGGAGAGGAGATAAGTGACAACCTTGACAGGTGCCTCTACCAAGAAAGAAAGTAGAAGAAAGTTGGCCATTAATTTTCATATACGCCAAGGGGCGAGAATATAAGAAAAAATTACTCACCTTAGTAATGTTGTTTCTTCTAATGGAGTCTTGCTATATTATGACATATGTAGTGAGGCCCAACCTTCGAACTGCTCTGGAGGTGAAAGAGCTAACTTTCCATGCCAGGCATGGAACACTGAGCTCGAGCTCAGTTGAAACTCTGTCTGTTGTTCTTCAAACTCAAACCATCAGATCCTTATAAGCTAAACTCACTGAGGTCCTGTGTGGAAGCTGTAAACATACACTAGCCAACTGGCTACTAAACATAAGAACACATTTTTTGGTCCCAAAACAAAGACTCAAGTCAGGAGACCCAAAAAATGAAAAACACACACCAAGTCACCCCAAAAGGAGGGTGAAAACAACAAGGTGGGCATCTACTAAGTGCCAACATGCACTGCCCGCCCACATCCCAAAAACAGAGGTTCTGAGAGGGGCAGGTGGGGGGTTGAATATAGCAAGACTCCATTAGAAGAAACAACATTACTAAGGTGAGTAATTTTTCTTCAAACAACATGAAGTCTTGCTATATTATGACATATGCAGACTACACAGCAGCACCTCCATGGAGGAGGGACAGAACCTACTTAGGAAATAGGCTCTGAAGAACAGCTGTGCCAAACCGAGCATCACTCCTAGCCTGGATGTCCAGGGAGTAATGCTTGGTAAAAGTGTGAACTGTTTTCCAGGTAGCTGCTTGACATATCTCTAGAATAGGGATGTCCCTGGCAGCAACCAGGGAAGCAGCTGTACCTCTGGTAGAGTGAGCCCTCAGGAGGAACCATACCCAGCTTTTCATAACAGAATTGGGTACAAGAGACAATCCACCTGGCAATGGATTTTTTTAGTGGCAGGTTTCCCTTTACCAACCTCACCATAAGTGAGGAATAGTTGGAGGGAGTCAACCTGTGACCCTTGGTACGCTCTATGTAGTAACTAAGGGCTCTCTTCACATCTAAGCTGTGCAGCCTCCTCTTGCCAGAGGAGGAATGGTCAGTAAGTACACTGAAGAGATATAGATTGATTAAGGTGGAAATCTGAAACCACCTTAGGCAAGAACTTCCTGTTAGTCCTGAGGACCACCTCATCTCTATAAAAGGAGATAAAATCAGGCTCCACTGACAAAGCTTGTAATTCACTTATGCGTCTGGCAGACGTGATGGCTACCAGAAACACAGTCTTCCAAGTCAAGTACTTAAGCTCTGCTGAAGACAAAGGCTCAAAGGGGGGTTGCATAAGCTGAGCAATGCAAACATTAAGATCCCAGGCAGGGGCAGGGGCAGGGTCCCTGAATGGAGGGTTGGTGTGAAGCAATCCCTTAAAAACTTGGAGAATACAGGATGAGCTGAAAGGGAAGAGGTTTACCTGTGAAATAAAAGCAGACATAGCTGCCAAATGTACTTTTAGGGTAGCTGGTCTCAGCCCCAAGGTATTTAAATGGACTATATAATCCAGGACTGTGGGTAAATCAGCAGATTCTGGGGAAATATGCTTCCAGAGCACCATATGGAAAACCTCTTCCATTTGGAATTATAGGTAGCCCTGGTGGAAGGTTTCCAGAAGCTCTTCAGTATATCCATTACACCTTGGGAGAGGTGTAGATCAGCAAACTCTAACTCTTCAAGAGCCAGGCCTTGAGATTGAGAGATTTGAGGTTCGGGTACCAAACCCTCCCCTGAGACAGGTTAACAGGTTGTGATTCCTGGGAAGGCACAGGGGAAGATGGACTGCTAAGGACAGTAGGAGTGGATACCAGGGTTGTCTGGCCCAGTCTGGAGCAGTCAGGATCATCTTGCAGGGTTGAGATCTGATTTTGACTAGCACTTTGAAAAGGAGAGGGAAGGGTGGAAAAGCATAGAGAAACTTCCCTTCCCAATTGAGAACTAAGGTATCCAGAGGGACTGAGCCAAACACTGGGGGCCTGCAGCAAAAAGGGAAGTTGGTGATTGTCTGGGGCTGCAAAGATCTATTTGTGGCGTGTCTCATCTGGCAAATATCACCTCCAAGACTAGGGGTCCAGTGACCATTCGTGATGGCCCTGGGAAATCCTGGTGAGAGCATCTGCCAGGACATTGTCCTTGCCTGGGAGGTGAACTGCCATAAGGGAGGTGTTATGGGAGTAAGCCAGAGACCACAACTTCATTGCTTCGGTGCACAAAGCCGTAGACCGAGTGCCTCCTTGCTTTTTGATGTACCACATGGTGGTGGTGTTGTCTGTTCTGACCTGTACCACTTTGTTCTGAACAGACTTGGAAAAAACTTGAAGTGCTAGAACCACTGCTCTGAGTTCCAACAGATTGATGTGGAGCAGATATTCTTGAGGGGACCACAATCCCTGGGTAGTGAGGTCTCCCATGTGAGCTCCCCACCCCAAGAGGGATGCATCTGTAGTAAGGATTAAGGAGTGAGACTGAATGACAAAGGGAACCCCTTGTCTCAGATTGCTCTGATCCTGCCACCACTGTAGGGCCTGGATCAGGGTTTGAGTCACTAGGATTAATTTGGTTAGAGGGTCTTTCCTTTGAGACCAAAAGGCTCTCAAATGGAACTGGATGTCCCTCACCTGAAATCTTGCTCCCTGCACTACTGCTGTAGAAGCAGCCATGTGCCCCAGGAGCTGTAGAAAGTGCCTTGCTGGTCTAGAGACCTGCAGGGTGAATGAGGAGGCCAGAGAGACCAGGGTCCTTGCCCTATCCAAAGGAAGGAAGGCTCTGGCTTGCTCTGTGTTCAGTTCTGCGCCTATGAAGGTGAGGAGCTGGACAGGCACTAGAACTGACTTTGAAAGATTCGGAAGGAAACCTAGAGAGGTGAGCAGTTGCTGAGTTATCTGTAGGTGTAACTTGACTTGTTCTGGGGACTGACCTACTATGAGCCAGTCATCCAGGTAAGGAAAAATGACAATTTTTTTGCCTTCTTAGGGCAGCAACTGCTATTGCCAGGCATTTTGTGAATACCCTTGGAGCAGAGGTGAGGCCAAAGGGCATTGCTCTGAACTGGTAATGGCCTGAGGGCAGCTCGAACCTGAGGTACTTTCGATGGGAGCTTCTGATGAGAATATGGAAGTAGGCAACCTTGAGGTCCAGGAACGCTAGCCAGTCCCCTGGCCTTAGAGAGGGTAGAATAATTCCCAGTGTCACCATTTTGAATTTTGGTTTTAAAAGGTGCTTATTTAAATATCTGAGATCCAGGATGGGCCGCCATTCTCCTGTCTTTTTTGGGGTAAGGAAGTACCTGGAGTACAACCTTTTGCCCTGGTGTAGGGGTGGAACCCTTTCCACAGCTCTGAGAGCCAGGAGGGAAGAGACCTCTGCCTCTAGGGCAAGTGCCTCTGGTGGATTTGCAGGTGGAAAGGATCTGGTTCTCATCTTTGGAAATTTTTTGAAGCTGAGAACCAGTCCCTGGCTTACTACTTCCAGGACCCACTTGTCTGATGCAGAGACTTCCAGTCCTGGACAAAGTAAGCCGGCCTGGCCCCTACAGGTAGCTGAGAATCGGCCCTGGCAACCCCATCAGGGTGCCTGCTTGGCAGGGGCTTTGGGCTGAGGGGTGGAAGCAGGCCTGCTTGTACCCTGTCTGCCTCTCCCTCTAAAGAACCCCCTCTGGGCATAAGCAGAAGAGGAGGCCTGGGCTTGGTAAAAAGGCCTATGAAAAGGCCTGCCCCTGCCCCTGGAAAGCTGCCTTTGAGGAGTGGCCTGCCTTTCCTTGGCCTGTGCACTGCTATAGGTGGTCCTATACTCATCTATCTTCTTCATGTAATTCTCTGTCTGCTCCCCAAATAGAGAATTACCCACAACAGGAAAATCCATGGCCTTAGTCTGGGTATCCTGTGACATGCTAGCACATCTGAGCCAAGCCATTCTGCGAAGTGCCACAGATGTAGCCATGACTCTTGATGACACATCATTAGAGTCCACTGCAGCATGGAATTGCACCTTGGATGTCTCAGTACCATCAGCAGCCACCTGCTCCAGCTCCTTGGCAAGCTGGCCAGGGACCTGTTTTGCTAGAGCCATAACAGTATCCCATCTGGATTTCTGATATCTAGCAACATAAGCCATATCATTTGCCTGTCTGAGTCCCAAGGATGCTGCCATGTACTGTTTCTTTGCCATGGCATCAATCCTCCTGGAGTCCTTGTCAGGGGGGTGTGAAGCCAAGGGAATATTTGCCGTGTCACAGGCTGCAGCCTGCACTACCCCAACATGGCTGCATTGTTGTGTAAGGAACTCCGTATCAGAGCCTGACAATGTGTACCTCTTGTCCATTCTCTTATCCACAGGAGGTATAGTGTGAGGAGTTTTTCAAATTTTAAGTGTCTGTTTCCCAAAAGATTTATGCAAAGGAACAGACAGTCTCCTAGACTCTGGAATATCCATCATTTCCACATAGTCAGGCTCCTCTTGATCATCCACAGCTTCCTCCATAGGGAGCTGGAGGGTTTCAGCCACTTTTTTATAAAATATAAAATGAGAAGGGGACTCAGAAAGCCTAGGAGGAGACACTCCTGAAGGTCTGTCTGGGGAGATGTCCGGGTCAATGGGCACATCCAGACTTTCAAATCCACATTCACTCTCCTCATACTCCTCTTCCCCCTCCTCCAGTTCATAATATTCCTCTAAATCATACTCTTGAACCGGTGGAACCAGCCGAACCGGACACTTACCTGATGGTGCCGGTTCGGTCGGAACCGGGGAAAACGACTGGACAATTTTAATCGCTTTGGCTATTTCTTCAGCGGTTGGAGAGGAAAGTTTTGGCTCCACACCAGCTGATTTCCTAGTCCTTTTTGCTGGAACCGACTCCTCAGAGTCAGATCTCCTTTTGCCCGAGGAAGTCTCGCCCTGGTCAGAGGGCACTCCCTCCGGTTCGGTTGGAACTGAATCAGGCTGGCCATCCAGTTCAGCAGACTTTTGGCCTCCCTTTCCTGAGCCTACCAACTCTCTTTCCAGGGTAGCTGCAGGAAAATTTTACAAATCTGGCAGTCTGCATTGAGGTGGTCAAACCCCAGACAATAACACAGGTGGTGTGGGGGTCAGCCTTGGCAAAGACTTCCCCACAGACACTGCAGTGTTGAAACCCAGTGGGCCCGGTTTTTCTTTTGGGTTTCTCAGACATAGTGCCAGTCCTAACCAAACTTACCCATTTATGGTAATCCGCTAGGTAAGACCCTCTTATCGGTTCCCAACCGTCACGGGTCGTGGAAAAAACGTAATAAAATCCATTTTTTTAGAACCAATAAGAACCGGTAACCACACTCTAAATGACAGATTAATATATTTTAAACAACCTGATCAGTTCAAACCGAACCGATAAACTGTTTACAAGTTCCACACAGAATAGAAATTAATGTAAAACCTATCTAGTACTCACAATACCACAGACAGAGTCTGAACCGATCGTGCGGTTTAAATTCGGTCGAAACCGAAAAATAATACTTTAACCGACAAAATGAACCGAGCAGAAGGAGAAATCTCTGGAGCGACTGTTCAGTGAGGTGGAGTAAAGAATCTGACGGTTTGAGTTTGAAGAACAACAGACAGAGTTTCAACCGAGCTTGAGCTCAGCGTTCCATGCCTGGCATGGAAAGTTAACTCTTTCACCTACAGAGCAGTTTGAAGGTTGGGACTCACTGCATATGTCATAATATAGCAAGACTTCATGTTGTTTGAAAGCTTCATTCATTTGGACATGGGGGGGAGCAAAAATGAAGAAGGGTTTGAAATATAAAGTGCCACGTCACCCGGTCGAAAGTCTTCTCCACATCTAAATTAAGTAAAAGAAAAAGATTGTTCAACCAGGTGGCATGATGTAAAACATGAAGTGTTCGTTTAATATCATCTTGTGTTTGACGGGCAGAGATAATGCCAGTCTGATCTCCATCAATAAGAGAAAGAAGGTTACTTACAAGCGTTTGGCTAAGATAGAAGCATATATTTTATAATCGTTTAATACTGAAATTGGACGATATGAAGAGCACTGAACTTTATCTTTGCCTGGTTTCAAAATTGCAGAGATAGTGGCTTGTGACCATGTAGGAAGGATTTGTCCTTTTGCCAAACCTACCCTACATGCTGACAAAAGACGACAGCTGAGAATATTTCAGAAAGACTTATAAAATTCTGCAGTGTAACTGTCAGGGCCAGGGGTTTTGTTATTTTTAAGATTTTGAACTGCCATCAATAATTCCACTTGTGAGATACAGTAGGAGAAAGAAGAGAGTGTTTCTGCGGTTCAGATAAGGAGGAAAGATGGAGTCGCTCCAAATATTGTCTAATAGAATTTTCATCTTGGGTATGATCTGGTATGTATAAGCTCATATAAAGAGACTTAAAAGCCTCCAGGATGGCATTTGGAGAAGTAGCCACTTGATTAGTAATTGGATGTTTAATATATAACAGTCACTAGGGGTAATCCATTGGCATAGCTTAGAAGCCAACACTTTACCTACCCGGGCTCCACCTCCATAGTATTTTTGTTGCAAATAGCAGAGTGCCATCTCCGTGTGAAAGTCTAAAATTGTCTGAATTTTACTTTTGGTTACAGAGATGTAATTTAGAACACAGCGGTCACCCTGCATACGGTGCACCTAAAGATCAACTAATCTCTGTTGGAGCCGCAAAAGACTTGCTTCCCTTGTCTTTTTTAGGTGGGAGGCATATTTAATTAATTTGCCATGAAAAGCAACTTTTGTAGTGTCCCATAGTAATGCCGGGACAACACTGGATTGAGCATTGTCAGCAATGATTCGTTGCAGGGTGGAAGAGGCCCATTGAACAAAGTCCTCGTTGTTCAATAAGGAATTATTACATTTTCACAAGGTAGGGCCTCTAGGTTGACGTAATTGGAACTCTATGTCACAAACGCACTCTGCAGGTCAGGCCCTCTGCTCCCACAGTGCCAACCCTCGAACTGCAATATGTCAACAGGAGACAAACAGGGTAACCCTCCTGTCTGTTTTGGGTCCGAAAACACCTACTAGTCTTGAGTCCTGAGGTAAAATATGAACCCTTTTTCGCTAGCATACCCAGTTAACAGGATCAGACATCACATCCTCTTCGGGAAAATGCAGTGCAATACTTCACCCAGTGGGCACCTAGCCTGGTTCACAGTTCTACCCTTTTTGACTCAGTTTGAGGCCTAAGTAGTTTCATAACTTAGCAAGACAGTAACACACTTAAGCCCTCAACAGTTGTCAGAAATATCCAATGCTGTCTCAGCATTCACGTGCAAAAGAAAAGACTCAAGCAGGATTAAGGAAAAAAACTGTTTACTAGAATAAAAAACAATAGTAAATACATAAAAAACATAGAACATATAACATAAATACTTACAGTCAAAAGAAATTGGAAATTACAAAAACAAAAAAAATGCCTGGTACTTGAATTTGTAGTTCTAACTCAGTTTCTAGTTGGTATTAACTATTTGTGACAGAAGTGCCTTTTTTTCAGAACACAGTTTGTGTGTTCTCTTAGAAGTCCAGAGATAGATGTGTGTCCACTCCTTTCAGCCAGAGTGATAATAAGCCACAAATGCCCTTCCCATCCTGTGAGGTCACAGCTCATGAGGTCACTGTTAGTCCTGTAACTAATTTTGTAACCTAACCTAGTATATCCAAAAGGGTGTCATTTTACTGCTTGCTGGAAATCTGCAGAGGTAGCAATATTAATTTAACAGTCTTTTCCTGCTCAGAGCATTCCCTTTTGTTCAGAAACTTCCTGTACTCCAAAGTAATTGAAGTTTTACAAGCTAACAGAAACCAGTTAAAATGGCCTTTTCCTCAGAGGTCATAAATTGCATACTTTGTCCCAGTAGTTCAAAGTAAAGGGATAGTTTACAATGTGTGATAACCTGGCCATTGAAGGAAGCTCTTCATTAGAGTTTCCACTGTGTTAGTTTTACGACAGCCAGCTGTTTTCAGCAAACCAGGGCCTTTGGAGTCTAAAGGTCAGGTCCTTTTAAAAGATACTGGCTGCCATTTCCCTAAGCAGACATTCAAATAAACATATTTATATCACAAATATGATCCAATATAATAACAAGCAGATGCTTTCCGTCACTCTCTAAACATACAGAGGCATGGTCAGATAGTACGATAGGATTAGTAGTACAGAAACGAACTCTGTAGGCATGTTCCTGAGAAACTAAAATCCAGTCTATGCAGCTGAAAACATCATGAGGAGCTGAGAAGTGGGTATATAGTTTAGTGGTAGGGTTAAGGAAACACCAAGCATCAACCCATCCTAATTCCATTAAATATGACTTAACAAAGCATTGCACAGAAGTCATGCAAGGAGGGGAAGGGTTGGTAGTATCCTGAGGGTGGAGAGACATACTGAAATCCCCACCAAGGAGCAAAATGCCCTCCTGAAAGGCAGTGATTTGTTGAAATATTTTTTTAACAAAGGAGGTAGTGGATCCAGGGGGTAAATATAAACCCACCAATGTAAAGGTTTGTCCAAAATAGGCGCCCTTAAGCATTGCTAAACAACCTTGAAAATCAGTTTCTGAGGAAATTAATTGGAAAAGAGTAGTGTGTGGGACTAGAAAGTACAGTTACCAAAGAACTTACCATAACAGTAGATCTTCGAGAGAGGCTCTTGCAGTAGGTAATTACATATAGGACTGAAGCCAGCAGGTGTCAGAACCCCATGGAAAAATTTCTACCTAGCAGTCTCTGTTGAGGGACCGCCTCCACGTCAGGTGACCGGTGTCAGGAGACGTCGGTATAAAGGGGCGGTCCCTCACGCCCGCCTTCCAGTTCTTTCCCGCCAAAGGCCAAAAAGGTGAGACGAGAGAGAAGCGGAGGTTTCCCTTCCTGGAAAAGGTACGGAAAAAACTAAGGGGGATGGAGGGCAGGAAGGTATTACCTACTGCAAGAGCCTCTCTCGAAGATCTACTGTTAAGGCAAGTTCTTATGTAACTGTACTATCTTACTTCGAGAGGGCTCTTGCAGTAAGTAATTACATATAGGACTGAGTCCCAAGCAGTCTGGAACAAAGAGAAGCACACAGGAGGAGGAAACTACTCATAAGAGATCCTCTGGCTGAGAGGACTTAAGAAAGAAGTCCTTGCAGAACAGCCAACCCAAAGCCGGCTCTACGGCGAGAGGCAATGTCCAAACTGTAATGTTTCGTAAAGGCATGGACAGAAGTCCAAGTTGCAGCGACACAAATATCAGCCACTGACACATTCTTGAAACAGGCAGCCGAGGCCGCGACACCCCTGGTGGAGTGACCCCTGACCTGACCTGGCAAGGTCTTGTGATACTTGTCGTAGCAGAAAGTGATACAGTGAGCCAACCATTTGGACAAACATTGTTTGAAACAGTGTTTTCTTTGCTGGCAAAAGAAACAAATAGTTGGTCAGTCTTTCTGAGATCCTTCATCCTGTTGGTGTATTATCTCAGAACCGTGAACGCCCAGGGTATGTAAAAGATACTCCCCATGACTGGAGTGCTGTGTGAAAAAGGCAGGCAGTTCAATGGACTGGTTCAATGTAGATTCTGCTACCACCTTAGGGAGAAACTTAGGATTGGTGCACAGAGCCACACATTCCTTATGGAAAATCAGATATGGAATTTTGCATATCAAGGCCTGAAGCTCAGAAATTCTTCGAGCGGAAGTAATGGCCACTAGGAAGAGAGCCTTCCACGAAAGGAACTGAAGTTCTGCTGAGGCTGCCAGCTCAAAGGGAGGCAGCGTAAGCTTCTCGAGAATGAAATTCAAATCCCAAGGAGGGGCAGGAACCTGAATGGGGTCTCAGATGAAGAACCCCTCATAGAAAGGTCTTCGCGACCTCCAGCTGAGTGAAAGTTCTGTCCCCAAACGGAACATGATAAGCGGCCAGAGCCACCATGTGAACTTTCAAAGAGGAGTGACTGAGACCCAGGTCGAAGAGATAATGCATGTAGTCTAGTAGCTGCCCAACAGGACAGGAGAAAGGCTCCAAGTCTTTGGGTCTATGTCAATTTGCTCCCGGCAATTCCTCCCGCGTCTTTTCGCTCCCGACCGCTCGCTCCCGACTCAACTCACTCCCGACAATTACACTCCGCGTTAATTCACTCCCGCTCACTCCCGTTATGCTGTTGTTATTCACTTACTTATTACTATTTTTTTTCCATTTGGTAACCAAGTACGGCCAGGAGGAGCACTGCGGAAGTTATAGTGATAGTTCTGTTGACTCTCTCACTTTTTGTCTCGCAGTCTCTCTCTGTATTTCTTATTCTAGTACGCTTCTTTCTGGTCTCTGGAAGATATCGGCACACAAGGGGGACCAGTGCATGTGTGCACGCTTTATGTGAACAGTTCGGGTCTCAAGCCTACCTCACCACCACCACACTCAGCACTGTCAGTTGCAGTTCCAACTGTGATCATCCAGGTAGTTGTACCACAGCACAGCATCCCTCTCTCTCCCTCCCTGGATGAAGTGCTCATTCTTCCTCTCCCTGGACAGGCCCTGATGACAGAGGCTCACTCCCCAACCTGGTCTACCAGCGTTGCGAGTGGTGACCCTTCTGTTCCTCTGTTTTTTGTTACCTGTAGTAAGAGATGAAATCATTTCAATGATGATAAGAAAGAACAAAAATAGATATGATGGAAAAATTATACAAGAAGACTGATATTTCCAGTTTGTGTAGTCAGCGCACAACCAGAAGCTTCAAACCCTGCATAAAAAATGGAAATTACGTACTTACCGTAATTATTGATCTTCTTGGACAGTCTCCATCACTCATTCACACTAGTGGGATAGTGCCGGAGGCGCTAGGTCTAAGCGGGAGCCAAAAATTTTCTGAAGGGCCGGCGCCGAGGTAGGACCACGCACGCGCGGCACCGCGAGACTGACTCGCGCCTGTGTAGACTATCTCGGCGTCGACCCTCCAACCGCCTCAGTACCTTTTCGACCAAAGAGGTGCAGCATAACTAATGAGAATAACTCATTCTGAGTTTCTGGGCCTGAGAGGGCCCAGATGGCCTTTGTAAGAAAGGTCAAAGAACAATGTCTTCACAGTCCAAACCATAGGCCATGAAGACCAGGAAAGAAAAAACGAGGAACCCAGGGATGGTAGGGAGGTAGAATGAGTGATGGAGACTGTCCAAGAAGATCAATACCACGTAGGCACGTACTTCCATATCTTCCTGGACTAAGTCTCCATCACTCATTCACACTAGTGGGAGAGTACCAAGCTAAAATCAACAACCCTGAGTAGGGTGGTAGGAGATAGGGTTCACTCAGAAAGGACAGCCAAGGACTATCCTGTTAATAAAAAGAGCTGTCTTGTAAGAGCATCTATAACATGGTGCCTACAAGATAAACGCTCGAGTTGTAACTCGTCACCTTGCCGACAACTACAATGGGCAAAAAATTAAAGTTTGCCAGGCAGCCGCAACTACTCTAGGAGAGCGGCAAGAACCTAGCCTCACGATTTGATCTACGACCAAAATTAATAGTGTCAAAGACATGCACTAATCTAATGTAAAGGACCTCAGGAACTGCAAGAGCCGGAGGTAAAGTGTACAGGTTCAGGGTAGTCTGACTTTATGTGAATATTTGCGAAGCTACCTTAGAAAGAACCTACTTGACCAATGGTCAAGAAAGAAGCATGTCATCTGTTAAGTTGAAGCAAACATGGAAGTAGGAATCTAAGTTCCGACTTGCTGAAGAGTCACTTCTGTTGCTGCAAGGCTCTGATCAAAGAAGAAAGCCTGATTAAAAACAAAAAGGGGCTAACAGACTGGTTAGATGCCTAGGTTTTGGAAATATCTCGAATAAGAGAAATTCTCTAGAGAAAAGAGGTGAGCTATACCACCGCTGGATCGGACTGCCCTAGGGTAGAAGAAAACAGGTACTCTTTACTGAGGTTTAGAGACGACCACCTCAGGGTTGAGGCGGAACCTGATCAGCTCCAAGTGTGGTATCGGGAAATTCCAACTAGGCCCTGTGCTGTGATAATTCTGACACCCCCTTTTTTTTTAAATATCATTAGTCCGAGCTTGACAAGGTTGCTGGCTGCTATTTGGAAAGATAGCCCGATACAGAAATGACAAGGATGTCATCCCTCTGAGGAGCAGGAGGAGCCTGAAGATCCATAACTGAACCCCTGACTGGACTAATAATAGCTAGAGAGATGTTAACTACCTGTGGCGAAGCAGCCACCAGAGGGGCAGCATCAAAAACAGGCTGTATACCCCTATCAAAGGAGCGAGACAGTCTGTGCAGCTCCCGACCATTGAATTAAAATGTTCCAAAGAGTGTAATTGTCTTGACCACTGAAAATGTCTAGACGCAGAGGTACATAGTCCACAGATCCAGTCTGAACACTATGGTGGACCCCATAAATGAGGAACTACTAAAAGAGCTTGCATCACAGACTCTGAAGATAGAGAGGGCGTGTCTTTCAGTATATAAAATGAGTCATCCGCTGTATCACTGACCAGAAGGACAGGTAGAGACTCATCCAGATGCCTTTCCACCACAGAAGGACCCCAAAAAGAGGTCTCGGTTAGAGCCACTAGAGACTCCGCCACCAGGAAGGGTGTCGAGGAGCTTGGCACCATGAGGGGCTGAGAAAGTGCTGACGGAATGAGAGATTCCGCTGACAGAAACAGAACAGAAGAGTCCCATCAGTGAAAAATCGCTGGATGAGGAGATCCGATGCAGACCGCCACCCACTAAAATGTGTGGAAATAATCCGCAGAATAGGAATTAATTCCATGGAAACATCCCAACACATGTCCAGCGGAAGAGAGGTCTGCAAACACAGATCTTTCCCTAGTTCTGTCAGACAGCACCAACTGGCACCCATGCGGCACTAGCATCACTCGTGGCACAGGAGGGCACCAAGCAGTACCCATGCCAACCTGAGAGACACCAGAGGGCACCCACGGCAGAACCCGCAGGTATCCTTGGTACCAATGGCAGCAATGGCACGCAAGGGCACCCCCGATGCCCATGGCACCCATGGTACCATGGCACCCAAGAAATCCGTGGCACCCATGGAACCCATGGCACCCATGGCACCTGCGGGTGCCAGGCACCACCCGCAGGTGCACGGTGCCACCATTGGTGCATGGCGCCGCCTGGCGGCACCTGAGGGTGCACGGCGTCATCCGCTGGTGCACGCTCAGCGGGGTGCCGGCACCGCCCGCAGCACCCACGGGTGCCCGTGAGCATCAGTGGCACCGTGAGACACCCACAGCACCACTAGCGGTGCCGACAATGAAGCACCCATGGCGCCAAGCATGGCGCCGAGCACAGCGTGAGCCACGGCGCCGACTGCAGCACAGAGCATGGTACCAAGCACGGCGCCGAGCGCAGTGCCGAGCCATGGTGCCAACTGCAGCACAGAGTATGGTGCCGACCACGGCACGGAGCATGGCGCCGAGCACACCGCAGCACCGACTGCGGCACCCAGTATGGTGTCGACCACGGCACCGAGCACGGTGCCGAGCGCAGCACTAAGCCACGGTGCCAACTGCAGCACTCAGTACGGAGCCGAGCACGGCACCGAGCCATGGCGCCGAGTCCCGGCGTCAACCCAAACACCAGCGGTGCCGACTATGGCACCAATGCCACACCAGAGGCATGGCACCGGACCTGCGGCGCCACCAAGATGTCGGGCACAACGCCAGGAAAAACACTGTGGAAAGCCAATGGAAAAGAAGAGAAAGGTGGTGCCCGTGCCGACCCCTGCATGGAAAACGAAGAGGGGGGTAGGCATGAGGGGCTGACAGGATGGCAAGGCACCAAGAGGGCACCGCTGCCATTCAGATCCAATGACCCGCCCGTCCAACGGCTCCGCGTCTGGAGGCCCCAAATCAGGAACACAACCAGGAAAAAGAGTCAAACCCCTGCTCCACAGGAGCGCCCAGAGGTGAAACTGCTCACCGAACTCCAACGAGGACAGAGATGGAGTCCGAGTCGAGAATGCAGCCGTTAGGAGCGGGGCCAAGAGAGAACCCACGAAAGTTGGTTCAAGCCTATCGCCCCTACCAACGAACAATCCTTGTGCAGACATACCAACAGGCAACCTCGAGAGGCACCGATTCTTCTTCCCCAAATGAAGAAGAAGAGCTCGAGGCTAAGCGGAGCCGGATCCACAGCACCGCCAGATTCGTGCTTCGGTGGACTGTCCTCCCCGCCTAGCACAGGACTGTCCGTAGTCAGCCCCCCCCCGTTACTTAAGGGTGGTGGACCGGGCACAGCCCCTCTGCCATAACAACTTTCAAACGAAGTCTTCCTACCGTCACCGCTACCGTCTAAGCCGACTCCGTGGATGGCAGGAAAGAATTTCTTCATAATCTTCTTATTCGTAAAATAAAAAATTACTACTAAATGGTTAAATTAAAACGTTTAAATTAAACACTAAAAGCTGCTGTCGTATAGACGAAAACTTTGACTCCGGCAGACGAGCGACGTCGACATCCAAGCGCACTCGGACGGGAGGGAGAAAAGGAACTGAAGAGGCGGTTGGAGGGTCGATGCCGAGATAGCCTGCACAGGCGCGAAGTCAGTCTCGCGTGGCCGCTGCGGCGTGGTCCTACTCTCGGCTGGCCCTTCAGAAAATTTTTGCTCCCGCTATCCTAGCACCTCCGGCGCTATCCCTCTAGTGTGAATGAGTGATGGAGACTTAGTCCAGGAAGATCATCATGAGTTATCAAGTGTGTGTGTGTATGTGTGTGCGTGATTTGTTGGGGTAGGCTGACTAGAAAATGAGTTCACTGATGCTACATTCTGTTTGACGTCACTACTCTGACGTCACCACAGATGACATACACACACTCAAAGGAATTCATATTGATGACATGGTTGGGTAATGAATTCCATAAGGAAGTGGCTCTTATAGTGAAGAAATGCTGTCTTTTGGCAGTGCAAGCCTTTAAAATCTGCAGAGAAGAGTACACATGATGACCGAGGTGGGTATAAAAACTATATTTTTACATGGGTCTATTTCCACAGCTCAGCTCTGGGGGTAAACCAGTGAAATAGCTATTATTTCGCTGCTATAACAAATCCAGCCTGTCTCTCCAATTGGGAGTGAAAAGACGTGGAGCTTAAAAAGGAATGAGCTAATAGGGAGCGAACTGTCGGGAGCGGGATGTCAGGGAGCGAATTGCCGGGAGCGAATTGATGTGCTCCTCAAGTATTTGGACAAAGCCCAAATGGAAAACCGTTTCCATTTCAAGGCATAGGTGGAGCGAGTGGACGGATTCCTGACCTCCACCAAGATCTCTGCTACTTGAGGAGAAACCCCAAAATGGGCTTGTGCTAAGTCTGTAGGAGCCAAGCGTGCAACTGAAGGGAATTGAGGCCCGGATGGAGCAGGGAGCCTCGATCCTGGGTCAACAGTAGTCACGAAATAGGAAGAGGAATCGGAGGTTCCTCTGAGTACTGTTGCAGAAGAGAGAACCAAACTTGCCTGGGCCAGAAGGGAGCGATGAGAATCATACGGGCCCCTTTTGAGCTGAGCTTGTGCAGGATCCCCGGAATCAACAGAACTGGAGGAAAAGCATAAACAAATCTGCCCTTCCAGTCGAGAGACAGAGCATCTCTCCAGAGTCGCCCACGCCCTGGAGTGAGCGAGCAAAAGGTGGGCAGTTTTGCATTTAGTGGGGACACGAACAGGTCGACCTGAGGGGTTCCCCAACGTAGGAAGATGCCGTTTGCTATTTCCTGGTCCAATTCCCACTCGTGAGGCTGTGCCGAGGATTGGCTCAAGTGATCTGCCAACGAATTCTCGTCCCCCAGGACATGAACCACTGTGAGATGAAGGTTGTGTAGGGTCACCCATTCCCAGACCCACATCGCTTCCTGACCAAGAGGGTAGGAACGAGTCCCCCCCCCCATTTGTTGAGGTACGAGACTACACTCATATTGTCGGTCTGGATAACCAGGTGACCAGGAAGCAGAAAGGGTGTAGTGCTTGAAGAGCATACAACACCACTCTGAGCTCGAGCACGTTGATGTGAAGCATCTGCTCGAGTATGGACCACGAGCCCTGGGTGCGCAGGGATCCCAAATGAGCTCCCCAACCTTTGCCCGAGGCATCCGTTGTCAGTGTTTGGGAGGGGGGAGGAAGGAAGAAGAGAACTCCCCGACAAAGGTTCTCCTGAACCAACCACCAGTGTAAATCCTGAAGCATAGGGGTCAAGATTAGCACCTCTTGGTCGAAGTCATCGACCAATTGATCCCACTGAGACCGAAGAGTCCACTGAAAGATTCTTATGTGGAGCCAAGTGCACGGAACTGTCGGAATTGCAGTTGCCATGAGCCCCAGGAGGCGAAGGACCGACCTGGCAGGAATCGGCTTGTGTGAGGACAAGAAGCTTGCCTGAGCCTGGAGTGTGGCCACCCGTCTGGGAGCAGAAAGGTCATACTAGTGGTCGTGTCCAGAATCGTCCCAATGAACTAGAGGCGTTGAGATGGGATTAAATGGGATTTGGCATGGTTGATGGTAATACCCAGGCTCGCAAAAACCTGCCTAGTAAGGCAAAGGGAATGCAGGAGCTCCTCCCTGGATGGGGCCACCAGAAGCCAATCATCCAGCTATGGGAAAACCTGCACTCCCTGAGTATGCAGGTGGGCCGCCACCACAGACAGGCATTTGGTGAATACTCGGGGGGGGGCCGAGGAAAGACCAAATGGGAGGGCCTTGAACTAGTAGTGGTCCCCCTGGAAAGCAAACTGGAGATATTTGCGGTGCGAAAGGTGGATAAGGATATGCAGGTACACGTCCTGCATGTCCACAGCACACAGCTACAGTCTCGGCCGAAGGAGGGGCAGGAAACTCTGTAGGGAGAGCATCCTGAACCTTTTGTACTCCACAAACAGATTTAGAGAGCTGAGGTCCAGAATGGGCCTCACGTCTCCTGTCTTCTTGGGGATCAGGAAGAAATGGGAGTAGAAGCCCATCCCCCAAAGAGGGGGAGGGATGGGTTCTATTGCCTCCTTCAAGAGAAGGGAGGAGATTTCTTCCTGAACCCTGAGAAGATGTTTGTGGGAGTAAGATGACCTGGGGGGTGTTCTGAGAGGTTTCTGAAGAAACTCTATGGGGTGGCCCTCTGCTATAAGCTGAAGGAACCAAGAGTCGGTAGTGATTCTCTCCCAACGCAGCAGATGAAGGGAGAATCTCCCGCCTGCTGGTTCCCCTGGATCGACCAGAGGCTGTGGGAGAGGGAGGGAGTCAGAAAGTGTGGGGCAGCACCATGGCTGAAGCTCCCACAGCTCGTTTGGGTGGGGGGGGTTTCGCAGCCAGAGGGGCCTGGCGTTTGTTGGCCCACTTTACTTGTGGTTTCGCTTTAGGCCGTGCGCGACGGCAAAAGGAACAAATCTGTGCTTGAGGGGCTCTGTACATGGAGTCAACCTCCTTGAGAGCAGTGCCCTTCTCTCTCAGTCTGGTAATGCTGTCCTTGACATCACCACCAAACAACACCGAACCTCGGAAGGGGGCATCCTGGATGGCGGATTGTACTTCCGAGGCCAACCTGACACCCGAAGCCAGGCATGTCGCCACAGACTCATGGTGAACGCTGAACTTCATCCAGAAGCATCCACTGCATCGTAAGTAGCATGCAGCATGTGCCTACTGGCCAAACGTGCGGAGCGGATTAGGTCTGCCACTTGCTGTGTAGTCTGGGACTGAAGAAGGGTGTCCAACTTGGCATCCACCTCACTAAGGATTGCCTTCTGGTAATTCCCCCATGTGAGCCACATAGTTTAAGGCTCTGATACCCAGAGTGGAAGAAGAAAAGACCTTCTTGCCATACTGGTCCAGAAGGCGGGATTCCTTATCGGGTGGGGACGAGCTCAGGTGTTTTGGGTTAGCCGAACAGCCATGGGAGGCGCTGATTACGACCAAATCAGCCTTGGGGTGTGACGAAAGAAAGTCAGTCCCCTCAGGAGCCTGAGGAAGGGGACTAAAGCCGACGGTTGTTTCCAGATAGTGGAGACGAGGTCGGTGTGAGGCTCGATCCAGGGTGGAACTAACATGCAAGTCACCTCGGGCAAATCCAAATGGGCAGCTAGCTTCGACCATTTTAGATGAACGTTTGTTGTCTCACGGATCCGGCATGATGCAATGGTAACTAAACCTCAAAAACAGAAAAGACTCGATGCTGCTAAAAGGAAAGATCTTACCCAGTAATTTCAATAATGGTGCCGAGTGGATGGCAGAACCGAGGTGGAGTCGAGAGGTGCCAGAAATTGATGCGAGGCGTAGGGGGAAAAAGGCTCCAAGGAGTGACTCTGAGGCTTCGAGGTCGACACCGGTGAACTAGGCTGCAATGGCACAGATGAATTTGTCAAGCTGCAGGCGAGGTGCTGTCTCAACAGCAGGAGAAGCAGAACTGAGGTGGAGGAAGAGCCAATGGCCGTTTCTAGCCTACCCGCGAGCGCCACACAGTACGTCGGCCTCATGGGAAACACCAACGGCACCACCTCCACCCTCCTAGAATAAAAAAAGCTCCTGCGTGGTTCTCGTCTCCAGCCAATCACCCACCAGTGATGAATGGTGAAGACTGACACAGGAAAGATACCTCCAACCAAGCCATAACATTAACAAGCCCCAAAAAGTCCCAACCCTAAACCCGACACCCAGTTGCCATAAAAAATATGCCCAGACATAAGTATTAAGTGCAAAACTATACAAAGAAAAAAAATTGTCCTTTCTCAATAAAGAACCATAAAAAAGGGCTGGGAGGGGAAAACAAGGGTAATGTGGGAATCTGCAAGATGGCGGCGATGTGTGAGCTGCCTGAGCTGTTTTGAATTCTGAGCTCTGAGTTCTGTTTTATTAGCTTTAGATTAAATTTTTTAGTAATTTGTCTAAGTTTAGTTTAGGTTAGTTAGTTAGTCAATGCATGCAAGTGGGTTTATTTAGAATTGCAAGCGTATTTTTGGGATAGTAGTTTAGCGTGGTCTTATAATTTCATGCTTGAATCACAAACTGCCAGTGAATCGAAAGAAAAAATTACTTACCTTAGTAATTATGTTTCTTCTAGTGGAGTCTTGCTGTATTCTGACATTTGCAGTTAGGTCCTGCCTTTCAACTGCCCCAGAGAACATAGGGTTAACTTTTCTATGCATGGCATAGAATGTTCATCTCGAGCTCGGCTGAAGCCTCTGTCTGTTGTTATTCGAACTGCAACCATCAGATCTTTACAAGCAAAAACTCACTAGGTGTTCTGTGTGGAAACTGTAAAATTTTTACTAGCCAACTGGCAAAATTATAATGTTTTTAGTCCTCAAAGGAAGACTCAAGTGAGGAAACCCAAAAACAAAAACCCATCAAATGAAACAACATTCCAGCCAAAGAAAAAAGAGGGTGTAAAAGGGGCACCCCTAGGGTGCCAACACTGCTCCTGACCACCCACATCCCAAAAACTAGGTTCTGAGAGGGGAGGTGGGGGGAAGTCAGAATACAGCAAGACTCCAGTAGAAGAAACATAATTACTAAGGTGAGTAATTTTTTCTTCAAACAACATGAAATCTTGCTGTATTCCGACAATTGCAGACTACCAAGCAGTACCTCCATGGAGGAGGGACAGAACCGACTTTGGAAACAAGTTCTGCAGTACTGCTGTGCCAAACCAAGCATCACTCCTAGCCTGGATATCCAGAGAGTAATGCTTGGTGAAAGTATGGACAGTTTTCCAGGTGGCTGCTTGACAAATTTCTAAGAGAGGGATATCCCTGGCAGCAGCCAGTGAAGCAAATGTACCTCTTGTGGAATGAGCCCTCAGGCCTGAGGGTGGAGTTCTACCCAGTTTTTCATAGCAGAATTGAATACAAGAAATAATCCACCTGGCCAGGGGTCAACCTTAACTTTTTTTTGCACTAGCCAGATGTACAAGTTGATTAAAAATTGCACTAGCCCGCAGATGGTTGCACTAGCCCACAATAATAATGGTCAATTTTTATTGGTTATACAGGAAAAAATGCAAGCCAAGAAATACTCTGATTATTGCATATTTATACTGGTCCCACATTGCTTTCTGCCCCAGCAAAAAAAAAAAAACTGCAGTCCAATCACACACAGTGTGTACCCCCATATTTTTTTTTCAACCATGTGCCCCTTGCTTCCTCTTTCTACACCCCCTTCCCACCAAACCAGAGAATACCATAATAGCAAATTGTTCAACCAGGCAGTTCTAGCTCTGCACACACAATAGCCAACATCATAATGTATGTCACCACAGTCCCACCCTGACCTGCAGGGCAATGTACAGAATCAGGCAGAGAAAGACACTCTCACCCCCCACCATGTGACTAACCAGAACTGCACTTCTGCAAGTTTTCTTAAACAAACACAGGGGGCTGGGATGTAAGAAACTTTGACATATCTATTTATACATACCAGGCACACAAATATTGATTTAACATGCTCTGCCCTAACAAAAACAGATTTTTCATAAGTGTCCTTTCATCAGTCAAAGGGGAGCAGTATACAGGCATGATGCTGTACTACCTCTTTCTATATAGGATGATCTGTGCATACCAGGAATACCTATTTTAACCTTTCAAATTATATATTTTACTAAGATTTTGCTTTGTACCATACATGCTCCAAAGCATTGTTTTTAGGATGAAATGACATGCTGGGTGGTACTGCATTGATGGCATTGACAGGTGTGATCCATATACCAGTCAGTAAAGGCAGCTACGGGTCTATGGATGGCCACTTCAGAGCCTAGTCTGCAGTGGTGTCAAGGGAAAGTATAGAGTGGACAGACCACCTGGCTGGGCAGACCATGTATACATGATAGCATTCTGTCACTGCAGTGTTGGATACAGGCACTCAAAAGGTTGGGAAAAGAGGCACACTGGTTTTAATATTGTGGGACAAATCAAAGACAAGTTCCGCAAACTGGAAGCTAGTTACTTAACAGCACTCTGCCAGTGATCACAGCATGCACACTAGCTGAATGTCCTAACAATTGAGTGATAATGACTCACATTGAGTCTCTTGTTGGATTCCCCGCTTAAACTGTCAGATAACTGCAGCTCTTAATGAGCAGCTAATCACACCAGGCCACTTGGAACACTGAGGAAGATTAGCAAAAGGACTACAGTCTGCTAAAGTAGGGACTTTTTCAACTTCATTAACAGCCATGAAAAACCTGCACTAGTCCAGACGGACAAGTAGAGGGTTAGCTGCACTAGCCCTGGCCAGTTTGCACTAGGTTCAGGGCTAGTAAAACAATGTTAAGGTTGAACCCTGCACCTGGAAATAGATCTCTTAGTGGCAGGTTTGTCCTTCCCAACTTCTCCAAAAGTGAGGAACAACTGGAGGGATTCAAACCTGTGACTCTTGGTACGCTTTATGTAGTAGCTAAGGGCTCTTTTAACATCCAAACTGTGTAGCCTCCTCTCTCCCGAGGGTGAAGGAAACAGGGAGAGATACAGACTGGTTGAGGTGGAAATCTGAAACCACCTTAGGCAAGAACTTTCTTTTAGTTCGAAGGACCACTTTATCTCTGTGAAAAGAGATGAAATCAGATTCCACTGACAGGGCTTGCAACTCACTGATACATCTGGCAGAAGTAATGGCTACCAAAAACACAGTTTTCCAAGTCAAGTACTTAAGCTCTGCTGAGGACAAAGGCTCAAAAGGGGATTGCATAAGCTGAGCAATGCAAACATTAAGATCCCAAGCAGGAGCAGGATTCCTAAAGGGGGATTGGTGTGAAGCAATCCCTTGAAAAACTTACAGAATACAGGATAGGATGACAGACAGCAAGACTTGCCTACAGACAGGAAAGCAGACACAGCTGCCAAGTGTACCTTGAGAGTAGCTGGTCTGAGATGTAGGCCATTAAGATGGACCACATAACCCAGAACTGTAGGCAATTCAGCAGAGTCTGGAGAAATATTCTTCTTAGAACACCAAATGCTGAATCTTTTCCATTTGGAGTTGTAAGTCTTTCTGATGAAAGGCTTTCGAGAAGCCTTAAGGATATCCAGAACCCCTTGGGAAAGATGCAGATATGCAAACTCTAACTCTTCAAGAGCCAAGCCTTGAGATTGAGAGACTGAAGATTTGGGTACCAAATCCTCCCCTGAGAGGATGTTAACAGGTTGTAATTCCTGGGAAGAGACAGGGGAAGATGGACTGTTAGGGACAACAACAAGGGATACCATGGCTGCCTGGCCCAGTCTGGAGCAATCAGAATCATTTTGCATGGTTGTGACCTTATCTTGACTAACACTCTGAACAGGAGAGGGAAGTGGGGGGAAGCATACAAGAATTTCCCTTCCCAGTTCAGAATCAGAGCATCCAGGGGGACTGAGCCCAAGACTGGGGGTCTGCAACAAAAGAGAGGAAGTTGGTGATTGTCTGGGGCTGCGGAAAGATCTATCTCTGGAGTGCCCCAACTTGAGAAAATCACTTTCAACACCAGGGGATCTAGGGCCCATTTGTGATGGCCCTGGTATATTCTGCTCAGTGCATCTGCTAGGACATTGTCCTTCCCTGGGAGGTGAACTGCTATCAGGGAGGTTTGCAGGGAATAGGCCAGGGACCACAACTTCATTGTTTCTGTGCACAAGGCCATAGACGGAGCGCCTCCTTGCCTGTTGATGTACCACATGGTGGTGATGTTGTCTGTCCTGACCTGAATCACCTTGTTCTGTACAGATTTGGAAAAAGCTTGCAGTGCCAGAAAGAAAAAATTACTCACCTTAGTAATGTCGTTTCTTCTAATGGAGTCTTGCTATATTATAGACATTAGCAGTTTGATCCAGCTCTAGAACTGCCTCTGAGTGAAATGGTTAAACCATTCCAAAATAGAATTTGGCACGAGAGCAGCTCTATCTGTGTCATTTCAAACCTGAACTGTCAGATCTTTACGAGCCAAACTCACTAAGGTCTGTGTGGAAGCTGTAACCTACACTAGCCAAATGGCTACCTAAATAATAACAACCACTGATGGTCCCAACACCCAAGACTCAAGTCAGGGGACCAGAAATACTAACACCATTCTAATAATATGGAAATGGAACATAAGTATAATAAACACACACACGCATACACATACACACCCCAAAGTCCCAAAGGGACAAAATGCTAACAGGACATAAGTAGTGCCCACACTAAGTTGCCCGCACCCACCAAGTAGAGGTTCTGAGAGGGGCAGGTTGGAGGTCTATAATATAGCAAGACTCCATTAGAAGAAACAACATTACTAAGGTGAGTAATTTTTCTTCAAACAACATGAAGTCTTGCCATATTATAGACATTAGCAGAATACACAGCAGTACCTCCATGGAGGAGGGGCAGAACCTACTTAGGGAATAGGCTCTGAAGAACAGCTGTGCCAAGCCGAGCATCTCTCCTGGCCTGGACATCCGAGATGTGCTTAGTAAAAGTGTACCGTTTTCCAAGTAGCAGCCTGGCAAATCTCTAATAAAGGGATATCTCTGGCAGCAGCTAGAGACACAGCTGTACCCTGGTAGAATGAGCTCAAACCGGGGCTCGCCCACTTTCTGATAACAAATTGGATACAAGAGACAATCCACCTGGCTATTGATCTCTTAGTGGCAGGTTTGCAATTCCCAACTTCACCATAGGTAAGGAAAAGTTGGAGGATTTGAACCTGTGACCTTTGTCACGCTCTATATAATAACTAAGAGCTCTCTTAACATCCAGGCTGTGCAACCTCCTCTCACCCGAAGAGGAGTGATCAGTGAAAAATACTGGAAGGGAGATAGATTGATTAAGATGGAAATCTGAAACCACCTTAGGCAAAACTTCCTATTAGTCCTAAGGACTACCTTATCCCTGTGGAAAGAAATAAAGTCAGTCTCCACTGACAAGGCTTGCAATTCACTATAAGGCCTGGCAGAAGTGATAGCCACTAGAAAAACAGTTTTCAAGTTAGGTACTTAAGCTCTGCAGAAGACAGCGGTCAAAAGGCTGCATTAACTGGGCAATGCAAACATTAGGGTCCCAAGCAGGGGCCGGTTCCCGAAAGGGAGGATTAGTATGGAGTAATCCCTTAAAAAACTTGGAAAACACAGGATGAGAGGAAAGAGGGGATGACTTTCCTGCTGACACAAAAGCAGACACAGCTGCCAAATGAACTCTCAGGGTAGCTGGTCTGAGACCCAAGGAATTAAGATGTACCATGTAATCTAACAAAATGGGCAATTCAGCAGATTCTGGGAAATATTTTCCCAGCACACCAAATGGAAAACTTTTCCATTTAGAACTATAAGTAGCCCTAGTGGAAGGCTTTCTGGAAGCCTTTAGGATCTCAAGAACACCCTGAGAGAGGTGTAAATCAGCAAACTCTAACTCCTCAAGAGCCAGGCCTTAAAGTTGAGGGATTTGAGGTCCGGATACCAAACCCTTCCCTGGGCACAAGTCAACAGATTGTGATTCCTGGGGAGGCACAGGGGAACTGTCAGAGACAGAAGGAGTGGGTACTAGGGCTGCCTGGCCCAATCCGGGGCAATCAGAATCACCCTGCAAGGCTGAGATCTGATTTTGACTAGTACTTTGAATAGGAGAGGAAAGTGGGGGGGAAGCAAGAGGAACTTCCCCTCCCAATCCAGAGGAAGGGCATTCAGGGGAACTGAGCCCAGCGCTGGAGGCCTGCAACAGAACAGAGGAAGTTTGTGATTGTCTGGGGCTGCAAAAAGATCTATCTGAGGGATGTCCCACCTGGCAAAAACTATCCCCAGCACTTGAGGATCCAGGGACCATTACGTGATGGCCCTGGGAAATCTACTGAGGAGGCATCTGCTAGGACATTGTCCTTCCCTGGAAGATGAACTGCTATGAGGGAAGTGTTCAGGGAATAGGCCAGAGACCACAACTTCATTGCCTCGGTGCACAAGGCCGAAGACCGAGTGCCCCCTGTTTGCTGATGTACCACATTGTTGTGGTGTTGTCTGTTCTGACTTGTATCACCTTGTCGTGGACAGATGCAGAAAAGCTTGAAGAGCTAAAAAGACAGCTCTGAGTTCCAGCAAATTGATGTGGAGCAGAGATTCCTGGGGGACCAAACTCCTGAGTAGAAAGGTCGCCCATGTGGCTTCCCAACCCAGAAGGAAGCATCTGTAGTGAGAGTCAAGTCGTGAGAAGGGAAATGAAGGGACCCCTGTTTAATTGCTCTGATCCTGCCACCACTGAGAGCTAGGATCAAGGTTCGAGTCACTGGGACCAACTTGGAAAGGGGGTCCTCTTCTCTGAGACCAAAAGGTTCTCAAGTGAAACTGAATGTCTCATCTGAAATCTGTCTCCCTGCACAACAGCTGTGGATGCAGCCATGTGCCCCAGGAGCTGCAGAAAGTGTCTTGCTGGTCGAGAGACCTGCAGAGTGAAGGAAGAGGCCACAGCCACTAAATTCCTTACCCTTTCTGGGGAAGAAAGGCTCTGGCTAGCTTTGTGTCAATTCTGCCCTATAAAGGTGAGTACCTGGACTGGTTCCAGAACCGACTTTGTAGGTTTAGCAGAAAACCCAGGGAGGTGAGAAGCTGCTGGGTGACCTGCAGGTGAATTTTACCTGTTCTGGGGACTGGCCTACAATGAGCCAGTCGTCTAGATAGGAAAAACAGCAATCCTCTGCCTCCTTAAGTGGGCCACGGCCACTGCTAGACACTTTGTGAATACCCTTGGAGCAGAGGTAAGGTCAAGGGCATTGCTCTGAACTGGTAATGACCTGAGGGTAGTTCAAATCTGAGGTACTTGATGGGATCTTCTGATTAGGACATGGAAATAGGCATCCTTGAGGTCCAGGGAGGCTAGCAGTCCCTGGCCTTAGGGAAGGTAAAATCATTGCCAGAGTTACCATTTTGAACTTTGGTTTCAAAAGATGCTTGTTCAGATATCTGAGATCTAAAATGGGCGCCATTCTCCTGTCTTTTTGGGGTAAGGAAGTATCTGAATACAGACCCTGCCCTGATGCGGGAGGAACCCTCTACTGCTCTGAGAGCTAACGGGATGAGACCTCTGTTTCCAGAGCGAGGGTCTCTGAAGCACTTGCAGGTAGAAAAAGTCTGCTTCTCAACTTGGGAAACTTTTGAAGCTGAGAACCAGACCCTGGCTTACTACTTCCAGAACCCACTTGTCTGAGGTTAAAGAAGCCCAACCCTGACTGAAGTAAGCCAGCCTGCCCCCACTGGTACAGGAGATGGGCCTGGGCACCCCATCCAGGGTGCCTGTTTGAGGAGCTTTAGGCTGGGCGTGGGAGCAGGTCTACCCACCCTCGTCTGCCCTGCCTCTGAAGAAGCCCCTCTGAGCATAGGCAGAGGCCTGAGTCTGGTAGAAAGGCCTGTGAAAAGGCCTACCCCTACCCTGGGGCATGCCTTTGAGGAGTGGCTTGCGGCTCCTTAGCCTGGGCACTCTTATAAGTAGTCCTATATTCATCCATCTTCTTCATGTAATTCTCTGTCTGCTCTCCAAACAGAGAATTTCCCCACCACAGGAAAATCCATAGCCTTAGTCTGGGTATCCTGTGACAAACTAGTACACCTTGAGCCAGGCCAACCTACGAAAAGCTACAGATGTGGCCATGACCCTAGAGGAAACATCATTAACATCCCAGCAGCATGAAACTGAACCTTAGAGGCTTCAATGCCATCAGCAGCCACCTGTTCTAGTTCACTAGCCAGCTGGCCATGGGCCTGCTTGGCCAATTGCATAACAGTATCCCATCTAGATTTCTGATACCTAGCTACATAAGCCATATAATTTGCTTGCCTGAGTCCCAGAGAGGCTGCCATATACTGTTTTTTTGCCATGGCATCAATCTTCCTGGAAGCCTTGTCAGGAGGATGTGAAGCCAAGGGAATATTAGCTTTATCACAGGCAGCAGCCTGAACTACCCCAACATGACTGCATTGCTGAGAAAGGAATTCTGTATCAGGGCCTGACGATGTATACCTTCTGTCCATCTTTTTATCTACAGGAGGCACAGAATTAGGAGCTTTTAAATTTTAATTGTTTGTTTCTAAAAGACTTATGTAAAGGAATAGACAATCTCTAGACTCTGGAATATCCATCATTTCTACAAAATCAGGCTCCTCTTGCTCATCCACAGCCTCTTCTAAAGGAAGCTGGAGGGTTTCAGCAACTTTTTATAAAACATAAAATGAGATGGGGACTCAGACAGCATGGGAGATTCTAAAGGTCTGTCTGGGAGATGTCCGGTTCAATGGGCACACCCAGACCTTCCCAGCCACATTCATACTGTTCATAATCCTCCTCCCCTCCTCTGGTTCATAAAATTCCTCAATATCACAATCTGAACCACTGGGACCGGACGAACCGACCTTTTACCAGATAGTGGTGGTTCGGACGGACCCTGAGACAGTGACTGGACAATTTGTATGGCTTTTGTATCTCTGCAGCAGTTGGAGAAGGAATTTTGGACTCCAGACCTGCTGATTTTCTTGTTTTTCTTTACTGGAATTGGTTCCTCAGAACCAGCTTTTCTTTGCCTGAGAGTCTGGCCCTGGTCAGAGGGCACTCCTCTGGTTCGGTTGGCACGAACCGGGCTGTCCATCCGGGTCAGCGGACTTTTGGCCTCTCGCCCTGAGCCTGCCCAATCTTTTTTCCAGGGTGGCTGCAGGAAATCTTACATACCTGGCAGTCTGACTGGAGGTGGTCAAACCTCAGACAATAAACACATAGGTGTGTGGCCGCCTTGGCAAAGACTTCCCACAAACATCACAGTGTTGAAACCCAGTGGGCCCGGTTTTCTTTTGGTTTCTCAGACATAATGCCAGCCTAACCAAAAACTTGCCCTTTAATGGCAGTGCCAGGCAAGACACCCTTATCGGTTCCTAACCGTGTCACGGGTATTGGAAAAAACCGTAATAAATCCGTTCTTTTTAGAACCAATAAGAACCGGGAACCGCACTCTAAAATAGTAACCTTTAGTTTTAAATGAGTTTTAAACCCACTGATCGGTTCAAAACCGAACCGATAACTTACAAGTTCCACACAGACAAAACCTTCATTTACTTACGGTTACCACAGATAGAGCTTGAACCGAACGGTTTTGCGGTTAAAATAAAACTATTCTCGGTTAAATCCAACCAAGAAAACACTTTTTAAACCGAGAAATGAACCGAGCAGAAGGAGAAATCTCCGGAGCGACTGTTCACTGAGGCGGAGTAAAGAATCTGACAGTTCAAGTTTGAAATGACACAGATAGAGCTGCTCTCGTGCCAAAATTCTATTTTGGAATGGTTTTAACCATTTCACTCCGGGGCAGTTCTAGAGCTGGATCAAGCTGCTAATGTCTATAATATAGCAAGACTTCATGTTGTTTGAAACACTGCTCTGAGTTCCAAGAGACTGATGTGAAGCAGAGATTCCTGAGGCGACCACAGTCCCTGGGTGGCAAGTTCCCCCAAATGGGCTCCCCAGCCTAGCAAGGAAGCATCTGTGGTGAGTACCACTGAATGAGACTGAGTGAGAAATGGTACCCCTTGCCTCAAATTGTCCTGATCCTGCCACCATTGCAAGGCTTGGATCGGAGTTCGAGTCACTGGAATTTGTTTGGTAAGGGAATCCTTTCTTTGGAACCAAAAAACTCTGAACTGACTTTGGTAGACTGAGAAGGAATCCTAAAGAAGTGACTACTTGCTGGGTCACTTGCAGGTGCGACTTGATTTGATCTGGAGACTGACCTACTATGAGCCAGTCATCCAAGTATGGGAAAATGGAAATCTTTTGTCTTCTTAGGAAGGCAGTAACTACTGCCAGGCACTTTGTGAAGACCCTAGAGGCTGATGTTAGGCCAAAGGGCATTGCTCTGAACCGATAGTGGCCTGAGGGCAACTTGAACCTGAGGTACTTTCTGTGGGAGCACCTGATGGGAATGTGAAAGTAGGCATCTTTGGGGTCCAGGGAGGCTAGCCAGTCCCCTGGCCTTAGAGAGGGAAGGATAATTCCGAGAGTTACCATTTTGAACTTTGGCTTTAAAAGATGTTTGTTCAGATATCTCAGGTCCAGGATGGGTTGCCACTCTCCTGTCTTTTTGGGGGTTAGGAAGTACCTGGAGTACAATCCTTTTCCCCAGTGTAGGGTAGGAACTCTCTCTATAGCTCGGAGAGCTAGGAGAGAAGGAACCTCTGCCTCTAGGGCAAGGCTCTCTGAGAGATTTGCAGGTGGAAAAGATCTGGCTCTCAGCTTGGGAAATTTTTTGAAGCTGAGAACCAGACCCTGGCTTACTACTTCCAGGACCCACTTGTCTGATGTAAGAGACATCCAGTCCTGGACAAAGTAAGCCAACCTGCCTCCTACTGGTATAGGAGAATCGACCCGGGCAGACCCATCATGGTGTCTGCTTGGCAGGGGCTTTAGGCTGAGGGGTGGATGCAGGCCTGTTCATCCCCCTTCTGCCTCTCCCGCTAAAGAACCCCCTCTGCAAAAAAGAAGAAGAAGAGGCCTATGCTTGGTAAAAAGGCATTTGGAAAGGCCTGCTCCTGCCCCTGGACTGCTGCCTTTGAGGAGTTGCATGCCTTTCCTTTGCCTGAGCACTCCTGTAAGTGGTCCTGTATTCATACATTTTCTTCATGTAATTCTCTGTCTGCTCCCCAAACAGAGAATTACCCACTACAGGAAAATCCATGGCCTTAGCCTGGGTATCCTCTGAGAGGCTAGTACATCTGAGCCAAGCCATTCTCCGAAGAGCCACAGATGTAGCCATGACTCTTGATGATACATCACTGGAGTCTACAGCAGCATGAAACTGAACTTTTGATGCCTCAATCCCATCTGCAGCCACCTGCTCCAGCTCCTTGGCAAGCTGGGTAGGAGCCTGTTTAGCCAGTGCCAGTACAGTGTCCCATCTGGACTTCTGGTACCTGGTTGCATAGGCCAGATAATTAGCCTGCCTGAGTCCCAAAGATGCTGCCATGTACTGCTTCTTTGCCATGGCATCAATCTTCCTGGAGTCCTTGTCTGGGGGGGGGTGATGCCAAGGGAATGTTTACCTTATCACAGGCAGCAGCCTGTACAACCCCAGCATGGCTGCATTGCTGAAAAAGGAACTCCGTATCTGAGCCTGAAAGAGTATACCTCTTGTCCATTCTTCTGTCCACAAGAGGTATAGAATTGGGAGACTTCAGAATTTTTTTGTGTCTGTTTCCCAAAAGATTTGTGGAGGGGAATAGACAGTCTCCTGGACTCTGGGATGTCCATCATCTCTACACAGTCAGGCTCTTCCTGATCCTCTACTGCCTCATCCACAGGAAGCTGGAGGGTATCAGCCACTTTTCTGTAAAACATGTAGTGTGAAGGGGACTCAGAAAGCCTAGGAGGAGAAACACCTGAAAGTCTGTCTGGGGAGATGTCCAGGTCAATAGGCACATCCAGACTTTCACCATCACCATAATCATCCTCATACTCTCCTTCCTCCTCAAACTCCAGTTCATAAAATTCTTCCAGGGTATAATCTGGAACCTGGGGGAACCGACCGAACCGAGCCCCTGCCAAATGGTGCCGGTTTAGTCAGAACTGATCAAAGCGATTCCACATTTCTAATCGCTTTGGTTATTTCATCAGTGGTCGGAGTATGAGATTCTGGATCCAAACCGGTTGACTTGTCTTTTCTCTTTCTTTTTGTTGCAACTGATTCCTCGGAATCAGCTCTCATTTTGCCCAAAGAAGTATCGCCCTGGTCAGAGGGCACTCCTGGTTTGGTTGGAACTGAACCGGGCTGGCCATCCGGGTCAGCGGACTTCTCGGCCTCCCTTTCCCTCAGTCTACCTAATCTCTTTTCCAGGGTAGATTTGGGAAAACTTTTGCAAATTTGGCAGTCTGAATCGAGGTGGTCAAACCCCAGAGAATAAACACAGGTGGTGTGGGGATCAGCCTTAGCACACACACACTGCAGTGTTGAAACCCAGTGGGCCAGTTTTTTTTCTTGGGTTTCTCAGACATGGCCAGCCTAACCAAACGTACCCTTTTTTCGGCAATGCACCAGGCAAGACTCTCCTATCGGTTCCTGACTGTGTCACGGGTCTTGGAAAAAAAGTACTAAAACCCGTTCTTTTTAGATCTGATATGGACCGGTAAGCACACACTAAAGTAAAGTACAAATTTTACCTCAAAATAATTGGTTTAGCCGAAGTGATCCACAGTTTACAAGTTCCACACAGAAGACAGAACAAAAACCTATCTAGCACTCACGGTACCACAGACAAGAGACTTGAACCGACTATGCGGAAACAACAATTCGGTAGAGACCGAAAACCGACACTTCAACCGACTTTGAACCAAGCAGCAGGAGAAATCTCCGGAGTGACTGTTCAGTGAGGCGGAGTAAAGAATCTTACGGTTGCAGTTCGAATAACAACAGGCAGAGGCTTCAACCAAGCTTGAGATGAACATTCTATGCCATACATAGAAAAGTTAACCCTATGTTCTCCGGACAGTTGAAAGGCAGGACCTAACTGCAATTGTCAGAATACAGCAAGACTTCATGTTGTTTGAACAAATACTACAAACGCTACATTTTCTTTTTTGAAGCTGCTACTACTCGCTACTATTGTGTTATCTTGTTTGTATTATATTGGAGTTCTGTTTGCTCATCTGAATGTCCTATTGCGGCTGTGGTTTGCAAATTAAAGCCGCAATCAGTTTTTGCTACGGTGAGATTTGTAGAGCTGTCGGTCATTTTTGGACCTGTAATATTTTGGTTTTGCTTTTCTTTAGGATCGGGAAAGGGTGAGAGCCTCTCCTGCCTAAAAAATCTGTTGAACTTCGTCGTGGGTCGGCCGGGGCAGAGAAGGACAGAACGCCCAACGGCAGCTCTCCTTATCTGCGGAGGGCTACTGCAGGCTTCTGCTGCAATGCTGCCACCTAGGGAAGCCCGAGTGGATAGCGTTCTAGAGGGAGCAGCAGTCAGCGGATAGGGTGATGATCGGCAGAGGGGAAGAGCAGGAGGTGCGTCTCAGCATGCCTCCTAGCTCATAACCCCACATTGCACGCCGACGTCAGGGGAGGTACGGAACAAGGGGAAAAACACCTCGCTCCCTCCTAGGTGACGATGCCTCGGTGGAACTCCTCCAGGGCCCGTCGGACAGACCCCACTGTGCCAGATCCACATGAACAGAGCACTAGGTTTGGAGAGTGGTAAGTACCGAGGCTGCCCTCTCCACCCCATTACCCAGGGGGTATACCGGGCGAGATTCAGGGTTGTGTGGACGAGGCACTCTAGGGGCAGATCACGATGGGGGTCTGGGGGGGTCTGAAGGAGGACGTCGGACAGAGTGGGGGGAGGAGGTAGACAAGGAGTACAAATACCAAGGTTAAAAAAAAATTCTGTTGAACTTCTGGGACTCCTTATATATCTGGACATAGTTTTATGTTAATTATTTCTGCATTTTTAATTTTGTTTTATATTTTTTAAGGGGGATTTGTATTTTTATTGTATTATAGATTTTGTTTCAGGGGTGGTTTATGTTTTTGTTTCCCTGAATCTCCCCTGATGTGAGCGTGTGGGGATTCTCAGAGAAATTATAGGGGTTTTAATGTTATTGATTTTAATATGTGTAGAAGACCTGCCCCCACGGTCGTACGCTATTCGTCCTCCGCTCTTCGTGCCCTCTCCCCTTTATCCCCCTTACCATTACAGTCATCAAGGTACCAATACTGTAGAGCATTGGGTATTGCGCGAGGGGGGGAGGGGTTTTGGGTGTGCAAACAATGGAGGTCGAATGAGTGAGGCCACAGTATTGGGGTAGTGAGAACCAGAAGATGCCCTGGGGTGAAATGGAATCTGGAATGAGGTCATTCTTGTCTGGTTTCCATACCCAAGGGCACCACCAATATTGATGGGCAAGTGGTCCGTGCAGCTCCAGAGGCCCGTCCCACCCGGGCGGTGTGGTGTAATGCCAGCTCCATAAAGAACAAGACTGCAGTTATTGCAGATCTTGTTGGATCTGTGGATCTGGCATGCATTACTGAGACCTGGCTGGATGAGAATGCGGGCCCTCTATTAGAGGTCGCAGTTCCAGCTGGGTACTCAGTGTTACACCGCCCGAGGTTGGACCGCGGGGGGGAGGGGCGTCCGGTCTGTTTCAAGACCAAACTGGGCCTCACAAGTGTACCAGCTGAAGGGGCTAAGTCCTTTGAGTGTACCATAGTGGCATGTGTGGGTTGCAGAACAGCCCTCATCTATTGTACACCAGGTGATGAGAAGCAGTTTCTACAGGAAGTAGCAGACTTCGTGATTGACATGGCATTTAAGTTGCCCAGGCTGATGGTCCTGGGCGACTTTAACGCCTGGGTTGATAACGAACTTTCACAGTTTGGACAACACTTCCTCCAACTGATGACATCTTTGGGCCTTACACAAGTTGTTACTTCTGCCACTCATAAAGGTGGTCACTCCTTGGACTTAGTCTTCCTCCTGGGGATCGAAGCCTTCGACTTGGGGGTGGAACCTGTTGGTTGGTCCGATCATTACACTGTGTAGTTCAGTTTTTGCACACACACACCCCCCCCCTTATAGGCCTACCCCTGTGGAGATGGTCAGGTACAGCTCTTTGCAAGGTGTAACCTCTGTGGGCCTGACAGCGGTGCTTGACCTATCTGAGCTTTCTCAAGCGAGCAATGATCCTGATGCCTTGGTTTTGGCCTATAATAAGGCCATTTCCTCGGCTCTAGATTTAATTGCTCCCATCCGTGTTCGTCGTCTCCCCCTTTGCCCTTGGTTTGATGGGACTTTGAGGGAGATGCAGCGATATGGACGAAGATTAGAGCGTTGCTGGTGGAGATCCGCTCTTGATACCGACCATCTTAGATTGATGGAACATTATCAACTCTATCATTCTGCAATCTCTCGTAAGAAGGCAGAGTTTCGGGGAGATTGCGGCTGCTCAGAACCAACCAGCTGAGCTCTTTCGAACTGTTGACAGACTATGCAACCCAGCCTGAATGCAGGTTCGAAGAACTTTTTCACAAGTTGGGTGTGATGAGCTTGCTCGCTTCTTTGTGGCTAAGGTGGCCGACATTAGGGCAACACTCCAGCCTGCACCCTTTATGGGAGAAGCTGTGGATCGGCACCTGGCCGCAGCCTCTAGACCCTCCTGGAGTTCCTTTGCCCAGCCTGAGTTCATCGATATCATGAGGATTGTCCAGAGTATGTGTCCTGCATGCTGTAGTTAGGACTTTGGCACAACTTCCCTGATAAAGGGTTGTCATGATACTATCAGCCCAGTCTTAGCACGGATAGTCTGGTGCTCCCTGGAGATGGGTGAGCTTCCTAGCTCCCTGAAGGGGGTGGTGGTAACGTCCCTCCTGAAGAAAGCTTCCTTGGACCCAGACTGCCATGCCAGTTACAAACCGATCTCTAACCTTCCTTTGTGGAGAAGGTTATTGAGAAAGTTGTTGTCATACAGCTGGAGAACCATTTAATCATCCATGACATCTGTAACAGCTATGAACCACTCCAGTCTGGTTTTCAAAAGAGGCATAGTACCGAGATAGCGCTGGTTCGGGTGCTCAATGATCTCCTGATGGCAAGAGATTGGAAAAGCTGCTCCATCTTGGTTCTTCTCGATCTCTCTTCAGCTTTTGACACTGTGGACCATGGGGTACTTCTCGAATGCCTGGAGTTCATCTGTGGCCTGTCTGGTACAGTCCTCAGGTTGTTCAGATCTTTCCTCATAGGCAGAACCCAGAGGGTGGTGTTGGGGATTAATTCTTCCCACTCAGTCTTCTGTCTTGTGGGGTTCCCCAGGGTTCGGTGTTGTCCCCCATGTTGTTCGCAGTGTACATGCTACCACTCGGAGACATTGTAATAAGGTATGGGCTGAGGTTTCATTGCTATGCAGATGATACCCAGCTCTACCTATCTTTTGCACCTGACCAGGACAGAGCTATCTCGGTATTTAACAGCTGCCTCACTGAAATCCAGTGCTGGATGAATTCAAGCTGGCTAAAATTGAACTCGGAGAAGACTGATGTAATGGTTGTGGACCCCGGTAGCAGGATAGAGGGGACAGGAGTTGGTTTACCCTCGGGACTTTTTCTGGGAGGTGTCCAGCTCCCTACCTCTGGTAAAACATCCACCTTCCTCCAGTCCTCATGTGGTACCCGAGGACTGGAGGAAGGCGGATGTGATTCCCCTTCACAAAAGTGGGACCAAGACTGAGGCAGGAAACTACGGACCTGTCAGTCTGACCTCTGTGATAGGGAAAGTGATGGAGTCACTTCTGAAGGAAAGAATAGTTGAGTACCTAGAGGCCAGTGGGGCACAGGACCCAAGGCAGCATGGGTTCACAGCGGGAAGGTCATGTCAGACGAATCTAATAGATTTCTTTGACTGGGTGACCAAAGTAGTAGACTAGGGAGGGGCTGTGGACACGGCCTACCTAGACTTTAGCAAGGCATTTGACACAGTCCCACACAAAAGATTTATAGTCAAACTAACCAGCCTGGGAGTGGGTCCAAGGGTGGTAGCCTGGGTAAAACATTGGCTGCACAACAGGACACAGAAGGTAACTGTACATGGAGTCCACTCTGAAAAAAGAGGGGTTACTAGTGGGGTACTGCAGGTTTCAATATTGGGTCCAGTCCTTTTTAATGTCTTCATCAGTGACATTGCAGAGGGACTGGAAGGAAAAGTATGCCTTTTTGCAGATGACACAAAGATCTGCAACAGGGTTGACACACAAGGAGGTGTGGAAAGGATGAGAAGGGACTTGGCAAGGTTGGAGGAATGGTCAGAAGTATGGCAGCTAGGATTCAATGCAAAAAAGTGTGTAACCCCCCCTGCAAATGGGGGTTCTTTGAAACTCCCTCGAAGCCTGTTTAAGTGCTCCCTACCAGGCTAGTGTCCTGCTCTTTAGCTGATTAATGAGTAACAGGGAGCGTTCTGAAACCTCCGTTTACTGTTTCTTTAAGAACTGCCTGTTGCAGTCGTGATTTATTGAAATGGAGGGGTTGCGGGTTGTATGCCCGAGTCCCGCCTGGGCCGCTGCAAAGTAGCTCGCTTCTGGGGTCGCTAGTGGCCCAGAGGGAGTTTTGCTGAGGGATGTGATTGTCTGCTGAAAATAACGTAAACTGATAATGATAATGTAGTTGTTCTAACCTGCCTTCCTTTGCAGTAAGGACTGTTTCGGTTGTCTCCTCCATTTTGGTCCGGAACTGCCGAATTGGACCAATTAGTACTTCGGGACTCTGGAGAACTGCCTGACCAATAGGAGACCTGCTTGTAGGATGGAGAAGGCATTATGGGCTATAGCGCTTTTTTCGCACCACTGAGGGGCAGAGGATCGTCTGACTGACAGGTGTGCCAGCCAATGGATACGGGTAGCACCCGAGAGTTTAAGGACAGCCCCAGGCTGAGAAGGAGCAGATGCGTTGTGGCTGGTGAGAAGAGAGGAACTCTGTGCTTCTGCGCGACTGGAGTGTTCGCGCGAGAAGCGTGTGAAGGCCTGTATTGGCCGTTTGTCTGCCGTGGAGAGAGAAGGATTGAATCCGCTGTGTGCTGTCAGAGGAGGCTGGTGCCAGCCCAGCTACCCACCAGACTCGACCTGTTTTGAGGATTGGAGAACCTGCTGAATCGCGCTCGGTCCTCGGGAAAGTTGAAGCTGCCGCTGCAGCACTGTGTTCGGCTGAGATTCATGTGAGCCCGGGAAGCTGCTGTCTGGTGTGGTACCCCTCTGGAGTTACCATATAGATGTGTGAGGAGGCTGGTGAAACTCAGGCTTAGCCCTGCCCGTGGTGCAGAAACTGTTGCTTGCTGGAGTCGTGAGTATTAAACCAGGGTAGCTCCTTGCTAAGTTACAACAGCGGTCTCAAATTGTTTATTCTACTGCTGGCTGCCTGGCTGAATCTCCTTTCCATCCTGACTTTTATCAGTATTGTGAAGGCTATCTGTGTCAGGGCCTCAACCAGCTGCCACAGTGGACTAGCCATTAGGGCTTGGGTACCCAGGGACAGTAAATATTAGGGTCAGGCCTGTGCACAGAGTCCTAGGTAGATAAGTATAGCGATAAGCCAATCAACTTGATTCCCCCCCCTTTGTCCTTGTTACTTCCCCCCTTTAATAAATCAGATTGTTTGTTTTGCAACTACACCCTGGCTAACCTGTGCATTTATGGTGAACTACTGCACAGTGACTCTGATATAACTGCACCTTACTTTACAGGGGGTCCCCGGAGCAAGCTGAGAGACATCAGCCTGGGGGCAAGTGTGTGGGGGGAAAAGTATTGTTGGTACCTTGTGTGAGCCCTTAGCGGGACGAAAGGGGGGTTGCAGTAACCCAGAGGGCTGTGACCGAGGCACTTTCATCAGTACTAACCCCGACCTCTGGGTGGAGGCACCCGCCAACGGATCTGGGCCCCTTACCCTGTCTCCGTGGAGACAGGCAGGGGTAGTAGCCCTAAGGGTAGCGCCCCCTGGGGGTTGCAAGTGCAAAATAATGCACCTGGGAAACAAGAACCCAGAGGAAGAATACACAATTGGGGGGGGTAGTAACAACAACAAAAAAGGAAAGGGACCTGGGGTAATCATATCAGATGACCTTAAGGTTAACAAGCAATGTGAGAAGGCAGTAGGGAGGGCTGGGAGTATACTGGGATGCATAGGAGAGGCATCAGCAGCAGAAAACAGAAGTTGTTATCCTCTGTACAGACAGTTGGTGAGACCCCACCTGGAGTACTGCGTCCAGTTCTGGAGACCCCATCTCTGCAAGGACATAGACAGGATAGAGGCAGTCCACAGGAGGCAACTAAAATGGTGCAGGGTCTGCAAGAGAAGCCGTATAAGGAGAGACTAAAGGAGCTTAATATGTATACCCTTGAGGAAAGAAGGGAAAGGGGGGACATGATAGAAACTTTTAAGTACCTCAGTGGAATCAACAAAGTCCAAGAGGGTAGCATCTTTCAGAAAAAGAGACGTGCAAGAACAAGGGACACAATTTAAAGATAGAAGGGGCAGTTCAGGGCAATGTGAGGAAGCATTATTTCACAGAGAGGTAGTGGATGCATGGAACAGCCTTCCTGAGGAGGTTGTGGGGTCTAAAACTGTGGGAGAATTCAATAATGCATGGGACAGACATAAGGCAATTCTTGTGGGGGGTAGGAAGAAATAGGCTGTTGGTTAACTAGGATCTGCGGCCTATCCTGTAGGTAGGGAAGAAAAAATTACTCACCTTAGTAATGTTGTTTCTTCTAATGGAGTCTTGCTATATTATGACAGTAGCAGTTTGTCCCACCACTAGAACTGCTCCGGAGGTGAAATGGTTAATACCATTCCAAAATAGAACTTTGAGCACGAGCTCTAAGAAGCAGCTCTATCTGTGTAATTTCAAACCTGAACTGTCAGATCTTTACGAGCAAAAACTCACTAAGGTCTGTGGAAGCTGTAACCTACACTAGCCAAATGGCTACCTAAATATTAACAACCATTGCTGGTCCCAACACCCAAGACTCAAGTCAGGGGACCAGAACTACTAACACAATTCTAACAACATGAGAATAAAACAACAGTATAATAAAACACACACATCCCAAACTCCCAAAAAGGGGAGAAACGCTAAAAGGGCATAAAATAGTGCCCACACTAAGTTGCCCGCACCGCACCCAAGTAGAAGTTCTGAGAGGGGCAGGCTGGGGGAGGTCATAATATAGCAAGACTCCATTAGAAGAAACAACATTACTAAGGTGAGTAATTTTTTCTTCAAACAACATGAAGTCTTGCTATATTATGACAGTAGCAGACTACACAGCAGTACCTCCATGGAGGAGGGCAGAACCTACTTAGGAATAGGCTCTGAAGAACAGCTGTGCCAAACCGAGCATCTCTCCTGGCCTGGACATCCAGGAGTAATGCTTGTAAAGTGTACTACTGTTTTCAAGTAGCAGCCTGGCATATCTCTAATATAGGGATGTCTCTGGCAGCAGCTAGAGACGAGCTGTACCCCGTAGAATGAGCCCTCAAGCCAGAGGGGATCTCTGCCCAGTTTCTGATAACAAAATTGGATACAAAGACAATCCACCTGGCAATTGATCTCTTAGTGGCAGGTTTGCCTATCCCAACTTCACCATAGGTAAGGAAAAGTTGGAGGGATTCGAACCTTAGACCTTTGGTACGCTCTATATAGTAACTAAGAGCCTCTTAACATCCAGGCTGTGTAACCTCCTCTCACCAGAAGGGAGTGATCAGTGAAAAATACTGAAGGAGATAGATTGGTTAAGATGGAAATCTGAAACCACCTTAGGTAAAACTTCCTATTAGTCCTAAGGACTACCTTATCCCTGTGGAAAAATAAAGTCAGTTTCCACTGACAAGGCTTGCAACTCACTTATGCGTCTAGCAGAAGTGATAGCCACTAGAAAAACAGTTTTCCAAGCTAGATACTTAAGCTCTGCAGAAAACAGAGGTTCAAAAGGGGGTTGCATTAACTGGGCAATACAAACATTAAGGTCCCAGGCAGGGGCCGGTTCCCGAAAGGGTGGATTAGTATGGAGTAATCCCTTAAAAAACTTGGAAAACACAGGGTGAGTGGAAAGGGGATGACCTTCCTGCTGACACAAAAGCAGATACAGCTGCCAAATGGACTCTCAGGGTAGCTGGTCTGAGACCCAAGGAATTAAGATGGACCATGTAATCTAATACAATGGGCAAATTAGCAGATTCTGGGAAATATTTTCCCAGCACACCAAATGAAAAACTTTTCCATTTAGAACTATAAGTAGCTCTAGTGGAAGGCTTTCTGGAAGCCTTTAGGATTTCAAGAACACCTTGAGAGAGTGTAAATCAGCAAACTCTAACTCCTCAAGAGCCAGGCCTTGAGGTTGAGGGATTTGAGGTCCGGATACCAAACCCTTCCCTGGGCACAGGTTAACAGGTTGTGAATCCTGGGGAGGCAAAGGGAAGATGGATTGTCAGTGACAGAAGGAGTGGGTACCAGGGCTGCCTGGCCCAATCCGGGGCAATCAGAATCACCCTGCAAGGCTGAGATCTGATTTTGACTAATACTTTGAATAGGAGAGGAAGGGGAAAGCATAAAGAAACTTCCCCTCCCAATCCAGGAGAAGGGCATCCAGGGGGACTGAGCCCAACACTGGAGGCCTACAACAGAACAGAGGAAGTTTGTGATTGTCTGGGGCTGCAAAAAGATCTATCTGAGGGGTGCCCCATCTGGCAAAGACTATCCCCAGCACTTGAGGATCCAGGGACCATTCGTGATGGCCCTGGGAAATCCTGCTGAGAGCATCCGCTAGGACATTGTCCTTCCCTGGAAGATGAACTGCTATGAGGGAAGTGTTCAGGGAATAGGCCAGAGACCACAACTTCATTGCCTCGGTGCACAAGGCCGAAGACCGAGTGCCCCCCCTGTTTGTTGATGTACCACATTGTTGTGGTGTTGTCTGTTCTGACTTGCATCACCTTGTTGTGGACAGATGCAGAAAATGCTTGAAGAGCTAAAAAGACAGCTCTGAGTTCCAGCAAATTGATGTGGAGCAGAGATTCCTGGGGGGACCACACTCCCTGAGTGGAAAGGTCGCCCATGTGGGCTCCCCAACCCAGAAGGGAAGCATCTGTAGTGAGAGTCAAATTGTGAGCAGGGGGAATGAAGGGGACCCCCAATCTTAAATTGCTCTGATCCTGCCACCACTGGAGGGCCTGGATCAAAGTTTGAGTCACTGGGACCAACTTGGAAAGGGGGTCTCTTCTCTGAGACCAATAGGTTCTCAAGTGAAACTGAATGTCTCTCATCTGAAATCTTGCTCCCTGCACAACAGCTGTGGATGCAGCCATGTGCCCCAGGAGCTGCAGAAAGTGTGTCTTGCTGGTCGAGAGACCTGCAGGGTGAAGGAGGAGGCCAGAGTCACTAAATTCATCACCCTTTCTAAGGGAATTAAAACTCTGGCTAGCTTTGTGTCCAACTCTGCCCCTATAAAGGTGAGTACCTGGACTGGTTCCAGAACCGACTTTGGTAGATTTAGCAGAAAGCCCAGGGAGGTAAGAAGCTGCTGGGTAACTTGCAGGTGAGATTTTACCTGTTCTGGGGACTGGCCTACAATGAGCCAATCGTCTAGATAGGGAAAAACAGCAATCCTTTGCCTCCTTAAGTGAGCCACTGCCACTGCTAGACACTTTGTGAATACCCTGGGGCAGAGGTAAGGTCAAGGGCATTGCTCTGAACTGGTAATGACCTGAGGGTAGTTCGAATCTGAGGTACTTTTGATGGGAGCTTCTGATTAGGACATGGAAATAGGCATCCTTGAGGTCCAGGGAGGCTAACCAGTCCCCTGGCCTTAGGGAGGGTAAAATCATTGCCAGAGTTACCATTTTGAACTTTGGTTTCAAAAGATGCTTGTTCAGATATCTGAGGTCTAATATGGGCCGCCATTCTCCTGTCTTTTTTGGGGTAAGGAAGTATCTGGAATACAGACCCCTGCCCTGGTGCAGGAGAGGAACCCTTTCCACTGCTCTGAGAGCCAACAGGGTTGAGACCTCTGCTTCCAGAGCAAAGGTCTCTGAAGCACTTGCAGGTAGAAAAAGTCTGCTTCTCAACTTGGGAAACTTTTTGAAGCTGAGAACCAGACCCTGGCTTACTACTTCCAGAACCCACTTGTCTGAGGTTAAAGAAGCCCAGTTCTGACTGAAGTAAGCCAGCCTGCCCCTACCGGTAAAGGAGAATCAGCCCTGGGCACCCCATCAGGGTGTCTGCTTAGCAGGAGCTTTAGGCTGAGGGGTGGGAGCAGGCCTGCCCACCCCTCGTCTGCCTCTGCCTCTGAAGAAGCCCCTCTGAGCATAGGCAGAGGAGGCCTGAGTCTGGTAAAAAGGCCTGTGAAAAGGCCTACCCCTACCCCTGGGGGTATGCCTCTGAGGAGTGGCTTGCCGCTCCTTAGCTTGGGCACTTTTGTAAGTAGTCCTATATTCATCCATCTTTTTCATGTAATTCTCTGTCTGTCCCCAAACAGAGAATTTCCCACCACAGGAAAATCCATAGCCTTAGTCTGGGTATCCCGTGACAGACTAGTACACCTGAGCCAGGCCAACCTACGAAAAGCTACAGATGTGGCCATGACCCTAGAGGAAACATCATTAACATCCACAGCAGCATGAAACTGTACCTTAGAAGCCTCAATGCCATCAGCAGCAACCTGCTCTAGTTCGCTAGCCAGCTGGCCATGGGCTTGCTTGGCTAATTCCATAACAGTATCCCATCTAGATTTCTGATACCTACATAAGCCATATAATTTTCTTGCCTGAGTCCCAGAGAGGCTGCCATATACTGTTTTTTCGCCATGGCATCAATCTTCCTGGAATCCTTGTCAGGAGGATGTGAAGCCAGGGGGATATTAGCTTTATCACAGGCTGCAGCCTGAACTACCCCAACATGACTGCATTGCTGAGAAAGGAATTCTGTATCAGGACCTGACAATGTGTACCTTCTGTCCATCTTTATCTACAGGAAGCACAGAATTAGGAGCTTTTAAAATTTTTATTGTTTGCTTCCAAAAGACTTATGCAAAGGAATAGACAATCTCCTAGACTCTGGAATATCCATCATTTCTACAAAATCAGGCTCCTCTTGCTCATCCACAGCTTCTTCCAAGGAAGCTGGAGGGTTTCAGCAACTTTTTGTAAAACATAAAATGAGATGGGGACTCAGATAGCATAGGGGAGATTCTAGAGGTCTGTCTGGGGAAATGTCCGGTTCAATGGGCACACCCAGACCTTCCCAGCCACATTCATACTGTTCATAATCATCTTCCTCCTCCTCTGGTTCATAAAATTCCTCAACATCATATTCCTGAACCACTGGAACCGGACAAATCGACCTTTTGCCAGATAGTGGCGGTTCGGACGGAACCTGAGACAGTGACTGGACAATTTGTATGGCTTTTGCAATCTCTGCAGCAGTTGGAGAAGGAGTTTTGGACTCCAAACCTGCTGACTTTCTTGTTTTCTTTACTGGAATTGGTTCCTCAGAACCAGCTTTTCTTTTGGCCGAGGAAGTCTCGCCCTGGTCAGAGGGCACTCCCTCCGGTTCGGTTGGCACCGAACCGGGCTGGCCATCCGGGTCAGCGGACTTTTTGGCCTCTCGTTCCCTGAGCCTGCCCAATCTCTTTTCCAGGGTGGCTGCAGGGAAATTCTTACATATCTGGCAGTCTGACTGGAGGTGGTCAAACCCCAGACAGTAGACACATGTGGTGTGGGTCAGCCTTGGCAAAGACTTCCCACAGACATCACAGTGTTGAAACCAGTGGGCCGGTTTTCTTTTGGGTTTCTCAGACATAATGCCAGCCTAACCAGAAAAACCTGCCCTTTAAGCGGCAGTGCCAGGCAGACACCTTATCGGTTCCTAACCGTGTCACGGGTATTGGAAAACGTAATAAAATCCAGTTTTTTAGAACCGAGAAGAACCAGGAACCGACTCTAAAAATGTTAAACTTTAAAGTTAATAAGTTTTAAACCCAGCTGATCGGTTCAAACCGAACCGATAAACTTACAAGTTCCACACAGACAAAACCTTTAATTTACTTACGATTACCACAGACAGAGCTTGAACCAAACCGGTTTTGCGTGTTAAATAAAACTATTCTCGGGTTGAATCGAACTGGAAAAACACTGTTTAAAACCGAGACATGAACCGAGCAGTAGGAGAAATCTCCGGAGCGACTGTTCACTGAGGCGGAGTAAAGAATCTGACAGTTCAGGTTTGAAATTACACAGATAGAGCTGCTTCTTAGAGCTCGTGCTCAAAGTTCTATTTTGGAATGGTATTAACCATTTCACCTCCGGAGCAGTTCTAGTGGTGGGACAAACTGCTACTGTCATAATATAGCAAGACTTCATGTTGTTTGAAATGGGCAGACTAGATGGGCAAAGCAATCCTTATCTGCCGTCAAAGTCTATGTTTCTGTTTGAATGGGTGTGGAACCTGGGGGTGATTTATGACAATGAGCTGACACTGCGTTCGCAGGTGTCGGCAGTTGTCAAATCATCGTTTTACCATCTGAGGAACATTGCCAGGATTAAACACCTTCTTCTGTCCAGCAATCTGCCTACATTGGTCCACATCTTTGTGACCTCGGGTCTTGATTATTGCAACTCCCTTTATCTAGGGTTTCCTGTGGTTGATATCTGCCGCTTGCAGCTCGTGCAGAACGCTATGGTCTGGTTATTGATGGGTACTTCACATGCCTGTCATAATTCTCTGGTTCTGCGTAATCTGCACTGGCTGACAATACAGTGGCGGATCATCTTTAAAGTTGGTCTTCTGACTTATAAAGCCCTACATGGACTGGGCCCAGACTACTTGAAAGAGCTTCTGGTATCCTACTTCTCCAAGCGATCGATCCACTCGGCGGACATGGGGTTGTTAGAGATTCCGAGGGTTTCTTTAAAATCTTCAGGGGCTTGGGCTTTTATGTACACTGCCCCTACCCACTGGAATTCTCTACCCCGTCCGCTTCAGCAGTGTGCGTCCATGGAGGACTTTAAAAAGGCCTTATAGACCTATTTATGGTCTAAGATTTATTCTGATTGATTTGCTGTATTTTTATGAGCTCAGTAATCTTAGCTTTTATCTTGTTTTTATCTGTAACTGCTGTAAGGCGCCTTGATTTTAAGAAAGGCGTGGTATAAATAAAGATTTATTACTATTATTGTTACATTATAATTACTATTACATTATTTTATTATTATTATATTATTGTTATTATTATTATAAGAATAACAGATCTAAAAGTAGGAAACCACAATGACTTCCAAGGTAGGGAGCGGGCTGACCAGCCTCACTCTTCGGCAAAGCCAAGAAATACCTTGGTATTGGGGGGGATAGTACTAAAATAAGTAGCCCCCCGGTTAAAAAAGAACCAACTATAAAGTATATACCACTAAAGTCCAAACAGAAACAGCAGGTGTCAGGTAGAAAGTCCAAAAACCCACCCAACCAACTAGTACTGAGGATGAAAAAAGAGCCCTTACTGTAAAATTGTAGAAAAAAGACCAAAATTCAAATGTGCAAGTGCCTAACAACGTAAAAACACATTAGCATACATCTGAAATATTGTACCCCAAAAAAACAGGCAATACTAATATGTAAAATATCCTCCCTAGAAAAGAAAAAAATATGGGACAAAAGAAGCTAAAAGCAATAGAGGGACAAAAAGAATTATATTATGATAAATATGGAAATATGTAGAGCAGAGAGGAGTGAAATAGTGATTTAAAACTATATATATATATATATATATATATATATACATATATATATATAAAATTGCAGAAACATTAGATAGATAAGTCAGTGATTGTGTAGTTTGTCGGACCAGCAGCTGAGCTGCTAATGCGTAACTGACAATGAGCAAACGTCATGTTGCGCTACTCACGCAGAGATACCACGAACTAGAGGTGCGGGCAGCAGTCTCCCATGAAAGGCGTTAAGTACATTAATTAAGTCTGCTATTATGTTTGTTTTTTACACTTTTTCATGATTATTTTATTTGTGGTTGTGTCAGTTGACATGCGTGTCTCGTTACGTAAGTGTTATGCTAAGCTTATGTTTACAGCAGAAAGCGTTGAGCGATTCCCATAGCTTTTGCGCTATGCAACCTGGGTGGTCCAGCTTTCTACACAATCGTTGATAAGTCAATTAAGAAAAAGAGAAATAAAAATGGTAATGAACAAGCATTTGTCATTGCCAAGTGTTGCTTGCTTTCATTAGCAGTGATATTCAGAAAGACCTTTGAGTCAAAGACTCTTTGACAAAGGTTCTACATCATACATAAAGTACAGAGAAACAAAACATGTTTTACAGGATGTTAGCACATAACAAAGATCATACACAGTAATGGATATATATTTTTTTTTCTACACATGGTGGCACATTTGTTTCAGAGGGTGAGCTACCCTTCTAGGGTAGGTATGATTTAACACAAGAGTCACACAGCCATAGAGGAGCAGAGAGGTTCCGAAGTGGCTGCTTGTCAAAGTACATTGTCTCGATGGGGCCATTATGCTATCGGGAGTCAGAGAAGTTAGGAGTGTATGGGGGGAGAGTCAGTTGCAGTCACATAGGTTTGAGGCTTGTAGGTGATTCCTTAGTCTGGTTTTGGAAGAGCCAAGCCTAGTTTCTTATGCGATTAGGCTGGGGAGGGCATTCGTCCAGGATGGGGCTTTGTAGCAGAAAGTTCACTGGAATTGGGCGGACTGGCCACATGGTACCCATAGCAGTGGTTTGTTCGAGCTGCGGGTTGTTCTGCCTGATCATGCTGTGAGGATAAATTGGCTTAGGGCAGGGGGGGTGAGGCCTGGGATAATTTTTTTTGGTCATTAGGCAGGTGTGATACCTAATTCTATTGTCAAGGTTTAGCCAGTTTGCGGTGCTGTAGAGGGAGCATGTGTGTGTGAGGTGGTCACATCCTATGATCAGCCAGCAGGCTTTGTTAAGCACAAGCCGGAGACGATTTAGGGCTGTGGAGGCTGCTGCACTGTAGACGAGGATGCCGTAGTCCAGCAGGGAGAGGATAGAGGAGTTTATGGTGAGTTGTAATGCTTCAGGGGTGAGGCACTGCTTGTATCAATAGAGAACTCCTAGTCTGGAGCTAAGGGCATTAGATAGGTGTTGGATATGGAGGTTAAAGTTGAGGGCAGTCTAGTGTGATCCTTAGGTATTTAAAGTTGCTTACTTGTTCTAGGGGTGTCAGTTTAGCGGTGAGAAATTGGGGGCAGAGGTTTGTGAGGGGGTTCTGGGGATGAGAGAAAATCATGACTTTTGTTTTATTGTAATTTATTGTAAGATGTTGGGTGGTAAGCCATTGTTCGATTTCTCAGAAAGAATGTTGGAAAGTTTCGTGGAGTTTGGAGGGTGCCGGGTCAGAGGCATACAGGACAGCATCGTCCGTGTACAGTAGCAGGTTGCCGGGGCAGGCAGATGGAGGAGTTAAGGTACAGACTGAAGAGTAAGGGGCCCAGTATTGAGCCTTGTGGGACACCGGAGCGGATAGGGAGGCAGGGGGATAGGACAGTGCCAACCTTGACCATCTGCATTCTATCAGAGAGGTAGCTGGTAAACCAGTTTACGGTATCCTTGGAGAAGCCAGTGTAGGCCAGAGTGTTTAGTAAGAGGGCGTGGTTGACGGTGTCAAATGCCTTGGATAGGTCAACAAAGATGGCCCCAGTGAGGTCACCATGGACAAGGCAAAGTGAACATGGGAGGTAAATTCAAGGAGGGCGGTGATGGTACTATGACCCTTTCAGAAGCCGTGTTGCTGGTTGGTTAGCAGGTGATATTTATTAAGGTGGTCAGTAAGTTGGTCGGCAACTATGCGTTCTAGCGCTTCATATCGGGGGGTAGAATGGAGATGAGGCGGTAGTTGTCGGTGGATGTGCAGTCCCCATTTTTGTGGATGGGTGTGATGTAGGCCGATTTCCAGGGGGTGGGGAATTTCCCTTGACAGAGGGAGCAGTTTAGAATGTGAGTGAGGGGTGCTAGGACTTCCAGGAAGGTGAGGTGGAGAAGTCTCAGGTCCAGGGAGTCGTGGCTAAAGTGATGGTGGCTAATGGCCTTGCTTAGGTAGGGTTTTGCTATCGCAGGGGTGAGGGTTCGTAGATAGAAAGGTGGAGCGAGGCGGGGCTGGGAGGAGATTTTGGCCGGGGGGGGGTCAAAGAAGTTTGGGGGGAGTACATGGGAGAGATCTGTGAAGGCTGAGTTTAGGGCTGAGGCAATACTGAGGGGGTCGGTAAAGAGGCTACCCTCAATTTGCATTTGGTCAGGTGGCAGATTAGTGGTTTTGCCACAGAGCTCCTTAATGTTTTCCCAGAATTTGCGCCCAGTGTCCCAGGTGGAGGTTAAGGTAGCTTTGTAGTAGTCCGGTTTGGCAGTGCGTATGGCCCAGGTGCATTTGTTTCAGGCTTCCCTATAGCGTTGCCTGTCACAAGGTCACTGAATCTCGATAGCTAGGTGCCATAGGTCGTCACGCTGTCGGAGTAGGCCTAGGAGGTGGTCCGAGAACCAGGGGGCATGGTTTCCCTTGAACACTGTTTTGGTAAGGGGCGAACTTGTCGCAGGCCGTATTGGAAGTGGTGATGAATAGGTCAAGGGCTCGGTCTGGGTCGAGGGTGTTTGCTAGGGGAGTCCAGTTCTAGCCTCTGAGGTGGGCCTTGAGTTGAGCTAGTTTGCCAGGCCTAAGTTTGTGCTTAGAAATAATTTTAGGAAGGGCTTTGCGGGAAGTTCCAGACCAGCTGCAGATGACCGGAGAGTGGTCACTTAGAGCGTCAGGGAGGACCAGGGTACTGGTAATTTTGTGGGGGCGGTTTTTAAAGACTAGGTCTAGTAGAGAGGCTGTCCCCATGCGCATGTTTACTCGGGTAGGGGTTTTGATGACTTGTGTGAGATCGAGGGCAGCCGCCTCATTAATGAATGGGGCAGCTGTCTTGGCCAGCCAGTTCATGTTGAAGTCTCCCAGGAGAATTTTTCCATGCTTTGGGGGTAGAGTAGCGAGATAGGACATGATGGCTTGGAAGGCTGGTCAGTGGAAGTGCAGGAGTTAGACAGATGCAGTATAGGAATGGCAGTGAAGTATTGAACTGATGCCAACTCCAACCCCACCCTGCAGAGATGGACAGGCACTGGGGTGTGCCTTTGGGTCATCGCACATAACAGTCACGCCATTTCACCTCACCCTACCCTGCAGACACTTACAGGTGTCGAGCTGTGTTTTGAAGCGTTCAGGCTTTACACTCACCTCATTCCATAAGGAAATACACTGAAATGGGTGCAGTATAGGAGAATGGGATGAACTCTGGGGCCAAAGGGTCCAAGACGCACCTTGATGCCTGCCACTGGCTGCAGGGTTGGGGTGGAACGGCATAAGCATTACTGTCGACAATCCCAAGTCACACCCCTGATGCCTGTCAGTCTCTACAGGGTAGGGTGCTATGATCAAAAACCCTAACACCCTGGGCCTTTCTTGGTATTTTTACTCCAAGTTTTCAACATGGGCTTTTTGTGATCCCACTGCATGAACAATGATACTATCAGTTCGTTAGCCAAAAGGTGATTTTGCACAGTGACTTCACCATTTGGCGCCACAGGTGCTAAAACACATTTTGAACAGGATGTGAAAAATGACATCTGTACTGTTCATGAGGAGGTGTAAAAAAATGGCAATGCTGAAAATCTGGAGTGAAAATATAAAAAAACAGGTGAAGTCACGAGTGTGTATAGAAACTGAGCAACGCACACCCATAATGTAATTAGTTTTGGGATTTTTTACAGCAGATTTGCAACACAGGCATTTTGGGACCTCCGCTCATGAACAGTGTCACTGTGATTTTCTTAATCTATCCCAAACACTGATTTCCCACAGCGACTGTGCTATTCTGCGCTGGAAGAGTGAAAACACATTTCGGCCAGGGTGTTAAAAATGACGGCTGTACTGTTCATAAGGAGGTGTGAAAAAATGCCAATGTTGAAAATCTGGACTGAAAAGATTACGAATTTGTAAACTTACAAGGGTGTGTGGAAATTTCCAATTGTTTAACCAGGAAAGACACACTAAGCTGAAAGCTTGTTTGCAGGTGCAACCTGGGAGCACAGGGAAGTTAAGTGACTTGCTCAGGGTCACACAGTATGCAAGCATTGGGCTGGCAGTATAGCTTAGAGGTTAGAGTAATGAGTTATAAACGAGCTTGGTACATCCAGCAGATCAGACCTGGGTTTGATTCCCACATCCTCCACTTGCATACTGTGTGACTCTGAGCAAGTCATTTAACTGCCCAGTGCTCCCAGGTCACCCCTGAAAACAGGCACTTGTGCCTAGTGGGCCTTACCCAGTTACCAAAGACTAAAATTAATAATAAAAAAAAAAAAAGTGGGGGCTGTGGGATTCAAACCCAAGTCTCCAGATCTGCAGCTCAGAGTCTTAAACCACTGCACTATACTGCAGTCTTTTTATGGACTTTTGTCACCAAATTTTCGAGATAGCCAGTTTATGACCTCTGCTCATGAACAGTGTCACTGTGATTTTCTTAATCTGTCCTGAACATTGATTTCACACGCTGACCACGCCACTGTGCGCTACATGTGCGAAAACACATTTCCGGTGAGATGTGAAAAATGACAGTTGTACTGTTCATAAGGAGCTGTGGTAAAATGGCAATGCTGAAAATCTGGAGTGAAAATATTAAAAATGCTTGAAGTTACGAGCATGCGTAGGAATTGCACAATGCGCGTTCGTAAAACAGTCATTTTGGGGAATTTTTTCATCAGATTTTCAACATAGGGGTTTTGGGGGCCTACCTCATGAACAGAGTCACTGTGATATTCTTAATCAGTCCTGAGCATTGATTTCACACACCGACCACATCATTGTGTGCTACATGTGCGAAAACACATTTCAGGTGAGATTTGAAAAATGACAGCTAGTACTGTTCATAAGAAGGTGTGGTAAAATGGCAATGTTGAAAATCTGGAGTGAAAATACTAAAAATGCTCAAAGTTACAAGCTTGCATAGTAACTGCACAACGCACGCTCGTAAAACAGTCATTTTGGATAATTTTTTCACCAAATTTTCAACATAGGGTTTTTTGGGGGTCTACCTCATGAACTGTGACACTGTCGTTTCATTAATCGGTCCCGAAAGGTAGTTCCGCGCAGTGACCGCGAAATCACCTTTCAGGACCGAATAACAAAATGACAGTAACTGAGTTCATGCAATGGGATCCCAAAAACCCTATGTTGAAAATCTGATGAAAAAATTCCCCAAAATGGCTGAGATATGCACCAACGTTTTAAAAAAAATGTATGCCATTATACAGCTTACCAGCATTTCTTCAGTTCGCAGTCGGCTTTGAAGACGGCAGATGTGTTCCTGGTCCACCGAAGATCGTCACACTGGGCTCCAGAGGTAAGTATGGGGTAAGGTGCGGTATGAGGAGATGGGGTATGCAGAGGGTGGGCATGGGTTGAGGGAGGGGCAAGAGAATCAACGAGGGACCATTTGTTTTTTTCTAGGTCTGTTTTTTTTTTTTAAGACGACGGGGGACTTTTGCCATACTGGGATGGGCTCCCAGCGTGGCACCAGGCAGTTTGTTTGGGGGGGCAGTGGAGCCGAAGGGGGATTGGGCACCCGCGTTGGCCGAGACTTTTGCCATGCTGGGGTGGGCTCCCAGTGTGGCAGATGGAAGTTTGTTTGGGGGCAGTGGGAGCCAATAGGGAATTGGGTACCCCCATCAGCCATACAGTGTGCTGGGGAGGGGAAGCACGAGCCATGGGGGGGGGTGCATTATGCCAATAGGGATTGGGCTACCCTGTCGGCAAATGAAATAGGGAGGGGGTCATGCCGACAGAGGGACTGGGCACCCCGTTGTTTTTTTTTTAATTTTATTTATTGAAATATTTCACCAAGAAGGCACATTGAACGGCAGGCAGTGGCTTTCCGTCGACTTCCTGGGGACTGTGACAGGCCAATGGAGAACCACGCAATCATCTGTTTTGGCAGCTTGTAATGCACCAAAACAGCTGACTGCATGGTGACATGGCCAAATTTCTTGACACATTGTGGCCTGCTCCCTAACTGCTGACTGACGCAAGTATTAATGGAGTTAGGGACAAGAACCCTTCATCGGTATGGTGTCAAAACTGGTTGACTGTCAGGTAACTTTGGGTGTGCTGTGACAGAAAACTGCAGGGCTTCTTGCCTAGAACTTTTAACACAAGGTCTATTAGGTTATTGTTTATATAAATCTGCAGAGACTAAGTAGTGTCCCTGTTGCCAGAATGAATCAAATTTTCTAGGCACATATCTCAGTTCAGCATATGGCCTAAAATAACAAAACTCTAGCTTTAAAATTGAGAACTGAATGCTGTTGTATAGATGTGAAGTTCTGACTTCCAGTGAGTGAACAACACCATCATTGATGCTCACTACATGGCAGGAGAAAAGAAACTGAAGTAGCTAAGGGCTGGAGCTGAGGTAAGTCTGTGCTTATGAGCCAATCTCGTACAGCTTACCTCCCTGCCAGCCCTCCTTAAAAGTTCTAGCTCCCATGGGGTCCTAGTGCCTCCAGCACAGACCTACTTGTGTGAATCACTTGTGAAGATCAATTCTTGGAAGGTCCCTTGGTTTGCTGACTGAAAGTTGACTCAGCAGAGGAAACCCTATCTGCCAAGGCCAGCAGGGTACCACTAGGATTATCTTGCCCATGTGTGCCTTCAATTTGAACAATATTCTCTGGATGAATGGATGAAAGGAACTGGAGCAAATGCATATAGAAGCAGATTTTGCTGTGGCAGTCTGAATGCATCCTGAAAGAAAATACAATGTTCTGAATTTCTGGAGCAGAATCGAGACAGTCTGGCATTAAGTGAAGACGCAGAAATGTCAACATCTGGGCTACCTCGCACATCGAACAGCAATCTCCTAACATCTGATGCTATAGAGACCACTCGTGAGGATCAGTCTATGTTTGACTTTCTTCAGTCTATGTCTATGTCTATGTCTATGTCTATGTTCAACTTACTTCAGAGTATTCTGGACCCCAGGCAAATAGATTTATTTGATTAAGCCCAACATGAACTGTGTGAAGTGGGCTTTTACAGTCTTGCACTCCATGATGTAGCATTCCATCTGCAGTATCGTCCACAGTCTGCTATGTTGGAGGAAGGCCTGAGCCCTGGTTATGTCCAGAACAGCAGTTCCTGGGAGGGCTCAATCTGAGACTTTGAGGGGTTCAGCAGGATTCCCATGGACACTAGGAATTAAAAGGCAGTGGTTACTTTCTGCTTCGTCTCCTGTCTGGACGGGCTTGAGATTAGCCAGTCATCCAGACAAGGAAAGGCCTTGTAGTTGTAGCTTTCTAAGCTGCTCTGTGAGGACTGCAAATTACTTTGCAAAGACTTATGGCACCGAGGAAGGTCCAAAGGGTATGACACTGAACTGGTAGTTCTACCCCCCATGCAGAACCGGAGGTGCCGTGGATGGTTGAGGTGTACTACTATGTGCTGGTATAGTCATGCTATTTCAGGTAAGGTAGCAAGGATACCAGAGAAATCACTCTGAATTTTTCTTAGTCCATGTATTTGCTCAGATTTCTGAGGTCAAGAACGGGTGCATGCCCACTGATTTTTTTGGTACCAGGAAGTAGTGGGAGTAGAACCATGTGTCCCGTTCTAACTCTGGCATGACACTATTTCCACTGCCCTGTTTCTCAGGAAGCCTGCAATCTCCTGTGTCAAAAGCTATGACATAAAATGAAAATTACATACCTACTGTAATTCTTGATCTTCTTTTGTATCTTCACCATTCATTACTGTTGGGTGTAAGCTGGAGGTGCACACCCGCTATGAGAGTTTTTTGGTTTTTTTTTTGGTGGGAGAAGTCAGTGCTGATGGCACTGCCCATGTGCCTGATGCACTGTGTGGTGCGTGCAGGGTGGCCATTAGGCACAGAAGACTCCTCCTCCATCCCAGTTCTCTTGAGTCGGAGAGGAAGAAAAAGTTTTTGGAGAAAGAGAGTGAGGCAAGAGAGCCAAGGGATAGAAAAAGGAAAGTATATAAAATGAAAAAAATATAAGACGATTAGAGGACAGAAAGGAGAGAACCCTACTCTAAGTGGCCATGGGGCCTCAATCCTTTGGTGGTCTCCGGAGAAGGAGAAGGCAAAGGATAGAAAGAAGAAAGATAGAAGAGATGGAAGTCAAGTATAAAGGGGGGAAGGAGGAGGGCTCTCCACCGCGATAAAATGGAAGACCACTGGCTTTAGAGTTTCAGAACCCCTGCGGGAATGAAGACAAGGGAGCAAGGATCCTGCCAGTTACAGAGGTTATAGAACCAAGATCTGAAGGGGATTAATGGTCTTGTCAGCCTTGGCAGAGGCAGATCTCTCCTTCCACCCTTTATCCGTAATCATTATGAAAACCCTAGAGCCTAGGTTTCACAGACTGTCCCTTGGAGGGCGATAAGTCCTGTTCAGAAGAGGAGTGAGTCCTGACTTGGGTGTAGGGAAAGAAATCTGGTAGAAGTTTTCATATGGGAGTACTGACATAGTCCCCACTTCAGGAGAAGAGAACCATGGGACATCTGTGCCATAAGAAAAAGAGAGGGAGGAAAATCCCACGTACTCTCCTAGGACGGCATTGATGTAAATGACAGCCAGAGGGTGACATAAGCCAGAGGATTATCCAAGCCCCAAGAGGGGGACAACCTAGTGCATTGTGAAGAGAATCTGAGGGAGTTCCCTAAGAGGTTAGGGTGAAGACCCTACTCGCCGTCCTCCAGGGTGAACTCTCCATGACTTTTAGAGAAGGAAACAGAGAGGTCTGAGGTACCAGGGGGACTCGATCCCCAACTGGCCTCTAGGAGGGGGGTAGGTGAGCAGGGTGGAGGCGATGCCCAAGAACTGAGGCCCATGAGGGAAAGAAAGGTGGGATTCAGTATTGAATGGTGAAGATACAAGAGAAGATCAAGAATTATAGTAGGCATGTAATTTTCATATCTTCCCTTGTCAGTCTTCACAATTCGTTACTATTGGGCGAGTACCAAGGCCCCTGGAGGGGACCTAGCACAGCCCTGAGGGAATAGATCCTTCAGCCCCCTGTGGGTGAGGCGCAGGAGGGAGAGACCCTAAAGCCCTACTAGACCAACAAGATCTAAGACTGTTCAGGATAAGGAGGTGTACCCCGTGGCCAGGGGGATGGGAGGCACCCCTGTAAGGTCTTCCTTGCCCTGCGGGGAAAAAAGCCAGGTCCCCCGGAAGGCAGAGGAGATCACCCTACACCAGGCAATGGGCAACAACCTGGAAAGATGAAGCCATGCCGTCTGCCTAATGCAGATCGCTGCCCCCACAAGTCTGGATGCCACCTCATTGGTGCCGTAAGACGCCCTTGCTTGATGCCTTGCAAGTTCCAGACCCTAAGCAGAGAGGGCAATGGCCTGTCTAGATTGCTCTGTATCAGGCAAAGATGCCAGGACTTGCACCAGCATCAACCACAAATGCCTGTTATAGGCAGCATGTTGAGCCTGATGAGAACCTATACACAGTAACACACGAGCCGAAGAGAAAACTCTTCTTACCCACCAGTTCAATTCTGCAGAATCTGGATCCGGGGGTCGGTCATGCGCCAGGTGCTGGAGCACAGAGGGAGTGTCTAGGGACTGTGGCCCTGAAGGCAGGTGAGGTAGAGAACCCAGAGACTCCTGGGGGGGTGCAATACTGTCTCCTGCAGTCCGCTGTGGCTGGGGAAGGGGTCGCTGGAGACTGCTAGGTGCAGATGGATGCTTCCTGGAAAGGAATGGGCCAGGAGGGCACCACTAGGAGGGGGGCACTAATTGCACCAGAAATGAGCACGTCTCCCACTCGGTAGCTTCTCAGTACATGAGAGATGCAAAGCTCCTGGACCAGCCGCGAAAGGAACCACTGATACTCAGTGAAATCAGCGTTGGAGGACAGGTGGATGGAACGTTCCTCTCCCTCGGAAGAGGGAGACGAGGAGGAAGAGGAGCTTGAATGTTCAGAGTCCTCCTGCGGTGGGGATACAGGCGAAAGACCTGTTCATCCATGGCTCTGATGTAAGTGGGAAAGGCCGCAGCAGTGGTCCTGAACACCTCCCAGATTAAGGGCCCCATAGGACCCACATGGGCTGGGATAGGAGGAGGAGGTGCCTGCAGAGGGATGAGAGATGGGCATCTTACCGACAGTGCCTGGCCTCTGCCAATGCTCTGAGACCTAGAGACTGGTCCCGTCTGACAGGAGACCCTGGGGTCAAACCAGGTTGTGAAGGCTGTGTCTTAGAAGGCAAACTCCGGAAGAGCCCTGAGGGAGAATCTCCCCTGTGATGCGACTGGGGTTGCATGGGTCCAGAAGGGCAACCTTCCACGCTGCCAACTAAGGACACCTCCGAGACCTTGTGGGAAAGGCGGGGTTCAGTGCTTTGACTCCTCCCCAACCCCCACAGTGCAGTTGAGGGGGGTACCCATGCTTTGCCCTGGCCCCTCAACCCCTCAGACTCAGAAGCTGCCCTCTTCCTCGACCCCAGTGAAGCTGAGCGCCCCAATCCCGCAGGCCCCCCCAAGGAAAACTGCAGAAGAGGGGGTCCCGGTACCCACCTGGGGGCCAGGGCAGCACCAGGAATAGCAGCTGCCATGGCCTCCCCAAAAAAGGACACCCTACCCTGAGCCCCCAGGTCACTGTCCCCAATGGATCCACCCTGGCCAGCCTCAGCCGTTGGATCCGCTCGAACTACGGGCTCCAGGGACTCTGGTACCTCGTTCCCAGGGGGGTCTCTGACTCCACGGAGTTGGGGTGCCAGTCCAGGTCAGCGTGCAAGTCATCCTCCTCTGAAGGGGAAGAGACCAGGCAGACCTCCAGGCTAGCGACCCCGGGAGGGCCCCAGGCGACGGTGCTGCTGCGGGACATGTCACCACCCATAGCACTGCTCCAATCACCGGTGCTGCAAATGGCACCAGGATCCAGGACAGTGCCAGGAAGTGGCACTGAGGGTCCACCAGAGCCAGACCCAACAGCTGTAGGCCGCGACACTGGCAGAGCCTGCACCTCCATGGAGGTGACTGCCAGGGTGGTGCCAGCAACACGACTCCATAGAGAATCATGTTGCCTCCTCCTCCTCCTCGGCAAGGCTAGAATTGGAGGAGGCCTTCTCCTTGCCCGGCCATACAGACCCATGAGGGGACCTGGAGGAAGGGTCAAGTGTCCTAGCCTTGGAGACCCACGAGCGACTTTGTCCTCTGAAAGTCGGTGGAGACCTGCCGACTTTAAACGCGTGAACTTCAAGAACACAGAAGTCCATGGAGAAGTAGGCATTGCAATGGTCCATATCATGAATGGGTTCCAAGCATCACAAGCAAACATCATGCCGGTCTGAAACGGAAAAATGTCGGCCAAAGGGGCACCAACACATGGGGGTACAGCCCACTTTGGATTTGCTCTTGGCCCCCGAACCAGACATGATGCAAAAAGAATTGCTCAAATTCTAAGCAAAAGAGACCAGCGCCATCAGAAGAAATACAAGGAATGGGCTTACCAGACTTCCAACGGTGTCGGGTGGGTTCAGAACCAGGATGCGAAACTGGAAGAAGCAGTGTTGAACAGCAAAGGCCTAATGACACAGATTAAATACGGCTACTCGCACAGCAGGTGTGACTTCGATGGTGGAAGAAACAGAACTGGGATGAAGGAGGATGAGGAGTCTACGGCACCTAATGGCCAACCCGCATGTGCTGCGCAGTGTGTCAGCAATGTGGGCGGTGCCATAGACACCAACTCCTCCCCCCCCCCAAAAAAAAACTCCCGTGGAGGGTGCGTGCCTCCAGTTTACACTCAACAGTAATGAATGGTGAATATTGACAAGGGAAGATCTGACAAAGAGTTACCTTTTGGGAAGATTGTCCAGCAGGATTTCAAACAGTTCCAGGGAGTATTATTCTTGGATGATCCTTAGAACCCATTTGTCAATCGCGATGGATTTTCACTGATGGTAAAACTGGGTTAGGCATCCTCTGCTTGGAAGGAGAAATTCACCTTAGGCAGCTGAAGTGGACTTGGAGCCAGGGTTTCATATGGCGGCACTGAGCGCATTTGGCACCTGTGCCATCAGCTGCTCTTTCTTCTGGACCTGGGGAGGCTGGGGTTTTATAGTTTGTGGCTCCCCCAACAATGAAAGGACTGCTTACTGTGAAAAAAGCCACACCCTCCACCTCTTTGTGTGTTACAGGGAGCTGGTTAAGAGTCATTCTCATTTTGTTAGCTTCTTTAAGAGGCTGCTCCATCTGCTGGCCAAACAGATTAGAGTCATCAAAAGGCACATTCATAATCTGTTGCTGGAAACCATCAGTTTGCAGTCAGGAGTGCCGCTTGATGCAAATAACTTGATTGAATTGAATTGAACTTGATTGTGTGGAGCCCTGTAATTCCAAACAGGAAACAGGAAGAGGGTAGGGTGTTACACAGGGACAGTGAACACCTTACTGAAAGCGCTTTTTAGTGTTGTTTTAAATTCTTTTAAACCAGTTTACCAGCTTATAGTGCTAAACCAGATAGCACAGGGGCTTATAAATACCACAGTTATTACAGTTTACTACTTTTGAAACGTGAGTGTTCCAGCGACCTCTGTGTAGTACTTCCGTGTCATAGGACCCATAAAAGCTCACACTATATCGAGCAGAGGCGCGCGTTGCCGTCTTGTGATCATGCGCAGAGACACAGCGGCGTCGCGTGTGTCTGCTGTATCCGCTGAGGACCGTAAGGACGTAAGGCAAAATAAAACAACTAACGTAGTAAGTACCATTGTAGTATAATTATAAAGTACAGCTCTATTTTAGCAACAGTAGATAAGACTACAAAATGGTTAAGTCAAAAGCTAGAAAAAAATGTCATAGACCATGCATATCTTGCAAAATGTATACAGAAGAAGAAATAGTGGTGGAATTTACATGTGAGAAGTGCATATAGAATCATGCTCTGCATACTGAAATGGAAATAATAAAGAGGAAGATGGACAGTAGTAATCAAACAGAAGCATTAGAAGTTCAGAAAGAGATCGGAAAATTAGAAGCCTACATAGATTCATTCATAGTTGAGAATGATATAGATCTACTACACAAAGGGGCCCAACAAGAGTCTCTAACAGAGACACCACAAAAATATGGTGATAATAAATGTTCTACCAAAAAAGAGGAAATAAATCAGTTGTTAACGTATTATCCAGAAACAGAAAATAGATACAAGGCATTGGACCTGGACAGGCAAGCTACACAGGAGTCCTTGGAAGAAAGCCATGATGGAGGTGAGGGACTGAAGGTTAACCAAAGGCCAAAAGACTCTAGTCTAGGTCGAAAATTACTACCAGATAAAAGGAAAGACAAAGTAGATATGGAGCCCAAACAGAGAAATGTCTGCCAAAATATAAAAAAAGCAATACCATCCAAATTAGACTCCACAGCAGAAAAAGAAATCACAACACAAATAAAGCAAAAAGATATCCTAATAATAGGAGACTCCCTAACTAGAGGATTTGATTCAATAGTATGTAAAAACAGAAAAATGCACACTACAGTGAGCTTGCTACCTGGGGTAAAAATCTCAGACATTGGTTACTTATTAGATGGCTTGATGGAAGGACTACAAGACCCTTTAATCATAATTCATGTTGGTGTAAATGATATGGGGCTGCGTAGTATAAATGACATCATACAAGATTATCAACACATTGTGAACACAATGAAAAATAAGGGATGTGACAATTATTTCAGGTCTAATCTCATGTCATGGGAGACATGAATTCAAAAACTCAGGCATTGAGATGCTTAATATGAAACTGAGAACCTTTTGTATGTATAATCATATTGGATTTATGGACAATTCAGGGACCTTTGGGAAAAACACTCTTTTTAAAATGATGGATTACACTTAAATAAAGCAGGTGTAACCCCCCTGCAAATAGGGGTTCCCAAAAGACTTCCAGGAGCTTGCTTGAATGCTCCAAGCCTGAATGGTGTTTGGCGTTTAAGCCATTTATCAGTGAGTGTTTTTAGAACCTCTGGTACTGTCTCTTTAAGAGCTGTCTGCTTGCAGACATAATTAGTTTGTATGGGGGACTGTGTGTTTCTTTGATTGAGTACCACTCAAGCTGCTGCCAATTCACTCCATTTTGCAGTCACTAGGAGTGCAAAGGAACCTATCTGAAAGATGTAACTGTTTGCCAGAAACCATTTAGAGTAATAATGAAATTACAGTTTGTCTAACCTGCTTTCTTTGCAGTCAGAACTGTGTCTGCCTAGTTCCCCATCCTGGTTTTGAACTGCTGAACTGGACCAATCAGTGTGGGATAAGCTAGCTCTAAAATGGTGCCTTGGACGAATCAGAACTTGGACTCATAATCTGAGCCAGCCACAAGAGGATTGTATGGGCAGTGACTCTGGGAGATGTAGTTTAGACTTGGCGCCTTTTGGACCAACAGGAGCAGTCTATTGTGAGTGACAGCCAATCCAGTCAAGAACTGGGAGGAACTCAAAGGAAGTGCCAGTTTTGTCTGTTGAAGTTTTCAGTTGAGCTCTGACAGTGAAGAAGGAAGGAGCCTGTGCTTTTTCAGTGTGCAGTTTTAGTCGGGAAACGTGTGTAAGGCCCAGAGTTCCGGTCTGCAGCTTGTGTAACTGCTTGTTAGGACTGAATCGTCCTGTAAGAGAATCAAAGGATATGTGAAGAGTAGAAACCAGGCTCACCCTGTAGAAGACTGGAGAAATAGCTGAATTGCACTCGGTCTGTCAGGAACTGAATCTGCTGTGTTCTCCCGGTATTGTGCAGTAATTGCATCGGGATGAAAAGCAGCCTGCCTGTTTGCCATATAAATGTGAGGAGTCTCGTGGAGCTCAAGAGTAGCCCTGCTGACATTGAAGGACCCTATCTTGTTTGGAGGTCGTGAGTACTAATTCAGGGTCACTCCCTGTTGAATTGCCACATTGAACCCAAATGGAATCACTGTACTGCTGACTGTTTAACTAATTTTTCTTTTCTCTGTGTGAAAGGGCCCCTACCAGCTGCCACGGTTTGGACTAGCCACTAGGGCTTGGGTACCCAGGAACAGTAACTGATAGGGATAGGCCTGTGCACAGAGCCATAGGTAGATGAGTAGAGTGATAAGCTAATTAACTTGATTTCCCTGTCCTATTATATCCCCTAAATAAATCAGAGCTGCTTGTTTCAGCAAAGTTATACTGCCTGAGGTGTTTGTCTATGTTAAAGTACTGTACTGTGATTGTTGCACTGTATCTTATTTCACAGGAGGTCCCAGTGCCGGAACCAGTCCTGGGGGTAAGTGTATACTGTGAAGGTAATTCTGATATATTGTGTGGGCCACTAGTGGGAAGAAAGGGGGGTTGCAGTGTCCCAGAGGGCTGTGACCAAGTTAGTTTAACTATTGCAAACCCTGACCTCTGGGTGGAGGCACCAGCCATTGGATCCAGGCCCCTCAACCTGTTAGTGGCAAATCAGGCAGGGTAGTAGCCCCTGGGATAGCGCCATCTAGGGTTACATCTTGGAGGCTCACCGCTGGGATTGTGTGTCCTCTAGTGGCCATATTTACGAACCACTCATATAAAAAAAAAATGGGTACCCGACAGAATTGGCTGTGCAAACCGGCTGGTGGAGTGGTGTACTGGGAGGAATTGACCCCCAAAATGCTATGCTTATCCTGGACATCCCTGGGTATCAATACGGACACTGTACAGGGAGTACTTTCCAAGGTGGAAGGTTTACAAAACCCTGTGGTGGTGGGTCGGCATGCTAATCTGCTCACCCACACTTTCCTGGCCCTAGTAGAGTTTAAGGATCCCATAGATAGCTCCAAAGTGCCACAGACCATTACCCCAGAGGGAGCCCTCATTGCTTGGAGAGTGATAACTAAGTACAGTAAAGACCCGGGGGGGAATGAGCCCCCACCACTGTCTGAAACTTTTGAGGAGAAATTTGCTAAATGGGTGCTGGGGGAAGGGAAAACTGTGGAGGACTTGAAGAAACTATTCTTGCCACCTGGGGGTGTTCCTTCCCCAACACCCTCTCCCGCTCCAGTACCCGTAATGGTGGCTGAAACAATGCAGACTCCTATTTCTGCACCTGCCATTAGTCTCGACTCTTACCGAAGGTTGAGGATCTTCTCTGGCACCCTCCCACCCCAAGGGGAGGATGACTGGGAGACCTGGATGAGACTATGTTGCCCCCAAGTGCTAGAATGGCAATGCTCGAAGCCAAAAGCTAAAAGAGGGTTAGTGAGAGCCTCCAGGTCCTGCCCTGGCTACCATCCGAGCAAACGGGCCAGTAACCCTGAAGTGACTGCACAGGCCTATCTTGAGGCCCTGGAGAATGTATGGGAGCCCAGATTCTGATGAAGACCTATGGTGGAGAGTAAGAGATGCACAACAGTACCAAGGGGAGTTGTTGTCTGTGTATGTATCTCGGCTGAAAAATTGTTGCAAGAATGCCTCAGAAAGGGTAGTTTGCCAGCGATTGAACTGGACCGAACCAGGCTGGACAGGATCCTTAAGTCTGCCCCTTCTCAGAACTGCTGTTGCTTCAGTACGCCTGGCAAATCGACTGGAATCCCCACCCTCCTATGATGAGTTAATGAGAGAAATTCGAGGAGTTGAGAAAAGGCGACTCGGGAGGGACCTGCACCAACAGCTGCGGCTACGAATTCCAGAAGGACTGAGGGTGACCCATCATGAAGTTCAGGGGCAGAGGTTGGCAGTAAATGAGTGCTCTGACAAGGAAAAAGTTATGCCACAATGGGGCGAACTGTTGAGAGAGATCCGGGAATTCAAAAACAGTCCCTTTATGAAGGCCACGCCTGCAAGTACGGGCCCTGACCTATATCCGACTGCATCTGCTATGGGGGTTGGGGTACCCACCCATGTATCTCCTGCTGATAACAGCTCCGAACTTGATTCCTTCACCATGGAAGTGGAGAAACTGACCAGATGTCTCCAAATGCTTATCACGCCGCAGACAGAGATGGCACCAAGGTTACCAGTTAGTAATACCCCCGCCCTGGCTCCCAGTGTGGCGCCTCGCCAGCTCAAACTCCAGAAAGTATGTTTTGCTATAATTGTGGGAAAGATGGGCACATGAAAGGGAATGCCGGTCCCCAAAGACACTGACAAAGTTGCATATAGGCTACAAGGAGAGCTTCGGAGAACAAATCAGTGGTTAAGAGGTGCACGAAATGATCCCAGTGAGGGCACCAAAAATGCTAACTCACGTCCTTTTGTGGCAAGGTCAGTTGCCCAGGCCCCCACTACCGCCTCTCCAGACTGGTCCAGAATAGTGGGTCCCTCCAAGGAGACCACTGTAAAGGTGAATGGAGTGTCTACAAGAGCTGTATTAGACAGTGGCTCCCAAGTGACAATTATGTTCCAGGATTGGTATCAGAAGCATTTGTCAGACGTACCCTTACAACCATTAGAAGGACTGCATGTATGGGGGTTAAGTGAGAAGGCCTACCCTATTCGGGTATATCCGAATTTGGCTGTCTTTCCCCACCTCCATGGCTGGAGTGCCGAACAAGTAGAGACCCTAGCCTTAGTGTGTCCCCACTGGACTGTATGATGGTGTCCCTTTGTTGATTGGAACAAATGCTCATATGTTCGGAAGGCTGGCTAGGTTGTGTTATGAAAAACAGGGTCAAAGACTAGTAGAGCTAAGAGTTCCGGCTTTAATTAAGAAGGCCTATGAGGCACAGAGAGATGCTGAAAAAATAGAACCAGAGGAACCGGTCGAATTGTATGGAAGAAGGATCCTGAGTCTCTGATCCTGGCGCCAAATGCCCAGTGTACCTTACAGGGAGAGGTCCGTATCAGAAAGGATGTTAAGAATAAAATATTAATGTTGGATGCACCAGGCGATGGAAAATTGCCAGAGGGACTGCTGGTCAAGCCTAGTATTTGCCCGCTAGAGCCCATGCTTATGCCAGAAGGGTAATGGTCCAAGTTCATAATGTCTGAAAGAGACATTCGAGTAAATAGAGGTTGCATCCTGGCTAATGTGCATTGTGCAGACACTGCAGTGCTACCCAGCAGCAAGAGTTCAAGGAAGAATGACAGAGTAACGCCTGACTTGTTTGATTTCGCGACCCCGCTGCCAGCTGAATGGAAAGTGAGGATCAGTGAGAAGCTCGCCAGAGACCAGGTGTTTTCTTTAAAGGAATGGGATGTAGGGATGCGTGCAAGGAGCTGAGCACAGTATCCAGCTGCATGACGAAAGACCATTTCGTGAGAGGTCTCGCGCCTGGCACCTGCTGACATAGATGATGTGAGACGGCATCTGCAAGAGATGTTAGCTGCTGGTGTAATACAAGAATCCAGAAGCCCTTATGCTTCCCCATTGTGGTAGTGAGGAAAAAGAATGGAACAGTAAGGATGTGTGGATTATCGCACCTTAAACCGGCGGACTATCCCTGATCAGTACACAATGCCCCGCATTCAGAATGCTTTGGACTGCCTAAACGGGAGCAAGTGGTTCTCTGTGCTGGATCTCCGCAGTGGGTACTACCAGATCCCGATGGCCCCAGAGGACCGTGAGAAGACAGCCTTTATCTGTCCGCTTGGCTTCTATGAATTCATGAGGATGCCTCAAGGGATTTCAGGTGCCCCAGCCACTTTTCAACGATTGATGGAGCGTGCAGTGGGGGACATGAACTTACTAGAGTGCCTGGTATACCTAGATGATGTTATTGTGTTTGGCAGCTCACTGGAGGAACATGAGAGTAGATTATTTAAGGTATTGGGCGACTGGAGGACTTGGCCTTAAACTGTCCATTGATAATGTCAATTCTTTCAAACATCAGTAAACTATGGGACACATAGTATCCACCGAGGACTAGAGACCGACCCAAGTAAAGTTGAGGCCTTGACCACCTGGCCACAGCCAAAATCTAAAAGAACTGCAAAGATTCCTTGGATTCTGTGGTTACATCAGCTTTCATCAAGGACTATTCAAGAGTGATCCGCCTTTACTTAACCTTACTCAAGGGTATCCCCAACCCACAAAAATACCAAAAGTCAGCATCCTCAAGACTGAAAGAGTATTTTCATCCGAGTGAAGTATTTGAGGCCCGCTGGACTCTGATTGTGAGACTGCTTTTCATGAGATCATATATCAACTTACCCATGCTCCAGTGCTGGCCTATGCCGATCCAAGAAAACCTTATGTCCTGCACACTGATGCTAGCTTGCAAGGGTTGGGGCTGTGTTGTACCAAGAGCACGAGAATGGCCTGAGACCAGTGGCCTTTGCCAGTAGAAGCCTACCCCATCCGAAAAGAACTATCCTGTACATAAGTTAGAGTTCCTAGCTTTGAAGTGGGCTATTGTTGACCAATTCCATGAGTACTAGTATGGGGCTAAAATACTAGTAAAAACTGACAATAATCCTTTGACCTATGTGCAGACCTCAGCTAAGTTGGATGCCACTGGCCATAGGTGGCTTTCTGCATTATCTACATATGACTATGCTCTCGAATATCGGCAGGTCTGAACCACATAGATGCTGATGCTCTCTCCCGGAGGCCTGTTCCCCAGAATGATTGGGTCCAATTGGCAGAACCTGACATTCGGGCACTCTGCCGGAAGTTTGACAGGAGGAAACAAATGTCCACGGACGCAGTGGACTACATGGTGGATTGCTTGGGACCCTCTGAGAATTGCATACCTGCTGCTTATTGCCACTTTTCTGCAATAGACATTGGTGCACTGCCTCAGCTGGACAATGACAGCATTCGCGGGCTCAATCTCACGATCCCATGATCAAAGCAGCTTTAGAAGCCCTCTATGCAGGAAAAGATGTGTCCAAATTACGCCCACGGATTTGAGAACTGCACTATTATACAAAGAAGGTCCCACGTTGAAACTGATCAATAAACTGTTATACAGAGAAACAGTAGACAGAGGGGACAAGTAGACAAACAACAACTAGTGCTGCCCACTGCCTTCGAGACTCAGTACTGATGTCCTTGCACAACCACATGGGGCACCTTGGTATAGACAGAACACTTGACTTGGTGAGATCCAGATTCTATTGGCCTAAAATGGGGCTGATGTGGAGCAACACATTCAAACTTGTAGTCGCTGCTTACAGAGGAAAGCTTTGCCCCAGAGGGCTGCCCCCTTGTTAACATCACCACCAGTGCACCCATGGAGCTGGTCTGTATTGATTTTCTGATTTGGAGTCAGATCAAAGAAATATCAGTAATGTGCTGGTGGTCACTGACCATTTCACAAGATATGCCCAAGCTTTCCCCACAAGACCAGAAAGCATCCACTGTGGCCAAAGTACTTGTAGAAAACTTTTTGTTCACTATGGGCTCCACAAAGAATCCATTCTGATCAAGGAGAGACTTTGAGAGTCGTCTGATCAAAGAGATGCTTTCTCTGTGGAGTCGAAAGTCCAGAACCACTCCTTACCACCCCAGGGGACCCTCAGCCTGAACGTTTCAACCGCATTGCTTAGATATGCTAGGCACCCTGCACCCAAAGGACAAGCCTAGATGGAGCCAACAAATTAGCACCCTGGTACATGCTTATAACTGCACCAAAAGTGATGCCACTGGGTTCTCCCCTACGCCTGATGTTTGGAAGAGAAGCTCGACTACCGGTAGATGTGTGTTTTAGGGTCTCTCCTGATGGGGTTCAAGCTGACAACTATTTAGAGTATGTGCAAAGTTAAAGGCCCAGCTAACTACGCGCACTCAACTGGCTCAAACCATGGCTGCCAAAAAGAAATCTGGCCAACAAAGAAAGGTATGATAAAAGGTGAAAGCACAGGAACTCCAGGAGGGAGATCGGTTTGCTAAGAAATCTGGGACTGCATGGCAAGCACAAGATTGCTGACAGATGGCACCATCTCCCTCACATTGTAGTGGCAAACTAGATGATCTGCCAGTGTACAAAGTAAGGCCTGAGAATAATTCAAAGATGTAAAAACAATGCATAGAAATCATTTACTGCCCATTGGACAAATCTTAATTGAGTCTGAGCCCTAGAAGATGCCCCTCTGGACCAGTGACTAGAGCTGCTGCTAAAAAGATCAAGAAAATCTGCACCTACAGAAGCAAAGTTAAAGTGTTCCCTCCACAAGTCCCAGTTGAGCATGACTGTCAGTCCATATCGGAAGAAAGTGAGAGTGACTTTGAATACTATCCTTCTTACGAACTGAGTCAATTGTTTGGGCAATCCCTAGTCAATACTGGAGATGAAGCTGGGCCTTCTGGACTGTCCAAGCCCCAGCTTCGTCCCTGGAGCCAGTGCTCCCAGAAAGTGAAGTGCAAAGCATCAGATCAGATGAAATGGAATCATTGTGCATGGTTGAACTGTTTGAGCTTTCAGGGGAGGAAAATGATGGATTGGGTCAGACTGGTGATACACCAGAACAAGAAGAGTATTTTGAGTGCCCTGACAGTCCACTGCCAGTGTCCGAAAGCTCTCCATGCGAGCCAAATGTTGTGGACTCAGAAACTGTAACTCCTGGAGCTGAAAGTGCCCCAAGTTCTAGCCTCTCTACCCCATGGAGACTCCCTGACAAGTGAGGACAATGCTGAAAATGAGGCTCAGAGTGCAGAGACTGTAACAGTTCCCCTAGAAAGACTGGTCAAGCTGTAAAGCCTGTGGTGCACCTCAGTTATGATTCACTGGGAGGCCTGTGGACTTGCCTCTCAATGTTGTCCATAAAGGAGTGATGTGTCCCGAGCTCATTGCCCAAACTGAGCGTCAGTGCTAACTCCAAGTTACTTGTGTTGCCCTCTAATATGGTGCCCTTGCCCCGTCCAGCCCCAAGGTAACTGATAGGAAGGGCCCTCTCTTCAGGTTTCATGTACAAGAGGTAATAACTTGAGTTATGGTACAATGTGTATGTAATACTGTGTAAAGAGTGACGTACTGCAATGTTTCAGAAATGTGTTCTTGGTAAAATGATATATTGACTGATGATTACATATGCGAGCCTAATGCAAATGTATATGGTTGCAGTTGAAACTTATGGGGGTACTTGCCTGACGCTGGACGTCAAGCTTTCCCAGGCCAGGAAGGGTGTAACCCCCCTGCAAATGGGGGTTCCCAAAAGACTTCCAGGAGCTTGCTTGAATGCTCCAAGCCTGAATGGTGTTTGGCGTTTAAGCCATTTATCAGTGAGTGTTTTTAGAACCTCTGGTACTGTCTCTTTAAGAGCTGTCTGCTTGCAGCCATAATTAGTTTGTATGGGGGACTGTGTGTTTCTTTGATTGAGTACCACTCAAGCTGCTGCCAATTCACTCCATTTTTGCAGTCACTAGGAGTGCAAAGGGAACCTATCTGAAAGATGTAACTGTTTGCCAGAAACCATTTAGAGTAATAATGAAATTATAGTTTGTCTAACCTGCTTTCTTTGCAGTCAGAACTGTGTCTGCCTAGTTCCCCATTCTGGTTTTGAACTGCTGAACTGGACCAATCAGTGTGGGGTAAGCTAGCTCTAAAATGGTGCCTTGGACGAATCAGAACTTGGACTCATAATCTGAGCCAGCCACAAGAGGATTGTATGGGCAGTGACTCTGGGAGATGTAGTTTAGACTTCAGCGCCTTTTGGACCAACAGGAGCAGTCTATTGTGAGTGACAGCCAATCCAGCCAAGAACTGGGAGGAACTCAAAGGAAGTGCCCGTTTTGTCTGTTGAAGTTTTCAGTTGAGCTCTGACAGTGAAAAGGAAGGAGCCCTGTGCTTTTTCAGTGTGTAGTTTTAGTCGGAAACGTGTGTAAGGCCCAGAGTTCCGGTCTGCAGCTTGTGTAACTGCTTGTTAGGACTGAATCCGTCCTGTGAAGAGAATCAAAGGATATCTGAAGAGTAGAAACCAGGCTCACCCTGTAGAAGACTGGAGAAATAGCTGAATTGCACTCGGTCTGTCAGGAACTGAATCTGCTGTGTGTTCTCCCGGGTATTGTGCAGTAATTGCGATCGGGATAGAGAAGCAGCCTGCCTGTTTGCCATATAAATGTGTGAGGAGTCTCGTGGAGCTCAAGAGTAGCCCTGCTGACATTGAAGGACCCTATCTTGTTTGGAGGTCGTGAGTACTAATTCAGGGTCACTCCCTGTTGAATTGCCACATTGAACCCAAATGGAATCACTGTACTGCTGACTGTTTAACTAATTTTTCTTTTCTCTGTGTGAAAGGGCCCTACCAGCTGCCACGGTTTGGACTAGCCACTAGGGCTTGGGTACCCAGAACAGTAACTGATAGGGATAGAGCCTGTGCACAGAGCCATGAAGTAGATGAGTAGAGTGATAAGCTAATTAACCTGATTTCCCCGTCCTTGTTATATCCCCTAAATAAATCAGAGCTGCTTGTTTCAGCAAAAGTTATACTGCCTGAGGTATTTGTCTATGTTAAAGTACTGTACTGTGATTGTTGCACTGTATCTTATTTCACAGGAGGTCCCAGTGCGGAACCAGTCCTGGGGGTAAGTGTATACTGTGAAGGTAATTCTGATATATTGTGTGGGCCACTAGTGGGAAGAAAGGGGGTTACAGTGTCCCAGAGGGCTGTGACCAAGTTAGTTTAACTATTGCAAACCCTGACCTCTGGGTGGAGGCACCCGCCATTGGATCCAGGCCCCTCAACCTGTTAGTGGCAAATCAGGCAGGGGTAGTAGCCCCTGAGATAGCGCCATCTAGGGGTTACACAGGTATTAGAATACTGAGTATGAAAGTAAACAATGTTATCTATTTTCATTTAAACTGGAGGAGGAGGGGAAGGAGACTCATACACAACCTAACATTTACAACTATGGACCTCAAAGAGGGATGGAGATGCATTGTATTAAATGCACGTAGTCTAATAAATAAATTTGAGGAACTACAATGTTTACTATATGAAAACAACATACAAATTGCACTAATAACTGAGACTTGGTGGACTACCAAAGATAGATGGGATAAAGAAATAACCGGTTATAAACTGTACTATCCATCAAGGGAATCAAGGAAAGGAGGGGGTATAGCTATATACATAGAAAATTTTATACAATGTGAGGAAATAACTAGAGCTAAAGATGGCCTGGAAATGGTGTGGTTAAAGCTCATACTCAGGGGACAAACAAAAAATAAACTAGGTCTGGTTTATAGACCCTCGTCAATGAGTCCAGAAGGAGAACTAGAACTACTAAAAGTCATCAATAACCTAGATCCATCAGAAAGAATAATATTGACTGGGGATTTTAATTTTCCAGACATTAACTGGAAAAAACTTGAAGGTACAAGCAAAAAAAGTACACAATTTCTGGAGGCTCTAAATCAAATAGGGCTTGTTCAGCTTGTTCTTGAAAACACCAGGGGCAATAACATTCTAGACTTGATTTTAACTAATATGGGACAATCAATACAAAATGTGCACACTAGTAACCCTTTGGGAAATAATGACCAACAGTCAGTCAAGTTCCTAATTAAAGATGTACCAAAAACTCTTAGGGAAGGAAAAACTACAGTTTTAAACTTTAAAAAGGCTGATTTTCCTGCTATGAGGAAACACCTCACAAATTGGGATTGGAAGAAAGAACTTGGTAATCACACAGCTCATAAAATGTGGGACTCCTTGGTCAACGTATTACACAAAACTATAAACCTATGTATACCCAACTACCCTAAGTACTCAGCAAACAAAAATATCCCTAAATGGCTAACTCCAAGAATTAAAACATTGATAAATAAAAAAAATAGATAGTTCAAAAAAATTAAACATGAAATAAATAAACAATCCAACTTACAGTATGGAGTGTTTGTTAAAAAAGTTAAATGGGAAATAAAAAAAGCAAAAAAAGATTACGAATTAAAACTTGCATCACTAGTTAAAGACAACTATAAGACCTTCTATTCTTATATAAATAATAAACAAAAAAAAGAGTACTATTATTGGACCTTTCAAAAATGGTGCAGGAGAAACAGTAATAGAGATTGTGCAGAGTTACAAAATAAATATTTCAAACAACATGAAGTCTTGCTATATTATGACATATGCAGTATAACCCCAGGTTAGAACTGCTCCGGAGGTGAAAGAGTTGACTTCCATGCAGGGCATGGAATCTTGAGCGCGAGCTCGGTTGAACACTCTGTCTGTTGAAGCTCAAACTTAAACTGTCAGATTCTTACTCCGCCTCACTGAACAGTCGCCCGAGATTCCTCCTGCAGCTCAGTTCGTTTGTCAGTTTTAAAGTGTAATTCTCGGTTTATTTTACCGAAATTTAACCGCAATCGTCGGTTCAAGCTCTGTCTGTGGTACTGTAAGTAATAGATAGACTTATTTATTTTCTTCTGTGTGGAAATTGTAAATGTCTTTTTCGGTTAGGTTTGAACCGATCAGAGGGTTTTTAAAATTACCTTCTAGTCCTTTAGAGTGCGTTCCGGTTCTTATCGGTTCTAAAAAAAATGGATTTTATTACGTTTTTTTCCATGACCCGTGACACGGTTGGGAACCGATAAGAGAGTCTTGCTTGGTGGATTGCCATTAACAGGCAAGTTTTGGTTAGGCTGACACTATGTCTGAGAAACCCAAAAGAAAAACCGGACCCACTGGGTTTCAGCACTGTGGCCTCTGTGAGGAAGCCTTTGCTAAGGCTGACTCACACACCACTTGTGTTTATTGTCTGGGGTTTGACCACCTCAATGCAGACTGCCAGATTTGTAAGAATTTTCCTGCTGCCACCGTGGAAAAAAAAGAGTTGGTAGGCTCAGGAAGGGAGGCCAAAAGTCCGCTGACCCGATGGCCAGCCCGGTTCGGTTCCAAACGAATCCTGAGGGAGTGCCTCTGACCAGGCGATGCTTCCTCGGCAACGAAGAGCCAGCTCTGAGGAGCCGGTTCCAACTAAAAGGGCTAGAAGGTCAGCTAATTTGGGGCCAAAAGTTCTTTCTCCAACCGCTAAGGAAATAGCCAAAGCTATTCAAATTGTCCAGTCTCTTTCCCCAGTCCCGTCCGAACCGGCACGATTAGGGAAGTGCCCGGTTCGGTCGGTTCCCTCGGTTCAAGATTATGATTTTGAAGTTTTTTATGAAGGGGAGGAAGGGTACGAGGAGAGTGAGTGTGATTTTGAAAGTCTGGATGTGCCCATTGAACCGGACATCTCTCCAGACAGACCCTCAGGAGTATCCCCTCCCAGGCTATCTGAGTCCCCTTTTCATTTTTTTTTTTACAAGAAAGTTGCTGACACTCTGCAACTCCCTGTTGAGGAAGCTGTTGATGATCAAGAAGAGCCTGATTTTGTGGAAATGATGGATATTCCAGAGTCTAGGAGACTGTCTATTCCTTGCATAAATCTTTTAGGAAACAGACAGTAAAAATTCTGAAAACTCCTCATTCTATCCTCCCTGTGGATAAAAGGATGGACAAGAGGTATGCTTTATCAGGCTCTGATACGGAGTTCCTATCCCAGCAGTGCAGCCATGTGGGGGTAGTGCAGGCTGCAGCCTGTGACAAGGCTAATATTCTCTAGCCTCTCACCCTCCTGAAAAGGATTCCAGGAGGATGGATGCTATGGCAAAAAAGCAGTACATGGCAGCATCTTTGGGACTCAGACAGGCAAATTATAGGAGTTTACGAGCTAGGTACCAGGAATCCAGGTGGGATTCTGTCCTGGCCCTATAAAACAGGCCCCTGAACAGCTTGCCAGGAGCTGGAGCAGGTGGCTGCGGATGGTATTGAGGCATCCAAGGTGCAATTTCATGCTGCTGTAGACTCTAATGATGTTTCATCAAGAGTTATGGCTACATCTGTGTCTCTTCACAGAATGGCCTGGCTCAGATGTACTGCCCTGTCTAGGATACCCAGTCTAAGGCTATGGATTTTCCTGTTTGGGAAATTCTCTGTTTGGGGAGCAGACAGAGAATTATATGAAGAAAATGGATGAGTATAGGACCACCTATAGGAGTGCACGGCCAAAGAAAGGCAAGTCACTCCTCAAAGGCAGCATGTCAGGGGCGGGGCAGGCAGCCTTTTCATAGGCCGTTTACCAAGCCCAGGCCTCCTCTTCTGCTTATGCCCAGAGGGGGTTCTTTAGAGGAAGGGGCAGAAGGGGTTCTAGTAAGCCTGCTTCTACCCTCCAACCCAAAGCCCCTGCAAAACAGGCTCCCTGATGGGGTAGCCAGGGCTGATTCTCCACTACCGGTAGGGGGCAGGCTGGCTTACTTTGTCCAGGACTGGAAGTCTTTAACATCAGACAAGTGGGTCCTGGAAGTAGTAAGCCAGGGACTGGTTCTCAGCTTCAAAAATTTTCCGAAGATGAGAGCCAGGTCTTTTCCACCTGCAAATCCATCAGAGGCACTTGCCCTGGAAGCAGAAGTTTCTTCCCTCCTGGCTCTCAGAGCCGTGGAAAGGGTTCTACCCATACACCAGGGTAAAGGGTTGTACTCCAGGTACTTCCTTACCCCAAAAAAGACAGGAGAATGGTAGCCCATTCTGGATCTCAGGTATCTAAACAAGCACCTTTTAAAACCAAAGTTCAAAATGGTGACCCTGGGGATTATTTTACCCTCTCTAAGGCCAGGGGACTGGCTAGCCTCCCTGGACCTCAAGGATGCCTACTTCCATGTTCTCATCAGAAGCTCCCATCAAAAGTACCTCAGATTCGAACTGCCCTCAGGCCATTACCAGTTCAGAGCAATGCCCTTCAGCCTCACCTCGGCCCCAAGGGTGTTCACAAAATGCCTGGCAGTAGCAGTTGCTCATTTAAGAAGGCAAACGATTGCCATCTTTCCTTATCTGGATGACTGGCTTATCGTAGGCCAGTCTCCAGAACAGGTCAAACTACATTTACAAGTAACCCAGCAGCTGCTTACATCTCTAGGTTTCCTTCTCAATCTTCCAAAGTCAGTTCTGGAGCCTGTCCAGCTTCTCACCTTTATAGGGGCAGAACTGAACACAAAAGAAGCCAGAGCCTTCCTTCCTCTGGAAAGAGCAAGGACCCTGGTGTCTCTGGCCTCCTCTTTCACCCTGCAGGTCTCTCGACCAGCAAGGCATTTTCTACAGCTCCTGTGGCACATGGCTGCTTCTACAGCAGTGGTGCAGGGAGCGAGATTTCAGATGAGGGACATTCAGTTCCATTTGAGAGCCTTTTGGTCTCAAAGGACAGATCCCCTAACCAAACTGATTCCAGTGACTCGAACCCTGATCCAGGCCCTTCAGTGGTAGCAGGATCAGAACAATCTGAGACAGGGGGTTCCCTTCACTCCCCAGTCTCATTCCTTGACCCTTACTACAGATGCATCCCTCTTGGGGTGGGGAGCTTACATGGGCGACCTGTCCACCCAAGGGCTGTGGTCCCCTCAGGAATCTCTGCTCCACATCAATTTGCTGGAGCTCAGAGCAGTTTTTCTAGCACTCCAGGTTTTTTCCACATCTGTCCAGAACAAGGTGGTTCAGGTCAGAACAGACAATACCACTACAATGTGGTACATCAACAAGCAAGGGGGCACTCGGTCTACGGCCTTGTGCACCGAAGCAATGAAGTTGTGGTCTCTGGCTTATTCTCTGAACGCCTCCTTTACGGCAGTTCACCTCCCAGGCAAGGACAATGTCCTAGCGGATGCTCTCAGCAGGATTTCCCAGGGCCAGCATGAATGGGCACTGGATCCCCTAGTACTGGAGGTAATATTTGCCAGATGGGGCACTCCGCAAATAGATCTCTTTACAGCCCCAGACAATCACCAACTTCCCCTTTTTTGCTGCAGGCCCCCAGTGTAGGGCTCAGTCCCTCTGGATGCCTTCCTCCTCAGTTGGGAAGGGAAGTTTCTCTATGCTTTTCCCCCCTTCCCCCTTCTTTTCAAAGTGATAGTCAGAATCAGATCTCAATCCTGCAAGATGATCCTGATTGCTCCAGATTTGGCCAGGCAGCCCTGGTACCCACTCCTCATGTCCTTAGCAGTCCACCCTCCCCTATGTCTTCCCAGGAATCACAACCTGTTAACCTGTGCCCAGGGGAGAGTTTGGTATCCGAACCTCAAATCTCAATCTCAAGGCTTGGCTCTTGAAGAGTTAGAGTTTGCTGACCTACACCTTTCTCAAGGTGTATTGGATATCTTGAAGGCCTCTAGGAAGCCTTCCACCAGGGCTACCTATAATTCAAAATGGAAGAGATTTTCCATATGGTGTGCTGGTAAACATATTTCCCCAGAATCTGCTGGTGTGCCCACGATCCTGGATTATTTGGTGCATTTGAATTCCTTGGGGCTGAGACCAGCTACCCTAAAAGTGCACTTGGCAGCTGTGTCTGTCTTCTTGTCAGAAGGTAAGCCCTCTTCTTTATCAGCTCACCCTGTGTTCTCCAAGTTTTTTAAAGGGTTGCTTCACACCAACCCCCCGTTCAGGGACCCTGCCCCTGCTTGGGATCTTAATATCTGCATCGCTCAGCTTATGCAACCCCCTTTTGAGCCATTGTCTTCAGCAGAGCTTAAGTACTTAACTTGGAAAACTGTGTTTCTGGTAGCCATCACCTCTGCCAGGCACATAAGTGAGCTACAAGCCTTGTCAGTGGAGTCTGATTTTATCTCCTTTCATAGAGATAAGGTGGTCCTCAGGACTAACAGGAAGTTTTTGCCTAAGGTGGTTTCAGACTTTCACCTTAATCAATCTATGTCTCTTCCTGTGTACTTCACTGACCATTCCTCCTCTGGTGAGAGGAGATTGCACAGTTTAGATGTCAAAAGAGCCCTTAGTTACTATATAGAACGTACCAAGGGTCACAGGTTCGAATCCCTCCAATTGTTCCTCACTTATGGTGAGGTTGGTAAAGGGAAACCTGCCACTAAAAGATCCATTGCCAGGTGGATTGTCTCTTGTATCCAATTCTGTTAAAAAACTGGGTAAGGTTCCTCCCTCAGGCCTGAGGGCTCACTCTACCAGAGGTACAGCTGCGTCTCTGGCTGCTGCCAGGGACATTCCTATCCTAGAGATATGTCAAGCAGCTACCTGGAAAACAGTTCACACTTTTACTAAGCATTACTCCTTGGATATCCAGGCTAGGAGTGATGCTCAGTTTATACACAGCTGTGCTTCAGAGCCTATTCCCAAGTAGGTTCTGTCCTCCTCCATGGAGGTACTGCTGTTGTAGTCTGCATATGTCATAATATAGCAAGACTTCATGTTGTTTGAAGAAAAATTACTCACCTTAGTAATGTTGTTTCTTCTAATGGAGTCTTGCTATATTATGACCTCCCCCCCAGCCTGCCCTTCTCAGAACCTCTGTTTTCGGGATGTGGGTGGGCAGTGCAATGTTGGCACTTCTTTGATGCCCACTTTATTTCACTCTTCTAGGGTGCTTAGGTGTTATGCTTACATTTTCTTCTTGAATCCCCCGGCTTGAGTCTTTGTTTTGGGATCAAGAACAAAAAGGTGTTTTTGTAGTTAGTAGCTAGTGGCTAGTGTAGGTTTACGGCTTCCACACAGAACCTTAGTGAGTTTTTGCTCATAAAGATCTCACAGTTTAAGTTTGAGCTTCAACAGACAGAGTGTTCAACCGAGCTCGCGCTCAAGATTCCATGCCCTGCATGGAAGTTAACTCTTTCACCTCCGGTGCAGTTCTAACCTGGGGTTATACTGCATATGTCATAATATAGCAAGACTCCACTAGAAGAAACAACATTACTAAGGTGAGTAATTTTTTCTTCTGCTCCGTCTTTAACCCAGTTACTTTACTAAATACTACTCCCAATACTACTTCTAGACCAGGGAGGATACAGATTAAACTACAAGACGTCCTAGATAAATTAAAAACAGTACATATAAATAAATCACAAGGACCTGACGAAATTCATCCTAGGGTACTGTATGAATTGGCAGATCAACTTGCACCACCCCAACCCACATATTCCAAAGATCCCTGGATACAGGACAAGTACCACAAAATTGGCGAGAAGCGATCGTAGTTTCTATATACAAAAGCGGATTGAAATCTGAGTTAAAAAACTAGACCGATTAGTTTGACATCGGTCACGGGTAAGATGATGGGATCCATTCTAAAGAATTATATAGTCGAGTACCTTGAAGTTAACAAACTGCAGGACCCACTACAACATGGTTTCCGAAAAAAACGTTCCTGTCAGACAAGTCTCTTGACTTTTTACAAGAAGGTTGGGAAGGCCTTAGATGTGGGAAATTGTGTTGACGTCATTTTTTTGGATTTTTCTAAAGCTTTAGATAAACTCCCACATCAAGAATTAATACTTTCCCTTAAACAGTATGCACTAGATATCAATATAATAAACTGGATAGATGCTTGGTTATGTGAAAGAAGGCAAAGAGTGGTGATACAAGGAGAAAAGTCAAAGTGGGAGGCTGTGACTAATGGGGTGCCCCAGGGCTCAGTCCTTGGACCCTGCCTTTTTAACATCTATATAACCTCCTTGAAACTGGAAAACAAAGATATCTGGTTGACAAAATTTGCGGACGATTGCAGAATTGGTGCAATAACCAATACAGTAAATAACCAGCAGGATTTATAAGAAGCATTAAATTACATACATCATTGGACCGTAAATAGTAAGCTTGAATTAAATAAAAACAAATGTATAACTATGCATTTGGGTAAAGTAAAAAACAACAACCCCTTCTCTTGCAAATTGGATAACACTGTACTCAATAAAATAGATGAGGAAAGGGATTTGGGGGTAACAATTAGTTCTGACTTAAAATTTTGTTCACATTGTAATAAAGTAATAAGAAAGGGAAATCAAATTTTTAATTGTATTCTGAGACACATCTCAAGCAGGGATAGGAAGGTGTTAATCCCTCTTAATGGTGCTCTGGTTAGACTAAACCTGGAATATTGTGCTCAGGTCTGGGCACCTTATAAAAAAGCAGAAATATATAATATTGAACGAATACAGAAAACAGCATCTAAGTCAGTTGAAGGGTTGGAAAAGAAGACTTACCCTGAGAGATTGAGGGAGCTGAACGTTTACCCTGGAGTATAGAAGAACTAGGGGTGATTATTGCCTACTATTCAGATGTATAAATGACCCTGCACTCTTGTCAGAACTTGGACTAGTCTGGAGGAAATCAAGATATGAACCTAGGGGACACCCTTTCTAGTTTGAAATTCAAAAATGGCAGACTTTATCATGAAAACATTGGTTCAGCAACAGAGTTGTGGTAGGATGGAATTCTCTGCCTAGGGAAGTGGTGTCTAGTACAACTATGGACTCCTTTAAAAACAAACTTGATACATAGATACATAGATACATAGATAGTGTCAGCAGATAAGGGCCTATGGCCCAACCAGTCTGCTCATTTGAGCTTGTAAGTTCAGTTTGTTTTCCTAGAAGTCTGTTGCACCTTACCCCTGACCTCCAGAATTCCTTTATGTCTATCCCATGCATTCTTAAATCCCGTGATTGTTTCAGCCCCCACCACTTCCTCTGGCAGGGTGTTCCACTTGTCCACCACCCGTTCTGTGAAGAAATTCTTTCTCATGTTTCCTCTGAATCGTCCTCCCTCCAACTTCATCCCATGCCCTCTAGTCCTGGAACATCTTTTTCGCTTAAAAATAGTTGATGACTTCCTTTTGGATAGAAAAGAAAAAAGGTTATAAATAATAAGGCAAGCATTATGAACGAAAGTCTACATAGCTTGAAATCACCTATGAACCTATGAACCGCAGCTGCACAGCAAGCTGCTGCTTCAAATGCATTCACAGAGGCTTTATGCTGATGGCAATTAGATTCTATACCTTGCTTAATGGTAAGCAGCACCTCTTGTTTTGCCTCTGTGTCTAGCAGGGCCTCTACCAGAGACTTAATCTTGCATCAGAGAGTATACTCGTACTTACAGAACTGACCCTGGTAGTTAGCTATCCTGCAGCCAAGGGTAGCCAAAGCATGACCCATGTGTCTATGGTGTCTACCTTGCACAACTCCTTGTTAGTAGGGTGCAGTTACCTCCTTGGGCACTATGGCTTTGTCATTCTCAGCCAGAATAACAATGGCATCTGCTACTGGCTAAGTTCAATATACAGGTTTAGATTTAAGCACCAGTGATTTCTTGCCCGCTTGTTTGGAGACAGTTGCCACAGCAGCAGACCTCCTCCAAGTCACCCCAGGGAGTGTCACCAGGGCCAGTTGGATAGTAGGAACTAGACTGACCAGGATATAAGGCACATTTAGAAACTCCAGTTGGAGATATCTAGCCTGGTCTGTGGCTGATAGCTCAAAATTCAATGCAGAATGCATATTCCGAAGCAGAGTCTGGATGGTGAGATTCTGCTCGTGTATGGTGACAGAAACCAGTTCTGGGTTCCCTGAACCATGGTACAGGTCTTCATCCTCATCATCTGAGATGATGAGAACAAGAACTGACTTGTCTCTCTCTACTCTCAGCTGGAGAGAAGTAAATAGGAGGGATCAAAGGGCCATCAGTGCAGGCTAGGGCCTTGGCAACAATGGCCACACAAGACTCATATCCGGCCCTCTATGGGGCTTTGGCAATGGCATAGGCAGTGACAACGAGGATGGCACTGGCACCGACTGTCCCTGAAGGCAACAATGCTGACACTGCAGGTCTGTGAGACATCGCTGGCAGCACTGGAACCAGTTCCAGAGTAGGCCCTTAACAGCCTGACCCTGCATGACATTACCAATGGAGCTGATGACTCCGCTGGCCCCCAAAACCGATGGTGACACTGTGGCTTCCCCTATCCCTGGAGGGGAAAGGGATGATACTGCAAGCGGGGCAGTGTCAACGGTGACAAGAGCAGCTTTAGCCAGGAGGCTGGAGTTACAAGAGCAGCTTTAGCCAGGAGGCTGGAGTTGGAGTCAACTGCACACCTAAGTTAGATGGCACCAAAGATGGTGCCAGCTCAACCAACCCCAACGGGTCAGGAGCCAGCACCAAAAATGGAGCCACTAGATTTATATGCTGAACTCATTGCTTTACAAGAGCTGCCCAATGTCCAAACTGCCCACCAGAGTTCCCACTATTGGACAAGAGAGGCTCCAGGATACAGACATCGACCTCACAGGCCCACGCATCCCCAGGGCTGCAGCAGTCAAATGTCTCACAGCAGAAAAAACAGAGGACAACCTTGACTGGTGTCATTTCTTCCTCTTATGCTTGGAGGAAGAAGATGAGACTGAATGGTGCAAAGACGATGATGTCAATCCCATACAGGATCTGGGCTATTTCATTTTGTGACTCTGGTAGCACTGGCCATCCTCCTGGTTGATGGACAGCCCATTGCCAGAGCACTTGCCCAGAGAGAGAGGTGGTGGCCAGATACAGCTCTGTTGCCAAAGCAACATGCCTTTTCAGGCTCTTTACCTTTTTCTACGGTCATCGACTGTTAACATGTGGTAGGGCTGAAATAAACTGTAAATATTTTCATGTTAATAACAAACTCTAGGGCATTTAAAACTAAAACCGAAAAACTGAACATTGTCATTGTATAGACGGTGAAGTTCTGACTTTGATGTGGAGAGTGGTGATGCTACTTCTGCACACTCAATGATGGGGAAAAAAGGGACTGAGGTGGCTGGGGTCTGGCATCCCTGCATACCAGCACGGGTGTGTGTGCTGATGCATGTGTGGGGCCTACTTGTCCCACCAGTCCTCCAGAACATTTCTACCTCCGACGGGGTCCTAGCACCTCCGGTACAGACCCATTAGAGAGAATCTATGGAAAAGGTTGATTCTTGTAAAGCTTTTAGCCTAATTAGCCAGTTCTGTGTGACTAGTTTACCGTGTCTGGAGATATCTTAGATCTTTGGGTAACTTACAATTTTAGTCACTTTAGCAAGAGTTTTTCTAGTCTGTGCTTTTGTGTTATATTTTAAATTTCATACTGTGTGTGTGTGTGTGTGTGTGTGTGTGTATGTATATTCCCATTTTCTTTAATGTACTATATGAATGTAACCCCTAGATGGCGCTATCCCAGGGGCTACTACCCCTGCCTGATTTGCCACTAACAGGTTGAGGGGCCTGGATCCAATGGCCGGTGCCTCCACCCAGAGGTCAGGGTTTGCAATAGTTAAACTAACTTGGTCACAGCCCTCTGGGACACTGCAACTCCTTCTTCCCAGTAGTGGCCCACACAATATATCAGAATTACTTCACAGTATACACTTACCCCCAGGTCTAGTTCCGCACTGGGACCTCCTGTGAAATGAGATACAGTGCAACAGTCACAGTACAGTACTTTAACATAGACAAATACCTCAGGCAGTATAACTTTGCTGAAACAAGCAGCTCTGATTTATTTAGGGGATATAACAAGGACAGGGGGAAATCAGGTTAATTAGCTTATCACCTAATAATTCATCATGGCTCTGTGCACAGGCCTATCCCTATCAGTTACTGTCCCTGGGTACCCAAGCCCTAGTGGCTAGTCCAAACCGTGGCAGCTGGTAGGGGCCATTTCACACAGAGAAAAGGAGAATTAAACAGTCAGCAGTACAGTAATTCCATTTGGATTTAATGTGGCAATTCAACAGGGAGCGACCCTGAATTAGTACTCACGACCTCCAAATAAGATAGGGTCCTTCAATGTCAGCAGGGCTCACTTGAGGTACACAAACCTCTTCACACATCCATATAAAAGAAAGCACTATACCAGGCAGGCTGCATCTGTATCCCGATCGCAATTACTGCACAATACCCGGGAGAACACACAGCAGATTCAGTTCCTGACAGACCGAGTGGAATTTTCAGCAATTTCTCCAGTCTTCACAGGGTGAGCCTGGTTTCTACTCTTCAGAGATCCTTGATTCTTTTCACAGGACGGATTCAGTCCTAACAAGCTGTTACACAAGCTGCAGACCGAACTCTGGGCCTTACACACGTTTTTGACTAAAACTGCACACTGAAAAGCACAGGGCCCTTCCTTCTTCACTGCCAAAGCTCAACTGAAACTCCAACCGACAAAACCTGGCACTTCCTTTGAGTTCCTCCCAGTTATTGACTGGATTGGCTGTCACTCACAATAGACTGCTGCTGTTGGTCCAAAAGGCACTGAAGTCTAAACTACATCTCCCAGAGTCACTGCCCATACAATCCTCTTGTGGCTGGCTCAGATTATGAGTCCAAGTTCTGATTCGTCCAAGGCATCATTTTAGAGCTAGCTTACCCCACACTGATTGGTCCAGTTCAGCAGTTCAAAACTAGAATGGGGAACTAGCAGACACAGTTCTGACTGCAAAGAAAGCAGGTTAGACAAACTGTAATTTCATTATTACTCTAAATAATTTCTGGCAAACAGTTACATCTTTCAGATAGGTTCCCTTTGCACTCCTAGTGACTGCAAAAATGAAGTGAATTGGCAGCAGCTCGAGTGGTACTCAGAGAAGCACACAGTCCCCCATACAAACTAATTATGTCTGCAAGCAGACAGCTCTTAAAGAGACAGTACCAGAGGCTCTAAAAACACTCACTGATAAATGGCTTAAATGCCAAACACCATTCAGGCTTGGAGCATTCAAGCAAGCTCCTGGAAGTCTTTTGGGAACCCCATTTGCAGGGGGTTATAATCTTCCTGGATTGGGAAAGCTTGACGTCTCGGCCAAGGCACTTCCCCATAAGTTCTAACTGCAAACTATATACATTTGCATTAGGCTCATGACATGTAATCATCAGTCAATATATCATTTTACCAAGAACACATTTCTGAAACATTGCAGTACGCCACTTTACACAGTATTACATACACATTGTACCATAACTCAAGTTATTACCTCTTGTACATGAAACCTGAAGAGAGGGGCCCTTCCTATCAGTTACCTTGGGGCTGACGGGCAAGGCACCATACTTAGAGGGCAACACAAGTAACTTGGAGTTAGCACTGATGCTCAGTTTGGGCAATGAGCTCGGGGACACATACACCTTTATGGACAACATTGAGAGGCAATCCACAGGCCTCCCAAGGGAATCATAACTGAGGTGCACCACAGGCTTTACAGCTCGACCAGTCTTTCTAGGGGAACTGTTACAGTCTCTGCACTCTGAGCCTCATTTTCAGCATTGTCCTCACTTGTCAGGAGTCTCCAAATCAAACAAGTCAGGCGTTACTCTGTCATTCTTCCTTGAACTCTTGCTGCTGGGTAGCACTGCAGTGTCTGCACAATGCACATTAGCCAGGATGCAACCTCTGTTTACTCGAATGTCTCTTTCAGACACATTATGAACTTGGACCATTACCCTTCTGGCATAAGCATGGGCTCTAGCGGCAAAATACTAGGCTTGACCAGCAGTCCCTCTGGCAATTTTCCATCGCCTGGTGCATCCAACATTAATATTTTATTCTAACATCCTTTCTGATACGGACCTCTCCTGTAAGGTACACTGGGCATTTGGCGCCAGGATCAGAGACTCAGGATCCTTCTTCCATACAATTCCGACCGTTCCTCTGGTTCTGTTTTTTCAGCATCTCTCTGTGCCTCATAGGCCTTCTTAATTAAAGCCGAACTCTAAAGCTCTACTAGTCTTTGACCCTGTTTTTCATAACACAACTGTGCCAGCCTTCCGAACATATGAGCATTTGTTCCAATCAACAAAGGGACACCATCATACAGTCCAGTGGGGGACACACTAAGGCTAGGGTCTCTACTTGTTCGCCACTCCAGCCACGGAGGTGGGGAAAGACAGCCAAATTGGATATACCCGGAATAGGGGTAGCCTTCTCACTTAACCCCATACATGCAGTCCTTCTAATGGTTGTAAGGGTACGCCTGACAAATGCTTCTGATACCAATCTTGGAACATAATTGTCACTTGGGAGCCACTGTCTAATATAGCTCTGTAGACACCTGTTCACCTTTACAGTGGTCTCCATGGAGGGACCCACTATTCTGGACCAGTCTGGAGAGGCGGTAGTGGGGGCCTGGGCAACTGACCTTGCCACAAAAGGACGTGAATTAGCATTTTGGTGCCCTCACTGGGATCATGTCGGCACCTCTTAACCACTGATTTCTTCTCCTAAGCTCTCCTTGTAGCCTATATGCAACTTTGTCAGTGTCTTTTGGGACTGGCATTCCTTTCATGCCCATCTTTCCCACAATTATAGCAAAACATACTTTCTGGAGTTTGAGCTGGCCGAGGCGCCACACTGGGAGCCAGGGCGGGGTATTACTAACTGGAAACCTTGGTGCCATCTCTGTCTGCGGCGTGATAAGCATTTGGAGACATCTCGTCAGTTTCTCCACTTCCATGGTCAAGGAATCGAGTTCGAGCTGTTATCAGCAGGAGATACATGGGTGGTACCCCACCCCATAGCAGATGCAGTCGGATATAGGTCAGGGGTCTGCACTTGCAGGCGTGGCCTTCATAAAGGGACTGTTTTTGAATTCTCGGATCTCTCTCAACAGTTCGCCCATTGTGACATATCTTTTTCCTTGTCAGAGCACTCATTGACTGCCAACCTCTGCCCCTGAACTTCACTTGATGGGTCACCCTCAGTCACTCGGGTCGTAGCCGCAGCTATTGGTGCAGGTCCTCCCGAGGTCGCTCTTTCTCAACTCCTCGAATTTCTCTCATTAACTCATCATAGGAGGGTGGGGATTCCAGTCGATCTGCCAGGTGTAACTGAAGCAACAGCAGTTCTGAGAAGGGGCAGACTTAAGGATCCTGTCCAGCCTGGTTCGGTCCAGTTCAATCGCTGGCAAACTACCTTTTCTGAGGCATTCTTGCAACAATTTTTCCAGCCGAGATACATACACAGACAACAACTCCCTTGGTACTGTTGTGCATCTCTTACTCTCCACCATAGGTCCTCATCAGAATCTGGGCTCCCATACACATTCTCCAAGGCCTCAAGATAGGCCTGTGCAGTCGCTCAGGGTTACTGGCCTGCTTAGCACGGATGGTAGCCAGGGCAGGACCTCGAGGCTCTCACTAACCCTCTTTCGCTTTCACCTTCCGAGCATTGCCATTCTAGCACTTGGGGCAACATAGTCTCATCCAGGTCTCCCAGTCATCCTCCCTTGGGGGTGGGAGGGTGCCAGAGAAGATCCTCAACCTTCGGTAAGAGTCGTGACTAATGGCAGGTGCAGAAATAGGAGTCTGCATTGGTTCAGCCACCATTACGGCACTGGAGCAGGAGAGGGTGTTGGGGAGGAACACCCCAGGTGGCAAGAATAGTTTCTTCAAGTCCTCCACAGTTTTCTCTCCCAGCAACCATTCAGCAAATTCTCCTCAAAAGTTTCAGATAGTGGTGGGGCTGATTCCCTCGGTCTTTACTGTCCTTAGTTATCACTCTCCAAGCAGTGAGGGCTCCTCTGGGGTAATGGTCTGTGGCACTTTGGAGCTATCTATGGGATCCTTAAACTCTACTAGGGCCAGGAAAGTGTGGGTGAGCAGATTAGCATGCCGACCCACCACCACAGGGTTTGTAAACCTTCCACCTTGGAAAGTACTCCTGCACAGTGTCCGTATTGATACCCAGGGGATGTCCAGGATAAGCATAGATTTTGGGGTCGATCTCCTCCCCAGTACACCACTCCACCAGCCGGTGCACAGCTACTTCTGTCGGGGTACCCATTTTTTCTTAACAGTGGTTCGTAAATATGGCCACTAGAGGACCACAATCCCAGCGGTGAGCCTCCAAGATGTAACCCCTAGATGGCGCTATCCCAGGGCTACTACCCTGCCTGATTTGCCACTAACAGGTTGAGGGGCCTGGATCCAATGGCGGGTGCCTCCACCCAGAGGTCAGGGTTTGCAATAGTTAAACTAACTTGGTCACAGCCCTCTGGGACACTGCAACCCCTTTCTTCCCAGTAGTGGCCCACACAATATATCAGAATTACCTTCACAGTATACACTTACCCCAGGTCTAGTTCCAGCACTGGGACCTCCTGTGAAATGAGATACAGTGCAACAGTCACAGTACAGTACTTTAACATAGACAAATACCTCAGGCAGTATAACTTTGCTGAAACAAGCAGCTCTGATTTATTTAGGGGATATAACAAGGACAGGGGAAATCAGGTTAATTAGCTTATCACTCTAATAATTCACCTATGGCTCTGTGCACAGGCTATCCCTATCAGTTACTGTCCCTGGGTACCCAAGCCCTAGTGGCTAGTCCAAACCGTGGCAGCTGGTAGGGGCCATTTCACACAGAGAAAAGGAGAATTAAACAGTCAGCAGTACAGTAATTCCATTTGGATTTAATGTGGCAATTCAACAGGGAGCGAATTCTGAATTAGTACTCACGACCTCCAAATAAGATAGGGTCCTTCAATGTCAGCAGGGCTCACTTGAGGTACACAAACCTCTTCACACATCCATATAAAAGAAAGCACTATACCAGGCAGGCTGCATCTGTATCCCGATCGCAATTACTGCACAATACCCGGGAGAACACACAGCAGATTCAGTTCCTGACAGACCGAGTGGAATTTTCAGCAATTTCTCCAGTCTTCTACAGGGTGAGCCTGGTTTCTACTCTTCAGAGATCCTTTGATTCTTTTCACAGGACGGATTCAGTCCTAACAAGCTGTTACACAAGCTGCAGACCGGAACTCTGGGCCTTACACACGTTTTTGACTAAAACTGCACACTGAAAAGCACAGGGCTCCTTCCTTCTTCACTGCCAAAGCTCAACTGAAACTCCAACCGACAAAACCGGCACTTCCTTTGAGTTCCTCCCAGTTATTGACTGGATTGGCTGTCACTCACAATAGACTGCTGCTGTTGGTCCAAAAGGCACTGAAGTCTAAACTACATCTCCCAGAGTCACTGCCCATACAATCCTCTTGTGGCTGGCTCAGATTATGAGTCCAAGTTCTGATTCGTCCAAGGCATCATTTTAGAGCTAGCTTACCCCACACTGATTGGTCCAGTTCAGCAGTTCAAAACTAGAATGGGAACTAGCAGACACAGTTCTGACTGCAAAGAAAGCAGGTTAGACAAACTGTAATTTCATTATTACTCTAAATAATTTCTGGCAAACAGTTACATCTTTCAGATAGGTTCCTTTGCACTCCTAGTGACTGCAAAATGAAGTGAATTGGCAGCAGCTCGAGTGGTACTCAGAGAAGCACACAGTCCCCCCATACAAACTAATTATGTCTGCAAGCAGACAGCTCTTAAAGAGACAGTACCAGAGGCTCTAAAAACACTCACTGATAAATGGCTTAAATGCCAAACACCATTCAGGCTTGGAGCATTCAAGCAAGCTCCTGGAAGTCTTTTGGGAACCCCCATTTGCAGGGGGGTTACATGAATTTTACTTCTTATGTAAGCAATGTATTTATTTGTAATTGTTGAAACTAATGTAATGCACCTAAACGCAGGACAACTTTGAAAATAAGACAATGACGGTCCTAACAGTCCCTATCCTGTCAAAAATAAAGTTTTACTGTATATCTTGTGTAAATATTTTATATTTATTGTATCTGTCACTGTAGTGTGTTAATAAGTACAGGTAATCTGTTTACTGTGCAATTCCAGGGTCTGCCTTTGTGTGAGCTAAGAGTACTACCAATTTAAAAGTAACCCTGCATCTGATACAGAAGAGGGGTAAGTAAGGTGTACCTGAAGCATCTAGAGGAATTGCTGCATTGTCCAAGAAGTCTTGTATAGTGTGAGCAGAAACTGGTAGTTGAACTGGAAGGAAGCAGCCCCAAGTGAGTAGTGAAAAGGTTTGAAACAGCATGGCTGAGTGTTCAAGCCAGCTCTCAATGACTGACTAGGGTAATCTGGGAGGAGCTGATGAGAGATGGCATCAAAAGTAAATGTCATAAATAGGAGGCAGTGTCGTCCACTTGTTAGAGCAGTGGATTGGGAACCAAGATACCACAGGTTTGAAGTCTGCCAGAGCCAAATACTTTGTATGACATCTGGCACATAATTTAACCTCCCAGTGTTCCGGTCTACCCAGTTGGGGAGATGAGCAAAAGCAGGACCCCACTGGAAATGACAGCTTGCATCTTAGCTAGTTTATTCTGGGTAAATAACATTGCAAAATAAAAAAATAAGGCAGTATTTAGCAGAATTTTCTTTCACTAGCTCATTATCAAAATCACAAACTATTGTTTTAACCACTGATGAACTTACTTCTATATCCTCCTTGTGCTTAAGTAGTGGTGCTTCCATGATGTTTCGTAGGCAGAAGGTATCAGATTCCACATCAAATTTATGTTTTGTTAGTTCAGCAATTCGATCCCAGTGTCTTTGCTTAATTGCTTTATTAGCCATCATTTCTAAAAGTGGACATGATTCATTGAAATCGTCTATCTTCTGTTTGAGATCAAGAAATGCCTGCCAACCTTTGAGTCCTTTAGGAAGTTTGCGACACCTACAACAACAAAAAAGTTAGCTTTTTGTTAACCCAGAAATCTGTCATGAAAAATAATTCTTCACATTTTACTGGGTATGAGAAAATTACATAAATTATGTATGGACTTGTTTATTAGGGCTATGCAAGCAACTAAAATGAAAACTACGTATTAAGTAATTCTTGCTCTTCTAGGAATATCTTCACCATTAATTCACACTAATGTGTCCATGCCAGAGGCGCTAGTACCCTGTGGGAGCTTTTCAAAAGGGCTGGCACCGAGGCAAGCCGTGTGCATGCATGGCATTGCGAGAGTGGCTTGCAGCACCAGGCTTACCTCAGCACCAGCCCCCAACTGCCTCAATTCCTTTTTTACTGGGGAAGTGCAGTATAATCTAACTAGTGATCATGCACCTATGCTAAGGGCATTAGGAGCCCTGATGACCTGTACAAGAGTGGCCAGTATGTGAGTAACATAGTGTATTCGCAGTTTAAGCCTTAAACAAGGGAGAACACCAATAAGACACTGGAGTGAGCTCAGGGAGTGACGGGTGGGCATGAGAATTAATACTAACATACTATTTGCCAGCAGATTAGGCCTTACGGTCTATCGAGTCTGCTCGAACCTAGATCCTTAGTTGGGTGCCGAGACCCTCCCATCCCTTGTGCTCCAGAAACTCCTATCATCCATCCCCACCCCCCCGGGACAGGCCATCATCTGATACATCCACTTTCTGTGTCTGTCCCACCCTCTCTTGAAGCCCTCCACTGTGGATCTCTGAACCAGCTCACCAGGCAGTGCATTCCAAGGGTCCACCACCCTCTCAGTGAAAACCTCCTCCTCTTTCCCCTCACTCTTCCACCTTCCAACTTCAAACCATGCCCTCTGGTGATACCTCCCTGCTTTAGTCTAAAGATCCCCTCCATGTTTACCCTATTTATTCTCTTGAGGTACTTGAAAACCTCAATCATGTCCCCCCTGTCTCTCCTCTCCTCCAATGAAAACAGGCAGAGCTCCTCAAGTCTGTCCTCATAAGTCAAATCCCCTAGCCCTCGTATCATCTTTGTTGCCCTCCTCTGTACCCTCTCCAGGAGCTGTATGTCCCTCTTCAAGTGTGGTCTCCAGTACTGTACACAGTACTCAAGGTGTGGTCTAACCAGTCCATTGTACAGCGGCAGAATCACTTCCTTGCTCTTAGAGGTGATCCCCCTTACGATGCATCCCAACATCCTGTTTGAGTTGCTAGCTGCTCTTCTGCACTGCTCAGAGTTATTCATACATGTATCCACCATGACCCCTAGGTCAATTTCCCCTATTGAGGCCTCCAGCGCCTCCCCTCCCAGGGTGTACCTGTGTTTAGGGTTTCCCCGACCAAGATGCAACACCTTGCACTTGGTGATATTGAAATTTAATTTCCATGTGTGAGCCCAGCTTTCCAGGGTGTCCAGGTCCTTGCAGGGCCAACCTCCCTCTTCTCTCCTCAACTACTGCTCCCATCTTGGAGTCATCCGTGAAGAGACTCATTTCACACCCTATACCCTCCCTGATGTCCGATATGTATGCATTAAACAGGATCGACCCAGGACCGAGCCCTGCGGTACCCCACTACCAACCTCTCTAGGGTTCGAGAGCTCCCCACAGACCACTACTCTCTGAGTGCGTCCAGCTAGCCAGTTTTCAATCCATCTGACCATCAAAGGCCTACTCCTAACCCCATCAGTTTCTCCACCAGACCATTGTGGGGGACAGAGTCAAACGCCTTGCTGAAGTCCAAGAATAATACATCCACAGGCTTACCTCTGTCCAGTTCTGATGTTACCCATTCATAGAACTCCACAAGGTTGGTTTGACATGATCTACCTGGCACAAACCCATGTTGCCAACTATCCAGACCTCCCACTTCCTCCAAGTACACCCCAATCGTTCCTTTAATATACTCTCCATTAATTTTCCACCACGAGGTCAAACTGAGTGGGTCATAGTTCCTTGGTACTTCTCACCCCCTTTGTGGTTGGTACCACATGTCCTCTGCCAATCCCTGAGTACCTCCTGTCTCAAGTGACCTGCTGAAAAGCTCCGCCAGGGGTGCAGCCAGTATGTCCGCCAATTCCCATAGTACTCTCGGATGAATGCCATCCGGCCCAGGAGATTTGTCTTTCTTTAGGGCCTTGAGGGCTAACCACACCCTTTTGGCGGAGATAGCATCATCCGTCCCCTCCACCTTACTGGTCTTTTTATCCTTATCCAGATGTGACACCCCTGGGGTACCTTTCCCTCCCTCTTGCTCCATTTCTGTTGCTCCCCTGATCCCACTCCCTGCCACTTCTATCCCCTTCATGCCTTGCTTTGTAGATATCCCATCCCCCTCCCTAGTGAACACAGAGGCAAAGTACTCGTTAAATACCTCTGCCTGGTCCCTCACCTCTTCCACCCACCCTCCTTCTGATCTCAATCTGCTGAGATGGCCCTTAGTTTTTCTCCGCTCCCCAATGTACCGGAAGAACCCCTTTTCCCCTCCATGTATCCCCTGTGCCAGCCGCTGCTCTTTACTGGACTTTGCTCCCCTCACCATACGGGTGACTTTTCTAGATGCAAGCTGGTACATTTCCTTATCCCTATCCCTCTTGTTGTTTTATATTTTTGTAGGCCGCCTTCTTTTCTCTGACTGCTACCTGTACCTCACTGGACCACCAGCATGGTTTATGTGACCTTGCTCCTTACGTTTAACTTAGCGCAGATCCTGACTGCCTCATGAAGTCCCCTGCTTTATGACCTCCCATCTCCTTTCCACATTTGTCGCTGAGGTAATCCCTTCAAGTGATCCTTGAGAATATTTCCATGCTCATAAAGTCTGCCCCCTGAAGTCCACTGCCAGTGTCCTAGATCTCACCCCACTCCCCATGCTTATTTGAAAACCAGACAGTATTGTGGTCACTCCCAGTCAGGGGTCCTGTACAACCATGTCCCTACCAGATCCCCATCTGCCAGAACCACATCCAGGACATGCCCCTCCCTTGTGGGCTCCATCACACGCTGTGTTAAGAACACATCCTGGAAGCCATCCAGCAGCCTCTGTTCCTTGGCCACCTTAGAGGACATGGTTCCCCAGTTTGTACCTGGCATATTAATGGTGAAGATATTCCTAGAAGATCAAGAATTACAGTAAGTATGTAATATTCGTATCTTCCAGGAATGTGTCTTCACTATTCATTCCCACTAATGGGTCAGAGTAACAAGCTTAGATAAAACCCAGTGGCTAGACAGGTAGGAGAGAAGAGCTCTCTCAGGACCAGAATCCCTCCAGGGCAAGCTTGCCAAAGATGGCAAACTTCCTGCAGTGACAACCAGGACAGAGAATGTAACCAGTGGGCACTGGGGTGTAAGTTATAGCTTCCCAAGGTATCACCAATAGGCACAAAAGAACCCGTGTGAAGGCTGCAACAACTGCAGGAGCGAAAATGACGTTTACCTGTCCTTTCAGCATGAGCATAGCAGAGGTGGCAGAGTGGCAAATTTGGATGGAACTCTGAGACATCTTAGGAGAACTCGGGGTGTGAGGAACAGGAATACTTGGCTGTAACCACATTGCTAGAAAAGGTATATGGTGTACATCCACACCTCTGCAGTCTCTGGTTTAAGGAAAAGGAATTTGCCAGAAGTGTGGCTAGTACACCATATCCAAGACTTCAGAGGTAGCTTACCCCAGTGGAAATAGAAAGCTGATCTGTGGGTAAAGCATGGATTACAGCCGCTCTGCAAGAGACAGACGGGCATTAGAACGGTGTAATCCAAGAAGGGGTTTTAGCTCGTACATGGCAAGAGACTCAAGGGGCTTGCTGGTGAGCACGTCCAGCAGAAGGTAGAAATACCCTTTAAATACCACCTTCTGGATTTGGAGTGCAAAATGTGCTAAGGAACCTCTGAAGAGGTAATGAGGAGAGGGAACAAGGAACTCCTGTTATGGAGATCTAACACACAATGGATCTAACTTGTTATTGCCACCAGCAACAGGAAGGTCCAGCAGTGAAAAACACTGGTAGTGTAATGGACTGATTCAAATGAAAATCTGATTCCACTTTGGGGAAGAATTTTTTATTTGTCCTGAGTACCACTTTATCATTGTGGAAAGACAAGTAGTCCTTTTCTACACATGGAGCCTGAAGCTCACTTATCCTTCTAGCAGAAGTTGTAGCCACTAAAAATACAGTTTTCCATGTAACATACTGGAGGTGAGCTGAGGATATAGGTTCAAAAGGTGGCCTCTTAAGTTGAGCAATACAAATGTTCAAGTCCCACCCAGGGACGGGTTCCCTGATGGCTGGGCATGTGTGACACAGACCTTTGAAAAACTTCTTAAAAATAGGATCAGATGCTACAGAGGTGGTTCTACCCACTGGAATGTGAACAGAGATAGATGCCAAGTGAACTCTTAGGGAAGTATGCTTAAGACCCTGATCATGCAAGAAAGTGAGATACTCAAGGAGAGTTGGAATTCCTGCCGAAGCAGGTTCGATGCTGTGCAACTTGCACCAAGAGACAAACCTTTTCCATTTAGCTGAATAGGTTTTGTTAGTAGAGGGTTTTCTATACCCCTTAAGTATGTGCAAAACTGCTTGACAAAGATTCAGATTTGCTAATTCTATGTCTTCAAGAGCCAAGCTTTGAGACTGAGGAAGCTGAGATTGGGATACTCTATTTTCCCTTGGTGGGAGGTCAACACGTTGTGCTTCCAAGGAAGATATATAGGTCTGGATACCGACATGGATAACAGGAGAGGGTACCAATGCTGTCTGGCCCAGTTTGGGGCAATCAGGATCATCGAAGCAGACTGAGACCTGAGCTTGATCAGGACTCTGAGAATGCAAGAGAAGGGAGGAAACACATACAGGCTTCTTCCAGACCAATCCAGTGCCATGGCATCTACTGGGATTGTGCCCCTGGCTGGAGGCCTGCAACAAAACAGTAGTAGTTTGTGGTTCTCTTGAGAGGCAAAAAGATCTACCTCTGGGGTACCCCACCTTCTGAACACTGAGTTTATTAACTGTCTGTCCAGGGACCACTCGTGGTGACCCTGGCTGATTCTGCTGAGGACATCTGCCAGAATGTTGTCCTTCCCTGGGACATGAATAGCTTGCAGGGCTGATTTTAGAGAGTATGCTAAATCCCACAATTTCATGGCCTCTGTGAACCCTGCTTATTTATATAGTACACTGTTGTGGTATTGTCTGTCTGGACCTGTAACACTTTACCTTGCACCAGATGAGCAAAGGCCTTTAGAGCTAGAAGTACAGCTCGCAGCTCTAAGAGATTTATGTGAAGAAGAGACTCTGCATCGAAACCACGGATGGTGTGTTCTCCCATATGGGTGCCCCATCCCAATACAGAAGCATCTGTTGTTAGAATTAGGAAGGGTTTTCCCTCTGGAAAGGAACCCCTTGCCTTAAGTTGTCTGAATTTTTTCACCACTATGGCTTGGATAATAGCCTGTTACTGGGATCAGTTTTGACATTTTGTCTCTTCTCTGTGACCAATGAGATCTGAGGTGAGACTGCAAGTCTCTCATCCTGTATTTTGCCCCTGAGACAGTACCTATTACTGTAGCTATGTGACCCAGAATCTGCAGATACTGTCTTGCTGGGCATGGCTGGTTTAGCTTGAAACAAGCAGACAGGTCGAAAATACTTTTCACCCTGTCCTTAGGGAGGAAGTCTCTTCCCTGAATTGTATTCAGTTCTGCTCCTTGAATTGCAACACTTGAACAGGGGTAAGAACAGACTTTTCCTGGTTTATCAGGAATCCTAGGGATTGGAGAAGATACTCTGTTGATTGAAGATGCTCTGAGACCTGTTGTGGGGACTTCCCCACAACCAGCCAATCGTCCAGATAAGGGAAGACTAGAATACCAGACCTTCTTAGATGTGCCACCATTACAGCTAGGCACTTTGTGAATACCCTGGATGCTGAGGTCAGACCGAAGGGAAGGGAAGTGAACTGGTAATGGCCTGAAAGGAATCTGAACCTGAGATACTTTCTGCTAGACTGCCTTGTTGGGATGTGAAAATAGGCATCCCTTAAATCCAAGGCTGCCAGCCAATCCCCCTGCTGGATAATCGGTAGTATGGACGAAAGGGTGACCACCTTGAACTCTGGTTTCACTAGAAATATGTTGAGACATCTGAGATCCAGAATGGGTCGCCATTCCCCATTTTTCTTTTTGGTCAGAAAGTAATGGGAATAGAAACCCCTTCCCCTGAGGTGCACTGGCACAGGTTTCACTGCTTTCATGTGCAGCAATTCCTGCACCTCCTTTTGCAAGAGTTTTCCCTTCTTAAGGGAAGCTGGCTTGAAAATTCTCGATTTTAGAAGAGGAAGGGATATGAAGCATAGGAACAAACCCTGACTTATCAACTCTAGAACCCACTTGTCTGTGGTGATGGAAACTCAAGTCTGGAGGAAGTAAATCAGCCTGGCCCCTACTGGTACTGGGGAGGCGACCTTGACCAACTGGTCAGGGGTTTTGTTTTGGGGTTACCTAGCTTGGACAGATTGGGAGCCCCTTCTGGAACCCCTCCTGCCCCTAGATCTGAAGTACCCAGTCTGCTGTGGGTAGGGCTGTTGCTGAAATGCAGCTTGGCCCTGGTAGAAAGGCCTCCCATAAGAGGACCTTCCCCTGCCTCCCCTTCCATAAGGCCTATAGGAAGGGGTCGGCCTGTCCCTGGAGGAATTACTTTTAAAGGTGGCCTTGTATTCATCCACCTCCTTCATGTAATCCTCAGTGTTTGCCAAACAGGGAGTTATTCTCCACAGGAAAATCCATGGCCTTGGCCTGGGTACCCTGGGTTAGATTAGTTTCTCTAAGCCATTCCAGTCTTCATAGAGCCACTGTCAGAGTCATCCACCTGGCAGCATTGTCACTGGCATCAGCTGCCATCTGGAACTGGTATTTAGCAGCTTCCAGAACAAATCTAGCTGTCTCTGCCAGGTCGTCAGGGAGGGGCAAGGGGGCCTTCTCTGACATAGCCAATACTGATAGCCACAGAGTTTTCTGATACTGTGCTGCATAAGCCTGGTAAATAGCCTGCCTCACACCTAAGGAGGCAGCTAAAAAACCCTTCCTAGACACACTGTCTGTTTTTCTAGAATCCTTCTCAGGAGGGTGGGAAGAGAGCAGGACCCTCTCCTTTTCACAGGCTGCCTGTCGGACTATGCCCTGATGGTCTGGATGAGAGTATAAGAACTCTACCCCTTCCTTATTCAACTGGTATTTTTTATCAGACGTCCTATCTATAGGAGGAATAGAATTAGGAGTCTGTAAAATCTTTAACATGTCATACATAGATACATAGACAGTGTCGGCAGATAAGGGCCTATGGCCCACCCAGTCTGCCCATTTGAGCTTGTAAGTTCAGTTTGTTTTCCTAGAAGTCTGTTGCACCTTACCCCTGACCTCCAGAATTCCTTTATGTCTATCTCATGCATTCTTAAATCCCGTGATTGTTTCAGCCCCCACCACTTCCTCTGGCAGGGTGTTCCACTTGTCCACCACCCGTTCTATGAAGAAATTCTTTCTCATGTTTCCTCTGAATCGTCCTCCCTCCAACTTCATCCCATGCCCTCTAGTCCTGGAACATCTTTTTCGCTTAAAAATAGTGTTTTCCTGCACCCTGTTCCTCCCTGTAAGATACTTGTATGTCTCTATCATATCCCCTCTCTCCCTCTCCCTCCTCTCCTCCAGGGAGTACATGTTCAGTTCCTTCAACCTGTCTTCATAGGACTTGTGATGCAACCCATGCACCATCTTTGTTGCCCTCCTCTGAACCTTCTCTACCCTGTCTATGTCCTTACGTAGATATGGTCTCCAGAACTGTACACTGTACTCCAGGTGGGGCCTCACTAGTGTCTTGTATAGCGGAATTATGACCTCCCTTTTCCTGCTGGTAATGCCCCTGCCTATACATCCCAGCATCCTATTTGCTTTACCTGCTGCCTTGTCACACTGTTTCCCTACCCTGAGGTCATCAGAGATGATAACCCCAAGATCTCTTTCCTGCTTGGTGTATGCTATATCCTCACCCCCCAACTGATATATTGTGCCAGGGTTTTTGTGCCCCATATGCATTATCTTCCACTTCTTTGCATTGAATTTCAACTGCCAAACCCCTGACCATTCTTCAAGTTTCTGCAGGTCACTTTTCATTCTGTCTACACCCTCTGGTGTGTCTACTCTGTTACAGAGCTTTGTGTCATCAGCGAACAGTGAAATTCTGCCTTCTAGGTCCTGCGCCATGTCACTGATGAAGATGTTGAATAGGACCTTTTTGAAGAACTTGTTAATTGGCAGGAATACTTGTTTTGTGGGTGTTAAGCCCATCATGTCTAAGTATTCGGCCTTCTCCTCCTCATCATTAACTTCACTGGTAGCCAAATCCAAGGCATCCATTATTTTTCTCACAAAAGAAGAGTGAGATGAAAAATCCTCTAGTCTAGAAGAAGAACCGAACTCCTGCTCAGGTGAGATTTCAGGCTCTATGGGCTCCTCCTGTTCAGGATCCATCTCACCATAACCTTCACATTCAAGCTCCTATGCTTCAGTAATAGGAGCTGGGGCAAGAGCCCTTAAGGAGCAGACTGAACAGGCAAGATACCCTGCAAAACCTGTAAAACTTTCATAGCCTGAGCTATCTCCTCTGCAGATGGCAAGCTGTGAGACACAGCAGAAATCCCTTGAGATGCAGGAGCCTGGGGTTCTAAGTGTTTGGTTTTCTTGGACGTTTTGGAGGTGCCGGGGAGTCAGCCAGACCACTCCCCCTTTTCAAACTGCCAGAAGCACCTTTATCAGGGGTGGTAACAGAAGGCAAGGCGGTTTCACCCGCATGTTTTGATGGCTAGTTAGAGCCTGATGGACCACTGTCCACTTTTTTCTTGAGCCTTTCCATTCTTTTCTCAATTGTTTTTTGAGGAAAGGACTTACATATGGCACAGTCTGCTGAAAAATGTTCAGATCCTAAGCAGACCAAACATAAATTGTGTTTGTCAACCATGGCAAACACTTCCCCACACTAGATACAATTTTTAAAACCTGGGGGACCAGTCTTTGTCTTTGTTTTTTCTTGTAATTCCATTCCAGGAGAAAAAAACATTTACTAGTATTCAAACCAACATTTTTTTTTTGTCGGTTCAGGAACCGGTTAAGGATCCGAGAAAGAACCGATAGATTTTTAAGTGGAACTGGGTCAGTGGTTCACAGAAACTGGAGCACTGGTTCAAAAGAACCGACAACACGGTTCCATAAAATACAAATAATAAACTCAGAAATGACAGAAAATAGAATAAAATAACACTAAACTATGACAAAAAATGTCAGAATTAACTAAGAAAACCCCGGTTCTTCAGCAGTTATCCCGAACCATGAGAAACCGAGAAAAAATACAATTTTAACCCTAAACAAAAGTGAAACTAACTTAAAATATAGCTAGAACTAAATTTAACAATAAATGAAGGCAACAGTTTAAATATAGGTGTAAGTATACTTAAACTGGAATCAGCACGAACAGTAGAGAGGAAGATCTCCAGGCGTCTGTCTTGTCAGGCAGAGTGAGAAATCTGAGACGTTGATGGAACGTTGCAATAGATAAGGGCAGCAGTTTGAAAATGTGTCTCGAGCAATGATAGGTTCTATCATTTGCATATAGTTCCATTTCTCTCCGGGCAGTTCTACTTAGGAGGTAGACTGCATACAGCTATGAATATAGAAAAATACATGGGGTCAGAAAAATCTTGTAGCCTTCTTGAGGGACCAGCGACTGAAATGACTGCAACCGCCATCCGAGGATTTTATTTTTGAGATTGAGAGATCTCATTGCATTCACTGGGCACTCCCTCGTACTTCTTCTAAGTCTTGACCCTTAATTTTCAAACTGTTGCATTTTTAAGATAAGGAACTCATCTTGGCGAAGGCAAGGGAGATTAAAGACATCCAAGTAGGTGATGCCCGCATTCCCTTCTATCCGGACTACCCAAAGTCTGTTATGGACAAGTGCCAAGCCTTTGACCAGGTTAAGCAGGTCCTCCGGAGTCTGGGAATTACCTATGCGCTCCTTTACCCTGCTACTCTGGTCTTCTCATGGGAGGGGCAGCTAATGTAATTTCTCTCCCCTGATGAAGCAGATATCTTTCTTCAGCGCCATCTGACCTTGTCCAGCTCTTCACCTGCAGTGGCATCGACTCTGGAGCAACATCACAATTCTATGGACACTGGTACAGTCGCTGAGGCTTCTCTCCTAGGGCCAGCTCGAGTTACTGATGACCGAGGGAATGTTTTTGTCTGTGTGTCTTCGTTTTAGCCTTGGGCTTTTCCCTATACCCTGACTGCATTCCTCGGGATGTCTCCTGTTCCGCCTAGTCACCGGAGCTGGTCTACTGCAATTAGTGAATAGTGCTTTTTTTTTTGTTGACACTTTCTCTATTGGTGCTGACTCATCCCTTAATCCTCTCCTGTGGGAAGAGCATTATGACTTTGCCTAGATCCCTGACTGTATGCTTCTACTCCTCAGCATTGATTTACTTTTGGATGCCGGCAGGACACTTTCAGCCTCATGACCTTGCCCCTGACTTCCCCTCTTTTTAGGGTAGTCGGCACGCAGGTCTGACTTTGCAGGAGGAAAGTTGGAGCAGCAAATTCGGACCCTTATTGCCTCTCTCCTTACAATGAAACTATATTTTTTCCACTTTAGTTCAAACCTTTTTTTCCCATGGAAGTTTACATTTTCATTGACCCTTGTCCCAGGTCATCGCTCTTGTTTTCAATGGCATCTAACAATACTCAGCCACGGAGAATGAAGTATGGGGCTCCCTGCTTATAATGTCATTTTCTTCATTGGAAGCATTTGACTTTGCTCCTCAGCATATGTTTGCTCGATCTACTCTCCCCAGCAGGCTCATTTTGCTGGGCACACAAGTAGGATTGGTTTTGGGTGCTTCGAGTGTATTCTCCCTCCAACTCCTTCTTACTGGCCTCCATGAATGCCGGTTTGGATGATCCTCCTGCAGCTGACTAGACTAATATCAGTGGGGACTTTCTTACTAAGACATCCCTGGACTGTGTCCCCATGTGTTTTCAGCATTGCCTTCAGGCTACGTTACTTCAATATTAGCTCTGCTTCTTTTCATGGACTGTTTTCACTGTTATTGCTACTGATGTTGGTTGTCTCTTATAGAAAGTGTTTAGGTTGCATTTTTCCCACCCATGTTGTACATTATTTATTTTTAATGCTCCACAATTCATTTAAGCTGTAGTTTGTCTTCTCAGCTAGGGGACTGGGAAAGCAACTACCCTTTGTTGATTGTATATCGAGGTTGTTATGAACGTGTTTATGACAGTGAATGTTCTTGAACTTTGGAGTGTTGTTACCCTATTTCTACTTTCTGCAGTTTAAGGCATGTTCTTGTATGTATTTCCTTTGCTGCCTGTTTGCTGTTCTTTACCTGCTTTTAATTTATCTTAAAGTAATGTTGGTCCTGGTCTGTTTTGTACTGTTTCCTTTTTTTGTCCCTTAGTGCTCTATGTTCCTTCTTTCTGTCCACGCTGTGATCTCTTCTTACTTTTCTGGTTTGTATCCTCTTTTCACTGTTTCCAACCGCCTATAGGTTTGTCAAGGTCCTTCTTGTTTCTGGGTATCTTAGAAACCCTTAACACCTATAGGCTCTATTTCTGGAGCTCTATTTTCTTATTAGGAGGCAGTATAGCACAGTGGTTTAAGGCTCTGAGCTGCAAATCTGGTGACATCCAGCAGACCAGACCTGGGTTTGAATCCCACAGCTTCCATTTGCATACTGTGTGACCTTGAGCAAGTCACTTAACTTCTCTGTGCTCCCAGGTCACACCTGTAGAAAAGCTTTCAGCTTAGTGTGCTACTCCTGGTTAAACAACTAAAACAAAAAAATTAAAAATAATAAATGAATCCATCTCTCCTTATTGTAGTCCTCTATGTACAGTACTCTTCTTTCAGTGTTGTTTACCTTTTCTTTTGCACTGTCCACCAGCCAGACAGGGAGCGGGATCATGGAGGACAGTGGGGATTTATGTCCTGTTCCCATTCTCTTTCAGGCCTGTGAGAGTATTGGATTATTAGCCCCCCCCACTGCTTTCTTTGATGAAGTGCCCAGTGCACCTCTGCTGGGCTTGGGACTGCTCGACTGTGTACTTTTTTGTGTTTACTCTGCTTGTGGATATTTTCTTTATTATCTTGGTCTTTCATTTAGTTGTCTTTTGTTTTCCTTTTTATGTTTTCCATATTTGCAACTGGGAAGTGTGGGGTTATCTGATGTCTTATCTGCCTATATTTTATTTATGGGTGGTTCTATTTAGTGGGGTGGGACGGGTGGGTGGGGAGGAGTGAGTTACTGTTCATTGTATTTCCATATCCAGCTTGTCTTTTTATGATACTGCAATGATGTCTAATGTCAATGATCTGAAAGCGATTTCTTGGAAAGTTAGAGGTTTGAACAATGCTAAAAAATGCAGACCTGTTTTGCAATATCTGTGTGACACAGACTGTGATATTGCCTTAATTCAAGAAACACATTTTCTTTCAGAAGACTCTAAACACGTAGGTAAAATGTGAGTGGGACGCTACTATTATAGTGCGTTCTCTGCTCGCCAACGAGGGGTTGCCATCCTTTGTAAAAAAAATAAAAATAAATAACTCCCACTAGGCATTTCCTGTGAATGTAAGGACCCGGCTGGTCATTATATTTTGATTTCTGGCACTTATATGGGACATACAACAAAGAAAAAAATCACACTAGGTAACTTTTATGCACCTAATGTTCCGCATCTCCAGTTTTATCAATCATTAGTTTCCGAGCTCCCCCACCACTACTATTCTTGGAGGGGACATGAATTTAGCTTTGGACACCCCCCCCCCCGGACAGGATGGGGTCAGGTCCCCTGTAAAAACTACATCTTGCACCCCAAGTTTCTTCAATCTTCAGAGACACGGGTTTACTAGATATATGGCGTGTGCTCCACCCTGGGACCATGGATTTTACCTATTACTCGGCCTCCCATAACTCCAACAGTCACACTGATTTAATCCTAACAACTTCTTATCTTCCTGCACGGACGTTAGGAACCTCCCTTGGTAACATTCTCATATCTGACCATGCCCCAGCAATATTGTCCTTTTCTTGGGGCCTTGCAATGGACAGACGTAACATTTGGAATCTTAACACTTCATTGCTGTCCCAAGGGGAGACTCGTTCCTGGGTGGTGCAGGCTATTCAGGAATACAACTCTCTCAATGATGACTCAGGCTGTTCGTATGTGACCCTGTGGAAGGCCCTCAAGGCCATTTTAAGAGGTCAATTTATAGCTTATTCCTCTCAGATTAAGTGCCAGAGGGAGGCCACCCTAACAAACCTTGAGTCCGAGCTTAAGTCCATCGAACTTGAAGCTGCCTCCAGTTCCCCAGATGCCCAGAACTACAGACAAAGGGTTATTTCTCTCAAAGCAGAGATTGAGAATATCCTGTTGTACCATATGAAATATGCCGTATACAAACTCAATCAAAAATATTGGGAATCAGGTGAACGCTTGGGTAAGCTTCTCGCCTCCAGGCTTTATATGCATGCCCAGGAGAAATATATTCCAAAAATAATAACTGATTCCGGACTATGCCTTACCTCTCCTGGAGATATATATATTTTTTTTACTCTATTTTTGCATCTCCTCAGCCAGGGCATCCTTCTGGGATGCACACTCGACTGAAGCCTCTACTCCCTGTCTTAACCCTACAATCCTCAGCTGGACTCCCCAACCACCCAGGCAGTCCTAGCCCCTTTGATCACTCCCCCCTGGGGCGGGTCCATCCTCTCCCGATGGCCTATCTGAAATTAGAGAGGCCTTACCTGAGCACCGGGTCGGGCATGGAGTCCCCCGAGGCATTGGGCCGATATTGGGATGCGGGCTGCATCCCTGGTGCCCCTTCATCTCCGTGAGTTGAGGCGGGGAATTTTTTCTTTGTTGTATGTCCCTCGTCCCCCCCCCCCCAGAGTTCGGTCATGCAATGGCATCTGGAGACGCCTGCCGCAACTCCGCCCCTCCTGGAGCCACTGTTGCACTGGGCAGTCCCTGGATCCCTCCCCAGAGAGAGAAGAGCAGTCTACGGATGCTCAGTCCTCCCTCTCCCTTGCCGACCCGATGACCCGTGCTTGTTCCCAAACCCGGGTGCCCTCAGCACCACCGGGTTGGCTCTCCTGGAAATATTAATTGGGAGTTTGTCCATTATTATCAGACCCTCTATTCTTCTGAAGTGAACCCCTCCCCAGCCCAATTGTCCTCTTTTTCGAGAACCTGTCACTTCCTACTGTACCAGATTCTTTTTTTCCTGTCATTAGTTGCCCAAATTTAGAAGTCTGAGGTAATATCAGCAGTTTGGAGTATGACACAGGGCAAAGCTCCTGGTCCCAATGGTTTTCTGTCAGAATTTTATGCTTCTTTCCTTGACTTACTGGCACCCCGATTAACACAAGTTTTTGACGAGGCTTGGCAGGTGGGACGGCTTCCTCCAACGTTCACCAAGGCTATCATTATGTTGACCCAGAAAAAAAGGTAAGGATAGTAATCATTGTACACAATTCATACCCATTTCCCTTCTTAATGTAGATGTTAAAATTTTCACCAAGATAATTGCGAAGTGGATAGAACCTATCATAGTCTTGCTTATACAGACCGATCAGGTTGGTTTTGTCCCAGGTCCCTTGGGTTCCAACAATTTTTGTCGAGTGCTGGACCTTTTATGGGAAGCTCGACTCACATCACATCCCACTGCCACCTTGTCTTTAGGTGCCGAGAAAGCATCTGACAGGGTGGAGTGGGCCTTCTTGTTTGAAGCTCTGTGAAGGTTTGGCTTTTCCCCAGCTTTCTCTCTTTAATTCAACTTTTTTGTCTGTCACCCAAAGCAGCAGTCTTAACCAGCTCAGCTCTTTCCCCTTATTTCACGCTTGCCGACGGGTGCTCCCTTTCTCATTTCCTTTTTCTTTTGGCCACTGTGCCCCTTGCAGCCAGAGTTAGGGCTGAGCCTGCCTTTCCTGGTATCACTGTGGGCTCTACCTCTCATAAAATTGTTATGTTTGCCGATGACATTACTCTTTTTGTAATGAGCCCACAGTCTTCACAGTATTATAGCCTCCTTTTCCTGCTTGTCTGGGTATATGTTAAATGAAACTAAGTCTCAAGTCCTCCTTTTGAATGTCTCCTGCACAGCTGACTTATTTGCTAGTTCCCCCTTTCAATGGTCTCCAGAAGGTATTGCCTGTCTTGGAATTATTTTAAAATCGACAATTTCTGATATGATTATAGCTAATGTGCAGAAGACACTGGACATTATGGAAGGGGACCTTACCCAGTAGACGGTCTTAATCTTGTCCCTCTGGGGCAAAGTTAATGCCTTGAAGTTAATGGCTTTTCCAAAAATCTAATATATCATCTCCAACCTTCATCTAGGCCTTCCTAAAGATTTTTTCAAGAAGCTTGCCTCCAAGGTGGCATCTTTTATATGGAATGGACAGACTTCCAAGATTAGTTATAGTACTTTGTAATGACCTTGGACTGAAGGCGGTCTGGGCTTACTGGACTTGAAGCTGTTTCATGATTTCACAGTGTTACATCGGGCTGTATTGTGTTATGTTCCTCACCTGACTTCCTCCATATCACACTGGCTCTCCCCTGAATTGGCGCAGCGACTCCTCTCAGTGGCCTCGACCCTCCCTTTCCTGGACTGGTCCCTTCATTTTCCTATTTCACTGTGTGCTCGTTACACAAGGTTCATTTGGCATAAATATGCTCCTCACTTGGGCTCTTGCCCCTGAACTTCTCTGTTAAGACCCTTGTGGCATAAGCCCAACCTGGTGGTCGACAATAAGCCACTCTACTGGAAAGACTGGGCACTGCAGGGTATTTCTTTAGTTCGGGATCTAGTTAACCCTTCCATGGGGATTTTCCTGACCTTCGCAGAGCTTCAGTCTAAGTTTAATCTACCTACCTCACACTTTTTGCACTACCTGCAGCTGTGGAACCTTCTTTAAACTCAAGGTTGCCAGTGATTTTACCATTCCAATATACCTTTTGAAGCCTGGCTGGCTTTCTGGAATGTGTGACTTGCCTGCTAAGTTGAAAATCTATTGGCAGAAAACTCTTGCTGCATCCCTTGTTGCAGGCCCGAAGCAAATGTGGGAGTTTGAATTGGACATTAACATTCCCTTCCCAGACTGGAAGCAGACGTGCTCCAATGCTTTTTATGCAATCTGGGATTTGCAAGCTAGATCCATTCAGTACAAGATTCTCCACAGGACCTACCGGACACCTCAATGGTTATACAAGGCAGGCCTTAGTGTAATTAGTGATTGCCGATGATACAGCTCCCTACAGGCATCTTTAACGCACAGCCTTTGGTCATGCCCCAGCTTGGATGATTATTGGCCTAGAATATGGGCGATCTGCTCGTCAGTAGTCCAGTCATTAGGAATGCGACAACCACTGCTAACACTTGTAAGCTTGCCCCAGCAAAATTTGTCTAAGTATTAACTCTCATGGGTTAATTGCACATTTACTGTAGCCAAGAGAGTTATACTTCAGCACTGGCGATCTCCCGATCCCCCGGCTTACAATGAATGGTTCCATCTGCTTTCCCTCACAGCCAACTATGAAAAAAACTCTCACCATCTCCTAGGTAAATTCTCCCTTTATGACTGGATGTGGGAACCAGTCCTTACCAAATTTTCCAGACCCATCTCCTCATTGTGGCTTAATGGCTGATTTACTCCTAGTCCACCTGTCGGACCCAGTTTCTCCCCTCGCTTTACTGTGGGAGTGGATTTCCACTCTATCCCCTTTCCCCTGTTCAGACCTTGCACCTGCTCCTTGCTCCCCTCCCCAGCCCCTCCTTCTTCACAAGTACATGCTTCAACCTCCCCCTTCTTGCCTCCAGTTTGTTCTAGTGCTTTGGCTTGTCAATTATGCTCTCTGGATACTTTAGGTAACCGTAATAGTTGGTATTGTGCCTCACTTTTTTATATTGAAATTTATCTCTCCTTTACTTCGATTATTTTGTTGTTTCCTGCATTTCCCGGTAATCTGTTATGGTACTCATGGTTTGTTTTGTATTTTGTTTTATTTGAGAATTGCACTGTTTTATTCTTTTTCCAGTACTAACAGGCCTCATTTGATGGACCTGTTCATTGACATTTTCTGGTTACATTTGTAGCAACTGAAATAACTAATGAAAATCTCTATGGCAGAGTAACCTTCTGTAGCTGTTTTGTGAACTGGTACATGGGGAAGTCCTACCTCCCTTTCACTACTCTCCATTTCAAGAGACTCAGGCTGGGGAACCAGCCTCCCATTATTTTCCACAGGGGCCTCTATGGGGTCCAAGGAACTAAAATCGCCCTTTGCCATCTGACTGCGGGTAACCACACACACCACTCCCTTCTGGAGACTGTTTCCTATAATCACATTCAGGGCGAGGTTGTCTGCCACTGCTACCTTCTGCACCCTCTCTCCTGTCTCACCTCAGTTCAGGAGAACACTAGCTAGTGGCAGAGTTTTTTTCCACCCCAGTGAATCCCCTTACTGTTACAAACTGATTAGGCAGAAGCTGTTCAGGCTCAATCAAATACCGTTTTACTACGGTAAGAGATGCCACCGTGTCCCTTAACTCATGGGTCTGCGCCCCATTTACAGTAACCGGGTGTATGCACTCCCTCATGTTTACAGGCATACTTTCAGGGATACACAGTGCACCCAACTCTGTTCGAGCACCACCTTGTCTACCCTGTGCCTTTTTAGGACACTGTCTAGCAAGATGCCCTGGCTGTTTACAAAACCAAGTCACCATTTCTTTTATCTGAGAAATCCCTCATTTGTAACTAGGGGCTTCCCCCTTTCTGTGGAGGCAGTGTGGGTTTTAGCTGCCCTGAAGGCGCACTTTTCCCTTTCTGCACTGCCACACTCTCTCCACTTCCTTTCAGAGCAGGCCTGCTCCTGGTAGAGTGATCCGAGAGCTCAGCAGCCTGCTGAGCTGTTTTGGGGATTCAGTCCTCTAACCAGATGTCAGTGACTCAGTAGGTAGCACACTCGCCTCTGAGGCCAGGAGATCAGAGGGCTGTGGGTTCAGTTCTCACATCTGGCACTTGGGTTAATATCCCAGTACTGACACTGTAATGCAGCATGAGAGGGGTGCTGCATTTCTGAGGTGCCGTCTTTCGGATGAGACGTTAAACCGAGGTCCCATCTGCCTGGATTGGTGGTAGTTCAGGTGGATGTTAAAGATCCCATGGCACTTATCGAAAAAGTAGGGGAATTTCCCCGGTGTCCTGGCCAAATTTCCCTCATTCACTAAAAATACCACCAACAGCTTAATCTGGTTCAAGGTCAGTTGCCATTCATCTGTAACCCCCTCCCCCCGGGTCATGCCTGAAAATAGGCAGGATTTGTCTAGTGCATTTACCTGGTCAACAAAAGCTAAATAAATAAATAAATAAACCAGGTTTTTAGTTCTACTGGGCAAACCCCAAAAAATTGCTCTAGCAACATAACCTCTGCAATTTTTTCCACAGAATTTGCTTCCACTCCCTCCCATCAATATTTCAAAAACTGACGTTGCTTTGTGACGAGTTCCTCATAGTTCATGTCAGAACTTTTCCGGAGCTTGCAGAACTTAACCCTGTATGCCTCAGACGTTAATTCATACTTTTTAAACAATGCAGCTTTAAGTTTCTCATAATTACTACTGTCCTGGTTGTCCATTTGGCCTAATGCTTCACGCCCTTTACCAGTAAATAGCAGGAATAGCTGAAAGCTCCAGGCCTTCCTGGATATTTTAGCCTGGATACAGACCTTTTCAAACAAATTCAAAAATGCATCCATATCTTCCCCCTCTTGAAATTCAGCTATTAATCTGGAATTTAATTTATACCCCAGCCCTGGAGTTTCAGGATTACCCCTGCCATTTACCTCCTCTGGCGCTGGTCATTGGAGTTTTAGCTTCTCCAGTTCAAACTCCCTCTGACGCTGTTTTTCCTCTCTCTCTGGCACTGTTTTTCTTGCAGCTCCATCTCAAACCTCTTTTGCTCTCTTTCCTGCTGGGCTTCAAACCTTTTCTGCTCAAATTCTAGCTCCAATCTCCTCAAATCAAGTTGCAGCCAGATCCGTTTTGGCTCCAGTGTTGTGGTGACCCTTCCCTGATGCTGTGGCTCTGGGTTTCCTCTAGTCTCGCTGTCCTCCTTCCTGGAACTGAACTCTGCGACATCCCTTGGCACCCCCATATCCAAGGTCTGGTCCCTTTCAGTCATGGGCTGTGGCTCAAGGTCCTAGGCAGCTGCTTGCTCATCGGCTGCCACAAGAGCCTCCACAGGGTGCTTTTTGGTTCACCCCTCACACTGCACCCCTCTTTCCTGACACAACTGCTTTAGGTAGTCTGCAGTGTATTCGCTGTAGATGGAAGCCTTCTTCTTCCCTAACTACTGCTACACTAACTTACACCCTAGAAAAAAAACAAAACAGGTAGAGGACTTTATATTGTAACCAAATTATATATATATATTTTTTTTAAATCTCTGCCTTGGTTTTGTGGACTGTTTTCAGTTTATCAATCTGATACACTGGGCTTGAATCCAGCTGTTATGCCTGTGCCTCCAGTATCTCTCGAATTGCAACACTATGCAAACAAATCTCTCGGATCCCAATGTCGTGCAACAGATCTGTCATGAACCCACTCCTGGGTCCAGGTCCACTGAGCTCACAGTGCCCACCTTTAAGTGCAATCCATGACAGAGGGGAACAGGGATACCGTCCTCGTCCTTTTAGAATGCTCGCTGAGGTCACAACTGCACCTCAGTCACAAGGACCCAGGGTGCCCCTCTAGCTCTGGATAACGGCACAATACCAGTCTCAAGTCGTGTGGCCGAATATGAACCCTTCCATGTCTATTACACAAAGGAGGAAGACCTAGGTGTCACACTCTCTTCGGGGTAGCAATGTAAGCCTGATTTGTTCTTTTCTCTATAGGACATACAAAAGCCTGGTTCAAAATCCCTGCAGACTCTGGTATTCTCCCTATCCTTCCAGATCCCTTACATACCCTTTTACTTGATTTGGTTGCTTATGGCGACACCTCTAAGCAATTAACAGTTGTCATAGATTATTAATGCTTTTCCACACTTCACAGATAAATATCACTCCGGCAGATATTCTTTAGGAAAACAAATGTTTTTACTAAAATACTTAAATACAGTTACAACTAACAAGAGAATATACTAATTTGGGTTACAGTGTACAGAAATAAAATGGAAAGATATATATATATATATATATATATATATATATATATATATCAGGATTTTTTTTTTAGTTGTTTAACCAGGAGTAGCACACTAAGCTGAAAGCATTTTTACAGGAGCGACCTGGAAGCACAAGGAGGTTAAGTGACTTGCTCAGGGTCACACAGTATGCAAGTGGAAGCTGTGGGATTCAAAGCCAGGTCTGGTCTGCTGGATATCACCAGATTTGCAGCTCAGAGCCTTAGACCACTGTGCTATACTGCCTCATATATATATATATATATATATATATATATATATATATATATATATGTAACCACACTAAAACTGTTAGCTAAACGTCTAGTTTATATTTTAAAGTCCATAAAAATTAGGTATAGTCTCTGATTCTTAGTCTCTGTGCTTGTAGTCAGAGAATGTCCAGAGGAAAAGTGTGTACTGGTGGCCACTGTGTCTCAGTTGTTTGGCTTCCTGTGTGTCAGGTGACGTCCAGATGAAAAGTGTGTCCAAATGCCCTAAGTCGGGGCTATTTATACCCCTGTTTCAGCTCTGGAAATAGTGAGTAAAAAAACCCACAACATTTAGGTCAGTAGATGGCACTCTTGCTCTTTCCTAACAACCCACTTTCTACCTATCCTTTGGTGTGTCAGGGTCCCACAATAACACCATTGGCAATAGGATGTTACGAATTCACACCGGTTTTCTAGGAAGCATGTTTCTTTCCTGTTACCTCATACAATATAGCATATTATAACAGCTTCCTTGAGTCAAAGCATTCTGCTCCTGAGTGCAGGGTTTTATGACCTACACATGGATTTTGGCATATCTCTGTTAAAATAACGTGGGAATGAAATCTCAATTCCTGGGAAGCAGTTGGCCTGCAGGTCAAAAGAAAGTCAAATACTTAAAAAAAAAACAGAAATCCAGTCTTTTTCTCTAGGTGCCTTGAATTAGCACTGGCATTTTCTTACAAATACACACACATATATATATATATATATATAATGGGAGGCAGTGTAGCATAATCGTTTAAGGCTCTGAGCTGCAAACCTGGAGACCTGGGTTTGAATTCCACAGCCCCCACTAGCATACTGTGTGACCCTGAGCAAGTCACAACTTCCCTGTGCTCACAGGTTGCACCTATAAACAAGCTTTCAGCTTAGGGTGTCTCACCTGGTTAAACAATTGGGAAACAAAAGAATTATATCTATGTAAGCCCCCTGTAAATGCAGGGCTTATAATCCCACTGTTAGGCATCCCTTTCCCCCTTCCTACCCCCCCCCAGAGCAAGGAAATGGGTTTAGTGCTCTGGGGGATATTGCTCTGGATGCCTCAAGGTGGCAACAGAGAGTAGTGAAAGGGTATAAAAAGGAACTGACAGGAAGTAGCATGGCCTTTCCAGCCTGGACATTAGGATTGGGGCAGCAGGGGGGAGGCTGGAAGAGTAGCATCAGGAACAGATAAGGTGGGCAAGTGAGGGAGCTCAGTGGTCCAGGAGGGCCAGTGGGGAAACCCCACAAAAGAGTGCAGTCAGGATGGCTTCTTATGCACCGTGGTTGATGAAGAGTGGGGTATGGAGCTCCATGGGGACACAGGGAGCCAGGTCCTGCGTCACTGGGGGCTAGGGTATTAGGAGCCTTTAGCAAGCCTAGAGGGATATGTAGGAGCCCTTAGGAATCCCATTGGTTGTATTCCCAGGTCACCAGGGCTGGGAGGACTGTGGCAGGTCCCTCTCAGGAGGGGAACCAGTGGCAGAGATTCCCCTTATACCCGGTGTGGCAGGGCAGCCTGGGGGTTCAAGGGAGCCAGAGAGTCTTTCACCCAAAACAGGGGGCCTGTTTGGAGGGACATGTCCTGGAGTGCTGGTCCATCAAAGTCTGGGCGGGTCGCAGGCCAAAAATGTTAGTCCTTGGAGGGTGGTCCCCATGCTGGAGCTTAACTCAAGCCCAGGAGTAGAAACAGGGATGTGGGCCTGGCAAGGATCCCCCATAGGAAGTAAGTACCAGCAGAACCCCTGTAGTGAATTGGGGCCATGGAGTGCTGAGGCACAGCCGAATGATCATGCAGGTGTGGCCTTAGCACTGAGAATAGTGCCAGCCGTTTGAAGGTGGGTCGGGGCATAGGTCATCAGAAAAATTCCTGGATCCCCCTGTGGCTTGGGCCAACACCCAGGGGTCCAGGTGGCGAAGGTCGCTCTCTTTCCCATGCCAGTGTAAGGTGGGATGACCAGTGCCATAGTAGAAGGGACCCGTAAGGAAAAGAAAATGAAGGTTGGCTTACCGGATCCATTAGAAACCAGGAGATTGCAGGGATCTGTGTTTCACTGAGTCTTGGGTAGAGCACCTGAGAGAGAGAGTGAAGTGGTAGACAAAGGAGAATCCTTGCTGTGTCTGCTAAATCCTTGGGTGTCTGTTGTTTACCATGTCCAGCCTAAACTGTAGAAAAATTAAAGCCCCATGGAGCTGCTTATTTATTTTTATAGAAGAATGGTGACCCCTGTATTGCTGGAATCATTTGCCATGCAGATGAAAAATAAAAGCCAGTTGGGAAGAAACAATGATTTGTGCCTTATTTGACTGTAGGGGGGAGGCTAATGAAATAAAAGACACAAGCATTTGTCAATGCCAAATGTTTGCTTGCTGGCATTCGCATTGGTAGTGTAGAAGTTAGAGAGCTGCATAATAGGAATGGCAGTGAAGTATTGAACTGAAGCCAACCCCACCACCACCCTGCAGAGAGTGACAGGCATTGGGGTGTGCCTTTGGGTTGTCAGGCATAACGGCCACGCCATTTCACCACACCCTACCCTGCAGACACTGACAAGTGTCACGGTGTACCTTGGGGTCTTTGGCCCTTATGCGCACTCCCATTCCATCAGGAAATACGAGATGGGTACGTATAGGAGAATGGGGTGAACTTTTGGGCCTAAGAGTCCAAGGCATACCTCGATGCGTCTCACTGGCTGCAGGGTGTGGAATGGTATGAGCATTACAGGCAAGAATCCCAAGTCACACCCGATGCTTGTCATTCTCTACAGGGTGGGGAGTTATGGTTGGAAACCCTAACACCTCAGGCATTCATTGGTATTTTCACTCCACATTTTCAACATTTTTTTTTGTGACCCCCCACCTCATGAACAGTGGCAGTATCAGTTTGTTAGCCGAAAGCTGCTTATGCACAGTGACTACGGCATTTAGCACCACAGGTGCAAAAACTCATTCCGAACAGGATGTGAAAAATGACAGCTGTACTGTTCATGGGGAGGTGTAAAAAAAGGCAATGTTGCAAATCTGCAGTAAAAATATTTAAAAAACTGGTGAAGTCACGAGAGTGCATAGAAACTGTGCAACACACACCGGTAATGTAATTAGTTTGGGGATTTTTTACAGCAGATTGTCAACACAGGTATTTTGGGACCTCCGATCGTGAACAGCGTCACTGTAATTTTCTTTATCTGTCCCGAACAATGATTTCCTACAGTAACCACGCATCTCTACACTGAAAGTGTGAAAACACATTTCAGCCATGTTGTTAAAAATGACAGCTGTACTGTTCATAAGGAAGTGTGGAAAAATGCCACTGGTGAAAATCTGGAGTGAAAATATTACAAAGTCATGAACAGTCATAAGCAATGTGAGAAGTCAGTAAGGAGAGCCAGGGGGATACTGAGATGCATAGGGAAGGGCATCACAAGTAGAAAAAGGGAAGTGGTTATCCTTCTATACAGACAGTTGATGAGACCCCATCTGGAGTACTGCGTGCAGTTTTGGAGACCTCAGCTACGCAAGGACATAGACAGGATGGAAGCAGTCCAGAGGAGGGCAACTAAAATGGTGCAGGGTCTACATCAGAAACCATATGAAGAGAGACTGAGAGAGCTTAATATGTATACCCTTAATGAAAGGAGGGACAGGGGGACATGATAGAAACTTTTAAGTTCCTCAAGGGAATCAACAAAGTCCAGGAGGGTAGCATCTTTCAGAAAAAGAGATGAGTAAGAACAAGGGGGCACAATTTAAAGTTAGAGGGGGGACGGCTCAGGGGTAATGTGAGGAAATTCTTTTTCACGGAGAGAGTGGTGGACGAGTGGAACCGCCTTCCTGGAGAGGTTGTGGGGTCTAAAACAGTGGAGTAATTGAAACATGCATGGGACAGACATAAGGCAATTATAGTGGGGGGTTGCAGGAAGTAGGCTGTTGGTTAACTAGAATCTGCAGCTTATCCAATAGGTAGGGAAATGGGCAGACTGGGTGGGTCAAGTGGTCCTTATCTGCCATCAAAGTCTATATATCTATATAACTTACGAGGGTGCATGGAAACTGCGTAATGCTCACTCGTAACACAGTCATTTTATGGACTTTTGTCACTAAATTTTCAACATAGCCATTTTAAGATCTCTGCTCATGAACAGTGTAACTGTGATTTTCTTAATCTGTCCCAAACATTGCTTTTGCACACCGACTGCACCATTGTGCGCCACATGGGCGGAAACACATTTTGGGTGACATGTGAAAATGGCAGCTGTACTGTTCATAAGGAAGTGTAATAAATGGCAATGTTGAAAATCTGATGAAAATATTGAAAATTATGAAACTTATGAGCGTGTGTAGGAACTGTGGAATGATTAAACAGTCATTTTTAGGAATTTTTCCACCAAATTTTCAACATAGGCTTTTGAGAGACCACCTTATGAACAGTGGCAGTGTCGTTTCATTACTTGGTCCTGAAAGGTGATTTCATGCAGTGACTGCGAAATCACCCTTCGGGTCCGATTAACGCCATGACAGTAAGAGCATTCATGAGAAGGGGTCCCAAAAACCCCATGTTGAAAATTTTGTGTAAAAATTCAAAAAAATGTCTGAGATATGCAGCAAAGTTGAAAAAAACTTATCTACCGCATTATACAGCTTACCGGTTTTCCTCAGTTCGCGGTTGGCTTTGAAGAGTGCAGACGTGTTCCCAGTCCGCTGAAGATCATGCGTTGGAGTCGGAGTAGTATGGGGTGAGGTGGGGGTGAGGAGGCAGGGTGCAGTGGTGTGGGCGCGGTGGGGGCAGAGACAGCGAGGTACCGTTTTCTATTTCAGGGTTTTGGTTTTTTTTAAAAACCAAGGATGAGACAACACGGGACGTCTACCGCGGTGGGGTGGGCTCCCAAAGTGGTACAAGGACAGATTTTTTGGGGGGGATTGGGCACCCCTGTTGCCATGCTGGGGTGGGCTCCCAGCGTGGCACAAGGACGGCTGTTTGGGGGGGCGTGGAGCCGACGGGGGATTGGGCACCCCCATCAGCGACAGCATCTGTTGCCACACTGGGGTGGGCTCCCAGCATGGCACCCTGTACTCTTGGGGGGACAGTGGAGCCGACAGGGGATTGGGCACCCCCGTCGGCCCTCCCAGCATGTGTAGCCATGCTGGGGTGGGCACCCAGCATGGAATGTGAAACTCTGTTTGGGAGGGGCATAGCACAGCCAACGGGGGACTGGGCACCTCTGTCGGCCATACAGTGTGTGCGTGGGGGGGGCAAACACGCAGTAAGCATGTGTGTGTGTGTGTGTAGGGGGAGCGTGCATGAGCAGGCGATATCTTATCGCTGCTCACTGAAGCATAGCTCCCCCTTTCAACTGTACTCCACTGCATTTTCGACTGCTGTCATAGACAGCTCCAGCAGGCACTGGAGAACTGCGGCCACACCTGCAAACACACTGACTGAATTGGAAGAGGGCTGCAACACCTCCGAAAACTCGGATGGTGGCACTATGTTTCATGCACATGCGTGCAAGCAAACATAAAAATTACTCACCTTAGTAATTGTGTTTCTTCTAGTGGAGTCTTGCTGTATTCTGACAATTGCAGTTAGCCCCAGCCTTTAAACTGCCCTGGAGAACAAAGGGTTAACTTTTCTATGCATGGTATAGAATGTTCATCTCAAGCTCGGTTGAAGCCTTTACCTGTTGTTATTCAAACTGCAACCGTCAGATCTTTACGAGCAAAACTCACTAGGTGTTCTGTGTGGAAACTGTAAAATTTTTAACTTGCCAACTGGCTGAAAAATAATGCTTTGGGTCCTCAAAGGAAGACTCAAGTCAGGAAACCCAAAACCAAAAACCAATCAAATGAAATAACATTCCACCCAAAGAAAAAAAGAGGGTGTAAAAGGGGAGCACCTCTAGGGTGCCAACACTGCTCCTGCCCACCCACATCCCAAAAATCTAGGTTCTGAGAGGGGAGGCGGGGGTCAGAATACAGCAAAACTCCACTACAAGAAACATAATTACTAAGGTGAGTCATTTTTTCTTCAAACAACATGAAGTCTTGCTGTATTCTGACAATTGCAGACTACCAAGCAGTACCTCCATGGAGGAGGGACAGAACCTACTTTGGAAATAGGCTCTGAAGTACTGCTGTGCCAAACCGAGCATCACTCCTAGCCTGGATATCCAGAGAGTAATGCTTGGTAAAAGTATGGACTGTTTTCCAGGTGGCTGCTTGACAAATTTCTAAAATAGGGATACCCCTGGCAGCAGCCAGGGAAGCAGCTGTACCTCTTGTGGAATGAGCCCTCAGGCCTGTGGGTGGAGTTTTACCCAGTTTTTCATAGCAGAATTGTATACAAGAAACAATCCACCTGGCAATAGATCTCTTGGTGGCAGGTTTGCCCTTCCCAACTTCTCCATAAGTGAGGAACAACTGGAGGGAGTCAAACCTGTGACCCTTGGTACGCTCTATGTAGTAGCTAAGGGCTCTTTTAACATCCAAACTGTGTAGCCTCCTCTCTCCCGAGGAAGAATGATCAGTGAAGAAAACAGGGAGCGATATAGACTGATTGAGGTGGAAATCTGAAACCACTTTAGGCAAGAACTTTCTGTTAGTTCTAAGGACCACTTTATCTCTGTGAAAACATATGAAATCAGATTCCACTGACAGGGCTTGCAATTCACTGATACATCTAGCATAAGAAATGGCTACCAAAAACACAGTTTTCAGGTCAAGTACTTAAGCTCTGCTGAGGACAAAGGCTCAAAAGGGGGTTGCATAAGCTGGGCAATGCAAACATTAAGATCCCAAGCAGGATCCCTAAAGGAGGGATTGGTGTGAAGCATACAGAATACAGGATGGGATGACAGAGAGGAAGACTTGCCTACTGACAGGAAAGCAGAAACAGCTGCCAAGTGTACCTTGAGAGTAGCTGGTCTGAGACCTTAGGCCATTAAGATGGACCATATAATCCAGAACTGTAGGCAATTCAGCAGAGTCTGGAGAAATATTCTTCTTAGAACACCAAATGCTGAATCTTTTCCATTTGGAGTTGTAAGTCTTTCTGGTGGAAGGCTTTCGAGAAGCCTTAAGGAAATCCAGAACCCCTTGGGACAGATGCAGATCTCCAAATTCTAACTCTTCAAGAGCCAAGCCTTGAGATTGAGAGACTGAAGACTGGGGTACCAAATCCTCCCCTGAGAGGATGTTAATAGGTTGTAATTCCTGGGAACAGACAGGGGAAGATGGACTGCTAGGGACAGCAACAAGGGATACCATGGCAGCCTGGCCCAGTCTGCAGCAATCAGAATCACTTTGCATGGTTGTGACCTTATCTTGACTAGCACTTTGAACAGGAGAGGGAAGGGGGGAAGCATACAGAAATTTCCCTTCCCAGTTCAGAATCAGAGCATCCAGGGGGACTGAGCCCAAGACTGGGGGTCTGCAAAAAAAGAGAAAGTTGGTGATTGTCTGGGGCTGCAAAAAGATTTATCGCTGGAGTGCCTCATCTTGAGAAAATTACCTTCAACACCAGAGGATCTAGGGCCCATTCGTGATGGCCCTGGCATATTCTGCTCAGTACATCTACTAGAACATTGTCCTTTCCTGGAAGGTGAACTGCTATCAGAGAGGTTTGCAGGGAATAAGCCAGGGACCACAACTTCATTGCCTCTGTGCACAAAGCCGTAGACCGAGTGCCTCCTTGCTTGCTGATGTACCACATTATGGTAGTGTTGTCTGTTCTGACCTGAACCACCTTGTTCTGTACTGATTTGGAAAAAGCTTGCAGTGTCAGAAACATTGCCCTGAGTTCCAAGAGATTGATGTGTAGAAGAGATTCCTGAGACGACCACAGTCCTTGGATGGTAAGTTCCCACAAATGAACTCCCCAGCCCAGCAGGGAAGCATCTGTGGTGAGGACCACTGAATGAGACTGAGTGGCAAATGGAACTCCTTGCCTCAAATTGTCCTGATCCTGCCACCACTGCAGGGCTTGGATCAGAGTTCGAGTCACTGGAATTAGTTTGGTAAGGGAATCCTTTCTTAGGGACCAAAAAGCTCTTAAGTGGAACTGAATGTCGCTTATTTGGAATCTTGCACCTTGGACCACTGCTGTAGAAGCTGCCATGTGGCCCAATAGCTAAAAGAAGTGCCTTGCTGGTCGAGACACCTGAAGGCTGAATGAAGAGGCTAGCTCCATGAGAGCCCTTGCCCTGTCCAGGGGAAGGAAGGCTCTTGCTTTTACCGTATCCAGCTCTGCCCATATGAAGGTGAGGAGCTGCACTGGTTCGAGAACTGACTTTGGTAGGTTGAGAAGAAATCCTAAAGAAGTGAGCACTTGCTGAGTCACTTGCAGGTGTGACTTGACTTGGTCTGGGGAACTGGCCCACTATGAGCCAGTCATCCAAATATGGAAAAATGGAAATCTTTTGTCTTCTTAGGAAGGCCACAACTACTGCCAGGCACTTTGTGAAGACCCTTGGGGCTGATGTTAGGCCAAAGGGCATTGCTCTGAACTGATAGTGGTCTGAAGGCAACTTGCACCTGAGGTACTTTCTGTGGGAGCACCTGACGGGAATGTGAAAGTAGGCATCTTTGAGGTCCAGGGAGGCTAGCCAGTCCCCTGGCCTTAGAGAGGGAAGGATAATTTCCAGAGTTACCATCTTGAATTTTGGCTTTAAAAGATGCTTGTTCAGGTATGTTAGGTCCAGGATGGGTCACCATTCTCCTGTCTTTTTGGGGGTTAGGAAGTACTTGGAGTACAATCCTTTGCCCCTGTGTAGGGTAGGCACTCTCTCTATAGCTCATAGAGCTAGAAGAGAAGAAACTTCTGCCTCCAAGGAAAGGGTTTCTGAGAGATTTGCAGGTTGAAAAGATCTGGCTCTCATCTTGGGAAATGTTTTGAAGCTGAGAACCAGTCCCTGGCTTACTACTTCCAGGACCCACTTGTCTGATGTAACAGACATCCAGTCCTGGACAAAGTAAACCAACCTGCCCCCTACTGGGATAGGAGAATTGACCCGGGCAGACCCATCAGAGTGTCTGCTTGGCAGGGGCTTTAGGCTGAGGGGTGGATGCAGGACTGTTCATCCCCCTTCTGCCTCTCCATCTGAAGAACCCCCTCTGTGAAAAGGAAGAAGAGGAATGTGCTTGGTAAAAAGGCCTTTGGAAAGGCCTGCCCCTGCCCCTGGACTGCTGCCTTTGAGGAGTTGCTTGCCTTTCCTTGGCCTGAGCACTCCTGTAAGTGGTCCTGTATTCATCCATCTTCTTCATGTAATTCTCTGTCTGCTCCCCAAACAGAGAATTACCGACTACAGAAAAATCCATGGCCTTAGCCTGGGTATCCTGTGAGAGGCTAGTACATCTGAGCCAAGCCATTCTCCGAAGAGCCACAGATGTAGCCATGATTCTTGATGATACATCATTGGAGTCTACAGCAGCATGAAACTGAACTTTCGATGCCTCAATACCATCTGCAGGCACCTCCTCCAGCTCCTTGATAAGCTGGGGGGAAGCCTGTTTAGCCAGTGCCAGTACAGTATCACACCTGGACTTCTGGTACCTGGCTGCATAGGCTATATAATTAGCCTGCCTGAGTCCCAAGGATGATGCCATGTACTGCTTCTTTGCCATGGCATCAATCTTCCTGGAGTCCTTGTCTGGAGAATGTGATGCCAAGGGAATGCTTGCCTTATCGCAGGCAACAGCCAGTACAACCCCAACATGGCTGCACTGCTGATAAAGGAACTCCATATCTGATCCTGAAAGAGTATACCTCTTGTCCATTCTTCTGTCCACAGGAGATATGGAATTGGGAGACTTAAGAATTTTTCTGTCTGTTTCCCAAAAGATTTGTGGAGGGGAATAGACAGTCTCCTGGACTCTGGGATGTCCATCATCTCTACATAGTCAGGCTCTTCCTGATCCTCCACTGCCTCCTCCACAGGAAGCTGGAGGGTATCAGCCACCTTTCTGTAAAACATGAAGTGTGAAGGGGACTCAGAAAGCCTAGGAGGAGAAACACCTGAAGATCTGTCTGGGGAGATGTCCGGGTCAATAGGCACATCCAGACTTTCACCATCACCATAATCATCTTCCAACTCTCCTTCCTCCTCAAACTCCGGTTCATAAACTTCTTCCAGGGTATAAAATGGAACCGGGGGAACCGACCGAACCAAGCCCCTGCCAAAAGGTGCCAGATCAGTCAGAACCGATCAAAGCGATTCCATAATACGAATCGCTTTGGCAATTTCATCGGCGGTTGGAGTATGAGATTCTGGATCCGAACCGGTCGACTTGTCTTTTCTTTTTCTTTTTGTCAGAACCGATTCCTCGGAATCGGCCCTCCTTTTGCCCGAAGAAGTATCGCCCTGGTCAGAGGGCACTCCTGGTTCGGTCAGAACCGAACCAGGCTGGCCATCTGGGTCAGCGGAGTTCTCGGCCTCCCTTTCCCTCAGTCTACCTAATCTCTTTTCCAGGGTAGATTTGGGAACATTTTTGCAAATTTGGCAGTCTGAATCAAGGTGGTCAAATCCCAGACAATAAACACAGGTGGTGTGGGGATCTGCTAGCAAAGACCTCCCCACACACACTGCAGTGTTGAAACCCAGTGGGCTTGTTTTTTTTTCTTGGGTTTCTCAGACATGGCCAACCTAACCAAACTTACCCTTTTTTCAGCAACGGCCAGGCAAGATTCCTCTATTGGTTCCTGACCGTGTCTCAGGTCTTGGAAAAAATGTACAAAACTCCATTTTTTTAGAACCGATACGGACCAGTAACCACACACTTAAGTAAAGTACAAATTTTACCTCAAAATATTCGGTTCAGCTGAACCGATCCACACTTTTACAAGTTCCGCACAGAAAACAGAACAAAACCTATCTAGTACTCACGGCACCACAGATGGAGACTTGAACCGACTATGCGGAAACAACAATTTTGGAAGAAAAAACTACCGAAAACTGACACTTCAACCGACTTTGAACCGAGCAGCAGGAGAAATCTCCGGAGCGACTGTTCAGTGAGGCGGAGTAAAGAATCTGATGGTTGCAGTTCGAATAACAACTGGCAGAAGCTTCAACCGAGCTCGAGATGAACATTCTATGCCATCCATAGAAAAGTTAACCCTTTGTTCTCCGGGGCAGTTTAAAGGCTGGGGCTGACTGCAATTGTCAGAATACAGCAAGACTTCATGTTGTTTGAATCTTCTTTTTTCTTTCCCCCTGTATTTGCAGTCTAATAAATTTTCCTTGAGTTGCATTCCAGGGGCAAAATCCAGCCTGATTGGGGCTGCAGAAGTTTCTGAGACCTCTGAAGTGAAGAGGGAGGTCTCGGTCTGGTGGTTGGCTCGGGGAGGAGAGCAGATGCTGAGAGATAGAGCAGGTATAGTGCACAGCTATGAAGACACTGAGCAGGTAGGAGACAACTGTTTCCCTGCTGTTTAATGTGCAAAAGGTCTCGAATGTTAGCACTTGGGAGTACTTCCCCGTTCTTGCCTGGAAGACCTGCCATGTTAAAAGTATGCCCCTAGACGGGGCGGAAAGGAGGGGTTACATCTACAAACAAGGACTAGCAGTTGGGTAGCTTTCCACAGTACCTTTCTCAGCACTTTTAGAGGAGGGGGAGGCAGACTGACAGGCCATTGCTTTAATGTCTTTAGTCTTTTTGTTAGTAATTTTTGAACAAATTTCACAGAAATGGTTTGGACCTAAACAGGTAAAACAAAGATTGTAGTTGTCTGCCTTAGCCACAGTTTTAGAACACCTTAAACAATTTTTTATCTCCACTGGTCCAGCCCTTTTAAGGGGTCTCACTGGCATGCCAAAAGGTGAGAAAAAACCCTAATTCAATATTTATGAGTAAACTGAATTGGTCCCTGGTTGAGGAAAACCAAAGAAAAAACGGACCTCAGCCGCGATAAAAGATGAAGTAAAATGCAGGAGAAAACCGTGGTTTCTAATGAAAAATACAATCTGTGGCTATTTAAAAGCTGAAAAAGTAAAAAGAACCACAGAGTTTTACTTGAAATGCAGAACTTTCACCTCAGAGAATAAAGGAAAAATACTCTAAGGCTCTGGAAAACAAGAGAAGGGTATGTGGTTCCCGGGAACCAAATGGGAACTGCAGCACAAATAAAAAAAATGGTAAAAGAACACCTGAAAAGTGAAGGCAGCACAGAAAAACAAGCATGCAGAGCAAAACACAGGTCTCTGAAGAGACAACACTCCAGGGTAGTGTTGCTCAGTCAGCGGAGAAAAAGTTCTGAAGCCCTTCAGGCTGACTGCAGGCTGCACTCCCCCTCTTTCTCTTCTGATTTGCCAATGCATTACTTCATTTACATTAACTCCTCTCTGAGGCAGCTGAACCCAGCTGGCATTCTTCACTTGTCAACCATACTAAAGGGACCCCTGGGGTGAGAAGAAAAAATTACTCACTGTAGTAATGTTGTTTCTTCCAAAGTGATCCCTCACGATGCTTAACAACTGTATCATTCCCCTGGAATGAGCCGCCCCAGAGCTTTACAATGTTATGCTAATTAGAGAATCTTAGAATGAAATTCAAAACTCTGCTGAGTGGTCATGCTTATCCCTGCCCTCAAATGGCAGATGTAATTCTCAAACTCTGGTGAGCAGTGGCCACTAAATCTACTTTAGCTAAATGACTACCAAAAATATAAAATTAAACTAAAGGTTTGAAAAACTAGTTGTACCTCTACACAAATCACATGCCATTCTGGCAGAGCAAGGTTCCTCTATGATGGCACCCTCAGTGGAGACCCAGAAGAATGCTGAGGACATCCACAAGGGAGACCCACAAAAGGGTGGCAAGGGAAACCACAGGGGAAGGAAACAGCTTCTGATAGGGGACTCAATTGTTAGGGGGGTAAAACTGGGGAAAGGAGAGGAGAAGTAAGTAAGGTGCCTGCCTGGTGCCATGGCTTGGAGGGACAGGAAGCAAATCCTCAGGATTGCAGAAGCAGCATCACAGGAGAGGGAACTAGATATCATTGTCCACTTTGGGACAAATGACCTAGCTAGGCATGGGATCAGTGGCGTGCAGAATGATTTTATGGAGTTGGGGAGGGGTCTCAGATGGGTAGCAAGCACGGTAACCTTCTCAGAGGTGCTGCCAGTCCATGGTAGGGGTGAGGCTAGGGTACTGCACACCATGCAGTTTAATGAATGGTTGCAAGACTGGTGCAGAGCACAGGGCTTTGGCTTCATTGGGGAGTGGGAGTCCACCTGGAGAGAATAAGGTCTATACTGGCATGATGGTCTGCATCTGTCCACGAAGGGAACCAAGCTCCTAGGTGACAGGTTTAAATGCTTCCTTGGCAAGCATTTAAACTAGCCAAGGGGGGAGGTGCTGATAAGAGGCAGGAAATGTCAAGCCTCCCCCCACAAAACATGGCGGGTAGTAAGGTAAACACTGAGGTACAGAGCTCAACACGGGGCAGGACAGGGGTAAATGGAAAAATAGACAAGGGCAATAAGAGCAGGGATGGGGGAAAAAAGGATAAAGCCAACATTAAATGGAGGGCAATGAGTACCAATGCCCGTAGTCTGGGAAACAAGCTTCCTGAGCTAGTAGCCCTGATGGAAGATGAACAATTGGATATTGTGGCAGTCACGGAAACATGGTACACAGAGAACCATGACTGGAATGTCAACATACCGGGTACACTATCTACAGAAGGACAGGGAAGGTAAAAGAGGAGGCTCTAGTAGCTCTATACATAAGGAAGGGATCAAAGCTACAGAACTAAAAAGTAAAGGGAGAGGACAAGAGGCACTCTGGGTCACCTTGGAGACAGGGAATGGCATCACAATCCGCACAGGGGTTGTATACAGACCCCATCTCAAGGGGAGGAAATGGACAAGAAAATGATAGAGGACATTCTCAAAATGCCTGAAAAAGGGGAGATACTGTTGATGGGGGACCTGCATATGCCAGATGTTAAGTAGATGACATGTACTTGTAACCCCTAGATGGCGCTATCCCAGGGGCTACTACCCCTGCCTGATTTGCCACTAACAGGTTGAGGGGCCTGGATCCAATGGCGGGTGCCTCCACCCAGAGGTCAGGGTTTGCAATAGTTAAACTTACTTGGTCACAGCCCTCTGGGACACTGCAACCCCCCTTTCTTCCCACTAGTGGCCCACACAATATAGCAGAATTACCTTCACAGTATACACTTACCCCAAGGCTGGTTCAGGCACCGGACATCCTGTAAAATAAGATACAGTGCAACAATCACAGTACAGTACTTTAACATAGACAAATACCTCAGGCAGTATAACTTTGTTGAAACAAACAGCTCTGATTTATTTAGGGGGATATAACAAGGACAGGGAAATCAGGTTAATTAGCTTATCACTTTACTATCTACCTATGGCTCTGTGCACAGGCCTATCCCTACCAGTTACTGTCCCTGGGTCACCCAGGCCCTAGTGGCTAGTCCAAACCGTGGCAGCTGGTAGGGCCCCTTCACACAGAGAAAAGGAAAATTAAACAGTCAGCAGTACAGTAATTCCATTTGGATTTAATGTGGCAATTCAACAGGAGCGACCCAATTAGTACTCACGACCTCCAAAGAAGATATGGTCCTTCAATGTCAGCAGGGCTACTTTTGATCTCAAGAGACTCCTCACACATTTATATGGTAAAAAAAAGAAAGCACTATACCAGGCAGGCTGCATCTGTATCCCAATCGCAATTACTGCACAATAACCAGGAGAACACACAGCAGATTCAGTTCCTGACAGACCGAGTGTAATTCAACAATTTCTTCAGTCTTCTACAGGGTGAGCCTGGTTTCTACTCTTCAGAGATCCTTTGATTCTTTTCACAGGACTGATTCAGTCCTAACAAGCAGTTAACAGTTGTAGACGGAACTCTGGCCTTGCACACGCTTTTTGACTGAAGAAGCACAGGGTTTCTTTCCCTTCACTTTCAGATCTCAAACTGAAACTCCCAACAGACAAAAACTGGCACTTCCTTTGAGTTCCTCCCAGTTCTTGACTGGATTGGCTGTCATCACAATAGACTGCTGCTGTTGGTCCAAAAAGGCACTCAAGTCTAAACTACATCTCCCAGAGTCACTGCCCATACAATCCTCTTGTGGCTGGCTCAGATTATGAGTCCCAAGTTCTGATTCGTCCAAGGCATCATTTTAGAGCTAGTTTACCCCACACTGATTGGTCCAGTTCAGCAGTTCAAAACCAGAATGGGGAACTAGGCAGACAGTTCTGACTGCAAAGAAAGCAGGTTAGACAAACCGTAATTTTATTATTACTGTAAATGATTTCTGGCAATCAGTTACATCTTTCAGACAGGTTCCCTTTGCACTCTAGTGACTGCAAAATGGGGTGAATTGGCAGCAGCTTGAGTGGTACTCAATCAAAGAAACACACAGTCCCCATACAAACTAATTATGTCTGCAAGCAGACAGCTCTTAAAGAGACAGTACCAGAGGTTCTAAAACACTCACTGATAAATGGCTAAACGCCAAACACCATTCAGGCTTGGAGCATTCAAGCAAGCTCCTGGAAGTCTTTTGGGAACCCCCATTTGCAGGGGTTACACCTTCCTGGTTTGGGAAAGTTTGACGTCTGCGTCAAGCAAGTACCTATAAGTTTCAACTGCAACCATATACATTTGCATTAGGCTCACACATGTAATCATCAGTCAATACATCATTTTACCAAGAACCATTTCTGAAACATTGCAGCACGTCACTCTTTACACAGTATAACACACATTGTACCATAACTCAAGTTATTACCTCTTGTACATGAAACTGAAGAGAGGACCCTTCCCTATCAGTTACCTTGGGGCTGGACGGGCAAGGCACCATACTTAGAGGGCAACACAAGTAACTTGAGTTAGCACTAACGCTCAGTTTGGGCAATGAGCCGTGGGACATACACTCCTTTATGGACAACATGAGAGGCAGGTCCACTGGCCGGCCCAGGGAATCATAACTGAGGTGCACCACAGGCTTTACAGCTCGACCAGTCTTTCTAGGGGAGCTGTTACAGTCTCTGCACTCTGAGCCTCATTTTCAGCATTGTTCTCACTTGTCAGGAGTCTCCATGGGGGTAGAGAGGCTAGAACTTGGGGCACTTTCAGCTCCAGGAGTTACAGTTTCTGAGTCACAACATTTGGCTCGCATGGAGAGCTTTCAGACACTGGCAGTGGACTGTCAGGGCACTCAAAATACTCTTCTTGTTCGGGTGTATCACCAGTCTGCCCCAATCTATCATTTTCCTCCTGAAAGCTCAAACAGTTCAACCATGCACAATGATTCCATTTCATCTGATCTGATGCTTTGCACTTCACTTTCTGGGAGCATTGGCTCCAGGGATGAAGCTGGGGCATAGACAGTCCAGAAGGCCCAGTTTGTCTCCAGTATTGACTAGGGGATTGCCCCAAACAATTGACTCAGTTCGTAGAAGGATAGTATTCAAAGTCACTCTCACTTTCTTCTGATATGGACTGACAGTCTGCTCAACTGGGACTTGTGCAGGGGAACACTTTAACTCTGCTTCTGTAGGTGCAGACTTCCTTGATCTTTCTTGCAGCAGCTCTAGTCACTGGTCCAGAGGGGCATCTTCTGGGGCTCAGACTCAATCAGGATTTGTCCAATGGGTAGTAAATGATTTCTATGCATTGTTTTTACATCTTTTGAATTGTTCTCAGGCCTTACTTTGTACACTGGCAGATCATCTAGTTTGCCCACTACAATGTGAGGGAGATGGTGCCATCTGTCAGCAATCTTGTGTTTGCCATGCAGTCCCAGATTTCTTAGCAATACCCGATCTCCCTCCTGGAGTTCCTGTGCTTTCACCTTTTTATCATACCTTTCTTTGTTGGCCAGATTTCTTTTGGCAGCCATGGTTTGAGCCAGTTGGTACGCATGAGTTAGCTGGGCCTTTAACTTTTGCACATACTGTAAATAGTTGTCAGCTTGAACCCCATCAGGAGAGACCCCAAAACACACATCTACCGGTAGTCGAGCTTCTCTTCCAAACATCAGGCGGTAGGGGAGAACCCGTGGCATCACTTTTGTGCAGTTATAAGCATGTACCAGGGTGCTAATTTGTTGGCTCCATCTAGGCTTGTCCTTTGGTGCAGGGTGCCTAGCATATCTAGCAAAGTGCGGTTGAAACGTTCAGGCTGTGGGTCCCCTGGGGTGGTAAGGAGTGGTTCTGGACTTTCTCACTCCCACAGAGAAAGCATCTCTTTGATCAGACGACTCTCAAAGTCTCTCCCTTGATCAGAATGGATTCTTTGTGGAGCCCCATAGTGAACAAAAAGTTTTCTCCGAGTACTTTGGCTACAGTGGATGCTTTCTGGTCTTTGGTGGGAAAGCTTGGGCATATCTCGTGAAATGGTCAGTGACCACCAGCACATTACTGATATTTCTTTGATCTGACTCCAAACTCAGAAAATCAATACAGACCAGCTCCATGGGTGCACTGGTGGTTATGTTAACAAGGGGCAGCCCTCTGGGGCAAAGCTTTCCTCTGTAAGCAGCTACTACAAGTTCAGTATGTGTTGCTCCCACATCAGCCCCCATCTTAGGCCAATAGAATCTGGATCTCACCAAGTCAAGTGTTCTGTCTATACCAAGGTGCCCCATGTGGTTGTGCAAGGACCTCAATACTGAGTCTCGAAGGCAGTGGGCAGCACCAGTTGTTGTTTGTCTACTTGTCCCCTCTGTCTACTGTTTCTCTATATAACAGTTTATTGATCGTTTCAACTTAGGACCTTCTTTGTATAACAGTGCAGTTCTCAAATCAGTGGAGCGTGAATTTGGACACATCTTTTCCTGCATAGAGGGCTTCTAAAGCTGATTTGATCATAGGATCGCGATTGAGCCCGCCCGAATACTGTCATTGTCCAGCTGAGGCAGTGCACCAATGTCTATTGCAGAAAAGTGGCAATAAGCAGCAGGTATGCAATTCTCAGAGGGTCCTGCAATCCACCATGCAGTCCACTGCGTCCGTGGACATTTGTTCCTCCTGTCAAACTTCTGCAGAGTGCCCAATGTCAGGTTCTGCTAATCGGACCCAATCATTCTGGGGAACAGGCCTCCGGGAGAGAGACATCAGCATCTATGTGGTTCAGACCTGCTCGGTATTCGAGAGCATAGTCATATGTAGATAATGCAGAAAGCCACCTGTGGCCAGTGGCATCCAACTAGCTGAGGTCTGCACATAGGTCAAAGGATTATTGTCAGTTTTACTAGTATTTTAGCCCCATACAAGTACTCATGGAATTGGTAACAATAGCCCACTTCAAAGCTAGGAACTCTAACTTATGTACAGGATAGTTCTTTTCAGATGGGTCAGGCTTCTACTGGCAAGGCCACTGGTCTCAGGCCATTCTCGTGCTCTTGGTACAACACAGCCCCAACCCTGCAAGCTAGCATCAGTGTGCAGGACGAAGGTTTTCTTGATCGGCATAGGCCAGCACTGGAGCATGGGTAAGTTGATATATGATCTCATGAAAAGCAGTCTCACAATCAGGAGTCCAGCGGGCCCCAAATACTTCACTCGGATGAAAATACACTCTTTCAGTCTTGAGGACGCTGACTTTTGGTATTTTTGTGGGTTGGGGATACCCTTGAGTAAGGTTAAGTAAAGGGCGGATCACTCTTGAATAGTCCTTGATGAAGCGCCGATAATAACCACAGAATCCCAGGAATCTTTGCAGTTCTTTTAGATTTTTGGGCTGTGGCCAGGTGGTCAAGGCCTCAACTTTACTTGGTCAGTCTCTATTCCTCGGTGGATACTTATGTGTCCCACATACTTTACTGATGTTTGAAAGAATTGACACTTATCAATGGACAGTTTAAGCCAAAGTCCTCAGTCGATCCAATACCTTAAATAATCTGCTCTCATGTTCCTCCAGTGAGCTGCCAAACACCATAACATCATCTAGGTATACCAGGCACTCTAGTAAGTTCATGTCCCCCACTGCACGCTCCATCAATCGTTGAAAAGTGGCTGGGGCACCTGAAATCCCTTGAGGCATCCTCATGAATTCATAGAAGCGCGGACAGATAAAGGCTGTCTTCTCACGGTCCTCTGGGGCCATCGGATCTGGTAGTACCCACTGCGGAGATCCAGCACAGAGAACCACTTGTTCTCGCTTAGGCAGTCCAAAGCATCCTGAATGCGGGCATTGTGTACTGATCAGGATAATCCGCGGTTTAAGGTGCGATAATCCACGCACATCCTTACTGTCCCATTCTTTTCTCCCACTACCACAATGGGGGAAGCATAAGGCTTCTGGATTCTTGTATTACACCAGCCGCTAACATCTCTTGCAGATGCCTGTCACATCATCTATATCAGCAGGTGCCAGGCGTCGAGACCTCTCACGAAATGGTCTTTCGTCATGCAGCCGGATATTGTGCTCAGCTCCTTGCACGCATCCTACGTCCCATTCCTTTAAAGAAAACACCTGGTCTCTCTGGGCAAGCTTCTCACTGATCCTCACTTTCCATTCAGCTGGCAGCGGGGAGTTGCCGAAATCAAACAAGTCAGGCGTTACTCTGTCATTCTTCCTTGAACTCTTGCTGCTGGGTAGCACTGCAGTGTCTGCACAATGCACATTAGCCAGGATGCAACCTCTATTTACTCGAATGTCTCTTTCAGACACATTATGAACTGGACCATTACCCTTCTGGCATAAGTATGGGCTCTAGCGGCAAAATACTAGCTTGACCAGCAGTCCTCTGGCAATTTTCCATCGCCTGGTGCATCCAACATTAATATTTTATTCTTAACATCCTTTCTGATACTGGACCTCTCCTGTAAGGTACACTGGGCATTTGGTGCCAGGATCAGAGACTCAGGATCCTTCTTCCATACAATTCCGACCGGTTCCTCTGGTTCTATATTTTCAGCATCTCTCTGTGCCTCATAGGCCTTCTTAATTAAAGCGAACTCTTAAAGCTCTACTAGTCTTTGACCCCTGTTTTTCATAACACAAATGTGCCAGCCTTCTGAACATATGAGCATTTGTTCCAATCAACAAAGGGACACCATCATACAGTCCAGTGGGGGGACACACTAAAGCTAGGGTCTCTACTTGTTCGCCACTCCAGCCACGGAGGTGGGGAAAGACAGCCAAATTCGGATATACCCAGAATAGGGTAGGCCTTCTCACTCTAACCCCCACATGCAGTCCTTCTAATGGTTGTAAGGGTACGTCTGACAAATGCTTTGATACCAATCTTGAAACATAATTGTCACTTGGGAGCCACTGTCTAATACAGCTCTTGTAGACACTCCATTTACCTTTACAGTGGTCTCCATGGAGGGACCCACTATTCTGGACCAGTCTGGAGAGGCGGTAGTGGGGGCCTGGGCAACTGACCTTGCCACAAAAGGACGTGAATTAGCATTTTGGTGCCCTCACTGGGATCATTTGTGCACCTCTTAACCACTGATTTGTCTCTCAAGCTCTCCTTGTAGCCTATATGCAACTTTGTCAGTGTCTTTTGGGATTGGCATTCCCTTTTCATGTGCCCATCCTTCCCACAATTATAGCAAAACATACTTTTGGAGTTTGAGCTGGCGAGGTGCCACACTGGGAGCCAGGGCGGGGTATTATAACTGGAAACCTTGGTGCCATCTCTGTCTGCTGGCGTGATAAGCATTTGGAGACATCTCATCAGTTTCTCCACTTCCATGGTCAAGGAATCGAGTTCGAGCTGTTATCAGCAGGAGATACATGGTGGGTATCCCCACCCCATAGCAGATGCAGTCGGATATAGGTCGGGGCCTCGTGACTTGCAGGCGTGGTCTTCATAAAGGGACTGTTTTGAATTCCCGGATCTCTCTCAACAGTTCGCCCCATTGTGGCATATATCTTTTCTTATCAGAGCACTCATTGACTGCCAACCTCTGCCCCTGAACTTCACTTGATGGGCCCTCAGTCACTCGGGTCATAGCCACAGCTATTGGTGCAGATCCCTCCAGGTCGCCTTTCCTCAACTCCTCGAATTTCTCTCATTAACTCATCATAGGAGGGTGGGATTCCAGTCGATTTGCCAGGCGAACTGAAGCAACAGCAGTTCTGGAGAAGGGGCAGACTTAAGGATTCTGTCCAGTCTGGTTCGGTCCAGTTCAATCGCTGGCAAACTACCCTTTCTGAGGCATTCTTGCAACAATTTTCCAGCGAGACATACACAGACAACAACTCCTTGGTACTGTTGTGCATTTCTTACTCTCCACCATAGGTCCTCATCAGAATCTGGGCTCCCATACACATTCTCCAAGGCCTCAAGATAGGCTTGTGCAGTCGCCTCAGGGTTACTGGCCCGTTTAGCACGGATGGTAGCCAGGGCAGGACCTCGGAGGCCTCACTAACCCTCTTTACGCTTTTCGGCTTCCGAGCATTGCCATTCTAGCACTTGGGGGGCAACATAGTCTATCCAGGTCTCCCAGTCATCCTCCCCTTTGGGGGTGGGGAGGGTGCCAGAGAAGATCCTCAACCTTCGGTAAGAGTCGTGACTAATGGCAGGTGCAGAAATAGGAGTCTGCATTGGTTCAGCCACCATTACGGGTACTGGAGCAGGAGAGGGTGTTGGGGGAGGAACACCCCCAGGTGGCAAGAATAGTTTCTTCAAGTCCTCCACAGTTTTCCCTTCTCCCAGCAACCATTTAGCAAATTTCTCCTCAAAAGTTTCAGATAGTGGTGGGGCTCATTCCCCCGGTCTTTACTGTCCTTAGTTATCACTCTCCCAGTGAGGGCTCCCTCTGGGGTAATGGTCTGGTACTTTGAGCTATCTATGGGATCCTTAAACTCTACTAGGGCCAGGGAAAGTGTGGGTGAGCAGATTAGCGTGCCGACCCACCACCACAGGATTTTGTAAACCCACCTTGGAAAGTACTCCTGCACAGTGTCCGTATTGATACCCAGGGGATGTCCAGGATAAGCATAGCATTTTGGGGTCGATCTCCTCCCCAGTACACCACTCCACCAGCCGGTGCACAGCCACTTCTGTCGGGTACCCATTTATTTATTTATTTATTTTTTCCCTTAACAGTGGTTGTGTGTGGCTACACCTAGAGGACACACAATCCCAGCGGTGAGCCTCCAAATGTAACCCCTAGATGGCGCTATCCCAGGGGCTACTACCCCGCCTGATTTGCCACTAACAGGTTGAGGGCCTGGATCCAATGGCGGTGCCTCACCCAGAGGTCAGGGTTTGCAATAGTTAAACTTACTTGGTCACAGCCCTCTGGGACACTGCAACCTTTCTTCCCACTAGTGGCCCACACAATATAGCAGAATTACCTTCACAGTATACACTTACCCCAAGGCTGGTTCAGGCACCGGGACATCCTGTAAAATAAGATACAGTGCAACAATCACAGTACAGTACTTTAACATAGACAAATACCTCAGGCAGTATAACTTTGTTGAAACAAACAGCTCTGATTTATTTAGGGGATATAACAAGGACAGGGGGAAATCAGGTTAATTAGCTTATCACTTTACTATCTACCTATGGCTCTGTGCACAGGCCTATCCCTACCAGTTACTGTCCCTGGGTACCCAGGCCCTAGTGGCTAGTCCAAACCGTGGCAGCTGGTAGGGGCCCTTTCACCTGAAGAAAGGGAAAATTAAACAGTCAACAGTTACAGTAATCTCCATTTGGATTTAATGTGGCAATTCAACAGGGAGCTTCACCCAATTAGTACTCACGACCTCCAAAGAAGATATGGTCCTTCAATGTCAGCAGGGCTACTTTTGATCTCCAAGAGACCTCACACATTTATATGGTAAAAAAGAAAGCACTATACCAGGCAGGCTGCATCTGTATCCCAATCGTAATTACTGCACATAACCAGGAGAACACACAGCAGATTCAGTTCCTGACAGACCAGTGTAATACAACAATTTCTTCAGTCTTCTACAGGGTGAGCCTGGTTTCTACTCTTCAGATCCTTTGATTCTTTTCACAGGACGGATTCAGTCCTAACAAGCAGTTACACAAGTTGTAGACCGGAACTCTGGGCCTTGCACACGTTTTTTGACTGAAGAAGCACAGGGTTTCTTTCCCCTTCACTTTCAGATCTCAAACTGAAACTCCCAACAGACAAAAACCGGGCACTTCCTTTGAGTTCCTCCCAGTTCTTGACTGGATTGGCTGTCACTCACAATAGACTGCTGCTGTTGGTCCAAAAGGCACTGAAGTCTAAACTACATCTCCCAGAGTCACTGCCCATACAATCCTCTTGTGGCTGGCTGATTATGAGTCCCAAGTTCTGATTCGTCCAAGGCATCATTTTAGAGCTAGTTTACCCACACTGATTGGTCCAGTTCAGCAGTTCAAAACCAGAATGGGGAACTAGGCAGACAGTTCTGACTGCAAAGAAAGCAGGTTAGACAAACCGTAATTTTATTATTACTGTAAATGATTTCTGCAATCAGTTACATCTTTCAGACAGGTTCCTTTGCACTCTAGTGACTGCAAAAATGGGGTGAATTGCAGCAGCTTGAGTGGTACTCAATCAAAGAAACACACAGTCCCCATACAACTAATTATGTCTGCAAGCAGACAGCTCTTAAAGAGACAGTACCAGAGGTTCTAAAACACCACTGATAAATGGCTTAAAGCCAAACACCATTCAGGCTTGGAGCATTCAAGCAAGCTCCTGAAGTCTTTGGGAACCCCATTTGCAGGGGTTACATACTGCAGCCACGTCCAAGAGCAGGGTCATTCTCGATGCCCTGCAGGGGGCAAGCCTTAGACAGCTAGTGCTGGAACCCACTCGGGAGGGAGCAATACTAGACCTGGTACTCTCAAATGAAGAGAGGATCATAAATTTAGAAGTCAGTAGACATCTGGGAACAAGCGACCACTGCACAGTGTGCTTCACAATGAGCACAACCATGGAGATAAGCCATACAAAAACAAGGATACTGGACTTTAGAAGGGCTGACTTTAGCAAAATGGGTGACTACTGAAGAATGCACTAGCAAATGGCCAAAAAGGAGGGGTGGAAGAACAATGGAGAAAAATCAAAACTGCCATCATAGAGGCAACAAGCCATTGTGTGAAACAAATAAAGAAAACAAAGCGGAGTAAAAAACCACTATGGTTCTCAAAAGAGGTGGCAGTGAAGGTTAAGGAGAAAAAGGCTGCATTCAAAAAGTATAAGGAATCACAGAAGGAGCACGACAGGAACTGTATCAATTAAAACAGAAAGAAGTGGGGAAGGCAGTCAGAATAGCAAAGGCCCAAACCGAGGAAAAAATAGCCAATTCAGTTAAGAAGGGGGATAAAACCTTTTATAGGTACATTAGGGAGCATAGAAAGGTTAAGGGAGGGATAGTCACGACTAATAAAGGAGAGGGGAAGTGGGCAGAGGGAGACAGTGAAAAGGCAGAGATACTGAATGAATACTTTTGCTCAGTATTCACAAAAGAAGATGAGGAGGAGTTACCTAAACCAGACAATAGAAGCACTCTGGGTAGGGGGGTTGACACCAGTCCATTCACAGAAGAAAAGAGTCCTGAAAGAACTCCTAAAACTCAAGGTGGACAAAGCAATGGGGCCTGATGGGATTCACCCCAGAATCCTAAAAGAACTAAGGAAGGACCTAGTGACACCACTGACCATGCTTTTTAACAAATCATGGCATGATGGGGTGGTATCTGAGGACTGTAGGAGGGCAAATGTGATTCCCTGTTACAAAAGTGGGAGCAAGGCAAAGAAGCAGGAAACTACAGACCTGTAAGTTTGACCTCAGTGGTACGGAAAATGATGGAATCACTTCTGAAAGTAAGAATTGTTGAGTACCTAGAGGCCAGCAGGGCACAGGACCCAAATCAGCATGGATCTGCAGCAGGAAGGTCATGTCAGATGAATCTCATTGATTTCTTTGACTGGGTGACCAAAGTGATAGACCAGGGAGGGGCTGTGGATATGGCCTACCTAGACTTTAGCAAGGCATCTGACACAGTACCATACAAAAGATTAATAATCAAGCTAGACAGCCTGGGAGTGGGTCCCAGGGTGGTAGCCTGGGTAGCAAACTGGCTGCACAACAGGACACAGAAGGTAATAGTGAATAGAACACATTCCGAAGAAAGGGGGGTTACTAGTGGAGTACCTCAGGGCTCAGTACTGGGCCCAGTCCTCTTTAACATCTTTATAAGTGACACTGCAGAGGGTCTGGAGGGAAAGGTATGCCTCTTTGCAGATGACACAAAGATTTGTAACAGAGTTGATACACAAGAGGGGGTAGAAAAGATGAGAAGGGTCTTGGCAAAGTTGGAGGAATGGTCAGACATATGGCAAATTAGATTCAATTTAAAGAAGTGCAAAGTAATGCACCTGGGAAACAAAAACCTAGAAGAAGAGTACACAATAGCAGGGGAGGTACTAACAACAACAAAAATGGAAAGGGACCTGGGGTAGTCATAGCAGATGACCTAAAGGTGGGTAAGCAATGTGAAAAATCGGTAAGGAGAGCCGGGGGATACTGGGATGCATAGGAAGGGGCATCACAAGTAGAAAAAGGAAGTGGTTATCCTCTATACAGACAGTTGGTGAGACCCCATCTGGAGTACTGCGCAGTTTTGGAGACCTCATCTACGAAGGACATAGACAGGATGGAAGCAGTCCAGAGGAGGGCAACTAAAATGGTACAGGGTCTGCAACAGAAACCATATGAAGAGAGACTGAGAGCTTAATATGTATACTCTTGATGAAAGGAGGACAGGGGAACATGATAGAAACTTTAAGTACCTCAAGGAATCAACAAAGTCCAGGAGGTAGCATCTTTCAGAAAAAGAGATCTGTAAGAACAAGGGGGCACAATTTAAAGATAAAGAGGGGATGGCTCAGGGGTAATGTGAGGAAATTTTTTTCACGGAGAGAGTGGTGGATACATGGAACCGCCTTCCTGAAGAGGTTGTTGGGTCTAAAACAGTGCGGGAATTTAAACATGCATGGGACAGATATAAGACAATTATAGTGGAGGGGTTGCAGGAAGTAGGCTGTAGGTTAACTAGAATCTGTAGCTTATCCAGTAGGTAGGGAAATGGGAAGACTGAGTGGGCCAAGTGGGCCTTATCTGCCGTCAAAGTCTATGTTTCTATGTTAACTTTACCCAATGGCAAAAAAATGAAAATGACATACCTACTGTAATTCATGATCTTCTTGGACGAAGTCTCCACCACTCATTCACACTAATGGGACTACACTGGAGGCACTAGGACTGAGCAGGAGCCAAACATCTTCAGGAGGGCCGGCACCAGGGTAGGACCGCGCATGTGTGGCGCCGCGAGACCGTCTTGTACCGTATAGGCTACCTCAGCATTGACCTTCCAACCACCTCAGTACCTTTTTTTCCAAGGAGGTTCAGCGTAAACTAACCTAATGAAACTAACCTATGTCGGACACAAGATAGTCCGAATGACCCGTATAAGAAGGGTCAACACAACAGAGTCTTCATGGCCCAGCCATCGAGGAAGTGAAGACCAAAAATAAGACCTGTGAGCTTGGGGAATGGAGGGTGGGTGTGTGCATGAGTGGTGGAGACTTTGTCCAAGAAGATCAAGAATTACGGTAGGTATGTAATTTTCATATCATCCTGGACATAAAGTCTCCACCACTTATTTACACTAATGGGAGAGTACCGAGCTAAAATAATACCCCAAGAAGGGCAGCAGGAGAGAGAAGCTCACTCAGAACAGAAGTCCATTAAGGATTGTCCTGCCAAAGGATGGATGCTGTCTGGCATGGACATCCAAAGTGTAGTGCTTTTCAAAGGTGTGCACAGAGCTCCAAGTAGCTGCATTGCAGATGTCTGCACTGGGCACGTTCCATATTTCTGCCAAAGATGCCACAACTGCTCTGGTAGAATGGGCATGTACCCTGCCTTCCAGCTTTACCTGTGCCATGGAATAGCAATGGCGGAGACATGCTACCAGCCACACCGAAATACACCTGATGGCAACAGGCTGACCAAGCCGGGCCATGCTGAATGAGACAGAGTTGCTTTAACTTGTGGATCTCTTCAGTTTTGTCGATATAGAACTGCAAAACTCTTTTAACATCCAGAGAATGTAGGTTACACTCTCCTTCATTCTGGAAGTTCGCAAAGCAGGTCGGAAGGACCAAGGGCTGGTCCAGATGGAACTCTGAGACTACTTTGGGAAGAAATTTAGGGTGAGTTCTAAGAACAACCATTTCATTGTGAAATACTGTATAAGAAGGGTCTGTGACTAGGGCATGTATTTCAGACACTCTGCGAGTGGGGGTAATAGCTACAAGGAAGGCAGCCTTCCAGGTCAGGAACTTTAACTCACAGGTTGCTAGAGGCTCGAAAGGTTTATGAGTGAGAATGTCTAGCATAAGATTGATATCCCAAGCGGCTACTGGACTCCTGACTGGTGGCCTAGTGTGGAGGATACCCTTAATGAATCTCTTAACCAAGGGCAATTGAGCCATTGCCATAGCGTGGATAGGCTTGTGATAAGCCAAGATCGCACAAAGATGAACCTTCACCGTTGAGTATTGTAGCCCTCCAGTTGTTGTCTTCACTGGGCCTGGCACAAGCAGTTGCTTCTGCAACCCATCGGCATGGCCACACACTCAATCTGGTATTCCATCTGGGTGTTGGGGTTGATAACCTCAAGATTGATCGAGTCTCCTGGTCCAATCATTGTGCCGTGGGGTTCACGTTTGGGCCCCCCCACAATGGTTCTTCCCCTGTGGAGATGGTCAGCTACCACCCTTTAAGGGGTTTGCACCCAGAAAAACTTCTGGTGCTGGCTGACCTATCTAGAGTTGAGGCAGCTTGTGCATTTGGCCCCGATGAGGCAGTGGCCACCTACAATAAGGTGGTGGCCGAGGCACGGATGCCATCGCACTGGTCCGTATATGACCCAGATCCTCTCACTTGAGACCCCCCTGGTTTGATGGGGATCTCAAGGTGATGAAGATCAAGGGTTGGAAGCTGGAGCGTAACTGGCAGAAGACCTGGCTGGAGGCCGACAGACTGGTCCTGCATGCTCACTAGGGTGAGTACCAGGAGGCAATTTCCTGTAAGAAGGCAGAATTCCTGTCTGGGGAGATTGAAGCTTTCTCAGCTTTTTTGAACCATGGATAGGCTTCCCCATCCTGCCTGTCTACAGCCAAAGGAGTCTTTCGTCCACCTTGTGTGAAGAGTTTGCTCTGTTCTTCTCTGACAGAATGTCGTCTATCCGGTCGGAAATTCTGTTAGGGAGGCCTGTGCCTTGCAGTGGTCAGACTAGTAGGAGCAGAGGCATTCTGCCTATCTGGGAGGAGTTTAGGCTGGTGGAGATGTCTGAGGTGACTGAGGTGATCTTAGAGCCGAAGCACACATTTTGTGAACTGGACTCAGCCCCAACGTGTTTCTTAATGGGATGCGCCGAGGCTGTTGGCCCTGTGTTCGCCAGGATTTCCAGGTGTTCAGTGGTGGAGGGGGTATTCCCAGTGACTTTGAAAGAAATGCTGGTGAGACCCCTTCTTAAGAAGTCTTTCCTTGACCCAGACGTCCTGTCGAATTGCCATTCAATCTCCAACCTGCCTTTTCTGAACAAGGCTGTGGAGAAATTAGCGGCACGACAGCTCGAGGATAGCCTTGTGTCCTTCGACATCTATGAGCCATTTCAGTTTGGTTTTTGGACCACACAATACAGAAACAGCTCCAGTTAGAGTACATAATGATCTGCTCAGGGCTAGAGATGGAAGTGACAGGTCAGTCCTTGTGCTCCTCTGTCTCTCATCAGCATTTAACACTATGGACCACGTCGTGCTTATTGATCGGCTCTGTGAGTTTTGTGGACTCACCGGGGTTGTCATCAGATGGTTTGAGTCCTATCTCTCTAATAGGGTGCAGTGCAGCGGGTGGTGATGGGGAACTTCTTCTCCTCCCCAATGTCCCTGTCATGTGGAGTTCCACAGGGCTTGATCTTGTCGCCAATGCTGTTTGCAGTGTACATGCTGCCCCTGGGTGAGATCATTCAACAATACAGAGTGGCGTCTTACTGCTGTACTGATGACACCCAGCTGTATTTGTCATTTGTGCTCAGACCTTCTGATGCTGTCAATGTGCTTAACATCTGTCTGGCTAAAATCAATGACTGGATGGCTTCCAGCTGGCTTAGACTAAACCCGGATAAGACAGAGGTACTAAGGATCAAGTCAGGTCATGTGCTTGACAGTTGCAACCTGGAGCGGATACAGGTCTTTTCCTGGGGTCTTCTCCATTGGTTGCTTCCCTGAGGGTGCGAAATCTAGGTGTGATCCTGGAAAGAAGGCTGACCTTTGAAGGTTAGGTGTTGTCTGTGGTTAAGAGTGTTTTTTACCACTTGTGGAGCATCACCAGAATCAAGCCCCTCGTTCTGCCCAAGGATCTTCCGACTCTGGTACATGCCTTTGTTACCTCTAGGCTTCACTACTGTAACACTTTTTACTTCGACGTCATGGAAGGGACCCTCCGCAGGCTGCAGCTGGTGCAGAATGCAGCGGCCCGATTGCTGATGAGTCTTTCTAGGTCCTGTCATGTGACCCCGGTCCTGCATGCTCTGCACTGGCTGCCGGTCAGGTGGAGGGTCCTTTCAAAGTGGGCTTGCTCACCTATAAGGCCCTATATGGGCTAGGTCCTCACTACCTGCCAGAGCTCCTAACACCTGTGACTTCTACTCACTCCCTCCGCTCCTCTTCGAGGGGCCTCCTGGATGTTCCCAGGGTTCAGCTCAAGAATCTGGTGATCAAGCTTTCAGTGACTCTAGGCTGACCCTGTGGAACATGTTACCAGCTGTAGCCTGGGAGGCCCCTTCGATCTGTGTTTTCAAGCAGAAGCTAAAGGCACACCTATTCAATCTGGCCCTCACAGAGTAATCAGTACTATTAGAGAATTTTATTATTTGAACTCTGATTTTATTTATCTGCTATTAATGGAATTTAAATAGTTGTTTTATCTGTAATACTTCGTTAGGCACCCAGAGCCTCCGGGATCAGGCACCATAAAAATAAAATTTGCCTTACCTGTATTTGTCAGGTCTAGCTGATACTCTAGGACTTTGGTGGGCAAGAAAAGGGGTCCATGGAAGACTCTGTGCACCAGACAGAGAGTCATTTCCACTTCGCCGTGTAAGTTTTCCTAGTGGATGGCTTGCGCGTTGCTAGAAGAATGCCTTAGACTCTACGGGAAAATGAAAATTACATACCTACCGTAATTCTTGATCTTCTCTTGTATCTTCACCATTCATTACTGATTGGGTGTATGCCGGAGGTGCTGACAGCGCCGCCCCCGAGAGTGATGCATCGCGTGATGTGCGAGGGGCGGCCGTTAGGTGCCACAGACTCCTCCTACATCCCAGTTCTGTTAGCCAGAGAGGTGAAATAAGTACAAAAAAAAGACAGCGAGGCAAGAGAGCCGAGGAATAGAAAAAGGAAAAGATATAAACTAAAAGAGGAATAAGCCGGCAGAGGACAGAAAAAGGAATGCCTACCCTAAGGGACCGCAAGGCCTCACTCCTGGGGCAACTCCAAGGGAGGAACAGATAAAGGAAAGAAATAAGAAGGAAGAAGAAGAGAGGAAAAGAGAAAGAGGCATGTTGGGAGGGTAGAACTCTGCCAGTTGAGAGATTGGTTTAAAGGTTCATAAGCTCGGAACCAAAAACAAGGGAGTAAGGATCCCACTTGATAAAACTGAAGAGAAGGTTCAACCAAACCACTTGCACAGCTTGGACTCAAAAGGCAGATTTTCTATACCTCCCGCTATCCCCAACCCATTAAACTCTAGGAGAGAGAGAGCTCACAGACTGCCAAGGCAGAAAATCTGATCCGAAAGGACAGCGCCCAACTAGGAAGGAGAATGAAGCCCACTAGCACCTTGTTAAGTGCTAACACAAATGTGTGTGGGAAGAGGGGGGTATTTGAAGCCCTACAGAGGGCATCCCTTTATGTGAAGGACAGAGTGGGAACTTAATCGGACTCCCTGAAGGCAAGGCAAAAGATCACCAGCTCAAGGTAATTATAGTATCAGGACAGTGTTAAACCAGTGGAAGCTGACACAACGGGAGACTGAGACTGTGAATTGAACAACATGGCTAAGAATGAGCCAAGAGGTCACCCCTAGGGGCAATCAGAAAGAGTTCCCTCAGGATAGAGATAAATCCAACTCATTCCCCTTTTTCCCCCCGAAAATTGGGTCCGTCCACAGAAGAATGGAAAAATCAAGACTTTATGTTTTTTGTTTTGGCTTAAAGGCTAAAGAAAAAGAGGAGAGGAACAAGCAGGAAGGGGGAGACGCCGAAGTAGGAGGCTCTTAAGGGGAAGGTGGGCGGGTATTAGTAATGAATGGTGAAGATACAAGAGAAGATCAAGAGTTACTGTAGGCATGTAATTTTCATATCTTCCCTTGTCAATCTTCACCATTTCATTGCTGCTTGGCTGAGTGCCAAGCTCCCCCCGAAGGGAGGACAAGAGAAACCCTGAGGAAATAAGACCCTCAGCCTCCTGCTGGTGGAAAACAGAAGGGAGAGATCCTGGGCTAATTAGACGAGAAGTCTAAGGTTGAGGAGAGCTAGGAGGTGCCCCCCCCGGAGACGAGGAGACGGAGGAAGCCCTTGCAGAAACCTCCTAGCCCTGGTGGAAAAAAGACGGATCCCTCAGAAGGTGGAGCAAATCATCCTACACCGGGCCAGGGGTGACAATCTTGATAGACAAAGTCATGCCGTCTGCCTGATGCAGATCGCTGTCCCTGCAAACCTGGAAGCCACCTCATTGGCGTCGTAAAATGCCCTTGCCTGGTGCCTTGCCACCTCCAGGCCTATAGCAGAGAGGGCAATGGCCTGTCTAGATTGCTCCATGTCAGGCATTGATGCTAGAAGCTGAGATGGCATCGACCATATTTGTCTGTTGTAGGCAGCATGGTGTGCCTGATGTGATGCGATACATAACATCGCACGAGAGGAAGAGAACACTCTTCGGCCCAACCAGTCAAATTGTAGGGAATCTGAGTCCGGTGGTCGGTCGTGCACCAGGCGGCACCTGGAAAGAGTCTCTAGGAACACCAATCCCGTAGGCAGATTGGGAAGAGAACCTAGGGACTCGGATGGGGCACAACACCTCCTCCTGCAGTCTGCCAGGGCTGGGATAGGGTTGGCTGGAGACTGCCGGAAATGGATAGACGCCTCCTGCAAAGGAATAGGCCAGGATGGTACCATCAGATATTGGGCACTGAATTTCACTGAGAAATTCACACGTCTCTCACTCAGTATTGTCTCACCTAACATAGGAGATATGGAGGTCCCCAACCATCCTCGAAAGAAAGTGCTGATGTTCTGTGAAATCAGCGTCAGAAGAGAGGTGAGCAGGGGGTTCCTCTTCCTCCAAGGAGGGAGACGAGGAGGATGAGGAACTCAAATGTCCAGAGCAATCCTGCGGCAGTTGGGTCAGGCAAAACACCCACTCATGCACATATCTAACATATGAGGGGAAGGCTGCCGCAGTGCCTCTGAACTTCTCCCAGGATAACGGACCAGTAGGACCAACATGGCCTGGGAGAGAGCCGGGGTGACTGCAGAGGAACAGGAGAGAGGCACCTACAAGTAGGTAACTGACCTCTGGAATCCGGGGAACAGAGCCCGAGCTGGCGGGGTCCCAGATAACAAACCAGGGTGCAGAACAGAACTCTGGGGATGCGAACCTTGGAAGAGCCTGGAAGGGGGTCCTTCCCTGTGAGGTACCTGGGGCTGCAAGAATCCAGAAGGGCAATCCACAGCAATGCCACCGGAGGGGTCCCTCGAGCCTAAAAGGGAGAGGCGGGGCTCAGCACTACGGCTTCTACTTGCATCCTGAGAGGTAGAAGGCGGAACTCAGTGTGCCTCACCATGGCCCTTCAGACTCTGAGGATGCCCTCCTCCTCGACGCCAGAGACAGAGCTTGTCAATCCTGGGTTCTCTCAGGGGAGCCCCTTGAAGATAGGGCAGCCAATCTTCCCTGAGAAGGCGCAGAAGCACTGGGGACGGCACCTGCCACAGCTCCCTCTGGGAGAACAGACCCCCCTAATCTCCACACCGGTTCCCCCAGGGACCCCAGACCACCCCCAGCCTGGAAGTCCTCAGAAGAAGACTGTTGTGGAGACTGAGAAATGGGTGCGCTGGGCCACCTGGCAGCATGTCCCACAGAAGACTCCGATCCCGAGGAATCGGGAGCCAGGACGGGTCTGCGTCTTGAGTTGTCTGCTTCCGAGGAACAGCCAACCAGAGGGACCTCAATACTGGACACCCCAGGAGTCCCCTGTGAAACGGCGCTGCGAACGGTGCCGGTGCCACCCACAGCACCGTTCAGCATCGACACAGTGCCAACAACACTGGAACCCAGCCCTGACTCGTCCGCAGCTCCAGCTGAATCCCCAGCACCGCCCTCGGCACTGGGGTCCGACATTGTGCCACCAATGGAGTCGACCGGGTCTGCGGCGCCATTGAGAGCCAAAACTGCACCACAAGCGGCACCACCTCGATCATCGGCACTACTCATAGTGCCAGGAACAGAAGTGGTGCTGGAAAGCGGCGTCGAGGGTCCGCCCACACCGGGCCCAGCAACCACGGGCCACGACACTGGGGGAGCCTGCACCTCCGAAGATGTGACTGCCGAGGCGGTGTCTCCAGCACGGTCCCAGGACGGACCACGATGTTCCCCCAACACCACAAAAGAGGTCTCCCCCTTGGCAAGACTTAAAGATGAGGAGGCCTCCTCCTCTCCAGACCGTATAGGCCTGGGAGGAGACCTGGAGGAAGGGTCTAAAGATCTGACCTGGGTGGCCAGAGAGCGATGCCGTCCTCCAAAAGTCGGCGGGGCCTTGCCGATTTTGAATGCGTGGACTTTGAGAACATGGCAGTCCATCGAGAAACAGGCACCGCATTTATCCATATCAAGATTGGATCCCAGGCACCGAAGGCAGACATTATGCCAGTCCGAAACAGAAGAATACCAGCCACAGGAGCACCGACGCATAGGGGCACGACCTGCTTTCGACTTACGTTTAGCTCCTGAACCAGACATGATGCAAAAATAACTTTGTAAAACAGAAAAGCTCCCGGCATCATCGAAAAACAGACAACGTCGAGAAACGAACCAGGATGCAGGAGATAACATGGTGTCGAACTTCAACAAAAATGGCCTAGTGGATCAGTAAACTTTTCCGACACTCCGTGCAGCAGGTGCAGCCTCGACGGCAGGAGAAACAGAACTGGGATGTAGGAGGAGTCTGTGGCGCCTAACAGCCACCCCTCGTGCATCAGGTGATGTGTCACTCTCAGAGGTGATGCTGTCGGTGCCGACTCCTCTGAAAAAAACCAAAAACTCCCATGGCGGGTGCACACCTCCGCCTTACACCCAATCAGTAATGAATGGTGAAGACTGTCAAGGGAAGATCATCAAATCTACTTATTTCTATCTCCTCAGGAGCCAGGCGTGGAGGTGAAGGGACCTCAGGTTAGGATGGACCACTGGGCCCTGGGTCAGAAGATCCATTTGAAGTGGTAGTTGTCTCAGAGCAACTTCTGATAATCTGTTGATTAACGGAAACCAAATCTGACGAGGCCAGTATGGAGTGATGAGGATCATTCTGCCCCCCTGTGCCTCCAGCTTGAGCAGCAACTTCTGAATTGAGGCGAGAGGAGGAAATGCATACAGAAAGCATCTTGTTCACCGTAGTCTGAAAGCATCCTGAAAGAAAATGCCAGGCTCTGGATTTCTGGAGCAGAACAGAGGCAGTTTTACATTGAGTGGGGATGCAAAAGGTCCAGGTCCGGCATGCCCCACTCTTCAAAGAGCGATTCCACGATGTTTGCGTTGAGAGACCACTTGTGTGGATTCGCCTCTGTTCTGCTGAGGCAATCCGCTAGATTGTTCTGGACTCCAGGCAGGTAGACTGCTTGGATCACAGCTTTGTGATCCAGGCGCCATTCCCACACGCTCATCGCTTCCCTGCACAGAGGATAAGAGTGTGCTCCACCTTGCTTATTCATGTAGTACATCACTGCTTTGTTGTCCGTCTGAAGAATTGTTTTGCGACAGAGGATGTCCTGCAGGGCTCAGACAGTGTACAGGACAACTCTCATTTCCAGAACATTTATGTGGAGTTGAGACTCGTCCTGATTCCACAGACCCTGGGTGTGGAGATCCTGACAATGAGCTCCCCAGCCAACTAGAGATGCATCTGTGGTGAGGGTGATCTGTGTCTCCAGTGGAGTAAAGGGAAAGCCTTGAAGCAGGTTGTCCTCTTGAGTCCACCAGGTGAGTGACCGCTTTAGAGGTTCTGTCACCTTGATATGAAAGGACAGTGGATGTGTGGTCAGGGACCGGCGAGTACTGAGCATCCACTGAGTGGATCTCATGTGAAGATGAGCCGATGGCACTGTAAACACTGATAATGCCATGAGACCCAACATCCGCTGCATGTAGAGAGCTCGAACTGAGTCATTCTCTTTGATGAAGCAAGCCATCTGGAGGATATCATTTTTTCTGTCCTCGGAAAGAAAGGCCCTTGCCATAGAGGCATCTAGGAGGGATGAAGAGAAGTTGTTGGAAGGACTGCAGCTGCAATTTTTCCAGATTCAACTGGACTCCCATGGATGTGAGGAACCTGGAAGCCGTGGTCACCACTTCCTTGTGTCCCTTGTCTGGAGGAGCTTGCTAGGAGCCAGTCGTCCAGATACTGAAATACTTGAATTCCGAGTTTCCTGAGATGCGCTCCAAGTATTGCAAAGCACTTTGTAAAAACTCAGCACCAAGGACAGCCCAAAGGGCAGTACTCTGAACTCGTAGTGCTGACCCAGGGCCACAAATCGGGAGATACTTGTGGTGGCTTGGGTGCACGGGAACATGTTGGTAGGCATCCTCCATGTCCAGAGAGGCCAGCCAATCATTTTGATGAATCAGAGGTAGAAGCGTACTGAGCAATGGCATCTTGAATTTTTACTTGAAGAGGAATTTGTTTAACTTCCTCAGGTCTAGAATAGGGCGCATATGGCCTGTCTTCTTCGGAACTAAAGGGAGTAGAAACCTGTCACCCATTGCTCCTATGGAACTACTTCTACTGCCCTGTTGTTCAGAAGGCCTTGAATGTCGGAAGCGAGGAGGTATGACTGAGTGATAGACAGTCTGGTTCTGTCGTTTGAGTCGATGATCCAGAGGGGTATCTGAAAAATTCAGAGAGTAACCCTCTCAAATTATCCTGAGAACCCATTTGTCCAATGTGACTGACTTCCACTGGTTGTAAAACTGAGTCAGACGCCCCCCTACTGCCGAAGAAGAGTCCTCCTTGGACAGCTGAGGTGGGACCTGGGCCGGAATTTCAGAGGGTGGCACTAGGCGACTTCAGGCCTTGTGCCTTCTGCTGAGTTTTCCTTTGCGGTTGGGGAGCTTGATTTTTGTTGAAGCCCCCTCTGCCTTTACCATTAAAGGACTGACGGTTATGAAACTGCCGGCAATTTCTGCCCTGTTGAGGGGCAGCAGAGGACAGTCATGCCATCTTAATGGCAGTCCTAGTTTTCTTTGTGGCCTCCAGTGCCTGCTCCACCTGAGGGAAAAACAGATACACTCCATCAAATGGCAAATTCATGACTGTTTGCTGGGGATCATTTGTAAACCTTGTAACCACTGTGTGGCGTTGAGTGCATTTCCCAGCTGCCGCTGCCCTAGAGACAGTGTCAAAGGCATCCATAGCAACCTTAAGTTGCTAATTATTGAACTCAGTACCTCTAATAATAGTCTGGAGAAGCTCTGAACTAACATCCAACTCTGAAAAAGCTTATTATCGAGGTTTTTAGCGAATGCCAGAGGGAAATAGCCCTGGTAGCTAGCAATATGCATTCCTAGGGTAGCAGCGGCGAAGACTCACTTCCCCAGTGTATCAGTCTTATGGGCTTCTTTATTTACTGGATGAGCCATTGACTCCTGAGGGAGAATGGCCTTGTCATTTTCTGCCAGTACCACTATGGCATCTGCAAAGGCTTGAGAGGCCAGGATTGGTTGATCCTTAGGGGAGCGTACTTCCTGTCTGTGGACCTGGCCATGGAAGGAATAAGTGCCAGATCGTCCCACACCATCTATGAGAGAGTCTCGAAAGAGGGCTGCAACGGAGGTGTCAATTCCACAGGGATTTCCGGGACATGCAGATACTGAAGGCGCAACAGCGTCCCCGGATCAACCTCTGAGGTCTGGAGCGAGAGACAGGGTAGAATTCATATTTTTCTGTAAAGATTTAAAGGATAGGTCTTCAACCAAAGGCTCTGCTGAAGTACAGGGATTACTTTCCACTCCAAAGGTTGACTCTTCATTGAAGTTGTCCCCAATCGCAGATCAGGATCAGGCTCAATATCATCTCCTACAATCCCAGGAGGGATAGTATATAAAGGAAAGGGAAGAATAAGAGCAGGAGAAGGTACGTCCCAAACTGGAGTCGAGAATCTCAGCACCCGTGATGGCGCCAGGTGCTGCGGCGGATGCAGCGCCGCCAAGACCAGAGTCGAAGGCGGCGCCACAACCAGCACCACACAAGTGCCTGGAGACCCCAACCCCCAAACTTGGGGCACCCAAGGATGAAGTTCTGAAAACATGAGTAGAAGGTAGTACCTGTGCTGGCCCCTGTGCCGCAGCCATGTGAGGGGGAAAGCACATGAACACGGCGTCGATGGCACCAAAGAAGGTGCCGCGCGACTAGGCTGACCCAACTGATCTGTCCGTGGGTTCGAAGCCACTAGGCCCGAAGGCCCCGGGGTCGACTATGCAGGCTCGGGAAGTCGGGACAACCGCCGAACCCACTGCTCCATAACAGCGGCCCAATGTTGAAATTCCTTACCAGAGGTCCCCCCAGGGGGCAGAGAGGGACTACGGAGTCGAGGATGTCAGCCACCAGGAACAGAGACCATAGGCAACCCTGATGGATTCAGAGTCGGCCTCCTGTCCCACGCTACCAAAGATCAGTGTGCAGACATACCAGAGGGTGACCTCAAGCGGTACCGCTTCTTCTGCGACCGGTGGGACGAAGAACTCGAGGCCGAGCAGTGCCGGGTTCCCGACGAATATTGAGAAATGAAAATTACATACCTACCATAATTCTTCATCTTTCTGTGTATCTTCACCATTCAACACTGTTGGGTAGTGTGCCAGAGGATCAGAACCCCGTGGGAGCTTTTTTGTTTTTTGCAAGGGGGAGGAGTCGACGTCAGGATGGCGCTGTCCTCGAGGCCGATGTATATTACATGCCACTCGCAGGTTGGCCAGTCAACGATGCCGACCCGTCCTCAGCCACAGTTCTGCACACCGGAGAGAGAGACTGAGAAATAGGAAGGGGGGGTGCGCAAGGCAGCCCGAGAGATAGCAAAAGGAAAGGATGTAAAACTAAAAGGAAGAATAAACCGAGAGAGGACAGAAAAAAAGGAAGCCTAAGGGATTGGGACAGGAGGGCTCCAATCTCTGGGAGAGTAAGTGAGGGTGAAAGGGTAAGGGGTAGAAGAGGCAGAAAGAAGGGAGGATAGAGGAGACACCACCCCCGAGAATATGGCCCTGAACTGCTCAAGGGAGGATGTTATGCCCCACACTGGACCAAAGGCCAGAGGAGGATCCAAGGCTGGAGCAGCTGAATGGCATTAATCCAGAGGGAGGCAGTTGAGTTACCCAGAGGGCTAAGAATGGGTCAGTGTCTCCCCTTCCTACCTAGAAATTTTGAAGTGGGAAAAAAACACATATACAATGTCCCTGGAAAAAACACAAGGAACTGACTTTTATTTGTAGAGGAAATGACCTCCAGAGGAGAAGGAGCACATATTCTCCATGAACAAGGAGAGGAAAGGTAAACTACATATGGGGTGGCACCATGTGGTTGGAGCACTTGTAGGGGAAACAACTGAGGGAGTCACCAGTGGCCCCCCATACTTCCTTAAGACTAGGCTAGAGGAAGCAGGGCAATCCAAGAACTACCTGGACTGAAAAGGGGCCCTAGAGACTCCCCACAGAGGGAGGCCTCCCTGTCTGTCAACCCAGGGGAGAAACATCTGACCCCAGGGGGAGGTAGGAGGTGCTGGAGATGGGCTAAGGCTCAGACTGACAGACAAATAGGGAGGAGGACAATTGCCCAGAGACTGAGACCCATGAGGGGAAGGTGGGCGGGATTCAGTGATGAATGGTGAAGATACACAGAAATATCAAGAATTACAGTAGGTACGTAATTTTCATATCTTATCGGTGACAGTCTTCACCATTCATCACTGTTAGGTGATTACCAAGCCCCCCGAAGGGGGCCCAGAACCTTCCTAAGGGACAAAGTCCCTCAACCTCCAGTGGGGGAGACACTAGAGAAGGGAACTCTAACAGGCCTGGCTAGGCCTGTGGCTGGTCTGGGTGGGGCAAGGTTCTCCTAGCAGGAGAGGGTAGGCGCCCCTGGAGCTCTCGCCTTACTCGAGTGGGAAAAGAGAGGGTTCCTGGAAAAAGAGGGACAATCACACTATGCCGGGCCAAGGGTGACAGCCAGGAGAGATGAAGCCATGCCATAGAAACATAGAAACATAGACTTTGACGGCAGATAAGGACCGCTAGGCCCATCTAGTCTGCCCATTTCCCTACCTACAGGATAGGCCGCAGTTCCTAGTTAACCAACAGCCTATATCTTCCTGCCCCCCACAAGAATTGCCTTATGTCTGTCCCATGCATTCTTGAATTCTCCCACAGTTTTAGACCCCACAACTTCCTCAGGAAGGCTGTTCCATGCATCCACTACCCTCTCTGTGAAATAATACTTCCTCACATTGCCCCTGAACCCCTCCTTCTATCTTTAAATTGTGTCCCTTGTTCTGCAAGTCTCTTTTCTGAAAGATGCTACCCTCTTGGACTTTGTTGATTCCTTGAGGTACTTGAAAGTTTCTATCATGTCCCCTCTCCCTCTTTTCCTCAAGGGTATACATATTAAGCTCCTTTAGTCTCTCCTCATAATGGCTTCTCTTGCAGACCCTGCACCATTTTAGTTGCCCTCTTCTGGACTGCCTCTATCCTGTCCATGTCCTTGCGGGAGATGGGGTCTCCAGAACTGGACACAGTATTCCAGATGGGGTCTCACCAACTGTCTGTACAGAGGGATAACAACTTCCTGTTTTCTACTGCTGATGCCTCTCCTATACATCCCAGTATACCCGGCCTCCCTACTGCCTTCTCACATTGCTTACTAACCTTAAGGTCATCTGATATGATTACCCCAGGTCCCTTTCCTGTTTTGTTGTTGTTACTACCTCCCCACCCATTGTGTATTCTTCCCCTTGGTTCTTGTTTCCCAGGTGCGTTATTTTGCACTTTTTTGCATTGAATCCTAGCTGCCATACTTCTGACCATTCCTCCAACCTTGCCAAGTCCCTTTTCATCCTTTCCACGCCTCCTTGTGTATCAACCCTGTTGCAGATCTTTGTGTCATCTGCAAAAAGGCATACTTTTCCTTCCAGTCCCTCTGCAATGTCACTGATGAAGACATTAAAAAGGACTGGACCCAATTGAACCCCTCTGGTACCCCACAAGTAATCCGCCTTTCTTCAGAGTGGACTCCATTTACAATTACCTTCTGTGTCCTGTTGTCCAGCCAATGTTTTAATCAGGCTACCACCCTGGGACCCACTCCCAGGCTGGTTAATTTGACTAATAATCTTTTGTGTGGGACTGTGTCAAATGCCTTGCTAAAGTCTAGGTAGGCCATGTCCACAGCCCCTCCCTGGTCTACTACTTTGGTCACCCAGTCAAAGAAATCTATTAGATTCGTCTGACATGACCTTCCCACTGTGAACCCATGCTGCCTTGGATCTTGTGCTCCACTGACCTCTAGGTACTCAACTATTCTTTCCTTCAGAAGTGACTCCATCACTTTCCCTACCACAGAGGTCAGACTGACAGGTCTGTAGTTTCCTGCCTCTGTCTTGGTCCCACTTTTGTGAAGGGGAATCACATCCGCCTTCCTCCAGTCCTCAGGTACCACACCATCCTCCCATGATTTATTAAAAAGAGTAGCCAGTGGTTTCACTAGTTCCTTCCTTAATTCTTTTAGAATTCTGGGGTGAATTCCATCAGGACCCATTGCTTTGTCCACCTTCAGTTTTAGGAGTTCTTGCAGAACCCTTCTTCTGTGAAAGGACTGGGATCGACCCCTATCAAGAGTGCTTCTGTTAACTGGATTAGGCACCTCCTCCTTCTTTTGTGAATACTGAGCAGAAATATTCGCTCAGTATTCCTGCTTTTCACTGTCCCTCTGCCCACCCAATCGCTCATTCTATTCGGCCTCACTATCCCTCCCTTTGTCTTTTCATCGCTGATGTACCTATAAAAGGTTTTATCCCCTCTTAACTGAGTTGGCTATCTTTTCCTCAGTTTGGGCCTTTTGCTATTCTGACTTCCCTTCCTGCTTCTTTCTGCCTTAACTGGTACAGCTCTCTGTCCTGCTCCTTCTGGGTTTCTATACTTCCAGAATGCTATCTTTTCTTCCTGACTTTCACAGCCACCCTCTTGAGAACCATAGTGGCTTTTCTTTCGTTTTGATTTGTTTATTTGCTTCACACAAAGGCATGTTGCCTCTGTGATGGCAGTTTTGATAATTCCCCATTGTTGCTCCACACCTCCTTCTAGCCTGTTTGCTAGTGCTTTTCTGAGGCACTCTCCCATCTTGCCAAAGTCAGCCCTCCTAAAGTCCAGTACCCTCACTTTTGTATGGCTTGACTCTGTAGCTGAGTTTAACGTGAACCACACTGTTTGATGGTCACTTGTCCCAGATGACAACCCACTTCTAGATCTGAGATCCTCTCCTGCCCCCATTTGAGAGTCACGAGGTCTAAGATTGCTCCCCACGCAGTGGGTTCCGAAACTAGCTGTCTAATGCCTGCCACCTGTAGGGCATCAAGAATGGCCCTGCTCTTGGATGTGGCTGCAGCAAATGTGCTCCAGTTAACATCTGGCATATTCAGGTCTCCCATCAACAGTATCTCCCTTTCTCTGCCATTCTAAGAATGCCTTCCATCATATCCTTGTCCATTCCTTCCCCTGACATGGGGGTCTGTACACAACCCCTGCGGATTGTGGTGCCTTTCCAGTCTCCAAGGTGACCCACAGTGCCTCCTCTCCTCCCTGTTTACTCTTTGTTCAGTTGCTTTTATCCCTTCCTTTACATAGAGAGCTACTCCTCCCCCTCTTCTCCCCTGCCTGTCTCTCCTGTAGGTTATGTACCCTGGTATGTTAACATCCCAGTCATGGTTCTCTGTGTACCATGTTTCTGTGACTGCTACGATATCCAGGCATCCCTCTTCCATTAAGGCCACCAGCTCAGGGAGCTTGTTGCCCAGACTACGGGCATTGGTACTCATTACCCTCCATTTCCTGATACCCTTACCCCCTTTTGCCCCATCCCTGTCCTTCTTGCCTTTGTCACTTTCTCCATTTACCACTGCCCTTCTCCCTATCGACACCTCCATGTTGGTGTTTGCCACACTTACTACCGTGATTGTTTGGGGGGGGGGCTAGGATTTTCCTGCTCCTTTCCAGTGCCTCCCCCCTTGGCTAGTTTAAAAGCTTGCCAATGAAGCATTTAAACCTATCACCTAGGATCCTGGTTCCCCTCCCGGACAGATGCAGCCCATCTGCCTGATATAAATCACTGTCCCCGCCAACCTGGAAGCCACCTCGCTGGCATTGAAAGATGACCTTGCTTGGTGCCTTGAGAGCTCCCGGCCCTGTGTAGAAAGGGCAATGTCCTGTCTGGTTGCCTCTGAGTCGGGCAAAGAGGTTAGGACTTGGCCTAGCAAAGACCACAAGTGCCTGTTATAGGCAGCATGATGGGCCTGATGAGCTGAGAGACACAGCAGGAGGCATGCCGAGAAGACTCTTCTCCCCCAGAAATCAAACTCAGCTGAGTTAGAATCTGGGGGTCGGCCATGCCTTGGGCTTCTATGCCCAAAGGGTGTATCCAGGAGAGTCATGCCTAAAAGGGGGGTGAGGCAAGGCTCTGGGAGACCCAAAGGGTGCACAATACCTCCGGCAGAGGTTCTTTGGAGCTGGTGCTAGGGTTGAGGGACATCACCAGGCCTAGTAGGATGCCTCCCGAAAGGGAGTAGGCCAAGCCACAACCAACAGGTTGGCTGCACTGAACTCGCCTAAGAAGGTGTGTGCCGACCAGTTGGTATTGCGGCTGCCTAAGGTGGAAATGTGGAGCTTGTCGAGCAACCCCGACAGGAAGCACTGATAGTTGGAAAGATCAGCAGCTGGGAGAACGTGGACAGAGGACTCCTCTCCCTCAGAGGAGGAAGATGGGGGAGCTGATGAGCTTGGAGAGTTAGGTTCTGGCTGCACTGGGGAGTGGTGGAACACCTCCTGATCCATGGCCTGGTAGTAAGCGGGGAATAGTGCAGCCGTAGACCTAAACTGCTCCCAGGTAAGGGGTCCTGTAGAACCGGAGTGACTCGGGAGAGGGGGAGGAGTTGGCAGAGGCAAAGGGACCAGGCACCTCGGGGAAGGGCCTGGCCTTTGCCCGGGCTAGGGGACCCACTGAGAGACCTCAAAGGAGGAAGAGACCCAGTGGTCCCAGCAGATGAAGGCTGCTCAACCAAGCTGGAATGGCCAGAGCTGAGCCCAAAAAGAGAACCCCCCCGCGAGGCAACTGAGACCACATGAGCTCAGAAGGGTGGCCCCTAAATTCAAAAGATGAGGTCCCTTCCAGGAAGACCTCGGGGGAGAAGGCTGGATCAGCACTGTGACTCCTCCCCAAACCCCTGCAGGTTCCCAGGGCAGGGCGCCTCCCCAAATCCAGCCCCCTTAACCCCTCAGACTCCAAGACAGCCCTCTTCCTCACCATCAGCTGAGGCAACTGACACCCCGTAGCTGACTCCCGAGAGACATCTGGGGGTGGAGTACCCTCCCCTGCCTGGGACGCTCCAGCTGACACAGACATAGGGCCAGCAAGAACTGTCAGAGGAGGGGGTTCACCTCCCAAGGTGGCAGATGGACCACTGACTCCAGGCTGCCCTATGTTGCCTCCAGGGAACCTGAGGACTGGTCGGTGCCACCGACCCTGGAGTCAGCGGAGGCCATCCACTCCTTGGAAGGGGGCTGAACCGCAGTTGATGCACTGGAGGAGGAAGAATCGGTGGATTCTGAAGAACCCAGGAGCCAGTCTGGGTCAGTCTCAGCGTCGTCCTCCTCAGAGAAGGCTCAAGACCAACCCAGTCCTCTCCCCGATCTTTCTCAGCCGCGGGCACCAATCACGAGTGGCACCACTCAACTGGCCCCGAGTTGCCCATGGTGCCACCCCATCACCGGCACCATGAACAGCAATTCAGAATCAGAGATGGCAATGGAGACTGGCCCTGTCCCACCCGCAGCACTGCCCTGATCCTTGCAGCGCTAGGATCAAAGGCAGCACTGGCGGGCAGCACCAAGGACAGCACTGGCCCAGGCCCAGAGGCCTCAGACTGCGATGCTAGGGGAGCCCTCACCTCCGAGAAGGCGATTGCCTGGATGGTGCCTCCCACCTGACCCCCAAGGGGGCCACGTCGGGCCTCCTGCACCGTGGAAGGGGTTCCCACTGAGGCAAGGCTAGAATGGGCGGTAACCTCCTCCTCCACAGGCAGTAAAGGACTGGGAGGGGAACCGGAGGAAGGGTCAAGAACCCTGCTTTTGGTGACCCGGGTACGTGCCTGTCCCCCGAAACTCAGCAGTGTAAGTCCGACTTTCAACACGCGCAACTCCAACACACGATGATCCATGGAGAAACAGGCGTTGCATCTGTCCATGTCATGGTTAGGTCCCAAGCAGGTAGGGCAACGGTCATGCTGATCCATGATGGAGTGCCGTCGGCAGCAAGGACACTGACGCATTGGAGGCCGACCCACCCTGGAAGATTTCTTTTTGTCCCCCAAACGAGACATGACCGGACAGAAAAAATTAAAACAAAACCAGCGCTCGACGTCAACGGAGAAACAAAAGGAAATATCTTACCAGTTGATCGCTGAGCAATGCAGCAGCAGAGCTAGAACTTTTCTTAACCGATGGACTAGGCCGCAGGTCAATGGCGCTCACACACGAGGTCATGCTCACTCGATGGTGGGAGAAGCAGAACTGGGGCTGAGGAGGGGTCGGCGTCGGTTACTGGGCAACCCACGGGCGCCACATAATACGCTGGCCTCAAGGGTGGCGCCATCCCAATGTCAACTCCTCCCTTTGCAAAAAAAAAAAAAAAAGCTCCCACAGGGTCCTGATCCTCTGGCTCACTACCCAACAGTGATGAATGGTGAAGACTGACACAGATAAGATCGAGACCGCTTATTTTTGTGCTTTCAGGAGAACCGCCCCTCCTCCCGAGCAGTGGACTTTCAATAGTCAGATCCCCCCCCTCCATAGAGGCCGACAGACTGGACCCAGCCCTGCTGGAAAAACAGCTTTCATGTGAAGTTTTTCTACCATCACCGGCCCCGTTCATGGTAGACTCTGTCGAAGGCGGGCTGAAAGAAAAAATTACTCACCTTAGTAATGTTGTTTCTTCTAATGGAGTCTTGCTATATTATGACAATTGCAGTGAGTCCCCATCTTCGAACTGCCCCGGAGGTGAAATAGTTAACTTTTCCATGAAGCATGGAACTCTGAGCGCGAGCTCGGTTAGAAAGCTCTGTCTGTTGTGCTTCAAACATAAACTGTCAGATCTTTACGAGCTAAAACTCACTAAGGTTCTGTGTGGAAGCTGTAAACCTACACTAGCCAACTGGCTACTAACCTAAACACACATTTCCTGGTCTCAAACAAAGACTCAAGTCAGGAGACCTAGAAAACACAACACCAATTCACCCCAAAAGAGGGTGTAAAAAACAACAAGGTGGACATAAATGAGTGCCAACCCTGTAAGGCCCAGCCACACCCCAAAACAGAGGTTCTGAGAGGGGCAGGCAGGGAAGGAGGTCATAATATAGCAAGACTCCATTCGAAGAAACAACATTACTAAGGTGAGTAATTTTTTCTTCAAACAACATGAAGTCTTGCTATATTATGACAATTGCAGACTACACAGCAGTACCCCCATGGAGGAGGGACAGAACCTACTTAGGGGATAGGCTCTGAAGAACAGCTGTGCCAAACCGAGCATCACTCCTAGCCTGGATGTCCAGGGAGTAATGCTTAGTAAAAGTGTGAACTGTTTTCCAGGTAGCTGCTTGACATATTTCTAGCATAGGAATGTCTCTGGCAGCAGCCAGAGAAGCAGCTGTACCTCTGGTAGAGTGAGCCTCAGGCCTGAGGGGAACTTTACCCAACTTTTCGTAGCAGAATTGGATACAAGAGACAATCCACCTGGCAATGGATCTTTTAGTGGCTGGCTTCCCTTTACCAACCTAGCCGTAAATGAGGAACAGTTGGAGGGAGTCAAACCTGTGACCCTTGGTACGCTCTATGTAGTAACTAAGGGCTCTCTTCACATCTAAGCTGTGCAGCCTCCTCTCACCAGAGGAGGGGTGGTCAGTGAAGTACACTGGAAGAGAGATAGATTGATTAAGGTGGAAATCTGAAACCACCTTAGGAAGGAACTTCCTGTTAGTCCGGAGGACCACCTTATCTCTGTGAAAGGAGATAAAATCCGGCTCCACTGACAACGCTTGTAATTCACTTATGCGTCTGGCAGAGGTGATGGCTACTAGAAACACAGTCTTCCAAGTCAAGTACTTAAGCTCAGCTGAAGACAAGGGCTCGAAGGGGGGTTGCATAAGCTGAGCAATGCAAACATTAAGATCCCAGGCAGGGGCAGGGTCGCTGAATGGAGGGTGGTGTGAAGCAACCCCTTAAAAAACCTGGAAAATACAGGATGAGCTGAAAGAGAAGAGGACTTACCTGCTGAAATAAAAGCAGACACGGCTGCCAAATGCACCTTCAGGGTAGCTGGTCTGAGCCCCAGAGAATTCAGATGGACCATATAATCCAGGACCGTGGGTAGATCAGCAGAGTCTGGGGAAATATGCTTTTTCGAGCACCATATGGAAAACCTTTTCCATTTGGAATTGTTAGTAGCCCTGGTGGAAGGCTTCCTTGAGGCATTCAATATATCCATTACCCCTTGGGAAAGGTGTAAATCCTAAACTCTAACTCTTCAAGAACCAAGCCTTGAGATTGAGAGATTTGTGATTCGGATATCAAACCGGCCCCAGGGCACAGGTTAACAGAATGTGATTCTGGAAGGCACAGGGAGGATGGACTGCTAAGGACAGTAGGAGTGATACCAGGGTTGTCTGGCCCAATCGGAGCTATCAGAATGACTTTGCAGGATTGGGATCTGATTTTGACTAACACCTTGAACAGGAGAGGGAAGGGAGGAAGGCATGAGGAACTTCCCTTCCCAACTGAGGGCTAAGGCATCCAGGGGAGTGAGCCAACACTGGGGCCTGCAGCAAAAAGGAAGTTGGTGATTGTCTGGGGCGCAAAAGATCTGTCTGCGGGTGCCCCAGCTTGCAAATACTACTCCCAAGACCAGGGGATCCAGTGACCATTCAGGATGGCCCAGAAATCCTGCTGAGAGCATCTGCTGGGACATTGTCCTTGCCTGGAAGGTGGACTCCATAAGGAGGTATTAGGAGAGTAAGCCAGGGGCCACAACTTCATCGCTTCGGTGCACAAGGCCGTAGACTGAGTGCCCCCTTGTTTGTTGATGTACCACATTGTAGTGGTATTGTCTGTTCTGACCTGTACAATCTTGTTCTGAACAGACTTGGAAAAAACTTGAAGTGCTAGAGAAACTGCTCTGAGCTCCAACAGGTTGATGTGAAGCAGAGATTCCTGGGGAGACCACAGACCCTGGGTGGTGAGGTCGCCCATGTGAGCCCAAGAAAACCCAAGAGGGATGCATCTGTAGCAAGGATTAGGGAGTGACACTGAGTGACAAAAGGAACCCCTTGTCTCACGTTGCTCTGATCCTGCCACCACTGTAGGGCTTGGATCAGGGTTCAAGTTACTGGGATCAACTTGGTCAGAGGATCCTTTCTTTGGGACCAAAAAGCTCTCAAATGGAACTGGATGTCCCTCATCTGAAATCTTGCTCCCTGCACAACTGCTGTGGAAGCAGCCATGTGTCCTAGGAGCTGTAGAAAATGTCTTGCTGGTGCGAGACACGGGGTGAATGAGGAGGCCAGAGAGACTAGGGTCTTTGCCCTGTCCAGAGGAAGAAGGCCCTGGCCTCCTGTGTGTTCAGTTCTGTGCCTATGAAGGTGAAGCTGGACAGGCTCTAGAACTGACTTTGAGAGATTCAGAAGGAAACCTAGAGGTAAGCAGTTGCTGTTATCTGAAGATGTAAAGTGACCTGTTCTGGGGACTGGCCCACTATGAGCCAATCGTCCAGGTAAGGAAAGATGGCAATCTTTTGCCTCTTAGGTAGGCAACTGCTACTGCCAGGCATTTGGTGAATACCCTTGGAGGAGAGTGAGGCCAAGGGCATTGCTCTGAACTGGTAATGGCCTGAGGGCAGCTCGAACCAGAGGTACTTTCGATGGGAGCTTCTGATGGAAATATGGAAGTAGGCATCCTTGAGGTCCAGGGAAGCTAGCCAGTCCCCTGGCCTTAGAGAAGGTAAGATAATTCCCAGAGCCACCATTTTGAACTTTGGTTTTAAAAGGTGCTTGTTTAAGTATCTGAGATCCAGAATGGGCCGCCATTCTCCTGTCTTTTTTGGGGTAAGGAAGTACCTGGAGTACAAACATTTGCCCTGGTGTAGGGGAGGAACCTTTTCCATGGCTCTGAGAGCCAGGAAGGTAGAGACCTCTGCCTCTAGGGCGAGTGCCTCTGATGGATATGCTGGTGGAAAAGATCTGGTTTTCAGCTTTGGAAATTTTCTGAAGCTGAGAACCAGTCCCTGGCTTACTACTTCCAGGACCCACTTGTCTGATGTTAGAGACTTCCAGTCCTGGACAAAGTAAGCCAGCCTGCCCCCTACAGGTAGAGAAGAATCGGCCCTGGCAACCCCATCAGGGTGCCTGTGGCAAGGGCTTTGGGCTGAGGGTGGAAGCAGGCCTGCTTGTACCCCGTCTGCCTCTCCTCTAAAGAATCCCCTCTGGACAAGGCGGAAGAGGGAAGCTTGGGTTTGGTAAAAGGCTCAATGAAAAGGCCTGCCCTGCCTTTAGGAAGCTGCTTTGGAGAGTGGCCTGCCTTTCCTTGGCCTGTGCTCTCCTATAGGTGGTCCCATATTCATCCATTTTCTTCATGTAATTCTCTGTTTGCTCCCCAAACAGAGAATTGCCTCACAACGGAAAATCCATGGCCTTAGACTGGGTATCCTGAGACAGGTAGTACATCTGAGCCAGGCCATTCTGCTAAAAGCCACAGATGTAGCCATGACTCTTGATGAAACATCATTAGAGTCCACTGCAGCATGAAATTGCACCTTGGATGCCTCAATACCATCCATAGCCATCTGTTCCAGTTCCCTGGCAAACTGGTCAGGGACTTGTTTTGCTAGAGCCAGCACGGTATCCCATCTGGATTTCTGGTACCTAGCAGCATAAGCCATATAATTTGCCTGTCTGAGTCCCAAAGATGCTGCCATGTACTGTTTCTTTGCCATAGCATCAATCTTCCTGGAGTCCTTCTCAGGGGGGTGTGAAGCTAGAGGAATATTAGCCTTGTCACAGGCTGCAGCCTGCACTACCCCCACATTACTGCATTGCTGAGTGAGGAAATCAGTGTCGGAACCTGATAAGGTATACCTCTTATCCATCCTTTTATCCACAGGAGGTATAGTGTGAGGAGTTTTTAAAACTTTTACTGTCTTACATTACTTGCATTTTTTTCCTTTTTTTTTTTTTTTTCCCTTCAAATTACTCTGACTAGGTTACAAACCCAGCAACTTATTTGGAATGGATTTCATTAACTGCAGGTACTGTGGAACAATTTTCAGAAGGACAGTCTTACAGGATTTAGGACACTGTCCTACATGCTGGGCCTTTGGAGATCTTAGGGCTCAGCTCCGGGCAGCATGGGCAGAGATTGCACGCCTCAAATTTCATATTGAAGAGGAAATACATTATAAGAACCACCGCCATTTCCCCAGCATCCAACAGAAAAACCTCGACCGAGAGGGTAGTTGGTCCAGGAGGTTGGCAGGTGGTTAGGAGGAGCAAATCAGGTGCCCATCACCTCTGCTCTCCAACACATTACCTCCAAAACCATATAAACACTGAAACAGGTATCTGCCTTTATCTCTGAAATCAAATAAAGAGGCAGAAGACACTGCAAGAGCAGGACACTGCAGCACAGGAGCTAGCACAACAAAACTCACCCAAACCAGGAACCAAAACTAAACAAGCACAAAGGAAATCCAAAAAACTTCTGATCATAGGAGACTCCATGATTCGGGGAGTTGACACCCATCTCTAGCCAGGGGTTATGGTCAGATGTCTCCCAGGTACATCAGCATGGAGAGACACTGACCGCATTGCTAAAATTGTTCACAAAGCAGGAGAAAACATTGATGTCCTAGTACACATAGGGACTAATGATCTCGCCAGCCGGTCAGTTGTGGAGACCAAGGAACACCTGACCAGGCTGGGTGACAAACTATCATCTATTTCGTCTGCATCTCCTTCTCTGAGATCCTACCAGTCTGGGAGAGGGGGGCAGATGGACGGAAGGTCAGAGAAGGGGAGATAGGGGAGCTAAACATGTGGCTCAAGGACTGGTGCCAGGAAAAAGGACACAGATTTGTAGGGAACTGGCAACAGTTCTGGGAGCGAAAGTTCTTTAAATTTGATGGACTGCATCTGACTAAAGAGGGAGTCAGTGCATTGGGGCAGAAGTTTGACGTCTTTGCAGAATATTTAAACTAGCAAATGGGGAGAGGGGTGCAGCACCCCATCGTCGAATGGGAAGAACACCCTCCCCTCAGCTAGTGGTCAAACAGGAATTCAGCGTGTTTGCCGTTCATTTGCATCACCAGGTAGAAAAAAGGTTTGTCTCCCATACGATGCACAGGGTAATGCCAAACTTCACCCAACAACTAACACACCAAAATCTGGCCAATGGAAAATCATGTACACAAATGCTCACAGCCTGGGAAATAAGATCCCAGACCTGCAGGCAATAATGTCAGAGGCTAAACTGGACATAGTAGCAATTAGTGAGACGTGGTTTACCAGTAACCACACTTGGGAGACTTCAGTACCTGGCTATGTATTGTTCAGAAGAGACCGAGGTGCAAAAGGGGAGGAGGGCCCTGTATGTTAATGAAAATATCAAAGCTACAGAAATTCAGAATACACATAAGGAGCCAGAAGAACTGTGGGTCACCCTGGAAACAGGAAATGGGACAGCCATAAGAACTGGGGTTGTCTACAGGCCCCAGACCAGAGGGAGGACATAGACACATTACTGTTAGAAGATATACAAAACATGACAGCTAAAGGGAGGTTCTGATAATGGGAGACTTCAACATGCCAGATACAGATTGGTCAATACCAGCAGGAACATCTGCCAGAACTAGACTCATAGTGGATTCCCTGCAGGGGGAGGGCCTCAAACAACTGGTACAGCAACCCACAAGAGACAGGGCTATCCTAGATCTAGTACTGACTAACAAAGAAGGGATCACAGATCTCCAGGTAGAAGGTCACCTGGGGGCCAGTGACCATCACATGGTATGGTTCAATTTGGCTACTACATCTAAATCATCCCATTCCAAGGCAAAAATATGGGACTTCAGAGGAGCTGACTTTGATAAGATGGCCAACAGAGTTAAGCTAGCCCTGGCAAAAAGAAACACAGGTGAGAGGGTACAGGCAAAGTGGGCAAGCATTAAGGATGCAATACTTGAAGCAACATCCCATTGTGTTAGACAGAAAAGGAAGTGAAAAGAAGAAGGAAACCACTTTGGTTCTCAGATACAGTAGCAGAAAGGTCAGAGCCAAAAGGCTGGCCTTCAGGAAATATAAGGGAACACAGGGGATGAAGATAGGAGGCATACCAAACTGCCCTAAGGGAAGCAGGTAAGGCAGTAAGGCAGGCAAAGTCCCAAACTGAGGAAACACTAGCACGAACAGTAAAAGAAGGTGACAAGACTTTCTATAGATACATTAGTGAAAGGAGAAAGTCCAGAGGGGTATTGCTAGCTTAATGGAGAAAAGGGAGCATGTGAGGAGGAGGACCTGTAAAGGCATCTATCCTAAATAGATACTTTTGCTCAGTATTTACTGAAGAGAAGGTAGGGCAGGGCCCACAGCTCAGCATCATGGACACAGGGGAGGGAGGTAAGTCTACTCCCTTCACAAAAGAAAGGATCCTACAAGAACTTGCTAAGCTCAGGGTGGATAAGGCAATGGGACCTGATGGCATACATCCCAGGGTACTTAAGGAGCTAAAGGAGGAACTAGCAGAGCCATTAGCAGAATGTTTAGTGAGTCTCTGAGCACAGGAGAGGTCCCAGAAGACTGGAGAAGGGCTCATGTGATCCGCTCCACAAGAGTGGTAGCAGGGAGGAGGCGGGGAACTACAGACCGGTCAGTCTTACCTCAGTAGTGGGCAAGATTATGGAGGCACCCTTAAGGAAAGGATAGTGCAACACCTGGAATCCATAGGGCACAGGATCCAAGACAGCATGGGTTTACAAAGGAAGGTCCTGTCAAACTAATCTCATAGATTTCTTTGACTGGGTAACCAGAGTGGTGGACCAAGGGGAGCAGTTGATGTCGCCTACCTTGACTATCAGCAAAGCTTTGACACTGTTCCACATAGAAGATTGATAAATAAGCTGGGTAGGCTCGGGTGGGTCAGAAGTTGGTCAACTGGGTGGCAAACTGGTTGACGGGCAGAAAATGGAGAGTGGTGGCAAATGGTATACAGTCAGAAGAGATGCAAGTCACAAGTGGGGTACCTCAGGGATCAGTCCTGGGGCCAGTCCTCTTCAACATCTTCATTAGTGACCTTGCAGATGGACTAGAGGGTAAGGCTTGTCTGTTTGCAGATGACACCAAGATCTGCAACAGAGTAGATGATCCAGATGGGGTGGGCAGAATGAGAAGAGATCTGGATAAACTAGCAGAATGGTCAGAAGAGTGGCAGCTGGGATTTAATGCAAAGAAGTGCAAAATCATGCACATAGGGAAGAGAAACCCTGAAGCCACCTATAGGCTGGGAGGGGGAGTTGCTAGCAGTCACAAAGGAAGAAAGAGACTTGGGCATCATTATCACTGATGACCTAAAATCATCCAAGCAGACCTCTAAAGCAGTAGGTAAGGCTAGGGGGGTGTTAGGGTGTATTAGTAGGGGTATCGCAAGTCGTAAGAGGGAGGTAATAATCCCTCTGTACAAGACACTGGTTAGGCCCCATCTGGAGTACTGCGTGCAGTATTGGAGGCCACACCTTCACAAGGACATTAACCAAATTGAGGCAGTCCAGAGAAGGGCAACCAAAATGGTGCAGGGACTGCATCAGAAGACTTATGAGGACAGATTAACAGAGCTCAATATGTATACCCTTGAGCAAAGGAGGGAGAGAGGTGATATGATTGAGGCATTCAAACACCTTAAGGGCATAAACAAGGTGAAAGAGTCTAACATGTTTAAATATAAGAAAAATAGCAGGACAAGAGGACACAGCATGAGATTAGAGGGAGGCCGATTAAGGGGGAATGTGAGGAAATTCTTTTTCACAGAAAGGGTGGTAGATGCATGGAATGGCTTACCACAAGAAGTGGTGGCTATGAATACAGTGCAGGGCTTCAAACAGGCATGGGATAGGCATAAGGGAGCAATACAAATGACTATGAATAGATAGGTCACTGACAGAGCAAAGGCCGATGGCACATTTATAAGGTAGAAAAAGAAATGGGCAGACTGGATGGGCCTTGCGGTCCTTATCTGCCGTCAACTTCTATGTTTCTATGTTTCTATGTTTCCGAAAAGATTTGTGTAAAGGAATAGACAGTCTCCTAGACTCCGGAATATCCATCATTTCTACATAGTCAGGCTCCTTTTGGTCATCAACAGCTTCCTCAACAGGGAGCTGCAGAGTTTCAACAACTTTCTTATAAAAAATGAAATGAGAAGGGGACTCAGAAAGCCTGGGAGGAGAAACCCCTAAGGGTCTATCTGGAGAGATGTCGGTTCAATGGGCACATCCAGATCTTCAAAACCATATTCACTCTCCTCATATTCCCTTTCCCTTCCTCTGGTTCATAAAAAACCTCACAATCATAAACTTGAACTGGTGGAATCGGCTTAACCGAACGCCTACCTGATGGTGACGGTTCGGGTCGGATGGGAAAGAGACTGACAATTTGAATTGCTTTAGCTATTTCTTCAGCAGTTGGGGAGAGAATTTTTGGCTCTACGCTAGCTGACTTTCTAGTCCTTTTTGCTGGGTCCAGCTCCTCAGAACCGGCTCTTCATTTGCCCGAGGAAGTATCGCCCTGGTCAGAGGGCACTCCCTCCGGTTTGGTTGGTACCGAACCGGGCTGGCCATCTGGGTCAGCGGACTTTTTGGTCTCCCTTTCCCTGAGCCTACCAACTGTCTTTTCTATGGTGGCAGCAGAGAAATTCCTACAAATCTGGCAATCTGAATTGAGGTGGTCAAACCCCAGACAATAGACACGTGGTGTGTGGTTCAGCCTTAGCAAAAGCTTTCCCACAAACACTACAGTGCACAAACCCAGTGGGTCGGTTTTCTTTGGGTTTCTCAGACATAATGCCAGCCTAACCAAACTTGCCTGTTTATGGCAATCCACCAAGCAAGACACCCTTATGGTTCCCAACCCGTGTCAAGGTCGTGGAAAAACGTAATGAAATCCGCTTTTTTAGAACTGATAAGAACCGGGAACCGCACTCTAAAAAAGGACTAGCAATTTTTCAAACAACCTGATCGGTTCAAACCGAACCGATAAGTGTATACAAGTTCCACACAGAAATTTCAATGTAAAACCTATCTATTACTTACATTACCACAGACAAAGCTTGAACCGACCAGTTGCGGTTTAATTTCGGTTAATTTTCTACTAAAAACCGATAAAATAACACTTTTTAAACCGACAAATGAACCAGGCAGAAGGAGAAATCTCCGGAGCGACTGTTCAGTGAGGTGGAGTAAAGAATCTGACAGTTTACGTTTGAAGCACAACAGACAGAGCTTTCTAATCGAGCTCGCACTCAGAGTTCCATGCTTCATGGAAAAGTTAACTATTTCACCTCCGGGGCAGTTCGAAGATGGGGACTCACTGCAATTGTCATAATATAGCAAGACTTCATGTTGTTTGAAAGGACTTCTCTGTTCTTTAGTTAAAGAAAAGAAAAACTTTTTTTTTTTAAACTGAAAAAATAAATAAATACTAAAACTTAATCAAATACTGAATGACTAAGCTACTGTCGTATAGACGTGAAGATTTAACTCCCGGCAGGCGAGCGTCGTTGTCACTGAAGTGCACTCGATAGCAGGAAAAAAGAAACTGAGGCAGTTGGTGGGTCGATGCTGAGGTAGCCTATACGGAGCAAGCCGGTTTCATGGTGCCTCGTTTGCGTGATCCTGCCCCCGTGACTGGCCTTCCTGAAGATTTTTGGCTCCAGCTTAGTCCTATCACCTCCAGCGTGGTCCTATTAGTGTGAATGAGTGGTGGGGACTTTATGTCCAGGAAGATCAGATTCAATCTGTAAAATCACTGAATATCAGTTGTAAAGTAATGCAATAAGTAATGCTTAAACCGTTATAGAGGATTGATTCTTGTGGGAACTTTTTCCATGTTCTGGTGGGAGAGGTAGGGATGGGATTGCTAAGCATAATGAGGGATCTCTTCGGAAGAAACAACATTACTACAGTGAGTAATTTCTTCATATAACCTCAGGAATCCCTCAAGATAAACAGATCTATCTCTGGTGTACCCCACCTTCTGAACACTGCAGAGAGCACTTGCTTGTTCAGAGTCCATTCATGATTTACTTGACTGATTCTGCTTAGGGAATCTGTGAGGACATTGTCTTTCCCTGGCAGGTGTACTGCAGATGGCTGTACCTTCAGTGTGTATCCCAGGCTCCAGATCTTCACTGCTTCTGTGCACAGTTTGGAAGATCTTGTTTTTCCCTGCTTGTTTTTATAGTAAATGACAGTGGTGTTGTCTGTCCTAATCTGGACAGACTGACCCCTGATGTAGGAGGAAAAGGCCTATATTGCCAGATATACAGCCCCAAGTTCCAGGAGGTTTATATACTCCTGAGACTCTAGTGGGGTCCATACCACTCTTACAGAAGTTCTCCAGATGGGTGCCCCAGCCCAGGAGGGAGACATCTGTAGTGAGCACCTCTGCTGGAGAAAAGGGACCCTCTACCTGAGGTACTCCTCTTCCTTCCACCAGTCTAGTGCCCTTAACAGGCAACTTGTCACATGTACTAACTTTGACAGAGGATCCCATCTTCTGGACCAGTGGTACAGGATATTCCTCATTTGGAACCTGGCACCTGGTACCACTGCTGTAGAGGAGGTCATGTGCCTTAGCAACTGAAGGAAGTCTCTTGCTAGTCTGGGCTGTCCTGCTCTGAAAGACCTTGTGAGACCTGTCAAATTTGCCACCCTCTTCTGAGGAAGGAAAGACCTTTCTTGATGTGTATCAAGTTCTACCTCTATGAAGTCCAGCACCTGAACAGGTTCTGTCTCGACTCTGGAACATTTATGAGTAAATCCAGCCCTTTTAGGGTGCACTGGATGAGCAAAAGGGAGGTCTTGGCCTCCTGGTGTGACTTCCTGAAACTAACTAGTCATCCAGGTAAGGAAAGACAACTACCCCTTGCTTTCTCAAGTGTGCCGCTACTGTTGTGAGGCACTTTGTGAAAATTCTAGCAGCTGAGAAAAGGCCAAAGGGAGGTCTGTGAACCGGTAGTGGCAGCTCCCCAGCCTGGATCAGAGGTACTTTCTGTGAAAGAGCCTTACTGGAATATGAAAATAAGTATCCTTCAAGTCCAGTGACTCTAGCCAATGTCTCTGTTGCAATGATGGAATCACAGTGGCCAGTGTCACCATCTTGAACTTTTTGTTCTTTAAATGTTTGTTCAGAAATCTCAGGTCCAAAATGGGTCACCACTGTCCATTTTTCTTATGAGTCAGAAGTACCTTGAGTTCAGCCCCTTACCACATTGGGAGGAGGGAACTCTTTTCACTGCACTTGCTTGCAGCAGCTTTTCACCTCCAACTCCAGCCGTTTTTTTTGCGAGGTATGAGGTGGGAAGGCTCTGTATTTCTTCAGTTCTGAGAATCTCTTGAATTGCAGGGAGAGACCTTGACTTACTATCTCCAGGATCCACATGTTTGTAGTAATGCTTTCCCACTCCTGGAGATAGTGAATCAGTCTTCCCCCCACTGGTAATGGTTGGCTGACCTGGATAGACATGTCAAGGGTTCTGTTTTGCCTGAACTTTGGGGGCCTGGAGTGGCTTCCACATGTTTGGCACCCCTTTTGCCCCTGCCTCTGAAAAAGCCCTTCTGTGGAGGGCAGTCATGGGCCACATAAGCTTGGGGGTAATGACCCCAGCCTCTACCTCCCCTTCCATAAGGCCTGTGGGAAGTAGAGGCTTTCTTCTCAGTGTTACTCTTGTAGGTGGTCTTGTACTTGTCCACCTTCCTCATGTAAGCCTCTGTCTTGTCAACAAACAATGACTTTCCCTCACAGGGAAAATCCATAGCCTTTGTCTCGTGTTCTGGGAAAGGCTTGTAGTCCTAAGCCATGCAGACCTTCTAAGGGACACTGTCTGTGCCATGACCCTGGAAGCAGTGTCATTTGTATCTATGGCGATATGAAACTGGTACTTAGTGGCATGCATGGCAGCTTTTGCTATGTCTGCCAGGTCCTGCGCCAAGTCACCAGCCGTTTTCTTACTCATAGTCATTACCGAGCTCCAGTGTGCCTTTTGGTACTGAGCTGTGTAGGCCATATAAACTGTTTGTCTCAGCAGCAAAGAAGTTGAAGTGTAAACTTTTTTCCCCACACTATCCAGCTTCCTGGAAACCCTTTCTGGAGGCTATGAAGAAAGGAATACCTTGGTCTTGTCACAGGAAGCACTCTGTACCACCCCTCATTGTCAGGGTGCATATACAAATATTCAGTGCCTTGCCTAGCCACCCGATATTTTTTTCTCAATCTCATCAATACTAGCCCTAGAGGTAGGGATTGCCAGTATCTTACAGACGGCCTTTGTTTCCTTAGCAGGAGGAGCAGTGACATGTTTTTTTTTTAGATTTTTCTTAGCAGGCAATGGTTCTCATGCCTGCTCAGTGGCCCTTTGAGACTTAGTGGATTCAGGGGTTTCCCTGATAGCCATCCTGACCTCTGTGCCAACTTTAGCAGACTTACCCTTCTGCTTGCTCTGAGGAGCTGGACCCTCACCAGAGTCAGGTGGTAACAAAGAAGCAGACTGAGAAGCCACGATTTCCTCAAGTTTTTTTGGCCCTCTTCTTGATGGTTCTGGGGCAAAACTTCACACACAATTCACAACTGGTAAAGTCATGATCAGGATCCAGGCACCTAAAACACAACTCAAGGCAGTCTGCTTTAGCCAGGAGTTTAAAACACATTGCACAATTGTTAAAACTTTTGTGTCTTGTTCTCTTTTTAGGTCTGTCAGACATGCCAATACTAATGACCTGAGGAAGTAAAAATGGTCCAAGAATACAAACAGAAAGTTTGTGGTTCAGTTCCCTTAGATAAGATAGGAACCATGATTTAAACAGTTTATAATTGAAAAATATTGAACATTGTTGTCTTGGTTCCTCAAAAACAGAAATTAGGGCCAAAAGTAAAAGAAACTGTAAAATAATTTAAATATGATGTCAGGCACTTAGTCTTTATTATTTCACTATTTTTTATAACAAATGCGGTGCCCTAAAAGCGGGAACTGCGCCTCAAGGACTTTCTCCAATTCCTTGGTACCGAAGAAAAGAATGAAAACTAAACAAAATCGCCTACAGTAATTAATGCAGAGTTATTGAATGCTAACTAAAACAAAACACAAACTAGAAATAAAAATGAAAACCTGTAGTGTCAACAAAGTGAAGAGCAGCTTCAAGGCAATGCTCCTCAGGCGGAGAAATAAATCTGCCATTAGAGGGCAGGGGTGAGTGTGACCTGCTCAGCAGAGTTTTTAATTTTATTCTAAGATTCTCTAATTAGCATGAAATTCTAAAGCTCCAAGGCAGCTCATTCCAGTGGAATGATGCAGATGTTAAGCATAAGTTAGGAATTCCTGGGATTTGAAGGCACTAAATGCAGCACCGTTGTCTACACTTAGGTGCTCCCACAGAGCTCGGTGCCATGCACAGCACTGACAGCAGCGCTGAGGTCCTGCCAGCCCCAAAGAAGGTGGCAGTAGCAACATTGCTAGCATTGTCCCTGGAGGGGTCAGAAATGACAATGACATTACAGGTGGAATCTGTGCTGGAGACAGCACCAACAATGATCCTGACACCGAAGCAGACCTTGACGTCTAAGACAGCATGCCTAGGTCTGACAGCACCAAAAACAGTGCCAGCACAGAGAGCCCCAAACGGCCTAGTGCTGGCACAATCAATGGAGTCTTTGTACTTATGGATTGAAACCACTGCTCCATAAGAACTACCCAATGGCCAAACTGCTCACTGGAAGCCTCCCTATGAGACGGGGGTGGGATCCGGGATGGAGACAACAAGTCCATAGGCTCCAGGGACCCCAGTGTTGTTAGTCAATAGTGGGGATCCAGGATCCACAGGCATCAAATGTCTCCGGGCAGAATGACTAGAAGGAAACCTTCATCTGTGCCATTTCTTTTTTTTTACATTTTTTTGCTATAAGAGATCGAGGTTGAATGGTGTACATGGCCCATCACCGAACATGAATGGAATCTGGAGTTTCTTTTTGTGGCTCCGAGAAGGTTGTCCTATATCTCAGGTGCTGAACTGCCTGTTGCCAGAGCACTCAACCAGAGATGAGTGGTAGCAAAACACAGCCCTGTTGCTGGAACAATTAATCTGTTCAGGCTCCCTACATTCCATAGCAATTGTTTTCCAGAAGGTAGAGCTGAGAGAAAACTGTTAACTTTTTGTTTGTGTATAAAGTTAAACTGACACAAAAGTAACAAACTTTAATGTATTTAAACTAATACCAAGGAACTGAATTATGTTGTTGTATAGATGATGAAGTTCTGGTCCCAATGAGCAGAGCAAATGAGATGTTGTTCAATGAACAGTGGGGAAAAAAAGAACTGAGTTGGAAGGGACTAGTACTGCTGTATACTAGCAGATGCCTGCAGTGCCTACTTATGTCACCAGCCCCCACCAGAAATGTTTTGGCTCCTGCAGGGTCCTTGCACCTACAGCTAAGACCCATTTGTGGGAATCTATGGAAAAGATTGATTCTGGGAAGATCAGGGTGGTACCCTCTAGTGCTGCACTGCAGATTCAGTTTTGACTACATATTAGATTAAGTGTCTGGTGAGGGACTTTAACCTATTTCCATCTGATCTTCCTGGCCCACAGGCAAGAGTGCTACCACTTGGAACACACACACTATATATAACTGAATTTCCATTCCCTGTATATACATCCTAACATACATTGTGTTTTGTTGTTAGCACTGACAAATGTAAGATTTTATCTACTAAAGCTCCCATGTTCCTCTCCTAGTATGAAGTGTTTTCCCATTTAGGGTATCCATAAAAACTGTTACCTGTTTTGAAAGTCTAGAAGTTCAACATTAATCTTCTCAATATCCACCTCACTCCAGAGTAGATCATAATATCCATTAATACTGGTCATCACAGTGTCATACAGTCCATAAAGTTTCTGGAGCAGACTAACTTCTTTCCTAAGGAATTCAATAATATACTAATGTAAGTGTTACAGTAATATCATCATAGACATCTTACATTTACTCACTTACTAAAAGGCCTAGAAAATTGGTGACAAAATACGAATACATTATTACATTCTAATAACCAACCAGACCCTTGTCCTTCTAATTAGGCATCATAAAGGGCAGCTTGTAAATGCCTCTTGGCTAGCTGATAGTTTCTGGCACACAGCTACTGATAAGTAATCCTGCCCACCCACCCTGGGCTCGTGCAGCTTTAAAGGATTCCAGTAGCTTACAACTTCCTGCCTGGAAACTGGAAGAGGTTGGCACAAATTCAAAGCACAGCCTAGCTTACAATTTCCTCCCTGGAAACAGGAATAGGTTCACACAAATTTAAAATGCAGCCTATCTGATATAGTAACTTACCAAAAAATAAATAAAAACCCTAGGGGTAGAACTCGAATAGAGGACTAAGCAAGGCAGCAGAAGGTGCTAGTCTAGGGATGACTAACCTTGATTTAGAGGGGCAATATCCAGAGGGCAGGAGCAAGAAATATATCCAGGGTACAGGAGACAAGCACCAGGGCCGTAAGATACACTCGGGCAGCAGGAGGCTTATATAGGATATAGGGAGGTGACATTGACAGAGTAAGAGGGGGACATGCAGGGAGTGGTGCAGTGCAGTGGGTGCAGAGCAGCAGGCTTCAGGAGGACATCCTGGATGCTGCGATGCTACCCCATGTGCAAGCACGTCTCTGGGTTGAGGGCGGAGGTTGCTAGTCCCCGGGCAGAGTTGGCCAGGATGCTTGGGACCTTTGCCCCCACCCAGAGGCCACCAAGTCTGCAGCCACTACCTCAACGATTGCCCAGGAGGAGGAGGTGTAGATGGACCACAGTGAGCTCACGGTGGGTGAGGGATATGGGTCAGAGACACATCCCTTATCCGGTCCAACTTAGAAACTCCTTTGCAGTTCTGGAGGAGTGGGAGAGTCCCACGAGGACACCCAAGGTTGTGACCCAGGCAGATGAGTGGGGCCTCCAGGAAGGAGACCCAAGAGTGGGAGGCAGAGGACCACAGAGGAAGAGGAAGCTACCCCTGGTGGTGGACTCAATTGTCTGGGGAATGGAGTTGGGCACAGACAGAGAGGTGGATAGAGAAGGAGGTCAAGTGCTTTCCAGGAAACACAGCTCAGAGGGAGGGGGAGTGGAACCAGAGGCTCACTAGAGCAGTGGTTAGGAGAGGGAGGCTGGAGATTATTGTCCATCTGGGAACAAATGATCCAGCCAGGGATGAGGAGGGGAAGGGAGGGAGAAGGTGCAGGAGGACTTCTGGGAATTAGGAAGGTGCCTCGGGGAGGTAGAGAGCTCCGAGAGATTCTCAGAGGTGCTGCCGGTCCATGGCAAGGGGAGGCTAGGAACATCCGCATCAGGAACTTCAACACTTGGTTGGAGGGCTGGTCCAGAGAAAAGAGTTTTGGCTTTATTGGGGACTGGGGACACACCTGCAGCAATGTAGGCCTGTACAAGGGCAACAGCCTACACCCATCCAGGGAAGGAACAGCATTCCTCAATGAAAGATTTAAATGCTTCATTGGCAAGTATTTAAGCTAGTCGGGGGGGTGAGAGTAGGGAGACCCGAACTGCCTACTCATACCTCTCAACTGCTATGAATTTGGCATAGTGCTATGATTTTTACACTCACATTTACCCTTGCTCTGCAATGGTTTAGTGATGTTCTTATTAATGTTAGATCTATTTCTGGACACACAAACTATTACATCATTGAACTAACTTAAGAGACACATTCCCTAACAGTAACTACATGGGAAACACTATTTGTAAACATATTATTCTTTAAAATAAGAAAGTACTACACATTCTGGCCATTTGATATGAATTTTGAAGGCCAGTATTATGATTTTTAATGCTGAGAGGTTGAGAGGTATGTACCCACCCCAAAGGTTAGAGCAACCAACAGGGAAGATCAGGTAGTTAGGTATTGCTAGGATTACCTGAACTTGATAAAAGGGGTATGGCAGAGGAAGGGAGGCAGCACATGAATGAAAGTGGGGGTAGACAGAGGAGGCAAGAAGGCAAAAGCAGGAAGAGCAGGTGAGCAGGTAGAGAAACACAGAAGGCCATGTATATAAATGCCTGCAGTCTGGGAAATAAAATCCCAGACCTGGTAGCTTTGATGGCAGAGGCTGATCTGAACACAATAGCAATAACCAGGACATGGTACACTGAAAACCATGACTGGGAGGTAGCTGTACCAGGTTACCCTTTATTCAGGAGGGATAGAGAGGGTAAAAAGGGAGGGGAGCTGGCTATTTATGTCAGGGAGGGTATAAAGGTAACTGCAGTATAGGGACGGCAAGGGGTGGCTGAGGCACTGTGGGTCATCCTTGAGATGGGCAATGGAACAGCAATTTGCACGGGCGTGATCTACAGGCATCCAGCACAGGGGAAGGTGGTAGATAGGGTGCTAGTGGAAGACATCCACAGGATGGCAGCAAAAGGGGAGGTACTGCTGCAGGGTGATTTTAATTTGCCAGATGTGGATTGGACCATCCTGGCAACTGCCTCAGCCAGTTTCAGGGGGCAGGACTCTGGCAGTTAGTGCTAGAACCCACCAAGGGCAGTGTGGTTCTGGACCTAGTACTCTCAAATGGGGACAGAATCATGGAAGTTTGGGTGGAAGGACATCTAGGGTCTGGTGACCACCACACAGTGTGTTTTAATATGAGTACAGCGTTGCAGTCAAGCCACAACAAAGGCGAAGGTCTTGGATTTCAGGAGGGCAGATTTTGCTAGGATCAGGATATGTATCAAAAAATCCCTGACGAGGAAGGAAGTCAGAGGCGGGATTGAGGAACAGCAGGCAAACCTAAAAGGAGCCATAGTGAAGATGACAAATCAGTGCACTGAACAGAGAAACAAGGGCAAGAAAAGGAAAAAAAAAACACTATAGTACTCAAAGGATGTGGCTGGGAAGTAACAGCCAAAAAGTTGGCTTTCAAAAAATGCAATGGGACGCAGAAGGAAGAGAACAGGGAAGTGTATTTAATTTTACATAGGGAAGCAGGGGAAGCGGTTAGGAGGGCAAAGGCGCAAACAGAGGAGAGAATAGCACAGACAGTAAAGGAAGGGGATAGGACATTCTATAGGTACATTAGTGAAAGAAGAAAGACCGGGGTGGGATGGTAAGGCTCGAAGGTGTAGTGTCAGGGTAATTACTTGGTCCGGTTTCCTGATTTGACCTCCAAGGACTGTTCCATGTCCCGGGAATAATCCCTCGGAACCAGCGGGAACAACCACCCTGTTCAGAAATTTACCTTGCCTAGAGTGAAGTCTAACCAGGTGTGCTTGATAGTGCACATGGCTGAGTGTCCAATTAGGTTTATCTCATAACCATCCTATTTTAATCATGGTCTAATATATTTGTCTGATTAATATCACCATATCCTAAACCTGTGTTCTAATTATTTTGCCTGATAAGTAATTATATCCCTTAAATATGCAATTTCATCTTGTTTCTCTTCCATATTTGGTTGAGAAGAAATACCAGAGAATGCTGTTTTGTGATTACATGACTTTTACTGTATCTAAAATAATGTGACAGTAATACATAACAGCAGTGCAAACAAAAACAACTGAATTTATCACGACGAAGGGGAAGCCCCTCTACTTTAAATGCAATAAAAAATAAATAAGCTAAGCATTAACTTTGTCCCTGCTCCATTATGTCAGGGATAAAGGCAACCTTACCATACCACAAGTACCCAGATGTTCAAGCTGAGGTCCTAAGAGAGTGATCTGCTCTGGCAGGCCTGCTTTTTCTCTCCTACCTTGTCTGTGTTGAGGACTGACTTTTATATCTGCGAGGTAGCTGCTAAGCTTGCAGGAGTTTCAATGGTAAAAACTGACATCATGGAGAACATGACAATAAGAAGGCTTTAATGGAAAGGTTATGATTCCATCTAAACACTCAGCTTAGCGGAACTGGGTGGTGGTTTGCAGTTTAGCTCTAAATATTGCTTATGAACACTCAATTTAACAAGCAACAGAGACATTTTAAAACTTTCTTTGCATTGAAAAAAAATAATCAGCTTTAAATTGTATGTAACTTAAAGGTTCAAAATGCATATAATTTAGCCACGTATACTTATTCTAAAAGAGGACAACCTGTCAAACTTAATACATGTAAAAACTGTTTAACATTTAGGTTATAATGACTTAGTTTTCATACCTTAAATGTAACTACTTAACAGTAGAAGTTATACATCAGATAAAGTTTATAACTCCTGGCCTGACAGTACCAGGATGCGGTTTGTGGCTCGGCCCTAGATCCTTGTTCAGCTAACAACAGAAGCACTTTAAGACATTTTTATATTTAAAATAAAAAATAGTCAACTTTAACTTGCAAGTAATTTAAAAGGTTTAAGATGCAAATAAATGTAGCCATGTACTAGTTTTTAAAGAAAACAACCTATCAAAGTTAAAACATGTAAATACTTGTAACACTTAAGTCATGGCTTGTTTAAGTCAAAAGCATGAATTTGCAAAATTCTTATGCTGAAACTGTAAAGCTCTTTTATTCCTTATTTTGTAGTTCATTTAATATGCCCTCTAGGTAGTCTGCATAATCCACTTGCCCTTCCATCAGATTACTAGGTGCAGGCCACTCTTTTATTAGTTGGTCAATCTCTTTATCAATTTCTTGGTTTGGATGGATGGCCAGGTTAAGTTGTCCCATTTGGGACACCTGCAAGGTGTATGCTGTGCAAAGGAGAAGGAGGGGAAATGTGTGGAAGGGGAGCTAGAAAAAGCATCAAGTACTGTACAAATACTTTTGTTTGGTGTTCACAGAAGAAGGGGAAGGAGAGGGACCGAAGCAAGGCATCAGAAACAAAGGGGGGGGGGGAGGTGAACACCAGTCCCTTTACAGAAGAGAAGAGTCCTAGAAGAACTCACAAAACTGAGGGTAGACAAACATAGAAACACCTACTCTATGTACCATGATATACCTGCTGTGTTACTACGATGTATCCTTGTACTGATTGTCTGTGATGTTTAGTACTCTGTATCAGGGACCTTCTTGTGAATGAGCATGCTCAATGGAAACTATCCCTGCACAATAAACTGAACTGAAACAGACTTTGATGGCAGATAAGAAAAAATTACTCACCTTAGTAATGTTGTTTCTTCTAATGGAGTCTTGCTATATTATGACATATGCAGTTTGTCCCAACCTTAGAACTGCTCCAGAGGTGAAAGAGTTAAAGTCCATGCCAGGCATGGAACTTAGAGCTCGAGCTCAGTTGAAAATTCTATCTGTTGTTCTTCAAACTTAAACTGTCAGATCTTTATGAGCAAAAACTCACTAAGACTCTGTGTGGAAGCTGTAAACCTACACTAGCCAACTGACTACTTAATTAAATAAACACATTTTTTGGTGCCACAATGAAGACTCAAGTCAGGAGACCCAAAAAATGACAAACACAACAAAGATCACCTCAAAAGAGGGTGAAAACAAGGTGGGCATCTAAAAAGTGTTAACGCTGCCCTGCCCACCCACATCCCCAAGAGTAAGGTTCTGAGAGGGGCAGGGGAGGGGTCATAATATAGCAATACTCCATTAGAAGAAACAACATTACTAAGGTGAGTAATTTTTTCTTCAAACAACATGAAGTCTTGCTATATTATGACATATGCAGACTACACAGTACCTCCACGGAGGAGGGACAGAACCTACTTAGGAAATAGGCTCTGAAGCACAGCTGTGCCAAAACGAGCATCACTCCTAGCCTGGATGTCCAGGGAGTAATGCTTAGTAAAAGTGTGCACCGTTTTCCAGGTAGCTGCTTGACATATCTCTAGGATAGGGATGTCCCTGGCAGCAGCCAGAGACGCAGCTGTACCTCTGGTGGAATGAGCCCTTAGGCCTGAGGGAGGAACTTTACCCAGTTTTTCATAGCAGAATTGGATACAAGAGACGATCCACCTGGCAATGGATCTTTTAGTGGCAGGTTTCCCTTTGCCAACCTCACCATAAGTGAGGAACAGTTGGAGGGAGTTAAAACTGTGACCTTTGGTACGATCTATGTAGTAGCTAAGTGACCTTTTTACATCTAAACTGTGCAACCTCCTCTCACCAGAAGAGAATGGTCAGTGAAGTACACAGGAGAGATATAGATTGATTAAGGTGGAAATCTGAAACCACCTTAGGCAAGAACTTTAGTTAGTCCTGAGGGCTACCTTATTTCTGTGAAAGGAGATAAAATCAGGCTCCACAGATAATGCTTGTAACTGCTTATGCGCCTGGCAGAAGTGATGGCTACCAAAACACAGTTTTCAAGTCAAGTACTTGAGCTCTGCTGAAGACAAGGGCTCAAAAGGGGGTTGCATAAGCTCGGCAATGCAAATATTAAGATCCCAGGCAGGAGAAGGATCCCTGAATGGGGGTCTGAAGCAACCCTTTGAAAAACTTGGAGAATACAGGATGAGCTGAAAGAGAAGAGGGCTCACCTGCTGACAAGAAAACAGACACGGCTGCCAAGTGCACTTTTAGGGTAGCTGGTCTCAGCCCTAAAGTATTTAAATGAACCATATAATCCAGGACTGTGGGTAAATCAGCAGATCCTGGGGAAATATGCTTCCCAGAGCACCATATGGAAAATCTCTTCCATTTGGAATTATAAGTAGCCCTGGTGGAAGGCTTCCTGGAAGCCTTCAGAATATCCAATACACCTTCGGAAAGGTGTAGGTCAGCAAACTCAACTCTTCAAGAGCCAGGCCTTGAGATTGAGAGATTTGAGGTTCGGGTACCAAACCCTCCCCTAAGCACAGGATAACAGATTGTGATTCCTGGGAAGACACAGGGGAAGGTGGACTGCTAAGGACATAAGGAGTGGGTACCAGGGCTGTCTGGAGCAATCAGAATCATCTTGCAGGATTGAGACCTGATTTTACTAGCACTTTGAACAGGAGAGGGAAGGGTGGAAAGGCATAGAGAAACTTCCCTTCCCAACTGAGAAGGAAGGAAGGCATCCAGGGGGACTGAACCTAACACTGGGGGCCTGCAACAAAAAAGGGGAAGTTGGTGATTGTCTGGGGCTGCAAAAAGATCTATCTGGGGTGTGCCCCATCTGGCAAATACCACCTCCAGAACTAGGGGATCCAGAGCCCATTCGTGATGGCCTTGGGAAATCATGTTGAGAGCATCTGCCAGGACATTGTCCTTGCCTGGGAGGTGAACTGCTACAAGGGAGGTGTTCAGGAGTAAGCCAGAGACCACAACTTCATTGCTTGAGTGCACAAGGCCATGACCGAGTGCCCTTTTGTTGATGTACCACATGGTGGTGGTATTGTCTGTTCTGACTTGAATAACCTTGTTCTGAACAGATTTGGAAAAAGCTTGAAGTGCTAGAAAAACTGCTCTGAATTCCAACAGATTGATGTGGAGCAGAGATTCCTGAGGGGACCACAATCCCTGGGTGGTGAGGTCACCCATGTTAGCTCCCCACCCCAAGAGGGATGCATCTGTAGTAAGGATTAAGGAGTGAGACTGAGGGGTAAAGGGGAACCCCTGTCTCAAATTGCCCTGGCCTTGCCACCACTGAAGGGCCTGGATCAGGGTTCGAGTCACTGGAATTAATTGGGTTAGAGGGTCCTTTCTTTGAGACCAAAAGGCTCTCAAATGGAACTGGATGTCCCTCATCTGAAATCTGACTCCCTGCACTACTGCTGTCGAAGCAGCCATGTGTCCCAGGAGCTGTAGAAAGTGTCTTGCTGGTTGAGACCTGCAGGTGAAGGAGGAAGCCAGAGAAATCAGGGTATTTGCCCTTTCCAGAGGAAGGAAGGCTCTGGCTTCTTTTGTGTTCAGTTCTGCACCTATGAAGGTGAGAAGCTGGACAGGCTCTAGGACTGACTTTGGAAGACTGAGAAGGAACCTAGAGAAGTTAGCAGTTGCTGAGTTACTTGAAGGTGTAACCTGACTTGGTCTGGGGACTGGCCTACTATGAGCCAGTCGTCAAGTAAGGAAAGATGGTAATTTTTGCCTCTTAAGTGAGCAACTGCTACTGCCAGGCATTTTGTGAATACCCTTGGGGCAGATGTAAGGCCGAAGGGCATTGCTCTGAACTGGTAATGACCTGAGGGCAGTTTGAATCTGAGATACTTTCGATGGGAGCTTCTGATGAGAACATGATAATAGGCATCCTTGAGGTCCAGGGATACTAGCCAGCCCCCTGGCCTTAAAGAGGGTAAAATAATTCCCAGAGTCACCATTTTGAATTTTGGTTTTAAAAGGTGCTTGTTTAGATACCTGAGATCCAGGATGGGCCGCCATTCTCCTGTCTTTTTTGGGGTAAGGAAGTACCTGGAGTACCACCCTTTGCCTTGGTGTAGGGGTGGAACCCTTTCCACAGCTCTGAGAGCCAGGAGGGTAGAGACTTCTGCCTCCAGAGCAAGAGCCTCTGAAGGATTTGCAGGTGGAAAGGATCTGATTCTCATCTTTGGAATTTTTTTGAAGCTGAGAACCAGTCCTTGGCTTACTACTTCCAGGACCCATTTGTCTGACGTTAGAGACTCCCAGTCCTGGACAAAGTAAGCCAGCCTGCCCCCTACAGGTAGTGGAGAATCGGCCCTGGGCGCCCCATCAGGGTGTCTGTTTGGCAGGGGCTTTAGGCTGAGTGGTGGAAGCAGGCCTGCCTGCACCCCGTCTGCCTCTCCCTCTAAAGAACCCTTCTGTGCAAAAGCTGAAGAGGAAGCCTGGGCTTGGTAAAAAGGCCTATGAAAAGGCCTACCCCTGCCCCTGGGAGGCTGCATTTGGGGAGTGACTTGCCTTTCCTTGGCCTGTGCACTCCTATAGGTGGTCCTATATTCATCCATTCTCTTCATGTAATTCTCTGTTTGCTCCCCAAACAGAGAGTTGCCCACAACAGGGAAATCCATGGCCTTAGTCTGGGTATCCTGTGACAGGCTGGTACATCTGAGCCAAGCCATTCTACAGAGAGCCACAGATGTAGCCATGACTCTGGATGATACATCACTAGATTCCACTGCAGCATGGAATTGCACCTTGGATGCCTCAATACCATCAGTGGCCACCTGCTCCAGCTCTTTTGCCAGCTGGCCAGGAACCTGCTTTGCTAGAGCTAAAACCGTATCCCATCTGGATTTTTGATATTTAGCAACATAAGCCATACAATTAGCCTGTCTGAGACCTAAGGAAGCTGCCATGTACTGTTTCTTTGCCATGGCATCTTTCTGGAGTCCTTGTCAGGGGGGGTGAGAGGCTAAGGGAACATTTGCCTTGTCACAGGCTGCAGCCTGCACCACCCCCACCTGGCTGCACTGTTGTGTAAGGAACTCCATATCAGAGCCTGATAATGCATACCTTTTGTCCATTCTTTTATCAACAGGAGGTATGGTGTGAGGAGCTTTTAAAATCTTTACTGTCTGTTTTCCAAAAGATTTATGCAGAGGAATAGACAGTCTCCTAGACTCTGGGATATCCATCATTTCTACAAAATCAGGCTCTTACTGATCATCCACAGCTTCCTCCATAGGGAGCTGGAGGTTTCAACCACTTTTTATAAAACATGAAATGAGAGGGGACTCAGAAAGCCTAGGGAGACACTCCTGAAGGTCTGTCTGGAGAGATATCCGGTTCAATGGGCACATCAAACTTTCAAAACCATTCCTCTCCTCATACTCCTCTTCCCCTCCTCTGGTTCATAAAATTCCTCTAAATAATACTCTTGAACCGGAGAACCCAGTAAACCAGCGCTTACCTGATGATGCTGGTTCGGTCGGAACGGGAAGTACTGAACAATTTTATTGCTTTAGCTATTTCTTCAGTGGTTGGAGAGGGAAGTTTTGACTCACACCAGCTGATTTTCTAGATTTCTTTGTTGGAACCGACTCCTCAGAGTCGGCTCTCCTTGCCAGATATCGCCTGGTCAGAGGCACTCCTCGAGTTTGGTTGAAACCGAACGGGCTGTCCATCTGGGTCAGCGGACTTTTGGCCTCCGTTCCCTGAGTCTACCAACTCTCTTATCCAGGGTAGCTGCGGAAAACCCTTGCAAATCTGGCAGTCTGAATTGAGGTGGTCAAACCCCAGACAATAAACACATGTGGTGTGAGGATCAGCCTTGGCAAAGGCTTCCCCATACAACCTGATGCTAGAAACCAGTGGGCCCGTTTTTCTTTGGGTTTCTCAGACATAGTGCCACCTAACCAAAAACTTGCCCGTTACGGCAACCTGCCTAGCAAGACTCCCTTATCGGTTCCCAACCGTGTCACGGGTCGTGGAAAAAAACGTAATTAAATCCGTTTTTTTTAGAACCGATAAGAACCAGGAACCGCACTTCTAAAAGACTGTAATGTAATAGAAGTAACTTGATCGGTTCAAACTAAACCGATGAAAATGTTTCAAGTTCCACACAGAAATAAAATGTAAAATCTATCTAGTACTTACAATACCACAGATAGAGCTTGAACAGACCGGTTGCGGTTTAAAAAACGAAAATTTTTATACTTTAACCAACAAAATGAACCGAGCAGAAGGAGGACTCTCCGGAGCGACTGTTCAGTGAGGCGGAGTAAAGAATCTGACAGTTTAAGTTTGAAGAACAACAGATAGAATTTTCAACCGAGCTCGAGCTCTAAGTTCCATGCCTGGCATGGACTTTAACTCTTTCACCTCCGGAGCAGTTCTAAGGTTGGGACAAACTGCATATGTCATAATATAGCAAGACTTCATGTTGTTTGAAGGACTGCTTGGCCCACCTAGTCTGCCCATTTCCTTACCTACTGGATTAGCTGCAGATCCTAGTTACCCCACAGCCTACTTCTTCCTACCCTCCCCCCACATTCTTGAATTCCCCCACTGTTTTTGACCCCACAACCTCCTCAGGAAGGCCATTCCATGCATCCACTGCCCTCTCTGTGAAAAAATACTTCCTCACATTTCCCCTGTGCCATCCCCCCTCTATCTTCAAATTTTGTCCCCTTGTTCTTCCACATCTCTTTTTCTGAAAGATGCTACCCTCTTGGACTTTGTTGATTCCCTTGAGGTACTTGAAAGTTTCTATCATGTCTCCCCTCTCCCTCCTTTCCTCAAGGGTATACATTTTTAAGCTCCTTTAGTCTCTCTTCGTATGGCTTCTGCTGCAGACTCTGTACCATTTTAGTTGCCCTCCTCTGAACCGCCTCCATCTTGTCTATGTCCTTACAGAGATGGTGTCTCCAAAACTGCACACAGTATTCCAGATGGGGTCTTACCAACTGTCTGTACAGAGGGATAACAACTTCTTGTTTTCTACTGGTGATGCCTCTCCCTATACATCCCAGTACCCCCCAGCCATCCTTACTGCCTTCTCACGTGCTTGCTTACTTTTAGGTCATCGAATATGACTACCCAGGTCCCTTTCCATTTTTGTTGTTGTTATTACCCCCCCCTGTGTACTCTTCTGCTTTTTTGTTTTCCAGGTGCATTCGTTGCACTTCTTTGCACTGAATCTAAGCTGCCACACTTGACCATTCCTCCAACCTTGCCAAGTCCCTTCTTATCCTTTCCACCCTCCTTGTATATCAACCCTGTTGCAGATCTTTGTGTTGTCTGCAAAAGGCATACTTTTCCTTTCAGTCCCTCCATAATGTCACTCATAAAGACATTAAAAGGACCGGATCAGTACTATGAACCTGCAGTACCCCTTCAGTAACCCCCTTTCTTCATCAGTGGACTCCGTTTACTATTACCCTTTGTCTTGTTGTCCAGCCAATCTTTTACCCAGGCTACCACCCTGGGACCCACTCCCAGGCTGGCTAATTTATTAATTTTTTGTGTGGAACTGTATCAAATGCCTTGCTAAAGTCTAGGTAGACTATGTCCACAGCCCCTCCCTGGTCTACTACTTTGGTCACCCAGTCAAAGAAATCTGTTAGATATGTTTGACATGACCATCCCGCTGTGAATCCATGCTGCCTTGGGTCCCTGACCTGCTGGCCTCTAGGTACTCAATAATTCTTTCTTTCAGAAGTAATTCCATCATTTTCCCTACCACTGAGGTCGGTCAAGCTAACAGGTCTGTAGTTTCCTGCTTCTGCTTTGCTCCCACTTTTGTGAAGAGGAATTACATCTTCCCTCCTCCTCCAGTCGTTAGGTACCACACCATCCTCCCATGATTTGTTAAAAAGGGTAGCCAGTGGTGTCACTAATTGTTCCCTTAGTTTTTTAGAATTCTGGGGTGAATCCCGTCAGGCCCCACTGCTTTGTCCACCTTCAGTTTTAGGAGTTCTTTCAGAACTCTTTCTTCTGTGAAAGGACTGGTATCGACCCCCCATCCAGAGAGTTTCTCTTGTTTGGTTTGGGTACCTTACCCTCCTCTTCCGTTGTGAACACTGAGCACAAATATTCATTCAGTATCCCTGCTTTTTCACTGTCCCTCTCTACACACCCACCCTCCTCTTTATTAAGCCTCATTGTCCCTCCCTTGGTCTTTCTTCGCTCCCTCATATACCTATAAAAGGTTTTATCCCCCTTCTTAACTGAGTTGGCTATCTTTTCCTCGGTTTGGGCCTTTGCTATTCTGACTGCATTCCCCACTTCCTTCTGCTTTAACTGGTACAGTTCTCCTTCCTGCTCCTTCTGTTTCCTTATACTTCCTGAATGCTGTATTTTTCTCCCTAACCTACCCCGCCACCTCTTTTGAGAACCACAGTGTTTTTTTCTTTTGTCTAGATTTATTTGCTTCAGAGAAAAGCTTGTTGCCTCTATGATGGCAGTTCTGATGTTTCCCCAATGTTCCTCCACCCCTCCTTCTTGTCTGTTTGCTAGTGCTTTTCTGAGGCACTCTCCCATTTTGCCAAAGTCAGCCCTCTTAAAGTCCAGTACCCTCACTTTTATATGGCTCGACTCTGTGGCTGTGTTTATCGTGAACCACACTGTTTGGTGATCACTTGTTCCCAGGTGGCTACTCGCTTCTACATCTGAGATCCTCTCTCCATCCCCATTTGAGAGTACTAGGTCTAAGACTGCCTCCTCCCGAGTGGGTTCCAACACTAGCTGTCTGAGGCATGCCCCCTGCACGGCATCGAGAATGACCCTACTCTTGGATGTGGCTACAGCAAAGGTGCTCCAGCTAACATCTGGCATATTCAGGTCCCACATCAATATCTCCCTTTTTTCTGCCATCCTAAGGATGCATTCTATCATTTCCTTATCCATTTCCTCCCCCTGAGACGGGGGTCAGTATACAGACCCCGTGTGGATTGTGGTGCCATTAACAGTCTCCATGGTAACCCACAGTGCCTCCTCTCTGTTTACCCTTTAGTTGCATTGATTTGATCCCTTCCCTTATGCAGAGAGCTACTCCTCCTCCTCTTCTACCCTCTCTGCCCCTCCTGTAGATTGTGTAGCCTGGTATGCTGACATCCCAGTCATGGTTCTCTGTGTACCATGTTTCTGTGGCTGCCACAATATCCAGAAGTCCCTTCCATCAAGGCCACCAGTTCAGGGAGCTTGTTACCTAGACTATGGGTGTTGGTACTCATTGCCCTCCATGTTTTGATGGCCTTACCTCTTTTAGCCCCATCACTGTCCTTACTGCCTTTGCCTTTTTCTCCATTTACCCCTGCCCTTCTCCCTGTCGACTTCTCTATCTTGGTGTTTACCTCACTAACTACCCTGATTTTTCTGGGGGGAGCTAGGATTTCCCTGTTTATTTTCAATGCCTCCCCCTTGGCTAGTTTAAATGCTTGCCAATGAAGCATTTAAACCTATCACTTAGGATCCTGGTTCCCCTCCTGGACAAATGCAGACCACCACACCAGTACAGGCCTGTATCCCTCCAGATGGACCCCAGTCCCCAATGAAGCCGAAACCCTGAGCTCTGCACCAGTTTTTCAACCACTTATTGAATTCCATGGTGTGGAGCACCCTAGCCTCACCTATGCCATAGACAGGCAGCACCTTTGAGAAGGTTACTGTGCATGCTACTTGTCTGAGGCCCCTCCCCAATTCGACAAACTCCTCCTGCACTGCCCTGATCCCTTTTTCAGCCAGGTCATTTGTCCCTAGGTGGACAATGATGTCTAGCTCCCTTCCCCATGCAGCTGCTCCCGTGATCTTGGGGATTCATTCCCTGTCCCTCAAAGCCATGGTGCCAGGCAGGCACCTTACCTCCCTCTCCCAGTTCTATCCCCTTAACAATTGAGTCCCCTACCGGGAGTTGTTTACTTCCCCTGTGGGGTGCCATGCGACCCTCCTGTGGATCTCCTTTGTGGAGGTTCCCGTCATCCTCCTTGGTCTCCACTGTGGGTGCCTCCATAGAGAAACCACACTCTGCCAGAACAGCTTACAAATTGTGGAGAGGTACAGCTGGAGGGATACGCCTCCATTCCACCATCTTCACCCTCCATGAGCCCACTGTGGTCCAACCACTCCTCTTTCTTGGCAACCTATGAGGCAGTAGCGGCGGCCCTGGTCCTCCCTGAGTGGGAGAGGAGGTCCCCCGAATCCTGGCCAACTCAGCCTAGAGACAAGCAACCTCCTTTCTCAGTCCAGAGAAGTGCCTGCAGATGAGACAACACTGCATCCTCCAGAATGTCTCCCAGAAGACTGCTGCTCCACAGCCACTGCACTGCACCACTCCCATCATGTCTTACTTGAGGCCCCTCAACTGTTGCTTTGCATGCTTACTCTTTCCTCTCTCTGTTTAGTTTTTTCTCTCCCTACTTTCCTACTGCCTCTGTGCCCTTACAGCTCCTGCTCTTCCTCTTCTGGGACAGACATATGTAGGATATTATGTAGGAGAGACACGCCAACAGCTCCGCACTAGGATGAACTCACACAGACATACTATTACAGCAAGGAAGACTGACAAACCAGTGGGACATCACTTCTCCCAGCCTGACCACTCAGTCTCAGATATGTCAGTAATGGTCTTAAAAGGAAATCTCAAAAACACACAACAGAGACGAGCTTTTGAGATTAAACTTATCTTACATCTCAATATGGTAGCAGATGGGATGAACTTGGATATTGGCTTTATGGGACACTACAGAAACTAACATTCACAGACCTTTTCTTCTTCAAACTGACATATTATAGGACTTCAGCATATGTGAGATGTGGATGCATGTATGTATGCATGTGTGTGGTATGCGCTGTAGTATGTGATATAACAGATGTGGGGCTTGCTGTCACATTGAGGTAAGTCTCTATTTAGCTATATGGAGTTATAATGTGTTACTATTTTATTTCACACACATAAAGAATTTCTTCTTACTTTTTATCTTTGCCTGTGGGGATTGATTCCATTGCACCATATTCAGATTACCCAGCCTGCTAGTGTACATACAGAGTGTTATCTTATACTGTATATATAATTTTGTAACTCTGTACATATTGGGAGTGTGTGATCTCATTTGCTTGGGGTCCTGCACATATCTTTTTACATTAGGCTTATATTATAGTACTTTACTCAGGATTTCATGAAAGTTGTATTCTTTGGGGAACAATTACAGCGACTGAAGTTAATATAGGTTCACTAGGAGAGGTGAGTGAGTGTGTGTGTGTGTGTGTGTGTGTGTGTATCTATGTGTGGGTCTGTCTGTGGGAGAGAGAGAGAGAGAGAAAGGAGGGTGGGGATAGAGAGAGAGACTACATCTCGTTTAGCTATGTATCTCCTCACCCACATTATTGTGATGTGGGTGGGTTAGGTTGTATTGTTTGTATGAACAGGAGGAGATAAATTACATTTTATCTCTTTTCAGATTCCCTAGACACTTGTGGTACATGAAGTTGCTACATTCTCAGTATATATTGACATCAGTACATATCAGGCTGCATGGTCTGAACTCCTTGAGGTTCCTCGACTAGAGTTTTTTGCTTAACACTAATATTATCTATTTATATTTTAATTATCATGTATATAGTCCTGAGGTTTTGTAATCTCTTGGGCCTTTATTTAGCTTGAGAATACAGCTGGGTGGCAAGTCCAGCTAGGTTTTACACATCACACAGTGAGCACTGATGTTTTTAGACAACTTTACTGGTAATTCTTGTCTTTAATGCATACATTGTAATTTCATGAGCCCTATAACTATCTCAGTCTGTCTTTAAGCTGGGTGGGGTTGCCTTTCAGTAATCACATCCTTATACTGACTGTGGCACTCATGGCTTGATTTGGGAGTTATCTGCTTCTGCAGTGTTATCTTATGTCAATTAAATTTATGTGCAGTAGGATTCTTATATGTGTCTTTGCACCAGGAACATCTGAACCCAAGGTTCATTCGGACTGAGGGCAGTATTGTACTGTTAAACTTGTCTGACATCATCTGTTTTTTTTTTTTTTAATGAGTATTTTAAACCAATGGGGAATTTTTTTCTGTTTTTCTCTGCATTATCTAGCTGTTATAAGTATTGTATTTTCCAAACAACTGCCATGAGCTTCTGAAGAAGGACTGGTTGGTCCGAAAGCTAGAGCACTTTGTTCTTGTTACATCTATGTTGGTCCATTAAAAGGTATCAAATCATTTGCTTCTGGATCTTCTGGGACAGGAAATTCCTGTACTTCTCAGTAGTCTCCTTCTTACTTGCTCAGAGTCAGCCCTTCAGCAGCTGGGGGGATGGAGAGCTACTATTTTCCTTTTAGGATGGTGAGTCCTTCGTGCCTCTGTGATCACTCCTTTCTTGCTCCCAAACAGGAAGTTCCTGTTGTTAGTCAAATCCTGTGCCTATAAAAATGGAACTAGCTAAGAGTGGGGGTGTGGGGAGGGAAGGAGGGCTACATAGTCCCAGTAGAGTAGTAAAGATCTAACAGCACCTCCTTCCTCTTGCTGTTCTCTGACAAAAGCTATCTAGGGCAGTTTTAAATCCAAACACCTGGCTTCCTGCTGCCTAAGCCTTTCCCCCTAATTCACAGTTCTCTTCATCACCTAGCTAACTGCACATACAACAGTTCCCTTCACCCAACTCAGACAAACACACTAACTTTGGTTCACCTCACTCTTCTTCTTCTGGTCACCTTTTCCTCAGACCTAGGGGGTTTAGCATCAGCAGGGCACACAACCACCTTCAGTAGGGACCTAGGAGTAATGTACATTCCCTTATGTACTACAAACAAAGGTAAGTTTGTAGGAACCCCGAGGCGTCATACGTCAATTTAAGGACTGGCCGTATCATCCTCCCTGTCCTTCAAGAGATCTCATGAATACCTGAAACCATATCTACCCTTGGGTCAGTGGTAAGTTCCGCTTCCTCCTCACCCTGTTCCTCACCTAGCGGGGTGAACAATTCCAACACTTCTCTAATATCATCTACAGCTCTAGGAGGACTAACCTGGGCTCCTTCAAAGGGCACAGTCAGATCAGTGTACAGTGCCGATGTGGGCCCTCCAAAAGATGCTTCTTCCCCCTCGCATTCCTGATCCTCAGAACCACCCGGTGACCACTCCTCAGGTGTATCTGCAAGAGAGCTGTTCCATTATCACTCAAGTGGCTCAGCCAGACCAGTGTTCAAGTTCAAAGTGGTTCCCCAATAGGCACGGCAGGAACAGACCCCCCCTCTCATCCCTACATACATCCCTTATCAAGGGCTGTCCCTGAAATAACCTGGCCAGCTCTGGGGTAGGCTTATGACTATGTGAGGTATCACCGTTCTCCCCCATAGACTCATCATCAGTGTCTCCCTCATCTGAGACCCCCTCACCCTGGTCAGGCCCAGCCCCCATGACATCATTTCCTCTCTACCTCTGTCTCCTGTGTGCAGCAGCTTGAGTGGTGGGAGCGATGAAGGATTTTCAACTACATTGTCAGTACTGTAGTTACCACTTTGTCACCAACAGGCAGCAGATGGTTATGATGAATAACCCTTGTGCCCTCAAGTCTCTCCCTCAGGTCGAATCTTGTACACCGGTAGGCCTGCAGACTTCTCAAAGATGATATACAGAATCTCTCCCCATCTGTCAGCTATCTTATGTTTCCCTGGTATGCCCAGCCATCGCAGTAGCACTCTGTCACCTGCTTCCAAATCTTGGACTCATAATTTCTTATCATAGCATTTTTTATTCGCTTGGTTCCGGACTCTTAGTGGCCATTTCTGAAGCAAGATGGTATGCATCATCTAGTTGTTGTTTCAGCTTCCTCTCATACTGCAAACAGTCTTCTGTCCCAGACAATCCAAGGAGACTCCATAGCACAGGTCCATTGGCAGACGGCTTCCCTCCCAAACATGAGCTGGTAGGGAGAGAACCCCGTAGCATCATTTCATGTGCAGTTGTAGGCAGGGATCAGGGTGCTCACCCGCTGACTCCATGTGCACTTGTCCCATGTATCCAAGATGCCCAGCATATCTAACAGAGTCCTGTTGAATCACTCTGGTTGAGGGTCACCTTGGGGATGGTAAGGCATGGTCCGGGATTTCCTGATGCCTCACAAACAACAATAGCTCTTTGATGAGCTAACTTTCAAAATCACGGCCCAGATCCAAGTGGATCTTCTGGGTGGCACCATAATACACGCAAAACCTCTCCGCCAATATCTTGGCTACAGTGGAAGCTCGATGATCCTTGGTGGGGTAAACTTGAGCATATCGGGTGAAATGGTCAGTGACAACTAGTACGTTGGAAATAATGCATGAGTCAGGCTCCAACAGGAGTGGCACACTGGGGAAGCGCCTTCTGCTTATATATCTCACGCAGCTTTTGCAATACGTCTCTACATCTGCCCCCATCTTCGGTCAATAAAATCAACTCTTAACCAGGTCCAAAGTGCATTCAGAGCCCAAGTGCCCCATATCATCACACAGAGCGTTCAATACAGTCTTAACACGCTTCTCCGGGAGTACCAACTGCTCTTGAGGGACTGTCTGCTGGTCCTGGGTCTCTCCACACAACAACCCTTTCTTCAGCCACAGCTTAGGCCATTCACATCGCAAGAGCTGTGCCAGGGGATAGATTGTGTCCGCTTGCTCCTGGCGGCTCCCCTGTTGTCGAAGCATTTGTATGATCTGCCCAGTGATTGGGCTGGCTCTCTACTCCTGTTGTAGGTCTTGAGTGGTTAATTCTGGGAGGGATCTTACATCCAGGGTGGCTAGCCGGCAACAGGCAGCTGGAAGGCAGTCTCCAGATAAATGGGGTCCTCAGGAGGTAAAAACCTCTTCGCTGTCATGTTTCTTGCACAAAGCCTTTACAGCTTGTTCCAAGATTCTTATCCAACTAGAGCTCTCATCAGTATAGGCTCGGGGCCACCTCGACAAAGCATCAGCATCTACATGGTTCAGGCCCGGTCGGTACTCCACACAGTAGTCATAAGTGGACAAGGCTGACAGCCACCCATGACCAGCTGCATTCAGCTTAGCAATGCTTTGCATGTAGGTAAGTGGATTATTATCTGTCTTCACGGTGATCATGGTCCCATACAGATAGTCATGAAACTTATCGACTATTGCCCACTTCAACACCAGGAACTCCAACTTATGAACAGGATACCTCCCCTCTGAAGGGTTTAAATTTCAACTGGTGAATGCAACCGGACATAAACATTTGGGTTGTCTTGATATAACACAGCCCCCAAGCCACTAAAACTGGCGTTGGTATGAAATACGTAAGGTTTCTGCGGGCTCACATAAGCCAGCACTGGGGCATGGGTCAAATAACAGATGATGTCCTCGAAAGTTTTATCGCAGTCCCCATTCCAACTCTCGCCAAATGGTTCAGATGGGCGAAAATAGCTGGCAGGTTTGGCAGAGTCCCCAGGCATAGCTGTTTCTTACTTTTGTTTGTGGGTGGATACCCTTGTAACAGATTCAAGAAGGGCTGCACCACCCGGGTGTAGTCCTTTACAAATCTTCTGTAATAGCCGCAGAAACCCAGTAGCCACTGTAATTCCTTTAGGGTGCATGGCTTAGGCCAGGTGGTAAGTGTCTCAACTTTACTGGGGTCAGTCTGTATACATTTTTCTGAGATGATGTGCCCCACATACTTGACCAAGGTCGGAAGAACTGGCATTTGTCAATGGACAGCTTCAGTCCAAATTCCTCTAGACGGTCCAGCACCTACATCAGCCAGGCCTCATGTTCCTCCAAGGTTTTCCCGAACATGATGATGTCGTCCAGGTAGACCAAACACTCCAGCAAATTCATATCCCCTATGGCTTTTTGTACCAGGTGCTGGAAGGTGGCAGCTTTGCTAGAGATCCCTGAAACATTCTCAGGAACTTGTAAAACCCATGGGGACAGATGAAAGCCATCTTCTCCCGATTCTGAGGGGCCATCAGAATCTGATAGTAGCCACTCTGTAGATCCAAAATTGAGAACCACTGGCTTTCATTTAAACAGTACAGTGCATCCTGCACTCTGAGCATGGTGTATTGATCCAGCACCGTCTGCTTATTCAGGGTGCAGTAGTCCACGCACATTCATATGGCCTTACTCTTCTTTCTCACCACCACAACTGATGACACATGGGGGCTCCTGGATTCCTGAATAATCCCTGCAGCAAGCATCTCTTGCAAGTGCCGCCGGACGTCATCAATATCAGCTGGGGCCAGCCACCTTGACCTCTCTCGAAAAGGCTTGTCATCCGTGAGTCATATCTGATTCTGCTCTCCACTCATACACCCTACATCCCACTCGTACATGGAGAACACATCCGTAAGAGCAGCCAGCTTTTCCCTCACTCTCTCTTTCCATTCCTCCGGGATAGGGGAAACACTCAGATCAAACAATTCTGGATCAAGTCCCCCTGGAGCACTTCTGCTCATTGCAGCAATGTGCACTGCCATGTTGGTGCAATATATTTGAACCAAGGTCCGCCCTCTCTGCACCAGCACTTTCTTATCCGTGACATTCTTCACTTGCACATTCACCCTTCGAACACATGCATGCACTCTGGCTGGCAAAATGCTGGGCTTGATTAACAGTTCCACTGGCAATCCACGTTCATCCGGAGCATCCAACATCAATATCTGATTTTTGATGTCCATCTTAAACTCACCACCTCGGCAATGTTGCATTCCATGTTTGGCGGGAGCACAATTTCATCTCCATCTCACTTCTGATGACGTCACCACCTGAGATGCAAGGGTGAAGAACAGTTCCGAGTATCTTGGGTTATAAACAGACTCTCCTACAACTACTAAATCAAAAATTAACTAAGAAAAAACCAGGGAGAGTCACAGCAGTGAATGGGAGATAAAAAGAGAAACGCCTGTACCTCCAGCATTAAGGATTCAGCTGGATTCACCCGCCTTCCTGCAAGCTCTGCAGACGGCCAAATCGACATGGCAGTCTCTAACAGGGCCGCGGCCCTACAACCAAGCAATGCCACAATTTTATCTGAACTACAGGACTTTTGAACAGAAGTCCGTACCTTCCGCACAGCATTAACGTCCAAAATTAGTAAGCTCACTGCAACAGGAACAGAGATAGAAGAACATCATACAGAAATAGATGACTGAACCGACAGGCTGGAACGCGTGGTCGTACACCTATTAGATGAGCAGTACACATTACGAGAGAAATGTGAAGAGCTAGAAAATAGATTGCGTCGGAATAATCTGCGGATACATGGGGTCCCCGAGAATGAAGAGGGGTCAGATATGCAGAGATTTGTGGAAGAGCTACTCCGAGACTCTCTTTAACTTGACCCAGCATTCAAGCTTGAAACTGAGCAGGTTCATAGGGCCCTTTCGCCAAAACCGGCACAACCAGACAGACGACCACGATCTATCATCTTGAAATTCCTGAATTATGCCACCAAACAAACAATTCTTACCAGAACCTGGAGAATGCGGGGAAAACAGGTATAAGGAAAAACGCATATATTTTGACAACGATTACTCCCCGACTGTCTCAGCAAAGCGGAGGGTCTATGCTCCACTACTACGCCTCTTATAGCAACAGCAACTATCACAACCCCGTACCCAACTCGACTAACAGTCATGTTCACAGAGGGCCCACAAACATCTGAGACCCCCAATGAAGCCATAAAAGTACTTCAAGAGAAGGGACTTGCCCTACCTACCACTGAAGGCCTTTTGACCAGAAAGCTACATCAAGATCTGTGCGATGCTACTTGGGACACTGCTTGAGACTCTAATTCGAGAAAGAGACAGAGCCAGGCTACTATGAAAGATGTGAAAAAACTCTTGCATAGATTTCAAAGATCTACGTGATGGGTGAGATGGATCCAGGAGAGGCCTTAAAAATGTCTACTCATGGCAGATATTAACCTGTTTAATGGGGGGCACGCATTAGTACTCGGGGGACTTTCTTTACTGGGGCTGTAATGGGGAGATAGAAGATCACAATGTTCCCAGGAAGATTGTGGGAAAGGGGTCTGAGAGTTGGAGTTTTGCCTTCATGTCCCCCCCCCAAAAGCTTTACAGATTCCCTCCTATTATAAATTGAATAGGCATTACGTGGCCCAGGAGAGAGGGTCAAGTTAATGCAGATTTTCAAGGTTTTCTTACCCACTTGACCCTCTGCAGGTCGGGGAACCATCTCTGTGTGACTGACAAATTTATATGACCCTACTGAAGATGAGAAACGCAGAGACCATTCCCCAGGGGTCTATGCTCCTATTAATTATCTCCAGTGTGGCCTACTGCATCACTAGGTACCAGGGAAACAGTGGTGCTGGGGGCCCTTGGGTTCACTTTGAAATTCCCCCATAGGGCGTGACCATCCGCTCTAATATAGGAGAGGTATATCTCCTCTCCCTACCTTGGGAGCAGTTAAATGGTTTAGAGATGGCCAGAGGAACTCTGGATCTGACACGTCTAAAAGTTTTATGTCAGATACTGCCCTGTTGGCAGTCAGTTACTTTTGAGTGCCTCGAGGTATAGATAGAGGTGAATCAAAATAGTTCACAAATGGTTTACACTTTGTTTAATGTTCTAAGATTATTAACAGGACATGTATTTTTTGTTGTTGTTGCAAGCAGTTGGATTAATATATGGATTCTACATAGTGAAATAGGCAGTCAACTTAAGCAAATCAAGGCAGACAAAGAAATTACAGATATCAACAATATAGTTCCATTAACTATGGAGATGGGAGGGCATGGGCATGACGGGGATCGGAAGAGCCCAGCTAGCGAAGAGAATAGGACCCCCATACAGCTCTTTCCCCATAGTAAAAATGGATAGGAAATCCCTGATACCATCCCTTACTATAAATGGGGTTGGAAACCCGATTAAATGCTCCCACCTTTTTCAGATTTTCAAAAAAGATAAACTGGGAATCATATTACTCCAGGAAACACATTTGTTTTCAGACGAGCATAAAAAATGTCAGCACTATGGGTACAATGTGGTGGCTGAATCAGCCTACAAAAAAGGGAGATGACGGGGGGGTGATGACAAAGTTCTCCAGGGGCGTGCCCTTCGAAAAATGAGTTGAGATCATCGACCCAGAGGGCCGCTATGTTATTGTGACGGGCAAGCTGTACTCAAGACCCGTCACACTTGCATCAGTATACTTCCCACTGTGGTCATCAAGACATTTAGCAGCGGATTTTTTCTCCCATTTGTTGTCAGTGTTGGAGAGGCAGTTGTTGATGGTGGGGTGACCTGAACATTACACTAAACCCCTCGATGGATGCAGCCACACCACTAGCCCACAGAACGAATGCACTTCACAAATACACCAAACAAACAATTTCTACTCTGGGCTTTGTGGACACTTGGAGATATAATTTCCCAAAAATGAGGGAATATACCCATCGGACCCCGCATCCTGGGAGTGAGGCTCATTTGGATTATTTTTTTCACCACAGTGAAACATCTAGACTCCCTATACAATGTGAGGCATGGAGCCACTTTCCTTTTTCACCATACACCCTTATAAGTCAAAATGGATTTTGGGAACCCAATATGAAAAAAAAATTGTCACCTAAATCTTGCATATCTTTAGAGACCCAGAGTTCTTAGTGCTGATCCAAGAGGCTATTCCGAGAATTAAACAGTACAATTCACAACCAGAAGTTGCCCCCACAATTCTTTGGGATACCCTAAAAGTGGTTTTAAGAGGGGAAATTATAAAGATTTTCAGCTAGGAAAAAAAGACAAAGGCAGAAAGCAGTCAAGGAGTTACAGGAGGAATTATTACACCTACAACACTGGCCGGACTAGAGTGACCCTCAGATCCGACTAAGCTTAAGAACCACAAAACAAAAACTTCAACAGATCTTGGATCAGCAAACAGAACAAAAACTGTTTTACTTAAAACTCTGGTTTCGTAAAGGGGGACCAAAAGCCTCGAGAAACTTAGCAAGAAAACTGAGGGAGCATAGAACCAGAGCGTGTATAACGACAATGATAGACCCCAAAACAGGAAGAATTGCAAAGATCCCACAGGAGGTTAGATGCATTTTAATGCAATTTTACCACGATTTATACACCATGGACCAGGAAGCACCCTTAAGACAGGATCAGATCTTACACAGATAATCTACCTATTCCAAGTTTCAGTCCTGTTCAAGCAAGGGCCCTATTGGCTCCGATTGGGGAAGGAGAATTACTTCAAGTACTAAAAAAAGCATTGACTGTCGAGGTCCCAGGCCCTGATGGTTACCCATCAGAATTTTATAATATAAATTCAAGAAACAGCTCCTCCCCATATTAATCCCAGCCCACCACGCAGTTCAAGATGGCGAACCCCCCTTCCCCACTTGGCAATATGCGGTTATAACAGCTATCCTCAAACCCCAGAAAGACCCTAAATACCCCTCTTCATACCATCCCATCTCAATGTTAATTATGACTACAAGATGTTTATGTCGGCCATGGCATCCAGAACAGACCACCTTCTTCCACATATTACAGACCCAGATCGAGTGGATTTCATTAAAGGCAGGCAAGCCCATGATGCTATCAGATGTACCCACCTGATAATAGATTATGCCCTAGCAAGAAAAATCCCACTAGTGTTATTAAGACTTGATGCCAAGAAGGCATTTGACCGGGTCAGCTGATCATTCCTGTGGCAGACTCTCTGCCAATTTGAATTCCTGGAACAATTTATAGGGCAATTACAAAACATATAAACCTCCCCCAAAGCAAATGTTAGAGTAGATGGGTCTCTCTCAGATATGTTCCAACTATCCAGGGGAACACGGCAGGGCTGCCCCCTGTCCCCGATTTTGTTTGCTATTGCCAGGGGTTCGAGATACAGATGATAGAGTGCATCCCTTTGGGGGGGTCAACAGCAGAAGATTTCACTCTTTGTGGATGATATCCTTCTAGCAATAATAGATCCTGAACTACCAAAACCCAGCAGTGTGGGAACAGCTTCATATATTTGGTAATATAGTCGGATATAAAATAAACAAATCAAAAATGGAGGTGTTGTCCTATAATTATGCCCCTCCACTAAATTTAAAAAATAATTTCCATTTAAATGGCATAGGCAAGAGATAAGATACTTGGGAATAAAGCTGACAAGAAACCCCATTCATGCTGAATTGTTAAATCTAGAACCCTTGACTCAAAAATTGGCGGAGGATCTGTCTGGGTGGTCTCGCCTCCTTTTAAGTTTTTTGAGTAGAACAGAAACAATCAAGCAGAATGTATCCTTCTAAGTGTCAAGTGTTAGAAAACTATCCAAACTATACCAGAAAACCCCTTAAAAACTGGCCTGAACTCTGCAATGACCTGTTATCATGTGAACAGCAAACTCAACACTCCTCCACTGGGCCTCAAACAGGCATATTTTTATTTAATGAAAAAAGCAGACGACACAATCAACCAAAGGGCTCAACAGCAAGTAATACCAACCAGTTTTGTGCTATCCGCACGTCATCAGTGGGTGGTACAAACTAAAAACAGACTAGTACATATAGGGAAAAGATTTAAAGCTACAATAACCAGAACATGTGTTTTTTTGAATACTAATAATACAGGAAAAGATAGACCTAATATATTAGCACACAAATGCTCTGAGTAAATAGCCACTTATATTTAAAGCTGTAAAGTGCTTAAAATACCCTAGAATTGCACAATATTAAAAACAAGTGATTTAGCAGCTGAAATCAACAAATGTCATGAGACTACTATACTAGACAGGAGATCTGCTCCCAGCCTCCGGGAAATGCAATATGATGCTCCGTGTCATAAGGATTTTTAAAGATCATTTTAACTTAAACAGAGAGATATATTCCAGTTAGTGTTAATAATGTTTGCAATCAATTTAGAATGTCTAGTATATGTTGTGACAAAATTAATTCTGTTGTCTTTCTGTTCTGCTTTTGGTTTCAAAAGATCCAAACTATCAGTGCATCCTACTCTCTAAATGCTTCCTGTGTAGCATGATAGGAGTAGCCTCTCTCAAAAATCTATCATACATGTCCATACCAAAGTTAAAAAAATCAACATCATTGCTACAGTTTCGTCTAACTCTCATCATTTGTGCCTTAGGTATATTGGCTACCATATGGTGTGGGTGGCAACTCAAGGCTAATAGTAGAGAATTCCTATCTGTTTCCTTTCTATAAAGTTTTGTAACAAGGTAACCATCTTGTTCCTTAAAAACATTAACATCCAAAAAGGAAACAGACTGGAGGTCATGTTGCAATGAGTATGTTAAGTTTTCATCACTGCTCTCCAAGTACCTAACAAATATATATAGTTCCTCGGGTGTGCCATGACACACCATAAAAATATCATCAATAAAGCGGCACCGAAAGTCTATCTTGTCAGAAAATGGATTAGACTGGCTGTCATATGTAACCCCTAGATGGCGCTATCCCAGGGGCTACTACCCCTGCCTGATTTGCCACTAACAGGTTGAGGGGCCTGGATCCAATGGCGGGTGCCTCCACCCAGAGGTCAGGGTTTGCAATAGTTAAACTAACTTGGTCACAGCCCTCTGGGACACTGCAACCCCCCTTTCTTCCCACTAGTGGCCCACACAATATATCAGAATTACCTTCACAGTATACACTTACCCCCAGGTCTGGTTCCGGCACTGGGACCTCCTGTGAAATGAGATACAGTGCAACAATCACAGTACAGTACTTTAACATAGACAAATACCTCAGGCAGTATAACTTTGCTGAAACAAGCAGCTCTGATTTATTTGGGGGATATAACAGGACAGGGAAATCAGGTTAATTAGCTTATCACTCTAATAATCTACCTATGGCTCTGTGCACAGGCCTATCCTATCAGTTACTGTCCTGGGTACCCCAAGCCCTAGTGGCTAGTCCAAACCGTGGCAGCTGGTGAGGGCCCTTTCACACAGAGAAAAGGAGAATTAAACAGTCAGCAGTACAGTAATTCCATTTGGATTTAATGTGGCAATTCAACAGGAGCAACCCTGAATTAGTACTCACGACCTCCAAATAAGATAGGGTCCTTCAATGTCAGCAGGGCTCACTTGAGGTACACAAACCTCTTCACACATCCATATAAAGAAAGTACTATACCAGGCAGGCTGCATCTGTCCGATCGCAATTACTGCACAATACCGGAGAACACACAGCAGATTCAGTTCCTGACAGACCGAGTGCAATTTTCAGCAATTCTTCCAGTCTTCTACAGGGTGAGCCTGGTTTCTACTCTTCAGAGATCCTTTGATTCTTTTCACAGGACGAGTTCAGTCCTAACAAGCTGTTACACAAGCTGCAGACGGAACTCTGGGCCTTACACGTTTTTGACTAAAACTGCACACTGAAAAGCACAGGGCTCCTTCCTTCTTCACTGCCAAAGCTCAACTGAACTCCAACTGACGAAACGGGCACTTCCTTTGAGTTCCTCCCAGTTCTTGACTGGATTGGCTGTCACTCACAATAGACTGCTGCTGTTGGTCCAAAAGGCACTGAAGTCTAAACTACATCTCCCAGAGTCACTGCCCATACAATCCTCTTGTGGCTGGCTCAGATTATGAGTCCAAGTTCTGATTCGTCCAAGGCATCATTTTAGAGCTAGCTTACCCCACACTGATTGGTCCAGTTCAGCAGTTCAAAACTAGAATGGGGAACTAGCAGACACAGTTCTGACTGCAAAGAAAGCAGGTTAGACAAACTGTAATTTCATTATTACTCTAAATAATTTCTGGCAAACAGTTACATCTTTCAGATAGGTTCCTTTGCACTCCTAGTGACTGCAAAATGAAGTGAATTGGCAGCAGCTCGAGTGGTACTCAGAGAAGCACACAGTCCCCATACAAACTAATTATGTCTGCAAGCAGACAGCTCTTAAAGACAGTACCAGAGGCTCTAAAACACTCACTGATAAATGGCTTAAATGCCAAACACCATTCAGGCTTGGAGCATTCAAACAGCTCCTGGAAGTCTTTGGGAACCCCATTTTGCGGGGGTTACCTTCCTAGCCTGGGAAAGCTTGGCGTCCGCGTCAAGAAAGACCCCATAAGTTTCAACTGCAACCATATACATTTGCATTAGGCTCGCACATGTAATCATCAGTCAATATATCATTTTACCAAGAACACATTTCTGAAACATTGCAGTCGTCCTCTTTACACAGTATTACATACACATTGTACCATAACTCAAGTTATTACCTCTTGTACATGAAACCTGAAGAGGGGCCCTTCCCTATCAGTTACCTTGGGGCTGGATGGGGCAAGGGCACCATACTAGAGGGCAACACAAGTAACTTGGAGTTAGCACTGATGCTCAGTTTGGGCAATGAGCTCGGGACACATACACTCCTTTATGGACAACATTGAGAGGCAAGTCCACAGGCCTCCCAAGTGAATCATAACTGAGGTGCACCACAGGCTTTACAGCTCGACCAGTCTTTCTAGGGGAACTGTTATAGTCTCTGCACTCTGAGCCTCATTTTCAGCATTGTCCTCACTTGTCAGGGAGTCTCCATGGGGTAGAGGCTAGAACTTGGGGCACTTTCAGCTCCAGGAGTTACAGTTTCTGAGTCCACAACATTTGGCTCGCATGGAGAGCTTTCGGACACTGGCAGTGGACTGTCAGGGCACTCAAAATACTCTTCTTGTTAGAGTGTATCACCAGTCTGCCCCAATCTATCATTTTCCTCCCTGAAAGCTCAAACAGTTCAACCATGCACAATGATTCCATTTCATCTGATCTGATGCTTTGCACTTCACTTTCTGGGAGCATTGGCTCCAGGGATGAAGCTGGGGCTTAGACAGTCCAGAAGGCCCAGCTTTGTCTCCAGTATTGACTAGGGATTGCCCCGAAACAATTGACTCAGTTCGTAAGAAGGATAGTATTCAAAGTCACTCTCACTTTCTTCCGATATGGACTGACAGTCATGCTCAACTGGGACTTGTGGAGGGGAACACTTTAACTTTACTTCTGTAGGTGCAGACTTTCTTGATCTTTTCTTAGCAGCAGCTCTAGTCACTGGTCCAGAGGGGGCATCTTCTAGGGGCTCAGACTCAATTAAGATTTGTCCAATGGGCAGTAAATGATTTCTATGCATTGTTTTTACATCTTTTGAATTATTCTCAGGCCTTACTTTGTACACTGGCAGATCATCTAGTTTGCCCACTACAATGTGAGGGAGATGGTGCCATCTGTCAGCAATCTTGTGCTTGCCATGCAGTCCCAGATTTCTTAGCAATACCCGATCTCCCTCCTGGAGTTCCTGTGCTTTCACCTTTTATCATACCTTTCTTTGTTGGCCAGATTTCTTTTGGCAGCCATGGTTTGAGCCAGTTGAGTACGCATGAGTTAGCTGGGCCTTTAACTTTGCACATACTGTAAATAGTTGTCAGCTTGAACCCATCAGAGAGACCCCAAAACACACATCTACTGGTAGTCAGCTTCTCTTCCAAACATCAGGCGGTAGGGGAGAATCCAGTGGCATCACTTTGGTGCAGTTATAAGCATGTACCAGGGTGCTAATTTGTTGGCTCCATCTAGGCTTGTCCTTTGGGTGCAGGGTGCCTAGCATATCTAGCAAAGTGCGGTTGAAGCGTTCAGGCTGTGGGTCCCCTAGGGGTGGTAAGGAGTGGTTCTGGACTTTGCACTCCCCACAGAAAGCATCTCTTTGATCAGACGACTCTCAAAGTCTCTCCTTGATCAGAATGGATTCTTTGTGGAGCCCCATAGTGAACAAAAAGTTTTCTACAAGTACTTTGGCTACAGTGGATGCTTTCTGGTCTTTGGTGGGGAAAGCTTGGGCATATCTCGTGAAATGGTCAGTGACCACCAGCACATTACTGATATTTCTTTGATCTGACTCAAACTTAGAAAATCAATACAGACCAGCTCCATGGTGCACTGGTGGTTATGTTAACAAGGGGCAGCCCTCTGGGGCAAACTTTCCTCTGTAAGCTTAGCGCTACAAGGATTCGAATGTGTTGCTCCACATCAGCCCCCATCTTAGGCCAATAGAATCTGGATCTCACCAAGTCAAGTGTTCTGTCTATACCAAGGTGCCCCATGTGGTTGTGCAAGGACCTCAATACTGAGTCTCGAAGGCAGTGGGCAGCACTAGTTGTTGTTTGTCTACTTGTCCCCTCTGTCTACTGTTTCTCTGTATAACAGTTTATTGATCAGTTTCAACTTAGGACCTTCTTTGTATAACAGTGCAGTTCTCAAATCAGTGGAGCGTAATTTGGACACATCTTTTCCTGCATGAGGGCTTCTAAAGCTGCTTTGATCATGGGATCGCGAGATTGAGCCGCCCGAATACTGTCATTGTCCAGCTGAGGCAGTGCACCAATGTCTATTGCAGAAAGTGGCAATAAGCAGCAGGTATGCAATTCTCAGAGGCTCCCAAGCAATCCACCATGCAGTCCACTCGTCCGTGGACATTTGTTCCTCCCTGTCAAACTTCCGGCAGAGTGCCCGAATGTCAGGTTCTGCCAGTCGGACCCAATCATTCTGGGGAACAGGCCTCCGGAGAGAGCATCAGCATCTATGTGGTTCAGACCTGCTCGGTATCGAGAGCAAGTCATATGTAGATAATGAGAAAGCCACCTATGGCCAGTGGCATCCAACTTAGCTGAGGTCTGCACATAGGTCAAAGGATTATTGCAGTTTTACTAGTATTTTAGCCCCATACAAGTACTCATGGAATTGGTCAACAATAGCTTCAAAGCTAGGAACTCTAACTTATGTACAGGATAGTTCTTTTCGGATGGGGTCAGGCTTCTACTGGCAAAGGCCACTGGTCTCAGGCCATTCTCGTGCTCTTGGTACAACACAGCCCCAACCCTTGCAAGCTAGCATCAGTGTGCAGGACGTAGGGTTTTCTTGGATCGGCATAGGCCAGCACTGGAGCATGGGTAAGTTGATATATGATCTCATGAAAAGCAGTCTCACAATCAGGAGTCCAGCGGGCCCCAAATACTTCACTCGGATGAAAATACACTCTTTCAGTCTTGAGGATGCTGACTTTGGTATTTTTGTGGGTTGGGGATACCCTTGAGTAAGGTTAAGTAAAGGCGGATCACTCTTGAATAGTCCTTGATGAAGCGCCGATAATAACCACAGAATCCCAGGAATCTTTGCAGTTCTTTTAGATTTTTGGGCTGTGGCCAGGTGGTCAAGGCCTCAACTTTACTTGGTCGGTCTCTATTCCTCGGTGGATACTATGTGTCCCACATACTTTACTGATGTTTGAAAAATTGACACTTATCAATGGACAGTTTAAAGCCAAAGTCCTCCAGTCGGTCCAATACCTTAAATAATCTGCTCTCATGTTCCTCCAGTGAGCTGCCAAACACAATAACATCATCTAGGTATACCAGGCACTCTAGTAAGTTCATGTCCCCCACTGCACGCTCCATCAATCGTTGAAAAGTGGCTGGGGCACCTGAAATCCCTTGAGGCATCCTCATGAATTCATAGAAGTAGCGGACAGATAAAGGCTGTCTTTTCACGGTCCTCTGGGGCCATCGGGATCTGATAGTACCCACTGCGGAGATCCAGCACAGAGAACCACTTGCTCCCGTTTAGGCAGTCAAAGCATCCTGAATCACGGGGCATTGTGTACTGATCGAGGGATAGTCCGCGGTTTGAGTGAAATAATCCACACACATCCTTACTGTTCCATTCTTTTCCTCACTACCACAATGGAGAAGCATAAGGGCTTCTGGATTCTTGTATTACACCAGCAGCTAACATCTCTTGCAGATGCCGTCTCACATCATCTATGTCAGCAGGTGCCAGCGTCGAGACCTCTCACGAAATGGTCTTTCGTCATGCAGCGGATATTGTGCTCAGCTCCTTGCACGCATCCTACATCCCATTCCTTTAAAGAAAACACCTGGTCTCTCTGGGCAAGCTTCTCACTGATCTTCACTTTCCATTCAGCGTAGCGGCGGCGACGAAATCAAACAAGTCGAAGGTTACTCTGTCATTCTTCCTTGAACTCTTGCTGCTGGGTAGCACTGCAGTGTCTGCACAATGCACATTAGCCAGGATGCAACCTCTGTTTACCTCGAATGTCTCTTTCAGACACATTATGAACTTGGACCATTACCCTTCTGGCATAAGCATGGGCTCTAGCGGGCAAAATACTAGGCTTGACCAGCAGTCCCTCTGGCAATTTTCCATCGCCTGGTGCATCCAACATTAATATTTTATTCTTAACATCCTTTCTGATCACGGACCTCTCCTGTAAGGTACACTGGGCATTTGGCGCCAGGATCAGAGACTCAGGATCCTTCTTCCATACAATTCCGACCGGTTCCTCTGGTTCTGTTTTTCAGCATCTCTCTGTGCCTCATAGGCCTTCTTAATTAAAGCCAGAATCTTAAAGCTCTACTAGTCTTTGACCCTGTTTTTCATAACACAACTGTGCCAGCCTTCCGAACATATGAGCATTTGTTCCAATCAACAAAGGGACACCATCATACAGTCAGTGGGGGACACACTAAGGCTTAGGGTCTCACTTGTTCGACCACTCCAGCCACGGAGGTGGGAAGACAGCCAAATTCGGATATACCGGAATAGGGTGAGCCTTCTCATAACCCCCATACATGCAGTCCTTCTAATGGTTGTAAAGTCGTCTGACAAATGCTTCTGATACCAATCTTGGAACATAATTGTCACTTGAGCCACTGTCTAATATAGCTCTTGTAGACACTCGTTCACCTTTACGTGTGGTCTCCATGGAGGGACCCACTATTCTGGACCAGTCTGGAGAGGCGGTAGTGGGGGCCTGGGCAACTGACCTTGCCACAAAGGACGTGAATTAGCATTTTGGTGCCCTCACTGGGATCATGTCGTGCACCTCTTAACCACTGATTTCTTCTCCGAAGCTCTCCTTGTAGCCTATATGCAACTTGTCAGTGTCTTTTGGGACTGGCATTCCCTTTTCATGTGCCATCTTTCCCACAATTATAGCAAAACATACTTTCTGGGTTTGACTGGCGAGGCGCACACTGGGAGCCAGGGGCGGGGGTATTACTAACTGGAAACCTGGGTGCCATCTCGTCTCTTGAGTGATAAGCATTTGGAGACATCTAGTCAGTTTCTCCCACTTCCATGGTCAAAGGATTAGAGTTGGACTGTTATCAACCTTGGGAGATACTGGGTGGAATTACCCCACCCCCATAACAGATGCAGTGGGATATAGGTCAGGGCCCGTACTTGCAGGCGTGGCCTTCATAAAGGACTGTTTTTGAATTCCGGATCTCTCTCAACAGTTAGCCCCATTGTGACATATCTTTTCCTTGTCAGAGCACTCATTGACTGCCAACCTCTGCCCTGAACTTCACTTGATGGGTCACCCTCAGTCACTCGGGTGCGTAGCCGCAGCTATTGGTGCAGGTCCCTCCGAGGTCGTCTTTCTCAACTCCTCGAATTTCTCTCATTAACTCATCCATAGGAGGTGGGGATTCCAGTCGATCTGCCAGGTGTAACTGAAGCAACAGCAGTTCCTGAGAAGGGGCAGACTTAAGGATCCTGTCAGCCTGGTTCGGTCCAGTTCAATCGCTGGCAAACTACCTTTTCTGAGGCATTCTTGCAACAATTTTTCCAGCGAGATACATACACAGACAACAACTCCCCTTGGTACTGTTGTGCATCTCTTACTCTCCACCATAGGTCCTCATCAGAATCTGGGCTCCATACACATTCTCCAAGGCCTCAAGATAGGCCTGTGCAGTAGCTTCAGGGTTACTGGCCCGTTGTAGCACGGATGGTAGCCAGGGCAGGACCTCGGAGGCTCACTAACCCTCTTTACGCTTTTCACCTTCCGAGCATTGCCATTCCTAGCACTTGAGGGGCAACATGGTCTATCCAGGTCTCCCAGTCATCCTCCCTTGGGGGAGTGGGGAGGAGTGCCAGAAAGATCCTCAACCTTGGTGGAAGTCGTGACTAATGCGGGCAGAAATAGGAGTCTGCATTGGTTCCAGCCATATCACGAGCACTGGGCAGGAGAGGTGTTGGGAGGAACACCCCAGGTGGCAGAATAGTTTCTTCAAGTCCTCCACAGTTTTCCCTCTCCCAGCAACCATTCAGCAATTTCTCCTCCAAAAGTTTCAGATAGTGGTGGGGGCTGATTCCCCGGGTCTTTACTGTCCTTAGTTATCACTCTCCAAGCAGTGAGGGCTCCCTCTGGGGTAATGGTCTGTGGCACTTTGGAGCTATCTATGGGATCCTTAAACTCTACTAGGGCCAGGAAAGTGTGGGTGAGCAGATTAGCATGCGACCCACCACCACAGGGTTTTGTAAACCTTCCACCTTGAAAGTACTCCCTGCACAGTGTCGTATTGATGCACGGGATGTCCAGGATAAGCATAGCATTTTGGGGTTGATCTCCTCCCAGTACACACTCCACCAGCGGTGCACAGCCACTTCTGTCAAAGTGCCCATTTTTTCTTAACAGTGGTTAAGTAAATATGGCCACTAGAGGACACACAATCCCAGCGGTGAGCCTCAAGATGTAACCCCTAGATGGCGCTATCCCAGGGCTACTACCCCTGCCTGATTTGCCACTAACAGGTTGGGGGCCTGGATCCAATGGCGGGTGCCTCCACCCAGAGGTCAGGGTTTGCAATAGTTAAACTAACTTGGTCACAGCCCTCTGGGACACTACAACCCCTTTCTTCCCACTAGTGGCCCACACATATATCAAATTACCTTCACAGTATACACTTACCCCCAGGAATCTGGTTCCGGCACTGGGACCTCCTGTGAAATGAGATACAGTGCAACAATCACAGTACAGTACTTTAACATAGACAAATCACCTCAGGCAGTTATAACTTTGCAGAAACAGCAGCTCTGATTTATTTGGGGGATATAACAAGGACAGGGAAATCAGGTTAATTGGCTTATCACTCTAATAATCTACCTATGGCTCTGTGCACAGGCCTATCCTATCAGTTACTGTCCTGGGTACCCAAGCCTAGTGGCTAGTCCAAACCGTGGCAGCTGGTAGGGGCCCTTTCACACAGAAAAAGGAGAATTAAACAGTCAGCAGTACAGTAATTCCATTTGGATTTAATGTGGCAATTCAACAAGGAGCAACCCTGAATTAGTACTCACGACCTCCAATAAGATAGGGTCCTTCAATGTCAGCAGGGCTCACTTGAGGTACACAAACCTCTTCACACATCCATATAAAAGAAAGTACTATACCAGGCAGGCTGCATCCCTGTGTCAATCGCAATTACTGCACAATACCGGGAGAACACACAGCAGATTCAGTTCCTGACAGACCCGAGTGCAATTTCCAGCAATTCTTCCAGTCTTCTACAGGGTGAGCCTGGTTTCTACTTTCAGAGATCCTTTGATTCTTTCTGCAGGACAGATTCAGTCCTAACAAGCTGTTACACAAGCTGCAGACCGGAACTCTGGGCCTTACACGTTTTTGACTAAAACTGCACACTGAAAAAGCACAGGGCTCCTTCATTCTTCTGCCAAAAGCTCAACTGAACTCCAACTGGACAGAAACGGGCACTTCCTTTGAGTTCCTCCAGTTCTTGACTGGATTGGCTGTCACTCACAATAGACTACTGCTGTTGGTCCAAAAGGCACTGAAGTCTAAACTACATCTCCCAAGTCACTGCCCATACAATCCTCTTGTGGCTGGCTCAGTTATGAGTCAAGTTCTGATTACGTCCAAGGCATCATTTTAGAGCTAGCTTACCCCACTGATTGGTCCAGTTGGCCAGTTCAAAACTAGAATGGGGAACTAGCAGACACAGTTCTGACTGCAAAGAAAGCAGGTTAGACAAACTGTAATTTCATTATTACTCTAAATAATTTCTGGCAAAGCAGTTACATCTTTCAGATAGAGTTCCCTTTGCACTCCTAGTGACTGCAAAATGAAGTGAATTGGCAGCAGCTCAAGTGGTACTCAGAGAAGCACACAGTCCCCCATACAAACTAATTATGTCTGCAAGCAGACAGCTCTTAAAGACAGTGCCAGAGGCTCTAAAACACTCACTGATAAAAAGCTTAAATGCCAAACACCATTCAGGCTTGGAGCATTCAAGCAAGCTCCTGGAAGTCTTTGGGAACCCCCATTTGGGGGGTTACACATAGATTGTACCTTCCCATTCCCCAAATACAGATTGACATAATCGTGCAAAAGTTGTAACCCATTGCCGTGCCTTTAATCTGTAAATAGAATAAATCTTGTGTAACCCCCCTGCAAATGGGGGTTCCCAAAAGACTTCCAGGAGCTTGCTTGAATGCTCCAAGCCTGAATGGTGTTTGGCATTTAAGCCATTTATCAGTGAGTGTTTTTAGAGCCTCTGGTACTGTCTCTTTAAGAGCTGTCTGCTTGCAGACATAATTAGTTTGTATGGGGGGACTGTGTGCTTCTCTGAGTACCACTTGAGCTGCTGCTAATTCACTTCATTTTTGCAGTCACTAGGAGTGCAAAGGGAACCTATTTGAAAGATGTAACTGTTTGCCAGAAATTTTATTTAGAGTAATAATGAAATTACAGTTTGTCTAACTCTTGCTTTGCAGTCAGAACTGTGTCTGCTAGTTCCCATTCTAGTTTTGAACTGCTGAACTGGACCAATCAGTGTGGGTAAGCTAGCTCTAAAATGATGCCTTGACTAATCAGAACTTGACTCATAATCTGAGCCAGCCACAAGAGGATTGTGCGGGCAGGACTCTGGGAGATGTAGTTTAGACTTCAGTGCCTTTTTGGACCAACAGCAGCAGTCTATTGTGAGTGACAGCCAATCCAGTCAAGAACTGGGAGGGACTCAAAGGAAGTGCCCTGATTTCGCCAGTTGGAGTTCAGTTGAGCTTTGGCAGTGAAGAAGGAAGGAGCCCTGTGCTTTTTCAGTGTGCAGTTTTAGTCAAAAACGTGTGTAAGGCCCAGAGTTCCGGTCTGCAGCTTGTGTAACAGCTTGTTAGGACTGAACTGGTCCTGTGAAAAGAATCAAAGGATCTCTGAAGAGTAGAAACCAGGCTCACCCTGTAGAAGACTGGAAGAATTGTGAAAATTGCACTCGGTCTGTCAGGAACTGAATCTGCTGTGTGTTCTCCCGGCATTGCAGTAATTGCATCGGACAGATGCAGCCTGCCTGGTATAGTACTTTCTTTATATGGATGTGAAGAGGTTTGTGCACCTCAAGTGAGCCCTGCTGACATTGAAGGACCCTATCTTATTTGGAGGTCGTAGTACTAATTCAGGTTGTTCCCTGTTGAATTGCCACATTAAATCCAAAATGGAATTACTGTACTGCTGACTGTTTAATTCTCCTTTCTATGTGTGAAAGGGCCTCCACCTAGCTGCCTACGTGTTTGACTAGCTCACTAGGCTTGGTACCCTGGGACAGTAACTGATAGGGATAGGCCTGTGCACAGAGCCATAGGTAGATTATTAGAGTGATAAGCTAATTAACCTGATTTCCTGTCCTGTTATATCCCCCTAACAAATCAGAGCTGCTTGTTTCAGCAAAGTTATACTGCCTTGAGGTATTTGTCTATGTTAAAGTACTGTACTGTGATTGTTGCACTGTATCTCATTTCACAGGAGGTCCCAGTGCCGGAACCAGACCTGGGGGTAAGTGTATACTGTGAAGGTAATTCTGATATATTGTGTGGGCCACCAGTGGAAGAAAGGGGTTGCAGTGCCCAGAGGGCTGTGACCAAGTTATTTTAACCATTGCAAACCCTGACCTCTGGGTGGAGGCACCAAGCATTGATCCAGGCCTCAACCTGTTAGTGGCAAATCAGGCAGGGTAGTAGCCCCTGGGATAGCGCCATCTAGGGGTTACATCTTGGAGGCTCACCGCTGGATTGTGTGTCTCTGAGAATACATTTACTAAAACACTGTTAAGAAAAAAATGGGTACCTGGACAGAAGTGGCTGTGCACCGGCTGGTGGAGGTGTACTGGGGAGGAGATCGACCCAAAATGCTATGCTTATCCTGGACATCCCCTGTATCAATACGACACTGTGCAGGGAGTACTTTCCAGGTGGAAGGTTTACAAACCCTGTGGTGGTGGGTCGGCATGCTAATCTGCTCACCCACACTTTCCTGGCCCTAGTAGAGTTTAAGGATCCCATAGATAGCTCCAAAGTGCCACAGACCATTACCCCAGAGGAGCCCTCACTGCTTGGAGAGTGATAACTAAGGACAGTAAAGACCTGGGGAATCAGCCCCACCACTATCTGAAACTTTTGAGGAGAAATTTGCTGAATGGTTGCTGGGAGAGGGAAACCTGTGGAGGACTTGAAGAAACTATTCTTGCCACCTGGGGTGTCTCCTCCCAACACCCTCTCCTGCTCCAGTGCCCGTAATGGTGGCTGAACCAATGCAGACTCTTATTTCTGCACCTGCCATTAGTCACGACTCTTACCAAGGTTGAGGATCTCTCTGGCACCTCCCCACCCCCAAGGGGGATGACTGGGAGACCTGGATAGACTATGTTGCCTCAAGTGCTAGAATGGCAATGCTCGAAGGTGAAAAGCGAAAGAGGGTTAGTGAGAGCCTGAGGTCCTGCCCTGGCTACCATCCGTAGCAAACGGGCCAGTAACCCTGAGGCGACTGCACAGGCCTATCTTGAGGCCTTGGAGAATGTGTATGGGAGCCCAGATTCTGATGAGGACCTATGGTGGAGAGTAAGAGATGCACAACAGTACCAAGGGAGTTGTTGTCTGTGTATGTATCTCGGCTGGAAAATTGTTGCAAGAATGCCTCAGAAAAGGTAGTTTGCCAGCGATTGAACTGGACCGAACCAGGCTGGACAGGATCCTAAGTCTGCCCCTTCTCAGAACTGCTGTTGCTTCAGTTACACCTGGCAGATCGACTGGAATCCCACCCTCCTATGATGAGTTAATGAGAGAAATTGAGAGTTGAGAAAAGACGACCGGAGGACCTGCACCAATAGCTGCGTTACTTGGTTCGAGTGACTGAGGGCCACCCATCAAGTGAAGTTCTAGGGCAGAGGTTGGCAGTCAATGAGTGCTCTGACAAGGAAAAGATATGTCACAATGAGGCTAACTGTTGAGAGATCCGAATTCAAAACAGTCCGGCGAAGGCCACGCCTGCAAGTACGGCCTTGACTCATATCCGACTGCATCTGCTATGGGGTGGGGTACCCACCCATGTATCTCCTGCTGATAACAGCTCCGAACTCGATTCCTGACCATGGAGTGGAGAAACTGACGAGATGTCTCCAAATGCTTATCACAGACAGAGATGGCACCAAGGTTTCCAGTTAGTAATACCCCGCCTGGCTCCCAGTGTGGCGCTCGGCCAGCTCAAACTCCAGAAAGTATGTTTTGCTATAATTGTGGGAAAGATGGGCACATGAAAAGGGAAATGCCAGTCCTCAAAAGACACTGACAAAGTTGCATATAGGCTACAAGGAGAGCTGGAGAAGAAATCAGTGGTTAAGAGGCACCCACATGATCCCAGTGAGGGCACCAAAAATGCTAATTCACGTCCTTTGTGGCAAGGTCAGTTGCCCAGGCCCCCACTACCGCCTCTCCAGACTGGTCTAGGAATAGTGGTCCCTCCATGGAGACCACTGTAAAGGTGAACGGAGTGTCTACAAGAGCTATATTAGACAGTGGCTCCCAAGTGACAATTATGTTCCAAGATTGGTATCAGAAGCATTTGTCTGACGACTTTACAACCATTAGAAGGACTGCATGTATGGGGGTTAGGAGAAGGCCTACCCTATTCCGGTATATCCGAATTTAGTTGTCTTTCCCCACCTCCGTGGCTGGAGGCCGAACAAGTAGAGACCCTAGCCTTTAGTGTGTCCCCACTGGACTGTATGATGGTGTCCCTTTGTTGATTGGAACAAATGCTCATATGTTCGGAAGGCTGGCACAGTTGTGTTATGAAAAACAGGGTCAAAGACTAGTAGAGCTTTTAAGAGTTCCGGCTTTAATTAAGAAGGCCTATGAGGCACAGAGAGATGCTGAAAAACAGAACCAGAGGAACCGGTGGAATTGTATGGAAGAAGGATCCTGAGTCTCTGATCCTGGCGCCAAATGCCCAGTGCCTTACAGGAGAGGTCCGTATCAGAAAGGATGTTAAGAATAAAATATTAATGTTGGATGCACCAGGCGATGGAAAATTGCCAGAGGACTGTGGTCAAGCCTAGTATTTTGCCCAGAGCCCATGCTTATGCCAGAAGGGTAATGGTCCAAGTTCATAATGTGTCTGAAAGAGACATTCGAGTAAACAGAGGTTGCATCCTGGCTAATGTGCATTGTGCAGACACTGCAGTGCTACCCAGCAGCAAAAGTTCAAGGAAGAATGACAGAGTAACGCCTGACTTGTTTGATTTAGGCACTCCTCGCTGCCAGCTGAATGGAAAGTGAAGATCAGTGAGAAGCTTGCCCAGAGAGACCAGGTGTTTTCTTTAAAGAATGGGATGTAGGATGCGCAAGGAGCTGAGCACAATATCCGCTGCATGACAAAGACCATTTCGTGAGAGGTCTCGACGCCTGGCACCTGCTGACATAGATGATGTGAGACGGCATCTGCAAGAGATGTTAGCTGTTGGTGTAATACAAGAATCCAGAAGCCCTTATGCTTCCATTGTGGTAGTGAGGAAAAGAATGGAACAGTAAGGATGTGTGTGGATTATCGCACCTAAACCGCGGACTATCCCTGATCAGTACACAATGCCCGCATTCAGGATGCTTTGACTGCCTAAACGGGAGCAAGTGGTTCTCTGTGCTGATCTCCGCAGTGGGTACTATCAGATCCCGATGGCCCCAGAGGACCGTGAAAAGACAGCCTTTATCTGTCCGGCTACTTCTATGAATTCATGAGGATGCCTCAAGGATTTCAGGTGCCCCAGCCACTTTTCAACGATTGATGGAGCGTGCAGTGGGGACATGAACTTACTAGAGTGCCTGGTATACCTAGATGATGTTATTGTGTTTGGCAGCTCACTGGAGAACATGAGAGCAGATTATTTAAGGTATTGGACCGACTGGAGGACTTTGGCCTTAAACTGTCCATTGATAAGTGTCAATTTTTTCAAACATCAGTAAAGTATGTGGGACACATAGTATCCACCGAGGAATAGAGACCGACCCAAGTAAAGTTGAGGCCTTGACCACCTGGCCACAGCCCAAAAATCTAAAGAACTGCAAAGATTCCTGGGATCTGTGGTTATTATCGGCGCTCATCAAGGACTATTCAAGAGTGATCCGCCCCTTTACTTAACCTTACTCAAGGTATCCCCAACCCACAAAAATACTAAAAGTCAGCATCCTCAAGACTGAAAGAGTGTATTTTCATCCAGTGAAGTATTTGGGCCTGCTTGACCCTGATTGTGAGACTGCTTTTCATGAGATCATATATCAACTTACCCATGCTCCAGTGCTGGCCTTGTTTATCCAAGAAAACCTTACGTCCTGCACACTGATGCTAGCTTGAAGGGTTGGGGGCTGTGTTGTACCAAGAGCACGAGAATGGCCTGAGACCAGTGGCCTTTGCCAGTAGAAGCCTGACCCCATCCGAAAAGAACTATCCTGTACATAAGTTAGAGTTCCTAGCTTTGAAGTGGGCTATTGTTGACCAATTCCATGAGTACTTGTATGGGGCTAAAATACTAGTAAAACTGACAATAATCCTTTGACCTATGTGCAGACCTCAGCTAAGTTGGATGCCACTGGCCATAGGTGGCTTTCTGCATTATCTACATATGACTATGCCTCGAATATCGGCAGGTCTGAACCACATAGATGCTGATGCTCTCTCCGGAGGCCTGTCTCCCAGAATGATTGGGTCCGATTGGCAGAACCTGACATTCGGGCACTCTGCCGGAAGTTTGACGAGGGAGGAACACAATGTCCACGGACGAGTGGACTGCATGGTGGATTGCTTGGGAGCCTCTGAGAATTGCATACCTGCTGCTTATTGCCACTTTTCTGCAATAGACATTGGTGCACTGCCTCAGCTGGACAATGACAGTATTCGGCGGGCTCAACTCACGATCCCATGATCAAAGCAGCTTTAGAAGCCCTCTATGCAGGAAAAGATGTGTCCAAATTACGCCCACTGATTTGAGAACTGCACTGTTATACAAAGAAGGTCCTAAGTTGAAACTGATCAATAAACTGTTATCAGAGAAACAGTAGACAGAGGGGGACAAGTAGACAACAACAACTAGTGCTGCCCACTGCCTTTCGAGACTCAGTACTGAGGTCCTTGCACAACCACATGGGGCACCTTGGTATAGACAGAACACTTGACTTGGTGAGATCCAGATTCTATTGGCCTAAGATGGGGCTGATGTGGAGCAACACATTCGAACTTGTAGTCGCTGCTTACAGAGGAAAGCTTTGCCCCAGAGGGCTGCCCCTTTGTTAACATCACCACCAGTGCACCCATGGAGCTGGTCTGTATTGATTTTCTGAGTTTGGAGTCGGATCAAAGAAATATCAGTAATGTGCTGGTGGTCACTGACCATTTCACGAGATATGCCCAAGCTTTCCCACCAAAGACCAGAAAGCATCCACTGTGGCCAAAGTACTTGTAGAAAACTTTTTGTTCACTATGGGCTCCACAAAGAATCCATTCTGATCAAGGAGAGACTTTGAGAGTCGTCTGATCAAAGAGATGCTTTCTCTGTGGGGAGTGCGAAAGTCCAGAACCACTCTTACCACCCCAGGGGACCCACAGCCTGAACGTTTCAACCGCACTTTGTTAGATATGCTAGGCACCCTGCACCCAAAGGACAAGCCTAGATGGAGCCAACAAATTAGCACCCTGGTACATGCTTATAACTGCACCAAAGTGATGCCACTGGATTCTCCCCACCGCCTGATGTTTGGAAGAGAAGCTCGACTACCAGTAGATGTGTGTTTTGGGGTCTCTCCTGATGGGGTTCAAGCTGACAACTATTTACAGTATGTGCAAAAGTTAAAGGCCCAGCTAACTCATGCGTACCAACTGGCTCAAACCATGGCTGCCAAAAGAAATCTGGCCAACAAAGAAAGGTATGATAAAAGGTGAAAGCACAGGAACTCCAGGAGGGAGATCGGGTATGCTAGAAATCTGGGACTGCATGGCAAGCACAAGATTGCTGACAGATGGCACCATCTCCCTCACATTGTAGTGGGCAAACTAGATGATCTGCCAGTGTACAAAGTAAGGCCTGAGAATAATTCAAAGATGTAAAACAATGCATAGAAATCATTTACTGCCCATTGGACAAATCTTAATTGAGTCTGAGCCCCTAGAAGATGCCCCTCTGGACCAGTGACTAGAGCTGCTGCTAAGAAAAGATCAAGAAAGTCTGCACCTACAGAAGCAAAGTTAAAGTGTTCCCTCCACAAGTCCCAGTTGAGCATGACTGTCAGTCCATATCGGAAGAAAGTGAGAGTGACTTTGAATACTATCCTTCTTACGAACTGAGTCAATTGTTTCGGGCAATCCTCTAGTCAATACTGGAGACAAAGCTGGGCCTTCTGGACTGTCTAAGCCCCCAGCTTCATCCCTGGAGCCAATGCTCCCAGAAGTGAAGTGCAAAGCATCAGATCAGATGAAATGGAATCATTGTGCATGGTTGAACTGTTTGAGCTTTCAGGGAGGAAATGATAGATTGGGGCAGACTGGTGATACACCTGAACAAGAAGAGTATTTTGAGTGCCCTGACAGTCCACTGCCAGTGTCCGAAAGCTCTCCATGCGAGCCAAATGTTGTGGACTCAGAAACTGTAACTCCTGGAGCTGAAAGTGCCCCAAGTTCTAGCTCTCTACCCCATGGAGACTCCCCTGACAAGTGAGGACAATGCTGAAAATGAGGCTCAGAGTGCAGAGACTATAACAGTTCCCCTAGAAAGACTGGTCGAGCTGTAAAGCCTGTGGTGCACCTCAGTTATGATTCACTTGGGAGGCCTGTGGACTTGCCTCTCAATGTTGTCCATAAAGGAGTGTATGTGTCCCGAGCTCATTGCCCAAACTGAGCATCAGTGCTAACTCCAAGTTACTTGTGTTGCCCTCTAATATGGTGCCCTTGCCCCATCCAGCCCCAAGGTAACTGATAGGGAAGGGCCCTCTCTTCAGGTTTCATGTACAAGAGGTAATAACTTGAGTTATGGTACAATGTGTATGTAATACTGTGTAAAGTGACGTACTGCAATGTTTCAGAAATGTGTTCTTGGTAAAATGATATATTGACTGATGATTACATGTGCGAGCCTAATGCAAATGTATATGGTTGCAGTTGAAACTTATGGGTACTTGCTTTGACGCGGACGCTAAGCTTTCCCAGGCCAGGAAGGGTGTAACCCCTGCAAATGGGGGTTCCCAAAAGACTTCAGGAGCTTGCTTGAATGCTCCAAGCCTGAATGGTGTTTGGCATTTAAGCCATTTATCAGTGAGTGTTTTTAGAGCCTCTGGTACTGTCTTTAAGAGCTGTCTGCTTGCAGACATAATTAGTTTGTATGGGGGGACTGTGTGCTTCTCTGAGTACCACTGAGCTGCTGCCAATTCACTTCATTTTGCAGTCACTAGGAGTGCAAAGGGAACCTATTTGAAAGATGTAACTGTTTGCCAGAAATTATTTAGAGTAATAATGAAATTACAGTTTGTCTAACCTGCTTTCTTTGCAGTCAGAACTGTGTCTGCTAGTTCCCATTCTAGTTTTGAACTGCTGAACTGGACCAATCAGTGTGGGGTAAGCTAGCTCTAAAATGATGCCTTGGACGAATCAGAACTTGGACTCATAATCTGAGCCAGCCACAAGAGGATTGTATGGGCAGTGACTCTGGGAGATGTAGTTTAGACTTCAGTGCCTTTTTGGACCAACAGCAGCAGTCTATTGTGAGTGACAGCCAATCCAGTCAAGAACTGGGAGGAACTCAAAGGAAGTGCCCGGTTTCGTCAGTTGGAGTTCAGTTGAGCTTTGGCAGTGAAGAAGGAAGGAGCCCTGTGCTTTTTCAGTGTGCAGTTTTAGTCAAAAAACGTGTAAGGCCTAGAGTTCCGGTCTGCAGCTTGTGTAACAGCTTGTTAGACTGAATCCGTCCTGTGAAAAGAATCAAAGGATCTCTGAAGAGTAGAAACCAGGCTCACCCTGTAGAAGACTGGAAGAATTGCTGAAAATTGCACTCGGTCTGTCAGGAACTGAATCTGCTGTGTGTTCTCCCGGGTATTGTGCAGTAATTGCGATCGGGATACAGATGCAGCCTGCCTGGTATAGTACTTTCTTTTATATGGATGTGTGAAGAGGTTTGTGCACCTCAAGTGAGCCCTCGCTGACATTGAAGGACCCTATCTTATTTGGAGGTCGAGTACTAATTCAGGGTTGCTTCTCGTTGAATTGCCACATTAAATCCAAATGGAATTACTGTACTGCTGACTGTTTAATTCTCCTTTTCTATGTGTGAAAGGGCCCTACCAGCTGCCACGGTTTGGACTAGCCACTAGGGCTTGGGTACCTGGGACAGTAACTGATAGGGATAGGCCTGTGCACAGAGCCATAGGTAGATTATTAGAGTGATAAGCTAATTAACCTGATTTCCTGTCCTTGTTATATCCCTAAATAAATCAGAGCTGCTTGTTTCAGCAAAGTAATACTGCCTGAGGTATTTGTCTATGTTAAAGTACTGTACTGTGATTGTTGCACTGTATCTCATTTCACAGGAGGTCCCAGTGCCGGAACCAGACCTGGGGGTAAGTGTATACTGTGAAGGTAATTCTGATATATTGTGTGGGCCACTAGTGGGAAGAAAGGGGGGTTGCAGTGTCCCAGAGGGCTGTGACCAAGTTAGTTTAACTATTGCAAACCCTGACCTCTGGGTGGAGGCACCCGCCATTGGATCCAGGCCCCTCAACCTGTTAGTGGCAAATCAGGCAGGGGTAGTAGCCCCTGGGATAGCGCCATCTAGGGGTTACACTTGGAAAAGAAAATAGTTCTTAGTGAGGACATGTTCAGCACATTCCAGAAGGAAATTCTTTTTACCATGTTCTAATGTTGAATCTAGGGACCACCAACAATCTAACGCCTGTAAACCACCCTCATGGGGTATATTGGTGTACAATGAAGTAATGTCCATGGACACAAGGTACCATTCGGGTTCGATCTGCATATTGTCCAAAATCTCTAGGAAATGACCTGTGTCTCTAATATATGAAGGCAAAGCTGTAACATAGTCCTTGATGTGAAAATCTACATATTTGGACAATGGCTCAACTAAAGAGCCTATACCAGCTACAGTTGGACGCGGTGTGTGTCCCAGAAATTCTTATGGATTTTAGGCAATGTGTAAATGCTAGCTCTAATGGGACTAGTTACAGATAGAAATAACATTTCTCCATGCTCAATTAAACCTTCACATTTCGATTGATAAAGAAAAACATCAGTTTCTTTTTTGAACACTTCTGTGGGGTCTGAGGTCAATGGTTGGTAAAAAGTCACATCACTAAGTTGTTTTCTAACTTCAGCAGTATAATTCAATGTGTTCATTACCACCACTGAACCACCTTTAGCTGCTGGTTTGATTTTTATATCCATATTTGATTCCAAACGTTTAAGGGATTTTGTCTCTGCCCTAGAAATATTAACAAAGTCAGGTGGAAAGTCTTGATCCAAAAGTGTTCTAGGTGGGCCGAAGACACCATTGGAGTAAAATTACATTGGAGGCATACCTTAAGGTTGGCCGATCACCCCGGGAGCTAAGAGTCTTAAATAAGTCAGGCTATAGTTGGAATAGGGTCAATTTTATTTCGGACTAGAAAGAATCACTTAACCTTGGGACAAATGCATTGATGAATAGTGTCATTAGAGATTATGAAGCCCAAAGAAAGGAAGTAATTGCGGATAATAAGAATAAAGAGGAAATTGTCTCACGATTTAAGGACACTCCAGATTTTAATGATTTTGAGAACAAATTATAAGCCAATATACAAAGAGAGGGGAACAAGATACGGAAGATTAAATTGCACAGATTTGAAAGGGACAGACTTGTATCTACATGACAAAGTCTGGGATTGGAATAGAAACAAAAATAAAAACAGACCCCAGTATTCCAAATGCCAGGGAAGAAATATAGATCAGAGACAAGGAAGAGTTCATCTTAAAACTCAGCTAAAATCTATATTATGAAATAGGAGTGATTCTCCCAATTATAATACCTCTGCAACTGAATCTGAACAGGAGGATTTTTTAGAGGGGGACTTGGAACACTTCGACACACAGCGGACTGTACAATTCTGAGAACCAGTCCTAGAACAGAGGAACCTACGAGGCAAGCATCTGGCCCAATCGTCAATTTTAACAGGAAACCTACAAGGAGGGGTGGAAGGAAACACAGGAGCCAAAACAAGGGGCAGAAGGGGCAAATAACGCCTAACAACATCATCATTAATATTTCTGATGTCATAATTAATGAGGACCAACTTTTGGTTTTGCAAAAGGGATTATCGCTTGTGCCAACACAGGATTCAAAACAGTTCGAGCTTTATCTGGATCTGCATCGTTTTACTAGAAATTTAAATTTAAAAGCTTTTTTTCCTAGGACTAATATGTGTTTGGGACCAGCAGGTACTGTTGGGTACATCTGCGATACATCACCAGCTGCAGTAGAGGTAAGAAAATTTAAACCTCCCTCTACCTTTATGCCCCCATATTGTGATGCAGTTAAAATTTTTGAATCTATTTGTGAGAGACAATTTAGAACACTTTTGGATCAAGACATTCCACCTGACTTTGTTAATATTTCTAGGGCAAAGACAGAAGCCCTTAAAAGTTTGGAATCAAATGTGGATATAACAATCAAACCAGCAGATAAAGGTGGTTCAGTGGTAGTAATGAACACATTGAATTATACTGCTGAAGTAAGAAAACAACTTAGTGATGTGACTTTTTACCAACCATTGACCTCAGACCCCACAGATGTGTTCAAAAAATAATTTGATGGTTTTCTTTATCAATCGGAATGTGAAGGTTTAATTGAGCATGGAGAAATGTTATTTCTATCTGTAACTAATCCTATTAGAGCTAGCATTTACACATTGCATAAAATCCATAAGAATTTGTGGGACCCCCCTTGGCGTCCAATTGTAGCTGGTATAGGCTCTTTAGTTGAGTCATTGTCCAAATATGTGGATTTTCACATTAAGGACTATGTTACAGCTTTGCCTTCATATATTAGAGACACAGGTCAGTTCCTAGAGATTTTGGACAATATGCAGATTGATCCTAAATGGTACCTTGTGTCCACGGACATTACTTCATTGTACACCAATATACCCCATGAGAGTGGTTTACAGGCGTTAGATTATTGGTGGTCCCTAGATTCAACATTAGAACATGGTTAAAAGAATTTCCTTCTGGAATATGCTGAACATGTCCTCATTAAGAACCATTTTCTTTTCCAAGATTTATTCTATTTACAGATTAAAGGCACGGCAATGGGTGCAACTTTTGCACCCAATTATGCCAATCTGTATTTAGGCAAATGGGAAAAGTGTACAATCTATGACAGTCAGTCTAATCCATTTTATGACAAGATAGACATTTGGCGCTGCTTTACCGATGATATTTTTATGGTGTGGCATGGCACACTCGAGGAGCTACAGTATATATATTTGTTAGATACTTGGAGAGTAGTGATGAAAACTTAACATTCTCACTACAACATGACCTCCAGTCTGTTTCCTTTTTGGATGTTAATGTTTTTTAAGGAACAAGATGGTTAGCTTGGTACAAAACTTTATAGAAAAGAAACAGATAGGAATTATCTACTATTAGCCTCGAGTTGCCACCCACACCATATGGTAGCCAATATACAGTACCTAAGGCACAAATGATGAGAGTTAGACAAACTGTAGCAATGATGTTGATTTTTTTACCTTTGGTATAGACATGTGTGATAGATTTTTGGAGAGAGGCTACTCCTATCATGCTACACAGGAAGCATTTAGAGAGGTAGGATGCACTGATAGATTGAATCTTTTGAAACCAAAAGCAGAACAACAGAAACACAACAGAATTAATTTTGTTACAACATATACTAGACATTCTAAATTGATTGCAAGCATTATTAAAACTAACTGGAATATTCTACAAGGAGAACCATTATTGTCAGAAGTCACCCAGAATAAACACAGAATGGTGTACAAAAGAGGCCCTGATTTGTGGACAGATGAAAACATTACTCACCTTAGTAATGTTGTTTCTTCTAATGGAGTCTTGCTATATTCTGACATATGCAGTGAGTCCCAACCTTCGAACTGCCCCGGAGATGAAAGAGTTAAACTTTCCATGCCAGGCATGGAATGCTGAGCTCGAGCTTGGTTGAGACTCTGTCTGTTGTTCTTCAAATAATGCTTGCTAAGCTTAATGGAGAAAAGGGAGCATGTGAGGAGGAGGACCCTGTAAAGGCATCTATCCTAAATAGATACTTTTGCTCAGTATTTACTGAAGAGAAGGTAGGGCAGGGCCCACAGCTCAGCATCATGGACACAGGGGGGAGGGAGGTGAGCACTACTCCCTTCACAAAAGAAAGGGTCCTACAAGAGCTTGCTAAGCTCAGGGTGGATAAGGCAATGGGACCTGATGGCATACATCCCAGGGTACTTAAGGAGCTAAAGGAGGAACTAGCAGAGCCATTAGCAGAATTGTTTAGTGAGTCTCTGAGCACAGGAGAGGTCCCAGAAGACTGGAGAAGGGCTCATGTGATCCCACCCACAAGAGTGGTAGCAGGAGGAGGCGGGAACTACAGACCGTCAGTCTTACCTCAGTAGTGGGCAAGATTATGGAGGCTCCTTAAGGAAAGGATAGTGCAACACCTGGAATCCATAGGGCACAGGATCCAAGACAGCATGGGTTTACAAAGGAAGGTCCTGTCAAACTAATCTCATAGATTTCTTTGACTGGGTAACCAGAGTGGTGGACCAAGGGGAGCAGTTGATGTCGCCTACCTTGACTTCAGCAAAGCTTTTGACACTGTTCCACATAGAAGATTGATAAATAAGCTAGGTAGGCTCGGGGTGGGTCGAAGTTGGTCAACTGGGTGGCAAACTGGTTGACTGGCAGAAAACAGAGAGTGGTGGTAAATGGTATACAGTCAGAAGAGATGCAAGTCACAAGTGGGTACCTCAGGATCAGTCCTGGGGCCAGTCCTATTCAACATCTTCATTAGTGACCTCCGCAGATGGACTAGAGGGTAAGGCTTGTCTGTTTGCAGATGACACCAAGATCTGCAACAGAGTAGATGATCCAGATGGGGTGGGCAGAATGAGAAGAGATCTGGATAAACTAGCAGAATGGTCAGAAGAGTGGCATCTGGGATTTAATGCAAAGAAGTGCAAAATCATGCACATAGGAAGAGAAACCCTGAAGCCACTTATAGGCTGGGAGGAGTTGCTAGCAGTCACAAAGGAAGAAAGAGACTTGGGCATCATCATCACTGATGACCTAAAATCATCCAAGCAGACCTCTAAAGCAGTAGGTAAGGCTAGGGGGTGTTAGGGTGTATTAGTAGGGTATCACAAGTCGTAAGAGGGAGGTAATAATCCCTCTGTACAAGACATTGGTTAGGCCCCATCTGGAGTACTGCGCAGTATTGGAGGCCACACCTTCACAAGGACATTAACCAAATTGAGGCAGTCCAGAGAAGGGCAACCAAAATGGTGCAGGGACTGCATCAGAAGACATATGAGGACAGATTAACGGAGCTCAATATGTATACCCTTGAGCAAAGGAGGGAGAGAGGTGATATGATCGAGACATTTAAACACCTTAAGGGCATAAACAAGGTGAAAGAGTCTAACATGTTTAAATATAAGAAAATAGCAGGACAAGAGGACACAGCATGAGATTAGAGGAGGCCGATTAAGGGGAATATGAGGAAATTTTTCACAGAAAGGGTGGTGGATGCATGGAATGGCTTACCACAAGAATTGGTGGCTTTGAATACAGTGCAGGGCTTCAAACAGGCATGGGATAGGCATAAGGGAGCAATACAAATGACTATGAATAGATAGGTCACTGACAGAGCAAAGGCCGATGGCACATTTATGAGGTAGAAAAAGAAATGGGCAGACTGGATGGGCCTTGCGGTCCTTATCTGCCGTCAACTTCTATGTTTCTATGTTTCTATGTAAACTCAAACCGTCAGATCTTTACGAGCTAAACTCACTAAGGTCCTGTGTGGAAGCTGTAAACCTACACTAGCCAACTGGCTATCAAACATAAGACACATTTTTTGGTCCCAAAACAAAGACTCAAGTCAGCAGACCCAAAAATGAAAAACATAACACCAACTCACCCCAAGAAAAGAAGGGGTGAAAATAACAAAGTGGGCAGCTACTAAGTGCCAACACTGCACTGCCCACCCACATCCCAAAAACAAAGGTTCTGAGAGGGGCAGGCGGGGGCGGGAGGTCAGATTATAGCAAGACTCCATTAGAAGAAACAACATTACTAAGGTGAGTAATTTTTTCTTCAAACAACATGAAGTCTTGCTATATTCTGACATATACAGACTACAAAGCAGTACCTCCACGGAGGAGGGACAGCACCTACTTAGGAAATAGGCTCTGAAGCACAGCTGTGACAAACTGAGCATCACTCCTAGCCTGGATGTCCAGGGAGTAATGCTTGGTAAAAGTGTGAACTGTTTTCCAGGTAGCTACTTGACATAGCTCTAGAATAGGGATGTCCCTGGCAGCAGCCAGGGAAGCAGCTGTACCTCTGGTAGAGTGAGCCCTCAGGCCTGGGGGGGAACCTTACCCAGTTTTTCATAGCAAAATTGTATACAAGAGACAATCCACCTGGCAATGGATCTTTTAGTGGCAGGTTTCCTTTACCAACCTCACCATAAGTGAGGAACAGTTGAGGAGTCAAACCTGTGACCCTTGGTACGCCTATGTAGTAACTAAGGGCTCTTTCACATCTAACTGTGTAGCCTCCTCTCGCCAGAGGAGGAATGGTCAGTGAAGTACACTGAAGAGACATAGATTGATTAAGGTGGAAATCTGAAACCACCTTAGGCAAGAACTTCCTGTTAGTCCTGAGGACCACCTTATCTCTATGAAAGGAGACAAAATCAGGCTCCACTGACAAGGCTTGTAATTCACTTATGCGTCTGGCAGAAGTGATGGCTACCAGAAACACAGTTTTCCAAGTCAAGTACTTAAGGTCTGCTGAAGACAAAGGCTCAAAAGGGGATTGCATAAGCTGAGCAATGCAAACATTAAGGTCCCAGGCAGGGGCAGGGTCCTTCAATGGAGGGTTGGTGTGAAGCAATCCCTTGAAAAACTTGGAGAATATAGGGTGAGCTGAAAGAGGAGAGGGCTTACCAGCTGAAATAAAAGCAGACACAGCTGCCAGATGCACTTTCAGTGTAGCTGGTCTCAGTCCCAAGCTATTTAAATGGGTCATATAATCAAGGACTGTGGGTAGATCAGCAGATTCTGGGGAAATATGCTTAACAGAGCACCATAAGGAAAATCTTTTCCATTTGGAATTATAAGTAGCCCTGGTGGAAGGTTTTCTAGAAGCCTTCAGGATATCCATTACACCTTGGGAGAGGTGTAAATCAGCAAACTCTAACTCTTCAAGTGCCAGGCCTTGAGATTGAGAGATTTGAGGTTCGGGTACCGAGCCCTCCTCTGAGCACAGGTTAACAAGTTGTAATTCCTGGGAAGACACAGGGGAAGATGGACTGCTAAGGACAGTAGGAGTGGATACCAGGGCTGTCTGGCCCAGTCTGGAGCAATCAGGATCATCTTGCAGGGTTGAGATCTGATTTTGATTAGCACCTTGAACAGGAGAGGGAAGGGGGGAAAGCACAGAGAAACTTCCCTTCCCAATTGAGAACTAAGGCATCCAGGGGACTGAGCCCAACACTGGCGCCTGCAACAAAAAGGGAAGTTGGTGATCGGGCTGCAAAAGATCTATCTGTGGGTGCCCCATCTGGAAAATATCACCTAAGACCAGGGGTCCAGTGACCATTCGTGATGGCCCTGGGAAATCCTGCTGAGAGCATCTGCCAGGACATTGTCCTGCCTGGGAGGTGAACTGCCATGAGGGAAGTGTTCAGGGAGTAGCCAGAGACCACAACTTCATTGCTTCGGTGCACAAGGCCGTAGACCGAGTGCCTCCTTGCTTGTTGATGTACCACATTGTGGTGGTGTTGTCTGTTCTGACCTGTACAACTTTGTTCTGAACAGATTTGGAAAAAACTTGAAGTGCTAGAAATACTGCTCTGAGTTCCAACAGATTGATGTGGAGCAGAGATTCCTGAGGGACCACAACCCCTGGGTGGAGAGGTCGCCCATGTGAGTCCCCCATCCCAAGAGGAAGGCATCTGTAGTAAGGATTAAAAAGTGAGACAGAGTGACAAAGGGAACCCCTTGTCTCAGATTGTTCTGATCCTGCCACCACTGTAGGGCCTGGATCAGGGTTCGAGTTACTGGGATCAATTTGGTCAGAGGGTCCTTCCTTTGAGACCAAAAGGCTCTCAAATGGAACTGAATGTCCCTCATCTGAAATCTTGCTCCCTGTACTACTGCTGTAAAAGCAGCCATGTGCCCCAGGAGCTGTAGAAAATGCCTTGCTGGTCGAGAGACCTGCAGGTTGAATGAGGAGGCCAGAGAGACCAGGGTCCTTGCCGTGTCCAGGGGAAGGAAGGCTCTGGCTTTCTCTGCGTCTAGCTCTGTGCCTATGAAGGTGAGGAGCTGGACAGGCACTAGAACTGACTTTGGAAGATTTAGAAGGAAACCCAAAGAAGTGAGCAGTTGCTGAGTTATCTGTAAGTGTAACTTGACTTGGTCTGGGGACTGGCCTACTATGAGCCAGTAGTCCAGGTAAGGGAAGATGGCAATTTTCTGCCTTCTTAGAGAAGCAGCTATTACTGCCAGGCATTTTGTGAATACCTTTGGAGCAGAGGTGAGGCCAAAGGGCATTGCTCTGAACTGGTAATGGCCTGAGGGCAGCTCGAACCTGAGGCACTTTCGATGGGAGCTTCTGATGAGCATGTGGAAGTAGGCATCCTTGAGGTCCAGGGACACTAGCCAGTCCCCTGGCCTTAGAGAGGGTAGAATAAGTCCCAGAGTCACCATTTTGAATTTTGGTTTTAAAAGGTGCTTGTTTAAGTATCTGAGATCCAGGATGGGCCGCCATTCTCCTGTCTTTTTTGGGGTAAGGAAGTACCTGGAATACAATCCTTTGCCCTGGTGTAGGGGTGGAACCCTTTCCACAGCTTTGAGAGCTAGGAGGGAAGAGACCTCTGCCTCTAAGGCAAGTGCCTCTGATGGATATGCAGGTGGAAAGGATCTGGTTCTCATCTTTGGAAACTTTCTGAAGCTGAAAACCAGTCCCTGGCTTACTACTTCCAGGACCCATCTGTCTGATGTCAGAGACTCCCAGTCCTGGACAAAGTAAGCCAGCCTGCCCCCTACAGGTAGCTGAAAATCGGCCCTGGCAACCCCATCAGGTTGCCTGCTTGGCAGGGGCTTTGGGCTGAGGGGTGGAAGCAGGCCTGCTTGTACCCCGTCTGCCTCTCCCTCTAAAGAACCCCCTCTGGGCATAAGCAGACGAGGAGGCCTGGGCTTGGTAGAAAGGCATATGAAAAGGCCTGCCCCTGCCCCTGGGAAGCTGCCTTTGAGGAGTGGCCTGCCTTTCCTTGGCCTGTGCACTCCTGTAGGTGGTCCTATACTCATCCATTTTCTTCATGTAATTCTCTGTCTGCTCCCCAAACAGAGAATTACCCACAACAGGAAAATCCATGGCCTTAGTCTGGGTATCCTGAGACAGGCTAGTACATCTGAGCCAAGCCATTCTTCGAAGTGCCACAGATGTAGCCATGACTCTTGATGACACATCATTTGAGTCCACTGCAGCATGGAATTGCACCTTGGATGCCTCAATACCAGGGACCTGTTTTGCTAAAGCCATGACAGTGTCCCATCTGGATTTCTGATATCTAGCCACATAAGCCATATAATTCGCCTGTCTGAGTCCCAAGGATGCTGCCATGTACTGTTTCTTTGCCATGGCATCAATCCTCCTGGAGTCCTTGTCCGGGGTGTGAAGCCAAGGGAATATTTGCCTTGTCGCAGCCTGCACCATACCCCAACATGGCTGCATTGTTGTGTAAGGAACTCCGTATCAGGGCCTGACAATGTGTACCTCTTGTCCATTCTCTTATCCACAGGAGGTATAGTGTTAGGAGTTTTTAGAATTTTAAATGTCTGTTTCCCAAAAGATTTATGCAAGGGAATAGACAGCCTCCTAGACTCTGGGATATCCATCATTTCCACAAAGTCAGGCTCCTCTTGATCATCCACAGCTTTCTCCATAGGGAGCTGGAGGGTTTCAGCCACTTTTTTATAAAACATCAAATAAGAAGGGGACTCAGAAAGCCTAGGAGGAGACACTCCTGAAGGTCTATCTGGGGAGATGTCCGGGTCAATGGGCACATCCAGACTTTCAAATCCACATTCACTCTCCTCATACTCCTCTTCCCCCTCCTCCGGTTCATAATACTCCTCTAAATCATACTCTTGAACCGGTGGAACTGGCCGAACCGAGCGCCTACCTGATGGTGTCGGTTCGGTTGGAACCGGGGAAAGCGACTGGACAATTTTGATCGCTTTGGCTATTTCTTCAGCAGTTGGAGAGGAAAGTTTTGGCTCCACACCAGCTGATTTTCTAGTCCTTTTTGCTGGAACCGACTCCTCAGAGTCGGATCTCCTTTTGCCCGAAGAAGTCTCGCCCTGGTCAGAGGGCACTCCTTCTGGTTCGGTCTGAACCGAACCGGGCTGGCCATCCGGTTCAGCGGACTTTTTGGCCTCCCTTTCCCTGAGCCTACCAACTCTCTTTTCTAGGGTAGCTGCAGGAAAATTTTACAAATCTGGCAGTCTGCATTGAGGTGGTCAAACCCCAGACAATAAACACAGATGGTGTGGGGATCAGCCTTGGCAAAGACTTCCCCACACACACTACAATGTTGAAACCCAGTGGGCCCGGTTTTTCTTTTGGGTTTCTCAGACATAGTGCCAGTCCTATCCAAACTTACCCTTTTATGGCAATCCGCCAGGCAAGACCCTCTTATCGGTTCCTAACCATGTCACGGGTCGAGGAAAAAACGTAATAAAATCAGTTTTTTTTAGAACCGATAACGATAAGAACTGGTAACCACACTCTAAAAGTACAATTTAAGATTTTTTAACAACTTGATCGGTTCAAACCGAACCGATGAACCGTTTACAAGTTCCGCACAGAATAAAGTAAAATATAACCTATCTAGTATTCACAAATACCACAGACAAGAGACTGAACCGACAGGTTATGGTTTAATTTTGGTCGAAAACCGAGAAAACGGCACTTTAACCGACAAAATGAACTGAGCAGAAGGAAAAATCTCCGGAGTGACTGTTCAGTGAGGCGGAGTAAAGAATCTGACGGTTTGAGTTTGAAGAACAACAGACAGAGTCTCAACCGAGCTCGAGCTCAGCGTTCCATGCCTGGCATGGGAAGTTTAACTCTTTCATCTCCAGAGCAGTTCGAAGGTTGGGACTCACTGCATATGTCAGAATATAGCAAGACTTCATGTTGTTTGAATAGTTCAGAGCTACACTGGACCATTAACTGAGGCAAATCATACCAGCAGACCTCCACTTACTAGGGGTATGCATAGTTGTGGTAACTGTAAATTCTGCAATCATATACTTGAATGTAGTACCTTCACTAGTTGCAATGGGACAAAGATTTGTGAGATTAGAGACTTCATTACATGTAGTACACAAAATGTAGTCTATTTGGGCACCTGTAATTGTGGGGCTTTCTATGTTGGTAAAACCACCCAAGCTTTAAAAGTACAAATGGGTGAGCATTTTCGTTCTATAGCTAACAATGATACTAGGAGTGCACTTTTGATTCATTGCAACATGAATAAAATGAATACTGAGGAACACCTATTTAAATTCTGTGGTCTTGAAGTTGTTTGATTAGGCCCTAGAGGGGGCGATTTGGATGCCAAACTGAAATACAGAGAATCCCACTGGATCTATACCTTGGGAGCCCTTACGGCCCCAGGTTTGAATGACAAGATTGATTTATTACCTTGTTTACAAAGAAGGTAACCACTCTCCTATGACCTGATGATACAAATATGTACTGCATTTTTTTCCTTCTTTTTCTATCTCTGTTTTTTAATTTTTACTATTTTCTCCCTTCCCCCACCTCCTTCCCTTTTCCCTACTTTCTTTCCATTTCCCTTCCCCCTCACCCCTTTCCCTTCACCCATAAACATCTACCCCCACCCCACCCCCTTCCTCTCTTTTCTTTTCTCCTCTTTCTTGATATATAATCTTTAAGTACAAATTACTATGAATTGGGATTTCTAATATATATTTTTTTGTTTCTCTCTTTTTAAGGTTAAAATGATCTTTAAAAATCCTTATGACACGGAGCATCATATTGCATTTCCCGGAGGCTGGGAGCAGATCTCCTGTCTAGTATATTATTCTCATGACACTTGTTTATTTCAGCTGCTGAATCATTTGTTTTTAATATTATGTACTTATAGGGTATTTTAAGCACTTTACAGCTTTAAATATAAGTTGCTGTTTACCTAGAGCATTTGTGTGCTAAAATATTAGGTCTATTTTTTCCTGTATTATTAGTATTAATCAAGAAAACACATGTTCTGGTTATTGTAGCTTTAAATCTTTTCCCTATATGTACTAGTCTGTTTTTAGTATGTATCACCCCCCAATGACATGCAGATAGCACAAAACTGGTTGGGATTACTTGCTGTTGAGTCCTTTGGCTGATTGTAGCATCTGCTTTTTTTCATTAAATAAAAATATGCCTGTTTGACGCCCAGTGGAGGAGTGCTGAGTTTGCTGTTCACATATTTCCCTTTATTCGAGCACACTCTGTGACTGTTTGAGCTGTTTTTGTCCATTTCCTATAATAACCTGTTAACACCTGCAGAGAGACTGATGTTGGTGACATTGTCCTGTAATGCTGATCTCAGTGCGGGTCCAGCGGGTCCCTACTTGGCACAATGGCAATGGCATAGGGTAAATTATATTTTCCAGCTGTGAGGGTAACGGGATTGCTCCCCTTTATCTCCTTACAAACGGGACACCATTTGCCCCATAAGTATTTTATTTCTTACCTATATGTCAAATCATACATGAGGAATCACTAGCGACTTTGACTGAATGTCCCTCTCAAATACTGCAGTTAATACAAACCCATATTCGGGAAACTACCTCTGAACATTTAATTAGTAACATTTTAAGGCAATAAGCGGCAGAAAGGGGGATTTGACCAACTCAGTCAGACTTACATGGTCAGAGGAATTACAAGTAGTAATAAATGAGACAGCTTGGACTGAATCAGCATTGCCAGCTTTTAAAACCTTCTCCTCCCCATATTGGAGGGAATACAGCCATCTTGGTAAAATATGGGGAATTGGCAGTGGGGGAGTGCTGGAGAGGCTGCGTGTGCAGCTCGGCAAACCAGTCATGTCCTCTGGTTTTGTCCAAGGATAGCAAAATTTTGGTCAGAGGTCCTCAAGGAACTGGGGGCAATATATGAAACTGTAGAATTATTTACCCCAACGTATTTCTTAACTTTCATTAAACCCGAAGGGCTACGAATTGATAAGAAGATACTTGAACAAATTTCCAAACTCATTATAGCAGCCCATAAGACCATTACCAGATTGTGGTTTACCAATAAAATGCCCACCAAAGAGGCCTGGTTAACCTTGTCCAGGGAGATATATGCCCTCGAGTGCCTCTCAACCAGAATATTAGGTAGAACTGAGAAATTTGACATCCTCTGGAAAAAATGGGTGTCCTGTCAATTAGATCACTATTCTGACTTCATCCCATAAAGGGACATGAGGTTATAAAGGAGTACTGCTGTTTAATACATTAATAGGTGTTCCATTCTATAGAAATAATTAAAATAAAACATCATATGATCATTCTAGGGACTGGTGTCTCATTATGCCTTGCCAAAAGTCAATACACTCGAAAGGGGAATTAATATTATATTAAGTTACAACCTTAAGCTGGACATTGATGAACTAATGTTAAGACTTTTCTCTACACCCTGTATTTCATTCTCTATAAGTGGAAACATGTACTAAGAATAATTTGTAGCCATTTTGATGTACCCTGCCTGCAAAGACCAGAATTTCTTAAAATATTAAATAAAAAAAAAAAACAATTTCATCTCCATCTCTTCTCCACACTGTCCTCACTGGGTCATCAAGCTCCTCAGCAGGGGCTTGCCCCTTCCTTCTGTAAGCCTCCCGGACCAAGGGGTGTAACAGATATTTACTCTTCACTTCTTTCAGCCATTTGAGCATGACACAGCTCAACCAGACATCCAAACTTATGGGCATTTGTGCCTACTAATACAGACACTCCATCAAGGTTATTAGCTTCTGGGTAAATCAAAGCTAGGGTCTCTTTAGCTTCACTCACTCCAGCCACTTTCGTAAGGAACGTCATCCACACTTTGACATAGCTGAAATATGGGTATGCCTTTTCACTGAGGCCCCACACATGCAGTCCCTCAAATGGCTGTATTTCCATGTCTGGTAAATGCTGATCATACCAGGATTTAAAAATAATGGTAACCTGGGAGTCACTATCCAGAATAGCCTGAGTGGGGACTTCGCTGATGGTGATGTTGGTCTCGGTTGTCGGTCCCACTAACTTTCGCATGTCTACTGGTGCTAATGTGGTGGTTTTGCCAGATGAAACTCTTGTGCGAGTCATGGAGCTGGACTTGCCAGGGGCCCCGTTGTGCTCCTTTACCGGGCCCCTCCGTAGTTTCCCTGTTTGTGGGCTGGGTTGGTGGATACCCTATCTCTGTTAGATGAACGGTCTAAAGGTGCTCTATACCCCCTCTGTATATGGCCCTCGCCCCATACCTATAACAAATGACAGGCTCCTGGGGCTACGGCCGGTCTGTTGATGCCAGACGGGCCCCAGGCATTCCCAATGGGGCACTCTGAGCTGTGTGATTCCATTCTACAACCTGCTTATTCCCCTGGGCAACAACCGGCACCCCTCTCCCCATCCTCTCTAGTTCAGCAACCCTCCGGACTAATTCCTCTACTTGAGCCTTGACTCCTACATCAAATGGGTTACTGGGGCAGGGGACCCACTGTCAAATGTCATCGGGCCTATGTTAGGGACTATACAACTCATCCCGGGAGTCTCTGATGAACCTGAACCCACATTTAGTTTAGCTAAGGAGACTACATCCCTGTACTCCCTCAACAAAGTCCTTAATTCTTGTACCTCACCAGGGGGGTACCTCTCGCTCCATCTGCATCATAGCCATGGAGGCCCTATGCATCCCCCAGTGACCCTACTCTTCTTTAGCCTCCCGGACCTCCAGTACCAAAACCCAATATAAAGGGGGTTATTCTTCCTGTCTGCCAAATGCAACTGTAACACCAACAAAGGGGAATAACAAGCGGCCTTCACTACATGCTCCTGCCTGATCTGATTTAGATCATGGGCAGCTACCCCCCCTTTTCGGAACACCCTCTGCACTGCTCTTTCCACCCGGCTCAGGAAAGCAGACAACTGTTCCCCCTCCCACTGCCTAGTGGTTTTAAACTTCCACATGAGGTCCTCACAGGTTTCTGGACTTCCAAATATGCTTTCCAAAGCTGTAAGTTTGTATGTCTTTTTACTCTGTTATTGAATTGTATGTCAGAGTTAATGTTGTATATGTATTTATTGTTTTTACTTGTCGTCTGTGAAAATGGGCATTTATGCTCATCAGGCCTACAAGAATAAAAAAATAAATGAAAAATGAAATGAAATGAAAAGATATACCTGGGCTGGGGCTTCAGGATCTGTGGCTCATAAAGAATGTATAACCTCTAAAGCAGGATCCCGTAAACTCTCCATTAATCATTTCCACTTCTCAACTTTAGAACACTGCCAGTCTTGAACTAATGGGGTGACACTGTCCATCCAGGCCTCCAACTCGTCCTCACTATTCAGGGTAGGTTTTACCCCTGAAAACATCCTCAGTTTATGGTACAACTCAAAGGCTATAGGCATGGAACCAGGCAGGGGTTTCTCAAACTTTGGTGCCTTAGGAACTGATCCAACTCCTCGTCCCCCTCTCCCCGGAGAGAACACACTAAAGGACGTTGTTACTGCTGGCAGAGCTTCAGCCAATCCCTCCACCACCAAAGCCCCAGTCATCCAACTGACTTCAAAGGACTGAGTACTCTCTATCAGCACAGTGAATGTACACCTAGTGGAATCAAACATTTTACCTTGCACTTTTACCTTCCCCAGTCTCTTTATGGTGAATGCACATTTTCAACATCCCTGTCTTCCATCTCTGGGTGTAGCCAGAGCAAAAGAAAATACTTCTGGGGATCCATTTTTATTCCCCCACTCCATTCCACCAGCCTCATCTTATCCTTCTCGGTAGGCTTAAACTTGGGATGGGGATGAGTGAGCTTGGGACCCAGGGACCCCTAATTTTTCAGTGCAAGCATGGCTGGGGAACAGGAGATCCCAGCAGTACATCCAAGATGTAGCCCCGGCGCCATATGCCAGTGGGTTACCCACCTTGCCTGCTGTCCTTGATACCAGGCAAGGGGCCTGGGTCCTGCTACGGTGACAACTGGAGGTTCATTCCCAGAAATATTGATAATAGCATGGTGCCTCCACCCAGAGTAAAGTATCAGTGAGCCAGGTATCCGCATGGTACAGCTCCCTGGGATACTGTACCTATCCACCCCCCAACCAACCACTCTGCACACTGTGTCCTCAAATACCTTGTTCCACCATAAATCATATATCCCAGCAATAAGCACATGCAATGAATTTCACTAACACAGCAGTTTCAACAAACAAATTCACAGCTTTATTCAGGGGGGAAGGACTAGAGAAGGGATAACGGGACAAAAGGATTGCTATGAAAAGAAGAAGAAAAGTTAGTGAAGTAAGCAACACTAATGAATATTTGTTCCCGCAGGCCAAACCCACCTCACTGGTACCAGTGTCCCCAAATTGTCTCTTGGGGTACCCACTAGATGCAGGCCTGATCGGTGCCACAGGTTGGCCGGCTGTTGGAGCCCCGAAATATTATAAACTGAAGTTAAGAAAACAGACCAGTTCCCCCGTTCCTTTCCTTTCCAGGAGCCAAGTCCTGGTTACTCACAGTTCATTGATCTCAGCACCTGGGGATGAAGCTCCTTGTCCAGTGCAGCAAAGTAGAAGCAGGCTGGCCAGGATCCCTCTGGCTGGATGGCACTTGCTCGAGGATCTTGCAGCTGGTCACCTTAATTGTAGTTCTGGCCGCTTGTCACCTTCAGCTGCTTCTGGCCCGTTGCAGAGCACTGTGGCAGGACAACATCAGCCCCAGAAGGCCCAGACCGGGGGAGTGGCTTCACAGCCTGGCTCCCCCAATGGGTCGCAGTTCCCCAGCACCCCAGCAAGTGTCGGTGACCTCCTGAGACAGTGAGTCCTACTTGGAAGGGGTTAGCAAGTTCCCTCCCTGGCTCTGGATAAAGACTCCCCAACGGCAGGAGTCCTCCTGCAGTCCCTGCATGGAGTTCTAGGCAAGAAAAAATTCACAGGCAGTTACTCCAATAAAGTCCAGTGCCAATTTGAGAGTGTGCTAGCCACTATTCCAATAAGCACAGGAACCCAGGAAAAACAACGCCCTGCACCCCAGTTCACACTTTCCAGTTAAGCAGTGTCCACAACCTTCTCTTCAGTTGCAGCCAGGCCTCAGCTCTCATCCACTTTAACCAGTTCTCTCAGGACACACACAGCACCTGGCTAGCACCCCAATGACCAGAGACACTCTGCCTCTTCAGAATTCCAATTTCAGTCCCACACGAGCAAATGACCTCAGCAATAACTGTAGCACTCTAATAATCTGCAGTCTTCTCAGCTAGTTCAGTTTCCAAGTGCAGGGTTTCTGCAGCATTTAGTTTTCTTCCAACAACAGCAAAGTGACTTCTTATTACCTGGGGAAACAGATTCACAGTTCAGTCTCTTTCCTTCTTTCCCCTTCTCAGTCCAGTTCCGCAGCAAGTACCTGGGGAATCAGAATCTCAGCTCAGTCTCTCTTCCTTCTTTCCCCTTCCCAATCCACTTCTGCCAACCAGCAAATCCCAAATGAGGCTTGGTTAAGTCCCTGAAGCTCAAGGTCCACTCTCACAGAACAGTCCTGACTCATACAGAGCCCGGGAACAGACTGAAGAAAGCCCAGAAAGTCCACACTGTTTCAGCCAAAAATCCAGCGTCCTGATTGGCTGATGGAGTCTATTAATATTCGATACCCATAGAGATAGAACAGTTTCGTAAGAACTTACCGTAACAGTAGATCTTGCAGCACGTAACACCATTAGGAATATGCCGCCAGGCACTAGAACCCCACAGAAAATGTTCTAGCTAGCAGTCTATGGAGGGGGACTGCCCCCCTAACGCTGGCCCTGCCTCTGACATCACACATGGTATAAAGGGGTGGTCCCCTGGCACCACCTCAGTTTGCCCACCGCAGACCCGGTTAGCATACAGATGGGAAACCAAGGAGGTTCTCACATCCCCCAGAGATAAAACTACAGTTACATAAACTTGGGGGTAGTAGGGAGAGAAAGCACCTGCTGCAAGAGCTCTTCTTGAAGATCTACTGTTACGGTAAGTTCTTATGTAATTGTACTATCTTACTTCGAGATAGAGCTCTTGCAGCAGGTAATACCATTAGGACTGAATCCCAAGCAGTACAAGGATAGACTCTAGCTCAGAAGGGTGGTGGTTATGAAAATAGGTAAACCACTGGTACTCCTAAGAGAGTAGTTCCTAGAGGATGGCGAGGCCAAAGCCTGCTCTCCTCCATGAAGCAATGTCCCGACAGTAACATTTTATGAAGGTAGGGACTGCACTCCAATTAGCAGGTGCACAAAGATCTGCTGCTGAGACATTCCTTAAGGATGCAAAGGAAGTGGCCACACCACTAGTAGAATGACCCATAACCGGTCGCTGTAAAGGCTTGTCGTATATTTGGTAACAGAACACTATGCAATTGACCAACCATTTGGCCAAAGTCTGTTTAGTCACTGGTGCCCCTAACATCCTTTGGGCAAAGGAGACAAACAACTGGTCTGTCCTTCTTGAAGATCAGGTGCAATCTATGTAGAAATGAAGAACTCTATGAACATCCAGAGTATGTAAAAGGGCCTCCCCTTTATTGTGTACTCTGGGAAGTAAACTGGAAGTTGAATGTCCTGGTTGAGCGTAAACTTGGACACAATCTTTGGAAGAAAATGAAAATTACGTACCTACCGTAATTCTTGATCTTCTCTTGTATCTACACTATTCTTTACTGCTGGGCGAAGCAAACACGGCACCAGCTCAGAGCTTTTTTTTTTTTGGGGAGTTGGTGCCACATGGCGCAGCCCACGAGGCCGCACACTGTGTGGTGTTTGAGGGTTCGCTGTTAGACACCGCAGACTCCTCCTCTATCCCAGTTCTGTTCTGCAGGAGAGAAATGAAAAAGGGGGTAGAGAAATTTAAAGATGAGGCAAGAGAGCAGAGGGATAGGAAAAGGAAAGGATATAAACTGAAAAAGGAATAAGCCGGCCAGAGGACAGAGGGAACAGAGCTTTCTAACTGGCCTTAGGGCCTCAGCCTCTGGGCAGCGGCAGCACAGGAAAGAGAGAGTAAAAGAGAGAGAAAGGAATAAGAAAATAAAGATATAAGATATAGGGGAAGAAGGAGAGACCTCCACCATGCTGAGACGGAAGACCAGTGGTTTATTTTTAGTCTCAAAAACCTGAGAGGTATGAAGACACAGGTGCAAAGATCCCGTCAACTTCACGGACCACTGGACAAAGATCCAGAACAACAGAATTTGAGATGGTCTTGGAGAATATAAGTATGGCGGAGACTGACCTTCCCTACCCCAAACCCAAATTCGGGATGAAAGTCCTGGTGCATGGCCCTTTCAAGCTTACCAGTTGGCGGCTTAGCCAAGGGAGGAAAAACTCCTACAAAAGGAGAGGACTCAGTCCAGAAACAACCCCTAAAAAATAGGGGAACAGCGAGAAAGGAAAAGTGGGGGGGAGTCCCTATGGGTCCTCCCATGAGATGCAATGACGAAGTCCCCACCCTAAACGAGTTGACAGCAGACAAACAGATCCGCGGCAAGTCATGGATGGACCTCACCATGTACCCCACTGAGAACCCCAGGGAGTTCCTTCCAAGGCCAGGGAAAAGACTCTACTCACCGCCCTCATAGGTTGGGCGCTCTGTGGCTTTAGCGAAGGAAACAGAGGGTCCTGAGGTACCAGGGGAACTCTGCCCCCAACTGGCCTCGAAGTGGGGGAGGGTGAGCAGGGTGGAGGTGGTGCCCAGGAGCTGAGGCCTAAGAGGGAAAGGTGGGCAGGAATCAATAATGAATGGTGAAGATACAAGAGATAATCAAGAATTATGGTAGGTATGTCATTTTCACATCTTCCCCTTGTCAGTCTTCACCATTCATTACTGCTGAGTGAGTACCAAGCCCACCCAAAGGGGACCTGGCACTGCCCTAAGGAAACAGTTTCCCTCAGCCTCCTGCAGGGGAGATGCAGAAGGGGGAGACCCTGTTGCCATACTAAGTCATACATGGCCTAAGTCTGGTCAGGCTGAGGAGGTGTCCCCCGTGGCCAGGGGTACGAAAGACACCCATGTAAATTCCTCCTTGCCCTGCGGAAGAAAAGACAGGTTCCCAGAAGGCAGAGGAAATCACCCTACACAGGGCAATGGGTGACAGTCTAGACAGGCAAAGCCATACCATCTGCCTAATGCAGATCGCTGTCCCTACCAGTCCGGAAGCCACCTCATTTGCATCATGCGATGCCCTTGCCTGGTGACTTGCACGCTCCAGACCCTGTGCAGAAAGGGTAATGGCTTGCCTAGATTCCTCTGAATCAGGCAATGATGCTAACACCTGTGCCAACATCGACCACAGATGCCTGTTGCAGGCAGCGTGGTGAGCCTGAAGTGATATGATGCAAAGCAGCACACGAGCTGAAGAGAAAATTCTTCTTCCCCACCAGTCGAACTCAACAGAATCCAGATCCGGTGGTCAGTCTTGTGCCGGGTGTTGAAGCCCGGAAGGAATATCTAAAGCTGTCAGCCCCGAGGGTGGGTAAGGCAAAGAACCAAGAGACTCCTGGGGAGCTCAGTACTTCCTCCTGCAGTCTGCTGGAGCTGGGGATGCGGTGGCAGGTGACTGCCAGGTGTGGACTGACGCTTCCTGGAAGGGAATAAGACAGGAAGGTACCACAAGGTGGTTTGCGCTGAACTCACTCAAAAAGGAGCGCGTCTCCCGCTCAGTGTTGTGTCTTACCACATGAGAAATATGGAGCTCCTGAACCAACCTCAAAAGGAATCGCTGCTATTCAGTGAAATCAGCTTCAGAGTAGAGGTTCCTATTCCTCAGATGAGGAAGCCGAGGAAGTACAGGGGCTCAGATATTCAGAGTCCTCCTGCGGTGTGGAGACAGGCGAAATACCTGCTTGTCCATGGCTCTAACATACCTAGGGAAGGCCGCCGCAGTAGTTCTGTACGTCTCCCAGGTTAAGGATCCCATAGGGCCCACATGACCTGGGAGAGGGGGTGGTGTCTGCAGAGGGATTGAGGAAGGGTAACTGACAGAAAGTGCCCAGCCTCTGAGACCTCGTAGTAGATCCACCTGCATGGGGGATCCGGTGGTCAGTCCAGTCAGCGGATGCTGAAAATGTGAAAACAAATCCTGCCTGAGCCCTGGGGGAGATTCTCACCTGTGGTGTGACTGGGTCTGTATGGTTCCAGAAGGACAAACCCCAGCACCACCCACTAAGGGCACCTCTGGAGTCTCAGAGGAGGAGAAGCAGAGTTCAGCACTGTGACTCCTCCGCACCCCCTGCAGGGTAATGGAGGAGGGCTCCCGTGTTTAAGCCCAGTCTCTCAACCCCTCAGACTCCGAGGCTGCCTTCTTCCTCGAGCCCAGTGCTGAGGGGTCCCCCAATCCTGCAGGCCCCATGAAAGAGGCCGCAGAAGAGAAGGTCCCCATCCCAACCTCAGTAGCCAGGACAGCACCAGAGGTGGCAGCTCTCCCGGCCCCTGAGGTCAGGACCATCACCCCAGGAACCTCAGAACTGCTATCCACAGCTGGGCCTCCCATGTCGGCATCAACATGGGGGTCCACAGAGACCACAGAATCCAGGGTCCCCAGGAGATGAGCACTGGGGTGCCTGGTGTTACATCCGGGAGGTTCCCTGACTCTGAAGAGTCGGGACAAAAATCTGGATCAGCCAGCGAATCATCCTCCTCCTCCAAAGAGGAGGAGGCCACACAGACCACTAGACTAGCCACCCCGGGAGTCCTTCTGCCAACGGCACTGTTCCAGGACATAACAACAACTGTGGTGCCGCCATGATCACCGGCACTGTGAACAGCACAGGGATCCAAGATGGTGCCAGCGCACAGTGCCGAGGGTCCACTGGTGCTGGGCCCAGCAGCCATGGGCCACAACAATGGGGGAGCCTACACCTCTGAGGAGGTGACTGTCATAGCAGTGCTCCCGACCCGGCTCCGTAGGGAACCGAGCCGTTCCTCCGGCACCATGGAAGAAAGCTCCTCTATGGCAAGACTAGAATCAGAAGAGAAGGCTTCCTCCTCACCGGGCCATATAGACCCGAGAGGGGACCCGAAGACAGGGTCAAGAGTTCTCGCCATGGCATCCCTAGAACGACATCGTCCTATGAAAGTCGGCAGGGCCTTGAGGACTTTAAACACAAGGATCTCAAGAACACAGCAGTCCATGAAGAAACAGGCATCGCAATTATCCATATCATGGTAGGGACCCAGGCAACAAAGGCAGATGTCATGCTGGTCTGTTACGAAATAATGCCGGCCACAGGGTCACCGACGCATGGGGTAACAGCCCACTTTGGATTTCTTCCTAGTCAGTAACCTGACATGATGCCGAAAACAATTTACAAAAAAACTACAGAAATAGCCCTGGTGTTGTCGGTAAGAAATGTAAAAGGAATGGGCTTACCGAGTAGTAACGGCGTTAGGTGGATACTCAGAACCGGGACGGAGAAGACAACAGCACAACAGAAAACACACAGCGTCGAATTGCAGAAAAGGCCTTCTGACGCAGCAAACTTCTGGTCACTCGCACAGCAGGTGCTACCTCGACGGTGGGAGAAAACAGAACTGGGGCGGAGGAGGAGTCTGCAGCGCCCAATGGCCAACCATCAAGCACCACGCAGTGTGTCAGTCTCATGGGTGGCGCCATCATGCCAACTCCTACCGCCCCAATAAAAGCTCCCGATCAGGTGCGTGCCTCCAGCTTACACCCAGCAGTAATGAATGGTGAAGATTAACAAGGGGAAGATCTTAAGATTGGTGCGCAGGGATACCCTGGCCCTGTGGGAAATCAAATAAGGCTCCTTACACATCAGAGCCTGAAGCTTGAAAATCCTTCTGGCTGAAGCAACTGCAACTAAACATAACACTTTCCAAGACAGGAAGGGTAGCTCGCTACTTGTAGCTGGCTCAAAGGGAGGCAACATAAGTTTTTCTAACATAAACAAAAAGTCCCAGGGGGCAATATGGTCCCACCTGGGAGGTCTGATGTGCATGACGCCATGCAGAAAAGTCTTGGACAAGTCCAACTGCGCCAGAGTACTGCCCTCCACAGATACGTGATACGCTGACATTGTAGAAAGGTGTACCTTTATGGACGAGTAGCTAAGACCCTTGCCAGACAGGGAAAGATGGTATTCTAATACTGAATTTACTGGGCCTGTAAAAGGATCTAGGAAATGTAAGGATGCCCACAGGCAGAAATGTTTCCATTTCATGGCATATGTGGCCCTAGTTGAAGGTTTCCTTGCGGCCACAATTACCTCCACTACCCCTGAAAATACCCCATATCTGTCCCTGATTAAGTCTGCAGGAGCCATGCATGCAGATGCAGTGGGTGAAGATTCGGGTGCACTAAGATTCCCTGTTGCTGCGAGAGTAACCAAAGGGACAGGGGCAAGGGAACTGGAGGTTCTAATGCCAGCTGTTGAAGCAGTGGGAACCAGATCTGTCGAGGCCAGAATGGCACAATGAGAATCATGGTAGCCTGTTCTGCTCAAAGTTTGAACAACACTCTGAATCAGAGGAAAGGCATACAGAAACTTCCCTGCCCAAGAGAGGGACAACGTGTCTCACCAGAAAACACCAGGCCCTGGATCTAGTGAGCAGAAATTGGGCAGTTTGGCGTTGTGTGGGGACGCAAAGAGATCCAGTTCTGGAAGGCCCCACTTTCCAAAAAGGTCATCTACTACATCTTGTAGTGGCTCCCACTCATGAGCCTGAGACCGAGAGTGGCTGAGGCTGTCGGCTAGGGTGTTTTGAACCCCGGGAATGTGAACCCCTGTGAGTTCCTGGTTGTGCTCTACTGCCCACTACCACACCCTCATGGCCTCTCTGCAGAGGGGATAGGAGTGTGTGCCCCGCCTTGTTTGTTTATGCAGAAGACCACTGGCATGTTGTCTGACTGGATCTGTAGAGGCCCTGGCAAGAGAATCATCTGGAATGCCTGTAAGACTTAAAGAACGGCTCTCATCTCCAACACATTTATGTGGAGTTCTCGTTCCACCATGGTCCAAGTCCCTCTTGTCTGGTGGACTCCGAAATGTGCCCCCCATCCTAGTCCCGAGGTATCCCTTGTCAGGATTTGCTGAGGACTTCGACTTATGAAGGGAGTCCCGGATTCTTTTCTTCATTCATTCTTTATTCATTACAAATTGGGTTTACAACCTTTGAGTCAGAGACTCATTTACAAAGGCACCTTGTCGCAGAGAGGGCAGACATCAAGACAGTCATTACAGTGCAGATTAAAACAGGGTAACATTACAGGTGCAGTAAAAGGAACATAGGGCTGCAAAAAAATCTATCTGTGGAGTACCCCATCTCGAGAAAATCACTTTCAAAACTAGGGGATCTAGGGTCCATTCGTGATGGCCCTGGGATATTCTACTCAGAGCATCTGCTAGGACACTGTCCTTCCCTGGGAGGAGAACTGCTATCAGACAGGTTTGCAGGGAATAGGCCTGGGACCACAACTTCATTGCTTCTGTGCACAAGGCCGTAGAACGAGTGCCTCCTTGCTTGTTGATGTACCACACAGTGGTGGTGTTGTCTGTTCTGACCTGGACCACCTTGTTCTGTACAGATTTGGAAAAGGCTTGCAGAGCCAGAAACACTGCTCTGAGTACCAGGAGATTGATGTGAAGCAGAGATTCCTGAGGCGATCACAGCCCTTGGGTGGTAAGATCCCCAAGATGGGCTCCCCAGCCCAGCAGGGAAGCATCTGTGGTGAGTATCACTAAATGAGACTGAGTGACAAAAAGAACTCCTTGTCTCAAATTGTCCTGATCCTGCCACCATTGCAAGGCCTGGATCAGGGTTCGAGTCACTGGGACTAGTTTGGAAAGGGAATCCTTTCTTTGGGACCAGAAGGCTTTTTAGTGGAACTGAATGTCCCTCATCTGGAATCTTGCTCCCTGGACCACTGCTGGGGAAGCTGCCATGTGGCCCAGAAGCTGAAGGAAATGCCTTGCTGGTCGAGACACGTGTAGGGTGAATGAAGAGGCCAGTTCCATAAGGGTCCTTGCCCTGTCCAGGGGAAGGAAGGCTCTTGCCCTTACTATATCCAGCTCCGCCCCTATGAAGGTGAGGAGCTGTACTGGCTTGAGAACTGACTTTGGAAGGTTGAGAAGGAATCCTAAAGAAGTGAGCACTTGCTAAGTTATTTGCAAATGTGACTTGACTTGGTCTGGAGACTGACCCACTATGAGCCAATCCAAGTATGTGAAGATGGAGATCTTTTTTCTCCTTAGGAAAGCAACCACTACTGCCAGGCACTTTGTGAAAACCCTTGGGGCTGATGTTAGGTCAAAGGGCATTGCTCTGAACTGATAGTGGCCTGAGGGCAACTCGAACCTGAGGTATTTTCTGTGGCAGCACCTGATGGGAATGTGAAAATAGGCATCTTTGAGGTCCAGGGAGGCTAGCCAGTCCCCTGGCCTTAGAGAGGGAAGGATTATTCCCAGAGTCACCATTTTCAACTTTGGTTTTAAAAGGTGTTTGTTCAGATATCTTAGGTCCAGGATGGGACGCCATTCTTCTGTCTTTTGTGGGGTTAGGAAGCACCTGGAGTACAATCCTTTGCCCTTGTGTAGGGTGGGAACCCTCTCTATGGCTGTGAGAGCTAGGAGGGAAGAAACCTCTGCCTGTAAGGCAAGGGTCTCTGATGGATTTGTCGTTTGTTGTTTATTGTTCTAGGAATTAATACCTTTGAGCCAAGGCTCTTTTACAAAGGTGCCACGTCATTAAGTACAAAAACATAGTAGACAGTGTAGACAGTGTTACAAACAATCAGTAAGCCGTTTAACAAGGCCACAACTTAAACAGTAACATTTATGTACAGAAAAGAAAAAGGAACTCAGAGGCAGTGTCAAGGGCAAGGAGTAAGGATTGGAGAGCTTGAGAGGGAAGAGAGGGAGAAATAAGAAGTTAGGAGCAGACAGAACCAGGTTAGTGGTACTCAAGTTGTCTCCGTCAAAGAGGAGACCTTGGTGGTTGAGTGAAACAAATGTAAGTGCACTCAGTGGGATGAGACTTTAGTCAAAGCAGTCACAGGAGCTGGAGGCTGTGAGGTGAGCGTAAAGTATAAATTTGAAAGCTCCCAGGTGGAAAGGATCTGGTTCTCATCTTGGGAAATTTTTTGAAGCAGAGAACCAGTCCCTGGCTTACTACTTCCAGGACCCACTTGTCTGAGGTCCGAGACTTCCAGTCATGGACAAAGTAAGCCAGCCTGCCCCTACTGGTATTGGAGAATCGGCCCGGGTAGACCCATCAGGGTGTTTGCTTGGCAGTGGCTTTAGGCTGGGGGGTGGATGCAGGCCTGCTCATCCCCCGTCTGCCTCTCCCTCTGAAGAACCCCCTCCGAGAATAAGAAGAGGAGGCCTGAGCTTGGTAGAAAGGCCTTTGGAAAGGCCTGCCCCTGCCCCTGGACTGTTGTCTTTGAGGAGTGGCTTGCCTTTCTTTGGCCTGAGCACTCCTGTAAGTGGTCCTGTACTAGTCCATCTTTTTCATGTAGTTCTCTGTCTGCTCCCCAAACAGAGAATTACCAATAACAGGAAAATCCATGGCCTTAACCTGGGTATCCTGTGATAGGCTTGTACATCTGAGCCAAGCCATCCTCCGAAGAGCCACAGATGTAGCCATGACTCTTGATGAAACATCACTGGAGTCCACAGCAGCATGAAATTGCACCTTGGATGCCTCAATCCCATCTGCAGCCACCTGCTCCAGCTCCTTGGCAAGCTGGTCAGGGCCTGTTTAGCCAGAGCCAGCACAGTGTCCCGGACTTCTGGTATCTAGCCGTGTAGGCCATATACTTAGCCTGCCTGAGTCCCAAAGATGCTGCCATGTACTGTTTCTTTGCCATGGCATCAATCCTTCTGGAGTCCTTATCTGGGGGGTGTGATGCCAAGGGGATATTTGCCTTATCACAGGCAGCAGCCTGCACTACCCCAAGATGGCTGCATTGCTGAGAAAGGAACTCCGTGTCTGAGCCTGAAAGAGTATACCTCTTGTCCATTTGTCTGTCCACAGGAGGTATGGAGTTAGGAGTCTTAAGAATTTTATGTGTCTGTTTCCCAAAGGATTTGTGGAGGGGGAACAGACGGTCTCCTGGACTCTGGGATGTCCATCATTTCAACAAAATCAGGCTCCTCCTGATCCTCTACTGCTTCTTCCATAGGAAGCTGGAGGGTTTCAGCCACTTTTTTGCAAAACATAAAGTGAGAAGGGGACTCAGAAAGCCTAGGAGCAGAAACACCTGAAGGTCTGTCTGGGCACATCCAGACTTTCATAATCACCATCATCATCCTCATACTCTCCCTCTTCCTTATCCAGTTCATAAAATTCTTCCAAGGTGTAATCCGAAACCAGGGGAACCGACCAAACCGAACCCCTGACAGATTTATCTTTTCTTTTTCCTTTTACTGGAACCGACTCCTCAGAATCAGCTCTCCTTTTGCCCGAAGAAATATCGCCCTGGTCAGAGGGCACTCCTTCTGGTTCGGTCGGAACCGAACCAGACTGGCCATCCGGGTCAGCGGACTTCTCGGCCTCCCTTTCCCTCAGTCTACCCGATCTCTTTTCCAGGGTAGCTTTGGGAAAATTCTTACAAATTTGGCAGTCTGAATCGAGGTGGTCAAACCCCAGACAATAAACACAGGTGGTGTGGGGATTAGCCTTAGCAAAGACTTCCCCACACACACTGCAGTGTTGAAACCCAGTGGGCCCGTTTTTTTTCTTGGGTTTCTCAGACATGGCCAATCCTAACCAAGACGTACCCTTTTTTCGGCAATCCGCCAGGCAAGACTTCCCTATCGGCTCCTGACCGTGTTAGGGGTCTTGGAAAAAAATGTAATAAAAATCCGGTTTTTTTTGGAACTGATACGGACCGGTTACCACACTCTAAGTAAATTCACAAACTTTTTTACCTGAAACTGATTGGTTCAGCTGAACCGATCCACAATTTACAAGCTCCACACAGAAACTAAATAGAAAACCTATCTAGTACTCACGGTACCACAGCCAGAGACTTAAACCGACAGATTCGGTAGCAGCAATTCAGTAGAAATTGAGCAAGAAAACGACACTTTAACCAGCTGTTTTGAACTGAGCAAAGCAGAAATCTCTGGAGCGACTGTTCAGTGAGGCGGAGTAAAGAATCTGACGGTTGGAGTTTAAACAACAGCAGACAGGGGCTTCAACCGAGTTTGCGGTGAACATTCCATGCTGGCCATGGAAAGTTTAACTCTTTGTTTTCCGGGGCAGTTGAAAGGCAGGACCTAACTGCATATGTCAGAATACAGCAAGACTTCAAGTTGTTTGAAAATACATGCCGGCAGCTTGTGGCCAGGGATCCACACCCAAACAGGGTAGAAAACAACGTGTGGGCCATTAGAGGAGGTGCGGGGAACCAGGAGCATCAGCAAAATGGGGAGAAACGGGGACTACAGTGGGTAAATCCAGGTAAGCCCCTGGGGGGGGGGATTACATAATGAACTTTCTTTTTATGAGCAGTTTAAAGTAATTGATCTAATACCTTCTGTTCTGGTGCTTACTTCCCAGTATATTGCATTTCATTTAGAAAACCTCATTTCATTTGTCTCTACCCTATAACATGTTCAAACAATTCCACATTAAAATGAAAACCAAGCAGAAAAAGCACCCAAACCAAGGACACATATATTGCACTAATTTATTGAAAAAGTGCTGTGAGTAAGAGTAAGTTTTTTTTCTTGTCCCTTCAATTATGTCCTTGAGAAGCCCTGGGAGCCCGGCTCACTGCTGGAGGGAGTGTAATGAGCGGAAAGCTACATACAAACATATCTTCTTAGATTGCCCCAAAATAACGGAGTTTTGGCTCCGAATAATGGAACATATAAAAATATACTAAACATTCAGGGTCAGTTAGTACCAATCAACCTGTTGTTAGGCCTTCCCCCAATGGAAATAAAGGATGCAAGTAAGTTATATTTGTGGGCGATATTGCTGGGTTCGGCCTATAAATCCATTACTAAAAAATGGTTACAGACAGCAGTCCCACTGATTTCGGAGTGGAAGCAGATAGTTTTAAATATCCAGCGAAATGAACCAATTTCCCTGGAATTACAGGATCGGAGAGAGGTTTTCACATCAAGATGGGCCAGGTGGGAATACTATCAGGATCAGCTCCTCTAGATCCTTTTGACTAGGGATAGTAAAAGATGAGATGAAGTTAAGTCCAAAAGATTTTGTAGATAGACCTTAGAGCTGTAAAATATAAGATCTAAATAAGGGTACAATATGTACTCTATAGTAAGTGAAAGCTTAGAGATGAGAAGAAGATTGTATCTTTAATAAGACCATAGGTGCCACTGAATAAGACTTTGTCCAATGGTAGATCCCAATGTTAATATTGTTAACTCTTGCTTTTAAAGTGCTGTATCAAAGCCGAAAGAATGCTTTAATATGTGACTTATACCTATATGCAAATGATTTTTGAAGTAATATGCGAGAAAATAAAGGAAGTATAAAAAAAAAAAAAAGGAAAAAGTGCTGTGGTGCACAGAAGGCTAAAACCACATAATGTGGTGAACAAAAACAAAAATGCAACTATGTTTTGCTTGGATCCACGCCAAACTTCATCAAAGTACTGATGAGCAAAATGTGCTTGAACCCTTTACAGGAAAGGGTCAACTATGAGCCCATAAGCAGTGATCCTACTATGTCTATAAAAAGAGAGATCAAGGAAATGATTGAAGAGTATACTGACATGAGCTAGCTGTTGCTATGGAAAGGGGATTTATTGTGTAAAGAACACCCTAGAATTCAGACTTTCTATTGTATCCCCAAGATTCATAAGGATTCAGTACAACCACCGGGTAGGCCCATAGTGTCGGGAAATGAAGCAGTGTTTGAATTTATATCACAATTTATAAATGATCATCTGCAGCCTCAAGTTGAAAACATTAGTACATATGTTAGGGATTCTGTCACTGAGGCACAGGTCAGAGAGCATAGAGAAAACCCAGGAGCAGTTGTAAAATTCCACAAAATTGTTCATTTGTAGTTGCAGTAACATAAAATAAAATAAACCTGTTCAGAATAACTATATACAGAAGTAAAATAAAATCTCTTGTAAAAAAATCTCCCTTGCAGCTCAGCTTAGCTGTTTTTATAACTCTTTTCAACCCCCGTCCTTTGCAACCATCCTGTTCTTTGTAAATTTCAGGAGCTGCAAGAACATTGAGAACTTCCTGAGGTGCCCACAGCAACTGCAAAAGGCATTTGCACCCAAGTAACCTCTAGATTTTTACAGTTATCTCAAATGATAAATATATACATTTCAACAGTAACACCATTTTCTAAACAAAAGTGATCCCAATATCAGCTACATTTCCATACATTGACTCACACATATTTTATATTAGCAGATATAGATATGCAAAGAAGAAGACAGCAAGAGAAAACTTAGAGACAGTGAGAGTCAAAGAATTGTAAGACTGGTCGGGTTGATCATGTCTGAGGTCTCACAGGAATACTTGGTTGCGCAGCCAGACAGAGGAGAGAGAAAAGGAAATAATACAGCTCCTTGCATTTATACACTTACTCCAAAACAAATGGGACGGAGTCCTATTCTACCCTGTCACATACTGTATAACCCCTTATTTTCACTGAAAATTTATTTCCGCTATATCCGCGGGACAATCACTGTCCACGGAAATAAATTTACAGTGAAAATAAATGGACCACTATGTCGAAAAACACAGAAGAAAGATTTGAATGTTGGACTGCCACTACATTGCCCCATGTAGTCAGATGCCGACATGTAGCCAGACAGCACTCAGATTGTTGCAAGACCCGAACATCAGAGCTACCACTAATTTGCCATTACAGATGGCAATCACAGAGAATGCTGATATGCTGTCTCTGAACCCACCATTCACAGTAAACAGTGAAGTAGAGTACCTTTTCTAGAAAGCCACATAGGATGTGGAAAGTAGTACAATTCATCCTCATAATCTATTTTTCGGGTTTTGGTTTCATTAAGTTCCAAGTCAGCAGACGCTAAAATAAACCAATTCAAATGAACCACCACATTGTTAAGTTGGCTCACTGAGATGCCTATACCATGTGACAATGCGGCAGTTCGTTTGATTCATTGATCACAGATTATGTTTGATTCCTGGATTATGACTCTGACATTTACTACTTTCTAAATCTTATTGAGATTCATGAAAGGTACTGTATTTCACTGTTTATTGTGAATGGGGAGTCAATGTGTCAGCATTCTTGGCGTTCGGCAGTCCGAGGTTCAAAGCTTGCAAAAAAATGTTTGATCATTTCTCTTTCAAAGTTGGGAAACTACTTAGATGCTGGTCCTCCTCTCTAATTGTGATTAGTTGGGATATCAGCAAGTTACAAAAGTTCTGTGGCAGCAGGTGACTGAACTGATTGACATCGAGTGGACAGACAACAGTACTGTAAATGAGCTAATATAAGTTTACGTGGAACTGCCCATGGACCCGGACCGCGCAGAATATAAAGTGCGCTGAAATAAAGTGTTGTACAGTATATCCCCCTCTTTAAGAGGGAACCTGTTTTATTGAACAGCTTTCCAAAACTCTTTATTTTCTAATAACACTTGTTGCATTCAGACATTAATCACATTTGCATCCATTTTTTTAACAGTACAGCAAAAAGTACAGTTCCAACCCATACATTAGGGTTTTTTCTTTTTCAACCATCAGAATATACAGGTTACTCACCTGTAACAGGAGTTCTAGGAATGGTGCATGTTGTTCATCCACACTGTCTGGCAGGTTCCTTGCCACTTTAAATCTTGCCGGAAGGTCTTCAAGCTGGCTCCTCCCACCCACCCAGGTGGTAAAACTCTGCTCTGCCCCATGACGCCAGATCTAGCCCACTGGAAGCCAGGTTGTGTCGAAGCGGCGAGTTGGTGTTATGTGGATGAACATATACCATTCCTAGAACTCCTGTTACAGGTGAGTAATCTGTATTTCTAGGGACATGGATATGTTGTTCATCCACACTGTCTGGCAGACTCCTAGCAGTTCTCCGGGAGGAGGGAGGCAAGGCGCACACCCCCTACTTGGGAAATAAAGACTGGAGAACCGAGGCCCCAAAACCAGCATCCCAGTGTGACTCAAGGTCGATGTGGTAGTGAGTGATGAAGGTGTGTGCTGACTTCCAGGTAGCAGCCCTGCAGATTTCCTGGATAGGGACATCCCTGGAAGCAGCTACCGATGCAGCGGTATGGCAGGTAGAATAAGCTCTTATCCCTCTGGGAGGCTCCATGCCCGCCAACCTATAGCAGAGATCTATGCAGGAGGTGACCCACCTGCCTATCGTCTGCTTGGCTGCGGGTCTGCCAGGTGCGGCTTCAGCGTAGGTGACAAACAGCTGGCGAACCTCTCCCTGAACTTCAGCCGTCCGCTCCTTGTAGTGAGCGCTCTCCTAGGTTCCAAAGTATGGAGCCTATATTCGGTCTCCTTGGTGTAATTGGGGTAGAACACCAGCAGAGTCAACAACTGATTAAGGTGAAACTCCGACACCACCTTCGGAAGAAATTTTGGGTGGGAGGGCGCAGGACAACCTTGTCCCTGTGGAAGACCAGATAAGGAGACTCGATGGAAAGCGCCTGGAACTCTCCCATCTTTCTGGCTGACGTGATAGCCACCAAGAAGGAGGTCTTCCACGACAGGTGAGAGATGTCACACCTGTGCATCGGTTCGAATGGCTTGCCCATGAGCATAGCCAATACCAGCAGTAGATCCCACGGAGGTGGAAGTTCTACTCGAAGGGATATGTGATCAAGGCCTTTGAAAAGCACCAACCACCTTCTCCTGTACCACCGACTGCTTCCCGGCCCGCGCCCGGTAAGCAGAGATGGCTACCAGATGCACCTTAGGGTCATCGAGCAGAAACCCTTGCTGAGAAAGAGACCATAGGTAGTCCAGAATGCTTGCCAAGGAACAAGAGGAAGGGTCCAGGCCCTTGCCCTGACACCAAATGAAGAATCTCTTCCATTTGAAGGCACAGCATTTTCTGGTCGACTCCTTACAGGATGCCTCAACGACGTTGAGGACCTCGTCGGAAAGACCCAAGGCCTGGAACTCTAGCCGCTCAGGAACCAGGCTGTCAGGTGCAGGGATTGAAGGTCCGGATGGAATACCTTCTACTGATTGACTGAGATCAGGTCTGGGTGGGCTGGAAGCCGCCTCAGGAGCCTGGAGCTGAGACTGAGGAGATCTGGATACCAGAACTGGTGGGGCCAGTCTGGGGCTACCAGAATCACCTGCGCCTTGTCTCGCCTCACCTTGAGAAGCACCCTGTGGATCAAGGGAAATGGGGGAAAGGCGTAGAAGAGGCCCGGGGTCCACGGCCTCGAGAAGGCATCCCCCTGCAGCAAGCCCTGCTGAGGGTGGCAGGCATGAAACAGTCTCAGCTTCACATTCTCCCTTGAGGCAAACAGGTCCACCTGAGGCGTGCCCCAGCGGGAGAACAGATCTTGTACTACCTCTGTCAGGAGAGACCATTCGTGGGACGCAGCCCCTATCCGGCTTAGGGCATCGGCCAGGGCATTGGAGGCTCCTGCCACATGAATGGCGAGGAGATCTGCCTCCAGGCTGCGCACGGGTGACCAAATGTGGAGAGCTTCCCTGCACCAAGGCATGGAGCACGTCCTGCCCTGGCGGATTAGGTAGTACATGGTCGTGGTATTGTCCGTCTGGACCTGAACCACTTGACCCCATAGAAACGGAGTGAAGGCGGTGAGGGCTAGATGAACCGTTCGAAGCTCCAGCAGGTTGATGTGGCATCAGGACTCCTGAGGGCACCAGAGGCCGTGCACTCTGTGCTCCCTCAGATGGGCACCCCCCCCCCATCAGAGAGGCATCGGTCGATAGAGAGACCGTCAGCTCGGGGCAGACAAACGGGATGCCCTCCTGCAGATGTGCTGGAACGGTCCACCACAGGAGAGTGTTCCACATCCCCTGGGTCACTGTGACTAGCTGATCCAGAGGATTGAAGTGCTGTGACCACTGGCTGGCCAGCCCCCATTGAAGGGGACGCATGTACCAGTGGGCCCAACTGACCACGCTGGTGCAGGCCGCCATGAGGCCCAGGAGGCACAGGAAGTCCCGGGCAGGGCGCAATTGCCCAACCAGAAATGATTGGGCAGAGGAGGAAAGAACCTCAGCCCTGTCCACCGGGAGCCGTGCTCTGGCTCGTAGAGAGTCGAGCTCTGCCCCGATGAATTGTATCACCTGCTTTGGCACGAGTTCTGACTTGGCCTTGTTGATGAGGAGGCCAACCTGAGAGCAAACCTGGAGGGCCAGATCTCTGGACCGCTCCACCTCCACTCTGGAGGGGGCTGCAATCAGCCAATCGTCCAGGTAGGGATATACCCGGACCCTTTGGTGCCGCAGAAATGCTGTCACCACTGCCATGCATTTGGTGAAGACCCTGAGAGCTAGGGAAAGGCCGAAGGGCATGGCCCGGAACTCATAGAGGGATCCCTCTGCCATGAAGTGGAGGAATCTCTGGTGGGATGGATGGATTGGGACATGAAAGAACGCGTCCTGAAGGTCCAGAGAACAGAACCACATGCCCCGTTCCAAGGATGGGATAATCTGAGCCAGAGTGACCATCCCGAAGGCCTGAGACCTTAGGAACCTGTTCAGGTCATGCAGGTCGAGAGTGGGGCGCCAGCCCCCTGTCCGTTTTGGGACCAAGAAATACCTGGACACAAACCCCTCTGGAGGAGGATCCGTCACCTTCCTGATTACCTCTTTTTCGAGGAGCAGGGCGATATCGGCTTGGCGAGCCGACAAAGAGGCTGCGGACCCTGTAGCCCCCCCCCCCGGAGGGGCAACGGCTCGGGAGGGCAGGGCCTGCTTGATCTCCAGGGGTAGGCCCTTTCCTACCACCTTAAACACCCAACGGTCCGTGGTGATAATGGACCAAGAGGAAAGGAACTGGCGGAGCCGTCCCCCCCATGGGGGGAACCCAGGGGGGAGTGACAAGGCTGGGGGTGACACCCTTCAACCCGTCACTGGGCAGGCTTAGAGGAGGGACCGGCCAAGGGACCACCTGGGTCTTTACCTCCCTGCTTCCTATTAGAGGAAGCCATGGGCTTGGGTTTGGGATGCCAAGCACGAGATTGCTGGCCCTGGTGCTGCTGCTGTTGGGCCGGACATGCCGCAGGCGCAGAAGGACGAAAGGACTTGTGCTGCTGCTGTCAGCGGCCTTTGTCCTTCTGGGTGGAGGTGACCAAGTCCAGAGTGGAATTGGACTTTTCAATCCGCTGGAGGTGACCTTCCACTCCAGGGCTGAAGTGGTCGGTCCCCAGGAAGGGGACATCAGTCAGTTTGTGCTGGGTATCCGCCGTGAAGGTGGATATCCTCAGCCATGCTCTGCGGCGCATGGCCACTGCACCCGCAACCGATCTGGCACAGGAGTCTCCAACGTCCACAGCCATTTGGAGCTGTTGTTTAGCCACTGCCCTACCCTGGTCCCATACCTGCCAGACCGTGGTCTGCAGGTCGGCCGGGAGATGAGGGATCACCTCATCCAGGGAGCCCATGAGGGCGTGGGAAAAGTGTGCCATCAGGACGGCCGAGCTGGCCTGGTGGAGGCCGAGGGAGGATGCAGCATACACCTTGCGCCCGGCATAGTCCAGCTTTTTGGACTCCTTGTCGGGGGGCTTGTCCACGTCCCTAGCGTTCCCGGAACGCTGGAAAATGCTGTCGGTGACCAACCCCTCAGTGGAGGGGTGTTCCGAAAAACCGGGCAAAGAGCCGGTATGGACCGCATATTTCCTGGCTGAAGGTGCAGGACAGGAAGCAGGCCGCTGCCAGAGCTCCAAGGCTGGGCCAACAATGGCTTCAGCCACCGGAAAGGCCTCCGTGGGTGACTCCCCTCGGTTCAGTATCTCCGTCAGGGGATACTTGGCCCGCTTGGATACGGGCTCAAGCTGCATCCCAGTGGACTCCAAGATGAGCAGAAGCAACCCATGAAGGACGATGGGCTTTCGTCCATCGACTGGCCCCCAGAGGACTCCAGGTCAATGGGCCTGGAGAACAGGAAGGAGTCGCCGTTGGACTCCGAGGAGTCAGCGAAGAGCTGCCTGGGGCCTGAGCCACTCTCCACCTGCCGAGGATGGTCGGGAGTGAGAGTAATTGACAACCTGTGGGGCAGGCTCTGACCCGACCGAGAATCCTTGGTTGGCGCCCCCGATTTCGGTTGTGGAGGCGGAGGTTCCACCACAACCGGTTGGGCAGCTGGTTTCTGCCGAACAACTGGCCCAGGCTTGGGCACCTTGGCTACAGCGAGGGGTTGTTTCGGCTGCTCGGGTGACAGCCACTTGATGTCCAGGGAAGGTGACGGTGTCGGCTTGTTCCCGGACAGAAGTAACTGCTGCCACATCAAGTCGCTGTCAGCGTCAGCATAACTTGCTGAAGCCTCTCCTCTTCGAGGAGGAGAGCGAAGACCCGGCAGCAGCGCCACTGCCCGGTGCGGGGAGGACTGCCGGCGTCGGCAGGATCAGCTCGACCGAGACGATGTCCAAGACCAAGGTCGTCAGTGTTTCCGAGGACGGGTCTGGGAAGGGGCCGGGGACACCCGCTCTTCCCTTGGCTCGGAAGCCTTAACCGGGGACTGCGGCACCGGAGGCGCAGGCAGGTCCTCGGTCTCCACTGGGGGAACCGGTGAAGAAGGGTTTTCGGCTTCACCAGTCGACAGCCCGTCCGAAGGGTCGAGAAAAATCTCGACCGTGTCTATGGGTGTCTCGGCCGGCTGACCTGACAGGGACACCATGAACCCAGCGGCCTTAGCCGCAACCTCGACTGAAGTCAAGTGTCGACTGTCCAGGGAAGGGGACCTCTCGCGCTCCCATGAACGCCAACAATGGGACTTACCTTTTGAGTCCTTATTTCTGGACCGAGAGGAATGTCCCGATGGCCCCTCTCCCTTTGTGGAAAGGGACTGGCAAAGCTCCTTGAAAGAAGCTGAATATGAGGTACCCAAAGAGAGCGGGATAAATGCCGCGACCGAGGAAGAGGAAGATGTGGCCTGTGCCGCCTCCTCCTCGAGGGCGATCATCTGCTCGAGTTGCTCAGCCAAGCCAGTCACCATGGTAACCGCCCAACGGGCCTCCTTCGACTTCACGGGTGGGTAGAGCTTCCGGGGCGCCCAAGCTGTAACCAGGCAGTGCGGTCTTCCAGGACGTTGGCCGAAAATGAACGGCATAACTCGCAGGCCTGCGGGTCATGTTCTAGGCTGAGGCAGTAGACGCACGTGGAGTGCAGGTCCGTCCTGGACATTTTCTGCCCACAAGGGCACCGCCAAAATCCAGGAGTCGATTTGTCCATCGCAGCCGTGAGGGAGAAACTTGACCGAAGTCTTGAAAATTTTAAAATAAGTTTCGGGCAAACTGAAGAATTAGGGTCCAGTCTACATGCAGAGCGTTAAGGAGGGAACCTGAGCTTCCAAGCGGTAAGGAAGATCTGGCGTCAGGGGGCGGAGTCAAGAGTTTTACCACCCGGTTGGGTGAGAGGAGCCAGCTTGAAGACCTTCCAGCAAGATTTAAAGTGGCAAGGAACCTGCCAGACAGTGTGGATGAATAACATATCCATGTCCCTAGAACCTCAATTCCTGATCCATATCTTGACAGAAAGAAAAAAATACTCACCTTAATAATCCTGTTTCTTCTAAGGGAATCTTACTGTATTCTGACTAATGCAGTATGGTCTCACCATAGGACTGCCCTGGAGCTGAAATGGTTAATGGAATCTATGCAAATGATGGAATGCTTGGCTCAAGCTTGGTTTTCAAACCACTGTCCCTGGTAAACAATCTCTAACTGTCAGAGTCTCACGAAGCATGCACTAAGCAGTTTCCTCTTAACGAAGGATAATAATAATAATATTAACAATCATAAAAACCTCCCTGCACCAGAAATGGCAGGAGAAAAATATGTGGGAATTATCCTTGTTTCAAATACTTCCAAAAACCCTGGCCATCCCAGAAGACTCAAGCCACAGGTGACCAAAACAGAAACAGTATATGCTCCCCAGGTTTGCAACAACTGTAGCACAACTGTAATGCAGTACCATAGGTATCAGAAGGGGAGGTAGGGAGGGAGCTCAGAATACAGTAAGATTCCCTTAGACGAAACAAGATTACTGAGGTGAGTAATTTTTTCTTCAAACCCCAGGAAATCTTACTGTATTCTGACCAATGCAGATTACCAAACAGTGCCTTTGGAGGTGGGCCTATAACCTATCTAGCTCAGGATCTGCAGGACTGCTGTGACAAACCTGGCATCAACTCTGGCCTGGACGTCCAAACAATAATGCTTTGTAAATGTGTGGGCTGTTTTCCAAGTTGCAGCTTTGCAGATATCTAATAGGGGAATGTCCCTAGCAGCTGCTAGGGAGGCTGCAGTACCCCTAGTTGAATGGGCCCTGAGGCCTGCAGGTGGCTCCTTACCCACATTGCTATAACAGAACTAGATACAGGTTACAATCCATCTGGCAATGGATCATTTTGTGGCAGGTTACCCTTTCTCTACCTCTCCAAAGGTAAGGAAGAGCTGGGTTTGGTTTTGTCTGTGACCCTTTGTGTGGTTGAGATAGTAACTGACTGCCCTTTTTACATCAAGGCTATGCAACATACACTCACCTGAAGTGGAATGATCTGTAAAGAAGACTGGCAGGGTAATTGATTGGTTAAGGTGGAAATCTGATACCACCTTAGGCAAAAACTTTCTGTTAGTTCAAAGGACTATCTTGTCCCTATGAACTGCGATATATCCTAGCTCTGTGGATAAAGCCTGGAGTTCACTGATCCTCCTGGCAGAGGTAATGGCAACCAGAAATACAGTTTTCCAAGTCATATATTTCAGGTCTGCTGATGTCATGGGTTCGAATGGAGGTTGCCTGAGCTGAGCAATGCAAATATTCAAATCCCACATGGAGTTGGCTCCCTGTGTAGTGGGTGTAAGTGTAGCAACCAGAATTTTTGAACACTGGCTGTGAAGCCAAAGAAGAAGAAGAAGAAACTTTCCCTGTTAATAAAAAAGCTGAAACAGCTCCTAAATGCACCATCAGAGTGGAAATAGTTAAACCTGTGGAGTGCAAATGAGCCGTATAGTCCAAGCCAACAGAAATGTTAGGTTGAGAATGATCCAGGCCTCTGCCCTGGCACCAGAAGGAAAATCTTTTCCATTTAGAGGCATATATTTTCTTAGTGGAGGATTTTCTGAAAACCTTCAGTATGTCCACAACCCCTTCTGAAAGATTAAAGTCCGCATACTCTAGGTCCTCAAGAGCCACACCTTTAGTCAGAGGGATAATAAGCTGGAGTACATGATTCTGCACTGAGAGGAGGTCAGTAGATTGTACCTCCTGGGAAGACTGATTGGCTTGGCTACTGACACTGAGAGAAGCATACAGTACCAAGGCTGCCTGGCCCAGTCTGGGGCAATGAGAATCATTGAGGCTGGTTGAAGCCTGAGCTTGTTCAATACTTTCAGTAGTAGGGGGAATGGAGGGAAAGCATACAGGAATTTCCCTGTCCAATCCAACAGAAGTGCATTCAAAGGAATTGTGCCCCTCCTGGGGGGTCTGCAGCAATACTCTCGGAGCTGTTAAATGTCTGGGGCTGCAAAGAGATCCACTTCTGGGGTGCCCCACCTCCTGAAAATGGTCTGTAAGACCTGCCTATTCAATGACCATTCATGGTGATTCTGGTTTATCCTACTGAGGGCATCCGCCAGGACACTGTCCTTGCCCGGGAGATGAATAGCTGAAAGGGACACCTTTAGAGAGTGTATGCTAGTGTCCAAATCTTCATAGCCTCTTTGCAAAGAGGGGTTAGCCTTGTGCCTCCTTGTTTGTTTATGTAGTACATGGTGGTTCCTCTCCTTGGACCAAGACCTTGTCATGGTGGAGAGGCTTGTGTGTTCCAATGACCCTCAGGGCTATGTTGTCCAGAGTCTCATACTCCTGGCAGGGTCACCCTTAGTAAACAGGCCTAAGGCGAGGTCCCAGACTAAGTGCAGTCCAACCTCCAAAGTCCTCAATGGTGGATCAGGCGGAAGAAGATGTTAGGATCTCAACGGGTGTGAAGGCGGATGAAGGCTGCAGCAAGATGGGGATCTCCAGTTGTTTTGGACTCTCCTTGCCACTGGGCGCTAGATCTCTTGCTTGTCAAGTTTGTGTGGTTGCCGTAGGTGCACCAGCTTCCCCACACTAAAAGAAGTCACGTCTAGGCTTCTACCATGGGAAACAACATCCCCGCAACCAACCAACCTTCCAAGTCCTGTGGTGACAGACTAGTGGTGACAGGGACAGGACCAGTGAATCCGGCAGTCTCTAGCCACGAATCTGCACGTAATTGGCAGTTGTTTGATGGTCGTCTGGCACCTGGACTGGGACAGGGGTGCAGTTCAGCAGCTGCTACTGTGACTGAGCAGTCCTCTTTAGGATCCCCTCTGCTCACCCGCATGGGGAAGGGTCTAGAAAAGGTGCCCTAAACCTAGGCTGTCTCACCTTCTCCTGGCTGGATAGCTGCGTCCAGCAGGATCACTCTATCTGCGGTCGAAACAAGAAACAGACCATGATTTTTGTAACATGGAACATTCGTACTCTGATGGACAACCAGTATAGCGAACGACCAGAAAGAAGAAAGTACAGTTACGCAAGAACTTACCTTAACAGTAGATCTTCGAGAGAGGCTCTTGCAGTAGGTAATTACATATAGGACTGATGCCGGCAGGACCCCACAGAAAAGTTTCTAGCTAGCAGTCCCTGGCGAGGGACCGCACCCACGTTAGGTGACCGCCATCAGGAGACACTGGTATAAAAGGGCGGTCTCTGACGCCCGCCTTCCAGTTCTGTCCCGCCACAGGCCAAAAGAGGCTGGACAAGAGAGGAGGCGATATTTCCCTCAATGGAAAAGAAGCTGAAAAAGCTTAGGGGGATGGAGGGCGGGAAGGTAGTACCTACTGCAAGAGCCTCTCTCGAAGATCTACTGTTACGGTAAGTTCTTACATAACTGTACTATCTTACTTCGAGAGGGCTCTTGCAGTAGGTAATTACATATAGGACTTAGTCCCAAGCAGTCTGGAACAAGGAGAAGCACCGGGGAGGAGGAAATCTACTCCAAGTAGAACCTCTAGCTGTGCAAGCCTTAAGATAGGAGGCCTTGCAGGACAGCCAGCCCGAAGTCTGCTCTACAGCGAGAGGCAATATCCAAACTGTAGTATTTTGTAAAGGTATGGACAGAGGTCCAGGTGGCAGCAGCACAGATGTCTGCCGCTGACACATTCTTGAAACAAGCCGCTGAGGCAGCAACTCCCCTGGTGGAGTGGCCTCTTACTTGACCCGGCAGGGTCTTGTTGTACTTGTCATAACAGAAAGTAATGCAATGAGCCAACCATTTGGATAGGCATTGTTTAGAAACAGCATTGCCTTCTCTTTTGGGTGCAAAAGAGACAAACAGTTGATCGGCCTTCCTGAGATCTTTTGTCCTGTTAGTGTAGTATCTCAGAATCCGGTTAACGTCCATAGTATGGAGTAAATACTCCCCTTGATTGGATTACTGCATAAAAAAGGTGGGTAACTCTATGGACTGGTTCAGAGTAGACTCTGCTACTACCTTAGAAAGAAAATACAGGTTACTCACCTGTAACAGGAGTTCTAGGAATGGTATATGTTGTTCATCCACACTTATTGGCAGGTTCCTTGCCGCTTTAAATCTTGCCGGAAGGTCTTCAAGCTGGCTCCTCCCACCCACCCGGGTGGTAAAACTCTCAGCTCTGCCCCATGACGCCAGATCTGGACGCTAGAAGCTCAGGTTGTGCGTCAAAGTCAGAGGTAGAATATCGTGTAGGATGAACAACATACTCATTCTAGAACTCCTGTTACAGGTGAGTAACCTGTATTTCTAGGGACATGGATATGTTGTTCATCCACACTTATTGGCAGACTCTAGCAGTTCTCCGGGAGGAGGAGGCAAGGCGCACAACCTAATACTTACTTGGGAATAAGGACTGGAGAACCAAGGCCCCAAAACCAGCATCCTGGCGTGACTCAAGGTCGATGTGGTAATGGGTAATAAAGGTGTGTGCTGACTTCAGGTAGCAGCCCTGCAGATTTCTGGATAGGGACGCCCCTGGAAGCAGCCACCGATGCAGCAGTATGACGGGTAGAATGAGTTTTATCCTCTGGGAGGCTCCATGTCCGCCAACTTATAGCAGCGATCTATGAGGAGGTGACCCACCTGCCTATCGTCCGCTTGGCTGCAGGTCTGCCAGGTGCGGCTTCAGCGTAGGTGACAAACAGCTGGCGAACCTCTCCCGACTTTCAGCCGCGCGCTTTATAATAAGCGAGCGCCTCTAGGGGGTCCAGAGTATGGAGCCCATATTCGCCTCCGAGGTGTGATTGTAGAACACCGCAGAGTCAGCACCTGTTAAGGTGAAACTCTGACACCACCTTGGAAGGAATTTCGGTGGGAGGCGAGGACAACCTTGTCCCTGTGGAAGACCAGGTAGGAGACTGATGCAAAGCGCCTGGAGCTCTCCCATCCTTCTGGCTGACGTGATAGCCACCAAGAAGGCGGTCTTCCACGACAGGTGAGAGTTCACACTGTGCATTGGTTCAATGGCTTGCCCATGAGCTTTGCCAGTACCAGCAGGAGATCCCACGGAGGTGGAGGTTCTCGCACTGAGGGGAAATGTGATCAAGGCCTTTGAAAAGCCCGACCACCTTTCCTGCGCCACGACTGCTTCTCGCCACGCCCTGTAAGCAGAGATGGCTGCCAGGTGCACCTTTAGGGTCGCCGACCTAAGCCCTTGACTAGAAAGGGACCATAAATAGTCCAAAATGCTTGCCACAGAACAGGAGGAAGGGTCCAAGCCTTGTCCTGACACCAAATGGAGAATCTCTTCCATTTGAAGGCGCAGCATTTCTGGTCGACTCTCACGGGACGCCAACAACACTGAGGACCTCGTCGGAAAGACCCAAGGCTCCGGAACTCTAGCCGCCAGAACCAGGCCGTCAGGTGCAGGGGATTGAAGGTCCGGATGGAACACCTTCCCTGATTGACTGAGAGCAGGTCCAGGCGAGCTGGAAGCTGCCTCGGGAGCCTGGAGCTGAGACTGAGGAGATCTGGGTACCAGAACTGGCGGGCCAGTCTGGGGCTATCAGGATCACCTGCGCCTTGTCCCTCCTTGCTTTGAGAAGCACCTTGATCAAGGGAAATGGGGAAAGGCGAGAAGAGGCCCGGGGTCCACAGCCTGAGAAGGCATCCCTTGCAGCGAGACCTGCTGAGGGGGCGGATATGAAACAGCCTCAGCTTGCTCTCCTGGAGGCAAACAGGTCCACCTGAGGTGTGCCCTAGTGGGAGAACAGATCTTGTACTACCTCGCAGAGAGACCACTCGTGAGATGCAGCCCCATCCGCTCAGGGCATCGGCAGGGTGTTGAGGCTCCCGCCACATGAATGGCTAGGAGATCCACCTCCAGGCTGTGCACGAGTGACCAATGCGGAGAGCTTCTTGCATAGAAGCATGGGACGCGTGCCCGCCCTCTGGCGGTTCAGGTAGTACATGGTCGTGGTATTGTCCGCCTGGACTTGGACCACTTGACCCTGGAGAAGCGGAGCAAAGGCGAGAGCTAGGCGGACCGCTCGGAGCTCCAGCAGGTTGATGTGGCATCGGACTCCCAGGGACCAGAGGCCGTGCACTCGGTGTTCCCAGATGGGCACCCCAACCCATCAGAGGCATCGGTCGATAGAGAGACGGTCGGCTCGAAAGGCGGACAAGCGGGATGCTCCTCCTGCAGATGGAATGGAACGGTCCACTACTGGAGAGCGTTCCATATCTCCTGGGTCACTATCACTAGCTGGTACAAAGGATCGCAGCGTTGTGACCACTGGCTAGCCAGTCCCCACTGAAGGGGGTGCATGTGCCAGCGGGCCCAACGGACCACGCTGGTACAGGCTGCCATGAGACCCAGAAGGCGCAGGAAGTCCCGGGCAGGGCGCAGTTGCCCAACCAGAAATGATTGGGCAAAGGAGGTAAGAACCTCGGCCCTGTCCGCCGGGAGCCGTGCTCTGGCTCGAAAAGAGTCGAGCTCTGCCCCGATGAACAGGATCACCTGCTTCGGCTCGAGTTCCGACTTGGCCTCGTTGATGAGAAGGCCAACTCGAGAGCAAACCTGGAGGGCCAGATCTCTGCACCACTCCACCTCCCGTCTGGAGGAGGCTGCTATCAGCCAATCGTCCAGGTAAGGGTACACCCGGACCCCTCGGCGCCGCAGGAATGCTGTCACCACTGCCATGCATTTGGTGAAGACCCTGGAGCTGGAGATAAGTCAAGGGCATGGCTCGAATCAAAGAGGGATCCTTTCGCCGAAGCGGAGGAATCTCCGCGTGACGGACGGATAGGACGTGAAAGAACGTTGCCCTGTAGATCCAGAGAGCAGAACCACACGCCGTGTTCCAGAGATGGTATTATCTGCGCCAGAGTGACCATCCTGAAGGTTCGAGACCTTAGGAACTTGTTCAGGTCGTGTGGGTCGAGAATGTAGCGCCAGCCCCATCGTTTGGAACCAGGAAGTACCTGGACACGAACTCAGGTCTGAAGGGGGTCCTCCACCTCCTGATCACCTCCTTTGGAGGAGGAGCGATGTCACTCAAGTGAGCTGCCAGTGAGGCTGCGGGACCCCGAGGCCCCCGAGGTGCGACGGCTCTGGAAGGGTGGGGACTGCCTCGAATTCCAGAGGTAGGCCTTTCCCACCACTCCAGCACCCACCTGTCCGTGGTAACAGCGGACCAGGCGGAAAGGAAGTGTCTGAGCGTGCCTTCCACGGGGGGGAACTAGGGGTGAGGACAGGGATGGGGCGACACCCTCAGCCTGTCATGGGCAGGCTTGGAGGAGGGACCAGCTGAGGACCTCCTGGGCCTTTACCTCCTGCTTCCTGTTGGAGGAAGCCGACGGCTTTGGCTTGGGATACCACGCTGAGCCTGCTGGCCCTGACGCTTGGGCCAGGCGCGGTGTTGCGGGCTAAGAAGCGACCAAAGGGCTTAGGCTGTGGCTTCGTGCCTTGTCCTTCTGAGGAAGAGACTGAGTCCAAGGTAGCATTGGACTCTCGATCCTCTGCAGGTGACCTTCCACCCAGGGCCAAGAGGTCAGTCCTCAAAGGAACATCCGCCAACTTGTGCTGGGTATCCAGCTAAAGGTGGATATCCTCAGCCAAGCTCAACGACGATGGCCACTGGCGCCGCCACAGACCTGGACATGAGTCCTCGATGTCTAACGCAGTCTGGAGCTGCTGTTTAGCCACTGCCTGCCCTGGTCCCGCACCTGCCTGATGGTAGTCTGCAGATCTGCGGGAAGATGAGGGACAACCTCATCCAGGAGCCCAACAGGGCATGAGAAAATGTGCCATGAGATGGCCGAACCGCCTGACGAAGGGCCGAGAGAGGACGAGCGAGACTTTTCGTCCCGCATAATCCAATTTCTTGGATTCCTTTGTCGGGGGTTTGTTCACATCCTGTGTTCCTCGCACGCTCGGAAAACGCTGTCGGTAACCAACCCTCGGCCTGAGGGTGTTCCGAAAACTGACAGGGAACCAGTAGGGACCGTGATACTTCCTGGCCATCCTGGCCAAGGCGAGGGCAGGAAGCGATGCTGCCAAAGTTCCAAGGTCGACCACTATGGCTTCGGCCAACGGAAAGGCCTCCGTAGGAGAATCCTTCGGTCCAGAATCTCCGTGAGGATACCTGCCTGTTTAGAAACGGGTTCGAGCTTCATCCCGTGGACTCTGAGATGAGTCAAGCAACCCTAAGAAGGACGAAGGCTATCGTCCACTGACTGCCCTCCGAGGACTCCAAGTCCATGCGCTGGAGAAGAGGGAGGAACCATCATCGGACTCGGAAGAGTCCTCAAAGAGCTGCCTCAGGCCTGAGCCACCTCCACCTGCCGAGGTTTATCGGGAGTGAGGGTGACAGACAGACCTATGGGGCAAACCCAAGGCCGACCGAGAATTTTGGTCGAGCCCCAACTAATGGCTGTGGAGGCGGAGGTTCCACAAGAATCGGTGGGCAGCTGGAATTGGTCAACAACCGCCTGGGAACAGGCTCGCTACAACGAGGGTTGTTTCGCCGCTCGGTGACAGCCACTTAATGGCCGGGAAGACGACTGAGTCAGCTTATTCCCGGTCAAAAGGAGCTGTTGCCACATGAGTTCCTCGATACTCGATACAACTTGGCGCCAGCCTCCTCGTCCGAGGAAGAGCGGCAGTTGGAGATCACTATGGCGCGGATCGGTCGGACCGCAAGGATGTCCGAGACCGAGACCGAGAGTCTTGACTAGGCCGAGGAAGGCGAGAGGAGAAGTGTCGGAACTGGCACTCGCTCGGACGATCCCACCGAAGGCTCCAGAACCAGAGGCACAGACGAGCCGACGGATCCTCAACTCTCACCGGGGAACCGAGAGGATTCTCAGCTTCTCCAGCCGAAACCTCGTCTAACGGGTCGAGAAAAATCTCGACCAGGGCTGCCGGACCTCCGGTCAACTGACCTGACGGGACACCGTGAAGCCAGTGGCCGAAGCTGAGGGGTCGGATCAAGTCGACTGCGTCGGCAAGGGAGGGGGATCTTCCCACTCCCAAGAGCGCCGACGGAGAGACTTACTTTGGTCTTTTGGACCCGGAAAAGGTCCTGAATAGTTGGACCCTCACCTTGGCCGAGAGGGTCAGACAAAGCTCCTAAAAGAAGCTAGAGTACGAGGCACCGAGAGAGAGCGGACAAATGCCGCAGCCGAGGTAGAAGCGCCCGCCGCCTCTTCGAGGGCGATCATCTGCTCGAGCTGATCCGAGCCGACCACCGCATGGGGACACCGCCAACCGGCCTCTTTAGATTTCACCGTGGAATTCCCTTCGGGCGCCCCAGTTGTAATCGGGCAGCACGGTCTTCGGACGTAGGCCAAAAAGAAGAGCACAAGTCGCAGGCCTGCGGGTCGTGCTCAAGGCCCAGGCAGTAGACGCACGTGGAGTGCGGATCCATCCTAGACATCTTCTGCCCGCAAGGGCACCTCCGGAAACCGGGAGTCGATTTGTCCATCGCAGCCATGAGGAGAAGAAGACCGAAGTCTTTTTAGCAAAAAACTTTGATTTCGAACTTTGAAGAATTAGGAACCAGTCTTAATCGCAGAGCGTTAAGGAGGGAACCTGAGGTTCCAAGCGGTAAGGACGATCTGGCGTCATGGGGCGCAGCCGCGAGTTTTACCACCCGGGTGGGTGGGAGGAGCCAGCTTGAAGACCTTCCGGCAAGATTTAAAGCGGCAAGGAACCTGCCAATAAGTGTGGATGAACAACATATCCATGTCCCTAGAACTTAGGGTTACTGCGCAGAGCCACACGTTCCTTGTGAAAAATCAAGTATGGAATTTTACACATCAGGGCCTGGAGCTCGGAAATTCTCCAAGCGGAAGTAATGGCCACCAGGAAGAGAGTCTTCCATGAAAGGAACTTCAAGTCTGTGGAAGCTGCCGGTTTAAAAGGAGGCAGAGTAAGTTTCTCGAGAAGAAAGTTCAGATCCCAATGGGGAGCAGGAGTACGTATGGGAGGTCTGAGATGGAGGACCCCTCGAAGGAAAGTCTTAGAGACCTCCAGTTGAGCAAATGTCTTGTCTGCAAAGCGGACATGATAGGCCGAGATGGCCGCCATGTGGACTTTCAGAGAAGAACGACTAAGACCCAGGTCAAAAAGATGGCGTAGTTACTCCAGCAGAAGCCCCGCTGAACAGGAAAAGGGTTCCACATCCTTAGAGGCAGCCCAGGTAGTGAACTTTTTCCACTTCAAGGCGTAAGTAGATCTAGTAGAGGGTTTTCTAGCCTCCACCCAAATCTCCGCCACTTGGGGGGAAACCCCAAAGCGGGACTGAGATAAGTCTGCAGGAGCCATGCATGCAGCTGAAGAGATTTGAGACCTGAATGGACCAGGGTTCCCTGATTCTGGGTTAGCAAACTTCGTGATAGAGAAAGAAGAAGAGGATGATCCTCTGAGTATTGTTGTAGAAGAGAGAACCAAACTTGCCTGGGCCAGAAAGGAGCAATCAGAATCATTTGTGCTCCTTCTGAAGCTAGTTTCTGTAAGACTCACGGGATAAGCGGAATTGGGGGAAAGACATAGACGAATCTGTCCTTCCAGTCTAGAGACAGAGCGTCTCTCCAGAAAATGCCTCGGTCTGGAACGAGCGAGCAGAAGACGGGAAGCTTTGAATTTAGAAGAGATGCTAACAGGTCGACCTGTGGTGTTCCCCAGAGTCGGAAGATACCTTCCAGGACCCCTTGGTCCAGTTCCCACTCGTGAGCCACAGCAGACAAGCGGCTTAGCTTGTCTGCCAAGGTGTTGTTGACTCCCGGAACATGAATTGCCATGAGGTGAAGGTCGTGTTGTGTTGTCCAATCCCAAACCCTCATTGCTTCCCTGCAAAGAGAGTAGGACCGAGTCCCCCCCCCCCCGTTTGTTGATGTACCAAACCACACACATATTGTCCGTCTGAACGGCTAGGTGGCCGAGAAGGATGTATGGGTGAAGGGCTTGGAAAGCATACAACACTGCCTGAAGCTCGAGCACATTGATGTGGAGTGTCTGTTTGAGCTTGGACCAAGAGCCCTGGGTCTGATGGTGACCTAAATGGGCTCCCCTACCTTCAACCGAGGCATCTGTGGTTAGAGACTGGGAGGGGGGAGGACGAAAGAAAGGAACTCCCCGAAGCAGGATCTCTCGAACCATCCACCATTGCAAGTCATGGAGCATAGGCGAGGAGACTAGAACTGGGTGATCTAAGTCGTCAACTAACTGATCCCATTGGGAGTGGAGAGTCCACTGAGAAACTCTCATGTGAAGCTGAGCGCGAGGGACTGTCGGGATAGCAGCCGCCATGAGCCCAAGAAGGTGAAGGACCGACCTTGCACTGACCCGCCTGTGGACGGACAACAGACTTATTTGAGTCTGGAGGGTGGACGTCCGGTCCGGTGGCAGGAAGACCCTGCCAATGGTCGTGTCTAGAATCGCTCCTATAAACTGTAGTCTCTGAGATGGGATCAAGTGAGACTTGGAATGGTTGATGGTAATACCCAAGCAGGCAAAAACCTGCTGAGTAAGGGTGAGGCAGCGCAGGAGTTCCTCCCTGGATGAGGCCACCAGGAGCCAATCGTCCGGGTACCGGAAAACCTGCACCCCCCGGGTACGCAGGTAGGCCACCACCACTGCTAGGCATTTGATAAATACTCAGGGAGCCAAGGATAGGCCAAATGGAAATGCCTTGAACTGGTAGTGGTCCCCCTGGAACGCAAAATGAAGATATTTGCGATGAGACGAGTGAATGGAAATGTGCAGGTAAGCATCCTGCATATCCAGAGCACACAGCCACTGTCCCGACCGAAGGAGGGCAGAAGGCTCTGCAACGAGAGCATTCTGCACCTTTTGTATTTCACAAAAAGATTCAGGGAACTGAGATCTAGAGTGGGTCTTAGATCTCCTGTCTTCTTTGGAACCAGGAAGAAGTGGGAATAGTAACCCGTCCCTTGAAGATGAAGAGGGACGGGTTCTATTGCTTCTTTCAGTAGCACAGCTGAAATCCTGGACCAAGAGAAGATGTTCCCGTGAATATGACAACTTTGGGGGGTTGGGGTGGCGAGGCAGTTTCTGTAGAAACTCTGTTGAGTGTCCTTCTGCGATCAGCTGGAGCACCCAAGAATCTGATGTTATCTTCTCCCAGCCCAGAAGGTGGAGGGAAAACCTCCCTCCTGCCAGTTCCTCCGGGGAGTCCAGAGGCTGTGGGAGAGGAGAAGAGTCAGGTGGTGTGGGGCAGTGCTGCAGCTGAAGCACCCGCTGCTTTTTTGGGTGGGGGGGCTTAGCAGCTGTGGGGGCCTGACATTTTGTGGCCCGCTTTCCCTAGGGTTTCACCTTGGGCCAATTCCGTCTGCGAAAGGGACAGCGCTGTGGCTGGTTGGGATGGTACATGGAGTCAACAGACATTAGTGCCATCCCCTTTTCCTGCAAATTGGTGATGATGTTCTTGACATCCCCACTGAAAAGCACCGACCCCCGGAAGGGCGCTCCTGGATAGCGGACTGCATTTCCAGGACCAACCCTAACACATGGAGCCAAGCGTAACACCGTAAGCCTACAGCAAAGGCTGAGCTCCGTCCAGCAGTGTCCACTGCATCGTAGGTCGCACGAAGCATGTGTCGACTTGCCGAATGTGCAGAGCAGACAAGATCAGCCAACTCCTGCTTGACCTGAGAGTGCGGCAGAGAGTCTAATTTGGTTTCCACCTCAGCAAGAATGGCCTTCTGGTAATTCCCCATATGACCGACATAGTTCAGGGCCCTAATCCCCAGTGTGGAAGAAGCAAAGATCTTCTTACCATACTGGTCCAGTAGGCGGGATTCTTTGTCAGGTGGCGACGAGCTAAGATGTTTTGGGTTAGCCGACCGGCCGTGAGCAGCGCTAATCACTACCGAGTCAGCACAAGGGTGAGAATCTAAAAAATCAACACTCTCAGGAGCCTCGTATAGCCTATTCGACTTCCGCAGAAGTGGGGCTAGAGACGATGGCTGCTTCCAGATGGTGGTAACGAGGTCGACATAAGGCTCTATCCAGGGTGGCACCAAAGTGTGAGCTGTCACGGGCAGATCCAGATGCTCGGCGAGTTTCAACCACTGAGGGTCTGGTTCCAAACAGTGCCACTGATGAACCTCCTGGATTTTGCGTAGCAACTCCGCAAAGGAAGGATCTTCCGGAGGAGACTTCGGAGGAGTCCTTGGCCTGGGCTTCGACAGAGAGCGTGGCTCGTCATCCCTTTTGGTGCAACCATCGGAGGAATCTGAGGAGTCTGAGGGGGAAGAGGAAGAAGTAGAGGGAAAAAGACTCCCATTCCAGACCCGAGGGAGGAACGGACCCCCTTGGAAAGCACCGAAGGAAGCGTATCCTGCCCCTCTCTGGACCCAGAGGGGAGAGCCCTGGTGTCCAGAGGTGGTGAGGGAGTGTGCCGTCGAGGACGTATGGGAACCTGGGATGGCACCATCATCGGTAGGCAGCTCTCCACCTCCCTGGTGAGCTGAGCCTTGGCCTCAGCCCACCAGGAGACCAGAGTCTCCTGTAAATCCACCGGCAGCTGTGGGGGCAGTGGAGGAGGAGGAGGAGGGTGATAAGGGTACGGATTATATCCATACGGGTAGTATCTGAAACCCGGCAGCGGAAAACCAGGCGTCGGGTACTGTGGCGTTGGAAAGATCAGCATTGGGTACTGTGGCGCCGGATACTGTGGTCCCGGATACGACGGCATCAGATAGGATGGAGGGCATCCAGGAGTCGGAGGAGCTGCCGGAGCAGATGGCCCAGACAGCGGCCTCACGGGCAGGTCCAGATTGGAGGCCCCAGAGGGGCCCAGTGTCGGGGCGACATTCGGGAGCGGGATGTCGGCCGGAGTCGGTAAAACCAGTATTGGGGCTGGCGTCAGACGTACCAGCATCAGAATTACCGGCATCGGAGCCGGCGTCCAGGGAACCAACATCAGATCCGGAGCACCTAAAGGAGGACGGTCTGATGGAAGAGGAACCCCAGCGTCACCCGGGGATGGAGGGGAAAAATCCCAGGGGACAGGCTGGGAGGACTCAGGGTCCCCAGAGGGCAGCGAAGTCTGTGGAGAACCAGGACGATGGATGTGTGAGTGGGGGGGGTCTGTCATCGGTTCTTTTACCAAACGGACGTCGGACAAGCCGACGTGCGGTTTTACAGCGAGATCCTGGCGGGCGCCGGAGGAGCCGGCATCCGACTTATGGGACCCCTCGCCGGAGGCAAACCAAGAAGAAGGACTGGCCTGGTGAGAGAGGAGCTGCGCACCACCCCGAAGGGTCGTGCGCCTTACCGTCTTTCTGCACGTGGATGTCAGAGGAGCCGACGTCCGGCTTACCGGAGTCGCCCACGCCAGTAGGCCATGAAGCTACGGCCGAACTGGGGGTGGAGGCCTCCAATTGTCTGGAGGCACCCGAAAGGCCTGAGCGTGAGCCAAACAGGGGGCCGATGATGCCTCAGAAGCCTCTGAGGCAGCCGTCGAGGAGCCGTCCCCCAGAGGGGATGTTACCTGAGTCCCGGCGACTCCCAAGGGAGATGCAGTGGAGGAGCCCTTGTTCCGGTGCCTCTCCTTGTCTTTCTTCTTCTGATGGCCTTCAGGGGAAGTGGACACCTGCCTCAGTTTTTTGAGCTCCTTCTCCATCGAACTCATCTTTTTCTTCAAGATGTGGGCTTCCAGGGATTGCTGCCGCCTTTTCCGGGTAGCCACGTTGAAGCTGAGGCACTGCTGGCACTTCTCAACTGGGTGATCGAGGCCTAGACAGAACAGGCACAGAGAATGGCCGTCCTTGTGCGGGAGTTGGGTGCTGCACGAGTGGCACTTATTTTTTGTGCTCAGAGGGTGTAGGGGATGACATACATCGACGGATGTACTGACGAATGTCAAAAAAAGGCAAAATTATTTGGTAAAAACTGATGAAGGGAGGCTGACGAAGCAACAAACTTTTCTGCGAGGCGCTGCATGAGCTAATGGCGGGAAAGAACTGGAAGGCGAGTGTCAGGGACTGCCCCATTTATACCGACATCTCCTGATGCCGGTCACCTGACTTGGGGGCAGTCCCTCACCAGGGACTACTAGCTAGAAATTTTTCCGTGGGGTCCTGCCGCCTGCCGACGTCAGTCCTATATGTAATTACCTACTGCAAGAGGCCTCTCGAAGTAAGATCTGCTATTATCGCCAGGGAACTTGGAAGACGTAACATCGATATTGCTGCCCTAAGCGAGACAAGATCACCAGATGAAGGCCAGTTGAGAGAAGAGAGTGGAGGTTTCACCTTCTTCTGGAAAGGCTGCTGAAGACAGACGCATTCACAGCGTTGGCCTTCTCTTCAAGAACAATCTCATCAACCAGCTAACAGAGCTCCCAATTGGCATCAACAAATGCCTCATGACCCTTCGTCTTAAGCTCAGCAACAATCAGCATGCCACTGTCATCAGTGCATACGCCCCAACACTTAATGCTGACGAGGATATCAAGGAACAGTTCTGTTCCAACCTTGACAGAGTGCTGACCAACACCCCTAAGGAAGACAAGATCATTCTCCTTGGTGACTTCAACGCCAGAGTCAGGCGTGATTCAGATCTCTGGAATGGTATCACTGGGAAGGAGGGGGTAGGAAAGACAAACTCCAATGGCATCCTGCTCCTGAACAAATGTGCGGAGCATGGCCTGATCATCATGAACACCATCTTCAGACAGAGTGACAAGTATAAGACTACTTGGAGACACCCTCGATCCAAGCACTGGCACCTTCTCGACTACGTCATTGTCAGAACCCGTGATCAAAAGGACGTCTACATCACGATAGCCATGCGAGGAGTCGATGACTGCTGGACAGACCGTCGTCTTGTCAGATCTGTCATGAACATCTGGCTCACTCAGAAACATCGAAGGCAGCCAAAATCAATGCAAAGGAAATTCAACACCAAGTCCCTTCAAGACCCAGTGGTTCAAGAGAACTTCCAGCAACGTCTCCAAGCAAGGCTCTCTGCCACGTCCGCAGCTGATGATAACATTGAGAGATACTGGAAGGAGTTCCAGACCACCACCCACTCGGCATCTCATGCCAGCAAAAGAAAGAGTCATAGCAGCAGCTCAAGGCAGAAGCGCAAAGGAAGATCTGAGACATCAAAAACAAACGGTGGCAAGACAAGGCCAAGGAGATCCAGCTCTATATTGACAAACATGACATGCGGAGCGTCTTCTAGGCTACAAAGGCCATTTATGGTCCAAGCTCCCATGGTCCCACTCCCCTCTGATCTCAAGATGGCTTGATGCTCCTAAAGGGAAATGAAGGCATTCAAGCTAGATGGAAGGAGTATTTTGAGACACTTCTGAACCGTGAGTCATCTGTGACAGATGCCACTATCAATTCTGTGCCTCAACACTCTGAAAGAGAATCTCTCGCCAACCCTCCTACCATCGAAGAAGTAAGACATGCCATCAAGTTGGCCAAAAACAACAAAGCTGTGGGACCAGATGGCATACCAGCTGAAGTCTACAAGACTGGGGGTGAAGAACTGGTACTAAAGCTCCACGAACTCATTCTCCGAATTTGGAACAAAGAGGAAATCCCAGAGGACTTGAGGAATGCCAACACTGTTACCATCTTCAAGAAGGGAGACAAGTCGGTGTGTGGAAATTATCGAGGCATTGCTTTACCGCAGGGAAAGTCCTCACTCGTATTCTTATGAACCGTCTCCTTCCCATCGCCGAAGAAGTCCTGCCGGAATCTCAGTGTGGATTCAGACCATCTCGCGGGACAATCAACATGATCTTCACTGCTAGGCAGATCCAAGAAAAGTGTCGGGAACAACATCAGGACCTGTACATGGCTTTCATCGACCTGAGAAAGGCCTTTGACTCCATCAATTGTGAAGCTTTGTGGAAGGTGCTGGCCAGATTTGACTGCCCTACAAAATTCGTCAAGGTCCTGAGGCTTCAGCATGACCAGATGACTGCCAGTGTTCTCCATAATGGTTCAAAGACAGACCCGCTCATCATCCAAACTGAGGTCAAACAAGGGTGTGTCATCGCTCCAACCTTGTTCTCCATCTTCCTAGCAGTCATCCTAGTCCTCGCCAAAGGCCGTCTTCCCACTGGAATTGACATCGAATACAGAATGGATGGAGGGCTCTTTAATCTTGGATGTCTCCATTCAAAGACCAAAGTTTGCAAGGCATTCGTCATTGACCTCGAGTACGCTGATGACTGTGCCATCCTTGCACACACCTGGAGCAACCTCCAGTCTGCACTAGATCTCTTTGAGGAAGCTTACTGAAGTCTGGGACTCTCACTTAACATCAAGAAGACCAAGGAGCTCTATCAGCCTGCTCAAGGCCTTGTAAATGACCCTCCACAATTCGCTGTCAAGAGACAGACCCTGGAGACAGTCGAGCACTTCCCTTACCTCAGTAGCCACCTCTCCCTAACAGCGAACATCGATGATGAGATTTAGCACAGGATCCACTGCGCTAGTACCTCATTTGGGAAACTGCTTCGGAGCATCTTCACTGACTGTGACATACGAAAGGACACCAAGATCCAGGTATACAGTTCGGTTATCATCCCTACCCTTCTTTATGGATGTGAAACTTGGGTGACTTACCGACATCATCTAAAGAACTTGGAGAGGTACCACCAATGATGTCTCTGTAAAATCCCTCTCATCAAGTGGGAAGACCACCGCACTAATGTCAGTGTTCTCGCTGAGGCCAATGTCACCAGCATTGAGGCGATGATCCTCAGACATCAATTCTGCTGGACTGGACACTGTGTACGGATGACCAACTTTCGACTCCCCAAACAAATTTTATACTCCTAGCTCAGTCACGGCCAGAGATCCCGTGGTGGTCAACGGTTACTCTACAAAGACACACTGAAGGCATATCGCAAGAAAACAGATATGGACATCATGAGCTGGGAGGAGCTGGCCACCAACCGATCTCAATGGCACTAGAACGTCCATCAAGCGGGGGCCTGCTTAGAAGAGAGATGCCTTGTCCTCAAAGTTGAAAAGAGAAAGCGTAGGAAGGAAAGGGAAAGAAACCCCAGCCAGCAGGCAGCTCTCCCACATGGAAACATCTGCAATTTCTGTGGACAAATCTGTGGCTCTAGGATTGGATTACTGAGCCACCTCAGGACCCATCAGTGAACCATGGTAGAGATCATCCTCGAATCGAGGGATCGCCAACGACATGGTGACTGTGTTGTCTGTTCTGACTTGTACCACCTTCCCTACCACCTGAGTGGCAAAGGGCTGAAGTGCCAGAAAAACTGCTCTGAGTTCCAGAAGACTGATGTGCAGAAGGGATTCCTGCTTCTCCCACATGCCGAGGGCAGTATGATCCCCTAGTGGTGCTCCCCACCCTAGAAGGGAAGCATCTGTAGTAAGCACCAGAGAAGGGGGACTGCTGTAGGAAAGGTACCCCATGTCTGAGGTGCTCCCTCTCCTGCCACAACTGCAGAGCTTGAATAAGGGTGGCCGTGACTGGGACCAGCTTTGACAAGTTTTTCTTTTGGGACCAGTACTCTCTGAGATGAAACTGAATGTCTCTCATCTGAAACCTGGCTCCTGGGACGGTTACAGTGGAGGCTGCCATGTGCCCTAACAGCTGCAGGAAATGCCTTGCTGGTCTGGGGACATGCAGTGAGAAAGACCTGGCTATATGAATAAGGCTGTCCACCCTGTCCTGAGGGAGGTAAGCCATTCATGTCCTTGTATCCAATTCTGTCCCTATGAACTGAAGCAACTGCACAGGTTCTAGAACAGACTTCATTTGATTGACTAGGAATTCTAAGGAGGACAAGGAGGCTTGAGTGTTTGAAAGTGCCTCTCTCACTTGTTGCTGTGACTGGCCTACAATGAGCCAGTCATCCAGATAGGGAAATACTGACACCCCTAGCTGCCTTAGGTGTGCCACCCTGACAGCCAGGCATTTTGTGAAGGTATCATGTCGTTTCATCGTAAAAATTTTATCGCAAACAATTTGGTGTAAACAGTACATCGCAATTTATATCATTGTATGCTACATTTAATCGCTTGCGACACTTCATCGCAGATAAAAACAGTACATCGCAATTTATATCATCGTATGCTACATTTAATCACTGTGCTTCAAGCTAGATCCAAGTGGCTGTGACTTGTCAGCCCATCTCCTGTACACACCCCCACCCCAAAGAAAGAGAGAATCTTTGTTCCTGCTTCTCCTTCGTTTGGTCATTTTCTGTCTCTCTGCATGTGCCTGCAAGAGTGGAAAACCGACAGTGGAGAGCGAGTCAGAGAGAGAGTGCTGTACAGGAGCGAGTGACAGATTGTGTGCTGGTTCCCCTCCGTGGCTGAGAGAGAGAGGGAGAGAGAGAAAGGGTACAGCGCAGGTGCTCTGGATACGAGAGACAGCTCAGCTACAGCACAGTTGCCATAAGAAAAAATTACTCACCTTAGTAATGTTGTTTCTTCTATTGGAGTCTTGCTATATTATGACATATGCAGTGAGTTCCAACCTTCGAACTGCTCTGGAGATGAAAGAGTTAACTTTCCACGCCAGGCATGGAACGCTGAGCTCGAGCTCGGTTGAAAACTCTGTCTGTTGTTCTTCAAACTCAAACCATCAGATCTTTACGAGCTAAACTCACTGAGGTCCTGTGTGGAAGCTGTAAACCTACACTAGCCAACCGGCTACTAAACATAATAACACATTTTTTGGTCCCAAAACAAAGACTCAAGTCAGGAGACCCAAAAAATGTAAAACACAACATCAAGTCACCCCAAAAAGAAGGGTGAAAAACAACAAGAAGGTGGGCACCTACTAAGTGCCAACACTGCACTACCCACCCACATCCCAAAAACAGAGGTTCTGAGAGGGGCAGGCGGGGGTCATAATATAGCAAGACTCCAATAGAAGAAACAACATTACTAAGGTGAGTAATTTTTTCTTCAAACAACATGAAGTCTTGCTATAATATGACATATGCAGACTACAAAGCAGTACCTCCATGGAGGAGGGATAGAACCTACTTGGGAAATAGGCTCTGAAGCACAGCCATGCCAGCGGGCATCACTCCTAGCCTGGATATCCAGGGAGTACTACTTGGTAAAAATATGAACTGTTTTCAGGTAGCTGCTTGACATATCTCTAGAATAGGGATGTCCCTGGCAGTAGCCAGGGAAGCAGCTGTACCCCTGGTAGAGTGAGCCCTCAGGCCTGAGGGAGAAACCTTACCCAATATTCATAACAGAATTGGATACAAGAGACAATCCACCTGGCAATGGATCTCCTAGTGGCAGGTTTCCCTTTACCAACCTCACCATAAGTGAGGAATAGTTGGAAGGAGTCAAACCTGTGACCCTTGGTATGCTCTAAATAGTAGCTAAGGGCTCTTTTGACATCAAAACTGTGCAGCCTCCTCTCACCAGAGGAGGAATGGTCAGTGAAGTACACAGGAAGAGAGATGGATTGATTAAGGTGGAAATCTGAAACCACCTTAGACAAGAACTTCCTGTTAGTCCTGAGGACCACCTTATCTCTATGAAAGGAGATAAAATCAGGCTCCACTGACAAAGCTTGTAATTCACTTATGCATCTGGCAGAAGTGATGGCTACCAGAAACACAGTTTTCCAAGTCAAGTACTTAAGCTCTGCTGAAGACAAAGGCTCAAAAGGGGGGTGCATAAGCTGAGCAATGCAAACATTAAGGTCCCAAGCAGGGGCAGGGTCCCTGAATGGAGGGTTGGTGTGAAGCAATCCCTTGAAAAACTCGGAGAATACAGGATGAGCTGAAAGAGGAGAGGGCTCACCTGCTGAAATAAAGGCAGATACAGCTGCCAGATGCACTTTTAGGGTAGCTGGTCTCAGCCCCAAGGTATTTAGATGGACCATGTAATCCAGGACTGTGGGTAAATCAGCAGATTCTGGGGAAATATGCTTTCCAGAGCACCATATGGAAAATCTCTTCCATTTGGAATTATAAGTAGCCCTGGTAGAAGGCTTTCTAGAAGCCTTCAGGATATCCATTACACCCTGGAAAGGTGTAAATCAGCAAACTCTAACTCTTCAAGAGCAAGGCCTTGAGATTGAGAGATTTGAGGTTCGGGTACCAAACCCTCCCCTGAGCACAGGTTAACAGGTTGTAATTCCTGGGAAGACACAGGGGAAGATGGACTGCTAATGACAGCTGGACTGAATACCAGGGTTGTCTGGGCCAATCTGGGGCAATCAGGATCATCTTGCAGGGTTGAGACCTGATTTTGACTAGCACTTTGAACAGCAGAGGAAAGGGGGGAAAAGCATAGAGAAACTTCCCTTCCCAATTGAGGACTAAGGCACCCAGAGGGACTGAGCCCAACACTGGGGGCCTGCAGCAAAAAAGGGGACGTTGGTGATTGTCTGGGGCTGCAAAAAGATCTATCTGTGGGGTGCCCTATCTGGCAAATACCACCTCCAGGACCAGGGGGTCCAGAGACCATTCATGATGGCCCTGGGAAATCCTGCTGAGAGCATCTGCCAGGACATTGTCCTTGCCTGGGAGGTGAACTGCCGTAAGGGAGGTGTTCAGGGAGTAAGCCAGAGACCACAACTTCATTGCTTCGGTGCACAAGGCCATATACTGAGTGCCCACTTGCTTGTTGATGCATCACATTGTGGTGGTGTTGTCTGTTCTGACCTGTACCACTTTGTTCTGAACAGACTTGGAAAAAGCTTGAAGTGCTAGAAAAACTGTTCTGAGTTCCAACAGATTGATGTGGAGCAGAGATTCCTGAGGGGACCACAACCCCTGGGTAGTGAGGTCGCCCATGTGAACTCCCCATCCCAAGAGGGATGCATCTGTAGTAAGGATTAAGGAGTGAGACTGGGTGACAAAAGGAACCCCTTGTCTGAGATTGCTCTGATCCTGCCACCATTGAAAGGCCTGGATCAGAGTTCGAGTCACTGGGATCAATTTGGTTAGAGGGTCTTTCCTTTGAGACCAAAAGGCTCTCAAATGGAACTGAATGTCCCTCATCTGAAATCTCGCCCCCTGCACCACTGCTGTAGAAGCAGCCATGTGCCCCAGGAGCTGTAGAAAATGCCTTGCTGGTCGAGACACCTGCAGGGTGAATGAGGAGGCCAGAGAGACCAGGGTCCTTGCCCTGTCCAAAGGGAGGAAGGCTCTGCTTTCTCTGTGTTCAGCTCTGCGCCTATGAAGGTGAGGAGCTGAACAGGCTCTAGAACTGACTTTGAAAGATTCAGAAGGAAACCTGAGAGGTGAGCAGTTGCTGAGTTATCTGTAGGTGTAACTTGACTTGGTCTGGGGACTGGCCTACTATGAGCCAGTCGTCCAGGTAAGGGAAGATGGCAATCCTTTGCCTTCTTAGAGAAGCAACTGCTACTGCCAGGCATTTTGTGAACACCCTTGGAGCAGAGGTGAGGCCAAAGGACATTGCTCTGAACTGGTAATGGCCTGAGGGCAGCTCGAACCTGAGGTACTTTCGATGGGAGCTTCTGATGAGAACATGAAAGTAGGCATCCTTGAGGTCCAGGGACGCTAGCCAGTCCCCCTGGCCTTAAAAGAGGGTAGAATAATTCCCAGAGTCACCATTCTGAATTTTGGTTTTAAAAGGTGCTTGTTTAGCATCTGAGATCCAGGATGGGCCGCCATTCTTCTGTCTTTTTGGGGTAAGGAAGTACCTGAGTACAACCCTTGCCTGGTGTAGGGTGGAACCTTTCCATGGCTCTGAGAGCCAGGAGGAAGAGACCCTGCCTCTAGGGCAAGTGCCTCTGGAGGATTTGCAGGTGGAAAGGATCTGGTTCTCATCTTTGGAAACTTTTGAAGCTGAGAACCAGTCCCTGGCTTACTACTTCCAGGACCCACTTGTCTGATGTCAGAGACTCCCAGTCCTGGACAAAGTAAGCCAGCCTGCCCCTACAGGTAGTTGAGAATCGCCCTGGCAACCCCATCAGGGTGCCTGCTTGGAGGGCTTTGGGCTGAGGTGGAAGCAGGCCTGCTGCACCCCATCTGCCTCTCCCTCTAAAGAACCCCTCTGGGCAAAAGCAGAAGAGGAGGCCTGGGCTTGGTAAAAGGCCTATGAAAAGGCCTGCCCTGCCCCTGGGAAGCTGCCTTTGAGGGGCGGCCTGCCTTCCTTGGCCTGTGCACTCCTATAGGTGGTCCTATACTCATCCATTTTCTTCATGTAATTCTCTGTCTGCTCCCAAACAGAGAATTACCCACAACAGGAAAATCCATGGCCTTAGTCTGGGTATCCTGTGACAGGCTAGTACATCTGAGCCAAGCCATCCTGCGAAGAGCCACAGATGTAGCCATGACTCTTGGATGACACATCATTTGAGTCCACTGCAGCATGGAATTGCACCTTGGATGCCTCAATACCATCAGCAGCCACCTGCTCCAGCTCCTTGGCAAGCTGGCCAGGGACCTGTGTTGCAAGAGCCATAACAATATCCCATCTGGATTTCTGGTATCTAGCAACATAAGCCATATAATTTGCCTGTCTGAGTCCCAAGGATGCTGCCATGTACTGTTTCTTTGCCATGGCATCAACCTTCCTGGAGTCCCTGTCCGGGGGGTGTGAGGCCAAGGGGATATTTGCCTTGTCACAGGCTGCAGCCTGCACTACCCCAACATGGCTGCATTGTTGTGTAAGGAACTCCGTATCAGAGCCTGACAATGTGTACCTCTTGTCCATTCTCTTATCCACAGGAGGTATACTGTGAGGAGTTTTTAGAATTTTAAAAGTCTGTTTCCCAAAAGATTTATGCAAGGGAATAGACAGTCTCCTAGACTCTGGGATATTCATCATTTCCACATAGTCAGGCTCCTCTTGATCATCCACAGCTTCCTCCATAGGGAGCTGGAGGTTTCAGCCACTTTTTATAGATAATAAAATGAGAAGGGACTCAGAAAGCCTAGGAGGGACACTCTGAAGGTCTGTCTGGGGAGATGTCCGGGTCGATGGCACATCCAGACTTTCAAATCCACATTCACTCTCCTCATACTCCTCTTCCCCTCCTCCAGTTCATAATATTCCTCTAAATCATAGTCTTGAACCGCAGAACCGGCCAACCGGCGCGCCATTTGATGGCACCGGTTCGGGTCGGAACCGGAGAAAGCGATTGGACAATCTGAATCGCTTATTATCTCTTCAGCGGTTGGAGAGGAAAGTTTTGGCTCCACCAGCTGATTTTCTAGTCCTTTGCTGGAACCGACTCCTCAGAGTCGGCTCTCCTTGCCCGAGAAGTCTTGCCCTGGTCAGAGGGCACTCCTCTAGTTCGGTTGGAACCGAACCGGGCTGGCCATCCGGGTCAGCGGACTTCTTGGCCTCCCTTTCCCTGAGCCTACCAACTCTCTTTTCCAGGGTAGCTGCAGGAAAATTTTTACAAATCTGGCAGTCTGCATTGAGGTGGTCAAACCCCAGACAATAAACACAGGTGGTGTGGGGGTCAGCCTTGGCAAAGGCTTCCCACACACACACTGCAGTGTTGAAACCCAGTGGGCCCGGTTTTTCTTTTGGGTTTCTCAGACATAGTGCCAGTCCTAACCAAACTTGCCCGTTTATGGCAACCGCCAAGCAATACCCTCTTATCGGTTCCCAACCGTGTCATGGATCGTGGAAAAAAACGTAAGAAATTCCGTTTTTTTTAGAACCGATAAGAACCAGTAACCACACTCTAAATGATAGAATAAAATATTTTAAACAACCTGATCGGTTCAAGAGCGAACCGATAACAGTTTACAACTTCCACACAGAAGAGAAATAATGTAAACCTATCTAGTACTCACAATACCACAGACAGAGCTTGAACCGACTGGTTGCGGTTTAAATTCGGTCAAAAAAATGAGAAAATAATACTTTAACCGACAAAATGAACCAAGCAGAAGGAGAAATCTCCGGAGCGGCTGTTCAGTGAAGCGGAGTAAAGAATCTGACGGTTTGAGTTTGAAGAACAACAGACAGAGTTTTCAACCGAGCTCGAGCTCAGCGTTCCATGCCTGGCATGGAAAGTTAACTCTTTCACCTCCAGAGCAGTTTGAAGGTTGGGACTCACTGCATATGTCATAATATAGCAAGACTTCATGTTGTTTGAACTCTTTCATCTCCGGAGCAGTTCAAGTGCTGGGGCTAACTGCATACTGTCAGAATACAGCAAGATGTCATGTTTGAATGGAAAATATACATAAAAACCTACACTTTAAAACTCTGAGATTTAAAGTCCACCTCAAGTGCTTAGTGGTTGAATTTTTAAGTGCAAACTCAGTAGAAGTGGCAGATGAAGATCTTGTTTCTTGGTAGTCCAGGAGATTGTTCTTGAAAAGAAACTGTCTCTACTCTGCTAAGTAGACAGACAGGCAGGGTCCCAAAATGCATAAGGCTACAAGCTTAAAAACTAAAAAGGAAAAAGCTAAAAAAGCTCAGATACCCCTTTGCATCTTAGTTTTAAAGGGTTTCAAAAGGGCAGGTCCAGTGGAGAGTGGCTTGCCCTGTGATTGGCTAGCATTCTGTTTCGACGGCTATGCAACCAATCAGATTTCATTATTATAAAACACAGATATGCAGTTCTGAATATATAAGAATGAAAAAACTCAGGGGTCAACCAGTTGGAACCAGTATTCTGGGGGAATATCCCAGCCTTCCTCCAAGGAGACAGCTGAAGTTAAACTGTACTCAATACAATCATTTACTTAAATGGTAGCCCATTTATTGGTAACGAGATTAGCTGAGAGTTGACCTCTGAAAACAAAGGAAATGTAGACGAAGAGCCACCAGGTGTGCTGGGGTCCACTGAAACACAAATGGACCTACCAGCTGGCCAGCTCTGCTTAATTATTTATTTTGTTTCCTTTTAAATAATTTTATTAACTCTAGCCTCTGCTAGCAGAAAACAGTTTTTTTTTCTGTAGTAACTAGAAAATCACATCAGTCTACAAGGGCCATGTTCTGTACCCATGATCCCTTGCACTTACATTGGGCAACCCAGACATCGGATGCATTTCTCACATAAAAAAATATATAAAACATGCCCAAAATAATAAAGTATGGCCTTATCTCACCACACTCCTCCCTCCTTAACAGAACCTGGGGGGAAAATGCCCCTTTTCTAGTAGGAGTTTCCACCAGTTGTGCCCCCTTACTCCGATTGGCGGGATAGGCCATCTGCATCGACATTAGCAGATCTATGTTACATATCCCACATATGAGACCTCAGTCATGGCCACCTGGCACCTTTCAACTTTGATAGTTAATCCTGCCTTCTGTATCATACCCAACACTTCCCTAGCTCTGGCATTTAGCTCCTCCTGCCTGTACCCCTTTGTCAGTTCTATCATTGTTAGGTAGGTCACCCCCTCAACTTGTCCAACAACTCATCTGTCCAGGGCACTGGGTGGGCATTGGACTTCGTGACTGCATTGAGTCCACGATAGTCCACTCAAAAGTGGGTAGATCTATCTGGCTTGGGGACGAGGACTGCGGGTGAGGCCCAGGGACTGTGGGATTTCTGGATTACCCCTAACACCAGCATTTCCTCCACCTCCCCCTAATGTCCTTTAGGATGGCCTCAGACACCAGGTAAGCTGTCCATTGTATGGGCGCTTGCGTCCCCATGTCTACATCATGGGTCACTAAGGGGGTCCATCTGGGCTTGGCTGTAAATAAAGGGGCAAAGTCCTCTAAGACCTCCCTCACTTCCTGTCTCTGTTCTGGAGTCAACTGGGGTGACAGTTTGATTGTCTCCACCAATGACTCCTGCTTGCTTTCCTCTAGCAAGTCCAGAAGAGGGTCTTCTTCGTCCGTCCCCTCTCCAGGACTACAAACAGCAAACATCATGTCAGCCCTATTTACATATGGTTTCATCATATTAACATGTTTCATTCGATAGGTATGCCTCCTGTCAGGCAGTTCTACAAGGTAGTTCACATCATTTACCTGTCAGGCTAAATTGCGTGATCCCGCCCACTCGGCCTGCAGCTTGTCCTTCCAGATTGGAATGAGGACCATTACTTCCTGGCCTGTGCTGTATGAGCGAGCTCTGGCTCTGCAATCGTACCAGACTTTTTGCTTCTGCTGGGCAGCTGACAGGTTGCTTTGGGCCACCCCCATAAGCTCCTTCAGCTTCTCCCTGAACTTAAGGACATACTCTACTATGGGAGTCCCCTGGGTGGTGTGTTTGCCTTCCCAGTCTTCACAGATCAGCTCTAGGGACCCATGCACCCTACGTCTGTATAAGAGTTCGAAGGGGTAGAATCCTGTAGACTCTTGGGTCACTTCCCTGTATGCGAACAACAGGTGGAGAAGGTATTTCTCCCAGTTCCTCCCACGCTGTTCAGCAAATGCTTGGAGCATCCTTTTTAGGGTACCATTGAATCTTTCCATGAGCCCATTGGCTTGTGGGTGATAAGGTGTCATGCATCACTGGACCACCCCACACTTCTCCCACAAAGACATCAGATCCAACATGAAGTTAGTCCCTTGGTCACAGATAACCTCCTGCAGAAACCTGACATGGGAGAAAATCCCTAGCAAGGCTTCTGCCACCTTGGGTGCCTTAAAGGAAGAGAGGGCGACTGCCTCTGGGTATCGCGTAGTGTAATCAACCACCATCAGGATAAACCTTTTTCCGGAGGAGCTTGGGGTACTCAAGGGTCCCACAAATACAAATTACATACTTACCGCAATTGTGATCTTCCCAAATATCTTCACCATTCATTACTAATGGGTCCTACCACAGGTCAGGACCCTGCACAGAAAAAAAAGAGCACTGACTCTTTAAAAAAATTGTGTGTGGATGGAGACAACATTGGCTCAGCGCCCCCATTGAGGCCAGCGTCCTATGTGGCACTCATGGGTTGGCCAGTAACACCGACTCCTCCCAGCTCTTATTTCTGTCTGACAGACGAGGAACAGGGAAAGGGGGATTTCAGATGGCCAGGGTGCCCAAAAGAAAGGTAAGGGTAGGGAACAAAAACCCAAAAAAAGCCAGAGACTAACCACGGTTAGGTCAGAGGGAAAACTAAGGACAGGCGGGGTGACCAGAACACTGGGTAGCCCTAGGCAAGGAAAAAAAAACAGCTAAGAGATAGGAGAGAAGGAAGGAAGACAGATGGAGGAAGAAAAACTGGTCCAACTCTCTCCAACACTCCCCAGCCCCACAGCCCGCGAGGTCTGTCTCCTCAGGGAGCTTGAAGACTAGATTCCACAAGTGGAAGGATTAAACCAGGGCTCAAGCATCCAACTGGATGAAGAGGGAGGAGAAAAAGAGGGGGGAGTTGTAGGGATGGAAGGGCCAGAAGCCTGGGGACCTGGCCATACTAAAAGGGAAGAATACCCGTATACCCTTTTTCCTTTTTTTTTTTAAACAGAGAGAAGCCCATCTCTCATACTGACAAACTTGTTCCTTACCTTCTGTTTTCATCAATTTCTTCCCTCCTAGTCTGAGTGTCCATTCTTCTTCTAAAACTTTTCCAGAAGAAGAAGAGTTAAGCATCTGAAAGAGATCACTCCAGAAAGCAGATCCAAGGACTGGAGGACTGCTCAATTGAGAAAAAAAAAACTAAAGGAGTCAACCTAGAGATGTCACATGAAGTGGATGAACCTCATCGACCACCAGAGATGGCAACATTCAGACTGGACACAGGGGTCGCCTAGGCCTGAGCCCCTAAATTCCAGTCCCCTCCGGCCAGAAGGATGGGGAGGGGAAAAGGGGGGATGGGCAGCCCAGTGTCTGATTATAGGCTGAGAGGGTGGGCATAATGAATGGCAAAGATATTTGGGAAGATCATAATTTCGGTATGTATGTAATTTGTATATCTTACCCAAATTAATCTTCACCATTCATCACTAATGGGTCTGAGTACCAAGAAGGTGAACATTGGGGGAAAGACATTCCCCCAGCCTCCTGTGGGGGAGGAAAAAGACATGGGAGGAGGGGGCTGAACTGGGCCCGGCTAGGCTCGAGAGCTTGACAGGGATGGTGAACGCTTCCGGGATCCAGGAGCTGGAGGGTTCCCCTGAAGAACTCGCCATGCCCTGCGAGAAAAGAAGCGGGCCCCCTGGAAAGGTGAGGACATCACCTTATGCCAGGCCAGGGGTAACAACTTGGATAGGTAAAGCCACGCAGCCCAACTAATGCAGACTGAATATCCTACTAGCCAGAAAGCCACCTCATTGGCATCACAGACAGCCCTAGAGAGATGTCTTGCTAGATAAAGGCCTTGAGTGGTTAGGCAAATGGCTTGCCTGGTTTCCTCACCATCAGGCAGCTCTGCTAGGACTTGCCCCAGCAGAGAACAGCTATGCCTAGAATAGGCCACCTGGTGTGTCTGATGAGACAATATTCGCAAAAGGAGATGCCAGAGCATTGGGGTCATCCAGATGTACCTGATTAGGAGAAGAACTGGAAAAAACTGAGACTCCAGCTCGCCCAACCCATAAGGGCCAGGCTGGGAGATGCCCTTGGGGATGATCCCTCAGAAGGTGAGGCTGGAGCTGTGCAGCACAACTCAGGAGACTCCTTACTGGGATGCACAGGGAGAGGCATCACCAGTAGAAAACAAGAAGTTATTATTCCTCTGTACAGACAGCTGGTGAGACCGCATCTGGGGTACTGCGTGCAGTTCTGGAGACCCAATCTCCGCAAAGACATAGACAGGATGGAAGCTGTCCAGAGGAGGGCAACTAAAATGGTGAAAGGTCTGCACCGGAAGACATATGAAGAGAGACTTAAGGAGCTTAATATGTATAGCCTCGAGGAAAGGAGGGAGAGGGGGGACATGATAGAAACTTTCAAGTACCTCAAGGGAATCAACAAAGTCCAAGAGGGTAGCATCTTTCAAAAAAAGAGGTGTGCAAGAACAAGGGGGCACAATTTGAAGATAGAGGGGGGCGGCTCAGAGGTAATTTAAGGAAGTATTTTTTCACAGAGAGGGTTGTGGATGTATGGAACGGCCTTCCAGAGGAGGTTGCCGAGTCAAAAACAGTGGTGGAATTCAAGCATGCATGGGACAGTCATAAGGCAATTCTAGGGGGTGGGGGTAGGAAGAAGTAGGCTGCTGGTTAACTAGGATCTGCAACTTATCCACCAGGTAGAGAAATGGGCAGACTGGGTGGGCCAAGCTGTCCTTATCTGCCGACAAATTCTATGTTTCTATGTTTTCTTCCCTCACCCACTGTAGAACTCCCTCCCGGGAGAGTGACTCAGGAGAGCAGCTGAACTGGACAGTCCTCGACGATGACCCCAGCAACCCTAGGATGCATAGGTCATTGTTTACAGACCGGTCAACCAGCCCTCTTCTTCAGGGAAGAAGATCTATCCCTCTTAGAAGGCCCAGTGTAGGAATCTGAGCTTGCCTCCCTTGAACAAAAAGAACCTCCCACCCCCAAAGACGTTAGAGGATCCTCCCAAGTCTCCTCCTCATCGGCTGGGCCCCCAGTTGCTGGAAGTCTGGAATCGACCATCGAGGTAGAGCCAAGAGAGAAGGAGAGCCCAGCAGTATCTGAGGAAGAGTCAACACCGGGCCCGGCATTGCCTGAAGAGGCGACATCGACCTCGGCGCCGCCAAGAGAGGCAGGACCGACCACGGTGTCAACCACCGATCCGGCTCCAACCCTGGCATCATACCTGGACATGGCACTGCCACTGGCCGGAACCGGAGAACCAGGGGAGGTTCTGAAAGGTCCAGGGCAGCAACACCACTGACGGCACCACCCTCTGGACGGAAAGCCAGCACTGGGAACTCCAGCGGTCTTGGAGACGTCCAAGCAGAGTCTGAAGAGCCAGGGGCCCAATCAGGGTCACTCCCATCACCATCCCCTGAGACAGGGGAGGAAACAAGGGTCACTTCCAACTTGGCCACACCTGAAACCCTGGACCCCCAGTGGCCTGAAGGGCATCAAGGGAAGGCTCGGACACACTAGCCCCATCGCTCCGCTCATTGGCATCGGATGCGGGGCCGAGAGCCGAAGTCGGCGAGGATCGTGGTCTCGAGGGGACCGCCCAAAGAGAGTCTGCATAGAGCTCTGACTCCACCTCGGGGGTCGTCTGATCCTCCAAAGAGGAATCAGACCACAAGGGGTGACCAGTCACCTCCCCTAAAGAACATGACCTCCCCAAACACCCCTCGTAGGGAGCCCACGCCCCAGCAAGAGGAGCAGAGGAGGTCCCTACCCCACTGGGTCATACAGGCCTGGGAGGGCTGAGGGGTGGAGCCCAAAGTTCTTGCCTTGGCATCCCAAGTCCGCTGACAGCCGCTGAAATTCAAGGGCTCCCTACCCCAGCACGCCACTCAAATCACCAAGGTACGGAAGCCCTTTGAGAAAGAGGCATCACACTCATCCATCAGATGGCTGGGACCCAGGCAAGAAAAACAACAATTGTGGGGGTTTGTGATCAAAATGGAGTTGCCACATGGGCACCAATGCATGGGGCGTCTCCAGACCGCTTCGATTTAGAACAACACCCCAACCCCAACATATTGTTGCTGCGACTTAAAAGAAAAAATTACTCACATTAGATATTGTGTTTCTTCTAATGGAGTCTTGCTGTATTCTGACAATCTGCAGTTAGCTCCAGACTTTGAACTGCCCCAGAGAGTAGAAGGTTAATTTTCAATGCAGTGCATAGAATGTTGAGCTCGAGCTCGGTTGAGGTCTCTGTCTGCAGCACTTTGAAACCCAACCGTCAGATTCTTACAAGCAAACACTATCTATTTGGAAATTGTAAACATTTTTAACTAGCCAACTGGCAACAGAAAGTTTTGGATTCCCAAAGGAAGACTCAAGTCAGGAAACCCAAAACCAAAACCTATCCAAAAATAAAAGATCATTATACAAAAGTACCCAGATAAAATGGAGGGTGTGCATGAAGCACCCCTGGGGTGCAACACTGCACCTGCCCACCCACTTCCCAAAACCAGGTTCTGAGAGGGGAGGAAGGTCAGAATACGGCATGGCTCCATTAGAAGAAACACAATTACTAAGGTGAGTAATTTTTTCTTCAAACAACATGAAATCTTGCTGTATTCTGACAATCTGCAGACTACCAAGCAGTACCTCCATGGAGGAGGGACAGAACCTAATTTGGGAATAGGCCCTGAAGTACTGCTGTGCCAAACCGAGCATCACTCCTAGCCTGGATATCCAGAGCGTAATGCTTGGTAAAGGTATGGACTGTTTTCCAGTTGGCTGCTTGAAAAATTTCTAACAGAGGGATATCCCTGGCAGCAGCCAGAGAAGCAGCTGTACCTCTTGTGGAATGAGCCCTCAGGCCCGAGGGTGGAATTTTTCCCGGTTTCTCAAGGCAGAATTATATACAAGAAACAATCCACCTGGCAATAGTTCTCTTGGTGGCAGATTTGCCCTTTCCCATTTCCCCATAAGAGAGGTACAACTGGAGGGAATCAAACCTCTGACCTTTGGTACGCTCTATGTAGCAGCTAATGGCTCTTTTAACATCTATACTGTGTAGCCCCCTCTCTCCTGAGGAAGAAAGGGAGAGACATAGACTGATTCAAATGGAAGTCTGAAACCACTTTGGGCAAGAACCTCCTACTGGTTCTAAGGACCACTTTATCTCTATGAAAGGAGATAAAATCAGGTTCCACTGACAGGGCTTGCAATTCACTGATATGTCTGGCAGAGGTAATGGCTACCAAAAAATGAAAATTACGTACCTACTGTAATTATGATCTTTCTGTGTATCTTCACCATTCATCACTGCTGGGTACTTGGCCGGAGGTCAGGACCCTGTGGGAGCTTTTTTTTTAAGATGGGTGGAGCTGATGCATCATCGGCACTGCCCTCGAGGCCGACGCACTGTGTGGTGCTCGCGAGTTGGCCATTAGGCTGCATCGACTCCACCTGCCTGCCAGTTCTGAGTCGGCAAAGAGGTAAGAGGAAGGGAGTCGAGGGTGGGACAAGGAAGTCCAAGGAACAGAAAAAGGAAAAGATATATGAATAAAAAGGAGAAATAACGACTGAGAGGACAGAAAGGGAGAAAAGTCAGAAACTAAAGGGATTGGGAGGGGCCCCAATCTCTGGAAAAGGAAGAGGGAGGTAGAGTGGGTAAAGAATTTAGGAAGAGGGGGAGTTAAACATCAAAGACTCTGGTCCATCTCCAGATTACATAGGAACTGCAAGGAGTAGCCAAAGGCTTTCTGCCAGAATTCAAGGCACAGAATGGCTGGCAAACACTCCAGATAGGTAGAATCGGCTACTCTGGAAGAAGGACAGGGTACAGAGAATAAACACCCTCTCAAGGAAAGATTATTGGTGAAAAAAAAAAGGGAAAACTTCTTTTTTTTTATAAATAAGGAGAAATAGGTTGGATGGGAACAGGGTGGAGGAGAGAAAGTAGGGCAACTGACAACTACCACCCCACAGGGGTGGAGTCAAAGCACTAGAGAAGGAGTGACCCCCCCCCTTGCTGTCCACTCTCCCCGGAACATTATCCCCCTGTATGCCCTGTTTTACCCCACTCCTAAGAAAGGAGAGGGGGAAGGATGGGCACAGAGAGGGAAGGGGACCCAGAGACTGAGGCGCCAGGGAATGGAGGGTTGGATCGTGATGAATGGTGAAGATACACAGAAAGATCATAATTACGGTAGGTACATAATTTTCAAATCTTATCTGTCTCAGTCTTTACCATTCATCACTGTTTGGTGAGTACCGAGCCACCCTGAAGGGGGTTTCTTTTACACCCTAAAGGACAAAGTCCCTTAGCTGTCAGTGGGTGACACACTAAGAGGGAGAACCTTCAGGGCCTGTAGAGGCCCAACAGTGGGGAGAGTGAGACGGGGTCTCCCCGGAGGGGGAAGAAAGTTGCCCTAACAAGCGCCGTCTCACTCTACGGGAGCAGAGATAGGTTCTCTAGTGAGCGGAGTTAATCACCCTACGCCAGGCCAAGGGTGACAACCGGGAAAGACGCAGCCATGCCGTCCGCCTAGTGCAGATCGCTATCCCTAAGACCCTGGTAGCTACCTTGTTGGCATCATTAGATGCCCTTACTTGGTGCCTTGCTAGCTCCAGGCCAAGTGCAGAGAATGCAATGGCTTGTCTGGTTTGCTCCGTCTCAGGCAATGAGGGCAGGAGCTGACCTAGCCTGGACCACAAGAACCTGTCATAGGCTGCGTAGTGGGCCTGATGTGCAGAAATGGAAAGTAATAACTGTGCCGAGTAGAAAGTCCTCCTACCCCAGAAGTCAAAATCCGAGGAGTCTTGATCTGGTGGCTGGTCACGGTGAAGGGCGCGAAGCCCATCAGGAGTATTCAACTGTGTCAATCAGGACTGCAGATGAGGCATGGAACTTGGAGACTCGAGGGATGCACAATACCTCTGGCTGAGATCCCTTGGGGCAGGAACTCCGGAAAAGGGCCTTTGCCAGGAATGCAACGACGCCTCCCGAAAGGGAGCAGGCCAGGGCAGCACCACAAGGGTGGCCTCGCCAAAATCGCCTAGAAGAAAAAATTACTCATCTTAGTAATGTTGTTTCTTCTAATGGAGTCTTGCTGTATTCTGACAGTAGCAGTGAGTCCCAACCTTCGAACTGCCCCGGAGATGAAAGAGTTAACTTTCCATGCCAGGCATGGAACGCTGAGCTCGAGCTCGGTTGAGACTCTGTCTGTTGCTGTTTAAACTCAAACTGTCAGATTTTTACAAGCAAACTCACTAAGGCCCTGTGTGGAAGCTGTAAACCTACACTAGCCAACTGGCTACTAAACATAAAACACATTTTGGTCCCAAACAAAGACTCAAGTCAGGAGACCCAAAATGAAAAACACAACACCAAATCACCCAAGAAAAGGGGTGAAACAACAAGGTGGGCATCTACTGAGTGCCAACACTGCCACTGCCCACCCACATCCCAAAACAGAGGTTCTGAGAGGGGCAGGAGGGAGGTCAGAATACAGCAAGACTCCATTAGAAGAAACAACATTACTAAGGTGAGTAAATTTTTCTTCAAACAACATGAAGTCTTGCTGTATTCTGACAGTAGCAGACTACCAAGCAGTACATCCATGGAGGAGGGGCAGAACCTACTTAGGAAATAGGCTCTGAAGTACAGCTGTGTTAAAACCGAGCATCACCCTAGCCTGAATATCCAAGGAGTAATGCTTGGAAAAGTGTGAACTGTTTTCCAGGTAGCTGCTTGACATATCTCTAAGATAGGAATATCCCTGGCAGCAGCCAGGGAAGCAGCTGTACCTCTGGTGGAGTGAGCCCTCAGGCCTGATGGTGGAACCTTACTCAGTTTTCCATAACAAAATTGGATACAAGAGACAATCCACCTGGCAATGGATCGTTTAGTGGCAGGTTTCCCTTTACCAACCTCACCATAAGTGAGGAACAGTTGGATGGAGTCAAACCTGTGACCCTTGGTACATTCTATTTAGTAGCTAAGGGCTCTTTTCACTTCTATGGGACCTCCTCTCACCAGAGGAGGAATGGTCAGTGAAGTACACAGGAAGAGACATAGATTGATTAAGGTGGAAATCTGAAACCACCTTAGGCAAAAATTTCCTGTTAGTCCTGAGGACCACCTTACCTCTATGAAAGGAGATAAAATCAGGCTCCACTGACAAAGCTTATAACTCACTTATGCGTCTGACAGAGGTGATGGCTACCAGAAACACAGTTTTCCAAGTCAGGTACTTAAGCTCTGCTGAAGACAAAGGCTCAAAAGGGGGTTGCATAAGCTGAGCAATGCAAACATTAAGGTCCCAAGCAGGGGCAGGGTCCCTGAAAGGAGTGTTGGTGTGAAGCAATCCCTTAAAAAAATTGGAGAATACAGGGTGAGCTGAAAGAGAAGAGGGCTTACCTGCTGAAATAAAAGCAGAAACAGCTGCCAGATGCACCTTCAGTGTAGCTGGTCTGAGCCCTAAGCTATTTAAATGGACCATATGATCAAGGACCGTGGGAAGATCAGCAGACTGTAAGGAAGTATGCTTTCCAGAGCACCATATGGAAAATCTTTTCCACTTGGAATTATAAGTAGCCCTGGAGGAAAGTTTCCTAGAAGCCTTGAGAATGTCCATTACGCCTTGGGAGAGGTGTAAATCAGCAAACTCTAACTCTTCAACAGCCAGGCCTTGAGATTGAGAGATTTGAGATTCGGGTACCAAACCCTCCCCTGAGCACAGGTTAACAAGTTGTGATTCCTGCGAAGACACAGGGGAAGATGGACTACTAAGGACAGAAGGAGTGGTTACCAAGGCTGTCTGGCCCAGTCTGGAGCAATCAGGATCATCTTGCAGGGTTGAGATCTGATTTTGACTAGCACTTTGAACAGGAGAGGGAAGGGGGGGAAAGGCATACAGGAACTTCCCTTCCCAACTGAGAACTAAGGCATCCAGGGGGACTCAGCCCAACACTGGGGGCCTGCAACAAAAAAGGGGAAGTTGGTGATTGTCTGCGGCTGCAAAAAGATCTATCTGTGGGGTGCCCCATCTGGAGAATATCACCTCCAAGATCAAGGGATCCAGTGACCATTCGTGATGGCCCTGAGATATCCTGCTGAGAGCATCTGCCAGGACATTGTCCTTGCCTGGGAGGTGTACTGCTGTGAGGGAGGTGTTCAGGGAGTAAGCCAGGGACCACAACTTCATTGCTTCTGTGCACAAGGCCATAGACCGAGTGCCTCCTTGCTTGTTGATGTACCACATTGTGGTAGTATTGTCTGTTCTGATCTGAATAACTTTATTCTGAACAGACTAGGAAAAAACTTGAAGTGCTAGAAATACTGCTCTGAGCTCCAACAGATTGATGTAAAGCAGAGACTCCTGAGAGGACCACAACCCTTGGGTGGTCAGGTCGCCCAAATGAGCCCCCCACCCCAAGAGAGAGGCATCTGTAGTAAGGATTAAGGAGTGGGACTGAGAGACAAAGGGGACCCCTTGTCTCAGATAGCTCTGATTCTGCCATCACTGTAGGGCCTGGATCAGGGTTCGAGTCACTGGTATCAATTTGGTCAGAGGGTCCTTCCTTTGAGACCAGAAGGCTCTCAAATGGAACTGAATGTCTCTCATCTGAAATCTTGCTCCCTGCACCACTGCTGTGGAAGCAGCCATGTGCTCCAGGAGCTGTAGGAAATGCCTTGCTGGTTGAGATACCTGCAGGATGAATGAGGAGGCCAGAGAGATAAGGGTCCTTGCCCTCTCCAAGGGAAGGGAAGCTCTGGCCTTTTCTGTGTCTAGCTCTGCGCCTATGAAGGTGAGGATCTGGACAGGCTCTAGAACTGACTTTGAAAGGTTCAGGAGGAAACCTAACGAGGTGAGCAGTTGCTGAGTTATTTGTAAGTGTGACTTGACTTGGTCTGGGGACTGGCCTACTATAAGCCAGTCGTCCAACTAAGGGAAGATGGCAATCCTTTGCCTTCTTAGAGAAGCAACTACTACTGCCAGGCATTTTGTGAACACCCTTGGAGCAGAGGTCAGTCCGAAGGGCATTGCTCTGAACTGGTAATGGCCTGAGGGCAGCTCGAACCTGAGGTACTTTTGATGGGAACTTCTGATGAGAATATGGATGTAGGCATCCTTGAGGTCCAGGGATACTAGCCAGTCCCCTGGCCTTAGAGAGGATAAAATTATTCCCAGAGTCACCATTTTGAATTTTGGTTTTAAAAGGTGCTTGTTTAAGTATCTGAGATCCAGGTTGGGCCACCATTCTCCTGTCTTTTTTGGGGTAAGGAAGTACCTGGAGTACAACCCTTTGCCCTGGTGTAGGGGTGGAACCCTTTCCACAGCTCTGAGAGCTAGGAGGGAAGAGACCTCTGCCTCTAGGGCAAGTGCCTCCAAGGGGTTTGCAGATGGAAAGGATCTGGTTCTCAGCTTTGGAAATCTTTTGAAGCTGAGAACCAGTCCCTGGCTTACTACTTCCAGGACCCACTTGTCTGATGTTATAGACTTCCAGTCCTGGACAAAGTAAGCCAGCCTGCCCCCTATAGGTGGTGGAGAATCAGCCCTGGCAAACCCAATAGGGTGCCTGCTTGGCAGGGGGTTTTGGCTGAGGGGTGGAAGCAGGTCTACTGGTACCCCTTCTGCCTCTCCCTCTAAAGAACCCCCTCTGAGCATATGCAGAAGAGGAGACCTGGGCTTGGTAGAAAGGCCTGCGAAAAGGCCTGCCCCTGCCCCTGGGAAGCTGCCTCTGAGGAGTGGCCTGCCTTTCCTTGGCCTGGGCACTCCTGTAGGTGGTCCTATACTCGTCCATTTTCTTCATGTAATTCTCTGTTTGCTCCCCAAACTAAGAATTACCAACAACAGGAAAATCCATGGCCTTAGTCTGGGTATCCTGTGACAGGCTAGTACATCTGAGCCAAGCCATTCTGCGAAGTGCCACAGATGTAGCCATGACTCTTGATGACACATCATTTGAGTCCACTGCAGCATGGAATTGCACCTTGGATGCCTCAATACCATCAGCAGCCACCTGCTCCAGCTCCTTGGCAAGCTGGCCAGGGACCTGTTTTGCTAAAGCCATGACAGTGTCCCATCTGGATTTCTGGTATCTAGCAACATAAGCCATATAATTAGTCTGTCTGAGTCCCAAGGATGCTGCCATGTACTGTTTCTTTGCCATGGCATCAATCCTCCTGGAGTCCTTGTCTGGGGGGTGTGAAGCCAAGGGAATATTTGCCTTGTCACAGGCTGCAGCCTGCACTACCCCAGCATGGCTGCATTGTTGTGTAAGGAACTCCATATCAGAGCCTGACAATGCATACCTCTTGTCCATTCTCTTATCCACAGGAGGTATAGTGTTAGGAGTCTTTAACATTTTAAATGTCTGTTTCCCAAAAGATTTATGCAAGGGAACAGACATCCTCCTAGACTCTGGGATATCCATCATTTCCACAAAGTCAGGCTCCTCTTGGTCATCCACAGCTTCTTCCATAGGAAGCTGGAGGGTTTCAGCCACTTTTTTCATAAAACATGAAATGAGAAGGGGACTCAGAAAGCCTAGGAGGAGACACTCCTGAAGGTCTGTCTGGGGAGATGTCCGGGTCAATGGGCACATCCAGACTTTCAAATCCACATTCACTTTCCTCATACTCCTCCTCCCCCTCCTCTGGTTCATAATACTCCTCTAAATCATAATCTTGAACCAGTGGAACCAACCGAACCGAGTGCCTCCCTGATGGTGCCGGTTTGGTCGGAACCGGGGGAAAGCGACTGGACAATTTTGATCACTTTGGCTATTTCTTCAGCAGTTGGAGAGGAAGGTTTTGGCTCCACACTAGCTGATTTTCTAGTCCTCTTTGCTGAAACCGACTCCTCAGAGTCAGATCTCCTTTTGCCCGAAGAAGTCTCGCCGTGGTCAGAGGGCACTCCTTCTGGTTCGGTTTGAACCGAACCAGGCTGGCCATCCGGTTCAGCGGACTTTTTGGCCTCCCTTTCCCTGAGCCTACCAACTCTCTTTTCTAGGGTAGTTGCAGGAAAATTTTTACAAATCTGGCAGTCTGCATTGAGGTTGTCAAACCCCAGACAATAAACACAGGTGGTGTGGGGGTCAGCCTTGGCAAAGACTTCCCCACACACACTACAGTGTTGAAACCCAGTGGGCCCGGTTTTTCTTTTGGGTTTCTCAGACATTGTGCCATTCCTAACCAAACGTACCCTTTTAATGGCATTCCACCAGGCAAGACCCTCTTATCGGTTCCTGACCGTGTCATGGGTCGTAGAAAAAAACGTAATAAAATCTGTTTTTTTTTAGAACCGATAAGAACCGGTAACCACACTCTAAAAGTACAATTTAGGATTTTTAAACAACTTGATCGGTTCAAACCGAACCGATAAACCGTTTACAAGTTCCACACAGAATAAGATTAATATATAACCTATCTATTACTCATGAATACCACAGACAGAGACTGAATTGACAGGTTGCGGTTTAAATTCGGTCGAAAACCGAGAAAAACGGTACTTTAACTGACAAATTGAACTAAGCAGAAGGAGAAATCTCCGGAGCGACTGTTCAGTGAGGCGGAGTGAAGAATCTGACAGTTTGAGTTTAAACAGCAACAGACAGAGTCTCAACTGAGTTCGAGCTCAGTATTCCATGCCTGGCATGGAAAGTTAACTCTTTCATCTTCGGGGCAGTTCGAAGGTTGGGACTCACTCCTGCTGTCAGAATACAGCAAGACTTCATGTTGTTTGAAAGGCGTGCGTTGAGTACTCAGGATTGCTAATAGTGGCAGGTGTGAGGTGCAAGTCCTCCAACATCCTCATGAGGAAGCGCTGATACTTAATGAGATCAGCAGCTGGAGAGATGTAGACAGAAGATTCCTCTCCCCCAGAAGAGGGGGATGAGGAGCTGGAGGGCACTGGCTGTTCCGGGGGTGGTTGCTTGGAGGGAGATTGAAAAACCTGACTGTCCATCACCCTACCGTAAGCTGGGAACTGAGCAGCCACCACTCTGAACTGCTCCCAGGAGAGAGGCCCGCTAGGACCAAGGATGCCTGGGAGCGCAGGAGAACGTGGCAGAGGAATGGGGACAGAGCCGAGAAGAGATGTCGGCTGACCACCGCTTGGGCTAAGGAGCGGACCTGGACCACCTGCCGAAGAAGGTGCCCCGGAAGACCCCACAGCCAACAGCTGAACAACCATTTCGGTACTGCCTTGGCTGCACCTGGAAGAATCCCCCCTGTGAGGCGACCGGGGCCATACAGGTCCAGAAGGACAGTCCCCTACTTCAAAAGAATGGGGCTCTCTCAAAGAGACCGAGGAGGAAGAGCAGAGATCTGCACTACGGCTTCTTCCAAAGCCCGGGTGGACCCCCAAAAAAGGCCACCGTGCTGACCCCACGCTCCTCAACCCCTCTGCATCCGAAAGAGCCCTCCTCCTCCTCGAGAGGGCCAGCCTAGGTAACTGACAGCTATAAGCAGCACCCAAAGGAGCTATCCAGGGCACAGCAGCCTCCCCTCCCGTAGGTGCTCTGATCAGCCCCAAAGTTGGGTGATCTAGGCAAACCACAGGTGGGGGTACCACTGCTGAGGGGTCAGTGAACCCACCAAGACCAGGCTGCAGAGCAATGGTGGCCTGCACCACTGCCCGCTGCTCAGCACCCCTGACCCCAGTCTCAGTAGCCACCGACCCCACCTCAGCAGGGGGCTGACTCCGGCTTATCGAGGAGACTACTGGGCTGTCCACCTCAACAGCCAACCCCAAAGGGTCAGACTGTCCTTCTGACCCAGAGCTGGACTCCGCCTCTGAGGAGGTAGAGGCGGAGGCCCTGTGCCAAACCGTAGGAGGGCGCCCACTGCCATCTTTGCCAAAGGGGCCAGAAACCAAAGCCGTACGCGAGCGGAATCCACAGGGGCACGACTCCAGCCTGAACAGGAGCTCCAGAGTCGGGATTAGCCATGGCGCCTTCCATCCCCACAGCGCCACAAGCAGCACCGAGGACCAAGACGGCCCAGACGACAGCCCCGATGGCACCATCGGTGCCAAGGATGGCTCCAACATGCCGTGAACAGTGCAGAGGGCAGAGGCGACTGAGACGTTAACGTGTAATCCCGATGGCCTCACGGTGCCGAGCTCCCAAGGACATGGCGCCATGCTCAACTCTCGGCGCTTGAGGCAAGACATGGATGAAGACAGTGCCAGAAGAAGCTCCTTTGGCGCCGCATCGGCTCCAACAGAAGCCACGGTACTGCGTGACAAGTCGGTGCCAACAACGGCTCCATCAGGGCCCATGGTGCCATGAACAGCGCCGACCAACGGCATCAAGGACGGTGCCAACCTGGGCCTTGCGAACTGCGGGTCTGACACCGGGTGAGCCTTCACCCCCGAAGGGGTGATTGTTGTGGCGGCACCTCCTGCCCACCCACTGAAAGGAGTGGGACGGGCCTCCAGCGCCGCGGAAGGAGCCTCGGCATTTGCTAGGCTACTAGTAGCCGAGGTTTCCTCCTCCTCGGTCGGTGTAGAACTGGGAGGGGACCTGGAGGAAAGGCCAAGAGAGTGCGACTTGGCCCGATGAGTGCAAGCCCGACCCCCGAAAGTCGGCGAAGCTCGCCTCAATTTCTCCACTGCGATTGTTCGATGACCCGAGGTCCATGGAGAAACAGGCGTTGCACTAATCCATGTCGTGAAGTGGGCCAAGACGTGAAAGACACCAGTCGTGCTGGTCGGTGATGGAATACTTTCGGCCGCAAGGGCACCGTCACATGGGGGGCCAACCCGTCCTAGAAGTTTTCTTGCCCTCCGACCGAGACAGGACCCATGGGAAAAAAAACACCAAAAACAGACTTGGCGTCACAGAAATATAAAGAAATGGAAAGATCTTACTGGGCGACGTCAAGTATGGCAAAGCAGAACCGGCAGGAACTGATGGACTTCGGCACCGAAGGAAATATAGAAACCGCGTCGAAGGTTTTTCGGCATTGAAGTGTTTTTCAGAGTCGAACTAGGCCTCCAGTGCAGCATCTCCAAACGAGGTGCGACCTCTATGGTGGGAGATGAAGAACTGGCAGGCACGCGGAATCGACGCAGCCTAACGGCCAACCTGCAAGTGCCACGCAGTGCGTAGGCCTCGAGGGCAGTGCTGATAGATCGTCGGTTCCACCCACTTAAAAAAAAAGCTCCCACGGGGTCCTGACCTCCGGCCAAGTACCCAACAGTGATGAATGGTGAAAACTGACACAGATAAGATCACAGTTTTCCAAGTCAAGTACTTAAGCTCTGCTGAGGACATAGGCTCAAAAGGAGGTTGCATAAGTTGAGCAATGCAAACATTTAAGTCCCAGGAAGGGACAGGATCCCTAAAGGGAGGATTGGTATGAAGCAATCTCTTGAAAAATTTACAGAACACAGGGTGAGATGATACAGAGGAAGGCCTTCCCACTGACAGAAAAGCAGAAACAGCTGACAAGTGTACCTTGAGAGTAGCTGGTCTGACACCTAGGCCATTAAGATGGACCATATATAATCCAGAACTGTAGGCAATTCAGCAGTGTGTGGAGATATATGCTTCTTGGAACACCAAATGCTGAATCCTTAGTTGTTGAATTTTTAAGTGCAAACTCCTTAGAAGTGGCAGTTGAAGATCTTGTTTCTTGGTAGTCCAGGAGAATGTTCTTGAAAATAAATTGTCTCTGCTCTGGTAAGCAGACAGACAGGCAGGCTCCCAAAATGCATAAAGCTACAAGCTTGAAAACTAAAATGGCAAAAGATAAAAAGGCTCAGATACCCTTCTGCATCCTAGTGTAGCCCCTCTCTGATGCCGCCTTGGAGAGGGCCACTACCCTGCCATGCAGGCCTGACCACGGGTAAGGGGCCTGGGTTCCCATAACTGACCTAAGGGGGACCTTTCCCAAAAGATAAAATAAAATGGCACCTCCACCCAGAGTACATATTCAGTGGGTCTGATTACATGCAGTACAACCCCCTTGGATGTCGTACCAACCCACCTCCCCAACAGTTACTGCAAGCATGAACTAACTAAGTTCAAACCTCCCCACATTCAGTTAAAACATTTACCTTTTCATTTCATCAAATAACCTGCTCACTAAAATTTAGCTCTGGATTAATCTCTACTGCAAAACAACATCATCCGGTTTACTTACGGGGGGAGTGCTTAGGATGGGGTAAGTGGAATAGAGTTTAAGCATTTTTAATATTTGCATTTCCCTGTAATCACATTCCCCTTTGATTCAAACCCTTATTTCAATCAATGCAGCCACCAAGTCTATCTAATCTAACTAAATACTGCAGAAGTGCCCAAACGTAGACCTGCAGGTCTCAGTCCATTTCAAACACCAAAGTCCATTTACTGGGCTGAGGAGCAGCTGGTAGCCGGCGGTGGCACGCTTGAAGAATTTTAACTTTTTACATTTCTTTCTCTTGTCTAAACCTTGGCTCTATCTCCAGTCCCAGTGTGTGTATTTAAACTTACTTACAGTCCCCAGGTGCAGGACAATTCCTACGATTTACTCACGGTTCTGCAGAATCATTTCTAGGATGGCACAGTTTGCTGAAGTTCTGGGGATTGATGGAAAATGCATTCAGAACCTGGGCACTTTGCTTGAAACAGGGGTACAGAGGCTGCAGCTTGCACTTTCTCTTCTTGCTTGCAGATCTTGCAACTTGTCACCTTATTTATTTTATTTTATTTATTTAGTTTTTGTTAACCGGGTAAGTGTGCTAGTCAGCAAGTGACTGTTTTCAGGCACGACCCGGGAGGTACAATTACAATACACAAAGAGTACAGCCAGATTATTAAGACAACGAGTACAAAAAATGCAGAGAGAAATACATATGGCAATGTAACATACATTAGTAAACAAAATATACTTTAGCACTTGATCATGGAACATACCAAAAATGTGAATAGTAGAAGGCAGAAAATAAGAGAGGATATGCATCAGTAGAAAAGACACAAGGAAGGAAAACTGGCAAAAGGATGGGAGGGAGAGATTAAGTGAAAGGAGGTGCCGTCAGATACGGCAACAGCGGGTGAGGTACCAACCTGTGGCGTTTGAGGAGTCTAAAAGACGGCAGGCGAAGAGAGGGTGGTAGGGGGAGCGTAGACGGCAACAGCGGTAGGAGGTAGGAAAATACAGCCGGTCTGGTGGAACCGATAGACGGCAGAGCGAGAGTGAGGATGCCGTGGAGAGGGGATAGAGGCGGAGGAGTTACGGCAATAGCGTGCAAAGTGTCAAAGTCAAGCCGGAGCCAGTGGAACCAAGAGACGGCAGGGCAGGGAAGGGGGTCGGCAGAGCGGTGGGAGTAGGCGGTAGTAGGTGGAGAGAGGTGACTAAGCACAGCCAGGAGGGTGGGGACTAAGGAGGGCATGGATGAGGTAGGAACAGGTAAAGGTGAGTTTGGTGGGAGTGGCAAAAGGGGGAAGAGGATATAACAGAAGAAGGGGGGGGAAGACAGCAGCAGTGGGGTTAAGTGAGGAGAGGCTGTGAAGTGAAGATAAGAATGTCATGGAGTAGAATAGCGACTTACAATTGTCAACAGCTAACATTAGGCTTATAAAGAAACAGGTTAAAGCAACATTAATTACAAGGCACAAAATAAAACATTAATTACAAGGCACAGTATAGAACACCCATTTGGACAGGCAAAAGTGCTAGCAATGAGGAAACAGTACAAATGCAGCGGATCAGGTAGGGTCAAAGCAAACACATTTGTCCATAGTAGTGAGGAAAGTCCTGAGTTTGCTCTTAAAAGTCACATGAGTGGAGACATCTCTTAGATCCTGAGGTAGTAGGTTCCATAGGTGGGGGGGCAGCATGATGGAAGGAGCCCATGCCCTTTTTAGTCCTTCAGCCCATTACAGGCCCCGTTGCAGAGCATATGTGCAAGGCCTGCCAACTACAGAGGATCCAGACCCGGGAGTGACCCCACGGGCCTGGCTCCCTCCAATCAGAGCACCCTAGCACTTGGGTACAAGACCCCTGATCCCCTGCAGCGGCAGACCCCACTTGATGGGGATTAGTGAGTTCCCCACCTGGCCCTGGGTGTCAGCAGAAACATTCAGCACATTCTCTTCTGCTTCTCTTTCTCTTTCCCACCACGGTGTGTCGCCACAGCAATCTGTTTCTCTCTTTTCCTTGCTGTATCTCAGGGGCAGACAACAGGCACCCGACCCAGAGAGGCACCTGTCCTTCCTTCTGCTTTCACAATCTCTTAACTTCAACACAGCCACATTCTCTCTCTGGCTCACACACATCTCCTGCACTGAAAGTCCCTTGTCTCACCGTGCAGGCACATAACAGTTCTCCGAAATGAAGAGGTTCACTCTTCCTTTCCTTTTCTCAGCACGTCTAGATTCTCTCGTTCCTCATCATTCCTCTGTATCCCGTCTTTTCCCAGGCTTAGACGCAACCATTGTCCTTTTACCAGGTTCAGGACACAACCTTTGTCTTTTCCCAGGCTTAGGCACAACCTGTGTCCTTTTTCCAGGCTCAGGACACAACCTTTTCTCTCCTCTTGCCACCGCTCGGGTACATCTGCAATTCAATCCAAATTCTTGCACTCTGCAGCTTTCCATTTTTCATTCAAGCTGCCTTTATCTCACTGCTGTGGTACAACTTCAAAAAAACGCAGAACATTCAGCAACCTGCAGCTTTCCCTTTTTCTCTTCAAAGATACTTCTTTCTTGCCTCTGCTTTCCCTTTTCCTGATAGGGCAGACACTCCCTGCCCTGGAAGACAAAATGGAAATGATGTACCTATCATAATTCTTGATCTTCTTGGATGAAGTCTCCACCACTCATTCACACTACTAGGACTACACCAGAGATGCTAGGACCCAGCCGAAGCCAAAAATCTTCAGGAGGGCCGGTGCCGAGGTAGGGCCACGAGGAAGCAGCGCCACGAGCTTGGCTTGCGCCATATAGGCTACCTCGGCATTGACCCTCCTAACACCTCAGTACCTTTTTTATCGAAAAGACGCAGTGTAAACTGACCTAGTGAAACTAACCTATGTCAGACATAAGATAGTCCAAATGACCCGTATAAGAAGGGTCAACACAACAGAGTCTTCACAGCCCAGCCATCTAGGGAGTGAAGATCGAGAATTATGGTAGGTATGTAATTTCCATAGCTTCCTGGACATAAAGTCTCCACCACTCATTCACACTTATGGAAGACTACCAAACTAAAATAATCCCCCAAGATGGGTGGCAGGAGAGAGAGGAGCTCAGTTAGGACAGAAGTCCATTAAGAATCGTCCTGCCAAAGGACTGATGCTGTCTGGCATGGACATCCAAAGCCTAGTGCTTTACAAAAGTATGCACAGAGCTCCAAGAGGCTGCATTGCATATGTCCGCGATGGGCACGTTCCTGATTTCTGCCAGAGATGCTGCAAGTGCTCTGGTAGAATGTACATACACTCTACCTTCCAGCTTAACCTGTGCCATGGAGTAGCACTGGCGAACGCAGGTCACTAGCCATGCTGAAATGCATCTGATAGCAACAGGCTGACCCAGCCGGGCCATGCTGAAGGAGACAAAAAGTTGTTTTGACATGCGGATTTCTTTAGTTCCGTCTAAATAGAACTGCACAGCTCTCTTCACGGCCAGAGAATGCAGGGTGCGCTCCCCCTTATTCTGGAAGTTCGCGAAGTAGGTTGGAAGGACCAAGGGCTGATTCAGATGGCATTCTGAGATAACCTGGGGAAGAAACTTAGGGTGGGTCCTAAGGACCACCTTGTCTTTGTGAAATACAGTATACAGAGGGTCTGAGACCAAAGCATGTATTTCAGACACTCTGTGAGTGGAGGTAATGGCCACAAGGAAGGTGGTCTTCCAAGTCAGAAACTTCAGCTCACAAGTAGATAGGGGCTCAAAAGGGTTGCAGGTCAGCATGTCTAGCACAATATTAATGTTCCAGGTGGCTACCAGTCGTCTGGCTGGTGGCCTAGTATGCAGTATGCCCTTAAGAAACTTCTTAACCAAAGGTAGCTGAGCCTGAGACAGAGAGTGTGCGGGCTCATGGTACGCTGAAATAGCGCAAAGGTGAACCTTCATGGTTCAGTATTGCAGTCCTGTGTTTGAGCGATCTAGAAGATACTCTAGGAATTTGTTTGATGGGCAGGAAAAAGGATTCCAGGATGATTTTGTGCACCAGATGAAAAAACGCTTTCACTTAGCCGTGTAAGTTTTTCGAGTAGCTGGCTTTTGTGCAGCTAACAGAATATTTGACACCCTACATGAAATGTTAAACCTGTTCACTGCTATCTCTTCAGGAGCCAGGCATGGAGGTGAAGGGACTTCAGGTTGGGGTGGACCACGGGGCCCTGGGTCAGCAGATTTGTATGAAATGGAAGCTGTCTCGGAGAAGTTTCCGACAATCTATTGATTAATGGAAACCAGATCTGACGAGGCCAAAATGGGGCAATAAGGAACATAATGCCCCCCTGTGCCTCCAGTTTGAGCAGCACCTTCTGAACTAGGGGGATAGGAGGAAATGCGTACAGAAAGCGTCTTGTCCACCGCAGTCTGAATGCATCCTGACAAAAAATGCCAAGTTCTGTATTTCTGGAGCAGAAGAGAGGCAGTTCTGCTTTGAATGGGGACGCAAAAAGGTCCAGGTCTGCAGTTCCCCACTCTTCGAAGAGTGATTGCACGACATTTGTGTCGAGAGACTACTTGTGAGGGTCTGCCTCTGTTCTGCTGAGATGAACTGCCAGATCGTTCTGCATATCCAGCAGGTAGACCACTTAGATTAGTGCTTTGTGCTCCAGGCCCATTCCCACACTCTCATACTTTCCCTGCATAAGGGGTAAGAGTGTGCTCCATCCTGCTTGTTGATGTAGTAAATCACTGCTTTGTTGTCCATTTGAAGGAGAATGATCTTGTGACAGAGTATGCCCTTCAAGGCTCAGACTACATACAGGTCAGCTCTCATTTCTAGAACATTTATGTGAAGGTGAGATTCGTCCGGACTCCAATGACCCTGGGTGTGGGGATCCTGGCAGTGAGCTCCGCATTCCAGTAGGGATGCATCCATGGTGATGGAGATGTGGGATTCTAGAGGGGCGAAGGGGTAACCTTCCAGAAAGTTGTCTTTTTGAGTCCACCAGGTGAGTGACCACCTCAGGGGTTCCGTCACCTTGATGTGAAAGGACTGTGGGTGTGTGTTTGGCGACCACTGAGTGCTGAGCATCCACTAAGTAGTCCTCATGTGAAGATGAGCCAGAGGCACAGTGAATACTAAGGATTCCATGAGACCCAGCATGCGCTGCATCGAGCGAGCTCGAACGGAGTCATTCTCTCTGATGAAGTGAGTCATCTGAAGGATGTCGTTCCTTCTGTCCTCCGGAAGAAAGGCTTTTGCGCTGGAGGTATCCAGAAGGGCTCCTATGAAGAGGAGCCGTTGGGAGGACTGTAACTGTGACTTTTCCAAATTTACCAGGACTCCCATGGATGTTAGAAATTTGGAAGCCATAGCCACAGCTTCCTGAGTCTCTTGTCTGGAAGGACTTGCTAGGAGCCAATCGTCCAGATATGGGAATACCTGAATTCCAAGCTTCCTGAGATGTACTGCGAGAACTGCAAAGCACTTTGTAAAGACTCGAGGTGCTGAGGATAGTCCAAAGGACAGGACTCTGAACTAGTAGTGTTGACCCAGTGCTACAAATCTGAGGTATTTGTGGTGGTTTGGGTGTATGAGAACATGTTGATAGGTGTCCTGCATGTACAGGGAGGCCAGCCAATTCGTTTTGATGAAGCAGGGGTAAGAGTGTACAGAGTGACATCATCTTGAACAGAAATTTGTTTAACTTCCTGAGATCAAGAACAGAGTGCATGCCACCTGTTTTCTTTGGAACTAGGAAGTAATGGGAGTAGAAACCTGTGTTCTGCTAATTCAGCGGGACTACTTCTACTACACTGTTGTTTAGAAGGCCATGAATCTCAGAAGACAGACAGCTTGGGCTGTCATTTGGATGGGTCATCTGGAGAGTTTTCTGAAAGATTTAGAGAGTACCCCTCATGGATTATCCTGAGTACCCACTTGTCTGATGTGATTGAATTCCAGTGGCTGTAAAATTGAGTCAGATGCCTTCCTACTGCCAAGGAAGAGTTCCCCTCGGACAACTGAGGTGGGACTTGGACCGGAATCTCAGAAGGTGGCACTAGGTGCTTTGGGTCCCTTTGCCTTTTGCTGCATTTTCTTTTGTGGCTCAGGGGTTTGGTTTCTGTTGAAACTCCCTCCACCTTTACCGCCAAAGGACTGACAGTTATGAAACTGACACTGGTTCCTGCTCCTCTGAGGGGCTGTGGATGGCAGTCTGGCCGTTTTGATAACCGTTCTAGTGTTCTGTGTGGCCTCTAGTGCCCTGCTCGACCTGAGAGCCAAACAGGTACATACCATCAAAAGGCAAAGCCATAACTCTCTGCTGGGCATCATTTGTGAATCACGACGTCCGCAACTAAGAGTGGCATCGGGTGCACATACCAGCCACTGCTGCTCTGGAGGCAGTGTCAGAGGCATCCATGGCAGCTTTAAGCTGCTGGTTGTTGGATTCAATGTCTCTGATAATGGCTTGAAGAAGCTCTGAGTTAACTTTTGAATCTGGGAGTGCTTCTACCGTGGCCCTGGGCGAATGCCTGAGTGTATACTCACACTGAGAGAAATAACCCTGGTAGCTAGCAATGCGCATGCCCAGAGTGCAATCAGCAAAAACTCGCTTTGCAAAAGTGTCGATTTTGCAAGATTACTTGTTTATCGGACACGCCATGGATTCTTGCAGGAGAATGGCTTTGTCATTCTTTGCCAGGACAACTATGGCATCAGCAAAGGCTTGCGAGCACAGAATGGTCCAGTCCTTGAGAGGGGCATATTTCCTATCTGTGGGCTTAGCCACAGAGTGAATAAGTTCTGGATTATCCCACACCATTTGTGAGAGAGTCTCAAAAGAGGGTTGCGTGGGGGGAGTCAGCTCCACAGGAATGTCCAGAACGTGTAGGTACTGCAGATGCAGCAAATTCCCTGGATCGATCTCCGAAGTCTGGAGCGAGAGAGAGAGTGGTGTTTATGTTTCTAAGCAGAGACTTAAAGGAAAGGTCCTCGACCAGAGGCTCTGCTGTAACAGAAGGTTTATTCACCAACCCTAGGGAGGAATTGTCGTCAATGTCGTCCTCCAATTGAAGATCAGGATCAGGGTCGATGTCATCTCCTACCAGTCCTGAAGGAACTGTATAGATAGGAAAGGGAGGAAAAAGAAGAGAAGTAGCAACATGAATTGGATTTGAAAACTCCAGCAGCACATATGGCACCGCAGGCATCCCCGGCGCGGTAACAGAAGGTGGCACCGAGAATACAGGCGGTGCTCTCACAGGATGTTGTGCCAGGTACGGCACCAGAGAAGCCGAATCAGAGGTTCCCAACCCTCGACTTGCTCAGGTAAGTCTGCGAAATTTAGCAGGAGATAAAGATACCAGTGTAAATCCCTGCACCACAGCCCTATGAGGGAGAAAAACACGAGAGTGTGGTGTAGACAGCACCAAAGAAGGAGCAGTGTGCATGGAAGCCCCAACTGCCCTGTCCGCAGGTCTGAAACCGAAAGGCCCGAAGGCCCCGGCGACGAACTCACCGGCTTGGGCAGACAGGACAACCGCTGAACCCACTGCTCCATAAGAGCGGTCCAATGGTGAAACTACTCACAGGAGGACCCCCCGGGGGTGGGGAAGGACTCCAGAGTTGAGGATGTCAGTCACTAGAAACAGAAGCCGGAGGAGACCCCGGAGGAGTTGGAGTTGGGCCCTTGCTGCCGGTAACCGACGATCAACGTGCAGACGTATCAGAAGGTGACCTAGAGCAGTACTGTTTCTTTTTCGACCGGGAGGCTGAAGAAGAACGCGAGACCAAGTGGTGCCAAGTCCTCGATGAGGATCGAGAATGGGACCGCTTCTTTTTGTGCTTTCAGGAAGACCACCCATCCCCCCAAACACCGGACTGCCTGTAGTCAGACCTCCCCCCTCCACAGAGGATGGCAGACCAGGTCCAGCCCTGCTGACAACACAGCTTTCATGCAAAGTCTCCCTACCGTCACCAGCCCTGCTCATGGTCGACTCTGTCGAGAAAGGGCTGAAGACTTCTCTGAAAACATTTTATTTACAAACTATTTACTTAAACTGAACAAAAATAATAACACTAATAAATACTGAAAATCTATAGCTGCTGTTGTATAGACTTAAAGTCTTGACTCCCGGCGAGCGAGCGACGTAGTTACTGAAGTGCACTCAACGGCAGGAAAAAAGGAACTGAGGCAGTTGGAGGGTCAATGCCAATGTAGACTATATGGCTCGAGCTGAGCTTGCAGCGCTGTTTCCTCATGGCCCTACCTCGGGGCCGGCCCTCCTGAAGATTTTTGGCTCCTGCTGGCTTCTAACGCCTCCAGCGTAGCCCCATTAGTGTGAATGAGTGGTGGAGACTTTATGTCCAGGAAGATTTGCTGGCATCCCCCAGGCAGACCCATTTTGCAGCACCATTCTCTCCAGAGGCAAGAGCTCCTCTCCTTCTGGAGGGGCTTTCACTGAACTGACTCAAAACCCAACAGTTCTGTCCTCTTGGGAGTCTTCTGTTAGCTCCTCATTGGCTGAAGCCACTGTCCTCAAGAAAAATGAATATGTATGAGGCTCCCTCGATGTCTCATTAGTCCAGAAAAAGGCACCTAAACTTTCCCCGGTCTTTTCCCCCAAAAGTCTGTTCACACCGTCCCAGAGTCCTTGGCAAGAACCCTGGCTTAGTGGTTGTTTGGCTGGTGTCACATGGATGAAAAACATGGTGGCTGTTGTAAACAGTGTCCACACGTTTTAACAGTGTCCCAGGTTTAACAGATCTCTGCAGCTAAACTCTTTAATTTTGTATAATTATTTCCCTACTGTTTGGTAGCCACCCGGTGCCCTTCAAAGTGACTGCACTCTTTTACACATTTATTTAGCCCTTTGGCTGCCACTGCTGCCATTTATTCCATGCCCCTAGACAGCTTACACATAGCCCCACTGCAGTCTCAATACCATCCCACTTTACTTCCTTAGTGCAGCCTCTAAACACATTTTATTCATCTGTTCCCCCACCAGGACCACAGTATCCCCATTGCCCGTGCACTCTTTAATATTGTATTTATTTTTCCTGCCTGTCACTAGCATTATTCAGTATGCCCCTAAGCGCTAGACAGGCTCTTGGTATGTCAAAAGACACTGCCTCATTAATATGCATGAGGCAGCATCTGAATACTCACGCACAACTGGCGCACAGAAACCTGGCTCTCTTTCCTCTCCCGCTGCCTCTCCAGCTCCCCCAAGGTCTCCAGTCCCTCTCTTACATTACCCTGGGACTGGGACCACTGGAGAGGCACACTGAAAGGTCGTTGAATGGCCGATTGAAAATGCGCTTCCTGCGCATGTGCGGTGCTTGCACCGGCACCGCAGTGCCATTTTCAAACTGGCAGCTCTGTGAATTTGCTCCTCTAGCCCCACTCTCTCCGAATAACCACACAGGGGCTGGCAGGAGAGACCAGGACACGGGCCAAGTCAGAGGACCAGAACACAGTAGAAAAAAAAGAATGGGGGGTGGAAGCAAAACCCCAGGGAAACTAGCCTTTTTGGAGGCTCACAGGTAAGCCCCTGACAGTGGGAGTTACACCAGTTTTAAAGGGTTTCAAAAGGGCAGGTCCAGTGGATAGTGGCTTGCCCCGTGATTGGCTAGCATTCTGTTTTGATGGCTGTGCAACCAATCAGATTTCAGTATTTTATTATAAAACACAGATATGCAGTTCTGAATATGTAAGAAAAAAAAACTCAGGGGTCAACCAGTTACAACTAGTATTCTGGAGGAACATCCCAGTCTTCCTGCTGGGAGACAGCTGAAGTTAAACTGTACTCAATACAGTCATTTACTTAAATGGTAGCCCATTTATTGGTAACGAGATTAGCTCAGAGTAGACCTCTGAAAACAAAGGAAAGGTAGACGAAGAGGCATCACACATACTGAGACACAAACGGACCTGCCAGATAGCTAGCTCTGCTTAATTATTTATTTTGTTTCCTTTTGAATAATTTAATTAACTCTAGCCTCTGCTAGCAGAAAACAGTTTTTTGTTCTGCAGTAACCAGAAAATCACATTAATATACAGGGCCCATAGTCTGTACCTATGATCCCTTGCATTTATATTGGGCCACCCTGGCATCTGATGCATTTCTCACATAAATAAAATGTATAAAACATACCCAAAATAATAAGGTATGGCCTTATCTCGCCACAGGCAGCACCTACACTGATGTTGGTCCCCTAAGCCAAAGGCTGCAACATAATTTGCTCCTACAGGGTCCTAGTGCCTTTGGCATAGACCCATTCATAGGAATGAATGTTGAAGACTGATTCCTGGAAGATCCACGTTTCAGCGTGGCTTTCTGTGGTTCTTGGGAATGGATCGAGAAGCAGAGAAACCACAACTTTTAAAAAAATATCTAATTAAACACCCTAACTAATGCAGATTTACTGAAAAGTAGCTGGAACAACTTAAAATAAAAATGCTTTGATAAATATATAATCTGAACAGAAGGCTGGAAACATCTTTGTGGTGACTGCTCTTCTCTAGCAGAGAAAAAAATCCAGCGTTGAGCCACTAGGGTGAGCATGACCACACTGCAGAAGTTTGAACTGTGTTCTACATTACACTATCAGCATACATTCCATTCACCAGGTTCCCACACACAGTCGAGATTATGAAATTTGAATCTGGCGTTATTGATAGGTTACAGTTGTTAGAAATTATGAGTATGAACATAATAAGAAATAAATCCGGGCCATGTAAAATGAAGCACACCATATACTGTAGTTCCAATTTGGTAAAGACATTTCCAAAAAATAAAAAAATATCCTGATATATACCTTATTCTTTGTAAAATGTCATAGTCTGTAACAGGTAATCCAAAAAGTTGTTCTCCAGAAGAATAGGTAATAAACTTCCTCCACAAGTCATCAAAACGAGCCTGAAAATAAATCAGAAAAATAGGTAACTGTTAAAAGCACACAGTTACAAATCTGTAGAACTAGCTTAGAATCCCATAGCCACCACTAGCATACTGTGGGACCACGAGTAAATCACTTTCCTTCCCTGTGCTCCCAGAATGTACCTGGAAAGAAGCCTTGGCTTAGTTTTGTTTCCTGGTCAAAAATTGTAAAAAGGAAAACAAATCCAGTATCCCGTAATACTGTAGTACCTCCCCTCCAAACCCTCCCCAGTTCTACTTCAGGTCAGTCTCCTCTTCTGCTGCAAGGAAACACCTTGTGAAGGTGCTTGATAAATCAAGGCACAGCTCTGACACCCTTGATCGCAAACTGCTTCTTCTCTCCATTGATGCAGTCCCGGCCCCACTCACCTGGATCCTAAATCTGTCCCTATACCTTGGTCAATGTCCCTCTGTCTGGAAAGCTGCGGTTGTGATTCTAATCCACAAGAGTAGTGACAGAGCAAATCGTGCCATCTACCATCCCATTTCAATTTTACCACCCCTCTCCACAGCCCTTAAACGCTTAGTGGTTGAACAGCGAACTGAATATCTATCCGCCCATGGCATTCAATGCCCTCAGCAACATGGGCTTAGGAAAGATCATAGCACTGCCACTGCCCTCCTCACCTACACAGACTAGATCCATAAAGCGCTTGACCATGGTCACCTTGTAGGGTCCCCCCCGACCATCCAGCCGGCCGTTCGTGGAAGCAGGCGACTTCACCTCATGAGGGCTCCTCTGCCCAGGAGCACCCCCCCCCCAAGATCCAGCTGGCCGTTTGTGGAAACAGGCGACTTCACCTCAGGAGGGCTCCTCTGCCCAGGAGCTCTCCCCGACGATCCAGCCAGCCATTCGTGGAAGCAGGCGACTTCACCTCAGACGGGCTCCTCTGCCCAGGGGCTCCCCCCCCCCCGCTGACGATCCAGCCGGCCATTCGTGGAAGCAGGCGACTTCACTTCAGGAGGGCTCCTCTGCCCAGGAGTCCCCCACCCCGACAATTCAGCCGGCCGTTCCTGGAAGGTAATTTAACTCCTAACTGAGACTTGAGCAGCGCCTCACTACTGGCCATCTTTGTTTTAAATTTTGGCGCCTTTTCTCTTGCAGGCGACTGCCCGATTTAGAAGAGTCACAATTACCTGCGCTCTGAGGGAATTGCAGTCTGTTCTCTCCCGCTAACCTGAAGCACCAGTTTAAACTTAGAAGGAGAGGGTCTGCAGTAGCAACAGCCTGCAGCTGGTGGACGGGTGCTGCCTGTAGAATTATTTTTCTAAAAGGGTGTGTTGCTGCTACATGAAATTGTAACTACCAACTATTTTTGCACTCCTGCAGCAATATTGTGGACACCTTAAAAAGCTGACAGTATAGTCGTGATGTGTTACATTTTAAAACAGATGCTTTCACTGCTCCTATTATGCCTAGGTAATGTTTAAAGTTGATTGCATAGTAAGAGCCACATTTCATCTGTTAGAGCGAGTTTTGTGCAAGTACCAGTAATAGCACACTGCAAGTTTTGTAGGTAGAGTTACTGCCTTTCACTGATCTCTGTGCCCTATCTTTCAGTCCTCTACCTCACTCTACTCTGTCCACCCCCACCACATCTTCTCATATTACCTTTCCCCTGTTTTTTTCCTCCCTTCTTCCCCTATATAAACTAGCTGCTCACCCTCATTTCTTTCTCCTCAGCAGGCGACTTCACCTCAGGAGGGCTCTTCTGCCCAGGAGCTCCCCGGCCAGTCAGCCGGCGGTTAGTGGAAGGTAATTTGACTGTCCTAACTGAGACTCAAGCAGCGCCTCACTGCTGGCCATCTTTGTTTTAAATTTTGGTGCCTTTTCTCTCATAAGCGGCTGCCCGATTTAGAAGAGTCACAATTAGACTACCATACCTGCGCTCTGAGGGAATTGCAGTCTGTTCTCTCCCGCTAACCTGAAGCACCAGTTTAAACTTAGAAGAAGGGTCTGGAGTAGCAAGTGCCTGCAGCTGGTGGACGGGTGCTGCCTGTAGAATTATTTTTCTAAAAGGGTGTGTTGTTGCTACATGAAATTGTAACCACCAACTATTTTTGCACTCCTGCAGCAATATTGTGGACACCTTAAAAAGCTGACAGTATAGTCGTGATGTGTTACATTTTAAAACAGATGCTTTCACGGCTCCTATTATGCCTAGATAATGTTTAAAGTGGATTGCATAGTAAGAACCACATTTTATCTGCTACAGTGAGTTTTGTGCAAGTATCAGTAATAGCACACTGCAAGTTTTGTAGGTAGAGTTACTGCCTTTCACTGATCTCTGTGTCCTATCTTTCAGTCCTCTACCTCACTCTGCTCTGTTTACCCCCACCACATCTTCTCATATTACCTTTCCCCTATTTTTTCCTCCCTTCTTCCCCTATATAAGATAGCTGCTCGCCCTCATTTCTTTCTCCTTAGCAGGCGACTTCACCTCAGGAGGGCTCTTCTGCCCAGGAGCCCCCCCCCCCCCCGACGATCCAGCCGGCCGTTCCTGGAAGGTAATTTGACTGTCCTGAGACTCGAGCAGCGCCTCACTGCTGGCCATCTTTGTTTTAAATTTTGGTGCCTTTTCTCTTGCAAGCATCTGCCCAATTTAGAAGAGTCACAATTAGACTACCGCATCTGCGCTCTGAGGGAATTGCATTCTGTTCTCTCCCGCTAACCTGAAGCGCCAGTTTAAACTTAGAAGAAGGGTCTGAGTAGCAACAGCCTGCAGCTGGTGGGCAGGTGTTACTTCCTGCAGTCGCGCAACTGCTCCCCACCCGCCCCACCACACCCAGCCTTTGTCCGCCTCTAGCTATAGGGCAGAAAACTCAAACCACACCCATAACACGTCCGGCTCTAGCTATATAGGGCAGAAAGACTCAAACCACGCCCATAACACGCCCTAGTGGCAAAATTAACTATCTCCTTACTTCACCATTTGCAGGTTATCTTTGTTGGTAGCTAGAGGGCGTCTTGGAATAGTTTCTGTCTCTCTGGCTGAAAACTCCAATTTCCCTGCAAACACTTTCACTAACTCTGCTACTCTCCTTAACACTCTCCCCTAAACTGCACCCCAAAAAGTGACCCTCTTAAATAATTTAAACATGGCTAAAAGACCCAGCACTACTCTTCTACTGGTCATTATTATTTTCTCCTGCCTTATTTGGCTACCTATATTTTACTCCCCTTCAGCCATAAACCATCAATTCACCCACCCTGATGACTTGTCGCTCTGTGCTTTGCGCATGCCAGCATGCTGGCTCTGTTACTCCTCCCCTCTGCTCATCCCCCATAATTTCATCTACCATCTATCCTACACTCTACGTAAATCCACGTTGCACCTCATACTGCCTCCACCTTTCATCCACCGTAAGTTATGGTACCTGGCACTCTTAGCCATAATATTAGCCGGGGATATAGAGCTAAACCTGGGACCTCAAAGTAATTTATCTTGCCTTGATGCAACCTGGAGCAATTCAAAGGGCCGCCACATTTTACACATGAACATTAGGAGCTTTCTCCGCAATAAAACAGAACTTGAGGCATGGGTTGCTCTTTATCATCTGGATATACGCTGCCTATCCGAAAACTGGTATAAACCCTCCGCCACTGATACCCTCTGTAGTCTACCCAACTACAATATCCTTAGACAGGATAGGCCATCAGCTAAGCGTGAAGGTGGCGTAGCTATTTTTTACAAACCACATTTGGTGCTTTCCCTCAACGTGTTGCCAACACTACTAACTTGCGAAGCAATCCATGCAACCTTGCAACTAGGCTCAAAGAAACTACACATCGTCTGTGCCTATAAGCCTCCTGCTGGTGGTTGCAGAGGTCTCAATGAACTCCTCTCCAAAGTTAACAGCACTATCGGCCGTAATGAAGTCCTTATTCTGGGGGATTTCAACCTAAACTGGACTAGTAAATCTAACCTATCCTCACATACAATGATACAAGGTAACAACTTTCACCAACTTATCACAGACCCTAAAAGGGTAATGACTCCCCCTCGGACAAGCACCCTTATTGACTGGGTCCTTACAAATCGCCCTGACAGCATAGTAAGTGCAGGCACCCTTGCAGAATCCTTTTTTTAGTCACATTAAGGTGTATAAAATATATATAGATGTTCTTTTTATGATATGGAGGGGTACAGTAGACGATCTTGAGGCTTTTAAATGATACATAAATGCTTGTGACTTAAATTTAAGGTTTACAATGGATTACAGCAATACATCTGTTCCATATCTAGACGTTACAGTGACTATTGAAAAAGGAAAATTAATGACGAGATTATACAGGAAAGAAACAGCATGGAATACTATCTTACATGCGGATAGCTTTCATGCGGAGCGTCTGGTAGAAAGCATTCCTTATTCCCAATTTCTATGAATCCAAAGAAATTGTGGACGAGAGGAGGATTTTGAGACAGAAATGGACACAGCTATACATAGGTTTCAAGAAAGGGGGTATAAGAGAAAGACTTTATGGCAGGCTACGACACGTATACGGAAAATCTCCCAGGATGATGCTTTAAGGGGACATTTAAATAAACAACAAGAGCGATCTGTGGTCCTAAGTATCAGACATAATCATAAAATGAAAGAAATTAGAAACATCATATTTAAACACTGGTCGATACTAAGAGATTTTCCTATGCAAAATAATATTTTTGACACAGTACTGATGATAGCAGAAAGGAAAGTTATGACCTTGAAAGACAAGCTGGTTCATACAGACCACAAACAGGGACACCAGGATGACAATAAACAATTATTACTAGGACCCCTTAATCCAGGTATGGTACCTTGTGGCAAATGTTCAGTTTGTGGTCATACCAGTAAGAAATCAAAATATAAACATACCTTTCTCTATCTCTGTTGTCCGTTGTCCGACTTTGATGTTAGAAACAAGATGTCATCAATTTTTACTGATTGATCTTTTCTTTTAAGGAAATATGTATCCAAGAGACAGTGTATTACAACTATTTTGTAAATTTGGAAGAATATTGTGGCTCTGAAATAAGTATTTTGTATGGAACTAAGGATAGGTGAGAAAAAATAAACATCCTTATGATGTATAATGACAGTATATCTTTATTATTAAAGATTTCATTGTATTAAATGCAAAATTGACAATATGTATTTCATAGGTCAATTTGTGAACAAAGCTTCATTTCTAGAGGATTGTCAAGCAATGAGAAACATTACTTGAAATATTACCCTGTAAGTAGCACCATTGGGAGACAATACAATTTTAATTAGATAAAAATGGTCTAATATTATTTGAAACTTTATGCAGACAGGTTTTTAAAAAAAAATCTTTTTGTATTTTTGTGTTTCTAGAAGTGGCAACTCTTGATAAAGCCTACAAGTAGGTGAAACGTTGGGTATATTGCCATATTTAAAAAAAAAAAAAAAACAATAAAAGAAAGAAGTTTTGAAAATGGAATCATCTTGTCTGCATCAATATTTCTTCAGCGCCTTACCATCTCCTTTGCTGTGACACAGAGAAATCAACCTAATACATGAATACGTCCGTAAAGGCTGCTTTGGATAAGAACAACAATTCTACAATATTTATTACTCATTGCCTGTGGACTTTTTTCCTTTCCCCTTTTTTTTCCCCTTTCGCACCATTTATTGTTTATTGGATAACAGAGATGTACTGTATCTGTTCCACAGAGGTTGAGTTCCTCTCTTTTAGAGTTTTGACATAGATTGAAAACCAGTTTGGATGTCATTAACATAATATATCTCATTCTGTTATTGTACTCTCGTTGATGTTTTTAGAGGGGTTTAATGAGATTGTTAGTATTTATTGTTTAAAGAAAAAAATCAGAGTATGGAGGGATTTAATGAAATTGGAGCAAGTGTGAATGCCAAATATCATTTTGCTACCTTTTCAGAAGTTGAAAAAGAGAAATTATTGAGTCAAATTAGAGGAGAAAGGGACTTCTCCAATAATGCATTAGATAGTGCTAAACAGACCTCATTGCCGATTGAGAATCAGCAATTCAGGGATTGTAGATTGGAGTGGCACACCATAACATTAGGACAATATTTATCCCATAAATTGATACCTAGAGGTCTAAGAATTTATGTGGAACATAACATAGGTATTAAATCTACAAAATTAGACACAAAATGGGATGGCATTAGAACCAGGTGCTCGGTGGATTTCATGTATGCTTTAATTGAAGCTATTATTGAAGAAAGGAGCAAATTGGCAGAACAAATGAATATTGACAAAGAAGCCCTTAAGCTGAAATTACAACTAGAGGATTTCAATCGTACTCTAGAGAACATTAAACAAAAACTGGATGTGTATGAAAGGAATCTGAGACAACAGACAATTGGGAAATTTAATTGAGATACTAATATTACAAAGATAATAAAATATATACACATTCAAAAAATATTTCAAGGCAAAATGTGAACTTTAGAAATAGATTTGAGGAAAGTGGGTCAGAAAGTGATGGTAGTTATAGCAGAATGAGTAATAAAGAACAAAAAATATCTAGACCACAAGAGTCAGAAAGGATGATGAATAGAGCCAGTTATAGGACAGATATTACATCTAGGTCCAATACAGATGTCAGTATGAGAGAGCATTTTTCCAGACAGGATACGGACAACAGAGAAGTACCAGGACCATCAAGGATAGAAGAACAGAGAGAACCAATATATCTAATGAGGAACAGAGGTATCATAGAAGAGGATATAGATCAGGGAAGAGCAGGTCTAGAAAACGGACTAGGGACAGGCAAAGGGTGAGGAGACACACGCCCCAAGCAGAGATATTACCAGAAGTGATTCCCATATTCAATCTCAGCAATAGACATTTAAGTAATACCGAAATTGGAGTTTTAAGTAAAGAACTGTCTTTTGCTCCTACTGCAACCCTTAATCTGTTTGAATTAGAATGTGATCTGCAGTTATTTTTTGTCTTTATGACTTAGGGCACAATTTTGTAACTATCCAGTAATGGATGATTATAAACAACAGATAAAAGGAATTTTGAATGTAAAGTCTACATATAATCCCCCCACAGGACTTTTTCCGGCCATTGAAACCTACGCGAGTATAATCAGAAAAGAGATTTTGGATCTGTTTAAGTCTGAGAGTGATATAAAACCAGACAAAGATAATCTGACACTAGAAGAGAGAAGTGCATTAAATAACTTAAAGAATGATCAAAACATAATCATCAAACCAGCAGACAAGGGTGGAGGAATAGTTGTTCTGGATTATGAACACTACAAAAACATCTGTGTTAGACTACTGAGCAATGAAGCCAATTATCATAAAATAAATAAGGATCCAACAGATAATTTGAAGAGAGAATGTTCAATTTTAATAGAAGAGTTGGTTTTGTCAAATCTTTTGAAAGACTGGGAGGCGGAATTATTAATACAGAAATTTCCAAAATTGCATGTATTCTATACCTTACTGAAAGTACATAAGGATATGCTGGACCCTCCTGGCCGTCCAATAGTTTCAGGATTGCAAAGTCTATTTGAGTCATTATCTAACTATATCAATTATCATTTACAACCATTAGTTGAAAATATGGCTACTTATGTAAGAGACACAACTCATTTCATAGATATCATAAAAGAAACAGTGTTAACTAATGAAGAACACAATTCTATTATTTTAGTAACACTAGACGTTTCAGACCTTTACACCTCTATACCTCATAATGAGGGAGTGATCACAATGGGACAACTTTTGGACCATAGAGAATCTGGAAAGCATCCTAAAACTAAAACCTTGCAAATGCTGGCAGAATTTAAATTAATGAATAGTTACTTTAGGTTTGAGAAAACTTTTTTTCAGCAGACAAGAGGAACAGTGACGGGGTCCACTATGGCACCCGGGTATGCCAATGCATACATGTCGAATTTTGAGGATAAATACATTGTGAATGAACAAAATAATCATTTTTTTAGTCACATTAAGTTGTATAAAAGATATATAGATGATCTTTTTATGATATGGAGGGGTACGGTAGAAGATCTTGAGGCTTTTAAACGATACATAAATACTTGTGACTTAAATTTAAGGTTTACAATGGATTACAGCAATACATCTGTTCCATATCTAGACGTTACAGTGACTATTGAAAAAGGAAAATTAATGACGAGATTATACAGGAAAGAAACAGCACGGAATATCATCTTACACGTGGATAGCTTTCATGCGGAGCGTCTGGTACAAAGCATTCCTTATTCCCAATTTCTACGAATCCAAAGAAATTGTGGACGAGAGGAGGATTTTGAGACAGAAATGGACACAGTTATACATAGGTTTCAAGAAAGGGGGTATAAGAGAAAAACTTTATGGCAGGCTATGGCATGTATACAGAAAATCTCCCAGGATGATGCTTTAAGGGGACATTTAAATAAACAACAAGAGCGAACTGTGGTCCTAAGTATCAGACATAACCATAAAATGAAAGAAATTAGAAACATCATATTTAAACATTGGTCGATACTATGAAATTTTCCTATGCAAAATAATATTTTTGACACAGTACCGATGATAGCAGAAAGGAAAGTTATGACCTTGAAAGACAAGCTGGTTCATACAGACCACAAACAGGGACACCAGGATGACAATAAACAATTATTACTAGGACCCCTTAATCCGGGTATGGTACCTTGTGGCAAATGTTGAGTTTGTGGTCATGCCAGTAAGAAATCAAAATATAAACATACCTTTCTCTATCTCTGTTGTCCGTTGTCCGACTTTGATGTTAGAAACAAGATGTCATCAATTTTTACTGATTGATCTTTTCTTTTAAGGAAATATGTATCCAAGAGACAGTGTATTACAACTATTTTGTAAATCTGGAAGAATATTGTGGCTCTGAAATAAGTATTTTGTATGGAACTAAGGATAGGTGAGAATAAATGGACATCCTTATGATGTATAATGACAGTATATCTTTATTATTAAAGATTTCATTGTATTAAATGCAAAACTGACAACATTGTATTTCATAGGTCAATTTGTGAACAAAGATTCATTTCTAGAGGATTGTCAAGCAATGAGAAACATTATTTGAAATATTACCCTGTAAGTAGAACCATTGGGAGACAATACATTTTAATTAGATAAAAATGGTCTAATACTATTTGAAACTTTATACAGACAGGTTTTTTTTTTTTTTTTTTTTTAATTTTGTATTTTTGTATTTCTAGAAGTGGCAACTCTTGATAAAGCCTACAAGTAGGTGAAACGTTGGGTATATTGCCATATTTAAAAAAAAAAAAAAATAATAAAAGAAAGAAGTTTTGAAATGGAATCATCTTGTCTGCATCAATATTTCTTCAGCGCCTTACCATCTCCTTTGCTGTGACACAGAGAAATCAACCTAATACATGAATACGTCGGTAAAGGCTGCTTTGGATAAGAACAACAATTCTACAATATTTATTACTCACTGCCTGTGGACTTTTTTCCTTTACCCTTTTTTTGTCCCCTTTCACACCATTTATTGTTTATTGGATAACAGAGATGTACTGTATCTGTTCCACAGAGGTTGAGTTCCTCTCTTTTAGAGTTTTGACATAGATTGAAAACCAATTTGGATGTCATTAACATAATATATCTCATTCTGTTATTGTACTCTCGTTGGTGTTTTTAGAGGGGTTTAATGAGATTGTTTGTTAGTATTTATTGTTTAAAGAAAAAAATCAGAGTATGGAGGGATTTAACGAAATTGGAGCAAGTGTGAATGCCAAATATCATTTTGCTACCTTTTCAGAAGTTGAAAAAGAGAAATTATTGAGTCAAATTAGAGGAGAAAGGGACTTCTCCAATAATGCATTAGATAGTGCTAAACAGACCTCATTGCAGATTGAGAATCAGCAATTCAGGGATTGTAGATTGGAGTGGCCCGCCATAACATTAGGACAATACTTATCCCATAATTTGATACCTAGAGGTCTAAGAATTTATGTGGAACATAACATAGGTATTAAATCTACAAAATTAGACACAAAATGGGATGGCATTAGAACCAGGTGCTCGGTGGATTTCATGTATGCTTTAATTGAAGCTATTATTGAAGAAAGGAGCAAATTGGCAGAACAAATGAATATTGACAAAGAAGCCCTTAAGCTGAAATTACAACTAGAGGATTTCAATCATACTTTAGAGAACATTAAACAAAAACTGGATGTGTATGAAAGGAATCTGAGACAACAGACAATTAGGAAATTTAATCGAGATACTAATGATTACAAAGATAATAAAATATATACACATTCAAAAAATATTTCAAGGCAAAATGTGAACTTTAGAAATAGATTTGAGGAAAGTGGGTCAGAAAGTGATGGCAGTTATAGCAGAATGAGTAATAAAGAACAAAAAATATCTAGACCACAAGAGTCAGAAAGGATGATGAATAGAGCCAATTATAGGACAGATATTACATCTAGGTCCAATACAGATGTCAGTATGAGAGAGCATTTTTCCAGACAGGATACGGACAACAGAGAAGTACCAGGACCATCAAGGATAGAAGAACAGAGAGAACCAATATATCCAATGAGGAACAGCGGTATCATGGAAGAGGATATAGATCAGGAAAGAGTAGGTCTAGGAAACGGACTAGGTACAGGCAAAGGGTGAGGAGACACACGCCCCAAGCAGAGATATTACCAGAAGTGATTCCCATATTCAATCTCAGCAATAGACATTTAAGTAATACCGAAATTGGAGTTTTAAGTAAAGGAATGTCTTTTGCTCCTACTGCAACCCTTAATCTGTTTGAATTAGAATGTGATCTGCAGTTATTTTTTGTCTTTATGACTTAGGGCACAATTTAGTAACTATCCAGTAATGGATGATTATAAACAACAGATAAAAGGAATTCTGAACGTAAAATCTACATATAATCCCCCCACTGGACTTTTTCCGGCCATTGAAACCAACACGAATATAATTAGAAAAGAGATTTTGGATCTGTTTAAGTCTGAGAGTGATATAAAACCAGACAAAGATAATCTGACACTAGAAGAGAGGAGTGCATTGAATAACTTAAATAATGATCAAAACATAACCATCAAACCAGCAGACAAGGGTGGAGGAATAGTTGTTCTGGATTATGAACACTACAAAAACATCTGTGTTAGACTACTGAGCAATGAAGCCAATTATCATAAAATAAGTAAGGATCCACTATGACCACTTGCGGTGGCGCAAGTTCCACTGCGCCATGCACCGTGGCTGTGGCCGGGGGGGTTATATTCAAAGGAGTTGCTCAAGGGCGCAACTCCTTTGAATATCGCTCTGGCCACACCCCTGCGCAACAATTTTGTGCAGCGCACGGGCTTGCTCCACAAAATAGCGCAGTTTGAATATCTGGCCCATTATGTCATAAGGTAGTCAGTCAAGACATTTGAATAAAAAAAATATGCCAGTCATTGTTGCTGGCAAAAAATGCATGCAATTTTCTAAGATAATGCATACATATACCAACATTCTTGTTGGTAAATTGAAGTAATAACTACAACTTTCTAAGATGATGCATTTTTGCAGCTGATACGTCAATAAAATCTATGTTTCAGTCACATAAATAAAAAAAGTGGTTTCCTCACCACATACTAACTTAAGGAACATTTAATGTAGCTGCAGCAGTTGGCATGTGATGTTTAAGGGACAGCGTCTGTCAACCCCATTATGTATCAAATTATCACTACTTGTAAAGCAAAAACACTTTATGATAGGTCACATTCTATGAAAACTGCTGATGCAGATTTTCTTTTATTTCTGATTCCTTTATTCTTTTTAAAGGGACAGGACAATTGTGCTAGGTGGCAGCAGTTTGCAATGTATTTAATAAGAATATATATTATGTGTACAGTAGGTTCGGTCTGTCATCATTTTTTTCCTCACCATCCCCAGCCGATCACAAATCTGTAAATGAAAGGACTAAAACAACACCCACCTTCACCCCATCACCCATTCCACTTTTCTTTCACCACCCTCATCTGTGCAGTAGCACCATGTCACCCTTACACCCATGTTAAAACCAACCCACAACCCTCACCCATGTACTAGCATCCATTTTTGGTTTATGGCTAACATTTCTGTAATTGAAAAAATAATAAACAGCTACCAATTAGAACTCATTGTTTTGTCCTCTTTAAAATTGAAAAATAGACCGCCCCCGGTCCCAGCCCATACTGATGCACCACAAAGTCACAGAAGGTAAATCCCAAAATATATGTTTGCACTTTAACTATAAATAATATGATACAGAAAGGATTGACGTGACAGTGTCCCTTTTATGCCAAATTTGGGCCTGTTCCCACTGATGTTAAAATTGCCCTGTATATAAAACTTGTTGACTTTAGTTTAGACCCTAGCTACAAAGCAGTTTGTCATGAAATGGTGAAAGTTTTGGGGGGTATATAGTCCAAGGTAGTAGATCGAGAAAGGAGAGAGACAACCAAAGTCATCACAGTCTGTAAAAGTTTCCTTTTTGGTGCAGAGAGACTCTGTCCCACACAGTATTTACCAGCCACCACCATCTGAGTTGTCATCACCATCAACATCCACATCAATCACTTCAGGATCAGTTTGTATACTCTTGTAGGGATACGAAAATCTTGACTTATTAACTTTAATAAAAGTTAGCGTGCGTACATTTTCTAGCAGCAACCTATTTCTGGTGTCTGTCACAATATTTCCAGCTGTACTAAACATGCGTTCTGAAGAGACACTTGTTGCAGAACAACCAAGATATTTACAGGCTTCATCATACAGCTCTGTCCAAATTGACTTTTTTGATCTCCAGTATTCAAAAGGGCATGCATCAATAGGAATAGGCAGTTCTTGCAGGTAACTGTCTACCATGATGGACAGAGACCGCTCAGAAGAGGAATCAGCAGAAGCTGGTATGGCAGCAATTTGGGAACGGTTTTGCCACAGATTTAGTTTGCTACTAAGGGTTGAAGAAGTGGCTGTTGTAGAACAACTACTGTTAATGTTTGGTGACTTTTCCAGTTCTGTATCCCTTTGTGAAGATGAAACTGCATGTTGTAGTGATGACAACCTGAGGCTACTGTGCGTGTCTGTGTTTGACTCCTGTGAGTGCTGCAGCTCATTTAGCAACATACATTTGTACTGCTCTATATCATCTGTTTTTGGAAGATGTATAGCCTTGAACCTGGGATCTAAGAGAGTTGCAAGGATGTAGTGTTTTGATTTTGTCATTGCAACTAATTTGTCATTGATTTTGAAGCGCTCGCTCATTCTTTTTATGAGATTCCTCATGATACAGGCGACATGTTGTCTGGCGCTCAGATCTGTCTTTTTCTATTTGTAGATTTAGAACACTAAGATGATGTGAAATGAGCATTATGAGGGATAACCTGACTCACAGGTGCGCTTCAGAAGACATGTCCCTTGTAGCTGTCTCAAAAGGAGCTAGGATACAGCACACTGTCTCCATTAATTTCCACTGCAGCACAGACAGCATAATGCCATCTCCAATAATGTAACTGGAGCAATACTCATGTACAGCTTGCTTTTGCTCCAAGAGGCGATGCAGCATATAAAGCGTTGAGTTCCAACGAGTGGAAACATTTTGAATCAGCTTTTGCTGGGGCAGCTTGTGTTTTTTTTGCAGTTCGGACAATGTCCGTACAGCCTTGGTTGAATGTGAAAAGTGAGTCACAATTTTTTTGCAAATAGCAATCATACCATCCACTTGCATTTCGTTGCTGAGAAATCCCATGACAATTAAGTGTAAGCAATATGCAAAGCAAGAAGCATGCAGAAATCCTCCATCCAGTACTGCCTTCAAGATGTTGGCTCCATTGTCACTTACTATGAAGCCACATTTTAGACCGTGAGAATAAACCCATTCGTCAAGGAGGTCATTTAGTTCCTGCAAGATGTTTGCAGCCGTATGACTTTGCACAAACTTCTTTATATGCAGCAGCGCCATCTTTTGGGGTGTCTTTGTTTTTGAAGAAGCACAAGAAAACGTGACCCAATGAGCGGTAAGGGACATGTAATCTATGTTTTGAGTGCTGGTCCACATATCTGTTGTGACATGAATAACCCCACCCTCCGCAGTTTTAAGTGCAAGCATCACTGTTGCTTTTAAAGCCCGATAAATGTTTGTTTTTTCAACATAGGAAAAGTACCTTCGATGAGGAACATTGTAACGAGGCTCTGCTAATGTCACGATCTCACTAAAATCCTCATGATCTACCAAAGAGTATGGGAGAAGGGCTCCAGCTAACAGTTCACCAATTCGGTGATTAAGATGAAGGGTCTTTGGATGATTTCTAGTAAAGGTATTCTTCCTTTCAAATGCCTGAGACAGTGTTAGCTGTTTACAATATGTCCCTGCTGGTTTATTATACACCGTGCTTCGATGGGCAGATGGACGCGGAGATGGTGGACTAGACTTATACATTCAGTGCCATCACTGGATGTGCAACTGGTACTAATGGTGCTGGCATTGGTGGTAACAGTGATCCTAGGGCTGGCAGTGGTTCTGCCCGCATTAAGTTCAGACAATTCAGTATCCATTTCAGATTCCTGACCCTTCTCACGTGGTGGTCTGGAAGATGGAGGACATGGGTTTTGGATGATCAAGCAAAACTGAGTGCTTTTCAGATGGCTTAAGAGCTGTAGTGCCAAGGCATGACACAACTTTACCACGGCTTACACTCTGTTTACACAGGGAACAAATTGCTCTGCATGGATCAGTTTTACTGACAGAGAAATAATTCCACACCTCAGATGTGACAGATTTTGTTCGTAAAGGAAGATAGCTAAAGACTGTTTGTGTCTTTTCACCTGTCCTAACAGAACCTGGGACATGCTTCTTGGTGCTAGAAGAGGCAGAAGACTCTGATGGATTTTCATTGCTGGCCAACACAGAAGTGGTGGATTCAATGGATATGTCCTTTTCATTGCCAACAGTGCTAGATGTATTTGCAAGTGCACTACCTGATTCATTGTCAGCAGACTTGCTCATTTCACTTTGTTGAGGAAGTAATGATTCGTCACGAGACACAACAGTGTCGGACTGAGACAAAGAGCTACTGTCTGAGTCAGAGAGGGACTCACTGTCACTTGCATTATTGCTGCTAGTCACAGGGATCTTAACAGCATGAATGGCATACTTTATGGTGCCTCTCCGTGTGATTCCAGCAGCTGTACAGGTTTTCTTAAAAGGTCCCCCTTTACCACACTTCACTGTTGCTCTTTTGCTGTTTGTTGAATTTTTATCACGTGAAATATTTTGCTTATTTCTGCTAGCACCAGGATTACCACTGCCACCAACACCTGCTCCAACACCAGCACTAGATGCTTCATCTATGTTGGTGTCAGCCATAACAGAACCAGTATACTGCAGAGAATACACCCACACAATTCCTGTGTAAGAAAGCAACGTGATCTATGATCACTGGCTACAACTCCAAAATTTTATTTTGGCTATGTGACACTGTGATGCAGAGGACTGAAAGTAATTGAAGAATATGACGGTTTGCAACTAAAGGATCCCAGGTTCAAGGCTTACAGAATGATTGGGCTGCTGGGCATAGGCATACGCATAGCAGTGAAGGGGCGCACAGCAGTAGGGTGATGGGCTGACCATAAGAGATGGAGTTACACACACAAACCGAGGAAAGAGATTTTTCTGTCTCTCCTCCCAACAGGGAAATATATTTCTGGGCTTCTGTCATGCATTTAAGGATAATGCCACCACACGACAACTGGCCACTGGGCCTCTCTCAGTAACACACACTGGGTAGGGTACAGTGCAGTCAAAAGGCACACAGCAGATGGGCTGACCACAGGAGACGGAGTCACACTCACACACACATATACAACCCAAGGAAAGAGATTTTTCTGTCTCTCCTCCCAACAGGCAAATATATTTCTAGGCTTCTGTCATGTATTTAAGGATAATGCCACCACAAAACTGACCAGGGTGATTGGCTGACCACAGAAGATGGAGTCACACACACACACACACACACACACACACACAACCCAAGGAAAGAGATTTTTCTGCCTCTCCTCTCAACACTAAACTTTATTTATAGGCTTCAGTCATGTATTTAAATATAATGCCACCACACAACTGCCCAATAGTGGGCTTCTCACAGTAACACACAATGGGTAGGGTACACAGCAGCCGCAGCAGGGTGATGGGCTAACACCACAGGAGATACAGAAGTAGAGTGGAGTCACATGCACAACACACAAGTAGGGAATACTGTGTCAAAAAACCCCAAAAACAGCCCGGTGTTGTTCTAGCAGGAATTTTTTAGGGTGGAAGAGAAGAACATTCAGCACAGTACAGTCCTTAGACAGAATCCTGTCCTCCCGACAATTTTTTTACTTTGTTTTGTGGAGTAGGTAAGGGTTTAATTCTTTTTCTACTGTTTATTGACTTTAAAGTAGTAAATAAACGCCATCAAATTCAAATGTTTCCGTTCAACTTCACACATTAATTTAAAGTTAAACATAATTTCCCTCTCAAGTAAATCTGAATATGTTTTATTTTCTTCACCCCTTCCCCAGCCAGGGTGATCGCTCCCTCCCAGGTGTGTCACGAGTCATGCCAGACAGAAAGATGAACTGTTGATTGAATTTGAGTTGAGAATGAGATCAGAAATAAGAATTCTCAGTTTCTCACAAATATTCAGCAACTAGCTCCTTAATTTCCCTCTGCCCCGTCCTGAGGCCATCACCAACTATTCCTTCCAGCTAGCTTTCTTTCTTTCTTTCTTTCTTTCTTTCTTTCTTTCTTTCTTTCTTCTTTCCTCTGTCCCACTCCCCCTACCTCTTCACCCCCATCCACCCTTTAGCTTTTTTATTTATTTTTGTACTTTTCTTTGTAATAGATCAACTATTGTGAAAAATCTGACAAGACGATTTCACGCGTCGCAAATAGCAATTAGCAGAGACTAGAGAGCAGAGCCAGCCCAGAGCATAGTAGCACAAGCTGCAACTCCTTTATGGGACTAAATGAATGGAGCTGCAGCCACACGGTTTGCCAATGTATTTCACCACCACCTGACCGCAGAGCATAAGGTCAGGTGGTAACATGGACTGGGATCAACAAATACAGAGGCGCGACCTCACTGAATGGCAGTCCACACCATCCATCCCCCCAACACTAATAATGGGATGGCATGACAAGAATCATACTGGAGATAAAGCGGGACTTGGAGCTGACAGTTTGCAGCATGCCTACAGGAAAGTGAGATTTTTTCACTCAGGGGTTGCTGGTTTCAAATCGGGCAGGTTGCTAGTTGCTTGTGGTTTAATGCATTAAAAACAATAATTTGTTTCACACTGATTCGAACCCTTTTGCGAACCCTCTAGTGTTCGAGTTCTGAATTAGAACTCGAACACCAGGGTTCGAGACGGGTTCGAATGTTTCCCGAACTAGTTCTGACAACCCTAGTCCACAGCAGAATGAAACTGAACTTTTGATGCCTCAATCCCATCTGCAGCCACCGCCTCCAGCTCCTTGGCTAGCTGGGGAAGAGGCCTGTTTAGCCAGTGCCAGTACAGTGTCCCACATGGACTTCTGGTACCTGGCTGTACAGGCCATATAATTTGCCTGTCTGAGTCCCAAGGAAGATGCCATGTACAACTTTTTGCCATGGCATCAATCTTCCTGTAGTCTTTGTCTGGGGGGTGTGAAGCCAAGGGAATGCTTGCCTTATCACAGGAAGCAGCCTGCACAACCCCTGCATGGCTGAATTGCTGATATAAAAACTCTGTATCTGAGCCTGAGAATGTATACCTCTTGCCCATTCTTCTGTCCACAGGAGGTATAGAATTAGGAGACTTCAGAATTTTTTGTGTCTGTTTCCCAAAAGATTTGTGTAGGGCAATAGTTCTCAAACTTTGTCACAGTGAGCCCCCCCAAATCCTTGGAAAAGATTTTGAGCCTTCCCCAAAAACTGAAATAATCTTGGGCATCCCCAAAGAAAAATAACATACTGTACTTTGTGCAGTACACCATGAATAAATTGCAACACCTTTGAGTATTTGGCTCATATTCAATTCTTTGTCTTATACTGATGTGGAACCTTTGAAAAAAGCTCCTGTGCTCAAAGGTGTCATCTGAATAAAAAATAAATAAAATAAACAAATATTATTATTCAGTTTATTGTAACCCCCGGCCAGCCTACTTACTCCATTACTTTCATTCTTGAACCATTGTTACCCCTTGTTGCAGTACCTTCATGTGTCAGACTACTTTCTCTGTTTCCTCTCTATATATGAAATAACCTTCCTACATACTTTTCCTCTCCCCCTCCTTCTTTGCTCCTAAGCAACTTCTCGAGGATTGCTTTGTTCCTTCCTGCTACTGTTCTTAGCACTTCTATGCTCAACCCTTGTATTTGGGTTGTTCTGCCATCAGTCTACAAATTGATTAACCACTCATTATTACTTTATTGTTCGTATTTGTTTGCATTATTGTTCATTGTGTATTTCTTGATTGTTTTGCAGTTATCTTTTGAAATATATTCACTCCCTACCCTTCCCCGGGTACACCTGAAATGAGCTTTGCCTCATTCACTTTCCCTTGTTATCTATTAGTACATAAATACAGTACATAAAATTCACCTGCTATTATGCTCTTTCAGTTTGCTTTATCTCTTCACACAAAATACATAAAACTCAGATTTAAATACAGTACTTTTTCAGACTTGCTTGAACCTCCCCTGGAACAGGTTGGGGCCTCCCCAGGGAGGCTGGCCTCACCATTTGAGAACCCCTGGTGTAGGGGAATAGACAGTCTCCTGTACTCTGGGATGTCCATCATTTCTACAAAATCAGGCTCCTCTTGATCCTCCATTGCCTCTTCCATAGGAAGCTGAGGATCTCAGCCACCTTTCTGTAGAACATAAAGTGGGAAGAGGACTCAGAAAGCCTAGGAGGGGATACACCTGAAGGTCTGTCTGGGAAGATGTCCAGTTCCACAGGCACATCTAGAGTTTCACCATCACCATCATCATCTTCAAACTCCCCTTCCTCCTCAAACTCCGGTTCATAAAATTCTTCAGGGGCATAGTCGTGAACCGGGGGAACCAACCGAACCAAGCCCCTGTCAAAAATTGCCGGATCGGTCAGAATCGGGTGAAGCGATTCCACAATCTGAATTGCTCTGGCTATTTCTTCGGTGGTCGGAACATGGACTTCTGGATCCAAACCAGACGATTTATCTTTGCACTTTCTTTTAGTCGGAACCAACCCCTCAGGAGCGGCTCTCCTTTTGCCTGAACAAGTATTGCCCTGGTCAGGGGGCACTCCTTCTGGTTCGGTTGGAACCGAACCGGGCTGGCAATCCAGGTCAGCGCACTTCTCGGCCTCTTTTTCCCACAGTCTACCTAATCTCTTTTCAAGGGTAGATTTGGGGAAATGTTTGCAAATTTGGCAGTCTGAATCGAGGTGTTCAAACCCCAGACAATAAACACAGGTGGTGTGGGGGTCGGCCTTGGCAAAGACCTCCCCACACTCACTGAAGTGTTGAAACCCAGTGTGCCCATTTTTTTTCTTGGGTTTCTCAGACATGGCCAACCTAACCAAATGTACTTTTTTTTTGGCAACCGCCAGGCAAGACTGCCTTATCGGTTCCCAACCGTGTCATGGGTCTTGGAAAAAAATGGATAATAACAAGTTTTTTTAGAACCGATAAGGACCGGTAACCACACACTAAAGTTAACACAAGAATTTAAACAAATGATCGGTTCAGCTGAACCGATCCACACTATTTACAAGTTCCACACAGAAATACAGTACAAAACCTATCTAGTACTCACGGTACCACAGACAGAGACTGAATCCACTATGCAGAATAATTTTTTGCTTAGAAACCGACGTAAAACCAACCCTTCAACCGACTTTCGAACCAAGCTGCAGGAGAAATCTCTGGAGCGACTGTTCAGTGAGGCAGAGTAAAGAATCTGATGGTTAGATTTCAAAGGGAAACAGAGACATCAACCGAGCTTGAGCTCGGCATTGTATACTCTGCATAGAAAGTTTAACCCTTTGTTCTCCGGGGCAGTTTAAAGGCTGCTGCTAACTGCACTTGTCAGAATACAGCAAGACTTCAAGTTGTTTGAAGGGTGGAAAAGCCACAGATCAGCTGCAAGCTCCAACATAAGAAAAGGTAGGGAAGAAATGGGCAGACTAGATGGGCCAGGTGGTCCTTATGTACCAATAAATTCTGTGTATCTATATTGGTCCCCTCCTAACTGCAAGACTTTGCTTCTGTGGGGTCCTAGCACTTCTGGCTTAGACCCATTAGTGGGAATGAATGGTGAAGACTGATTCCTGGAAGATCAGAAATACCATCTGAGGCTTACTCTTTGAGCTATCTGGATTTAATTCTTTCAGGCCCAGTATTTAATCATGTTGAATCATTTGAAACACTTGCATTATTTTGTGAGAAACTGCAGTTATGTAAGAACTTACCGTAACAGTAGATCTTTGAGAGAGGTTCCTGCAGTAGGTCTTCACATATAGGACTGCGCCTCCTGGTGTCAGGTTCCAATGGCAAACTTGTAGATAGCAATCATCAGCAGGGACCGCCCCCGACGTCAGGTGATGTGACACCAGCCCGCCTATAAAAGGGGTGGTTCCGCACCCGCCCTCCAGTTCTTTTCCACTGGAAACCTAGAGAAAGATAAGGTGAAAAAGCAGGAGTGAAAAAGCTCCCAGGACCATGCTTCCTCTCTAGACCCAAGGGCTAGGCAGGATGAAAAGGAAGGAAACATTCCAGGAGTAGGGGGAAGGTGGGTGGAAAAATGGAAATTATGTACCTACTGTAATTTTTGATCTTCTTGGATGAAGTCTCCACCACTCATTCACACTAATGGGATCTACGCCGGAGGTGCTAGGACCCAGCGGGAGCAAACTTTTTTGCAGGAGGGCTGGTGCCAGAGATGGAGCCACGAGGAGCAGCGCCGTATTCCTCTGCTCATATAGCAATGGCTATCTCGGCGTCGAAACTCCAACCACCTCAGTATCTTTTTTCTCCAAGAAGGTGCAGCGTAACTAACCTAGAAGGATAGCCTAACCAAAAACCGGACATAAGATAGTCCGGAAGACCCATATAAGAAGGGTCAAGAAAGAAGTCTTCACCGCCTAAAGATTGAGGGAGTGAAGACCAACAACAGAGGTGAGCTCGGGGGATGGTGAGTGGGCGTGTGAATGAGTGGTGGAGACTTCATCCAAGAAGATCAAGTATTACGGTAGGTACGTAATTTCCATATCTTCCTGGACATAAAGTCTCCACCACTCATTCACACTAATGGGAGAGTACCAAGCTAATAATCCCCCAGAGGGCGGCAGGAGAGACCAAGAGCTCACAGAATTAGGACAGAAGTCCATTAAGGATGGTTCTGCCAAACGAAACATGTTGTCTGGCATGAACGTCCAGGGCATAGTGTTTGACAAAAGTATGCACTGAGCTCCAGGTGGCCGCATTGCAAATATCTGCAATGGACATGTTGTGGATTTCCACCAGGTATGCCGTGACCGCTCTACAAGAGTGAGCGTACACTCTGCCTTCCAGCTTAACCTGTGCCATGGAATAACAGTGGTGAAGGCATGCCACCAGAAATGCTGAAATGCATCTGATAGCGACAGGTTGACCCAGCCAGGTCTCGCTGAAGGAAACAAACACTTGTTGAGTTTTGTGAAAATCCTTTGTCCTATCTAAATAGAAACGCAAAGCTCTTTTGACGTCTAAAGAATGAAGAGAACGCTCACCTTCATTTTGGAAGTTCGCAAAGTAAGTAGGAAGGATCAAAGGTTGGTTTAGATGGAATTCTGAAACAACCTTAGGGAGAAACTTAGGATGGGTCCTAAGAACTACTTTGTCTTTATGAAACACAGTAAACGGAGGGTCGGTGACCAAGGCATGTATCTCAGAAACCCTGCGGGCCGAGGTAATGGCCACCAGGAAGGCCATTTTCCAAGTGAGGAATTTCAACTCACAGGTAGCTAGAGTCTCGAAAGGTTTTCAAATGAGCATATCTAGCACAAGATTAATGTCCCAGGCTGTGACTGGATATCTGATAGGAGGTCTGGCATACAGAATTCCCTTAAGAAACCTCTTAACCACTGGTAACTGAGCCGGTGACAAGGAAAGTACTGGCTCATGATAAGCTGAAATGGCACAAAGGTGAACCTTGACTGTACAGTATTGCAGACCTGAATTTGATAGGTCCAAAAGGTACTCGAGAACTTGATTTGGTGGGCAGGAAAAAGGATTCAAAGAGGATTTTGCACACCAGAATGAAAAACGCTTCCATTTGGCTGTGTAAGTTTTCCTAGCAGCTGGCTTGCACACAGCCAGAAGAATATCTGAAACTCTGTGGGAGACATTGAACCTGTTCACTTCTATCTCTTCAGCAGCCAAGTGTGAAGGTGAAGCGATCTCAGATTGGGCTGGACCACAGGCCCCTGAGTCAAAAGGTTCATCTGCAGGGGAAGCGGTTTCAGAGGGGTTTCCAACATACTGTTGAGTAACGGAATCCATATCTGCCGAGGCCAGAAGGGAGTAATGAGAATCATTTTGCTCCCCTGGGACTCGAACTTGAGAAGTACCCTCTGAATTACAGGAAGAGGTGGAAAGGTGTATAGAAAGCATTTTGTCCACTCAGCCTGAACGCATCCTGAAAGAAAATGCCAGGACCTGGATTTCTGGAGCAGAAGAGAGGCAGTTTTGTGTTGAGTGGGGATGCAAAAAGGTCCAGGTCTGGAGTTCCATACTCTGTGAATAGTGACTGAACTACGGCTGAGTCGAGAGACAATTCGTGAGGATCTGTCTCTGTTCCGCTGAGACAGTCTGCCAGTTCGTTCTGCACTCCCGGCAGGTAGGCCGCTCAAATTAGAGCCTTGTGCTCCAGGCACCATTCCCACACTCTGATCGCTTCCCTGCATAAGGGGTAAGAGTGAGCCCCGCCTTGCTTGTTGATGTAATACATCACTTCTTTGTTGTCCGTTTGAAGGAGAATGTTCTTGTGACAGAGAATGTCCTTCAAAGCCCGGACTGCATAATGGATGGCTCTCATTTCTAAGACATTTATTTGAAGCTGTGACTCGTCCTGAGTCCACGTACCTTGAGTGTGGAGAGTCTGACAGTGATCTCCCCACCCCATCAGGGACGCGTCCATGGTAATGGAAATCTGATGATCCAGAGGAGCAAAGGGATACCCTTCCAGAAGATTGCCCTCTTGCGACCACCAGGTGAGTGACTTCTTCAGAGGTTTTGTCACCTTGATGAGAAAGAACTGAGGGTGAGTGGTTGGGGACTGCTGAGTACTGAGCATCCACTGAGAGGTTCTCATGTAAAGGCGTCCTAGGGGTATAGTGAACACCTAGGATGCCATGAGACCAAGCATCCGTTGCATCGAGATAGCTCGAACCGAGCTGTTCTGTCTGATGTATCGGGCCATCCATAGGATATCACTCCTTCTGTCCTCTGGTAGAAATGCTTTCGCACAGGAAGTGTCCAGAAGAGTTCCTATGAAAAGGAGCCTCTGGGAGGGCTGCAGCTGCGATTTCTTGAGGTTTAGCAGGACTCCCATGGATGTGAGAAAGTCTGAGGCCATGGCAACGGTGTCGAGAGTTCCTTGCCTGGAAGGGCTGGCTAGAAGCCAGTCGTAAAGATATGGGAACACTTGTATTCATACTTTTCTGAGATGCGCTGCAAGAATTGCACAACACTTTGTAAAAACTCGCAGCGCCGAGGATAGCCCAAAGGGCAGGACTCTGAACCGACAATGCTGTCCTAAAGCCACAAATCTTAGGTATTTACGATGCTTTGGATGAATAGGAATATGTTGGTAAGCATCCTGCATGTCCAGGGAGGCTAACCTGCCCTGTTGTTCAGAAGGCCTTGTATTTTGGAGGCGAAAAGCTCTGACTGAAGAATTGACAGCTTTTGCTGCGGCTTGGGGAGACAATCCTGAGGGTTCTCCGGAAAATTGAGGGAATATCCCACACGGATTATCTGAAGGACCCATTTGTCTGAAGTTATGGACTTCCACTGGTTGTAGAATTGAATCAGACAACCTACCACCGCTAAAAAGTCCCCCTCGGGCAGCTGAGGTGGGACTTGGGCCAGAAACTCAGAAGGCGGCACTGGGCGCTTTGGGTCCTTGCGCCTTCTGTTGCATTTTCTTTTGAGGCTGAGGGGCTTGATTTTTATTAAAACCTCCCCTGCCTTTGCCTCGAAAGGACTGACGGCTATGAAACTGGTGTTTGTTAACACCCCCTCGAGAGGGGACAGGAGGAGGTCGAGCCAATTTAAATGGCTGACCTAGTCTTTTGTGTGGCCTCTAGAGCCTGTTCTACTTGAGGGCCGAAGAGATACACACCATCGAAGGGCAACGCCATGACCTGTTGCTGGGCATCATTTGTGAAACCTGAAGTATGCAGCCAGGAATGGCGGCAGGTACAAATGCCTGCCGCTGCTGCTCGAGAGGCAGTATCGAAGGTGTCCATAGCTGCTTTAACCTGCTGGTTGTTGGATTCGATACCCCTGGTTATGGTTTGAAGAAGCTCTGAATTAGTGTCCGACTTCGGTACAGCTTCAACCATTTGTTTGAGCGAATGCCAAAGAATATACTCATATTGAGAGAAATAGCCCTGTTAGCTGGCAATACGCATACCCAGGGTGGATGCAGCAAAGACTCTCTTAGCTAAAGTATCTATCTTACAAGATTCTTTGTTTATAGGTCAAGCTGTAGTAGTCTGAGGAAGGATGACCTTATCATTCTCTGCCAAGACTACAATAGTAACCCACAAAGGCTTGGAAGGCCAAAATGGGTCGATCCTTGGGAGCAGCATACTTCCTATCTATGGACTTGGCCACAGAAGGAATGAGAGCAGGATTATTCCATACCATCTGAGAACGTCTCAAAGGAGGGTTGTACTGGGGGAGTTAAATCCATAGGGATGTCCGGAACATGAAGGTATTGGAGTCTTAAAAGCTTCCCAGGATCGATGTCCATAGTCTGGAGAGAAAGAGTAGAATTCACATTTTTCAGCAGAGACTTAAATTGCAGGTCCTCGACCACAGGCTCTGTAACAGGATTAGATCCTGCTCCTTGCACATCATCACCCAGTCTAAGATCTAGGTCAGGTTCAATATCATCTCCTGACAGTCCAGAAGGGACTGCATGGACAGGAAAGGATTGAAAATCAGCAGAAAAAGAGGAAGGAAAAGAAATCAGAGAGAAGACGCCCTGAATATTGGCAGAAGAAAAGCCCGGCCTCGGCGCCAAAGAAGAGCACGGTGCTGACAGGCCGCATGATGCCGACAAAGTAGATGGCACCAAAGAAGAACAGAGCACTGAACAGCCGCACAGCACTGAAGACGGCACCGAAAAGCCAAATGGCGCTGAGAAACTCAACAGCGTGAAAAGCCACACGGCGCCGAAGACGGCGCCGACAGGCGCAACGGTGCCACGGACGGTGCCAGAAACAGCGCTGAGTGACCCACCGATGCCGATGAAACCAACCCAGGGCCCCGAAATTAGAATTTGAGGGAAAAGAAGGAAGAATACCAGGAGATAGAGGCATCGGTGTGGCCCCCTGCACTGCAGCCATGTGAGGGGGGGAAACACCTGAGCGTGGAGTCGATGGCACCAAAGAGGGCGCCGCGCAACTAGGGAGGACCAATCACCCTGCCCGATCCCTCAAAGAGCCCGAGGGCCCCTGAGTGACCGGGTCAGGCAGCTGGACCAGCCTCTGAGCCCATTGCTCCATAACAGTGGCCCACTGATGAAACTGCTCATCGGAAGCCCCACCAGAAGGTGGGGAAGGGCTCCGACGTCGAAGAGGTTGGAGACCAGAACCAGAAACCAGTGACTCCAAATGAGGAGACTGGCAACTGACCCCAATGACCGATTGTCGACACACAGACATATCAGAGGGCGACCTTGAGTGATGCCTTCTCTTTTTTGACCTATGGGTCGAAGAAGAGCTCGAGGCCGAACGGTGCCAAAAATGGGACCGTTTACTTTTATGCTTCCGGTGGGACCGCCCATCCCCTCGGGCACTGGACCGTCCATTGTCAGATCCCCCCTTCCGGAGAAGGCGGTGGACCAGACCCAGCCCGGTTGACTGAACAGCTTTCATGCGAAGTCTCCCTCCCGTCACCTGACCTGCTCATGGTCGACTCGACAATGTAGGCTGAGACTTCTTTCTGATAAGAATAAATTATCATAAGTGGTACTTTATACGAAAAATACTACAAAATAATAAACTGAAAACTATGCTGCTAGTTTGAAGTTTGACTCCCAGCGGGCGAGTGATGTCATCACTGAAGTGGACTCGACGGCAGGAAAGAAGGAACTGAGGCAGTTGGAGGGTCGATGCCGAGATAGTCATTGCCACACGAGCAGAGGCTCACGGCACCGCTCCTTGCAGCCACATCTCTGGCGCTGTCCCTCCTGCAAAAAGATTTGCTCCCACTGGGTCCTAGCGTCTCCAGCATAGATCCCATTAGTATGAATGAATGGTGGAGACTTTATGTCCAGGAAGATCTAGACCTACTGCAGGAACCTCTCTCGAAGATCTACTGTTACGGTAAGTTCTTACATAACTGCAATATCTTACTTCAAGAGTGTTCCTACAGTAGGTCTTCACATATAGGACTGAATACCAAGCAGTCCCGAAAGACACCATATGGAGGTACGTCCGGGAGGAGGAGGAGAAGTCGCCAACAGGAAGTTAAGACAGGAGATTTTGTAGAACTGCAAGGCCAAAGCCAGTTCTGCGCCTAGAGGCAATGTCCAGACTGAAATGCTTAGTGAAAGTGTGAACAGATGACCACGTGGCCGCTGCACAGATTTCTGCAGTAGACACATTCCTGAAAAAGACAGCAGAAGTTGCAACACTCCTAGTGGAGTGACCCTTAACTGCCCCCAGAAGGGAATTCCCGTGTTTTTGGTAAGTGAAGTGGATGCAGTTAGCTAATCACCAAGAAATGGTCTGTTTGGAAATAACCTTGCCCTGGCATTGGGGAGCAAAGGCTACAAAGAGCTGATTGGATTTACGAACCTCTTTAGTCTGGGTTGAGTAGTACTTCAGAATCCTGTGCACATCAAGAGTGCTGGGGATAGTAGACAGGCAGTTCTATACTCCGATTAAAAGTGGTCTCTGAAATTACCTTAGGGAGAAATAAAGGGTTAGTCTGAAGGACAGCTCTGTCCCTATTAAAAATCAGTAGGGTTCCTTACAGACAAACGCCTGAAGTTCGAAAACCCTTCTGGCGGAAGTGACTGCAACTAGAAACAAAGTCTTCCAGGAAAGGAATCGCATGTCACAGCTAGATGATGGTTCAAACGGAGGTAAAGGCAGCTTTTCTAACATAGAATTCATGTCCAGGGGGGACAAGGATTCTGCATCGGAGGTTTTAAGTGGAGGATGCCTTTCAGAAAGGTTTTGGCAACCTTCAGTTGAGCCAAGGTTTTGCCCTCCATTGGGAGCTGGTAGGCCGACACCGCAGAGAGATGGACCTTAATGGAGGAGTAACTAAGGCCGGTCTCTGATAAATGTGCGAGGTACTCTAACACCTGGGCAGCCGAGCATGAAAAGGGATTCCAGCTTCTTGCTAGGGCCCAGATCGAGAATCTTTTCCACTGCATGGTGTAAGTGGATCTGGTAGAAGGTTTTCTGGCTTCAACCAAGATACATGCAACCTGTGAACAGACACCATAGCGAGAAGCCACTATGTCCATAGGTGCCACGCATAAAGGTGGAAAGACTGAAGGTTCGGATGCACCAGGGTGCCTTGCTCCTGAGTCAGAAGGTTGTGGGATAACGGCAAGGGAAAGTACAGTTACGTAAGAACTTACCATAACAGTAGATCTTTGAGAACAGCTCTTGCAGCAGGTTACACCATTAGGACTGAAGCCAGCAGGCGTCAGGACCCCACGGAAAAATTCTAGCTAGCTATCTTCAGCGGGGACCGCCCCCGGCGTCGGTCCCGCCTCCAACGTCAGGCGTGGTACATAAGGGGCGGTCCGTAGATTCCTCAGTTTTCCTCACCGGAGACTCCCAGCCGCAGGATGACATCAGAGTGGGAGACCGAGGATCCACCGTCAGAAGAAAATAAGGAGGAAATTCCTAAAGAAAAGGCAAACCATGCCTCCTCAAGGGAAGGTGGTCGGAAGGTACCTGCTGCAAGAGCTGTTCTCGAAGATCTACTGTTACGGTAAGTTCTTACGTAACTGTACTATCTTACTTCGAGACACAGCTCTTGCAGCAGGTTACACCATTAGGACTGATTCCCAAGCAGTAACGCTGCCAGAAATTCCGGGAGGAGGAAAATAGGAAATAAATTCCAGGTCTTGAACCTAGGACAGGAGACCCTGTAGCACCGCCAGGCCGAAACCAGCCCTTCGCCGAGAGGCGATGTCCAGGCTATAATGCCTGATAAAGGTATGCACAGAACTCCAAGTGGCTACAGCACATATAGCAGAGGTGGAGACGTTTCTGAGTGCTGCAAAGGAGGTGGCCACACCTCTAGTAGAATGACCCCGGACTGTGCCCGGGAGGGGCTTTTGTTTTATATCATAACAGTAAGAAATACACTGGACAAGCCAGCGAGATAGGGACTGTTTGGATACGGGTTGGCCCATCATTCTCTCAGAGAAGGAAACGAAAAGCTGCTCAGAACTACGAAAAGATTTAGTTCCGTTGAGGTAATATCTCAGGCTGCGGTGAACATCAGGGTGTGAAGCAGAGCCTCTCCTCTATTCGAGTAACTCGGGAAGTAGACCGGAAGGTCAATATCCTGGTTCAGAGTGAGTGAAGAGACCACCTTAGGCAAAAATTTAGGGTTCGTCCTCAGGCATACTCTGTCCCGGTGGAAAACTAAATAAGGCTCTTTGCACATAAGAGCGTGAAGTTCAGATATTCTTCTCGCCGAAGTAACAGCAACTAAAAATAATGTTTTCCACGACAGAAAACGTAGCTCACAATCCGCAGCAGATTCAAAGGGGGGGAACGTGAGCTGTTCCAGGACAAAGAGCAGATCCCATGGAGGCACAGGGTCCCTAATAGGAGGCCTAAGGTGTAACAGTCCCCTAAGAAATTCCTGAGAGGTGTCCAACTGAGCCACTGTACGATGTCCCACGAGGAGGTGATAGGCGGAAATGCCACAGAGGTGCACCTTAATAGAGGAGTAGGCTAGACCCGAATGAAAGAGGGAGAGCAGATAATCCAAAATTACTCCCACAGGACAACCTAAAGGGGAAAAATCGCGTGCTCGCGACCATAAACAAAAACGGCGCCATTTCATGGCATACGTCGCATGCGTTGCCGGCTTTCTGGCTGCAGAAAGAACCTCTGCAACCTCTTGCGAGACCCCATGACGCAAGATGGCTATGTCTCTAGGAGCCAAGCATGCAGGTTCAATGAATGTAAGTCCGATGGACAAGTGAACCTTTCCTGAGACAGGAGGTGGGAGCTGAGCGGCAACGGAGCGGGGTTCCCAGATAGTTGCACCAACAAAGGGAACCAGATCTGTCTGGGCCAGAACGGGCCACCAGGATCATGAGTGCGTGTTCCTCATGCAGTTTGAGAAGAACTCTGGATCAACGGAAGGGAGAGAAAGCGAGAGGAATCTGTTCGCCCAGGAGAGGGATAACTGCCTCGCCAGAAAACACCAGGCCCTGGATCTAGCGAGCAAAAATTGGGCAGTTTTGCGCTGGATGGGGATGCTAACAAGTCTAGTTCTGAATTCCCCATCAAGAAACAGATCCTCTGCTACCCCTTGAAGAAGTTCCCACTCGTGGACTCTGGCCTGGGATCGACTCAGGCCATCTGCAATCGTGTTGTCCACCCCGGGAACGTGCACAGTGATCAGATTTGCGCCTGTCCGACATTCCAATCCCACACCTCATGGCCTCCTGCAAAGGGTGGAAGAGTGTCTCCTTGTTTGTTGAGGTAATACATCACCACCATGTTGTCTGTCTGAAACAGAAGAGTACACGGTGGGATTATTGACTGAAAGGCCTGCAGGGCATAGAGAACCGCTCTCATCTCTAGGACATTGATATGTAGATGAGCTTCCATCGGGGTCCACGTAGCCTGGGACTTTACCCCGTCCAGGTGTGCCCCCCACCCAAGACCTGAGACGTCCGTGGTGAGGGTTACCTCCGGGGATGGCGCTACGAATGGGACGCCCGTAGAGAGCGACCCTGGGACTAGCCACCACTGCCAGTCTCAAATCACGGAATTTGTGATTCTGACCGGATGCTGCAAGTGGTCTTGCCTTTGGTCCCATTGCACTTTGAGCATCCACTGAGTTACCCGCATGTGGAGCCTTGCGAAAGGGACAGTAGGAATGGCCGCAGCCATGTGTCCGAGCAAGCGAAGGACCAACCAGGCAGGTACGATCTTGTTCGACGATAAATCCCTTATGAGGGATCTGATGCGCTCCGCTCTGTCGTCCGGAAGAAAAGCTCTTCCCTGAACAGTGTCCAGTACTGCGCCTATAAACTGCAGTTTCTGCGACGGTACCAGGAGAGACTTCTCGTAATTTATGAGGATGCCCAGAGACCGGAACAGGTCCTGGGTGCTCTGAACTGCATGTAGCAATGCCTCTTTGGAGGCAGCCATGAGAAGCCAGTCGTCCAGGTACGGGAACACATAATGGCCCTGTCTCCTCAGAGACGCTGCCACGACTGCCATGCACACTTGGTAAAGACCCTTGGTGCGGATGACAGTCCGAACGGAAGAGCTCGGAACTGAAAGTGGTGGTCGAGAAACTCGAGGCGCAGGAACCTCTTGTGCGCCTGAGCTATAGGGATATGCAGGTATGCGTCTTGCATGTCTAGAGACGCTAAAAAGGCCCTGTTTCAGCATGGGAATAAGACCCGAAGAGTCATCATGTGGAATTCTTGTAGGCACCGTACACGCTGAGGTCGCTGAGGTCCAGAATCGGACGGAGGTCCCTGTTTCTTGGAACCAGGAAGAATGGGAATAATATCCTTGTCCTCTGGTTCTCCGGGACGTACTCTATCGCTCCCTTCTGCAGGAGCACGAGTACTTCTTGCCAGATCAAAGCTTTGTGCTGACCCGGATACCGGGAGAGCAAAGGAGGCCTCAAGGGTGGCTTTCCTGCGAATTCTATAAAGTGGCCTAGACTGACCAACTGAAGAACCCATCTGTCGGTGGTTATAGCCTGCCATCCCAGCAGGAAGTTTGCAATGCGACCCCCCGACCATGATTTCCCGTTGATCCTGAGGGGCGGGGGCCGGAAAGGAGTCAGGCTGTGGCGGCAGATGGGCCCGCTGGCTGGGCCGGCTTAGGAGAACGCTGACCTTGGCTGGCGGGCTGTTTCCCCTGGGCTCTACGGAAGCTGGAGCCCCTCTGATGTGTAGCGGAGCGGGGCTGCTGCCTCTGCGTCCGCCCATGAAAACGGCTTTGGTTCCTACGAAAGGAACCAAACTTGGGTCGGTACATGGCCTGAACTGACCTTAACGCCTTCCCGGCCTCTTGAAGTCTGGTAATGATCTTTTCCGATGGATTACCAAACAAGACTTCTCCCTCAAAAGGAGTATCCATAATATTCTTCTGGACTTCTGGGGTAAAACCAGAGATGCGTAACCAGGAGTGTCTCCGGAGGCATACGCCAGAAGCTGCTGCTCGGGCCGATGAGTCCGCGGAGTCGTACGTGGCTCATAGCACTTGGGTCCCCACGTCTGAACCCGTACAGAGGAGCTGAAGCATCTCCTCCTTCTGCTCACCTTCAGGCAATTTTTCAGCCGTTTCCAGACCCTGTTCCCACAAAGCGTTCTGGAACTGAACCATGTGGGTTAAATAGTTCAAGGATCTGATGGCGCAGGTAGCGGAAGCATACGTGCGCCTACCCAACGCGTCCAACTGCTTGGACTCTGGGTCCAGTGGCAGGGTGCTCAAATGTTGCGGCCTCTGTGACCGGTCATGTGAGGCTGTGATGACCAGAGAATCGGCCTGAGGCTGCTGCGTCAAGTACTGGTCTTCCTTAGGAGCCTTGTACAAGCGATCAGCTTTTTTCCGCATCGCCGGGAGCGAATGTGGACGCTTCCACGCTGCCTTGGTGACGTCCACAAAATTGTCCACTAAAGGTGGTACCACCACAGGCTTGGGGTCCTTCTGCCGAAGATATTTGGCAAGACGTATCCTTTCGGGGTCTAGCTCTTCTGCATCCCATCCCATGTTCTCTTGTATATGTCTCATAATCTCAAGGAACGAAGGATCATCCGGAGGAGATTTAGACATCTCACGTGGGTCCAGAGAAGGGATGGAGAGTGGAGATGGGGATCTGGAGGAAGAGTAGTTTGATCCCGAGTCCTCCGTCGAAGGCGAACGTCGGTGTCTCCTGGATCTCTTGGGGCTGGGTGATCCAGAAGAGGATTTCGACGGAGGTCTCCGTTTTTCTGGTCTCCCCCTGGGAGAGGATCTAGGCTCCCGGGGAGAAGGTAAATGGCCTGCCGACCCCGATGGCGAAGGGGGTGCAGGAACCGGAGGAGGAGGAGGAGGAGGAACAGTGGGAACCATGTCCTTCTTTATGGTGTCCCACCAGTAGGTGAAGAGGTCCTTCACTTCCGCTAAAGAAAGGCCCGACGACGCCCGGGCGCCGTGGGCGGTCGGGTCCCAGCGCCGGCTCCACAGGGGCTCTGGTAATGGCGAGGGTTCCTGGAGTCTTGATAATCCAGGGTCGCCTGCCTGATCCTCGGGTTGGCGCGTACTCCCTTCAGTTAAAGTCTCCTGACCGACGTCGGTCGGAGGCGTCAGGGCCCTCTTCTCAGGAGGAGCGGATGTCGGTCCCCCTACCGGCGTCCGCTGAGGTGTTGGTATGGCCGGCGACGGTCGTCTGGCCGACGGCGGCTCCAGGGAGGTATGACGCGGCCGACGACGGTCGCGCCGGGGTCGGGTCCACAGGTCTCTTTAAGGGCGTGAGCTCCAGCGTCTTGCGAGGAGGCACAGAAGAAGACCTGACGTCGGGTACCGAAAGGCGGGAACCCGACTTGTGATGATGATGGTGGCGCTCCCCGACTTCGCCAAGGCCTTGGAGGAAGAAGACGAGGACGGCCTGGGTGGACTTGGCCTGAGAAGAAGGCTTCTACCGCAGCCGGGAGGCTGAGAGCTGGCCCTGGAGGAGAGCGTCGGACCTAGAACCGGAGCTGCGGACTAAGCCCTGAGGGGGACCTGAGGCCTTCCTCCCTTCGTTTCTCCGCATGCTTGTGGGATTTTTGAGAAGAAGATTCCCCTTGGAGGACATGGTCTTCAGCTTTTCCTCCAACAAAAAGCCTGAAGGCCTTCTGACGCTGGATCCGGTACGACTGTTGAACCCTGGCAGAACGAGCAGGCCTGGGTATCGTGGTCTGGGCCCAGGCACCTAACGAGGCTGTGTGGGATCCTTGAAGGGATCTGTTTCCGCAAACACTTGGAGGAGTGACCAGAGGTCGGAGAGGACATCAGCAAAGATCTTGCTTGAAGAAAATCGAATTTCTCGAAGAGAAGCACTAAACCACGCGTCGCGCTTTAGACTGTAACTGAAGGGTCGAGACAAGCCAGTCGACGGCGGGAAAGAACTGGGGAATCTGGCGGGACCGCCCCCTTATGTACCACGCCTGACGTCGGAGGTGGAACCGACGTTGGGGGCGGTCCCCGCTGAAGATAGCTAGCTAGAATTTTTCCGTGGGGTCCTGACACCTGCCGGCTTCAGTCCTAATGGTGTAACCTGCTGCAAGAGCTGTGTCTTGAAGTAAGATCCAGAGTTTACAGTGCTAGTTGTTGCAAGAGAGGGTAAAAAATCTGGTGTGGCTAGAGAGGAGCAATTAGAATCAAATGTGCTCCTTCCTCCTGAAGTTTCACCAGAACCTTCTGAATGAGAGGAAAGGGAGGAAAAGCATAAAGAAACCTCCCTGTCCAGGAGAAAGAAAGTGCATCTCGCCAAAAAGCACCATGCCTGGGAACGAGCGAGCAAAAGCTGGGTAGTTTTGTGTTGAGTGTGGAGGCGAACAGATCTATCTCTGGTCGACCCCATAGAAGAAAGAGGTCTTCAACCACCTCTAGCTTTAACTCCCACTCATGAGCCCTGGCTACTGATCGGCTGAGACTGTCCACCATAACGCTGCTTACGCCTGGAACGTGAACTTCTGTCAAGAAAAGGCTGTGCTGAATTGCCCAGTACCAGACCCTCACTGCTTCTCTGCAGAGAGGGTATGAGCGAGTTCCTCCCTGTTTGTTGATGTACCAGACAGTGAACATGTTGTCTGTCTGGACAAGAAGTGATCCCGGTACCAGAAGTGACTGGAATGCCTGGAGGGCGTACAGAACTGCCCTGGTCTCCAGAACGTTGATGTGGAGCAGAAGCTCCTGATCGGACCAAGATTCCTGTGTCTTGTGCACCCCCAGAAGGGCTCCCCAGCCCGAGTCTGAGGTGTCCGTGGTTAGGATTTGGTTTAGAACAGGGGAATGGAAGGGGGCTCCCCTTGAAAGGTTGGAGAGATCTTGCCACCAGCGAAGATCTTTCTGTAGGCTGTTGGAGATCATGACCTTCTGGTTCATGTCGTCCATCCTCTGATCCCATTGGACTCGAAGAGACCATTGGGTGATCCTCATGTGAAGTCTGGCCAGGGGCACTGTGGAAATGGCTGCTACCATCAATCCCAAAAGATGAAGCACGGCATGTGCTGGGATCCACCAAGCCTGGGCCACCAGGGTGGCTTGAGCAACTAGGGTCTCAGCTCGATCCAATGGCAGAAAAGCCTTGCTCTGAACTGTGTCTAGTACTGCTCAATAGATTGGAGCCATTGAGATGGTACTAGCTGGAATTTGGGCAAGTTAACCGTGATACTCAGAAGAGTAAACAAGCTCAGAGTGAAAGTGAGAGACTCTTTCAGGCTGTACAGAGAGGGTGTTGCGAGGAGCCAGTCGTCCAGCTACAGGAGAACGTAAATGCCCTGGCAGCAAAGGAAAGCCGCAACCACTGCTAAACACTTGAACACCCGAAGGGCCGAGGAAAGGCCAAAGGGGAGTGCTCTGAACTGAAAATGGTTCTCCTGAAAAGTAAAACAGAGAAAGTGATGGTGGGCCGGGAGGATAGGGATGTGCAGGTAAGCATCCTGCATATCCAGGGAGCTCAGCCAAGAATTTGTCTGGAGCAGGGGAAGAGGCCCCTGAAGGGTCAACATGCGAAACCTCTTGTACTCGACAAAGAGGTTGAGCATGCTGAGGTCCAGGATCGGTCTCAGATCACCCGTCTTCTTTGGAACTAGGAAGAAGTGGGAGTAAAATCTCCTTTCTAGCTGTTCTTGAGGGATGGGTTCTATGGCCTCTTTTAACAGAAGGGCCTGAATTTCTTGGAAGACCATGGGAATCTGATCCTGTGGATAGAAAGACCGTCCCAAAGGGTGAGGGGTGGGAATCTCAGAAAACTCTATTGAGTGACATCGCTGGATGAGTTGTAACACCCAAGATTCTGCGGTGATGAACCTCCACCCCTCCAGGTGGAGGCCGAACCTCCCTCCCACTGGTTCAACCTTGACTAGTGGAGGTAACAGAAGGAGGGGAAAGGAGTCAGGATGTTGAGGGGAAGGGAGCTTTTGCCAGGAGACTGGATTAGGGAACTTTGCCTGGGGGGTTTGGGGTTCTGAACCAGGGGCTCGCCGTTTGCCCTGACCTTTACCCTGGTTTTTATTCCATCTCCTTTGGTGACGAAAAGGCTGCTTTTTCTGGCCCATCCGGTATATTGAGCATACATCCCAAAGGGAGTGTCCACTCTCCTGCAGCCTGGTAATAATATCTTTGGCGTCACCGCCAAAGAAGACGGAACCCCTAAAAGAGGCATCCAAAAGGGAGGACTGGACATCTTGTGCCATACCTGCTATCCTGAACCAAGAAAGCGACAGAGGCAGATCCCCGTGGCTGCCGCTCTAGCCACTGAGTCCACTGAGTAATACGTTGCATGCAAAGCATGATAGCATGAGGACTTACTCATTCTGACCTTGTCCAGTAATTTTTTTTGCAGTGTCTCATCCTGGACCTCCTAAAGGTCCCTCTCTAGCTCGGAGAGAGAGGCCTTCTGGAATGCAACCACGTGTGAGACATAGTTGAGTGACTGGGTGGCACAAGAGGAAGAGGAATAAATCTTCCGGCCAAACTGATCCAACTGCCGAGAGTCCTTGTCAGGAGGCAAGGAACTCAAATGTTATGGTTGGGCTGACTGGTCATGAGCGGCAGTAATAACCATGGAGTCAGCCTTTGGATGAGTGGTGAGATGGCGTATCCCTTCCTGGGGATAGTAGGTACGATCCGCCTTTCTGGAGACCGCCGGGATAGACAACAGCTGCTGCCATACCATGGTCACCAGATCTTCATGAGGACCCATCCAGAGGGGGATGGGAAGAGGATCTGTCGTGGCTAAATCAAGGTGTTCCGCCAGTCTCTTACGCTGGGGATCCACTTCTTTAGAAGGCCAGCGTCCTGCTGCCTGAATGGTAGGTAAGAGGTCCCCAAAGGAAGGGTCCTCTGGAGGAGATTTTGGGGACTCCTTGGGAGGTACCTTGACAGGGGACCAAGGGTCCAAAGGATCGTAATCAGAGTCTGTGTTGGAGGGCTCAGAGCCGCTGGGGCTGGAAGGGTCTGTCCCAGATGCGCCTACAGGTACAGCACCCAATGCCAGTCCGGAGGGAGGCAGTGGAGGGGGGGCCCTAGGCAGGGGAATGTCCCCCACAGACTGCCTAATCTCCATGAGGAGATGGGTTCTGGCATCCTGCCACCATGAAGGTGCTGACTCACAGTCTGGCACCAAAGGTAGAGCTGACTGAAAGCCTGGGTACTGCGGGTATTGCCATGATGGGTACTGGTAACCTGGCAATCCTGGAGTATAACAGTACCCAGGATATCCCGGCATCAGAGGCACATGGCCTGGCGTCGGGTACTGAGGAGCCAACAGCCGGCCACCCAGCAGCGGAACACAGGGGTCTGGCCCCAGAAAACTGCCTGGAGGTTCTGGCCTACGGGGGGAGGTGCCAAAGGGTGACTAGTTGGCGTGGGATCCAGAAGGGTCCCCGAAGGTCCCGAGGGAGGAGGATCCATGGAGGGATCTCCAGCTGGCGATGGACTCCTGTCTGGAGGCGGCAAAAGACCTGGGGGGAGGGGGTAGTTCCAGGAGGGACCCCAACAAAAGGTTGGTGAATGATCCTGATGGGAGGGAGATGATAGGATCGGGTGGCGAATCCCTGAGGCAAAGAACCCAGAGGGATGAAGAGTCACTCTGCAGCGAACTGTGTCCGATGTCGGGGGCCAAACTGGAGCCCAAAGGGGAGAGTGGAAGGGTCCGGGCAGGCGACGGAGGATCCGCTATCCGACTGATCAGACCTAACCGGGGTAGAGGAGGTCAGAAGACTGCTGCTAAACTTATCAGTAGGAACTGTGCACTCATTGACGAAGTCGAGGAGTGACTTATCAGCCAAGCTGAGAGGAGACTGAACTGTAACCTAAAGAGAGGTGACCCCCGGCTGCCTGCTCACCTCGGCAGAAGGGGGAGAAGGTGCCCGGCCAAAAGAGGCAGATGGGGTACCAGAAGTAGTACTCACAGTTTTTGGAGGATTCCCGGGTGGCAACAGACTCCTATCCCGGCGCTCATCCTTGCTCTTCTTTTTCTTCAGGGCCAGCAACAACGACCTTTCCCTCAACCCCTGAAGCTCATTTTCCATCGACGCCAGTCATCGGATAAGCAGGTGGGCCCTGAGGGTCCGCTTGCGTCTGGTCCTAGTGGCTTGTTGAAGGCCTGACAGCACATTCGTCAGTGTTGTGCTTGGGGCCTAGACAAAAGAGGCAGCAGGAATGGTCGTCCCCGTGTGGGATTTGGGCTCCGGACTTAGAGCATTTCTTCTTCTTCTTTGGTCGAGTCAACATCAAACATCAAAAAGTATGAGAAAAAACTATGTAAGTGAAGAAAAACTTCGACTGACATGCAGGCGTTAGATTGCTGTTTTAACTCGTGAGCCGAACAAACTGAGGCGACGGCGGGAAAGAACTGGAGGCTGGGCACAGGGACCACCCCTTTCATAGCTGGGCTGATGTCACGTCACCTGACGTCGGGGGCAGTCCCCGCTGATGATTGCTATCTAGAAGTTTGCCATTGGAACCTGACATCAGGGGGCGCAGTCTTATATGTGAAGACCTACTGCAGGAACCCTCTCAAAGTAAGATCATTTGATAGTGTATTATCTGTTTTCATTTATGATATGACAATCAACTATTGCCAGCAACTTTGCCCATACTACTACTACTACTGTAACCCCTAGGTGGCACTATCCCAAGGGCCACTACCCCTGCCTGCTTGGCCAGTAGCAGGTTAATGGGGCCTGGGTAATAGCATGGGTGTTTCCACCCGGAGGTCAGGGTTGTTAGTGTTAAGCTAACCTAGGCACAGCCTTCTGGGACACTGTAACCTCCCTCTTTCCCCTCGAGTGGCCTGAGCAATACACGATAATCACTTTCACAGTACCCCTTGTACACCATACAAGTACCCACACTGTTTGCACTTACCACCAGGGCTGGTTCCTCTGGCTCGACCCTGGGGACCCCTTATAAATCAAGCTTATGCACAGTAAATAGCAACAGTACAGTACTTTTGGCACAATCTGGAACCACAGTCAGGTTAAATGCAGAAAAAAGTCAGATCTGATTTATTCAGGCAACTTGAACAAGGAAGGGGTGTAATCAGGTTAATTGGCTTAAAGGCTATATTTATCAAACAGTTACGCATGCGCTTTAAGTCCCCACACAGTCACACCTCTGGGTACCAAGGTAGGGAGACGATGGGCTAGCCAGGAACGTTGCAGCTGGTTGGGGCCCTGTGATGGAAGAAAGCAACATGCACAATACACACTATTTGTAATCCGGAGCCGGAGGGCTCAGTTCGTGAAAGAAAAGGCAATCAGACAATCAGATGACAACACTTTAGATTTAGCTGTTGTTACAGGGGAGCAACCCTGATGTTTACTCATGAAACCCAATACAGGACACAGACAGGACGAAACTGAGACTGCAGGTTGTTGAGCTGGAGTGCCAGGAGAAGCAGGGCCCACATGAATCACCGAGGCATCGTTCCTGTTCAAGCATTGAGCAGGGGGCTGCGGCTGATCCCCAGGAAGGTCTCTCGTCAATGGCTTTCCCCATGCAATGGGTAGTCTGGCTGGGCCAGTGTGGCAAGGCCCAGATGAAATGGCAATGAATTTGGATTCAGTCCGTTGGAGCTGGATGCAGCCTCCAGCGAGCAGAACGTAGTTTAACACACAGTGGGGAACCAAATCATGACCCACTGACAGCACACAGCACATTTACATGTAAGAAATTCCACTATACCAGGCATATTGCTATCTATCACGCCAGCAGCGAGCAGAACACAGTTCAACACACAGTGGGGAACCAAATCACAACCCACTAACAGCACACGGCACATTTACATGTAAGAAATCCCACTATACCAGGCAGATTGCTATCCAGTTGGAATTACAGAGTCTCTGCATAAACCAGGAGTTCAGAGGTGGCTAGAAATCCTGACAGGCCGATCGCATTCAGCAAATCTTCGGTCTTCTTCAGGTTAAAGCCTGGTCACAGTCCAGTGGCTTAAATAGTCCTCACAACTCAGATTCAGTCCGAATAAACTCTGTTTTCCCCTCTCAGGGACAGCAGTCAGACAGGCAGGCCAAAACTCAGCCTTTTCACAGTTCTCCCACGCAAAACTACACAGAACTGCTGCTCAAATCACTTGAGCTGAACTGCAAGCAGTCTGGGAATTTCCCCAAGATCTAAAAGGTTCGGTTGGCTGATCTGTCTGTCAGTCACGACAAGGGCTCCCCCTTCAGGTTCATTTAGGTGCCAAAATGCAAAAACTACAATTCCTACAAGTTTTGACCCCACCAAGCCCCTGTAGGCAGGCTCCATTTTAGAGCCCCAAAAGAACTGTTGGCCCATTCTGACAGTCCCGGGCCAAGTTGGTGGAGATAAACAGAACAGTCCTTGCTGCAAAGAAAACAGGTTAGAACAAACTGCAATATTATTATCACTCTAATAGATATTCAGCAAATAAGCACATCTTATAACAGAGCTCCCTCTGCGAAAATAGTGGTGGCAGAACAGAGCAATTATCTGTCTGCCTGGGCGGGGCTCGAGCATAGAAATACTCAGCCCCTTCCCAGATTAATTATAACTGCAATCCAGGCAGCTCTTAAAGGGACAGTACACAGAGGCTATACAGGCACTCTCTGGCAAAACATATAAACTGCTAAAACACAGAACACCAGCCTGGCAGTGAGCATTTAGGCAAGCTCAAGGAAGACTTTTCGAAAGTCCCCATTTGTAAGGGGGGTTACACCACTACTACTATATATTACAATATATGTGAACTGTGATGGACATACTGTAGATATGTGTACCTGTTTTGCTATTTCAAAATTAAATTCAAATATTCGTAAAATAAGTTTACTATGTGTTACCTGGCAGATCTGTAGCCTAGTACTGGCTTCCTGAGGGGGAATTCCTGGAACCATAGGTCCTTCCTACAGTAAAGTGAAAAAACAAAATCCATATAAATATATGCTAATATGTAGCTGAATTTCCACATTTGCGTATTCTTTGAGAAAATATTTCTTGTTTTTAAATACAAACAATGAAAATTATGTTCCTACCATAATTCTTGATCTTCCTGTGTATCTTCACAATTCATCACTGGTGGTTGGTTGGCCAGACATAAGCACCCCAGGGGAGCTTTTTTTTTTGTAGGAGGGAGAAGCCGGCACCGTTGGCACCGCCCACAAGGCTGACGCACTGCGTGGCACTCGTGGGTTGGCTAGTAAAGGCCATTGGCTCCTCCTCCTCCTCGTTCTGCACGCCAGGGAGACAGAAGAAAACAGGATATAGAGAAAAATAAGGGTGGGGCAAGGGAGCCTGAGAGGCAGCAAAAGGAAAGGATGTAAACTGAAAAAGAAATAGGCTGACCAGAGGACGGGGAAGGGAGGGGCCTGGCAGGTTAAAAGCCAAAAGGCCCCACTCTCTGGATGGCCAAACGGGCAGGAAGAGAAGAAAAGAGAAAGAGAGATAGAGACAGAATTAAGGGGGAAAGGAAGGAGAGCGGGAGGCCAAGCCCCATCCAGGAATTAAGCTGGCAGCTCCTCCAAGGGATATCATTCAACAGAGAGATTCTGAGGAAACTCGGAAGAATCCTGTTAGATGGGTAAGGCCCCCCCTTGAATCCCAACTTCCCAGAAGGATTCCCCACCCACCCCTCTTGTTACCACAATAAAGAGAACCCATTGGGTTCTGGGGGGGAGGAGAAGGAACCCCAGTATTAAAGTGTCCCTCCCCAAGGGGAAGGGAACAGCCAAAGAGTAGAATAACAAGGACAAAGGGAGTTTTAGTCAGCCCCAGAACCCATCTCATCCCAGAGGACTCAAGGTCGGTGAACCAGGGGGATAGCCAACCCTGTAGATCAGACTCAGGATAAGAAAGGGGCCCACCAGAAGTCCCCATGAAGCCCAGACAGAGACCCTACTCACCCCTCCTCTGACACTCCACCAGAGGCCTCTTAGCGGGCCACCAGGGAGGAGGGGAAAAATCCCAGCAGAGTGAAGAGAGGGGGCAAGCAGAGAGAGGGCACAGCTCAGGGACTGAGACCTTGTGAGGGGAAGGTGGGTGGGATTCAGTGATGAATGAAGATACACAGGAAGATTAAGAATTACGACAGGTACCTAATTTTCATATCTTCCCAGTGCCAGTCTTCACCATTCATCACTGGTGGGTGAGTACCGAGCCCCCCCCCCCGAGGGGGGACCAGAAATCCCTGAGAGAAAAGCATTCCTCAGCCCTCCCAGTGGGGAATAATGGGGGGCAGAGACCCTCCACTGGCCAGTTAGGCCTGAGACTGGTCAGGACAAGGGGGGGGGAGGAAGGCACCCCTGCAACTCCTGTCTCGCCCTGCGGGAAAAAATATGGGTCCCCCCAAAAGAGGAGGCCAGTAACCTATGCCAGGCCAAAGGTAACAACCTCGAAAGGCGAAACCACGTCATCCACCTAATGCAGATCGCTGTCCCTGCAAGTTGTGAAGCAACTTCATTGGCGTTGTAAGATGCCCTTGACTGGTGCCTTGCCAGCTCCAGACCTATAGCAGAGAGGGCTATGGTTTGCCAGGTAGCCTCTGAATCAGGCAGCGATGCTACAGCCTGGCCCAGCATCATCCACAAAAGGCCGTTATAGGCAGCATGGTGTACCTGATGGGAAACAATAGCTAGAGTCATCCGTACAGAGGAGAAAACTCTCTGCCCTAGACAATCGAGCTCCACAAAGTTAGGATCTCGGAGACAGTCACAGACCAGACATCTATGCCTGGAAGGAGCATCCAGACACATCAGTTCTGAAGTGGGATGAGGCAGAGAGCCTGGAGATCCTCGGGGTGCATTATACCACCTCCTGCAGTCCATGGGGGCTGGAACTGTGGCATAATGGAAGCTGCCAGGCACTGTATGACACCTCCTGGAAGGGAACTGGCCAGTAGGGGACCACCAAATGATGTGCCCTGTCCCCTTCCCCCAATTAGGAGGCAGTATAGTGCAGTGGTTTAAGGCTCTGAGCTACAAACCTGAAAACCTAGGTTTGAATCCCACAGCCCCCACATTCATACTGTGTGACCCTGAGCAAGTGACTTAACTTCCTTGTGCTCCCAGGTTGCACCTGGAAACAAACTTCAGCTTAGTGTGCCTCTCCTGGTTAAACAATTTCTCCTTTATTCAGCTAACAAGGTTTGCATCGCACGCTCGGTATTGTGACGGGCAAAGTGAGTAATATGCAAGTCCCTGATCAGCTTCACTAGGAAGCGCTGATACTGAGTTTGATCAGCATCTGAGGACACGTGGACGGAAGGTTCCTCTTCCTCTTCCTCTGTGGAGGAAGATAAGGAGGCCGAGGAGCTTGCAGAGTCAGACTCTGGCTGCGGAGGGGGAACCGGTTGAAAGATCTGTTCATCCACAGCCCTAACATACTGGGGGAAATCGGCAGTCTGGGATCTGAACTGTTCCCAGGTCAAAGGTCCCAAAGGACCAACATGGCCTGGGAGAAGGGGAGCTGGATGCAGAGGTATGGTGAACCTGTTACTGGGTGTGACGTGCCTCTGCCAGGGCTGGAAGTTTCTACAGACGAACCTGGCACAAGCGAGAATCCGCAGGTCTGCAAATTCACCGACCTGTTAAGAAACGTGAAGCGGTTGCGACTAAGCCCTGTAGGAAAAGCTTCCCTATGAGGAGACCAGGGCCACATGGATCCAGAAGGGCAGTCCCCAGCCCCACCCAATGAGGACTCCCTCGAAAGGGACGAAAGAAAAAATTACTCACCTTAGTAATTGCTTTTCTTCTCATGGAGTCTTGCTATATTATGACTAATGCAGTTAGCCACTGCACTTCAACTGCCCCGGAGAGGAAAGAGTTAACTCCAGGGAGTCTGGAGTTCTACAGCGCAAGAGCGCTTATGCCAAAACTTTCATCTGGGCAGTTTCAAATGAAACTGTCAGATCTTTACTGGGTTAATACTAAGCAACAAGTCTGTGTGGAATGCTCTTCACTAGCCAAATGGCTACCTACTAGTAGAAATAACAACAATATAAACAACAATAACAATAATAACAATGAATAATAGTATTATTAGTTACCCCTGACAAGCACCATTAGGACCCCCTTCCCCAAAGACTCAAGTCCAGGAAGGGGCCAATATATTACCTAAATAAAATAACCTAGTTCCCTAACCCTAAATAAAAGAAGGTAAGGGAAAAAAAAACTACAATGGCATGACACAGTGCTTGCACTAATTTGCCACCCCTACCCAAGTAGAAGTTCTGAGAGGGGCAGGAGGGAGGGTGGTCATGATATAGCAAGACTCCATGAGAAGAAAAGCAATTACTAAGGTGAGTAATTTTTTCTTCAAACACCATGAAGTCTTGCTATATTATGACTAATGCAGATTACACAGCAGTACCTCCATGGAGGAGGGTCAGAACCTACTTAGGAAATAGGCTCTGAAGCACAGCTGTGCCAAAATCTAGCACTCTCCTGGACTGAATATCCAGGGAATAATGCTTGGTAAAAGTGTGAACTGTTTTCCAAGTAGCAGCTTGACAGATTTCCAGAATGGGAAATCTCTAGCAGCCGCTAGAGATGCAGCTGTACCCCTGGTGGAGTGAGACCTCAGTCCTGAGGGGGGTTCTCTACCTAGTTTTTGATAACAAAATTGGATACAAGAGACAATCCACCTTGCAACTGTCCTCTTAGTGGCAGGTTTCCCTTTGCCAACCTCGCCATAGGTAAGGAAGAGTTGGAGGATTCGAACCTGTGACCCTTGGTGCTGCTCCAAATAGTAGCTTAAGGCTCTTTTGACGCCCAAGCTTGTGCAGTCTCCTCTCACCTGAAGAAGAATGCTCAGTGAAAATACTGGAAGAGCTATGGATTGGTTCAGGTGGAAATCTGAAACCACTTTAGGCAAAAACTTTCTGTTAGTCCTGAGGACTACTCTTATCTCTGTGGAAAGAGATAAAGTCTTCTTCCACTGACAGGGCCTGTAGTTCACTTATGCCTGGCAGAAGTGATAGCCACTAGGAAAACAGTTTTCCGTTAGAAACTTGAGCTCTACTGAGGACAGAGGCTCAAAGGGAGGTTGCATTAACTGAGCAATGCAAACATTCAGGTCCCAGGCGGGAGCTGGTTCTCGAAAAGGAGGATTAGTGTGAAGTAACCCCTTAAAAAACTTGGAAAACACAGGGTGAGAAGAAAGGGAAGCAGGCTTCCCTGCTGACACAAAAGCAGAGACAGCTGCCAGATGAACCTTTAAGGTAGCTGGCCTAAGGCCTAAGGAATTTAAATGGACCAAATAGTCCAGTAAATGGGCAGATCAGCAGATTCTGGGATAATCTGCTTCTCAAAGCACCAGATGGAAAACCTTTTCACTTAGAATTGTAAATGGTTCTAGTGGAAGGCTTCCTTGAAGCCTTTAAATATCCAGAACACCTTGAGAAAGGTGTAAGTCAGCAATTCTAACCCTCAAGAGCCATGCCTTGAGATGGAGGGATTTGAGGTCCGGATACCACACTCCCCTGTGCACAGGCCAGCAAGTCGTGGACTCTGGGCAAGCTCAGGGCAGGGTGGACTGTCAGGACAGAAGCAGTGGGTACCAGGGCTGTCTGGCCCAATCTGGGGCAATCAGAATCACTTTGCAGGGCTGAGATCTGATTTTTACTAGTACCCTGAAAAGAAGAGGAAAGGGGGGAAAGGCATACAGGAACTTCCCTTTCCAATCCAACTGAAAGGCGTCCAGGGGGACTGAGCCCAGCACTGGAGGCCTGCAACAAAACAGAGGAAGTTGGTGGTTGTCTGGGGCTGCGAAAAGATCTATCTGAGGGGTGCCCCATCTGGCAAAGACCGACCCCAGCACCTGAGGATTCAGAGCCCATTCGTGATGGCCCTGAGAAATCCTGCTGAGGGCATCCGCCAGGACATTGTCCTTCCCTGGAAGGTGAACTGCTATCAGGGAGGTGTTCAGGGAGTAAGCCAGAGACCACAGCCTCATTGCTTCGGTGCACAAGGCTAATGACCGAATGCCCCTTTGCTTGTTGATGTACCACATTGTTGTGGTGTTGTCTGTCCTGACTTGAACTACTTTGTTCTGGACAGAAGCTGAAACCTGAAGAGCTAGAAAGACAGCTCTGAGTTCCAAAAGGTTGATGTGGAGCAGAGATTCCTGAGGAGACCACACCCCTGAGTGGACAGGTCGCCTAGTGAGCTCCCCCACCCTAACAGGGAGGCATCCGTGGTGAGGGTGAGGGAGTGGGAGACGGAATGAAAGGAACCCCTTGTTTTAGATTGCTTTGATCCTGCCACCAGTGTAGAGCCAGGATCAGAGTTTGGGTCACTGGAACCAATTTGGAAAGGGGGTCCTCCTTTGAGACCAATAGGCCCTCAAATGGAACTGAATGTCCCTCATCTGGAATCTTGCTCCTGCACTACCGCTGTGGAAGCAGCCATGTGCCCTAGGAGTTGCAGAAAATGCCTTGCTGGTCGAGAACCCGCAGGGTAAAGGAGGATGCCAAGGCAATGAGCCTGTCTACCCTTTCTGAGGGAAGAAATGCCCTAGCTAACTTTGTGTTCAATTCTGCACCTATGAAAGTTAGTACCTGAACTGGTTCCAGAACTGACTTTGTGAATTCAGCAGGAATCCACTGAAGTGAGAAGCTGCTGGGTGACTTGCAAGTGGGATTTTACCTGATCTGGGACTGACCCACTATGAGCCAGTCGTCCAGGTAGGGAAACACAGCAATCCTCTTGCCTTCTTAAATGAGCCACTACCACAGCTAGACATTTTGTGAATACCCTTGGCAGAGGTAAGGCCGAGGGCATTGCCCTGAACTGGTAGTGGCCTGAGGGCAGTTCGAACCTGAGGTACTTTCGGTGAGAAGGCCTGATCAGAACATGAAAATAGGCATCCTTGAGGTCCAGGGAAGCCAGCCAGTCCCCTGGCCTCAGGGAAGGCAAAATCATTGCCAGAGTTAACATTTTGAACTTTGGTTTCAAAAGATGCTTGTTCAGGTACCTTAAATCTAGGATGGGCCGCCATTCTCCTGTCTTTTTTGGGGTAAGAAAGTATCTTGAGTACAGCCCCTTGCCCTGATGGCAAGGAGGGACCCTTTCTACTGCTTTGCAGTCCAGAAGAGAAGAAACCTCTGCTTCCAAAGCAAGGGCTTCTGTAGGATTTGCAGGTGGAAAATGTCTGGCTCTCATCTTTGGAAACTGTTTGAAGCTGAGAACCAGACCCTGGCTTATTACCTCCAGAACCCATCTGTCCGAAGTTAGGGACACCCAGTTCTGGCTGAAATAAACCAACCTGCCCCCCACTGGTACAGGAGAATCGGCCCTGGGCACCCCATCAGGGTGCCTGCTTGGCAGTAGCCTTAGGCTGAGGGGAGGGGGACGGTTTACTTGTGCCCCGTCTACCTCTGCCTCTGAAGAAACCCCTCTATGCAAATGCAGAGGAGGCCTGAGATTGGTAAAAAGGCCTGTGGAAAGGCCTGCCCCTACCTCTGGGAGCGTGCCTCTGTGGAGTGGCATGCCTCTCCTTAGCCTGGGCACTTTTGTAGGTAGTTCTGTATTCATCCATCTTTTTCATATAGTTTTCGTTTGTTCCCAAACAGAGAATTACCCACTACAGGAAAATCCATAGCCTTTGACTGAGTATCTTGGGACAGATTAGTGCATCTGAGCCATGCCAACCTCACGAAAGCTACAGAAGTGGCCATGACCCTAGAGGAAACATCATTAACATCAACAGCAGTATGAAATTGAACTTAGAGGTTTCAATGCCATCAGCAGCCACCTGTTCCAACTCACTAGTCAGCTGGCCATGTGCCTGCTTGGCTAACTGCAATACTGTGTCCCATCTAGATTTCTGATATCTAGCTACATAAGCCATATAATTTGCCTGCCTGAGTCCCAAAGAAGCTGCCATATACTGTTTTTTCGCCATGGCATCAATCTTCCTGGAATCCTTATCAGGAGGATGTGAGGCCAGGGGAATATTAGCCTTGTCACAGGCTGCAGCTTGAACCACACCTACATGACTACACTGCTCAGTGAGGAAGTCTGTATCAGAGCCTGACAAAGTATACCTTCTGTCCATTTTTATCTACAGGAGGGACAGAATGAGGATTTTTTAAAATCTTTGTTGTTTGCTTCCTAAATGACTTATGCAAAGGAATAGACAACCTCCTAGACTCTAGTATATCCATCATTTCTACATAATCAGGCTCCTCTTGCTCATCCACAGCCTCCTCTAAAAGAAGCTGGAGGGTTTCTGCAACCTTTTTGTAAAACATAAAATGAGAAGGGGACTCAGACAGAATAGGAGGAGATTCTAAAGGTCTGTCTGGAGAAATGTCCGGTTCAATGGGCACGTCCAGACCCTCCCAGCCACATATATATTGATCAAATTCCTCCTCCCCCTCCTGTGGTTCATAAAATTCCTCAACATCATACTCCTGAACCACTGGAACTGAACGAACCAACCTTTACCAACTGTTGGTGTCTGACAGGACCCTGAGACAGTGACTGGACAATCTGTATGGCTTTAGCTATTTCTGCAGCAGTTGGAGACAATTTTGGACTCCAAACCTACTGATTTCTTTGTCTTTTTCACTGGGACTGGTTCCTCTGAACCAGCCTTCCTTTTGCCCGAGGAAGTCTCGCCCTGGTCAGAGGGCACTCCCTCTGGTCCATTGGGTGCTGGACCGGGCTGGCCATCCGGGTCAGCGGACTTTTTGGCCTCTCGTTCCCTGAGCCAGCCCAATCTCTTTTCCAGGGTGGCTGCAGGGAAATTTTTACACACCTGGCAGTCTGACAGGAGGTGGTCAGCCCCCAGACAATAAACAAAAGTGGTGTGTGGGTCAGCCTTGGCAAAGGCTTCCCCACAGACATCACAGTGTTGAAACCCAGTGGGCCCGGTTTTTCTTTTGGGTTTCTCAGACATAATGCCAGCCTAACCAAAAACTTGCCCTTTTGATGGCAGTGCCAGGCAAGACACCCTTATCGGTTCCTAACCGTATCACGGGTATTTGAAAAAACCTAATTTTAAAGCAAGGTTTTTTTAGAACCGATAAGAACCGGGAACCGCACTCTAAAAGCCCAACCAACACTTTAAAACGTTAATTTCAGCAAACCGATCGGTTCAAAACCGAACCAATAATTGAATTTCCACACAGACTTTAATTTTTGTACTTACGGTTTACCAGATAGAGCTTTTAACCGAAATGCGGTAAAATAAATACTTTTTGGCGGTTCAAATGAACCGAAAATACTCGCTTGAACCGAGAAATGAACCGAGCTGAAGGAGCTGATCTCCGGAGCGACTGTTCAGTGAAGCGGAGTAAAGAATCTGACAGTTTCATTTGAAACTGCCCAGATAGAGCTTTTGGCATAAGCGCTCTCACGCTATAGAACTTCAGACTCCCTGGAGTTAACTCTTTCCTCTCCGGGGCAGTTCAAGTGCAGTGGCTAACTGCATTAGTCATAATATAGCAAGACTTCATGGTGTTTGAAGAGAGAAACTGGGCTCAGCACTGCGGCTCCTCCCCCGGCCCTGGAGGGCCACAGGAGTGTGCTGTCATCTCTCACCCTGTCCTCTCAACACTGTCGACTCAGAGAAAGTCCTCTTTCTCGTACCCTGTGGCAAGGAGAGTCTCAGAGGAGAGAGGTTCGGTCTTGATCGTGACAGAGGGGATGACACCGGGGACTACAGCCACCCCCGCCCTCAAACTCTGGACCACCACTCCAGCAGTAGCGGGACTGCCAGCATGCACTTGACCCACTAAGCTGCTGTCAGCTCAACAGTCAGCATGGGCCGCAGTCACTGGAGCCACAGGATGGGCACCAAGGGAGGCGCAAGAGTACCAGGCCGTGGAGACACTTCCGACTCCAAGGAGTCAGGCTGCCAGTCTGGATCAGCCTCTGAATTTTCCAGCTCCAAAGAGGAGACGATCCAGAGGAGCTGTGGACTAGCAGCCCGAGGGCTCTCCCTCCCATGGCGCCAAGCAGGCCTCGCACCCCTCGCGGCGTCGCCCTGATCACCAGAGCCGCAAACAGCCCCAGGATCTGAGGCAGTGCCGATAGGCAGCACCAAGAAACTCCCCACACCGGGACCCGCAGCCATGCACCCCGACAACAGGTGAGGCTGCACCTCTGAAGAGTTGACTGCCAGAGTGGTGCTCCCGGCCCGGCCCCAAGTGGAGACAGACCAAACCTCCGGCACTGCGGTAGGAACCTCCTCTATGGCAAGGCAAGAAGAAGAGGAGGCACCCTCTTCACCGGACTGTGTAGGCCTGGGAAGGGACCTGGCGGAAGGGCCAAGAGTCCTGCGCTTGGACCGACGAGAGTGACGCTGCCCTCCAAAAATTGTCGGAGCCCTGCTGACCTTTAATGTGCGGTGCTCCAGAACGCGGCGGTCCATAGAGAAGCAGGCATTGCAGGAATCCATGTCATGCTGGTGTCCAAGGCAGGTGAGACAAAAATCATGCCAGTCAGTAATGGAAAATCTGTCAGGCACAGGGACACCGACACATGGGAGGCAGACCCGTTTTCTTCGAATATTTTTTGTCCCAAGGACCAGGCATGACATGAATGGTAGCAAAACACAAAACAGCAAAAGACTCAGTGCTGCTTAATAAAAGAAAATATCTTACTGGTCTGGAGATAAACAGAATCAAGAGAGCTGCAGAACCAAGGCAGAGTCGCGGTGAAGGAGTCAAAGGAATGGCGTTGAACGGCCCCAAGGAACAACAGCTCCGGAAGGCATCCACATTGGACTAGGCTGCTATGTCACAGAGAACAATTCAGATGCTAGGTGACGTGCTGTCTCAACAGCGGGGAAAGCAGAACTGAGGTGGAGGAGAAGCCAATGGCTGTTACTAGCCAACCCGCGAGTGCCACGCAGCCAACCACCTACCACTGATGAACAGTGAAGACTGACATGGGGAAGAACTACAGTATATTTAAAAAAAAGGCATAATGACTATAAAGAACAGTTATGTAAGAACTTACCATAACAGTAGATCTTTGAGAGAATCTCCTTCATCAGGCCAGCGTCTACATAAACATGGGCAGCCCCACCTCTCCTCAGTTCCCTGCCAGAGATCATGCTTGGAAGACCTCCCTCTTGGAAACAAGGAGAGACCCCAGCACTCTGCATACCAGGCGAGACTGAGTGCTGGAAAAGACAGCAATGGAACTGGCAAGTCAATAATCCATTGTCATAACCATGAAGGGAGAAGGAAGGTAGGACATCATAACCTGATAAAAGACAGCCTCTCGAAGATCTACTGTTACAGAAAGTTCTTACATAACTGTTCCCATCTTCCTCGAGGACATCTCTTTCATCAGGCCACACCTTTGAAATAAGTCCCAAACAGTACCAAAAGCTAACAGTCTGGTTGGATGGACTCTATAGATTTGTGAGTGCAGGTCTTGTAAAACAGCTAGGCCAACCACTGCTCTTCTACGAGACAAAGTCCAGACTGTAATGTTTAGTGAAGCTGTGGACAGCACTCCATGTAGCAGCTGTGCAAATCTCTGCAGTGGATTTATTTCTGAAACATGCAACAGAAGTGACCATCCTTCTTGTGGAATGACCGTACTTCCTATAACAAAACATAATAGTGTGCTAGCCATTTGGACAAACGCTATTTAGAAACTGGAGCTCCCTCTTTTCCAGGTGTGAACAAAACAAGCTGTGAGGACTTTCTGTATTCCTTTGCATGGTGTGTATAGCATCTGAGAATTCTGTGCACATCTAAGATATGGAGCAGTATTACCTCTGGATTGGCATGCTCTGGATAATACACGTGGAGGTGGATGGATGGTTTGATTTAAAGTAAACTTACACACCACCTTTGGCAGAAACTTAGGATTAGTACACAAAAACACCCTGTCTTTGTGGAAAATCAAATAAGAAGACTCACACTGAGCCTATAGCTGAAGCTGAAATCCTACACGCAGAAGTGATTGCAACGAGAAATAACACTTTCCAAGAAAGAAAGCGAAAGCCACAACTCACGGCGGGCTCAAAAGGAGGCAACGTCAGTTTTTCCAAAATAAAATTCAGATCCCAAGCCCAGACTGGATTTCTGATGTGATGCTTTATATGTAAAATGCCTCTCCAAAATATATGGGATACCTATACCTGAGCAACTGTACAGCAACCCACAGGCAAGTGAAAGGCTGGTACAGCAGTCAAGTGCATCTTTATGGAAGAATACTGCAGGCCGTAATCTGAGAAGGACAGTAAGCATCCTAGAATTTGATTGACCAGGCAGATAAATGGATCTAAGTTATGTGAAGAAGCCCACAAAGCAAACAACTTCCGTTACATAGAATAGGTATTTCTGGTGGGGTTTTCTGGCAGTCACCAGAACATTAGCCATTTTCTGTGACACTCCAAAGTGAGTTATGGCTACAGTATGTCTTCAGGAACCATGCATGCAGATGTAGGGACTTTAGGCCCAGATGGACTAGGATCCCAGTTCCTGCAACAGCAGACCTTTTGCACAAGGGCAGATGTACTGGTCGTTCCACGCCAGCTGTTGCAGCAGGAGATACCATATCTGCGGAGGCCAAAGGTGAGCAATGAGTATTAGAGTTGCCCCCTCCTTCTTCAATTTGAGTATTACTATCTGAATTTTTGGAAGGGGAGGGAAGGCATACAGAAAAGACCAGTTATGTAAGAAATGAAAATTATGTACCTACTGTAATTATGATCTTTCTGTGTATCTTCACCATTCATCATATTTGGGTATATGGCCAGAGTCATGACCCCTCACAGAACTTTTGGCTAGAAGCGGAATCGATGCACCATCGGCGCCGCCTAAAACCGTGCACCGCGTGGCGCTGCAGGTTGTCCATTAGTGTTGTGTTGGCCTGCCCACCTGGCCAGTTCTGGAGTCACCGAGAGGTGAGAAAGGTCTGAGGGTGGGATAAGTAAGTCCAAGGGACTGATAAAAGAAAAGATACATAACATAAAGAAGAAATAACGACTGAGAGGAGAGATTAAGAAAGAAGTCTAAGGGGATTGGGTAGGGGCCCCAATCTCTGGAAATAGGAAAAGGGAAGAGCAAGGATTTAGGATAAGCGTGAGAGGGGGAGGAGAAAGGTGACAACCATTCCCTGGACCTTGACTTATCTCCAGATTGTATAGGAACTGCAAGGAGTAGCCAAAGGGCTCATTGTCAGAATTCAAGGCACGGAATCACTGGCAAAAACTCTAAAAAAAAAAAAAATGGCTATTCTGGAAGAAAGACAGGACACAAGAAATTATCCCCCTCTAAGGGGAAAAAACAGTTTTTGATGAAAGAAAATTTAGTTTCTTATTTTTTATTTTCTTTTTAAACGATATGTCCACAGGACAAAGAAATTAAAGATGGATGGGAATCCAGGAGGAGAGAATGGAGGGCAACTTCCAACTCCCACCCCACGGGGTGGAGCTAGAGCACTGGAGAAGGAGTGCCCCCCATGCTGACCACTCTCCCCTTAGAAACAACATCCCCCTGTGTGCCCTTGTTTACCCCACCCCTAACAAGAGAAAGGAGGAGGGGAGCTGTGCACAGAGAGGGAGGGGGACCCAGAGATTGAGGCCCCAGGGGGATGGAGGGATTAGATGAATGGTGAAGATATACAGAAAGATCATACTACATGTAGGCGATTTCATCATATCTTATCTGTGTCAATCTTCACCATTCATCACATTTGGGTGAGTGCTGAGCCCCCGCGAAGGTTTTTTTTCTTTTAACCCCAAGGTACAGAGTCCCTTAGCTCTCAGTGGGTGACACACTAAGAGGGAGAACCTTTGGGGCGTAGAGAAGCCCGAGAGTTGGGAGAGTGAGACAGGGACCCCCCGGAGGGGGAAGGAAGCTGTCCCGACAAACGCCGTCTCACTCTATGGGAAAAGAGATAGGTTCTCTGGTGAGTGGAGTTAATCACCCTACGCCAGGCCAAGGGTGACAACCAGGAAAGACGCAGCCATGTCATCTGCCTAGAGCAGATCGCTGTCCCTACGACCCTGGTAGCTACCTCGTTGGCATCGTATGATGCCCTCACTTGGTGCCTTGCTAACTCCAGGCCACGTGCAGAGAGTGCAATGGCTTGTCTGGTTTGCTCCATGTCAGGCATTGAGGCTAGGAGTTGACTGAGCCTGGACCACAAGAAATGTCATAGGTTGCTTAGCAGGCCTGATGTGCTGTGATAGACAGCAGCAACTGTGCCGAGATAGAAAAAAATTACTCACCTTAGTAATGTTGTTTCTTCTAAAGGAGTCTTGCTGTATTCTGACATATGCAGTTAGGTCCTGCCTTTCAACTGCCCCGGAGAACAAAGAGTTAAAATTTCCATGGCCCGCATGGAATGTTCACCGCGAGCTCAGCTGAAGCCCCTGTCTGCTGTTGTTTGAACTCCAACCGTCAGATCTTTACGAGCAATACTCACTAGAAGTTCTGTGTGGAAACTGTAAAACTCAACTAGCCAACTGGGAACTAAATTTATATAAAAGGGATTTTTGGTTTCAAAGCAAAGACTCAAGTCAGGAAACCCAAAAACAAAACACATCCCAAAACACAACACTCACCCAAAATAAAGGAGGGTGAAAAAGGGACACCTCTAGGGTGTCAACACTGCTCCTGCCCACCCACATCCCAAAAACCAGGTTCTGAGAGGGGAGGTAGGGTGGGAGGTCAGAATACAGCAAGACTCCATTAGAAGAAACAACATTACTAAGGTGAGTAATTTTTTTCTTCAAACAACATGAAATATTGCTGTATTCTGACATATGCAGACTACCAAGCATTACCCCCATACAGGAGGGACAGAACCTACTTTGAAAACAGGATCTGAAGTACTACTGTACCAAACTGAGCATCACTCCTAGCCTGGATATCTAGAGAGTAATGCTTGGTGAATGTATGGACTGTTTTCCAGGTGGCTGCTTGACAAATTTCTAAGATAGGAATGTCCCTGGCAGCAGCCAGGGAAGCAGCTGTACCTCTAGTAGAATGAACCCTCAGGCCTGAGGGGTGAGTTCTACCAATTTTTCATAGCAGAATTGTATACAAGAAACAATCCACCTGGCAATAGATCTCTTAGTGGCAGGATTGCCCTTACCAACCTCTCCATATGTGAGGAACAATTGGAAGGACTCAAACCTGTGACCCTTGGTGTGCTCTATGTAGTAGCTGAGGGCCCTATTAACATCCAAGCTGTGCAGCCTCCTCTCTCCACAGGAGGAATGGTCAGTGAAGAAAACAGGGAGAGACATAGACTGGTTAAGGTGGAAATCTGAAACCACCTTAGGTAAAAACTTTCTGTTAGTTCTTAGAACCACTTTATCTCTATGGAAAGAGATGAAATCAGGCTCCACTGACAGGGCTTGCAATCCACTGATACACCTGGCAGAGGTAATGGCTACCAAAAACACAGTTTTCCAAGTCAAGTACTTAAGCTCTGCAGAAGACAAAGGCTCAAGTGGTTGCATAAGCTGAGCAATGCAAACATTAAGGTCCCAAGCAGAAGCAGGGTCTCTAAAGGGGGGTTTAGTGTGCAGCAATCTTTTGAAGAACTTACAGAACACAGGATGGGCTGACAGAGGAGAGGGCTTGCCTACTGACAGGAAGGCAGAAACAGCTGCCAAATGCACTTTAAGTGTAGCTGGCCTAAGGCCTAGGCCATTGAAATGGACCATACAGTCCAGAACTGTAGGCAACCTAGCAGATTCTGCAGAAATATTCTTATTAGAACACCAAATAGTAAACCTTTTCCATTTGGAATTGTAAATCTTTCTGGTGGAAGGCTTTCGAGAAGCCTTAAGGATATCCAGAACCCCTTGGGAAAGATGCAGGTCAGCAAACTCTAACTCTTCAAGAGCGATGCCTTCAGATTGAGAGACCTGAGGTTCGGGTACCAAATTCTCCCCTGAGAGGATGTCAACAGGTTGTAATTCCTGGGAAGAGACAGGGGAAGGTGGACTGCTAAGGACAGCAACAAGGGGTACCAGGGCTGTCTGGCACAGTGGAGCAGTCAGAATCACTTTGCATGGTTGTGACCTTAACTTGACTAACACCTTGAACAGTAGAGGGAAAGGGGGGAAAGCATACAGAAATTTCCCTTCCCAGTTCAGAATCAAGAGCATCCAGGGGGACTGAGCCCAAGACTGGGGGTCTACAACAAAAGAGAGGAAGTTGGTGATTGTCTGGGCCTGCAAAGAGATCTATCTGTGGAGTGCCCCATCTAGAGAAAATCACTTTCAAAACTAGGGGATCTAGGGTCCATTCGTGATGGCCCTGGGATATCCTGCTGAGAGCATCTGCTAGGACATTGTCCTTCCCTGGGAGGTGATCTGCCATCAGACAGGTTTGCAGGGAACAGGCCAGGGACCACGACTTCATTGCTTCTGTGCAGAAGGCCGTAGACCGAGTGCCTCCCTGCTTGTTGATGTACCACATTGTGGTGCAGTTGTTGTCTGTTCTGACCTGGACCACCTTCTTCTGTAAAGATTTGGAGAAAGCTTGCAGTGCCGGAAACAATGCTCTGACTTCCAAGAGATTGATTTGAAGCAGAGATTCCTGAGGTGACCACAGCCCTTGGGTGGAAAGATCCCCCAGGTGAGCTCCCCAGCCCAGCAGGGAAGCATCTGTGGTGAGTATCACTGAATGAGACTAAGTAACAAAAGAAACTCCTTGTCACAAATTGTCCTGATACTGCCACCATTGCAAGGCCTGGAGCAGGGTTCGAGTCACTGGGACTACTTTGGTAAGGGAATCCTTTCTTTGGGACCAGAAGGCTTTTAAGTGGAACTGAATGTCCCTCATCTGGAATCTTATTCCCTGGACCACTGCTGTGGAAGCTGCCATGTGGCCCAGAAGCTGAAGGAAATGCCTTGCTGGTCAAGACACCTGTAGGGTGAATGAAGAAGCCAGTTCCATAAGGGTCCTTGCCCTGTCCAGGGGAAGGAAGGCTCTTGCCTTTACTGTATCCAGCTCTGCCCCTATGAAGGTGAGGAGCTGTACTGGCTCGAGAACTGACTTTGGAAGGTTGAGGAGGAATCCTAAAGCAGTGAGCACTTGCTGAGTTATTTGCAAATGTGTCCTGACTTGGTCTGGAGACTGACCCACTATGAGCCAGTCATCCAAGTATGGGAAGATGGAAATCTTTTTTCTCCTTGGGAAAGCAACCACTACTGCCAGGCACTTTGTGAAAACCCTTGGGGCTGATGTTAGGCCAAAAGGCATTGCTCTGAATTGGTAGTGGCCTGAGGGCAACTCAAACCTGAGGTACTTTCTGTGGGAACACCTGATGGGAATGTGAAAATAGGCATCCTTGAGGTCCAGTGAGACTAGCCAGTCCCCTGGCCTTAGAGAGGAAGGATTATTCCCAGAGCCACCATTTTGAACTTTGGTTTTAAAAGGTGTTTGTTCAGATATCTTAGGTCCAGGATGGGCAGTCATTCTCCTGTCTTTTGGGGGTTAGGAAGTACCTGGAGTACAATCCTTTGCCCCGTGTAGGGTGGGAACCCTCTCTATGGCTCTGAGAGCTAGGAGGGAAGAAACCTCTGCCTCTAAAGCAAGGGTCTCTGATGGATTTGCAGGTGGAAAGGATCTGGTTCTCATCTTGGGAAATTTTCTGAAGCTGAGAACGAGTCCCTGGCTTACTACTTCCAGGACCCACTTGTCTGATGTCAGATACTTCCAGTCCTGGACAAAGTAAGCCAGCCTGCCCCCTACTGGTACTGGAGAATCAGCCCGGGAAGACCCATCAGGGTGTCTGCTTGGCAGGGGCTTTAGGCTGAGGGGTAGATGCAGGCCTGCTCATTCCCCATCTGCCTCTCCCTCTGAAGAACCCCCTCTAAGAATAAGAAGAGGAGGCCTGAGCTTGGTAAAAAGGCCTGTGGAAAGGCCTGCCCCTGCCCCTGGAATGCTGCCTTTAAGGAGTGACTTGCCTTTCTTTGGCCTGAGCACTCCTGTATATGGTCCGGTATTCGTCCATCTTTTTCATGTAGTTCTCTGTCTGCTCCCAAACAGAGAATTACCAATAACAGGGAAATCCATGGCCTTAGCTTGGGTATCCTGTGATAGGCTAGTATATCTGAGCCAAGCCATCCTCTGAAGAGCCACAGATGTAGCCATGGGTCTTGCTGAAACATCATTTGAGTCCACAGCAACATGAAATTGTACTTTGGATGCCTCAATCCCATCTGCAGCCACCTGCTCCTTGGCAAGCTGGTCAGAGGCCTATTTAGCCAGAGCCAGCACAGTGTCCCATCTGGATTTCTGGTATCTAGCTGTGTAGGCCATATAGTTAGCCTGCCTGAATCCTAAAGATGCTGCCATGTACTGTTTCTTTGACATGGCATCAATCCTCCTGGAGTACTTATCTGGGGGGTGTGATGCCAAGGGGATATTTGCCTTATTACAGGCAGCAGTCTGCACTACCCCAACATGGCTGCATTGCTGAGAAAGGAACTCCATGTCTGAGCCTGAAAGAGTATACCTCTTGTCCATTCGTCTGTCCACAGGAGGTATGGAGTTAGGAGTCTTAAGAATTTTATTTGTCTGTTTCCCAAAAGATTTATGGAGGGGAACAGACAATCTCCTGGACTCTGGGATGTCCATCATTTCAACAAAATCAGGCTCCTCCTGATCTCTACTGCTTCTTCCACAAGAAGCTGGAGGGTTTCAGCCACTTTTTTGTAAAACATAAAGTGGGAAGGGGACTCAGAAAGCCTAGGAGGAGAAACACCTGAAGGTCTGTCTGGGGAGATGTCCGGTTCAATAGGCACATCCAGACTTTCATAATCACCATCATCATCCTCATACTCTCCCTCCTCCTCATTTGGTTCATAAGATTCTTCTAAGGAGTAATCAGGAACCGGGGGAACCGACCGGACCAAACCCCTGCCAGATGGTGCTGGTTCGGCCGGGACCGAAGTAAGCGATTGCACTATTTTTATCGCCTTAGCTAGCTCAACAGCAGTTGGAGTATGAATTTCTGGATCCGAACCGGACAATTTATCTTTTCTTTTTCTTTTAACCAGAACCGACTCCTCAGAATCAGCTCTCCTTTTGCCCGAAGAAGTATCGCCCTGGTCAGAGGGCACTCCTTCTGGTTCGGTTGGAACCAAACCGGGATGGCCATCCGGGTCAGCGGACTTCTCAGCCTCCCTTTCCCTCAGTCTACCTAATCTTTTTCCAGGGTAGCTTTGGGAAAATCTTACAAATTTGGCAGTCTGAATCGAGGTGGTCAAACCTCAGACAATAACACATAGGTGGTGTGGGATCAGCCTTAGCAAAGACTTCCCCACACACACTGCAGTGTTGAAACCCAGTAGGCCCTGTTTTTTCCTTGGGTTTCTCAGACATGGCCAATCCTATCCAAAACTTATCCTTTTTTCGGCAATCCGCCAGGCAAGACTCCCCTATCGGTTCCTGACCATGTTACGGGTCTTGGAAAAAAACGTAGTAAAAATCTGTCTTTTTAGAACCAATACGGACTGGTTACCACACTCTAAATAAATTCACAAACTTTTTTTTACCTGAACTGATCGGTTCAGACGAACTGATCCACAATTTACAAGTTCCACACAGAAACTAAATAGAAAACCTATCTAGTACTCACGGTGCCACAGACAGAGACTTAAGCCGACAGATTCGGTAGCAGCAATTCGGAAGAAACCGAGCAAAAACAACACTTTAACCGACTTTTTTGAACCGAGCAAAGGAAAAAATCTCCGGAGCGACTGTTCAAGTGAGGTGGAGTAACAACTCTGATGGTTGGAGTATAAACAACAGCAGACAGGGGCTTCAGCCGAGCTCGAGGTGAACATTCCATGCTGGTCATGGAAAGTTTAACTCTTTGTTCTTCGGGGCAGTTGAAAGTGCATATGTCAGAATACAGCAAAACTTCATGTTGTTTGAAAGTCCTCCTACCCCAGAAGTCAAAATCCGAGGAGTCTTGATCTGGGAGCTGGTCATGGTGAAGGGCGTGAAGCCCATTGGGAGTGTCCAGTTACATCAGTCCTGACTGAGGATAAGGCATGGAACCTGGAGACTCCGGGGGCGGGGGCAATACCGCTGGCAGAGATCCCTGGGGGCAGGAACTTCAGAAAAAGGTCTCTGCCAGAAACGCAATGACACCTCCCGAAAGGGAGCAGGTCAGGGGGGCACCACAAGGGTGTCCTTGCTGAAATCACCTAAAAAGGCGTGCGCTGAGTGCTCCAGATTGCTTTGTGTGGGAGGGGTGATACACAGGTCCTCCAACATCCTCACAAGGAATCGCTGATACTCTGTGAGATCAGCAGCTGGAGAAATGTGGACAGAAGGCTGCTCTACCCCAGAAGAGGGGGATGAGGAGTCAGAGGACCTAGGCTATTCAGGGGGAGGTTGAAAAACCTGTCTGTCCACGGCCCTGACGTAAGCGAGGAATTGAGCAGCCACAGCTCTGAACTGCTCCCAGGTGAGAGGCCCGGAAGGACCAAGTATACCAGGGAGAGCAGAAGAATGTGGCAGAGGGATGGGGACAGAGCCGAGAAGTGAAGTCGACTGACTTCCACCTGGGCTAGAGAGAAGACCAAGAGCTCCAGAAGAAGAAGGAGCTCCAGAAGACTCCACAGCGGATAGCTGAACAACCATTTCGGAACTGCCTTGGCTGCTCCTGGAAGAATCACCCCTGTGAGGTGACCGGGGCCGTGTAGATCCAGAAGGATGGTCCCCTACCTCCAAAGAATGGGGCCCTCTCAAAGAAACCGAGGGGGAAGAGCGGAGATCCGCACTACGGCTCCTCCCAGAGCCCGGGTGGGTTCCGGAAAAAGGCCGCCAAACAGAGCTCACACCCCTCAACCCCTCGGAATCTGAGAGTGCCCTCCTCCTCAAAAGAGCCAGCCTAGGCAGCTGGCAGCCCTGGTCAGCCCCCGAAGGATCTATCCAAGGAGCACTGCTCTCCTCTCCTGTGGGTGCTCCGATCAACCCCAAAGTTAAGCGATCTAGGCACACCACACTAGGGGGTACCACCACTGAGGGGTGAGTGAACCCTCCAAGGCCAGGCTGCAGAGTAATAGTGGCCTGCGCCACTGCCTGCTGGTTAGCACCCCTGACCCTGGCTACAGTAGCCACTGTCCGATCCTCAGAGTGGGGCTGGTTGTGGCCTGTCGAGGATACTACTAGAGTGCCCACCTGGGCAACTAGCTCAGAGGAGCCAGACTGCCTGCCAACCCAGAATCTGACTCCTCTTCCGAAGAAGAAGAAGTGGAAACCAAAGTCCTGTGCCAGACAGTGGGTGGGCGCTCCACACTATCTTGACCAACGGGGCACCAGAAAAGGAGACTGCACCCGAGATGGTACTAATGCCTCCCTCAGCACCGTGAACAGTTGCAGAAGGAGGCACGGCTCCAACAAGGGCAGCAATCCTGGTGTCAGAACCTGACATGGTGCCATCCAGCCCCACAGCACCACGAATGGCTCCGGGGACAGAGACGACAGCAATGTTGGCTCCAACAGCCCCATCGGCACCAAGAACGGCACTGCCCTGCCCTATGGCACTGCAAGCAGTGCCAAGGGAAAAAGTGGCACTGACAACGGTGACGACAGCAGTCTCGGCGCTGTCTGGAACCCTCACAGTGCCGTGAGCTCGCTTGGAGCCATGAACGACTCCTGAGGAGGACACAGTGCTGTGCTCAACCTCGTTGCCATAGAAACTCCAACAACACCGCTAGCACTATCGGCACTGCAAACGGTGCCGACAGCAGCCACGGCGCCAAGCGACTGGCCAGTGCTAACGATGATGCCGTCAGGACCACGGCACCGTGAACATCGCTGAGGCCCAAAATGTCGCCAACTGATGGCGTCGAGGATGGCGCCAACCCAGGCTTTCAAAGCCACGGGTCTGACACCAGTGGAGCCTTCACCCCTGAAGGGGTGATTGCCATGACGGTGCCTCCTGTCCGTCCCCCGGGAGGAATAGACTGGGCCTCCTGCACCATGTGGAGGAGCCTTGGCAACAATAGGCTGGGAAAACTGCTCCCTCCTCCTCAGTTCACATAGAATTGGGAGGGGACCTGGAGGAAAGGGCAATAGAATGTGGCTTGGCCCGACGAGTGTGAACCTGACCCCCGAAAGTCGGTGGAGCCCACCCCACTTTCCAAAAGCATTATTCAATTACTCTCCAATCCATGGAGAAACAGGCGTTGCACGAATCAATGTTGTGAAACGGGCCAAAACACGTAAGGCAACGGTCATGCTGGTCAGTGACAGAATATATTCGGCCACATGGGCACCGTCGCATGGTGGGGCTGACCTGTCCTGGAAGTTTTCTTGTCCTACAACCAAGACATGACCTACGGAGAAAAAAAACATCAAAATAGACTCGACATTGCAGAAAATAGAATAATTGGAAAGGTCATAGCGGGCGACATCGAGTATGGCAAAATAGAATCGGCAGGAGGAACTGATGGACTTCGGCAGCAAAGGTAAGGGAATGATGTAGTCGAAAAACTGCGAAGCAGGCCTCAAAAATCTTCTTACAGCACCCCACGGGGTGACCTCGATGGCAGGAGATGAAGAATTGGTGGGAGGGCGGAGCCGAGAGCACCTAACGGCCAACCCGAGAGCACCTCGCAGTGCATCAGCCTCGAGGGTGGCGTAGACGGTGCGCCAACTCCGCCCATCCAAAAAAAACAAAAAAAAAGCTCCCACGGGGTCATGACCTCCGGCCATATACCCAAATGTGATGACTAGTGATGACTGACACAGATAAGATCTTTCCATAACAGTAGATCTTCGAGGGGATCTCAGTCATCAGGTTACACTGTAGGAACCTTCGCCGTCAGAGACGAGGAATCCACACGGAAGATTTTCAGCAGTACAACTGGGGCAGTCTGCCGATGTCAGCAACCCTATATAGGCATGGGTGGCCCCACTCCTTCCTCAGTTCTTTCCCTCCAGAGACAAAGGGAGCAAGACTGATGCACTGGGGAACCAAGGAGAGACCGAGGGACCCGGCTCTAAATAGAAATGATGGAATACAGCTAATAGCCAGGACCTGAACAGAAGCCCCAAGAAGTGGGATGGTGGGAGGGAAATCAGACCTGATGACTGAGATCCCCTCGAAGATCTGTTACAGTAAGTTCTTATGTAACTGTTCTATCTTCTTCAGGGGTATCTCAGTCATCAGGTTACACCATAGGAATGAGTACTAAGCAGTGAAAAGTGCAGAAACAGACAGTCTGGGAGGCTGGAACTCCATAAACGTAAGACAGGAGCCCTTGAAATATAGCCCTGCCAAATCCTGCATGGGCTCTTGAAGCAATGTCCAGACTGTAATGCTTGGTAAAAGTGTGGACCATGACTCAGATGGCAGCAGCGAAACTGCAGCGGAGACCCCCTTGAAACAAACCACAGAGGTAGCCATACATAGATACATAGACAGTGTCGGCAGATAAGAAAAAATTACTCACCTTAGTAATGTTGTTTCTTCTAATGGAGTCTTGCTATATTATGACAATTGCAGTTTGTCCCACCATTAGAACTGCTCCGGAGGTGAAAGAGTTAATTACCATGCCGGGCATGGAGTTTAGAGTGCGAGCTCGGTTAGAGAAACTCTGTCTGGTTATTTTCAAACCGAAACTGTCAGATCTTTACGAGCAAAAACTCACTAAGGTTCTGTGTGGAAGCTGTAACCTACACTAGCCAACTGGCTACCTAAATATTACACCTATTCCTGGTCCCAACACCAAGACTCAAGTCAGGGGACCAGAACAATAATAACATAAGATAAAATAAAACACAACACCCCAAAACCCCAAAAAGGGGTGGAAAAAACATAAAATGGGCATAACAATTGCCAACACTGGACTGCCCACCCCATACCCAAGTAGAAGTTCTGAGAGGGGCAGGCTGGTGGGGAGGTCATAATATAGCAAGACTCCATTAGAAGAAACAACATTACTAAGGTGAGTAATTTTTTCTTCAACAACATGAAGTCTTGCATAGTATGACAATTGCAGAATACACAGCAGTACTTCCATGGTGGAGGGGACAGAACCCACTTAGGAATAGGCTTGAAGCACGGTTGTGCCACCCAGCATCCCTCCTGGCCTGGATATCCAAGGAGTAATGCTTGGTGAAAGTGTGTACCGTTTTCCAGGTAGCTGCTTGACATATCTCCAAGATAGGGATGTCTCTGGCAGCAGCTAGAGACGCAGCTGTACCTCTGGTAGAGTGAGCCCTCAGGCCTGAAGGGGGAACCGTTCCCAGTTTTTGATAACAAAATTGGATACACAAGACAATCCACCTGGCAATGGATCTCTTAGTGGCAGGTTTACCTTTCCCAACCTCACCATAAGTGAGAAAGACTTGGAGGGATTCAACCTATGACCCTTGGTACGCCTATATAGTAACTAAGGGCCCTCTTAACATCTAGTTGTGCAGCCTCCTCTCACCAGAGGAGGAATGGTCAGTGAAGAACACTGGAAGGGAGATAGATTGGTTAAGATGGAAATCTGAAACCACCTTAGGCAAAACTTCCTGTTAGTCCTAAGGACTACTTTATCCCTGTGAAAGGAAATAAAGTCAGTCTCCACTGACAAGGCTTGTAATTCACTTATGCACCTGGCAGAAGTGATGGCTACTAGAAAAACAGTTTTCCAAGTCAAATACTTAAGCTCTGCAGAAGACAGAGGTTCAAAGGGGGGTTGCATCAGTTGAGCAATGCAAACATTAAGATCCCAGGCAGGGCCGTCCCTGAAAGGTGGATTGTGGATGAAGTAATCCCTCGAAGCACTTGGAAAATACAGGGTGAGTGGGAAAGAGAAGAGGGCTTTCCTGCTGAAATAAAAGCAGAGACAGCTGCCAAATGTACTTTCAGGGTAGCTGGTCTCAGACCCAAAGAGTTAAGATAGCCCATATAGTCCAAAATATGGGTAAATCAGCAGATTCGGGGAATATGCTTCCTAGAGCACCAGATGGAAAACCTTTTCATTTAGAATTATAAGTAGTTTTAGTGGAAGGCTTCCTAGAAGCCTTCAGGATGTCAAGAACACCTTGAGAAAGGTGTAGGTCAGCAACTCTAACTCCTCAAGAGCCAGGCCTTGAGGTTGAGGGATTTGAGATTCGATACCAAACTCTCCCTGGGCACAAGATAACAGGTTGTGTTTCCTGGGGAGGCACAGGGAAGATGGACTAAGGACAGAAGAAGTGGGTACCAGGGCTGCCTGGCTCAATCCGGAGCAATCAGAATCATCCTGCAAGGCTGGGATCTGATTTCACTAGCACCTTGAAAAGGAGAGGAAGGGGGAAAGGCATATAAAACTTCCTTCCCAATCTAGGAAAAAGGCATCCAGGGGACTGAGCCCATCACTGGGGCCTGCAACAAAACAGTGGAAGTTGGTGATTGTCTGGGGCTGCGAAATATCTATCTGAGGAGTGCCCCATCTGGCAAAAACTATACCAGTACTTGGGGATCCAGTGACCATTCGTGATGGCCCTGGGAAATCCTGCTGAGAGCATCTGCCAGACATTGTCCTTCCTGGAGGTGAAATTGCTAAGAGGAAATGTTCAGAATAAGCCAGAGACCATAACTCATTGCTCGTGCACAAGGCCTAAGACCGAGTGCCCCTTGTTTGTTGATGTACCACATTGTAGTGGTGTTGTCTGTTCTGACTTGTACCACTTTGTTCTGAACAGATGCAGAAAACACCTGAAGTGCTAGAAAGACAGCTCTGAGTTCCAGCAAATTGATGTGGAGCAGAGACTTTTGAGGGGACCACACTCCCTGGGTGGACAGGTCGCCCACGTGAGCTCCCCATCCCAGAAGGGACGCATCTGTAGTAAGGGTCAAGGAGTGAGAAAGGGGGATGAAGGGGAACCCTAGTCTTAAATTGCTCTGATCCTGCCACCACTGAAGGGCCTGGATCAGGGTTCGACTCACTGGGATCAACTTGGAAAGGGGATCTTTTCTTTGAGACCAAAAGGCTCTCAAGTGAAACTGAATATCCCTCATCTGAAATCTTGCTCCTTGCACTACAGCTGTGGAAGCAGCCATGTGACCTATGAGCTGTAAGAAGTGCCTTGCTGGTCGAGAGACCTGCAGAGCGAAGGAAGAGGCCAGGGCCACCAGGTTCCTTACCCTCTCTAAGGGCAGGAAGGCTCTGGCCTGCTTTGTATCCAGTTCTGCACCTATGAAGGTGAGTACCTCAACAGGTTCCAGCACTGACTTTGGGAGATTGAGCAGGAAACCCAGAGAGGTGAGCAACTGCTGGGTAACTTGCAGGTGTGATTTGACTGTTCTGGAGACTGGCCTACAATAAGCCAGTCATCTAGGTAGGAAAGATAGCAATCTTTGCCTTCTTAAATGAGCAACTGCTACTGCTAGACATTTTGTGAATACCCTTGGGGCAGAGGTGAGGTCAAGGGCATTGCTCTGAACTGGTAATGGCCTGAGGGCAGTCTGAATCTGAGGTACTTTCGGTGGCAGCTTCTGATTAGAACATGAAAATAGGCATCCTTGAGGTCCAGGGAAGCTAGCCAGTCCCCTGGCCTTAGAGAAGGTAAAATTATTGCCAGAGTCACCATTTTGAATTTTGGTTTCAAAAGGTGCTTGTTCAGATATCTTAGGTCCAAAATGGGCCGCCATTCTCCTGTCTTTTTTGGGGTAAGGAAGTACCTGGAGTACAGACCCTTGCCCTGGAGTGGGGGACCTTTCTACAGCTCTGAGAGCCAGGAGGGTTGAGACTCTGTTTCTAAGGCAAAGGTCTCTAGAGGGTTTGGTGGAAAAGATCTGGCCTCATCTTTGGAAATTTTTGAAGCTGAGAACCAGACCCTGGCTTACTACTTCCAGGACCCACTTGTCCGATGTTAGAGACTCCCAGTCCTGAACGGAGTAAGCCAGCCTGCCCCCTACAGGTAATGGAGATCCAGCCCTGGGCACCCCATCAGGGTGCCTGTTTGGCAGGGGCTTTAGGCTGAGGGGTGGAAGCAGGCCTGCTTGCACCCCGTCCTGCCTCTGCCTCTGAAGAACCCCTCTGAGCATAAGCAGAAGAAGCCTGGTTTGCAAAAAGGCCTGTGAAAAGGCCTACCTCTAACCCTGGGGGTCTGCTTCTGAGGAGTGACTTGCCGCTCCTTGGCTTGTGCACTCCTATAAGTTGTTCTGTATTCATCCATTTTCTTCATGTAATTCTCTGTCTGCTCCCCAAACAGAGAATTCCCTACCACAGGAAAATCCATGGCCTTAGTCTGGGTATCCTGTGACAAACTAGCACACCTGAGCCAAGCCAACCTACGAAAGGCCACAGATGTAGCCATGACTCTAGAGGATACATCATTAGAATCCACAGCAGCATGGAATTGCACCTTGGATGCCTCAATACCATCAGCAGCCACCTGCTCCAGCTCCTTGGCAAGCTGGCCAGGGGCCTGTTTGGCCAAAGCCATGACAGTGTCCCATCTAGATTTTTGGTATCTTGCCACATAAGCTATGTAATTTGCTTGTCTGAGTCCCAAGGACGCTGCCATGCATTGTTTTTTAGCCATGGCATCAATCTTCCTGGAGTCCTTGTCAGGAGGATGTGAAGCCAAGGGAATGTTAGCCTTATCACAGGCTGCTGCCTGAACTACCCCAACATGACTGCATTGCTGTGAAAGAAAGTCTGTATCAGGACGTGATAAAGTGTACCTCCTGTCCATCTTCTTGTCAACAGGAGGCACAGAATTAGGAGCTTTTATTTTTATTGTTTGTTTCCTAAATGATTTATGTAAGGAATAGATAATCTCCTAGACTCTGGGATATCCATCATTTCACAAAATCTGGTTCTTCTTGCTCATCCACAGCTTCCTCTAATGGGAGCTGAGGGTTTCAGCAACTTTTATAAAACAAAAGTGAGAAGGGACTCAAAAGCATAGGGGAGATTCCAAAGGTCTGTCTGGGGAGATGTCCGTTCAATGGGCACATCCAGACTCTCAAAGTCACATTCACACTGATCATAAACCTCCTCCCTCCTCTGGTTCATAAACTCTTCAATATCATATTTTGAACCGTGGAACCGGCCAACCGACCTTTTACCAGACAGTGGCGTTCGGACGGAACCGAGAAAGTGACTGTACAATCTGTATAGCTTATTATTTCTGCAGCAGTTGGAGAAGGAATTTTGGACTCAAACCTGCTGATTTTTAGTTTTTGCTGGAACTGGCTCCTAGAGCCAGCTTTTCATTTGCCCGAGGAAGTCTCGCCCTGGTTAGAGGCGCACCCGTTCGGTTGGCAACGAACCGGCCGCCATCCGGGTCAGCGGACTTTTGGCCTCTTGTTCCCTGAGCCTGCCCACCTCTTGTCCAGGGTGGCTGCAGGGAAATTTTACAAATCTGGCAGTCTGAATTGAGGTGGTCAAACCCAGACAACAGACACATATGGTGTGGGTCAGCCTTGGCAAAGGCTTCCCCCACAGACACTACAGTGTTGAAACCCGTGGGCCTGGTTTTCTTTGGTTTCTCAGACATGATGCCAGCCTAACCAACAAACTTGCCCTTTTAACGGCAGTGCCAGGCAAGACACTCTTAATGGGTTCCCAACCATGTCACGGGTCGTGGAAAACCGTAATGAAATCCGCTTTTTTAGAACCGATAAGAACTGGAACCGGACTCTAAAAGCTTTAAAACGCTACTTTAAAAGTTTTAAATAGCCTGATCGGTTCGAACCGAACCGATAAAAATTTACAAGTTCCACACAGAAATAAACCTATCTATTACTTACAATACCACAGACAGAGCTTGAACCGATCAGTTTATGTGTTAAATAATAATACCATGTTGAATTTAACGAGAAAATACTGTTTAAACCGAGAAATGAACCGAGCAGTAGGAGAAATCTCCGGAGCGACTGTTCAGTGAGGCGAGTAAAGAATCTGACAGTTTCGTTTGAAAATAACCAGACAGAGTTTCTCTAACCGAGCTCGTGCTCTAAACTCCATGCCTGGCATGGTAGTTAACTCTTTCACCTCCGGAGCAGTTCTAATGGTGGGACAAACTGCAATTGTCATAATATAGCAAGACTTTATGTTGTTTGAAGGACCTATGGCCCACCCAGTCTGCCCATTTAAGTCTGTAAGTTCAGTTTATGTTTTCCAAGAAGTCTGTTGCCCCTTACCCCTGACCTCCAGAATTCCTTTATGTCTATCCCATGCATTCTTAAATCCCATGATCTTTTACGGCCAGCACTTGGACACTTTCCCATTTTTCTCAGGATGACTGTGGTACACATGACCACACAGAGCACATACAAGCTCAGAACTTTCAGAACCCACTATACTGGGGTAAACTGAATGAAAATAACCCACATATGGGGTAAACTCTTTTCTTGGGCATTGGCCAATGGCACTGAAGAAAAAGTAATAGGTGCCCTTCAGAATCCATAGAGGTACACTGGTTACTCCAGGTGGGGGGGGGTCTCCCACCTTTTGTTTCCAAGCTTATACTCAGCCATTCATCTGGTTCATAACACCACTCAACTGCAAAAACTGTAGATGTTGTCTCAAATGTATATCACACCTAACATACTACAAACACCCACCTAAGAGGTGTCAGAAGTTAAAAGTTCTGTACATGGACATGGAGCCATGCCTCTGGTGAAATGAGCTTTGACAGTAGCAGGCAATTCTTTGCCGCACTTGTAGCAGAACAAAATGCAATTTGCCAACCATTTGGATAAACATCGCTTAGAAACTGAAGTGCTCTCTCTACCTGGGGAGAAAGAAACAAACAACTGTTTAGACTTTCTCGACTTCTTAGTCCGAAGCAGATAATACTTCAAAGTTCTGCGCACATCTAGTGTATGGAGCAGTGCCTTTGCTGGATTGGCACGCTCAGGAAAATAAACAGGAAGATGCATAGACTGATTGAGTGTAAACTCTGAAACTACCTTAGGTAAAAACTTAGGATTTGTGTGCAAAGACACCCTGTCTCTGTGGAAAATCAAATAAAGTTCCTCGGACCAGAGGGCCTAAAGCTCTGAAATTCTTCGAGCAGAATTGATTGCAACTAAAAATAACGCTTTCCAAGAGAGAAAGCACAAATCACAAGTTGCAATTGGCTCAAAAGGAGACAGGGTACACTACCGGTCAAAAGTTTTAGAACACCCTCATTTTTCCAGTTTTTATTGAAATTTAAGCAATTCAAGTCCAGTGAATAACCTGAAATGGTACAAAGGTAAGCGGTAAACTGCTAGAGGTTAAAAAAAAAGTTTAGGTTAGCAAAAACTGCTGTAGAGAAATTGCCAAAGAAAGCCAAGGTATCAGTGAGTACAGTTTCCTACACCATCAAAAGGCACTTGGAAACTGGAGGAAACTCTGACAGGAAGAGGTCTGGCAGACCCAAAGCCACAACAGAATCAGAAGACAAGTTTCTGAGAGTCAACAGCTTGCATGGATAGGCGCTCACAGGACAACAGCACAGAGTGACTGGCACCCTGAACCAAAAGGGCTACCACAGCATTTTGCAGCGCCATGCAATACCCTCTGGTCTACGCCTAGTTGGTCAGGGGTTCATCCTACAGCAAGATAATGACCCAAACATACCTCCAGGCTATGTCAGAACTACCTTCGAGGAAAAGAACAAGACGGTAGGCTTCAAATCATGGAATGGCCAGCACAGTCTCCAGACTTAAACCCCATCGAGCTGGTTTGGGATGAACTGGACAGAAGGGTGAAAGCAAAGCAACCTACAAGTGCAACACATTTGTGGGAACTTCTGCAACAGTGTTGGGAAGAACTTCCCAAACAATATTTGATGTCCATTGTAGGAAGAATGCCACGAGAAGTGTGTTCGTGATTCAGATATATCTACAAGGTGGCTATTTTGATGAGTCAAAAATTTAGATTAAATTTTGTTAAACAAAATGATTCTATGATTTCTTTTTTATCTCCAATTGTTTATTTGTTCTATGCTTTAATTTCAGAGTACATTGAGACATTAACCTGCGTAAATTTCAATAAAAACTGGAAAAATGGGGGTGTTCTAAAACTTTTGACCGGTAGTGTAAATTTTTCCAAAACAATATTCAAGTCCCAAGCCGGGACAGAGGAACAGATTGGGGGTTTCAGATGCAGGATGCCCCTAAGGAAGGTACGGGAAACAACCAGCTGAGCAATCGTGTGGTCACCCATGGGCTCATGAAAGGCAGAAATAGTCGAAAGGTAGACCTTGACGGAGGAATACTGAAGGCCTGAGTCAGACGAAGAAATCATGTAGTCCTAGACATGCTTTACAGGACAGATGAAAGGCTCTAGGGAATGCTTGGCAGCCCAGATGGCAAACCGCTTCCACTTCATGGCATAAGTAGCATGGGTAGAAAGCTTGTGGGTGGCCACCAGGACATCTGCCACCCTATTAGAGACCCTAGACCTCAGATGACTGAGATACCCCTGGAGAAGATCTTCCCTTTTCAGGAAGGGGAGCAATGCATCTCGCCAGAAAACTCCAGGCCCTGCAGCAAGCAAGCAGAAATGCAGCAGTTTTACGTTGTGTGGGGACACAAAACAATCCAACTCTGGATGACCCCATCTTGTGCATAGGTCGCTGACCACTGAGATCAGCAGTTCCCACTCTTGTATCCTGTTCTGCAACATGTTTAGCTTGTCTACCAAGACATTTCGAACAGCTGGAACATGCACTGGTGATAATTCTAGACTGTGTTCCAGAGCCCAGTACCAAACTCTCATTGCTTCCCTGCACAGTGGGTAGGAATGAATCCCCTCTTGATTGTTGATTTAATGCATCGCACTGACATTATCCATCTATATTAATAGAGGACGTGGGAAAAAGTGTTCCTGAAGTGCCTGGACCCCGGATAGGACTGCTCTCATTTGCAGGACATTGATATGCAAAGTATGCTGCACCTGGTTCCAGTGCATTGTGTCTGAAGAGACCACAGGTGGGCTCCCCATATGGATCCTGAGGCATCCGTAGTGAGGATCTGATGTAGGTTAAGAACCATGAATGGGGTGCCCTTCAGGAGGTCGCAGCATTCCATCCGCCACGTCAGCACTCTGCGCGGGGGGGGGGCATTACTAGGATTATTTGGTCTAAGTTGTCTGTTAACCTGTCCCACTGGACTCTCACAGTATACTGTGGAATTCGCAAGTGCAATCTGGCCAATGACATTGTGACAGTAGCTGCTGCCATTAGGCCCAGAAGGCATAGAAACGCCCCTGCTGGGACATAAGAAAAAATTACTCACCGCAGTAATCTTGTTTCTTCCAAGGTATCCTTTAGTATCAGTAACAATATGCAGTAAGCTGACTAGGTTGAGCTGCCTCGGAGGTGGTGTTTATGATAATAAAAAAAAATGAATTAGCCAATCAGAAGAGTTAGAGGGTGTGCTGAGTGGAGCTTGCCGAGAGGGCACCAGAATTTTTTCAAAGCTAGAATGGGAACATGCCCATGTTACGTATGAACCAACAGGATTTAAAAATCATGCAACAGCATGAACAATGAACCATAGAAAAACATGTAAACTTTGCTTTAAATGTAGTTCAAAAGTTCAGGAACAAATCCGTGCATAATGAGGAAGCAGAATCCTCTTCAGTTAGGTTACCTGGGGAGGAAGGGTGGGAGTTTACTGATGCTAAAGGACACCTTGGAAGAAACAAGATTACTATAGTGAGTAATTTTTTCTTCGCATCCCAGGGGTCCTTTAGCATCAGTAACAGTATGCAGACTACAAAGCAGTGTAGCTGGAGGCGAGTATAGAAACTACTTAGGGAAGAAGGGTGTGGTTAGCCCTCAAGGCCCTAAAGAAAGACAAATCTCCTGGGCCGGATGGCATTCATCCGAGAGTACTATGGGAATTGGCGGACATACTGGCTGCACCTGGCAGACTTTCAGCAGGTCACTTGAGACAGGGAGGGTACCTAGGGATTGGCGAGGGCACATGGTACCAATCCAAAGAGGGGTCGAGGGAAGTACCAGGCAACTATAGACCCACTCAGTTTGACCTCGGTGGTGGGAAAATTAATGGAGAGTATACTAAAGGAACGACTGGGGTGTACTTGGAGGAGGTGGGAGGTCTGGATAGTCGGCAACATGGGTTTGTGCCAGGCAGATCATGTCAAACCAACCTTGTGGAGTTCTATGAATGGGTAACATCAGAACTGGACAGGGTAAGCCTGTGGATGTATTATTCTTGGACTTCAGCAAGCTTTGACTCTGTCCCCACAATGGTCTGGTGGAGAAACTGATGGGGTTAGAGTAGGCCCTTTGATGGTCAGATGGATTGAAAACTGGCTAGCTGGACGCACTCAGAGAGTAGTGGTCTGTGGGGAGCTCTCAACCCTAGAGAGGTAGGTAGTGGGGTACCACAGGGCTGGTCCTGGGTCCGATCCTGTTTAATGCATACATATCGGACATCAGGGAGGGTATAGGGTGGAAATGAGTCTATTCATGGATGACTCCAAGATGGGAGCAGTAGTTGAGGGAGAAGAGGGGAGGTGGCCCTGCAAGGGACCTGGACACCCTGGAAAGCTGGGCTCACACATGGAAATTAATTTCAATATCACCAAGTGCAAGGTGTTGCATCTTGGTCGGGAAACCCTAAACACAGGTACACCCTGGGAGGAGGTGCTGGAGGCCTCAATAGGGGAAAAGACCTAGGGGTCATGGTGGATACATGTATGAATAACTCTGAGCAGCAGAAGAGCAGCTAGCAAGGCAAACAGGATGTTGGGATGCATCTGAAGGGGATCACCTCTAGGAGCAAGGAAGTGACTCTGCCGCTGTACAATGGACTGGTTAGACCACACCTTGAGTACTGACAGTACTGGAGACCACACTTGAAGAGGGACATACAGCTCCTGGAGAGGGTACAGAGGAGGGCAACAAAGATGATACGAGGGCTAGGGGATTTGACTTATGAGGACAGATTTGAGGAGCTCTGCCTGTTTTCATTGGAGGAGAGGAGAGACAGGGGGACATGATTGAGGTTTTCTGGGCACCTCAAGGGAATAAATAGGGTAAACATGGAGGGATCTTAGACTAAAGCAGGAGGTATCACCAGAGGGCATGGTTTGAAGTTGGAAGGTGGAAGGTGAGGGGAAAAGAGGAGGAGGTTTTCACTGAGAGGTGGAGGACCTTGGAATGCACTGCCTGGTGAGCTGGTTCAGAGATCCACAGTGGAGAGCTTCAAGAGAGGGTGGGACAGACACAGAAGTGGATGTATCAGATGATGGCCTGTCCCGGGGGGGTGGGGATGGACGATAGGAGTTTCTGGAGCACAAGGGATGGGAGGGTCTCGGCACCCAACTAAGGATCTAGGTTCGAGCAGACCCGATAGACCGTAAGGCCTAATCTGCTGGCAAATAGTATGTTAGTATGTAAGAAGCTCTGCAGGACCACCCTGCCAAATTTGGCATCAGATCTGGACTGTATATCCAGACAGTAATGCATTGTGAATGTGTGTACAGTCTCATGTGGCTGCTTTGCAGGCACCAAGTAAAGAAATGTCCCTTGCAGCTACCAATGTGGCAGCAATGCCCCTGGTAGAATGGGCTCTGAGGCCTTCAAGGGTTGTTGTCGTAATAAAACTGAATACATGGGACTATCCAGTGAGAAATAGTTCTCTTAGTTGCTGATCTTTACCTACCTTCCATAGGTGGGGAAGAGCCAGGTAGCCGAGCCCCTAAACTGTTTGGTGAGTTCTAGGTAGTAAGAAAGGGCTCTTTTCACATCCAAAGTATGGAGTCTCTGTACTACAGGAGTGACTTTTTCACTGAAGAATACAGGAAGTGTAATAGACTGGTTCAGGCAAAATTCAGAAATCACCTCGGGCAGAAATTTCTGTTCGTTCTGAGTTCTGCCTTGTCAATGTGAGGAATTATGTAGTTTGGCTCAGTACAGAATGCCTACAACTCTGAAATTCTTCTTGCAGAGGTTATGGTAACTAAAAAGATTGTCTTCCACGTGACATACTTCAAATGTGCCGTAAGCATGGGCTCGAAGGGTGGCTCCATGAGCTTAGCAATGCAGAGGTTGAGATCCCAAGGGGGAACAATTCCCTAATTTGGGGCTACAGATGGAGGAGGCCTTTAAAGATTTTTTTTGAAAACAGGCAATGAAATGACTGACTTGTCTTTGCCTATGGAAAGGTAAGCAGAAACTGCAGTCAGGTGAAGTTTTAAGGATGAGTGAGGCCTTTAGGCCTGAAGTCTATAAATAACCCAAATAATCTAGAAGACTGGGGACTGATACTTTGAGAGGATTTGTGTGTTTCCTCTTGCACCAGAAAGAAAACCTTTTCCACAACCTCCGTCTGCCGCTGCTAGGCTCCAGGGTCCTCCTTACGGCCATCCGAGGACCACTGCCCAACCTTTACCACCTTGCGTAAACCGCACTCCTCTTACAAAACTGCACTAAACACGCATTTGTCAATGCCGAATGTTTGCTTACTGGCATTGGCAGTGGTAGTGTAGAAGTTACAGAGCTGCGTAATAGGAATGGCAGTGAAGTATTGAACTGAAGCCAACCCCACCACCACCCTGCAGAGAGTGACAGGCATCGGGGTGTGCATTTGGGTCGTCAGGCATAACGGCCACGCCATTTCACCACACCCCACTCTGCAGAGACTGACAAGTGTGACGTGTTCCTTGGGGTCTTTGGCCCTTATGCGCACCCCATTTCATTAGAAAATACGGTGAGATGGGTGCGATATAGGAGAATGGGGTGAAGTTTGGGGCCGAAGAGTCCAAGGCACACCTCGACGCCTCTCAGTGACTGCAGGGTGTGGAATGGTATGAGCATCACAGGCAAGAATCCCAAGTCACACCCCTGATTCCTGTCATTCTCTATAGGGTTGGGCGATTTAGTTGAAAAGCCTAATACCTCAGGCATTCGTTGGTATTTTAACTCCAAATTTTCAACATGTTTGTTTTGTGACCCCACCTCATGAACAGGGGGAATATCAGTTTGGTAGCCGAAAGCTGCTTATGCACAGTGACTACGGGATTTAGCACCACAGGTGCAAAAATATTCCGAACAGGCTGTAAAAAATGACAGCTGTACTCTTTCATGGGGAGGTGTAAAAATGGCTATGTTGCAAATGTGTAGTAAAAATATTTAAAAAAATGGTGAAGTCACTGAAGTGACATAGAAACTGTGCAACGATATCTGCTATATAAGTAGGTTGGGGATATTTTATAGCAGATTGTCAACTCAGGCATTTTGGTGCCTCCGATCATGAACAGTGTCACTGTGATTTTCTTTATCTGTGCCGAACAATGATTTCCCACAGCGACCACGCATCTCTGCACTGAAAGTGTGAAAACACACTTTGGCCATGTTGTGAAAATGGCAGCTGTACTGTTCATAAGGAAGTGTTGAAAATGCCACTAGTGAAAATCTGGACTGAAAATATTACTAAGTCATGAACTAACGAGGATGCGTGGAAACTGCACAATGCTCACTGATAACACAGTCATTTTATGGACTTTGTCACCAAATTTTCAACATAGCCATTTTAAGACTCTGCTCATGAACAGTGTAACTGTGATTTTCTTAATCTGTCCTAAACATTGCTGCGACACCAACAGCACCATTGTGCTACATGTGCGATAACACATTTTGGGTGACATATGAAAAATTGCAGCTGGACTGTTCATAAAGAAGTTTAATAAAATGGACATGTTGAAAATCTAGAGTGAAAATATTAAATTTGCAAACTTGACATGCATAGGAACTGTGCAACTGCGCTCATAAAATCATTTTGAGCATTTTTTTCACCAAGTTTTCAACATAGCCATTTTAAGACCTCTGCTCATGAACAGTGTCACTGTGGTTTTGTTAATGTGTCCCATACATTGAGTTTGCACACACCGACCGCGCCATTTTGTGCGCTACATGGGCGGAAACACGTTTTGGGCAGGATGTGAAAATGACAGCTGTACTGCTCATAAGGAGGTGTGGAAAATGGCAATGTTGGAAATCTGGAGGAAATATTGAAAAGTCGCAAACCACGAAGGCAGCGTGGAACTGTGCAACGCACACTGTGAAACAGTCATTTTTAGAATTCTGTCACCAAATTTTCAACATTGCCATTTTAAGATCTCTGCTCATGAACAGTGGCACTGTGATTTTCTTAATGTGTCCCATACACTGAGTTCCGACAACGACTGCGCCATTGTGCGCTACATGGGCGAAACACGTTTTGGGTGAGATGTGAAAAATGACAGCTGTACTACCATAAGAAGGTGTGGAAAATGGCAATGTTGAAAATCTGGAGTGGAAATATTGAAAATTCACAAACCTATGAGCGCATGAGAACTGCGCAACGCACGTCAGAAAAGTCATTTTTAGGAATTTTTCACCAAATTTCAACATAGCCATTTTAAGACTCTCTGCTCATGAACAGTGTCACTGTGATTTTCTTAATTTGTCCCATACATTGATTTCAAGACACCGACCTGCCCATTCTGGCGCTACAAGGGTGGAAACACATTTTGGGTGAGATGAAAGTGACAGCTGTACTGCTCATAAGACAGTGTGGTGAAATGGCAATGTTGAAAATCTGGAGTGAAAATATTGAAATTTCCGATGAACTTACGAGCCTCGTGAGGAACTGCATAACCTACGCTCGTTAAACAGTCATTTTTGGAATTTTGGCACCAATTTTCAACATGGGGTTTTGGCCCCTTCATGAATGATGTCAATGTCCTGGCATTATTCGTCCCAAGGGTGATTTCTCAGTCACTGCGCCGAAATCACCCTTCGAGCCCAAATAACGCATGACAGTGACATCATTCATGAGAAAGGTCCCAAAACCCCATGTTGAAAATTTGGTGCAAAATTCAAAATGCCTGAGATATGCACAAAGTTGAACCCTCCTATCTAGCCCATTATACAGCTTACGGCATTTCCTCAGTTCGCGGTCGGCTTTGAAGAGTGCAGACGGTTCCCGTCCACAAGATTGTCGAGTCGAGTCAGGAGGTAAGTATGGGGTGAGGGGTGTGGGAGGCTGGGTGCGCAGTGGGTGGGTGGGTTGTGTGGGAGGGGGTTCGGAGACGTCAAGGACGCTTTTGTTTTACAGTTAAAACAAAAAAAAAGACGTGGGACCGCTTGCCACGCTGGGGTGGGCTCCCAGCGTGGCACCAGGACTTTGGGCGTTCAGCAGATGGGGATTGGGCACCCCGTCGGCAAAAAAATTTAAAAAACGCTGGATCGCTTTGCCTCGCTGGGTGGGCTCCAGCGTGGCACAAAGACTTTGGGAGGGGGGCGTGCTCATCGATGGGGATTGGGCACCCCTTTGGCAACATGACGGATTGCCACGCTGGGGTGGGCTCCCAGCTGGCATCAACTATTGGGAGGGAGGGAGGAGACAGACACGGTTCGGCCGGCGGGCATTGGGCACCGTCGGCTATACGCTGCGTCTTGGGGCGCACGCCATGCGGCTGGGGAGGGAGCTGCACGCGAGCAGCTTCTTATCGCTGCTCACTCAAAGCGTAGCTCCCCTTTCAATCAGATGTTACTGCATTTTGGAGCGTGTCATAGACAGCTCCAAAATGCATTGGCTTACAGGGGCCGCGCCTGCCAGCACAGTGCCTGAATTGGAGAAGGAGGTGACACACCTCCGAAATCTCCGATGAAGGCACTATGTTTCCTGCACATGCGTGCAAGCAAACATAAAAAGTAGATGCTCACCCATCTCTAACATCCCACTTCCACTTACCCGCCATCCCAACCCCAATACCCAACACAAATGCAGGCTGATCTCAGTATATTTAATCCAGTTATCTGTATATTACCGAACAGTCTGTATCATACTGTATAATTTGTCTTCTCTACTGTGCTATCTGGCCTTTCTCTGCATATGTAACCAGCTGTCTGTCCATCACTGTATAATCTGCATCTTATCTGACTATTGTCATTGTTACTGTGTTGTTTACCTTTGCTATGTAATCCCGGGTCGCCCCTGAAAAAGGGACCTCCGGGCCCAGTGGGCTTACCCAGTCACCAAAATTTAATAAATAAATAAATTTAGCTGCATAAGTTTTCTTGGTGCTAGTTTTTTTTGCCATCCTCAGGATTTTAAGGGCTTGTTCTGAATATTGCTTATTTGGGTACTCTAACTCCTCAGGAGCCAAGCTTTGAGGTGAAGAGATTCCAGATCTGGACAGGTCACTCCCAGCTGTGGTACAGTCAGGAGAGAGTGACTGAGAGGAAGCCAAATAGACTTGCTGTGCGACAGGGCTACTAGAAAGGGATATCAAGGTTGCCTTGGCCAATCCAGTGCCACCAGGATCACTGCTGCTGATTGAGCCCTCAGCTTCAGAAACACTCTGTGGATCAGAGGAAATGGAGGGAAGGCATGGTAGCCCATGAGGAGGGTGCATGGGGAAGGGTGCCATCCGTAACGGCGACTCTTTCTCCACAAAATCCCTCACTGCGATGGGAGGGTAGGATGACTGGATGGGGGGATGGGCAACAGGATGTCGCTATACGTACACGCAAGGGAGGGAGCAAGCACGGCGAGAGGGAGCTGGGAAGGGGCAGAGGAGCTGTAGGTGGTGGTGCTGCGGTGGGTTGCCCAACTACATCTTGGTGTCGGGGATTGGCCTGTGGTTCGGGTCCAGGCTCTGGTGCGATTTTATTGCGCCAGGCCCAAACCTTTAATTTTACATGCTTTCACCCCCCCCAACATGCACCCCCTTTGAGTTGAGAATCCTTTAGGGGGGTATGGGGCAACCCCCACAGAAAGCATTGAAAGTTATGTCCCCAGCGCCATTGTCTTGTTTTCGGCACTCTGACTGTGCAATAATAACGATCGCCTTTAGGCTTTCACTGTTATCACATAGAATTGAAGGCATAAAGAAACTTGTCTGCCCAGTCCAGAGTTAAGGCATCTGCTAGATGAGTCTCTAGTGCTGGGGTCCTGCAGCAGTACAGAGGAAGTAGATGGTTGAGGTGATAGGCAAACAGATCTATTTCTGGTGTGCTGGTGTGCCCACCTCCTGAAGACTGTGGCAAAGATATTCAAATTACGTACTTACCGTAATTATGATCTTTCTGTGTATCTTCACCATTCATCACAGATGGGTACTGGCTGGAGATCAGGACCCCGTGGGAGCCTTTTTTTGAAAGGATAGGCGGAGCCGACTAGATCGGGCGCCTCGAGGCCGACGCATCACCGGGCGCCGAGGATTAGCCGTTAGGCTGAGTCGACTCCGCCTGCCTACCAGTTCTGAGTCGCCGGAGAGGTAAGAGGAAGGGATGGAGGGTGAGACAAGAGAGTCCAAGGCACAGAAAAAGGAAGAGAAAACTGAACTAAAAGGAGAAATAATGACTGAGAGGACAGCATAGAAGAAGTAAGACTAAGGGGATTGGGTAGGGGCCCCAATCTCTGGAAACGGAAGAAGGGAAGAGAGAGAATTTAGGAGAGAGTAAGAGGTAACAAGGATCCAGGACCCTTGTCTGTCACCAGACTGTATAGGAACTGCAAGGAGTTAGCAAAGCTCTTTGCCAGAATTCAAGGCACAGAATAACTGGCAATACCCCAAAAGCAGAGTCGGCTATTCTGGAGAAGGACAGGGTACAGGGACTCAGTACTCTCTCTTTAAGGAAATATTTGATGAAAAAAAGGGGAATTTTTTTTTTTTAATAAGATGGATAACAGAAGTAGGGCAACTACCAGCTCCCACCGTGTAGGGGTGAAGATACGTGGAAGAGAAGGGGTGCCACTCGAACTGTACCCCTTAGGGAAGACTGTCCCCCCTGTGTGTCCCAACTAATCTCACTCAAGCAAGGGTGCCGGAAGATGGCAAAAGCTGAGGGGGCTGAGAATGAGAGGGCACTTTCCCCATACTGGTTTTACCATACAGAAATAGAAAGTGGGGGGCCCACCGCCCCTTTTGCCCCAGTGTTTCCGGCACCAATGCAGTGAAGCGAGGGAAGGCACAGAGGGAGGAGGATTCCAGAGACTGGAGCCCCAAGGGGGATGGTGGGAGGGGTTGTGATGAATGGTGAAGATGCACAGAAAGATCATAATTACGGTAAGTACGTAATTTGAATATCTTATCGATGTCAGTCTTCACCATTCATCACAAATGGGTGAGTACCAAGCCCCCCGAAGGGGGTTGACTGATTGCACCCTAAGGAACAGTGTCCCTTAGCCCTCAGTGGGTGACACACTCAGGGGGGGAACCTTCTGGGCCTGAGGAGGCCCTAGAGAGGGGAGAGCGAGACGGGTTCCCCGGAGGGGGAAGGAATTTGCCCCGACAAACGCCGTCTCGCCCTACGGGAAAAGAGGTAGGTTCCCTGGTGAGCGGAGCAAATCACCCTACGCCGGGCCAAGGGTGACAACCGGGAAAGGCGAAGCCATGCCGATCTTCTGGTGCAGATCGCTGTCCCTACGACCCTGGTAGCTACCTCATTGGCGTCGTAAGATGCCCTTGCTTGGTGCCTTGCTAGCTCCAGGCCACGTGCAGAGAGAGCAATGGCTTGCCTGGTTTGCTCCGAGTCAGGCAGAGCGGCTAGGAACTGACCTAGCGCTGACCACAAGTACCTGTTATAGGCAGCATAGTGGGCCTGATGCGCAGAGATGGAGAGAAGCAGCCGTGCTGAGTAGAAAGTCCTCCTCCACCAGAAATCAAAATCCAAGGAGTCCTGATCTGGGGGCCGGTCATGGTGGAGGGCGCGAAGCCCATCAGGAGTGTCCAGGTGCGTCAATCCGGACTGCGGATGAGGCAAGGAACCTGGAGACTCCGGGGGAGCGCAATACCTCTGGCAGAGGTCCCTAGGGGCAGGAACTCCGGAGAAGGGCCTCTGCCAGAAACGCATGGACGCCTCCCGAAAGGGAGCGGGCCAAGGCGGCACCACGAGGGTGGCTGTCCCAAAATCGCCTAGAAAGGCGTGCGCCGCATGCTCCGGATTGCTCACAGAAGAAGGAGAAAGGTGAAGGTCCTCCATCATCCTCACGAGGAAACGCTGATACTCAGAGAGATCAGCAGCAGGAGAGATGTGGACAGAAGGTTCCTCTCCCCCAGAAGAGGGGGATGAGGAGCTGGAGGTCACCATAGGCTCGGAGGGTGGCTGCTCTGGGAGGTTGAAAAACCTGGCTGTCCAAAGCCCTAACGTAAGCAGGGAACCGAGCAGCCACCGCTCTGAACTGTTCCCAGGTGAGAGGTCCGCTAGGACCAAAAATACCTGGGAACGCAGGAGAAGGCGGCAGAGGGGAGTGGACAGAGCCGAGAGAAGAAGTCGGCTGACCTCTGCCAGGGCTAAGGAGCGGACCACAGACTCCCGCGGGGGGAGTCCTGGAAGACTCCGTAGTCGACAGCTGCACAACCGCTTCAGTACTGCCTAGACTGCGCCCAAAAGAATCCCCCAAGTGAGGCGACTGGGCCGTGAAGGTCCAAAAGGACAGTCCCTGTCTCGAAAGAATGGGACCCTCTCAAGGAACCCGGGGAAGGGTGGAAGTCCGCACCACGCTCTGTCCAGGACCCAGGTAGGTCCCAGAGAAGGCGGCGCACAACCTATACCCCCGACCCTTCGGAGTCTGAAAGGTCCCAGCCCTCGAAGTGGCTAGTCTGGGCAGCTCCACGCCCAGGGCCGCCTCAAGGGCAATCCCCGGGAGAGCACCTTCTTTCTCCCGTGGCCTCCCTCGATAGGCCCCAAAGTTGGGCGACCGAGATGCCGCCAGTAGGGGGTACCACCGCAGAGGGGCCGGGGAACCCCCCAAGGCTTGGCTGCAGCGATGGTGGCACGACCACAGCCCGCTGGTCAGCACCACTGACCCTAGCCCTAGAGGAAACCCGACTCACCTCGAGGGGAATGGCCACACCAAGAGGAAACCACCAGCTCGTCCTCCCTTGCAGACAACCCCAAGGGTGTGACTGCCCATTCGACCGAGCTGGACTCGACTCCGAAGAGGAAGAGTCCGAGGCCCTAAGCCAAACAGTGGGGGGTCGAGGAAGGGACACCTTCCCGAGGGGCCCAGGAGCCAAGGCAATACCTGCCCGGTCCACAGCACCGTGAGCGGTGCCAGCAGAAGGTGGCAGGGCAGCTTGGGCCAGAAGTCCTAGGCCAGGGCCAGCTGCAGCACCATCAGGTCCACCGGTGCCAGGGGAGGCACCCGGGACGGAGACGGCATGACAGCAACCCCAGTCTCGGAGCCGACGCCACTGCCAGGCTGCTCGAAGCCGCGTGCGGCAGCGAGGACCAAGGCGGCATCGACGACCCCGAAGGACTCGGCTCCAACCACGGTGCCGACATCAGCGCCGTGAGACCACTCGGTGCCGCGAGCAGTGTCAGAGTCCCAACGGCGCCTACCGCGCCCACGATTTGCACAATAAGGCCCTATGGCGCAGAGTCAACCCCCGCGCCGAGGACGCACCGAGGTAAGACATGGCTGAGGACAACGTCAAGGTGGCCTTCACGGCGTCAGCGGAAAGTAGTGCTCGGTGCTGCCGGACGGTGCCGGCAAGCCCCACGACGCCGACAGTCGGGTTGGCGCCGACATCGACACCGACAGGACCTCGGCACCGCGAATAGCACCGGGCGCCCCGACGGCACCGAACGACGGCGGCGAGGACGGCGCGACTCGGGCCTAGCGGACCGCTGAGCGACATCGGGAGCTTTCACCCCGGCGAGTGACTGCCGGAGCGCGCTCCCGCCCGCCTCCCGGGGAAGCGGACGGGCCTCCTGCACTGCTGAAGGAGCCCCGCCACGGCTAGGCTAAGAGAGAGGCGAGGCCCTCCTCCGCGTCCGTAGAACCGGAGGGGACCCGGAGGAGGGGTCGCAGAGAACGGTTTGGCCCGACGAGGCGCCGCCTACCCCCGAAAGTCGGCGGAGCTCGCCTCGACCTTAAACGCGCTGTTCCAAAACTCGGCGTCCATCGAGAAGCAGGCGCCGCATCAATCCATGTAACGCCATATAGCGGGCCCAGGCACGAGGCCCCGGTCATGTTAGTCGGTGACGGTAGTGCTATGACGCATCGGCACCAAACGCATAGGGGCCCCATCTTCTGGGCGTATTTTTTTGCCCCGACCGCCGACATGACCTACGGAGAAAAAAACACCAAAAAACAGACCCGACGTCGCTTTAAATGTAATAAAAAGGAAAGATCTTACCGGCGACGTCGAGTGGAAGCAAACACAGAACTAGTAGACCGACGACTAAAGACGCAGGCTTCAAGGCCTAAAATTTTTGAATAAGGCTTCTTCAGGCTTTCCACGAGGCAATCTCGACGGCGGGAGACGAAGAACTGGTAGGCAGGCGGAGTCGACTCAGCCTAACGGCTAATCCTCGAGCGCCACGTAGTACGTCGGCCTCGAGGGCGGTGCCGATGCTGCGTCGGCTCCGCCTATCCTTTTTAAAAAAAAAAAAAAGGCTCCCGCAGGGTCCTGATCTCCGGCCAGTACCCATCTGTGATGAATGGTGAAGATTGACACAGATAAGATTTGTTTGTTCAGGGACCATGCATTGTGTCCTTGACTGATGTGGCTCAGGGCATCTGCCAGGGTATTGTCCTTGCCTGGAAGGTGTATGGCTGAGAGGCTCACATCGAGAGAGTAAGCCAGAGACCAGATTCTCATTGTCTTTGTACAAAGGACAGTGGCCTTTGTGCCGCCCTGCTTGTTTATGCAGAACATAACTGGTGCTATCTGTCCTGATTTGTACTGAATGATTTTTTACCTGGGGAGCAAAGGTCTTTAGGGAAAGGTAGAGATGGCTGTGAGCTCTAGCAGGTGATGTGGCTTGCACATTCCCTGGGAGTCCAAGTGCCACTTACAGAGTGATCGTCTAGATGAGTTCCCCACCCCAGCAAGGAGGCATCTGTAGTATTGATTTTTGAGTGAGTAGAAACCTAGAAGGGGATTCCAGCCAACAGGTTTGCAGTTTCCTTCCACCAGTCTAGAGCTTGGAGTAAGGTTTTTGTCACTGGAACCATCTTGGACAAGGAATGTCTTTTTGGGACCAGTGTGCCAACAGGAGGTACTACTGTATGTCCCTCACTTGGAATCTGACCCCTGGGACAACTGCTGTCATGGAAGCCAGATGTTCCAGGAGCATTAGAAAATGTCTGGATGGCTTGGGCTGGCCCAGGAGAAAGGAGTTTACCACTGACAGGACATTTTGGATCCTGTCTTCTGGAAGAAAGTCCTTGCTCTGCTGTGTATCCAGTTCTGCTCCTATAAAGGTGAGGAGCTGAGTGGGATCTAAGTGGGAGTTCTTTTCATTGGTCAGAAAGCCTAGCAACTGCACAGTTTCTTTTGTGTAACTGAGAGGCTGTCTGACTTGATGAGGGTACTTGCCCACTAGGAGCCTGTCATCCAGGTATGGGTAGACTACAATGCCCTGTTTCCCGAGATAAGCTCCAACAACAGCTAGGCACTTGGTAAAAACTCTTGGGGCTGATGTTAGGCCAAAAGGCATGGCTGCAAACTGGTAATGCCCTGATGGTAGCCTGAACCTTAGAAACTTCTGTGGGACTGTCTGATTGGAATGTGGAAATAGGCGTCCTTTTAAGTCCAGTGAGGCTAGCCAGTCTCCCTGCTGCAGGGAATGAATCACCACTGTGAGAGTGACCATTATGAATTTTGGTTTCAGTAAGTGCCTGTGTAACCCCTATGTGGTGCTATCCCAAGGGCTACTACCCCTGCTTGGTTAGTAGCAGGTTAAGGGGCCGGAGTTCTGAAACGGGTGCCTCCACCCGGAGGTTAGGGTTGGGAGTGATCAAGCTAACCTGGGCACAGCCCTCTGGGACACTAACCCCTCTCTTTCATTACTAGTGGCTAGAACAGTATACAGTAATCACTTTCAGAATACCCATGATACACCACACAAGTACCCACAATGTCTGCACTTACCACCGGGGCTTTCCTCTGGCTCGGCCCTGGGGACCCCCCCTGTAAAACAAGGTTATACACAGCAAATAACAGTAGTACAGTACTCTTGCATAAACTGGAACCACAGTCAAGGTAAATGCAAAAAAGAGTTAGATCTGATTTATTATGTTGCTTGCACGCATGTGCAAGAAACATAGTGCCATCATCGGAGATTTCAGAGGTGTGTCACCTCCTCCTCTAATTCAGTCAGTGAGCTGGCAGGTGCGGCCCCTGTAAGCCAATGCATTTTGGAGCTGTCTATGACACGCTCCAAAATGCAGTGGTACACAGTTGAAAGGGGAGCTACACTTCAGTGAGCACCGATAAGCTGTAGCTCCCCTCCACACGCAGGCGCATGTGCTCGCGACGTCTCTGTGTAGCCGACGGGTGCCCAATCTCCCGCCGCTGAGCTGCTGTCGCTCTCCCCTGTAGCTGGTGCCATGCTGGGAGCCCACCCCAGCGTGGCAATCAGTTGTTTGTCGACGGGGTGCCCAATCCCCGTCGGCTGAATGGCCCCCCGTCTTTGTGCCACGCTGGGAGCCCACCTCAGCGTGGCAACGTCTCGTAGTCTTTTTGTTTTAAACCTGTAAAACAAAAGCGGTCCTCGGCCTGCCTCCCACCCCCCCACAACCCACACCCACCCACTGCGCACCCAGCTCTCCCCACACCCCTCACCCCATACTTACCTCCGGACTCCGCACGACGCTCTTGGTGGACCGGAACACGCCTGCACTCTTCAAAGCCGACCGCGAACTGAGGAAATGCCAGTAAGCTGTATAATGGGCTAGATAGGAGGGGTTCAACTTTATTGCATATCTCAGGCATTTTGAGAATTTTGCCAAATTTTCAACATGGGGTTTTAGGACCTCTTCTCATGAGTGATGTCACTGTCATGGCGTTATTCAGGCTCAGGTCATTCACGCAGTGACTGCGGAAATCACCCTTCGGGCCCGATAACGCCATGACAGTGACATCACTCATGAGAAGGGGTCCCAAAACCCCATGTTGAAAATTTGGTCCAAAAATTCCAAAAAATGACTGTTTTATCGTGCATTGCGCAGTTCCTACGTAGGCTCGTAAGTTCGTAAAATTTCAATATTTTCACTCCAGATTTTCAACATTGCCATTTTACCACACCTTCTTATGAGTAGTACAGCTGTCATTTTTCACATCTCACCCCAAATGTGTTTCGGCCCATGTAGCGCAGAATGGCGCAGTCGATGTGCGAAATCAATGTACGGGACAAATTAAGAAAATCACAGTGACACTGTTCATGAGCAGAGGTCTTAAATGGCTATGTTGAAAATTTGGTGAAAATTCCAAATGACTCTTTACGAGTGTATGCGAGTTCCTACGCAGGCTCGTAAGTTCAAATTTTCAATATTTTCACCAGATTTTCAACATTGCCATTTTACCACACTTCCTCATGAGCAGTACAGCTGTCAATTTTCACATCCTGCTCAAAACATGTTTCTGCCCATGTAGCGTACAATGGTGCAGTCGGTGTGCGAACTCAGTGTATGGGACACATTAAGAAAATCACAGTGTCACTGTTCATGAGCAGAGATCTTAAAATGGCAATGTTGAAAATTTGGTGAAAGAATTCCTAAAAATGACTGTTTTACGAGTGTGTGTTGCGCAGTTCCCACGCACGCTTGTAGGTTTGCGAATTTTCAATATTTCCACTCCAGATTTTCAACATTGCCATTTTACCACACCTCCTTATGAGCAGTACAGCTGTCATTTTTCACATCCTGCCCAAAACGTGTTTCCGCCCATGTAGCGCACAATGGCGCAGTCAGTGCAAACTCAAAGTATGGGACACATTAACAAAATCACACTGACACTGTTCATGACCAGAGGTCTTAAAATGGCTATGTTGAACATTTCGTGAAAAATTTCCTAACAATGACTGTTTTACGAGCGTGCGTTGCGCAGTTCCTACGCACGCTCGTAAGTTCACAAATTTTCAATATTTGCACTCCAATGACTTCCAAATACCTAAACAGCACATAGAAGCAAGCAACATTCGGCATTGACAAATGCTTGTTTTAAGAGACTTGAACAAGGGAGGGGTGTAATCAGGTTAAATTGCTTAAAGGCAGTATCAGTCAAACAGTTATGCATGCACTTCAGGGTCCATAAACAGTCACACACTCTGGGTACCCGGATGGAGAATGCTGGGCTAGCCAGGAACATTGCAGCTGGTTGGGGCCCTGTCATGGAAGAAAACAACATACACAACAAACACTATTTGTAATCCAGAGCCGGAGAGCTCAGTTCGTGAAAAGAAAACAACAAGACAATCAGAAGACACTTTTAGATTAGGCTGTTGTTGCAGGGAGCTACCCCGATGATTACTCACGATACCCAAGACTGGACACAGGCTGGATGAAAATCGAGACAGCAGGTGGTTAATCTTGAGTGCCAGGAGAAGCAGGGCACACACGAATCACCGAGGTGTCATTCCTGTTCAAGCGTGCAGCAGGGGCTGATCCCCAGGCAGGTCTCTTTGTTGGTGGCTTTCTCTGTGTAGTGGGGTAGTCGGGCAGGGCCAGCATGGCATGGCCCTGGCTGAATGGAGATGAACGCGGATTCAGTCCGATTAGGCTGGATAAAGCTTCCAGCAAGCAGAACACAGTTCACACAGTGGGGAACCAAATTACGACCCACTTTCAATATACAGCACATTTACAAGTAAAGGATTCTATGGTACCAGCAAGCAGAACACAGTTCACACAGTGTGGGGAACCAAATCACAATCTACTTTCAATACACAGCACATTTACATGTAAAGAAATTCTACTGTACCAGGCAAACCGCTCTCCGGTCACGATCGCAAAGTCTATGCACAAACCAGGGATTCAAAAGCAGTTGGAAATCCTGACAGGCCAATTGCATTCAGCAAAATCTTCGGTCTTCTTCAGGTATGAGCCTGGTAAAAAATCAGTGGCTTACTTCGTTTTCACAAACTTGGATTTAGTCCGAAATAATTCTCTTCTCTCCCTCTCAGGGGCAGCAGGCAGACATGCAGGCCACAACTCAGGCCTTTCCACAGTTCTCCTGCGTGAAACTACTCAGACGGCTACTTGACTGTCTCAAGCTGTTGCTGCTTCAGCTCCCAACTTAGATCTAACTCAACTGCCAGCAAGCCTGGGACTTCCCCAGAATCCAAAAGGTTCAGTTGGCTGATCTGTCTTTCAGTCACAACAAAGGCTCCCCCTTCATGTGCAAAAAGGCACCAAAAGCACAAAACTACAATTCCTACAGATTCTGACTCCACACAGCTCCTGTAGTCCAGCTCCATTTTAGGTCCTACCAGTACTGATTGGTCCAATTCAGCAGTCCAGGACCAAGAAAGTGGAGATAAACAAAACAGTCCTTGCTACAAAGAAGGCAGGTTAGACAAACTACATTATCATTATCGCTCTAAATGATTTTCAGCAAATAGTTACATTGTTCAACAGAGCTCCCTCTCAGATTGCTTATGACTGCAATCCAGGCAGCTCTTAAAGAGACGGTACACAGAGGCTATAAAGGCACTCTCTGGCACTCACATTTAAACTGCTAAAACGCAGGACACCAGCCTGGCAGTGAGCATTTAGGCAAGCTCAAGGAAGACTTTTTGGGAACCCCCATTTGTAGGGGGGGTTACACCATTCCCTGCCTGGAGAAAACTTGGTGTCCGTGTCAAGTCTGTACGATCATGCATCAGTTAACATAAACTTATTACTTTACTATACATATTCTCCACATTTCACAATACTATAGCCGTTCTGAATTACATCATGCATATCTCACACTGGTAATTTACACTCTGTTATGCAAAATCATGTAATAACTTCTTGTACATTGAACAAGGTAAGAGGGGGCCCTTCCCTATTAGCTAACTTGGGGCTAGACAGGGCAGGGGCACCATACCTAGAGGGCAGAATAATCAACCTGGAATTGGTACTTAGACTCAGTTTGGGCAGTGAGCTCTGGGAAACATAAACCCCCTTTGTGGACCACATTGAGAATCAAATCCACTGGCCTCCTGGGAGAATCATAACTGAAGTGTACTACTGGCTTGACAGCTTGCCCGGTCCTTCTGGGGGAAACAACCACAATGTACTTTCAGCAACAGTCTTGGGGCTTTCATCACTTGTGAAGGGTGCCTCTGCCTGGATGGGAACGTCCAGATTTCGGGCACTGTTGGCTCCTTGCTCTGCAGGCTCTGTTTCTATAACACTTGACTGATTTTGTGAAGGCTCAGGCACAATCAAACTGTGAGGCACTGAAGAGGGGATTGTCAGCACTCTCATAGTATACTTCAAGTTCTGGTATGTCACCAAAAAGACTCAAACCATCAGCCCTTCCTTCAGGCAAATCATACAGTTCCACAATACACAGGGAATCACCATCTTCAGATGTGATACTTTGCACTTCACTTTCAGAGAGCATTGGCTCCAAGAACAAAGCTGGGGGGTTAGACAGTCCAGAAGGTCCACCTTCAATCCCGCAATTAGTCATAGGATTCCCTTGAAACAACTGACTCAATTCATAGGAGGGGTAATAAAGGAATTGTCACACTCACTATCATCAGAATCTGACAATCATTATCAGTCTAGACCTGCTTGGGGGGGGGCCTTAAATCTCTATCACTGGGGTAGGTTGACTGTGTCTCTTCCTTGCAGCAGCATGAGTCACCGGCCCAGGGGAATCAACCTCTGATTGTTCAGCCTCAATTGTGACTTTGCCAATAGGTAGCAAGTGGTTACGGTGCATGGTCTTGACAGCTTTGGAGTTGTTCTCTGGGCGCAGCTTGTACACAGGTAAATCATCCAACTTTCCAACTACTAGGTGGGGAAGATGGTGCCACCAATCAGCAATTTTGTGTTTACTTTGCAGTCCCAAATTGCGTAACAACACACGGTCTCCAAGTCGAAGCTCTTGAGCCTTTACTTTTTTATCATGCCTCTCTTTGTTGGCTAGATTTCTCTTGGAGGCCATTGTCTGGACCAGTTGATAGGCATGGTTCAATTGAGCTTTCAGTTTTTGTACATATTACAAGTAGTTTTTGGCTCGGACCCCATCTGAAGAGACCCCAAAACAGATATCAACTGGCAACCGGGCCACTCTCCCGAACATGAGGCAGTAGGGGGAGAACCGAGTAGCATCATTTTTCATGCAACTGTATGCGTGTACCAAGGTGTTAATCTGCTGGCTCCATTTATGCTTGTCTTTTGGGTGGAGGGTGCCCAACATGTTTAGAAGGGTGCAGTTAAACCATTCTGGTTGAGCGTCTCCCTGCAGGTGATAGGGGGTGGTTCTTGACTTTCGCACCCCCCCATAGAGAGAGCATTTCTTTGATTAGTCAACTCTCAAAGTCTCTGCCCTGGTCAGAGTGGATCCACTGGGGAGCACCATAGTGGACAAAGGAATTTTACACTAGCACCTTGGCCACGGTAGATGCCCTTTGATCTTTGATGGGGGAAAGCTTGTGCAAACCATGTGAAATGATCCGTAACCACTAACACATTGTCAATCTTCCACTGATCAGGTTCTAAACACAAGAAGTCTATGCCGACTAGTTCCATGGGGGTGCTTGTAGTAATATTAACAAGGGGGCAGCCCTCTGAGGCAGGGCTTTTCTTTGCAAGCAGCGACTATAAGTTTTACATGGTGCTGAACATTGGCCCCCATTTTGAGCCAGTAGAAGCGAGATTGTACCAGGTCAAGGGTTCTGTCAATACCGAGGTGCCCCATGTGATTGTGGAGGGGACCTCAGTACCAAATCTTTAAAGGCCATGGGCAGGACCAATTGTTGGTTGTCTATTTTGCCACTATGATCTACTATCTCTCTATACAACAACTGATTGAGCAACTTCAATTTGGGGCCTTCTTTAAACAATAAAGCAGTTCGCAAGTCAGTGGAACATAACTTAGACACATCTTTCCCTGGATGCAGGGCATCGAGTGCTGACTGAATCTTAGGATCTTGGGATTGAGCTCACTGAATGCTGTCATTGTCAAATTGAGTTAGTGCACTACTCTACAGCAGAAGAAGTGGCAATAAGCAGCTGGTATGCAGGTGTCAGAAGGGCCCAAGCAATCTACTAAACAGTCCACTGTGTCTGCAGACATCTGTTCGTCTCTATCAAACTTTTGGCACAGTGCTCGAATGTCAGGTTCAGACAGCCTGACCCAGTCACTCTTGGAAGTGGGCCTTCATGATAGAGTGTCAGTATCAATATGGTTCAGGCCCGGTCTGTATTCGACAGCATAATCATAGGTTGATAATGCAGAAAGCCACCGGTGCCCAGTGGCGTCTAACTTAGCTTTAGTTTGTACATAGGTCAATGGGTTATTGTCAGTCTTCACCAATATCTTCGTCACATAGAGGTATTCATGAAACTGGTCAACGATGGCCCATTTTAGCGCAAGGAACTCCAACTTATGCACAAGGTAGTTTTGTTCAGATGGGGTCAAGCTCCTACTGGCAAAAGCTACTGGTCTCAGGCCATCCTCATGGTCTTGATGCAGCACTGCTCCTAGACCCTGCAGACTAGCGCCTGTATGCAGCACATAGGGTTTGGTGGGGTCAGCATAGGCAAGGATGGGGGCATGGGTGAGCTGGTATTTGATCTCATGGAAGGTTGCTTCACAGTCGGGCGTCCAGAGGGTCTCGAAGAGTTCACCTGGGTGGAAGTATACTTTTTCTGGTTCTTTAACAGACCCTTTTTTGTATTCATGATTGGTAGGACAGTAACCCTGGGTAAGGTTCAAGAGTGGGCGAATCACCTTGGAATAGTCTTTTATGAACCTGCGGTAGTAGCCACAGAACCCCAGGAAATGTTGTAGTTCTTTCAGATTATGGGGCTGGGACCAAGTAGTCAGTGCCTCAACCTTCTGGATCAGTCTCTATCCCTTTTGTAGATACTATGTGACCCACTTACTTCACGGAGGTTTGAGAAAAACTGGCACTTGTCAATGGACAGCTTGAGGCTGAAGTCTTCCAGTCGGTCTAGGACTTTAAACAGTCAGTTCTCATGCTCCTCTAAGGTGCTCCCAAACACAATGACATCGTCCAAGTACACCAGGCATTCCAGCAAATTCATATCTCCTACTGCACGTTCCAGCAGTTGCTGAAAGGTGGCCGGGGCACCTGATATTCCCTGTGGCATCCTCAGACACTCATAGAACCCCAATGGACAGATGAAGGCTGTTTTCTCACGGTCTTCCTGCGATATTAGGATCTGGTAGTATCCGCTGTGAAGATCCAACACCGAGAACCATTTGCTCCCATTCAAGCAGTCCGGGGCATCTTGTATACAAGGCATAGTGTATTGGTCTGGGATGGTCTGCCAGTTCAGGGTTCGATAACCAACACACATCCTCACAGACCCATTCTTCTTACGCACAACCAAAATGGGAGAGGCGTATGGGCTCCTGGATTCCTGTATTACACCAGCAGCGAGCATTTCCTGCAGGTGTCTTCTCACATCATCTATGTCTCCTGGGGCTAGGCATCGGGACCTCTCTCGAAATGGCTGTTCATCATGCAGGCGTATGTGATGCTCCGCACCCTTGACACATCCCACATCCCATTCTTTCAACGAAAACACTTGGTCTGTCTAGGCAAGTCTCTTGCTAATTCTAGCCTTCCATTCAGCTGGCAATGGGGAGTCACCAAAGTCAAACAAGTCTGGGGTTACTCTCTTTTCTCACTGGGGTGCTTGTTGCTGGGCAATACTGCAGTGTCTGCACAGTGTACCGTAGCTAGGATGTACCCTCTGTTCACCCGGGTCTCCCGATCTGGCACACTGTGAATCTGGACCATCACTCATCATGCATAGGTATGGGCATGAGAAGGCAAGATGCTGGGCTTGACCAATAATCCTTCTGGCAATTTTCCATTGCCTGGCGCATCCAACATCAGCATTTTGTTCTTGACATCTTTCCAGAGGTGGACCTCCCCTTGAATGGTACACTGGGCATTAGGGGCCAGTACCATTGAATCGGGATCCTTCTTCCACATGATCCCCACTGGTTCATCCTGGTCTACTTCCTCGGGTTTCTGTTGCAGATCATAGGTCCTCTTGATCAGAGCCAGAATTCTCAGGGCCCTCCCAGTCCATTGCCCTTGTTTCTCATGACAGAGTTGTGCCAGTCTCCCAAACATATGGGTGTTTGTCCCAATTAACAGGGGGAACCCATCATACAGTCCGGTGGTGGGCATACTAGGGCCAATGTCCCTACTCGCTCCTCTACACCACTTACAGTTGCAGTAAAAGACAACCAGAGGCGGACATACCCTAGGTAGGGATAAGACTTGTCACTCAGGCCCCACACATGTAGGCCTTCCAGGGATTGCAAAGGTACATCAGATAAGTGTTTGGCATACCTGTCCCGGAATACAATGGTCACTTGTGACCCACTGTCAAGCACAGCCCAAGTATGAATACCATTCACAGTCACTGTAGTCTCCATTGAAGGGTCCACTATTTTGGACCAGTCTGGAGAGGCAGTAGCAGAGGCCTGGACAGATGATTTAGCCACAATGAAATTTGAGTTAGGGTTTCTCGAACCCTCACTGTGGTCATTTCAGGCACCGCTTGGTCACTGATTTGCTTTTCGGAGCTCCCTTTGGAGTCTGTTTACTACTCTTTCTAAGCCCTTCTGAGACCGGCATTCTCTTTTCATATGGCTATCCTTTCCACAGTTGTGACAAATTATAAGACTCCTGGGTCTTCGTGGGAGAGAACATCGTATGAGAAACTGAAGCAGTAGTAAGAGATTGGGGTCTAGTATCTGCTTGCAGCGGTGAGAGTGGTGCAATGTGTCCTAACAGTTCCTTGAGAGTAGTAGTCAATCCAGTGATCTCAGCCTTGGAGTCACCCTCGGTAGCGGATGCCTGAGTGTGCACCCCCACTCCCATGGCAGTCACGTCCTCAAAGGGACCAGAATCTTGTTCCATGGGGGAAACCCTTGCAGAGGCACCCGTCTTCAACTCTGGGACTTCCTTAGTAGCTCATCTTTTCAATGCTGGGCCCAGGCCAGGAAGTCCTTTGCATTCTCAGAGTACTTAAGTGCCAACTTGTGTCCCTGAGCCTCTCTTGGCTGATCACTCTCGGTCACTTTGCGCAGCAGCAGAAGCAGATATGGGTGCAATTCCTCCATGGGGTCACCTGATGGCAAACTACCCTTTCTGAGGCACTCTTGTAGCAGTTTTTCAAGCCGAGGTACATACACAGACAATGGTTCCCCTGGGTACTGCTGAGCATTTCTTACTCTCCACCACAGATCCTCATCTGAATCCGGGCTCCCATACACATTCTCCAATACATCAAGATAGTCCTGTGCAGTTGTTTCAGGGTTATTGGCCCGCTTGGCATGGATGGTAGCCAGGGAAGGACCTTGGAGGCTCTCACTCAACCTCTTTCGTTTCTCTGCTTCTGAGCATTGCCATTCAAGTACTAGAGGGGCAACACAGTCTGTCTAGGTCTCCTAGTCATCCTCCCTCTGAGGGGTGGGGAGGGTGCCCGAGAAGATTCTCAGCCTTCAGTAGGAGTCATGACTAATGGCAGGTACAGATATGGGAGCCAGCATTGGCATGGGCACAGAGGGCGGGGCAGTAACAGGTGCTGAAGTGGAAGGGGGTGTTGGGGAAGGAACACCCCCAGGTGGCGGGAACAGTTTCTCAAAGTCCTCTACGGTTTTCCCTTTCTCCAGCAACAACTTAGCAAATCTCTCCTCAAAGTCTCAGATAATGGTGGGAGCTCATCCTCCCCAGGGTCTTTACTGTCTTTTGTTATCACTCTCCAGGCAGCTGGAACCCCTTCTGGGGCAATAGTCTGTGGCACTTCCACAAGGTCACTACATTCTACCAAGGATGTGAAGGTTTGGGCGATCAAATCAGCCTGTCGACTCACCACCACAGGGTTTTTTTTAAACATTCAGCTTTGGAGAGTGCTCCCTCAACAGTGTCTTTACTGGTACCCAGGGAATATCCAGTATAAGTAGAGCATTTTGGGGGTCAATCTCCTGCCCAGTACACCACCTCACCAGCTGGTGTACAGCCATTTCTACGGGGGGTAGCCATTAATCTTTAACAATAATTCATCATTTTTGGCCACTAGAAGGCACAAAATCGCAGCGGTAAGCCTCCAATATGTAACCCCTAGGTGGCGCTATCCAAAGGGCTACTACCCCTGCCTGCTTGACTAGGAGCAGGTTAAGGGGCCTGAGTTCTGAAACGGGTGCCTCCACCCGGAGGTCAGGGTCGGTAGTGGTCAAGCTAACCTGGGCACAGCCCTCCAGGACATTGTAAGAAAAAATTACTCACCTTAGTAATGTTGTTTCTTCTAATGGAGTCTTGCTACAGTATATTATGACATATGCAGTGAGTCCCAACCTTTGAACTACTCCGGAGGTGAAATAGTTAACTTTCCATGCCAGGCATGGAACGCTGAGCTCGAGCTCGGTTGAAAACTCTGTCTGTTGTTCTTCAAACTCAAACTGTCAGATCTTTACTGAGCTAAACTCACTAAGGTCCTGTGTGGAAGCTGTAACCTACACTAGCCAACTGGCTACTAAATATAAGAACACATTTTTGGTCCCAAAACAAAAGACTCAAGTCAGGAGACCCAAAATGAAAAACACAACACCGGTCACCCCCAGAAAAGGAGGGGTGAAAAACAAGGTGGGCATCTATTAAGTGCCAACACTGCACTGCCTGCCCACCCACATCCCAAAACAGAGGTTCTGAGAGGGGCAGGCGGGGGGGAGGTCATAATATAGCAAGACTCCATTAGAAACAACACTAGTAAGGTGAGTAATTTTTCTTCAAACAACATGAAGTCTTGCTATATTATGACTATGCAGACTACACAGCAGTACCTCCATGGAGGAGGGACAGAACCTTACGAGGAAATGAGGCTCTGAAGCACAGCTGTGTTAAACCGAGCATCACCCAGCCTGGATGTCCAGAGAGTAATGCTTGGTAAAAGTGTGAACTGTTTTCCAGGTAGCTGCTTGACAAATCTCTAGAATGGGAATGTCCCCAGCAGCCAGGAAGCAGCTGCACGTCCTGGCAGAGTGAGCCCTCAGGCCTGAGGAGAATCTTACCCAGCTTTTCATAACAGAACTGGATACAAGAGACAATCCACCTGGCAATGGATCTTTTAGTGCAGGTTTCTTTACCAGCCTCACCATAAGTGAGGAACAGTTGAGGGAGTCAAACCTCAGACCCTTGGTACGCCTAATGTAGTAAACGGTGGGCCTCTTCATATCTAAGTTGTGCAACCTCCTCTCACCAGAGGAAGAATGGTCAGTGAACTGAAGAAATAAGATTGATTAAGGTGAAATCTGAAACCACCTTAGGCAAGAACTTCCTGTTAGTCCTGAGGACCACCTTATCTCTATGAAAGGAGATAAAATCAGGCTCCACTGACAAGGCTTGTAATTCACTTTGAGGCTCAAGGTAGAAGTGATGGCTACCAGAAACACAGTCTTCCAAGTCACATACTTCTGCTCTGCTGAAGACAAGGGCTCAAAGGGAGGTTGCATAAGCTGAGCAATGCAAACATTAAGATCCCAGGCAGGGGCAGGGTCCCTGAATGGAGGGTTGGTGTGAAGCAATCCCTTGAAAAACTTAGAAAATACAGGATGAGTTGAAAGAGAAGAGGGTTTACCTGCTGAAATAAAAGCAGACACAGCTGCCAAATGCACCTTTAGGGTAGCTGGTCTCAGCCCAAAAGTGTTTAAATGGACCATATAATCCAGGACTGTGGGTAAATCAGCAGAATCTGGGGAAATATGCTTCCCAGAGCACCATGGAAAACCCTTCATTTGGAATTGTAAGTAGCTTTGGTGGAAGGCTTCCAGAAGCCTTCAATATATCCATTACACCTTGGGAGAGGTGTAGATCAGCAAACTCTAACTTTTCAAGAGCCAGGCCTTGAGACTGAGAGATCTGAGGTTCGGGTACCAAACCCTTCCCTGAGCACAGGTTAACAGATTGTGATTCCTGGGAAGACACAGGGGAAGATGGACTGCTAAGGACAGTAGGAGTGGATACCATGGTTGTCTGGCCCAATCTGGAGCAATCAGAATCACTTTGCAGGATTGAGATCTGATTTTACTAACACTTTGAACAGGAGAGGGAAGGGGAAATAGAGAAACTTCCCTTCCCAATTGAGAAGAAGCATCCAGAGACTGAGCCCAACACTGGGGCCTGCAGCAAAAAGGGAAGTTAGGATTGTCTGGGCTGCCAAAAGATCTATCTATGGTGTGCTCTATCTGGCAAATATCACCCCAGGACCAGGGGATCCAGTGACCATTCGTGATGGCCCTGGGAAATCCTGCTGAGAGCATCTGCCAGGACATTGTCCTTGCCTGGAGGTGAACTGCCATAAGGGAGGTGTTCAGGAGTAAGCAAGAGACCACAACTTCATTGCTTCTTGCACAAGCCGTCAGACCGAGTGCCTCCTTGCTTGTTGCTGTACCACATTGTAGTGGTGTTGTCTGTTCTGACCGTACAACTTTGTTCTGAACAGATTTGGAAAAGCTTGAAGTGCTAGAAAAACTGCTCTGAGCTCAAACAGGCTGATGTGGAGCAGAGATTCCTGAGGGACCACAGTCCCTGGGTGAGTGAGGTCGCCATGCAGCTCCCCACCCAAGAGGGATGCATCTGTAGTAAGGATTAAAGGTAAGACTGAGTGACAAAGGGGACCCCTTGTCTCAGGTTGTTCTGATCCTGCCACCACTGTAGGGCTTGGATCAGGGTTCGAGTTACTGGGATCAACTTGGTTAGAGGGTCCTTTCTTTGAGACCAAAAGGCTCTCAAATGGAACTGAATGTCCCTCGTCTGAAATCTGGCTCCTTGCACTACTGCTGTAGAAGCAGCCATGTGTTCCAAGAGCTGCAGAAAATGCCTTGCTGGTCGAGAGACCTGCAGGGTGAATGAGGAGGCCAGAGAGACCAGGGTCCTTGCCCTGTCCAAAGGAAGGAAGGCTCTGGCTTCCTCTGTGTTCAGTTCTGCGCCTATGAAGGTGAGAAGCTGGACAGGCTCTAGAACTGACTTTGGAAGATTCAGAAGGAAACCTAGAGAGGTAAGCAGTTGCTGGGTTATCTGAAGATGTAACTTGACTTGGTCTGGAGACTGGCCTACTATGAGCCAGTCATCCAGGTAAGGAAAGATGGCAATTTTTTGCCTTCTTAGGTAGGCAACTGCTACTGCCAGGTATTTTGTGAATACCCTTGGAGCAGAGGTGAGGCCAAAGGGCATTGCTCTGAACTGGTAATGGCCTGAGTGCAGCTTGAACCTGAGGTACTTTCGATGGGAGCTTCTGATGAGAATATGGAAGTAGGCATCCTTGAGGTCCAGGGACGCTAGCCAGTCCCTGGCCTTAGAGAGTAAATAATTCCCAGAGTCGCCATTTTGAATTTTGGTTTTAAAGGTGCTTGTTTAGGTATCTGAGATCCAGGATGGGCACGCCATTCTCCTGTCTTTTTGAGGTAAGAAAGTACCTGGAGTACAGTCCTTTGCCCTGGTGTGGGGTGGAACCCTTTCCACGGCTCTGAGAGCCAGGAGGTAGAACTTCTGCCTCTAGGGCAAGTGCCTCCTGATGGATTTGCAGTGAAAAGAATCTGGTTCTCATCTTTGAAATTTTTGAAGCTGAGAACCAGTCCCTGGCTTACTACTTCCAGGACCCACTTGTCTGATGTTAAGAGACTTCCAGTCCTGGACAAAGTAAGCCAGCCTGCCCTCTACAGGTAGTGGAGAATTGGCCCTGGCCACCCCATCAGGGTGCCTGCTTGGCAGGGGCTTTAGGCTGAGGGGTGGAAGCAGGTCTGCTTGTACCCCGTCTGCCTCTCCCTCTAAAGAACCCCCTCTGGGCAAAAGCTGAAGAGGAGACCTGGGCTTGGTAAAAGGGCCTATGAAAAGGCCTGCCCCTGCCCCTGGAAGGCTGCCTTTGAGGAGTGGCCTGCCTTTCCTTGGCCTGTGCACTCCTATAGGTGGTCCTATACTCATCCATTTTCTTCATGTAATTCTCTGTCTGCTCCCCAAACAGAGAATTACCCCCAACAGGAAAATCCATGGCCTTAGTCTGGGTATCCTGTGACAGGCTAGTACATCTGAGCCAAGCCATTCTGTGAAGTGCCACAGATGTAGCCATGACTCTTGATGACACATCATTAGAGTCCACTGCAGCATGGAATCACACCTTAGATGCCTCAATACCATCAGCAGCCACCTGCTCCAGCTCCTTGGCAAGCTGGCCAGGGACCTGTTTTGCTAGAGCCATAACAGTATCCCATCTGGATTTCTGGTATCTAGCAACATAAGTCATATAATTTGCCTGTCTGAGTCCCAAGGATGCTGCCATGTACTGTTTCTTTGCCGTGGCATCAATCCTCTTGGGAGTCCTTGTCAGGGGGGTGTGAAGCCAAGGGAATGTTTGCCTTGTCACAGGCTGCAGTCTGCACTACCCCAACATGGCTGCATTGTTGTGTAAGGAACTCCGTATCAGAGCCTGACAATGTGTACCTCTTGTCCATTCTCTTATCCACAGGAGGTATAGTGTGAGGAGTTTTTAGAATTTTTACTGTCTGTTTTCCAAAAGATTTATACAAAGGAATAGACAGTCTCCTAGACTCTGGGATATCCATCATTTCCACATAGTCAGGCTCCTCTTGATCATTCACAGCTTCCTCCATAGGGAGCTGGAGGGTTTCAGCTACTTGTTTATAAAACATAAAATGAGAAGGGGACTCAGAAAGCCTAGAAGGAGACACTCCTGAAGGTCTGTCTGGGGAGACATCCGGTTCAATGGGCACATCCAGACTTTGAAATCCACATTCACTCTCCTCATACTCTTCCCCTCCGGTTCATAAAATTCCTCTAAATCATACTTTGGAACCAGTGGAACCGACCGAACCATACGCTTACCTGATGGTGCCGGTTCGGTCAGAACCGGGGAAAGCGACTGGACAATTTTAATCGCTTTGGCTATTTCTTCAGCAGTTGGAGAAGAAAGTTTTGGCTCCACACCAGCTGATTTCCTAGTTCTTTTGCTGGAACCGACCCTCCGGTCGGTTTCCTTTGCCTGAGGAAGTCTCACCCTGGTCAGAGGGCATCCTCCGTTCGGTTTCAACCAACCGGCTGTCATCAGGTCAGTGGACTTTTGGCCTCCCTTTCCTGGAGCCTACCAACTCTCTTTTCCAGGGTAGCTGCAGGAAAACTCTTTGCAAATCTGGCAGTCTGCATTGGAGATGGTCAAACCCCAGACAATAAACACAGGGTGTGGGGGTCAGCCTTAGCAAAGACTTCCCACAGACACTGCAGTGTTGAAACCCAGTGGGCGGTTTTCTTTTGGGTTTCTCAGACATAGTGCCAGTCTAACCAAACTTGCCCATTTATGGCAATCCACCAAGCAAGACTCTCTTATCGGTTCCCAACCGTGTCACGGGTTGTGGAAAAAAACGTAATGAAATCCGTTTTTTTTAGAACCGATAACCACACTCTAAAGGAGATATATATTTTAAACAACCTGATCGGTTCAAACCGAACTGATAAACCGTTTACAAGTTCCACACAGAAAGTAAATGTAAATCCTATCTAGTACTTACAAATACCACAGACAGAGCTTGAACCGACTGGTTGCGGTTTAAATTCGGTAAAAAAAACGAGAAAATAATACTTTAACAGACAAAATGAACCGAGCAGAAGGAGAAATCTCCAGAGCGACTGTTCAGTGAGGCAGAGTAAAGAATCTGACGGTTTGAGTTTGAAGAACAACAGACAGAGTTTTCAACCGAGCTCAAGCTCAGCGTTCCATGCCTGGCATGGAAAGTTAGCTCTTTCGCCTCCGGAGCAGTTCGAAGGTTGGGACTCACTGCATATGTCATAATATAGCAAGACTTCATGTTGTTTGGAACCCCCTCTTTCATTACTAGTGGCCAGAACAATACACAGTAATCACTTTCACAATACCCCTGATACACCACACAAGTACCCACACTGTTTGCACTTACCACCAGGGCTTTCCTCTGGCTCGGACCTGGGAACCCCCTATAAAACAAGGTTATACACAGCAAATAACAGCAGTACAGTACTCTTGCAGAAACTGGAACCACAGTCAGGGTAAATGCAAAAAAAGAGTTAGAGCTGATTTATTTTAAGGGACTTGAACAAGGGAGGGCCGTAATCAGGTTAATTTGCTTAAAGGCTGTATCAATCAAACAGTTATACATACACTTCAGGGTCCATAAACAGTCACACACACTCTGGGTACCCAGATGGAGAACCATGGGCTAGCCAGGAACATTGCAGCTGGTTGGGGCCCTGTCAAGGATGAAAACAACATCCACAACACACAGTATTTGTAATCCGGAGCCGGAGGGCTCAGTTCGTGAAAAGAAAACAACAAGACAATCAGACGACACTTTTAGATTAGGCTGTTGTTGCAGGGAGCTACCCTGATGATTACTCATGATACCCAAGACTGGACACAGGCTGGATGAAAATCGATACAGCAGGTGGTTAATCTGGTGTGCCAGGAGAAGCAGGGCCCACACGAATCGCCAAAGCATTGTTCCTGTTCAAGCATGGAGCAGGGAGCTGATCCCCAAGCATGTCTCTTGTCGGTGGCTTTCTCTGTGTAGTGGGGTAGTCTGGCAGGGCCAGCATGGCATGGCCCAGGCTGAATGGAGAGGAACCCAGATTCAGTCCGATTAGGCTGGATAACGCTTCCAGCAAGCAGAACACATTTCACACAGTGGGGAAACAAATCATGACTCACTTTCAATACACAGCACATTTACATGTAAAGGATTCTATGGTACCAGCAAGCAGAACACAGTTCACACAGTGGGGAACCAAATCACGACCCACTTTCAATATACAGCACATTTACATGTAAAGAAATTCTACTGTACCAGGCAAACAGCCCTCCGGTCACAATCGCAAAGTCTATGCACAAACCGGGGATTCAAAAGCAGCTGGAAATCCTGACAGGCCGATCGCATTCAGCAAAATCTTCGGTCTTCTTCAGGTATCAGCCTGGTAAAAAATCAGTGGCTTACTTCGTTTCCACAAACTTGGATTTAGTCCGAAATAATACTCTTCTCTCCCTCTCAGGGGCAGCAGGCAGACATGCAGGCCACAACTCAGGCCTTTCCACAGTTCTCCCATGCGAAACTACTCAGATGGCTGCTTGACTGTCTCAAGCTGTTGCTTCTTCAGCTCCCAACCTTGCTCTGACTCAACTGCCAGCAAGCCTGGGCTTTCCCCAGAATCCAAAAGGTTCGGTTGGCTGATCTGTCTGTCAGTCACAACAAAGGCTCCCCCTTCAGGTGCAAAAAGGCACCAAAAGCCCAAAACTACAATTCCTACAGATTCTGACTCCAGACAGCTCCTGTAGTCCAGCTCCATTTTAGGTCCCATCAGTACTGATTGGTCCAATTCAGCAGTCCAGGACCAAGACAGCAGAGGTAAACAAAACAGTCCTTGCTGCAAAGAAGGCGGGTTAGACAAACTACATTATCATTGTCACTCTAAATGATTTTCAGCAAATAGTTACATCTTTCAACATAGCACCCTCTCAGATTACTTATGACTGTAATCCAGGCAGCTCTTAAAGAGACATCACACAGAGGCTACACAAGCACCCTCTGGCAATCACATTTAAACTGCTAAAATGCAGCACACCAGCCAGCAGTGAACATTTAGGCAAGCTCAAGAAAGACTTTTTGGGAACCCCCATTTGTAGGGGCATTACACCTGTTTAAGTACCTGAGGTCAAGAATAGGTTGCCACTCCTCGTTTTTCTTTTCTGTGGGGAAGTATCTGGAGTAGAGTCCTTTTCCCATCTGGGAAGAGGGTACCCTCTGCACTACTTTTAATAATAGCAAATTCTTTACCTCCTACTCCAGTAAGAGTCTTTCTGTTGGAGTTAGGGGTTTTGATAACATTGGACCCCCGAGAGGTGGACATTTTTTGAACTGGAGAGATAGGCCCTTCTCCACTACCTCCAGGAACCACTTGTCTGTAGTTATGTGGTTCCAAAATCGGAGGTAGTGGGAGAACCTGCCTCCTACTGGAGGAGGGGAAGTGACCTGGTTGCTGAAGTCAGAGCTTAGACTGTATAGCAGGTGCAGGAGCGGTGGCAGCTCTCCTCTGGCCCCCTGTCTCTACCTCTGTAGAAACCTTTTATTTGGGAGTAATCTATGGGCATTGGCATTGGGAAAATAATCCCTAGGATAAAATCCCTTGCCTCTGTTTCCCATGTAGTTTTTTTTTTTGGGGGGGAGTAGAGGCTTTTTCTTAAGTAGTGTTGCTCTCATAGGTGGTTTTATACTCTTCCATCTTTTTCATGTATGTTTCAGTCTTATCCCCAAAAAGAGAATTACTCTTGCAGGGGAAGTCCATAGCTTTGGACTGGGTATCCTGCGTTACATTTGTATTTCTTAGCCAAGCCAGGCACCTGAGTGAAATAGCTTGAGCCATGACTCTGGTAGCTGTATCACTGTTGTCCACATCCATGTGAAACTGGTACTTTGAGGCTTCTAATCCAGTTTTCACAATTCCAGCAATATCCTGTGCCATCTTATCAGATTTCTGGTACAAGATGGCCAGAACCAAATTCCACAAGGCCTTCTGATACTTGGCAGAGTACGCCAAGTAAGTAGATAGGCGGAAAAGTAAAGAAGCTGTGGTATAAGATTTCTTTGCCATAAAGTCCAGTCTTCCGGATTCTTTTTCTGGAGGCTGAGAGGATAGAGGAACTTTAGTCTTGTCACAAGTTGCAGCCTGTACCACTCCTTCATGGCTTGGGTGAACATGCAGAAAATCAGAATAATTTCTTGCCAGCTGATATTTCTTGTCAATCTTTTTGTCTATTCTAGACAAAGAAGTGGAAGTCTGAAGTAATTTCACAGTAGATTTTAAAGATTTGTAAATAGGTAGCACTATCTTTTTGAGAGGTGGAAGACCCATCATCTCTCTGTAGTCTTCATCTTCCTTGTCACCCTCTGTGGCCTCCTGGGCAGGGAGATCCAGAATATCCATCATGTGCTGCAAAAAGGTAACTAGGGAGGAGATATCCTCCTGGCCATTTGGTGAAGAACAAAAATGTCTGGTCTAGCGAAACATCAAGATCCAGGGGCTGACCTTCTGACTCATCCCCATCATCATCATCCCCATCTCCCATGCCACAGCAGTAATCTGGGCCAAAAGAAGAGGAAGAAGTACTATGGTGTACAGGAGTAGAAAGTGCAGACAAAAAATTGCCCATACTCTGTATAGTTTGATAAAGGTGCCAAACCTTGGCCATTTCTTCAACAGGGGGTACATGTTTTTCCAAGTCAGAGACTTTCTCTTTTTATTTAAGTGACTGACTTTCTTTTTGTTTTTCTTTCTCTGTTTGTTTTTGTGCCACTGGTGTCTACCCTTGCCTTAACACAGGAGGGGCAGTGGTATGTTTTTCTTTAAATTTCTTTTTAGCAGGCACTTCATCAGTGACCTGTTCCCCTTGTCTCTTTTTTGGCTGGTCACCATTTTTATTGTTCTTGTGCTTGTCTGACTTGTTCTCACAGGAGTCCCTGGGGGATTTATCTTTTGATTTAGCCTGGGACGAGAACCCCTCTTCAGAAGTTCTAGCAGAGGGGGAAGCAGACTGAGAAGCCATAATTTCCAGTCTTTTGGCTCTCTTTTTTATTGTTTTTGAACAAAATTTAGAGCAAAGAACACATTAATGGTCTAGATCTAAACACAAGTCATGGCTGTCCGCTTTAGCCACAGTTTTGTGACATTTCAAACAATTTTTAAAACCTGTAGGTCCAGTCTTTTCTTGGGCCTTTCTGACATACCAAATTGCCAGAAATGACAGAAAGAATTACATAGAAACATATAAGTTGACGGCAAATAAGGACCGTAAGGCCCATCCAGTCTGCCCATTTCTTTTCCTACCTTATGAATGTGCCATCAGCTTACGCTCTGTCAATGGCCTATCTACTCATACTCATTTGTATTGCTCCCTTATGCCTGTCCCATGTCTGTTTGAAGCCCTGCACTGTATTCATATCCATCACTTCCTGAGGTAGGCCGTCCCATGCATCCACCACCCTTTCTGTGAAAAAGAATTTCCTCACATTACCCCTTAATGGCCTCCCTCTAATCTCATGCTATGTCCTCTTGTCCTACTATTTTTCTTATAATGAAACATGTTAGACTCTTTAACCTTGTTAATGCCCTTAAGGTGTCTGAATGTTTAGATGATATCACCTCTCTCCCAAATGGGAACTATAAAGCTAACAGTTGGCTCCCTCGAGGAGAAGAAACGCGACTTTCTGAAGTAAAAAGTAACTTAACAAGTATTTGTCAATGCTGAATGTTTGCTTGCTGGTATTAGCATTGGAAATGCAGGAGTTAGGCAGATGCAGAGAAGGAATGGCTATGAAGTAGTGAACTTCACGCCAACCCCACCTCCACCCTGCAGAAAAGAACAGGCATTGGGGTATGCGTTTGGGTTGTTGCCCATAACGTTCATGCCATTTCACCTCACCCTGTCCTGCAGATACAGACAAATGTGGCTAACACCCTCCTCACTCATTTCCTTGCCTAGTCACAAGTTCTGATACTCTCCTGTATAACACTATGATTGTATGTTCTTCTCATCAAATGTAACCAGCTGACTATATCATACTGTAGTATTTCAATACCATACTGTGTTATTTATCAATGCTATGTAATCCCGGGTCACCCCTGAAAAAGGGACCTCCGGGGCTCAGTTGGCTTACCAGGTCACCAAAATTTTATAAAATAATAAATAAAGTGTTAAGGTGTGCCTTAGGGTGTTTGGCTTTACAGTCACCGCACTCCATAAGGACATACACTGAAATGGGTGCAATATAGGAGAATGGGGTGAACTCTGGGGCCAAAGAGTCCAAGGCACACCTCGATGCCTGTCACTGGCTGCAGGGTGGGGGGGAGTGTGGGTGGAATGGCATGAGCATTACACTCAGGACTCCAAAGGCACACCCCTGATGCCTGTCAGTCTGTACAGGGTGAGACGTTATGGTTAGAAACCCTAACGCCCCACGCGTTAGTTGGTATTTGCACTACAAATTTTCAACATGGCCTTTTTGCAACCCCCACCTCATGAAAACATTTGTGACCTCTTCTCATGAACAGTGGCACTGTGATTTTGTGAATGTGTCCCGAACTTTGAGTTCCTACAGCGACCGTGCCATTGTGCGCCAGATGTACGAAAACAGATGGGGCAGGATGTGAAGAATGACAGCTGTACCATTCATAGGGAGGTGTGAAGAGATGGCTATACTGAAAATCTATAGTGAAAATATTAAAAATGCTTAAATATCCAAGCATATGTGGAAACTGCGCAACGCATGCGAGTAACACAGTCATTTAGTGGAATTATTTCCCCAAATGTTCAACACAAGCATTTTGTGACCTCTGCTCATGAACACTGTCAGTATGATTTTCTTAATCTATCCGGAACATTGATTTCCTACAGCAACCGCGCTATTCTGCGCCAGATGTGTGCATGTATATTCGGGCAGGATGTGAAAAATGACAGCTCTACTGTTCATAAGGAGGGACTGAAAAATGCCAATGTTGAAAATCTGGAGTGAAAATACTACAAATTTGCGAAGTTACAAGGGTGCGTGGAAACTGCACAATGCGTGCTTGTAACAGTCATTTTATGGACATTTGTCACCAAATTTTCAACATAGGCATTTTAGGACCTCTGCTCATGAACAAAATCACTATGATTTTACATACGAACATTTTATTTATTTATTAGCTTTTGGTAACCGGGTAAGTGCACTAGGCAACAGTCCTGCCTATTTTCAGGCATGACCTGGGAGAGTACAACACAAGTAATACAGTCAAGACAGCAGCACAGTAACAACAAATCAATTCAGTTACAATATGGGAGATCAAATAAGATAAAATACTAAGCAGTAGACAATATGTTAAGCATACATACGAACATATACGAATCTGCCAGCGGAACAGACCAATCGGTTTATCTAAGTCTGCTCTAGTGTGCAGCCAGCACCCTAGATTGCAGCTGCCCCAGCCTCCTACCCCTCAGTTCCTCCCCCCACTTGTCCCAACCCCTGCCCCCAACTCTTCCTCTTGCTTCATCCCACTCCTTCTTAAAGTTATTGACTGTCCTACATGTTACCACCCCATCTGGCAGCGCATTCCAACTAGACACCACCCTCTCAGTGAAGTAGTGTCTCCTCATTTTCCTCTTGAAACGTCCCCCTTCCAACCTTAGTCTGTGCCCTTTCGTCTCTCTTCCACTCCTCAGTTTAAACTCCCCTCAATGCTAGCTTTATTTACCCCCTCAGGTATTTAAACACTTCAATGATATCCCCACATCCCTCCTCTCCTCCAGTGTGAACATGCTCAACTCCTTCAACCTAACTTCATATACCTTTCCTTCCATCCCCTTTAACATTTTTGTTGCCCTCCTTTGCACCACCTCCAGTAACTTTATCTCTCTCCTCAGGTATGGCCTCCAGTATTGCAGAAAGTACTCCAGGTGCAGTCTGACCAATGATCTGTAGAGTGATAGGATCACATCCCTATGTCTGGATGAGAACACCCTTGCAATGCACCCCAGCATCCTGTTTGCTTTCGCTGCTGCTCTCCTGCACTGGGCCTAGTTGTTCATGCTCCCAGTTACCAACACCCCAGGTCCTTCTTCTCATCTATGATCCCCAACCTCACTCGCCAACCAATAGTCCCTCTTCTGGTTCTTAACCCCGAGGTGCATCACCTTACACTTCTTTGCATCGAATCCTAGCTGCCACTCCACTGACCATGTCTCTAGTTTGGTTAGGTCCCCCTGCAGTTTTTCCCATCCGTCTTCTTTGTCCACCACTGCCCCCAATTTGGTATCATCTGGGAACAGATTAACCCTGCTCCCTACTCCGTCCGCTATAGTGGAGATAAAGAGCCCAAATAGCACTGGGCCCAGCACTGACCCCCGTAGCATCACGCTTTTCACTGCTCTGGATGCCAAGAGCTACCACCACCACCACCCTCTGCACCCTTCTCTGTAACCAGTTCTCTATCCATTTAGTCAAGTTTTTTCACACCCCCACTGCGTCAGCTTCCCCCCAGTCTCCCATGAGGCACTGTATCAAAGGCCTTACTGAAGTCCAAGTACAGGACATGTACTGCATGGCCCCTGTCCAACACCCTTGTCACCCAGTCATAATACCCTATTAGGTTGGTTTGACAAGACCTCCCTGAGATGAACCCGTGTTGCCGCCCATCTTGGAGGCCATTACTCTCTAGGAATGCCACCAGCCTCTCCTTCAGTATCGCCTCCATAAGCTTACCAACTATGGACGTGAGACTGACAGGTCGATAATTTCCTGGCTCCTCCCTAGGCCCACTCTTGTTTATGGGCACCACATGGGCCACCTTCCAGTCCTCGGGCACACACACCCCGTTTCCAGGGAGGTGCTGAACAGATCTGCCAGTGCCTCAGCCAACAGCTCCACCATCTCCTTCAGCACCTTGGGGTGGATGCCATCAGGACCTGGTGCCTTATCCACCCTTACTGCACTCATCCCCTCTAGCACCCTGCTCCCTATGATCACTTTGTCCATAACCTCCTCCCCTCTTTTCGCCACCCCCCAGCCCATGCTGGTAGTGGACCATCCCTTTCCTTAGTGAACATGGAGCAGAAGTACTCATTTAGAATTTCCGCTTGCTCCTCCCCCTTTTCCATCCAATTCCCTCCCCACTTTATCCTCACAATATGTTCCTTGCACTTCCTCTTTTCCAAGACATACCTAAAAAAGTCCTTTTCCCCTCCCTTTATGCCCTGTGCTAACCTTAATTCCCTGGAGGCCTTAGCCTTTTTCACCCTCCTGGCCACCTCCCTTGACCAACTCCCATAAGTCTCCTTATTCTCTCCCTTCCCTGTTTTCCTGTACTGCCGGTATGCAACCCTCTTTACCCTCATCCCTTGCAGCACTTTCTTGTTCAGCCAGCATGGTTTCTTGGCTCTGCTCTTCTTACTCCTGGCCCTGGTGCAGGCTACTGTGGCCTCTGTTAAGCCCAGTCTTTATGACTCCCCACTCTTGTTCTGCATCCATCCCCAACCTTACATCCTGGAGGCTCCCTTGCAGTATTGCTCCCATCCTCCCGAAGACCACCCTACTAAAGTCCACCACCTTAATGCCCATGCCTCCTGTCTCCCTGACCAGCGAGAGAACGAGCCACAATGTTTGGTGGTCGCTACCCACTACTGGGTCTTCCACCCTTACCTCCCTCACCACCTCCCCATTTGCCAGTAGTAGGTCCAGAGTGCTACCAAGCCTTGTAGGCCCACTACCAATCGTGTCAGAAGGCCACCCTGGAATGCATCAAGGAGCACCTGCTCCCTGGTACTGCTAGTGGCCAGGGTGCTCCAGTCAACCCCTGGCAGGTTAAAATCCCCCATTATCACCACACTCCCCCTTCTACACACCCTCCTTATCTGCTCTGCGAAGTCCCCATCCAGTTCCACGGATTGGGCTGGTGGTCTGCACACCACTCCCAGCCTCAGCTTTCTGCCCTTGGAGTCCAGGAGCTGCACCCAATGCACCTCTGTCCTCTTCTCTTCTCTTCTCTTCCCACTCATCCCTTATGCACTTGATCCCTTCCCTCACACAGAGTGCAACTCCCCCCCCCTCCAACCCCCCGGTCCCTCCTGTATGTCCTGTATCCCAGGATTGTCAAGTCAAAATAATAGTACTCTGTGGCCCAAGTCTCTGTCACTGCAGCAATGTACACCTTCCCTCTGAGATATCCCAAGCTCTGCAATTTTGTTCCCCAGGCTTGTGTATTGAGAGAGACCACCTCCACCCTGCACCTCCTTCTCCTCACTCTTCTCCTTGGCCTGTGTCCCTCCTCCAGGTAGTCAGCACCCTTTGTCCTCCTTATTCTTACCGGGTGGTGGTGCCTTCTCTATTACACTCAGTCCAGCCTGCCCGGCCCCTTCCAGGGTTACCTCGCCTCTGCCTTTACCTATATCTGGTTCATTAGGCTCCCCTGTCAGACCTTTCTACCAACCTCAGTTTTGTACCCTCCCCACTAGTTTAAATCCACCTTAGTAGAGATATACCCTCTAATCCCACTTTAATACTCCCTCCCTCCCTCCCTCCTGCTCAAGTGTAACCTGTCCACCGATGCAGAGTCACTATACCCCAGACCCTACCCCAGTTAGTCACTAACCCATAATTTTTGGTGTGGCACCAATCCCTCAGCTACTCATTAAACTCCTCAATCCTACCCTTCCTCCCCGTGCTTGCACATGGTATCGGGAGTACCTCCGAGAATGCCACTGACTCCTACCCCCTCACACTGTCTGCCCAACTCCTTGAAACTCCCCCTCACTACTTTCACAGTCTCCCCCGCCAAGTCGTTTCTACCCACATGCAACACTAAATAAGGTTTCTTCCTCCCCCTTGCTGCACACTTGAGCAGTGCCTGCCCTGCCCCTCCTGCAGTCAACCCAGGGATAGCTTCAACGCAAACACAGCTGTGCCTTCCCCCTTCTGCCCCATCTCACCTTTCAGTACAGAATCCCCAGGATGAGTACCGTGCCTGTCCCTTGACCTCCTTTCCCCTAATGCCTTCCACCACCCAGTATTCGTTCTTCCTGCCCCTCACCCTGCCAGCTGCACCTCTGTGACTTGTATCTGCACCCCTACTTCCGCCTCACCCCTTTACTCTGCCTTATTCCTCCCATCCCCCTTGAACCCCTTCCCAGCCTGACTACTTCCTCCTGGGCTTCACATGTCGACCTCCCCTCCTCCCCTGTTGATTTCCAACCCCTCTCCTATCCCCGTTGTTGTCGATTTAGGACACCCATTCCCTTCGACCCCAACAGTGATGCCCCTCCCATCCTTCCCCCTTCCCATAGCCTTCTCTCCTCCAGTCAATCCCTCGTTCCTTCCTTACTAGCCCCCTTCTATCCTTTCGTCCTCGCTATCTCTTCCCCTACCTGTTGCTATCCCTCTTATGCCCCACTTGTCCTCCCCCTAGTATGTTCCTGCTCCCTCTCCCATATGGCAGAGGCGAATCTATTCCTAGTCAACAATACCCCTCCTACATCTCTTCCCCATCGGTTCCCCCTCCTACTTGTTCCCATGTGCCCCCGGGTCCCTCCCTACCTGCAGCCATCTGTTCTCTCCCAGTACTCCTAGTGGTCTCTTTCTCCCCATCCAGGAGCTCCCCCCAACCTCAGGCACCCCCTCCTTCTCCTCTCTTTTCTGCTAGTGCCTCTGATACTGAGTCGGTTTCAGTCCCTGGTTGTTAGTTCCCGTCCCCTTGCCATCGCATATTCCCCCCAGCCAGGATGCCTACCACACTCAGCTGCCCTGCCACTTAGACTCCTCCCTAGCCTCCACAGTTCCTCCCTCAAACTAGCCAGTTGTACATACACCCCCCCATCCTCCAAGCCAAGACCAGGATCATAGTGGACCCACACCCTGTACACCCCACCACCCTTCCAAAGATGCCTGCCCTACTGACATGCGGCACCTGCCCCATTATGGTCCCCATCTTATGTTACAGGTTCTTACGGACAGTTTGTGTACTCTACTACAATTGTTAGGCCCCTATTTACTCAAATTCCTGTTTCCCCCACACTAGTCCCCCTACTGCCCCCTTGCCGACTGGGTTAATTCAGTCTCAAATCTCATCCATTAGATACTGTATTACTGTAGCAATCATACAGCCTCCTTGTCCATTTTTCACTCCTCAGCTACCATACCTTTTGTTCTCAGCTCTCATATAGTTTCAGTTAGCCCAGTTAGAAATCATATTGCTCTCCAAGTATTACTCAGCTCAGTTAGAGAAATAAACAGAACAAATAAATATGTATTATTACAGCAATCCTAAAATTATCCAGTCATTGCTTTGTCTACACCCCAGAGAACCTGCTGTAATATAGGACCACACAGGACCCTGGGTGGTAGAGTGGGCAACTCTAAAGTCCCGACAGAGCTCTGTTGAGCTTGCTCTCCCCCCCTCACTCGCTCGTTCTCTTTCTCCCGGCACTGCAGGCTGCCCTTTTATACTGGGCTCCTGCCTGCAGTGGTGTCTTTTTCTGCCCACAAAGAAATCCGCAGCAGTCCCGACAGAGCTCCGTTGAGCTCGCTCACTCCCCCTCTCTCACTTGCTCATTCTTAATCTGTCCCAAACACTGATTTCCTACAGCAACCGCGCCATTCTGCGCTGGAACTGCGCAAACACATTTTGGCTAGGATATGAAAAATAACAGCTGTACTGTTCATAAAGAGGTGTGAAAAAATGCCATCATTGAAAATCTGGCATGAAAACATTACAGATTTGCAAAGTTACAAGGGTGCGTGGAAACTGTGCAACACACGCATGTAACACAGTCATTTTATGGACTTTCGCCATCAAATTTTCAACATAGGCATTTTAGGACCTCTGCTCATGAACAGTGTCACTGTCATTTTCTTAATCTGTCCCGAATACTGATTTCCCACACCAACCATGCTATTCTGCGCTGGAAGTGTGAAAACTCATTTTGGCGAGGATGTGTAAAATGACAGCTTTACTGTTCACAAGGAAGTGTGGGAAAATGCCGGTGTTGAAAATCTGGAGTGAAAATATTACAAATTCACGAAGTTATGAGCGTGCATGGAAACTGCGCAATGCACACTTGTGAAACAGTCATTTTTTGGATTTATTTCACCAAATTTGCAACATAGGCTTTTTGAGAGCCCACCTCATGAACAGTGGCATTGTCATTACGCTAATCGGTCCTGAAAGGTGATTCCACGCAGTGACCGTGAAATCACCTTTCAGGACTGAGTAACACCATGACAGTGACTGAATTCATGAAGAGGGATCCCAATGACCCCATTTGAAAATTTGGTGCCAAAATTCCCAAAAATGCCCAAGATATGCACCAAAGTTGAAAAAACCCTATTTATGCCATTATACAGCTTACTGGCATTTCTGGGATTTCTGCGGTCGGCTTTGAAGAAGTGCAGGCGTTTTCCCAATCCACGAGTCGTTCGCCAGGCTCTGAAGGTATTAATAGGTGAGGGTGTGGGGAGGTGATGAAGTCGCAGAGGTGGAGGCGCAGGTTGGGGGCAGGAGCACCCAGAACACTGAGGGACTGTTTTCTCGTTTTTGGTAAAAAAAACAAGCGGATAACCTGACTCAGTTTTCTTTTTACGCAGGTGTGTTTGATACACTGGGTGGGCTCCCAGTGTACCACCCTACATTGTGGGGAGGGACCGATGCCAGCTGAGGGACTGGGCCCCCATTGGCACAGAAACACGTGGGGAGCATGATGCTGAGGGGATTTGGCACCCTCTGGCACTCAGCAGAAATCGGGGTGGGGGGGGCGTTATGCTGATGGGTGAGTAATTTTTCTTCAAACACCAGGAAATCTTACTGTATTCTGACTTATGCAAATTACCAAGCAGTGCCTTTGGAGGTGGGTCTATAACCTACTTAGGAAACAGGGTCTGCAGGACTGCTGGGCCAAACCTGGCATCTCTGGCCTGGATATCCAAACAATAATGTTTGGTGAATGTGTGAACTGTCTTTCAGGCTGCAGCTTTGAAAATGTCCACTAGGGGAATATCTCTAGCATCTGCCACAGAAGCTGCAGTACCCCTAGTTGCATGGGCCCTGACACCTACAGGTGGTTGCTTACCAACCTTGCTATAGCAAAACTGAATACAAGCCACAATCCATCTTGCAATAAATCATTTTGTGGCAAGCTTCCCTTTTCACACCTCTCCATAAGTAAGGAAGAGTTGGGTCTGATCCTGTCTGTGACCCTTTGTGTGGTCAAGATAATATTTATTTATTTTATTGGAACATCAGTTTAACAACCTTTGAGCCAGAGGCTCATTTACAAAGGTACCTCGTCACAGAGAGGACAAAACAGTGCAAACATCATATGCTGTATACAAAAGAAAAAAAAAACCAAAAAACAGAGTACTGTTAAGAGACAAGGCGAGTTGGCAAAGCATAAGTCAGACCAATGTATTCCATACCATTACAGATGAGCCTTACAGGATTGACAGTAAGTAGTTGATACATGCCAAGTAGTACAGTAGGCTGACATAGGCAGGGCTAGGCAGAAGAAATCAATGTAGAGGAGTGTGGGGAAGAAAGTAGCAATATAGGTAGAGATAGACAGAAGGTCTGTGAGCCGCTCAGGGAGCTTTGTCTGGACAAGAGTTGGAAAATGACTTAGAGGCAGACACAGCTGCGTGTAGTGCGCAGGTGTTTTCTAAGGATGGTTTTGAAGTGACAGATTGTGGAGGCATCAGTGATACTGGTGGGGAGAGTGTTATACCAAGAAGGGGCTCTGTAGGGGTATGCCCTTTGACCTAGCGAGGTTCTTGCCCTCGGTACTACCAGTGCAGTTTTGCAGGAGATTCGGGTATGCACTGGAGGGTTTGCTCGGTGGATAGAGGCAGTCAGACCTGGTGGGGGATAGACCAAGGAGCGACTTTTTAGTTAGGAGGCAGGTTTGGTATTTGAGGTGTTCATCTAGGTTGAGTAGATTAGCCATGGTGTATAGATGGCAGGTATGGGTTAGTCTTGGTGCCCCAGTTATTAGCCTACATGCCTTGTTTAAGGTGAGGTGGATCTTGTGTAGGGCGGTCTGGTCAGCAGCCCCATATACAGGTAAGCCATAGTCTACTAGGGATAGTACAGAAGACGTGACTGCGAGTCGGAGGGCGTCAGAGGGGAGACAGTTTTTATGATGGTAAAGGATACCCAGCCGAGTGTTAGAGGCTGAAGCAAGGGCAGAGATGTGGGCATGAAATGAGACAGCAGGGTCAAAAGTTATCCCTAGGTATTTATACAAGTGAACTTGCTCAATTGGGAGTTTTGAGCTGGAGTGGATTTGGAGTGGATAATTACTAGATTTATTTTGGGGGTGGGCAAAGAGCATGGTTTTGGTTTTTAAGATTAATTACAAGTCTGTGTAGTGAACCCAGACTTCTGCGTCATTGTAGGATACTTGCAAAGAGTCCTGAAGGGAGATGTGATTACGGTCCGAGGCAAGGAGTACAGCATCGTCTGCGTAAAGTAAGATTTTACTGGTACAATCACCTGGCAGGGAGTTGAGAAAAAGAGAAAAGAGCAAGGGCCCAAGAATGGAGCCCTGCGGGACTCCGGAGCAGATAGGACAGGCACTGGAGAATGTCCCATTAACTTTAACACATTGTGAGCGGGCAGATAAGTAGCTGGAGCACTAGGAGACGGGCCCAGCGGCAAAGCCTACGTGGCTAAGGGCATCCAGCAGGAGGGGGTGGGAAACAGTATCGAAGGCTTTTGATAAGTCTATGAACACTGCACCCGCTATGGAGCCAGAGTCCAGAGAGGAGTGAAGAAAGTTAGAGAACTCAAGGCGGGCAGTGTTGGTGCTGTGGCCAGCTCTGAACCCATGTTGTCCAGGGCAGAGGATGCTGTATTTGTCTAGGTATTCAGAGATTTGGGAGGACACAATCTTTTCTAAGGCCTTTGAGAGAGGAGAGAGGATTGAGACAGGCTGATAGTTACCAGGGAGAGTCCTAACCCCACCCTTGTGTACTGGGATGACTGTAGCAATTTTCCAGGCAGTGGGGAATTGCCCTAGGCAGAGAGATTTGTTAAAGAGGCTGGTGATTGGTGAGATAACCAGATCCAGAACCTGACAGAGGAGACTGGGATTGAGGGAGTCACTGCCAACAGTATTGCTCTTTAAGGCCTTGAGTAGGTAAGGTCTGACTTCCCAGGCAGTAACATGGTGCAGGTAGAACCAAGGGTGTGTGAGAATAGGGACAGACCGGGAGGAGGGGTGGCGAAGAAGTTGTCCGGGAGCACAGGGCTAAGGTCAATGAAGGATTTGTTGAGGTGGTTGGCAATGAGGACTGGGTCTGTGGAGATAGAATCATCAATGTTGATGGCCTTGAAGCTGAGAACAAGTTCCAGGCCCACCACTTCCACGACCCACTTGTCTGTGGTGATGTTTTTCCACTCCTGGAAGTAATGGGCCAGCCTGCCCCCTACCAGAATTGGGGAGGCAACCCGAGCAGCCCCCTCAGAGAGTCTGCTTGGATTGAGCTACAGGCTGAACAGAGAGGTTAGTATGGCCATTAGCCCTCCTACCCCTACCCCTGAAGTATCCCCTGGACTGGTACTGGGGAAAAACTTGAGGCTGGAAGCAAGGCCTGTAAGGAGTTCTACCTCTGCCACCCCTTGCATGGTGCTTTTGGGGGCTGGCAGCCTCTCCTTAGCTGCTGCACTTTTGTAGGCAGCCTTGTATTCGTCCATTTTTTTCATATATGCCTCTGTTTGTTCCCCAAACAGAGACACCAGGTCACAAGGGAAATCCATTGCTTTGTTCTGAGTGTAACCCCCCTGCAAATGGGGGTTCCCAAAAGACTTCCAGGAGCTTGCTTGAATGCTCCAAGCCTGAATGGTGTTTGGCATTTAAGCCATTTATCAGTGAGTGTTTTTAGAGCCTCTGGTACTGTCTCTTTAAGAGCTGTCTGCTTGCAGACTAATTAGTTTGTATGGGGGGACTGTGTGCTTCTCTGAGTACCACTCGAGCTGCTGCCAATTCACTTCATTTTTGCAGTCACTAGGAGTGCAAAGGAACCTATCTGAAAGATGTAACTGTTTGCCAGAAATTATTTAGAGTAATAATGAAATTACAGTTTGTCTAACCTGCTTTCTTTGCAGTCAGAACTGTCTGCCTAGTTCCCATTCTAGTTTTGAACTGCTGAACTGGACCAATCAGTGTGGGGTAAGCTAGCTCTAAAATGGTGCCTTGGACGAATCAGAACTTGGACTCATAATCTGAGCCAGCCACAAGAGGATTGTATGGGCAGTGACTCTGGGAGATGTAGTTTAGACTTCAGTGCCTTTTGGACCAACAGCAGCAGTCTATTGTGAGTGACAGCCAATCCAGTCAAGAACTGGGAGGAACTCAAAGGAAGTGCCGGTTTTGTCGGGTTGGAGTTTCAGTTGAGCTTTGGCAGTGAAGAAGGAAGGAGCCCTGTGCTTTTTCAGTGTGCAGTTTTAGTCAAAAACGTGTTAAGGCCCAGAGTTCCGGTCTGCAGCTTGTGTAACAGCTTGTTAGGACTGAATCCGTCCCTGTGAAAAGAATCAAAGGATCTCTGAAGAGTAGAAACCAGGCTCACCCTGTAGAAGACTGGAGGAATTGCTGAAAATTGCCTCGGTCTGTCAGGAACTGAATCTGCTGTGTGTTCTCCCGGGTATTGTGCAGTAATTGCATCGGGATACAGATGCAGCCTGCCTGGTATAGTGCTTTCTTTTATATGGATGTGTGAAGAGGTTTGTGTACCTCAAGTGAGCCGTGCTGACATTGAAGGACCCTATCTTATTTGGAGGTCATGAGTATTCAGGGTCGCTCCCTGTTGAATTGCCACATTAAATCCAAATGGAATTACTGTACTGCTGACTGTTTAATTCTCCTTTTCTCTGTGTGAAAGGGCCCCTACCAGCTGCCACGCAGTTAGGACTAGCCACTAGGGCTTGGTACCCAGGGACAGTAACTGATAGGGATAGGCCTGTGCACAGAGCCATAAGGTAGATTATTAGAGTGATAAGCTAATTAACCTGATTTCCCCGTCCTTGTTATATCCCCTAAATAAATCAGAGCTGCTTGTTTCAGCAAAGTTATACTGCCTGAGGTATTTGTCTATGTTAAAGTACTGTACTGTGATTGTTACACTGTATCTCATTTCACAGGAGGTCCCAGTGCGGAACCAGACCTGGGGTAAGTGTATACTGTGAGGTAATTCTGATATATTGTGTGGGCCACTAGTGGAAGAAAGGGTTGCAGTGTCCCAGAGGGCTGTGACCAAGTTAGTTTAACTATTGCAAACCCTGACCTCTGGGTGGAGGCACCCGCCATTGGATCCAGGCCCCTCAACCTGTTAGTGGCAAATCAGGCAGGGGTAGTAGCCCCTGGGATAGCGCCATCTAGGGGTTACATGAGTATCTTGAGTCAGGTTTGTAGTCCTGAGCCAGGCAAACCTCCTCAAAGATACAGAAGATGCCATTTGTCTGGATGCAGTGTTGTTAACATTCACTGCCATCCTGAATTGCGTTTTAGAGGCTTTGATGCCCCTTTTTGCAGCTTTCTCCAGGTCAGCAGCCATGGGAGGAGGGGCTGCCTTGGCAATTTCCAGGACGGTGGACCACATGTTCTTTTGGTACCTGGCTATATATGCCATATAAGTAGCTTGTCTTATAGCCAGGGAAGATCCTAAATAAATTTTCTTTGCAATGGAATCCACTCTCCTAGAATCTTTTTCTGGGGGGTGGAAGGCCAGAGGGATGCCAGCTTTGTCACAAGCTACAGCCTGTACCGCTCCTTCATGACTGGGATGCCCAAAAAGGAAATCAGCCCCAGTCTTGGCTACCCAATACTTTCTGTCAGCCTTCCTGTCTGTGGGAGGAACAGAAGTAGGGTTTTGCAGTATCTTCATGGTCTGCTTTCTTAATGATTTGTAAAGAGGGAGGAGCAACCTCTATGATGGTGGGACATCCATCATTTCTTTATAGTCCTCTTCCTCCTCATTCTCTATATCTTCCTGGGATGAGAGGTTGAGGAACTGAGCCACTTGCTTCATAAAAGCAAAATATGAGGTAAAATCCTCAGTTCCCTTATCAGGGAATTCTGGCCTATGAGAATCAGGGGAAATGTCAGGATCAATAGGTTCCCCATAATCCTCATTTTCATCTTCATCAGGCTCCATCCCAAAATCATCATCCCCAAGAAGATCCCCACCTTGGTCAGTTGAACCGTGGGCTGAATGTGAACTGGGAGTTTGGGTAACTGGTTGCTTCCCAACCGGAACCGGGAACTGCAGAGACTGAATTATTTTAATTGTGTTAGCAAACTCTTCAGCAGAAGGAACCACAGTCTGCTTATAGCAATAAAAGCAGACACAGCTGCCAAATGCACCTTTAGGGTAGCTGGTCTCAGCCCCAAAGTGTTTAAATGGACCATATAATCCAGGACTGTGGGTAAATCAGCAGATTCTGGGGAAATATGCTTCCCAGAGCACCATATGGAAAACCTATTCCATTTGGAATTGTAAGTAGCCCTGGTGGAAGGATTCCTAGAAGCCTTCAATATATCCATTACACCTCAGGAAAGGTGTAGATCAGCAAACTCTAACTCTTCAAGAGCCAGGCCTTGAGATTGAGAGATTTGAGGTTCGGGTACCAAACCCTTCCCTGAGCAAAGGTTAACAGATTGTGATTCCTGAGAAGACACAGGGGGACGATGGACTGCTAAGGACAGTAGGAGTGGATACCATGGTTGTCTGGCCCAATCTGGAGCAATCAGAATCACTTTGCAGGATTGAGATCTGATTTTGACTAGCACTTTGAACAGGAGAGGGAAGGGGGGAAGGCATAGAGAAACTTCCCTTCCCAATTGAGAAGTAAGGCATCCAGAGGGACTGAGCCCAACACTGGGGGCCTGCAGCAAAAAAGGGGAAGTTGGTGATTGTCTGGGGCTGCAAAAAGATCTATCTGCGGGGTGCCCCATCTGGCAAATATCACCCACAGGACCAGGGGATCCAGTGAACATTCGTGATGGCCCTGGGAAATCCTGCTGAGAGCATCTGCCAGGACATTGTCCTTGCCTGGGAGGTGAACTGCCGTAAGTGAGGTGTTCAGGGAGTAAGCCAGAGACCACAACTTCATTGCTTCGGTGCACAAGGCCGTAGACCGAGTGCCTCCTTGCTTGTTGATGTACCACATTGTCGTGGTATTGTCTGTTCTGACCTGTACAACTTTGTTCTGAACAGATTTGGAAAAAGCTTGAAGTGCTAGAAAAACTGCTCTGAGCTCCAACAGGTTGATGTGGAGCAGAGATTCCTGAGGGGACCACAGTCCCTGGGTAGTGAGGTCGCCCATTTGAGCTCCCCATCCCAAGAGGGATGCATCTGTAGTAAGGATTAGAGTGAGACTGAGTGACAAAGGGGACCCCTTGTCTCAGGTTGCTCTGATCCTGCCACCACTGTAGGGCTTGGATCAGGGTTCGAGTTACTGGGATCAACTTGGTTAGAGGGTCCTTTCTTTGACACCAAAAGGCTCTCAAATGGAACTGGATGTCCCTCATCTGAAATCTTGCTCCTTGCACTACTGCTGTAGAAGCAGCCATGTGTCCCAGGAGCTGCAGAAAATGCCTTGCTGGTCGAGAGACCTGCAGGGTGAATGAGGAGGCCAGAGAGACCAGGGTCCTTGCCCTGTCCAAAGGAAGGAAGGCTCTGGCTTCCTCTGTATTCAGTTCTGTGCCTATGAAGGTGAGAAGCTGGACAGGCTCTAGAACTGACTTTGGAAGATTCAGAAGGAAACCTAGAGAGGTAAGCAGTTGCTGAGTTATCTGAAGATGTAACGTGACTTGGCCTGGAGACTGGCCTACTATGAGCCAGTCGTCCAGGTAAGGAAAGATGGCAATTCTTTGCCTTCTTAGGTAGGCAACTGCTACTGCCAGGCATTTTGTGAATACCCTTGGAGCAGAGGTGAGGCCAAAGGGCATTGCTCTGAACTGGTAATGGCCTGAGGGCAGCTCAAACCTGAGGTACTTTCGATGGGAGCTTCTGATGAGAATATGGAAGTAGGCATCCTTGAGGTCCAGGGACGCTAGCCAGTCCCCTGGCCTCAGAGAGGGTAGAATAATTCCCAGAGTCACCATTTTGAATTTTGGGTTTAAAAGGTGCTTGGTTAAGTATCTGAGATCCAGGATGGGCCACCATTCTCCTGTCTTTTTTGGGGTAAGGAAGTACCTGGAGTACAATCCTTTGCCCTGGTGCAGGGGTGGAACCCTTTCCACGGCTCTGAGAGCCAGGAGGGTAGAGACTTCTGCCTCTAGGGCAAGTGCCTCTGATGGATTTGCAGGTGGAAAGGATCTGGTTCTCATCTTTGGAAATTTTTTGAAGCTGACAACCAGTCCCTGGCTTACTACTTCCAGGACCCACTTGTCTGATGTGAGAGACTTCCAGTCCTGGACAAAGTAAGCCAGCCTACCCCCTACAGCTAGTTGAGAATCGGCCCTGGCCACCCCATCAGGGTGCCTGCTTGGCAGGGACTTTAGGCTGAGGGGTGGAAGCAGGCCTGCTTGTAACCCGTCTGCCTCTCCCTCTGAAGAACCTCCTCTGGGCGTAAGCTGAAGAGGAGGCCTGGGCTTGGTACAAAGGCCTATGAAAAGGCCTGCCCTGCCCCTGAAGGCTGCCTTTGAGGAGTGGCCTGCCTTTCCTTGGCCTGTGCACTCCTATAGGTGGTCCTATACTCATTCATTTTTTCATGTAATTCTCTGTCTGCTCCCCAAACAGAGAATTACCCACAACAGGAAAATCCATGGCCTTAGTCTGGGTATCCTGTGACAGGCTAGTACATCTGAGCCAAGCCATTCTGCGAAGTGCCACAGATGTAGCCATGACTCTTGATGACACATCATTAGAGTCCACTGCAGCATGGAATTGCACCTTAGATCATCAGCAGCCACCTGCTCCAGCTCCTTGGCAAGCTGGCCAGGAACCTGTTTTGCTAGAGCCATAACAGTATCCCATCTGGATTTCTGGTATCTAGCAACATAAGCCATATAATTTGCCTGTCTGAGTCCCAAGGATGCTACCATGTACTGTTTCTTTGCCATGGCATCAATCCTCCTGGAGTCCTTGTCAGGGGGGTGTGAAGCCAAGGGAATATTTGCCTTGTCACAGACTGCAGCCTGCACCACCCCAACATGGCTGCATTGTTGTGTAAGGAACTCCGTATCAGAGCCTGACAATGTGTACCTCTTCTCCATTCTCTTATCCACAGGAGGTATAGTGTGAGGAGTTTTTAGAATTTTTACTGTCTGTTTCCCAAAAGATTTATGCAAAGGAATAGACAGTCTCCTAGACTCTGGGATATCCATCATTTCCACATAGCCAGGCTCCTCTTGATCATCCATAGCTTCCTCCATAGGGAGCTGGAGGGTTTCAGCCACTTTTTTATAAAACATAAAATGAGAAGGGGACTCAGAAAGCCTAGGAGGAGACACTCCCGAAGGTCTGTCTGGGGAGATGTCCAGTTCAACGGGCACATCCAGACTTTCAAATCCACATTCACTCATCTCATACTCCTCTTCCCCTTCCTCCGGTTCATAAAATTCCTCTAAATCATACTCTTGAACCGGTGGAACCGGCTGAACCGTACGCATACCTGATGGTGCCGGTTCGGTCGGAACCGGGGAAAGCGACTGGACATTTTTAATCACTTTGGCTATTTCTTCAGCAGTTGGAGAGGAAAGTTTTGGCTCCACACCAGCTGATTTCCTAGTACAGATTAATATATTTTAAACAACCTGATTGGTTCAAACCGAACCGATAAAACCGTTTACAAGTTCCGCACAGAAGAATAAATGTAAAACCTATCTAGTACTCACAATACCACAGACAGAGCTTGAACCGACCGGTTGCGGTTTAAATTCGGTCAAAAAAACCGAGACAATAATACTTTAACCGGCCAAATGAACCGAGCAGAAGGAGAAATCTCCGGAGCGACTGTTCAGTGAGGTGGAGTAAAGAATCTGACAGTTTAAGTTTGAAGAACAACAGACAGAGTTTTCAACCAAGCTCGAGCTCAGCGTTCCATGCCTGGCATGGAAAGTTAACTCTTTCACCTCCAGAGCAGTTCAAAGGTTGGGACTCACTGCATACGTCATAATATAGCAAGACTTCATGTTGTTTGAAAATATAGCGTTTTCAAGCAGTGAAGGAGAGCTCTCCGAAGTCTTACTGAGGCAAGCAGAGTGAAGAATCTGACAGTTTAGAGTTATTTACCAGGGACAGTAATTTGAAAACTGAGCTCAAGCCTAGCATTCCATAATTTGCATAGGTTCTATTAACCATTTCAGCTCCGGGGCAGTCCTATGGTGAGACCATACTTTTACTGTTGAACTGTTCTACTAAATGTGATATGGAGCCTTTGTAAATGAGTCTTCGACTCAAAGGTACTTTCCGAATTGATCAATCAATAAATAAATACTGCATAAGTCAGAATACAGTAAGATATTCCTGGTGTTTGAATAACTTTCTCCAGAGCTGAGAGTCTGAAAGATAAACTGGTGAGAAGCAGATATGCAAAACACATAGAAACCAATAGGACATGTCCCCCACCCCACCCCAAGAGCATGCATAGGTGCGGCAGATGTAACATCTGTGAATTCTTTTGTCAGGGAAGAAAGTTGGACCTTCAGGGTTACAACGATAAAGTAGAAATTAAAACATTTCTTAACTGCAGTAGCACCTATGTAGTGTAGTTCCTCTGGTGCCCATGTAACTTGCTCTATGTAGGTAAGACCGTCAGACCGGTTAAACAACGCATACAAGAGCATATTCGAAACATAAGAGCAGGCTTATTACAAAAACCATTAGCTAGGCAGAACATGGACAAACATGAGAGCAAACCAGAAGGGACTAAATTAATGGCCATGGAACAGGTGGAGAGAAGTCCACGAAGGGCTGACAGACTCAATAAGCTCTCACAGCGTGAAGGTTATTGGATTTTCACATTAAATAGTGTTCAACCCAATGGACTGAAAATGTAATGGGATTTAAAACCGTTTCTAAAAAGCATTTGTCAAGGCCAAATGTTGATTGCGTTGGTCCGTTGAGCTCACTCACTGCCCCTGTCACTCGCTCGTTCTGTTTCTCCCAGTGCTGCAGGCTGCTGTTTTGTACTGGGCTCCTGCCTGCATTGGCACCCTTTTCTGTCCACAAAGAAATCTGCAACTGTCCCGACAGAGCTCCGTTGAGGTGGCTCACTCCCCCTCTGTCACTCGCTCATTCCAGTTCTGCTGACGCTGCAGGCTGGCCTTTTGTACTGGGCTCCTGCCTGCATTGGCACCTTTTTCTGCCAACAAAGAAATCCGCAGCTGTCCCAACAGAGCTCCATTGAGGTCGCTCACTCCCCCATCTCACTCGCTCATTCTGTTTCTCCCGCTGCTGCAGACTGCCCTTTTGTACTGGGCTCCTCCTCTATTGGTGGCTTTTGCTGCCCACAAAGAAATCTACAGCAGTTCCGACACAGCTCCATTGAGCTTGCTCACTCCCCCTCTCTCACTCTCTCGTTCTGTTTCTGCAGGCTGGCCTTTTGTACTGGGCTCTTACTTGTGTTGCCGCCTTTTTCTGCCCACATAAGAAATCTGCAGCAGTCACGATAGAGCTCCATTGCAGTCGCTCACTCCCCCTGTCTCACTTGCTCATTCTGTTTCTCCTGGTGCTGCAGGCTGCCCTTTTGTACTGGGCTCCTGCCTCTGATGGCACCATTTTCTGCTCACAAAGAAATCTGCAGCAGTCCCGACAGAGCTCTGCTGAGTTCGCTCACTTTCCCTCTCTCACTTGCTTGTTCCGTTTCTGCCGCCGCTCCAGGCTGCCCTTTTGTACTGGGCTTCTGCCTGTGTTGCCACCTTCTTCTGCCCACAAAGAAATCAGCAGCAGTCACAATAGAGCTCTGTTGAGCTCACTCACTCCCCTTTTCTCACTCGGTCATCCTGTTTCTCCCACTGCTGCAGGCTGCCCATTTGTACCGGGCCCCTGCATGCATTGCTGCCTTTTTCTGCCCACAACGAAATCTGCAGCAGTCCCAACAGAGCTCTGTTGAGTTCGCTCACGCCCCCCCTCTCTCTCACTCGCTAATTCTGTTTCTGCCGGCACTGCAGGCTGGCCATTTGTACTGGGTTCCTGCCTGCGTTGCTGCCTTTTTCTGCCCACAAAGAAATCCGCAGCAGTCATGATAGAGCTCCATTGAACTCGCTCACTCTCCCTCTCTCACTCGCTCGTTGTGTTTCTCCTGGCGTTGTAGGCTGCCCTTTTGTACTAGGCCCCTGCATGCATTGCTGCCTTTTTCTGCCCGCAAAGAAATCCGCAGTAGTCCCAACAGTGCTCCGTTGAGCTCACTCACTCCCCCTCTCTCACTCACTCGTTCTGTGTCTCCCGGTGCTGCAGGCAGCCCTTTTGTACTGGGCTGCTTCCTGCGTTGGCATCTTTTCCTACCCACAAAGAAATCTACAGCAGTTCTGACACAGCTCCATTGAGCTTGCTCACTCCCCCTCTCTCACTTGCTCGTTCCGTTTCTGCAGGTGCTGCAGGCTGGCCTTTTGTACTGGGCTCCTGCCTGCGTTGCCACCTTTTTCTGCCCACAAAAGAAATCTGCAGCAGTCACGATAGAGCTCCATTGCGGTCGCCCACTTCCCCTATCTTACTTGCTCATTCTGTTTCTCCTGGTGCTGCAGGATGCCCTTTTGTACTGGGCTCCTGCCTCTGTCGGCACCTTTTTCTGCCCACAAAAAAATCTGCAGCAGTCCCGACAGAGCTCTGCTGAGCTCGCTCACTCCCCCTCTCTCACTCGCTTGTTCCATTTCTGCCACTGCTCCAGGCTGCCCTTTTGTACTGGACTCCTGCCTGTGTTGCCGCCTTCTTATGCCCACAAAGAAATCAGCAGCAGTCATGATAGAGCTCCATTGAACTTGCTCACTCTCCCTCTCTCACTTGCTCGTTGTGTTTCTCCCAGCGCTGCAGGCTGCCCTTTTGTACTGGGCTCCTGCCTGTGTTGGCACCTTTTTCTGCCCACAAAGAAATCTGCAGCTGTCCCGACAGAGCTCCATTGAGTTCGCTCACTCCCCCTGTCTCAGGCGCTCATTCTGTTTCTCCTGGCACTGCAGGCTGCCTTTTGTACTGGGCTCCTGCCTCTGCTGGCACCTTTTTCTGCCAACAAAGAAATCTGCAGCTGTCCCGACAGAGCTCCATTGAGCTCACTCACTGCCCCTCTCTCACTCGCTCATTCCGTTTCTGCCGGCGCTGCAGACTGCCCTTTTGTACGGAGCTCCTGCTTAGATTGCCGCTCTTTGGAGATGGAGAGAGGATCACAGATGTAGAAGTGGGTAGCCACCTGGGAACTAGCGACCATCGAACAGTATGGTTCACAATAAACACAGCAATAGAGTCAAGCCATACAAAGGCAAAAGTACTGGACTTTAGGAGGGCTGACTTTGCAAAAATGGGTGAGTGCCTAAGGAATGCACTTGCAAATGGGCAGGAAGAAGGGGTGGAAGAACAATGGGGAACAATAAAAACTGCCATCACAGAGGTATGAAGCAAATAAACTTTTGTGTGAAGTAAATAAACAAAACAAAGCGATGTAAGAAACCACTATGGTTCTCAAAGAAAGTGGCAGTGAAGGGTCAAGACAAAAAGAAAGCATTCAGGAAGTACAAGGAATCACAGAAGAAGCAGGACAGAGAACTGTATCAGTTAAAGCAAAAGGAAGCTGGGAAGGCAGTCAGAACAGCAAAGGCCCAAACCGAGGAAAAGATAGCCAACTCAGTTAAGAAGGGGGATAAAACCTTTTACAGGTACATCAGGAAGTGAAGGAAGTCCAAGGGAGGGATAGTGAGGCTTAATAAAGGGGATGGGGGTGGGCAGAGGGTGACTGTGAAAAGGCAGAGATACTAAACAAATATTTTTGCTCAGTATTTACAAATGAAGAGGGGGATTTACCTAAAACAAACAATAGAAACACTCTGGATACAGAAGTTGATACCAGCCCATTTACAGAAGAAAGGGTTCTGAAAGAAGTCTTAAAACTGAAGGTGGACAAAGCAATGGGGCCTGATGGGATTCATCCCAGAATTCTAAAAGAACTAAGGGTAGAACTAGTGACACCACTGACTACCCTCTTTAACAAATCATGGGAGGATGGGGTGGTACCCGAGGACTGGAGGAGGGCAGATGTGATTCCCCTTCACAAAAGTGGGAGCAAGGCAGAAGCAGGAAACTACAGACCTGTTAGTTTAACCTCAGTGATAGGGAAAATGATGGAATCACTTCTGAAGGAAAGAACTGTCGAGTATCTAGAGGCCTGAGGGGCACAGGACCCAAGGCAGCATGGATTCACAGTGAGAAGGTCATGCCAGACGAATCTGATAGATTTCTTTGACTGGGTGACCATAGCAGTAGATCGGGGAAGGCTGTGGACATGGCCTACCTAGACTTTAGCAAGGTATTTGACACAGTCCCACACAAAAGATTAATTTACAAGTTAGCCAGCCTGGGAGTAGGTCCCAAGATGACAGCCTGGGTAAAGAATTGGCTGGAGAATAGGACACAGAGAGTAATAGTAAATGGAGTCCACTCTGAAGAAAGGGGGATTACTAGTGAGGTACAGCAGGGTTCAGTATTAGGACCGGTCCTCTTCAATGTCTTTATAAGCGACATTGCAGAGGGACTAAAAGGAAAAGTTTGTCTCTTTGCAGATGATATAAAGATCTGCAATAGAGTTGATGCACAAGGTGGGGTGGAAAGGATGAGAAGGGACTTGGCAAGGTTAGAGGAATGGTCAAATGTATGGCAGGTTAGATTCAATGCTTAGAAGTGCAAGGTAATGCACCTGGGAAACAAAAACCCAGGGAAAGAGTACACAATGGGGGGGTGAGATACTAACAACAACAAAAATGGAAAGGGACCTGGGGGTAGTCATATCAGATGACCTAAAGGTAGGCAAGCAATGTGAGAGGGCAGCAAGGAGGGCTAGGGGGATACTGGGATGCATAGGGAGAGGCATCACCAGTAGAAAACAGGAAGTTATCATCCTTCTGTACAGACAGCTGGTGAGACCCCATCTGGAGTACTGCGTGCAGTTTTGGAGACCCAATCTCTGCAAAGACATAGACAGGATGGAAGCTGTCCAGAGGAGGGCAACTAAAATGGTGCAGGGTCTGCACCGGAAGACATATGAAGAGAGACTTAAGGAGCTTAATATGTATAGCCTCGAGGAAAGGAGGGAGAGGGGGGACATGATAGAAACTTTCAAGTACCTCAAGGGAATCAACAAAGTCCAAGAGGGTAGCATCTTTCAAAAAAAGAGGTGTGCAAGAACAAGGGGCACAATTTGAAGATGGGGGTGGCTCAGAGGTAATTTAAGGAAGTATTTTTTCGCAGAGAGGGTTGTGGATGCATGGAACAGCCTTCCGGAGGAGGTTGTGGAGTCAAAAACAGTGGTGGAATTCAAGCATGCATGGGACAGTCATAAGGCAATTCTAGGGGGTGGGGCTAGGAAGAAGTAGGCTGCTGGTTAACTAGGATCTACAGCTTATCCATTAGGTAGGGAAATGGGCAGACTGGGTGGGCCAAGCGGTCCTTATCTGCCGTCAATTCTATGTTTCTATGTTTTCTGCCCACAAAGAAATCTGCAGCAGTCCCAACAGTGCTCCGTTGAGCTCACTCACTCCCCCTCCCTCAATCGCTCGTTCTGTGTCTCCTGGCGCTGCAGGCTGCCCCTTTGTACTGGGCTGCTGCCTGCGTTGGCACCTTTTCCTGCCCACAAAGAAATCCGTAGCAGACCCGACAGAGCACAGTTGAGCTCGGTCACTCCCCCCGCCCCCTACTCCCTCAATCCTAATCTGTCCCAAACACTGATTTCCGATGGCGACTGCGGTATTCTGCACTGGAAACACAAAAACACATTTTGCCCAGGATGTGAAAAATGACAGCTGTACTGTTCATAAGGTGTGGAAAAATGCCAGTGTTGAAAATGTGGTGTAAAAATATTACTAATTTGCATAGTTACAAGGGTGCATGAAAACTGCACAATGCACGCTCATAACACAGTCATTTTACAGAGTTTCGCTACAAAATTTTCAACATAGGCATTTTAGGACCTCTGCTCATGAACAGTGACAGTGTGATTTTCTTAATGTGTCCCGAACACTGATTTCCCACAGCGACCACACTATTGTGCACCGGAAGAGTGAAAACACATTTCGGCCAGCATGTGAAAAATGACAGCTGCACTATTCATAAGGAGGTGTGAAAAAATAGCAACGTTGAAAATTGTAGTGAAAATATAAATTCGCGAACTTGCGCGCGTGTGTGCAAACTGTGCAACGCACGCTCGTAAAACAGTCGTTTTATTTTTTTCCACCAAACTTGCAATATAGGCTTTTTGAGAGCCCACCTCATGAACACTGGCACTGTCATTTCGTTTGTCGGTCCCAAAGGTAATTCCGCCGCATTGACCGCCAAATCACCTTCGGGACCGATCAACACCATGACAGTGCCAGAATTTACGAGGAGGGGCCCAAAAACCCCATATTGAAAATTTGGTGCCAAAATTCCACAAATGCCTAAGATATGCATCAAAGTTGAAAAGCTAAAAATGTATTCCATTATTCAGCTTACCAGCATTTCCTCAGTTCGCGGTCGGCTTTGAAGAGTGCAGACATGTTCCCGGTCCACCAAAGTTCATCATGCCAGATTCCGGAGGTACGTATGGGGTGAGGGGGGTATGGGGAGGCAGGGTGCGCAGTGGGTGGGCACAGGTTGTGGGAGGGGAGCAGGGAGACCGCGAGGGACCGTTTTCTTTTTTGACAGGGTAATAAATAAATAAATAAATCCCAGGACCATTTATTTTTAACAGGGGCATGTGGCACACTGGCGTGGGCTCCCAGCATGCCAATGGACTCTTTTATTAGGGGGGCAGCTGTAGCCAATGGGGGATTGGGCACCCCTGTCAGCTTGCAACAAAAGCGGGGGGTTACATTATGCCGATGGGGATTGGGCACCCCTGTAGGCACACAACAAAAGCGGGGGTGACATTATGCTGACGGGATTGGGCACCCCAGTTGGCACACAACAAAAGTGGGGGGGGTGTTACATAATGCCGATGGGGAGTGGGCTCCCCCGTCAGCAACATCACTCGGGCACTGAAGCTGAAAGGGATTGGGGCCCCGTCGGCGAACAAACACGGTGACGGGGGACACGCTGCTGAGGGGGACTGGACACCCCCTCAGCGGTGGGAGTGCTTAATATTGTTTATGAACATGGCAGCAAGCCGCTGCCATGTTCACAAACAATATCACTATTACAAGGTTCAGTCCAGCAATGACGGGTCAATCCCTCATTGCAGCGGAATGGTTTACGCTGCAATGACCAGGCGGCCCAGATTGCAGCGGCTGAAACCTTACAAGGTTGTGGCATGCTGGCCAAACTAGTGTAAGCAGCAACGTGCCACGGCATTGGGGAAAGCGGGCCAAGCCTTTAAAGGGTGTGGGGGCATTGGCCACAACAGTGTCGTGCCTCCACAACCTGCCGCAATATGTTTCTTGCGCATGCACGCAATCAACATAAAAAGGAGAAAATAGAAGGACCAGGTTGTTAATATTTCAGCATACTGATGTTTACTAATGTTGTAGAACATTAGTAAACATAAGGCAATTCTAGTGGGGGGGGTAGGAGGAAGTAGGCTGTTGGTTAACTAGGATCTGCAGCTTATCCATTTGGTAGGGAAATAGGCAGACTAGGTGGGCCAAGCGGTCCTTATCTGTTCTCAAATTCTACGTTTCTATGTTGTTTTTTATTCTCTCTTTTCTTTCTCTTTTCAGTTCCACGTTTGGAGAAATTATGCTGTGGATGAGCGATCCCCCTAAAAGAATGGAACAGAAAGTTAGAGGGAGTGATCACTACCAAAGTATTCTTCCCACTCTATGGACTTAAGAAAATTGACCATCTCTAAGTAAGATGCCAAACCAAAACACCCTCCCCCTTTCTGCATATCATATGACTGACTTAATATGCTGTCTGAGCCTAAAAAACATATTAAACATGAAAAGTCATGAACTGACACAAGATAAATTAATAGGTTGTGGAATTTTGGGCACAGTTTAAACTCTTCTTTATGCTTTTGCCGCTTGAAAAGAGTATACTGTAATAATGTTTGACTAACTGGTTTATGAATTTTGTTTACATAGCACTAAAATTTTATGTACTTAGTATTTGTGATTTTGACTAGCTCACTCATGAATGGAATTGTTGAATTGATCAGTAAAAATACTAGGACTTTAACCAGTGTTTGCTAAAATTAAACTCAGGTTAAAAGCACAATAGAAGGAGTAGCAGCTTGAAAGTAAGCACAATTGTTATGCTTAACCTTTGAGTTTCAAAATGGCTAAATAATCTTTCAATGCAATTTTTCATGTTTTGTCACTAACTTTATAATTATTTCACTTGATTACCATGTAGAAAATTGTCATTATTGATTCCTGATAATTTAAATTGCATAAAGTGAAAAACTTGGACCAATGTTAAAACCCCCCAGAGCCACTGCAATTTATTCTAACTTTGCCTTTTGAACATTGGGGGCTCCCATGCTAAGGCATTTTTGGCCTCCACCCCCTGAGGAAGACCACACCCCTGGTTGAAGCACTAGGGAATGAGTTTGTTGGTGGGCACACCTGTTTGAACAAGAAGCAAGCATGTTATATGTATTGAACCGTTTGTGAAGGAATAAATTATTTTAAATGAAATACTGAATTGATTGGGTCGTATTGCACTTGGAGTGCTGAGCTGTTTTTGGTGGACAGTTTAGAGTTTGGGGCTAGCAAACCCTTGCTTTAGCACCTGGCTAGAGTTGTGCAGGCATTCAAGGAGATTTTGGACAGTACAGATTTTGGCTTGTTGACTGTCACCACCAGGGCATCGAATATCAGTCTGGTTCGAGTTAATGTCTGCAGTAGATGGTCCCTGGAGTGGACTTTAAATAGCCAGTCATCCAGGTAGGGGAAAAACATACTGGGTTTCTCTGCGAAAGGCTGCTACCACTACTGCCAAGCACTTGGTAAAGACCTGTGGCAGAGAAGACAAGCCAAAGGGCAATACTCTGAACTGGTAATGCTCCCCCTTGAACAAGAACCTCAGATATTATCTGTGAGGTTTCCTGATTTTGATATGGAGATAGGTACCATTTACATCCAGGGAACATATCCAATCCTGTTTGCAGCAGGGGAAGGAGACCCTGCAGAGAGACCATCAGAAAATGAACATTACATACCTACCGTAATTCTTGATCTTCTCTTGTATGTTTACCATTCATTACTGCTGGATGTAAGCCGGAGGCGTGCACCTGCACGGGAGCTTGCTTTTCTTTGGGGGGGGAGTCAGCACTGATGACACCACCTTTGAGGCAGACGCATTGCATGGCACATGAGGATTGGTCATTAGGTGCCAAATACTCCTCCTCCTCCTCCACCCTAGTTCTGTCCTGCCGGAGAGGAAGGAAAAAGGGGGATAGCAAAAACCAAAGATGAGGCAAGAGAGCCTAGGGATAGGAAAAGGAAAGGATATAAACTGAAAAAGGAATAAGCTGACCAGAGGACAGAGGGATTAAACTTTTTCCTAAGTGTCCATAGGGCCCCAACCTCTGGGTGGCAGCTCAGGAAGACAGAGAAAAGAGAAAAGAAAGATATAACACATGTAGGGAATGAAGGAAGGTCCTCCACCATGCTGAGCTGGAAGACCATTGGCTTATTTTAGCCTCAAAAACCTGAGAGGTATGAAGACACAGGTGCAGGATCCCATTAACTTCAGGGACCACTGGATGGAGATCCAGGACAAAAGAATTTGAAATGATCTTGGAGAAAATAAAGCATGGCGGAGTCTGCCCCCCCCACCCCACCCCTACACCCACATTTGTGATGAAAGTCCTGGAGCATGGCCCTCTACAGCTTACCACCTGATGGCTTAGCCAAGGGGGGGGGGAACCTCTTAACAGGAGAGGACTTTGTCCAGAATGACCCCTAAAAGTAGGGGGGAAGTGAGAAAGGAAAAAAGGGGGGAATCCCTATGGGTCCTCCTACGAGATGCACTGATGAAGTCCCCACTATAAGCAGAAGAAAATGGATCAACAGATCAGTGCTAAATTATGCAATGAAACCCACAGTGCACCCCACTGAGAATCCCAGGGAGTTCCCTCTGAGTCCAGGGTGAAGACCCTATTCACCACCCTCCTAGGATGGGCACTCTTTGACTTTAGAGAAGGAAACAGAGAGCCCTGAGGTACCAGGGGGACTCTGCCCCCAACTGGCCTTGAAGAGGGGGAAGGCAAGCAGGGTGGAGGCAGTGCCCAAGAGTTGAGGCTCAAGAGGGGAAGGTGGGTGAGAATCATCAATGAATGGTGAAGATACAAGAGAAGAGCAAGAATTACGATAGATATATCATTTTCATATCTTCTCTTGTCAGTCTTCACCATTCATCACTGCTGGGTGAGTACCAAGCCCCCCAGAGGGGACCTGGCTCTTCCCTGAGGGAGCAGCATCTCTCAGCCTCCCGTGGGGGAGACGCAGGAGGGGGTGACCCTATAGCCATCCTAGACCAAAAATAGCCTACGGCTGGTCAGGACAAGGAGGTGTCCCTTGTGGTTGGGGGGGCAGCAGACACCCCTGTAGATTCCTCCTTACCCTGCTGGAGAAAAGAGAGGTCCCCTTGAAAGTGGAGGAAGTCACCCTACACCAGGCAACAGGTGACAATCTAGACAGTTGAAGCCATTCCATTCACCTGATGCAGATCGCTGTCCCTACCAGTCTGGAAGCCAATTCACTGGCATCACACGATACCGTTGCAAGCTCCAGACCCCATGCACAGAGGGCAAAGGCTTGCCTAGATTTCTCAGAATCTGGCAAAGATGCTAATACCTGCACCAGCATCGACCAAAGTTACCTGTTGTAGGCAGCATGGTGAGCCTGATGGGAGGTGATGCAGAGTAACACACGAGCTGAGGAGAAAACTCTTCTTCCCTACCAGTTGAACTCAGCAGAATCTGTATCCAGTGGTCAGTCATGTGCCGGATGTTGAAGCATGGAAGGAGTATCTGAAGCTGTCAGACCCGAGGTTGGGTGAGGCAGAAAACCAAGAGACTCCTGGGCAGTGCAGTACTTCCTCCTGCAGTCCGCTGGGGCTGGGAGTGAGGCAGCTGGTGACTGCCAGGTGTGGATTGACACTTCCTGGAAGGGAATAGGCCAGGAAGGTACCACCAGGTGGTTAGCACTAAATTCATTCAAAAAGGAGCACGTCTCCCGCTCGGTATTGCGTCTTATCACATGGGAAATGTGGAGCTCATGAACCTACCTAGAGAGGAATCGTTGATTTGGTGAAATCAGTGTCGGAGGAAAGGTGGACAGAATGTTCCTCTTCCTCAGATGAGGAAGCCGAGGAAGTCGAGGAGCTTGGATGCTCAGAGTCCTCCTGTGGAGAGGGAGACAGGCCAAAGACCTGCTCATCCATAGCTCTAACATACATAGGGAAGGCCGCCGCAGTGGCCCTGAATATCTCCCAGGTTAAAGGTCCCATAGGACCCACATGGCCTGGGAGAGGGGAGGTGTCTGCAGAGGGATTGGGGAAGGGCACCTAACTGAAAGTTCCCGGCCTCTGCTAGGGCTCTGAAACCCCCCCCCAGTAGATCCTCCCACATGGGGGGAACTGAGGGTCGATCCAGTCAGCAGACACTGCAGATGTGAAAGCAAATCCTGGTTGAGCCAAAAGAAAGAATCTCCCCTGTGGTGCGACTGGGGTTGCATGGATCCAGAACCCTCAGCGCTGCCCACTAAGGGCACCCCTGAAGTCTCAGAGAAGGAGAAACAGGTCTCAGCACTGTGGCTCCCCCACCCCCCACAGGGTAGTGGAAGAAGGCATTTGCATTTCACCCCAGCCTCTCAACCCCTCGGACTCCGAGGCCGGCCTCTTCCTCGAACCCAGTGCTAAGGCGTCCCCCAATCCTGCAAGTCCCCCAAGGGAGGCCGCAGAAGAAGAGGTCCCCATCCCCACCAAGGTGGCCAAGGCAGCACCAGAGGTGGCAGCTGCCCTGGCCCCCGAGGTCGGGATCATCACACCATGTCCCCCCAGAACCAACATCCACCGCAGGGCCCCAAACACCAGAGTCGGCGTGGAGGCCCACAGAAACCGCAAACTCCGGGGAGCCAAGAAGGTGAACACTTGGCCACCTGGTGCCAAGTCCAAGGGGCTGCCCGACTCCGAGGAGTTGGGATGCCAGTCTGGATTGGCCAGCAAGTTATCCGCCTCCCAAGAAGCGGAGACTACACATACCACCAGACTAGCAACCCCAGGAGCTGCAAACAGCACCGCTGTGGGACACGGCATCACCTGCGGCACTGTCTCAATCACCGGCACTCTGAATGGCACCAGGATCTGAAATGGCACCAGCAGGCAGCACCGAGGGTCCACCGGTACTGGGCCCAGTAGCCGTGGGCTGCAACACTGGGGGAGTCTGCATCTCTGTGGAGGTGACTGCTGTAGGGGTGCTCTCGACCCGACTCTGAAGGGAACCAGGCTACTCTTCCAGCACTGCGGTAGAAATCTCTCCGATGGCAAAGCTGGAATCAGAAGAGGAGGTTTCCTCCTCACCAGGCCGTATAGACCCAAGAAGGGACCCCGAGGCAGGGTCAAGTGATCTTGCCATGGCATCCCTAGAATGACATCGTCCTCCAAAAGTTGGTGGGGCCCTGCCGACTTTAAATGCGTGGATCTCAAGAACGCAGAGGTCCGTGGAGAAACAGGTGTTGCAGTTGTCCATATCGTGATTGGGATCCAGGCAGCGAAGACAAACATCATGTCAGTCTGGTATGGAAAAATGCCGGCCACAGGGGCACCGACGCATGAGGGCATGACCCGCTTTGGATTTTTTCTTAGCCCCCAAAGCAGACATGATGTGAAAGCAATCTAACAAAACTATAGAAAAGACCTGGTGCCATTGGTAAGAAATAAACAGAATGGGCTTATCGGGTTCAACGGCGTTGGGTGGTACTCAGAACTGGGATGAAGAATTGGAGAACAGCAATGTAGCATCGAATTTGGAAAAGGTCTGGTGTTGCAGCAGCAAAACTCTACTCATGCAGCAGATGCGACCTCGATGGTGGGAGAAACAAAGCTGGGGTGGTGCAGGAGTCTATGGGGCCTAACGGCCAACCCTCATGCGCCATGCAATGCATCGGCTTCGTGGGTGGTGCCGTCGGCACCGACTCCCCTCACAAAAAAAAAAGCTGTTGTGCTGGTGTGCACCTCCAGCTTACACCCAGCAGTAATGAATGGTGAAGATTGACAAGGGAAGATCTTCTTGCATTCTGTGAAGAAGCTGAGGTCCCTGAGATCTAGAATAGGCTTCAGAGCTTCTGTCCACCTGGGGACTAGAAAGTATCTGGAATAAAACCCATTGTGCCTCTGTCTGGGAGACAAATGTTCTATGGCTCATTTTTGAAGGAGGGTCTGTACTTCCTCATGCAACAAGGACATGTGTTCTGGTGGATATGCTGTTACAACTGGTGGATGATTTGGAGGGTTGTCCAGAAACTCCAAAGCATAACCCTTATCTACAATCCCCAGTACCCATTCGTCTGCAGTACCTGCCCTCCACTGCTACAGATAGAGGGAGAGGCTACCCCCTAGAGCCACCCCTGGAGGTAATGGTGGTTGGAGGTTATATGAGAAGTCGTGATAAGCCGGAGGGCAGAGCCACTGGCTCTGCCACATCTAGGACTTTTTGTATGGACACCTGGGGTGGAAGGGGACTGGCATGGCCCACACACCTCCATCTCCACCCTGCTGTCTGTAGGCCTGACAGTTGCCTCTGACAGCAGATCATCAAGAATTACCCCTGCCCTTACCTCTACCTTGGATATGGTACAGGGATTTAACTAACCACAGAGCCTTGCCAGATAACTGAAGATTTTTCAAAGCTTCTGTAACATCATGGCCAGTTTCTGTCCCCTGAATGGGGCACTGAGAACTGTTTGCTGCACCTCATTGGCAAAGCTTGCTACCCTAAGCCATGAGTAACACCTTAAACAGATGCCAGAGGCCACAGCCCTGGTCGAGGCATCAGAAACATCATATGCTGTGTGCATCAAGTGTTCACCCACATCAGCACAGGTTTTGATTAACTCCTGTTTGACAGTTTCCTCAGGCAAGGCCTGTGCAGCAGCCTTAGCTTTTCTCCATAGGGTATTCTGATATTTTAGGCCTGGTAAATGGCAATACGCAGGCTCAGAGAGTCTGAGGCATGGGTACTTTTGCCCAGTACATCAAACCTCCTGCATTCCTTATCAGTAGGGAGGGAACTCTGGTGTCTAGGTGCCCTGGGTCTATTATGGGCAGCTGTGATCACCACCGAATCAGTTTCAGGCTGATTAGAATAATAAATGTAACACCCGCCCCCTTGTCTAGGGGCATAGATTATCACTGCAGTTGTTCCAAGGGGCATTGGAGAGGACTACATCAAGCACAACACCCAAGCCAGTGCACCCCCAAATAAGACAGGAAAGATATCTGTCCTACCTCTTGTTGACTTCATTTCTAGATGTACTCTCCATCTCACCTCCAGTACTGGATCTATTTGTCCTCAACCACTGCCCACCAACCAGGATCTCCAAAACTGCAACCGCCTGTCTCTTCTAAGCCCCAGAGCCCCTTGATCTCAATGCAGCCTGATGGATACCTTCTGGAATTACAACTCATGAAATAAATTAGACACAAGGGAGGGGGCTTTCCATTTCATTTATCCCCTTCCAACTTAAATAAAGAATCATTGCCAAGTTTCTTCCCAACGAGCTTCTTTATTTTGCCTCCTGCACCCCAAATGATTCCAGAAATGCAAGGGTCACACCTTTCACTGAATAAATAAACCAGGTCCGTGGGGCTATCTGAACTTTTTACAACATACCCAAAGCTGGACATTCTGAGCAGCATAAATGGCTTACAGGCAGTACACACAGGGCTTCTTCACTCTAACCTCCTGGATGATTTACCCAAGGAACCTCCCTACTTGGAAAAACCCACAGGCTCCTGGCTCACTGGCACCAGTAAGCCAAATCTTTTTTTTTTCCTATTCTGGGTCACACATTCTCGTCCATCTTTTACTAGTTTGGCACTGGTTGGCTGCCCTATCTCCAGCATGGGAAAGCGTGCTGCTTCCCCAACCTGGTCCCTGGACCTTGGCCCAAATCTTGAGGGGTACCAGGATTTTTTCCTCCGACTCAGGCCCTGTTACGCACTCTCTCTCTTTACAGGGAACCTAAACTTGCTGGTGCTCCCAACCTCACAGCACCAGTTCCCTCACTTTCAGCTCAGCAGTCTCTCTCTCTCTCTCTCTCTCTCTCTCTCTGCACTGCTCTCCACTGGTATAATGGCCCTCAAAGCCAGCCCTGCTCCAGTACCTCAGTTACCTTGATCGGACTGCCCTGCCAAGGGAGAGCTCCTGGGCCCTGCCACCACCCAGGCCCCTCCAAGCAGCCCACTCCTCACAGCTGACACCAAAACTCCTTCTCTGCACTCCCAGATGACCCTTTGGGAATGTCCAGCCAGAGGCCCACATCCCTGCAAACACATCCTGGGCTTGCGGTAAGTTCTAGCCAGAAGCCACCCTCCAAGGCCTGTCCTAAGACCTGCAACCCACCCAGCCCTTTAATGCCGGTGCCCCAGGACCTGCCCCTTCCTGAAATGGGTGAAGGGCCCACTGGCTCCCTCTACTTTCAGGCCAGCCTGCCACACCGGGTAAGGGCAAGAGCCACTGCCACTGACCTTCCCCTGTAGGGACCCTGCCACTGTCCCCACAGCCTAAACAACTACTACCATAGACTCTCAGGCTCCTGCCTATCCTGGTATCCGACCACCCCCTGCTGCACCCTTACCCCAATGACACAGGCACCTGACTGACCATACTCCCCACAGAGTATCCTCCCCAGCTCGATGCCACATCACTGCAAGGCCATCCCTATCTGCCACTTTGGGGGAGGGGTTTTGCCACCCACAGGCCCACCCTGACCACCAAGCTTCCTTCCTGACTGCCTACTCTGCTCCTCCAGCTGCCCCCCTCCAGCCCCATGCCTAACGCCTGGGCTGGAAAAGGCCCCTCCAAAAAAAATACTCACCATAGTAATGCTGTTTCTTTTAATGCAGTCTTGCTGTATTCTGACTATATGCAGTTAGTCCCAGCACTTGAACTGCCCCGGAGAGGAAAGGGTTAACTCTATGCAGCAGCATAGAACGTTGAGCTCAAGCGCGGTTTTCAAACCTCTGTCTCTGGTACATCTCAGTGTAACCGTCAGATTCTTACAAGCAAACTAACTAACTATAGATATGGAAATTGTTTAACTTTTAGGCCAAAAGGCAACAGATTTGAGTCTAAAAGACTCAAGTCGAGAACCCAAGAAAAAGGTAGTAAAATAATATATAACTATACAAGCAACAGTAATAAAACAACTACCCCACCATGAAGAGGGAGAGTACAAGGTACACCCCTGAGGTGCAACACTGTACCTGCCAGCCCACCATACCTCTCAACCTCCTGCTTCATAAATCAGGGACAAGGCTTAAAAAAATCAGGGACAAAGGACCAAAATCAGGGACACATCTTCAAAATTAGAGATAGCCACCCAGAAATCTGGTAGAATATAGGGCTTAGTGCAAAATGCATTTTCTAAAGAAGAACAAGTCTGCAACTTTAATGCCTGACATTATTTTGTGCTTACAATCCTCACTGTTTAGCTAAGGAAACACACATTTTAGGAGGGACAGAGTAAAATGTTGAGGCAAAATCAGGGACGTCCCTGAAATTCAGGGACAGTTGAGAGGTATGCAGCCCACTTCCCAAAAACTAGGTTCTGAGAGGGGAAGCAAGGAGGGAGGTCAGAATACAGCAAGACTCCATTAGAAGAAACAACATTACTATGATGAGTAATTGTTTCTTCAAACAACATGAAGTCTTGCTGTATTCTGGCTATATGCAGACTACTAAGCAGCTCCCCCCAGGAGGAGGGGACACAGAACCTTACTTTGGGAACAAACTCTGCAGTACTGCTGTACCAAACCTAGCATCACTCCTAGCCTGGATGTCCAGATAGTAATGCTTGGTGAATGTATGGGCTGTTTTCCAGGTGGCTGCTTTACAGATTTCTACTAAAGGTATATCTTTGGCAGCAGCCAGAGAAGCAGCTGTACCCCTAGTCGAGTGGGCCTTCAGGCCTGAAGGGGGTTCTTTGCCCAACTTGGCATAGCAGAATTGTATACAAGAGACAATCCACCTGGCAACAGTTCTTTTACTAGTAGGCTTACCTTTTCCCACTTCCTCATAAGTGAGAAAAAGTTGAAGACAGTCATTTCTGTGTGCCTTAGTATGCTCTATGTAGTAGCTAAGTGCCCTTTTAACATCCAAACTGTGTAATCTTCTTTCTCCTGAAGAAGAATGATCAGTGAAAAACACAGGTAGAGACAGAGATTGGTTCAGGTGAAAATCTGATACCACTTTAGGTAAGAACTTCCGATTTGTTCTAAGGACCACCTTATCTCTATGGAAGGAGATAAAGTCAGGTTCAACTGACAGGGCCTATAGTTCACTAATCCGCCTGGCAGAAGTGTTAGCTACCAGGAACATAGTTTTCTAAGTCTAGTACTTAAGCTCAGCCGAAGCCAGAGGCTCAAAAGGTGGCTGCATAAGCTAAGCAATTCAGACATTTAGATCCCAAGCCGGAGTGGGCTCTATAAAAGAAGGGTTGATGTGAACCAGACCTTTGAAGAACTTACTGAAAACAGGATGAGATGCCAGGGAAGAGCCCTTCCCTGCAGAAAGAAAAGCAGACACAGCTGCTAGGTGAACCTTCAGAGTTGCAGGCCTAAGGCCTAGGCCATTAAGGTGAACCAGACAATCTAAGGCTATAGCAACGTCTGCAGTATCTGGCTGAATGCCTCTCTGAGAAGAAAAAATTATTCATCTTAGTAATGTTCTTTCTTCTAATGGAGTCTTGCTGTATTCTGACAGTAGCAGTGAGTCCCAACCTTCGAACTGCCCCGGAGATGAAAGAGTTAACTTTCCATGCCAGGCATGGAACGCTGACCTCGAGCTCGGTTGAGACTCTGTCTGTTGCTGTTTGAACTCAAACCGTCAGATCTTTATGAGCGAAACTCACTGAGGTCCTGTATGGAAGCTGTAAACCTACAGTAGCCAACTGGCTACTAACATAATAACAAATTTTTGGTCTCAAAACAAAGACTCAAGTCAGGAGACCCAAAAATGAAATAACATAACACCCACTCACCCAAAGAAAGGGTGATAACAAAAAAGGCGGGGCACCTCCTGAGTGCCAACACTGCCACTGCCCACCCAAATCTCAAAAGACAAAGGTTCTGAGAGGGGAAGGCAGTGGGGGAGGTCAGAATACAGCAAGACTCCATTAGAAGAAATAACATTACTAAGGTGAGTAATGTTTTCTTCAAAGAACATGAAGTCTTGCTGTATTCTGACAGTAGCAGACTACCAAGCAGTACCTCCATGGAGGAGGGACAGAACCTACTTAGGAAATAGGCTCTGAAGTACAGCTGTGCCAAACCGAGCATCATTCCTAGCCTGGATGTCCAGGGAGTAATGCTTGGTGAAAGTGTGAACTGTTTTCCAGGTAGCTGCTTGACATATTTCTAGAATAGGGATATCCCTGGCAGCAGCCAAGGAAGCAGCTGTACCTCTGGTAGAGTGAGCCCTCGGGCCTGAGGGTGGAACCTTACCTAATTTTTCATAGCAAAATTGTATGCAAGAGACAATCCACCTGGCAATGGATCTTTTAGTGGCAGGTTTCCCTTTGCCTACCTCGCCATAAGTGAGGAACAGTTGGAGGGAGTCAAACCTATGACCCTTGATGCGTTCTAAATAGTAGCTAAGGGCACTTTTCACATCTAGGCTGTGCAGCCTCCTCTCACCAGAGGAGGAATGGTCAGTGACGTACACAGGAAGAGACATAGATTGGTTAAGGTGGAAATCTGAAACCACCTTAGGCAAAAACTTCCTGTTAGTCCTTAGGACCACCTTATCCTTATGGAAGGAAATAAAGTCAGGCTCCACTGACAGGGCTTGCAGCTCACTGATGTACCTGGCAGAAGTGACAGCCACCAGAAACACAGTTTTCCAAGTCAAGCACTTAAGCTCTGCTAAAGACAAAGGTTCAAAGGGGGGTTGCATAAGCTGTGCAATGCAAACATTAAGATCCCAAGCAGGGGCAGGATCCCTGAATGGAGGATTGGTATGAAGCAATCCCTTTAAAAACTTGGAGAAAACAGGGTGAGCTGAAAGAGAAGAGGGCTTACCTGCTGAAATGTAAGCAGAAACCGCTGCCAGGTGCACCCTTAGTGTAGCTGGTCTGAGGTCCAAGCTATTGAGATGAACCATGTAGTCAAGTACTGTGGGCAGATCAGCAGACTCTGGGGAAATATGCTACCCAGAGCACCATATGGAAAATCTTTTCCACTTGGAATTATAAGTGGTTCTGGTGGAAGGCTTCCTAGAAGCCTTCAGAATATCCATAACACATTGGGAAAGGTGTAAATCAGCAAACTCTAACTCTTCAAGAGCCAGGCCTTGAGATTGAGAGATTTGAAATTCGGGTACCAAACCCTCCCCTGAGCACAAGTTAACAGGTTGTAATTCATGGGAAGAGCCAGGGGAAGATGGACTGATAAGGACAATAGGAGAGGATATCAGGGCTGTCTGACCCAGTCTGGAGCAATCAGGATCACCTTGCAGGGTTGAGACCTGATTTGGACTAGCACTTTGAACAGGAGAGGGAAGGGGGGGAAGCATACGGGAACTTCCCTTCCCAACTGAGAACTAAGACATCCACGGGGACTGAGCCCAACACTGGGGGTCTGCAGCAAAAAAGGGGAAGTTGGTGATTGTCTGGGGCTGCAAAAAGATCTTTCTGTGGGGTGCCCCATCTGGAGAATATCACCTCCAAGATCAAGGGATCCAGTGAACATTCGTGATGGCCCTGAGATATCCTGCTGAGAGCATCTGCCAGGACATTGTCCTTGCCTGGGAGGTGTACTGCTGAGAGGGAGGTGTTCAGAGAATAAGCCAGGGACCACAACTTCATCGCTTCTGTGCACAAGGCCATAGACCGAGTGCCTCCTTGTTTGTTGATGTACCACATTGTGGTGGTATTGTCTGCTCTGATCTGAATAACTTTGTTCTGAACAGCCTTGGAAAAAACTTGAAGTGCTAGAAAAACTACTTTGAGCTCCAACAGACTGATGTGGAGCAGAGATTCCTGAGGGGACCACAACCCTTGGGTGGTCAGGTCGCCCAAGTGAGCCCCCCACCCCAAGAGGGAGACATCTGTAGTAAGGATTAGAGAGTGAGACTGAGTGACAAAGGGAACTCCTTGTCTCAGATTGTTCAGATCCTGCCACCAGTGCAAGGCGTGGATCAAGGTTCGAGTCACGGGGATCAGTTTGGTCAGAGGGTCCCTTTTCTGAGACCAGAAGGCCCTCAAATGGAACTGAATGTCCCTCATCTGAAATCTTGCTTCCTGCACCACTGCTGTAGAAGCAGCCATGTGCCCCAGGAGCTGAAGAAAATGCCTTGCTGGTCGAGACACCTGTAGGGTGAAAGAGGAGGCCAGAGTGATAAGGATCCTTGCCCTGTCCAGGGGAAGGGAGGCTCTGGCCCTTTCTGTATCCAGCTCTGCACCTATGAAGGTGAGAAGCTGAACAGGCTCTAGAACCGACTTTGACAGATTGAGAAGGAAACCTAGAGAAGTGAGCAGTTGCTGAGTTACCTGTAAGTGTGACTTGACCTGGTCAGGGGACTGGCCTACTATGAGCCAGTCGTCTAGGTATGAGAAGATGGCAATCCTTTGGCTTCTCAGAGAAGCAACTACTACTGCCAGACATTTTGTGAACACCCTTGGAGCACAGGTTAGTCTGAAGGGCATTGCTCTGAACTGGTAATGGCCTGAGGGCAGCTCGAACCTGAGGTACTTTCGATGGGAGCTTCTGATAAGAATATGGAAGTAGGCATCCTTGAGGTCCAGGGACACTAGCCAGTCCCCTGGCCTTAGAGAGGGTAGAATTATTCTCAGAGTCACCATTTTGAATTTTGGCTTTAAAAGGTGCTTGTTTAAATATCTGAGATCCAGGATGGGCTGCCATTCTCCTGTCTTTTTTGGGGGTAAGGAAGAACCTGGAGTACAATCCTTTGCCCTGGTGTAGGGGTGGAACCCGTTCCACAACTCTGAGAGCCAGGAGGGAGGAAACCTCTGCCTCTAAGGCAAGTGCCTCTGAGGGATTTGCAGGTGGAAGAGATCTGGCTCTCAGCTTTGGAAATTTTTTGAAGCTGAGAACCAGTCCCTGGCTTACTACTTCCAGGACCCACTTGTCTGATGTTAGAGACTTCCAGTCCTGGACAAAGTAAGCCAGCCTGCCCACTACAGGTGGTGGAAAATCGGCCCTGGCAACCCCATCAGGATGCCTGCTTGGCAGGGGGTTTTGGCTGAGGGGTGGAAGCAGGTCTGCTTGTACCCCTTCTGCCTCTCCCTCTAAAGAACCCCCTCTGAGCGTAGGCAGAAGAGGAGGCCTGGGCTTGGTAGAAAGGCCTATGAAAAGGCCTGCCCCTGCCCCGGGATGCTGCCTTTGAGGAGTGGCCTGCCTTTCTTTGGCCTGGATACTCCTATAGGTGGTCCTATACTAGTCCATTTTCTTCATGTAATTCTCTGTTTGCTCCCCAAACAAAGAATTACCCACAACAGAAAAATCCATGGCCTTAGTCTGGGTATCCTTTGACAGGCTAGTATATCTGAGCCAAGCCATTCTGCGAAGTGCCACAGATGTAGCCATGACTCTAGATGACACATCATTTGAGTCCACTGCAGCATGGAATTGCACCTTGGGTGCCTCAATACCATCAGCAGCCACCTGCTCCAGCTCCTTGGCAAGCTGGCCAGGGACCTGTTTTGCTAAAGCCATGACAGTGTCCCATCTGGATTTCTGATACCTAGCAGTATAAGCCATATAATTGGCCTGTCTGAGTCCCAAGGATGCTGCCATGTATTGTTTCTTTGCCATGGCATCAATCCTCCTGGAGTCCTTGTCTGGGGGGTGTGAAGCCAAGGGAATATTTGCCTTGTCACAGGCTGCAGCCTGCACTACCCCAACATGGCTGCATTGTTGTGTAAGGAACTCCGTATCTGAGCCTGACAGTGTATACATCTTGTCTATTCTTTTATCCACAGGAGGTATGGTATTAGGAGTCTTTAAAATCTTAAATGTCTATTTCCCAAAAGATTTGTGTAAGGGAATAGACAGCCTCCTAGACTCTGGGATATCCATCATTTCCACATAGTCAGGCTCCTCCTGGTCATCCACAGCGTCTTCCATAGGAAGCTGGAGGGTTTCAGGCACTTTTTTATAAAACATGAATTGGCAGGGGGACTCAGAAAGCCCAGGAGGAGACACTCCTGATAGTCTGTCTGGGGAGATATCCGGGTCAATGGGCACATCTAGATTTTCAAAACCACATTCACTTTCCTCATATTCCTCTTCCTCCTTCTCCAGTTCATAAAATTCCTCTAAATCATACTCTTGAACCGGTGGAACCGGCCGAACCGCGCGCCTCCCTGATGGTGCCGGTTCAGTCGGAACCGGGGAAAGCGACCGCACAATTTTTATCGCTTTGGCTATTTCTTCAGCGGTTGGAAAAGAAAGTTTTGGATCCACTCCAGCTGATTTTTCCTTTCTTGTTCTCTTAGCTGGAACCGACTCCTCAGAATCGGATCTCCTTTTGCCCGAAGAAGTCTCGCCCTAGTCAGAGGGCACTCCTTCTGGTTCGGTTTGAACCGAACCGGGCTGGCCATCCGGTTCAGCGGACTTTTTGGCCTCCCTTTCCCTGAGCCTAACAACTCGTTTTTCTAGGGTAGCTGCAGGAAAATTTTTACAAATCTGGCAGTCTGCACTGAGGTGGTCAAACCCCAGACAATAAACACAGGTGGTGTGGGGATCAGCTTTAGCAAAGACTTCCCCACACACACTGCAGTGTAGAAACCCAGTGGGCCCGGTTTTTCTTTTGGGTTTCTCAGACATTGTGCCAGTCCTAACCAAACTTACCCTTTTAATGGCAATCTGCCAGGCAAGACCCTCTTATCGGTTCCTGACCATGTCACGGGTCGTGGAAAAAAACGTAATCAATCCGTTTTTTTTAGAACCGATAAGAACCGGTAACCACACTCTAAAATGTAAAATAAAGATTTTTTAACAACTTGATCGGTTCAAACCGAACCGATGAACCGTTTACAAGTTCCATACAGAATAGAAAACAATATAAACCTATCTAGTACTCACGAATACCACAGACAGAGACTGAACTGACAGGTTGTGGTTTAAATTGTTGGAGGCAGTATAGCGTAGTGGTCTAAGGCTCTGAGCTGCAAATTTAGCGACATCCAGCAGACCAGACCTGGGTTTGAATCCCACTGCTTCCCCTTGCATAATGTGTGACCCTGAGCAAGTCACTTAACCTCCTAGTGCTCCCAAGTCGCTCCTGTAAAAAAGCTTTCAGCTTAGTGTGCTATACCTGGTTAAACAACTAAATAAAAAAAAATTGGTCGAAAACCGAGAAAAACGGTACTTTAACCGACAAATTGAACCGAGCAGAAGGAGAAATCTCCGGAGCAACTGTTCAGTGAGGCGGAGTAAAGAATCTCATGGTTTGAGTTCAAACAGCAACATACAGAGTCTCAACCGAGCTCGAGCTCAGCTTTCCATGTCTGGCATGGAAAGTTAACTCTTTCATCTCCGGGGGCAGTTCGAAGGTTGGGACTCACTGCTACTGTCAGAATACAGCAAGACTTCATGTTGTTTGAACACCAAATGCTGAATCTTTTCCATTTGGAATTATAAGTTTTTCTGGTACAAGATTTCCTAGAGACCTTACAAATATCCAGTGCTCCCTGAGAAAGATGCAGGGCTGCATATTCTAACTCTTCAAGAGCCAGGCTTTGAGGTTGAGAGACTGGAGATTGGGGTACCAAATTCTCCCGAGAGGAGGTTAGGAGATTGTGGCTTTTGGGAAGAGACAGGGGTAGTGACACTGCCAGGGACAACAGCTGAGGGTACCAAGGTTGTCTGGCCCAGTCCGGAGCCACAAGTATCACTGTACAGTGTTGAGACCTGATTTTGACTAGAACCCTGAGCAACAGGGGAGAAAGGGGGTGGGAAGGCATAGAGGAACCTGCCCTTCCAATCCAATATGAGAGTATTCAGAGGAACAGTCCCTAGGACTGGAGGTCTGCAGCAGAACAGGAGAAGTTGGTGATTGTCTGGGGCTGCAAAGAGATCTAATTCTGGAGTGCCCCATCTGGCAAAGATTACTTTCAGGATGTGAGGGTCCAGGGACCATTCTTGATAGCCCTGGGAAATTCTGCTCAAAGCATCTGCTAGCACACTGTCCTTCGCTGGAAGATGAACTGCTGTCAGGGTAGCCTGAAGGAAGTTGACTAGGGACCACAGTTTCATGTCCTCTATGCACAAGGCCATAGACCGAGTGCCCCCTTGCTTGTTGATGTATCACATTGTGGTGGTGTTGTCCGTCCTTACTTGCACCACTTTGTCTTTCACTAACTCTGAGAAAGCCTGGAGGGCGAGGAACACTGCCCTGAGTTCCAAGAGATTGATATGAAGGAGAGACTCTTGTTGTGGCCAAACACCCTGAGCCGTGAGGTCTCCCAAATGGGCTCCCCAACCTAGGAGAGAAGCATCTGTGGTTAGAACCACTGAGGGAGCTTGACTGATGAATGGGACAATCTGTCTGAGATTGTCCTGATCCAGCCACCACTGGAGAGCTCGGACCAGAGTCTGAGTCACTGGAATCAGTTTGGTGAGAGAGTCCTTTTTCTGAGACCAAAAAGGCCTTAGATGGAACTGAATGTCCCTCTTCCAAAACCTAGCTCCTTGTACCACTGCAGTGGAAGCTGCCATGTGGCCTAGAAGTTGAAGAAAATGTCTTGTTGGGCGAGAGACCAGAGGGCGAAAGGAGGAAGCGAGATCTGTAAGGGCCTTCACCCCTGCTAGTGGGAGGAAGGCCTTTGTCTGGACAGTATCTAACTCTACTCCTATAAAAGTAAGGAGTTGTACTGGTTCGAGAACTGACTTGGGAAGATTGAAAAGGAACCCCAGAGAGCTGAGCAGGTTCTGAGAGATTTCCAGAGCTGACTTGACCTGGTTGGAAGACTGACCTACAATAAGTCAGTCGTCCAGATAGGAGAAGATGGAGATAGTCTGCCTTCTGAGGAAGGCTACTACTACTGCAAGGCACTTTGTAAACACCATTGGAGCTGATGTTAGGCTGAAGGGCATGGCTCTGAACTGATAATGGCCTGAAGACAACTCCAGTCTGAGGTACTTTCTGTGGGAGCACCTGATAGGAATGTGGAAATAGGCATCCTTGAGGTCCAGGGATGCTAACCAATCCCCCTGGCATTAGGGAGGGAAGGATTATTCCCAGAGTCACCATTTTTGAATCTTGGTTTTGTGATGTGTTTGTTCAAATACCTCAAGTCTAGGATGTGTTGCCACTCCTCTGTCTTCTTTGGGGTAAGGGAAGTATCTGGAGTACAGACTTTTGCCCCTGTGCTGTGTAGGAACTCTCTCTACAGCTCTGAGATCCAGTAGAGAAGAAACCTCTGCCTCTAGGGCAATGGTTTCTGAAATTGTTGCAGGTGGAAAGGACTTGACTCTCATTTTTGGAAATCTTTTGAACCTGAGAGCCAGTCCCTGGCTTACTATCTACAGGACCCACTTGTCTGAGTTAACAGTCTTCCAGGCCTGGAAGTAGTAAGCCAGCCTGCCTCCTACTGGAATATGGGAGGCGACCTGAGCTGACACATCAGGGTGTTTGTTACTTAGAATGGCAGAAAAAGGGGAGATATTGCTGATGGGTGATCTGAATATGCCAGATGATAACTGGAGAGCAGTTGCAGCAGCCACTTCGAAGAGTGGGGTTATTCTACATGCCCTACAGGGGGCATGCCTTAGACAACTAGTATTGGAGCCCACTCAAGAGGGAGCAATCTTAGACCTGGTTCTCTCAAATGGAGATGAAGAGAGGGTCACAGATGTAGAGTGGGTAGCCATCTGGGAACTAGCGACCATCGAACAGTATGGTTCACAATAAACACAGCAATAGAGTCAAGCCATACAAAGGCAAAAGTACTGGACTTTAGGAGGGCTGACTTTGCAAAATGGGTGAGTGCCTAAGGAATGCACTAGCAAATGGGCAGGAAGGAGGGGTGGAAGAACAATGGGGAATAATAAAAACTGCCATCACAGAGTTAACAAGCCTTTGTGTGAAGCAAATAAACAAAACGAAACAATGTAAGAAACCACTATGGTTCTCAAAGGAAGTGGCGGTGAAGGTTCAAGAGAAAAAGAAAGCATTCAGGAAGTACAAGGAATCACAGAAGGAGCAGGACAGAGAACTGTATCAGTTAAAGCAAAAGGAAGCTGGGAAGGCAGTCAGAACAGCAAAGGTGCAAACCGAGGAAAAGATAGCCAACAAAGTTAAGAAGGGGGATAAAATCTTTTATAGGTACATCAGGAAGCGAGGGAAGACCAAGGGAGGGTTAGTGAGGCTTAATAAAGGGAGGGAGGGTGGCAGAGGGTGACTGTGAAAAGGCAGAGATACTAAACAAATATTTTGCTCAGTATTTACAAAGGAAGTGGGAGGTACCTAAACCAAACAGTAGAAACACTCTGGATACAGAAGTTGATACCACCCATTTATAGAAGAAAGGGTTCTGAAAGAACTCTTAAAACTGAAGGTGGACAAAGCAATGGGGCCTGATGGGATTCATCCCAGAATTCTAACAGAACTAAGGGTAGAACTAGTGACACCACTGACTACCCTCTTTAACAAATCATGGGTGGTACCCGAGGACTGGAGGAGGGCAGATGTGATTCCCCTTCACAAAAGTGGGAGCAAGGCAGAAGCAGGAAACTACAGACCTGTTAGTTTAACCTCAGTGGTAGGGAAAATGATGGAATCACTTCTGAAGGAAAGAATTGTTGAGTATCTAGAGGCCAGAGGGGCACAGGACCCAAGGCAGCATGGATTCACAGCAGGAAGGTCATGCCAGACAAATCTGATTGATTTCTTTGACTGGGTGACCAAAGTAGTAGATCAGGGAGGGGCTGTGGACATGGCCTACCTAGACTTTAGCAAGGCATTTGACACAGTCCCACACAAAAGATTAATATACAAGTTAGCCAGCCTGGGAGTGGGTCCCAAGATGACAGCCTGGGTAAAGAATTGGCTAGAGAATAGGACACAGAGAGTAATAGTAAATGGAGTACACTCTGAAGAACGGGGGTTACTAGTGGGGTACTGCAGGGTTCAGTATTAGGACCGGTCCTCTTCAATGTCTTTATAAGCAACATTGCAGAGGGACTGGAAGGAAAAGTATGTCTCTTTGCAGATGACACAAAGATCTGCAACAGAGTTGATGCACGAGGTGGGGTGGAAAGGATGAGAAGGGACTTGGCAAGGTTAGAGGAATGGTCAAATGTATAGCAACTTAGATTCAATGCTAAGAAGTGCAAGGTAATGCACCTGGGAAACAAAAACCCAGGGGTAGAGTACACAATGGGGGGTGAGATACTAACAACAACAAAAATGGAAAGGAACCTGGGGGTAGTCATATCAGATGACATAAAGGTGGGCAAGCAATGTGAGAGGGCAGCAAGGAGGGCTGGGGAGATACTGGGATGCATAGGGAGAGGCATCACCAGTAGAAAACAGGAAGTTATTATCCCTCTACAGACAGCTGGTGAAACCCCATCTGGAGTACTGCGTGCAGTTCTGGAGACCCAATCTCTGCAAAGACATAGACAGGATGGAAGCTGTCCAGAGGAGGGCAACTAAAATGGTGCAGGGTCTGCACCGGAAGACATATGAAGAGAGACTTAAGGAGCTTAATATGTATAGCCTCGAGGAAAGGAGGGAGAGGGGGGACATGATAGAAACTTTCAAGTACCTCAAGGGAATCAACAAAGTCCAAGAGGGTAGCATCTTTCAAAAAAAGAGGTGTACAAGAACAAGGGAGCACAATTTAAAGATAGAAGGAGCGGTTCTAGGGTAATTTAAGGAAGTTTTTTTCACAGAGAGGGTTGTGGATGCATGGAACGGCCTTCCGGAGGAGGTTGTGGAGTCAAAAACAGTGGTGGAATTCAAGCATGCATGGGACAGTCATAAGGCAATTCTAGGGGGTGGGGGTAGGAAGAAGTAGGCTGCTGGTTAACTAGGGTCTGCAGCTTATCCCTTAGGTAGGGAAATGGGCAGACTGGGTGGGCCAAGCGGTCCTTATCTGCGGTCAAAATCTATGTTCCTATGTTTCTGTTTGGCAGGAGCCTTGGACTGGGAAGAGGATGCAGCCATGCTCATCCCCTCCTACCTCTCCCTCAAAAGAACGCCATCTGTGGGAAAGAAGAGGAAGCCTGGGCTTTGTAAAATGGCCTGTCCATGCCCCTAGACTGCTGTTCTGAGGAGTGGCATGCCTCTCCTTGGCCTGTGCACTCCTGAAGGTGGTCCTGTATTCATCCATTTTCTTCATGTAAGCCTCTGTCTGCTCCCCAAACAGAGAATTAGAGACCACAGGAAAATCCTTGGCCTTAGCCTGGATGTCCTGAGAAAGGCTAGTATATCTGAGCCAAGCAAATCTCCTGAGAGACACAGATGTAGCCATGGCTCTTGATGCCACATCACTGGAGTCTACAGCAACATGGAATTGTACCTTGGATGTCTCAATTCCATCAGCAGCCACCTCCTCCAGCTCTTTGGCTAGCTGGGGGGAGGCCTTTTTAGCCAGCTCCAGAACCGTATCCCACCTGTACTTCTGGTATCTGGCTGTGTAGGCCATATAATTAGCATGTCTGAGCCCCAAGGAGGATGCCAAGTATTGTTTCTTGGCCATGGCATCCCCCTTCCTGGAGTCTTTATCTGGGGTGTGTGAAGCCAAAGGAATATTAGCCCTGTCATATGCTGCAGCCTGCACTACCCCAACATGGCTGCAATGGTTGTATAAAAACTCTGTTCCTGAGCCTGATAACATGTACCTCCTGTCCATTCTCTTATCCACAGGAGGTAAGGAGTTAGGCATTTGTAAAATAGTTTTTGTCTGTTTCCCCAAAGATTTATGAAGAGGGATAGACAATCTCTTGGACTCTGGGATGTCCATCATTTCAACAAAATCAGGCTTGTCTTCCTCCTCAGCAGCTTCCACCATTGGGAGCTGGAGAGTTTCAGTCACTTTTTTGAAAAGCAAAAAGTGGGAAGGGGACTTAGAAAGCCTGGGAGGGGAGACATTTGTAGGCCTGCCTGGGGAGATGTCCGGTTCTATAGGCCTCCAAAGTCATTGCCATCGTCTTCATCCTCGGGATAATCTTCATCTCCCTCCCATTCCACACCATAATATGCAACTGGATCATAATCTGAAGGAGTCGGATGTAACCGAACTGACCACCTAACCAGCGGCAACGGTTTGGATAGAACCAGGCGTAGTGACTGAACAATACTTATCGTTTGGCTATTTAATTGGTGGTTGGAGTATGCGGTACTGGATCCGAACCAGCTGACTTTTTCTTTCTCTTCGCTGGAACCGACCCCTCAGAGTCAGCCCTCCTTTTGCCCAAGGAGGTATCATCCGGGTCAGTGAGCACCTCCTCAGGTTCAGTCAAGAGCGAACCGGGCTGGCCATCCGGATCAGCGGACTTCTCCGCCTCCTTTTCCTTCAGCCTACTCAATCTTTTTTACAGAGTGACTTTACAAATCTGGTAGTCTGTTTTAAGGTGGTCAAACCCCAAACAATAAACACAGGTGAGGTGGGGGTCAGCCTTGGCAAAGGCCTCCCCACACTCAGAACAGTGTTGAAACCCAATGGGACCGTTTTTTTTTCTAGGGTTTCTCAGACATGGCCACACTACAAAAAGAAAAAATTACTCACCTTAGTAATGTTGTTTCTTCTAATGGAGTCTTGTTGTATTCTGCCATATGCAGTTAGGTCCTGCCTTTCAACTGCCCCGGAGAACAAAGAGTTGAACTTTCTATGGCCAGCATGGAATGTTCACCACGAGCTCGGCTGAAGCCCCTGTCTGCTGTTGTTTAAACTGCAACCGTCAGATCTTTACGAGCAAAGACTCACTAGATGTTCTGTGTGGAAACTGTAAAATTCTTACTAGCCAACTGGCAAATATATCTATATAAAAAGGTTTTTTGGTTTCAAAAGGAAGACTCAAGTCAGGAAACCCAAAAACAAAACACATCCAAAACACAACCCCTCACCCAGACCTAAAGAAGGTAAAAAAAGGACACCCCTAGGTTACCAACACTGCTCCTGCCCACCCACATCCCAAAATCTAGGTTCTAAGAGGGGAGGCGGGGGTCAGAATACAGCAAGACTCCATTAGAAGAAACAACATTACTAAGGTGAGTAATTTTTTCTTCAAACAACATGAAGTCTTGCTGTATTCAGACATATGCAGACTACCAAGCAGTTCCTCCATGGCGGAGGGTCAGAACCTACTTTGAAAACAGGATCTGAAGTACTGCTGTGCCAAACCGAGCATCACTCCTAGCCTGGATATCCAGAGAGTAATGCTTGGTGAACATATGGACTGTTTTCCAAGTGGCTGCTTGACAAATTTCTAAGAGAGGAATATCCCTGGCAGCAGCCAGGGAAGCAGCTGTACCTCTAGTGGAATAAGCCCTCAGGCCTGAGGGTCGAGTTCTACCCAGTTTTTCATAGCAGAATTGTATACAAGAAACAATCCACCTGGCAATAGATCTCTTAGTGGCAGGTTTGCCTTTACCAACTTCTCCATACATAAGGAACAACTGGAGGGTTTCAAACCTGTGACCCTTGGTACGCTCTATGTAGTAGCTAAGGGCTCTTTTAACATCCAAGCTGTGTAGCCTCCTCTCTCCTGAGGAGGGATGGCCAGTGAAGAAAACAGGGAGAGATATAGACTGATTCAGGTGGAAATCTGAAACCACTTTAGGTAAGAACTTTCTGTTAGTTCTAAGGACCACTTTATCTCAATGGAAAGAGATGAAATCAGATTCCACTGACAGGGCTTGCAATTCACTGATACGCCTGGCAGAAGTAATGGCTACCAAAAACACAGTTTTCCAAGTCAAGTACTTAAGCTCTGCTGAGGACAAAGGCTTAAAGGGAGGTTGCATAAGCTAAGCAATGCAAACATTAAGGTCCCAAGCACGAGCAGAATCCCTAAAGGGGGGATTGGTGTGAAGCAATCCCTTGAAAAACTTACAAAATACAGGATGGGATGATAGAGAGGAAGGCTTGCCTACTGACAAGAAAGCAGAAACAGCTGCCAAGTGAACTTAAAGGGTAGCTGGCCTGAGGCCTAGGCCATTAAGATGAACCATATAGTCCAAAACCGTAGGCAATTCAGCAGAGTCTGGAGAAATATTCTTCTTAGAACACCAAATGCTGAATCTTTTCCATTTGGAGTTGTAAGTCTTCCTGGTGGAAGGCTTTTGAGAAGCCTTAAGGATATCCAGAACCCCTTGGGAAAGATACATAGATACATAGACAGTGTCGGCAGATAAGGGCCTGTGGCCCACCCAGTCTGCCCATTTGAGCTCGTAAGTTCAGTTTGTTTTCCTAGAAGTCTGTTGCTTCTTACCCCTGACCTCCAGAATTCCTTTATGTCTATCCCATGCATTCTTAAATCCCATGATTGTTTCAGCCCCACCACTTCCTCTGGCAAGGTGTTCCACTTGTCCACCACCCGTTCTGTGAAGAAATTCTCTCATGTTTCCTCTGAATCGTCCTCCTCCAACTTCATCCCATGCCCTCTAGTCCTGGAACATCTTTTCGCTTAAAAATAGTGTTTTCCTGCACGTGTTTCTCCCTGTAAGATACTTGTATGTCTCTATCATATCCCCTCTCTCCCTCCTCTCCTCCAGGGAGTACATGTTCAGTTCCTTCAACCTATCTTCATAGGACTTGTCATGCAATCCATGCACCATCTTTGTTGCCCTCCTCTGAACCTTCTCTACCCTGTCTATGTCCTTACGTAGGTATGGTCTCCAGAACTGTACACTGTACTCCAAGTGGGGCCTCACTAGTGTCTTGTATAGCGGAATTATGACCTCCCTTTTCCTGCTGGTGATGCCCCTGCCTAAACATCCCAGCATCCTATTTGCTTTACCTGCTGCCTTGTCACACTGTTTCCCTACCTTGAGGTCATCAGAGATGACAACCCCAAGATCCCTTTCCTGCTTGGTGCATGCTATATCCTCACCCCCCAATTGATATATTGTGCCAGGGTTTTTGTGCCCCATATGCATTATAAAGATGCAGATCTCCAAACTCTAATTCTTCAAGAGCCATGCCTTGAGATTGAGAGACTGAAGATTCGAGTACCAAATCCTCCCCTGAGAGGATATCAACAGATTGTAATTCCTGGGAAGAGACAGGGGAAGGTGGACTGCTAGGGACAGCAACAGGGGGTACCAGGGCTGTCTGGCCCAGTCTGGAGCAATCAGAATCACTTGACCTTATCTTGATTAACACTCTGAACAGGAGAGAGAGAAGGGGGAAAAAGCATACAGAAATTTCCCTTCCCAGTTCAGAATCAGAGCATCCAGGGGGACTGAGCCCAAGACGGGGGTCTGCAACAAAAGAGAGGATGTTGATGATTGTCTGGGGCTGCAAAAAGATCTATCTCTGGTGTGCCCCATCTCGAGAAAATCACTTTCAAAACTAGAGGATCTAGGGCCCATTCGTGATGACCCTGGGATATTCTGCTCAGTGCATCTGCTAGGACATTGTCTTCCCTGGGAGGTGAACTGCTATCAGGTTTGCAGAGAATAGGCCAGGGACCACAACTTTATTGCTTCTGTACACAAGGCCATAGACCGAGTGCCTCCTTGCTTGCTGATGTACCACACGGTGGTGGTGGTGGTGTTGTCTGTTCTGACCTGAACCACCTTGTTCTGTACGGATTTGGAAAACGCTTGCAGTGCCAGAAACACTGCTCTGAGTTCCAAGAGACTGATGTGAAGCAGAGATTCCTGAGGTGACCACAGTCCTTGGGTGGTAAGATCCCCCAAATGGGCTCCCCAGCCCAGCAGGGAAGCATCTGTGGCAAGTATCACTGAATGAGACTGAGTGACAAATGGAACCCTTGTCTCAAATTGTCCTGATCCTGCCACCACTGCAAGGCTTGGATTAGGGTTTGAGTAACTGGGACTAGTTTGGTAAAGGAATCATTTCTTTGGGACCAGAAGGCTCTTAAGTGGAACTGAATGTCCCTCATCTGAAATCTTGCCCCTTGGACCACTGCAGTGGGAGCTGCCATGTGACCCAGAAGCTGAAGGAAATGCCTTGCTGGTCGAGACACCTGAAGGGTGAATGAAGAGGCCAGTTCCATAAGGTTCCTTGCCCTCTCCAGGGGAAGGAAGGCTCTTGCCTTTACTGTATCCAGTTCTGCACCTATGAAGGTGAGGAGCTGTACTGGTTCTAGAACTGACTTCGGAAGGTTGAGAAGGAATCCTAAGGAAGTGAGCACTTGCTGGGTCACTTGAAGATGTGACTTGACTTGGTCTGGAGACTGACCTACTATGAGCCAGTCATCCAAGTATGGGAAGATGGAGATCTTTTTTCTTCTTAGGAAAGCAACAACTACTGCCAGGCACTTTGTGAAAACCCTTGGGGCTGATGTTAAGCCAAAGGGCATTACTCCGAACTAATAGTGGCCTGAGGGCAACTTGAACCTGAGGTACTTTTTGTGGGAGCACCTGATGGGAATGTGAAAGTAGGTATCTTTGAGATTCAGGGAGGCTAGCCAGTCCCCTGGCCTTACAGAGGGAAGGATAATTCCCAGAGTTACCATTTTGAACTTTGGCTTCAAAAGATGTTTGTTCAGATATCTTAGGTCCAGGATGGGCCACCATTCTCCTGTCCCTCTCTATAGCTCTGAGAGCTAAGAGAGAAGAAACCTCTGTCTCTAGGGCAAGGGTCTCTAAAAGATTTGCAGGTGGAAGGATCTGGTTCTCATCTTGGGAAATTTTTTGAAGCTGAGAACCAGTCCCTGGCTTATTAATTCCAGGACCCACTTGTCTGATGTAAGAGACTTCTAGTCCTAGACAAAGTAAGCCAGGCTGCCCCCTACTGGTATGGGAGAATCGGCCTAGGCAGACCCATCAGGGTGTCTGCTTGGCAGGGGCTTTAGGCTGAGGTGTGGATGCAGGCCTGCTCATCCCCCCGTCTGCCTCTCCCTCTAAAGAATCCCCTCTGTGAAAAGGAAGAAGATGAGGCCTGAACTTGGTAAAAAGGCCTTTGGAAAGGCCTGCCCCTGCCCCTGGACTGCTGCCTTTGAGGAGCTGCATGCCTTTCTTGGGCCTGAGCACTCCTGTTAGTGGTCCTGTACTCATCCATCTTTTTCATGTAGTTCTCTGTCTGTTCCCCAAACAGAGAATTACCAATTACAGGAAAATCCATGGCCTTAGCCTGGGTATCCTGTGAGAGGCTAGTACATCTGAGCCAAGCCATCCTCTGAAGAGCCACAGATGTAGCCATGACTCTTGGCGAAACATCATTGGAGTCCACAGCAGCATGAAACTGTACTTTCGATGCCTCAATTCCATCTGCAGCCACCTGCTCCAGCTCCTTGGCAAGCTGGTCAGGGCCTGTTTAGCCAGATCCAGCACAGTGTCCCACTTGGACTTCTGGTATCTAGCTGTATAGGCCATATAGTTAGCCTGCCTGAGTCCCAAAGATGCTGCCATGTATTGTTTCTTAGCCCTGGCATCAGTCTTCCTGAAGTCCTTGTCTGGTGGGTGTGATGCCAAAGGAATATTTGCCTTATCACAGGCAGCAGCCTGCACTATTCCAACATGGCTGCATTGCTGGAAAAGGAACTCCATATCTGAGCCTGACAGAGTGTACCTCTTGTCCATTTGTCTGTCCACAGGAGGTATAGAATTAGAAGACTTAAGAATTGTATGTGTCTGTTTCCCAAAGGATTTGTGGAGGGGAATAGACAGTCTCCTGGACTCTGGGATGTCCATCATCTCAACATAATCAGGCTCTTCCTGATCCTCTACTGCTTCCTCCACAGGAAGCTGGAGGGTCTCAGCCACTTTTTTGTAAAACATATAGTGAAAAGGGGACTCAGGAAGCCTAGAAGGAGAAACACCTGAAGGTCTGTCTGGGGAGATGTCCGGGTCAATAGGCACATCCAGACTTTCATAATCACCATAATCATCCTCATACTCTCCCTCCTCATCCTCCAGTTCATAAAATTCTTCCAAAGTATAATCCAGAACCGGGAGAACCGACCGAACTGAGCCCCTGCCAGATGGTGCCAGTTTGGTCGGAACTGAACTAAGCGATTGCACTATCCTTATCCCCTTGGCAATCTAATCGGCAGTTGGAGTATGAATTTTTGGGTCCGAACTGGATGATTTATCTTTTCTCTTTCTTTTCACCGGAACCGACTCCTCAGAATCGGCTCTCCTTTTGCCCAAAGAAGTATCAGTCTGGTCAGAGGGCACTCCTTCTGGTTTGGTCAGAACCAAACCGGGCTGGCCATCCGGGTCAGTGGAGTTCTCAGCCTTCCTTTCCCTCAGTCTACCTAATCTCTTTTCCAGGGTAGCTTTGGGAAAATTCTTGCAAATTTGGCAGTCTGAACTGAGGTGGTCAAACCCCAGACAATAAACACAGGTGGTGTGGGGATCTAGTTCTCACGGTACCACAGACAGAGACTTGAACCGACTAAGCGGTAACAGTAATTCGGTTGAAACCGACCGAAAACCGACACTTCAACCGACTTTTTGAACCGAGCAGCAGGAGAATTCTCCGGAGCGACTGTTCAGTGAGGCAGAGTAAGGAATCTGACAGTTGCAGTTTAAACAACAGCAGACAGGAGCTTCAGCCAAGCTCGTGGTGAACATTGCATGCTGGCCATGGAAAGTTTATCTCTTTGTTCTCCAGGGCAGTTGAAAGGCAGGACCTAACTGCATATGTCAGACTACAGCAAGACTTCATGTTGTTTGAATTACACTTTACAGCTTTCATGCCAGGTAATATTTCCCTATCAGTTACCAACCGTGTCACGGGCTATGGAAAAAAATGGATAAAGTCTGTTTTTTTGAAACCGGTAGGAACCGGACACCACTACTAAATCCCAAATAAATTAAAAACACACAATGATTTGGTATCCAACCAGACTTGAACGATCGGAAACCAAAGGAAACAATTTCCAACGACTTTAAATATCAATACCTATCTACAACACTATCTGTATCATAGACAGAGATACAGTACCAAAAAATAAAGAAATAGGTTGAACAACCAAATGCTTTCTTCACTTAAACCGAACCGAAGTGACAGGAGAAATCTCCGGAGTGACTTCACATTTAGGCAGAGTAAAGAATCTGACAGTTACACTGAGATGTACCAGAGACAGAGATTTGAAAACCGAGCTTGAGTTCAATGTTCTATGCTACTGCACAGAGTTAACCCTTTCCTCTCCTGGGCAGTTCAAGTGCTGGGGCTAACTGCATGTAGTCAGACTATAGCAAGACTTCATGTTGTTTGAAATGAAAATTACGTACCTACCATAAATACAGGTTACTCACCCATAACAGGAGTTCTAGGAATGGTGTATGTTGTTCATCCACACTGTCTGGCAGGTTCTTTGCCGCTTTAAATCTTGTCGGAAGGTCTTCAAGCTGGCTCCTCCCACCCACCAGGGTGGTAAAACTCTCGGCTCCGCCCCATGACGCCAGATCTGGCCCGCTGGAAGCTCAGGTTGTGTGTCGAAGCCGGGGAGGTCGGTGGGTCGTGAGGATGAAAACACATACCATTCCTAGAACTCCTGTTACAGGTGAGTAACCTGTATTTCTAGGGACAGGGATATGTTGTTCATCCACACTGTCTGGCAGACTCCTAGCAGTTCTCCGGGAGGAGGGAGGCAAGGCGCACACCCCCTACTTAGGGAATAAAGACTGGAGAACCGAGGCCCCAAAACCAGCATCCCGGCGTGACTCAAGGTCGATGTGGTAATGGGTAATGAAGGTGTGTGCTGACTTCCAGGTACCAGCCCTGCAGATTTCCTGGATAGGGACGTCCCTGGAAGCAGCCACCGATGCAGCTGTATGGACGGGTAGAATGAGATCTTATCCCTCTGGGAGGCTCCATGCCCGCCAACTTATAGCAGAGATCTATGCAGGAGGTGACCCACCTGCTTATTGTCCGCTTGGCTGCAGGTCTGCTAGGTGCGGCTTCAGCGTAGGTGACAAACAGCTGGCGAACCTCTCCCTGAATTTCAGCCGTGCGCTCCTTATAATAAGCGAGCGCCCTTCTAGGGTCCAAAGTATGGAGCCTGTATTCGGCCTCCGAGGTGTGATTGGGGTAGAACACCGGCAGAGTCAACACCTGGTTAAGGTGAAACTCCGACACCACCTTCGGAAGGAATTTCGGGTTGGGGCGCAGGACAACCTTGTCCCTGTGGAAGACCAGGTAAGGAGACTCGATGCAGAGCGCCTGGAGTTCTCCCATTCTTCTGGCTGACGTGATAGCCACCAAGACATGGTCTTCCACGATAGGTGAGAGAGTTCACACCTGTGCATTGGTCTGAAATGGCTTGCCCATGAGCTTTGCCAGTACCAGCAGTAAATCCCACGGAGGTGGAGGTTCTCGCACTGAGGGGAATGTGATCAAGGCCTTTGAAAAGCGCCAGACCACCTTCTCCTGTCGCCCACTAACTGCCCCTGCCCGCGCCGTAAGCAGAGAGATGGCTGCCAGGTGCACCCTTAGGGTCGCGACCTAAGCCCTTGACTAGAAAAGGACCATAAATAGTCCAAGATGCTTGCCAAAGACAGGAGGAAGGGTCCAAGTCCTTGCCCTGACACCAAATGGAAAATCTCTTCCATTTGAAGGCATAGCATTTCCTGGTCAACTCCTTACGGGACGCCTCAACAACATTGAGGACCTCATCGGAAAGACCCAAGGCCCGGAACTCTAGCCGCTCAGGAACCAGGCCGTCAGGTGCAGGGATTGAAGGTCCGGATGGAACACCTTCCCCTGATTGACTGAGAGCAGGTCCGGGCGAGCTGAAAGCTGCCTCGGGAGCCTGGAGCTGAGGCTGAGGAGATCTGGGTACCAGAACTGGCGGGGCCAGTCTGGGGCTATCAGAATCACCTGCACCTTGTCCCTCCTTGCTTTGAGAAGCACCTTGTGAATCAAGGGAAATGGGGGAAAGGCGTAGAAGAGGCCTGGGCTCCACAGCCTTGAGAAGGCATCCCCTGCAGCGAGTCCTGCTGAGGGGGGCGGGCATGAAACAGCCTCAGCTTCGCGTTTTCCCTGGAGGCAAACAGGTCCACCTGAGGTGTGCCCCAGTGGGAGAACAGATCTTGTACTACCTCCGGCAGGAGAGACCACTTGTGAGATGTAGCCCCTATCCGGCTCAGGGCATCGGCCAGGGTGTTGGAGGCTCCTGCCACATGAATGGCTAGGAGATCCACCTCCAGGCAGCGCATGAGGGACCAAATGCGGAGAGCTTCCTTGCATAGAAGCATGGAACGCGTTCCGGCCTGGCGGTTTAGGTAGTACATGGTTGTGGTATTGTCCGTCTGGACTCGGACCACTTGACCCCGCAGAAATGGAGCAAAGGCGGTGAGAGCTAGGCAGACCGCTCGGAGCTCCAGCAGGTTGATGTGGCATCGGGACTCCCGCGGGGACCAGAGGCCGTGCGCTTGATGTTCCCCCAGATGGGCACCCCAACCCATCAAAGAGGCATCGGTCGATAGAGAGACCGTCGGCTCAGGGCGGACAAACGGGATGCCCTCCTGCAGATGAGATGGAATGGTCCAGCACCGAAGAGCGTTCCACATCTCCTGGGTCACCATCACTAGCTGGTCCAATAGGTCACAACATTGTGACCACTGGCTGGCCAGTCCCCACTGAAGGGGGCGCATGTGCCAGCGTGCCCAACGGACCACGCTGGTACAGGCCGCCATGAGACCCAGGAGGCGCAGGAAATCCCAGGCAGGGCGCGATTGCCCAACCCGAAATGATTGGGCAAAGGAGGTAAGAACCTCGGCCCTGTCCGCCAGGAGCCGTGCTCTGGCTCGAAGAGAGTCGAGCTCTGCCCCGATAAACAGAATCACCTGCTTCGGCTTGAGTTCCGACTTGGCCTCGTTGATGAGAAGGCCGATTTGAGAGCAAACGTGGAGGGCCAGATCTCTGGACCGCTCCACCTCCTGTCTGGAGGGGGCTGCTATCAGCCAATCGTCCAGGTAAGGGTACACCCGGACCCCTCGGCGCTGCAGGAAAGCTGTCACCACTGCAATGCATTTGGTGAAGACCCTGGGAGCTGGAGACAGGCCGAAGGGCATGGCTCGGAACTTGAAGAGGGATCCCTCCGCTCGAAAGCGAAGGAATCTCCGATGTGACGGACGGATAGGGACGTGAAAGAACGCGTCCTGCAGGTCCAGAGAGCAGAACCACACGCCATGTTCCAGGGATGGTATTATCTGAGCCAGAGTGACCATCCTGAAGGTTCGAGACCTTAGGAACTTGTTCAGGTCGTGTAGGTCGAGAATGGGGCGCCAGCCCCCCGTCCGTTTTGGAACCAGGAAGTACCTGGACACAAACCCCAGGTCTGAGGGAGGGTCTGCCACCTCCCTGATCACCTCCTTTTGGAGGAGGAGAGCGATGTCGGCCCGACGAGCCGACAGTGAGGCCGTGGACCCCGAGGAGCGACGGCTCTGAAGGGCGGGGCCTGCTCGAATTCTAGAGGCAGGCCTTTTCCCACCACCTCCAGTACCCACCTGTCCGTGGTAATAATGGACCAGGTGGAAAGGAAGTGCCAGAGCCGTCCCCCCACGGGGGGAACCTGGGGTGAGGTGATGGGGTTGGGGGCGACACCCCTCAGCCCGTCACTGGGCAGGCTTAGAGGAGGGACCGGCCGAGGGACCTCCTGGGCCTTTACCTCCCTGCTTCCTGTTGGAGGAAGCCCCGGCTTGGGTTTGGGATGCCAAGCCCGAGACTGCTGGCCCTGACGTTGCTGGGCCGGACGCAGCTGGGTGCAGAAGGACGAAAGGGCTTAGGCTGTGGTTTGCGGCCTTTGTCCTTCTGAGCGGAAGAGACCGAGTCCAAGGTAGCATTGGACTTCTCGATCCTCTGCAGGTGACCTTCCACCCCAGGGCCGAAGAGGTCAGTCCCCAAAAAGGGAACATCCGCCAACTTGTGCTGGGTATCTGAAGTAAAGGTGGATATCCTCAGCCAAGCCCGACGACGCATAGCCACTGCGGCCGCCACAGACCTGGCACATGAGTCCCCAATGTCTAAAGCAGTCTGGAGCTGCTGTTTGGCCACTGCCCTGCCCTAGTCCTGCACTTGCCTGACCGTGGTCTGCAGATCCGCGGGAAGATGAGGGACGACCTCATCCAGGGAGCCCAACAGGGCATGAGAAAAATGTGCTATGAGGATGGCCCGAACTGGCCTGGCGAAGGCCGAGGGAGGACGCAGCATTGACTTTTCGCCCGGCATAGTCCAATTTCTTGGACTCCTTGTCGGGAGGTTTGTCCACATCCCTAGCATTCCCGGCACGCTGGAAAACGCTGTCGGTAACCAACCCCTCAGCCGAGGGGTGTTCCGAAAAACCGGACAGGGAACCGGTAGGGACCGCATACTTCCTGGCCATCCTGGCCGAAGGCGCAGGACAGGAAGCAGGGGGCTGCCAGAGCTCCAAGGCCGGGCCCACTATGGCCTCAACCACCGTAAAGGCCTCCGTAGGGGAATCCCCTCAGTCCAGAATCTCCATGAGGGGATACCTGGCCCATTTAGAAATGGGTTCGAGCTTCATCCCGGTGGACTCCGAGATGAGCCGAAGCAATCCTAGGAAGGACGAAGGGCTATCGTCCGCCGACTGTCCTCCTGAGGACTCCAAGTCCATTCGCTTGGAGAAAAGGGAGGAATCGTCCTCGGACTCGGAAGAGTCCTCAAAGAGCTGCCTCGGGCCTGAGCCACCCCTCCACCTGCCGAGGCCGGTCGGGAGTGAGGGTGACAGACAGCCTATGGGGCAGTCCCTGAGCCGACCGAGAATTTTTGGTCGGAGCCCCAACTAACGGCTGTGGAGGCGGAGGTTCCACCGGAATCGGTGGGGCAGCTGGATTGGCCGAACAACCGGCCTGGGAACAGGCTCCTCGGCTAAAACGAGGGGTTGTTTCAGCCGCTCCGGTGACAGCCACTTAATGGCCGGGGAAGACGACGGCGTCAGCTTATTCCCGGTCAAAAGGAGCTGTTGCCACATGAGTTCCTCATACCTCCGACGCAACTTGCGCTGAAGCCTCCCCTCCTCCTCCGAGGAGGAAGAGGACGAGCGGCGGCGCCGCTTGCCACGGTGCCGAGACCAAGACTGCCTATGAAAGCGGGATCGGCTGGACTGCGAAGACGTCCGAGACCGAGAACCTCGGCTATGCTGAGGACGGTGCAGGGAGGTGTCGCGTGGGGAATCGGCACTCCCCTCGGTTCGGACGATTCAACAGAAGGCTCCGGAACCGGAGGCACAGACGAGCCGACGGGATCCACAACTCCCACCAGGGGAACCGGGGAGAGGGGATTCTCGGCTTCTCCAGCCGACAACCCATCCAACGGGTCGAGAAAAATCTCGACCGCATCGACGGGAGTCTCGGTCAACTGGCCTGACGGGGACACCGTGAGACCAGTGGCCGAAGCTGAGAAGTCGACCGAAGTCGACGGCCGACCACTCGGGGAGAGGGATCTTTCCCGCTCCCAAGAGCGTCGACGGTGAGACTTACCCTTGTCTCTCTTTTTGGACCGAGAAAATGGTCCAGAAGAAGTTGGACCCTCACCTTTAGTCGAGAGGGTCAGACAAAGCTCCTTAAAAGAAGCCGAATAAGAGGCACCGAGAGAGAGTGGGACAAATGCCGCAGCCAAGGTAGAAGTGGCCCGCGCCGCCTCCTCTTCGAGGGCGATCATCTGCTCGAGCTGATCCGCCGAGCCCACCGCCGCGGACACCGCCGACTGGGCCTCTTTTGACTTTACCGGAGGAAATCTCTTCTCGGGACGCCCCAGTTGCAAACGGGCAGCACGGTCTTCGAAGACGTAGGCCGAAAAGGAAGAGCACAGGTCGCAGGCCTGCGGGTCGTGCTCAAGGCCCAAGCAGTAGACGCACGTGGAGTGCGGATCCGTCCGAGACATCTTCTGCCCGCAAGGGCATCTCCGGAAACCGGGAGTCGATTTGTCCATCGCAGCCGTGAGGGAGAGAAGACTGAAGTCTTTTTAGCAAAACTTTTTAGTTTCGAAAATTCGAAGAATTAGGAACCAGTCTTATACGCAGAGCGTTAAGGAGGGAACCTGAGCTTCCAAGCGGTAAGGAAGATCTGGCGTCATGGGGCAGAGCCGAGAGTTTTACCACCCGGGTGGGTGGGAGGAGCCAGCTTGAAGACCTTCCGGCAAGATTTAAAGCTGCAAGGAACCTGCCAGACAGTGTGGATGAACAACATATCCATGTCCCTAGAATTCTTGATCTTTCTGTGTATCTTCACAATTTATCGCTGGTAGGGTTCTGGCCGGAGGAGCAGGACCCCGTAGGAGGATTTTATTTTTCTAAAGAGGAGGAGCTGGTGTCATGGACAGCGCCACCCTCGAGGCCACTGCACTGTGTGGCACTCACGGGTTGGCCAGTAACCAACACTGACTCCTCCTCCATCCCAGTTCTGCATGCCGGAGAGTGAAGTCAGAAATAGAGAAAAGAAAGAGGGTGGGGCAAGGGAGCCCGAGAGATAGGAAAAGAAAAAGATATAAACTGAAGAAGAGATAATTCCAACCAAGAGGACAGAAGGGTGAACCTAGGGGTTTGGGAAGGGGTCCCCAAATGTCTGAGCAGGCAAGGGAGGAACAGAGTTGTTATGCCTGGCTTGCGCCCCACTACTATCCCACATACACATTACGATGTACTTATACTGTGATACTGCTATTTGCACCAATATGTAGATGTAGGTACCATCGTACAAGCTTGGGTATTAGGAATGTGCTTTGCTGCTAATATTTGCTCATGTATATTATGTTTACATAATTTTATATGTTGTTTTACTATTACGAGTTATGTTTTACACTTATCATGCATGATACATTATACCGCACTATAATGCATTTGCCTAGGTTATGTTTTCTTTTATGTATTTTATACACTTGTATTCTGATCCATATCACTGATCAGAGGACCTTTTCAGATCTTCAGTGATCATTATGTAACCCCCCTGCAAATGGGGGTTCCCAGAAGTCTTCCAGGAGCTTGCCTGAATGCTCCAAGCCTGAGTGGTCTTCGGCGTCTGAGCTGCTTAACTGTGGTTGCAAGTGAGTATTATTTGAGCCTCCACATACTGTCTCTTTAAGAGCTGTCTGCTTGCAGACTCAATTAGTTTGTATGGGGGAACTGTGTACTTAATGCTCGAATTCCGCCCGAGCTGTGGAGTAATCGCTACATTTTGTAGTCGCTGAAGGTAAAAAGGGAGCCCATCTGAAAGCTGTAACTGTTTGCCTGTAATCATTTAAAGCATTAGCAAAATTGTAGTTTGTCTAACCTGCCTTTATTGCAGCTGGGACTCTGTGTGTGTTACCCCTCCATTTTGCACCAAAACTGCTGTGCTGGGCCAGTTGGGTTAAGGAAGCCCTAAAATGGAGCCGGTGGACGAATCAGAACTTAGACTCTTAATTTGAGCCAGCCACAAGGGGACTGTATGGGCAGTGACTCTGGGAAATGTAGTTTTGACCTTGGCGCCTTTTTCTACCAACAGAGGGAATCTTATTGTGAGTGACAGAATAGTGTGGAGCTAAAGGAAATGCCCTGCTCTATGACTGGAAAGATCAGATCAGTTGTAGCAGTGAAGGGAGAAGGAGCTGTGTGCTTCTGCAGTGTATAGTTTCGCATGGGAAGTGCGTGTGAGGCCCTGGGTTTCGGTCTGCAGCCTTTGTGAGTGCCAGTTTGGACTGAATCCGAGTTGTGAGGAGAAAGAAACACTAGAAGTGTGGAAACCAGGCTCACCCTGTAGAAGACTGGAGAAATTGCTGAATCGCGCTCGGTCTGTCAGGAACTGAAGCTGCTGTGTGTGCTCCTTGGTATTTTGCAGTAATTGCGATCGGGATCGAGAAGCAGCCTGCCTGGTATTATAATAATAATAATAATAATAATAATTTTATTTATATAGCGCCTTTTGAATTATCAAAGCGCTGAACAGATTAATAGCAGAAATACAAATAACCATACAAACATAAACTTATAAAAACACATCATAAATACATCATAAAAACTTAATAAATTACAATAAAATCCAATCACATTCTAACTAGCTTAATTCTCCAAAAAGGCCATTTTCCATAAAAAAGTTTCTAATTCTTTCTTAAATATCTCCACGGAGGTGCACTCCTGTAACCGGCGTGGTAGAGAATTCCAAAGAGTGGGGGCAGCATGAGAAAAAGCTCTGCTGCCTTAAGTATTTAAACTCACTCTTGGAATCTCCAGCAACCCCATGTCGGCCGAGCAGAGTGATCGGCCAGGGCAATAATGAACCAGGAGGTCTTTCAGATAGGACGGACCCTGATCGAAAAGGGCTTTCAAAGTCAATAAAATGACTTTAAAGGTGATCCGCCACCGAACAGGCAGCCAGTGCAGTGCGCGCAGCACCAGGGTAATATGACAGGACCTACTTATTCCAGTCAAAACCTGGGCTGCAGTGTTCTACACCAGCTGCAGGCAGCGGATTGCAACCCCAGAAAGCCCAAAGTAAACAGTGTTGCAGTAGTCCAGGCGCGAGGACACAAAGGCGTGGACCAACGTTGGCAAGGAGTCAGATGGAACAAGGTTCCTAACCCTAGCAATATTCCTAAGATGGTAAAAGGATGTGCTGATGACAGCTGACACTTGAGATTGTAAAGTCAGCTTGTTGTCAAAAATCACTCCTAGGTTACGCACCCATTCAAAGGTCGGCAATGACAAGCCACCAAGAAAAATTCCAGAAGGCACGCCAGTACACAACCTCTCAATCTGACCACCCGGGTCCACTACCAACACCTCAGTCTTCTCCGAGTTCAATTTTAACCAACTAGAATCCATCCAGTCTTGGATTTCCCCCAGACAGTTGTTAAACATCGAGAGAGCTCCATCCTGGTCGGGTGCAAAAGACAGGTATAGCTGGGTATCATCAGCATAGCAGTGAAACCTCAGCCCATACCATTTTATGATATTTCCGAGGGACAGCATATACACTGCAAACAACATGGGTGACAGCACAGAACCCTGAGGCACTCCACACAACAAAGACACTGGGCCGAAGGAAAAAATTCCCGACACAACTCTTTGTGATCTCCCAGTGAGGAATGAAGTGAACCATTGCAAAACCGTTCCCGACATTCCGCAGATTTGCCTCAGGCGTACTAACAACACCACGTGATCCACAGTGTCAAATGCTGAGGAGAGATCAAGGAGAACCAGGATGGAACGTCTCTTTTGATCCCTCGCCCTCAGAAGATCATTAAGCACCCGAACCAGCGCAGTCTCGGTACTATGTCTTTTACGGAAACCAGACTGGAAGGATTCGTAGATACTACGGATGGTTAAATGGTCATCCAATTGAGCAGCTACGACCTTTTCAATAACCTTCCCAATAAAGGGAAGGCTAGAGATAGGTCTGTAGCTTGAAAAACAGTCTGGGTCTAAAGAAGCTTTCTTCAAGAGAGGTGTCACCACCGCCTCTTTCAGGGAGCTAGGGAACTCACCTGACTCCAAGGAGCACCAGACTATTTGCGCCAAAACTGGACCGATGATATCAATACAACCCAAAATTAGGGTAGTCGGTCCAGGATCCAAGCTGCAGCTAGTAGGGCGCACACTATGGATAAGCCTTATAATATCCACAAACTCAGGTCAATAAAAAGAACTCCAAGAGAAACGAGGCACTGTGTTCTCACACGTCCCCACAACATCACCCTTAGAGGTTGTCAAACACAGATCAGCCCTGATGCCAGCCACCTTAGTTGCAAAGTAACGAGCGAGCTCATCGCACTCTACTTGCGAAAAGTACTTCCCTTTTACATATAAATGTGCGTAGTGCTTGTGGGGAATCGCTATTTCAAATCCTCTGTACAGTGAATTGTGTGCTGAAGCTGGAAGTAAACCCCAGCTTAATTCAGACTACATCCGTTTGCTATCAACTGCAGTGGGGTCCAGTCACAAGGACCTTGTCCTCATGTCCTGTTCTTCTGGCAATCCAGAGGGACATTCTCCATCTGATCCTCAGCTTGGGTGTTGTGAGTACAAATCAGGGTATTCCCCTGCAGCTTGTTTTTCAATCAAAAGTGTATCATCTAATTCTTGTTGTTTCACTGTTTCATGGACTGAGCCCTCCGGCTCCGGATTACAATTGGGTGTTGTGCATATATTTTCTTCTACAGGGTCCTATCCATCTGCACCTGCCGGCCAACCCTAGGCAACGGACCTGGCTAGCCCCCCTTCCCAACCTGGGTACCCAGAGTGTGACTTTTCAGACCCTGTATCTGTGCACAGTATTGTGATTTAATGCCACTAATTAACCTGATTTTCCCCTCCCGTGTTACTGTCCCCTAAATAAATCGGTGTAACCCCCCTGCAAATGGGGGTTCCCAAAAGACTTCCAGGAGCTTGCTTGAATGCTCCGAGCCTGAATGGTGCTTGACGTTTAAGCCATTTATTTGTGAGTGTTTTTAGAGCCTCTGGTACTGTCTCTTTAAGAGCTGTCTGCTTGCAGACATAATTAGTTTGTATGCGGGGGGGGGGGGACTGTGTGTTTCTCTGCTTGAGTCCCACTCGAGCTGCTGCCAATTCACTCCGTTTCTGCAGTCACTAGGAGTGCAAAGGGAACCTATCTGAAAGATGTAACTGTTTGCCAGAAATCATTTAGAGTAATAATGAAAATACAGTTTGTCTAACATGCTTTTCTTTGCAATCAGAACTGTGTTTGCCTAGTTCCCTATTCTAGTTTTGAACTGCTGAACTGGACCAATCAGAGTGGGTTAAGGGAGCTCTAAAATGGTGCCTGTGGACGAATCAGAAATTGGACTCGTAATCTGAGCCAGCCACAAGAGGATTGTAATGGCAGCGACTCTGGGAAATGTAGTTTGGACTTCGGCGCCTTTTTGCACCAACAGGGGGAGGCTATTGTGAGTGACAGTCAATCCAGCCAAGAACTGAGAGAAACTCAAAGGAAGTGCCCGGTTTTGTCTACTGGAGTTTGAGTTGCGCTCTGGCAGTGAAGAGGGAAGGAGCCCTGTGCTCCTTCGGTGCGCATTTTTATTCGGGGAAACGTGTGCAAGGCCCCAAGTTTCGGTCTGCAGCTTGTGCAAGTGCTTGTTTGGACTGAATCTGACCTGTGAAGAGAATCAAGGAGGTCTGAAAAGTAGAAACCAGGCTCACCCTGTAGAAGACTGGAGAAATTGCTGAATCGCGCTCGGTCTGTCAGGAACTGAATCTGCTGTGTGTTCTCCCGGGTATTGTGCAGTAATTGCAATTGGGATAGAGAAGCAGCCTGCCTGGTATAGTACTTTCTTTTTCCATATAAATGTGTGTCGTGCTAGTGGGGACTCGCATTTCAAATCCCCTGTATAGAGAATTGAGTGCATGAAGCTGCAAGTGAACCCCAGCTTAATCCAGACTACATCCATTTGCTCTGAACTGCCTTGGGGTCCAGTCACAAGGACCTTGTCAACATGGTCTGCTCCGCCTGGCAATCCAGGACAATCTGCCTTCCATTCAGTTTCAGCATTGAATTTGTGAGTACAAATCAGGGTAGCTCCCTGCCAACATCTAAGTGCAAGTGTTCCATCTGATTGCTTTTCCTTTCTTTCTCCACGAATTGAGCCCATCGGCTCCCAATTACAATTTGGGTATTGTGCATGCATTTTCCATCTTCAGGGCCCCAACCAGCTGCACCAAATAGGCTAGCCTCTTATTGCCTGGGTACCCAGTAAGAGTGACATTAGGGACATTTGGGATTCTGAAATATGTGCAGAGTACTGTGATTATTAATGCGTTAATTAACCTGATTTCCCCGTCCTTGTTATATCTGCTAAATAAATCAGATCTGTTTGTTTCAGCAGAGTTACACTGCCCGAGGTATTTGTCTATGTTAAAGTATTGTACTGTGGGTTTTTTTGTACTGTATCATCTTGTTTTACAGGGAGTTCCTGGAGTCACGCTGACCGAACCAGTCCTGGGGGGTAGTATATACTGTGAAGGTAATTCTGATATATTGTGTGGGCCACTAGTGGGAAGAAAGGGGGGTCGCAGTGTCCCAGAGGACTGTGACCAAGTTAGTTTAACTATTGCAAACCCTGACCTCTGGGTGGAGGCACCCGCCATCAAATCCAGGCCCCTCCACCTGTTAATGACAAATCAGGCAGGGGTAGTAGCCCTTGGGATAGCGCCACCTAGGGGTTACATCTTGGAGGCTCACCACTGGGATTAGCATCCTCTAGTGGCCACATTTACGAATTACTGTAAAAAAATAGATGGATACCCCAACAGAAGTTGCTGTACACCAGCTGGTGAAGTGGTGTACTGGGGAGGAGATCAACCCCCAAAATGCTATACTTATCTTGGATATCCCGCTGGGTACCAGTACGGACACTGTAGAGGGAGTACTTTCCAAGGTTGAATGTTTACGAGACCCTGTGGTAGAGAGGCGACAGGCTGATCTACTCACCTAAACTTTCATGGCCCTAATAGAGTGTAAGGACCCTTTAGACAGTTCTAAAGTGCCACAGACTGTTACCCCCAAGGAAACCCTCACTGTCTGGAGAGTGATACCCAAAGACAGTAAAGTCCCCAAGGAGAACGAGCCTCCCCCATTATCTGAAACTTTTGAGGAGAAATTTGCTAAATTGTTGTTGGGGGAAGGAAAAACTGTGGAGGATTTAAAGAAACTATTATTGCCACCTGAGAACGTTCCTCCACCGACACCCTCTTCCCCTCCAGCACCCGTTATTGCCCCTCCTTCTGTGCCAGTGCAAGCCCCCATGTCTGTACCTGCCAAAAGTCATGACTCTTACCGCAGGTTGAGAATTTTCTCCAGCACCCTTCCCACCCCACAAGGGGAGGATGATTGGGAGACCTGGATAGACTGTGTTGCCCCTTTGGTATCTGAGTGACAATGTGCAGAGGCTGAGAAACGGAAAAGAATCCTAGAGAGCTTGAGAGGTCCCGCTCTGGAAGCCATTAAGTCTTTGAGGTCCACAAACTCTGACGCATCTGCCCAAAAGTACCTAACTGCACTTGAATGCAATTTTGGGAGTATTGAGTCAGGAGAGAGCTTGATGTGGAAGTTTCAAGGTACAAAACAATGGCCAGGAGAAAGTTTACCTGCATATGTTACTTGTCTGGAAGGAGAGCTACAGAGGGCCTACTGGAAAGGGGGGGTGGACGCCAGTGACTTAAACCGTGTGAGGTTGGGGCACATATTGCAACACGCAAAGCACTCAGAATTGCAGCTCCTTCAGTTGAGGCTTCAAGACAGGAGAGATAACCCGCCGGATCATTGTGATTTGATGAAAGAAATCCAGGAAGTTGAGGAGGAGGAGGATTTCTCAGAGCCCCGCGTAGATGTAGCTGTTACAACCTCTGCTCCAAGGGCGGGGTCAGCTGCTGACGGCCAGGGATCACCGAAAACCCATGATGAAAGTCAAGGATTAAGTGCCTACCAAACGGGGATGGCTGTAAACACCCCGCACTGGGAGGAGTTCCTGAGGGAGATTAGGAAAGTAACAGGTAGTCTCATCATGAAGGATACTCCTATGAGCACGGGCACTGACACTTGCCCGACTGCTTCTGCTATGGGGGTGGGGGTGCCCACCCAGGCACCTCATGTTGACAACAGTTCGAAACTTGATGCATTGACTATGGAAGTGAGGGAACTGAAGAGATGTCTCCAACTGTCCAACCCACCGCTGGCTGAGGTGGCACCAAGGTTTTTTATCGATAGTACCCATGCCACAGCCCCCACAGTGATGCCTCAGTCACCCCAAACTTCGGCAGATATATTTTGCCATAATTGTGGGAAGGATGAGCACATGACGAGGGAATGCCGGTCTCAGAAAGACTTAGAGAGAGTGGTGAGCCGGCTACAAGGAGAGCTTCGCAGAACAAGTCAGTGGTTAAGAGGTGCACAAATGGTCCCAGTGAGGGTCCCAAAATGCTAACTCACGTCCCTCTGTGGCAAGGTCAGTTGCCCAGGCCCCGCCACCGCTCTCCAGACTGGTCCAGAATAGTGGGTTCCTCCATGGAGACCACTGTAAAGGTGAATGGAGTGTCTACAAGAGCTGTATTAGACAGTGGCTCCCAAGTGACAATTATGTTCCAGGACTGGTATCAGAAGCATTTGCCAGACGTACCCTTACAACCATTAGAAGGACTGCATGTATGGGGGTTAAGTGAAGGCCTACCCTACTCCGGTATATCCGAATTTGGCTGTCTTTCCCCACCTCTGTGGTTGGAATGGCAGAGCAAGTAGAGACCCTGGCCTTAGTGGGTCCCCCTACTGGACTGTATGATGGGGTTCCTTTACTAATTGGGACTAATGCACATATGTTTGGATGGCTGGCACAGTTGTATTATGAAAAACAGGGGTCAAGGGCTGGTAGAGCTTTAAGAATTCCAGCCTTGATTAAGAAGGCCTATGAGGCACAGAGAGATGTTGAAACAGTAGAACCAGAGGAACTGGTTAGAATTGTCTGGAAGAAGGATCCCAAGTCTCTGATCCTGGCGTCAAATGCCCAGTGTACCTTACAGGGAGAGGTGCGTATCAGAAAGGATGTCAAGAATAAAATATTAATGTTGGATGCACCAGGCGATGGAAAATTGCTGGAGGGACTGCTGGTCAAGCCTAGTATTTTGCCTGCTAGAGTCCATGCTTATGCCAGAAGGGTAATGGTTCAAGTTCATAATGTGTTTGACAGAGAGATTCGAGTAAATAGAGGTTGCACCCTGGCTAATGTGCATTGTGCAGACACTGCGGTGCTACCCAGCAGCAAGAGTTCAAGGAAGAGTGACAGAGTAATGCCTTACTTGTTTGATTTCGGTGACTCCCCGTTGCCAGCTGAATGAAAAGTGAGGATCAGTGAGAAGCTTGCCCAGAGAGACCAGGTGTTTTCTTTAAAGGAATGGGACGTAGGATGCATGCAAGGAGCTGAGCACCATATCCGGCTGCATGACGAAAGACCATTTCGTGAGAGGTCTCGACGCCTGGCACCTGCTGACATAGATGATGTGAGACGGCATCTGCAAGAGATGTTAGCTGCTGGTGTAATATAAGAATCCAGATCCCCTATGCTTCCCCCATTGTGGTAGTGAGGAAAAAGAATGGGACAGTAAGGATGTGCGTGGATTATCGCACCTTAAACCGGTGGACTATCCCTGATCTGTACACAATGCCCCGCATTCAGGATGCTTTGGACCACCTAAACGGGAGCAAGTGGTTCTCTGTGCTGGATCTCCGCAGTGGATACTACCAGATCCCGATGGTCCCAGAGGACCGTGAGAAGACAGCCTTCATCTGTCCGTTTGGCTTCTATGAATTCAGGAGGATGTCTCAAGGGATTTCAGGTGCCCCAGTCACTTTTCAATGATTGATGGAGCGTGCAGTGGGGGACATGAACTTACTAGAGTGCCTGGTATACCTAGATGATGTTATTGTGTTTGGCAGCTCACTGGAGGAACATGAGAGCAGATTATTTAAGGTATTGGACCGACTGGAAGACTTTGGCCTTAAACTGTCCATTGATAAGTGTCAGTTCTTTCAAACATCAGTAAAGTATGTGGGACACATAGTATCCACTGAGGGAATAGAGACGGACCCAAGTAAAATTGAGGCCTTGACCACCTGGCCACAGCCCAAAAATCTAAAAGAGCTGCAAAGATTCCTGGGATTCTGTGGTTATTACTGGCGTTTCATCAAGGACTATTCAAGAGTGATCCGCCCTTTACTTAACCTTACTCAAGGGTATCCCCCAACCCACAAAAAATACAAAAAGTCAGCGTCCCTCAAGACTGAAAGAGTGTATCTTCGTCCGCGTGAAGTATTTGGGGCCTGCTGGACTCTGAGTGTGAGACTGCTTTTCATGAGATCATATACAACTTACCCACGCCCCAGTGCTGGCCTATGCCGATCCAAGAAAACCTTACGCCTGCACACTGATGCTAGCTTGCAAGGGTTGGGGCTGTGTTGTACCAAGAGACGAGAATGGCCTGAGACCAGTGGCCTTTGCCAGTAGAAGCCTGACCCCATCCGAAAAGAACTATCCCGTACATAAGTTAGAGTGCCTAGCTTTGAAGTGGGCTATTGTTGACCAATTCCATGAGTACTTGTATGGGGCTAAGATACTAGTAAAAACTGACAATAATCCTTTGACCTATGTGCAGACCTCAGCTAAGTTGGATGCTACTGGCCATAGGTGGCTTTCTGTATTATCTACATACGACTATGCTGTTGAATACCGAGCAGACCTGAACCACATAGATGCTGATGCTCTCTCCCGGAGGCCTGTTCCCCAGAATGATTGGGTCAGATTGTCAGAACCTGATATTCGGGCACTCTGCCAGAAGTTTGACAGGGAGGAACAAATGTCCACGGACGCAGTGGACTGCATGGTGGATTGCTTGGGACCCGTTGAGAATTGCATACCTGCTGCTTATTGCCACTTTTCTGCAATAGATATTGATGCACTGCCTCAGCTGGACAATGACAGCATTCGGCGGGCTCAATCCCGCGATCCCATGATCAAATCAGCTTTAGAAGCCCTCTATGCAGGAAAAGATGTGTCCAAATTATGCTCCACTGATTTGAGAACTGCACTGTTATACAAAGAAGGTCCTAAGTTGAAACTGATCAATAAACTGTTTTACAGAGAAACAGTAGACAAAGGGGGACAAGTAGACAAACAACAACTAGTGCTGCTCACTGCCTTTCGAAACTCAGTACTGAGGTCCTTGCACAACCACATGGGGCACCTTGGTATAGATAGAACACTTGACTTGGTGAGATCCAGATTCTATTGGCCTAAGATGGGGGCTGATGTGGAGCAACACATTCAAACTTGTAGTCGCTGCTTACAGAGGAAAGCTTTGCCCCAGAGGGCTGCCCCCCTTGTTAACATCACCACCAGTGCACCCATGGAGCTGGTCTGTATTGATTTTCTGAGTCTGGAGTCAGATCAAAGAAATATCAGTAATGTGCTGGTGGTCACTGACCATTTTACGAGATATGCCCAAGCTTTCCCCACCAAAGACCAGAAAGCATCCACTGTGGCCAAAGTACTTGTAGAAAACTTTTTTGTTCACTATGGGGCTCCACAAAGAATCCATTCTGATCAAGGGAGAGACTTTGAGAGTCATCTGATCAAAGAGATGCTTTCTCTGTGGGGAGTGCGAAAGTCCAGAACCACTCCTTACTACCCCAAGGGGGACCCACAGCCTGAACGTTTCAACCGTACTTTGCTAGACATGCTAGGCACCCTACACCCAAAGGCCAAGCCTAGATGGAGCCAACAAATTAGCACCCTGGTACATGCTTATAATTGCACCAAAAGTGATGCCACTGGGTTCTCCCCCTACTGCCTGATGTTTGGAAGAGAAGCTCGACTGCCGGTAGATGTGTGTTTTGGGGTTTCTCCTGATGGGGTTCAAGCTGACAACTATTTACAGTATGTGCAAAAGTTAAAGGCCCAGCTAACACATACATACCAACTGGCTCAAACCATGGCTGCCAAAAGAAATCTGGCCAACAAATAAAGGTATGATAGAAAGGTGAAAGCACAGGAACTCCAGGAGTCAGATTGGGTATTGCTAAGAAATCTGGGACTGCATGGTAAACATAAGATTGCTGACAGATGGCACCATCTCCCTCACATTGTAGTGGGCAAACTAGATGATCTACCAGTGTACAAAGTAAAGCCTGAGAATAATTCAAAATATGTAAAAACAATGCATAGAAATCATTTACTGCCCATTGGACAAATCTTGATTGAGTCAGGAAGTTATTATCCCTCTGTACAGACAGCTGGTGAGACCCCATCTGGAGTACTGTGTGCAGTTCTGGAGACCCACTCTCCGCAAAGACATAGACAGGATGGAAGCTGTCCAGAGGAGGCAACTAAAATGGTGCAGGGTCTGCACCGAAGACTATGAAGAGAGACTTAAGGAGCTTAATATATAGCCTCGAGGAAAGGAGGGAGAGGGACATGATAGAACTTTCAAGTACCTCAAGGGAATCAACAAAGTCCAAGAGGGTAGCATCTTTCAAAAAAGAGGTGTGCAAGAACAAGAGGGCACAATTTGAAGATAGAGGGGGGCTCAGCGTAATTTAAGGAAGTATTTTTCACAGAGAGGGTTGTGGATGCATGGAACGGCCTTCCAAGGAGGTTGTGGAGTCAAAATCAGTGGTGGAATTCAAGCATGCATGGGATAGTCATAAGGCAGTTCTGGGGGGTTGGGGTAGGAAGAAGTAGGCTGCTGGTTAACTAGGATCTGCAGCTTATCCAGTAGGTAGGGAAATGGGCAGAATGGGTGGGCCAAGCAGTCCTTATCTGCCGTCAAATTCTCTGTTTCTATGTTTCTATGAGTCTGAACCCCCAGAAGATGCCCCCTCTGGACCAGTGACTAGAGCTGCTGCTAAGAAAAGATCAAGAAAGTCTGCACCTACAGAAGCTGAGTTAAAGTGTTCCCCTCCACAAGTACCAGTTGAGCATGACTGTCAGTCCATATCAGAAGAAAGTAAGTGTGACTTTGAATACTACACTTCTTACGAACTGAGTCAATTGTTTCGGGGCAATCCCCTAGTCAATACTGGGGATGAAGCTGGGCCTTCTGGGCTGTCTAAGCCCCCAGCTTCGTCCCTGGAGCCAATGCTTCCAGAAAGTGAAGTGCAAAGCATCAAGTCAGATGAAATGGAATCATTGTGTATGATAGAACTGTTTGAGCTTTCAGGGGAAGAAAATGATGGACTGGGACAGACTGGTGATACACCAGAACAAGAAGAGTATTTTGAGTGCCCTGACGGTCCACTGCCAGTGTCCGAAAGCTCTCGGTGTGAGCCAAATGTTGTGGACTCAGAGACTGTAACTCCAGGAGCCGAGAGTGCCCCAAGTTCTAGCCTCTCTGCCCCAATGGACACTCCCCTGACAAGGGAGGACAATGCTGAAAATAAGGCTCAGAGTGCAGAGACTATAACAGTTCCCTCTAGAAAGACAGCTCAAGCTGTAAACCCTGTGGTGCACCTCAGTTATGATTCCCTTGGGAGGCCTGTGGACTTGCCTCTCAATGTTGTCCATAAAGGAGTGTATGTGTCCCTGAGCTCATTGCCCAAACTGAGCGTCAGTGCTAACTCCAAGTTACCTGTGTTGCCCTCTAGGTATGGTGCCCTTGCCCCGTCCAGCCCCAAGGTAGCTGATAGCTGAGCTCTCTTCAGGTTTCAGGTACAAGAGGTAATAACCTGAGTTATGGTACAATGTGTGTGTAATACTGTGTAAAGAGTGACGTACTTCAACGTTTCAGAAATGTGTTCCTGGTAAAGTGATATACTGACTGATGATTACATGTGTGAGCCTAATGCAAATGTATACGGTTGCAATTGAAACTTATGGGAGTACTTGCTTGACGCGGATGTCAAGCTTTCCCAGGCCAGGAAGGGTGTAACCACCCTGCAAATGGGGGTTCCTAAAAGACTTCCAGGAGCTTGCTTGAATGCTCCGAGCCTGAATGGTGTTTGGCATTTAAGCCATTTATCTGTGAGTGTTTTTAGAGCCTCTGGTACTGTCTCTTTAAGAACTGTCTTCTTGCAGACATAATTAGTTTGTATGCGGGGGGACTGTGTGTTTCTCTGCTTGAGTCCCACTCGAGCTGCTGCCAATTCACTCTGTTTTTGCAGTCACTAGGAGTGCAAAGGGAACCTATCTGAAAGATGTAACTGTTTGCCAGAAATCATTTAGAGTAATAATGAAAATACAGTTTGTCTAACCTGCTTTTCTTTGCAATCAGAACTGTGTTTGCCTAGTTCCCAATTCTAGTTTTGAACTGCTGAACTGGACCAATCAGTGTGGGTTAAGGGAGCTCTAAAATGGTGCCTGTGGACGAATCAGAACTTGGACTCGTAATCTGAGCCAGCCACAAGAGGACTGTAATGGCAGTGACTCTAGGAAATGTAGTTTGGACTTCGGCGCCTTTTTGCACCAACAGGGGGAGGCTATTGTGAGTGACAGCCAATCCAGTCAAGAACTGGGAGGAACTCAAAGGAAGTGCCCGGTTTTGTCTACTGGAGTTTGAGTTGAGCTCTGGCAGTGAAGAGGGAAGGAGTCCTGTGCTCCTTCAGTGCGCAGTTTTAGTTGGGAAACACGTGTAAGGCCCCAAGTTTCGGTCTGCAGCTTGTGCAAGTGCTTGTTTGGACTGAATCTGATCTGTGAAGAAAATCAAGGAAATCTGAAAAGAAGTAACCAGGCTCACCCTGTAGAAGACTGGAGAAATTGCCGAATCACGCTCGGTCTATCAGGAACTGAATCTGCTGTGTGTTCTCCCGGGTATTGTGCATCAGTTGCGATCGGGATAGAGAAGCAGCCTGCCTGGTAGAGTACTTTCCTTTTCCATATAAATGTGTGTAGTGCTAGTGGGGACTCGCTTTTCAAATCCCCTGTATAGTGAATTGAGTGCATGAAGCTGCAAGTAAACCCCAGCTTAATCCAGACTACATCCATTTGCTCTGAACTGCCTTGGGGTCCAGTCACAAGGACCTTGTCCACATGGTCTGCTCTGCCTGGCAATCCAGGACAATCTGCCTTCCATTCAGTTTCAGCACTGAATTTGTGAGTACAAATCAGGGTAGCTCCCTGCCATCATCTAATTGTAAGTGTTCCATCTGATTACTTTTCCTTTCTTTCTCCATGAACTGAGCCTACCGGCCCCGGAATACAATTTGGGTATCGTGCATGCATTTTCCATCTTCAGGGCCCCAACCAGCTGCACCAAATAGGCTAGCCTCTTATTGCCTGGGTACCCAGTAAGAGTGACATTAGGAACATTTGGGATTCTGAAATATGTGCACAGTACTGTGATTATTAATGCGTTTGAACTAATTAACCTGATTTCCCCCTGTCCTTGTTATATCCCCCTAAATAAATCAGATCTGTTTGTTTCAGCAAAGTTACACTGCCTGAAGTATTTGTCTATGTTAAAGTATTGTACTGTGGTTTTTTGTACTGTATCATCTTGTTTTACAGGGAGTCCCCGGAGTCACGCTGACTGAACCAGTGCTGGGGTAAGTGTATACTGTGAAGGTAATTCTGATATATTGTGGGCCACTAGTGGGAAGAAAGGGGGGTCGAGTGTCCCAGAGGGCTGCAACCAAGTTAGTTTAACTATTGCAAACCCTGACCTCTGGGTGGAGGCACCCGCCATCGAATCCAGGCCCCTCCACCTGTTAGTGGCAAATCAGGCAGGGGTAGTAGCCCTTGGGATAGCGCCACCTAGGGGTTACATCAGATTTGTTGTTGTTATACTATACACTGTCTGTGGTGGTGGTACTTATGGAAACAGTATTGTGTTTTGCTGTGTATATTGATTAACCTTACTTTACAGGGGGTCCTCAGAGACGTGCTGCCGAATCAGTCTCCAGGGTAAGTGGTATCTATATGAGTGAACAGTGTGTAAACGTGGGGTATTGGGGCTGTAACTCCGGTGTACTGTGTGAGCCACTAGAGGGGATAAAAGGGGGTCTCAGTGTCCCAGAGGGCTGTGACCAAGTTAGTCTAACCACTACAAACCCTGACCTCTGTGGCACCCGCCACAGGACCTAGGTCCCTCAACCTATCTGTAGTCAAACAGGCAAGGGTAGTAGCCCTTGGGATAGCGCCACCTAGGGGTTACAATTATATATTCTTATAGTGTCTGTGGCTCAGTAGCTAGCACACTCACCTCTGAGGCTGGGAGATCAGAGGGCTGTGGGTTCAGTTCCCACATCTGGCACTTGGGTTAATATCCCAGCACTGACACTGTAGTGCAGCATGAGAGGGGTGCTGCACTTCTAGGGTGCCGTCTTTCGGATGAGACGTTAAACCGAGGTTCCATCTGCCTGGACTGGTGGTAGTTCAGGTGGATGTTAAAGATCCCATGGCACTTATCGAAAAGAGTAAGGGAATTTCCTCGGTGTCCTGGGGAAATTTCCCTCATTCACTAAAAATACCACCAACAGCTTAATCTGGTTCAAGGTCAGTTGGCATTCATCTGTATCCCTCCCCGGTCGTGTGGAAAATAGGCAGGATTTGTCTAGTGCACTGACCCGGTCAACAAAAACTAAATAAAATAAAAATAAATATTCTCATATAATCATATGTAGTTTGTGTCTTATACTTAGGTATCATGCCACATGTATTTCTGTATGCTCAGCATTTCTCTTAGTGATTTATTGCTCACAGATTAGTTTCTTCTAATATTTTTCTCATTAGTAATTCTGTTTCCCAAGTAACTGCCCAAGGGAGACGCCTTATGTACATGCCTTATCCAATGTTGTATGTTTATCATATCTGTAACTATGCTGTGATCACTACTATATAACCTTCAGTAAGCCTGTTCCTTGGAGAGAATTATTCTTTCCTCGAGGACTGGTGAGAAACCGACTCCCTTGTGATTTTCTCTGTCACATGTTTGGCGTGAGTATTGTAATAAACTTTTCATTATTACTTACTGCTTGTGTGTGTGTTCTTCGGCTAACACTCCAGACATACAAGAATCTGATAAGATCTAGAGTTGGGCTCAAGATAACAAATCTAGATTTTCTAGATAACAAAATGGAGGCTGTATGCAGTAATGTCTGAGTAGTGGTCAAAGTTACACCTATTTCCCTTGTGAATTTAGACACTGGGTTGAGCAATCACCCAGTGACAAGCAGCTGTTAGCTTCTACTGTGTAAATCTTCACGGTCTGCCATTCCCCAGTGTATGGAGGTTAGGCACTAGGGACCTCTCTGCCAGACTTTTAAATCTGTGCACTGAGCTGATGTTTTCCTGTGGGAACACCAAGCTGTAATAAATTCTGTAAAGACAGCTAGAGTGCTTTCAGTTTGTGGGTACATCCTTTACAGGCCCCCACATACGCCAAAAGCAGTCTGTGTGCTTTCATTTACCGTGGTTTAAAACACAGTTCCTGAACCACAAACAGTTAAAGGTTTCTCTGTTTATTTATTTATATATATATATATATATATTCTCTTTTTACGGCCCTTCTCACCCCGGTACTTCCTCACCTTCAGGAGTCTCCAACAGCCTTTTGCGTGCCTGCTCGTCTGTCGGCATCGGGTGCAGTCTTCCCCCCCACACTGCCTTGGTTTGACCCCCAGGTGAGTACGAGGCGGGGTTCCCCCTTCCACCGCCCCGAGCGACTGTGATTTCGTTGGAGATCCGTCACCCACGCCGGCAGGGGCCCTGAGATCGGGGCCTGAAGCTCCATCTACAGGGAGCACTGGAGGGTATTTTCCTTTTCGCCTATCCCCGTGAGGGATCGCCTGCACGCAGGGATTTAGGAGCCACACGCCACAACGCAAGCAACGCCCGGCTCCTGGCATCCTCCTCCTGCTACATTGCTCTCGCTGCACCACCACCCTGTGGTCACCCAGGTGGCGGATTCACAGCGGGACCCGCATCCCACCCACCCGGAGGAGGAGGAAAGCAGCCTCTGGGCGCCGATCCTCCTCCCCTGCCGACCCTCCAGCTGCCCAAGTCCTTTCCCGAACCGGGTCACTGGCACCGAGGAAAGGTAACCTACCGGCTGTGCCAGCGGGCCGACCTTCTCTGTTTATTTTTGACATGTCTGAAAAAAAATATGCGCAGAGTTGATCTCAGAAACCTCACAGTACCTCACTAGCTATGCTGGTTTTGAGGATTTTGCTACAGTGACACAAGATAAAGCTGATCCTGTACAGACTGTCTTTAATCATTATATTGATTTAAAGCATAGTACTGAGAAGATTTCTTCAAAATGCATTTTAGTGTTAATCGTTGTTGCTAGCCTAGAAGCTTCATTAAAGCCGCTATCTGCTGTGGTGTCAGATTACTCTGCTTTCAGAGGAGAGTTGGGAATGTTAATTGTTGATCTTGCAAAACGTGCAGTCATGCTGGAATCACAAGACCAGACATTCCACTAGCAATGTTACACGTTACATGAAATTGCTAACAGTAATATTCAGGAATTGCATGATTTGAGAAATGATTGTGAAAGAGCAAGGCTTGACAGAATGCAGGTTATACACATGATCAACTTGTCATCCAAGACTAAGAAAAAATTACTCACCTTAGTAATATTGATCTTCCTGGACATAAGTCTCCACCACTCATTCACACTAAAGGGATATGCGCCGGAGGCACTAGGACCCAGTGGGAGCAAACTATTTTGCTAGAGGGTCGGCGCAAGAGATGGCGCTGCAAGGAGCGGCACCGCAAGCCTCCGCTCGTGCGGTGATGACTATCCCGGCGTCGACCATCCAACCGCCTCAGTTCCTTTTTTCCCACCGTCAAGTGCACTTCGGTGATGACGTCGTTCCCCCACCGGGAGTCAAACTTCAAACTAGCAGCATAGTTTTTCAGTTTTATTGTTTTGTAGTAATATCTCGAATAAAGTATCGCTTAGTTTATTTATTCTTATTTAAGGAAGAAGTCTCAGCCTACATTGATGGAGTTGACCATAAGTGGGTCAGGTGATGGTAGGGAGACTTCATATGAAAGCAGTTCAGTCAGCCGGGCTGGGTCCAGTCCGCTGCCTTCTCTGGAAGGGGGGCCTGACAGCGGAAAGTCCAATGCTTGAGGGGGTGGGTGGTCCCCTCGAAAGCATAAAAGTAAATGGTTGCACTCCCGGCACCGTTCGGCCTTGAGCTCTTCTTCGGCCCACAGGTCAAAAAAGAGAAGGCATCACTCGAGGTCACCCTCTGATATGTCTGTGCATAGATGGTCAGTTATTGGGGCTAGTTGCCTGTCTCCTCCTTCGAAGTCACCGGTTACTGTTTCTGGTGGCCGATGTCTTCGACATCGGAGCCCTACCCCGCCCTCTGGTAGGTCTTCAGATGAGCAGTTTCATCAGTGGGCTGCTCTTATGGAGCAGTGGGCTCGAAAGTTGGTCCAGCTACCTGGCCCAGTCTCTCAGGGTCCTTTGGGTTTTCTGGGAAACCAGGCAGGGCAGTTGAGCCTCCCTAGTCATGCTGTGCCATCTTCGGTGCTGTCGACTCCGCGCTTAGGTGTTTCCCCTCATCACATGGCTGCAGCGCAGGGGGTCACACCGATGCCTCTATCTCCTGGTATTCATCCTTCCTTTTCCTCAAATCCTGTTTTTCGGAGTCTTGAGATGTTTTCGACGCCCTCTGCATCGATGGTACGCTTGGTGCCGTCTTCGGCACCGATACACCTATCAGCACCGTCCTCAGCGCCATTGAGTTTCTCTGCCTTGTCGGCACCGTCCTTGGCTTTGTGCATCTCATCGGCACCGTGCGGCCTCTTGGTGCCATGTGGCTCCTCGGCACCATGCGTGTTTTCAGTGCCGTACTCTTTGGTGCCGGGACCTGTTAGGGCGTCATCCAGTCTTCAGGGCTCCTCTTCTTTGAATTCTTTTCCTTCCTCATTTCCTTCTGATTTTCATTCCTTTCCTGTTCATACAGTCCCTCCGGGACTGTCAGAAGATGACATTGAGCCTGACCCAGACCTTAGGCTGGGTGATGATGTAGAAGGAACAGGATAGTACAGTTACGTAAGAACTTACCGTAACAGTAGATCTTCGAGAGAGGCTCTTGCAGTAGGTAATTACATATAGGACTGACACCGGCTGGCGACAGGACCCCACGGAAAAATTTCTAGCTAGCAGTCCCTGGCAAGGGACTGCCCCCACGTCAGGTGACCGGCGTCATGAGACGTCGGTATAAAGGAGTGGTCCCAGATGCCCGCCTTCCAGTTCTTTCCCGCCACAGGCCCGGAAAGCCCGGACGAGAGAGAAGCAGATGTTTCCATTCCTGGAAAAAGAGCTGAAAAGCCTAGGGATGAAGGCGGGGAGAGGTATTACCTGCAAGAGCCTCTCGAAGATCTACTGTTACGGTAAGTTCTCACGTAACAGTACTATCTTACTTCAAGTGGGCTCTTGCAGTAGGTAATTTCATATAAGACTGAATCCCAAGCAGTCTGGAACAAATAAAAGGCACCGGGAGGAAGGAATTACTCCTGAAAATAGCAGTAACCTTGTAGGCCTCAAGACAGAAGGCCTTGCAAAACCGCTAGCCCAAAGCCTGCTCTATGGCAAGAGGCAATGTCCAAACTGTAGTGTTTCGTAAAGGTATGGACGGAAGTCCAGGTGGTGGCAGCGCATATATCTGCTGCAGACACATTCTTGAAACAAGCTGCAGAGGCTGCTACTCCTCATGTGGAGTGACTTCTGACCTGACCCGGGAGGGTCTTGTTGTACTTGTCATAACAGAAAGTGATGCAATGAGCTAACCACTTCGACAGGCATTGCTTGGAAACAGCATTGCCTTCCCCTTTTGTGAGCAAAAGAGACGAACAACTGATCAGTCTTTCTGAGATCCTTCGTCCTGTCGGTGTAGTATCTCAGAATCCGGTGAACATCCATGGTATGGAGTAAATATTCTCCCTGGTTGGAGTACCGCGGGAAAAAGGCAGGTAACTCTATAGATTGATTTTAAGGTAGACTCTGCTACCACTTTAGGTAGAAACTTAGGATTCGTGTGAAGAGCCACTCGTTCTTTGTGAAAGGTCAGGTATGGGATTTTACACATGAGGGCCTGAAGCTCGGAAATTCTTCGAACGGAAGTAAAGGCCACCAAGAAGAGCGTCTTCCACGAAAGAAACTTCAGATCTGCGGAGGCCGCAGGTTCGAAGGGAAGAAGAGTAAGTTTCTCTAGAACAAAGTTCAAGTCCCAAGGGGAGCAGGAGTTCTGATGGGGGGCCTCAGATGAAGGACCCCTCTTAGAAAGGTCTTAGAGATCTCTAATTGGGCAAATGCTTTATCTGCGAAAGGAACATGGTACACTGAGATAGCGGCCATGTGTACTTTCAAGGAGGAATGACTGAGACCCAGGTCGAAGAGGTGACATAAATATTCCAGCAGAACGGCCACTGAACAGGAGAAAGGCTCCATGTTCCTAGAGGAGGCCCAAACAGAAAATCTCTTCCATTTCATGGCGTAAGTGTACCTAGTGGAGGGTTTCCTAGCCTACACCAAAATCTCTGCCACCTTTGGAGAGACACCGAAGCGGGATTGAGCTAGGTCTGCAGAAGCCATGCATGGAGTTGCAGGGACTTGAGTCCCGGATGGAACAGGGTTCCCTGATCCTGGGTCAGCAAACCTCGAGATAAAGGAAGAGGAAGAGGAGGACCCTCTGGGTATTGTTGTAGAAGAGAGAACCAGATTTGCCTGGGCCAGAAAGGAGCGATCAGAATCATTCTCGCTCCTTCTGTTGATAGTTTCTGCAACACACAAGGGACCAGTGGAATTGGGGGAAAAGCATAGACGAATCTGCCCTTCTAGCTTAGAGACAGAGCGTCATTCCAGAAAGCGCCCTACTCTGGAACGAGCGAGCAAAAGTTGGGAAGTTTTGCGTTTTGGGAAGAGATGAACAGGTCTACCTGTGGAGTCCCCCAAAGGTCGAAGATGTGATTTAGCACCTTTTGGTCTAACTCCCACTCATGTGGCAGGGCAGAGGAGTGACTTAGCTTGTCTGCCAGGGTATTGTCGACTCCTGGAACATGAATCGCTGTGAGGTGAAGGTTGTGTTGAGTAGCCCAGTCCCAAACCCTCACTGCTTCCCTGCATAGCGGGTAGGATCGAGTCCCTCCCTGCTTGTTGATGTACTACACCACGCACATTGTGTCCGTCTGGATGGCTAGGTGACTGGGAAGAATGTATTGGTGAAGGGCTTGGAGAGCATACAGTACTGCTCGAAGCTCGAGCACATTGATGTGGAGAGCTAGCTCCAATCTGGACCATAATTCCTGGGTTCGGTGAGGACCCAGATGGGCTCCCCAACCTTCGCCTGATGCGTCTGTAGTCAGAGTCTGGGAGGGAGAAAGACGAAAGAAGGGGACCCCCTGAAACAGGTTCTCTCGAACCATCCACCATTGCAAGTTTTGAGCCATCGGCGAGGAGATCAGAACTAGATGATTTAAGTCATCTACCAGTTGATCCCACTGGGAGCGAAGAGTCCACTGAGAGATCCTCATGTGGAGCCGAGCATGGGGAAATGTCGGGATGGCGGCCGCCATGAGCCCCAGGAGATGAAGAACTGGCCTCGCTGGAACCTTTCTGCATTCTGATAGCAGGGAAATCTGTGACTGAAGAGTGGCCGTCCTGTCCGGAGGCAGGAAGACCTTGCTTACCATCATATCGAGGATAGCCCCGATAAACTGTAGTCTCTGGGAGGGATCCAGATGAGACTCGGAATGGTTGATGGTAATACCCAGGCAAGTGAAAACCTGCTGGGTGAGAGAGAGAAAATGCAGGAGCTCCTCCCTGTACGAGGCCGCCAGGAGCCAATCATCCAGGTAAGGGAACACCTGAACTCCCATCGTACGCAGGTGGGCCGCTACCACAGCCAGGCATTTGGTAAAGACTCAGGGTGCCGAGAAAGACCAAATGGGAGTGCCTAGCACTGGTAATGGTCCCCCTGGAAAGCAAAGCGAAGGTACTTGCGGTGAGAAGGGTGAATGGGGATGTGCAGATATGCATCCTGCATATCCAGCGCACAAAGCCATTGACCCGGCAGAAGGAGGGGCCAAAGGGTCTGTAGGGAGAGCATCCTGAACCTTTTGTATTCCATGTAAAGGTTCAAAGAGCTGAGATCGAGAATGGGTCTGAGATCTCCCGTCTTCTTTGGGACCAGGAAGAAATGGGAGTAGTAACCCGTCCCTTGAAGGTGAGTGGAATGGGCTCTATAGCCTGCTTCGTGAGGAGGGCAGAGATTTCTTCCCGGACCAAAGAAAGATGGTCCCGTGGGTAGGATGACTTCAGAGGGGGGTGGCGGGGTGGTTTCTGTAGAAACTCTATAGAGTGCCCTTCCGCGATAATCTGAAGCACCCATGAATCCGTTGTTATCCTCTCCCAACCCGGAAGGTGGAGGGAGAACCTCCCTCCTAACGGTTCCTCCGGTGTGTCCGGAGGTGGTGTGAGAGGGGAGGAGTCAGGTGGTGTGGGAGCAGTGCTGCAGCTGGGGCACCCGCTGCTTTTTTTTCGGAGGGGCCTGGCAGCTGCGGGGCCCGACGTTTAGTGGCCTGCGCCTTCCTGGGTTTCATCGCTGGCCGATCGCCTGGCGGTAGGACGCGCTGCAGGTGATGGGGACGGTACATGGAATCCACAGATTTCAGAGCTGTTCCCCTTCTCCTGCAAGTCAGTGATGATGTCCTTGACATCACCACTGAAAAAGCACCGACCCCCTGAAAGGTGCTTCCTGGATCGCGGATTGCACCTCTGGGACCAAACCTGATACGCACAGCCAGGCATGACACTGTAGACTCACGTCGAAAGCGGAGCTCCGCCTGGCAGTGTCCACTGCATCATATGTTGTCCACAGAATGTGACAACTGGCCGAACGAGCAGAACGGACTAAATCAGCTAACTCCTGCTTGACTTGAGAGTCAGGTAAGGAGTCAATCTTAGATTCCGCCTGGGTAAGAATGGCCTTCTGGTAATCCCCCATATGAGCAACATAATTCAGGGCCCGAATTCCCAGTGTGGAAGAGGCGTAGATTTTTCTTCCATACTGGTCCAGGAGGCGAGATTCCTTATCCGGAGGAGACGAGCTTAGATGTTTTGGGTGCGCTATTCGGCCATGAGCGGCGCTAATCACGACCGTATCTGTGCGGGGGTGAGAGTCCAAAAAATCTACACCCTCAGGAGCCTGGTATAGCCTGTTAGACTTCCTAGGAAGCGGGGCTAAAGCCGACGGTTGTTTCCAAATAGTGGAAACAAGGTGGGCGTGAGGCTCAATCCAGGGTGGCACTAAAGTAGGAGCTGTCAGGGGCAGGTCCAGATGTTCGGCGAGTTTGACCCACTGAGGATCTGGTTCCAAGGACGCCATTAATGTACTTCCTGGATTTTTCTGAGCAACCCTGAAGGAAGGGTCCCGGAGGAGACTTCGGAGGGGTCCTCGGGCGGCTTGGACAGAGAGTGAGGTTTCATTGCCTCTCTCGAGCATCCGTTGAGGAATCTGAGGAACTGAGAGGGAAGAAGAAGAATCAGAAGCAGAATAAGACTCCCTAACACGGCTAGGGGAGGAACGGGTTCCTTGGGGGGGATCCCTGGACGTGTATCCTGCCCCTCTCGGGATCCAGAGGGAAGGGCTCTGGAGTCCAGAGGCGGTGAGGGAGTGTGCCGTCTTGGGCGTACGGGGGGGCCAGGGGCGGCACCTTCGCTGTAAGGTTGCTGTCTACTTCCTTGGTGAGCTGAGCCTTGGCCTCAGCCCACCAGGAAGCCATAGTCTCCTGCAGATCCACCGGCCGCCGAGGGGGCCGGGAAGGTGAGGGGGAAAGAATACGGGTTGTATCCATAAGGCGAGTATCCAAAACCCAGCTGCGGGAAAACTGGTGCTGGGTATTGAGGTGTCGGAGGAACCGGCGTCGGGTACTGCGGCGCTGGATACTATGGTGCTGGGTACGACGGCATCGCATAAGACAGCGGGTACCCAGGCACCAGAGGAGCTGCTGGAGCAGATGGCCCGGAAGGTGGCTCCACAGGCGGGTCAACAATGAGAGGCCTTGGGTGAGCAGGGCCCGATGGAAGGGGAAAATCCCCCGTCGGCATTGGTGGGGCCAGCGTCGGCGGGCCCGGCGTCAGATCTGGTTCCCTAGGAGGAGGGTCTGACGGAGGTGGAACATCCCCCGCATCGCCTGGGGATGGGGGGGAAATCCCCGGGGTCAGGCTGGGGTGACTCAGGCTCCCCAGACGGCAGCGAAGGCTGCGGGGAACCGGGTACTATGGGGGTTGGAGGGTCATTCGTAGGTTCCGGCGCCCAGCGCACGTAGGGGGAGCCGACGTGCGGCTTAGGGACTAGGTCCCGGCAGGCGCTGGAGGAGCCAGTGTCCATCTTACGGGGTCCCTCGTTGGAGGCGGGCCGAGGAGGAGGAGCGGCCCGGTCTGAGGGGGATGAGATCATGCGCCGCCCCGAAGGGTCGGGCGTCTTATCGACCTTCTCCCGGCAGATGTCGGAGGAGCTGATGTCCAACTTATGGGAGTCGCCCGCGCCAGTAGGATGCAAGCCTGGGGCAGAGGCCTTCTTTTGCCCGGAGGCACCTGCAAGGCCCGAGCGCAAGCCAGACAGGTGGGCCGACACCTCCTCCAAAACCTTGGAGGCTGCCGTCGGATGGTTCCCCGGGAGGGGATGTTACCTGAGCCGCAACTCCAGCCAGAGTCGTGGGGGAGGAGGCCTTCTCCCGGTGCCTCTCCTTGTCCCGCTTTTTACGATGCCCTTCTGGAGAAGTCGACGCCTGCCTGAGCTTCTTCAATTCTTTTTCCATCGAAGACATCTTTTTCTTTAGAAGATGGGCTTCCAGGGACTGTTGGCATCGTCTGCGGGTAGCTGCGTTGAAGTGGAGGCAATGCGGGCACTTGTCGACCGGGTGGTCGGGGCCTAGGCAGAAGAGGCAGAGGGAATGGCCGTCCTTGTGTGGCAGTTGGGCACCGCACGAGTCGCACTTGTTTTTGTGCTCGGAGGGTGTAGGAGACGACATATATCGACGATGACCTGACTATAGGAAGAAAAATACTTTTAAATCTCGGTAAAAACCGACGAAAGAGCAGGCTACATCTAACTTTCACAGGAGCTGCAACGAGCTAACGGCGGGAAAGAATGGAAGGTGGGGCCTGGGACTGCCCCTTTATACCGACGCCTCATGACACCGTCACCTGACGTGGTGGTGGTCCCTCGCCAGGGACTGCTAGCTAGAAATTTTTCCGTTGGGTCCTGCCGCCGGCCGGCGTCAGTCCTATATGTAATTACCTACTGCAAGAGCCCTCTCGAAGTAAGATCTATTCCTGCTGCAGAGCCTGTGGTCAAGGACCTGTCATTTAAGTCTCTGCTGAAAAACTTAAATTCCACTCTCTCTCTCCAAACTACAGATATCGATCCTGGGAAGCTATTAAGACTCCAATTCCTCCATGTTCTGGAGATCCCTGTGGATTTGACTCCTCTGGTACAGTCCTCCTTTGAGATGCTTTCTCAAACTGTATGGCATAATCCCGCTCTCATTCCTTCTGTGGCTAAGTCCATAGATAGGAAATATGCTGCCCCCAAGGATCGACCCATTTTGGCTTTCCAAGCCTTTGCAGATCCTATTACGGTCTTGGCAGAGAATGATAAGGTCGTCCTTCCCCAGACTACTACAGGTCGACCTAGTAACAAAGAATCTCATAAGATAGACACTTTAGGTAAGAAAGTCTTTGCTGCTTCCACCCTAAGTATGTGTATTGCCAGCTACCAAGGCTATTTCTCTCAATACGAGTATGTCCTTTGGCATTCGCTCAAATGGGTGAAGCTCTTCCGGAATCGGACACTAATTCAGAGCTCCTTCAGACCATAACTAGGGGTATCGGGTCCAACAACCAGCAGGTTAAAGCAGCTATGGACGCTTTCGATACTGCCTCCCAAGTGGCGTCGGCAAGCATTTGTACCCACCGTCATTCCTGGCTGCGCACTTCAGGTTTCACGAATGATGCCCAGCAACAGGTAATGGCGTTGCCTTTCGATGGTGTGTATCTCTTTGGCCCTCAAGTAGAACAGGCTCTAAAGGCCACACAAAAGACTAGGTCAGCCATTAAATTGGCTCGACCTCTTCCATCCTCTCAGAAGGGTATTGTAAACACCAGTTTCATAGCACGTTAGTCCTTTAGAGGCAAAGGCAGGGGAAGTTTTAATAAAAACCAAGCCCCCCAGCCTCAGAAGAAAATGCAGCAGAAGGTGCAAGGACCCAAAGCGCCTAGTGCCGCCTTCTGAGTTGTTGGCCCAAGTCCCTTCTCAGCTGCCCGAGGGGGACTCTTCCTCAGTGGTTGGAGGTCATCTGACTCACTTCTACAATCAATGGAAGTCCACAACAATGGACAAATTGGTCCTCCAGATAATCTGCAAGGGGTATTCCCTCAATCTTTTGGAGACCCCTCCGGATCGTCCTCCCTGCCAACAGCTCAGGCTGTCAGTTCTTCAGTCAGAACTTCTTGCCTCTGAGATACAAGGCCTTCTGAACAACATGGCAGTGGAAGTAGTTCCGCTGGATCAACAGAACACTGGGTTCTACTCCCATTACTTTCTGGTTCCAAAGAAAACCGGAGGCATGCACCCTATTTTGGACCTCAGAAGACTGAACAAATTCCTTCCCAAAGAAAAATTCAAAATGATATCACTAGGAACCCTGTTACCTTTGCTTCATCAACACAACTGGTTAGCCTCCCTAGATATGCAGGATGCTTACCAGCACATTCCTATACACCCAAAGCATCAAAAATACTTGAGGCTCGTGGCTTTGGGACAACATTATCAGTTCAGAGTCCTGCTCTTTGGGCTATCCTCGGTGTCGTGAGTGTTATAAGTGACATTGCAGAGGAACTGGAAGGAAAAGTATGTTTCTTTGCAGATGACACAAAGATCTGCGATAGGGTTGATACACCAGATGGAGTGGAAAGGATGAGAAGGGACTTGGCAAGGTTGGAGGAATGGTCAAATGTATGGCAGCTCAGATTCAATGCAAAGAAGTGCAAGGTTATGCACCTGGGAAACAAAAAACCCAGGGCAAGAGTACACAATGGGAGATGAGATATTGACAACAGTAAAAATGGAAAGGGACCTGGGGATAATTATATCAGATGACCTAAAGGTGGGCAAGCAATGTGAGAAGGCAATAAGGAAGGCTGGGGGGATACTGGGATGCATAGGGAGAGGCATCAATAGTAGAAAACAGGAAGTTGTTATCCCTCTGTACAGACAGTTGGTGAGACCCCATCTGGAGTACTGTGTGCAGTTCTGGAGACCCCATCTCCACAAAGACATAGACAGAGTGGAGGCTGTCTAGAGGAGGGCAACCAAAATGGTGCAGGGTCTGCACCAGAAGACATACGAAGAAAGATTAAAGGAGTTTAATATGTATAACCTTAAGGAAAGAAGGGAGAGAGGGGACATGATAGAAACTTTCAAGTACCTCAAGGGAATCAACAAAGTCCAAGAGGGTGGCATCTTTCAGAAAAAGAGATGTGCAAGAGCAAGGGGGCACAATTTGAAGATAGAGGGAGGACGGCTCAGAGGTAATGTGAGGAAATATTTTTTCACAGAGAGGGTTGTGGATGCATGGAACAGCCTCCCTGAGGAGGTCGTGGAGTCAAGAACAGTGGGGGAATTCAAGAATGCATGGGACAGGCATAAGGCAGTCCTAGTAGGGAGTAAGATGAAGTAAGCTGTTGGTTAATTAGGATCTGCAGCTTATCTGTTAGGTAGGAAAATGGGCAGACTAGGTGGGCCAAACGGTCCTTATCTGCTGTCAAATTCTATGTTTCTATGTTTACAAAGTGTTGTGCAATTGTGCAGCTCGGTGACAGCTCTCTCTATGCAATGGATGTTAGGTCTCATGGCATCCTCGGTATTCACTGTACCTCTAGCACGCCTCTACATGAAAACCTCTCAATGGATGCTCAGTACTCAGTAGTCCCCGACCACTCACCCTCAGTCCTTTCTCATCAAGGTGACAGAACCTCTGAAGAGATCACTCACCTGGTGGTCGCAAGAGGACAACCCTCTGGAGGGATACCCCTTTGCTCCTCTGGACCATCAGATTTCCATTACCACGGACGCGTTCCTGATGGGGTGGTGAGCTCACTGTCAGACTCTCCACACTCAAGGTAAATGGACTCACAACGAGTCCCAGCTTCACATAAACGTCTTAGATGCTCTGGGCTATAGTAGTTGATGATAAGCCAAACAGATTAGACAGGTGGACACAAATCTGGTTCCAGAAGCTTCGGAGTTCATTATAAAACCAAAATACATGTGAATGATCTGCTGAATTGCTCCCGCAGTCCCTCCAGCAAACCCCTTGTGATAGTAGTCCCATCCTAGCTAGCCTCATTGGACAACAGTACTGTTTTGCTAGAAATACTTCAGTATTGCTAACTGAATCTACTAGTGTCAAAACAGACAGACGTGTTTTCACACAGCTATCCTTCAAATTGAAGATCTTCATTTTACATTTCACATTCACCAGTGCCTGAGTTCCTGTACTTCTTGTCTACCACTTGCACCACTGATATTCATAACTGTATGCAGTCTGCCTCCTAAGCAGAACTGCTCAGAGAGAAATGGAACTATATGCAAATGATAGAACCTATCATTGCTAAAAGACACATATTCTTACCCTTTGTGGGTAAAGTTATTGAGAAAGTGGCTGCAGCGCAGCTGGACGATCATCTGACCAACAACAATGTCTATGATTCTCTCCAGTCTGGATTTAGGAAAAGGCATAGTACCAAGACAGCACTTGTTTGGGTACTAAATGATCTCCTAATAGCGAGAGATCGTAGGACCTGTTCCATCTTGGTACTTCTTGATCTCTCTGCAGCATTTGACACTGCTGACCATGGTGTGCTGTTGGAGCATCTGCGGTCTATCTGTGGATTGTCTGATACAGTCCTCAGGTGGTTTCGATCTTAACTCGAGGGTAGGGCTCAGACAGTGGTGTCGGGAATTTTTTCATCGGCATCAGTCTCCCTATCCTGTGGGGTACCGCAGGGTTCCATTTTGGTGCCCATGTTGTTTGCAGTGCACATGCTGCTGTTAGGAGTGATTGTTAGACGATACAGTCTGGGTTTTCATTGCTATGCAGATGATACCCAGCTGTATATGTCTTTTGTGCCCAGCCAGGATGCTGCCATTTCGGTATTTAACAACTGTCTTGCTGAGATTCAAGACTGGATGAATGGGAGTTGGCTGCGGCTGAACCCTGAAAAAACTTGAGGTGTTGGTTGTGGACAAGGGTCGCTGTAAGGCGGGTTAGCTGGATCGCCCTCGGGCTTATGACTTGGGGGTATCCAGCTGACGACCTCGGACCAGGTGCGGAATCTGGGCGTAGTATTTGACGACTGTCTGACTTTTAAATCTCAGGTGTCAGCGGTGGTCAAAACTTCTTTTTACCATCTGAGGAACATCGCCCGGTTGAAGCATCTGGTTCCTCCAGAGGATCTACCAACGTTGGTCCACGCATTTGTTACCTCCCGCCTTGACTATTGCAATGTCCTTTACCTGGAGCTACCAAGGGTTGGACTTCGCCGTCTGCAGCTAGTGCAGAATGCAGCAGCCAGGATGTTGACTGGATCTTCTAGGTCTAGCCATATAACGCCTGTGCTCCGTGGACTGCATTGCCTGCCAGTTTTCTGGCGAATCACCTTCAAGGTCGGTTTGCTGACCTATAAAGCCCTACATGATCAGGGACCTACTTACCTGAAAGAGCTCCTTTGTCCCTACTGTCCTCCCCACTCTCTCCGATCCACTGATGAGGGATTACTAGAGATCCCCAGGGTCCGTTTAAAAACTTCAGGGGCAAGATTGTTTAGTTTTATGGCCCCGACCCTGTGGAATTCTCTACCTCATCAGGTGCGAAATTGCCCGACTATCCAAAGCTTCAAAGGAGCTTTGAAGCCATAGCTTTTTAGTAGAGCTTTAAATGATTTATGACAGTTTTAATCTTGTTTATTTATTGTTTGATGTACTGTACAGGCGCTTTGGTTACAAGAAAAGCGCCTTATAAAAATAAAGAATGAATGAATGAATATTCAAACTGCTGCCCTCATCTATTGCAACATTCCATCAGTGTCTCAGATTTCGATAACAGCCTACAAGGCAGAAGAACTACATATCTATCTAATTCTACCTATAAAATAGAAAGGAACCTACTCCTAAAATCGCAATATAAGCCCTAGTGGCTAGTCAATTACAGTACTAAAATAATTAAAACTTTTATCCTGGAAACACATGTAACCAAAGAATAAGAAAATAAAGCCCACCAAAGTTAAAAGTATACTCCAGTAGTGTGTACATGCATATTAAAATCCAAGAAAAAAATCAGTAGGCATGCTGAGGCTCTGGTTCTGGTAGGGGAGGCAGGGTGGGAGAGTTATGAATATAGAATAATACAGTGGAAGAAACAATGTTGCTAAGGTGAGTAATTTTTTCTTCTAACCCCATATATTCTTCTTCTATATTCATAACTGTATGCAGACTTCAAAGCAGTACCTTTGGAGGTGGGCAGAGATCCTACTATTCCTCTAGTTGAGTGGGCCCTAAGTCCTGATGAGACCTGTTTGCCAGCTTTTTCATAACAAAACTGTATACAACTGACTATCCAGCGAGAGACTGACCACTTGGTAGCTGGTGTACCTTTTTTCACAGACCCATAGGTAAGGAATAACTGTTGTTTATCCTACCTGTGTACCTGTGATCTTTAGTGTAAGATATGTAATAGCTCAGAGCCCTCTTTACATCAAGACTGTGGAGTCTACGCTCACCTGAAGTAGAATGCTCGGCAAAAAACACTGGTAGTGTAATGGACTGGATCAAATGAAAATCTGACACCACTTTGGGGAGGAATTTTCTATTTGTCCTGAGTACCACTTAATCATTGTGGAAAAACAAGTGGTCCTTTCTATACATAGAGCCTGAAGCTCACTTATTCTTCTAGCAGAAGTTATAGCTACTAAAAATACAGTTTTCCATGTAACATACTGGAGGTGAGCTGAGAACATAGGTTTGAAAGGTGGCCTCATAAGTCGAGCAATACAAATGTTCAAGTCCCACCCAGGAACAGGTTCCCTGATGGGTGGATATGTGTGACACGAACCTTTGAAAAACTTCTTAAAAATAGGATCAGCTGCTACATAGGTGGTTCTATCCACAGAAATGTAAGCAGAGATAGATGCCAAATGAACTCTTAAGGAAGTATGCTTAAGGCCATGATCATGCAAGAAAGTGAGATATTCAAGGACAGTTGAAATTCCTGTTGAGGCAAGTTCGATGCTGTGCAAGTTGCACCAAGAGACAAAACTTTTCCATTTAACTGAATAGGTTTTCTTAGTTGAGGGTTTCCTATACCACTTAAGTATGGACAAAACTGCTTGGAAAAGATTTAGATTTGCAAACTCTGTGTCTTCAAGAGTCAAGCTTTGAGACTGAGGAAGCTGAGGTTTGGATACCCTATTTTCCTTTGGTGGGTGGTCAACAGGTTGTGCCTCCGAGGGAGATGTATTAGTTTGGATACTGACATGGGTAACAGCAGAGGGTACCAATGCTGTCTGGGCCAGTTTAGGGCGATCAGGATCATCAAAGCAGACTGAGACCTGAGCTTGATCAGGACTCTGAGAATGAGAGGGAATGGGGAAAAGCATAAAAGCTTCTTCCCGACCAGTCCAGTGCCATGGCATCTACTGGGACTGTGCCCCTTGCTGGCAGCCTGCAACAAAACAGTGGTAGCTCGTGGTTCTCTTGAGAGGCAAAAAGAAAAAATTACTCACCTTAGTAATGTTGTTTCTTCTAATGGAGTCTTGCTATATTCTGACAGTAGACAGTAGTTGAGACTCTGTCTGTTGCTGTTTAAACTCAAACTGTCAGATTCTTTACTCCGCCACACTGAACAGTCGCTCCGGAGATTTCTCCTTCTGCTCGGTTCAATTTGTCGGTTAAAGTACCGCTTTTCTCGGTTTTCGACCAAATTTAAACCGTAGCCTGTCGGTTCAGTCTCTGTCTGTGGTATTTGTGAGTACTAGATAGGTTATATTTTACTCTATTCTGTGTGGAACTTGTAAACGGTTCATCGGTTCGGTTTGAACCGATCAAGTTGTTAAAAAATCTTAAATTGTACCTTTAGAGTGGAGTTGCCGGTTCTTATCGGTTCTAAAAAACCCGGATTTTATTACGGTTTTTCCATGACCCGTGACACGGTTAGAAACCAATAAGAGGGTCTTGCCTGGCAGATTGCCATAAAAGGGTAAGTTTGGATAGGACTGGCACAATGTCTGAGAAACACAAAAGGAAAACCGGACCCACTGGGTTTCAGCACTGCAGTGTGTGTGGGGAAGTCTTTGCCGAGGCTGACCCCCACACCACCTGTGTTGTGTCTGGGTTTGACCACCTCAATGCAGACTGCCAGATTTGTAAAAGTTTCCTGCAGCTACCCTAGAAAAGAGAGTTGGTAGGCTCAGGAAGGGAGGCCAAAAAGTTCGCTGAACCGGATGGCCAGCCCGGTTAGGTTCAAACTGAACCAGAAGGAGTGCCCTCTGACCAGGGCGAGACTTCTTTGGGCAAAAGGAGAGATGATTCTGAGGAGTTGGTTCCGGCTAAAAGAACTAGAAAAGAAAAATCAGCTGGTGTGGAGCCAAAACTTTCCTCTCCAACCGCTGAAGAAATAGTCAAATCGATCAAAATTGTTCAGTCGCTTTCCCCGGTTCTGACCGAACTGGCACTATCAGGCAGGCGCTCGGTTCGGCCGGTTTCACCAGTTCAAGAGTATGATTTAGAGGAATTTTATGAACCAAAGGAGGAGGAAGAGGAGTATGAGGAAAGTGAATGTGGATTTGAAAGTCTGTATGTGCCGATTGACCTGGACATCTCCCCAGACAGACCTTCAGGAGTGTCTCCTCCTAGGCTTTCTGAATCCCCCTCCCATTTCATGTTTTATAAAAAAGTGGCTGAAACCCTCCAGCTCCCTATGGAAGAAGCTGTGGATGACCAAGAGGAGCCTGACTATGTGGAAATGATGGATATCCCAGAGTCTAGGAGGCTGTCCATTCCCTTGCACAAATCTTTTGGGAAACAGACATTTAAGATTTTAAAGACTCCTAACACTATACCTCCCGTGGATAAAAGAATGGCCAAGAGGTATACATTGTCAGGCTCAGACATGGAGTTCCTTACACAACAATGCAGCCATGTTGGGGTAGTGCAGGCTGCAGCCTCTGATTGGCTTCACAACCCCCAGGACAAGGACTCCAGGAGGATTGATACCATGGCAAAGAAACAGTACATGGCAGCATCCTTGGGACTCAGACAGGCCAATCATATGGCCTATACTGCTAGGTATCAAAAATCCAGATGGAACACTGTTATAGCTTTAGCAAAACAGGTCCCTGGCCAGCTTGCCAAGGAGCTGGAGCAGGTGGCTGCTGATGGTATTGAGGCATCCAAGGTGCAATTCCATGCTGCAGTAGACTCCAATGATGTGTCATCTAGAGTCATGGCTACATCTGTGGCACTTTGAAGAATGGCTTGGCTCAGATGTACTAGCCTATCACAGGATACCCAGACTAAGGCCATGGATTTTCCTGTTGTGGGTAATTCTCTGTTTGGGGAGCAGACAGGGAATTACATGAAGAAAATGGATGAGTATAGGACCACCTATAGGAGTGCACAAGCCAAGAAAAGGCAGGCCACTCCTCAAAGGCAGCTTCCCAGGGGCAGGGGCAGGCCTTTTCATAGGCCTTTTTACCAAGCCCAGGCCTCCTCTTCTGCTTATGCCCAGAGGGGGTTCTTTAGAGGGAGAGGCAGACGGGGTACAAGCAGGCCTGCTTCCACCCCTCAGCCCAAAGCCCCTGCCAAACAGGCACACTGATGGGGTTGCCAGGGCCGATTCTCAGTTACCTGTAGAGGGCAGGCTGGCTTACTTTGTCCATGACTGGGAGTCTCTGACATCAGACAAATGGGTCCTGGAAGTAGTAAGCCAGGGACTGGTTCTCAGCTTCAAAAAGTTTCCAAAGATGAGAACCAGATCCTTTCCACCTGCAAATCCATCAGAGACACTTGCCTTAGAGGCAGAGGTCGTGTCCCTCCTAGCTCTCAGAGCTGTGGAAAGGGTTCCACCCCTACACCAGGGCAAAGGATTGTACTCCAGGTACTTTCTTACCCCAAAAAAGACAGGAGAATGGCAGCCCATCCTGGATCTCACATATTTAAACAAGCACCTTTTAAAACCAAAATTCAAAATGGTGACTCTGGGAATTATTCTCCCCTCTAAGGCCAGGGGACTGGCTAGTGTCCCTGGACCTCAAGGATGCCTACTTCCGTATTCTCATCAGAAGCTCCCATCGAAAGTACCTCAGGTTCGAGCTGCCCTCAGGCCATTACCAGTTCAGAGCAATGCCCTTTGGCCTCACCTCTGCTCCAAGGGTGTTCACAAAATGCCTGGCAGTGGTAGTTGCTTCTCTAAGAAGGCAAAGATTGCCATCTTCCCTTACCTGGACGACTGGCTCATAGTGGGCCAGTCCCCAGACCAAGTCAAGTTACACTTACAGATAACTCAGCAACTGCTCACTTCTTTGGGTTTCCTTCTAAATCTGCCAAAGTCAGTTCTAGAGCCTGTCCAGCTCCTCACCTTCATAGGCGCAGAGCTAGACACAGAGAAGGCCAGAGCCTTCCTTCCCCTGGACAGGGCAAGGACCTTGGTCTCTCTGGCCTCCTCATTCACCCTGCAGGTGTCTCGACCAGCAAGGCATTTTCTACAGCTCCTGGGGCACATGGCTCCTTCTACAGCAGTAGTGCAGGGAGCAAGATTTCAGATGAGGGACATTCAGTTCCATTTGAGTACCTTCTGGTCTCAAAGGAAGGACCCTCTGACCAAACTGGTCCCAGTAAGTCAAACCTTGATCCAGGCCCTACAGTGGTGGCAGGATCAGAACAACCTGAGACAAGGGGTTCCCTTTGTCACCCAGTCTCACTCTTTAATCCTTACTACAGATGCCTCCCTCTTGGGGTTGGGGGCTCACATGGGTGACCTGACCACCCAGGGGTTGTGGTCCCCTCAGGAAACTCTGCTTCACATCAAACTGTTGGAACTCAGAGCAATATTTCTAGCACTTCAAGCTTTTTCCAAATCTGTTCAGAACAAAGTTATACAGGTCAGAACAGACAACACCACCACAATGTGGTACATCAACAGCAAGGAGGCACTCGGGCCCACGGCCTTGGTGCACCAAGCAATGAAGTTGTCGCCTCTGGCTTACTCTCTGAACACCCCCTCATGGCAGTTCACCTCCTAGGCAAGGACAATGTCCTGGCAGATGCTCTCAGCAGGATTTCCCAGGGCCATCACGAATGGTCACTGGACCCCTAGTCTTGCAGGTGATATTTTCCAGATGGGACACACATGAATGATCTTTTGCAGCCCCAGACAATCACCAGCTTCCTCTTTGTTTCAGGCCCCCAGTGTTGGCCTCAGTCCCCTGGATGCCTTGGTTCTTAATTTGGAAAGGAAGTTTCTCTATGCTTTCCCTCCCTTCCCTCTCCTGTTCAAAGTGCTAGTCAAAATCAGATCTCAACCCTGCAAGATGATCCTGATTGCTCCAGACTGGGCCAGACAGCCCTGGTATCCACTCCTACTGTCCTTAGCAGTCCAACGTCCCCTGTGTCTTCCCAGGAATTACAACCTGTTAACCTGTGCTCAGGGGAGGGTTTGGTACCCGAACCTCACATCTCTCAACTCAAGGCCTGGCTCTTGAAGAGTTAGAGTTTGCTGATTTACACCTCTCCCAAGGTGTAATGGATATCCTGAAGGCTTCTAGAAAACCTTCCACCAGGGCTACTTATAATTCCAAATGGAAAAGATTTTCCATATGGTGCTCTGGGAAGCATATTTCCCCAGAATCTGCTGATCTGCCCACAGTCCTTGATCATGTGGTCCATTTAAATAGCTTGGGGCTGAGACCAGCTACACTGAAAGTGCATCTGGCAGCTGTGTCTGCTTTTATTTCAGCAGGTAAGCCCTCTTCTCTTTCAGCTCATCCTGTATTCTCCAAGTTTTTCAAGGGATTGCTTCACACCAACCCTCCATTCAGGGACCCTGCCCCTGCCTGGGACCTTAATGTTTGCATTGCTCAACTTATGCAACCCCTTTGAGCCTTTGTCTTCAGCAGAGCTTAAGTACTTGACTTGGAAGTCTGTGTTTCTGGTAGCCATCACTTCTGCCAGACGCATAAGTGAATTACAAGCTTTGTCAGTGGAGCCTGATTTTATCTCCTTTCATAGAGATAAGGTGGTCCTCAGGACTAACAGGAAGTTCTTGCCTAAGGTGGTTTCAGATTTCCACCTTAATCAATCTATGTCTCTCCCAGTGTACTTCACTGACCATTCCTCCTCTGGTGAGAGGAGGCTGCACAGTTTAGATGTGAAAAGAGCCCTTAGCTGCTACATAGAGCATACCAAGGGTCACAGGTTTGACTCCCCCAACTGTTCCTCACTTATGGTGAGGTCAGTAAAGGGAAACCTGCCACTAAAAGATCCATTGCCAGGTGGATTGTCTCTTGTATCCAATTTTGTTATGAAAAACTGGGTAAGGTTCCTCTTTCAGGCCTGAGGGCTCACTCTACCAAAGGTACAGCGGCTTCCCTGGCTGATGCCAGGGACATCCCTATTCTAGAGATATGTCAAACAGCTACCTGGAAAAACAGTTCACACTTCTGCCAAGCATTACTCCCTGGACATCCAGACTAGGAATGATACTCGGTTTGGCACAGCTGTGCTTCACAGCCTATTTCCTAAGTAGGTTCTGTCCCTCCTCCATGGAGGTGCTGCTTTGTAGTCTGCTACTGTCAGAATATAGCAAGACTTCATGTTGTTTGAAGAAAAAATTACTCACCTTAGTAATGTTGTTTCTTCTAATGGAGTCTTGCTATATTCTGACCTCCCCGCCTGCCCCTCTCAGAACCTCTGCTTTTGGGATGTGGGTGGGCAGTGCAGTGTTGGCACTCAGTAGGTGCCCACCTTTTTGTTTTCACTCTTCTTTTGGGGTGAGTTGGTGTTAGGTTTTTCATTTTTGGGTCTCCTGACTTGAGTCTTTGTTTTGGGACCAAAAATGTGTTTTATGTTTAGTAGCCAGTTGGCTAGTGTAGGTTTACAGCTTACACAGAGGCTTAGTGAGTTTAGCCTGGAAAGATCTGACGGTTTGAGTTTAAACAGCAACAGACAGAGTCTCAACCGAGCCGATGCAGCTGCCCATGCCTGGCATGGGAACTTAACTCTTTCATCTCCGGGGCAGTTCGAAGGTTGGGACTCACTGCTACTGTCAGAATATAGCAAGACTTCATGTTGTTTGAAGGTCCACCTCTGGGGTACCCCACCTTCTGAAAACTGAATGTATTACCTGTGTATCCAGGGACCACTCAAGGTGACCCTGACTGATTCTGCTGAGGGCATCTGCCAAAATATTGTCCTTCCCTGGGACGTGAATAGCTTGCAGAGCTGTTTTTTGACAGTATGCCAGGTCCCACAATTTCATATCCTCTGCATGTAGAGGATCTGATCTTGTGCCACCCTGCTTGTTTATGTAGCATCCCTACAAATGAGGGTTCCCGAAATGTAAATGTGATGTGTGTTTGTAGTGGGTCGTGATTTGGTTCCCCACTGTGTGAACTGTGTTCTGCTTGCTGGAAGCTGTATCCAGCTCGACCGGACTGAATCCACATTCATCTCCATATGGCCTGGGCCATGCCATAGTGGCCCTGCCAGACTACCCCACTGCACAGAGAAAGCCATCGATGGGAGATCTGCCTGAGGATCAGCCCCCTGCTCTGCGCTCGAACAGAAACAACGCCTTGGCGAATCGTGTGGGCCATGCTTCTCCTGGCACTCCAGATCAACCACCTGCAGTCTCAATTTTCGTCCAGCCTGTGTCCAGTCTTGGGTATTATGAGTAACCATTAGGGTAGCTTCCTGCAACAACAGCTTAATCTAAGTGTGTCATCTGACTGTCTTGTTGTTTCTTTTCTTTCCCGAATTGAGCCCTCTGGCTCCGGATTACAATTAGTGTATGTGGTGCATGTTGTTTTCTTCCATCAAAGGGCCTCAACCAGCTGTGACGCCGGCCAACTCCAAGCAACAATCCTGGCTAGCCCCCTTCTTCTTCACCTCGGTACCCAGAGTGTGTGACTGTTTATGGACACTGAATTGCATGCATAACTGTTTGATTGATACAGCATTTAAGCAAATTAACCTGATTACACCCCTTCCTTGTTCAAGTCCCTTAAATAAATCAGATCTAACTCTTTTTGCATTTACCCTGACTGTGGATCCAGTTTGTGCAAGAGTACTGTACTGCTGTTATTTGCTGTGTATAACTTTGTTTTACAGGGGGTCCCCAGGGTCAAGCCAGAGGAAAGCCCTGGTGGTAAGTGCAAACAGTGTGCGTACTTATGTGGTGTATCAGGGGTATTGTGAACATGATTATTGTGTATTGTTCCGGCCACTAGTAAGGAAAGAGGGGGGTTACAGTGTCCTGGAGGGCTGTGCCCAGGTTAGCTTGACCACTCCGGGGGGAGGCACCTGTTTCAGAACTCAGGCCCCTTAACCTGCTCCTAGCCAAGCAGGCAGGGGTAGTAGCCCTTGGGAGAGCACCACCTACGGTTACATTTATATGGTACATTGTTGTGATATTGTCTGTCCTGACTTGTACCACCTTGCCCTGCACCTGATGAGCAAAGGCCTTTAAAGCTAGAAATACAGCTCACAGCTCTAAGAGATTTATGTGAAGAAGAGACTCTGCTTTGGACCATGTCCCATGGATGGTGTGTTCTCCCATATGGGCACCCCATCCCAATAGAGAAGCATCTGTTGTTAGAATAAAAGAAGGGTTCGCCCTCTGGAAAGGGACCCCTTGCCTTAAGTTGTCTGAAATTTTCCACCACTGTAAAACAGCCTCTGTTACTGGGATCAGTTTTGACATCTTGTCTCTTTTCTGTGACCAGTGAGATCTGAGGTGAGACTTCAGAGCTCTCATTCTGTATCTTGCCCCATGACGGTATCTGTTGCTGCAGCTATGTGACCCAGAATCTGCAGATACTGTCTTGCTGGGCAAGGCTGGTTTAGCTTGAAAGAAGCAGCTAGGTCAAAAATATTTTTCATCTTGTCCTAAGGGAGGAAAGCTCTTCCCTGGATTGTAACCAGCTCTGCTCCTATGAATTGCAACACTTGAACAGGGGTAAGAACAGACTTTTCCTGGTTTATCAGGAATCCTAGGGATTACATAAGATGCACTGCTGATTGCAAATTCTCCAAGACCTGTTGTGGGGACCTGCCCACAAGCAACCACTCATCCAGATAAGGGAAAAGAAAAAATTACTCACCTTAGTAATGTTGTTTCTTCTAATGGAGTCTTGATATATTATGACAATTGCAGTTTGTCCCACCATTAGAACTGCCCCGGAGGTGAAATAGTTAACTTCCATGCCAGGCATGGAACTTGGAGCGCGAGCTCGGTTAGAGAAGCTCTGTCTGTGTAGTTTCAAACTGAAACTGTCAGATCTTTACGAGCAAAAACTCACTAAGGTTCTGTGTGGAAGCTGTAACCTACACTAGCCAACTGGCTACCTAAATATTAACACATATTCCTGGTCCCAACACAAAGACTCAAGTCAGGGACCAGAAAATAAGAAAAGATAAGATAAGAAAGATAAAACAAAACACAACACCCAAAACCCCCAAGAAAAAAAAGGGGTAAAAAAACATAAAATGGGCATAAACAAGTGCCCACCCTGGACTGCCCACCCCATACCCAAGTAGAAGTTCTGAGAGGGGCAGGCTGGGGGGGGAGGTCATAATATAGCAAGACTCCATTAGAAGAAACAACATTACTAAGGTGAGTAATTTTTTCTTCAAACAACATGAAGTCTTGCTAGATTATGACAATTGCAGACTACACAGCAGTACTTCCATGGAGGAGGGACAGAACCTACTTAGGGAATAGGCTCTGAAGCACGGATGTGCCAAACCGAGCATCCCTCCTGGCCTGAAAATCCAGGGAGTAATGCTTGGTGAAAGTGTACTGTTTCTCAAGTAGCTGCTTGACATATCTCTAAGATAGGGATGTTTCTGGCAGCAGCTAGAGACGCAGCTGTACCTCTGGTAGAGTGAGCCCTCAGGCCTGAAGGGGAACTTTCCCAGTTTTTGATAACAAAATTGATACAAGAGACAATCCACCTGGCAATGGATCTCTTAGTGGCAGGTTTCCTTTCCCAACCTCACCATAAGTGAGAAAAGTTGGAGGGATTGAACCTGTGACCCTTGGTATGCTCTATATAGTAACTTAGGGCCCTCTAACATCTAAATTGTGCAACCTCCTCTCACCAGAGGAGGAATGGTCAGTGAAGAACACTGGAAGGAGATAGATTGATTAAGATGGAAATCTGAAACCACCTTAGGCAAAACTTCCTGTTAGTCCTAAGGACTACCTTATCCCTGTGGAAGGAAATAAAGTCAGTCTCTACTGACAAAGCTTGTAACTCACTTATGTGCCTGGCAGAAGTGATAGCTACTAGGAAAACAGTTTCCAAGTCAAGTACTTAAGCTCTGCAGAAGACAGAGGTTCAAAGGGGTTGCATCAACTGAGCAATGCAAACATTAAGATCCAGGCAGGGGCCGGTCCCTGAAAGGTGGATTAGTATGAAGTAATCCTTTAAAAACTTGGAAAATACAGGGTGAGCGGAAAGAGAGGAGGGCTTTCCTGCTGAAATAAAGGCAGAGACAGCTGCCAAATGTACTTTCAGGGTAGCTGGTCTCAGACCCAAAGAATTAAGATGGACCATATAGTCCAAAACAATGGGCAAGTCAGCAGATTCCGGGGAAATATGTTTCAGAACACCAGATGGAAAACCTTTTCCATTTAGAGTTATAAGTTTCTAGTGGAAGGCTTCCTAGAAGCCTTCAGGATTTCAAGAACACCTTGAGAAAGGTGTAGGTCAGCAATTCTAACTCCTCAAGAGCCAGGCCTTGAGGTTGAGGGATTTGAGATTCAGATACCAAACTCTCCCTGGGCACAGGTTAACAGGTTGTGATTCCTGGGAGACACAGGGAAGATGGACAGCTAAGGACAGAAGGAGGGGTACCAGGGCTGCCTGGCTCAATCTGGAGCAATCAGAATCATCCTGCAAGGCTGAGATCTGATTTTGACTAGCACCTTGAATAGGAGAGGAAGGGGAAAAGGCGAAAGAAACTCCTTCCCAATCTAGGAGAAAGGCATCCAGAGGGACTGAGCCCATCACTGGGGCCTGCAACAAAACAGTGGAAGTTGGTGATTGTCTGGGGCTGCAAAAGATCTATCTGAGGGTGCCCCATCTGGCAAAACTATCCCTAGATTCTTGGGGATCCAGAGACCATCTGTGATGGCCCTGGGAAATCCTGCTGAGAGCATCTGCCAGGACATTGTCCTTTCCTGGGAGGTGAACTGCTATGAGGAAAGTGTTCAGGAATAAGCCAGAGACCACAACTTCATTGCCTTGTGCTAAGGTCAAGACAGAGTGCCCCTTGTTTGTTGATGTACCACATTGTAGTGGTGTTGTCTATTCTGACTTGTACCACTTTGTTCTGAACAGATGCAGAAAACACCTGAAGTGCTAGAAAAACAGCTCTGAGTTCCAGCAAATTGATGTGGAGCAGAGATTCCTGAGGGACCACACTCCTGGGTGGAGAGGTCGCCCATGTGAGCTACCCAACCCAGAAGGGACGATCTGTAGTAAGGGTCAAGGAGTGAGATAGGGGATGAGGGATACTTTTAAATTGCTTTGATCCTGCCACCACTGAAGGGCGGGGATCAGGGTCTCGATTCACTGGGATCAACTTGAAGGATCTTTCCTTTGAGACCAGAAGGCTCTCAAATGAAACTGAATGTCCCTCATCTGAAACCTTGCTCCTTGCACCACAGCTGTGGAAGCAGCCATGTGTCCTAGAAGCTGTAAGAAGTGCCTTGCTGGTCGAGAGACCTGCAGAGTGAAGGAGAAGGCCAGGGCCACTAGGTTCCATACCCTTTCTAGGGGCAGGAAGGCTCTGGCCTTCTTTGTGTCCAATTCTGCACCTATAAAGGTGAGTACCTGGACAGGTTCCAGAACTGACTTTGGAAGGTTGAGAAGAAAACCCAGAGAGGTGAGCAGCTGCTGGGTAACTTGCAGGTGTGATTTGACCTGGTCTGGAGACTGACCTACAATGAGCCAGTCGTCTAGGTAGGGAAAGATGGCAATCTTTTGCCTTCTTAAATGAGCAACTGCTACTGCTAGACATTTTGTGAATACCCTTGGGGCAGAGGTAAGGCCGAAGGGCATAGCTCTGAACTGGTAATGGCCTGAGGGCAGTTCAAATCTGAGGTACTTTCGGTGGGAGCTTCTGATGAGAACATGAAAATAGGTTGTAGCGGGGTTGGGATAGTCAGGATAACAAATCATGCAGACCCACAAACTTAGTGCATAAAAAGTGCTGGAAAGGCACTTATCATTTTATTTCTGTCAGGAAACGTTGACTTCAGGATTCACAGAAATCAGGAAAATAAAGTTAGTCCAGTCATTTTCAAAGTCTCAACAAAATAATGAACAGATGAGCTATACTCAGGATGAGCCACTGCTTTGCCCAGCAGTGCCACCAGGCTATCTCCTTGCAAACGTATATACTTCAGAGGTCCATCACCTCTGGCAGTCAGCTCCAACTGACATCCTCTTAACTCCTAGTGGTAATCTTTTATACATTTCTGAGGGTGACATCATAATCAGATGATCCACCTCCTTTTGAAAATCAAAATAACATACTACAGGTTCTTTTTTTTACTTTACATTTTCATTCCTAAACATCAGGTATATAAGTGTATAACAGTATTTGTTCTAAATAATCCCACAACCTTACTTTGATGTCCTAAAACAATGTTCAAGAGTTAATTAGATTCAATAAGGCTAAGCCCTCCCTTAATAGTGACCTCACTCACTGCAACTTCTATAAAGCAGACAGACTGTGGGCTGCCAGCCCTATAGAACACCCATGCAGCTCAACAGGTAAGACAAACGAATATATTGCTCACTTTAAATTTACTTTTGTCAAAGGGCACACCATGCAATATGTAGGGACTCCTGGTCTCATTTCCTACATGGGTTTTGTTAGTGCAACTTTATTCATTTAGAAGCTAGCATACTTCCACACTTTGCAAAAACACTGTTTTAGTTTATTTAAATGCTCAATACAGAGAGCTCTGTTTCAGAGGGTTACTACAACAAAGGTCATCTTTAGTTTTTATTTTATTCAGGTTCTCTCCTTCTCTGCAACTATTAATTTGAAAAGTACAACTCTTTTCTTTTGGCTCATTAGGCATGAACCAAGCTGCAAATGAAAATCTTTTCTTAAGGTTTTCTATGTCTGGGGATTTTGAAAACTGCAGCCTGAACCAAACAATAGTTCCCTTCTACTAAAATAAAGTAGAGCAGATTGGTAATTCCTTCTATTAACCAAACTAATGCTCCCAAAAATGCAGCATAAGGTAACGAAATGAAAAGGAAAGGGAATGCTAAAATTTTGCTTGTTCTTTACATTTCTGTGTAACAGGCTATCTGCTCAACCAAGTCTAACAGATAATGCTAGACAAACTAAGGACCTAACAGACTATTTTAAAAGGGTCCTGCAAAGCTGTGAAACAGACAACTCTTAACATATTGTGTCTGCCCACTGAGCACTTAAGGTACTTCCACTTTTATGCAAGCAATACTCCTTTAATATATCCATGTGTATATATATTATACGTTTCTATGTTTCACAATGCCTTCACTATTCAGCATCCGCGCTTTATACCTAAGCACTTTATGTCTTGGGGGTACTTAGAGGAATTTTAGGGCCTGTACTCAACACAGGAAGCTTTCCCTGTGACATTCCTCCCACCTAAGGGCAACCATTTTACTGGTTGTCCGAACATCCATACCTTTTCAATATAGGGAAAGGTGGAGCTCTGGTCCGCCCTCACCTTAGAGCTCCACCCCAGGGTCCCATATGCTTAAACATAACATTAGCTATCATTCCAAGCAGTTGTGATACAACATGCTATACATAACTTTCCTGGGTAATATATTACTGAGTTATGTGACTAAAATAAAATAATATACCTATAACACTGGCAACCAGTATTGTCTGGGTAATAACTCTCAGCCTTTTCTGACATGATACCCAGAACATATTCCAATGTGTGCACATTCCGCTATTATCACTATGGTTAACCTTTGTAATATTGTTAACCTTAATACTCTTGGACCATTGAGAAGGAAAAACAGAGCAGCAGTACAAGAAAAAGATCAATAGATAAGAAGAAATCGTCTGTAGGTGGCCAGCCTATCAAACTAGAAAATGAAAATAAATAAGAACAGGATAGCAAGACTGTCGCTAGAAGTTTCTAGAAGATTTATAGAAGAAATGGTCCATACTAATCAGGCAGCATAGCTCCACCTTCCTTTCCTGGAAGGGGATGGGTTAGCTATTTTGCTTCAGAGTATACACCCTGTAGTGACCGTTACCTTAACCATTAAGCATACTATATATTACAGTATTTTAGTCTTCCACCATTACCTGAATTCCTAAAATCTATTCCCAGGCAAGTACAGTCCCCAACAGGTATATCTGTGAAATACCCAGCTTATTCTCTTACAGACAGCCTTTGGGATTATATCCTACTTTGTGCTACTCAACATGGTCTAAAATCTCAATCAGTAATATACCAGTCTACCACCTCCCTTCGAGTGGCCTACGTGGGAGTCTCCCTTGCCTCCAAGAGTGCCACTTCATGGTGGTCCCTCCCCTTTGGTACCTTTTCTTTACAGTACCTGTGTTAGTATTTCTGCTAACCTGATACCTTCTATTCCCAGCAGTAGCAAGAACCTCTGTCTGGTTGCACTCATGGCAATTCTTTAGATAAACTGCTACTTGCTTATACATACCAGGCCAATAATAGAATGGAGTGAGTCTAGCCACACTCCACCATGGCTCAGGTGCCCACAGGGACTGAAGTGCAGCTTCTATTACATGTTGCCTATAGGCCACAGGCACCACAACCTGTGCGTCTATACTTTTTGTGCGGGGTTGGGCCGCATGTGGTAAAGGACACCTCCTTCTGTTCATACCACCACCCTGGCTTGACTCCACATCACCATTAACATGGCTACCTTCTTTCTCTATACCGCTTTTGCTTTTTAACATGGCTACTCTGATCCTCAGCCTGCAATTTACCCCAGTCAGTATTATACATGCTATTAAACATTTCATGGGTATTGAACAAGACAGTGTCCCTTCAGCCCTCAATGGCTTCTTCAGTCTTGCTTGTAGACTTCTCCCCCAGTTTACAATGTCCCGATATAGTCTTACCTGGGGTCTCACTGACTTCATCATCTTCCACCCAGTAACAGCCCGGAAATATTGGTAACTCTGGAAGCAATAAATCCCCAGCATGCCACGATAAATCCAACAAAGGGTCCACCTCTTCCAGTACCCTCAAGTCCTGGTCCTCCATCGCTTTTACCACATCTTGTTTAGCATCTCGCAGTCTGGCCTCCTCCATTAGTACCCTGCAGTGGTACTCTGCCTCACTCCTGCACTGGTCAGCCTCTTTTCGGCGCTGGTTTGCCTCCAGCCATTCACCACTAAGCCAGTGTACCAGCCTCACTCAACTCTTCCATCTGATCTCTGTCCATCTCGGTGGAGCTTCTCCCAGGTCACTAGCTCCCTCAGACACTCCGATTTCTGGCGCCATGCACCTGTCTGCTATTATCCTGCGATGCCAAGTCTGGCACCCCGGACTGAACTCCCCCACTATACCATGGACATTCAGCCGGTATCCCACTTCTGACACCAATTGTAGCGGGGTTGGGATAGTCAGGATAACAAATCATGCAGACCCACAAACTTAGTGCATAAAAAGTGCTGGAAAGGCACTTATCATTTTATTTCTGTCAGGAAACGTTGACTTCAGGATTCACAGAAATCAGGAAAATAAAGTTAGTCCAGTCATTTCAAAGTCTCAACAAAATAATGAACAGATGAGCTTATACTCAGGATGAGCCACTGCTTTGCCCAGCAGTGCCACCAGGCTATCTCCTTGCAAACGATATACTTCAGAGGTCCATCACTCTGGCAGTCAGCTCCAACTGACATCCTCTCTTAACTCCCTAGTGGTAATCTTTATACATTTCTGAGGGTGACATCATAATCAGATGATCCACCTCCTTTTGAAAATCAAAATAACATACACAGGTTCTTTTTTTACTTTACATTTTCATTCCTAAACATCAGGTATATAGTGTATAACAGTATTTGTTCTAAATAATCCCACAACCTTACTTTGATGTCCTAAAACAATGTTCAAGAGTTAATTAGATTCAATAAGGCTAAGCCTCCTTAATAGTGACCTCACTCACTGCAACTTCTATAAAGCAGACAGACTGTGGGCTGCCAGCCCTATAGAACACCCATGCAGCTCAACAGGTAAGACAAACGAATATATTGCTCACTTTAAATTTACTTTGTCAAAGGCACACCATGCAATATTTAGGACTCTGGTCTCATTTCCTACATGGGTTTTGTTAGTGCAACTCTTTATTCATTTAGAAGCTAGCATACTTCCACACTTTGCAAAAACACTGTTTTAGTTTATTTAAATGCTCAATACAGAGAGCTCTGTTTCAGAGGGGTTGCTAACAACAAAGGTCATCTTTAGTTTTTATTTTATTCAGGTTCTCTCCTTCTGCAACTATTAATTTAAAAGTACAACTCTTTCTTTTGGCTCATTAGAGGCATGAACCAAGCTGCAAATGAAAATCTTTTCTTAAGGTTTTCTATGTCTGGGGAGATTTTCGAAACTGCAGCCTGAACCAAACAATAGTTTCCCTTCTACTAAAATAAAGTAGAGCAGATTGGTAATTCCTTCTATTAACCAAACTAATGCTCCAAAAATGCAGCATAAGGTAACGAAATGAAAAGGGAAAGGGAATGCTAAAATTTTGCTTGTTCTTTACATTTCTGTGTAACAGGCTATCTGCTCAACCAAGTCTAACAGATAATGCTAGACAAACTAAGGACCTAACAGACTATTTTAAAAGGGTCCTGCAAAGCTGTGAAACAGACAACTCTTAACATATTGTGTCTGCCCCACTGAGCACTTAAGGTACTTCCACTTTTATGCAAGCAATACTCCTTTAATATATCCATGTGTATATATATATTATACGTTTCTATGTTTCACAATGCCTTCACTATTCAGCATCCGGCGCTTTATACCTAAGCACTTTATGTCTTGGGGGTACTTAGAGGGAATTTTAGGGCCTGTACTCAACACAGGAAGCACCCTGTGACATAGGCATCCTTGAGGTCCAGGGAAGCTAGCCAGTCCCCTGACCTTAGAGAAGGTAAAATCATTGCCAGAGTCACCATTTTGAATTTTGGTTTCAAAAGGTGCTTGTTTAGATATCTTAGGTCCAAGATGGGCCGCCATTCTCCTGTCTTTTTTGGGGTAAGGAAGTACCTGGAGTACAGACCCTTGCCCTGGTGTAGGGGAGAAACCCTTTCTACAGCTCTGAGAGCCAGGAGGGTTGAGACTTCTGTTTCTAAGGCAAAGGTCTCTAGAGGGTTTGCAGGTGGAAAAGATCTGATTTTCATCTTTGGAAATTTTTTGAAGCTGAGAACCAGACCCCGGCTTACTACTTCCAGAACCCACTTGTCTGATGTTAGAGACTCCCAGTTCTGAACGAAGTAAGCCAACCTGCCCCCTACAGGTAATGGAGAATCGGCCCTGGGCACCCCATCAGGGTGCCTGTTTGGCAGGGGCTTTAGGCTGAGGGGTGGAAGCAGGCCTGCTTGCACCCCGTCTGCCTCTCCCTCTGAAGAACCCCCTCTGAGCATAAGCAGAGGAGGCCTGGGTTTGGTAAAAAGGCCTGTGAAAAGGCCTACCTCTACCCCTTGGGGTCTGCCTCTGAGGAGTGGCTTGCCGCTCCTTGGCCTGAGCACTCTTATAGGTTGTCCTATATTCATCCATTTTCTTCATATAATTCTCTGTCTGCTCCCCAAACAGAGAATTTCCTACCACAGGAAAATCCATAGCCTTAGTCTGGGTATCCTGTGACAAGCTAGTACACCTGAGCCAAGCCAACCTACGAAAAGCTACAGATGTAGCCATGACTCTAGAGGATACATCATTAAAATCCACAGCAGCATGGAACTGCACCTTGGATACCTCAATACCATCAGCAGCCACCTGTTCCAGCTCCTTAGTAAGCTGGCCAGGGGGCTGTTTGGACAAAGCCATGACAGTGTCCCATCTAGATTTTTGGTATCTTGCCACATAAGCCATGTAATTTGCTTGCCTGAGTCCCAGGGACGCTGCCATGTATTGTTTTTTAGCCATGGCATCTATCTTCCTGGAGTCCTTGTCAGGAGGATGTGAAGCCAAGGGAATATTAGCCTTATCACAGGCTGCAGCCTGAACTACTCCAACATGACTGCATTGCTGTGAAAGGAATTCTGTATCAGGACCTGACAAAGTGTACCTCCTGTCCATCTTCTTGTCCACAGGAGGCACAGAATTAGGAGCTTTTAAAATTTTTATTGTTTGTTTCTAAATGACTTATGTAAGGGAATAGACAATCTCCTAGACCCTGGATATCCAGCATTTCTACAAAATCAGGTTCCTCTTGCTCATCCACAGCTTCCTCCAATGGGAGCTGGAGGTTTCAGCAACCTTTAATAAAACATAAAGTGAGAAGGGACTCAGAAAGCGTGGGAGATTCTAAAGGTCTGTCTGGGGAGATGTCCGGTTCAATGGCACACCAGACTCTCAAAGTCACATTCATACTGTTCATAATCATCCTCCCCCTCTTCTGGTTCATAAAACTCTTCTAAATCATATTCTTGAACCGGTGGAACCGGCCGAACCGATCTTTTACCAGACAGTGGCGGTTCGGACGGAACCGGAGAAAGTGACTGGACAATTTGTATAGCTCTTGCTATCTCTGCAGCAGTTGGAGAAGGGATTTTAGACTCCACACCTGCTGATTTTCTAGTTTTCTTTGCTGGAACTGGTCCTCAGAGTCAGCTTTCACGTTTGCCGAGGAAGTCTCGCCCTGGTCAGAGGGCACTCCCTCGATTCGGTTGGCACGAACGGGCTGGCCATCCGGTCAGCGACTTTTGGCCTCTCTTCCCTGAGCCTGCCCACTCTTTATCCAGGGTGGCTGCAGTGAAATTCTTTACAAATCTGGCAGTCTGAATTGAGGTGGTCAAACCCCAGACAATATACACATGTGGTGTGTGGGTCAGCCTTGGCAAAGGCTTCCCCACAGACACCACAGTGTTGAAACCCAGTGGGCCCGGTTTTTCTTTTGGGTTTCTCAGACATAATGCCAGCCTAACCTAAAAACTTGCCCTTTTAACGGCAGTGCCAGGCAAGACACCCTTATCGGTTCCCAACCGTGTCAAGGGTCGTGGAAAAAAACGTAATGAAATCCTTTTTTTTTAGAACCGATAAGAACCGGGAACCGCACTCTAAAAGCCTTTAAATGCTTGATTTTTAAAGTTTTAAAACAACCTGATCGGTTCAAACCGAACCGATAAACATTTACAAGTTCCACACAGAAATAAACCTGTCTATTACTTACAATACCACAGACAGAGCTTGAACTGATCGGTTTTGCGTTAAAATAATAATACTCATGTTGAATTTAACCGAGAAAACACTGTTTAAACCGAGAAATGAACCGAGCAGTAGGAGAAATCTCCGGGGCGACTGTTCAGTGAGGCGGAGTAAAGAATCTGACAGTTTCAGTTTGAAACTACACAGACAGAGTTTCTCTAACTGAGCTCGCGCTCCAAGTTCCATGCCTGGCATGGAAGTTAACTATTTCACCTCCGGGGCAGCTCTAATGGTGGGACAAACTGCAATTGTCATAATATAGCAAGACTTCATGTTGTTTGAACTAGAATACCAGACCTTCTTAGATGTGCCATCACTACAGCTAGGCACTTTGTGAATACCCTGAGTGCTGAGGTCAGACCGAAGGAAAGGGAAGTGAACTGGTTATGGCCTGAATGGAGTCTGAACCTGAGATGCTTTCTGTGAGGCTGCCTTATTGGGATGTGAAAATAGGCATCCTTTAAATCCAAGGCTGCCAGGCAATCCCCTTGCTGGATAACTGGTAGTATGGACGACAGAATGACCATTTTGAACTTTGGCTTCACTAGAAATTTGTTGAGGGATCTGAGCTCCAGAATGGGTCGCCACTCCCCAATTTTCTTTTTGGTCAGAAAGTAACGGGAATAGAAACCCTTTCCCCTAAGATGCACTGGCACAGGTTCCACAGTTTTCATGTGGAGCAATTGTGCACCTCATGTTTTCCCTCCATGAGGGAAGCTGGCTTGAAAATTCTTGATTTTAAAGGAGGAAGGGATTTGAAGCATGGGGCAAACCCAGACTTACCACTTCCAGAACCCACTTGCCTGTGGTGATGGAAACCCAAGTCTGGAGGAAATAAGTTGGCCTGCCCCCTACTGGTACTGGGGAGGTGACCTTGACCAACTGGTCAGGATTTTGTTTTGGGGGTGCCTGAGCTTGGGCAGATTGGGAGCCCCTTCTGGAACCCCTCCTGCCTCTAGATCTGAAGTTCCAAGTCTGCTGTGGGTAGGACTGCTGCTGGAAAGCAGCTTGGCCTTGGTAAAAAGGCCTCCCATAAGAGGACCTTCCCCTGCCTCCCTTTCCATAAGGCCTATAGGAAGGGGTTGGCCTGTCCCTTGAGGAGTTACTTTTGTAGGTGGCCTTGTATTCATCCACCTTACATAGAATTTGAATTTGATGGCAGATAAGGACTGCTTGGCCCACCCAGTCTGCCCATTTCCCTACCTACTGGATAAACTGCAGATTCTAGTTAACCAGCAGCCTACTTCTTCCTACACCCACCCCCCAGAATTGCCTTATGACTGTCCCATGCATGCTTGAATTCCACCACTGATTTTGACTCCACAACCTCCTCCGGAAGGCCGTTCCATGCATCCACAACCCTCTCTGTGAAAAAATACTTCCTTAAATTACCTCTGAGCCGCCCCCATCTTCAAATTGTGCCCTCTTGTTCTTGCACACCTCTTTTTTGGAAAGATGCTACCCTCTTGGACTTTGTTGATTCCCTTGAGGTACCTGAAAGTTTCTATCATGTCCCCCCTCTCCCTCCTTTCCTCGAGGCTATACATATTAAGCTCCTTAAGTCTCTTTTCATATGTCTTCCGGTGCAGACCCTGCACCATTTTAGCTGTCCAGAGGAGGGCAACTAAAATGGTGCAGGGTCTGCACCGGAAGACATATGAAGAGAGACTTAAGGAGCTTAATATTGCTGCAGCTATGTGACCCAGAATCTGCAGATACCGTCTTGCTGGGCAAGGCTGGTTTAGCTTGAAAGAAGCAGCTAGGTCAAAAATATTTTTCATCTTGTCCTAAGGGAGGAAAGCTCTTCCGTGGATTGTAACCAGCTCTGCTCCTATGAATTGCAACACTTGAACAGGGGTAAGAACAGACTTTTCCTGGTTTATCAGGAATCCTAGGGATTACATAAGATGCACTGCTGATTGCAAATTCTCCAAGACCTGTTGTGGGGACCTGCCCACAAGCAACCAATCATCCAGATAAGGGAAAACTAGAATACCAGACCTTCTTAGATGTGCCATCACTACAGCTAGGCACTTTGTGAATACCCTGAGTGCTGAGGTCAGACCGAAGGAAAGGGAAGTGAACTGGTTATGGCCTGAATGGAGTCTGAACCTGAGATGCTTTCTGTGAGGCTGCCTTATTGGGATGTGAAAATAGGCATCCTTTAAATCCAAGGCTGCCAGGCAATCCCCTTGCTGGATAACTGGTAGTATGGACGACAGAATGACCATTTTGAACTTTGGCTTCACTAGAAATTTGTTGAGGGATCTGAGCTCCAGAATGGGTCACCACTCTACCTTTTTCATGTAATCTTCAGTGTGTTTGCCAAACAGGGAGTTGTTCTTCACAGGAAAATCCATGGCATTGGTCTGGGTATCCTGGGTTAGATTTGTGACTTTAAGCCATGCCAGCCTTCGTAGAGCCACCAACAAAGCCATCCACCTGACAGCATTCTGTTTGGCATCAGCTGCCATCTGGAACTGGTATTTAGCAGCTTCTAGACCAAATCTAGCTGTCTCTGCCAGGTCATCAGAGAGGGGCGAGGGAGCCTTCTCTGACATAGCCAGTACTGACTGCCACAGTGTTTTCTGATATTGTGCTGCATAAGCATGGTAATTAGCCTGCCTCACACCCAAGGAGGCAGCTAAATAACCCTTCTTAGACATACCATCTATTTTTCTGGAATCCTTCTCAGGAGGGTGGGAAGAGAGAGGGACCCTCACATTTTCACAGGCTGTCTGCTGGACTATACCTTGATGGTCAGGATAAGAGTATAAGAACTCTGCCCCTTCCTTGTCCAAATGGTATTTCTTATCAGACTTCTTATCTATAGGAGGAATAGAATTAGGAGTCTGTAAAATCTTTAACAAGTCTTTTTTAAAGAACTTGTTAATTGGCAAAAATACCTTTTTTGTGGGTGTTAAACCCATCAGCTCTAAATATATGACCTCCTCCTCATCATCAGTAACTTCATTGGTAGCTAAATCCAAGGCATCCACTATTTTTCTTACAAAAGAGAAGTGAGATGAAAAATTCTCAGGTCAAGGAGGAGAACCGAACTCCTGCTCAGGTGAGATTTCAGACTCTATGGGCTCATCCTGTTCAGGATCCATCTCACCATAATCTTCACATTCAGGATCCTGTACTTCAGGGGTAGGAGCTGGAGCAGGAGACCTTGGAGGAGCAGGTTGAACAGGCAGGATACCCTGTAAAGCCTGTAAGACTTACATAGCCTGAGCTATCTCCTCTGCAGATGGCATGCTGTGAGACACTGTAGAAACCCCTTGAGGTGCAGGAGTCTGGGGTTCTAAGTGTTTGTTTTTCTTGGACTTTTTGGAGGGGTCTGGAGAGTCAGCTGGACCACTCCCCTTTTAAACTGCCAGAAGCACCCTTATCAGGGGTGGTTACAGAAGGCAAGGCAGTTTCATCAGCATGTTTTGATGGCTGGTTAGAGCCAGATGGACCGCTGTCCACTTTTTTCTTTAGCCTTTCCATTCTTTTCTCAGTTGTTTTTTAAGGAAAGGACTTACATATGATACAGTCTGCTGAAAAATGTTCAGATCCCAAGCAGACTAAACACAAATCATGTTTGTCAGCTTTTGCAAATGCTTCCCCACACTTGATACAATTTTTAAAACCTGGGGGACCAGTCTTTTTCTTTGTTTTTTCTTGTAAATCCATTTCCAGGAGAAAAACCAGTAACCGTATATTAGTGTTCAAACTAACGGTTTTCTTTTTCTTTTTTTTTTTGTCGGTTCAGGAACCAGTTAAGGATCCGAGAAAGAAGTGATAACTTTTCAAAACCGAACTGGATCAGCGGTTCACAGGAACCGGAGTATTGGTTCAAAAGAACCGACTGCACAGATTCACAAAATACAGATAACAAATTCAAAATTTACAGAAATTAGACTAAAATAACACTAAACTACAGTGAAATATGCCGAAATTAACTAAGAAAAAGTACAGTTACATAAGAACTTACCTTAACAGTAGATCTTCGAGAGAAGCTCATGCAGCCATTTCCACGATGAGGATTGGCGCCACCTGGTGGCGGTTCCAGCAACTTTTTCTCTAGCAGTATTGATGTGGGAACGCCCCCCACTGGCGTTGGCTCCACCCCCGACGTCGCCCTATATAAAGGAGGAGTTCCCCACGTGCTCCAGTTCTTGTACACCCCCCATCTGGCTAAACAACGACAGGCAATAGAAAAAAACGACTGTCAATGGACAACCCGTCTAAGAGGAAAAAAACGGCCTGAACAGGGCCTGATCCCTGGGGGAAGGAGGGCGGGAAATATACCTGTTGCAAGAGCTTCTCTCAAAGATCTATTGTTACAGTAAGTTCTTACGTAACTGTACTTTCTAGGGACATGGATATGTTGTTCATCCACACTGTCTGGCAGGTTCCTTGCCGCTTTAAATCTTGCCGGAAGGTCTTCAAGCTGGCTCCTCCCACCCACCCGGGTGGTAAAACTCTCGGCTCCACCCCATGACGCCAGATCTTCCTTACCACTTGGAAGCTCAGGTTCCCTTCTTAACGCTCTGTGTATAAGACTGGTTCCTAATTCTTCGAATTTTCGAAATTAAAAAGTTTTTGCTAAAAAGACTTCGGTCTTCTCTCCCTCGCGGCTGCGATGGACACATCGACTCCCGGTTTCCGGAGATGCCCTTGCGGGCAGAAGATGTCTTGGACGGATCCGCACTCCACATGCGTCTACTGCTTGGGCCTTGAGCACAACCCGCAGGCCTGCGACCTGTGCTCTTCCTTTTCGGCCTACGTCCTCGAAGACCATGCTGCCCATTTACAACTGGGCCGTCCCAAGAAATTTCCTCCGGTAAAGTCAAAAGAGGCCCGGTCGGCGGTGTCCGCGGCGGTGGGCTCGGCGGATCAGCTCGAGCAGATGATCGCCCTCGAAGAGGAGGCGGTGCGGGCCGCTTCTACCTTGGCTGCGGCATTTGTCCCGCTATCTCTCGGTGCCTCTTATTCGGCTTCCTTTAAGGAGCTTTGTCTGACCCTCTCGACAAAAGGTGAGGGTCCAACTTCTTCTGGACCGTTTCCTCGGTCCAAAAAGAGAGACAAGAGTAAGTCTCACCGTCAATGCTCTTGGGAGCGGGAAAGATCCCCCTCCCCTAGTAGTCGGCCGTCGACTTTGGTCGACCTCTCAGCTTCGGCCACTGGTTTCACGGTGTCCCTGTCAGACCAGTTGACCGAGACTCCCATCGACGCGGTCGAGATTTTTCTCCACCCGTTGGACGGGTTGTCCGCTGGAGAAGCCGAGAATCCCCCCTTCCCGGTTCCCCCGGTGGGAGTTGAGGATCCCGTCGGCTTGTCTGTGCCTCCGGTTCCGGAGCCTTCGGCTGAATCGTCCGAACCGAGGGGAGTGCCGATTCTCGCGACATCTCCCGCGACGTCCTCCGCTTAGCGAGGTTCGATCTCGGACGTCTTGGGTCAGCCGATCCCGCCATCGCCAGTCGGTCTCGGTCTCGCACCGCTGGCAGCGCGCACGGCCATCTCTTCCTCCTCCTCGACGAGGGGAGGCTTCAGCGCAGCGCGCCGAGGTATGAGGAACTCTGGCGTGGCAACAGCTCTTTGACCGGGAATAGCCGACGCCGTCGCCTTTCCCCGCCATTAAGTGGTTGTCACCGAGCTGCCAAACAACCCCTCGTTCTTTAGCCGAGGGCCTGTTCCCCAGGCCGTTGTTTGGCCAATTCCAGCTGCTCCCACTGATTCGTGGAACCTCCACCTCCACAGCCATTAGTTGGAGCTCCGACCAGTACCTCTCGGTCGGTTCAGGGACTGCCCCATAGGCTGTCTGTCACCCTCACTCCCGATCGACCTCGGCAGGTGGAGGGTGGCTCAGGCCTGAGGCAGCTCTTTGAGGACTCTTCCGAGTCCGAAGACGATTCCTCCCTTTTCTCCAAGCGAATGGACTTGGGAGTCCTCAGGAGGACAGTCGGTGGATGATAGCCCTTCGTCCTTTCTGGGATTGCTTCGGCTCATCTCGGAGTCCACCGGGATGAACCTCAAACCCGTTTCTAAGCGGGCCAGGTATCCCCTCATGGAGATTCTGGACCGAGGGATTCCCCACGGAGGCCTTTCCGGTGGCCGAGGCCATAGTGGGTCGGCCTTGGAGCTCTGGCAGCGCCTGCTTCCTGCCCTGCGCCTTGACCAGGATGGCCAGAAATATGTGGTCCCCTACGGTTTCGGAACACCCCTCGGCTGGGGTTGGTTACCGACAGCGTTTTCCGGCGTGCAGCGAATGCTGAGGATGGACAAACCTCCCGACAAGGAATCCAAGAAATTGGATTATGCCGAGGCGAAAAGTCTATGCTATGCTCCTCTCGGCCTTCGCCAGGCCAGTTTGGCCGTCCTCATGGCACATTTTCTCATGCCCTGTTGGGCTCCCTGGATGAGGTCGTCCCTCATCTTCCCACGATCTGCAGACTACGGTCAGGCAGGTGCGGACCAGGGCAGGCAGTGGCCAAACAGCAGCTCCAGACTGCTTTAGACATTGGGGACTCATGTGCCAGGTCTGTGGCGGCCGCAGTGGCTATGCGTCGTCGGGCTTGGCTGAGGATATCCACCTTTACTTCGGATACCCAGCGCAAGTTGGCGGATGTTCCCTTTTTGGGGACTGACCTCTTCGGCCCTGGGGTGGAAGGTCACCTGCAGAGGATCGAGAAGTCCAATGCTACCTTGGACTCGGTCTCTTCCGCTCAGAAGGACAAAGGCCGCAAGCCACAGCCTAAGCCCTTTCGTCCTTCTGCGACCACCGGCGTCGGCCCAAGCAACATCAGGGCCAGCAGGCTCGGGCATGCATCCCAAACCCAAGCCGGGCTTCCTCCAACAGGAAGCAGGGAGGTAAAGGCCCAGGAGGTCCCTCGGCCGGTCTCTCCTCCAAGCCTGCCCAGTGACGGGCTGAGGGGTGTCGCCCCCAACCCCGTCACCTCACCCCAGGTTCCCCCGTGGGGGGACGGCTCCGGCACTTCCTTTCCGCCTGGTCCGTTATTACCACGGACAGGTGGGTACTGGAGGTGGTGGGAAAAGGCCTGCCTCTAGAGTTCGAGCAGGCCCCACCCTTCAGAGCCGTTGCACCTCGGGGCTTGGGGTCCGCAGCCTCACTATCGGCTCGTCGGGCCGACCACTCTCCTCCTCCAAAGGAGGTGATCAGGAGGCAGCGGACCCTCCCTCAGACTTCCGGGTTTGTGTCCAGGTACTTCCTGGTTCTGAAAGCAGACGGGGGCTGGCGCCCCATTCTCAACCTACCACGACCTGAACAAGTTCTAAGGTCTCGAACCTTCAGGATGGTCACTCTGGCTCAGATAATACCATCCCTGGAACACGGCGTGTGGTTCTGCTCTCTGGACCTGCAGGATGCGTTCTTTCACGTCCCTATCCGTCCGTCACATCGGAGATTCCTTCGCTTTCGAGTGGAGGGATCCCTCTTCGAGTTCCGAGCCATGCCCTTCGGCCTGTCTCCAGCTCCCAGGGTCTTCACCAAATGCATTGCAGTGGTGACAGCTTTCCTGTGGCGCCGAGGGGTCCGGGTGTACCCTTACCTGGACGACTGGCTGATAGCAGCCCCCTCCAGACAGGAGGTGGAGCGGTCCAGAGATCTGGCCCTTCAGGTTTGCTCTCAAGTCGGCCTTCTCATCAACGAGGCCAGAGTCAGACTCGAGGCGAGCAGGTGATTCTGTTTATCGGGGCAGAGCTCGACTCTCTTCGAGCCAGAGCACGGCTCCCGGCGAACAGGGCCGAGGTTCTTACCTCCTTTGCCCAATCATTTCTGGTTGGGCATTGCGCTGCCCGGGACTTCCTGCGCCTCCTGGGTCTCATGGCGGCCTGCACCAGCGTGGTCCGTTGGGCACGCTGGCACATCGCCCCTTCAGCGGGACTGGCCAGCCAGTGGTCACACGCCATCGATCCATTGGACCAGCTAGTGATGGTGACCCAGGAGATGTGGAATGCTCGCTGGTGGACCGTTCCATCTCATCCGCGGGAGGCATCCCGTTGTCCGCCCGAGCCGGCGGTCTCTCTCGGCCGATGCCTCTCTGATGGGTTGGGGTGCCCATCTGGGGAACACCGGCGCCACGGCCTCTGGTTCCCGGAGTCCCGATGCCACATCAACCTGCTGGAGCTCGAGGCGGTCTGCCTAGCTCTCACCGCCTTTGCTCCGTTTCTCCGGGGTCAAGTGGTCCGAGTCCAGACGGACAATACCATGACCATGTACTACCTAAACCGCCAGGGTGGGACGCGTTCCATGCTTCTATGCAGGGAAGCTCTCCGCATTTGGTCACTCATGCGCAGCCTGGAGGCGGATCTCCTAGCCATTCATGTGGCGGGAGCCTCCAACACCCTGGCCGATGCCCTGAGCCGGATAGGGGCTGCATCTCACAAGTGGTCTCTCCTGCCGGAGGTAGTACAAGATCTGATTCTCCCACTGGGGCACACCTCAGGTGGACCTGTTTGCCTCAGGGGAGAACAGCTGAGGCTGTTTCATGCCCGCCCCCTCAGCAAGGCTCGCTGCAGGGGATGCCTTTCGAGGCTGTGGACCCCGGCCTCTTCTACGCCTTTCCCCCATTTCCCTTGATTCACAAGGTGCTTCTCAAGGCAAGGAGGGACAAGGCGCAGGTGATTCTGATAGCCCCAGACTGGCCCTGCCAGTTCTGGTACCCAGATCTCCTCAGCCTCAGCTCCAGGCTCCCGAGACAGCTTCCAGCTCGCCCGGACCTGCTCTCAGTCAATCAGGGGAAGGTTTTCCATCCGGACCTTCAATCCCTGCACCTGACGGCCTGGTTCCTGAGCGGCTAGAGTTCCAGGCCTTGGGTCTTTCCGACGAGGTCCTCAATGTTGTTGAGGCATACCGTAAGGAGTCGACCAGGAAGTACTATGCCTTCAATTGGAAGAGTTTTCCATTTGGTGTCAGGGCAGGGTTGGACCCTTCCTCCTGTCCTTTGGCAAGCATCTTGGACTATTATGGTCCCTTTCTAGTCAAGGCTTAGGTCGGCGACCCTAAGGGTGCACCTGGCAGCTATCTCTGCTTACGAGCGGGCAGGGGGCAGTCGGTGGCCGCAGGAAGGTGATCTGGCGCTTTTCAAGGCCTGATCACATTTCCCTCGGTCGCGAGAACCTCCACCTCCGTGGGATTTACTGCTGGTACTGGCAAAGCTCATGGGCAAGCCATTGCAGACCAATGCTGAATGTGAACTCTCTCACCTGTGTGAAGACCGCCTTCTTGGTGGCTATCACGTCCAGCCAGAAGGATGGGAGAACTCAGGCGCTCTGCATTGAGTCTCCTTACCTGGTCTTCCACAGGGACAAGGTTGTCCTGCGCCCCACCCGAAATTCCTTCTGAAGGTGGTGTCGGAGTTTCACCTTAACCAGGTGTTGACTCTGGCCGGTGTTCTCACCCCATCACACCGGAGGCCCAATACAGGCTCCATACTTGGACCCTAGAAGGGCCGCTTTCTTATTATAAGGAGCGACGGCTGAAATTCGGGAGAGGTTCGCCAACTGTTTGTCACCCACGCTGAAGCTGCACCTGGCAGACCTGCAGCCAGTGGATGATAAGCAGGTGGGTCACCTCCTGCATAGATCTCTGCTACAAGTTGGCAGGCATGGAGCCTCCCAGAGGATAAGAGCTCATTCTACCGTCATACTGCTGCATCGGTGGCTGCTTCAGGGACGTTCCTATCCAGGAAATCTGCTAGGGCTGCTACCTGGAAGTCGGCACACACCTTTATTACCCATTACCACATCGACCTTGAGTCACGCCGGGATGCTGGTTTTGGGGCCTCGGTTCTCCAGTCTTTATTCCCTAAGTAGGGGGTGTGCGCCTTGCCTCCCTCCTCCCGGAGAACTGCTAGGAGTCTGCCAGACAGCGTGGATGAACAACATATCCATGTCCCTAGAAATACAGGTTACTCACCTGTAACAGGAGTTCTAGGAATGGTATATGTTGTTCATCCTACACTTCTATCCGACCTCCCGGCTTACACACACAACCTGAGCTTCCAGCAGGCCAGATCTGGCGTCATGGGGCGGAGCCGAGAGTTTTACCACCAGGGTGGGTGGGAGGAGCCAGCTTGAAGACCTTCCGGCAAGATTTAAAGCGGCAAGGAACCTGCCAGACAGTGTGGATGAACAACATATACCATTCCTAGAACTCCTGTTACAGGTGAGTAACCTGTATATCTTACTTCGAGTAGAAGCTCTTGCAGGAGGTTCTGCAATGAGGACTGAGTCCCAAGCAGTATAAACATATAACAACCCCTGGGAGGGGGAAACAGCCAGAGAGGAACAGCAGGATAAGGGAAGATCCCTCCGGAAACCAGGCCTTGCAAAACTGCGAGGCCAAACCCTGCTCTGTGTCTGGAAATAATGTCAAGGTTATAATGCCTGATGAAAGTATACACAGAACTCCAGGTAGAAGCAGCACAAATATCCGCTGTCGGTACTCTCTTCAGCACTGCGAAGGAAGCAGTGATAGCTCTAGTAGAATGAGCTTTAATTGGCCCCGATGTCGACCTATTGTGCTTCTCATATCAGTAAGAGATGCAATGAACCAACCAGCGTGAAAGCGTCTGTTTGGTGACCAATCGACCTACGGACCGTTGAGCAAAGGACACGAAAAGCTGATCAGACTTCCTGTCCCCCTTGGTTCTAGCCAGGTAGCATCTGAGAGCCCTGTGGATGTCCAAAGAATGAAGCAGGGTCTTCCCCCTGTTTGAGTGCTCTGGGTAATAAACCGGGAGCTGAACCGATTGATTCAGAGTGAGCTCTGAGACAACTTTCGTTAGGAACTTCAGATTAGTGCGGAGAGCAACCCTGTCCTTGTGGAAAACAAGGTAAGGTTCCTTACACATGAGGGCTTGAGGTTCTGAAATACACCTCGCCGAGGTAATAGGTACCAAAAATAAAGTCTTCCAAGAAAGAAAACGAAGCTCGGATTCCATGGCCGGGTCAAAGGGGGGAAGAGTAAGCTTGTCCTGGACAAACAGGAGATCCCAAGGAGGAACTGGGTCACTGATGGGAGGTCTGATGTGGAGAATACCGTGCAAAAAAGCCTTGGAAACCTCCATCTGAGCCACCGTCTTACCCAACGCAGAGAAATGGTAAGTGGAGATGGTGGCCAGGTGTACTTTGATGGAGGAATAGCTGAGACCTTTCTCGGAAAGAGAAAGCAAATATTCTAATATGGTGTTAACCGGACAGACCAATGGATCCACTCTTTTGGCTGTGGCCCAAATACAAAAGCATTTCCACTTCATAGCGTAAGTGGCCCTGGTGGCAGGTTTCCGAGCCTCAACCAACACTTGAGCGACCTGATCAAACACGCTGAACCTGACCTTAGCTAGGTCCTAAGGAGCCAGGCATGCATCTGAAGCAAACGCAGGTTTGGGTGTAACAGGGACACCCTGTCTTGTGACAGAAGGTGAGAAGAGAGAGGAAGAGGCATCGGTGACTCTATCGCTAGACGCTGTAGTAAGGGAAACCAGATTTGGCAAGGCCATAGTGGAGCGAACAGAATAAGAGTGGAAGGTTTCCGACTGAGCCTTGAGGACCTTCTGAAGGACCAGAAAGGGAGGGAAGGCATACAGAATCCTCCCATTCCAGCAAAGGGACAACGTGTCTTGCCAAAAAGCTCCAGGCTCTGGACCTAGCGAGCAAATATTGGGCAGTTTTCGTTGAATCGTGACATAAAAAGGTCCACTTCTGGCATCCCCCATAAAGAGAAGATGTGATCTGCCACCTCTTGAAGCAACTCCCATTCGTGGGCTTGCGATTTTGTCCTGCTGAGTGCATCGGCCAACATGTTTTGTAGCCCAGGAACATGCACCGCCATCAGAAACAGGTGATGTTCGAGGGCCCAATCCCAAACTCGCATGGCTTCCCTGCAAAGGGGATAAGAATGTGTGCCACCCTGCTTGTTGATGTAGAACATCACCGAAGAGTTGTCTGTCTGCACCAAAAGATGGCCCAGTGCTAGAACTGAGGCCAGGGCTTGGAGGGTGTAAAGCACTGCTCTCAATTCCAGGACATTGATGTGCAGATCTACTTCCATGGAGGACCAGGAACCCTGGGTACGGTGAGACCCCAAGCGAGCGCCCCACCCCTGGGACAAGGCGTCCATGGTTAGAGTCTGGGACAGCGTCCCTGACTGGAAGGGGATGCCCGCCAGCAGATTTTTGGACGACATCCACCAGCAAAGCTCTCAGCAGACTGACTCTGATATCATGATTAAGGTGTCCAGATTGCCTGAAGTCTGATCCCACTGGACTTTCAAGGACTATTGAATGGACTTCATACGCAGGCATGCCAGGGGAACAGAGACTATGGCAGCTGCCATATGCCCCAACAGCCTAAGGAGGCGCTGAGCCGGCATCCGTGAGGCTAAAGAGATCTGGGACGCGAGGGCCTGAAAGTGACCTGCTCTGTCAGTGGGAAGAAAGACCTTTCAGAGAGTGGTGTCCAGAGGAGCTCCAATGAACTGGAAAATCTGGGTTGGGATCAAATGAGATTTGTCTCTGTTGATGGTGATTCCGAGTCTCTGAAAATGTGAGATGGAATCTCTGATACTTTCCAACAGGTGAGACCTGGAGGGAGCCAGGAGGAGCCAGTTGTCCAGGTAAGGAAGCACGTCGGGGTTCTCGCCTTTCATGTCAGCGCTATTAAAAAAGCTAGGGCACTTGGTGAACACCCTGAGCTGAAAAGAGACTGAAGGAGAAGACTCAGAACTGATAGTCCTCGTCTTCTAATCTGAACCTTAGGAATCTCCGATGGCTCCTGGCGATGGGAGCATGCAGGTAGGCATCCTGCATGTCCAGGGAAGCCAGCCAGTCTCCTGCTGATATGAGTGGGAGGAGAGTGGGAAGTGAAACCATGTGGAATCTCTTGTAGGAGACCAACTGGTTTAGATCGCTGAGGTCCAGAATGGGTCTGAGATCTCCCGACTTCTTCGGAACTAGGAAGAAGTGGGAGAAAAACCCTCTCTCTGAGTTGACCGGTGGGACCGGTTTGATGGCTTTTTTGTCCAGAAAGGAAGAAATCTCCCGCTGGACCAGCACTCTGTGTTCTCTTGGGTAATGGGATGGAGGCGGTGGTCTGTCCAGAGGTATGGAGTTGAACTCTATGGAGTGCCCGAACTCCACGAGATTGAGAACCCACTGATCAGAGATCACCTGGCCCCACGCATCCGCGTAGAGGGAAATGTGACCTCTGACTGGCTCCTCTGGCCAAGCAACCCGAGGAATAGGGTAGCCTGGCTAGTCAGGCGTTGGGTGGGGGGGGTGAGAGTGGTGGCGTCTGCTTTGGGTTGTCTAGGGGTGGAGGCTGAAGTGCCTCTTGCTCCGCCTCTATGACCGAAGCCACCTCGCTGTGCATGCTGCTGAAAACGAGGTTGCTGTGGTTGGTGTCCCCCATGGCCACAAAAATGAGGCTTACGAGCCCGACCTTGTTTCGGGCGGTACATGGACTGCACGGATCGGATAGCCTTCCTGGAGTCCTGCAGCCTGGTGATAATCCACTCCATGTCTTCGACAAAGAGCAAGAAGCCTCTAAAGGGAGCATCCAGAAGATTGGTTTGGACGTCTGGATTGAACCCCGAAACCCGAAGCCACGTATGGCATCAGAGGCAGATGACAATGGCGGACGCCCGAGAAGGTGTCCGCAGAGTCATAGGCCAACCGCAGAATGTGGGTACCCACGTCTGAGCTGATCTGTAAAAGCTTGGTAAGCTCTACCCATTGAGGGCAATTGGGAATGCTCTGCACAATGTCCAATCCCTGTTCCCAAAGGGCGTTCTGGAATTGGACCATATGTGTCAGGAAGTTAAGACTCCTGATACTGCAGGTCACAGCGAAGTACACCTTACGGACCATCGAATCCAGCTGCTTTGACTCCCTGTCAGGCGGCTGGTTGCTCAGATGTTTGGGCCTCTGCGAACAGTCATGAGCCATCGAAATCAACACAGAGTCCGCAGCAGGCGGTTCGGCCAGAAACAGGTGGTTCGAAGGTGCCCAGTAGAGCCGGTGAGCCTTTTTGGGCACGGCAGAGGAGGAATGATGCCACTTCCAGGTTGCATGTGTGACATCCTGAAAGGTGTCGACCATGGGAGGGATGGCCACCGGCTTTGGATCTTTTTGGCGGAGGTATTTCGCCAACCACAGTCGCTCGGGGTCCAGGGCCTCAGTGTCCCAATCCATGTTGGCCTGGATGTGCCTCATCACCTCCATGAAGCAGGGGTCATCGGGGGGAGGATTTAGGCAGCCCCTCCGTGTCCCCTAAGTCTGGTTCCGAGTAGGCATCGGAAGACAAGTAGTCCGAGTCCACGCAGTAGTCCAGAGTGGAAGAGGGTGAGGGGCTATGTTTCTTCCTTTTGCGCCTCTTATCTGGTAGAGGAGAGGGAGACTGGGAGGAGCTACTGGCCCTGCCCCTCCTAGAATTCTTGGTCCGTTTCTTAGGAGGGGGCTCCTCGTCCACCTCACCATCCGCCAGATTCCTCAACTGGGTTAGGAACCAGTACCAGAGTGGGAGGGGGCGTAACCGCTGGCAGATCCTTCTTCTCTGTATCCCACCAGTGGGAGAAGAGCTCCTTCACCTGAGAGAGGTGCAGCTTGGGAGAATCAGGTGTAGGTGGAGGAGCACCCAAGCCCGAACTGGTGTCAGGTCCACCGTCAGAGGGGGACCAGCACTGGGTCCGCACCCTTGCTGACCGGTGTCGGCCGAAAGGGGGACATCGGGGCGGTGTCAGAACCACCATCGACAGGATCTGGCATCAGGCAGACCAGTGACCGAGGAGAGGGAGTACCTGAGCTGACGTCGGGTGTCGCTGGAATACCCGGCGTCGGACGAATTACAACCGGTGGCGGAAGAACCGTCGCCAGGACAGGGGCTGTAGGAGTTATGGGCAGACGATGATCTGGCATCCATTTCTCCTTGTGTGCCGACGAATGTCCTTCAGTGGCATGAGCCTTGTGCCGGACGGCTTTGTGGCCAGCGGACTTCTCAACTGAACGCCGGTTAGTAGCCGGAGGCTGGCGTTGGTCGGAGTCTCGAGATTTTGATGACAAGGAGGAAGCCCTGCCACCAGAAGATTCAGAGACCTTGCTCGACTCCAAGGAGTCAGCCTTCGAGGCAGAGGCCGAGCGGGAGGAGACCTTACCTGAGCCCTTCGATTTCACGGCGAGCTGAGGAACCTTCAGAGGCTGGAGAGTAGACGGAGACTTTGAGACAGCAGAGGAAGCTTTAAGGGTCATGAGGTGGGATTCGTGCCCCGACGACCCGGACTTCGATCTTGAAGACCTGTGCTTGGAGTGACATCTTCCCCTGTCTTGCTCCCGGTATTTGTGAAGCTTGTGGGCTGGAGGAGGATCAGATCCTCCCAAGAAGGAGGCCTGTTCCATAGCGGCAAGTTTCGTCTCAGCGAGGTTGGCCACAAGAGACTTCTGGCGCCTGATCTGCGTCTGCGAATTAAAGGCCTGGCAATAAGGACAGGCATCGGTTTTGTGGTCGGGCCCCAGGCAATAAAGACACGCCGAGGGACCGTCTTTGGCGGGAATCTGTCACCCATAAGTGCACTTGTTGAGATGCGATGACATAGAAGCAAAGCTATGAAAAATTAAACGAATTTCCAACGGTGGAGATGAAGTGATCGGTACTGACCCGTAACCGAGCTAACTAACCCTGACCGTGTGGTGGGAAAGAACTGGAGCATGTGTGGAACTCCCCCCTATACAGGGCGATATCAGGGGTGGAGCCGACGCCGGTGGGGGGCGTTCACATGTCGGTACTGCTAGAGAAAAAGTTGCCGGAACCGCCGCCAGGTGGCCCCAGTCCTCATTGTGGAACCTGCTGCAAGAGCTTCTACTCAAAGTAAGATCTCCAGTTCCTCAGCGGTCATACCGAACCGTAAGGAACAAAAAAAAATACTATTTTAACCGTAAACTAAATAAAATTAACTTTAAAATGTAATAGAATTAGATTAAACAATAAACAAAGGCAGCAGTTTAAATATAGGCTGAAATATACTTAATTAAACTGGAATCAGCATGAACAGTTGAGAGAAAGATCGACAGGCGTCTGACTTAAATACACAGATACACAGACAGTGTCGGCAGATAAGGGCCTACGGCCCACCCAGTCTGCCCATTTGAGCTTGTAAGTTCACTTTATGTTTTCATAGAAGTCTGCTGCCCCTTACCCCTGACCTCCAGAATTCCTTTACGTCTATCCCATGCATTCTTAAAGGAAAACTGAGCAAAACAGTGCCTGCAATCACCAGGGCTACAGAAATGCCGATTAACATACCCTGTGCATTTTACAATGACTGGGTCTAACCTTTGAGAAGTTATCTTGTTGTTTGTAAGGTGGTCCTGGATGTGGCACTGCCAAGGTGCCGCCGCACCGGAAGACAGAGTGTGACCTTAGTACCTCCCGGATCATCCTGTCCTTTGCCGGAATGCTCGTTCATGACGAGCGAGGCACATTTACACCGAGTGAAAACAAACGATGTGCCATGTAGAGGTCTTTGAGCTGTACCTCTACAAGCAATTCCCGTTGAAAACGGAGCAGTGTAAGATGGTTAAATTTGTTGTTAAAAATTCCAGCTCCGAGTTACTGCGCATGTTTTTACTGACTGCTCAGCCTCACATACTAAAGAGGGTCAGATAGCAGGGTTTGGAAGTCTCATTGTACATCCTAATGATGACAGAGCACACATTTAGAAGAGGTGTACCATCATTTCTGCACAGTATGCTGAGCTAGCTGCTGTGGCCTGTACTCTGGAAGTGTTAAAGCAAGGCACTACTGTCATCCTTACAGACTCTGATTGGGTCTGTTCCTCTCTGACTGAATTTCTACCCTTCTGAAAGAAAACAAACTTTCAGTCCTCTGATGGTACTCTTGTAAAATAGATAGACTTGTTTGTGTACATCACAATGTTGACCTGACAGTTTAAATATAAACTGCACATTGATAAGGTTCGGGCACACTGTAAGAGTGAACCTTTTTTCCCTTTTAACAATCACGTCAACTGTCTGGCGAAAGAAGGTGCTTGAGGAGAGGACAGATGGGAAATGAAAACTCCCCGTCTCAAACACAGCATGGATTGCTGCTGTGAATAAGAAATCAACTCCTTTTGTGCCCTTAGATCTATCATCTACACAAAAGAAGGACCCTTATTTGAGGGCAGTGTTCAGATTCCTTGACAAAGGGACTGAGGAAGAACTCCCACCAAACAGCCCCTACAAAAAGGCGAACGATGACCTTCACCTATCCAGTGATAACCTACTCATATGGTATCACTGCCCCAACATTTCTGAAAAATTGCAGGTAGTACCTGAACAACTGAGGATGGATTTTATCTGTCATGTACATGGCACTCCAACTGATGGACACCAGGGAGTGGAAAAGACCCTAGAAAGATTAAAATCCTCTGTCTGGTGGCCCCACATTAGAAACGATGTAGAGCACTACATCAATAACTGTTTGATCTGCGCACAGAACAATCATACCCGGGCTAGGAAAAATGCCAGATTGTTACCACAGAGGCACTCAGGCCCTGAAACTGCTATTTGCTCCAATATGTAGATATAATAACTGGTGATCCCTGCTATCAACCCGTTTTCGAGAACTGTAAAAAGTCGTATCAACCCGCAGTCTCGAGCCAAGAAGCCTGCAGCACTCGCATTCTAAAGTAAGCAGATTCAAACTCATAGCATAACATACAGATCCAAATGAGAAAGCGTAACCATTTTACATTAATTCTTTAGCTTACGCTCTGGTTTACAAATCCGTATGTGTTCAACATGTATTTATTTAGTAAAACCAACATGGAGCACGCCCCCACGCTAGCACATTATGTGATGTCAGTCTTTGAATAGTGTGGGGGCATGCCTACTAGTAAGGAAGTATGAGCATTTTCATCTTGCATCTCCTCGTAGGGGTAATACTTCTATTGAATTTATTTTAGTGCCAGTTATTATAAAAAATAAAACATATGTAGGGGGTAGAATGAGTTTTGACAACTGTAGTTTTAAACCTCTCGAGTCATTTCTCGAGGTTTACATATTATCACACAACTTGGGTGTGTGAAAAACTCCATATCAACTCCCTACATATGCATTATTCTCTATGTAGGTACCCATCGTACAATCATGGGTATTAGGAATGTGCTTTGCTGCTAATATATGCTACTGTATATTATGTTTATATCATTTTATATGTTGTTTTACTGTTATGAGCAATGTTTTACACTTATCATGCATGATACATTATACCTCACTAAAATGCATTTACTTAGGTTATGTTTTCTGTTATGTATTTTATACACATGTATTGTGACTCATATCACTGATCAGAGGGCCTTTGCTGATCTTCAGTGATTGTTATATATTCTTATATTCTCATATGTAGTTTGTGTCTTACTCTTAGGTATCATGTCACATGTATTTCTGTATACTCAGCATTTCTCTTTGTCTGCGATTTATTGCTGATGGATTTGTTTCTTTGTTCTAATGTCTTACTCATTAGTAATTCTGTTTCCTAAGTAACTGCCCAAGGGAGATGCCTTATTTACACGCCTTATCCAATGTTGTATGTTTATCATATCTGTAACTACAGGATGTTGTTATCACCATTATATAACCTTCTGTAAGCCTGTTCCTCAGTGAGAATTATACCTTCCTCAAGGACTGGTGAGAAACCGACTCCCTTGTGATTTTCTTTGTCAAGTTTGGCATGAGTATTGTAATAAACTTTTTATTATTACTTACTGCTTTTGTGTGTGTTCTCTGGCTAACACTCCAGACATACAAGAATCTGATAAGATCTAGAGCTGGACTCTAGATAAGAAAAAAATTACTCACCTTAGTAGTGTTGTTTCTCCTAATGGAGTCTTGCTGTATTCTGACAAGTTGCAGTGAGGCCCAACCTTCGAACTGCCCCGGAGACGAAAGAGATAACTTTCCATGCCAGGCATGGAACACTGAGCTCGAGCTCGGTTGAGACTCTGTCTGTTGCTGTTTGAACTCAAACCGTCAGATCTTTATGAGCTAAACTCACTGAGTGTCCTGTGTGGAAGCTATAAACCTACACTAGCCAACTGGCTACTAAATATAATAAACAGATTTTTTGGTCCGAAAACAAAGACTCAAGTCAAGAAACCCAAAAAATGAAATAACACAACACCCACTCACCCAAAGAAAAAGGGGTGATAAATAAAAGGTGGGGCATCTCTTGAGTGCCAACACTGCTACTGCCCACCCACATCCCAAAACAAAGGTTCTGAGAGGGGAAGGTGGGGGGGGGAGAGGTCAGAATACAGCAAGACTCCATTAGAAGAAACAACATTACTAAGGTGAGTAATTTTTTCTTCAAACAACATGAAGTCTTGCTGTATTCTGACAAATTGCAGACTACCAAGCAGTACCTCCATGGAGGAGGGACAGAACCTACTTAAGAAATAGGCTCTGAAGCACTGTTGTGTGTAAACCTGAGCATCACTCTAGCCTGAATATCCAGAGAGTAATGCTTGGTAAAGTGTGAACTGTTTTCCAGGTAGCTGCTTGACATATCTCTAAGATAGGAATATCCCTGGCAGCAGCCAGGAAGCAGCTGTACCTCTGGTAGAGTGAGCCCTCAGGCCTGAGGGTGGAATCTTCCTAGTTTTTCATAGCAAAATTGAATGCAAGAGACAATCCACCTGGCAATGGATCTCTTAGTGGCAGGTCTTCCCTTACCAGCCTCACCATAAGTAAGGAACAGTTGGAAGGAGTCAAACCTATGACCCTTGGTACGCTCTATGTAGTAGCTAAGAAAAACTTACTCACCTTAGTAATGTTGTTTCTTCTAATGGAGTCTTGCTATATTCTGGCATATGCAGTGAGTCCCAACCTTCGAACTTCCCCGGAGATGAAAGAGTTAAACTTTCCATGCCAGGCATGGAATGCTGAGCTCGAGCTCTGTTGAGACTCTGTCTGTTGTTCTTCAAATTCAAACCGTCAGATCTTTACGAGCTAAACTCACTAAGGTCCTGTGTGGAACCTGTAAACCTACACTAGCCAACTGGCTATCAAACATAAGACACATTTTTTTGGTCCCAAAACAAAGACTCAAGTCAGGAGACCCAAAAATGAAAACCATAACACCAACTCACCCCAAGAAAAGAAGGGATGAAAACAACAAGGTGGGTACCTACTAAGTGCCAACACTGCACTGCCCACCCACATCCCAAAAACAAAGGTTCTGAGAGGGGAAGGCGGGGGGGGGAGGTCAGAATATAGCAAGACTCCATTAGAAGAAACAACATTACTAAGGTGAGTAGTTTTTTCTTCAAACAACATGAAGTCTTGCTATATTCTGACATATGCAGACTACAAAGCAGTACCTCCATGGAGGAGGGACAGAACCTACTTAGGAAATAGGCTCTGAAGCACAGCTTGTGTTAAACCGAGCATCACTCCTAGCCTGGATGTCCAGGGAGTAATGCTTGGTAAAAGTGTGAACTGTTTTCCAGGTAGCTGCTTGACATATCTCTAGAATAGGATATCCCTGGCAGTAGCCAGGAAGCAGCTGTACCTCTGGTAGAGTGAGCCCTCAGGCCTGAGGGAGGAACCTACCCAGTTTTTCATAGCAAAATTGGATACAAGAGACAATCCACCTGGCAATGGATCTTTAGTGGCAGGTTTCCTTACCACCCTCAACATAAGTGAGGAACAGTTGGAGGGAGTCAAACCTGTGACCCTAGGTATGCTCTATGTAGTAACTAAGGGTTCTTTTCACATCTAAACTGTGTAGCCTCCTCTCGCCAGAGGAGGAATGGTCAGTGAAGTACACTGGAAGAGACACAGATTGATTAAGGTGGAAATCTGAAACCACCTTAGGCAAGAACTTCCTGTTAGTCCTGAGGACCACCTTATCTCTATGAAAGGAGATAAAATCAGGCTCCACTGACAAGGCTTGTAATTCACTTATGCGTCTGGCAGAAGTGATGGCTACCAGAAACACAGTCTTCCAAGTCAAGTACTTAAGCTCTGCTGAAAGACAAAGGCTCAAAGGGGGGTTGCATAAGCTGAGCAATGCAAACATTAAGGTCCCAGGCAGGGGCAGGGTCCCTGAATGGAGGGTTGGTGTGAAGCAATCCCTTGAAAAACTTGGAGAATATAGGGTGAGCTGAAAGAGAAGAGGGCTTACCTGCTGAAATAAAAGCAGACACAGCTGCCAGATGCACTTTCAGTGTAGCTGGTCTCAGCCCCAAGCTATTTAAATGCACCACATAATCAAGGACTGTGGGTAGATCAGCAGATTCTGGGGAAATATGCTTACCAGAACACCATATGGAAAATCTTTTTCCATTTGAAATTATAAGTAGCCCTGGTGGAAGGTTTTCTAGAAGCCTTCAGGATATCCATTACACCTTGGGAAAGGTGCAAATCAGCAAACTCTAATTCTTCAAGAGCCAGGCCTTGAGATTGAGAGATTTGAGGTTTGGGTACCAAACCCTCCCCTGAGCACAGGTTAACAGGTTGTAATTCCTGGGAAGACACAGGGGAAGATGGACTGCTAAGGACAGTAGGAGTGAATACCAGGGCTGTCTGGCCCAGTCTGGAGCAATCAGGATCATCTTGCAGGGTTGAGATCTGATTTTGACTAGCACTTTGAACAGGAGAGGGAAGGGGAAAGCATAGAGAAACTTCCCTTCCCAATTGAGAACTAAGGCATCCAGGGGGACTGAGCCCAACACTCGGGGCCTGCAGCAAAAAAGAGGAAGTTGGTGATTGTCTGGTGCTGCAAAAAGATCTATCTGTGGGGTGCCCCATCTGGAAAATATCACCTCCAAGAACAGGAGGTCCAGTGACCATTCGTGATGGCCCTGGGAAATCCTGCTGAGAGCATCTGCCAGGACATTGTCCTTGCCTGGGAGGTGAACTGCCATGAGGGAGGTGTTTAGGGAGTAAGCCAGAGACCACAACTTCATTGCTTCTGTGCACAAGGCCGTAGACCGAGTGCCTCCTTGCTTGATGATGTACCACATTGTGGTGGTGTTGTCTGTTCTGACCTGTACAACTTTGTTCTGAACAGATATGGAAAAAGCTCGAAGAGCTAGAAATACTACTCTGAGTTCCAACAGATTGATGTGGAGCAGAGATTCCTGAGGGGACCACAACCCCTGGGTGGTGAGGTCGCCCATGTGAGCCCCCCATCCCAAGAAGGAGGCATCTGTAGTAAGGATTAAAGAGTGAGACTGAGTGACAAAGGGAACCCCTTGTCTCAGATTGTTCTGATCCTGCCACCACTGTAGGGCCTGGATCAGGGTTCGAGTTACTGGGATCAATTTGGTCAGAGGGTCCTTCCTTTGAGACCAAAAGGCTCTCAAATGGAACTGAATGTCCCTCATCTGAAATCTTGCTCCCTGCACTACTGCTGTAGAAGCAGCCATGTGCCCCAGGAGCTGTAGAAAATGCCTTGCTGGTCGAGACACCTGCAGGGTGAATGAGGAGGCCAGAGAGACCAGGGTCCTTGTCCTGTCCAGGGGAAGGAAGGCTCTGGCCTTCTCTGTGTTTAGCTCTGCGCCTATGAAGGTGAGGAGCTGGCCAGGCTCTAGAACTGACTTTGGAAGATTTAGAAGGAAACCTAAAGAAAAGAGCAGTTGCTGAGTTATCTGTAAGTGTAACTTGTCTTGGTCTTGGGACTGGCCTACTATGAGCCAGTTGTCCAGGTAAGGGACGATTGCAATTTTCTGCCTTCTTAGAGAAGCAACAACTATTGCCAGGCATTTTGTGAATACCCTTGGAACAGAGGTGAGGCCAAAGGGCATTGCTCTGAACTGGTAATGGCCTGAGGGCAGCTCGAACCTGAGGCACTTTCGATGGGAAATTCTGATGAGAATATGGAAGTAGGCAACCTTGAGTTCCAAGGACACTAGCCAGTCCCCTGGCCTTAGAGAGGGTAGAATAATTCCCAGAGTCACCATTTTGAATTTTGGTTTTAAAAGGTGCTTGTTTAAGTATCTGAGATCCAGGATGGGCTGCCATTATCCTGTCTTTTTGGGGTAAGGAAGTACCTGGAATACAATCCTTTGTCCTGGTGTAGGGGTGGAACCCTTTCCACAGCTTTGAGAGCTAGGAGGGAAGAGACTTCTGCCTCTAAGACAAGTGCCTCTGATGGATTTGCAGGTGGGAAGGATCTGGTTCTCATCTGTGGAAACTTTTTGAAGCTGAGAACCAGTCCCTGGCTTACTACTTCCAGGACCCATTTGTCTGATGTTAGAGACTCCCAGTCCTGGACAAAGCCAGCCAGCCTGCCCCCTACAGGTAGCTGAGAATCGGCCCTAGCAACCCCATCAGGGTGCCTGCTTGTACCCCGTCTGCCTCTCCCTCTAAAGAACACCCTCTGGGCATAAGCAGAAGAGGAGGCCTGAGCTTGGTATAAAGGCCTATGAAAAGGCCTGCCCCTGCCCCTGGGAAGCTGCCATTGAGGAGTGGCCTGCCTTTCCTTGGCCTGTGCACTCCTATAGGTGGTCCTATACTCATCCATTTTCTTCATGTAATTCTCTGTCTGCTCCCCAAACAAAGAATTACCCACAACAGGAAAATCCATGGCCTTAGTCTGGGTATCCTCTGACAGGCTAGTACATCTGAGCCAAGCCATTCTTCGAAGTGCCACAGATGTAGCCATGACTCTTGATGACACATCATTTGAGTCCACTGCAGCATGGAATTGCACCTTGGATGCCTCAATACCATCAGCAGCCACCTGCTCCAGCTCCTTGGCAAGCTGGCCAGGGACCTGTTTTGCTAAAGCCATGACAGTGTCCCATCTGGATTTCTGATATCTAGCCACATAAGCCATGTAATTTGCCAGTCTGAGTCCCAAGGATGCTGCCATGTACTGTTTCTTTGCCATGGCATCAATCCTCCTGGAGTCATCGTCTGGGGGATGTGAAGCCAAGGGAATATTTGCCTTGTCACAGGCTGCAGCCTGCACTATCCCAACATGGCTGCATTGTTGTGTAAGGAAGTCCGTATCAGAGCCTTGCAATGTGTACCTCTTGTCCATTCTCTTATCCACAGGAGGTATAGTGTTAGGAGTTTTTAGAATTTTAAATGTCTGTTTCTCAAAATATTTATGCAAGGGAATAGACAGCCTCCTAGACTCTGAGATATCCATCATTTCCACAAAGTCAGGCTCCTCTTGATCATCCACAGCTTCCTCCATAGGGAGCTGGAGGGTTTCAGCCACTTTTTTATAAAACATAAAATGAGAAGGGGACTCAGAAAGCCTAGGAGGAGACATTCCTGAAGGTCTGTCTGGGGAGATGTCCGGGTCAATGGGCACATCCAGACTTTCATAATCACATTCACTTTCCTCATACTCCCCTTCCTCCTCCTCCTCCTCCTCCGGTTCACAAAATTCCTCTAAATCATAATCCGGAACCGTTGAAACCGACCGAACCGAGCACCTTCCTAATGGTGCCGGTTCGGTCGGAACCGGGGATAGCGACTGAACAATTTTTATCGCTTTGGCTATTTCATCAGTGGTTGGAGAAGAAACTTTTGGATCTGCACAGGCTGATTTATCTCTTCTTGTTCTCTTAACCGGAACCGATTCCTCGGAATCGGTTCTCCTTTTGCCCGAAGAAGTTTCGCCCTGGTCAGAGGGTACTCCTTCTGGATCGGTTGGAACCGAACCGGGCTGGCCATCTGGGTCAGCAGACTTTTTGGTCTTCCTTTCCCTGAGCCTGCCAACTCTTTTTTCCAGGGTAGCTGCAGGAAAAGTTTTACAAATCTGGCAGTCTGAATCGAGGTGGTCAAACCCCAGACAATAAACACAGGTGGTGTGGGGATCAGCCTTAGCAAAGACTTCCCCACACACACTACAGTGTTGAAACCCAGTGGGCCCGGTTTTTCTTTTGGGTTTCTCAGACATGGCCAGTCCTAACCAAAAACTTACCCTTTTTCGCAATCCGCCAGGCAAGACACCCTTATCAGTTCCTGACTGTACATGAAGTCGTGGAAAAACGAATAAACCGCTTTTAGAACCGATAAGAACCGGTAACCACACTCTAAAGCAGAAATAAAAAATTTTTAAAACAACCTGATCGGTTCAAACCGAACCGATCCCACGTTTAAAGTTCCACAGAGAATAAAAAAGAAAAATAACCTATCTAGTACTCACGAATACCAAAGACAGAGACTGAACCGATAGGTTGCGGTTTAAATTCGGTCGAAAACCGAGAAAAACGGTACTTTAACCGACAAATTGAACTGAGCAAAGGAGAAATCTCCGGAGCGACTGTTCAGTGAGGCGGAGTAAAGAATCTGACAGTTTGAGTTCAAATAGCAACCTGGTATGGAAAGTTAACTCTTTCATCTCCGGGGCAGTTTGAAGGTTGGACCTCACTGCAATTTGTCAGAATACAGCAAGACTTCATGTTGTCTGAACAAGTGCAGAGATAGGAGAAGGATAATAGGGGCATCAAGGCAGACAGGTATGACCAAGGTATCAGGTGGGGTCAAAACAAGTGCAGGGGTCAGCATGCAGTAGATAACAACAAAATTCATTGTTGAAGTGCTGATGGGAACTGGTTAATCTGAGTTCAAAGAGAAGTGTATTCCAAAACTGAAGAGCCACATACTTGAAAACCCCAGTGCCCTTAGAGGTGTAGCATCTGGGAACATTTAATAGAGATTTGTCAGCAGATCTCAGTCCGCGAGGGGCTATGTGAGGAGTTAGCAGCTCCGAAAGAGATTTTGGGGGTTTGAGCCTAACAATTGAGTCAATAACAGGACAATGGCCTAACAACTTACCAGGCTAGGGATCTAGAGGACAGGGCAAAGCAACATGAGCATGGGCATACTATCCATAGTACTTTCTGAGGGGTGCAATGCAGTGGAGGGGACAGGAAGGGAGAGTGGGGCATGGAAATGTTTTATTAGCTTCCTTTACTGTTAGTAGGGGGAAAAAAAAATAGAAGTTTGGTCTTATTTCCACCAAAACGGATATATATGTAACTCCCTTGCAAATGGGGGTTCTTAGAAATGCCAGTCTGGGTTTACCTTAGCCCGGTTTGTATTGTCCTTCTCCTGCTGTGTCTTGGACTTCTCCTGACTTGGCCCCTAATTTTTCTGACTTCCCAGGTCCTGTTTGCCCCTGTGTGTGCCCCAGCTTGCAGTCAAATGAAAATCCAGCCCCTCAGGACTTAAACTGATGACCGCGAGCTCCCGCTGCAAAAGTGCTGCCTCCAGGGCAGCGGGAGTCGAGTTGGCGCGCAAAGTGCCTTTGATGTGGAGCCGCTTGTTTTGCGGTCGCCTTGGGGACTGTGCCGTGGGTCCTGGGATTTCTTCCACCTATTTGGGACCCGGTGACCACGGACAGCCTGCTGGGGGACTGCTCAAATGGGAATTAAAGGAGTTCTGACCAGGGCTCATTTTAGTATGCCTCTGCAGGGCCCCGGTCATCTGAATAATGCATAACAGTGTGTTTGGCTGCCTCCAGGGTAGCTATGTTCTGCTCCAGCCGAAAAGTAAAGAATTAAAATGTTTTACATAATGGAACTGTTGCTGCTTGTTGGGAATATAGTGTGCATGTGGGGAAAAGTGTTTAAAGTTAAAATGAGTACTGTTTCCCTGGCAATTCCAGTATCTGGGTCTCTGTGTGTCAGCCTGTCAACTGCTGCAAGGGGAACTTGCATAAGTGCAGTAGTGACAGGAAGAGTAAAAGAGCTATGTTTTTCATCTATGCAGCGACTGCAAGTACAGCCTTTAAGCTATAGAACTGTGGGGCATTTGAGGCAAATAATTACTTCTTTCTGGCTGGACCAGGACATTATTCAGGACTGTAATCTAATCTGCTATAAGGGACAGTGGGTTAAGCAGCCATTGCCAGCAGTACAGCCAATTGGAATTGCAGCAGTAGATAGCCAGGACTTGTGAGGCATTCACTGCATCTCGTGGGTAAGCACCCAAGTGCTTATGGGGGCTTACAGGGACATTATTTTAGGTGCAAATTCCACAACTCAATTGTGCCTCGACTGTTCTGATTAACAGGTCTCTCAGCAACTTGGAGGCATGTCACACCATTCCTGCTACCAATCAGGAGTACAGCTAGGAGCTCTATAAAGAGACAATGTTGCCAGTTTGTCTGAGATTCAGAGATGCAGAACTGAGAGAGAGAGAGAGCGCAGCAGAGCAGGCTCCAGCCTGCTGGGAGCCCCCCATGGGGGAGGGGCTCAGGCTGCAGCCATGCCATCAGGCCTGGGCCACTTAATTCAAGCCCTTTCAGTCTTCAGAGGGAGGCTAGCCTTCCCTTCCTCATCGGGGAAAGAAGTGGACCAAAGAATCAGATGCCCAGCAGCGGTGAGAGCGCTGACCAGACCAGATGACATCATGCAGTGGTGAGAGCGCTGACCAAGTACCTCAGCGGTGAAAGAGTTGAAGAAGTCTTCAGGATGCCTTCAATCACGGATGAGACCTGTGGAGGACCTGAGTGAGTACCCTCGTACCCCCAGGTACGAGGGAGAAGATAAGCAAGTAATCTTGGGGGCTGCACGCCCCATTAAGAAATGTGTGCTGTTAAGTGTGAAGTACTGAAGTCATCAGTGTGGGCTACTAACCCCATAAGAGACTGCCTAGTTCAAGTAATGGATGCATCTAGTCTGTGGCACAAATAGCTAAGTTGCAGGTGCAGCAAGATGCTGGGCTTAGTGAATCATATAAATGTGTAGCTGTGGGTTAGAGTCCTGCTATCGTGGAGCTGTCTGCCAAGATGCGCTTGTCACGTCATGAGACAGGAGGCCCTAGAGCATATTAATGGCTAAGATGCCTTAAAGAGAATGTACCTGTGTCTGCAAAGAATTTCGTCTAAGAGCGCTTGGTATAAGTGTTAAATGGCTAGACGTGCTGGATAGGATTCCGCTTGTGGATAATGTTCTTGATATATAGAATGTACTGGATGTGACTGCCTGTGACTAAAGTATGGGATGCTTGATAAAAGTGTCATTGCCAGCTTACTCTGGATGGATGCCTTTTGGTATATAAAGTACTGGATGTGACCGTGTTTAAACTGAGTTTAGGATGCTTGACAAAAGTATCACCTTTATTGCTTTGGATGGAACTTTCAAATATTGTGCTGAGTGTTCTGGATATAAGATCCACATAGTTTATTCTGGAATGTTTGGAAGTCTGCAAGTGCAGGGAAATCCCTGATTTGTCTGCAAGTGCTGGGAAATCCCTGCTTTGTCTGCTAAAGTGCAGGGCAATCCCTGTTGTGGTTGTAAATAGTAATTCGTCTGCTTTACAAAAATCTGTTTCCAAGTTGCCCCCACCCTCAAATTAATAGCCGGCCACCTCGATCAGCTGCAACTCCATCAGGCCTGCAACATCTTGGACTGTGGTATCTGTTTAACCAGTATGGTATGAGATTGCGGGGTTTCTGCTGTATCTGGGACTGGTACCAGTGTGGATAATATTGATAATTATGTTTAACATCTGATTTATCAGCAGCTGGATAGCCAGGGCTCTGGATGTCTGAAGTCGAATGGTAAAATGTGATTTATGTCTGCCTTTTAATATGTAGCCACCCAGCTGGAGGGTTTACCAGCAAAATCCCCAAATGGTCTCTGTACATGTGTAAATATGGTAAGATACCCTCTACTTCTCCTGTTTCCCTTCCCTAGCTCCTTTATTACCCCCAAAATAAATATCTTGTTGTTGTTTAAAATTCTGTGTGAGCATATTATTAGAGAGAGCCATTAATTCAAAATGTGGAAATGTGGGTAACTGTGTATTGGGGTATGTCTGGGGAAGGTAAATGGTCATCGTGGGTGGTGTAGCAGCTCAGGGGGCTATACCCAGCACCATCTCACCCACGTAAAGCACCCTGAGTAGAGGCACTGCACAAGGGTTTTTAAAAAATGTTATAAGTTAGCGAACCCAAACCCCTTAGCCTATGTCCAGGGTAGTAGGCAGGGGTGTAACACTGGGGGGTGGCGCCTCCCAGGGGTTACAAGATTGGAGGCACTGCTGGGATTGTGTGTCCTCCAGTGGCCATATTTACGAACCACTGTTAAGAAAAAAATAAAAAATAAATGGGTACCCCGACAGAAGTGACTGTGCACCACTTGGTGGAGTGGTGTACTGGGGAAGAGATCGACACCCAAAATGCTATGCTTTTCATGGACATCCCCCTGGGTATCAATACAGACACTGTACAGGGAGTACTTTCATAGATACATAGACAGTGTCGGCAGATAAGGGCCTATGGCCCACCCAGTCTGCCCATTTGAGCTTGTAAGTTCAGTTTGTTTTCCTAGAAGTCTGTTGCACCTTACCCCTGACCTCCAGAATTCCTTTATGTCTATCCCATGCATTCTTAAATCCCGTGATTGTTTCAGCCCCCACCACTTCCTCTGGCAGGGTGTTCCACTTGTCCACCACCTGCTCTGTGAAGAAATTCTTTTCATGTTTCCTCTGAATCGTCTCTCCTCCAACTTCATCCCATGCCCTCTAGTCCTGGAACATCTTTTTCGCTTAAAGATAGTGTTTTCCTGCACCCTGTTCCTCCCTGTAAGATACCTGTATGTCTCTACCATTTCCCCTCTCTCCCTCCTCTCCTCCAGGGAGTACATGTTCAGTTCCTTCAACCTGTCTTCATAGGACTTGTGATGCAATCCATGCACCATCTTTGTTGCCCTCCTCTAAACCTTCTCTACCCTGTCTATGTCCTTACGTAGGTATGGTCTCCAGAACTGTACACTGTACTCCAGGTGGGGCCTCACTAGTGTCTTGTATAGCGGAATTATGACCTCCTTTTCCTGCTGGTAATGCCCTGCCTATACATCCCAGCATCCTATTTGCTTTACCTGCTGCCTTGTCACACTGTTTCCTACCTTGAGGTCATCAGAGATGATAACCCCAAGATCCCTTTCCTGCTTGGTGCATGCTATATCCTCACCCCCAACTGATATATTGTGCCAGGGTTTTGTGCCCCATATGCATTATCTTGCACTTCTTTGCACTGAATTTCAACTGCCAAACCCTGACCATTCTTCAGGTTTCTGCAGGTCGCTTCTCATTCTGTCTACACCTTCTGGTGTGTCTACTCTGTTACAGAGCTTTGTGTCATCAGCGAACAGTGAAATTCTGCCTTCTAGGTCCTGCGCCATGTCACTGATGAAGATGTTGAATAGGACCAAGGTGGAAGGTTTACAAAACCCTGTGGTAGTGCGTTGACATGCTAATCTGCTCACACACACTTTCCTGGCCCTAGTAGAGTTTAAGGATCCCATAGATAGCTCCAAAGTGCCACAGACTATTACCCCAGAGAGAGCCCTCACTGCCTTGAGAGTGATAACTAAGGACAGTAAAGACCCAGGGGGGAATGAGCTCCCCCACTATCTGAAACTTTTGAGGAGAAATTTGCTAAATGGTTGCTGGGGGAAGGGAAAACTGTGGAGGACTTGAAAAAACTATTCTTGCCACCTGGGGATGTTCGTCCCCCAACACCCTCTCCCGCTCCAGTACCCGTAACGGTGGCTAAATCAATGCAGGCTCCTATTTCTGCACTGCCATTAGTCACGACTCTTACCGAAGGTTGAGGATCTTCTCTGGCACCCTCCCCACCCCCCAAGGGGAGGACGACTGGGAGACCTGGATAGACTAGGTTGCCCCTCAAGTGCTAGAATGGCAATGCTTAGAAGCCGAGAAGCGAAAAAGGGTTAGTGAGAGCCTCCGTGGTCCTGCCCTGGCTACCATCCGAGCTAAATGGGCCAGTAACCCTGAAGCGACTGCACAGGACTATCTTGTGGCCTTGGAGAATGTGTATGGGAGCTCAGATTCTGATGAGAACCTGTGGTGGAGAGTAAGAAATGCACAACAGTACCAAGGGGAGTTGTTGTCTGTGTATGTATCTTGGCTGGAAAAATTGATGCAAGAATGCCTCAGAAAGGGTAGTTTGCCAGCGATTGAACTGGACCGAACCAGGCTGGACAGGATCCTTAAGTCCACCCCCTTCTCAGAACTGCTGTTGCTTCAGTTACACCTGGCAAATCGACTGGAATCCCCACCCTCCTATGATGAGCTAATGAGAGAAATTCGAGGAGTTGAGAAAAGGCGACCTCGGGAGGGACTTGCATCAATAGCTACGGCTACGACCCGAGTGACTGAGGGTGACCCATCAAGTGAAGTTCAGGGGCAGGGGTTGGCAGTTAATGAGTGCTCCGAGAAGGAAAAAGATACGTCACAATGGGGTGAACTGTTGAGAGAGTTTGGGGAAATAAAAAACAGTCTCTTTATGAAGGCCGCTCCTGCAAGTACAGGCCCCGACCCTCATCCAACTGCATCTGCTATGGGGGTGGGGATACCCACCCATGCATCTCCTGCTGACAACAGATCAAAACTCGATGTCTTGACCATGGAAGTGGGGAAATTGATGAGATGTCTCCAAATGCTTATCATGCCGCAGATAGAGATGGCACCAAGGTTTTCAGTTAGAAGTACCCCCGCCCTGGCTCCCAGGGTGATGCCTTGGCCAGCTCAAACTCCAGAAAGTATGTTTTGCTATAATTGTGGGAAGGATGGGCACATGAAGAGAGAATGCCGGTCCCCAAAAGACACAGACAAAGTTGCATATAGGCTACAAGAAGCGCTCGAGAACAAATCAGTGGTTAAGAGGCGCACTAATGATCCCAGTGAGGCCCCAAAATGCTAACTCACGTCCCTTATGGCAAGGTCAGCTGCCCAGGCCCCCGCCACTCCCTCCAGACTGGTCCAGAATAGTGGGTCCTCCATGGAGACCACTGTAAAGGTGAATGGAGTGTCTACAAGAGCTGTATTAGACAGTGGCTCCCAAGTGACAATTATGTTCCAAGACTGGTATCAGAAGCATTTGTCTGATGTACCCTTACAACCATTGGAGGGGCTGCATGTCTGGGGGTTAAGTGAGAAGGCCTACCCCTACTCTGGATATATCCGAATTTGGCTCTTTTCCCTCCTCTGTGGCTGGAGTGGCCAAGCAAGTAGAGACCCTGGCCTTAGTGTGTCCCCCTACTGGACTGTATGATGGGGTTCCTCTACTAATTGGGACTAATGCACATATGTTTGGATGGCTGACACAGTTGTGTCATCAAAAACAGGGGTCAAGGGCTGGTACAGCTTTAAGAATTCCCGCCTTGATTAAGAAGGCCTATGAGGTACAGAGAGATGTTGAAAAAGTAGAACCAGAGGAACCGGTTGGAATTGTCTGGAAGAAGGATCCTGAGTCTCTGATCCTGGCACCAAATGCTCAGTGTACCTTACAGGGAAAGGTCAGTATCAGAAAGGATGTCAAGAAGAAAAAATTACTCACCTTAGTAATGTTGTTTCTTCTAATGGAGTCTTGCTGTATTCTGACCTATGCAGTGATGTCCAACCTTTGAACTGCCCCGGAGATGACAGAGTTAACTTTCCATGCCAGGCATGGAACGCTGAGCTCGAGCTCGGTTGAGACTCTGTCTGTTGCTGTTTGAACTCAAACCGTCAGATCTTTACAAGCTATACTCACTGGGTGTCCTGTGTGGAAACTGTAAACTTACACTAGCCAACTGGCTACTAAATATAAAAACAAGATTTTTTGGTCCCAAAGCAAAGACTCAAGTCAGGAAACCCAAAAAATAAAACAAAACACAACATCCACACACCCAAACTAAAGGGGTGAGAAAAGAAGGGGTGGGGGCACCTCCCGAGTGCCAACACTGCTACTGCCCACCCACATCCCAAAAACCAGGTTCTGAGAGGGGAGGTGGGGGGGGGGAGGTCAGAATACAGCAAGACCCCATTAGAAGAAACAACATTACTAAGATGAGGAATTTCTTCTTCAAACAACATGAAGTCTTGCTGTTATCTGACATATGCAGACTACCAAGCAGTGCCTCCATGGAGGAGGGACAGAACCTACTTTGGAAATAGGCTCTGAAGCACTGCTGTGCTAAACCGAGCATCACTCCTAGCCTGGATATCCAGAGAGTAATGCTTGGTAAAAGTGTGTACTGTTTTCCAGGTGGCTGCTTGACAAATCTCTAAGATAGGAATATCCCTGGCAGCAGCCAGGGAAGCAGCTGTCCCTCTGATAGAGTGAGCCCTCAGGCCTGAGGGTGGGATCCTACCTAGTTTTTCATAGCAAATTGAATGCAAGAGACAATCCACCTGGCAATAGATCTCTTAGTGGCAGGTTTTCTCACCAACCTCACTATAGGTGAGGAACAGTTGGATTTGAGTCAAACTGTGACCCTTGAAAGCGCCGCTATGTAGTAGCTAAGGGCCCTTTTCACATCCAACTGTGCAGCCTCCTCTTCCTGGAGGAGGAATGGTCAGTGAAGAAAACAGGAAGAGACATAGACTGGTTAAGGTGGAAATCTGAAACCACCTTAGGCAAAAACTTCCTATTAGTCCTGAGGACCACCTTATCTCCATGGAAAGAGATAAAATCAGGCTCCACTGACAGGGCTTGTAACTCACTTATGCGTCTGGCAGAAGTGATGGCCACCAAGAAAACAGTTTTCCAAGTCAAGTGCTTAAGCTCTGCTGAGGACAAAGGCTCAAAAGGGGGTTGCATAAGCTGAGCACTGCAAACATTAAGGTCCCAAGAAGAGGCAGGGTCCCTGAAGGGAGGATTGGTATGCAGCAATCCCTTGAAAAATTTAGAAAATACAGGATGAGCTGAAAGGGAAGAGTGCTTGCCTGCTGAGAGGAAGGCAGAGACAGCTGTCAGATGCACTCTTAGTATAGCTGGTCTGAGTCCCAAGCTATTGAGATGAGCCATATAATCAAGTGTAACCCCAAGAGGCGCTACCCTTAGGGCTACTACCCCGGCCTGCCTCCACTGAGACAGGGTGAGGGGCCCAGATCCGTTGACTGGTGCCTCCACCCATAGGTCGGGGTTAATACAGTCGAGACTGCCTCGGTTACAGCCCTCTGGGTCACTGCAACCCCCCTTTTGTCCCACTAGTGGCTCACACTGGGTACCAACAATTCTTTTCACCAGTACACTTACCCCCGGGGTAGTATCTCTCAGCTCACTCCGGGGAACCCCTGTAAAGTAAGGTACAGTTATATCACAGTCACTAAGTAGCAGTTCACCAGGGATGCGCAAACCAGCCAGGATGTAGCTGCAACACAATAATCTGATTTATTAAAGGGGCAGATAACAAGGAGAGGGGGGGGGAATCAAGTTAATTGGCTTATACTATAATTATCTACCTAGGGCTCTGTGCACAGGCCTAACCCTAAGATTGCTGTCCCTGGGTACCCAAGCCCTAACGGCTAGTCCAAACGTGGCAGCTGGTTGGGGCCCTTAACACAGTTAACCGTTACAATCCCGAGCAAGTCAGAATAGGAAGAAAGTTTAATTAGGCAGTCAGCAGTATAACAATACAACTGGAAACCACTGTTTACACACTCTGCAGGGAGCTACCCTGACTCAGTACTCACAACTCCAGCAAATAACGATTCCTTCAACGCTGCCAGGGCGGAGCCTGAACTTCACCAGCCTTCTCACTCATTTATATGGCAACAACAGAGGGGTACCATACCAGGCAGCTGCTTTCAGGCCTTCGCAAACTTGCAGAAGAACTCGGACAGCAAACGGCAGCTTCAACATCACAGGCGGACTGAGCATAACTCAGCAATTCTCTCCAGTCCTCTCAGGTTGAGCCTGGTAGGTAGCTGGGCTGGCACCAGCCTCCTCCGACCTCACTCCAGCGGATTTAGTCCGACTACTTGAAAGGGCAAAAACGTCCGCCATAGGCCTTTCATGCACTTCCCACGCGAACACTCCACAAGCGCAGAAGCACACAGCTCCTTTCCTCTCTTCAGCCACAACGAATCTAACTTTGGCAGCCTTGAGCACTCCACCCCAAGCGGGCGCTACCCGTTTCCATTGGCTGGCTGAACCTGCCAGTCACTTCCTCCGGCTCTCAGTGGTGTTAAACAGCGCCATAGCCCATAATACCTCTCTCAAGGACAAGCAGTTTCCCCATTGGTCAGCCGACCCTGTAGGGCCCGAGGTACTGATTGGTCCAATTCAAAAGTTCTGGACCAAAATGGCGGAGACAACTGAACAGTCCTCACTGCAAAAGGAAGGCAGGTTAGAACAATCACATTATCATTATTATTTTACCTCATTCCCAACAAACAATCGCATCCTACAACAGAACTCCCTCTGCACCACTAGCGATGACAGAAGGGAGTTATTTTTTCAGTGTCCCGGGCAGGACTCGGGCATACAACTACATAGTCCCCCTCCATTTCAGTTACTTATGGCTGCAACAGGCAGCCCTTAAAGAGACAGCTTACAGAGGCTTTTAAGAGCGCTCAACTGCTACCCATTTAAATGGCTTTTATGCCGATCACCAACCAGGCGTGGAGCATGAAACGAGCTCCAAGAAAGCGTTCAGCAACCCCCATTTACAAGGGGGTTACACCCTCCCTGGCCTGGAAAAACTTGGCGTCCGCGTCAAGTAGTTATCCTTGAATCACTGTAAGGCAAATATCTTAGTTAACACTATATCACACTTTGCATTACATACATGAATATTACATTTACAATGTACTATGGTTTACACAACCTTATACACACAAACTCTTGCTCCCTTTCTTAACTCAGGTCATTAGTTCCTGCTCATGACACTGGGACTGGGGGGACCCCTCCTTTTCAGTTACGGGCGGGTTACCGAAAGCAGGGGCACCGCACTCACAGGGTAATACTAACAGTCTGGAGTCATCCCCCAAGGCTAGCTTAGGCAAGGAACTCGGGGACACATACACCCCTTTGTGGACCACATTTAAGGGCAAGTCCACTGGCTGACCCAGAGACTCATAACTCAACTTTATCACCGGCCGTATTTCTTGGCCAGATCGCCTAGGGGTCTCGAGAGATCCTGAAACAGGCTCTGACTCCAATTCAGTTTCAGTGACATTAGCAACGGGAATTTCTATGGGGGAAAAGGGCTCAGCACTCATAGTACTACTGGGGGCCTGATCTTCTATCCCCGGACCCACCCCACTGGGCTCAGCTAGGGGCTGTCTAGGCACCGGTGAGGAACCATCAGGGCATTCAAAATATTCTTCCGGGTCTAGCATATCACTTGTTTGCTCCCCCATCTCACTCTTTTCCTCTGAAAAATCAGATAATGCAGCCAGACCAGACGGTTCAGCCATGCTCAAGGATCCCACCCCCCGAGCATTGCTGCTACCCAATTCAAGCTTTGGAAACATGGGTTCTGGAGACAAAGCTGGGGGCTCAGACAGTCCAGGAGGCCCAACCTCATCTCCAGAGTTAACAAGGGGATTGCCCCGAAATAACTGACTCAATTCATAAGAGGGATAGTATTCAATATCATCTTCGTCGTCTTCTGACACCAATGGTTGATCATTTCCCTCTGCAGACTTTGGGCGAGGCCCTCTTGGTTGGCCTGCTGAAGAATCAACGGGTTTGGTGCTTTTCCTGGCAGCTGATCTAGTCACATACCTGGGGAGGGCATTTGAAGATTCAGCTTCAATCAGTATTTGGCCAATTGGCAGCAGATGATTTCAGTGTATAGTTTTCACATCTTTGGAATTGTTTTCAGGCTGCACTTTATATACAAGCAAATCTGTCAATTTTGCCACAACAATGTGGGGGAGGTGGTGCCATCTGTCAGCAATTTTATGTTTCCCATGCAGTCCCAGATTCCTCAGTAACATTCTGTCCCCTTCTTTTAGCTCCATTGTTTTTACTTTCTTATCGTATCTTTCCTTGTTGGCCAGGTTTCGTTTAGCCACCATGGTCTGGGCCAGTTAGTAGGCATGGTTTAATTGGGCCTTTAATTTCTGTACATACTGTAAATGGTTCTCTGCTTGCACCCCATCAGGGGAAACCCCAAAACACACATCCACTGGCAGTCTAGCCTCTCTCCCAAACATCAGTCGGTACGGGGAAAATCCGGTGGCGTCACTTTTTGTACAATTATAAGCATGAACTAGGGTGCTAATCTGCTGGCTCCATCTCGGTTTGTCTCTTGGTTGCAATGTGCCCAACACGTCAAGCAATGTACGGATAAACCTTTCAGGCTGAGGATCTCCCTGAGGGTGGTAAGGGGTGGTTCTTGACTTTTGCACCCCCCACAAAGACAGCATCTCTTTAATCAAACGGCTCTCAAAGTCCCTTCCCCGGTCGGAATGGATCCACTGTGGAGCCCCATAGTGGACGAAAAAGGTTTCAACAAGTATCTTAGCCACCGTGGTTGCTTTCTGATTCTTAGTCGGGAAAGCCTGTACATACCGGGTAAAATGATCAGTGACCACCAATATGTTACTGACACTTTTCAGATCAGGTTCTAGACTCAAAAAATCAATACAGACCAGTTCCATAGGGGCACTAGTGGTAATGTTGACCAGGGAAGCAGCCCTCTGGGGCAAAGCTCTTCTTTGCAAACAGCGGCTACAGGTCTTGACATATTGCTCTACATCCGTGCTCATTTTCGGCCAGTAAAATTGAGCCCGTACTAGATCAAGTGTTCGTTCTATGCCGAGATGCCCCATCTGATTATGCAAAGACCTTAAGATCAGTTCTTTAAAAGCTGAGGACAGCACTAGTTGTTGTTTGTCTACCCGGCCTTCCTTATTCACAGTCTCTCTGTATGTAAGTGGTTAATCAGCTTCAATTTGGGCCCCTCCTATACAACAAGGCAGTCCTTGATCAGTAGAACGTAACTTGGACACATCCCTCCCGGCCTGCAAAGCCTCCACAGCCATTTTTATCATAGAATCATAGGATTGAGCCTGTTGGAGACTATCATTGTAGAATTGGGGTAGTGAGCTAGTGTCTAATGCAGAGAAATGACAGTAGGCAGCAGGTATGCAATTTTCGGATGGTCCCAAACAATCCACCATACAGTCCACCCCGTCAGGAGACACCTGTTCCTCTTTGTCAAATTTCTGGCAGAGGGCTCTTATGTCAGGTTCGGACAACCTGACCCAATCAGTTTGTGGCATTGGCCTCCGAGAGACAGCATCCGCATCTATATGGTTTAGGCCCGCCCTGTACTCAACAGCATAGTCATAGGTGGCCAAGGCAGAGAGCCACCTATGACCAGTGGCATCCAACTTGGCAGAGGTCTGTACATAAGTCAGAGGATTGTTATCAGTCTTTACCAATATCTTGGCACCATACAAATAATCATGAAACTGATCAACAATGGCCCACTTCAAAGCCAGGAACTCTAGTTTGTGCAATGGATAATTTTTTTCTGAAGGAGTCAGTCTTCTGCTGGCAAATGCTACAGGTCTCAGACCATTCGAGTGCTCCTGGTATAACACAGCCCCCAATCCTAGTAGACTGGCATCAGTATGAAGAATGTATGGCTTGGCCGGGTCGGCATAGGCCAACACTGAGGCATGGGTAAGTTGATATATGATGTCATAGAAGGCTTCTCACTCAGCAGTCCACCGATCCCCAAACACATAATTCGGCCGGAAATACTTCTTTTCTGTCTCAGAGCGCACAACCTTTCTATACTTTTTGTGTGTAGGTGGATACCCCGAGTGAGGTTGAGGAGGGGACGAATCACTCGAGAATAGTCCTTAACAAACCACCTATAGTATCCACAAATCCCCAGGAATCGTCGCAGCTCTTCAAATTCCTGGGCTGAGGCCAAGTGGTCAACCGTCACTTTGCTAGGTCAGTCTCTATGCCCTCAGTGGACACTATGTGGCCCACGTATTTGCCAGAAGTCTGGAAGAATTGACACTTGTCGATAGACAGCTTGAGGCCGAAATCCTCCAACCGATCCAAACCTTGAATAATCGCTGCTCGTGGTTCTTCCAACGATCGGCCAAACACTATGACGTCATCTAAATAGACCAGACACTCGAGTAGATTCATGCCCCCCACAACCCGTTCCATCAAGTGCTGAAAAGTGGCTGGGGCACCCGAAATCCCGTGAGGCATCCGAACAAACTCATAGAAACTTAGGGGGCCAATGAATGCAGTCTTCTCCCGGTCGTCTGGGGCCATCGGGATCTGGTAGTATCCACTGCGAAGATCCAACACAGTGAACCACTTGCTACCATTTGAACAATCCAAGGCATCCTGTATGCGTGGCTAGTATACTGGTCCGAATGGTCCGTGATTCAAAAGTGCGATAGTCTACACACATCCTAACTGCCCCATTCTTTTTCCTTACTACTACTACGGGGAGGCATAGGGCTCCTGGACTCTTTTAGGTTACACCAGCAGCCAACATCTCTTGCAGATGCCGCTTTACATCATCTATATCAGCGGGGCCAGGCGCCGGATCTCTCTCGAAAGGTCTTTCGCCATGCAGCCGAATGTGATGCTCAGCCCTGCACATCCCACATCCCACTCTTTCAGGAGAAACCTGGTCTCTGGGCAAGCCTCTCACTGACCCTTTATTTCCATTCAGCTGGCAGCAGGAGTCACCAAAGTCAAAACAAATCAGGAGTAACTCTATCATCTGTCCTGACCCCTTCTGTTTGGTAGTACTGCAGTATCTGCACAATGTATGCTTGCCAAAGTGCCTCTCTTATATGAATCTCTGTCGGACATATTATGCACTGAACCATCACCCCTTAACATAAGCATGAGCTCTAGCCGCAAGATGCTGGGTTTGACCAACAGTCCCTCAGGTAATCTTCCTCCTCAGGCATACATCAACAACTTATTCTTAACATCAGTTTTCAGTCATACCTCATGCAGGACACATTGGGCATTCGGCAAGTATCACCGGGCCGGATCCTTTTTCCACACCACACCCACCAGGCCTCTGGTTCCTCCAGACTAACCTTCTTCTGAGTGGCACTTGCCTTTGAATCACAGCAGGTATGCTCAAAGCTCGCCCAGTCTGGAATGCTTGTTTTTCTGAACACAATTGGGCCAGTCGTCCGAACATATGCGCATTCGTCCCAATCAACAAAGGTACCCAATCGTACAGTCCAGTGGGTGGGTGGGCCAACTAAAACTAGGGTTTCCACCTGCTCATCCATTCCAGCCACAGTTGAAGAGAAAGATAACCAGACTCGGATGTACCCCAAATATGGATAGGCCTTGTCGCTCAATCCCCACACATGTAGACCGTTCAAAGGTTGCAGGGGCACCTCAGGTAAGTGTGCCTGTTACCAGTTCTGAAACATGATGGTTACCTGAGAGCCACTGTCTAATACAGCTCGAGTGGGAATTCCATTTACCCGCACCGGGGTCTCCAATGAAGGCTCCACCACATCAGACCAGTTGGGGGCCGGCATGGATAGCCGGCTGGGCATGAGCCTGAGTCACAAAATTTTTCTGGGGCCCGAGACTGGGCCTGGTGGTGTTGGCCATCAGTCTGTTGTTGACTTTCCTTAAATTCTCCGGCCTCTGGCACTCAGGTTGGAAATGCCCATCTTCCCCGTAATGATAACAGAACTTGGGATCCCGGGGGTCACTATTTTGCGGGGGGCTCTGAGAGGGGCGAGAAGGCTCTCGTTGGCCGGGATTCGGGTTTCTGCATGACTCAGGGGTCCCGGACCCGACAGGGTACATAGTAGATTGCTTCAAGTCCCTCACCAGTTCCCATAAATTCCTGACCTCGGCCCTCAACTCACTCTCTACATGGGGGTCGGAGGAAATAACTCGCACTCCCACAGTACCTGGAAAATCTGGGGATCCTCAGACCTCCTGGCAGGCCAGTCTCCTCGGGAGTATTAGGTCAGGGTCCCACTAGGGTTTACCGCCTACGAGGTTCCCACCCTCTTCATCAGTCTCCATCTCCTAATTTCCCTCATTAATTGACAATATTCAGCGGGATGCCTGCCCGATCATGTAACTTTAGTTTCAGCAGTATTACACTAGAAAATCTGCCAGATTTTAAAACATGTTCTAATCTGACCTGATTCAGGGCTGTGGCAGTGATTCCCCTTTCTAGGCCTTTCTGCAAGGCCCGCCCACTCTAGTAACAAAGCGTCAGTTTCTCATTTCTCCGCTGCTTAGCAGACCTGAATTTTACAATAAGTCTTCACCAGTCTCTGTACTCCCAAAACCCCGCCTAACAGCAGAGAGATACTCTGAGCGGTGGCTTCGGACTGGTGGCCCAGGAACCTAATGGCTTCTAAAGCAGGACCCGCAAGCTCTCCATCAGCCTCTTCCTTTCTCCCTCAGAGCATTGCCATTCCTGGACCAAAGGGGTGGCATAGTCATCCAAGCCTCCAGGTCTTTCTCCCTGAGGCACTGGCACCGTACAGAGAAAAGTTTTAACTACGGTAAGAATTGAGCTGTATGGGTGGGACCACCAGGGGCAGGGAAGCCAACACAGAACTCTTGGGCGGGCAAGGGGAGGTGCCAGGGGAGCCCTGAGTGGTAGCATCACTGGATAAATCTAAGGCTTGTAGCAGCTCCTGGGTGGTTCTCCCCTCCACGGCCAACAATTTAAGCAGTTTGTCTTTAAAACTGTTCAACTGAGGAGACCTCCCCAGGAGTGACTGACCCACTTCGAATATGAATTAGCCTCCATCCCTGTGAAGCACCCTCCGGATAAATCACAGGAGTACCCTCGGATCAATGCACACACTGCACAGAAGTAACACCTGCAACGTCTGGTCAAGCTAATCAGTTACGCCCTTTTACCCCACTTTGCTCAAACATTTTACTCGCTTGCAGAAATGATGTCAGCAGTTGGGGTTCCCAAAGGCACATCTAACAATAACACAATCTTCTGGGAGTCTAGCTCTTCGGCTTCACCCCACCCCATCAGTCTGTGTACCATGGTCTTGATGGGTCCCAGTTTAATTTTTCCCATCATACCCCTTCCATTTTTCCATTTCTTATGTAGCCTCACTTGGCCACTAGAGGACGCCAATCCCAGCGGTGCCTCCAATTCGTAACCCCCAGGGGGCGCTACCCTTAGGGCTACTACCCCGGCCAGCCTCCACTGAGACAGGGTGAGGGGCCCAGATCCGTTGACGGGTGCCTCCACCCAGAGGTCGGGGTTAATACAGTCGAGACTGCCTCAGTTACAGTCCTCTGGGTTACTGCAACCTCCCCTTTTGTCCCACTAGTGGCTCACACTGCGTACCAACAATTCTTTTCACCAGTACACTTACCCCCCGGGTAGTATCTCTCAGCTCACTCCGGGGAACCCCTGTAAAGTAAGGTACAGTTATATCACAGTCACTAAGTAGCAGTTTCCCAGGGATGCACAAACCAGCCAGGATGTAGCTGCAACACAATAATCTGATTTATTAAAGGGGCAGATAACAAGGAGAGGGGGTGGAAATCAAGTTAATTGGCTTATACTATAATTATCTACCTAGGGCTCTGTGCACAGGCCTCAACTCTAAGATTGCTGTCCCTGGTACCCAAGCCCCAACTGTAGTCCAAACGGGCAGCTGGTTGGGGTCCTTAACACAGTTAACTGTTACAATCCCTGGCAAGTCAGAATAGGAAGAAAGTTTAATTAGGCAGTCAGCAGTATAACAATACAACTGGAAACCACTGTTTACACACTCTGCGAGGAACTACCTCTGACTCAGTACTCACCAACTCCAGCAAATAACGATTCCTTCAATGCTGCCAGGGCGGAGCCTGAACTTCACCAGCCTTCTCACTCATTTATATGGCAACAAACAGAGGGCACTATACCAGGCAGCTGCTTTCAGGCCTTCGCATAAGCTTGCAGAAGAACTTGGACAGCAAGCGGCAGCTTCAACATCACAGGCGGACTGAGCATAACTCAGCATTCTCTCCAGTCCTCTCTGGCTGAGCCTGGTAGGTAGCTGGCTGGCACCAGCTTCCTCCCACGCGCATCCGCGGATTGTCCCGACTACTTGAAAGGGTAAAAGCGTCAGAGGCTTTTCACCGCCTCCCGCATCAACACTCCACAAGTGCAGAGCTACACGCTCCTTCCTCTCTTCAGCCACAACGAATCTAACTTTGCAGCATTGAGCACTCCACCCCAAGCGTGCGCGCTACCTATTTCCATTGGCTGGCTGAACCTGCCAGTCACTTCCTCCGCTCTCAGTGGTGCGTAAACAGCATCATAGCCTATATTACCTCTCTCATGACAAGCAGTTTCTATTGGTCAGCTGGGACCTGTAGGGTCCTAAGGTACTGATTGGTCCAATTCAACAGTTCTGGACCAAAATGATGGAGATAACTGAACAGTCGACACTGCAAAAAGGAAGGCAGGTTAGAACAACCCATTATCATTATTATTTTACCTCATTCCCAACAAACAATCGCATCCTCCAACAGAACTCCCTCTGCACCACTAGCGATGACAGAAGGGAGTTATTTTTTCAGTGTCCCGGGCGGGACTCGGGCATACAACCACACAGTCCCCCTCCATTTCAGTTACTTACGGCTGCAACAGGCAGCCCTTAAAGAGACAGCTTACAGAGGCTTTTAAGAGCGCTCAACTGCTACCCATTTAAACGGCTTTTATGCCGATCACCAACCAAGCATGGAGCATGAAACGAGCTCCGAGAAAGCGTTCAGGAACCCCCATTTACAAGGGGTCACACAAGGACTGTGGGCAGGCCATCAGACTCTGGAGAAATATGCTTCCCAGAGCACCATATAGTAAATCTTTTCCACTTGGAATTGTAAGTGTTTCTGGTGGAAGGCTTTTGAGATGCCTTCAAGATATCCAGAACACCTTGAGAGAGGTGCAATCAGTAAACTCCTAACTCTTCAAGAGCCAGGCCTTGAGATTGAGAGATTTGAGATTGATACCAAACCCTCCCTGAGCACATGTTAACAGGTTGTAATTCCTGGAAGAGACAGGGAAGGTGGACTGCTAACGGGCAACAAGAGAGGGTACCAGGGCTGTCTGGCCCAGTCTGGAGCAATCAGAATCACCTTGCAGGGTTGAGACCTGATTTTGACTAGCACCTTGAACAGGAGAGGGAAGTGGGGGGAAGCATACAGGAACTTCCCTTCCCAATTGAGAAATAGGGCATCCAGGGGGACTGAGCCCAACACTGGGGGCCTGCAACAAAAGATAGGAAGTTGGTGATTGTCTGGGGCTGCAAAAAGACCTATCTGTGGGGTGCCCCATCTGGAGAAGATCACCTTTAAAACCAGGGGATCCAGGGACCATCTGTGATGGCCCTGAGATATCCTAGCTAAGAGCACCTGCCAGGACATTGTTCTTCTGGGAGGTGCACTGCTATAGAAAGGCGTCAGGAATAGGTCAGAGACCACAACTTATTGCCTCTGTGCACAAGGCTGTAGACCGAGTGCCCCCCTTGCTTGCTTGTTGATATACCACATTGTGGTGGTATTGTCTGTCCTGATCTGAACTACTTTGTTCTGAACAGACTTGGGAAAAGCTTGAAGTGCTAGAAACACTGTTCTGAGTTCTAATAGACTGATGTGAAGCAGAGATTCCTGAGGAGACCACAACCTTTGGGTGGCCAGTCCCCAGTGGGCTCCCACCCCAAGAGGGAGGCATCTGTAGTAAGGATTAGAGAATGAGACTGAGTGACAAAGAAACTCCCTGTCTTAGGACTGTCCTGATCCTGCCACCACTGTAACGCCTGGATCAGGGTTAGAGTCACTGGGATTAGTTTGGTCAGAGGATCCTTTATCTGAGACCAGAAGGCCTTAAGGGAGTGAATGTCCCTCATTTGGAAATCTTGCTCCTGAACCACTGTTGTAGAGGCAGCTGATCTGTCCCACGAGCTGCAGAAATGCCTTGCTCGTCGAGACACCTGGAAGGTGAATGAAGAGGCCAGTGAGATAAGGGTCCTTGCCATGTCTAGGGGAAGGAAGGCTCTTGCCTTTACTGTGTCCAGCTCTGCCCCTATTAAGGTGAGGAGTTGCACAGGCTCTAGAACTGACTTTGAAAGATTCAGAAGGAAATCTAGAGAAGTGAGCAGTTGCTGAGTTATTAGTAGGCGTGACTTGACTTGGTCTGGAGACTGGCCTACTATGAGCCCATTGTCCAGGTATGGAAAGATGGAGATCTTTTTTCTCCTTAGGAAGGCAACCACTACTGCCAGGCATTTTGTGAACACCATTGGAGCAGAAGTTAGGCCGAAGGGCATTGCTCTGAATTGATAATGGCCTAAGGGCAGCTCGAACCTGAGGTACTTTCGGTGGGAGCTTCTGATGAGAATATGAAAATAGGCATCCTTGAGGTCCAGGGAAACTAGCCAGTCCCCTGGCCTTAGAGAGGGTAGAATTATTCCAGAGTCACCATTTTGAACTTTGGCTTTAAAGGTGCTTGTTTAAATATCTGAGATCCAGGATGGCCGTCATTCTCCTGTCTTTTTGGGGTGAGGAAGTACCTGAGTACAATTCTTTTCCCTTGTGAGGGTGGAACCCTCTATGGCTCTCAGAGCCAAGCGGAAGAGACCTCTGCCTCTAGGGCCAGTGCCTCTAAAGGACTTGAGGTGGAAAGGATCTGGTTCTCATCTCTGAAATTTTTTGAGCTGAGAACCAGTCCCTGGCTTACTACTTCCAGGACCCATTTGTCTGATGTTAAAGACATCCAGTCCTGGACAAAATAAGCCAGCCTGCCCCCACAGGTGGTGGAGAATCGGTCCTAGGCAAACCCATCAGGGTGCCTGTTTGGCAGGGGCTTTAGGCTGAGGGGTGGAAGCAGGCCTGCTTGTACCCGCCTGCCTCTCCCTCTGAAGAACCCCCTATGAGCATAAGCAGAAGAGGAGGCCTGGGCTTGGTAGAAAGGCCTATGAAAAGGCCTGCCCCTGCCCCTGGAATGCTGCCTCTGGGGAGTGGCTTGCCTTTCCTTGGCCTGAGCACTCCTATAGGTGGTCCTGTATTTTCTTCATGCTGCTGGAGGACCGCTCAGATGGGAATTAAAGGAGTTCTGACCGGGGCTCATTTGAGTATGCTTGTGCAAGGCAACGGTCATCTGAATAATGCACACATCCATTTTCTTCATGTAGTTCTCTGTTTCCTCCCCAAACAGAGAATTACCCACAACAGGAAAATCCATGACCTTAGTCTGAGTATCCTGAGACAGGCTAGTACATCTGAGCCAAGCCATCCTACGAAGGGCCACAGATATAGCCATGACTCTAGCTGAAACATCATTGGAGTCCACTGCAGCATGGAACTGCACCTTGAATGCCTCAATACCATCCGCAGCCACCTGCTCCAGCTCCTTGGCAAGCTGGCCAGGGACCTGTTTAGCTAAAGCCAATATAGTGTCCCATCTAGATTTCTGATATCTAGCTGTATAGGCCATATAATAAGCCTGCATGAATCCCAAGGATGCTGCCATGCACTGTTTCTTTTTCATGGCATCAATCCTCCTGGAGTCCTTATCTGGGGGGTGTAAAGCCAAGGGTATATTTGCCTTATCACAGGCAGCAGCCTGCACTACCCCAACATGGCTGCATTGCTGGGTAAGGAACTCCGTATCTGAGCTTGAGAGAGTATACCTCTTGTCCATTCTCTTGTCCACAGGAGGTATAGAATTAGAGTCTTAACATTTTTATTGGTCTGCTTCCCAAAGGACTTTGAAGGGAATAAACAGCCTCCTGGACTCTGGGATATCCATCATCTCAACATAGTCAGGCTCCTCCTGATCATCTCACAGCTTTCTTCAATAGGAAGCTGAAGAGTTTCTGCCACTTTTTGTAGAACATAAATTGGGAAGGGACTCAGAAAGTTTAGGAGGAGACCCCTGAAGGTCTGTCTGGGGAGATGTCCAGGTCAATGGGCACTATCCAGACTTTCTAATCACCATCACTATCCTCTTTCTCCTTCTTCCTCCTCCGGTTTATAAAATCTTCTAAATTATAATCTGAACTGGGAGAACCGACGAACTCGAGACCCTTCCGATGGTGCCGGTTGATCGGAACTCGAGTTAGCATTGAACAATCCTTATCACTTTGCTATTTCATCAGTGGTCGGAGAAAGAAGTTGGATCCGCACCGGCTGATTTATCCCTTCTTTTTCTTTTAACCGGAACCGACTCCTCAGAGTCAGTTCTCCTTTTGCCCGAAGAAGTTTCGCCCTGGTCAGAGGGCACTCCTTCTGGTTCGGTTGGAATCGAACCGGGCTGGCCATCCGGGTCAGTGGACTTCTTGGCCTCCCTTTCCCTGAGCCTACCAACTCTCTTTTCCAGGGTAGCTGCAGGAAAATTCTTGCAAATCTGACAGTCTGAATCGAGGTGGTCAAACCCCAGACAGTAAACACAGGTGGTGGGGTCAGCCTAGCAAAGGCTTCCCCACACACTCACAATGTTAAACCCAGTGGCCCGGTTTTTCTTTTGGGTTCTCAGACATGGCCAGTCCTAACAAAACTTTACCCTTTTTTCGCAATCGCCAGACAAGACACCTCTATCGGTTCCTGACGTGTTATGAGGTCATGGAAAAAAACGCAATGAAATCCAGTTTTTTTAGAACTGATAAGGACCGGTTACCACACTCTAAAAGTAGAATAAACTTTTTTGAACAAACCTGATTGGTTCAAACCGAACCGATCCCACGTTTACAAGTTCCACACAGAAGACAAGAAAATAACCTATCTAGTACTCATGATACCACAGACAGAGACTGAACCGACAGGTTAACGGATTAAATTTGGAAGAAAACCGAGGAAAACGGCACTTTAACCGACAAACTTGAACCAAGCAAAGGAGAAATCTCCGGAGCGACTGTACAGTGAGGCGGAGAAAAGAATCTGACGGTTTGAGTTCAATCAGCAACAGACAGAGTCTCAACCGAGCTTGAGCTCATCGTTCCATGCCTGGCATGGAAAGTTAACTCTTTCATCTCCTGGGCAGTTCAAAGGTTGGACATCACTGCATAGGTCAGAATACAGCAAGACTTCATGTTGTTTGAATAAAATATTAATGTTGGATGCACCAGGCGACGGAAAATTGCTGGAGGGACTGCTGGTCAAGCCTAGTATTTTGCCTGCTAGAGCCCATGCTTATGCCAGAAGGGTAATGGTTCAAGTTCATAATGTGTCTGACAGAGAGATTCGAGTAAATAGAGGTTGCACCCTGGCTAATGTGCATTGTACAGACACTGCAGTGCTACCCAGCAGCAAGAGTTCAGGGAAGAATGACAGAGTAACACCTGACTTGTTTGATTTCGGTGACTCCCCATTAACAGCTGAATGGAAAGTGAGGATCAGTGAGAAGCTTGCCCAGAGAGACTAGGTGTTTTCTTTAAAGGAATGGGACGTAGGATGCGTGCAAGGAGCTGAGCACCATATCCGGCTGCATGATGAAAGGCCATTTCATGAGAGGTCTCGACGCCTGGCACCTGCTGACACAGATGATGTGAGATGGCATCTCCAAGAGATGCTAGCTGCTGGTGTAATACAAGAATCCAGAAGCCCCTATGCTTCCCCCATTGTGGTAGTGAGAAAAAAGAATGGGACAATAAGGATGTGCGTGGATTATCGCACTTTAAACCGGCAGACTATCCCTGATCAATACACTATGCCCCGCATTCAGGATGATTTGGACTGTCTAAATGGGAGCAAGTGGTTCACTGTGCTGGATCTCCGCAGTGGGTACTACCAGATCCCAATGGCCCCCGAGGACCGTGAGAAGACAGCCTTTATCTATCCGCTTGGCTTGTATGAATTCATGAGGATGCCTCAAGGGATTTCAGGCACCCCCGCCACTTTTCAAAGATTGATGGAGCGTGCAGCTGGGACATGAACTTACTAGAGTGCCTGGTATACCTAGATGATGTTATTGTGTTTGGCAGCTCACTGGAGGAACATGAGAGCAGATTATTCAAGGTGCTGGACCGACTGGAAGACTTTGGACTTAAACTGTCCACTGATAAGTGTCAATGCTTTCAAACATCAGTGAAGTATGTGGGACACATAGTATCCACCAAGGGAATAGAGACCGACCCAAGTAAAGTAGAGGTCTTGACCACCTGTCCACAGCCCAAAAATCTAAAAGAACTGCGAAGATTCCTGGGATTCTGTGGTTATTATCAGCGTTTCATCAAGGACTATTCAAGAGTGATCCACCCTTTACTTAACCTTACTCAAGGGTATCCACCAACACACAAAAAATACAAAAAGTCAGCGTCCCTCAAGACTGAAAGAGAGTAGTTTCATCCAAGTGAAGTATTTGGGGACCGCTGGACTCCTGATTGTGAGATTGCTTTTCATGAGATCATATATCAACTTAACCACGCTCCAGTGTTGGCCTATGTTGATCCAACAAAACCTTGTGTCCTGCACACTGATGCTAGCTTGCAAGGGTTGGGGGCTGTGTTGTACCAAGAGCATGAGAATGGCCTGAGACCAGTGGCCTTTGCCAGCAGAAGTCTGACCCCTTCCGAAAAGAACTATCCTGTACACAAGTTAGAGTTCCTAGCTTTGAAGTGGGCCATTGTTGATCAATTCCATGAGTACTTTTATGGGGCTAAGATACTAGTAAAGACTGACAATAATCCTTTGACCTATGTGCAGACGTCAGCTAAGTTGGATGCTACTGGCCATAGGTGGCTCTCTGCCTTATCTACCTACGACTATGCAGTTGAATACAGAGCATGCCTGAACTACATAGATGCTGATGCTCTCTCCCGGAGGCCTGGTCCCCAGAATGACTGGGTCAGACTGTCAGAACCTGATATTAGAGCACTCTGCCAGAAGTTTGACAGGGAGGAACAAATGTCCACGGACACAGTGGACTGTATGGTGGATTGTTTGGGACCCTCAGAGAATTGCATACCTGCTGCTTATTGCCACTTTTCTGCAATTGATATTGGTGCACTGCCTCAGCTGGACAATGACAGTAGTCGGCGGGCTCAATCCCGAGATCCCATGATCAAATCAGCTTTAGAAGCCCTATATGCAGGGAAAGATGTGTCCAAATTACGTTCCACTGATTTGAGAACTGCATTGTTATACAAAGAAGGTCCTAAGCTGAAACTGATCAATAGACTGTTATACTGAGAGATGGTAGACAGATGGGGGCAAGTAGACAAACAACTAGTGCTGCCCACTGCCTTTCGAGATTCAGTACTGAGGTCCTTACATAACCACATGGGGCACCTTGGTATAGACAGAACACTTGACTTGGTGAGATCCAGATTTTATTGGCCTAAGATGAGGGCTGATGTGGAGCAACACATTTGAACTTTTAGTCGCTGCTTACAGAGGAAAGCTTTGCCCCAGAGGGCTGCCCCCCTTGTTAACATCAGTACCAGTGCACCCATGGAGCTGGTCTATATTGATTTTCTGAGTTTGGAGTCAGATCAAAGAAATATTAGTAATGTGCTGGTGTTCACTGACCATTTTACAATATATGCCCAAGCTTTCCCCATGCCCAAGCTTTCCCCACCAAGGACCAGAAGGTATCCACTGTAGCAAAAGTACTTGTAGAAAACTTTTTTGTTCACTATGGGGCTCCACAAAGAATCCATTCTGATCAAGGGAGAGACTTTGAGAGTCGTCTGATCAACTAGATGCTTTCTCTGTGGGGAGTGCGAAAGTCCAAAACCACCCCTTACCACCCCCAAGGGGACCCACAGGCTGAATGTTTAAACTGCACTTTGCTAGATAAGCTAGGCACCCTCCATCCAAAGGACAAGCCTAGATGGAGCCAACAAATTAGCATCCTGGTACATGCCTACAACTGCACCAAAAGTGATGCCACTGGGTTCTCCCCCCACCGCCTGATGTTTGGAAGAGAAGCTCGACTGCCGGTAGATTTGTGCTTTGGGGTCTCTCCTGATGGGGTTCGAGTTGACAACTATTTACAGTATGTGCAAAAGTTAAAGGCCCAGCTAAATCATGCATACCAACTGGCTCAAACCATGGCTGCCAAAAGAAATCTGGCCAACAAAGAAAGGTATGATAAAAAGGTGAAAGCACAGGAACTCCAGGAGGGAGATCGGATATTGCTAAGAAATCTGGGACTGCATGGCAAACACAAGATTGCTGACAGATGGCACCATCTCCCTCACATTGTAATGGGCAAACTAGATGATCTGCATGTGTACAAAGTAAGGCCTGAAAATAATTCAAAAGAAGTTAAAACAATGCATAGAAATCATTTACTGCCCATTTATGGACAAATCTTGATTGAGTCTGAGCCCCCAGAAAATGCCCCCTCTGGACCAGTGACTAGAGCTGCTGCTAAGAAAAAATCAAGAAAGTCTGCACCTACAGAAGCTGAGTTAAAGTGTTCCGCTCCACAAATCCCAGTTGAGCATGACTGTCAGTCCATATCAGAGGAAAGTGAGTGTGACTTTGAATACTACCCTTCTTACGACCTGAGTCAATTGTTTCGGGGCAATCCCCTAGTCAATACTGGAGATGAAGCTGAGTCTTCTGGACTGTCTAAGCCCCCAGCTTTGTCCCTGGAGCCAGTGCTCCCAGAAAGTGAAGTGCAAAGCATCAAGTCAGATGATATAGAATCATTGTGTATGGCTGAACTGTTTGAGCTTTCAGGGGAAGAAAATGATGGACTGGAACAGACTGGTGATACACCAGAACAAGAAGAGTATTTTGAGTGCCCTGACGGTCCACTGCCAGTGTCCAAGAGCTCTCCATGCGAGCCAAGTGTTGCGGACTCAGAGATTGTAACTTTTGGAGCTGAAAATGCCCCAAGTTCTAGCCTCTCTACCCCAATGGAGACTCCCCTGACAAGTGAGGACAATGCTGAAAATGAGGCTCAGATTGCAGAGATTGTAACAGTTCCCCCTATAAAGGCTGGTCAAACTGTAAAGCCTATGGTGCACCTCAGTTATGATTCCTCTGGGAGGCCGGTGGACTTGCCTCTCAGTGTTGTCCATAAAGGAGTGTATGTGTCCCCGAGCTCCTTGCCCAAACTGAACATCAGTGCTAACTCCAAGTTACTTGTGTTGCCCCTGCCCCATCCAGCCCCAATGCAGCTGACAGGGAAGGGCCCCCTCTCTTCAGGTTTCATGTACCAGAAGTAATAAAGTACAGTTACGCAAGAACTTATTGTAACAGTAGATCTTCGAGAGAGGCTCTTGCAGTAGGTAATTACATATAGGACTGACGCCGGCCGGCGGCAGGACCCCACAGAAAAATTTCTAGCTAGCAGTCCCTGGTGGGGACCGCCCCCACGTCAGGTGACCGGCGTCACACGACGTCGGTATAAAGGGACGGTCCCAGACGCCCGCCTTCCAGTTCTTTCCCGCCACAGGCCTGGAAAGCCCGGACGAGAGAGAAGCAGCTATTTCCCTCAATGGAAAAGGAACTGAAAAAGCCTAGGGGGATGGAGGGCGGGAAGGTATTACCTACTGCAAGAGCCTCTCTCGAAGATCTACTGTTATGGTAAGTTCTTATGTAACTGTACTATCTTACTTCAAGAGGGCTCTTGCAGTAGGTAATTACATATAGGATAGAATCCCAAGCAGTCTGGAACAAATGAAAAGGCACTGGGAGGAGGAACTACTCTAAAAAGTTGCAAATAATCTAGCAGGTCTCAAGAAAGGAGGCCTTGCAAGACAGCTAACCCGAAGCCTGCTCTACGGCGAGAGGCAATGTCCAGACTGTAGTGTTTAGTGAAGGTATGGATGGAAGTCCAAGTGGCGGCAGCAGAGATGTCTGCCACAGACACGTTCTTGAAACAAGCCGAAGAGGCGGCAACTCCACGAGTGGAGTGGCCTCTGACTTGACCCGGGAGGGTCTTGTTGTACTTGTCATAACAGAATGTGATGCAATGGGCCAACCATTTTGATAGGCATTGCTTAGAAACAGCATTGCCTTCTCTTTTGTGAGCAAAGGAGACGAACAACTGATCAGTCTTTCTGAGGTCCTTTGTCCTATTGGTGTAGTATCTCAGAATCCTGTGAATATCCATGGTATGGAGCAGGTATTCTCCTTGGTTGGAGTACTGAGTGAAGAAAGCAGGTAATTCAATAGACTGATTCAAGGTAGATTCCGCTACCACCTTCGGAAGAAACTTAGGATTCGTGCGAAGAGCTACTTGTTCTTTGTGAAAAATCAAATAAGGGATTTTGCACATTAGGGACTGGAGCTCGGAAATTCTGCAAGCAGAAGTAATGGCCACCAAGAAGAGCGTCTTCCACGATAAAAACTTTAAGTCTGCGGAAGACACAGGCTCAAAGGGGGGAAGGGTACGTTTCTCGAGGACAAAGTTTAAGTCCCAAGGCGGAGCTGGGGTCCGGACAGGGGGTCTGAGATGAAGGACCCCTCTAAGGAAAGTTTTGGAGACCTCCAGCTGGGCAAATGCCTTATCAGTAAAAGGGACATTGTAGGCTGAGATAGCCGCCATATGGACTTTCAAAGAGGAGTGACCGAGACCCAGGTCAAAAAGATGATGCATGTACTCAAGCAGAATGGTCGCAGGGCAGGAAAAGGGCTCCACGTTCCTGGACGCAGCCCAGATAGAAAATCTCTTCCATTTCATGTTGTAGGTGGACCTAGTGGAGGGTTTTCTAGCCTCCACCAGAATCTCGGCCACCTTAGGAGAGACACCAAAACGAGATTGAGCTAGGTCTGCAGGAGCCATGCATGAAGTTGAAGGGACTTGAGTCCCAGATGGACCAGGGTCCCCTGATCTTGGGTCAGCAATCCTGGAGATAAAGGAAGAGGAAGAGGAAGAACCTCTGAGTATTGTTGTAGAAGAGAGAACCAGATTTGCCTGGGCCAAAAAGGAGCGATCAGAATCATTCTCGCTCCTTCCAAAGCCAGCTTCTGCAGCACACGAGGTACCAGAGGAATTGGGGGAAAAGCATAGACGAATCTGTCCTTCCAGCTTAGAGACAGAGCATCGCTCCAGAAAGCGTCTCGCTCTGGAGTGAGCGAGCAAAAGATTGGAAGCTTTGTGCTTTTGGGAGGAGGCGAACAGGTCTATCTGAGGAGTCCCCCAAATCTGGAAGATGCTTTTTAGAACTTTTTCGTCCAACTCCCACTCATGTGGTAGAGCCGACGAGCGACTTAGTCTGTCTGCCAGGACATTGTCGACTCCCGGAATGTGGATCACCGTGAGGTGAAGGTTGTGAAGCGTTGCCCAATCCCAAACCCTCATCGCTTCCCTGCACAGCAGGTAGGACCGAATTCCTCCCTGCTTGTTGATGTACCACACCATGCACATGTTGTCCATTTGGACAGCTAGGTGACTGGGAAGGATGTATTGGTGAAGGGTCTGGAGAGCATACAACACTGCTCGAAGCTTGAGCACATTGATGTGGAGAACTATCTCCAGCTTTGACCATAGGCCCTGGGTTCGGTGAGGACCCAGATGGGCCCCCCAACCTTCGCCTGAAGCATCCGTGGTCAGAGTCTGATCAGGGGGAGGATGAAAAAAGGGGACCCCCCGGAATAGGTTCTCTCAAACCATCCACCATTGTAAGTCTCTTGCCATCGGCGAGGAGATCAGGACCAGATGATCTAGGTCATCTACCCATTGATCCCACTGAGATCGGAGGGTCCACTGAGAGATTCTCATGTGGAGCCGTGTGCGTGGAACAGTTGGGATGGCCGCCGCCATAAGCCCCAGCAGACAGAGCACCAACGTTGCCGGAACCCTCCTGTGTTCCGATAGGAGGGAAATCTGGGACTGGAGGGAGGCCCCCCTGTCCGGAGGTAGGAAGGCCTTGCACAATGTCGTGTCGAGGATTGCCCCGATGAACTGGAGCCTTTGTGAAGGATCCAGGTGAGACTTGGAATGGTTGATGGTAATACCCAGGCCAGTGAAAACCTGCTGGGTGAGGGAGAGAAAATGCAGCAGTTCCTCCCTGGATGGGGCCGCCAGGAGCCAGTCGTCCAGGTAGGGAAAAACCTGAGCTCTCAAAGAACGCAGGTGGGCCACTACCACCGCTAGGCATTTGGTAAAGACTCAGGGAGCCGAGGAAAGACCAAATGGGAGTGCCCAGAATTGGTAGTGGTCCTCCTGGAACGCAAACCTGAGGTACTTTCGGTGCGAAGGGCAAATGGGGATGTACAGGTATGCATCCTGCAATATCCAGTGCACAAAGCCATTGGCCCGGCCAAAGCAGGGGCAAGAGAGTTTGAAGGGAGAGCATCCTGAACCTCTTGTATTCCACATATAGGTTCAGGGAGCTGAGATCGAGAATGGGTCTGAGATCTCCCGGCTTCGTTGGTACGAGGAAGAAATGGGAATAGTAACCCGTCCTGTGGAGTTGAAGGGGGACGGGCTCTATAGCCTGTTTCGCAAGGAGAGCAGAGATTTCTTCCCTGACCAAAGGAAGATGGTCCCTTGAGTAATAGGAGTTCGGAGGGGGGTGACGTGGAGGTTTCTGTAGAAACTCTATGGAGTGCCCCTCTGCTATGATCTGAAGCACCCATGAATCAGGAAGTGTCCTCCTCCCAACCTGGAAGGAGGAGGGAGAACCTCCCTCCTACTGGTTCCTCCGGGGTGTCCGGAGGCGGTGGGAGAGGGAAGGAGTCAGGTGGTGTGAGGCAGCGCCGCAGCTGGGGCACCCGCTGCTTTTTTTGGGCGGCGGGGCCTGGCAGCTGTGGGGGCCCGACGTTTAGTGGCCCGCCTTCCCTAAGATTTCACTTGAGGCCAGCTGCGTCTGCGAAAGGGACGGCGCTGTGTGGCGGATGGGGACAGTACATTGAATCAACAGATTTAAGGGCCGTCCCCTTCTCCTGCAAATCAGTGATGATGTCCTTGACATCACCACCGAAAAGCACAGAACCCCTGAAAGGTGCTTCTTTGATCGCTGACTGCACCTCCGGGACCAGACCTGACACACGGAGCCATGCATGATGCCGAAGACTTACGGCGAACGCAGAGCTCCGTCCTGCGGTGTCCACTGCATCGTAGGTCGTCCTCAAAATATGACGACTGGCCGAACGAGCAGAACAGACCAGGTCGGCTAACTCCTGCTTGACTTCAGAGTCAGGCAAAGAGTCAATCTTAGATTCCGCCTGGGTAAGGACAGCCTTCTGGTAATCCCCCATATGTGCTACATAATTCAGGGCCCTAATCCCCAGTGTGGAAGAAGCATAGATCTTCCTTCCATACTGATCCAGAAGGTGGGATTCCTTATCCGGGGGAGACGAGCTCAAGTGGTGCTTCGGTGTGCTGACCGGCCGTGAGCAGTGCTAATCACAACCGAGTCTGCACAGGGGTGAGAGTCTAAGAAGTCTACACCCTCCAGAGCCTGGTATAGCCTGTCTGACTAACTGGGAAGTGGGGCTAAGCCGACGGTTGCTTCCAAATAGTGGAAACAAGGTGGGCGTGAGGCTCGATCCAGGGTGGCACTAGAGTAGGAGCCGTAAAGGGCAAGTCCAGATGTTTGGCGAGTTTAACCCGTTGAGGATCTGGCTCTAAGGAATGCCACTGATGGACTTCCTGGGTCTTCCTGAGCAACTCCGTGAAGGAAGGATCCTCCAGAGGAGACTTCGGAGGAGTCCTCGGCTGGGCCTTGGACGTAGAGCGCGGCTCGTCGTCTTTCTCGGAACAGCCATTGGAAGCTTCCGAGGAGTCCGAGAGAGGAGAGGAAGAAGAATGTGAAGCAGAGTAAGACTCCCTAGCTCGTCTAGGGGGAGGAACGGGTTCCTTAGGGGTAATCCCAGAACGCGTGTCCTGCCCCTCTCTGGATCCCGAGGGCAAAGCCCGGGAATCTGGAGGTGGACAGGGAGTGTGCCGTCTGGGGCGTATGGGAGCCGGGGGTGGCACCGTCGCCGTAAGACGGCTCTCGACTTCCTTGGTGAGCTGAGCCTTGGCCTCAGCCCACCAGGAGGCAAGAGTCTCCTGAAGATCCACTGGCAGCCTAGGGGGCGGTGGAGGAGGAGGAGGGGAAGTTGTACGGAGGAAATCCGTAGGGAGAGTATCCGTAACCCGGCTGCGGATATACCGGAGCCAGGTACTGCGGCGCCGGGTACTGCGACGTTGAAGGAGTGGGCGCGGGGTACTGCGGCACAGGATACTGCAGACCTGGGAAAACCGGCGTCGGATAGGACGGTGGATACCCAGGCACTGGAGGAGCTGCCGGAGCAGACTGCCCAGCCGGGTACTCCACAGGCGGATCAGCCAGGATAGGCCCATGGGGTGGAGGGCCCTATGGAAGAGGAATATCCCCCGTCGGTGTCAGAGGGGCTGGTGTCGGAACCGGCGTCGGTGGGGCTGGTGTCGGGGCCGGCGTCGGAGGAGCCGGCGCCGGAGTCAGGGGAGCCAACATCAGATCCGGCTCTTCAGGAAGAGGATCGGACGGTAGCCCAGGATCCCGAGCCTCATCCGGGGACGGAGGGGAAAAATTCCCTGGGTCGGGCAGGGGGGATTGGGGCTCCCCTGACGGCAGCAAAGGCTGCAGGGAGCCTGGTACGACAGATGAAGCAGGGTCTGCCGTAGGCTCCAAGGCCCGGCGCATATCGGAGGAGCCGACATGTGGCTTAGGGGCCGAATCCCGACGGACGCCAGAGGAGCCGGCGTCCGACTTCAGGGTTCCCTCGTCGGAGATGGGCCAAGGATGAGAGGCCCGTCCGGGGGGACACAGCCGCGGCGCCAAGGGTTGGAGCGCCTTAGCGACCTTCCCGCGTACGTTGGAGGAGCTGATGTCCGCTTAAGGGAGGTGCCCGCACCAGTAGGCCACAAGCCTGCGGCGGTACTGGGGGCCCGAGCCTCCTTTTGCCCGGAGGCACCCGGGGGGCTCGAACGCCAACCAACGGGAGGGCTGATGCCTCCTCCAAAGCCTTGGAGGCTGCCATCGAGCGATCTCTCCGAGGGGATAAAGATATTCGCGACCTCGCCGGAGTCGCGGAGGAGGAGGCCTTATCCTAGTGCCTTTCCTTGTCCCACTTCTTGTGCCCTTCAGGGGAGGTTGACACCTGCCGAAGTTTCTTCAACTCCTTCTTCATCGCGGACATCTTCTTTTTGAGGAGATGGGCTTCGAGGGACTGCTGGCATCGTCTGCGGGTGGTCGCGTTGAAACGAAGGCAGTGCGGACACTTGTCGACCGCGTGGTTGGGGCCTAAGCAGAAAAGGCAGAGGGAGTAACCGTCTTTGTGAGGCAGTTAGGCGCCGCACGAGTCGCACTTATTCTTTGAAGGGGACGACATATACCGATGTTCACCTGACGACAGAAGTATAAAATACAATACTGAAAAATTTTTCGGAAAAACTGACGAAGTAACAGGACTGAGCAATATGAATTTAACCATGAGGCGCTGCACGAGCTTGCGGCGGGAAAGAACTGGAAGGCGGGCATCTGGGACCGCCCCTTTATACCGACGTCGTGTGACGCCGGTCACCTGATGGGGGCAGTCCCCAGGGACTGCTAGCAGAAATTTTTTCCATCCCACGGCCGTAAGGCCAGTCCCATATGTAATTACCTACCGCAAGAGCCTCTAAGTAAGATCCTGAGTTATGGTACAATGTGTAATACTGTGTAAAGAGGACGATTGCAAAGTTTCAGAAATGCGTTTCTGATAAAGTGATATATTGACTGATGATTACATGAATAAGCCTAATGTGATACTGATGCAAATGTATATGGTTGCAATTGAAACTTATGGGGGTACTTGCTTGATGTGGACACTAAGCTTTTCCAGGCTGGGAAGGGTGTAACCCCCCTGCAAATGGGGGGTCCCAAAAGTCTTCCAAGAGCTTGCTTGAATGCTCCAAGCCTGGATGGTGTTCGGCGTCTAAGCCGTTTATCTGTGAGTGCTTTTAGAGCCTCTGGTACTGTCTCTTTAAGAGCTGCCTGCCTGCAGACATAATTAATTTGGATGGGGGTCTGTGTGTTTCCCTGCTTGAGTCCCACTCAAGCTGCTACCAAATCGCTCCGTTTCTGCCATCAATAAGTGGGCAGAGTGAGCACTTTTCAAACATATAACTGTTTGCCAGACATCATTTAGAGTAATAACGAAAATACAGTTTGTCTAACCTGCTTTTCTTTGCAGTCAGAACTGTGTTTGCCTAGTCCCCCATTCTAGTTCTGAACTGCTGAACTGGACCAATCAGTGTGGGGGGACCTTTGAAATGGAGCCTGCTGCTGGCAAATCAGAACTTGGACTCTCACTGTAGAGCCAGCCACCTATGTACTGTATGGCCAATGCTTCTGGGAATTGTAGTTTGAACTTCGGCACCTTTTTTCCACCAACAGGAGGAGTTTACTGTGAGTAACAGCAAAACCAGCCATTGAACTGGGAGAAAATCAAAGGAAATGCCCGGCTCTGTCTACTGGAAAGTTCAGTTGAGTTGTTACTCTGAAGAGGGAGGGAGCTCTGTGCTCCTGCGTCATTGAGTTTTCGCGCTGAAAGCTCGTGTGGGGCCCCAAAGTTCGGCCTGCAGCTGTTTGTGAGTGCCAGTGTGGACTGAATCAGAGTTGTAAGGAGAAAGAAGCACCAGAAGTGAGGAAACCAGGCTCACCCTGTAGAAGACTGGAGAAATTGCTGAATCGCGTTCGGTCTGTCAGGAACTGAATCTGCTGTGTGTTCTCCTGGGTATTGTGCAGTTATTGCAATCGGGATAGAGAAGCAGCCTGCCTGGTATAGTACTTCCCCTTTTTACATATAAATGTGTGTAGTGCTTGAGAGGAATCACGTTTCAAATCCCCTGTACAGTGAACAGAGTGCATGAAGCTGGAAGTAAACCCCAGTTTAAACCAGACTACATCCATTTGCTTTAAACTGCAGTGGGGTCCAGTAACAAGGACCTTGTCCACATGGTCTGCTCCTCCTGGCAATCTAGGACAATCTGCCTTCCATCCAGTTCCCAGCATTGAGTTGTGAGTACAAAGCAGGGTAGCTCCCTACCATCTGTTTGTCGAATTGCAAGTGTGTCATCTAATTGTTGCCTTTTTCATTTCTTCACGAACTGAGCATAAAACATAATCCCAGTGGTGTACCTCCATCATGTAACCCCTAGGTGGCGCTATCCCAAGGGCTACTACCCCTGCCTGCTTAACTACCAACAGGCCGAGGGGCCTAGGTCCAATGGCGAGTGCATCCACCCAGAGGTCAGGGTTTGCAGTAGTTAAACTAACTTGGTCACAGCCCTCTGGGACACTGTAACCCCCCTTTCTTCCCACATGTGGCCCACACAATGCATTAGGAATGTCTTTACAATGTACACTTACCCCCAGGACTGGCTCCATCGACTGGACCCCGGGGACACCCTGTAAAACAAGGTGATACAGTGCAAAAGCCACAGAACAATACTTTAACATAAATGAATACCTTAGACAGTGTAACTTTGCTGAAACAAACAAATCTGATTTATTTAGGGGGATATAACAAGGGCAGGGGGAAATCAGGTTAATTAGGTTAAACACATTAATAATCACAGTACTGTGCACATATTCAGAGTCCCAAATTGTCACCTTCACTGGGTACCCAGGATTGGGGGGTTGGGGGCTAGCCAGGATCGGTTGCAGTTGGTTGGGGCCCTGTGATGGAAAAAAACACTTGCACAATAGCCAGTTGTAATCCGGAGCCGGAGGGCTCAGTTCGTGAAGAAATGAAAAAAGCAACAATTAGATGACACACTTGCAATTCGACAAACAGATGGCATGCTGGGAACTGGATGGAAGGCAGATTGTCCTAGATTGCCAGGAGGAGCAAACCATGTGGACAAGGTCCTTGTGACTGGACCCAACTGCAGTTTAAAGCAAATAGATGTAGTCTGGCTTAAGCTGGGGTTTACTTCCAGCTTCATGCACTCTGTTCACTGTGCAGGGGATTTGAAACACGATTCCTCACAAGCACTATACACATTTATATGTAAAAAGGGAAGTACTATACCAGCTCAGGGGGCTACACCCAGCACCATCCCAGGCTGCTTCTCTATCCCAATCGCAATAACTGCACAATACCCGGGAGAACACACAACAGATTCAGTTCCTGACAGACCGAGCGCGATTCAGCAATTTCTCCAGTCTTCTACAGGGTGAGCCTGGTTTCCTCACTTCTGGTGCTTCTTTCTCCTTACAACTCTGATTCAGTCCACACTGGCAGTCACTAACAGCTGCAGGCTGAACTTTGGGGCCCCACACGAGCTTCCCGCACGAACACTCAATGGCGCAGGAGCACAGAGCTCCTTCCCTCTTCACAGTCACAACTCAACTGAACTTTCCAGTAGACAGAGCTGAGCATTTCCTTTGAGTTCCTCCCAGTTCAATGGCTGGTTTTGCTGTCGCTCACAGTAAACTCCCCCTGTTGGTGGAAAATAGGCGCCGAAGCCCAAACTACAATTCCCAGAAACACTGGCCATACAGTACATAGGTGGCTGGCTCCTCAATGAGAGTCCAAGTTCTGATTTGCCAGCAGCAGGCTCCATTTCAAAGGTCCCCCCACACTGATTGGTCCAGTTCAGCAGTTCAAAACTAGAATGGGGGACTAGGCAAACACAGTTCTGATTGCAAAGAAAAGCAGGTTAGACAAACTGTATTTTCGTTATTACTCTAAATGATGTCTGGCAAATAGTTATATGTTTGAAAAGTGCTCACTCTGCCCACTTATTGATGGCAGAAACGAAGCGATTTGGCATCAGCTTGAGTGGGACTCAAGCAGGGAAACACACAGACCCCCATCCAAATTAATTATGTCTGCAGGCAGACAGCTCTTAAAGAGACAGTACCAGGGGGCGCTGCTGAGCCCGAGCAAAATGGCTGCTAAACCCTAGAGCTCTTAGAAACTAGAGAGATTATTAACCTTAGAAATTATCTATTAGGAACCAATAAGAGAAAAAATAGGTTTTCCTAACACCAGAAACTGCCTACAATAAGATGGGAAATCCTCGTAAGGATCAAATGCATGGATCGGGAGCTAAAAGCAAAACAACCTCTACTGCTCCCACCACGCGCTCAGCTCCAAACCGTGGAGAAGAAGCGGTTGAGTCTAGGGAAGAAACCCTGCAAACACTTGGCCTGAAGATAGATAGACTCATCTCCACAGTAGCAGGGTTAGCAGAGAGTTTTGACAGCCTAACAAATCGTGTGGTAGCTCTAGAAACCAACTTGGATGCAGTACAGACATTTGCTGTGGCATGGACTCACAGAGCCGATGCAGCAGTGGGGGCTGTTTCGTCGATGGCAAAGGAAATAAATCATTTTAAGTCCAGACTTGAAACCCTGGAAAATCAGGTATGGGCAGCGAACATTCATTTAATTGGGATACCAGAAGACACTGAAGGAGATCATTTGTTACTTTTTCTCCAAGACTGGCTCGCACAACAATTAGGAGAAGAAACTATCACAAAAAATCAAAATGCCCCAAAACCTTATCGAATCACTCCGAGAGGGCGACCGATGAACCCAGAGGCCCCATGTACTGTGGTCTTAGTCACTGATGGCATAGGTACTCGGGATTACTTACTGGCGCTATCTAGACAGAAGGGGCCTCTTCTTTGCGAGGGTCAAACAGTGCAGATGTTTCCAGACATAAGTTACGCAACGTGCCAAAAAAGAAAGAACTTCGCGGGGGTGCGTACTGCGCTCAGAGGGGCCAAAATACATCATGGTATGATATTTCCTGCTCGGCTAAGAATTGTGCAAGATGGCAAGATCTATATTTTTTCCGATCCGAAGGAGGCCCTAAAGTGGAGTCAGAAACATGTGCAGCATGGTCGCAATGGTTGTGGACCAGAGGTGGATTCATCGGAAGGAGAGGAAGATGATACTTGAAGGGTATGGACATTCTCAAATTTGAAATATTGAACTATAGGGACGAAGATTGTCCTGCTAATCCACTCTTGAAACCAATATTGTGCTCTGGGTTAAATTCTGGACAGTAGTTTACAATGCCTTTTTGTGTGATGAATAAGAGCTTCTAATTCTCCCTTAATTAAAATGTCCAAGGCGTTTCTGAATGTTTCGATATAGTTGTTGGGGCAGTTCCGGTAGATGATAAATATTCGTTTAGTATAATTATAGCTACTATAGTGGATGAAGTTATTAATACTGTGAACTCTACCTTATTATAAATGTAACAGAACATGTTAAAAAGTTATTATAAAACTGGTTTAGCAGCATATAATAATATTGGAAAGCACTGAAGGTGCATAATTAAGAAATAACATGAGATATTAAGGTTGTACCTATTGACTAGGTGACCTAATTATGGGGGAACCATTTTGTTATATGGGAGGTGTCTAATTAATCTCATGTAGCTCATGGGCCTAATATCAGCTCAAGTGGAATATTTCTGGATTGATAAATGTACTTAGATTCTCCTCCATGGATGCATCAAAAAGAACAGGATGGGAAGATTGTGTATAATAAGAGGAGTGGCGACCTCATCGATTGTAAACAGAAATGTAATGTCCTGATCTTGTATTTATCTGTATGATGTTTTATATAAATCAATAAACATAAAGTAAAAAAAAAAAAGAGAGACAGTACCAGAGGCTGTGTGTGCGGGGGGGGGGGATCAATGACCACCACTGGGGCACCATAAACGGGTCGGGGTGTATTGAATGTGGTGTTCCTGGCTGGGCAGTCACATTGGGGCTCTTGGGGGGGTTCTTCTTCAGAGACGGGGCATGGGGGTCTCGAGGGAGTATGCAACAGCGGGGTCAGGGCATATATCTGTGGGAGGGCAGCCTGCTGGGAGGGTGCCTTGCATTAAAGGCTGGAATGGGGGGGGACCACAGGACGATGGGGCCATGCAGTACGGGTCTGGGTGCCTGCGATAGGCATTCACACAACTGGACCCGCGATGTAACACACAAGGGATCCACTCCACCCATGGCTGCCCTGCACAGACCTGCATGCCGGGGGAGGAGGTGGGCCCGTGGACAGGTGGTGACCGTTGATGAATGCGGTCGGTGCGCACTTGTCCACAAGTGCGGAGCTACGCAGGCAGGATGCGTGCCTCCGTGGCATAATTCCTGCCTGGTAGCGCATAGGTCCCAGTGTGATGGTTTGCTGGAGCTGGTTGAAAGTATATGAGCAATGCACACAATGAGGTTCAAAGACTATTGAAACATTTTGGGCACTGTCTCATGAAATACTGTAGAGGTTACTAATGTGTGGATGTAGATGAATTCATACTGTTAGAATAAATTTATTTACTCTGGGTGGCCCAACTGAGATGCAGCATCTCATTTTTTTAGTTGGATCCCATCATTATTATAAGATCTTTTTAACTTTCAAATGGACAATCACAAAAGATGGGCAGAAGCTCAAGTCCTGGTATACAAAACACAAGTTCACAAGTGGAATCATAGGTCCTGAAACATTTAGCCTGTGGACCTCACACTTTTATACCCAAGTGAAAGAAGTAATCCAAAAGCATTACCGTTTCATACTGCTGTCCAAATATTGAAACATCCTGATTAAAGGTAGTCACTGAATCAAACAAATTATTCTTAAATTTTGGCTGAACACGTACAAGCTCATCTTGCACACTTCTCTGTAAGAAAAAAATACAAATGTGAAAAATTATTAAAAGTCTCTTTTACCCAAAACAGCAAGGGCATTATCCAGTTATACAATATTCAATTTTTGCTTTTTTTAATTAATTTATGACTTATGCACCCATTTCTTATTATTTTCAACGACAAAATTGCAATTTAATTGCACACAAACTATAGTACCGTACTGTTGAATCAAGATCAGCGAATACTGTATATTTGATTGGTCCAGTTTTTATTTTACCAAAAGAAAAAAAATTACTCACCTGTAGTAATGTTGTTTTTTCCAAGGGATACCTCACTACATAGATACATACATAGACAGTGTCGGCAGATAAGGGCCTATGGCCCACCCAGTCAGCCCATTTGAGCTTGTAAGTTCAGTTTGTTTTCCTAGAAGTCTGTTGCCCCTTACCCCTGACCTCCAGAATTCCTTTATGTCTATCCCATGCATTCTTAAATCCCGTGATTGTTTCAGCCCCCACCACTTCCTCTGGCAGGGTGTTCCACTTGTCCACCACCTGTTCTGTGAAGAAATTCTTTCTTATGTTTCCTCTGAATCGCCCTCCTCCAACTTCATCCCATGCCCCTAGTCCTGGAACATCTTTTCGCTTAAAAATAGTGTTTTCCTGCACCTGTTCCTCCCTGTAAGATACTTGTATGTCTCAATCATATCCTCTCTCCTCCTCTCCTCCAGGGAGTACATGTTCAGTTCCTTCAACCTGTCTTCATAGGACTTGTGATGCAATCCATGCACCATCTTTGTTGCCCTCCTCTGAACCTTCTCTACCCTGTCTATGTCCTTACATGATGCGGTCTCAGAACTGTACACTGTACTCCAGGTGGGGCCTCACTAGTGTCTTGTATAGCGGAATTATGACCTCCCTTTTCCTGCTGGTGATGCCCCTGCCTATACATCCCAGCATCCTATTTGCTTTACCTGCTGCCTTGTCACACTGTTTCCCTACCTTGAGGTCATCAGAGATGATAACCCCAAGATCCCTTTCCTGCTTGGTGCATGCTATATCCTCACCCCCCAACTGATATATTGTGCCAGGGTTTCTGTGCCCCATATGCATTATCTTGCACTTCTTTGCATTGAATTTGAACTGCCAAACCCCTGACCATTCTTCAAGTTTCTGCAGGTCGCTTCTCATTCTGTCTACACCCTCTGGTGTGTCTACTCTACTAGGTTTAACAACGGCATCATCAGTCCCCGGATTGAGCTTGCCCCAAAGCTTTAATAATTTTATGCAAATTAAGGAGCATAGAATGAAATTCAAAACTCTGCTGTGTGGTCATGCTCACCTCTGCCCTGTAATGGCAGATTTATTTCTCAAGTTAGGTGAGCAGTGACCACTAGGGATGTCACGGTTTCAAATTTTGACACTATGGTAACTGGCACATAATATCGTGGTTATCATGAATACCGCATTATAACCGAAGTAGTCAGTCTTCCTGGACTTAAGTCTTTTTTTAAACTTTATGTTTACTGGTTTAGCAATTAACATACAGTTTTAGTTCTGATCCAGTACATACAAAAGGTATTATTTGGAACCAATGAGGGCGCCGCCCCTCTTAATACAGGCTAGTATAAAAATCGTACTGCCTCTAGAAGATGTATCATGGATGGTGTCCCAATACAATTTATAATGTGTTCCGAGTGAAACAACAAAATGATTACTGCATTAAAGAGCTCATGAACTGCATGGAAGTATAAAGGAGGAATTGAAACACAAGCTAACCAGACTCTGCTTCCTACAATAGGAAAATGAGATTGTTCATGCATTACTCGTAGTAAAATAACTTAAAAAGGTTTTTTTCCCCCCTTAATTAACTGCTGCCCTAAATCTCCTTAGCTACAGTAAAAATAAGACATTTGAAATTGAACAAAGCTGAACCATATTTATAAGTTTAACTTTTTAGAATTAGAGCTACCTACAGCTCCAACCATTCTTTATTCCGTAAAATGAGCCAAGAAGAACAACAGTGGAGCAGTTTACTTAGGCCCCCCCCGTTAACCTCACAGCTTTAAAACCATGGAGGGTAGTTTTAAAAAATCTCCTTATAGCCGGCCCGGTGGCGCTGAGTCTTGAGGCGCTGGACGCCACACCTCCCGCCATGCCAGCGACCCAGGTTCGGAACAGACTCGACGCTGGGGCTGGCAGGGGAGAGAGATTGAGCGTCTGATGGCTGCTCTCCTCTCTCTGCGGTGGGTAGTGCAGCTTGCATCGCCCTGTAGCAGCGACTGGCAGAGGCCAGCCACACTACAAGTGGCATGCAATAGCAAGGGGGGGAGAGCACAGTGGGCATCAGCATGCTTGGACGCCATTGCACGTCCAACTCTCTATTGGGAGAAAAAGCAGAAGATGCGGAGGGAGATCTTCATGGCTGATGGCCGCGACTTGCGCCCCCAGAGAGACCCGAGAGGGGGCGAGTACCCAGTACGTGCGTGAGTGATAATGGCCGGCTGGCCCACTGCGGGAGTGGGTTTGTGTGGCCCGCATGCACGACAGGGTCTGGAGATGCAGGGCCGGTGGCCGGAGATCATGTAGGGCTGCTCTGCCGAGGAGAATAAATAGTAGGAAGATAAAAAAAAAAAAAAAAGCCCCTTATAGTCAAAGAAATATGTGTCCAAATTCAAGTAAAATCTTCAGAAGAGGGGTGGCCCATCTTAGTGGAGTGAAAATGGTCTTATAGAAAACCTGAGACCACTGATAGTCCAATCAGGTGTCCAGAACAGCTTCATCCTCAAACTCCGGCTGGGGAGAGTCCTTTCTTAGTCGAGATACTGTTGCGTGCCGTTGAGCCCATTTCAAGGCTTTGTTGGGGTCAGTAAAGAAAAACACCCGACCTTGATGGAGAATTTCTAATCTTGCAGGGAATACATTCCCTGAGCGACGTCCGCCTTTCCTGGACTTAAGTCTTCACCATTTAGTCATACTGCTGGGTTCAAGCCAGACGTGCTGGGACCCTGTGGGAGCCAAAAATCTTCAGGAGGGCTGGTGCCAAGATAGGACTGCACATGGCCAGTGCCCTGAGACTGGCTCGTGCCATACAGGCTATCTTGACGTCGACCCTCCAACCGCCTCTGTCCCCCTGTTGAGTGCGCTTCAGTGATGATGTCGCTCACCCGCCAGAAGTCAGATTTTCACATCTGTAGGACTACAGCATTTAGTTTGTTCAGTTTTAGTTTATTTATTGTTTTCTGTGTTAAAGAGAAAAAAAAGTTTTACTATTTTTCTTCTTCAGCCCTGCCGATTGAAGGAGTTCACCACAGACGGTGACAATGACAGTAGGGAGTCTCCTGTAGAAGGCTGCTGTGGCAGCTGGGCTGTGTCTGGTCCGCCACCCTCTCCGGGGGGCGGGGTTCTGATCACAGATGGTCTGGTCTTCGGGAGGGAGGGAGGGAGGACAGTCCTCCCGAAAACACAGAAACAAGTGGGCCCGTTCCAGATCCAGGTCGGGGACCCGGCACCATTCTGTCTCGAGTTCTTCCTCTTCCCATCGGAAAGGAAAGAAATGGTACCACTTGAGGTCACCCTCTGGTGTGTCTGCTAAGAGGTCAGCGGTGTCCACAGGTGAGAGGCTTTCCCTGGCTCCATCCAGATCTCCAATGGCCTCCACCCGTGGTTGCTTGGAATCTCAGCAACAGAGCCCTTCTCTGTCCTCTTGTGGTGTTTCAGGTGGGCAGTTTCACCACTGGGTTGCTCTTATGGAGCAGTGGGTACAGCGTCTGGCCGTTTTCCCCTGCCTATGGATCTGGTGCCAAGGCCCTTGGACCTAGGCACCTCAGACCTGCAGCTCGGGCCTATGGGTCAGGCAGAGCATTTGACTCTGGCAAGGGCTCCTCCCTTGCCAGTGACTTCAACACCTACGCCAGTTCCACATGCCTAACCCCCCATTCTGTTTCCTCACAGGGACTGGCACAGGTACCATCCCCTGCTCCTTCTGCTTCTTCTAGGTCTGGGTTGGGTGCTAGGGTGGCACCGTCTCCAGCACCGACTTCTTCTCGGTCGGCACCGTCCCTGGTAACATGGCCGGTGCCAGCTCCTCTGGTGCTGGTGCCAGGCCTGGCACCAGGTCCATTACCAAGTCCAGCACTGGTTCCGGTGTCGCCTGTTTTTCTACTACCTAGACCTGCTCTCGGCCTCTTGAGCTCCACTCCACTCCCTCCCTCCCTTCCTCCTCCTCTGAAGGGGATATGGAATAGGACGAGTCTGAACCAGACCGCATCATTTCTGAGGAAGGGGATGCAAACTATTTTTATAGTCTGGACAATAAGCTGGTAGTTCCCACCACGGTCCCTCATGAGGGCAATTCCTTTCAATCCATTTTAAGGAACATGCAGGTAACCCTGGCTCTTCAGACCTCTTTGCTGGACCAGGAAAGCTTATGCCCCTTGAATGGCTTCATGTTCCCAATATCCTGATGAACTTTATGCCTCCTATTCCCCCAGCCTTCTAGACTCTGTCCGTAAGCTGTGTGGACTAGGCCTGCCTCTATCCCTTCTGTTTGTAAGTCCATAGATTGGAAATATGTATATATATTTTTTTATTTTAGTCTTTGGTAACCGGATAAGGCCCACTAGGTACAAGTGCCTGCTTTCAGGGGCGACCTGGGACCACTGGGCGGTTAAGTGACTTGACTCAGAGTCATACAGAATGCAAGTGGAGGTTGGGAGAATCAAACCCAGGTCTGGTCTGCTGGATGTACCAAGCTCATTTGCAGCTTGTTACTCTAACCTCTAGGCTATACTGCCAGCCCATGCCCCTCCTAAAAAGAGACCTATTCTAGCTTCCCAGCCAATCATGGATGCACTGGTTGTTCTTGTAGAGAATGACAAAGCTGTCTTACCTCAAGAAGTGACAGCACATCCTATCAATAAGATTGTAAGATAGATACTACAGGGAAGAGGGCTTTTGCAGCAGATGGCTTGGCTATTATATAAAACCCCAGATCACCACTAGAGAACAACATTCAATGTATGACATGTACACAGTGGAAAATGGAAAAGTTAGTACTCTCTCTATGCAACACCTGATATCTCCACTGTGTACATGTCAAGACGTAAAAGGAAAAAAACTGGCGCAATACATTTTTACGGTGCTCTGCTCCCCGCCCAGAAAGGTAAACAGCATACCACATAAATATACAGCCGAAATACAAATTAATAAGCAGCAAACCCCTATTATATAAAAGGGATATGTGATGGTTACGTATGTGATAGCTGAATATCAGCACTGTTGGCAAGTGGCTACACCACTCGTGATACCCCCGAGCTCACTTCCCACTGGTGCTGATATATCAGCTATCACATGCGTAACCATCACGTATCCCCTTATAATTGTGTGGTTTTTGTATTGTACAGTGCCCAGAGTCCCTGGAGATGGGCGCTTCATAAATAAAATATATATCTATGAATATATCTCTCTCTCTATCTATCTAATAAAATATAAGTACAAAACAAAAAAAATGGAAACAAGGGTAGGAGTGTGGGAGCCCAAGGGAGAGAAAAAGGAAAGGATATAAACTGAAAAAGGAATAAGCCAACCACAGAAGTAGAGGTTGGAGTCTAAGAGGTTCTGGGTGGCTGGGCCCCAACCTTTGGGCAGGCTAGGGAGGGAGGAGAGAAGAACCAGAAGAAGAAGAAGAAGAAGAAGAGGAGGAGGAGGACATCCATCCAACATACTCCAGAAGTCCCTATGGACCTGGAGGTAGACTTAATTCCTCTGTCCTTCACTCTCTTGCAAATAAAATCTTTTTTTTTCACTGAGAACAAGCCTTAAGACGAGGCTACTGAATCCAGAGAAATGAAAATTACATACTTACAGTAATGCTGATCTTTCTGTATAGCCACCATTCATCACTGGTGGGATCTAAGCCAGAGGCACAGGACCCTGCAGGGACTTTTTTTTTCCTTAGGGGGAAGGGGAGGAGCCAGCTCCACCTCAGTTCTGTATGCCGGAGAGAGGGACAAGAAAAGGAAAGGATATAAACAGAAGGAGAAATAAGGCCAGCCACGAGAGGAGAGACATTACCTAGGGATCTGGGACAGGGGGCCCCAACCTCCACGCAGACCAGGGGAGGAATAGTAGCAAGGGAGGGAGAGTGAAAGAAAGAGTAGAAAAGAAAGAAAGGGAAGAGGAGATGGGAGACCCAATGACACCCCAGCAGAGATCCAAGGACTCTCTCGGGACCAGGAAGGGACACTACTGCTCTATTCCACTCAGCCAACCTATTTATTTAGAAGCTCCACAGAAGGAAGGATCAGGAAGCATCAACCTTCAGGTTGGAATGAAGGCAAGAGGAAGGAACTAATGGACATTTGTCCCATAGAACAGAATGCAAGCCAGGACACCAGGCTGGCAGGAGCATCCCTCATGGTCTAGAGATGGAGAGGGTGCCAAGAGTCTCCCACTCCTGTCTCCTATTTACACTAGGGTGGGATAGGACCCACCCTGGGGCAGGACCCCCCTCCAAGAAAGATTCCTTTGTCAAAGGGGTCCTAGGATTCGAGGATAGCCCTCACCCACTCCCAGCTGGGAGGCAGGAGGAGCAAGCAGGTGTTTGGAGGAAAATTCACCCTTTTTAGAGGGGGATCCTGCCCAATAAAACCCAGCCAGGTTAACCAACAAGAAAGGAGTTGCTGCTCCAGAAAGAAAGGAGACCTGGAGGTTCCCGGGGCCCTCCCAGTCTCCCAGCAATCCCAATGAGGACCCCAAGCTAACTTGACTGAGATGGAATGTCTGGCCCTCAAGAGAAGGGTCCAGACAAGCTGACAGGGAAGGGGGTCCCCACAAAGACTGCAAGAACAGGACCCTGGGGAGCCCCTACCATAGGAGGGCAAGCACCCCTGCTTGCCCTTCCGCAAGGTGGGTCCCTGTCACTTCACTTGGAGGATCAGCAGACATAGAAACATAGAATCTGATGGCAGATAAGGACCGCTTGGCCCACCCAGTCTGCCCATTTCCCTGCCTACTGGATAAGCTGCAGATCCTAGTTAACCAGCAGCCTACTTCTTCCTACCCCCAACCCCTAGAATTGCCTTATGACTGTCCCATGCATGCTTGAATTCCACCACTGTTTTTGACTCCACAACCTCCTCCAGAAGGCAGTTCCATGCATCCACAACCCTCTCTGTGAAAAATACTTCCTTAAATTACCTCTGAGCCCCCATCTTCAAATTGTGCCCCTTGTTCTTGCACACTTTTTTTGAAAGATGCTACCTCTTGGACTTTGTTGATTCCTTGAGGTACTTGAAAGTTTCTATCATGTCCCCCCTCTCCTCCTTTCCCGAGGCTATACATATTAAGCTCCTAAGTCTCTCTCTCATATGTCTTCCGGTGCAGACCCTGCACCATTTTAGTTGCCCTCCTCTGGACAGCTTCCATCCTGTCTATGTCTTTGCGAAGACTGGGTCTCCAGAACCGCACGCAGTACTCCAGATGGGGTCTGACCAGCTGTCTGTACAGAGGGATAATAACTTCCTGTTTTCTACTGGTGATGCCTCTCCCTATGCATCCCAGTATCCCCCCAGCCCTCCTTGCTGCCCTCTCACATTGCTTGCCCACCTTTAGGTCATCTGATATGACTACCCCCAGGTCCCTTTCCATTTTTGTTGTTGTTAGTATCTCACCCCCCATTGTGTACTCTTCCCCTGGGTTTTTATTTCCCAGGTGCATTACCTTGCACTTCTTAGCATTGAATCTAAGCTGCCATACATTTGACCATTCCTCTAACCTTGCCAAGTCCCTTTTCATCCTTTCCACCCCACCTTGTGCATCAACTCTGTTGCAGATCTTTGTGTCATCTGCAAAGAGATATACTTTTCCTTCCACTCCCTCTGCAATGTCCTTTATAAAGACATTGAGAGGACCCGATCTAATACTGAACCCTCGGTGCCCACTAGTAACCCCCCTTCTTCAGAGTGGACTCCATTTACTGTTACTCTCTGTCCTATTCTCCAGCCAATTTTTACCCAGGCTGTCATCTTGGGACCCACCCCAGACTAGCTAACTTGTATATTAATCTTTGTGTGGGACTGTGTCAAATGCCTCTAAAGTCTAGGTAGGCCATGTCCACAGCCCTCCTTGATCTACTACTTTGGTCACCCAGTCAAAGAAATCTATCAGATTTGTCTGGCATGACCTTCCTGCTGTGAATCCATGCTGCCTTGGGTCCTGTGCCCCTCTGGCCTCTAGATACTCGACAATTCTTTCCTTCAGAAGTGATTCCATCATTTTCCCTACCACTGAGGTTAAACTAACAGGTCAGTAGTTTCCTACTTCTGCCTTGCTCCCACTTTTATGAAGGGGAATCACATCTGCCCTCCTCCAGTCCTCGGGTACCACCCCATTCTCCCATGATTTGTTAAACAGGGTAGTCAGTGGTGTTACTAATTCTACCCTTAGTTCTTTTAGAATTCTGGGATGATTCCCATCAGGCCCCATTGCTTTGTCCACCTTCAGTTTTAAGAGTTCTTTCAGAACCCTTTCTTCTGTAAATGGCTGGTATCAACTTCTGTATCCAGAGTGTTTCTACTGTTTGTTTTAGGTACCTCCCTCTTCCTTAGTAAATACTGAGCAAAATATTTGTTTTGTATCTCTGCCTTTTCACAGTCACCCTCTGCCCCCCATTAAGCCTCATTATCCCTCCCTTGGTCTTCCTTCGCCCTGATGTACCTATAAAAGGTTTTATCCCCTTCTTAGCTGAGTTGGCTATCTTTTCCTCGATTTGGGCCTTTGCTGTTCTGACTGCCTTCCCAGCTTCCTTTTGCTTTAACTGATACAGTTCTCTGTCCTGCTCCTTCTGTGATTCCTTGTACTTCCTGAAAGCTTTCTTTTTCTCTTGAACCTTCACTGCCACTTCCTTTGAGAACCATAGTGGTTTCTTACATTGTTTAGTTTTGTTTATTTGCTTCACACAAAGGTTTGTTACCTCTGTGATGGCAGTTTTTATTATTCCCCATTGTTCTTCCACCCCTCCTTCCTGCCCATTTGCTAGTGCATTCCTTAGGCACTCACCCATTTTGGCAAAGTCAGCCCTCCTAAAGTCCAGCACCTTTGCCTTTGTATGGCTTGACTCTATTGCTGTGTTTATTGTGAACATACTGTTCGATGGTCACTAGTTCCCAGATGGCTACCCACTTCTACATCTGTGATCCTCTCTTCATCTCCATTTGAGAGAACCAGGTTCAGATTGCTCTCTCGAGTGGGCTCCAATACTAGTTGTCTAAGGCATTCCCCTGTAGGGCATCTAGAATAACCCCACTCTTCAAGTGGCTGCTGCAACTCCACCCAGTTAACATCTGGCATATTCAGATCGCCCATCAGCAATATCTCCCTTTTTCTGCCATACTAAGTATACTTTCTATCATTTCCTTGTCCATTTCTCCCCTGAGAAGGAGTCTGTACACAACCCCTGTGCGGATTTTAGTGCCATTGCCGGGTCTCCAAATTTACCCACAGTGCTTCTTCTCCTCCCTGTTTTCCCTTTTGTTCTGTTGCTTTGATTCCTTCCCTTATGTAAAGAGCTACTCCTCCTCCTCCTCTTTTACCCTCTCTGTCCCTCTTGTAGATAGTGTATCCTGGTATGTTTACGTCCGAGTCATGGTTTTCTGTGAACCATGTTTCTGTGACTGCCACGATATCCAGATGTTCCTCCTCCATCAAGTCCACTAATTCAGGAAGCTTGTTACTTGTGACCTGGAGGTGCCAGCAAGACTAGGCCCACAATTGGCCTCAACTATGGGAAGACAAGCAGGGAGGAGGCACTGCCCAGAGGCTGAGGCCCAAGAGAAGAAGGTGGGTGGGAAGCAGTGATAAACGGTGAAGATATACAGAAAGATCACAGTTACAGTAAGTACATAATTTCCAATCTTATCTGTCTCAGTTTTCACTATTCATCACTGGTAGGTGATTATCAAGCCCCGCTGAAGGTGACCTGACACCTCACTGAGGATAGACCCCTGTGGAGGAAAAAACACAGAGAGAAGGGACCCTCACTGGCCAGGCCAGGCCTGTGACTGGTCAGGGTGAGACAGGGTCTCCCTTTGCCTAGGAGAGGGAAGGCGCCCCTGAAGATGCCATCTCACGATATAGAAAGAAAAGATGGATCCCCAGAAAGTGGAGGCAAGCACCCTATGCTGGGCCAGCAGTGTTGACCAAGAGAGGCAAAGCCACACCATCCACCTAATGCAGATCACTGTCCCTGTCAGCCTGGACGCCACCTCACTGGCGTCGTACAATGCCCTTGTATGGTGTCTCGCAAGCTTCTGGCCACATGCAGAGAGGGTAATGGTTTGCCTGGTTGCCTTCGAATCAGGCATTGATGCTAGCAACTGGCCTGGCATCGACCATAAGTGCCTGCTGAAGGCAGCATGATGGGCCTGATGCGACGCAACACAGCACATGAGGTGCACCGAGGAGAAGACTCTTGACTCTTCTCCCCCTGAGATCAAACTCTGCAGAATCAGCCTCTGAGGCTGGTCATGCCACGCGCTTCTATGCCCGGTAGGGGTGTCCAGGGGACTCGGTCCTGAACAGGGATGAGGCAAAGCTCCTAGGGACCCCTGGGGTGCGCAATACCTGTGCTGGCAGTCCCTTGGGGCTGAGAGATGCTGCCAGGTATGGTATGATACTTCCTGGAAGGAAACTGAATGGGCAGGCACCACCAGGTGGTCTGCACTGTACTTACTTAGAAAAGCACGCGTAGTCCATTCAAGAGTGCATCTTGCCACCCAGGAAGAAAAAATTACTCACCTTAGTAATGTTGTTTCTTCTAATGGAGTCTTGCTGTATTCTGACATATGCAGTTAGGTCCTGCCTTTCAACTGCCCTGGAGAACAAAGAGTTAACTTTTCTATGCCTTGCATAGAATGTTCATCACAAGCTTGGTTGAAGCCCCTGTCTGCTGTTGTTTAAACTGCAACCATCAGATCTTTACGAGCAAAGACCCACTAGGTGTTCTATGTGTAAACTGTAAAATTCTTACTAGCAAACTGGCAAATATATATGTTTTTTGGTTTCAAAAGAAGACTCAAGTCAGGAAACCCCAAAACAAAAACACATCCAAAACATTACATCCCACCCAAACAAAAAAGAGGGTGTAAAAAGGACACCCCTAAGGTGCCAACACTGCTCCTGCCCACCCACATCCCAAAAACTAGGTTCTGAGAGGGGAGGCGAGGGGGAGGTCAGAATACAGAAAGATTCCATAAGAAGAAACAACATTACTAAGGTGAGTAATTTTTTCTTCAAACAACATGAAGTCTTGATGTATTCTGACATATGTAGACTACCAAGCAGTACCTCCATTGAGGAGGGACAGAACCTACTTTGGGAACAGGCTCTGAAGTACTGCTGTGCTAAACCGAGCATCACTCCTAGCCTGGATATCCAAAGATTAATGCTTGGTGAAAGTATGGACTGTTTTCCAGGTGGCTGCTTGACAAATTTCTAAGAGAGGAATATCCCTGGCAGCAGCCAGGGAAGCAGCTGTACCTCTTGTGGAATGAGCCATCATGCCTGAGGGGGGAGTTCTACCCAGTTTTCCATAGCAGAATTGTATACAAGAAACAATCCACCTGGCAATAGATCTCTTAGTGGCAGGTTTGCCTTTACCAACTTCTCCATAAGTAAGGAACAACTGGAGGGATTCAAACCTGTGACCCTTGGTACGCTCTATGTAGTAGCTAAGGGCTCTTTTAACATCAAAGCTATGTAACCTCCTCTCTCCTGAGGAGGAATGGTCAGTGAAGAAAACAGGGGGAGATATAAACTGGTAGAGGTGGAAATCTGAAACCACTTTAGGTAAGAACTTTCTGTTAGTTCTGTGAAAAGAGAAGAAATCAGATTCCACTGACAGGGCTTGCAATTCACTGATACGTCTAGCAGAAGTAATGGCTACCAAAAACACAGTTTTCTAAGTCAAGTACTTAAGCTCTGCTGAGGACAAAGGCTCAAAGGGGGGTTGCATAAGCTGAGCAATGCAAACAGAGCAGGATCCCTAAAGGGGGGATTGGTGTGAATCAATCCCTTGAAAAACTTACAGAATACAGGATGGGATGACAGAGAGGAAGACTTGCCTGCTGACAGGAAAGCAGAAACAGCTGCCAAGTGTACTTTGAGCATAGCTGGTCTGAGGCCTAGGCCATTAAGATGGACCATATAATCCAGAACCATAGGCAATTCAGCAGAGTCTGGAGAAATATTCTTCTTAGAACACCAAATGCTGAATCTTTTCCTTTTGGAGTTGTAAGTCTTCCTGGTGGAAGGCTTTCAAGAAGCCTTAAGGATATCCAGAACCTCTTGGGAAAGATGCAGATCTGCAAACTCTTAACTCTTCAAGAGCCAAGCCTTGAGATTGAGAGACTGAAGATTTGGGTACCAAATCCTCCCCTGAGAGGATGTTAACAGGTTGTAATTCCTGGGAAGAGACGGGGAAGGTGGACTGTTAGGAACAGCAACAAGGGATACCATGGCTGTCTGGCTCAGTCTGGAGCAATCAGAATCACCTTGCATGGTTGTGACCTTAACTTGACTAGCACCCTGAACAGGAGAGGGAAGGGGAGAAAAGCATACAGAAATTTCCCTTCGCAGTTCAGAATCAGAGCATCCAAAGGGACTGAGCCCAAGATTGTCTGGGGCTGCAAAAAGATCTGTCTCTGGAGTGCCCCATCTTGAGAAAATCACTTTCAAAACCAGAGGATCCGGGGCCCATTCATGAGGGCCCTGGGATATTCTGCTCAGTGCATCTGCTAAGACATTGTCGTTCCCTGGGAGGTGAACTGCTACCAGAGAGGTTTGCGGGGAATAGGCCAGGGACCACAATTTTATTGCTTTTGTGCACAAGGCCGTAGACTGAGTGCCTCCTTGCTTGTTGATGTACCACGTGGTGGTGGTGGTGTTGTCTGTTCTGACCTGAGCCACCTTGTTCTGTACAGAATTGGAAAAAGCTTGCAGTGCCAGAAACACTGCTCTGAGTTCCAAGAGACTTATGTGAAGCAGAGATTCCTGAGGTGACCACAGTCCTTGGGTGGTAAGATCCCCCAAATGGGCTCCCCAGCCCAGCAGGGAAGCATCTGGGGTGAGTATCACTGAATGAAGTGAGTGACAAATGGAACCCCTTGTCTCAAATTGTCCTGATCCTGCCACCAATGCAAGGCTTGGATCAGGGTACGAGTCACTGGGATTAGTTTGGTAAGGGAATCCTTTCTTTGGGACCAAAAGGCTCTTAAGTGGAACTGAACATCCCTCATTTGGAATCATGCTCCCTGGATCACTGCTGTGGAAGCTGCCATGTGGCCCAGTAGCTGAAGGAAATGCCTTGCTGGTTGAGACACCTGAAGGGTGAATGAAGAGGCCAGTTCCATAAGGGTCCTTGCCCTTTCCAGGGGAAGGAAGGCTCTTGCCTTTACTGTATCCAGTTTTGCACCTATGAAGGTGAGGAGCTGCACTGGTTCGAGAACTGACTTTGGTAGCTTGAGAAGGAATCCTAAGGAAGTGAGCACTTGCTGGGTCACTTGCAGATGTGACTTGACTTGGTCTGGAGACTGACCTACTATGAGCCAGTTGTCCAAGTATGGGAAGATGGAGATCTTTTGTCTTCTTAGAAAGGCAACAACTACTGCCAGGCACTTTGTGAAAACCCTTGGGGCTGATGTGAGGCCAAATGGCATTGCTCTGAATTGATAGTGGCCTGAGGGCAACTCAAACCTGAGGTACATTCTGTGGGAGCACCTGATGGGAATGTGAAACTAGGCATCTTTGAGGTCCAGGGAGGCTAGCCAGTCCCCTGGCCTTACAGAGGGAAGGATAATTCCCAGAGTTACCATTTTGAACTTTGGCTTTAAAAGATGTTTGTTCAGATATCTTAGGTCCAGGATGGGTCACCACTCTCCTGTCTTTTGGGGGTTAGGAAGTACCTGGTACAATCTTTGCCCCTGTGTAGGGTGGGAACTCTCTATAGCTCTGAGCTGGGAGAAGAAACCTCTGCCTCTAGGGCAAGGGTCTCTGAGAGATTTGCAGGTGGAAAAGATCTGGCTCTCATCTTGGGAAATTTTTTGAAGCTGAGAACCAGTCCTGGTTTACTACTTCCAGGACCCACTTGTCTGATGTAAGAGACATCCAGTCCTGGACAAAGTAAGTCAGCCTGCCCCCTACTGGTATAAGAGAATCGACACGGGCAGACCCATCAGGGTGTCTGCTTGGCAGGGGCTTTAGGCTGAGGGGTGGATGCAGGCCTGCTCATCCCCCTTCTGCCTCTCCCTCTAAAGAACCCCCTCTGCGAAAAGGAAGAAGAGGAGGCCTGCGCTTGGTAAAAAGGCCTTTGGAAAGGCCTGCCCCTGCCCCTGGACTGCTGCCTTTGAGGAGTTGCTTGCCTTTCTTTGGCCTGAGCACTCCTGTGAGTGGTCCTGTACTCATCCATCTTCTTCATGTAATTCTCTGTCTGCTCCCTGAACAGAGAATTACCAATTACAGGAAAATCCATGGCCTTAGCCTGGGTATCCTGTGAGAGGCTAGTACATCTGAGCCAAGCCATCCTCCGAAGAGCCACAGATGTAGCCATGACTCTTGATGATACATCATTGGAGTCCACAGCAGCATGAAACTGTACTTTTGATGCCTCAATCCCATCTGCAGCCACCTGCTCCAGCTCCTTGGCAAGCTGGTCGGGAGCCTGTTTAGCCAGAGCCAGTACAGTGTCCCACCTGGACTTCTGGTACCTGGCTGTATAGGCCATATAGTTAGCCTGCCTGAGTCCCAAAGATGCTGCCATGTATTGTTTCTTTGCCATGGCATCAATCTTCCTGGAGTCCTTGTCTGGGGTGTGATGCCAAGGGGATGTTTGCCTTATCACAGGCAGCAGCCTGCACAACCCCAACATGGTTGCATTACTGAAAAAGGAACTCCGTGTCTGAGCCTGAGAGAGTGTACCTCTTGTCCATTTGTCTGTCCACAGGAGGTATAGAATTAGGAGACTTAAGAATTTTTTGTGTCTGTTCCCAAAGGATTTGTGGAGGGGAACAGACAGTCTCCTGGACTCTGGGATGCCTATCATCTCAAAATAATCAGGCTCTTCCTGATCCTCTACTCCTTCATCCACATGAAGCTGGAGGGTATCAGCCACTTTTTTGTAGAACATGTAGTGTGAAGAGGACTCAGAAAGCCTAGAAGGAGAAACACCTGAAGGTCTGTCTGGGGAGATGTCCGGGTCAATAGGCACATTCAGACTTTCACCATCACCATAATCATCCTCATACTCTCCCTCCTCCTCCTCTGGTTCATAAAATTCTTCCAAAGTGTAATCCAGAACCGGGGGGGAACCCACAGAACTGAGCCCCTGCCAGATGGTGCCAATTCGGTCGGAACCAAACTAAGCGATTGCACAATCCTTATCGCCTTGGCTATCTCATCGGTGGTCGGAGTATGAAATTCTGGGTCCAAACCGGTCGATTTGTCTTTTCTTTTTGTCGGAACCGATTCCTCAGAATCGTCTCTCCTTTTGCCCGAAGAAGTATCGCCCTGGTCAGAGGGGACGACTCCTGGTTCGGTCGGAACCAAAACTGGACTGGCCATCCGGGTCAGCGGACTTCTCAGCCTCCCTTTCCCTCAGTGTACCTAATCTCTTTTCCAGGGTAGATTTGGGAAGATTCTTGCAAATTTGGCAGTCTGAATCGAGGTGGTCAAACTCCAGACAATAAACACAGGTGGTGAGGGGATCAGCCTTGGCAAAGACCTCCCCACACACACTGCAGTGTTGAAACCCAGTGGGCCCGTTTTTTTTCTTGGGTTTCTCAGACATGGCCAATCCTAACCAAAAACGTACCCTTTTCTCGGCAATCCGTCAGGCAAGACTTCCCTATCGGTTTCTGACCGTGTCACAGGTCTTGGGAAAAAAACATAATTAAATCTGTTTTTTTAGAACTGATATGGACTGGTTACCACACTCTAAAGTAAAGCACAAGTTTTTTTACCTCAGATTTATCATTTCAGTCGAACTGATCCACAGTTTACAAGTTCCACACAGAAACAGAACAAAAACCTATCTAGTACTCACAGTACCACAGACAGAGACTTGAACCGACAAAGCGGAAACAGCAATTCGGTAGAAACCAACCAAAAACCAACACTTCAACCGACTTTTTGAACCGAGCAGCAAGAGAAATCTCCGAGCGACTGTTCAGTGAGGCGGGGTAAAGAAACTGACGGTTGCAGTTTAAACAACAGCAGACAGGGGCTTCAACCAAGCTTGTGATGAACATTCTATGCTAGGCATAGAAAAGTTAACTCATTGTTCTCCGGGGCAGTTGAAAGGCAGGTTTTAACTGCATATGTCAGAATACAGCAAGACTTCATGTTGTTTGAATAACAGCGGTACAGTACTCTTGCACAAACTGGAACCACAGTCAGGGTAAATGCGAAAAAAAGTCAAATCTGATTTATTTAAGGGACTTGAACAAGGGAGGGGCGTAATCAAGTTAATTTGCTTAAAGACTCTATCATTCAAACAGTTATGCATGCACTTCAGGGTCTATAAATATAGGAGTACCATCACCCCTATCCAGGGACCACCCAGTCCAATGCAACTTCCTCAAAGGATGCCGAGAACGAGGAGCACTTGGATGACAGTGGGCTCAGGGAGGGTTAGAGCAGTCAGGCAGAGGCACATCCCAGATCCTATTACACTCAAGAACTCATATGCCACACTGGCAAACGAGGACAACCAAATAGAGGTACCCAGAGAAGTGGAAGGAAAGGATGTGGAGGTTAGCCAAGGAGGTGACCTCAGCGGGGAAAGCAGTGGACCCCAGAGGAGGAGGAAGTGAATCCTGGTGGGGGACTCCATCATAAGAGGGATCCAGCTAGGAACACAGGAGGGGGAGGACAGGGAGGTGAGGTGCCTACCAGGTGCCACGGCATGGAGGGATGGAAGGAAGATCCTGGGGATCACTGGGAAGGCAAGACGGGAGGGTGAGCTGGATGTCATTATCCACCTAGGTACTAATGACCTGGCAAATGGGGAGCCAAAGGAAGTTCAGGAAGAGTTTAGGAAACTGGGGAGGGGTCTCAAGCAAGTAGCTACTTCTGTCACTTTCTCAGAAGTACTACCTGTGAGAGGCAAGGAGAGATAGGAGTGCATGCACCAGGAACTTTAACTCATGGTTGAAGAACTGGTGCTGTGAGGAAGGGTTTGGATTCATTGGTGACTGGGGACCCACCTGGAGGGATGGAGGTTTGTTCAAGCCTGATGGCCTGCATCCATCCTGGAGGGGAATCCAAGCACTCAATGATAAGTTTAAATGCTACATTGACAAGCATTTAAACTAGCAAAGGGGGGTGGCAGGCCAGCAAGGAGGGTACCTACTTGCTCACCCCCCACAGCTAGCAGTGGAACCAGTGAACCAGAGGAGTGGCTATCTCTGCAAAGCAGTGTGCAAAAGATGGAGATTAGTGCCCAAGAGGTGGATAAGCAGAAAAGGGGCAAAATTCAGCAGACGGGCAGACAGCAAGGAGAACCAGGGATAAATGACAACCAAGGAAGGGGCTGGAGTAGAACAGTGAAGACAGTCTAGGAGGTCAAATCATGGAAAGCCATGTGTGCAAATGCCAGGAGCCTTAGCAACAAGATGGAAGATCTGGAGGCTGTCATGGTGCAGTCAGACCTGGACATTGTGGCCATCACTGAAACCTGTGTAATGATAACCACGACTGGGAGATGGCCATATCTGGCTACAACATATTCAGAAGAGACAGAGCAGGCAGGAAGGAGAAGGTGGCACTCTATGTGAAAAATGACATAAGGGCCACAGAGATCCAGGAGGAACAAAATGGGGGAGAGATACTGTGGGTTAAGCTGGAAAGGAAAATGGGGACAGCCATCCGCACAGGTGTGGTCTATAGACCACCAGCCCAGGAGGAAGAAACAGATAGAGTTGATGCTAGCCATCCAAAGGATGGCAGACAAGGGTGAGGTAGTACTGGTTGAGACTTCAATATTCCAGACGTGGACTGGAGCATCCCAGCAGCAGCATCAACTAGGAGCAGATTTATCCTGACTCTTCAGGGTGCCTCTCTCAAGCAACTGGTCATGGAACCAACTCGGCAGAAGGCAATACTGGACCTTGTGCTCACAAACAGGGACAGGTGATGGGGTAACAGTGGGGAGCACCTGGGAAACAGTGACCACCAGTCATTGTGGTTTGAAATCACAGAAAGAGCAGAACCAAACCACACAAAAACACGATCCTGGATTTTAGGGGCAGACTTTGGGAAAATGGGGAGATACTTGAAAGAGGCATTAAGGGGAATGGGACAGGAATCAGGGGTTGAGGAACAGTGGGCAGTATTTAAAATGGGGATTACAAGAGCAACAGAATTATGTATTAAGCAGGTTAGCAAGAAGAAAAGGAAGAGGAGACCATTATGGTTTTCCAAAGAGGTAGCAAAGAAAGTGAAAGCCAAAAAGATTGCATTCAGGCAATACAAAAAGACACAGGCAGAAGGGGATAGGGAGAAGTACCAGGAGAAGCAAAGGGAGGCAGGGAGGTCAGTAAGGGAAGCCAAAGCTCAGACAGAAGAACATATTGCAAAATCAGTGGGTAGAGGGGACAAAACCTTTTACAGGTACATAAGTGAAAAAAGAAAGACAAAGGGAGGGATAGTGAGACTGAAGGGGGAGGATGGGGGCCATGTGGAGGATGACAACAGTAAAGCTGACATACTGAACAGGTATTTCTGCTCAGTCTTTACTGAGGAAGAGGAGGTAATTGGTCTGAAGGAGTACAAGGGGTGAGAATGGTGCAGAAATGGACACAAGTCCCTTTACACAGAAAGGGTCCTGAAGGAACTGGAAGTAATAAGAGTTGATAAAGCAATGGGGCCAGATGGGTGCACCCAGGGTCCTTAAAGAACTAAGAGAGTGGTGGCTGAACCTCTGGCTATCCTGTTTAGCCGATCACTGGAAACAGGGAGGTACCCAAAGACTGGAGGACAGCAGATGTAGTCCCCTTATAGGAAGTAAAGAGGAAGCAGGGAACTACAGACCAGTCAGCCTCACCTCGGTAGTGAGGAAGATCATGGAAGCACTACTGAAGGAGAGATTGGTGGAACATCTGGTTGTCAATGGACTACAGGACCCAAGGCAGCATGGTTTCACCAGGGGCGGTCATGTCAGACCAACCTCATTGAATTTTTGACTGGGTGACTAGGGAGGTGGATCAGGGAGGGCAGTGGACATGGCCTATCTGGACTTCAGCAAGGCCTTTGACACTGTGCCACATAGAAGACTATTACACAAACTGGGGAATATGGGTGTGGGCAGGACAGTAGTGTGGTGGGTAGGTAACTGGCTGGGTGGCAGGACACAGAGGGTGGTGGTAAATGGCTGTCACTCCACAGAGGGAAGAGTGACCAGTGGGTACCACAGGGATCAGTGCTGGGACCGGGTCCTATTCAACATCTTCATCAGTGACATTGCGCAGGACCTAGAAGGCAGAATTTCACTGTTCGCTGATGACACAAAGCTCTGTAACAGAGTAGACACACCAGAGGGTGTAGACAGAATGAGAAGTGACCTGCAGAAACTTGAAGAATGGTCAGGGTTTGGCAGTTGAAATTCAATGCAAAGAAGTGCAAGATAATGCATATGGGGCACAAAACCCTGGCACAATATATCAGTTGGGGGGTGAGGATATAGCATGCACCAAGCAGGAAAGGGATCTTGGGGTTATCATCTCTGATGACCTCAAGGTAGGGAAACAGTGTGACAAGGCAGCAGGTAAAGCAAATAGGATGCTGGGATGTATAGGCAGGGCATTACAAGCAGGAAAAGGGAGGTCATAATTCCGCTATACAAGACACTAGTGAGACCCCACCTGGAGTACAGTGTACAGTTCTGGAGACCATACCTACGTAAGGACATAGACAGGGTAGAGAAGGTTCAGAGGAGGGCAACAAAGATGGTGCATGGATTGCATCACAAGTCCTATGAAGACAGGTTGAAGGAACTGAACATGTACTCCCTGGAGGAGAGGAGGGAGAGAGGGGATATGATAGAAACATACAAGTATCTTACAGGGAGGAACAGGGTGCAGGAAAACACTATTTTAAGCGAAAAAGATGTTCCAGGACTAGAGGGCATGGGATGAAGTTGGAGGGAGGACGATTCAGAGGAAACATGAGAAAGAATTTCTTCACAGAACGGGTGGTGGACAAGTGGAACACCCTGCCAGAGGAAGTGGTGGGGGCTGAAACAATCACGGGATTTAAGAATGCATGGGATAGACATAAAGGAATTCTGGAGGTCAGGGGTAAGGTGCAACAGACTTCTAGGAAAACAAACTGAACTTACAAACTCAAATGGGCAGACTGGGTGGGCCATAGGCCCTTATCTGCCGACACTGTCTATGTATCTATGTATGTATCTATGTATGTATAAACAGTCACACACTCTGGGTACCCAGATGGAGAAAGGTGAGCTAGACAGGAATGTTGCAGCTGGTTGGGACCCTGTGATAGAAGAAAAACAACATGCACCACAGACATTTGTAATCTGGAGCCGGACGGCTGTTTATGAAAAGAAAACAACAAGACAATCAGATGACACACTTTTAGATTAGGCTGTTGTTGCAGGGAGCTACCCTGATGATTACTCACGATACCCAAGACTAGACACAGGCTGGATGAAAACTGAGACTGTAGGTGGTTAATCTGAAATGCCAGGAGAAGCAGTGCCCACATGATTCACCGAGGCGTTGTTCCTGTTCAAGCATGGAGCAGGGGGCTTATCCCCAGGCAGGTCTCTCGTCGATGACTTTCTCTGTGTAGTGGGTAGTTTGGCTGGACCAGTGTGGCAAGGCCCCAGCCAAATGGAGACAAATTCGGATACAGTCCGTTTTGGGCTGGATTCAGCTTCCAGCAAGCAGAACACAGTGGAAAACCAAATCACGACCCACCAACAACTCACAGCACATTTATATGTAAGGAATTCTACTGTACCAGGCAAACTGCTCTCTGGTCACGATCGCAAAGTCTCTGCACAAACCGGGGATTCAAAACAGCTGGAAATTCTGACAGGCCGATCGCATTCAGCAAAATCTTCAGCCTTCTTCAGATATGAGCCTGGTAAAAAATCAGTGGCTTACTTTGTTCTCACAAACTTGGATATAGTCTGAAATAATTATCTTCTCTCGCTCTCAGGGGCAGCAGGCAGACATGCAGGCCAAAAGTCAGTCCTTTCACAGTTCTCCCATGCAAAACTACACAGAACTCTTGCCCAAATCACTGAAGCTGCTACTTCTTCACTTCTCAGCTCAAAACTGAAACTAGCTGCAGCAGCCTGGGAAATTCCCCAAGATCCAAAAAGTTCGGTTGGCTGATCATCCTGTCAGTCAGTCAGGTGCAAAACGACCAAAACTACAATTCCTACAGATTTTGACTCCAGACTGCTCCTGTAGTCCAGCTCCATTTTAGGTCCCACCAGTACTGATTGGTCCAATTCGCAGTCCAGAGCCAAGATAGTGGAGATAAAAAAATAGTTCTTGCTGCAAAGAAGGCAGGTTAGACAAACTACATTATCGTTATCACTCTAAATAATTTTCAGCAAATAGTTACATCTTTCAACAGAGCTCCCTCTCAGATTGCTTATGACTGCAATCCAGGCAGCTCTTAAAGAGACAGTACACAGAGGCTATAAAGGCACTCTCTGGCAATCATATTTAAACTGCTAAAACACAGGACACCAGCCTGGCAGTGAGCATTTAGGCAAGCTCGAGGAAGACTTTTCAGGAACCCCCATTTGTTGGGGGGTTACACCCTTCCCTGCCTGGAGAAAACTTGGTGTCCGTGTCAAGTCTGTACCATCATGCATAAGTTAACATAAACTTACTACTTTACTATACATATTAAATACACTTCATGATACTATACCCATTCTGACAACATAATGTGCATATTTCACACAGGTAAACTGAACATTACTATACTGAATCAGGATTTAACTTCTTGTACCTTAAACAATGCAAGAGGGGGCCCTTCCCTATCAGCTAACTTGGGGCTAGAGAGGGAGGGGCACCATGGTGAGAGGGAAAGACAAGTAACCTGGAATTGGCTGTCAAGCTCAATTTGGGCAGTGAGTTTGGTGAGACATAAACACGTTTGTGCACCAAATTAAGAGGCAAATCCACTGGCCTCCCAGAAGAACCATAACTGAGCCCTTCTACTGGCTTGACAGCTCTGCCAGTCTTTCTGAGGGGGACAACTACAGTCTCTGTACTCTCAGCACTGGTCTGGGGACTCTCATCACTTGTGAGGGGGTGCCTCTGCCTAGGTGGGAACGTCCAAACTTGGGGCACTGTCAGCTCCTTGCTCTGCAGGCTCTGTTTCTACAACACTTGACTCATTTTGCGAAGGCTCAGGTGCAGTCAAGCTCTGAGGCACTGAAGGGGGGTGGTCAGCGCTCTCATAGTGTTCTTCAAGTTCTGGTATGTCACCAAAAAGACTCAAACCCTCAGCCCTTTCTTCAGGTAAATCATACAGTTCCACAATACACAGAGACTCAACATCTTCAGATGTGATACTTTGCACTTCACTTTCTGGGAGCACTGGCTCCAAGGATGAAGCTGGGGGATAAGGCAGACCAGAAGGCCCAGCTTCATCCCCACACTTTATCAGGGGGTTACCTCGAAACAGCTGACTCAGTTCATATTAGGGGTAATAGGCATGATTGTATTCACTTTCGTCAGAAGTGGACTGACAGTCACTACCATTCTGGACCTTCTGCAGAGGAAACCTTAAATCTGTGACCACTGGGGTAGGTTGACTCTGTCTCTTTTTGCAGCAGTATGAGTCACCGGCCCAGGGGGCTCAATTTCTGGGGGTTAAGCCTCAATCATGACTTGGCCAATAGGTAGCAAGTGGTTACAGTGCATGGTCTTGACCACTTTGGAGTTGTTCTTTGGGCGCACCTTGTACACAGGTAAATCATCCAACTTTCCAACTACTACATGGGGAAAATGGTGCCACCGATCAGTAATTTTGTGTTTACCATGCAGTCCCAAATTGCGTAACAACACACGGTCTCCAGGTTGAAGCTCTTGAGCTTTTACTTTTTTATCATGCCTCTCTTTGTTGGCTAGATTTCTCTTGGTGGCCATTGTCTGGGCCCGTTGATAGGCATGGTTCAATTGAGCTTTCAGTTTTTGTACATACTGCAAGTAGTTTTCGTCTCGGACCCCATCTGGAGAGACCCCAAAAAAGACATCAACTGGCAGCTGGGCCTCTCTCCCGAACATGAGCCAATGGGGGAGATCCCAGTAGCATCATTTTTCATGCAATTGTATGTGTGTACCAAGGTGCTAATCTGCTGGCTCCATTTATGCTTGTCTTTTGGGTGGAGGGTGCCCAGCATGTCTAGAAGGGTGCGGTTAAAACGTTCTGGTTGAAGGTCTCCCTGCAGGTGATGGGGGTGGTTCTTGACTTTTGTACTCCCCACAGAGAGAGCATTTCTTTGATTAGTCGATTCTCAAAGACTCTGCCCTAGTCAGAGTGGATCCACTGGGGGGGCACCATAATGGATGAAGAAATTTTCTACTAGCACCTTAGCCACGGTATTTGCCTTTTGATCTTTGGTGGGAAAAGCTTGTGCATACCATGTGAAATGATCCGTAACCACTAACACATTGCCAGTGTTCCGCTGATCAGGTTCTAAACACAAGAAGTCTATGCAGACTAGTTCCATGGGGGTGCTGGTAGTAATACTGACAAGGGGGCAGCCCTCTGAGGCAGGACTTTTCTTTGCAGGCAGCGACTACAAGTCTTTACATGGTGCTCAACATCAGCCCCCATTTTGGGCCAGTAGAAGCGAGATCGTACCAGGTCTAGGGTTCTGTCAATACCTAGGTGCCCCATGTGATTGTGGAGGAACCTCAGTACCAAATCTTTAAAGGCCATGGGCAGGACCAATTGTTGCTTGTCTACTTTGCCACTATGATCTACTGTCTCTCTATACAACAACTGATTGAGCAGCTTCAATCTGGGGCCTTCTTTAAACAATAAAGCAGTTCACAAGTCAGTGGAACGCAACTTAGACACATCTTTCCCTGCACGCAGGGCATCAAGTGCTGGCTGAATCATAGGATCTTGGGATTGAGCCCACTGAATGCTGTCATTGTCAAAGTGAGGTAGTGCACTAATATCTAGAGCAGCGAAATCGCAATAAGCAGCTGGTATGCAGGTGTCAGAAGGGCCCAAGCAAACTACTAAACAGTCCACTGTGTCTGTAGACATCTGTTCATCTCTATCAAACTTTTGGCACAATACTTGAATGTCAGGTTCAGACAGCCTGACCCAATCACTCTTGGACGTGGGCCTTCGTGATAGGGCATCAGCATCAATATGGCTCAGGCCCAGTCTGTATTCGACTGCATAATCATAGGTTGATAAAGCAGAAGGCCAACAGTGCCCAGTGGCATCTAACTTAGCTGAAGTCTGTACATAGGTCAATGGGATTTTGTCAGTCTTCACCAATATCTTTGCCCTATAGAACTATTCATGAAACTGGTCAACGATGGCCCATTTCAGCGCAAGGAACTCCAACTTATGCACAGGCTAGTTTAATTCGGATGGGGTCAAGCTCCTACTGGTGAGAGCTACTGGTCTCAGGCCATCTCCATGGTCTTGATGCAGCACCGCTCCTAGACCCTGCAGACTAGTGTCCATATGGAGCACATAGAGTTTGGTGGGATCAGCATAGGCAAGGATGGGGGCGTGGGTGAGCTGGTATATGAGCTCATGGAAGGCTGCTTCACAGTCGGGCGCCCAGCAGGGCCCGAAGAAGTCACCTGGGTGGAAGTATACTTTTTCTGGTTCTTTAACGGACCCTTTTTTGTATTGACGATTGGTAGGAAGATAACCCTGGGTAAGGGTCAAGAGTGGGTGAATCACTTTGGAATAGTCTTTTATGAACCTGCGGTAGTAGCCACAGAACCCCAGGAAACGTTGTAGTTCTTTCAGATTATGGGGCTGGGGCCAACTAGTCAGTGCTTCAACCTTACTGGGATCAGTCTCTATCCCTTTTGTAGATACTTTGTGCCCCACATACTTCACGGAGGTTTGAAAAACTGGCACTTGTCAATGGACAGCTTGAGGCCGAAGTCTTCCAGTCGGTCTAGAACTTTAAACAGTCGGTTCTCATGCTCCTGTAAGGTGCTCCCAAACACAATGACATTGTCCAAGTACACCAGACATTCCAGCAAATTCATATCTCCCACCGCATGTTCCATCAGTCACTGAAAGTTGGCCGGGGTGCCCGATATCCCCTGTGGCATCCTCAGAAACTCGTAGAACCCCAATGGGCAGATGAAGGCTGTTTTCTCACGGTCTTCCGGGGCCATTGGGATCAGGTAGTATCCGCTACAAAGATCCAACACCGAGAACCATTTTCTCCCAGTTAAGCATTCCAGGGCATCTTGTATACGAGGCATAGTGTACTGGTCTGGGATGGTCCGCCAGTTCAGGGTTTGATAATCAACACACATCCTCACAGACCCATTCTTCTTATGCACAACCACAATGGGAGAGGTGTATGGGCTCCTGGATTCTAGTATCACGCCAGCAGCGAGCATTTCCTGCAGGTGTCTTCTCACATCATCTATGTCTGCTGGGGCTAGGCGTCGGGACCTGTCTTGAAATGGTGGTTCATCATGCAGGCGTATCTGGAATCGAGCGTTACTCTGCTCAGTATGTGTTCCTGGTAAATCTCTTAAATAACTAAATAAATATGATATTCCGCACCCTGGACACATCCCACATCCCATTCCTTCAATGAAAACACTTGGTCTCTCTGGGCAAGTCTCTTCCTAATTCTAGCCTTCCATTCAGCTGGCAACGGGGAGATACCAAAGTCAAACAAGTCTGGGATCACTCTCTCCTTCTCACCAGGGTGCTTGTTGCTGGGCAAAACTGTAGAGTCTGCGCAGTGTACCGTAGCTAGGGTGCACCCTCTGTTCACCCTGATCTCCCGATCTGACACACTGTGAATCTAGATCATCACTCATCGTGCAGAGGTGTTTAACATGTGTTTATTGTTCTAGGAATTATTACTTTTGAGCCATGGCTCTTTTACAAAGGTTCCACGTCAACTAAGTACATACAAGTCAAGTTACATAGAATGGCAAACAAGTTGTGTTGTGTCAATAGCCAGTATAACACAGTTCCTTAATGACCAACTTAGTGCAAGACAGGAAAAAAAAAACAATAAATAGTTATCATACAACAAAACAAGCTAGTTGTGGGGAAAACGTTAGAGAAATGTACAGATGGAGACGGTAAGAGGAGGTGAGGGGAGCAGACATAGTGGGAAAAGAGATTCTTGTATGCCTTTGTCAAGAAATGAAGGCAGAGTGGGTAGATGATAGCAATAGAGCAGTCAGGTGGGAAAAAAAAAAATTTAATCAAGGCAGTCACATGAGCTGGAGGCTGTGAGGTGAGAGTATAGCCTAGATTTGAAAACTCCTAGGGAGGTAGAGGAGGTGATGAGAGTGCTGAGGGCATTAAGCCAGCTGGGGGCATGATATGCAAATGATCTTTGACCCTGAGTAGTCCGGCATTGGGGGACCTGGAGAGGCTGATGTTCCGATCTTCTGGTGAAACGGATGCTAGTATTCGGGCATAACAGGTCTTGGATACACAGTGGAGTGAGGTCCATGATGGATTTTTTCGCCATCAAGCAGGTAAGGTACTTTAAACGGTTTGAGAGTTGCAACCAACCTGTTTCTGTGTAGAGCTCACATGTGTGAGTACATCTATGAGCACCAGTAAGCAGTCGACAGGCCTTGGCAGAGGCATGGGCACAAGCAGGCAAGAAAGATGCTAGGCTTGATCAATAATCCTTTTGGCAATTTTCCATCGCCCGGCGCATCCAACATCAGTATTTTGTTCTTGACATCTTTCTGGAGGCAGACCTCCCCTTGAATGGTACACTGGGCATTATTGGCCAGTATCATTGAGTCGAGATCCTTCTTCCACACGATCCCCACTGGTTCATCCTGGTCTACTTCCTCGGGTTTCTACTGCAAATCATAGGCCCTCTTGATCAGAATTCTCAGGGCCCTCCCAGTCCGTCGCCCTTGTTTTTGGTGACATATTTGCACCAGTCTCCCAAAGGTATGGGCGTTTGTCCCAGTTAACGGGGGACCCCATCATACAGTCTAAGGGGGAAACACACCAGGGCCAATGTCTCTGCTCGCTCCTCTACACCCGTTACAGTTGCAGGAAAAGACAACCTGAAGGCGGACATACCCTAGGTAGGGATAAGACTTGTCGCTCAGGCCCCACACAGCATATCAGATAAGTGTTTGTCATACCAGTCCTGGAATACAAGGGTCATTTGTAACTCACTGTCAAGCACAGCCCGAGTATGAATACCATTCACAGTCAGCGTAGTCTCCCACTATTCTGGACCAGTCTGGAAAGGCAGTAGCAGAGGCCTGGACAGACAATTTAGCCACAAAGTAATTTGAGTTAGAGTTTCTCAAACCCTCATTGCGGTCATTTCGGACACCCTTTGGCCACTGATTTGCTTTTCAGAGCTCCCCTTAGAGTCTGTTTACTACTCTTTCTAAGTCCTTCTGAGAATGGCATTCTCTTTTCATATGGCCATCCTTTCCACAGTGGTGATGAATGATAGACTCCTGGGTCATCCTGGGAGAGAGCATCATATGAGGAACTGAAGCAGTAGTAAGAGATTGGGGTCTAGTATCTGCTTGCAGCAGTGAGAGTGGTATAACGTGTCTTAACAGTTCCTTTAGAGTGGCAGTCAATCTGGTGATCTCAGCCTTGGAGCCACCCTCGGTAGCGGATGCCTGAGGGTGCGCCCCCACCCCCATGGCAGTCACATCCTGAAAGGGACCAGAATCTTGTTCCATGGGGGAAACCTTACAGAGGTACCTGTCTTCAACTCTCAGACTTCCTTTGGTAGCTCGTCTTTCCAATGCTGGGCCCAGGGCGGGAAGTCCTTTGCATTCTCAGAGTGCTCATTAAGTGCCGAATTTTGCCCCTGAGCCTCACTTGGCTGATAACTGTTGGTCACTTGCGCAGCAGCAGATATGGGTACAAGTCCTCCACGGGGTGGCCTTTGCTCAAACTCCCAAATTTCTTTCATTAGCTTGTCATAGGAGGAGAGTGATTCCAGTCGAGTGGCAAGGCGCAACTGAAGCAGTAACAATTCTGAAAACAGCAGACTTAAGGATCCGGTCCAGCCTAGTTTGATCTAATTCATTTGACGGCAAACTACCCTTTCTGAGGCACTCTTGTAGCAGCTTTTCAAGCCAAGGTACATAGAAAGACAATGGCTCCCCTAGGTACTGCTGAGTGTTTCTTACTCTCCACCACAGATCCTCATCTGAATCCGGGCTCCCATTCACATTCTCCAATGCATCAAGATAGTCCTGTGCAGTTGCTTCAGGGTTATTCGCCCGCTTGGCATGGATGGTAGCCAGGGCAGGACCTTGGAGGCTCTCACTCAACCTCTTTCATTTCTCTGCTTCTGAGCATTGCCATTCAAGTACTAGAGCGGCAACACAGTCTATCCAGGTCTCCCAGTCATCATTCCCCTGGGGGATGGGGAGGGTGCCCGAAAAGATTCTCAGCCTTCGATAGGAATCGTGACTATTGGCAGGTACAGATATAGGGGCCAGCATTGGCACAGGTACAGAAGGCGGGGCAGTAACAGGTTCTGGAGTGGGAGGGGGTGTTGGGGAAGGAGCACCCCCAGGTGGCAGGAATAGTTTCTTAAAGTCCTCTATGGTTTTCCCTTCCTCCAGCAACAACTTAGCAAATTTCTCCTCCAAAGTCTCAGATAATGGTGAGAGCTCATACTCCAAAGGGTCTTTACTGTCTTTTGTTATCACTCTCCAGGCAGCTGGAACTCCTTCTGGGGCAATAGTCTGTGGCACTTTAGAGCTGTCCACGATGTTACTACACTCTACCAAGGTTATGGAAGTTTGAGCGATCAAATCAGCCTGTCGACCCACCACCACAGGGTTTTTTAAACTTTCAACTTTGGAGAGTGCTCCTTCTACCAAGTCTTTACTGGCACCCAGGGGAATATCCAGTATAAGTAGAGCATGTTGGAGGTCGATCTCCTGCACAGTATACCATCCCACCAACTGGTGTACAGCCATTTCTACTGGGGTAGCCATTAATCTTTAACAATAATCAGTAATTGTTGGCCTTTAGAAGGCACAAAATCCCAGCAGTGAGCCCCCAAAATGTAACCCCTAGGCAGCACTATCCCAGAGGCTACTACCACTGCCTGCTTGGCTAGTAGTAAGTTAAGGGGCCTGAGTTCTGAAACAGGTGCCTCCACCCGGAGGTCAGGGTTGGTAGTGGTCAAGCTAACCTGGGCACAGCCCTCCTGGACACTGTAACCCCCCTGTTTACTTACTAGTGGCTGGAACAATGCACAATAATCACTTTCACAATACCCCTGATACACCACACAAGTACCCACACTGTTTGCACTTACCACCAGGGCTTTCCTCTGGCTCAGCCCTGGGGACCCCCTGTAAAACAAGGTTATACACAGCAAATAACTGCAGTACAGTACTTTTGCACAAACTGGAACCACAGTCTGAGTAAATGCAAAAAAGAGTTAGATCTGATTTATTTAAGGGACTTGAACAAGGGAGGGGCGCAATCAGGTTAATTTGCTTAAAGACTCTATCATTCAAACAGTTATGCATGCACTTCACAGGGTCTATAAACAGTCACACACTTTGGGTACCCAGATGGAGAAAGGTGGACTAGCCAGGAACGTTGCAGCTGGTTGGGGCCCTGTGATGGAAGAAAAACAACATGCATCACACACAACAATTGTAATCCGCAGCCAGAGGGCTCAGTTCGTGAAAAGAAAACAAGAAGACAATCAGATGACACACTTTTAGAGTAGGCTGTTGTTGCAGGGAGCTATCCCTGATGGTTACTCACGATACCCAAGACTGGACACAGGCTGGATGATAATTGAGACTGCAGGTGGTGGATCTGGACTGCCAGGAGAAGCAGGGCCCACACGATTCACCGAGGTGTCGTTCCTGTTCAGGCGTGGAGCAGGGGGCTGATCCCCAGGCAGGTCTCTCTTCGATGGCTTTCTCTGTGCAGTGGGTAGTCTGGCTGGGCCAGTGTGGCAAGGTCCCAGACAAATGGAGATAGATTCGGATACAATCCATTTTGGGCTGGTCACAGCTTCCAGCAAGCAGAACACAGTTCACACAGTGGGGAACCAAATCATGACCAGCTAACAACTAACAGCACATTTATATGTAAGGAAATTATAGTGTACCAGGCAAACCACTCTCCAGTCACAATCACAAAGTTTCTGCACAAACCGGGGATTCAAAAGCTGCTGGAAATCCTGACAGGCCAATCGAATTCAGCAAAATCTTCGGTCTTCAGGTATGCGCCTGGTAAAAAATTAGTGGCTTACTCTGTTCTCACAAACTTTGATTTAGTCCAAAATAATTCTCTTCTCTTCTCGCAGGGGCAGCAGGCAGACATGCAGGCCAAAACTCAGCCCTTTCACAGTTCTCCCACGCAAAACTACACAGAACTCTTGCCCAAATCACTGAAGCTGTTACTTCTTCACTTCTCAGCTCAAAACTGAAACTAGCTGCAGCAACATGGGAAATTCCCCAAGATCCAAAAGGTTTGGTTACATACTAACATACTAAAATGCCAGCAGAATAGGCCTAACGGTCTTTCGTGTCTGCTCGTTTGGTCAGCCCCCACCCTGGGTGCTGACCTTGCTGTCCCCCTCGCCTTCTCTGGCTTCTCCCTTCCCAGTTCCGGATATTCTTGCTGCATTGGATTTTGCTTCCAGAACCCTTCCCCTGTACCTGTCCCACCCCTCTTGAACCCCTCCACTGTCTCTGCCTCCATCAGCCCCTAGGTAGTGCATTCCATGGCTCCACCACCCTCTCAGTGAAGTAGCACCTCCTCCTTTCTCCCTGAATCTTCCTCCAGCTTCCACCCATGCCCCTAGTGGCCCCTTCCTCCTTCCTTCAGCACCCTGACTGTTCCTCCCCATTTACCCTCTTCATGTACCTGAAGACCTCTATCATGTCCCCCGGTCCCTTCTCTCTTCCAATGTGTACATATTTAGCTCTTCGAGCCTCCTTCATAGGTCCTGTCCCCCAAGCCCCAAATCATTTTGGTTGCCTCCTCTGGACCCTCTCCAGGAGGTTAATGTCCCTCTTTAAGTGTGGCCTCCAAAACTGCACGCGGTACTCAGGTGCGGCCTCACCAAGCAGTTATACAGAGGAGTATCACTTCCCTCCTTCTGAGGTGATCCCCTAGCGATGCATCCCAGCATCCTGTTGGCCTTGGCTGCTGCCCTCCCACAAGTCTCAGAGTTGTTCATCTTGACATCCACCACCACCCCCAGGTCCCTCTCAGCCATTGAGACTTGTAGTATTTCCCAGGGTGTACACTTGGTCTGGGTTTCTGGCCCCCAGGTGGAGTACCTTGCATTTCCCTGCATTGAACCTCAGCTTCCACTTTCTAGACCATCTTTCCAGAGCCTCCAGGTCCTCCTGCAGGGCCACCCTCCCCTCCTCCCCATCCACCACCGCCCCCAGTTTGAGTCATCTGCAAAGAGACTCATCTCACTCCTGATTCCTGTCCTTATGTCAGATACGTAGGCGTTGAACAGAAGGGGCCCAAGGACTGATCCCTGTGGGACCCCACTAATGACCGTCCTTGGGGATGAGACTATCCCACCAACTACGACCCTCTGGGTCCGGTCCTGGAGCCAATTGCCTATCCATCTGATCATCTGGTTTCCCACCCCCATTTCTCCTAGCTTATCCAACAGGCCCACGTGAGGAACAGAGTCAAATGCCTTGCTGAAGTCTAGAAAGAGGACATCCACTGGTCTACCCAGGTCCAAGGCACTTGTCACCCAGTCATAGAACTCCACCAGGTTTGTCTGACACGATTTCCCCGGGATGAATTCATGCTGTCTATCGTCCAGGCACCCTGACTTATCCAGGGCCCCCCCCAGCCTCTCCTTGACAATGCCCTCCATCACCTTGCCCACCACCGATGTCAGGCTGACAGGCCTGTAGTTCCCTGCCACCTCCCTTGATCCCCCCTTGTGGATAGGCACTACATGCGCCACCTTCCAGTCTTGGGGCACCCACCCTGTCCTCAGAGAGATGGTGAAAAGCTCTGCCAGGGGTTTCGCCAGGACATCTGCAAGTTCCTTCAGCACTCTAGGATGTACTTTATCCGCCCCCGTGCTCTCGTCTTAAGGGAGCTAAGGGCTTCCTCACTCTCTGCTGTGATTTCCACTCGGTACCTCTTCTCCCTGCTTAGCCCTCCCCACCTGCCAGTGATGCCTCCCTCCCCAGACCTGCCGATCGGTAAGGGTCCCCTCCTCATTATCTCTGTCTCCTCCATGTATGATGCAGCACCCCCATTTTCCCTGGTGAAAACTGAGGTGAAGTACTCATTTAGTACCTCAGCCTGCTCCCCCGGGTCTTGTGCCCATCTCTCCCCTGATTTAATCCTGCTAATCTGCCCCTTCACCCTTCGTCTTTCCCCAATGTATCTAAAGAACCCCTTTTTCCCTCTCCTAATTTCCCTGGCCAGGTTCTGCTCCTTCCTTGCCTTAGCCGCCCTCACCACTCTAGTGGCCCTTCTAGCCATCGGCTCGTACTCCCCTTGATCCCTTTCACTCGAGCACTTGAATTTCTTATAGGCTGCTTTCTTTCCCGCACCACCTCCTGGACCTCCCTGGTCCACCAACAGGGTTTTGGGCCCACCGATTTTTGCCTTACTCTTGCACAGGTGCTGGTAGCATCCTGCACCCCTCTCCTGATGATTTCCCACCTACTATCAGCGTCCCATGTCTGACCCAATCCCATCCAAATGCTCCTTAAGGATCCTTCCCATTTCCTTAAAATCCGCCCCTGAAATCGGGTTACTCTCGCCTTGTGCAGCCTTCTACCCTCCTATGTCCAGGCAGAACCAGACCGTGGCATGGTCACTCCCGCCAATGGGTCCCTTACCCAGGCCCCCAATCTGGTCACTGTCTGCCAGGACCACATCCAGTACCGTGCCTCCCTTGTCGGTTCCCTCACCTGCTGAGTTAGGAGCGCGTCTTGAAAGACATCTAACAACCTCTGTTCCTGGTCACAGAGGATGTCATAGTCTCCCCAGTCTGTTCCTGGCATGTTTAAGTCCCCCAACACCACCACCGTTCCTCTGCCCAGTCTGCAGTGTCTCCTAACATCTGCCACCAGACTGTCCTCCAGCTCCTCCGCCAGGGCAGGGGGTCTATACACCACTCCTATTTTTACTCTCTTGCCCCCCCTTGTTATCAAGGTGACCCAAATCGCCTCCACGGTTCCCTCCGCCTCCTCTACTCCCCCTATGCCAATGCAGTTTTTGACTATCATTGCTACCCATCCTCCCCTTCCCTCGCCCCTGTCCTTCCTGAACATAGTGTAACCCTCCAGGTTCAGGTCCCAGTCATGTCTTGCAGTGGCCCAAGTCTCAGTGACCGCTGCCACATCCACTGCTCCCTCAGTTAACATCCCTGGAGCTCAGGCATTTTATTGCCCAAGCTCCTGGCATTTAGCAGGACTACCTTCCACCCTTTCCCTATAGTTCCATTTCCCCTGCTCGTGTTCCCATGGGGATTCTGTTTTCTCCTGGTCTGCACTTTGCTAGTTGGCCTTTTCCTGCAATCCTCCTGGTCCCCAGGGGGGTGGAGACAGAGTCCCTCCTTTATCGGCACCCCCTTGACAGCCTTTTCTCCCATCCCACCCCTCTTCACAAGTTTAAACCCCACTTTTCACCAATGAACTCCTCTATTTTCAACTTAAGGATTCCCCTCCCCTCCAAATTGAGATGTAGTCTATCTCTAGCATACAGCTCCTTATCCTCCCAGGTCTCCCCCCAATCCCCCATCAACCCATACCCTCTGGCCTCACACCACTCCCTGAGCCACTGGTTTATCTCCCTAATTTTCCTTTTGTGTTCCCCACTAGTCCTTGGCACTGGCAGGATTTCTGAGAAGGAAACTGTGCATCCTATGTCATGACAGACTCTTGCGAGCTCCTGAATCTTGCCTGTATCTCTAGCTCGCTATTCCTCAATATCATTTGTACCCAGGTGGACCAGTATGTCTGGGAACCCCACAGTCCTTTGCCAGCTGATATACCTCGTGCTTAGCCTTGTGCACTGTTAGTCCAGGGAAGCATCTTGTTCTAACTGGCCAGGCTTCTCCCTCCCTATCCCATTTGATACCCCGATCATAGAATCCCCCAGCAGGAGCACTCTGACCACTCCTTTTCCTCCATTCCCCCTTCCATGTCCCTCATCCTTTCTACCGGCCCCTCCACCCAGCTGGCTCCTTGTTCCTCCCCCTATCTGGGTGCCACATGCCACCCCCTCCTTATTTACCATGGCCACCCCTCCCTCCAATCCTATGCCTCTCCTCCTCCTGATTATCCTTCTGTACCTCTACATCCCCCTCACTGCTCGCAACTGGTCCTTCTCCCCCATCTGCTAAACTAGCCTGGCTCATCCTCCCTTCCTTCCTGTCTCCATTTAGTTCCTCCTTGCTCGTCGTGCTCCCCTGGCCTAAACCCTCAGCTCCCTTTACTGAATCCTCCTTGTACTTCTGGTCCTTCTCCTTTACCTTTCCTCCCAACTGGTCCTTCTCCTTGCGCTTTCCTCCCTCTTCCCCCTGCCCATCCTGCTCTGATTCACTGCTCCCCCCATTCTCCTGCATTCCAGGTCCCCCCCTGTTCTTCCTGCTATCTGGCCCCTGCCTCCTGCCTCCCACTCCCTTTCCATCTCTAACCACCTCTGTCGTGGCTACATCATCCCCCTCATCCTTGAGCAGAAGAAGAGAATTGAAGCGGTTACTGCGTGTAAGGTCTGATCCACCTCCCCGCCTTGCTTCCTTCTGTCCAGCACTGGCCATCTGCCTACTTCCCTGAGAATGTTGTCCCTCTGTCCCCCCTTTGTTTGGCTGATCCTCCTATCAATCACAACAAAGGCTCCCCCTTCAGGTGCTAAAAGGTGCAAAAAAACCCAAAATACAATTCCTACAGATTTTGACTCCAGACAGCTCCTGTAGTTTGGCTCCATTTTAGGTCCCATCATAACTGATTGGTCCAATTCGCAGTCCAGGAACAAGACAGTGGAGATAAACAAAACAGTCCTTGTTGCAAAGAAGGCAGGTTAGACAAACTACATCATCATCATCACTCTAAATGATTTTCAGCAAATAACTGATATACTAACATACTAAAAGCCAGCAGTATAGGCCAAATGGTCTGTCTTGTCTGCTCGAAAACCAGCAACCTAATGGCAGCCTGCCTAACCCCCCAACCCCCAAGAGTGTCTTCTCTAGATTCAGTTTCCCCTTGAACCTGTCCCACCCGTTCTTGAAGCCCTCCACCGTGCCCTCCTCTACCAGCCTCCCAGGAAGCGCATTCCACGGCTCCACCACCCTCTCAGTGAAAAAATGCCTAAATAGTTACATCTTTCAACAGAGCTCCCTCTCAGATTACTTATGATTGCAATCCAGGCAGCTCTTAATGATACAGTACACAGAGGCTATACAGGCACTCTCTGGCAATCACATTTAAACTGCTAAAATGCAGGACACCAGCCTGGCAGTGAGCATTTAGGCAAGTTCAAGGAAGACTTTTCGGGAACCTCCATTTGTAGGGGGGTTACACTAGGACGGTAATGAACAACTATAACTAAGAAAACCATATAATATAACTCTCTCTCCCTCTCTAAAAAGGGGGAGTGTCAAGTGCACCCCTGAGGTGCAACACTGCACCTGCCAGCCCACTTCCCAAAAAACAGGTTCTGAGAGGGGAGGCAGGGGGAGGTCAGAATACAGCAAGACTCCATTACAAGAAACACAATTACTAAGGTGAGTAATTTTTTTCTTCAAACAACTTGAAGTCTTGCTGTATTCTGACAATATGCAGACTACCAAGCAGTACCTCCATGGAGGAGGGACGGAACCTATTTTGGTATCAGACTCTGCAGTACTGCTCTACAAAACCTAGCATTACTCCTAGCCTGGCTATCCAGGGAGTAATGCTTGGTGAATGTACGGACTGTTTTCCAGGTGGCTGCTTTGCATATTTCTAATAAGGGTATATCCCTGGCAGCAGCCAGAGAAGCAGCTGTACCTCTAGTTGAATAAGCCCTCGGGCCTGAGGGGGGTACTTTGCCTAGCTTTTCATAGCAGAATTGTATACAAGAGACAATCCACCTGGCAATAGTTCTCTTAGTAGCAGGTTTACCCTTTCCCACTTCACCATAAGTGAGGAACAACTGGACGGAGTCAAACCTAAGTGCCTTAGTACGCTCAATATAGTAGCTAAGAGCCCTTTTAACATCTAAACTGTGTACTCTTCTCTCTCCTGAAGAAGAATAATAAGTGAAGAAAACAGGAAGAGACATGGATTGGTTCAGACGGAAGTCTGAAACCACTTTGGGAAAAAACTTCTGTTGGTTCTAAGGACCACCTTATCTCTATGGTATGAGATAAAATCAGGCTCCACTGACAGAGCTTATAATTCACTGATATGGCTGGCAAAGGTAATACCTATCAGGAACAGAGTTTTCCAAGTCAAGTACTTAAGTTCTGCTGAGGCCAAAGGCTCAAAAAGGGGCTGAATAAACTGAGCAATGCAAAGATTAAAATCTCAAGCAGGAGTAGGATTCCTAAAGGGAGGATTGGTATGAAGCAATCCTTTGAAGAATTTACAGAAAACAGGGTGAGGTGCCAGTGAGCAGGACTTCCCTACTGACAGAAATGCAGAAACAGCTGACAAGTGTACTTTGAGGATAGCTGGTCTGAGGCCTAAGCCATTAAGGTGAACCATATAATCCAGAACTGTAGCCAAGTCAGCAGAATCTGGGGATATGTGCTTATTAGAAAGTACAGTTACGTAAGAACTTACTGTAACAGTAGATCATCGAGAACAGCTCTTACAGCAGGTTACACCATTAGGACTGAAGCTGGCAGGCGCCAGGACCCCACGTCAATTTTCTAGCTAGCAGTCTTCAGCGGGGACCGCCTCCGACGTCGGTCCTGCCCCCGACGTCAGGTGTAGTACATAAGGAGGTGGTCCCCCCATAATCCTCAGTTCTCCTGCCGGAGACTCCCGGCCGCTAGATGACATCAGAAGAGAAGACCGAGGATCCGCCACCAGATGGCAAAGACTACAGAATAGGAATGTCCCATCCCATAAGATGGGTGCTTGACTACGACCTACCTCCAAAAAAAGGGGGATGGTGGGCAGGAAGGTGCCTGCTGCAAGAGCTGTTCTCGAAGATCTACTATTATGGTAAGTTCTTACGTAACTGTACTATCTTACTTCGAGATACAACTCATGCAGCAGGTTACACCATTAGAACTGATTTCCAAGCAGTAGTGGCAATCATGCACCACCGGGAGGAGGAAAGGTAGAGACCTTGATATAACTTGAGCCTAGGAAAGAAGTCCCTGAAGGACGGTTAGACCAAACCCCGCTCTTTGCCTTGATGCAATGTCCAGACTGTAATGCCTGACAAAGGTATGCACAGAGCTCCAAGTAGCTGCAGTGCAAATAGCTGAGGTGGAGACGTTCTTTAACGCCGCAAAAGAAGTTGCCACCCCTCTTGTGGAATGACTCTTGACCGTGCCCAGTAAGGGTTTATTGCGCTTGTCATAGCAAAAAGTGATGCATTGGATAATCCACCTCGAGAGTGACTGTTTGGACACAGGAGCTCCTTTCATCCTGTGAGCAAAGGAGACGAAAAGTTGGTCCGACTTTCGGAGCTGTTTGGTTCTGGTCAGATAGTATCTGAGGCACCAATGCACATCGAGGGTGTGCAGAAGGGCTTCTCCTTGATTAGTGTACCTTGGGAAATACACTGGTAGATCAATATCTTGGTTAAGGGTGAGAGCTGAAACCACCTTAGGCAAAAACTTTGGATTTGTCCTTAGGGATACCCTGTCCTGATAGAAAACCAAATAAGGCTCTTTGCACATAAGAGCATGCAGTTCCGAGATCCTTCTAGCTGAAGTAACAGCAACTAAAAATAAAGTTTTCCAAGAGAGAAAACGTAGCTCGCAATCCATGGCTCGTTTAAAAGGTGGCAGCGTAAGCTGCTCCAGGACGAAGAGTAAGCCCCAAGGAGGGATTGGATCTTTGATGGGTGGCCTAAGGTGGAGGACTCCCCTTAAGAAGGCATGAGTAGTGTCCAGCTGGGCCACTGTCTGATGGCCTACGGGGCATGGCAAGCAGAAATTGCACAAAGGTGCACTTTAATTGAGGAGTAAGCCAGTCCGGAGTGGAAGAGGGAAAGCAGGTAGTCCAGAACTAGCTTTTCAGGACAGTCTAACAGCGAAAAACCATGCGCTTGAGCCCACAAAGAGAATCTATGCCATTTCATCGTGTACGTTGCGTGGGTTGCCAGTTTTCTAGTGGCAGAGAGTACGTCTGCCACTTCTTGCGAGACCCGGATCACATCATGGCTATGTCTCTTGGAGCCAAGCATGCAGGTTCAATGAACGTAACTCTGGGTGGACCAATGAACCCGCCTCCTGAGACAAAAGATGGGAGCTGATTGGCAAAGGAACTGGAGGTTCCCAGGATAGCTGGTGCAGAAGAGGGAACCAACTCTGTCTGGGCCAGAAGGGCGCGATCAGAATGAGTGTCGCTTGCTCCCTGTGAAGTTTTAAGAGAACTATCTGGATCAACGAGAAAGGAGAGAAGGCATAGAGGAATCTGCCCACCCAGGAGAGGGACTAGCGTCTCGCCAGAAAACACCAGGCCCTGGATCTAGCAAGCAAAAATTGGGCAGTTTTGCGTTAGATGGGGACACGAAAAGGTCCAACTCTGGAGTGCCCCATCTGTGAAACAGATCCTCTGCCACCTCCTGTAGAAGTTCCCACTCTTGGACTCTGACCTGAGAGTGGCTCAGACTGTCTGCAACGGTGTTGTCCACTCACAGGACATGTACTGCAATTAGGTTTGCGCCGTGTTGCAATATCCACTCCCACACTCTCATGGCCTCCCTGCAAAGCAGGTAGGAGTGAGTGCCTCCTTGTTTGTTGAGGTAATACATCACTGTGGTATTGTCTGTTTGTAACAGGAGTGTACCTGGTGGAATCTCCGACTGGAAGGCTTGCAGAGCGTAAAGGACTGCCCTCATTTCCAAAATGTTGATGTGGAAATGAGACTCCTGGGCTGTCCACAGGCCCTTAGACTGAACCCCGTTGATGTGTGCTCCCCTACCCGAGCCCTGAGGCTTCTGTGGAGAGGGTCACAGTCGCAGACGGTGCTGTGAAGGGAATCCCCACAGAGAGGTTCCCAGGATTTAGCAACCATTGCCAATCCCGAATTACAGCATTCGTGATTTAGATTGGATGTTTCAGATGGTCTTGCCTTTGGTCCCATAGCACCCTTAGCATCCACTGGGTTACCTGCATGTGGAGACGTGCCAGCGGGACTGTTGCAATGGCCACAGCCATGTGTCCGAGCAGGCGAAGGACCGATCTGGCTGGGACGGTCTTCTTCACCAACAAGTCCCTGATGAGGGATCTGATGTATTCCGCTCTGTCCGAGGGAAGAAAAGCTTTCCCTCTGATGGTGTCCAGAACTGCTCCTATAAACTGCAGTTTCTGGGACGGCACCAGGAGGGACTTCTCGTAGTTGATGAGAATACCCAGTGAATGAAAAAGGGACTGGGTGCAGTGAATGGCTGTCATCAGTGCCTCCCTGGAGGGCGCCATGAGAAGCCAGTCATCCAGGTATGGGAACACATAGTGGCCTTGTCTCCTCAGAGACGCCGCTATGACTGCCATGCACTTCGTCAATACACGAGGTGCCGATGACAGCCCATAGGGAAGAGCTCAGAACTGATAATGGCGGCTCTGAAACTCAAAGCGCAGGAACCTCCAGTGCGTTTGAGCAATGGGAATATGCAGGTAGGCATCCTGCATGTCCAAAGACGCCAGAAAGGCATCTTGCTTCAGCATGGGAATTAGGCCCAGAAGGGTCACCATGCGGAAGTGTTTGTAAACGACTGAAAGGTTGAGGTAGCTGAGGTCCAGTATTGGACGGAGGTCCCCTGTTTTCTTTGGAACCAGGAAGAAGTGAGACTAGTACCCTAGTCCTCTCTGGTTCTCTGGAACGTGCTCTAAGGCTTCCTTTTCCAGAAGCACGAGCACTTCCTGCTGTATGAATAGGGCATTCTGACCCGAATATCGGGGAGAGCAGGGGAGGTCTTGTGGGTGGACTGCCTACGAATTCTATATAGTGGCCTTTTTCGACCAGTTGCAGAACCCACCTGTCGGTGGTGATCAACTGCCACCCTGGCAAGTGGCATGCAATGCGACCCCCGACTTTCTTTTCCCATTGATCCTGAGGAGGGGCGGGGGCGCCGGGAAGGAGTCATGCTGTGGCAGCGTTTGATCTGGCAGGCTGTGCCGACTTTACAAATCGTTGTCCTCTGCCTGGCGATGACTTGGTCTGGGCCTTGCAGGTGAAAGTGCCCCTCTGCTGCTGGCCGGAACGTGGCTGTTGTCTTTGTAGCTGGCCACGGAAGCAGCTCTGGTTCATACGAAAGGAACTGGGCCGAGACCTGTACATGGCCCGTACAGATCGGACTGCCTTCCATGCGTCCTGAAGTTTGGTGATTACTCTCTTGGAGGCTTCACCAAATAGGACCTCACTGTTATGGGGACATCTAAGATGTTCTTCTGGATGTCCGGGGAAAAACCGGAGACACGGAGCCAAGAGTGTCTCCAGAGACACACGCCTGAGGCTGCAGCTCCGGCTGAAGAGTCTGCAGAATCATATGCGGCTCTAAGCACCTGGGTCCCCACATCCAAACCCGTGCAAAGGAGGTTCAAGAGCTCCTCCTTTTGGTCGCCATTGGGCATCTTCTCAACCAGGTCCTGTCCCTGTTCCCACAGAGCATTCTAGAATTGAACCATGTGGGTGAGGTGATTCAGTGACCTGATGGCGCAAGTCGCAGCCGCGTACGTGCGCCTACCCAGGACATTCAATTGCTTGGATTCCTGGTCCGTGACTGTGTGCTCAAATGCTGAGGTCTCTCAGACCAGTCATGTGAAGCAGTGATGACCAGGGAGTCAGCCAGAGGATGGTTCACCAGATACTAGTCCTCCCTAGGGGCCTTGTATAGGCAGTCAGCCTTCTTTGGCACTGCTGGAGTGGAATGCGGACATTTCCAGGCAGCCTTGGTGACATCCGCAAAGGTATCGACCAAGGGCCGCACTACCACAGTCTTTGGGTCTTTCTGCCGAAGGTAGCGAGCAAGGCATTGTCTCTCAGGGTCAAGTTCTTCAGCATCCCACCCCATATTCTCCTGGATGTGCCTCATGATCTCTGTGAAAGAAGGATCATACGGAGGAGATCTAGGTAGGTCGTGTGGGTCTGGAGAGGGAATGCTGATGGGAGAAGGAGATCTGGAGCGCCCTGAGGTGTCAGATCTGGAATCCTCCCCAGACAGGGTGTACCGGCGGCGTCTAGGTCTCTTGGGACTGGGTGACCCTGAGGTGGATCTGAAGGGAGGTCTTCTCCTTTCTGATGATCTGCCCGGAGGACATGGTGTTTGCTCCTTGGGGGTTGGCAGCTGTCCTACAGGCCCCTTGGGCGGATGAGGAGGTGTAGGCAGTGAAGGAGAAGGAGGAGGTGGAGTCGGAGCAGGAGGAGGACGTGTGGCGACCGCATCTTTTTCTGATTGTGTCCCACCAGAAGGTAAAGAGTTCCTTTACCTCTGCCAAATTCATGCCTGACAACGGGCTTGATGCCGGTGGCCTGTCACTGGGGTTGGGCGTCAGGTCCCCAGGGGTCTCCGAATCTGGGGAAGGTTCCCGTGGGAGCCCAGCATCTCCAGTGTCGCCCGCCTGGTCCTCGGGCTGTGTGGTATCCTCCTCCGACGAGTCCTTCTGACCAGCATCCGCTGGCAACGGTGGTGCGGTCCTTTTCTCTGGGAACGCCGACGTCGGTCCCCTGGCCGACGCCCTAGGAGGCGAACGCCTGGCTGGCGACAGTTGTTTAGGCATTGCCGGCTCCTGGGAGCACCAGTGGTGTTTGGCCGACGTCCGGTGGGCCGACACTGGGTCCGACATCTGTTTGAGGGATGTCAGGTCCTTGGTCTTGCGAGGAACCAGATCCGACCCATGCGGAGGCTGGGAAACTGACCTGGCGTCGGAGTTCCGCCAGCAGGAAGAAGATTTATGGCACTCCCCGGACTTCGACGAGGCCTTAGATGGAGTGGAAGAGGCAGACGGCCTGGAAGTCTTCAGGGGCTGCAAAGAAGAGGAACCGCTGGAGGATCTGACCTGAACCGGGGGAGGTTGCGATTGAGCCCTGGAGGGAGAGCGGCCCGATCGCGAGCCCTAGCTTTGGGAGTCCGAGGCCTGCACCAGGGACCTGTGCCTTTCCTTTTCCCGGTGTTTGTCCCAGTGTTTGTGGGTTTTACCCAACGACTCCCCCCTGGAGGAAGGTTCTTTATCCATGGTTTTCAGTTTCTCCTCCAAGAGAAATGCTTGAAGGGCCTTCTGGCGGCAGATCCTGGTGCGATTGTTGAAGCCCTGGCAGAAGGAGCAGGCCTTGGTATCGTGTTCTGGGCCTAGGCAGTGCACGCAGGCCGAATGTGGATCTTTGAAGGGGATCTGTTTGCTGCAGGCACACTTCTAGTGGTGACCCTCAAGAGAAGTAGCTGAAGAGAACATCAATTGAATCCAAAGTCATGAAGAAAGACGAAATCATCGTAGTTCTAAAGGTCGTTGCACGCTAGAAAAGAGACCGAGAGGCCGATACTGGCGATGTCAACGGCGGGAAAAGAACTGGGGATTATGGGGGGACCGCCTCCTTATGTACTCGCCCTGACGTCGAAGCGGGACCAACGTTGAGAGCGGTCCACGCCTGAAGACTGCTAGCTAGAAAGTTTCCGTGGGGTCTCGCGCTTGCCGGCTTCTGGTCCTAATGGCATAACCTGCTGCAAGAGCTGTATCTTGAAGTAAGATCACCAAATGCTGAATCTTTTCCATTTGGAATTATAAGTTTCTCTGGTGGCAGGTTTTTGAGAGGACTTGATAATGTCCAGAACCCCTTGAGACAAATTCAGACTAGCATATTCTAGCTCTTCAAGAGCCATGCCTTGAGACTGAGAAACCGAAGGTTGGGGTACCAAATTCTACCCTGAGTGGAGGAGATCAGATTGTGATTCTTGGGAAGAGCTAAGGGAAGATAGACTGCCAGGGACAGTAATAGAGGATACCAAGGCTGTCTGGCCCAGTCTGGAGCAATCAGGATCACTTTGCAAAACTGTGACCTTATCATGACCAGAACCTTGAACAGTAGAGGAAAGGGAAGGAAGGCATATAGAATGTTTCCTTCCCAGTTCAAAATCAGAGCATCCAGAGGGGCTGAGCGCAAAACTGGGGGTCTGCAACAAAAGAGAGGAAGTTGGTGATTGTTTGGGGCTGCAAAGAGGTCTATCTCTGGAGAGCCCCACCTTGAAAATATTACCTTCAGCACTAAGGGGTCATGATGGCCCTGAGAAATCCTGCTCAAAGCATCTGCTAGCACACTGTCCTTCCCTGGAAGGTGGACTGCTATCAGAGAAGTCTGTAAAGAATAAGCCAGGGACCATAATTTCATGGCTTCTGTGCACAAGGCCATAGGCTGGGTGCCTCCCTGCTTGCTGATGTACCACATGGCAGTGGTGTTGTCCATTCTGACCTGAACCACCTTGTTCTGTACTGATTCTGAGAAGGCTTGTAGAGCCAGGCACACAGCCCTGTGCTCTAGGAGACTGATGTGAAGAAGAGACTCCTGAGAGGACCACACTCCCTATGCTGAAAGTGCTCCCAAGTGAGCACCCCATCCCAGGAGAGAGACATCAGTGGTGAGAACCACAGAATGAGACTGGGTGATGAATGGGATTCCTTGCGTGAGATTGTTCTGGTCCAACCACCACTGGAGAGCTTGGATCAGAGTCCGAGTCACTGGACTCAGATTGGTTAGAGGATCTTTTTTCTGTGACGAAAAGGTCCTCAAGTGGAACTGAATGTCCCTCATCTGATATCTGGCACCTTGTACCACTGCATTGGAGGCTGCCAGGTGGCCCAGGAGTTGAAGAAAATGCCTTGCTGGTTGAGACACCAGAAGATGAAAGGAAGAAGCCAGATCTGTGAGGGCCTTTACCCTTGCTAGAGGAAAAAAGGCTCTTGCTTGGACAGTGTCCAACTCTACCCCTGTAAAGGTCAGGAGTTGCACTGGTTCGAGAACTGACTTTGGAAGATTAAGGAGGAATCCTAGAGAAGAAATTACTGAATCACTTATAGGTCTGACTTGACTTGGTCTGGAGACTGCCCCACAGTGAGCCAGTCATCCAGGTATGGAAATATGGAGATGTTTTGTCTCCTTAGAAAGGCCACTACCACTGCTAGGCATTTTGTGAATACCTTGGTGCTGATGTTAGCCCGAAGGGCATTGCTCTGAACTGATAATGGCCTGAAGGCAATTCGAACCTGAGGTACTTTCTGTGGGAGCACCTGATGGGAATGTGAAAGTAGGCATCCTTGAGGTCCAGGGAGGCTAACCAATCCTCTGGCCTCAGAGAGGGAAGAAAAAATTACTCACCTTAGTAATGTTGTTTCTTCTAATGGAGTCTTACTATATTATAGACATTAGCAGTTTGATCCAGCTCTAGAACTGCCTCGGAGTGAAATGGTTAAAACCATTCCAAAATAGAATTTGGCACAGAGCAGCTCTATCTGTGTCATTTCAAACTTGAACTGTCAGATCTTTACGAGCCAAACTCACTAAGGTCTGTGTGGAAGCTGTAACTACACTAGCCAAATGGCTACCTAAATAATAACAACCATTGATAGTCCCAACACCCAAGACTCAAGTCAGGGACCAGAAATACTAACACCATTCTAATAATATGAAAATGGAACATAAGTATAATAAAACACACACACGCATACACATACATACTCCAAAGTCCCAAAGGGGACAAAATGCTAACAGGACATAAGTAGGCCCACACTAAGTTGCCCGCACCCCACCAAGTAGAGGTTCTGAGAGGGCAGGTTGGGGAGGTTCATAATATAAAGACTCCATTAGAAGAAACAACATTACTAAGGTGAGTAATTTTTCTTCAAACAACATGAAGTCTTGCTATATTATAGACATTAGCAGAATACACAGCAGTACCTCCATGGAGGAGGGCAGAACCTACTTAGGAATAGGCTCTGAAGAACAGCTGTGCTAAACCGAGCATCCTCCTGGCCTGGACATCCAGGGAGTAATGCTTGGTAAAAGTGTGTACCGCTTTCCCAAGTAGCAGCCTGGCAAATCTCTAATAAAGGGATATCTCTGGCAGCAGCTAGAGACGCAGCTGTACCCCTGGTAGAATGAGCCCTCAAACCGGGGCTCTGCCCACTTTCTGATAACAAATTGGATACAAGAGACAATCCACCTGGCTATTGATCTCTTAGTGGCAGGTTTGCCTTTCCCAACTTCACCATAGGTAAGGAAAAGTTGAGGATTCAACCTGTGACCTTGGTACGCCTATATAATAACTAAGAGCTCTCTTAACATCCAGGCTGTGCAACCTCCTCTCACCCAAGAGGAGTGATCAGTGAAAAATACTGAAGGGAGATAGATTGATTAAGATGGAAATCTGAAACCACCTTAGGCAAAACTTCCTATTAGTCCTAAGGACTACCTTATCCCTGTGGAAAGAAATAAAGTCAGTCTCCACTGACAAGGCTTGCAATTCACTTATGCGCCTGGCAGAAGTGATAGCCACTAGAAAAACAGTTTTCCAAGTTAGGTACTTAAGCTCTGCAGAAGACAGAGGTTCAAAAGGGGTTGCATTAACTGGGCAATGCAAACATTAAGGTCCCAAGCAGGGCCGGTTCCCAAGGGAGGATTAGTATGGAGTAATCCCTTAAAAACTTGGAAAACACAGGATGAGAGGAAAGAGGGATGACTTTCCTGTTGACACAAAAGCAGACACAGCTGCCAAATGAACTCTCAGGGTAGCTGGTCTGAGACCCAAGGAATTAAGATGTACCATGTAATCTAACAAAATGGGCAATTCAGCAGATTCTGGGAAATATTTTTCCAGCACACCAAATGGAAAACCTTTTCCATTTAGAACTATAAGTAGCTCCTAGTGGAAGGCTTTCTGGAAGCCTTTAGGATCTCAAGAACACCCTGAGAGAGGTGTAAATCAGCAACTCTAACTCTCAAGAGCCAGGCCTTGAGGTTGAGGGATTTGAGGTCCGATACCAAACCCTTCCCTGGGCACAAGTCAACAGGATTGTGATTCCTGGGGAGGCACAGGGAAGATGGACTGTCAGAGACAGAAGGAGTGGGTACCAGGGCTGCCTGGCCAATCGGGCAATCAGAATCACCCTGCAAGGCTGAGATCTGATTTTGACTAGTACTTTGAATAGGAGAGGAAAGGGGGGGAAAGCATAGAGGAACTTCCCCTCCAAATCCAGAAGAAGGGCATCCAGGGGAACTGAGCCCAGCACTGGAGGCCTGCAACAGAACAGAGGAAGTTTGTGATTGTCTGGGGCTGCAAAAAGATCTATCTGAGGGATGCCCCACCTGGCAAAACCAATTCTGCCCCTATAAAGGTGAGTACCTGGACTGGTTCCAGAACCGACTTTGGTAGGTTTAGCAGAAAACCCAGGGAGGTGAGAAGCTGCTGGGTGACCTGCAGGTGAGATTTTACCTGCTCTGGGGACTGGCCTACAATGAGCCAGTCGTCTAGATAGGAAAACAGCAATCCTCTGCCTCCTTAGTGGGCCACTGCCACTGCTAGACACTTTGTGAATACCCTTGAGCAGAGGTAAGGCTAAGGGCATTGCTCTGAACTGGTAATGACCTGAGGGCAGTTCAATCTGAGGTACTTTCGATGGGATCTTCTGATTAGGACATGGAAATAGGCATCCTTGAGGTCCAGGGAGGCTAGCCAGTCCCCTGGCCTTAGGGAAGGTAAAATCATTGCCAGAGTTACCATTTTGAACTTTGGTTTCAAAAGATGCTTGTTCAGATATCTGAGATCTAAAATGGGCCGCCATTCTCCTGTCTTTTTGGGGTAAGGAAGTATCTGAATACAGACCCCTGCCCTGATGCAGGGAGGAACCTTTCTACTGCTCTGAGAGCTAACAGGATGAGACCTCTGTTTCCAGAGCGAGGGTCTCTGAAGCACTTGCAGGTAGAAAAAGTCTGCTTCTCAACTTGGGAAACTTTTGAAGCTGAGAACCAGACCCTGGCTTACTACTTCCAGAACCCACTTGTCTGAGGTTAAAGAAGCCCAATTCTGACTGAAGTAAGCCAGCCTGCCCCCACTGGTACAGGAGAATCGGCCCTGGGCACCCCATCAGGGTGCCTGTTTCAGGAGCTTTAGGCTGGGGGTGGGAGCAGGTCTGCCCACCCTGCCTGCCCCTGCCTCTGAAGAAGCCCCTCTGAGCATAGGCAGAGGAGGCCTGAGTCTGGTAGAAGGCCTGTGAAAAGGCCTACCCCTCACCCTGGGGCATGCCTTGAGGAGTGGCTTGCCGCCTTAGCCTGGGCACTCTTGTAAGTAGTCCCATATTCATCCATCTTTCTTCATGTAATTCTCTCTGTCTGCTCTCCAAACAGAGAATTTCCCACCACAGGAAAATCCATAGCCTTAGTCTGGGTATCCTGTGACAAACTAGTACACCTGAGCCAGGCCAACCTACGAAAGCTACAGATGTGGCCATGACCCTAGAGGAAACATCATTAACATCCACAGCAGCATGAAACTGAACCTAGAGGCTTCAATGCCATCAGCAGCCACCTGTTCTAGTTCACTAGCCAGCTGGCCATGGGCCTGCTTGGCCAATTGCATAACAGTATCCCATCTAGATTTCTGATACCTAGCTACATAAGCCATATAATTTGCTTGCCTGAGTCCCAGAGAGGCTGCCATATACTGTTTTTTGCCATGGCATCAATCTTCCTGGACCTTGTCAGGAGGATGAAGCCAAGGGAATATTAGTTTTATCACAGGCAGCAGCCTGAACTACCCCAACATGACTGCATTGCTTGAGAAAGGAATTCTGTATCAGGGCCTGACAATGTATACCTTCTGTCCATCTTTTATCTACAGGAGGCACAGAATTAGGAGCTTTTAAAATTTTAATTGTTTGTTTCCTAAAAGACTTATGTAAAGGAATAGACAATCTCCTAGACTCTGGAATATCCATCATTTCTACAAAATCAGGCTCCTCTTGCTCATCCACAGCCTCTTCTAAAGGAAGCTGAGGGTTTCAGCAACTTTTTATAAAACATAAAATGAGATGGGGACTCAGACAGCATAGGGGAGATTCTAAAGGTCTGTCTGGGGAGATGTCCGTTCAATGGGCACACCCAGACCTTCCCAGCCACATTCATACTGTTCATAATCCTCCTCCCCCTCCTCTGGTTCATAAAATTCCTCAATATCATAATCCTGAACCACTGGGACCGGACGAACCGACCTTTTACCAGATAGTGGTGGTTCGGACGGACCCTGAGACAGTGACTGGACAATTTGTATGGCTTTTGTTATCTCTGCAGCAGTTGGAGAAGGAATTTTGGACTCCAGACCTGCTGATTTTCTTGTTTTCTTTACTGGAATTGGTTCCTCAGAACCAGCTTTTCTTTTGCCCGAGGAAGTCTGGCCCTGGTCAGAGGGCATCTCTGTTCTGCTGGCACCGAACCGGCTGGCCATCCGGGTCAGCGGACTTTTGGCCTCTGCCCCTGAGCCTGCCCAATCTTTTTTCCAGGGTGGCTGCAGGGAAATTTTACATACCTGGCAGTCTGACTGGAGGTGGTCAAACCCCAGACAATAAACACAGTGTGTGTGGGTCAGCCTTGGCAAAGACTTCCCCACAAACATCACAGTGTTGAAACCCAGTGGGCCCGGTTTTTTGGGTTTCAGACATAATGCCAGCCTAACCAAAAACTTGCTCCTTTAACGGCAGTGCTAGGAAGACACCTTATCGGTTCCTAACCGTGTCACTGGTATTGGAAAACGAATAACCGCTTTTTAGAACCGATAAGAACCTGGAACCGTACTTCTAAAATAGTAACTTTTAGTTTTAAATGAGTTTTAATCCACTGATCGGTTCAAACCGAACCGATAACTTACAAGTTCCACACAGACAAAACTTCATTTACTTACGTTACCACAGATAGAGCTTGAACCGAACGGTTTTATGGTTAAATAAACTATTCTCGGTTAAATCCAACCGAGAAAACACTTTTTAAACCGAGAAATGAACCGAGCAGAAGGAGAAATCTCGAGCGACTGTTCACTGAGGCGGAGTAAAGAATCTGACAGTTCAAGTTTGAAATGACACAGATAGAGCTGCTCTCGTGACAAAATTCTATTTTGGAATGGTTTTAACCATTTCACTCCGGGGCAGTTCTAGAGCTGGAACAAACTGCTAAAGTCTATAATATAGCAAGACTTCATGTTGTTTGAAGAATTATTCCCAGAGTCACCATTTTGAATTTTGTCTTTAGTAGATGCTTGTTTAGGTATCTTACATTTAGGATGGGTCACCACTCCTCTGTCTTTTTAGGGGTAAGGAAGTATCTGGAATACAAACCTTTGCCCCTGTGTACTGTAGGAACTCTCTCTCTATAGCTCTGAGAGCTAGTAGAGAGAAAACCTCTGCCTCTATGGCAATGGTTTTGAGATGTTTGCAGGGAAACGACCTGACCTCAGCTTTGAAATCTTTGAAGCTGGGGCCAGTCCTCGCTACTACCTCCAGGACCCACTTGTCTGAGGTAACAGACTCAGGCCTGGAAGTAGTAAGCCAGCCTGCCTCCTACTGGAGGTGGGGGGGGGTTTGACATGGGCTGACACATCAGGGTGTCTGCTTGGCAGGAGCCTTGGACTGAGAGGAGGATGCAGCCCTGCTCATCCCCCTTCTGCTTCTTCCTCTGAAGAACCCCATCTGAGGAAAAGGAGAGGAGGCCTGTGCCTGGTAGAAGGGCCTGTGAAAAGGCCTGCCCCTGCCCCTAGAATGCTGCTTTTGAGGAGTTGTCTGCCTTTCCTTGGCCTGTGCATTCCTATAGGTAGTCCTATATTCATCCATTTTCTTTATATAATTCTCTGTCTGCTCTCCAAACAGAGAATTATCCACCACAGGGAAATCCATGGACTTAGCCTGGGTGCCCTGTGAAAGGCTAGTACATCTGAGCCAAGCCATTCTCCGAAGAGCCACAGATGTAGCCATGACTCGTCATGAAAATCACTGGAGTCCACAGCAGCATGAAATTGGATCTTTGATGCCTCTATCCCATCAGCAGCCACCTCCTCGAGCTCCTTGGCTAGCTGGGGGAGCCTGTTTAGCCAGTTCCAGAACAGTATCCCATCTGGACTTCTGGTATCTGGCAGTATAGGCCATGTAGTTAGCCTGCCTGAGTCCCAAAGAAGATGCCAAACACTGTTTTTAGCCATGGCATCTATCTTCCTGGAATCCTTATCTGGGGGGTGTGAAGCCAAGGATATGCTTTAAGCCAAGCCTGCACAACCCCAACTAGGCTGCATTGCTTGTACAAGAAATCCGTACCTGAGCCTGACAGCATATACCTCCTGTCCATTCGTTTGTCCTCAGGTGAATGAGAATTTGGGGTCTTAAGCAGTCGTTGTGTCTGTTTCTCAAAAGATTTATGGAAGGGAACAGACAGTTTCTTGGACTCTGGGATGTCCATCATCTCCACATAGTCAGGCTCCTCTTGTTTCTCAACAGCTTCAACCAAAGGGAGCTGGAGGGTTTCTGCCACATTTTTGCAGAACATAAAGTGGGAAGGGGACTCAGAAAGCCTAGGAGGGGAAACACCAGAAAGTCTGTCTGGGGAGATGTCCGGTTCTATGGGCTCATCCAGACCTTCTATACTATCATCATCGTCATCGTCATCATCATAATCTTCATCCCCCTCCAGGTCCGGTTCATAATACTCTTCAGGGGAATAATCCGGAACTGGAGGAACCAACCAAACCGAACGCCTACATGATGGCGCTGGATCAGTTGGAACCAGATGGAGCGATTCCACAATATTAATCGCCCTGGCAATTTCCTCGGTGGTTGGACGATGCGGTTCTGGATCCGAACTGGCCGATTTGTCTTTCTTCTTTCTTTTTGACGGAACCGATCCCTCTGAATCGGCTCTCCTTTTGAATGAAGCAGTATCATCCTGGTCAGAGGGCACTCCTTCAGGTTCGGTCAGAACCGAACTGGGCTGGCCATCCGGGTCAGCGGACTTCTTGGCCTCCTTTTCCCTAAGCCTGGCCAATCTTTTATCCAGGGTGGCCTTAGGAACATTTTTACAGATTTAACAGTCTGAATCAAGGTGGTCAAACCACATACAATAAACTCAAGTGGTGTGGGGATCAGCCTTAGCAAACGCCTCCCCACACAAACTGCAGTGTTGAAACCCAGTGGGCCCGGTTTTACTTTTGGGTTTCTCAGACGTGGGCATCCTAACAAAAACTTACCCTTTACTTGGCTTCAGCCAGGCAAGACTCTCTTATCAGTTTCTAACCATGTTACGGGTATTGGAAAAAAACGTTAAAAACACATTTTTTTTAGAACCGATAAAGACCGGTACCTCACACTAACCCACAAATCCAAATAAAGAAACCCGACAATTGGTTCAGCCGAATCGATAAAGAACTTTTTTTTTCTTATAATTTCCACACAAAAACACACACTTTAAACAATCAGTCCATTACCTATACACTTACTGTACCACAGACAGGGATCTGAACCAAAAGAAAAAACATAAAATGGTATTTTTAACTGAAGTTTTACTTGTACCGAACCGAAAGCATAGGGGAGATCTCCGGAGCGACTGTTCAGTTAGGCGGAGTAAAGAATCTGACAGTTACACTTGGAAGTGCAGCAGACAGAGATGTGAACCAAGCTCGAGCTCAACGTCCTATGCTCTGGCATAGAGTTAACTCTTTCCTCTCTGGAGCAATTCAGGTGCTGGGGCTAATTGCATATTGTCAGAATACAGCAAGACTACATGTTGTTTGAAGTGTTCCCAGTCCACCGAAGATTGTCGCGCGGAGCTCCAGAGGTAAGTATGGGGTAAGGGGTGTGTGGAGAGGTAGAGTACGCAGAGGGGTGGGCACGTGGAGGAGGGGCATGGGGCTCAACATGGACCTTTTTACAGGATTTAAAATATAAAAAAGGCGTCAGGACACTTTTGGCACACTGCTGTGGCTCCTCAGCGTGCCACCTAGCCGGGTGTTTGTTTGGGAGGTGGGTACTGGAACTGATGGAGATTAGGCACCCCCATTGGCCATACAGTGTGGTGGGGGGGAGAGGGAGCACATGAGCTGAGAGGGACTGGGCACCCTCTCAGCACATAACAAATGGGGGGTGCATCATGCCAACAGGGATTGGGCTACCCCACTAGCAAATGAACTGGGGAGGGGGGCATGCCAACAGGGGGATTGAGAAACCCCAAGTCAGCTTTTATGGGGACTCTGAGGTGGATGGCAAGAGCCGCCGCCGGCTGCCAGCCGCCATGTTATAAGAAATGTTACACCAGACACAGCACTGCCCTGCAATGACAGGTCACTCCCTCATTGCAGAGGCAGATTCTTTTCAAGTTGATGGCACGCTGGCTGAACTAGTGTTAGCAGCAGCGTGCCACCGCATTGGGGAAAGCGGGCCAAGCCTCAAAAGGCACTGAGGGCACTGGCCCCAACAGTGCCATACCTCCATAACCCCACTTCTCTCCTAAGCTGTCACGAAATGTTTCTTGCAAATGCGTGCATGCAAACATAAAAAACAAAAACGAATGTATGAGTTTGAACTGTACTTTTTGCTGTACTGTTAAAAAAATTGATGCACATGTGCTTAATGTCTGAAAGCAGCAAATGTTATTATAGAATTGAAAGTGTTGGAAACCTATTTTTGTAAAACAGGTTCCCTCTTAAGGAGGGGTTGTATGTGACAGAGTAGAATAGGACCCTGTCCCATTTGTTATGAAGACAGTGTTTAAGTGCAAGGATCTTTCCTTTTCTGTCTCTTCTGTCTGGTTGCACAACCAAATTTTCCTGTGAGACCTCGGACTTAATCACCCTGAACAATCTTGCAATTCTTTGCCTCTCACTGTCTCTCAATTTTCTCTTGCTGTCTGTTTTTCCCTTCCTTGCATATCTATATCAGCTAATATAAAATTATGTGCAAATTAATGTATGGAATGAAACTGATATTGAGAATCCCTATTGCTTAGAATATATGCCTTGGTTAGGCCACACCTTGAATACTGTGTCCAAGTGTGGTCCCCTTACATTAAAGAGGACATCTCAAAAATTGAGAAGGTCCAGCGAAGATTCACCCGGGCTATTACGGGCATGGAGGGAAAGATTTATGATGAAAGGCTAAAACTTCTGAACATGTATCCCTTAAAGTGTAGGAGACTGAGGGGAGACTTATGTCTCATTTACAGTGCACTAAGGGATTCTGTCTATGGAACAGGATTAGGTCTGAGTCCGAATATAGAGTCAGTAATTGGAAACATAATAAACAACTATTGATGAGTAAATGGCATACTCTAAGAAGGAAAAATTGGTTCAGTATAAGATCCATTCCAATTTGGAATAATGTCCTAGCTCTAGTGGTGGATAGTCCAAGCATGGACTGCTTTAAATTTAATCTAGAGTCAGTGATGACTGATTCAATTAAATTCTGCCAAAATTTCTAGTAATTTTAAATGGCAAGCATTATGGACTTTAGTCTACTAGCTTGTATAAACCCATGAAACCTATATATATAGCATTACTGTTGAAATGTATATTAATTGTAGAAAACTAGAGGTTACTTGAGTGCAAATGCATGAGGCCTTTTTCATTTAATTTAATTTTATTTTTAATACTTGTAGATCTGATGAGCATATCTGCCCTTTTTCACAGATGACAAGTTACAACATTAAAATAAAACATTCAAGACAATATGATAACATACAATACATAAATATCAAATACATATAATTTAACATTTACCTCCTAGCATATGGTCAACAAACACATTCAAACTTATTAATGATCCACTGCTTAAGACGAAATGTATAACAAGGGACAGTTTTACACTCAGCCAGGTCAATAGGGACCTAATTAAAAAATAAAGGTGCACGATACAAAAGTGACCATTGGGCAATGACTTTTTTTACAAATGGTAATTTAAATACATATTTATTTTGACACCTAGTACTACAAACATGGAGAAGCCTGGGAAAAAGGTCGGAAACTAACACTGGTAAAAGACCATTTATAATTTTAAATAAAAAGTCTCCCATTTTATAGGAAATTCTATCCAACAAAGAGAGACACTCAGAGAATTTGTAAAGTTGACAATGATGAGTACGATAAGATGCACTTAACATAAACCTCAATATTGAATTATAAGTAACCCTCAAATTATTCAAAACTGTAACCTTGGTTGAAGAATAGATCAATAAACCATAATCAAAAACACTTAAAAGAAAACTATGAGCTAACAGCCTCCGAGAATCAACAGTTAAAAAGGCTTTAGCATGATACAAAAGACCTAATCTCTGATGGATAACCTTTTTTAGATGTTTAATATGTAAGTCAAAAGATAATCCACTATCCATAACTATTCCCAAACACTTAAAATTGTCAACCAACTCCATGGTAACCCCATCCCTATCCTTAATAGGAATAATCTCATCATCAATTCTACCAGGTCTACATGAAAAAAAAACCCCACAAATTTAGTGTTTTTTGAATTCAAGACCATATGGTTTGAACTCAACCAATCTTGAAAATAATCAAAATCAGTCTGAACATCATTATCTGCTGCATTTAAATTAATCCTCTCACTATAAATAGCCACATCAACTGCGTATAAAATCATGGTTGTTTTTTAACAAACACTTTGGGCAGAATTAACAAACAAAGAAAAAATAAGGGGGCCCAGGATAGAGCCTTTTTGCAAAAGGGGTTTCAGAAACACCCTGCCTGATATTTATGAGAACAGAACATTTTGCAAAAACAGGATGTTTGCTACAGGTGGGAGGTTAAAAAAGAATTATAAAAAGGCTAAGCTGCTACTGAAATTAGAGAGATTGCAAGAAATATTTTATTTTGCCTCTGTACATAGGTCTTATGAACAAGTTTATATATTTTTTTATGTTACTCCTACTATAAATAAAGCTTTGGTGAATTTTACAACTGCTCCTGGGTTTTCCCTGTGCTTCCTGACCTGTGCCTCGATGACAGATGTGCTCAACATAGTATTGTTTGCTCCAGCCTGCCTGTGCTGGATATCTAATGGGTGAAGGCATGTCATTCTTACAACAAGCATGGCAGTGAACACCTGACCCATTTCCTGTTGATTTTGTACCACTGGGGCTCCATGTGCCCTGATCCACAGACCCATGCTACTTTTTTGTGAAGTACTGGTAAAGCAGGGATGCAGAAGGAAAGGGAACTTATATGAAGATCATTAGATCTTATCCCGGCCATTGCAGCATAGTCAAGCAAGCCTTTGGCCACTTACAATTCTAACTGGCCTCAGTGACTTGAAAGGAACTAATGGTCCATGGTACTGCAAAACAAAAGATAAAAAACTGACCCAGATGAGACAAGACAGAATCCATAGGAAAGGCCCCAAGTGCTGGAGATAATAGTTCCACAGTTTGCATGATGGTAAGGCCAGCCCTGCAAGTATCTCATGGGGATCCAGCCTATGGTTAAAACTGACCCTGCAGTCTGTGTGTGTGGCAAAATAAACCACATCCACCTGTTTGGAGTATCTAGGGGTGAACAGAAAATAGTTCCTTCTGCACCTGCAATTTAAAATGATAACTGTCTTTCTCCGTGGTTCAGTTTATTCACTCTCTCCATCTCGAAGTAACAGGCAGCCCAGAGAATCAGAGAAATCACAAGGTCACGCTCGATGAATAGGAGCAGTGCTAAGCAAGGCAGCCAGTCTACTGACTAAGGGTCACTCAGCCTTCCATGATACATATGGTACATATTGCTCCACAATAGGTGATACATTCTTTTTTCCTTTCAATCTCATGTGGAGAGAGAGCTGACTTACATAGGGTCCCATACTTGAAAGGCCCACAAAGTGAAGCACAAAGGGCAGTGTGCTAACACAGGTTTGTGCGCAAGACAAAGATGCTATATTGGAATGTGGGCACTAAAGTTCTGGCCAGCCAAGCAGTACCCATGTGTGAGCACAGACCAAAGTGATGATGACCCCTCGTGCAAGCCAGCTGACAGGGATCAGAAATGCAGACTGGCTGGGAAGTTTATGGGGTGCAAACCCTTCAGTGCTGAAGCATATAAATGGAAATTATGTACCAACCGTAATTCTTGATCTTCTTAGACGAAGTCTCCACCACTCTTTCATATTGATGGGATCTACACCGGAGGCGCTAGGACCCAGCAGAAGCAAACTGTTTGCAGGAGGGCTAGCACCAGAGAAGGAGCCACGAGGAGCAGTGCTGTGAGCCTTGGCTCGTGCGGCAATGACTATCTCGGCGTCGACCCACCAACCACCTCAGTACCTTTTTTCTGAGGAAGAGCAGCGTAACTAATCTAGAAGGATAGCCTAACAAAAAACGGACATAAGACAGTCCGGACGACCCGTATAAGAAGGGTCAACAAAGAAGTCTTCACAGCCTAAAGATTGAGGGAATGGAGACCAACAACAGAGGTGAGCTCGGGGGATGGTGGGTGGCGTGTGAATGAGTGGTGGAGACTTCGTCCAAGAAGATCAAGAATTACGGTAGGTATGTAATTTCCATATCTTCCTGGACATAAAGTCTCCACCATTCATTCACACTGATGGGAGAGTACTGAGCTAATAATCCCCCGAGTGGGTGGCAGGAGAGACCAAGAGCTCACACATTTAGGACAGAATTCAATTAAGGATGGTTCTGCCAAACTAAAGATGTCGCCTGGCATGGACATACAGGGCATAGTGCTTGACAAAAGTATGCACTGATCTCCAGGTAGATGTGTTGCAAATATCTGCAATGGGTATGTTGCGGATTTCCGCCAGAGATGCCGCGACTGCTCTAGTAGAGTGAGCATACACTTTGCCCTCCAGCTTAACCTGCACCATGGAATAACAGTGGCGAAGGCATACCACCAGCCATACTGAAATGCATCTGATAATGACAGGTTGACCTAGCCGGGTCTCGCTGAAGGAAACAAACAGTTGTTGAGCTTTGCAAATTTGTTTCGTTCTATCTAAATAGAAATGCAGAGCTCCTCTGACATCCAAAGAAAGAAGGGTACACACTCCTTCATTCTGGAAGATCGCAAAGTAAGTAGGTAGGACTAAAGGTTGGTTTAGATGGAATTCTGAAACAACCTTAGGGAGAAACTTAGGATGGGTCCTAAGAACTACTTTGTACTTATGAATCACAGTATACAAAGGGTCTGTGACCAAGGCATGTATTTGAGAGACCCTGCGGGATGAGGTAATGGCTACCAGGAAGGCCGTTTTCCAAGTGAGAACTTTCATCTCACAGGTAGCTACAGGCTCGAAAGGCTTTCGAGTGAGCATGTCTAGTACAAGATTAATGTCCCAGGCTGTGACTGGACATCTGATAGGGGGTCTGATATGTAGAATACCCTTAAGAAACATCTTAACTACTGGTAACTGAGCCAGTGACAAGGAAAGTACTGGTTCATGATAAGCTGAAATGGTACAAAGGTGAACTTTTACTGTAGAGTACTGTAGACCTGAATTTGGGAGGTCTAAAAGGTACTCTAGAACTTTATTTGGTGGGCAGCAAAAAGGATTCAAAGAGGATCTTGCACACCAGAGAGAAAAACGCTTCCCTTTGGCTGTGTAAGTTTTCATAGTGGCTGGCCTACATGCAGCCAAAAGAATATCTGAGACTCTGCGAGAGACATTGAACCTTTTCACTTCTATCTCTTCAGGAGCCAAGCACGAAGGTGAAGCGACCTCAGATTGGGATGGACCACAGGCCCCTGAGTCAGAAGGTTCATCTGAAGGGGAAGTGCTTTTGGAGGGGATTCCAACATACTGTTGAGTAATGGAAACCATATCTGTCGAGGCCAGAAGAGAGCAATGAGGATCATTTTGCGCCCCTGGGACTCGAACATGAGAAGTACCCTATGAATCAGAGAAAGAGGAGGAAAGGTGTATAGAAAGCGTTTTGTCCACTGCAGCCTGAATGCATCCTGACAGAAAATGCCACACCCTGGATTTCTGGAGAGAAGAGAGGCAGTTGAGTGGGGATGTAAAAAGGTCCAGGTCTGGAGTTCCCCACTCTGCAAATAGTGACTGAACTATGATTGAGTCTAGAGACCACTCGTGAGGATCTGTCTCTGTTCTGCTGAGGCGGTCTGCCAGTTCTTTCTGCACTCCCGGCAGGTAGACCGCCTGAATTAGAGCCTTGTGCTCTAGACACCATTCCCACACTCTCATTGCTTCCCTGTATAAAGGGTAAGAGTGTGCACCGCCCTGCTTGTTGATGTAATACATCACTGCTTTGTTGTCCGTTTGAAGAAGAATGTTCTTGTGACAGAAAATGTCCTTCAAAGCCCAGACTGCATAAAGGACGGCTCTCATTTCTAAGACATTTATGTGAAGCTGGGACTCGTCCTGAGTCCACTAACCTTGGGTGTGGAGATTCTGACAGTGAACTCCCCACCCAATCAGGGATGCATCCGTGGTAATGGAGATCTGATGATCCAGAGGAGCAAAGGGATACCCTTCCAGAAGATTGTCCTCTTGCGACCACCAGGCGAGTGATCTCTTCAGCGATTCTGTCACCTTGATGAGAAAGGACTGAGGGTGAGTGGTTGGGGACCACTGAGTACTCGGCATCCATTGAGAGGTTCTTATGTGGAGGCATGCTAGGGGTACAGTGAACACCGAGGATACCATGAGACCCAGCATCCCTTGCATTGAGATAGCTCAAACCGAGCTGTTCTCTCTGATGTATCGGGCTATCTGTAGGATATCGCTCCATCTGTCCTCTGGTCCAGAAGAGTTCCTATGAAAAGGACCTTCTGGGAGGGCTGCAACTGCGATTTCTTGAGATTTAGCAGGACTCCCATGGACATGAGAAAGTCTGAGGCCATGGCTACGGCGTTGAGAGTTCCTTGCCTGGAAGGGCTTGCTAGAAGCCAGTCGTCCAGATATGGAAACACTTGTATTCCGATCTTCTGAGATGTGCTGCGAGAATTGCACAACACTTTGTAAAAACTTGTGGCGCCAAGGATAGCCCAAAGAGCAGGACTCTGAACTGATAATGCTGGCCCAAAGCCACAAACCGTAGGTATTTGTGATGCTTTGGGTGAATGGGAATATGCTGGTAAGCATCCTGCATGTCCAGGGAGGCTAGCCAGTTGTGTTGATGAAGCAGGGTTCCTAGCGAAATCATTTTGAACTTTTCCTTGGGAAGAAACTTGTTCAATTTTCTGAGGTCCAAAATGAGGCGCATGCCCCTGGTTTTCTTTAGAACTAGAAAGTAATGGGAGTAGAACCCTGTGTTCTGTTGATCCAGCGGAACTATTTCTACTGCCCTGTTGTTCAGAAGGCCTTGTATGTCGGAAGTGAGGGTGGATGATCCGGAGGAGTCTCTGAGAGACTCAGGGAATACCCCTCGCGGATTATCCGAAGGACCCATTTGTCCGAGGTTATGGACTTCCACTGGTTGTAGAACTGAGTCAGACGACCTCCCACCACTGAGAAAGAGTCCCCTTCAGGCATGGGTGTAGACAGGCATAGTCACTGTATACATCTGTGTACAGTTTTGTTGAGTGCCTGTCACACATCATATACCTTTCTGTTAACATTTTCATTCTAATCTGTAGTATTTGGGTTAGTGTAGGCCACTGAGGAGTGTCTCTGTTTAAACTTCTGTTGTTTAGGAGACAGATACATGTATAACCACTTTAGAGATTAGAGGAATCATCTGACAACAATATGACTTGTTTGGAAGGGGGTGCCATTTGGAAAGGATGTGTACATTTTTTAATTGGGGGTGTAACTGTTGGAGATTGTGTACAAAATGGAAATTTCTGGCTACACCCCTGCCCTTCGGCAGCGGAGGTGGGACTTGGGCTAGAAGCTCAGAATGCGGCACTGGGAGCTTTGGGACATTGTGCTTCTGTTGCATTTTCTTTTGAAGCTGGCGGGGGCTTGGTTTTTATTAAAACTTCCCCTGCCCTTGCCTCAAAAGGACTGACGATTGTGAAATTGACGCTTATTAACACCACCCCAAGAAGGGGCGGGAGCAGGTCGAGCCAATTTAATGGCAGACCTAGTCTTTTGTGTGGCCTCTAGATCTTGCTCTACTTGAGGACCGAAGAGATACATACCGTCGAAGGGTAACGCCATGACCTGTTGCTGGGCATCATTCGTGAAGCCTGAAGTGCGCAACAAGGAGTGACCGTAGGTACAAATACCCACCACTGCTCAGGAGGCAGTATCGATAGCGTCCATAGCTGCTTTAACCTGATGGTTGTTGGACTCGATACCCCTGGTTATGGTTGGAAGAAGCTCTGAATTAGTGTCTGACTCTGATAGAGCTTCTATCATTTGTTTGAGCGAATGCCAAAGAACATACTCATATTGAGAGACATAACCCTGGTAGCTGGCAATACACATACCCAGGGTGGATGCAGCAAAGACTCTCTTACCTAAAGTATCTATCTTATGAGATTCTTTGTTTATATGTCAGGCTGTAGTAGCCTGAGGGAGGACGACCTTATCATTCTCTGCCAAGACAACAATAGGGTCCGGGAAGGCTTGGGATGCCAAAATGGGTCAATCCTTCGGGGCAGCGTACTTTTTATCTATATAATTTGCCTGTCTGAGTCTCAAGGAAGATGCCATGTACTGTTTTTTTTGCCATGGCAACAATCTTCCTGGAGTCTTTGTCTGGGGGGGTTAAGCCAAGTGAATGTTTGCCTTATCACAGGCAGCAGCCTGCACAACACCAACATGGCTGCAATGCTGGTATAAAAACTCTATATCTGAGCCTGATAATGTATACCTCTTGTCCATTTTTCTATCAACAGGAGGTACAGAATTGGGAGACTTCAGGATTTTTTGTGTCTGCTTCCCAAGACAGTCTCCTGGACTCTGTGACATCCATCATTTCCACAAAATCAGGCTCCTCTTGATCCTCCATTGCTTCCTCCATAGGAAGCTGGAGGGTCTCAGCCGCCTTTCTGTAGAACATAAAGTGGGAAGGGGACTCAGAAAGCCTAGAAGGGGATACACCCGAAGGTCTGTCTGGGGAGATGTCCGGTCCAACAGGCACATCCAGACTTTCACCATCACCATTATCATCTTCAAACTCCCCCTCCTCCTCAAACTCCGGTTCATAAAATTCTTCAGGGGTATAATCGTGAACCGAGGGAACCGACCGAACCGAGCCCCTGGCAAAAGGTGCTGGATCAGTCAGAACTGGGCGAAGTGAATCCACAATCTGAATCGCTCTAGCTATTTCCTCGGCGGTCGGAACATGGACTTCTGGATTCGAACCGGACGATTTCTCTTTGCATTTTCTTTTTGTCAGAACCGAACCCTTGGGATTGGCTCTCCTTTTGTCCAAAGAAGTATCGCCCTGGTCAGAGGGCACTCCTTCTGGTTCGGTCGGAACTGAACCGGGCTGGCCATCCGAGTCAGCAGACTTCTCAGCCTTCTTTTCTCTCAGTCTACCTAATCTCTTTTCAACGGTAGATTTGGGAAAGTTTTTACAAATTTGGCAGTCTGAATTGAGGTGTTCAAACCCCCAACAATAAACACAAGTGGTGCGGGGATCGGCCTTAGCAAAGACCTCCCCACACTCACTGCAGTGTTGAAATCCAGTGGGCCCGTTTTTTTTCTTGGGTTTCTCAGACATGGCCAACCTAACTAACTTACCCTCTTTTTGGCAACCACCAGGTAAGACTCCCTTATCGGTTCCTAACGGTGTCACGGGTCTTGGAAAAAACATATCAAGCACGTTTTTTTTTAGAACCGATAAGGACCGGTAACCACACACTAAAGTAAGATACAAGAATCAACAAATGATTGGTTCAGCTGAACCGATCCACACTTTACAGGTTCCACACAGAAAAACAGTACAAAACCTATCTAGTACTCACGGTACCACAGACAGAGACACTGAACCAACTATGCGGAAATAAATTTCGGTTAAAAACCAACAGTAAACCGACACTTCAACCGACTTTCCAACTGAGCTGCAGGAGAAATCTCCGGAGAGACTATTCAGTGAGGTGGAGTAAAGAATCAGACGGTTAGATTTCAAAGGGAAACAGACAGAGATACAACTGAGATTGAGCTCAGCAATCTACGCTCTGCATAGAAAGTTTAACCCTTTGTTCTCTGGGGCAGTTTAAAGCTAGGGATAACTGCATTAGTCAGAATACAGCAAGACGTCACGTTGTTTGAAGGAATGAGAGTGGAATTATTCCATACCATTTGAGAAAGTGTCTCAAAGGAAGGCTGTATCAGAGGAGTTAAATCCATAAGGATCTCCGAGACATGAAGGCACTGGAGCCTTAAAAGCTTCCCAGGATTGATATCTGTAGTCTGGAGAGAAAGAGTGGAATTCACATTTTCCAGTAGAGTCTTAAATGACAGGTCCTCAACTACAGGCTCTGCAACAGGATTAGATCCTGCTCCTTCCACGTCATCACCCAGCCTAAGGTCTGGGTCAGGCTCAATGTCATCTCCAGACAGCCTAGGAGGGACTGTATGGACAGAGGAGTGAAAATCAAAAGGAAAAAAGGAAGGAAAAAGGATCAGAGTTGAGAAGCTGTGAAGATGTCACACAAAAGCCTCGGCACCGAAAAAGAGCATGGTGCTGCCTCACTCAGCGACGCGCCAGCGCTACAGAGCCCTCGCACTGATAGAAGCCCTGACGGGCACCGACAAGCCACACGGTGCCAAGAATAGCAGTGAAAGGCCTCATGGTGCCGAGGACAGCGCCAACAATCCCAATGGCACTGAGGATGGTGCCAAAAGACCACATGGCGCAGACAATGGTGCCGAGGACGGCGCCGAGCGACCCATCAATGCTGATGGCACTGAAACCAACACAGGGCTCTGAAAACTAGGATTTGAGGAGAAAGAAGGAAGAATACCAGGAGATAGAGGCATCAGTGTGGCCCCCTGCGCCGCAGCAATGTAAGGGGGAAAAATACCTGAGTGCGGAGTCGACGGCACCAAAGAAGGTGCAGCGCGACCAGGGAGGCCCAACCGCCCTACCCGATCCCCCGAACATCGTCACTGAAGCACACTCGATGGTGGTAAAAAAGGAACAGAGGCAGTTGAGGGTCAACGCCGAGATAGTCATTGCCACATGAGCCGAGGTTCACAAGGCCATCTTCCCTCGCTCCATCTCTGGAGCCAGCCCTGCAAAAGTTTGCTCCCGCTGAGTCCTAGTGCCTCCGGCACAGATCCCATCAGTGTGAATGAGTGGTGGAGACTTTATGTTCAGGAATCTGCAATACTGGTACACAAAATGCTAATCACGGGACTCAACATGCAAAGCTCTAACAGCTCCTTACCATATCCTTATTTATCATCTACATGTCACTATCAAGCTACAGTACTCTGTGCACTGAAAGGAGGCTGCGAGCTGTAGAGTACAAGAGAACAATCCAGTTCCACATGTCAGAAGGGTGAGGTGTGAGGATGCAGTACATCTTTTGCCACAGTAAAATAGAAGGAATAATGTATGGGTGCCCATACACGATGAGCCTGTGATTTCATCCAGGGGTTGAGATACCAGCCTATGGACCTTGAATGCAAAGTTTGAGAGGTCCGTGCTGGTATTTCAACCCCAGGAGGGAAGCACTAGGTGAATTGTGTATGAGCACCCAAACAGTATTTTATTTATTACAGTGTATGCTTAAAAAAAATGGCTGAAGTGTCTTTTTTTTTTTTAACTATGGTCATCATAACGCTGAGGTATGGAAGTGAAACCAAGAAGTAGGAGTCAGTGTGAGGGGAACTGCAGCTGCAGTGAATGATAGAACATGCACAATAAGGTTTTTAGAACATGCACAACAACTTTAGAGCATGCACAACAAGGTTTTTGAGCTACTTGAATTCCATGCAGAGTAAACCCTAACCATACACTATAAGTGTATTGCTATGTTTAGAGAAGCCAGCATGACCTTTGTAATGTGTTTCTTTTAGGTCACCTTACTCTACTACATCACTATGGCATTATATTGAGGTACACTTTCTATGCAGGATACAAATCAAAGTAATCCACCCTCCATCAACAATCCTGCAAGAGCTTCATTGCAAGTGTTTTTCCATCCCCATGGTTCACCACAGCATTGTAAAGGAAAACTAAAGCCAAAATTTGCAAAAACATATGTTGTGGAGTTTGACAGGAAAGGGGACCAGAGCCATGTATTCTTTTGATTCATTTATTCTTTTCTGAATATACATCTGCTTCAGGTCCACGATCGCTACAAGATCACATGATCAAGTAGTATCTGACAGCTTATGTCAGCCAGGGTAGAGGGACTGATGTTATCATGGGAAAGCTAACAGGATGGCTAGGGAGGAGGCAATAAAGCAATAATCCCAGACAGGAATCCTTCCTGAAGATGTTCCCATGTTGGACAAAGGACCCAGGTGCATGTCATAATGTTAGGAAGGAGGTGTTGAAGGGTGGACACACACACACACTCTCTCTCTCTCTCAAAGGGGGCTGGAACAGCATGGAACTGCCACTCAAAGGGAATGTGACCCCTCCCCACAGGAGTAAGAAATATATTGTGGTGCTGTAAGAAAGCTCTTCCTCTAGGGCTTGGAACATCTGAAATGCCAGAGCCCTGCAGCTAGAGGTCTGGTAAGAAAGACAGCTTAGGGAACAGTGTTTTCTTCACACAGCAGCAGGTAAATGAATAGGTTTCTAAAGTGAGAAAGTACAGTTACATAAGAACTTACATTACCAGTAGATCTTCGACAAGAGCTCCTGCAGCGGGCTACACCATAAGGACTATGCTGCCAGGCACTAGGACTCTACGGAAAACCTCCCAGCCAGCAGTACCCAGCTGGGGCCCGCCTCACTCCAGTCTGTCCACCCACCGACATCACTCCCTCTGTATGCTGGGGCGGTGTTCAGCCCTGCTCTCTGTTCACCTGCCAGAGACCCAGAGGTTGCTTAGCAGGAGAGATCCGTGCAGGTGCCAAACAAATTCTCAAGGAGAAACATTATAGGGGATGGAGGAAGAAGGATAATGCCTGCTGCAGGAGCTCTTCTTGAAGATCTACTGTTATGGTAAGTTCTTACGTAACTGTACTATCTTACTTTGAGAATGAGCTCCAGCAGCAGGCTACACCATAAGGACTGAGTCCCAAGCAGTGTCTCCGGAGGGAAGAAAAGAAAAAAAAAGAGAGGCAGGCATAAAACTCCTGAATTACTTAAAAACAATGATCTAGGAAATTAGGCCTTGGAGCACAGCAAGGCCAAATCCTGCTCTCTTTCTGGAAGTAATAGCCAGTGTGTAGTGCTTGACAAAAATATGCATCGAGTTCCATGTTGCAGAAGTGCAGATATCTGCCGTAGAAACACTCTTCATGGCTGCGAAAAATGCTGAGATCCCCTTTGTCGAATGTACCTTAACTGGTCCTGGTAGGGGTTTTTCGTACTTGTTGTCGATGAAGGTAATGCAATTTGTCAACCATTTAGACACGGTTTGTCTTGCAACTGGTTTCCCCAGGACCCTGGGGCAAAGGACACAAATAACTGATCTGATTGCTGGATCAATTTTGTACAATTCAAATACTAATGGAGGATCCTGTGTACATTTATAGAGTGTGAAGAAGAGCCTCCCCCCCATTTGAATACTCAGGATAGTAGATTGGAATGGAGATGTCTTGATTCAGTGTAGACTCAGACACCACCTTCACCACTTTTGGGATAATGTAAAGGAGCTGAATGGGAAATCCTGCTCCCCACCCCCCACTCAACTCTCCTTTAATGGAACCGTCTGCTCTGACCCCCTTGGCATTGCAGACTGCCTAAACCACACTTTCTCAGACCTGAGTTCAGTCCTGCCCAGTAACTTCTTTGACCCCCTCCCCCAGTAGCACCCCTGCCAACTCTCCAGAGACCTTTCATTCTCTATGTACCATCTCCTGTTGGAGGCTAGACCCCTTCTGCAAAAAGCCATTAGTAGTAACAACCCCGGCACTGACCTACTGGACACTAGACTACTTCGTCTGACGTTGGATGCTATCCTGGTCCCATTTACCAAGCTGCTCAACCACTCTTTGTGCATGGGACAGTTCCCCAGCACATGGAAAACCACCATCATCACTCCCATCCTAAACAGCGGCGATCGAGTGACCCCAGGTAACTATCGACCTATCTCCATCCTCCCCCTACTCTCTAAGGCCCTTGAAAAAGTAGTTGCAACCAGCTTGCCGAATACCTGGCCATGCACAATATCCTGTGCTCTGAACAGCATGGCTTTCGTACAGGTCACAACACCACAACCGCACTACTTGAATTCTCTAACTTCCTGCACTCTGCTCTTGATACCGGAAGTCCTGCCAGTGCCGTGTTTATTGACTTCTCTAAGGCCTTTGACACAGTTTGCCATCCCCTCCTGCTTGACTCCCTCAGATGCCTTGGTTTCTCCCCCAGTCCCCTTGCATGGTTCACCAGCTATCTCTCTGCCAGAACTCCGTGTGTAAAAATCAATAGCACCCTATCTGACACATGACCTGTCTGCTCTGGGGTTCCCCAGGGCTCCATTTTAGGCCCTCTCCTCTTCAGTCTTTACCTCAACTCCTTCCCCTCGGCCTGCCCAAGTAAAATCCTCCTCTACGCGGATGATGCTGTGCTCTTCGCCTCTGACCCCAACCCGAACACACTCCAGGCCACCCTCCAACAAGCTTTTGAAAGAGCTTAGCATTGGTTTACATCACGAAGGCTTATCCTGAACCTGAAAAAAAACAAAGCTATACTTTCTCACATCGCCAAAGCAAAGCCAGTGGTGTCCCTCTCATGATACTGCCTAGCACACTAAACCCCATTGAGCAGGTTTCCTCCTACAAGTATCTGGGTATTAACTTTGATTCGACACTCTCCTTCCATTCCCATATCAATGCCCTTTCTGCTGCCACTAATGTCAGAATTGGACTGTTATACCACCACAGGGACTGCCTACCACAAGAGGACCTTAGATTGGCAATCACCTCCTCTGTCCTGTCGCTAATTAACTATAGGCTGCCCATCTATGCTGCAGCCGACAACACCTATGCTTGCAAGAATCCAGCTCTCTATACAGTCCCAGGTCAGAAACTAATGCAAGGAGCCCTTAGGGCGCACTCATATGTGCCTGCTGTACCCACCACCAACTTGTTACTTCTGAAGTAAGACTCCGCCCAAACCTGCCTTCTTGTAAAAGATCCTGCTAGGTTTTCCCCACCGGGGTCGCCACCTCCCTGCAGCTGCCTCCCTCAGTCTCCACCTGCAGCACTGTCAAAACCTCCTCATTTCTGTCCCCAGGGTAAGGATTCTATGGCCCAGAGATCCTTTTTGCTATCGTGCTCCTCCAGGTTCAGTTCCCTCCCAGTCAACACAGCTGACTCCACTAAGCTTGGTCCTTTCAAGGTCTCCCTCAGAAGTCATCTGACAAGCACTCACTGCTGCAACTGCTCATATTCCCCCACCTGCCCCTTACCCTCACCCCTAGGCTAGGTCTGCCCTGTCTTACTTTTTGCTGTATATGCCTGGGGTCTCAGGCAACATCTGCTGACTAATGTAATAAAATATCTCTGGTTGCTACCTGACGCGTACTGGGTGAAAAATTTGCTATTATGACTACTGTGATCTACCTATTACCAAGCTTGTACCATCAGTGAATGCCTGTAACACTGGTTGTTTTTTTAATCTAAGCGTTATGTACTGTACTATTTTGTTCGCTGTGATGTATTGCTCTCTTGACGAGGTGCCTTTGTAAATGAGTCTTTGACGCAAAGGTCTGTAAACTGATGAATAAATAAATAATAATAAAAAGAAACTTAGGGTTAGTGCGCAGAGACACTCTGTCTCTGTGAAAAATTAAGTAAGGTTCTTTACACATCAATGCTTGCAGCTCTGAAATCCTCCAAGCTGAAGTGATGGCAGCTAAAAATAACACTGTCCATGAGAGATAACGTAGCTCGCAATCTGCGGCTGGTTCAAAGGGAGGCAATGTCAATTTCTCTAGAATGAAAAGAAGGTCCCATGGGGGGACAGGATCCCTAATGAGAAGCTTCATATGAAGCGTGCCCCATAGGAATGTATGAGCAATATCCATTTCAGCAAGATCCCTACCCTCCACAGGTGCGTGATAAGTGGAAATGGCACAGAGATGCACCTTTATAGAAGAGTATCTCAGCCCTGCATCTGAGAGCAATAGGAGATATTCCAGGACTGACTTCACCAAGCAAGACAGCGGGTCCAGGGAACCTGCAGCTGCCCAGCTACAGAAGCGTTTCCACTTCATGGCATACATGGCCCTTGTAGAAGGTTTTCTCACTTCTACTAGAACTTCGGCCACCCTTTGTGAAACTCCATGCCTGGAAATGGCTAAGTCTGCGGGAGCCATGCATGAAGGTGTAGTGACCCAAGGTCCAGGTGGACTAATGTACCCTGGTCTTGGGATAGCAAGCTGGGCAATACTGATAGCTGAAACAGAGGTTCCACTGCTGATTGTTGCAATAAAGGGAACCATATCTAACAGGGCCAGAATGGAGCTACCAATATCATTGTGGCACGATCTGTCTGTAGTTTTGAGTAACACCCTCTGCAGCAGGGAAAAGAGAGGGAAGGCATAAAGGAACCTCCCAGTCCAGCAGAGGGATAATGCATCTCACTAGAAAACACCAGTCCCGGGATCTAACGAGCAGAAAATGGGCAGTTTTGCACTGCACAGGGACACAAAGAGGTTCAGCACTGGACGTCCCCATCTTTCGAAGAGGTCATCTACCACTTCTTGAAGCAGCTCCCACTCATGGTTTCTGGATCGCGAGTGGCTAAGCTTATCTACCAGGACGTTTTGGACCCCTGGAATATGAACCGCTGTCAGTGTGAGTCAGTGTTCCTGGGCCCAGTACCACACTCTCATGGCTTCTCTGCACAGGGGGTAGGAGTGCGTCCCCCCGCTTGTTGATATAAAAGACCACCGACATATTGTCGGTCTGGAGAAGCAGTGGGCCCTGGGAAAGGTGAGTCTGAAAGGCCTGCATGGCATACAGAATCACCCTCATCACTAAGATGTTGATGTGCAGGGACACGTCTTTATCTGACCATGTGCCCTAAGTACAGTGATTCTGAAAATGAGCTCCCCATCCTAGACCCGATGCATCTATGGTGAGGATCTGGCTCTGTGAGTCTGGAGCAGAACTCCTGAATCCAGTTTGGGCGAAGTCAGCCACCATGACAGCGTTTGCTGAACAGCCCTTGATACCCTTATTGGGTGCTTGAGATCGTCGGACCTCTGGTCCCATTGCACTTTTAGGTTCCATTAAGGAACTCCCATATGCAAGCGTGCCAGTGGTACCGTGGGTATAGCTACCACCATATGCCCTAAGAACTGTAACATGGTTCTTGCTGTGACTAGATTGGCTGTAGCTACTCTGGAGGGCTGGTCTCTCAGTCGAGTGGTCCTGTCAGATGGGAGAAAAGCTCTTCCCTGGTGTGTATCCAGGATGGTCCCTATGTACTGTAGGCATTGACAGGGCCAAGGACAGGACTCTGGGAGATTGACTGTATCCCCAGCTGTTGGAACATTTGGAATGTGTCCGATAGGGTGTGGACTAATTGCGACCTGGTGGGGGCTGTTAGGAATCAATTGTCTAGGTAAAGGTAGACGAAATGAGCCTGTCTGCAAAGAGCAGCTCTCACTACTGCAAGGCATTTGGTGAACACTCTCGGAGCCAAGCAGAGACCAAAAGGCAAAGCTCGGAACTGGTAATAAATCCCTTAAAAGCAAATCGAAGATACCTCTTGTGAGCTGGAAACACCAGTATGTGCAAGTATGCGTCTTGCATGTCCAGAGACCATAGCCAGTCCTGTTGGTATAGCATACGTATCAGCCCTGGTAAGGTTACCATTCTGAACCTTTTGTATTCGATGTACTGGTTCAGATGACTCAGGTCTAGTATGGGTTTTAAGTCCCTCGTCTTTTTGGGGACCAAGAAGAAATGGGAGTAATACCCGATTCCTTGCTGGGAGGGGGGGAACAGACTCAATGGCTCATTTTGAGAACAAAGTCTGGATTTCTTCCTAATGAGGGCTATGTTCATGGAAGGGTATCGAGAGGGGGCTGGAGGATTGTCCGGAGGAAGTTCAGTAAACTTCAGCGTATAACCTTTTTTGATAATGTCCTGCACCCATATGACCATTGTAATGTTGGTACACCCTTCTAGGTAGAGGGAAAACCGGCACCCTACTGCTTCCTCCATCAACTCCACCGGAGGAGGGGGGATGGCAGGGAGTCATGCATGTGCACCTGGGGTGGGTAGTGAAGGCTGGGAGGATTTTGGATTCCTAGGCTTGCTGTTCCCTGCTGGTTGGGAGGTAGCTTTTCTCTTGAAAGGGCCTCAGGACTGCTGGTTTCTCTGTCTGTTGGCACCCTGACACCGATAGGGCTTGCGCTCAGGTGACTGAGGGTCCAACTGGTACATGTGATGAACGGACTGGACCGCTTTGCTGCAGTCTTGTAGTTCCATTATGATCTTTTGTACCTCCCCAAAGAGGACAGACCAATGGAATGGAGCATTCAGGATAGAATCCTGGCAGTCCTGCCCAAAACCGGATACTGTCAGCCAGGAATGGTGACGGGGACACACCCCAGTGGCCGCTGCTCTGGTTGCTATGTCCGCCAAATAGTAGGATGCCCTCAGACATGTTTTCCTACTTCAAGACCAGGCTGAAGTACGTCCAAAAGCTCAGTGCATGATGTGTTATCTGGTTGCTTTTGTGCCAACTCGATGGCTTTCTTTCACAAAGATTTTTGGTATAACACCACGTGTGTCAAAGATTTAGGGACCTCATGGAGCATGTAGAAGAAGCATAGACTCACCTCCCGAACTGGTCAGATTTCTTAGATTCTTTGTTGGGGGGCTGTGAGCTCATATGTTTAGGTTGCTTTGTCCTGCCATGGGCTGCGGTCAGGACCATGGAGTCTGCCCTTGGATTTTCTCCCAAAAATGCTCTGCCTTGGGAGGTTTGTACAATCTGTCTGCCTTCTTGGGGACAGCTGAAAAAGATTAAGGGTGGTCCCATGCCACTATGGTTTGGTCCTGAAGTGGAGGGACCAGAGGGGGAATGACCAAGAGTCTCGAGTCACTCATTCCCAAAAAAGTATGAAGTATAAAAGTATAATTCCACTATACAAAACACTAGTGAGGCCCCACCTGGAGTACAGTGTACAGTTCTGGAGACCATACCTATGTAAGGACAGACAGAGTAGAGAAGGTTCAGAGGAGGGTAACAAAGATGGTGCATGGATTGCATCACAAGTCCTATGAGGACAGGTTGAAGGAACTGAACATGTACTCCCAGGAGGAGAGGAGGGAGAAAGGGGATATGATAGAGACATACAAGTATCTTACAGGGAGGAACAGGGTGCAGGAATACAATATTTTTAAGCGAAAAAGATGTTCCAGGACTAGAGGGCATGGGATGAAGTTGGAAGGAGGACGATTCAGAGGAAACGTGAGGAAGAATTTCTTCACAGAACAGGTGGTGGACAAGTGGAACACCCTGCCAGAGGAAGTGGTGGGGGCTGAAACAATCACGGGATTTAAGAATGCATGGGATAGACTTAAAGGAATTCTGGAGGTCAGGGGCAAGGGGCAACAGACTTCTAGAAAAACATAAACTGAACTTACAAGCTCAAATGGGCAGACTGGGTGGGCCATAGGCCCTTATCTGCAGACACTGTCTATGTATCTGTGTATCTCTAGGTCCAAATCCTCGGTGTCCCGTTGATTTAGGAATTGGATGTGGTGCATCACATCCACAAAAGTCAGGTCATCTGGGGAGACCTGGGTGAATTGCAGGGACACTCTAGCTCAGAAGAATAACCTCTATAAGAATAGTCTGAGGAGTAAGGGCAACTTCTGGAGGAGTTAGATGAGGCTGCCTTCGAACATTTACGTCCACATCGGCATCTGCTCCTGTCGTCTGAGGAAGATGACCTGGAGGAGAAGTGGTGGCACCTGCCCCTACACATGGGGTGAACTGAGTCAGATCCTTTTGGAGTCAGGCTCCTGGGTGTGCGTGGAGACTGTGGCCAGGAGTCTGGGACTGGTGCTTTGTCCAGGACCGGTGTAGGGAGTCGTGGAAGTGGGGGGAGGAGGGAGGTCATCCTTTTTGAGTAAATCTCCCTTTACTGTGTTCCACCATGAGGTAAAGAGTTTTCCAACATTTGCCAGAGGGACCATCAACACTTGCGATGGTGGCATACCACTGGGGTTCGCAGAAGTACCAGTACGGCTGCTCAGTCCTGGAGTCTCATCAAGCGGTACATCAGGACTCAGGGGAGTAGTACAGTCTGTTGTCTGGTCGCCTGTCGTATGGTCCCTTGACGTCAGGTCGTCGGGTACCGAGAGGGTTTGGTCTGGTGACTTGTTGACAGGTGACCTGTTGTCAGGCTGCTGAATGGTCTGAGTTGAATTGGTGTCTGAGGCAGCGGTTCTACAGGCGTATGAATTATAGTAGTCATTGCAGACGTCTGCATACTTCACACCTTACCCTGTGGCGTCTGCCGCTGGTCCTTCCATTTGTTGGAAGACCAGTTGTCCAGGACATGCATCAGGGTCTTTACTTCAGCTGCTGATGACTTGTCCCTGGGAGAGTGTTCCCTAGAGCGGGAATGCTCCTGGCATCTATGTCTGTCATCTAAGGCCAATGACGAGCTGGAACAAGAAGATGGCTGAACCTTATCAGCTGAAGTCCCTGTCTTAGGCCTCGAGGAATGCTGGAGGGGCCTGGGGCTGAGGGATGGACCCGATGGTCCTTGCCCCAAAGAGCTACCACCTGCTGAGAGGGTAAGGGCGGAAGCCTTCGTCAACGGCAGGCTGGAGGGAGATAGGTTTGACGGAGGGGCTGAGTCTGCTCTCTCTCTCTCTCTCCAGAGCACAAACTTGAGTGCTTCTCTTTGTGAGGAGACTTGGATCTGGACTCCAACCTGCTGTGCTCCTTGTCCTGCTGTTGGTGCTTCCTTCCTGAGTGTTTCTCTTTGTGGGAAGTCGGTGAGCGGGAGGCCCAAGGAGCTGGCCTTTAATGGGCGTTGAAGGACCGCAAGCTGCTGCTCCATGATGTAGGCCTGGAGAGTCTTGCGGGTTCAGGTTTTCTGACTGAATCTGCCGCAGTCCGGGCAGGCGTTAACATCGTGATCAGGCCCCAAACAGAAAAGGCACTGAGAATGACCATCTTTTGCAGGAATCTGCCGCCCGCATGGACACTTGAATTTCTGTAGTTTGGTCAAAAATAGACGGAAACGACATAAACTAATCAGTATATCGAGACTTTATGAAAAAAATATAAAACAGGTACTTTTGACTGAAAAAGAAAATGGCGGTGGACAGAAGCAACGTGGCATCTGAGGAGCCGAGGTGCATGGGTTGACGGTGGGAAAAGAGGTGGGGCTGGGGACCACCCCCCTTTATACAGACGGTGACATCGGTGGGCGAACCGACGTAAGGGGCAGGCCCCAGCTGGGTACTGCTGGCTAGAAGTTTTCCGTGGAGTCCTAGTGCTTGATGACATAGTCCTTATGGTGTAGCCTGCAGCAGGAGCTCATACTCGAAGTTAGATCTCAGATTCTTCTGCCCGTAATATGTCTTGTATAAATGAAAATTACGTACCTAGGTTAATTCTTGATCTTCTCTTGTATCTTCACCATTCATTACTTCTGGGTGTAAGCCGGAGGCGAGCACCACTATGAGGAGTTTTCTTTGGAGGAGTCAAGCTGGAAGGCGCCCTTGAAGGCGATGCGTGCGTGTCTGAGTCGCAGCTGAGGGCGCCGAGCCGACCTCCTCCCCCAGTTCTGTGCAAGTCAGAGAGGCTAAATAAGGATGAGAAAAGGAAAGCGAGGCAAGACAGTCAAGGGATAGGCAAAGGAAAGGATATAAACTGAAAAAGGAATAAGCCGATAGAGGACAGGAAAGGAAAGAACCCTACCCTAAGGGACCGCAGGGCCTCATTCCTGGGGCGGCTCCGAGGGAGGAACAGAAAAGGGAGAGAAAGAAGGAAGAAGAAGAAGAAGGAGAGAGAGAGAGAGAGAGAGAGGGGTATGTTGGGAGGAGGGGAAAAATTCTGCCAAATTGTGAGTTCATTGGTTTAAAGGCTTATAAGCTCAGAACCAAAGGGCAGGGGAGGAAGGATCCCATCAAACAGAAACTGTCGAAAGAAGGTTCAACCAAACCTTTTGCAAAACTTGATACACAAGTGGCAGACTTTCTACACCTCCCGCCATCCCCAATCCCTTACTCAAGCTCAGAGTTCACAGATTGCCAAGGCAGATAATCTGTTCCGGAGGCAGAGCGCCCAACTAGGATAGGGGAAAGGACCCCACCAGCACCTTGTTGTGTGCTAATACTGATGTGTGTGTGTGTGGGGGTGGGGGGGGTGTATTTGAAGCCCTATAGAGGGCACCCCTTTGGGAAGGTGGACAAAGACAGAGTAGGAAACTCGTTCTGACATCCCAGGAGGTAGAGGCAATAATTAGATCACCAGCTCAAGGCAACTGAAATGCTAGAATACAGTTTGACTAGCAAAGACTGGCAAAACAGGGGGGATCCTAGATCAAAGGAACAGGACCATTTAAGGAGTAGCTTTGTTAACTGGTGATTGAGCAACATGGCCTAAGAAGGAGCCACAGGTCACCTTCAAGGGCAATCAGAAAAAGTTCCCTCAGGAGAAAGACAAATTCTACTCATTCTCCTCCCTTTCCAGACTTATGCTACCTGTTCTGAGAGAAGAACGGAAGAAAAAATTACTCACCTTAGTAATGTTGTTTCTTCTAATGGAGTCTTGCTATATTATGACATATGCAGCTTGTCCCAGCCTTAGAACTGCTCCGGAGGTGAAAGAGTTAACTTTCCATGCCAGGCATGGAATCTTGAGCGCGAGCTCGGTTGAAAACTCTGTCTGTTGTTCTTCAAACTCAAACTGTCAGATCTTTACGAGCAAAACTCACTAAGATTCTGTGTGGAAGCTGTAAACCTACACTAGCCAACTGGCTACTAAAATATTAACACATTTTTTGGTCCCAAAACAAAGACTCAAGTCAGGGGATCCAAAAAATAAATTAAAATACAACACCCAAACACCCCAAAAAGGAGGGGTGAAAAACACAAGGTGGGCATCACTAAGAGCCAACACTGCACTGCCCACCCACATCCCAAGAGCAGAGGTTCTGAGAGGAGCAGGAGGGGAGGTCATAATATAGCAAGACTCCATTAGAAGAAACAACATTACTAAGGTGAGTAATTTTTTCTTCAAACAACATGAAGTCTTGCTATATTATGACATATGCAGACTACACAGCAGTACCTCCATGGAGGAGGGACAGAACTCACTTAGGAAATAGGGCTCTGAAGCACAGCTGTGTTAAACTCAGCATCACTCCTAGCCTAGATGTCCAGGAGTAATGCTTGGTGAAAGTGTGTACTGTTTTCCAGGTAGCTGCTTGACATATATCTAAGATAGAGATGTCCCTGGCCGCAGCTAGGGACGCAGCTGTACCTCTGGTAGAGTGAGCCCTCAGGCCTGAAGGGGGAACCTTACCCAGTTTTTGATAACAAAATTGGATACAAAAGACAATCCACCTGGCAATGGATCTTTTAGTGGCAGGTTTCCCTTTACCAACCTCACCATAAGTGAGGAACAGTTGGAGGGAGTCAAACCTGTGACCCTTGGTACGCTCTATGTAGTAACTAAGGGCTCTCTTTACATCTAAATTGTGCAGCCTCCTCTCGCCAGAGGAGGAATGGTCAGTGAAGTACACTGAAGAGATATAGATTGATTAAGGTGGAAATCTGAAACCACCTTAGGCAAGAACTTCCTGTTAGTCCTGAGGACTACCTTATCTCTGTGAAAGGAGATAAAATCAGGCTCCACTGACAAAGCTTGTAATTCACTTATGCGCCTGGCAGAAGTGATGGCTACTAGAAACACAGTTTTCCAAGTCAAGTACTTAAGCTCTGCTGAGGACAAAGGCTCAAAGGGGAGTTGCATTAGCTGAGCAATGCAAACATTAAGATCCCAGGCAGGAGCAGGGTCCCTGAATGGAGGATTGGTGTGAAGCAATCCCTTGAAAAACTTGGAGAATACAGGGTGAGCAGAAAGAGAAGAGGGCTTTCCTGCTGAAATAAAAGCAGAGACAGCTGCCAAATGCACTTTCAGGGTAGCTGGCCTCAGCCCCAAAGTATTTAGATGGACCATATAATCCAGGACTGTGGGCAAATCAGCAGATTCTGGGGAAATATGCTTTCCAGAGCACCATATGGAAAACCTTTTCCTTTTAGAATTATAAGTAGCTCTGTGAAGGCTTCCAGAAGCTTAAGATATCGAGTACACCTTGAGAAAGGTGTAGGTCAGCAAACTGTAACTCTTCAAGAGCCAGGCCTTGACGTTCAGGGATTTGAGATTCGGATACCAAACTCTCCCCTGGGCACAGGTTAACAGATTGTGATTCCTGGGAAGACACAGGGGAAGGTGGACTGCTAAGGACAGAAGGAGTGGATACCAGGGCTCTCTGGCCGAATCTGGAGCAATCAGAATCATCTTGCAAGGTTGAGATCTGATTTTGACTAGCACCTTGAACAAGAGAGGGAAGAGGGGAAAGGCATAGAGGAACCTCCCTTTCCAGTCGAGAAGGAAGGCATCCAGAGGGACTGAGCCCAACACTGGGGGCCTGCAACAAAAAAGCGGAAGTTCGTGATTGTCTGGGGCTGCAAAAAGATCTATCTGAGGGGTGCCCCACCTGGCAAATACTAACTCCAGTATTAGGGGATCCAGTGACCATCGTGATGGCCCTGGGAAATCCTGCTGAGAGCATCTGCCAGGACATTGTCCTTGCCTGGGAGATGAACTGCCATGAGGGAAGTGTTCAGGGAATAAGCCAGAGACCACAACTTCATTGCCTCAGTGCACAAGGTCAAGACCGAGTGCCCCTTGCTTGTTGATGTACCACATTGTAGTGGTGTTGTCTGTTCTGACCTGTACCATTTTGTTCTGAACAGATGCAGAAAACCTGAAGTGCTAGAAAACAGCTCTGAGTTCCAACAGATTGATGTGGAGCAGAGATTCCTGAGGGGCCACAATCCCTGGGTGGTGAGGTCGCCCATGTGAGCTCCCCATCCCAAGAGGGACGATCTGTAGTAAGGGTCAAAGAGTGAGATTGAGGATGAAAGGAACCCCTGTCTCAGATTGCTCTGATCCTGCCACCACTGCAGGGCCTGGATCAGGGTTCGAGTTACTGGGATCAATTTGGTTAGAGGATCTCTCCTTTGAGACCAGAAGGCTCTCAAATGGAACTGAATGTCCCTCATCTGAAATCTTGCTCCTTGCACTACAGCTGTGGAAGCAGCCATGTGCCCTAGGAGCTGTAGAAAGTGCCTTGCTGGTCGAGAGACCTGCAGAGTGAAGGAGGAGGCCAGAGTAACCAGGGTCTTTACTCTTTCTAGAGGAAGGAAAGCTCTGGCCTGCTTTGTGTCCAGTTCTGCGCCTATGAAGGTGAGTAGCTGAACAGGCTCTAGAACTGACTTTGGAAGATTGAGAAGAAAACCTAGAGATGTAAGCAGCTGCTGGGTAACCTGAAGGTGTAATCTGACTTGGTCTGGAGACTGACCCACTATGAGCCAGTCGTCCAGGTAAGGAAAGATGGCAATCTTTTGCCTTCTTAAGTGAGCAACTGCTACTGCCAGGCATTTTGTGAATACCCTTGGGGCAGAGGTGAGGCCGAAGGGCATTGCTCTGAACTGGTAATGGCCTGAGGGCAGTTTGAATCTGAGGTACTTTCGGTGGGAGCTTCTGATGAGAACATGGGAGTAGGCATCCTTGAGGTCCAGGGATGCTAGCCAGTCCCCTGGCCTTAGGGAGGGTAAAATAATTCCCAGAGTCACCATTTTGAATTTTGGTTTTAAAAGGTGCTTGTTTAGGTATCTGAGATCCAGGATGGGCCGCCATTCTCCTGTCTTTTTTGGGGTAAGGAAGTACCTGGAGTACAGTCCTTTGCCCTGGTGTAGGGGGAGGAACCTTTTCTACAGCTCTGAGAGCCAGGAGGGTTGAGACTTCTGCTTCCAAAGCGAGAGCCTCTAATGGATTTGCAGGTGGAAAGGATCTGACTCTCATCTTTGGAAATTTTTTGAAGCTGAGAACCAGTCCCTGGCTTACTACTTCCAGGACCCACTTGTCTGATGTTAAAGACTCCAGTCCTGGACGAAGTAAGCCAGCCTGCCCTCTACAGGTAATGGAGAATCGGCCCTGGGCATCCCATCAGGGTGCCTGTTTGGCAGGGGCTTTAGGCTGAGGGGTGGGAGCAGGCCTGCTCATACCCCGTCTGCCTCTCCCTCTGAAGAACTCCCTCTGGGCATAAGCTGAAGAGGAGGCCTGGGCTTGGTAAAAAGGCCTGTGAAAAGGCCTGCCCCTGCCCCTGGAAAGCTGCCTCTGAGGAGTGGCTTGCCTCTCCTTGGCCTGTGCACTCCTATAAGTGGTCCTATACTCATCCATTTTCTTCATGTACTTCTCTGTCTGCTCCCCAAACAGAGAATTTCCCACAACAGGAAAATCCATGGCCTTAGCCTGGGTATCCTGTGACAGGCTAGTACACCTGAGCCAAGCCATTCTGCGAAAAGCCACAGATATAGCCATGACTCTTGAAGATACATCATTAGAGTCCACTGCAGCATGGAATTGCACCTTGGATGCCTCAATACCATCAGCAGCCACCTGCTCCAGCTCCTTGGCAAGCTGGCCAGGGGCCTGTTTCGCTAAAGCCATAACAGTATCCCATCTGGATTTCTGGTATCTTGCAACATAGGCCATATAATTTGCCTGTCTGAGTCCCAAGGATGCTGCCATGTATTGTTTCTTTGCCATGGCATCAATCCTCCTGGAGTCCTTGTCAGGGGGGTGTGAAGCCAAGGGAATATTTGCCTTATCACAGGCTGCAGCCTGCACTACCCCAACATGGATGCATTGTTGTGAAAGGAACTCCGTATCAGAGCCTGACAATGTGTACCTCTTGTCCATTTTTTTATCCACAGGAGGTATATTGTTAGGAACCTTTAAAATTGTTATTGCCTGTTTCCTAAAATATTTATGTAAAGGAATAGACAATCTCCTGGACTCTGGGATATCCATCATTTTCACATAGTCAGGCTCCTCCTGTTCATCCACAGCTTCTTCCAAAGGGAGCTGGAGGGTTTCAGCAACTTTTTTATAAAATATAAAATGAGAAGGGGACTCAGAAAGCCTAGGGGGAGACACTCCTGAAGGTCTGTCTGGGGAGATGTCCGGTTCAATGGGCACATCCAGACTTTCAAAATCACATTCACTCTCTTCATAATCCTCCTCCTCCTCCGGTTCATAAAATTCCTCTATATCATATTCTTGAACCGGTGGAACCGACTGAACCGACCGCTTACCTGATGGTGCCGGTTCGGTCGGAACCGGGGAAAGCGACTGGACAATCTGGATCGCTTTGGCTATCTCTGCAGTGGTTGGAGAAGGAAATTTTGGCTCCACACCTGCTGATTTTCTAGTCCTCTTTGCTGGAACTGGCTCCTCCGAATCAGCTCTTCGTTTGCCCGAGGAAGTCTTGCCCTGGTCAGAGGGCACTCCCTCCAGTTCGGTTGGCACCGAACCAGGCTGGCCATCCGGGTCAGCGGACTTTTTGGCCTCTCGTTCCCTGAGCCTACCAACTCTCTTATCCAGGGTAGCTGCAGGGAAATTCTTGCAAATCTGGCAGTCTGCATTGAGGTGGTCAAACCCCAGACAATAAACACATGTGGTGTGTGGTCAGCCTTGGCAAAGGCTTCCCACAGACACTACAGTGCTGAAACCCAGTGGGCCCGGTTTTTTGGGTTCTCGGACATACGCCAGCCTAACCAAAAACTTGCCCTTTACGGCAAATCGCATGCAAGATACCCTTATCGGTTCCAAACCGTGTCACGGGTCGTGGAAAAAAACGTAATGAAATCCATTTTTTTTAGAACCGATAAGAACCGGGAACCGCACTCTAAATGCAATTTAATAAAGTTTAACAACAACCTGATCGGTTCAAACCGAACCGATAATAACGTTTGCAAGTTCCACACAGAGAAAATGTAAAACCTATCTATTACTTACTGTTTGAGGGGTATTAATGTTTTTGCAGGGTAAAGAAGCAGATTCTAGATATTGAATTAGAAGTTTTCCAGCTTTTTTGGGGGAGTATAATATAAAAAAAAAATATTTAATTTTCACTACACTGTTTTTATACATCGTGATTTTAGAAATCAACTGCCTAGCCCATAATTCTGGACTTTGTTTATTGGGCTGACCTATCAAAAATCCTTCTAGACTAAGGACTATGTGTAATTACTGAAAATCTAGTTGGTTTGATTAAGTTTAAATTTAAATTAGAACGTTAAAAGGAAACTCAGTTTTTCCCCACAGTCGAGAGTCTGGTTACCGTAGATATTTAAACATATATATATAACACTACATGCTACCTGTTGATATAGTAACACTCTGAAAATTTCTTTTTTCTTCTATTTAGATTTATTTTAGATATTTTAAGATACCTTAGTCTCTGAGATTTAATTTTCGCGCCACAGTCGCACACACCTTACGTCATCTGTGTCACTGGTTCCATAAAGGCACTTCCCCTTTTTTTTTTAAACACCAGCTTCATTTGGATCTCTGCTTGCTTCACAGTTGTGTGTTTTTTCCTTCCTGTCCACTGCCGGAATTATTTTACCATCGTATATTGATTCTAAGTTCCAAAGGTTGGGACCTGGTCGCTGCTTTTGGAAAAACTTTATCGCTAAACGCATAAAAAACGCTGGATTCCTTTGCCTGATAATTTAAAGTGGTCAGTATTCATACTCTTAATAGCACAAGACCGCAGGTCGCAGATAACCTTAAACACCTTCACATCGACATTTAACAGATGTTCAAAGTAAGATAAAAATTCTCTGGCAATCTAGTGTTAAATATCCTGTGATAACAGTCTTTATTAAAACATTAAGTGTATGAGTGACTGACATAAGTTTAGGCTCTCTAGGTTGTGGTCTAGGGCTCTAACCCTTATATTTTGATTACTGAAATAAGTTTATTTTAACTTTAATCAGAACCATTACATTGAGTTATAAAAATTCTTTAAAAAGTTTTGTTTGTTGATTCTAGTGTCAGACAGTCTTTGTCTGGAGTATCCACACCGTCAACAGCAATTGGTGAAACTGGACTGTTTAACTTTCCCAACTCCTCATTTAGAAAAAGAGAGTTGTAATTTGATTTTTTAGGAAAGAGAACTTTCTGATTACATATTGGGACTCTTCTGTCTGACTTCCTTCCGGGGAAGAGAACTTCTTGGCTATATATTGGGACCTCGGTATTTCACTGCATTCCAGTATTCCTAATATTGACTGTTTCAGACATGGACTAAGACCACCTTTTGTGACCCGTGTTTTTCATCCTGCCTCTTTTTTTCTTCCTAGGAATTGTTACATTCTATTTAACTGTTGTATATTTAAGATTTCAAGGTTTAAACATTTATTACTAGAAATACATTTATATTAGGAAAATATTAATTAGTAAAACCATGTATACACGAAGTGGCAAAGTGCTGAATAAAAATATAATAGGTAGGGGTAAACAAGAGGGTAACCGGAGACTAAACAAAATGGTTGTGTGTTTACCCAAGATTTGGTTATCATGGCCTCTACTCCTAAAGAACCCCTGGAGCAATGCATCAGTCCTTTCCTTCCTATTATGTAAAGAGGAACTGCATATGACTATAGAGCCATACTGCCTGGAGCCAAATGGGATTCTAACTATTTTAAACAGAAAGCCAGTATAGAGAAGGGCTCAAATCAAGATTTATCATTGGCTATACTACTAAACTGACCCTCGAGTTACTTGAAAGTATCGAGTGTGGAGAAAATGAAAATAGACATCTAACAACTAAATCTTATAATGGAGATTCTGTGATAGACTTGGAGGAAAATCATTTAAACCCCCAATTATATAAACCATTTAGTCAAAGGAAAATCACAGAATTCTTTCTCAAAAATCCCAAGAAACATCAAAGGGGCACAACACTAGATAGCCAGACTCCAGTGAATCTTCCTGATAATCACCCAAGTACTCATTTATTAAAAAGCCCTATTAAAGGACAAGAAATTTCACTTCACCCAACTTACATGGGTCTTTTTAGTCCTTCTAAATCTATTAATAGCATAGATCACTATTTGGATTATTTAACAGACTCACAAATGTTGACTGACTCCCCAGAAAAAGTGTTTAATAAACTAGATAAAGAAGTTGAAGCAATTAAATTAGATCCTGAATTCCTTAAGCAATGCCCAGATACAATCTCGAAGTATACAATTAAAGCATTAACACATCCAGTGATGGTGAATTTAGTTTTTCTTGAAGCATACAGTAAATTAAAACATCACGTAGAAAGATTGTCCGATTTCATAATAAATAAACTTACAGACATTTCAGACAAAATTAATACTAAAGATAACAAGTGCTTTACTGAGAAGGCAAACAGGCCCTCTTTTTCTTCAATTTACTATCCAAACTCCATTAAAGAAAAAGTGAAAAAAGAGAGATCACAGAAACCTGAGATAGAAAAAATCAAAAATCAAATAAAATAAGGTGAAAAACAATGTAAAAATAACACACAAAAAAACAGGTTATAGCAGATAATGTAAATACAAATATTACAAACCAAGTAAAACAAGTAATGAGGACCACAAAAGCCAGGTTAAAGAAGATAAAATAGAAAGTTCCTTAGTTCTAACGGAACAGTGCTCCTTGGGTAATAACTTTTACAAAATATAGATTCAAATGTGGCATCTTTTGAGAATTTTAAATTGCAGAGTCTCTCTAAATCATAATCCAGAGTCCATTACTATTACAGGGTTAGAGGTAGTTTTAAAATTGAAAATATTTATACAAAACCCTATGAAACAACTGACTCATTATCTTCCCTAATGTCCCATCTGCTTAAAGCAGAACTAGAACTTCCACAGGCAGCTTCCAACATAAAACTGGTCTATAGAGGTCAATCGATAGATAATCAGCCAGTTTACATATTATTATCTGATATAGATACAGCTAAGAAAATTTGGGCTAAATAAACTTGATATTTTAACCTCTTCTCCAGTTAATTGGTCTACTATATGGATGTTTACTCATGGGAATAGGAATCTTCCAATAGGTCTTATGATTCCCATTGAATCTATAACCTCAACATTAACACTGCTTAATTGGAATTTCGATAAAATACCAGATATTTATCATCTTTCCCTATTTGGAATACCAAGGTTTGAAGGAAACAACAGCCATAGATTACCCTCCTTTGTTAGAACTCTTCTTGAGTCATGTCTGGATATAGAAATAGCAAAAGCTGGCTTGGGAGAGGTCAGAAGAGTCCATAAGGATGAAATAGATTCTCAAATTGACTTGGCAATAAAATCAGAAACTCTATACAGGAACTTATTCCATAATGCGTAGAAGTTGGATAGAATCCAAGTACTCTTAACTGATTTACAGTCGAAAGAAATTTCAAAAAGAATCACTACGGAAACTAATATCAAATCATGACTACCTAATAACTACCCCCATTTTATCAAATACGGATGAGTCTTTAACGAATAAAGACTTAACATCTTCTAAATTAGATAATTTTTTGTCTTGAAACATAGCAGGCATAGGGACAAAATTGGTTGACCCCGATTGGAAAAAAAATGGTTTCCCAATATGAACTATTGCTGTTTCAGGAGACATGGGCATCCACAGAAATTAATTTAAATGGTTACGAAGCATTTAGTTTGTTAGCACAGAGGGAGAAAAAGTTTTGAAGGCCGAGTGGTGGGTTAACCACCTTTATAAAAATTAGAGCTGGTATCAATGCAATTGATTATCTCGAGGTTAAAAATGTCGCATTGATAAATATTGTCAAATGGGACTTGTTTACTTATATGATTGTGAATGTGTATGTTCCCCCCAACACTCCAAATACAACATATGGCGATCTTTGTTCAGAGCTCTCCTTGATCATGGATACTTTGTATATTAAACATCACATAGATATAATATTAATAGGAGGTGATTTCAATGCTCGGATAGCCTCCTTTGATAATCTCCCAATGTTGCACTCCCATATATATATATGGGTGATTTAGAACAGAGGAAATCATTGGATGCCATTGTTAATTCAGCAGGCATTAAATTTAAAGAATTCATAACTGAGAATAATTTACTAATCCTTAATGGTAGGGGACCAGGAGATCTAGAGGGAGCATACACATACTTTTCTTCAGTTGGAAACAGTCTAATAGATTATGTATTAATCTCTCCTGAATCTTCTGATTTTGTACAGAATTTTCAAATAAATCTTAGAGCAGAAAGTGATCATGCTGCACTCACTTGCCGCATGATCACTTTTAATGATAAAAAAGGCCTCCTTTGAAAGATATTTATCCTGTTTCATTGGTCTCCATGGGGAAAGCTAAACTATCCTTAAAAAATAACAAAATGAAGAATATTGAACATATCATTTTTTCTACACCAATCTATTCTGAAGATGTTTTAAAAAATGCAAATTTAACCCAAGTTACTATCAGAAACTTTGAGAATCTTTTATCTAGAATTACTAGCGAAATATATGTATACAAGGATCAAACATCATCCCCTACAACATGGTTTGATTCCCAGTGCCAGTATCAAAAGAAGAATTTAGGTAAAATAATTAGGAACATCTTAAAAATCCATCCAGCCATACTAAAGTAAAATTAAATTATGCCGGAAAGCATACAAAAATTCTTAAAGATAAAAAACATGAATTTACACAAAAGATGGGAATTTATCCATCAAACAATATTGAACAATGATAGTAGGGCCTTTAGAGTATGGTTGCAAGAGGTTAAATTATATCAATCTACACTACCATCTTATATCCCCAAAGAAGCATGGGTTACCTATTATACAGCTTTATTAAATAAAAACATTTTACAAAGAGATCAAATAAATTCCTTACAATGGCTATCTCTGCTTCCTTACTCGACTGTAATTTTCACTTCTGATGATGTTCAAATGGCAATATTAAAATTAACAAACAATAAAGCTCCAGGCCCAGATAAAATCCCAGCCGAGATTTATAAAGAAAATCTCAATTTTGGATTCCTTTTTACTCAACTTATTCAATATTTGTTTAAAGAATGTACAATACCATCCATGGCAAAAACATAATAATACCTATTCATAAAAAAGGTTCAGGTTATACAAACCAAGTAATTACCAATAAGTTTACTAGACATTGCAGTGAAAATATTCTCTCGTATATTGTTAAACAAACTACAAATTTGGATAGATACTAATAGCCCTCTTTCAAAATTTCAAGCTGGATTTCGTCATGGATTTTCCACAACAGATAATGTTTTCGTATTATTCCATCTCCTAGAGAAATACATAGTGTTTAGGAAAATGAGACTTTATGTTTTATTTGTTGATTTCTCCGCTGCGTTCGATTCATTAATAAGACAGACTTTATGGGAAATTTTTAGGATTCGAGGCCTCCCTTCATCTTTACTCCTCCCTATGGTTTTACTTTATACTAATACGGCAGTGAGATTTGATCAAAGAGGAAATATCACAGAATATTTCCCAACCTCTAAAGGTATCAAACAGGGATGTTTACTAGCTCCCCTATTATTCAATATCTATATAGATATCTTATTAGATTATGACTTAAATGATCTGTGGGACTCTCCAAAAATAAAAGATCAATACATACACAACCTAGCATATGCAGATGATCTAATTCTACTATCACTGACCCCTAAAGGACTAGAATTAAAATTTAAATCTCTTGTGAATAAATGTAAAGAATTGGAATTGAGAATAAACCTAGACAAAACAAAAATAATGATCTTTGGAAATCGGTCATCAAAACCAAGGATTTTCTATAATGATGCCCCTATTGAAATAGTGACATCTTATAAATACCTTGGTATAACATCACACTCTAGAAATTTCTGGGCACATCATATTAAGGAACAGATTAATAAGGCAAAGTATGCAGCAAAAGCACTGCAAAGATTTAACCTTAAATATGGAGGTTTTACGGTAATACCTGCTATTAAAGCAGGGGAGGCAACAATTACCCCACTACTATTATGTGGAGCGGAAATCTGGGGATATAATCATTATCCACAACTGAAACCCTTTTTATATTATTATAAATATATTTTACAAGTTCCCACTTCAATGGCTGGATCAATAGTTAGAATAGAATTAGGTAGATTACCTTTGATTTCCCTTATTAACCTAAGGATAGTCACATATTGGTTGAGATCAATAAATAATATAAATAATGTTATGCCATTGAACTGTATAATGGAAAGGAATCCTGGCATAAAGAAGGTTTTACCTCTCTATGGTTAAAATCCCTTTTTCAAATATTACACAGTATAGAGTCAACTCACCTATGGAATGATTGGCAAGCGGAAATAAAAATACACGAAAGCTATAAGGTTAATTTAAAAAAAAAACCTTTTACAAAAGCAACACAAATTCAGATGAATCAATTAAGGAGCCAAAGACAAGCCCTGTGGTTTGCTCAAAACAAAATTGATTCCAACATGGAAGAATACTTGCGACTTCCTTTATCACCATACATACGTAAAGCAACAACCTGGGCTAGATTTGAACTTATTACATCAAAATACATTTACTTTAATAAAATTAAAATTAAATGAATCAACTCAGGATAAATGTCCTTGCAATAGAGGATTCACTGAATCATTACAGCATGTATTAATTCAATGCCCTTTATTTAATTATATTCGTTTTAAATATTTGGGGAAAATTCTTAGTAAATATGCAAATTTTACATATGATGTGATATTCATATTGATGCACCCAACTACTGTTCAAGATGCAATACTGGTAGGGAATTTTATAATGTCTGTAATAAGTGTTAAGAAAAAAGCATACCGAAAGTGGCTCAGAGATAAATGAATTGTTTTTTATACAATCTGAAGAATTTTAACCGGCATATTTTCTTATGAGAGTTATTCTAATGAGATAAGGAGTCTGTTTAATCATATTTTTAATTTATTTCACATTTTGTATTTTTAAATTTAAAAATTGTAATGTCCAGAAATTTTTCTAATTTATTGGAAGAACAATAAACTTGACTTGACTTGACTATTACTTACGATACCACAGACAGAGCTTGAACCGACTGGTTGCGGTTAAAATAAGACAAATGCGGTTTTAAAAAATGAGAAATTACACTTTTAACCGACAAAATGAACCTAGCAGAAGGAGAAATTCCGAGCGACTGTTCAGTGAGGCGGAGTAAAGAATCTGACAGTTTGAGTTTGAAGAACAACAGACAGAGTTTTCAACCGAGCTCTCGCTCAAGATTCCATGCCTGGCATGGAAAGTTAACTCTTTCACCTCCGGAGAAGTTCTAAGGCTGGGACAAACTGCATATGTCATAATATAGCAAGACTTCATGCTGTTTGAAGAGCCAAGTTTTTAGGGATTTAGGCTTTAAGACCATGAGGAGAGGGGGAGGAGGAATGAGCAGGGTGAAGGGGACGCCCAAGAAGGAGGCCCATGAGGGGAAGGTGGGTGGGATTCAGTAATGAATCGTGAAGATACAAGAGAAGATCAAGAATTACGGTAGGTACGTAATTTTCATATCTTCCCTTGTCAGTCTTCACCATTCATTACTGCTGGGTGAGTACCAAGCCCCCTTCCCGAAGGGGGACTACAGCAACCCTGAGGGAACAAGACCCACAGCCTCCTGCTGGTGAGAAACCGGAGGAAGAGACCCTGGCCATACTAGACAGGAAGCTTAAGGCTGAGGAGAGCTAGGAGGTGTCCCCTGAAGACAAGGAGATGGAGGAAGCCACTGCAGAAGCCTCCTCGGAAGGTGGAGCGAATCACCCTATGCCAGGCCAGGGGTGACAACCATGCCAGACAAAGCCATGCTGTCTGCTTAATGCAGATTGCTGTCCCCGTAAGCCCAAAAGCCACCTCACTGGCATCATAGGATGCCCTTGCTTGGTGTCTTGCCAGTTCCAGGCCTATAGCAGAGACGGCAAAGGCCTGTCTAGATTGCTCCATATCAGGCATTGATGCTAGAAGTTGAGAGAGCATCGACCACAAGTGCCTGTTATAGGCAGCATGGTGTGCCTGATGTGATGCAATGCACAGCATCGCACGAGAAGAAGAGAACACTCTTCGCCCCCACTGGTCAAATTGTAGGGAATCTGAGTCCAATGGTCAGTTGTGTGCCAGGCAGTGGCGCCCGAAGGACCCTCTAGGAACACCAATCCTAAAGGTGGGTTGGAGACAGAACCTAGGGACTCAGATGGAGCACAATACCTCCTTCTGCAGTCTGCCGGGGCTGGGATAGGGTCGGCTGGAGACTTCAAGGTGCAGATAGACGCCTCCTGGAAAGGAACAGGCCAGGATGGCACCACAAAATGCTGGGCACTGAATTCACCGAGGAATTCGCACGTCTCCCTCTCAGTATTGTCACGTCTGACATAGGAGATATGGAGATCCCCAACCATCCTCGAAAGGAAGCGCTGATAATCAGTGAAATCAATGTCAGAAGAAAGGTGAGCAGAGGATTCCTCTCCCTCCGAGGAGGGAGCCAAGGAGGATGGGGAACTCGAATGTTCAGATGACTTCTGCGGTGGAGGGGACAGGCGAAATACCTGCTCATGCATGTATCTAACATATGATAGGAAGGCCGCCACAGTGCCTCTGAACATCTCCCACGATAAAGGCCCTGTAGGACCGACATGGCCTGGAAGAGAGGGAGGTGGCTGCAGAGGAATGGGAGAGGGGCACCTACAAGGAGGCAACTGTCCTCTGCCAGGGCTCTGAAATCCAGTGAACAGGGCCAGAGCTGGCAGGGTCCCTGAAATCAAACCAGGCTGCAAGATGGAACCCTGGGGATGCGAACTCTGGAAGAGCCCAAGCGGGGAATCTCCCTTGTGACACACCTGGGGCTGCAAGGGTCCAGAAGGGCAACCCATGGTGGCGCCAGCTGAAGGGTCCCCCAAGCCCAACAGGAAGAGGCAGGGCACAGCGCTACAGCTCTGTCCCGCACCCCGAGGGGTGGCAGAAGGGTGCCAACACCCCTCACCCTGACCTCTCAACCCCTCAGACTCCGAGGACACCCTCCTCCTCAACTCCAGCGATGGGGTCCGTCAATCCCAAGACCTCCCAAGGGGGGCCCCCGAAGACATGACCTCCAATCCACCCCAGGAAGGCGCAGCAGCACCAGGGTTGGCAGTTGCTACAGTCCCCTCTGGGGGGACAGCCCCCTTCCCGACCCCCAAACCACACTTCCCCATAGACTCCAGGCCACCCCCAGCCTGGGAGTCCTCGGAGAAAGATTGCTGTGGAGACTCAGGAATGGGAGTGCTTGGCTGCCTGACAACGCGTCCCAAAGGACTCTGACCAAGAATCGGGGTGCGAGACCGGGTCCACGTCCAAATCGTCTGCTTCCGGAGAACAGTCAGCCAGAAAGACCTCGATGCTGGCTACCCCAAGAGTCCAGTGGGAAGTGGCGCCAGTGTCACTTGCAATGCCAGTCACTCCCAGCGCCTCGCCCGCGGCTCCTAGACCTGGTCCTGACCCGCCAACAGCCCCGGTTGAATCCCCAGCACGGCGCATGGCCCTGGAATCCAACACAGCACCACCAACGGCATCGACCAAATGAATGGCACTGAACCAAACCGGCGCCACCCCAATCATCGGCACCACGAACAGTGCAGGGATCCAAGATGGCACCAGCAGGCAGCGTTGAGAGTCCACCAGTGCCGGACCCAGCAACCGTGGGCCACGACACTGGCGGAGTCTGCACCTCCAAAGAGGTGACTGCCGAGGCGGTGTCTCTGACGTGACCTGGGAGGGGGCCACGACATTCATCCGACACTGGGAAAGAGGCCTCCTCCTTGGCAAGGTTTGAAGATGAGGAGGCCTGCAACTCACCAGACCGTATAGGCCTAAGGTCCTGGACTGGGAAACCCAAGACTGACATTGTCCTCTGAAAGTCGGCGGGGCCTTGCCGACTTTAAATGTGTGGACTTTGAGAACACGGCGTTCCATCAAGAAACAGGCATCGTATCTATCCATGTCATGGTTAGGTCCTAGGCACCGAAGGCAGACATCATGCTGGTCCATCACGGAAAAACGCCGGCCACAGGAGCACCGACGCATGGGGGTGTGGCCCGCTTTGGACTTTCGCTTGGCTCCCAAACCAGACATACAAACATATGAAATTTGCCAGCAGATAAAGGCCTAGAGGTCTTATTGTGTTGATCTTCAGACCTTGTGCAAAGGAGGAGGAGGTAAGAAACAGGTTTCCCTGGTTTCCGTTGGTAAAAGCCACAGTGGTGGCGGTGAACTTGAAGTCTCTGGTAAGGGATTTTGCATCACATTGGTGACAGAGTGGTGAGATCCATGTGGCAAATGGTACCAGTTCAGTGCAGAGCAGTGTACAGTGTGCTTTCCTGTGAGCCAGGAACTCTGAAGAGAGACAGCACACTGGTGGTAGAGTACCAGCAGAAATAAATCTTAATCATGAAACAGGATTTCAAAAGGTTGCATTGCTTACTACTGTTTTTTTTTTTTATATCTAGACAGCTTAGTGCAGCGTAGCTGGAGAATATGAGCTCCTCAGACTATGTCAAATTTCATGTATAGCAGCTTTGTGAGCTGTGCGCAGGGAGGGGGATTGTCTATGAGGGCATGACAAAGAGTGCGCTCATGAAAGCCCTGTTGGTGCATGACCAGCTGCAGGAGGGGCAGATGGTCTCAGATGGGCATGGCCCAATATCTGGTCAGCAGGCAGTCGCTAAGAACAGTGACCCAGGTAGCAAGACTAAGGTCACAGTGGCTGAGCAAGGGGGCACTTTGTGGCACAAACTGGGGGAGCTGTGCAGCCCAAACAACCTCAGCTTGAGATCCTGAAGGCAGAGCTTGTGCTGCAGGATGCTGAACTGCAGAAGGCAAGGCTGGAGGCTGAAAGGGAGAAAATAAGGCTGGAGGTAGAGAAAAGAGAAAAAATTTGCCAGCATCAGATCCTTATGTGAGAGGAAAGGGAGAAGATTCACTAGCATGAGATCCTTATGCGAGAGGAAAGAAAGAAGGAATGATCAGAGTGACTGAAGGAACAATAGCAAAAGACTGAGCTGCAGAAACTGTGCCAGCAAACAGCGCAGCAAACCATAAGTAATGGCAAAGGAGGTTCAACCCACGAAGCCACAATGAATTCTAAAACGTTCCCGCAATACTGGGAAGGAGATGATCTGGATTTGTTTTTAAAATCATTTGAGAGGGTTTGTGGGAAATTTAAATTAAAGCAGGCTTTTTGGATGATCCTCCTGACCCCATTGCTTATTGGCCGTGCTTTGTATGCATTTGCTTGAATGGGCGATAATGCTTGCATGGATTATAATAAAGTTAAAAGAATGTCATTAAAACATTTTGAACTAATTCCTGAAGCTTATAAACAGAAACTTAGAGAATTAAGAAAGGACCCAGGAGATAGCTATATCAAACTGCATGTCCAAATGTGTACTTATTTAGACCATTGGGTAGATAGGGCTAAGGCAAGGACTATATTTAATTGTAAGGGAGTAGTTTCTTAAAATTGCACCTGGTGACCTGAACATTTGGATACTGGACTGGGCATGCAACTCCACAAAGAAGGCAGCAGAAAGTGCTGATTAGAATGTGACCAGCAGACCACATTTGCAGTGTAAGCACTATGGAGGTGGGGCAGCATATGGTTTTAAAGGGACCCAGGGAGGGCGGCCTAAAGGAAACCAGCCCGAACCCAAGCCCAAAACAGAACCCACCGGTTCTAAGGGGAACAAGGAGCTGGGGCAAAGGAATGCTGGATTTGCCATAAAGTAGGGTATCTATCCTATGACTGCCTTAAAAACAGGAGCAAAGGTTAAAATCCTGGAGGAGAGGTGACCAAGACAGTACACCGCAGTTGGTAAACTGCGCACACACTGTAGTGCCACCAAACTCCACCAAGCATATGCATCCTATTCTAGTCAATGGGACAGTAACACATGGATTGAAGGACACTGGTGCCTCCACCTCCTTGGTAAGATAGGATCTAATCCAGGTGGAACAGATTCTGCCGGGGAAATTCTCCAAGATTCAGGGAGCAACAGGTCCAGTGGTCCAAGTGCCAATGGCTTGGGCCTTTCTGAGCTGGGAGGGCAGCCATGGGGTACAAGAGGTGGGAGTTGTACCAAATTTCCCTGTGGATGTGATCATGGGGAATGATTCTGACCACAAGGAAAACCTAGTATATGATACTACCAATAGCCAGGTAAAAGGGCAAGCTTCTGTGGGGGAGAAGGGGGTGACGCAGCCTGTGCAGACCCATCCCTGAGCAGCTGAGGAAGTGGCTAGTGTTGGTGAAGGGCTAGCAAGGAGTAGCTGCCCTGAGCCCCAGCTGCAAGCAGAGGAGGTCGCCACCAGTGGCAGCTTTCCTCCTGAAGGGTAACTGGGAAGGGTTAGATGAGACTAGCTGGGAGGGCACAGCGAACTGATCCTACCCTCCAAAAACTGAGAGAGAGATAGCAGATACTGCTTAGGCCTCTCAAGTCAGTAAAATGTCAGTTTATTGGGAGAATGGGCTGTTGTGCAGGGAGTGTACACCACAGAGGGAGCTAGAGGGAAAGTTATTCCAGCAACTGGTAGTCCCCCAGGACTACCGAAAGCAGCTTCTAGCCCTGGCCCATGACATTCCTTTGTCAGGCCACTTGGGTATTAACCGCACAAAAAAGCAGCTTGCCAAGAATTTCTTTTGGCCAAGCATTTACACAGACATGGCAAATTATTGTCGTACTTGTCCACAGTGCCAGTGGGTTGAGGAGAAGGCTAAGGCAGCTTTGGTTCCCTTGCCTATTATCGATGAACCCTTTAAGGGGGTAGCCATGGACATAGTGGAGCCCCTGAGTACCCAAGAGGCACGGCCAAATGATACATGCTGGTTGTTGTGAATTACGCAACCAGGTACCCCAAGGCAGTGGCCATGTCCTCCATTGAGGCAGAAAAGGTGGCTGATGAGCTCCTGGGAATCTGTAGCCGAGTGAGATTTCCCCAAGAGATTTTGTCAGACCAGGGGGCAAATTTCATGTCATCCTTAATGACCAGTTTGTGGGAAAAGTGTGGTGTGAAACCAACACAAAAGGGAATGAGACAAGTATTTGCCCTACCTCCTGTTTGCAAACAGGGAAGTCCCACAGGAGTCCACAGTGTTCTCATCCTTCGAGCTTCTGCTTGGTCACAGGGTGAGGGGGCCCCTAGATTTAGTCAGGGATGAATAGGAAGGTAACCATGCCTCCCAAGGGGAGTCTGTTGTGGAGTATGACCTAAATTTCAGGGCCAGGCTTAAGGAGTTCATGGGGCTCACCCAGGAGCACTTACTGTACAACAGCAACAGAAAGCCTGGTATGACCACGGGGCCAGAGCCCGGGAGTATGAAGTCAGACAGCGAGTGATGGTACTTGTCCCAATCCGACACAGTAAACTGCAGGCAGCATGGGAGGGCCCATTCTCCATAATCAGGAAGCTGAGTGATGTTAACTACATAGTAGAGCTGCCTGACAGAAGGCACAGGCGAAGGGTATATCATGTGAATATGATGAAGCCCTACTATGATGGGGAGGAAATGATCCTCGCCGTGTGCAGTGCGCCAGAGGAGGGAATTAAGCTGATCCACTGGTGGACCTCCTCGGGGAAGCCCGGGAGGAGTCTTCAGTGAATAACTTCAGCCTCTCAGGGCAGCTGACACCAGCCAATGTGAGGAGATGAGGGGGTGCTGCAAGAATTTGGGGACAAGTTCATGGGGAATCCAGGGTACATCACAATGGCTGAGCTCCACGTGGACACTGAGGCCCAAGTTCTGCTGAGGCAGTTCTCCAACAGGGTACCCGAGGGGGTTAAGAAGACCATCCTGGAGGAGCTCAGGGAGTTGCTGACCCTTGGAGTGATCCAGAAGTCCTGTAGCCCCTGGGCTTTGCCAGTGGTCCTAATCCCCAAGAAAGATGGCACCACATGATTCTGTGTCAACTACCAGAGGCTCAACAGCTGTATGGAGTCTGATGCCTACCCCATGCAAAGAACGGATGAGACCTTGGAACGGCTGGGGGAGCCTGGTTCCTGACCACAACAGAAATGACCAAGAGCACTGGCAGGTGCCATTAACCCCCACAGCCAGGGAGAGGTTTGCTTTTGTTACCTTATATGGCTTATTCGAATTCAGAGTAATGCCATTTGGGATGAAGATTGCACCCTCAACCTTCCAGAGGCTTGTGGATCACATCCTGGCTGGGGCAGGTGAATATGCACTGGCTTACATGAATGACATCACCATTTACAGCCAGACATGGGAGGATCACATCAGGCACATGAGGGAGGTGTTCCGCAGACTGAAGGCCACAGGGCTGACAGTTAAGGCGGAAAAATGGCAAGTAGCCATGGCTAAAGTGTCCTACCCTGGGCACCTGGTGGGCAGTGGACGCATCCATCCAGAGCCAGCGAAGGTTAATGCCATCAAGGCCTGGCCCACCCCTGCCATAAGGCAACAGGTAAGGGCATTTCTGGAAACAGCTGGGTACTATAGGAGGTTTGCCTCTCACTACAGTGATGTGGCCAAACCCTGACAGAACTGACGAAAAACAGAACGCCAGAAAAGGTTCTCTAGACAGAGAACTGTGAGTGTACCTTATGACGGTTGAAACAGGCATCATGTGGGTCAACCATGCTTGCTAGCCCCAATTATGACTTAAAGTTCATAGTACATGTACATGCCTCAGACCATGGGATGGGTGCCATCCTAACCAGGTTACACTGCAGGGGGAGGAGCACCCCATAGTATATCGAAGTCGGACGTTTCTGCCCAGGGAAGAGGCATATGCCACAGTGGAGAGAGAAAAACTCTGGAGATAGTGTGGGCCCTTCAGAAGCTACACCCCTATCTGTACAGGACGGAGTTCACTGTGGTCACAGGCCATAAGCCCTTGACATGGCTCCATAGGACTAGTGGGCAAAACACAAAGCTGTTGTGCTGGAGTTTGGTACTACAGTCAAATAAATGGAAATTATGTACCTACCGTAATTCTTGATCTTGTTGGATGAAGTCTTCACCGTTCATTCACACTACTGGGACTACGCAGAGGTGCTAGGACCCAGTGGGAGCCAAATATTTTCAGGAGGGCCAGTGCCGAGGTAGGACCAGGCATGTGCACCAGTGTAGGCTATCTTGGCATCAACTCTCCAACTGCTTCAGTATCTTTTTGATCAAGGAGGTGCAGTGTAAACTAACCTAGGAAAAACCTAACCTAATCCAGGCATAAGATAGCCCGGATGACCCGTATAAGAAGGGTCAACTCAACAATCTATTAACAGCCCAGACCAACAAGGGAGTGAAAACCAGAAACAGGATGAGTGAGCTTCGGGGATGGTGGGTGGGCATGTGAATGAATGAATGTTGAAGTGTGACAGGGCAGAATAGGACCCTGTCCCATCTGATAGGGAGAAAGTATAAATGCAAGGATCTGTATTCTTTCCTTTTTTCTCTCCTCTGTCTGGTTGTGCAACCACATTTTCCTGTGAGACTTCAGACTTGATCAACCCGAACAGTCTTACAATCCTTTACCTCTCACTGTCTCTCTGTTTTCTCCTGCTGTCTGTTTTTCCCTCCCTTGCATATCTACATCTGGTAATATAAAAATATATGGGAATCAATGTATAGAGTGAAGTTGATATTGGGATCACTTTTGTCTGAAAAGTGTTTAGTGTTGCTGTTGAAATGTATATATTTGTGATTTGAGATAACTGCAAAAAGCTAGATGTCATCTGAGTGCAAATGCTTGAGCCTTTTGCAAAGGCTGTGGAGATCTCAGGAAGTTCTCAATATTCCAAGCAACTCCTGAAATTGACAAAAAACAAACAGAATGTTTTGCAAAGACAGGATGTCTGCAAAGGATAGGGGTTGGAAAAGACTAATAAAACCAGCTAAGCTGAGCTGCAAGAGAGATTTTTTCCAAGAGAGATTTTTTTTTTTTAACAAGAGATTTTATTTTGCTTCTGTATATAGTTATCCTGAACAAGTTTATTTGATGTTACTGCAACTATAAAGAAACAGTTTTGTGGAAGTTTACAACTGCTCCTGGGTTTTCTCTATGCTTCCTGACCTGTGCCTCGACTACGGATGGTGTCAGACTAAGTGGGATTTAAGCCGTGCATACCCTAAGACAGAAGATTTGTGCGTAGGCACTGGGCCTAGTACCAGGGAATCAAAGAGGACGGTATGGATTCTGTAGCAGAAATACAGTCTGAGATTGTACAGCCAGCACAAGTTATGGAAAAGGACTAGGCAGTGGCAGAACCCTAAAGCCTGATGAACTTTTTCAAATGGTGGGCTATACAACAAAAAGAGACTGAGATGCAGAGAGAAGAAAAAATTACTCACCTTAGTAATGTTGTTTCTTCTAATAGAGTCTTGCTGTATTCCGACAGTAGCAGTGAGTCCCAACCTTCGAACTGCCCCGGAGATGAAAGAGTTAACTTTCCATGCCAGGCATGGAACGCTGAGCTCGAGCTCAGTTGAGACTCTGTCTGTTGCTGTTTGAACTCAAACCATCAAATCTTTACAAGCTAAACTCACTGAGGTCCTGTGTGGAAGCTGTAAACCTACACTAGCCAACTGGCTACTAACATAATAACACATTTTTAGTCCCAAAACAAAGACTCAAGTCAGGAGACCCAAAAATGAAATAACACAACACCCACTCACCCAAAGAAAGGGTGATAAAAAAGGTGGGGCACCTCTTGAATGCCAACACTGCCACTGCCCACCCACATCCCAAAAAACAAAGGTTCTGAGAGGGGAAGGCGGGGAGGTCAGAATACAGCAAGACTCCATTAGAAGAAACAACATTACTAAGGTGAATAATTTTTTCTTCAAACAACATGAAGTCTTGCCGCATTCTGAAAGTAGCAGACTACCAAGCAGTACCTCCATGGAGGAGGGACAGAACCTACTTAGGAAATAGGCTGTGAAACAGAGCTGTGCCAAACCGAGCATCACTCCTAGCCTGGATGTCCAGGGTGTAATGCTTGGTGAAAGTGTGAACTGTTTTCCAGGTAGCTGCTTGACATACTTCTAGAATAGGGATATCCCTGGCAGCAGCCAGGGAAGTAGCTGTATGTCTAGTAGAGTGAGGCCTCAGGCCTGAGGGTGGAACCTTACCTAATTTTTCATAGCAAAATTGTATGCAAGAGACAATCCACCTGGCAATGGATCTTTTAGTGGCAGGTTTTCCTTTGCCTACCTCACCATAAGTGAGGAACAGTTGGAGGGAGTCAAACCTATGACCCTTGGTGCGTTCTATATAGTAGCTAAGGGCTCTTTTCACATCCAGGCTGTGCAGCCTCCTCTCACCAGAGGAGGAATGGTCAGTGAAGTACACAGGAAGAGACACAGATTGGTTAAGGTGGAAGTCTGAAACCACCTTAGGCAAAAACTTCCTGTTAGTCCTTAGGACCACCTTATCCCTATGGAAGGAAATAAAGTCAGGCTCCACTGACAGGGCTTGCAGCTCACTTATGCGCCTGGCATAAATGATGGCCACCAGGAACACAGTTTTCCAAGTCAAGTACTTAAGCTCTGCTAAGGACGATGGTTCAAAGGGGGGTTGCATAAGCTGTGCAATGCAAACGTTAAGATCCTAAGCAGGGGCAGGATCCCTGAATGGAGGATTGGTATGAAGCAATCCCTTGAAAAACTTGGAGAAAACAGGGTGAGCTGAAAGAGAAGAGGGCTTACCTGCTGAAATGAAAGCAGAAACCGCTGCCAGGTGCACCCTTAGTGTAGCAGGTCTGAGACCCAAGCTATTGAAATGAACCATGTAGTCAAGTACTGTGGACAGATCAGCAGACTGTGGAGAAATATGCTTCCCAGAGCACCATATGGAAGATCTTTTCCACTTGGAATTATAAGTGGTTCTGGTGGAAGGCTTCCTAGAAGCCTTTAGAATATCCATAATACCTTGGGAGAGGTGTAAATCAGCAAACTCTAACTCTTCAAGAGCCAGGCCTTGAGATTGAGAGATTTGAGATTCGGGTACCAAACCCTCCCCTGAGCACAAGTTAATAGGTTGTAATTCCTGGGAACAGTCAGGGGAAGATGGACTGATAAGGACAACAGGAGAGCATACCAGGGCTGTCTGGCCCAATCTGGAGCAATCAGGATCACTTTGCAGGGTTGAGACCTGATTTTGACTAGCACTTTGAACAGGAGAGGGAAGGGGGGGAAGCATACAGGAACTTCCCTTCCCAATTGAGAACTAAGGCATCCAGGGGGACTGAGCCCAACACTGGGGGCCTGTAGCAAAAAAGGGGAAGTTGGTGATTGTCTGGAGCTGCAAAAAGATCTATCTGTGGGGTGCCCCATCTGGAGAATATCACCTCCAAGATCAAGGGATCCAGTGACTATTCGTGATGGCCCTGAGATATCCTGCTGAGAGCATCTGCCAGGACATTGTCCTTGCCTGGGAGGTGTACTGCTGAGAGGGAGGTGTTCAGAGAATAAGCCAGGGACCACAACTTCATCGCTTCTGTGCACAGGCTGTAGACCGAGTGCCTCCTTGTTTGTTGATGTACCACATTGTGGTGGTATTGTCTGTTCTGAGCTGAATAACTTTGTTCTGAACAGACTTGGAAAAAACCTGAAGTGCTAGAAAAACTGCTCTGAGCTCCCAACAGATTGATGTGGAGCAGAGATTCCTGAGGGGACCACAACCCTTGGGTGATCAGGTCGCCCAAGTGAGCCCCCCACCCCAAGAGGGAGGCATCTGTAGTAAGGATTAAAGAGTGAGACTGAGTGACAAAGGGAACTCCTTGTCTCAGATTGTTCAGATCCTGCCACCAGTGCAAGGCCTGGATCAGGGTTCGAGTCACTGGAATCAGTTTGGTCAGAGGGTCCCTTTTCTGAGACCAGAAGGCTCTCAAATGGAACTGAATGTCCCTCATCTGAATCTTGCTCCCTGCACCACTGCTGTAGAAGCAGCCATGTGCCCCAGGAGCTGCAGAAAATGCCTTGCTGGTCGAGACACCTGTAGGGTGAAAGAGGATGCCAGAGTGATAAGGGTCCTTGCCCTGTCCAGGGGAAGGAAGGCTCTGGCCATTTCTGTATCTAGCTCTGCACCTATGAAGGTGAGGAGCTGAACAGGCTCTAGAACTGACTTTGACAGATTTAGAAGGAAACCTAGAGAAGTGAGCAGTTGCTGAGTTACCTGTAAGTGTAACTTGACCTGGTCTGGGGACTGGCCTACTATGAGCCAGTCATCTAGGTATGGGAAGATGGCAATCCTTTGCCTTCTCAGAGACGCAACTACTACTGCCAGACATTTTGTGAACACCCTTGGAGCAGAGGTTAGTCCGAGGGCATTGCTCTGAACTGGTAATGGCCTGAGGGCAGCTCGAACCTGAGGTACTTTCGATGGGAGCTTCTGATAAGAATATGGAAGTAGGCATCCTTGAGGTCCAGGGACACTAGCCAGTCCCCTGGCCTTAGAGAGGGTGGAATTATTCCCAGAGTCACCATTTTGAATTTTGGCTTTAAAAGGTGCTTGTTTAAATATCTGAGATCCAAGATGGGCCACCATTCTCCTATCTTTTTTGGGGTAAGGAAGTACCTGGAGTACAATCCTTTGCCCTGGTGTAGAGGTGGAACCCATTCCACAGCTCTGAGAGCCAGGAGGGAAGAGACCTCTGCCTCTAGGGCAAGTGCCTCCGAGGGATTTGCAGGTGGAAAAGATCTGGTTCTCAGCTATGGAAATTTTTTGAAGCTGAGAACCAGTCCCTGGCTTACTACTTCCAGGACCCACTTGTCTGATGTTAGAGACTTCCAGTCCTGGACAAAGTAAGCCAGCCTGCCCTCTACAGGTGGTGGAGAATCGGCCCTGGCAAACCCATCAGGGTGCCTGCTTGGCAGGGGGTTTTGGCTGAGGGGTGGAAGAAGGTCTGCTTGTACCCCTTCTGCCTCTCCCTCTAAAGAACCCCCTCTGAGCATAGGCAGAAGAGGAGGCTGGGGCTTGGTAGAAAGGCCTGTGAAAAGGCCTGCCCCTGCCCCTGGGATGCTGCCTTTGAGGAGTGGCCTGCCTTTCCCTGGCCTGGGCACTCCTATAGGTGGTCCTATACTCGTCCATTTTCTTCATGTAATTCTCTGTTTGCTCCCCAAACAGAGAATTACCCACAACAGGAAAATCCATGGCCTTAGTCTGGGTATTCTGTGACAGGCTACTATATCTGAGCCAAGCCATTCTGCGAAGTGCCACAGATGTAGCCATGACTCTAGACGACACATCATTTGAGTCCACTGCAGCATGGAATTGCACCTTGGATGCCTCAATACCATCAGCAGCCACCTGCTCCAGCTCCTTGGCAAGCTGGCCAGGGACCTGTTTTGCTAAAGCCATGACAATGTCCCATCTGGATTTCTGATACCTACCAGTATAAACCATATAACTGGCCTGTCTGAGTCCCAAGGATGCTGCCATGTATTGTTTCTTTGCCATGGCATCAGTCCTCCTGGAGTCCTTGTCTGGGAGGGGTGAAGCCAAGGGAATATTTGCCTTGTCACAGGCTGCAGCCTGCACTACCCCAACATGGCTGCATGGTTGTGTAAGGAACTCCGTATCTGAGCCTGACAATGCATACCTCTTGTCCATTCTTTTATCCACAGGAGATGTGGTGTTAGGAGTCTTTAAAATCTTAAATGTCCGTTTCCCAAAAGATTTGTGTAAGGGAATAGACAGCCTCCTAGACTCTGGGATATCCATCACTTCCACATAGTCAGGCTCCTCCTGGTCCTCCACAGCTTCTTCCATAGGAAGCTGGAGGGTTTCAGCCACTTTTTTATAAAACATGAAATGGGAGGGGGACTCAGAAAGCCTAGGAGGAGACACTCCAGAAGGTCTGTCTGGGGAAATGTCCGGGTCAATGGGCACATCCAAATTTTCAAAACCACATTCACTTTCCTCATATTCCTCTTCCTCCTCCTCCAGTTCATAAAATTCCTCTAAATCATACTCTTGAACCGGTGGAACCGGCTGAACCGAGCGCCTCCCTGATCGTGCTGGTTCGGTCGGAACCGGGGAAAGCGACTGCACAATTTTTATCGCTTTGGCTATTTCTGCAGTAGTTGGAGAAGAAAGTTTTGGATTCACACCAGCTGATTTTTCCTTTCTTGTTCTCTTAACTGGAACCGACACCTCAGAATCGGATCTCCTTTTGCCCGAAGAAGTCTCGCCCTGGTCAGAGGGCACTCCTTCTGGTTCGGTTTGAACCAAACCGGGCTGGCCATCTGGTTCAGCGGACTTTTTGGCCTCCCTTTCCCTGAGCCTACCAACTCATTTTTCTAGGGTAGCTGCAGGAAAATTTTTACAAATCTGGCAGGTGGTCAAACCCCAGACAATAAACACAGGTGGTGTGGGGATCAGCCTTGGCAAATACTTCCCTACACACACTGCAGTGTTGAAACCCAGTGGGCCCAGTTTTTCTTTTGGGTTTCTCAGACATTGTGCCAGTCCTAACCAAACTTACCCTTTTAATGGCAATCCGCCAGGCAAGACCCTCTTATCGCTTCCTGACCATGTCACGGGTTGTGGAAAAAAACGTAATAAAATCCGTTTTTTTTAGAACCGATAAGAACTGGTAACCACACTCTAAAATGTAAAATAAAGATTTTTTAGCAACTTGATGGGTTCAAACCGAACCGATGAACCGTTTACAAGTTCCAAACAGAATAGAAACAACATAAACCTATCTAGTACTCAGGAATACCACAGACAGAGACTGAACCGACAGGTTGCGGTTTAAATTTGGTTGAAAACCGAGAAAAATGGTACTTTAACCGACAAATTGAACCGAGCAGGAGAAATCTCCGGAGCGACTGTTCAGTGAGGCGGAGTAAAGAATCTGACGGTTTGAGTTCAAACAGCAACAGACAGAGTCTCAACCAAGCTTGAGCTCAGCGTTCCATGCCTGGCATGGAAAGTTAACTCTTTCATCTCCGGGGCAGTTCGAAGGTTGGGCCTCACTGTTACTGTCAGAATACAGCAAGACTTCATGTTGTTTGAAAAAGAAATTCAACGGTTAGAAGTGTTGAGGAGAGAATAGATGCAGCGACAGAAGCAACAGATGAGAGAAGAGATGCAACGACAGGAGCAGCAATGGCTGGATGCCTTACAAGCTATCGAAGGCAGAGGATCCTCGCAGACCCTGATGAGCAACAAAATGCAAGCAACTTAAAACCCATTAAACTTACAAAGTTGTGTCCCTCAGATGATATTGAGGCTTACCAGACAACCTTTGAAAGAGTTGCCAAAGACTGCCAGTGGCCAGAGCAGTAATGGACAGTCAGACTGATACCCTACCTGACAGGGAAAACCCAGCTTGCCTTCAGCAGTATGGACATTGCACAGTCAGAAAACTATGACCTGGTGAAAAGCAAAATCCTGAGAAGGTACAACATCTCCAGAGACCTACAGGCAGAGATTTCGATCTCTGAGGTACAACTTAGTTGACAATCCTCGAGATAGCCTTCACCCGACTCCGAGAACTCCTGATGAAGTGGATCCAACCAGAAAGCAAAACAGTTCCACAGATCATCAACACATTTGTTATGGAGCAATTCATCAACATCTTGCCTACAATTGTGCGTAAAGGAACACCGACCAGACAATGGGGAAAAAGCTGTTTCTTTGGCTGAGGACTGCCAAATGGCCAAACAGACACCACAGCAGCGAGGTAACTGCCAAGCACCGGTAAGAAACTCTTTAACCATTTAAATTCAAGGCCTGCTAAGAACTCTGGTGGGGGTAACAAATATGTGCCAAAAGACGTTATCTGCTGTAACTGTAATAAGCCAGGCCATTTTGCAAGAAACTGCCGTAATAAAGAGAGTGTCACTGGAGCAGATTTGTCTTTGGCAAACTGGGACAAGTACCTAACAGATGTGAAGGTGAAGAATAAGCCTGTAAAGGGACTCGCTGATTCGGGAAGCAGACAGACCCTAGTGCATGTTAAAGTGCTGGGAAAACACTGTGCAAACGGATCAGGTAGTGGTGTCATCTGCATCCATGGGAACACTCAATACTATCCCACCACCCAAGTGATTCTGACTGTTAAGGGTGTGTCGCACCAAATATAAGTGGGCTAGTACCAAAGTTACCTGTAAATGTGATTATTGGAAATGATTTTCCAGGATTTACTGAACTGATCAAAAAGGGAGTAGGTCCTCATGTTTCAGCAGCTGTGGTGATAAGAGCTCAGGCAAAAAAAATTTAAGATGGTGGGGACACTTTTCCTTTCAGTGATTTTGATTCGGACTTGTTTGACAACAGCTGCAAGATTCAGAAATCCAGGAAATAAAGACAAAGCCTGAAAATATTGTGGCAACAAATGACTGATGGACATGAAGGATTAAAATATTAAAATGCTGAAACTAAATTGATAACTGATTGTGATTTTCTTTCAAAGCAAACTAGTGATGTTTCTTTCCAGGGTAATTTTAAGCAGCTGGGGTAAAACCAAAACAGGGTGGACCAATATTTAAAAAAACGTAATGGTTTACTGTACAGAGTTTGGATTAAACCTCAGACACAGGAACAGACAGAACAACTGGTTATACCACAGAAGTATAGAACAGAATTGTTACAGATAGCACATGATAATCTTATGGCTGGTCACTCAGGGAGGGATCGCACCCTTGTCAGATTGCTGTATGGATTTTACTGGCCAGGAATTCATGAAGATGTTGCTACCTATTGTAATTCCTGTGCTGAGTGTCAGAAAGTAGCCCCAGTCACTAGTAAAGACAAGGTGCTCCTGGTACCCCTACCCTAAACAGATGTGCCTTTTGAGAGAATTGCAATGGATGTCGTTGGCCCTTTAGACAAAAGTAAAAAGGGTAATAGATTTATCCTGGTAGTATTTGACTATGATACTCGATACCCAGAAGCAGTTCCAATGCATACTGTTAAAGCCCAAAAAATAGCAGCAGAGTTAGCCAAAATTTTCAGTGCAGTGGGCATACCTAGAGAAATTATTACTGATCAGGGTAGGAATTTTGGTGCTGCACTGCTTAAGGAGCTGTACAGACTGCTAGGTATCACTGCCATAAGAACCTCCCTCTATCACCCTCAGACAGACGGCCTTATTGAGCGTTTTAACCAAACCCTAAAACGCATGTTAAAAAGGTTTGTAAAAGGGGAAGGGAAAGATTGGGACCAATATTTGCCTTGCCTACTTTTTGCTTACAGAGAAGTGCCACAGGCGTCAAGAGGGTTTTCACCATTTGAAATACTATATGGTAGGCAGCCTAGAGGGCCACTGGATGTGATAAAAGAAACGTGGGAGGATAACCCCTCTCAGAAGCAATCTATATCTTCTTATATGTGTACCGTAAGAAAATAACTGGCAAAATATGTTGAAATTGCCCGTAGTAATCAGGAAAAGGCTCAAAACCAGCAGAAGGTATATTATGACCATGGGGTAAAAGAAAAAGTTTTCCAGCCAGGTGAAAAGGTTTTGCTACTGTTATCCGCAACAGCAAACAAGTTTTTAATGAAGTGGCAAGGGCCATATAAGGTTCTTAGACATACTGGCACTGTTAACTATGAGATTGAGACCCCTGACAAGATAAATCCTTCTAAGATATAGCACGCTAACCTCCTCAAGAAATGGGTTGAAAAAATGCCAAATGCTGCTTTGCTAGTTTTACCAGAAACTGATAAGGAAGATATTGATGTAGTTTATGATAGACTAGAACAAACTGTAAATGCTGATGCTGTAAAGGTGAATGTTTCCTTAACCTCAGAACAAACTGCAGACATTCGTAATGTGCTAAAGACACTTAACAGTACTTTTACCATAGTACCAGGCCGAGCAAAAGGGGTTGAGCACATAATAGTGACAAAGAATGCTCGTCCTATTAGGCAAAAGTCATACAGGTTGCCAGAGAGGTTAAAAGCTGATGTGGTTAAGGAAATACAAAAAAAATAAATGACAGAATTGGGTATCATTGAGGAGTGCTTGGTCATCTCCCATGGTAATTGTAAACAAAAAAGAAGAGGATGTTAGAATCTGCCTTGATTTCAGGAAACTTAATCAAGTATCAGAATTTGACAGTTATCCTATGCCCAGAATAGATGATTTGGTAGACAGGCTGGGGAGTGCAAAGCATGTCAACCTTCGATCTCACCAAGGGTTACTGGCAAATACTTTTAGCTAAAGAATCCAAAGATAAAACTGCATTTGCCACCCCTATAGGATTCTATCAGTTCACCACCATGCCCTTTGGTTTACATGGTGCACCAGCTACATTCCAGCGGTACATGGATATAATTTTATCACCTCACACTGCTTATTGTGCTGCATACCTTTATAATGTCATGGCGTACAGTCCAGACTGGAAGAAAAAATTACTCACCTTAGTAATTGTGTTTCTTCTAATTGAGTCTTGCTGTATTCTGACATTATGCAGTTAGCTCCAGCACTTGAACTGCTCCAGAGAAGAAAGAGTTAACTCTATGCCAGAGCATAGAATGTTGAGCTCGAGCTTGGTTCAAACCTCTGTCTACTGCACTTCAAAGTGTAACCATCAGATTCTTACAAGTTAATACTAACTAACTAACTACACCTGCTAGGTGGAAATTGTAAATTAACTAGCCAAAAGGCAACCAAATGTTTTGGGTCCCAAAAGACTCAAGTCGAGAACTCCAAAACAAAAATTAGGTAGTGAACAAACATAACTATAAAAAACAACATAAACATAATCCACTCCCCCTCCCTACACAGGGGGGGAGTAAGTGCACCCCTGAGGTGCAGCACTGTATCTGCCAGCCCACTTCCCAAAACCAGACTCTGAGAGGGGAGGCAGGGAGGGAGGTCAGAATACAGCAGGACTCCATTACAAGAACCACAATTACTAAGGTGAGTATTTTTTTTCTTCAAACAACATGATGTCTTGCTGTATTCTGACATTATGCAGACTACCAAGCAGTATCTCCATGGAGGAGGGACCGAACCTATTTTGGGAATAGGATCTGAAGTACTGCTGTACCAAACCTAGCATCACTCCTAGCCTGGAAATCCTGAGAGCAAATGCTTGGTGAATGTATGGACTGTTTTCCAGGGGGCTGCTTTGCATATTTCTAGTAATGGTATATCTCTGGCAGCAGCCAGAAAAGCAGCTGTACCTCTAGTCGAACGAGCACTCAGGCCTGAAGGGGTTATTTTGCCTAGCTTCTCATAGCAGAATTGTATAGAAGAGATAATCCACCTGGCAACAGTCCTCTTTGTAGCAGGTTTGCCCTTTCCCACTTCACCATAAGTGAGAAACAACTGAGGACAGTCAAACCTAAGTGCCTTAGTGCGCTCAATGTAGTAGCTAAATGCCCTCTTAACATTCAAACTGTGTAATCATCTCTCTCTCTTGAAGAAGAATGATCAGTGAAGAACACAGGAAGAGACATGGACTGGTTCAGATGAAAATCTGAAACCACTTTGGGTAAGAACCTCCTGTTAGTTCTAAGGACCACCTTATCTCTATGGAATGAGATAAAATCAGGCTCCACTGACAGAGCTTGTAATTCACTGATACACCTGGCAGAGGTAATAGCTACCAGGAACACAGCTTTCCAAGTTAAGTACTTAAGTTCTGCTGAGGCCAAAGGCTCAAAAGGGGGTTGCATAAGCCGAGCAATGCAAACATTAAGATCCCAAGCTGGAGTAGGGTCCTTAAAGGGAGGGTTGGTATGGAGCAACCCTTTAAAGAATTTACAGAAAACAGGATGAGATGCCAGGAAGGAAGCCTTCCCCACTGACAGAAATGCAGAAACAGCTGCCAAGTGTACTTTCAGAGTAGCTGTCCTGAGGCCTAAGCCATTAAGATGAACCATATAATCCAGAACTGTAGCCAAATCAGCAGTATCTGAAGACATCTGCCTACTGGAACACCAAATGCTGAACTTTTTCCATTTAGAATTATAAGTTTTTCTGGTGGCAGGTTTTTGAGAGGCTTTAAGAATATCCAGAACCCCCTGAGACAGATGCAGGCTTGCATATTCTAACTCTTCAAGAGCCACACCTTGAGGTTGAGAGACCGAAGGCTGGGGTACCAAATCCTCCCCTGAGAGGAGGTTAACAGATTGTGATTCTTGGGAAGAGATAGGGGAAGATGGACTGCTAGGGACAGCAACAGAGGATCTCAACACTGCCTTGCCCAGTCTGGAGCAATCAGGATCACATTGCAGGATTGTGACCTTATCTTGATCAGAACCTTGAACAATAGAGGAAAGGGGGTAGAGGCATACAGAAATTTCTCCTCCCAATCCAGAAGTAGAGCATCCAGGGGGACTGAACCCAAGACTGGGGGTCCGCAACAGAAGGGAGGAAGCTGGTGATTGTCTGGGGCTGCAAAGAGATCTATCTCTGGAGTGCCCCATCTTGAAAAAATCACTTTTAACACTAGGGGATCCAGGGACCATTCGTGATGGCCCTGAGATATCCTGCTCAGAGCATCTGCTAGCACATTGTCCTTCCCTGGGAGGTTGACTGCTACCAGGAATGTCTGTATGGAATAAGCCAGAGACTATAATTTAATGGCTTCCATGCACAAGGCCATAGACTGAGTGTCTCCCTGCTTGTTGATGTACCACATGGTGCTGGTGTTGCCTGTCCTGACCTGAACCACCTTGTTCTGTACTGAGTCTGAGAAAGCTTGTAGAGCCAGGTACGCTGCCCTGAGATCCAGAAGATTGATATAAAGTAGAAACTCCTGAGGGGACCACACTCCCTGTGCTGTGAGAACTCCCAAGTGAGCTCCCCACCCCAGGAGAGAAGCATCTGTGGTTAATACCAAAGAATGAGTCTGGGTGATGAATGGGACTCCTTGTCTGAGGTTGTCCTGATCCAACCATCATTGGAGAGCCTGGATCAGAGTCTGAGTCACTGGAATCAGTTTGGTTAGAGGATCTTTTTTCTGAGACCAAAAAGCCCTCAAGTGGAACTGGATGTTCCTCATCTGAAATCTGGCCCCTTGTACCACTGCAGTGGAAGCTGCCACGTGGCCCAAGAGTTGAAGAAAATGCCTTGCTGGTCGAGACACCAGAAGGCGAAAAGAAGAAGTCAGGTCTGTAAGGGCCTTTACCCTTGCCAGGGGAAGAAAAGCTCTTGCTTGGACATTGTCCAACTCTACCCCATGAAGGTCAGGAGTTGCACTGGTTTGAGAACTAACTTTGGAAGATTGAGGAGGAATCCCAGAGAAGTGAGCAATTGCTGGGTCACTTGCACATTTGACTTGACTTGGTCTTCAGACTACCCCACAATGAGCCAGTCATCCAGGTATGGAAATATGGACATGTTTTGTCTCCTTAGAAAGGCCACTACTACTGCTATGCATTTTGTGAACACCCTTGGTGCTGATGTTAGTCCGAAGGGCATTGCTCTGAACTGATAATAGCCTGAAGGAAGTTCGAACCTGAGGTACTTTATGTGGGAGCACCTGATGCTAATGTGAAAATAGGCATCCTTGAGGTCCAGGGAGGCTAGCCAATCCCCTGGCCTCAGAGAGGGAAGAATTATTCCCAGAGTCACCATTTTGAATTTTGGCTTGACTAGGTGCTTGTTTAAGTATCTTAGTTTTAGGATGGGCCACCACCCCCCTGTCTTTTTTGGGGTAAGAAAATATCTGGAGTACAGACCCTTGCCCCTGTGTGTAGTAGGAACTCTCTCTATGGCTCTGAGAGCCAGCAGAGAGGAAACCTCTGCCTCTAAGCAATGGTTTCGGAGATGTTTGCAGGTGGAAAAGACCTGACCCTCAGCTTTGGAAATTTTTTGAAGCTGAGAGTCAGTCCCTGACTTACTACCTCCAAGACCCACTTGTCTGAGGTAACAGATTTCCAGGACTGGAAGTGGTAAGCCAGCCTGCCTCCTACTGGAAAGAGGGAGTTGACCCAGGCTGACACATCAGGGTGTCTGCTTGGCAGAAGCCTTGGACTGAGAGAAGGATGCAGCCCTGCTCATTCCCCTTCTGCCTCTTCCTTTGAAGAACCCCCTCTGAGGAAAAGGAGAGGAGGCCTGTGCCTGGTAGAAAGGCCTGTAAAAAGGCCTGCCCCTGCCCATAGATAGCTGCTTCTGAGGAGTTGCCTGCCTTTCCTTGGCCTGTGCAGTCCTGTTGTTCCTATACTCATCCATCTTTATCATGTAATTCTCTGCCTGCTCCCCAAAAACAAAGAATTACCCACCACAGGGAAATCCATGGCCTTAGCCTTGGTGTCCTGTAAGAGGCTAGTACATCTGAGCCAAGCAAATCTCCTAAGAGACACAGATGTTGCCATGACTCATGATAAAACATCATTAGAGTCCACATCAGCATGATATTGGACTTTGGATGCCTCAATCCCATCAGTAGCCACCTCCTCCAACTATTTGGCTAGCTGGGGGGAAGCCTGTTTAGCCAGCTCCAGAACAGTATCCCACCTGGACTTCTGGTATCTGGCTGTTTAGGCCATATAGTTTGCCTGCCTGAGTCCCAAGGAGGATGCCAAGTACTGTTTCTTGGCCATAGCATCCACCTTCCTAGAGTCTTTATCTGGGAGGTATGAAGCCAAAGGTATATTAGCCTTGTCACAGGCTGCAGCCTGCATGACCCCAACATGGCTGCATTGTTGGAACAAGTACTCTGTACCTGAGCCTGACAGCATATACATCCTGTCCATTCTCTTGTCCACAGGAGGTAATGAATTTGGTGTCTGAAGAATTTTTTGTGTCTGTTTCTCAAAAGATTTATGGAGGGGAATAGACAGCCTTTTGGACTCTGAGATGTCCATCATCTCTACATAGTCAGGCTCCCCTTGTTTCTCAACAGCTTCAACCAGAGGGAGCTGGAGGGTCTCTGCCACTTTTTTGTAAAACAAATAGTGGGAAGGGTACTCAGAAAGCCTAGGAGGGGAAACATTGGAAGGCCTGTCTGAGAAGATGCCCGGTTCAATGGGCTCATCCAGGCCTTCCACACCATCATCATCATCGTACCCTTCTTCCCCTTCCAAATCTGGTTCATAGTAATCATCCGGACAATATTCTGGAACTGGAGGAACCAACCAAATCGAGCGATTACCAGGAGGCGCCGAATCGGACGGAACCGAACGGAGTGATTGTACAATGCTAATCGCCCTGGCAATCTCTTCGGTTGTTGGACACGACGGTTCTGGATTCGAACCGGCCGATTACTTTTTCCTCTTTGACAGAACTGACCCCTCAGGATCGGCTCTCCTTTTGCCAGAGGAAGTATTGCCCTGGTCAGTGGGCACTCCCTCAGGTTTGGTCGGAACTGAACCGGGCTGGTCATCCAGATCAGTGGACTTCTCAGCCTCCTTTCCCCTAAGCCTACCCAATCTCTTGTCCGGGGTGGCCTTCAGGAAATTTTTACATATCTGGCAGTCTGAATCGAGGTGGTCAAATTCCAGACAATACACACAGGTGGTGTGAGGGTCTGCATTAGCAAAGGCATCCCCACACTCACTACAGTGCTGAAACTCAGTGGGTCCAGTTTTTCTTTTGGGTTTCTCAGACGTAGCCCTCCTAACCACTTACCCTTTAGCAGCTTTAAAGCCAGGCAAGACCCCCTATTGGTTACCAACCATATTATGGGCTATGGAAAAAAATTTCTAAAAATACAATTTTTTGTAACCGATAGGGACCGGTACCTCACACTTATACAAACAAACCAAAGACTTACAGAATAAAGAAATAAAACAATCGGCTCCAAACTGGACTGATTTAAAGGTTTTACAATTTCCACACACATAAAATAAACTAATGTCCACTACCTACAACACTTACCGTACTGCAGACAGGGATCTGAACCGAAAAAATAATAACATTTGCGGTTTAAAACTGACGTTTTACTGAGACCGAACCGACAAGCGAAGGAGATATCTCTGGAGCGACTGTTCGGCTAGGCAGAGTATAGAATCTGATGGTTACACTTTGAAGTGCAGCAGACAGAGGTTTGAACCAAGCTCAGGCTCAGTGTTCTGTTCTCTGGCATAGCGTTAACTCTTTCCTCTCTGCAGCAGTTCAAGTGCTGGGGCTAACTGCATAATGTCAGAATACAGCAAGACTTCATGTTTGAAAAGTCACATAGAACACCTACAAGCAGTTATCCAGGCTATGAAAAACGCAGGTCTGACAATTAATCCTACTAAATGTGCAATGGGCATGCAGGAAACTAAATATCTGGGCTATGTGTCGGGGAAATGGAGAAGTCAAACCAGAGATTTCTAAAACAGAAGCTGTAGCTAACAGCCCTGTACCTAAAACACAAAAAGATGTCAGGTCATTTTTAGGGCTAGCTGGTTATTATCGGAGATTTGTTCCTAACTTTGCTGAATTAGCTACTCTCCTCACTGAACTCACAAAAAAAGGTACCCAAATAATGTGAAACTGACTCCAGAGTGTGATGAAGCTTTTCAAGCCATAAAGGCTGCATTATGTTCAGCACCTGTTTTAAGAAGCCCAGACTTTGAGAAACCATTTCTGTTACAGACAGATGCATCTGAGGTAGGCCTAGGTGCTACCCTAAGTCAAAACATAGATGGGAAAGAACATCCTATTCTTTATATAAGCAGGAAATTGCATGACAGAGAGAAAAGGTACTCCACGATCGAAAAGGAGTGTTTAGCAGCAAAGAGGTCCATGGAGGTCCATGGAGTCCCTCAAATTTTATTTACTAGGAACTGATTTTGTTCTAGTAACCTATCACAATCCTCTCTGTTGGCTTAACCAGATGAAAGATAAAAATTCCAGAATCACATGGTGGTACCTGACACTGCAGCCATTTAAATTCTCTGTGATTCACAAATCTGGTAAAGAGAATAGCAATGCTGATTTTCTGTCAAGATATGGATCAGGAATTGAGGGTTCTGATGGTTGGTAAAAAACAACAACTAATTTATGGGTTTGAACTGCATTTTTGCTGTACTGTTAAAAAAAAATGGATGCAAATCTGTTTAATGTCAGAATGCAACAAGCGTTGTTAGAAAATAGAGTTTTGGAAACCTGTTCAATAAAACATTCCCTCGTAAAGAGGGGGTATATGTGACAGGGTAGTATAGGACCCTGTCCCATTTGTTCGGGAGAAAGTGTAAATGCAAGGATCTGTATTCTTTCCTTTTCTCTCTCCTCTGTTTGGTTGTGCATCCAAATTTTCCAGTGAGACTTCGGACTTGATCAACCCAAACAGTCTCACAATCTTTTGCCTCTTACTGTCCTCTGTTTTCTCTTGCTGTCTGTTTTTCCTCCCTTGCATATCTACATCTGGTAATATAAAAATATATGAGAATCAATGTATGGCGTGAAGCTGATATTGGGATCACTTTTGTTTGAAAGATGTTTAGTATTGCTGTTGAAATGTATATATGTGTGATTTGAGATAACTGTAAAAAGCTAGACGTCATTTGAGTGCAAATGCCTGAGCCTTTTGCAAAGGCTGTGGAGATCTCAGGAAGTTCTCAATGTTCTAAACAACTCCTGAAATTGACAAAAACCAGAATGTTTTGCAGAGACAGGATGTTTGCAAATGATGGGGGTTGGAAAAGACTTACAAAAACAGTTAAGCCGAGCTGCAAGAGAGATTTTTTTTTCCAAGAGATTTATTTTGCTTCTGTATGTAGTTATCCTGAACAGGCTTATTTTATTTTATGTTACTGTAACTATAAATAAACAGTTTTGTGAAATTTTACAACTGCTCCTGGGTTTTCTCTATGCTTGCCGACCTGTGCCTCGACTACATAAAGACTTTGTCCAAGAAGATCAAGAATTACGGTAGGTACGTAATTTCCAAATCTTCTTGGACTAAAAATCTTTACCATTCATTCACACTATTGGAAGAGTACCAAGCTAAGAACTAATCCTCCAAGCAGGGTGGCAGGAGACAGACCTTACTCAGGACACAGTCCATTAAGGATTGTCCTGCCAAAGGATGTATGCTGTCTGGCGTGGACATCCAGAGCATAGTGCTTCACAAAGGTATGACTGAGCTCCAAGTAGCCTCCTTTCAAATATCTGCAATGGGCAAGTTGCGAATCTCCGCCAGGGAAGCCACAACCACTCTGGTAGAGTAGGCATAAACCCGACCTTCCAATTTGACTTGCACTATCGAGTAGCAATGGCAAAGGCATGCCACTAACTACACAGAAATGCATCTGATGGCAACAGGCTGACCCAGCTGGACCATGCTGAACGATACAAAGTTGCTTGGATTTGCGAATCTCTTTCATTCTGTCAATGTAGAATCACAAAGCCCTCTTGACATCCAGGGTGTGAAGGGTGTGTTCTCCTTCTGGAAATTGGCAAAATAAGTTGGGAATACAAAGTGCTGATTAAGTTGAAATTCCAAAGCAACCTTGGGTAGGAATTTAGGGTAAGTATGAAGCACCACCTTGTCCTTGTGAAAGACAGTATTTGGAGCATCTGTGACCAAGGCACGAATTTCAGAAACCCTGTGAGTGGAAGTAACAGCCACTAAGAAGGCAGTCTTCCAGATCAAAAACTTTAAGTAATAGGTGGCTAGAGGCTCAAAAGGCTTACGGGTGAGCATATCTAGAGTGAGGTTAATATCCCACACGGCCATCGGCTTCCTGACCAGAAGTCTAGTGTGCAGGATATCTTTAAGGGATCTCTTGACTAGAAGTAACCGAGCCAGCATCATGTTCTGTACCAGCTCATGGTAGGCAGAAATTACACAGATATGTACCTTCACCGTTGAGTATTGCAGTCCTGCATTTGACAGGTCTGAGGTACTGGAGACAGAGTAGATGCCGCACTGGGGTGAGGTGCAAAACACAAATTCAAACAATAGTACAAAAGCATATGCTGTTGTACTTAGGTCTAAGAGGTACTCCAACACCTTACTCAGTGGGCAACAAAATGGGTCCAGAGGGGATTTTGCACACCAAATAAAGAAGCGTTTCCATTTAGCCATGTAAGTTTTCCTAGTGGAAGGCTTACACGCTACCAAGAGGATTTCTGAGATTCTCTGAGAAACCTTACACCTACCTACTTCTATCTCCTCAGGAGCCAGGCACGGAGATGAAGGGAGCACAGGTTGGGATGAACCACAGGCTCCTGTGTCAGGAGGTCCGTATGTAGAGGAAGTTGCCTTGGGGGGGACTTCCAACAATTTGTTGATCAAAGGAAACCTCATCTGCCCAGGCCAGTGAGGGGTGATGAGAATCATCCTGCCCCCCCGTGCCTCCAATATGAGCAGCACCCTCTGAACTAATGAAAGAGGAGGAACGCATCTTGTCCACCGCAGTCTGAATGCATCCTGACAGAAAACACCACGTTCTGGATTTCTGGAGCAGAATAGAGGCAGTTTTGTATTGAGTGGGGACACAAAAAGGTCCAGGTCTGGACTGCCCCAATCATTAAATAGCGACTGCACATGTCGTGCGAGCGACCATTCATGTGGATCCGCCTCCGTCCTGCTGAGGTGATCCACTAGGTCATCCTGAATTCCTGGCAGGTAGACTGCCTGAATTAACACATCGTGCTTGAGACACCACTCCCACACCCTCATGGCCTCTCTGCACAGAGGGTAGGAGTGCACCTCACCCTTTTTTATTTTTATTTTTTTTTATTTTATGTAGTTGTTTAACCAGGAGTAGCACACTAAGCTGAAAGCTTTTTTACAGGAGCGACCTGGGAGCACAGGGAAGTTAAGTGACTTGCTCAGGGTCACACAGTATACAAGTGGAAGCTGTGGGATTCAAACCCAGGTCTGGTCTGTTGGATGTCACCAGATTTGCAGCTCAGAGCCTTAAACCACTATGCTATACTGCCTCCCTGTTTGTAACATATGTAATACATCACAGCCTTGTTGTCTGTCTGAAGCAGAATTACTTTGTGACAGAGGACATCCTTCAGGACTCGGACAGCATATAGGACAGCTCTCATCTTGAAGACATTGATGTGTAGATGAGACTCCTCCTGGCTCCACATTCCCTGAGTGTGGAAGTCTTGACAGTGAACTTCCCAACTGATCAGAGATGCATCCGTGGTGATGGTGATCTGGGGTTCCAGTGGGGCAAGGGTAGACCTTGTAGAAGCTTGTCTTCCTGTGTCCACTATGCAAGTAATCTTGTCAGAGGCTTTGTCACTTTCATGTGGAAGGACTGCAGGTGTGTGGTAGGTGACCACTGTGTGCCGAGCAGCCATTGTGTGGTCTTCATGTGTAGCCAGGCTAGAGGCACTATGAAGACAGATGATGCCATGAGGCCCAACATCCGCTGCATCGAAAGGGCCTGAACAGAGTTGTTCTCCCTGATATAGCGAGCCATCTGGAGAATGTCATTTCTCCTATCCTCCAGAAGGAAAGCCCTTGTCTTTGAAGTATCCAGGAGGGCTCCTATGAAGAGGAACTGCTGGGAGGCTTGAAGCTGGGATTTTTCCAGATTCGGTAGCACCCCCACAGAAGTGAGGAACTGAGAAGCTGAGGTGACTGCTTCCTGTGTCTCCTGCTTGGATGGAGTCATTAGGAGCCAACTGTCCAGGTAAAGGAAGACTTGAATGCCGAATTTTCTAAGATACTCCACAAGAACCGTGAAACACTTTGTAAGGACTCGAGGCACTGAGGAGAGCCAAATGGACAGGACTCTGAACTGATAGTGTTGACCCAAGACCACAAGGCAGAGATACTTGTGGTGACTTGGGCACACCAGGACATGCTGGTAGGCATGCTGCATGTCCACAGATGCTAGCCAGTCATACTGATGAATCAGTGGTAGCAGCATTCCTAGGGAGATCATCTTGAACTTCTCCCTGAGCAGGTACTTGTTTAACTTTTTTGAGGCTGAGAATTGGGCGCATGCAGCCCATTTTCTCTGGAACCATTCCATACTTGATTGGGTGCTTACTAGCAAACCCACCAATATAAAGGCGGATGGCACCCTAGTGGATGTCCTGAGTGATCACTCCCCAATCTTCAGCTCCTGGAAAAACAGGGCCCCCAGAGTCCCCCCGCGAATACTCGCGACATGGGACTACTCAAACTATCAACCTGAACACTTGATTGGCTGCCTAAATGGGATTGATAGGAACCCAATCAAACTACTCCTCACACTGGAAGAGGCTATGGCCTTCTTCCAGGGAGCCATCATTATGGTTGCTGACTGCTTGGCCCCTTTGAAGAAATTCCGCACCAAGGGGAGCTGCTACAAGTGGATCACTCCTCAAGTGAAAACACTGATGAAAACTAGGGACACTGCTTGGAAAAAAATACAAGCTCTCCTCCCTATCGGCTGACCTAAACCGCTACAAGACGCTGAGAAATAAGTGCAAACTGGCCATCAAAGTGGCCAAACGAGACTACCTCACAGATCTACAAAAAAAGAACCTAGACAACCCTAGACTCTTTTGGGCTCACATAAATGGACTTATAAAGGGGAGCGGGAAGACCACTCACTGCCCCATAGAGGTCAATGGCCAATTAACTAATGACGACCCTAGCATCGCGATGGCTCTCAACCGCCAGTTCACAAACCTGGACCTGCTCAAAGCGGACTTGCCACCCCTCCTCCTAGTCTTGAATGATCCCATCCCCCAAAGCCTGGACCACCCAACCTTTCACATCCGGCTTGTAAGACCAAACAAAGTCCTCCAATTACTAAAGTCCCTCAAAATGTCGGGAGCTATGGGACCCGATGGCATCCCCCCCCCCGCATACTAAGGGAAGGGGCCCCTGCACTTGCCAGGCCCCTCACCTGGCTTCTCAATCAATCCCTTATCGCAGGTGCCATCCCAGAAAAATGGCAACTGGCCCATGTAGTCCCCATCCACAAGGGTGGTTCAAGGGAGACTACCAAGAATTACAGGCCCATCTCCCTGCTATCTAACCTTGGTAAGATTCAAGAGAGACTAATTTATGGACAACTCCGGGACTACCTAGAGCTCCACCATTTACTTGCCTCCTCCCAGCACAGTTTCAGAACCAATCATGGGACTGACACCGCGCTTATCAATAATTCTCCACTGATGTTCTCAGAGAACTGGACAAGGGATCCCCCACCAGAGCACTCTTCGTTGACCTTTCCAAGGTTTTTGACCTTGTAAACCACAACCTGCTCCTTACAAAACTGAGCCTGGTCGGGTTAGACAGCCACTCCCTATCGTGGTTCAACAGCTACCTCACAGGGAGGACACAGAGGGTAAAATGGAAAGACTTCCTGTCGGAGCCTCTCCCCCAACGGATGGGGTACCCCAAGGAGCTATCCTTGGCCCCCTTCTTTTCTCTATTTTCATAAACAATCTCAGTAAACACTGTGGGGGTAGCTCAGTGGTACAGTGTGTGGATGACGCAGTCATGTACTGCCCCTCCTCTAATATGGGAGATCTCTGCTCCGGGCTACAGGAAGACCTGGGTTCCCTTGAGCAATGGCTTGCAACCAACAGAATGATCATTAACCCTAACAAGACCAAGGCCATGCTATTTGGCCCAAGAACCCTCGGCGGAGACAGAAGCCCACATCTCAGGCTGATAACCAAATCAGGAAAAAGACTTGAGGTGGTTGAATTGATAAAATACCTTGGCCTCACCCTGGATCAGTGCTTCTCCCTCAAGGATCATGTCAACCAGGTAACCAAAAATATTCACGCCAAACTCGGGACCTTGTATAGGATGAAAGACCAGTTGATACCCGTGGCCAGGGCCTCCATCGCCACAAGCGTCCTCCTCCCTACCCTCTCCTATGCAGCCCCGGTGATACAGGGAGCTGCCAAACAAAGATGAACAGATTACAAGTTCTCTATCACAAGGTATCGATTCGCCACCCTATCCAGCTCCCGGGCTCACCACTGTGACACTCTGTCCCAACTAAACTGGCCCTCCTGGGAGGCCCGGCTCCAATACCCCCTACTCTTCCACACTCATAAACTACTCAGCCCATCCCCTCCTCCTAGCCTCACTGGACTCATTGCCCAAAACAGAAACCCTAGGCTCCTCAGAACAATGGACAGAACCCTCCTCGCAGTGCCAAGGGTTAGAACCAAAGCGGGGGGTAAGTCGTTCGCCATCACAGCACCCACCCTATGGAACTCCCTGCCCCCTGGTGTTCAGGATGCTACCTCTACCCACACCTTCCACACAAGGCTGAAGGTTCATATGATGGTCACCTCCATATGCAACTGCTAAAGTGAGAGGCTCCTAAGTGGAAGCCCACCCCTCTCCCTCATATGGAAATAGCGACCATCACTGCACCCCATCTATGTAGCACTGCACCCCATCTGTAGAGCTTACCCAGGAAATGTTAACTGCTAAAAAGCTACTATGTCTTACCTCTTAAATGAAACTGCTGAAAAACTACTATGTATTATGTTCCTCGCTGTCTAGTGTAATGTACCTGTGCTGTATGCTACCCCATGTATTATTCCATGTAATGCCCCAGGTCGCCCCTGAAAAAGGGACCTTCGGGGCTCAGCGGGCTTACCCGGTTATCAAAATGTAATAAATAAACCAGAAAGTAATGGGAGTAGAAACCTGTGTTCTGTTCTGCCTTCAGAACAACTTCTACTGCCCTGTTCCTTAGAAGCCCTGTATCTCGGCAGTGAAAAGGTCTGACTGAGCAGTGGACAGGCTGTGCTGTCGCTTGGGTGGATGATCTGGGCAGATCTCTGCTAAACTGAGACAGTATCCCTTTCGGATAAATTCTGAGGACCTATTTGTCCACTGTAATAGACTTCCACTGGTTGTAAAACTGAATCGGATGCCTCCCTACTGCTGCAGAGGTGTCCACTTCGGGCAACTGAGGTGGAACCTGGGCCGGATCTTCAGAGGGTGGCACTGGGCACTTTCAGACCCTGTGCCTCTTGCTGTGTCTTCTTTTGAAGCTGAGGAGTTTGGTTCTTGTTAAAGGCTCCTCGATCTTTACCCCGAAATGACTGCCGGTTATGAAACTGTTGATGGTTCCTGCCCCTCTGAGGGACTGCAGGAGGCGGCCTGGTTGTTTTAATAGCAGTCCTGGTCTTCTGAGCAGCCTCTAGCATTTGCTCAACCTGAGGATTGAACAGATAAGCACCATTAATGGGGATGTTCATCAATTTCTACTGAGCATCGGTCGAGAAGTCTGATGTTCTGAGCCAGGAGTGACGTCTTATATAGATGCCAGCAGCAGCTGCCTTAGAGGCAGCATCACAGGCATCCACAGAAGCTTTCAGTTGCTGATTATTGGACTCTGTGCCCCTAGTAATGGTCTGCAGAAGCGCCATGTTAATGTTACATTCCAGAAGGCTCTCGACCATTGATTTGAGGGTGTTCCACAGGGTGTACTCGAACTGAGAGTAATGGCCCTGATAACTAGCAATAAACACACCCAAGTCTGCTACTGCAAATGCCCGATTCCACAAAGTGTCAATCCTGAGAGATTCCATGTTTATAGGCCATGCTGTGGATTCCAGAGGGAGGACAGCTTTATTGTTCTCCACAACCACAAGAGCATCTACAAAAGGCTGAGATGCCAGGATAGGTCTGTCTTTGAGTGGGGGCAGGCATACTTCCTATCTATGGACTTGGCCACAGAAGGAATTATAGCCGGCCTCTCCCACACTGCTTAAGACAGCATCTCAAAGGAGGGGGGCACTGGTGGGGTCAGATCCACAGGAATATTAGGGATGTGGAGGAACCCAAGACGTAAAAGTTTGCCTGGGTCCACAAAAGAAGTTTGTAGAGCTAAGGTGAACCCCATATTCCTGGAGGAGAGACTGGAGAGAAAGGTCTTCCACCAAGAGTTCCACTGATACAGAAGGCTTGCTTTCTAGCCCATAAAATTAGTCTTCCACTGCATCTTCAGACAAAAGCAATTCAGGATCAGACTCATCAAGTTCCATTTCCACCCCAGAGAGACTCCCAAACGCAGGTCTAGGCTAGGGAAACACGGGCAATGCAGCAACCTGGATCGGCATCAAAGATCCCGGTGCCACCCGCACTACTGACAGCGATGCCACATGCGGCACCGGCAGCAACCCTGGCACCACACAAGGCTCTGACACTGATGCCACACACAGCACCAGCACCACCCCTGGCACCACCCCCGGCACTGCATATAGCTCCGAGGATGAAGCTGGGACTGGACAAGGCAACAGGGCTCCAGGCGACAAAGGCTGCGGCGACTGGCGAATCCAAGCAAGACCTGAAAGAAAGGGAAGAGGAAAGCGGTACCTGTGCCAGCCCCTACAAGGAAACAAGGTGAGGGGGGGTAAGGCACATGGAGTCGGCGTTGATAGTGTTGGCACCAGAGGAGGCACCGCATGCACATCAGGACCTGGCCATGGCCCAGCAGTTCCAAGGCTCAAAGGACCAGGAACCGGGTCCACTGGCAAGGGCAACTGGGACAGACGCTGCACCCACTGCTCCACAGGAGTGACCCAATAATGAAACTGTTCACTGGAATCCCCATCAGTGGACAGAGAGGGGCACCAATGTCAGAAATCACAGCCATTAAGAACAGAGGCCACCGGAAACTACACAGGAATTGAGGTAGGCCTACCAGTCTCCACTACTGATGATTCTCTCACAGACCTATCAGAGGGAAACCTTGAGCTGTACCATTTCTTCTTCGACCGATAAGAAGAAGAACTCAGGGTCGAGCAGTGCTGGGTCCCCGATCATCATCGGGAATGGGCCTGCTTCTTTTTATGCTTTTGGGAGGACCACTCCTCCTTCCCAAGTACCAGACTGCCTGTGGTCAGACCCCCCTCTGCAAAGGGCAGTGGACTGGACACAGCCCCACTGCCAGAACAGCTTTCGAGTGAAATCTCCCTACTGTCACCAACACCGTCCATGGTCAACTTTGTTCATGGCAGGCTGAGAATAAGTTGTTTTTTTTTAAACAAAAGAAACACTAGCCGGCCCATTTGCCCTGAGGGTTGAGGCACTATACGCTACACCTAGTGCCATGCCAGCAACCCGGGTTCGGGAGCGAGCCCAGGATGTCGGGGGTTGGCAGGGGAGGGAAAAGAAGAGACTGAGTGTCCAGAGGACTGCTCTCTCTTCCCAGGGAGTGTTCCAGGGGAGCGATCGCTCAGGAGCAGCCTCTGGCAGCTTTGGGGGCACATGAAGTAGCGATGCCGTGTATGCAGGGAAAGGAGTTGTGGCACAGCATTGCCTTGCATGGCCAAACTCCACGGGGACAGGAAATGCTACAAGATGTAAAATACCCACTCCTGGGGATAGACGATGGCACCTCGGCCTCCGGGTCCACACTCCCAGCACTGGACCGACTTCTTCTCCAGGGGCCGACTTGTGTAGCCTGGCACTCTACATTATAAGATAAAGCACTCTGGGTGGATAGGGCGGCCCTTCCTCTGGGGGGGGGGGTCAGATCCAGAGGTTGTGTCAGGTGGCACAAGGAAGAGGATCTAGAGGTCTCTGTGGGAGGCAGAAAGCAGGAGACTCCGAGGATGCCGGAGAGAGTTCCCCAGGTGTGTGAAGTAGAAATAAAGTTCACCAAAAAAAAAAGAAACACTAAAACTATGAAAACTAATTGAATACTGAACGACTATCAGTTACTGTCATATAGACATGAAGATCTGACTCCCGGATGGCGAGCGACATCATCACTGAGGCACAACAGACAGCGGGAAAAAAGGAACTGAGGCAGTTGGAGGGTCGATGCTGAGATAGCTTACACAGGTGCAAGCCAGACTCGCTGTGCCACGCATGCGTGGTCCTACCTCGGCGCTGGCCTTCCTGAAGACTTTTGGCTCCCGCTGGGTCCTAGTGCCTCCAGCATAGTCCCAACAGTGAGAATAAATGGTGAAGACTTTTAGTCCATGAAGATTATGCTCATTCAGCACTGAAGTGGGGCACAGAATGCCAATGCAGATGGACTGTCGAGGCAGGGCTAAGTGCATTGCATATTCCTTTAGGCGCTCCCCAGGCCCTACATGAATAACATTGTCTCTTGGGGGTTGCCCAAAACAGACACACCTTTATTTCTTGAGGGGGAAGGGGGGATGTGATGGGAAAGGGGACAGAGCCATGTATTCTTTTGATTCATTTATTCTTTTCTGAATATGCATCTGCTTCAGGTCCACGATGGCTACCAGATCACATGATCAAATAGTATATAACAGCTTATGTCAGCCAGGGTGAAGGGACTGACGTTCTCATGGGAAAGCAAACAGGAAGGCTACGGAGGAGGCAATAAAGCAATAACCCATAGGGGAGTCCTTCCTGGAGAAGTTCCCATGTTGAACAAAGGACCTGGTGCATGTCATAACATTAGCAAGGAGGTGCTGAAGGGTTGAAATGCACACACACACACACACACACACGGAGCTGGGACAGCACAGAACTGCCACTCAAAGGGAATGAGACCCCTCCCCAAAGGAGTAAGAAATATATTGGGGTGCTGTAATAAAGCACTTTCTCTTGGACTTGGAACATCTGAAACACCAGAGCCCTGTAGCTAGAGGTCTGTTAACAAAGACAGCTTAGGGAATAGTGTTTTCTTCAGACAGCAGCAGGTAAATGAATAGGATTTTAAAGTGAGAATAGCTCAGATTCTTCTGTCTGTAACCTGTCTTGTATAACTTCCATTTATTTTTTTTTTTTATACTTTTTATTTATTATTTTTACAGAACTCAGAAAAACGGTTCAGAATTCGAAGCATACAGAAGTAATACACAATTAGATCCCCATGAGGGCGCCACTCCTCTTAATAAAAACAAATGTATATATTCTGTTGCTATTTGATACATCCTTGAGGGGTAGTACCTATAAGAAAAGAACGTTTTTATAATCACAGGATAAGTTCCAAAAGCTGTTAATAAGCCCATGAGCTGCATGGATTAGAAACCATTTTCAGTCCAACCAAAATGTCCAAGTACTGGCCTCACAACTAGTGAGGTCCTACTGTACCATGCTTAATCTAGGTTTTTGCAGTAGCTTGCAATCTCCTTATACAGATAAGTCTTGTGGAGACAACCATTAAATTATATAGAGATATTTTTAAACCAAAGAAATTCTATTTTAGTATGATATGAAGCATCCAAACTGTGCTAATATATCAGCTTCTTAACATTCAGACAGATACCTAAGCGATTATACAAACGCCATGACGCATCCACTATTTAGATTATTTTTAATCTTAAACTGAGCAAGAGGCAACTGGAATGTGACCCCCTTTTTGAAGCAGAAGCAAAAAATTTGCCTCGGCAACCTTACTCCCTTATTGACTAACTCAAAATTACATTCAATAACTTTTAAATGTTTAGAGTCCTCATTTCTCTCAAGTTTCTCTCAAGTTTCCTCATCTTCCTCGGAGAAGTCATCTTCTTTGTCATCTTCTCGAGGCTTCACCGTAATATTCTTGTGGGACCACTTCAAAGTGTCTTCGGGATCGTTAAACAGGAAGACCTTCCCTTCAAAAGCGATCCGGAGACAAGCAGGGAAAATCATCCCATGGGGCACAGATGTTTCGTGCAGAACCGCTCTCACGCCATCAAATCGCTTCCTTTTCTGCCTCATCACATACCCGATGTCCGGGAAAAGACATATGGTGTGCCCGCTTTGCAGGAGAGGGCTCTTCCTTCATGCCAATGCCAGAATTGAATCTCGAGTGCCTAGGCCGTCCGTTACCAGCATCACTACTCTGGGGGCTTCAGGGTTGTCAGTCCGACCCCTCCGCATTATACGGTAAGCTTTTTGGAAATGCTGAGTTTGGGGCATTGCCTCAGAACCCAGTTGTTGCCCGAGCCATTCCTTGAGGAACAAGAGTAGATGATCCCCTTCACACCCCTCCGGCAAACCCAGAATACGTATGTTTGGGACTCGGACCTGGTTCTCTAACACTTCCATTTATTTTAATTTCTAGTGAACTGTAATCCTTCTGTCTGACTATACATAAATCGTGTTGTAGATACTTGTACTATTTTAGTAAAGCTTCTATTTTCCTAGAATCAGTGACTGCGTGTTTTATTTATGCTATTTCTGCTGGACTCTGTTTGTAGTCCATCTCTGAAGGGGCACTCTACCTACAGTTATTGTGTTGACCTTCTTGACCTTGTGCAAAGGAGGAGGTAAGAAACAGGTTTCCCTGGTTCCTGTTGGTAAAAACTATGGTAGGGGTGGTGAACTTTAAGTCCCTGGTGAGGGATTTGCCTCACATTGGAGAATGTTTTGATTTGAGTATGTAGTCCTAGTGTATTCTTCCCTTAGTTTGCTTTTGGGAGCTTTGTCTAAATTTGCCTACTAGTTTTATGGCCCCTGTGGATGTTTAATTATTTCATTGCTCTTCTTTTTCCTACAGTACCTCCTGTCTCATGTGACAGTGATGTGTCCCGGACCATTGAGTCAGAGAGTAATAACTGGTGCAGCAGCAGCAGTCTAATGTTAGGATCTTGTTATTCTGGCTTCAACTAAATAACTCTGTCTAATCCAAACTTTCTGTTTTCTAGGTATATGACTAGGTCTAGCCAGCAGAAAGAAAAAATTACTCACCTTAGTAATGTTGTTTCTTCTAATGGAGTCTTGCTGTATTCTGACAATAGCAGTGAGTCCCAACCTTCGAACTGCCCCGGAGATGAAAGAGTTAATTTTCCATGCCAGGCATGGAACGCTGAGCTCGAGCTCGGTTGAGACTCTGTCTGTTGCTGTTTGAACTCAAACCATCAGATCTTTATGAGCTAAACTCACTGAGGTTCTGTGTGGAAGCTGTAAACCTACACTAGCCAACTGGCTACTAACATAATAACACTTTTTTTTTTTTTTGGTCCCAAAATAAAGACTCAAGGAGACGCAAAAAATGAAAAAACACAACACCCACTCACCCAAAGAAAGGGTGATAACAAAAAAGGTGGGGCACCCCCTGAGTGCCAACACTGCCACTGCCCACCCACATTCCAAAAACAGAGGTTCTGAGAGAGGAAGGGGGGGAGGTAAGAATACAGCAAGACTCCATAAGAAGAAACAACATTACTAAGGTGAGTCATTTTTTTCTTCAAACTACATGAAGTCTTACTGTACTCTGACAATAGCAGACTACCAAGCAGTACCTCCATGGAGGAGGGACAGAACCTACTTATGAAATAGGCTTTGAAGCACAGCTGTGCCAAACCGAGCATCACTCCTAGCCTGGATATCCAGGGAGTAATGCTTGGTAAAAGTGTGAACTGTTTTCCAGGTAGCTGCTTGACATATTTCTAAGATAGGAATATCCCTGGCAGCAGCCAGGGAAGCAGCTGTACCTCTGGTAGAGTGAGCCCTCAGGCCTGAGGGTGGAACCTTACCTTATTTTTCATAGCAAAATTGGATGCAGGAGACAATCCACCTGGCAATGGATCTTTTAGTGGCAGGTTTTCCTTTATCAACCTCACCATAAGTGAAGAACAGTTGGAGGGAGTCAAACCTATGACCCTTGGTACGTTCGCTATAGTAGCTAAGGGCTCTTTTCACATCTAGACTGTGCAGCCTCCTCTCACCAGAGGAAGAATGGTCAGTAAAGTACACAGGAAGAGACATAGATTGGTTAAGGTGGAAGTCTGAAACCACCTTAGGCAAAAACTTCCTGTTAGTCCTGAGGACCACCTTATCCCTATGAAAGGAAATAAAGTCAGGCTCCACTGACAGGGCTTGTAGCTCACTTATCGCCTGGCAGAGTGATGGCCACCAGAACACAGTTTTCCAAGTTAAGTACTTAAGCTCTGCTGAGGACAAAGGCTCAAAAGGGGGTTGCATAAGCTGAGCAATGCAAACGTTAAGATCCCAAGCAGGGGCAGGATCCCTGAATGGAGGATTGGTATGAAGCAATCCCTTGAAAAACTTGGAGAAAACAGGGTGAGCTGAAAGAGAAGAGGGCTTACCTGCTGAAATGAAAGCAGAAACAGCTGCCAGATGCACCCTTAGTGTAGCTGGTCTGAGTCCCAAGCTATTTAGATGGACCATATAGTCAAGGACTGCGGCTAGATCAGCAGACTCTGGGGAAATATGCTTCCCAGAGCACCATATGGAAAATCTTTTCCACTTGGAATTATAAGTAGTTCTGGTGGAAGGCTTCCTAGAAGCCTTTAGAATATCCATAACACCTTGGGAGAGGTGTAAATCAGCAAACTCTAACTCTTCAAGAGCCAAGCCTTGAGATTGAGAGATTTGAGATTCGGGTACCAAACCCTCTCCTGAGCACAGGTTAACAGGTTGTAATTCCTGGGAAGAGCCAGGGGAAGATGGACTGTTAAGGACAATAGAAGTGGATACCAGGTCTGTCTGGCCCAGTCTGGAGCAATCAGGATCACTGCAGGGTTGAGACCTGATTTTGACTAGCACTTTGAACAGGAGAGGGAAGGGGGGGGGAAGCATACAGGAACTTCCCTTCCCAATTGAGAACTAAGGCATCCAGGGGGACTGAGCCCAACACTGGGGGTCTGCAGCAAAAAAAGGGAAGTTGGTGATTGTCTGGGGCTGCAAAAAGATCTATCTGTGGGGTGCCCCATCTGGAGAATATCACCTCCAAGACCAGGGGATCCAGTGACCATTCGTGATGGCCCTGAGATATCCTGCTGAGAGCATCTGCCAGGGCATTGTCCCTGCCTGGGAGGTGTACTGCTGTGAGGGAGGTGTTCAGGGAATAAGCCAAAGACCACAACTTCATTGCTCCTGCGCACAAGGCCGTAGACCGAGTGCCTCCTTGCTTGTTGATGTACCACATTGTGGTGGTATTGTCTGTTCTGATCTGAATAACTTTGTTCTGAACAGACCTGGAAAAAACTTGAAGTGCTAGAAATACTACTCTGAGTTCCAACAGATTGATGTGAAGCAGAGATTCTTGAGGGGACCACAACCCCTGGATGGTCAGGTCGCCCAAGTGAGCCCCCCAACCCAAGAGGAAGGCATCTATAGTAAGGATTAAAGAGTGAGACTGAGTGACAAAGGGAACTCCTTGTCTCAGATTGTTCTGATCCTGCCACCACTGCAAGGCCTGGATCAGGGTTCATGTCACTGGGATCAGTTTGGTCAGAGGGTCCTTTTTCTGAGACCAAAAGGATCTCAAATGGAACTGAATGTCCTTCATCTGAAATCTTGCTCCTTGCACTACTGCTGTAGACGCAGCCATGTGCCCTAGGAGCTTCAGAAAATGCCTTGCTGGTCGAGACACCTGTAGGGTGAATGAGGAGGCCAGAGTGATAAGGGTCCTTCCCCTGTCCAGGGGAAGGGAGGCTCTGGCCCTTTCTGTATCTAGCTGTGCACCTATGAAGGTGAGGAGCTGAACAGGCTCTAGAACTGACTTTGAAAGATTCAGAAGGAAACCCTGAGAGGTGAGCAATTGCTGAGTTATCTGTAGGTGTAACTGCTTGGTCTGGGGACTGGCCTACTATGAGCCAGTCATCCAGGTATAGAATATAGCAATCCTTTGCCTTCTTAGAAAGCAACTACTACTGCCAGGCATTTTGTGAACACCCTTGGAGCAGAGGTTAGACCAAAGGGCATTGCTCTGAACTGGTAATGGCCTGAGGGCAGCTCGAACCTGAGGTACTTTCGATGGGAGCTTCTGATGAGAATATGGAAATAGGCATCCTTGAGGTCCAGGGAAACTAGCCAGTCAATGGCCTTAGAGCGGGTACAATTACTCCCAGAGTCACCATTTTGAATTTTGGCTTTAAAAGGTGCTTGTTTAAATATCTGAGATCCAGAATGGGCCGCCATTCTCCTATCTTTTTTGGGGTAAGGAAGTACCTGGAGTACAATCCTTTGCCCTGGTGTAGGGATGGAACCCGTTCCACAGCTCTGAGAGCCAGGAGGGAAGAGACCTCTGCCTCTAGGGCAAGTGCCTCTGAGGGATTTGCAGGTGGAAAAGATCTGGTTCTCAGCTATGGAAATTTTTTGAAGCTGAGAACCAGCCCATAGCTTACTACTTCCAGGACCCACTTGTCTGATGTTAGAGACTTCCAGTCCTGGACAAAGTAAGCCAGCCTGCCTCCTACAGGTGGTGGAGAATCGGCCCTGGCAAACCCATCAGGGTGCCTGTTTGGCAGGGGGTTTTGGCTGAGGGGTGGAAGCAGGTCTGCTTGTACCCCTTCTGCCTCTCCCTCTAAAGAACCCCCTTCTGAGCATAGGCAGAAGAGGAGGCCTGGGCTTGGTAGAAAGGCCTATGAAAAGGCCTGCCCCTGCCCCTGGGATACTGTCTTTAAGGAGTGGCCTGCTGTTCCTTGGCCTGGGCACTCCTATAGGTGGTCCTATATTCATCCATTTTCTTCATATAATTCTCTGTTTGCTCCCCAAACAGAGAATTACCCACAACAGGAAAATCCATGGCCTTAGTCTGGGTATCCTGTGACAGGCTAGTACATCTGAGCCAAGCCATTCTACGAAGTGCCACAGATGTAGCCATGACTCTAGATGACACATCATTGGAGTCCACTGCAGCATGGAATTGCACCTTGGATGCCTCAATACCATCAGCAGCCACCTGCTCCAGCTCCTTGGCAAGCTGGCCAGGGACCTGTTTTGCTAAAGCCATGACAATGTCCCATCTGGATTTCTGATACCTAGCAGTATAGGCCATATAGTTGGCCTGTCTGAGTCCCAAGGATGCTGCCATATACTGTTTCTTTGCCATAGCATCAATCCTCCTGGAGTCCTTGTCTGGGGGGTGTGAAGCCAAGGGAATATTTGCCTCATCACAGGCTGCAGCCTGCACTACCCCAACATGGCTGCATTGTTGTGTAAGTAACTCCATGTCTGAGCCAATGTATACCTCTTGTCCATTCTTTTATCCACAGGAGGTATGGTGTTAGGAGTCTTTAAAATCTTAAATGTCTGTTTCCCAAAAGATTTGTGTAAGGAATAGACAGCCTCCTAGACTCTGGGATATCCATCATTTCCACATAGTCAGGCTCCTCCTGGTCATCCACAGCTTCTTCCATAGGAAGCTGGAGGGTTTCAGCCACTTTTTTATAAAACATGAAATGGGAGGGGGACTCAGAAAGCCTAGGAGAAGACACTCCTGAAGGTCTGTCTGGGGAGATGTCCGGGTCAATGGGCACATCCAGACTTTCAAAACCACATTCACTTTCCTCATACTCCTCTTCCTCCTCCTCCTCCGGTTCATAATATTCCTCTAAATCATATTCTTGAACGGTGGAACGTCGAACAGGAGCTTCCCTGATGGTGCGTTTGGTCGGAACCAGGAAAGCGACTGCACAATTTTATTGCTTTGGCTATTTCTTCAGCGGTTGAAAGAAAGTTTTGGATCCACACAGCTGATTTTCCTCTCTTGTTCTCTTAGCTGGAACCGACTCCTCAGAATCGGATCTCCTTTTGCCTGAAGAAGTCTCTCCTGGTCAGAGGGCACTCCTTCTGGTTCGGTTTGAACCGAACCGGGCTGGCCATCCGGTTCAGCGGACTTTTTGGCCTCCCTTTCCCTGAGTCTACCAACTCTTTTTCTAGGGTAGCTGCAGGAAAATTTTTACAAATCTGGCAGTCTGCATTGAGGTGGTCAAACCCCAGACAATAAACACAGGTGGTGTGAGGATCAGCCTTAGCAAAGACTTCCCCACACACACTGCAGTGTTGAAACCCAGTGGGCCCGGTTTTTCTTTTGGGTTTCTCAGACATTGTGCCAGTCCTAACCAAACTTACCCTTTTAATGGCAATCCACCAGGCAAGACCCTCTTATCGGTTCCTGACCGTGTCACGGGTCGTGGAAAAAAACGTAATAAAATTCGTTTTTTTTAGAACCGATAAGAACCGGTAACCACACTCTAAAAGTTCAGATAGAGATTTTTTGCAACTTGATCGGTTCAAGCCGAACCGATGAACCGTTTACAAGTTCCACACAGAATAGAAAATAATATAAACCTATCTAATACTCACAAATACCACAGACAGAGACTGAACCGACGAGGTTCGCGATTTAAATTCGGTCGAAAACCAAGAAAAGTGGTACTTTAACCGACAAATTGAACCGAGCAAAAGTAGAAATCTCCAGAGCGACTGTTCAGTGAGGTGGAGTAAAGAATCTGACGGTTTGAGTTCAGACAGCAACAGACAGAGTCTCATCTGAGCTCGAGCTCAGCGTTCCATGCCTGGCATGGAAAGTTAACTCTTTTCATCTCTGGGGCAGTTCGAGGTTAGGACTCACTGCTATTGTCAGAATACAGCAAGACTTCATGTTGTTTGAATGAATGATTTGTTTAAAGCTTTTCATTTCATCAAACTACACACAATAAAAACACACAAATTACCCAAGGTCACAAATGCTGTAATTAGAGAGACTCTATCTGTTTCTTACAGAGTAGCCCACTCAGTTGTCCTTCAGGTGTTTGTAATCTATAAATGTAGCCTTCATTAGAGCTGCAGGGTCATAATGTGTCAAGACATTATGCTGCATAGCTAAATCATTGTTGCCAATACCGCGCAATTTATGCTATGGGGCATAACTCTTTTTCTGTGGGGGCTCTGCCCTTCACATCCCCTGCTATGGGGGTTAGCCGGACCCCCACCAAGATTCTTAACTCCGGGGTCCAACTCAGGAGCGACAAAGTCTTAAAAATAACATTTCTGGGACCAAGAATCAAACCTGGCCCCAGGCGCGGTGCCTGGGTTCCTGCTGCTGTGGCTCTGTCCAGTGAGCCACGGCAGCTGCTCGGCGGAACCCACTCCCAGCAGAGGTCTTCTCTTCTGTCTGGGAGTGTGTGAATGGTGCAATACCACGTACAGCAGTATATGCGGTATTGTACCATTTGCTGTCCTAGACAGAGCTAGTCCGGGTTAGCTACAATGTCATACGCTATTAAACATATGAGATTATGACCCGGTACGCATTAGAGCTCCCTGGACAAGAAGAGTTAAGTGCTAGTTACACTGCCACTTTTGCACTGCAACAACCAGAGCACTTGTGTTGCTGGGTGCAAAGGCATTCCGCAGGGACACTTGACCGAATCACGATAAATAATTCACTGTTCCTGTCAAGAAGCTTGGCAGAAGACACCAGGAGAAAGGACTGCTGTGGGACTGGACTTCTCTCAGGTGATTGAAAGGACTAAATAGCTGTGAGGTTTAAATTACTTGTAGAAAGATCTAGTAAGTAGGGGGAGTGGCTTAGCTAGCAGGAAGCTACATTTAAAGACTGCCTTAGAAAGATTCTGCTAATAGCTTGGCAGAAGACACCAGGAGAAAGGACAGCTGTGGGACTGGACTTCTCTGCTGGGACTATATTGCCCTCCTTCCCTCCCCTCCACCCAAAGCTAGTTCTATTTTTATAGGCACAGGATTTGACTGACAACAGGAACTTCCTGTTTGGGAGCAGGAAGTGAGTGATCACAGAACCACCAAAGACCCACCATCCTAGAAGGGCAAGAGTAGCTCTCCGGCCCCCTCTAGCTGCTGGAGGTCTGCCTCTGAGCAAGTAAGTGGTCTACTGAGAAATATAGGATATTCTTGTCTCAGAACAGGGCAATCAGGAGCTTAAAGGGCACACAGGCAGAAAGTAAGGAGAGGGAGAAAAAAAACAAAACAGAGGAAAAAGTAAGGATTGCATACAGTTAAGGGGCCAGAAATAAGACATGATTGGAGTGGTGCAGTGCAGTGGCTGTGGAGCAGCAGTCTTCCGGAGGCGTTCTGGAGGATGCGGTGTTGTCCCATCTGCAGGCACCTCTCTGGGCTGAGGAGGAGGTTGCTCATCTCCAGGCTGAGTTTGCCAGGATTTGTGGGACCTTCTCTTCCGTCCAGGGACCACCAGTGCCACTGCTGTTGCCTCAGAGGTTGCCAAGAAAGAGAAGCAGTTGGACCACAGTGGGCTCAGGGAGGGTGAGGGTGGTGGAATAGAGGCGCATCCCTCCAGCTGTACCTCTCCACAATTCCTATGCCATTCTGGCAAAGCGTGGTTCCTCTCGGAGGCACCCGCAGTGGAGACAAAGGAGGATGCTGGGAACCTCCACAAAGGAGACCCACAGGAGGGTGGCAGGGGACCCTGCAGGGGAAGGAAACAACTCCTGGTGGGGGACTCCATTGTTAGGAAGGTAGAACTGGGGGAGGAAGGGGAGAGGGAGGTAAGGTGCCTGCCTGGCGCCATGGCTTGGAGGGACAGGGAGCGAATCCTCAGGATTGCCAGAGCAGCTGCACAGGGGAGGGAGCTGGATGTCATTGTCCACCTAGGGACAAATGACCTGGCTAAGAAAGGGATTAGAGAAGTGCAGGAAGAGTTTGTGGAATTGGGGAGGGGCCTTAGTCAAGTAGCACGCACGGTAACCTTCTCGGAGGTGCTGCCCACCTATGGCATAGGAGAGGCTAGGGTGTTCCGCACCATGGGATTCAATCAGTGGTTGAAAAACTGGTGTGGAGCTCAGGGATTTGGCTTCATTGGGGACTGGGGTCACCTGGAGTGATGCAAGCCTATACTGGCATGATGGGCTGCATCTGTCCAGGAGGGGAACCAGGATCCTAGGTGATAGGTTTAAATGCTTCATTGGCAAGCATTTAAACTAGCCAAGGGAGGCACTGGAAAGGAGCAGAGAAATCCTAGCCCCCAAATAATCACGGTAGTAAGTGCAGCAAACACCAACATAGAGGTGTCGATAGGGAGACGGGCAGGGGTAAATGGAGAAAGTGACAAAGGCAAGAAGGACAGGGATGGGGCAAAAGGGAGTAAGGCCATCAGGAAATGGAGGGTAATGAGTACCAATGCCCGTAGTCTGGGCAAGAAGCTCCCTGAGCTGGTGGCCTTGATGGAAGAGGGATGCCTGGATATCTCAGCAGTCACAGAAACATGGTACACAGAGAACCATGACTGGGATGTTAACATACCAGGGTACATTACCTACAGGAGAGACAGGGAGGGAAGAAAAGGGGGAGGAGTAGCTCTCTACGTAAAGGAAGGGATAAAAGCAACTGAACAAAAGAGTAAACAGGGAGGAGAGGAGGCACTGTGGGTCACCTTGGAGACTGGAAAGGGCACCACATTCCGCACAGGAGTTGTGTACAGACCCCCGTGTCAGGGGGAGGGAATGGATAAGGATATGATAAAAGGCATTTTTAGAATGGCAGAGAAAGGGGAGATACTGTTGATGGGAGACCTGAATATGCCAGATGTTAACTGGAGCACATTTGCTGCAGCCACATCCAAGAGCAGGGCCATTTTTGATGCCCTACAGGTGGCAGGCCTCAGACAGCTAGTTTCGGAACCCACTCATGAGGGAGCAATCTTAGACCTCGTACATTCAAACGGGGGCAGTGAGAGGATCTCAGATCTAGAAGTGGGTTGCCATCTGGGGACAAGTGACCATCAAACAGTGTGGTTCACGTTTAACTCAGCTACAGAGTCAAGCCATACAAAAGTGAGGGTATTGGACTTCAGGAGGCTGACTTTGGCAAGATGGGAGAGTGCCTCAGAAAAGCACTAGCAAACAGGCTAGAAGGAGGTGTGGAGCAACAATGGGGAATCATCAAAACTGCCATCACAGAGGCAACAAGCCTTTGTGTGAAGCAAATAAACAAATAAAACGAAAGAAAAAGCCACTATGGTTCTCAAAAGAGGTGGCTGTGAAAGTCAGGAAGAAAAAGATAGCATTCCGGAAGTATAAGGAAACACAGAAGGAGCAGGACAGAGAGCTGCACCAGTTAAGGCAGAAGGAAGCAGGGAGAGAAGTCAGAATAACAAAGGCCCAAACTGAGGAAAAGATAGCCAACTCAGTTAAGAAGGGGGATAAAACCTTTTATAGGTACATCAGCGAGCGTAGAAAGACAAAGGGAGGGATAGTAAGGCTGAATAGAATGAACGGTGGGTGGGCAGAGGGGGACAGTGAAAAAGTAGGGATTCTGAATGAATATTTCTGCTCAGTATTCACAAAAGAGGAGGGGGAAGTGCCTAATCCAATTAACAGAAGCACTCTTGATGGGAGGTCGATCTCAGTCCTTTCACAGAAGAAAGGGTTCTGCAAGAACTCCTAAAACTGAAGGTGGACAAAGCAATGGGTCCTGATGGAATCCACCCCAGAATAATAAAAAATTAAAGGAGGAACTAGTGAAACCACTGGCTAGTCTTTTAATAAATCATGGGAGGATGGTGTGGTACCGAGGACTGGAGGAAGGCGGATGTGATTCCCTTCACAAAGTGGGACCAAGACAGAGGCAGGAAACTACAGACCTGTCAGTCTGACCTCTGTGGTAGGGAAAGTGATGGAGTCACTTCTGAAGGAAAGAATAGTTGAGTACCTAGAAGCCTGTGGGCACAAGACCCAAGGCAGCATGGGTTCACAGCGGAAGGTCATGTCAGACGAATCTATAGATTTCTTTGACTGGGTGACCAAAGTAGTAGACCAGGGAGGGGCTGTGGACATGGCCTACCTAGACTTTAGCAAGGCATTTGACACAGTCCCACACAAAAGATTAATAGTCAAATTAACCAGCCTGGGAGTGGGTCCCAGGGTGGTAGCCTGGGTAAAACATTGGCTGCACAACAGGACACAGAAGGTAACTGTAAATGGAGTTCACTCTGAAGAAAGAGGGGTTACTAGTGGGGTACTGCAGGGTTCAGTATTGGGTCCAGTCCTTTTTAATGTCTTCATCAGTGACATTGCAGAGGGACTGGAAGGAAATGTATGCCTTTTTGCAGATGACACAAAGATCTGCAACAGGGTTGATACACAAGGAGGCATGGAAAGGATGAAAAGGGACTTGGCAAGGTTGGAGGAATGGTCAGAAGTATAGCAGCTAGGATTCAATGCAAAGAAGTGCAAATAATGCACCTGGAAACAAGAACCCAGGGGAAGAATACACAATGGGTGGGGAGGTAGTAACAACAACAAAAAGGAAAGGGACCTGGGGGTAATCATATCAGATGACCTTAAGGTTAGCAAGCAATGTGAGAAGGCAGTAGGGAGGGCTGGGGGTATACTGGGATGTATGGGAGAGGCATCAGCAGCAGAAAACAGGAAGTTGTTATCCCTCTGTAAAGACAGTTGGTGAGACCCCATCTGGAGTACTGTGTCCAGTTCTGGAGACCCCATCTCCAAGGACATAGACAGGATAGAGGTAGTCCAGAGGAGGGCAACTAAAATGGTGCAGGGTCTGCAAGAGAAGCCGTATGAGGAGAGACTAAAGGAGCTTAATATGTATACCCTTGAGGAAAGAAGGAGAGGGGGACATGATAGAAACATTTAAGTACCTCAGTGGAATCAACAAAGTCCAAGAGGGTAGCATTTTTCAGAAAAAGAGACGTGCAAGAACAAGGGGACACAATTTAAAGATAGAAGGAGGGCGGTTCAGGGGAAATGTGAGGAAGTATTATTTCACAGAGAGGGTAGTGGATGCATGGAACAGCCTTCCTGAGGAGGTTGTGGGGTCTAAAACTGTGGGAGAATTCAAGAATGCATGGGACAGACATAAGGCAATTCTTGGTGGTGGGTAAGAAGAAATAGGCTGTTGGTTAACTAGGATCTGCGGCCTATCCTGTAGGTAGGGAAATGGGCAGACTAGATGGGCCAAGCAGTCCTCATCTGCCGTCAAAGTCTATGTTTCAATATGAGCTGTATCACTCTTGGTAAGCACAGTGGAGGCGGAGGGTGCAAGCAGCCATGTGAACAGGCTACACCACTCACTCCGACATACCCAGGGACACTCCCAGTGTCCTGAAGTGCCTCTCAGTATTCTTGGCCCCTCTCCAGCATGGACAGGGGCCATGTGAATGCATCAGGCTATTGCCTCCCGAGGTGAGGGCAATACAGACGTGCACCACAGCAATAAAGAAAGCAGCCCATCCAAAACTTAAAAGTCGCAGCCCTACTGCTGTAAACTTGACAGAAAAAAAACCTCATTGAATTAATGGTCACAAGTGTATAACTGTCAAATGGGACAGAAGGCATTAAAGGAAAGTGAAGAGCAATAAAAAATGCACACATAGAGGTCCCTAGGGGCTACAAAACTATCAGGCAAATTTAGAAAAAAACACCTTACAGCGAACAAAAGGAAGGACACACTAGAAGTACACCTCCAAATCAAAACACTCTGCACAACACTTTTGTTTTTGTAAATTTTTTTAGTTCTCCTTTAACTGGCTTTTACAGGGTACTGAGTGCAGTAGAAAAAGTCAGGAACACTGTCTGCTGGTGTAGCCACTAAATGTAAACAAGTATTTGTCAATGCCGAATGTTTGCTTGCTGGCATTGGCATTGGTAGTGCAGGAGTTAGAGAAATGCATAATAGGAATGGCAGTGAAGTACTGAAGTAACGCCAACCCCCACCCTGCAGAGACTGAAAGGTGTTGGGGATATGCCTTGGGGTCGACGGCCATAATGTTTATGACATTCCACTGCATCCCACCCTGCAGACACCGACAGGTGTCGCGGTGTGCTTTGGGGTCTCCGGCCCTTATGCTCAACCCATTTCATAAGGAAATAAGCTGAGATGAGTGCAGTATAGGAGAATGGGGTGAACTTTAGGGCTGAAGACCCCAAGGCACACCTTGATGCCTGACAGTGGCTGTAGGATAGGGGTAGAATGCCATGAGCATTACAGCCGACAAACCCAAGTCACACTCCCAATGCCTGTCAGTCTCTACAGGGTGGGCATTATGGTTGGAAACCTTAATGCCCTGGATGATTGTTGGTATTTTCACTACAGATTTTCAAAATGGGCTTTTTAGGACCCCACCTCATGAACAGTGGCACTATCATTTTGTTACTCAATCCTTAAAGGTGATTTTGCACAGCAACTATGCTATTCAGAGCCACATGTGCGGAAACACATTTCGGCAGGATGTGAAAAATGACAGTTGCACTGTTCATGAGTGAGGAAAAACAATGTTGAAAATCTGGAGGAAAATATGAAAATCAAGAAAGTTACAAGTGTGCGTAGAAACTGTGCAATGCACACCAGTAACGTGGTAATTCTTTTGGAATTGTTTCATCAGATTTTTAACATGGGCTTTTGGGACCTCTCCTCATGAAGAGTGGCACTGTGATTTTGTTAATATATCCTGAAGCTGATTTAGCACAGCAACAGTGCCATTCTGCACCACAGGTGCAAAACCACATTTAGGCAGGATGAGGAAAATGACAGCTGTACTGCCCATAAGGAGGTGTTAAGAAATGGCAATGTTGGACAGCCAGAGGGCGCTGTGTTGAAGATGGCTGCTTGATTCTTCATCTCCTGGATTCACCAAATATCATCATCCATCCTACAGATTCCAGACTTCCTACCTTCACCAACATCTGAGATCCTACTATATGTACATCATAGAACAGCTCTGGTACAGTATTTTTTTGCCTCATAATTACTGAACGAGTTATCTACAGTTTTTCAATTTCTATTAAGGCCTACAATAATGGCAGACCAATCTCCACATAACAGTTCTCTTAATAGAGTGGAGGCAATGTTTCAGCAACTAATAAGTGAAATCAATGTATTAAAAATTGCATCTCAACAAAATATCAATAATATGCAGGCACTTGATCAAAAATCAAGCCTACTGATGTTAAAGCATCTCAAAATGAAGATTCCATTAACACATTACAGGCTACCATCAGGGAGCAGGACAGAGTTATTAGGAACCTTCAGGACAAAATAGATGATATTGAAAATAGAAACAGACGTAACAACCTTAGATTTCTCGGATTTCCTGAAGGTGTTGAACTAGAGACACCAGTGCTCTTCTAACTCATGTACTTCCTTCTTTGCTTAAATTACCAGCGGCCAAGACCTAATCATCAGAGATCTCACCGCACCTTAAATCTGAGGCCTGGACCCGACCAGAAACCCAGGCCCATCATTGCAGATTTCTAAACCACGCACATACTGAACTGATTCTTCAAAAAGCGAGGCAATTAGGTGCACTTACTTGGCAAGAAAACAGAATCCTAATTTTCAGAGACTATCCTAAAGAATTATCTAACAAACGAAAAGCTTACAACCCCATTAAAACAATCCTTCATCAGCGTGGAATTAAGTTTGCACTTTCGTTACCCTGCAACAATGCGGCTTTTTGAATGATTCTACCAGAGATTTCCAGTACCCCAAGTCTCTCTCTGAATTTCTGAATTGGACACAGCCCGCACTTACATTGCCTTGCGATGCTAATGCAGCTCGCTCCTGCTCCAGCACAAACGCCATGAATTACAATGTCTTGCCCTTCCTGCTGAAACTGTCCTTCAGGTCCCTGAGAAATCTGTAGCCATCATATCTGCCACTGTAGCTCCTGCCAGAAGCTCTGCACGCATACAAGAAAAAAAAGCATCTGGTTCTTCTCTAAATAATAATACCTGCTGTTTAAATAATATTTCCACCTCTCCAGCTTCCCATGTGGAACGTCACATCAGTTTTTCTACTCCTCTTACCTTGTCTAACAAATTCTCCCCACTCCAAGAAGATCTGCTCCAAGAAGATCTGCACTCATCTATGGAGGATCTGAGACAGGCTGTATCCAACCCCTTTACTCAAGACCAGAAGAAGCTCTCAATGGGTAATGACTCTCCCGATTCTTCCTGGGCTGATCTTGTGTCCAGCTCTCCCTTTAAATCATCTGAACCACCCAAAAAGAAAAGGAGAAAAAATCGAAGAGCAAGGCTACCTGAGGCTTTTCCCACTAAAAAAAAAAAAAAAAATTTGTAATAAATACTATGGCCCATAATTAGATGTGATATAGCAGTTTCTCACCAGAATCCTCCTCTTCACCCACCTCACTCGATTCCTTCAGTACATTTACACAAAGTGCAGTCTCTATCGCACCCAACAGGTTTGGAGCACTTAAATGCAATAAATCACTATCGCTGATGAGAAGCCTGTGTCTGTCTGTGGGAGGTGAGCCAATTGACACTGGAGGTATTTAATCCATGTGGGAGTTACTCTCAATGTATTCAATGGAAAAAAAAAAAAATGAGAGAAAGAATAAATATTACAATGTTTATAAAATCTCTTTTAATTAATCCTTGTGTGGTGCCAGACATTAGTATATATAATTGCTATTTACACTCTAATTTTCATAAACTTTAGCGCCACCATGTGGTCAGGCATACATACATATATAGAGTTCTGTATTTCATATCAGTGTGCCCTTAACCCCTACTATTATAGCATTTTCCACATAAATCCTATCATTTGGAATGTGGAGGATGATTAGACAAATACTCTAAAATCATTTACTTATTTAATATTTATTTTGCATCACTTCTGGTATGTAGTGCATCAGGTGCATTCCCATTATATCTCACAGATTTTCCACCAAAGTATGCTTCCAATTGTATTTCTATACATTAGTTTTTCCGCTTTTTCACATTATTCTTCATCCCATTTTCTTCCAAATCATTGGAACTTATAAAATGATTTCACAATACACTGATGCTCTATGAACCTATAGTATATACTGCATTCCTAACCTAGCTTATGTGGATTAATACACATCGGGCATCTTTTATCTGGCTCACACTGTTTCAGCATTATCTGCCATCATGTTGGTATTCTTTATTTAATATTGGACTTATTGCTAGGTCCAAGCTAATTCATTATGTTTGAATTTAACACTATTACATAATTATCCTTTTTATTTGGTAGAATGATGTTTTGTTTTTCCAGGGTAATGCTTTAATTACCTCAGCACAAATCTCAATTACACTTCATTAATATACTGTTATATAAAGTTTAGTATCTTAAGATTATAGGGTAAACCTATCTTGAGATTCACTAATTACTCTACATGCCTAGTAGTGTAGAGTGAGAGTCCTGGTATATTTACCGACTCTTATTGCTCTGCATTTCATAAAAGTTTCAAATTAATATTCTTGTTACTGAGTTTATACTAACGTTTGTTGGTTCTAATGTTTAATTACTTGATATTCTTATCTCTATACTCTCCCTCTGCGAGACAAAATGAATACAAATACTCAATCATCTCAAACCCATACAAGTTAAGGGCCCTGCATACATTTGTTTATTATATATATTTACCTTTTGAATCTGTGACATCCTCCAAATTAATGGTATTGAGTCCTCATTCCTATTTGTAACTAATTACCTTATATCCTAGTACCATGAGTGATCTAATCTTACATTCATGGAATGTCAAGGGACTCAACTCGCCTTGTAAACGTAAGCAAGTACTTACCTATCTTAAAAAGCATAAAACACATATTGCTTTCTTACAAGAAACTAAACTTTTATCAGAGGATGTTGACAGACTTAAAAGGGACTGGGTCGGTCAAGTATATGCGTCATCTTCTCCATCCAAAAACATGGGTTGCTATCTTAATACATAAATCTCTTAATTGGCCCCATAAAAATCATTAGAGACCGGATGGTAGGTGGATTATAACCCTATTAACGCACAGCAGGTCCGCTTATGTTTGTGAATGTATATGCCCCAACTTTGATTCACCCATTTTCTTCCATAATCTATCCCAACAAATTATGATTAATAATAAAATAATTCACCTATTCTTATTGGTGGTGACTTTAACTTAGCACTACAAGCATATTTAGACAGAAGTAACTCATCACATGATGCCTACCTCGTAGTATTAATGCTCTATCAATGCTTATGAAGGATTTAGGTCTCTCTGACATTTGGAGACTACATCATCCCAGACAACGAGATTACACCTTTTATTCCTCTTTACATAAATCATATAGTAGGATTGATTATTGGTTCTGTTCTCCCCTCATTACTGAAAAAATTATTGATACATCGATTCTCCCTATTGTTATATCTGATCATTCCCCTATCAGTTTGCATTTATTCTGGGTTCCACCTTCTTCTAAATCCCCATCTTGGCGTTTAGACCCACTTTTACTCAGAGACCCTGAATTCACTCCTTGGATTAAACCCAGATTCAAGATTTTCTTTCTATTAACGATACTCCAGATATGTCTCAAGGTACTATCTGGAAGCATTAAAAGCCACTATTAGAGGTAAAATTATTAGTTATGCAGTGCATAGAAAGAAATTAAGAGAACAACAATTAGCTAATTTAGAAAATCCTTAAAGAAAAGAAACCCAATACTATAAATTAAATAAACCCAATCATAATTCACAGCTTCATCTGGAAATTCTACAATTAAAATTAAAATTAACGAGTTGATATCCAGGAAAGCTGAACTTGCCCTTTTTAGGATTAAACACGGTTATTGGGAACAAGGGCATAAATGCGGAAAGTTGCTCTCTTCCAGCTAAAAACTCAACAGATGCAGAGACATATAGCAGGTCTAAAAGATCCATCAGGTCAGACACACACAGACAACCTTTCAATCAATCGTATTATGCAATCCTTTACCATCACATACTACTCAACCTAATACTACAAATCCCAACCTAATACAACATTTTATGGAAAAATTGAATCTACCCCACCTATCCCCTCAGGACAAAGCTGTGCTTGATAAACCAATCACTTTACAGGAAATCCAAACTGCTTTATCATCATTAAAAAACGGTAAAGCACCTGGCAGTGATGGGTTCCCTACTGATTTTTATAAAACCCTATCTGACACTCTTTGTCCTGTATTAGTCAATGTATTCCAAGAAGCAACCTTAATAAAGAAACTCCCATGCACAATGACCGAAGCCATCATAACAGTCTTACCAAAAAAAGACAAAGACCCTTTACTTCCTTCAAACTATAGACCGATCTCACTTCTTAATACTGATGGAAAAATCTTTGCCAAATTATTAACTCTCCGCTTAGAATCTTTAATGACTAAACTCATCCATACTTCTCAATCAGGATTTATCAAAAATAGAAACAGTTCCGATCATCTTCGCTCATTACTCAATTTAATTCACAAAGCAAAAACTCTTAAAACCCTGCAGCTGCAATAGGCATTGACTTTGAGAAAGCATTTGACTCTCTCAATTGGGAATATCTATATCAGGTGCTATCTCATTTTGGCTTTACAAATAATTTTGTGCTTGGATTCAATTATTGTATACCTCCTTCAGCTCGAGTTCTCACGAACTCTATTTTGTCCCTCCTTTTACTTAGCAAGAGGCACCAGACAAGGATGCCCCTTATCGCCTTCATTGTTTATACTGCAATGGAACCTCTTTCGTCCCTCGTCAATCCGTACAATTAAAGGCATTACTATTGGTAACTCTCACTATACTTCACTCTCATATGCAGATGATCTCCTTATTTTACTCAAAACCTCGAAAGTTCTGGGCAACCTTTAGTTAAACTACTGAATGACTTCACCTCCCACCCAGACTAGCTTTAAACCTAACAAATCCGAAACACTACCACTGAATAACCTTTGTAGTCCCCTCATGAACAACTCATTAGGCTTTCATTGGCCCCCAAGGTATATCTTATCTTGGCATTCGGATCACCCCGACATTGAATAAATTATGGGATGCTAATCTTTCCCCTCTGTTAACCAGTATCCAAACAACACTTGATAGATGGAAGCTACTTAAACTTTCTTTTAATGGTAAAATTTCCGCCATTAAAATGTCAATAACTCCTAAAATATTATACCTATTTTCCAATATCCCTTTGATACTTCCCTCTAGTTTTCTTACCAAAATAGACAAAATTATCGGCAGCTTCATTTGGGAAGGCAAAATACCTAGATTTAGTCGTAATAAACTTAGATCCCATTGGTCAAAAAGGTGGCTTTGGCCTTCCTTGGTTCCAAGCCTACTTATGGGCTTTCATTGACATCTCAAACAATTAAATGGTTTAACAAACCCAACATCCAGTCTCCTTTATGGGTCAATATGGAAACATCCTTATGTCCTGGTAATGTGGCAACTTCTTTCCTTTATAACACCCTTACCTCTTCTTTAAAGTCTCACCTACCATAGCTGCTTCTATATTCTATTGGAAAATCATTCACAAGCATATTAAATCTAACCCCAAACCTTAGCTTACACCCCCATCTGGGGTAACCACATATATCTTTTGATAATCACCCCATTTTTTGTCGTACCTGGAAAAATAAGGTATTCTCTTTGCAGGATATACTTGAACCCAAGTCATTAAAGTTAAAATCTTACACCGACCTACGAGGCATATGGAATCTTCTCCATCAGGATTTTGGAAATATCTACAGCTTCAGTACTGCATGCAACTCTTACCTCACACCCTTCTCTATCAATTCTCTGTATGATAAGCACATCTCTAAATGGATAAAAACAACATCCAATTTACACTGTTTACAAAGATATTTGTGATATCCTTCCTGACTACTCTGTCAATGCTAAAAACAGATGGAGTACTTTGCTACAATATAATATCACCAATGCACAATGGTCCAGATGTTGGCTGTCCTGTCACAAATCTTTTAATGATAACGCGAGTTCCTCATTCAAACCAAGATCCTTCATTTGTGGTACAGAACTCCTGTTGTATTACAAAATGGGTTTATTGAACAACAACAATTGCTGGCGCTGCAGTTCCCCAATGGGATTTATTGCATATCTTATGGCACTGTCCCTCATACAAAAGATTTGGCACTGTACCAGATTTGCAATGAAAGTGGTAGGTCAACCTTTACACTAGACCCTAAACATTGCATTCTTGGTATTTTTAATCACCGTTCTTATAAAATTTCATATTCGCAGAGCAGATGGTTAAATATACTCTTCCTTCAAGTTAAACGCACAATCCTCATGCATTGGAGATCCAACATAATCCCTACCCTTCCCGGTATCATTAACCAACTATTGCAATATGCCTCTCTGGACCATATGACATATATCTTGTCTGACCGACTCATGTTATATAACAATTGTTGGCAGGGCTTTTTAATTTTTGGAATCAACTAAATCTTCAACACCAATGTATGGACTTAATATATATGGATTTTCCCTTTTACTGATACATCATTGTAGTCTCGCCTTTTCCCCTTTTATAGTTTCCCTCTCTCTCTCTTCTTAACTTTCTTATATATCTTTTCTTTCCTATACTCTGTTCTCAATCATTCTTTATTACTCCACAATCCTTTTACGAATGTACTTTTTTCCCTTTTGCAGCATCATATATAGTTATGTAACATTTTAATATAAACCGTATCTAATCATACTATCCACTTTAAGTTCACTACAAATGTCAAGTATATGCTAATTACACGACCTGTATTGTTTACTATATTTTAAACCAAAAGCTCCTTGTATTATTGTAGCAATGTTCTTATTATATGCTGCCTCAATTTCTTTAAAAAAAAAAATCCTCACATTGTACTGTACTGTAAGAGGTTTGTCTGTATATATCTTATGAAAAATTAATAAAAAAGTTTAACTGCAAAAAAAAATTGGCAATGTTGAAAATCTGGAGTGAAAATTTTAAAGATTGGCAAAGTTACGAGCATGCGTAGAAAATGCACAACACATGCCCCTAACACGGTCATTTTTGGGAGTTTTTATCACTAAATTTTCAACATGGGCTTTTTGGGACCCCACCTAAAGAACCGTGGTACTGTCATTTTGTTAATCGGTCCTGAAAGGTCATTCCATGCAGTGACCACAAAATCACCTTTTGGGACCGAGAAACAAAACAACAGTGACATGTTCAAGAGATGGGGTCCCAAGAATCCCATGTTGAAAATCTGGGGCTAAAATTCAAAAAAATGGCTGAGATATCAACCTAAGTTGAAACCCCCCATTGACTCCCATTCTACAGCACTTACCCGATTCCTCAGTTCGTAGTTCGACTTTAAAGAGTGCAGACGTGTCCTGGTCCACAGAAGATCACTGCTCCCATCCTCTGGAGGTAAGTATGGATGGAAGTGCGGAGGTGTGTGTGCAGAGGAGGTTGGGGTGAGGGAGGGGACTGGGAGATGAAGCTGGATGGTTTCTTTCTACAGTTTACCAAACAAACAAAAAAAAAGACTCCTGGGGACCATTTTCTTTATTTATAGGTTAAAAAAAAAACTTTTGGGCACACTGGAGTGGGCTCCCAGTGTGACACATGAGTTGGGGGGACATTATGCCAACAGGGATTGGGCACCCCCATTGGTAAGCTTGGGGGGATGGGAAACATGATGCTGATGGGGATTTGTCACCCCCATCGGCAAAGAAATTGAGCTTGCAGGGTGGGGGGCATCCAACACCAGCAGTGGGCATCCTGGGGTCGGGAACATTAAAAAATGTCTGGGCACACTGAGGTGGGCTCCCAGTGTGACACAATGTGGCTGTGGGGGAGGAATACATGCCGACATGGGGATTGGGCATCCCCGATGTCGGCTTTGCAGAGGTGTGTGGCTGGTGGCAGGAGCCGCCATTGTGGAAAGGTGTGCCACTGGTGTTTCATTTATTGAAATGCTTCACCAGGAAAGACACACTGAGCAACTGCTCGGAACTCAATGTCGCATTACTGTGCACTGTAATGCTTAATGGCCGAGTTCTTCTCCTCTGCTGCTGCAATGATTAAACAGTACCTGATTGCAGCAGCAGATTTTTTCAACTCTTTGGCTTGCTTTGAAGTTTGCTGTCATCGACAGCATGCTCACTGATTGGTTGCTGAGGGACACACCCACTGAATCATCCCCTGCACTGGCCACAACATTGACATACCTCTGAAATGTGCTACTACCATGAGATGTTTCTTGCACATGCATGCAAGCAAACATAAAAAGACACCCAAGCAGGAGAAGTACTTTAGAGAGTGGTGCACAAACAAGATCCGGTTGGCATTACATTGTATTGCAAGTTTCAAATTAAAGTTCAGAGCATGCATATAAAAAAGCAGGTACATGAGCAACTGACTAATTCTAACACCACCAAGTCCCCTACATGTTGATTTTCACTACCTCTTCTTTAGGGGGCAAAGTCAATTGTCACACATCAGGCTTAAATGTTAATTAGAACATGTGATCTAACACATTTAAAATTATCACTCGAGTCATTAAACAGGTAACATAACCAGCATCATATTTAACTACATATTTCATTAATAGGGCTGATATATGAGGTACACTTTTCATGCAGGACACATATCCACCCTCCACCAACAATTATTCTGAGAGCTTCATTACAAGTGTTCCTCCATACCTATGGTTCACCACTGCATCTTAACTGGCTTTTACAGGGCAGTAATACAGTGCCTGATGTGGTCTGAATTTATGTTATTTGTACACTTTTAAACCATGATTTTTCAAAGCATCAGTTAGCTCTGTGCCAACAAGCAGCACATTCACAAGCCTTCCAATATGCCAATGTGCAGTATATGTACTGTATGTCACTGCTTTCATTAGTATGCACTCCAGCCATGACTTTGCACTCAACATGCCAACTACTTTGTGCTGAGTAAACTGCTTTTTCCAATAAAGGGATTGATTTGCTAACTAACCTGCAGGTGCTAACAGCACAGCTTTCTTAAAACAGAAATAGTTTGCTTGACACAAAACATTCAAATATGCTACCCACAGTAAAGTAAAATATTAAAGCAAAAATCCACTTCAGTCAACATGTATTGTAAACATGGATTACCACTCATTTCCATTTTGGTCTGCATTTTTAAGATCTGTGTCACATTTTGCTCCTTTTCCACACATTTTGATGAGAAGGACCTCACAACTGGGTGATGGTTGGTGGTGAGAGCTACCTGCAATGGAAGCTGTGCACAGACAGGGACACTGCAGAACACCGATCATGATGAACTGAGATATAAATAAGCACTCAGCAAGGAGTTCCTGGCCCTTAAAACACTAATTTAAGCCTGCAACTCTATTACTGCTGCATCAAATCAGATTCTACCCAAGAAAAATGAATGAACTGGAACAGAAAATTCCATTTCAAATCCATGTGGTGGAACTACATTATCCAGTAAGCTACTTGCAATACAGCAGTCAATGTAACCTCCCCCCATCTCAAGAAATAGTGGAAGATTCAAAAATCATTGGGCCAAACTACTCAAATGCCCCACCCTGTGGAGGCAAGCCTTGGTTTGACTCTCCTATAAACTCCACATGGGAAATGTGAAGTTCCTCCAGCAGTCTCGACAAGAACCACTGATAGCTGGTGACAGCAGTGTCCAAGGACAAGTGGACTGAAGCTTCTTCCTCCTGGGAGAAAGACGAGGAGGTGGAGGAGCTCGATTCAGATCTGGGTGCAGCAGGGTTTCTTGTCTAAAATGACCTGGTCAGAGCTTTAAGACAGCGGGAATGCTGCAGCCGAGTCTCTGAATTGGTCCCATGACAGGGGCCCTGTAAGACCCCGAAATGTCCGAGAGAGCAGAAGGGCGAGGCAGAGGATCCGAAGGAGGAGGAGAAGACTGGCGAGCCAGAGGAGAATCCCTGCTAGGGCTTCGGGAATGCTCATGTAACCCCTCCGAAAGGGTGAAGCTACACAAAGAATCCACAGAAGGTCACACAACTATGCAGGTGCTGCTGAAAGTGGCCAATGGCCAAAGTTTGGGGACCAGTGGCCAAGGTTTTAGTGACCAGTGACAAAACTTTTAAATGAGGCCAACATAAGTTAATATGCTAGCTAGTCAATGGCAGCAAGTGGCTAAGTAAATGAATAATACTACCATGTCAGTTAATATGCATGTATGTGTAAGACTTCAAAAGGTTAATGGCTGAAATGAAGAAAATTAAATAATTGTAAGTACAAGCAAGGTCTAACCTGGAATTGCCCTATTCAGCAAGAAAATATTGTGTATCAAAACATGTCTTTTTAAAAGGTTACAGCTAAGATAAGAATGCAGCTGCTAGTAACTACGGCTGGCCTTGAGACCAAGTTCCCCAATTTGGCCACTGTCTGGTTTTTATCTGTAAACCAAGTATTTTTAAAACAGTCCATTAACAAAATGGCAAGCCTGCCCTAGGAGCTGGTTTGGTTGTAATTCTGGTAATCTGGTAAAGATTTTTTTAAATCTAGACAGAGTCCACACAGGTAAGAGTCATAACCTACCTGTGGGTCTGGGAAAAAGAGTCTAATGGACTCTCAGTGTTCGAGTGGACTTGAACCTACAGATAAAGGTCTATGGAGCAGCTATAAGCTGGGTAAGGGTAATGTATATTTATGTGGGGGTCTGAGGACCCCAGGTTTAAGGATATATGGAGAGATGTATTAAGGAAAAGTCTCTCAAACAAGTAAGGGCAACTGCCCTTGTAATTTAAAAGGGAAGTATATACTGTTAGAGCCGAGGAAGGCTTTCACAGTTCAGGCTGCTTTTAGTAGAAAAGCAGCGGCTGATTAAGTAACATTAGATAAGCAACATTTAGAGAAAGAAAAATAAACTACTGAGGATGCATACACAGTAGGTGTGACTACAGACGGGTTGATTTGAACCCCCCCCCCATGTTCCCTATCCGTGTAGTTTCAAGTTTTTTTTGTATCAATTTCAAGTTCCCCTGCCTCCCATAAAGGTTGAAACATTTGATCCTAAACCCAGGTACTGGGGATCTCCACCAGTTGGATCTCAACCTAGTACTGCTACAGATTTATAAACTGCAAACCAGAGCTCTGGGAGAAGACTTGGTTTGGCAGGTTACTACAATAGCCAAAAGAAACCTTTGAAAGGGTTAATAGCTGCAGCGTTTGGAGATTATCATGAAGGCCCTGCAGTCAGTTTTCTAATCGGACCAGTGTATCAGAAAAGAAAAGAAAGAAAATACCTTGGCACCGGTAAGTCTGAATTTTTATTTAAAGTTATTTTTATGTCTGTCTGTTTTAGTTCTGTGATACATATATTAAACAAGGTAATGCTCTGTCTCTTTCTCACAACTTTTTCCAGTGTATATCTGTGTTCTGTAATAATGTTCTGTTGTCAAAGTTGCAAGATAGCATTGACTGCCTTTGGTGCAGAACATGTTACAGTAAAAAAGAAGAAGCTTCTTTACCTCATATCTGACTGTTTTAATTAGTTTTATTTTTAATGGAACATTTGTGTTGCCTAGATAGGGTCAGTGAAGATCTTTTGTATGTAGTTGTTGGTTGGAGCAGGTAGTGTTGAAGGTGTGATGTCATAGATTGCAATGTGCAGAAAGATTTGTATTTTGCAAGCAACGTGCCAAGCCACTGCTAGGTGAAAATGTAATGTGTTAACAGCTATGAATGGCTTTATCATACTTTTAGTTAAAGCCAGAAACTTTCTGCAAAATGGCAGAGTGCCATATGTTCGCTATGCGCCAAAAGGTGTAACCATGTTATACTAGAGGTGTCCACTTGATATGTTGTGCTGTATTTTAACGGAGTTGGAAGGTGTTTAAAAATGTTTTTTGTTTTAAAAATATTTGGCATGGAGATATGTATAAATTTGTTGGTTTAAAAGGTTGTCGGTGTTACAGGACAGGCAGGAGGCAGCACATATTATCTAAAACACATGCAGTTTTCTAATAAAACTATGGACATTACCTCAGCAAATTGGTGTGAAATAATGTCAGTCTTATTTTGTGTTAAGTATTTCTTTTTGAGTATGTGTATGTGTGTGTACTATCTTGGCCAGCAGTTTTATTTTGTGCTCTATTATTATTTAAATATATTTTAATATCAGTAGTGTTCAAGGAAACTACAAAAACAGCTGGGTTTGAGCGACCCTTGCATGTACACTGTGTGACCTTTTGTATGTTATTTGACCTTCTTGTGTTTCAACATTTTATGTTACTACCAGTTCAAACTTGATGTGTATTCCCTACCTAAAGCATAACTTTTTACACAAAATGTATGTTTTCATGAAAGCACACCAAGAGAGAACCACACAATTTGACTTTTTATTACAAAACTAGCATTCTAAGTAAAAAGGAACAAACATTTTTTTATCTTTCTTCTGGGCTTGCAGCCAGCTCAGGCAATGAACATTGGTTGTAAGCACAACTCCTTTGTTCCTGAATAATATCACATGATTCCCATACTATACAAGGCACTCCAGCTGGAAGGGAAAATTATTCATCACCTCCTGTCCTTTTTGTTTACTTTTTTTATATATATATACAGTACACTTTTAAACAAGCATTTGTCAATGCCGAATGTTTGCTTGCTGGCATTGGCAGTGGTAGTGTAGAAGTTACAGAGCTGCGTAATAGGGATGGCAGTGAAGTATTGAACAGAAGCCAACCCCACCACCACCCTGCAGAGAGTGACAGGCATTGGGGTGTGCCTTTGGGTCGTCAGGCGTAACGGCCACGCCATTTCACCACACCCCACCCTTCAGACACTGACAAGTGTCACGGTGTTCCTTGGTGTCTTTGGCCCTCACCGCACCCCATTCCATTAGGAAATATGGTGAGATGGGTGCGATATAGAAGAATGGGGTGAACACTGGGCTGAAGAGTCCAAGGCATACCTCGATGCCTCTCACTGGCTGCAGGTGTGGAATGATATGAGCATTACAGGCAAGAATCCAAAGTCACACCCTGATGCCTGTCATTCTCTACAGGGTTGGACGTTATGGTTGGAAACCCTAATACCTCAGGCATGCGTTGGTATTTTCCTCCCAAATGTTCAACATGTTTTTGTGACCAGAACCTCATGAACAGGGGAATATCAGTTTGTTGGCCGAAAGCTGCCTATGCACAGCGACTACAGCATTTAGCACCACAGGTGCAAAAACATTCTGAACAGGATGTAAAAAATGACAGTTGTACTGTTCATGGGGAGGTGTAAAAAATGGCAATGTTGCAAATCTGCAGTAAAAATATTTAAAAAAATGGTGAAGTCACAAGCGTACATAGAAACTGTGCAACGCACACCCGTAATATAATTAGGTTGGGAATTTTTTTACAGCAGATTGTCAACTCAGGCATTTTGGTGCCTCCGATCATGAACAGTGTCACTGTGGTTTTCTTTGTCTGTCCCGAACAATGATTTCCCACAGCGACCACGCATCTCTGCGCTGAAAGTGTGAAAACACACTTCGGCCATGTTGTGAAAAATAACAGCTGTACTGTAAATAAGGAAGTGTGGAAAAATGCCACTGGTGAAAATCTGGACTTAAAATATTACAAAGTCATGAACTTACGAGGGTGCGTGGAAACTGCGCAATGCTCACTCGTAACACAGTCATTTTATGGACTTTTGTCACCAAATTTTTAACATAGCCATTTTAAGACCTCTGCTCATGAACAGTGTAACTGTGATTTTCTTAATCTGTCCCAAACATTGCTTTCGCACACCAACAGCACCATTGTGCGTTACATGTGCGAAAACACATTTTGGGTGGCATATGAAAAATGGCAGCTGTGCTGTTCATAAGGAAGTGTAATAAAATGGCAATGTTGAAAATCTGGAGTGAAAATATTAAATTTGCAAACTTGTGAACATGCATAGGAACTGCGCAACTCACGCTCGTAAAACAGTAATTTTTAGGAATTTTTTCACCAAATTTTCAACATAGCCATTTTAAGACCTCTGCTCATGAACAGTGTCACTGTGATTTTCTTAATGTGTCCCATACATTGATTTTGCACATCGACTGCGCCATTGTGCGCTACATGGGCGGAAACACATTTTGGGCAAGATGTGAAAAATGACAGCTGTAGTACTCATAAGAAGGTGAGGTAAAATGGAAGTTTTGAAAATCTGGAGTGAAAATATTGAAAATTCGCGAACTTACGAGCGTACGTAGGAAATGTACAACGCACGCTCATAAAACAGTCATTTTTTGGAATTTTTTCACCAAATTTTCAACATAGCTATTTTAAGATCTGTGCTCATGAACAGTGTCACTGTGATTTTCTTAATTTGTCCCGTACATTGATTTTGCACACCGACAGCGCCATTGTGCGCTACATGGGCGGAAACACATTTTGGGTGAGATGTGAAAAATGACAGCTGTACTACTCATAGAAGGTGTGGTAAAATCACAATGTTGAAAGTCTTGAGTGAAAGTATTGAAAATCCACAAACTTTGAGTGTGCGTAAGACTGCGAAGCGCCGCGGCAAATCAAACAATCATTGTTAGAATTTTTCACCAAATTTTCAACATAGCCATTCTAAGACCTCTGCTCATGAACAGTGTCACTGTGATTTTCTTAATTGTTCCGTACATTGATTTGCTTTTTGGCTCGCATCCATTGTACACTACATGAAGCGGAAACACGTTTTAGGTGAGATGTGAAAAATGACAGCTGTACTGCTCGCCAGAAGGTGTGGTAAAATGGCAATCTGGAGTGAAAATATAAAAAATTTGCGATGACTGTTTTATGTGCTTGCGTTGCGCAGTTCCTACGCACGCTCGTAAGTTTGCGAATTTTCAATATTTTCACTCCAGATTTTCAACACTGCCATTTTATTACACTTCCTTACGAACAGTACAGCTGCTATTTTTCACATGTTGTCCAAAATGTGTTTTCGCACATGTAGCGCACAATGGTGCAGTCGGTCTGCGAAAGAAATGTTTGGGACAGATTAAGAAAGTCACAGTTACACTGTTCATGAGCAGAGGTCTTAAAATGACTATGTTGAAAATTTGGTGACAAAAGTCCATAAAATGACTGTGTTATGAGTGAGCATTGCGCAGTTTCCACGCACCCTCGTAAGTTCATGACTGTAATATTTTCAGTCCAGATTTTTACCAGTGACATTTTTCCACACTTCCTTATGAGCAGTACAGCTGTCATTTTTCACAATATGGCCGAAATGTGTTTTCACAGTTTCAGCGCTTCCGAGAATCGTGATCGCTGTGGGAAATCATTGTTCGGGACATAAAGAAAATCTCAGTGACACTGTGCATGATTGGAGGTCCCAAATGCCTGTTTTGACAATCTGCTATAAAAATCCCAAACTAATTACATTATGGGTGTGCATTGACAGTTTCTATGCACGCCGTGACTATACCAGTTTTTTATATTTTTACTGCAGATTTGCAACATTGCCATTTTACACCTCCCCATGAACAGTACAGCTGTCATTTTCACATCCTGTTCAGAATGTGTTTTGCACCTATGGTGCTAAATGCCATAGTTGCTGTGCATAAGCAGCTTTCGGCTAACAAACTGACATTGCCACTGTTCTTGAGGTGGGGGTCACAAAAAAAACATGTTGAAAATTTGGAGTGAAAATACCAATGAATGCCTGAGGTGTTAGGGTTTCCAACCATAACACCCCACCCTGTAGAGAATGACAGGCATCAGGGGTGTGACTTGGGATTCCTGCCTGTAATGCTCATACCATTCCACACCCTGCAGCCAGTGAGAGGCATCGAGGTATGCCTTGGACTCTTCGGCCCCAAAGTTCACCCCATTCTCCTATACCACACCCATCTCACCGTATTTCCTGATGGAATGGGGTGTGCATAAGGGCCAAAGACCCCAAGGCACACCGTGACACTTGCCAGTGTCTGCAGGGTAGGGTGTGGTGAAATGGCGTAGCCATTATACCAGACAACCCAAAGACACACCCCAATGCCCGTCACTCTCTGCAGGGTGGTGGTGGGGTTGGCTTCAGTTCAATACTTCACTGCCATTCCTATTATGCAGCTCTGTAACTGCTACACTCCCAATGCCAATGCCAGCAAGCAAACATTCGGCATTGACAAATGCTTTTTAATTTTCTCTTTCCACAACTGCCAGAATTTAGGCTCTGTCACACCACTCTTTACAGAACAAAAAATCATTGGTTTAACAGATTGTTATTTATGTGTTTTTAACTCAGCTTCTAACACACTTTGCAAGTTTGCAGGTTTCACGGTGTGCACACATAAAGATCGCCATGTTCAACAGCAGTAATACTTTCATCTAAGTTGCCAAGACCTTCATCTTTTTCCTAAAAAGAAAACCAAACTGCCACAGCTTTGATGTTATCACTATCTTTGTGCCTGATTGGTTCCACATAAGGACTACTACATGAAACAGAATATTATTACCTCTGCAAATGTAATGTTTTCAGCAAAATTACACCTATTTGTAGAACTTTAAATCAACTAAAAAAGGTCCAGTTAGTTCAGACTCTACAATCAAGCTGATTGTTTCTACTTACTATGAAGTTAAGTCTGGGGTAGGGGCAATCCCCTAACTTCAGCAAGAAGATTCTTCTTCATTTTGATTTTCAAGCAAGACATCCATTTTCTTCACTGCTGCTTGTCCCAAACATGGCTGGTACTTTATACAAACCTATTGCTATTATGGACTGTGTTTTTAATGATTTATTGTAAATTGCTACCTTTTTATTGACTGTTAATCTTTGTGCCGAGGTATAATCAACTACCACAACACAAATGACATGCCAGTGTGTGTGTGTGGCTACTCCATTAAAAGGACTAAATGCACAATTTAATGCACCCCTTGCCAGTATGTCTGCCAATCAACCATCCAGCAGCCAGCAACATGAACACTAATTTTTCTACTATGCTGGTGTTTTGTTTTTAAATTACTATTTGCATTGCCCCATGTGTCTTGTGGGGTTACCACCGTTTTGCAAATTACACTTAATCTGTACTGTAATTACACCAACTTGTGGTTACTTATATGAACTTTATGGACTGTTAATTTCATGGACTGTTATGTTTCATAAGGACTTATCTGTCAAGAGCCATTATCAACAGATTCTTCAATCAAGCTCCAAGGGTGTGCCACACCTCAACACAAGGTAGCATCTACCTTATCCACTCTCAAAGTGGATTCCATGAACTCTTCTGAATCGACAAATATTGTTATGTCACATTGTGTTATATGTGGTATCACATGTTAGCATCTTTTCACATATTTCAATTGTGTTGACATTCCTGAGTTCTGCACTATGTTTTACAAACTCACCATTTGTGTTCCACCTGTAACCACCCCTGTATCAACTCCAGGACAGGATGCTTTTTATAAATGCCTTGACTATCTGTATGTTGGCAACCAGTTTTAAATCATATACCTATTCACCTAGAGTAACAGTTTAAGAGTAAAAATGTTTATTTAGTTTTTTTTTAACCTTCAGTTAATAACTAATTTTTACATTTATGTTCAATTTTTGCGAAGGTTCGAGTCCCTCGGGGCCTCTTACCTTCGAGGTGGGGACTGTTGAAAGTGGCCAGTGGCTAAGGTTTTAGTAACAAGTGACCAAACTTTTATCAACAATATGTAGTTGGCTAACCAAAAGGTTGAGAAGATAGAAAGGTGTAAAATGGCTAGTGTAGATTGCTAAAGGGCTAGTAAAAGTTGAATGTGGCTAGTAGATGACTACATGATACCAACATGTAGACTGATGTGCCTTGTAAGTGCAGAGGTATTTGGAGAGTAATTGTTGAAACCATGCAAATAATGATACCACTGTGCAAACTGATGTCTGTGTAGATGCTCAGGTTCAAAAGGTGTTGGGGCCCGTTAAATAACTGTAGAAAATAAGTGAAGAGCATGAACCATGTTTAAAAAAAATAAGCATTTTAAAGAAAATTAGCTTTGTTTTGCTCAGCAGAGATATTTTGTACAAAACCTTCCTTCAACCCAAGGTCATAGCCAAGATAAGGTTCAGCTGCTTCAAACCACTGCAGCTTAGATACAGTTCCTCATTTTATGATTTCTCATGTTTAAAAGAATGTGCAACAGAGTTGATAAGAAACAATTATATCCTTGTTTTGGCCACTGTCTAGTCAGCAAGTTATTTAAAGTGAATGGGAAGTCCCCTCATATGTTTTCTGTATCCTAAAGAGAGTTATTTTTGATAAATGTAAAACCCCTGATTACTTGTTTTTCCATTTAAGAATGACCGCATGTCTCGGCAAAGTGTCAAAAGAATCTTATGACACAAGGAATCTTATGGTCAATGTATTTTTGAACCAGAGTCTTATGACTTGTTGAATGACATATTGTCGGTGTTTAAAACTGCTGAGGTCATTTTGGGGAAATTCCAGTCTTACATTTTTTCTAAGCTTGCTACACATAATTATGTGACCTATGGTTATGTCCAGCATCCTTCGAGAAGACGCAGTCTCGGACAATCTGCAGTCTGAGACTATCCATAGATTGCTCGGGGATCCAGAGATATATGGTTCCATGTGTCTCTGAAATGCTGTAGCCCTGTAATGCAAATATTATTAGCTGTCTAGATTGCATGTTAGAAACACCCCAATGGACTGTTCCATAGACTGTTTCATTTGCTGTAAGATTAAATTGTATCAGGTACACTCGGGTAGTAGCAGGCTACCTGATGCCTACAAATGATAGACTATCTCAATAAATTACAACTAATTTGGCAAAGAAATAGTGTGTTGGCTTTATTGAATTACTGAGAATTACCAACCAGGAACCTGTATAAACTGTATAATTAGATCTGTTTTACAGTGCAGCCTTCATGGTGTCCTAAGGAAGCAGTCCTACAGTGAGGAGACTGGGTGGCCCCTAACCCAACCAGATGCAAGACCCCCCCCTCCGCTGAGGAGACTGAAAGTGCGAGGGGTTAGCACTGTGGCTCCTATCAGAGCCACCAGCAGCTGTGAGAGAATACCCTTGGGCTCTCAAGCCCTCCCCCTCAGAAAGAGACCAGCCCCTTGTCCATCCTTGAAGGATTAAGGGAGGGCAACACCAGAGGAGCCACAGGTGTCTGCAAGCCTGCCACAGCAACCCCGAGTTAGCCCATCCCCTCACCCACCTCCCTGTATCTCCACTCCTGCCCCAACCACCTCCCGTGACTCCCCTTACCCCTGCACTTCCTACCCCCTCGATGTCCTACCCTCACTTCCCCCACCCCCCCTTCCCTTGTCTTGCTCATAGCTCATGTCTTGTACTGGTTATTACATGTCTGTGAGTCAATGACTATATGTTTGTAATTAAAATGATGACTGTTGCACACGCTGATGTGGAACCTTTGTAAAGAGCCTCAGCTCAAAGGTATTGTAATCCCAGATGAAATAAAAAATAAAAATAAAGCCCTTAAAAGTATAAAGAAGTCTGTGCTGCTCCCAGCTTGGTACCAAATTTGGCCCCCACAGAAATGCAGATCTCCGACTCTGCATCAGAAGCAGCGCAACCTCCAGATCTGACACCTCTCCTGACTTTGCCCCATTATTGGTGCCATCCTTCTCCAAGGCACCAGGGACAGCACCACTCCTGTTTCCATGGCACAGGGAACGGCGCTGCCTTGCTTCACGGCACCGGTTGTAGCGCCACCCTGTCTCTCGGCACTGTGAAAATCTCTGGCACTGGCAACAGCTCCAGAGGACTCAGACATGGAGGCCCCAGAGAGACAGAGTCAGTCAGAAGAGGAGAGAAAACCTTCAAAATAGCTCTGCTCAGCCTCGTAGGGCAGCGAGACTTCTCAGAGCCTGAGAGCTCTTCAGATGGGGCAACTAGTCTCAGTCAGACCCATCTTTCCTCCCGAAGAAAGAGAGCAGGACAACTGGGAAGAGGCCACCCTGCACCCTGTGTTTGGCGCCACACATGACACCAGACAAAGACACACCACCCTCTGCACCACCCTGCTCACTGGCCCCAGAAATGGTGCCAGGAGCTTGAGTGGAACCAGTGGACCAGTCGAGGGCCCCACCAGTTCAGATCCAGCATATAGCTCTGATCACGACACGCGGGAGGCCATGGCTCCGATGGTCGACACCAAGAGGGGTGCTCAACCAGCTCCTGGAGGAGGTTGACTGTTTTTCCGACCTCTAGTGAACTGAACGTGCTAACGAGGCCTGCAACATCAATAGTTTGGCCTCCGCAGTGTGTAAAACAGAGGTGACACGGAGGATGGGTTCAGACTTCTGCCATGGCGCCGGGACCCGACAGCACCCTCCAAAGGTAGGAGGGTTATGGCCCACCTTCAATGCATGCATTTCAAGAATCCAGCGGTCCATGGAGAAGCACATCGCAGTTGTCCATGTCATGCTGTGGACCCAGGCAAGAAAGACATCAATCATGGTGATCCGTTACAGAAATGGACTTGCCACAGGGCACTAACGCATGAGGGCATGTTCCACCTTAGATTTGGATTTAGGCCCTGGACCAGAAATGATTGACCACACACAAAAACAAATAAATCAAGGAACAGACTCGGTGCATAGAAATAAACACAATAATTAAAGCAAAAGGTAACGATCTCACCCGATTGCAACTCTATGGTGTCGAGTTACGAACAGAACTTTCCGGTGACTTCGATGATGAACTACAAAATTGCTCTTCAGCTCCCATAAGGTACACTCTCGATGGCGGGAAGAACAGAACCGAGGTGAGGGAGGAGTCGGTGGCGGTTACTGGCTGATGCTCACGCAGCATGCCAAGTGCGTCGCCGAGCGCCAGCCTTGGCACTGGCCTCCCCAAACAAAAACAATATGTAAGGTGAAAGTTCTCATGGGTCATAGCACCTCCAGTGTATACCCACCAGTAATGAATGAAGATACATATAGGAAGATCTGCCCCACCTGGATGATGGCGTAGCAGGGAGGGAGGGAGGGCCTGGGGAGAAAATTCCCACAGGAAGGAGCACAGAAAGGCAGGGATGGGGACAAGGCAGAAAAAAGGGGTTAAAACTCAGGTAAGCTTAGTGTAAAGGATTGAAGAAGACAAGGAATGAGGAAATTAAAAAGCAGGAGGAAATTCAGAGGGAGCTTCAGGGAACAACAGTCAGAAATGGAAGGAGAAGCTGGACAGTGGAAGGAAGGTGTGGAGGACCATCAGTGCCAATGCAAGGAGCCTGAAATGGAAGCAATCATGGCAGAGGCTGACCTAGATTAGTGGTAATTTCCAGAGTCATGGTACACTGAGCACTACGACTGGGAAACGACATGCTGGGCTACTCTATGTTTAGGAGAGATAGGGCAAGGAGACAGGGGGGTTGTTTTATATGTGACACAGGAAAAGAAAGCTATGGAGGTACTGGGTACCAGGAGGAAAAGAAAGGGCTGGAGGTGCTCTGTGTCACCGGTAAACAAGCTCCGGGGTCACTATCTGTACCGAGGTAGTGTACAAGATTCCAGCACAGAGGGAAGAGTTGAATACGACACTTGGGAAGCCATCATCAGAATGGCGAGTAAGGGGAAGGTGCTGCTCGTTTGTGACTTTAATCTACTAGATGTGGAATGGAGCTTTCCAACTCTGTCTTCTGCAAGGAGTAGGGTCATCCTTGCTGTATTGTATTCATTGAAATATTTTATCATGCTTACTACAGTATTGTGTAATTTTGTACTGAATGCCTTGTACTGTATACTGTGATTCCCATGCTTCCTGTCCCCCTGGGTCGCACCTGGAGATGAACCTTGGCTCAGTGCGCCTTTCCCAGTCACCAAATGTTTAAATAAAAAAATCCTTGACTCCTGCAAAGGCTTTTCTCAGGAAGTTAGTCAAAGAACCCACTAGGAATGGGGGCAGTGCTTTACCTGGTGCTTGCAAACAGGGTCAGCATTGCAGATGTCACAGTGGGCAGTCCCTGGGTCATACCTCTCAACCTTTTGTCTCCCAAATGTGGAACATTGCCTCTCAAAATGTGGAACAAATGAGCAAAATGTGGAACACTTAATCAAATCTTTACCTAGAAGGCTCAGAACACTGTTAAAATGTTTGCATTTATGTTCAGAAAGTCTGTTATTAGTTGAGTAATATATTTTTGCATCATTTACTATAGATCTGTGCTTTAAAATGTTAATACTGAATGGAACAAGTCCTCACAATGTGGAACAGGAGCTTTGTTAAGTAAAATGAGGAACGTTCCTCATAATGTGGTACAGTTGAGAGGTATGCCCTGGGTATCAGTGATCACCGTACCATGTAGTTAACATTATGACAGGAAAAGAGGCTAACCACATGAAGATGAGGGTCCTGGACTTTATGAGGGCAGACATTAAAGAAATGGGGGACAGCCTCAGAAACCTCCTTGATAGCGGGAGGATGGTAAGGGAGGGATGGAGGCACTGTGGGCAAAAATAAAGAGGAGCAAAGGTGCAGACAGAAGAAAGAATTGCCGAAGGAGTCACTAAGGGGGAAAAGACCTTCTTCAAATACATAAGTGAGAAGAGGAAAGCAAATGGAGAGAGAGCGAGGATTACAAGGGTGGAGAGGGGATAATGTGCAGAACAGGACCAACAAAAAAGCAGACATCTTGAACAGGTACTTCTGCCCAATCTTCACAGTGGAGGGAGATGGGAACAGACCACCAGAGAACAGGAGGAGCATACAAGTTCATTTTCAGAAGAAAGAGTCAGGAAGGTATTTGCAGCTCTGAAGGTGGATAAAGCTATGGGACCGGACAGGATATCCAAGTGCTCTAAAGGAACTCTGGGAGGTGCTAGCTGCCCCACTGACAGCCTTGTTCAACAGCTCATTGAAAACAGACATGGTTCCAGAGAACTGGGGAAGAGCTGACGTGGTACCTCTGCATAAGCGCTGCAGCAGGAGGAGGCTGGCAACTATAGGCTGGTCAGTCTCACTTCAGTGGTAGTAAAATTAAAGGATACCCTGCTACAGGAAAGAAACATAGAAGTTGATGACAGACAATGACCACTAGGCCCATCCAGTCTGCCCGTATACTACCTGTATCAGCGTCCACTGACCCTACTTGGTCATCCCACCTCTAGGGTTTCCATATGCCTATCCCATGCATGTTTGAATCCCGCTATTGTGCTTGCTCCTACCACCTCCTGGGGCAAGCTGTTCCATGCATCCACCATCCTTTCTATGAAAAAGAACTTCCTCACATTACCCCTTATCCTGCCCCCAATCTCATATCATGCCCCCCTTGTTCTGGTACCTCTCCTGTACCGAAGAATATCTTCCACTTGCACCTGGTTTATGTCTTAAGATACTTGAAGGGTTCTATCGTATCTCCCTGTTCCCTCCTCTCTTCCAGTTTATACATATTGAGATCTTTTAATCTCTCCTCATAAGTCTTTTGTTGCAAGACCTGCACCATCTTAGTTGCCCTTCTTTCAACCGCCTCCGCCCTGTCTATGTCCGTACGAAGATGCAGCCTACAGAACTACACACAGTACTCCAGATGAGGCCTCACCAGTGTTTTGTATAGTGGCATCTACCTCTGGTTGAGTATCATGAATCCAATAGGCTGCAAGACCACTGGAAGCATGGATTCATAAGGGGAGGTGATGACGAACAAATATAATGGAATTTTGTGACTGGGTGACCAGAGAAAGGCAGCAAATGTGGCCTATCTGGATGTCAGCAAGGCCTTCAGCACTGTGTCGCACAAAAAGCTAATAAGAAACTTAGCAGCCTGGGGTGGAAAACAACATAGTGAATTGGGTCAGACACTGGATAACAGATGGAGACAGATGGTGGTGGTAAACTGCACTCACTCAGATAATTAAGGAAAGACCCGTAGGGTGCCACAGGGTTCAGTGGGACCAGTCCTCTGCAATGCCTTCATAAGTGACATTGCTGAGGAACTGGAAGGGAAGGTATGCCTTTTTGCAGATGATACCAAAATCTACAATATTGTAGACACTTAGAAAGGGGTGGAGAGAAAGCAGTGATTTGGGGTACGGCAGTTGGGGTTCAATGCCAAGAAGTGCAAAGTCATTCCCCTAGGGCATAAGAACTGAGATGCTGAGTACAAGGTGGGGAGGAGTGAATAATGACAGTCATTAAGTGGGAAAGAGACCTTGGGGTTATTATAGCTGATGACCTCAAGATGGCAGGACCGATGCAACAAAGCAGTGGGTAGGGCTAGTGAGATGCTGGGACACATAGGGAGGGTATAGCCAGCAGGAGGAGGGAGGTAGTGTCGCCACTGTATTGTTCTCTGGAGAGACCCCACCTGGAGTACTGTGTCCATTTTGGAGGTCACACCTCAGAAAGGACATAGAGCAGAGGCAGTCAGAGGACAACTAAATGGTACTGCTGTTACATGAGAAGCCTTACGAGGATGGACTGAGCCATCTCAACATGCACACCTTGGAAAAGAATCCCACAAATGGCTCCCAGACTCTACTAAACATACTACTAACCAACAGGTCCCATAGAATCTCTGATCTAGTGGTCCTTAAGGACTCTCTGAGTGACAACTTCCCCATCCCTTCTCCTAGTCATGTCACTTGCCCAAACCTCAGCCTAGTGTATCCACTTGCCGGTGCCTTCAGCCAGGTGGCCTCAAAAAATCAGACAGTATCTGGCCCAGTGGGTCTGGTCCCCAAATCCCAGGTCCCAAACATTGACACGGCCTTTGATTACTTCACATGCTCATTCAACAAAGCGTGATACCCTTGAGGAAAGAAGGGGGGACATGATAGAAACTTTAAGTACCTCAGTGGAATCAACAAAGTCCAAGAGGGTAGCATCTTTCAGAAAAGAGACTTGCAAGAACAAGGGGACACAATTTAAAGATAGAAGGAGGGGCGGTTCAGGGGCAATGTGAGTATTATTTCACAGAGAGGGTAGTGGATGCATGGAACAGCCTTCCTGAGGAGGTTGTGTAGTCTAAAACTGTGGGAGAATTCAAGAATGCATGGGACAGACATATGGCAATTCTTGGTGGTGGGGTAGGAAGAAATAGGCTGTTGGTTAACTAGGATCTGCAGCCTATCCTGTAGGTAGGGAAATGGGCAGACTAGATGGGCCTATTGGTCCTTATCTGCTGTCAAAGTCTATGTTTCTATGTGACTTTTATGCCCCTCTTACAAAAACGCAATCTGTAAAACATTATGTCCTTTGGATCATAGAAACATAGACTTTGACAGCAGATAAGGACCACTTGGCCCACCCAGTCTGCCCATTTCCCTACCTACTGGATAATCTGCAGATTCTAGTTAACCAACAGCCTACTTCCTGCAACCCCCCACTGTAATTGCCTTTTGTCTGTCCTATGCATGTTTGAATTCCCCCACTGTTTTAGACCCAACTACCTCCTCAGGAAGGCAGTTCCATGTATCCACCACTCTCTCCGTGAAAAAAAAAATTCTTACATTACCCCTGAGCCATCCCCCTCTATCTTTAAATTATGCCCCTTGTTCTTACACATCCCTTTTTCTGAAAGATGCTACCCTCCTGGACTTTGTTGATTCCTTGAGGTACTAAAAGTTTCTATCATGTCCCCACGTCCCTCCTTTCATCAAGAGTATACATATTAAGCTCTCAATCTCTCTACATATGGCTTCATGCCTTTGTTACAGCAACAACTAAAACAAAGAGATGATCTCTGGCACAGAGCCTTTGAATCTGGCTCATAGGCAGGTAAGTAAGGCTACAAACCCGCACATAATAGGTGCACCTGAACCTACATGAAGGCCAAGGCTGATTATTATAAAGTCACCCTGGCCTCCTCCTGGGGAGCTGTGAAATTGTGAGACAACATTAAAGAGCTAAATGGAAAATCCCGCCTCCCCCAGCTTTGCATCAATAATGCCACCTCCACTGACCCCAGGCCATTGCCAACTGCCTTAACTCCACCTTTTCCGATCTTAGCGTAGTCTTCCCGAGCAACTTATTTGACCCTATTCCGCTACCCTGAGCCCAACTTCCAGCACCCCTTTCTACCTTAGGGTCATTACAATGTGGGAGGCCAAAACCTACCTCTCCAAAGCTCTCAGTGGCTCCAACTGTGCAGACTCTTTTAACATGAAAATCCTTTACGGGTCCTTGACACTGTCCTCCCCAATTGACTTCCTTAACGCTCCCTACGCCTGGGGTAGTTCCCAACCACTCAAAGACTGCTACAATTACCCCAATACTAAAAGTGGAGACAGCACCAACCACAACAACTATTGGACCGTCTCCATCCCCCCAAAAAGGACTCGAAAAATCATGACTGACCGACTCACAGTATCTGCTTGCCCACAATTACTATTAAGGGAGCAACATGACTTCAGATCGAGACCATAGCTTAACCACTGCCCTCATAGAATTCTCTAATTTCATTCACTCTGTCCTGGACAGAAAACATCTTGCCAGAGCCTTGATACAGTCTCCCACCCTCTCCGCCTAGACACACTCCACCTTACTGGTCTATTGCACGGTCCCTCTCTAGTTCACCAGATACCTTATAGACAGATCCCAATGTGTCAAGATAAACAACACTCTATTTATCACCCTGCTTGTTCACTCTAGGGTCCCCAGGGTTCCATTTTGGACCCTCTGCTTTTCAGCATCTACTTAAATGCCCTACCCAAATCCTGCTCCGATAACCTACTGTTATACACTGATGATACGGTCCTCTGTGCCTGCTTTTAGCCCAGCGGTCCTACAGTCCTTCCTCCAAGACACGTTCAACCAGGTTGAAAGTTGTTTCACTGACCACAGACTCGTGGTCAACAAAAAAAACAAAGGCCATGCTCTTTGCCCACTGACAAAGCAAGGCCAAGGACACAGAACTAAAATCCTCTCCCCGTTCACCTCCTCTGGAACAGGTACATGTCTATAAATATCTCGCCTTACCTTTGACACCTCCATGTCCTTCCATGCCCATATTAACATTCTATCCTCAGTCATTAATGCCCATCGGCCTTCTATACCAGCACAAGGACTGCCTACCATCAGAAGCACTCAATCTGGCTGTCACCTCTTCTGTCCTGTCTCTCGTTGACTATGGGCTCCCCATCTACTCAGCCGCACACCACCCTAAACAAAATTCACCTAGCTATTAACAAAGCGTGCCAACTCCTCCTAAGAGCAGACAAACGTTCCATACTTCCACCCTCTATGCCTCACTAACATTCTCACCCCGGAGAAAAGACTACAATATCAAACTTGTCTCCTCACCAAAAGAATCCACTTGGGGTTGTCCCCATGGGGTTTCTGCCTCCTATTCTCGTGCTCCACCCAGCAGCCACTCGTTTCACCAACAAACCACGTGATGGTCGTGCCCAGGGTCAGGACCTCCTAAGCGCAACAATCCTTCCCTTATAGAGCCCCTGTATGGTACAACGAACTCTCTCCAGCCATTACCTCCATCCCCAAATTAGGGCACTTTAAAACAACCCTATAAAAACACATTCTGTCTTTGAACCACTGCCAGTGTAACTGCTAATCCTCCTCTCTGGCCTAGCTCCTCCCAGAGCTGCCTAGGCTGGTCCTTGACAATGTCTTCTCCTAAACAGCGCCCACTAACTCAGTTCCCCAGCCTACAGATCCACTGACTTCTCAAGCAGACCTAAGTGCCAGCACTTGGGCTATGCAGTCTATACCAATGTGTACTATTCCCAACTGTTATTACTGCTGAATCTGTATTCAATGCATGGTACCACTATCCATAGCCAACAACTGTATAGGACAGTTTCGTTACTGGTCACTGTATTCTGCTATTTGATGACACCCCTGAAATCTCTTGCTCTGTAACTGTACCATTTGTGTTTATGTTCAATACCCTAGCTACTACTTGTATAGGTCAACAGCCACTTTAGCTATTGCATGTAAAATACTTCTGTATAAGATGTGATTGCTATGCCTCTGTCCTGTCTCATACGTGTAGATTATGTTGATGCAGAGCCTTTGTAAATACATAGAAACATAGAATGTGGCAGATAAGGACAGCTTGGCCCACCTAGTCTGCCCATTTTCCTACCTAACAGATAAGCTGCAGATCCTAATTAACCAACAGCTTACTTCCTCCTACCCCCCACTAGGACTGCCTTATGTCTGTCCCATGCATTCTTGAATTCCCACACTGTTCTTGACTCCACAACCTCCTCAGGGAGGCTGTTCCATGCACCCACAACCCTCTCTGTGAAAAAATACTTCCTCACATTACCTCTGAGCCGTCCCCCCTCTATCTTCAAATTGTGCCCCCTTGTTCTTGCACATCTCTTTTTCTGAAAGATGCCACCCTCTTGGACTTTGTTGATTCCCTTGAGGTACTTGAAAGTTTCTATCATGTCCCCTCTCTCCCTCCTTTCTTCAAGGGTATACATATTAAGCTCCTTTAGTCTTTCTTCATATGTCTTCTGGTGCAGACCCTGCACCATTTTGGATGCCCTCCTCTGGACAGCCTCCACTCTGTCTATGTCTTTGCAGAGATGGGGTCTCCAGAACTGCACACAGTACTCCAGATGGGGTCTCACCAACTGTTTGTACAGAGGGATAACAATTTCCTGTTTTCTACTATTGATGCCTCTCCCTATGCATGCCAATATCCCCAGCCTTCCTTACTGCCTTCTCACACTGCTTACCCACCTTTAGGTCATCTGATATAACTACCCCCAGGTCCTTTCCATTTTACTGTTGTCAAATAAGTCTATAACTCAAAGGTTGTAATTCCTATGATATGTTTAAATAAATAAATAAATAACTAGCAGAGTGAGAGGTGACATGATGGAGACCTACAAGTATCTCAAAGGGGTGAACAAGGTGCAGAAGGAAACTTTCTTTCAAATGAGACTGGGGGCATGCGATGAAGCTAGGAGTGTGAGATGTGAGGAAACATTTCTTCACTAAAAGGTGTTAGACACCTGCAACAGACTGCCTATAGAAGTGGTGGAGGCAAAATCAGTAGGGGGGCTTTAAGCATGCGTGGGATAGACATAGGGGTGTATTAGAATATGGGAGAAGGGAGGGTCGGTGGAGACTAGTCAGGGTCTGCTGAGACAGATTTGTCTGGGAACATCTGGGCAGACTGGGTGGGCCAAGCAGTCCCTTTCTGATGACAAATTCTGTTTCTACGTTTCTGGAAGATCACCAAATCTTATCTGTGTCAATCTTCAACATTCATCACTGCTGGGTAGTGAGCCAGAGGATCAGGACCCTGCAGGTGTTTAATATTTTTTTTGCAATATCAGGTCTGCGTCGATGCGGCACCCCTCGAGGACAACGGTTGTTATGTGGCACTTCGTGGGTTGGCCAGTAACCATTGTTGACCCTCCCAGCCTCAGTTCTACTTCTCCTGCCATCGTACATCGAGTGAGCACAACGTCGCATGTGAGTGCCATTGTTCTATGCCTAGTTAGTCAGTTGAAGTCCTAGTTCTGCTGCTTTGCTCCTCGGTGATCAACCGGTAAGATCTTTCCTTTTATTTCTCTGTCGAGCCGAGTGCTGATTTTGGTTTTATTTTCTGTCTGGTCATGTCTGGTTCGGGGACAAGAAAAAATCTTCCTAGGGTGAGTGGGCCTCCAATGCGTGGGTGTCGTTACAGCCGACTGGACTCTGTCATGGATCAACATGACCATTGCCTTACCTGCTTGGGACCTAACCATGACATGAATAGATGCAATGCCTGTTTCTCCATGGATCGCCATGTGTCAGAATTGCACGCACTGAAAGTCGGACGTGCACCGCTGACTTTTGGGAGACAGATGCATACCCGAGTCGCCAAGAGCAGGGTTCTTGACCCTTCCTCCGGGTCCCCTCCCATTTCTATACGGCCCACAGAGGAGGGGGTTTCTGCCCATTCTAGTCTTGCCTTGGTGGGAACCCCTTCCACGGTGCAAGAGGCCCATCCTGGCCCCCTTGGGGGTCAGGCGGGAGGCACCATCCAGGCAGGTGCCTCCTTGGAGGTGAGGGCTCCCCCATTATCATGGTCTGAGGCCTCTGTGCCCAGGTCGGCGCCGTCCTTGGTGCCGCCCGATTTGGCGCCGGTGATCGGGGTGGCACTGCGGATGGCACAAGGCCAGCCTCTGGCACCGTCTCTGATGCCATTCATGGTGCCAGGGATGGGGCGGCGCCTGATCAGTGCGAGGCCAGTTCATGCAGGCGCTCACAGTACTGTGACTGAGAGGGATCAGGGAGTGGTCTGAGTTCGAACCTCCTCTGGGGAGGACGATTCTAAGGCTGACCCAGACTGGCTTCTGGTTCTCTGGAATCCACTGATTCTTCCTCCTCGAGTGCATCAGTTCTGGTTCAGCCCCCTTCCAAGGAGCGGATGGCTTCGGCTGATTCTGGGGTCGATGGCACCAACCAGTCCTCTGGTGCCCTGGGGGTCTCACAGGGCAACCTGGAGTTGGTGATCCATCTGCCACCTTGGAAGGCGTACCCCCTCCAGTGGTAGTTCTTGCTAGCCCTTCTTCTGGGCCGGCTGGAGCACCTCAAGAAGGGGAGGGCACTCCACCTCCGGCTGTCTCTCAGGGGTCAGCTGTGGGGTGTCAGTTGACTCAGCTGATAGCAAGGAAGAGGGCTCTCTTGGAGTCCAAGGGTTGAGGGCATTAGATTCAGAGCAGTGCCCTACCTGGGAACGCAGGGTTCAGGAGGAGTCACAGTGCTGATCCGACCTTCTCCTGAAGCCTCCTCGAGAGGGACCTCATTTACAGAGGTTACTGGCCACCCTGCTGGGTTCATGGGGCCCCAGTGACCTCGCAGGGAGAATTCTCTTGTTGGGATCAGCTCTTGTTGTTCCAGCTAAGTTGAGTGACCTTTGTCTGCCAGAACCACCAGATCTCCTCCTCCTTTGAGGTCTCCCAGTGGGTCTCCTAACCCGGGCAGAGGCCGTGCCCTTCCTTGTAGGTGCCTGGCCCCTTTGCCTCTGCCAACCCCTCCCTCTCTCCCAGGTCACTCCGGTCCTACGGGACCCCTCACCTGGGAGCAGTTTAGGTCACAGCTGCACTGTTCCCCCTTACTACCAATCCACAGACCAGGAGGTGTTTCACCACTCTCCTGTGCAGCCGGAACCTTACTCTCCGGGCTCATAAGCTCCCTCGTCTTCCTCCTCTGAGGGAGAGGACTCTTCTGTCTGCCTTTCCCCAGCTGCTGACCTTTCCAGCTATCTGCACTTCCTGTCGGGGTTGCTCGACGAGCTCCATGTTTCCACCCTAGGCGAATGCGATCCTGACCAGTCGGCGTGCACCTTTTTAGGTGAGTTCAGTGTGGCCAACCTGTTGTTTCTCGCAGGGCCTAATTCCTTCCAGGAGGTACCATACCAGGCCTGGTGATGTCCCTCAATCCTAGCACCAGCCGCGAAGGACCTCCGCCAGAGGTACTGTGCATCCCTTGGGTCTCCAGGAGCCTTGCCTCACCCCTCTTCGGGCGTGTCTCTCCTGGATACACCCACTGGGCATACAAGCCGGAGATGTGACCAACCCCCAGAATCAAATTCAGCTGAGCCTGATTTTTGGGGGAGGAGAGCTTTCTCATTGGCACATCTCCTTCTCTGTATTTCAGCTCATCAGGCCCACCATGCTGCCTAAAACAGGCACTTGTGGACTCTGCTAGGTCAGACCCTAGCCTCTTTGCTTGACTCGGAGACAAACAAACAGGCCATTTCCCTCTCCACATGTGGCCTGGACCTGCAAGGCACCAAGCAAGGGCATCTTACAATGCCAACGAGTAGCTTCCAGGTTGGTGGGGACAACAATCTACATCAGGTGGATGGGCGTGGCCGTCTCTCCTGGCTGTCATTCCTGGCCTGGCATAGGGTGACTGCCCTCTTTCTGGGAAGCCATCTTTTTCATTGTAGGGTGAGGCAAGAGCTGAGGGACACCTTCCTCTCCTGCTGGAGACCCTCGCCTCACCCAGATCAGCCTCAGGTCTAACTGGGCCTGACAGGGTTCCCGCCTCCAGTGTCTCTCCCACTAGGGGCTGAGGACTTTGTCTTAGGGAGGTTCTGGGCCCCTCCTTCAGGGGGGCTTGGTAATCACCCAAAGTGATGAATGGTGAAGATTGACACAGACAAGATATGAAAATTACGTACCTACTGTAATTTCTTATATTTTCTGTGTATCTTCACTATTCATCACTGAATCCATCCACTTTCCACTCTTAGGCCTCAGTCTCTGAGTTCTCCTCCTCCCTGTTTGTCTCCCAGACTGGACCTTAGTCCATTTCCAGCACCTCCTCCTCCCACCTTGGGGTCAGGGGTTTCTTCCCTGGGTAGACAGGCAGGGAGGGTCCCCTCTGCTGGGATTCTCCAGAGCCTTTCTCAGCCCAGGTACTCCCTGGGTTTTTTCCTGCTTCCTCTAGTGCCTCTCGAGGGAGTCTGGTGGGGAGGAGGCTCTGGTGATTCCCTCAGTTGTCCTTCCCTCCAACCACATTGTGCCCTCCATTGTGGTCACTCCTCTCCTTGTTGAAGGAGAATATACTGTACCTCTCCAGTTCCTCCTCTGGAGGTGACTCCCCTCGATATCTAAATCTTAGTCCCTTGGCGTTGTTCTCCAGGGATATTTACCACGGTTTTTCCACTTCAATCTCTCTGGCAGGAAGGGGAGACACCAACCTGTCCTTAGCCCACTGACTACTCTTCTGCTCCTCTAAATGGGCGCCATTCTTCTGCCACAAAGCCTTGAATCCATCCTCTGGCTTAACTGGTTCATCCTAGCACAGAACATCTCCTGAGCAGTCCAGAACAGTGCCTTGGGGCAATGTCTCCTCTTCCTCCTTTCTTTCTCTCTCCTCCTATCCTCCCTCTTACACCCCTCTCTTTCTTTGCGAGAGATTGGGGCCCTGTCCCAATCCCTTGGGCTTCCTCCTTTTCTGTCCTCACTAGAGCTTATTCCTCCTTTTAGTTTTACATCTTTTCCTTTTGCTGTCCTTTGGGCTCCCTTGTCCCCCAACCCTCCTTATTTCTCTGACTCTCTCTCTGGCATGCAGAACTGGGGCTGGGGAGGGGTCGGCTGACTGACTTCTACTAGCCCTTCCCTTGAGTGCCATGTAATATACGGCCTCAAGAGCCTTCCGTCCCGATGCTGACTCCTCCCAATGCAAAAAAAAAGCTCCCACGAGTCCTGATCCTCTGGCTCACTACCCAACAGTGATGAATGGTGAAGATACAGAAAAGATCAGAATTCTGGTAGGTACTAATTTTCATTTACGATAAATGCAGTAACTTTCACATTTTCCCAGAATCAATCTTTCCCATTGATTCCTACTTATTATGGGTCAGAGTACCAAGCTTCTTTTCTGAGGCTAGCTGGCTAACTCTGATGGTAAGATATGCCATCTCCCTTCTGCATGGGGGAGAACACCTGAAGGTAGGGGCTCCTCACAGGTCAATCTAGACCTAAGACTTGTCAGGGCCAGATGCGGGCTCATGTGGCATAGGAGCAGGAGGGTTTCCCAACGGCTCCCACTCGGCCCTAGAGCACCTTATGCAGGGCCAAAGGTACCAATCGGAAAGGTGAAACCATGTTGTCAATGAAACACAGACAGCTGTTCCCACCAATCTGGAGCCCTCCTTGTTGGCATCATAGTATGCCTTCACTTGATGCTGTGCTGCTTCTAGACCCCAGGTGTAAAGGCCAGTGACTTGCCTGACTGTCTCACTTAGTGGCATCTCTGTCCGCAGGTTGTGGAGCTGCAACCACAGGTGATGGCCGTACATTGTCATGTGGGTCTGGTGTGAAGACTTACACATAAGGGGGCATGCCGAGGTAAAAACCTTCCTACCAGGTGGACCTCTGCGTGCAGAATATTCAACTGGAGGTCGACATGGGAGAGGCCCCAACAGAGTCTGCTGTACTTAAGCCCTAAGGTGGGGTGAGGTACATCACCAGCAGACCCTGTGGCTGCATGATATGGCAAGAGGAGGTCCCTGGGGATGGCTGGAGTGGCAAAGGAACTCCTTTACAAGGCCCTGGATGCTTCCTCCATGGCCTTGGGCCAGGGAAGAAAGACCATAGAAACATAGAATTTGACGGCAGATAAGGACCGCTTGGCCCACCCAGTCTGCCCATTTCCCTACCTACTGGATAAGCTGCAGATCCTAGTTAACCAGCAGCCTACTTCTTCCTACCCCCAACCCCCAGAACTGCCTTATGACTATCCCATGCATGCTTGAATTCCACCACTGATTTTGACTCCACAACCTCCTAGGCCGCTCCATGCATCCACAACCCTCTCTGTAAAAAATACTTCCTTAAATTACCTCTGGCACGCCCCTCTATCTTCAAATTGTGCCCTCTTGTTCTTGCAACCTCTTTTTTGAAAGATGCTACCCTCTTGGACTTTGTTGATTCCCTTGAGGTGCCAGGCGTTTCTATCATGTCCCCCTCTCCCTTCTTTCCTCGAGGCTATACATATTAAGCTCCTTAAGTCTCTCTTCATATGTCTTCGGTGCAGACCCTGCACCATTTTAGTGCCCTCCTCTGGACAGCTTCCATCCTGTCTATGTCTTTGGAGATTGGTCTCCAGAACTGCACACAGTACTCCAGATGGGGTCTCACCAGCTGTCGGTACAGAGGGATAATAACTTCCTGTTTTCTACTGGTGATGCCTCTCCCTATGCATCCCAGTATCCCCCAGCCCTCCTTGCTGCCCCTCTCACATTGCTTGCCCGTCTTTAGGTCATCTGATATGACTACCCCAGGTCCCTTTCCATTTTGTTGTTGTTAGTATCTCACCCCCATTGTGTACTCTTCCCTGGGTTTTGTTTCCCAGGTGCATTACCTTGCACTTCTTAGCATTGAATCTAAGCTGCCATACATTTGACTATTCCTCTACTTGCCAAATCCCTTCTCATCCTTTCCACTCCACCCTGTGCATCAACTCTGTTGCAGATCTTAGTGTCATCTGCAAGAGACATACTTTTCCTTCCAGTCCTTCTGCAATGTCGCTTATAAAGACATGAAGAGGACCGATCCTAATACTGAACCCCCTGTGCCCACTAGTAACCCTCCTTTCTTCTGAGTGGACTCCATTTACTATTACTCTCTGTGTCCTATTCTCCAGCCAGTTCTTTACCCAGGCTGTCATCTTGGGACCCACTCCCAGGCTGGCTAACTTGTATATTAATCTTTGTGTGGGACTGTGTCAAATGCCTTGCTAAAGTCTAGGTAGGCCATGTCCACAGCCCTCCTGATCTACTACTTTGGTCACCCAGTCAAAGAAATCTATCAGATTCGTCTGGCATGACCTTCCGCTGTGAATCCATGCTGCCTAGGGGTCCTGTGCCCTCTGGCCTCTAGATACTCGACAATTCTTTCCTTTAGAAGTGATTCCATCATTTCCCTATCACTGAGGTTAAACTAACAGGTCTATAGTTTCCTGCTTGTGCCTTGCTCCCACTTTTGTGAAAGGAATCACATCTGCCCTCCTCCAGTCCTCGGGTACCACCCCATCCTCCATGATTTGTTAAAAGGGTAGTCAGTGGTGTCACTAGTTCTACCCTTAGTTCTTTCTAGAATTCTGGGATGAATCCCATCAGGCCCCATTGCTTTGTCCACCTTCAGTTTAAGAGTTCTTTCAGAACCCTTTGTTCTGTAAATAGGCCGGTATCAACTTCTGTATCAGAGTGTTACTACTGTTTGTTTTATGTACCCCCTCTTCCTTTGTAAATACTGAGCAAAAATATTTGTTTAGTATCTCTGCCCCTTTTCACAGTCTCCCTCTGCCCACCCTCCCTCCCCTTTATTAAGCCTCACTATTCCTCCCTTGGTCTTCCTTCGCTCCCTGATGTACCTATAAAAGGTTTTATCCTTTCTTAACTGAGTGCTATCTTTCCTCGGTTTGGGCCTTTGCTGTTCTGACTGCCTTCCCAGCCTCCTTTGCTTTAACTGATACAGTTCTCTGTCCTGCTCCTTCTGCGATTCCTTGTACTTCCTGAATGCTTTCTTTTCTCTTGAACCTTCACTGCCACTTCCTTTGAGAACCATAGTGGTTTCTTACATCGTCTTGTTTTGTTTATTTGCTTCACAAAGGCTCGTTACCTCTGTGATGGCAGTTTTTATTATTCCCCATTGTTCTTCCACCCCTCCTTCCTGCCCATTTGCTAGTGCGTTCCTTAGGCACTCACCCATTTTGGCAAAGTCAGCCCTCCTAAAGTCCAGTACTTTAGTCTTTGTATGGCTTGACTCTATTGCTGTGTTTATTGTGAACCATACTGTTCGATGGTCGCTAGTTCCCAGATGGCTACCCACTTCTACATCTGTAATCCTCTCACCATCTCCATTTGAGAGAATCAAGTCTAATATTGCCCTCTCGAGTGGGCTCCAGTACTAGTTGTCTAAGGCATGCCCCTGTAGGGCATCTAGAATAACCCACTCTTAAGTGGCAGCTGCAACTGCACTCCAGTTAACATCTGGCATATTCAGATCACCCATCAGCAATATCTCCCTTTTTCTGCCATTCTAAGTATACTTTCTATCATTTCCCTGTCCATTTCCTCCCCTGAAGAAGTCTGTATACAACCCTGTGCGTATTGTGGTGCCATTTACTGTCTCCAAATTTACCCACAGTGCTTCTTCTCCTCCCTGTACCTTTTGTTCTGTTGCTTTATTCCTTCCTTATGTAAAGAACTACTCCTCCTCCTCTTTACCCTCCCTGTCCCTCCTGTACACAGTGTATCCTGGTATGTTTATGTCCCAGTCATGGTTTGTGTGTACCATGTTTCTGTGACTGCCACGATATCCAGATGTTCTTCCTCCATCAAGGCCACTAATTCAGGAAGCTTGTTACCCAGACTATGGGCATTAGTACTCATTGCTCTCCATTTTTTGATGGCTTTACCTTCCAGTGCAGCATCCCCCACTGACCGTTCTACCTCTGTCTTTTTCTCATTTAGTACCCTGTTTTGTAGGGAGAGGCTGGGATTTTCCTGCTGCTTGTCAGTGCCTCCCCCTTTGACTAGTTTAAAAGCTTGCCAATGAAGCATTTAAACTGATTGCTCAAAAGACTTGTTCCCTTCCTGGACAGATGCAGACCATCCTGCCAGTATAGGGTGGTGTCCCTCCAGGTGGAACCCCAGTCCCCAATGAAGCCAAACTCCTGTGCTCCGCACCATTTTTTCAACCATTCATTAAACTGCATGGTGCCAATTACCCTCGCATCCCCATGCTTTTGACAGGCAGCACCTCTGAGAAGGATACTGTGTGTGCTACTCGTCTTAGGTCCCTCCCAACTCTGCAATGTCCTCCTGCACTGCTCTAATCTCATGATGAGCCAAGTCATTTGTCCCTAGGTGGACAATTCGTCCAGCTCGGAATCCCTTGCAGCTGTTCTCGTGATCCTGAGGATCGCTTCCTGTCCCTCCAAGCCATGGCACCAGGCAGGCACCTTACCTCATTTTCTCATCTCCCCAGTTCTATACCTAATAATTGGGTCCCCACCAGGAGCTGCTTCCTTTCCCTTTGGTGTCCTCTGCCTCCTTTCTGTGGGCCTCCCTTGTGACAGTTATCATCAGTCTTCTCTGCGGGTACCCAGAGAGCTATGCTCCCCAGAGATGTATGGATTGTGGAGTGGAACAATTGACTGGGTGTGCCTCTGTTCCACCCTCCTCACCTCCCTGAGCCCACTGTGGTCCAACTGCTGTGCTTTCTGCAACCTCTGAGGTAGTGGTGGTGGCGCTAGTGCTCCCTGGATGGGGAGGTTCCCTTTCTACTGTCCAGTGTGGCCTGGGAAGGTTTCCTTACTACTGTCCAGTGTGGCCTGAAGGCGGGCAACTTCCTCCCTCAGGGCAGATAGTTGTCTGCAAATGAGAGCAGCATCTCCAGCCTCAGAAAGACTCCCGGAAGACTGCTGCCCCACAGCCATTACATTGCACTACTCCCTACATGTTTATCTAGTTTTTTTTTATTTGTATTTGTATGTGCGTGCGTGTGATTTGATTATATAGAAAATATATATATATATATATATATATTATACAACGTGTATGCTTATATTATCAGTGCAGTGTGCTAGAGAGGATATGACAGTGAAATGCACCTTGCACTCGAGGAAATGATGTCAGAACCTCAGGTATAAAGGAATTATTTCCAGGGGTTGGGCCTAAACTGTGTCCTCACAAAACAATCGACTAAAAGCTCTAACCCACCGCTGCGATGAGTGCCTTCCTGTCAGCAAGATACCCTACACAACAATTTGACAGAGAAAGTACCCTGCTAATCAAACAGAGAAAAATCCAGACATCCAAGAGAGAGAGAGATTAGTTACAGATAATTCGTCCAAAATAGTATATTCCACGCAGCTTCTCAGTTGTTCCCAGCACTCCTGTACACAACCTGGAAGACGATGGACTTCTGCCATGGTGTTGATATTGGGAACTCCAAAGAGCCTCAATGGCAGGGCTGCCAGATCCCCCCTTGGATTAAGCCTGAAGGTCGAGTGCCAAGAGCATCTCCACCAAGAATCACTGGTACAATGCATACTCATCAGAAAAGACAACGTGGACTGATTATCGACTGTCCTCAGAGGAGGATATGAATGCGCCACCTCCAGGCTGTGCTGGTACTGGGTAGAAAGTCCTGAACCAACTCACACCCAGTGTTGCTAACATATTTGCCACCCTGAGGGGCCTAGTAACAAGGGCAACATTTTAAAGAAGTGATAAAGCCCTTCAAGAGAGAGTTAAGACTCCTGGTCTTGAGGGCCATAGGCCTGGAATGCAAAACTCTGGAATGGGCCTCGCTCTAGGGAAGGACCAACCAGTGTCACCCAAGGGGTGTCCTCCTGCATGTGAGGAGTGATCCTCTAGGCATCCTTGGGGAGAAATCCCCAGGAGAGAAGACAAGAGCCGTACAGGTACCACAGGGTCACCCCAGGCCTGAGTCATCATCCAATTCAGAGTTGGTACCATCACCGGCTCTGAACTCATGTCACAGACAGGAACCTCCCTGTCACAGTGGTCAGCATCTTCCTCAACCACATGTTCAGTGTTGACACCGACATCGGACTCAGTTCTGCCAGCCTCCTCAGTGTCATGGATGACACTGGAGTTGGGGATAGCCATTGAGCCAACATCACTACTGGCATCATGCTCAGGGCTGTACCTAGGCCTAACATCTTGCCCATCATCGGCACCACCCCCAGGCTTGCAGTTGTCCCTTTCCTTGGTATCGCAAGCAACAGCACTGCCAGGAATGGTTTCTAAGGTTCTGGCACCAGCATCAGTGCTGGGCTCTCCCCTTGCACCACAAACAACAGTGGTGAGGCCCGGTGCCATCCCTAGAGACACCCACTGCAACATCAATGTGAACAGTGACAACAAGTACATAGCTGCAGCCTTGTCACTGGGGATGTCTGCTGCTCAAGGCAGTCAGACTGTGTAGAGTTCTCAGCTGACTGCCTATCAGGGTCTCCAATGCTTATGTGTTTCCTTGGAACCCAAATTCCAAGGAAGAGGTCCAGAGGAAAGGCCTAGTGACCTTACCTTGGATGTGCATGTGCATTGTCTACCTTCAAAGCTGTGGATCAGGTAGACCCATTTCAACACATTGTTCTCAAGGGTATGACGATCCATAGAGAAGCAGGTGTTGCACACATCCATATCATGTTTGGGTCCAAGTCGGGTCGTCTAGGACTAATGTCAGTCTGTTGAAGCCATCTTCTTCCCACAGGGGCACCAATGCATGATGGGCAGCTTAGAGTCTTTCTTCAAAAGGGCCCCTTCAGATTTTTATTTTGGCATTTTGCATAAAATAAACTAACAGAACTGACACTTAAATGAAAAAAGTAAATGGTGATGTTGGTAAAATTCAGTGGTGATGAAGCAACCTGAGCCAACACTCCCATGGTGTGCTCTCGATAGAAACATAGAATTTGATGGCAGATAAGGACCGCTTGGCCCACCCAGTCTGCCCATTTCCCTACCTAATGGATAAGCTGCAGATCCTAGTTAACCAGCAGCCAATTCTTCCTACCCCCAACCCCTAGAAATGCCTTATGACTGTTCCATGCATGCTTGAATTCCACCACTATTTTTGACTCCACAACCTCCTCCGGAAGGCCGTTACATGCATCCACAACCTTCTCTGTGAAAAAATAGTTCCTTAAATTACCTCTGAGCCGCCCCCCCTCTATCTTCAAATTGTGGCCCTTTTCTTGCACACCTCTTTTTTTGAAAGATGCTACCCTCTTGGACTTTGTTGATTCCCTAGAGGTACTTGAACGTTTCTATCATGTCCCCCCTCTCCCTCCTTTCCTCGAGGTTATACATATTAAGCTCCTTAAGTCTCTCTTCATATGTCTTCCGGTGCAGACCCTGCACCATTTTAGTTGCCCTCCTCTGGACAGCTTCCATCATGTCTATGTCTTTGCGGAGACTGGGTCTCCAGAACTGCACGCAGTACTCCAGATGGGGTCTGACCAGCTGTCTGTACAGAGGGATAATAACTTCCTGTTTTCTACTGGTGATGCCTCTCCCTATGCATCCCAGTATCCCCCCAGCCCTCCTTGCTGCCCTCTCACATTGCTTGCCCACCTTTAGGTCATCTGATATGACTACCCCCAGGTCCCTTTCCATTTTTTTGTTGTTAGCATCTTACCCCCCATTGTGTATTCTTCCCCTGGGTTTTTGTTTCCCAGGTGCATTACCTTGCACTTCTTAGCATTGAATCTAAGCTGCCATACATTTGACCATTCCTCTAACCTTGGCAAGTCCCTTCTCATCCTTTCCACCCTACCTTGTGCATTAACTCTATTGCAGATCTTTGTGTCATCTGCAAAGAGACATACTTTTCCTTCCAGTCCCTCTGCAATGTCGCTTATAAAGACATTGAAGAGGACCTATCCTAATACTGAACCCTGCGGCACCCCACTATTAACCTCCCTTTCTTCAGAGTGGACTCCATTTACTACTACTCTCTGTGTCCTATTCTCCAGCCAATTCTTTACCCAGGCTGTCATCTTGGGACCCACTCCCAGGCTGGCTAACTTGTATATTAATCTTTTTGTGTGGGACTGTGTCAAATGCCTTGCTAAAGTCTAGGTAGGTCATGTCAGCCCTCCCTGATCTACTACTTTGGTCACCCAGTCAAAGAAATCTATCAGATTTGTCTGGCATGACCTTCCCGCTGTGAATCTATGTTGCCTTGGGTCCTGTGCCCCTCTTGCTTCTAGATACTCGACAATTCTTTCCTTCAGAAGTGATTCCATAATTTTCCCTACCACTGAGGTTAAACTAACAGGTCTGTAGTTTCCTGCTTCTGCCTTGCTCCCACTTTTGTGAACGGGAATCACATCTGCCCTCCTCCAGTCCTCGGGTACCACCCCATTCTCCCATGATTTGTTAAAGAGGTGGTCAGTGGTGTCACTAGTTCTACCTTAGTTCTTTTAGAATTCTTGGATGAATCCCATCAGGCCCCATTGCTTTGTCCACCTTCAGTTTTAAGAGTTCTTTCAGACCCTTTCTTCTGTAAATGGACTGGTATCAACTTCTGTATCCAGAGTGTTTCTACTGTTTGTTTTAGGTACCTCCCCACTTCCTTTGTAAATACTGAGCAAAATATTTGTTTAGTATCTCTGCCTTTTCAGTCACCCTCTACCCACCCTCCTCCCTTTATTAAGCCTCACTATCCTCCCTTGGTCTTCCTTGGCTCCTGATGTACCTATAAAGGTTTTATCCCCCTTCTTAACTGGGTTGGCTATCTTTTCCTCGGTTTGGGCCTTTGCTGTTCAGACTGCCTTCCCAGCCTCCTTTTGCTTTAACTGATACAGTTCTCTGTCCTGCTCCTTCTGCGATTCCTTGTACTTCCTGAATGCTTTCTTTTTCTCTTGAACCTTCACTGCCACTTCCTTTGAGAACCATAGTAGTTTCTTACATCTTTTCGTTTTGTTTATTTGCTTCACACAAAGGCTTGTTACCTCTGTGATTGCAGTTTTTAATATTCCCCATTGTTCTTCCAACCCTCCTTCCTGCCCATGTGCTAGTGCATTCCTTAGGCACTCACCCATTTTGGCAAAGTCAGCCCTCCTAAAGTCCAGTACTTTTGCCTTTGTGAACCACACTGTTCGATGGTCGCTAGTTCCCAGATGGCTACCCACTTCTATATCTGTGATCCTCTCTTCATCTCCATTTGAGGGAACCAGGTCTAAGATTGCTTCCTCTAGATGGGCTCCAATATTAGTTGTCTAAGGCATGCCCCCTGTAGGGCATCTAGAATAACCCCACTCTTCGAAGTGGCTGCTGCAGCTGCACTCCAGTTAACATTTGGCTTATTCAGATCACCCATCAGCAATATCTCCCTTTTTCTGCCATTCTAAGTATACTTTCTATCATTTCCTTGTCTATTTCCTCCCCCTGAGAAGGGGGTCTGTATACAACCCCTGTGCGGATTGTGGTGCCATTGCCGGTCTCCAAATTTACCCACAGTGCTTCTTCTCCTTCTTGTTTTCCCCTTTGTTCTGTTGCTTTGATTCCTTCCCTTATGTAAAGAGCTCCTCCTCCTCTTTTACCCTCCCTGTCCCTCCTGTAGATAGTGTATCCTGGTATGTTTACGTCCCAGTCATGGTTTTGTGTACCATGTTTCTGTGACTGCCACGATATCCAGATGTTCCTCCTCCATCAAGGCCACTAATTCAGGAAGCTTGTTACTCAGACTACGGGCATCGGTACTCATTGCTCTCCATTTTTTGATGGCTTTACCTTCTGTTGCAGCATCCCCCACTGACCTTTCTACCTCGGTCTTTTTCTCATTTAGTACCCTGTTTTGTAGGGAGAGGCTGGGATTTTCCTGCTGCTTATCAGTGCCTCCCCCCTTAACTAGTTTAAAAGCTTACCAATGAAGCATTTAAACCGATTGTTCAAAAGGCTTGTTCCCTTCCTGGACAGATGCAGACCATCCTGCCAGTATAGGCCTCCCCCAGTCCCCAATGAAGCCAAAATCCTGTGCTCCACACCATTTTTTCAACCATTCATTAAACTGCATGGTGCAAAGTACCCTCCCCTCACTCATGCCATTGACAGACAGCACCTCTGAGAAGGATACTGTGTGTGCTACTTGTCTTAGGCCCCTCCCCAATTCTACAAAGTCCTTCTGCACTGCTCTAATATCATGATGAGCCAAGTCACTTGTCCCTAGGTGGACAATGACGTCCAGCTCAGACTCCTGTGCAGCTGTTCTCGTGAACCTGAGGATGCGCTTCCTGTCCCTCCAAGCCATGGCACCAGGCAGGCACCTTACTTCAGTTTTCCCTGCTCCCCCCAGTTCTATCCCCCTAATAATTGAGTCCCCCACCAAGAGCTGCTTCCTTTCCTTGTGGTGTCCTCTGCCTCCTTCCTGTGGGCCTCCCTTGTGACAGTTTCCTCAGCCTCCTTAGTCTCCTCTGCGGGTGCATCCATAAGGGAGCTATGCTCCCCCAGAATGGTGTATGGATTATGGGTGGAACAACTGACTGGGTGTGCCTCTGTTCCACCATCCTCACCCTCCCTGAGCCCACTGTGGTCCAACTGCTGTGCTTTCTTCGCAACCTCTGAGGTAGTGGTGGTGGCTCTGGTGCTCCCTGGATGGGGGAGGTTCCCTTCCTACCGTCCAGTGTGGCCTGGGGGAAGGTTCCCTTACTACTGTCCAGTGTGGCCTGAAGACGGGCAACTTCCTCCGTCAGGCAGAGAGCCTCCAGAAAGACTCCCGGAAGACTGCTGCCCCACAGCCATTACATTGCACTACTCCCCACATGTTTATCTACTTTTTTTGTGTGTGTTATTGGTGTGTTATATAGAAATATATATATATTATACAATGTGTATGCTTATATTGTCAGTGCAGTGTGCTAGAGAGGATATGACAGTGATATGCACCTTACTCTTGAGAAATGATGTCAGAACCCCAGGTATAAGGACTATTTCCAGGGGTGGGTGGGGTGAGGGGTGGGAAGGGGTTGGGCCTAAACTGTGCCCTCACAAAACAATCAGCTAAAAGCTCTGACCCACGCTGCGATGGCGCCTTCTGTCAACAAGATGCCCTACAAACAATTTGACAGAGAAAATACCCTGCTAATCAAACAGAGAAAAATCCAGACATCCAAATAAGACACATGTAAACCTCCCTGCCCAAAACAATACCTGGTGGTTTGTGCTCTGAAAGCAGTCAGCCCCAAAATAAGTCAGCTGTGCTTTAAACTCTTCCTGCACTGAAAATCTTAAGAATTGTAACAAACGTAAAGCTAGATCCACCTCCCTCTGTTGCTTGAAAGACTATCTTTTCCTGATAATTCTAAGTTCCTTATTTCACCTTTCAGTTAGAAGTAGCCTCCACCTGCATAATATCTGCTAAAAACCAAAGACAATTGTAAGGTTCACGTCCCTCTGGTGTGAGCACAACTCGCTTTCCTGCAAATCCTATGTTCAGCATTGCAGCTTCCAGCCAGAGGTAGTTTCACTTGAAGAATATTAGCTGTTAGAAGTTTTGAAAACCCCCTTCCTGATTTAAAAATGAAATTAAACACAAAGTAATCCCAATGTAAGACTGTAAAGTAAGGACAACTTCCCTCAGATGTAAGTAAGAGAGATCAGTTGCAGATTTCTAATCCAATATAGTATATCCCATGCAGCTTCTCAGTGGTTTCAAAGCACAGCCTGTTACACCACTTGAAGAGATGGCAGGAAGAAAAGAACTGAGGTAGGTGAGGGAGCCAACAACAGTTATTGGTTCACGTATGGCACCAACTGGAGGTGCGCAGATGCAATGCACAGTAGCTGTTGTGGGCCCCTGGCCAAAGATTTTCCCCCACTAGGTCCTAGTGCCTCTGGCAAAGACCCTTAACTGGGAATCAATTGAGAAGACTGATTGTGGGAAGATCAACAAAGCTACCCTCTGAATTTGAACACAGGCTGGGTAAATTTGGTTACAACAGACAAAGCTATTCAGTACAACCCAACATCAGTGCTTCTGACTTTGTCTCCTAATGATGTACCCCTTAGAGGATAAAGACTCATTACAGGCCAACCTAGTGGCATGGCAGTATCACTACCACCCGCCTAGTTGCCAAACCAGGCTCGGGACAGGACTTGTTTTGCCGGGGGTCAGTCAGGGAAGGAGAGGATGAGTGTCTGCTGGACTGCACCCTCTTGTGGGGGAAGGTTTTGTTGACTGCCACTAGCTGGCAGCCTGGGGGTAGTGCAAGCAGGATGGCACGTAAAGGGAGGAGCCACCAGTTTGGTGTGGTGCATGTGTGCCTCCACAAGGCAGGCACTGCTGCCTGTGTGTGGCAGGGGCAGAGGCTGCACAGATTAATAAAGCCCTGCCTGCCTTTCCTCAGCTAGTGCCACAAACCACCACTGGAATCTGGATCTATACTCCCGGCAGGGAAGTACAGCCCTCCCCCCAGCCATGGGGGAACTCTGGTGGTCGGGGCAGTGGGCAACAGTCATGGGAGGCAGGGACAGGGCTGACAACCCTCCTGCACAGCCTCTGCTGGTAAAAAGCTAAACGGGAAAAAAAAAGACGCATTACAGGACTTTGCCACCAGCTGTACGATGCCTTTTATTGTCTGAACAAACAAACAAAAAAGACTCCAGTTTAAAAAAAGGGTGTACAGCATGCATATAGATGCAACAGAAATGATTTTAAAAAAACAGAAAATAATTGTATGTACAACTGAGAAAAGGAATCTGTTTTAGCATTAAAAGAATGGAATGTAATGACTTGACATTTGAATGTTTTAGAATGTTTGGTAATTCAGCCACAGTCCGCTTTCCCATCTTATTATGTATGTGTACATACTGGCATGGTGCTTGCAGTTTTAACCACACTGATTTTCTCATGGCTCAGACACCTGTACACACTGGCCAGTCTATTGAAAATTTTTGAGTGCCTCTGACAGTACTTAGTGACCTGGATATTCAAACGAGTTGCACATGGCACAACAGGGATGCGCCATGTGCAACCCACCAATGCGCCCCCAGCATGATATTCAAAGAGGCAAGTTGTGGTGTGCAACCCCACCCCGGGTAATGTATGTGGTGCAAGTGTTGGAGGCGTGCCCATGCATATGTGGCACATTCCGATATTCAGCCCAGGATGTGCAGTGCATATGGTGGCATAAACTCACCTTGCGACACACACGGGGGCGCAAAGATGTGCCTGGTAAAACCAGAAACAAGTCCAGGCCACCCACAGGTGAGCTGCCATATTGCAGGACACAATACGGCAGCCGCCAGCCATGGGTGGTCACCTGCCCACCCAGAACACCAACCCCAAGCCCCCTGTCCTGGGAGTGTTATGCCCCCCCACCCCGTCACCCGATCGTGGGCGACTGTACATGTAAAACTCTGGTGGTCCAGTGGAACACCCCCCATCACCCGATCACGGGCATATGAAAGAATGATCGTTGGTGGTTCAGGGGATACCCCCCCAGCGCCCAAATGTGGGCACAGGTATATATAATCCCTGGTGGTCCAGTGGAGGGTCCTCCAGTGTACAGTACGGTCTGTACGCCTATTAGTCCGCCGCATGGACCAATGGGAGTACAGCCCATACTATACTACACAGGCCTGATATGTGAAATGGACTGCCAGGGATCATTCTTTCATATGCCCGCGATCGGGCAACGGGAGGGGGAAGTTACCACTGGACCACCAGGGTTTGTAGCATGCCTTATGCCCGCAATCAGGCATACAGGAGCGGGGGAACCGTCATGGGACTGCTGGGCATCGGTCCCTGACGGCTGCAGCCTGGCAGGGCGCAGGCGAAAGTCACCAGGGATCGGCGCACTGCATGCAAATGGGGCCATAGTGACATGCAAATGGCCCCATAAGTGCCTTGCATGCATAATGGCCTAATTTGCATGCATACTGCTGACTATCATAGTTGATGCCCCTAGCGCAACTGCACTTATGTTGGTGCATCCCCCTGCTCCCGCCCTGCCACTGCGCCATGTGCAGTGCATGCGCCATCAGTGCCATATTTAACGGTGCTGTGCCATGGCACAGCACCATTGAATATCGCCTGGTCCATGCCTTGGCACAGCCCAGTTGCACTGCGCCTGGGCTTGTGCCCCTGCCTGGCGCAGTTTGAATATCCAGACCAAGGTCTAGTAAAAAGAAATAGGAATATGATACAAGTTTTAAATACTTACAGCTTTTGCTTGTAATTTGTTAAATGAATATCTGAGTGTATCAACACCTTCTGCTTCTTCTCTTGTTACTTCAACTTCAAACTTGTTGAGAATAGCATAAGCTTCCTACAAAACGATAAAACAATTAATCACAGTGTGCTTTTTTGCTGTGGACAGACAAATGAAAATTACGTACTCATAATAAATGTTGATCTTCCAGAAGAAAAAATTACTCACCATAGTAATGTTGTTTCTTCTAATGGAGTCTTGCTGTATTCTGACTACATGCAGTTAGCCCCAGAACTTGAACTGCTCTGGAGAGTAAAGGGCTAACTCTATGCAAGGGCATAGAATGTTGAGCTCGAGCTCAGTTTTCAAACCTCTGTTAGTGGTACTCTGAAGTGTAACCGTCAGATTCTTACGAGCAGTAAACTAACTCAAAGTAAGAAATTGTTTCAAAATTTTGTGCTAAATGGCAAAACAAGGTTTTAGGGTCAAAGACTCAAGTAAGGAAAACACAAAAAGAATACAACAGGTAGTGATTCACCAAATAAGAAGAAACAAACCCTAAGAGATGGAGGCATGTCCAGAACACCTCTGGGGTGCAGCACTGTGTCTGCCCCACCACATCCCAAAACTACTAGGTTCCAGGAGGGGAGGCAGGGAGGGAGGTCAGAATACAGCAAGACTTCATTAGAAGAAACAACATTACTACGGTAAGTAATTTTTTTCTTCAAACAACATGAAGTCTTGCTGTATTCTGACTATATGCGGATTACCAAGCAGAACCCCCTTGGAGGAGGGAGTTACAGAACCTATTTTGGGAACAGGTTCTGCAGCACAGCTGTGCCAAACCTAGCATCACTTCATGACTGAACTTCCAAAGAGTAATGCTAGGTAAAGGTGTGAACAGATTTCCAGGTAGCTGCTTTACATATGTCCACTAAAGATATATCTCTAGCTGCTGCAACTGAAGCAGCTGTACCTCTGGTAGAATGAGCCCTCAGGCCTGAGGGAGGCTCCTTCCCAAGTTTAGAGTAGCAGAATTGGATACAAGAGACAATCCACCTGGCAAGAGACCTCTTGGGAGCAGGCTTGCCCTTTCCCACTTCACCATAAGTGAGAAACAACTGAGAGCAGTCCTTCCTACAGGCCTTACCATGGTCAATATAGTAACTAAGAGCCCTTTTCACATCAAGACTGAGTAACCTCCTCTCTCCAGAGGAAGAATGATCAGTGAAAAAGACAAGCATAGACACAGACTGGTTCAGGTGAAAGTCTGACACCACCACGGGAAGGACCTTTCTATTGGTGCGGAGGACCACCTTATCCCTATTAAAGGAAATGAAATCAGGTTCCACTGATAAGGCCTGTAATTCACTGATCCTCCTTGCAGAGGTAATGGCCACCAGGAATACAGTTTCCCAAGTCAAGTATTTCAGCTTAGCTGAAGATAAAGGTTCAAAAGGGGGCTGCATAAGCTGTGCAATACAGATGTTCTGATCCCAAGAAGGAGTAGGCTCCCTAAAGGGAGGATTGACATGGACCAAACCTTTGAATAATGTCTTGAAAACTGGATGAGAAGCTAGGGAACAGCCCTTACCAGCAGAAAGGAAGGCAGACACAGCTGTCAAATGTACTTTAAGAGTAGTAGGCCAGAGGCCTAAACTGTTAAGATGTACCAAATAGTCCAAAACAGTGGCAATATCAGCCAGTTCTGGCTTATTATGCCTACTGGAATGCCAAAACCCAAATCTTTTCCATTTGGAGTTGTAAGTCTTCCTAGTAGCAGGCTTCCTGCTAATCTTTAAAATATCTAGGACTGATTGGGAAAGATGCAAACATGCATATTCTAGCTCTTCAAGAGCCAGGCTTTGAGCCTGACAGCCTGAAGGTTGGGGTACAGAATCCTCCCCTGAGAGGAGGTGAGGAGATTGTGTTGCCTGGGAAGACACAAGGGCAGTGTTAGTGACAGTGACAACAGTAGAGGATATCAAGGCTGTCTAGCCCAGTCTGGAGCCACTAGAATCACCTTGCAAGGCTGAGACCTGATTTTTATAAGGACCCTGAATATCAGAGGAAAAGGAGGAATGCATACAGAAACCTGCTTGTCCACTTTAGTAGAAGAGCATCCTGAGGAACAGGACCCAGAATGGGTGGTCTGCAACAATAAAGAAGAAGTTGATGATTGTCTACAGCTGCAAAGAGATCTATCTCTGGGGTGCCCCATCTCCTGAACAGGGCTTGAAGCATGAAAGGGTTCGGTGACCCTGAGAAATCCTGCTAAGAGCATCTGCTAGAATGTTGTCCTTCCCTTGGAGATGCACAGCTATCAGGGAAGCCTGAAGGGAATAAGCTAGAGATCATATTTTCATGGCCTCTGTGCACAAGGCCAAGGACCAAGTGCCTCCCTGTTTGTTGATGTACCAAATGGGTGTTGTATTGTCTGTTATGATCTGCACCACTTTCCTTTGGACAACCATTGAGAATGTCTGAAGTGCTAGGAAGACAGCCCTTAATTCAAGAAGATTTATATGTAGAAGGGACTCGTGGTGTGACCAAGTTCCCTAAGCTGTAAGATGATCTAGGTGGGCCCCCCACCCCAACAGGGAGGCATCTGTGGTGAGAATTACAGAAGGAACCTGATTGATAAAGGGGACCGCTTGTCGAAGATTGTCTTCCTTCAACCACCACTGAAGGGCCTGGACCAAGGTTTTGGAGACTGGAACCAGTTTGGAGAGAGGGTCCTTTTTCTGAGACCAGCAAGATCTGAGATGAAACTGTATATGTCTCATCTGAAATCTTGCTTCCTGAACCACTGCTGTGGAAGCTGCCATGTGGCCCAGCAGCTGTAGAAAATGTCTGGCTGGACGAGACACTAGAGGACGAAAAGAGGAGGCTAGAGTGACCAATGATGCCTTGAGAGAGGAATAAATGCTCTTGCCTGAACTGTATCTGTTTCTTCCTCTATGAAGGTGAGAAGCTAGACTGACTCTAGAACAAACTCCTCTAAATTTAGAATGAAGTCCAAGATTCTAGAAGTCTTTGGGTGACCTCTAAAGCTGACCTGACTTGGTCTGAGGACTAACGCACTAGGAGCCAGTCATCCGGATATGGAACAGAAGGATGCCCTGCGTCCTGAGGAATGCCACCACTACTGCAAGACACTTGGTGAACACCCTTGGAGCAGATGTTAGGCCGAAGGGCATGGCCCTGAACTGATAATGGTCTGAGGGCAACTCGAACCTAAGGTACTTTCTGTGGGAATGTCTGATAGGTATGTGGAAGTAGGCATCCTTGAGATCCAGGGAGGCTAGCCAGTCTCCTGGTCTCAGAGAGGGAAGAATTACTCCCAGAGTCATCATTTTGAACTTTGGTTTTGTCAGATGTTTGTTCAGGTACTTTAAATCCAATATGGGTCGCCACTCCCCTGTCTTTATGGGGGCTGGAAATATCTTGAATACCATCCTTTTCCCATGTGACAAAGAGGTACCTTCTCTACTGCTTGCAGAAGCACAAGAGAAGAGACGTCTGCCTCTAAGGCCTTTGTTTCCAAGGGAGAGGGAGGACTGAAGGACCTCGCTCTCATTCTTGGGAATCCTTTGAAACTGAGAGCAAGTCCCTGGGTGACTACTTCCAGAGCCCATTTGTCTGAAGTAATAGACTCCCAGGCCTGGGAGCAGTGAGCCAGCCTGCCCCCTACTTGGATTGTGGAGGCAACCCTGACTGGCACCTCAGGGTGTCTACTTGGTAGGGGGCTTGGACTGAGTGGCTGATGGGGTCCTAGTTATCCCATGTCTACCTCTTCCCCTAAAGAACCCTCTCTGCTGAAAAGAAGAGGAGGAGGCCTGGGCTTGGTAAAAAGGCCCGCCCCTGCCCCTAGACTGCTGCCTCTGAGGAGTGGTCTGCTTCTCTTTGGCTGCAGCGCTCCTATAGGTGGTCCTGTACTCGTCCATTTTTTTCATGTAATTCTCTGTTTGATGCCCAAAGAGAGAATTACCAGTTACAGGGAGATCCATGGCCTTAGCCTGGGTATCCTGTGAGAGGTCGGTACACCTAAGCCAAGCAAATCTCCTCATGGAGATAGATGTAACCATGACCCTGGAATGAACATAATTTGAGTCTACAGCAGCGTGGAATTGCACCTTGGATGCCTCAATACCATTTGCAGCCACCTACTCCAGCTCCTTGGCTAGCTGGGGAGGGGCACTCCTAGCCAGTTCCAGAATTGTATCCCACATAGATTTCTGGTACCTGGCTGTATATGCCATGTAATTCGAGTGCCTGAGTCCCAAAGAGGATGCCGAGTACTGTTTTTTGCCATGGCATCCACTTTCCTGGAATCCTGATCTGGGGGGTGAGATGCCAGGGGAATATTAGCCTTGTCACAGGCTGCAGCTTGTACTACCTCAACATGGCAGCTGTGATTAGAAAGGAATTCTGTCCCAGGACCTGACAAAGCATACCTCCTGTCCATTTTTTTTTCCACAGGAGGAATGGATGAAGGAAACTGGATTTTGTAAGGGGATAGACATTCTTTTTGACTCTGGGACATCCATCATTTCCAGATGGTCAGGTTCTTCCTGATCCTGTTCAGCCTCTTCCATAGGAAGCTGAAGAGTCTCAGCCACTTTCTTTTAAAACAAGAACTGGGAAGGGGACTCAGAAAGCCTGTGAGAAGAAGCATGAGAAGGCCTGTCTGGGGAGAAGTCAGGCTCTACTGGCTCATCTAGGCCTTCTCATTGTTCTTCTTCCTAATCTTCATCCTTCTCCCAATCGCCCTTATAATATGCCTCAGGATCAATATCTGAAGCAAGTATTTCCGACCAAACTGATCGGCTCTGAACTGATGCTGGTTCGGTCGGAACTGGGCAAAGCGACTGAACTACTGAAATCACTTTCGCTATCTCATCAGCGGTTGGACCATAGGAAGCCAGATCTGAACTGGCTGATTCTCTCTTCCTTTTACCCAGAACCAGTTCTGCAGAATCGGTTCTCCATTTGCCCGAAGACGTATCGCCCAGGTCAGTGGGCACCTCTTCAGATTTGGTCGCAACTGAACCAGGCTGGCCTTCAAGGTCAGCGGACTTCTCAGCCTCCCTCTCCCTCAGCATACTCAAACGTGTATCTAGAGTGGCTTTGGAAAAGTTCTTGCATATTTGGCAGTCTTCCTTGAGGTGGTCATACCCCAGACAATACACACACACACACACACACACACACACACACACACACACACACAGGGTGAGGGTCAGCCTTAGCAAAGGCCTCCTTACACTCGGTACAGTGCTGAAACACAGTGGGTCCGGTTTTCTTCTTGAGTTTCTCAGACATGCCTTCAACCAAAAATCACCCTACACAGCGGTTAAGCCAGGCAATTACACACTTAATGGTTCCAACTGTGTCACGGGTCAGTTAAAAAAATCCTAAATATAGGACTTTTTTAGGAACTGATAAGCACCGGATAAACCACACACAAGTATACTATATAATAAAAGAAGATCAGTGTTGGTTCTGAACCGGACTGACCAGCAAAGAACCAAAAAACAGTACAATTTCTTAACCAAAAGCACATTAAATAACCACTACCTACTACTACCGCTTACTGGTACTGAGACAGAGGCAAGAATACCAAAATACTGAAGCAGCGGTTTGAAAAAAACGACTGATTCGAACTGGACCAAACCGAAGCACAGGAGGGATCTCCGGAGCGACTTCAGTTAGGCGGAGTGAGAATCTGATGCTTGCACTTCAGAGTACCAAAGATAAGAGGTTTGAAAACCGAGCTCGAGCTCAACGTTCTATGCCCTTGCATACAGTTAACCTTTTACTCTCCGGAGCAGTTCAAGTGCTGGGTCTAACTGCATATAGTTAGAATACAGCAAGACTTCATGTTGTTTGAAGAAAAAATTACTCACCACAGAAGAAATGTATTCATACTTACCATAATTTCCTTTTCTTTAAGCTCCAACATTGTCAATGGGTAATGATTAGAACTGGGTATTGTGCATCTCTACTAGGGAAATGTCACAGCCCAAAGACTGAATCAGGCTAGACTGTTGGGCACATGAGCATTCCAGACAGCAGCAATTATCCAGTCACTATTGTACACGCAGTGCCTCTAAATATGAAAGAAGAAATTAACTTCTTACTTACCGTAATTTCTTTTTCTGTCAGTTCCAAATTGTCAATGGGCAATTTTAACAACTGTACATAGTGCACCCCTACCAGGGAATGGCACAGCCCAAGCTTTAGAATGTTGGGCATATGAAGATTCCATGCAGCAGCAACTCCCCAGTCACTACTGACCTCGCAGTACCATGATAGCTACACATTTTCATACATTATCATCAATTGCCAACATAAAACATACTGCAACATGTAAATAAAAAACTGTCTTACCTTCAAGACAGACATTCGAGGAGGAAAATGCTCTTTATTGGACTCAAGGTTTGGACAATTTGATCCTCCTTACAGGAAGAACCATCCGGTTACAGCTTCCAAACCATTCGCACATCTGGAAAACTGAGGCTGATCACTCACTAAGGTATAACTTTCATACAACTGGATGAAGCAAGGCTACCTAAAACAAGGAAAACACCTCAAGAGTTATCAGTAAAGCTGTTAACTTGTGGTTGCAGACTGATCGAAAAATAATTATATAAATATTCATTGCAAAAAACTTTGTTAATGCATCAGTTAGGGTTGAAGGAACAAAAGAAAGGAAATGAGGCATTGGGGTTTCGAACCCTAACGCCCTCCACCCCTACCACCCCAGCCTCCACACTCCAACTGGTGTTGGGGTGTGCCTTAGGGTCATCGGTCCTTACTCTCACCCCATTCCTTGTCTAAGTAAGGTGAGATGGTACAGTATAACAGGATGAGGTGAGAGTTAGGCCCGACGACCCTAAGGCACACCACAATGCCTGTTGGTGTGTGGAGGGTTGGGGTGGTAGGGATGGAGGGTATTAGAGTTCGAAACCCTAACACCTCATTTCCCTACTTTTGTTGCTTCAACCCTAAATGATGCATTAACAAAGTCTTTTGCAATGAATTTCCTTACTTTTTGAGAAAGTGTAATCTTACCCTTATATGTTAGTATGAGGGCCCTGCGTTCCTCTCCAGCTCCCATCACTCCATAATGGTATCACTTTGTAGAAGTGCAGGGCCCTATACCCATAAGTGTAGAGACATTGTAATGAACTATTATCTCCCACTATTTCATAATGGCGGGCCCTGCCATCCCATTATTACATAATGGTATCCATATGTAGATGTCCCTGTGCTCCCATCTGCCTATAATTGTAGAGACACAGCACAGGCCTAGAGACATTCCAAATAACCCTGGTGCTGCAAATGTGGCAATATCTCAGTAACCGTAGGAACATTTGAAAAAATTCCACCACAGTTGTAATCATGGACTGGCAACCTGCATTGTTGCTTACGTTTAGCAAAAAATCCATATCTCGAACCGTTTTTGAGATACAGGTGTCGAATGGTACTGCATCCGCCACAGTGTGATCCTATGGGAAATTTCCAAACTTCAAAATGTTATAAGTATGGAAGCAATGTAAATTTTATCACCAAACCTACAGAACTCACATCCGTTGGGCTACCCCTTTGTACCCTGCAAATGTCAAGCCGAAAGTCCTAACCGTTTCTTTGCAGTGAAGTAGCAAAGATACAGTAACCTTTAAAAACCCTTTTTGCGAACTGTCAAAATCCCTTTTTGCAAGGTACAGCCACCTGGTCGTCCACTCACGAAAAGGGATTTTGATAGCTCACGAAAAGGAATGTCTTACGAAAAGGGATTTTGACAGTTTGTGACAAGGAATTCTGAAAGCTCGTGAAAAGTGATTTAATAGGGCCGACCAGATGGCCCTGCCGGTAATCCCTTTTCGTGAGCTGTCCAAATCCCTTTTCGTGAGTTGTCCAAATCTGTTTTTGCGAAGTAGGGCCATCTGGTCATCCCCTCGAGAAAAGGGATTTTGACAGCTCGCAAAAAGGGATTATAAACAGTAATCCCTTTTCTTAAGCTGTCAAAGTCCCTTTTTCGCGAGCCAATCCCTTTTCGTGAGCTATCAAAACCGCTTTTCATGAGTGAATCCTTTTTTGCTAGGTAGGGCCACCTGGTCATCCCCTCATGAAAAGGGATTTTAACAGCTCGTGAAAAGGGATCAGAAGCGAGTTGCGAAAAGGGATTTTCAAACTTAAAAACTAGCGTTTTTTTAACTAAACCAAAGGAAAGAAGTGTACAGGATGTTTCCATGAACAGAACCCATACTTGAATGTCTACAGAAGACATCCCTGGGGCAAGTTATAATTTGTTTTGTTTGGGCAGGAAAAAATGAAAACAAGATGGCAGTTTGCGAAAAGGGAATTTTTTTTCATAAAGAGGGATTTAATGAATCCCTCTTCATGAGCTGTCAAAATCCCTTTTCATGACCCTAAATCCCTTTTTGCAACTGTGCAGCTATCCAAAAGATTGAACTGAGCATGCTCAGAACCCAAAACTTTAAAACTGAATAACTTTAGAACAGATTAATATTTTTTCCCACAAACCAGTGATGGCTTGTTCTTTGGGGCATTCCCTTTCTACCCTGAAAATGTCAGGCCAAAATTCCAAATGGTGTAGTTGCGGCACAATGAGGAAGAAACAGCCAAACCAGGTGAAAAAAAGAAACTTTTACAATTTTTTCACTATGCACTGCACAAACTCTGCAAATACGATCAAAACGAAACTTAGTACATCAAGAGATCTATCCCACAGGACAGTGCATACCAAATTTCTTGCAAATCCATTGAACGGATGCAAAGTTATTAAAGTGCAAAATATGAGGTTTAACATTAAACTGCCTACTCAACCTTAACTATAATGGCGCTACCACGCCACTGTAATATATATGTGTATATATATATATATATATATATATATATATATATATTATTATGAGTACAGTACAGCAAGAAAGAGGGATCTCTGAAGAAACAGTAGGGGATTTTGACAAACCGGACATCCCTCCTAGCATACAGAACAAGATACTCCCACAGCAGCCAGGCTCCTGGGAGGGTCCCATTGACAATGTTGGAGCTAACAGAAAAAGAAATTATGGTAAGTATGAAGTTAATTTCTTCTTTCTGTAGTGCTGCACATTGTCAATGGGTAATCATAACAACTGGGTTCTAAGAAGCAGTATCCAGAAAAAATGGGAGTCGGGAGAAGATTATCCCATACAGCAGAGTCAAGCACTGAGAATTACTTGCGAACTACTGTCTGTAGCACTCTGTGACCAAACTGCATCAGCCAAACTCTGAACCTCAAGATGGAGGTTTTGTGCACGTGCGGACAAGAGACCACATAATTGCCTTGCATAACCTTAAAAACAATGTTTCACCTATCTGCCCAGGGCGTTGCATAGTCCTGAAGTGGTGAGTCCTAAGGAGAGCTGGAGGCTTCCTCTTAACTATAACATTGGCCTGAACAATGCAGGCCCACACCCTTTTAGTGAGGGTGGCCTAAAAAAGGCCTATTGACCCTGCTTGTTTGTTTCACGAGAACAAACAAGACTATCTGACTCACGGAATGCAGCCGTCCATTTAGGATAGATCCTAACACTGCGGATAAATCCAACTTGTGCAATTCCTTCCCTTGGATTGAGGAGGTTGTGGACAGACACAAGCCTATGTCCTGGAACTCCTGGAAGGCAAGAGCACCTGAGGGACAAAACACTGTTCTGAGTACCACCTGTCCTTATGCCTAATAAGGTATAGTTCCTTAAGTGGAAGCCCGTAAAACAACACATCTAGCAATATGGATGGGAGTGGTTCAAAAAAACTCCTTGCAAAGAGCATTCAGAACCCAATTCAGATCCCATAGAGAACCCAAGATCAATACAGCAGATGTGTCCTACAAAACATGCGCCTATTAGTTCCTAGGCCAAAAAATCCCAGGGGGCTGCGAGAGCAGAACCTGGCCTTTCAGCGAACTCAATGTCAACTTCTTCACCACACCTTCTTGTACAAACCAAAAAAACTGTGGAATAGAGGGCACTGAAGGAAACCTTCCCTGCTGGCCCAAGGGAAAAAAGGAGAAGTGGCCCCTGCCGGAGCATTGGCTGTGGAGACAGAGGATTTTCTAGCAGCCATCAAGGTGCCAAGTAGTTTGACAGGGAAAATTGTACATGTGTATATATATATATATATATATATATATATATATATGTATACACACACACACATTATATATGTATGTACAATGTTACGGTTCCATGGCCACTTTAATGTTAAACCCAAAATGTTGCACTTTAATAACTTTGCAACCATTTGTCCAATTTGCTTGAAATTTGGCATGCACGTTGTCGTACCATAAATCTCTGGATGTGAAAATGTTTGTTCCAGTCAGATTTGCAGTTGCAGAGCTGCAAAGCAACAAAAAGTGTGATAAATCCTTAACTTTTGCAAATTCTTTGCTCGTCTCCACAGCCCAAATGCTTTGTCCACCTGGTCTGAAATTTTCAGGGTATATTTTCTGCAGCAGAGAGTAGGGAAATGGGCAGACTAGATAGGCCATATGGTCCTTATCTGCTGGCAGATTCTATAGTTCCATGTTTCTATATGAAGACTGGGTCAAGGATGTGCCTTTTGAAGATTTGGTGAAAATATATTAATCCGTTCAAAAGTTATTAAAGTTTAAAGTTTCACATTATATCCTATGTTCCATGCGACAGATTCCATGAAAGCACATATTTCTGTCGCAAATGCCCTCAGTACTGTCATGCTACCACCATCTTGTTTTCAGTTAGCGGTTGAGAAAAAGTACTTTAATTCATATTTTAGTGCCCCTTGGTAAACACTGACACTTGTGTTTACCTAATCGGGGCCAGAGGAACACAAAGCTGACATTAGCTTTTAAAAATACCTCACAGAAATATGATTTTTGATCACAAAGTTTGCAACAGTTTCACACCATCCTTTCATAAATTTGATGAAAGTGTCACAATTTGCGACACTACTGCCCCAAAAATGAAAATTTTTTTGCTACTTCACTGCCAATAGACGGTTTGGATTTTTGGGCTGAAATTTGCAGGGTGGCAAGCCCTTGCATCACAGATGTGCCTTTTTGCTGGCTTGGTGCAAAAAGTTACACCAGTTCCAGAGTTACAGCACTACGAAATTGTGAATTATCCCATATGATGACATTGTGGCAGCTGTGCCACCTTTCGGCACCTATATCTCAAAAACTGTTAGAGATACGGATTTTTCACTAAGCGCAGCTTAAGCACGCATGGAGGTGCCTAGGCCATGAATACAACTGCAAAATATTTTTTTTGCAGTTGCTATAGTTACTGAGATATTGCCAAAAATGTGTTACAAGGGTTACTTGGAATGCCTCTAGTCCTGTGCAGTGTGTCTGCACTTATGCATAGGTGGAAATGCAAAGCCTAGAGAGCCCACACTCCCACCTATGCATACTATTTATGCTAAACTGGGAGCACTGAGCCCTCCTTCGCTATACCTCTACAGTCATGGGTGAGTAGAAGCGCAGGGCCCAGCGGGACCGCGCTCCCACCTATGGATACAATTATGCAAACTAAAAGCACAGGGCCCTTCTGTGCTATGTTTCTATACTTATAGGTAGGTGGGAGGGTGGGCCAGAGGGCCTGCACTCCCACCCATGGATACCATCTTGCAATACTGAGAGAACAGGGACCTCAATCGCTATGTTTCTACACTTATGAGTGGGTGGCAGCACAGGGCCCAGAGGGCCCGTGCTCCCAAATATGCATCCCATTATGCAAAGTGGGAGCACAGGGCCCTCCTGTGCTATGCCCTTACACTGATGGGTTGGTGGGAGCACAAGGCCTGGAGGGCCCATGCTCCCACCTATGGATACCATATAAGTAACATTTCACTTTCTCAAAAAGAAGGGAAATTCATTGCAAAAAAACTTCATTAATGCATTAGTTAGGGATGATTCCACCCCATCAAAAGTCTGGAAATTTGATGTTAGGGTTACCTACCCTATCCACCCACCCCCACCATCCATAGACCAACAGGCACTGGGGTGTGCCTTGGGGTCGTTGAGCCTAACTCTCACCCCATTCTCCTATGCTGCACCATCTCAGCTTATTTACACATGGAATGGGGTAAGAGTTAGGGCCGATGACCCCAAGGCACACCCTGGCGTCTGTTGGTCTGTGGATGGTGTGAGGATAGAGTTGGAAACTCTAACATCAAATTTCCTGACTTTTGGTGGTGTAGAATCAACCCTAACTGATGCATTAATGGAATTTGTTTGCAATGAACATATATATATATATATATATATCTACAGTGAAGCCCCCCAGGATGAAGTGCAGTGTCACAGGCTTCCTGCACGACAAAAGGGATTAACTCTCATTGAAACTGCATTGTTTGCTGCAATAACTCTATTGCAGAATTCTGCAGAGTTGGGCTTCATCCTGGTGGGCTTCACAATATATATATACACACAAACACAAAATCACACATGCCCCCACAACGCAAAGCATCATGGGCAGCATATGCAAATCACCACAGAATATTATGCTGGTTCAACTTTAAGCAGAAATGCATGGTGCCGAAAGGCCTCCCACACAGTTTGCAAAGGGTCCCAACAGAAGACATAGACACGTGTTTTGTCCTACTAGGGCTCATCAGTATGCCTCGTCTGTTTGACACTCCAGTGGAATGAACCAGCTACCCTAAGGCGGTCTATCTGGGTTATGTTGTGGTGAACCCAATTAAAAAAAAAAACTATTTAAAAGACAAAGAACTTCTGCGTGCAAGCACTGAGGCAATGGTTACTCAAAAAGGACATTTGGCCAAAAGCCAAGTTTCAGTGAAATACAGAATCACACGTGCCCCCACAACGCAACGCATCATGGGCTACATATGCAAATCATCACAGAATATTATGCTGGTTCAACTTTAAGCAGAAATGCATGGTGCCGAAAGGCCTCTCACACAGTTTGCAAAGGGTGCCAACAGAAGACATAGATGGGAAAGGCCTCCTCTTCTCAGGAGCCAGGGCATGAGCTGTATCATTCCTTTTTGGTGGAAAGAGCAAGACCTTGATAACAGGTCTCTACACACCAGAAGGGTGCTTGCTGAGCAAGATTTGCTAAGTCCGAGAACTACAGTCTTCTCGGCCACTCTGCAGCTAATAAGAGGCAGCTCCCTCCAGAGCGTTTTTTTATTTTTATTATTCTTTTTTTTTTTTTAATTTTGGAAACAAAGTTAGTAGAGAAAACATACACCCTGCTGAAGGTCGACTCTTGAGGCATAGCAACCACTGCCCCGGCTGTGTACACTGAAAAAGACTGAAGAACCTTCTCAAATCTGAGCACTGAGGCTGGATGCAAACAGAATGATCTGAAGTCAACCAAACAGGTTGCACAGGAGTTCAGAACCACTAGGTTCAACCTCCACTCCATAGGATGAACATTTTGTGACTTAGCTAGTCCACCTGAAAGTTCAGCTCCCCTGCCAGGAGAACTGTTGACATGTCATCAACCTCTCGAAATATCTGCGAATCCTTAATGGCTATGTACAAATGTATGCCATGATTTAGTATTATGGTTGAAAACTAAGGGAAGCTAGGCAGATCTATTCCATCTCCCAAACATTTAATATGTAGATACTGTTCCTGGACTGACCAAGCTTTCTGAGTGGGAAGCTGGCTCTGACCTGCCTCCCATCCGTGTAGGCTGACATTTGTTGTGAGAATTAACTCTGGAAGTTCTAGTGGAGCATTGCTCAGATCTCGTACATCCGCTCACCAACTCAGGGAAGTCCCGAAGCTGAGGGGTGAACAGAAGACTGGCTGATAATCCTCTGATGATGGATCCCAGGCCTACAGTAAACCCATTTGAATAGGCCGCATGTGGCAGCAAGCCCACAGGATTAAACTATCGCTGCCTATCCTGAGGCCCTGGTTGCACTGAGCCCCTGGACATCTGACAAGAAGTCACCTACCAGGAAAAGCATCAAACCCTTTCCTAATTTTGTGCCGAAAAATTACCACCAGACATTCCAAGCTCTGAGATGGCTCTGGAGAGCTCTTCTCCTGGTTCAGCCTTAGCCATGCGACTCTGGCATATCTAGACTGCTGAGTACTGAACTCTTGCCAAGGACATCGGTGCATGAATAAGCAGGTTATTCAATCAGCACAGACATTAAGCTACCAGGACACTATCAAGGAACTCAGAGGGGCTGATGCTTGGGGGAAGAGACATACTCTATGCTGGAGGGTTGGTCCAGTATCAAAAATCTGAGATATTCTGAGTAGGTCTGACAGAGGGAATGTGGTGGCAGGCATCTGTTAGATGTATTGGGGCTTAAGGAAAAACCCTTGACTGAGCAGCCCAGTGACAGGCTGCCAGGGCTCCATCCTGAAAGGTTTGTGGATCACAAACTTGTCCAGGTGCTTGAATTTAGAATGGGCCTGACAACTCCCTAACTTCCTGGGGACCATAAAATAAAAATGGAAATTACATACCTACCGTAATTCTTGATCTTCTTGAACAAAGTCTCCACTACTCATTCACACTAATGGGAGTACACCAGAGGTGCCAGGACTAAAGAGGAGCAAACTTTTTCAGGAGGGCTGGTGCCTGAGATGGAGCCGCGAGGAAGCGGCACCACGAGCCTGGTGTGTGCGGTAAGAAAAAAGTACTCACCTTAGTAATGTTGTTTCTTCTAATGGAGTCTTGCTGTATTCTGACAGTAGCAGTGAGTCCCAACCTTCAAACTGCCCCAGAGATGAAAGAGTTAACTTTCCATGCCAGGCATGGAACGCTGAGCTCGAGCTCGGTAGAGACTCTGTCTGTTGCTGTTTAAACTCAAACCGTCAGATCTTTACGAGCTAAACTCACTGAGGTCCTGTGTGGAAGCTGTAAACCTACACTAGCCAACTGGCTACTAACAAAAACAGATTTTTTGGTCCCAAAAACAATACTCAATTCAGGAGACCCAAAAAATGGAACAAACACAACACCCACTCACCCAAAGAAAGGGTGATAACAAAAAAGGGTGGGGCACCTCCTGAGTGCCAACACTGCTGCTGCCCACCCACATCCCAAAATACAGAGGTTCTGAGAGGGGAAGGCAGGGGGGAAGGTCAGAATACAGCAAGACTCCATTAGAAGAAACAACATTACTAAGGTGAGTAATTTTTTCTTCAAACAACATGAAGTCTTGCTGTATTCTGACAGTAGCAGACTACTAAGCAGTACCTCCATGAAGGAGGGACAGAACCTACTTAGGGAATAGGCTCTGAAGCACAGCTGTGACAAACCGAGCATCACTCCTAGCCTGGATATCCAGGGAGTAATGCTTGGTAAAAGTATGAACTGTTTTCCAGGTAGCTGCTTGACATATCTCTAAGATAGGAATATCCCTGGCAGCAGCCAGGGAAGCAGCTGTACGTCTGGTAGAGTGAGCCCTCAGGCCTGAGGGTGGACCCTTACCTAGTTTTTCATAGCAAAATTGGATGCAGGAGACAATCCACCTGGCAATGGATCTTTTAGTGGCAGGTCTTCCTTTACCAACCTCACCATAAGTGAGGAACAGTTGGAGGGAGTCAAACCTATGACCCTTGCTATGTTCTATATAGTAGCTAAGGGCTATTTTCACATCTAGACTGTGCAGCCTCCTCTCACCAGAAGAGGAATGGTCAATGAAGTACACAGGAAGAGACGTAGACTGATTAAGGTGGAAGTCTGAAACCACCTTAGGCAAAAACTTCCTGTTAGTCCTGAGGACCACCTTATCCCTATGGAAGGAAATAAAGCCAGGCTCCACTGACAGGGCTTGTAGCTCATTTATCCACCTGGCAGAAGTGATGGCCACCAAAAACACAGTTTTCCAAGTCAAGTACTTAAGCTCTGCTGAGGACAAAGGCTCAAAAGGGGGTTGCATAAGCTGATCAATGCAAACGTTAAGATCCCAAGCAGGGGCAGGGTCCCTGAATGGAGGATTGGTATGAAGCAATCCCCTAAAAAACTTGGAGAAAACAGGGTGAGCTGAAAGAGAAGAGGGCTTACCTGCTGAAATGAAAGCAGAAACAGCTGCCAGATGCACCCTTAGTGTAGCTGGTCTGGGCCCCAAGCTATTCAAATGGACCATATAGTCAAGGACTGTGGGCAGATCAGCAGACTCTGGGGAAATATGCTTCCCAGAGCACCATATGTAAAATCTTTTCCACTTAGAATTATAAGTAGTTCTGGTGGAAGTTTTCCTAGAAGCCTTTAGAATATCCATAACACCTTGGGAGAGGTGTAAATCAGCAAACTCTAACTCTTCAAGAGCCAGGCTTCAAGATTGAGAGATTTGAGATTCAGGTACCAAACCTTCCCCTGAGCACAGGTTAACAGGTTGTAATTCCTGGGAAGAGCCAGGGGAAGATGGACCGTTAAGGACAATAGGAGAGGATACCAGGGCTGTCTGGCCCAGTCTGGAGCAATCAGGATCACTTTGCAGGGTTGAGACCTGATTTTGACTAGTACTTTGAACAGGAGAGGGAAGGGGGGAAAGCATACAGGAACTTCCCTTCCCAACTGAGAACTAAGGCATCCAGGGGACTGAGCCCAACACTGGGGGCCTGCAGCAAAAAATTGGGAGTTGGTGATTATCTGGGGCTGCAAAAAGATCTGTCTGTGGGGTGCCCCATCTGGAGAATATCACCTCCAAAACCAGGGGATCCAGTGACCATTCATGATGGCCCTGAGATATCCTGCTGAGAGCATCTGCCAGGACATTGTCCTTGCCTGGGAGGTGTACTGCTGAGAGGGAAGTGTTCAGGGAATAAGCCAGACACCACAACTTCATTGCTTCTGTGCACAAGACTGTAGACGGAGTGCCTCCTTGCTTGTTGATGTACCACATTGTAGTGGTATTGTCTGTTCTGATCTAAATGACTTTGTTCTGAACAGACTTGGAAAAAGCTTGAAGTGCTAGAAATACTGCTCTGAGTTCCAACAGATTGATGTGAAGCAGAGATTCCTGAGGAGACCACAACCCCTGGGTGGTCAGGTCACCCAAGTGAGCTCCCCACCCCAAGAGGGAGGCATCTGTAATAAGGATTAAAGAGTAAGACTGAATGGCAAAGGGAACTCCTTGTCTTAGATTGTTCTGATCCTGCCACCACGGCAAGGCCTGGATCAGAGTTCGAGTTACTGGGATCAGTTTGGTCAGGGGATCCTTTTTCTGAGACCAAAAGGCTCTCAAATGGAACTGAATGTCCCTCATCTGAAATCTTGCTCCCTGCACCACTGCTGTAGAAGCAGCCATGTGCCCCAGGAGCTGCAGAAAGTGCCTTGCTGGTCGAGACACCTGTAGGTTGAAAGAGAAGGCCAGTGTGATAAGGGTCCTTGCCCTGTCCAGGAGAAGGAAGGCTCTGGCCTTTTCTGTATCTAGCTCTGCGCCTATGAAGGTGAGGAGCCGAACAGGCTCTAGAACTGACTTTGAAGGATTCAGAAGGAAACCCAGAGAGGTGAGCAGTTGCTGAGTTATCTGTAAGTGTAACTTGACTTGGTCTGGGGACTGGCCTACTATGAGCCAGTTGTCCAGGTATGGGAAGATGGCAGTCCTTTGCCTTCTTAGAGAGGCAACTACTACTGCCAGGCATTTTGTGAACACCCTTGGAGCAGAGGTTAGAACGTAGGGCATTGCTCTGAACTGGTAATGGCCTGACGGCAACTCGAACCTGAGGTACTTTTGTTGGGAGTTTCTGATGAGAATATGGAAATACGCATCCTTGAGGTCCAGGGAAACTAGCCAGTCCCCTGGCCTTAGAGAGGGTAGAATTATTCCCAGAGTCACCATTTTGAATTTTGGCTTTAAAAGGTGCTTGTTTAAATATCTGAAATCCAGGATGGGCCGCCATTCTCCTGTCTTTTTTGGGGGTGAGGAAGTACCTGGAGTACAATCCTTTGCCCTGGTGTAGGGGTGGAATCCTTTCCACAGCTCTGAGAGCCAGGAGGGAAAAGACCTCTGCCTCTAGGACAAGTGCCTCTGAGGAATTTGCAGATGGAAAGGATCTGGCTCTCAGCTTTGGAAATTTTTTGAAGCTCAGAACCAGTTCCTGGCTTACTACTTCCAGGACCCACTTGTCTGATGTTAGAGACTTCCAGTCCTGGACAAAGTAAGCCAGCCTGCCCCCTACAGGTAGTGCAGAATCGGACATGGCAAACCCATCAGGGTGCCTGTTTGGCAGGGGGTTTTGGCTGAGGGGTGGAAGCAGGTCTGCTTGTACCCCTTCTGCCTCTCCTTCTAAAGAAGCCCCTCTGAGCATAGGCAGAAGAGGAGGCCTGGGCTTGGTCAAAAGGCCTATGAAAAGGCCTGCCCCTGCCCCTGGGATGCTGCCTCTGAGGAGTGGCCTGCCTCTCCTTGGCCTGGGCACTCCTATAGGTGGTCCTATATTCGTCCATTTTCTTCATGTAATTCTCTGTTTGCTCCCCAAACAGAGAATTACCACAACAGGAAAATCCATGGCCTTAGTCCGGGTATCCTGTGACAGGCTAGTACATCTGAGCCAAGCCATTCTACGAAGTGCCACAGATGTAGCCATGACTCTAGATGACACATCATTGGAGTCCACTGCAGCATGGAATTGCAACTTGGATGCCTCAATACCATCAGCAGCCACCTGCTCCAGCTCCTTGGCAAGCTGGCCAGGGACCTGTTTTGCTAAAGCCATGACAGTGTCCCATCTGGATTTCTAATACCTAGCAGTATAGGCCATATAGTTGGCCTGTCTGAGTCCCAAGGATGCTGCCATGTACTGTTTCTTTGCCATGGCATCAATCCTCCTGGAGTCCTTGTCTGGGGGGGTGTGAAGCCAAGAAATATTTGCCTTATCAAAGGCTGCAGCCTGCACTACCCTAACATGGCTGCATTGTTGTGTAAGGAACTCCATATCTGAGCCTGACCATGTATACCTCTTGTCCATTCTTTTATCCACAGGAGGTATGGTATTAGGAGTCTTTAAAATCTTAAATGTCTGTTTCCCAAAAGATTTGTGTAAGGGAACAGACAGCCTCCTAGACTCTGGGATATCCATCATTTCCACATAGTCAGGCTCCTCCTGGTCATGCACAGCTTCTTCCATAGGAAGCTGGAGGGTTTCAGCCACTTTTTTATAAAACATGAAATGGGAGGGGGACTCAGAAAGCCTAGGAGGAGACACTCCTGAAGGTCTGTCTGGGGAGATGTCCGGGTCAATGGGCACATCCAGACTTTCAAAACCACACATTCACTTTCCTCATACTCCTCTTCCTCCTCCTCTGGTTCATAATATTCCTCTAAATCATAATCTTGAACCGGTGGAACTGGCTGAACCGAGTGTCTCCCTGATGGTGCCAGTTAGGTCGGAACCGGGGAAAGCGACTGCACAATTTTTATCGCTTTGGCTATTTCTTCAGCGGTTGGAGAAGAAAGTTTTGGATCCACACCAGCTGATTTTTTCCTTTCTTGTTCTCTTAGCTGGAACCGACTCCTCAGAATCAGATCTCCTTTTGCCCAAAGAAGTCTCGCTCTGGTCAGAGGGCACTCCTTCTGGTTCAGTTTGAACTGAACCGGGCTGGCCATCCAGTTCAGTGGACTTTTTGGCCTCCTTTTCCCTGAGCCTACCAACTCTTTTTTCTAGGGTAGCTGCAGGAAAATTTTTACAAATCTGGCAGTCTGCATTGAGGTGGTCAAACCCCAGACAATAAACACAGGTGGTGTGGGGGTCAGCCTTAGCAAAAACTTCCCCACACACACTGCAGTGTTGAAACCCAGTGGGCCCCGGTTTTTCTTTTGGGTTTCTCAGACATAGTGCTAGTCCTAACCAAACTTACCCTTTTAATGGCAATCCACCAGGCAAGACCCTCTTATCGGTTCCTGACCATGTCACGGGTTGTGGAAAAAAACTTAATAAAATCTGTTTTTTTAGAACTGATAAGAACCGGTAACCACACTCTAAAAGTTCAGATAAAGATTTTTTAACAACTTGATCGGTTCAAACCAATCCGATGAACCGTTTACAAGTTCCACACAGAATAGGAAATAATATAAACCTATTTAGTACTCATAAATACCACAGACAGAGACTGAACCGACAGGTTACGGTTTAAATTCGGTCGAAAACCAAGAAAAGCGGTACTTTAACCGACAAATTGAACCGAGCAGAAGAAGAAATCTCCGGAGCGACTGTTCAGTGAGGCGGAGTAAAGAATCTGACGGTTTTTTAAACAGCAACAGACAGAGTCTCAACCGAGCTCGAGCTCAGCGTTCCATGCCTGGCATGGAAAGTTAACTCTTTCATCTCCGGGGCAGTTCGAAGGTTGGGACTCACTGCTACTGTCAGAATACAGCAAGACTTCATGTTGTTTGAATGACTATCTCAGCGTCTACCCTCCAACCGCCTCAGTAACTTTTTTTCTGAGGAGGTGTAGCGTAACTAACCTAAACAGGACTAACCTAACCTAAAAATCGGACACAAGTTAGTCCGAATGACCCCTGTAAGAAGGGTCAACAATAAAGTCTTCACAGTTCAGCCATTGAGGGAGTGAAGATCATAAACACAGAAGTGAGCTTGGGGGATGGTGGGTGGGCATGTGAATGAGTGGTGGAGACCTCACCCAAGAAAATCAAGAATTATGGTAGGTATGTAATTTCCATATCTTCCTGGACATAAAGTCTCCACCACTCATTCACAGTAATGAGAGAGTACTGAGCTAAATAATCCCCCGAGACGGGTAGCAGGAGATAAAGAGCTCACGTGCTTAGGACAGAAGTCTGTTAACAGTGGTCCTGCCAAATGATAGATGTTGTCTGGCATGGACAGCCAAGGTGTAGTGCTTTACGAAAGTATGCATGGAGCTCCAGGTAGCGCACTGCAAATATCTGCAATGGGCACATTACAGTTTATGCCACAGATGCCACGACTGCTCTGGTAGAGCGAGCGTACACTCTGCCTTCCAGCTTGACCTGTGCCATAGAATAGCAGTGGCGAAGGCATGCCACTAGCCACGCTAAAATGCATCTGATAGCAACAGGTTGACCCAACCGGGTCTCGCTGAAGGAAACAAACAGTTGTTGAGCCTTGTGAATGTCTTTTGTTCTATCTAGATAGAACCGCAATGCTCTCTTAACATCTAGTGAATGAAGGGTATGTTCCCCTTCATTCTAGAAGTTCGCAAAGTAGGTAGGAAGAACCAAAGATTGGTTTAGATATACTGTAATGGTAAGTTCTTATGTAACTGCAATATCTTACTTCAAGAGGGTTCCTGCAGTAGGTCATCACATACAGGACTGAATAACAAGCAGTCCCAAAGAAAAGCAAAAATACAGGTGCATCTGGGAGGAGAAGTCGCCATGTGGAATCATGACAGGAGGCCTTGCAGGACTGCAAGACTGAAGCCAGTTCTGCGCCGAGAGACAATGTCCAAACTGTAATGCTTAGTGAAGGTGTGAACAGACGACCAGGTGGCCGCAGCACAGATCTCTGCTGTGGACACATTCCTAAAAAAGGCAGTAGAAGTCGCTACGCTATGGGTGGAGTGGCCTTTGACTGCCCCCGGAAGGGACTTCCCATATTTTGTGTATGAAAAATGGATGCAGTTAGCAAGCCATCAAGAGATGGTCTGCTTGGAAATAGCCTTGCCCTGGCACTGAGGGGCAAAGGCTATGAACAGTTGGCTAGATTTTCTAACCTCTGTAGTCCTGTTCGTGTAGTACCTCAGGATCCGGTGCACATCAAGGGTGTGTAGCAGGCGTTCCCCCCTGTTGAAATACTGTGGATAGTACACCAGTAATTCCACGCTCTGGTTCAAAGTGGTTTCTGAAACTACTTTGGGCAAAAAAGAAGGGTTAATCCGAAGGACTACTCTGTTCTGATGAAAAACCAAATAAGGTTTTTTACAGACGAAGGCCTGTAATTCCGAAACCCTTCTGGCTGAAGTAACAGAGACTAAAAATAAAGTCTTCCAGGAAAGGAAGCGTAAGTTGCAAAATGAAGCTGGTTCAAATGGTGGTAAGGTCAGCTTCTCGAGCATGAAATTCAGGTCTCAGGGAGGACAAGGATTCCGGATCGGAGGTTTCAAATGAAGGATGCCTTTCAAAAAGGTTTTGGCAACCTCTAGCTGAGCCAAGGTTTTGCCCTCCACTGGGAGGTGGTAGGCCGACACTGCAGAGAGGTGGACCTTAATAGAGGAATAGCTAAGGCCTGCCTCAGACAGGTGTGTGAGGTACTCTAGAATCTGGGATGCCGAGCACAAAAATGGATCCCAGCTCCTTGCTTGGGCCTATATCATGAATCTTTCCCACTTCATAGTGTAAGTGGATCTAGTAGAGGGTTTTCTGGCCTCCACTAGAATGTGCGCAACCTGCAAAGAGACCCAACTGCGAGAAATCACTATGTCCACAGGTGCCACACATGAAGGCGGAGAGACTGAAGGCTCGGATGCACCAGGGTGTCTGCTCCTCAGTCAGGAGGTCTTGGGAAATGGGCAAAGGAACCGGGGGTTCCAGTGCCAAGTGTTGCAGAAGAGGGAACCAAATTTGGCGTGGCCAAAGAGGAGCAGTCAGGATTGCATGGGCCCCCTCGTGCTGAAGTTTCACCAGAAATTTCTGAATGAGAGGAAAGGGAGGAAAGACGTACAGGAACCCCCTGTCCACGAAAGAGACAGCGTGTCTCACCAAAAAGAACCATGCCCGGGTACGAGCAAACAGAAGATGGGTAGTTTTGCATTGTATGGGGAGGCGAACAGATCCATCTCTGGCCAACCCCATCGAAGAAAAAGATCTTCGACTACCTCTAACTTTAGCTCCCACTCATGGGCCCTGGCCACTGATTGACTGACTGTCCACCAGGATGTTGGTGACACCCGGAACGTGGACTGCTGTCAAGTAAAGGCTGTGCTGAATCGCCAAGTACCACACCCTCATGGCTTCTCTGCAAAGAGGGTATGACCGTGTTCCTCCCTGTTTGTTTATATACCAGACAGTGGACAGGTTGTCCATCTGTACCAAGAGAGATCACGGAACCAACAGCGACTGGAATGCCTAAAGAACCGCCCTGATCTCCAGAACATTGATGTGGAGCAAGAACCTTGTGTCCTGTGAGACCCCAGATGAGCTCCCCAGCCCAGATATTAGGTGTCCGTAGTGAGAATTTGAGTCGGAACTACGGGAAGGAAAGGAATTCCCTTTGATAAGTTCGAGAGGTCTTGCCACCAGTGAAGATCTCGCTGAAGGCTGTTGAAGATCATGACTTTTTGGTTCATGTCATCTGTCCTCTGGTCCCATTGGACTCAAAGAAACCATTGGGTAACCCTCATGTGAAGCCTGGCCATTGGGACTGTCGAAATGGCATCCGCCATCAGTCCCAATAAGCGAAGCACTGAGTGTGCTGGGATCCATCCAGCCTGTACCACGAGAGTGGCTTGAGAAGCTAGGGTCTTGGCCCGATCCGATGGCAGGAAAGCCTTGCCCTGAACTGTGTCCAGCAGAAGCTCCAATGAACTGGAGCCTCTGGGAAGGTACTATCTGGGACTTGGGAAAATTGACCATTATGCCCAATAAAGCAAACAAGCTCAGAGTGAAAGAGAAGGACTCTTTCAGGTTGGTAGGAGAGGGTGCTGAGAGGAGCCAGTCATCCAAGTACAGGAAAACATAAATGCCTTGGCGGCACAGAAAAGCCGTCACCACCGCTAGGCATTTGGTGAACACTCAGGGGGCAGAAGATAGGCCAAACAAAAGTGCTCTGAATTGGAAATGCTTCTCCAGGAAAACAAAATGGAGAAAACGGCCGTGGGCCAGGAGGATTGGGATATGCAGGTAAGCATCCTGCATGTCCAGGGAGCACAGTCAAGAATTGGGGTGGAGCAGGGGGAGGAGCCCCGGAAGGGTCAACATACGAAACTTCTTGTATTCGACGAAGATGTTTAGTGTGCTGAGGTCCAGGATCGGTCTCAGGTCGCCCACTTTCTTTGGAACCAGGAAGAAGTGGGAGTAGAATCCCCTTCCTATTTGGTTTGACAGGACGGGCTCAATGGCCTTCTTTAGAAGTAGTGCCTGTATCTCCTGAGAGTCTCTGGGGACCTGAGCCCAGGGACAGTAGGACCGGCCCGGTGGCTGAGGGGCTGGAATTTCGCTGAATTCTATCGAGTGACTCCACTGGATGAGCTGAAGCACCCAAGTTTCTGCAGTGATGAACCTTCAACCTTCCAGATGGAGGCCGAACCTCCCTCCAACCGGTTCCTCCTGAGATATTGGAGATAGCGGAAGGAGGGGAAAGGAGTCAGGACACCGAGGGGAAGGAAGCTTTTGCCCCAGAGGCCTGTTTTTGAAATTTGGTCTGTAGGGTTTGAGCACCCGACCCAGGTGCACGGTTCTTTGCCTGGCGTTTAGCCTGGAATTGTTCCACCTACTTTGGCGCCTTAAAGGCTACTTTTTCTGGCCCGTCTTGTATAAGGAACGGACGTCCCTTAAGGAGTGTCCACTCTCCTGCAACCTGGTAATGGTGTCTTTAGCGTCGTCGCCAAAGAGGACATAACCCATGATAGGGGCGTCCAACAGAGAGGACTGCACGTCCTGCGCCAGTCCCACTATATGGAGCCAGGAGAGTCACCAGAGGCAGATCCCCGTGGCTGCCGCTCTAGCCACCGAATCCATCGAGTCATAGGTAGCCCAAAGGGTGTGACGACATGAGGATTTCTCCATCCTAACTTTTTCCAACAGCTTCTTCCTCACGGTTTCATCTTGAACTTCCTGGAGGTCCCTTTCAAATCCAAAAGAGAAGCTTTTTGAAAGGCGACCATGTGCGAGACGTAATTATGGGAACATATCACACAAGAGGAAGAAGAGTATATTTTGTGCCCAAATTGGTCGAGTTGATGCGAGTACTTGTTGGGAGGCGAAGAGCTCAGATGTTTGGGCTGGGCTGAACGGTTATGAGCGGCCATGGTGACCATAGAGTCAGCCTTGAGATGGGAGGTAAGATGAGCTATCCCTTCTGGGGAATAATAGGTGCGGTCAGCTTTGTGTGAGACCGCTGGAATGGAGGACGGCTGCTGCCAGACTGTGGTCACAAGGTCCTCGTGTGGTCCCATCCATGGGGGGATAGGGTCCAAGGTGGCCAGATCCAGGTGCTCCACAAGATGTTTTCTTTGTGGATCAACCTCTTTGGACAGCCAACCACCTTAATTGAACGCAACAAGTCTCCAAAAGAGGGATCCTCCAGAGGCAACTTTAGGGAGTCTTTCGGAGGGACCTCTACGGGAGATCTGGGGTCCGACGCATCCAAGTCGGAATCTGTGTCAAAGGGCTCAGAGCCACTAGGTACAGAAGGGTCTGGCTCTGTAATGCCTACTTAGATAGAGGTCATTGCTCTAGCTCGAGGAGGTGGTGGGGAGGCAACCCTGGAGGTGGGTGTCTCTCTCACCGGCTGCCTTAACTCCGACACAAGTTGCGCTGTAGCCTCTTTCCACCACATAGTGATGGACTCATGGTCCGGTACCGGAGGAGGAGAAGGAAGAGGTGGCTGGTAACTCGGATATCTCAGGTACTGAGGATTGTGCCAGGACGGTTAATACAACGAGTGCCCTGGATAAGCCGGCGTGGGATGTCCAAGAGTAGGATAACCCGGCAGCAGGAAGGACGATGTCGGCTAGCCCGGCATCTGATAGGCCGGCATCAGATAACCCGGCGTCAAGAGACCCGGCGACGGAAGCATCTGGCTCGGCGTTGGGTACTGAATGACCAATGGAGGAGGAACATCTGGATATTGTGGCAGTCACAGAAACGTGGTACACACAAAACCATGACTGGGACATAAACATACCAGGATACACTATCTACAGGAGGGACAGGGAGGGTAAAAGAAGAGGAAGAGTAGCTCTTTACATAAAGGAAAGAATCAAAGCAACAGAACAAAAGGGAAAACAGGGAGGAGGAGAAGAAGCACTGTGGGTAAATTTGGAGACCGGCAATGGCACCACAATCTGCACAGGGGGTTGTATACAGACCCCCTTCTCAGGGGGAGGAAATGGACAAGGAAATGATAGAAAGAATACTTAGAATGGCAGAAAAAGGGGAGATATTGCTGATGGATGATATGAATTTGCCAGATGTTAACTGGAGTGCAGTTGTAGCAGCCACTTCAAAGAGTGAGGTTATTCTAGATGCCCTACAGGAGGCATGCCTTAGACAACTAGTACTGGAGCCCACTTGAGAGGGAGCAATCTTAGACCTGGTTCTCTCAAATGGAGATGAAGAGAGGATCACAGATGTAGAAGTGGGTAGCCATCTGGGAACTAGCGACCATCGAACAGTATGGTTCACAATAAACACAGCAATAGAGTCAAGCCATACAAAGGCAAAAGTACTGGACTTTAGGAGGGCTGACTTTGCCAAAATGGGTGAGTGCCTAATGAATGTACTAGCAAATGGGCAGGAAGGAGGGGTGGAAGAACAATGGGGAATAATAAAAACTGCCATCACAGAGGTAACAAGCCTTTGTGTGAAGCAAATAAACAAAACGAAACGATGTAAGAAACCACAATGTTTCTCAAAGGAAGTGGCAGTGAAGGTTCAAGAGAAAAAGAAAACATTCAGGAAGTACAAGGAATCACAGAAGGAGCAGGACAGAGAACTGTATCAGATAAAGCAAAAGGAAGCTGGGAAGGCAGTCAGAACAGCAAAGGCCCAAACCGAGGAAAAGATGGCCAACTCAGTTAAGAAGGGGGATAAAACCTTTTATAGGTACATCACAGAGCGAAGGAAGACAAAGGGAGGGTTAGTGAGGCTTAATAAAGAGGAGGGAGGGTGGGCAGAGGGTGACTGTGAAAAGGCAAAGATACTAAACAAATATTTTTGCTCAGTATTTACAAAGGAAGTGGGGGAGATACCTAAAACAAACAGTAGAAACACTCTGGACACAGAAGTTGATACCAGCCCATTTACAGAAGAAAGGGTTCTGAAAGAACTCTTAAAACTGAAGGTGGACAAAGCAATGGGGCCTGATGGGATTCATCCCAGAATTCTAAAAGAACTAAGGGTAGAACTAGTGACACCACCAACTACCCTATTTAACAAATCATGGGACGATGGGGTGGTACCCGAGGACTGGAGAAGGGCAGATGTGATTCCCCTTCACAAAAGTGGGAGCAAGGCAGAAGCAGAAAACTACAGACCTGTTAGTTTAACCTCAGTGGTAGGGAAAATGATGGAATCACTTCTGAAGGAAAGAAATGTCAGTATCTAGAGGCCAGAGGGCTCAGGACCCAAGGCAGCATAGATTCACAGCAGGAAGGTCATGCCAGACAAATCTGATAGATTTCTTTGACTGGGTGACCAAAGTAGTAGATCAGGGAGGGGCTGTGGACATGAGCATCCTAGACTTTAGCAAGGCATTTGACACAGTCCACACAAAAGATTAATATAAGTTAGCCAGCCTGGGACTGGGTCCCAAGATGACAGCCTGGGTAAAGAATTGGCTGGAGAATAGGACACAGAGAGTAACAGTAAATGGAGTCCACTCTGAAGAAAGGGGGGTTACTAGTGGGGTACCACAGGGTTCAGTATTAGGACCGGTCCTCTTCAATGTCTTTATAAGCGACATTGCAGAGGGACTGGAAGGAAAAGTATGTCTCTTTGCAGATGACACAAAGATCTGCAACAGAGTTGATGCACAAGGTGGGATGGAAAGGATGAGAAGGGACTTGGCAAGGTTAGATGAATGGTCAAATGTATGGCAGCTTAGATTCAATGCTAAGAAGTGCAAGGTAATCCACCTGGGAAACAAAAACCCAGGGGAAGAGTACACAATGGGGGGTGAGATACTAATAACAACAAAAATGGAAAGGGACCTGGGGGTAGTCATATCAGATGACCTAAAGGTGGGCAAGCAATGTGAGAGGGCAGCAAGGAGGGCTGGGGGGATACTGGGATGTATAGGGAGAGGCATCACCAGTAGAAAACAAGAAGTTATTATCCCTCTGTACAGACAGTTGGTGAGACCCCATCTGGAGTACTAGAGACCCAATCTCCGCAGACATAGACAGGATGGAGGCTGTCCAGAGGAGGGCAACTAAAATGGTGCAGGGTCTGCACCAGAAGACATATGAAGAGAGACTTAAGGAGCTGAATATGTATAGCCTCGAGGAAAGGAGGGAGAGGGAGTGGGGGGACATGATAGAAACTTTCAAGTACCTCAAGGGAATCAACAAAGTCCAAGAGGGTAGCATCTTTCAAAAAAAGAGGTTTGCAAGAACAAAGGGGCCCAATTTGAAGATAGAAGGGGAGGCGGCTCAGAGGTAATTTAAGGTATTTTTCACAGAGGGTTGTGGATGCATGGAATGGCCTTCTGGAGGAGGTTGTGGAGTCAAAAACAGTGGTGGAATTCAAGCATGCAGGGGACAGTAATAAGGCAATTCTAGGGGGTTGGGGGTAGGAAGAAGTAGGCTGCTGGTTAACTAGGATCTGCAGCTTATCCATTAGGTAGGGAAATGGGCAGACTGGGTGGGCCAAGCGGTCCTTATCTGCCGTCAAAATCTATGTTTCTATAACCATTGAATCACTAGTTACCACTGTTAAGGACAACTGATTCCAGACTCTAGTAACTCTTATTGTGAACCAAGAGCTTCTTTTTTTTTGGTTTACAACATTCTCCCTTAAGTTGCAAAGGATGTGCTCGAGTTTCATAAATGTTATTTCTGATATTTAGTCCCAGTTTATCCCATAAAAGATCATCAAGTGCTCTAAAAACCATACAAAGGTCACCTCTCATCCTACGGTATTCCAAGGAATAAAGTCCCAACTGGTCCAAAAGATCATAATTTAGATCCTTTACCTCATACATTCTCCTCGTTGTTTTCCTCTGTATTTTTTCCAGAGCATATTTTGAGCCCTGGTCTTGAGGGGACCAAAACTGAGCACAATACTCCAAATGCGGCCTTACTAAGGAAGTGTACAAGGGGAGTAACGCTTTACAACTATTACTTTGGATGTGCTTATTTATACAGTGAAGTATTCCTCCAGCTTTTTTAATAACTTGTTGGCAATGAAGTTTTGGACTAAAATCATTATTTACCCTTACACCCAGGTCCCTTTCATCCTCCACATCGTTCAAAGATTTACCTCCTAACTTATATTTAGCTAATACATTATTTTTCCCAAAGTGCATAACTGTACACTTATTTACATAAAAATTTAACTTATTTTTATCTGCTGAACGTTCAAGTTCACCAAGTGCGAACTGTAGTGTATTTGCATCCTCTAGGTTGTTTACAACATGACCAATACAAGTGTCATCTGCAAATTTGGTTAACCATACTCCAACTGAAGTACTTAATGAGGAAATATATATATTAAAGAGACATGGGCCAAGCACAGAGCCCTGTGGGACTCTGCTAAACACCTGTTCCTGTCCTGAATAAAAGCCTTTTATACAGACTTGTTGAGTTCTATTGGTCAACCATGATTCCACCCATTTGGTAATATTACCATTTAAACCCATGTCTATCAACGCATCTAACAGTTCACTATGAGGGACCTTATCAAAGGCCTTTGAAAAAATACAAAAAAATGACATCGACTGCCTCATTTTTATCCAAGGCCATACTAACTTTACCAAAGAATTCCAGAAGATTTGTCTGACACAATCTGCCCTTAACAAAACCATGCTGGGAATAATCAAATGGAGCTACTTCCCCTATATATTCCTTGATAATTCCCTCTAGGATTTTACTTAGGATAGACGTCAGGCTAATAGGCCGATAGTTTGATTTTTCATGTTTAGAACCCTTTTTGAAGATGGGCACCACATTAGCTTGCCTCCATACATCAATAACTTGTCCTTCCTCAATGGATCTCATGAATAATGCTGCAATTGGACCAGATAAGGGAACAGCCAATTCTTTAAGAATACGAGGGTGAAGACCATCAGGGCCTGCTGATTTAATAGAATCCAACCCTTGTAGATGCCTTTGGATGTCTAATACTGTAATAAGCTGTGTTCCAGGTGTTATATGTAAATTATGATTTTTTTTTAGGTAAAGATTTCTTGTTAGAAACTGAGGTAAAATATAGATGACATAATACTGCCATATTGGAATTTTCTAATATCAATTTACCAGTCAGGTCGTTAAATGGGCCTAAAGCGGGAGTGGCACCCCTTTTATTATTTACAAATTTGTAGAAGGACTTACAATTATCCTTGACCTTTGTCGCTAAATTAACCTCATATTCCCTTTTTGCTTTTTTAACATAATTTTTAGTTGTCCTCAAAAGATTTTTATAATATTCCCAATTTTTCTGTATACCATTAAGTTTTGCCATTTTAAAAGCCCTGCTGATCGAGAAAGCCACTCAGATTGCCACCGCTTTAGGTAAAAATTATTTTGTGACATCTATGAGCTGGCTCCATTGAAGGAAGGTGTGGCACAACACTGGATTTAGGCACGCTCACGGGGGAAAAGGAGTGGCGATTCTGCAAGTGCAGAGCAGTGGCTTGACGATGTGCTGCCTGGTTTACTGGCAGCTTGTGAGCCACAAAATGTCTATGATTGCAATGAAACAGGTTTTTCTTCGATGTGTTGGCTTTGGCACACTGACTTTCAAGAACGAGCAACCTGTCGATGCTAAGAAAGCCAAAAAGTAGCTAAGTGTGCTTTGCTGATATAACTTGGCTGGGACTGATATGTGTGATTTACTAGTGATCGATAAATCAGCCCAGCCATGTTGCTCTACAGGAATAAGACACCTGCCAGTGCTCTATAGATCAAGCCAGTCATTCAGGCTGATCTGGGAGCTCTTTACAGAGTGGCTCAGAGCCTGGGACCGCAAACTAAGAGGCAGAAAAATTATTTTTTTGCTTGATAATTTTTCGGGTCTTCCCAGGCGGAAGGGCTTAGAAGAAAAAATTACTCACCTTAGTAATTATGTTTCTTCTAGTGGAGTCCTGCTGTATTCTGACAATTGCAGTTAGGTCCTGCCTTTCAACTGCCCCGGAGAACATAGGGTTAACTTTTTTATGCATGGCATAGAATGTTCATCTCGAGCTCGGTTGAAGCCTCTGCCCATTGTTATTCGAACTGCAACCGTCAGATCTTTACGAGCAAAAACTCACTAGCTGTTCTGTGTGGAAACTGTAAACTTTTTACAAGCCAACTGGCAAAATTATAATGTTTTTGGTTCTCAAAGGAAGACTCAAGTTAGGAAACCCAAAAACAGAAACCCATCAAATGAAACAACTTTCCACCCGAAGAAAAAATAGGGTGTAAAAGGGGCACCCCTAGGGTGCCAACACTGTTCCTGTCCACCCATATTCCAAAAACTAGGTTCTGAGAGGGGAGGCGGTGGGGGGTCAGAATACAGCAAGACTCCACTAGAAGAAACATAATTACTAAGGTGAGTAATTTTTTCTTCAAACAACATGAAGTCTTGCTGTATTCTGACAATTGCAGACTACCAAGCAGTACCTCCATGGAGGAGGGACAGAACCTACTATGGAAACAGGCTCTGCAGTACTGCTGTGCCAAACCGAGCATCACTCCTAGCCTGGATATCCAGAGAGTAATGCTTGGTGAAAGTATAGACAGTTTTTCAGGTGGCTGCTTGACAAATTTCTAAGAGAGGGATATCCCTGGCAGCAGCCAGGGAAGCAGCTGTACCTCTTGTGGAATGAGCCCTCAGGCCTGAGGGTGGAGTTCTACTCAGCTTTTCATTGCAGAATTGAATACAAGAGACAATCCACCTGGCAACAGATCTCTCAGTGGCAGGTTTGCCCTTCCCAACTTCTCCATAAATGAGGAACAACTGGAGGGATTCAAACCTGTGACCCTTGGTACGTTCTATGTAGTAGCTAAGGGCTCTTTTAACATCCAAACTATGTAACCTCCTCTCTCCCGAGGAAGAAAACAGGGAGAGATATAGACTGGTTGAAGTGGAAATCTGAAACCACTTTAGGCAAGAACTTTCTGTTAGTTCTAAGGACCACTTTTTCTCTGTGAAAAGAGTTGAAATCAGATTCCACTGACAGGGCTTGCAATACACTGATACGTCTGGCAGAAATAATGGCTACCAAAAACACAGTTTTCCAAGTCAAGTGCTTAAGTTCTGCTGAGGACAAAGGCTCAAAAGGGGGTTGCATAAGCTGAGCAATGCAAACATTAAGATCCCAAGCAGGAGCAGGATCCCTAAAGGGGGAACTGGTGTGAAGCAATCCCTTGAAAAACTTGCAGAATACAGGATGAGATGACAAAGAGGAAGACTTGCCTACAGACAGGAAAGCAGACACGGCTGCCAAGTGTACCTTGAGAGTAGCTGGTCTGAGACCTAGGCCATTAAGATGGACCATATGAAAAAATCACTCACCTTAGTAATGTTGTTTCTTCTAATGGACTCTTGCTGTATTCTGACAGCAGCAATGAGTCCCAACCTTGGAACTGCCACGGAGATGAAAGAGTTAACTTTCCATGCCAGGCATGGAACGCTGAGCTCGAGCTCGGTTGAGACTCTTTCTGTTGCTATTTAAACTCAAACCATCAGATCTTTACGAGCAAACTCACTAAGGCCCTGTGTGGAAGCTGTAAACCTACACTAGCCAACTGGCTACTAAACATAAAAACACATTTTTTGGTCCCAAAACAAAGACTCAAGTCAGGAGACCCAAAAAAGGAAAAACACAACACCAATTCACCCAAGAAAGGGGGTGAAAAACAACAAGGTGGGCATCTACTGAGTGCCAACACTGCCACTACCCACCCACATCCCAAAAACAGAGGTTCTGAGAGGAGCAGTCGGGGGAGAGGTCAGAATACAGCAAGACTCCATTAGAAGAAACAACATTACTAAGGTGAGTAATTTTTTCTTCAAACAACATGAAGTCTTGCTGTATTCTGACAGTAGCAGACAACCAAGCAGTACCTCCATGGAGGAGGGACAGAACCTACTTAGGAAATAGGCTCTGAAGCACAGCTGTGCCAAACTGAGCATCACTCCTAGCCTGGATGTCCAGAGAGTAATGCTTGGTAAAAGTGTTAACTGTTTTCCAGGTAGCTGCTTGATAGATCTCTAGAATAGGGATATCCCTGTCAGGAGCCAGGGAAGCAGCTGTACCTCTGGTAGAGTGAGCCCTCAGGCCTGAAGGTGGAACCTTACCCAGTTTTTCATAACAAAACTGGATACAAGAGACAATCCACCTGGCAATGGATCTTTTAGTGGCAGGGTTCCCTTTACCAACCTCACCATAAGTGAGGAACAGTTGGAGGGAGTCAAACCTGTGACCCTTGGTACGAGCTATGTAGTAGATAAGGGCTCTTTTCACATCTAAACTGTGGAGTCTCCTCTCGCCAGAGGAGGAATGGTCAGTGAAGTACACAGGAAGAGATACAGATTGATTAAGGTGGAAGTCTGAAACCACCTTAGGCAAATATTTCCTGTTAGTCCTGAGGAACACCTTATCTCTATGAAAGGAGATAAAGTCAGGCTCCACTGACAAAGCTTGTAACTCACTCATACATCTGGCAGAGGTGATGGCTACCAGAAATACAGTTTTCCAAGTCAAGTACTTAAGCTCTGCTGAAGATAAAGGCTCAAAAGGGGGTTGCATAAGCTTAGCAATGCAAACATTAAGATCCCAAGCAGAGGCAGGGTCCCTGAAAGGAGGGTTGGTGTGAAGCAATCCCTTGAAAAACTTGGAGAATACAGGGTGAGCTGAAAGAGAAGAGGGCTTACCTGTTGAGATAAAAGCAGAAACAGCTGCCAGATGCACCTTCAGGGTAGCTGGTCTAAGCCCCAAGCTATTTAAATGGATCACATAATCAAGGACTGTGGGCAGATCAGCAGACTCTGGGGAAGTATGCTTACCAGAGCACCATATGGAAAATCTTTTCCACTTGGAATTGTAAGTAGCCCTGGTGGAAGGTTTCCTAGAAGCCTTCAGAATGTCCATTATGCCTTGGGAGAGTTGTAAATCAGCAAACTCTAACTCTTCAAGAGCCAGGCCTTGAGATTGAGAGATTTGAGATTCGGGTACCAAATCCTCCCCTGAGCACAGGTTAACAGGTTGTGACTCCTGGGAAGACGGACTGCTAAGGACAGTAGGAGTGGATACCAAGGCTGTCTGGCCCAGTCTGGAGCAATCAGGATCATCTTACAGGGTTGGGGGGGGGGAAGCATAGAGGAACTTCCCTTCCTAACTGAGAACTAAGGCATCCAGGGGGACTGAGCCCAACACTGGGGGCCTGCAGGAAAAAAGGAGAAGTTGGTGATTGTCTGGGCCTGCAAAAAGATCTATCTGTGGGGTGCCCCATCTGGAAAATATCACCTCCAAGACCAGGGGATCCAGTGACCATTCGTGATGGCCCTGGGATATCCTGCTGAGAGCATCTGCCAGGACATTATCCTTGCCTGAAAGGTGAACTGCTGTGAGGGAGGTGTTCAGGGAATAAGCTAGAGACCACAACTTCATCGCTTCAGTGCACAAGGCTGTAGACCGAGTGCCTCCCTGCTTGTTGATGTACCACATTGTGGTGGTATTGTCTGTTCTGACCTGGATAACTTTGTTCTGAACATATTTGGAAAAGGCTTGAAGTGCTAGAAACACTGCTCTGAGTTCCAACAGATTGATGTGGAGCAGAGATTCCTGAGGAGACCAGCACCCAGGGTGGTCAGGCCAGCCCCCACCCCAAGAGGGAGGCATCTGTAGTAAGGATTAAAGAGTGAGACTGAGGACAAAGGGACTCCTTGTCTCAGATTGTTCTGATCCTGCACCACTGTAGGGCCTGGATCAGGGTTCGAGTCACTGGGATCAGTTTGGTCAGAGGGTCCTTCCTTTGAGACCAAAAGGCTCTCACATGAAACTGAATGTCCCTCATCTGAAATCTTGCTTCCTGCACCACTGCTGTGGAAGCAGCCATGTGCCCCAGGAGCTGTAGAAAATGCCCTGCTGGTCGAGACACCTGCAGGGTGAATGAGGAGGCCAGAGAGATAAGGGTCCTTGCCCTGTCCAGGGGAAGGAAAGCTCTGGCTTTTTCTGTGTCTAGCTTTGCACCTATGAAGCTGAGGAGATGGACAGGCTCTAGAACTGACTTTGAAAGGTTCAGGAGGAAACCTAATGAGGTGAGCAGTTGCTGAGTTATTTGTAAGTGTGACTTGAATTGGTCTGGGGACTGGCCTACTATAAGCCAGTCATCCAGGTAAGGGAAGATGGCAATCCTTTGCCTTCTTAGAGAAGCAACTACTACTGCCAGGCATTTTGTGAACACCCTAGGAGCAGATGTCAGACCAAAGGGCATTGCTCTGAACTGGTAATGGCATGAGGGCAGCTCGAACCTGAGGTACTTTCGATGGGAGCTTCTGATGAGAATATGGAAGTAGGCATCCTTGAGGCCCAGGGACACTAGCCAGTCCCCTGGCCTTAGAGAGGGTAGAATTATTCCCAGAGTCACCATTTTGAATTTTGGTTTTAAAAGGTGCTTGTTTAAGTATCTGAGATCCAGGATGGGCCGCCATTCTCATGTCTTTTTTGGGGTAAGGAAGTACCTGGAGTACAATCCTTTGCCCTGGTGTAGGGGAGGAACCCATTCCACAGCTCTCAGAGCTAGGAGGGAAGAGACCTCTGCCTCCAGGGCAAGTGCCTCCGAGGGATTTGCAGGTGGATAGGATCTGGTTCTCAGCTTTGGAAATTTTTTGGAGCGAGAACCAGTAGCTGGCTTACTACATCCAGGACCCACTTGTCTGATGTTATAGACATCCAGTTCTGGACAAAGGAAGCTAGCCAGCCCCCTACAGGTGGTGGAGAATCGGCCCTGGCAAACCCATCAGGGTGCCTGCTTGGCAGGGGGTTTTGGCTGAGGGGTGGAAGCAGGTCTGCTGGTACCCCTTCTGCCTCTCCCTCTAAAGAACCCCCTCTGAGCATATGCAGAAGAGGAGGCCTGGACTTAGTAGAAAGGCCTGTGAAAAGGCCTGCCCCTGCCCCTAGGAAGCTGCCTCTGAGGAGTGGCCTGCCTTTCCTTGGCCTGGGCACTCCTGTAGGAGGTCCTATACTCCTTCATTTTCTTCATGTAATTCTCTGTTTGCTCCCCAAACAATGAATTACCAACAACAGGAAAATCCATGGCCTTAGTCTGGGTATCCTATGACAGGCTAGTACATCTGAGCCAAGCCATTCTGCGAAGTGCCACAGATGTAGCCATGACTCTTGATGACACATCATTTGAGTCCACTGCAGCATGGAATTGCACCTTGGATGCCTCAATACCATCAGCAGCCACCTGCTCCAGCTCCTTGGCAAGCTGGCCAGGGACCTGTTTTGCTAAAGCCATTACAGTGTCCCATCTGGATTTCTGATATCTAGCAACATAAGCCATATAATTCGCCTGTCTGAGTCCCAAGGATGCTGCCATGTACTGTTTCTTTGCCATGGCATCAATCCTCCTGGAGTCCTTGTCTGGGGGGTGTGAAGCCAAGGGAATATTTGCCTTATCATAAGCTGCAGCCTGCACTACCCCAACATGGCTGCATTGTTGTGTAAGGAACTCCGTATCAGAGCCTGACAATGCATACCTCTTGTCCATTCTCTTATCCACAGGAGGTATAGTGTTAGGAGTCTTTAAAATTTTAAATGTCTGTTTCCCAAAAGATTTATGCAAGGGAATAGACAGCCTCCTAGACTCTGGGATATCCATCATTTCCACAAAGTCAGGCTCCTCTTGGTCATCCACAGCTTCTTCCATAGGAAGCTGGAGGGTTTCAGCCACTTTTTTATAAAACATGAAATGAGAAGGGGACTCAGAAAGCCTAGGAGGAGACACTCCTGAAGGTCTGTCTGGGGAGATGTCTGGGCCAATGGGCACATCCAGACTTTCAAATCCACATTCACTTTCCTCATACACCTCTTCCCCCTCCTCCGGTTCATAGTACTCCTCTAAATCATAATCTTGAACCGGTGGAACCGACCGAACCGAGCGCCTCCCTGATGGTGCCGGTTCAGTCGGAACCGGGGAAAGCGACTGGACAATTTTGATCGCTTTGGCTATTTCTTCAGTGGTTGGAGAGGAAAGTTTTGGCTCCACACCAGCTGATTTTCTAGTCCTCTTTGCTGGAACCGACTCCTCAGGTCGGATCTCCTTGCCCAAAGAAGTCTCGCCCTGGTCAGAGGGCATTCCTTCTGGTTCAGTCTGAACCGAACCGGGCTGGCCATCCGTTCAGCTGACTTTTTGGCCTCCCTTTCCCTGAGCCTACCAACTCTCTTTTCTAGGGTAGCTGCAGGAAAATTTTTACAAATCTGGCAGTCTGCATTGAGGTGGTCAAACCCCAGACAATAAACACAGGTGGTGTGGGGGTCAGCCTTGGCAAAGACTTCCCCACACACACTAGTGTTGAAACCCAGTGGGCCCGGTTTTTCTTTTGGGTTTCTCAGACATTGTGCCAGTCCTAACTAAACTTACCCTTTTAATGGCAATCCGCCAGGCAAGACCCTCTTATCGGTTCCTGACCGTGTCACGGGTCGTGGAAAAAAACATAAAAAAATCCGTCTTTTTTAGAACCGATAAGAACCGGTAACCGCACTCTTAAAGTACAATTTAGGATTTTTAAACAACTTGATCGGTTCAAACCGAACCAATAAACCGTTTACAAGTTCCACACAGAATGAGATTAATAAATGACCTATCTAGTACTCACGAATAACACAGACAGAGACTGAACTGACAGGTTGCGGTTTAAATTTGGTCGAAAACCGAGAAAAACGGTACTTTAACCGACAAATTGAACCGAGCAGAAGGAGAAATCTCCGGGGCGACTGTTCAGTGAGGCGGAGTAAAGAATCTGACGGTTTGAGTTTAAACAGCAACAGAGTCTCAACCGAGCTCGAGCTCAGCGTTCCATGCCTGGCATGGAAAGTTAACTCTTTCATCTCTGGGGCAGTTTGAAGGTTGGGACTCACTGCTACTGTCAGAATACAGCAAGACTTCATGTTGTTTGAAAATCCAGAACTGTAGGCAATTCAGCAGAGTCTGGAGTAATATTCTTCTTAGAACACCAAATGCTGAATCTTTTCCATTTGGAGTTGTAAGTCTTTCTGGTGGAAGGCTTTAAAGAAGCCTAAGGATATCCAGAACCCTTGGAAAGATGCAGATCTGCAAATTCTAACTCTTCAACAGCCAAGCCTTGAGCTTGAGAGACTGAAGATTGGTACCAAATCCTCCCTGAGAGGATGTTAACAGGTTGTAATTCCTGAGAAGATGGATTGTTAGGGACAGTAACAAGGGATACCATGGCTGCCTGGCCCAGTCTGGAGAAATCAGAATCACTTTGCATGGTTGTGACCTTATCTTGACTAACACTCTGAACAGGAGAGGGGAAGGGAAAGCATACAGAAATTTCCCTTCCCAGTTCAGAATCAGAGCAACCAAGGGGACTGAGCCCAAGACTGGGGGCCTGCAACAAAAGAGAGGAAGTTGGTGATTGTCTGAGGCTGCAAAACGATCCATCTCTGGACTGCCCCATCTTGAAAAAATCACTTTCAACACCAGAGGATCTAGGGCCCATTCATGATGGCCCTTGGATATTCTGCTCAGTGCATCTGCTAGGACATTGTCCTTCCCTGGGAGGTGAACTGCTATCAGAGAGGTTTGCAAGGAATAGGCCAGGAACCACAACTTAATTGCTTCTGTGCACAAGGCCATAGACCGAGTGCCTCCTTGCTTGTTGATGTACCACATGGTGGTGGTGTTGTCTGTCCTGACCTGAACCACCTTGTTCTGTACAGATCTGGAAAAAGCTTGCAGTGCCAGAAACACTGCTCTGAGTTTCAAGAGACTGATCTGGAGTAGAGATTCCTGAGGCGACTACAGTCCCTGGGTGGTAAGTTCCTCCAAATGGGCTCCCCAGCCCAGCAGAGAAGCATCTGTGGTGAGGACCACTGAATGAGGCTGAGTGACAAATGGAACCCCTTGCCTCAAATTGTCCTGATCCTGCCACCATTGCAGAGTTCAAGTCACTGGAATTAGTTTGGTAAGGGAATCCTTTCTTTGGGACCAAAAAGCTCTTAAGTGGTACTGAATGTCCCTCACTTGGAATCTTGCACCCTGGAACACTGCTGAGGAAGCTGCCATTGTGGCCCAGTAGCTGAAGGAAATGCCTTGCTGGTCGAGACACTGAAGGCTGAGCAGAAGAGGCCAGTTCCAAGAGGGTCCTTGCCCTTTCCAGGGAAGCAAGGCTCTTGCTTTTATCATATCAGTTCTGCACCTATGAAGGTGGGAGCTGCACTGGTTCGAGAACTGACTTTGGTAGATTGAGAAGGAATCCTAAAGAAGTGAGCACTTGTTGGGCTATTTGCAGGTGTGACTTGACTTGGTCTGGAGACTGACCTACTATGAGCCAGTCGTCTAAGTATGGGAACATGGAAATATTTTATCTTCTTAGGAAGGCAACAACTACTGCCAGGCACTTTGGGGTTGATGTTAGGCCAAAGGGCATTGCTCTGAACTGATAGTGGCCTGAGGGCAACTTGAATCTGAGGTACTTTCTGTGGGAGCACCTGATGGGAATGTGAAAGTAGGCATCTTTGAGGTCCAGGAGGCTAGCCAGTCCCTGGCCTTACAGAGGAAGGATAATTCCTAGAGTTACCATTTTGAATTTTGGCTTTAAAGATGTCTGTTCAGATATCTTAGGTCCAGGATGGGTCGCCACTCTCCTGTCTTTTTGGGGGTTAGGAAGTACCTGGAGTACAATCCTTTGCCCCAGTGTAGGGTAGGAACTCTCTATACAGCTCTGAGAGCTAGGAGAGAAGAAACCTCTGCCTCTAGGGCAAGGGTCTCTGAGAGATCTGCAGGTGGAAAAGATCTGGCTCTCAGCTTGGGAAATTTTTTGAAGCTGAGAACCAGACCCTGGCTTACTACTTCCAGGACCCACTTGTCTGATGTAAGAGACATCCAGTCCAGGACAAAGTAAGCCAGCCTGCCCCCTACTGGTATAGGAGAATCGACCCGGTCAGACCCATCAGGGTGTCTGCTTGGCAGGGGCTTTAGGCTGAGGGGTGGATGCAGGTCTGCTCATCCCCCTTCTGCCTCTCCCTCTAAAGAACCCCCTCTGCGAAAAAGAAGAAGAAGAGGCATGTGCTTGGTAAAAAGGCCTTTGGAAAGGCCTGCCCCTGCCCCTGGACTGCTGCCTTTGAGGAGTTGCTTACCTTTCTTTGGCCTGAGCACTCCTGTAAGTGGTCCTGTACTCATCCATTATGTTCATGTAATTCTCTGTCTGCTCCCCAGAGAATTACCACTACAGAAAAATCCATGGCCTTAGCCTGGGTATCCTGTGAGAGGTTAGTACATCTGAGCCAAGCCATTCTCCGAAGAGCCACAGATTTAGCCATGACTCTTGATGATACAGCCTTGGAGTCTACGGCAGCATGAAACTGAACTTTCGATGCCTCAATCCCATCTGCAGCCACCTGCTCCAGCTGCTTGGCAAGCTGGGTAGGGGCCTGTTTAGCCAGTGCCAGTACAGTGTCCCACCTGGACTTCTGGTACCTGGCTGCACAGGCCATATAATTAGCCTGCCTGAGTCCCAAAGATGCTGCCATGTACTGCTTCTTTGCCATGGCATCAATCTTCCAGAGTTCTTGTCTGGGGGTGTGATGCCAAGGGAATGTTTGCCTTATCACAGGCAGCAGCCTGCACAACCCCAACATGGCTGCACTGTTGAAAAAGGAACTCCGTATCTGAGCCTGAAAGAGTATACCTCCTGTCCATTCTTCTGTCCACAGGAGGTATAGAATTGTGAGACTTAAGAATTTTTTGTGTCTGTTTCCCAAAAGATTTGTGGAGGGGAATAGACAGTCTCCTGGACTCTGGGATGTCCATCATCTCTATGTAGTCAGGCTCTTCCTGATCCTCTACTGCCTCCTCCACAGGAAGCTGGAGGGTATCAGCCACCTTTCTGTAAAACATGTAGTGTGAAGGGTACTCAGAAAGCCTAGGAGGAGAAACACCTGAAGGTCTGTCTGGGGAGATGTCCGGGTCAGTAGGCACATCCAGACTTTCACCATCACCATAATCATCCTCATACTCTCCCTCCTCCTCAAACTCCGGTTCATAAAATTCTTCTAGGGTATAATCCGGAACTGGGGGAACTGACCGAACCGAGCCCCTACCAAAAATCAATGGCGGTTCAGTCTGAACTGATCAAAGCGATTCCATAATCCTAATTGCTTTGGCTATTTCATCGGCAGTAGGAGTATGAGATTCTGGATCCGAACCGGTTGACTTGCATTTTCTTTTTCTTTTTGTCAGAACCGATTCCTCAGGAATCAGCTCTCCTTTTGCCCAAAGAAGTATCGCCCTGGTCAGAGGGCACTCCTTCTGGTTAGGTTGGAACTGAACCGGGCTGGCCATCCGGGTCAGCGGACTTCTCGGCCTCCCTTTCCCTCAGTCTACCTAATCTCTTTTCCAGGGTAGATTTGGGAAAATTTTTGCAAATGTGGCAGTCTGAATTGAGATGGTCAAACCCCAGACAATCAACACAGGTGGTGTGGGGATCAGCCTTCGAAAAGACCTCCCCACACACACTGCAGTGTTGAAACCCAGTGGGCCCGGTTTTTTTCTTGGGTTTCTCAGACATGGCCAACCTAATGAAACTCACCCTTTTTTCGGCAATCCTCCAGGCAAGACTCCCCTATCGGTTCCTGACCATGTCACGGGTCTTGGAAAAAAACACACTAAAACACGTTTTTTTTAGAATCGATATGGACCGGTAACCACACACTAAAGTAAAGTACAAATTTTACCTAAAAATGATTAGTTCAGCCGAATCGATCCACAGTTTACAAGTTCCACACAGAAAACAGAACAAAAACCTATCTAGTGCTCATGGTACCACAGACAGAGACTTGAACCGACTATGCGGAAACAACAATTCAGTAGAAAACCGACACTTCAACCGACTTTGAACCAAGCAGCAGGAGAAATCTCCGGAGCGACTGTTCAGTGAGGCGGAGTAAAGAATCCGACGGTTGCAGTTTGAATAACAACAGGCAGAGATTTCAACCGAGCTCGAGATGAACATTCTATGCCATGCATAGGAAAGTTAACCCTCTGTTCTCCGGGGCAGTTGAAAGGCAGGACTTAACAGCAATTGTCGGAATACAGAAAGACTTCATGTTGTTTGAAGAAAAAAATACTCACCATAGTAATCTTGTTTCTTCCAGGGGATCAGTACCTCAAGGAATCAACAAAGTTTAAGAGGGTAGCATCTTTTAGAAAAAGATGATAAGAACAAGGGGCAATTTGAAAATAATGGGGACTGCTCAGGGCAACGCGAGGAAGTATTTTTTCATGGAGAGGGTGGTACACATTGAACAGCCTTCCTGAGGAGGCAGTGGAGTCAAAAACAGTGGGCTGGGCCGGGCGCAGCAGTTGGATTTCCGCATGACGCCAGCCACCTGGGTTCGGGAACGGTTCCGGGAAGCTGGAGGAGCCGGGCCGTGAGAGGTCTTGAGCCCAGGGACTGCTCGCCCCTCTCCGGGGGAGGGGATTCAGAGCCCGCGCTTGACTGTCCCCAGGTGGAGACCTGAGGTGCAGCAAGGCCGATGGCAGAAAGAAGGGGGTGACGTGCCAGACGTCGGCGCTTAGCGCCTTGACGTCAGGGGACACGGCACATCGCGAGTAAAGAGAACACCGGAAAAAGCACCTTGCGGTCCCCCGGTAGACGGAGCACTAGGCCCCGACCCTCAAAGCCCCTGCTTGCCCAGAGACAGCATCCTGACGAAATTCCAGTGTGTCTCGGGGTGTAGGGCCCCCACCCCGTACCCCGCATGGGGGGTAAACCAAGGCTCCGTGGAGGATGGACTGCTCTGGTCTACAGGCAGGTGAGCGAGGGCTGAAAAAGGCCGTAGAGTGTCTCCCGAAGAGAGGGGGACTGCAGGGGAGAGGAGGGGGGAAAAAAAAAAAACAGTGGGGGGAATTCAAGAATGCATGGGAAAGACATAAGGCAATTCTAGTGGTGGGTAGGAGGAAGTAGGCTGTTGGTTAACTAGGATCTGCAACTTATTCAATAGGTAGGGAAATGGGCAGATTGGGTGGGTCAAGCAGTCCTTATCTGCCATCAAACTCTCTGTTTCTTTGTTAAGTATGATTAAACTAATGCAGTCAGCCTTCAGTGTTGAACTACTCTAGAAGAATGGGAATTTATGCAAATGATGGAACTCCTATTGGCTCGTGCCAATTTCAAACTGCTGCCCCTAGTAACTACTGCACTCTGAAGTGCGTCAGATTCATTGTGCAGCCTAACAGGGTGAAGACCCTTTTAGCTATTTAAAACAATGTAGATTAAGCCCCCTTTATTAATGTCCCCCCAAAACAACTGTCCCTAAGAAGGGGACAACAATATGTCCAACTGGGTAAAAAAAACCTTGAACATTACCCAAGTACAAAAGATGTTGCACGTGACTGCAGGGTTGCAGAATAAGAAGCTGTCCCTTATTTCCCTAGGTTCAGGAAGGGGAGGCAGGGTGGAAGCTTTAAAGGGAAAGCGATCCGTCAAAATGGCCCCCACCGGTGTGAGAAAAGGCCCGATTAGCACTATTACAAAAAGTATATATTTTTACCTTGGTGATGATCCTGCCTCTGTATCTGTCGGCATTTCATAATGCAACTCCCCAAGCAGCATACCCACAACCACCCGCGGCTATCCCAAAAATGTATCATGTGGGGAGCAGCTGTGGCTCTGTCCATTAGGTTACTATATAGTTGGAGCTTCTAATAGCTCTAGTATGGAAGGTACCTATCTCGGTGCTACCTTGAGACCAGGTATAGACTGGCACCATCTGCCAGTCTATACCTGGTCTCGGGAGAGCACCGAGACAGGTACCTTCCAAACTGGAGCTATTAGAAGCAACAACCATCAGTATTGGATAGACCTGCGGCTGCTCCGCACATGATACATCATTTTTGAGACAGCCGCAGGTGGTTGTGGGCACGCCGCTTGGGGAGTGCGTTACGTAATGCCAGCGGAGACAGAGGAAGGATCAATCAGATAAATTATTAAATAAATAAAATCACCAATGAGGTAAAGAAAATATTATTTGTATAATAGTGCTAATTGGCTTTCTTTCATTGGGGGGCCTGTTCTGACGTGGACGTTTTCTTCATACTGTGTGACCCCTGGAAGAAACAAGATTACTATAGTGAGAAATTTTTTCTTCTAACTCCAGGAATCATACAGTGTGATTAAACTAATGCAGACTACCAAGAGTACCTTTTGAGGTTGGGCAGAACCTATTTAGGGAACAGGTTCTTTTCAGAACTGCTGTGCCAGATCTGGCACCACTTCTAGACTGTAAGTCCAGGGAATAGCGCTGGTGAAAGTGATGAATGGTTCTCCATGTGCCTGCCTTGTAGATTTCCAATAAAGGAATGTCTCTTGCACGCAGTCACTGAAGCCATGCTCCTGGTGGAGTGTGCCCTGAAGCCCAGGGGTGCTTGCTTACCAACTTTACTGTAACAGAACTGTATGCAGGCTACTATCCAGTGTGCAATGGTTCATTTGGATGCAGGTTTACCCTTACCTTACTTCCCATAAGTGAGAACAGCTGGGTATGTTCTGGCCTATGGGCCTTGGTCTGTAAAGATAGTGGTTTAGTGCCCTCTGACAACCAGGCTATAGGTTTTCGCTCAGATGAGTTTGAGTCATCAGTGAAGAAGACAGGTAATGTAATGGATTGATTCAGGTGAAAATCTGAGGAAGGAAACCATAGGAAGGAAATGAAAATTACGTACCTACCGTAATTCTAATCTTTCTGTGTATCTTCACCATTCATCACAGATGGGATTACCTGGCCGGAAGTCAGAACCCCGTGGGAGCTTTTTTTTATTTTTTTTTAAAAGGGATAGAAGCCTATTAATACCATTGGCGCCGCCCTGGAGGCCGACGTACTGCATGGCGCTCGAGGGTTGGCCGTTAGGCTGTGTCGACTCCGCCTGCCTACCAGTTCTGAGTCCCTGGAGAGGTAAGAGGAAGGGATGGAGGGTGGGACAGGAGAGTCCAAGGGACAGAAAAAGGGAAGGGTAACTGAACTAAAAGGAGAAATAATGACTGAGAGGACAGCAAAGAAGAGGTTAGACTAAGGGGATTGGGTAGGGGCCCCAATCTCTGGAAGCAAAGAAGGGAGGGTAGGGAGGGGGGAGAATTTAGGAGAGAGGGAGCGGTATTAAAGTATCCGAGAAACTTGTCCGTCACCAGATTGTATAGGAACTGCAAGGAGTAGCAAAGCTCTCTGCCAGAATTCAAGGCACAGAAGAAAAAATTACTCACCTTAGTAATGTTGTTTCTTCTAATAGAGTCTTGCTGTATTCTGACAGTAGCAGTGAGTCCCAACCTTTGAACTGCCCCGGAGATGAAAGAGTTAACTTTCCATGCCAGACATGGAACGCTGAGCTCAAGCTCGGTTGAAAACTCTGTCTGTTGCTGTTTAAACTCAAACCGTTAGATCTTTACGAGCAAACTCACTAAGGCCCTGTGTGGAAGCTGTAAACCTACACTAGCCAACTGGCTACTAAACATAAAACACATTTTTTGGTCCCAAAACAAAGACTCAAGTCAGGAGACCCAAAAAAAGAAAAACACAACACCAATTCACTCAAGAAAAGGGGGTTAAACAACAAGGTGGGCATCTACTGAGTGCCAACACTGCCACTGCCCACCCACATCCCAAAACAGAGGTTCTGAGAGGGGCAGGCAGGGGGGAGGTCAAAATACAGCAAGACTCCATTAGAAGAAACAACATTACTAAGGTGAGTAATTTTTTCTTCAAACAACATGAAGTCTTGCTGTATTCTGACAGTAAGCAGACTACCAAGCAGCAGCTCCATGGAGGAGGGACAGAACCTACTTAGGAAATAGGCTCTGAAGCACAGCTGTGCCAAACCAAGCATCACTCCTAGCCTGGATATCCAAGGAGTAATGCTTGGTAAAAATGTGAACTGTTTTCCAGGTAGCTGCTTGACATATCTCTAAGATAGAAATATCCCTGGCAGCATCCAGGGAAGCAGCTGTACCTCTGGTAGAGTGAGCCCTCAGGCCTAAGGGTGGAATCTTACCCAGTTTTCCATAACAAAATTGGATACAGGAGACAATCCACCTGGCAATGGATCTTTTAGTGGCAGGTTTCCCTTTACCAACCTCACCATAAGTGAGGAACAGTTGGAGGGAGTCAAACCTGTGACCCTTGGTACGTTCTATGTAGTAGCTAAGGGCTCTTTTCACATATAAACTGTGGAGCCTTCTCTCACCAGAGGAGGAATGGTCAGTGAAGTACACAGGAAGAGACATAGATTGACTAAGGTGGAAATCTGAAACCACCATAGGCAAAAATTTCCTGTTAGTCCTGAGGACCACCTTATCTCTATGAAAGGAGATAAAATCAGGCTCCACTGACAAAGCTTGTAACTCACTTATGCATCTGGCAGAGGTGATGGCTACCAGAAACACAGTTTTCCAAGTCAAGTACTTAAGCTCTGCTGAAGACAACGGCTCAAAAGGGGGTTGCATATGCTGAGCAATGCAAACATTAAGGGTCCAAGCAGGGGCAGGGTCCCTGAAAGGAGGGTTGGTGTGAAGTAATCCCTTGAAAAACTTGGAGAATACAGGGTGAGCTGAAAGAGAAGAGGGCTTACCTGCTGAGATAAAAGCAGAAACAGCTGCCAGATGCACCTTCAGTGTAGCTGGTCTAAGCCCTAAGCTATTTAAATGGACCATATAATCAAGGACTGTGGGCAGATCAGCAGACTCTGGGGAAGTATGCTTTCCAGAGCACCATATGGAAAATCTTTTCCACTTGGAATTACAAGTAGCTCTGGTGGAAGGTTTCCTAGAATCCTTCAGAATATCCATTACGCCTTGGGAGAGGTGTAAATCAGCAAACTCTAACTCTTCAAGAGCCAGGCCTTGAGATTGAGAGATTTGAGATTCGGGTACCAAACCCTCCCCTGAGCACAGGTTAACAGGTTGTGATTTCTGGGAACACATAGGGGAAGATGGACTGCTAAGGATAGTAGGAGTGGATACCAAAGCTGTCTGGGCCAGTCTGGAGCAATCAGGATCATCTTGCAGGGTTGAGATCTGATTTTGACTAGCACTTTGAACAGGAGAGGGAAGAAGGGAAAGGCATACAGGAACTTCCCTTCCCAATTGAGAACTAAGCCATCCAGGGGGACTGAGCCCAACACTGGGGGCCTGCAGCAAAAAAGCGGAAGTTGGTGATTGTCTGGGGCTGTAAAAAGATCTATCTGTGGGGTGCCCCATCTGGAAAAAATCATCTCCAAGACCAGGGGATCCAGTGACCATTCGTGATGACCCTGGGATATCCTGCTGACAGCATCTGCCAGGAAATTGTCCTTGCCTGGAAGGTGAACCGCTCTGAGGGAGGTGTTCAGGGAATAAGCCAGAGACCACAACTTCATTGCTTCTGTGCACAAGGCCGTAGACCGAGTGCCCCCCTGCTTGTTGATGTACCACATTGTGGTGGTATTGTCTGTTCTGACCTGGATAACTTTGTTCTGAACAGATTTGGAAAAAGCTTGAAGTGCTAGAAACACTGCTGTGAGTTCCAACAGATTGATGTGAAGCAGAGATTCCTGAGGGGACCACAACCCCTGGGTGGTCAGGTCGCCCAAGTGAGCCCCCCACCCCAAGAGGGAGGTATCTGTAGTAAGGATTAAAGAGTGGGACTGAGAAACAAAGGGGACTCCTTGTCTCAGATTGCTCTGATCCTGCCACCACTGTAGGGCCTGGATCAGGGTTCGAGTCACTAGGATTAATTTGGTCAGAGGGTCCTTCCTTTGAGACCAAAAGGCTCTCAAATGGAACTGAATGTCCCTCATCTGAAATCTTGCTCCCTGCACCACTGCTGTGGAAGCAGCCATGTGCCCCAGGAGCTGTAGAAAATGCCTTGTTGGTCGAGATACTTGCAGGGTGAATGAGGAGGCCAGAGATATAAGGGTCCTTGCCCTGTCCAGGGGAAGGAAAGCTCTGGCCTTTTCTGTGTCTAGCTCTGCGCCTATGAAGGTGAGGAGCTGGACAGGCTCTAAAACTGACTTTGAAAGATTCAGGAGGAAACCTAACGAGGTGAGCAGTTGCTGAGTTATCTGTAAATGTAACTTGACTTGGTCTGGGGACTGGCCTACTATAAGCCAGTCGTCCAGGTAAGGGAAGATGGCAATCCTTTGCCTTCTTAGAGAAGCGACTACTACTGCCAGGCATTTTGTGAACACCCTTGGAGCCGAGGTTAGTCTGAAGGGCATTGCTCTGAACTGGTAATGGCCTGAGGGCAGCTCGAACCTGAGGTACTTTCGATGGGAGCTTCTGATGAGAATATGGAAGTAGGCATTCTTGAGGTCCAGGGATACTAGCCAGTCCCCTGACCTTAGAGAGGGTAAAATTATTCCCAGAGTCACCATTTTGAATTTTGGTTTTAACAGGTGCTTGTTTAAGTATCTGAAATCCAGGATGGGCCGCCATTCTCCTGTCTTTTTTGGGGTAAGGAAGTACCTGGAGTACAACCCTTTGCCCTGGTGTAGGGGTGGAACCCTTTCCACAGCCCTGAGAGCTAGGAGGGAAGAGACCTCTGCCTCTAGGGCAAGTGCCTCTGAGGTGTTTGCAGGTGGAAAGGATCTGGTTCTCAGCTTTGGAAATCTTTTGAAGCTGAGAGCCAGTCCCTGGCTTACTACTTCCAGGACCCACTTATCTGATGTTAGAGACTTCCAGTCCTGGACAAAGTAAGCCAGCCTGCCCCCTGCAGGTGGTGGAGAATCAGCCCTGGCAAACCCATCAGGGTGCCTGTTTGGCAGGGAGTTTTGGCTGAGGGGTGGAAGTAGGTCTGCTGGTACCCCTTCTGCCTCTCCCTCTAAAGAACCCCCTCTGAGCATATGCAGAAGAGGAGGCCTGGGCTTGGTAGAAAGGCCTATGAAAAGGCCTGCCCCTGCCCCTGGGATGCTGCCTTTGAGGAGAGGCCTGCCTTTCCTTGGCCTGGGCACTCCTGTAGGCGGTACTATACTCGTCCATTTTCTTCATGTAATTCTCTGTTTGCTCCCCAAACAAAGAATTACCAACAACAGGAAAATCCATGGCCTTAGTCTGGGTATCCTGTGATAGGCTAGTACATCTGAACCAAGCCATTCTGCGAAGTGCCACAGATGTAGCCATGACTCTTGATGACACATCATTTGAGTCCACTGCAGCATGGAATTGCACCTTGGATGCCTCAATACCATCAGCAGCCACCTGCTCCAGCTCCTTGGCAAGCTGGCCAGAGACCTGTTTTGCTAAAGCCATGACAGTGTCCCATCTGGATTTCTGATACCTAGCAACATAAGCCATATAATTCGCTTCTGAGTCCCAAGGATGCTGCATGTACTGTTTCTTTGCCATGGCATCAATCCTCCTGGAGTCCTTGTCTGGGGGTGTGAAGCCAAGGGAATATTTGCCTTGTCACAGGCTGCAGCCTGCACTACCCCAACATGGCTGCATTGTTGTGTAAGAAACTCTGTATCTGAGCCTGACAATGCATACCCCTTGTCCATTCTCTTATCCACAGGAGGTATAGTGTTAGGAGTCTTTAAAATTTTAAATGTCTGTTTCCCAAAAGATTTATGCAAGGGAATAGACAGCCTCCTAGACTCTGGGATATCCATCATTTCCACAAAGTCAGGCTCCTCTTGGTCACCCACAGCTTCTTCCATAGGAAGCTGGAGGGTTTCAGCCACTTGTTTATAAAACATGAAATGAGAAGGTGACTCAGAAAGCCTAGAAGGAGACACTCCTGAAGGTCTGTCTGGGGAGATGTCCGCATCAATGGCGACATCCAGACTTTCAAATCCACATTCACTTTCCTCATACTCCTCTTCTTCTTCTTCCTCCGGTTCATAATACTCCTCTAAATCATAATCTTGAACTGGTGGAACCGACCGAACCGAGCACCTCCCTGATGGTGCCGGTTTGGTTGGAACCGGGGAAAGCGACTGGACAATTTTGATCGCTTTGGCTATTTCTTCAGCAGTTGGAGAGGAAAGTTTTGGCTCCACACCAGCTGATTTTTCTTTTCTAGTTCTGCTGGAACTGACTCCTCAGAGTCGGATCTCCTTTTGCCCGAAGAAGTCTCGCCTGGTCAGAGGGCACTCCTTCTGGTTCGGTTTGAACCGAACCGGGCTGGCCATCCAGTTCAGCGGACTTTTTGGCCTCCCTTTCCCTGAGCCTACCAACTCTCTTTTCTAGGGTAGCTGCAGGAAAATTTTTACAAATCTGGCAGTCTGCATTGAGGTGGTCAAACCCTAGACAATAAACACAGGTGGTGTGGGGTCAGCCTTGAAAGACTTCCCACACACACTACAGTGTTGAAACCCAGTGGGCACGGTTTTTCTTTTGGGTTTCTCAGACATTGTGCCAGTCCTAACCAAACTTACCCTTTTAATGGCAATCCGCCAGGCAAGACCCTCTTATCGGTTCCTGACCGTGTCACGGGTCGTGGAAAAAAAACGTAATAAAATCTGTTTTTTTCAGAACCGATAAGAACTGGTAACCACACTCTAGAAGTACAATTTAAGATTTTTAAACAACTTGATCGGTTCAAACCGAACCGATAAACCGTTTACAAGTTCCACACAGAACAGAATTAATATATAACCTATCTAGTACTCACGAATACCACAGACAGAGACTGAACCGACAGGTTGCAGTTTAAATTCGGTCGAAACCCGAGAAAAACGGTACTTTAACCGACAAATTGAACTGAGCAGAAGGAGAAATCTCCGGAGTGACTGTTCAGTGAGGCGGAGTAAAGAATTTGACGGTTTGAGTTTAAACAGCAACAAACAGAGTCTCAACCGAGGTAGAGCTCAGTGTTCCATGCCTGGCATGAAAAGTTAACTCTTTCATCTCCGGGGCAGTTCGAAGGTTGGGACTCACTGCTACTGTCAGAATACAGTAAGACTTCATGTTGTTTGAGTAACTGGCAGATACCCCAGAAGCAGAGTCGGCTATTCTGGAGGAAGGACAGGGTACAGGGATTTAGTACTCTCTCAGGAAAAATGTTTGGTGAAAAAAGGTTTTTTTTTGTTTGTTTTTTTTTTTAGAAATAGTTGAATGGAAACCAGAAGGAGAACAGAAGGAGGGCAACTACCAACTCCCACCCCATTGGGGTGGAGACAAAGTAGTAGAGAAAGAGAGCCGCTCAAGCTGTCTACTCTTCATTGGAAAATACCCCCCTGTGTCCCTACTTTACCCCGCTCCTAAGGAGGAGAGGGGGAGCCACGGAGAGGGAGGGGGACCCAGAGACTGAGGGCCCCAGGGGATGGTGGGTGGGGTTGTGATGAATGGTGAAGATACACAGAAAGATCAGAATTATGGTAGGTACGTAATTTTCATATCTTATCTGTGTCAATTTTCACCATTCATCACAGATAGGTGAGTACCAAGCCTCCCGAAGAGTTGTTTCTTTCCACCCTATGGGACAAAGTCCCTTAGCCCTCAGTGGGTGACACACTAAGGGGGAACCTTCAGGGCCTGGAGACCCGAGTGGGGAGAGAGGACGAAGTCCTCCCAGGAGGAAGGAAGCTGCCCGACAAGCGTGTCTCACTCCACGGGAGAAAGGTGAGGTTCCCTGGTGGGCGGAGCTAATCACCCTATGCGGGCCGAGGGTGACAACCGGAAAGATATAGCCATGCCGATCTCCTAGTGCAGATCGCTGTCCCTATGACCCTGGTAGCTACCTTGGTGTCATAAGATGCCTCGCTTGGTGCCTTGCTAGCCCAGGCCACATGCAGAGAGCGTGATGGCTTGTCTGGTTTGCTCCGAGTCAGGCAACGAGGCTAAGAGCTGACCTAGCCTAGACCACAAGAACCTGTTGTAGGCTGCATAGTGGGCCTGATGATCAGAAATAGAGAGGAGCAACCGTGCCGAGTAGAAGGTCCTCCTCCCCCAAAAATCAAAATCTGAGGAGTCTTGATCCGGGGACCGGTCACGGTGGAGGGCGCGAAGCCCATCAGGAGTATCCAGGTGTGTCAAACCAGACTGTGGATAAGGCATGGAACCTGGAGACTCTGGGGGAGTGCAATACCTCTGGCTGAGGTCCCTTGGGGGCGGGAACTCCGGAGAAGGGCCTCTGCCAGAAACGCAAGGACGCATCCCGAAAGGGAGCCGGCCAGGGCGGCAACACAAGGGTGGCCTTGCCAAAATCGCCTAGAAAGGTGTGCGCCGCGTGCTCAGGATTGCTGATAGTAGAGGGTGAAAGGTGCAAATCCTCCAACATCCTCACGAGGAAACGCTGATACTCCGAGAGATCAGCAGCCGGAGAGATGTGGACAGAAGGTTCCTCTCCCCCTGAAGAGGGGGATGAGGAGCTGGAGGTCACCGTGTGTGCAGAGGGTGGCTGCACGGGGGGAGGTTGAAAAACCTAGCTGTCCATTGCCCTAATGTAAGCAGGGAACAGGGCAGCTACTGCTCTGAACTGCTCCCAGGTGAGAGGGCCGCTGAGGACCAAGGATGCCTGGGAGCGCAGGAGAATTTGGCAGAGGACTAGGGCAGAGCAGAGAAAGTAGGCTGACCTCCGCCAGGACTAGGGAGCAGACCGTGAGCACCCGGGAGGGTGTCCCAGAAGACCCCTATAGCCGACAGCTGTACAACCACCTTGGTACTGCCTTGGCTGTGCCCAGAAGAATCACCCAGTGAGGCGACCAGGGCTGTAAAGGTCCAGGAGGACGGTCCCCTGCCTCAAAAGAACGAGACTCCTCAAGGAACCCGAGGGAAGAGTGGAAATCTGCACCACGGCTCCGTCCAGGGCCCGAGTGGATCCCAGAAAAGGGCCGACATGGCGACCCCACACCCCTCGACCCCTCAGAGTCCTCCTCCTCCTCGAGAGGGCCAGCCTAGGTAGCTGGCATCTCTGGGAAGTCCCCGAAGGGGAGACCCAGGGAGCAGTACCCTTCCCTCCTGTAGGCTTCTTGATGGGCCAAAAGTTGGGCGATCAAGACACACCACTGGAGGGGATATCACCACCGAGGGGTCGATGAAACCCCCAAGACCAGGCAGCAGAGCTATGGTGGCACGCACCACTGCGTGCTGGTCAGCACCACTGACCCTAGTATCAGGGGCCACCGGCCTCTCCTCAGTAGGAGGCTGGCTCCGACTCATCGACGAGACCACAGTGCTGCCCACATCTGCAGCCAACTCCGAGGGGTGCGACTGCCCATCCAACTCGGAGCTCGACTCCGACTCCGAAGAGGTAGAGTCCGAAGCTCTGAGCCAAACTGTAGGAGGGTGGGCAGAACTAACCTTGCCACCGGGCCAGGCAGCCACTGCTGTGCCCAAGTCGGTGCCCATGCCGTCCGCACCCCGCGAGCTGGACCTGCAGGAGGCACCGTGCCAGCTCGAGCCAGAGGTCCAGTACCAGGGCCAGTTGCAGCACCGTCCAATCCACTGGCACCAGGAGCGGTACCAAGGACAGGGGCAGCTCCGACAACAGCCCAGTGGCACCCTCAGTACCCGATGCCGTCGACACCCAGCCCCGCGGCACGCGAGTGGCACCAAGGACGTGGTGCTATGATGGCCCCGGCGGACGGCGCGCCGGCGTGGAAGGCGCTGCGGACAGCACCGACAGGCGGAGTCAAAGGTCCCACGGCGCTGAGTCCAGAAGACGCGGCGCCATGCTCCAACTCGGCGCGAAGGATGGCGAGGCGGGCTATGGCGAAGGGCGGCGCTGGATCTGGTCCCACGGCGTGAACAGTATCGAGCGCCCGCAGCTGGCGTCGACTGAGCCCACGGCGCCCGAATGACAAGTAGGCGGCGGCCAGCCCCGCCAGAGCCCGGCCACGCGAACAGTAGTGCCGACCGGCGGCGCGTGCAGCGCCGACCCGAGCCCTTCTGAGCCGTGGGAACGACACCAGGGAGCCTTCACCCCGAAGGGCGTTGCCATGGCAGCGACTCCCGCCCGCTCCCGGGAGGAAGCGAGACGGGCCTCCTGCGCCGCGGGAGGAGCCTCGGTGATGGCCAGGCTACAAGTAGCAGAGGCTCCCTCCTCCTTGGTCCGTATAGAACCAGGAGGGGACCTGGAGGAAGGGCCGAGAGAGCGCGTCTTGGCCCGACGAGTGCGAACCCTACCCCCAAAAGTCGGCGGAGCTCGCCCCACTTTCAGCGCGCGCTGTTTGAGGACCCGGCAGTCCATGGAGAAGCAGGCATCGCACGAGTCCATGTCATGAAGTGGGCCAAGACATGCAAGACACCGGTCGTGCTGGTCGGTGACGGAGAATTTTCGGCCGCACGAGCACCGACGCATGGGGGACTGACCGCTGCAGACTTCTTGCCCTCTGACCGAGACATGACCCACGGAAAAAACCAAAACAGACTCGATGTCGCAAAATTCAAATAAAAGGAAAAATCTTACTAGGCCACATCGGTAGAGGCAGAACACAGAACCGGCAGGCAACCGACGGACTGAAAAAGCTGAAGGCGGAAGGGCTGAAAAGGCTCGAAATTTTTGCTGAAGCTTCCCACGAGGTGACTCAACGGCGGAGATGAAGAACTGGTAGGCAGGCGGAGTCGACACAGCCTAACCGCCAACCCTCGAGCGCCACGGCAGCACGTCTGGCGGCGCGCCTTGGGGTCCGGACCCTGGCCAGGTAACCCATCTGTGATGAATGGTGAAGACTGACACAGATAAGATTTTCCTTTTGGTTCTGAGTACCACTTTATCCCTATGGAATTAAATGAAGTTCAGGTCTGTGCACAGGGCCTGTAACTTACTTATTCACCTGGCTGAAGTGATGGTCACCAGAAAAAACATTTTCCATGTGACATACTCTACGTTCCTCCTACGGTTTCGAAATTATTAGCCACTGTGGCTAAACAGACCCCATATTTATTAGCCACCACAAGAGATCCTTAGCCACACATTCCAAGTAATGGTGAAAATATATACAGAGTTGTATTAACTGCAGATCACATTATTTTAAGTACCTTAACATCATGTTTGTAGTTGTTAGATACAATATACACAATTTGCACCCAAAGTTTTGAAATAATTATTTTTATTATCAGGTAGCTGCTGCGAGTAACATGCACAGCAATAACATAAAGAAAGTTCAAGTCAAGATGGTGAGATGTGGCCACAGCCAGTTTTGACACACAAAAAAATGCCAGCATAATTTGTGCACATATTCAGGCAAGCGGACTAAGACAAAACAGAATGCCAGACGTCAGTAAAGTCTTTGAGCAAGGCACTCACTACTTTATTCAAGCAGGTTAAGCAGTAAGAACAATATAAAACTAGTTATTTTGTGAAAATGACAGCACCAGTCCGTGCCTACTCAGTAAGTTTGAATCTCTACCCCACCCCCAATTAACTGCAAAAAAATGCCAGGCAACTCAGTAAGCCTGAAAGGCAAGAAGACAGTCAGAAATGTGTCCACAGTGAAAAAAAAGCAATCATGTTTTAAAATTATTAAAATCACATTGTCTAAGAGGAATGTGCTCCTACAAAAATGAACAAATCCAGCAACTTTTGTCTAATTATATTGCCCACACAGTAATGTGGAAAATCTGCCAGGTCAACAGTGCAGTAAGGCTAAGCCTAAAAAAGGCAAGGCACACAGTATTTTACATAAGAAAAGCAGCAAAGTGTTTGTAATATTTGAAGCCTTGATATTGTTTGAAAACATTTAGGCACCAGTCATGCTTATTAAAAAAATAATCAAAGAAAAGCAGTGGTTACTGTTTTTTATGAGAAAATATTACTGTAAGTTTGAAAACAACATGGCAAAATGTGCCTATTTCAAAATCAGCAAACCTAAGCTGGCCCACCAGCACAGCAGTTGGATTTCCATCTGCAACGCTGGCAACCCAGGTTCGAAGCAGACTCAAGTCGTTGGAGGGCTGGCTGGAGGAGTAGGCTGGAGTTTCCCACGATGGCTCGCCTACTCTAGGGGAGGGTGGGGGTAGCAGCTCGGCATCTGCTGACCCCTGGCAGAGGCTAGGGATTAGCAGCACATCAGGTGCCTCAGGACTTGATTGGTCCCAGGTGAATATCTGGAGCCCAGCAAGTTCAGCAAGGCAGCTAGGGGAGGACGTTGCAGATGTCAGCGCTCGCGCCTTGACATCAGGGTACTCTTGACATCCAGTACACCACAGAACAAGAGGAAAACACCCTTCGACTCTGATGGAGACGGAGCACCAACAGCTTGCCCTCAATGTGCAGCCACCTTCCTGGCACCCCTCGACCAACAAAATCCAGACTGTCAGGATGTTGGGGGCCCCACCTCATCCCTGTCCGGGGAGGGGTAAACTGAGGCTCCATGGGTAGCCGCGGCTGACCAGGTAAGGTGGCCTGCAGAGGGATGACTCATGGGTGCTCCTGAGGATGTCGGAGCTGGAGGGAGGAGGCGGAAAAACAGAAATATCAGCAAACCTGAAGCCAGTAACTTCTGAATCGCCAGGCACCAGGTTAATAAGCATAACAGTAAAATTATATTTCCATGGTGAAGCAGAAAACTACAGTATCAGATATGTTCATTTTTGAAATTTTAGGGCAACTGCTGTTTGAAAGCATTAAGCAAGCCAGGCAGGTGACAGAGTGTTGAGACATTAATTACAATAATGCTGCCAACCAACAGCAGTAATTTGGTTTTTGTTGTGTGTGTCTGAGCTTCATTAATGACCACACAAGATTCAGCAGTGGAGAAAATGGCAACAAACACATTTTGCTATAGGTAACCAAATACCATAATATTAAATAATAAGAACAAGCACAGCCTCAGCCAGGGACTGATTAATTGTTCTTTTTCTGTTAGGTCTATGCAGTGTTGCAGGTCCTGAGAAGAACTTGGAGGAGGTGCATGTTCAGTGATCTTGACAGTTTGAAGGAAACCGCCTGTCCTTCTCTGATGCCCAGATGTCAAATGCAGTTTGAAATCAAACTTTCCCATGTCATCAGGAGCCTCGACCAGAAGAGTCATTAGATGGTTCACATTCCAGATTTTAAGATGACTCCTCTTAGCAGTCTTCTTGTTGTTGTATGCACTAAACCCATGTTCACACTCCACTGAAGTTGATGGAGTCGCCAGACAAACTGAACATAGTTTGGACATGTTTGGCCATGATCCCTTATTTGAGACTACCACTTTTACATTGAAGTCTTCAACAGCGGACTCTTTGTGTGCAGAGAATAATCTACATAATAATTAATGACCATTCCAGACTGGTTTCGTCTTGGTTAACTGGCAGGATGTTAGTACGAGTCCTTCTTTAAGGACACCGTAGTGAGCAATAAGGTTCTCAGTCTCCTGTTCTCCATATCTATCAATGTTTTCATCTGGTGCATTGCGTGGGTTTAATACCTTCCAGTTGTCCAACAATGTCCCTTCTGGAAAGTAACTTTCAAGTTGTTCAACTGTTGACTGTGTATAAGAATTTTGAAGATTCTTGAACTGTTCTCTTTGATCCCATGTATCTAGCAGTGTATAGGTTCTAAATATAGATTTTCCCTCCTCTGGGAGTTCACTTGGCATCTCCGATATAAAAACTTTGAAGTGTGGTCCTGGATTTTCAGGCAGTGCATAAAGTGCATCAGTGTGATAAGCGTGCTGTTGCCTCCAAAAATTTGACAGACCATTTTAGAAAAGTTTCAAGAGAATTGCAAGATGTACTGCATCAGCCAGAAAGAAAGCAGTGGCAACAAATTTGAATGTCCCCATTTTTTTAAAGACACCCCATAGCAAGGTTTAGCTGATAGTTATCCTCTGCCATTTGTGACAAAGCAGAAATAAGTGAGGCTATGCATGCTTGTAATGCCTATACAGAATCAGAAAATGAAAGTCATCTAGTGAAGAAAATCTGTTTAGGTTCACAGCATGTTCCTGGTGTATGTCTTTGCTCTGATCAAGTATTCGACACAATTTGGGTGAGTACTTTATCAGTTTTCAACTGATTCACAATGGACATATATATGACCAGATACTGTTGTTGGATGGCTGCTTTCTCTGATGCTAAGGTGTGACTATGCGAGACAGTGAGTAGCGACTAAGAAAAATTACTCACCTTAGTAATGTTGTTTCTTCTAATGGAGTCTTGCTATATTATGACAATTGCAGTTTGTCCCACCATTAGAACTGCTCCGGAGGTGAAAGAGTTAACTACCATGCCAGGCATGGAGTTTAGAGCGCGAGCTTGGTTAGAGAAGCTCTGTCTGGCTAATTTCAAACCGAAACTGTCAGATCTTTATGAGCAAAAACTCACTAAGGTTCTGTGTGGAAGCTGTAACCTACACTAGCCAACTGGCTACCTAAATATTAACACCTATTCCTGGTCCCAACACCAAGACTCAAGTCAGGGGATCAGAAAAATAATAATATAAGATAAAATAAAACACAACACCCCAAAACCCCAAAAGTGGAAAAAACATATAATGGGCATAAAAAGTGCCAACACTGGACTGCCCACCCCATACCAAGTAGAAGTTCTGGAGAGGAGGCAGGCTGGGAGGTCATATATAGCAAGACTCCATTAGAAGAAACAACATTACTAAGGTGAGTAATTTTTCTTCAAACAACATGAAGTCTTGCTATATTATAAACAATTACAGAATACACAGCAGTACCTCCATGGAGGAGGACAGAACCTACTTAGGAATAGGCTCTGAAGCACGGCTGTGCTAAATCTAACATCCCTCCTGGCCTGGATATCCAAGGAGTAATGCTTGGTGAAAGTGTGTACCGTTTTCCATGTAGCTGCTTGACATATCTCCAAGATAGGGATGTCTCTGGCAGCAGCTAGAGCATAGCTGTACCTCTGGTAGAGTGAGCCCTCAGGTCTGAAGGGAACCTTTCCCAGTTTTTGATAACAAATTGGATACGAGACAATCCACCTGGCAATGGATCTCTTAGTGGCAGGTTCACTTTCCCAACCTCACCATAAGTGAGAAAAAAGTTGGAGGATTCGAACCTATGACCCTTGTACGCTCTATATATAGTAACTAAGGGCCTCTTAACATCTAAGCTGTGCAGCCTCCTCTCACCAGAGGAGGAACGGTCAGTGAAGAACACTGGAAGGGAGACAGATTGGTTAAGATGGAAATCTGAAACCACCTTAGGCAAAAACTTCCTGTTAGTCCTAAGGACTACTTTATCCCTGTGAAAGGAAATAAAGTCAGTCTCCACTGACAAGGCTTGTAACTCACTTATGCGCCTGGCAGAAGTGATGGCTACTAGAAAAACAGTTTTCCAAGTCAAATACTTAAGCTCTGCAGAAGACAGAGGTTCAAAGGGGGGTTGCATCAACTGAGCAATGCAAACATTAAGATCCCAGGCAGGGGCCGGGGCCCTGAAAGGTGGATTAGTATGAAGTAATCCCTTGAAAAACTTGGAAAATACATGGTGAGTGGAAAGAAGAGGCTTTCCTGCTGAAATAAAAGCAGAGACAGCTGCCAAATGTACTTTCAGGGTAGCTAGTCTCAGGCCCAAAGAGTTAAGATAGACCATATAGTCCAAAACAATGGGCAAATCAGCAGATTCCGGGGAATATGCTTCCCAAGACACCAGATGGAAAACCTTTTCCATTTAGAATTATAAGTAGCCCTAGTGGAAGGCTTCCAGAAGCCTTCAGGATGTCAAGAACACCTTGGAAAGGTGTAGGTCAGCAAACTCTAACTCCTCCAAGAGCCAGGCCTTGAGGTTGAGGGATTGAGATTCGGATACCAAACTCTCCCCTGGGCACAAGATAACAGGTTGTGTTTCCTGGGGAGGCACAGGGGAAGATGGACTGCTAAGGACAGAAGGAGTGGGTACCAGGGCTGCCTGGCCCAATCTGGAGCAATCAGAATCATCCTGCAAGGCTGGGATCTGATTTTGACTAGCACCTTGAAAAGGAGAGGGAAGGGGGAAAGGCATATAGAAACTTCTCTTCCCAATCTAGGAGAAAGGCATCCAGGGGGACTGAGACCATCACAGGGGGCCTGCAACAAAACAGTGGGAGTTGGTGATTGTCTGGGGCTGCGAAAAGATTTATCTGAGGGGTGCACCATCTGGCAAAAACTATCCCCAGTACTTGGGGATCCAGTGACCATTCGTGATGGCCCTGGAAATCCTGCTGAGGGCATCTGCCAGGACATTGTCCTTTCCTGGGAGGTGAACTGCTATGAGGGAAGTGTTCAGGGAATAAGCCAGAGACCACAACTTCATTGCTTCGGTGCACAAGGCCGAAGACTGAGTGCCCCCTTGTTTGCTGATGTACCACATTGTAGTGGTGTTGTCTGTTCTGACTTGTACCACCTTGTTCTGAACAGATGCAGAAAACACTTGAAGTGCTAGAAAGACAGCTCTGAGTTCCAGCAAATTGATGTGGAGCAGAGATTCTTGAGGGGACCACACTTCCTGGGTGGGAGGTCGCTCATGTGAGCTCCCCATCCCAGAAGGACGCATCTGTAGTAAGGGTCAAGGAGGTGAGACAGAGGATGAAGGGACCCCTAGTTTTAAATTGCTCTGATCCTGCCACCACTGAAGGGCCTGGATCAGGGTTCGAGTCAGTGGGATCAACTTGGAAAGGGGATCTATTCTTTGAGACCAAAAGGCTCTCAAGTGAAACTGAATGTCCCTCATCTGAAATCTTGCTCCTTGCACTACAGCTGTGGAAGCAGCCATGTGTCCTGGGAGCTGTAAGAAGTGCCTTGCTGGTCGAGAGACCTGCAGAGTGAAGGAGGAGGCCAGGGCCACCAGGTTCCTTATCCTCTCTAAGGGCAGGAAGGCTCTGGCCTGCTTTGTATCCAGTTCTGCACCTATGAAGGTGAGTACCTGAACAGGTTCCAGCACTGACTTTGGGAGATTGAGCAGGAAACCCAGAGGTGAGCAACTGCTGGGTAACTTGCAGGTGTGATTTGACCTGTTCTGGAGACTGGCCTACAATAAGCCAGTCGTCTAGGTAGGGAAAGATAGCAATCTTTTGCCTTCTTAAATGAGCAACTGCTACTGCTAGACATTTTGTGAATACCCTTGGGGCAGAGATGAGGCCGAAGGGCATTGCTCTGAACTGGTAATGGCCTGAGGGCAGTTCGAATCTGAGGTACTTTCGGTGGGAGCTTCTAATTAGAACATGGAAATAGGCATCCTTGAGGTCCAGGGAAGCTAGCCAGTCCCCTGGCCTTAAAGAAGGTAAAATTATTGCCAGAGTCACCATTTTGAATTTTGGTTTCAAAAGGTGCTTGTTCAGATATCTTAGGTCCAAAATGGGCCGCCATTCTCCTGTCTTTTTTGGGGTAAGGAAGTACCTGGAGTACAGACCCTTGCCCTGGAGTAGGGGGGAAACCCTTTCTACAGCTCTGAGAGCCAGGAGGGTTGAGACTTCTGTTTCTAAGGCAAAGGTCTCTAGAGGGTTTGCAGGTGGAAAAGATCTGGCTCTCATCTTTGGAAATTTTTTGAAGCTGAGAACCAGACCCTGGCTTACTACTTCCAGGACCCACTTGTCTGATGTTAGAGACTCCAGTCCTGAGCAGTAAGCCAGCCTGCCCTCTACAGGTAATGGAGAACCGGCCTGGGCACCCCATCAGGGTGCCTGTTTGTGAGGGGCTTTAGGCTGAGGGGTGGAAGCAGGCCTGCTTGCGCCCGTCAGCCTCTGCCTCTGAAGAACCCCTCTGAGCATAAGCAGAAGAAGCCTGGGGTTGGTAAAAGGCCTGTGAAGAGGCCTACCTCTACCCCTGGGGGTCTGCTTCTGAGGAGTGGCTTGCCGCTCCTTGGCTTGTGCACTCCTATAAGTTGTTCTATATTCATCCATTTTCTTCATGTAATTCTCTGCTCCCCAAACAGAGAATTCCTACCACAGGAAAATCCATGGCCTTAGTCTGGGTATCCTGTGACAAACTAAGTACACCTGAGCCAAGCCAACCTCTGAAAAGCCACAGATGTAGCCATGACTCTAGAGGATACATCATTAGAATCCACAGCAGCATGGAACTGCACCTTGGATGCCTCAATACCATCAGCAGCCACCTGCTCCAGCTCCTTGGCAAGCTGGCCGGGGGCCTGTTTGTCAAAGCCATGACAGTGTCCCATCTAGATTTTGGTATCTTGCCACATAAGCTATGTAATTTGCTTGTCTGAGTCCCAAGGATGCTGCCATGTATTTTTTTTAGCCATGGCATCAATCTTCCTGGAGTCCTTGTCAGGAGGATGTGAAGCCAGGGAATGTTAGCCTATCACAGGCTGCAGCCTGAACTACCTAACCATGACTGCACTGCTGTGAAAGAAAGTCTGTATCAGGACCTGATAAAGTGTACCTCATGTCCATCTTCTTGTCAACAGGAGGCACAGAATTCGGAGCTTTTAGTATTTTTATTGTTTGTTTCCTAAATGATTTATGTAAGGATAGATAATCTCCTAGACTCTGGGATATCCATCATTTCCACAAAATCAGGTTCCTCTTGCTCATCCACAGCTTCCTCTAATGGGAGCTGGAGGGTTTCAGCAACCTTTTTATAAAACAAAAAGTGAGAAGAGGACTCAGAAAGCATAGGGGGAGATTCCAAAGGTCTGTCTGGGGAGATGTCCGGTTCAATGGGCACATCCAGACTCTCAAAGTTACATTCACACTGATCATAATCCTCCTCCCCCTCCTCTGGTTCATAAAACGCTTCAATATCATATTCTTGAACCGGTGGAACCGGCCGAACCGACCTTTTACCAGACAGTGGCGGTTCGGACAGAACCGGAGAAAGTGACTGTACAATCTGTATAGCTTTTGCTATTTCTGCAGCAGTTGGAGAAGGAATTTTGGACTCCAAACCTGCTGATTTTTTAGTTTTCTTTGCTGGAACTGGCTCCTCAGAGCCAGCTTTTCGTTTGCCCGAGGAAGTCTCGCCCTGGTCAGAGGGCACTCCCTCCGGTTCGGTTGCCACCGAACCGGGCTGTCCATCGGGTCCAGCGGACTTTTAGCCCTGCTCCCTGAGCCTGCCCATCTCTTGTCCAGGGTGGCTGCAGGAAATGTTTATAAATCTGGCAGTCTGAATTGAGGTGGTCAAACCCCAGACAATAGACACATGTAGTGTGTGGGTCAGCCTTTGGCAAAGCTTCCCTCGAACACTACAGTGTTGAAACCAGTGGGTCGGTTTTCTTTGGGTTTCTCAGACATGATGCCAGCCTAACCAACAAACTTGCCCTTTTAACGGCAGTGCCAGGCAAGACACCCTTATCGGTTCCCAACCGTGTCACGGGTCGTGGAAAAAAACGTAATGAAATCCGTTTTTTTTAGAACCGATAAGAACCGGGAACCGCACTCTAAAAGCTTTAAAATGCTTACTTTTAAAAGTTTTAACAGCCTGATCGGTTCGAACCGAACCGATAAAAATTTACAAGTTCCACACAGAAATAAACCTATCTATTACTTACAATACCACAGACAGAGCTTGAACCGATCGGTTTGCGGTTAAAATAATAATACTCGCGGTTGAATTTAACCGAGAAAATACTGTTTAAACCGAGAAATGAAACGAGCAGTAGGAGAAATCTCCGGAGCGACTGTTCAGTGAGGCGGAGTAAAGAATCTGACAGTTTCGGTTTGAAATTAGCCAGACAGAGCTTCTCTAACTGAGCTCCTCTAAACTCCATGCCTAGCATGGTAGTTAACTCTTTCACCTCGGAGCAGTTCTAATGGTGGGACAAACTGCAATTGTCATAATATAGCAAGACTTCATGTTGTTTGAAATATGGATGATCAAGTTTGCAAGAGTGGTCACACCTTTTTGCATCCTGTCATTACAGAGGCCACATAGGTTGCAAGTCCTATTAGCTCTTTATCTCCTAGATTTTTATCAAAGATTATGTACTTCACAGCATTGTATACTGCTTCTGAATTGCATTCTGCAGGCTCATTCACACCTAAAAATTTAGACTAAACATAACCCTTGCTGTCAATGAATCTGATGTATACCATCAGCATACTCTTGTTGGCCATATCTGTTCCCTCATCAATTTGTAAGGAAAACAATGTATATGGAGAATCCTCCAATTCCTTTAAAAAAGCACCCTGCACAGTCTTAGAAACTGCTTTATAAAAGTCATTGATGGATTCAGAGTGTGTGTAGATGCCTGTGCCTTGGAGGACTGATTGCTTTATAGGAGCTAGCAGAGTGGACTCCTGTGTGGAAAATAAAAGAAAAAAAAGGAATTGAACTCTGTCAGTGAGTTGCTCAGCTATGTGACCCCCACGTGTCTTTTAGCGAGTCTCTGCTGTTGCAGTAGCAAGTTTTAATTTTTTTATTCAAATTCTGAAATGACAAGTAAAGTACTGTTGAACCTGCAGTTTTGTGACGTTAATGATTTGCAATCACCCCCCAATGACTTATTTAATACGTGAAGTGAGACATTGTGGTTTATTTCAGATATCTGGCAAGTAAAAATACTTACATTGTAAACCTGCAGTTCCAAACATTTCTGTATGTTAAGATTTGCAGAGTTTGCCCATGTAATGAACACTTCACATCTCTGCTATGATGGCACTTTTCACTGATGAATAAGCTGCTACTCACAGCTTTTATTATCCTTTTTTCCCTCTTTCAGCCTCAGCTGCAAGCCTTATGTAACCCCTAGGTGGTGCTATCCCAAGGGCTACTACCCCTGCCTGTATGGCTAGTGACAGGTTAAGGGGCCTAGGTCCAGTGATGGGTGCCTCCACCCAAAGGTCGGGGTTGGTAGTGGTTAGACTAGCTCGGGCACAGCCCTCTGGGACACTGTGACCCCCCTTTGTTCCCACTAATGACCCACACAGTACACGGGAGTTACCTTCCCAATACCCCACATATGCACACTCTTTACACATATTGACACTACAAACAGCATATAGTTCAATAACAACAAATTTGATTTATTCAGGGGGCAGCAACAAGGAAGCGGGGCAAATCAGGTTGATTGACAGTAAATACAGGTTACTCACCTGTAACAGGAGTTCTAGGAATGGTATATGTTATTCATCTACACTGTCTGGCAGGTATCCCTGCTGCTTTAATTCTCGCCTGAAGGTCTTCAAGCTGGCTCCTCCCACCCACCCGGGTGGTAAAACTCTCAGCTCCGCCCCATGACGCCAGATCTGGCCCGCTGGAAGCTCAGGTTGTGCGTCGAAGCCGGGGAGGTCGGGTGGGTCGTGTGGATGAACAACATATACCATTCCTAGAACTCCTGTTACAGGTGAGTAACCTGTATTTCTAGGGACATGAATATGTTGTTCATCCACACTGTCTGGCAGACTCCTAGCAGTTCTCGGGAGGAGGGAGGCAAGCGCCCCCTCCAATACTTACTTGGGAAAGAGAGATTGGAGAACTGAGGCCCCAAAACCAGCATCCCGGCATGACTCGAGGTCGATGTGGTAGTGGGTAATGAAGGTATGTGCCGACTTCCAGGTAGCAGCCCTGCAGATATCCTGGATAGGGACGGCCCTGGAAGCAGCTACCGATGCAGCGGTATGGTGGGGAGAATGAGCTCTTATCCCTCAGGGAGGCTCCATGCCCGCCAACCTGTAGCAGAGCTCTATGCAGGAGGTGATCCACCTGCCTATCGTCTGCTTTGCTGCAGGTCTGCCAGGTGTGGCTTCAGCGTAGGTGACAAACAGCTGGCGAACCTCTCCCCGAACTTCAGCCATCCGCTCCTTACTGGCGCAGCTGTCTAGGGTCCAAAGTATGGAGCCTATACTCAGCCTCCGAGGTGTGATTGGGGTAGAACACTGGCAGAGTCAACACCTGGTTAAGGTGAAACCCGACACCACCTTAGGGAGGAACTTCGGGTGAGGGGCGAGGACAACCTTGTCCCTGTGGAAGACCAGGTAGGGAGGCTCGATGGAAGCGCCTGGAACCCCATCCTTCTGGCTAGCGTGATAGCCTGCAAGAAGGTGGTCTTCCCAGACAGGTGTGAAAGATCACACCTGTGCATTAGTTCAATGGCTTGCCCAAGAGCTTGGCCAATACCAGCAGTAGATCCCACGGAGGTGGAGGTTCTCGCACCGGAGGGAAATGTGGTCAAGGCCTTTGAAAAGCACCCGACCACCTTCTCCTGTGCCACTGACTGCTTGCTGGCCCGCCCGGTAAGCAGAGATGGCTGCAGAGTGCCCCTTAAGGGTGTGGGCAGGCCCTTGCTGAGAAAGGACCACAGGTAGTCCAGAATGCTTGCCAAGGGCAGTGGAAGGGTCCAAGCCTTCCTGACACCAAATGGAAAACCTCTTCCATTTGAAGGCATAGCATTTTCTGGTCGACCTCCTACAGGACGCCTCAACGACATTGAGGACCTCATCGGAAGACCCAGGGCCTGGAACTCTGGCCACTCAGGAACCAGGCCGTCAGGTGCAGGGATTGAGGGTCTGGATGGAATACCTTCCCTGATTGTCTGAAATCAGGTCCGGGCGGCTGGAAGCCTTTGAGAAGCACCTCCTGGATCAAGGGAAATGGGGAAAAGGCACAGAAGAGGCCGGGGTCCATGGCCTTGAGAAGGCATCCCCTGCAGCGAGCCCTGCTGAGGCGGGCATGGAACAGACTCAGCTTCACATTCTCCATGAGGCAAACAGCTCCACCTGAGGCATGCCCCAGTGGGAGAAGAGATCTTGTACTACCTCCGGCAGGAGACCACTCGTGAGGCATGACCCTATCCGGCAGGGCATCAACCAGGGTGTTGGAGCTCCTGCCACGTGAATGGCAGGAGATCCGCCTCAGGCTGCACTAGGGACCAAATGCAGAGCTTCCTTGCATAACAGCAAGGAGCGCATCCTACCCTGGTGGTTCAGATAGTACATGGTCGTGGTGTTGCCCGTCTGGACCTGAACCACTTGACCCCGTAGAAACAGAGCAAAGGTGGTGAGAGCTAGACGGACCGCTCGGAGCTCCAGCAGGTTGATGTGGCATCAGGACTCCCGTGGGGACCAGAGGCCGTGTGCTCGGTGTTCCCCCAGATGGGCACCCCAACCCATCAGAGATGCGTGGGTTGAGAGAGAGAGACGTTGGCTCAAGGCGGACAAACGGGATACCCTCCTGCAGATGAGCTGGAACGATCCACCACTGGAGAGCATTCCACATCCCTGGGTCACTGTCACTGGGCCGGTCCAATGGATCGTGGCGTTGTGACCACTGGCATAACCAGTCCCCATTGAAGAGGATGGCAGGCTGCCATGAGGCCCAGGAGGCCTAGGAAGTCCCGGGCAGGGCGCAATTGCCCAACCAGAAATGATTGGGCAAAGGAGGAAAGAACCTCGGCCCTGTCCACCGGGAGCCATGCTCTGGCTCGCAGAGAGTCGAGCTCTGCCCCGATGAACAGAATCACCTGCTTGGCACGAGTTCCAACTTGGCCTCGTTGATGAGGAGGCCAACCTGAGCAAACCTGGAGGGCAGATCTCTGGACACTCCACCTCCCTATCTGGAGGGCTGCTATCAGCCAATCATCCAGATAAGGGTACACCCAGACCCCTCTGCACCGCAGGAATGCTGTCGCCACTGCCATGCATTTGGTGAAGACCCTGGGAGCTAGGGAGAGGCAGAAGGGCATGGCTCGGAACTCGTAAAGGGATCCCTCCGCTCTGGAGCGGAGGAATCTCTGATGGGATGGACGGATTGGGACGTGAAAGAACACGTCCTGGAGGTCCAGGGAGCAGAACCACACGCCTCGTTCCAAGGATGGAATAATCTGAGCCAGAGTGACCATCCTGAAGGTTCGAGACCTTAGGAACTTGTTCAGGTCGTGCAGGTCGAGAATGGGGCGCCAGCCCCCCGTCCGTTTTGGGACCAGGAAGTACCTGGACACAAACCCCGGGTCTGAAGGAGGATCCGCCACCTTCCTGATTACCTCTTTTTCGAGGAGCAGGGCAATGTCAGCCCGGCGGGCCAACAGCGAGGCTGCGGACCCCGTGGCCCCCCGAGGGGCGACGGCTCGAAAAGGCAGAACCTGCTCGAACTCCAGAGGCAGGCCTTTTCCTACCACCTCCAACACCCAGCGGTCCGTGGTGATAGCAGACCAGGCAGAAAGGAAGTGGCGGAGCCATCCCTGGGGAACCCAGGGGGGAGTGACAAGGTTGGGGGCGGCACCCCTCAACCTGTCACTGGGCAGGCTTGGAGGAAGAACCGGCCGAGGGACCTCCCGGGCCTTCACCTCCTTGCTTCCTGTTAGAGGAAGCCGTCGGCTTGGGTTTGGGACGCCAAGCGCAAGCCTGCTGGCCCTGTTGCTGGTGCTGCTGGGCCGGTTGAGGAGAAGGGACTGAAGGACGAAAGGACTTCTGCTCCTGACAGCGGCCTTTGTCCCTCTGGGCGGAGGTGACCGAGTCCAGAGTGGCACTGGATTTTTCAATCCACTGGAGGTGTCCCTCCACTCCAGAACCGAAGAGGTCAGTCCCCAAGAAGGGGATGTCCGCCAACTTGTGCTGGGTATCCGCCATGAAAGTGGATATCCTCAGCCACGCCCTGCATCGCATGGCCACTGCAGCCGCTACTGACCTGGCACAGGAATCACCTATGTCCAGAGCAGTCTGGAGCTGCTGCTTCGTCACCGCCCTGCCCTGGTCCGGCACCTGGCGGACCGTGGTCTGCAGGTCAGGCAGGAGATGAGGAACAACCTCATCCAGGGAGCCCATGAGGGCATGGAAGAAGTGTGCCATCAGCACGGCCGAGCTGGCCTGTCGGAGGCCGAGGGAGGACGCAGCATACACCTTGCACCTGGCAAAGTCCAGCTTTTTGGATTCCTTGTTGGGGGGGCTTGTCCACGTCCCAAGCATTACCAGAACGCCGGAAGACGCTGTCGGTGACTAACCCCTCCGTGGAGGGGTGTTCCGAGAAACTGGGCAAAGAGCCAATAGGGACCGCATACTTCCTGGCCATCCTGACCGAGGGCGCTGGACAGGAAGCAGGCCGCTGCCAAAGCTCCAAGGCTGGGCCAACAATGGCCTCAGCCATCAGAAAGGCCTCCGTAGGAGAATCCCCTCGGTCCAGAATCTCCGTCAGGGGATACTTGGCCTGTTTGGACATGGGCTCGAGCTGCATCCCGGTGGACTCCGTGATGAGCCAAAGCAGACCCAAGAAGGACGATGGGCTATCGTCCACTGACTGGCCCCCGAAGGACTCCAGATCGCACTGCCTGGAGAACAAGGAGGAATCATCATCGGAGTTCGAAGAGTCTGCGAAAGCTGCCTCGGCCTGAGCCACCCTCCACCTGCCGAGGATGGTCGGGAGGCGGTGACCGACAACCTGTGGGGCAGGCCATGACCCGACTGAGAACTCTTGGTCAGTGCCCGGACTTGGTTGTGGAGGCGGAGGTTCCACCACAGTCGGTGGACCAGCTGGTTTCGGCTTAGCAACCGGCCTGGGCGGGCAACTCGACTGGAGCAGTGGTTGCTTGACCGTTCGGCGACAGCCACTTGATAGCCGGGTCTTAGCTGGGGTCGGCTTAGGCCGGGATAGCAGCAACTGCTGCCACATCAAATCCTCGTAGTGCCGCGCAACTTGGTGAAGCCTCTCCTCCGAGGAGGGAGGGCGAAAATGACATCGCCACTTGCCCCGATGTGAGACCAAGACCGCCGATGTCGGCGGGAGCAGCAGGACCGAGAAAGGTCTGCGACCAAGACCGAGACCCGGGGACCGAGGGTGGGTCTGGGAAGGGGCAGGAAACCGGCTCTTCCCTCGGCTCGGGAACTAACCGGGACTGCGGTCCCGAAGAACAGGTAGATCCTCAGTATCCACCGGGAAACCGGTGAAGTAGGGTTGTCGGCTACTCCAGTCGACAGCCCATCTAACGGATCGAGAAAAATCTCGACTTCATCGACGGGAGTCTCGGCAGGCTGGCCTGACGGGGGCACCGTGAAGCCAGCAGCCTCAGCCGCAACCTCGACCGAAGTCAATGGTCCGCTGCCTGGGGAGGGGGACCTCTCCCACTCCCACGAACACCGACGGTGGGACTTACCTTTCGACTCCCTTTTCTTGGGCCAAGAAGAATGTCCCGAAGGCCCCTCTCCCTTCGCGGAAAGGGACTGGCAAAGCTCCTTGAACTAAGCTGTGTACGAAGAACTCAGAGAGAGCGGGATAAATGCCGCGGCCGAGGAAGAAGAAGATGCGGCCTGGGATGCTTCCTCCTCGAGGGCGATCATCTGCTCGAGCTGCTCAGCCGAGCCAGCCGCCGCGGATACCGCCCAACGAGCCTCTTTGGATTTCACCAGCGGGAAACGTTTCTCGGGGCGCCCGAGCTTCAAACGGGCAGCGCAATCGTCCAGAACATTGGCCGAAAAGGAACGCGGCACAACTCGCAAGACTGCGGGTCGTGATCTAGGCCTAAGCAGTAGACGCATGTGGAGTGCGGATCCGTCCTGGACATTTTCTGCCCGCAGGGGCACCTCCGAAAACCGGGAACAGATTTGTCCATCGCAGCCACGAGGGAAAAAGAAGACCAAAGTTTGGAAAACTTCAAAATCAATTTCGGGCGAACCGAAGAATTAGGATCCAGTCTCAAATGCAGAGCGCTAAGGAGGGAACTTGAGCTTCCAAGCGGTAAGGAAAATCTGGCGTCATGGGGCGGAGCAGAGAGTTTTACCACCCGGGTGGGTGGGAGGAGCCAGCTTGAAGACCTTCCAGCAAGAATTAAAGTGGCAAGGATACCTGCCAGACAGTGTGGATGAACAACATATCCATGTCCCTAGAAACATACAAATGACTGTACTGTGCATGCAATATAGGGTCCAAATGTCACACTCTCTGGGTACCCAGGATGGGGGGGGGCTAGCCAGGTCCGTTGCCTGGGGTTGGCTGGCTGGTGCAGATTGATGGGGCCCTGCAAGAAGAAAATACATGCACAACACACAATTGTAATCCAGAGCCGGATGGCTCAGTTCGTGGAAAGGAAACACAAGCAATCAGTTGACACACTTTGATTAAATGAAAGGTGCAGGGAGCTACCCTGATTTGTACTCACAGTACCCCAAGCAGAAAACCAGATGGAAGATGGTCGCTCTGGATTGCCAGAAAAGCAGGACAGGGAGACAAGACCCTCGTGACAGGGTCCAACTGCATTTGATTTAAGGCGGATTCAGTCCGAATCAGACTGGATGCTGCTTCTACCTTCTGTCCACAACTCACAGCATGGAGAAGTAAAAATTGCGATTCCCCACAAGCAATAAGCACATTCATATATAGAGGAAATTACTTTACCAGGCCAGCTGCTCCTCGAACCCTGAGTGCAAAACACTGCAAAACCCGAGAGCACTCACAGCAGCTTCGGTTCCTGACAGGCCAATCGCACTTCAACAAAACTTCGGTCTTCTACAGGGCAAGCCTGGTTCTGCACTTCTTCTTCCTCTTCCAAAACTCGGGTTCAGCCTGATGCACACTCTCTAATGGCTGCAGGCTGACTTTAGGGTCTCCCATGCGCTTCCCACGTGAACTACACGCCACAACAGCACAGAGCTCCTTCTCTCACAGTCACCTCACATCTGGCTTTCCAGCAACAGTTCAGGGCATTTCCTTTTGACCCACACAAGTTCAGTTGGTTGGTTGAGCTGTCAATCACAGCAGGGCTCCCCCTGTTGGTGGAAAAAGGTGCCAGGGTCCAAACTACAATTCCCAGAGGCACCTGCCATACAACCCTATTATAGCAGGGTCCAGATGAGAGTCCAAGTACTGATTCGCCCAGAGCAGGCTCCATTTTGAGACTCCCCCAACCCAGCTGGTCCAATTCAACAGTCCAGAGCCAAAATGGAGGGCTAAACAAACAGAGTTCAAGCTGCAAGAAAGGCAGGTTAGACAAACTGCATTTTTACTGTCATGCCACATTTTCCCCTGAGAACTAATTACAGCTTTCAACTGGGCTCCCTCTGTGCTCTTAGTGACTGCAGAAACGGAGTGATTAGACAGCAGCTCGGGCGAGATTTGAGGATTAAAACACACACTCCCCCCATACAACTAATTATGGCTGCAAGAGACAGCTCTTAAAGAGACAGTACGTGGAGGCTTGTGAAAGCACTCACAGCGCCCACATTTAAGCAGCATTTCATCGAATGTCAGCCAGGCAGGGAGCACCTAGGCAAGCTCTGGGAAGGCTTCTAGGAACCCCCATTTGCAGGGAGGTTACACCCTTCCTGGCCTGAAAAAACTTGGCGTCCATGTCAAGTAGGTACCCTTATAGTACTTTAAAGCAAGTCACCACATACATTCATATCACCAACAGGTTAGGCCTGCATCCTTTTAACAACAGTCAACATATTAAACCTTTGTTATATACACTTACTCTGTATTACTCAGCTTACTACTGGTTACATAACATTATACATACAAAGCATTTTGAAATCAGGTCATTACTTCCTACACATGAAACCTGAAGAGAGGGGACCCTACCCTATCAGCTACCTTGGGGATGGATGGGGCAGGAGCACCATACCTAAAGGGCAAAACAAGTAACCTGCAGTTAGCACTTATGCTCAGTTTGGGCAATGAGCTCAGAGACGCATACACTCTTTTATGGACCACATTGAGAGGTAAATCTACAGGCCTCCCAGAGTAATCATAGATTAGGCACACTAGGCTTCACAGCTCGATCAGTCTTTCTAGGGGAACTGTTACAGTCTCTGCACTTTGAGCCTCACTTTCAACACTGTCTTTACTTACTTGTCAGGGGTTTCATTGGGTAGAGAGGCTAGAACTTAGGGCACTTTCAGCTCCAGGATTTGCCATTTCTGAAGTCACATCACTTGGCTCACATGGAGAGTTTTCTGACACTGGCAATGAACCATCAGGACACTCGAAATACTCTTCTTCCTCTGGTATATCACCAGTTTGTCCCAGTTCATAATTTTCCTCCCCTGAAAGCTCATACAGTTCCACCATGCACAGTGACTCAAGATCATCACACGTAACACTCTGCACCTCACTCTCTGGGAACATTGGCTCTAAGGACAAAGCTGGGGGCTTAGGCAGTCCAGAAGGCCCAGCTTCATCTTCATAATTTACTAGGGGATTGCCTTGAAACAATTGACTCAGTTCATAAGGAGGGTAGTACCCAAAGTTGCACTCACTTTCCTCTGAAATAGACTGACAGTCATTTTCGACTGGGATTTGCTGTGGAGAAAACTTTAACTCAGCATCTGTATATGCAGACTTTCTCTGCCTTTGCTTAGCAGCAGCTCTGGTCACCGGTCCAGGGAAGCATTCTGAGGCTCAGACTCAATCAATATTTGGCCAATGGGCAGCAAATGATTTTGATCGTTGTCTTAACATCTTTGGAATTGTTTTCAGGCCTTACTCTATACACGGGCAGATCATCCAGTTTACCACTACAATGTGAGGAGATGATGCCACCTGTCAACAATTTTTGTTTGCCATGCAGTCCCAGATTTCTTAGCAACACATGATCTCCCTCCTGGAGTTTCTGTACCTTTACCTTTTATCATACCTTTCTTTGTTGGCTAGATTTCGTTCAGCAGCCATGGTTTTGAGCCAGTTGGTATGCACGATTCTGCTGGGCTTTTAACTTTTGCATTCTGGAGATAGTTATCAGCCTAACCCCATCAGGAGACTCCCAAAATACATCTACAGTAACGAGCTTCTCTTCCAAATATAAGGCGGTGGGAGAATCCAGTAGCATCACTTTTGGTGCAATTGTAGGCATGTACAAGGTGCTAATTTGCTGGCTCCATCAGGGCTTGTCTTTTGGGTGAAGAGTGCCCAGCATGTACAGCAGAGTGTGGTTAAAACGTTCAGGCTGTGGGTCCCTCTGGGAGTGGGGGTAGATCTGAATTTTCGCACTCCCCACAGAGAAAGCATCTCTTTGATCAACCCGACTCTCAAAGTCTCTCCTGGTCAGAATAGATTCTTTGTGGAGCCCCATAGTGAACAAAAAGTTCTCTACCAGTACTTTTGCCACGGTAGATGCTTTCTGGTCCTTGTGGGAAAGTCTGAGCATACCTTGTAAACGGTCTGTGACCACCAGCACATTACTAATATTTCTCTGATCTGGCTCCAAACTCAGAAAGTCAATATAAACCATCTCCATGGGGGCGCTGGTGGTGATGTTAACAAGTGGGGCAGCCCTCTGGGGCAAGGCATTCCTCTGTAAGCAGCGGCTGCAAGTTTGAATGTGTTGCTCAACATCAGCCCCCATCTTAGGCCAATAGAATCTGGACTTCACCCAGTCAAGTGTTCTGTCTATACCAAGGTGCCCCACATGGTTGTGTACGGAACTCAGTACCAAGTCTCTGAAGGTAGTGGGCAAAACTAACTGCCGCTTGTCTACTTGTCCCCCTCTGTCCACTGTTTCTCTGTATAGCAGTCAATTAATCAATTTCAGTTTAGGGCCTTCCTTGTATAACAATGCAGTTCTCAAATCAGTGGAGTGCAACTTGGACACATCTTTCCCTGTGTAGAGGGCTTCTAGAGATGATTTGATCATAGGATCTCAGGATTGAGCCCGCTGAAGACTGTCATTGTCGAGTTGAGGCAGTGCAGCAATAGCTAATGCAGAAAAGTGGCAATAAGCAGCAGGTATGCAATTCTCAGAGGGCCCAAAACAATCCACTGCGTCCGTGGACATTTGGTCCTCCTGGTCAAACTTCTGGCAGAGTGCTCGAATATCAGGTTCTGACAGTCTGATTCAGTCATTCTGGGAAACAGGCCTCCGGGAGAGAGCATCAGCATCTATGTGGTTCAGGCCTGCTCTGTATTCAACAGCGTAATCATATGTAGCTAATGCAGAAAGCCACCTATGGCCAGTAGCATCCAACTTGGCTGAAGTCTGCACATAGGTCAAAGGATTATTATCAGTTTTTACCAGCATCTTAGCCCCATACAAGTACTTGTGGAATTGATCAACAATGGCCCACTTCAAAGCTAGGAACTCTAACTTATGTACAGGATAGTTCTTTTCAGATGGGGTCAGACTTCTGCTGGCAAAGGCCACTGGTCTCAGGCCATTCTCGTGCTCCTGGTACAACACTGCCCCCAAACCTTGCAAGCTAGCATCAGTGTGTAGGACATGGGGTTTTGCTGGATCTGCATAGGCCAAGACAGGAGCGTGGGTAAGTTGATATATAATCTCATGAAAACCAGCTTCACAATCAGGTGTCCATCGTGCCTCAAAAACTTAATTGGGATGGAAATACACTCTCTCAGTCTCAGGGGAAGCCACCCTCTTGTGTTTTTTTGTCGGTATGAGGGTAACCTTGAGTAAGATTAAGTACAGGACAAATCACTCTCGAACAGTCCTTGATGAACCGGCGATAGTAGCCACAGAATCCAGGAATCTTTGCAGTTCTTTTTAGATTGTGGGGCTGTGGCCAGGTGAGTCAAGGCCTCAACTTACTCAGGTCTGTTCCTATTCCCTCAGTGGACCTATGTGTCCACATACACTAGCTATCATGTCTTCCTATAATTATATTCTCCTGCCCTTTCTTGCCCTTCCTTGCTCCCTCACGTTATGCCATCTTCAATTTCCTCCATCCCTCTCACACTGTACTCTGGTCCTCATGTCCAGCTACCCTTCATCTAATGCAGCTGCAATCCCACTAAATGGTGCCATCTGGCAATGGACTGTATAATAAGAATAAATATGGTGATGGCCTGGGTATGACTTGCACCTACTCCTGACCAATGCCTCTCAATGGGTTCCTAGATGCCTGCATTGGTCCTACTCACATAAGCAGCGGAGGCGTACTACTATAATCTGTGGCATTTGACTCTCAGACTTCTGCTCCTCCTTCTCCTAATGTTTGGCTGTGTACCCCAAATCCTGGCCCTATCTTCTATAACACAAGTCAGCCAACAAGGCGGAGGGGCTCACTATTATCCTCTGAACATCTGCAGTCTCCTACCTAAACTGGCCTCCCTCCAAACCTTTTGCCAGCCAACATAACCCTGATATCCTGGCCATTATTGAAACTTGGCTGACACCTAACACCCCTAACCATGCCATATTGTTACAAGGCTACAAACTATTCAGACTGGACAGGACCTCAAAAAGGGGTGGTGGTTGTGCTATATACATAAAGGATATTCTCACATGCCTCCCTGTCCCGTTTTCCACCACTGATACTACTGTTCGGCTCCTCCCAATCAAGCTACTTCTTGGTGCCCACAGCAAAGTCCTCACGGTTACTGCTATTTATATTCCACCAAAAGATCCAAGGGCCGGTCTCCTGACTGTACTTGAATTTGTCCGATCTCAGCCTACTGAGGCAGAGCTCCTACTCCTTGGTGACTTCAATATTAACTGGCTATCACCTGACTCAGGGTCAACTAAGGATGCCATCCTTGCTGCAAATCTCACACAGCTGATCAATTCACCCACTAGGAAAAACTATAAATCTGGAAACAGCACCCTTATTGACTGGATCCTTGCAAATCACCCTACTCGAATAAATAAACGTTACCATGCTCCCGGACTCTCTAGCGATCGCTCTCCCATAAAATGCTTGGTCAAATAAGTTCAGAAACCTCCTCCTATAACCATCTCTAGTAGAGTACTACCTTTCGGCAACCTACTCAACTTAAGGATAATCTTAGGCAGAAGGATTGGTCTCCTATACAACACTCAAGATGTGAGCGTAGCCCTACATCACTTTATCCAACATTTTCAATGCTGCCTGTGACTCTATGCTACCTGTAAAAAGCGTAAGTGAGCGCTCTCTAATCCTGGATCACTGTGCCAAACTACTGTCACTTCTCAAAGGTAGGGACCACCTCTGAACTATCGCAGAAACCACTGGCTCACTGTCTGACATCTTAAAGTACAAACAGGCTAAATCACTGCACCAAAGAGACTCGCCGGATGAAAGTTCTTACTTCAAGGTGCCCTCTCTCAACACCTGGGGAAGGCAAATCCTTCTGGGACAACTTAAAAATATTACAGGAAAGCAGGCTAAGGCCTCTCCTACTATACTTACTGTTGATGGTACTACTACCCTGGACCCGTTGGTCATCATAAATACATCCTTAATGAGACATTCACTGACCTCAGCGGTGTCCTCCCATCTGACTACTTCTCTAACACAGACACTACTATCCCCATATCCCATTCTGCCTCTCCAACCATCCCGCCCTTCCATCTCAAAATTGTTAAATCACAAAGTCCATAAACACATAAAGAAGGCAATCTCCAAATCTCGGACAAGCAGTGACTCTATCGACCTTAAAATACTGTCCCTTACTTTGGATGAAGTTTTACTCCCCTCACCAGATTATTCAATCTCTCCTCTGCTCCAGTAAGTTCCCCAGTATATGAAAGCTGCAACTGTCACTCCTGTGCACAAAAATGGTGACAAGTCCTGCCTGGCAACTACAGACCTATTTCAATATTACCTTCCCTCTCAAAAAGCTCTTGAGCGTGTGGCAGACCAGCTTCTGGACTACCTGCAGAAATATAACATCCTCTGTGCCCAGCAACATGGATTCAGACTCGGACATAGCACATTGACAGCCCTCCTTGAATTCTCAGAGCTATCCACAAGGCCTTGGACAGGGACTCCTAACTGGAGCATGTACATTGACCTAACGAAGGCTTTTGACACGGTACATCATGGCCTACTCAACAGTCAGCTGCAATCTCTTGGGCTCTCCCTAGGCGCAGGGTCTGGATTAATAATTACCTTACACAAGCCTCCCAAGTTGTAAAAATACAGGGTGTGCTCTCTGAACCTAAGCCTGTCCTCTGGGAGTTCCACAGGGATCCATTCTAGGTCCTCTCCTCTTCAGCCTCTTCCTAAACTCCCTCCCTAAATCCTGCTCTGAGCAAATTATTCTCTCGTGCGATGCTGTGATTCTATCCTCTCATAAGATCCTATCCCCTTATGCCTAAGCCTCCAGCATGCCTTTGCTGGTGTTGAAAAGTGGTTCGTGACACATAAGCTAGTCCTAAACCATAAAAAAACAAAATCCATGCTTTTCTCAAGTCCACAAAACAAGAAAAGGCAAACACCACTCACCATCAACACATCCATGGGATCCACTCTCGAACAGTGGTTACCTTCAAATATCTTGGAATCACCTTCGATCAGGGACTCATCTATGCAACCCATATCGATAGCACAGCCAAAACTATCAATCAGCGACTTGGGATATTGTAGCGGAACAGACAGTTTCTCACCTTGCCAGCACTGAAGCTAGCTATTCAATCCTCAATCATCTCAATTGTTGACTATGGCCTAATTGTCTATGGGTCTGCCTCTACAAGTGCGCTTAAACGTATTACATCCCTTAACAAGGCCTGTCGGTTGCTCACTGGGGCTCATCAATATACTCACACTTGCGAACTGTATGCTGAAACTGGATGGCTTCAACTCTCAAACCGACTAAAGTACCTTACCTGCCTTATGGCCAAAAAATCCATCTTGGGCCTCATTCCACCCTGCATTCAAGACCTGATATGCCAGAACACAAGTGTTCGACCCACCAGAAGATCTGAAAATCAGTCCCTTCAGGTCCCTTGCTGCCGGACTTCCCAGGGCCAGAGATCATTTGCCTATCGTGCCCCTTCCTGGTTAAATGCACTTAGCACCTCTATTACCTCCTCTACCTCTCTAGGTGCATTTAAATCTAGCCTATTCTCTCACCTTACCACCTCTAACTCCTGTGACTGCTTTGACTAATTTCTCTCTAGTTAAGTTGTTGCTCTCCTGCCTAATTACCTGACAAAGGCCCGGTAGATGACTCCTTTCCACTACCGTGGTTGGCTCCTCCTCCTTTCTTGTATATACCCTATTCTTCACATTATCTTCCTGCTTCCCCCCCATTTGATTTGCCTATTGATTTAATGTGTTTCACCTCGTAATTACTTGTCTTTGCACTAATGTTTTCTTCTCTTTTTTGATATTTGTTCAGTCTATGTGTATAGTATTCCACAATGTACTTTACTTGTGTCATTCATTGTAACCTTATTGCTTGTACCTAATTTGATGCGGAACCTTTGTAAAAGAGCCTTGGCTCAAAGGTATTAATTCCTAGTACTCAATAAACAATCAATAAACATACTTTACAGAGGTTTGGAAGAACTGACATTTATCGATGGACAGTTTAAGGCCAAAGTCTTCCAGTTGGTCCAACACTTTGAAAAATCTGCTCTCACGTTTCTCCAGTGAGCTGCCAAACATAATAACATCACCCAAGTACACCAGGCACTCCAGCAAGTTCATGTGCCCACTGCATGCTCCATCAGTCATTGAAAAGTGGCTTGGGCACCTGAAATCCTTGAGGCATCCTCATTAACTCATAGAAACTAAGAGGACAGATAAAGGCTGTCTTCTTATGGTCTTCTGGGGCCTTCGGGATCTGGTAGTACCCACTGCGAAGATCAAACACTGAGAACCACTTGCTACCATTCAGGCAGTCTAAAGCATCCTGAATGTGGGGCATTGTATACTGATCAGTGATAGTCCACCGGTTCAAGGTGCGATAATCCACACACATTCTTACTGTCCCATTCTTTTTTCTCACTACCACGATAGGTGAGGCATATGGGCTTCTGGATTCTTGTATCACACCAGCAGCAAGCATCTCTTGCAGATGCCGTCTTAAATCATCTATGTCAGCAGGTGCAAGGCGGCGAGACCTCTCACGAAATGGCCTTTCATTATGCAACCGGATATGGTGCTCAGCTCCTTGCACTCATCCCACATCCCATTCCTTTAAGGAAAATACTTCATCTCTCTGGGCAAGCTTCTCACTGATCCTTATTTTCCATTCAACTGGCAAAGGGGAGTCACTGAAATCGAACAAGTCGGGCGTCACTCTGTCACTCTTCTCCAAACTCTTGTTACTGGGTAGCACTACAGTATCTGCACAATGTACATTAGCCAGGATGCAACCTCTGTTTATCCAAATCTCTCTATCAGACACGTTATGAATTTGGACCATTTCTCGTCTGGCATAAGCATGGGCTCTGGCAGGCAAAATACTAGGCTTGACCAGCAGTCCTTCTGGCAGTTTCCCATCACCTGGTGCATCCAGCATGAATTTTTTATTCTTGACATACTTTCTGATACGGACCTCCCCCTGTAAGGTACACTGGGCATTTGGAGCCAAGATCAGGGACTCAGGATCCTTCTTCCAGACAATTCCAACTGGTTCCTCGGGATCCACTCCTTCAGCATCTTTCTCTGTGCCTCATAGGCCTTCTTGATCAAGGCCAGAATTCTCAAAGCTCTACCAGTCCTTGACCCCTGTTTCTCCATAACACAGCTGTGCCAACTGTCCAAACATATAGCATTCATCTCAATTAGTAGAGGAACCCCATCATACAGTCTGGTAGGGGGACACACTAAGGCCAGTGTCTCTACTTGCTCAGCCACTCCAGCCACGGAGGTGGGGAAAGACAGCCAAATTCGGATATATCCGGAGTAGGGGTAGGCCTTCTCACTTAACCCCCAGACATGCAGTCCTTCCAACGGTTGTAACGGCACATCAAGCAGGTGCTTCTGATACCAATCCTGGAACATGTTCAAGACCTTTGAGTAATGGTGACTTGTAATAGTCACTGACAAGGTGCACTTCATTTGCAGAAGTACAGCAAACAAGAGACAGGATGATTTTTGCCACACCGTGAAATGTTGGTGGCAGGTTTGTAAGACTTCTGATCAAAAATATGGCATCAACCACAGTGGCATTTCAGCATCTGGGTGGCTACTTTAGACTCTGGTCTCAAGTTTCTTCAGCAGTGCTGACTTCATTGTTTTGTTCATTGATCCATCAACACTTCCTAGGAGAGGGTACCAGGTAGGTACCCACCATCATAAGTTCAACTGTTGAAGATGCAGATAGATATAGCAATCATCCAAAGAGGTTTCGAGTTCCTTTCAACTCAACGATTTTCTTTTCTTGTTCTTAATTTTTGCCTTCATTGCATCATGCAAAGTTCTTCAACATGTAACTTTTGATGGGTTTCTTGAACCTACTGCCTTTGTTAATGCATTTGTCTCTAAACACGTGATACATCTAGTACCTATCTCAGTAACCTGTAACACTTCATTTGCTACCTTTTATGATAATGCTTTTCCACTACCTATTGTATAAAGATTGCTGTCCTCAAACACATCCCAGAATGGATTCATGGAGGAGTCTATTGTGTTCAACAGCTTGTTCAGATCATTTGAATCTCATTTAACTCTAAAACTCTTCAGCTCTTGGCTGGCTTCTTCATGGCTGACAAGACCAACTTTTTCCATAAGACATCCAACAATTTTTCTTTGAGCTGGTCGCAGAATGTTCCAGCTCCTCCTTGCATTGATGTTCTGTGTCAAAGAAGAAATCCTGGTTAGTCTTGATGCAGCATCGGCATTAATTGTCTGTTCCAAAGTCAAGTCTATGTCATTTCTGCTAAACCCTCTCTTTGATCTTACAATGGTTTATGCTCCATTCTTATATTTTTTCCTTAGTCCAGGGTGGGTCTCATCCATGTTTAGCAAATTCATAAGGTACAGGGTCATCCACTTGGCACAGTTGTGGTGCCCAGTTGTGAGAAAAGGTATCATCTTCTCTAAGCTATATACAAAGGAGGCAAGTCATGTGTCCTGATGGAACGGCAGAAGAGTTGGCACAACTCTACCAAACTGCACTACTGCAGTCAAAATTGGGCAGTTGCGCCATACTCACCATGGTGTGTAGAATCTGAGAATGTTTCATATGCTTCCATAAATGTCTTGAACTCAGCTGTATTCTCTAGGTCCACCACTGAGGAAGGTGATGGGTCATTAGGTAGCTGTTGCAGATGCTTTGATATTTGAAAGTCTGACAAACGTTTATATTGTATAAAGCACTGCAAATGTTTAATTCTGAATGCTGCTAACAGCATCAGGTGAAACCTCTTTGCCCAACTGAAAAATGTTCCTTGAAGAAGTCCATTCAGGGATCCCAGTGCCAATACACCACTTTCAACAAGAATGTGGTCTCCACCAGAACCATTCAGGAGGTATACAAGACCTCTGCAATATGCTAATTTTATATGGAATGGTCCAAACATATGAAAAGTCTGTCATAATTCCGGGGACTTTGTGGACTGAATTTGTAGCGCAGGTTTTGCTATGGCCAAGTCATAAGTAATAGGAATATAGTCCTCCTGGCATTCAACCATAACCTTGATAGCAGTATTCATGGTGTCTTGCACTACATCAAGTTTTGTAGGAGGCTTTCCCATAGGTCCATGTATGATACAATCTACTGTGGCAGGCCATCTACAGAAACAAGGGCATTCCATCTGTGCCACATTGGAGAAGCATCTACACTTGCACAGGATATCATCCAGGCAACGTCCCTTCTCTCAGCTTGCATGAGGTTTTTTGGTTCAGAGCTTTCTGTTACCTTATATTGATGCTATCTTATTTTTGGTTTTCCAGATATATATGGTCAAATGTCTTTCTCGCCAATATCTAGAGCTCTTTTCCTCTGAGATGTCTGAATGCGCCTGGGTATAGTGTCTTGTTCCTGTTGTGCCACTGGCTGCAATATCTGCTTCTTTACACTTGGCAAATAGTCTTCATCGAAATCTTCAACCTTTGTCTTTGATGTTCTGCATCGTTTGCTCTTTGATGTTAAAGATGGCCCTGCCTGGTAGTGAGGCATCAACTTCTGATCTTTTCTTATCTGTGTTTCTTTCTATTATGTGTGTTTCATTTCTTGCTGGCACTTAGTCATCCGTGTGTGTTCTTGTCATAGCTTCTTCAGACCCTTCTTTGGGTACAGCTATCTCCTCAATACTGGATGGTACTGTAGTTTCTGTTATATTCACTGTCTTTTAAGTCTTGCACTCTTCGTGATGCTGACTGACCCGCTAACATTTAGTGCTCGCTAATAATTCAGTGAATGACAAAGAAAATGGGGCAATATCAATGACCAATGAAAACAAAGTTTAATTAACAGTATACATCATAAAAAATACCCAAAGAAATCACAGCAAAATCACAGCAAAACAAACAATGAACTCTGAACAAAAAAAAAACTGTATTATGAAAAAAAACTGTTCATACTCAACGAACTGCTCTGAGCTGCTTCTCATATTCGACATTTCCCCAAAACATTACTCCTTTCTTTACCCACCAAAGAATCAACATAATTATAGAAAGAAACGATCAACAGAGCAACACAGCACAAACAACAATGGAGACAAGTGCGGGCTAAGGCTAAGCTGTGTTTTTTAATTTAATATGCTTTATTGTTTTTTTCATATAAGCAAACAAACAAGGGTATACAGGCATATAAGCAGGCAGTCCATACAAAATACTCACAACACAAAACATCTAACCTAATACAAAATACAAATTATATAAACTATTTACAAAGGTCCCTTCCCCCCATAAACCCAATCCCTCCCCAGGCCAAGCAAGATCATTCAATAAATTAAGGGATGGTCTATTTGTCTGGTAAATGAGGTAATTTAGATTAAGGCTTCCATATAGTTAGTAAAGCATCCAAGGGTCCCCAATTAGTGTGATATGTAATCTCTCTTCACCATTGAGGTAATGGGTTTTTCCAACAGGAGTGCCTGTAAGATTTCTTTATGCTATTCTGAGATCAATGGGGTGACTCATCTTTCCAGTGTCTCATAATTAACAATTTGACTGTGGCAGCAATTAGAACCATATGCATTTTCTGCACTTTGGGGGTGCCAGGTGGGAAATTATTTAATAAACACACCTCTGGGGTGAACAAAGTGTCAAGCCCGAGGAGTGAGTCTAACTGCCCCCTAATGGATTGCCAGAAAATCTGAATTTTAGAACAAGTCCACAGCATATGATATAGGGTTCCCAGACAGTCAGCACATCTTGGGCACATGGGAGACGAGAGCCTACCTATCTGATAAAGTCTGACAGGAGTAAGTTATAAATTATGCACTATGTTAAACTGAATGTGGCGTAATCTATCCTGTTTCACTGATTTGTACATGCACTGCCAGACACTTTGCCAAAAGTTGTGGTCCGGTACAAGAGAGAGCTCTTGGGTCCAATAATAACAGACACCTTGGGAAAGATGGGGATCTATATCCTGCAATGCTTTGTATAATTTGAAACCGCATGAGGCTGATTCACTACCTCAATGATCAGAGCAAAGAGACCTTGGCCTGTGCATCTCGCCTTTGCCCAGGAAGCCTAACAGTGCACCTTTAAACTGGATTTATTTAAAATCTGGCAGTAATGGCACATAAAATAAAGCTGATATACCTGCAATGTCATAATACCATCTGCAGGGTATACATCAGAGTTTTTGCCGATTAAATGGGGCCAATACTGAGGCCAGCATTGGTTTAGATCCAATTTTAAAGTGAGGTTGCCCAAAATAGGCTGATCAAGGAGACATGTCAATTGATAGAGAGGTGGGCTTGTAATTGATGCAAAGCTCTAAGGGACCAACCAATTGGGTATTCCATAGCAGTCTAGGGAGTGACTTATGTATAGTGTATACCAGGGACACCAGGAGCAGCAATGCTGTTCAGCTAGGTATTTCTCTATAAGAAGCCAAAGAGGAGTATAAGCGTGAAGGTCAACAGAATCTGCTTAACTTATTCAGTGAGCCAGCTTGCTGAGATGGTGGGTGCAATAATATATGAAGAACGAGGGGGCTGCCAGTCCACCATGGGATTTGGGGGCTGTAAGTTTAGTATAAGCTTGGCGAACACCCCCCCCCCAAGTAAAGGATTTGAGCAGCTTCTGAAGTTTAAGGAACCATGTTTTAGGAAAAAAGAAACCTAGCATGCCAAATGGGTACAAGAGACAGGGGAGTACATTCGTCTTGACAATATTAACTCTCCCCCACAGTGTGGGAGGAAGTGCGCTCCATCAGTCTAAGTCTAGTTTAAGGGTATTCAGCAGGTCTGAAAAGTTAGCTTTTAACATCATGGGCAAATCTCTGGAAATTCCAATCCCTAAGTAAATCAGGCTCTCAGGTTCCCATGAGAGGTTATATAGTGCCATATCATGACAAGAAACATGCCCATTAAGGGGAAATACATTGGTTTTTGAAAGGTTAAGCATATAGTAAGACACCATGGAGAATGCCTCCTCCTCCAGTAAAAGCACTGGGATACTGTCCCGCTGTTCCACAACATGTAATAGTAAGTCATCTGCATAAGCAGAGAGAGCGCATCGACAGTCTCCAACTTGAATGCTTTTTAAATCTGGGTGTGACATGAGCCTTCTAATCAGGGGTTCTAAATAGAGGTTGAATAGCAGGGGAGAGAGCGGGCATCCCTGTCTGGTGCCCCGGCTTAAAGAGAAAGATGCCGAAAGGATACCATTGCACCAAATTTGTGCTGTTGGGGAAAAGTATAGAATTCTGATCCATGTCAAGAAAGTTTTGGGAAAACCAAAATACTTAAGGGCCGTAAATAGGAAGTCCCAGGAGACCCTATCAAAGGCCTTCTCCACGTCGAGGGACACAAACACCAATGGGATATCTGAGTCCTTCGATGCAGAGAGAAGATGCAAAAGCTTACGCATATGGTCTCCCAAGGATCTTCCAGTCAAGTAGCGTATTTGTTCCTGACTAATAAGACCTCCCATAAAGGGTTTTAACCTATTGGCAAGAACCTTAGCCAATATCTTAACATCAGAGTTAAGAAGAGATTGGCATATAGTTCTCCAGATATTGGGGATCCTTACTGGTTAGGTATTAGGGTAATGAGGGCATTCAGGAAATTTGACTCTGATAGACTATTTTCAAACCAGAAATTGTAAACTTCGGTAAGCAGGGGAGTAAGTTCAAAGAGGCAGGATTTATATAAGTTGTTAGGAAAACCATCAGGTTCAGGGGACTTATCCAGTGGGAGTTGTTTAATTGCCTGCTCCACCTCCTAGGGTACGACAGAGTTTTCCAAGATCGCTGTTGCATCAGGGGATAACTTAGGAAGGTCAACAGTGGCCAGATACGCAGCAATGTTACTATTAGTGGGCGTTCAGCTACGTTTTCAAAATATAGAGAGCTGAAGAACGGTCATAGACCTATTACTATATCCTCAGGGGTAGTGACTAGGGGACCGTTTTTGTCAAATTTTAATCCTAGAGTAAAGCAGGAGGCTTCAGCTTGTTTTAGCTTGATAGCTAGTAGTTTGCCTGCTTTTTCACCTGAATCCAGATATTTCATTTTAATACGTTTCAAGGAGAGTTCTGCCCTCCTGTACATCAGTTCAGAATACCTAGCTTGTAGGCTATGTAGTCTGATCCAGTCTGCCTCTGGGGACTGGGGACCAAGTGAGGATTCAATCTGTCTAACTGACTTAAGTAGTAGTTCTGATTGTTTTTGAGCTTGCCAGAATTTAGTAGTTGCAAGACTAAACATTCTTCCCTTAGGGCACACTTCAAGGCAGCCCAGAGTATGTCAATTTCGTAAGGACCCTTATTAACCTCTAAAACCAGGATATAAAATCCTTGACCAGTAATAGGCAGTCTTGCTTTTGGAGAAGCTGCATATTTAGGCGCCATAAGATATTTTTTCTGATGCCTGGCCTAAGTATGAAGTCATATAAACAGGCGAGTGATTGGATATAACCTCACATGTATACCAGTGTCAATTATACCAGGTAGTACAAACTAGCTTAATAGGATGTAATCTATCCTGGAGTACATTTTATGGGGAGGGTAAAAAAGAATATTGGCATTCATCTGTATTTAGTACCTTCCAGATGTCTATCAGATTCACCCCAGTCATAAGGTCCTTTAAAACGAGTTGGGCAGAGACAGGCCATCTTTTCAAGGCTCTGATTTATCTTTATTGGGCTGCAAGGAGATATTCCAGTCACCTCAAGGATTATTAATTTGGGAGAATTTAAGGCAATAAAACTGAGCAGGTGGGTGAAAATTGAGGAGAATCTAGGTTTGGGCCATAGATTGCACCCAGGAGGACTGGTTGAGATTCTAATGTCCCATGAAGCAGTATATATCGGCCCTCAGGGTCCCAGATCTCCTGTTCCATTTTAAAGGAGACTTCCTTGGAAATCAATATAGTTACATCTCCACTATCTGTGGACGCTCTGGATCCATAGGCCTGTCCCACTCAGCTCTTACAGAACAGGAGGGTATCCTCCCTGCCAAGATGCGTTTCCTGCAAGCAGGCAATTCCTGCCTTTAAATGGAATAAATGTTTGAGTATCACTTGCCTCTTGCATTTGTCTTGAGCTCCCCTTACGTTCCAGCTTATAATCATGGAAAGGCTACTCATTAAATATTTTTATAAGTAGGTAAGGGAAGTTTTGAGTGGGAGCATTGGAAACATTGGCAGTCAGGAAGTATAGAGTCTTGACTCCCAGGCTGGGGCTGTGACTCGCCAACATCAACACTTCTAATATTGTTAACACCATTGAGCCAACCCCATCTATATCAAAAGCTTGGCCTAAATCACCCTCTCCCCACAGACCAAAGTGACAAACATAAACTCATACAGTGGAAATATATATGTTGAAAGCCCTCCTCGCTATCCATAACAATTTAAAACTTAAACCAAAATACTTTCTCCCCAAATAGCGCGAGGAAAAGGATAACCCAATTCTATATCACTGTTCTCCTTAACCCACACCACCAGATGATGTTTAAACGCTGACCCAAGACCACAAAAATGGAAATTACGTACTTACTGTAATTCTTGATCTTCTTGGATGAAGTCTCCACCACTCATTCACACTAATGGGAGTATGCTGGAGGCGCTAGGACCCAGTGGGAGCAAACTTTTTCAGGAGGGCCGGCGCCTGAGATGGTGCCGTGAAGAAGTGACACTGCGAGTCCGGCACATGTGGTAATGACTATCTTGGCGTCGTCCCTCCAACTGCCACAGTACCTTTTTTCCAAGGAGGTGCAGCGTAACTAACCTAGACAGGACTAACTTAAAAACTGGACATAAGATAGTCTGAATGACCCGTGTAAGAAGGGTCAACAATAAAGTCTTCACAGCTCAGCCATTGAGGGAGTGAAGACGATAAACAGAGAAGTGAGCTCGGGGGACGGTGGGTAGGCGTGTAAATGAGAGGTGGAGACTTCATCCAAGAAGATCAAGAATTATGGCAGGTACGCAATTTCCATATCTTCCTGCACATAAAGTCTCCACCACTAATTCACAGTAATGGGAGAGTACCGAGCTAAATAATCCCCCGAGATGGGCGGTAGGAGAGAAAGAGCTCACATGCTTAGGACAGAAGTCCATTAAGAATGGACCTGCCAAATGATAGATGTCGTCTGGCATGGACGTCCAAGGCACAGCACTTAACGAAAGTATGCACGGTGCTCCAGGTAGCCGCACTGCAAATGTCTGCAATGGGCATGTTACAGATTTCCACCAGAGATGCTGCAACTGCTCTGGTCAAGTGAGAGTACACTCTGCCCTCCAGCTTGACCTGTGCCATAGAATAGCAGTGGTTAAGGCATGCCACCAGCCACGCTGAAATGCATCTAATAGTGACAGGTTGACCCCGACGGGTCTCGCTGAAGGAAACAAACAGTTGCTGAGCCTTGCAAATTTCTTTCATTCTATCTAGATAGAACTGCAATGCTCTCTTGACATCCAGCGACTGAAGGGTACGCTCCCCTTCATTCTGGAAGTTCGCAGAGTAGGTAGGAAAAACTAAAGGTTGGTTTAGATGGAATTCTGAGACAACTTTAGGGAGAAACTTAGGATGAGTCCTAAGAACTACTTTGTGCTTGTGAAATACAGTGTATGGGTGTCTGTGACCAGAACGTGTATTTCAGAAACTCTATGGGCCAAAGTAATGGCCACCAGGAAGGCCGTTTTCCAAGTCAGGAACTTCAACTCGCAAGTAGCCAGAGGCTCAAAAGGTTTACGAGGGACCATGTCTAGCACATGGTTAATGTCCCAGGCTGCAAATGGATGTCTAATAGGAGGTCTTGTGTGCAGAATACCCCTAAGAAAACTTTTACTATGGGCAACGGGGCCAGTGACATGGAAAGTACCGGCTCATGAAATGCTGAAATGGCACAAAGATGAACTTTGACTGTGGAGTACTGCGGACCTGTGTTTGAGAGGTCTAAGAGATACTCCAAGACTTTATTAGGTGGGTAGGAAAAAGGGTTCAAAGAGGATTTTGCACACCAGATAGAGAAACACTTGCATTTAGCCGTTTCGGTTTTTCTAGTGGCCAGCTTGTGCACAGCCAAAAGAATATTTGAAACTCCAAGAGAAACACTGAACCTATTCACCTCTATCTCTTCAGGAGTCAAGCATGATGGTGAAGTGACCTCAGGCTGGGATGGACCACAGGACCCTGGGTCAGAAGGTTCATCTGAAGAGGAAGCATTTTCTGGGAGTTTCTGATAGCCTGTTGAGAAACATAGAAACACAGAATTTGACGCAGAAAGGACCGCTTGGCCCACCCAGTCTGCCCATTTCCACCTACTGGATAAGTTGCAGATCCTAGTTAACCAGCAGCCTACTTCTTCCTACCCCACCCCTAGAATTGCCTTATGACTGTCCCATGCATGCTTGAATTCCACCACTGATTTCGACTCCACAACCTCCCTCCGGAAGGCAGCTCCATGCATCCACAACCCTCTCTGTGAAAAAATACTTCCTTAAATTACCTCTGGGCGCCCCCCTCTATCTTCAAATTGTGCCCTCTTGTTCTTGCAACCTCTTTTTTGAAAGATGCTACCTCTTGGACTTTGTTGATTCTTGAGGTCCTTGAACGTTTCTATCATGTCCCCTCCCTCCTTTCCTTGAGGCTATACATATTAAACTCCTTAAGTCTCTCTTCATATGTCTTCCGTGCAGACCCTGCACCATTTTAGTGCCCTCCTCTGGACAGCTTCCATCCTGTCTATGTCTTTGCAGAGATTGGGTCTCCAGAACTGCACACAGTACTCCAGATGGGGTCTCACCAGCTGTCTGTACAAAGGGATGATAACTTCCTGTTTTCTACTGGTGATGCCTCCCTGCATCCCAGTATCCCCAACCCTCCTTGCTGCCCTCTCACATTGCTTGCCCACCTTTAGGTCATCTGATATGACCACCCCAGGTCCCTTTCCATTTTTGTTGTTGTTAGCATATCACCCCCATTGTGTACTCTTCCTTGGGTTTTGTTTCCCAGGTGCATTACCTTGCACTCTTAGCACTGAATCTAAGCTGCCATATATTTGACCATTCCTCTAACCTTGCCAAGTCCCTTCTCATCCTTTCCACCCCACCATGTGCATCAACTCTGTTGCAGATCTTTGTGTCATCTGCAAAGAGACATACTTTCCTTCCAGTCCTTCTGCAATGTCGCTTATAAAGACATTGAAGAAGACCCGTCCTAATACTGAACCTCAAGTGTACCCCACTAGTAACCCTCCTTTCTTCTGAGTGGACTCCATTTACTATTACCTCTGTGTCCTATTCTCCAGCCAATTCTTTACCCAGGCTGTCATCTTGGGACCCATCCCAGGCTGGCTAACTTGTATATTAATCTTTTGTGTGGGCTGTGTCAAATGCCTTGCTAAAGTCTAGGTAGGCCATGTCCACAGCCCCTCCCTGATCTACTACTTTGGTCACCCAGTCAAAGAAATCTATCAGATTCGTCTGGCATGACCTTCCCGCTGTGAATCCATGCTGCCTAGGGTCCTGTGCCCCTCTGGCCTCTAGATACTCGAGAAGTCTTTCCTTCAGAAGTGATTCCATCATTTTCCCTATCACTGAGGTTAAACTAACAGGTCTGTAGTTTCCTGCTTCTGCCTTGCTCCCACTTTTGTGAACGGGAATCACATCTGCCCTCCTCCAGTCCTCGGGTACCACCCCATCCTCCCATGATTTGTTAAAAAGGGTAGTCAGTGGTGTCACTTGTTCTACCCTTAGTTCTTTTTAGAATTCTGGGAAGAATCCCATCAGGCCCCATTGCATTGTCCACTTTCAGTTTTAAGAGTTCTTCAGAACCCTTTCTTCTGTAAATGGGCTGGTATCAACTTCTGTATCCAGAGTGTTTCTACTGTTTGTTTTAAGTACCTCCCTCTTCATTTGTAAATACTGAGCAAAATATTTGTTTAGTATCTCTGCCTTTTCACAGTCTCCCTCTGCCCACTCCCTCCCCTTTATTAAGCCCTCACTATCCCTCCCTTGGTCTTCCTTCGCTCCTGATGTAACTATAAAGGTTTTATCCCCTTCTTAACTGAGTTGGCTATCTTTTCCTCGGTTTGGGCCTTTGCTGTTCTGACTGCCTTCCAGCCTCCTTTTGCTTTATTGATACAGTTCTCTGTCCTGCTCCTTCTCACGATTCCTTGTACTTCCTGAATGCTTTTTTTCTCTTGAACCTTCACTGCCACTTCCTTTGAGAACCATAGTGGTTTCTTCATCGTTTGTTTTGTTTATTTGCTTCACACAAAGGCTCGTTACCTCTGTGATGGCAGTTTTATTATTCCTATTGTTCTTCCACCCCTCCTTCCTGCCCATTTGCTAGTGCATTCCTTAGCACTCACCCATTTTGGCAAAGTCATCCTCCTAAAGTCCAGTACTTTGTCTTTGTATGGCTTGACTCTATTGCTGTGTTTATTGAGAACCACACTGTTCGATGGTCGCTAGTTCCCAGATGGCTACCCACTTACATCTGTGATCCTCTCCATCTCCATTTGAGAGAATCAAGTCTAATATTGCTCCCTCTCGAGTGGGCTCCAGTACTAGTTGTCTAAGGCATGCCCCTGTACGGCACCTAGAATTAACTGCACACTTGAAGTGGCAGCTGCAACTGCACTCCAGTTAACATCTGGCATATTCAGATCACCCATCAGCAATATCTCCCTTTTCTGCCATTCTAAGTATACTTTCTATCATTTCCTTGTCCATTTCCTCACCCGATAAGGGGTATGTAACCCTAATGCGGATTGTGGTGCCATTGCCTGTCTCAAATTTACCCACAGTGCTTCTTCTCCTCCCTGTTTACCCTTTTGTTCTGTTGCTTTATTCCTTCCTTATGTAAAGAGCTACTCCTCCTCCTCTTTACCCTCCCTGTCCCTCCTATAGATAGTGTATCCTGGTATGTTTATGTCCTAGTCATGGTTTTGTGTGTACCATGTTTCTGTGACTGCCACGATATCCAGATGTTCCTCCTCCATCAAGGCCACTAATTCAGGAAGCTTGTTACCCAGACTATGGGCATTGGTAATCATTGCTCTCCTTTTGATGGCTTTACCTTCTGTTGCAGCATCCCCACTGACCGTTCTACTTCAGTTTTTTCTCATTTAGTACCTGTTTTGTAGGGAGAGGCTGGGATTTTTCTGCTGCTTGTCAGTGCCTCCCCTTGACTAGTTTAAAAGCTTGCCAATGAAGCATTTAAACCGATTGCTCAAAGACTTGTTCCTCTCCTGGACAGATGCAGACCATCCTGCCAGTATAGGCTGGTGTCCCTCCAGGTGGAACCCCAGTCCCCAATGAAGCCAAACCCCTGTGCTCCGCACCATTTTTTCAACCACTCATTAAACTGCATGGTGCTAATTACCCTCGCCTCCCCCATGCCTTTGACAGGCAGCACCTCTGAGAAGGATACTGTGTGTGCTACTTGTCTTAGGCCCCTCCCCAACTCTGCAATGTCCTCCTGCACTGCTCTAATCTCATGATGAGCCAAGTCATTTGACCCTAGGTGGACAATTACGTCCAGCTCAGACTCTCTTGCAGCTGTTCATATGATCCTGAGGATGCGCTTCCTGTCCCTCCAAGCCATGGCACCAGGCAGGCACCTTACTTCAGTTTTCCCAGCTCCCCCCAGTTCTATACCCCTAATAACTGAGTCCCCCACCAGGAGCTGCTTCCTTTCCCTGTGGTGTCCTCTGCCTCCTTCCTGTGGGCCTCCCTTGTGACAGTTGTCATCAGTCTTCTCTGCGGGTGCATCCATAGGGGAGCTATGCTCCCCCAGAATGGTGTATGGATTGTGGAGTGGAACAATTGACTGGGTGTGCCTCTGTTCCACCATTCTCAGCCTCCCTGAGCCCACTGTGGTCCAACTGCTGTGCTTTCTTCGCAACCTCTGAGGTAGTGGTGGTGGCACTAGTGCTCCCTGGATGGGGGAGGTTCCCTTCCTACTGTCCAGTGTAGCCTGGGGGAAGGTTTCCTTACTACTGTCCAGTGCGGCCTGAAGACGGGCAACTTTCTCCCTCAGGGCAGATAGTTGTCTGCAAATAGGGCAGCATCTCAGCCTCCAGAAAGACTCCCGGAAGACTGCTGCCCCACAGCCATTACATTGCACTACTCCCCACATGTTTATCTACTTTTTTGTTTGTTTGTATTTGTGTGTGTGTGTGTGTGCATGTGGCGCATGTGTGATTGGTTATATAAAATATATATATTATACAATGTGTATGCTTATATTGTCAGTGCAGTGTGCTAGAGAGGATATGACAGTGATATGCACCTTGCACTCTTGAGGAAATGATGTCAGAACCTCAGGTATAAAGGAACTATTTCCAGGGTGGGTGGGGTGAGAGGTGGGAAGGGGTTGGGCCTAAACTGTGCCCTCACAAAACAATCAGCTAAAGCTCTCACCCACCGCTACGATGAGTGCCTTCCTGTCAGCAAGATACCCTACACAACAATTTGACAGAGAAAGTACCCTTCTAATCAAACAGAGAAAAATCCAGACATCCAAGTCAGACACAGGTAAACCTCTCCAGCCCCAAAACAGCCTGGTGGTTTGTTAGCCACAAAGGAAAATCAAATATGCAGTTATTTCAGCCCTTCTGAAGATGCTGACAAGATAAGAAGTTTTGAAAACCCCCTTCCTGAATTAAAAACTAAAACAATTAAACACAAAACAATACCACTGTAAAAGTGAGGAAAACTTATCTCAGATGTAAGCAAGAGAGAGATTAGTTACAGATATTTAGTCCAATATAGTATATCCCACGCAGCTTCTCAGTTGTTTCAAAGCACACCCAGTACACAACTTGGAAGAAGATGGACTTGAGTAGAGGGAACCATATCTGCTGAGGCCAGAAGGGGGTAATGAGAATCATTCTGCCCCCCTGAGACTCCAATTTGAGCAGTACCCTCTGAATAAGGGTAAGAGGAGGAAAAGCGTATAGAAAGCATTTTGTCCACCGCAGCCAAAATGCATCCTGACAAAAAATGCCAGGTTCTGCATTTCTGGAGCAGAAGAGAGGCAGTTTTGTGTTGAGTGGAGATGCAAAAATGTCCAGGTCTGGAGTTACCCACTCTTTGAAGAGTGATTGAACAACGGTTAAGTCAAGAGACCACTCATGAGGATCCACTTCCGTTCTGCAGAGATGGTCTGCCAGCTCGTTTTGTACTCCTGGCAGGTAAACCACCTGAATCAGAGCCTTGTGTTCTGAACACCATTCCCACACTCTCATTGCTTCCCTGCATAATGGGTAAGAGTGTGCACCACCCTGTTTGTTGATGTAGTACATCACTCCTTGTCCGCTTGGAGGAGAATATTCTTGTGACAGAGTATGTCCTCCAAAGCTTGGACTGGTCTAATTTCCAGGATGTTTATGTGAAGTTGAGACTCGTCCCTGAGTCCACGTACCCTGGGTATGGAGAGCCTGGCAGTGAGCTCCCCAACCCATCAGAGATGCATCTGTGGTAATGGAGATCTGATAATCCAGAGGGGCTAAGGGATATCCTTCAAGGTTGTCTTCCTGAGACAACCAGGTGAGCGACGCCTTCAGAGGTTCTGTCACCTTGATGAGAAAAGACCGAGGGTGAGTGGTTGGAGACCGCTGAGCATTGAGCATCCACTGAGAGGTTCTCATGTGAAGACGGGCCAAGGGTACAGTGAACACCGAGGATGCCATGAGGCTTAGCATCTGCTGCATCGAGATAGCTTGAACCGAGCTGTGTTCTCTGATGTATCGGGCCATCTGTAAGATATCGCCCTTCTGTCCTCTGGAAGAAAAGCTTTGACACAGGAGGTGTCCAGAAGAGTTCCTATGAAGAGGAGCTTCTGAGAGGATGCAACTGCGACATTGTTGAAGTTCAGCAAGACTCCCATAGAACTTAGGAAGTCTGAAGCCATGGCCACAAGCGCCAGAGTCTCTTGCCTGGAGGGACTTGCTAGGAGCCAGTCGTCCAGATATGGGAATACTTGTATTCCAATTTTCCTGAGGTGCACCGCAAGAATTTTATTTATTTATTTTATTTATTTAGTTATTGCACAACACTTTGTAGAAGCCTGAGGCACCAAGGATAGTCCAAAAGGCAGGACTCTGAACTGATAGTGTTGACCCAATGCCACGAACCTTAGGTATTTGTGGTACCTTGAGTGTATGAGAATGTGTTGGTAGGCATCCTGCATGTACAGGGAGGCTAGCCAATTGTGTTGATGAATCAAAGGTAGCAAGGTATCGAGTGATATCATCTTGAACTTCTCCTTGTGAAGGAACTTGTTTACCTTTCTGAGATCTAGAATGGGGTGCATGCCGCCATATTTCTTTGGGACCAGAAAGTAACTAACTAGAGTAGAATTCTGTGTTTCGTTGATCCAGCAGAACTGCTTCTACTGCCCTGTTGTTCAGAAGGCCTTGTACCTTGGAAGCAAGAAGGTCTGAATGTACCGACGACAGTCTGCGCTGTCGTTTGGGAGGATGATCCGGAGGGGTTTCTGAAAGATTGAGAGAGTACCCCTCATGGATTATCCTGAGGACCCATTTGTCTGATGTTATAGATTTCCACTGGTTGTAGAACTGAGTCAGGCGTCCTCCCACTGCTTAGGAGGAGTCCCCCTCAGACAGCTGAGGTGGGACTCTGGCGGAAACGCAGAAGGTGGCACTGGGCGCTTTTAGGGCTTGTGCCTTCTGCTCCACTTTCTTTTGCAGCTGAGGGTACTGGTTTCTGTTAAAACCTTCTCTGCCTTTGCCTAGAAAGGACTGACGGTTGTGAAACTGGCGCTTGTTTCCACCCCCTCGGGAGGGGATGGGCGTAGATCTAGCTGTCTTAATGGCAGACCTAGTCTTCCGTGTGGCCTCTAGTGCTTGCTCCACCTGAGGTATAAACATACATACCATTGAAAGATAAGGCCATGATTTGCTGCTGGGCATGATTCATGAAGCCAGAAGTATGCAGCCAAGAGTGGCAACGGGTGCAGATGACAACCACCGCAGCCCAGGAAGCGGTATCGAAGGCATCCATTGCAGCTTTAACCTGTCAGTTATTAGACTCGATACCCCTGGTTATGGTTTGAAGTAGCTCGAGTTCACCTCCGACTCGGTCAGAGCTTCTACCATGGCTGCATTGTTGTGTAAGTAACTCCATGTCTGAGCCAATGTATACCTCTTGTCCATTCTTTTATCCACAGGAGGTATGGTGTTAGGAGTCTTTAAAATCTTAAATGTCTGTTTCCCAAAAGATTTGTGTAAGGGAATAGACAGCCTCCTAGACTCTGGGATATCCATCATTTCCACATAGTCAGGCTCCTCCTGGTCATCCACAGCTTCTTCCATAGGAAGCTGGAGGGTTTCAGCCACTTTTTTATAAAACATGAAATGGGAGGGGGACTCAGAAAGCCTAGGAGAAGACACTCCTGAAGGTCTGTCTGGGGAGATGTCCGGGTCAATGGGCACATCCAGACTTTCAAAACCACATTCACTTTCCTCATACTCCTCTTCCTCCTCCTCCTCCGGTTCATAATATTCCTCTAAATCATATTCTTGAACCGGTGGAACCGGTCGAACTGAGCGCTTCCCTGATGGTGCCGGTTTGGTCGGAACCAGGGAAAGCGACTGCACAATTTTTATTGCTTTGGCTATTTCTTCAGCGGTTGGAGAAGAAAGTTTTGGATCCACACCAGCTGATTTTTCCTCTCTTGTTCTCTTAGCTGGAACCGACTCCTCAGAATCGGATCTCCTTTTGCCTGAAGAAGTCTCTCCCTGGTCAGAGGGCACTCCTTCTGGTTCGGTTTGAAGCGAACCGGGCTGGCCATCCGGTTCAGCGGACTTTTTGGCCTCCCTTTCCCTGAGTCTACCAACTCTTTTTCTAGGGTAGCTGCAGGAAAATTTTTACAAATCTGGCAGTCTGCATTGAGGTGGTCAAACCCCAGACAATAAACACAGGTGGTGTGGGGATCAGCCTTAGCAAAGACTTCCCCACACACACTGCAGTGTTGAAACCCAGTGGGCCGGTTTTCTTTTGGGTTTCTCAGACATTGTGCCAGTCCTAACCAAACTTACCCTTTAATGGCAATCCACCAGGCAAGACCCTCTTATCGGTTCCTGACCGTGTCACGGTGGTGTGAAAAAACGTAATAAAATTCTGTTTTTTTTTGAACCGGATAAGAACCGTAACCACACTCTAAAAGTTCAGATAGAGATTTTTTGTAACTTGATCGGTTCAAGCCGAACCGATGAACCGTTTACAAGTTCCACACAGAATAGAAAATAATATAAACCTATCTAATACTCACAAATACCACAGACAGAGACTGAACCGACAGGTTGCGATTTAAATTCGGTCGAAAACCAAGAAAAGTGGTACTTTAACCGACAAATTGAACCGAGCAAAAGTAGAAATCTCCAGAGCGACTGTTCAGTGAGGCGGAGTAAAGAATCTGACGGTTTGAGTTCAGACAGCAACAGACAGAGTCTCATCTGAGCTCGAGCTCAGCGTTCCATGCCTGGCATGGAAAGTTAACTCTTTCATCTCTGGGGCAGTTCGAAGGTTAGGACTCACTGCTATTGTCAGAATACAGCAAGACTTCATGTTGTTTGAATGAATGATTTGTTTTTAAAGCTTTTCATTTCATCAAACTACACACAATAAAAAAAGCACACAAATTACCCAAGGTCACAAATGCTGTAATTAGAGAAGACTCTATCTGTTTCCTTACAGAGTAGCCCACTCAGTTGTCCTTCAGGTGTTTGTAATCTATAAATGTAGCCTTCATTAGAGCGGCACAGGGTCATAATGTGTCAAGACATTATGCTGCATGGCTAAATCATTGTTGCCAATACCGCGCAATTTATGCTATGGGGCATAACTCTTTTTCTGTGGGGGCTCTGCCCCTCACATCCCCTGCTATGGGGGTTAGCCTGACCCCCACCAAGATTCTTAACTCCGGGGTCCAACTCAGGAGCGACAAAGTCTTAAAATAACATTTCTGGGACCAAGAATCAAACCTGGCCCCAGACGCAGTGCCTGGGTTCCTGCTGCTGTGGCTCTGTCCAGTGAGCCACGGCAGCTGCTCGGCGGAACCCACTCCCAGCAGAGGTCTTCTCTTCTGTCTGGGAGTGTGTGAATGGTGCAATACCACGTACAGCAGTATATGCGGTATTGTACCATTTGCTGTCCTAGACAGAGCTAGTCCGGGTTAGCTACAATGTCATACGCTATTAAACATATGAGATTATGACCCGGTACGCATTAGAGCTCCCTGGACAAGAAGAGTTAAGTGCTAGTTACACTGCCACTTTTGCACTGCAACAACCAGAGCACTTGTGTTGCTGGGTGCAAAGGCATTCCGCAGGGACACTTGACCGAATCACGATAAATAATTCACTGTTCCTGTCAAGAAGCTTGGCAGAAGACACCAGGAGAAAGGACTGCTGTGGGACTGGACTTCTCTCAGGTGATTGAAAGGACTAAATAGCTGTGAGGTTTAAATTACTTGTAGAAAGATCTAGTAAGTAGGGGGAGTGGCTTAGCTAGCAGGAAGCTACATTTAAAGACTGCCTTAGAAAGATTCTGCTAATAGCTTGGCAGAAGACACCAGGAGAAAGGACAGCTGTGGGACTGGACTTCTCTGCTGGGACTATATTGCCCTCCTTCCCTCCCCTCCACCCAAAGCTAGTTCTATTTTTATAGGCACAGGATTTGACTGACAACAGGAACTTCCTGTTTGGGAGCAGGAAGTGAGTGATCACAGAACCACCAAAGACCCACCATCCTAGAAGGGCAAGAGTAGCTCTCCGGCCCCCTCTAGCTGCTGGAGGTCTGCCTCTGAGCAAGTAAGTGGTCTACTGAGAAATATAGGATATTCTTGTCTCAGAACAGGGCAATCAGGAGCTTAAAGGGCACACAGGCAGAAAGTAAGGAGAGGGAGAAAAAAAACAAAACAGAGGAAAAAGTAAGGATTGCATACAGTTAAGGGGCCAGAAATAAGACATGATTGGAGTGGTGCAGTGCAGTGGCTGTGGAGCAGCAGTCTTCCGGGAGACGTTCTGGAGGATGCGGTGTTGTCCCATCTGCAGGCACCTCTCTGGGCTGAGGGAGGAGGTTGCTCATCTCCAGGCTGAGTTTGCCAGGATTTGTGGGACCTTCTCTTCCGTCCAGGGACCACCAGTGCCACTGCTGTTGCCTCAGAGGTTGCCAAGAAAGAGAAGCAGTTGGACCACAGTGGGCTCAGGGAGGGTGAGGGTGGTGGAATAGAGGCGCATCCCTCCAGCTGTACCTCTCCACAATCCCTATGCCATTCTGGCAAAGCGTGGTTCCTCTACGGAGGCACCCGCAGTGGAGACAAAGGAGGATGCTGGGAACCTCCACAAAGGAGACCCACAGGAGGGTGGCAGGGGACCCTGCAGGGGAAGGAAACAACTCCTGGTGGGGAACTCCATTGTTAGGAAGGTAGAACTGGGGGAGGAAGGGGACAGGGAGGTAAGGTGCCTGCCTGGCGCCATGGCTTGGAAGGACAGGGAGCGAATCCTCAGGATTGCCAGAGCAGCTGCACAGGGGAGGGAGCTGGATGTCATTGTCCACCTAGGGACAAATGATCTGGCTAAGAAAGGGAGTAGAGAAGTGCAGGAAGAGTTTGTGAAATTGGGGAGGGGCCTTAGTCAAGTAGCACGCACGGTAACCTTCTCGGAGGTGCTGCCCACCTATGGCATAGGAGAGGCTAGGGTGTTCCGCACCATGGGATTCAATCAGTGGTTGAAAAACTGGTGTGGAGCTCAGGGATTTGGCTTCATTGGGGACTGGGGGTCCACCTGGAGTGATGCAAGCCTATACTGGCATGATGGGCTGCATCTGTCCAGGAGGGGAACCAGGATCCTAGGTGATAGGTTTAAATGCTTCATTGGCAAGCATTTAAACTAGCCAAGGGGGGAGGCACTGGAAAGGAGCAGGGAAATCCTAGCCCCCAAATAATCACGGTAGTAAGTGCAGCAAACACCAACATAGAGGTGTCGATAGGGAGACGGGCAGGGGTAAATGGAGAAAGTGACAAAGGCAAGAAGGACAGGGATGGGGCAAAAGGAGTAAGGCCATCAGGAAATGGAGGGTAATGAGTACCAATGCCCGTAGTCTGGGCAAGAAGCTCCCTGAGCTGGTGGCCTTGATGGAAGAGGGATGCCTGGATATCTCAGCAGTCACAGAAACATGGTACACAGAGAACCATGACTGGGATGTTAACATACCAGGGTACATTACCTACAGGAGAGACAGGGAGGGAAGAAAAGGGGGAGGAGTAGCTCTCTACGTAAAGGAAGGGATAAAAGCAACTGAACAAAAGAGTAAACAGGGAGGAGAGGAGGCACTGTGGGTCACCTTGGAGACTGGAAAGGGCACCACATTCCGCACAGGATTTGTACAGACCCCGTGTCAGGGGGGAATGGATAAGGATATGATAAAAGGCATTTTAGAATGGCAGAGAAAGGGGAGATACTGTTGATGGGAGACCTGAATATGCCAGATGTTAACTGGAGCACATTTGCTGCAGCCACATCCAAGAGCAGGCCATTTTGATGCCCAGGTGGCAGGCCTCAGACAGCTAGTTTCGGAACCCACTCATGAGGGAGCAATCTTAGACCTCGTACATTCAAACGGGGGCAGTGAGAGGATCTCAGATCTAGAAGTGGGTTGCCATCTGGGGACAAGTGACCATCAAACAGTGTGGTTCACGTTTAACTCAGCTACAGAGTCAAGCCATACAAAAGTGAGGGTATTGGACTTCAGGAGGGCTGACTTTGGCAAGATGGGAGAGTGCCTCAGAAAAGCACTAGCAAACGGGCTAGAAGGAGGTGTGGAGCAACAATGGGGAACCATCAAAACTGCCATCACAGAGGCAACAAGCCTTTGTGTGAAGCAAATAAACAAATCAAAACGAAAGAAAAAGCCACTATGGTTCTCAAAAGAGGTGGCTGTGAAAGTCAGGAAGAAAAAGATAGCATTCCGGAAGTATAAGGAAACACAGAAGAAGCAGGACAGAGAGCTGCACCAGTTAAGGCAGAAGGAAGCAGGAGAGAAGTCAGAATAAAAAGGCCCAAACTGAGGAAAAGATAGCCAACTCAGTTAAGAAGGGGATAAAACCTTTATAGGTACATCAGCGAGCGTAGAAAGACAAAGGAGAGGATAGTAAGGCTGAATAGAATGAGCGGTGGTGGCAGAGGGGACAGTGAAAAAGTAGGGATTCTGAATGAATATTTCTGCTCAGTATTCACAAAAGAGGAGGGGGAAGTGCCTAATCCAATTAACAGAAGCACTCTTGATGGGGGTCGATCTCAGTCCTTTCACAGAAGAAAGGGTTCTGCAAGAACTCCTAAAACTGAAGGTGGACAAAGCAATGGGTCCTGATGGAATCCACCCCAGAATAATAAAAGAATTAAGGGAGGAACTAGTGAAACCACTGGCTAGTCTTTTTAATAAATCATGGGAGGATGGTGTGGTACCCGAGGACTGGAGGAAGGCGGATGTGATTCCCCTTCACAAAAGTGGGACCAAGACAGAGGCAGGAAACTACAGACCTGTCAGTCTGACCTCTGTGGTAGGGAAAGTGATGGAGTCACTTCTGAAGGAAAGAATAGTTGAGTACCTAGAAGCCTGTGGAGCACAAGACCCAAGGCAGCATGGGTTCACAGCGGGAAGGTCATGTCAGACGAATCTAATAGATTTCTTTGACTGGGTGACCAAAGTAGTAGACCAGGGAGGGGCTGTGGACATGGCCTACCTAGACTTTAGCAAGGCATTTGACACAGTCCCACACAAAAGATTAATAGTCAAATTAATCAGCCTGGGAGTGGGTCCCAGGGTGGTAGCCTGGGTAAAACATTGGCTGCACAACAGGACACAGAAGGTAACTGTAAATGGAGTTCACTCTAAGAAAGAGGGTTACTAGTGGGTACTGCAGGGTTCAGTATTGGGTCCAGTCCTTTTAATGTCTTCATCAGTGACATTGCAGAGGGACTGGAAGGAATGTATGCCTTTTGCAGATGACACAAAGATCTGCAACAGGGTTGATACACAAGGAGGCATGGAAAGGATGAAAAGGGACTTGGCAAGGTTGGAGGAATGGTCAGAAGTATAGCAGCTAGGATTCAATGCAAGAAGTGCAAAATAATGCACCTGAGAAACAAGAACCCAGGGAAGAATACACAATGGGTGGGAGGTAGTAACAACAACAAAAAGGAAAGGGACCTGGGGTAATCATATCAGATGACCTTAAGGTTAGCAAGCAATGTGAGAAGGCAGTAGGGAGGGCTGGGGGTATACTGGGATGTATAGGGAGAGGCATCAGCAGCAGAAAACAGGAAGTTGTTATCCCTCTGTAAAGACAGTTGGTGAGACCCCATCTGGAGTACTGTGTCCAGTTCTGGAGACCCCATCTCCGCAAGGACATAGACAGGATAGAGGTAGTCCAGAGGAGGGCAACTAAAATGGTGCAGGGTCTGCAAGAGAAGCCGTATGAGGAGAGACTAAAGGAGCTTAATATGTATACCCTTGAGGAAAGAAGGAGAGGGGGGACATGATAGAAACTTTTAAGTACCTCAGTGGAATCAACAAAGTCCAAGAGGGTAGCATTTTTCAGAAAAGAGACGTGCAAGAACAAGGGACACAATTTAAAGATAGAAGGAGGGCGGTTCAGGGAAATGTGAGGAAGTATTATTTCACAGAGAGGTAGTGGATGCATGGAACAGCCTTCCTGAGGAGGTTGTGGGTCTAAAACTGTGGGAGAATTCAAGAATGCATGGGACAGACATAAGGCAATTCTTGGTGGTGGGTAAGAAGAAATAGGCTGTTGGTTAACTAGGATCTGCGGCCTATCCTGTAGGTTGGGAAATGGGCAGACTAGATGGGCCAAGCAGTCCTCATCTGCCGTCAAAGTCTATGTTTCAATATGAGCTGTATCACTCTTCGGTAAGCACAGTGGAGCGGAGGGTGCAAGCAGCCATGTGAACAGGCTACACCACTCACTCCGACATACCCAGGGACACTCCCAGTGTCCTGAAGTGCCTCTCAGTATTCTTGGCCCCTCTCCAGCATGGACAGGGGCCATGTGAATGCATCAGGCTATTGCCTCCCGAGGTGAGGGCAATACAGACGTGCACCACAGCAATAAAGAAAGCAGCCCATCCAAAACTTAAAAGTCGCAGCCCTACTGCTGTAAACTTGACAGAAAAAAACCTCATTGAATTAATGGTCACAAGTGTATAACTGTCAAATGGGACAGAAGGCAAGGAAAGTGAAGAGCAATAAAAATGCACACATAGAGGTCCCTAGGGGCTACAAAACTATCAGGCAAATTTAGAAAAACACCTTACAGCGAACAAAAGGAAGGACACACTAGAAGTACACCTCCAAATCAAAACACTCTGCACAACACTTTTGTTTTGTAAATTTTTTAGTTCTCCTTTAACTGGCTTTTACAGGGTACTGAGTGCAGTAGAAAAAGTCAGGAACACTGTCTGCTGGTGTAGCCACTAAATGTAAACAAGTATTTGTCAATGCCGAATGTTTGCTTGCTGGCATTGGCATTGGTAGTGCAGGAGTTAGAGAAATGCATAATAGGAATGGCAGTGAAGTACTGAAGTAACGCCAACCCCCACCCTGCAGAGACTGAAAGGTGTTGGGGATATGCCTTGGGGTCGACGGCCATAATGTTTATGACATTCCACTGCATCCCACCCTGCAGACACCGACAGGTGTCAGGTGTGCTTTGGGGTCTCCGCTCTTATGCTCAACCCATTTCATAAGGAAATAAGCTGATGAGTGCAGTATAGGAGAATGGGTGAACTTTAGGGCTGAAGACCCAGGCACACCTTGATGCCTGACAGTGGCTGTAGGATAGGTAGAATGCCATGAGCATTACAGCCGACAAACCCAAGTCACACTCCCAATGCCTGTCAGTCTTACAGGTGGGCATTATGGTTGGAAACCTTAATGCCCTGGATGATTGTTGGTATTTTCACTACAGATTTTCAAAATGGGCTTTTTAGGACCCCACCTCATGAACAGTGGCACTATCATTTTGTTACTCAATCCTTAAAGGTGATTTTGCACAGCAACTATGCTATTCAGAGCCACATGTGCGGAAACACATTTCGGGCAGGATGTGAAAAATGACAGCTGCACTGTTCATGAGGAGGTGTGAAAAAATGACAATGTTGAAAATCTGGAGTGAAAATATGAAAACTTCGCAAAGTTACAAGTGTGCGTAGAAACTGTGCAATGCACACCCGTAACGTGGTAATTCTTTTGGAATTGTTTCATCAGATTTTTAACATGGGCTTTTTGGGACCTCTCCTCATGAAGAGTGGCACTGTGATTTTGTTAATATATCCTGAAAGCTGATTTAGCACAGCAACAGTGCCATTCTGCACCACAGGTGCAAAACCACATTTTAGGCAGGATGAGGAAAATGACAGCTGTACTGCCCATAAGGAGGTGTTAAGAAATGGCAATGTTGGACAGCCAGAGGGCGCTGTGTTGAAGATGGCTGCTTGATTCTTCATCTCCCTGGATTCACCAAATATCATCATCCATCCTACAGATTCCAGACTTCCTACCTTCACCAACATCTGAGATCCTACTATATGTACATCGCAGAACAGCTCTGGTACAGTATTTTTATTGCCTCATAATTACTGAACGAGTTATCTACAGTTTTTCAATTTCTATTAAGGCTACAATAATGGCAGACCAATCTCCACATAACAGTTCTCTTAATAGAGTGGAGGCAATGTTTCAGCAACTAATAAGTGAAATCAATGTATTAAAAATTGCATCTCAACAAAATATCAATAATATGCAGGCACTTGATCAAAAATCAGCGCTACTGATGTTAAAGCATCTCAAAATGAAGATTCCATTAACACATTACAGGCTACCATCAGGGAGCAGGACAGAGTTATTAGGAACCTTCAGGACAAAATAGATGATATTGAAAATAGAAACAGACGTAACAACCTTAGATTTCTCGGATTTCTGAAGGTGTTGAACTAGGAGACACCAGTGCTCTTCTAACTCATGTACTTCCTTCTTGCTTAAATTACCAGCCGGCCAAGACCTAATCATCGAGAGATCTCACCGCACCTTAAATCTGAGGCCTGGACCCGACCAGAAACCCAGGCCCATCATTGCCAGATTTCTAAACCACGCACATACTGAACTGATTCTTCAAAAAGCGAGGCAATTAGGTGCACTTACTTGGCAAGAAAACAGAATCCTAATTTTCAGAGACTATCCTAAAGAATTATCTAACAAACGAAAAGCTTACAACCCCATTAAAACAATCCTTCATCAGCGTGGAATTAAGTTTGCACTGTGTTACCCTGCAACAATGCGGCTTTTTTTGAATGATTCTACCAGAGATTTCAGTACCCCAGAATCTCTCTCTGAATTTCTGAATTGGACACAGCCCGCACTTACATTGCCTTGCGATGCTAATGCAGCTCGTTCCTGCTCCAGCACAAGCACTTCGCAATTACAATGTCTTGCCCTTCCTGCTGAAACTGTCCTTCAGGTCCCTGAGAAATCTGTAGCCATCATATCTGCCACTGTAGCTCCTGCCAGAAGCTCTGCACGCATACAAGAAAAAAAAGCATCTGGTTCTTCTCTAAATAATAATACCTGCTGTTTAAATAATATTTCCACCTCTCCAGCTTCCCATGTGGAACGTCACATCAGTTTTCTACTCTCTTACCTTGTCTAACAAATTCTCCCCACTCCAAGAAGATCTGCTCCAAGAAGATCTGCACTCATCTACGGAGGATCTGAGACAGGCTGTATCCAACCCCTTTACTCAAGACCAGAAGAAGCTCTCAATGGGTAATGACTCTCCGATTCTTCCTGGGCTGATCTTGTGTCCAGCTCTCCCTTTAAATCATCTGAACCACCCAAAAAGAAAAGGAGAAAAAATCGAAGAGCAAGGCTACCTGAGGCTTTTCCCACTAAAAAAAAAAAAAAAATTTGTAATAAATACTATGGCCCATAATTAGATGTGATATAGCAGTTTCTCACCAGAATCCCTCCTCTTCACACCACCTCACTCGATTCCTTCAGTACATTTACCGCAAAGTGCAGTCTCTATCGCACCCAACAGGTTTGGAGCACTTAAATGCAATAAATCACTATCGCTGATGAGAAGCCTGTGTCTGTCTGTGGGAGGTGAGCCAATTGACACTGGAGGTATTTAATCCATGTGGGAGTTACTCTCAATGTATTCAATGGAAAAAAAAAAAAATGAGAGAAAGAATAAATATTACAATGTTTATAAAATCTCTTTTAATTAATCCTTGTGTGGTGCCAGACATTAGTATATATAATTGCTATTTACACTCTAATTTTTCATAAACTTTGGCGCCACCATGTGGTCAGACGCATACATACATATATAGAGTTCTGTATTTCATATCAGTGTGCCCTTAACCCCTACTATTATAGCATTTTTCCACATAAATCCTATCATTTGGAATGTGGAGGATGATTAGACAAATACTCTAAAATCATTTACTTATTTAATATTTATTTTGCATCACTTCTGGTATGTAGTGCATCAGGTGCATTCATTATATCTCACAGATTTTCCACCAAAGTATGCTTCCAATTGTATTTCTATACATTATGCTTTCCGCCTTTTCACATTATTCTTCATCCCATTTTCTTCCAAATCATTGGAACTTATAAAAATGATTTCACAATACACTGATGCTCTATGAACCTATAGTATATACTGCATTCTAACCTAGCTTATGTGGATTAATACACATCGGGCATCCTTTATCTGGCTCACACTGTTTCAGCATTATCTGCCATCATGTTGGTATTCTTTATTTAATATTGGACTTATTGCTAGGTCCAAGCTAATTCATTATGTTTGGAATTTAACACTATTACATAATTATCCTTTTTATTTGGTAGAATGATGTTTTGTTTTTCCAGGGTAATGCTTTAATTACCTCAGCACAAATCTCAATTACACTTCATTAATATACTGTTATATAAAGTTTAGTATCTTAAGATTATAGGGTAAACCGTATCTTGAGATTCACTAATTACTTACATGCCTAGTAGTGTAGAGTGAGAGTCCTGTATATTTACCGACTCTTATTGCTCTGCATTTCATAAAAGTTTCAAATTAATATTCTTGTTACTGAGTTTATACTAACGTTTGTTGGTTCTAATGTTTAATTACTTGATATTCTTATCTCTATACTCTCCTCTAGAGACAAAATGAATACAAATACTCAATCATCTCAAACCCATACAAGTTAAGGGCCCTGCATACATTTGTTTATTATATATATTTACCTTTTGAATCTGTGACATCCTCCAAATTAATGGTATTGAGTCCTCATTCCTATTTGTAACTAATTACCTTATATCCTAGTACCATGAGTGATCTAATCTTACATTCATGGAATGTCAAGGGACTCAACTCGCCTTGTAAACGTAAGCAAGTACTTACCTATCTTAAAAAGCATAAAACACATATTGCTTTCTTACAAGAAACTAAACTTTTATCAGAGGATGTTGACAGACTTAAAAGGGACTGGGTCGGTCAAGTATATGCGTCATCTTCTCATCCAAAAAACATGGGGTTGCTATCTTAATACATAAATCTCTTAATTGGCCCCCCATAAAAATCATTAGAGACCCGGATGGTAGGTGGATTATAACCCTATTAAACGCCACAGCAGGTCCGCTTATGTTTGTGAATGTATATGCACCCAACTTTGATTCACCCATTTTCTTCCATAATCTATCCCAACAAATTATGATTAATAATAAAATAATTCACCTATTCTTATTGGTGGTGACTTTAACTTAGCACTACAAGCATATTTAGACAGAAGTAACTCATCACATGATGCCTACCCTCGAGTATTAATGCTCTATCAATGCTTATGAAGGATTTAGGTCTGACATTTGGAGACTACATCATCCCAGACAACGAGATTACACTTTATTCCTCTTTACATAAATCATATAGTAGGATTGATTATTGGTTCTGTTCTCCCTCATTACTGAAAAATTATTGATACATCGATTCTCCCTATTGTTATATCTGATCATTCCCTATCAGTTTGCATTTATTCTGGTTCCACCTTCTTCTAAATCCCCATCTTGGCGTTCTAGACCCACTTTTACTCAGAGACCCTGAATTCACTCCTTGGATTAAAACCCAGATTCAAGATTTTCTTTCTATTAACGATACTCCAGATATGTCTCAAGGTACTATCTGGGAAGCATTAAAAGCCACTATTAGAGGTAAAATTATTAGTTATGCAGTGCATAGAAAGAAATTAAGAGAACAACAATTAGCTAATTTAGAAAATCCTTAAAGAAAAGAAACCCAATACTATAAATTAAATAAACCCAATCATAATTCACAGCTTCATCTGGAAATTCTACAATTAAAATTAAAATTAACGAGTTGATATCCAGGAAAGCTGAACTTGCCCTTTTAGGATTAAACACGGTTATTGGGAACAAGAGCATAAATGCGGAAAGTTGCTCTCTTCCAGCTAAAACTCAACAGATGCAGAGACATATAGCAGGTCTAAAAGATCCATCAGGTCAGACACACACAGACAACCTTTCAATCAATCGTATTATGCAATCCTTTTACCATCAACTATACTGCAACCTACATACTACAAATCCCAACCTAATACAACATTTTATGGAAAAATTGAATCTACCCCACCTATCCCCTCAGGACAAAGCTGTGCTTGATAAACCAATCACTTTACAGGAAATCCAAACTGCTTTATCATCATTAAAAAACGGTAAAGCACCTGGCAGTGATGGGTTCCCTACTGATTTTTATAAAACCCTATCTGACACTCTTTGTCCTGTATTAGTCAATGTATTCCAAGAAGCAACCTTAATAAAGAAACTCCCATGCACAATGACCGAAGCCATCATAACAGTCTTACCAAAAAAAGACAAAGACCCTTTACTTCCTTCAAACTATAGACCGATCTCACTTCTTAATACTGATGGAAAATTCTTGCCAAATTATTAACTCTCCGCTTAGAATCTTTAATGACTAAACTCATCCATACTTCAATCAGGATTTATCAAAATAGAAACAGTTCCGATCATCTTCGCCATTACTCAATTTAATTCACAAAGCAAAAACTCTTAAAACCCTGCAGCTGCAATAGGCATTGACTTTGAGAAAGCATTTGACTCTCTCAATTGGGAATATCTATATCAGGTGCTATCTCATTTTGGCTTTACAAATAATTTTGTGCTTGGATTCAATTATTGTATACCTCCTTCAGCTCGAGTTCTCACGAACTCTATTTTGTCCCTCCTTTTACTTAGCAAGAGGCACCAGACAAGGATGCCCCTTATCGCCTTCATTGTTTATACTTGCAATGGAACCTCTTTCGCTCCCTACGTCAATCCGTACAATTAAAGGCATTACTATTGGTAACTCTCACTATACTTCACCTCATATGCAGATGATCTCCTTATTTTACTCGAAAACCTCCGAAAGTTCTGGGCAACCTTTAGTTAAACTACTGAATGACTTCACCTCCCACCCAGACTAGCTTTTAAACCTTAACAAATCCGAACACTACCACTGAATAACCTTTGTAGTCCCCTCATGAACAACTCATTAGGCTTTCATTGGCCCCCAAGGTATATCTTATCTTGGCATTCGGATCACCCGAATTGAATAAATTATGGGATGCTAATCTTTCCCCTCTGTTAACCAGTATCCAAACAACACTTGATAGATGGAAGCTACTTAAACTTTCTTTTAATGGTAAAATTTCCGCCATTAAAATGTCAATAACTCCTAAAATATTATACCTATTTTCCAATATCCCTTTGATACTTCCCTCTAGTTTTCTTACCAAAATAGACAAAATTATCGGCAGCTTCATTTGGGAAGGCAAAATACCTAGATTTAGTCGTAATAAACTTAGATCCCATTGGTCAAAAGGTGGCTTTGGCCTTCCTTGGTTCCAAGCCTACTTATGGGCTTTCAGTACATCTCAAACAATTAAATGGTTTAACAAACCCAACATCCAGTCTCCTTTATGGGTCAATATGGAAACATCCTTATGTCCTGGTAATGTGGCAACTTCTTTCCTTTATAACACCCTTACCTCTTCTTTAAAGTCTCACCCTACCATAGCTGCTTCTATATTCTATTGGAAAATCATTCACAAGCATATTAAATCTAACCCCAAACCTTAGCTTACACCCCCATCTGGGGTAACCACCATATATCTTTTGATAATCACCCCATTTTTTGTCGTACCTGGAAAAATAAGGGTATTCTCTTTTTGCAGGATATACTTGAACCCAAGTCATTAAAGTTAAAATCTTACACCGACTCTACGAGGCATATGGAATCTTCTCCATCAGGATTTTTGAAATATCTACAGCTTCAGACTGCATGCAACTCTTACCTCACACCCTTCTCTATCAATTCTCTGTATGATAAGCACATCTCTAAATGGATAAAAACAACATCCAATTTAAATAGCACTGTTTACAAAGATATTTGTGATATCCTTCCTGACTACTCTGTCAATGCTAAAACAGATGGAGTACTTTGCTACAATATAATATCACCAATGCACAATGGTCCAGATGTTGGCTGTCCTGTCACAAATCTTTTAATGATAAACGAAGTTTCTCATTCAAACCAAGATCCTTCATTTGTGGTACAGAACTCCTGTTGTATTACAAAATGGGTTTATTGAACAACAACAATTGCTGGCGCTGCAGTTCCCCAATGGGGATTTATTGCATATCTTATGGCACTGTCCCTCATACAAAAGATTTGGCACTGTACTCACAGATTTGCAATGAAAGTGGTAGGTCAACCTTTACACTAGACCCTAAACATTGCATTCTTGGTATTTTTAATCACCGTTCTTATAAAATTTCATATTCGTAGAGCAGATGGTTAAATATACTTTCCTTCAAGTTAAACGCACAATCCTCATGCATTGGAGATCCAACATAATCCCTACCCTTCCCGTATCATTAACCAACTATTGCAATATGCCTCTCTGGACCATATGACATATATCTTGTCTGACCGACTCATGTTATATAACAATTGTTGGCAGGGCTTTTTAATTTTTGGAATCAATAAATCTTCCAACACCAATGTATGGACTTAATATATATGGATTTTCCCTTTTACTGATACATCATTGTAGTCTCGCCTTTTTCCCTTTTTATAGTTTCCTCTCTCTTCTTAACTTTCTTATATATCTTTTCTTTCCTATACTCTGTTCTCAATCATTCTTTATTACTCCACAATCCTTTACGAATGTACTTTTTCCTTTGCAGCATCATATAGTTATGTAACATTTTAATATAAACCGTATCTAATCATACTATCCACTTTAAGTTCACTACAAATGTCAAGTATATGCTAATTACACGACCTGTATTGTTTACTATATTTTAAACCAAAAGCTCCTTGTATTATTGTAGCAATGTTCTTATTATATCTGCCTCAATTTCTTTAAAAAAAAATCCTCACATTGTACTGTACTGTAAGAGGTTTGTCTGTATATATCTTATGAAAATTAATAAAAAGTTTAACTGCAAAAAAAATTGGCAATGTTGAAAATCTGGAGTGAAAATTTTAAAGATTGGCAAAGTTACGAGCATGCGTAGAAAATGCACAACACATGCCCCTAACACGGTCATTTTTGGGAGTTTTTATCACTAAATTTTCAACATGGGCTTTTTGGGACCCCACCCAAGAACGTGGTACATGTCATTTTGTTAATCGGTCCTGAAAGGTCATTCCATGCAGTGACCACAAAATCACCTTTTGGGACCGAGAAACAAAACAACAGTGACATGTTCAAGAGATGGGGTCCCAAGAATCCATGTTGAAAATCTGGGGCTAAAATTCAAAAAATGGCTGAGATATCAACCTAAGTTGAAACCCCATTGACTCCATTCTACAGCACTTACCCGATTCCTCAGTTCGTAGTTCGACTTTAAAGAGTGCAGACGTGTCCTGGTCCACAGAAGATCACTGCTCCCATCCTCTGGAGGGTAAGGTGGATGGGGTGCGAGGGTGTGTGCAGAGGAGGTTGGGGAGGAGGGGGACTGGGAGATGAAGCTGGATGGTTTTCTTTCTACAGTTTACCAAACAAACAAAAAAAAAGACTCCTGGGGACCATTTTCTTTATTTATAGGTTAAAAAAAAAACTTTTGGGCACACTGGAGTGGGCTCCCAGTGTGACACATGAGTTGGGGGGACATTATGCCAACAGGGATTGGGCACCCCCATTGGTAAGCTTGGGGGGATGGGAAACATGATGCTGATGGGGATTTGTCACCCCCATCGGCAAAGAAATTGAGCTTGCAGGGGTGGGGCATCCAACACCAGCAGTGGGCATCCTGGGGTCGGGAACATTAAAAAATGTCTGGGCACACTGAGGTGGGCTCCCAGTGTGACACAATGTGGCTGTGGGGGAGGAATACATGCCGACATGGGGATTGGGCATCCCCGATGTCGGCTTTGCAGGAGTGTGTGGCTGGTGGCAGGAGCCGCCATTGTGGAAAGGTGTGCCACTGGTGTTTCATTTATTGAAATGCTTCACCAGGAAAGACACACTGAGCAACTGCTCGGAACTCCAGCCATGCGCATTACTGTGCACTGTAATGCGCAATGGCCGGAGTCTTCTCCTCTGCTGCTGCAATGACGAAACAGTACCTGATTGCAGCAGCAGATTTTTTTCAACTCTTTGGCTTGCTTTGAAGTTTGCTGTCATCGACAGCATGCTCACTGATTGGTTGCTGAGGGACACACCCACTGAATCATCCCCTGCACTGGCCACAACATTGACATACCTCTGAAATGTGCTACTACCATGAGATGTTTCTTGCACATGCATGCAAGCAAACATAAAAAGACACCCAAGCAGGAGAAGTACTTTAGAGAGTGGTGCACAAACAAGATCCGGTTGGCATTACATTGTATTGCAAGTTTCAAATTAAAGTTCAGAGCATGCATATAAAAAAGCAGGTACATGAGCAACTGACTAATTCTAACACCACCAAGTCCCCTACATGTTGATTTTCACTACCTCTTCTTTAGGGGGCAAAGTCAATTGTCACACATCAGGCTTAAATGTTAATTAGAACATGTGATCTAACACATTTAAAATTATCACTGAGTCATTAAACAGGTAACATAACCAGCATCATATTTAACTACATATTTCATTAATAGGGCTGATATATGAGGTACACTTTTCATGCAGGACACATATCCACCCTCCACCAACAATTATTCTGAGAGCTTCATTACAAGTGTTCCTCCATACCTATGGTTCACCACTGCATCTTAACTGGCTTTTACAGGGCAGTAATACAGTGCCTGATGTGGTCTGAATTTATGTTATTTGTACACTTTTAAACCATGATTTTTCAAAGCATCAGTTAGCTCTGTGCCAACAAGCAGCACATTCACAAGCCTTCCAATATGCCAATGTGCAGTATATGTACTGTATGTCACTGCTTTCATTAGTATGCACTCCAGCATGACTTTGCACTCAACATGCCAACTACTTTGTGCTGAGTAAACTGCTTTTTCCAATAAAGGGATTGATTTGCTAACTAACCTGCAGGTGCTAACAGCACAGCTTTCTTAAAACAGAAATAGTTTGCTTGACACAAACATTCAAATATGCTACCCACAGTAAAGTAAAATATTAAAGCAAAATCCACTCAGTCAACATGTATTGTAAACATGGATTACCACTCATTTCCATTTTGGTCTGCATTTTTAAGATCTGTGTCACATTTTGCTCCTTTTCCACACATTTTGATGAGAAGGACCTCACAACTGGGTGATGGTTGGTGGTGAGAGCTACCTGCAATGGAAGCTGTGCACAGACAGGGACACTGCAGAACACCGATCATGATGAACTGAGATAAATAAGCACTCAGCAAGGAGTTCCTGGCCCTTAAAACACTAATTTAAGCCTGCAACTCTATTATCGCTGCATCAAATCAGATTCTACCCAAGAAAAATGAATGAACTGGAACAGAAAATTCCATTTCAAATCCATGTGGTGGAACTACATTATCCAGTAAGCTACTTGCAATACAGCAGTCAATGTAACCTCCCCATCTCAAGAAATAGTGGAAGATTCAAAAATCATTGGGCCAAACTACTCAAATGCCCCACCCTGTGGAGGCAAGCCTTGGTTTGACTCTCCTATAAACTCCACATGGAAATGTGAAGTTCCTCCAGCAGTCTCGACAAGAACCACTGATAGCTGGTGACAGCAGTGTCCAAGGACAAGTGGACTGAGAAGCCTTCTTCCTCCTGGGAGAAAGACGAGGAGGTGGAGGAGCTCGATTCAGATCTGGGTGCAGCAGGGGTTTCTTGTCTAAAAATGACCTGGTCCAGAGCTTTAAGACAGCGGGGGAATGCTGCAGCCGAGTCTCTGAATTGGTCCCATGACAGGGGCCCTGTAAGACCCCGAAATGTCCGAGAGAGCAGAAGGGCGAGGCAGAGGATCCGAAGGAGGAGGAGAAGACTGGCGAGCCAGAGGAGAATCCCTGCTAGGGCTTCGGGAATGCTCATGTAACCCCTCCGAAAGGGTGAAGCTACACAAAGAATCCACAGAAGGTCACACAACTATGCAGGTGCTGCTGAAAGTGGCCAATGGCCAAAGTTTGGGGACCAGTGGCCAAGGTTTTAGTGACCAGTGACAAAACTTTTAAATGAGGCCAACATATAAGTTAATATGGCTAGCTAGTCAATGGCAGCAAGTGGCTAAGTAAATGAATAATACTACCATGTCAGTTAATATGCATGTATGTGTAAGACTTCAAAAGGTTAATGGCTGAAATGAAGAAAATTAAATAATTGTAAGTACAAGCAAGGTCTAACCTGGAATTGCCCTATTCAGCAAGAAAATATTGTGTATCAAAACATGTCTTTTTAAAAGGTTACAGCTAAGATAAGAATGCAGCTGCTAGTAACTACCGGCCTTGAGACCAAGTTCCCAATTTGGCCACTGTCTGGTTTTATCTTAAACCAAGTATTTTTAAAACAGTCCATTAACAAAATGGCAAGCCTGCCCTAGGAGCTGGTTTGGTTGTAATTCTGGTAATCTGGTAAAGATTTTTTTAAATCTAGACAGAGTCCACACAGGTAAGAGTCATAACCTACCTGTGGGTCTGGGAAAAAGAGTCTAATGGACTCTCAGTGTTCGAGTGGACTTGAACCTACAGATAAAGGTCTATGGAGCAGCTATAAGCTGGGTAAGGGTAATGTATATTTATGTGGGGGTCTGAGGACCCCAGGTTTAAGGATATATGGAGAGATGTATTAAGGAAAAGTCTCAAACAAGTAAGGGCAACTGCCCTTGTAATTTAAAAGGAAGTATATACTGTTAGAGCCGAGGAAGGCTTTCATGGTTCAGGCTGCTTTAGTAGAAAAGCAGGCTGATTAAGTAACATTAGATAAGCAACATTTAGAGAAAGAAAAATAAACTACTGAGGATGCATACACAGTAGGTGTGACTACAGACGGGTTGATTTGAACCCCCATGTTCCCTATCCGTAGTTTCAAGTTTTTTTTGTATCAATTTCAAGTTCCCCTGCCTCCCATAAAGGTTGAAACATTTGATCCTAAACCCAGGTACTGGGGATCTCCACCAGTTGGATCTCAACCTAGTACTGCTACAGATTTATAAACTGCAAACCAGAGCTCTGGGAGAAGACTTGGTTTGGCAGGTTACTGCAATGGCCAAAAGAAAACCTTTGAAAGGGTTAATAGCTGCAGCGTTTGGAGATTATCATGAAGGCCCTGCAGTCAGTTTTCTCAATCGGACCAGTGTATCAGAAAAGAAAAAGAAAGAAAATACCTTGGCACCGGGTAAGTCTGAATTTTTATTTAAAGTTATTTTTTATGTCTGTCTGTTTTAGTTCTGTGATACATATATTAAACAAGGTAATGCTCTGTCTCTTTCTCGCAACTTTTTCCAGTGTATATCTGTGTTCTGTAATAATGTTCTGTTGTCAAAGTTGCAAGATAGCATTGACTGCCTTTGGTGCAGAACATGTTACAGTAAAAAAGAAGAAGCTTCTTTACCTCATATCTGACTGTTTTAATTAGTTTTATTTTTAATGGAACATTTGTGTTGCCTAGATAGGGTCAGTGAAGATCTTTTGTATGTAGTTGTTGGTTGGAGCAGGTAGTGTTGAAGGTGTGATGTCATAGATTGCAATGTGCAGAAAGATTTGTATTTTGCAAGCAACGTGCCAAGCCACTGCTAGGTGAAAATGTAATGTGTTAACAGCTATGAATGGCTTTATCATACTTTTAGTTAAAGCCAGAAACTTTCTGCAAAATGGCAGAGTGCCATATGTTCGCTATGCGCCAAAAGGTGTAACCATGTTATACTAGAGGTGTCCACTTGATATGTTGTGCTGTATTTTAACGGAGTTGGAAGGTGTTTAAAAATGTTTTTTGTTTTAAAAATATTTGGCATGGAGATATGTATAAATTTGTTGGTTTAAAAGGTTGTCGGTGTTACAGGACAGGCAGGAGGCAGCACATATTATCTAAAACACATGCAGTTTTCAATAAAACTATGGACATTACCTCAGCAAATTGGTGTGAAATAATGTCAGTCTTATTTTGTGTTAAGTATTTCTTTTGAGTATGTGTATGTGTGTGTACTATCTTGGCCAGCAGTTTTATTTTGTGCTCTATTATTATTTAAATATATTTTAATATCAGTAGTGTTCAAGGAAACTACAAAAACAGCTGGGTTTGAGGACCTTGCATGTACACTGTGTGACCTTTGTATGTTATTTGACCTTCTTGTGTTTCAACATTTTATGTTACTACCAGTTCAAACTTGATGTGTATTCCCTACCTAAAGCATAACTTTTTACACAAAATGTATGTTTTCATGAAAGCACACCAAGAGAGAACCACACAATTTGACTTTTTATTACAAAACTAGCATTCTAAGTAAAAAGGAACAAACATTTTTTTATCTTTCTTCTGGGCTTGCAGCCAGCACAGGCAATGAACATTGGTTGTAAGCACAACTCCTTTGTTCCTGAATAATATCACATGATTCCCATACTATACAAGGCACTCCAGCTGGAAGGGGGAAAATTATTCATCACCTCCCTGTCCTTTTTTGTTTACTTTTTTTTTATATATATATACAGTACACTTTTAAACAAGCATTTGTCAATGCCGAATGTTTGCTTGCTGGCATTGGCAGTGGTAGTGTAGAAGTTACAGAGCTGCGTAATAGGGATGGCAGTGAAGTATTGAACAGAAGCCAACCCCACCACCACCCTGCAGAGAGTGACAGGCATTGGGGTGTGCCTTTGGGTCGTCAGGCGTAACGGCCACGCCATTTCACCACACCCCACCCTTCAGACACTGACAAGTGTCACGGTGTTCCTTGGTGTCTTTGGCCCTTACGCGCACCCCATTCCATTAGGAAATATGGTGAGATGGGTGCGATATAGAAGAATGGGGTGAACACTGGGGGCTGAAGAGTCCAAGGCATACCTCGATGCCTCTCACTGGCTGCAGGGTGTGGAATGATATGAGCATTACAGGCAAGAATCCAAAGTCACACCCCTGATGCCTGTCATTCTCTACAGGGTTGGACGTTATGGTTGGAAACCCTAATACCTCAGGCATGCGTTGGTATTTTCACTCCAAATGTTCAACATGTTTTTTTGTGACCAGAACCTCATGAACAGGGGGAATATCAGTTTGTTAGCCGAAAGCTGCCTATGCACAGCGACTACAGCATTTAGCACCACAGGTGCAAAAACATTCTGAACAGGATGTAAAAAATGACAGTTGTACTGTTCATGGGGAGGTGTAAAAAATGGCAATGTTGCAAATCTGCAGTAAAAATATTTAAAAAAATGGTGAAGTCACAAGCGTACATAGAAACTGTGCAACGCACACCCGTAATATAATTAGGTTGGGAATTTTTTTACAGCAGATTGTCAACTCAGGCATTTTGGTGCCTCCGATCATGAACAGTGTCACTGTGGTTTTCTTTGTCTGTCCCGAACAATGATTTCCCACAGCAACCACGCATCTCTGCGCTGAAAGTGTGAAAACACACTTCGGCCATGTTGTGAAAAATAACAGCTGTACTGTAAATAAGGAAGTGTGGAAAAATGCCACTGGTGAAAATCTGGACTTAAAATATTACAAAGTCATGAACTTACGAGGGTGCGTGGAAACTGCGCAATGCTCACTCGTAACACAGTCATTTTATGGACTTTTGTCACCAAATTTTTAACATAGCCATTTTAAGACCTCTGCTCATGAACAGTGTAACTGTGATTTTCTTAATCTGTCCCAAACATTGCTTTCGCACACCAACAGCACCATTGTCGTTACGGTAACGAAAACACATTTGGTGGCATATGAAAAATGGCAGCTGTGCTGTTCATAAGGAAGTAAAAAATGGCAATGTTGAAAATCTGGAGTGAAAATATTAAATTTGCAAACTTGTGAACATGCATAGGAACTGCGCAACTCACGCTCGAAAAACAGTAATTTTTAGGAATTTTTCACCAAATTTTCAACATAGCCATTTTAAGACCTCTGCTCATGAACAGTGTCACTGTGATTTTCTTAATGTGTCCCATACATTGATTTTGCACATCGACTGCGCCATTGTGCGCTACATGGGCGGAAACACATTTTGGGCAAGATGTGAAAAATGACAGCTGTAGTACTCATAAGAAGGTGAGGTAAAATGGAAGTTTTGAAAATCTGGAGTGAAAATATTGAAAATTCGCGAACTTACGAGCGTGCGTAGGAAATGTACAACGCACGCTCATAAAACAGTCATTTTTTGGAATTTTTTCACCAAATTTTCAACATAGCTATTTTAAGATCTGTGCTCATGAACAGTGTCACTGTGATTTTCTTAATTTGTCCCGTACATTGATTTTGCACACCGACAGCGCCATTGTGCGCTACATGGGCGGAAACACATTTTGGGTGAGATGTGAAAAATGACAGCTGTACTACTCATAAGAAGGTGTGGTAAAATCACAATGTTGAAAATCTTGAGTGAAAATATTGAAAATCCACAAACTTATGAGTGTGCGTAAGAACTGCGAAGCGCCCGGCATCACAAACAGTCATTGTTAGGAATTTTTCACCAAATTTTCAACATAGCCATTCTAAGACCTCTGCTCATGAACAGTGTCACTGTGATTTTCTTAATTGTTCCGTACATTGATTTGCTTTTTGGCTCGCATCCATTGTGCACTACATGGGCGGAAACACGTTTTGGGTGAGATGTGAAAAATGACAGCTGTACTGCTCAGAAGAAGGTGTGGTAAAATGGCAATCTGGAGTGAAAATATAAAAAATTTGCGATGACTGTTTTATGTGCTTGCGTTGAGCAGTTCCTACGCACTCTCGTAAGTTTGCGAATTTTCAATATTTTCACTCAGATTTTCAACACTGCCATTTTATTACACTTCCTTACTAACAGTAACAGCTGCTATTTTTCATATGTTGTCCAAAATGTGTTTCTCGCATATGTAGCGCATAATGGTGCAGTGGTTCGTGGTGCAATGTTTGGACAGATTAAGAAAGTCACAGTTACACTGTTCATGAGCAGAGGTCTTAAAATGACTATGTTGAAAATTTGGTGACAAAAGTCCATAAAATGACTGTGTTATGAGTGAGCATTGCGCAGTTTCCACGCACCCTCGTAAGTTCATGACTGTAATATTTTCAGTCCAGATTTTTACCAGTGACATTTTTCCACACTTCCTTATGAGCAGTACAGCTGTCATTTTTCACAATATGGCCGAAATGTGTTTTCACAGTTTCAGCGCCGAGATGCGTGATCGCTGTGGGAAATCATTGTTCGGGACACATAAAGAAAATCTCAGTGACACTGTGCATGATTGGAGGTCCCAAATGCCTGTTTTGACAATCTGCTGTAAAAAATTCCCAAACTAATTACATTATGGGTGTGCATTGCACAGTTTCTATGCACGCTCGTGACTATACCAGTTTTTTATATTTTTACTGCAGATTTGCAACATTGCCATTTTTTACACCTCCCCATGAACAGTACAGCTGTCATTTTTCACATCCTGTTCAGAATGTGTTTTTGCACCTATGGTGCTAAATGCCATAGTTGCTGTGCATAAGCAGCTTTCGGCTAACAAACTGACATTGCCACTGTTCTTGAGGTGGGGGTCACAAAAAAAAATGTTGAAAATTTGGAGTGAAAATACCAATGAATGCCTGAGGTGTTAGGGTTTCCAACCATAACACCCCACCCTGTAGAGAATGACAGGCATCAGGGGTGTGACTTGGGATTCCTGCCTGTAATGCTCATACCATTCCACACCCTGCAGCCAGTGAGAGGCATCGAGGTATGCCTTGGACTCTTCGGCCCCAAAGTTCACCCCATTCTCCTATACCACACCCATCTCACCGTATTTCCTGATGGAATGGGGTGTGCATAAGGGCCAAAGACCCCAAGGCACACCGTGACACTTGCCAGTGTCTGCAGGGTAGGGTGTGGTGAAATGGCGTAGCCATTATACCAGACAACCCAAAGACACACCCCAATGCCCGCTACTCTCTGCAGGGTGGTGGTGGGGTTGGCTTCAGTTCAATACTTCACTGCCATTCCTATTATGCAGCTCTGTAACTGCTACACTCCCAATGCCAATGCCAGCAAGCAAACATTCGGCATTGACAAATGCTTTTTAATTTTCTCTTTCCACAACTGCCAGAATTTAGGCTCTGTCACACCACTCTTTACAGAACAAAAAATCATTGGTTTAACAGATTGTTATTTATGTGTTTTTAACTCAGCTTCTAACACACTTTGCAAGTTTGCAGGTTTCCACGGTGTGGCACACATAAGATCGCCATGTTCAACAGCAGTAATACTTTCATCTAAGTTGCCAAGACCTTCATCTTTTTCCTAAAAAGAAAACCAAACTGCCACAGCTTTGATGTTATCACTATCTTTGTGCCTGATTGGTTCCACATAAGGACTACTACATGAAACAGAATATTATTACCTCTGCAAATGTAATGTTTTCAGCAAAATTACACCTATTTGTAGAACTTTAAATCAACTAAAAAGGTCCAGTTAGTTCAGACTCTACAATCAAGCTGATTGTTTCTACTTACTATGAAGTTAAGTCTGGGGTAGGGGCAATCCCCTAACTTCAGCAAGAAGATTCTTCTTCATTTTGATTTTCAAGCAAGACATCCATTTTCTTCACTGCTGCTTGTCCCAAACATGGCTGGTACTTTATACAAACCTATTGCTATTATGGACTGTGTTTTTAATGATTTATTGTAAATTGCTACCTTTTTATTGACTGTTAATCTTTGTGCCGAGGTATAATCAACTACCACAACACAAATGACATGCCAGTGTGTGTGTGTGGCTACTCCATTAAAAGGACTAAATGCACAATTTAATGCACCCCTGGCCAGTATGTCTGCCAATCAACCATCCAGCAGCCAGCAACATGAACACTAATTTTTCTACTATGCTGGTGTTTTGTTTTTAAATTACTATTTGCATTGCCCCATGTGTCTTGTGGGGTTACCACCGTTTTGCAAATTACACTTAATCTGTACTGTAATTACACCAACTTGTGGTTACTTATATGAACTTTATGGACTGTTAATTTCATGGACTGTTATGTTTCATAAGGACTTATCTGTCAAGAGCCATTATCAACAGATTCTTCAATCAAGCTCCAAGGGTGTGCCACACCTCAACACAAGGTAGCATCTACCTTATCCACTCTCAAAGTGGATTCCATGAACTCTTCTGAATCGACAAATATTGTTATGTCACATTGTGTTATATGTGGTATCACATGTTAGCATCTTTTCACATATTTCAATTGTGGTGTTGACATTCCTGAGTTCTGCACTATGTTTTACAAACTCACCATTTGTGTTCCACCTGTAACCACCCCTGTATCAACTCCAGGACAGGATGCTTTTTATAAATGCCTTGACTATCTGTATGTTGGCAACCAGTTTTAAATCATATACCTATTCACCTAGAGTAACAGTTTAAGAGTAAAAATGTTTATTTAGTTTTTTTTTAACCTTCAGTTAATAACTAATTTTTACATTTATGTTCAATTTTTGCGAAGGTTAGTCCCTCGGGCCTCTTACCTTCGAGGTGGGGACTGTTGAAAGTGGCCAGTGGCTAAGGTTTTAGTAACAAGTGACCAAACTTTTATCAACAATATGTAGTTGGCTAACCAAAAGGTTGAGAAGATAGAAAGGTGTAAAATGGCTAGTGTAGATTGCTAAAGGGCTAGTAAAAGTTGAATGTGGCTAGTAGATGACTACATGATACCAACATGTAGACTGATGTGCCTTGTAAGTGCAGAGGTATTTGGAGAGTAATTGTTGAAACCATGCAAATAATGATACCACTGTGCAAACTGATGTCTGTGTAGATGCTCAGGTTCAAAAGGTGTTGGGGCCCGTTAAATAACTGTAGAAAATAAGTGAAGAGCATGAACCATGTTTAAAAAAAATAAGCATTTTAAAGAAAATTAGCTTTGTTTTGCTCAGCAGAGATATTTTGTACAAAACCTTCCTTCAACCCAAGGTCATAGCCAAAGATAAGGTTCAGCTGCTTCAAACCACTGCAGCTTAGATACAGTTCCTCATTTTATGATTTCTCATGTTTAAAAAGAATGTGCAACAGAGAGTTGATAAGAAACAATTATATCCTTGTTTTGGCCACTGTCTAGTCAGCAAGTTATTTAAAGTGAATGGGAAGTCCCCTCATATGTTTTCTGTATCCTAAAGAGAGTTATTTTTGATAAATGTAAAACCCCTGATTACTTGTTTTTCCATTTAAGAATGACCGCATGTCTCGGCAAAGTGTCAAAAGAATCTTATGACACAAGGAATCTTATGGTCAATGTATTTTTGAACCAGAGTCTTATGACTTGTTGAATGACATATTGTCGGTGTTTAAAACTGCTGAGGTCATTTTGGGGAAATTCCAGTCTTACATTTTTTTCTAAGCTTGCTACACATAATTATGTGACCTATGGTTATGTCCAGCATCCCTTCGAGAAGACGCAGTCTCGGACAATCTGCAGTCTGAGACTATCCATAGATTGCTCGGGGATCCAGAGATATATGGTTCCATGTGTCTCTGAAATGCTGTAGCCCTGTAATGCAAATATTATTAGCTGTCTAGATTGCATGTTAGAAACACCCCAATGGACTGTTCCATAGACTGTTTCATTTGCTGTAAGATTAAATTGTATCAGGTACACTGGTAGTAGCAGGCTACCTGATGCCTACAAATGATAGACTATCTCAATAAATTACAACTAATTTGGCAAAGAAATAGTGTGTTGGCTTTATTGAATTACTGAGAATTACCAACCAGGAACCTGTATAAACTGTATAATTAGATCTGTTTTACAGTGCAGCCTTCATGGTGTCCTAAGGAAGCAGTCCTACAGTGAGGAGACTGGGTGGCCCCTAACCCAACCAGATGCAAGACCCCCCCCTCCGCTGAGGAGACTGAAAGTGCGAGGGGTTAGCACTGTGGCTCCTATCAGAGCCACCAGCAGCTGTGAGAGAATACCCTTGGGCTCTCAAGCCCTTCCCCTCAGAAAGAGACCAGCCCCTTGTCCATCCTTGAAGGATTAAGGGAGGGCAACACCAGAGGAGCCACAGGTGTCTGCAAGCCTGCCACAGCAACCCCCGAGTTAGCCCATCCCCCTCACCCACCTCCCCTGTATCTCCACTCCTGCCCCAACCACCTCCCGTACTCCCCCTTACCCCCTGCACTTCCTACCCCCCTCGATGTCCTACCCTCACTTCCCCCCACACCCCCTCCCTTGTCTTGCTCATAGCTCATGTCTTTGTACTGGTTATTACATGTCTGTGAGTCAATGACTATATGTTTGTAATTAAAAATGATGACTGTTGCACACGCTGATGTGGAACCTTTGTAAAAGAGCCTCAGCTCAAAGGTATTGTAATCCCAGATGAAATAAAAAAATAAAAATAAAGCCCTTAAAAGTATAAAGAGTCTGTGCTGCTCCCAGCTTCGGTACCAGATTTGGCCCCCACAGAAATGCAGATCTCCGACTCTGCATCAGAAGCAGCGCAACCTCCAGATCTGACACCTCTCCTGACTTTGCCCCATTATTGGTGCCATCCTTCTCCAAGGCACCAGGGACAGCACCACTCCTGTTTCCATGGCACAGGGAACGGCGCTGCCTTGCTTCACGGCACCGGTTGTAGCGCCACCCTGTCTCTCGGCACTGTGAAAATCTCTGGCACTGGCAACAGCTCCAGAGGACTCAGACATGGAGGCCCCAGAGAGACAGAGTCAGTCAGAAGAGGAGAGAAAACCTTCAAAATAGCTCTGCTCAGCCTCGTAGGGCAGCGAGACTTCTCAGAGCCTGAGAGCTCTTCAGATGGGGGCAACTAGTCTCAGTCAGACCCATCTTTCTCCTCCGAAGAGAAAGAGAGCAGGACAACTGGGAGAGAGGCCACCCCTCACACCCTACTGTGTTTGGCGCCACACGAGGCACCGAACAAAGGCCGCACCGCACTCTCTGCACCACCCTGCTCACTGGCCCCAGAAATGGTGCCAGGAGCTTGAGTGGAACCAGTGGACGGAGTCGAGGGCCCCACCAGTTCAGATCCAGCATATAGCTCTGATCACGACACCGGGGGAGGCCATGGCTCCGATGAGGTCGACGACCAAGAGGGGTGCTCAACCAGCTCCCTGGAGGAGGTTGACTGTTTTTCCGACCCCTCTAGTGAACTGAACGTGCTAACGAGGCCTGCAACATCAATAGTTTGTGGCCCTCCGGTATGTGTAGAAACAGAGGGTGACACGGAGGATGGGTTCAGACTTCTTGCCATGGCGTCCCGGGACCGACAGCACCCTCCAAAGGTAGGAGGGTTATGGCCCACCTTCAATGCATGCATTTCAAGAATCCAGCGGTCCATGGAGAAGCACACATCGCAGTTGTCCATGTCATGCTGTGGACCCAGGCAAGAAAGACATCAATCATGGTGATCCGTTACAGAAATGGACTTGCCACAGGGGCACTAACGCATAGGGGCATGTTCCACCTTAGATTTGGATTTAGGCCCTGGACCAGAAATGATTGACCACACACAAAACAAATAAATCAAGGAACAGACTCGTGCATAGAAATAAACACAATAATTAAAGCAAAAGGTAACGATCTCACCCGATTGCAACTCTATGGTGTCGAGTTACGAACAGAACTTTCCGGTGACTTCGATGATGAACTACAAAATTGCTCTTCAGCTCCCATAAGGTACACTCTCGATGGCGGGAAGAACAGAACCGAGGTGAGGGAGGAGTCGGTGGCGGTTACTGGCTGATGCTCACGCAGCATGCTATGCGTCGCCCTCGAGCGCCAGCCTTGGCACTGGCTCCTCCCCAAACAAAAACAATATGTAAGGTGAAAGCTCCTGCGGGGTCATAGCACCTCCAGTGTATACCCACCAGTAATGAATGAAGATACATATAGGAAGATCTGCCCCCACCTGGATGATGGCGTAGCAGGGAGGGAGGGAGGGAGGGCCTGGGGAGAAAATTCCCACAGGAAGGAGCACAGAAAGGCAGGGATGGGGACAAGGCAGAAAAAAAGGGGGTTAAAACTCAGGTAAGCTAGTGTAAAGGATTGAAGAAGACAAGGAATGAGGAAATTAAAAAAGCAGGAGGAAATTCAGAGGGAGCTTCAGGGAACAACAGTCAGAAATGGAAGGGAGAAGCTGGACAGTGGGCGGGGGGAAGGAAGGTGTGGAGGACCATCAGTGCCAATGCAAGGAGCCTGAAATGGAAGCAATCATGGCAGAGGCTGACCTAGATTAAGTGGTAATTTCAGAGTCATGGTACACTGAGCACCACGACTGGGAAACGGCCATGCTGGGCTACTCTATGTTTAGGAGAGATAGGGCAAGGAGACAGGGGGGTTGTTTTATATGTGACACAGGAAAAGAAAGCTATGGAGGTACTGGGTACCAGGAGGAAAAGAAAGGCTGGAGGTGCTCTGTGTCACCGTAAACAAGTCTGGGTCACTATCTGTACCGAGGTAGTGTACAAGATTCCAGCACAGAGGAGGAGTTGAATACGACACTTGGGAAGCCATCATCAGAATGGCGAGTAAGGGAAGGTGCTGCCTGTTGTGACTTTAATCTACTAGATGTGGAATGGAGCTTTCCAACTTCTGTCTTCTGCAAGGAGTAGGGTCATCCTTGCTGTATTGTATTCATTGAAATATTTTATCATGCTTACTACAGTATTGTGTAATTTTGTACTGAATGCCTTGTACTGTATACTGTGATTCCCATGCTTCCTGTCCCCCTGGGTCGCACCTGGAGATGAACCTTGGCTCAGTGCGCCTTTCCCAGTCACCAAATGTTTAAATAAAAAAAAAAATCCTTGACTCCCTGCAAAGGGCTTTTCTCAGGAAGTTAGTCAAAGAACCCACTAGGAATGGGGCAGTGCTTTACCTGGTGCTTGCAAACAGGGTCAGCATTGCAGATGTCACAGTGGGCAGTCCCTGGGTCATACCTCTCAACCTTTTGTCTCCCAAATGTGGAACATTGCCTCTCAAAATGTGGAACAAATGAGCAAAATGTGGAACACTTAATCAAATCTTTACCTAGAAGGCTCAGAACACTGTTAAAATGTTTGCATTTATGTTCAGAAAGTCTGTTATTAGTTGAGTAATATATTTTTTGCATCATTTACTATAGATCTGTGCTTTAAAATGTTAATACTGAATGTGGAACAAGTCCTCACAATGTGGAACAGGGAGCTTTTGTTAAGTAAAATGAGGAACGTTCCTCATAATGTGGTACAGTTGAGAGGTATGCCCTGGGTATCAGTGATCACCGTACCATGTAGTTAACATTATGACAGGAAAAGAGGCTAACCACATGAAGATGAGGGTCCTGGACTTTATGAGGGCAGACATTAAAGAAATGGGGGACAGCCTCAGAAACCTCCTTGATAGCGGGAGGATGGTAAGGGAGGGATGGAGGCACTGTGGGCAAAAATAAAGAGGAGCAAAGGTGCAGACAGAAGAAAGAATTGCCGAAGGAGTCACTAAGGGGAAAGACCTTCTTCAAATACATAAGTGAGAAGAGGAAAGCAATGGAGAGAGAGCGAGGATTACAAGGGTGAGAGGGATAATGTGCAGAACAGGACCAACAAAAAGCAGACATCTTGAACAGGTACTTCTGCCCAATCTTCACAGTGGAGGGAGATGGGAACAGACCACCAGAGAACAGGAGGAGCATACAAGTTCATTTTCAGAAGAAAGAGTCAGGAAGGTATTTGCAGCTCTGAAGGTGGATAAAGCTATGGGACCGGACAGGATATCCAAGTGCTCTAAAGGAACTCTGGGAGGTGCTAGCTGCCCCACTGACAGCCTTGTTCAACAGCTCATTGAAAACAGACATGGTTCCAGAGAACTGGGGAAGAGCTGACGTGGTACCTCTGCATAAGCGCTGCAGCAGGGAGGAGGCTGGCAACTATAGGCTGGTCAGTCTCACTTCAGTGGTAGTAAAATTAAAGGATACCCTGCTACAGGAAAGAAACATAGAAGTTGATGACAGACAATGACCACTAGGCCCATCCAGTCTGCCCGTATACTCTACCTGTATCAGCGTCCACTGACCCTACTTGGTCATCCCACCTCTAGGGTTTCCATATGCCTATCCCATGCATGTTTGAATCCCGCTATTGTGCTTGCTCCTACCACCTCCTGGGGCAAGCTGTTCCATGCATCCACCATCCTTTCTATGAAAAAGAACTTCCTCACATTACCCCTTATCCTGCCCCCAATCTCATATCATGCCCCCTTGTTCTGGTACTTCTCCTGTACCAAGAATATCTTCCACTTGCACCTGGTTTATGTCTTAAGATACTTGAAGGGTTCTATCGTATCTCCCTGTTCCCTCTCTCTTCCAGTTTATACATATTGAGATCTTTTAATCTCTCCTCATAAGTCTTTTGTTGCAAGACCTGCACCATCTTAGTTGCCCTTCTTTCAACCGCCTCCGCCCTGTCTATGTCCGTACGAAGATGCAGCCTACAGAACTACACACAGTACTCCAGATGAGGCCTCACCAGTGTTTTGTATAGTGGTATTTCTACCTCTGGTTGAGTATCATGAATCCAATAGGCTGCAAGACCACTGGAAGCATGGATTCATAAGGGGGAGGTGATGACGAACAAATATAATGGAATTTTGTGACTGGGTGACCAGAGAAAGGCAGCAAATGTGGCCTATCTGGATGTCAGCAAGGCCTTCAGCACTGTGTCGCACAAAAAGCTAATAAGGAAACTTAGCAGCCTGGGGGTGGAAAACAACATAGTGAATTGGGTCAGACACTGGATAACAGATAGGAGACAGATGGTGGTGGTAAACTGCACTCACTCAGATAATTAAGGAAAGACCCCGTGGGGTGCCACAGGGTTCAGTACTGGGACCAGTCCTCTGCAATGCCTTCATAAGTGACATTGCTGAGGAACTGGAAGGGAAGGTATGCCTTTTTGCAGATGATACCAAAATCTACAATATTGTAGACACTTAGAAAGGGGTGGAGAGAAAGCAGTGATTTGGGGTACGGCAGTTGGGGTTCAATGCCAAGAAGTGCAAAGTCATTCCCCTAGGGCATAAGAACTGAGATGCTGAGTACAAGGTGGGGAGGAGTGAATAATGACAGTCATTAAGGTGGGAAAGAGACCTTGGGGTTATTATAGCTGATGACCTCAAGATGGCAGGACGATGCAACAAAGCAGTGGGTAGGGCTAGTGAGATGCTGGGACACATAGGGAGGGGTATAGCCAGCAGGAGGAGGGAGGTAGTGTCGCCACTGTATTGTTCTCTGGAGAGACCCCACCTGGAGTACTGTGTCCATTTTTGGAGGTCACACCTCAGAAAGGACATAGAGCAGAGGCAGTCCAGAGGAGGACAACTAAATGGTACTGCTGTTACATGAGAAGCCTTACGAGGATGGACTGAGCCATCTCAACATGCACACCTTGGAAAAGAATCCCACAAATGGCTCCCAGACTCTACTAAACATACTACTAACCAACAGGTCCCATAGAATCTCTGATCTAGTGGTCCTTAAGGACTCTCTGAGTGACAACTTCCCCATCCCCTTCTCCTAGTCATGTCACTTGCCCAAACCTCAGCCTAGTGTATCCACTTGCCGGTGCCTTCAGCCAGGTGGCCTCAAAAAATCAGACAGTATCTGGCCCAGTGGGTCTGGTCCCCAAATCCCAGGTCCCAAACATTGACACGGCCTTTGATTACTTCACATGCTCATTCAACAAAGCGTATACCCTTGAGGAAAGAAGGGGGACATGATAGAAACTTTTAAGTACCTCAGTGGAATCAACAAAGTCCAAGAGGGTAGCATCTTTCAGAAAAAGAGACTTGCAAGAACAAGGGGACACAATTTAAAGATAGAAGGAGGGCGGTTCAGGGGCAATGTGAGGAAATATTATTTCACAGAGAGGGTAGTGGATGCATGGAACAGCCTTCCTGAGGAGGTTGTGTGGTCTAAAACTGTGGGAGAATTCAAGAATGCATGGGACAGACATATGGCAATTCTTGGTGGTGGGGTAGGAAGAAATAGGCTGTTGGTTAACTAGGATCTGCAGCCTATCCTGTAGGTAGGGAAATGGGCAGACTAGATGGGCCTATTGGTCCTTATCTGCTGTCAAAGTCTATGTTTCTATGTGACTTTTATGCCCTCTTACAAAAAACGCAATCTGTAAAACATTATGTCCTTTGGATCATAGAAACATAGACTTTGACAGCAGATAAGGACCACTTGGTCCACCCAGTCTGCCCATTTCCTACCTACTGGATAATCTGCAGATTCTAGTTAACCAACAGCCTACTTCCTGCAACCCCACTGTAATTGCCTTTTGTCTGTCTATGCATGTTGAATTCCCCACTGTTTTAGACCCAACTACCTCCTCAGGAAGGCAGTTCCATGTATCCACCACTCTCTCCGTGAAAAAAAAAATTCCTTACATTACCCCTGAGCCATCCCCCCTCTATCTTTAAATTATGCCCCCTTGTTCTTACACATCCCTTTTTCTGAAAGATGCTACCCTCCTGGACTTTGTTGATTCCCTTGAGGTACTTAAAAGTTTCTATCATGTCCCCACGTCCCTCCTTTCATCAAGAGTATACATATTAAGCTCTCTCAATCTCTCTACATATGGCTTCATGCCTTTGTTACAGCAACAACTAAAACAAAGAGATGATCTCTGGCACAGAGCCTTTGAATCTGGCTCATAGGCAGGTAGGTAAGGCTACAAACCCGCACATAATAGGTGCACCTGAACCATACGCAAGGCCAAGGCTGATTATTATAAAGTCACCCTGGCCTCCTCCTGGGGGAACGCGTGGAAATTGTGAGACAACATTAAAGAGCTAAATGGAAAATCCCGCCTCCCCCCCCCCAGCTTTGCATCAATAATGCCACCTCCACTGACCCCCAGGCCATTGCCAACTGCCTTAACTCCACCTTTTCCGATCTTAGCGTAGTCTTCCCGAGCAACTTATTTGACCCTATTCCGGCTACCCCTGAGCCCAACTTCCAGCACCCCCCTTTCTACCTTAGGGTCATTACAATGTGGGAGGCCAAAACCTACCTCTCCAAAGCTCTCAGTGGCTCCAACTATTGCAGACTCTTTTAACATGAAAATCCTTTACCGGGTCCTTGACACTGTCCTCCCCCAATTGACTTCCTTAACCGCTCCTACGCCTGGGGTAGTTCCCAACCACCTCAAAGACTGCTACAATTACCCCAATACTAAAAAGTGGAGACAGCACCAACCACAACAACTATTGGACCGTCTCCATCCCCCCCCAAAAAAAGGACTCGAAAAAATCATGACTGACCGACTCACCGAGTATCTGCTTGCCCACAATTTACTATGTAGGGAGCAACATGACTTCAGATCGGGCCATAGCACAACCACTGCCCTCATAGAATTCTCTAATTTCATTCACTCTGTCCTGGACAGAAAACATCTTGCCAGAGCCTTCGATACAGTCTCCCACCCTCTCCGCCTAGACACACTCCACCTTACTGGTCTATTGCACGGTCCCCTCTCCTAGTTCACCAGATACCTTATAGACAGATCCCAATGTGTCAAGATAAACAACACTCTATTTATCACCCTGCTTGTTCACTCTGGGGTCCCCCAGGGTTCCATTTTGGACCCTCTGCTTTTCAGCATCTACTTAAATGCCCTACCCAAATCCTGCTCCGATAACCTACTGTTATACACTGATGATACGGTCCTCTATGCCTCGCACCCCAGCCCAGCGGTCCTACAGTCCTTCCTCCAAGACACGTTCAACCAGGTTGAAAGTTGTTTCACTGACCACAGACTCGTGGTCAACATAAAAAAAAAACAAAGGCCATGCTCTTTGCCCACTGACAAAGCAAGGCCAAGGACACAGAACTAAAAATCCTCTCCCACGTTCACCTCCCTCTGGAACAGGTACATGTCTATAAATATCTCGGCCTTACCTTTGACACCTCCATGTCCTTCCATGCCCATATTAACATTCTATCCTCAGTCATTAATGCCCGCATCGGCCTTCTATACCAGCACAAGGACTGCCTACCATCAGAAGCACTCAATCTGGCTGTCACCTCTTCTGTCCTGTCTCTCGTTGACTATGGGCTCCCCATCTACTCAGCCGCTGACCACACCACCCTAAACAAAATTCACCTAGCTATTAACAAAGCGTGCCAACTCCTCCTAGGAGCAGACAAACGTTTCCATACTTCCACCCTCTATGCCCTCACTAACATTCTCACCCCGGAGAAAAGACTACAATATCAAACTTGTCTCCTCACCAAAAGAATCCACTTGGGGTTGTCCCCCATGGGGGTTTCTGCCTCCCTATTCTCGTGCTCCCACCCAGCAGCCACTCGTTTCACCAACAAACACGTATGGTCCGTGCCCAGGGTCAGGACCTCCCTAGCGCAGCAATCCTTCCCTTATAGAGCCCCTGTATGGTACAACGAACTCTCTCCAGCCATTACCTCCATCCCCAAATTAGGGCACTTTAAAACAACCCTATAAAAACACATTCTGTCTTTGAACCACTGCCAGTGTAACTGCTAATCCTCCTCTCTGGCCTAGCTCCTCCCAGAGCTGCCTAGGCTGGTCCTTGACAATGTCTTCTCCTAAACAGCGCCCACTAACTCAGTTCCCCAGCCTACAGATCCACTGACTTCTCAAGCAGACCTAAGTGCCAGCACTTGGGCTATGCAGTCTATACCAATGTGTACTATTCCCAACTGTTATTACTGCTGAATCTGTATTCAATGCATGGTACCACTATCCATAGCCAACAACTGTATAGGACAGTTTCGTTACTGGTCACTGTATTCTGCTATTTGATGACACCCCTGAGGCTGCACTTGCTCTGTAACTGTACCATTTGTGTTTATGTTCAATACCCTAGCTACTACTTGTATAGGTCAACAGCCACTTTAGCTATTGCATGTAAAATACTTCTGTATAAGATGTGATTGCTATGCCTCTGTCCTGTCTCATACGTATGATTATGTTGATGCAGAGCCTTTGTAAATACATAGAAACATAGAATGTGACGGCAGATAAGGACCGCTTGGCCCACCTAGTCTGCCCATTTTCCTACCTAACAGATAAGCTGCAGATCCTAATTAACCAACAGCTTACTTCCTCCTACCCCCCACTAGGACTGCCTTATGTCTGTCCCATGCATTCTTGAATTCCCACACTGTTCTTGACTCCACAACCTCCTCAGGGAGGCTGTTCCATGCACCCACAACCCTCTCTGTGAAAAAATACTTCCTCACATTACCTCTGAGCCGTCCCCCCTCTATCTTCAAATTGTGCCCCCTTGTTCTTGCACATCTCTTTTTCTGAAAGATGCCACCCTCTTGGACTTTGTTGATTCCCTTGAGGTACTTGAAAGTTTCTATCATGTCCCCTCTCTCCCTCCTTTCTTCAAGGGTATACATATTAAGCTCCTTTAGTCTTTCTTCATATGTCTTCTGGTGCAGACCCTGCACCATTTTGGTTGCCCTCCTCTGGACAGCCTCCACTCTGTCTATGTCTTTGCAGAGATGGGGTCTCCAGAACTGCACACAGTACTCCAGATGGGGTCTCACCAACTGTTTGTACAGAGGGATAACAATTTCCTGTTTTCTACTATTGATGCCTCTCCCTATGCATGCCAATATCCCCCCAGCCTTCCTTACTGCCTTCTCACACTGCTTACCCACCTTTAGGTCATCTGATATAACTACCCCCAGGTCCCTTTCCATTTTTACTGTTGTCAAATAAGTCTATAACTCAAAGGATTGTAATTCCTATGATATGTTTAAATAAATAAATAAATAACTAGCAGAGTGAGAGGTGACATGATGGAGACCTACAAGTATCTCAAAGGGGTGAACAAGGTGCAGAAGGAAACTTTCTTTCAAATGAGACTGGGGGCATGCGATGAAGCTAGGAGTGTGAGATGTGAGGAAACATTTCTTCACTAAAGGTGTTAGACACCTGCAACAGACTGCCTATAGAAGTGGTGGAGGCAAAATCAGTGGGCTTTAAGCATGCGTGGGATAGACATAGAGTGTATTAGAATATGGAGAAGGAGGGTCGGTGGAGGACTAGTCAGGGTCTGCTGAGACAGATTTGTCTGGGAACATCTGGGCAGACTGGGTGGGCCAAGCAGTCCCTTTCTGATGACAAATTCTGTTTCTACGTTTCTGGAAGATCACCAAATCTTATCTGTGTCAATCTTCAACATTCATCACTGCTGGGTAGTGAGCCAGAGGATCAGGACCCTGCAGGTGTTTAATTATTTTTTTTTTGCAATATCAGGAGTCTGCGTCGGTACGGCACCGCCCTCGAGGACAACGTATTATGTGGCACTCGTGGGTTGGCCAGTAACCATTGTTGACCCCTCCCCAGCCTCAGTTCTACTTCTCCTGCCATCGTGCCATCGAGTGAGCACAACGTCGCATGTGAGTGCCATTGTTCTGCGGCCTAGTTAGTCAGTTGAAGTCCTAGTTCTGCTGCTTTGCTCCTCGGTGATCAACCGGTAAGATCTTTCCTTTTTATTTCTCTGTCGAAGCCGAGTGCTGATTTTGGTTTTTATTTTTCTGTCTGGTCATGTCTGGTTCAGGGGACAAGAAAAAATCTTCTAGGGTGAGTGGGCCTCCAATGCGTCGGTGTCGTTACAGCCGACTGGACTCTGTCATGGATCAACATGACCATTGCCTTACCTGCTTGGGACCTAACCATGACATGAATAGATGCAATGCCTGTTTCTCCATGGATCGCCATGTGTCAGAATTGCACGCACTGAAAGTCGGACGTGCACCGCTGACTTTTGGGAGACAGATGCATACCAGTGCGCCAAGAGCAGGGTTCTTGACCCTTCCTCCGGGTCCCCTCCCATTTCTATACGGCCCACAGAGGAGGGGTTTCTGCCCATTCTAGTCTTGCCTTGGTGGGAACCCTTCCACGTGTGCAAGAGGCCATCCTGGCCCCCTTGGGGGTCAGGCGGGAGGCACCATCCAGGCAGGTGCCTCCTTGGAGGTGAGGGCTCCCCCATTATCATGGTCTGAGGCCTCTGTGCCCAGGTCGGCGCCGTCCTTGGTGCCGCCCGATTTGGCGCCGGTGATCGGGGTGGCACTGCGGATGGCACAAGGCCAGCCTCTGGCACCGTCTCTGATGCCATTCATGGTGCCAGGGATGGGGCGGCGCCGTGATCAGTGCGAGGCCAGTTCATGCAGCGCTCACAGTACTGTGACTGAGAGGGATCGGGAGTGGTCTGAGTTGAACCTCCTCTGGGAGGACGATTCTAAGGCTGACCCAGACTGGCTTCTGGTTCTCTGGAATCCACTGATTCTTCCTCCTCGAGTGCATCAGTTCTGGTTCAGCCCCCTTCCAAGGACCGGATGGCTTCGGCTGATTCTGGGGTCGATGGCACCAACCAGTCCTCTGGTGCCCTGGGGGTCTCACAGGGCAACCTGGAGTTGGTGATCCATCTGCCACCTTGGAAGGCGTACCCCCTCCAGTGGTAGTTCTTGCTAGCCCTACTTCTGGGCCGGCTGGAGCACCTCAAGAAGGGGAGGGCACTCCACCTCCGGCTGTCTCTCAGGGGTCAGCTGTGGGGTGTCAGTTGACTCAGCTGATAGCAAGGAAGAGGGCTCTCTTGGAGTCCAAGGGGTTGAGGGCATTAGATTCAGAGCAGTGCCCTTACCTGGGAACCGCAGGGGTTCAAGGAGGAGTCACAGTGCTGATCCGACCTTCTCCCCTGAAGCCTCCTCGAGAGGGACCTCATTTACAGAGGTTACTGGCCACCCTGCTGGGTTCATGGGGCCCCAGTGACCTCGCAGGGAGAATTCTCTTGTTGGGATCAGCTCTTGTTGTTCCAGCTAAGTTGAGTGACCTTTGTCTGCCAGAACCACCAGATCTCCTCCTCCTTTGAGGTCTCCCAGTGGGTCTCCTAACCCGGGCAGAGGCCGTGCCCTTCCTTGTGAGGTGCCTGGCCTTTGCCTCTGCTAACCTCCCTCTCTCCCAGGTCACTCCGTCCTCACGGGACCCCTCACCTGGGAGCAGTTTAGGTCACAGCTGCACTGTTCCCCTTACTACAATCCACAGACCAGGAGGTGTTCACCACTCTCCTGTGCAGCCGAACCTTACTCTCCGGGCTCATAAGCTCCCTCGTCTTCCTCCTCTGAGGGAGAGGACTCTTCTGTCTGCCTTTCCCAGCTGCTGACCTTTCCAGCTATCTGCACTTCCTGTCGGGGTTGCTCGGCCCAGGCTCCATGTTTTCCACCCTAGGCGAATGCGATCCTGACCAGTCGGCGTGCACCTTTTTAGGTGAGTTCAGTGTGGCCAACCTGTTGTTTCTCGCAGGGCCTAATTCCTTCCAGGAGGTACCATACCAGGCCTGGTGATGTCCCTCAATCCTAGCACCAGCCGCGAAGGACCTCCGCCAGAGGTACTGTGCATCCCTTGGGTCTCCAGGAGCCTTGCCTCACCCCTCTTCGGGCGTGTCTCTCCTGGATACACCCACTGGGCATCCAAGCCGGAGATGTGACCAACCCCCAGAATCAAATTCAGCTGAGCCTGATTTTTGGGGGAAGAGAGCTTTCTCATTGGCACATCTCCTTCTCTGTATTTCAGCTCATCAGGCCCACCATGCTGCCTAAAACAGGCACTTGTGGACTCTGCTAGGTCAGACCCTAGCCTCTTTGCTTGACTCGGAGACAAACAAACAGGCCATTTCCCTCTCCACATGTGGCCTGGACCTCGCAAGGCACCAAGCAAGGGCATCTTACAATGCCAACGAGGTAGCTTCCAGGTTGGTGGGGACAACAATCTACATCAGGTGGATGGCGTGGCTTCGTCTCTCCTGGCTGTCATTCCTGGCCTGGCATAGGGTGACTGCCCTCTTTTTCTGGGAAGCCCATCTTTTTTCATTGTAGGGTGAGGCAAGAGCTTCAGGGACACCTTCCCTCTCCTGCTAGGAGACCCTCGCCTCACCCAGATCAGCCTCAGGTCTAACTGGGCCTGACAGGGTTCCCGCCTCCAGTGTCTCTCCCACTAGGGGCTGAGGGACTTTGTCTCTTAGGGAGGTTCTGGGCCCCTCCTTCAGGGGGGCTTGGTAATCACCCAAAAGTGATGAATGGTGAAGATTGACACAGACAAGATATGAAAATTACGTACCTACTGTAATTTCTTATATTTTCTGTGTATCTTCACTATTCATCACTGAATCCCGCCCACTTTCCACTCTTAGGCCTCAGTCTCTGGGCGATTCTCCTCCTCCCTGTTTGTCTCCCAGACTGGACCTTAGTCCATTTCCAGCACCTCCTCCCCTCCCACCCTTGGGGTCGGGGGTTTTCTTCCCTGGGTAGACAGGCAGGGAGGGTCCCCTCTGCTGGGATTCTCCAGAGCCTTTCTCAGCCCAGGTACTCCCTGGGTTTTTTCCTGCTTCCTCTAGTGCCTCTCGAGGGAGTCTGGTGGGGAGGAGGCTCTGGTGATTCCCTCAGTTGTCCTTCCCTCCAACCACATTGTGCCCTCCATTGTGGTCACTCCTCTCCTTGTTGAAGGAGAATATACTGTACCTCTCCAGTTCCTCCTCTGGAGGTGACTCCCCTCGATATCTAAATCTTAGTCCCTTGGCGTTGTTCTCCAGGGATATTTACCACGGTTTTCCACTTCAATCTCTCTGGCAGGAAGGGGAGACACCAACCTGTCCTTAGCCCACTGACTACTCTTCTGCTCCTCTAAATGGGCGCCATTCTTCTGCCACAAAGCCTTGAATCCATCCTCTGGCTTAACTGGTTCATCCTAGCACAGAACATCTCCTGAGCAGTCCAGAACAGTGCCTTGGGGGCAATGTCTCCTCTTCCTCCCTCCTTTCTTTCTCTCTCCTCCTATCCCTCCCTCTTACACCCCTCTCTTCTTGCCCAGAGAGTGGGGCCCACCTGTCCCAATCCCTTAGGCTTCCTCCTTTTCTGTCCTCACTAGAGCTTATTCCTCCTTTTAGTTTTACATCTTTTCCTTTTGCTGTCCTTTGGGCTCCCTTGTCCCCCCAACCCTCCTTATTTCTCTGACTCTCTCTCTGGCATGCAGAACTGGGGCTGGGGAGGGGTCGACGACGGCTACTGGCCAACCCGCGAGTGCCATGTAATATGTCGGCCTCAAGGGCGGCACCGTCCCGATGCTGACTCCTCCCAATGCAAAAAAAAAAGCTCCCACCGAGTCCTGATCCTCTGGCTCACTACCCAACAGTGATGAATGGTGAAGATACACAGAAAGATCAGGAATTACGGTAGGTACATAATTTTCATTTACGATAAGTACGTAACTTTCACATTTTCCCAGAATCAATCTTTCCCATTGATTCCTACTTATTTATGGGTCAGAGTACCAAGCTTCTTTTCTGAGGGCGAGCTGGCTAACTCTGATGGTAAGATATGCCATCTCCCTTCTGCATGGGGGAGAACACCTGAAGGTAGGGGCTCCTCACAGGTCAATCTAGACCTAAGACTTGTCAGGGCCAGATGCGGGCTCATGTGGCATAGGAGCAGGAGGGTTTCCCAACGGCTCCCACTCGGCCCTAGAGCACCTTATGCAGGGCCAAAGGTACCAATCGGGAAAGGTGAAACCATGTTGTCAATGAAACACAGACAGCTGTTCCCACCAATCTGGAGCCCTCCTTGTTGGCATCATAGTATGCCTTCACTTGATGCTGTGCTGCTTCTAGACCCCAGGTGTAAAGGCCAGTGACTTGCCTGACTGTCTCACTTAGTGGCATCTCTGTCCGCAGGTTGTGGAGCTGCAACCACAGGTGATGGCCGTACATTGTCATGTGGGTCTGGTGTGAGACTTACACATAAGGGGCATGCGAGTAAAAACCTTCCTACCAGGTGGACCTCTGCGTGCAGAATATTCAACTGGAGGTCGACATGGGAGAGGCCCCAACAGAGTCTGCTGTGCCTAAGCCCTAAGGTGGGTGAGGTACATCACCAGCAGACCCTGTGGCTGCATGATATGGCAAGAGGAGGTCCCTGGGGATGGCTGGAGTGGCAAAGGAACTCCTTTACAAGGCCCTGGATGCTTCCTCCATGGCCTTGGGCCAGAGAAGAAAGACCATAGAAACATAGAATTTATGACCAGATAAGGACACTTGGCCCACCCAGCTGCCCATTTCCCTACCTACTGGATAAGCTGCAGATCTGGTTAACCAGCAGCCTACTTCTTCCCTACCCACCCCCAGAACTGCCTTATGACTATCCCATGCATGCTTGAATTCCACCACTGATTTTGACTCCACAACCTCCTAGGCCGCTCCATGCATCCACAACCCTCTCTGTAAAAAATACTTCCTTAAATTACCTCTGGGCCGCCCCCCCTCTATCTTCAAATTGTGCCCTCTTGTTCTTGCACACCTCTTTTTTTGAAAGATGCTACCCTCTTGGACTTTGTTGATTCCCTTGAGGTACTTGAACGTTTCTATCATGTCCCCCCTCTCCCTCCTTTCCTCGAGGCTATACATATTAAGCTCCTTAAGTCTCTCTTCATATGTCTTCCGGTGCAGACCCTGCACCATTTTAGTTGCCCTCCTCTGGACAGCTTCCATCCTGTCTATGTCTTTGTGGAGATTGGGTCTCCAGAACTGCACACAGTACTCCAGATGGGGTCTCACCAGCTGTCGGTACAGAGGGATAATAACTTCCTGTTTTCTACTGGTGATGCCTCTCCCTATGCATCCCAGTATCCCCCCAGCCCTCCTTGCTGCCCTCTCACATTGCTTGCCCATCTTTAGGTCATCTGATATGACTACCCCAGGTCCCTTTCCATTTTTGTTGTTGTTAGTATCTCACCCCCCATTGTGTACTCTTCCCCTTGGTTTTTGTTTCCCAGGTGCATTACCTTGCACTTCTTAGCATTGAATCTAAGCTGCCATACATTTGACTATTCCTCTAACCTTGCCAAATCCCTTCTCATCCTTTCCACTCCACCCTGTGCATCAACTCTGTTGCAGATCTTAGTGTCATCTGCAAAGAGCATACTTTTCCTTCCAGTCCTTCTGCAATGTAGCTTATAAAGACATTGAAGAGGACCGATCCTAATACTGAACCCTCATGCCCACTAGTAACCCTCCTTTCTTCTGGTGGACTCCATTTACTATTACTCTCTGTGTCCTATTCTCCAGCCAGTTCTTTACCCAGGCTGTCATCTTGGGACCCACTCCCAGGCTGGCTAACTTGTATATTAATCTTTGTGTGGGACTGTGTCAAATGCCTTGCTAAAGTCTAGGTGAGCCCATGTCCACAGCCCTCCCTGATCTACTACTTTGGTCACCCAGTCAAAGAAATCTATCAGATTAGTCTGGCATGACCTTCCGCTGTGAATCCATGCTGCCTAGGGTCCTGTGCCCTCTGGCCTCTAGATACTCGACAATTCTTTCCTTTAGAAGTGATTCCATCATTTCCCTATCACTGAGGTTAAACTAACAGGTCTATAGTTTCCTGCTTGTGCCTTGCTCCCACTTTTGTGAAAGGAATCACATCTGCCCTCCTCAGTCCTCGGGTACCACCCCATCCTCCCATGATTTGTTAAAAGGGGTAGTCAGTGGTGTCACTAGTTCACCCTTAGTTCTTTAGAATTCTGGGATGAATCCCATCAGGCCCCATTGCTTTGTCCACCTTCAGTTTTAAGAGTTCTTTCAGAACCCTTTGTTCTGTAAATAGGCGTATCAACTTCTGTATCCAGAGTGTTACTACTGTTTGTTTTATGTACCCCCTCTTCCTTTGTAAATACTGAGCAAAAATATTTGTTTAGTATCTCTGCCTTTTCACAGTCTCCCTCTGCCCACCCTCCCTCCCCTTTATTAAGCCTCACTATCCTCCCTTGGTCTTCCTTCGCCTCCTGATGTACCTATAAAAGGTTTTATCCCTTCTTAACTGAGTTGGCTATCTTTTCTCGGTTTGGGCCTTTGCTGTTCTGACTGCCTTCCCAGCCTCCTTTTGCTTTAACTGATACAGTTCTCTGTCCTGCTCCTTCTGATTCCTTGTACTTCCTGAATGCTTTCTTTTCTCTTGAACCTTCACTGCCACTTCCTTTGAGAACCATAGTGGTTTCTTACTCGTCTTGTTTTGTTTATTTGCTACACAAAGGCTCGTTACCTCTGTGATGGCAGTTTTATTATTCCCCATTGTTCTTCCACCCTCCTTCCTGCCCATTTGCTGAGTGCGTTCCTTAGGCACTCACCCATTTTGGAAAGTCAGCCCTCCTAAAGTCCAGTACTTTAGTCTTTGTATGGCTTGACTCTATTGCTGTGTTGATGTGAACCATACTGTTCGATGGTCGCTAGTTCCCAGATGGCTACCCACTTCTACATCTGTAATCCTCTCACCATCTCCATTTGAGAGAATCAAGTCTAATATTGCTCTCTCGAGTGGGCTCCAGTACTAGTTGTCTAAGGCATGCCCCTGTAGGGCATCTAGAATAACCCACTCTTGAGTGGCAGCTGCAGACTGCACTCAGTTAACATCTGGCATATTCAGATCACCCATCAGCAATATCTCCCTTTTTCTGCCATTCTAAGTATACTTTCTATCATTTCCCTGTCCATTTCCTCCCCTGAAGAAGTCTGTATACAACCCTGTGCGTATTGTGGTGCCATTGCCTGTCTCCAAATTTACCCACAGTGCTTCTTCTCCTCCCTGTGTACCTTTTTGTTCTGTTGCTTTTATTCCTTCCTTATGTAAGAACTACTCCTCCTCCTCTTTACCCTCCTGTCCCTCCTGTACACAGTGTATCCTGGTATGTTTATGTCCCAGTCATGGTTTGTGTGTACCATGTTTCTGTGACTGCCACGATATCAGATGTTCTTCCTCCATCAAGGCCACTAATTCAGGAAGCTTGTTACCCAGACTATGGGCATTAGTACTCATTGCTCTCCATTTTTTGATGGCTTTACCTTCCAGTGCAGCATCCCCACTGACCGTTCTACCTCTGTCTTTTCTCATTTAGTACCCTGTTTTGTAGGGAGGCTGGGATTTTCCTGCTGCTTGTCAGTGCTTCCCTTTGACTAGTTTAAAAGCTTGCCAATGAAGCATTTAAACTGATTGCTCAAAAGACTTGTTCCCTTCCTGGACAGATGCAGACCATCCTGCCAGTATAGGGTGGTGTCCCTCAGGTGGAACCCCAGTCCCCAATGAAGCCAAATCCTGTGCTCCGCACCATTTTTCAACCATTCATTAAACTGCATGGTGCCAATTACCCTCGCATCCCCATGCTTTTGACAGGCAGCACCTCTGAGAAGGATACTGTGTGTGCTACTCTCTTAGGTCCCTCCCAACTCTGCAATGTCCTCCTGCACTGCTCTAATCTCATGATGAGCCAAGTCATTTGTCCCTAGGTGGACAATTCGTCCACTCGGAATCCTTGCAGCTGTTCTCGTGATCCTGAGGATGCGCTTCCTGTCCCTCCAAGCCATGGCACCAGGCAGGCATCTTACCTCATTTTCTCATCTCCCCAGTTCTATACCCTAATAATTGGGTCCCCACCAGGAGCTGCTTCCTTTCCTTTGGTGTCCTCTGCCTCCTTTCTGTGGGCCTCCCTTGTGACAGTTATCATCAGTCTTCTCTCGGGTACACCCATAGGGAGCTATGCTCCCCAGAAGATGTATGGTTGTGGAGTGGAACAATTGACTGGGTGTGCCTCTGTTCCACCCTCCTCACCCTCCCTGAGCCCACTGTGGTCCAACTGCTGTGCTTCTTCGCAACCTCTGAGGTAGTGGTGGTGGCGCTAGTGCTCCCTGGATGGGGAGGTTCCTTTCTACTGTCCAGTGTGGCCTGGGGAAGGTTTCCCTTACTACTGTCCAGTGTGGCCTGAAGGCGGGCAACTTCCTCCCTCAGGGCAGATAGTTGTCTGCAAATGAGACAGCATCTCCAGCCTCAGAAAGACTCCCGGAAGACTGCTGCCCAAGCCATTACATTGCACTACTTCCCACATGTTTATCTAGTTTTTTTTTATTGTATTTGTATGTGTGCGTGCGTGTGATTTGATTATATAGAAATATATATATATATATATATATATATATATTATACAACGTGTATGCTTATATTATCAGTGCAGTGTGCTAGAGAGGATATGACAGTGAAATGCACCTTGCACTCGAGGAAATGATGTCAGAACCTCAGGTATAAAGGAATTATTTCCAGGGGTTGAGCCTAAACTGTGTCCTCACAAAACAATCGACTAAAAGCTCTAACCCACCGCTGCGATGAGTGCCTTCCTGTCAGCAAGATACCCTACACAACAATTTGACAGAGAAAGTACCTGCTAATCAAACAGAGAAAATCCAGACATCCAAGAGAGAGAGAGATTAGTTACAGATAATTCGTCCAAAATAGTATATTCCACGCAGCTTCTCAGTTGTTCCCAGCCCTCCTGTACACAACCTGGAAGGCGATGGACTTCTGGCTCATAGGAGCACACCACTAGTTTATAGTAATTGAATAATGCTGACAAATGGTCTAGCTAGACAAATGGCTATGATGCTGAGCTCTGACTTGTGAAGACAATTACCCCACCTCAGGCTATGTTTGGCATCCAGTTTCAACCTGCAGCTTTTGCTATTTTGAATCACAGAGCCCCACCAAAGTTGCAAAATATATTGATGCAGATTCACACAGAATTCTAGTAATCAGTCCAGTTAGCCACAAAGGAAAATCAAATATGCAGAAGATAAGCAGTTTTAAAACCCCTTTCTGAATTAAAACTAAAATACCAAGCTCTGCCACTTTAAAAGTGAGGAAAACTTCTCTCAGATGTAAGCAAGAGAGAGAGAGAGTTTAGTTACAGATAATTCGTCCAAAATAGTATATTCCACATGACTTCTCAGTTGTTCCCAGCACTCCTGTACACAACCTGGAAGACTGATGGACTTCTGCCATGGTGTTGATATTGGGAACTCAAAAGAGCCTCAATGGCAGGGCTGCCGCGCCTTTTGGACCAACAGCAGCAGTCTATTGTGAGTGACAGCCAATCCAGTCAAGAACTGGGAGGAACTCAAAGGAAGTGCCCGGTTTTGTCTGTTGGAGTTTCAGTTTAGTTCTGGCAGTGAAGGGGAAAGAAACCCTGTGCTCCTTCAGTGCACAGTTTTAGTCAAAAAACATGTGTAAGGTCCAGAGTTCCGATCTGCAGCTTGTGTAACTGCTTGTTAGGACTGAATCCGTCCTGTGAAGAGAATCAAAGGATATCTGAAGAGTAGAGGCCAGGCTCACCCTGTAGAAGACTGGAGGAATTGCGGAATTGCACTCGGTCTGTCAGGAACTGAATCTGCTGTGTGTTCTCCTGGGTATTGTGCAGTAATTGCGATCGGGATACAGATGCAGTCTGCCTGGTATAGTGCTTTCTTTTTACCATATAAATGTGTGAAGAGGTTTGTGTACCTCAAGTGAATCCTGCTGCCATTAAGTGACTTTTGCCTGTGACTGTTTACTATATAAATGTGTGAGGAGTCTCTTGGAGCTCAAGAGTAGCCCTGCTGACATTGAAGGACCCTATCTTGTTTGGAGGTCGTGAGTACTAATTCAGGTTGCTCCTGTTGAATGCCACATTAAATCCAAATGGAATTACTGTACTGCTGACTGTTTAATTTTCCTTTTCTCTGTGTGAAAGGCCCCTACCAGCTGCCACGGTTGGACTAGCCACTAGGGCTTGGGTACCCAGGGACAGTAACTGATAGGGATAGGCCTGTGCACAGAGCCATAGGTAGATGAGTAGAGTGATAAGCTAATTAACCTGATTTTCCCTGTCCTTGTTATATCCCCCTAAATAAATCAGAGCTGCTTGTTTCAGCAAAGTTATACTGCCTGAGGTATTTGTCTATGTTAAAGTACTGTACTGTGATTGTTGCACTGTATCTCATTTCACAGGAGGTCCCAGTGCCGGAACCAGTCCTGGGGGTAAGTGTATCCTGTGAAGGTAATTCTGATATATTGTGTGGGCCACTAGTGGGAAGAAAGGGGGGGTTGCAGTGTCCCAGAGGGCTGTGACCAAGTTAGTTTAACTATTGCAAACCCTGACCTCTGGGTGGAGGCACCCGCCATTGGATCCAGGCCCCTCACCCTGTTAGTGGCAAATCAGGCAGGGGTAGTAGCCCCTGGGATAGCGCCATCTAGGGGTTACATATGTTTTACAAAAAAGTGGCTGAAACCCTCCAGCTTACTATGGAAGAAGCAGTAGAGGATCAGGAGGAGCCTGATTTCGTTTATATGATGGACATCCCAGAGTCCAGGAGATTGTCTGTTCCCCTCCATAAGTCTTTTGGGAAACAGACATTTAAAATTTTAAAAACTCCTAATTCCATACCTCCTGTGGACAGAAGATTGGACAAGAGGTATACTCTTTCATGCTCAGACACGGAGTTCCTTTCCCAGCAATGCAGCCATGTTGGGGTAGTGCAGGCTGCTGCCTGTGATAAGGCAAGTATTCCCTTGGCTTCACACCCCCCCCCAGATAAGGACTCCAGGAGGATTCATACCATGGCAAAGAAACAGTACATGGCAGCATCTTTGGGACTCAGGCAGGCTAATTATATGGCCTACACAGCTAGATACCAGAAGTCCAGGTGGGACACTGTGATGGCTCTAGCTAAACAGGCCCCTGACCAGCTTGCCAGGGAGCTGAAGCGGGTGGCTGCGGATGGGATTGAGGCATCAAAGGTGCAATTTCATGCTGCTGTGGACTCCGGTGATGTTTCATCTAGAGTCATGGCGACATCTGTGGCCCTTCGGAGGATGGCTTGGCTCAGATGTACTAGCCTATCACAGGATACCCAAGCTAAGGCCATGGATTTTCCTGTCATTGGTAATTCTCTGTTTAGGGAGCAGACAGAGAATCACATGAAGAAATGGATGAGTACAGCACCACCTACAGGAGTGCTCAGGCCAAAGAAAGGCAAGCCACTCCTCAGAGGCAGCATTCAGGGGCAGGGGCAGGCCCTTTCATTGGCGTTTTACCAAGCCCAGTCCTCCTCTTCTGCTTTTTGTTCAGGGGTTCTTTAGAGGAGAGGCAGACGGGGTAAGAGCTGACCTGCTTCCACCCGTCAGCCTAAAGCCCCTCCAAGCAGACACCCTGATGGGTCTGCCGGCCGATTCTCCACTACCTGTAGGGGCAGGCTGGCTTACTTTGTCCAGGACTGGAAGTCTTTCAACATCAGACAAGTGGGTCCTGGAAGTAGCAAGCCGTGACTGGTTCTCAGCTTCAAAAATTTCCCAAGATGAGAACCAGATCCTTTCCACCTGCAAATCCTTCAGAGGCCCTTGCCCTAGTGGCAGAGGTCTCTTCCTCTTGGCTCTCAGAGCCATAGAAAGGGTTCCAGCCTACACAGGAGAAAATGATTGTACTCCAGGTACTTCCTAACCACCAAAAAGACAGGAGGATGGCGCCCATCCTGGATCTGAGATATTTAAACAAGCACCTTTTAAAGCCAAAATTCAAAATGGTGACTCTGGGAATAATTCTGCCTCTCTAAGGCCAGGGGACTGGCTAGCCTCCCTGGACTTCAAGGATACCTATTTTCACATTCCCATCAGGTGCTCCACAGAAAGTACCTCAGGTTCGAGGTTGCCCTCAGACCACTATCAATTCAGAGCACTGCCCTTTGGTCTAACATCAGCCCCAAGGGTGTTCACAAAGTGCCTGACAGTAGCGGTTGCTTTTCTAAGGAGAAAAAAGATCTCCGTCTTTCCATACCTGGACGACTGGCTCATAGTGGGTCAGTCCCCGGACCAAGTCAAGTCACATCTGCAGATAACTCAGCAACTGCTCACTTCCTTAGGATTCCTCCTAAATCTTCCAAAGTCAGTTCAGGAACCAGTGCAGCTCCTCACCTTTATAGGGGCGGAGCTCAATACAATAAGAGCAAAGGCCTTCCTTCCCCTGGACAGGGCAAGGACACTAGTAAAACTGGCCTCTTCTTTCACCCTTCAGGTGTCTCGACCAGCAAGGCACGTCTTGCAGCTCCTGGGCCACATGGCAGCCTCTCAGGCAGTGGTCCTGGGGCAAGGTTTCAGATGAGGGACATTCAGTTCCACTTGAGAACATTCTGGTCCCAGAGAAAGTATCCCTGACCAAACTAGTCCCAGTGACTGGAACCTGATCCAGGCTTTGCAATGGTGGCAGGTTCAGGACAATCTAAGGCACAGAATTCCTTTTGTCACTCATTCTCATTCTCTAATCCTTACTACAGATGCCTCCCTCTTGGGGTGGGAGCCCACTTGGGGATCTGACCACCCAAGAGCTGTGGTCACCTCAAGAATCTCTGCTTCACATCAATCTCTTGGAACTCAGAGCAGTGTTTCTGGCACTGAAAGTTTTCAAGTCTGTTCAGAACAGAGTAGTCCAGATCAGAACAGACACTACCACCACAATGTGGTACATCAGCAAGCAAGGGGCACTCTGTCTCCCGACCTTGTGCACAGAAGCAGTGAGTTGTGGTCTCAGACCTATTCCTAGCAAACTTCTCTGACAGCAGTGCACCTCCAGGAAGGACAATGTCTGGCAGATGCTCTCAGCAGGATATCTCAGGGCCATCACGAATGGTCCCTAGATCCCTAATTTTGAAGGTGATTTTCTCCAGATGGGGCACTCCACAGATAGATCTTTTTGCAGCCCCAGACAATCACTAACTTCCCCTTTTTCGCTGCAGACCCCCAGTATTGGGCTCAGTCCCTCTGGATGCTCTAGTTCTCAATTGGGAAGGGACGTTTCTGTATGCTTCCCTCCCTCCCTTCCCTCTCCTGTTCAAGGTACTAGTTAAAATCAGGTCTCAACCCTGCAAAGTGATTCTGATTGCTCCAGACTGGGCCAGACAGCCCTGGTACCCACTGTTGCTGTCCTTAGCAGTCTACCTCCCCCTGTCTCTTCCCAGGAATTACAACCTGTTGACATCCTCTCAGGGAGGTTTGGTATCCGAATCTCAAATCTCTCAATCTCAAGGCCTGGCTCTTAGAAGAGTTAGAGTTTGCTGATCTGCATCTCTCTCAAGGTGTTTGGATATTCTAAGGCTTCTCGAAAGCCTTCCACCAGAAAGATTTACAACTCAAATGGAAGCAGTTCACTATTTGGTGCTCTGGTAACATATTTCTCCAGAGTCTGCTGGATTGCCTACAGTCCTGGATTATATGGTTCATCTCAATAGCTTGGGACTCAGACCAGCTACACTCAAAGTACATTTAGCAGTTGTTTCTGCTTTTTTGTCAGTAGGTAAGCCCTCTTCTCTTTCAGCTCATCCTGCATTTTGCAAATTCTTCAAGGAATTTTTGCATACCAATCCTCCCTTCAGGGACCCTGCTCCTGCTTGGCACCTAAATGTTTGCATTGCTCAGCTTATGCTACCCCCCTTTTGAGCCTTTGTCCTTTGCAGAATTTAAGTACTTTACTTGGAAAACTGTGTTTTTGGTAGCCATTACCTCTGCCAGACGCATCAGTGAATTACAGGCCCTGTCAGTGAAGCCTGATTTTATCTCTTTTCATAGAGATAAGGTGGTCCAAAGAACTAAGAGGACATTTTTGCCTAAGGTGGTCTCAGATTTCCACCTTAACCAGTCTATATCTCTTCTTTTTCTTCACTGACCATTCCTCCTCTGGAGAGAGGAGGCTGCACAGCCTGGACGTGAATAGGGCCCTTAGCTACTGAATAGAGCGCACCAAAGGTCACAGGTTTGACTCGCTCCAATTGTTCCTCACTTATGGTGAGGTAGGTAAGGGAAAACCTGCCACTAAAAGATCTGTTGCCAGGTGGATTGTCTCTTGTATACAATTCTGCTATGAAAAATTGGGTAGGACCCCACCCTCAGGCCTGAAGGCTCACTCTACTAGAGGTACAGCTGCTTCCATGGCTGCTGCCAGGGATATTCCCTATCTTAGAGATCTGTCAAGCAGCCACCTGGAAAACAGTCCAAACTTTTACCAAGCATTACTCTCTGGATATCCAGGCTAGGAGTGATGCTCGGTTTTGCACAGCAGTACATCGGAGCCTATTCCCAAAGTAGGTTCTGTCCCTCCTCCATGGAGGTACTGCTTGGTAGTCTGCAATAGTCAGAATACAGCAAGACTTCATGTTGTTTGAAGAAAAAATTACTCACCTTAGTAATGTTGTTTCCTCTAATGGAGTCTTGCTGTATTCTGACCTCCCCACCTTCCCTCTCATAACCTGTTTTTTGGGATGTGGGTGGGCAGGAGCAGTGTTGGCACCTAGAGGTGTCCCCTTTTCTCACCCTCATTTATTTTGGGTGTGTGTTGTGTTTGGTTTTTTGGGTTTCCTGACTTGAGTCTTTGCTTTGAAACCAAAAAAACCCTTTTTATTAAATTTAGTTGCCAGTTGACTAGTGTGAGTTTACAGTTTCCACACAGAATGCCCAGTGAGCATAGCTCGTAAAGATCTGGCAGTTGGGGTTCAAACAGCAGCAGACAGAGACTTCAACTGAGCTCGAGCTCAGCGTTCCATACCTTGCATGGAAAGTTAACTCTTTGTTCTCCGGGGCACTTCAAAGGTTGGAGATCACTGCTATAGTCAGAATGCAGCAAGACTCCATTAGAGGAAACATTACTAAGGTGAGTGATTTTTTCTTTTCGACTAACATCAGTACTCACGTTGGTGTATGTCATCCCCTACACCCTCTGAGCACAAGAATAAGTGCGATTTGTGCGGCGCCCAACTATCGCAGAAGGACGGCCACTCCCTGTGCCTGTTCTGCCTAGGCCCCGATCATCCGGTCAAGAAGTGCCAGCATTGCCTAAGCTTTAACGCGGCTACCCGAAAAAGGCGGCAGCTATCCCTGGAAGTCCATATTCTCAAGAAGAAAATGAGCTCTATGGAGAAGGAGCTTAAAAAACTCAGGCAGGCATCCACTTCCCCCGAAGGCCATCGAAAGAAGAAGGACAAGGAGACACACTGGGACAAAGGCTTCTCCACCGCGTCTCCCTCGAGAGTCCCTGGGAAGCAGGTAACATCCCCTCCGGGGGATCGCTCCTCGATGGCCACCTCGGAGGTTTCTGAAGCGGCATCGGCTCGCGCTTGGGCCTTGCAGGCGCCTCCGGGCAGTTGGAGGCTTCCGCCCCTGGTTCAGCCACAGGTATGCGGCCTACCATCGTGGGCAACTCCGGTAAGCCAGGCTTTGGCTCCTTTGACATCCGCCCGAAGAGGGCTGGTAAGACGTCCGACCCTCCAGGGCGATGCACAGCCTCTTCCCCACTGGACCAGGCCGACCCATCCTCTCGACCTGTCTCCGGTGATGGCTCTCATAAGTCGGACGTCGGCTCCTCCGGCGCCCGCCGAGAGCTCGCCTCTACGCCTCACGACAGCTTATCCAACGTCCGGCCGGCGAAGGAACTGACAACGGACCAACCTACGTCCGTCATGCCCAGTTCACCGCAGCCTTCGCTGCCATCTGGGGAACCAGAGTCCCCCAAATCTGAACCCAGGGACTTTTCCCCTCCGTTTCCCGAAGCTGAGCGAGAATCTTTTCAGTCAGTCCTTCCTCCATCTGGGCGCCGGACCTGGCGTCGGCTCCCCGGACACCGCTCCCGATGTCGGTACCTCCGGCGTCAGGGCCTCCGCCATCTGCCCTGACGTTGGTCTTACCGACTCAGGGAGATCTTCTGCTCCCATCGAGCCCTCCTCCCTCTGGGCTCTCCACTACGGACCTGTCCGTGAGGTTCCCGGCGGGGCCGTCTGCTCAGGCAGCCCCCCTGGCTTCCGGGTATCCTCCGTCTTATTCGAAGCCGGTGTACCTGGGAATGCTGTATCCGGCGCCACAGTACCCGACGCTGGGCTTCCCGACGCCGCAGTACTCGACGCGTCAATACCCGATGCCGGCTTACCCGCAGCCAGGTTTTGAGTACGCCCCATATGGGTATAATCCATATTCTTATCCCCCGCCTCCTCCTCCTCCTCCTCCACTGCCCTTGCGGCCGCCGGTGGATCTGCAGGAGACTCTGGCCTCCTGGTGCGCTGAGGCCAAGGCTCAGCTCACCAAAGAGGTCGAGAACCGCCTTCTGGCGACGGTGCCATCCCAGGTTCCCGTACGCCCCAGGCGGCACACTCCCTCACCACCTCCGGACTCCCGGGTTCTTCTGTCTGGATCCAGAGAGGGGCAGGATACGCATCCTCGGGGACCCCCCCAAGGGGCCCGTTCCTCCCCTGGGTCAGGAAAGGGAGTCTTTCTCTTCTTCATCCTCCTTTTCACTCTTGGACTCCTCGGACTCTTCCGTGACTGCTCCGAGAGGGCAGACGAAACCTCCTCTCCGTCAGACCCCTGGCCAAGGACTCCTCGGAAGTCTCCTCCGGAGGATCCTTCTTTTACGGAGTTGCTTAGAAAAATCCAGGAGGATCATCAGTGGCGCTGTTTGGAACCAGATCCTCAGCATCTGAAGCTTGCTGAACATCTGGATCTGCCCATGACAGCTCCTACATTAGTGCCACCCTGGATAGAGCCTCACACCAACCTTGTCACCATGATATGGAAACAACCGTCGGCCTTAGCTCACTTCCTGGGAAGATGAACAGGCTATATCAGGCTCCAGAGGTGTTGCGTTCCTGGATTCTCACTCGTGCGACTCGGTCGTGATTAAGCGCCACTTATGGACGGTCAGAGACCTAAACATCTTAGCTTGTCACCTCCATAATAGGAATCTGCCTTCTGGACCAGTATGGGAGAAAGATTAATGCTTCCTCCACACTGGGGATTAGTGCCCTGAACTATGTCGGCCACATGGGGGACTACCAGAAGGCCATCCTTACTCAGGCGGAAGCCAAGCTGGACTCCTTGCCTGACTCCCAAGTCAAACAGGTTGGCTGATCCGTCTGCTCTGCTCGTTACGCCAGTCGACACATGCTCGTCTGCGACATCCGGACGCAGTGGACACTGCTGGGCAGAGCTCAGCTTTTGCCGTAAGCCTACGGCGTCATGCTTGGCTCCGCCTGTCAGGTCTGGTCCCGGAGGTGCAATCTGCTATCCAGGAAGCACCTTTCCGGAGGTCGGTGCTTTTCAGGGGTGATGTCAAAGACATCATTACCGATTTGCAAGAGAAGGGGACGTCTCTGAAGTCAGTTGTTTCCATGTACCGTCCCCATCAGCAGCAGCAGCACCATCCCTTTCACAGACGGAATCGGCCAAAGGCGAAACCCCAGGGAAGGCGGGCCACAAAACGTCGGGCCCCCATGGCTGCTAAGCCCCCCTGCCCAAAAAAGCAGCGGGTGCTTCAGCTGCAGCGCTGCCCCACACCACCTGACTCCTTTCCTCTCCCACTGCCTCCGGACTCCCCGGAGGAACCAGTAGGAGGGAGGTTTTCCCTTCACCTTCCAGAATGGGAGAGGATAACCACGGATTCTTAGGTGCTCAGCTCATATGCAGAAGGACACTCAATAGAGTTTCTTCAGAAACCATCCATACCCCCTCCCCCCTCTGATTACGTCATATTCACGGGAACATCTTCCTTTGGTCCAGGAGAAATCTCAGCTGTTCTGCTGAAGCAAGTGATAGAGCCCGTCCCCCTTCATCTTCAGGGGACGGGTTACTATTCTCATTTCTTCCTGGTCCCAAAGAAGACGGGAGATCTCAGACCGATTTTAGATCTCAGTTCCCTGTATCTTTATGTAGAGTACAAAAGGTTCAGGATGCTCTCTTTGCAGAGCCTTCTGCCCCTCCTCCTTCTAGGTCAATGGCTTTGTGCTCTGGATATGCAGGATGCTTATTTGCACACTCCCATTCACCCATCTCATCTCAAATACCTTCGTTTTGTGTTCCAGGGGGACCACTACCAGTTCAAGGCACTCCCATTTGGTCTATCCTCGGCCCCGAGTATTTACCAAATGCCGGCAAGTGGTGGCGGCACACCTGCATACCAAGGGAGTACAGGTTTTCCCTTACCTGGACGACTGGCTCCTGGTGGCCTCGTCCAGGGAGGAACTCCTGCGATTCCTCTCCCTTACCCAGCAGGTCTTTGCCTGCCTGGGTATTACCATCAACCATTCCAAGTCTCATCTGGACCCATCCCAGAGGCTACAGTTTATTAGGGGCTCTCTCAATACGACCATGGGCAAGGCCTTCTGCCTCCGGACAGGGCGGCCTCCCTTAGACTCAGATATCGTCCCAAGGTCCCACCGCAGGATGGTCTCAGCGAGGTCGGTCCTTCGCCTTCTCGTGCTCATGGCGGCTGCTATCCTGACGGTCCCTCGCGCTCGACTCCACATGAGGATCTCTCAGTGGACTCTACGCTCTCAGTGGGATCAGCTAATGGACGATGTAGATCACTCAGTTCTGATCTCCTCGCCGATGATGTGAGACTTACAATGGTGGATGGTTTGAGAGAACCTGTTTTGGGGGGGTTCCTTTCTTTCATCCTCCCCCTTCCCAGACTCTAACCACAGATGCCTCAGGCGAAGGTTGGGGAGCCCATCTAGGCCCTCATCGGACCCAGGGCTCCTGGTCCAGGCTAGAACAAGCTCTCCACATCAATGTGCTCAAGCTTCGGGCAGTGTTGTACGCTCTCCAAGCCCTTCACCAATACATCCTTCCCGGCCACCGGACAGCATGTGTGTGGTGTGGTACATTAACAAGCAGGGAGGGACTCGGTCCTACCCTCTATGCAGGGAGGCTATGAGGGTTTGGGATTGGGCAACACAACACGACCTTCACCTCACGGCGATTTAAGTTCCAGGAGTCGACAACACCCTGGCAGACTAGCTAAGTCGCTCTTCTGCTCTGACTCTTGAGTGGGAACTGGACCAAGAGGTCCTAGATAATATCTTCCAACTTTGGGGAACACCACAGTTCAACCTGTTCGCATCCCCCCCAAACGCAAAACTTCCCACCTTCTGCCCGCTCGTTCCAGAGCGAGGCGCTTTCTGGATCAACGCTCTGTCTCTAGACTGGAAGGACAGATTCATCATCATCATCATCATCAAATCTTTATTTATTCAGGCGAACATCATTGAGCAAGGCTCATTTACAAGATGGACCTGATAAGGTCAAGGTTCAATAGTTGATACACAACAGATACATCATACACTTATATAAGGCAGTTATACATACAGGGGAAAATAATGTTAATAAACACAGTGATGTACAGTAAATTCACATGATAAAAAACAGTTACAGGAAAGTTAAGCTAATATTTACAGTATGTACAGTATATACATATCCCAGTGGGGGGGCATGGCAGACACTCAACATAATGTAATACTAGGATGGTGAAGGTATTACTGGGTGTCATAAGATGGGGTGTCTGTCTGGAAGGAATATGCCATATATGGTTTTGGAAGGAGATTTGTGAGATGACAATGCTAGCTCTAGTGGTAGCAATTGCATTTTCTGTGAAAGAAGACTGTACAATGCTGTTTAAAGGATGCAAATGGAATGATATTGGACAGTTTTAGGGATTTTTGTAGGGTGTTCCATGCTATAGCTAGAGAATAGCTGATTGCTGCCCTCCCTAGCCTGGTGTTGAATTTGGGCAATTTGAGCAGGATGATGTTGTTGCTTCTTAGGGCATAGGAGCTAGGAGAGGTCTGGATGAAGCAGTCCAGGATATAGTTTGGAAGTTTTTTTGACAACGCTCTGTAAATCCATAGTGCTGCATTTCTGTTCCTTCTGAGGTGAAGGAAACCCACCCAACTGCAGCATAAAGAGAGCAATGATGAGTATTAGATGGCAGATCTGTAATGAACCTTATTGTTCTATGATATAAGGTATCCAACTTGTGATGGTAGGAGATGGGGCAGTGACTATAAAGGAAGTCTGCGTAGTCAACAACTGATAGAAAATGGCCTGGACTAACCTCATCTTTGAGTCTCTGTTTGGAAGGTTTTAATCTATAGAAAGGCAAGCCTTTGGCAAGCTTTTTAACAGTTCTTCTAAATGATGAGTGAAATCAAGTCTGTTGTCAATCCACACACTAGGTATTTGAAGTTTTCTACATACTCAGATTTTCTCAAGTATAGTGCATAGCTGGGGAGAATGATTGGAGAGGATGTGCTGGTGGAGCTTTGATTTGAACATCATTGCTTTAGTTTTCTTTGCATTTAACAGAAGCTTTTTCTCGAGTAGCTGATATTGTAGCAAGGAGAATTCTGTTTGTAGGATTTCCACGACAGCTGCAGGTGAAGGGTTGCTGACATACAGAACAGTGTCATCAGCAAGAGGTGTACAGAGGAATTGGTAAGGGTTGAATCAATGTTATTTATATAAATGGCAAAAGGATAGGACCCAGAATAGAACCATGGGGACTCCTCTTGACAGTGGTTTTAATGGGGATAGGTCACCTTCAGCTTTTACCTGCTGTGACCTACCGGTGAGATAACATCTGAACCACTTAGGGAGGATGGATCTAGGGCCAATGAGTACAGGGATGAAAGTAGTAGCTAGTGGTCCACAGTATGCAGATACTTTGCTCAGGTCCAGGAATACTGCACAGACATTATTCTTTTATCTAATTCGGATTGCCAGTCATTTGTGACCTTGGCTAGTGCAGTGATAGTGCTATGCTTGGCCCTGAATCCAGATTGAGCTGGGTTTGGGAGGTTAACATTGTCAAGATACTCCCTTAACTGATTACTCACTAATTTCTCCAGCATCTTGGATAGCACTGGTAGAATGGAAATGGGCCTGTAATTATTAAGATCCATAGGGTCCCCTGATTTTAGAAGGGGAACCACTTGGGCTGTCTTCCACAGTGTGGGAATAGAGCTAGAGTTTAGGGATAGGTTAAAGAGGTGTGTTAGATTCGTTTATGTTTATGTTAGATTCGTCTATGCCTTTCCCCCAATTCCTCTTATCTCACGAGTGTTGCAGAAACTAGCTTCAGAAGGAGCAAGAATGATTCTGATCGCTCCTTTCTGGCCCAGGCAAATCTGGTTCTCTCTTCTACAACAATATTCAGAGGATCCTCCTCTTCCTCTTCCTCTATCTCGAGGTCTGTTGACCCAGGATCAGGGGACCCTGGTCCATCCAGGCCTCAGATCCCTTCAACTGCATGCATGGCTCCTGTAGATCTAGCCCAATCCTGTTTTGGAGTGTCTCCCAAAGTGGCAGAGATTTTAGTGGAGGCCAGAAAACCCTCCACTAGATCCACTTATGCTATGAAGTTGAAAAGATTCACTATTTGGGCCGCTTCCAAGAATGTGGAACCTTTCTCCTGTTCAGCGGGGCTTCTGCTGGAGTATCTACATCATCTGTTCGACCTGGGTCTTAGCCATTCCTCTTTGAAGGTACACATGGCGGCCATTTCAGCCTATCATGTTCCCTTCACAAACAAAGCTTTTGCTCAATTGGAGGTCTCAAGACCTTTCTCACAGAGAGTTCTCCATCAGAGGCCCCCATCTGTACCTCTTGCCCCAGGACTTGAATTTTGTTCTCAGAGAAACTTACCCTTCTTCCTTGAACCTGCAGCTTCTGCAGATTTGAAGTTTCTTTCATGGAAGGCTCTTCTTGGTGGCCATTACTTGACTCAGAAGAATCTCGAGGCTCAGGCCCTGATGTGAAAATCCCCTACTTGATTTTCACAAGGAAGCAAGTTACTCTTCGCATGAATCACAGTTTCTACCTAAAAGTAGTAGCAGAGTCTACCTTAAATCAGTCCATAGAGCTACCTGCCTTTTTCACAGTACTCTAGTCAAGGAATATTTACTTCATACTATGGATGTTCACAGTTCTGAGATACTACACCAACAGGACGAAGGGTCTCAGAAAGACTGATCAGTTGTTTGTCTCTTTTGCTCACAAAAGGGAAGGCAATGCTGTTTCCAAGCAATACCTGTCTAAGTGGTTGGCTCATTGCATCACTTTCTGTTATGACAAATACCACAAGACCCTCCCGGGTCAAGTCAGAGGCCACTCCACAAGAGGAGTAGCTGCCTCTGCGGCTTGTTTCAAGAATGTGTCTGTGGCAGACATATGCGCTGCCGCCACCTGGACTTCCATCCATACCTGTATGAAACACTACAGTTTGGATATTGCCTCTCGCCGTAGAGCAGGCTTCGGGCTAGCTGTTTTGCAAGGCCTCCTATCTTGAGGCTTGCACGGCTAGAATTACTTCTTGGAGTAGTCTTCCTCCTCCCGGTGCCTTTTCTTTGTTCCAGACTGCTTGGGATTCAGTCCTATGTGTAATTACCTACTGCCAAGAGCCCTCTCGAAGTAAGATAGTACAGTTACGTAAGAACTTACTGTAACAGTAGATCTTCGAGAGAGGCTCTTGCAGTAGGTAATACCTTCCCGCCCTCCATCCCCCTAGGCTTTTTCAGCTTCTTTTCCATTTAGAGCGATATCCACTCCTCTCTTGTCCGGCCTCTTTCAGCCTGTGGCGGGAAGGAACTGGAAGGCGGGCGTCCGGGACCGGCCCTTTATACCGATGTCTCCTGACGCCGGTCACCTGATGTGGGGGCGGTCCCTCGCCAGGGACTGCTAGCTAAATATTTTTCCATAGGGTCCTGCCGCCTGCCGGCGTCAGTCCTATATGTAATTACCTACTGCAAGAGCCTCTCTTGAAGATCTACTGTTACGGTAAGTTCTTACGTAACTGCACTTTCTCGAGCCAGTGCAGCTCCTCACCTTAATAGGGACAGAACTGGCTACGGTAAAGGCAAGAGCCTTTCTTCCCCTGGAAAGGGCAAGGACCCTTATGGAACTGGTCTCTTCATTCACACTTCAGGTGTCTCGACCAGCATGGCATTTCCTTCAGCTATTGGGCCACATGGCAGCCTCCACAGCAGTGGTCCAGGGAGCAAGATTCCAAATGAGAGACATTCAGTTCCACTTAAGAGCCTTTTGGTCCCAAAGAAAGGATTCCCTTACCAAACTAATCCCACTGACTCGAACCCTGATCCAAGCCTTACAATGGTGGCAGGATCAGGACAGTTTGAGACAAGGGGTTCCATTTGTCACTCAGTCTCATTCAGTGATACTCACCACAGATACTTTCCTGCTGGGCTGGGGAGCCCATTTGGGGGATCTTATCACCTCGGGAATCTCTGCTTCACATCAATCTCTTGGAACTCAGAGCAGTGTTTCTAGCACTGCAAGCTTTTTCCAGATATGTACAGAACAAGGTGGTTCAGGTCAGAACAGACAACACAACCACCATGTGGTACATCAACAAGCAGGGAGGCACTCGGTCTGCGGCATTGTGCACAGAAGCAATGAAGTTGTGGTCCCTGGCCTATTCCCTGCAGACCTCTCTGATAGCAGTTCATCTCCCAGGGAAGGACAATGTCCTAGCAGATGCACTGAGCAGAATATCCCAAGGCCATCACGAATGGGCCCTAGATCCTCAGGTTTTGAAAGTCATTTTCTCGAGATGGGGCACTCCAGCGACAGATCTTTTTGCATCCCCAATCACCAACTTCCTCTCTTTTGTTGCAGACCCCCAGTCTTGGGCTCAGTCCCCCAGGATGCTCTGATTCTGAACTGGGAAGGAAATTTCTGTATGCCCCCCGTTCAGGGTGTTAGTTAAGATAAGGTCACAACCATGCAAAGTGATTCTCATTGCTCCAGACTGGGCCAGACAGCCATGGTATCCCTTGTTGCTGTCCTTAACAGTCCACCCTCCCCTGTGTCTTCCCAGGAATTACAACCTGTCAGTCTCCTCTCGGGAGGATTTGGTACCCCAATCTTCAGTCTCTCAATCTCAAGGCTTGGCTCTTGAAGAGTTAGAGTTTGCAGATCTGCATCTTTCCCAAGGGGTTCTAGATATCCTTAAAGGCTTCTCGAAAGCCTTCCATCAGAAAGATTTACAACTCCAAATGGAAAAGATTCAGCATTTGGTGTTCTAAGAAGAATATTTCTCCAGACTCTGCTGAATTGCCTACATTCTGGATTATATGGTCCATCTTAACAGCCTAGGCCTCAGACCAGCTACCATCAAGGTATATTTGGCAACTGTTTCTGCTTTCCTGTTGGTAGGCAAGTCTTCCTCTCTCTCTCATCCCATCCTGTATTGTGTAAGTTTTTCAAGTCAAGGGATTGCTTCACACCAGTCCCCACTTTAGGGATCCTGAACCTGCTTGGGACCTTAATGTTTACACTGCTCAGCTTATGCAACCCCACTTTGAGCCTTTGTCCTCAGCAGAGCTTAATTACTTGACTTGGAAAACTGTGTTTTTGGTAGCCATTACTTCTGCCAGACGTATCAGTGAATTGCAAGCCCTGTCAGTGGAATCTGATTTCATCTCTTTTCACAGAGATAAAGTGGTCCTTAGAACTAACAGAAAGTTCTTACCTAAAGTGGTTTCAGATTTCCACCTCAACCAGTCTATATCTCTCCCTGTTTTCTTCACTGAGCATTACTCCTTCTCGGGAGAGAAGGAGACTACACTTTGGATGTTAAATGAGCCTTAGCTACTACATAGGCGTACCAAGGGTCACAGGTTTGAATCCCTCAGTTGTTCCTCACTTATGGGGAAGTTGGTAGCAAACGTGCCACTAAGAGATCTATTGCCAGGTGGATTGTTTCTTGTATACAATTCTGCTATGAAAAACTGGTGAGAACTCCACCCTCAGGCCTGAGGGCTCATTCCTCAAGAGGTGCAGCTGCTTCCCTGGCTGCTGCCAGAAATATTCCTGTCTTAGAAATTTGCCAAGCAGCCACCTGGAATACAGTCCATACTTTCACCGAGCATTACTCTCTGGATATCCAGGCTAGGAGTGATGCTCAGTTTGGCATAGCAGTACTTCAGAGCCTATTTCCAAAGTAGGTTCTGTCCCGTCTCCATGGAGGTACTGCTTAGTAGTCTGCAATAGTCAGAATACAGCAAGACTTCATGTTGGTTGAAGAAAAAATTACTCACCTTAGTAATTATGTTTCTTCTAGTGGAGTTTTTCTGTATTCTGACCCCCAGAACCCAGTTTTTGGGATGTGGGTGGGCAGGGGCAGTGTTGGCACCCTAGGGGTGTCCTTTTTACACCCTCTTTTTTGTTTGGGTGGAATGCTGTGTTTTGGATGTGTTTTTGTTTTTGGGTTTCCTGACTTGAGTCTTCCTTGGAACCAAAAACTTATATATGTACCAATTAGCTCATAAAAATTTACAGATTCCATAAGAACACCTAGTGAGTTTTTGCTTTCAAAAGATCTGCCAGTTGCAGTTTGAACAACAACAGACAGGGGCTTCAACAGGCTTGTGAATGGACGTTCTATGCAAGGCATAGAAAAGTTAACCCTTTGTTCTTCGGGGCATTTGAAAGGCAGGTCCTAACTGCAATAGTCAGAATACTGCAAGACTCCACTAGAAGAAGCATAATTACTAAGGTGAGTAATTTTTTCTTCTCAGCCTTGTGCCACTGTATGCTTTCCCTCCAGAGAGAGACTCTAGATAATCATATACCATGTGTAAAAAAAAATAAAATAAATAATTTATGTAATGTCTCACTATTGTATATTAAGAGTTGTTTGATGTTTTCTATCCTTGCCATAGTGCGGCAGCTCTGGAGCATTTTTCACAAGGAGGTTTGCTGAAATACCCAAGTAGCATATGATAGCTGTGCTCTCATAGCCTTAAGTCATAATTTTACAGCTTCTGGAGTCTTGGCGTAGGTCATTTCCTCTGACATCCTGTCTGAAAAGTTCCAGCCTTGTGGGTTATGCTTGGTGCAAATTTTGGTTTGTCTTTATGGCGAGCTAAAGCTGACTGGAGCGTATGGATGGGTTTAACTCTCCTAGTACTCCAGTTAAAGATAGCGTTCTTTTCCCAGAAGTCTCAGGATATGGGGACTTTGGGTAGAATAATTCTCCTTTAAACCTTTTTTCCTTCATAGCACACGTTAGGAGAATTTCCAAATGTGAAGTTTTCCTGGGGTTTAGGCAGGAATGCTCTTTTCATTCCTGGTAATCCCTTTTTTCTTCAGTTACTTTTCTTCTTGGTTCAAGTTTTTACCCCTTCTTTAGTTGGTGTAAAAATAAATAAATAACAGAAGACAGATGTATGCAAATATTAACATATAAATATATCTATATATATATTATATAGTATATATATATGTGTATGTACATGATAAGTAAATAAATAACTAGTTTACCTCCAAGTGCTGCATTCTGTGTTTCTGTCTAGTAGCATGTCAGCAGTGGGAACTAGAACGCCTAGAACCTCAAGAGGTTCAAAGTAAATGAAAGGTTCCCTTCTCCTTGGAGTTGATACCTTTCTGGGCTATTACACAGAATTTTAAAGAAATTAGGGAACAGCAAATCTTTATCAGCTTCCTCAACCTGGTGTCAGAATGCTTCCCTTGGCTCAAGTGTTTCTTTACAAATGCAGAAGTTTTCTTTTTCCCTTGATACAGTCTGTGTTCTCAGTTCCTTAGCCTGTTTTTTTTTTTTTTTTTTCCTCAGGCGGCTACCAGTTTTCTTCCATGACTCCAGAGTGTTCTCAGATACGGAGTAAAAATTCAGGCTATTCTCCAGGTATCTGGGTAGCTTGGCGGTTCTCACCTGAAGACAGGGGATCCCTAGTTTCCCTTCTCAGAGGCTTGGCCGTCCTTTGCCAGTTCTCCTTGACTTTGGTTTTCATGCCCTAAAGCTGACATGTTATTTCCTACGGTCTTGTTTTTTTTTTTTTATACCTACTAGAAAAAAGTTCCCTAAGGGAAGTTGGTTCCCTTTATATGGTGCACAGTTGTGTCACTAGAGTCCCAGGGGCTAGACCTCCAAGTCAGATTCCAAGTAACAGAATTTTTCATGAAGCCTGAACCCTGTTATAAGCTGGACTGGTGTAAGGAAACAGTGAACTCCACACCTCTCCCCCTCAAATCTTCAGTACAGAGGCTTCTTTCCAGTGGGTACTTCCCGTTGGGGGGGTTCCATCATTGGGTCTTGGTTTCTGAGAGATTCCTTCTTTCATCAGTTCCTGGAATCTCAGAGCATCTCTATCAGGCCTGCTTTATTTCAGTCCAGAGGTCATTTAGTTCAGAGAGGACCGGATGATATTCCTGCCCTGTATCACACCAAAGAGCATTTGGGACACAAGGCTTCCAATCTCTCCTCAATAGCTACGAGGTTTTGATCTCTAGCTGGCTTCTTTGGAGGTGTCTTAGTCACTCATCCATCTGTCGGGCAAGGACAACACTTTGGCATAGTCATGGCCACCGCAAGTGGACCCCTTGGCAGATCCTCTAAGCCGCATTAGTCAGGGCCACCACAAGTGAGCCCTCAACACACAAGTCCTAGCCACATCGTTCAGGGGGTAACGTCAGGTCCAGATCTGAATTTTCACCTCCAGCCCGAACCACCAGTTTTTTCCTTTTTTCCTGTTGCAGGCCCTACTTGGGGTTCATTCCACAACTTTCTTATCTCAAGACTGGTGGGAGGTGTTCTCTCTCTCCTATATCCCTTGTTTCTAAGTACATTTCTAGTTAAAGATAAAGCCACCGATCGGTGGCTCTGGTCAACACCGTGTGGTACTTTCTGATAAAAAAGTTTTCAGTTAAACAGCCCTCTGGCTGCTTTCATTCACAAGCTACTTCCTTTCTTGCTCAGAATGTGTTTTTCTCAGCTCCTGTCTTTTTCTCCTCAAGGCCTGGTTCTTGAGAAGCTAGCTCTCTTAGAGTCCCTGTAGCCAAACAAGGCCTAGAACGTCTGAAAAAACAACGTTTTAGTACCACAAAAACCTCAGTTTCCTAGTGGAAATGTTTTTTCCTCTTGGTACAAGGACGAGAGCCTTGAGTTTTTCAACCCACTTTCCTCACATGACTGGATTATTTAGTTCATATCCAGGCATTACTATCTAGTTCACAGACTAGTTTGGTCTTCTGTGACTTGTTTCTTATAAAATATAAAGGTTTTATTTTCTTATCTACAATAGGTCAGTAGGCCTCTTTTCACACTAACATGAAGTCTTGCTGTATTCTGACAATTGCAGTGATTCCCAACCTTTGAACTGCCCCAGAGAACAAAGAGTTAACTTTCTATGCAGGGCATAGAATGCTGAGCTCAAGCTCGGTTGAAGTCTCTGTCTGGAGTGTTTCAAACCTAAACCATCAGATCCTTTTCTGCGCCTCACTGAACAGTCACTCTGGAGATTTCCCCTTCAGCTCAGTTTGAAAGTCGTTTTAAAGTTTCAGTTTTAAATGCGTTTTTAAACTGAAGAAATATCCCATAATCCAGTTCAGATCTCTGTCTGTGGTGGCGTGAGTACTAGATAGGAATTGTTCTGTTTTCTGTGGAACTTGTAAAAAGTGCGGCTCGGTTAGGCTGAACCGGCCATTTGATAGTGAAATTTTGTGTGTTTTACTTAGTGTGTGGTTACCGGTTCTTATCGGTTCTAAAAAACGTGTTTTAGTGTGTTTTTTTCCAATACCCGTGACACGGTTAAGAACCGATAAAGGAGTCTTACCTCACGGGTTCCATAAAAGGGTAAGTTGGTTAGGTTGGCATGTCTCAGAAACCCAAGAAAAAACGAGCCCACTGGGTTTCAACACTGCAGTGAATGTAGGAAAGGTCTTTGCTAAGACCGATCCCGCACCACCTATTTTATTGTCTGGGGTTTGACCACCTCAATTCAGACTGCCAAATATGTAAAACGTTCCCAAATCTACCCACTGAGAAGAGATTAGGTAGACTGGCGAGGGAAAAGAGGCAGAAGTCCGCTGACCGGATGGCCAGCCAGTTCGGTTCCTACTGAAGGTAGAAGGAGTGCCCCCCTGACCAGAGCGATACCTCTTGAGGCAAAGGAGAGCCGATTCGAGGATCGGTTCCGACAAAAGAAAGCTCACAGACAAATTGACGGTTCTGGATCAGAGTTCATGTTCTGACCGCCGAAGAGATAGCCAGGAGCAATCCAGATTGTGGAATCGCTCCGTCCGGTCCAAGCGATCCGGCCCCTTCTGGTAGGGGTTTGGTCCCGCTGGTTTCCCAGTTCAAGATTACACTTGAAGATTTTATGAACGAATTTGAAGAGGAAGGAATTTGAGGATGATGATGTAAGTGAAAGGTCTGGATGTGCCTGTGGAACTGGATATCTCTCCAGACAGACCAACAGATATTTCCCTCCTAGGCTTTCTGAGTACCCCTTCTCACGTTATGTTTTACAGAAAGGTGTCTGAAACCCTCCAGCTTCCTATGAAGGAGGCTGTGGAAGATCAAGAGGAGCCTGATTATGTAGAGATGATGGATATCCCAGAGTCCAGGAGGCTGTTCTATTCCCTCCACAAATCTTTTGGAAACAGACACAAAAAATTCTAAAGTCCCTAACACTATACCTCCTGTGGATAGAAAAAGCACAAAGAGGTATACACTTTCCAGACTCAGACACACAGGAGTTCTTATATCAACAATCCAGCCATATTGAGGTAGTGCAGGCTGCAGCCAGTGACAAGGCAAATATTCCCTTGGCTTACACCCCAGACATGGACTCCAAGAAGACTGATGCCATGGCAAAAAAGCAGTACATGGCATCTTCCTTGCAGGACTCAGGCAGGCGAATTACATAGCCTGTACAGCCAGATACCAAGAAGTCCAGGTGGGACACTGTACTGGCACTGCCACAGAGCCTCCCCCAGCTAGCCAAGGAGCTGGAGGCGGTGGCTGCAGATGGGATTAGAGGCATCTAAAGTTCAGTTTCATGCGCTATAGATTCTAATGATATGTCATCAAAGAGTCATGACCTACATCTGTAGGCTCTTCGGAGGATGGCTTGGCTCAGATGTACCTAGGCTCTCATAGGACACCCAGGCTAAGGCCATGGATCTTCCTGTATTAGGTAATTCTCTGTTTAGGAAGACAGACAGAAATTACATGAAAAAAAATGGATGAATACAGGATACTTACAGGAGTGCTCAGGCCAAGAAAGGCAGGCAACCCCTCAAAGGCAGCAGTCTAGGGCAGGGCAGGCCTTTTCAAAGGCCTTTACCAAGCACAGGCCTCTTCTTCCTTTCTCAGAGGTGGTTCTTCAGAGGAGAGGCAGAAGGGGATGAGCAAGGGCTGCATCCAGTCTTCACCTAAAGCCCCCGCCAAGCAGACACCCTGATAGGCCTGCCAGGTTGACTCTTCTATTCTAGTAGAGGGCAGGCTGGCTTACTTTGTCCAGGACTAGATGTCTATTACATCAGACAAGTGGGTCCCTGGGAAGTAGTAACCAGGGACTGATTCCTCAGCTTCAAAAATTTCAAAGATGAGAGCCAGATCTTTTCCACCTGCAAGTCTCTAGGAAACCCTTGCTCTAGAGGTAAAGGTTTCTGATCTCCTAGCTTTAAAAGCTATAGAGAGAGTACCTACCCTACATTGTGGCAAAGGACTGTACTCCAGGTACTTCCTGACCCCCAAAAAGACAGGGGAGTGGCGACCCATCCTAGACCTAAGATATCTAAACAAAGATCTTTTAAAACCAAAGTTCAAGATGATAACTCTGGGAATAATCCTTCCCTCTCTAAGGCCAGGGACTGGCTAGCCTCCTAGACCTTAAAGATGCCTACTTTCCATATTCCATCAGGTACTCCAACAGAAAGTACCTCAGGTTTGAGTTGCCCTGAGGCCACTATCAGTTCAGAGCAATGCCCGTTCGCCTAACCTCAGCCCCAAGGGTGTACAAAGTGCCTGGCAGTAGTAATTGCCTTTCTAAGAAGGCAAAAGATTTCCATTTTTCCATATCTGAACGATTGGCTAATAGTAGGTCCAATCTCCACCACCAGAATCAATTTCACCTAGAAGTGACCCAGCAAGTACACACTTCTCTAGGATTTTTCTCAACCTTCCCAAGTCAGTCCTCGAACCAGTCCAGCTTCTCCCACCATTATAGAGGCTGAGAAATGGACACATTCAAACAAGAGCCTTTCTTCCTCTAGAAAGGGCAAAGGTTCTTATGGAACTAGCTTCTTCCCTTCAGCCTTGGGTATCTCGACCAGCAGGCATTTCCTCCAACTCTTGGGCCACATGGCAGGTTCAACAGCAGTGGTCCAAGGAATTCAGATGAGGGATATTCAGTTTCTCCTGAGGGCTTTCTGGTCTCAGAAGAGGATTCCTCACCAAACTAATCAGTGACTCTGACCTTGGTCAAAGCCCTCCAGTGGTGGCAGGATCAGGCAGTTTAAGACAAGGTGTTCTTTTTGTTGCTCAGCCTTGTTCAGTCGTCCTTACCACGAATGCTTCTCTCCTGGGGGGGGGGAGCCCACCTGGGGTCCCTTACTGCCCAGGGGCTGTGGTCCCCCCAAGTGTCCCTTCTCCACATCAATCTTCTAGAGATCATGGCAGTGTTTCTCATTCTAAAAGCGTTCTGACAGTCAGTACAGAACAAGGTGGTTCAAGTCAGAACAGACAACACCACCACCATGTGGTACATCAACAAGCAGGGAGGCACTCGGTCCATGGCCTTGTGCACAGAAGCCATGAAGTTGTGGTCCCTAGCTTATTCCCTGAAAACCTCTCTTATAGCAGTTCACCTTCCAGGCAAGGACAATGACACTAGCAGATGCACTGACCAGGATTTATCAGGCCATCACGAATGGTCCCTGGACCCTCAGGTGTTGAAAGTGATTTTTCAAGGTGGGGCATTCAAGAGATAGATCTCTTTGCAGCCCCAATCACCAACTCCCTCTCTTTTGTTGCAGACCTCCAGTCCTGGGTTCAGTCCCTCTGGACGCCCTGATTCTGAATTGGGAATGGAAGTTTCTGCATGCCTTCCCTCCTGTTCAAAGTTTTAGTCAAAATAATGTCTCAACCTTGCAAGGTGATTCTGATTGCTCCAGACTAGAGCCAGACAGCCTGGTACCCCCTGTTGCTGTCCCTAGCAGTCCGTCTTCCCTATCTCTCCCAGGAATTACAACCTGTTAACATCCTCTCGGGGAGGATTTGGTTCCCAATCTTCGGTCTCTCAATCTCAAGGCATGGCTCTTGAAGAGTTAGAGTTGCAGATCTGTATCTTTCTCAAAAGATTCTATGGATATCCTCAAAAGGCTTCTTAAAAGCCCTCCCTAGAAAGACTTGCAGCTCCAAATGGAAAAGATTCAGCATTTGGTGTTCTAAGAAACATGTTTCTCTAGACCTGCTGGAATTACTCTAGAGTTCTGGATTATATGGTCCATATTAATGGCCCTAGAGCCTCAGACCAGCTACTCTCAAAGGTACACTTGTCCGCTGTCTCTCCGTTTTTGCCTGTAGAAGTCTTCCTCCACTATCTTCCCCATCCTGTGTTCTGTACATTTTAAAAGATTGCTTCACACCAATCCACTCCTTTAGAGACCCTACCTCTGCCTGGGATTTGAATGTCTGCATTGCTCAACTTATACAACCTTTAGGCCTATGTCTTCACGCAGCTTAAGTGCTTGACTGGAAAACTGTGTTCTGGTAGCCATTACTCTGCCAAACACCAATAAATTAAAAGCCCTGTCAGTGAAACCCATTTTATCTCATTTCATAGGGATAGAAAATCCATGGCCTTAGTCTGGGTATCCTAGACAGGCTAGTACATCTGAGCCAAGCCATTCTGCGAGTGCCACAGATGTAGCCATGACTCTTGATGACACATCATTTGAGTCCACTGCAGCATGGAATTGCACCTTGATGCCTCAATACCATCAGCAGCCACCTGCTCCAGCTCCTTGGCAAGCTGGCCAGGGACCTGTTTTGCTAAAGCCATTACAGTGTCCCATCTGGATTTCTGATATCTAGCAACATAAGCCATATAATTGCCTGTCTGAGTCCCAAGGATGCTGCCATGTACTGTTTCTTTGCCATGGCATCAATCCTCCTGGAGTCCTTGTCTGGGGGGTGTGAAGCCAAGGGAATATTTGCCTTGTCACAGGCTGCAGCCTGCACTACCCCAACATGGCTGCATTGTTGTGTAAGGAACTCCGTATCAGAGCCTGACAATGCATACCTCTTGTCCATTCTCTTATCCACAGGAGGTATAGTGTTAGGAGTCTTTAAAATTTTAAATGTCTGTTTCCCAAAAGATTTATGCAAGGGAATAGACAGCCTCCTAGACTCTGGGATATCCATCATTTCCACAAAGTCAGGCTCCTCTTGGTCATCCACAGCTTCTTCCATAGGAAGCTGGAGGGTTTCAGCCACTTTTTATAAAACATGAAATGAGAAGGACTCAGAAAGCCTAGGAGGAGACACTCTGAAGGTCTGTCTGGGGAGATGTCTGGGCCAATGGGCACATCCAGACTTTCAAATCCACATTCACTTTCTCATACACTCTTCCCTCCTCCGGTTCATAGTACTCTCTAAATCATAATCTTGAACGGTGGAACCGAACAACCGCCTCCCTTGATGGTGCCGGTTCAGTCGGAACTGGGAAAGCGACTGGACAATTTTGATCGCTTTGGCTATTTCTTCAGTGGTTGGAGAGGAAAGTTTTGGCTCCACACCAGCTGATTTTCTAGTCCTCTTTGCTGGAACCGACTCCTCAGAGTCGGATCTCCCTTTGCCCAAAGAAGTCTCGCCCTGGTCAGAGGGCATTCCTTCTGGTTCAGTCTGAACCGAACCGGGCTGGCCATCCGGTTCAGCTGACTTTTTGGCCTCCCTTTCCCTGAGCCTACCAACTCTCTTTTCTAGGGTAGCTGCAGGAAAATTTTTACAAATCTGGCAGTCTGCATTGAGGTGGTCAAACCCCAGACAATAAACACAGGTGGTGTGGGGGTCAGCCTTGGCAAAGACTTCCCCACACACACTAGTGTTGAAACCCAGTGGGCCCGGTTTTTCTTTTGGGTTTCTCAGACATTGTGCCAGTCCTAACTAAACTTACCCTTTTAATGGCAATCCGCCAGGCAAGACCCTCTTATCGGTTCCTGACCGTGTCACGGGTCGTGGAAAAAAACATAAAAAATTCTTTTTTAGAACCGATAAGAACCGGTAACTCACTTTAAAGTACAATTTAGGATTTTTAAACAACTTGATCGGTTCAAACCGAACCAATAAACCGTTTACAAGTTCCACACAGAATGAGATTAATAAATGACCTATCTAGTACTCACGAATAACACAGACAGAGACTGAACTGACAGGTTGCGGTTTAAATTTGGTCGAAAACCGAGAAAAACGGTACTTTAACCGACAAATTGAACCGAGCAGAAGGAGAAATCTCCGGAGCGACTGTTCAGTGAGGCGGAGTAAAGAATCTGACGGTTTGAGTTTAAACAGCAACAGAGTCTCAACCGAGCTCGAGCTCAGCGTTCCATGCCTGGCATGGAAAGTTAACTCTTTCATCTCTGGGGCAGTTTGAAGGTTGGGACTCACTGCTACTGTCAGAATACAGCAAGACTTCATGTTGTTTGAAAATCCAGAACTGTAGGCAATTCAGCAGAGTCTGGAGTAATATTCTTCTTAGAACACCAAATGCTGAATCTTTTCCATTTGGAGTTGTAAGTCTTTCTGGTGGAAGGCTTTAAAGAAGCCTTAAGGATATCCAGAACCCCTTGGGAAAGATGCAGATCTGCAAATTCTAACTCTTCAACAGCCAAGCCTTGAGCTTGAGAGACTGAAGATTCGGGTACCAAATCCTCCCCTGAGAGGATGTTAACAGGTTGTAATTCCTGAGAAGATGGATTGTTAGGGACAGTAACAAGGGATACCATGGCTGCCTGGCCCAGTCTGGAGAAATCAGAATCACTTTGCATGGTTGTGACCTTATCTTGACTAACACTCTGAACAGGAGAGGGAAGGGGGGAAAGCATACAGAAATTTCCCTTCCCAGTTCAGAATCAGAGCAACCAAGGGGACTGAGCCCAAGACTGGGGGCCTGCAACAAAAGAGAGGAAGTTGGTGATTGTCTGAGGCTGCAAAACGATCCATCTCTGGACTGCCCCATCTTGAAAAAATCACTTTCAACACCAGAGGATCTAGGGCCCATTCATGATGGCCCTTGGATATTCTGCTCAGTGCATCTGCTAGGACATTGTCCTTCCCTGGGAGGTGAACTGCTATCAGAGAGGTTTGCAAGGAATAGGCCAGGAACCACAACTTAATTGCTTCTGTGCACAAGGCCATAGACCGAGTGCCTCCTTGCTTGTTGATGTACCACATGGTGGTGGTGTTGTCTGTCCTGACCTGAACCACCTTGTTCTGTACAGATCTGGAAAGCTTGCAGTGCCAGAAACACTGCTCTGAGTTTCAAGAGACTGATCTGGAGTAGAGATTCCTGAGGCGACTACAGTCCCTGGGTGGTAAGTTCCTCCAAATGGGCTCCCCAGCCCAGCAGAGAAGCATCTGTGGTGAGGACCACTGAATGAGGCTGAGGACAAATGGAACCCCTTGCCTCAAATTGTCCTGATCCTGCCACCATTGCAGAGTTCAAGTCACTGGAATTAGTTTGGTAAGGGAATCCTTTCTTTGGGACCAAAAAGCTCTTAAGTGGTACTGAATGTCCCTCACTTGGAATCTTGCACCCTGGAACACTGCTGAGGAAGCTGCCATTGTGGCCCAGTAGCTGAAGGAAATGCCTTGCTGGTCGAGACACCTGAAGGCTGAACGAAGAGGCCAGTTCCAAGAGGGTCCTTGCCCTTTCCAGGGGAAGCAAGGCTCTTGCTTTTATCATATCCAGTTCTGCACCTATGAAGGTGAGGAGCTGCACTGGTTCGAGAACTGACTTTGGTAGATTGAGAAGGAATCCTAAAGAAGTGAGCACTTGTTGGGCTATTTGCAGGTGTGACTTGACTTGGTCTGGAGACTGACCTACTATGAGCCAGTCGTCTAAGTATGGGAACATGGAAATATTTTATCTTCTTAGGAAGGCAACAACTACTGCCAGGCACTTTGGGGTTGATGTTAGGCCAAAGGGCATTGCTCTGAACTGATAGTGGCCTGAGGGCAACTTGAATCTGAGGTACTTTCTGTGGGAGCACCTGATGGGAATGTGAAAGTAGGCATCTTTGAGGTCCAGGGAGGCTAGCCAGTCCCCTGGCCTTACAGAGGGAAGGATAATTCCTAGAGTTACCATTTTGAATTTTGGCTTTAAAAGATGTCTGTTCAGATATCTTAGGTCCAGGATGGGTCGCCACTCTCCTGTCTTTTGGGGGGTTAGGAAGTACCTGGAGTACAATCCTTTGCCCCAGTGTAGGGTAGGAACTCTCTATACAGCTCTGAGAGCTAGGAGAGAAGAAACCTCTGCCTCTAGGGCAAGGGTCTCTGAGAGATCTGCAGGTGGAAAAGATCTGGCTCTCAGCTTGGGAAATTTTTTGAAGCTGAGAACCAGACCCTGGCTTACTACTTCCAGGACCCACTTGTCTGATGTAAGAGACATCCAGTCCAGGACAAAGTAAGCCAGCCTGCCCCCTACTGGTATAGGAGAATCGACCGGTCAGACCCATCAGGGTGTCTGCTTGGCAGGGCTTTAGGCTGAGGGGTGGATGCAGGTCTGCTCATCCCCTTCTGCCTCTCCCTCTAAAGAACCCCCTCTGCGAAAAAGAAGAAGAAGAGGCATGTGCTTGGTAAAAAGGCCTTTGGAAAGGCCTGCCCCCTGCCCCTGGACTGCTGCCTTTGAGGAGTTGCTTACCTTTCTTTGGCCTGAGCACTCCTGTAAGTGGTCCTGTACTCATCCATTATGTTCATGTAATTCTCTGTCTGCTCCCCAGAGAATTACCCACTACAGAAAAATCCATGGCCTTAGCCTGGGTATCCTGTGAGAGGTTAGTACATCTGAGCCAAGCCATTCTCCGAAGAGCCACAGATTTAGCCATGACTCTTGATGATACAGCCTTGGAGTCTACGGCAGCATGAAACTGAACTTTCGATGCCTCAATCCCATCTGCAGCCACCTGCTCCAGCTGCCAAGCTGGGGAGCCTGTTTAGCCAGTGCCAGTACAGTGTCCCACCTGGACTTCTGGTACCTGGCTGCACAGGCCATATAATTAGCCTGCCTGAGTCCCAAAGATGCTGCCATGTACTGCTTCTTTGCCATGGCATCAATCTTCCAGAGTTCTTGTCTGGGGTGTGATGCCAAGGGAATGTTTGCCTTATCACAGGCAGCAGCCTGCACAACCCCAACATGGCTGCACTGTTGAAAAGGAACCCGTATCTGAGCCTGAAAGAGTATACCTCTTGTCCATTCTTCTGTCCACAGGAGGTATAGAATTGGGAGACTTAAGAATTTTTTGTGTCTGTTTCCCAAAAGATTTGTGGAGGGGAATAGACAGTCTCCTGGACTCTGGGATGTCCATCATCTCTATGTAGTCAGGCTCTTCCTGATCCTCTACTGCCTCCTCCACAGGAAGCTGGAGGGTATCAGCCACCTTTCTGTAAAACATGTAGTGTGAAGGGTACTCAGAAAGCCTAGGAGGAGAAACACCTGAAGGTCTGTCTGGGGAGATGTCCGGGTCAGTAGGCACATCCAGACTTTCACCATCACCATAATCATCCTCATACTCTCCCTCCTCCTCAAACTCCGGTTCATAAAATTCTTCTAGGGTATAATCCGGAACTGGGGGAACTGACCGAACCGAGCCCCTACCAAAAATCAATGGCGGTTCAGTCTGAACTGATCAAAGCGATTCCATAATCCTAATTGCTTTGGCTATTTCATCGGCAGTAGGAGTATGAGATTCTGGATCCGAACCGGTTGACTTGCATTTTCTTTTTCTTTTGTCAGAACCGATTCCTCAGGAATCAGCCTCCTTTGCCCAAAGAAGTATCGCCCTGGTCAGAGGGCACTCCTTCTGGTTAGGTTGGAACTGAACCGGGCTGGCCATCCGGGTCAGCGGACTTCTCGGCCTCCCTTTCCCTCAGTCTACCTAATCTCTTTTCCAGGGTAGATTTGGGAAAATTTTTGCAAATGTGGCAGTCTGAATTGAGATGGTCAAACCCCAGACATTAAACACAGGTGGTGTGGGGATCAGCCTTCGCAAAGACCTCCCCACACACACTGCAGTGTTGAAACCCAGTGGGCCCGGTTTTTTTCTTGGGTTTCTCAGACATGGCCAACCTAATGAAACTCACCCTTTTTCCGGCAATCCTCCAGGCAAGACTCCCTATCGGTTCCTGACCATGTCACGGTCTTGGAAAAACACACTAAAACACGCTTTTTAGAATCGATATGGACCGGTAACCACACACTAAAGTAAAGTACAAATTTTACCTAAAATGATTAGTTCAGCAGATCGATCCACAGTTTACAAGTTCCACACAGAAAACAGAACAAAAACCTATCTAGTGCTCATGGTACCACAGACAGAGACTTGAACCGACTATGCGGAAACAACAATTCAGTAGAAAACCGACACTTCAACCGACTTTGAACCAAGCAGCAGGAGAAATCTCCGGAGCGACTGTTCAGTGAGGCGGAGTAAAGAATCCGACGGTTGCAGTTTGAATAACAACAGGCAGAGATTTCAACCGAGCTCGAGATGAACATTCTATGCCATGCATAGGAAAGTTAACCCTCTGTTCTCCGGGGCAGTTGAAAGGCAGGACTTAACAGCAATTGTCGGAATACAGAAAGACTTCATGTTGTTTGAAGAAAAAAATACTCACCATAGTAATCTTGTTTCTTCCAGGGGATCAGTACCTCAAGGGAATCAACAAAGTTTAAGAGGGTAGCATCTTTTAGAAAAAGAGATGCGCAAGAACAAGGGGGCGCAATTTGAAAATAATGGGGGGACTGCTCAGGGGCAACGCGAGGAAGTATTTTTCATGGAGAGGGTGGTACACACATTGAACAGCCTTCCTGAGGAGGCAGTGGAGTCAAAAACTAGGGGCTGCGGCCGGGCGCAGCAGTTGGATTTCCGCCATGACGCCAGCCACCTGGGTTCGGGAACGGTTCCGGGAAGCTGGAGGAGCCGGGCCGTGAGAGGTCTTGAGCCCAGGGACTGCTCGCCCCTCTCCGGGGGAGGGGATTCAGAGCCCGGCGCTTGACTGTCCCAGGTGGAGACCTGAGGTGCAGCAAGGCCGATGGCAGAAAGAAGGGGGGTGACGTAGGCGTCGGCGCTTAGCGCCTTGCGTCAGGGACACGTACACAGTAGTAAAGAGAACACTGAAAAGCACCTTGCGGTCCTCGGTAGACGGAGCACTAGGCCTCGACCTCAAAGCCTCTGCTTGCCCAGAGACAGCATCCTGACGAAATTCCAGTGTGTCTCGGGTGTAGGGCCCCACCCTGCACTCCTCGCATGGGGGTAAACCAAGGCTCCGTGGAGGATGGACTGCTCTGGTCTACAGGCAGGTGAGCGAGGGCTGAAAAAGGCCGAGAGTGTCTCCCGAAGAGAGGGGACTGCAGGAGGAGGGAGGGGAAAAAAAACAGTGGGGGAATTCAGAATGCATGGGAAAGACATAAGGCAATTCTAGTGGTGGGTAGGAGGAAGTAGGCTGTTGGTTAACTAGGATCTGCAACTTATTCAATAGGTAGGGAAATGGGCAGATTGGGTGGGTCAAGCAGTCCTTATCTGCCATCAAACTCTCTGTTTCTTTGTTAAGTATGATTAAACTAATGCAGTCAGCCTTCAGTGTTGAACTACTCTAGAGAGAATGGGAATTTATGCAAATGATGGAACTCCTATTGGCTCGTGCCAATTTCAAACTGCTGCCCCTAGTAACTACTGCACTCTGAAGTGCGTCAGATTCATTGTGCAGCCTAACAGGGTGAAGACCCTTTTAGCTATTTAAAACAATGTAGATTAAGCCCCCTTTATTAATGTCCCCCCAAAACAACTGTCCCTAAGAAGGGGACAACAATATGTCCAACTGGGTAAAAAAAACCTTGAACATTACCCAAGTACAAAAGATGTTGCACGTGACTGCAGGGTTGCAGAATAAGAAGCTGTCCCTTATTTCCCTAGGTTCAGGAAGGGGAGGCAGGGTGGAAGCTTTAAAGGGAAACGTCCACGTCAAAATGGCCCCCCACCGGTGTGAGAAAAGGCCCGATTAGCACTATTACAAAAAGTATATATTTTACCTTGGTGATGATCCTGCCTCTGTATCTGTCGGCATTCATAATGCAACTCCCAGCAAGCAGCATACCCACAACCACCCGCGCTATCCCAAAATGTATCATGTGGGGAGCAGTTGTGGCTCTGTCCATTAGGGTTACTATAGTTGAGTTTATTGCTTAGTATGGTACCTATCTCGGTGAAAGTCTGAGACCAGGTATAGACTGGCACCATCTGCCAGTTCATACCTGGTCTCGGAGAGCACCGAGACAGGTACCTTCCAAACTGGAGCCATTAGAAGCAAATAACTATACAGTAATCTATTGATAGACTCATGGTTGCTCCGCATAGATACATCATTTTTGAGACAGCCGCAGGTGGTTGTGGGCACGCCGCTTGGGGAGTGCGTTACGAAATGCCAGCGGAGACAGAGGAAGGATCAATCAGATAAATTATTAAATAAATAAAATCACCAATGAGGTAAAGAAAAATATTATTTGTATAATAGTGCTAATTGGGCTTTTCTTTACATTGGGGGGGGCCTGTTCTGACGTGGACGTTTTCTTTTAATCATACTGTGTGACCCCCTGGAAGAAACAAGATTACTATAGTGAGAAATTTTTTTTCTTCTAACTCCAGGAATCATACAGTGTGATTAAACTAATGCAGACTACCAAGAAGTACCTTTTGAGGTTGGGCAGCGAACCTATTTAGGGAACAGGTTCTTTTCAGAACTGCTGTGCCAGATCTGGCACCACTTCTAGACTGTAAGTCCAGGGAATAGCGCTTGGTGAAAGTGTGAATGGTTCTCCATGTGCCTGCCTTGTAGATTTCCAATAAAGGAATGTCTCTTGCCGCAGCCACTGAAGCCGCTGTGCTCCTGGTGGAGTGTGCCCTGAAGCCCAGGGGTGCTTGCTTACCAACTTTACTGTAACAGAACTGTATGCAGGCTACTATCCAGTGTGCAATGGTTCATTTGGATGCAGGTTTACCCTTACCTACTTCCCCATAAGTGAGGAACAGCTGGGTATGTTCTGGCCTATGGGCCTTGGTCTGTAAAGATAGTGGTTTAGTGCCCTCTTGACAACCAGGCTATGCGGTTTTCGCTCAGATGAGTTTGAGTCATCAGTGAAGAAGACAGGTAATGTAATGGATTGATTCAGGTGAAAATCTGAGGAAGGAAACCATAGGAAGGAAATGAAAATTACGTACCTACCGTAATTCTAATCTTTCTGTGTATCTTCACCATTCATCACAGATGGGATTACCTGGCCGAAGTCAGAACCCGTGGGAGCTTTTTTTTTTTTTTAAAAGGATAAGTGGTTTACACCATTACCCAGGCGCCCTGGAGGCCCACGACTGCAAGTGGCCGAGGGCTGGCCGTTAGGGCTGTGTCGACCTGGGCCTGCCTACCAGTTCTGAGTCCCTGGAGAGGTAAGAGGAAGGGATGGAGGGTGGGACAGGAGAGTCCAAGGGACAGAAAAGGAAAGGGTAACTGAACTAAAAGGAGAAATAATGACTGAGAGGACAGCAAAGAAGAGTTAGACTAAGGGGATTGGGTAGGGGCCCCAATCTCTGGAAGCAAAGAAGGGAGGGTAGGAGGGGGAGAATTTAGGAGAGAGGAGCGTATTAAAGCATCCAGAAACTTGTCCGTCACCAGATTGTATAGGAACTGCAAGGAGTAGCAAAGCTCTGCCAGAATTCAAGGCACAGAAGAAAAATTACTCACCTTAGTAATGTTGTTTCTTCTAATAGAGTCTTGCTGTATTCTGACAGTAGCAGTGAGTCCCAACCTTTGAACTGCCCCGGAGATGAAAGAGTTAACTTTCCATGCCAGACATGGAACGCTGAGCTCAAGCTCGTTGAAAACTCTGTCTGTTGCTGTTTAAACTCAAACCGTTAGACCTTTACGAGCAAACCTACCAAGGCCCCTGTGGAAGCTGTAAACCTACACTAGCCAACTGGCTACTAAACATAAAACACATTTTTTGGTCCCAAAACAAAGACTCAAGTCAGGAGACCCAAAAAAAGAAAAACACAACACCAATTCACTCAAGAAAAGGGGGTGAAACAACAAGGTGGGCATCTACTGAGTGCCAGCACTGCCACTGCCCACCCACATCCCAAAACAGAGGTTCTGAGAGGGGCAGGCAGGGGGGAGGTCAAAATACAGCAAGACTCCATTAGAAGAAACAACATTACTAAGGTGAGTAATTTTTTCTTCAAACAACATGAAGTCTTGCTGTATTCTGACAGTAGCAGACTACCAAGCAGCAGCTCCATGGAGGAGGGACAGAACCTACTTAGGAAATAGGCTCTGAAGCACAGCTGTGGCAAACCAAGCATCACTCCTAGCCTGGATATCCAAGGAGTAATGCTTGGTAAAAATGTGAACTGTTTTCCAGGTAGCTGCTTGACATATCTCTAAGATAGAAATATCCCTGGCAGCATCCAGGGAAGCAGCTGTACCTCTGGTAGAGTGAGCCCTCAGGCCTAAGGGTGAACTCTACCCAGTTTTCCATAACAAAATTGATACAGGAGACAATCCACCTGGCAATGGATCTTTAGTGGCAGGTTTCCTTTACCAACCTCACCATAAGTGAGGAACAGTTGAGGAGTCAAACCTGTGACCCTTGGTACGTTCTATGTAGTAGCTAAGGGCTCTTTCACATATAAACTGTGGAGCCTTCCTCACCAGAGGAGGAATGGTCAGTGAAGTACACAGGAAGAGACATAGATTGACTAAGGTGGAAATCTGAAACCACCATAGGCAAAAATTTCCTGTTAGTCCTGAGGACCACCTTATCTCTATAAAAGGAGATAAAATCAGGCTCCACTGACAAAGCTTGTAACTCACTTATGCATCTGGCAGAGGTGATGGCTACCAGAAACACAGTTTTCCAAGTCAAGTACTTAAGCTCTGCTGAAGACAAGGCTCAGGGGTTGCATATGCTGAGCAATGCAAACATTAAGGGTCCAAGCAGGGCAGGGTCCCTGAAAGGAGGGTTGGTGTGAAGTAATCCCTTGAAAACTTGGAGAATACAGGGTGAGCTGAAAGAGAAGAGGCTTACCTGCTGAGATAAAAGCAGAAACAGCTGCCAGATGCACCTTCAGTGTAGCTGGTCTAAGCCCTAAGCTATTTAAATGGACCATATAATCAAGGACTGTGGGCAGATCAGCAGACTCTGGGGAAGTATGCTTCAGAGCACCATATGGAAAATCTTTTCCACTTGGAATTACAAGTAGCTCTGGTGAAGGTTTCCTAGAATCCTTCAGAATATCCATTACGCCTTGGGAGAGGTGTAAATCAGCAAACTCTAACTCCTTCAAGAGCCAGGCCTTGAGATTGGAGAGATTTGAGATTCGGTACCAAACCTCCCCTGAGCACAGGTTAACAGGTTGTGATTTCTGGGAACACATAGGGGAAGATGGACTCTAAGGATAGTAGGAGGATACCAAAGCTGTCTGGGCCAGTCTGGAGCAATCAGGATCATCTTGCAGGGTTGAGATCTGATTTTGACTAGCACTTTGAACAGGAGAGGGAAGAAGGGAAAGGCATACAGGAACTTCCCTTCCCAATTGAGAACTAAGCCATCCAGGGGACTGAGCCCAACACTGGGGCCTGCAGCAAAAAGCGAAGTTGGTGATTGTCTGGGGCTGTAAAAGATCTATCTGTGGGTGCCCCATCTGGAAAAATCATCTCCAAGACCAGGGGATCCAGTGACCATTCGTGATGACCCTGGATATCCTGCTGACAGCATCTGCCAGAAATTGTCCTTGCCTGGAAGGTGAACCGCTCTGAGGGAGGTGTTCAGGGAATAAGCCAGAGACCACAACTTCATTGCTTCTGTGCACAAGGCCGTAGACCGAGTGCCCCCTTGCTTGTTGATGTACCACATTGTGGTGGTATTGTCTGTTCTGACCTGGATAACTTTGTTCTGAACAGATTTGGAAAAAGCTTGAAGTGCTAGAAACACTGCTGTGAGTTCCAACAGATTGATGTGAAGCAGAGATTCCTGAGGGGACCACAACCCCTGGGTGGTCAGGTCGCCCAAGTGAGCCCCCCACCCCAAGAGGGAGGTATCTGTAGTAAGGATTAAAGAGGGACTGAGAAACAAAGGGACCCTTGTCTCAGATTGCTCTGATCCTGCCACCACTGTAGGGGCCTGGATCAGGGTTCTGAGTCACCAGGATTAATTTGGTCAGAGGGTCCTTCCTTGAGACCAAAAGCTCTCAAATGGAACTGAATGTCCCTCATCTGAAATCTTGCTCCCTGCACCACTGCTGTGGAAGCAGCCATGTGCCCCAGGAGCTGTAGAAAATGCCTTGTTGGTCGAGATACTTGCAGGGTGAATGAGGAGGCCAGAGATATAAGGGTCCTTGCCCTGTCCAGGGGAAGGAAAGCTCTGGCCTTTTCTGTGTCTAGCTCTGCGCCTATGAAGGTGAGGAGCTGGACAGGCTCTAAAACTGACTTTGAAAGATTCAGGAGGAAACCTAACGAGGTGAGCAGTTGCTGAGTTATCTGTAAATGTAACTTGACTTGGTCTGGGGACTGGCCTACTATAAGCCAGTCGTCCAGGTAAGGGAAGATGGCAATCCTTTGCCTTCTTAGAGAAGCGACTACTACTGCCAGGCATTTTGTGAACACCCTTGGAGCCGAGGTTAGTCTGAAGGGCATTGTTTGAACTGGTAATGGCCTGAGGGCAGCTCGAACCTGAGGTACTGATGGGAGCTTCTGATGAGAATATGGAAGTAGGCATTCTTGAGGTCCAGGATACTAGCCAGTCCCCTGACCTTAGAGAGGTAAAATTATTCCCAGAGTCACCATTTTGAATTTTGGTTTTAACAGGTGCTTGTTTAAGTATCTGAACCAGGATGGGCCGCCATTCTCCTGTCTTTTTGGGGTAAGTACCTGGAGTACAACCCTTGCCCTGGTGTAGGGTGGAACCTTTCACAGCCCTGAGAGCTAGGAGGAAGAGACCTCTGCCTCTAGGGCAAGTGCCTCTGAGGTGTTTGCAGGTGGAAAGGATCTGGTTCTCAGCTTTGAAATCTTTTAGCTGAGAGCCAGTCCCTGGCTTACTACTTCCAGGACCCACTTATCTGATGTTAGAGACTCTCCAGTCCTGGACAAAGTAAGCCAGCCTGCCCCTGCAGGTGGTGGAGAATCAGCCCTGGCAAACCCATCAGGGTGCCTGTTTGGCAGGAGTTTTGGCTGAGGGGTGGAAGTAGGTCTGCTGGTACCCTTCTGCCTCTCCTCTAAAGAACCCCTCTGAGCATATGCAGAAGAGGAGGCCTGGGCTTGGTAGAAAGGCCTATGAAAAGGCCTGCCCCTGCCCCTGGGATGCTGCTTCTTGAGGAGAGGCCTGCCTTTCCTTGGCCTGGGCACTCCTGTAGGCGTGTACTATACTGTCTATTTTTCATGTAATTTCTGTTTGCTCCCAAACAAAGAATTACCAACAACAGGAAAATCCATGGCCTTAGTCTGGGTATCCTGTGATAGGCTAGTACATCTGAACCAAGCCATTCTGCTAAGTGCCACAGATGTAGCCATGACTCTTGATGACACATCATTTGAGTCCACTGCAGCATGGAATTGCACCTTGGATGCCTCAATACCATCAGCAGCCACCTGCTCCAGCTCCTTGGCAAGCTGGCCAGAGACCTGTTTTGCTAAAGCCATGACAGTGTCCCATCTGGATTTCTGATACCTAGCAACATAAGCCATATAATTCGCTTGTCTGAGTCCCAAGGATGCTGCCATGTACTGTTTCTTTGCCATGGCATCAATCCTCCTGGAGTCCTTGTCTGGGGGGTGTGAAGCCAAGGGAATATTTGCCTTGTCACAGGCTGCAGCCTGCACTACCCCAACATGGCTGCATTGTTGTGTAAGAAACTCTGTATCTGAGCCTGACAATGCATACCCCTTGTCCATTCTCTTATCCACAGGAGGTATAGTGTTAGGAGTCTTTAAAATTTTAAATGTCTGTTTCCCCAAAAGATTTATGCAAGGGAATAGACAGCCTCCTAGACTCTGGGATATCCATCATTTCCACAAAGTCAGGTTCCTCTTGGTCACCCACAGCTTCTTCCATAGGAAGCTGGAGGGTTTCAGCCACTTGTTTATAAACATGAAATGAGAAGGTGACTCAGAAAGCCTAGAAGGAGACACTCTGAAGGTCTGTCTGGGGAGATGTCCGCATCAATGGCGAATCCAGACTTTCAAACCACATTCACTTTCCTCATACTCCTCTTCTTCTTCTTCCTCCGGTTCATAATACTCCTCTAAATCATAATCTTGAACTGGTGGAACTGATCAACCGGCACCTCCCCTGATGGTGCCGGTTTGGTTGGAACCGGGAAGCGACTGGACAATTTTGATCGCTGGCTATTTCTTCAGCAGTTAGAGGAAAGTTTTGGCCCACACCAGCTGATTTTTCTTTTCAGTTCTGCTGGAACTGACTCCTCAGAGTCGGATCTCCTTTGCCCGAAGAAGTCTCGCCTGGTCAGAGGGCACTCCTTCTGGTTCGGTTTGAACCAACCGGCTGGCCATCCAGTTCAGCGGACTTTTGGCCTCCCTTTCCTGAGCCTACCAACCTCTTTCTAGGGTAGCTGCAGGAAAATTTTACAAATCTGGCAGTCTGCATTGAGGTGGTCAAACCCTAGACACAACACAGGTGGTGTGGGGTCAGCCTTGGCAAAGACTTCCCCACACACACTACAGTGTTGAAACCCAGTGGGCACGGTTTTTCTTTTGGGTTTCTCAGACATTGTGCCAGTCCTAACCAAACTTACCCTTTTAATGGCAATCCGCCAGGCAAGACCCTCTTATCGGTTCCTGACCGTGTCACGGGTCGTGGAAAAAAAACGTAATAAAATCTGTTTTTTTCAGAACCGATAAGAACTGGTAACCACACTCTAGAAGTACAATTTAAGATTTTTAAACAACTTGATCGGTTCAAACCGAACCGATAAACCGTTTACAAGTTCCACACAGAACAGAATTAATATATAACCTATCTAGTACTCACGAATACCACAGACAGAGACTGAACCGACAGGTTGCAGTTTAAATTCGGTCGAAACCCGAGAAAAACGGTACTTTAACCGACAAATTGAACTGAGCAGAAGGAGAAATCTCCGGAGTGACTGTTCAGTGAGGCGGAGTAAAGAATTTGACGGTTTGAGTTTAAACAGCAACAAACAGAGTCTCAACCGAGGTAGAGCTCAGTGTTCCATGCCTGGCATGAAAAGTTAACTCTTTCATCTCCGGGGCAGTTCGAAGGTTGGGACTCACTGCTACTGTCAGAATACAGTAAGACTTCATGTTGTTTGAGTAACTGGCAGATACCCCAGAAGCAGAGTCGGCTATTCTGGAGGAAGGACAGGTACAGGGATTTAGTACTTCTCAGGAAAATGTTTGGTGAAAAAGTTTTTTTTGTTGTTTTTTTTTAGAAATAGTTGAATGGAAACCAGAAGGAGAACAGAAGGAGGGCAACTATTAACTCCCACCCCATTGGGGTGGAGACAAAGTAGTAGAGAAAGAGCTCAAGCTGTCTACTCTTCATTGGAAAATACCCCCTGTGTCCCTACTTTACCCCGCTCCTAAGGAGGAGAGGGGGAGCCACGGAGAGGGAGGGGGACCCAGAGACTGAGGCCCCAGGGGGATGGTGGGTGGGGTTGTGATGAATGGTGAAGATACACAGAAAGATCAGAATTATGGTAGGTACGTAATTTTCATATCTTATCTGTGTCAATTTTCACCATTCATCACAGATGGGTGAGTACCAAGCCTCCCGAAGGGGGTTGTTTCTTTCCACCCTATGGGACAAAGTCCCTTAGCCCTCAGTGGGTGACACACTAAGGGGGGGAACCTTCAGGGCCTGGAGAGACCCGAGAGTGGGGAGAGAGAGACGAAGTCCTCCCAGAGGGGGAAGGAAGCTGCCCCGACAAGCGCTGTCTCACTCTACGGGAGAAAAGGTAGGTTCCCTGGTGGGCGGAGCTAATCACCCTATGCCGGGCCGAGGGTGACAACCGGGAAAGATGTAGCCATGCCGATCTCCTAGTGCAGATCGCTGTCCCTATGACCCTGGTAGCTACCTCGTTGGTGTCATAAGATGCCCTCGCTTGGTGCCTTGCTAGCTCCAGGCCACATGCAGAGAGCGTGATGGCTTGTCTGGTTTGCTCCGAGTCAGGCAACGAGGCTAAGAGCTGACCTAGCCTAGACCACAAGAACCTGTTGTAGGCTGCATAGTGGGCCTGATGATCAGAAATAGAGAGGAGCAACCGTGCCGAGTAGAAGGTCCTCCTCCAAAAATCAAAATCTGAGGAGTCTTGATCCGGGACCGTCACGTGGAGGGCGCGGCCCATCAGGAGTATCCAGGTGTCAAACCAGACTGTGGATAAGGCATGGAACCTGAGACTTGGGGAGTGCAATACCTCTGGCTGAGGTCCCTTGGGGCGGAACCCGGAGAAGGGCCTCTGCCAGAAACGCAAGGACGCATCCCTAAAGGAGCCGGCCAGGGCGGCAACAACAAGGGTGGCCTTGCCAAAATCGCCTAGAAAGGTGTGCTGGCGTGCTCAGGATTGCTGATAGTAGAGGGTGAAAGGTGCAATCCTCCAACATCCTCACGGAGGAAACGCTGATACCGAGAGATCAGCAGCCGGAGAGATGTGGACAGAAGGTCCTTCCCCTGAAGAGGGGATGAGGAGCTGAGGTCACTGGTGGCAGAGGTGGCTGCACGGGGAGGTTGAAAACCTAGCTGTCCATTGCCCTAATGTAAGCAGGGAACAGGGCAGCTACTGCTCTGAACTGCTCCCAGGTGAGAGGGCCGCTAGGACCAAGGATGCCTGGGAGCGCAGGAGAATTTGGCAGAGGACTAGGGGCAGAGCCGAGAAGAGAAGTAGGCTGACCTCCGCCAGGGCTAGGGAGCAGACCGTGAGCACCCGAGGAGGGTGCCCCAGAAGACCCCATAGCCGACAGCTGTACAACCACCTTGGTACTGCCTTGGCTGTGCCCAGAAGAATCACCCCAGTGAGGCGACCAGGGCTGTAAAGGTCCAGGAGGACGGTCCCCTGCCTCAAAAGAACGAGACTCCCTCAAGGAACCCGAGGGGGAAGAGTGGAAATCTGCACTACGGCTCCGTCCAGGGCCCGAGTGGATCCCAGAAAAGGGCCGACATGGCGACCCCACACCCCTCGACCCCTCAGAGTCCTCCTCCTCCTCGAGAGGGCCAGCCTAGGTAGCTGGCATCTCTGGGAAGTCCCCGAAGGGGAGACCCAGGGAGCAGTACCTTCCCCTCCTGTAGGCTTCTTGATGGGCCAAAAGTTGGGCGATCAAGACACACCACTGAAGGGGATATCACCACCGAGGGGTCGATGAAACCCCAAGACCAGGCAGCAGAGCTATGGTGGCACGCACCATCTGCGCTGGTCAGCACCACTGACCCTAGTATCAGGGGCCACCGCCTCTCCTCAGTAGGAGGCTGGCTCGACTCATCGACGAGACCACAGTGCTGCCCACATCTGCAGCCAACTCCGAGGGGTGCGACTGCCCATCCAACTCGGAGCTCGACCGACCCAAGAGGTAGAGTCCAAGCCTGAGCCAAACTGTAGGAGGGTGGGCAGAACTAACCTGCCACCGGGCCAGGCAGCCACTGCTGTGCCCAAGTCGGTGCCCATGCCGTCCGCACCCGCGAGCTGGACCTGCAGGAGGCACCGTGCCAGCTCGAGCCAGAGGTTCAGTACCAGGCCAGTTGCAGCACCGCCCAATCCACTGGCACCAGGAGCGGTACCAAGGACAGGGAGTCTCCTCACAACAGCCCCAGTGGCACCCCAGTGCCGATGCCGACGACACCCAGCCCCACGGCACCGCCGAGTGGCACCAAGGACCGTAGTGTAAAGCGCATCGGCGGAAGGCGACCCGGCGCCGAAGTGGAAGGCGCCATGGACAGCACCGACAGACGGAGTCAGCGTCCCACGGGCGCTGAGTCCAGAAGACACGCGCCATGCCCAACCCTCGGGCGCGAAGGATGGCGCCGAGGCGAGACATGGCGAAGGACGACGCTGGATCTGGTCCCACGGCATCACGGAACAGTGTCGGGCGCCGATTTAACGGCGCCGACTGAGCCCACGGGCGCCGAATGACAAGTCGGCGGCGACATCGACTTCGCCAGGCCCACGGTACTGTAGTGCCGACCGACGGCATCGGTGCAGCGCCGACTCGGGCCTTCTGAGCCGTGGGAACGACACTAGGGAGCTTTCACCCCGGCGGGCGATTGTATGGCAGCGATTCCGCCCGCTTCCCGGAGGAAGCGGACGGGCCTCCGCGCCGCGGGAGGAGCCTCGGTGATGGCCAGGCTACAGTAGCAGAGGCCCCCTCCTCTGGTCCGTGATAGAACCAGGAGGGGACCTGGAGGAAGGGCCGAGAGCGCGTCTTGGCCCGACGAGTGCGAACCCTACCCCCAAAAGTCGGCGGAGCTCGCCCCACTTTCAGCGCGCGCTGTTTGAGGACCCGGCAGTCCATGGAGAAGCAGGCATCGCACGAGTCCATGTCATGAAGTGGGCCAAGACATGCAAGACACCGGTCGTGCTGGTCGGTGACGGAGAATTTTCGGCCGCACGAGCACCGACGCATGGGGGACTGACCCGTCTTCGAAGACTTCTTGCCCTCTGACCGAGACATGACCTACGGAAAAAAACACCAAAACAGACTCGATGTCGCAAAATTCAAATAAAAAGGAAAAATCTTACTGGGCCACATCGAGTAGAGGCAGAACACAGAACCGGCAGGCAACCGACGGACTGAAAACGCTGAAGGCGAAGGGCTGAAAAGGCCTGAAATTCTTGCTGAAGCTTCCCACGAGGTGACCTCAACGGCGGGAGATGAAGAACTGGTAGGCAGGCGGAGTCGACACAGCCTAACCGCCAACCCTCGAGCGCCACGCAGTACGCCGGCCTCAAGGGCGGCGCCCTTGGGGTCCGGACCCCTGGCCAGGTAACCCATCTGTGATGAATGGTGAAGACTGACACAGATAAGATTTTCCTTTTGGTTCTGAGTACCACTTTATCCCTATGGAATTAAATGAAGTTCAGGTCTGTGCACAGGGCCTGTAACTTACTTATTCACCTGGCTGAAGTGATGGTCACCAGAAAAAACATTTTCCATGTGACATACTCTACGTTCCTCCTACGGTTTCGAAATTATTAGCCACTGTGGCTAAACAGACCCCATATTTATTAGCCACCACAAGAGATCCTTAGCCACACATTCCAAGTAATGGTGAAAATATATACAGAGTTGTATTAACTGCAGATCACATTATTTTAAGTACCTTAACATCATGTTTGTAGTTGTTAGATACAATATACACAATTTGCACCCAAAGTTTTGAAATAATTATTTTTATTATCAGGTAGCTGCTGCACAAGTAACATGCACAGCAATAACATAAAGAAAGTTCAAGTCAAGATGGTGAGATGTGGCCACACAGCCAGTTTTGACACACAAAAAAAAATGCCAGCATAATTTGTGCACATATTCAGGCAAGCGGACTAAGACAAAACAGAATGCCAGACGTCAGTAAAGTCTTTAGGCAAGGCACTCACTACTTTATTCAAGCAGGTTAAGCAGTAAGAACAATATAAAACTAGTTATTTTGTGAAAATGACAGCACCAGTCCGTGCCTACTCAGTAAGTTTTGAATCTCTACCCCCACCCCCAATTAACTGCAAAAAAATGCCAGGGCAACTCAGTAAGCCTGAAAGGCAAGAAGACAGTCAGAAATGTGTCCACAGTAAGAAAAAAAGCAATCATGTTTTAAAAATTATTAAAATCACATTGTCTAAGAGGAATGTGCTCCTACAAAAATGAACAAATCCAGCAACTTTTGTCTAATTATATTGCCCACACAGTAATGTGGAAAATCTGCCAGGTCAACAGTGCAGTAAGGCTAAGCCTAAAAAAGGCAAGGCACACAGTATTTTACATAAGAAAAGCAGCAAAGTGTTTGTAATATTTGAAGCCTTGATATTGTTTGAAAACATTTAGGCACCAGTCATGCTTATTAAAAAAATAATCAAAGAAAAGCAGTGGTTACTGTTTTTTATGAGAAAATATTACTGTAAGTTTGAAAACAACATGGCAAAATGTGCCTATTTCAAAAATCAGCAAACCTAAGCTGGCCCACCAGCACAGCAGTTGGATTTCCATCTGCAACGCTGGCAACCCAGGTTCAGAAGCAGACTCAAGTCGTTGGAGGGCTGGCTGGAGGGAGTAGGCTGGAGTTTCCCACGATGGCTCGCCTACTCTAGGGGGAGGGTGGGGGTAGCAGCTCGGCATCTGCTGACCCCTGGCAGAGGCTAGGGGATTAGCAGCACATCAGGTGCCTCAGGACTTGATTGGTCCCAGGTGAATATCTGGAGCCCAGCAAGTTCAGCAAGGCAGCTAGGGGGAGGACGTTGCAGATGTCAGCGCTCGCGCCTTGACATCAGGGTACTCTTGACATCCAGTACACCACAGAACAAGAGGAAAACACCCTTCGACTCTGATGGAGACGGAGCACCAACAGCTTGCCCTCAATGTGCAGCCACCTTCCTGGCACCCTCGACCAACAAAATCCAGACTGTCAGGATGTTGGGGCCCCACCTCATCCCTGTCCGGGAGGGTAAACTGAGGCTCCATGGGTAGCCGCGGCTGACCAGGTAAGGTGGCCTGCAGAGGGATGACTCATGGGTGCTCCTGAGGATGTCGGAGCTGGAGGGAGGAGGCGGAAAAACAGAAATATCAGCAAACCTGAAGCCAGTAACTTCTGAATCGCCAGGCACCAGGTTAATAAGCATAACAGTAAAATTATATTTCCATGGTGAAGCAGAAAAACTACAGTATCAGATATGTTCATTTTTTGAAATTTTAGGGCAACTGCTGTTTGAAAGCATTAAGCAAGCCAGGCAGGTGACAGAGTGTTGAGACATTAATTACAATAATGCTGCCAACCAACAGCAGTAATTTGGTTTTTGTTGTGTGTGTCTGAGCTTCATTAATGACCACACAAGATTCAGCAGTGGAGAAAATGGCAACAAACACATTTTGCTATAGGTAACCAAATACCATAATATTAAATAATAAGAACAAGCACAGCCTCAGCCAGGGACTGATTAATTGTTCTTTTTCTGTTAGGTCTATGCAGTGTTGCAGGTCCTGAGAAGAACTTGGAGGAGGTGCATGTTCAGTGATCTTGACAGTTTGAAGGAAACCCCGCCTGTCCTTCTCTGATGCCCAGATGTCAAATGCAGTTTCGAAATCAAACTTTCCCATGTCATCAGGAGCCTCGACCAGAAGAGTCATTAGATGGTTCACATTCCAGATTTTAAGATGACTCCTCTTAGCAGTCTTCTTGTTGTTGTATGCACTAAACCCATGTTCACACTCCACTGAAGTTGATGGAGTCGCCAGACAAACTGAACATAGTTTGGACATGTTTGGCCATGATCCCTTATTTGAGACTACCACTTTTACATTGAAGTCTTCAACAGCGGACTCTTTGTGTGCAGAGAATAATCTACATAATAATTAATGACCATTCCAGACTGGTTTCGTCTTGGTTAACTGGCAGGATGTTAGTACGGAGTCCTTCTTTAAGGACACCGTAGTGAGCAATAAGGTTCTCAGTCTCCTGTTCTCCATATCTATCAATGTTTTCATCTGGTGCATTGCGTGGGTTTAATACCTTCCAGTTGTCCAACAATGTCCCTTCTGGAAAGTAACTTTCAAGTTGTTCAACTGTTGACTGTGTATAAGAATTTTGAAGATTCTTGAACTGTTCTCTTTGATCCCATGTATCTAGCAGTGTATAGGTTCTAAATATAGATTTTCCCTCCTCTGGGAGTTCACTTGGCATCTCCGATATAAAAAACTTTGAAGTGTGGTCCTGGATTTTCAGGCAGTGCATAAAGTGCATCAGTGTGGTAACGTGCTGTTGCCTTGCCTCCAAAAATTTGACAGACCATTTTTAGAAAAGTTTCAAGAGAATTGCAAGATGTACTGCATCAGCCAGAAAGAAAGCAGTGGCAACAAATTTGAATGTCCCCATTTTTTTTTAAAGACACCCCATAGCAAGGTTTCGCTGATAGTTATCCTCTGCCATTTGTGACAAAGCAGAAATAAGTGAGGCTATGCATGCTTGTAATGCCTATACAGAATCAGAAAATGAAAGTCATCTAGTGAAGAAAATCTGTTTTAGGTTCACAGCATGTTCCTGGTGTATGTCTTTGCTCTGATCAAGTATTCGACACAATTTGGGTGAGTACTTTATCAGTTTTTCAAGCTGATTCACAATGGACATATATATGACCAGATACTGTTGTTGGATGGCTGCTTTCTCTGATGCTAAGGTGTGACTATGTGCGAGACAGTGAGTAGCGACTAAGAAAAAATTACTCACCTTAGTAATGTTGTTTCTTCTAATGGAGTCTTGCTATATTATGACAATTGCAGTTTGTCCCACCATTAGAACTGCTCCGGAGGTGAAAGAGTTAACTACCATGCCAGGCATGGAGTTTAGAGCGCGAGCTTGGTTAGAGAAGCTCTGTCTGGCTAATTTCAAACCGAAACTGTCAGATCTTTATGAGCAAAAACTCACTAAGGTTCTGTGTGGAAGCTGTAACCTACACTAGCCAACTGGCTACCTAAATATTAACACCTATTCCTGGTCCCAACACCAAGACTCAAGTCAGGGATCAGAAAAATAATAATATAAGATAAAATAAAACACAACACCCCAAAACCCCAAAAGGAGTGGAAAAACATATAATGGGCATAAAAGTGCCAACACTGGACTGCCCACCCCATACCAAGTAGAAGTTCTGAGAGAGGCAGGCTGGGGGGGAGGTCATAATATAGCAAGACTCCATTAGAAGAAACAACATTACTAAGGTGAGTAATTTTTTCTTCAAACAACATGAAGTCTTGCTATATTATGACAATTGCAGAATACACAGCAGTACCTCCATGGAGGAGGGACAGAACCTACTTAGGGAATAGGCTCTGAAGCACGGCTGTGCTAAATCTAGCATCCCTCCTGGCCTGGATATCCAAGGAGTAATGCTTGGTGAAAGTGTGTACCGTTTTCCATGTAGCTGCTTGACATATCTCCAAGATAGGGATGTCTCTGGCAGCAGCTAGAGACGCAGCTGTACCTCTGGTAGAGTGAGCCCTCAGGTCTGAAGGGGGAACCTTTCCCAGTTTTTGATAACAAAATTGGATACACGAGACAATCCACCTGGCAATGGATCTCTTAGTGGCAGGTTTACCTTTCCCAACCTCACCATAAGTGAGAAAAAGTTGGAGGGATTCGAACCTATGACCCTTGGTACGCTCTATATAGTAACTAAGGGCCCTCTTAACATCTAAGCTGTGCAGCCTCCTCTCACCAGAGGAGGAACGGTCAGTGAAGAACACTGGAAGGGAGACAGATTGGTTAAGATGGAAATCTGAAACCACCTTAGGCAAAAACTTCCTGTTAGTCCTAAGGACTACTTTATCCCTGTGAAAGGAAATAAAGTCAGTCTCCACTGACAAGGCTTGTAACTCACTTATGCGCCTGGCAGAAGTGATGGCTACTAGAAAAACAGTTTTCCAAGTCAAATACTTAAGCTCTGCAGAAGACAGAGGTTCAAAGGGGGTTGCATCAACTGAGCAATGCAAACATTAAGATCCCAGGCAGGGGCCGGGCCCTGAAAGGTGGATTAGTATGAAGTAATCCCTTGAAAACTTGGAAAATACATGGTGAGTGGAAAGAAGAGGCTTTCCTTGAAATAAAAGCAGACAGCTGCCAAATGTACTTTCAGGGTAGCTGGTCTCAGGCCCAAAGAGTTAAGATAGACCATATAGTCCAAAACAATGGGCAAATCAGCAGATTCCGGGGGAATATGCTTCCCAGAGCACCAGATGGAAAACCTTTTCCATTTAGAATTATAAGTAGCCCTAGTGGAAGGCTTCCTAGAAGCCTTCAGGATGTCAAGAACACCTTGAGAAAGGTGTAGGTCAGCAAACTTTAACTCCTCAAGAGCCAGGCCTTGAGGTTGAGGGATTTGAGATTCGGATACCAAACTCTCCCCTGGGCACAAGATAACAGGTTGTGTTTCCTGGGGAGGCACAGGGGAAGATGGACTGCTAAGGACAGAAGGAGTGGGTACCAGGGCTGCCTGGCCCAATCTGGAGCAATCAGAATCATCCTGCAAGGCTGGGATCTGATTTTGACTAGCACCTTGAAAAGGAGAGGAAGGGAAAGGCATATAGAAACTCTTCCCAATCTAGGAGAAAGGCATCCAGGGGGACTGAGACCATCACAGGGGGCCTGCAACAAAACAGTGGGAGTTGGTGATTGTCTGGGGCTGCGAAAAGATTTATCTGAGGGGTGCACCATCTGGCAAAAACTATCCCCAGTACTTGGGGATCCAGTGACCATTCGTGATGGCCCTGGGAAATCCTGCTGAGGGCATCTGCCAGGACATTGTCCTTTCCTGGGAGGTGAACTGCTATGAGGGAAGTGTTCAGGGAATAAGCCAGAGACCACAACTTCATTGCTTCGGTGCACAAGGCCAAGACTGAGTGCCCCTTGTTTGCTGATGTACCACATTGTAGTGGTGTTGTCTGTTCTGACTTGTACCACCTTGTTCTGAACAGATGCAGAAAACACTTGAAGTGCTAGAAAGACAGCTCTGAGTTCCAGCAAATTGATGTGGAGCAGAGATTCTTGAGGGGACCACACTTCCTGGGTGGAGAGGTCGCTCATGTGAGCTCCCCATCCCAGAAGGGACGCATCTGTAGTAAGGGTCAAGGAGTGAGACAGAGGGATGAAGGGGACCCCTAGTTTTAAATTGCTCTGATCCTGCCACCACTGAAGGGCCTGGATCAGGGTTCGAGTCAGTGGGATCAACTTGGAAAGGGGATCTATTCTTTGAGACCAAAAGGCTCTCAAGTGAAACTGAATGTCCCTCATCTGAAATCTTGCTCCTTGCACTACAGCTGTGGAAGCAGCCATGTGTCCTGGGAGCTGTAAGAAGTGCCTTGCTGGTCGAGAGACCTGCAGAGTGAAGGAGGAGGCCAGGGCCACCAGGTTCCTTATCCTCTCTAAGGGCAGGAAGGCTCTGGCCTGCTTTGTATCCAGTTCTGCACCTATGAAGGTGAGTACCTGAACAGGTTCCAGCACTGACTTTGGGAGATTGAGCAGGAAACCCAGAGAGGTGAGCAACTGCTGGGTAACTTGCAGGTGTGATTTGACCTGTTCTGGAGACTGGCCTACAATAAGCCAGTCGTCTAGGTAGGGAAAGATAGCAATCTTTTGCCTTCTTAAATGAGCAACTGCTACTGCTAGACATTTTGTGAATACCCTTGGGGCAGAGATGAGGCCGAAGGGCATTGCTCTGAACTGGTAATGGCCTGAGGGCAGTTCGAATCTGAGGTACTTTCGGTGGGAGCTTCTAATTAGAACATGGAAATAGGCATCCTTGAGGTCCAGGGAAGCTAGCCAGTCCCCTGGCCTTAAAGAAGGTAAAATTATTGCCAGAGTCACCATTTTGAATTTTGGTTTCAAAAGGTGCTTGTTCAGATATCTTAGGTCCAAATGGGCGCCATTCTCCTGTCTTTTTGGGGTAAGGAAGTACCTGGAGTACAGACCCTTGCCCTGGAGTGAGAAACCCTTTCTACAGCTCTGAGAGCCAGGAGGGTTGAGACTTCTGTTTCTAAGGCAAAGGTCTCTAGAGGGTTTGCAGGTGGAAAAGATCTGGCTCTCATCTTTGGAAATTTTTTGAAGCTGAGAACCAGACCCTGGCTTACTACTTCCAGGACCCACTTGTCTGATGTTAGAGACTCCCAGTCCTGAACGAAGTAAGCCAGCCTGCCCTCTACAGGTAATGGAGAACCGGCCCTGGGCACCCCATCAGGGTGCCTGTTTGGCAGGGGCTTTAGGCTGAGGGGTGGAAGCAGGCCTGCTTGCGCCCCGTCAGCCTCTGCCTCTGAAGAACCCCCTCTGAGCATAAGCAGAAGAAGCCTGGGGTTGGTAAAAAGGCCTGTGAAGAGGCCTACCTCTACCCCTGGGGGTCTGCTTCTGAGGAGTGGCTTGCCGCTCCTTGGCTTGTGCACTCCTATAAGTTGTTCTATATTCATCCATTTTCTTCATGTAATTCTCTGCTCCCCAAACAGAGAATTCCCTACCACAGGAAAATCCATGGCCTTAGTCTGGGTATCCTGTGACAAACTAGTACACCTGAGCCAAGCCAACCTCACGAAAGCCACAGATGTAGCCATGACTCTAGAGGATACATCATTAGAATCCACAGCAGCATGGAACTGCACCTTGGATGCCTCAATACCATCAGCAGCCACCTGCTCCAGCTCCTTGGCAAGCTGGCCAGGGGCCTGTTTGTCAAAGCCATGACAGTGTCCCATCTAGATTTTGGTATCTTGCCACATAAGCTATGTAATTTGCTTGTCTGAGTCCCAAGGATGCTGCCATGTATTGTTTTTAGCCATGGCATCAATCTTCCTGGAGTCCTTGTCAGGAGGATGTGAAGCCAGGGAATGTTAGCCTTATCACAGGCTGCAGCCTGAACTACCCCAACATGACTGCACTGCTGTGAAAGAAAGTCTGTATCAGGACCTGATAAAGTGTACCTCATGTCCATCTTCTTGTCAACAGGAGGCACAGAATTCGGAGCTTTTAGTATTTTTATTGTTTGTTTCCTAAATGATTTATGTAAGGGGATAGATAATCTCCTAGACTCTGGGATATCCATCATTTCCACAAAATCAGGTTCCTCTTGCTCATCCACAGCTTCCTCTAATGGGAGCTGGAGGGTTTCAGCAACCTTTTTATAAAACAAAAAGTGAGAAGAGGACTCAGAAAGCATAGGGGGAGATTCCAAAGGTCTGTCTGGGGAGATGTCCGGTTCAATGGGCACATCCAGACTCTCAAAGTTACATTCACACTGATCATAATCCTCCTCCCCCTCCTCTGGTTCATAAAACGCTTCAATATCATATTCTTGAACCGGTGGAACCGGCCGACCGACCTTTTACCAGACAGTGGCGGTTCGGACAGAACCGGAGAAAGTGACTGTACAATCTGTATAGCTTTTGCTATTTCTGCAGCAGTTGGAGAAGGAATTTTGGACTCCAAACCTGCTGATTTTTTAGTTTTCTTTGCTGGAACTGGCTCCTCAGAGCCATTCCCGTTGCCGGGAAGTCTACGCCCTGGTCAGAGGCACTCCTCCGGTTCGGTTGCCACCGAACCGGGCTGGTCCATCGGGTCCAGCGGACTTTGGCCTGCTCCCCTGAGCCTGCCCACTCTCTTGTCCAGGGTGGCTGCAGGAAATGTTTATAAATCTGGCAGTCTGAATTGAGGTGGTCAAACCCCAGACAATAGACACATGTAGTGTGTGGGTCAGCCTTGCAAGCTTCCCTGAACACTACAGTGTTGAAACACAGTGGGTCGGTTTTCTTTGGGTTTCTCAGACATGATGCCAGCCTAACCAGCAAACTTGCCCTTTTAACAGCAGTGGGCAAGACACCCTTATGATTCCCAACCGTGTCACGGAGTCGTGGAAAAAACCGTAATGAAATCCGTGTTTTTAGAACCGATAAGAACCAGGAACCGCACTCTAAAAGCTTTAAAATGCTTACTTTTAAAAGTTTTAATATTTGATCGGTTCGAACCGAACCGATAAAAATTTACAAGTTCCACACAGAAATAAACCTATCTATTACTTACAATACCACAGACAGAGCTTGAACCGATCGGTTTGCGGTTAAAATAATAATACTCGCGGTTGAATTTAACCGAGAAAATACTGTTTAAACCGAGAAATGAACCGAGCAGTAGGAGAAATCTCCGGAGCGACTGTTCAGTGAGGCGGAGTAAAGAATCTGATAGTTTCGGTTTGAAATTAGCCAGACAGAGCTTCTCTAACTGAGCTCGCACTCTAAACTCCATGCCTAGCATGGTAGTTAACTCTTTCACCTCCGGAGCAGTTCTAATGGTGGGACAAACTGCAATTGTCATAATATAGCAAGACTTCATGTTGTTTGAAATATGGATGATCAAGTTTAGCAAGAGTGGTCACACCTTTTTTGCATCCTGTCATTACAGAGGCCACATAGGTTGCAAGTCCTATTAGCTCTTTATCTCCTAGATTTTTATCAAAGATTATGTACTTCACAGCATTGTATACTGCTTCTGAATTGCATTCTGCAGGCTCATTCACACCTAAAAATTTAGACTAAACATAACCCTTGCTGTCAATGAATCTGATGTATACCATCAGCATACTCTTGTTGGCCATATCTGTTCCCTCATCAATTTGTAAGGAAAACAATGTATATGGAGAATCCTCCAATTCCTTTAAAAAAGCACCCTGCACAGTCTTAGAAACTGCTTTATAAAAGTCATTGATGGATTCAGAGTGTGTGTAGATGCCTGTGCCTTGGAGGACTGATTGCTTTATAGGAGCTAGCAGAGTGGACTCCTGTGTGGAAAATAAAAGAAAAAAAAGGAATTGAACTCTGTCAGTGAGTTGCTCAGCTATGTGACCCCCACGTGTCTTTTAGCGAGTCTCTGCTGTTGCAGTAGCAAGTTTTAATTTTTTTATTCAAATTCTGAAATGACAAGTAAAGTACTGTTGAACCTGCAGTTTTGTGACGTTAATGATTTGCAATCACCCCCCAATGACTTATTTAATACGTGAAGTGAGACATTGTGGTTTATTTCAGATATCTGGCAAGTAAAAATACTTACATTGTAAACCTGCAGTTCCAAACATTTCTGTATGTTAAGATTTGCAGAGTTTTGCCCATGTAATGAACACTTCACATCTCTGCTATGATGGCACTTTTCACTGATGAATAAGCTGTACTCACAGCTTTTGTTATTCCTTTTTTCCCTCTTTCAGCCTCGACTGCAAGCCTTATGTAACCCCTAGGTGGTGCTATCCCAAGGGCTACTACCCCTGCCTGTATGGCTAGTGACAGGTTAAGGGGCCTAGGTCCAGTGATGGGTGCCTCCACCCAAAGGTCGGGGTTGGTAGTGGTTAGACTAGCTCGGGCACAGCCCTCTGGGACACTGTGACCCCCCTTTGTTCCCACTAATGACCCACACAGTACACGGGAGTTACCTTCCCAATACCCCACATATGCACACTTTTACACATATTGACACTACAAACAGCATATAGTTCAATAACAACAAATTTGATTTATTCAGGGGGCAGCAACAAGGAAGGGCAAATCAGGTTGATTGACAGTAAATACAGGTTACTCACCTGTAACAGGAGTTCTAGGAATGGTATATGTTATTCATCTACACTGTCTGGCAGGTATCCCTGCTGCTTTAATTCTCGCCTGAAGGTCTTCAAGCTGGCTCCTCCACCCACCGGGTGGTAAAACTCTCAGCTCCCCCCATGACGCCAGATCTGGCCGCTGGAAGCTCAGGTTGTGCGTCGAAGCCGAGGTTCGGTGGGGTTTGGATGAACAACATATACCATTCCTAGAACTCCTGTTACAGGTGAGTAACCTGTATTTCTGGACATGAATATGTTGTTCATCCACACTGTCTGGCAGACTCTAGCAGTTCTCCGGGAGGAGGGAGGCAAGCGCCCCTCCAATACTTACTTGGGAAAGAGAGATTGGAGAACTGAGGCCCCAAAACCAGCATCCCGGCATGACTCGAGGTCGATGTGGTAGTGGGTAATGAAGGTATGTGCCGACTTCCAGGTAGCAGCCCTGCAGATATCCTGGATAGGGACGTCCCTGGAAGCAGCTACCGATGCAGCGGTATGGTGGGGAGAATGAGCTCTTATCCCTCAGGGAGGCTCCATGCCCGCCAACCTGTAGCAGAGCTCTATGCAGGAGGTGATCCACCTGCCTATCGTCTGCTTTGCTGCAGGTCTGCCAGGTGTGGCTTCAGCGTAGGTGACAAACAGCTGGCGAACCTCTCCCCGAACTTCAGCCATCCGCTCCTTATGGTAAGCGAGCGCTGGTCTAGGTCCAAAGTATGGAGCCTATACTCAGCCTCGAGGTGTGATTGGGGTAGAACACTGGCAGAGTCAACACCTGGTTAAGGTGAAACCCGACACCACCTTGAGGAGGAACTTGGGTGGGGCGCGGACAACCTTGTCCCTGTGGAAGACCAGGTAGGGAGGCTCGATGGAAAGCGCCTGGGCTCCCCATCCTTCTGGCTAGCGTGATAGCCACCAAGAAGGTGGTCTTCCGCGACAGGTGTGAAAGATCACACCTGTGCATTGGTTCAATGGCTTGCCCATGAGCTTGGCCAATACCAGCAGTAGATCCACGGAGGTGGAGGTTCTGCACCAGGGAAATGTGGTCAAGGCCTTTGAAAAGCACCCGACCACCTTCTCCTGTGCCACTGACTGCTTGCTGGCCCGCCCGGTAAGCAGAGATGGCTGCAGGTGCACCTTAAGGGTGTGGGCAGGCCCTTGCTGAGAAAGGACCACAGGTAGTCCAGAATGCTTGCTAAGGGCAGTGGAAGGGTCCAAGCTCTTCCTGACACCAAATGGAAAACCTCTTCCATTTGAAGGCATAGCATTTTCTGGTCGACTCTTACAGGACGCCTCACGACATTGAGGACCTCATCGGAAGGCCCAGGGCCTGGAACTCTGGCCACTCAGGAACCAGGCCGTCAGGTGCAGGGATTGAAGGTCTGGATGGAATACCTTCCCCTGATTGTCTGAAATCAGGTCCGGGCGGGCTGGAAGCCTCCTTGAGAAGCACCTTGTGGATCAAGGGAAATGGGGAAAAGGCATAGAAGAGGCCCGGGGTCCATGGCCTTGAGAAGGCATCCCCCTGCAGCGAGCCCTGCTGAGGGGGGCGGGCATGGAACAGACTCAGCTTCACATTCTCCATGGAGGCAAACAGCTCCACCTGAGGCATGCCCCAGTGGGAGAAGAGATCTTGTACTACCTCCGGCAGGAGAGACCACTCGTGAGACGCAGACCCTATCCGGCTTAGGGCATCAACCAGGGTGTTGGAGGCTCCTGCCACGTGAATGGCTAGGAGATCCGCCCAGGCTGCACTAGGGACCAAATGCAGAGCTTCCTTGCATAACAGCAAGGAGCGATCCCTACCCTGGTGGTTCAGATAGTACATGTCGTTGCAGTTGTCCGCCTGGACCTGAACCACTTGACCCCGTGAGAAACAGAGCAAAGGTGGTGAGAGCTAGACGGACCGCGGAGCTCCAGCAGGTTGATGTGGCATCAGGACTCCCGTGGGGACCAGAGGCCGTGTGCTCGGTGTTCCCCCAGATGGGCACCCCAACCCATCAGAGATGCGTGGGTTGAGAGAGAGAGAGACCGTTGGCTCGGGGCGGACAAACGGGATACCCTCCTGCAGATGAGCTGGAACGATCCACCACTGGAGAGCATTCCACATCCCCTGGGTCACTGTCACGGGCCGGTCCAATGGATCGTGGCGTTGTGACCACTGGCTGGCCAGTCCCCATTGAAGAGGATGGCAGGCTGCCATGAGGCCCAGGAGGCGCAGGAAGTCCCGGGCAGGGCGCAATTGCCCAACCAGAAATGATTGGGCAAAGGAGGAAAGAACCTCGGCCCTGTCCACCGGGAGCCATGCTCTGGCTCGCAGAGAGTCGAGCTCTGCCCCAATGAACAGAATCACCTGCTTTGGCACGAGTTCCAACTTGGCCTCGTTGATGAGGAGGCCAACCTGAGAGCAAACCTGGAGGGCCAGATCTCTGGACCGCTCCACCTCCTATCTGGAGGGGGCTGCTATCAGCCAATCATCCAGATAAGGGTACACCCAGACCCCTCTGCACCGCAGGAATGCTGTCGCCACTGCCATGCATTTGGTGAAGACCCTGGGAGCTAGGGAGAGGCAGAAGGGCATGGCTCGGAACTCGTAAAGGGATCCCTCCGCTCCGAAGCGGAGGAATCTCTGATGGGATGGACGAATTGGGACGTAAAAGAACACGTCCTGGAGGTCCAGGGAGCAGAACCACACGCCTCGTTCCAAGGATGGAATAATCTGAGCCAGAGTGACCATCCTGAAGGTTCGAGACCTTAGGAACTTGTTCAGGTCGTGCAGGTCGAGAATGGGGCGCCAGCCCCCTGTCCGCTTTGGGACCAGGAAGTACCTGGACACAAACCCCGGGTCTGAAGGAGGATCCGCCACCTTCATGATTACCTCTTTTTCGAGGAGCAGGGCAATGTCAGCCCGGCGGGCCAACAGCGAGGCTGCGACCCGTGGCCCTCGAGGGACGACGGCTCGAAAAGGCAGAACCTGCTCGAACTCCAGAGGCAGGCCTTTTCCTACCATCTCCAACACCCAGCGGTCCGTGGTGATAGCAGACCAGGCAGAAAGGAAGTGGTGGAGCCATCTCAAGGGAACCCAGGGGAGTGACAAGGTTGAGGCGGCACCCTCAACCTGTCACTGGGCAGGCTTGGAGGAAGAACCGCCGAGGACTCTCCTGGCCTTCAACCCTTGCTTCCTGTTAGAGGAAGCCGCCGGCTTGGCTTGGGACGCCATGCCGAGCCTGCTGGGCCTGTTGCTGGGTGCTGCTGGGCCGGTTGAGGAGAAGGGACTGAAGGACTGTTGACTCTGCCCTGACAGCGGCCTTGTCCCTCTGGGCGGAGGTGACCGAGTCCAGAGTGGCACTGGATTTTTCAATCCACTGGAGGTGTCCCTCCACTCCAGAACCGAAGAGGTCAGTCCCCAAGAAGGGATGTCCGGCCAACTTGTGCTGGGTACCATGAAAGTGGATATCCTCAGCCACGCCCCTGCATCGATGGAGGCCACTGCAGCCGCTACTGACCTGGCACAGGAATCACCTGTGTCCAGAGCAGTCTGAGTTGCTGTTACACGCCTGCCCTGGTCCGCACCTGGCGGACCGTGGTCTGTAGGTCAGGTATGAGATGAGGAACAACTTATCCAGGAGCCCATGAGGGCATGGAAGAAGTGTGCCATCAGCATCGGCCGAGCTGGCCTGTCGGAGGCCGAGGGAGACGCAGCATACACCTTGCACCTGGCAAAGTCCAGCTTTTGGATTCCTTTGTTGGGGGGCTTGTCCACGTCCAAGCTATTACCAGAACGCTGGAAGACGCTTGTCGTGACTAACCCCTCCGGGAGGGGTGTTCCGAGAACCGGGCAAAGAGCCATTAGGACTGGATACTCCTGGCCATCCTGACCGAGGGCTCTGACAGGAAGCAGGTCACTTTCAAAGCTCCAAGGCTGGGCCAACAATGGCCTCAGCCATCAGAAAGGCCTCCGTGAGGAGAATCCTCGGTCCAGAATCTCCGCTCAGGGATACTGGCTCTGTTTGGACATGGGTTCGAGCTGCATCCCGTGGACCTGTGATGAGCCAAAGCAGACCCAAGAAGGACGATGGGCTATCGCCCACTGTCTCGGAAGGACCCGGATCGCACTGCCTGGAGAACAAGGAGGAACTCATCATCGGATTCCGAAGAGTCTGCAAGAGCTGCCTCGGCCCTGAGCCACCTCCACCTGCCGAGGATGGTCGGGAGCGTAGGGTGACCGACAACCTGTGGGGCAGGCCATGACCCGACTGAGAACTCCTTGGTCAGTGCCCTGACTGCCAGGGAGACGGGAGGTTCCACCACAGTCGGTGGACCAGCTGGTTTCGGCTTAGCAACCGCCCTGGGGGCGGCAACTCGACTGGAACGAGTGGTTGCTTCCGGCTGCCCGCGACGCCACTTGATAGCCGGGTCTTAGCTGGGGTCGGTTAAGTTCGGATAGCAGCAACTGCTGCCACATCAAATCCGTGAGTGCCGCGCAACTTGAGTCGGGCCTCCTCTCCGAGGAGGAGGACGAGAGAGCGGCATCGCCACCTACTTGGTAACGATTCTCCAAGACCGCCGATGTCTGCAGGAACGGTAGGACTAGAAAAGGTCTGCGATAAGACCGAGACTTCGGGGACCGCGAGGTGTCTGGGAAGGGCAGGGAACCCGCCTTCCCTCGGCTGAACTTAACCGGGACCGCGGTCCCGAGGAGCAGGTAGATCTCAGTATCCACCGGGAAACCGTGAAGTAGGGTTGTCGGCTCTCCAGTCGACAGCCCATCTAACGATCGAGAAAATCACTGGCCGACGGAGGAGTCTCGGCAGGCTGGCCTGACGGGGCACCGTGAAGCCAGCAGCTCAGCGCGAACCTCGACCAAGTCAATGGTCCGCTGCCTGGGAGGGGACCTCTCCCACTCCACGAACACCGACGTGTGGACTTACTCGACTCCCTTCTTGGGCCAAGAAGAATGTCCTGAAGGCCCCTCTCCCTCGGAAAGGGACTGGCAAAGCTCTTGAACTAAGCTTGTACGAAGAACTCAGGAGAGAGCGGGATAAATGCCGCGGCCGAGGAAGAAGAAGATGCGGCCTGGGATGCTTCTCCTCGAGGGCGATCATCTGCTCGAGCTGCTCAGCCGAGCCAGCCACCATGGATACCGCCAACGAGCCTCTTTGGATTTCACCAGCGGAACCGCTGGTCGCCCGAGCTTCAAACGGGAGCAGCTTAACTGCCCAGAACATTGGCCGAAAAGGAACGTCACAACTCGCAAGCCTGCGGGTCGTGATCTAGGCCTAAGCAGTAGACGCATGTGGAGTGCGGATCCGTCCTGGAAATTTTCTGCCCGCAGGGGCACCTCCGAAAACTGGGAACAGATTTGTCCATCGCAGCCACGAGGGAAAAAGAAGACCAAAGTTTGGAAAACTTCAAAATCAATTTCGGGCGAACCGAAGAATTAGGATCCAGTCTCAAATGCAGAGCGCTAAGGAGGGAACTTGAGCTTCCAAGCGGTAAGGAAAATCTAGGCCATGGGGCGGAGTAGAGTTTTACCACCCGGTGGGTGGAGGAGCCAGCTTGAAGACCTTCCAGCAAGAATTAAAGTGGCAGGATACCTGCCAGACAGTGTGGATGAACAACATATCCATGTCCCTAGAAACATACAAATGACTGTACTGTGCATGCAATATAGGGTCCAAATGTCACACTCTCTGGGTACCCAGGATGGAGGCTAGTCAGGTCCGTTGCCTGGGGTTGGCTGGCTGGTGCAGATTGATGGGCCCTGCAAAGAAGAAAATACATGCACAACACACAATTGTAATCCAGAGCCGGATGGCTCAGTTCGTGGAAAGGAAACACAAGCAATCAGTTGACACACTTTGATTAAATGAAAGGTGCAGGAGCTACCCTGATTTGTACTACAGTACCCCAAGCAGAAAACCAGATGGAAGATGGTCTCTGGATTGCCAGAAAAGCAGGACAGGGAGACAAGACCTCGTGACAGGGTCCAACTGCATTTGATTTAAGGCGGATTCAGTCCGAATCAGACTGGATGCTGCTTCTACCTTCTGTCCACAACTCACAGCATGGAGAAGTAAAAATTGCGATTCCCCACAAGCAATAAGCACATTCATATATAGAGGAAATTACTTTACCAGGCCAGCTGCTCCTCGAACCCTGAGTGCAAAACACTGCAAAACCCGAGAGCACTCACAGCAGCTTCGGTTCCTGACAGGCCAATCGCACTTCAACAAAACTTCGGTCTTCTACAGGGCAAGCCTGGTTCTGCACTTCTTCTTCCTCTTCCAAAACTCGGGTTCAGCCTGATGCACACTCTCTAATGGCTGCAGGCTGACTTTAGGGTCTCCCATGCGCTTCCCACGTGAACTACACGCCACAACAGCACAGAGCTCCTTCTCTCACAGTCACCTCACATCTGGCTTTCCAGCAACAGTTCAGGGCATTTCCTTTTGACCCACACAAGTTCAGTTGGTTGGTTGAGCTGTCAATCACAGCAGGGCTCCCCTGTTGGTGGAAAAAGTTGAGGTCAAAGCTACAATTCCCAGAGGCACCTGCCATACAACCCTATTATAGCAGGGTCCAGATGAGAGTCCAAGTACTGATTCGCCCAGAGCAGGCTCCATTTTGAGACTCCCCCAACCCAGCTGGTCCAATTCAACAGTCCAGAGCCAAAATGGAGGGCTAAACAAACAGAGTTCAAGCTGCAAGAAAGGCAGGTTAGACAAACTGCATTTTTACTGTCATGCCACATTTTCCCCTGAGAACTAATTACAGCTTTCAACTGGGCTCCCTCTGTGCTCTTAGTGACTGCAGAAACGGAGTGATTAGACAGCAGCTCGGGCGAGATTTGAGGATTAAAACACACACTCCCCCCATACAACTAATTATGGCTGCAAGAGACAGCTCTTAAAGAGACAGTACGTGAGGCTTGTGAAAGCACTCAGGCGCCCACATTTAAGCAGCATTTCATCGAGATATCAGCCAGGCAGGAGCACCTAGGCAAGCTCTGGGAGGCTTCTAGGAACCCCATTTGCAGGAGGTTACACCTTTCTGGCCTGAAAAAACTTGGCTCCATGTCAAGTAGGTACCCTATAGTACTTAAAGCAAGTCACCACATACATTCATATCACCAACAGGTTAGGCCTGCATCCTTTTAACAACAGTCAACTATATTAAACCTTTGTTATATACACTTACTCTGTATTACTCAGTACTACTGGTTACATAACATTATACATACAAAGCATTTTGAAATCAGGTCATTACTTCCTACACATGAAACCTGAAGAGAGGGGACCCTACCCTATCAGCTACCTTGGGGATGGATGGGGCAGGAGCACCATACCTAAAGGGCAAAACAAGTAACCTGCAGTTAGCACTTATGCTCAGTTTGGGCAATGAGCTCAGAGACGCATACACTCTTTTATGGACCACATTGAGAGGTAAATCTACAGGCCTCCCAGAGTAATCATAGATTAGGCACACTACAGGCTTCACAGCTCGATCAGTCTTTCTAGGGGGAACTGTTACAGTCTCTGCACTTTGAGCCTCACTTTCAACACTGTCTTTACTTGTCAGGGGGGTTTTCATTGGGGTAGAGAGGCTAGAACTTAGGGCACTTTCAGCTCCAGGATTTGCCATTTCTGAAGTCACATCACTTGGCTCACATGGAGAGTTTTCTGACACTGGCAATGAACCATCAGGACACTGAAATACTCTTCTTCCTCTGGTATATCACCAGTTTGTCCCAGTTCATAATTTTCCTCCCTGAAAGCTCATACAGTTCCACCATGCACAGTGACTCAAGATCATCACCGTAACACTCTGCACCTCACTCTCTGGGAACATTGGCTCTAAGGACAAAGCTGGGGGCTTAGGCAGTCCAGAAGGCCCAGCTTCATCTTCATAATTTACTAGGGGATTGCCTTGAAACAATTGACTCAGTTCATAAGGAGGGTAGTACCCAAAGTTGCACTCACTTTCCTCTGAAATAGACTGACAGTCATTTTCGACTGGGATTTGCTGTGGAGAAAACTTTAACTCAGCATCTGTATATGCAGACTTTCTCTGCCTTTGCTTAGCAGCAGCTCTGGTCACCGGTCCAGGGGGAAGCACATTCTGGGGGCTCAGACTCAATCAATATTTGGCCAATGGGCAGCAAATGATTTTGATGCGTTGTCTTAACATCTTTGGAATTGTTTTCAGGCCTTACTCTATACACGGGCAGATCATCCAGTTTACCCACTACAATGTGAGGGAGATGATGCCACCTGTCAGCAATTTTGTGTTTGCCATGCAGTCCCAGATTTCTTAGCAACACATGATCTCCCTCCTGGAGTTTCTGTACCTTTACCTTTTTATCATACCTTTCTTTGTTGGCTAGATTTCGTTCAGCAGCCATGGTTTTGAGCCAGTTGGTATGCACGATTCTGCTGGGCTTTTAACTTTTGCACATTCTGGAGATAGTTATCAGCCCTAACCCCATCAGGAGAAACTCCCAAAAATACATCTACCGGTAACCGAGCTTCTCTTCCAAATATAAAGCGGTAGGGGAGAATCCAGTGGCATCACTTTTGGTGCAATTGTAGGCATGTACCAAGGTGCTAATTTGCTGGCTCCATCAGGGCTTGTCTTTTGGGTGAAGAGTGCCCAGCATGTACAGCAGAGTGTGGTTAAAACGTTCAGGCTGTGGGTCCCTCTGGGAGTGGGGGTAGATCTGAATTTTCGCACTCCCCACAGAGAAAGCATCTCTTTGATCAACCGACTCTCAAAGTCTCTCCCCTGGTCAGAATAGATTCTTTGTGGAGCCCCATAGTGAACAAAAAAGTTCTCTACCAGTACTTTTGCCACGGTAGATGCTTTCTGGTCCTTGGTGGGGAAAGTCTGAGCATACCTTGTAAAACGGTCTGTGACCACCAGCACATTACTAATATTTCTCTGATCTGGCTCCAAACTCAGAAAGTCAATATAAACCATCTCCATGGGGGCGCTGGTGGTGATGTTAACAAGTGGGGCAGCCCTCTGGGCAAAGGCATTCCTCTGTAAGCAGCGGCTGCAAGTTTGAATGTGTTGCTCAACATCAGCCCCATCTTAGCCAATAGAATCTGGACTTCACCCAGTCAAGTGTTCTGTCTATACCAAAGGTGCCCACATGGTTGTGTACGGAACTCAGTACCAAGTCTCTGAAGGTAGTGGGCAAAACTAACTGCCGCTTGTCTACTTGTCCCCTCTGTCACTGTTTCTCTGTATAGCAGTCAATTAATCAATTTCAGTTTAGGGCCTTCCTTGTATAACAATGCAGTTCTCAAATCAGTGGAGTGCAACTTGGACACATCTTTCCTGTGGGGGCTTCTAGAGATGATTTGATCATCAGGATCTCAGGATTGAGCCCGCTGAAGACTGTCATTGTCGAGTTGAGGCAGTGCAGCAATAGCTAATGCAGAAAAGTGGCAATAAGCAGCAGGTATGCAATTCTCAGAGGGCCCAAAACAATCCACTGCGTCCGTGGACATTTGGTCCTCCTGGTCAAACTTCTGGCAGAGTGCTCGAATATCAGGTTCTGACAGTCTGATTCAGTCATTCTGGGAAACAGGCCTCCGGGAGAGAGCATCAGCATCTATGTGGTTCAGGCCTGCTCTGTATTCAACAGCGTAATCATATGTAGCTAATGCAGAAAGCCACCTATGGCCAGTAGCATCCAACTTGGCTGAAGTCTGCACATAGGTCAAAGGATTATTATCAGTTTTTACCAGCATCTTAGCCCATACAAGTAGCGTGGAATTGATCAACAATGGCCCACTTCAAAGCTAGGAACTCTAACTTATGTACAGGATAGTTCTTTTCAGATGGGGTCAGACTTCTGCTGGCAAAGGCCACTGGTCTCAGGCCATTCTCGTGCTCCTGGTACAACACTGCCCCCAAACCTTGCAAGCTAGCATCAGTGTGTAGGACATGGGGTTTTGCTGGATCTGCATAGGCCAAGACAGGAGCGTGGGTAAGTTGATATATAATCTCATGAAAACCAGCTTCACAATCAGGTGTCCATCGTGCCTCAAAAACTTAATTGGGATGGAAATACACTCTCTCAGTCTCAGGGGAAGCCACCCTCTTGTGTTTTTTTCCGGTATGAGGGTAACCTTGAGTAAGATTAAGTACAGGACAAATCACTCTCGAACAGTCCTTGATGAACCGGCGATAGTAGCCACAGAATCCCAGGAATCTTTGCAGTTCTTTTAGATTGTGGGGCTGTGGCCAGGTGGTCAAGGCCTCAACTTTACTCAGGTCTGTTCCTATTCCCTCAGTGGACACTATGTGTCCCACATACACCTAGCTATCATGTCTTCCTATAATTATATTCTCCTGCCCTTTCTTGCCCTTTCCTTGCTCCCTACGTTATGCCATCTTCCAATTTCCTCCCATCCCTCTCCACACTGTACTCTGGTCCTCATGTCCAGCTACCCTTCATCTAGTACGGCTGCAATCCCCACTAAATGGTGCCATCTGGCAATGGACTGTATAATAAGGAATAAATATGGTGATGGCCTGGGTATGACTTGGCACCTACTCCTGACCAATGCCTCTCAATGGGTTCCTAGATGCCTGCATTGGTCCTACTCACATAAGCAGCGGAGACGTACTACTATAATCTGTGGCATTTGACTCTCAGACTTCTGCTCCTCCTTCTCCTAATGTTTGGCTGTGTACACCCAAATCCTGGCCCTATCTTCTATAACACAAAAAAGTCAGCCAACAAGGCGGAGGGGCTCACTATTATCACTCTGAACATCTGCAGTCTCCTACCTAAACTGGCCTCCCTCCAAACCTTTTGCCAGCCAACATAACCCTGATATCCTGGCCATTATTGAAACTTGGCTGACACCTAACACCCCTGACCATGCCATATTGTTACAAGGCTACAAACTATTCAGACTGGACAGGACCTCAAAAAGGGGTGGTGGTTGTGCTATATACATAAAGGATATTCTCACATGCCTCCCTGTCCCGTTTTCCACCACTGATACTACTGTTCGGCTCCTCCCAATCAAGCTACTTCTTGGTGCCACAGCAAAGTCCTCACAGTTACTGCTATTTATATTCCACCAAAAGATCCAAGGGCGGTCTCCTGACTGTACTTGAATTTGTCCGATCTCAGCCTACTGAGGCAGAGCTCCTACTCCTTGGTGACTTCAATATTAACTGCTATCACCTGACTCAGGGTCAACTAAGGATGCCATCCTTGCTGCAAATCTCACACAGCTGATCAATTCACCCACTAGGAAAAACTATAAATCTGGAAACAGCACCCTTATTGACTGGATCCTTGCAAATCACCCTACTCGAATAAATAACGTTACCATGCTCCCGGACTCTCTAAGCGATCGCTCTCCCATAAAATGTACTTGGTCAAATAAGTTCAGAAAACCTCCTCCTATAACCATCTCTAGTAGAGTACTACCTTTCGGCAACCTTACTCAACTTAAGGATAATCTTAGGCAGAAGGATTGGTCTCCTATGTACAACACTCAAGATGTAGACGAGCCCTACATCACTTTATCCAACATTTTCAATGCTGCCTGTGACTCTATGCTACCTGTAAAAAGCGTAAGTGACGCTCTCTAATCCTGGATCACTGTGCCAAACTACTGTCACTTCTCAAAGGTAGGGACCACCTCTGAGCTATCGCAGAACCACTGGCTCACTGTCTGACATCTTAAAGTACAAACAGGCTCAAATCACTGCACCAAAGAGACTGCCGGATGAAAGTTCTTACTTCAAGGTGCCCTCTCCAACACCTGGGGGGAAGGCAAATCCTTCTGGGACAACTTAAAAAATATTACAGGAAAGCAGGCTAAGGCCTCTCCTACTATACTTACTGTTGATGGTACTACTACCCTGGACCCGCTGGTCATCGCAAATACCCTTAATGAGACATTCACTGACCTCAGCGGTGTCCTCCCATCTGACTACTTCTCTAACACAGACACTACTATCCCCATATCCCATTCTGCCTCTCCAACCATCCCGCCCTTCCATCTCAAAATTGTTAAATCACACGAAGTCCATAAACACATAAAGAAGGCAATCTCCAAATCTCGGACAAGCAGTGACTCTATCGACCTTAAAATACTGTCCCTTACTTTGGATGAAGTTTTACTCCCCCTCACCAGATTATTCAATCTCTCCCTCTGCTCCAGTAAGTTCCCCAGTATATGGAAAGCTGCAACTGTCACTCCTGTGCACAAAAATGGTGACAAGTCCCTGCCTGGCAACTACAGACCTATTTCAATATTACCTTCCCTCTCAAAAGCTCTTGAACGTATTGTGGCAGACCAGCTTACGGACTACCTGCAGAAATATAACATCCTCTGTGCCCAGCAACATGGATTCAGACTCGGACATAGCACATTGACAGCCCTCCTTGAATTCTCAGGCGCTATCCACAAGGCCTTGGACAAGGGACTCCTAACTGGAGCTGTGTACATTGACCTAACGAAGGCTTTTGACACGGTACATCATGGCCTACTCAACAGTCAGCTGCAATCTCTTGGGCTCTCCCTGGGCGCAGGGGTCTGGATTAATAATTACCTTACACAAGCTCCCAAGTTGTAAAATAGTCAGGTGTGCTCTCAGAACCTAAGCCTGTCCTCGGGAGTTCCACAGGGATCCATTCTAGGTCCTCTCCTCTTCAGCCTCTTCCTAAACTCCTCCCTAAATCCTGCTCTGAGCAAATTATTCTCTCGCTGGCGATGCTGTGATTCTATCCTCTCATAAAGATCCTATCCCTTATGCCTAAGCCTCCAGCATGCCTTTGCTGGTGTTGAAAAGTGGTTCGTGACACATAAGCTAGTCCTAAACCATAAAAACAAAATCCATGCTTTTCTCAAGTCCACAAAACAAGAAAGGCAAACACCACTCACCATCAACACATCCATGGGATCCACTCTCGAACAGTGGTTACCTTCAAATATCTTGGAATCACCTTGATCAGGGACTCATCTATGCAACCATATCGATAGCACAGCCAAAACTATCAATCAGCGACTTGGGATATTGTGCGGAACAGACAGTTTCTCACCTTGCCAGCACTGAAGCTAGCTATTCAATCCTCAATCATCTCAATTGTTGACTATGGCCCTAATTGTCTATGGGTCTGCCTCTACAAGTGCGCTTAAGCGTATTACATCCCTTAACAAGGCCTGTCGGTTGCTCACTGGGGCTCATCAATATACTCACACTTGCAACTGTATGCTGAAACTGGATGGCTTCAACTCTCAAACCGACTAAAGTACCTTACCTGCCTTATGGCCAAAAAATCCATCTTGGGCCTCATTCCACCCTGCATTCAAGACCTGATATGCCAGAACACAAGTGTTCGACCCACCAGAAGATCTGAAAATCAGTCCCTTCAGGTCCCTTGCTGCCGGACTTCCCAGGGCCAGAGATCATTTGCCTATCGTGCCCCTTCCTGGTTAAATGCACTTAGCACCTCTATTACCTCCTCTACCTCTCTAGGTGCATTTAAATCTAGCCTATTCTCTCACCTTACCACCTCTAACTCCTGTGACTGCTTTGACTAATTTCTCTCTAGTTAAGTTGTTGCTCTCCTGCCCTAATTACCTGACAAAGGCCCGGTAGATGACTCCTTTCCACTACCCGTGGTTGGCTCCTCCCTCCTTTCTTGTATATACCCTATTCTTCACATTATCTTCCTGCTTCCCCATTTGATTTGCCTATTGATTTAATGTGTTTCACCTCGTAATTACTTGTCTTTGCACTAATGTTTTCTTCTCTTTTTTGATATTTGTTCAGTCTATGTGTATAGTATTCCACAATGTACTTTACTTGTGTCATTCATTGTAACCTTATTGCTTGTACCTAATTTGTCGCGGAACCTTTGTAAAAGAGCCTTGGCTCAAAGGTATTAATTCCTAGTACTCAATAAACAATCAATAAACATACTTTACAGAGGTTTGGAAGAACTGACATTTATCGATGGACAGTTTAAGGCCAAAGTCTTCCAGTTGGTCCAACACTTTGAAAAATCTGCTCTCACGTTTCTCCAGTGAGCTGCCAAACATAATAACATCACCCAAGTACACCAGGCACTCCAGCAAGTTCATGTGCCCCACTGCATGCTCCATCAGTCATTGAAAAGTGGCTTGGGCACCTGAAATCCCTTGAGGCATCCTCATTAACTCATAGAAACTAAGAGGACAGATAAAGGCTGTCTTCTTATGGTCTTCTGGGGCCTTCGGGATCTGGTAGTACCCACTGCGAAGATCAAACACTGAGAACCACTTGCTACCATTCAGGCAGTCTAAAGCATCCTGAATGTGGGGCATTGTATACTGATCAGTGATAGTCCACCGGTTCAAGGTGCGATAATCCACACACATTCTTACTGTCCCATTCTTTTTTCTCACTACCACGATAGGTGAGGCATATGGGCTTCTGGATTCTTGTATCACACCAGCAGCAAGCATCTCTTGCAGATGCCGTCTTAAATCATCTATGTCAGCAGGTGCAAGGCGGCGAGACCTCTCACGAAATGGCCTTTCATTATGCAACCGGATATGGTGCTCAGCTCCTTGCACTCATCCCACATCCCATTCCTTTAAGGAAAATACTTCATCTCTCTGGGCAAGCTTCTCACTGATCCTTATTTTCCATTCAACTGGCAAAGGGAGTCACTGAAATCGAACAAGTCGAAGTCACTCTGTCACTCTTCTCCAAACTCTTGTTACTGGGTAGCACTACAGTATCTGCACAATGTACATTAGCCAGGATGCAACCTCTGTTTATCCAAATCTCTCTATCAGACACGTTATGAATTTGGACCATTTCTCGTCTGGCATAAGCATGGGCTCTGGCAGGCAAAATACTAGGCTTGACCAGCAGTCCTTCTGGCAGTTTCCCATCACCTGGTGCATCCAGCATGAATTTTTTATTCTTGACATACTTTCTGATACGGACCTCCCCCTGTAAGGTACACTGGGCATTTGGAGCCAAGATCAGGGACTCAGGATCCTTCTTCCAGACAATTCCAACTGGTTCCTCGGGATCCACTCCTTCAGCATCTTTCTCTGTGCCTCATAGGCCTTCTTGATCAAGGCCAGAATTCTCAAAGCTCTACCAGTCCTTGACCCCTGTTTCTCATAACACAACTGTGCCAACTGTCCAAACATATGCGCATTCATCTCAATTAGTAGAGGAACCCCATCATACAGTCTGGTAGGGGGACACACTAAGGCCAGTGTCTCTACTTGCTCAGCCACTCCAGCCACGGAGGTGGGGAAAGACAGCCAAATTCGGATATATCCGGAGTAGGGGTAGGCCTTCTCACTTAACCCCCAGACATGCAGTCCTTCCAACGGTTGTAACGGCACATCAAGCAGGTGCTTCTGATACCAATCCTGGAACATGTTCAAGACCTTTGAGTAATGGTGACTTGTAATAGTCACTGACAAGGTGCACTTCATTTGCAGAAGTACAGCAAACAAGAGACAGGATGATTTTTGCCACACCGTGAAATGTTGGTGGCAGGTTTGTAAGACTTCTGATCAAAAATATGGCATCAACCACAGTGGCATTTACAGCATCTGGGTGGCTACTTTAGACTCTGGTCTCAAGTTTCTTCAGCAGTGCTGACTTCATTGTTTTGTTCATTGATCCATCAACACTTCCTAAGGAGAGGGGTACCAGGTAGGTACCCACCATCATAAGTTCAACTGTTGAAGATGCAGATAGATATAGCAATCATCCAAAGAGGTTTCGAGTTCCTTTCAACTCAACGATTTTCTTTTTCTTGTTCTTAATTTTTGCCTTCATTGCATCATGTGCAAAGTTCTTCAACATGTAACTTTTGATGGGTTTCTTGAACCTACTGCCTTTGTTAATGCATTTGTCTCTAAACACGTGATACATCTGAGTACCTATCTCAGTAACCTGTAACACTTCATTTGCTACCTCTTATGATAATGCTTTTCCACTACCTATTGTATAAAGATTGCTGTCCTCAAACACATCCCAGAATGGATTCATGGAGGAGTCTATTGTGTTCAACAGCTTGTTCAGATCATTTGAATCTCATTTAACTCTAAAACTCTTCAGCTCTTGGCTGGCTTCTTCATGGCTGACAAGACCAACTTTTTCCATAAGACATCCAACAATTTTTCTTTGAGCTGGTCGTAGAATGTTCCAGCTCTCGTGCATTGATGTTCTTGTGTCAAAGAAGAAATCCTGGTTAGTCTTGATGCAGCATCGGCATTAATTGTCTGTTCCAAAGTCAAGTCTATGTCATTTCTGCTAAACCCTCTCTTTGATCTTACAATGGTTTATGCTCCATTCTTATATTTTTTCCTTAGTCCAGGGTGGGTCTCATCCATGTTTAGCAAATTCATAAGGTACAGGGTCATCCACTTGGCACAGTTGTGGTGCCCAGTTGTGAAGAAAAGAGGTATCATCTTCTCTAAGCTATATACAAAGGGAGGCAAGTCATGTGTCCTGATGGAACGGCAGAAGAGTTGGCACAACTCTACCAAACTGCACTACTGCAGTCAAAATTGGGCAGTTGCGCCATACTCACCATGGTGTGTAGAATCTGAGAATGTTTCATATGCTTCCATAAATGTCTTGAACTCAGCTGTATTCTCTAGGTCCACCACTGAGGAAGGTGATGGGTCATTAGGTAGCTGTTGCAGATGCTTTGATATTTGAAAGTCTGACAAACGTTTATATTGTATAAAGCACTGCAAATGTTTAATTCTGAATGCTGCTAACAGCATCAGGTGAAACCTCTTTGCCCAACTGAAAATGTTCCTTGAAGAAGTCCATTCAGGGATCCCAGTGCCAATACACCACTTTCAACAAGAATGTGGTCTCCACCAGAACCATTCAGGAGGTATACAAGACCTCTGCAATATGCTAATTTTATATGGAATGGTCCAAACATATGAAAAGTCTGTCATAATTCCGGGACTTTGTGGACTGAATTTGTAGCGCAGGTTTTGCTATGGCCAAGTCATAAGTAATAGGAATATAGTCCTCCTGGCATTCAACCATAACCTTGATAGCAGTATTCATGGTGTCTTGCACTACATCAAGTTTTGTAGGAGGCTTTCCCATAGGGTCCATGTATGATACAATCTACTGTGGCAGGCCATCTACAGAAACAAGGGCATTCCATCTGTGCCACATTGGAGAAGCATCTACACTTGCACAGGATATCATCCAGGCAACGTCCCTTCTCTCAGCTTGCATGAGGTTTTTTGGTTCAGAGCTTTCTGTTACCTTATATTGATGCTATCTTATTTTTGGTTTTCCAGATATATATGGTCAAATGTCTTTCTCGCCAATATCTAGAGCTCTTTTCCTCTGAGATGTCTGAATGCGCCTGGGTATAGTGTCTTGTTCCTGTTGTGCCACTGGCTGCAATATCTGCTTCTTTACACTTGGCAAATAGTCTTCATCGAAATCTTCAACCTTTGTCTTTGATGTTCTGCATCGTTTGCTCTTTGATGTTAAAGATGGCCCTGCCTGGTCGTGGGCATCAACTTCTGATCTTTTCTTATCTGTGTTTCTTTCTATTATGTGTGTTTCATTTCTTGCTGGCACTTAGTCATCCGTGTGTGTTCTTGTCATAGCTTCTTCAGACCCTTCTTTGGGTACAGCTATCTCCTCAATACTGGATGGTACTGTAGTTTCTGTTATATTCACTGTCTTTTAAGTCTTGCACTCTTCGTGATGCTGACTGACCCGCTAACATTTAGTGCTCGCTAATAATTCAGTGAATGACAAAGAAAATGGAGCAATATCAATGACCAATGAAAACAAAGTTTAATTAACAGTATACATCATAAAAAATACCCAAAGAAATCACAGCAAAATCACAGCAAAACAAACAATGAACTCTGAACAAAAAAAAAACTGTATTATGAAAAAAAACTGTTCATACTCAACGAACTGCTCTGAGCTGCTTCTCATATTCGGCATTTCCCCAAAACATTACTCCTTTCTTTACCCACCAAAGAATCAACATAATTATAGAAAGAAACGATCAACAGAGCAACACAGCACAAACAACAATGGAGACAAGTGCGGGCTAAGGCTAAGCTGTGTTTTTTAATTTAATATGCTTTATTGTTTTTTTCATATAAGCAAACAAACAAGGGTATACAGGCATATAAGCAGGCAGTCCATACAAAATACTCACAACACAAAACATCTAACCTAATACAAAATACAAATTATATAAACTATTTACAAAGGTCCCTTCCCCCATAAACCCAATCCTCCCCAGGCCAAGCAAGATCATTCAATAAATTAAGGGATGGTCTATTTGTCTGGTAAATGAGGTAATTTAGATTAAGGCTTCCATATAGTTAGTAAAGCATCCAAGGGTCCCCAATTAGTGTGATATGTAATCTCTCTTCACCATTGAGGTAATGGGTTTTTCCAACAGGAGTGCCTGTAAGATTTCTTTATGCTATTCTGAGATCAATGGGGTGACTCATCTTTCCAGTGTCTCATAATTAACAATTTGACTGTGGCAGCAATTAGAACCATATGCATTTTCTGCACTTTGGGGGTGCCAGGTGGAAATTATTTAATAAACACACCTCTGGGGTGAACAAAGTGTCAAGCCGGGAGTGAGTCTAACTGCCCCTAATGGATTGCCAGAAAATCTGAATTTTAGAACAAGTCCACAGCATATGATATAGGGTTCCCAGACAGTCAGCACATCTTGGGCACATGGGAGACGAGAGCCTACCTATCTGATAAAGTCTGACAGGAGTAAGTTATAAATTATGCACTATGTTAAACTGAATGTGGCGTAATCTATCCTGTTTCACTGATTTGTACATGCACTGCCAGACACTTTGCCAAAAGTTGTGGTCCGGTACAAGAGAGAGCTCTTGGGTCCAATAATAACAGACACCTTGGGAAAGATGGGGATCTATATCCTGCAATGCTTTGTATAATTTGGAAACCGCATGAGGCTGATTCACTACCTCAATGATCGAGAGCAAAGAGACCCTTGGGCCTGTGCATCTCGTCCTTTGCCCAGGAAGCCTAACAGTGCACCTTTAAACTGGATTTATTTAAAAATCTGGCAGTAATGGCACATAAAATAAAGCTGATATACCTGCAATGTCATAATACCATCTGCAGGGTATACATCAGAGTTTTTTTTGCCGATTAAATGGGGCCAATACGAGGCCAGCATTGGTTTAGATCCAATTTTAAAGTGAGGGTTGCCCAAAATAGGCTGATCAAGGGAGACATGTCAATTGATAGAGAGGTGGGCTTGTAATTGATGCAAAGCTCTAAGGGACCAACCAATTGGGGTATTCCATAGCAGTCTAGGGAGTGACTTATGTATAGTGTATACCAGGGACACCAGGGAGCAGCAATGCTGTTCAGCTAGGTATTTCTCTATAAGAAGCCAAAGAGGAGTATAAGCGTGAAGGTCAACAGAATCTGCTTAACTTATTCAGTGAGCCAGCTTGCTGAGATGGTGGGTGCAATAATATATGAAGAACGAGGGGGCTGCCAGTCCACCATGGGATTTGGGGGCTGTAAGTTTAGTATAAGCTTGGCGAACACCCCCCCCCCAAGTAAAGGATTTGAGCAGCTTCTGAAGTTTAAGGAACCATGTTTTAGGAAAAAAGAAACCTAGCATGCCAAATGGGTACAAGAGACAGGGGAGTACATTCGTCTTGACAATATTAACTCTCCCCACAGTGTGGGAGGAAGTCGCCCATCAGTCTAAGTCTAGTTTAAGGGTATTCAGCAGGTCTGAAAAGTTAGCTTTAACATCATGGGCAAATCTCTGGAAATTCCAATCCCTAAGTAAATCAGGCTCTCAGGTTCCCATGAGAGGTTATATAGTGCCATATCATGACAAGAAACATGCCCATTAAGGGGAAATACATTGGTTTTTGAAAGGTTAAGCATATAGTAAGACACCATGGAGAATGCCTCCTCCTCCAGTAAAAGCACTGGGATACTGTCCCGCGGTTCCACAACATGTAATAGTAAGTCATCTGCATAAGCAGAGAGAGCGCATCGACAGTCTCCAACTTGAATGCTTTTTAAATCTGGGTGTGACATGAGCCTTCTAATCAGGGGTTCTAAATAGAGGTTGAATAGCAGGAGAGAGCGGGCATCCCTGTCTGGTGCCCGGCTTAAAGAGAAAGATGCCGAAAGGATACCATTGCACCAAATTTGTGCTGTTGGAAAAGTATAGAATTCTGATCCATGTCAAGAAAGTTTTGGGAAAACCAAAATACTTAAGGGCCGTAAATAGGAAGTCCCAGGAGACCCTATCAAAGGCCTTCTCCACGTCGAGGACACAAACACCAATGGGATATCTGAGTCCTTCGATGCAGAGAGAAGATGCAAAAGCTTACGCATATGGTCTCCCAAGGATCTTCCAGTCAAGTAGCGTATTTGTTCCTGACTAATAAGACCTCCCATAAAGGGTTTTAACCTATTGGCAAGAACCTTAGCCAATATCTTAACATCAGAGTTAAGAAGGGAGATTGGCATATAGTTCTCCAGATATTGGGGATCCTTACCTGGGTTAGGTATTAGGGTAATGAGGGCATTCAGGAAATTTGACTCTGATAGACTATTTTCAAACCAGAAATTGTAAACTTCGGTAAGCAGGGGAGTAAGTTCAAAGAGGCAGGATTTATATAAGTTGTTAGGAAAACCATCAGGTTCAGGGACTTATCCAGTGGGAGTTGTTTAATGCCTGCTCCACCTCCTAAGGGTGCGACAGAGTTTTCCAAGATCGCTGTTGCATCAGGGATAACTTAGGAAGGTCAACAGTGGCCAGATACGCAGCAATGTTACTATTAGTGGGCGTTCAGCTACGTTTTCAAAATATAGAGAGCTGAAGAACGGTCATAGACCTATTACTATATCCTCAGGGGTAGTGACTAGGGGACCGTTTTTGTCAAATTTTAATCCTAGAGTAAAGCAGGAGGCTTCAGCTTGTTTTAGCTTGATAGCTAGTAGTTTGCCTGCTTTTTCACCTGAATCCAGATATTTCATTTTAATACGTTTCAAGGAGAGTTCTGCCCTCCTGTACATCAGTTCAGAATACCTAGCTTGTAGGCTATGTAGTCTGATCCAGTCTGCCTCTGGGGACTGGGGACCAAGTGAGGATTCAATCTGTCTAACTGACTTAAGTAGTAGTTCTGATTGTTTTTGAGCTTGCCAGAATTTAGTAGTTGCAAGACGTAAACATTCTTCCCTTAGGGCACACTTCAAGGCAGCCCAGAGTATGTCAATTTTCGGTAAGGACCCCTTATTAACCTCTAAAAACCAGGATATAAAATCCTTGACCAGTAATAGGCAGTCTTGCTTTTGGAGAAGCTGCATATTTAGGCGCCATAAGATATTTTTTCTGATGCCTGGCCTAAGTATGAAAGTCATATAAACAGGCGAGTGATTGGATATAACCCTCACATGTATACCAGTGTCAATTATACCAGGTAGTACAAACTAGCTTAATAGGATGTAATCTATCCTGGAGTACATTTTATGGGGAGGGTGGTAAAAAAAAGGAATATTGGCATTCATCTGTATTTAGTACCTTCCAGATGTCTATCAGATTCACCCCAGTCATAAGGTCCTTTAAAACGAGTTGGGCAGGAGACAGGCCATCTTTTCAAGGCTCTGATTTATCTTTATTGGGCTGCAAGGAGATATTCCAGTCACCTCCAAGGATTATTAATTTGGGAGAATTTAAGGCAATAAAACTGAGCAGGTGGGTGAAAATTGAGGAGAATCTAGGTTTGGGCCATAGATTGCACCCAGGAGGACTGGTTGAGATTCTAATGTCCCATGAAGCAGTATATATCGGCCCTCAGGGTCCCAGATCTCCTGTTCCATTTTAAAGGAGACTTCCTTGGAAATCAATATAGTTACATCTCCACTATCTGTGGACGCTCTGGATCCATAGGCCTGTCCCACTCAGCTCTTACAGAACAGGAGGGTATCCTCCCTGCCAAGATCGTTCCTGCAAGCAGGCAATTCCTGCCTTTAAATGGAATAAATGTTTGAGTATCACTTGCCTCTTGCATTTGTCTTGAGCTCCCCTTACGTTCCAGCTTATAATCATGGAAAGGCTACTCATTAAATATTTTTATAAGTAGGTAAGGGAAGTTTTGAGTGGGAGCATTGGAAACATTGGCAGTCAGGAAGTATAGAGTCTTGACCCCAGGCTGGGGGCTGTAAGACTGCCAACATCAACACTTCTAATATTGTTAACACCATTGAGCCAACCCCATCTATATCAAAAGCTTGGCCTAAATCACCCTCTCCCCACAGACCAAAGTGACAAACATAAACTCATACAGTGGAAATATATATGTTGAAAGCCCTCCTCGCTATCCATAACAATTTAAAACTTAAACCAAAATACGCCTTCTCCCCCAAATAGCGCAGGAAAAGGATAACCCCAATTCTATATCACTGTTCTCCTTAACCCACACCACCAGATGATGTTTAAACGCTGACCCAAGACCACAAAAATGGAAATTACGTACTTACCGTAATTCTTGATCTTCTTGGATGAAGTCTCCACCACTCATTCACACTAATGGGAGTATGCTGGAGGCGCTAGGACCCAGTGGGAGCAAACTTTTTCAGGAGGGCCGGCGCCTGAGATGGTGCCGTGAAGGAGACACTGCGAGTCCGCACATGTGGTAATGACTATCTTGGCGCCGCCCCTCCAACTGCCACAGTACCTTTTTTCCAAGGAGGTGCAGCGTAACTAACCTAGACAGGACTAACTTAAAACTGGACATAAGATAGTCTGAATGACCCGTGTAAGAAGGGTCAACAATAAAGTCTTCACAGCTCAGCCATTGAGGGAGTGAAGACGATAAACAGAGAAGTGAGCTCGGGGGACGGTGGGTAGGCGTGTAAATGAGAGGTGGAGACTTCATCCAAGAAGATCAAGAATTATGGCAGGTACGCAATTTCCATATCTTCCTGCACATAAAGTCTCCACCACTAATTCACAGTAATGGGAGAGTACCGAGCTAAATAATCCCCCGAGATGGGCGGTAGGAGAGAAAGAGCTCACATGCTTAGGACAGAAGTCCATTAAGAATGGACCTGCCAAATGATAGATGTCGTCTGGCATGGACGTCCAAGGCACAGCACTTAACGAAAGTATGCACGGTGCTCCAGGTAGCCGCACTGCAAATGTCTGCAATGGGCATGTTACAGATTTCCACCAGAGATGCTGCAACTGCTCTGGTCAAGTGAGAGTACACTCTGCCCTCCAGCTGACCTTGTGCCATAGAATAGCAGTGGTTAAGGCATACCACCAGCCACGCTTGAAATGCATCTAATAGTGACAGGTTGACCCCGGGTCTCGCTGAAGGAAACAAACAGTTGCTGAGCCTTGCAAATTTCTTTCATTCTATCTAGATAGAACTGCAATGCTCTCTTGACATCCAGCGACTGAAGGGTACGCTCCCCTTCATTCTGGAAGTTCGCAGAGTAGGTAGGAAAAACTAAAGGTTGGTTTAGATGGAATTCTGAGACAACTTTAGGGAGAAACTTAGGATGAGTCCTAAGAACTACTTTGTGCTTGTAAAATACAGTGTATGGGTGTCTGTGACCAGAACGTGTATTTCAGAAACTCTATGGGCCAAAGTAATGGCCACCAGGAAGGCCGTTTTCCAAGTCAGGAACTTCAACTCGCAAGTAGCCAGAGGCTCAAAAGGTTTACGAGGGACCATGTCTACACATGGTTAATGTCCAGGCTGCAAATGGATGTCTAATAGGAGGTCTTGTGCAGAATACCCCTAAAGAAAACTTTTACTATAGAGCAACGGGGCCAGTGACATGGAAAATACCAGCTCATGAAATGCTGAAATGGCACAAAGATGAACTTTGACTGTGGAGTACTGCGGACCTGTGTTTGAGAGGTCTAAGAGATACTCCAAGACTTTATTAGGTGGGTAGGAAAAAGGGTTCAAGAAGATTTTGCACCAGATAGAGAAACACTTGCATTTAGCCGTTTCGGTTTTTCTAGTGGCCAGCTTGTGCACAGCCAAAAGAATATTGAAACTCCAAGAGAAACACTGAACCTATTCACCTCTATCTCTTCAGGAGTCAAGCATGATGGTGAAGTGACCTCAGGCTGGGATGGACCACAGGACCCTGGGTCAGAAGGTTCATCTGAAGAGGAAGCATTTTCTGGGAGTTTCTGATAGCCTGTTGAGAAACATAGAAACACAGAATTTGACGGCAGAAAAGGACCGCTTGGCCCACCCAGTCTGCCCATTTCCCTACCTACTGGATAAGTTGCAGATCCTAGTTAACCAGCAGCCTACTTCTTCCTACCCCAACCCCCTAGAATTGCCTTATGACTGTCCCATGCATGCTTGAATTCCACCACTGATTTCGACTCCACAACCTCCTCCGGAAGGCCGTTCCATGCATCCACAACCCTCTCTGTGAAAAAATACTTCCTTAAATTACCTCTGAGCCCCCCCCTCTATCTTCAAATTGTGCCCTCTTGTTCTTGCACACCTCTTTTTTTGAAAGATGCTACCCTCTTGGACTTTGTTGATTCCCTTGAGGTCCTTGAACGTTTCTATCATGTCCCCCCTCTCCCTCCTTTCCTTGAGGCTATACATATTAAACTCCTTAAGTCTCTCTTCATATGTCTTCCGGTGCAGACCCTGCACCATTTTAGTTGCCCTCCTCTGGACAGCTTCCATCCTGTCTATGTCTTTGCAGAGATTGGGTCTCCAGAACTGCACACAGTACTCCAGATGGGGTCTCACCAGCTGTCTGTACAAAGGGATGATAACTTCCTGTTTTCTACTGGTGATGCCTCTCCCTATGCATCCCAGTATCCCCCCAGCCCTCCTTGCTGCCCTCTCACATTGCTTGCCCACCTTTAGGTCATCTGATATGACCACCCCCAGGTCCCTTTCCATTTTTGTTGTTGTTAGCATATCACCCCCCATTGTGTACTCTTCCCTTGGGTTTTTGTTTCCCAGGTGCATTACCTTGCACTTCTTAGCACTGAATCTAAGCTGCCATATATTTGACCATTCCTCTAACCTTGCCAAGTCCCTTCTCATCCTTTCCACCCCACCATGTGCATCAACTCTGTTGCAGATCTTTGTGTCATCTGCAAAGAGACATACTTTCCTTCAGTCCTTCTGCAATGTCGCTTATAAAGACATTGAAGAAGACCGGTCCTAATACTGAACCTCAAGTGTACCCCACTAGTAACCCTCCTTTCTTCTGAGTGGACTCATTTACTATTACTCTGTGTCCTATTCTCCAGCCAATTTTTACCCAGGCTGTCATCTTGGGACCCACTCCCAGGCTGGCTAACTTGTATATTAATCTTTTGTGTGGGCTGTGTCAAATGCCTTGCTAAAGTCTAGGTAGGCCATGTCCACAGCCCCTCCCTGATCTACTACTTTGGTCACCCAGTCAAAGAAATCTATCAGATTCGTCTGGCATGACCTTCCGCTGTGAATCCATGCTGCCTAGGGTCCTGTGCCCTCTGGCCTCTAGATACTGGAGAAGTCTTTCCTTCAGAAGTGATTCCATCATTTCCCTATCACTGAGGTTAAACTAACAGGTCTGTAGTTTCCTGCTTCTGCCTTGCTCCCACTTTTGTGAACGGGAATCACATCTGCCCTCCTCCAGTCCTCGGGTACCACCCCATCCTCCCATGATTTGTTAAAAAGGGTAGTCAGTGGTGTCACTTGTTCTACCCTTAGTTCTTTTAGAATTCTGGGAAGAATCCCATCAGGCCCCATTGCATTGTCCACTTTCAGTTTTAAGAGTTCTTTCAGAACCCTTTCTTCTGTAAATGGGCTGGTATCAACTTCTGTATCCAGAGTGTTTCTACTGTTTGTTTTAAGTACCTCCCCTCTTCATTTGTAAATACTGAGCAAAATATTTGTTTAGTATCTCTGCCTTTTCACAGTCTCCCTCTGCCCACCTCCCTCCCCTTTATTAAGCCTCACTATCCCTCCCTTGGTCTTCCTTCGCCTCCTGATGTACCTATAAAGGTTTTATCCTCTTAACTGAGTTGGCTATCTTTTCCTCGGTTTGGGCCTTTGCTGTTCTGACTGCCTTCCAGCCTCCTTTTGCTTTAACTGATACAGTTCTCTGTCCTGCTCCTTCTCACGATTCCTTGTACTTCCTGAATGCTTTTTCTCTTGAACCTTCACTGCCACTTCCTTTGAGAACCATAGTGGTTTCTTACATCGTTTTGTTTTGTTTATTTGCTTCACACAAAGGCTCGTTACCTCTGTGATGGCAGTTTTTATTATTCCCTATTGTTCTTCCACCCCTCCTTCCTGCCCATTTGCTAGTGCATTCCTTAGGCACTCACCCATTTTGGCAAAGTCAGCCCTCCTAAAGTCCAGTACTTTTGTCTTTGTATGGCTTGACTCTATTGCTGTGTTTATTGTGAACCACACTGTTCGATGGTCAGCTAGTTCCCAGATGGCTACCCACTTACATCTGTGATCCTCTCCATCTCCATTTGAGAGAATCAAGTCTAATATTGCTCCCTCTCAGTGGGCTCCAGTACTAGTTGTCTAAGGCATGCCCCTATACGGCACCTAGAATAACTGCACACGAAGTGGCAGCTGCAACTGCACTCCAGTTAACATCTGGCATATTCAGATCACCCATCAGCAATATCTCCCTTTTCTGCCATTCTAAGTATACTTTCTATCATTTCCTTGTCCATTTCCTCACCCGATAAGGAGTATGTATACCAACCCTTGTGATTGGTGCCATTGCCTGTCTCAAATTTACCCACAGTGCTTCTTCTCCTCCCTGTTTACCCTTTTGTTCTGTTGCTTTTTCCTTCCCTTATGTAAAGAGCTACTCCTCCTCCTCTTTTACCCTCCCTGTCCCTCCTATAGATAGTGTATCCTGGTATGTTTATGTCCTAGTCATGGTTTTGTGTGTACCATGTTTCTGTGACTGCCACGATATCCAGATGTTCCTCCTCCATCAAGGCCACTAATTCAGGAAGCTTGTTACCCAGACTATGGGCATTGGTAATCATTGCTCTCCTTTTTTTGATGGCTTTACCTTCTGTTGCAGCATCCCCCACTGACCGTTCTACTTCAGTTTTTTTCTCATTTAGTACCCTGTTTTGTAGGGAGAGGCTGGGATTTTTCTGCTGCTTGTCAGTGCCTCCCCCTTTGACTAGTTTAAAAGCTTGCCAATGAAGCATTTAAACCGATTGCTCAAAAGACTTGTTCCTTCCTGGACAGATGCAGACCATCTGCCAGTATAGGCTGGTGTCCTCCCAGGTGGAACCCCAGTCCCCAATGAAGCCAAACCCTGTGCTCCCACCATTTTTCAACCACTCATTAAACTGCATGGTGCTAATTACCCTCGCCTCCCCCATGCCTTTGACAGGCAGCACCTCTGAGAAGGATACTGTGTGTGCTACTTGTCTTAGGCCCCTCCCCAACTCTGCAATGTCCTCCTGCACTGCTCTAATCTCATGATGAGCCAAGTCATTTGACCCTAGGTGGACAATTACGTCCAGCTCAGACTCTCTTGCAGCTGTTCATATGATCCTGAGGATGCGCTTCCTGTCCCTCCAAGCCATGGCACCAGGCAGGCACCTTACTTCAGTTTTCCCAGCTCCCCCCAGTTCTATACCCCTAATAACTGAGTCCCCCACCAGGAGCTGCTTCCTTTCCCTGTGGTGTCCTCTGCCTCCTTCCTGTGGGCCTCCCTTGTGACAGTTGTCATCAGTCTTCTCTGCGGGTGCATCCATAGGGGAGCTATGCTCCCCCAGAATGGTGTATGGATTGTGGAGTGGAACAATTGACTGGGTGTGCCTCTGTTCCACCATTCTCAGCCTCCCTGAGCCCACTGTGGTCCAACTGCTGTGCTTTCTTCGCAACCTCTGAGGTAGTGGTGGTGGCACTAGTGCTCCCTGGATGGGGGAGGTTCCCTTCCTACTGTCCAGTGTAGCCTGGGGAAGGTTTCCTTACTACTGTCCAGTGCGGCCTGAAGACGGGCAACTTTCTCCCTCAGGGCAGATAGGTTGTTCGCAAAGAGGCAGCATCTCAGCCTCCAGAAAGACTCCGGAAGACTGCTGCCCCACAGCCATTACATTGCACTACTCCCCACATGTTTATCTACTTTTTTGTTTGTTTGTATTTGTGTGTGTGTGTGTGTGCGATGTGGCGGCTGTGTGATTGGTTATATAAAAATATATATTATACAATGTGTATGCTTATATTGTCAGTGCAGTGTGCTAGAGAGGATATGACAGTGATATGCACCTTGCACTCTTGAGGAAATGATGTCAGAACCTCAGGTATAAAGGAACTATTTCCAGGGTGGGTGGGGTGAGGGGTGGGAAGGGGTTGGGCCTAAACTGTGCCCTCACAAAACAATCAGCTAAAAGCTCTCACCCACCGCTGCGATGAGTGCCTTCCTGTCAGCAAGATACCCTACACAACAATTTGACAGAGAAAGTACCCTTCTAATCAAACAGAGAAAAATCCAGACATCCAAGTCAGACACAGGTAAACCTCTCCAGCCCCAAAACAGCCTGGTGGTTTGTTAGCCACAAAGGAAAATCAAATATGCAGTTATTTCAGCCCTTCTGAAGATGCTGACAAGATAAGAAGTTTTGAAAACCCCCTTCCTGAATTAAAAACTAAAACAATTAAACACAAAACAATACCACTGTAAAAGTGAGGAAAACTTATCTCAGATGTAAGCAAGAGAGAGATTAGTTACAGATATTTAGTCCAATATAGTATATCCCACGCAGCTTCTCAGTTGTTTCAAAGCACACCCAGTACACAACTTGGAAGAAGATGGACTTGAGTAGAGGAACCATATCTGCTGAGGCCAGAAGGGGTAATGAGAATCATTCTGCCCCCTGAGACTCCAATTTGAGCAGTACCTCTGAATAAGGGTAAGGGAGGAAAAGCGATAGAAAGCATTTTGTCCACATGCAGCAAAATGCATCCTGACAAAAATGCCAGGTTCTGCATTTCTGGAGCAGAAGAGAGGCAGTTTTGTGTTGAGTGGAGATGCAAAAATGTCCAGGTCTGGAGTTACCCACTCTTTGAAGAGTGATTGAACAACGGTTAAGTCAAGAGACCACTCATGAGGATCCACTTCCGTTCTGCAGAGATGGTCTGCCAGCTCGTTTTGTACTCCTGGCAGGTAAACCACCTGAATCAGAGCCTTGTGTTCTAGACACCATTCCCACACTCTCATTGCTTCCCTGCATAATGGGTAAGAGTGTGCACCACCCTGTTTGTTGATGTAGTACATCACTCCCTTGTCCGTTTGGAGGAGAATATTCTTGTGACAGAGTATGTCCTCCAAAGCTTGGACTGGTCTAATTTCCAGGATGTTTATGTGAAGTTGAGACTCGTCCTGAGTCCACGTACCCTGGGTATGGAGAGCCTGGCAGTGAGCTCCCCAACCCATCAGAGATGCATCTGTGGTAATGGAGATCTGATAATCCAGAGGGGCGAAGGGATATCCTTCCGAAGGTTGTCTTCCTGAGACAACCAGGTGAGCGACGTCTTCAGAGGTTCTGTCACCTTGATGAGAAAAGACCGAGGGTGAGTGGTTGGAGACCGCTGAGCATTGAGCATCCACTGAGAGGTTCTCATGTGAAGACGGGCCAAGGGTACAGTGAACACCGAGGATGCCATGAGGCTTAGCATCTGCTGCATCGAGATAGCTTGAACCGAGCTGTGTTCTCTGATGTATCGGGCCATCTGTAAGATATCGCTCCTTCTGTCCTCTGGAAGAAAAGCTTTGACACAGGAGGTGTCCAGAAGAGTTCCTATGAAGAGGAGCTTCTGAGAGGGATGCAACTGCGACTTGTTGAAGTTCAGCAAGACTCCCATAGAACTTAGGAAGTCTGAAGCCATGGCCACAAGCGCCAGAGTCTCTTGCCTGGAGGGACTTGCTAGGAGCCAGTCGTCCAGATATGGGAATACTTGTATTCCAATTTTCCTGAGGTGCACCGCAAGAATTTTATTTATTTATTTTATTTATTTAGTTATTGCACAACACTTTGTAGAAGCCTGAGGCACCAAGGATAGTCCAAAAGGCAGGACTCTGAACTGATAGTGTTGACCCAATGCCACGAACCTTAGGTATTTGTGGTACCTTGAGTGTATGAGAATGTGTTGGTAGGCATCCTGCATGTACAGGAGGCTAGCCAATTGTGTTGATGAATCAAAGGTAGCAAGGTATCAGTGATATCATCTTGAACTTCTCCTTGTGAAGGAACTTGTTTACCTTTCTGAGATCTAGAATGGGGTGCATGCCGCCATATTTCTTTGGGACCAGAAAGTAACTAACTAGAGTAGAATTCTGTGTTTCGTTGATCCAGCAGAACTGCTTCTACTGCCCTGTTGTTCAGAAGGCCTTGTACCTTGGAAGCAAGAAGGTCTGAATGTACCGCCGACAGTCTGCGCTGTCGTTTGGGAGGATGATCCGGAGGGGTTTCTGAAAGATTGAGAGTACCCCTCATGGATTATCCTGAGGACCCATTTGTCTGATGTTATAGATTTCCACTGGTTGTAGAACTGAGTCAGACATCCTCCCACTGCTTAGGAGGAGTCCCCCTCAGACAGCTGAGGTGGGACCTGGGCCGGAAACGCAGAAGGTGGCACTGGGCGCTTTTAGGGCTTGTGCCTTCTGCTCCACTTTCTTTTGCAGCTGAGGGTACTGGTTTCTGTTAAAACCTTCTCTGCCTTTGCCTAGAAAGGACTGACGGTTGTGAAACTGGCGCTTGTTTCCACCCTCGGGAGGGATGGGCGAGATCTAGCTGTCTTAATGGCAGACCTAGTCTTCCGTGTGGCCTCTAGTGCTTGCTCCACCTGAGGTATAAACATACATACCATTGAAAGATAAGGCCATGATTTGCTGCTGGGCATGATTCATGAAGCCAGAAGTATGCAGCCAAGAGTGGCAACGGGTGCAGATGACAACCACCGCAGCCCAGGAAGCGGTATCGAAGGCATCCATTGCAGCTTTAACCTGTCAGTTATTAGACTCGATACCCCTGGTTATGGTTTGAAGTAGCTCCGAGTTCACCTCCGACTCGGTCAGAGCTTCTACCATTGCTTTGAGCGAATGCCAAAGGACATACTCATATTGAGAAAAATAGCCCTGGTAGCTGGCAATGCGCATGCCCAGGGTTGAGGCAGCAAAGATTCTCTTACCTAAGGTGTCTGTCTTGCGAGATTCTTTGTTTATAGGCCAGGCTGTAAATTCCTGAGGTAGGACAGCCTTATAATTTTCTGCCAGGACCACAATGGCATCAGCAAAGGCTTGTGACGCCAAAATGGGGCAGTCCTTGGGAGCGGCATACTTCCTATCTATGGACTTGGCCACAGAAGGAATAAGAGCTGGATTCTTCCACACCATCTGTGAAATGGTCTCGAAAGAGGGCTGTACCAGAGGGGTTAAATCCATAGGGATTTCCAGAACATGAAGATATTGGTGACGCAAAAGCTTCCCAGGATCGGGATTTCTTGTGCAGCTTCCGGCTACATGGCTGCACAGGCATTGGGCTCCTGGACGCTCGTTGTATTAAAGTTGTAAAAATACCTGCAAACCTAGGCAAATTCACTGGAAGGCAACTTAATAACTAATGGCTGCAAGTAACCTGCGTGGGGGACCCAACAGATTTGCTACACTTCGCCCCAACACAGAAAATTCGGAAAGGGATGCTACGGATTCCCGAGCCTCCACACACCTACCTCAAGTGTCTAGGCCAAAGAGACGGAATAAACCCAAATCAAATCAGTCAGCTGAAACGGGAGAGTAAACTGGATAAAATACTGCAGGAACTCAAGGAGTTCAAGTCCGATTTTCAAAAATTCAAACAAACACAGGCATCCTTCCAAAAGGATCTTGCAGATCTACACTCCAAAGTTACATCCCTCGACAACCAGACGCTAGAACAGATTGCCATCACATCGCAACTACAAGACACCCTCAATCAAGTGGCTCACCTCTGTCAGCTCACTGTATATCGACAAGAAGATGCTGAAAATTGCAGCCACCATCAGAACCTACGGATATATGGTATCCCTGAAAATAGTGAAGGCCGAATTTGCTACATTTCATGGAGGCATTCCTTCGTGAGGCTCTCGCACTGCCCTCAGAGGACAACTCCGAAATAGAAAGACTGCACTGAGCCTTGGGCCCAAAGCCTACTCAGCCAACAGCACGTCCCAGATCCATCGTCATTAAATTCTTGCGATTTCAAACAAAAGAATGTATCCTAAAGCAAGAATAGGCCAGATCTTGCTTCTACTGTGGAGAATATCACGCTTTTTTTGTGGATAATGATTATGCCTCCATCACCATCCAGTGAAGACGGGTCTATATTCCACTATTCCCAATCCTTAGGCAACAGAAGAAAAAATTACTCACCTTAGTAATGTTGTTTCTTCTAATGGAGTCTTGCTATATTATGACATATGCAGTGAGTCCCAACCTTCGAACTGCTCCGGAGGTGAAAGAGTTAACTTTCCATGCCAGGCATGGAACCTTGAGCGCGAGCTCGGTTGAAAACTCTGTCTGTTGTTAATCAAACTCAAACTGTCAGATCTTTACGAGCAAAACTCACTAAGGTTCTGTGTGGAAGCCGTAAACCTACACTAGCCAACTGGCTACTAAATATAAGAACACATTTTTCTTGGTCCCAAAACAAAGAATGAAGTCAGGGGATCCAAAAAAACTAAAAACATAACACCCAAACACCCCAAAAGGAGGGGTGAAAATATAAAAGTAGGCATCTACTAAGTGCCAACACTGCACTGCCCACCCACATCCCAAAAGTAGAGGTTCTGAGAGGGCAGGCGGGAGTCACAATATAGCAAGACTCCATTAGAAGAAACAACATTACTAAGGTGAGTAATTTTTTCTTCAAACAACATGAAGTCTTGCTATATTATGACATATGCAGACTACACAGCAGTACCTCCATGGAGGAGGGACAGAACCTACTTTGAAATAGGCTCTGAAGCACAGCTGTGCCAAACCGAGCATCACTCCTAGCCTGGATGTCCAGGGAGTAATGCTTGGTAAAAGTGTGAACTGTTTTCCAGGTAGCTGCTTGACATATCTCTAGGATAGGGATGTCCCTGGCAGCAGCCAGAGACACTAGCTTTACCTCTGGTAAAGTGAGCCCTCAGGCCTGAGGGAGGAACCTTACCCAGTTTTTCATAGCAAAATTGGATACAAGAGACAATCCACCTGGCAATGGATCTTTTAGTGGCAGGTTTCCCTTTACCAACCTCACCATAAGTGAGGAACAGTTGGAGGGAGTCAAACCTGTGACCCTTGGTAGGTTCTATGTCGTAACGAAGGGCTCTTTTGACATCTAAACTGTGTAGTCTCCTCTCGCCAGAGTAGGAATGGTCAGTGAAGTACACAGGGAGAGACACAGATTGATTAAGGTGGAAGTCTGAAACCACCTTAGGCAAGAACTTTCTGTTAGTCCTGAGGACCACCTTATCTCTATGAAAGGAGATAAAATCAAGTTCTACTGACAATGCTTGTAACTCACTTATGCACCTGGCAGAAGTGATGGCTACTAAAAACACAGTTTTCCAAGTCAAGTATTTAAGCTCTGCTGAAGACAAGGGCTCAAAAGGGGGTTGCATAAACTGAGCAATGCAAATATTAAGATCCCAGGCAGGGGCAGGGGCACTGAATGGAGGGTTGGTGTGAAGCAACCCCTTGAAAAACTTGGAGAATACAGGATGAGCTGAAAGAGAAGAGGGTTTACCTGCTGATAAGAAAGCAGACACGGCTGCCAGGTGCACTTTTAGGGTAGCTGGCCTCAGCCCCAAAGTACTCAAATGCACCATATAATCCAGGACTGTGGGTAAGTCAGCAGATTCTGGGGGAATATGCTTGCCAGAGAACCAAATGGAAAATCTCTTCCATTTGGAATTATAAGTAACCCTGGTGGATGGCTTCCTAGAAGCCTTCAATATAGCACAAAGCACATTTTCTGGAGCTGGAAGGACACTACTTTCTTCAACTGTGAGCTGTGTGAGAAATTCTATATTGCACTTGATATCTGCAACAAACGTGGACTTTTGCTTAATTCTGTGGGAGGTGAAACTAACTACCCTTGGTAATTGCTTTTTATTCACATATTTATTTAGTGTTTAACCAAGAAGGGGCTTGCAAACTCTGTTTATCTTGTTAGTAACTTCAGAAAGATTTAAATACTGCATTTGGGTAGGTCCTTGGAGGTAGCTAGATTGTCTACTAGGATTTGCTGACAGTTAAACTATTTTTAAATGAATTACAGGTGGCTGAGGAGTTGAAAAAGAAACTTGCCAACTCTGCTTATCTTGGAAGTAACCGCATAAGTGTTTGAATACTGCATTCTGGTTGTCCCTTGGGGGTAGCTGGATTGACTACTAGGATTTTGGGACAGAAACCATTTTTAAATAATTTACTGGTGCGTAGGAGTTTGTGATAGTTAAACTCTTTTTAACAAAGTTACTGGGGTTAAGGAGTGGTACGAACATACGAACATACGAAATTTGCCAGCAGATAAAGGCCTAGAGGTCTATCAAGTCTGCTCGAATGTGCAGCTAGCACCCCTTATTCTGCAGCTGCCCCTCCCTTCCACCCTTCCCCTTCATTAACCCTCCCCCTTGTCCTGTCCCATCCTCCTTTGAAGCAGTCCACTGTTCTACTGCATACCACTTCTGCAGGTAATGCATTCCACCCAGCCACCACCCTCTCTGTAAAAAAGTGTCTCCTCATCTCCCTCCTGAACCTTCCTCGCTCCAGTCTCATATCATGGCCCCTGGTGGCCCTCCCTCCTTACTTTGAACAGCCCTCTGTACCTGTCTTGTTTATTCCTTTCATGTATTTAAGGTTTCAATCATGTCCCCCTGTCTCCCTCTCCTCCAGTGAGTACATGTTCAACTCCTTCAACCTCCTCTCATATGATAAGTCCCCAGACCCTTGATCATCTTTGTCGCCCCTGTGCTGCACTCCCTCCAGTAACTTAATGTCCCTCTCAGATACGGACGCCAGAACTGCACGCAGTACCCAGGTGTGGTCTAACTAATGACCTATACAGTGGCAGAATCACCTCCTCCCTCCTCGAGGATATACCCTTGCAATACAACCCAGCATTTTGTTGGCCTTTGCAGCTGCCTTCCTACACTGTGCCGAGTTGTTCATTGACCCTGTGATGAGCACACCCAGATCCTTCTCCTCCTCTGTCTGGGCTAGCTGCACTCCCCTAGCTGGTAAGTCCTCCTTGGGTTCTTCATCCCAAAATGCATCACCTGCACTTTTGGCATTAAAGCCCAGTTGCCAGGTGTCTGACCAGGTTTCAAGCTTTGCCAGATCATCCTGCAACCCCTGCCATCCCCCTAGGTCATCCACCACCGCGCCAACCTTGGTATCATCAGCAAACAGACTGATCTTGCTCTTGATGTCCCATGATATGTCTGCAATGAATATCCCAAACAACACTGGTCCCAACACCGAGCCCTGTGGGACACCGCTCGTCACTGCCCTTGGGTGTGAGAGCTCCCCACCCACCACCTGCCCCTGTGCCTACTAACTTCCTTCCCAGCCTTCCATGTGGCACTGAGTCGAATGCCTTACTGAAGTCCAGATACAGGACATCCACTGCATGTCCCCTGTCCAGTTGCCTAGTTACCCAGTCATAGAACCCGACCAGGTTGGTTTGGCAGGATCGGCCACGTATGAAGCCATGCTGTCTGCTGTCCTGTAGTCCTTTGGCCTCTAAGAGGGCCACCAGCCTCTCCTTCAGGATACTCTCCATTAGATTACCCACGATGGATGTGAGGCTCACTGGTCTGTAGTTTCCCGGTTCATCCTTGGGGCCACTCTTGTGGAGGGCACCACATGAGCCATCCTCCAGTCCTGAGGACACACCCAGATGTAGTGAGGCATTAAATAGGTCTGCCAAAGGTCCTGCAAGGACCTCTGCCAGCTCCTTCAGTACCCTGGGGTGGATGCCATCTGGGCCTGGTGCCTTGTCCACCCTCAGTGCCTTCAAACCCTCTCGAACTCTGCCCTCCATGATTTCCCCATCTGTCACCACCCCCCTCGTCTGCCATTTCACCCATCTTAGGTGTCACACCTCTTCTCTTTAGTAAATACTGAGCAAGAGTACTCATTTAGTGCTTCGCTTATCGATACCTACTCCCACCCCCCACCCAACCCTCCTTCCTAATCCTTACTATGTGGTCCTTACAGCCCTTTTCTCCCTGATGTACTTAAAGTAGTCCTTCTCCCTTCTTAATGCCTTGTGCCAGCCTGAGTTCAGTAGATGCTTTGGCTCCCCTTACTGCCCTTGTCACCTCCTTCAATTCTGTCAAGTACTCCTCTCTGTCCTCCCCTCCCTGTTTTCTTGTATTTCCTAAAGGCAGCTCTTTTCCTCTTACCTTTCCATGACCTCCTTGCTCAACCAGCTCGGTTTCTTAGCCCTAGCCTTCTTGCTCTGGGCTTTGCAGCAGAGTTTTGTTGCCTCCACTATCCCCAACTTTATGAGCTCCCATCTCTGGTTAGTATCCATACTAGATTGAATTCTGGCCAGGTACCCTTTACCACTTCCCCATCCTCCCAAAGTCAGCCCTCCTGAAGTCCAGCACTCTTGTGCCAGATTCCACTCCTTCCTTGCCCATATCCAATGTGAGCCATACTGAGTGATGGTCACTCCTGACAGTGGTTCCTCCACTGTAAGTTCTCTCACAAAGTCCCCATTTGCCAGCACAAGGTCAAGGGTATTCCTAACCTGGTTGGTTCACTGACCATTGCAGCAGGAAGCTGTCCTGGAAGGCATCCAGCAGTACCTGCTCCCTTCTGTTCCTGGTTGTTGGGTGCTCCAGTCCACTCCTGGCATGTTGAAGTCCCCACAATCACCACACTACCCTTCTCATGAGTCCTCCTGATCTGTCCCGTAGTTCCCTGTCTAACTCCTCCATCTGAGATGGTGGCCTGTACACCACTCCCATTCTAAGACTCCTATTCTTGGAATCCTGGATTTGCACCCAAAGTGACTCTGTACTACCCTCCTCCCTTCCTCCCTTACACACTTCAGTCCTTCCTTCACATATAGTGCCACCCCTTTCCCAGTCACCTGTCCCACAGAGAATAACCTGTACCCTGGTACAGACAGGTCCCAGTCATTATATTGGGTGACCCATGTTTCCGTGATGGCTGCAATGTCCACCTCTCCCTCTGCCATGAGAACCTGTAACTCTGCAGTTTTCCTCCCAAGGCTCCTAGCATTAAGGGTAACCACCTTCCACCCTTTCCCCTCCTCCGCCCTGCCCTCCTTTCCTAGCATCACCAATAGTACTTGCCATTTGTCCTTTGTCACTGTTATGGGGGTAAGCTCATATGATTTCCCAACCTGTGGTCTCTGCATATCTCTTCCCAACTGCCACCCCCCACTCTAGTTTAAACTCCCAACTTCCTCTATATATTCTTCCATCCTCTGCTTCAACACTTTCTTTCCTTCCTCACTCAATGTAGTCTGTCCTTGGCATAGAGACTACTGTCCTCCCAGGTCCCTCCCACCCCCCAACAGCCCATACCCTTCGCTCACAACACCAGGTTCTTAGCCATCTGTTAAATTCCTCTATTCTCAGCTTTCCTGTTGTGCTTGCCTTTGGCACCGGAAGTATCTCGGAAAAAGTTACTGATCTTCCTGCCCCCTCACATAATTGTGCTAGTTCCTCAAACCTCCTCTGGACTATATCCACTGTCTTGTCAGCCAGGTCGTTTGTACCAAGATGTATATAGTGGTCAAAGAAAAACCTGCAGTGTGAAACAGAAAAAGACAATCTTTCAAGCAACAAAGGGTGGTGGATCTAGGTTTACGTTTGTTTGTTACAATTCTTAAGATTTTCAGTGCAGGAAGAGTTTAAAGCACAGCTGACTTATTTTGGGGCTGACAGCTCTCAGAGCACAAACCACCAGGCCTGTTTTGGGGCTGGGGAGGTTTACCTGTGTCTGACTTGGATGTGTGGATTTTCTGTCTGATTAGCAGGGTATTTCTCTATCAAATTGTTGTGTAGGCATCTTGCTGACAAGAAGGCACGCATTGCAGCAGTGGGTCAGAGCTTTAGCTGATTGTTTTGCGAGTGTACAGTTTAGGCGCAACCCCTCCCACCCTCACCCCACCCACCCCTGGAAATAGTTCTTTTATACCTGGGTTCTGACATCATTTCCTCAAGAGTGCAAGGTGCATGTCACTGTCATATCCTCTCTAGCACACTGCACTGACAATATAAGCATACACATTGTATAATATAAATATACATCTATTTCTATATTACAAACCAATCACACACAAACATACAAAAAAAAAAAAAAATGTGGGGAGTAGTGCAATGTAATGGCTGTGGGGCAGCAGTCTTCCGGGAGTCTTTCTGGAGGCTGAGATGCTGCCCTATTTGCAGACAACTCTCTGCCCTGAGGGAGGAAGTTGCCCATCTTCAGGCCACACTGGACAGTAGTAATGGGACCTTCCCCCAGGCCACACTGGACAGTAGGAAGGGAACCTCCCCCATCCAGGGAGCACCAGAGCCACCACCACTACCTCAGAGGTTGCAAAGAAAGCACAGCAGTTGGACCACAGTGGGCTCAGGGAGGGTGAGGATAGTGGAACAGAGGCACACCCAGTCAGTTGTTCCACACCACAATCCATACACCATTCTGGGGGAGCATAGCTCCCCTATGGATACACCCGCAGAGGAGACTAAGGAGGCTGAGGACAACTGTCACAAGGGAGGCCCACAGAAAGAGGCAGAGGGACACCACAAGGAAAGGAAGCAGCTCCTGGTGGGGACTCAATTATTAGGGGATAGAACTGGGAGGAGCTGGGAAAACTGAAGTAAGGTGCCTGCCTGGTGCCATGGCTTGAGGGACAGGAAGCATCCTCAGGATCACGAGAACAGCTGCAAGGGATTCTGAGCTGGATGTAATTGTCCACCTAGGGACAAATGACTTGGCTATCATGAGGTTACAGCAGTGCAGGAGGACACTGCAGAGTTGAGGAGGCCTAAGACAAATGCACACACAGTATCCTTCTCCAGAGGTGCTGCCTGTCAAAAGCATGGGGAGGCGAGGTAATGGCCCATGCAGTTTAATGAATGGTTGAAAAAATGGTGTGGAGCACAGGGGTTTGGCTTCATTGGGGACTGGGGTTCCACCTGAGGACACCAGCCTATATTGGCAGGATGGTCTGCATCTGTCCAGGAAGGAACAAGTCTTTTGAGCAATCGGTTTAAATGCTTCATTGGCAAGTTTTAAACTAGTCAAAGGGGAGGCACTGACAAGCAGCAGAAAATCCCAGCCTCTCCCACAAAACAGGGTACTAAATGAGAAAAGACCGAGGTAGAACGGTCAGTGGGGGATGCTGCAACAGAAGGTAAAGCCATCAAAAATGGAGAGCAATGAGTACCAATGCCCGTAGTCTAGGTAACAAGCTTCCTGAATTAGTGGCCTTGATGGAGGAGGAACATCTGGATACCGTGGCAGTCACAGAAACATGGTACACTCAAAACCATGACTGGGACATAAACATACCAGGATACACTATCTACAGGAGGGACGGGAGGGTAAAAAGGGAGGAGTAGTTCTTTACATAAGGGAAGGAATAAAAGCAACAGAACAAAAGGTAAAGCAGGGGAGGAGAAAAGCACTGTGGGTAAATTTGGAGACAGGCAATGGCACCAATAATCCATACAGGGTTGTATACAGACACCATTCTCAGAGGAGGAAATGGACAAGGAAATGATAGAAAGTATACTTAGAATGGCAGAAAGAGGTGAGATATTTTGATGGTGATCTGAATATGCAGATGTTAACTGGAGGCAGTTACAGCTGCCACTTCGAAGGGTGCAGTTATTCTAGATGCCCTACAGGGGCATGCCTTAGACAACCAGTACTGGAGCCCACTCAAGAGAGAGCAATATTAGACTTGATACCTCAAATGGAGATGGAGAGGATCACAGATGTAGAGTGGGTAGCATCTGGGAACTAGCGACCATCAAACAGTATGGTTCACAATAAACACAGCAATGAGTCAAGCCATACAAAGACAAAGTACTGATTCTAGGAGGGCTGGGACTTTGCCAAAATGAAGAGTGCCTAAGGAATGCACTAGCAAATGGGCAGGAAGGAGGGGTGGAAGAACAATAGGGAATAATAAAAACTGCCATCACAGAGGTAACGAGCCTTTGTGTGAAACAAATAAAACAAAACAAGACGATGTAAGAAACCACTATGGTTCTCAAAGAAAGTGGCAGTGAAGGTTCAAGAGAAAAAAAGCATTCAGGAAGTACAAGAATACGAGAAGGAGCAGAACAGAGAACTGTATCAGTTAAAGCAAAGGAGGCTGGGAAGGCAGTCAGAACAGCAAAGGCCCAAACCGAGGAAAAGATAGCCAACCTCAGTTAAGAAGGGGGATAAAACCTTTACAGGTACATCAGGGAGCAAAGGAAGACCAAGGGAGGGATAGTGAGGCTTAATAAAGGGAGGGAGGTGGGCAGAGGAGACTGTGAAAAGGCAGAGATACTAAACAAATATTTTGCTCAGTATTTACAAATGAAGAGGGGTATAAAAAAACAAAAGAGTAACACCTGGATACAGAAGTTGATACCAGCCCATTTAGAGAAGAAAGGGTTCTGAGAGAACTCTTAAAACTGAAGGTGGACAAATCAATGGGGCCTGATGGGATTCATCCCAGAATTCTAAAAGAACTAAGGGTAGAACTAGTGACACCACTGACTACCCTTTTTAAAAAATCATGGGAGGATGGGGTGGTACCCGAGGATTGGAGGAGGGCAGATGTGATTCCCCTTCACAAAAGTGGGAGCAAGGCAGAAGCAGGAAACTACAGACCTGTTAGTTTAACCTCAGTGATAGGAAAATGATGGAATCACTCTAAAGGAAAGAACTGTCGAGTATCTAGAGGCCAGAGGGCAGGACCCAGGCAGCATGGATTCACAGCGGAAGATCATGCCAGACAGAATCTGATAGATTTCTTTAACTGGGTGACCAAAGTAGTAGATCAGAGAGGGCTGTGGACATGCCTACCTAGACTTTAGCAGGCATTTGACACAGTCCCACAAAAGATTAATACACAGTTAGCCAGCCTGGAGTGGGTCCCAAGATGACAGCCTGGGTAAAGAATTGGCTGGAGAATAGGACACAAGAGTAACAGTAAATGGAGTCCACTCAGAAGAAAGGAGGGTTACTAGTGGGTACCGCAAGGGTTCAGATAGACTGGTCTCTTCAATGTCTTTATAGCGACATTGCGGAAGGACTGAAAGAAAAGTATGTCTCTTTGCAGATGACACTAAGATCTGCAACAGAGTTGATGCACAGGGTGGGGTGCAAAAGGATGAGAAGGGACTTGGCAATTTTAGAGGAATGGTCAAATGTATGGCAGCTTAGATTCAATGCAAAAAAGTCATGCACCTGGGAAACAAAACCAAGGGAAGAGTACACAGTGGGGGAATAACAACAAAATGGAAAGGGACTTGGGGTAGTCATATCAGATGACCCAAGGTGAGCAAAGCAATGTGGAATGCAGTAGGGAGGGCTTGGGGGATACTGGGATGCATAGGGAGAGGCATCACCAGTAGAAAACAGGAAGTTGTTATCCTGTACAGACAGTTGGTGAGACCCCATCTGGAGTACTGCACATAGTTCTGGAGACCCCATCTCCAAGAGGACAGGATGGAGTCAGTCTAGAGGAGGGCAACTAAAATGGTTCAGGTCTGCACCAGAAGCCATGCGAAGATAAACTAAAAGAGCTTAATATGTATAGCCTTGAGGAAGGAGGGGGGGCATGACTGAAACTTTCAAGTACCTCAAGGGAATCAGCAAAGTCCAAGAGAATAGCATCTTTCAAAAAAGAGATATGCAAGAACAGCGGGCACAATTTGAAGACAGAGGGGTGGCTCAGGTAATTTAGGAGAGTATTTTTCACAGAGAGGTTGTGGATGCATGGAAAGCCTTCCGGAGGAGAGTTTGGGGAGTCAAAATCAGTGGTGGAATTCAGCATGCATGGATAGTCATAAGGCAATTTTGGGGTAAGGAAGAAGTACGCTGGTGGTTAACTAGGATCTGCAGCTTATCCAGTAGGTAAGGAAGAAAAATTACTCACCTTGTAATGTTGTTTCTTTCAATGGAGTCTTGCTATATTATGACAATTGCAGTTTGTCCCACCATTAGAACTGCCCCAGAGGGAAATAGTTAAATTCCATGCCAGGCATGGAACTTGAGCTTGAGCTGGTTAGAGAAGCTCTGTCTGTGTAATTTCAAACTGAAACTGTCAGATCTACGAGCAAAACTCACTAGGTTCTGTGTGGAGAGCTGCTTATGACAGCTTCACACTAGCCAACTGGCTACCTAAATATTAACACATATTAACATATTCCTGGTCCCAACACAAAGACTCAAGTCAGGGACCAGAAAATAAGATAAGAAAAAGATAAGACAAAACACAACACCCCAAAAACCCCCAAGGAAAAAGGGGGTAGAAAAAACATAAAAAGGGGCATAAACAAGTGCCCACACTGTAGTGCCCACCCCATACCCAAGTAGAAGTTCTGAGAGGGGCAGGCTGGGGAGGTCATAATATAGCAAGACTCCATTAGAAGAAACAACATTACTAAGGTGGTAATTTTTCTTCAAACAACATGAGACTTACTATAGCTATGGACAATTGCAGACTACACAGCAGTACCTCCATGGAGGAGGACAGAACCCACTTAGGAATAGGCTCTGAAGCACGGCTGTGTTAAACCAGCATCCCTCCTGGCCTGGACATCCAGGGAGTAATGCTTTGGTGAAAGTATGTACCGTTTTCAGGTAGCTGCTTGACATATCTAAGATAGGATGTCTCTGGCAGCAGCTAGAGACGCAGCTGTACCTCTGGTAGAATGAGCCCTTAGGCCTGAAGAGGGAACTTTCCCAGTTTTGATAACAAAATTGGATACAAGACAATCCACCTGGCAATGGATCTCTTAGTGGCAGGTTCCTTTTCCGACCTCACCATAAGTGAGAAAAAGTTGGAGGGATTTGAACCTGTGACCCTTGCTACGCTCTATATAGTAACTTAGGGCCCTCTTAACATCTAAACTGTGCAATCTCCTCTCACCAGAGGAGGAATGGTCAGTAAAAGACGCTGGAAGGGAGATTGATTAAGATTGAAATCTGAAACCACCTTAGGCAAAAACTTCTTGTTAGTCCTGAGGACTACCTTATCCCTGTGGAAAGAAATAAAGTCAGCCTCTACTGACAAAGCTTGTAGCTTACTTATGCGCCTGGCAGAAGTGATAGCTACTAGGAAAACAGTTTTCCAAGTTAAGTACTTAAGCTCTGCAGAAGACAGAGGTTCAAAAGGGGTTACATCAACTGAGCAATGCAAACATTAAGATCAGGCAGGGCCGGATCCCTAAAAGGTGGATTAATGAAGTAATCCATCAAAAAAAACTTGGAAAATACAGGGTGAGCGGAAAGAGAGGAGGCTCTGCTGAAATAAAAGCAGAGACAGCTGCCAAATGCACTTTCGGGTAGCTGGTCTCAGGCCCAAAGAATTAAGATGACCATATAGTCCAAAACAATGGGCAAATGAAGCAGATTCTGAGGAAATATGTTTCTGGTAGTCATGATGGAAAAACCTTTTCCACTTAGAGTTATAAGTAGCCCTAGTGGAAGGTTTCCTAGAAGCCTTCAGATTTCAAGAACACCTTGAGAAGGTGTAGGTCAGCAAATTCTAACTCCTCAAGAGCCAGGCCTTGAGGTTGAGAGATTTGAGATTCAGATACCAAACTCTCCCTGGCACAGGTTAACAGGTTGTGATTCCTGAGAGCTACAGGAAGATAGACTGTGGACAGAAGGAGTGGGTACCAGGGCTGCCTGGCCCAATCTGGAACAATCAGAATCATCCTGCAAGGCTGGGATCTGATTTGACTAGCACCTTGAATAGGAGAGGGAAGGGAAGGCGAAGAAACTTCCCTTCCCAATCTAGGAGAAAGGCATCCAGGGGACTGGAGCCCAACACTGGGGCCTGCAACAAAAACAGTGGAAGTTGGTGATTGTCTGGGGCTGCGAAAAGATCTATCTGAGGGGTGCCCCATCTCGGCAAAAACTATCCCAGTATTTGGGGATCCAGAGACCATTCGATGGCCCTAGGAAATCCTGGGAGGCATCTGCCAGGACATTGTCCTTTCACCTGGAAGGTGAACTGCTATGAGGGAAGTGTTCAGGGAATAAGCCAGAGACCACAACTTCATTGCCTCGGTGCACAAGGTCAAGACCGAGTGCCCCTTGTTTGTTGATGTACCACATTGTAGTGGTGTTGTCTGTTCTGACTTGTACCACTTTGTTCTGAACAGATGCAGAAAACACTTGAAGTGCTAGAAAACAGCTCTGAGTTCCAGCAAATTGATGTGCAGCAGAGATTCCCTGAGGACCACACTCCCTGGGTGGAGAGGTCGCCCATGTGAGCTCCCCAACCCAGAAGGGACGCATCTGTAGTAAGGGTCAAGGAGTGAGATAGGGGGATGAAGGGGACCCCTAGTCTCAAACTGTTCTGATCCTGCCACCACTGAAGGGCCTGGATAAGGGTTCGAGTCACTGGGATCAACTTGGAAAGGGGATCTTTCCTTTGGGACCAGAATGTCCCTCACCTGGAACCTTGCTCCTTGCACTACAGCTGTGGAAGCAGCCATGTGTCCTAGCAGCTGTAAGAAATGCCTTGCTGGTCGAGAGACCTGCAGAGTGAAAGAGGAGGCCAGGGCCACTAGGTTCCTTACCCTTTCTAGGGGCAGGAAGGCTCTGGCCTGCTTTGTGTCCAATTCTGCACCTATAAAGGTGAGAACCTGGACAGGTTCCAGAACTGACTTTGGAAGGTTGAGAGAAAACCCAGAGAGAGCAGCAGCTGGGTAACTTGCAGGTGTGATTTGACCTGGTCGGAGACTGACCTACAATGAGCCAGTCGTCTGGAGGTAGGGAAAAGATGGCAATCTTTTGCCTTCTTAAAATGAGCAACTACTGCTAGGCATTTGTGAATACCATGGGCGCAGAGGTAAGGCCGAAGGGCATTGCCCCTGAACTAAGTAATGGCCTGAGGGCAGTTCCAATCTGAGGTACTTTCGGTGGGAGCTCTGATGAGAATGATGGAAATAGGTATCCTTGAGGTCCAGGGAAGCTAGCCAGTCCCCTGGTCTTAGAGAAGGTAAAATCATTACAGAGTCACCATTTTGAATTTTGGTTTCAAAGGTGCTTGTTTAGATATCTTAGGTCCAAGATGAGCCGCCATTCTCCTGTCTTTTGGGGTAAGGAAGTACCTGCAGTACAGACCCTTGCCCTGGTGTGAGGAGAAACCCTTTCTACAGCTCTGAGGCCAGAGGGGTTGAGACTTCTGTTTCTAAGGCAAAGGTCTCTAGAAGGATTTGCAGGTGGAAAAGATCTGATTCTCATCTTTGGAAATGTTTTGAAGCTGAGAACCAGACCGGCTACTACTTCCAGGACCCACTTGTCTGATGTTAGAGACTCCCAGTTCTGAGCAGTAGCCAACCTGCCCCTACAGGTAAAGGAGACCGGCCCTGGGCACCCCATCAGGGTGCCTGCTTGGCAGGTGCTTTAGCTGAGGCGTGGGAGCAGGCCTGCTTGCACCCGCCTGCCTCCCTCTGAAGAACCCCCTGGGCATAAGCAGAGGAGGCCTGGGTTTGGTAAAAGGCCTGTAGAAAGGCCTACCTCTACCCCTGGGGTCTGCCTCCGAGTGGCTTGCCGCCCTTGGCCTGAGCACTCTTATAGGTTGTCCTATATTCATCCATTTCTTCATATAATTCTCTGTCTGCTCCCCAAACAGAGGAATCTCCTACCACAGGAAAATCCATAGCCTTAGTCTGGGTATCCTGTGACAAGCTAGACACACCTGAGCCAGGCCAACCTCACGAAAAGCCACAGATGTAGCCATGACTCTAGAGGATACATCATTAAAATCCCAGCAGCATGGAACTGCACCTTGGATGCCTCAATACCATCAGCAGCCACCTGTTCCAGCTCCTTGCAAAGCTGGCCAGAGGCCTGTTTGGCCAAAGCCATGACAGTGTCTCATCTAGATTTTTTGTATCTTGCCACATAAGCCATGTAATTTGCTTGCCCTAAGTCCCAGGGCTGCCATGTATTGTTTTTTAGCCATGGCATCAATCTTCCTGGAGTCCTTGTCAGGAGGATGTAGCCAAGGGATATAGCTTTATCACAGGCTGCAGCCTGAACTACTCCAACATGGACTGCATTGCTGTGAAGGGAATTCTGTATCAGGACCTGACAAGTGTACCTCCTGTCCATCTTCTTGTCCACAGGAGGCACAGAATTAGGAGCTTTAAAATTTTTATTGTTTGTTTCTAAATGACTTGTAAGGGATAGACAATCTCCTAGACTCTGGGATATCCATCATTTCTACAAAATCAGGTTCCTCTTGCTCATCCACAGCTTCCTCCAATGGGGCTGGAGGAGTTTCAGCAACCTTTTATAAAACATAAAGTGAGAGGGGACTCAGAAAGCGTAGGGAGATTCTAAGGGTCTGTCTGGGAGATGTCCAGTTCAATGGGCACACCCAGACTCTCAAAGTCACATTCATACTGTTCATAATCATCCTCCCCTCCTCTGGTTCATAAAACTCTTCAAATCATATTCTTGAACCGGTGGAACCGCCAAACCGACCTTTTACTAGACAGTGGCGGTTCGGACGGAACCGAGAAAGTGACTGGACAATTTGTATAGCTCTTGATCTCTGCAGCAGTTGGAGAAGAAATTTTGGACTCCACACCTGCTGATTTTTCTTCATTTTCTTAGCTGGAACTGGCTCTCAGCAGTTAACTACGTTTGCCCGAGGAAGTCTCGCCCTGGTCAGAGGCACTCCCTCAGTTCGGTTGGGGACCAAACGGGCTGGCCATCCAGGTCAGCGGACTTTTTGGCTCTCTCATTCCTGGCCATGACAACTCTCTTATCCAGGGTGGCTGTGAGGAAATTTTTACAAATCTGCCAGTCTGATTGAGGTGGTCAAACCCCAGACAATATACACATGTGGTGTGTGGGTCAGCCTTGGCAAGGCTTCCCCACAGACACCACAGTGTTAGATCAGTGGGCCCGGTTCTTCTTTTGGGTTTTCAGACATAATGCCAGCCTAACCAAAAACTTGCCCTTTAACGGCAGTGCAAAGGCAAGGAACACCCATATCGGTTAACCAATCATGTCACAGGTCGTGGAAAAACGTAATGAAATCCATTTTTTTAGAACCGATAAAAACCGGGGAACCCGCACTCTAAAAGCTTTTAAATACTTGTTTTTTAAGATTTTAAAACAACCTGATCGGTTCAAACCGAACGATAAACATTTACAAATTCCACACAGAAATAAACCTGTCTATTACTTACAATACCACAGACAGAGCTTGAACCCGATCGGTTTTGCGGTTAAAATAATAATACTAGCGAGTTAGAGATTTAACAGAAAACACTGTTTAAACACAGAGAAATGAACCGGCAGCAGGAGGAGGAATCTCCAGAACGACTGTTCAGTGAGGCGGGAGTAAAGAATCTGACAGTTTCAGTTTTGAAGTACACAGACAGAGCTTCTCTAACGAGCTCGCACTCCAAGTTCCATGCCTGGCATGGAATTTAACTATTTCACCTCCGGGGCAGTTCTAATGGTGGGACAAACTGCAATTGTCATAATATAGCAAGACTTCATGTTGTTTGAAATGGGCAGACTGGGTGGGCCAAGTGGTCCTTATCTGCCGTCAAATTCTATGTTTCTATATCCAATACACCTTGGGAGAGGTGTAGGTCAGCAAACTCTTACTCTTCAAGAACCAGGCCTTGAGACTGAGAGATTTGAGATTCGGGTACCAAACCCTCCCCTGAGCATAGGTTAACAGGTTGTGATTCCTGAGAAGACACAGGGGAAGGTGGACTGCTAAGGACAAAAGGAGTGGGTACCAGGGCTGTCTGGCCCAATCTCGGTGCAATCAGGATCATCTTGCAAGGCTGAGATCTGATTTTGACTAACACTTTGAACAGAAGAGGGAAAGGAGAGCATAAAAGAAACTTCCTTCCCAACTGCAAGGAAGGCATCCAGAGGACTAGAACTCAACATGAGGGGCCACACAGCAAAAAAGGGAGTTGGTGATTGTCTGGGGCTGCAAAAGATCTATCTCGGAGGGTGCCCCACCTGGCAAAAAACTACCTCAATACTAGGGGATCAAGTGACCATTCGTGATGGCCCGGAAATCCTGCTGAGACATCTGCCAGGACTGTCCTTGCCTGGAAGGTGAACTGCCGTGGGGAGGTGTTCAGAGGAATCGCCAGAGACCACAACTTCATTGCTCGGTGCACAAGGCCGAGGACCGAGTGCCTCCTTGCTTTGTTGATGTACCACATTGTAGTGGTGTTGTCTGTTCTGATCTGGTACAACTTTGTTCTGAACAGAGGTGGAAAAAACTTGAAGTGCTAGAAAAACTGCTCTGAGTTCCAACAGATTGATTTGGAGCAGAGATTCCTGAGGGGACCACAATCCTTGGCTAGTGAGAACGCCCATGTGAGCTCCCCACCCCAAGAGGGATGCATCTGTAGTAAGGATTAGGGAGTGAGACTGAGGGATGAAGGGGACCCCCTGTCTCAGATTGCTCTGGTCCTGCCACCACTGAAGGGCTTGGATCAGAGTTCGAGTCACTGGGATCAATTTGGTCAGAGGGTCTCTCCTTTGAGACCAAAGGCTCTCAAATGGAACTGGATGTCCCTCATCTGAAATCTTGCTCCCTGCACAACTGCTGTAGAAGCAGCCATGTGCCCCAGGGCTGCAGAAAATGCCTGCTGGTCGAGAGACCTGCAGGGTGAAGGAGGAGGCCAGAGAGACCAAGGTCCTTGCTCTTTCCAGAGGAAGGAAGGCTCTGGCCTCTTTTGTGTTCAATTCTGCACCTATGAAGGTGAGAAGCTGGACAGGCTCTAGAACTGACTTTGGAAGATTGAGAAGGAAACCTAGAGATGTGAGCAGTTGCTGAGTTACCTGAAGGTGTAGTTGACTTGTTCTGGAGACTGGCCTACTATGAGCCAGTCGTCCAGGTAAGGAAAGATGGCAATCTTTGCCTTCTTAAGTGAGCAACTGCTACTGCCAGGCATTTTGTGAATACCCTCGGGGCAGAGGTGAGGCCGAAGGGCATTGCTCTGAACTGGTAATGGCCTGAGGGCAGTTCGAATCTGAGGTACTTTCGATGGGAGCTTCTGATAAGAACATGGAAGTAGGCATCCTTGAGGTCCAGGGAGCTAGCCAGTCCCTGGCCTTAGAAGGTAAAATATCTCCCAGAGTCACCATTTTGAATTTTGGTTTAAAAGGTGCTTGTTTAGGTATCTGAGATCCAGGATGGGCACCCATTCTCCTGTCTTTTTGGGGTAAGTACCTGAGTACAACCCTTTGCCCTGGTGTAGGGATGGAACCCTTTCCACAGCTCTGAGAGCCAGGAGGGAAGAAACTTCTGTTTCTAGGGCAAGTGCCTCTGATGGATTTGCAGGTGGAAAGGACCTGGCTCTCATCTTGGAAATTTTTGAAGCTGAGAACCAGTCCCTCTACTACTTCCAGGACCCACTTGTCTGATGTTAAAGACTTCCAGTCCTGGACAAATAAGCCAGCCTGCCCCTACGAGGGGAGAATCGGCCCTGGCAACCCCATCAGGGTGCCTGCTTGGCAGGGGCTTTGGGCTGAGGGGGAGCAGGCTTGCTTGCACCCGTCTGCCTCTCCTCTAAAGAATCCCCTCTGGGCATAAGCAGAAGAGGAGGCCTGGACTTGGTAAAGGCCTATGAAAGGCCTGCCCTGCCCTGGGATGCTGCCTTTGAGGAGTGGCCTGCCTTTCCTTGGCCTGTGCACTCCTATAGGTGATCCTATATTCATCCATTTTCTTCATGTAATTCTCTGTCTGCTCCCCAAACAGAGAATTGCCCACTAGGAAAATCCATGGCCTTAGACTGGGTATCCTGTGACAGGGTAGTACATCTGAGCCAAGCCATTCTGAAGTGCCACAGATGTAGCCATGACTCTTGATGACACATCATTGAGTCCACTGCAGCATGAAATTGCACCTTGGATGCCTCAATACCATCCGCAGCCACCTGCTCCAGCTCCCTGGCAAGCTGGTCAGGGACCTGTTTTGCTAGAGCCAGCACAGTATCCCATCTGGTTTCTGGTATCTAGCAGCATAAGCCATATAATTTGCCTGTCTGAGTCCCAAGGATGCTGCCATGTACTGTTTCTTTGCCATGGCATCAATCCTCCTGGAGTCCTTTCAGGGGTTGCGAAGCTAGAGGAATATTGCCTTGTCACAGGCTGCAGCCTCACTACCCCTACATGGCTGCACTGCTGTGAGGAACTCCATATCAGAGCCTGATAATGTATACCTCTTGTCCATCCTTTTATCAACAGGAGGTATGGTGAATGAGTTTTAGAATTTTTACTGTCTGTTTCCTAAAGATTTATGCAGAGGAATAGACAGTCTCCTAGACTCTGGAATATCCATCATTTCTACATAATCAGGCTCTCTTGGTCATCAACAGCTTCCTCAACAGGGAGCTGGAGAGTTTCAACAACTTTCTTATAAAACATAAAATGAGAAGGGGACTCAGATAGCCTGGAGGAGAAACCCTGATGGTCTGTCTGGAGAGATGTCGGTTCAATGGGCACATCAGACTTTCAAACCACATTCACTCTCCTCATACCCTCTTCCCCCTCCCGGTTCATAAAAATCCTCCACAATCATAATCTTGAACCGGTGGAACCGGCCGAACCGAGCTCTTCCCTGATGGTATCGGTTCGGTCGGAACCGGGGAAAGAGACTGGACAATTTGAATTGCTTTAGCTATTTCCTCAGCGGTTGGAGAAAAAACTTTTGGCACACTAGCTGACTTTCTAGTCCTTTTAGTTGGAACCGGCTCCTCAGAGCTGGCTCTTCTTTTCCACGAGGAAGTATCGCCCTGGTCAGAGGGCACTCCCTCCGGTTTGGCTGGAACCGAACCGGGCTGGCCATCCGGGTCAGCGGACTTTTTGGCCTCCCTTTCCCTGAGCCTACCAACTCTCTTCTCAATGGTGGCAGCAGGAAAATTCTACAAATCTGGCAGTCTGCATTGAGGTGGTCAAACCCCAGACAATACACACAGGTGGTGTGTGGGTCAGCCTTAGCAAAGGCTTCCCCACAAACACCACAGTGCTGAAACCCAGTGGGCCTGGTTTTTCTTTTGGGTTTCTCAGACATAGTGCCAGCCTAACCAAACTTGCCCGTTTATGGCAATCCACCAAGCAAGACTCCCTTATCGGTTCCCAACCATGTCACAGGTCGTGGAAAAAACCGTAATGAAATCCATTTTTTTTAGAACCGATAAGAACCGGGAACCACACTCTAAATAAGGACTAGTAAAGTTTTATAACAACCTGATTGGTTCAAACCGAACCGAAAAACGTTTACAAGTTCCACACAGAAAAATAAATGTAAGCCTATCTATTACTTACAATACCACAGACAGAGCTTGAACCGACCGGTTGCGGTTTAATTTCGGTCAAAAAGACGACAAAATAACACTTTAACCGACAAAATGAACGAGCAGAAGGAGAAATCTCCGGAGCGACTGTTCAGTGAGGCGGAGTAAAGAATCTGACAGTTTGAGTTTGATTAACAACAGACAGAGTTTTCAACCGAGCTCGCGCTCAAGGTTCCATGCCTGGCATGGAAAGTTAACTCTTTCACCTCCGGAACAGTTTGAAGGTTGGGACTCACTGCATATGTCATAATATAGCAAGACTTCAAGTTGTTTGAAAAGTACAGTTATGTAAGAACTTACCGTAACAGTAGATCTTCGAGAGAGTCTCTTGCAGTAGGTAATTACATATAGGACTGACGTCAGCAGGCAGCAGGACCCCGCGGAAAAATTTCTAGCTAGCAGTCCCTGACGAGAACTGCCCCATTCAGGTGACCGGCGTCAGGAGGCGTTGGTGCAAAGGGGCGGTCCCTGGCCATGCCTTCCAGTTCTTTCGCCACAGGCCAGAAAGGCCAGACGAGAGAGAGCGGATATTTCCATCACTGGAAAAGGAGCTGAAAAAGCCTAGGGGGATGGAGGGCGGGAAGGTATTACCTACTGCAAGATCCTCTCTCGAAGATCTACTGTTATGGTAAGTTCTTACATAACTGTACTATCTTATTTCGAGAGGGCTCTTGCAGCAGGTAATTACATATGGGACTGAATCCCAAGCAGTCTGGAACAAAGAGGCACGGGAGGAGGAAAACTACTCCAAGAAGCAGTTCTAGCTGTGCAAGCTTCAAGATAAGAGGCCTTGCAGGACAGCCAGCCTGAAGCCTGCTCTACGGCGAGAGGCAATATCCAAACTGTAGTGTTTAGTAAAGGTATGGACAGAAGTCCAGGTGGTGGCAGCACAGATATCTGCTGCTGACACATTTTTGAAACAAACCGCTGAGGCAGCTACTCCTCTGGTGGAGTGGCCTCTTACTTGACACGGGAGGGTCTTGTTGTATTTGTCATAACAGAAAGTGATGCAATGAGCCAACCACTTAGGTAGGCATTGCTTAGAAATGGCATTGCCTGCCTGTTTATGAGCAAAAGAGACGAACAATTGATCAGTCTTTCTGAGATCCTTCGTCCTTTTGGTGTAGTATCTCAGAATCTGATGAACATCCATAGTATGGAGTAAATACTCCCCTTGATTAGAGTACTGCGTGAAAAAGGCGGGTAACTCTATGCACTGATTTAGAGTAGACTCCGCTACTACCTTAGGGAGAAACTTAGGGTTCGTGCATAGAGCAACATGTTCCTTGTGAAAAATCTAGTATGGAATTTAACTCATCAGGGCCTGGAGCTTGGAAATTCTCCAGGCAGAAGTAATGGCCACCAGAAAGAGAGTCTTCCGCTAAAGGAACTTCAATTCAGCGGAAGCTGCCGGTTCAAAGGGAGGCAGAGTAAGCTTCTCAAGAACAAAGTTGAAGTCCCAAGGGGGAGCAGGAGTACATATAGGGGGTCTCGATGGAGAACCCCTCTGAGAAAGGTCTTAGAGACCTCCAATTGAGCAAATGTCTTGTCTGCAAAGGGGACATGATAGACCAAGATGGCCACCATGTGTACCTTCAGAGAAGAATGACCGAGACCCAGGTCAAACAGATGACGTAGATACTCCAGCAGAAGCCCCACTGAACAGGAGAAGGGTTCCACATTATTGGAAGCAGCCCCAGATAGTGAATCTTTTCCACTTCATGGCGTAGGTGGATCTAGTGGAGGGTTTTCTAGCCTCCACCAAAATCTCCACCACTTGGGGAGACACCCCAAAACGGGACTGAGCTAAGTCTGCAGGAGCCATGCCTGCAGCTGAAGAGATTTGAGGCCTGGATGGACCAGGGTCCCCAGATCAAGGGTCAATAAACCTCGAAATAGATGAAGAGGATGATCCTCTGAGTGTTGTTGTAGAAGAGAGAACCACACTTGCCTGGGCCAGAAAGGAGCAATCAGAATCATTCGTGCTTCTTCTGAAGCTAGTTTCTGCAAGACTCGTGGGATAAGTGGAATTGGGGGAAAGGCATAGACGAATCTGTCCTTCCAGTCTAGACACAAAGCGTTGCTCCAAAAAGTGCCTCGTTCTGGAACGAGCGAGCAGAAGACGGGAAGTTTTGCATTTAGAGGGGATGCGAACAGGTCAACCTGTGGTATTCCCCAAAGTCGGAAGATATTGTCTAGGACCCCTTGGTCCAGTTCCCCACTCATGAGTCAGAGCAGAAGAGCAATTGAGCTTGTCTGCCAGGGTGTTGTCGACTCCCGGAACATGAATAGCCGTGAGGTGAAGGTCATGTTGTGTTGCCCAATCCCAAACCCTCACTGCTTCCCTGCAAAGAGAGTAGGACCAAGTCCCCCCTTGTTTGTTGATGTACCAAACCACACACATGTTGTCCATCTGGACAGCTAGGTGGGCGGGAAGGATGTATTGGTGAAGGGCTTGGAGAGCGTACAACACTGCCCGAAGCTCGAGCACACTGATGTGGAGAGTTTATTTGAGCTTGGACCAGGAGCCCTGGGTTCAATGGGGACCTACATGGGCTCCCCAACCTCCGGCCAAGGTGTCTGTGGTTAGAGTTGGGGGGGGGCGAAAGAAAGGAACTCCACGAAATAGGCTCTCTCGAACCATCAACCACTGCAAGTCTCAAAGCATTGGCGAGGAGACTAGAACTGGGTGATCTAAGTCGTCCACTAACTGATCCCGTTGGGAGCGGAGAGTCCACTGAGAAACTCTCATGTGGAGTTGAGCATGAGGAACTGTCGGGATAGCAGCCGCCATGAGCCACAGAAGGTGAAGAACTGACCTCGCACAGACCCACCTGCAGCCGGACAGCAGACTTATCTGAGTCTGGAGGGTGGATGCCCTGTCTGGTGGCAGGAAGGCCCTGCCCGTGGTCATGTCTAGAATCGCCCCAATAAACTGTAGTCTCTGGGATGGGATCAGGTGAGACTTGGAATGGTTGATGGTAATACCCAGGCAGGCAAAAACCTGCTGGGTAAGGGTGAGGCAGCACAGGAGTTCCTCCCTGGATGAGGTCACCAGGAGCCAATCGTCCAGGCACGGGAAAACCTGCACCCCTCTGGTGCACAGGTGGGCTGCCACCACTGCCAGGCATTTGGTAAACACTTGGGGTGCCGAGGATAGGCCAAATGGAAGTGCCTTGAATTGGTAGTGGTCCCCCTGGAACGCAAAACGAAGGTATTTGTGGTGAGACAGGCAAATGGAAATGTGCAGGTAAGCATCCTGCATATCCAGGGCACACAGCCATTGACCCGGCCGGAGGAGGGACAGAAGGCTATGCAACGACAGCATCCTGAACCTTTTGTATTCCACAAAGAGATTCAGGGAACTGAGATCCAGAATTGGTCTGAGATCTCCTTTCTTCTTTGGGAACAGGAAGAAATCGGAATAGTAACCCCTCCCTTGCACATGAAGGGGAACGGGTTCTATTGCTTGTTTCAGAAGTAGAGCTGAAATCTCCTCTTGGACCAAGAGAAGGTGTTCCCTTGAATATGACAACTTTAGAGGGGGGTGGCAAGGTGGTTTCTGAAGAAACTCTATCGAGTGTCCTTCTGTGATGAGCTAGAGCACCCAAGAATCTGAAGTTATCCTCTCCCAGCCCGGAAGGTGGAGGGAAAACCTCCTTCCTACCGGTTTCTCCGGGGAGTCCGGAGGCTATGGGAGAGGGAAGGAGTCAGGTGGTGTGGGGCAGCGCTGCAGATGAAGCACCCGCTGCTTTTTGGGTGGGGTAAACAGCAGCTGGGGGCTGGCGCGAGGGCCCGCCTTCCCTGGAGTTTTGCCTTAGCCAATTCCGCCTGCAAAAGGGACGCGCTGCTGCTGGTGGGGCGGTACATGGAGTCAACAGACTTCAGTGCCATCCCCTTCTCTTCAAATCGGTGATGATGTCCTTGACATCACCGCCGAAAAGCACCAACTCCTGGAAGGGCGCTTCCTGGATAGCGGATTGCACTTCCGGGACCAACCCTGACACACGGAGCCAAGCACGATGACATAAGCCTACAGTGAAAGCTGAGCTCCGTCCAGCAGTGTCCACTGCATCGTAGGCCGTATGAAGCATGTGTCAACTGGCCAAACATGCAGAGCGGACAAGATCAGCCAACTCCTGCTTGACTTGGGAGTCTGGCAAGGAGTCCAGTTTGGCTTCCACCTGAGTCAAAATGGCCTTCTGGTAGTCCCCCATATGGCTGACATAATTCAGGACCCTAATCCCCAGCATGGAGGAAGCAAAGACCTTCTTTCCATATAGCCTATTCGACTTCCTCGGAAGTGGGGCTAGAGCCAATGGCTGTTTCCATATGGTGGTGACAAGGTCGGCATGAGGCTCTATTCAGGGTAGCACCAGAGTAGGAGCTGTCATGGGCAGATCCAGATGCTCAGCAAGTTTTAGATGGTGAGGATCTGCTTCCAAAGAATGCCACTGATGAACCTCCTGGATTTTCCTTAGCAACTCCATAAAAGAAGAATCTTCTGGAGGAGACTTCGGAGGAGACCTTGGTCTGGGCTTCAGTGGAGAGCGTGGCTCGTCGTCCCTTTCAGAGCAACCATCAGAGGAATCTGAGGAGTCCGAGGGTGAAGAGGAGGAGGAGGAAGAGGAAAAAGACTCCCTTTCCCGACCAGGGGGAGGAACAGACCCCTTGGGAAGCCCCCGGGGAAGCGTGTCCTGCCCCTCTCTGGACCCAGACGGGAGAGCCCTGAAGTCCGGAGGTGGCAAGGGAGTGTGCCGACTTGGATGTACGGGAACCTGAGATGGCACCATTGTCGGTAGGCGGCTCTCTACCTCCCTGGTGAGCTGAGCCTTGGCCTCAGCCCACCAGGAGGCCAGAGTTTCCTGCAAGTCCATCAGTGGCTGTGGGGGCGGTGGAGGAGGAGGAGGCAGGGGATAAGGATACGGGTTGTACCCATATGGAGAGTATACAAAACCCAGCTGCAGATAGCCCGGCGTCGGGTATTGTGGTGTTGGGTACTGCGGCATCCAAAAGACCGGCGTCGGGTACTGCTGCACTGGATACTGTGGTAACGGGTTCGTCAGCGTCAGATAGGACAGAGGGTACCAGTGAGCCGGAGGAGCTGCCGGAGCAGATGGCCCAGCCGGCGGCCTCACGGGCGGATCCAAGTTGGAGGGCCCAGAGGGCGGAGGGCCCGTCAGTGGGGCGACATCCGGAAGCGGGATGTCAGCCGGACTTGGTAGAATCGGCGCTGAGGCTGGCATCGGAGGTACCAGGGTCAGGGTTGGCATCCGGGGAGCCGACGTCAGATCCAGTGCACCTACAGGAGGATGGTCCAATGGAGGAAGGTCCCCAACGTTGCCTGGGGATGGAGGGGAAAAATCCCCGGGGTCGGGCTGGGGGGACTCTGGGTCCCTAGACAGCAGCAAAGGCTGCAGAGAACCAGGAACAACGGAGGTAGGGAGGTCCGTTGTCAGTTCGGTCGCCGACCGGGCATCGGGCAAACCGACGTGCAGCTTTACGGTGAGCTCCCGGTGGGTGCCAGAGGAGCCAGTGTCCGGCTTACGGGAGCTTTCACTGGAGGCAGACCGAGGAGAAGGATCGGCCTGGTCCAATGGGGGAGGGGCCGCACGCCGCTCAAGGGTCGTGGCGTCCGCCTTCTCGCGTGGACTTGGAGGAGCCAACACCTGGCTTACCAGAGTCACCCATGCCAGTAGGCGCATGAGTCTGCGGCTGAACCAGGTGGGAGGCCTCCACTGCCCGGAGGTGTCTGAAGGCCCGAGCGAGAGCCAGACGAAGCGGGCCGACGCCGAAAACCTCCGAGGCGGCCATCGAGGAGCGGTCCCCCAGAGAGGATGTTACCTGGGACCCGGCGGCTCCCGAGGGAGACATGGTAGAGGAGCCCTTGTCCCGTTGCCTCTCCTTATCCTTCTTCTTCCGATGGTCTTCAGGGGAAGGTGATGCCTGCCTCAGTTTTTTGAGTTCCTTCTCCATCGAACTCATCTTTTTCTTCAAAATGTGGGCTTCCAAGGATTGCTGCCGCCTTTTCCGGGTAGCCGCGTTGAAGCTGAACTAGTGCTGGCACTTCTCGACCGGGTGATCGAGGCCTAGGCAGAACAGGCACAGGGAATGGCTGTCCTTGTGCGGGAGTTTGGCACGGCACGAGTCGCACTTATTTTTGTGCTCGGAGAGTGTAGGGGACAACATACACCAACGGTGACCTGACGTTAATCGAAAAAAATCAAAATACTTTGGTACATACCGATGAAGGGTAGTCTGACGAAGCAACAAACTTTTCTGCGAGGCGCTGCACGAGCTAACGGCGGGAGAGAACTGGAAGGCAGGTGTCAGGGACCACCCCTTTATACCGATGTCTCCTGACGCTGGTCACCTGACGTTGGGGCGGTCCCTCGCCAGGGACTGCTAGCTAGAAATATTTTCGTGGGGTCCTGCCGCCTGCCGATGTCAGTCCTATATGTAATTACCTACAGCAAGAGCCCTCTCGAAGCAAGATCTAATATTTTGAACACCATACCCCAACAGACTGGTCGTCCAATTTCCATCGAGGCAACACTAGTACGACACATTTGAAGATGCCTGCACAGATTTTAAGACTCGTGGACTTACTCTGCCACCATCCATTCGCCAATCAAGGAAACTTTCCGAAGAAACAGACCCCCCAGGAAATGACATCAGCTAGGCAACTTCCAGACCAGAGAGCCACCATAGCTTTAATCAAAAAAATGCTGGCACAGTTCTCTAGACAATTGGACTAAAATCTTCCAGAACTTTTGGTACACAGTGAGTGGAGGGACGGTGGGTGAGGGGCTTCAGGGTTGATCCCACAGGGACCCCAAGAATTGGTAGACTCACATGTTGTTTTAACATATACTTTCTCCCCACTAGACTTGCTTGGCGACACACAATTTATCTATTTAATGCCAGATTCCCTGTTTTTTGGGGGGGCACAGGGTGCGCCCTATGGAGGGCTGGGCCACTGGGTCTGTCCGACCGGGTTGCAGGTGTGGCAGAGGACTGAGGGTATCTCTGCTCGGACCTTGGGGCGAATGGAGCTTGGGGGTGGGTGAGCTGGGGCCGAGCCCTACACGGCTAACAATGAAATGCCCTTTTATTGAAAAATCTATCCACTGGATGTTTTGCCGCCGGACGGAGCCGGACAGGAGAATATAAGCCTGCTCTTCCCTAAACCAGTTGAGAGCTCATTCTTTCTGATTCTTTCCTGGTAAATAGGGGGTTATCAGAAATGCCCAGTGTCAGTAATGGGTTAGTGGGGCTCAAGTGGTCTGACAGCCTGCTCGGGCCCGGAAACCCGCCAAGGCTGGGAGATTATATTCAAATGAGCTCCCTCTTTAAGACTGCATTTGCTCATTAAATAGAGTGCAGTTACAGGGTCATCTCGACCTGGTGAGGTCTGGCGGCACTCTTAGGTACTGTATTTTGGCCCAATAATTTGAGGTGGACTTTTTGGTTGGTGGGCTCGCTCCCTGTCTCACCTCCCTGGGGCACATGGCTCTGAAAGTGCTTGAAGCGGAGGGCTGGAGTGTTCCCTCTCCCTCGTACATCTATAGCTTCCTAAGAAGTACAGGACTTGGTTGGGCTGCCAGTCGTGGCTTGCCCTAAGTCTTCCAACCTCCCTGATCTGCGCCAGCTCCTCCTCTCTTTTACTGACAAGGAGCGGAGGTGTGGGTCCTCCCCCCAGTCCCTCTGGCGTGCTTGAGTCTGTTCACCCACACAACGGAAATACAGTTAGAGTTCCTATAAGAAAGTCCCTCAGTAGTTGCTGGTATTTCAAGTCGCAAATTGAGTGGTTGCACTTCTCACTTAGCAATCTGATATTGATATTTTAGTCCATGATCGCGCTCCTGCGAACCCCTAATTCTTACTTTACTAGACATCTAGCCTGACCTTAGAATTTTATAGTGAAGCCCCTTCTGCTTATCAGGCAGGAATGAGAGCTGACAGGTTTAGCAGTTAAAGATTTGACTGTGAACTCCTGGGATACCATACTCCAGCAGACTGATTGGCCATTTTCCATCAGTGCACCAGTTAAGGCAGAAGGAAGCAGGGAGGGTAGTCAGAATAGCAAAGGCACAAACTGAGGAAAAGATAGCCAACTCGGTTAAGAAGGGGGATAAAACCTTTTATAGGTATATCAGGGAGCGTAGAAAGACAAAGGGAGGGACAGTGAGGCTTAACAGAATGGATGGTGGGTGGGCAGAGAGTGACAGTGAAAAAGTAGGGATACTGAATGAATACTTCTGTTCAGTACTCACAAAAGAGGAAGTGGGGGAGGTGCTTAATCCAATTAACAGAAGCACTCTCGAGAGGGGGGTCGATTCCAGTCCTTTCACAGAAGAAAGGGTTCTGAAAGAACTCCTTAAACTGAAGGTGGACAAAGCAATGAGGCCAGATGGAATTCACCCCAGAATTCTAAAAGAATTAAGCAGAGAACTAGTGATACCACTGACTATCCTTTATAACAAATCATGGGAAGATGGTGTAGTACCTGAGGACTAGAAGAAGGCTGATGTGATTCCCCTTCACAAAAGTGGGAGCAAGACATAGGCAGGAAACTACAGACCTGTCAGTTTGACCTCTGTGGTAGGGTAAGTGATGGAATCACTTCTGAAGGAAAGAACTGTTGAGTACCTAGAGGCCAGTGGGGCACAGGACCCAAGGCAGCATGGGTTCACAGCGGGAAGGTCATGTCAGATGAATCTAATTGATTTCTTTGACTGGGTGACCAAAGTAGTAGACCAGGGAAGGGCTGTGGACATGGCCTACCTAGACTTTAGCAAGGCATTTGACATAGTCCCACACAAAACATTAGTGGTCAAACTAATCAGCCTTGGAGTGGGTCTCAGGGTGGTCGCCTGGGTAAAACACTGGCTGAACAACAGGACACAGAAGGTAATTGTAAATGGAGTCCACTCTGAAGAAAGAAGGGTTACTAGTGGGGTACCGCAGGGCTCAGTACTGGGTCCAGTCCTTTTTCATGTCTTTATAAGTGACATTGCAGAAGGACTGGAAGGAAAAGTATGCCTCTTTGCAGATGACAAAAAGATCTGCAACAGGGTTGATACACAAGGAGGCATGGAAAGGATGAGAAGAGACTTGGCAAGGTTGGAGGAATGGTCAGAAGTATGGCAGCTTGGATTCAATGCAAAGAAGTGCAAAGTAATGCACCTGGGAAACAAAAACCCAGGCGAAGATTACACAATACGAGGGAGGTAGAAACAACAACAAAAATAGAAAGGGACCTGGGGGTAATCATATCGGATGACCTTAAGGTTGGTAAGCAATGTGAGAAGGCGGTAGGGAGGGCTGGGGGGATACTGGGATGTGTAGGGAGAGGCATCACCAGCAGAAAACAGGAAGTTGTTATCCCCCTGTACAGACAGTTGGTGAGACCCCATCTGGAGTACTGCGTCCAGTTCCGGAGACCCCACCTCCGCAAGGACATAGACAGGATGGAGGCAGTTCAGAGAAGGGCAACTAAAATGGTGCAGGGTCTGCAAGAGAAGCCATACGAGGACAGGCTAAAGGAGCTTAATATGTATACCCTTGAGGAAAGGAGGGAGAGGGGGGACATGATAGAAACGTTTAAGTACCTCAGTGGAAACAACAAAGTCCAAGAGGGTAGCATCTTTCAGAAAAAGAGATGTGCAAGAACAAGGGGACACAATTTTAAGATAGAGGGGGGACGGCTCAGGGGCAATGTGAGGAAGCATTTTTTCACAGAGAGGGTGGTGGACACATGGAACAGCCTTCCTGAGGAGGTTGTGGGGTCTAAAACTGTGGGAGAATTCAAGAATGCATGGGACAGACATAAGGCAATTTTTGTTGGGGGGTAGGAAGAAACAGGCTGTTGGTTAAATAGGATCTGCAGCTTATCCTCTAGGTAGGGAAATGGGGAGACTAGGTGGGCCAAGCGGTCCTTATCTACCGTCAAAGTCTATGTTTCTATGGTAAGTTTTGCTGCTGGATGGAACTGGGCAGGAGAATATAGGCCCACTCTCTTCTAGACTAGTCAGGAGCTCATTCCTTCTGATTCTTTCCCGGTAAATAGGGCTTTTTCAGAAATGCCCGGTGTCAGTGGTGGGTTAATGGGACCCAAGTGGTCAGACAACCTGCTTGGGCCTGGATACCTGCCAGGGCTGGGGGATTATATTCAAATGAACTCTTTCATTAAGACTGCATATGCTCATTAAATAGAGTGCAGTCATAGGGTCCCCTTGGCCTGGAGAGGTCTGGTGGCACCCGAGGGTATCTTAACCCGAAGATTTAAAATGATACCTTGATACATGTCCCAGCCAAGGTAACATTCGGGGGTCATCTGGCCTGGTAGGCTCACTCCCTGTCCCGCCTCCCAGGGGCATGTAACACTGTTGGTACTTGGAATCGGGGGCTGGGGGGTTCCTTCTCCCCTTGACACCTATGCCCTTCTAAAAGGTACAGGACTCGGATGGACTACTGACCGTGACCTGTCTCGGGTATACCCCCCTCCCGGAACTGAGCCAAGTCCTCCTCTCTCGTACTGGCGGGGAACGGACATGTGGGGCCTCCCTCGAATCCCTCTGGTGTTCCTGCATCTCTTCACCCCCACAACTTGAATACAGTCAAGGGGTCCTCTCCAGGGAACCCCCAGTTAGTGCTGGTCTTGCAGGTTCCACAACAAATGGTTGCTCTTTTTATTAAGCAAACTGAAGTAGTCATCTTAAGTCATGATTACATTCCAGGGGCCCCCTAATCCCTGCTTCACCAAACGACAAACCAGATCTCAGAATTTTGTAGTGATTCCCTTGTTGCTCCTCGGGAGGGAATAACAGCTGACAGGTTTTGTACTCACGGATTTCACTGGGAATTCCTAAGATACCTCAGAATATGCTACAACTCAATTAGACCTTGATTATGGAATGGTCCCTGGGAGGGGAGCACAGAGTTGCCCCCTACATACCCAGGGGACAACAAAATTGTCATAAATTGAGGTCATTGGATATGGCTCGGACCATTTATGTCTCCCCCCTAGACACAACCTCATTTAATGGGGGGTGGTCCGGAGACCATCACTTAAACTAAGCCTCAACCATAAGGGTCCTGCATCTTTTCTCCTTCCGAGATCTTCCCTATTCCCTACCAATCATAATTATTTTTCACCTGTCCCTGATTTTAGTTTTGTCTACTCCCACCCTCTTCCCTACGGGACTTAGGGGCAGTAGTTTCCCCAGGGCCTCACACCAATTTATGGCGTGGGAGTCCACTTCTGAATGGTCAAGTGACTGTTCCCTAAAGCCTGCTCCACCCGAGCACACATTGTTGGAAGTCACACAAATCCCCCATAACAGGGGTTTGTACATAGTTATAATTCTCTCTTATTGGGTAAATACCTTCACAAGCACGCCCAGTTGGCATGCCAGGTTTTTTATAGTTCTTACCCACTGGCTAGTTTCTTTTTTATTTTTGGATCACATAGTACTGAATTATTACTTTTGATATGGATCTTTCTGGTTGTACACATTTGGAAATCCTGGAGGATGGATGGGGGGGTCCCTGGCACTTGGGGGAGGCCCTGGTGGTGTTGAAATGCCCATATATAGATAATAATGCAGCACCCTTTTAAACTTATATCTCATAATGTGAACAGACTGGCTGGCCCCATCAAGAGTGACTGTACACTTAGAGCCCTTAAAAAACATAACCTGGACATCCTCCTTTTACAGGAGACTCACCTCTCCTCGGATGAGCACCATAAGCTGCTTAAGTTTGGGTTATCTCAGATAACTGAATCTTCATTCCAGAGGCGTGGAAAAAGAGGCTCAGTAATTTTAATACCAAAACACTCCAAATTACAATTACTTGACCAGTACACCGATAGAGAGGGTAGACTGGCATTGGCGGTAGTCAGACTGAACCAACAAATCATAACAGTGTGTAGTCTTTATGTCCTGCTGGGTTCAGACGCCTCCACAATGCAGCACCTAATGGATGCCATTCTGGTCAGGCAACAGGGAATTTTAGTCCTTGGTGGGGACTTGAACTGCCTCCTTAACCCCTCTCTGGATTCATCGGCAACTCGCCCCCAATCATCGGGACAAAGCATCTGCGACACCTCATTCAGGACATAGGCCTGATCGCTTCTACACAACTAACGCCTTTACAGTGAAAATTTACTTACTACTCCAATGCCTTTAAACATTATTCCAGACTAGACTACTTTTCTTTAGGAAAGGAGCACCTTGATCTAAATTGGACAGCGGAAATTCACAACATCTACCTATCTGATCATGCTCCCATCATCTTGAATCTCAATATTAAGAAAGATAAAATAAATACTCAATAGACAAGTGGATCCCAGAAATGACTGGAGATAACACCTCATCACAGACTACTCCACAGATCCTCTGGGATACCCTCAAGGTAGTACTTAGAAGCTATATTATAGTCTACGCCTCTCAAAAGGAAAGACAGGTGGAGTCCAACTTACTAGCCCTACAAGACAAACTTAAATTTCTCCAAGAGGCTCACATGCAGGGAGATACTGATCTCCTTTCTTTGATAACACAAACACAAGTAAAGATTCAACAATTACTGACAGCAAAAACTGAGCAGGCCCTGGCCTGGCTGTGGCAATGTTATTATGAGGGAGGAGCCAGAGCTTCCAAACTCCTAGCCTTTCGCCTCAGAAATCAAATACAACAACAACATACTATCTCTAAAATAAAGGACCCTATATCAGGCCAAACTAAATATTCTACACCACAGATTCTAGAGGCATTTAAGAAATACTACCAGATTCTGTACTCCTCCCTTACCACCCCAGAACCACATAACATCCCCAGTTTTCTTGACCAGTTACAACTTCTGGCGCTTTCAGTGGAACAACAAAACCAGATAGTAGCCCCAATTACAGAATTAGAGCTTCAAAACGTAATTCAAAGTATTAAGAATGGTAAGTCTCCGGGTCCAGATGGCTTTGGAGCAGAATTTTATAAAAGCGCACAGGGCCTTCTGAAAAATCCACTTCTCCAGGCGCTAACATCTGCACAAGCCACCTCCTCTTTTCCTATCTCCTGGAGACAAGCCACAATTTCAGTGATCTTGAAACTCCAAAAGCCTCTGCATTTATGCGATTCAGCACTGACCTACAGTATCTCAGTACTCAATCAAGATTACAAAATATATACAAGCATAATGGTACGTAGACTTGATGACATCCTTCCCTCATTGATACACCCAGACCAATTGGGATTTATCAAAGACAGACAGACCACCGATAACATTAAAAGAACATTATATCTTATAGACCATGCCCAATCTACTAAATCCCCCCTGTTAATACTAAGCCTGGATGCCCAAAAGGCTTTTGACACAGTCTCTTGGGAGTTCCTTCAAGCTGCCTTGCTAAAGTTTAATTTTCCGACCTTTTTTACGGACGCAATTACATGGGGCACCCGGCAAGGCTGCCCCCTTTCCCCATACCTGTTTGCTACTTTTGTAGAACCCATAGCCCAATTTCTTAGGCAATCCCCTAACCTACCTGGATATAAAATTTCAGACCAATCATACCAAAAAATAGGATATTATGCTGACGACCTCCTACTTTATATTACCCGTCAGGAGGAATCATTACCAACCATATTCGCCATGTTAAAAGCGATAGAGACCCTTACTGGATACACCATAAACACTAGTAAATCAGAGGCCCTGACTATACAATCCTCTCTCCCAATGGACTTTACCCGGAAATTCCCATTTAAGTGGGATAAAGCATATTTAACATACCTAGGAATTAAAATTCCCCCAAAACTAGGGGATACCTACAACCTGAATTACTCCTCCACCCTCTCTTGAATAAAATCAGATCTTCAGAGGTAGACTCCTCTCCCACTGTCATTGATAGCTAGGGTGCAGTCTATCCAAATGAAATCTCTCTCGAAGGTCGTATACCTACTACAGAATATTCCTTTGCCCCTCTTGCAGAGGGACATACAACTCTGGAATAAATCCATTAGTAAATTCTTATGGGTGAAACAATAGCCTAGAATAGCCCTGGAAAAGTTGCAGTGCTCTAAGGAGAGAGGAGGACTGTCCCTACCTAACATCTTTCTTTACTCGACGGCCTCTCTATTCATGCATATAACTATTTGGCTGTGGCCGCGGACTCAGGCCCCAACCTGGGTATCAATAGAGCAGAATATGGCTTCACGGTCACTGTCCTCTTCTTGGATATGTCAACCAAATAACAGAACACGAACACAGGAAGCCTCTCGGTTTACCGAAGAGATGCTTCATGCTTGGACACGGTTCTTGGCTCGCCCGTCCTGGGGATTTCTCTCCTTCTGGTTGGGGATCCAAGCCGAGAACCCCACTTGGACCCCGGCAGGGTTAGACTCCTCCTTTCGCTCCTGGGCCCGCAAAGGACTGTGATTTACCCAGCAATTCTACATTAACGCAGTATTTAAAACATTTGATCAACTTAAACAGAAGTTCTCTTTGGAGAGGAGTGACTTTTTTAGATACTTACAAATACATCACTTTTTAAGTTCAAAGATTGGACTTGATGTCTCCAAACAGATCATCGCTCCACTCTGCCACCTCCTGACCCAGCTGGAAAGGGGAGGTACCCATAATCATTTGATCTCTCAATTTTATAAAGCTTTACAAGCAGCTCCATCACACATTATGGACCTGGTGCAATTTCACTGGGAGACGGAACTCCAGACGGACTTGTCCCAAGACGACTGGCTCTGGATACGGAGGAGACAGCATAAAACCTCCAGCTCTTACACATGGAGAGAATATTCCTGGAAAGTGGTCTCCAGATATTTTCGCACACCACAGATCACTGCCAAGTTCCTGACAGGTGGGGATTCCTCATGTTGGAGGAACTGCGGATGTGAGGTCGCCACACACACACACATTCTATGATCTTGCCCAATTTTAGCTACATATTGGGTAACTATAGGGGATAGAATTACACACCTTTTCCCGACACTGATCGAGTTATCCCCAGTGATGGGACTATTGCTCCACTATCCCCGTTCCTTTAGAACCCCACACCAGGTATACCTTCTTAATATCCTACTGGGAGCGGCCAAAAAATGTATAACTAGGCTCTGGCTTCACCAGGAGCCCCCCACCATTTCAGCTTGGGAAAATACAGTGTATGACATATACAAACTTGAACATATGAACGCTAGGATTCATAATAAGGTTCCCAAGCTGATGAACAGGTGGAATCCTTGGTTCCTCTCGATAAATCAGTTCAGATCAGACCATATACCTTAGAATGAGGGTTTAGATGGAGAGCTATGAGAGAGTTTGATCGGTGGGGCCTAGCCAGTCCCAAACACACAGTTTCCCCTTAAGGGGATCGTTTGTTAATAGAAAGGAAGGGGTATCCATCAGACATCATCTCCCGGGAGTAATCTTCTTCCTGTGCCGGGTCCCCCCCTCCATTCACTTATTTAAATGTGTATCTATCTAATTATATATCCCAGAAATCATTCCACAACGTATAACTCGGTTCAGAGCACCTGTTTGTGTAGGTTTACCTCTAAGCAAGAAAGGACTTAAAAGATCTAGTGTCATATATTAGTAAGATAAATATTAATTATCTACTCATTTGTATTAATATTCATTCATATATTATAGATAGAGTTCTTTCCCTGTATGGGTGTTTACTTTCATTATTGAAGCTTGCTATCTTGACTTGTACAGTACAATATATTCCTGTATGATTACAGAGTGATCCTATACCTGTTAAAACTTGAAATAAAATATATATTTTTTTTAAAAAAAGCTTCCGAGGATCGATTTGTGTGGTCTGGAAAGAAAGAGTAGAATTTAAATTCTTGAGCAGAGGCTTAAAGGAAAGGTCCTCAATAACAGGTTCTGCAGGAGGATTGATCCCTGCCCCCAGGGCAGTGTCAGCATCAAAATCATCACCCAGGCGAAGATCTGGATCAGGTTCAAAATCATCTCCTGACAGTCCGGTGGGGGTAGCTGTATAGACAGGAAAGGAGTGAAAATCAGGAGGAAGAAGAGAAGAGGTAAGAATCAGAGTCGAAAAAAACCCTGAAGACCAGACAGTGCCATACTCATCCCTGGTGCCATTGAGGAAAACAGCGCCAAGAACAAAGAAGCAGCCATCAAAGGAAACAGCGTTGCACATGGCACCGACAAACAGCATGGCACCGACAGGGCCCCTGGCACTGCAGGCGGCGCTGACAGAGCCCGTGGCACTGCACATGGTGCCAACGGAGCCTGTGGCACTGCAGACGGCACTGACAGAGCCCGCAGCACCGGGGACGGTGCCGATAGAGCCTGTGGTGCCGTGGATGGCGCCGACTGAGCCCCCGGCACCAGAGAAGATGGCAACGTCCCAGGAGTCTGAAAACTGCAATTGGAAGGAAAAGAAGAAAAAATGGCAAGAGACAGAGGCATCGGTGTTGACCCCTGTGCCGTAGCTGTGTGAGGGGGACAGACACCCGAACACAGAGTTGACAACACCAACGAAGGCTCCACACGACTAGGAAGGCCCTACTGCCCCACCCGTCTTTCTGAAACCGAACGGCCCGAAGGCCCCAGTGTCGGACTGGCCGGTTCGAGCAACTGGACCAACCTCCGAGCCCACTGCTCCATAAGAGCAGCCCAAAAATGGTAAAACTGCTCATCAGAAGCTCCTCCAATAGGCAGAGAGGAGCTCTGGTGTTAAGGAGGTCAGCCACCAAGACAGAAACCTGCAACTCCGACAGAGGTGGAGGCCGGTGCCTGGCCCTAATAACTGACTGTCTACGCGCAGACATACCAGAGGGCGACCTCGAATGAAGCCATTTCTTCTTTGACCTATGTGTCGAAGAAGAAGAATTCGAGGCCGAACGGTGCCAAGAATGGGACCGTTTCCATTTATGCTTTCAGGGAGACTGCCCATCCCCCTGAGTATTGGACCGTCCATTGTCAGACCCCACCTCCGGGAAGGGCGGCGGACTAGACCCGGCCCGGCTGACTGAACAGCTTTCATACAAAGTCTCCCTACTGACACCTGACGCACTCATGGTTGACTCCACCAATACAAGGCAGGAGACTTCTCTTGTACAAGTTAGAAGTAATAAATATATTCGGCAATGATTGAGATAATATACAAAACAATAAACTGAACTAAGCTGCTAGTGAAGTTTAACTCCCAGTGGGTGAGCGACATAGTCACTGAAGTGCACTCGATGGTGGGAAAAAAGGAACTGAGGAGGTTGGAGGACTGACGCTGAGAAAGTCATTACTGCACACGCCGGGCTCGCGGTGCCACTTCCTCACAGCTCCATCTCAGGCACCGGCCCTCCTGACAAAGTTTGCTCCCACTGGGTCCTAGTGCCTCCGGTGTACTCCCATTAGTGTGAATGAGTGGTGGAGACTTTATGTCCAGGAAAATCCTCCCATCCACCCCTCCCCCTCAAGCTTCGCTTTGACTTGAATGCAATACACAGCAGGAAAAGACAAAAATCACTATTAACAATAACAATCTAAATCCTAATAACCAACTTTATACTGAATATAAGAACAATTACATCCCCTAGTGTGCATTCCATAGTATTGCAATGCCTATTACAATGCAAGAAAAAATGTAAAGGCACAAAGGAAGCTAACTATGTCCTCTAGAAGAGCATTCATATACACTTCTTTCAGACTCTGTATGGAATCTTTTGTTTGTCTGCTTTATCAAAAACAGAGGGAGCTGACAAACACTATTAAATAACTCAACTTCAGGTAACCACAAGGTCTGACTGTCAAAGGTTAACGAGATTGACTTCTACCAATCTTGCGGCGGCTGTGCTGAGACTGTAGTCATATCCGTAGTAAACATTAAACATAACTCAGGTTTAGTGTTCAGTCCCATGGATCAGAAGAAAACTTTACTCACCTTAGTAATTATGTTTCTTCTAATGGAGTCTTGCTGTATTCTAACTATTGCAGTTAGCCCCAGCCTTTAAACTGCTCCAGAGAACAAAGGGTTAACTTTTCTATGCAGAGCTGAGCTCAAGCTCGGTTGAGGTCTCTGTCTGGAGCCCTTTGAAATCTAACCATCAGATTCTTATGAGCAAAAACTCACTAACTATTCTATGTGGAAATTTTAAAATGTTTACTAGCCATCTGGCAACAAAAAATGAAAATTACGTACCTACCGTAATTCCTGATCTTCTCTTGTATCTTCACCATTCATTACTTCCTGGGTGTTAGCCGGAGGCGCGCACCCGCCATGGGATTTTTTTTTTTTTTTTTTAAAAGTTTGCCTAACGGCACCGCCCTCGAGAGTGACGTCATGCGCGAGGGGCGGCCGTTAGTAGCGACCGACTCCTCCTCCAACTCAGTTCTGTGAGCCGGAGAGGCAAAAGTGAGAGTAGAGAATATAGATAGCGAGGCAAGATAGCCGAGGGATAGCAAAGCAAGGAAGAATGAACTGAAAAAGGAATAAGCCGATGGAGGAAGGACAGAGGAGATAAAGTATCCCTAGCCTAGGGACTGCAGGGCCTCCTTACCTGGGTGACTCTAGGAGGAGAGATAAAGTAAGGAGATGAGAAAACAGAAGAAGAAGAAGAAAGAGAAGAGAGAGATGGGATGTTGAAGGGACCAGAATGCCCAACGAGCATAGTTAGCTTAGAGCTGAAGGCTCGACTAAGAGGGAAGCAAGAATCCCCGGAGATAGAGCTGAAGAGAAGGTTCACCAAACCCGCTAGACAGACTCTGGAGGGCATAGTCCTTATCCTCAACATGCCATTGTTATTGATACCCCCCTCGGGTTCCTGGCCGCGACAGGCCTAGAATTCGAGGACACCCAAGGAGGGAAAAGGAACCCCAGACAGCAGAAGAGTGCTGCTCTGGGACTTAGAAAAGGAAAATGTAAGCCTTTCGGGCGTTTTAAGCATAGAAATGGGACTCAGACAGACTGGCCAAGGCTTAGGCTGGCCGGGATTGGATATGGTCAGCACAGCTCTTCTGTAAATTGTCCAGGAGGACACTTAAAAGGAGAAACCAAATTGCAAACTAGCGAGAAGGAGATTACCTTCTCATTTCCCTCTGTTTGTTTTTCTCCTTTTTTTTTTTACAGAAGAAATTTGAGGTTGGTTGCATGACCCCAAAACCAAAGGTGCCTATAGCAGTCGAAAAGAGTTCCCTCAGCATTTTTCCCTTTTTTTTTTTTTAAAAGAAAAAGGAACAGACGATGCCGTTCTCTGCTCTGCAGGGCAAGAATAGAGGGGTTTGATTCCAGGGCAATATGTGGAACAAGGATTGCAGGATCAACTGAATAGCCTGAACCAGGCCAAAACCCCAGAGATATCTTGTCAGGATAATGGCAAGAGATAGTTGTGCAGTCTGATCGCCAATGCAATCCACGAGATGGCCCACGAATCTTAGAGTAATTAATTTTTCTGGAAAATTAGAACCCCCAAAACAAGGATTTTTTTTTTTTTTATTTTTTGAAAAATTAAGCAATTTTTCCTAGTTTTAAGAAAAAAATTTTTTTTTTTTTTGCAGAGAGAGGAAGGAGACGGGAGGTGGAGAAGCCACAGGAAGAGGCCACTGAGGGGATGGTGGGCGGGAGTAAGTAATGAATGGTGAAGATACAAGAAGATCAGGAATTACGGTGAGTGCGTAATTTCATATCTTCCTTGTCAATCTTCACCATTCATACTTCCTAATGGATGCCAGCTCCTCTTCCCCTGGAGGAAGAGGTATACCTGAGGAACAAGACCCCCAGCCTTCTGCTGGTGAGAAAACAGAAGGAGAAGACCCTGGCTTATTCAGAAAGCCTAAGTGGGAGAAGACTAGGAGGTGCCTCCCGAAGACGAGGAGACGGAGGAGCCCGAAAGTCTCCTAGCTCTGGAAGAAAAAGACGGGTCCCCGGAGGCGGAATGAATCACCCTACCGGGCCAGGGGTGACAACCTGGAAAGGCAAGCCATGCCGTCCGCCTGATGCAGATCGCTGTCCCCGCAAGCCTGGAAGCCACCTCATTGGCGTCATAAGATGCCCTTGCTTGGTGTCTTGCCAGCTCCAGGCCTACCGCGGAGAGGGCAACGGCTTGTCTGGTTTGCTCTGTGTCAGGCATAGATGCCAGCAGCTGGGACATCATCGACCACAAATGCTGGTTAGTAGGCAGCGTGGTGAGCCTGATGTGATGCAATACATGCACTTTCATGCGAAGAGAGAACACTCTTAAGCCCCAGCGGTCGAACTGGAGAGTCCGAATCCGGTGGGCGATCGTCGCACCAGGCAACGTGCCCAGAAGGAGTATCCAGGTATACCAAACCTGAGGACGGGTTGGGAAGGGAACCTAGAGACTCAGAGGGCACAATACCTACGCTGGCAGTCCGCGGGCTGGGAAGAAGCGGCAGGGAACTGCCAGGACCGGATAGACGCCTCCTGGAAGGGGATAGGCCAGGAAGGTACCACCAGATGCTGGGCACTGAATTCACCAAGGAATTCACGCGTCTCCCGTTCGGTATTGTCTCTCCGAACATAGGAAATCCGGAGATCCTCACCATCCTCGGAGAAGCGCTGATATTCTGTGAAATCAGCATCGGAGGACAGATGAGCAGGGGTTCCTCTCCCTCAGAGGAGGGAGACGAGGATGATGGGGAGCTGGAATGCTCAGAGGATTCCTGCGGCGGTGGGGAGAGTCGAAAGACCCTTCATGCATGTATCTAACATATGAGGGGAAGGCCGCTGCAGAACCTCTGAACTGCTCCCAGGATAACGGACCCGTAGGACCGACATGGCCGGGGAGCGGGGGTGGTGAAGGCAGAGAGATGGGAGAGGGGCACCTGCGAGGAGGCAACTGCTCTCTGCGAGGGCTCTGGAATCCGGGAAAGGAGCCCTAGTAGGAGGGATCCCGGATATCAAACCAGGCATAGAGCGGAACTCTGGGGAAGCGGAGCCTGGAAGAGCCCTGGGGAGAAACTCCCCTGTGACGCACGGGACTGCATGGATCCAGAAGGGCAGTCCGCACAAAGCGCCGCCGGAGGACACCCTAGAACCCTGGGGGAGGGCGGGCTCTGCACCTGGCTCCTGGCCACCCCCTGGGTGGCCAAAGAAGACCGCAGCAGGCCGCCTGCCCTCAACCCCTCAGTTCTGAGGGCCTCCTCCTTGACGCAATGTCCCCTGTCCCTAGAGGCAACAGCACCCGGGGGTAGCCGTCACGAGCCTCCAGAGGAGCCTCCCCTCCGTCACCCCGTTTGCCCCGGGACTCGGCCACCCCAGCCGAGGAACCCTCAGAGGCAGCAGTGAAGGGGGACAGAAGGAGGGCCGCTGCGCCGCCTGGTACCCCTAGCCACGAGGACCCAGATCCCAAGAATGGGGTGCCAGGATGGGTCACATCTGAGTCATCGTCCTCCGAGGAGGACAGAGACCAACAGGACCTCGATGCTGGCCACCCAGGGGTCCCGAGGCCACAGGGCTGAACGGCCCCGTACCAAAGCGACGCCGCTCGCCCCCACGCCGTAGCAGGAAGGCCTAACCCACACCCCCAGCGGCTCCGCAGGCCCGCACCGCCCGGGAAGGGAAGGCCAACGGCGCCACCAGCAGCGCCGGAGCGGAGCGGCATTGTCGACGGCGCCGCCATGTCCACCGGCACCGCGAACGCGCCGAGGATAAAGCGGGCGGCGCTAACGGGCGCTCAGCTCGATCACCGGCGCCGCAAACGGCGCTGATCCGCGGTGGCTGCAAGGCGGCGCCGAGGGTCCACCCGGGCCGGGCCCAGGTGCCAAGGGCTCGACACGGGGAGCCTGCACCTCGAAGAGGTGACTGCTAAGGGTGTCAGCGCATGCGCCCCGAGAACTACGATGCTCCCCAACATCGCGGAAGGACCTCCTCCTCGGCAAGATAGAATGAAACCCCCTCCTCCTCGGACCGTATAGGCCTGGGGAGGGGACCGGGGAAGGGCCTAAAGATCTAAGCCCGAGATTCCCGTGGCGGCCTTGCGTCCCAGTCGGTAGACCTTGCCGAGCGCAGGCGGACTTGAGGGCCAGCGACAGTCCATCGAAAACAGGCGTCGCAGTCCATATCATGGTTGGGTCCCAGGCAACGAAGGCCAAGCGTCATGCCGGTCCGAGGATGGAGAAATGCGGCTACAGGAGCACCGCGCCAGGGGCAGCGGCCCGTCTTAGAAGCAACAGCTCAGAACCGGACATAACGCGAAACCAACGAGACCTAAAACACAGTAGGAAATACACCCGAGCGAAGAAAGAAAAAGAACAGTCTTACCGTATAAGCGTCGGGTGTCAGGAAAAGCAGTCGGAAACTGCTACAACTACCAGCGCTCTGCGTGGACAGGTGCTGCCTCGTCGGACGGGAGAAACAGAACTGAGTTGGAGGAGGTGATTACGCTACTGCGGCCGCCCTCGCGCCAGGCGTCACTCTCGAGGCGGTGCCGTTAGGCAAACTTTAAAAAAAAAAAAAAAGCTCCCGTGGTGGGTGCGCGCCTCCGGCTAACACCCAGGAAGTAATGAATGGTGAAGATTGACAAGGGAAGATGTTTTGGATTCCCAAAGGAAGATTCAAGTCAGGAAACCCAAAAACCAATCCAAATAAGAGTAATAATAAGAAAACAAACACCCACATGAAAAGAAGAGGGTGTAACAGGAGTACCCCTGAGGTGCAACACTGCACCTACTCACCCACTTCCCAAAAACTGGTTCTGAGAGGGGAAGCAGGGAGTGAGGTCAGAATACAGCAAGACTCCATTAGCAGAAACATAATTACTAAGGCGAGTAATTTTTTTCTTCAAACAATATGAAGTCTCGCTGTATTCTGACTATTGCAGACTATCAAGCAGTACCTCCATGGAGGAGGGACAGAACCTATTTGGGAATAGGCTCTGAAGTACTGCTGGGCCAAACCGAGCATCACTTCTAGCCTGGATATCCAGAGCGTGATGCTTGGTAAAGGTATTGACTGTTTTACAGGTGGCTGCTTGACAAATTTCTAAGAGAGGAATATCCCTGGCAGCAGCCAGGGAAGCAGCTGTACCTTTGGTGGAGTAAGCCCTCAGGCCTGAGGGTGGAATTTTTCCTAGTTTCTCATAGCAGAATTGTATACAAGACACAATCCACCTGGCAATGGTTCTCTTGGTGGCAGGTTTTCCCTTCTCCAATTCTCCATAAGTGAGGAACAACTGGAGGGAATCAAACCTGTGACTCTTGGTATGCTCTAAGTAGTAGCTAAGGGCCCTTTTAAAATCTAAACTGTGTAGCCTCCTCTCTCCTGAAGAAGAATGATCGGTGAAGAAAACAAGGAGAGACAAAGACTGATTCAAGTAGAAATCTGAAACCACTTTGGGAAAGAACCTTCTATTGGTTCTAAGGACCACTTTATCTTATGAAAAGAGATAAAATCAGGTTCCACTGACAGGGCTTGCAGTTCACTGATACGTCTGACAGAGGTAATGGCTGCTAAAAACACAGTTTTCCAAGTCAGGTACTAAAGCTCTGCTGAGGACATAGGTTCAAAGGGGGTTGCATAAGCTGAGCAATGCAAACATTTAAATCTCAGGCAGGGGCAGGGTCTCTAAAGGGAGGATTGGTATGAAGCAATCCCTTAAAAAATTTACAGAACACAGGGTGAGGTGATAGTGAGTAAGACTTTCCCACTGACAGAAAAGCAGAAACAGCTGACAAGTGCACCGTGAGAGTAGCTGGCCTGAGCCTAAGCCATTCAGATGGACCATATAAATCAGAACTGTGGACAAATCAGCAGTATCTGGGGAAACATGCTTTTTGGGACACCAAATGCTGACTCTCTTACATTTGGAATTATAGGTTTTTCTAGTGGCGGGCTTTCGAGAGGCTTTGAGAATATCCAGAACTCCCTGAGATAAATGCAAATCTGCATACTCTAACTCTTCAAAAGCCATGCCTTGAGATTGAGAGACTGAAGACTGGGGTACCAAATCCTCCCCTGAGAGGAGGTTAACAGGTGGTAATTCCTAGAAAGCGACAGGGGAAGATGGACTGCTACGGACAGCAACAGTGGGTACCAAGGCTGTCTGGCCCAGTCTGGAGCGATCAGAATCGCTTTGCAAGGTTGTGACCTTCTCTTGACAAAAACTTTGAACAGTAGAGGAAAAGGAGGGAAGGCATACAGAAATTTCCCCTCCCAGTTCAGAATCAGAGCATCCAGAGGGAGTGAACCCAAGACTGGGGGTTTGCAACAAAAGAGAGGAAGTTGGTGATTGTCTGGGGCTGCAAACAGATCTATCTCTGGAGGGCCCAACCTTGAAAAAATCAAGACCAGAGGGTCCAGGGACCATTCGTGATGGCCCTGTGAGATCCTGCTCAGTGCATCTGTTAGCACATTGTCCTTCCCTGAAAGGTGGACTGCTATCAGAGAGGTTTGCAGGGAATAAGCTAGGGACCACAACTTCATGGCTTCTGTGCACGAGGCCATAGACCGAGTGCCTCCCTGCTTGTTGATGTACCACACTGTGGTGGTGGTGTATGTTCTGACTTGAACCACCTTGTTCTGCACTGACTGAGAGAAAGCTTGCAGGGCCAGAAAAACTGCCCTGAGTTCTAGGAGATTGATATGGAGCAGGGATTCCTGAGGGGACCACAGCCCCTGGGCAGTGAGGGCCCCCAGATGGGCTCCCCAGCCCAGAAGGAAAGCATCCGTGGTAAGGACCACTGAATGAGACTGAGTGGCAAATGGGACCCCTTGGCTCTCATCCTTGGAATTTCTGAAGCTGAGAACCAGTCCCTGGCTTACTACTTCCAGGACCCACTTGTCTGATGTAACAGACATCCAGTCCTGGACAAAGTAAGCCAGCTTCCCCTACTGGAATAGGAGAGTCGGACCTGCCAGGTCCATCAGGGTGTCTGCTTGGCAGGGCTTTAGGCTGAGGAGGGAAGCAGCCCTGCTCATCCCCCTTCTGCCTCTCCCTCTTAAGAACCCCCTCTGAGAAAAGGAAGAAGAGGCCTGTGCTTGGTAAAAAGGCCTTTGAAAAGGCCTGCCCCTGCCCCTAGACTGCTGCCTTTGAGGAGTTGCCTGCCTTTCCTTGGCCTGAGCACTCCTGTAAGTGGTCCTGTACTCATCCATTTTCTTCATGTAATTTTCTGTCTGCTCCCCAAACAAAGAATTACTCACTACAGGAAAATCCATGGCCTTAGCCTGGGTGTCCTGCGAGAGGCTAGTACATCTGAGCCAAGCCATCCTCCGAAGAGCCACAGATGTAGCCATGACTCTTGGTGACACATCACTAAAGTACACAGCAGCATGAAACGTAACTTTAGATGCCTCAATCCCATCTGCAGCCACCACCACCAGCTCCTTGGCTAGCTAGGGGAGGCCTGTTTAGCCAGTGCCGCTACAGTGTCCCACCTGGACGTCTGGTACCTGGCTGTATAGGCCATGTAATTCGCCTGCCTGAGTCCCAAGGAAGATGCCATGTACTTTTTCTTTGCCATGGCATCAATCTTCCTGGAGTCCTTGTCTGGGGGTGTGAAGCCAAGGGAATATTTGCCTTGTCACAGGCAGCAGCCTGCACTACCCCAACATGGTTGCATTGCTGGTATAAGAACTCCATGTCTGAGCCTGAAAGTGTATATCTCTTGTCCATTTGTCTATCCACAGGAGGTACAGTGTTAGGAGACTTTAGGATTTTTTGTGTATGTTTCCTGAAGGATTTGTGGAGGGGAAATAGACAGTCTCTTAGACTCTGGGATGTCCGTCATTTCTACATAATCAGGCTCCTCTTGATCTTCCACAGCCTCCTCCACAGGAAGCTGGAGGGTTTCAGCCACCTTTCTGTAGAACATAAAGTGAGAAGGGGACTCAGAAAGCCTAGGAGGGAAAATGCCTGAGGTCTTTCTGGGGAGCTGTCCGGTTCCACAGGCACATCCAGACCCTTACTTTCACCATCATCATCCTCAAAAACCCCTTCCTCTTCAAATTCCAGTTCATAAAAATCTTCAAGGGTATAATCTTGAACCAGGGGAACCAACCAAACTGAACCCCTGCAAGAAGGAGCCGGATCGGTAGGAACCGGATGAAGCGATTCCACTATCTGAATCGCTCTGGCTCTCTCGTCAGCGGTTGGAACATGAACCTCTGGATCTGAACTGGCCGATTTGCCTTTGCATTTTTTTTTTTGTCGGAACCGATCCCTTGGAATCGGCTCTCCTTTTGACTGAAGAAGTATCGCCCTGGTCAGAGGGCACTCCTGGTTCGGTCGGAACCGAACCGGTCTAGCCATCCGAGTCAGCGGAATTCTCGGCCTCCTTTTCCCTCAGTCTACCTAATCTCTTCTCAAGGGTAGATTTGGGAAAGTTTTTACACATTTGACAGTCTGAATCGAGGTGGTAAAACCCCAGACAATAAACAAAGGAGGTGTGGGGATCGGCCTTAGCAAAGACCTCCCCACACTCATTGCAGTGTTGAAACCCAGTGGGCCGGGTTTTTTTCTTGGGTTTCTCAGACATGGCCAACCTAACCAACTTACACTTTTTATGGCAGCTGCCAGGCAAGACTCCCTTATTGGTTCCTAACCGTGTCACGGGTATTGGAAAAAAACGTACTAAAACACGTTTTTTTAGAACCGATAAGAACCAGTAACCACACACTAAGTAAAAACACAAAACACAAGATTTCACTATCAAATGGCCGGTTCAGCTGAACCGAGCCGCACTTTTACAAGTTCCACACAGAAAAACAGAACAATTCCTATCTAATACTCACGCACCAGAGACTGAACCGACTATGCGGATAACCTTTACAGTTTAAAAAAATTACGAAAACTGAAACTTTAACTGACTTTCGAACTGAGCAGAAGGAGAAATCTCTGGAGCAACCGTTCAGTGAGACAGAGTAAAGAATATGACAGTTTGAGTTTGAAACACTCCAGACAGAGACTTCAACCAAGCTCGAACTCAGCATTCTATGCCCTGTATAGAAAGTTAACTCTTTGTTCTCCGGGGCAGTTCAAAGGCTGGGAATCACTGCAGTATGTCAGAATACAGCAAGACTTCCTGTTGTTTGAAAGGTACTTAGGAAACAAAGGATATAAGGAGAGAGAAAACTTCTCAGGCCAATCTTGAGATAAGAAAATCCATTGGATGGAACCCCAAGCTGGGGTCTGCAACAGGAAAAAAGCAAAAAACTGGAGGTTCAGCCTGGAGGTGAAAATTCAGATCTGGACCTGACCTTTCCCATGAATGATGTGGCTAGGACTTGTGTGATGAGGGCTCACTTGCAGTGGTCCTAAGTATTGTGGTTTAGAGGATCTGCCAAATGGCCCACTTGTAGTGGCCTTGCCAAAGTTTTGTCCTTGCCCGACAGATGGATGAGAGACCAAGACACCACCAAAGAAGCCAGCTAGAGATAACAACTCATAGCTATTGCGGAGAGATTGAAAGCCCAGTGTCCCAAATGCTCGTTAGTGTGATACAAGGCAGGGATATCGAACTAAATGGCCTTTGAACTGAAAAAATGCAGGCCTGATAGAGATACTTTGAGATTCCAGGACTGAAAAGAGAAGGACTCTCTCAGAAACCAAGTTCCAATGATGGAAATCGCCGAAGGGAAGCGCCAACCGGAAGGAAGCCTCTGTACCGAAGATTTGAAGGGGAGAGGTGTGAAGTTCACTGTTTCCTTATACCAGTCCAGCTTGTAACAAGGTTCAAGCGTCATGAAAAATTCTCTTATTTGGAATCTAACCTAGAGGCCTAGCTCCTGGGACTTCAATGACAAAATTATGCACCTCATGCAAGTAAAGAGCTACCCCTGGCAAGACATGAGCATTGCCCCCTAAGAGCTGCTGAGATTTAAATAGTTAGGGGACTTTTTTTTTTGTTTGTTTGTTTTTAGTAGGTACAAAGAACCCTCGAGACTGTAGAAAACAAAATGTCAGACTTAGGGCTTGAAAACCAAAGTCAATGGAAATTGGCTATGGTCAGCCAAGCCTCCGATAAGGGAAACCAGAGATTCCCTGTCATCAGGGTAGAACGGCCAACCTACCCAGATACTTGGAGAACAACCTGATTTTTACTCCGTATCTGAGAACACTCTGGAGGCAATCTAAATGACAAGGAATAAAACTGCCTAAGCAAGAACCCTGTACTAAGGAACTGAGAACATAGTTGTATCGAAGGAGACAAGAAAAATCCTCCACGTTTTCAAAAGCAAGACCTGAGCCAAGGAAGCATCCTGACCCCAGGTTGCAAAAATTGATAATGGTTTGCTGTTCCCTATTTTTTTTTAAGATTCAGGTAATAGCCTGGGAAACAAGGTTCAGCTCCCAAGCAGGAGGGGACCCTTTCACGACTTTGACCCTCACGAGGTTCTGATGCTCTAGTTACCATTGCTGACATGCTACTGAAGAAATGGAAATTACGTACCTACCGTAATTCTTGATCTTCTTGGATGAGTCTCCACCACTCATTCACACTAATGGGATCTGCGCCGGAGGCACTAGGACCCAGCAGGAGCAAACTTTTTACTGGAGGATCGGTGCCAGAGATGGAGCCGCGAGGAGCGGCACCACGAGCCCCAGCTTGTACAGTAATGACTATCTCGGCATCGACCCTCCAAACACCCAGTACCTTTTTTTCCAAGGAGGAGCAGCATAACTAACCTAGAAGGATAGCCTAACCAAAAACCAAACATATAAGACAGACTGGGTGACCCGTATAAGAAGGGTCAACAAGAAAAAATTACTCATCTTAGTAATGTCGTTTCTTCTAATGGAGTCTTGCTATATTCTGACAGTAGCAGTGAGTCCCAATCTTCGAACTGCCCCGGAGATGAAAGAGTTAACTTTCCATGCCAGGCATGGAACGCTGAGCTCGAGCTCGGTTGAGACTGTCTGTTGCTGTTTAAACTCAAACCGTCAGATCTTTACGAGCAAACTCACTAAGGTCCTGTGTGGAAGCTGTAAACCTACACTAGCCAACTGGCTACTAAACATAATAACACATTTTTTGGTCCCAAAACAAAGACTCAAGTCAGGAGACCCAAAAAATGAAAAACACAACACCAATTCACCCAAGAAAAGGGGGTGAAAACAACAAGGTGGGCATCTACTGAGTGTCAACACTGCCACTGCCCACCCACATCCCAAAACAGAGGTTCTGAGAGGGGCAGGCAGGGGAGAGGTCAGAATACAGCAAGACTCCATTAGAAGAAACAACATTACTAAGGTGAGTAATTTTTATTCAAACAACATGAAGTCTTGCTGTATTTTGACAGTAGCAGACTACCAAGCAGTGCCTCCATGGAGGAGGGACAGAACCTACTTAGGAAATAGGATCTGAAGCACAGCTGTGCCAAACCGAGCATCACTCCTAGCCTGGATATCCAGGGAGTAGTGCTTGGTAAAAGTGTGAACTGTTTTCCAGGTAGCTGCTTGACAGATCTCTAGAATAGGGATATCCCTGGCAGCAGCCAGGGAAGCAGCTGTACCTCTGGTAGAGTGAGCCCTCAGGCCTGAGGGTAGAACCCTACCCAGTTTTTCATAACAAAATTGGATACAAGAGACAAACCACCTGGCAATGGATCTTTTAGTGGCAGGTTTCCCTTTACCAACCTCACCATAAGTGAGGAACAGTTGGAGGGAGTCAAACATGTGACCCTTGGTACGTTCTATGTAGTAACTAAGGGCTCTTTTCACATCTAAACTGTGGAGCCTCCTCTCACCAAAGGAGGAATGGTCAGTGAAGTACACAGGAAGAGACATAGATTAAGGTGGAAATCTGAAACCACCTTAGGCAAACATTTTCTGTTAGTCCTGAAGACCACCTTATCTCTATGAAAGGAGATAAAATCAGGCTCCACTGACAAAATTCTAACTCACTTATGCGTCTGGCAGAAGTGATGGCTACCAGAAACACAGTTTTCCAAGTCAAGTACTTAAGCTCTGCTGATACAAAGGCTCAAAAGGAGGTTGCATAAGCTGAGCAATGCAAACATTAAGGTTCCAAGCAGGGGCAGGGGCCCTGAAAGGAGGGTTGGTGTGAAGCAATCCCTTGAAAAACTTGGAGAATACAGGGTGAGCTGAAAGAGAAGAGGGCTTACCTGCTGAAATAAAGGCAGAAACAGCTGCCAGATGCACCTTAAGTGTAGCTGGTCTAAGCCCCAAGCTATTTAAATGGACCATATAATCAAGGACTGTGGGCAGATCAGCAGACTCTGGGGAAATATGCTTTCCAGAGCACCATATAGAAAATCTTTTCCACTTGGAATTATAAGTAGCCCTGGTGGAAGGTTTGCTGGAAGCCTTCAGAATATCCATTACGCCTTGGGAGAGGTGTAAATCAGCAAACTGTAACTCTTCAAGAGCCAGGCATTGAGATAGAGAGATTTGAGATTCGGGTACCAAACCCTTCCCTGAGCACAGGTTAACAGGTTGTGATTCCTTGGAAGACACAGGGGAAGATGGACTGCTAAGGACAGTAGGAGTGGATACCAAGGCTGTCTGGCCCAGTCTGGAGCAATCAGGATCATCTTGCAGGGTTGAGATCTGATTTTGACTAGCACTTTGAACAGGAGAGGGAAGGGGGGGGAAGCTATAGGAACTTCCTTCCCAACTGAGAACTAAGGCATCCGGGGACTGAGCCAACACTGGGGCCTGCAGCAAAAAGGGAAGTTGGTGATTGTCTGGGGTTGCAAAAGATCTATCTGTGGGGCGCCCCATCTGGAAAATATCACCTCCAAGACCAGGGGATCCAGTGACCATTCGTGATGGCCCTGGGATATCCTGCTGAGAGCATCCACCAGGACATTGTCCTTGCCTGGAAGGTGAACTGCTGTGAGGGAGGTGTTCAGGGAATAAGCCAGAGACCACAACTTCATTGCTTCTGTGCACAAGTCCGTAGACCGAGTGTCTCCTTGCCTGTTGATGTACCACATTGTGGTGGTATTGTCTGTTCTGACCTGGATAACTTTGTTCTGAACAGATTTGGAAAAAGCTTGAAGTGCTAGAAATACTGCCCTGAGTTCCAACAGATTGATGTGAAGCAGAGATTCCTAAGGGGACCACAACCCCTGGGTGGTCAGGTCGCCCAAATGAGCCCCCCACCCCAAGAGGGAGGCATCTGTAGTAAGGATTAAAGAGTGAGACTGAGTGACAAAGGGGACTCCTTGTCTCAGATTGTTCTGATCCTGCCACCACTGTAGGGCCTGGATCAGGGTTCGAGTTACTGGGATCAATTTTGTCAGAGGGTACTTCTTTTGAGACCAAAAGGCTCTCAAATGGAACTGAATGTCCCTCATCTGAAATCTTGCTCCCTGCACCACTGCTGTGGAAGCAGCCATGTGCCCCAGGAGCTGTAGAAAATGCCTTGCTGGTCGAGACACCTGCAGGGTGAATGAGGAGGCCAGAGAGATAAGAGTCCTTGCCCTGTCCAGGGGAAGGAAGGCTCTGGCCTTTCCTGTGTCTAGCTCTGCACCTATGAAGGTGAGGAGCTGGACAGGCTCTAGAACTGACTTTGAAAGATTCAGAAGGAAACCCAAAGAGGTAAGCAGTTGCTGAGTTATCTGTAAGTGTAACTTGACTTGGTCTGGGGACTGGCCTACTATAAGCCAGTCGTCCGGGTAAGGGAAGATGGCAATCCTTTGCCTTCTTAGAGAAGCAACTACTACTGCCAGGCATTTTGTGCATACCCTTGGAGCAGAGGTCAGACCAAAGGGCATTGCTCTGAACTGGTAATGGCCTGAGGGCAGCTCGAACCTGAAGTACTTTCGATGGAAGCTTCTGATGAGAATATGGAAGTAGGCATCCTTGAGATCCAGGGACACTAGCCAGTCCCCTGGACTTAGAGAGGGTAAAATAATTCCCAGAGTCACCATTTTGAATTTTGGTTTTAAAAGGTGCTTGTTTAAGTATCTGAGATCCAGGGTGGGCGCCATTCTCCTGTCTTTTTTGGGGTAAGAAAGTACCTGGAGTACAACCCTTTGCCCTGGTGTAGGGGTGGAACCCTTTCCACAGCTCTGAGAGCCAGGAGGGAAGAGACCTCTGCCTCTAGGGCAAGTGCCTCTGAGGGATTTGCAGGTGGAAAGGATCTGGTTCTCAGCTTTGGAAATCTTTTGAAGCTGAGAACCAATCCCTGGCTTACTACTTCCAGGACCCACTTGTCTGATGTTAGAGACTTCCAGTCCTGGACAAAGTAAGCCAGCCTGCTCCCTACAGGTGGTGGAGAATCGGCCCTGGCAAACCCATCAGGGTGCCTGTTTGGCAGGGGTTTTTGGCTGAGGGTTGGAAGCAGGTCTGCTTGTACCCCTTCTGCCTCTCCCTCTAAAGAACCCCCTCTGAGCATAGGCAGAAGAGGAGGTCTGGGCTTGGCAGAAAGGCCTATGAAAAGGCCTGCCCTTGCCCCTGGGATGCTGCCTTTGAGGATTGGCCTGCCTTTCCTTGGCCTGGGCACTCCTGTAGGTGGTCCTATACTCATCCATTTTCTTCATGTAATTCTCTGTTTGCTCCCCAAACAAAGAATTACCCACAACAGGAAAATCCATGACCTTGGTCTGGGTATCCTGTGACAGGCTAGTACATCTGAGCCAAGCCATTCTGCGAAGTGCCACAGATGTAGCCATGACTCTTGATGACACATCATTTGAGTCCACTGCAGCATGGAATTGCACCTTGGATGCCTCAATACCATCAGCAGCCACCTGCTCCAGCTCCTTGGCAGCTGGCTAGGACCTGTTTTACAAAGCCATGACAGTGTCCCATCTGGATTTCTGATACCTAGCAGTATAAGCCATATAATTGGCCTGTCTGAGTCCCAAGGATGCTGCCATGTATTGTTTCTTTGCCATGGCATCAATCCTCCTGGAGTCCTTATCTGAGGGGTGTGAGCCAAGGGAATATTTGCCTTGTTACAGGCTGCAGCCTGCACTACCCCAACATGGCTGCATTGCTGTGTAAGGAACTCCATATCTGAGCCTGGCAATGCATACCTCTTGTCCATTCTCTTTTCCACAGGAGGTATAGTATTAGGAGTCTTTAAAATTTTAAATGTCTGTTTCCCAAAAGATTTGTGCAAGGGAATAGACAGTCTCCTAGACTCTGGGATATCCATCATTTCCACAAAGTCAGGCTCCTTTTGGTCATCCACAGCTTCCTCCATAGGAAGCTGGAGGGTTTCAGCCACTTTTTCATAAAACATGAAATGAGAGGGGGACTCAGAAAGCCTAGGAGGAGACACTCCTGAAGGTCTGTCTGGGGAGATCTCCGGGTCAATGGGCACATCCAGACTTTCAAATCCACATTCACTTTCCTCATACTCCTCTTCCTCCTCCTCCAGTTCATAATACTCTCTAAATCATAATCTTGAACCAGTGAACCGGCGAACCGAGCACCTCCCTGATGGTGCCGGGTTGGTCATGAACGACTGAACAATTTGATCGCTTTGGCTATTTCTTTAGCGGTTGGAGAGGAAAGTTTTGGCTCCATACCAGCTGATTTTTCCTTTCTAGTTCTCTTAGCCGAAACCTACTCCTCAGAATCAGATCTCCTTTTGCCCAAAGAAGTCTCTCCCTGGTCAGAGGGCACTCCTTCTGGTTCGTTTTGAACCGAACCGGGCTGGCTATCTGGTTCAGCGGGCTTTTTCGCCTCCCTTTCCCTGAGCTTACCAACTCATTTTTCTAGGGTAGCTGCAGGAAAATATTTACAAATCTGGCAGTCTGCATTGAGGTGGTCAAACCCCAGACAATAAACACAGGTGGTGTGGGGGTCAGCCTTAGCAAAGACTTCCCCACACACACTACAGTGTTGAAACCCAGTGGGTCCGTTTTTTCTTTTGGGTTTCTCAGACACTGTGCCAGTCCTAACCAAACTTACCCTTTTAATGGCAATCCGCCAGGCAAGACCCTCTTATCGGTTCCTGACCGTGTCACGGATCATGGAAAAAAATGTAATAAAATCTGTTTTTTTTAGAACCGATAAGAACCAGTAATCACACTCTAAAAGTACAATTTAAGATTTTCTAACAACGTGATCGGTTCAGACCGAACTGATGAACCGTTTACAAGTTCCACACAGAATAGAATTAATATATAATCTAGTACTCACAAATACCACAGACAGAGACTGAAACAACAGGTTACAGTTTAAATTCGGTCTAAAACCGAGAAAAGTGGTACTTTAACCAACAAATTGAACTGAGCAAAAGGAGAAATCTCCAGAGCGACTGTTCAGTGAGGCAGAGTAAAGAATCTGATGGTTTGAGTTTAAACAGCAACAGACAGAGTCTCAACCGAGCTTGAGCTCAGTGTTCCATGCCTGGAATGGAAAGTTGACTCTTTCATCTCCGGGGCAGTTCAAAGGTTGGGACTCACTGCTACTGTCAAAATACAGCAAGACTTCATGTTGTTTGAAAGAAGACTTCACAGCCTAAAGATTGAGGGAGTGAAGACCAACAACAGCAGTGAGCTCGGGGGATGGTGGGTGGGCGAGTGAATGAGTGGTGGAGACACGTTCAAGAAGATCAAGAATTATGGTAGGTATGTAATTTCCATATCTTCCTGGACATAAAGTCTCCACCACTCATTCACACTAATGGGAGAGTACCGAGCTAATAATCCCCTGAGAGGGCGGCAGAAGAGACCAAGAGCTCACAGTTTTAGGATAGGAGTCCATTAAGGATGGTTCTGGTAAAAGAAAGATGTTGTGTGGCATAGATATCCAGGGTATAGTGTTTGGCGAAAGTATGCACTGAGCTCTAGGTGGCCGCATTGCAAATATCTGCAAAGGGCACGTTGCGGAATTCCGCTAGAGATGCCATGACCGCTCTAGTAGAGTGAGTGTACACTCTGCCCTCCAGCTTAACCTGCGCCATGGAATAACAGTGGCGAAGACATGCCACCAGTCATGCTGAAATACATCTGATAGCGACAGGTTGACCCAGCCGGGTCTTGCTGATGGAAACAAACAGTTCTTGAGCTTTGTGAAAGTCTTTTGTTCTATCTAGATAGAAACGCAAAGCTCTTTTGATGTCCAAGGAATGAAGAGAACGCTCTCCTTCATTTTGGAAGTTAGCAAAGTAGGTAGGAAGAACCAAAGGTTGGTTCAGATGGAATTCTGAAACAACCATAGGTAGAAACTTAGGATGGGTCCTAAGAACTACTTTGTCTTTATGAAACACAGTATACGGAGGGTCTGTGACCAAGGCATGTATCTCAGAGACCCTGTGGGCTGAGGTAATGGCCACTAGGAAGGCCGTTTTCCAAGTGAGAAATTTTAACTCACAGGTAGCTAGAGGCTTGAAAGGTTTTTGAGTGAGCATGTCTAGCACCAGATTAATGTCCCAGGCTGTGACTGGACATCTTATAGGAGGTCTGGTATGCAGAATTCCCTTAAGAAATCTCTTAACCACAGGTAACTAAGCCAGTGACAAGGAAAGTACTGGCTTATGATAAGCTGAAATGGCACAAAGGTGAACCTTAGCTGTAGAGTATTGCAGACCTGAATTTGAGAGGTCTAAAAGGTACTCTAGAACATTATCTGGTGGGCAGAAAAAAGGATTCAAAGAGGATTTTGCACACCAGAGCAAGAATTGCTTCCATTTGACTATGTAAGTTTTCCTAGTGACTGGCTTGTGTGCAGCCAGAAGAATATCTGAAACCCTGCGAGAGACACTGAACCTGTTCACTTCTATCTCTTCGGGAGCCAAGCATGAAGGTGAAGCGACCTCAGATTGGGATGGACCACAGGTCCGAGTCAGAAGGTTCGTCTGAAGGGGAAGCGCTTTCGGAGGAGTTTCCGACATACTGTTGAGTAGTGGAAACCATATCTGTAGAGGCCAGAAGGAAGCAACGGAGATGATTTTGTCCCCCCTGGGACTCGAATTTGAGAAGTACTCTCTGGAATAGAGGAAGAGACGGAAAGGCGTATAGAAAGAGTTTTGTCCACCACAGCCTGAATGCATCCAGACAGAAAATGCCAGGCTCTGGATTTCTGGAGCAGAAAAGAGACAGTTTTGTGTTGAGCGGGGATGCAATAAGGTCCAGGTCTGGAGTTCCCCACTCTGCGAATAGTGACTGAGCTATGGCTGAGTCGAGAGACCATTCGTGAGGATCTGTCTCTGTTCTGCTGAGACGGTCTGCCAGTTCATTCTACACCCCCGGCAGGTAGACCGCATGAATTAGAGCCTTGTGTTCCAAGCACGATTCCCACACTCTCATCGCTTCCCTGAATAAGGGGTAAGAGTGAGCCCCACCTTGCTTGTTGATGTAATACATCACTGCTTTGTTGTCCGTTTGAAGGAGAATGTTCTTCAAAGCCCAGACTGCATAAAGGATGGCTCTCATTTCTAAGACATTTATGTGAAGCTGGGACTCGTCCTGAGTCCATGTACCTTGAGTGTGGAGAGTCTGACAGTGAGCTCCCCACCCCATCAGGGATGCGTCCATGGTAATGGAAATCTGATGATCCAGAGGAGCAAAGTGGAATCCTTCTAGAAGATTGTCCTCTTGCAACCACCAGGTGAGTGATCTCTTCAGAGATTCTGTCACCTTGATGAGAAAGGACTGAGGGTGAGAGGTCAGGGACCACTAAGTACTGAGCATCCATTGAGAGGTTCTCACGTGGAGGCGTGCTAGGAGTACAGTGAACACTGAGGATGCCATGAGACTAGCATTTGCTGCATCGAGAGAGCTGTCACCGAGCTGCTTTCTCCAATTTATCTGGCCATTTGAAGGATATCGCTCCTCCTGTCCTCTAGAAGAAATGCTTTTGCACAGGTGGTGTCCAGGAGAGTTCCTATGACAAGGAGCCTCTGGGATGTCTGCAGCTGCGATTTTTTGAGGTTTAGCAGGACTCCCATGGATGTGAGAAAGTGTGAAGCCATGGCTACGGTGTCTAGAGTTCCGTGCCTGGAAGGACTTGCTAGAAGCCAATCGTCCAGATATGGGAACATTGTATTACAATTTTTCTGAGACGCACTTCGAGAATTGCACAACACTTTATAAAAACTCACGGTGCCGAGGATAGCCCAAAGGGCAGGACTCTGAACTGATAATGTTGTCCCAAAGCCATGAACTTTAGGTATTTGTGATGCTTTGGGTGAATAGGAATGTGCTGGTAAGCATCCTGCAAGTCCAGGGAGGCTAACCAGTCATGTTGATGAAACAAAGGTAACAGGGTTGCTAGTGATATAATTTTGAATTTCTTTTTGGGAAGGAATTTGTTTAATTTTCTGAGGTCAAAAATGGGGCGCATGCCCCTGGTTTTCTTTGGAACCAGAAAGTAATCGGAGTAGAACCCTGTGTTCCATTGATCCAGCAGAACTACTTCCACTGCCCTGTTGTTCAGAAGGCCTTGTATCTCGGAGGCGAGAAGTTCTGACTGAAGAACTGACAGCCTGGGCTAGGGGGACGATCCGGAGGGGTATCCAAAATATTGAGCGAATATCCCTTGCGGATTATCCAGAGAACCCATTTGTCCGATGTTATGGACTTCCATTGATTGTAGAAGTGAGTCAGATGACCTCTCACCACTGAGGAAGAATCCTCCTCAGGCAGCTGAGGTGGGACTTGGGCCAACAACTCAGAAGGCGGCACTAGGCGCTTTGGGTCCTTGCGCCTTCTGCTGTGTTTTCTTTTGAGGCTGGGGAGCTTGGTTTTTACTAAAACCTCCCCTGCCTTTGCCTCAAAAGGAGTGACAGTTATGAAATTGGCGTTTGTTAACACCCCGCTGAGAGGGGATGGGAGGAGGTCGAGCCAATTTAATGGCTGACCTAGGCCCAGATATTCAAACTGCGTCATTTTGTGGCGCAAGCCCCTGCGCCACTCAAAATAGTTGCGGTGGGGTGTGGCCGGGTGATATTCAACGGAGTTGTGCTATGGCACAACTTCTTTGAATATCGCCCCCTGGCCACACCCACTGTGCATGGTGCAGTGGAACTGCGCCAGCGCAAGTGGTCAGAGTAGAGCATTGAGATGCAGTGGCGCAGAGTTCCATTGCGCCATGCACAACCCTGCGATATTCAAAGCTGACATGTACAAATGGGACCATAATTTATGCAGGCGGGGCATTTGCAGCTAATTACGGCCCCCATTTGATGTCATTAGCATGCAGGTGTGCCGATCCCGATGACTTGCACCTGGCGCCTCCCAGGCAGCAGACATTGGGACCGACGTCCCCTGCAGCCCGATCATAGGCATAACAAGCGTCCCCAGTAGCCTGATGCTTGGGCATAATAGTATTCTCCCCAGGTGGCCGGTCGCGGGCATAACAGTGTCTCCCCATTAGCCCGATCGTGGGCATAATAGTATCTTCCCCCTCGTTAGCCTGATCGCGGGCATAATAGTATCTTCCCCCTCCCCCATTAGCCTGATTACGGGCATAATAGTATGCTCCCCATTAGCCCGATCGCGGGCATAATGTCTTCCCACCCCCATTAGCCCGATCAAGGGCATAACTGAATATCCCTCCCCTCAGCCCGATCGTGGGCATCTGTAACCCCAAAGTCCAATATCCCTGGTGGTCCAGTGGACCGCGTAGCCAATGCGGGTGGCATCCTCACCCTCCCCACATCCAAATCCAGGTGATCTAGTGGCCCCCACCCACCCGCCAGAGGGCCCCACCACCCAGCTCCCCCGTCAGCGGTGGGCAGTAGCACCACCGCCTGCCCAGCCGCCGCCCGCAGACGACTGAGTTGGTAGGGCTGCACGCATACTGGTTCAAAGATGAGCTAATGGGCGTGCAGCCCATTCCATACAAGTCAGTCCAGATATTTGAATTTGTGCAGGTGCACTTTTCCCTTTTAAATATCACACCAGGGTGCACCAGTGGGTTGTGCATGGCGCAACACTGTTGCACCATGCGCAACCCTTTTGAATATCTGGGCCTTAGTCTTTTGTGTGGCCTCTAGAGCCTGTTCTACTTGAGGGCCGAAGAGATACACACCATCGAAAGACAATGCCATTACCTGTTCCTGGGCATCATTTGTGAAACCTGAAGTGCATAGCCAGGAATGACGGTGGGTACAAATGCCCACCGCTGCCACTCGGGAGGCAGTATCGAAGGCATCCAGAGCTGCTTTAACCTGCTGGTTGCTGACCTCGATACCCCTGGTTATGGTTTGAAGAAGCTCTGAATTAGTGTCCAACTCCAGTAGAGCTTCAACCATTTGTTTGAGCTAATGCCAAAGGATATACTCATATTGAGAGAAGTAGCCTTGGTAGCTGACAATACGCACACTTAGGGTGGAAGCAGTAAAGACTCTCTTACCTAAAGTGTCTATCTTACGAGATTCTTTGTTAATAGTTCGAGCTGTAGTAGTCTGGGGAAGGATGCCCTTATCATTCTCTGCTAATACTACAATAGGATCCGCAAAGGCCTGGGATGCCAAAATGGGTCAATCCTTGGAAGCAGCATATTTCCTATCTATGGACTTAGCCACTGAAGGAATAAGAGCAGGATTATTCCATACCATTTGAGAAAGCATCTCAAAGGAGGACTGTACCGAAGGAGAGTCAAATCCATAGGGATCTCCGGAACACGGAGGTATTGGAGTCTTAACAGTTTCCCATGATTGATATCTGTAGTTTGGAGAGAAAGAGTGGAATTCAAGTTTTTACAGCAGAGACTTAAATGACAAGTCCTTGACCACAGGCTCTGCAGCAGGAATAGATCCTGCTCCTTCCACATCATCACCCAGCCTAAGGTCAGGGTCAGGCTCAATGTCATCTCCTGACAGCCCATGAGGGACTGTATGAACAGAAAAGGAGTGAAAATCAGAAGGAAATGAGGAAGGAAAAGGATTCAAAGAAGAGGAGCCCTGGAGACTGGATGACCCCCTAACAGGTCTCGGCGTCGAAGAAGAGCACGGCGCCGAAAAGATGCACAGCACCGATGAGTCCCACGTCACTTAAGACAGTGCCGAGAGGCTGCACAGTGCCAAGGATGGCGTCAAGGAGCTGCACAGCGCTGAAGACAGCGCCAACAAGGCACATGGTACCGAGAAACTCAAAAGCGCCAAGGACGGCGCCGACAGATGCATCGGCGCCGAATAAGGTGCCAAGCATGCCATTGATGGCGAGGGCGTCAAAAACATCCCAAGACTCCAAAAAACAAGATTTGAGAAGAAAGAAGGTTGAATACCAGGTGACTGAGGCATTGGTGTGGCCCCTGTGCCGCAGCCGTGTGAGCGGGGAAAACATCTAAGCGTGGAGTCGACAGCACCAAAGACGGTGCCACACGACTAGGGAGGCCCAACCACCCTATCAGACCTCCCAAACGGCCCGAAGGCCCCTGAGTGACTGGGCCAGACAGCTGAACCAGCCTCCGAGCCCATTGCTCCATAAGAGCAGCCCACTGAAGAAACTGCTCATCTGAAGACCTACCAGAGGGCGTGGTAGGGCTCCGATGTTGAAGACATCAGCTACCAGAAACAGAAACCAGTGATTCCAAAGGAGGAGACCAGCAACTAGCACCAATAACTGACCGTCTACATGCAGACATATCAGAGGGCAACCTCGAGTGATGCCTTCTCTTTTTTGACCTGTGGGCCCAAGAAGAGCTCGAGGCCGAACGGTGCAGAGAATGCGACTGTTTACTTTTATGCTTTCGAGGGGACTGTCCACCCCCTCGGGCATTGGACTGTCTGTTGTCAGATCCCCCTTCCGGAGAAGGCAGTGGACCGGACCCAGCCCGGCTGACTGAACAGCTTACATATGAAGTCTCCCTACCGTCACCTGACCCGCTCATGGTCGACTCCGTCAATGTAGGCTGAGACTTCTTCGTTAAATAAGAATAAATAAACTAAGCAACGCTTTAGTCGAGATATTACTACAAAACAATAAAACTGAAAAACTATGCTGCTAGTTTGAAGTTTGAATCCCAGCCGGTGAGCGACGTCATCACTGAAGTGCACTTGACGGCGGGAAAAAAGGAACTAAAGGCGGTTGGAGGTCGGCGCCACAATAGTCATTACCGACGAGCTGGGGCTCAGTAGTGCCTCCTCACAGCTCCATCTCTGGTGCCGACCCTCCAGTAAAAATGTTTGCTCCCGCTGAGTCCTAGTGCCTCCGGTGCAGATCCTATTAGTGTGAATGGGTGGTGGAGACTTTATGTCCAGGAAGGTCAACAGAGAAGGTAGCATTTGGAGGTAAACTTTAGATATTTATTTACTTATCATGCACATAGATATACTGTATATATATATATTTAAATGTTAATATCTGCACATATCTATCTCCCTTTACTTAATTTTTTTTTACCAACCAAAGAAGGGGTAAAAACTTGAACCCAGAAGGAAAATAACTGAAGAAAAAATGGATTATCAAGAATGAAAGAGCATTCCTGCCTAAACCCCTGGAAAACTTCACATTGGGAAATTTCCTAATGTGTTGGCAGAGGAAAATAAGGTTAAAGGGATAATAATTCCTACCTGAAGCCCCCCCAGTGAGACTTCTGGGGAAGGAATGCTTACATTTAACTGAGTTTTACGAGAGTTAAACTCGTCCATAAGTGCCTGTCAGCTTCAGTTTGACATAAAGACCAACCAAAATTTGTACCAAAGCATAACCCAAAAGGATGGAACTTTTCAGACAGGCAAGCCTGAGGGAAATGACCTACGCCAAGACTCTAGAATCTGTAACATTATGGCTTACTATGAGAGCATAGTGCTACTAAATGCCACTTGGGTATTCCAACAAACCTCCTTGTGAATAGTGCTCAAGGGGTGCCGCACATTGGCAAAGACAGTATACATCAAACACTCTTAATATATAATAGCGTATGCTACAAAGATTAAAGGCATTATGTAAAATTACTTACACAAGGTATATGATTATCTAGAGTCTATCTCTGGAGGGAAAGAAGACAGTGGCACGAGGCTGAGAAGCAGGCCGCTGTTTGTACTAACTCTCTTTATTCTAAAAGTGTACAGATAAAAACAGCAGAACACTTACCGAGCTGGTACTTCATCTGAATGCTTCTGTCAACCCCGAAAGAGGAGGAGGGGTTTCCAGAACCTAGCTGTAGGAGTCTTCAGAGAGTTGTCAGCTTCTTTGGAGGACAGCAACCACCAGATCTACAAAGTCGTCGTCCTCCACCTCTTTATCGGTGTCATCCCAGAGGGGAAAGTCCAGGGAGTCCACCAGATGAATATATATATATAAATATGCCTCATTATACCATAACCTGAATCAACCTCAGGGTGACCGACTGGAATTAGTGGGCCCGACAACAGTTCAAGAAGGAAAATCCTCTCCTAAATTACTAATAATAATCATAACAACAATATCCTTGGGCATAAGGATTAACAAGGAGAGGAATACTCGGACCCGAAGGAGCCGAGAGACGCCCAGAAAAATAAAGTCTTGAATAATTGCCAAGCTCTCAGAAATTCAGTTGCAGAGAGCATAATTTTATCAACCCCTGATGTCTCCCTAACTCCTTCAAGAGGGAGGGTCAGAGGAGATTAATCTCTATGTTTGTGCAGGGAAGAGGACACCCTGCCTATTTTCAAATTAAAGGCTTGGACAGAGAAACAACTACTACAGAACCAAGAGGGGACTTGTCATTTCTTTTGTGTTAAGTTGAGGTACCCTCCTTAGCGCTTTTAGAGGAGGGGGAGGTAGACTAAAAGCCCAGATAATAATAGTTAGGCCAAGGCTCAAACAAATCAAAATCAACTTTGAGATTTTATTTTTCACAAAGAGGGAAAAATAGAACCACTTCCACACCTCTTGTTAACAAAGCTCACTGCACATCAAACAAGAGAGTCTCACCCCAAAAGAGAGGGGATTACCCTTCAGATATTAATCATTTTGAATTTAAACAGAGAAAAAAGGGTTCCAAGAATTCGTGCTGGTGGGCAACGGAAAAAATGTGCATGCGCGCAAATAACAAACCAATGATTTTACAGCAAAAGCGTTAAAAACCACTGATAATTACTAAAAACAAATTAAATAAAAGTGACGCAATTTATCATGCACGAAGGCAAAATTTACTTCAGAAAAAAACACAGAAGCGGAAAAATATGAACAAATCCAGCAACTGCGCGGAACCCAGCGCAGATGCGGCAAAAATAGATAAAATGAAAATATACAAAATACCTTAAAGCAGCACTCAAAAAGAAAGAAAACGGCTCAGGAAGATCTCTGAAGGGAAGAGCTCCAGGGCAATGTTGCCAGTTCAGCGGAGAAAAAGTTCTGAGGTCCTTCAGGCTGACTGCAGGCAGCACTCTGCTCTAACTGTATCCTGATTGGCCAATGCCTTCCTCATTTGCATTGACTCCTCCTCTTCGGAAGCAGCTGAACCCAGCTGGCATACTGCTTCTGTCAATAGATGCTAAATAATTCCTGGGGTGAGAATAGGTTATTTCAACACTCAGGTACTAATCCCCCCTCTTCCCTCTGCTGTCTTCTCACTTTAATTATCTTTACAATTTGTTCACAATAAATTTGCAGTTTTCTGCCCAGATCCACTTATTTAAGATTGTTTTACATTTATTTTATTATTCATTCATAGAAAAAAATATCAGTTTCTGCCCTATGATACTTTCTCAATCCTCTTCTGTCTGCTTATCTGCTCTCTCTACATGCAGCTTCCAGGCAGTTATTATGTATGGAAGTCTGCTTTAATTCTGTAGTGCTTCTTTTCTTTTAAGAAGCCCTTACATTCAGGCCTTATTAGTCTCTGACTCACTTTTCATTCAGTATATCTGCCCACAGCCAGATTTATTGTGCCTAGTCTATTTCATTTTATAGAACTTATTCTTTCTTTCTAGCTTTCCCAGTTCTGTCTTGTCTGCCCTTTTAATTTCCAGTTTGCTGCCTGCATCTCTTTGCAGTCTAAAGGCAGTGCCTTATATATGTCCCCCTGCTTTTATCCAGTTTCTAACTGTATCTCTCTTTTCATACAGTATCTGCCCAGATTCATTGATTTTGTGCTCATATTTATTTTATAGAACTTTTTCTTTCTTTCTAGCTTTCCAAGTAGTTCTGTTTTGTCTGCCCTTTTATTTCTTTTATGTGTGCTGCCGCATCTCTTCTTTGCAGTCTAAAGGCAGTACCTAAAGGTTTTATCTGTCCCCCTGCAGTTCTATCCGCAGTCTCGAAGCACCACACATTCATTTTCTTGAAGTTTCATTTCTTTGCCCCAATTTCTACTGATTAGTTTCAGCACTCAGTGTTTCTCCCATTTTTTTTAACCATCTATCGTTTCTTTTTTGCCTCCTGAGTTTCTCTCCTACCCTCCCTACCTAATCACCATCTAACTATGCCAGCAAAATAATAATTTGATAACCATGTGTCATTAGTGATCCTAAAGCACAGAACCACCCACTCCCTTTCACCGCCGCAGACCGAGTGACTAGCTGCACAAGAGACCTGTCCAGAGAACAGCAAACCCCCCCCTACTGATTAGCCAGAGGAGATGTGTCAAGCAAGTGCTCCAATCAGACACATCTCCTCTGGTGCCAAGAAAAGTGTCAGCTGGTTGTGCAGGTTCTCCAAAATGTGGTCAGGGGTTGCCGGAGACCTGCACATGCACACTGTGGTGCTTTCGGAGGTACGCTTACAGAGTCCCATGAGATTCATGATGCTTCCTAGTCCCTGTAGTTCTCTGCCGCTCTCTCGGTAGTCCCCTGGCATTGTGGTGAGAGAGCGGCAAAAATCTGGTTGCAGCTGCTTGTTTTCACCTCCATGGCATGGCGGGACACCAGAACTTTCACCACCCAGCATTTGGCTTCGTCGGTGGCAATGTGGCAAGCGGCTAGCAGGAACGTAGCATACTTCAAATCTGCAGTTGCCATTGGCTCAAAAGTCAACTCCATGAGCTTAGCAATACAGATGCTGAGATTCCAGGGTAGAACTGGCTCCCTATGGGGAGGGTGGAGGTGGTTAAGGCCTTTGAAAAACTTTTTGAAAACAGGGTGAGAGACCATGGACCTGTCTCTACCCACCCGAGATATAGACTGATGTTGTAGCCAGGTGGACTTTCAGAGTAGAAGTTCTGAGTCCTAGGGTACAGAGGTGGGTCAAATAGTCCAATAGGACAGAGACAGACCAGCCCTGGAGGGATTAATAGCCCTTCCTAAACACCACATAGAGAACCTTTTCCACTCTGAAGTGTATGTTTTCTTGGTTGATGGTTCCCTTGACCACTAAGCACAGTCAGAACCTCTTCAGAAAGGCTGAAGCTGGCATATTCTAAGACTTCAAGAGCCAAGCCTTCAGCCGCAGGAACCTGAGGTTGGGGTACAGGATCCTGCCCTGAAAGGATGTCAGCAGGTTGTGCCTCTGGGACACGTGGGTGGGCTCTGAGGCAGACAAGGTCAGTAGGAGTGAATACTATGGTTGATTTGCCCAGTCTGGTGCTACCAGAATCATTGTTGCTGGCAGTGACTTTAGCTTTATCAGGGTCCTGAGCAACATAGGAACAGAAAGGAATGCATGCAGGAATCTGCTCGACCAATCCAGTGTCAGGGCATCTACTGGAACAGTGCCCCTGCTTGGAGGGCTGCAACGGTAGTGGTAGCTGGTGGTTGCCTGTGGAGGCAAAGAGATCTATCTCAGGGGTGCCTCACCATCTGAATACTGACTGGAGCACCTGTATATTCAGGGACCACTCGTGGTGATTCTGGCTGATCCTGCTGAGGTAATCTGCCAGGATGTTGTCCTTCTCTGGCAGGTGGATGGTGGACCGAACCACCTGTAGAAATAGGCCAGGCTCCATATCTTCATAGCCTCTATACACAGAGGGGTGAACCTGGTTCTCCCTTGCTTGTTGATGTAGTACATGGTGGTAGTGTTGTCTGTTTTGACCTGCACTACCTTGCTTTTTAGATGCAGAGCAAATGCCTGTAGAGTCTGGTAACCTGCCCTGATCTCTAACAGGTTTATGTGCAGGAGTGACACCTGTGGTGACCAAGTGCCACTTGGCTGTTAGGTCGAGCATGTGTGCTCCCCAGCCCAGAAGGAAGGCATCTGTGGTAAGCATCACCAATGGGTACTCCTTTTGGAAGGGAGTCCCTTCTCTGAGGGTCTCCTTGTCTGACCACCACTGCAGGGCCTGTAAGAAAAAATTATTCACCTTAGTAATGTTGTTTCTTCTAATGGAGTCTTGCTGTATTCTGACAATAGCAGTGAGTCCCAACCTTCGAACTGCCCCGGAGATGAAAGAGTTAACTTTCCATGCCAGGCATGGAACGCTAAGCTCGAGCTCGGTTGAGACTCTGTTGCTGTTTGAACTCAAACCGTCAGATCTTTTCGAGCTAAACTCACTGAGGTCCTGTGTGGAAGCTGTAAACCTCCACTACCCAACTGGCTACTAACATAATAAACAGATTTCTTGGTCCCAAAACAAAGACTCAAGTCAGGAGACCCAAAAAATGAAATAACACAACACTCACTCACCCAAAGAAAGGGTGATAACAAAAAAGGTGGGGCACCTCCTGAGTGCCAACACTGCTCCTGCCCACCCACATCCCAAAAACAGAGGTTCTGAGAGGGAAAGGCAGGGGGGGAGGTCAGAATACAGCAAGACTCCATTAGAAGAAACAACATTACTAAGGTGAGTAATTTTTTCTCCAAACAACATGAAGTCTTGCTGTATTCTGACAATAGCAGACTACCAAGCAGTACCTCCATGAAGGAGGGACAGAACCTACTTAGGAAATATGCTCTGAAGCACAGCTGTGCCAAACCGAGCATCACTCCTAGCCTGGATATCTAGGGAGTAATGCTTGGTAAAAGTGTGAACTGTTTTCCAGGTAGCTGCTTGACATATCTCCAAGATAGGAATATCCCTGGCAGCAGCCAGGGAAGCAGCTGTACTTCTGGTAGAGTGAGCCCTCAGGCCTGAGGGTGGAACCTTACCTAATTTTTCATAGCAAAATTGGATGCAAGAGACAATCCACCTGGCAATGGATCTTTTAGTGAAAGGTTTTACTTTACCAACCTCACCATAAGTGAGGAACAGTTGGAGGGAATCAAACCTATGACTCTTAGTATGTTCTATATAGTAGCTAAGGGCTCTTTTCACATATAGACTATGCAACCTCCTCTCACCAGAGGAGGAATGGTCAGTGAAGTACACAGGAAGAGACATAGATTGGTTAAGGTGGAAGTCTGAAATCACTTTAGGCAAAAACTTCCTGTTAGTCCTGAGGACCACCTTATCTGTATGAAAGGAAATAAAGTCAGGCTCCACTGACAGGGCTTGTAGCTCACTTATGCGCCTGGCAGAAGTGATGGCCACCAGAAACACAGTTTTCCAAGTTAAGTACTTAAGTTCTGCTGAGGACAAAGGCTCAAAAGGGGGTTGCATAAGCTGAGCAATGCAAATGTTAAGATCCCAAGCAGGGGCAGGATCCCTGAATGGAGGATTGGTATGAAGCAATCACTTGAAAAACCTGGAGAAAACAGGGTGAGCTGAAAAAGAAGAGGGCTTACCTGCTGAAATGAAAGCAGAAACAGCTGCCAGCTTAGTGTAGCTGGTCTGAGTCCCAAGCTATTCAGATGGACCATATAGTCAAGGACTATGGGTAGATCTGCAGACTCTGGGGAAATATGCTTCCCAGAGCACCATATGGAAAATCTTTTCCACTTGGAATTATAAGTAGTTCTGGTGGAAGGCTTTCTAGAAGCTTTTAGAATATCCATAACACCTTGGGAGAGGTGTAAATCAGCAAACTCTAACTCTTCAAGAGCCAAGCCTTGAGATTGAGAGATTTGAGATTCGGGTACCAAACCCTCCCCTGAGCAGAGGTTAACAGGTTGTAATTCCTGGGAAGAGCCAGGGGAAGATGGACTGTTAAGGACAATAGGAGAGGATACCAGGGCTGTCTGGCCCAGTCTGGAGCAATCAGGATCACTTTGTAGGGTTGAGACCTGATTTTGACTAGCACTTTGAACAGGAGAGGGAAGGGGGAAAGCATACAGGAACTTCCCTTCCCAATAGAGAACTAAGGCATCCAGGGGGACTGAGCCCAACACTGGTGGCCTGCAGCAAAAAGGGAAGTTGGTGATTGTCTGGGGCTGCAAAAAGATCTATCTGTGGGGTGCCCCATCTGGAGAATATCACCTCCAAGACCAGGGGATCCAGTGACCATTCGTGATGGCCCTGAGATATCCTGCTGAGAGCATCTGCCAGGACATTGTACTTGCCTGGGAGGTGTACTGCTGTGAGGGAGTTGTTCAGGGAATAAGCCAGAGACCACAATTTCATTGCTTCTGTGCACAAGGCCATAGACCGAGTGCCTCCTTGCTTGTTGATGTATCACATTGTAGTGGTATTGTCTGTTTTGATCTGAATAACTTTGTTCTGAACAGACTTGGAAAAAACTTGCAAGTGCTAGAAATACCGCTCTGAGTTCCAACAGATTGATGTGAAGCAGAGATTCCTGAGGGGTCCACAACCCCTGGGTGGTCAGGTCGCCCAAGTGAGCCCCCCCCAAAAGGGAGGCATCTGTAGTAAGGATTAAAGAGTGAGACTGAGTGACAAAGGGAACTTCTTGTCTCAGATTGTTCTGATCTTGCCACCACTGCAAGGCCTGGATCAGGGTTCGAGTCACTGGGATCAGTTTGGTCAGAGGGCCCTTTTTCTGCTTTTTCTGAGACCAAAAGGCTCTTAAATGGAACTAAATGTCCCTCATCTGAAATCTTGCTCCTTGCACTACTGCTGTAGAAGCAGCCATGTGCCCCAGGAGCTGCACAAAATGCCTTGCTGGTCGAGACACCTGTAGGGTGAAAAAGGAGGCAAGAGTGATAAGGGTCCTTGCCCTGTCCAGGGGAAGGAAGGCTCTGGCCCTTTCTGTATCCAGCTCTGTACCTATGAAGGTGAGGAGCTGAACAGGCTCTTAGTTTAGTTTAGTTTATTAGTCTAGGAATTAATACCTTTGAGCCAGGGCTCTTTTACAAAGGTTCCACGTCACAAAGAACATTTAACAAAGCACGATACACATTACAGGTAAAACCAGACAGGAAAGTTACATCATAAATTTGCTATTAACAGTTTAAGGCAGTAACGTTTTTAAGTTTCATAGAAAAACAAGCTATAACAGGTTCAAGCGGTAGACAATTTCGAGGTTAAAGAACTTCCAGGGAGAGGGTGATCATTAGGCACCAAAAGGAGGACAGAGAGGAGGGAAAGGTGTTGAGCGGGAGAGTAATTGAGAGGGACAGGAAAAGGGAGTGAGTTTGGGTGGGAGACAGGAAGCAGTAGAGGTACCAGAGGGTTCATTAGTCAGGAGGAAGAGGCCTCAGATGTGAGGATGGACATGAGGAGTAGTAGTCTTTATCTAGCGCAGTCACAGTTGCTAGTGGTGGTGAGGTGGGCATAGAGCATGGATTTGAAAGCTTCAAGCGAGGTTGAGGATAGAGTAGGTGGACTAAAGCGCATTGAACCATGTCGGGCCCCCCTGTATCTGAAAGATCTTTGTCCCTGTGCAGTCCGGCATCTCGGAACCAGGAAAGGTTGGCGTCAGATCTGGTGGAGAGTCGTGAGCCAGGATTCAGTCGGAGTAAGTTTTGAATACATAATGGAGTCAGTCCCAAGATAGATTTTTTTGCCATTGTGCAGGTGAGATAAATAAGACGATTTGATAGGTTCAACCAGCCTGATTCATAGTACAGATCAGACGTGTGAGTCAGTCTTTGAGCCCCCGTGAGGAACCGGCAGGCCTTATTTAGAGTGACTGAGATACGCCTTAGAGCAGTGGAGGTAGCTGAGCCATAAATAATAAGGCCATAGTCAATGATTGAGATTATGGAACTCTGTATAGCTATTCTCAATGCCGCTTGATTTAGAAATTGACGGTTACGGAATAGTATTCAAGGCGTTGGTTCACTGTTTTCGCAGTGTTGTCATGTGGGTTGCAAAGGTGAGCCCTTGGTCAAAAGTGATGCCAAGGTATTTGAAAGCATTTACTTGGTCCAGTGTAATTCCGCCAGAGGTTTGTATGGTGAGTGGAGTATGCCTATTTTGTTTTGGTGATTGGAGAAGAGCATGGCTTTTGTTTTATTGTGGTTTAGCACAAGTTTACTATCAGGAACCACCTTTCAACACTAGAGAAAGCAAGTTGCAGGCTTTTCAGTAGGGAGTTTGGATCCTTGTGGGAAGAGAGAATTACAGCATCATCAGCGTATAAGATTATTTTCTCCTGGCAGATATCTGGGAGGAGTTAAGGAACAGGCTAAAGAGGGCGGTCCAAGGATTGATCCCTGTGGTACACCGAGAGAACTGGTTTGAAGTCGGAGAGTTCATTAGAGATTTTACAGCCTGTGACCCGATTGGACAGGTAACTTTTTACCCAAACACAAGGACCTTGACCAGGCCTAGGCTAGAAAGTAGGGAGGTAAGTAGGCCATGATGGACTGTGTCGAATGCTTTTGTAAGATCGATAAAGACTGTACCTGTTTGGCACCCTTTGTCCAGGGCTGAGTGGACTTCTCCAGAGAAATCAAGTAAGGCTGTTGTTGTACTATGTCCTTTCCTAAAGCCATGCTGTTGATTACAGAGTAGATTGTATTTGTCCAGGTATGCTTTGGAGAGGGAAGGGAGTATTGATATTGGTCGATAGTTTCCTGTTGAGGTTTTGTCCCCCCCTTTGTGCACTGGCGTAACTATGGCAGATTTCCATTTGTTGGGAAATTGACTTTGGCAAAGTGACAGATTAAGAATTTTTGCAAGGGGGTGAATTACTTCATCCAGGGTGAGAGACAGGATTTTTAGATCTAGCGTGTCACTACTTGTTCTGGATTTGGAGCAGGCCTTTCTTATGTACTTGTGTGCTTCGTGCACTTTGATTTTCTTGAAGTAAAATTGTGGTTTGTCACGAGGGTGTTTTGGTGATACTAGGCTAGGCACAGGTAAGTCCGAGAAGAAATCTGGGGAGGACCCCACTAAGGTCTGTGAATGTCTTATTAAGCGCATCTGCAATAGACTTTGGGTCAAGAGTGGTGGATCCATCAACTTTCATAATGGTAGGTGACGATTTTGATTGTTTACCCATTATGTTTCGGATATTGTCCCAAAAAGCACTTCTATCACCCCAGGTGGGTTCAAGGGCATTTTTGAAATAGGCACTCTTCATTTGCCTAATTTGTGAGGTACATCTATTTCGTGCCTGCTTGTATTTTAGGGTATCATGAGGTGAGCCTGTGTCTCTGGCAACTGCCCAGAGGTGGTCCCGAACCTTGAGCTCGGCAAGTAGTTTGGCAGTAATCCATGGATTTGATAGCGCTTTGATTTTACGTTTTTTTACTGGGGCGTATAAGTCGCATGCAGAGTTGAAAGATTTAATGAAGTATTCTAGTGCGGTATTAATATCAGTTGATTCAAGGACTGGCGTCCAGTCCTGTTGTAAGAGATGGGTTTTCAACTTGATAAGATTCCCATAAGGCAATACTCTGCTTGTTATAACTTTGGGGGGTGGCTTGAGAAATTTATTAGACCAGGTACAGGACACTGGGGAGTGGTCACTGAGGGAGTCAGGGAGGACTTTAATTTTTTATCCGGTCAGGGTGATTTGTGAGAACCCAGTCAATAAGGGTGCTTGTACCAGTTTTGTAATTTTTCCGGGCGGGGGAGGTTACCATCTGAGTCAGGTTTTCTGCTAGGATGTCATCTTTGTAAGAGTCAGTGTCAGAGGCGAGCCGGTTTATGTTGAAATCCCCGAGGAGGAGCTCATTTTCAGAGGGCTGCAGACTAACAAAATCAAGTACAGACTTAATACTGGCATGGTGGTCTTTTGGAGGGATATAGACTGCGGCCACTGTGAGAACTTTGTTTTGTGCACCAAGAAGCAGTCTGATAGGGAGGAGTTGCATCTGTGTATTTGTGGGGGTGAAGCTGCCGCGTTGACAGGAGAGGTTGTCCTTTATGTAGATAGCACAGCCCCCACCTTTCTTGCTTGCCCGTCGAGTCTGAAAAGATTGTAGCCTTCAAGCGAGACCGCATGATCCGGTGCTGGGAGATAGCCAGGTTTCCACAATGGCTAGTATATCAGGGTTTTGTTCAGCAAGAGTTTGAAGAGATGCCAATTTGGGAAGGAGGCTGCAGATATTTAGAGTGATAATGGAGAGACCACTACCAACTTTCCCTGTTTTTGTAGGCTTCAGTGCAACAGGACCATGGTTTGGGTGTATCCACCAGATATTAAAAGTAGGAGGAGCAGGAGTTTCAGCGTGCCATTAGTAGTTCATAATAGGTTGGAGTGAGTTTCTGCTTGTACTTTTTAAGATGCTTGGATTGTCTTCTGGAGTCCCAGTAGAGGGTGATCGTTAGTGAGTTATAATGATGTGGCAGTTTCAATTAGGAAATATGCTCTTTGCCCAGGTATTAATTGGGTGATGTTTGTTTAAGACTTCCAGAGTAAAGCCATGGTACAATGTTTGGGTAGTAGTATAGAAAGGTGAGAGTAGGTGGAGGGTAGGGTAGGCGGAGGGGAGTTGGCATAAAGGGAAAGGAGGGTGAGGGTGAGCAGGAACAGGTGGTGGTGACTAAGCCAAAGCATTTTTTAGCGAGGCAGGAGAGGCAGTAGTATGGGCTAGGCAGTCGGGGGAGAGCAATAGGAGGGTGGTGGGGTGCAGTTTTAGTGGGCTAAGGTGGATAGCTAAGCACTATGGCAAGTACAGAGAAAATGAAAAAAAAGGACTGGGAGGGTTTGGTGCCAGAGGGTTTAAGAGAAGTACTATAGTACTGTGAGATCCAGGATCACATAATATGTTAAAGTTCCTGAAAGGTGATGAACTGTGGCCTGGGCATATGCATAATGTAAAATCTTTTGTCTATATGTTTCCTTTGTTCTTCAAAGTCCTCAGAGATAAGTACAATACCTTGGGAGTAGGTCAGACAGTAGGCATATGCAATGTGTGAAATCCTTTTGTCTGTATGTTTCTTTGATCTTCAAAGTCCTCAGAGACAAGTACAATACCTTTGGAAAGGTCAGACAAAAATGTTGATTCAGTCACAAAATGTGTTAAAATTCCTTTGTTCTTTAAAGTCCACAGTGCAGTTGCTTTAAGAGTGGTCAGATGAGAATGTTGAAAATGTTGATTCAGTTGCAGGACCCAGCATCACCATGTTTGTAAGACTAGTTGTAAGGCATATGCTTCCTTGGGGAGGCTTCAAGAAAGTTGATTTAAAATTAAAAAGCTGATACCTGATGATGGCGATATGCAGAAATTCAGTCCAGAAGACTTTCACCAATGTTGTGTGTAAGAATGGCACAGGTATTCCCAGCTGAAAAACATGTAAATGAACAAAAACTAACCTACAGACACAGACAAGCACAAACAGCCACCCACACAGCCCCAGGAGGAGGAGCTCCAGTCTTGAACTGACTTTGAAAGATTCAGAAGGAAACCCAGAGAGTTGAGCAGTTGCTGAGTTATCTGTAGGTGTAACTTGACTTGGTCTGGGGACTGGCCTACTATGAGCCAGTCATCCAGGTATGGGAAGATGGCAATCCTTTGCCTTCTTACAGAAGCAACTACTACTGCCATGCATTTTGTGAAGACCCTTGGAGCAGAGGTTAGACCAAAGGGCATTGCTCTGAACTGGTAATGGCCTGAGGGCAGCTCGAACCTGAGGTACTTTCGATGGGAGCTTCTGATGAGAATATGGAAACAGGCATCCTTGAGGTCCACGGAAACTAGCCAGTCCCCTGGCCTTAGAGAAGGTAGAATTACTCCCAGAGTCACCATTTTGAATTTTGGCTTTAAAAGGTGCTTGTTTAAATATCTGAGATCCAGGATGGGCCGCCATTCTCCTGTCTTTTTTGGGGTAAGGAAGTACCTGGAGTACAATCCTTTGCCCTGGTGTAGGGGTGGAACCCGTTCCACAGCTCTGAGAGCCAGGAGGGAAGAGACCTTTGCCTCTAAGGCAAGTGCCTCTGAGGGATTTGCAGGTGGAAAAGATCTGGCTCTCAGCTTTGGAAATTTTTTGAAGCTGAGAACCAGTCCCTGACCTACTACTTTCAGGACCCACTTGTCTGATGTTAGAGACTTCCAGTCCTGGACAAAGTAAGCCAGCCTGCCCCCTACAGGTGGTGGAGAATCGGCCCTGGCAAACCCATCAGGGTGCCTGTTTGGCAGGGGGTTTTGGCTGAGGGGTGGAAGCAGGTCTGCTTGTACCCCTTCTTCCTCTCCCTCTAAAGAACCCCCTCTGAGCATAGGCAGAAGAGGAGGCCTGGGCTTGGTAGAAAGGCCTATGAAAAGGCCTGCCCCTGCTCCTGGGATGCTGCCTTTGAGGAGTGGCCTACCGTTCCTTAGCCTGGGCACTCCTATAGGTGGTCCTATATTCATCCATTTTCTTCATGTAATTCTCTGTTTGCTCCCCAAACAGAGAATTACCCACAACAGGAAAATCCATGGTCATGGTCTGGGTATCCTGTGACAGGCTAGTACATCTGAGCCAAGCCATTCTACGAAGTACCACAGATGTAGCCATGACTCTAGATGACACATCATTGGAGTCCACTGCAGCATGGAACTGCACCTTGGATGCCTCAATACCATCAGCAGCCACCTGCTCCAGCTCCTTGGCAAGCTGGCCAGGGACCTGTTTTGCTAAAGCCAGGACAGTGTCCCATCTGGATTTCTGATACCTAGCAGTATAGGCCATATAGTTGGCCTGTCTGAGTCCCAAGGATGCTGCCATGTACTGTTTCTTTGCCATGGCATAAATCCTGCTGGAGTCCTTGTCTGGGGGGTGTGAAGCCAAGGGAATATTTGCCTTATCACAGGCTGCAGCCTGCACTACCCCAACATGGCTGCATTGTTGTGTAAGGAACTCCGTGTCTGAACCTGACAATGTATACCTCTTGTCCATTCTTTTATCCACAGGAGGTATGGTGTTAGGAGTCTTTAAAATCTTTAATGTCTGTTTCCCAAAAGATTTGTGTAAGGGAATAGACAGCCTCCTAGACTCTGGGTTATCCATCATTTCCACATAGTCAGGCTCCTCCTGGTCATCCACAGCTTCTTCCATAGGAAGCTGGAGGGTTTCAGCCACTTTTTTATAAAACATGAAATGGGAGGGGGACTCAGAAAGCCTAGGAGGAGACACTCCTGAAGGTCTGTCTGGGGAGATGTCCGGGTCAATGGGCACGTCCAGACTTTCAAAACCACATTCACTTTCCTCATACACCTCTTCCTCCTCCTCCGGTTCATAATATTCCTCTAAATCATAATCTTGAACAGGTGGAACCGGCCGAACCGAGCGCCTCCCTGATGGTGCCGGTTCGGTCGGAACCAGGGAAAGCGACTGGACAATTTTGATCGCTTTGGCTATTTCTTCAGAGGTTGGAGAAGAAAGTTTTGGATCCACACCAGCTGATTTTTCCTTTCTTGTTCTCTTAGCTGGAACCGACTCCTCAGAATCGGATCTCCTTTTGCCCGAAGAAGTCTCGCCCTAGTCAGAGGGCACTCCTTCTGGTTCGGTCTGAACCGAACCGGGCTGGCCATCCGGTTTAGCGGACTTTTTGGCCTCACTTTCCCTGAGCCTACCAACTCTTTTTTTCTAGGGTAGCTGCAGGAAAATTTTTACAAATCTGGCAGTCTGCATTGAGGTGATCAAACCCCAGACAATAAACACAGGTAGTGTGGGGATCAGCCTTAGCAAAGACTTCCCTCACACACACTGCAGTGTTTTTCTTTTGGGTTTCCCAGACATTGTGCCAGTCCTAACCAAACTTACCCTTTTAATGGCAATCCGGCAGGCAAGACCCTCTTATCGGTTCCTGACCATGTCACGGGTCATGGAAAAAAACGTAATAAAATCCATTTTTTTTAGAACCGATAAGAACCAGTAACCGCACTCTAAAAGTTCAGATAGAGATTTTTTAGCAACTTGATCGGTTCAAGCCGAACCGATGAACCGTTTACAAGTTCCACACAGAATAGAAAATAATATAAACCTATCTAGTACTCACAAATATCACAGACAGAGACTGAACCGACTGGTTGTGGTTTAAATTCGGTCAAAACCCGAGAAAAGTGGTACTTTAACCGACAAATTGAACCGAGCAGAAGGAGAAATCTCCGGAGCGACTGTTCAGTGAGGCGGAGTAAAGAATCTGACGGTTTGAGTTCAAACAGCAACAGACAGAGTCTCAACCGAGCTCGAGCTCGGTGTTCCATGCCTGGCATGGAAAGTTAACTCTTTCATCTCCGGGGCAGTTCGAAGGTTGGGACTCACTGTTATTGTCAGAATACAGCAAGACTTCATGTTGTTTGAACAGGGTTTTTTAACTAACACTAATTTTGTTGGGGAATCCCTTCTCTGAGACCGGTGATCTTGCAAGTGGAACTGTATGTTTCTCATTTGAAACCTGGATCCTGGCACTACTGCTGAGGCAGCTGGCATACGGCTCAGCAGCCGCAATTAGTGTCTTGCTGGCCTGGGTCTGTTTAGCTGGAATGACTCTACCAACTGCAAGATAATGCCTACTCTGTCTTGGGGAAGAACGGTTCTTCCCTGGATAGTATCCAGTTCTGTACCTATGAAGTCCAGGAGACCTGGACTGGCTCCAGCTGAGACTTCTGGGCATTAATGAGGAAGCCTAGAAACTCCAATGTGGCTCTGGTGAGAGCCAGGGTGTCTCTGGTTTATTGCAAAGACTGTCCTACGATTAGCCAGTCATCCAGGTATGGTCATCTAGTCACTCCCTGCCTTCTCAGGTGCACCACTACCACAGTTAGACACTTTGTGAATGCCCTGGGGGCTGAGGATAAGTTGAATGGCATGGCTGTGAACTGGTAGTAGCCTGATGGCAATTAATCTTAGGCACTTTCTGTGGCTGGGCTGGATTGGGATGTGAAAGTAGGCATTCTTCAGATCCAAGGATGCCAACCAGACTCCTTTTTGCAGTGAAGGAATAATCATGACCAAAGTGACCCTACTGAACTTTGGTTTTGACATGTTTGTTCAGAAGGCTTAGATTTGGAATAGGTTGCCAGTCCCCATTTTTCTTCTGAGTTAGAAAGTATCTGGAGTAGAAGAAAAAATAACTCACCTTAGTAATTATGTTTCTTCTAATGGAGACTTGTTGTATTCTGACTATTGCAGTTAGCCCCAGCACTCAAACTGCCCCAGAGAGTGGAGGATTATAATTTATATGCAGAGCATAGAACATTGAGCTCAAGCTCGGTTCAAACCTCTGTCTGCTGCACTTTGTAGCACAACTGCCAGATTCTTATGAGCTAATACTAACTACTATGTGGAAATTGTAAAATTTTTACTAGCCAAATGGTAACCAAATATTTTGGATTCCCAAAAGACTCAAGTCATGAAATCAAAAATCAAAAACCAGGTAGTAAACAACTTAAGACTGTTAAATTAATAATAAAACCCACTCCCCCTCTCTAAAAGGAGGGAGTGCCTAAATGCACCCCTGGGGTGCAACACTGCACCTGCCAGACCACTTCCCAAAAACAGGTTCTGAGAGGGAAGGCAGGTCAGAATACAGCAAGACTCCATTAGAAGAAACATAATTACTAAGGTGAGTAAATTTTTCTTCAAACAAAATGAAGTCTTGCTGTATTCTGACTATTGCAGACTACCAAGCAGTACCTCCATGGAGGAGGGAATCGATTCTACCTTGGGAATAGGCTCTGCAGTACTGCTGTACCAAACCAAGCATCACTCCTAGCCTGGATGTCCAGGAAGTGATGCCTGCTGAATGTATGGACCGTTTTCCAGGTGGCTGCTTTACATACCTCTAGCAAAGGAATATCACTGGCTGCCAGGGAAGCAGCTGTGCCTCTAGTCGAATGAGCCCTCAGGCTTGAGGGAGGTATTTTGCCTAGCTTCTCATAGCAGAAATGAATATAAGAGACAATCCACCTGGCAATAGTTCTCTTAGTGGCAGGTTTGCCCTTCCCTACATCCCCATAACTGAGAAACAACTGGAGGGAGTCAAACCTGTGAGCTTAGTACGCTCAATGTAGTAACTAAGGGCTCTTTTAACATCCAAACTGTGTAAACTTCTTTCTCCTGAAGAAGAATCATCAGTGAAGAACACAGGGAGAGACAAAGATTGGTTCAGATGAGAATCTGAAACCACTTTAGGTAAAAACCTCCTATTAGTTCCAAGGATCACCTTATCTCTATGAAATGAGATAAAATCAGGCTTCACTGACAGAGCTTGCAATTCACTGATACGCCTGGCAGAGGTAATAGCTACTAAATCTCTGCTGAAGACAAAGGCTCAAAAGGGGGTTGCATAAGCTGAGCAATGCAAACATTAAGATCCCAAGCAGGGGTAGGATCCCTAAAGACGGGAATGGTATGAAGCAATCCCTTGAAAAATGTACAGAATACAGGGTGAGATGACAGTGAGGAAGGCTTTCCCACTGACATAAAAGCAGAAACAGCTGACAACTGTACTTTGAGAGTAGCTGGTCTGAGGCCTATGCCATTAAGATGAACCATATAATCCAGAACTGTAGACAATTCAGCAGTGTCTGGGGATATATGCTTCTTGGAACACCAGATGCTGAATCTTTTCCATTTGGAGTTATACGTAGGCTTTCGAGAGGCTTTGAGAATATCCAGAACCCCTTAGGACAGATGCAAATCTGCATACTCTAACTCTTCAAGAGCTATGCCTTGAGATTGAGAGACCGAAGATTGGGGTACCAAATCCTCCCCTGAGAGGAGGTTAACAAGTTGTAATTCCTGGGAAGAGACAGGGGAAGATGGACTGCTAGGGGCAGCAACAGGGGGTACCAAGGCTGCCTAGCCCAGTCTGGAGCAATCAGAATCACTTTGCAGGGTAGTGACCTTATCTTGACCAGAATCTTGAACAGTAGAGGAAAGGGAGGGAAGGCATATAGAAAGTTCCCTTCCCAGTTCAAAATCAGAGCATCCAGAGGGACTGAGCCCAAGACTGGGGGGGTCTGTAACAGAACAGAGGAAGTTGGTGATTGTCTGGGGCTGCAAACAGATCTATCTCTGGAGTGCCTCACCTTGAAAAAATCACTTTCAACACCAGAGGGTCCAGGGACCATTCATGATGGCCCTGGGAGATCCTGCTCAATGCATCTGCTAGCACATTGTCCTTCCCTGGAAGGTGGACTGCTATCAGAGAGGTCTGCAGAGAATAAACTAGGGACCACAATTTCATGGCTTCCGTGTACAAGGCTGTGGACCGAGTGCCTCCCTGCTTGTCGATGTACCACAAGGTGGTGGTACTGTCTGTCCTGACCTGAACCACCTTGTTCTGCACTGACTGAGAGAAAGCTTGCAGGTCCAGAAAGACTGCCCTAAGTTCCAAGAGATTGATATGAAGAAGGGATTCCTGAGGGGACCACAGTCCCTGGGTTGTGAGAGCCCCCAGATGGGCTCCCCACCCCAATAGAGAAGCATCTGTGGTTAAGACCAAGAGTGAGACTGAGTGATGAATGGGACTCCTTGCCCGAGGTTGCCCTGATCCTGCCACCATTGGAGAGCCTGGATCAGAGTCTGAATCACTGGAACTAGTTTGGTTAGAGAATCTTTCTTTTGAGACCAAACGACCCTCAGGTGAAACTGAATGTCCCTCATCTGAAATCTGGCCCCTTGGACCACTGCTGTTGAAGCTGCCATGTGACCCAGAAGCTGAAGGAAGTGCCCTGCTGGCCGAGAGACCAGAAGGTGGAATGTAGAAGCCAGCTCTACAATAGCCCTTGCCCTTTCCAGGGGAAGAAAAGCTCTTGCTTTGACTGTATCCAACTCTGCCCCTATGAAGGTGAGGAGCTGTACAGGCTCGAGAAATGACCTGGGAAGACTGGGAAGAAATCCTAGGGAAGTGAGCACTTGCTGAGTCACTTGTAGGTCTGACTTGACTTGGTCTGGGGACTGACCCACAATGAGCCAGTCGCCCAGGTATGGAAATACGGAAATATTTTTCCTTCTTAAAAAGGCCACTACTACTGCTAGGCATTTTGTGAATACCCTGGGAGCTGATGTCAGGTCGAAGGGCATAGCTTTGAACTGATAATGGCCTGAAGGCAATTTGAACCTGAGGCACCTTCTGTGGGAGCACCTGATGGAAATGTGAAAGTAGGCATCTTTTAAGTCCAGGGAGGCTAGCCAGTCCTCTGGCCTTAGAGAGGGGAAGAATTATTCCCAGAGTCACCATTTTGAATTTTGGTTTGAAAAGATGTTTGTTCAGGTATCATAAGTCTAGGATTGTTCGCAACTCCCCTGTCTTTTTTGGGGTAAGGAAGTACCTGGAGTACAGACCTTTGCCCCTATGCAATTTAGGAACTCTCTCTACAGCCCTTAGAGCCAGTACAGACGAAACCTCTGCTTCTAGGGCAAAGGTTTTGGAGATGCTTGCAGGTGGAAAATAGAAATTACGTACCTACCGTAATTCTTGATCTTCTTGGACGAGTCTCCACCACTCATTCACACTAATGGGATCTGCGCCAGAGGCACTAGGACCCAGCGGGAGCAAACATTTTTGCTAGAGGTTCATCGCTGGAGATGACGCCACGAGGAGCGGCACCACAAGCCTATGCTCATGCGGTAATGACTATTCCGGCGTCGACCCTCCAACCGCCTCAGTACCTTTTTTTCCGAGGAGATGCAGCATAACTAACCTAGAAGGATAGCCTAACAAAAAACGGAAATAAGATAGTCCGGACGACCCATATAAGAAGGGTCAACAAAGAAGTCTTGACAGCCTAAAGATTGTGGGAGTGAAGACCAATAACAGAGGTGGGCTCGGGGGAAGGTAGGTGGGCGTGTGAATGAGTGGTGGAGACTCGTCCAAGAAGATCAAGAATTACGGTAGGTATGTAATTTCCATACCTATCCTGGATATAAGTCTCCACCACTCACTCACACTAATGGGAGAGTACTGAGCTAATAATCCCCTGAGAGGGCAGCAAGTGAGTCCAAGAGTTCACAATTTTAGGACAGAAGTCCATTAAGGATGGTCCTACCAAATGAAATATGTCGTCTGGCATGGACATCCAGGGCATAGTGTTTGACAAAAGTATGCACTGAGCTCCAGGTGGCCACATTGTAAATATCTGCGATGGTCATGTTGCAGATTTCCGCTAGGGATGCCGCAACCGCTCTAGTAGAGTGAGCGTACACTCTGCCCTCCAGCTTAACCTGCGCCATGGAATAACAGTGGCGAAGACATGCAACCAGCCATGCAGAAATACATCTGATAGCGACAGATTGGCCAGCCGGGTCTCACTGAAGGAAACAAACAGTTGTTGAGCTTTACAAAAGTCTTTTGTTCTGTCTAGAAAGAAACGTAAAGCACTTTTGACATCCAAGGAATGAAGAGAATGCTCTCCTGCATTTTGGAAGTTCGCAAAGTAAGATGGAAGTACCAGAGGTTGGTTTAGGTAGAATTCTGAAACAACCATAGGGAGAAACTGAGGATGGGTCTTAAGAACTACTTTGTCTTTATGAAACACAGCATACGGAGGGTCTGTGACCAAGGCTTGAATCTCAGAGACCCTGCGGGCTGAGGTGATGGACACTAGGAAGGCCATCTACCAAGTGAGAAATTTGAGTTTACAGGCAGCTGGAGGCTCTAAAGGTTTTCAAGAGAGCATGTCTAGCACCAGATTAACATCCCAGGCTGCGACTAGACGTCTTATAGGAGGTCTGGTATGCAGAATTCCCTTAAGAAACCTCTTAACCACAGGTAACTGAGCTAGTGACAAGGAAAGTACTGGCTCATGATAAGCTGAAATGGCACAAAGGTGAACCTTAACTCTAGAGTATTGCAGACCTGAATTTGAGAGGTCTAAAAGATACTCTAGAACATTATCTGGTGGGCAGGAAAAAGGATTCAAAGAGGATTTTGCACACCAGAGTGAGAAACACTTCCATTTAGCTGTGTAAGTTTTCCTAGTGGCTGGCATGCGCGCAGCCAGAAGAATATCTGAAACTCTGTGAGAGACACCGAACCTGTTCACTTCTATCTCTTCACGAGCCAAGAGTTAAAGTGAAGCGACCTCAGAATGGGATGGACCACAGTCCTGAGTCAGAAGGTTCATCTGAAGGGGAAGCGGTTTCGGAGGAGTTTCCGACATACTGCTGAGTAACAGAAACCATATTTGCCGAGGCCAGAAGGGAACAATGAGAATCATTTTGTCCCCCTGGGACTCGAATTTGAGAAGTACTCTCTGAATTAGAGGAAGAGGCGGAAAGGCGGAAAGAAAGAGTTTTGTCCACTGCAGCCTGAACACATCCTGACAGAAAATGCCAGACCCTGGATTTCTGGAGAAGAAGAGAGGCAGTTTTGCGTTGAGTGGGGATGCAGAAATGTCCAGGTCTGGAGTTCCCCACTCTGCGAATAGTGACTGAGCTATGGCTGAGTCGAGAGACCATTCGTGAGGATTTATCTCTGTTCTGCTGAGACGGTCTGCCAGTTCGTTCTGCATCCCCAGCAGGTAGACCACTTGAATTAGAGCTCTGTGCTCTGAGCACCATTCCCACACCCTCATTGCTTCCCTGCATAAGGGGTAAGAGAGAGCACTGCCCTGCTTGTTGATGTAATATATCACTGCTTTGTTGTCCGTTTGAAGGAGAATGTCCTTGTGACAGAGAATGTCCTTTAAAGCCCGGACTGCATAAAGCACGGCTTTCATTTCTAAGACATTTATGTGAAGCTGGGACTCGTCGTGAGTCCATGTACCTTGAGTGTGGAGAGTCTGACAGTGAGCACCCCACCCCATCAGGGACGCGTCCATGGCAATGGAACTCTGATGGTCCAGAGGAGCAAAGGGGTATCCCTCCAGAAGGTTGTCCTCTTGTGACCACCAGGTGAGTGATCTCTTCAGAGGTTCTGTCACCTTGATGAGAAAGCACTGAGGGTGAGAGGTCGGGGACCACTGAGTACTGAGCATCCATTGAGAGGTTCTCATGTGGAGGCGTGCTAGAGGTACAGTAAACACCAAGGATGCCATGAGACCTAGCATCTGTTGCATCGAGAGAGCTGTCACCGAGCTGCTTTCTCTGATGTATTGAGCCATCTGAAGGATATTGCTCCTCCTGTCCTCTGGAAGAAATGCTTTCGCACAGGTGGTGACCAGGAGAGTTCCTATGAAAAGGAGCCTCTGGGAGGGCTGCAGCTGCAATTTTTTGAGGTTTAGCAGGACAACCATGGATGTAAGAAAGTGTGAAGCTGTGGCCACAGCGTCTAGAGTTCCGTGTCAGTAAGAACTTCCTAGAAGCCAATCGTCCAGATATGGGAACACTTGTATTCCAATTTTTATGAGATACACCGCGAGAATTGCACAGCACTTTGTAAAAACTCGAAGCGCCGAGGATAGCCCAAGGGGCAGGACTCTGAACTTATAATGTTGTCCAAAAGCCACAAACCTCAGGTATTTGTGATGCTTTGGTGCATAGGAATGTGCTGGTAAGCATCCTGCATATCTAGGGAGGCTAACCAGTCATGTTGATGAAGCAAAGGTAACAGAGTTGCTAGTGATATCATTTTGAATTTTTCTTTGGGAAGGAATTTGTTCAAACTTCTGAGGTCCAAAATTGGACGCATGCCTCTGGTTTTCTTTGGAACCAGAAAGTAATGGGAGTAGAACCCTGTGTTCTGTTGATCCAGCAGATCTACTTCCATTGCCCTGTTGTTCAGAAGACCTTGTATCTCGGAGGCGAGAAGTTCTGACTGAATAACTGACAACCTGGGCTGTCGGCAGGGTGGACGATCCGGAGGGGTCTCCAAAAAATTGAGGGAATACCCCTTGCAGATTATCCGGTGGACACACTTGTCCATTGTTATGGACTTCCATTGATTGTAGAAGTGAGTCAGATGACCTCCCACCACTGAGGAAGAGTCCCCCTTGGACAGCTGAGGAGGGACTTGGTCCAACAACTCAGAAGGCGGCACTAGGCGCTTTGAGTCCTTGCGCCTCTTCTGCATTTTCTTCTGAGGCTGGGGGGCTTAGTTTTTATTGAAATTTCCCCTGCCTTTGCCTCGAAAGGACTGACGGCTATGAAACTGGCGTTTGTTAACACTCCCTCGAGAGGGGACGGGAGGAGGTCGATCCAATTTAATGACTGACCTAGTCTTTTGTGTGGACTCTAGAGTCTGTTCTACTTGAGGGCTGAAGAGATACACACCATCGAAAGGCAACACCATTGCCTGTTGCTGGGCATCATTCGTGAAGCCTGAAGTGTACAGCCAGGAATGACGGCGGGTACAAATGCCCGCCACTGCCGCTAGGGAGGCAGTATCAAAAGCCTCCATAGCTGCTTTAACCTGCTGATTGTTGGACTCGATACCCTGGTTCTGGTCTGAAGAAGCTCTGAATTACTGTCCGATTCCAGAAGAGCTTCAACCATTTGTTTGAGTGAATGCCAAAGGATATACTCATATTGAGAGAAATAGCCTTGGTAGCTGGCAATATGCTTACTTAGGGTGGAAGCAGCAAAAACTCTCTCACCTAAAGTGCCTGTCTTATGAGATTCTTTGTTAATAGGTCGAGCTATAGTAGTCTGGGGAAGGATGGCCTTATCATTCTCTGCCAAGTCCACAATAAGATCCGCAAAGGCTTGGGATGCCAAAATGGGACGATCCTTGGAAGCAGCATATTTCTTATCTATGGACTTAGCCACAGAAGGAATGAGAGCGGGATTATTCCATACCATTTGAGAAAGCGTCTCAAATGAAGGCTGTACCGGAGGAGTCAAATCTCTGGAACATGGAGGTACTGGAGTCTTAATAGCTTCCCAGGATCGATATCTATAGTTTGGAGAGAGAGAGAGAGTGTAATTCAAGTTTTTCAGCAGAGACTTAAATGACAGGTCCTCGATCACAGGCTCTGCAGCAGGAATAGACCTGTTCCTTCCACATCGTCACCCAGCCTAAGGTCTGGGTCAGGCTCAATGTCATCTCCTGACAGCACCGGAGGAACTGTATGAACAGGAAAGGAATGAAATCAGAAGGAAATGAGAAAGGAAAAGGATTCAAAGAAGAGGAGCCCTGAAGACTGGATGACGCCCTAACAGGTCCCGGCACCGAAGAGCACGGCACCGAAAACACGCACAGCACCTAGGAACCGCACGGCACTGAGGACGGCACTGAGAGGCCACACGGCACCAAGAACAGCGCACAGGAGGCGCACGGCGCCGAGGATGGTGCTGATGAGGCCAATAAACTCAACGGCGCCGAGGATGGTGCCGAAAGATGCAGCAACACCAAAGATGGCGTCGAAAACATCCCAAGACTCCAAAAAACAGGATTTGAGGAAAAGGAAGGATGAATACCAAGAGATAGAGGCATCGGTGTGGCCCCTGCACTTGGCCACATGTGAGGGGACCCTAGCCTTGGTCGATGACACGAAGATGGCGCCGTGTTACTAGGGAGGCTCAACTCCCATACCTGGTTTCCCAGAAAACCCGAAGGACCCTGAGAGACCAGGCCAGGTAGCTGGACCAAACTCCGAGCTCATTGCTCCATAAGAGCAGCCCACTGATGAATCTGCTCATCTGAAGACCTACCAGGGGGCAGAGTAGTGCTCCGATGTCAAAGACGTCGGCTACCAGAAACAGAAAACGGTGACTCTGAAGGAGGAGACGGGAACTTACCCAATAATTGACCATCTACGTGCAGACATATCAGAGGGCGACCTTGAGTGATGCCTTCTCTTTTATGACCTGTGGGCCCAAGAAGAGCTCGAGGCCGAACGGTGCTGGGAGTGCGACCCTTTACTTTTATGCTTTCAAGGGGACCGCCCACCCCCTTGAGCACTGGACTGTCCGTTGTCAGACCCCCCTTCCAGAGAAGGCAGTGGACCGGACCCAGCCTGGATGACTGAACAGCTTTCATACGAAGTCTCCCTACCGTCACCTGACCCGCTCATGGTCGACTACGTCAATGTAGGCTGAGACTTCTTCATTAAATAAGAATAAATAAACTAAGTGATACATTATTCGAGATATTACTACAAAACAATAAAACTGAAAAACTATGCTGCTAGTTTGAAGTTTGACTCCCGGCGGGCGAGCAACGTCATCACCGAAGTGCACTCGACGGCGGAAAAAAAGGAACTGAGGCAGTTGGAAGGTCGACGTCAGGATAGTCATTACCGCATGAGCGGAGGCTCGCGGTGCCGCTCTTCACGGCGCCATCTCCAGCGCTGACCCTCTAGCAAAACAGTCTGCTCCACTGGGTCCTAGTGCCTCTGGAGCAGATCTCATTAGTGTGAATGAGTGGTAGAGACTTATGTCCAGGAAGATAGATCTGGCCCTCAGCTTTGGAAATCTCTTGAAGCTGAGAATCAGCCCCTGGCTTACCACCTCCAGGAACCACTTGTCTGAGGTAACAGACATCCAGTCCTGGATGAAGTAAGCCAGCCTGCCTCCTACAGGAATGGGGGAGTCAACCCGAGCTGACACATCAGGGTGTCTGCTTGGCAGAACCCTTAGGTTGAAGGGTGGATGCAGCCCTGCTCATCCACCCTTCTGCCTCTCCCTCTGCAGAACCCCCTCTGAGGAAAGAGAGAAGAGGCCTGTAGTTGGAAGAAAGGCCTATGAAAAGGCCTGCCCCTGCCCCTACTTGCTGTCTTTGAGGAGTTGCCTGCCTTTCCTTGGCCTGTGCACTCCTATAGGTGGTCCTATACTTGTCCATCTTTTTCATGTAATTCTCAGTCTGCTCACCAAACAGAAAATTACCTGCTACAGGAAAATCCATGGCCTTAGCCTGGGTGTCCCATGAGAGGCTAGTACATCTGAGTCAAGCCATTCTCCGAAGAGCCACAGATGTAGCCATGACTCTAGATGACACATCACTGGAGTCTACAGCAGCATGGAACTGTACCTTCAAACAACAGGAAGTCTTGCTGTATTCTGACATATGCAGTGATGTCCAATCTTTAAACTGCTCCGGAGATGAAAGAGTTAACTTTCCAGGTCAGGCATTGAACGCTGAGCTCGAGCTTGGTTGACACTCTGTCTGTTGCTGTTTGAACTCAAACCGTCAGATTCTTTACTCCGCTTCACTGAAGAGTAGCTCTGGAGATTTCTCCTTTGCTCGGTTCAAGTTTGTCGGTTAAAGTGCCGTTTTCCTCGGTTTTCGACCGAATTTAATCCATTAACCTGTCGGCTCAGTCTCTGTCTGTGGTATCGTGAGTACTAGATGAAAAAATTACTCACCTTAGCAATGTTGTTTCTTCTAATGGAGTCTTGCTGTATTCTAACATATGCAGTGATGTCCAATCTTTGAACTGCCCCGGAGATGAAAGAGTTAACTTTCCATGCCAGGCATGGAATGCTGAGCTCGAGCTTGGTTGAGACTCTGTCTGTTGCTGTTTGAACTCAAACCGTCAGATCTTTACGAGCTATACTCACTGGGTGTCCTGTGTGGAAACTGTAAACTTACACTAGCCAACTGGCTACTAAATATAATAAAAATATTTTTTGGTCCCAAAACAAAGACTCAAGTCAGGAAATCCAAAAAATAAAACAAAACACAACACCACACCCACACACCCAAACTAAAGGGGTGAGAAAAAAGGGGTGAGGGCACCTCCCGAGTGCCAACACTGCTACTGCCAACCCATGTCCCAAAACCCAGGTTCTGAGAGGGGAGGTGGGGGGGGTCAGAATACAGCAAGACTCCACTAGAAGAAACGACATTACTAAGGTGAGTAATTTTTTCTTCAAACAACATGAAGTCTTGCTGTATTCTGACATATGCAGACTACCAAGCAGTACCTCCATGAAGGAGGGACAGAACCTACTTTGGAAATAGGCTCTGAAGCACTGCTGTGCCAAACCGAGCATCACTCCTAGCCTGGATATCCAGAGAGTAATGCTTGGTGAAAGTGTGCACTGTTTTCCAGGTGGCTGCTTGACAAATCTCTAAAATAGGAATATCCCCAGCAGCAGCAGGAAAGCAGCTGTACCTCTGGTATAGTGAGCCCTCAGGCCTGAGGGTGGGATCCTACCTAGTTTTTCATAGCAAAATTGAATGCAAGAGACAATCCACCCGGCAATAGATCTCTTAGTGGCAGGTTTTCCCTTACCAACCTCACCATAAGTGAGAAACAGTTGGAGGGAGTCAAACCCGTGACCCTTGGTGCACTCTATGTAGTAGCTAAGGGCCCTTTTCACATCCAAACTGTGCAGCCTCCTCTCCCCAGAGGAGGAATGGTCAGTGAAGAAAACAGGAAGAGACATAGACTGGTTAAGGTGGAAATCTGAAACCACCTTAGGCAAAAACTTCCTATTAATCCTGAGGACCACCTTATCTCTATGGAAGGAGATAAAATCAGGCCCCACTGACAGGGCCTGTAACTCACTTATGCGTCTGGCAGAAGTAATGGCCACCAAGAAAACAGTTTTCCAAGTCAAGTACTTAAGCTCTGCAGAGGATAAAGGCTCAAAATGGGGTTGCATAAGCTGAGCAATGCAAACATTAAAGTCCCAAGCAGGGGCAGGGTCCCTGAAGGGAGGATTGGTATGCAGCAATCCCTTGAAAAATTTAGAAAATACAGGATGAGCTGAAAGGGAAGAGTGCTTGCCTGCTGAGAGGAAGGCAGAGACAGCTGCCAGATGCACTCTTAGCGAAGCTGGTCTGAGTCCCAAGCTATAGTCAAGGACTGTGGGCAGGCCAGCAGACTTCGGAGAAACATGCTTCCCAGAGCACCATATATTAAATCTTTTCCACTTGGAATTGTAAGTGCTTCTGGTGGAAGGATTTCAAGAAGCCATTAAGATATCCAGAACACCTTGAAAGAGGTGCAAATCAGCAAACTCTAACTCTTCAAGAGCCAGGCCTTGAGATTGAGAGATTTGAGATTCGGATACCAAACCCTCCCCTGAGCACATGTTAACAGGTTGCAATTCCTGGGAAGAGACAGGGGAAGGTGGACTGCTAAGGACAACAAGAGAGGGTACCATTACATATGAATATATGAATATGAATATGACATATGAATGTCCCTAGAGAAGTGAGCAGCTGAGTATACCTATTGCCTAATACTTTATAGTACATTGTATCTTTTTGCTCAGTCTCTGATTTTTCTCTTCTTTCTCCAATGTTTTAGAACTGTTTAGTTATTGTGGCAGAGGTGTGGTACTGTGTTCTTTCTTGTAGTTCAAGGTGCTTTTGGAACTGCTGATTTCTATAGGTTTAAACGATTACATTTTTTTTTCTATTTTAAAAAAAGCTACATCAACTTGCTATGTTGTCACCTGTTTGTTGTTGCTAAGTAGCAGATGTTTTTGCATTGTGCTCTGATTCTGTGTTAGAATCTGTATTAGTAGAGAGTAGATTATTGTGATTGTAGTTACCTTTTGATGGTAAGGATAAAGAGGTGAGATAGAGTGTATGTATTTTCAAATATTATGAAGGAACAGTGGCAGGATTTTAGGACAGTAAATTAATAAAAAGGAACTAGGAAGCTTCAGTAGCAGACAAGTAGTGGAATAGCAGTATAACTGCAGTATAATGTGGGGTGGTGCAATGCAGTGGCTGTGGGGCAGCCATATTCAGGCAGATCTTCTGGACACTGAGGTGCTGCCCTATCTGCATGCATCTCTGCATCTCTCTGGACTGCGGGATGAGGTAGCCAGACTCAGGCGAGGAAGTAAACTGGGTCAGGAGTACCATCACTATCCAGAGACCACTCAGTCCAATGCAGCTGCCTCAAAGGATGCAGAGAGCGAGGAGTACTTGGATGACAGTGGGCTCAGGGAGTTAGAGCAGTCAGGCAGAGGCACATCCCAGATCCTATTCACTCAAGAACTCATATGCCACACTGCCAAGCAGGGGACAACCAAATAGAGGTACCCAGAGAAATGGAAGAAAGGATGTGGAGGTTAGCGAGGTGACCTCAGCGGGGAAAGCAGTGGACCCCAGAGGAGAAGGAAGCGAATCCTGGTGGGGACTCCATCATAAGAGGATCCAGCTAGGAACACAGGAGGGGAGGACAGGGAGGTGAGGTGCTTACCAGGTGCCACGGCATGGAGGGATGGAAGGAAGATCCTAGGGATCACTGGGAAGGCAAGGCGGGAGGGTGAGCTGGATGTCATTATCCACCTAGGTACTAATGACCTGACAAAATGGGGAGCCAAAGGAAGTTTAGGAAGAGTTTAGGAAGTGGGGAGGGTCTCAAGCAAGTAGCTACTTCTGTCACTTTCTCAAGTACTACCTGTGAGAGAGCAAGGGAAACACAGGGGTACATACACCAGGAATTTTAACTCATGGTTGAAGAACTGGTGCTGTGAGGAAGGTTTGGATTCATTGGTGACTGGGGCCCACCTGGAGGGATGGAGGTTTGTTCAAGCCTGACGGCCTGCATCCATCCTGGAGGGAATCAAGCACTCAATGATAAGTTTAAATGCTACATTGACAAGCATTTAAACTAGCAAAGGGTCGGCAGGCCAGCAAGGAGGCACCTACTTGCTCACCCCACAGCTAGCAGTGGAACCAGTGAACCAGAGGAGTTGCTGTCTCAACAAAGCAGTGTGCAAAAGATGGAGATTAGCACCCAGGAGGTGGATAGGCAGAATAGGGGCAAAATTCAGCAGAAGGGCAGACAGCAAGGTGAACCAGGGATAAAGGACAACCAAGGAAGGGGCTGGAGTAGAACAGCGAAACAGTCTAGGGAGGTCAAATCATGGAAAGCCATGTGTGCAAATGCCAGGAGCCTTAGCAACAAGATGGAAGATCTGGAGGCTGTCATGGTGCAGTCAGACCTGAACATTGTAGCCATCACTGAAACCTGGTGTAATGATAACCAGGACTGGGAGATAGCCATACCTAGCTACAACATATTCAGAAGAGACAGGGCAGGCAGGAAGGAGGAGGAGTGGCACTGTATGGAAAAATGACATAAGGGCCAGAGATCAGGAGGAACAAAATGGGGAGAGATACTGTGGGTTAAGCTGGAAAGGAAAATGGGACAGCCATCCGCACAGGTGTGGTCTATAGACCACCAGCCCAGGAGGAAGAAACAGATAGGAAGCTGATGCTAGCCATCAGAGGATGGCAGACAAGGAGTGAGTAGTACTGGTTGGAGACTTCAATATTCAGAGCGTGGACTGGAGCATCAGCAGCAGCATCAACTACTGAACAGTTATCCTGGACTCCTTCAGGGTGCCTTCCTCAAGCAACTGGTCATGGAACCAACTCGGCAGAAGGCAATACTGGACCTTGTGCTCACAAACAGGGACAGTGTGATGGGGGTAAGAGTGGGGAGCACCTGGGAACAGTGACCACCAGTCACTGTGGTTTGAAATCCTGAAAGAAAGCAGAACCAAACCACACAAAAACACATATCTTGGATTTTAGGGGCAAACTTTGGGAAAATGGGAGATACTTGAAAGAGGCATTAAGGGAATGGGGCAGGAATCAGGGTTGAGGAACAGTGGGAAGTATTTAAAATGGGGATTACAAGAGCAACAGAACTATGTATTAAGCAGGTTAGCAAGAGGAAAAGGAAGAGGAGACCATTATGGTTTTCCAAAGGTATAAAGAAGTGAAAGCCAAAGACTGCATTCAGGAAATACAAAAGACACAGGCAGAGGGGATAGGAGAAGTACCAGGAGAAGCAAAGGGAGGCAGGAAGGTCAGTAAGAAAGCCAAAGCTCAGACAGAAGAACACACTGCAAAATCAGTGGGTAGAGGGGACAAAACTTTTTACAGGTACATAAGTGAAAAAAGAAAGGCAAAGGGAGGGATAGTGAGACTGAAGGGGGAGGATGGGGGCAGTGTGGAGGATGACAACAGTAAAGCTGACATATTGAACAGGTATTTCTGCTCAGTCTTTACTGAGGAAGAGGAGGTAATGGGTCTGAAGGGAGTACAAGGGGTGAGAATGGTGCAGAAATGGACACAAGTCCCTTTACACGAAAAGGGTCCTGAAGGAACTGGAAGTAATAAGAGTTGATAAAGCAATGGGGCCAGATGGGGTGCACCCAGGGTCCTTAAGGAACTAAGAGGTGGTGGCTGAACCTCTTGCTATCCTGTTTGCAGATCACTAGAAACAGGAGGTACCCAAAGACTGGAGGATAGCAGAGGTAGTCCCTTATACAAAAGTGGGAACAAAAGAGCGAGGAACTACAGACCAGTCAGCCTCACCTCGGTAGTGGGAAAATCATGGAAGCACTACTGAAGGGAGATTGGTGGAACATCTGGTTGTCAATGGACTACAGGACCCAAGGCATGGATTCACCAGGGGACGGTCATGTCAGACCAACCTCATTGAATTTTTGACTGGGTGACTAGGGAGGTGGATCAGGGAGGGCAGTGGACATGGCCTATCTGGACTTCAGCAAGGCCTTTGACACTGTGCCACATAGAGACTATTGCACAAACTGGGGAATATGGGTGTGGGCAGGACAGTAGTCTGGGTGGGTAGGTAACTGGCTGGGCAGCAGGACACAGAGGGTGGTGGTAAATGGCTGTCCTCCACAGAGGGAAGAGTGACCAGTGGGGTACCACAGGGATCAGTGCTGGGACGGTACTATTCAATATCTTCATCAGTGACATTACTTGGGACATAGAAGGCAGAAATTTCACTGTTAGCTGATGACACAAAGCTCTGTAACAGAGTAGACACACCAGAGGGTGTAGCAGAATGAGAAGGACCTGCAGAAACTTGAAGAATGGTCAGGGGTTTGGCAGTTGAAATGCAATGCAAGGAAGTGCAAGATAATGCATATGGGGCACAAAAACCCTGGCACAATATATCAGTTGGGGGGTGAGGATATAGCATGCACCAAGCAGGAAAGGGATCTTGGGGTTATCATCTCTGATGACCTCAAGGCAGGGAAACAGTGTGACAAGGCAGCAGGTAAAGCAAATAGGATGCTGGGATGCATAGGCAGGGGCATCACCAGCAGGAAAAGGGAGGTCATAATTCCACTATACAAGACACTAGTGAGGCCGCACCTGGAGTACACTGTGCAGTTCTGGAGACCTTACCCACGTGAAGGACATAGACAGGGTAGAGAAGGTTCAGAGAAGGGCAACAAAGATGGTGCATGGATTGCATCACAAGTCCTATGAGGACAGGTTGAAGGCACTGAACATGTACTCCCTGGAGGAGAGGAGGAGAGGGGATATGATAGAGACATACAAGTATCTTACAGGAGGAACAGGGTGCAGGAATGCACTATTTTTAAGCGAAAAAGATATTCCAGGACTAGAGGGCATGGGATGAAGTTGGAGGGAGGATGATTCAGAGGAAACGTGAGAAAGAATTTCTTCACAGAACGGGTGGTGGACAAGTGGAACACTCTGCCAGAGGAAGTGGTGGGGGCTGAAACAATCACGGGATTTAAGAATGCATGGGATAGACATAAAGGAATTCTGGAGGTCAGGGGTAAGGGGCAACAGATTTCTTGGAAAACTTAAACTGAACTTACAGACTTAAATGGGCAGACTGGGTGGGCCATAGGCCCTTATCTGCTGACACTGTCTATGTATCTATGTACCAGGGCTGTCTGACCAAGTCTGGAGCAATCAGAATCACTTTGCAGGGTTGAGACCTGATTTTGACTAGCACCTTGAACAGAGGCCGAAAGGGCAAAACATACAGGAACTTCCCTTTCCAATTGAAAACTAGGGCATCCAGGAGGACTGAGCCCAACACTGGGGACCTGCAACAAAAGAGAGGAAGTTGGTGATTGTCTGGGGTTGCAAAAAGATCTGTCTGTGGGGTGCCCCATCTGGAGAAGATCTCCTTTAAAATCAGGGGATCCAGGGACCATTCGTGATGGCCCTGAGATATTCTGCTAAGAGCATCTGCCAGGACATTGTCCTTCCCAGGGAGGTGCACTGCTGTGAGAGAGGCGTTCAGGGAATAGGCCAGAGACCACAACTTCATTGCCTCTGTGCACAAGGCCGTAGACCGAGTGCCTCCTTGCTTGTTGATATACCACATTGTGGTGGTATTGTCTGTCCTGATCTGAACTACTTTGTTCTGAACAGACTTGGAAAAAGCTTGAAGTGCTAGAAACACTGCTCTGAGTTCTAATAGATTGATGTGAAGCAGAGATTCCTGAGGAGACCACAACCCTTGGGTGGTCAGGTCCCCAAGTGGGCTCCCACCCCAGAGGGGAGGCATCTGTAGTAAGGATTAGAGAATGAGACTGAGTGACAAAAGGAACTCCCTGTCTTAGATTGTCCTGATCCTGTCACCACTGTAACGCCTGGATCAGGGTTCAAGTCACTGGGATTAGTTTGGTCAGAGGATCCTTTTTCTGAGATCAGAAGGCTCTCAAGTGGAACTGAATGTCCCTCATTTGAAATCTTACCCCCGGACCACTGCTGTAGAGGCAGCCATGTGTCCCAGGGGCTGCAGAAAATGCCTTGCTGGTCGAGACACCTGGAGGGTGAATGAAGAGGCTAGTGAGACCAGGGTCCTTGCCCTTTCCTGGGGAAGGAAGGCTCTTGCCTTTACTGTATCCAGCTCTGCCCCTATGAAGGTGAGGAGCTGCACAGGCTCTAGAACTGACTTTGAAAGATTCAGGAGGAAACCTAGAGAAGTGAGCAGTTGCTGAGTTATCTGTAGGTGTGACTTGACTTGGTCTGGAGACTGGCCTACTATGAGCCAGTCATCCAGGTATGGAAAGATAGAGATCTTTTTTCTCCTTAGGAAGGCAACCACTGCTGCCAGGCATTTTGTGAACACCCTTGGAGCAGAAGTTAGGCTGAAGGGCATTGCTCTGAATTGGTAATGGCCTGAGGGCAGCTTGAACCTGAGGTACTTTCGGTGGGAGCTTCTGATAAGAATATGAAAATAGGCATCCTTGAGGTCCAGGGAAACTAGCCAGTCCCCTGGCCTTAGAAAGGGTAGAATTATTCCAAGAGTCACCATTTTGAACTTTGGCTTTAAAAGGTGCTTGTTTACATATCTGAGATCCAGGATGGGCCACCATTCTCCTGTCTTTTTTGGGGTTAGGAAGTGCCTGGAGTACAATCCTTTTCCCTTGTGTAGGGGTGGGACCTTCTCTATGGCTCTCAGAGCCAAGAGGGAAGAGTCCTCTGCCTGTAGGGCAAGTGCCTCTGAAGGACTTGCAGGTGGAAAGGATATGGTTCTCCTCTTTGGAAATTTTTTGAAGCTGAGAACCAGTCCCTAGCCTACTACTTCCAGGACCCATTTGTCTGATGTTAAAGACATCCAATCCTGGACAAAGTAAGCCAGCCTGCTCCCTACAGGCGGTGGAGAATCAGCCCTGGCAAACCCATCAGGGTGCCTGTTTGGCAGGGGCTTTAGGCTGAGGGGTGGAAGCAGGCCTGCTTGTACCCCGTCTGCCTCTCCCTCTGAAGAAACATCATTGGAGTCCACTGCAGCATGGAATTGCACCTTGGATGCCTTAATACCATCCACTCACGATCCCACGTTTACAAGTTCCACACAGAAGAACAAGAAAATAAAGATTTTAAAGACTCATAATTCTATACCTCCTGTGGACAAGAGAATGGACAAGAGGTATACTCTCTCAGGCTCAGATACGGAGTTCCTTACCCAGCAATGCAGCCATGTTGGGGTAGTGCAGGCTGCTGCCTGTGATAAGGCAAATATACCCTTGGCTTCACACCCCCCAGATAAGGACTCCAGGAGGATTGATACCATGACAAAAAAACAGTACATGGCAGCATCCTTGGGACTCAGGCAGGCTAATTATATGGCCTATACAGCTAGATATCAGAAATCTAGATGGGACACTGTAATGGCTTTAGCTAAACAAGTCCCTGGCCAGCTTGCCAAGGAGCTGGAGCAGGTGGCTGCGGATGGTACTGAGGCATCCAAGGTGCAGTTCCATGCTGCAGTGGATTACAATGATGTTTCATCTAGAGTCATGGCTACATCTGTGGCCCTTCGTAGGATGGCTTGGCTCAGATGTACTAGCCTGTCTCACGATACCCACATTAAGGCCATGGATTTTCCTGTTGTGGGTAATTCTCTGTTTGGGGAGCAAACAGAGAAATGAAAATTATGTACCTACCGTAATTCTGATCTTTCTGTGTATCTTCACCATTCATCACAGATGAGTACTGGGCGGAGGTCAGGACCCATGAGGACTTTTTTTTAAAAGGGGTAGGCGGAGCCAACACACCATCGGCGTCGCCCTCGAGGTCGACGTACTGCGTGGCGCTCAAGGGTTGGCCGTTAGGCTGTGTCGACTCCGCTTGCCTACCAGTTTTGAGTCGCCGGAGAGGTAAGAGGAAGTGATGGAGGGTGGGACAAGAGAGTCCAAGGGACAGAAAAAGGAAAGGATAACTGAACTAAAAGGAGAAATAACGACTGAGAGGACAGCAAAGAAGAGATTGGATTAAGGGGATTGGGTAGGGGCCCCAATCTCTGGAAGCGGAAGAAGGGAGGGTAGGGAGGAGAGGTGAGAGGTATCAAGGTATCCGAGACCCTTGTCCGTCTGAGATTATAGGAACTGCAAGGAGTATCAAAGCTCTCTGCCAGAATTCAAGGCACAGAATAACTGGCAAATACCCCAGAAGCAGAGTAAGCTATTCTGGAGGAAGGACAGGGTACAGGGATTTAGTACTCTCTCAGGAAAAAATGTTTGGTGAAAAAAGGTTTTTTTTTTTGAAACAGTTGGATGGAAACCAGAAGGAGGGCAACCACCAACTCCCAACTCATCGGGGTGGAGACATGTAGTAGAGAAGGAGTGCTGCTCGAGCTGTCCACCCTTCATAGGAGAATACCCCCCGGTGTGTCCCTACTTTACCATCCTAAAGAGGAGGAGCCACAGAGAGGGAGGGGACCCAGAGCTGAGGCACCAGGGGGATGGTGGGTGGGGTTGTGATGAATGATGAAGATACACAGAAGATCAGAATTACAGTAGGTACGTAATTTCATATCTTATCTGTGTCAATCTTCACCATTCATCACAGATGAGTGAATACTAAGCCCCCGAAAGTTGTTTCTATTACACCCTAGGGACAGGGTCCCTTGGCCCTCAGTGGGTGACACACTGGGGGGAGAACCTTCAGGGCCTGGGGAGGCCGAGGTGGAGAGAGAGGCAGGGGTCCCCAGAGAGGAAGGAAGCTGCCCATCAAGCTGTCTCATCTCACACGGAGAAAAGGTAGGTACCCTGGTGGGCGGAGCAAATCTTTCACGGCCGGACAGGGGTGACAGCTGGGAAGGGCGTAGCCATGCTGATCTCCTAGTGCAGATCGCTGTCCCTACGACCCTGGTAGCTACCTCGTTGGCGTCGTAAGATGCCCTTGCTTGGTGCCTTGCTAGCTCCAGACCACGTGCAGAGAGCGCGATGGCTTGTCTGGTTTGCTCCGAGTCAGGCAATGAAGCTAGGATCTGACCTAGCCTGGACAACAGGAACCTGTTGCAGGCTGCATAGTGGGCCTGGTGAGCAGAAATGGAAATTAGCAACCGTGCCAAGTAGAAGGTCCTCCTCCCCCAAAAATCAAAATCCGAGGAGTCTTGATCTGGGGGCCGGTCACGGTGGAGGGCGCGAAGCCCATCAAGAGTGTCCAGATGCATCAAGCCAGACTGCGGATGAGGCATGGAACCTGGAGACTCCGGGAGCACAATACCTCTGGCTGAGGTCCCTTGGGGCAGGAACTCCAGAGAAGGGCCTCTGCCAGAGCCTGGAGATGCCTCCCGAAGGGGAGCAGGCCAGGGCAACTACAAGGTAGCCTCGCCAAAATCACCTAGAGGCGTGCGCATGCTCAGGATTGCTGAGCAGTGAGAATGTGAAGGTGCAAGTCCTCCAACATCCTCCATGAGGAAATGCTGATACTCGAGAGATCAGCAGCCGGAGAGATGTGGACAGAAGGTTCCTCTCCCCCAGAAGAGGGGGATGAGGAGCTGGAGGTCACCATATGTTACGAGGGTGGCTGCATGGGGTGAGGTTCAAAAACCTGGCTGTCCATAGCCCTAACATAAGCAGGGAACCGGGCAGCCACCGCTCTGAACTGCTCCCAGGTGAGAGGGCCGCTAGGACCAAGAATGCCTGGGAGAGCAGGAGAAAGTGGCAGAGGGATGGGGCAGAGCCGAGAAAAGAAGTCGGCTGACCTCCGCCAGGGCTAGAAAGTGGACCATGAGCACCGAGGAGGGTGCCAGGAGACTCCAGCCGACAGCTGTACACTTACGTTGGTACTGCATTGGCTGCGCCCAGAAGAATCCCCAGATGGGCGACTGGGGCGTAAAAGTCAGAGGGGACGGTGCCCTGCCTCAAAGAATGGGACTCCCTCAAGGAAACTGAGGGGAAGGGTGAAATCCGCGCCGGCTCCGTCCAGGGCCAGTGGACCCCAGAAAGGGCCCGGCGCATAACCCACACCCTCGACCCCTCAGGTTCGAGAGAGTCTTCCTCCTGAGAGGGCCAGCCAGGTAGCTGGCATCTCTGGGCACCCCCAAAGGAGAGACCCAGGAACAGTACCCTCCCCTCCTGTAGGCTTCTCGATGGGCCCCAAAGTTGGGCGATCAAGACACACCACTGGAGGGGGTACCACCACCGAGGGGTCGATGAAACCCCCAAGACCAGGTTGCAGAGCTATGGTGGCTCGCACCACTGACCCTAGTCTCGGGGGCCACCTGACTCTCCTCAGTAGGGGGCTGGCTCCAACTTGTCGACGAGACCACAGTGCTGCCCTCCTCCGCAGTCAACCCCGAGGAGTGTGACTGCTCATCTGACTTGGAGCTCGACTCCAAAGAGGTAGAGTCCAAAGCTCTCAGCCAAACCGTAGGAGGGCGGGCAGAACCAACCTTGCCACCGGGCCCGGCAGCCAGAGTTGTGGCCGAGTAGGCGCCCATGCCCTCCGCAACCCTGCGAGCGGGACCTGCAGGAGGCAACGGGGCAACTCGAGCCAAAGGTCCAGAGCCAGGCCAGATGCAGCGCATCGAATCCACCAGTACCGGGGGCGGTACCAGGCACAGGGATGGTGCCGACAGCAGCCCCAGCAGCATCCTCGGTGCTGACGACACCGCCCGGCCCCATGAGTGGCACAGAGGACTGAAGCGGCACCAACGACAGTCCCAAAGGCAGACCCGGCACTGAACATGGCACCGAACGGCCCCTTGGCGCCGCAAACGGCGCTGAGAGCATGGATGGCACTGAGGACGGCACTGACAGATGGAGTCAAAGGCCCTACGGTGCTGAGCCACTAAGGCACGGCGCTGTGCTCAACCGAGGCACCGAGGATGATGCAGAGGCGAGACATGGCAAAGGAGGACGTCGGATCCGGTCCCATGGCACCACGAGTGGCGTTGGCGCCGGGAACGGCATCAACAGACCCACGGCACCAATGATGGGCTGATAGGGCTCCACGGTGCCGCTGACCGTGCCGAAGGCTACCGGCGCTCGGACCGATGGGCATCAGGACAGCAGCCGACATGGGCCTTCTGAGTCACAGGAGCGACACCGGGAGCCTTCACCCCAAGGGGCGATTGCCAGGACAGCACCTCCCGCCCGCTCCCGGGAGGAAGTGGGATGGGCCTCCTGTGCTGCGGGAGGAGCCTCGGCGATGGCCAGGCTACAAGTAGCCGAGGCTCCCTCCTCCTCTGTCCATATAGAACCGAGAGGGGACCCGGAGGAAGGGCCGAGAGAGCTCGGCTTGGCCCGACGAGTGCGAACCCTACCCCTGAAAGTCGGCAGAGCTCGCCCCACTTTCAACACGCGCTGTTCGAGGACCCGGCGGTCCATGGAAAAGCAGGCATCGCACGAGTCCATGTCGTGAAGCGGGCCAAGACATGCAAGACACCAGTCGTGCTGGTCAGTGACGGAAAACTTTCGGCCGCACGGGCACCGACGCATGGGGGGCCGACCTGTCTTCGAAGACTTTTTGCCCTCCGACCGAGACATGACCTACGGAGAAAAAAACACCAAAACAGACTCGACGTCGCAGAATCCAAATAAAAAGGAAAGATCTTACCGGGCGACGTCGAGTGGAGGCAGAACACAGAACCGGCAGGCAACTGATGGACTGAAAACGTCGATCTCGAAAGGCTGAAGGCCTAAAATTCTTGACAGAAGCTTCCAGGCGACCTCGACGGGAGAATACGAAAACTGGTAGGCAAGAGGTCGACACAGCCTAGCGGCCAACCCTCAGCCATGCAGTCGTCGACCTCGAGGGCGGCGCCAATGGTGTGTCGGCTCCGCCAAACCCTTTTAAAAAAAAAAGCTCCCGTGGGGTCCTGACCTCCGGCCCAGTACTCATCTGTGATGAATGGTGAAGACTGACACAGATAAGATCTACATGAAGAAAAAATTACTCACCTTAGTAATGTTGTTTCTTCTAATGGAGTCTTGCTATATTATGACATATGCAGTGAGTCCCAGCCTTCGAACTGCTCCGGAGGTGAAAGAGTTAACTTTCCAAGCCAGGCATGGAACGCTGAGCTTGAGCTCGGTTGAAAACTTTATCTGTTGTTCTTCAAACTCAAACTGTCAGATCTTTACGAGCTAAACTCACTAAGGTTCTGTGTGGAAGCTGTAAACCTACACTAGCCAACTGGCTACTAAATAAGAACACATTTTTTGGTCCCAAAACAAAGACTCAAGTCAGGAGACCCAAAATATGAAAAACACAACACCCAGTCATCCCAAAAAAAGGAAGGGGTGAAAAACAAGGTGGACATCTACTAAGTGCCAACACTGCACTGCCCACCCACATCCCAAAAACAGAGGTTCTGAGAGGGGCAGGCGGGGGAGGTCATAATATAGCAAGACTCCATTAGAAGAAACAACATTACTAAGGTGAGTAATTTTTTCTTCAAACAACATGAAGTCTTGCTATATTATGACATATGCAGACTACACAGCAGTACCTCCATGGAGGAGGGACAGAACCTACTAGGAAATAGGCTCTGAGCACAGCTGTGGAAACCGAGCATCACTCCTAGCCTGGCTGTCCAGAGAGTAATGCTTGGTAAAAGTGTGAACTGTTTTCCAGGTAGCTGCTTGACAAATCTCTAAGATAGGGATGTCTCTGGCAGCAGCTAGAGACGCAGCTGTACCTCTGGTAGAGTGAGCCCTCAGGCCTGAGGGAGGAACCTTACCCAACTTTTCATAACATAATTGGATACAAGAGACAATCCACCTGGCAATGGATCTTTTAGTGGCAGGTTTCCCTTTACCAACCTCACCACAGGTGAGGAACAGTTGGAAGGAGTCAAACCTGTGACCCTTGGTACGCTCTATGTAGTAACTAAGGGCTCTCTTCACATCTCAGCTGTGCAACCTCCTCTCGCCAGAGGAGGAATGGTCAGTGAAGTACACTGGAAGAGAAATAGATTGATTAAGGTGGAAATCTGAAACCACCTTAGGCAAGAACTTCCTGTTAGTCCTGAGGACTACCTTATCTCTATGAAAGGAGATAAAATCAAGCTCCACTGACAAAGCTTGTAATTCACTTATGCATCTGGCAGAAGTGATGGCTACCAGAAACACAGTCTTCCAAGTCAAATACTTAAGCTCTGCTGAAGACAAGGGCTCAAACGGAGGTTGCATAAGCTGAGCAATGCAAACATTAAGATCCCAGGCAGGGGCAGGGGCCCTGAATGGAGGGTTGGTGTGAAGCAATCTCTTAAAAAACTTAGAGAATACAGGATGAGCTGAAAGAGAAGAGGGTTTACCTGCTGAAATAAAAGCAGACACAGCTGCCAAATGCACCTTTAGGGTAGCTGGTCTCAGCCTCAAAGTGTTTAAATGGACCATATAATCCAGGACTGTGGGTAAATCAGCAGATTCTGGGGAAGTATGCTTCCCAGAGCACTGTATGGAAAACCTCTTCCATTCGTAATTGTAAGTAGCCCTGGTGGAAGGCTCCCTAGAAGCCTTCAATATATCCATTACTCCCTAGGAGAGGTGTAGATCTGCAAACTCTAACTCTTCAAGAGCCAGGCCTTGAGATTGAGAGATTTGAGGTTCAGGTACCAAACCCTTCCCTGAGCACAGGTTAACAGATTGTGATTCCTGGGAAGAGACAGGGGAAGATGGACTGCTACGGACAGTAGGAGTGGATAACAGGGTTGTCTGGCCCAATCTGGAGCAATCAGAATCACTTTGCAGGATTGAGATCTGATTTTGACTAACACTTTGAACAGGAGAGGGAAGGGGGGAAAAACATAGAGAAACTTCCCTTCCCAATTGAGAACTAAGGCATCCAGAGGGACTGAGCCCAACACTGGGGGCCTGCAACAAAAAAGGGGAAGTTGGTGATTGTCTGGGGTTGCAAAAAGATCTATCTGCGGGGTGCCCCATCTGGCAAATATTACTCCCAGGACCAGGGGATCCAGTGACCATTTGTGATGGCCTTGGGAAATCCTGCTGAGAGCATCTGCCAGGACATTGTCCTTGCCTGGGAGGTGAACTGCCGTAAGGGAGATGTTCAGGGAGTAAGCCAGAGACCACAACTTCATTACTTCGGTGCACAAGGCCATAGAGCAAGTGCCTCCTTGCTTGTTGATGTACCACATTGTAGTGGTGTTGTCTGTTCTGACCTGTACAACTTTATTCTGAACAGATTTGGAAAAAGCTTGAAGTGCTGGAAAAACTGCTCTGAGCTCCAACAGGTTGATGTGGAGCAGAGATTCCTCAGGGGATCACAGTCCCTGGGTAGTGAGGTCACCCATGTGAGATCCCGACCCCAAGAGGGATGCATCTGTAGTAAGGATTAAAGAGTGAGACTGAGTGACAAAAGGGACCCCTTGTCTTAGGTTGTTCTGATCCTGCCACCACTGTAGGGCTTGGATCAGGGTTCGAGTTACTGGGATCAACTTGGTTAGAGGGTCCTTTCTTTGAGACCAAAAGGCTCTCAAATGGAGCTGAATGTCCCTCATCCGAAATCTGGCTCCCTGCACTACTGCTGTAGATGCAGCCATGTGTCCCAGGAGCTGTTGACAATGCCTTGCTGGTCGAGAGACCTGCATGGTGAATGAGGAGGCCAGAGAGACCAGGGTCCTTGCCCTACCCAAAGGAAGGAAGGCTCTGGCTTCCTCTGTGTTCAGTTCTGCGCCTATGAAGGTGAGAAGCTGGACAGGCTCTAGAACTGACTTTGGAAGATTCAGAAGGAAACCTAGAGAGGTAAGCAGTTGCTGGGTTATACATAGATACATAGACAGTGTCAGCAGATAAGGGCCTATGGCCCACCCAGTCTGCCCATTTGAGCTTGTAAGTTCAGTTTGTTTTCCTAGAAGTCTGTTGCACCTAACCCCTGACCTCCAGAATTCCTTTATGTCTATCCCATGCATTCTTAAATCCCGTGATTGTTTCAGCCCCCACCACTTCCTCTGGCAGGGTGTTCCACTTGTCCACCACCCGTTCTGTGAAGAAATTCTTCCTCGCGTTTCCTCTGAATCCTCCTCCTCAACTTCATCCCATGCCCTCTAGTCCTGGAACATCTTTTCGCGCTTAAAAATAGTGTTTTCCTGCACCCTGTTCCTCCCTGTAAGATACCTGTATGTCTCTATCATATCCCTCTCTCCCTCTCCTCCAGGGAGTACATGTTCAGTTCCTTCAACCTGTCTTCATAGGACTTGTGATGCAATCCATGCACCAACTTTGTTGCCTCCTCGAACCTTCTCTACCCTGTCTATGTCCTTACGTAGGTATGGTCTCCAGAACTGTACACTGTACTCCAGGTGGAGCCTCACTAGTGTCTTGTATAGCGGAATTGACCTCCCTTTTAGTGCTGGTAATGCCCCTGCCTATACATCCCAGCATCCTATTTGCTTTACCTGCTGCCTTGTCACACTGTTTCCCTACCTTGAGGTCATCAGAGATGATAACCCCAAGATCCCTTTCCTGCTTGGTGCATGCTATATCCTCACCCCCCAACTGATATATTGTGCCAGGGTTTTTGTGCCCCATATGCATTATCTTGCACTTCTTTGCATTGAATTTCAACTGCCAAACCCCTGACCATTCTTCAAGTTTCTGCAGGTCGCTTCTCATTCTGAAGATATCTGAAGATGTAACCTGACTTGGTCTGGAGACTGGCCTACTATGAGCCAGTCGTCCAGGTAAGGAAAGATGGCAATTTTTTTGCCTTCTTAGGTAGGCAACTGCTACTGCCAGGCATTTTGTGAATACCCTTGGAGCAGAGGTGAGGACAAAGGACATTGCTCTGAACTGGTAGTGGCCTGAGGGCAGGTTGAACCTGAGGTACTTTCGATGGGAGCTTCTGATGAGAATATGGAAGTAGGCATCCTTGAGGTCCAGGGACGCTAGCCAGTCCCCTGGCCTTAGAGAGGGTAAAATAATTCCCAGAGTCACCATTTTGGATTTTGGTTTTAAAAGGTGCTTGTTAGGTATCTGCGATCCAGGATGGGACGCCATTCTCCTGTCTTTTTTGGGGTAAGGAAGTACCTGGAAAACAATCCTTTGCCCTGGTGTAGGGGTGGAGCCCTTTCCACGGCTCTGAAAGCCAGGAGGGTAGAGACTTCTGCCTCTAGGGCAAGTGCCTCTGATGGATTTGCAGGTGGAAAGGATCTGGTTCTCATCTTTGGAAATTTTTTTAGACTGAGAACCAGTCTCTGGCTTACTACTTCCAGGACCCACTTGTCTGATGGTAGAGACTTCCAGTCCTGGACAAAGTAAGCCAGCCTGCCCCCTACAGGTAGTGGAGAATCGGCCCTGGCCACCCCTTCAGGGTGTCTGCTTGGCAGGGGCTTTAGGCTGAGGGGTGGAAGCAGGTCTGCTTGTACCCTGTCTGCCTCTACCTCTAAAGAACCCCCTCTGGGCATAAGCTGAAGAGGAGGCCTGGGCTTGGTAAAAAGGCCTATGAAAATGCCTGCCCTGGGAAGGCTGCCTTTGAGGAGTGGCCTGCCTTTCCTTGGCCTGTGCACTCCTATAGGTGGTCCTATACTCATCCATTTTCTTCATGTAATTCTCTGTCTGCTCCCCAAACAGAGAATTACCCACAACAGGAAAATCCATGGCCTTAGTCTGGGTATCCTGTGACAGGCTAAGTACATCTGAGCCAAGCCATTCTCGAAGTGCCACAGATGTAGCCATGACTCTTGATGACACATCATTAGAGTCCACTGCAGCATGGAATTGCACCTTGGATGCTTCAATACCATCAGCAGCCACCTGCTCCAGCTCCTTGGCAAGCTGACCAGGGACCTATTTTCCTAGAGCCATAACAGTATCCCATCTGGATTTCTGGTATCTAGCAACATAAGCCATATAATTTGCCTGTCTGAGTCCCAAGGATGTTGCTATGTACTGTTTCTTTGCCATGGTATCAATTCTCCTGGAGTCCTTATCAGGGGGGTGTGAAGCCAAGGGAATGTTTGCCTTGTCACAGGCTGCAGCCTGCACTACCTCAACATGGCTGCATTGTTGTGAAATGAACTCCGTATCAGAGCCTGACAATGTGTACCTCTTGTCCATTCTCTTATCCACAGGAGGTATAGTGTGAGGAGTTTTTAGAATTTTGACTGTCTGGTTCCAAAAAGATTTATGCAAAGGAATAGACAGTCTCCTAGACTCTGGGATATCCATCATTTCTACATAGTCAGGCTCCTCTTGATCATCCACAGCTTCCTCCATAGGGAGCTGGAGGGTTTCAGCCACTTTTTTTATAAAACATAAAATGAGAAGGGGACTCAGAAAGCCTAGGAGGAGACACTTCTGAAGGTCTGTCTGGGGAGATGTCCGGTTCAATGGGCACATCCAGACTTTCAAACCCACATTCACTCTCCTCATACTCCTCTTCCCCCTCCTCTGGTTCATAAAATCCCTCTAAATCATACTCTTGAACCAGTGGAACCGACAGAACCGTACGCTTACCTGATGGTGCCGGTTCAGTCGGAACCGGAGAAAGCGACTGGACAATTTTAATTGCTTTGGCTATTTCTTCAGCGGTTGCAGAAGAAAGTTTTGGCTCCACACCAGCTGATTTCCTAGTCCTTTTTGCTGGAACCGACTCCTCTGAGTCGGCTTTCCTTTTGCCCGAGGAAGTCTCGCCCTGGTCAGAGGGCACTCCCTCCGGTTCGGTTGAAACCGAACCGGGCTGGCCATCCAGGTCAGAGGACTTTTTGGCCTCCCCTTTCCCTGAGCCTACCAACTCTCTTTTCCAGGGTAGCTGCAGGAAAATTTTGCAGATATGGCAGTCTGCATTGAGGTGGTCAAACCCCAGACAATAAACACAGGTGGTGTGGGGTTCAGCCTTAGCAAAGACTTCCCCACAGACACTGCAGTGTTGAAACCCAGTGGGCCCGGTTTTTCTTTTGGGTTTCTCAGACATAGTGCCAGTCCTAACCAAACTTGCCCGTTTATGGCAATCCGCCAAGCAAGACTCTCTTATCGGTTCCCAACCGTATCACGGGTCGTGGAAAAAACTGTAATGAAATCAGTTTTTTTCAGAACCGATAAGAACTGATAACCACACTCTAAAGGACAGATTAATATATTTTAAATAACCTGATCGGTTCAAACCGAATTGATAAACTGTTTACAAGTTCCACACAGAAAGTAAATGTAAATCCTATCTAGTACTTACAATACCACAGACAGAGCTTGAACCGACCGGTTGCGGTTTAAATTCGGTCAAAAAAATGAGAAAATAATATTTTTAACCGACAAATGAACTGAGCAGAAGGAGAAATCTCTTGAGCGACTGTTCAGTGAGGCGGAGTAAAGAATCTGACAGTTTGAGTTTGAAGAACAACAGACAGAGTTTTCAACCGAGCTCGAGCTCAGCATTCCATGCCTGGCATGGAAAGTTAACTCTTTCACCTCCGGAGCAGTTCAAAGGCTGGGACTCACTGCAAATGTCATAATATAGCAAGACTTCATGCTGTTTGAAGAAAATGGATGAATACAGGACCACCTATAGGAGTGCTCAGGCCAAGGAAAGGCAAGTCACTCCCCAGAGTCAAACATTCAGGGGCAGGGGCAGGCCTTTTCATAGGTCTTTCTACCAAGCCCAGGCCTCCTCTTCTGCTTATGCTCATGGGGGTTCTTCAGAGGAGAGGCAGGCGGGGTACAAGCAGGCCTGCTTCCACCCCTCAGCCTAAAGCCCCTGCCAAACAGGCACCCTGATGGGGTTTGCTACAGGCCGATTCTCCACCACCTGTAGGGGGCAGGCTGGTTTACTTTGTCCAGGACTGGATGTCTTTAACATCAGACAAATGGGTCCTGGAAGTAGTAAGCCAGGGACTGGTTCTCAGCTTCAAAAAAATTTCCTAAGATGAGAACCAGATCCTTTCCACCTGCAAGTCCTTCAGAGGCACTGCCCCTAGAGGCAGAGGTCTCTTTCCTCTTGGCTCTGAGAGCCATAGAGTTCCACCTCACAAGGGAAAAGAGTTGTACTCCAGGTACTTCTAACCCCCAAAAAGACAGGAGAATGGTGGCCCATCCTGGATCTCAGATATTTAAACAAGCACCTTTTAAAGCCAAAATTCAAAATGGCGACTCTGGGAATAATTCTACCCTCTCTAAGGCCAGGGGACTGGCTAGTTTCCCTGGACCTCAAGGATGCCTATTTCCGTATTCTCATCAGAAGCTCCCACCGAAAGTACCTCAGGTTCCAGCTGCCCTCAGGCCCTTATCAATTCAGAGCAATGCTCTTCGACCTAACTTCTGCTCCAAGGGTGTTCACAAAATGCTTGGCAGTAGTGGTTGCCTTCCTAAGGAGAAAAAAGATCTCCATCTTTCCATACCTGGATGACTGGCTCATAGTAGGCCATTCTCCAGACCAAGTCAAGTCACACCTACAGATAACTCAGCAACTGCTCACTTCTCTAGGTTTCCTTCTGAATCTTTCAAAGTCAGTTCTAGAGCCTATGCAGCTCCTCACCTTCATAGGGGCAGAGCTGGATACAGTAAAGGCAAGAGCCTTCCTTCCCCTGGACAGGGCAAGGACCCTTATTTCACTGGTCTCTTCATTCACCCTCCAGGTGTCTCGACCAGCAAGGCATTTTCTGCAGCTTCTGGGACATATGGCTGCCTTTACAGCAGTGGTTTAGGGAGCAAGATTTCAAATGAGGGACATTCTGTTCCACTTGAGAGCCTTCTGGTCTCAGAAAAAGGATCCTCTGACCAAACTAATCCCAGTGACTCGAACCCTGGTCCAGGCGTTACAGTGGTGGCAGGATCAGGACAATCTAAGACAGGGAGTTCCTTTTGTCACTCAGCCTCATTCTCTAATCCTTACTACAAATGCTTCCCTCTTGGGGTAGGGAGCCCACTTGGGGGACCTGGCCACCCAAGGGTTGTGGTCTCCTCAGGAATCTCTGCTTCACATCAATCTATTAGAACTCAGAGCAGTGTTTCTAGCACTTCAAGCTTTTTCCAAGTCTGATCAGAACAAAGTAGTTCAGATCAGGACAGACAATACCACCACAAGAAAAAATTACTCACCTTAGTAATGTTGTTTCTTCTAATGGAGTCTTGCTATATTATGACATATGCAGTTTGTCCCAGCCTTAGAACTGCTCGGGAAGTGAAAGAGTTAACTTCCATGCCAGGCATGGAATCTTGAGCACGAGCTTGGTTGAAAAAACTCTGTCTGTTGATCTTCAAACTGAAACTGTCAGATCTTCTGAGCAAAACTCACTAAGGTTCTGTGTGGAAGCTGTAAACCTACACTAGCCAACTGGCTACTAAAATATTAACACATTTTCTGGTCCCAAAACCAAGACTCAAGTCAGGGACCCAGAAAATAAATAAAATATAACCCCAAACACCCCAAAAAGGAGGGGTGAAAAACACAAAGTGAGCATCATTAAATGCCAACACTGCCTACCCACATCCAAAGACAGAGAGTTCTGAGAGGAGAAGGCAGGGAGGAGGTCATAATATAGCAAGACTCCATTAGAAGAAACAACATTACTAAGGTGAGTAATTTTTCTTCAAACAACATGAAAGTCTTGCTATATTATGACATATGTCAGAACTATCACAGCAGTACCTCCATGGAGGAGGGACAGAACCTACTTAGAAACAGGCTCTGACGCATTGCTGTGCCAAACCGAGCATCCCTCCTAGCCTGGATGTCCAGGGAGTAATGCTTGGTGAAAGTGTGTACTATTTTCCAGGTAGCTGCTGACATATCTCTAAGATAGGGATGTCCTGGCCACAGCTAGGGATGCAGCTGTACCTCTGGTAGAGTGAAGCCCCTCACGCCTGAAGGGGAACCTTACCCAGTTTTGATAGCAAAATTGGATACATGAGACAATCCACCCGCAATGGATCTTTTAGTGGCAGGTTTCCCTTTCCAACCTCACCATAAGTGAGGAACAGTTGGAGGAGTCAAACCTGTGACCCTTGAGTACGCTCTATGTAGTAACTAAGGGCTCTCTTCACATCTAAACTGTGCAGCCTCCTCTGCCAGAGGAGGAATGTCAGTGAAGTACACTAGAAGAGATATAGATTGATTAAGGTAAATCTGAAACCACCTTAAGGCAAGAACTTCCTGTTAGTCCGAGGACTGCCTTATCTCTGTGAAAGGAGATAAAATCAGGCTCCACTGACAAAGCTTGTAATTCAGTTATGCGCCTGGCAGAAGTGATGGCTACTAGAAACACAGTTTTCCAAGTCAAGTACTTAAGCTCTGCTGAAGACAAAGGTTCAAAGGGGGGTTGCATCAGCTGAGCAATGCAAACATTAAGATCCCAGGCAGGAGCAGGGTCCCTGAATGGAGGGTTGGTGTGAAGCAATCCCTTGAAAAACTTGGAGAATACAGGGTGAGCAGAAAGAGAAGGAGCTTTCCTGCTGAAATAAAAGCAGTGACAGCTGCCAAATGCACTTTCAGGGTAGCTAGCCTCAGCCCCCAAAGTATTTAGATGGACCATATAGTCCAAGACTGTGGGCAAATCAGCAGATTCTGGGAAATATGCTTCCCAGAGCACCATATGGAAAACCTTTTCCATTTAGAATTATAAGTAGCCTGGTGGAAGGCTTCAGAAGCTTTCAAGATTCCAGTACACCTTGAGAAAGGTGTCGTCAAGCAAATAACTACTCAAGAGCCAGGCCTTGAGGTTGAGGATTGAGATTCAGATACCAAACTCTCCCCTGGGCACAGGTTAACAAATTATGGTTCCTAGGAGACACAGGAAGATGGACTGCTAAGGACAGAAGGAGTGGATACCAGGGCTGTCTGGCCCAATCTGGAACAATCAGAATCATCTTGTAAGATTGAGATCTGATTTTATTCTTGTAACTTGAATAAGAGAGGAAGGGAAGGCATAGAGGAACTCCCTTCCCAATCGAGAAGGAAGGCATCCAGAGGGACTGAGCCCAACACTGGGGCCTGCAACAAAAAATGGAAGTTGGTGATTGTCTGGGGCTGCAAAGATCTCATCTGAGGGGTGCCCACACTGGCAATACTAACCCCAGTATCTAGGGGATCCAGTGACCATCTGTGATGGCCCTGGGAAATCCTGCTGAGAGCATCTGCCAGGACATTGTCCTTGCCTGGGAGGTGAACTACTATGAGGGAGGTGTTCAGGAATAAGCCAGAGACCACAACCTTCCATTGCACCTCGGTGCACAAGGCGGACCGAGTGCCCTTGTTGTTGATGTACCACTTTGCAGTGGTGTTGTCTGTTCTGACCTGTACCACTTTGTTCTGAACAGATGCAGAAAAACACCTGAAGTGCTAGAAAAACAGCTCTGAGTTCCAACAGATTGATGTGGAGCAGAGATTCCTGGGGACCACAATCCCTGGGTGGTGAGGTGCCCATGTGAAATCCCCCATCCCAGAGGGGACGCATCTGTAGTAAGGGTCAAGGAGTGAGATTGAGGGATGAAAGGAACCCCCTGTCTCAGATTGCTCTGATCCTGCCACCACTGCAGGGCCTGGATCAGGAGTTCGAGTTACTGGGATCAATTTGGTTGGGGATCTCTCCTTTGAGACCAGAAGGCTCTCAAATGGAACTAGAATATCTCTCATCCAAATCTTGCTCCACTCTCACAGCTGTGGAAGCAGCCATGTGTCCTAGGAGCTGTAGAAAGTCCTTGCTGGTCGAGAGACCTGCAGAGTGGAGGAGGCCGGAGCCACCAGGGTGTTTACTCTTTCTAGAGGAAGGAAAGCTCTGGCCTGCTTTGTGTCCAGTTCTGCGCCTATTAAGGTGAGTAGCTGAACAGGCTCTAGAACTGACTTTGGGAGACTGAGAAGAAAACCTAGAGATGTAAGCAGCTGCTGGGTAACCTGAAGGTGTGATTTGACTTAGTCTGGAGACTGAGCCACTATGAGCCAGTCGTCCAGGTAAGGAAAGATGGCAATCTTTTGCCTTCTTAAGTGAGCAACTGCTACTGCCAGGCATTTTGTGAATACCCTTGGGGCAGAGGTAAGGCCGAGAGGCATTGCTCTGAACTGGTAATGGCCTGAGGGCAGTTCGAATCTGAAGTACTTTCAGTGGGAGCTTCTGATGAGAACATGGAAGTAGGCATCCTTGAGGTCCAGGGATGCTAGCCAGTCCCCTGGCCTTAGGGAGGGTAAAATCATTCCCAGAGTCACCATTTTGAATTTTGGTTTTAAAAGGTGCTTGTTCAGGTATCTTAGATCCAGGATGGGCCACCATTCTCCTGTCTTTTTTGGTGTAAGGAAGTACCTGGAGTACAGTCCTTTGCCCTGGTATAGGGGAGGAACCCTTTCCACAGTTCTGAGATCCAGGAGGGTTGAGACTTCTGTTTCTAAAGCAAGAGCCTCTAATGGATTTGCAGGTGGAAAAGATCTGGTTCTCATCTTTGGAAGTTTTTTGAAGCTGAGAACCAGTCCCTGGCTTACTACTTCCAGGACCCACTTGTCTGATGTTAAAGACTCCCAGTCCTGGACGAAGTAAGCCAGCCTGCGCCCTACAGGTAATGGAGACTGGCCCTGGGCATCCCATCAGGGTGCCTGTTTGGCAGGGGCTTTAGGGTGAGGGGTGGGAGCAGGCCTGCCTGCCCGTCTACCTCTCCTCTGAAGAACCCCTCTGGGCATAAGCTGAAGAGGAGGCCGGAGCTTGGTAAAAGGCCTGTGAAAGGCCTGCCCCTGCCCCTGGAGGCTGCCTCTGAGGGTGGCTTGCCTCTCTTGGCCTGTCACTCCTACAAGTGGTCCTATACTCATCCATTTTCTTCATGTAATTCTCTGTCTGCTCCCAAACAGGGTACCCACAACAGGAAAATCCATGGCCTTAGCCTGCATATCCTGTGACAGGCTAGTACACCTGAGCCAAGCCATTCTACAGCTACAGATGTAGCCATGACTCTTGAAGATACATCATTAGAGTCCACTGCAGCATGGAACTGCACCTTGGATGCCTCAATACCATCAGCAGCCACCTGTTCCAGCTCCTGGCAAGCTAGTCAGGGACATATTACGCTAAAAGCCATAACAGTATCCCATCTGGATTTCTGGTATCTTGCAACATAGGCCATATAATTTGCCTGTCTGAGTCCCAAGGATGCTGCCATGTATTGTTTCTTTGCCATGGCATCAATCCTCCTGGAGTCCTTGTCAGGGGGGTGTGAAGCCAAGGGAATATTTGCCTTATCACAGGCTGCAGCCTGCACTACCCCAACATGGCTGCATTGTTGTGAAAGGAACTCCGTATCAGGGCCTGACAAAGTGTACCTCCTGTCCATCTTTTTATCCACAGGAGGTAAAGAATTAGGAGCTTTTAAAATTTTTATTGTCTGTTTCCTAAAGGATTTATGTAAAAGAATAGACAATCTCCTGGACTCTGGGAGATCAATCATTTCCACATAGTCAGGCTCCTCCTGTTCATCCACAGCTTCTTCCAAAGGGAGCTGGAGGGTTTCAGCAACTTTTTTATAAAACAGAAAATGAGAAGGGGACTCAGAAAGCCTAGGGGGAGACACTCCTGAGGGTCTGTCTGGGGAGACGTCTGGTTCAATGGGCACATCCAGACTTTCAAAATCACATTCACACTCTTCATAATCCTCCTCCCCCTCCTCCGGTTCATAAAATTCCTCTATATCATATTCTTGAACTGGTGGAACCAACCCGAGCCGACGTTTACCTGATGGTGGTGGTTGAAGCGGAACTGAGAAGCGACTGGACAATTTGGATCTTTGGCTATCTCTGCAGCAGTTAGAGAAGAAATTTTGGCTCCACACCTGCTGATTTTCTAGTCCTCTTTGCTGGAACTGGCTCCTCCCAGTCAGCTCTTCGTTTGCCGAGGAAGTCTAGCCCTGGTCAGAGGCACTCCCTCGGTTCGGTTGGCACGAACCGGGCTGTCCATCCGGGTCAGCGGACTTTTTAGCCTCTCGTTCCTGAGCCTACCAACTCTCTTATCCAGGGCAGCAGCAGGAAATTCTTGCAAATCTGGCAGTCTGCTTGAGGTGGTCAAACCCCAGACAATAAACATGTGGTGTGTGGGTCAGCCTTGGCAAAGGCTTCCCCACAGACACTACAGTGCTGAAACCCAGTGGGCCGGGTTTTTCTTTTGGGTTTCTCAGACACAATGCCAGCCTAACCAAAAACTTGCCCTTTTCTGGCAAATCGCCAAGCAGGACACCCTTATCGGTTCCCAACCGTGTCACGGGTCGTGGAAAAAGACGTAATGAAATCCGTTTTTTTTAGAACCGATAAGAACCGGGAACCGCACTCTAAATGTAATTTGATAAGTTTTAACAACAACCTGATCGGTTCAAACCGAACCGATAACGTTTGCAAGTTCCACACAGAGAAAGTAAAACTTATCTATTACTTACGATACCACAGACAGAGCTTGAACCGACCGGTTTGCGGTTAAAATAAATATAATTGCGGTTTAAACAAACCGAGAATAACACTTTGTTAACCGAGAAATGAACCGAGCAGTAGGAGGAATCTCCGGAGCGACTGTTCAGTGAGGCAGAGTAAAGAATCTGACAGTTTCAGTTTGAAGATCAACAGACAGAGTTTTTTCAACCGAGCTCGCGCTCAAGATTTCATGCCTGGCATGGAAGTTAACTCTTTCACCTCCGGAGCAGTTCTAAGGCTGGGACAAACTTTATATGTCATAATATAGCAAGACTTCATGTTGTTTGAATGTGGTATATCAACAAGCAAGGGGGCACTCGGTCTATGGCCTGTGCACAGAGGCAATGAAGTTGTGGTCTCTGGCCTATTCCCTGAACGCCTCTCTTACAGCAGTGCACCTCCCAGGGAAGGACAATGTCCTGGCAGATGCTCTCAGCAGGATATCTCAGGGCCATCACGAATGGTCCCTGGATCCCCTGATTTTAAAGGTGATCTTCTCCAGATGGGGCACCCCACAGATAGATCTTTTTGCAGCCCCAGACAATCACCAACTTCCTCTCTTTTGCTGCAGGCCCCCAGTGTTGGGCTCAGTCCCCCTGGATGCCCTAGTTCTCAATTGGGAAGGGAAGTTCCTGTATGCTTCCCCCCTTCTCTCTCCTGTTCAAGGTGCTATTCAAAATCAGGTCTCAGCCCTGCAAGGTGATTCTGATTGCTCCAGATTGGGCCAGACAGCCCTGGTACCCTCTCTTGTTGTCCTTAGCAGTCCACCTTCCCCTGTCTCTTCCCAGGAATTACAACCTGTTAACATGTGCTCAGGGAAGGGTTTGGTATCCGAATCTCAAATCTCTCAATCTCAAGGCCTGGCTCTTGAAGAGTTAGAGTTTGCTGATTTGCACCTCTCTCAAGGTGTTCTGGATATCTTAAAGGCTTCTTAAAAGCCTTCCACCAGAAACACTTACAATTCCAAGTGGAACAGATTTACTATATGGTGCTCTGGGAAGCATATTTCTCCAGAGTCTGCTGGCCTGCCCACAGTCCTTGACTATATGGTTCATCTCAATAGCTTGGGACTCAGATCAGCTACACTAAGTGTGCATCTGGCAGCTGTCTCTGCCTTCTTCTCAGCAGGCAAGCACTCTTCTCTTTCAGCTCATCCTGTATTTTCTAAATTTTTCAAGGGATTGCTGCATACCAATCCTCCCTTCAGGGACCCTGCCCCTGCTTGGGACCTTAATGTTTGCATTGCTCAGCTTATGCTACCCCCTTTTGAGCCTTTGTCCTTAGCAGAGCTTAAGTACTTGACTTGGAAAACTGTTTTCTTGGTGGCCATCACTTCTGCCAGACGCATAAGTGAGTTACAGGCCCTGTCAGTGGAGCCTGATTTTATCTCTTTCCATAGAGATAAGGTGGTCCTCAGGACTAATAGGAAGTTTTTGCCTAAGGTGGTTTCAGATTTCCACCTTAACCAGACCATGTCTCTTCACTGACCATTCCTCCTCTGGGGAGAGGAGACTGCACAGTTTGGATGTGAAAAGGGCCCTTAGCTAATACATAGAGCACACCAAGGGTCACAGGTTTGACTCCTTCCAACTGTTCCTCACTTATGGTGAGGTTGGTAAGGGAAAACCTGCCACTAAGAGATCTATTGCCAGGTGGATCGTCTCTTGCATTCACTTTTGCTATGAAAAACTAGGTAGGATCCCACCCTCAGGCCTGAGGGCTCACTCTACCAGAGGTACAGGTGCTTCCCTGGCTGCTGCCAGGGATATTCCTGTCTTAGAGATTTGTCAAGCAGCCACCTGGAAAACAGTACACACTTTTACCAAGCATTGCTCTCTGGATATCCAAGATAGGAGTGATGCTCGGTTTAGCACAGCAGTGCTTCAGAGCCTATTTCCAAAGTAGGTTCTGTCCCTCCTCCATGGAGGTACTGCTTGGTAGCCTGCATATGTCAGAATACAGCAAGACTTCATGTTGTTTGAAGAAAAAATTGCTCACCTTAGTAATGTTGTTTCTTCTAATGGAGTCTTGCTGTATTCTGACCTCCCCCCTGCCTCCCCTCTCAGAACCTGGTTTTTGGGATGCGGGTGAGCAGTAGCAGTGTTGGCACTCGGGAGGTGCCGCCACCCCTTCTTTTCTCACCCCTTTAGTTTGGGTGTGTGGGTGTTGTGTTTTGTTTTATTTTTTGGGTTTCCTGACTTGTGTCTTTGCTTTGGGACCAAAAAATCTTTTTATTATATTTAGTAGCCAGTTTGCTAGCGTAAGTTCACAGTTTCCACACAGAACACCCAGTGAGTATAGCTCGTAAAGATCTGACGGTTGGAGTTCAAACGGCAACAGACAGAGTCTCAACCGAACTCGAGCTCATCGTTCCATGCCTGGCATGGAAAGTTAACTCTTTCATCTCCAGGGCAGTTCAAAGGTTGGACATCACTGCATATGTCAGAATACAGCAAGATTCCATTAGAAGAAACAACATTACTAAGGTGAGTAATTTTTTTCTTAGATGCCTCAGTCCCATCAGCAGCCACCTCCTACAGCTCCGAGGCTAGCTGGGGGGAAGCCTGCTTAGCCAGTGCCAGTACAGTGTCTCACCTGGACTTCTGGTACCTGGCTGCATAGGCCATATAATTAGCCTGCCTGAGTCCCAAGGTGGATGCCACGTACTGTTTCTTTGCCATGGCATCCAGCTTCCTAGAGTCTTTATCTGGGGTGTGTGAAGCCAAGGGTATATTACCCTTATCACAGGCTGCAGCCTGCACAACCCCAATATGGCTGCATTGTTGATACAAGTACTCTGTACCTGAACCTGATAAGGTGTACCTTTTGTCCATCCTTCTGTCGACAGGAGGTACAGAATTTGGAGTTTTTAAAATCTTTTGTGTCTGTTTCCCAAAAGACTTATGAAGGGGAACAGACAGTCTCTTAGTCTCTGGGATGTCCATCATCTCCACATAATCAGGTTCCTCTTGTTCCTCTACAGCTTCTTCCACAGGGAGCTGGAGGGTTTCTGCCACTTTTCTGTAAAACATGTAGTTGGAAGGGGACTCAGAAAGCCTAGTAGGGGAAACACCAGAAGGCCTGTCTGAGGAGATGTCCGGTTCAATGGGCTCATCCAGACCTTCCACACCATCACCATCGTCATCGTCATCATCATCATCTTCATCCCTTCCAAATCCGGTTCATAGAAATCTTCAGGGGCATCATCTTGAACCGGAGGAACAGACCGAACCGAATGCCTGCCAGAAGGCACCGGATCAGACGGAACCAGGAGCGATTCTACAATCCTTATCGCTTTGGCAATCTCTTTAGTGGTCGGAAAATGGGTCTCTGGAGCCGAACTGGCCAATTTTTCTTTTCTTTTTCTTTTTGTAGGAACTGATCCCTCAGGATTGGCTCTCCTCTTACTTGAAGAAGTATCACCCTGGTCAGAGGGCGCTCCCTCAAGTTCGGTCGGAACCGAACCGGGCTGGCCATCCAGGTCAGCAGACTTCTCAGCCTCCTCACCCCTAAGCCTACCTAAACTTTTTTCCAGGGTTGACTTAGGGAAATTTTTTCAGATTTGGCAGTCTGAATAGAGGCGGTCAAACCCCAGACAATAAACACAGGTGGTGTGGGGATCAGCCTTAACAAAGACCTCACCACACACACTGCAGTGTTGAAACCCAGTGGGCCCGGTTTTTCTTTTGGGTTTCTCAGACGTAGCCATCCTAACCACAAACTTACCCTTTTTATGGCAAACAACCAGGCAATTCACCCTTACTGGTTTCTAACCGTGTCACTGGTATTGGAAAAAAACACAAGAAAATGTGTTTTTTTTTTAAACCGATAAGGACCAGTAACCACACTCTAAGTTTAGAAACAAAGACAGAATATATAATTCACTAAACGGATGGTTCAGCCTAACTGGTCAAAAAAACAATTTTTTACAATTTCCACAGGTTTACTATGTCTAATTCACTACCTAGTACTTACTGTACCACAGACAGAGATATGAACCAAAACTTGCGAAAAATAATCGGTAAAACCGAGGACTTTAACCGACTTTCGAACCTCGAGCAAAGGAGAAATCTCTGGAGGGACCGTTCAGTTAGGCAAAGCAAAGAATTTGATGGTTGCACTTCAAAGTGCAGCAGACAGAGGTTTGAACCGTGTTTGAGCGCAACGTTCTACGCTCTGCATAGAAATTAACCCTCTACTCTCTGGGGCAGATTGAGTGCTGGGGCTAACTGCAATAGTCAGAATACAGCAAGACTTCATGTTGTTTGAATTCCTTTCCCCTTTGCAGTAGGGGAACAGGTTCTACCACCCTGATGGATAGTAGATTTGTTACCTCTGACTCCAACAGAGTTCTTTCTGCAGGAGTAGCTGGGGCAAAATTTCTGGCTCTAAGTTTGGGAAGGGATTTGAAGCTTAGAGACAGACCCTGGCTCACTACCTTCAAGACCCACTTGTCTGTGACGATGGAATACCAAGCTGGGAGGAAGTGAGCCAACCTGCCTTCTACTGGTATGGGGAGGTGACCTGTGCCAACCTGTCAGGGGTTCTGTTTGGGCTGGGCCTGGGCTTGAGGTACCTGGATGGACCTTCTCATGGTCCTTCTGCCCCTACCTCTAAAGTACTCCCTGGTCTGTTGGTAGTCTTGCATAGCTTGATCCTGGAAAAAGGGCCTGGAGTAGGATACCCTACTCCTGTCTTCCCTGTACTAAGACCTGTATGAGGTAGAAGGCTTATCCCTTGCAGAGTTGCTTCTGTAAGTGGACTGGTATTCCTCCACCTTTTTCACGTATGCCTCTGTTTTATTCCCAAAAAGGGAATCATCTTCGCAGGGGAAATCCATTGCCTGAGTCTGCGTGTCCTGGGACAGGTTTGTGGCTCCGAGCCAAGCAAACCATCTCACTGGTACTATGAGTGCAGTGAGTCTCTGCAGAAGAAGAGAGTTCAGGTGCATCACAGTTCAATCTGGCATGCTCTTTAGTGCCATGAGTCTGGCTGCGGTGTTACTGGAGTCCAAGCCATATGGAACTTGTACCTGGTAGCATTCAATGCTGTTCTGACAGTCACTGCCAGGTCCACTGCCACCTCTCCAGGAATTTTGTGCATCATAGCCAATACCGAATTCCATAAGGATTTCTGATTTTGAGCTGCATAAGCCATGTAGTTAGCCTGCCTCACTAAGCGTGAAGCTGCCAGGTACCCCTTTTTACCCATCCCATCCAATTTCCTGGAATCTTTGTCAGGAGGATGAGATGAAAAAGGTATCCTGGTCTTGTCACATGCTGCAGCCTAAACCACCCCTTCATGGTCAGGATGGTTAAAGAGAAATGCAGAATTTGCTCTATCGAGCTGATATTTCTTGTCAATTTTCTTATCTACGCCCGGGATAGAAGTAGGGGTTTGCAAGATCCTTAGAACAGCTTTCCTTAAGGATTTCTGAATTGGGATCAGGAGCCTTTTTCTGGGGGCTAACCCCATCATATCAAGGAAATCTGCTTCCTCCTCATCCTCCACTGTCTCCTGGATGGAGAAGTTGAGGATGTCCACCATGTGTTTGACAAATGAATAATGTGAGGTGTAATCCTCACACCTCCAGTTCAATAGGTTCTCCTTCCTCTTCCTCTTCTATCTCTTCATAGACATACACTGGTTCCTGGGCCACTGGAACTGAGGCAGGAACCGGTGGAGTCACCAGAACCATAGCTTGCAAAGCCTGCAGGATCTGTAGGGCTTTCACTATGTCCTCGGCTGAGGGCAATGCTGGTCTGTCAGCTGAGAGCTCTTTTGGCTTTTCAGCCAGAGGTACAACGATGTCCTTTTCTTTATATTTTTGTTTTGCTGGAACCAGTCCATTAGCCATTTCCACTGCCTTTTTGCTTCTGAAGAGTCAGCTTTCTCCGTGGATTTTGGATCCATTGACTCTTTAGGCCATTCTTTCTTTGAGGAGGAAGAAGGTGCCTCTTCAGAAGGCTTAGTAGGAGAGGAAGGAATGGCCACTTCCTCTAATTTTCTAGCCCTTTTCTTTTTTCAGTTTAAAGTTTTTTATTGTTTTAAAGAAAAATAAACATTTACAGTACATACAGTAATTACATACCATTACATCACTGAACATGAAATAGATCATTTAGTCTGCCAATACAATACAACCACATTGCACCATAAAAAGAGGAAATTATTTAAACAAAACGGTCAGTTCTGGAACCAACTCAGATTTGAATATAAATAATACAAGCGCTCGATTCCCTAAGTAATATGGGAACCGAGAGCCACTCAGTTCCTGACAGGAAAAAGGAACTGCGGCTTAAATAAAAATAAAATAAAATAAATAACATTATGGATCCCAGTAGGAACTGGAACGTTAAAGAAATTTAAGTACTTTTACTGAGGTAAAAACCTCTAAAACTGCTGTTCCCCACAGCTCCACGGAACCAATAAGGAACCAATTGGAAGAAATAAAACCCAAATCACTAACTAACTAACCTGAAAGGGGCAGCAACATAAAATAAACAGTAAATAAATGTCACTTATCGATAAATCAAATCTACACAAGTAAGTTGAGGAGAGGTCTCCGAAGCATCTGAACTGGCTGGCAGAGAAATTAATCAGAAGCACTTCGGAGTGCAGCAGTTAATAGGGGCAGCAGATTGAAATTAGCATGAGCCAATTAGAGTGACATCATTTGCATAAATTCCATTCTTTCCAGAGCAGTTCAACACTGAAAGCTGACTGCATTAGTATAATCATACTGTGTGACTCCTGGGGTTAGAAACATCACGTTTATGTTTCTCCCGACTAACAGAACGTGCCCAATTCAACTGCTTGACCAAGGCATAATTTATGCCTTCAAATGGCATTATGTGAGAGTGATGCAGACCCATTTTATGGAGATGCTGGATGGCTCTGAACTGTCCGACGCTGATTGCATCAAACAGATAAATCTCCTGGATGCAATATGAATGATAAAAATCGCATGGGATGCTGTCAGTACAGAGACTATTGTAAGATGTTTTGCTAAAGGGGGTTTCATTCACCCCAGCGAAACAGCGGCAGACACAGAGGATGAGCCACAAGATGAAGAACAGCCACCACCAGGACTGACAGAAGATGAGTTCAATGAGCTCTGTCACCTTGGGGATAACCTAGAAATAGAGCCTGAAAAGGACATCATGGCTGCAGTGTCCTCAATGTCAATTACAACTGCAGAGGAGGATGAAAATTAAGAAGCAGACACAGATAACGAGGGCAGATCAACAGAACCCATTGCCCTCATCACGCTCCGTACAGCCATGGAACAGTGAGCCCTCTTGTCCCCTGACTGGTCATTAATCCAGAAAACAGAGAGCAACTGGTCTAGATACAAAACGACCATATCGCATCAAGTCAGCATTTCTGGCTACCTAAAAAAAAAGGAAAAAATTAAAAAATAAAGATCACAGATCTCCAGGTAGAAGGTCACGTGGGGTCCAGTGATCATCACATGGTATGGTTCAGTTTGGCCACTAGAACTAAATCATCCCATTCCAAGGCAAAAATATGGGATTTCAGAGGAGCTGACTTTGATAAGATGGCCAACAGAGTTAAGCTAGCCCAGGCAAAAAGAAATACAGGTATGGGGTACAGGCAAAGTGGGCAAGCATTAAAGATGCAGTACTTGAAGCAACATCCCATTGTATTAGAGAGAAAAGGAAGTGCAAAAGAAAAAGGAAACCACTTTGGTTCTCAAAAACAGTAGCAGAAAAGGTAAAAGCCAAAATGCTGGTCTTCAGGAAATATAAGAGAACGCAGCAGGATGAAGATAGAGAGGCACACCAAACTTCCCAAAGGGAAGCAAGGAAGGCAGTAAGGCAGGCAAAGGCCCAAACTGAGGAAACACTAGCACAAACAGTAAAAGAAGGTGACAAGACTTTCTATAGATACATTAGTGAAAGGAGAATGTCCAGAGGGGGTATTGCTAAGATCAAAGGGGATAATGGGGCATGTGAGGAGGAGGAATATTAAAAGCATCTATCCTACATATATACTTCTGCCAGTATTTAGTGAAGAGGAGGTAGGACAGGGCCCACAGCTCAGCATCATGGACACGGGGTTGGGGGAGGTGTGCACTAGTCCCTTCACAAAAGAAAGGGTCCTACAAGAGCTTTATAAGTTCAGGGTGGACAAGGTAATGGGACCTGATGGTATATATCCCAGGGTACTAAAAGAGCTAAGAGTGGAACTAGCAGAGCCATTATCAGAACTGTTTAGTGAGTTTCTGAGCACAGGAGAGGTCCCAGAAGACTGGAAAAGGGCTCATGTGATCCTGCTCCACAAGAGTGGTAGCAGGGAGGAGGCAGGGACTACAGACCAGTCAGTCTTACCTCAGTAGTGGGCAAGATTATGGAGGCACTCCTTAAGGAAAGAATAATGCAACACCTGGAATCCATAGGAGCACAGGATCCAAGACAGCTCAAGTTTACAAAAGGAAGGTCTTGTCAAACTAATCTCATAGATTTCTCTGACTGGGTAACCAGAGTGGTGGACCAAGGGGGAGCAGCTGATGTTGCCTACCTTGACTTCAGTAAAGCTTTTTATACTGTTATACATAGAAGATTGATTAATAAGCTGGGTGGGCTCAGGGTGGGTCAGAAGTTGGTCACCTGGGTGGCAAACTGGTTGACGGGCAGAAAACAGAGAGTGGTGGAAAACGGTATACAGTCAGAAGAGATGTAAGTCACAAGTGGGGTACCTCAGGGATCAGTCCTGGGGCCAGTCCTCTTCAATATCTTCATCAGTGACATTGCAGATGGACTGGAGGGCAAGGTTTGTCTGTTTGCAGATGACACCAAGATCTGCAACAGAGTAGATGATCCAGATGGGGTAGGCGGAATGAGTAGGGATCTGGAGAAACTAGCAAAATGGTCAGAAGAGTGGCAACTGGGGTTTAATGCAAAGAAGTGCAAGATCATGCACATAGGGAAGAGAAACCCTGAAGCCACTTATAGGCTGGGAGGGGAGTTGCTGGAAGTCAGAAGGGAAGAAAGAGACTTGGGCGTCATCATCACCGATGATCTAACATCATCCAAGCAGACCACTAAAGCAGTAGGCAAGGCTAGAAGGATGCTGAGGTATATTATTAGGGGTATCACAAGTTGGAAGAGGGACGTAATAACTCCTCTTTACAAGACACTGGTTAGGCCCCATCTGGAGTACTGTGTGCTGTACTGGAGGCCATACCTTCACAAGGACATTAACCAAATTGAGGCAGTCCAGAGAAGGACAACCAAAATGGTGCAGGGACTGCATCAGAAAACATATGAGGATAGATTAACAGAGCACAATGTGTATACCCTAGAGCAAAGGAGGGAGAGAGGTAATATGATCGAAACATTCAAACACCTTAAGGGCATTAACAAGGTGAAAGAGTCTAACATGTTTCAATATTAGAAAAATAGCAGGACAAGAGGATGCAGCATGAGATTAGAGGGAGGCCGATTAAGAGGTAATGTGAAGAAGTTCTTTTTCACAGAAAGGGTGGTGGATGCATGGAATGGCCTACCTCAAAAAGTGGTGAATATGAATATAGTGCAGGGCTTCAAACAGGCATGGGATAGCAATACAGATGAGTATGAACAGATAGGCCTTTGACAGAATAAAGGCCGATGGCACATTCATAAGGTAGAAAAAGAAATGGGCAGACTGGATGGACTTTGCGGTCCTTATCTGCCATCAACGTCTATGTTTCTATGTTTCTAACCTGATTGGCTAATGCCATACCATCATTAACATAAATTCTATCTGCAGGGTGGCTTAACCCAGCTGGCAAACCTGCATAAGTCAAGCATACTGAGGGATTCAAGGGGTGAGAATAAAAAATTACTCACTGTAGTAATTCTGTTTCTTCCAAGGGGTCCTTTAGCATCAGTAACAATAGCAGCAAGCTGACCAGGTTGAACTGCCTTGGAGGTGGAGCCATGAATAATTCATACAATGTATTAGCCAATCAAAAAAGTGTAGGAGGGTGTGCTGAGTGGAGCTTGCCCAGAGGGCACCAGAATTTTTTTGCAGATGGAAAGCGAACAATATCCAAAAGGACTGTGCTAAAATGCTTTAAAAACCATGCAATAGCATAAGCCTCAACCAGACTATCATGAAATATTATCTATACTCTAAAAACTATCCAAAACCCGAGAAAATTTGGCAAAAAGGATTAGAAGCAGAGTCCTCTAAAAGTAGGTGCTTGGGGAGGCGGGGTGGGAAGTTACTGATGCTAAAGGACCCCTTGGAAGAAACAGAATTACTACGGTGAGTAATTTTTTTCTTCTCACCCCAGGAGTCCTTTAGCATCAGTAAGAAAATCAGATTTTGAAGCAACATAATTGGGAGGCAGCTACAGAACCTACTTAGGGAAGAGGATCTGCAGGACCGTCCTGCCAAATTTGGCATCAGACCTTGACTGTACATTCAGGCAGCAGTGCTTTGTGAATGTGTGTACAGTCTTCCAGGTAGCTGCTTTGCAAACATCTAACAAGGGAATGTCCCTTGAAGCTGCCAAAGAGGCAGCAGTGCCCCTAATAGAATGGGCCCTGAGGCCTTGAGGGGGCTGCTTGCTGGCCTTACTATAACAAAACAGAATGAAGGAAACTATCCAACAAGAGATAGTCCTCTTAGTGGCTGGTTTTCCTTTTTCTACCACACTGTAAGTGAGGAACAGTTGTGTATTGGAGCCTCTGACCTGTTTATAGTGTACTCCAGATAATAAGAGAGAGCTCTCCTGACATCCAGGCTGTGGAGCCTCAACTCCCCTAGAGTACAGTTGTCAGTAAAAAAGACAGGGAGAGTAACAGACTGATTAAGGTGAAACTCAGTGACCACCTTAGGAAGGAATTTCCTATATGTTCTGAGCTCAACCTTATCCCTGTGGAGGATAATGTAGTTGGGCTCAATGCAGAGTGCTTGCAGTTCTGAAATTCTTCTTGCAGAAGTGATAGCCACCAGAAATACTGTTTTCCAGATGACATATTTTAGGTGGGCTGTGGCCACGGGCTCAAAAGACGGTCCCATGAACTTAGCAATGCAGAGATTTAGGTCTCAAGGAGGAACAGGTTCTCTAATTGGAGACTGCAGGTGTAGGAAGCCTTTGAAAAACTTTTTTGAACATGGGCGCAGAAATGACAGACTTCTCTCCCCTAGTGGAGAGGTAAGCTGAGATTGCGGCCAAGTGGATCTTCAGGGATAAGGCCTTAAGGCCTGATGACGGCAAATAAACCGGGTAATCCAATACAGAGGAGTTACAGACCTTCAAAGGATCTATTCTCCACCCCCCCCCCCCGACACCAAATGGAAAATCTCTTCCATTTGGCTGCATAGGTTTTTGTTATGTATGGTGTTGGGGTGCCCTCTAGTGGCTTAAGTGTGTCATTGGATTACTGTATCATGTGATATGTTCTAAAGCAAGGGTTCTCAGACCTTGCCATGGCGAGCCTCCCCTACTGGACTTGGAAGACTTCCAGGCCTCCCCATGAGTCATGACCTCATTTGCATATGGCAGTAATCGCATAAAAATTGATCATTAGCGCACTGCACATTGACTAAATTGCGCTTCCGGTCACCTTTTGCATCATTACCACTGTACCTTGCCAACTATCACTGAGGCAGCATCACCACGACCATGAAATGCATTCCCCTTCCCCAGGCTCTGTTAGCAGCAGCATTACCCCTGGGCAAAGCAGCCAAGAGACATTTCGTATAACTGCCCCCCCACCAGACTGGACCAGCGAGGCAGTACAGGCACCTCCCCACATCCCCAACACTGCAAATCCTTGCTTGAGAACAGACCAGCTGAGAGGCATCAGTCCCCCAATCACCACATGAACCATACCTCTCAAGTGTCCCTGATTTTCACGGACGTCCCTGATTTTGCCTCAAAATTTTACTGTGTTCCTCCTAAAATTTGTGTTTTGTGACTCAGTGGAACCATAAGCACAGAACAAGGTCAAGTCTTAAAGTTACTGACTTCTTCTTTAGAAAATGCATTTACACTAAGCCCCATATTCTACCAGCTTATGGGTGGATCTCTCGAATTTTGAAGATGTGTCCCGATTTTTTTTTTTAAGCCTTGTCCCTGATATATGAGTAGAGGTTGAGAGGTATGCATCGAACACCTGCTCAAGCTACCACCCACCACAAGAGGCATCATCCCCCCATAGAGGCATCAGCCCCAAACTCCCACTCAGGCCAGATCAGCTGTGAGGCAATACAGTTAGTTCCTCCCCACATGAGAGGCATGAGGCACATCAGGCCGGGCATCAGGCAGCACCCCCACCTCCCAGTCAGGCCATCAGAACCCCCCTCACCTCCCAGTCAGGCCATCAGGCAACACCTCCCAATCTCCCAGTCAGGCCATCAATCAGGCAGCACCTCCCACCTCCCAGTCAGGCCATCAGAACCCCCACCTCCCAGTCAGGCCATCAGGCAACACCCTCCCAATCTCCCAGTCAGGCCATCAGGCAGCACCCCCCACCTCCCAGTCAGGCCATCAATCAGGCAGCACCCTTCAAACCTCCCAGACAGGCCATCAGGCAGCACCCCCCAGACAGGCCATCAAGCAGCACCCCCACCTCCAAGTCAGGCCATCAGAACCCCCCACCTCCCAGTCAGGCCATCAGGCAGCACCCCCACCTCCCAGTCAGGCCATCAGGCAGCACCCCCCACCTCCCAGTCAGGCCATCAATCAGGCAACACCCCCAAACCTCCCAGACAGACCATCAGGCAGCACCCCCAAATCTCCCAGACAGGCCATCAGGCAGCACCCCCAAACCTCCCAGACAGGCCATCAAGCAGCACCCCCACATCCAAGTCAGGCCGTCAGGCAGCGCCCCAGTGAGGCCAGCCAGACCAAACCCCATTAGAGCTTCCAAAAGTACAGTAGAATTTTTACCTGAAGTCTGAGGAAGGATCTCGTCTGCAAAGGATGTCACCAGTAGTCTCAGGAGCTCTGTCTGCGGCAATCAGCGTTCCATGGTGGCGATTATAGCAGCTGGAAGGCGGCGGTAGTTGACAGGCGGAGTCGGCAGGTAGCGGCTTCAGGAGTCGGAAGACGAGCGCCGTTAAAAGCGACTTGCAGGGGATCAAAAAAAAAAAAACCACCGCAATATAAATTCCAGTCGGAGTCTCCATTCAACCTCACGCATGGCATGGCATTTTATTTCCGGGTTGATGACGTCGTCGCACGTTACGAAGCTGCTTATTGGTTGAGGGAGCCGGGTGATGATTGGCTGCAAATGCACAATACCGATTGGCTACAGCCACTTCTCTCTGATTGGGCACATATTCTGGGCTTTCTATTGGTCTGCCGAAGACCTTGTTTTGCACAGGCATTGGCTGGCTCAGAATCCCCTGCCTACTACTCTAGCTGCAGTATTGAACTTGGTTGGGATCCGAGATGCTGAAGGTACAGCACGGTATACCAACGCAAATTGGCATCGCGTCTCCGCGCCTCCCCTGGAACGAGCTCGCGCCTCCCCAGGGAGGCGCGCCTCACCATTTGAGAACCCCTGTTCTAAAGGAATTGGAAGTAAAGAGATGGTGTTGACTGCAAGCTGCTTGTGTGAGCTCCTTTGTGTGAACCGCATAAAAAGTGTTTCTCGCAGCCGCATACACACGTGGATGCTAAACCTCTGCTGCACCCACTGCTTCAAAGATATCAAAGTAAGAGCTATCTTTAATATTTGTTTGGGACTGTTTTATGCGAAAGTGAAAGCAAGCAGTCGGGCAGGCCCTTAGTTTGTGTGTGTGCAAATTTCGAAGAGGGAGAGCATAGCAACCATGTGTGCCTGTCAAACTTCTAGAAAAGTTTCAGAGTTATGAGTGGAAATACTGAGTAATCAAACTGAAAGTGCAAAAAAGCTATGATAACAGGACCTATGGGATCTTTTGATGAAACTGTAGAACAGTGGAACTCTTATACAGAGCAGTTTGAATATTTTGTGACTGCAAATGATATTACAGAGGATAAAAAGGTAGTTACTTTTCTGAGCATGATGGGTAGAAAAACCTTCAGTTTATTACGCAGTCTGGTGCAGCATGATAAATTTGGCACGAAACTTATGCAGAAATAGTGCAAGTATTACAAGCACACTTCTCCCTGAAGCCATTAGTGATCGCAGAGAGGTTTCACTTTCATAAATGGAACCCAGAAGAAGAAGAATCAGTCTCCCGGTTTTTGGCAGTGTTAAAAAAGCTGGCTGAGCACTGTGATTCTGGCAATGTGCTAAATGATACGCTGCGAGACAGGCTGGTGTGTGAGTTGCGCAGTGAAGCAATTCAGAAACATTTGCTGACAGAGGCTAACCTTACACTACAAAAGGCTTTAGAAATTACAGTTTCTTTGGAATTGGCTGCAAAGGAAGCTCAGGAGTTGAAAGCATCTACTAAACTACATAAAGTGAATGCCAAGAGTATTGATAAGGTGACAGGTAGCAAAAATTGCTACCGTTGTGAAAAGACTGGTCATTTCAAATATGAATGTTGGTGCAAAGACTGGATATGCAGGAACTGTAATAAAAGAGCACACATTGCACGTGCTTGCAAAAATATGAAAGATGCAGAATATGAAAAAGAAAAGCCAGATCGGAAAGATAAATCTGATCGAAAGAGACCAACCGGGTGGCAGAAAAAGAAATCCAATCTGCATTCTGTACAACAGGGTCAGAATGCTGAGAGTGAAAGTCAGTCCAAAGAGGAGGCACAGACATATATTTTGGCTATTACGGGTGCTCCACAGGGCTACTGGGTGACCCTGTTGCTGGAAGGGAAGCCACTACAAATGGAGGTGGATACAGGAGCTGCTGTATCACTGGTGTCTGATGCTGTAGATCGAGAAAAACTGCAACATCTGCCACTGCAGCCAATGAAGGTTGTTCTGAAGACCTACACAGGGCAACCTATACAGAAGATGGGCACCATTGATGTCCGTGTGGAACTTCATGGACAATCTGTAAAATTGCCATTGTTTGTGGTAAAGGATAACTACCTGGCTTTGCTGGGTCAGGCATGACTTGAGAAAATCTGACTGAACTGGCCTGAGATATGTATGATGAGCAATAGTGAGGTGGGTCTGGCTGCCATATTGAAGAAACATGCTTCCGTTTTTAAAGAGGAGTTGAGGAGCAGGAAAGGGATTACTTATGCAATATACCCCGACAGGGTGTGGGTACACTGATGGATTTACCACGGCTGGTGTGGTTCAGTCACGGGGTGCAGCCGAGGGACTTAGCCACACCAGAAGTGATAAATCTACCGGTATACCCACTCCCTGGAGGGATATATTGCTATTATACAAAGGCCTTGTTTTTGGTTTTTTTTTAGGGAGAAAAAATATTTAAAATGTCCATTTTGAAACTTTCTGCTCATTTTTTTTTTTAGTGCGATAGTAGTGCTCCAATTTTTTGCGAGTTCTGCGCATGTGCTGCAGGTTTGCTGATTGCCACCATTATTATGGATTTTTTCAGCTTCTTTGCTGTTGACAAAATGAACTGCATTTCTTTCTTTTTTTCTTTGGGGTGCTTCATTTTTTCAGAATGGTGCAACACTTTTTCTGAAGTTTTGAGGCTAGTGACGGAGTATCAGATGTCGGGTTAACGACAAGGTACTCTTGCTGTCCGTCCGTGTATTTGGCAGTGGTGTGTTTGCAATGATCTGAGAGATTTGCCATGGAGTTCCTGATATGGCTGAGTGGTGACTGGCACCTTTTCCAGTGGGTACACTGGAGGATTTACAATGCTGAAAAGGTGCCAGCCTGCCAATCAAAATGCAGGATTCTGTCTATTTTTTGTGCCCATTGTATAATATTAAACTAACCATTAAGCCTCACAGTAACCCAAAGTGCGTGAAGGCCAGAACTGTGCCATGTGCCCTTATGCCAAAGGTAGAAGCTGACTTGGGGCATCCAAGTGAAGGCAAGAGTCCTAATGCCAGTCATGCATAGTGAGTGGGTAACACCTATTGTTCCTGTCCTGAAAACGGATGGCTCAGTAAGAATTTGTAGGAATTTCAAGGTCACCATCAATCCGGTGCTATGTGCAGAGCAATATCTGCTTCCTCACATTGTGGCCTGTTTTTCATCTCACTGGTTCAGCAAGATACAGTAGACTTGAACCAAGCTTATCTACAGATGCATGTCCATGAGGAGTTACAGGAACTGTTAACTTCTGTGATGCATAAAGGACTTTTCATCCAATTGTTGTTTGCTTTTCAGAATAACGTCGGCTCCAGCTTTGTTTCAAAGAGCTATGGACCAGATCTTGTGGGACTTCCAGGAGTACAATGCTACCTAGATGACATTCTGGTAACAGGCAGAAATTAGGAGAACACCTCAAGAACCTTGATGCCACTTTACAGAGGCTGGAGGAGTATGGTCTTAAGAGTTTGAAAGGATAAGTGTGCATTCTTTCAACCCTCAGTCGAATATCTGGGACATGTAATTGATATAACAGGCCTCCATATAGCTCCTTTCAGGGTCAAGGCCATCGTGGAAGCTCCTACTCAATCAGAATGTGAATCATTTGCATTCTTTTCTGGGACTGCTTAATTATTATGGATGGTTTATTCCTAACCTGGCGACAATTTTAAAACCTTTGCAAGTCCTTCTTTGTCAGAAAAAGATGAGGAACTGGACAGCAGACTGTGATTCAGCATTTGCTCCAGCTAAAGAATTGTTAGCGAACTCTCAGGTTTTGACACATTTTGATCCTGCATTCCCATTACAGCTGGCTTATGATGCGTCTCCTTATGGGGTAGGGGCTGTAGTGTCTCACATCATGCCATTAGGGTAAGAGAGACTGACTTCATTTGCCTCCAGAACGTTGAGCAAGGTGGAGAGTAACTATGTCCAAATAGAACATGAAGCATTGGGAATTATCTTTGGCATCCGCAAGTTTCACCAGTACACGTTTGGCCGAAAATTTACACTTCTGACTGATCACCGGCCCTTGACACAGAAACATAGACCTTGAAGGCAGATAAGGGCCACTTGGCCCACCCAGTCTGCCCATTTCCCTACCTATTGGATAAGCTGCAGATTCTAGTTAACCAACAGCCTACTTCCTGCAACCCTCCACTATAATCGCCTTATGTCTGTCCCATGCATGTTTGAATTCCCCCACTGTTTTAGACCCCACAACCTCTCCAGGAAGGCAGTTCCATTCGTCCACCACTCTCTCCGTAAAAAAGAATTTCCTCACATTACCCCGAGCCGTCCCCCCTCTAACTTTAAATTGTGCCCCCTTGTTCTTACACATCTCTTTTTCTAAAAGATGCTACCCTCCTGGACTTTGTTGATTCCCTTGAGGTACTTAACATTTTCTATCATGGCCCCCCCCGTCCCTCCTTTCATCAAGGGTATACATATTAAGCTCTCTCAGCCTCTCTTCATATGATTTCTGATGTAGACCCTGCACCATTTTAGTTGCCCTCCTCTGGACTGCTTCCATCCTGTCTATGTCCTTGAGTAGATGAGGTCTCCAAAACTGCACGCAGTACTCTAGATAGGGTCTCACCAATTGTCTGTATAGAGGGATAACCACTTACCTTTTTCTACTTGTGATACCCCTCCCTATGCATCCCAGTATCCCCCTGGCTCTCCTTACTGACTTCTCACATTGCTTACCCACCTTTAGGTCATCTGATATGACTACACCCAGATCCCTTTCCATTATTGTTGTTAGTACCTCCCCTGCTATTGTGTACTCTTCTCCTGGATTTTTATTTCCCAGGTGCATTACTTTGCACTTCTTTGCACTGAATCTAAGTTGCCATATGTCTGACCATTCCTCCAACCTTGCCAAGTCCCTTCCTATCCTTTCTACCCTCCTTTGTGTATCAACTCTGTTATAGATCTTTGTGTCATCTGCAAAGAGGCATACCTTTCCTTCCAGACCCTTTGCAATGTCACCTATAAAGACATTAAAGAGGACTGGACTCAGTACTGAGCCCTGAGGTACTCCACTAGTAACCCCCCTTTCTGTAGAATGTGTTCCATTCACTATTACCTTCTGTGTCCTGTTGTGCAGCCAGTTTGCTGCCATTATTGGGCCACATATGGGTATTCCATCATTTGCTGCAAGTAGAATGCAATGTTAGGCTCTGCTCCTGTCTGCTCATAACTATGCTATCAAGTATAGGAAGCCCACAATGCATGGTAACGTGGATGGACTCTCCAGATTGCTGCAGCATACTCGTCATACAGACGGTTCTCAAGGAGAAATTTTCTATTTCAAACTGGTGGAAAATGCATCTATTACAGCTGCTCAAGTGAAAAAGTATACACGAGTGGATCTGCTATTGTCGAAGATCATGGACTTGGTGCTGCATGGCAAGTTCCAGAAAACTTAAAAGAGCCTTCCAAGCTGATGCCCTATGCTGCTAGGAAGACAGAGTTGTCTGTTCAGTCTGGTTGTTTGCTATGGGGAATGCAAGTTATTATTCCACCATCGTTGCGACAGCAGACATTGCAACAGCTACAGTATATACAGGTAACTGTAGGATTGTGCGTACTATATGAAGGAAATTGCTACAAGCTACTTCTGGTGGCCTGGTTTGGACAGTGCCATTGAAGAAAAAGTCAAGCCGTGTCCTGCATGCCAGAGCATGCAGAATATGCCCCAGTTAGCACCTTTACATCCCTGAGATTGGCCTGAACATCCTTGGCAATGCATTCATATTGATTTTGCTGGACTCTTTGAGGGACACATGCTCCTGATTGTGGTTGATGCTCACTCGAAATGGCCTGAAGTCACTGTAATGACCTCTTCTTCAGCAGAAAGCACAATTCAAAAACTCAGGGGAATGTTTGCTTGCTATGGCCTACCTGACAACTAATAAGTGACAACGGACCACAATTTGTGTCTAAGAAGTTTGCCACATTTATGCAGTTGAATGGCATTCATCATATTAAGTCAGCACCCTATCATCCAGATACTAATGGGTCAGCTGAAAGACTTGTCCAGACCTTGAAGAAAAAATTACTCACCTTAGTAATTACGTTTCTTCTAGTGGAGTCTTGCTGTATTCTGACAAGTGCAGTTAGCCCCAGCCTTTAAACTGCCCCGGAGAACAATGGGTTAACTTTTCTATGCATGGCATAGAATGTTCATCTCGAGCTCGGTTGATGTCTCTGCCTGTTGTTATTCGAACTGCAATTGTCAGATCTTTACGAGCAAAACTCACTAGGTGTTCTGTGTGGAAACTGTAAACATTTTTAACTAGCCAACTGGCATAAAAATAATGTTTTGGGTTCTCAAAGGAAGACTCAAGTCAGGAAACCCAAACACAATAACCAATCAAATGAAATAACATTTCAATCCAAGAAAACAGAGGGTGTAAAGGGGGCACCCCTAGGGTGCCAACACTGCTCCTGCCCACCCACAGCCCAAAAATCAAGCTTCTGAGAGGGGAGGCAGGGGAGGAGGTCAGAATACAGCAAGACTCCACTAGAAGAAACATAATTATTAAGATGAGTAATTTTTTCTTCAAACAACATGAAGTCCTGCTGTATTCAGACAAATGCAGACTACCAAGCAGTACCTCCATGGAGGAGGGACAGAACCTACTTTGGGAATAGGCTCTGAAGTACTGCTGTGCCAAACCGAGCATCACTCCTAGCCTGGATATCCAGAGAGTAATGCTTGGTAAAAGTATGGACAGTTTTTCAGGTGGCTGCTTGACAAATTTCTAAAAGAGGAATATCCCTGACAGCAGCCAGGGAAGCAGCTGTACCTCTTGTGGAATGAGCCCTCAGGCCCAAGGGTGGGGTTTAACCCAGTTTTTCATAGCAGAATTGTATACAAGACACAATCCACCTGGCAATAGATCTTTTGGTGGCAGGTTTGCCCTTCCCAACTTCTCCATAAGTGAGGAACAACTGGAGGGAGTCAAACCTGTGACCCCTGGTACACTCTATGTAGTAGCTAAGGGCTCTTTTAACATCCAAACTGTGTAGCCTCCTCTCTCCCGAGAAGGAATGATCAGTGAAAAGACGGAGAGAAACAGACTGATTCAGGTGGAAATCTGAAACCACTTTAGGCAAGAACTTTCTGTTAGTTCTAAGGATCACTTTAACTCTGTGAAAAGAGATGAAATCAGGTTCCACTGATAGGGCTTGCAATTCACTGATACGGCTAGCAGAAGTAATGGCTACCAAAAACACCGTTTTCCAAGTCAAGTATTTAAGCTCTGCTGAGGACACGGGTACAAAAGGGGGTTGCATAAGCTGAGCAGTGCAAACATTAAGATCCGAAGCAGGAGCAGGATCCCTAAAGGGGGGACTGGTATGAAGCAATCCCTTGAAGAACTTACAGAATACAAGGTGGGATGACAGTGAGGAAGACTTGCCTACTGAGAGGAAAGCAGAAACAGCTGCCAAGTATACCTTGAGAGTAGCTGATCTGAGACCTAGGCCATTGAGATGGACCATATAATCCAGAACCGTAGGCAATTCAGCAGTGTCTGGAGAAATATTCTTCTTAGAAAACCAAATGCTGAATCTTTTCCATTTGGAGTTGTAAGTCTTTCTGGTGGAGGGCTTTCGAGAAGCCTTAAGGATATCTAGAACCCCTTGGGAAAGATGCAGATCTGCAAACTCTATCTCTTCAAGAGCCAAGCCTTGAGATTGAAAGACTGAAGATTGGGGGTACCAAATCCTCCCCTGAAAGGATGTTAACAGGTTGCAATTCCTGGGAAGAGACAGGGGAAGATGGACTGCTAGGGACAGCAACAAGGGATACCATGGCTGCCTGGCCCAGCCTGGAGCAATCAGAATCACTTTGCAAGGTTGTGACCTTATCTTGACTAACACTTTGAACAGGAGAGGAAGGGAAAGCATACAGAAATTTTGCTTCCCAGTTCAGAATTGGAGCATCCAGGGGGACTGAGCCCAAGACTGGGGGTCTGCAACAAAAAAGAGGAAGTTGGTCATTGTCTGGGGCTGCAAAAAGATCTATCTGTGGAGTGCCCCATCTCGAGAAAATCACATTCAAAACTGGAGGATCTAGGGTCCATTCGTGATGGCCCTGGGATATTCTGCTCAGAATATCTGTTAGGACATTGTCCTTCCCTGGGAGGTGAGCTGCTATCAGAGAGGTTTGCAGGGAATAAGCCAGGGACCACAACTTCATTACTTCTGTGCACAAGGCCATAGACCAAGTGCCTCCTTGCTTGTTGATGTACCACATGGTGGTGGTGGTGTCTGTTCTGACCTGAACCACCTTGTTCTGTACTGATTTGGAAAAAGCTTGCAGTGCACGAAACACTGCCCTGAGTTCCAAGAGATTGATGTGTAGAAGAGATTCCTGAGGCAACCACAGTCCCTGGGTGAGGTCCCCCAAATGGGCTCCCCAGCCCAGGAGGGAAGCATCTGTGGTAAGGACCACTGAATGAGACTGAGTGGCAAATTGAACCCCTTGCCTCAAATTGTCCTGATCCTGGCACCATTGCAGGGCTTGGATCAGAGTTCAAGTCACTGGGATTAGTTTGGTAAGGGAATCCTTTCTTTGGGACCAAAAGGCCCTTAGGTGGAACTGAATGTCCCTCATCTGGAATCTTGCACCTTGGACCACTGCTGTAGAAGCTGACATGTGGCCCAAGAGCTGAAGGAAATGTCTTGCTGGTCGAGACACCTGAAGGCTGAATGAAGAGGCCAGTTCCATGAGAGCTCTTACCCTTTCAAGGGGAAGGAAGGCTCTTGCTTTTACCGTATCCAGCTCTGCCCCTATGAAGTTGAGGAGCTGCACTGGTTCGAGAACTGACTTTAGTAGGTTGAGAAGAAATCCTAAAGAAGTGAGCACTCGCTGGGTCACTTGCAGGTGTGACTTGACTAGGTCTGGGGACTGGCCCACTATGAGCCAGTCATCCAAATATGGAAAAATGGAAATCTTTTGTCTTCTTAGGAAGGCAACAACTACTGCCAGGCATTTTGTGAAGACCCTTGGGGCTGAGGTTAGACCAAAGGGCACTGCTCTGAACTGACAGTGGCCTGAGGGCAACATGAACCTGAGGTACTTTCTGTGGGAGCACCTGATGGGAATGTTAAAGTAGGCATCTTTGAGGTCCAGGGAGGCTAGCCAGTGCCCTGGCCTTAGAGAGAGAAGGATAATTCCCAGAGTTATCATCTTGAACTTTTGCTTTAAAAGATGTTTGTTCAGGTATCTTAAGTCCAGGATGGGTCGCCACTCTCCTGTCTTTTTGGAGGTTAGGAAGTACCTGGAGTACAGTCCTTTGCCCCAGTGTAGGGTAGGTACTCTCTCTCTATAGCTCTTAGAGCTAGGAGAGATGAAATATCTGCCTCTAGGGCAAGGCTCTCTGAGAGATTTGCAGATGGAAAAGATCTGGCTCTCATCTTGGGAAATTTTTTGAAGCTGAGAACCAGTTCCTGGCTTACTACTTCCAGGACCCACTTGTCTGATGTAACAGACATCCAGTCCTGGACAAAGTAAGCCAGCCTGCCCCCTACTGGGAGAGGAGAATCGACCCAGCAGACCCATCAGGGTGTCTGCTTGGCAGGGGCTTTAGGCTGAGAGGTGGATGCAGGCCTGCTCATCCCCCTTCTGCCTCTCCCTCTGAAGAACCCCCTCTGTGAAAAGGAAGAAGAGGCCTGTGCTTGGTAAAAAGGCCTTTGGAAAGGCCTGCCCCTGCCCCTGGACTGCTGCCTTTGAGAAGCTGCCTGCCTTTCCTTGGCCTGAGCACTCCTGTAAGTGGTCCTGTATTCGTCCATTTTCTTCATGTAATTCTCTGTCTGCTCCCCAGAGAATTACTCACTACAGGTAAATCCATGGCCTTAGCCTGAGTATCCTGTGAGAGGCTAGTACATCTGAGCCAAGTCATTCTCCGAAGAGCCACAGATGTAGCCATGACTCTTGATGATACATCACTGGAGTCTACAGCAGCATGAAACTGAACTTTTGAAGCCTCAATCCCATCTGCAGCCACCTCCTTCAGCTCCTTGGCAAGCTGGGGGGGGAGCCTGTTTAGCCAGTGCCAGTACAGTGCCCCACCTGTACTTCTGGTACCTGGCTGCATAGGCCATATAATTCGCCTGCCTGAGTCCCAAGGATGATGCCATGTACTGCTTCTTTGCCATGGCATCAGTCTTCCTGGAGTCCTTGTCTGGGGGGGTGTGATGCCAAGGGAATGCTTACCTTATCACAGGCAGCAGCCTGTACAACCCCAACATGGCTGCACTGCTGATAAAGGAACTCCGTATCTGAGCCTGAAAGAGTATACTCTTGTCCATTCTTCTATCCACAGGAGGTATGGAATTGGGAGACTTAAGAATTTTTGTGTCTGTTTCCCAAAAGATTTGAGGAGGGGAATAGACAGTTTCGTGGACTCTGGGATGTCCATCATCTCTACATAGTCAGGCTCCTACTGATCCTCCACTGCCTCTTCCACAGGAAGCTGGAGGGTATCAGCCACCTTTTTGTAAAACATGAAGTGTGAAGGGGACTCAGAAAGCCTAGGAGGAGAAACACTTGAAGGTCTGTCTGGGGAGATGTCCGGGTCAATAGGCACATGCAGACTTTCACCATCACCATAATGATCTTCCAACTCTCCTTCCTCCTCAAACTCCGGATCATAAAATTCTTCTAGAGTATAATCCTGAACCAGAGGAACTGACCGAACCGAGCCCCTGTCAAAAGGTGCCGGATCAGTCGGAACCGAGCGAAGCGATTCCACAATATACGAGTCGCTTTGCCAATTTCATCAGTGGTCAAAGTATGAGATTTTGGATCCGAACCGGTCGACTTGTCTTTGCGTTTTCTTTTTGTCGGAACCGATTCCTTGGAATCGGCTTTCCTTTTGCCCGAAGAAGTACCGTCCTGGTCAGAGGGCACTCCCTCTGGTTCGGTCGGAACCGAACCGGGATGGCCATCCGGGTCAGCTGACTTCTCGGCCTCCCTTTCCCTCAGTCTACCTAACCTCTTTCCAGGTTAGATTTTGGAAAATGTTTACAAATTTGGCAGTCTGAATCGAGGTGGTCAAACCCCAGACAATAAACACAGGTGGTGTGGGGACTCGGACTTAGCAAAGACCTCCCCATACACACTGCAGTGTTGAAACCCAGTGGGCCCACTTTTTTCTTGGGTTTCTCAGACATGACCAACATAACCAAACTTACCCTTTTTCCGGCAACCGCCAGGCAAGACTCCCCTATTGGTTCCTGACCGTGTCACGGGTCTTGGTAAAAAAAGTACTAAAACCTGTTTTTTTTAGAAGCGATATGGACCAGTAACCACACACTAAAGAAAAGTACAAAATTTACCTGAATGATCGTTTCACCCGAACCGATCCACACTTTTTACAAATTCCACACAGAAAATGGAACAAAACCTATCTAGTACTCACGGTACCACAGACAGCAACTTGAACCGACTATGTGGAAACAATTTTCGGTAGAAAAACCAACTGAAAACCGACACTTCAACCGACTTTGAACCGAGCAGCAGGAGAAGGCTCCGGAGAGATTGTTCAGTGAGGCGGAGTAAAGAATCTGACGGTTGCAGTTCGAATAACAACAGGCAGAGACATCAACCGAGCTCGAGATGAACATTCTATGCTATGCATAGAAAAGTTAATCCATTGTTCTCCGAGGCAGTTTAAAGGCTGGCGCAAACTGCACTTGTCAGAATACAGTAAGATTTCATGTTGTTTGAAACAGGCTTTAAGATCAGCTAGAGGACAAGCTTGTTTACAAAAATGCTTGCACACTTTTTTGCTGTCTTACAGAAACACTGCTCATGCTACTACAAAAGTGTCTCCAGCATTCTTAATGATGGGTCGACAAGAAAAAATTATTCACCTTAGTAGTGTTGTTTCTTCTAATGGAGTCTTGCTGTATTCTGACTATTGCAGTGATCACCAACCTTTGAACTGCCCCGGAGAACAAAGAGTTAAATTTCCATGCAGGGCATGGAACGCTGAGCTCAATTGAAGCCTCTGTCTGCTGTAGTTTAAACTCCAACCGACAGATCATTACGAGCTATACCCACTAGGCTTTCTGTGTGGAAACTGTAAAACTCACACTAGCCAACTGGCAACTAAATTTGTTAAAAAAGGGTTTTTTGGTTTCAAAGCAAAGACTCAAATCAGGAAACCCAAAAAACAAAACACAACACACACCCAAAATAAAGGAGGGTGAGAAAAGGGCACGTCTAGGTGCCAACACTGCTCCTGCCCACCCACAACCCAAAAACCAGGTTCTGAGAGGGGAGGCGGGGGGTCAGAATACAACAAGACTCCATCAGAAGAAACAACATTACTAAGGTGAGTAATTTTTTCTTCAAACAACATGAAGTCTTGCTGTATTCTGACTACTGCAGACTACCAAACAGTACCTCCATGGAGGAGGGACAGAACCTACTTTGGGAAAAGGCTCTGAAGTACTGATGTGCCAAACCGAGCATCACTCCTAGCCTGGATATCCAGAGAGTAATGCTTGGTGAATGTATGGACTGTTTTCCAGATGGCTGCTTGACAGATTTCTAAGATAGGAATATCCCTGGCAGCAGCCAGGGAAGCAGCTGTACCTCCAGTAGAGTGAGCCCTCAGGCCTGAGGGTAGGGTTCTACCCAATTTTTCATAGCAGAATTGTATACAAGAGACAATCCACCTGGAAATAGATCTTTTAGGCCCGTTCGCACTAGGGCATTTGAAGCAGTTCTCAGCCGGAACGTTTCAAAAGCGTGCTAGCCCGGATCGGCGTTAGCACATAACCGGCTTTTTAGATCCAGATTTTGGAAGCATGCTCAACCCTGATGAGACACTGAGCTACATGCTTCCAGAACTGCTTTCAAAGTAAGCGATTTACCAGAGTGCTAATGCCGCCAGCTCGCTTCCTTTAATGCACTTCAAGCAAGAGCGCAAAGCATCATGGTAAGCAGCTTTTCCATGCTGCTGAATTCGGTTTATAGTTGGTACGGATCTCTGCCGCAGTGTGAAACCTGTAAAATGCATTGCCTAATGTGGATTACAGGAAAGGGGTTGCAGTACGAATGCTACAGCACGGTAAGTGTTAATCCACTTTTAAAAACGTTTTGCCCAACCGTTCTGTAGTGTGAACGGGGCCTAAGTGGCAGGTTTGTCCTTACCGACCTCTCCATAAGTAAGGAACAACAGGAGGGACTCAAACCTGTGACCCTTGGTGCACTCTATGTAGTAGCTAAGGGCCCTTTTTACGTCCAGGCTGTGCAACCTCCTCTCTCCAGAGGAGGAATGGTCAGTGAAGAAAACAGGGAGAGACAGACTGATTAAGGTGGAAATCTGAAACCACATTAGGCAAAAACTTTCTGTTAGTTCTTAGGACCACTTTATCTCTATAGAAAGAGATGAAATCAGGCTCCACTGACAGGGCTTGCAATTCACTGATGCGCCTGGCAGAAGTAATGGCTACCAAAAACACAGTTTTCCAAGTCAAGTACTTAAGCTCTGCAGAGGACAAAAGCTCAAAGGGGGGGCTGCATAAGCTGAGCAATGCAAACATTAAAGTCCCAAGCAAAAGCAGGGTCCCTGAAGGGAGGATTGGTGTGCAGCAATCCCTTGAAGAATTTACAAAATACAGGATGGGCTGATAGAGGAGAGGGCTTGCCTACTGACAAGAAGGCAGAAACAGTTGCCAGATGTACTTTAAGTGTAGCTGGTCTAAGTCCAAAGCCATTAAGATGAACCATATAGTCCAGAACTGTAGGCAACCCAGCATATTCTGGAGAAATATGCTTATTAGAGCACCAAATAGTGAACCTTTTCCATTTGGAGTTGTAAGTCTTTTTGGTGGAAGGCTTTCGAGAAGCCTTAAGAATATCCAGAACACCTTGAGAGAGGTGCAGATCAGCAAACTGTAACTCTTCAAGAGCCAGGCCTTGAGAATGAGAGATTTGAGATTCTGATACCAAATCCTTCCCTGAGAGGATGTCAACAGGTTGTAATTCCTGGGAAGAGACAGGGGAAGGTGGACTGCTAAGGACAGCAACAGTGAATACCAGGGCTGTCTGGCCCAATCTGGAGCGATCAGAATCACTATGCATGGTTGAGACCTGATCTTGACTAGCACCTTGAACAGGAGAGGGAAGGGGGGAAAAGCATACAGGAACTTCCTGTCCCAATTCAGAACCTGAGCATCCAGGGGGACTGAACCCAAGACTGGGGGTCTGCAACAGAAGAGAGGAAGTTGGTGATTGTCTGGGGCTGCAAAAAGATCTATCTGTGGAGTGCCCCATCTGGAGAAAATCACTTTCAAAATTAGGGGATCTAGGGACCATTCATGGTGGCCCTGAGATATCCTGCTGAGAGCATCTGCTAGGGCATTGTCCTTCCCTGGGAGGTGAACTGCTATCAGAGAGGTTTTCAGGGAATAGGCCAGAGACCACAGTTTCATTGCTTCTGTGCACAAGGTCGCAGACCGAGTGCCTCCTTGCTTGCTGATGTACTACATTGTGGTGGTATTGTCTGTTCTGATCTGGACCACCTTGTTCTGTACAGATTTGGAAAAAGCTTGCAGTGCCAGAAACACTGCTCTGAGTTCCAAGAGGTTAATGTGAAGCAGAGATTCTTGAGGTGACCACAGCCCTTGGGTGGTAAGATCCCCTAAGTGGGCTCCCCAGCCCAAGAGGGAGGCGTCTGTGGTGAGTATTAGTGAATAAGACTGAGTGACAAAAAGAACTACCTGTCTTAAATTGTCCTGATCCTGCCACCATTGCAAAGCCTGGATCAGGGTTCGAGTTACTGGGACAAGTTTGGTAAGGGAATCCTTTCTTTGGGACAAGAAAGCTCTTAAGTGGAATTGAATGTCCCTCATCTGGAATCTTGCCCCCTGGTTCACTGCTGTAGAGGCTGCCATGTGGCCCAGGAGCTGCAAGAAGTGCCTTTCTGGTCGAGACACCTGAAGGGTGAAAGAAGAGGCCAGTTCTATAAGGGTCCTTGCCCTGTCCAGGGGAAGGAAGGCTTTTGCTCTTATTGTATCCAGCTCTGCCCCTATAAAGGTGAGGAGCTGTACTGGCTCGAGAACTGACTTTGGAAGGTTTAGGAGGAACCCTAAGGAAGTGAGCAGTTGTTGAGTTATCTGAAGATGTGACTTGACTTGGTCTGGAGGCTGACCCGCTATGAGCCAGTCGTCCAAGTATGGAAAGATGGAGATCTTTTTTCTCCTTAGGAAAGCAATCACTACTGCCAGGCACTTTGTGAACACCCCTGGGGCTGATGTTAGACCAAAGGGCATTGCTCTGAATTGATAGTGGCCTGAGGGCAACTTGAACCTGAGGTACTTTCTGTGGGAGCACCTGATGGGAATGTGAAAATAGGCATCTTTAAGGTCCAGGGAGGCTAGCCAGTCTCCTGGCCTTAGAGAGGGCAGAATTAGTCCCAGAGTCATTATTTTGAATTTTGGCTTTAAAAGGTGCTTGTTTAGATATCTCAGATCCAGGATGGGCCGCCATTCTCCTGTCTTTTTGGGTGTTAGGAAGTACCTGGTGTACAATCCTTTGCCCCTGTGTAGGGTAGGAACCCTTTCTATGGCTCTGAGAGCCAAGAGGTAAGAAACCTCTGCCTCTAGGGCAAGGGTCTCTGATGGATTTGCAGGTGGAAAGGATCTGGTTCTCATCTTGGGAAATTTTTTGAAGCTGAGAACCAGTCCCTGGCTAATTACTTCTAGGACCCACTTGTCTGATGTTAAAGACTTCCATTCCTGGACAAAGTAAGCCAGCCTGCCCCCTACAGGTATTGGAGAATCGGCCCAGACAGACCCATCAGGGTGTCTGCTTGGCAGGGACTTTAGGCTGAGGGGTGGAAGCAGGCCTGCTCATACCCTGTCTGCCTCTCCCTCTAAAGAAGCCCCTCTGAGCATAAGCAGAAGAGGAGTCCTGGGCTTGGTAGAAAGGCCTTTGAAAGGGCCTGCCCCTGCCCCTGGAATGCTGCCTCCGAGGAGTGGCTTGCCTTTTCTTGGCCTGAGCACTCCTGTAGACGGTCCTGTACTCATCCATCTTCTTCATGTAGTTCTCTGTCTGCTCCCCAAACAGAGAATTACCAATGACAGGAAAATCCATGGCCTTAGCCTGGGTATCCTGTGATAGGCTAGTACATCTGAGCCAAGTTATCCTCAGAAGGGCCACAGATGTAGCCATGACTCTAGATGAAACATCATTAGAGTCCACAGCAGCATGAAATTGCACCTTGGATGCCTCAATCCCATCTGCAGCCACCTGCTCCAGCTCCTTGGCAAGCTGGTCAGGGGCCTGTTTAGCTAGAGCCAGCACAGTGTCCCACCTGGACTTCTGGTATGTAGCTATGTAGGCCATATAGTTAGTCTGCACGAGTCCCAAAGATGCTGCCATGTACTGTTTCTTTGCCATGGCATCAATCCTCCTGGAGTCCTTATCTGGGAGATGTGAAGCCAAGGGAATATTTGCCTTATCACAGGCAGCAGCCAACACTACACCAACATGGCTGCATTGCTGGGAAAGGAACTCCGTGTCCGAGCCTGAAAGGGTATACCTCTTGTCCATTCTTCTGTCCACAGAAAGTATGGAATTAGGAGTTTTTAGAATTTTAAATGTCTGTTTCCCAAAAGATTTAAGGAGGGGAATAGACAATCTCCTGGACTCTGGGATGTCCATCATCTCAACAAAATCAGGCTCCTCCTGATCCTCTACTGCTTCTCCATAGGAGGCTGGAGGGTTTCAGCCAGTTTCTTGTAAAACATAAAGTGGGAAGGGGACTCAGAAAGCCTAGGAGGAGAAACACCTGAAAGTCTGTCTGGAGAGATGTCCGGGTCAATAGGCACATCCAGACTTTCATAATCACCATCATCATCTTCATACTCTCCCTCCTCCTCTTCCGGTTCATAAAATTCATATAATCTGGAACCGGGGGAACCGACTGAACCGAGCCCCTGACAGATGGTGCCGGTTTGGCCGGAACCGAAGTTAGCTACTGAACTATCTTTATCACTTTGGCTATTTCATCAGCGGTTGGAGAAAGAACTTGTGGATCCGAACCGGATGATTTTTTCCTTTTCTTTCTTTTAACCAGAACCGACTCCTCAGAATCGGTTCTCCTTTTGCCCGTAGAAGTTTCGCCCTGGTCAGAGGGAACTCCTTCTGGTTCGGTCGGAACCAAACCGGGCTGGCCATCCAGGTCATCGGACTTCTCTGCCTCTCTTTCCCGCAATCTACCTACTCTTTTATCCAGGGTAGCTTTGGGAAAACTTTTACAAATTTGGCAGTCTGAATTGAGGTGGTCAAACCCCAGACAATAAACACAGGTGGTGTGAGGATCAGACTTACTAAAGGCTTCCCCACACACACTACAGTGTTGAAACCCAGTAGGCTCGTTTTTTTTCTTGGGTTTCTCAGACATGGCCAGTCCTAAACACAACTTACCCTTTTTTTGGCAATCCGCCAGGCAAGACACCCCTATCGGTTCCTGACCGTGTTATGGGTCTTGGAAATAAACGTAATCAAATCCGTTTTTTTTAGAACCGATATGGACCGGTTACCACACTCTAATAAAGACAGAAGTTTTTAACCTGATCGGTTCAAACCGAACTGATCCAATGCTTACAAGTTCCACACAGAAACTAATACAAAACCTATCTAGTACTCACGGTACCACAGACAGAGACTTAAACCGACAGGTTCAGTAGCAGAAATTTGGTAGAAACCGAGCGGAAAAAAAAAACGACACTTTAACCGACTTTTTTGAACCGAGCAAAGGAGAAATCTCCGGAGTGACAGTTCAGTGAGGCGGAGTAAAGAATCTGACTGTTGGAGTTTAAACAACAGCAGACAGAGGCTTCATCCAAGCTCGAGCTCAGCGTTCCATGCCCTACACGGAAAGTTAACTCTTTGTTCTCTGGGGCAGTTCAAAGGTTGGTGATCACTGCAGTAGTCAGAATACAGCAAGACTTCATGTTGTTTGAATTGCGCACTTGTTTTGACCTGTTGAAACCACCTCCTGCAGCACAAATGGTGCACTATCAACAACAAGCACAAGTGAACAGACGTGAAACAAGAGCCAAGGATAGAACCTTTCAGCATGGACAACCTGTGCTAGCTCGTAATTTTGCAGCTGGGGAAAAATGGATTCCAGCCACAGTGATTGCACATACTGAACCAGTGTTATACAGTGTTAAGACTGAAAATTATCTTGTCTGGAGGAGACATGGATCAGCTTTTGTCAAGTGTTACTGTGTCTTCCACGGTGTTATCTGCTGGACATTTTGAAGGTTTAGACCCAAATGATACTGGAATGCACCCCAGTTCCACAGTCAGTCACTCCAGATTCTTCTCTGCAAGTTAGTTCTACTGAAGGGACTGCATCCCCAGCTGTTGTGGAAGCGATGCCTGAGCCTGTGCAGACATCTCCGGCTCCAACAACAGTTTCTGGGCCACCACCTCGGGTTGAGAGCACCAAAACTAGTGCACCCGAGGTTTCACAAAGTTCTACCAAAGTGCGAAGACCACCTAATCATTTGGATTTGTAGTTAGTGGCACACCCAGAACTACTGGGGCAGAATAATCCCCAGTCTACCCTCGTTCCCTAGTTAGGAATTGTTTTTCTAATGAATATTGCATGTTTTGTTCATTATGGTGACGTTTTCAGTAAGGAGGAGGAAATGTTATGTATGGTGTTGGGGTGCCCTCTAGTGGCTTCAGTGTGTCATTGCATTACTGTATAATGATATATTCTAAAGGAAGTGAAGTAAAGAGATGGTGTTGATTACAAGCTGCTTGTCTGAGCTCCTTTGTCTGAACCAAATAAAAAGTGCTTCTCGCAGCCGCACACACAACAGTTTTCTTTGTGCTTGGCTTTTTAGCCATGCAAAGTATTTTCAGAACTTGCTCTGAGTATTGGGAATCTGGGAATTGTAGCTCCTCAAGAACCAGGCTTTGAGGTCAAGGGATATCAGATTTAGATAGGTCACTCCTACTTGAGATAGGGTGAGGAGACAGTGGCTCAAAGGAACTCAAATCGGTTTCTTGTGAGACATGACCAGCAGGAAAGGATACCAAGGCTGTCTTAGTCAGTCTGGTGCTATAAGAATCATTGTTGTTGGATGATCTCTGAGTTTCAGCAGAACCCTAGCTATCTGGGGAAAGGAAGGGAAGGTATAAAGAAACTTCCCTGTCCAGTTCAGGACTGAGGCATCTGCTGGGGGCCTGCAGCAGTACAGAGGACACTGTTAACTGAGGTGGGATGCAAACAGATCCACTTCTGGTGTGTTCCACCTCCTGAAAACTGTGGCAATGACTTGTCTGTTCAGAGTCCATTCGTTGTGGCCTTGGCTGATGCGGTTCAAATCATCTGCTAGGGTGTTGTCCTTGCCTGGAAGGTGTATGGCAGAGAGACTCACATCCAGGGAATAGGCCAGGGACCAGATTCTCATAGATTCTGTACACAGTACAGTCGACCCAAGTGCCACCCTGCTTGTTTATGTAAAACATAACAGTGGTGTTGTCTGTTCTGATCTGAACAGTGTGTCCCTTGACCTGAGGAGCGAAAGCTGCCAGTACCAGGTACACAGCCCTTAGTTCCAAAAGGTTTATGAGGCTTGCAGATTCCTTTGGAGTCCAAGTGCCACTTACTGAGAAGTTTTCCAGAAGAGCTCCCCACCCCAGAAGGCAAGCATCTGTAGTAATGATCTTTGGACAGGGTCTAGAAAGGAATACCCACTGAAAGGTTTTCCTTTTCCTTCCACCAGTCTAGTGCTCGGAGCAGTGATTTAGTCACTGGGACCAACTTGGAGAGGGAATTTTTTTTTGTGACCATTGTGCTCTCAGATGGTACTGAATATCTCTCATCTGAAATCTTACTCCTGGGACCACAGCTGTCATGGAGGCCATGTGGCTCAAAAGTTCTAGAAAAAAAAATTACTCACCTTAGTAATTGTGTTTCTTCTAATGGAGTCTTGCTGTATTCTGACAATCTGCAGTTAGCTCCAGCCTTTAAACTAACCCGAAGAACATAGGGGTAATTTTCTATGCAGTGCATAGAACGTTGAGCTCGAGCTCGGTTGAGATCTCAGTCTGAAGCCCTTTGAAACCCAACCGTCAGATTCTTATGAGCAAAAACTCACTAGCTACACTATGTGGAAATTGTAAAATATTTCTAGCCAACTGGCAACAATGAGTTTTGGATTCCCAAGGAAGACTCAAGTCAGGAAACCAAAAACCAAAACCAATCCAAACAAGGATAAATACAACAAAACACCCATACAAAAGGGGGGGTGTAAGAAGCACCTCTGGGGTGCAACACTGCACCTGCCCACCCACTTCCCCAAAACCAGGTTCTGAGAGGGGAGACAGGGAGGGAGGTCAGAATACAGCAAGACTCCATAAGAAGAAACACAATTACTAAGGTGAGTAATTTTTTCTTCAAACAACATGAAGTCTTGCTGTATGCTGACTTCGGCAGACTACCAAGCAGTACCTCCATGGAGGAGGGAGAGACCTACTTTGGGAATAGGCTCTGAAGTACTGCTGTGCCAAACCGAGCATCACTCCTAGCCTGGATATCCAGAGAGTAATGCTTAGTAAAGGTATGGACTGTTTTCCAGGTGGCTGCTTGACAAATTTCTAAGACAGGGATATCCCTGGCAGCAGCCAGGGAAGCAGCTGCACCTCTTGTAGAGTGAGCCCTCAGGCCTGAGGGTGGAATCTTTCCCAGTTTCTCTTAGCAGAATTGTATATAAGACACAATCCACCTGGCAATAGTTCTCTTGGTGGCAGGTTTGCCCTTTCCCACTTCTCCATAAGTGAGGAACAACTGGAGGGACTTAAACCTGTTACCCTTGGTACACTCTATGTAGTAGCTAAGGGCCCTTTTAACATCTAAACTGTGTAGCCTCTTCTCTCCTGAGGAAGAATGATCAGTGAAGAAGACAGGACGAGACATAGACTGATTCAAGTGGAAGTCTGAAACCACTTTGGGTAAGAACCTTCCATTGGTTATAAGGACCACTTTATCCCTATGAAAGGAAATAAAATCAGGTTCCACTGACAGGGCTTGCAATTCACTGATATGTCTGGCAGAAGTAATGGCTACCAAAAACACAGTTTTCCAAGTGAAGTACTTAAGCTCTGCTGAGGACATAGGCTCAAAAGTAAGTTGCATAAGTTGAGCAATGCAAACGTTTAAGTCCAGGCAGGGGCAGGATCCCTAAAGGGAGGATTGGTATGAAGCAATCCCTTGAAAAATTTACAGAACACAGGACGAGATGATTGTGAGGAAGACTTCCCCACTGACAGAAAAGCAAAAACAGCTGACAAGTGTGCCTTGATAGTAGCTGATCTGAGGCCTAGGCCATTCAGATGGACCATATAATCCAGAACTGTAGGCAATTCAGCAGTCTCTGGAGAAATATGCCTCTTGGGACACCAAATGCTGAATCTCTTCCATTTGGAGTTATAGGTCTTTCTGGTGGCTGCCTTTTGAGTGGCTCTGAGAATATCCAGAACCCCCTGAGACATATGCAAATCTGTATACTGTAACTCCTCAAGAGCCATGCCTAGAGAGTGAGAGACCGAAGATTGGGGTACCAAATCCTCCCCTGAGAGCAGGTTAACAGGTTGTAATTCCTGGGGAGAGACAGAGGAAGATGGACTGCTAGAGACAGCAACAGGGGATACCAAGGCTGTCTGGCCCAGTCTGGAGCAATCAGGATCACTTTGCAAGGTTGTGACCTTATCTTGACTAGAACTTTGAACAGTAGAGGAAAGGGAGGGAAGGCACACCAAATTTCCCTTCCCAGTTCAGAATCAGAGCATCCAGAGGGACTGCGCCCAAGACTGGGGGTCTGCAACAAATGAGAGGAAGTTGGTGATTGGGGCTGCAAAGTGATCTGTCTCTGGAGTGCCCCACCTTGAAAAAATCACTTTCAACACCAGAGGGTCTAGAGACCATTCGTGATGGCCCTGGGAAATCCTGCTCGGTGCATCTGCTAGCACATTGTCCTTCCCTGGAAGGTGGACTGCTATCAGAGAGGTCTGCAGGGAATAAGCCAGAGACCACAGTTTCATGGCTTCCATGTACAAGGCCATGGACCGAGTGCCTCCCTGCTTGTTGAAGTACCACATGGTGGTGGTGGTGTCTATTCTGACCTGAACCACTTTGTTCTGCACTGACTGAGAAAAAGCTTGCAGGGCCAGAAAAACTGCCCTGAGTTCCAGGAGATTGATATGAAGAAGGGATTCCTGAGGGGACCACAGTCCCTTGGCAGTGAGAGCCCCCAGATGGGCTCTCCAGCCTAGAAAGGAAGCATCCGTGGTAAGGACCACCAAATGAGACTGAATGACAAATGGGATTGCCTTAAATTTCCCTGATCCTGCCACCATTGAAGAGCTTGGATCAGAGTCCGAGTCACTGGAATCAGTTTGGTAAGAGGATCCTACCTTTGGGACCAAAATGCCTTCAGATGGAACTGAATGTCCCTCATCTGAACTTTGCCCCTTGGACCACTGCTGTAGAAGCTGCCATGTGGCTCAAGAGCTGAAGGAAATGCCTTGCTGGTCAGGATACCTTAAGGCTGAAGGAAGAACCCAGTTCTATAGGAACTCTTGCCCTTTCCACGGGAAGAAAGGCTCCTGCTTTGACAGTATTCAGCTCTGTCCCTATAAAGGTAAAAAGCTGCAATGGTTCGAGAACTGACTTGGGAAGGCTGAGAAGAAATCCTAGAGAAGTTAGCACTTGCTGGGTCACTTGCAGGTCTGACTTGACTTGGTCTGGAGACTGACCCAGTATGAGCCAGTTGTCCAGCTATGGAAAAATGGAAATATTTTGCCTTCTTAAAAAGGCAACAACTACTGCCAGGTACTTTGTGAAAACCCTTGGAGCTGATGTTAGACCAAAGAGCATTGCTTTGAACTGATAATGGCTTGAGGGCAACTTGAACCTTAGGTACTTTCTGGGGAGCACCTGATGGGAATGTGAAAATAGGCATCTTTGAGGTCCAGGAAGGCTAGCCAGTCCTCTGGCCTTAGTGAGGGAAGAATTATTCCCAGAGTCACCAACTTGAACTTTGGTTTTAAAAGATGTTTGTACAGGTATCTCAGATCTAAGATGGGTCGCCACTCCCCTGTCTTTTTTGGGGTAAGGAAGTACCTGGAATACAGACTTTTTCCCCAGTGTAGGGTAGGAACTCTCTCTATGGCTCTTAAGGCCAGAAGAGATGAAACCTCTGCCTCTAGGGCAAGGGTTTCGGAGAGACCTGCAGGTGGAAAAGATTTGGCTCTCATATTTGGAAATGTTTTGAAGCTGAGAACCATTCTCTCGCTTACTACTTCCAGGACCCACTTGTCTGAGGTAATAGACATCCAGACCTGGACAAAGTAAGCCAGTCTGCCCCCTACAGGAATAGGAGAGTCGACCGGGGCAGACCCAACAGGGTGTCTGCTTGGCAGGGGCTTAGGCTGAGGAGTGGATGCAGCCCTGCTCATCCCCCCTTCTGCCTCTCCCTCTGAAGAACCCCCTCTGTGAAACGGGAGAAGAGGCCTGTGCTTGGTAAAAAGGCCTATGAAAAGGTCTGCCCCTGCCCCTAGATTGCTGCCTTTGAGGAGTTGCCTGCCTCTCCTTGGCCTGAGCACTCCTATAAGTGGTCCTGTACTCGTCCATTTTCTTCATGTAATTCTCTGTCTGCTCCCCAAACAGAGAATTACCCACCACAAGAAAATCCATGGCCTTAGCCTGGGTGTCCTGTGAGAGGCTAGTACATCTTAAACAAGCCATCCTCCGAAGAGCCACAGATGTAGCCATGACTCTTGATGACTTATCATTAGAGTCCACAGCAGCATGAAATTGTACCTTTGATGCCTCAATCCCATCAGCAGCCACCTCCACCAGCTCCTTGGCCAGCTGGAGGGAGGCCTGTTTAGCCAGTGCCATTTCAGTGTTCCACCTGGATTTCTGGTACCTGGCTGTATAGGCCACATAGTTCGCCTGCCTGAGTCCCAAGGAAGATGCCATGTACTGCTTCTTTGCCATGGCATCCATCTTCTTGGAGTCTTTGTCTGGGGGTGTGAAGCCAAGGGAATATTTGCCTTGTCACAGGCAGCAGCCTGCACTACCCCAACATGGCTGCATTGCTGGTATAAAAACTCTGTATCTGAGCCTGATAGTGTATACCTCTTGTCCATCCTTCTGTCAACAGGATGTACAGAATTGGAAGACTTTAGGATTTCCTGTGTCTGCTTCCCAAAGGATTTGTGAAGGGGAATATACTGTCTCCTGGACTCTGGGATGTCCATCATTGCCACATAATTAGGCTCCTCTAGATCCTCCATTGCCTCCTCCATAGGAAGCTGGAGGGTTCAGCCACTTTTCTGTAAAACAGATAGTGGGAAGGGGACTAAGAAAGCCTAGGAGGAGAAACACCAGAAGGTCTGTCTGGGGAGATGTCCGGTTCCACAGACACATCCAGACTTTCATCATCGTCACCATCATCTTCGAACTCCCTCTCCTCCCCAAACTCCAGTTCATAAAATTCTTCAGGGGCATAATCTTGAGCCGGGAGAACCAACTGAACCGAACCCCTGCCAAATGGTGCCAGATCGGTCAGAACCAGGTGAAGCGATTCCACAATCCGAATCGCTCTGGCTATTTCCTCGGTAGTCGGAACATGAACCTCTGGATCCGAACCAGTCGATTTCTCTTTGTGTTTCCTTTATGTAGAAACCGACCCCTCAGGATCGGCTCTCCTCTTGCCCTAAGAAGTATCGCCTTGGTCAGAGGGCACGCCTTCTAGTTCGGTCGGAACCGAACCAGGCTGGCCATCTGGGTCAGCGGACTTCTCGGCCTCCTTTTCCCTGAGTCTATCTAATCTCTTCTCAAGGGTAGACTTAGGAAAATGTTTACAAATTTGGCAGTCTGTATCGAGGTGCACAAACCCCAGACAATAAACACAGGTGGTGTGGGGATTGGCCTTAGCAAAGACCTCCCCATACTCACTGCTGAAACCCAGTGGGCCCGGTTTTCTTCTTGGGTTTCTCAGACATGGCCAACCTAACCAAACTTACCCTTTTTATGGCAACTGCCAGGCAAAACTCCCTTATCGGTTCCTAACCGTGCCACGGGTATTTAAAAAAACAACTTTCAAAACACAGTTTCTTTAGAAGCGATAAGGACCGGTAACCACACTCTAAAGTAAAACACAAGAATTCACTGTAAGTGATCGGTTCAGCCAAATCAATCAAACAACTTTACAATTCTCACACAGAATTCAGACAAAAACCTATCTAGTACTCACGGTACCGCAGACAGAGACTGAACCGACTATGCAGAATAAATTTGGTTTAAAACCCACAACTTTAAGCAACACTTTAACCGACTTTCGAACCGAGCTGAAGGAGAAATCTCCGGAGCGACTGTTCAGTGAGGCAGAGTAAAGAATCTGACAGTTGGGTTTCAAAGGGCTGCAGACAGAGACCTCAACCAAGCTCGAGCTCAACGTTCTATGCATTGCATAGAAAATTAACCCAATGTTCTCCGGGGCAGTTTAAAGGCTGGAGCTAACTGCATTAGTCAGAATACAGCAAGACTTCATGTTGTTTGAAATGAAAATTATGTACCTACTGTAATTCTTGATCTTTCTGTGTATCTTCACCATTCATCACAGTTGCATTGTGGCCGGAGGTCATGACCCCGTGGGAGCTCTTTTTTTTTTTTTTTGGATGGGCAGAGCCGATGCACTGATGGCACCGCCCCTCGAAGCCGACGTACAATGTGGCACTTCCGGGTTGGCCATCAACTGTCGTCGGCTCTGCCCCCTTGTCAGTTCTGAGTCGCCGTAGAGTAAGAAATAGGTGGGAGGGTGGGATAAGAGAGAGTCCAAGGGACAGATAAAGGAAAAGATGTAATAAACAAAAGGAGGAATAAGCGACTGAGAGGACAGATGAAGGAGAGAGCAGAATCTAAGGAGATTGGAAAGGGCCCCAATCTCTGGAAAAGAGGAAAAGAGAAAGAGAAGGGGAGGAAAAAATATAGTTAAATGGGAAGGGAGAAGACAAAACCAAAGACTCGTGACCTGGTTTCCTGTTTTAAGGTTAGATGGACATTACTGCTCAAGGGAGTCAGCTAGAGAGCTTAGCAAGGCCCCAAATCAAGGAAATCACTTGATCAAGATAAACTCCTGGCAGAAAATGACTTCTTAAAAGAGTCGTAGTTCAAGGAGAGGTGGGAGTCCAGGTTATGTCCTCTCCCCAAACCAACAAAAACAACAGGGAGGGGGAAAGAAAGTACCCCCCCAAAAAAGAATCATAAAAAGGGATTAGTCCAGAAGGACAAGGCTAAGGGGAGGAGAGAGAGGGCAGCAACAACATCCCACCCCTAAGAAGGGTGGAAAGCAGTACAGCGAGTGAAACAGCTCCCCCCCTCATCTCCCCCCCAGCCTGTAGGCTGCAGAAGATGCCCCCTGTGTGCCAAAATGTCCCATCACTCCCGGCCAAAGGGAACGAGAGGGGGAGAAGAGGCACACAGAGGGTGGGGGACCCAGAGACTGAGGCCCCAGGAGGATGGAGGCTGGTATTTTGTGATGAATGGTGAAGATACACAGAAAGATCAAGAATTACAATTAGGTACATAATATTCATATCTTATCTGTGTCAGTCTTCACCATTCATCACAGTTGAGTGAGTACCAAGCCCCCCCCCGAAGAGGGCCTGAGATCCTAAGGGACTAAGCCTCTTAGCCCCCAGTGGGGGAGACACTGGGAGGGAGAACCTCTGTGGGCCTGGCGAGGCCCAAGACTGTGGGAAATGAGACGGGGACCCACGGAGGGGGAAGGAAGTTGCCCCGACAACTGCCGCCTCACTCTGTGGGAGAAAAGATGGGTTCTCCGGTAGGTGGAGGAAATCACCCTACGCCAGGCCATGGGTGACAACCGGGAAAGATGAAGCTACGCCATCCACCTGATGCAGATCGCTGTCCCTATGACTCTGGAAGCTACCTCACTGGCGTTGTAGGATGCCCTTGCTTGGTGCCTTTCCAGCTCCAGGCCCTGAGAAGAGAGTGCAATGGCATGTCTGGTTACCTCCGTATCATTGTCACAGGATGCACAGTGGGCCTGATGTGAAGCTATGGACAATAAAATCCGTGCCGAGTAGAAGGTCCTCCTACCACAGAAGTCAAAATCTGAAGACTCTTGATCTGGGGGCTGGTCACGTCGAAGAGCGCAAAGTCCATCAGGAGTGTCCAACTGCATCAATCCCGACAGAGGGTGAGGCATGTGACCTGGAGACTCTACGGGAGCACAATATCTCTAGCTCAGTTCCCTAGGGGCCGTAACACTGGACAAGGGATGTCGCCAGAAATGCAGTGATGCTTCCTGAAAGGGAACAGGCCCAGCGAGAACCACCAGGTTGGCGCACTGAATTCGCCTAGAAAGGCATGCACTACGTGCTCAGGATTGTCTTGGAAACCAGGGGTGATCCGAAGATCGTCCATCATCCTTGTGAGGAAGTGCTGATACGAAGCAAGATCAGCGGTGGGGGAGATGTGGACAGATAGTTCCTCTCCCTCTGAGGAGGTGGATGAGGAAGTGGAAGATTTCAGAGATTCAGGGGGTGGCTGCTCAGGGGGAGGGTGGAACACCCACTCGTCCATCACCCTAACATAAGTGGGAAAGTGAGCAGCTGCACCCCTGAACTGCTCCCACATCAGAGGTCCCTTAGGACCAGCAATACCAGGGAGAGAAGGAGATGGAGACAGAGGAATGGGGACCAAATCCATCGAAGAAGAGGAACGTCCTCTGCCCATGCAAGAGGGCCTGCCGAATGCTGCAAAAAGGGGGTGGAGCCCCAGGAAGCCCAACAGCCAACAGCTGATCAGCCACACTGGAACTGCCTAGACCGTGCCCTGAAGAATTCCCCCTGTGAGGCGACTGGAACCGTGAGAGTCCAGAAGGACGGTCCCTGCCCTCCAAAGAGGAGGGCCCGCTCGAGGAGAGAGAGAGAGAGGCAAGGGCGAGGGTCTGCATTACGGCTGCTCCCCGAACAAGGGTGGGTCCCAGGGAGAGGCCGCCACACAAAACTCAGGCCCCTGACCCTTCGGACTCTGAAAGAGCCCTCCGCCTGGAAACTACCAGCCTAGGCAGAAGGCCACTCTGAGTAGTCCCCAAGGAAACCACCCAGGGTGCAGCACCTTCCCCTTCCGTGGGTGCTCCGGGCCACTCTAAAGTTTGGCTGTCCAGGCACACCACAGGAGGGGGTGCCCCAACTGGGGGGCAGATGATCCCCCAACTCCAGGCTGCACAGCAACAGCCACCTGGACAGCTGTCTGCTGGTCAGTGCCACTGACCCCAGAATTGGGAAAAATGCCCGCTCCCCAGAGGGAGGCTGAGTGGGGGCTGTTGAAGTGACCACTGAGGGGTCAGAAGACTCCAAGGAGTCTAGAAGCCAGTCTGGATCAGACCCAGAATCCTTCTCTGAAGAGGTGGTGATCAAGGTCCGATGCCAGACCACCCACCAGCCCCTGCCCATTCCTGGGCTGTGAGAAGTGCCAGTCTGAGCCGTGATACCATGGCTGGCGCTGACCCCTCCCTCAGTGCCGCGAACGATGCCTGAGACAGACAGCACTAACCATGGCGCCTAAGGGTGGCTCCATTGACCGATTTATCGGCCGCCGTCGTCCAGGTTCCCACCAAGTGGGAATCCGTCTTAATGGTTAGGAGGCGTGCTCTGGAAGAAACAGAGTCCTACTTATTGGTAAGAACTGCGCGTTTGACGAAGGAGCCAGTGGATGACTTATCGGTTGAAAGAGGCTTGAAAGAAGCAGAGGTACCTGGAGAGGTCCCGGTCGCGGCCTGGATAACCAAGAGGGAAGGCGGCAGTGGAGCGGCCTTGCTTGTCAAGAGCTTGCTGGAAGAGACCCGTCCCCGTCTTCTAAAATGCTCCTTTTCCCTGTGCTTCTCTTTATCTTTTTTCTTCTTTTTCAACCTCGATGAAGGGGAAGAAGCAGAATATACAGGTTACTCACCTGTAACAGGAGTTCTAGGAATGGTATATGTTGTTCATCCACACTTATTGGCAGGTTCCTTGCCGCTTTAAATCTTGCCGGAAGGTCTTCAAGCTGGCTCCTCCCACCCACCGGGTGGTAAAACTCTCGGCTCCGCCCCATGATGCCAGATCTAGCCCGCTGGAAGCTCAGGTTGTGCGGCCGAAGCTGAGGTCGGGATTGTGGATGAAACAATATATACCATTCCTAGAACTCCTGTTACAGGTGAAGCAACCTGTATTTCTAGAGACATGGATATGTTGTTCATCCACACTTATTGGCAGACTCCTAGCAGTTCTCCAGGAGGCAAGGCGCACACCCCCTACTTAGGGAATAAAGACTGGAGAACCGAGGCCCCAAAACCAGCATCCCGCCGTGACTCAAGGTCGATGTGGTAATGAGTAATAAAGATGTGTGCTGACTTCCAGGTAGCAGCCCTGCAGATTTCCTGGATAGGGACGTCCCTGGAAGCAGCCACCGATGCAGCAGTATGATGGGTAGAATGAGCTCTTATCCCTCTGGGAGGCTCCATGCCTGCCAACTTGTAGCAGAGATCTATGCAGGAGGTGACCCACCTGCTTATCATCCGCTTGGCTGCAGGTCTGCCAGGTGCGGCTTCAGCGTAGGTGACAAACAGCTGGCGAACCTCTCCCCGAATTTCAGCCGTGCGCTCCTTATAATAAGCGAGCGCCCTTCTAGGGTCCAAAGTATGGAGCCTGTATTCGGCCTCCGAGGTGTGATTGGGGTAGAACACCGGCAGAGTCAACACCTGGTTAAGGTGAAACTCCGACACCACCTTCGGAAGGAATTTCGGTGGGGGGCGCAGGACAACCTTGTCCCTGTGGAAGACCAGGTAAGGAGACTCAATAGAGCGCCTGGAGTTCTCCCATCCTTCTGGCTGACGTGATAGCCACCAAGAAGGCGGTTCTTCCACGACAGGTGAGAGAGTTCACACCTGTGCATTGTTTCGAATGGCTTCCCATGAGCTTTGCCAGTACCAACAGTAAATCCCACGGAGGTGAGGTTCTCACACGGAGGAAATGTAATCAAGGCCTTTGAAAAGCGCCAGACCACCTTCTCCTGCGCCACCGACTGCTCTCAGCCCGGTACCAAGCAGAGATGGCTGCCAGGTGCACCCTTAGGGTCGCCGACTAAGCCCTTGACTAGAACGGACCATAAATAGTCCAAGATGCTTGCCAAAGGACAGGAGGAAGGGTCCAAGCCCTTGCCCTGACACCAAATGGAAAATCTCTTCCATTTGAAGGCATAGCATTTCCTGGTTGACTCACTACGGACACCTCAACAACATTGAGGACCGCATCGAGAACCCAAGGCCTGGAACTCTAGCAGCTCAGGAACCAGGCCATCAGGTGCAGGGATTGAAGGTCCGGATGGAACATCTTCCCTGACTGACTGAGAAAGCAGGTCGGCGAGCTGGAGTGCCTCGGGAGCCTGGAGCTGAGGCTGAGGAGATCTGAGTACCAGAACTGGCGGGGCCAGTCTGGGGCTATCAGAGATACCTGCGCCTTGTCCCTCCTTGCTTTGAGAAGCACCTTGTGAATCAAGGGAAATGGGGGAAAGGCGTAGAAGAGGCCCGGGGTCCACAGCCTCGAGAAGGCATCCCCCTGCAGCGAGCCCTGCTGAGGGGGTGGGCATGAAACAGCCTCAGCTTCGCGTTCTCCCTGGAGGCACACAGGTCCACCTGAGGTGTGCCCCAGTGGGAGAACAGATCTTGTACTACCTCCGGCAGGAGAGACCACTCATGAGATGCAGCCCCTATCCGGCTCAGGGCATCGGCCAGGGTGTTGGAGGCTCCTGCCACATGAATGGCTAGGAGATCCGCCTCCAGGCTGCGCACGAGTGACCAAATGCGGAGAGCTTCCTTGCATAGAAGCATGGAACGCGGTCCCGCCCTGGCGGTTTAGGGTAGTACATGGTCGTGGTATTGTCCGTCTGGACTCGGACCACTTGACCCGGAGAAAGCGGAGCAAAGGCGGTGAGAGCTAGGTGGACCGCTCGGAGCTCCAGCAGGTTGATGTGGCATCGGGACTCCCGTGGGGACCAGAGGCCGTGCGCTCGGTGTTCCCCCAGATGGGCACCCCAACCCATCAGAGAGGCATCGGTCGATAGAGAGACCGTCGGCTCGGGGCGGACAAACGGGATGCCCTCCTGCAAATGAGATGGAACGGTCCACCACCGGAGGGCATTCCACATCTCCTGGGTCACTATCACTAGCTGGTCCAATGGATCTCAGCGTTGTGACCACTGGCCGGCCAGTCCCGACTGAAGGGGGCACATGTGCCAGCATGCCCAACGGACCATGCTGGTACTGGCCACCATGAGACCCAGGAGGCGCAGGAAGTCCCGGGCAGGCGCGATTGCCCAACCAGAAATGATTGGGCAAAGGAGGTAAGAACTCGCCCTGTCCGTCACCGAGGCGCGGCTCTGGCTCAAGAGTCGAAGCTCTGCCCCGAGCAAACAGAATCACCTGCTTCGCTCGAGTCTGACTTGGCCTCGTTGATGAGAAAGCCGATTTGAGAGCAAATCTGGAGGCCAGATCTCTGGACCGCTCCACCTCCTGTCTGGAGGGGCTGCTATCAGCCAATCGTCCAGGTAAGGGTACATCCGGACCCTCGGTCGCCCGCAGGGAAGGCTGTCACCACTGCAATGCATTTGGTGAAGACCCTGGGAGCTGGAGACAGGCCGAAGGGCATGGCTTGAACTCGAGAGGGATCCTCCGCTCGAAAAGCGAAGAATCTCCGATGTGACGGACGGATAGGGACGGAAAGAACGCGTCCTGCAGGTCCAGACAGCAGAACCACACGCCGTGTTCCAGGGATGGTATAATCTGAGCCAGAGTGACCATCCTGAAGGTTCGAGACCTTAGGAACTTGTTCAGGTGGTGTAGGTCGAGAATGGGCGCCAGCCCCTTCCGTTCGGAACCAGGAGTACCTGGACACAAACCCGGGTCTGAGGGAGGGTCCGCCACCTCCCTGATCACTTCCTTTTTGGAGGAGGAGGAAGCGATGTCATTGCCAGAGCCGACAGTGAGCGCTGCGGACCCGAGGCCCCCCAGTCGTGACAGGCTCTGAAGGGTGGAGCCTGCTCGAGATTCTAGAGGCAGGCCTTTCCCACCACCTCCAGTACCCACCTGTCCGTGGTAATAATGGACCAGGTGGAAAGGAAGTGCGAAGCCGTTCTCTCCCCGGGGGAAGCTGGGAATGAGTGGTGATGGGGTTGGGGGCGACACCCCTCAGCCCGTCACTGGGCAGGCTTGGAGGAGGGACCGGCCGAGGGACCTCCTGGGCCCTTACCTCCCTGCTTCCTGTTGGAGGAAGCTCCGGGCTTGGGTTTGGGATGCCAAGCCCGAGCCTGCTGGCCCTGACGTTGCTGGGCCGACGCGCTGGGGGCGCAGAAGGACGAAAGGGCTTAGGCTGTGGTTTGCGGCCTTTGTCCTTCTGAGCGGAAGAGACCGAGTCCAAGGTAGCATTGGACTTCTTGATCCTCTGCAGGTGACCTTCCACCCCAGGGCCGAAGAGGTCAGTCCCCAAAAAGGGAACATCCGCCAACTTGTGCTGGGTATCCGAAGAAAAGGTGGATATCCTCAGCCAAGCCCGACGACGCATAGCCACTGCGGCCGCCACAGACCTGGCACATGAGTCCCCAATGTCTAAAGCAGTCTGGAGCTGCTGTTTGGCCACTGCCCTGCCCTGGTCCCGCACCTGCCTGACCGTAGTCTGCAGATCCGCGGAAGATGAGGGACGACCTCATCCAGGGAGCCCAACAGGGCATGAGAAAAATGTGCGCCATGGGACGGCCGAACTGGCCTGACGGCTACCGAGAGAGGACGAAGCGAGACTTTTCGCCCGCATAATCCAATTCTTGGATTCCCTTGTCGGGAGGTTTGTCCACATCCTAGTGTTCCCCGCCGCGCGAAGCCTCATCGGTAACCAATCCCTCAGCCGAGGGGAGTTCCGAAAAACCGGACAGGGAACCGGTAGGGACCGCATACTTCCTGGCCATCCTGGCCGAAGGCGCAGGGCGCTGCCAGAGCTCCAAGGCCGGACCCACTATGGCCTCGGCCACTGGAAAGGCCTCCGTAGGGGAATCCCCTCGGTCCAGAATCTCCATGAGGGGATACCTGGCCCATTTAGAAACGGGTTCGAGCTTCATCCCGGTGGACTCCGAGATGAGCCGAAGCAATCCTAGGAAGGACGAAGGGCTATTGTCCACTGACTGTCCTCCTGAGGACTCCAATTCCATTCGCTTGGAGAAAAGGGAGGAATCATCCTTGGACTCGGAAGAGTCCTCAAAGAGCTGCCTCGAGTCTGAGCCACCCTCCACCTGCCGAGGTCTATCAGGAGTGAGGGTGACAGACAGCCTATGGGGCAGTCCCTGAGCCGACCAAGAATTTTTGGTCGGAGCCCCAACTAACGGCTGTGGAGGCGGAGGTTCCACCGGAATCGGTGGGGCAGCTGGAATTGGCCGAACAACCGGCCTGGGAACAGGCTCCTCGGCTAAAATGAGGGGTTGTTTCGGCCGCTCTGGTGACAGCCACTTAATGGCCGGGGAAGACGACGGCGTCGGCTTATTCCCGGTCAGAAGGAGCTGTTGCCACATGAGTTCCTCATACCTCCGACGCAACTTGCGCGAAGCCTCCCTCGTCCGAGGAAGAGGATGGCGAGCAGCGCCTTGCAGCGGTGCCAAGACCGAGACCGCCTGGCGGCGGGATCGGCTGGACCGCAAGCGTCCGAGACCGAGAACCTCGGCTAGGCCGAGGACGGTGCGGGGAGGTGTCGCGGGGAATCGGCACTCCCCTCGGTTCGGACGATTCCACCGAAGGCTCCAGAACCGGAGGCACAGACGAGCCAACGGGATCCTCAACTCCCACTGGGGGAACCGGGGAGAGGGGATTCTCAGCTTCTCCAGCCGACAACCCGTCCAACGGGTCGAGAAAAATCTCGACCGGCGTCGACAGAGTCTTAGTCAGCTGGCCTGGCGGGGGACACCGTGAAGCTAGTGGCGAAGCGGTCGACGGGGGTTGACTGCCGACAACTAGGGAGAGGGATCTTTCCCGCTCCCAAGAGCGTCGATGGTGAGACTTACTCTTGTCTCTCTTTTTGGACCGAGAAAACGGTCCAGAAGAAGTTGGACCCTCACCTTTCGTCGAGAGGGTCAGACAAAGCTCCTTAAAAGAAGCCGAATAAGAGGCACCGAGAAAGTGGGACAAATGCTGCGGCCGGTAGAAGCGGCGCGCCTCCTCTTCGAGCGATCATCTGCTCGAGCTGATCCGCCCGAGCCACGCCGCCCCGGGACACCGCCTAATCGGGCCTCTTTTGACTTAACCGGAGGAAATCTTTTCTCGGGATGCCCCAGCTGTAAACGGGCAGCACGGTCTTCGAGGACGTAGGCCGAAAAGGAAGAGCACAGGTCGCAGGCCTGCAGGTCGTGCTCAAGGCCCAAGCAGTAAACACACATGGAGTGCAGATCCGTCCGAGACATCTTCTGCTCGCAAGGGCATCTCCGGAAACCGGGAGTCGATTTGTCCATCGCAGCCACAAGGGAGAGAAGACCGAAGTCTTTTTAGCAAAACCTTTTTAATTTCGAAAATTCGAAGAACCAGGAACCAGTCTTACACGCAGATCGTTAAGGAGGGAACCTGAGCTTCCAAGCGGTAAGGAAGATCTGGCGTCATGGGGCGGAGCTGAGAGTTTTACCACCCGGGTGGGTGGGAGGAGCCATCTTGAAGACCTTCCGGCAAGATTTAAAGCGGCAAGGAACCTGCCAATAAGTGTGGATGAACAACATATCCATGTCCCTAGAACTCTTAGTTTCTGCACCTCTTTTTCCAGAGTAGCCATTCTGGACTTGAGAAGATGGGCCTCTAAGGCTTGCTGTCTTCATTTGCGTGTGGTCTGACTGAACAGCTTGTAATCAGGGCAGGCCGTGGTATTGTGGTTTGGACCTAGGCAAAAAAGGCAGAGCCAGTGGTCGTCTTTGTGAGGGATCTGTGCACCACACTTCTCCAACTTCTTCTTGGCCTTCGACATTGGAGGTGGAAAAGACATAAAAGAAAATGAAAAAACTTACTATAAACTTGTAAAATAGTGAAAAAATGGACAAAATGGTGGTCGACTGGAGCAACATTCACCACGGAAGTCCTTGCGCAGGTTGATGGCAAGAAAGAACTAAAAGGCGGGCGTGGGGACTGCCCACTATATAGGGTCATGTTGATGTTCATTACGTGATGTCGGGTGGGCGGTCCCCCACCAGAAATTGCTAGCAAAAGTTTGCCATGTGGTCCTGATGCCAGGGGGCACAGTCCTATATGTTATAACCTACTGCAGGAACCCTCTCGAAGTAAGATAGTCAGAATTCCTCTCCCTGCCCACAGGGAGCTAGTCTCAAAGATGATCCTTCCCATATTTGGCAATGGTGACATTTTCTACAGTGCCACTCTCAAGTCCACCCTTGTTAGAATTGATCCCCTCTTCTCTTTCTTCCGCTTTGCCTTGAACTGCTCCCCTCATTCATACTACTGCTCTCTCTACTCCTCTCCCTCTCTGCTCTCTTACCACTACCTCTCTGCCCTCCTTTTCTCTCCCTTTCTTCCTTCTACCCTCTCCAAAACACTGTTTCCCATTCCCTCTCTCTCCCCCCTAGGAAAACTTCCAAGGGATGAGTTGCCTTCTCGTATCATTTCCCTAAACTGTGGTCCCTCCTCCCTGTCTATCAGCTTAGCCTCATCCTTCGCAGCCCACAAATCCCTTCTCCATGACTTTGCCACCCCCCTCCAGCAACTGGTCCTGATCCTTGACTCTTCTATTACTTCCTCTGATGTAGCTGACGTATCCCTTGCTCCACCCAAGTTGTGAGCAACTTATACCACCCCCCCCAAGGCTAATTGTGCCTTAATAAGTTAATTAATCTGTTAATACTGTGCTTCTTAGCCTACCTCCTTCACTCGCTTTCTTAGTTTGCACCTTAGCAATCTGAGTGGTGCTAATCCTGGTACTATTTGGCATTGCTCCATGTACTGTATATCACTTGTATTATAATTTGCAGTATATCTCATCTTTATTTTTGTAGCCCTGCATATTCTGCCTGTAAACTGTGACTGTGCACTGTAATCTATTTTAAGTGCATTTTTACTGTACTTATTTTTATTACTTCTGCATCTTATGTAGTTTTTACTTGCACATCATGAACTGCATACTCCCCTTACCCCATCTCCCAGAATGCATATTACAAGCTCAGTATGTCTTTCCTGGTGAAACATTTGAAAAAATATTATTACTTAATATGCTGAACTACTTGCTTTATGAATGCGTATATATCTGCAGATGGATGGACATCTGATCATCGTACGACACCAGCAGTTGGGAATTTGTATTACACATGACAAATCAGCAATACATTTTTAAACTGTCAGATGGTAAGCTGCCTCAGTGTTCATTATGCTGCTGTGGATATCCTGAAGTGTGGGAAATGACCTGGTGCACCAGTTATACTGGTGCTTGCACCAACTTCCATGTGTTCTGATATCCCTAATACTAAGCACCCATATAGTAAGCTGAACATGTTGTTCATGACGTGGTACATTGTGCACTTTTCTTTTGCTGTTGAAGCTTCTAATATACTTCTTGGCACCACACTTAACAGCAAAGCCCTAATCCTGTCCTAAGTGCAACAGTGATCTCAGAGCAGCCATGCTTAAATGATCACACTTAAGGCAGTGCACACATCACAAATATCATACTGCAGCTCTGAGGAGCTAGCCTTCGGTATTGGTACCTAACATGCAAGTGACCCAACTCAATACACAGGATGCACAGAGCTGGTTACCATCTCATTATGGGCTCATTCATCCTTATTAACTGTGTTGTTTGCTCCATGCTGCAGTTAGCTGTAGGTGGTCCTTCAAATGAGCTTGTCTTGATCGATGTAGTGTATAACAGGTGGCCTCCCCCACAAACTCCCGTCAGCATTATCCCTGGGTCCACTGGCACCCTGTTAAAATTTCTTGCAATTCCAGACCCTAGTGGCACACTCCTTCTTCACCCAATCCCAGAATTTGTATTCAAATAAATAATCCATGGCTCTAGTGGCCCACTTCCTGCCCAATCTCCCAAGACTAGCCCTGGTGTCTGGTGGCACCCCCCTGGTGCCCCAATCCATCACCCAAGTCTCACTAACAGCAGCCAGAACATACCCACCTCTCACCACCACAGCCAACCACCATCTGCAGCACACAGGACTGACTTATACAAGACATAAGTAAATAATAAATACCTAAACAAATGTCCAAAAGAATACATAAAGATTGTTCTAGCCAACTTTGTGACAACAGATTTTAACACTAAACATAACTAAAAAAAAAAATCTTTCTCACTTCAATAGGTCCTAATGTCATATCGATCTGTATTTCATTGTCACGTATTTGAGATAAAGCCTCCATTGCAAATCTCACATCATCCAGATCATGAATTGGCCGTGACAGCTTTTTTAGATATTCAGTAATAAAAGATGTAATGACTGTCATTTTCTTGTTATATTCTTCATTTAGGTAACGACACAGTAACATCTTCCATGCTTTTGCTTCAACTGACAAAGCCAGCTTTAAGGGTCCTGTAGAGAAAGCTCATTTTTAGAACCACCAATATCATTATGTAAGTAGCATCACGTAAAACACAGTGGGCATTAAATTAGAAAGTTTTGACAGTAACAAACTTTGTGACTCATAAACAGGGATAGTGAATTTCAAAGAAATATAAAATGACAAATACCCCAACAATGCAAAGCAGCATGGGAAATACATGCAAATCATCATGAAGGAATTTAGACTGGTTCTGCCTTAAGCAGAAGAGTTTGTTGCCAAATAGCCTCTCATCCAATCTACAAAGACTGAAAACAGAAGACACAGGCACATGTTTTGTCCTTCTCTGGATTTATAACTGTGTCTCATTTGTCTCTCAGGCCAGGCAAAATGGGAACAAGGCTTTCAACAGTGTTACAAGTTTAGGGCATGGAGAGTCCAAAAATAGAAAAGAAATCTAAAAGACAAAGAACCTTGCGTTATATCTGGAACCTTTGGCTCAATATATTAAGAATAATATTGCAGGAATAACAATGGGAGGAAGGGCGTATACTATATCAATGAATGCAGATAATATCTTGATTTATCTCTCTAACATAACACAAACTAGTCAAAAATTAATACTTTTGATAGAAGAATTTTCAAATGTTTCAGGATATAAATTGAACATGCTAAAAGAAAAAAATACTCACCTTAGTAATTATGTTTCTTGTAATGGAGTCTTGCTGTATTCTGACAATTGCAGTGATTCCCAACATTTGAACTGTCCCGGAGAACAAATAGTTAACTTTTCATGAAGTCTCTGTCTGGAGCGATTCAAATCTAAACTGTCAGATTCTTACGAGTCCAACTAAACTAAAACTTCTATGTGGAAACTGTCAAAATTCTTACTAGCCAACTGGCTGAAAAAGTTTTGGTTTCCCAAGGAAGTCTCAAGTCAGGAAACCCAAAAGGAAAACCCAATGTACTATAAATAACAATAATAAATCAGTATCCTAACAAAAGGGAGAGGGTGCAAGCAAAAAACACCCCTGGGGTGCAACACTGCACCTGGTCACCCACTTCCCAAAAACAGGTTCTGAAAGGGGAGGCAGGAAGGGAGGTCAGAATACAGCAAGACTCCATTACAAGAAACATAATTACTAAGGTGAGTAATTTTTTTCTTCAAACAACATGAAGTCTTGCTGTTTTCTGACAGTTGCAGACTACCAAGCAGTACCTCCAAGGAGGAGGGACAGAACCTTCTTTGGGAATAGGCTCTGAAGTACTGCTGTGCCAAACTGAATATCACTCCTAGCCTGGATATCCAGAGAGTAATGCTTGGTAAAGGTATGGACTGTTTTCCAGGTGGCTGCTTGACACATTTCTAAGAGAGGGATATCCCTGGCAGCAGCCAGGGAAGCAGTTGTACCTCTTGTGGAATGAGCCCTCAGGCCTGAGGGTGCAGTCTTTCCCAGCTTTTCATAGCAGAATTGTATATAAGACACAATTCACCTGGCAATAGATCTTTTGGTGGCAGGCTTGCCCTTCCCCACTTCTCCATAAGTGAGGAACAACTGGAGGGAGTCAAACCTGTGGCCCTCGGTATGCTCTATGTAGTAACTAAGGGCTCTTTTGACATCCAAACTGTGTAGCCTCCTCTCTCCTGAGGAAGAATGATAAGTGAAGAAAACAGGGAGAGACACAGACTGGTTTAAATGGAAGTCTGAAACCACTTTGGGCAAGAACCTTCTATTGGTTCTAAGGACCACTTTATCCCTATGAAATGAGATAAAATCAGGTTTCACTGACAGGGCTTGCAATTTACTGGTAAGCCTGGCAGAGGTAATGGCTACCAAGAACACAGTTTTCCAAGTCAAGCACTTAAGCTCTGCTGAAGACATAGGCTCAAAGGGGGGTTGCATAAGTTGAGCAATGCAGACATTCAAATCCCAGGCAGAGGCAGGGTCTCTAAAAGGAGGATTGGTGTGAAGCAATCTTTTAAAAAATGTACAGAACACAGGATGGGAAGATAGTGAGGAAGACTTCCCCACAGGCAAAAACGGAGAGACAGCGGACAAGTGTACCTTGAGAGTAGCTGGTCTGAGGCCTAGGCCATTAATATGGACCATATAATCCAGAACCGTAGGTAATTCAGCAGTGTCTAGAGAAACATGTTTCTTAGAACACCAAATGCTGAATCTTTTCCATTTGGAGTTGTAAGTCTTTCTAGTGGAGGGCTTTCAAGAAGCCTTGAGGATATCCAGAATCCTTTGAGAAAGATACAGATCTGCAAACTCTAACTCTTCAAGAGCCATGCCTTGAGATTGAGAGACCGAAGATTGGGGAACCAAATCCTCCCCGAGAGGATGTTAACAGGTTGTAATTCCTGGGAAGAGACAGGGGAAGACGGACTGCTAGGGACAGCAACAGGGGTACCAGGGCTGTCTGGCCCAGTCTGGAGCAATCAGAATCACCTTGCAAGGTTGAGACATTATTTTGACTAAAACTTTGAACAGGAGTGGGAAGGCATACAGAAACTTCCATTCCCAATTCAGAATCAGGGCGTCCAGAGGGACTGAACCCAGGACTGGAGGTCTGCAACAAAAGAGAGGGAGTTGGTGATTGGGGCTGCAAAGAGATCTATCTCTGGAATGCCCCACCTTGAAAAAATCACTTTCAACACCTGAGGGTCCAGGGACCATTCGTGATGGCCCTGATAAATCCTGCTCAGTGCATCTGCTAGCACATTGTCCTTGCCTGGAAGGTGAACTGCTACAAGAGAGGTTTTCAGGGAATAAGCCAGGGACCACAACTTCATGGCTTCTGTGCACAAGGCCATGGACCGAGTGCCTCCCTGCTTGTTGATGTACCACATGGTGGTGGTGTTGTCTGTTCTGACTTGAACCACCTTGTTCTGTACTGACTGTCAGAACGCTTTTAGAATGAGAAACACTGCCATGATCTCTAGAAGATTGATGTGGAGAAGGGACACTTGGGGGGACCACAGCCCCTGGGCAGTAAGGGACCACAGGTGGGCTCCCCCCCCCCAGGAGAGAAGCATTCGTGGTAAGGACGACTGAACAAGGCTGAGCAACAAAAAGAACACCTTGTCTTAAACTGCCTGATCCTGCCACCACTGGAGGGCTTGGATCAAGGTCAGAGTCACTGGGATCAGTTTGGTGAGGGAATCCTTCTTCTGAGACCAGAAAGCTCTCAGGAGGAACTGAATATCCCTCATCTGGAATCTTGCCCCTTGGACCACTGCTGTTGAACCTGCCATGTGGCCCAAGAGATGGAGGAAATGCCTTGCTGGTCGAGATACCGGAAGGCTGAAGGAAGAAGCTAGTTCCATAAGAACCCTTGCCCTTTCTAGAGGAAGAAAGGCTCTTGCTCTGAATGTGTCCATTTCTGCCCCTATAATGGTAAGAAGCTGGACTGGTTCGAGGACTGACTTGGGAAGGTTGAGAAAAAATCCTAGAGAAGTGTGCACTTGCTGGGTCACTTCTAGGTGAAACTTGACCTGGTATGGAGATTGACCCACTATTAGCCAATCGTCCAGATAAGGAAAAATGGAAATCTTTTGCCTTCTTAGAAAGGCAACTACTACTGCCAGGCACTTTGTGAACACCCTTGGGGCTGAGGTTAGGCCAAAGGGCATTGCTCTGAACTGATAGTGGCCTCAGGGCAACTCAAACCTGAGGTACTTTCTGTTGGAGTACCTGATGGGAATATGAAAGTAGGCATCTTTAAGGTCCAGGGAGGCTAGCCAGTCCCCTGGCCTTAGAGAGGGAAGGATTATTCCCAGAGTTATCATCTTGAACTTTGGTTTTAAAAGATCTTTGTTTAGATATCTTAGGTCTAGGATGGGTAGCCACTCCCCTGTCTTTTTGGGGGTCAGGAAGTACCTGGAGTACAGTCCTTGGCCACAATGTAGGGTAGGTACTCTCTCTATAGCTTTTAAAGCTAGGAGATCAGAAACCTTTACCTCTAGAGCAAGGGTTTCCGAGAGACTTGCAGGTGGAAAAGATCTGGCTCTCATCTTTGGAAATTTTTTGAAGCTGAGAACCAGTCCCTGGCTTACTACTTCCAGGACCCACTTGTCTGATGTAATAGACATCTAGTCCTGGACAAAGTAAGCCAGCCTGCCCTCTACTAGAATAGAAGAGTCAACCCGGGCAGGCCCATCAGGGTGTCTGCTTGGCAGGGGCTTTAGGCTGAAGACTGGATGCAGCCCTGCTCATCCCCCTTCTGCCTCTCCCTCTGAAGAACCACCTCTGAGAAAAGGAAGAAGAGGCCTGTGCTTGGTAAAAAGGCCTTTGAAAAGGCCTGCCCCTGCCCCTAGACTGCTGCCTTTGAGGGGTTGCCTGCCTTTTCTTGGCCTGAGCACTCCTGTAAGTGGTCCTGTATTCATCCATTTTCTTCATGTAATTCTCTGTCTGCTTCCCAAACAGAGAATTACCCAATACAGGAAGATCCATGGCCTTAGCCTGGGTGTCCTGCGAGAGCCTAGTACATCTGAGCCAAGCCATCCTCCGAAGAGCCACAGATGTAGGCATGACTCTTGATGACACATCATTAGAATCCATAGCAGCATGAAACTGAACTTTAGATGCCTCAATCCCATCTGCAGCCACCGCCTCCAGCTCCTTGGCTAGCTGGGGGGAGGCCTGTTTAGCCAGTGCCAGTACAGTGTCCCACCTGGACTTCTGGTATCTGGCTGTACAGGCCATGTAATTCGCCTGCCTGAGTCCCAAGGAAGATGCCATGTACTGCTTTTTTGCCATGGCATCAGTCTTCTTGGAGTCCATGTCTGGGGGGTGTGAAGCCAAGGGAATATTTGCCTTGTCACTGGCAGCAGCCTGCACTACCTCAATATGGCTGGATTGCTGATATAAGAACTCCGTGTCTGAGCCTGAAAGTGTATACCTCTTGTGCTTTTTCTATCCACAGGAGGTATAGTGTTAGGGACTTTAGAATTTTTTGTGTCTGTTTCCCAAAAGATTTGTGGAGGGGAATAGACAGCCTCCTGGACTCTGGGATATCCATCATCTCTACATAATCAGGCTCCTCTTGATCTTCCACAGCCTCCTTCATAGGAAGCTGGAGGGTTTCAGACACCTTTCTGTAAAACATAACGTGAGAAGGGGACTCAGAAAGCCTAGGAGGGGAAACATCTGTTGGTCTGTCTGGAGAGATATCCAGTTCCACAGGCACATCCAGACCTTCACTTACATCATCATCCTCAAATTCCCCTTCCTCTTCAAATTCCGGTTCATAAAAATCTTCAAGGGTATAATCTTGAACCGGGGAAACCAACCGAACCAAACCCCTACCAGAAGGAGCCGGATCGTTCGGAACCGGACGGAGCGATTCCACAATCTGAATTGCTCTGGCTATCTCTTCGGCGGTCAGAACATGAACCTCTGGATCCGAACCGGTCAATTTGTCTGTGAGTTTCCTTTTTGTCGGAACCGATCCCTCGGAATCGGCTCTCCTTTTGCCCGAAGAGGTATCGCCCTGGTCAGGGGGCACTCCTTCTACTTCAGTAGGAACCGAACCGGGCTGGCCATCCGGGTCAGCGGACTTCTCTGCCTCTTTTTCCCTCAGTCTACCTAATCTCTTCTCAAGGGTAGATTTGGGAACGTTTTTACATATTTGGCAGTCTGAATTGAGGTGGTCAAACCCCAGACAATAAAAACAGGTGGTGCGGGGATCGGCCTTAGCAAAGACCTTCCCACATTCACTGCAGTGTTGAAACCCAGTGGGCCCGTTTTTTCTTGGGTTTCAGACACTCCAACCTACCAACTACCCTTTTATGGCAACATGAGGCAAGACTCCTGTTCGGTTCTTAACCGTGCACACGGGTATTGGAAAAAAACACACTAAAACACGTTTTTTTTAGAACCGATAAGAACCGGTAACCACACACTAAGTAAAACACACAAAATTTCACTATCAAATGGCCGGTTCAGCCTAACCGAGCCGCACTTTTACAAGTTCCACACAGAAAAAACAGAACAATTCCTATCTAGTACTCACGTCACCACAGACAGAGACTGAACCGACTATGCGGATACTTCTTCAGTTTAAAAAAACGACGAAAACTGAAACTTTAAACGACTTTCAAACTGAGCTGAAGGGGAAATCTCCAGAGTGACTGTTCAGTGAGGCGCAGAAAAGGATCTGATGGTTTAGGTTTGAAACACTCCAGACAGAGACTTCAACCGAGCTTGAGCTCAGCATTCTATGCCCTGCATAGAAAGTTAACTCTTTGTTCTCTGGGGCAGTTCAAAGGTTGGGAATCACTGCAATTGTCAGAATACAGCAAGACTTCATGTTGTGTGAAAAAGAGGCCTACTGACCTACTGTAGATAAGAAAATAAAAACCTTTATATTTTTATAAGAAACAAGTCACAAAGACCAAACTAGTTCCGTGAACCAGATAGTAATGCCTGGATATGAACTAAATAATCCAGTCATGTGAGGAAAGTGGGTTGAAAAACTCAAGGCTCTCGTCCTTGTACCAAGAGGAAAAAACATTTCCACTAGGAAACTGAGGTTTTTGTGGTACTAAAACGTTGTTTTTTCAGACGTTCTAGGCCTTGTTTGGCTACAGGGACTCTAAGAGAGCTAGCTTCTCAAGAACCAGGCCTTGAGGAGAAAAGACAGGGAGCTGAGAAAAACATTACTCCTGAGCAAGAAAGGAAGTAGCTTGTGGAAATGAAAGCAGCCAGAGGGCTGTTTAACTGAAACATTTTTTATCAGAAAGTACCAATGTTGACCAGAGCCACCGGGATCGTGGTGGCCGATTCCTTAACTAGAAATGTACTTAGGAAACAAGGGATATATGGGAGAGAGAGAACACTTCTCCGACCAGTCTTGAGATAAGAAAGTTTGTGGGAATGAACCCCAAGTAGGGCCTGCAACAGGAAAAAAGGAAAAAACTGGTGGTTCGGGCTGGAGGTGAAAATTCAGATCTGGACCTGACGTTACCCCCTGAACGATGTGGCTAGGACTTGTGTGTTGAGGGCTCACTTGTGTGGCCCTGACTAATCAAACGAGACAGGATCTGCCAAGGGTCCACTTGAGTGTGGCCAGACTATACAAAGTGTTGTCCTTGCCCGACAGATGGATGAGTGACTAAGACACCTCCAAAGAAGCCAGCTAGAGATCAAAACTAAGTAGCTATTGAGGAGAGATTGAACCTTGTGTCCCAAATGCTCGTTGGTGTGATACAGGGCAGGAATATCATCCGGTCCTCTCTGAACTAAATGACCTCTGGACTGAAATAAAGCAGGCCTGATAGAGATGCTCTGAGATTCCAGGAACTGATGAAAAAGAATCTCTCAGAAACCAAGACAATGATGGACCCCCAGCGGGAAGTACCCACTGGAAGAAGCCTCTGTACTGAAGATTTGGGGAGAGGTGTGGGTTCCTGTTTCCTTACAGTCCAGCTTATAACAGGGTTCAGGCTTCATGAAAAATTCTGTTACTTGGAATCTGACTTGGAGGTCTAGCCCTGGGACTCTAGTGACACAACTGTGCACCATATAAGGAACCAACTTCCCTTAGGGAACTTTTTCTAGTAGGTATAAAAAAAAAACAAGACCGTGGAAATAACATGTCAGCTTTAGGGCATGAAAACCAAAGTCAAGGAGAACTGGCAAGGGCAGCCAAGCCTCTGAGAAGGGAAACTAGGGATCCCCTGTCTTCAGGTGAGAACCGGCAAGCTACCCAGATACCTGGAGAATAGCCTGAATTTTTACTCCGTATCTGAGAACACTCTGGAGTCATGGAAGAAAACTGGTAGCCGCCTGAGGAAAAAAAAAAAAAAAGGCTAAGGAACTGAGAACACAGACTGTATCAAGGGAAACAAGAAAATCCTCTGCATTTGCAAAAGAAACACCTGAGTCAAGGAAGCATTCTGACACCAGGTTGAGGAAGCTGATAAAGATTTGCTGTTCCCTAATTTCCTTTAAAATTCAGGTAATAGCCCAGAAAAAAGGTCCAACTCCCAAGGAGAAGGGAACCCTTTCACGACTTTGAACCTCTTGAGGTTCTAGTGCTCTAGTTCCCACTGCTGACATGCTACTAGACAGAAACACAGAATGCAGCACTTGGAGGTAAACTAGTTATTTATTTACTTATCATGTACATACACATATATATATACTATATAATATATATATAGATATATTTATATGTTAATATTTGCATACATCTGTCTTCTGTTATTTATTTATTTTTACACCAACTAAAGAAGGGGTAAAAACTTGAACCAGAAGAAAAGTAACTGAAGAAAAAAGGGATTACCAGGAATGAAAAGAGCATTCCTGCCTAAACCCCAGGAAAACTTCACATTTGGAAATCTCCTAATGTGCTGGCGTAAGGAAAAAAGGTTTAAAGGGAGAATTATTCTTACCCAAAGTCCCCCATATCCTGAGACTTCTGGGAAAAGAACGCTTATCTTTAACTGAGTACTAGGAGAGTTAAACCTATCCATACGTTCCAGTCAGCTTTAGCCTGCCATAAAGACAAACCAAAATTTGCACCAAAGCATAACCCACAAGGCTGGAACTTTTCAGACAGGCAAGCCAGAGGGAAATGACCTACGCCAAGACTCCAGAAGCTGTAAAATTATGACTTAAGGCTATGAGAGCACAGCGCTATCATATGCCACTTGGGTATTTCAGCAAACCTCCTTGTGAAAAATGCTCCAGAGCTGCCGCACTATGGCAAGGATAGAAAACATCAAACAACTCTTAATATACAATAGTGAGACATTACATAAATTATTTATTTTATTTTTTTTTACACATGGTATATGATTATCTAAGAGTCTCTCTCTGGAGGGAAAGCATACAGTGGCACAAGGCTGAGAAGAAAAAATTACTCACCTTGTAATTATGCTTCTTCTAGTGGAGTCTTGCAGTATTCTGACTATTGCAGTTAGGACCTGCCTTTCAAATGCCCCGAAGAACAAAGGGTTAACTTTTCTATGCCTTGCATAGAACGTTTATCTCAAGCTCGGTTGAAGCCCCTGTCTGTTGTTGTTCAAACTGCAACCGTCAGATCTTTTCGAGCAAAAACTCACTAGGTGTTCTATGTGGAATCTGTAAATTTTTTATGAGCTAACTGGCAAATATATAATGTTTTTGGTTCCAAGGAAGACTCAAGTCAGAAACCCAAAACAAAAACACATCAAAACACACATTCACCCAAACAAAAGAAGGGTGTAAAAGGACACTAAGTTGCCAACACTACCTAACACCCATCCCAAAGAGGCTAGGTTCTGGGGAAGTCAGAAATAGAAAAACTCCACTAGAAGAAACATAATTACTAAGGTGATAATTTTTTCTTCAACCAACATAATTGCTGTATTCTGACTATTGCAGACTACAAGCAGTACCTCCATGGAGAAGGGACAGAACCTACTTTGGAAATAGGCTCTAAGTACTGCTATGCCAAACTGAGCATCACTCCTAGCCTGGATATCCAGAGTAATGCTCATTGAAAGTATGGACTGTATTCAGGTGGCTGCTTGCCAAATTTCTAAGACAGGAATATTTCTGGCAGCAGCCAGGGAAGCAGCTGCACCTCTTGTGGAATGAGCCCTCAGGCCTGAGGGTGGGAGTTCTACCAGTTTTCATGTGAATTGTATACAAGAAACAATCCACCTGGCAATAGATCTCTTAGTGTACGTTTGCCTTACCAACTTCCCATAAGTGAGGAACAACTGGAGGATTCAAACCTGTGACCCTTAGTGCGCTCTATGTAGTAGCTAAGGGCTCATTGTAACATCAAACTGTGTAGTCTCCTCTCTCCCGAGAAGGAATGCTCAGTGAAGAAAACAGGAGAATATAGACTGGGTGAGGTGGAAATCTGAAACCACTTTGAGTAAGAACTTTCCACCTAGTTCTATAGGACCACTTTATCTCTGTGAAGAAGAAATCAGATTCCACTGACAGGGCTTGCAATTCACTGATCGTCTGGCGAGTAATGGCTACCAAAAACACAGTTTTCCAAGTCAAGTAATGCTCTACTGAGGACAAGGCTCAAAGTGGGGTTGCATAAAGCTGAGCAGTGTAAACATTAAGGTCCCAAGCAGGTTCAGGATCCCTAAAGTGGGGACTGGTGTGAGCAATCCCTTGACTTGAAAAACTTACACAATACAGGATGGGATGAGAGAGGAAGACTTGCCTACCAACAGGAAAGCAGAAACAGTTGCCAAATATACCTTGATGGTAGCTGGTCTGAGGCCCTGAGGCTGTTAAGATGGACCATATAATCCAGAATGTGGCAATTCAGCAGAGTCTGGAGAAATATTCTTCTTAGAACACCAAATGCTGAATCTTTTCCATTTGAGTTGTAAATCTTTTCTGATGGAAGGCTTTTCGAGAAGCCTTAAGGATATCTAGAACCCCTTAGGAAAGATGCAGATCTGCAAACTCTAACTCTTCAGAGCCAAACCTTGAGATTGAGAGACTGAAATTGGGGTACCAAATCCTCCGAGAGGAGACTGACAGGTTGTAATTCCTGGGAAGACACAGGGAGGGTGGACTGTTAGGACAGCAACAAGGGATACCATGGCTGTCTGGCCCAGTCTGGAGCAATGAGAATCACTTTGCATGGTTGTGACCTTATCTTAACTAACACCCTGAACAGGGAGCATACAGAAATTTCCTTCCCAGTTCAGAATCAAGCATCCTGGGGGACTGGAAGCCCAAGACATGGGGTCTGCAACAAAAGAGAAGTTGGTGATTGGGGATGCAAAAGATCTGTCGCTGGGTGCCCCATCTGAAAATGACTTTTCAAAACCTGAGGATCCTAGGGCCCATTCAATGATGGCCTTGGGATATTCTGCTCAGTGCATCTGCTAGGACATTGTCCTTCCCTGGGAGATGAACTGCTATCAGAAGGTCTGCAGGGAATAGGCCAGGGACCACAACTACATTGCTTCTGTGCACAATGCACTAGAACCGAGTGCCTCCACGCTTGTTGATGTACCACATGGTGGTTGTGTTGTCTGTTCTGACCTGAACCACCTTGTTCTGTACATATCTGGAAAAAGCTGCAGTGCTAAAACACTGCTCTGAGTTCCAAGAATTGATGTGAAGCAGAGATTCCCGAGGTGATAAGATCCCCAAATGGGCTCCCCAGCCCAGCAGGAAAGTATCTGTGGTGAGTATCACTGAATGAGACTGAGTAAAATGGAACCCCTTGTCTCAAACTGTCCTGATCCTGCCACCATTGTAAGGCTTGGATCAGGGTTCGAGTCAGTGGGATTAGTTTGGTAAGGAATCCTTTCTTTGGGACCAAAAGGCTCTTAAGTGGAACTGAATGTCTCTCATTTGGAATCTTGCTCCCTGGACCACTGCTGTGAGAGGCTGCCATGTGGCCCAATAGCTGAAGGAAATGCCATGCTGGTCGAGACACCTGAAGTGTGAATGAAGAGACCAGTTCCATAAGGGTCCTTGCCCTTTCCAGGGGAAGAAAGGCTCTTGCCTTTACCGTAGCCAGTTCTGTCCCTATTAAGGTGAGGAGCTGCACTGGCTCGAGAAAGTGCAGTTACGTAAGAACTTACCGTAACAGTAGATCTTCAAGAGAGGCTCTTGCAGTAGGTAATTACATATAGGACTGACTGGCATACGGCAAGGCAGGACCCTATGGAAAAATATTTAGCTAGCAGTCCCTGGCGAGGGACCGCCCCACATCAGGTGACCGGCGTCAGGAGACATCGGTATAAAGGGCGGTCCGGACGCCCTTCCAGTTCCTTCCGCCACAGGCTGAAGAGGCCGGACAAGGGAAGTGGATATCGCTCTAAATGGAAAGAAGCTGAAAAAGCCTAGGGGATGGAGGGGAAGTGTACCTACTGCAGAGCCTCTCGAAGATCTACTGTTACAGTAAGTTCTTACGTAACTGTACTATCTTACTCGAGAGGGCTCTTGGCAGTGAGTAATTACATAGGACTGAATCCAAGCAGTCTGGAACAAAGAAAAGGCACGGAGAGGAAGACTACTCCAAAGTAATTCTAGCGTGCAAACCTCAAGATAGGAGGCCCTTGCAAAACAGCTAACCCGAAGCCTGCTCTGGCGAGAGGCAATATCAAACTTGAGTGTTTCATACAGGTATGGATGGAGAGTCAGGTGGCGGCAGGCACATGTCTGCCACAGACACATTCTTGAAACAAGCATGAGGCAGCTACTCCTCTTGTGGAGTGGCCTCTGACTTGACCGGGAGGGAATCTTGTGGTGTTGTCACAACAGAAAGTGATGCAATGAGCCAACCACTTAGACAGGTATTGCTTGGAAACAGCATTGCCTTCCCTTTTTGTGAGCAAAAGACAAACAACTGATCAGTCTTTCCTAGGACCCTTCGTCCTGTTGGTGTAGTATCTCAGAATCCGGTGAACATCCATAGTATGAGTAAATGTTCCCTTGACTAGAGTGCTGCGTAAAAAAAGGCAGGTAGCTCTATGGACTGATTAAGGTAGACTCTGCTACTACTTTAGGTAGAAACTTGGGATTCATGCGAAGAGCAACTTCGTTCCTTGTGAAAAATCAAGTAAGGATTTTACATCAGGGCCTGGAGCTCGAGATTCTTCGAGCCGAAGTAATGGCCACCAAGAAGAGCGTCTTCCATGAAAGAAAATTCAAATCTGCAGAAGCTGCAGGTTCGAAGGGAGGAAGGGTAAGTTTCTCGAGAACAAAATTCAAGTCCTGGGGGCAAGAGTACAGATGGGGGGCCTCAGATGGAGAACCCCTGTGAGAAAGGTCTTGGAGACCTCCAATTGAGCAAAAGCCTTGTTTGTGAAGGGAACATGATAGGCTGAAATGGCCGCCATGTGTACCTTCAAAGAGGAATGGCTAAGACCCAGGTCGAACAGATGATGTAGATACTCCAGCAGAAGCCCCGCTGAACAGGAGAAAGGTTCCACATTCTTGGAAGCGGCCCAAATAGTGAATCTTCAACTTCATAGCATAAGTGGATCTAGTGGAGGTTTTCTGGCCTCCACTAAAATCTCTACCACTTTGGGAGACACTCCAAAAACAGGATTGAGCTAGATCTGCAGGAGCCATGCATACACAGTTGAAGGGATCTGGAGGCACAGGATGGACCAGGTCCCCAGATCCTGGGTCAACAGACCTCGAGATAGAGGAAGAGGAAGAGGAGGATCCTCTGAATATTGTTGTAGAAGAGAACCAGATTTGCCTGGGCCAGAAAGAGGCGATCAGAATCATTCTTGCTCCTTCTGAAGCTAGTTTCTGCAACACTTTCGTGAGATAAGAGGAATTGGGGAAAGGCATAAGCAGAATCTAACATAAACATAAACAGATCTAACACACCTCTTTAACCTATCCTAAACTCTAGCTCTATTCCCACACTGTGGAAGACAGCCAAGTGGTTCCCCTTCTAAAATCAGGGGACCCTATGGATCTTAATAATTACAGGCCCATTTCCATTCTACCAGTGCTATCCAAGATGCTGGAGAAGTAGTGAGTAATCAGTTAAGGAGTATCTTGACAATGCTAACCTCCAAACCCAGCTCAATCTGGATTCAGGGCCAAGCATAGCACTATCACTGCACTAGCCAAGGTCACAAATGACTGGCAATCCGAATTAGATAAAAAGAATAATGTCTGTGCAGTATTCCTGGACCTGAGCAAAGACATTCGATACTGTGGACCACGAGCTACTACTTTCATCCCTGTACTCCATTGGCCTAGATCCATCCTCCCTTAAGTGGTTCAGATGCTATCTCACCGGTAGGTCACAGCAGGTAAAAGCTGAAGGTGACCTATCCCCATAAAACCACTGTCAAGAGGAGTCCCCAAGGTTCTATTCTGGGTCCTATCCTTTTGCCATTTATATAAATAACATTGATTCAACCCTTACCAATTCCTCTGTACACCTCTTTGCTGATGACGCACTGTTCTGTATGTCAGCAACCCTTCACCTGCAGCTGCATTGAAATCCTACAAACAGAATTCTCCCTTGCTACAATATCAGCTACTCGAGAAAAAGCTTCTGTTAAATGCAAAGAAAACTAAAGCAATGATGTTCACAAATCAAAGCTCCACCAGCACATCCTCTCCAATCATTCTCCCCAGCTATGCACTATACTTGAGAAAAATCTGGATGTGCAAAGAAAACTTCAAATACCTAGGTGTGTGGATTGACAACAGACTTGATTTCACTCATCATTTAGAAGAACTATTAAAAAAGCTTTGCCAAAAACTTGGCCTTCTATAGATTAAAACCCTTCTAAACAGAGACTCAAAGATGAAGAGTTAGTCCAGGCCATTTTTCTATCAGTTGTTGACTACACAGACTTCCTTTATAGTCACTGCCCCATCTCCTACCATCACAAAGTTGGATACCTTATATCATAGAACAATAAGGTTCATTACAGATCTGCCATCTAATACTCATCATTGCTCTCTTTATGCTGCAGTTGGGTGGGTTTCCCTTCACCTCAGAAGGAACAGAAATGCAGCACTATGGATTACAGGCGTTGTCAAAAAAACTCAAACTATATCCTGGACTGCTTCATCAGACCTCTCCTAGCTCCTATGCCCTAAGAAGCAACAACATCATCCTGCTCAAATTGCCCAAATTCAACACCAGGCTAGGGAGGCGCAATCAGCTATTCTCTAGCTATAGCATGGAACACCTACAAAAATCCCTAAAACTGTCCAATATCATTCCATTTGCATCCTTTAAACAGCATTGTACAGTCTTCTTCACAGAGAAATGCAATTGCTACCACTAGAGCTAGCATTGTCATCTCACAAATCTCCTTCAAAACCATATATGGCATATTCCTTCAGACAGACACCCCATCTTATGACACCCAGTAATACCTTCACCATCCTAGTATTACATTATGTTGAGTGTCTGCCATCCCCCCACTGGGATATGTATATACTGTACATACTGTAAATAATAAGCAACTTTCCTGTAACTGTTTTTTATCATGTGAATTTTACTGTACATCACTGTGTTTATTAACATTATTTTTCCCTGTATGTATAACTGCCTTATATAAGTGTATGATGTATCTGTTGTGTATCAACTATTGAACCTTGACCTTATCAGGTCCATCTTGTAAATGAGCCTTGCTCAATGATGTTCGCCTGAATAAATAAAGATTTGATGATGATGATGATGATGAATCTGTCCTTCCAGTCTAGAGACAGAGCGTTGATCCAGAAAGCGCCTCGCTCTGGAACGAGCGGGCAGAAGGTGGGAAGTTTTGCGTTTGGGGGGGATGCGAACAGGTTGAACTGTGGTGTTCCCCAAAGTTGGAAGATATTATCTAGGACCTCTTGGTCCAGTTCCCACTCAAGAGTCAGAGCAGAAGAGCGACTTAGCTAGTCTGCCAGGGTGTTGTCGACTCCTGGAACTTAAATCGCCGTGAGGTGAAGGTCGTGTTGTGTTGCCCAATCCCAAACCCTCATAGCCTCACTGCATAGAGGTGGGACCGAATCCCTCCTGCTTGTTAATACCACACCACACATGCTGTCGGTGGCGGGAAGGATGTATTGGTGAAGGGCTTGGGCGTGACAACACTGCCGAAGCTTGAGCACATTGATGTGGAGAGCTTGTTCTAGCCTGGACATGGAGGCCCTGGGTCCGATGAGGGCCTAGATGGGCTCCCCAACCTTCGCCTGAGGCATCTGTGGTTAGAGTCTGGGAAGGGGGAGGATGAAAGAAAGGAACCCCCCCAAAACAGGTTCTCTCAAACCATCCACCATTGTAAGTCTCACATCATCGGCGAGGAGATCAGAACTGAGTGATCTACATCGTCCATTAGCTGATCCCACTGAGAGCGTAGAGTCCACTGAGAGATCCTCATGTGGAGTCGAGCGCGAGGGACCGTCAGGATAGCAGCCGCCATGAGCACGAGAAGGCGAAGGACCGACCTCGCTGAGACCATCCTGCGGTCGGACAACAGACGTATCTGGGTCTAAAGGGAGGCCGCCCTGTCCGGAGGCAGGAAGGCCTTGCCCATGGTCGTACTGAGGATCGCCCCAATAAACTGTAGCCTCTGGGATGGGTCCAGATGAGACTTGGAATGGTTGATGGTAAAACCCAGGCAGGCAAAGACCTGCTGGGTAAGGGAGAGGAATCGCAGGAGTTCCTCCCTGGACGAGGCCACCAGGAGCCAGTCGTCCAGGTAAGGGAAAACCTGTACTCCCTTGGTATGCAGGTGTGCCGCCACCACTGCCGGGCATTTGGTAAATACTCGGGGGGGCCGAGGATAGACCAAATGGGAGTGCCTTGAACTGGTAGTGGTCCCCCTGGAACACAAAACGAAGGTATTTGAGATGAGATGGGTGAATGGGAGTGTGCAAATAAGCATCCTGCATATCCAGAGCACAAAGCCATTGACCTAGAAGGAGGAGGGGCAGAAGGCTCTGCAAAGAGAGCATCCTGAACCTTTTGTACTCTACATAAAGATACAGGGAACTGAGATCTAAAATCGGTCTGAGATCTCCCGTCTTCTTTGGGACCAGGAAGAAATGAGAATAGTAACCCGTCCCCTGAAGATGAAGGGGGACGGGCTCTATCACTTGCTTCAGCAGAACAGCTGAGATTTCCTCCTGGACCAAGGGAAGATGTTCCCGTGAATATGGACGAAATCAGAGGGGGGAAGGGGGGTGGCGGGATGGTTTCTGAAGAAACTCTATTGAGTGTCCTTCTGCTATGAGCTGGAGCACCTAAGAATCCGTGGTTATCCTCTCCCATTCTGGAAGGTGAAGGGAAAACCTCCCTCCTACTGGTTCCTCCGGGGAGTCCGGAGGCAGTGGGAGAGGAAAGGAGTCAGGTGGTGTGGGGCAGCGCTGCAGCTGAAGCACCCGCTGCTTTTTTGGGCAGGGGGGCTTAGCAGCCATGGGGGCCCGACGTTTTGTGGCCCGCCTTCCCTGGGGTTTCGCCTTTGGCCGATTCCGTCTGTGAAAGGGATGGTGCTGCTGCTGCTGATGGGGACGGTACATGGAAACAACTGACTTCAGAGACGTCCCCTTCTCTTGCAAATCGGTAATGATGTCTTTGACATCACCCCTGAAAAGCACCGACCTCCGGAAAGGTGCTTCCTGGATAGCAGATTGCACCTCCGGGACCAGACCTGACAGGCGGAGCCAAGCATGACGCCGTAGGCTTACGGCAAAAGCTGAGCTCTGCCCAGCAGTGTCCACTGCGTCGTATGTATACGTAGCATGTGTCGACTGGCAGAACGAGCAGAGCAAGCGAGATCAGCAACTCCTGTTTGACTTGGGAGTCAGGCAAGGAGTCAAGCATGGCTTCCGCCTGAGTAAGGATGGCCTTCTGGTAGTCCCCCATGTGGCCGACATAGTTCAGGGCACTAATCCCCAGTGTGGAGGAAGCATTAATCTTTCTCCCATACTGGTCCAGAAGGCGAGATTCCTTATCAGGAGGTGACAAGCTAAGATGTTTAGGGTTCGCTGACCGTCCATAAGTGGCGCTAATCACGACCGAGTCGGCACGAGAGTGAGAATCCAGGAACGCAACACCCTCTGGAGCCTGATATAGCCTGTTCATCTTCCTAGGAAGTGGAGCTAAGGCCGACGGTTGTTTCCATATCATGGTGACAAGGTTGGTGTGAGGCTCTATCCAGGGTGGCACTAATGTAGGAGCTGTCATGGGCAGATCCAGATGTTCAGCAAGCTTCAGATGCTGAGGATCTGGTTCCAAACAGCGCCACTGATGATCCTCCTGGATTTTTCTAAGCAACTCCGTAAAAGAAGGATCCTCCGGAGAACTTGGGAGGGTCCTTGGCCAGGGCTCCTGGCGGAGTGAGGCTCGTCGCCTCTCTCGGAGCAGCCATCGGAAGAGTCCGAGGAGCTCAAGAGTGAAAAGGAGGATGAAGAAGAGAAGACTCCTTTCCTGACCAGGAAACAGGCCCCAGGGGGTCCCGAGGATCCGTATCCTGCCCCTCTGGGATCAGACAGAACCGGGAGTCCGGAGGTGGTGAGGGGTGTGCGCCTGAGGCGCAGGGAACCTGGGATGGCACCGTCGCCAGAAGCGGTTCTCGACCTCTTTGGTGAGCTGAGCCTGGCCTCAAGCGCACCAGAAGCAGAAGTCTCCTGCAGATCCACCGGCGGCTGCAAGGGCAGTGGAGGAGGGAGGAGGAGGAGGCGGATAAGAATGGATTATACCCATGGGGTACTCAAAACCTGGCTGCGGGTAAGCCGGCATCGGGTGATGACGCTAACGAGTACTGCGCGCCGGGAAGCCCAGCGCCGGGTACTGTGGCGCGGATACAGCGTTCCCAGGTACGACGAGATAAGACGGAGGATACCCGGAAGCCAGGGGCTGCCTGAGCAGGCGGCCCGCGGAACCTCACGGACAGGTCCGTAGTGGAGGCCAGAGGAGGGAGGCTCGATGGGGCAGAAAGATCTCCTGAGTCGGTAAGACCAGCGTCAGGGCAGATGGCGGAGGCCCTGACGCCGGAGGTACCGACATCGGAGCCGGTGTCCGGGGAGCCGACGTCAGGTCCGGCGCTCCAGATGGAGGAAGGACTGACTGAAGCAAAAGATTCCCAGCTTCGCCCGGGGAACGGAGGGGGAAAAGTCCCTGGGTTCAGATTTGGGGGACTCTGGTTCCCCAGATGGCAGCGAAGGCTGCGGTGAACTGGGCATGACGGACGTAGGTTGGTCCGTTGTCAGTTCCTTCGCCGGCCGGACGTTGGATAAGCTGTCGTGAGGCGTAGAGGCGAGCTCTCGGCGGGCGCCGGAGGAGCCGGCGTCCGACTTATGAGAGCCATCACGGAGACAGGTGAGAGGATGGGTCGGCCTGGTCCGTGGGAAGGGCTGTGCATCGCCCTGGAGGGTCGGACGTCTTACCAGCCCTCTTGGCGGATGTCAAAGGCCAAAGCCTGGCTTGCGGGTTGCCCACGATGGTGAGCCGCATACCTGTGGCTGAACCAGGGGCGGAAGCCTCAGCTGCCCGGGCGCCTGCAAAGGCTAGCCCCGAGCCGATGCCGCTCAGAGACCTCCGAGGTGGCCATCGAGGAGCGATCCCAGGAGGATGTTACCTGCTTCCCAGGGACTCTCGAGGAGGCGGGTGGAAAGCCTTTGTCCCAGTGTGTCTCCTTGTCCTTCTTCTTTCGATGGCCTTGGGAAGTGGATGCCTGCCTGAGTTTTTTAAGCTCCTTCTCCATAGAGCTCATTTCTTCTTGAGAATATGGACTTCGGGATAGCTGCAGCCTTTTTAGGAGTAGCGTTAAAGCTTAGGCAATGCTGGCACTTCTTGACCGGATGATCGGGGCCCTAGGCAGAACAGGCACAGGGAGTGGCCGCCCCAGCGATAGTTAGGCCGCACAACGCACTTATTCTTGTGCTCAGAGGGTGTAGGGATGATACACCAACGTGAGTACTGATGTTAGTCGAAAAGAAAAATCACTCACCTTAGTAATGTTTCCTCTAATGGAGTCTTGCTGCATTCTGACTATAGCAGTGATCTCCAACCTTTGAAGTGCCCCGGAGAACAAAGAGTTAACTTTCCATGCAAGGTATGGAACGCTGAGCTCGAGCTCAGTTGAAGTCTCTGTCTGCTGCTGTTTGAACCCCAACTGCCAGATCTTTACGAGCTATGCTCACTGGGCATTCTGTGTGGAAACTGTAAACTCACACTAGTCAACTGGCAACTAAATTTAATAAAAAGGGTTTTTTTGGTTTCAAAGCAAAGACTCAAGTCAGGAAACCCAAAAAACAAAACACAACACACACCCAAAATAAATGAGGGTGAGAAAAGGGGACACCTCTAGGTGCCAACACTGCTCCTGCCCACCCACATCCCAAAAAACAGGTTATGAGAGGGAAGGTGGGGAGGGGGTCAGAATACAGCAAGACTCCATTAGAGGAAACAACATTACTAAGGTGAGTAATTTTTTCTTCAAACAACATGAAGTCTTGCTGTATTCTGACTATTGCAGACTACCAAGCAGTACCTCCATGGAGGAGGGACAGAACCTACTTTGGGAATAGGCTCCGATGTACTGCTGTGCAAAACCGAGCATCACTCCTAGCCTGGATATCCAGAGAGTAATGCTTGGTAAAAGTTTGGACTGTTTTCCAGGTGGCTGCTTGACAGATCTCTAAGATAGGAATATCCGGCAGCAGCATGGAAGCAGCTGTACCTCTAGTAGAGTGAGCCTTCAGGCCTGAGGGTGGGGTCCTACCCAATTTTCATAGCAGAATTGTATACAAGAGACAATCCACCTGGCAACAGATCTTTTAGTGGCAGGTTTTCCCTTACCTACCTCACCATAAGTGAGGAACAATTGGAGCGAGTCAAACCTGTGACCTTTGGTGCGCTCTATTCAGTAGCTAAGGGCCCTATTCACGTCCAGGCTGTGCAGCCTCCTCTCTCCAGAGGAGGAATGGTCAGTGAAGAAAACAGGAAGAGACATAGACTGGTTAAGGTGGAAATCTGAGACCACCTTAGGCAAAAATGTCCTCTTAGTTCTTTGGACCACCTTATCTCTATGAAAAGAGATAAAATCAGGCTTCACTGACAGGGCCTGTAATTCACTGATGCGTCTGGCAGAGGTAATGGCTACCAAAAACACAGTTTTCCAAGTAAAGTACTTAAATTCTGCAAAGGACAAAGGCTCAAAAGGGGGGTAGCATAAGCTGAGCAATGCAAACATTTAGGTGCCAAGCAGGAGCAGGGTCCCTGAAGGGAGGATTGGTATGCAAAAATTCCTTGAAGAATTTGCAAAATGCAGGATGAGCTGAAAGAGAAGAGGGCTTACCTACTGACAAAAAAGCAGAAACAACTGCTAAATGTACTTTGAGTGTAGCTGGTCTGAGTCCCAAGCTATTGAGATGAACCATATAATCCAGGACTGTAGGCAATCCAGCAGACTCTGGAGAAATATGCTTACCAGAGCACCAAATAGTGAACTGCTTCCATTTGGAGTTGTAAATCTTTCTGGTGGAAGGCTTTCGAGAAGCCTTTAGAATATCCAAAACACCTTGAGAGAGATGCAGATCAGCAAACTCTAACTCTTCAAGAGCCAGGCCTTGAGATTGAGAGATTTGAGATTCGGATACCAAACCTTCCCCTGAGAGGATGTCAACAGGTTGTAATTCCTGGGAAGAGACAGGGGGAGGTAGACTGCTAAGGACAGCAACAGTGGGTACCAGGGCTGTCTGGCCCAGTCTGGAGCAATCAGAATCACTTTGCAGGGTTGAGACCTGATTTTAACTAGTACCTTGAACAGGAGAGGGAAGGGAGGGAGGGAAGCATACAGAAACGTCCCTTCCCAATTGAGAACTAGAGCATCCAGAGGGACTGAGCCCAATACTGGGGGTCTGCAGCGAAAAAGGGGAAGTTAGTGATTGTCTGGGGCTGCAAAAAGATCTATCTGTGGAGTGCCCCATCTGGAGAAAATCACCTTCAAAATTAGGGGATCTAGGGACCATTCGTGATGGCCCTGAGATATCCTGCTGAGAGCATCTGCCAGGACATTGTCCTTCCCTGGGAGGTGCACTGCTGTCAGAGAAGTTTGCAGGGAATAGGTCTGAGACCACAACTTCACTGCTTCTGTGCACAAGGTCGGAGACAGAGTGCCCCCTTGCTTGCTGATGTACCACATTGTGGTGGTAGTGTCTGTTCTGATCTGGACTACTCTGTTCTGAACAGACTTGGAAAAAACTTTCAGTGCCAGAAACACTGCTCTGAGTTCCAAGAGATTGATGTGAAGCAGAGATTCTTGAGGTGACCACAGCTCTTGGGTGGTCAGATCCCCCAAGTGGGCTCCCCACCCCAAGAGGGAGGCATCTGTAGTAAGGATTAGAGAATGAGAATGAGTGACAAAAGGAATTCTGTGCCTTAGATTGTCCTGAACCTGCCACCATTGCAAAGCCTGGATCAGGGTTCCAGTCACTGGGACTAGTTTGGTCAGGGGATACTTTCTCTGGGACCAGAATGTTCTCAAGTGGAACTGAATGTCCCTCATCTGAAACCTTGCCCCCAGGACCACTGCCGTAGAGGCTGCCATGTGGCCCAGGAGCTGCAAGACGTGCCTTGCTGGTCGAGACACCTGAAGGGTGAAAGAAGAGGCCAGTTTTACTAGTGTCCTTGCCCTGTCCAGGGGAAGGAAGGCCTTTGCTCTTATTGTATTGAGCTCCGCCCCTATAAAGGTGAGGAGCTGCACTGGTTCCTGAACTGACTTTGGAAGATTTAGGAGGAATCCTAAGGAAGTGAGCAGTTGCTGAGTTATCTGCAGATGTGACTTGACTTGGTCCGGGGACTGACCCACTATGAGCCAGTCGTCCAGGTATGGAAAGACGGAGATCTTTTTTCTCCTTAGAAAAGCAACCGCTACTGTCAGGCACTTTGTGAACACCCTTGGGGCTGATGTTAGACCAAAGGGCAGTGCTCTGAATTGATAGTGGTCTGAGGGCAACTCGAACCTGAGGTACTTTCTGTGGGAGCACCTGATGGGAATGTGAAAATAGGTATCCTTGAAGTCCAGGGAGGCTAGCCAGTCCCCTGGCCTTAGAGAGGGCAGAATTATTCCCAGAGTCACCATTTTGAATTTTGGCTTTAAAAGGTGCTTGTTTAAATATCTCAGATCCAGGATGGGCCGCCATCCTCCTGTCTTTTTGGTGGTTAGGAAGTACCTGGAGTACAATCATTTTCTCCTGTGTAGGGCTGGAACCCTTTCTATGGCTCTGAGAGCCAAGAGGGAAGAGACCTCTGCCACTAGGGCAAGGGCCTCTGAAGGATTTGCAGGTGGAAAGGATCTGGTTCTCATCTTGGGAAATTTTTTGAAGCTGAGAACCAGTCACTGGCTTGCTACTTCCAGGACCCACTTGTCTGATGTTAAAGACTTCCAGTCCTGGACAAAGTAAGCCAGCCTGCCCCCTACAGGTAGTGGAGAATCGGCCCGGGCAGACCCATCAGGGTGTCTGCTTGGCAGGGGCTTTAGGCTGACGGGTGGAAGCAGGTCAGCTCTTACCCCGTCTGCCTCTCCCTCTAAAGAACCCCCTCTGAACAAAAGCAGAAGAGGAGGACTGGGCTTGGTAAAAACGCCAATGAAAGGGCCTGCCCCTGCCCCTGGAATGCTGCCTCTGAGGAGTGGCTTGCCTTTCTTTGGCCTGAGCACTCCTGTAGGTGGTGCTGTACTCATCCATCTTCTTCATGTGATTCTCTGTCTGCTCCCTAAACAGAGAATTACCAATGACAGGAAAATCCATGGCCTTAGCTTGGGTATCCTGTGATAGGCTAGTACATCTGAGCCAAGCCATCCTCCGAAGGGCCACAGATGTCGCCATGACTCTAGATGAAACATCACGGAGTCCACAGCAGCATGAAATTGCACCTTTGATGCCTCAATCCCATCGCAGCCACCGCTTCAGCTCCTGGCAAGCTGGTCAGGGGCCTGTTTAGCTAGAGCCATCACAGTGTCCCACCTGGACTTCTGGTATCTAGCTGTGTAGGCCATATAATTAGCCTGCCTGAGTCCCAAAGATGCTGCCATGTACTGTTTCTTTGCCATGGTATGAATCCTCCTGGAGTCCTTATCTGGGGGTGTGAAGCCAAGGAATACTTGCCTTATCACAGGCAGCAGCCTGCACTACCCAACATGGCTGCATTGCTGGGAAAGGAACTCCGTGTCTGAGCATGAAAGAGTATACCTCTTGTCCAATCTTCTGTCCACAGGAGGTATGGAATTAGGAGTTTTAAAATTTTAAATGTCTGTTTCCCAAAAGACTTATGGAGGAACAGACAATCTCCTGGACTCTGGGATGTCCATCATATAAACAATCAGGCTCCTCCTGATCCTCTACTGCTTCTTCCATAGTAAGCTGGAGGGTTTCAGCCACTTTTTGTAAAACATATGTAACCCCTAGATGGCGCTATCCCAGGGCTACTACCCCTGCCTGATTTGCCACTAACAGGGTGAGGGCCTGGATCAATGGCGGGTGCCTCCACCCAGAGGTCAGGGTTTGCAATAGTTAAACTAACTTGGTCACAGCCCTCTGGGACACTGCAACCCCCTTTCTTCCCACTAGTGGCCCACACAATATATCAAATTACCTTCACAGGATACACTTACCCCAGGACTGGTTCCGGCACTGGGACCTCCTGTGAAATGAGATACAGTGCAACAATCACAGTACAGTACTTTAACATAGACAAATACCTCAGGCAGTATAACTTTGCTGAAACAAGCAGCTCTGATTTATTTAGGGGATATAACAGGACAGGGAAAATCAGGTTAATTAGCTTATCACTCTACTCATCTACCTATGGCTCTGTGCACAGGCCTATCCCTATCAGTTACTGTCCCTGGGTACCCAAGCCTAGTGGCTAGTCCAAACCGTGGCAGCTGGTAGGGGCCCTTTCACACAGAGAAAAGGAAAATTAAACAGTCAGCAGTACAGTAATTCCATTTGGATTTAATGTGGCAATTCAACAGGAGCAACCTGAATTAGTACTCTACGACCTCCAAACAAGATAGGGTCCTTCAATGTCAGCAGGGCTACTCTTGAGCTCCAAGAGACTCCTCACACATTTATATGGTAAACAGTCACAGGCAAAAGTCACTTAATGGCAGCAGGATTCACTTGAGGTACACAACCTCTTCACACATTTATATGGTAAAAGAAAGCACTATACCAGGCAGACTGCATCTGTATCCGATCGCAATTACTGCACAATACCCAGGAGAACACACAGCAGATTCAGTTCCTGACAGACCGAGTGCAATTCCATAATTCCTCCAGTCTTCTACAGGGTGAGCCTGGCCTCTACTCTTCAGATATCCTTTGATTCTCTTCACAGGGCCAGGATTCAGTCCTAACAAGCAGTTACACAAGCTGCAGATCGGAACTCTGGACCTACACATGTTTTTGACTAAAACTGTGCACTGAAGAGCACAGGGTTTCTTTCCCCTTCACTGCCAGAACTAAACTGAAACTCCAACAGACAAAACCGGGCACTTCCTTTGAGTTCCTCCCAGTTCTTGACTGGATTGGCTGTCACTCACAATAGACTGCTGCTGTTGGTCCAAAAAGGCGCCGAAGTCTGAACTACATCTCCCAGAGTCACTGCCCATACAATCCTCTTGTGGCTGGCGCAGATTACGAGTCCAAGTTCTGATTCGTCCAAGGCACCATTTTAGAGCTAGCTTACCCCACACTGATTGGTCCAGTTCAGCAGTTCAAAACCAGAATGGGGAACTAGGCAGACACAGTTCTGACTGCAAAGAAAGCAGGTTAGACAAACTGTAATTTCATTATTACTCTAAATGATTTCTGGCAAACAGTTACATCTTTCAGATAGGTTCCCTTTGCACTCCTAGTGACTGCAAAAATGGAGTGAATTGGCAGCAGCTCGAGTGGTACTCAAACAGAGAAGCACACAGTCCCCCCATATAAACTAATTATGTCTGCAAGCAGACAGCTCTTAAAGAGACAGTACCAGAGGCTCTAAAAACACTCACTGATAAATGGCTTAAACTCCAAACACCATTCAGGCTTGGAGCATTCAAGCAAGCTCCTGGAAGTCTTTTGGGAACCCCCATTTGCAGGGGGGTTACACATAAAGTGTGAAGGGAACTCAGAAAGCCTAGGAGGAGAAACACCTGAAGGTCTGTCTGGAGAGATGTCCGGGTCAATGGGCACATCCAGACTTTCATAATCACCATCACTATCTTCATAGTCTTCCTCCTCCGGTTCATAAAATTCTTCTAAAGTATAATTTGAAACCGAGAGAAAAAACAACACTTTAACTGCCTTTTTTGAACCGAGCGAAGGAGAAATCTCCGGAGTGACTGTTCAGTGAGGTGGAGTAAAGAATCTGGCGGTTGGGGTTCAAACAACAGCAGACAGAGGCTTCAACTGAGCTCGAGCTCAGCGTTCCATGCCTGGCATGGAAAGTTAACTCTTTCATCTCTGGGGCAGTTCGATAGTGCAATAGTCAGAATACAGCAAGACTTCATGTTGTTTGAAAATAAAGTTTTTTTCGGTAAAAAAACGACGAAGGAAGGGCTGACGAAGCACAAACTTTTCCACGAGGTGCTGCACGAGCTAACGGCAGGGAAAGAACTGGAAGGTGGGCGTCTGGAACCGCCCCTTTATACCGACGTCTCCTGATGCCAGTCACCTGATGTGGGGGCGGTCCCTTGCCAGGGACTGCTAGCTAAAAATTTTTCCGTGGGGTCCTGCCGCCTGCCGGCATCAGTCCTATATGTAATTACCTACTGCAAGAGCCCTCTCAAAGTAAGATCTGACTTTGGTAGGTTGAGAAGGAATCCTAAAGAACTGTGCACTTGCTGGGTCACTTGCAGATGTGACTTGACTTGGTCTGGAGACTGACCTACTATGAGCCAGTTGTCCAAGTATGGGAAAATGGAAATCTTTTGTCTTCTTAGGAAGGCAACAACTACTGCCAGGCACTTTGTGAAGACCCTTGGGGCTGATGTTAGGCCAAAGGGCATTGCCCTGAATTGATAGTGGCCTGAGGGCAACTCGAACCTGGGGTACTTTCATTGGGAGCACCTGATGGGAATGTGAAAGTAGGCATCTTTGAGGTCCAGGGAGGCTAGCCAGTCCCCTGGCCTTAGAGAGGGAAGGATAATTCCCAGAGTTACCATTTTGAGAATTTTGGCTTCAACAGATGTTTGTTCAGATATCTTAGGTCCAGGATGGGTCACCACTGTCCTGTCTTCTTGGGGCTTAGGACGTACCTGGAGTACAATCCTTTGCCCTGTGTATGGTGAGAATTCTCCCTATAGCTCTGAGAGCTAGGAAAGAAGAAATCTCTCCCTCTAGGGCAAAGATCTCTGAGAGATTTGCAGGTGGAAAAGATCTGGCTCTCATCTTGGCAAATATTTGAAGCTGAGAACCAGTCCCTGGCTTACTACTTCCAGGACCCACTTGTCTGATGTAAGAGACATCCAGTTCTGGGCAAAGTAAGCCAGCCTGCCCCCTACTGGTATAGGAGAATTGACCTGGGCAGACCCATCAGGGTGTCTGCTTGGCAGGGGCTTTAGGCTGAGGGGTGGATGCAGGCCTGCTCATCCCCCTTCTGCCTCTCCCTCTAAAGAACCCCCTCTACGAAAAGGAAGTAGAGGAGGCCTGGGCTTGGACTGCTGCTTTTGAGGAGTTGCTTGCCTTTCTTTGGCCTCAGCACTCCTGTAAGTGGTCCAGTACTCATCCATTTTCTTCATGTAATTCTCTATCTGCTCCCCAAACAGAGAATTACCAACTACAGGAAAATCCATGGCCTTAGCCTGGGTATCCTGTGAGAGGCTAGTACACCTGAGCCGAGCCATTCTCCAAAGAGCCACATATGTAGCCATGACTCTTGATGACACATCATTGGAGACCACAGCAGCATGAAACTGTACTTTCGATGCCTCAGTCCCATCTGCAGCCACCTGCTCCAGCTCCTTGGCAAGCTGGGTGGGCGCCTGTTTAGTCAGTGCCAGTACAGTGTCCCACCTGGACTTCTGGTACCTGGCTGTACAGGCCATATGGTTAGCTTGCGTGAGTCCCAAAGATGCTGCCATGTATTGTTTCTTTGCCATGGCATCAATCTTCCTGGAGTCCTTGTCTGGGGGGTGTGATGCCAAGGGAATGTTTGCCTTATCACAGGCAGCAGCCGGAACAACCCCAACATGGCTGTATTGCTGAAAAAGGAACTCTGTGTCTGAGCCTGAGAGAGTGTACCTCTTGTCCATTCGTCTGTCCACAGGAGGTATAGAATTAGGAGACTTAAGAATTTTTTGTGTCTGTTTCCCAAAAGATTTGTGGAGGGGAATAGACAGTCTCCTGGACTCTGGGATGTCCATCATCTCAACATAATCAGGCTCTTCCTGATCCTCTACTGCTTCCTCCACAGGAACCTGGAGGGTGTCAGCCACCTTTCTGTTGAACACGTAGTGTGAAGGGGACTCAGAAAGCCTAGGAGGAGAATCACTTGAAGGTCTGTCTGGGGAGATGTCCGGGTCAATAGGCACATCCACACTTTCACCATCACCATAATTATCCTCATACTCTCCCTCCTCCTCAAACTCCGGTTCATAAAATTCTTCCAAATTATAAACCGGAACCGGGGGAACCGACTGAACCGAGACCCTGCCAGATGGTGCTGGTTCGGTCGGAACTGAACTAAGTGATTGCATAATCCTAATCGCCTTGGCTATCTCCTCGGCGGTTGGAGTATGAGATTCTGAGTCCGAACCGGTTGATTTGTCTTTTCTTTTTGTTGGAACCCATTCTCGAATCTGACTCTCCTTTTTCCGGAGAAGTATTGCCCTGGTCACAGGACGCTCCTTCTGGTTCGGTCGGAACCGAACCGGGCTGGCCTTCTGGGTCAGCGGACTTCTCGGCCTCCCTTTCCCTCAGTCTACCTAATCTCTTTTCCAGGGTAGATTTGGGAAAATTCTTTCAAATTTGGCAGTCTGAATCAAGGTGGTCAAACCCCAGACAATAAACAAAGGTGGTATGGGGATCAGCCTTAGCAAAGACCTCCCTACACACACTGCAGTGTTGAAACCCAGCGGGCCCGTTTTTTTCTTGGGTTTCTCAGACATGGCCAACCTAACCAAAAGTACCCTTTTTCCGGCAATCCACCAGGCAAGACTCCCCTATCGGTTCCTGACTGTGTCACGGGTCTTGGAAAAAAACGTACTTAAAACCTGTTTTTTTTTTAGAACCGATACGGGCCGGTAACCGGACACTAAAGCAAAGCACAAGTTTTTTACCTCAAATTGATCAGTTCAGCCGAACCGATCCACAATTTACAAGTTCCACACAGAAAACAGAACAAAAACCTATCTAGCACTACGGTACCACAGACAGAGACTTGAACCAACTATGCAGAAATGAAAATTACGTACCTACCGTAATTCTTGATCTTCTTGGATGAGTCTCCACCACTCATTCACACTATTGGGATCTGTGCCAGAGGCACTAGGACCCAGCGGGAGCAAACTTTTTTGCTGGAGGGCCAGCGCCAGAGATGGAGCCGCGAGGAGCGGCACCGCGAGCCTCAGCTCGTGCGGTAATGACTATCTAGGCGTCGACCCTCCAACCGCCTCAGTACCTTTTTTACCGAGGAGGTGCAGCATAACTAACCTAGAAGGATAGCCTAACCAAAAACCGGACATAAGGTAGTCCGGGCGACCCGTATAAGAAGGGTCAACAAAGAAGTCTTCACAGCCTAAAGATTTGAGGGAGTGAAGACCAACAATAGAGGTGAGCTCAGGGGACGGAGGGTGGGCATGTGAATGAGTGATGGAGACTCGTCCAAGAAGATCAAGAATTATGGTGAGTACGTAATTTTCATATCTTCCTGGACATAGTCTCCACCACTCATTCACACTATGGGAAATGCAGACTAATAATCCCCCGAGAGGGCGGCAGGAGAGACCAAGAGCTCACGTTTCTAGGACAGAAGTCCATTAAGGATGGCTCTGCCAAAGGAAGAATGTTGTCTGGCATGGACATCCAGTGCATAATGTTTAACGAAAGTATACACTGAGCTTCAGGTGGCCGTGTTGCAAATATCTGCAATGGGCACGTTGCAGATTTCCGCCAGGGATGCCGCGACCGCTCTAGTAGAGTGAGCGTAAACCCTGCCCTCCAACTTAACCTGCGCCATGGAATAGCAGTGGCGAAGGCATGCCACTAACCATATTGAGATACATCTGATAGTGACAGGTCGACCCAGCCGGTCTCGCTGAAGCAAACAAACAGTTGTTGAGCTTTGCGAAAGTCCTTGGTTCTATCTAGATAGAAACGCAAAGCTCTCTTAATGTCCAAGGAATGAAGAGATCGTTCTCCTTCATTTTGGAAGTCTGCAAAGTAAGAGGGAAGGACCAAAGTTTGGTTTAGATGAAATTCTGACACAACCTTAGGAAGATATTTAGGATGAGTCCTAAGGACTACTTTGTCCTTATGGAACACAGTATACAGAGGGTCTGTGACCAGGGCATGTATCTCAGAGACCCTGCGGGCTGAGGTAATGGCCACTTAGAAGGCTGTCTTCCAGGTGAGAAATTTTAGCTCACAGGTAGCCAGAGGTTCGAAAGGTTTCCGAGTGAGCATGTCTAACACAAGATTAATGTCCCAGGCTGCAACTGGACGTCTTGTAGGAGGTCTGGTATGCAGAATTCCTTTAAGAAACCTCTTAACCACAGGTAACTGAGCCAGAGATAAGGAAAAAAAACAGCTCGTGATACGCTGAAATGGCACTAAGGTGAACTTTGACTGTAGAGTACTGTAGACCTGAATTTGAGAGGTTTAAGAGGTACTCCAGAACTTTATCTGGTGGGCAGGAAAAGGGATTCAAAGAGGACTTTGCACACCAGAGCGAAAAACGCCTCCATTTGGCTGTGTAAGTTTTCCTAGTGGCTGGTTTCCATGCAGCCAGAAGAATATCTGAAACCCTTCAAGAGACATTGAACTGGTTTACTTCTACCTCTTCAGGAGCCAAGCGTGAAGGTGAAGCGATCTCAAGTTGGGATGGACCACAGGCCCCTGAGTCAAGAGGTTTGTCTGAAGGGGGAGTGGTCTCGGAGGAACTGCCAACATATTGTTGAGTAGTGGAAACCACAGCTGTCAAGGCCAGAAGGGAGCAATAAGGATCATTTTGTCCCCCTGGGATTCGAACTTAAGGAGTACCCTCTGAATTAGAGGAAGAGGTGGAAAGGCGTAAAGAAAGTGTTTTGTCCACTGCAGCCTGAATGCATCTTGACAGAAAATGCCAGGCCCTGGATTTCTGGAGCAGAAGAGAGGCAGTTTTGCATTGAGTGGGGATGCAAAAAGGTCCAGGTCTGGAGTTCCCCACTCTCTGAATAGTGACTGAACTACGGTTGAGTCGAGAGACCATTCGTGAGGATCAATCTCTGTTCAGCTGAGACGGTCTGCCAGTTCATTCTGTATTCCCGGTAGGTAGACCACTTGAATTAGAGCCTTGTGCTCCAAGCACCATTCCCACACCTCTCATTGCTTCCCTGCATAAGAGGTAAGAGTGAGCACCGCCCTGCTTATTGATGTAGTACATCACTGCTTTGTTGTCTGTTTGAAGGAGAATGTTCTTGTGACAGAGAATGTCCTTCAACGCTTGGACCGCATAAAGGACGGCTCTCATTTCTAGGACATTTATGTGAAGCTGGGACTCGACCTGAGTCCACGCACCTTGAGTATGGAGAGCCTGACAGTGAGCTCCCAACCCCATCAGGGATGCGTCTGTGGTAATGGAAATCTGATGATTCAGAGGAGCAAAGGGATACCCTTCCAGGAGATTGCTCTCTCTTGAGTCCACCAGGTGAGCAACTTCTTTAGAGGTTCTGCCACTTTGATGGGATAGGACTGCGGGTCAGCGGTTGGGGACCACTGAGTACTGAGCATCCACTGAGAAGTTCTCATTTGCAGACGTGCTAGGGGTACAGTGAACACCGAGGATGCCATGAGACCTAGCATCCATTGCATCAAGAGAGCTAGGACTGAGTAGTTTTCCGCGATGAGACGGGCCATCTGAAGGATATCGTTCCTCCTGTCCTCTAGAAGAAAAGTCTTCGCACAGGAGGTGTCCAGAAGAGTCCCTATAAAAAGGAGCCTCTGGGAGGGCTGCAACTGCGATTTTGAGGTTCAGCAGAACTCCATGGACGTGAGGAAGGGAGAAGCCATATCTACGGCGTCCAGAGTTCCCTGCCTGGAAGGACTTGCCAGAAGCCAATCGTCCAGATAAGGGAACACCTGTATTCCGATCTTTCTGAGGTGCGCTGCAAGAACTGCACAACACTTTGTAAAAACCCGTGGCACCGAGGATAGCTCAAAGGGCAGGACTCTGAACTGATAATGCTGTCCCAGAGCCACAAACCTCAGGAATTTGTTATGCCTTGGGTGAATAGAAATGTGCTGGTAAGCATCCTGCATGTCTAGGGAGGCTAGCCAGTCGTGTTGATGAAGCAAAGGTAACAAGGTTCCTAGAGAAATCATTTTGAATTTCTCCTTGGGCAGAAATTTGTTTAGTTTTCTGAGATCCAAAATGGGGCGCATGCCCCCGTTTCTTTGGAACCAGAAAGTAATGGGAGTAGAACCCTGTGTTCCATTGATGCAGCGGCACTACTTCTACTGCCCTGTTGTTCAGAAGGCCCTGAATCCCGGCAGCGAGAAGGTCTGACTGAAGGGTTGACAGTCTGGACTGTCGTTTGGGGGGACAATCCGGAGGGGTCTCCACAAGACTGAGTGAATACCCCTGGCGGATTATCCGAAGGACCCATTTGTCTGAGGTTATGAACTTCCACTGATTGTAGAAGTGCATCAGACGACCTCCCACCACTGAGGAAAAGTCCACCTCGGGCAGTTGAGATGGGACTTGGGCCAGAAACTCATAAGGTGGTGCTGGGCGCTTTGGGCCCTTGCGCTTTCTGTTGTGTTTTCTTTTGAGGTTGGGAAGTTTGATTTTTATGGAAACTTCCTCTGCCTCGAAAGGACTGATGGTTATGAAACTGGCGTTTATTGACACTCCCTCGAGAGGGGACAGAAGGAGGTCGAGCCAACTTAATGGCTGACCTAGTCTTTTGCGTAGCTTCTAGAGCCTGTTCTACCTGAGGACCGAAAAGATAGGCACCATCAAAAGGCAACGCCATTACCTGCTGCTGCGCGTCATTCATGAAGCCTGAAGTGCGCAGCCAGGAATGACGGCGGGTACAAATACCAGTGGCGGCCGCTCGGGAAGCAGTGTTGAAAGCATCCATAGCTGCTTTAACCTGCTGGTTGTTAGATTCGATACCTCTGGTAACGGTTTGAAGAAGCTGTGGCTTTGTATCTGATTGTGGTAGAGCTTCAACCATGTGTTTGATAGAGTGCCAAAGGATATACTCATATTGAGAGAAATAGCCTTGGTAGCTGGCGATACGCATACTTAGGGTGGAGGCAGCAAAGACTCTCTTACCTAAGGTGTCTATCTTATGAGATTCTTTATTAATAGGTCGAGCTGTAGTAGTTTGGGGAAGGACGTCCTTATCACTCTCTGCCAGTACTACAATAGAATCCGCAAAGGCTTGAGACACCAAAATGGGTTGATCCTTGGGGGCTGAGTATTTCCTATCTATGGATTTAGCCACCAAAGGTGTGAGAGCAGGATTATTCCATACCATTTGAGACAGCGTCTCGAAGGAAGGATGAACCGGAGGAGTCAAATCCGTAGGGATCTCTGGAGCATGAAGGTATTGGAATCTTAACAATTTCTCAGGATCGATGTCTGTAGTCTGGAGAGAAAGAGTGGAAATAAAAGTTTTCAGCAGAGACTTAAAGGACAGGTCCTCGACCACAGGCTCTGCAGCAGGAATAGATCCTGCTTCATCCACTTCATCACCCAGCCGAAGGTCTGGGTCAGGCTCAATGTCGTCTCCTGACAGTCCAGGAGGGACTGTATGGACAGGAAAGGAGTGAAAATCAGAGGAAAAGGATGAAGGGAAAGAGTGAAAGGAGGAGCCCTGAAAAGCGGAAGACGCCCCAAGAGCCCCCGGTGCCGCGGAGGCGTACGGCGCTGAAGAAGCACACAGCACCAAGAACGGCGCTGAGGAGCCACATGGCACCAAAGATGGCACCGAGAAGTCAAACGGCACCAAAGACAGCGCAGAGAAGCTGCACGGTGCCAAAGACGGCGCCCGAAGGACAAACGATTACAACGGCACCTGGCATGCAGACAGGACGATCGGCCAAAGATATACTGAGTGTGCCATTGACAACTGAGGGCACTGAAAACACTCCAAGACTCCAAAAAACAGGATTTGAGGGTAAGGAGGGAAGAAGAGGAGGAGATAAAGGCATCGCTGTGGCCCCCTGTGCCGCAGCCATGTGAGAGGGGGAAACACCTAAGCGCGGAGTCGACCGCACCGAAGACGGTGCCACGCGACCAGGGAGGCTCAACAGCCCTACCTGGTCTCCCAAGAAGCCCAAAGGCCCCTGAGTGACCGAGTCAGGTAGCTGAACCAACCTCCGAGCCCATTGCTCCATAAGAGCGGCCCATTGATGAAACTGCTCATCTGAAGACCTACCAGCAGGCGGGGTAGGGCTCCGATGTTGAAGACGTCGGCTACCAGAAACAGAAGCTGGCGACTCGAAGGGAGACCAGCAACAACTAATAACCGACCGTCTATGCGGAAGGACGTATCAGAGGGTGACCTCGAGTGATGCCTTCTTGACCAGGGGTCAAGAAGAGCTCAGTCGAACGGTGCCAGAATGCGACCGTTTATTTTTACGCTTCCGAGGGGACCGCCCATCCCCTCGGGCACTGGACTGACCGTTGTCAGATCCCCCTTCCGGAGAAGGAGGCAGACCGGACCCAGCCCGACTGACTGAACAGCTTTCATACGAAGTCTCCCTACCATCACCTGACCTGCTTATGGTCGACTCCGTCAAAGTAGGCTGAGATTTCTTTTAAAAATAAGAATAAACTTAAGCGATACTTATTCGAGATATTACTACAAAATAACAAAACTGTAAACTATGCTGCTAGTTTGAAGTTTGACTCCCGGCGGGTGAACGTCGTCGTCACTGAAGCGCATTCGACAGCGGGAAAAAAGGAACTGAGGCGGTTGGAGGGTCAATACTGAGATAGTCATTACCACACGAGCTGAGGCTCGCGGTGCTGCTCCTCGCGGCTCCATCTCTGGCGCCGGCCCTCCAGCAAAAAAGTTTGCTCCCGCTGGGTCCTAGTGCCTCCGGCGCAGATCCCAATAGTATGAATGAGTGGTGGAGACTTATGTCCAGGAAGATACAACAATTCAGTAGAAACCGACCGAAAACCGACACTTCAACCAACTTTTGAAGCGAGCAGGAGAAATCTCCGGAGCGACTGTTCAGTGAGGCGGAGTAAAGAATCTGAAGGTTGCAGTTTGAACAACAACAGACAGGGGCTTCAACCGAGCTCGTGATGAACGTTCTATGCAAGGCATAGAAAAGTTAACCCTTTGATCTCTGGGGCAGTTGAAAGGCAGGACCTAACTGCAACAGTCAGAATACAGCAAGACTTCATGTTGTTTGAAGCAGGCAGCTGTTTGCACTAACTCTCTTTAATCTGGAAGTGTACAGGTAAAAACAGCAGAACACTTACCAAGCTGGTATTTTCTCTGAATGCTTCTGTCAACCCTGAAAAAAGAAGGAGGGTTTTCCAGAACCTACCTGTAGGTGTCTTCAGAGAGTTGTCAACTTCTTTGGAGAAGAGCAACCACCAGATCTACAAAGTCGTCATCCTCCACCTCTTTATCGGTGTCGGCCTGGAGGGAAAAGTCCAGGGAGTCCACAGGTTGAATATAAATGCCTCTTTATACCATAACCTGATTCAGCCTCCGGGTGACCGACTGGGATTAGTGGGCCCCGAGAGAAGTTCATGAAGAAAAATCCTCTCCTAAATAACTAATGGTAATAATAACAATAACATTCTTGGGCGTAAGGATTAACGTGGAGAGGAATACTTGGATTTGAAGGAGCCGAGAACACGCCCAGAAATATAAAGTCTGGAATAATTGCCAAGCTCACAAATATTCAGTTGCAGAGGGCATCATTTTGTCAACCTCTGATGACTCCCTAAGTCCTTCAGGAGGGAGGGAGGATCAGAGAAGAATAATCTCTATCTTTGTGCAGGGAAGAGGGCACCCTGCCTATTTTCAAATTAAAGGCTTGGACAGAAAACAACTACTACAGAACCAGACTTGCAATAACAGAAGTCCCAGGGGACTTGTCATTTCTTTTGGGTTAACTTGAGGTACCCTCCTCAGCGCTCTTAGAGGAGGGGGAGGTAGACTGAAAGGCCAGATAATAATAGTTAGGCCAAAGCTTAAACAAACCAAAATCAACTTTAAGAGATTTTATTTTATTGTATTTTTTTTTCCACAAAGAGGAAAAAACAGAACCACCTCCACACCTCTTGTCAACAAAGCCCACTGCACAACAAACAAGAGAGTCTCACCCCAGAAGAGAGGGGATTACCCTTCAAATATCAATCATTTTGAATTTAACTAGAGAAAAAAGGGTTCCAAGAATTCGCACTGGTGCGCAATGGAAAAACTGCATATGCACGTGAAAAAAAATCAATGATTTTTAGCGCAAAGGTATTAAAAACCACCGAAAAACACTAAAAACTAATGAATTAAATAAAAAAAGACGCAATTTATCGCGCATGTGGGTGAATTTTACTTCAGAAAAACCGCCGAAGCGGGAAAAGCACAGAAAAATCCCGCAACTGCATGGAACTCAGCGCGGATGCGGTAAATTAGATAAAATGAAGAAAATATACAAAATACCTTAAAAGCTGCACTCAAAAAGAAAGAAAATGGCACAGGAAGATCTCTGAAGAGGAGAGCTCCTGGGCAGTGTTGCCAGTTCAGCAGAGAAAAAAGTTCTGAGGTCCCTCAGGCTGACTGCAGGCAGCACTCTACTCTAACTGTATCTTGATTGGCCAATTCCTTCCTCATTTGCATTGACTCCTCCTCTCTGGGGCAGCTGAACCCATCTGGCATCCTGCATCTGTCAATAGATGCTAAAGAATTCCTGGGGTGAGAATAATCCATTTTTATTAAAAATAAGCTTGAGTAATATCTGGAATGTTTGGTAACAAAAAGATATACATAATTTAGGGGGTTTATTTATAAATGGTAGGCTTGTTACAGTTGAAGAACTAATAACAGTTTACAAAACTGATAGAAAGGATTTTATGCCCTATTAGTAAATAAGAAATTATATTAAGAAAAACTGGAAATTAGACTTGGAAATCCCAGTGACTCCATGAAAAAATGACTCACTTTAGTAATTATGTTTCTTCTGGTGGAGCCTTGCTGTATTCTGACAAGCGCAGTTAGCCCCAGCCTTTAAACTCCGCCATAGAACAATGGGTTAACTTTTCTATGCAGGGCATAGAATGCTGATCTCGAGCTCAGTTGATGTCTCTGCCTGTTATATTATGAACTGCAACCATCAGATCTTTACGAGCAAAAACTCACTAGGTGTTCTGTGTGGAAACTGTACAATTTCTACTAGCCAACTGGCAGAAAAATAATCTTTTGGGTTCCCAAGGGAAGACTCAAGTCAGGAAACCCAAAACACAAAAAACAATTAAAACTGAAATAACATGTAACCCCCCCCCCCCAAATGGGGGTTCCTAAAAGCTTTCCCGGAGCTGCTTAATAGCTACTTGCCTAACTGGTGTTCGGCGCAATGCTGCCAGAATGCGGCCATTGTGAGTGCTTTAAAAGCCTCCAGAACTGCCTCTTTAAGAGCTGCCTGTTCACAGGCTCCAGCGGGTTTGTATGGGGGGAATTGTTGTTTCCCTGCTCAAATCCCACCTGAGCTGCGGTGTAATCATTCCATTGTGTAGTCGCTGGAAACGCAACGGAAGCCCATCTGACAGATGTAACTGTTTGGCTGTAATTATTTAAAGTATTAGTGAAATTACAGTTTGTTTAACCTGCTTTCATTGCAGCTGGGACTCTGCATGTTTGGCCCCTACATTTTAGACCTGGACTTTTGAGATGGGCCAATTGGGAAAGGGGGGGGGCACTAAAATGGAGACCATTTGAGCCAACCAGAATCAGGACTCATGTTGGAGCTGGCTGGCCATAGGGGATACAGTCAGTAATTCTGGGACATGAAGTTCTGGACTAGGGTGCCTTTTTTGCATCAATGGGGGGCAGCAATAAGTGACTGGCATCTACAGCCCACCAAGGGTGGTGCCCGAACTGAGAGTTCTTGCCCAAACTGCCAAGGGGCAGAGTCGTGGCTGTGAGCGAGGAAGGAGCTCTGGGCACCTGTGCTTTTAAGCTTTCATGCGGGAAGCGCGTGTGGAAGGCCAGATTTTGGTGGAGTGAATGCCAACAAGTGTTGGACTAAATCCGCTAGGCAGCGGTCAGAGGAGGCTGTGCAAAAGTGCAGCTACCTACCAGGTTCACCCTGTAGAGGACTGGAGAATCTGCTTCAATCGTGCTCAGTCTGTCAGAACAAGTGAAGCTGCGTCATTTGGGCCCAGTGTTGTGTAGCGAAAGCAATCAGGATTATACAGCAGCTGCCTGGTATGGTACCCCTCTGCTTTTCATATAAATGTGTGGAGAAGTGTTTGAATTCCAGGCTCGGTCCTGCGAGTGGTGTGAGAGCGATCTTTCTGCTGGAGTCGTGAGTACTTAATCAGGGTAGCTTCATGTCAGATGTTCATAGTGAGGGCAAGATTTGTCTAGCTACTTTACTGGCTACGCGAACTGAGCCTGCTGGCTCTACTTAATCTTCTTAGGAATCAAATGCTTGTTTTCTGCGTCAGGACCCCAACCAGCTGCATCGAGAGGCTAGCCTTCTATTGCCTGGGTACCCAGAGACAGTGACTCATAGGGTTGGCCTGTGCACAGTGCCATATATATATATATATATATATATATATATATATATTTATTTTAGAGTGATAGGTTAATTAAACTGATTTCCCCCAGTCCTTGTTATCTCCCCTTAAAAAAAAAACAGATTGGTAGTTTTGCAAAGGTATACTGACTGATTTGTGTGTCTATGTTGAATTACGGTACATGTGGTCATTGTCTAATTGCATCTTACTTTATAGGGGTTCCCCAGAGCCAGCTGATTGACCCAAGCCTGAGGGCAAGTGTATATTGCAAGGGCACGGTAACTGACCTGTGTGGGCCACTAGTGGGAAGAAATGGGGGTTGCAGTGACCCAGAGGGCTGTGACCAAGTCATATCAGACTGTCTTAACCCCGACCTCTGGTTGGAGGCACCCGCCATCGGATCCAGGCCCCTCAACCTGTTAGCGGCAAGTCAGGCAGGGGTAGTAGCCCTTGGTTTAGCGCCCCTGGGGGTTACATTTTGGAGGTACCGCTGGAATTAGCGTCCCCTAGTGGCCGAGTAGACGAAGTACCTCAACATGGCCAAACTAAAGGAAAAAACTGGAGGGGGGGGTATCATAACTAAGTTGGACCCTGTTAAGAGGACGGTGCATAAATTGATGGGGTGGGGTGAAGCCAAAGAGTTGGATTCCCAGAAAATTGTGTTACTACTGGATGTACCTCTGAGGACAAAGAAAGGAAAATTACGTACCTACCGTAATTCTTGATCTTCTTGGACGAGTCTCCACCACTCATTCACACTAGTGGGATTAGCGCCGGAGGCACTAAGACCCATCGAGAACAAACTTTTGCTGGAGGGTGCGGTAGCGAGGCAGTGCCGCGAGACTCTGTTGCAGCGAGCAGCGCCGGCAGTAATGACCATCTCGGCGACGACCCTCCAACCGCCCCAGTACCTTTTACCAAGGAGGTGCAGCGCAACTAACGAAAGAGTAAACCCAACATTAAAAACGGACATATGATAGTCCGTGATGACCCGTGTAAGAAGGGTCAGTAAAGAAGTCCTCACGGCCTAAAGATTTGAGGGAGTGAAGACCAATACAGCCGTGAGCTCGGGATGGGAGGGGCGTAGGAATGGAGTGGTGGAGACTCGTCCAAGAAGATCAAGAATTACGGTAGGTACGTAATTTTCCTATCTTCCTGGACATAAGTCTCCACCACTCCTTCACACTAGTGGGAGAGTACCAAGCTGATAATCCTCAAAGGGCGGCAGAGAGCCAGAGCTCACGCGGCCTAAGATAGAAGCCTATTGTGATAGTTCTGCTAATGCGAATGTCGCCTAGCATGAACATCCAGTGCATAGTGCTTAATGAAGGTATGCACTGAGCTCCAGGTGGCGGCGCTACATATCTGCAATTGGAACATTGCGAATTTCCGCTTAGGGATGCCGCGATCGCTTCTAGTAGAGTGAGCGTCACTCTACCTTCTAATTTAACTTGAGCCATGGAATAGCAATGACGAAGGCATGCCACTAACCATGAAGATGCATCTAATAGCGACAGGTTGACCCAGCCGGGTGTCGCTGAAAGAAACGAACAGTTGCTGAGTCTTGCAACATCCTTGGTTCTATCTAAATAGAACCGCAAGGCTCTCTTAACATCCAAGGAATGAAGAGCTCGCCCCTTCATTCTGGAAATTAGCTAAGTAGCGGGAAGTACCAGAGGTTGGTTTAGATGGAATTCTGACACAACCTTGGAAGAAATTTAGGATGAGTACGGGAGAACTACCTTGTCTTTATGGAATACAGTATAATGGAGGGTCCGTAACCAGGGCATGTATCTCAGAGACCCTCAGGCTGAGGTAATGGCCACCAGGAAGGCAGTCTTCCAGGTAAGAAATTTTATCTCACAGGTAGCTAAGGGTTCAAAGGCTTCCAGTGAGCATGTCCAGCACCAGGTTAATGTCCCAGGCTGCAACTGGACGCTTAACAGGGGTCTGGTATGGAGAATCCCTTAAGAAATCTCTTCACTATAGGTAACTGAGCCAGAGTTAAGGAAGAAACCGCTCATGGAATGCTGAGATGGCACTAAGGTGAACTTTAACTGTGGAGTACTGAAGACCTAAGTTTGACAGGTCCAAAAGATACTCCAGAACCTTGCCAGGAGGACAGGAAAAGGGATTCCAAGAGGATTTTGACAACTAGAGAGAAAAACGCTTCCATTTGAAGCGTACGTTGTTGGGTGGCTGGCTTCGAGCAGCCAGAAGGATGTCTGAGACTCTACAGAGAGACGTTGAACCGATTCACTTCTATCTCTTCAGGAGCCAAGCATGAAGGTGAAGTGATTTCAGGTTGGGATGGACCAACGAACCCTGAGTCAAAAGACTGATTTGCAAAGGAAGTGGTCTCGGAGAGGCTGCCAATATACTGTTAGTAGAGGAAACCATAGCTGCCGAGGCCAGGAAGGAGCAATGAGAATCATCTTGGTCCCCTGAGACTCGAACTTGAGGAGTACTTCTGGATTAGAGGAAGGTGGAAAGGGCGTAAAGCGTTTTGTCCACCGCAGCCTGAACGCATCCTGACAGAAAATGCCAGGCCCTGGATTTCTGGAGCAGAAGAGAGCAGTTTTGCGCTGAGTGGGGATGCAAAGGTCCAGGTCTGGAGTCCCCTCTTTTGAACAGGGACCGAGCTACGGCTGGATCGAGAGACCACTCGTGAGGGTCTGCCTCCGTTCTGCTGAGGTGATCTGCTAGGTCGTTTTGTATACCCGGCAGATAAGCCACTTGAATCAGAGACTTGTGCTCCAAGCACCACTCCCACACCCTCATTGCTTCCCTGCAAAGGGGATAAGAATGAGCACCGCCTTGCTTGTTGATGTAATACATCACTGCTTTGTTGTCCGTTTGAAGGAGAATGTTCTTGACACAAAGGACATCCTTCAGAGCTCGGATTGCATAGAGGACCGCTCTCATCTCCAGGACATTTATGTGGAGATGAGTTTCGAACTGAGTCCATACAACTTGAGTGTGGAGGGAGAGACAGTGAGCCCCCATCCCATTATGGATGCGTCTGTGGTGATGGAGATCTGATGATCCGGGGAGCAAAGGGAATCCTTCCAGGAGATTGCTCTCTTGAGACCACCAGGTGAGAGACCTTCAAGGGCTCCGTCACCTTGATGGGATAAGACTGGGGTGAGAGGTCGAGGACCACTGAGTGGAGAGCATCCATTGGGTGGTTCTCATGTGCAGTCGGGCCAGAGGGACAGTGAAGACCGAGGACGCCCATGAGACCCAACATGCGTTGCATCGAGAGCTGTAACCGATTGGTTCTCCCTGATGTAACGGGCCATTCAAGGATGTCGAGTCTTCTGTCCTCTGGAAGGAAAGCCTTCGCTGAAGAGGTGTCTAGAAGGGTCCCTATGAAAGGAGCCTCTGGGAGGGTGCAGTTGAGATTTTCAAATTCAGCAGAACTCCCATGGACGTGAGAAGACGAGAAGTCGTTTGCACGGCTTCCAAAGTCCCTTGGCCGGAAGGGCTTGCTAGAAGCCAATCGTCCAGGTAGGGAAACACTCAGAGTCCGACTTTCCTGAGATGCGCCGCGAGAACTGCACAACACTTTGTAAAAACTCGCGGCGCCGAGGATAGCCCAAAGGGCAGGACTCTGAACTGATAATGCTGACCCAAAGCTACAAACCTGAGGAACTTACGGTGGGTCGGGTGGACGGGGATATGCTGGTAAGCATCCTGCATATCCAGAGAGGCCAGCCAGTCGTGCTGATGCAGCAAGGGTAACAGGGTACCTAGGGAAATCATCTTGAATTTCTCCCTGGGGAGGAATTTGTTTAACTTTCTGAGGTCTAGAATGGGGCGCATCCCCCCAGATTTCTTTGGAACCAGAAAGTAATGGGAGTAGAACCCTGTGTTTCGCAGATGCGGGGGCACCAGTTCTATTGCCCTGTTGTTCAGAAGGCCCTGGATCTCCGCGGTGAGGAGGTCTGACTGAGAGGCCGACAACCTGGGTTGTCATCTGGGAGGACAATTCGGGGGGGTTTCCAAGAAATTGAGAGAATAACCCTCGCGAATTATCCGAAGGACCCATTTGTCCGAAATTATGGACTTCCACTGGTTGTAGAAGTACATCAGAGACCTCCACGGAGGAAAGTTCCACCTCGGGCAGAGTGGATGGAACTTGGGCTAACGACTCATAAGGTAGCACTGGGAGCTTTAGGCCCTCTGCTTTCTGCCTCGCTTCTTTTGAGGTTGGGCAGGTTGGCTTTTATGGCTTCCCTGCCTTCTGCCTCAGAAAGGACTGACGACTATGAAACTGACGTCTGTTCACATGCCCCGAGAGGAGAACAAGGAGGTCTGGCCAACTTAATGGCCGATCTAGTCTTCTGAGTGGCCTAAGGCTTGCTCCACCTGAGGGCCAAAAAGAAAGGAGCCATCAAAGGCAGCGCCATCACCTGCTGCTGAGCATCATTCGTGAAGCCAGAAGCAGCGAGCCAGGAATGGCGCCGAGTACAAATCCTGCGGCTGCTGAGCGAGAAGCAGTGTCGAAAGCGCCCATGGCGGCTTTGACCTGTTGGTTATTGACTCAATACCTCTAATAACGGTCAGAAGAAGCTCTGACTTGAATCCGAATCTGGAAGAGCTTCAACCATTCTTTTCATAGAGTGCCACAGGATATACTCATACTGAGAAAAATAGCCTTGATAACTGGCAATACGCATACTTAGAGTGGAGGCAGCAAAGACTCTCTTACCTAATGTATCAATCTTCCGAGACTCTTTGTTAATAGGTCGAGCTGTAGTAGTTGAGGAAGAACACCTTGTCATTCTCTGCCAGGACTACAATAGGATCCGCAAAGGCTTGGGATGCCAAAATGGGACGCATCCTTGGGAGCTGAATACTTCTTATCAATGGATTTAGCCACTGAGGGAATAAGAGCAGGATTATTCCATACCATTGAGACAGCGCCTCGAAGGAAGGCTGGATGGAGGAGTCAAACCGTAGGGATCTCCAAGCATGAAGATACTGAGTCTTAATATCTTCCAGGATCGATGTCTGTAGTCTGAGAGAAAGAGTGGATCCCAGGTTCTTCAACAGAGACTTAAAGGACAGGTCCTCGACCACAGGCTCTGTAGCAAAGAAAGATCCTGTTTCTCCACTTCATCACCCAACCGAAGGTCTGGGTCAGACTCAACATCATCTCCTGATGGTCCAGAAAGGACTGTTTGGACAGGAAAGGTGAAAATTAGGAGAGGAGAAGAGCAGAAAAACAGCAGAGACCCAAGGCTGGCGAGGCAACAGACACTAAGCGGCACCAAGGAGGCACCCCTGCCGAAGAGACCTGTGACCCACAAAAGCGCCCAGGCGGCGGAGGAGCGAGCAGCAGTACGACCCGGCAGCGCGCACGGCACGCAGGCGATGCCGCGATCGGCGCATGACGGCACCGCGGACGACACCGTGAGCAGGCGCCGCCCTATCAGCAGCACCACGGCGGCGCCGCGCAAGACCCAGCCAGGCGCGCCAGCAAGACCGCCTTGACGCAGCAGGCGCCCGACAAGCCAACAGACCCTGCCGGGCGCAGAAGCCCAGGAACCTGGAAGCTAGAAGGAAAAAAAACCAGGAGATAAGGGCATGGTGAGGCCCCTGCGCGCAGCCATGTGAGAAACACCTAAGCACGGGTCGCTGGCACGAAGCGCCCGCGACTAGGGAAGGTCCAACCGCCCTACCTGATCGCCGGAGGGCCGAGGCCCGAGGCAACCTAGCCAGGCAGAAGAACCAACCTCCGAGCCCATTGCTCCCAAGAGCGCCCACTGATGAAACTGCTCATCTGGAGTCCTACCTATAGGGGGAGGGACTCCGATGTCGAGGCGACGATTACGGAAGTTGGCGACTCGAAGAAGGAGACCGGCAACTATGGCAGGATAACTCGAGCGTCGCCAGCGCAGACATACCAGGAGGCAACCTCGAGTGATGCCTTCTCTTTTTTGACCTGTGGGCGAAGAAGAGCTCGAGGCGAGCAGTGCCGAGAATCGACCGTTTATTTTTATGCGGCGGGGGACCTTCATCCCCAGACATCGGACTGACCGTTGTCGGAACCCCGCTGAGGAGAAGGAGGCTGACGGACCAGCCCGGCTGACTGAACAGCTTTATCACGAAGTCTCCCCGACCACCTGACCTGCTCATGGTCGACTCCATCCAGTAGGCCGAGACTTCTTCAGTAAAATTTAAATATTAGAAAAATTTAACGAAAATAGAATAAAATTAAGCGATACTACTTATCGTGATAAAGTTACAAAAACAAACTGAAAACTATCGCTAGTTTGAAGTTTGACTCCGACAGGTGGCTGACGTCGTCACTGAAGCGCGCGACGGGCGGGAAAAAAGGAACTGAGGCGGTTGGAGGTCGTCGCCGAGATGGTCATTACCGCCGAGCCGCTGCTCATGGCGCCCGTGTCTCATGGGCGCCGTCTCTCGCGCCGACCCTCCAGCAAAAAGTTTGCTCCCGATGGGTCTTAGTGCCTCCGGCGCTAATCCCACTAGTGTGAAGGAGTGGTGGAGACTTATGTCCAGGAAGATCTCTGACTTTGTTTCTGCAGTGGAACATGTTAAATGTTTAGTCAAGGTAGAGGTGAAGGGGCATATGGCTGATCTACTCGACAACACCTTGCAAGTGCTACTCTGATGCAGTATAGTTATAGACCCCAAGAGGGTACCCCAATGATTTACCCGGAAGGCGCCCAACAGGAGTGGAGGGTCATTCACATCCGGAGTGGATCAGTCACCCCAGGGGGTTCCCCCATGACTAATAGCTTTAAAGATAAACTGCTTAAATTGCTAGCTGTGGAAGGGAGGAGTACCAGGAGTTACTGCAGGTGCTGGACCTTTCTAGTGAACCCACCCCCAAACCTCCCCAGGTACCTCTCGTGGGCCCCCTAAGAGTTCTATTCTGGCTTCACCTCCCTTAGTTGTTCCCCGTATACAGCTAGTCTCCTATTGTAGACTAAAACTTTTTTCTGGTACTGTGCCTGTACCCTCGGGGAAGATGACTTAGAGGCTTGGATGGACTATGCTACCCCTCTAGTCCAAGAGTGGCAGTGCTCTAAGAGGGGAGAAACGAAAGAGACTGATGGAGAGTCTGAGGGGCCCAGCTTTGGAAGCCATTCATTTCTTGTGAGCTACTACTCCTGAAGCCACTGCAGTAGAGTACCTTTCTGCCTTAGAGGGGGTGTTTGGGAGTACAAAAACTGGGGGAGACTTATTATGGAAGTTCAAGTCCACCAAACAATGAAGGAATGAGAAATTGTCAGCCTTTGTCACCAGGCTGGAAAGGGCATTGCAAAAAGCTTATCAAAAAGGGGGGATAACTGCCACAGCCTTGAACCAGGTCCAGCTGGATCATATTTTGAAATCTGCTAGGTTTTCCAGTGTGACATTGTTAAAACTTAAGCTACATGACCGATGGGCTGCCCCTCCCGAATACTGTCAATTGATGAGGGAGATTCAAGAAGCAGAGACTGATGAAGAGGGGTGGGAACCTATGTGGGAGTTGTGAATCTATGCTAGACCCCTGAGTCCAGTAAACCAGATGAGACCCACCCCTCGAGGGGGCTGAACCAGGGGCCAGATGCTGTTCCTGTACCTCCAGAGGCCCAAGGAGGAGCGGGATGCATGCTGTTTCCTCTGATCCCCGGGTAGAAAGTGATTTGAGGGCTGAGCTGAGATTAGAGATTTATGAGAAATGGTGAGGGACTTGAAGCAAACTGCTGCCCACCCTGGCAAGTTTGGGGAACCTGAGTTATCTAGAAATAAATGACCAATTCAAGAATAGTCCTCCAGAACCCCTGACGCCTGGCAGGTGAGATATCTCCCTCCCAACAAAGACCCCCAAGATACTAAGTTCTGTTACCATTGTGGGGAGGATGGACACTTTCAGGCTGAGTGCCGGTTACCAGAGAATTTAAGGAGGGTCAGTGGCAGGCTAGTCGCCTGGCATCGCAAGGCCTATACCAGACCTCTGGGAGGGCCTCCTCCGAAGAGTTTTGTGACCAGGGCCAATGCCCAAGCAACCTCCAAAGCCCCACCCCCCGAGTGGTCTGATGTCGTGGGGCCCTCAATGGAGACCACCGTGAGAGTAAATGGAGTACCCACCCAGGCTGTGTTGGACAGTGGCTCCCAGGTGACCATTATGTTCCAGGACTGGTATCGGAAACACTTGCCTGAGGTGCCTCTGCAACCTTTGGATGGACTACGTTTGGGAGCTGAGTGATAAGGACTACCCTTATTCTGGGCATTTCCGGATCTGGTTGTCTTTTCCTACTTCTGTGGCTGGGGTGGCTGAACAAGTGGAAACCTTGGCTCCAGTGTGTCCCCCCACTGGATTATATGATGGGGTGCCCTTGTTAATTGGAACCAGTGCTCACATGTTTGGTCGCTTAGCACAGCTGTGCTCTGAAAAACAGATGTCCAGGACTGGGCGAGCTCTCAGAATACCCGCCTTGATTCAGAAGGCCTATGAGACTCAGAGAAAGGCTGGCCAGGCGGAACACGAAGGCCCGGTGGGTGTCGTCTGGAAGAAGGATCCAGAACCATTGCTACTAGCCCCAAATGCCCGGTGTGTTTTGCAGGGGGAAGTCCAGATTAAAAAAAGATGTTAAAAATAAGATATTGATGCTGGATGTACCCAGTGAAGGAAAGCTGCCAGAGGGGTTGCTGGTTAAACCCAGTAGCTTACCTGCTAGAGCCCATGCCTTTGCCAGGAGAGTAATGCTTCAAGTGCATAATGTATCTGATTGAGAGATTTGAGTGAAACGGGGTTACACCCTGGCCATGGTGCACTGTGCCAATACTGCTGTGCTGCCCCACAACAGGACTCCTGGGAGAGGTGACCGAGTGACCCCCGAGCTATTTGATTTCGGTGATTACCCACTACCAGCAGAATGGAAGAAAAGGATCAGTGAAAGGCTCACCCAGAGGGAACAGGTGCTTTCCTTGAAGGAATGGGATGTAGGATGTGTGCAGGGGGCTAAGCATCACATCCGGCTACAGGATGAGTGACCTTTCCGTGAGCGATCTCGACGCCTAGTCCCTGCTGATCTAGATGATGTAAGGTGCCACCTGCAGGAGATGCTCACAGCTGGGGTGATATAAGAATCCAGGAGCCCCTACGCCTCACCTATTGTGGTAGTGAGAAAAAAGAATGGAGCTGTCCACATGTGTGTGGATTACTGTACTCTAAACCAGCAGGCCATACCAGACCAGTATACCATGCCACGCATCCAGGATGCCTTGGACTGTCTAAATGGCAGTAAATGGTTCTCTGTGTTAGACCTCTGCAATGGGTACTACCATATCCCAAAGGCTCTGGAGGATCAAGGAAAGACTGCTTTCATTTGCCCCCTAGGCTTCTACGAGTTTATGCGGATGCCCCAAGGAATTTCAGGTGCCCCTGCTACTTTCCAGCATTTGGTGGAGCGTGCTGTGGGGGACATGAATTTGCTCGAATGTTTGGTTTACCTAGATGATGTCATAGTGTTTGGCAGCTCCTTGGAAGAACATGAAAGCAGGTTGTTTAAAGTCCTGGATCGACTGGAAGATTTTGGTCTCAAATTATCTATAGATAAGTGCCAATTCTTTCAAACCTCTGTAAAATACGTGGGGCACATAGTATCCACTGAAGGCATAGAGACTGACCCCAGTAAAGTAGAAGCTTTGACTACTTGGCTGCAACCAAAGAATTTGAAGGAGCTGCAATGGTCCCTGGGGTTTTGTGGGTATTACAGATGATTTATCAAAGACTACTCTCGGGTGATCAGCCCTCTGCTTAACTTTATGCAGGGATACCTCCAACTCATAAAAAGTATAAGAAGACTGTACCATCTGGGACTGGAAGAAATTACTTCCACCTAAATGATGTGTTTGGCACCCGCTGGACTGCTGATTGTGAGGAAGCTTTTCATGATATCATATATCAACTTACTCATGCCCCAGTGCTGGCCTATGCTGACCCTGCCAAACCATATGTTCTTCATACTGACGCCAGTCTGCAAGGATTGGGGGCCGTACTGTATCAAGAGCACCCAAATGGTCTAAGACCTGTAGCTTTTGCCAGCAGAAGCTTGATTCCTTCAGAAAATAACTACCCAGTGCACAAAAGCACAGTTACGTAAGAACTTACTGTAACAGTAGATCTTCGAGAGAGGCTCTTGCAGTAGGTATTTACATATAGGACTGACATCGGCAGGTGGCAGGACCCCACGGAAACATTTCTAGCTAGCAGTACCTAGCGAGGGACTGCCCCCATGTCAGGTGACCGGCGTCGGACGACGTCGGTATAAAGGGGCGGTCCTGGACGCCCACCTTCCAGTTCTTTCCTGCCACAGGCCTGTAAGGCCCGGACGAGAGAGAAGCGGATAATTCCCTTAATGGAAAAGGAGCTGAAAAAGTCTAGGGGGATGGAGGCCGGGAAGGTATTACCTACTGCAAGAGCCTCTCTCGAAGATCTACTGTTACGGTAAGTTCTTACGTAACTGTACTATCTTACTTCGAGAGGGCTCTTGCAGTAGGTAATTACATATAGAACAGAATCCCAAGCAGTCTGGAACAAATGAAAGGCACCGGGAGGAGGAGGAACTACTTCAAGAAGAAGCAAAAAACCTTGCAGACCTCAAGACAGAAGGCCTTGCAAGACCGCTAAGCCGAAGCCTGCTCTATGGCGAGAGGCAATGTCCAAACTAATGTTTTGTAAAGGTATGGACAGAAGTCCAAGTGGCGGCAGCACAAATGTCCGCTGCAGACATATTCTTGAAACAAGCCGCAGAGGCAGCTACTCCACGTGTGGAGTGACCTCTGACTTGACCCGGAAGGGTCTTGTTGTACTTGTCACAACAGAAAGTGATGCAATGAGCCAACCACTTTGACAGGCATTGCTTGGAAACAGCATTGCCTTCCCTTTTGTGAGCAAAAGAGACGAACAACTGATCAGTCTTTCTGAGATCCCTTGTCCTATCGGTGTAGTATCTCAGAATCCTGTGAACATCCATGGTCCTTCTGGGGAGGTCGATGCCTGCCTAAGCTTCTTCAACTCCTTCTTCATTGCAGACATCTTTTTAAGGAGATGGGCTTCCAAATACTGCTGGCATAGTCTGCGGGTGGCCGCATTGAAATGCAGGCAGTGCGGGCACTTATCAACCGCGTGGTTAAGGCCTAAGCAAAAAAGGCAGAGGGAGGACCGTCCTGTGAGGCAGTTACGCTGCACGAAGTCGCACTTATTTTTTGAAGGGGACGACATAAACCGACGCTCACCTGACGAAAAAGTGCTAAAATACTGATAACTTTTGGTAAAAAAATGACAAAGTAACAGGGCTGAGCACGAACTTTACCGTGAGGCTGCCTGACGAACTGACGGCGGAAAGAACTGGAAGGCGCGTCCGGACTGGCTTTTACACCGACGCTGTCTGACGCCGCTCACCTGATGATTACGGGGGCAAATCCTCGCCAGGGACTGCTAGCTAGAAATTTTTCCGTGGGGTCCTGCCGCCTGCTGACGTCAGTCCTATATGTAATTACCTACTGCAAGAGCCCTCTCAAAGTAAGATCTAGAGTTCCTGACCCTGAAGTGGGCCATTATTGATCAATTTCATGACTACTTGTATGGAGCTAAGATATTGGTAAAGACTGATAATAATCCCCTGACGTATGTGCAGACCTCAGCAAAGCTGGATGCCGCTGGCCATAAGTGGCTCTCCACGTTGTCAACCTACAACTACACTGTTGAATACAGAGCAGGCCTGAACCATATAGATGCTGATGCCCTCTCCCAGAGGCCCGTGTCACGAGTTGATTGGGTCCGGTTATCAGAACCTGACATAAGAACCCTTTGCCAAAATTTGATAGAGAGGAACAGGTGTCTCCTAATGCTGTGGACTGCTTGGGGCCATCTGAGAACTGCTTACCTGCTGCTTACTGTCATTTTTCTGCATTAGACACTAGTGAGTTGCCTCAATTCAATAATGATAGCCTTCAACAGGCCCAATCCTGAGATCCCATGATAAAACCCTGTCTTGGAAGCTCTGAAGGGAGGGAGAGATGTGTCAAAATTATTGATGTACCACATGGTGGTGGTGTTGTCTGTTCTGACCTTGACCACCTTGTTCTGCACAGATTTGGAAAAGGCTTGCAGTGCCAAAAACACTGCTCTCAGTTCCAAGAGATTGAAGTGAAGCAGAGATTCCTGAGGTGACCACATCCCTTGGGTGGTAAGATCCCCCAGATGGGCTTGTTCTGAACAGATTTGGAAAAGGCTTGCAGTGCCAAAAACACTGCTCTGAGTTCCAAGAGATTGATGTGAAGCAGAGATTCCTGAGGTGACCACAGTCCTTGGGTGGTAAGATCCCCCAGATGGGCTCCCCAGCCCAGCAGGGAAGTATCTGTGGTGAGTATCATTGAATGAGACTGAGTGACAAACGGAACCACTTGTCTCAAATTGTCCTGATCCTGCCACCATTGCAAGGCCTGGATCAGGGTTCGAGCCACTGGGATTAGTTTGGTAAGGGAATCCTTTCTTTGGGACAAGAAGGCTCTTAAGTGGAACTCAATGTCCCTCATCTGGAATCTTGCTCCTTGAACCACTGCTGTGGAAGCTGCCATGTGGCCCAGAAGTTGAAGGAAATGCCTTGCTGGTCAAGACACCTGCAGGGTGAATGAAGAGGCCAGTTCCATAATGGTCCTTGTCCTGTCCAGGGGAAGGAAGGCTCTTGCCTTTATTGTATCCAGCTCCGCCTCTATGAAGGTGAGGAGCTGTACTGGTTCGAGAACTGACTTTGGAAGGTTGAGAAGGAATCCTAAGGAAGTGAGCACTAGCTGAGTTATTTACAAATCTGACTTGACTTGGTCCGGAGACTGACCTAGTATGAGCCAGTCGTCCAAGTATGGGAAGATGGAGATCTTTTTTCTCCTTAGGAAAGCAACCACTACTGCCAGGCACTTTGTGAAAACCCTTGGGGCTGATGTTAGGCCAAAAGGCATAGCTCTGAATTGATAGTGGCCTGAGGACAACTCGAACCTGAGGTACTTTCTGTGGGAGCACCTGATGGGAATGTGAAAATAGGCATCTTTGAGGTCCAGGGAGGCTAGCCAGTCCCCTGGCCTTAGAGAGGGAAGGATTATTCCCACAGTCACCATTATGAACTTTGGTTTTAAAAGGTGTTTGTTCAGATATCTTAGGTCCAGGAAGGGCTGCCATTTTCCTGTCTTTTGGGGGGTTAGGAAGTACCTGGAGTACAATCCTTGCACTTGTGTAGGGTGGGAACCCTCTCTATAGTTATGAGAGCTAGGAGGGAAGAAACCTCTGCCTCTAAGGTAAGGGTCTCTGATGGATTTGCAGGTGGAAAGGATCTGGTTCTCATCTTGGGAAATTTTTTGAAGCTGAGAACCAGTCCGTGGCTTACTACTTGCAGGACCCACTTGTCTGATGTCAGAGACTTCCAGTTCTGGACAAAGTAAGCCAACCTGCCCCCTACTGCTATTGGAGAATCGGCCCGGGCAGACCCATCAGGATGTCTGCTTGCCAGGTGCTTTAGGCTGAGGGGTGGATGCAGGCCTGATCATCCCCCATCTGCCTCTCCCTCTAAAGAACCCCCTCTGAGAGTAAGAAGAGGAGGCCTAAGCTTGGTAAAAAGGCCTGCCACTGCCCCTGGACTGCTGCCTTTGAGGAGTAGCTTGCCTTTCTCTGGCCTGAGCACTCCTGTAAGTGGTCCTATACTTGTCCATCTTTTTCATGTAGTTCTCTGTCTGCTCCCCAAACAGAGAATTACCAATAATAGGGAAATCCATAGCCTTAGCCTGGGTATCCTGTGATAGGCTAGTACATCTGAGCCAAGCCATCCTCCGAAGAGCCACAGATGCAGCCATGACTCTTGATGAAACATCATTGGAGTCCACAGCAGCATGAAATTGTACTTTGGATGCCTCAGTCCCATCTGCAGCCACCTGCTCCAGCTCCCACAGCTGGTCAGGGCCTGTTTAGCCAGAGCCAGCACAGTGTCCCACCTGGACTTCTGGTATCTAGCTGTGTAGGCCATATAGTTAGCTTGCCTGAGTCCCAAAGATGCTGCAATGTACTGTTTCTTTGCCATGGCATCAATCTTCCTGGAGTCCTTACCTGGGGGGGGGGGGTGTGATGCCAAGGGGATATTTGCCTTATCAATGGCAGCAGCCTGCATTACCCCAACATGGCTGCATTGCTGGGAAAGGAACTCCGTGTCTGAGCCTGAAAGAGTATACCTCTTGTCCATTCGTCTGTCCACAGGAGGTACGGAATTAGGAGTCTTACGAATTTTATGTGTCTGTTTCCCAAAGGATTTGTGGAGGGGAATAGACAGTCTGCTGGACTCTGGGATGTCCATCATTTCAACAAAATGAGGCTCCTCCTGATCCTCTACTGCTTCCTCCATAGGAAGCTGGAGGGTCTCAGCCACTTTTTTGTAAAACATAAAGTGAGAAGGGGACTCAGAAAGCCTAGGAGGAGAAATACCTGAAGGTCTGTCTGGGGAGATGTCCGGGTCAACAGGCACATCCAAACTTTGATAATCACCATCATCATCCTCATACTCTCCTTCCTCCTCATCTGGTTCATAAAAGTCTTCCAAGGTGTAATCCGGAACCGGGGGAACCGACCGAACCAAACCCCTGCCAGATGGTGCCAATTCGGTCAGAACCAAAGTAAGCGACTGCACTATCCTTATCGCCTTGGTTATCTCATCGGCGGTCGGAGTATGAATTTCTGGCTCTGAACTGGACGATTTATCTTTCCTTTTTCTTTTAACCGGAACCGACTCCTCAGAATCGGCTCTCCTTTTGCCCGAAGAAGTATCGCCCTGGTTAGAGGGCACTCCTTCTGGTTCGGTCAGAACCGAACCGGGCTGGCCATCCGGTTCAGCGGACCTCTTGGCCTCCCTTTCCCTCAGTCTGCCTAATCTCTTTTCCAGGGTAAATTTGGAAATATTCTTACAAATTTGGCAGTCTGAATCGAGGTGGTCAAACCCCAGACAATAAACACAGGTGGTGTGGGGATCAGCCTTGGCAAAGACTTCCCCACGCACACTGCAGTGTTGAAACCCAGTGGGCCTATTTTTTTTCTTGGGTTTCTCAGACATGGCCAATCCTAACCAAAACTTACCCTTTTTTTCAGCAATCCGTCAGGCAACACTCCCCTATCAGTTCCTGACTGGGTCATGGGTCTTGGAAAAACGTAATAAAACCTGTTTTTTTTAGAACCGATACGGACCGGTTACCACACTCTGAAAGTAAATCACAAACTTTTTTACCTGAAAACTGATCGGTTCAGCTGAACCGATCCACAATTTACAAGTTCCACACAGAAACTATACAGAAAACCTATCTAGTACTCACGGTACCACAGACAGTGACTTAAACCGACAGATCGGTAGCAGCAATTCGGTAGAAACCGAGTGAAAATATGACACTTTGACTTTTTTTGAACTGTGCAAAGGAGAAATCTCCAGAGCGACTGTTCAGTGAGGCGGAGTAAAGAATCTGACGGTTGGACTTTAAACAACAGCAGACAGGGGCTTCAACCAAGCTCGCGGTGAAGATTCCATGCTGGCCATGGAAAGTTTAACTCTTTGTTCTCTGGGGCAGTTGAAAGGCAGGACCTAATGGCATATGTCAGAATACAGCAAGACTTCATATTGTTTGAATGAGTGCTGATGTGGAGCAGTATATCTGGACCTGTGGCCGATGCTTACAAAGAAAGGCCCTGCCCCAGAGGGCTGCCCATCTGGTCAGCATCACTACTAGCACCCCTATGGAACTGGTTTGCATTGATTTCCTGAGTTTAGAACCAGATCTGGAGAACATCAGCAATATATTGGTAGTTACTGATCATTTCATCCGGTATGCACAAGCTTTCCCTATTAAAGATCAGAAAGCAACTGCAGTGGCTAAAGTCCTTGTTTGAGAATTTCTTTGTTCACTATGGGTCCCCCCAACGAATTCATTCCGAACAGGTGAGAAATTTTGAAAGCCACCTGATTAAAGAAATGCTATCCTTGTGGGGGGTACGGAAGTCAAGATCCACCCCATCCCATCCCCAGGGCGATCCCCAACCTGAGAAGTTTAACCACACCTTGCTTGATATGTTGGGCACACTGCACCCTAAAGACAAGCCTAGATGGAGCCAGCAGATTAGCACCTTGGTACATGCCTATAACTGCACCAAAAGTGATGCTACCGGATTTTCCCAATATAGACAGATGTTTGGAAGGGAGGCCAGATTGCCAGTAGATGTTTGTTTCAGAGTCTCTCCTGATGGGGTTCAGGCGGCTAATCATCTACAGTATGTGCAAAAATTGAAAGCCCAACTCAACCATGCCTACCAACTAGCCCAGACCATGGCTGCAAAGCGAAACCTGGCCAATAAGGAAAGATATGACAAAAAGGTGAAAGCAGTGGAATTGAGAGAAGGTGACAGAGTGCTATGGAAGAATTTGGGACTGCATGGTAAACATAAGATTGCTGACAGATGGCATCACCTCCCCCATATTGTGGGAAAATTGGAAGATTTACCTGTATATAAAGTGCAGCCTGAAAACAATTCAAAAGATGTGAAGACTATACACAGAAATCATCTGCTGCCCATTGGACACATTTTGATAGAAACTGAACCTCCCAATGCCCCCTCACTCCCAGGCCTATAAATAGAGCTGCTGCCAAGAAAAAAACAAGATTGGTTGACTCCTCAGAAATAAAACTAAAGAGGCTTCTCCATTCCCTCTAATGAAGTTGATCAACAGTCTGTGTCTGAGGACAGTAAGAATAATATTGAGTATTGCCCCTCTTATGAACTGTGCCAACTGTTTAGGAGCAATCCCCTAATTAACTCTGGGGACGAAGTTGGGCTTCCTGGACTGTGTGAGCCCCCAGCTTTGTCTCTAGAGCCTATGCTCCCAGAGGATGAAGTGGGGTACCGCAGGGTTCAGTATTGGGTCCAGTCCTTTTTAATGTCTTCATCAGTGACATTGCAGAGGGACTGGAAGGAAAAGTATGCCTTTTTGCAGATGACACAAAGATCTGCAACAGGGTTGATACACAAGGAGGCAGGGAAAGGATGAAAAGGGACTTGGCAAGGTTGGAGGAATGGTCAGACGTATGGCAGCTAGGATTCAATGCAAAAAAGTGCAAAATAATGCACCTGGGAAACAAGAACCCAGGGGAAGAATACACAATGGGTGGGGAGGTAGTAACAACAACAAAACAGGAAAGGGACCTGGGGTAATCATATCAGATGACCTTAGGTTAGCAACAATGTTGAGAAGGCAGTAGGGAGGGCCGGGGTATACTGGGATGTATAGGGAGAGGCATCAGCAGCAGAAAACAGGAAGTTGTTATCCCTCTGTACAGACAGTTGGTGAGACCCCATCTGGAATACTGTGTCCAGTTCTGGAGATCCCATCTCCGCAAGGACATAGACAGGATAGAGGCAGTCCAGAGGAGGGCAACTAAAATGGTGCAGGGTCTGCAAGAGAAGCCGTATGAGGAGAGACTAAAGGAGCTTAATATGTATACCCTTGAGGAAAGAAGGGAGAGGGGGGACATGATAGAAACTTTCAAGTACCTCAAGGAATCAACAAAGTCCAAGAGGGTAGCATCTTTCAGAAAAGAGACTTGCAAGAACAAGGGGACACAATTTAAAAGATAGAAGGAGGGCAGTTCAGGGCAATGTGAGGAAGTATTATTTCACAGAGAGGGTAGTGGATGCATGGAACAGCCTTCCTGAGGAAGTTATGGGGTCTAAAACTGTGGGAGAATTCAAGAATGCATGGGACAGACATAAGGCAATTCTTGTGGGGGGCAGGAAGATATAGGCTGTTGGTTAACTAGGATCTGCGGCCTATCCTGTAGGTAGGGAAATGGGCAGACTAGATGGGCCTAGCGGTCCTTATCTGCCGTCAAAGTCTATGTTTCTATGAGTGGCATCAAAGCTGAAGAGGTGGGATCCTTGAGCCTGGCTGAACTGTCTGGCCTGGCTGAGCTATCTGACTTTTCAGAAGAAGGAAGTGATGTGGGGGAGCAAGCTAGTGATATGCTGGAACCTGAAGAATATTTTGAGTGCCCTGATGGTTCCTTGCCAGTACCAGAGATTCCCCCCGCTGACCCAAATGCTGCAAGTTCAGAAATAGTAGAACTAGGCCCTGAAGGTACTATGGACTCTGGGTCCCCTTCTCATGGGTCTGAGAGGGTGCAGAACCTGTAGAAATTTTATCCGAAACTCCTCGACGGACTGGCTGAGAAGTACGGCCTGTAGTGAGGTTCAGTTATGAGTCCCTGGGTCAGCCTGAGGATCTGCCTCTGAATGTGGTCCATAAAGGGGTGTACGTGTCCCCGAGCTCCTTGCCTAAATTGACCCTGGGAAATGATTCTCAGCTGTTAGTATCGCCCTCTGAGTATGGTGCCCTTGCCCCATTTAGCCTACACCTAGCTGATAGGGAAGGGCTCCCTCTATACAAGTGTCATGGGCAGGAAGTAATGACCTGATTTAAAAAAGAAAAAGGTTGTCTGTATGTGTAATGTTGTATAACCAATAGTAAACTGTGTATTACAGTACCAATGTATGTAACCAAAGGTCTGATGTTCTGCCAGTTTAAACTGTTTGCCTTAAAGTGATTTAAGGGTAACTACTTGATGCGGACGAAATGGGGGTTCCTAAAAGCCTTCTCAGAGCTGCTTAATAGCTCCTTGCCTAACTGGTGTTCGGTGCAATGCCGCAAGAATGCGGCCATTGTGAGTGCTTTTAAAGCCTCCAGAACTGTCTCTTTAAGAGCTGCCTGCCTGCAGGCTCCAGCAGGTTTGTATGGGGGGATTGGTGTTTCCTTGCTCGAATCCCGCCTGAGCTCCAGTGTAATCACTCCACTGTGTAGTCGCTGGAAGCGCAATGGGAGCCCATCTGACAGATGTAACTGTTTTCTGTAATTATTTAAAATATTAGTGAAATTACAGTTTGTTTAACCTGCTTTCATTGCAGCTGGGACTCTGAGTGTTTGGCCCCTTCATTTTGAACCTGGACTTTTGAGATGAGCCAATTGGGAAAGGGGGGACACTAAAATGGAGACCATTTGAGCCAACCAGAATCAGGACTCATGTTGGAGCCAGCTGGCCATAGGGGATACAGTCAGTAATTCTGGGACATGAAGTTCTGGACTACGGCGCCTTTTTTGCACCAATGGGGGCCCGCAATAAGTGACTGGCATCTGCAGCCCACCAATGGGATCAGGTGGCACCCGAACTGAGAGTCCTTGCCCAAACTGCCAAGGGCAGAGTCGTTGTGGTTGTGAGGCAGGGAAGAGCTCTGGGCTCCCTGCGCTTGAGCTTTCACGCAGGAAGCGCTGCGGTGAAGGCTAGATTTGTGTGATTGAATGTCAGAAATTGTCGGACTAAATCCGCTAGGCAGTGGTCAGAGGAGGCTGTGCAAAAATGCAGCTACCTGCCAGGTTCATCCTGTAGAGGACTGGAGAATCTGCTTCAATCACGCTCAGTCTGTCAGGACAAGTGAAGCTGCGTAGTTTGGGCCCGGTGTTCTGTAGCGAAAGCAATCAGGATTATACAGCAGCTGCCTGGTATGGTACCCCTCTGCTCTTCATATAAATGTGTGGAGAAGTGTTTGAATTCCAGGCTCGGCCCTGCGAGTGGTGTGAGAGTGATCTTTCTGCTGGAGTCGTGAATACTAAATCAGGGTAGCTCTCTGTCAGATGTTCATAGTGAGGGCAAGATTTGTCTAGCTACTTTACTGGCTACACGAACTGAGCCTGCTGGCTCTACTTAATCTTCTTAGGAATCAAATGCTTGTTTTCTGCATCAGGGCCCCAACCAGCTGCATCGAGAAGCTAGCCTTCTATTGCCTGGGTACCCAGAGACAGTGACTCATAGGGTTGGCCTGTGCGCAGTGCCCTAAATATATATATATATATTTAATTTAGAGTGATAAGCTAATTAACCTGATTCCCCCAGTCCTTGTTATCTCCCCCTAAATAAATCAGATTGGTTGTTTTGCAAAAGTATACTGTCTGATCTGTGTGTCTATGCTGAATTATGGTACAGGTCGTCATTGTCTAATTGTATCTTACTTTACAGGGGTTCCCCAGAGCCAGCTGATTGACCCAAGCCTGAGGGCAAGTGTATATTGTAAGGGTACTGTAATTGACCTGTGTGGGCCACTAGTGGGAATAAAGGGGGGTTGCAGTGACCCAGACGGCTGTGACCAAGTCATACCAGACTATGTTAACCCCGACCTCTGGGTGGAGGCACCCGCCATCGGATCCAGGCCCCTCAACCTGTTAGCGGCAAGTCAGGCAGGAGTAGTAGCCCTTGGGTTAGCACCCCCTGAGGGTTACAAACATATCACCCCATGAGTAACAGAGGGTGAAAGGGGGCACCCTTGGGGTGCCAACACTGTGCTGTCCCACCCACATCCCAAAAAAATCTAGGTTCTCAGCAGGGGGAAGGTCAGAATACAGCAAGACTCCACTAGAAGAAACATAATTACTAAGGTGAGTAATTTTTTCTTCAAACAACATGAAGTCTTGCTGTATGCTGACAAGTGCAGACTACCAAGCAGTACCTCCATGGAGGAGGGACATAACCTACTTTGGGAATAGGCTCTGAAGTACTGCTGTTTCAAACCGAGCATCACTCCTAGCCTGGATATCCAGAGAATAATGCCTGGTAAAGGTATGTACTGTTTTCCAGGTGGCTGCTTGACAGATTTCTAAGAGAGAGATATCCCTGGCAGCAGCCAGGGAAGCAGCTGTACCTCTTGTAGAGTGACCCTCATGCCTGAGGGTGGAATCTTTCCCAGTCTCTCATAACAGAATTGTATACAAGACACAATCCACCTAGCAATAGTTCTCTCGGTGGCAGGTTTGCCCTTTCCTACCTCTCCATAAGTGAGGAACAACTGGAGGGAATCAAACTTGTGACCCTTGGTATGCTCTATGTAGTAGCTAAGGGCTCTTTTAACATCCAAACTGTGTAGCCTCCTCTCCCCTGATGAAGAATGATCAGTGAAGAAAACAGGGAGAGACATAGACTGATTTAGGTGGAAATCTGAAACCACTTTAGGCAAGAACTTTCTGTTAGTTCTAAGGACCACTTTATCTCTGTGAAAAGAGATGAAATCAGGTTCCAGTGACAGGTTTTGCAATTCACTGATACGTCTAGCAGAAGTAATGGCTACCAAAAACACAGTTTTCCAAGTCAAGTACTTACGCTCTGCTGAGGACAAAGGCTCAAAGGGGGGTTGCATAAGCTGAGCAATGCAAACATTAAGATCCCAAGCAGGAGCAGGATCCCTAAAGGGGGGATTGGTATGAAGCAGTCCCTTGAAAAACTTAACAGAATACAGGGTGGGATGACAGTGAGGAAGACTTACCTACTGACAGGAAAGCAGAAACAGCAGACAAGTGTACCCTGAGAGTAGCTGTTCTGAGGCCCAGGCTATTAAGATGGACCATATAATCCAGAACTGTAGGCAATTCAGCAGTATCTGGGGAGATATGCCTCTTGGAACACCAAATGCTGAATCTCTTCCATTTGGAGTTATAAGTCTTTCTGGTGGAAGGCTTTCGAGAAGCTCTGAGAATATCCAGAACTCCCTGGGACAGATGCAAATCTGCAAACTCTTAGCTCTTCAAGAGCCACACCTTGAGATTGAGAGACTGAAGATTGGGGTACCAAATCCTCCCCTGAGAGGAGGTTAACAGGTTGTAATTCCTGGGAAGAGACAGGGGAAGATGGACTGCTAGGGACAACAACAAGGGGTACCATGCCTGCCTGGCCCAGTTTGGAACAATCAGAATCACTCTGCAAGGTTGTGACATTATCTTGACTAGAACTTTGAACAGAAGAGGGAAGGGGGAAAATCATACAGAAATTTCCCTTCCCAGTTCAGAATCAGAGCATCCAGGGGGACTGAGCCCAAGACTGGGGGTCTGCAACAAAAGAGAGGAAGTTGGTGATTGTCTGGGGATGCAAAAAGATCTATCTCTGGAGTGCCCCATCTTGAAAAAAATCACCTTCAATACCAGAGGATCCAGGGCCCATTCATGATGGCCCTGAAATATTCTGCTCAGTGCATCTGCTAGGACATTGTCCTTCCCTGGAAGGTGAACTGCTATCAGAGAGGTTTGCAGGGAATAAGCCAGGGACCACAACTTCATTGCTTCTGTGCACAAGGCCATAGACCGAGTGCCTCCTTGCTTGTTGATGTACCACGTGGTGGTGGTGTTGTTTGTTCTGACCTGAACCACCTTGTTCTGTACTGACTGGGGAAAAAACTTGCAACGCCGGAAACACTGCCCTGAGTTCCAGGAGACTGATGTGTAGAAGAGATTCCTGAGGAGACCACAGTCCCTGGGTGGTGAAGTCCCCGAAATGGGCTCCCCAGCCCCGCAGGGAAGCATCTGTGGTAAGGACCACTAAATGAGACTGAGTGGCAAATGGACCCCTTGCCTCAAATTGTCCTGATCCTGCCACCATTGCAGGGCTTGGATCAGAGTTCGAGTCACTGGGATTAGTTTGGTAAGGGAATCCTTTCTTTGGGACCAAAAAGCTCTCAAGTGGAACTGAATGTCCCTCATCTGGAATCTTGCACCTTGGACCACTGCTGTAGAAGCTGCCATGTGGCCCAAGAGTTGAAGGAAATACCTTGCTGGTCGAGACACCTGAAGGCTGAATGAAGAAGCCAGCTCCATGAGAGCTCTTGCCCTTTCCAGGGGAAGGAAGGCTCTTGCTTTTACCGTATCCAGCTCTGCTCCTATGAAGGCAAGGAATTGCACTGGTTCAAGAACTGACTTTGGTAGGTTGAGAAGAAATCCTAAAGAAGTGAGCACTTGCTGGGTCACTTGCAGGTCTCACTTGACTTGGTCTGGAGACTGGCCCACTATGAGCCAGTCGTCCAAATATGGGAAAACGGAAATCTTTTGTCTTCTTAGGAAGGCAACAACTACTGCCAGGCACTTTGTGAAAACCCTTGGGGCTGATGTTAGGTCAAAGGCCACTGCTCTGAACTGATAGTGGCCTGAGGACAACTCGAACCTGAGGTACTTTCTGTAGGAGCACCTGATGAAAATGTGAAAGTAGGCATCTTTGAGGTCCAGGGAGGCTAGCCAGTCCCCTGGCCTTAGAGAGGGAAGGATAATTCCCAGAGTTATCATCTTGAACTTTGGCTTTAAAAGATGTTTGTTCAGATATCTTAAGTCCAGAATGGGTCGCCACTCTCCTGTCTTTTTGGGGATCAGGAAGTACCTGGAGTACAGTCCTTTGCGCCAGTGTAGGGTAGGTACTCTCTCTATAGCTCTTAAAGCTAGGAAAGAAGAAACCTCTGCCTCTAGAGCAAGGGTTTCCAAAAGATTTGCAGGTGGAAAAGATCTGGTTCTCATCTTTGGAAATTTTTTGAAGCTGAGAATCAGTCCCTGGCTTACTACTTCCAGGACCCACTTGTCTGATATAATAAGACATCCAGTCCTGGACAAAGTAAGTCGCCTGCCCCCTACTGGGATAGGAGAGTCGACCCAGGCAGACCCATCAGGGTTTCTGCTTGGCAGGGGCTTTAGGCTAAGGGGTGGATATAGGCCTGCTCACCCCCCTTCTGCCTCTCCCTCTGAAGAACCCCCTCTGTGAAAAGGAAGAAGAGGCCTGTGCTTGGTAAAAAGGCCTTAGAAAAGGCCTGCCCCTGCCGCTAGACTGCTGCCTTTGAGGAGTTGCCTACCTTTCTTTGGCCTGAGCACTCCTGTAAGTGGTCCTGTACTCATCCATTTTCTTCATGTAATTATCTGTCTGCTCCCCAAACAGAGAATTACCCACTACAGGAAAATCCATGGCCTTAGCCTGGGTATCCTATGAGAGGCTAGTACATCTGAGCCAAGCCATTCTCCGAAGAGCTACAGATGTAGCCATGACTCTTGATGACACATCATTGGAGTCCATAGCAGCATGAAACTGAACTTTTGATGCCTCAATCCCATCTGCAGCCACCTCCTCCATCTCCTTGGCAAGGTGGGGGGAAGCCTGTTTAGCCAGTGCCAGTACAGTGTCCCACCTGGACTTCTGGTATCTGGCTGTATAGGCCATATAATTCACCTGCCTGAGTCCCAAGGAAGATGCCATGTACTACTTTTTTGCCATGGCATCAATCTTCCTGGAGTTCTTGTCTGGGAAGTGTGATGCCAAGGGAATGTTTGCCTTATTGCAGGCAGCAGCCTGTACAACCCCAACATGGCTGCATTGCTGATAAAGGAACTCCATATCGGAGCCTGAAAGTGTATACCTCTTGTCCATTCTTCTATCCACAGGAGGTATGGAATTGGGAGACTTCAGAATTTTTTGTGTCTGTTTCCCAAAAGATTTGTGGAGGGGAATAGACAGTCTCCTGGTCTCTGGGATACCCATCATCTCTACATAGACAGGCTCCTCCTGATCCTCCACTGCCTCCTCCATAGGAAGCTGGAGGGTCTCAGCCACCTTTCTGTAAAACATAAAGTGGGAAGGGGACTCAGAAAGTCTAGGAGGAGATCCACCTGAAGGTCTGTCTGGGGAGATGTCCAGATCAAGAGGCACATCCAGACTTTCACCATCACCATATTCATCTTCCAACTCTCCTTCCTCCTCAAACACCAGTTCACAAAATTCTTCCAGGGTATAATCGTGAACCGGGGGAACTGACCGAACCAAGCCCCTGCCAAAAGGTGCCGGATCAGTCGGAACAGGGCAAAGCGATTCCACAGTATGAATCGCTTTGGCTATTTCTTCGGCAGTTGGACTACGAGATTCTAGATCCGAACCAGACGATTTTTCTTTGCGTTTCTCTTTTGCCGGAACCGACCCCTTGGGATCGCATCTCCTTTTGCCTGAAGAAGTATCGCCCTGGTCAGATGGCACTCCTTCTGGTTCAGTCGGAATCGAACCGGGCTGGCCATCTGGGTCAGTGGACTTTTCAGCCTCCCTTTCCCTCAGTCTACCTAATCTCTTTTCAAGGGTAGATTTGCGAAAATTTTTACAAATTTGGCAGCCCGAATCGAAGTGGTCAAACCCCAGACCATAAACACAGGTGGTGTGGGGATCGGCCTTAGCAAAGACCTCCCCACACTCACTGCAGTATTGAAACCCAGTGGGCCCGTTTTTTTTCTTGGGTTTCTCAGACATGGGCAACCTAACCAAACTTACCCTTTTTTCGGCAACCGCCAGGCAAGACTCCCCTATCAGTTCCTGACCGTGTCACGGGTCTTGGAAAAAACTGTACTAAAACCCGTTTTTTTTTAGAACTGATACGGACCAGTAACCACACACTAAAGTAAGACACAAAAATTACCTGAACGATCGGTTCAGCCGAACCGATCCACACTTTTTACAAGTTCCATACAGAAAACAGAACAAAACCTATCTAGTACTCACGGTACATAGATACATAGATACATAGACAGTGTCGGCAGATAAGGGCCTATGGCCCACCCAGTCTGCCCATTTAAGTTTGTAAGTTCAGCTTATGTTTTCCAGGAACTCTGTTGCCCCTTACCCCTGACCTCCAGAATTCCTTTATGTCTATCCCATGCATTCTTAAATCCTGTGATTGTTTCAGCCCCCACCACTTCCTCTAACAGGGTGTTCCACTTGTCCACCACCCATTCTGTGAAGAAATTCTTCCTCACGTTTCCTCTGAATCATCCTCCCTCCAACTTCATCCCATGCCCTCTAGTTCTGGAACATCTTTTTCGCTTAAAAATAGTGCATTCCTGCCTGTTCCTCCTGTAAGATACTTGTATGTCTCTATAATATCCCTCTCTCCTCCTCTCCTCCAGGGAGTACATGTTCAGTGCCTTCAACCTGTCCTCATAGGACTTGTGATGCAATCCATGCACCATCTTTGTTGCCTTCCTCTGAACCTTCTCTACCCTGTCTATGTCCTTACGTAGGTAAGGTCTCCAGAACTGCAGTGTACTCCAGGTGCGGCCTCACTAGTGTCTTGTATAGTGGAATTATGACCTCCCTTTCCTGCTGGTGATGCCCCTGCCTATACATCCCAGCATCCTATTTGCTTTACCTGCTGCCTTGTCACACTGTTTCCCTGCCTTGAGGTCATCAGAGATGATAACTCCAAGATCCCTTTCCTGCTTGGTGCATGCTATATCCTCACCCCCCAACTGATATATTGTGCCAGGGTTTTTGTGCCCCATATGCATTATCTTGCACTTTCTTGCATTGAATTTCAACTGCCAAACCCCTGACCATTCTTCAAGTTCTGCAGGTCCTTCTCATTCTGTCTACACCCTCTGGTGTGTCTACTCTGTTACAGAGCTTTGTGTCATCAGCGAACAGTGAAATTCTGCCTTCTAGGTCCTGCGCAATGTCACTGATGAAGATATTGAATAATGCCGGTCCCAGCACTGATCCCTGTGGTACCCCACTGGTCACTCTTCCCTCTGTGGAGTGACAGCCATTTACCACCACCCTCTGTGTCCTGCTGCCCAGCCAGTTACCTACCCACCGCACTACTGTCCTGCAAACACCCATATTCCCAGTTTGTGCAATAGTCTTCTATGTGGCACAGTGTCAAAGGCCTTGCTGAAGTCCAGATAGGCCATGTCCACTGCCTCCCCTGATCCACCTCCCTAGTCACCAGTCAAAAATTCAATGAGGTTGGTCTGACATGACCTTCCCCTGGTGAAACCATGCTGCCTTGGGTCCTGTAGTCCATTGACAACCAGATGTTCCACCAATCTCTCCTTCAGTAGTGCTTCCATGATCTTCCCACTACCGAGGTGAGGCTGACTGGTCTGTAGTTCCCGCTTCTCTTTGTTCCCACTTTTGTATAAGGGACTACATCTGCTGTCCTCCAGTCTTTGGGTACCTCCCTGTTTCTAGTGATCGGCTAAACAGTATAGCAAGAGTTCAGCCACCACCTCTCTTAGTTCTTTAAGGATCCTGGGTGCACCCCATCTGGCCCCATTGCTTTATCAACTCTTATTACTTCCAGTTCCTTCAGGACCCTTTCTCGTGTAAAGGGACTTGTGTCCATTTCTGCACCATTCTCACCCCTTGTACTCCATTCAGACCCATTACCCTCCTCTTTCTCAGTAAAGACTTAGCAGAAATACCTGTTCAATATGTCAGCTTTACTGTTGTCATCCTCCACACAGCCCCCATCCTCCCCCTTCAGTCTCACTATCCCTCCCTTTGCCTTTCTTTCCTTATGTACCTGTAAAAGGTTTTGTCCTCTACCCACTGATTTTGCAATGCGTTCTTCTGTCTGAGCTTTGGCTTCCCTTACTGACCTCCCTGCCTCCTTTGCTTCTCCTAATTTCTCCCCTATCCCTTCTGCCTGTGTCTTTTGTATTGCCTGAATGCAATCTTTTTGGCTTTCACTTTCTTTGCTACCTCTTTGGAAAACCATAATGGTCTCCTCTTCCTTTTCCTTTGCTAACCTGCTTAATACATAATTCTGTTGCTCTTGTAATCCCCATTTAAATACTTCCCACTGTTCCTCAACCCTGATTCCTGCCCCATTCCCTTAATGCCTCTTTCAAGTATCTCCCCATTTTCTCAAAGTTTGCCCCCTAAAATCCAGGATCGTGTTTTTGTGTGGTTTGGTTCTGCTCTTTCTGTGATTTCAAACCACAGTGACTGGTGGTCACTGTTCCCCTGGTGCTCCCCACTCTTACCCCCATCACACTGTCCCTGTTTGTGAGCACAAGGTCCAGTATTGCCTTCTGCCGAGTTGGTTCCATGACCAGTTGCTTGAGGAAGGCACCCTGAAGGGAGTCCAGGATAGTACCACAGACAGAGACTTGAACCGACAGAGCAGAAACTAAATTTCGGTAGAAAACAGACCGAAAACTGACACTTCAGCCGACTTCGAACCAAGCTGCAGGAGAAATCTCCGGAGCGACTGTTCAGTGAGGCGAAGTAAAAAATCTGATGGTTGCAGTTCAAAATACAACAGGCAGAGTCATCAACCAAGCTCGAGATCGACATTCTATGCCCTGCATAGAAAAGTTAACCCATTGTTCTCCGGGGCAGTTTAAAGACTGGGGCTAACTGCACTTGTCAGAATACAGCAAGACTTCATGTTGTTTGAATAGAGAATTTCTTTATGAATACAGAAAATCATAAAAAACTATAGGTAAAATGTATGATTTAATAAAGAATAAATTACAAGTGGACTTTTCAAGATTGAAAATATCGTGGGAAAATAAATTTGAATTAAATATAAAAAAAAGGGAAAGATTAATAAGTTACCCTTTTGAGATATCTAAATTGGTCAGATTTCAACAGATACAGTTTAACATCATACATAGATTATATTATACTCCAGCAAAACTTCATAAATTCAACCCTGTGGTCTCAGAGTTCTGCCCTAGATGATCCACAGTCACAATTAATCTTTAACTCAATAAGTGGTGCAACAAGGCCCGGTAGTTTCCTTAGTGGTCCTTAAGCAATGTTTTATATTCCCCCACCGTGTGTAGTTTCCAATGGTTCTTAAGATATTAGGCAAACCGTTCCACAACTGTGGTCCTCTAAAAAATACCGACCATCTCCCAGTTTCCATATTGTATCTACTGTAGGTAAGACTAGGTCCAGGGTATCTACAGATCTTACAGAGTCAATTTTCTCCCTGGGAACCATTTGTCCGTAATATAGTTAGGCAGTTTGCTCGATAACCCCTTATGAACAAAAGCCAGGAGATGTTCTCTATGGCTTTCATAGAGGTGCATCCACTCAAGCTGTCTACATAAATAGCACTTATGCATTAAATGAGGAGCTTGCAGTATAAGCGGGACAATCTACCAAGACATACATCCAACTTATGTAGATCTTTTTTGGATCCTGCAGAATATAAAATATCCCCATAATTAAACAGCGGAAGGATCATACGGTCCACTACCTGTTTTCTTACTTCTAGATTCATGCATGCTTTTACCCTATAAAGGGTGCCTAACCATTTCCCGATATTTGAGGCCAAAATGTTTATGTGAGTGGCCCAACTCAAAGATGCGTCCAGCCACAGTCCCAGGTATCCATATACTTGAACCTGCTGGGTCCGGGGGCCCCATGAGCAACCAAGTTCAATTTTGCATCCCCAAAGACCCCACCCAGCCTATTGAATAAAATGAACTGCGTTTTCTTTACATTCAACACCAATTTACTACTGTCAAGAAAGGTCTGCAGTTCATCAAACGCCAGCTGCAGCCTAATTTGTACAGCAGTCATGTCACTATCGGCTGTGTAAATCACCATGTCATCCGCGTACAAATGATAATTAACTAGTATATCAGAACATCGTACTCCATTAACATAAATATTAAATAATAAAAGGGCCAAGATGGATCCCTGGGGGACCCCCGATCCAGCAGGACATAGCAGGGTTTTAAATAATTGATTAGCATTTTTTTCCCTTGGGACAATGCTAACTGTACAGAAAGTATTTATATGTTTTCTAGAAGTGTTATGTTTGTTAAACACAATGAGGCAAGTGCTATGCATTTTCACAATGTTTTGGCACTTTTATGAGCAAAACGCTAATCAATTTTTGGAGTTAAATAAAACCCTGCATAGTCCTGAAACCCATGACCCCAATGACAACAATTGGGATCTACCCTTCAAATAAGAAGTCAGCCACTCATGTTCCAACACCCCCAAAACCAATGGATACTGCCCTGGACAGGAAGATATCATGGTCTCAGAACTGGAAAGATGATGGTGTACCCGGACTGACCAAAGCAAAAAAAAAAAAAAAAGAAGACAAAGGACCTCAGCACAAAAGCACAAGAATTACTTTGGTAAGACATTGGCAATAAGGTCAGGTTTTAAATGAATATAAATAACACATACCCAAGTAATGCAAAGCATCATTGGACGTATATGTAAATTATATAAACTTGTAAGAACTGCGGGTGCTTACTAGTGACCATTGAGAGGCTTAAAGAATTTCCCACTCATTCAAGAGACACTTTGTTGGCATGCTGGAGGAGAGTCAAATAAATTATCACTGTGAAATTGCTTGTGGCCAAACTTAGAGGGTCAGAAGCTTAGCAAAGTTTGTATAAGACCAGAGGAGGATCGCAAACCTGCAGGCAGAAGCTCATCCAGAAACTACAGAGATGCTACCCATACGTATGCTTGTCATGAGAAGGAAAAAAAACAGAGAGGGTCTGAAGCTGCACTGAAACTGGAACTGCTGGGAATGCAACAGGGTTAACATGCACAACAGATGGCTGCAACATGGCTGGCATGTTGTATAGTCTGAACGGGGAGAGGTTAACTGTGAAAATCTGTGTACCATGTTGAAATGTTTGAAAAATGATTAATAGGAGTCCTCTGACCCTTAGAAATACTGTCATACTGAACATATTAATTTTAATCAGATCCCTCAAGTAAAGAGTTAAGTGCTTCAAATCCAGCTGTCAGTGTGTTTTGTTCAAATACTAAAGGTGCCCAGAATCCCTCCAGTCCAGTTAAGATTGACTGCAGTAGGCTGGACCACTTGTACGGTGGGCTGGGGCATTGGTTGCCACACCACATGGTGATTCAGGTTCGGGAACAGACCAAGGTCATTCAGGGGCTGGCCGGGGGGGGGAGAGGATGGTTAGGCATCCATAGCTCTCCTCCTTCGGGAAGGGGGGACACTGTGTACTACTTCTTGGCTACCACCTAGTGGAGGCTAGGTGATACAGTAGGGGCCTCCTCTCAGAGATCACAATCCACGAAAACAACAACATTATGCATAAAGGTCTTCATTTCCCAATAATGGCAATTTGACTATTGTAAAGTACAGCTACGTAAGAACTTATTGTAACAGTAGATCTTTGAGAGGAGCTCTTGTAGCAGGCCACACAGGTAGGACTGAATCTGCCAATTACCAGGACCCCATGGAAAACTTCTAGCTAGCAGTTTACAGTGGGGGGGCCAGCCCCGCCAACGTCAGCATGCTGACATCTGCCTATCCTAAAAAAGAGGTCCCCCGACCTACCTGCGCACAAGTCAAGAAAAGGAGAACTGAGGCAGTGCCTCAAAACCGAGGGAAGGAAGAAAAAATTACTCACCATAGTAATATTGTTTCTTCTAATGGAGTCTTGCTGTATTCTGACAATATGCAGATGTTCATAGCGAGGGCAAGATTTGTCTGGCTTCTTTACTGGCTACACAAACTGAGCCTGCTGGCGCTACCTAATCCTCTTAGGAATCAAATGCTTGTTTTCTGCATCAGGGCCCCAACCAGCTGCAGCGAAAGGCTAGCCTCCTATTGCTTGGGTACCCAAAGACTGTGACTTATAGGTTAGGCCTGTGCACAGTGCCCTTGATATAGATTCAGACGTATGTATACATTAGAGTGGTAAGCTAAGCAATCTGATTTCTCCCAGTCCTTGCTACCTCCCTCTAAATAAATCAGATTTGGTTGTTTAGCAAGGTTACACTGCTTGAACTGCGTGTTTGTGTTGGCCAGCCTTTCTCTGAGTCTCACAGGCCTTCTGAATCAGTGTGGGTATTCTGAGAGCTCGCCCAGACCTGGACATCTGTTTTTCAGAGCACAGCTGTGCTGAGCGACCAAACATGTGGGCACTGGTTCCAATTAACAAGGGCACCCCATCATACAGTCCAGTGGGGGGAAGCACTAGGGCCAAGGTTTCCACTTGTTCAGCCGCCCCCGCCACAGAAGTAGGAAAAGACAACCAGATCTGAATATACCCAGAATAAGGATAAGCCTTATCGCTCAGCCCCCAAACATGTAGTCCATCAAAAGGTTGCAGAGGCACCTCAGGCAAGTGCTTTCGGTACCAGTCCTGGAACATAATGGTTACCTGAGAGCCACTGTCCAACATAGCCCAGGTGGATATTCCATTCACTCTCACGGTAGTTTCCATAGAGGGCCCCACCACATCAGACCATTCGGGGAGTGGGGTTTTTGAGGTGGCTTGGGCATTGGCCCTGATCACAAAACTCTTCCGAGGAGGCCCTCCCGGAGGTCTGGTATAAGCCTTGCGATGCCAGGCGACTAGCCTGCTGTTGACCTTCCTTAAATTCTCGGGTAGCTGGCACTCAGTCTGAAAATGCCATCCTCCCCACAATGATAACAGAACTTCTCGGGGGTCTTTGCTGGGAGGGAAATATCTCACCTGCCGGGAGGCGTCAGGGGGTCTGGAGGGCTCCCCCTGACTAGGTTGTATGTTTCTAGATAACTCAGATTCCGCCAGCTTGCCAGGATAGGTAGCAGTTTGTTTCTATTCCCTCACCATCTCTCGTAAAACTCTGATCTCAGCCCTCAAATCACTTTCCACCCGGGGGTCAGAGGAGACAGCATGCACCCCCACTCCTCCTGGGACATCTGGGGCACCGAAAAAATATCAGGCCCCTGACTCACACCCCCCCCCCCCGAGGGGTGGGTCTCATCTGGTTCACTGGACTCAGGGGTCTGGCATAGATTTATAACTCCCACATAGGGTTTCCACCCCTCTTTATCAGTGTCTACTTCTCAAATCTCTCATCAATTGACAGTATTCAGGAGGGGCAACCCATTAGTCATGTAACTTGAGTTTTAACAATATCGCACTGGAAAACCTAGCAGATTTCAAAATATGTTCCAGCCGGACCTGGTTTAAGGCTGTGGCAGTTATCCCCCCCTTTTCGAAAAGCTTTTTGCAATGTCCTTTCCACCCGGGTGATGAAGGCTGACAATTTCTCATTTCTCCATTGTTTGGTGGACTTGAACTTCCATAATAAGTCCTCCCCAGTTTCAGTACTCCAAAACACTCCTTCTAAAGCAGAAAGGTACTCTTCTGCAGTGGCATCAAGGCTGGTAGCTCTCAAGAAACAAATGGCTTCCAAAGCTGGGCCCCTCAAGCTGTCCATCAGTCTCTTTCATTTCTCCCCCTCGGAGCACTGCCACTCTTGAACTAGAGGGGTAGCATAGTCCATCCAAGCCTCTAAATCATCTTCCCCCGAAGGTACAGGCACAGTACCAGAAAAAAGTTTTAGTCTACGATACGAGTCTAGTTGTATGGGGGGAGCAACTAAAGGGGGTGAAGCCAGAATAGAACTCTTGGGGGGCCCGGGAGAGGTACCTGGAGAGGTCTGGGGAGTGGGATCACTAGACAAGCCCAGCACTTGCAGTAACTCCTGGGTAGTCCTCCCTTCCACAGCTAGCAATTTAACCAGTTTATCTTTAAAGCTATTAGTCTTAGGGACCCCCCCCCCCGGGGTGACTGACTCACTCTGGATGTGAATGACCCTCCACCCCTGTTGGGCACCTTCTGGGTAGATCACGGGGGGTACCCTCTCGGGGTCTATAACTGTACTGCATAAGAGCAGCACCTGCAAGGTCAGGTCGAGTAGATCAGCCATACGCCTCTTCACCTCCACCTTGCCTAGACATTTAACACACTCCACTACAGAAAATAAATCAGCATTTTTTGTCCCCAGAGGTACATCCAGTAGTAACACAATTTTCTGAGACTCCAACTCCTCGACTTCTCCCCACCCCATCAGTTTATGCATCATTGTCTTAACAGGGTCCAATTTAATCTTAGTCATAATGACCCCCTCCAGTTTTTCTTTTAGTTTGGCCATGTTCATCTATCGTCTATCCGGCCACTAAGGGACGCTAATCCCAGCGGTGCCTCCAAAATGTAACCCCTAGGGGGCGCTATCCCAAGGGCTCAGCTAATAACAAGTTGAGGGGCTTGGATCCATTGGCGGGTGCCTCCACCCAGAGATCAGGGTTGGAACAGTCAGCTGCGACCAGGTCACAGCCCTCTGGGTCACTGCAACCCCCCTTTCTTCCCACTAGTGGCACACACAAAGCAATCACATTATCCTTGCAATATACAGTTACCCCTAGGGTTGGTTCAATCAACTTGACTCTAGGGACCCCCTGTAAAGTAAGATGCAGTTATACAATAACCACTATACAGTAACACAAACATGCAGTTCAAACAGTGTAACCTCGCTAAACAACCAAATCTGATTTATTTAGGGGGAGGTAACAAGGATTGGGGGAATCAGATTACTTAGCTTACCACTCTAATGTATACACAAGTCTGAATCTATATCAAGGGCACTGTGCACAGGCCTAACCTATAAGTAACAGTCTTTGGGTACCCAAGCAATAGGAGGCTAGCCTTTCACTGCAGCTGGTTGGGGCCCTGATGCAGAAAACAAGCATTTGATTCCTAAGAGGATTAGGTAGAGCCAGCAGGCTCAGTTCGTGTAGCCAGTAAAGTAGCCAGACAAATCTTGCCCTCACTATGAACATAGGGAGCTACCCTGATTTAGTACTCACGACTCCAGCACACTTACGGGACCGAGCCTGGAATTCAGCCACTTCTCCACACATTTATATGAAGAGCAGAGAGGTACCATACCAGGCAGCTGCTGTATAATCCCGATCGCTTTCACTGCTCACACTGGGCCAAACGACGCAGCTTCACTAGTCCTGACAGACCGAGTGCGATTGAAGCAGATTCCCCAGTCCTCTACAGGGTGAGCCTGGTAGGTAGCTGCACCATCGCGCAGCCTCCTCTGACCTCTGCTTAGCGGATTTAGTCCGACACTTGCTGGCGTTTAACCTGCCGATATGTGGCCTTCCACATGCGCTTCCCACGCAAAAGCTCAACAGTACAGGGGCACAGAGCTCCTTCCTCACTCGCAGCCACAACGACTCTGCCCCTTGGCAGTTTGAGTAAAGACTCTCAGTTCGGGGGCCACCCGATCCCATTGGTGGGTAGCAGATATCAGTCACTTAAGTCAATCCCCACTGGTGCAAAAAGGGCGGCGTAGCCCAGAACTTCATTTCCCAGAATTACTGGCTCTATCCCCTATGGCCAGCCGGCTCCAACATGAGTCCTGATCCTGGTTGGCCCAAAAGATCTCCATTTTAGTGTCCCTCCTTTTCCCATTGGACCATCTCACAGGTCCAGGTCCAAAATCGAGGGACCAAACACACAAAGTCCCAGTTGCAAGGAAAACAGGTTAGAAAACACTGTAACTTCACTAATACTCTAAATAATTACAGCCACACAGCTACCTCCATCAGAAGGGCTCCCATTATGCTTGCAGCGACCACAAACGTGGAGTGATTTCACTGCAGCTCAGGCGTGATTCGAGCAGGGAAACTCCAGTCCTCCTGTACAAACCTGCCGGAGCCTGTGAGCAGGCAGCCCTTAAAGATACAGTACTAGAGGCTTAAACAGCACTCACAACGGCCACATCTAGAGGCATTTCGTTGAGCACCAGCTAGACAGGGAGCCATTAAGCAGCTCCGGGAAGGCTTTTAAGAACCCCCATCTTGGGGGGGGTACACATAGAACATTGAGCTCGAGCTCAGTTTTCAAACCACTATCCTTGGTACGTTCTAGTAGTTGATCAGATTCTACAAAGTGAAAACTAGATATATAGATGAACAAATGCTAACTAAGCCTAAATGGGGGCCCCTTCAGGGGCAACACAAACGAAATATAAAGGGCATGTAGAAGACTCAAGTCACAGATGCCAAAGAAAACCATTACCCACTATTGAGTAAAATACCATAAGTGCTGCAGTGAGCCACCCTTTCCCCAGGTTCTGAAGGGGAGGTAGGGTGGGAGGTCAGCATACAGCAAGACTCCAATAGAAGAAACAACATTACTGTGGTAAGTAATTTTTTCTTCAAACAACATGAAGTCTTGCTGTATTCTGACAATGTGCAGACTACAAAGCCGTGCCCCATGGAGGTGGGCACAGAACCTATTTGTGGAACAGGCTCTGCAGTACTGCTGTGACAAACCTGGTATCACTCCTAGCTTGAATATCTAGGCTGTAGTGCTTAGTGAAGGTATGGACAGACTTCCAGGTGGCAGTCTTACAGATCTCAAGCAAGGGGACTTCTCTCGCAGCTGCCACGGAGGCAGCAGTCCCTTTGGTAGAATGGACCGTAAGGCCTGCTGGTGGGTCCTTACCCAGTTTACTGTAACAAAACTGAATATAAGCCACAATCCATCTGGCTATAGTCCTTTTCACAGCTGGCCTGCCTTTACCAACTTCACCATAAGTAAGAAAAAGCTGGGAACAATCCTTCCTTAGCTCCTTTGCCCTAACCATGTAAAAGCTAATAGCTTTTTTTACATCCAGACTGTGAAGCCTGCATTCACCTGAGCTGGAATGTGCTGAGAAAAATACAGGCAGAGTAGTGGATTGATTAAGATGAAAATCAGAAAACACCTTAGGAAGAAATTTCCCATTAGTTCGGAGCACAATCTTATCCCTGTGGAGTGTAATAGTTGGGCTCCACTGACAAGACCTGAAGCTCACTCATCCTTCTCGCAGAAGTGATGGCCACTAGAAACATAGTTTTCCAAGTAAGAAACTTGAGTTCTGAAGAAATCATAGGTTCAAAGGGAGACTGCATGAACTGACCGATGCACATGTTTAGATCCCATACAGATGTAGGTTCCCTGTGTGGAAGATGAAGTTGCAGCAACCCCTTGAAAAACTTTCTGAAAATTGGGTGTGCAGCCATGGAGGGGCCCCTCCCTGCTGAAAGATATGCAGAGACAGCTGACAGGTGTACCTTCAAGGTAGACGGTTGCAAATACAGAGACTGAAGGTGCACCAGGTAATCCAGAAGTGCTGGTAAACCAGCCTGCAGGGGATCCTGGCCGTTTTGGGAGTACCAGATGGAAAATCTTTTCCACTTACAGGAGTAGGTTTTCCTGGTAGCAGGATTCCTGAACTTCTTTAATATGTCTAGGACAGACTGAGAGAGATGCAAATCCGCATATTCTAAGTCTTCAAGAGCCAAGCCCCGAGGTGAAGAGACTGAAGACTGGGGTACAGGATCCTCCCCTGAGAGGATGTCAGTAGGTTGTACCTCCTGGGGAGAGAAATGGGATTGGTCACTGAGAGAGACAGTAACATTGAGTACCATGGCTGTCTGGCCCAGTCTGGGGCAATGAGAATCATGGTGACAGACTGAGATCTCAGTTTGACCAGGACTCTGGCTATCAGAGGAAATGGGGGAAAAGCATAAAGGAACCTGTTCGACCAATCCAGAAGAAGGGCTTCTAGTGGAACTGAGCCTTGAAGTGGAGGCCTCCAGTAATACAGTGGCAGCTGATGATTGTTTGGGGATGCAAAGAGATCTGTCTCTGGCAGCCCCCATCTTTTGAACACTGAGAGGAGGACCTGCCTTTTCAAGGTCCATTCGTGATGTCCCTGGCTGATTCTGCTGAGAGCATGTGCACGCACATTGTCCTTCCCTGGCAAGTCAACTGCTGACAGGGACATATTCAGAGAATATGTCAGCTTCCAAATCTTCATAAATTCTGTGCAGAGCAGAGAGGCTCTTGTTCCCCATGCTTGTTGATATAGTACATGGTGGTGGTATTGTCTGTCCTGACTTGAACCACCTTGTTCTTTAAGAGATTTGTGAATTTCTGGACAGCCAGAAACACTGCTTTGAGCTCCAGAAGGTTGATGTGTAGTAGAGACTCCTGAGGAAGTCAAGTGCCATGGGCTGTGTGATCCCCCAAGTGAGCACCCCAGTCCAGCATGGAAGCATCTGTTGTCAACACCAGAGAGGGTGCTTGAGGGAGAAAAGGAACCCCTACTCTGAGGTTGTCCATGTCCTGCCACCACTGAAGGGCTAACAGAAGGGTGGGAGACACTGGAATCGGCTTGGAGAGAGGTTCCCTTTTCTGCGACCAGAAGGATCTCAGATGGAACTGGATATCACTCATTTGAAACCTGGCCCCCGGGACCACTGCCGTGGTGGAGGCCATGTGACCCAGAAGCTGAAGAAAATACCTTGTTGGTCGAGGGACTCGAAGGTGGAAGGATTTTGCCAGATTGATGAGAGCTTGTGCCCTTGCAGGAGGCAAGAAAGCTCTTGCCTGAATGGTATTTAGCTCTGCCCCTGTGAAGTCTAAGAAGTGTACCGGGGTCAAGACAGACTTTTTTAGATTCAGCAAGAATCCTAGAGACTGAAGGGTGTCCTGAGTGAGATTTAGTGCTTCTGTGACCTGCTGAGGGGACTGACCCACCAGCAGCCAGTCGTCCAGATAGGGGTAAGCTGAAACCCCTTGTCTTCTGAGGAATGTCCCTACCACTGCCAGACATTTTGTAAACATCCTTGGTGCAGATGTCAGTCCAAAGTGCATGCCCCTGAACTGATAGTGGCCTAAAGGCAGTCGAAACCTGAGATATTTTCTGAGAGACTGTCTGATGGGGATGTGGAAATAGGCATCCTTTAGATCCAGGGATGCCAGCCAGTCCCCTTGCTTGAGAGTAGGTAGGATGATAGCCAGGGTTGTCATTTTGAACTTTGGCTTTGTAAGATGCCTGTTCAGGAATCTCAGGTCCAGAATGGGCCGCCACTCCCCAGTATTCTTTGGTGCCAGGAAGTACCTTGAGTACAACCCTTTGCCCCGTGCTGAAAAGGCACAGGCTCCACTACTTTTGAAAGTAGAAGAGTGGAGACCTCTGCCTCCAACATGGTTGTTTCTGTAGGGCTTGAAGGTTTGAAAGCTCTTGCTGACAGTTTTGGGAGCAGCTTGAAGCTGAGGTCAAGACCCTGACCTACTATGTCCAGGACCCACTTGTCTGAAGTGATGGATTGCCAAGCCGGGAGATAGTAGGTCAGCCTGCCTCCTACAGGGGAAGGGGAGGCGGCCCAGACAGACTTCTCAGGGTGTCTGTTTCACTGGGGTAGCAGACTGGAGGGTGGAGGCGGCTCTGTCAACACCCCTCCTGCCCTTCCCTCTAAAGAACCCCCTGGGTTGCTGGTAAGAAGGAAACGCTTGGGTCTGATGGAAAGTCCTGGGGTAAGGTCTACCTCTACACCTGACCTGCTGCTTTTGAGGAGTGGCAGCTTTGTCTTTTGCTGAAGCACTCCTGTATGCCACTCTGTACTCATTCATTTTCTTCTTGTATTCCTCAGTCCATTCCCCAAACACATAATTCTGGACAAGGGGAAAGTCAATGGCATTATTTTTTGTGTCCTGTGACAGGGTAGTGCACCTGAGCCAGGAGAAGTGCCTACGGGATACAGCAGATGCCATGGCTGTAGAAGCTGCATCATTAGAATCCACAGCCATTTGGAACTGGGACTTTGATGCCTGTACCCTCTTGTTGACCAACTCCTGGAGATCAGCAGAAAGCTCAGGAGGGGCCTTTTGGCTAATTGTTTAACAGTTTCCCAAAGGGACCTTTGGTACCTGGAGGCATAAGCCATATAGGAGGCTTGCCTAATACCTAGAGAAGATGCCAGGTATGTTTTCTTGGCAAGGGGATCCACCTTTCTGGAATCCTTGTCGGGGAGACGCCTGTGGGATCTCAGCATCCTCACACGCTGTAGTTTGTACACCCCTACATGGCTACAATGGCTGGATAAGAAATCAGTGCCACTGCCAGCCAGAAGAAAAAATTACTCAACATAGTAATCTTGTTTCTTCAAAGGGATCACTCACTATGATTAAACATAATGCAGTCAGTCTCCTGTGTTGAACTGCCCAGAGAGATGGAATTTTGAGTAAATTATGGAACTCTCAGTTGGCTCATGCCACTTTCAAACTGCTGCCCTAGCAACTGCTGCACTCTGAGTGCTTCAGATTCTTATGGAGCCTAACTGGGTAAAAGACCCACTAGCTAAAAATTAACAAACCTTAAAAATAATATTTTTTGCCCTTTCAGGTCAAAACATCCTTAACCAACAAACCTAAGAAAACTGAGATCACATGGACACCAACTGGCTAAACAAAGTGAGTCTCTATCTTAACCTATATAGGAGAAAGAAAAAACCCTAATGCAGGGATGCAGAGCAACTTCTATAGGTTCTAGTAGGGGAGGTAGGGAGGGTATTTAATCATAATGAGTGATCTCTTTGAAGAAACAAGATTACTATGGTGAGTAATTTTTTCTTCTAACCCCAGGAATCACTCATAATGATTTAACGTAATGCAGACCACCAAGTAGTACCTTTGGAGGTTGGGCAGAGAACCTATTTTGGAAACAGGCTCTGCAGTACTGCTGTACCAAACCTAGCATCACCTCTGGATTGCAAGTCCAGGCTGTAATGCTCTGTGAAGGTGTGTACTGTTTTCCATGTAGCTGCTTTACAGATTTCCAGTAGCAGAATTTCTCTTAAAGCTGCCAGTGAAGCAGCTGTGCCCCTGGTGGAATGTGCTCTCAGGCCCAGAGGTACCTGTTTACCCACCTTACTATAACAAAACTGTATACATGCCACTATCCAGCGAGCAAGTGTACGTTTTGTTGCAGCTCTGCCCTTACCAGCTTCACCATATGTGAGAAAGAGCTGTGATTGACTTGTCCTGTAAGATTTGGTTCTGTCAGTGTAGTGTCTGAGAGCCCTTTTGACATCAAGGGAGTGAAGTCTCCTTTCTGGAGAACTGGAGTTGTCTGTAAAGAAGACAGGTAGAGTGATAGATTGATTTAAGTGAAAATCAGATACCACCTTGGGAAGAAATTTTCTATTAGTCCTAAGGACCACCTTGTTCCTGTGGAATGAGATGTAATCCACATCTGTGCACAGGGCTTGTAATTCACTGATCCTTCTGGCTGAAGTAATGGCAACAGGGAAAAGAGTTTTCCAAGTGATATACTTCAAATCTGCGGCTGCCACATAGGTTCGAATGATGCATCCATGAGTTTAGCAATGCAGATATTTAGATTCCAGGCTGGAACCGGTTCCCTTAGGGAGGGTGCAGAAGATTAAGGCCTTTCAAATATTTTTTTAAATACCAGATGAGAAGCCATAGAAAGTACAGTTACGTAAGAACTTACCGTAACAGTAGATTTTCGAGAGAGGCACTTATCGACCGGTTGATCGAGGCCTAGGCAGAAAAGGCACAGGGAATGGCCGTCCTTGTGTGGCAGTTAGGCGCCACACGAGTCACACTTGTTTTTCTGCTCAGAGGGTGCAGGGGATGACATACACCGGCGATGTACCTGTGATTGAAAAAGAATAACTAATTTTGGTAAAAAGCGATGAAAGACAAGGGCTGAGCACCGAATCATCATGTGGAGCTGCACGAGCTAACGGGCGTGGAAAACTGAAGGTGGGGTGCTGGGACCGCCCTTTATAACGACGTCGCATGACGCCTGGTCACCTGACGTGGGGCGGTCCTCGCCAGGGACTGCTAGCTAGAAATTTTTCCGTGGGGTCCTGCTGCCGGCTGGCGTCAGTCCTATATGTAATTACCTACTGCAAGAGCCCTCTTGAAGTAAGATCTCTCCTTACCAACTGACAGGCAAGCAGAGACTGAAGCTAAGTGAACCTTGAGGGTGGAAGGCTTCAAGCCTTAGGAATGTAAATGTGTAAGGTAATCTACTAGAATAGCCAAATCAGCCCGGAAAGGGCTCAAGCCTCTACCTGTACACCATATTGTAAATCTTTTCCACTTAGAGGCATATGTCTTCTTAGTCGAAGACTTCCTGGAACCCCTAAGCACTGTCAGCACCTGTTCTGATAGATTAAGGTTAGCAAACTCTAAGTCCTCAAGAGCCATGCCTTGAGCCTCAGTGATTTGAGATTAGGGTACAGGATCCTGCCCTGAGAGGAGGTTAACAGGTTGTGCCTCCTGGGCAGATGGATTGGGGAAACCACTGACAGACAGCAGAAGAGAGTACCAGTGTTGTCTCGCCCAATCCAGAGCCACCAATATCATTTTTGCTGGTTGGGACCTCAGTTTCAGTAGGGTCCTGAATATCATAGGGAAAGGAGGGAATGCATACAGAAATTTCCCTGTCCAATCCAGAGCCAAGGCATCCAGGGGGATTGTGCCCCTTAGAGGAGACCTGCAACAGTACACTGGAAGCTGGTGGTTTTCTGGGGAGGCGAAGAGATCCACCTCTGGAGTGCCCCATTTTCTGAAAATTGTACTGAGTACTTGAGTATTCAGGAACCACTCATGGGGGTCCTGATTTATCCTCCTTAAAAAGTCTGCCAGCACATTGTCCTTCCCTGGAAGATGTATGGCTGACAGGGATACTCCCATGGAGTATACTAGGGACCACAGTCTCAATGCTTCTGTGCACAGTAGATGTGACCTGGTACCTCCTTGCTTGTTGATGTAATACATGGTTGTGGTGTTGTCTGTTCTGACTTGCACCACTCTGGTTTGCAGGTAAGGAGCAAATGTTTTTAAAGCCAGGTAAACAGCCCTGAGCTCCAAGAGATTTATGTGCAACAGAGACTCCTGGGGGGACAATGTGCCACTTGCAATGTGCTCTAACATGTGTGCCCCCGAGCCTAGAAGAGAGGCAATTGTTGTGAGGATTACTGAAGGTTGTTCTCTTATAAAAGGCACACCCACCCTGAGGTTGTGCTCGTCCAGCCACCATTGTAAGGCCTGGACTAAACTTTCTGTAACTGGAACCAGTCTGGACATAGGATCCATCCTTTGAGACCAATACTGTCTGAGATGGAACTGAGTATCTCTCATTTGAAATCTGGAGCCCATTACCACTGCCGTGGCAGATGCCATGTGGCCTAGTAACCTTAGAAATTCTCTGGCTGTTCTGGGTCTCCCAGGGACAAAGGATTTTGCAATCTGCAGAATGCTTGTTGACCTGTCCTGTGGCAGGAGGGCTCTGCCCAGTCTGGTATTTAGTTCTGCTCCAATAAACTCCAGGACTTGGAGTGGTACCTGTTGAGATTTCTCTTCGTTTATCAGAAATCCCAGGGACTCTAGTGTGGATTTTGTGAGTGCCAGTGACTATAGTGCATGCTGCAGAGACTGTCCTACTATTAACCAGTCGTCCAGGTAGGGGAAGACTGTTACACCTTGTTTTCTCAAAAACTCTACCACCACTGATAGGCACTTTGTAAAAACCCTTGGTGCCGAAATTAACCCAAAGGGGAGAGTTGCAAACTGATAATGGCCTGAAGCCAGTCTGAATCTCAAGAATTTTCTTTGAGAAGGTCTGATGGGAATATGGAAATAAGCATCTCTTAGATCTAGGGAGGCTAGCCAGTCTCCCTTTTGCAATGAAAGAATGATTATGGCAAGAGTGACCATTTTGAACTTTGGTTTCAAAATGTGCTTGTTCAGAAGTCTTAGATCCAAAATAGGCCACCAATCCCGGTTTTTCTTCCTTATGAGGAAGTATCTGGAATAAAAACCCTTTCCCCTGCTTATTAGAGGTACTACCTCTACTGCTTTGATTGCTAGCAGATGTTTTACCTCTGCTTCCAACAAAACCCTGTGTGCAGCTGTTGCCGGAGCAAAGGTTCTTGTTCTCAGCTTTGGGAATGATTTGAAACTGAGTGCCAAGCCCTGTTTCACTACCTCCAGCACTCACTTGTCTGTGGTGATGGACTGCCAAGTGTGAAAGTAATGATCCAGTCTGCCACCTACTGGTGGATCTGTAATAGGGGATGCGACCTGCACTAGCCCATCAGGGATTCTGTGCAGGCTGTGGCTGAACCTGTGGTGCAGGAGCTGCTCTTCTCATGGAACTCCTGCCCCTTCCTCTAAAATAACCTCTAGCTTGCTGCTGAGGCTGGGAGGCTTGTGCCTGAATGAAAGGTCTGGGATAAAAAACCCTGCCCCTACCTTCCCTACTTTGGGATCTATAAGAGGTGAAGGGCCTATTCTTGGAATTGCTCAGATAGGTGGATTTATATTCCTCCACCTTTTTCAAGTATGCCTCAGTTTTATCCCCAAATAAGGAGTTGTTCTCCAGGTTGAAATCCATTGCTTTGGCCTGGGTGTCTAAGGTTAGGTTGGTGGCTCTAAGCCATGCAAACCTTCTGAGTGAAACTGACAAAGCCATTAACCTGGATGCAGTATCACTGGCATCCACTGCCATATGAAATTGGTACCTAGTAGCATCAAGTGCAGCCCTTGCTGAATCTTGTAAGTCTACAGCCACTTCATCTGGGACCCTATCAGTCAAAGCTAGAACAGTGTTCCATAGAGCTTTTTGGTACTGTACTGAATGTGCCATGTAACTGGCCTGCCGAACTAATAAAGAGGCAGCCATGTACCCTTTCTTTCTCATAGCATCCATTTTTCTTGAATCTTTGTCTGGTGGATTGGTAGCCAATGGGATCCTGGCCTTGTCACAGGCAGCAGTTTGGACTACTCCCTCAGGATCAGGATGTGTAAATAGAAAATCAGCAGTAGTTCTGTCCAGCTGGTATTTCTTGTTAGCTTTCTTAGCCACACCAGGAATAGAGGTTGGAGTTTTAAAAATCTGCAGTGCAGCCTTCTTTTAAGATTTATGCATGGGCAGAACTAAACATTTTATGGGGATTAACCCCATCATTTCTAGAAAGTCTTCCTCCTCCATATCCTCCTCTGTTTCCTGAAGAGGAAGTTTCAGGGTTTCCACCATGTTCTTAACAAAAGCATAGTGGGAGGAGTATTCCTCAGGACCCCTGGGAGGAAATCCAAACTCTTGATCAGGAGAAACCTATAGGTTCCCCTTCAAAGTCATCCTCCTCCTCCTCCTCCTCCTCCCCAAACTCTTCCAGTACTTCTTGCTTTGCTGGGGCTGTAGGAGGAACTGGGGCAGTCGGTGTAGGAACTGGGATTGCACCCTGCAGGGCTTGTAATACTTGTAATGCCTTAGCAATGCCCTCAGCTGAGGGCATAATATGCTTGTCTGCTGGGAGCTCCTTAGCCTTCTCGGCTGGAAGCACAGCGACATGTTTTTCTTTACACTTCTTCTTTAATGGAACAGGTTCAGTGCCTGTTTCCACAGCCCTTTTTGTTTTACCTTGTTCAGATTTATCTGAACTCCTGTCAGGATCCTTGGCTTTACCTCCATCCTTTTTGTGGAAGGAGGAAGAAGCAGAATTATCCCCAGAAGCCATCTCTTCCAAAATTTTAGACCTTTTCTTTAATGTTTTTGTGCAGAAGGTCTTACAAATATCACAACCGGCAAATATGTGACTTTATGCCCAAACAAGAAATACAGAGAGAATGTCTGTCTGCTTTTGCTGTAAGTTGCCCACAAGAGTCAAAACATTTAAAACCTGTGGATCCTGTGCGTTTTTTAGGTTTATCCAAATGGACCTCTGACATTTAAGCTAGGCAAAAATGATTACTTAAAAACACCGTTATTTAAAGTAACTTGGAACCGGAGATTACTTTAAAATAACTACCGCTGACGGTTCCTGGAACCGAGCACTATTTGGTTCCTGAAGAAAAAGAAACCGAGAAAATTACTAAATTTGGACAAAACTAAAGCGGTTCAGGGAACCGATTGCTAAATCACTCTAAATAATAATAAATTGAGATAGGAAACTTTTAAAATAGACGGGGAACCCTCAGTTCCAAGGAACCGTGAGGGAACTGCAAATATAAATAAAAAACTACTAAAACACTAATTCTACTATACTAAACAATGTTTCTAAGGCAGCAATTTAAAATTAAACTGAAAATGAGTACTTATCTACAGATAAACTTTAGTCGGAGACAGTTCAAGGAGAGCTCTCCGGGACATCCTTACTAGACAGGCAGAGTAAAGAATCTGAAGCACTTAGAGTGCATCAGTTGCTAGGGCAGCAGTTTGAAAGTGGCATGAGCCAACTGAGAGTTCCATAATTTACATAAAATTCCATCTCTCCAGGCAGTTCAGCACAGGAGGCTGACTGCATTACGTTTAATCATAAAGAGTGATTCCTGGGGTTAGAATATATTTTCTGTCCATTTTCTTATCTACAGGAGGGACAGAACTAGGGGTCTGGAGGATCTTTAAAGTCTGCCTTTTAAGGGACTTATGGATGGGAATTGAAAGTCCCTGGGAAACAGGGAGCTCCATCATCTCCCTATAATCCTCCTCATCATCATCATCATCCTCCTGCCTGGCTTCCTGTACAGAGAGCTGCAGGGTCTCAGCCACCTGCCTCATAAAAATAACATGGGAGGTGGCCTTAGAAACAGGCCTGGGAGGGGACTCATACTGGGGATGGTCAGTGGAGATCTCAGGGTCAGTGGATTCCCCTTCATCCTCCTCATCATCACATTCTTCAGAAAAATAATACTCCTCAGAATCACTGGGTCCTGAGGGAGTTGAACCAGTATCCGGAACCGCTGGCTGCCCAGACGGTACCTGTGATGGTTTGCCAAACCCAGATTACAAAGACTGCACAATCCAAATGGCCTTTGCAGTTTCCTCTGCAGCTGGAACTGGGACCGAGTGTTTATGCGGTTCCGAACTGGAGCATTTGGCTTTCTTCTACGGTGCGGGTTCAGAAACCAACTCCAAACATCTTTTACCCGTCAACGGTTCACCCTGGCTTGAGGGATCTGTTGTCAGATCCAAGGGTATGGTAGAACCGGAACCGCCCTCAGCAGTCTTTTCCATCCTTTCCTTCAGTTTACTGAGATGTCTGTCTAAAGTAGATTGAGGAAAATTTTTGCAAATATCACAGTTTGCTTGCTAGTGGTCGAAACCCAGGCATTACAGACAGACCAAGTGCGGATCAGCTTTAGCAAATTGCTCCTTGCAATCGGTACAACGCTGAAACCCAGTGGGAGAGGTTTTTCTCTTGGGTTTCTGTGACACAACCCTGAAATTTGCAGCTTAACCCAGTGGCTTAGTTAGGCTGGTTAAGCAAAAATCAAATTGCTACTTTATCCGAAATGGCTTAGTTAGGCCTGGATAAAGAAATTAAGTTGGAGAAGAAAAATTACCCCTGAAGACTTAGTTAGGCTGGGTAATAGAGAACAAAGTCCTAAACTGGCCAATGGTTTAGCATCAGCCAAAGAACCGAGAAAAACCTCAGTTCTGGTTAGAACTCCGAACTGGGTCCCAAATACAATTTAAATTACACAGAAAAAGGGGGAAGAAGAAGTGGTTTGAGAACGTGTAAAACAAAAATAAGAAAGCGGTTGTCAAATTAACTGACGAGACTCAGCCTGACCGAAGGCAACAAGGAGAAATCTCCGAGGCGTCCTCACTGGTAAGCAGAGTAAAGAATCTGATCAGTTACTAGAACGTACCAAAGACAGTGGTTTGAAAACTGAGCTCCAGCTCAATGTTCTATGCATCTGCATAGAGTTTAGCTCCTTGTTCTCCGGGGCAGTTGAACCGGTCGGTCTAACTGCATATTGTCAGACTACAGCAAGACTTCATGTTGTTTGAATAACAAGCAAAGGAGAAGCAGCTATCGGGGGAAGGCGAGAGGGAAAGCAACACCTGCTCCAAGAGCTCCTCTCAAAGAGCTACTGTTACTGTAAGTTCTTACATAACTGTACTATCTTACTTCAAGGGGACTCTTGCAGCAGGCCACCATGGTAGGAATCCCACATGTACCAGAACTGACTGTAAGTCAACCAGGAGGAGGCAGAAGACAAGAGCAAACTGTTCAGGAAAGAAGACCCTGAAGGACAGCTAGTCCAAAGTTGGCCCTACACCTGGAAGCAATATTCAAGCTATAATGGCAGACAAAGTTGTGAATTGAACTCCAAGTGGCAGCTGCACAGATGTCCGCAGCAGACACATTTCTGAAACAGAAAGTAGAAGTGGCCATACCCCTTGTGGAGTGACCCTTGACTGCTCCGGGTAAGGGCTTGTTCTACTTACAATAACAGTACACAATGCAATTCGCCAACCATTTAGACAAACAGTGTTTCGAAACGGGTGCCCCTTCTCTTTTGGGGACAAATGAAACAAACTGTTCAGTTTTTTTGAACCAGTTGGGTGCGATTTGTATAATAACAGAGCACCCCATGAACATCCAAAGTATGCAATAGGGCCTCACCCTGATTAGAATATTCTGGGAAATAAACAGGCAGGTGGATAAACTGGTTGAGAGTGAACTCAGACACAACCTTAGGCTGAAACTTAGGATTAGTACGCAAAGACACCCTGTCTTTGTGAAAAACTAAGTAAGGCTCTTTGCACATCAGAGCCTGAAGCTCGGAAATCCTTCGAGCTGAAGTAACAGCAACTAAAAATAATCCTTTCCATGACAGAAAGCACAGCTCGCAACTCGCAGCCAGCTCAAAGGAAGGCAGAGTGAGCTTTTCCAACATAAAAAGAAGGTCCCAGGATGGGATCCCAAATGGGAGGCTTCAAATGCAGGATACCCCACAAGAATGTGCGGGATACCTCCAGCTGGGCAGTAGCTTTGCCCTCAATAGGCGCATGGTATGCAGAGATGGTGGAAAGGAGTACCTTGAGCGATGAGTACCTTAAACCACAGTCCAAGATGGAGAGGAGGTACTCCAGAATCAGATTCACCGGGCAGGTGAAGGGATCCAGGTGGCAAGTGGCGGCCCATATGAAAAAGCGTTTCCAATTCATGGCATAGGTAGCTCTTGTGGAAGGTTTCCTGGCTGTCCCATGGAGATGCAGAGACTTGAGGTCTCAATGGCCCAGGGTGCCCTGCTCCTGGAAGAGCACAGGGGCAAGGGAACAGGAAGTTCCACTGCCAGCTGCTGTAGCAGAGGAAACCAGATCTGACACAGCCACTAGGGAGCAATGAGAATCATATCTGCTCCTTTTAATGAATGAAGCTTGAGGAGAACCTTCTGCAGAAGCAGAAAGGCAGGGAAGGCATACAGAAAGAAAAAATTACTTAACACAGTAATCTTATTTCGTCCCAGTGATACTCAGGTATTCATAACTTTCTGCAGTGTCCCTTCAAGCCAGAACTGCCCGGAGACGATAGAACACATGAAATTGATGGAACTCTTTGCACGTGACAACTATTCAAATGCTGCCTTGAATGAACTGCCTTAGTTTTAAATCTCCTCAGATTTCCTTGAGGCCTGGAAAGGCAGGCCCCTGAATACTGAATAATAATACTAATACTACTAATAATAATGATAATTAGGCCCATAACCCCCAAATAAGCCCTCCAACTGGAGGGGAAAAACCCATAACAGGTACCCCCAAAAATGTTAAAATCACCTGAAAGGAGGGGGAAGACAACATGAACCTTGATTGAAAAAATGGTGCCAGAAAGTGGCATTTATACTCCTGAGAGCACAGCATTCAGGAATGCAGAGGCTATAGGTTCTAGAAGGGGAGGCAGGGTGGGAAGTTATGAATACCCGAGTATCACTGGGAAGAAACAAGATTACTATGATGAATAATTTTTTTCTTCCAACTCCACTAACACTCACGTATTCCTAATTTTCTGCAGACTACGAAGCAGTAGCTTTGGAGGTGTGCACAGAACCTTATGTTGGAAACAGACATTGCAGGACTGCTGTGCCGAACCTAGCATCACCCCTGGACTGAATGTCCAAATTGTGGTGCTTTGTAAAGATGTGCACTGTTTTGCAGATAGACATACAAACATAGACTTTGACGGCACATAAGGACAGCTTGGCCCACCTAGTCTGCCCATTTCCCTACCTATTGGATAAACTGCAGATCTTAGTTAACCAACAGCCTGCTTCTTCCTACCCCCTACCAGAATTGCCTTATGTCTGTCCCAAGCATTCTTGAATTCTCCCTCTGTTTTTCACCCCACGACCTCCTCAGGAAGGCTGTTCCATATGCCAACCACCCTCGCCTCGGAAAAAATTCTTACTCACATTGCCCCTGAGCTGTCCCCTCTTTCTTCAGATTCTGTCCCCTTGTTCTTGCACATCTCTTTTTCTGAAACATGCTGCACCCTTGAACTTTTTTGATTCCCTTGAGGTACTTGAAAGTTTCTGTCATGTACCCCCCCTCCCTCCTTTCCTCAAGGGAATACATATTAAGCTCCTTTAGTCTCTCTTCGTATGACTTCTGTTGCAGACCCTGCACCATTTTAGTTGCCCTCCTCTGGACTGCTTCCATCCTGTCTATGTCCTTGCAGAGAGGAGGTCTCCAGAACTGCACACAGTACTCCAGATGGGGTCTCACCAACTGTCTGTACAGAGGGATAACAACTTCCTGTTTTCTACTGGTGATACCTCTCCCTACATATCCCAGTATCCCCCAAGCCATCCTTAATGCCTTCTCACATTGCTTGCTTACCTTTACGTCATCTAATATGACTACCCCAGGTCCATTTCCATTTTTGTTGTTGTTAATAACCCACCCATCGTGTACTTTTCTCCATGGTTTTTGTTTCACAGGTGCATTGCTCTGCACTTCTTTGCATTGAATCTAAGCTGCCATACTTTTGACCATTCCTCCAACCCTGCCAAGTCCCTTCTCTTCCTTTCCACCCCCCTTGTGTATCAACCCTGTTGCAGATCTTTGTGTCATCTGCAAAGAGGCATACTTTTCCTCCACTGGTTGTAAAATTGAGTCAGACGACCTCCCACTGCTGTGGAGGTGTCCACTTCGGGCAGCTAAGGTGGGACCAGGACCAGATTTGCAGAGGGTGGCACTGGGCACTTTAAGGCCCTGTTCCTTTTGCTGTGTTTTCTTTTGTGGCTGAGGAGTCTGGTTTCTGTTAAAGGCTCCTCGACCTTTGCCCCAAAATGACTGCCTTATACGAAATTGTCGATAGTTCCCGCCCCTTTGAGAGGCAGAAAGAGCTGGCCTGGCTGTTTTTTTTTTTTTTTTGTATAGTATTTTTCTTGAGTTCTCGGATAACAATTATACAACAAACACACAAATTCATTCAAACTATGTACAAATGGGTCCATAAGAAGAAAAACATCCAGGAAAATTGATATGTTAGGATTACCCAACCAGGATACTATTAGAATAAGAGTGGTACAGTACAACCAATCCATTTGAGGTTAACTAATGATAATCAGGTAAAGGCTAAGAATCATGAGAGCTATTATTATCTACCATCTAAGGGGTCCAACCAGTAGCTACAGTGCCTACACACTCCAGGCACCAACAGCCCTGAATGAGAAAGCCACCAGGGTAAGAAAAGTGAGTCGAGGCCAGCTAAAATAATCTTCCCTCTGGGGAAAGACCCCTAATATGTATATGTCAGTGCGCTAGTTGCAGTACATGCAATTCCCCTGGGTCCAGAGAGCCCATAAAAGTGCCCCAGGAGTTTGCAAAGCTGTCCAGCCTCCCTTTTATCTGGTATGACAGCCTCTCCAAGGCTAGTAATCGTTCTGCTAGGGTGTGCCATTGTGTTACAGTAGGGTTCTGCCCCAAAACCCAGGTATTTAAAATACATTGCATGGCTACCAGTAGAAGGATCCTAACCCAACACCTCTGGAGAGACCAGCACCCATCCTCAGATTCTACAAGACCAAAGAGGAGCCCTTGCGGAGAGATTGGCATTTGAGAGCCCAAAATGGTGCACAGCCCATCTGCCACATTCCCCAGAAATCTAGTAATCTGGGGCAAGACCAAATGCAGTGGAAGTGGGTATCTTTACTTGCTCCATATCTACCACACGTCTCCGGTACAGCTGGGTTAAATCGGTGTGTCACTACCGGGGGGGGAAGTACAACCGATGTATAAATCTGTAAGCTGTCTCTTTAAATTTATTGCAGACCAACAATCCCATATGCCATTCCAAGATAGTGGTCCAGTTGTCATCCGAGACCGGTACCTCTAAATCCCTTTCCCAGAGCCTGCACGTTTTCAGAGTTAGATCTGGGATTGTTGTCCGGAGAAGTTGTGTAGCTCTTCAAGTCACCCCTCTGGGATATTTCCTGGCCTTATGTATCAACATCTCAACTTGTTCCATAGGGGTCCCTGGGTCCCACTGCCTTTCCAGTGATTGTATGTAGTCCCTCATTTGAAAAAATCTAAATAAATGACTTCTCGGGACCTCCTATCCTCCCAAGAGGTCCATAAAGGAGCAGAGAATGCCCCCACAGAAACAAATCCCCTAAAGAGCGAACTCCCCGTCCCTCCCACTCCCTGAAGACAGGGTCCTCTAAACTGGGTCTAAAGAAGGGATTCTTAGCAATTGACAGCAGGAGTGTTTCTCCCCCACCCATTAAGTTTTTTCTTTATCTGTGCCCCGCTATCAAGCACACCTACCACCAGTGGGTTAGGGGAGCTTAAGGCCACATAGGCCCTACAGTATGTCCCTGCTTGGCAAGGTATGATGGGAGCTTCCTTGGAGACCCCATCTCCTCCAGGTCCAGCCAACTAGCCTCCGAGGGTCTAGCAACCCAGTCCTTAAGATATCTGAACTGTGCGGCCAGGAAATAATTCTTTAAGTCAGGGAAATGCAAACCTCCGCTGCTCGTGCCTGCCTTCAGTCTTCCCAGACTAGTCCTAGCCCTTTTACCGTGCCATATGACATTTGAAAAGACTCTTTTTAATTTCTTGATATCTTGCTGAGTAAGTCCCATAGGAAGCATCTGCAGTAAATAAAGAATCCACGGCAAGGCCCGTCGGCACAGCGGTGGGATTTCTGCTTTCGACGCTGGCGACCTGGGTTCGGGAACGGACCCGAGTCGTCGGAGGGCTGGCTAGGGGGAGAGGGATCGAGCGTCCTATGGACTGCTCTCCTTCTCCGGGGGGAGGGTCGGGGCAGCATCCGGAGCATTGGGGACCCCTGGCGGAGGCTGGGGGCACTCACGCTGCCGCGCTTACATCGGGGGAGGCGGGCGGACGCTGGGCATCATTGCACGCCCCGCCTCCGGGAGGGAGAAAACTAGGAGGAAAAGAAGGAGGGGAGGCCCTCCGTCTAGGTGAAAGCCTCCCGGGGCTTCACTCACCCCTGCCGCCGCACTCTAACTAGTTACTGGTTCCACGGCACTGGAGCTAGGGGGTACCAGTGCCTCGGCCCCGCCCTCCGGGGGGAAAGCCGGGGGTGACCGGGAGGGGCGGCAAATGGGCAGGTGGTGGGAGCTCCGGGGGGCCGTGACTAGGCTGAAGGAAGACGGAGGACCCCCACAAAAAAAAAAAATAAAAAATCCACGGCAAGATGTTCACCTTGATTAAGTTAATTTGTCCCATCCAGGAAAGAGGCAAGGCCCTCCATCTACACAGTTCCTCTATCAAAGTGTTGTTCATAGGGGAATAATTGAGGCAGTAGAGGGAGGACACATTCCTTCCTATGTTTACACCCAGATACTTAAAAGAGGAGCCTACTGTTTGCAAGCCCCAGTTCCCATTCAGAGGAGCAGCATTCTGTCCTAGATGGGTCTAGTACGACTTCCCGAACACCTACTTCCCGACTTGTCACATATCGATATTATGTTCCCGAAATGAAACATCCCGTCTAAGCGTACCACCCGACAGCATCACCCGCCCGACAATCTGATTTACCTTGCAATATGTTTTACTTTGCAGCAGTTATTGTGTTTTACAGGCTTTTCTTAGTATTTTTGTGCTACTTCTATTTCACCAGAAAGTGACGCACGGTTGTCGGTGAGATGTCAGTGAGCTTGGCAGACGAGGGTCTGTTGTCAATTACAGTTAATTGATTACTATCAATCAATTACTGTAATTAACATCAAGTTGATGGTTATAAATAACAAGTCATGTGCGATACGTCTGAGTTTGTCGTTTTGGTTTTTGCAGTGTGGAAATGGCTGAAGTTATTGTTTGCGAGGTTGTCCCTTCACAGAGAGGGAATACAAAGATAGCATACGGTGGCTACTTGTATGTTAAGGCGCGCAGTCATAGTGACCTGTACTATTGGTATTGCCATAGCAGAAAGAGCCTGCAGTGTTTGGGGAAAGCGTCCACAATATTAGTTGGTGGACAACATCATTTAGTGAGCATAACCACACCCCAGAAGCAACTGAAGCACCGATAGCTGTTGCTGTTGCCTCCCTAAAATCTTGTGCTGTGGCAACTAATGGAACACCAGCCCAACTAATACAATCACAAATGTCGTAATTAAGTAATGGAAAGGCAGAGCATGCCCAATAAAAAAGTTCTGCAGCAAATCGTAAAAAGGGCCAGAAGACAAAACGCCCCCCCAGAGCTGCAAACACTAGACAGTATGGTGATTCCTGACAGCCTGCAGCACGTAAATAGTGCCAGATTTTTGGCTATGGAATCGTCAGAAGGGGAAGACAAGATTATCATATTCACAACAGCAATAAATGTAGAGAAGCTGTCCATGGCCCCTTTCTGGATCATGGATGGCATTTTCAAGACTGTGCCATCCTTGTTAAGGCAATTATACTCCATACATGCTCCAGATGGAGCAGCAGATAATTCGAGAATTGTGCCCCTTGTGTATGCGCTTATGTCCAGTAAGTCACAGGAGAGTTACTTGTGCCTCTTTCAAGATCTTCAGGATATGGCAGATCATGAGACTATGACTTAGGCCCCGAAAGTGATTCTAACTGATTTTGACCAGGCAGCAGTAAATGCATGCAAGGTCGAATTCCCCGGTTCCCAAAGCAAGGACTGCCTATTTCATCTGGGGCAAATAGTTTGGAGAAAAATTCAAAGTGTTGGCATGGCAGTTGATTATGAGGCGGATACTGAATTAAGTCTCAAATTGAGACATCTAGTAGCATTAGCTTTTCTGCCTGCTAAGGAAATCACTGCAGCCTTTGCCGAATTAAAGCTAGAGATACCGCCATCGTGTGGTGCTGTTGTAGAATGGCTTGAGGAGAATAATGTGTTGGGATGCATAAGAAGGAGAATGCACAATAACACTGTAGTTCGAAGCCCACCACTGTTCCATCCTGCATTCTGGCCTGTGTTTGAACAACTCTAACTAGGGTTCCCATGCACACAAAATAATGTAGAGGCATGGCACAGGCGACTTGGGGCACCTGTTGGGAGGTCTTACGTAGGAGTGCACAGATTTGTCCAGGAGCTCCACAAGGAACAAATAAACACAGAGTGCATGATCGAAAAAATAACACGAGGACTACCAAAATCTCCCATAAAGAAGAAATATGCCAAGCGGGAAGAAAAAATGTGCAATATCATTAAGGACAGGACAGCGCGTACATCCTTGGAGTACATACGAGGAATGGCTCACACTCTCCGCATATAGATACACAAAGAGGGATTCTGACTTTTAATTTGTTTTTTGCATTTTATGTTTTTAATAAAGAATGGATTTTAATTTGTTGTTCGACTATGGATCCAATGTAATCAGGTAAGCCGAACTGAGCTTTCTATTCCTGATCTGTGCAGTTTACACTGGCTGCCGTTCCATTCTGAAATGTTACCATCTGGCCACCATGTCATTATGAAATGCCGAAACTGAGCTGTCTATTCTTGATCTGGCCGCCGTGCCATTATGAAATGATGAAACTGAGCTGTCTGTTCTTGATCTGCGCAGTTTACACTGGCCGCCGTGCCATTCTGAAATGTTACCATCTGGCTGCCATGCCATTCTGAAATGCAGCCTTTGTCGGGATAATGTTTGTCGGCATAAAAACTTGTCGGGACTAAGTTCGTTTGGGAAGTTTGTGACGGGAAGTTTGTTGTCGAGAAGTAGTACGGATCCCGTCCCAGATACATAATCTCTGACTTCCCTAATTTTATTTTATTCCCAGAAAACTCAGCAAAGTGCAATATCAAGGCTAGCAATGGGGGCATAGAGGACATAGGATCTGTTACATAAAGAATCATGTCGTCCGCATAGAGGGACACTTTTTATGCTGGACCCCACTCCTCCCCTGTACACCCAGTATGCTAGGGTTGCACCTGATACCAATCACCAGCGGCCCTATAGCCAGAGCAAATAAGAACGGCAAAAGGGGGCAGCCCTGCCTCATACCTCTAAAAAGCGGGAATAGGTCAGACAGAGAGCCATTCACTAGCACTGAAGCCGAGGGGGAGCCATATAGGACCTTAACCAACCCCAGAAAGCTTTCACCCAGACCAAACCTTCCTAGGGCCTCAAAAAGGTGTATCCATTCAATGCAATCAAATGCCTTCTCGGCATCCAGGGAGAGTGCAACTGTGAGGCCAGGATGCCAAGAAGAGCACCGAACGACACTGAGAACCTTCCTGACATTATGGTATGAGTGTCTTCCCTGGATAAATCCAGTTTAATCTGGATGAATCAACTCCATAAGTATCCGGTCCAGTCGAGAAGCCACAATTTTAGCAAATATTTTGGCATCACAATTCACCCGAGCTTCAGTATGATACAAATGACTGCCTCCCCCGAAGGGTCCGGCATTGCTCCACCTTCCCGTACATCCTTAAAAACTTTCCATAAGGGTTCCACAACCTGGTCAACTAACACTTTATAAAAATCTGCAGGCAGACCATCAAGTCCATTCGCTTTGCCAGGCTTCATACCTTGTATTGCTGCCCTAATCTCCACTCTGGTGACCTCTCTTCCTAAAGACTCTTGCTGCTGCTCCAAGAGTTGTGGAATTGTAATCTTATCCAGGAACTCTCTTGTCTTATCAAGGATACCCCTACATTCCGCTTGATACAGGGTTTGGTAATATTGTCTAAATCTTTCCCCAATAACTCTGGCGTCCTTAAGCAGAGAGCCCTTAGAGTGCCTCAGCTCCAACACTCATGCTGTCCCCTTTCTACCCCAATGAGATTTACCAATAGGGGTCCCAGCCTGTTTCCCCATTCACAGAATTTATGCCTAATGAAGAATAGCTGCTTTTGGGCTTCTTCAGTCAAACTATTATTGAGGGATTCCCTGGCTACAGGCCTGGCTGTTTTAATGGCAGTCCTGGTTTTCTGAGTGGCCTTTAGCACTTGATCAACTTGAGGACCGAACAGACGAGCACCATGAAATGGGACATTCATAACCTGCTGTTGAGCATCTGGTGAGAAACCTGATGTTCTGAGCCACGAATGCTTCCTGATACAGATTCCAGCGGCAGCCACCCTAGCCACAGTGCCATAAGCATCCACAGAAGCTTTTAGCTGATGGCTATCTGGTGATAGTCTGGAGAAACTTCATGTTAACGTCAGACTCTGGGAGGTTATCGACAAATGATTTGAGAGAATTCCAAAGGGTATACTCATATCAAGAGAAATTTCTCTGATAACTGGCAATACGCATGCCCAAGGTTGCGGCTGCAAAGGCCGTTTCCCCAGAGTGTCAGTCTTGTGAGATTCCTTATTGGTAGTTCATGCTGAAGCCTCCTGGGGAAGGAAAGCCTTGTTGTTCTCCACAGGTACCGCTAAAGCACCTGCAATAGGTTGCGATGCTATGAAGGGTCTTTCCTTGGGAGGGGCATATTTCCTATCTATGGCCTTGGCCACAGAAGGGATTAGTGCCGGCCTGTCCGATACTGCTTGTGACAGGGTCTCAAAAGAGGGGGCACATGGCATATAAGGTTCGTAGGAATGTTGGAAACATGGAGGAATTTGATGAGTAAAAGTCTACTTGGGTCTACAAAGGAGGTCTGTAGGGCCAGAGTTGATCCCATGTTCCTACAGAGGAAGGGGAAGGAAAGGTTCTTGACTAAGGATTCAGCTGAAATAGAAGGCTTGTCTTCCAGGTGGTAGATTGAGTCACCTTTGATGTTGTCAAACAAAAGTAGGCCAGGATACATAGATACATAGACAGTGTCGGCAGATAAGGGCCTATGGCCCACCCAGTCTGCCCATTTGAGCTTGTAAGTTCAGTTTATGTTTTCCTAGAAGTCTGCTGCCCCTTACCCCTGACCTCCAGAATTCCTTTATATATATCCCATGCATTCTTAAATCCCGTGATTGTTTCAGCCCCTACCACTTCCTCTGGCAGGGTGTTCCACTTGTTCACCACCCGTTCTGTAGTAGAAATTCTTCCTCATGTTTCCTCTGAATCGTCCTCCCTCCAACTTCATCCCATGTCCTCTAGTCCTGGAACATCTTTTTCGCTTAAAAATAGTGTATTCCTGCACCCTGTTCCTCCCTGTAAGATACTTGTATGTCTCTATCATATCCCCTCTCTCCCTCTTCTCCTCCAGGGAGTACATCTTCAGTTCCTTCAGCCTGTCTTCATAGGACTTGTGATGCAATCCATGCACCATCTTTGTTGCCCTCCTCTGAACCTTCTCTATCCTGTCTATGTCCTTACGTAGGTATGGTCTCCAGAACTGTACACTGTACTCCAGGTGGGGCCTCACTAGTGTCTTGTATAGTGGAATTATGACCTCCTTTTCCTGCTGGTGATGCCCTGCCTATACATCCCAGCATCCTATTTGCTTTACCTGCTGCCTTGTCACACTGTTTCCCTACCTTGAGGTCATCAGAGATGATAACCCCAAGATCCCTTTCCTGCTTGGTGCATGCTACATCCTCACCCCCCAACTGATATATTTTGCCAAGGTTTTTGTGCCCCATATGAATAATCTTGCACTTCCTTGCATTGAATTTCAACTGCCAAACCCTTGACCATTCTTCAAGTTTCTGCAGGTCCCTTCTCATTCTGTCTACACCCTCTGGTGTGTCTACTCTGTTACAGAGCTTTGTGTCATCAGCGAACAGTGAAATTCTGCCTTCTAGGTCCCAAGAATGTCACTGATGAAGATATTGAATAGGACCAGTCCCAGTACTGATCCCTGTGGTACCCCACTGGTCACTCTTCCCTCTGTGGAGTGACAGCCATTTACCACCACCCTCTGTGTCCTGCCACCCAGCCAGTTACCTACCCACCACACTACTGTCCTGCCCACACCCACATATTCCCAGTTTGTATAATAGTCTTCTATGCGGCAGAGTGTCAAAGGCCTTGCTGAAGTCCAGATAGGCCATGTCCACTGCCCTCCCCTGATCCACCTCCCTAGTCACCCAGTCAAAAATTTAATGAGGTTGGTCTGACATGACCTCCCCCTGGTGAAACCATGCTGCCTTGGGTCCTGTAGTCCACTGGCAACCAGATGTTCCACCAATCTCTCCTTCAGTAGTGCTTCCATGATCTTCCCCACTACTGAGGTGAGGCTGACTGGTCTGTAGTTCCCTGCTTCCTCTTTGTTCCCACTTTTGTATAAGGGGACTACATCTGCTGTCCTCCAGTCTTTGGGTACCTCCCCTGTTTCCAGTGATCGGCTACACAGGATAGCCAGAGGTTCAGCCACCACCTCTCTTAGTTCTTTAAGGACCCTGGGGTGCACCCCATCTGGCCCCATTGCTTTATCAACTCTTATTACTTCCAGTTCCTTCAGGACCCTTTCTCGTTTAAAGGGACTTGTGTCCATTTCTGCACCATTCTCACCCCTTGTACTCCCTTCAGACCCATTACCCTCCTCTTCCTCAGTAAAGACTGAGCAGAAATACCTGTTCAATATGTCAGCTTTACTGTTGCCATCCTCCACGTGGCCCCCATCCTCCCCTTCAGTCTCACTATCCCTCCCTTTGTCTTTCTTTTTTTCATTAGATCAGACCTGTTTTAAGTTTTACCTCCACCACTGAAAGGTCAGGAGCTAGTCCTGCAAGGCCAAAGCTTGGCCTAGAAAAGGAATACACAGGAGACACCAGAACTCGTATCGGCCTCGAGGACCCCAACCCAGCACCAAAGAACCCGATGCTGCATGCGGCACCAAAGCACCCGCCTCCGTACATGGTTCCGAGGCACCCAACATCACATGCGGCATCGAAACACTTGATGCCACATATAGCACCAAAGAACCCACTGCCACATGTGGCACCAAAGAACCCAATGACGCACATGGCACTGAGGCCGAACGTGGCACCAAAGAAGCCGATGTTGCACATGGCATCAAAGAACTCGGTGCTGAATGCAGCACCAAAAAACACAGTGCCACTTGTGAACCCATCACACCTAGAAGAATAGGGGAGGGTAGTGGTACCTGTGCCAGCCCCTGCAAGGAAATATAGTGAGGGGGTCAGGCATATGGAACCAGCATTTGTGGTGCCAGTACCGGAGAGGGTAAGAATTCCACCTCCGGCATCGAACACCCCTCCTGACCTGAATGTCCCAGCCACAGCCCAGCAACTCCAAGACCTGAGGGCCTGGGAACTGGGTCCACTGGCAAAGGCAACCGAGACAGATGCCATACCCACTGCTCCATAAGAGCGGCCCAGTGATGAAACTGCTCACCAGAAACCCTGTCAGAGGGCAGGAGAGGGACTCTGGTGACAGGAATCCTAACAATTAAGGGCGGAGACCACTGGAGACCCGGAGGGGTCGGGGTGAGTCTACTGCTCTCCACTACCAAAGACTCCCTCACAGACCTGTCAGAGGGCGACCTCAAGTGGTACCGCTTCTTCTTCTTCCAATGGTAAGGAGAAGAGCTCGAGGCCAAGCAGTACTGGCTACCTGATCAAGACCAGGAATGGGCCTGCTTCTTTTTGCGCTTTCAGGAGGATTGTCCTCCCTCCCGAGCACCGGACTGCCCAAGGTTGGACCCCACCTCCATAAAGGGTGGCGAACTGGACACAGCCCCACTGCCAGAACAGCTTTCTAGTGAAGTCTCCCTACCGTCACCAATACCATCCATGGTCGATTCTGTCAATGGCAGGCTGAGAGAATTTCTTTCTTTTTTTTTTAATAAAAAATACTAAAACAACGAAACTAATTGAAATTGAACGACTATAGCTGCTGTCGTATAGACGTGAAGATTTGACTCTCAATGGTTGAGCGACATTGTCACTGAAGCATACTTGAGGGTGGGTAAAAAGGAACTGAGGCAGTTGGAGGGTTGATGCTGAGATAGCCTACACAGGCATGAACCAGTCTCGTGGTACCGCACATGTATGGTCCTGCCTCAGTGCCGACCCTCTTGAAGATTTTTGGCTTCCAATGGGTCCTAGCGCCTCCAGTATTCTACCCAGCAGTATGAATGAATGGTGAAGACTGAGTCCAGGAAGATCCTCCCTTTCCAGAAAAAAGGACAATGTGTCATGCCAGAAAACTCCAGGCTCTGGATCAAACGAGCAGAAACGTGGCAGTATTGCGTTGAATGTGGACACAAAAAGGCCCAACTCTGGACGTCCCCACCTGTGGAAGACGTCATCGGCCACCAAGGAGAGGAGCTCTCACTTGTGCATCCTTGACCTGTACCAGATTAGACTGTCGGCTAGGGCATTTTGGACACCTGGAACACGGACGGCTGAAAGTTCTAGGTTGTGCTCGATGGCCCAATGCCAGAGCCTCATGGCCTCCTGACAAAGGGGGTAAGAATGAGTGCCCCCCGTTTGTAGATGTAGAAGACTACAGACATGTTGTCCATCTAATGTGAGTTTGAAAGGCCCACAGGGCATACAGAACTGCCCGCATCTTTCGCACATTGATGTGGAGATTTTGCTCCAATTTGGAAAAGCTGCCCTGGGTCTGACGATCAACTAGATGAGCTCCCCAGCCCAGGCCAGAGGCGTCCATCATGAAAATCTGCTGTGGAGAGGCAGCACAGAGGGGAACCCCCTTGAGGAGATTGGTGGGGTTTTGTCACCACTCCAAGGTACTCTTCACCGGAGCAGAAACCAGCACCTGCTGCTCCAGGTCATCGTTGCATTGGTCCCACTGGTTCTGCAGGGTCCACTGGGGAACCCTCATATGGAAGCGGGCCAAGGGAACTGTGGCTATAGCCACCATGTGCCCCAGCAGGCAAAGAAATGCTCTGTCTGGTGCCTGATGACTGGAAGATACTAACCAGGCTTGTACCACCAGGTGATCTGGTCTGTCCTCTGGCAGGAAAGCTTTGCCCTGGGATGAGTCCAGAACCACTCCTATGTACTGGAGGCATTGGCACGGAGATAGACAAGACTTCAGCAGATTGATAGTGATCCCTAGAGCTTGGAACAGCCAGAAGGTGCCTTCCGGGGTAAGTAGCAGAAGATCCCTGGAGGCGGCTGTGAGCAGCCAATTATCCAAGTATAGGAACACATAAAAGCCTTGCCTCCTCAGTGCCTCGGCTACCACTGCTAGACACTTAGTAAAAACCTGAGGTGCTGAGAAAAGGCCAAAAGGGAAGGCTCAGAACTGAAAGTGGTCCCCCTGAAAGCAAAGGTGGAGCCTGAAAAATGTGGATATGGAGATAAGCATCCTGCATATCCGGAGAACACAGCCAGTCCTCCTGGTAGAGGAGGGGCAACAGTCCCTGAAGAGTCATCCTGAAATGCTTGTATTCTATGTAGAGGTTCAGGTGACTGAGGTCCAAGATAGGCCTCATGTCACCTGTCTTCTTGGGGACAAGGAAAAAGTGGGAGCAGAACCCTTTCACTCTTTGATTCCAGGGAACGGGTTCTATGGCCCTTTTGTGCAGGAGAGCCTGGATTTCTTCTCGGATGAGGATGATGTGGTCCCGAGGATAATGGGAGGGTGAGGGAGGGTTTACTGAAGGGGTCTCCAGGAACTGAAGGGTGTGACCCCTTTTAATTATCTGGAGTACCCACTGGCCTGAGGTTACTCTGCACTACCCTTCCAGGTACAGGGACAATCGACCCCCAAGTGCCTCCCCCAAGGCCTCTCCTGGGGGGGTAAGGAGTAAGGTAGTGGAACCAGGGGTGGGCAGAGCAGCTGAGGGTGCTCTGGGTGCTCTCAGGGCGGATTCACTGGCCAGTAGGGTGTTGGCCTTGCACTTGAAGGGATCCTTCGATTGCTGACCCTTGGAGGGCTGTCAAGAAAACCGGCGAAAGGACTCATGTTGGGGAGGTTGAGACTAGGAGCGGTATGTGGAATGTACCGACCTCAGGACCTTACCAGATTCCTGAAGGCAGGAGATTATGTAATGGGTATCTCCTCCAAACAAAACAGAAGCCCAGAAGGTGGCATCCTTGATTTTGCCCTGAACATCGGGTGCAAACCCAGACACCATGAGCCAAGAGTGGTGGCGGAGGAAGATGGCTGCTGCTGCCCCAAGCCCAGAAGCATCTACTGTGTCATATGCCACCCTCAGCACATGACTGCCCACATCCGAACCGGATTTTAAAAGCTTGGCCAACTGCGTTTTAATGGAATCCTCAGGGAGGGAATTTATTTATTTATTGAAACATATCGGAATTAATACCTTTGAGTCAGAGACTCCTTTACAAAGTCTCCACATTATTAAAAACAATACAAAGCTACAGTGTCAGACATTACAGTGCAGACAGTGGTGTGGGAAGAATCACACCTTACAACTGATACAGAGTATAGAACAAACAGGCAAATGTGGTACAGCTTATTTACAACAGTCAAAGATAAAGCAGTACAGAGGCAAAATACACAGTACAGTATCTACAGAGGTGACCATACAATACAGCAATTGTTGTACATGATTTTATGACATGAAAGTGCAAGCAGCGCAGTCCAGTGAGTGACAGCTAGTTAGAGGCCTAGGTCAGACAGAGGCCAAGGATAAGCACTCTGGAGGCAGGACCAAGAGAGTCCATTGTCATGGCATAATTTTTGGTCGGGGGTAGGTCAGGTACAGCCACAGGTCGAGTCCTGTGAGATGTGGCTACGGAGAAGGGATTTGAACAGTCCCAGTGTAGCAGCCAAGAGGACTGGCTTGGGAAGTGAATTCAGCCAACTAGGGGTGCCGTACCTGAAAGTTCTCTGACCCATGGAGGTTTTTCAGAGGGGAATCTGATAGGGCGTTTTCTCAGTGAGACGTGTGCACCTGGTGCTGATAGGAGGGGGAAGCAGTGCCACAAGGACAGGGGGGTGAGGCCAGCTGTGATCTTCTTGACAAGAAGACAGGTCTGGTATTTTAGGCGATCATCGAAGTTTAGATAATTGTACTGGTATAGAGCGTGCAGGTGTGTGTGAGCCGGTCACATCCTGTGGCCACAGCCTGCAGGCTTTATTCAGGGAAACCCTAATTTTGTTAAGGGAGGTGTTGTCAGCAGCACCATAGATAATGTTCCTGTAATCTATGAAAGACAGGACAGAGGAGGAGATGGCTAGCTGTAGGGCTTCATGAGGGAGACAGTGTTTGTATCGGTGGAGCAGACCAATATGCGCATTTACAGCCGTACAAAGTCGGCAGATATGTTCGTGGTAGGTGAGCCCGGAGTCCAGGGTAACACCTAAGTATTTAAAAGTAGAAACTTGTTCCAGGGTTTTGTTTTGGGAGTTATGGATGAGCAGGGGGTGGCTGAACTTGTTTTGGGCATGGGCAAACAGCATGGACTTTGTTTTCTTATAGTTTAGGACAAGCCTATGGTCAGCAAACCAGGATTCGGACTCGCTAAACAACCTTTTTGGAGGGAGGCAGGGTTGGTGTGGGTGGTGAATAATACTGCATCATCCGCATACAATAGGAGACTCCCAGAGCAGGCCTTGGGCATGGAGTTAAGGAATAGAGTGAAAAGTAGGGGGCCGAGGACTGACCCTTGAGGAACCCCTGATGCAACCTGGAGGGGGGGATGACTGGGTTTGTGCTAGTCTGACTCTCTGGGTTCTGCCAGACAGGTAGTTTGAGAACCAAGTGGTGGCGTCCTGTGAAAAACTATTTGGGCTAGTGAGGTTAGGAGAAGTGAGTGGTGGACAGTGTCAAATGCTTTGGAAAGATCTATATAAACAGCACCAGCAATCTGACCTGCATCAAGGGTTGCATGGATGGTATTGGAATATTCCAAAAGCGCGGTTGTGGTGCTGTGTTTTTTACAGAAACCGTGCTGTTCAGGGCAGAGGAGATTGTGTTGGGCAAGGTAGTCTGTGACAAGGGTGGCAACCATCTTTTCAAGAAACTTGGAGAGAGGGGTAGAATTGAAATGGTCTGATAATTACCAGGCTGGCTACGGTCACCACTCTTCAGGATCGGAGTGATGACGGCAGTTTTCCATACGAATGCGAACTGACCTAGGGCAAGGGAGTGGTTTAGCAGGGCAGTGAGGGGGGTAGAGTACATCAGAGAGGGTCAGCCTTAGTAATTTAAGACCAAGAGAGTTGCTGCTGAAACGAGATTTGCTGAGTGCCCTTAGCAGGAGGGGGGCAGCATCATGCTGGGAGACAACTTTGAAGCAGAAGGGGGGGCACTTGGGTAGGTGTCGGTGTTGTGGTGGGGGTGGTGCAAAGAAGTTGGCAGGCAGCATGCTGCTGAGGTCGGAGAATGAGGAGTACAGCGCATTTGCTATTGTTTCTGGGTCCATGGAGATACCACCATTGACCAACATCTGGGAAGGGGGAGCAGAAGAGGAATGAACCAGGTCCCTGGCCTGGTCGCAAATGGCATTCTGATTTTGCACCATATGGGCAAGACAGTTCTGGACTCGGATGGCTGGAGTTGCAGAGGAATACACTCGCTTGCCCAACTGGTCCATTTGATGGGATTCCTTGTCTGGAGGGTGGGTGCTGAGGTGCTTGGGTTTCTTGGTGCGATCATGCGCCACATTCATGACCACAGAGTCTGCCAAGGGGTGTTCACTAAGAAGTCTATACCCACTGGCATATGGTAGAGGCAGTCCACCTTCCTGGCCATGGCCAGAGTGGTTAACGGGTGAATCCATGCTGCCTTTGTCACATCATCGTAAGAGTCAATGAGTGGCGGTACCACTGAAGGGAGGGTCTCTTTTTTCCCGGAGATAAATAGCCAGACAGTGGTGCTCTGGGTCAAGCTCCTAGGTCTCCCACCTTATAAGGGACTGGATGTTCGCATCACATCAAGAAAGGAGAAATCATCGGGAGGAGACTTAGGGGTCTCCGTGAGAGGCTCATGATCACCAGAGAAGCACCGGGAGTCATCCGACAAATCTGAGGAGGCAGAGGAAGAATTGTCCCCTGACAGTTCGCTGCCTGGGACCGGTATCGGAGGGTGACAATTGTCTTTGTGCTGATCCGAGAGCACCTTGTGAGCCCCAGAAGACCCAGTAGTATGGGTGCTACTGGGACCTGTCTGGTCTGGGTCCTGGGAAGAGGGGTCCCTAGAAGGAGGAGGGGAAGCAGGATGCCTAGGAGCTTCTTGTCCTTCACAAAGGTCCACCAAGCTGTAAACAAGGCAGTGTAATCCACCAGAGGAGGTGGATGATAAGGCAGATAAGGGTACGGGGAGGAGAGTACGAATACATAGGTGGAGGAGGTGGCATAGGGTACCCTGGCGTAGAACCAGCAGGTGCCAACTGGGGGTCCCTGGAAAGACATGAAAATTACATACCTACCATAATTCTTGATCTTCCTTTGTATCTTCACCATTCATCACTGGTGGGCTCTAGCCAGAGGCACTAGGACCCCACGGGAAGCTTTTTAGCTTTAAAAAGCTTTTTCCCCTACTAGGAGGAGAGGGGGCTGACATCAAGAATGGTGCCACCCTCAAGGCCGACATACTGTGTGGCGCTCACGGGTTGGCCAGTAACTGACGCTGGCCCCTCCAATACCACAGTACTGCTCACCGGAGAGGAAGTTAAAGATAGAGAAATAAGAGGTGCAGGTTGGGGCAGGGGAGCACAAGGGACAAGAAGAGGAATGGATATAAACTGGAAACAGGAATAAGCCAACTAGAAGAGGAGAGGAGAGGTTAAATCCTAACAGGGTCTGTGAGATGGACCACAACCTTGGGCAGGCTAGGGGAGGGTTGGAGAGGGTAGAATGGGTGGGGGAGAAGAAGACAAAGAAGAAGATTGGTGGAAGGGGAGACCGAAATGGAGAGAGAGGAAGAGTATCCACTCCAGAGTGCTCCAGATTTTTCCCCGGTGAACCAAGAGGGAGTCCTAAACTCCAGAGTCATACAACTTCCTTTTTTTTTAGACTGCAAAGTGAGCATATGGTGAGATGGCTAAGTCCACAAAACTACATTCTACCAGAAGGGTGAAGGGGAAAAAAAAACACCAGAAAAAGATTCTGACAGGTGTCATGGAAATGACAGACCAGGAGTCAACCCTAGATCCACCAGAGAGGCGGCAACAGGATCTCAATACTTTCTCTCCTTCCCTCCCCTCCTCCTGTGGCCAGAAGGTGAGGAAAGAGATCACCTCAAGCCAAAATTCCCCTTGGAGCCCAAAGAATGGAATTCCAAGATGTAGGGGGATAACAATCCTTATACCCAGCACCACAGAGTGGTGATCTGACAAGAGGGGAAGACCACATACGAGGATCAGGGCTTCCAGAAGAGCCTGAGCAAACTCTGTTTTCACAAGAGACCTGGCAGTGGGTCCACTGCGAGGGTAGCGATCAGCAGAAGGCTTTTATGGAGAAGAGATGGTCCCTGAAGCCCTAAAGTCGGCTGAAGGACCCCTGTCGGGAAGACAGGCACGCAGCCAGAAGGGGAGAATTTGTGAGGCAGGGTTCCCCAGTGCAGAAAGTCCCCAAGAGGGCCCCTCCTATTTGCCAAGAGGGCCACAATGAGCCAGAGGAAAAGAAGGCAACAGCTGCTGCTTGCCCTCCCCTCAGGAGTGGGTCCCTGGTGCTTCCAAGAAGTGACAGGGAGCCCGGAGGCACCAGTGAGACTTCACTCACAATTGGCCTCAGTTCAGGGGAAGGCAAGCAGGAAGGAGACACTGCCCAGAAGCTGAGGCCCAAGAGGGGATGGTGGTTGGGTAGCAGTGATGAATGGTGAAGATCAAAAATTACAGTAGGTACATAATTTTCATATCTTACTTGTGTAAGTCTTTACCATTCATCACTGGTGAGTGAGTACTAAGCATCACAAAGTGGTACCCGCACCTCCCTGAAGGTTAAAATAGCCTTCAGCCCCTCATGGGGGGCACACAAGAGGAGAGGGCCAATCGCGGGTCTGGCCAGACCCACTACTGCTCAGGGTCAGGGCGAGCCTCCTGGCCTGCAGGAGAGGGAGGGCACCATGACAGTTCTCGCCTGGCCCTGCAGAAAACAAAGCAGGCCCCCAGGAATGGCGAGGCAGTCACCCTACACCGGGCCGAGGGTGACAACGGGGAAAGGCTAAGTCATGCTATCCACCTAATACAGACCACAGATTCAACCACGCTGGCGCCATAAGATGCTGGTGCCTGGTGTCTCGCTAGCTCCAGGCCTTGCATGGGAATGGCAATGGCATGCCTGGTTGTCTCACTATTATGCATGGCTGCCAGGATCCATCCTTGCGTACACCACAGGTGCTTTTCATAGGCCACCATGTCTGCCTGATAAGCCACTATGAAGAACAAGAGACACGCTGAGGAGAAGACTCTTCTGCCCCAGTGATCGAACTCCACAGACTCCGCATCTGGAGGATGGTCTCTTGACAGGCATAGATGCCCAGAAGGGGTATCCAGCCACTCCAAGTCCAACGTGGGGTGGGGCATAGACACTGGAGAACCAATAGGAGCACAGTACCTGCACTTGCAGTCCCAAGGGGCTGGAGAACAGGAAGCGAGAAGCTGCCAGGCACTATGCAACTCCTCCATGAAGGGAATAGGCCATGGAGGGATCACCACTGATTCTTGGCTGTATTCTCCTAGGAATGCCAGAGTTGCATGCACAGGATTGTGTTGGGCAGAGGGGGAAAGGCTGAGCTCCCCAAACATCATCACTTGGGAGCCACCGATACTCCATGAAGTTAGCATTAGAGGAATGGTAAAGGTGGCATCCTCTTCCATGGAGAAGGAAGTCGATGATGTGGATGGACTCTGCATAGGAGGTGATGAGACCAGAGGAGGAGATGAAAACACCATCTCATCAATGGCCCTAAAATAAATGGGGAAAGCACTTGCCATTGCCCTATACTGCTCCCAAGGGAGGGGCCCCTAGGGACTGGAAAGACCTGTGAGAAGACGGGGGAAGGGACACAGGAAGAAGGGTGGGAAGAATGGTGAAGAATGGTCCTGGGAGACTGAAGTGCCTCTGCCAGGTCTGTGGACACAAGCAGTGGACCCGTCTGAAGTGAGGGGGATGTGCTGTCCAGTCACTGTCTGCTGCACAGTCCTCCGTGAGCCAGCAGAGTGAAGCCCAGGGGGAGAAGACCCTGGTGGGGAGACCAGAGTTGTGCAGGCCCAGAAGAGTGGCCTCTGTCCCCACCTGAAGCAGGACTACTACCCCTAGATGGGTGAGGGGTGCCTGGTCCAGCACTCTGACTCTGCCCATGGTGGCCAAGGCCACTGAAACAGAATGGGACGCCAACCCCCCGACCCAGAGGACCGAGACAGAGAGGTCCCACTATGGCACTCACTCTAAGAGAGAGGGAAGAGAGACGCCAGCAACAGCGTCAACCTCTGACTCCCCCTCAAACTGTGTCGGCACCGGAGCCGGAATCCCCAATGGGGACACCCTAGAAGTGGCACCATCACCCAAAGTGGCACCAACACCACCCGTGGCACCAAAAATGGCACCAACATCGACATCGTTGCCGATCACAGCATGGATTCTGAAACAGCAGCAACTGTGGCACCACGATCAAGTTTGTTGTAGACCATGGCACCATTACCATGTGTGGCACCGACTGCAGCACCATCATCGAGCACAGCGCCGCAAGTGGCACCGACACCCGAAATGCTGCTGGAAATGGCACCAGAACTCTCAATGGCACCGAGAGTGGCACTAACAGAAGAAAGGGCAGTGTTGCCTACGGTGTCATCCCTATGAACTGATGCCACAGAAGACAATCTTCTGCTGAGTCTGGGGAGCATCCAGTGTTCTGGGGAACTCAGTTGCCAATGTGGATCGTCCTGATTATCCTCCAAATCTAAGGAGGAGACCACGGCAACACCGGACACTCTACCCATTCCAGCACAGAGGGCAGTGATAGGAGGGGACTCAGTAGCAATGGCAGCACCACCTCACTCACTGGCTTCAGGATCAGTGTCAGGAGACAGGACTGCACCCCCCCCAAAGCCCCTGAAGGAGCCACCAGTGCAGGCCCCTAGTGTAGCTGATACTGTGACACTGGGCCTGGCCAACTCCCCGAAGGAGAACCAGGCCATGAGAGGTCCACAACTGGCCCCCGGAAGAGGCTGATAGTCCTCCCGACCATTTGCACAGGCCTTTGGTCTCGAGACCCAAGTCAATGGAAGCCTGCTGCCCCCAGGTGCATATAGCAGTAGGAGGTCACCCAGGGAAAGGCCCAAAATCCTTACCCTGGTGACCCTCATGCAACACTGACCACCAAAGGCTGGGGGGGGGGGTTCGTGGACCAACCTCACCTCACGCATCACCAATGTTCAGAAATCCATGGAGAAGCAGGCATCGCATTAATCCATGTCATGGTTTGGTCCCAGGCAGGTGAATCACCGGTCATGCAGGTCAGTTATGGAAAACCGAGTACCGCAGGGGCACCAATGCATAGGGGTAGTTCTGCCTTCGAACGTTTTTGCCCCGAACCCAAGATGATCGATCGCACACAAAGACAATAAAACTTAGGAAAAGACTTGATGCCGAACTAAGCAGGAATGGTGCCAGTAATGGCGATGAATACTGAGCAGCATCGAGTGAACGAATTGAAACAAGCAGAACCAATTATCGGGAGTGATGCAGAAATATTAGCTGTCCCATGAAGTCATGCTACCTAGACGGCAGGAAAAACAAAACTGAGGTATTGGAGGGGCCAGCGTCGGTTACTGGCCAACCAGTGAGAGCCATATGCCTTGAGGGCAGTGCCGTCCTCGACGTCAACCCTTTCCCCTAGTAGGGAGAAAGCTTTTTAAAATTAAAAAGCTTCCTGCGAGGTCCTAGCACCTCCAGCTAGAACCCACTAGTGATGAATGGTGAAGACTGACACAGGTAAAATCAGCTGGCATTGGTTGAGGCTCAAGCCTAGGCAGAGGCGATAATGGATGCGGAGTGGTCAAAACAGGTGTTGGCAGGGCTAGCACCAGCCTGGTAGGAGAAGGCTGCCGCCAGTCTGGAGAGGAAGCTGATGTAGGCGCTTGAGGAGAGGCTGGCGCCTGCGGGGAAGGGGGGGACTCCCCTGAGGCAGGGGCGAAGGCATCGCCTGTGAGGAGGAAGAGGCGAGTGCTTGCTCGGGGCAATGCCGAGAAGGGCTAGCACCAGCCCCCCTATTCAGGAACCGATGATGGCCAGGGGGGTGACAGGTGAGGACCCACCGCCAGAGGTTGAAAGATGAAGCTGGAGAAGAAGACATAAACCTGAAAAGAAAAACACCAAAACATGATGTTAACACTTTGCAAGAAAATAAATAGATTGCAGGTAAACCCATAGCAAAATAGCGGTAGACTGAAGCAGGCATCTGTGGAGGTCCGAATTGCACAGGTCGACAGTGGGAAAAGAACTGAGGTAGGTCTGGGGGACTGCCCCTTTTACAGGATAGTCGAACGTCAGCGTGCAGACATCAGCAGGGGTGGTCCCCCACCGTAGACTACTAGCTGAAAGTTTTCCATGAGGTCTTGACGCCTGGCGGCTTCAGTCCTACCGGAGTTGCCTGCTACAAGAGCCCCTGCAAAGTAAGATCCTGTGTTATTCATGTGTTAATTTTAGCCTTTTGTGCTATCTATGCCCTGCAACTACACAGCAAGTGTAAGAAGTAAACATTCATCATTGACAAATGCTTGTTTTTTTTGTTTGTTTTTTCCTGGCAGGCACTGGTTCCAGGACCTACTCAGAGGCACTTTTGTTTGTATTTTTGTGATCACTGGAGTCAGGGTTCCTCCTCCCAGACACCCTACTGTCTTTACCCTCTTTTTTTTAAACTGTTTCTCTTTATCTTGTGGCAGGCAAGTAACTTATCTTGCCCTCCAGCCACCACTGTCTCCCATCTGGCATCCCCAGTCCTGCCTGCATTGGGAGGCCCATGACTTACCCCTCATGGGGAAGCTCCCTTGGGGGTTCAGGGGAAAGTCCAAAATCCACCTTGTGGTCCCCGAAGAGCTATTCCACCGTCATTTGGGAGGGAGGTCCATGGCTTCCCAGATGTCATGCTGCTTCATGAAATGGAGGGCTTTCACTTTTCATGTAGTTCCTCTCAGAGGAGAGGATGTGCAATGATGTCCTGGTGTCTTCAGGCATGCTCCCACACCTGATGCACCGGCGTCCACTTCTCCTACAATCCCCTTGCAGAAGTAGTCTCTGACTCACTGACCTCCAGCTGCTGCCATCGGTCAGACTATCACTAAGCATCACAGACCACCTGCCCCAGAGGAGGAGAGCTTTTCTTTAGATGCTCAATCCTCCTCCCCCGCAGACACTCCAACGCTCCGGGCACGTTCCCAAACCTGGGTTGTTGGTGTAGGAAATGGTATGTGTTTACCAGCTTTACCATGCCTTTCTGATGACTGAGCAGCTTTATCTTTTTTCTATCTGTCCCCTTCAGCAAGGACTGTTGCTTATGAGATAAACCCTCAAATGCGTGCTTTCCACCATCATGAAGAACTCCCTCTGAGCCTTTATTGTGCTTTGGAAAAACAGAGGCAAACAGAGAAACCATAAATTCTACTCTTTTACAGCCCTCTTTTGCTTTTTTGGACAACACTTTTGACACAGTACACAGTTTTTAAAATCAGTGACCTCTCAAAACATCTCCCGTGCCTTAATGGTTATGTACAAATGCACGCCATGATACCATCATGGATGAAAACTAAGGGAAGCTAGGTGGACTTTCTTCTCCCTCTCCTGAACATTGATGTGGAGATGTTGTTCATAGACTGACCAATTTCCCCAAGTGGGAAAATGGCTCCGACCTGCCCCCAAATCCGTCTAGGCTGACATTTGTTGTGAGAATTAACTCTTAAAGTTCTAGTGGAAATTGCTCAGATCGTGCACGTCCACTCATTGACTCAGAGAGTGACGAGGCTGAGAGGTAAAAGGAAAACTGGCTGATAATCCTCTGATGAGGGATCCCAGGATTATAGTAAACCCATTGAGCAGGCCGCAATGGAAGCAAGCCCAAGGGATTAAACTATCATTGCCTATCCTGAGGCCCAAACTGCAGTAAGCCAATAGACTTCTGACAAAGGTCACCTTCCAGGAAAAAAGGCGTCAAAACCTTTCCTGATTTTGTGCCAAAAAATTACCACCAGACATTCCAAGATCTGAGACGGCTCGGGAGAGCTTTTCTTCCAGTTCATCCTTAGTCATACGACTCTGGAATATCTAGAGTGCTGAGTACTGACCTCTTGCCAAGGACATTGTTGGTACATGAATATCTTCATCATTTATCACTAGTGGGTACTACGCCAGAGGTGCTAGAACCCCGCAGGAAGCTTTCTAGCTTAAAAAAGCTTTCTTCCTTCTAGGATGAGGGGCTGATGTCAAGGATGGTGCCACCCTCAAGGTCAACGCATTGCGTGGTGCTTGTGGGTTGGCCAGTATCCGACATCAGCCCCTCCAATACTTCTGCTTAGCTAGCCGGAGAGGAAAACAGATACAGAGAAAACAAGGGAGGAGGGTGGGGCAAGGCAGCCGATGGGACAGAAAAACGAAAGGATATAAACCGAAAATGGAGCAAGCCAATCAGAGACATAGAGACCGGAGCCTAGCAGGTTCTGGGAAATGGGCCCCAACCTCCAGGCAGGCTAGAGAGGGAGGAGAAGAGCAGAGAAGGAAAGAGGAGAGAAGAAGAAAAAGGAGGTAGGGGGAGAAGGAGACAGAGGGAGTGGATGGACATCCACCCAACATACTCCAGAAGTCCCTGTGGACCAGGAGGTAAACTTAACTCCTCTGTCCTTCACTCTCTTGCGAATAAAATTTTTTTTTTTTTTTTTTTTGGAAGCAAGCCTTAAGATGAGGCTACAGAATCCAGAGAAATGGAAATTATGTACCTACCGTAATTCTGATCTTTCTGTGTATCTTCGCCATTCATCACCTTTGGGTACTTGGCCAGAAGTCATGACCTCACGGAAGCTTTTTTTTTTTTTGGATGGGTGAGTCGATGCACCATCGGGCGCCCCTCAAGCCGTTTAGTCGTGTGTGTGGCGCTATGGGTTGGCCGTTAGGTGTTGTCGACCTCCGCCTCCTGCCACTTTTGGAGTCACCGAGAGGTGAGAAAAGGGTTGCAAGGGTGGGACAAGGAAGTCCAAGGGACGGACAAAGGAAAAGATATATAAACTAAAAGGAGAAATAAACGACTGAGAGGACAGAACAAGTTTGAAAGACTAAGGGGATTGGTTAGGGGCCCCAATCTCTGGAAGTAGACAAGGAGAAGGGAGGGTGGGTTAAGGATTTCAGAAATAAGGATAAGAGTGAGAGGGGGGAAAAAAACAGGAAAACATACCCTGGAACCTTGACCTGCCTCCAGATTGTATAGGAACTGCGAAGGAGTAGCCAAGAGACTAACTGCCAGAATTCAAGGCACAGAATCACTGGCAATAACTCCAACAAAAGCAGAATCAGCTATTCTGGAAGAAAGATAGGATACAGGGATATTTCCCCCCTCTCAAAAAGGAAATTTTGGAATGAGAAACCTAGTTTCTTTAATTAACTGAGGTTATGTCCAAAGGACAAGGAAATCAAAGGACTGACAGGGAGAAGGAAAGAAAAGAGGGCAACTGCCAACCTCCACCCCACAGGGGTGGAGCCGAACCTCAGAAGATGGAGTGCCCCCCATCCCGGCCATTCTGCCCCTAAGAAAATTATCCACCTATGTGCCCAGTTTACCCCACTCCTCACTAACAGAAAGAGGGGGTGAGGAACGGGCACAGAGAGGGAGGGGGACTCAGAGACTGAGGCCCCAGGGGGATGGTGGGCGAGATTGTGATGAATGGTGAAGATACACAGAAAGATCATAATTACAGTAAGTACGTAATTTCCATGTCTTATCTGTGTCAATCTTCACCATTCATCACCTTTGGGTGAGTGCTGAGCCCCCAGAAGGGGGTTTTAACCCTAAGGGACTGAGTCCCTGAGCTCTCAGTGGGTGACACATAGAAACATAGAAACATAGAATTTGACGGCAGATAAGGACCGCTTGGCCCACCCAGTCTGCCCATTTCCCTACCTACTGGATAAGCTGCAGATCCTAGTTAACCAGCAGCCTACTTCTTTCTACCCCCACCCCCCAGAATTGCCTTATGACTATCCCATGCATGCTTGAATTCCACCACTGATTTTGACTCCACAACCTCCTTCGGAAGGCCATTCCATGCATCCACAACCCTCTCTGTGAAAAAATACTTCCTTAAATTACCTCTGAGCTGCCCCCTTCTATCTTCAAATTGTGCCCCCTTGTTCTTGCACACCTCTTTTTTGAAAGATGCTACCCTCTTGGACTTTGTTGATTCCCTTGAGGTACTTGAAAGTTTCTATCATGTCCCCCCTCTCCCTCCTTTCCTCGAGGCTATACATATTAAGCTCCTTAAGTCTCTCTTCATATGTCCTCCGGTGCAGACCCTGCACCATTTTAGTTGCCCTCCTCTGGACAGCTTCCATCCTGTCTATGTCTTTGCAGAGATTGAAACATACATAGAATTTGACGGCAGATAAGGACCGCTTGGCCCACCCAGCCTGCCCATTTCCCTACCTGATGGATAAGCTGCAGGTCCTAGTTAACCAGCAGCCTACTTCTTCCTACCCCAACCCCCTAGAACTGCCTTATGACTGTCCCATGCATGCTTGAATTCCACCACTGTTTTTGGCTCCACAACCTCCTCTGGAAGGCCGTTCCATACATCCACAACCCTCTCTGTGAAAAAAATACTTCCTTAAATTGCCTCTGAGCCGCCCCCTTCTATCTTCAAATTGTGCCCCTTGTTCTTGCACCTCTTTTTGAAAAGATGCTACCCTCTTAGAGATTATTTGATTCCTTAAAGTGCTTGAAAGTTTCTATCATGTCTCCCCTCTCCCTCCTTTCCTCGAGGCTATACATATTAAGCTCCTTAAGTCTCTCTTCATATGTCTTCCGGTGCAGACCCTGCACCATTTTAGATGCCCTCCTCTGGACAGCTTCCATCCTGTCTATGTCTTTGCAGATTGGGTCTCCAGAACTGCCAGCATACTCCAGATGGGGTCTCACTAGCTGTCTGTACAGAGGAATAATAACTTCCTGTTTTCTACTGGTGATGCCTCTTCCTATGCATCCAAGTATCCCCCAGCCCTCCTTGCTGCCCTCTCACATTGCTTTCCCACCTTTAGGTCATCTGATATGACTACCCCCAGGTCCCTTTCCATTTTGTTGTTGTTGTATCACCCCCATTGTGTACTCTTCCCCTGGGTTTTGTTTCCCAGGTGCATTACCTTGCACTTCTTAGCATTGAATCTAAGCTGCCATACATTTGACCATTCCTCTAACCTTGCCAAGTCCCTTCTCATCCTTTCCACTCCACCTTGTGCATCAACTCTGTTGCAGATCTTTTGTCATCTGCAAAGGCGTACTTTTCCTTCCAGTCCCTCTGCAATGTAAGCTTATAAAGACATTGAAGAGGACCGATCTAATACTGAAACCCTGCGGTACCTACTACTACCCCCTTTTCAGAGTGGACTCCATTTACTATTACTCTCTGTGTCCTATTCTCTGCCAATTCTTTACACAGGCTGTCATCTTGGGACCCACTCCCAGGCTGGCTAACTTGTATATTAATCTTTTGTGTGGGACTGTGTCAAATGCCCTACTAAGTCTAGGTAGGCCATGTCCACAGCCCTCCCTGATCAACTACTTTGGTCACCCAGTCAAAGAAATCTATCAGATTTGTCTGGCATGACCTTCCGCTGTGAATCCATGCTGCCTTGGGTCCTGTACCCTCTGGCCTCTAGATACTCAACAATTCTTTCCTTCAGAGTAGTTCCATCATTTTCCCTACCACTGAGGTTAAACTAACAGGTCTGTAGTTTCCTGCTTCTGCTTGCTCCCACTTTTGTGAAGGGAATTACATCTGCCCTCCTCCAGTCTCGGGTACCACCCCATCCTCCCATGATTTGTTAAGAGGGTAGTCACTGGTGTCACTGGTTCTACCCTTAGTTTTTTTAGAATTCTGGGATGAATCCCATCAGGCCCCATTGCTTTGTCCACCTTCAGTTTTAAGAGTTCTTTCAGAACCCTTTCTTCTGTAAATGGGCTGGTATCAACTTCTGTATCCAGAGTGTTTCTACTGTTTGTTTTAGGTACTTCCCCCTCTTCCTTTGTAAATACTGAGAAAAAGTATTTGTTTAGTATCTCTGCCTGCCTTTTCACAGTCACCCTCTGCCCACCCTCCCTCCCCTTTACTAAGCCTCACTACTCCCTCCCTTGGTCTTACTTAGGCTCCTGATGTACCTATAAAAGGTTTTATCCCCCTTCTTAACTGAGTTGGCTATCTTTTCCTCGGTTTGGGCCTTTGCTGTTCTGACTGCCTTCCCAGCTTTATTTTGCTTTAACTGATACAGTTCTCTGTCCTGCTCCTTCTGTGATTCCTTGTACTTCCTGAATGCTTTCTTTTTCTCTTGAACCTTCGCTGCCACTTCCTTTGAGAACCATAGTGGTTTCTTACCTTGTTTCGTTTGTTTATTTGCTTTACTAGCGACTTGTTACCTCTGTGATGGCAGTTTTTTATTCCCCATTGTTCTTCACCCTCCTTCCTGCCCATTTGCTACTGCATTCCTTAGGCACTCACCCATTTTTGACAAGTCAGCCCTCCTAAAATCAGTACCTTTGTCTTTGTATGGCTTGACTCTATTGCTGTGTTTATTGTGAACCATACTGTTCGATGGTCGCTAGTTCCCAGATGGCTGCCAATTCTACATCTGCGATCCTCTCCTCATCTCCATTTGAGAGAACCAGGTCTAAGATTGTTCCTCTCGAGTGGGCTCAATACTAGTTGTCTAGACATGCCCCTGTAGGGCATCTAGAATAACCCACTCTTAGAAGTGGCTGCAACTGCACTCCAGTTAACATCTGGCATATTCAGATCACCCATCAGCAATATCTCCCTTTTCTGCCATACTAAGTATACTTTCTATCATTTCCTTGTCCATTTCCTCCCCTGAGAAGAGTCTGTATCTAACCCTGTTGCGGATTGTGGTGCCATTGCCAGTCTCCAAATTTACCCACAGTGCTTCTTCTCCTCCCTGTTTACCCTTTTGTTCTGTTGCTTTGATTCCTTCCCTTATGTAGAAGCTACTCCTCCTCCTCTTTTACCCTCCCTGTCCCTCCTGTAGATAGTGTATCCTGGTATGTTTACATCCCAGTCATGGTTTTAATGTGTACCATGTTTCTGTGACTGCACGATATCCAGATGTTCCTCCTCCATCAAGGCCACTAATTCAGGAAGCTTGTTACTCAGACTATGGGAATTGGTACTCATTGCTCTCCATTTTTTGATGGCTTTACTTTCTGTTGCAGCATCCCCCACTGACCTTTCTACCTTGGTCTTTTTCCCATTAAGTACCCTGTTTTGTAGGGAGAGGCTGGGATTTTTCTGCTGCTTATCAGTGCCTCCCCCCTTGACTAGTTTAAAAGCTTGCCAATGAAGCATTTAAACCGATTGCTCAAAAGACTTGTTCCCTTCCTGGACAGATGCAGACCATCCTGCCAGTATAGGCTGCTGTCCCTCCAGGTGGAACCCAGTCCCCAATGAAGCCAAACCCTGTGCTCCACACCATTTTTTCAACCACTCATTAACAACGTGGGTGCAGTACCTTGCACCTCATGCCATTTACAGGCAGCACCTCTGAGAAGGATACTGTGTGTGCTACTTGTTTTAGGCCTCTCCCCAGTTCTACAAAGTCCTTCTGCACTGCTGTAAGTGTTGAGCCAAGTCATTTGTCCCTAGGTGGACAATGACATCCAGCTCAGACTCCCGTGCAGCTGTTCTCGTGATCCTGAGGATGCTTCCTGTCCCTACAAGCCATGGCACCAGGCAGGCACTTTACTTCAGTTTTCCCTGCTCCCCAGTTCTATCCCTAATAATTGAGTCCCCACCAGGAGCTGCTTCCTTTCCTTCTGGCATCCTCTGCCTCCTTCCTGTGGGCCTCCCTTGTGACAGGCGTCCTCAGCCTCCCTAATCTCCTCCGTGGGTGCATCCATAGGGGAGCTGTGCTCCCCCAGAATGGTGTATGGATTGTGGAGTGGAACAACTGACTGGGTGTGCCTCTGTTCCACCCTCTTCACCCTCCCTGAGCCCACAGTGGTCCAACTGCTGTGCTTTCTTTGCAACCTCTGAGGTAGTGGTGGTGGCTCTGGTGCTCCCTGGATGGGGGGTTCCTTCCTACCATCCAGTCTGGCCTGGGGGAAGGCTTTCTTACTGCTGTCCAGTGTGGCCTGAAGACGGGCAACTTCCTCCCTCAGGGCAGAGTTGTCTGCAAATAGGGCAGCATCTCAGCCTCCAGAAAGACTCCCGGAAGACTGCTGACCCCAGCCATTACATTGCACTTCTCCCCACATGACTATGTACTTTTTTTTGTGTGTGTGTGCTTGTGTGAGTGATTGGTTTGTTATATATACATATATATATATATATATATTATACAATGTGTATCGTATATTTTCAGTGCTGTGTGCTAGAGAGGATATGACATTGATATGCACTTGCACTCTTGAGAAATGATGTCAGAACCCCAGATATAAAGGAACTATTTCAGGGGAGGTTGGGCCTAAACTGTGCCCTCACAAAACAATCAGCTAAGAGCTCTGACCCACCACTGCAATGAGTGCCTTCCTGTCTGCAAGATACTATACACAGCAATTTGACAGAGAAATTCCCCTGCTACTCAAACAGAGAAAATCCAGACATTCAAGTCAGACACAGGTAAACCTCCCCAGCCCCAAAACAGCCTGGTGGTTTGTGCTCTGAAAGCAGTCGGTCCCAAAATAAGTGAGCTGTGCTTTGAACTCTTCCTGCACTGAAAATCTTAAGAACTGTAACAAGACTGTCTTTTTCTGATAATTGTAAATACCTTATTTCACCTTTCAGTTAGAAGCAGCCTCCTCCTGCAGTATATCTGCTACAAAGCGAAGACAATTGAAAGGTTCCCCTCCCTCTGTTGTCTGGGTCTCCAGAACTGCACACAGTACTCCAGATGGGGTCTCACCAGCTGTCTGTACAGAGGGATAATAACTTCCTGTTTTCTACTGGTGATGCCTCTCCCTATGCATCCCAGTATCCCCCCAGCCCTCCTTGCTGCCTTCTCACATTGCTTGCCCACCTTTAGGTCATCTGATATGACTACCCCAGGTCTCTTTCCATTTTGTTGTTGTTAGTATCTCACCCCCCATTGTGTACTCTTCCCCTGGGTTTTTGTTTCCCAGGTGCATTACCTTGCACTTCTTAGCATTGAATCTAAGCTGCCATACATTTGACCATTCCTCTAACCTTGCCAAGTCCCTTCTCATCCTTTCCACCCCACCCTGTGCATCAACTCTGTTGCAGATCTTAGTGTCATCTGCAAAGAGACATGCTTTTCCTTCCAGTCCTTCTGCAATGTCGCTTATAAAGACATTGAAGAGGACTGGTCCTAATACTGAACCCTGCGGTACCCCGCTAGTAACCCTCCTTTCTTCTGAGTGGACTCCATTTACTATTACTCTCTGTGTCCTATTCTCCAGCCAATTCTTTACCCAGGCTGTCATCTTGGGACCCACTCCCAGGCTGGCTAACTTATATATTAATCTTTTGTGTGGGACTGTGTCAAATGCCTTGCTAAAGTCTAGGTAGGCCATGTCCACAGCCCCTCCCTGATCTACTACTTTGGTCACCCAGTCAAAGAAATCTATCAGATTCGTCTGGCATGACCTTCCCGCTGTGAATCCATGCTGCCTAGGAACTAGGAACTAGCTGACACACTAAGAGGAAGAATCGTCATGGGCCTGGAGAGGCCCGAGAGTGGGGAGAGTGAGACGGGGACCCCCCCAGAGGGAGTAGGAAGTTGCCCCAACAGACGCCATCTCATCCTATGGGAGAAAAGAAAAAATTACTCACCTTAGTAATGTTGTTTCTTCCAATGGAGTCTTGCTATATTCTGACAGTAGCAGTGAGTCCCAACTTTCGAACTGCCCCGGAGATGAAAGAGTTAACTTTCCATGCCAGGCATGGAACGCTGAGCTCGAGCTCGGTTGAGACTCTGTCTGTTGCTGTTTAAACTCAAACTGTCAGATCTTTACGAGCTAAACTCACTAAGGTCCTGTGTGGAAGCTGTAAACCTACACTAGCCAACTGGCTACTAAACATAAAACACATTTTTTGGTCCCAAAACAAAGACTCAAGTCAGGAGACCCAAAAAATGAAAAACACAACACCAACTCACCCCAAGAAAAGAAGGAGGTGAAAACAAAGAGGTGGGCACCTACTGAGTGCCAACACTGCACTGCCCACCCACATCCCAAAAACAGAGGTTCTGAGAGGGGTATGGGCGGGGAGGTCAGCATATAGAAGACTCCATTAGAAGAAACAACATTACTGAGGTGAGTAATTTTTTCTTCAAACAACATGAAGTCTTGCTATATTCTGACAGTAACAGACTACAAGCAGTACCTCCATGGAGAAGGACAGAACCTACTTAGGAAATAGGCTCTGAAGCACAGCTGTGCAAAAAAGAGCATCACTCCTAGCCTGGATGTCAGAGTAATGCTTGGTAAAAGTGTGAACTGTTTTTCCAGGTAGCTGCTTGACATATCTCTAGATAAGAATGTCCCTGGCAGCAGCGGAAGCAGCTGTACCTCTGGTAGAGTGAGCCCTCAGGCCTGAGGAGGAACCTTACCCAGTTTTCATAACAAAATTGGATACAAGAGACAATCCACCTGGCAATGGATCTTTTAGTGGCAGGTTTCCCTTTACCAACCTCACCATAAGTGAGGAACAGTTGGAGGGAGTCAAACCTGTGACCCTTGGTACACTCTATGTAGTAGCTAAGGGCTCTCTTCACATCTAAACTGTGCAGCCTCCTCTCGGCAGAGGAGGAATGGTCAGTGAAGTACACTGGAAGGGACACAGATTGATTAAGGTGCAAATCTGAAACCACCTTAGGCAAGAACTTCCTGGTAGTCCTGAGGACCACCTTATCTCTATGAAAGGAGATAAAATCAGGATCCACTGACAAAGCTTGTAATTCACTTATGCGTCTGGCAGAAGTGATGGCTACCGGAAACACAGTCTTCCAAGTCAAGTGCTTAAGCTCTGCTGAAGACAAAAGCTCATAAGCTAAGCAACGCAAACATTAAGGTCCCAGGCAGGGGCAGGGTCCCTGAATGGAGGGTTGATGTGAAGCAAGAATACAGGGTGAGCTGAAAGAGAAGAGGGCTTACCTGCTGAAATAAAAGCAGACACAGCTGACAGATGCACTTTCAGCGTAGCTGGTCTCAGCCCCAAGCTGTTTAAATGAACCATATAATCAAGGACTGTGGGCAGATCAGCAGATTCTGGGGAAATATGCTTCCCAGAACACCATATGGAAAATCTTTTCCATTTGGAATTATAAGTAGCCCTGGTGGAAGGTTTTCTAGAAGCCTTTAGGATATCCATTACACCTTGGGAGAGGTGCAAATCAGCAAACTCTAACTCTTCAAGAGCCATGCTTTGAGATTGAGAGATTTGAGGTTTGGGTACAAACCTCCCCTGAGCACAGGTTAACAGGTTGTAATTCCTGGGAAGACACAGGGGAAGATGGACTGCTAAGGACAGTAGGAGTGGATACCAGGGCTGTCTGGCCCAGTCTGGAGCAATCAGGATCATCTTGCAGGGTTGAGATCTGATTTTGACTAGCACTTTGAAAAGGAGAGGGAGGGGGGAAAAGCATAGAGAAACTTCTCTTCCCAATTGAGAACTAAGGCATCCAGGGGGACTGAGCCCAACACTGGGGGCCTGCAGTGAAAAAGGGGAAGTTGGTGATTGTCTGGGGCTGAAAAAACATCTATCTGTGGGGTGCCCCATCTGGAAAATATCACCTCCAACACCAAGGGGTCCAGTGACCATTCGTGATGGCCCTGGGAAATCCTGCTGAGAGCATCTGCCAGGACATTGTCCTTGCCTGGGAGGTGAACTGCCATGAGGGAGGTGTTCAGGGAGTAAGCCAGAGACCACAACTTCATTGCTTCGGTGCACAAGGCCGTAGACCGAGTGCCTCCTTGCTTGTTGATGTACCACATTGTGGTGGTGTTGTCTGTTCTGACCTATATAACTTTGTTCTGAACAGATTTGGAAAAAGCTTGAAGTGCTAGAAATACTGCTCTGAGTTCCAACAGATTGATGTGGAGCTGAGATTCCTGAGGGGACCGCAACCCTTGGGTGGTCAGGTTGCCCATGTGAGCCCCCACCCAAGAGGAGGCATCTGTAGTAAGGATTAAAGAGTGAGACTGAGTGACAAGGGAACCCTTGTCTCAGATTGTTCTGATCCTGCCACCACTGTAGGGCCTGGATCAGGGTTCGAGTTACTGGGATCAATTTGGTCAGAGGGTCCTTCCTTTGAGACCAGAAGGCTCTCAAATGGAACTGAATGTCCCTCATCTGAAATCCTGCTCCCTGCACTACTGCTGTAGAAGCAGCCATGTGCCCAAGGAGCTGTAGAAAATGCCTTGCTGGTCGAGACACCTGCAGGGTGAATGAGGAGGCCACAGAGACCACGGTCCTTACCCTGTCCAGAGGAAGGAAGGCTCTGGCCTTCTCTGTGTCTAGCTCTGCGCCTATGAAGGTGAGGAGCTGGACAGGCTCTAGAACTGACTTTGGAAGATTTAGAAGGAAACCCAAAGAAATGAGCAGTTGCTAAGTTATCTGTAAGTGTAACTTGACTTGGTCTGGGGACTGGCCTACTATGAGCCAATTGTCCAGGTAAGGGAAGATGGCAATCTTTTGCCTTCTTAGAGAAGCAACTACCACTGCCAGGCATTTTGTGAATACCCTTGGAGCAGGGGTGAGGCCAAAGGGCATAGCTCTGAACTGGTAATGGCCTGAGGGCAGCTCGAACCTGAGGTACTTTTGATGGGAGCTTCTGATCAGAATATGGAAGTAGGCATCCTTGAGGTCCAGGGATGCTAGCCAGTCCCCTGGCCTTAGAGAGGGTAGAATAATTCCCAGAGTCACCATTTTGAATTTTGGTTTTAAAAGGTGCTTGTTTAAGTATCTGAGATCCAGGATGAGCCGCCACTCTCCTGTCTTTTTTGGGGTAAGAAAGTACCTGGAGTACAACCCTTTGCCCTGGTGTAGGGGTGTAACCCTTTCCACAGCTCTGAGAGCTAGAAGGGAAGAGACCTCTGCCTCTAAGGCAAGTGCCTCTGATGGATTTGCAGGTGGAAAGGATCTGGTTTTCATCTTTGGAAACTTTTTGAAGCTGAGAACCAGTCCCTGGCTTACTACTTCTAGGACCCATTTGTCTGAAGTCAGAGACTCCCAGTCCTGGACAAAGTAAGCCAGCCTGCCCCCTACAAGTAGCTGAAAATCGGCCCTGGCAACCCCATCAGGCTGCCTGTTTGGCAGAGGCTTTGGGCCGAGGGGTGGAAGCAGGCCTGCTTGTACCCCGTCTGCCTCTCCCTGTAAAGAACCCCCTCTGGGCATAAGCAAAAGAGGAGGCCTGGGCTTGGTAAAATGGCCTATGAAAAGGCCTGCCCCTGCCCCTGGGAAGCTGCCTTTGAGGAGTGGCCTGCCTTTCCTTGGCCTGTGCACTCCTATAGGTGGTCCGATACGCATCCATTTTCTTCATGTAATTCTCTGTTTGCTCCCCAAACAGAGAATTACCCACGACAGGAAAATCCATGGCCTTAGTCTGGGTATCCTGTGACAGGCTAGTACATCTGAGCCAAGCCATTCTTCGAAGTGCCACAGATGTAGCCATGACTCTAGATGACACATCATTGGAGTCTACTGCAGCATGAAATTGCACCTAGGATGCCTCAATACCATCAGCAGCCACCTGCTCCAGCTCCTTGGCAAGCTGGCCAGGGACCTGTTTGGCTAAAGTCATAACATTGTCCCATCTGGATTTCTGATACCTAGCAGTATAGGCCATATAATTGGCCTGTCTGAGTCCCAAGGATGCTGCCATGTACTGTTTCTTTGCCATGGCATCAATCCACCTGGAGTCCTTGTCCGGGGGGTGTGAAGCCAAGTGAATGTTTGCCTTATCACAGGCTACAGCCTGCACTACCCCAACATGGCTGCATTGTTGTGTAAGGAACTCCATGTCTGAGCCTGACAATGTATACCTCTTGTCCATTCTTTTATCCACAGGAGGTATAGTATTAGGAGTCTTTAAAATCTTAAATGTCTGTTTCCCAAAAGATTTGTGCAAGGGAATGGACAGCCTCCTAGACTCTGAGATATCCATCATTTCCACATAGTCAGGCTCCTCCTGGTCATCCACAGCTTCTTCCATAGGAAGCTGGAGGGTTCAACCACTTTTATAAAACATGAAATGGGAGGGACTCAGAAAGCCTAGGAGGAGACACTCCTGAAGGTCTGTCTGGGGAGATGTCCGGGTCAATGGGCACAACCAGACTTTCAAATCCACATTCACTTTCCTCATACTCCTCTTCCTTCTCCTCCGGTTCATAAAATTCCTCTAAATCATACTCTTGAACCGGTGGAACCGGCCGAACTGAGCGTCTGCCTGATGGTGCTGGTTCGGTCGGAACTGGGGAAAGCGACTGAACAATTTTGATAGCTTTGGCTATTTCTTCAGCGGTTGGAGAGGAAAGTTTTGGCTCCACACCAGCTGATTTTTCTTTTCTAGTTCTTTTACCCGGAACCGACTCCTCAGAATTGGCTCTCCTTTTGCCCAAAGAAGTCTCGCCCTGGTCAGAGGGTACTCCTTCTGGTTCAGTTTGAACCGAACCGGGCTGGCCATCCAGTTCAGCGGACTTTTTGGCCTCCCTTTCCCTGAGCCTACCAACTCTCTTTTCTAGGGTAGCTGCAGGGACATTTTTACAAATCTGGCAGTCTGCATTGAGGTGGTCAAACCCCAGACAATAAACACAGGTGGCGTGGGGGTCAGCCTTGGCAAAGACTTCCCCACACACACACTGCAGTGTTGAAACCCAGTGGATCCGGTTTTTCTTTTGGGTTTCTCAGACATTGTGCCAGTCCTAACCAAACTTACCCTTTTACGGCAATCCGCCAGGCAAGACCCTCCTGTCGGTTCCTGACTGTGTCACAGGTCGTGGAAAAAAACGTAATAAAATCCATTTTTTTTAGAACCGATAAGAACCGGTAACCACACTCTAAAAGTACAATTTAAGATTTTTTAACAGCTTGATCGGTTCAAACCGAACCGATGAACGGTTTACAAGTTCCACACAGAATAGAATAAAATATAACTTATCTAATACTCACAAATACTACAGACAGAGACTGAACTGACAGGTTACGGTTTAAATTCGGTCGAAAACCCGAGAAAAGCGGTACTTTAACCAACGAATTGAACCGAGCAGAAGGAGAAATCTCCGGAGCGACTGTTCAGTGAGGCGGACTAAAGAATCTGACGGTTTGAGTTTAAACAGCAACAGATAGAGTCTAAACAGAGCTCGAGCTCAGCATTCCATGCCTGGCATGGAAAGTTAACTCTTTCATCTCTGGAGCAGTTCGAAGGATGGGACTCACTGCTACTGTCAGAATATAGCAAGACTTCATGTTGTTTGAAGATAGGTTCTCTGGTGAGCGGAGTTAATCACCCTACACCGAGCCAAGGGTGACAACCAGGAGAGATGCAGCCATGCCATCTGCCTAGTGCAGATCGCTGTCCCTATGACCCTGGTAGCTACCTCATTGGTGTCATACGATGCCCTTGCTTGGTGCCTTACTAGCTCCAGGCCACGTGCAGAGAGTGCAAAGGCTTGTCTGGTTTGCTCCGTGTCAAGCATCAAAGCTAGGAGTTGACCTTGGTCCTTCCTGGGGCTGTATGGTTGCAGCACAGGAGGGGGAGTCTTTGACCACACAGCACCTCAAGAGCCTCTGAACCAAGCAGCACCTGCTTGTGGGCCAGGACAGCCAATTTAGGGGCACCCTGAATTTGGCAGTGGGCGCAGCCTCATGGACGACCACTCTCGTGGGAGTGCAGCCATTACCCTTCTCCACGCTGTTCCCGAGATCATCACAGGAATGGTGGCCATCTTAAGATTACACCAGAGGGTGGCCATCTTATGTGGGTCATTCCATTCTGGCTACGTTGGTGAGAGCTGGGATTACACCTGGTATCAGGCTGGAAAATGATTGATGGCCATCAAGAAGGTCCTCAGGACATTATCAGCAGTGTGCTGTATGCAAGCACTAAGAGGTCACTGGGGGACTTATTCTGTTTTTCCTAGGCTTATGCTCAAGGATGCCCACCTCTGATGGTCAGAACCCAGGGCCAGCCAATGGCTGTTTAAATCGGCAATACTAGTCAGTCCCTGGTGCTGTGACATGGGGGAGTGGTACTGTACCTCAGGGTGCAGTTCACACCTCTCTTTCTTCATCTTAACTTAGAGGCAGCGTGACTTGGTGGTGCAAGTAGGGGCTTGGCAGCCTGGAGATTACACGTAAAAATCCAGTCATGGTTGAGTGACCATGGTGTGACTTAGAACAAGTCAGTTAACCTCCCAGTGCTGCATGCCACCCAGATGGGCAAACCAGTTGAAACGGGGCCCACCAAACAAATGTTATCTCAGGAGAATTCTTTCACCAGGATAGGTAGTATGGCTGGGGTTTCAGGGTCCCATAGGAGCTGCATGACTAGAAACATAGAAGCTGATGGCAAAGAAGGGCCACATGGCACATCCAGTCTGCCCTTTTCTGTTGCATTGCTTACAATGTAGACCCTTCCAGGTTTACGGCACTTTCTCTGCCACCCCTTTGCCTATCCTTTATGATTCACTTGTGCTTATCCCAGAGTTTTTTTGAATCCAACCACTGTTTTCGCCCCCACAATTTCTGCTGGAAGACTGTTCCAGGCATCTACCACCCTTTCTGTGAGGAAGTATTTCCTCACATTACTGCTAAACCTACCCCCCCCCTCCAGCTTCATATCATGGCCCATTGTTCTGGAGCACCCTTTCCTCTGGAAAATATCTCCCACTTGTACCTTATTCACCCCCGTGAGGTATTTAAAGGTCTCAATCATACCCCCCTTCTTCCTCTCCTCCAGGGTTCACATGTTTAATTCCTTTATGCTCTTCTCATAGAACTTTTGATGTAGACCCTGTACGATCTTGGCCGTCCTCCTTTGGATGGCCTCCATCATGTATATGGCCTTCCTGACATGTGGCTTCCAAAACTGGACACAGTACTCCAGGTAGGGTCTTACTAAAGACCTACATATTGGCAGCACCACTTCCCTCTTACTGCTGGTAATACCCCTACCTATACATCCCAGAATCCCACTAGCTTTCCTGATCACTTTGTCACATAGTCTGGCTATCTTCAGGTCATCTGATATGATTATCTCCAAGTCTCTTTCCTGCTTGGTTGCTGCTAGCATCTCCCCCCCCCCCATTTTGTACTGCACCCCCAAGTTTCTGTGACCCAAGTGCATTATTTTGCACTTTTGCAGTAAACTTTAGCTACCAAACCTCTGACCACTCCTCCGGCCATTTCAAGTCGTTTTCCATCCTTTGCACCCCTTTAGAATGTCCACCCTATTGCAGATCTTAGTGTCATCAGCAAACAGGCAGACCTTCCCTTCCAGTTCATCTGCTATGTCACTAATAAAGAAGTTAAAAATGAATGGCCCCAGTACTGACCCCTGCGGTAGCCCACTGGTCACTCTCCCCTCCTCAGAGCAAACTCCATTTACCATCATCCTCTGCCTCCTATCCCCTAATCAGTTTCTTACCCAGGTTGCCACCTTATTCACAAAACACATTTTCTGGAGCTGGAAGGACACTACTTTCTTCAACTGCGAGCTGTGTGAGAAATTCTGTATTGCACTTGATATCTGCAACAAACGTGGACTTTTGCTTAATTCTGTGGGAGGTGAAACTAACCACCCTTGGTAATTGCTTTTTATTCACATTTATTTAGTGTTTAACCAAGAAGGGACTTGTAAACTCTGTTTATCTTGTTAGTAACTTCAGAAGGATTTAAATACTGCATTCTGGTCCTTGGAGGTAGCTAGATTGTCTACTAGGATTTGCTGACAGTTAAACTATTTTTAAATGTATTACAGCTGGCTGAGGAGTTGAAAAAGAAACTTGCAAACTCTGCTTATCTTGGAAGTAACCTCATAAGTGTTTGAATACTGCATTCTGGTTGTCCTTGGGGGTAGCTGGATTGACTACTAGGATTTTGGGACAGAAACTATTTTAAATAATTTACTGGTGCGTAGGAGTTTGTGATAGTTAAACTCTTTTAACGAGTTACTGGGGTTAAGGAGTGGTCACATAAAACCTGCAGTGTGAAACAGGAAAAGACAGTCTTTCAAGCAACAGAGGGTGGTGGATCTAGGTTTACATTTGTTTATTACAATTCTTATGATTTTCAGTGCAGGAAGAGTTTAAAGCACAGCTGACTTATTTTGGGGCTGACAGCTCTCGAGCACAAACCACCAGGCCTGTTTTGGGGCTGGGAAGGTTACCTGTGTCTGACTTGGATGTGTGGATTTTTCTCTGTTTGATTAGCAGGGTATTTCTCTATCAAACTGTTGTGTAGGCATCTTTCTGACAGGAAGGCACTCATTGCAGCAGTGGGTCAGAGCTTTTAGCTGATTGTTTTTTGAGGGCACAGTTTAGGCCCAACCCCTTCACACCCTCACCCCACCACCCTGGAAATAGTTCCTTTATACCTGGGGTTCTGACATCATTTCCTCAAGAGTGCAAGGTGCATGTCACTGTCATATCCTCTCTAGCACACTGCACTGACAATATAAGCATACACATTGTATATTATAAATATATATTTCTATACTACAAACCAATCACACACACAAAAAAAAAAAAAAATGTGGGGAGTAGTGCAATGTAATGGCTGTGGGGCAGCAGTCTTCCGGGAGTCTTTCTGGAGGCTGAGATGCTGCCCTATTTGCAGACAACTCTCTGCCCTGAGGGAGGAAGTTGCCCATCTTCAGGCCACACTGGACAGTAGTACGGGGACCTTCCCCCAGGCCACACTGGACAGTAGGAAGGGAACCTCCCCATCCAGGAACACCACAGCCACCACCACTACCTCAGAGTTGTGAAGAAAACACAGCAGTTGGCACACAGTGGGCTCAGGAAGGGTGAGGATGGTGGAACAGAGGCACACCCAGTCAGTTGTTCCACTCACAATCCATACACCATTCTGGGAGCATGCTCCCTATGGATGCACCACAGAGGAGACTAAGGAGGCTGAGGACAGCTGTCACAGGAGACCCACAGGAAGGAGGCAGAGGACACCACAAGGAAGGAAGCAGCTCCTGGTAGGTGACTCAATTATTAGGGGGATAGAACTGGGAGGAGCTGGGAAAACTGAAGTAAGGTGCCTGCCTGGTGCCATGGCTTGGAGGGACAGGAAGCGCATCCTCAGGATCACGACAACAGCTGCAAGGGATTCTGAGCTGGACGTAATTGTCCACCTAGGGACAAATGACTTGGCTCATCATGAGGTTAGAGCACTGCAGGAGGACACTGCAGAGTTGGGGAGGGCCTAAGACAAGTAGCACACAGTATCCTTCTCAGAGGTGCTGCCTGTCAAAGGCATGGGTGAGCGAGGTAATTGGCACCATGCAGTTTAATGAATGGTTGAAAAAATGGTGCAGAGCACAGGGGTTTAGCTTCATTGGGGACTGGGGTTCCACCTGGAGGGACAATAGCCTATACTGGCAGGATGGTCTGCATCTGTCCAGGAAGGGAACAAGTCTTTTGAGCAATCGGTTTAGATGCTTCATTGGCAAGCTTTTAAAATAGTCAAAGGGGGAGGCACTGACAAGAAGCAGAAAAATCCCAGCCTCTCCCTACAAAATAGGGTACTAAATGAGAAAAAGACCAAGGTAGAACGGTCAGTGGGGGATGCTGCAACAGAAGGTAAAGCCATCAAAAATGGAGAGCAATGAGTACCAATGCCCGTAGTCTAGGTAACAAGCTTCCTGAATTAGTAGCCTTGATGGAGGAACATCTGGATATTGTGGCAGTCACAGAAACATGGTACACAAAAACCATGACTGGGATGTAAACATACCAGGATACACTATCTACAGGAGGGACAGGGAGGGTAAAGGAGGAGGAGTAGTTCTTTACATAAAGGAAGGAATAAAAGCAACAGAACAAAAGGATAAACAGGGAGAGAAGAAGCACTGTGGGTAAATTTGGAGACAGGCAATGGCACCACAATCCTCACAGGGTTGTATACGAGACCCCTTCTCAGGGGAGGAAATGGACAAGGAAATGATAGAACGTATACTTAGAATGGCAGAAAAAGGAGATACTGCTGATGGGTGATCTGAATATGCCAGATGTTAACTGGAGTGCAGTTGCAGCTGCCACTTGAAGAGTGCAGTTATTCTAGATGCCCTACAGGGGCATGTCTTGAACAACTAGTACTGGAGCCCACTCGAGGAGGAGCAATATTAGACTTGATACTCTCAAATGGAGATGGAGAGGATCACAGATGTAGAAGTGGGTAGCCATCTGGAACTAGCGACCATCGAACAGTATGGTTCAAAATAAACACAGTAATAGAGTCAAAGCCACACAAAGACAAAAGTACTGGACTTTAGGAGGCTGACTTTGCCATAATGGGTGAGTGCCTAAGGAATGCACTAGCAAATGGGCAGGAAGAGGGTGGAAGAACAATGGGAATAATAAAAACTGCCATCACAGGGTAACAAGCCTTTGTGTGAAGCAAATAAACAAAACAAGAGCGATGTAAGAAACCACTATGGTTCTCAAAGGAAGTGGCAGTGAAGGTTCAAGAGAAAAAAGCATTCAGGAAGTACAAGGAATCGCAGAAGGAGCAGGACAGAGAACTGTATCAGTTAAAGCAAAAGGAGGCTGGGAAGGCAGTCAGAATAGCAAAGGCCCAAACCGAGGAAAAGATAGCCAACTCAGTTAAGAGGGGATAAAACCTTTATAGGTACATCAGAGAGCGAAGGAAGACCAAGGGAGGGATAGTGAGGCTTAATAAAGGGAGGGAGGGAGGGTGGGCAGAGGGAGACTGTGAAAGGCAGAGATACTAAACAAATATTTTTGCTCAGTATTTAGAAAGAAGAAGGGGAGATGCATAAAGCAAACAGTAGTAACACTCTGGATACAGAAGTTGATACCGCCCATTTACAGAAGAAAGGGTTCTGAAAGAACTCTAAAACTGAAGGTGGACAAAGCAGGGGGCCTGATGGATTCATCCCAGAATTTAAAAGAACTAAGGGTAGAACTAGTGACACCACTGACTACCCTTTTAACAAATCATGGGAGGATGGGGTGGTACCCGAGGACTGGAGGAGGGCAGATGTGATTCCCTTCACAAAAGTGGGAGCAAGGCAGAAGCAGGAAACTATAGACCTGTTAGTTTAACCTCAGTGATAGGAAAATGATGGAATCACTTCTAAAGGAAAGAATTGTCGAGGTATCTCGAGGCCAGAGAGGCACAGGACCCTAGGCAGCATGGATTCACAGCAGGAAGGTCATGCCAGACAAATCTGATAGATTTCTTGACTGGGTGACCAAGTAGTAGATCAGGGAGGGCTGTGGACATGGCCTACCTAGACTTTAGCAAGGCATTGACACAGTCCCACACAAAGATTAATATACAAGTTAGCCAGCCTGGGAGTGGGTCCCAAGATGACAGCCTGGGTAAACAATTGGCTGGAGAATAGGACACAGAGAGTAATAGTAAATGGAGTCCACTCAGAAGAAAGGAGGGTTACTAGTGGTGTACTGCAGGGTTCAGTATTAGGACCGGTCCTCTTCAATGTCTTTATAAGCGACATTGCAGAGGGACTGGAAGAAAAGTATGTCTCTTTGCAGATGACACAAAGATCTGCAACAGAGTTGATGCACAGGGTGGGGTGGAAAGGATGAGAAGGGACTTGGCAAGGTTAGAGGAATGGTCAAATGTATGGCAGCTTAGATTCAATGCTAAGAAGTGCAGGTAATGCACCTGGAAACAAAACCCAGGAAGAGTACACAATGGGGGTGAGATACTAACAACAACAAGAATGGAAAGGGACCTGGGGTAGTCATATCAGATGACCTAAAGATGGGCAAGCAATGTGAGAGGGCAGCAAGGAGGGCTGGGGGATACTGGGATGCATAGGAGAGGCATCACCAGTAGAAAACAGGAAGTTATTATCCCTCTGTACAGACAGCTGGTGAGACCCCATCGGAGTACTGTGTGCAGTTCTGGAGACCCAGTCTCCATGAAAGACATAGACAGGATGGAAGCTGTCCAGAGGAGGGCAACTAAAATGGTGCAGGGTCTGCACCGGAAGTCATAAGAAGAGAGACTTAAGGAGCTTAATATGTATAGCCTCGAGGAAAGGAGGGAAAGGGGACATGATAGAAACTTTCAAGTACCTCAAAGGAATCAACAAAGTCAGAGAGGGTAGCATCTTTCAAAAAGAGGTGTGCAAGACAAGAGGCTGGTGAAGATAGGGGGCGGCTCAGAGGAATTTAAGAAATATTTCTTCACAGAGAGGTTGTGGATGCATAGAAGCGGCCTTCCGGAGGAAGGTTGAGTCAAAATCAATTGAGAATTCAAGCATGCATGGGATAGTCATAAAGGCAATTCTGGGGGTGGGGGTAGGAAGAAGTAGGCTGCTGGTTAACTAGGATCTGCAGCTTATCCAGTAGGTAGGGAAATGGGCAGGCTGGGTGGGCCAAGCGGTCCTTATCTGCCATCAAATTCTATGTTTCTATGTTTCTATTGCACATCCACTACCAGTTCTGAGAAGTCAAGAAGTGGTGATCTCCTCTAGCATGCTCCATGTAGACTGGGTAAAAGCCCAAGGCACAGAGAGAAGTTACAAGGGTATACCAACCAAAACAATTCTCATATGAAAAGAAGAGCATGTCCTGCTTCTACCTGAAACCACAGGGATATACCCTCTGTGAAGCTAATACATTGATCCAAGCAAGTATATTGCAGCCCTCCATACACTGTGTAGTTGCTTGGTGAAATTAAACTGGACAGTCCCTAGGGCACATGCTGATTGTAGCAACTAAAAGGGGTATACCATGGAGGGCAGGGAGAAAGAGGAGAAGAAAAAACAAAGTAGGGAACAGGCTACCTACCCACTCCACAAAGAAAAAACACAAGGCTTTTTGTTTGGTGGAGGCCTAGTCAACCCCAACTCCTATTTTTTTCTTTTGAGGTTGGCACCAGCCTGCTTAATCCTCTGTTTTTTAATAACAAAAACAACCACCATATAAAGCCCAAGGCAGAGAAGATGTAAGCATACAAGTGCTGCAAGCACCCACAGGGTGAGTTGCCAGATGTCCTAGCTTTCAGATGAGTGGGTGATGATGGGCAGGAGCATGAATTAATGGTGACGATATTCTGGAAGTGCAACAATTATGATAAGAATGTAATTTTCATATCTTCCAAGAATCAGTCTTCACCACTGATTCATACTAATGGGTCAGGGTACAAAGCTGTCTCAATTAAGGAGGAACTGGCTCACCTGGAAGGTAAAGTTTCCCTCAGATGTCTGCATGGGAGAGAACATCTGAGGGCAGGTGCTCCTCATGGATCTGGTGAGACCTGAGACGGGTTGGGGTCTGAAGAAAGAGCGAGAGGATGCCAGATAGCTCTTGCCTGACCCTGTGGAAGAAGAAGTGAGCTCCCTAGAACTAGAAGCTTAGAACCATTTGCTGGGCCATAGGTGCCAGTTGTGAGAGGCAAAGCCATACCATCCACCAAATGCAGACTGCAGTTCCAACCAGCTTGGAGGGCACCTCACTGGCATAATACGATGCCCATGACTGGTGTCTCACCAACTCCAGACCCTTGGCAGATGGCTTGCCCCACTCTGTATGTGGCATGGCAGCTAGGAGTTGTCATAGCTGCCCCCACAGGCACTTACTGTAAACCACCTGATGTGCAGCAATCCACATCATGGTGTGAACTGAAATAAATACCTTCCTACCTAGCGCATCTGTCTGAGCAGAGTTAGCTTCAGGAAGTCAGTCACACATCAGGCGTTGAGGCCCTGTTGGGATCTGCATGAACTCAATCCCCAAGGTGGAGTGAGGCACTGCTTCTGCAGAGCCCGAGGGTGTGCAGTACCATAGCTGGACATCCCTTTGGACTGAAAGGCATGCAAAGGGACATCTCCAGACTTCCCTTGAACACTTCTCAAAGGGCAAAGGCTCTAGGTCAGGGAGGGATGACAGAGTTGCATCGCTGAAATCTCTTAGGAGTCCCAACAGCCAGGACATGGTACTGCGAATAGCAATTGTTCATTTATTTTTTTATTTTTATGTATTACATTTTACCAGGAAAGTGGACTGGATCAAAGATCCATTTTCAGCGACTCATCGGGAAGGGGGGGTAACAATAGGTTAACAATACATCAACAATCTCAGAACATAAAATATTGAAAACTACCACACACCCCATATAATACATTCAATGGCCTATGCAGCCAGTACAGTGTTATGCTTGTGCAACTGTGTTAGTTTGGTTTTGGCCATATGCACTCTCTATTACAGAGGAATTACCACCCTGCAGGGGGTACCAAAGGCAAGGAACCGTTGAAGAGGGTTCCACCCCTAGAGGTGCCACAGGACGAATCCCGTGTCTAAAGGTACCTTAGGAAGGATCCCAAGGAGAGAGGTGCTGCCGCTGGAGGAGGCGGGAAGGATGATGAGACAAAGAAAAAGTGCTTCAGAAGGAAGCTGAGAGGAACTGCTTATATAGATCAGGAAGTGGGAGTGGCTAGCTGCTTGTCTACTGAACTTCAGGCCCAGCCTTCCAATTCAATGGCCTACGCAGCCAGTATAGTGTTATGCTTGTGCAACTGTGTTAAGTTTGATTTTGGCCATTTGCACTCTCTGTTTCAGAGGAATTACCACCCTGTAGGGGTACCAAAGGCACGGAACCCTCAAAGAGGGTTCCACCCCAGAGGTGCCACGGGACAATTCCCGTGGTTAAAGGTACCTTAGGAAGGATCCCCAAAAATAAATGTAATACAAAGCATACAAGCAAGCAGGAGCTGTGATGTAGTAATAGAATGAAGCATCAGGCAGCTTAATAATGTAACGAGATGCTCAGGTTTGCGTAGCATGATTTGATGTTTGCATTGAGAATGAGGGGACATTCTAAGGAGAGAGGGAACGGCAGGGACACCATCCACCTCCATCCAACAGTGGAACCTACCCAAAGAAACTAGGGAACACTACTATGCTAACTAACAGTTATGACCTGAGGCACGGAGGAGAGAAAACAAAACCCTATGAGCAGGAAATCTCTGGGGATCCAAGGCCTAGGTCACCTTCCCTCCAGGCTTGGGATATTTTATTTAGTGACGGCTCTGTTGCTGCAATTTGGAAACCCAATTAAAGGGAGGTGGAAAACATTCCAATTTGGAGGTTGCTTTGGCTTCTCAGATGAAGCTAGAAGGGAAAGGATCAGATTTGTTACAGTACAGTAGCTTCTTGTTGTTTTTACATTGTTTCTTGTGGATTTTACTTGGTAGGAAGTTATTTCTTTTCTTTCTTACTACTTCTAAGGGGCTAGCAGAGTAGTGTTTTGGGGCTGTTGGAATTCTGAAAACTGTTCTGGTGACTATAAGTGGGCTCATTTGTTTGATGTTTCACTGTGTAGCAGGCTGCATTTGTAGAGGCCTATTTTTTCTGATTTAAAACCCACTTGGTGTGATTTAACTGGGGCTGTTTCTTTGAATCAGAGATCTATATCTTCTAATTTCAAGCCTATTCTGATGTGTTGTTGGTGAAGCTGTTTGAATTGGAGACCTGTTTCTTTTGGAAGCAAACATATTTTGGGTGCTTTGAGTAGAAATGTGATTCATTTTTGCTGGCTTCACTAGCTGCAAAGGTAAGTGCATAGTGGAGGAAGCATGCTAATGGTCTGACTAAGGGCCTCAGCTACCTGATTGTTTCTGGAAGACTTGGGTTGGTCCCACCCCAACCCTCACCCCACCACCCTGGTCCATGATTTCCTTTATACCAGGGTTCTGACATCACTTCCTGAAACGAGCAAAGGATATGCACCTGTCATAGCAGAAGCAGACATCCAGGAAAAGAACAGCAGTGAGTGAAGAGGTGACTGCTATCTTAGTGGAAGGGAAGTAATAGCAAATCTAGGAGCTTTCATTGTTTCTTTTTTAAATTGCTATTGCATTGTGGAAAAGAGCAGTAGGAGTTTGAAGAAGGTTGTGCAATAGCTACTTAAAGTCTATTTTTGAGTTTGGATAGGAAGGTTAGGAATATAAAAAGCAGTTGCTCAATCCATCTAAACGTGTACAACAAAGGGGTTAAGGGAAATTAAGAAAAGACTGTTTTGCATTGATAGAGGGGGGAGAGGGGAGACTTGGGGGAGTGTTTGGTATCCTGCATCTCGAAAGGTGGAGGGATCGCTGGTGGGCAACGACAGCCATGGGTAGGGTGGTAGGCTACAACAACTGCGGTGCACCAATCTTTCTACAAATTGCCTGGAGTGTGGGAAGATGTTTAGTGTGCAACCACGTAGAGAAACTCAGAAAGGAGATTGAGGGTCTGCAGGAGGAACTAAGACAGGCAAGGCAGACTGGGGGTGGGTTTATCCCAATACTGGAGGGAGGAAGAATGGGAGTTGAGGAAGGGCGATTTAAGCCAACAGTGGCAGGAGAGGGACAGAAGAACGGAAGCGGGGACAAGGGGGCCCAGTCCAGGAAGAACGATTGCCGGGGAAACCAGATCAGGAGACAAAACACAAATGGAAGGAGGAGATAGAGACTTGTGAGGGGAGGCGAAGAAGTGGCAAAAGTCATGGAGTGGAAAGGAGAGAACAGGTTACTATGAAGAGAGAGGGAGCGGGCATTTGTGAAGGGTCTTCAGAAAACAGTTTGCACTGCTAGACAGGAAGAAGGTGGAGGAGGGAAATTCTGAAATTAGAGGAGTAATTGATAAATGCCTGGACCAAACCAGAGCGGGGTGAAGTTCTGCTGGGAGAATTGCAACTGGGGCAAAAGGGGGAATAATGTGCAGGAGGAAGAAGGGCGGAAATGAGAGAGGGCATGAATGGAAGCAAGCAGGGAGTAAGAGTGGTGGAATCTTAGTACAGGGGACTCAGTACTAAGAGGAGATCAAGTGGTGTAACAAGGGGGAGAGGCATAGTCACATTTGGGTGGAGACCATGCCAGGAATGACAGCGGAAAGGGTGGGACAATCTGTTCTGAAATATGCTAGAAGGGGTAAGGACAAGCCTCATTTAATTATACATCTTGGGACAAACGACCTGGCTGACAAGACAGTAAATATGAAAAAATTACTCACCTTAGTAATTATGTTTCTTCTATTGGAGTCTTGCTTTATTCTGACAAGTGCAGTTAGCACAGACTTTAAACTGCCCCGGAGAATAAAGAGTTAACATGTCTGTGCAGAGCACAGAATGCTGAGCTTGAGTTCGGTTGATGTCTCTGTCTATTGACCTTTGAACGCTAACCATCAGATTCTTACGAGCAACACTCTAATAGTATTCTATGTGGAAACTGTAAAACAAAATTTTTAATAGCCAACTGGCAACAAAAAGTTTTGGACTACCAAAAGAAGACTCAAGTCAGGAAACCAAAAACTCAAAACCCAAACAGGAATATAACAAAATAAACACCCATACAAGAAGAGGGGGTGAAAAAAGCACCCCTGAAGTGCAACACTGCACCTGCCCACCCACTTCCCAAAAACAGGTTCTGAGAGGGGAGGCAGGGAGGGAGGTCAGAATACAGCAAGACTCTAATAGAAAAAACATAATTACTAAGGTGAGTAAGTCACCTGGGGGCCAGTGACCATCACATGGTATGGTTCAATTTGGCTACTACATCTAAATCATCCCATTCCAAGGCAAAAATATGGGACTTCAGAGGAGCTGACTTTGATAAGATGGCCAACAGAGTTAAGCTAGCCCTGGCAAAAAGAAACACAGGTGAGGAGGTACAGGCAAAGTGGGCAAGCATTAAGGATACAATACTTGAAGCAACATCCCATTGTGTTAGACAGAAAAGGAAGTGCAAAGAAGAAGGAAACCACTTTGGTTCTCAAATATAGTAGCAGAAAAGGTCAGAGCCAAAAGGCTGGCCTTCCAGAAAATATAAGGGAACACAGCGGATGAAGATAGGGAGGCATACCAAACTGCCCTAAGGGAAGCAGGTAAGGCAGTAAGGCAGGCAAAGTCCCAAACTGAGGAAACACTAACACGAACAGTAAAGAAGGTGACAAGACTTTCTATAGATACATTAGTGAAAGGAGAAAGTCCAGAGGGGTATTGCTAAGCTTAATGGAGAAAAGGGAGCATGTGAGGAGGAGGACCCTGTAAAGGCATCTATCCTAAATAGATACTTTTGCTCAGTATTTACTGAAGAGAAGGTAGGGCAGGGCCCACAGCTCAGCATCATGGACACAGGGGAGGGAGGTGAGCACTACTCCCTTCACAAAAGAAAGGGTCCTACAAGAGCTTGCTAAGCTCAGGTGGATAAGGCAATGGGACCTGATGGCATACATCCCAGGGTACTTAAGGAGCTAAAGGAGGAACTAGCAGAGCCATTAGCAGAATTGTTTAGTGAGTCTCTGAGCACAGGAGAGGTCCCAGAAGACTGGAGAAAGGCTCATGTGATCCACTCCACAAGAGTGGTAGCAGGGAGGAGGCGGGAACTACAGACCGGTCAGTCTTACCTCAGTAGTGGGCAAGATTATGGAGGCACTCCTTAAGGAAAGGATAGTGCAACACCTGGAATCCATAGGGGCACAGGATCCAAGACAGCATGGGTTTACAAAGGAAGGTCCTGTCAAACTAATCTCATAGATTTCTTTGACTGGGTAACCAGAGTGGTGGACCAAGGGAGCAGTTGATGTCGTCTACCTTGACTTCAGCAAAGCTTTTGACACTGTTCCACATAGAAGATTGATAAATAAGCTAGGTAGGCTCGGGGTGGGTCAGAAGTTGGTCAACTGGGTGGCAAACTGGTTGACTGGCAAGTGGTGGTAAATGGTATACAGTCAGAAGAGATGCAAGTCACAAGTGGGGTACCTCAGGGATCAGTCCTGGGGCCAGTCCTATTCAACATCTTCATTAGTGACCTGCAGATGGACTAGAGGTAAGGCTTGTCTGTTTGCAGATGACACCAAGATCTGCAACAGAGTAGATGATCCAGATGGGGTGGGCAGAATGAGAGATCTGGATAAACTAGCAGAATGGTCAGAAGAGTGGCAACTGGGATTTAATGCAAAGAAGTGCAAAATCATGCACATAGGGAAGAGAAACCCTGAAACCACTTATAGGCTGGGAGGGAGTTGCTAGCAGTCACAAAGGAAGAAAGAGACTTGGGCATCATCATCACTGATGACCTAAAATCATCAAGCAGACCTCCTAAAGCAGTAGGTAAAGGCTAGGGGGTGTTAGGGTGTATTAGTAGGGAGTATCACAAGTCGTAAGAGGAGGTAATAATCCCTCTGTACAAGACATTGGTTAGCCCCATCTGGAGTACTGCGTGCAGTATTGGAGGCCACACCTTCACAAGGACATTAACCAAATTGAGGCAGTCAGAGAAGGGCAGCCAAAATGGTGCAGGGACTGCATCAGAAGCATATAAGGACAGATTAACGGAGCTCAATATGTATACCCTTGAGCAAAGGAGGGAGAGAGGTGATATGATCGAGACATTTAAACACCTTAAGGGCATAAACAAGGTGAAAGAGTCTAACATGTTTAAATATAAGAAAAATAGCAGGACAAGAGGACACAGCATGAGATTAGAGGGAGGCCGATTAAGGGGGAATGTGAGGAAATTCTTTTTCACAGAAAGGGTTGGTAGATGCATGGAATGGCTTACCACAAGAAGTGGTGGCTATGAATACAGTGCAGGGCTTCAAACAGGCATGGGATAGGCATAAGGGAGCAATACAAATGACTATGAATAGATAGGTCACTGACAGAGCAAAGGCCGATGGCACATTTATAAGGTAGAAAAAGAAATGGGCAGACTGGATGGGCCTTGCGGTCCTTATCTGCCGTCAACTTCTATGTTTCTATGTTTCTATTTTTTCTTCAAACAACTTGAAGTCTTGCTGCATTCTGACAAGTGCTGACTACCAAGTATGGAAGAGGGACAGAACCTACTTTGGGAATAGGCTCTGAAGTACTGCTGTGCCAAACCGATCATCACTCCTAGCCTGGATATCCGGAGGGTAATGCTTGGTAAAGGTATGGACTGTTTTCCAAGTGGATGCTTGACACATTTCTAAGAGAGAGATATCCCTGGCAGTAGCCAGGGAAGCAGCTGTACCTCTTGTGGAATGAGCCCTCAGGCCTGAGGTTGGAGTTTTTCCCAGTTTTTCATAGCAGAATTGTTCACAAGACACAATCCACCTGGCAATAGATCTCTTGGTGGCAGGTTTGCCCTTTCCTACTTCTCCATAAGTAAGGAACAACTGGAGGGAGTCAAACCGGTGACCCTTGGTATGCTCTATGTAGTAACTAAGGGCTCTTTTAATATCTAAACTGTGCAGCCTCCTCTCTCCTGAGGAAGAATGATCAGTGAAGAAAACATGAAGAGACATAGACTGGTTTAAATAGAAATCTGAAACCACTTTGGGCAAGAACCTTCTATTGGTTCTAAGGACCACTTTATCCCTGTGAAAGGAGATAAAATCAGGATCCACTGACAGGGCTTGCAATACACTGATATGCCTGGCAGAGGTAATGGTTACCAAGAACACAGTTTTCCAAGTCAAGTACCTAAGCTCTGCTGAGGACATAGGCTCAAAAGGGGGTTGCATAAGTTGAGCAATGCAAACATTCCAATCCCAGGCAGGGGCAGTGTCTCTAAAAGGAGGATTGGTGTGAAGCAATCCGTTGAAAAATTTACAAAACAAAGGCGAGAGGATAGTGAGGGAGAGAAACGCAGAAACAGCTGACAAGTGTATCTTAAGAGTAGCTGGTTGAAATCTAGTCCATTAAGATGGACCATATAATCCAGAACAGTAGGCAATCCAGCAGTATCTGGAGAAACATGCTTCTTAGAACACCAAATGCTGAATCTCTTCCATTTGGAGTTATAAGTCTTTCTGGTGGAGGACTTTTGAGAAGCTTTGAAAATATTCAGAACCCCTTGGGAAAGATGCAGATCCGCAAACTCTTAACTCTTCAAGAGCTACGCCTTGAGACTGAGAGACTGGAGATTGGGGTACCAAATCCTTCCCTGAGAGGATGTTTGCAGGTTGTAATTCTGGGGAAGAGGCAGGGGAAGATGGACTGCTAGGGACAGCAACATGGGGTACCAGGGCTGTCTGGCCCAATCTGGAGCAATCAGAATCACCTTGCATGGTTGAGACCTTATTTTTACCAAAACTTTGAACCGGAGAGGGAAAGACATATAGAAACTTCCCTTCCCAATTCAGAATCGGGGCATCCAGGGGGACTGAGCCCAAGACTGGATGTCTGCAACAAAAGAGAGGGAGTTGGTGATTGTCTAGAGCTGCAAAGAGATCTATCTTTAGAGTGCCCCACCTTGAAAAAATCACTTTCAACACTTGAGGGTCCAGGGACCATTCGTGATGGCCCTGAGAGATCCTGCTCAGTGCATCTGTTAGCACATTGTCCTTCCCTGGAAGGTGAACTGCCACCAGAGAGGTTTGCATGGAATAAGCCAGGGACCACAACTTCATGGCTTCTGTGCACAAGGCCACAGACCAAGTGCCTCCCTGCTTGTTGATGTACCACATGGTGGTGGTGGTGTCCGTTCTGACCTGAACCACCTTGTTCTGTACTGACTGAGAGAAAGCTTTCAGGGCCAGAAAAATGGCCCTGAGCTCTAGGAGATTGATATAGAGAAGGGATTCTTGGGGGGACCACAGCCCCTGGGCAATGAGGGCCCCAGATGGGCTCCCCAGCCCAGTACAGAAGCGTCCATGGTAAGGACCACTGAACAAGGCTGAGTGGCAAAAGGAACACCTTGTCTTAAATTGTCCTGACCCTGCCACCACTGGAGGGCTTGGATCAAGATCAGAGTCACTGGGATCAGTTTGGTAAGGGAATCCTTCCTCTGAGACCAGAAAGCTCTCAGATGGAACTGAATATCCCTCATCTGGAATCTTGCCCCTTGGACCACTGCTGTTGAAGCTGCCATGTGGCCCAAGAGCTGGAGGAAGTGCCTTGCTGGTCGAGATACCCGAAGGCTGAAGGAAGAGGCTAGTTCCATAAGAGCCCCTGCCCTTTCTAGAGGGAGAAAGGCTCTTGCCCTGACTGTGTCCAGTTCCGCCCCTATAAAAGTAAGAAGCTGGACTGGTTGGAGACCTGACTTGGGAAAGCTGAGAAGAAATCCTAGAGAACTGAGCACTTGCTAGGTCACTTGCAGGTGAGACTTGACTTGGTCTGGAGACAGGCCCACTATTAGCCAATCGTCCAGATATGGAAAAATGGAAATCTGTTGCCTTCTCAGAAAGGCAGCTACTACTGCCAGGCACTTTGTGAAAACCCTTGGGGCTGAGGTTAGGCCAAAGGGCATTGCTCTGAACTGACAGTGGCCTGATGGGCAACTCAAACCTGAGGTACTTTCTGTGGGAGCACCTGATGGGAATGTGAAAGTAAGCATCTTTGAGGTCCAGGGAGGCTAGCCAGTCCCCTGGCCTTAGAGAGGGAAGGATTATTCCCAGAGTTGCCAACTTGAACTTTGATTTTAAAAGATGTTTGCTTAGATATCGTATGTCTAGGATGGGTTGCCACTCCCTGTCTTTTATGGGGGTCAGGAAGTAAGTAGAGTACAGCCCTTTGCCCCAGTGTAGGGTAGGTACTCTCTCTATGGCTCTTAAGGCCAGAAGAGAAAAAACCTCTGCCTCTAGGGCAAGGGTTTCCGAGAGATTTGCAGGTGGAAAAGGTCTGGCTCTCATCTTTGGAAATTTCTTGAAGCTGAGAACCAGTCTCTGGCTTACCACCTCCAGGACCCACTTGTCTGATGTAACAGACATCTAGTCCTGGACAAAGTAAGCCAGCCTTCCCCCTGCTGGAATAGGAAAGTCGACCCGGGCAGGCCCATCAGGGTGTCTGCTTGGCAGGGGCTTTAGACTGAGGGATGGATGCAGCCCTGTTCATCCCCCTTCTGCCTCTCCCTCTGAAGAACCCCCTCCAGGAAAAGGAAGAAGTGGCCTGGGCTTGGTAAAAAGGCCTTTGAAAAGGCCTGCCCCTGCCCCTGGACTGCTGTCTTTGAGGAGTTGCCTGCCTCTCCTTGGCCTGAGCACTCCTATACGTGGTCCTGTACTCATTCATTTTCTTCATGTAATTCTCTGTCAGCTCCCCAAACAGAGAATTACCCATTACAGGAAACTCCATGGCTTTAGCCTGGGTATCCTGCGTGAGGCTAGCACATCTGAGCCAAGCCATTCTCCGAAGAGCCACAGATGTAGGCATGACTCTTGATGACACATGAAACTGAACTTTAGATGCCTCAATCCCATCTGCAGCCACCACCTCCAGCTCCTTGGCTAGCTGGGGGGAGGCCTGTTTCGCCAGTGCCAGCACAGTGTCCGACCTAGACTTCTGGTACCTGGCTGTATAGGCCATGTAATTTGCCTGTCTGAATCCCAGGGAAGATGCCATGTACTGCTTCTTTGCCATGGCATCAACCTTCCTAGAGTCTTTGTCTGGGGAGTGAGAAGCCAAGGGAATGCTTGCCTTATCACAGGCAGCAGCCTGCACAACCCGAACATGGCTGCATTGGTGGTATAAAAACTCAGTTTCTGAGCCTGAGAGTGTACACCTCTTGTCCATTCTTCTGTCCACAGGAGGTATAGAATTGGGAGACTTCAGATTTTTTTGTGTCTGTTTCCCAAAAGATTTGTGGAGGAGAATAGACAGTCTCCTGGACTCTGGGATATCCATCATTTCTACATAATCAGGCTCCTCCTGATCCTCCATTGCCTCTTCCATAGGAAGTTGGAGGGTCTCAGTCACCTTTTTGTAGAACATAAAGTGGGAAGGGGACTCGGAAATCCTAGGAGGGGATACACCTGAAGGTCTGTCTGGGGAGATGTCCGGTTCCACAGGCACATCTAGACTTTCACCATCACCATCATCATCATCAAATTCCCCTTCTTCCTCAAACTCCGGTTCATAAAATTCTTCCAAAGTATAATCGTGAACTGGGGGAACCAACTGAACCGAGCCTCTGCAAAAAGGTGCCGGATCAGTCGGAACCAGGCGAAGCAATTCCACAATCCGAATCACTCTGGCTATTTCTTCGGCGGTCGGAACATGGCCTTCTAGATCCGAACCAGACAATTTTTCTTTTCGCTTTCTTTTTGTCGGAACCAACCCCTCGGGATCGGCTCTCCTTTTGCCCGAAGAAGTATTGCCCTGGTCAGGGGGCACTCCTTCTGGTTCGTTCGGAACCGAACAGGGCTGGCCATTTGGGTCAGCGGACTTCTCGGCCTCCTTTTCCCTCAGTCTACCTAATCCAGGGTAGATTTGGGAAAGTTCTTGCAAATTTGGCAGTCTGAATTGAGGTGGTCAAACCCCAGACAATAAATACAGGTGGTGTGGGGATTGGCCTTAGCAAAGACCTCCCCACACTCACTGCAGTGTTGAAACCCAGTGGGCCCGTTTTTTTTCTTGGGTTTCTCAGACATGGCCAACCTAACCAAACTTTTTTCGGCAACCGCCAGGAAGGACTCCCTTATCGGTTCCTAACCATGTCACGGGTGCTGGAAAACACGTTTTCTTTAGAACTGATAAGAACCGGTAACCACACACTAAAATTTACACAGGAATTAAACAAATGATCGGTTCGGCCAAACCAATCCGCACTTTTTACAAGTTCCACACAGATACACAGTACAAAACTATCTAGTACGCACGATACCACAGACAGAGACTGAACTGAGTTATGCAGGAAACTTTTTTTAGTTGGAAACTGACGAAAAAAAACGACACTTAAACCGACTTTCGAACCGAGCTGCAGGAGAAATCTCCAGAGCGACTGTTCAGTGAGGCGGAGTAAAGAATCTGATGGTTAGCGTTCAAAGGGAAATAGACAGAGACATCAACAGAGCTTGAGCTCAGCATTCTATGGTCTGCATAGAAATGTTAACCCTTTGTTCTCCGGGGCAGTTTAAACGCTGGGGCTAACTGCACTTGTCAGAATACAGCAAGACTTCAAGTTGTTTGAAAGTCCAGAGGAGGTTTGAGGAACTAGGACAACTATGTGAGGGGGCAGGAAGATCAGTGACTTTTTCAGAGATACTTCCAGTGCCCAAGGCAAGCACAACAAGAAAGCTGAGAATAGAGGAATTTAACGGATGGCTAAGAACCTGGTGTTGTGCTAAAGGGTATGGGCTGTTGAGGGGGTGGGGAGGGACCTGGAAAGACAGTAGTGTCTATGCCAAGGACAGACTACACTTGAGTGAGGAGGGAAAGAAAGTGTTAAAACAGAGGATGGAGGAGTACATAGAGGAAGTAGGAAATTTAAACTAGGAGCGGCGGGTGGCAATTAGGGAAGAGACATGCAGAGACCACAGGTTGGGAATCCATATGAGCTTACCCCCATAGCAGTGACAAAGGACAAATGGCAAGTACTATTGGTGATGCTAGTAAAGGAGGGCAGGATGGGAGGGGGGAAGGGTGGAAGGTGGTTACCCTTAATGCTAGGAGCCTTGGGAGGAAAACTGCAGAGTTACAGGTGCTCATGGCAGAGGGAGAGGTGGACATTGCAGCCATCACAGAAACATGGGCCACCAAATACAATGACTGGGACCTGTCTGTACCAGGGTACAGGTTATTTCTTAGGGACAGGGTGATTGGGAAAGGAGGGGGTGTGGCACTATATGTGAAGGAAAGACTGAAGTATGTAAGGGAGGAAGGGGAGGAGGGTAGTATGGAGTCAATTTGGATGCAAATCCAGGATTCCAAGAATAGGATTCTTAGAATGGGAGTGGTGTACAGACTGCCACCTCAGATGGAGGAGTTAGACAGGGAACTAGCGGGACAGATCAGGAGGACCTGCAAGAAGGGTAGTGTGGTAATTGTGGGGGACTTCAACATGCCAGGAGTGGACTGGAGTACCAGTCAACCAGGAACAACCGGGAACAGAAGGGAGCAGGTACTGCTGGATGCCTTCCAGGACAGCTTCTTGCTGCAAATGGTCAGTGAACCAACCAGGTTAAGGAATACCCTTGACCTTGTGCTGGCAAATTGGGACTTTGTGAGAGAACTTACAGTGGAGGAACCACTATCAGGGAGTGACCACCACTCAGTATGGCTCACACTGGATATGGGCAAGGAAGGAGTGGAATCTGGCACAAGAGTGCTGGACTTCAGGAGTGCCAAATTTGGGAGGATGGGGGAAGTGGTAAAAGGGTACCTGGTCAGAATTCAATCTAGTATGGACACTAACCAGAGGTGGGAGCTCATAAAGCTGGGGATAGTGGAGGTAACCAAAACCTGTTACAAAGCCCAGAGCAAGAAGGCTAGAGCTAAGAAACCGAGCTGGTTGAGCAAGGAGGTCATGGAAAAGGTAAGGAGGAAAAGAGCTGCCTTTAGTAAGTACAAGAAAACAGGGAGGGAGGAGGACAGGGAGGAGTACTTGATGGAATCAAAGGAGGTGACAAGGGCAGTAAGGGGAGCCAAGGCATCTACGGAACTCAGGCTGGCACAAGGCATTAAGAAGGGGGAGAAGGACTTCTTTAGGTACATCAGGGAGAAAAGGAGCTGTAAGGACCACGTACTAAGGATTAGGAAGGAGGGGGGTTGGGTGGAAGGAGGGTGCGATAAGACAGAAGCACTAAATGAGTACTTTTGCTCAGTATTTACTAAGGAGAAGAGGGGGGTGACACCCAAGGTGGAAGAAATGGCAGAAACGGGAGGGAGGGGGTGACAGATGAGGAAATCATGGAGGGCAGATTTTGGAAAGGTTTGAAGGCACTGAGGGTGGATAAGGTGCCAGGCCCAGATGGCACCAACCCTAGGGTACTGAAGGAGCTGGCAGAGGTCCTTGCAGGACCTTTGGCAGACCTATTTAATGCCTCACTACATTCGGAGTGTATACCTCAGGACTGGAGGATGGCTGATGTGGTGCCCCTCCACAAGACTGGCCCCAAGGATGAACCGGGAAACTACAGACCAGTGAGCCTCACATCCATTGTGGGTAAGCTAATGGAGACTATCTTGAAGGAAAGGCTGGTGGCCCTCCTAGAGGCCAAAGGACCACAGGATAGCAGACAGCATGGCTTCATATGCGGCAGATCCTGCCAAACCAACCTGGTGGAGTTCTATGACTGGGTAACTAGGCAACTGGACAGGGGCCAAGCAGTGGATACATAGATACATAGACAGCGTCGGCAGATAAGGGCCTATGGCCCACCCAGTCTGCCCATTTGAGCTTGTAAGTTCAGTTTGTTTTCCTAGAAGTCTGTTGCACCTTACCCCTGACCTCCAGAATTCCTTTATGTCTATCCCATGCATTCTTAAATACCCGTGATTGTTTCAGCCCCCACCACTTCCTCTGGCAGGGTGTTCCACTTGTCCACCACCCGCTCTGTGGAAGAAATTCTTTCTCATGTTTCCTCTGAATCGTCCTCCCTCAACTTCATCCCATGCCCTCTAGTCCTGGAAGATCTTTTTCGCTTAAAAATAGTGTTTTCTGCACCCTGGTCCTCCCTGTAAGATACTTGTATGTCTCTATCATATCCCCTCTTTCCCTCCTCTCCTCCAGGGAGTACATGTTCAGTTCCTTCAACCTGTCTTCATAGGACTTGTGAAGCAATCTATGCACCATCTTTGTTGCCCTCCTCTGAACCTTCTCTACCCTGTCTATGTCCTTACATAGGTATGGTCTCCAGAACTGTATACTGTACTCCAGGTGGGGCCTCACTAGTGTCTTGTATAGCGGAATTATGACGTCCCTTTTCCTGCTGGTAATGCCCCTGCCTATACATCCCAGCATCCTATTTGCTTTACCTGCTGCTTTGTCACACTGTTTCCCTACCTTGAGGTCATCAGAGATGATAACCCCAAGATCCTTTCCTGCTTGGTGCATGCTATATCCTCACCCCCAACTGATATATTGTGCCAGGGTTTTGTGACCATATGCATTATCTTGCACTTCTTTGCATTGAATTTCAACTGCGAAACCCCTGACCATTCTTCAAGTTTCTGCAGGTCGCTTCTCATTCTGTCTACACCCTCTGGTGTGTCTACTCTGTTACAGAGCTTTGTGTCATCAGCGAACAGTGAAATTCTGCCTTCTAGTAAGGCATTTGACGTGTTGCAGCATGGAAGGCTAGGAAGTAAGTTAGTAGGCACAGGGGCAGGTGCAAAGATGGTGAGATGGGTAGGAAACCGACTTCAGGAAAGGCAACAGAGGGTGGTGGTGGGCGGGCAGCTCTCACACCCGAGGGTAGTGATGAGCGGTGTTCCACAGGGCTTGGTGTTGGGACCAGTGTTGTTTGGGATATTCATTGCAGACATATCAATGGACATCAAGAGCAAGATCAGTCTGTTTGCTGATGATACCAAGGTAGGAGCAGTGGTGAATGACCTAGGGGAATGGCAGGAGTTGCAGGATGATCTGGCAAAGCTTGAAACCTAGTCAGACACCTGCAACTGGGGTTTAATGCCAAAAAGTGCAAGGTGCTGCATTTTGGGATGAAGAACCCAAGGAGGAGTTACCAGCTAGGGGGGAGTGCAGCTAGCCCAGACAGAGGAGGAGAAGGATCTGGGGGTGCTCATTACCGGGTCAATGAACAACTCGGCACAATGTAGGAAGGCAGATGCAAAGGCCAACACAATGCTGGGTTGTATTGCAAAGGGTATATCCTCGAGGAGGGAGAAGGTGATTCTGCCACTATATAGGTCATTAGTTAGACCGCACCTGGAGAACTGTGTGCAGTACTGGTGCCCGTATCTGAAGAGGACATTAAGTTACTGGAGGGGGTGCAGCACAGGTTGACAAAGATGATCAAGGGGCTGGGGGGCTTATCATACGAGAGGAGTCTGAGGGAGTTGAACATGTACTCACTGGAGGAGAGGAGGGACGGGCGAACATGATTTAAACCTTTAAGTACATGAAAGGAATAAACAAGACAGGTACAGAGGGGCTGTTCAAAGTAAGGGAGGGGAGGGACACCAGGGGCCATGATATGAGACTGGAGGGAGGAAGGTTCAGGAGGGAGATGAGGAGAGACTTTTTTACAGAGAGAGTGGTAGCTGGATGGAATGCATTACCTGCAGAAGTGGTATCCAGTAGAACAGTGGACTGCTTCAAAAGGGTATAGGACAGGACAAGGGGGAGGGTCAATGAAGGGGAAGGGTGGAAGGGAGGAGCAGCTGCAGAATAAGGGGTGCTAGCTGCACATTTGAGCAGACTTGATAGACCTCTAGGCCTTTATCTGCTGGCAAATTCTGTATGTTCGTATGAAAGGTCTCACTCAGTCCCTCTAGCGGGAACACTGTGGAAGGTTGCAAGAGTGCTCTGCAACATCAGAGTTAACCAAGGCGGGAGGAGGACAGCAACGACTGCTAAGGCACTCACCTGGCCTACTTGCCCTAAACACAAACCAGGTGAACCAGAGGCAGTTGCAGGGAGAATGTGGTGAAGGTGCCTTGCTAGGGGAAACCACTAAAGCCAATGGATAACCGTTAAAGTGGAAGCACTAGAGCCAAAGGAGATTGGAGTAACTACTCTTCACAGCTAGTCTTAAATGCTACACCAGGTGCTGCTGTTGCATCAGCGAACAGTTAAAGCCAAATCCGGAGCGAGGAAATTCCCAGCTATGGGCCAGGTGAGAAGGACCCCACCCCAAGTTGAGCACACTCAAGATGCGGATTTAGAATGCAGAACGAGACTATCAGCTGCTGGGAACCCTGTGCCAGAATGGTATGGCTGGCATGTTCCAGAAACTGTTAAGGAACTGAAAAACTGGTGAGCAGCTGAATGAGCACTGGTGGGCTGAGACCTCATGAGTGTTAAGTGCAGAGACCTTGCAAAGGTTGGATATAGTAGTGAGCGCAGCAGACATCCCAGAGGCTGAAACTGAAGGGATGGCGGTAGGTATGAAGCAATGATTGCGTAGGCAAGAGTGGACCTGCACGTAAGTTAGTAAGTAGTACTAGTAGTAATCGGACCTGCATTTAGGTCTGCAAAATGTAGTAGCAAAGGAGCAGGACTGTGAATAGTGGGGCAGGCCAGCTAGGCATTCGAAAAGCCAATAAAGGTGACAAATAATCTTAAGGACTTTTCGGTGATGGAGACAGGATTTAGAACAGAAATAATTAGACACACGGGGCTGCAGGAAAAACAAGAAAATGATGGAAGGGCCAAGACCCACATGCAGGTATTGAAACTAATTTTTATTTATTTTTTTTATTTATTTAGTTTTTGTTGACCGGATACATGCACTAGACAAATTCTGCCTATTTTCAGGCACGACCGGGGGGAGGGGATACAGATTGAATGTCAACTGACCTTGAACTGGGTGAAGCTGTCGGTGGTATTTTTTGTGAATGGAGGAAATTTGGCCATTGCACTGGGGAAATTCCCCTGCTCTTTTTCGAGAAGTGCCATGGGATCTTTAACATCCACCTGAACTACCACCAGAACAGGCAGATGGGACCTCGGTTTAACGTCTTGTCCGAAAAACGGCACCTCAGGAGTGCAGCACCCCCCTCATGCTGTACTACAGTGTCAGTAATGGGATATTAACCCAAGTGCCTGGTGTAGGGAAAGAACCCACAGCCTACTGATCTCCCGGCCTCAGAGGTGAGTGTGCTACCTGCTGAGCCACTGGCACTGCTAATTTACAGCATCAGCAGTAGCTTCAGCTGACCTCAGAGTATAACAGGGTGTACAAACATGGAAGAAAAAAATTCTCACCATAGTAATACTGTTTTTTCTAATGGAGTCTTGCTGTATTCTGACTATATGCAGTTAACCCCAGCACTAGAACTGCTCCGAAGAGTAAAGGGTTAACTCCATGTAAAGGCATAGAACGTTGAGCTCGAGCTCGGTTTTCAAACCTCTGTCTGTTGTACTCAAAAGTGTAACTGTCAGATTCTTGCAAGCACTAAACTAACTAACTCAAAGAAGAAACTGTTTCAAAAATGTTGTGCCAAATGGCAAAACAAGGTTTTAGGGTCAAAAGACTCAAGTTGAGAAAACCAAAAAACAACCCAACAGGTAGTAATTTAACAGAAATGCTTAATAAACAAACTAAAAGACACCCCCTAAGAGATGGAGGCATGTCCAGTACACTCTGGGGTGCAGCACTGAGCCTGCCCCAACACATCCCAACACTACTAGGTTCCAGGAGGGGAGGTAGGGAGGGAGGTCTGAATACAGCAAGACTCCATTAGAAGAAACAACATTACTATGGTGAGTAATTTTTTCTTCAAACAAAAGAAAAAATTACTCACCTTAGTAATGTTGTTTCTTCTAATGGAGTCTTGCTATATTATGACATATGCAGTTTGTCCCAGCCTTAGAACTGCTCCGGAGATGAAAGAGTTAACTTCCATGCCCCGCATGGAATCTGAAGCGCGAGCTCGGTTGAAAAAACTCTGTCTGTTGATCTTCAAACTGAAACTGTCAGATCTTTATGAGCAAAGACTCACTAAGGTTCTGTGTGGAAGCTGTAAACCTACACTAGTCAACTGGCTACTAAAATATTAACACATTTTTCTGGTCCCAAAACCAAGACTCAAGTCAGGGGACCCAAAAAATAAGATAAAATAAAATACAACACCCAAACACCCCAAAAAGTAGGGGTGAAGAACACAAGGTGGGCATCATTAAGTGCCAACACCGCACTGCCCACCCACATCCCAAGAGTAGAGGTTCTGAGAGGGGCAGGCAGGGGGGGGAGGTCATAATATAGCAAGACTCCATTAGAAGAAACAACATTACTAAGGTGAGTAATTTTTTCTTCAAACAACATGAAGTCTTGCTATATTATGACATATGCAGACTACGCAGCAGTACCTCCATGGAGGAGGGACAGAGCCTACTTAGGAAATAGGCTCTGAAGCACAGCTGTGCTAAAAAGAGCATCCCTCCTAGCCTGGATGTCCAGGAGTAATGCTTGGTGAAAGTGTGTACTGTATTCCAGGTAGCTGCTTGACGTATCTAAGATAGGGATGTCCCTTGGCCACAGCTAGGGCAGCAGCTGTGCACCTCTGGTGAAGTGAGCCCTCAGGCCTGAAGGGGAACCTTACCCAGTTTTTGATAGCAAAACTGGATACAAGAGACAATCCACCTGGCAATGGATCTTTTAGTGGCAGGTTTCCCTTTACCAACCTCACCATAAGTGAGGAACAGTTGAAGGGAGTCAAACCTGTGACCCTTGGTACGCTGTATGTAGTAACTAAGGGCTCTCTTCACATCTGAACTGTGCAGTCTCCTCTCGCCAGAGGAGGAATGGTCAGTGAAGTACACAGGAAGAGCTATAGATTGATTAAGGTGGAAATCTGAAACCACCTTAGGCAAGAACTTCCTGTTAGTCCTGAGGACTATCTTATCTCTGTGAAAGGAGATAAAATCAGGCTCCACTGACAAAGCTTGTAATTCACTCTATGCCTGGCAGAAGTGATGGCTACTAGAAACACAGTTTTCCAAGTCAAGTACTTAAGCTCTGCTGAAGACAAAGGTTCAAAGGGGGGTTGCATCAGTTGAGCAATGCAAACATTAAGATCCCAGGCAGGAGCAGGGACCCTGAATGGAGGGTTGGTGTGAAGCAATCCCTTGAAAAACTTGGAGAATACAGGGTAAGCAGAAAGAGAAGAGGGCTTTCCTGCTGAAATAAAAGCAGAGACAGCTGCCAAATGCACTTTCAGGGTAGCTGGCCTCAGCCCCAAAGTATTTAGATGGACCATATACTCCAAGACTGTGGGCAAATCAGCAGATTCCAGGGAAATATGCTTCCTAGAGCACCATATGGAAAACCTTTTCCATTTAGAATTATAAGTAGCCCTGGTGGAAGGCTTCCTAGAAGCTTTCAAGATTTCGAGTACACCTTGAGAAAGGTGTAGGTCAGCAAACTCTAACTCCTCAAGAGCCAGGCCTTGAGGTTGAGGGATTTGAGATTCGGATACCAAACCTCCCCTGGGCACAGGTTAACAAATTGTGGTTCCTGGGGAGACACAGGGAAGATGGACTGCTAAGGACAGAAGGAGTGGATACCAGGCTGTCTGGCCAATCTGGAGCAATCAGAATCATCCTGCAAGGTTGAGATCTGATTTTGACTAGCACCTTGAACAAGAGAGGAAGGGGGAAGGCATAGAGGAACTTCCTTCTCAATCGAGAAGGAAGGCATCCAGAGGGACTGAGCCCAACACTGGGGGCCTGCAACAAAAAAGCGGAAGTTGGTTATTGTCTGGGGCTGCAAAAAGATCTATCTGAGGGGTGCCCCACCTGGCAAATACTAACCCTAATACTAGGGGATCCAGTGACCATTCGTGATGGCCCTGGGAAATCCTGCTGATAGCATCTGCCAGGACATTGTCCTTGCCTGGGAGGTGAACTGCTATGAGGGAGGTGTTCAGGGAATAAGCCAGAGACCACAACTTCATTGCCTTGGTGCACAAGGCCGAAGACCGAGTGCCCCTTGCTTGTGGGATGTACCACATTGTAGTGGTGTTGTCTGTTCTGACCTGTACCACTTTGTTCTGAACAGATGCAGAAAAAACCTGAAGTGCTAGAAAAACGGCTCTGAGTTCCAACAGATTGATGTGGAGCAGAGATTCCTGAGGGACCACAATCCCTCGTGGAGAGGTCGCCATGTATTCCCCATCCCAAGAGGACGCATCTGTAGTAAGGGTCAAGGAGTGAGATTGAGGATGAAAGGAACCCCTGTCTCAGATTGCTCTGATCCTGCCACCACTGCAGGGCCTGGATCAGGTTAGAGTTAGTGGATCAATTTTGGTTAGGGATCTCTCCTTTGAGACCAGAAGGCTCTCAAATGGAACTGAATGTCCTCATCTGAAATCTTGCTCCTTGCACTACAGCTGTGGAAGCAGCCATGTGTCCTAGGAGCTGTAGAAAGTGCCTTGCTGGTCGAGAGACCTGCAGAGTGAAGGAGGAGGCCAGAGCCATCAGGGTCTTTACTCTTTCTAGAGGAAGGAAAGCTCTGGCCTGCTTTGTGTCCAGTTCTGCGCCTATCAAGATGAGTAGCTGAACAGGCTCTAGAACTGACTCTGGGAGATTGAGAAGAAAACCTAGAGATGTAAGCAGCTGCTGGGTAACCTGAAAGTGTGATATGACTTGGTCTGGAGACTGACCCACTATGAGCCAGTTGTCCGGGTAAGGAAAGATGGCAATCTTTTGCCTTCTTAAGTGAGCAACTGCTACTGCCAGACATTTTGTGAATACCCTTGGGGCAGAGGTAAGGCCGAAGGGCATTGCTCTGAACTGGTAATGGCCTGAGGGCAGTTCAATCTGAGGTACTTTCGGTGGGAGCTCTGATGAGAACACAGCAGTAGGCATCCTTGAGGTCCAGGGACGCCTAGCCAGTCCCCTGGCCTTAGGGAGGTAAAATCATTCTCAGAGTCACCATTTTGAATTTTGGTTTTAAAGGTGCTTGTTTAGGTATCTTAGATCCAGGATGTGCCACCATTCTCCTGTCTTTTTGGTGTAAGGAAGTACCTGGAGTACAGTCTTTGCCCTGGTGTGGGGATGAACCCTTCCACAGCTCTGAGAGCCAGGAGGGTTGAGACTTCTGTTTCAAAGCAAGAGCTCTAATGGATTTGCAGGTGGAAAAGATCTGGTTCTCATCTTTGGAAATTTTTTAAAGCTGAGAACCAGTCCCTGGCTTACTACTTCCAGGACCCACTTGTCTGATGTTAAAGACACCCAGTCCTGGACGAAGTAAGCCAGCCTGCCCCCTACAGGAAATAGAGAATCGGCCCTGGGCATCCCATCAGGGTGCCTGTTTGGCAGGGGCTTTAGGGTGAGGGGTGGGAGCAGGCCTGCTTGTCCCCGCCTGCCTCTCCTCTGAAGAACCCCTCTGAGCATAAGCTAAAGAGGAGGCCTGGGCCTGTGTAAAAAGGCCTGCCCTGAAAGCCTCCCTGAGAGCCTCTGAGGAGGTGGCTTGCCCTCCTTGGCCTCTGCACCCTATAAGTGGTCCCATACTCATCCATTTTTCATGTAATTCCTCGTCTGCTCCCAAACAGAGAATTACCCACAACAGGAAAACCATGGCCTTAGCCTGGGCATCCCAGACAGGCTAGTACACCTGAGCCAAGCCATTCTACGAAAAGAAAAAATGACTCACCTTAGTAATGTTGTTTCTTCTAATGGAGTCTTGCTATATTATGACTATTGCAGTTTGCCCCACCATTAGAACTGCTCCGGAGGTGAAAGAGTTAACTTCCATGCCAGGCATGGAACTTGGAGCGCGAGCTCGATTAGAAAAGCTCTGTCTGGAAGATTTCAAACTGAAACTGTCAGATCTTTACGAGCAAAACTCACTAAGGTTCTGTGTGGAAGCTGTAACCTATACTAGCCAACTGGCTACTTAAATATTAACACATGTTCCTGGTCCCAACACTAAGACTCAAGTCAGGGGACCAGAAAATAAGATGAGATAAAATAAAACACAACACCCAAACACGCCAAAAAGAAGGGGTGGAAAACAAAAAATGGGCATCAAAAAGTGCCAGCACTGGACTGCCCACCCCATACCCCAAGTAGAAGTTCTGAGAGGGGTAGGCTTGGGGGGAGGTCATAATATAGCAAGACTCCATTAGAAGAAACAACATTACTAAGGTGAGAAATTTTTTCTTCAAACAACATGAAGTCTTGCTATATTATGACTATTGCAGAATACACAGCAGTACCTCCATGGAGGAGGGACAGAACCCACTTAGGAATAGGCTCTCAAGCAACGGCTGTGCTAAACCGAGCATCCCTCCTGGCCTGGATATCCAAGGAGTAATGCTTGTGAAAGTAGTAACTGCTTTCCAAGTAGCTGCTTGACATATCTCTAAGATAGGGATGTCTCTGGCAGCAGCTAGAGACTAGCTGCACCTCTGGTAGAGTGAGCCCTCAGGCCTGAAGGGGAACCTTACCGAAGGTTTTGATAGCAAACTGGATACAAGAGACAATCCACCTGGCAATGGATCTCTTAGTGGCAGGTTTCCCTTTTCCAACCTCACCATAAGTGAGAAATAGTTGGAGGGATTCGAACCTGTGACCCTTGGTATGCTCTATGTAGTAACTTAGGGCCCTCTTAACATCTAAGCTGTGCAACCTCCTCTCACCAGAGGAGGAATGATCAGTGAAGAACACTGGAAGGGAGACAGATTGATTAAGGTGGAAATCTGAAACCACCTTAGGCAAAAACTTCCTGTTAGTCCTGAGGACTATCTTATCCCTGTGAAAGGAATTAAAGTCAGTCTCCACTGACAAAGCTTGTAACTCACTTATCGCCTGGCAGAAGTGATGGCTACTATAAAAACAGTTTTCCAAGTCAAGTACTTAAGCTCTGCGAAGACAGAGGTTCAAGAGGTTACGTCAGCTGAGCAATGCAAACATTAAGATCCCAGGCAGAGCAGGGTCCCTGAAAGGTGGATTAGTATGAAGTAATCCTTTGAAAACTTGGAAATACAGGGTGAGCGGAAGAGAAGAGGGCTTTCCTGCTGAAATAAAAGCAGAGACAGCTGCAAATGCACTTTCAGGGTAGCTGGTCTCAGTTCCAAAAATTAAGATGGACCATATAGTCCAAAACAATGGGCAAATCCAGCAGATTCCAGGAAATATTGCTCAGAACACCATATGAAAACCTTTTCCATTTAGAGTTATAAGTAGCCCTAGTGGAAGGCTTCCTAGAAGCTTTCAGGATTCGAGAACACATGAGAAAGGTGTGGTCAACAAATTCTAACTCCTCAAGAGCCAGGCCTTGAGGTTGAGGGATTTGAGATTCGGATACCAAACTCTCCCCTGGGCACAAGTTAACAGGTTGCGGTTCCTGGGGAGTCACAGGGGAAGATGGACTGCTAAGGACAGAAGGAGTGGGTACCAGGGCTGCCTGGCCCAATCTGGAGCAATCAGAATCATCTTGCAGTGCTGAGATCTGATTTTGACTAGTACCTTGAACAGGAGAGGGAAGGGGGGAAAGGCATATAGAAACTTCCCTTCCCAATCGAGGAGAAAGGCATCCAGGGGGACTGAGCCCAACACTGGGGGCCTGCAACAAAACAGTGGAAGTTGATGATTGTCTGGGGCTGCAAAAAGATCTATCTGAGGGGTGCCCCATCTGGCAAAAACTATCCCCAGTACTCGGGGATCCAGTGACCATTCGTGATGGCCCTGGGAAATCCTGCTGAGAGCATCTGCCAGGACATTGTCCCTGCCTGGGAGGTGAACTGCTATGACGGAGTAATTTCAGAGACAAGCCGAGACTACAACTTCATTGCCCTGCACAAGGTCAAGACCGAAGTGCCCCTTGTTTGTTGATGTACCACATTGTAGTGGTGTTGTCTGTTCTGACCTGTACTACTTTGTTCTGAACAGATGCAGAAAAACCTGAAGTGCTGAGAAAACAGCTCTGAGTTCCAAAAGATTGATGTGGAGCAGAGATTCCTAAGGGGACCACAACCCTGGGTGGAGAGGTCGCCCATGTAGCCCCCCCATCCCAAAAGGAACGCATCTGTAGTAAGGTCAAGGGTGAGATAGAGGGATGAAGGGGACCCCTTGTCTCAGATTGCTCTGATCCTGCCACCACTGAAGGGCCTGGATCAGGTTCAAATCACTGGGATCAACTTGGATAGGGATCTTTTCTTTTGAGACCAAAAGGCTCTCAAATGGAACTGAATGTCCCTCATCTGAAATCTTGCCTTGCACTACAGCTGTGGGAAGCAGCCATGTGTACTAGGAGCTGTGAAAATGCCTTGCTGCTGGTCGAGAGACCCTGTAGAGTGAAGGAGGAAGCTAGGGCCACCAGGTTCCTTACCCTTTTCTGGGGAAGGCTCTGGCCTGCTTTTGTGTCCAGTTCTGCACCTATAAGGTAGTACCTGAACAGGTTCCAGAACTGACTTTGGAAGATTGAGAAGAAAGTCCAGAGAGGTAAGCAGCTGCTGGGTAACTTGCAGGTGAGATTTGACCTGGTCTGGAGACTGACCCACAATAAGCCAGTCATCTAGGTAGGGAAATGGCAATCTTGCCTTCTTAAATGAGCAACTGCTACTGCCAGGCATTTTGTGAATACCCTTGGGGCAGAGGTAAGGCCGAAGGGCATTGCTCTGAACTGGTAATGGCCTGAGGGCAGTTTCAGATCTGAGGTACTTTGGTGGGAGCTTCTGATAAGAACATGGAAGTAGGCATCCTTGAGGTCAGGAAAGCTAGCCAGTCCCAGGCCTTAGAGAAGGTAAAATCATTGCCAGAGTCACCATTTTTAATTTTGGTTTAAAAGGTGCTTGTTCAGATATCTTAGGTCCAGAATGACATACATCTCTCTCTTTTTGGGGTAAGGAAGTACCTGGAGTACAGACCCTGCCCTGGTGTGAGAGAAGCCCTTTCTACAGCTCTATGAGAAACCAGGAGGTTGAGACTTCTGTTTCCCAAAGCAAAAGTCTCTAAGGATTTGCAGGTGGAAAAGATCTGATTCTCATCTTTGGAAATTTTTGAAGCTGAGAACCAGACCACAGCTTACTACTTCCAGGACCCACTTGTCTGATATTAAGACTTCCAGTCCTGAATGAAGTAAGCCAGCCTGCCCCACAGGTAATGGAGAATGGCCCTGGGCACCCCATCAGGGTGCCTGTTTGGAGGGCTTTTAGGCTGAGGGGTGGAAGCAGGCCTGCTTGCACCACCTGCCTCTCCTCTGAAGAACCCTCTGAGCATGGCGAAGAGGAGGCCTGAGTTTGGTAAAAAGGCCCTGCCTCTACCCTGGGGCTGCCTCTGAGGAGTGGCTTGCCGCCCCTGGCTTGTGCACTTCTATAGTGGTTCTATATTCATCCATTTTCTTCATATAATTCTCTGTCTGCTCCCCAAACAGAGAATTTCCCACTACAGGAAAATCCATAGCCTTAGCCTGGGTATCCTGTGACAAACTACTACACCTGAGCCAAAGCCAACACTGAAAGCCACAGATGTAGCCATGACTCTAGAGGATACATCATTAGAATCCACTGCAGCATGGAATTGCACCTTGGATGCCTCAATACCATCAGCAGCCACCTGCTCAAGCTCCTTGCAAGCTGGCCAGGGGCCTGTTGGCCAAAGCCATGACAGTATCCCATCTAGATTTTTGGTATCTTGCCACATAAGCCATATAATTTGCTTGTCTGAGTCCCAAGGAGCTGCCATGTATTGTTTTAGCCATGGCATCAATCTTCCCTGGAGTCCTTGTCAGGAGGTATGTGAAGCCAGGGAACATTAGCCTTATCACAGGCTGCAGCCTGAACTACACCCAACATGGCTGCATTGCTGTGAAAGAAATTCTGTATCAGGACCTGACAAAATTAGTGCCTCCCTGTCCATCTTTTGTCCACAGGAGGCACAGAATTAGAACTTTTAAAATTGTTATTAATTTGTTTCTAAATGATTTATGTAAAGGAATAGACAATCTCCTGGACTCTGGGATATCCATCATTTCCAAAATCAGGTTCCTCTTGCTCATCACAGCTTCCTCCAATGGGAGCTGGAGGGTTTCAGCAACTTTTTTATAAAACAGAAAATGAAGGGGACTCAGAAAGCCTAGGGGAGATTCTAAAGGTCTGTCTGGGGAGATGTCCCGGTTCAATGGCACATCCAGACTCTCAAAGTCACATTCACACTGTTCATAATCATCCTCCCCTCCTCTGGTTCATAAAACTCCTCTGTACACCCCTGCAAATGTGGGTTCCCAAAAGACTTCAAGGAGCTTGCTTGAATGCTCCAAGCCTGAATAATGTGTTTGGTAGTTTAAGCCATTTATCAGTGAGTGTTTTTAGAGCCTCTGGTACTGTCTTTAAGAGCTGTCTGCTTGCAGACATAATTAGTTTGTATGGGGACTGTGTGCTTTCAGTTTGAGTACCACTGAGCTGCTGCCAATTCACTCCATTTTGCAGTCACTAGGAGTGCAAAGGGAACCTATCTGAAAGATGTAACTGTTTGCCAGAAATCATTTACAGTAATAATAAATTACAGTTTGTCTAACATACTTTCTTTGCAGTCAGAACTGTAATCGCCTAGTTCCCCATTCTGGTTTTGAACTGCTGAACTGGACCAATCAGTGTGGGGTAAGCTAGCTCTAAAATGGTGCCTTGGCCGAGATCAGAACTTGGACTCATAATCTGAGCCAGCCACAAGAGGATTGTATGGGCAGTGACTCTGGAGATGTAGTTTAGAATACGGTTGCTTTTTGGACCAACAGGAGCAGTCTATTGTGAGTGACAGCCAATCCAGTCAAGAACTGGGAGGAACTCAAAGGAAGTGCCGGTTTTGCCTGTTGGAGTTTCAGTTGAGCTCTGGCCTTGAAGAAGGAAGGAGCCCTGTGCTTTTCAGTGTGCAGTTTAGTTGGGAAGCGTGTATAAGGCCCAGAGTTCAGGTCTGCAGCTTGTGTAACTGCTTGTTAGACTGAATCAGTTCTGTGAGAGAGAATCAAAGGATATCTGAAGAGTAGAAACCAGGCTCACCCTGTAGAAGACTGTAGAAATTGCTGAATTGCACTCGGTCTGTCGAGAACTGAATCTGCTGTGTGGTGTTCTCCGGGTATTGTACAGTATTAATTACGATCGGGATAGAAGCAACCTGCCTGTTTACCATATAAATGTGTGAGGTCTCCGTGGAGCTCAAGAGTAGCCTCTGACACTGAAGGACCCTATCTTGTTTGGAGGTCGTAGTACTAATTCAGGGTGGCTCCCTGTTGAATGCCCATTGAATCAAAATGGAATCACTGTACTCGCTGACTGTTTAAACTAATTTTTCTTTTCTCTGTGGGAAAGGGCCCTACCAGCTGCCACGGTTTGGACTAGCCACTAGGGCTTGGGTGCCAAGGGACAGTAAACTGATAGGGATAGGCTGTGCACAGAGCCATGGTAGATGAGTAAAGTGATAAGCTAATTAACCTGATTTCCCCTCTCTTGTTATATTCCCCAAATAAATCAGAGCTGCTTGTTTCAGCAAAGTTATACTGCCTGAGGTATTTGCTATCATTGAAAGTATTGTACTGTGATTATTGCACTGTATCTTATTTACAGGAGGTCCTGCGCTGCACCAGCCCTGGGGGTAAGTGTATACTGGCCAGAAGGTAATTCTGATATATTGCATGGGCCAATAGTGGGAAAGAAAGGGGGTTGCAGAAACCCAGAGGGCTGTGACCAAGTAAGTTTAACTATTGCAAACCCTGACCTCTGGGTGGAGGCACCGCCATTGGATCCAGGCCCCTCAACCTGTTAGTGGCAAATCAGGCAGGGTAGTAGCCCCTGGGATAGCACCATCTAGGACGACATCTTGGAGGCTCACCGCTGGAGTTGTGTGTCCTCGGTAGCCATGATTGAGAACCACTGTTAAGAAAAATGGGTACCCGACAGAAGTGGCTGTGCACCGGCTGGTGAGTGGTGTACTGGGGAGGAGATCGACCCCCAAATGCTATGCTTATACTGGACATCCTTGGGTATCAAACAGACATTGTACAGGAGTACTTTCCAGGTGGAAGGTTTACAAAACCTGGGTGGTGAGTCGGCATGCTAATCTGCTCACCCACACTTTTCCGGCCCTAGTAAGAGTTTGAGATCCCATAGATAGCTCAAAGTGCCTGAGACCATTGCACCCAAGAGGGCCTCACTGCTTGAGAGTGATAACTAAGGACGATAAAGACCTGGGAGAATGAGCCCCACCACTATCTAGAAACTTTGAGGAGAAATTTGCAGAAATGGTTGCTGGGAGAAGGGAAAACTGTGGAGGACTTGAAGAAACTATTCTTGCCACCTGGGGGTGTTCCTCCCCAACACCTCTCCGCCCAGTGCCCCGTAATGGTGGCTGAACCAATGTAGACTCCTATTTCTGCACCTGCCATTAGATACGACTCTTACCGAAGGTTGAGGATCTTCTCAGGCACCCTCCCCACCCCCAAGGGAGGATGACTGAGAGACCTGGATGAACTATGTTGCCCCTCAAGTGCTAGAATGGCAATGCTGGGAAGCGCGAAGAGGGTTAGTGAGAGCCGACGAGGCCTGCCTGGCTACCATCCGTGCTAAACGGGCAGTAACCCCTGAAGCGACTGCACAGGCCTATCTTGAGGCCTTGGAGAATGCAAAGGGAGCCCAGATTCTGATGAGGGACCTATGGTGGAGAGTAAGAAATGCACAAGAGTACCAAGGGAGTTGTTGTCTGTGTATGTATCTCAGCTGGAAAAATTGTTGCAAGAATGCCTCAGAAAGGATAGTTTGCCAGCGATTGAACTGGACCGAACCAGACTGGACAGAATCCTTAAGTCTGCCCCCTTCTCAGAACTGCTGTTGCTTCAGTTACGCCTGGCAAATCGACTGGAATCCCCACCCTCCTATGATGCGTTAATGAGAGAAATTCGAGGAGTTGAGAAAAGGCGACCTCGGGAGGGACCTGCACCAACAGCTGTGGCTACAACCCCAGTGACTGAGGGTGACCAATCAAGTGAAGTTCAGGGGCAGAGGTTGACAGTCAATGAGTGCTCTGACAAGGAAAAAGATATGTCACAATGGGGCGAACTGTTGAGAGAGATCCGGGAATTAAAAACAGTCCCTTTAGAAGAAACGCCTGCAAGTGCAGACCCCTGACCTATATGTGACTGCATCTGCTATGGGGGTGGGGTACCCACCCATGTATCTCCTGCTGATAACAGCTCAAACTCAATTCCTTGACCATGGAAGTGGAGAAACTGACGAGATGTCTCCAAATGCTTATCACGCCAGACAGAGATGGCACCAAGGTTTCCAGTTAGTAGTACCCGCCCAGACTCCCAGTGTAGGCGCCTCGGCCAGCTCAAACTCCAGAAAGTATGTTTTGCTATAATTGTGGGAAGGATGGGCACATGAAGAGGAATGCGGTCCCCAAAAGACACTGACAAAGTTGCATATAGGCTACAAGGAGAGCTTCGGAGAACAAATCAGTGGTTAAGAGGTGCACAAAATGATCCCAGTGAGGGCACCAAAATGCTAACTCCACGTCTTTTTGTGGCAAAGGTCAGTTGCCCAGGCCCCCACTACCGCCTCTCCAGACTGGTCCAGAATAGTGGGTCCCTCCATAGGAGACCACTGTAAAGGTGAATGGAGTGTCTACAAGAGCTGTATTAGACAGTGGCTCCCAAGTGACAATTATGTTCCAAGATTGGTATCAGAAGCATTTGTCAGAGCTACCCTACAACCATTAGAAGGACTGCATGTATGGGAGTTAAGTGAGAAGGCCTACCCTATTCGGGTACATCGAATTTGGCTGTCTTTCCCCACCTCCGTGGCTGGGTGGCGAACAAGTAGAGACCCTAGCCTTAGTGTGTCCCCCACTGGACTGTATGATGGTGTCCCTTTGTTGATTGGAACAAATGCTCATATGTTCGGAAGGCTGGCACAGTTATGTTATGAAAAACAGGGGTCAAAGACAGTAGAGCTTTAAGAGTTCGGCTTTAATTAAGAAGGCCTATGAGGCACAGAGATGCTGAAAAAATAGAACCAGAGGAACCGGTCAGAATTGTATGGAAGAAGGATCCTGAGTCTCTGATCCTGGCGCCAAATGCCCAATGTACCTTACAGGAGAGGTCTGTATCAGAAAGGATGTTAAGAATAAAATATTAATGTTGGATGCACAGGCGATGGAAAGGTACCAGAGGGACTGCTGGTCAAGCCTAGTATTTTGCCGCTAGAGCCCATGCTTATGCCAGAAGGGTGATAATTGCAAGTTCATAAATGTGTCTGAAAGAGACATTCGAGTAAATAGAGGTTGCATCCTGGCTAATGTGCATTGTGCAGACACTGCAGTGCTACCCAGCAGCAAGAGTTCAAGGAGGAGAATGACAGAGTAACGACTGACTTGTTTGATTTGCGACTCCCCATTGCCAGCTGAATGGAAAGTGAGGATCAGTGAAAGCTTGCCCAGAGAGACCAGGTGTTTTCTTTAAAGGAATGGGACGTGGGATCGTGCAAGGAGCTGAGTACAATATCGGCTGCATGTGAAAGACCATTTAATTGAGAGGTCTCGGCACGCCTGGCACCTGCTGACATAGATGATGTGAGGCAGGCATCTGCAAGAGATGTTAGCTGCTGGTTGTAATACAAAATCCAGAAGCCCTATGCTTCCCCATTGTGGTAGTGAGGAAAAGAATGGGACAGTAAGGATGTGTGTGGATTATCGCTTTCTAAAGCGAGCTGGACTATCCTGATCAGTACACAATGCCCCGCATTCAGGATGCTTTGGACTGCCTAAGCGAGACAAGTGGTTCTCTGTGTTGGATCTCCACAGTGGGTACTACCAGATCCCGATGGCCCCAGAGGACCGTGAGAAGACAGCCTTTATCTGTCGCTGGCTTCTATGAATTCATGAGGATGCCTCAGGATTTCAGGTGCCCAGCCACTTTTCAACGATTGATGGAGCGTGCAGTGGGGACATGAACTTACTAGAGTGCCTGGTATACCTAGATGATGTTATTGTGTTTGGCAGCTCACTGGAGAGGAACATGAGAGCAGATTATTTAAGGTATTGGACCGACTTGAGGACTTTGGCCTAAACTGTCCATTGATAAGTGTCAATTCTTTCAAACATCAGTAAAGTATATGGGACACATAGTATCCACCGAGGGAATAGAGACCAACCCAAGTAAAGTTGAGGCCTTGACCACCTGGCGCCTGGCCAAAATCTAAAAAAGAACAGCAAAGATTCCTGGGATTCTGTGGTTATTATCGGCGTTTCATCAAGGACTATTCAAGAGTGATCCGCCCTTTACTTAACCTTACTCAAGGGTATCCCCCAACCCACAAAAAATACCAAAAGTCAGCGTCCCTCAAGACTGAAAGAGTGTATTTTCATCCGAGTGAAGTATTTGGGGCCCGCTGGACTCCTGATTGTGAGACTGCTTTTCATGAGATCATATATCAACTTACCCATGCTCCAGTGCTGGCCTATGCCGATCCAAGAAAACCTTCATCCTGCACACTGATGCTAGCTTGCAAGGGTTGGGGGCTGTGTTGTACCAAGAGCACGAGAATGGCCTAAGACCAGTGGCCTTTGCCAGTAGAAGCCTGACCCCATCCGAAAAGAACTATCCTGTACATAAGTTAGAGTTCCTAGCTTTGAAGTGGGCTATTGTTGACCAATTCCATGAGTACTTGTATGGGGCTAAAATACTAGTAAAACTGACAATAATCCTTTGACCTATGTGCAGACCTCAGCTAAGTTGGATGCCACTGCCACAGGTGGCTTTCTGTATTATCTACATATGACTATGCTCTTGAATACCGAGGCAGGTCTGAACCACATAGATGCTGATGCTCTCTCGCGTGGCCTGTTCCCAGAATGATTGGGTCCGATTAGCAGAACCAGACATTCGGGCACTCTGCCGGAAGTTTGACAGGAGAAACAAATGTCCACCGGACGCAGTGGACTGCATGGTGGATTGCTTGGGACCCTCTGAGAATTGCATACCTGCTGCTTATTGCCACTTTTCTGCAATAGACATTGGTGCACTGCCTCAGCTGGACAATGACAGTATTCGGCGGGCTCAATCCCGCGATCCCATGATCAAATCAGCTTTAGAAGCCCTCTATGCAGGAAAAGATGTGTCCAAATTACGCTCCACTGATTTGAGAACTGCACTGTTATACAAAGAAGGTCCTAAGTTGAAACTGATCAATAAACTGTTATACAGAGAAACAGTAGACAGAGGGGGACAAGTAGACAAACAACAATTGGTGCTGCTCACTGCCTTTCGAGACTCAGTATTGAGGTCCTTGCACAACCACATGGGGCACCTTGGTATAGACAGAACACTTGACTTGGTGAGATCCAGATTCTATTGGCCTAAGATGGGGGCTGATGTGGAGCAACACATTCGAACTTGTAGTCGCTGCTTACAGAGGAAAGCTTTGCCCCAGAGGGCTGCCCCCCTTGTTAACATCACCACCAGTGCACCCATGGAGCTGGTCTGTATTGATTTTCTGAGTTTGGAGTCAGATCAAAGAAATATCAGTAATGTGCTGGTGGTCACTGACCATTTCACGAGATATGCCCAAGCTTTCCCCACCAAAGACCAGAAAGCATCCACTGTAGCCAAAGTACTTGTAGAAAACTTTTTTGTTCACTATGGGGCTCCACAAAGAATCCATTCTGATCAAGGGAGAGACTTTGAAGTCGTCTGATCAGATGCTTTCTCTGTGGGGGTGAGAAAGTCCAGAACCACTCCTTACCACCCCAGAGGACCCACAGCCTGAGCGTTTCAACCGCACTTTGCTAGATATGCTAGGCACCCTGCACCCAAAGGACAAGACTAGATGAAGCCAACAAATTAGCACCCTGGTACATGCTTATAACTGCACCAAAAGTGATGCCACTGGGTTCTCCCCTACCGCCTGATGTTTGGAGAGAAGCTCGACTACCGGTAGATGTGTGTTTTGGGGTCTCTCCTGATGGGGTTCAAGCTGACAACTATTTACAGTATGTGCAAAAGTTAAAGGCCCAGCTAACTCATGCGTACCAACTGGCTCAAACCATGGCTGCCAAAGAAATCTGGCCAACAAAGAAAGGTATGATAAAAGGTGAAAGCACAGGAACTCCAGGAGGGAGATCGGGTATTGCTAAGAAATCTGGGACTGCATGGCAAGCACAAGATTGCTGACAGATGGCTTCCATCTCCCTCACATTGTAGTGGGCAAACTAGATGATCTGCCAGTGTACAAAGTAAGGCCTGAGAATAATTCAAAAGATGTAAAAACAATGCATAGAAATCATTTACTGCCCATTGGACAAATCTCAATTGAGTCTGAGCCCCTAGAAGATGCCCCCTCTGGACCAGTGACTAGAGCTGCTGCTAAGAAAAGATCAAGAAAGTCTGCACCTACAGAAGCAAAGTTAAAGTGTTCCTCTCCACAAGTCCCAGTTGAGCATGACTGTCAGTCCATATCGGAAGAAAGTGAGAGTGACTTTGAATACTATCCTTCTTACGAACTGAGTCAATTGTTCTGGGCAATCCCTAGTCAATACTGGAGATGAAGCTGGGCCTTCTGGACTGTCTAAGCCCCAGCTTCGTCCCTGGAGCCAATGCTCCCAGAAAGTGAAGTGCAAAGCATCAGATCAGATGAAATGGAATCATTGTGCATGGTTGAACTGTTTGAGCTTTCAGGGAGGAAAATGATGGATTAGGTCAGACTGGTGATACACCAGAACAAGAAGAGTATTTTAGTGCCCTGACAGTCCACTGCCAGTGTCGAAAGCTCTCCATGTGAGCCGAATGTTGTGGACTCAGAAACTGTAACCCTGGAGCTGAAAGTGCCCCAAGTTCTAGCCTCTCTACCCCCATGGAGACTCCCTGACAAGTGAGGACAATGCTGAAAATGAGGCTCAGAGTGCAGAGACTGTAACAGTTCCCCTAGAAGACTGGTCGAGCTGTAAAGCCTGTGGTGCACCTCAGTTATGATTCCCTTGGGAGGCCTGTGGATTTGCCTCTCAATGTTGTCCATAAAGGAGTGTATGTGTCCCGAGCTCATTGCCCAAACTGAGCGTCAGTGCTAACTCAAGTTACTTGTGTTGCCCTCTAAGTATGGTGCCCTTGCCCGTCCAGCCCCAAGGTAACTGATAGGAAGGGCCCCCTCTTTCAGGTTTCATGTACAAGAGGTAATAACTTGAGTTATGGTACAATGTGTGTGTAATACTATGTAAAGGTGACGTACTGCAATGTTTCAGAAATGTGTTCTTGGTAAAATGATATACTGACTGACGATTACATGTGTGAGCCTAATGCAAATGTATATGGTTGCAGTTAAAACTTATGGGGTACTTGCTTGGCGTGGACGTCAAGCTTTCCCAAACCAGGAAGGTGTAACCCCCTGCAAATGGGAGTTCCCAAAAAGACTTCCAGGAGCTTGCTTGAATGCTCCAAGACTGAATGGTGTTTGGCGTTTAAGCCATTTATCAGTGAGTGTTTTTAGAGCCTCTGGTACTGTCTCTTTAAGAGCTGTCTGCTTGCAGACATAATTAGTTATATGGGGGGACTGTGTGCTTCTCTGTTTGAGTACCACTCGAGCTGCTGCCAATTCACTCCATTTTTGCAGTCACTAGGAGTGCACAGGGAACCTATCTGAAAGATGTAACTGTTTGCCAGAAATCATTTAGAGTAATAATGAAATTACAGTTTGTCTAACCTGCTTTCTTTGCAGTCAGAACTGTGTCTGCCTAGTTCCCCATTCTGGTTTTGAACTGCTGAACTGGACCAATCAGTGTGGGGTAAGCTAGCTCTAAAATGGTGCCTTGGACGAATCAGAACTTGGACTCATAATCTGAGCCAGCCACAAGAGGATTGTATGGGCAGTGACTCTGGGAGATGTAGTTTAGACTTGGCCTTTTTGGACCAACAGGAGCAGTCTATTGAGTGACAGCCAATCCAGTCAAGAACTGGGAGGAACTCAAAGGAAGTGCCGGTTTTGTCTGTTGGAGTTTCAGTTGAGCTCTGGCTGTGAAGAAGGAAGGAGCCCTGTGCTTTTTCAGTGTGCAGTTTTAGTTGGGAAACGTGTGTAAGGCCCAGAGTTCCGGTCTGCTGCTTGTGTAACTGCTTGTTAGGACTGAATCCGTCCTGTGAAGAGAATCAAAGGATATCTGAAGAGTAGAAACCAGGCTCACCCTGTAGAAGACTGTAGAAATTGCTGAATTGCACTCGGTCTGTCAGGAACTGAATCTGCTGTGTGTTCTCCCGGGTATTGTGCAGTAATTGCGATCGGGATAGAGAAGCAGCCTGCCTGTTTGCCATATAAATGTGTGAGGTCTCGTGGAGCTCAAGAGTAGCCCTGCTGACATTGAAGGACCCTATCTTGTTTGGAGGTCGTGAGTACTAATTCAGGGTCGCTCCCTGTTGAATTGCCACATTGAATCCAAATGGAATCACTGTACTGCTGACTGTTTAAACTAATTTTTCTTTTCTCTGTGGGAAAGGGCCCCTACCAGCTGCCACGGTTTGGACTAGCCACTAGGGCTTGGGTACCCAGGGACAGTAACTGATAGGGATAGGCCTGTGCACAGAGCCATGGAAATAGATGAGTAAAGTGATAAGCTAATTAACCTGATTTCCCCTGTCCTTGTTATATTCCCTAAATAAATCAGAGCTGCTTGTTTCAGCAAAGTTATACTGCCTGAGGTATTTGTCTATGTTAAAGTATTGTACTGTGATTGTTGCACTGTATCTTATTTACAGGAGGTCCCAGTGCCTGAACCAGCCCTGGGGGTAAGTGTATACTGTGAAGGTAATTCTGATATATTGTGTGGGCCACTAGTGGGAAGAAAGGGGGGTTGCAGTGTCCCAGAGGGCTGTGACCAAGTAAGTTTAACTATTGCAAACCCTGAGGCACCCGCCATTGGATCCAGGCCCCTCAACCTGTTAGTGGCAAATCAGGCAGGGGTAGTAGCCCCTGGGATAGCGCATCTAGGGGTTACATCCTCTATATCATATTCTTGAACCGGTGGAACCGGCCGAAACAACCTTTTGCCAGATAGTGGCGGTTCGGACGGAACCGGAGAAAGTGACTGGACAATTTGGATTGCTTTAGCTATCTCTGCAGCAGTTGGAGAAGGAATTTTTGACTCCACACCTGCTGATTTTCTAGTTTTCTTTGCTGGAACTGGCTCCTCAGAGTCAGCTTTACGTTTGCCCGAGGAAGTCTCGCCCTGGTCAGAAGGCACTCCCTCCGGTTCAGTTGGCACCGAACCGGGCTGGCCATCCAGGGTCAGTGGACTTTTTGGTCTCTCGTTCCCTGAGCCTACCAACTCTCTTATCTAGGGTAGCTGCAGGGAAATTCTTACAGTGCTGAAACCCAGTGGGCCCGGTTTTTCTTTTTGGTTTCTCAGACATAATGCCAGCCTAACCAAAAACTTGCCCTTTTTCCGGCAGTGCCAGGCAAGACACCCTTATCGGTTCCCAACCGTGTCACGGGTCATGGAAAAAAAACGTAATGAAATCCGGTTTTTAGAACCGATAAGAACCGGGAACCGCAGTCTAAAAGCTTTTAAATGCTTGAGAATAAAGTTTTAAAACAACCTGATTGGTTCGAACCGAACCGATAAAACATTACAAGTTCCACACAGAAATAAACCTGTCTATTACTTACAATACCACAGACAGAGCTTGAACCGATCGGTTTGCGGTTAAAATAATAATAATCGCGGTTGAATTTAACCAAGAAAAACTGTTTTAAACCGAGAAATGAACCGAGCAGTAGGAGGAATCTCCGGAGCGACTGTTCAGTGAGGCGGAGTAAAGAATCTGACAGTTTCAGTTTGAAATCTTCCAGACAGAGCTTTTCTAACCGAGCTCACGCTCCAAGTTCCATGCCTGGCATGGAAGTTAACTCTTTCACCTCCGGAGCAGTTCTAATGGTGGGACAAACTGCAATAGTCATAATATAGCAAGACTTCATGTTGTTTGAAGCCACAGATGTAGCCATGACTCTTGAAGATACATCATTAGAGTCCACTGCAGCATGGAATTGTACCTTGGATGCCTCAATACCATCAGCAGCCACCTGTTCCAGCTCCTTGGCAAGCTGGCCAGGGACCTGTTTCACTAAAGCCATTACAGTATCCCATCTGGATTTCTGGTATCTTGCAACATAGGCCATATAATTTGCCTGTCTGAGTCCCAAGGATGCTGCCATGTATTGTTTCTTTGCCATGGCATCAATCCTCCTGGAGTCCTTGTCAGGGGGGTGTGAAGTCAAGGGAATATTTGCCTTATCACAGGCTGCAGCCTGCACTACTCCAACATGGCTGCATTGTTGTGAAAGGAACTCCGTATCAGGGCCTGAAAAAGTGTACCTCCTGTCCATCTTTTTATCCACAGAAGGTAAAGAATTAGGAGCTTTTAAAATTTTTATTGTTTGTTTCCTAAAGGATTTATGTAAAGGAATAGACAATCTCCTGGACTCTGGGATATCCATCATTTCCACATAATCAGGCTCCTCCTATTCATCCATAGCTTCTTCCAAAGGGAGCTGGAGGGTTTCAGCAACTTTTTTATAAAACAGAAAATGAGAAGGGGACTCAGAAAGCCTAGGGGGAGACACTCCTGAAGGTCTGTCTGGGGAGATGTCCGGTACAATGGGCACATCCAGACTTTCAAAATCACATTCACACTGTTCATAATCCTCCTCCCCCTCCTCCAGTTCATAAAATTCCTCTATATCATATTCTTGAACCGGTGGAACCGACCGTTTACCTGATAGTGGCGGTTCGGACGGAACCGGGGAAAGCGACTAGACAATTTGGATTGCTTTGGCTATCTCTGCAGCAGTTGGAGAAGGAAATTTTGGCTCCACACCTGCTGATTTTCTAGTCCTCTTTGCTGGAACTGGCTCCTCTGAGTCAGCTCTTCGTTTGCCCGAAGAAGTCTCGCCCTGGTCAGAGGGCACTCCCTCCGGTTCAGTTGGCACTGAACCGGGCTGGCCATCTGGGTTAGCAGACTTTTTGGCCTCTCTCGTTCCCTGAGTCTACCAACTCTCTTATCCAGGGTAGCTGCAGGGAAATTCTTGCAAATCTGGCAGTCTGCATTGAGGTGGTCAAACCCCAGACAATAAACACATGTGGCGTGTGGGTCAGCCTTGGCAAAGGCTTCCCCACAGACACTACAGTGCTGAAACCCAGTGGGCCCGGTTTTTCTTTTGGGTTTCTCAGACATAATGCCAGCCTAACTTGCCCTTTTCCGGCAAATCGCCAAGCAAGACACCCTTAACAGTTCCCAACCGTGTCACGGGTCGTGGAAAAAAACGTAATGAAATCCGTTTTTTTTAGAACCGATAAGAACCGGGAACCGCACTCTAAATGTAATTTTAATAAGTTTTAACAACAACCTGATCGGTTCAAACCGAACCGATAACAACGTTTACAAGTTCCACACAGAGAATGTAAAACCTATCTATTACTTACGATACCACAGACAGAGCTTGAACTGACCGGTTTGCGGTTAAAATAAATATAATTGCGGTTTAAACAAACCAAGAAAACACTTTTAACCGAGAAATGAACCGAGCAGTAGGAGGAATCTCCGGAGCGACTGTTCAGTGAGGCGGAGTAAAGAATCTGACAGTTTCAGTTTAAAGATCAACAGAGTTTTTTCAATCAAGCTCGCGCTCCAGATTCCATGCCTGGCATGGAAGTTAGCTCTTTCACCTCCGGAGCAGTTCTAAGGCTGGGACAAACTGCATATGTCATAATATAGCAAGACTTCATGTTGTTTGAATGAAGTCTTGCTGTATTCTGACTACAGTATATGCAGACTACTAATCAGTACCTCCTTGCAGGAGGGAGTTACAGAACCTATTTTAGGAACAAGCTCTGCAGCACAGCCGTGCCAACCCTAGCATCACTTTGTGAATGGATGTCCAAAGAGTAATGCTTGGTAAATGTGTGAACAGATTTCCAAGTAGTTGATTTGCATATGTCCACTAAAGTCTATTTCTAGCTGCTGTGACCGAAGCAGCTGTATCTCTGGTAGAATGAGTCCTCAGGCCTGAGGGAGGTTCCTTCCCAAGTTTAAAATAGCAGAATTGAATACAAGAGACAATTCACCTGGCAACAGACCTCTTGGTAGCAGGTTTGTCCTTTCCCACTTCATCATAAGAAACAACTGAGAGCAGTCCTTCCTATGGGCCTTAGTATGCTCAGTATAGTAACTAAGAGCCCTTTTCACATCAAGACTGTGTAACCTCCTCTCCCCAGAGGAGGAATGATCAGAGAAAAACACAGGTAATGACATAGACTGGTTCAGATGAAAGTCTGACACCACCTTGGGAAGAAACATTCTACTGGTGTGGAAGACCACCTTATCCCTATGAAAGGAAATGAAATGAGGTTCCACTGATGAGGCCTGTAATTCACTGATTCTCCTGGCAGAGGTAATGGCCACCAGGAACATAGTTTTCCAAGTCAAGTATTTCAGCTCAGCTGAAGATAAAGGTTCAAAAGGGGGCTGCATAAGATGAGCAATACAGATGTTCAGATCCCAAGAAGGGGTAGGCTCCCTTCCCTAAAGGGAGGATTGACATGAACCAAACCTTTGAAGGATTTCTTGAAAACTGGATGGGAAGCTAGGGAGGAGCCCTTACCAGCAGAAAAGAAGGCAGACACAGCTGCCAAATTTACCTTGAGAGTAGTAGTCCAGAGGCCTAAACTGTTAAAACGCACTGAATAGTCCAACATAGTGGCAATATCAGTCAGTTCTGGCATAGTATGCCTCCTGGAACACCAAAACCCAAACCTTTTTCATTTGGAGTTGTAAGTCTTCCTAGTAGCGGGTTTCCTGCTAACTTTTAAAATATCCAGGACTGATTGGGAGAGATGCAAACTTGCATATTCTAGCTCTTCTAGAGCCAGGCCTTGAGCCTGAGTCTGAAAGTTGGGGTACAGAATCCACCCCTGAGAGGAGATTGCGTTGTCTGGGAAGACACAAGGGCAGTGTTACTGACAGTGACAACAGTAAAGGATACCAAGGCTATCTGGCCCAATCTGGAGCCACCAGGATCTCCTTGCAAGGTTGAGACCTGATTTTTATCAGGACCCTGAATATCAGAGGAAAAGGAGGAAATGCATACAGAAACCTGCTGGTCCAATTCAGTAGAAGAGCATCCTGAGGAACAGGACCCAGAAGGGGTGGTCTGCAACAATAAAGAGGAAGTTGATGATTGTCTGGGGCTACAAAGAGATCTATCTCTGGAGTGCCCCATCTCTTGAAAATTACTTAAAGAACTAGAGGGTTCAGGGTCCATTCGTGATGACCCTGAGAAATCCTGCTGAGAGCATCTGCAAGAATGTTGTCCTTCCCTGGGAGATGCACAGCCATCAGAGAAGCCTGAAGGAAATAAACTAGAGACCATACTTTCATAGCCTCTGTGCACGAGGCAGAGGACCGAGTGATTCCCTGCTTGGTTGATATACCACATGGTTGTGGTATTGTCTATCCTGATCTGCACCACTTTCCCCTGAACCACAGCTGAGAATTTCTGAAGTGCTAGAAAGACAGCTCTCGATTCGAGAAGATTTATCTGTAGAAGGGACTCCTGGTGTGACCAAGTTCCCTGAGCTGTAAGATGATCTAGGTGGGCTCCCCAGCCCGGCAGGGAGACATCTGTGGTGAGAGTCACAGAAGGGACTTGACTGGTAAAGGGAACCCCCTTGTCGAAGATTGTCTTCCTCCAGCCACCACTGGAGGGCCAAGACTAAGGTTTGAGAGACTGGAACCAGTTTGGAGAGAGGGTCCTTTTTCTGAGACCAGTAGGATTTGAGATTAAACTGAATATCTCTCATCTGAAATCTTGCTCCCTGAACTACTGCTGTGGAAGATGCCATGTTGCCCAGCAGTTGTAGAAAAGGTCTGGCTGAACGAGACACTAGAAGATGAAAAGAGGAGGCCAGAGTGACCAATGACTGAACCCTTGAGAGAGGGAGAAACGCCCTTGCCTGAATAGTATCTATTTCCACCCTTATGAAGGTGAGAATTTGGGCTGGCTCCAGAACAGACTTCTCTAGATTTAGAATGAAACCCAAGGATTCTAGAAGTTTTTGGGAGACCTCTAAGGCTGACTTGATTTGGTCTGAGGACTGGCCCACTAACAGCCAGTCGTCCAGGTATGGAAACAGAAGGATGCCCTGCCTCCTGAGGAATGCCACCACTACTGCAAAACACTTGGTGAACACCCTTGGAGCAGATGTTAGGCCGAAGGGCATGGTCCTGAACTGATAATGGCCCGAGGGCAACTCGAACCTGAGGTACTTTCTGTGGGAATGTCTGAAAGGTATGTGGAAGTAGGCATCTTTGAGGTCCAGGGAGACTAGCCAGTCTCCTGGTCTCAGAGAGGGAAGAATTACTCCCAGAGTCACCATTTTGAACTTTGGTTTTGTCAAATGTTTGTTCAGGTACCTTAAATCTAAGATGGGTCTCCACTCCCCTGTCTTTTTTGGGGTTAGGAAGTATCTGGAATACAGTCATTTTCCCCTGTGACAAAGAGGTACCTTCTCTATTGCTTGCAAAAGCAGAAGAGATGAGACTTCTGCCTCTAAGGCCTTTGTCTCCAAGGGAGAGGGAGGGAGGACTGAAGGACATTGCTCTCATTCTTGGAAACCTTTTGAAACTGAGAGCAAGTCCCTGGCTCACTACTTCCAGGACCCATTAGTCTGAAGTAATAGACTCCCAGGCCTGGGAGTAGTGAGCAAGCCTGCCTCCTAATGGGATTGGGGAGGCAACCCTGACTGACACCATAGGGTGTCTGATTGTCAGGGGGCATAGACTGAGTAGCTGATGGGGTCCTAGTAACCTCACATCTATCTCTTTCCCTAAAGAACCCCTCTTCTGGAAAGAGGAGGAGGCCTGAGCTTGGTAAAAAGGCCTGTGAAAAGGTCTGCCCCTAAACTGCTGCTTCTGAGGAGTAGTCTGCTTTTCTTTGGCTGCAGCACTCCTATAGGTGGTCCTGTGTTCGTCCATTTTTTTCAGATAATTAATAATAATAATAAAACTTTATTTATTTAGTGCCTTTCAAGAACCAAGGCGCTGTACAGATGAATCATAAAATCAAATATGCATATAAAATCAACAATTCACAGCAGCATCAATCCATGAAAGCCTTGCTCCACAAAAAAGTCTTAAAATCCCACTTAAAGGATTCCATGGTCGTGCATTCTCTAAGCTGGCAAGGCAGAGAGTTCCAGAGGGTTGGGGCAGCAAACCCAAAGGCCCTAGCCCCAGAAGACTTCAATATAACCCTCGGAACCTCTAGCAACCCCTCGTCGGCTGAACGGAGCTGTCGCACGGGGCGGTAAGGAATCAGAAGCTCTTTCAAGTACTCAGGGCCGAGTCCGTGCAGGGCTTTGAAGGTCAAAAGACCTACTTTAAAGGTGATCCGCCACTGTATAGGCAGCCAGTGCAGATCGCGCAGCACAGGGGTAATATGTGTCCTCCTAGACACCCCTGTCATTAACCTTGCAGCAGCGTTCTGCACTAGCTGCAAGTGGCAGATATCAACCCCAGGAAGCCCCAAGTAAAGGGAGTTGCAATAGTCAGGGCGAGATGTCACGAAAGCATGGACCAACACGGGTAAATCGCTGGACAGAACAAGGTGTTTCACCTGGCAATGTTCCTAAGATGGTAGAATGCAGACTTAACGACTGCTGACACCTGATGACGAAGAGTCAGCCCGTCGTCAAGTACCACTCCCAGGTTACGCACCCGTTCAGAGGTAAGGATCAGATCCCCCCAGCAATACGCCAGAGGGCTGACCAGACCCCAGCCCCCGTGTCCCAAGACCCAGGTCCACGACCATAACCTCAGTCTTACCAGCGTTCAACTTTAACCAGCTCACATTCATCCAGTCCTGAATTTCAGCGAGGCAGCTATTAAATACTGAGAGAGCACTAACCTGGTCGGGGGCAAAAGACAGGTAGAGCTGGGTATCATCAGCATAGCAGTGAAACCTCAGCCCATACCTTCTTACAATGTCTCCGAGGGGCAGCATATACACTACAAACAACATGGGGGAAAGCACCGAGCCCTGGGGGACACAACATTGCAGAGGAAAAGGGTCAGAAGAAAAATTCCCCGACACAACTCTCTGCGTTCTCCCAGATAGAAAAGATGAAAACCATCTGAGCACTGTACAAGACAGTCCACAGATGGACTCCAGATGTTCGAGCAAAACCCCATGGTCTACAGTGTTAAAGGCTGAAGAGAGATCAAGAAGGACCAAGACAGAGCAGTTCCTCTGATCTCTCGCCATCAAGAGATCACTGAGCACCCGAACCAGAGCAGTCTCGGTACTATGCCTCTTACGAAAACCAGACTGGGGAGGTTCATAGATATTATGGATGGTCAAATGGTCCTCCAGCTGGTTTGCCACTACCTTCTCAATAACCTTCCCAATAAAGGGAAGGTTAGAGATCGGTCTGTAGTTGGAAAAAACATCTGGGTCCAAAGAAGCCTTCTTCAAAAGGGGAGTCACCACAGCTTCCTTTAGGGAGCTAGGAAACTCACCCAATTCTAGGGAGCACCAGATTATTTGAACCAGAAACGGGCCGACGATCTCAACACAACCCAAGATTAGGGAGGTAGGACCCGGATCTAAACTGCAGCACATAGGGCGCATCCCCTGGATGATCCGCATAATATCACTGAACGTCGGCAGGTCAAAGGAACACCAGGAGGCAGAGGATTCTGTGACCAAACGCCAACCAAAAGCTTCCCCCTTAGAGTGTGTTGGACGGATCTCGGATCTGATGTCGGCAACCTTATTCGCAAAGAATTGAGCGATCTCATCACACTCCTTTTGTGAAAAGGCTTGACAGAGCTGGAGACAGGCTGGGTTGCACAGCCTGTCCACAGTTCTGAAGAGCTGAGCCGGTCGATTCTGAGCAACAGAGATCTCCCTGGACAGGAATTCTGCCTTCTTATGGGAGATCTCTGATTGGTAGAGCCGATAATGCTCCTCCAAACTAAGGCAGTCGGCATCCAGAGCAGATTTCCTCCAACGATGCTCTAACCGTCGTCTCACACGTCACAACTCCCTCAAGGACCCATTGAACCATGGGGTCCAAGGGTGAAAGACAGGGGGTGAACACGGACGGGAGCAATTGAGTCTAGGGCCAAAGAAATGGCCTGGTTATTAGCCAAGACCATAGCCTCTGGACCCAAGCTGGCAGTCGGAAACTCTGAGAGGTTCGACACCGCCATCAGGTCTTCAGGGCACACATCCCGTAAAGGGCGGTATCAAACCATCTCCACAGGGGCAGACCTACGAAGGGGAGCACAAAAATTGAAGCCCACGGTGTAGTGATCGGACCAACTGACAGGTTCCACCACCAAATCAGAGGCCTCAATCCCTAGGAGAAAACTAAATCCAAAGAGTGACCGTGATTATGCGTGGCCGAGAAACAATCTGTGTAAGCCCAGTGATGTCATCAACTGGAGGAAGTGCTGACCAAAGGCAGAAAGTTAAGTAATTCGACCCAGGCATTGAAGTCACCAGAACCATCAGTCTGGGCGATCCAACTGCTATCATCGCGGCACAGTCTGCTACTCCTGCAGGAATCGCTCTCGCCTCCTGGTGGAGCGGTAGACGAGGGCTATCCTGCAACCCACACCAGCCACAACTGTACACTCGAAGGATTCAGCTTCTCAACTGGTACAACCGTGAGCCCCAACCTGGTCTAGAAACAGACCGCTACTTCCGCGATCCAATCTCAGGCGGTGAATCACCGAGTACCCAGCTGGAACAGTCGCCTCTAAAATAGGGCCGCCATTTACATCCAGCCAGGTCTCGGTGATGCAAACCAGATCTGCTGTCCCAACAAAATCAGAAATAATAGCTGATTTGTTTTTAACAGATCTGGCGTTGCACAACACCGCCCGAGTTGGACAGGGCTCCGAAGCCATCCCGACTACTTGCCCATCCGAATAGAAGGAGCACTTGGGTATGGAGACTAGACATGGAAGACCATGTTCCAGGCTCCATTTTACACTAGGGCGTCTTCTAGACTTAACCACCCTATGCAGTGGTCCGTTCGTCGCCCTACCGATCCACGGCCCCACACGCCCACCCACCCTCCCGCACAATACCAAGCGCCCGACAATGCTGGTAGGTGAAAAATGGGAGAGAAGAAGCAAAAGCGGAGGCGTGGAGTTCGGAAGACGAATAATACACGACCGGGTTAATTAAACAACACATAACAAAAGTGGGAGACAAACTAGCTGCAAACAAATAAATAAAATTCCTGGGTACCTCTAAAATAAAATACCCACAATTACACTTAAGCTAAAAACCCACCCAGAAACACAATCCAAAACTTACTAACTACACAACCATAAATAAACTATAAGCAATTATTAAAGAATCCAAATATATAAGGACCGGGAGAACCTCTCACTGCACCCACAGTCCTTTCTATGATGAAACAGGATCCAAGAAAGAAACTGCAGTTATTTTTAGGCACTCTCACTGCCAATGAGTATGATGTTGAAAAGTCCAAACATGTAAGGACAGTGAGGCCCTCTCACTGCACACTGTCCATCCAATAAAAAAAAAATCAGTAATATTGAAATAAACCAAAACAAAATCCAAATTATTCTAAATATGCATTCAAAACACAACAATATGCAAACTCATAAATGGAAGGAGAAAATGTCTCTTACAAAGTTGGAGATAGTAATCGATTTAGCTGTGAGGCACAGGAGGCTCCCCACCACACCCCCAAACTGATAATAAGGCCCAGTTATACCACTGAGACCCACCGCTTCAGATACCCCCAGACCAGCCAAACAAGGCCAGCCCTAGAGTAACTTAGAAACCCCCCCAGTAACCCCCAACTCCTTGAAGGGAACAGGAGAGGCTTCTGCTTGGTCCCAGACAGCACAACACCAAACGCCCAGGCAAAGAGAAAAAAAGGGGGGGGGGAGATAATCTCCCAAAACCAAAACCAACAAAGTGGCAATATTCCCCCAAGAAACCTTGAACACAGCTTAAAGTTGAATTTAAGGTCCCAGAGAAACAGAGGACAACAATGAAAAATCAAGTCCTAGTACTCACGATACATCTAAGATAAACAAGTTATTATTTCATGTCCAAAAGACACAAGGCAGTCACAGCAAGCGACACCAACTAGTCCAAGTCTTCGCCAAATACAACACTGTAAAGATGTTCACAGTATATCCAGCGTATACATCCTGTATTGAATGGAACCATTGATCCCTGGGACAAGAGCCAGCGAAAACTCCCACACACAGAAAACACTAAAAGAGCAGCTGCAAAACAGTAGGCTAGTCACAGAATTTAAATCCCAGGCAGAAATTCACTCTCTCATTCCCCCAAAACTTCCACACATAGAGATGCCGAGGGAGCAGCTGCAAAGGGGATGAAAAGGCCACAGAAACTGGATCCCAGCAGGAGTTGACTCGCTCGTATCCCCAGACTCCTACACACAGTGACACCGCGAAAGCAACTGCAAAAACGATAGGGTGGCAGCCAAATCAGAGTCCCAACAAAGATTTGCTTACAGATACTCCGAAGCAGGGCAAAAAATATTTAAATAAATATTTAAATAACGCTGCAGTAAAAAGAACAGAACAGCAGTCAGCTAATGAAGGGGAACAATTCCCCCACTAAAATGACCATCAACCGCGACCACGCCAAAAACGAGCATAGCAAACGTAAACGTGGCAACACACTCTACTAAAACAAACGTAAAACTCGAAAATAAAAATAAACGTAAAAAAACGTATTGCAACAGATAAAAACAAATTAAAACAAGAGCAAAGTAAAAACGAAGTGAAGGCTAGTCCAGCGTGATCACCATCTTGGATCACCCGCTAGATCTGTTTGATCCCCAAAGAGAGAATTACCAATTACAGGAAACTCCATGGCCTTAGTCTGAGTATCCTGTGAGAGGTTAGTATACCTAAGCCAAGCAAATCTCCTCATGGAGATAGATGTAGCCATGACCCTGGAATGACCATCATTAGAATCAACAGCAGTGTGGAATTGCACTTTAGATGCCTCAATACCATTTGCAGCCACCTGCTCCAGCTCCTTGGCTAGTGGGTGGGAGGGGGCATTCTTAGTTAGATCCAGAACCATATCCCACATAGAGTTCTGGTACCTAGCTGTATATGCCATGTAGTTAGATTGTCTAAGTCCCAAAGAGGATGCCAAGTACTGTTTTTTTGCCATGGCATCCACTTCCCTGGAATCCTTGTTGTCTGGGGGGTGAGATCCCAGGGGAATATTGCCTTGTCACAGACTGCAGCTTGTACTAGTCCAACATGGCTGCTATGATTGGTAAGGAATTCTGACCCAGGACCTGACAAAGTATGCCTCCTGTCCATTCTCTTTTCCACAGGGTGTATGGATGTAGGAAATTGTAAAATGTTGTGTGTCTGCTTCCCCAAGGATTTGTGTAAGGGGATTGACACTCTTTTTGACTCTGGGACATGCATCATTTCCAGATAGTCAGGTTCTTCCTGATCCTGTTCAGCCTCTTCCAGAGGAAGCTGAAGAGTCTCAGCCACTTTCTTGTAAAACAAGAAATGGGAAGGGGACTCAGAAAGCCTGGGAGGAGAAACCTGAGAGAGCCTGTCTGGGGAGATGTCAGGCTCTACTGGGCCATCTAGGCCCTCATCTTCTTCATCATAATCTTCATCCTCCTCCCAATCACCCTCATAGTAAGCTTCAGGATCTCTGTGTGAAGCAGACATTTCCGACCGAACCATCCGCTTTGAACCGAAACCGGTTTGGTCCGAACCAGGCAAAGCGACTGAACTATGTAAATCGCTTTTGCTGTCTCTTCAGTGGTTGGACCATGGGAAGCCGGATCCGAACCGGCTGATTTTCTTTTTCTTTTACTCAGAACCGATTCTGCAGAATGGACTCTCTGGTTACCCAAAGAGGCATCATCCAGGTCAGTGGGCACCTCTTCAGGTTCGGTCACAACCGAACCAGGCTGGCCATCCAGGTCAGCGGACTTCTCGGCCTCTCTCTCCCTCTCCCTTAGCCTACTCAAAAGTTTTTCCAGAGTGGCTTTCCACTACCTACAACTACCATTTACTGGTACCGAGACAGAGGAAAGAATACCGAAATTCTTGAAGAAACAGCTTGAAAAAACTACCAATTCGTACTGTAACCAAACTGAAGCGCAGGAGGGATCTCTGGAGTGACTTCACAGTTAGGTGGAGTAAAGAATCTGATGGTTACACTTCAGAGTACCACAGACAGAGATTTGAAAACCGAGCTCAAACTCAACATTCTATGCCTTTGCTTAGAGTTAACCCTTTACTCTCTGGAGCAGTTCAAGTGCTGGGGCTAACTGCATATAGTCAGAATACAGCAAAACTTCATGTTGTTTGAAGCAGCATCTGTACTGAGTACACTGAGTTGTAAATGTCAAGAAACATATAAAGAAAGGAGACACGGGCAATGTGAGGAAGTATTATTTCACAGAGAGGGTAGTGGATGCATGGAACAGCCTTCCTGAGAAGGTTGTGGGGTCTAAAACTGTGGGAGAATTCAAGAATTCATGGGACAGACATAAGGCAATTCTTGTGGGGGGTAGGAAGAAATAGGCTGTTGGTTAACTAGGATCTGTGGCCTATCCTGTAGGTAGGGAAATGGGCAGACTAGATGGGCCAAGCGGTCCTTATCTGCCGTCAAAGTCTATGTTTCTATGTTTCTACACCATGCTCTGAAACAGCTATCACCTGGCAGTGCAATGAAACTGCAGCAATGAGGAAGTAGAATGTGTTGAGAGAGCATGAATGAGCTGCTTAGCTAGGGTTCAGATTGAGCCTGAATCACGTGAAAACAAGTGCAACATGGAGAGCAGGTATGACTGTGAAACACACAGATCATGGTTGCAGTTGCATTGCAAGTAATTTGAGTTGTGAATAACTGAGAGCAAGTAAGGCCTTGTCCACACTACACCTGAAAATGCTGAAACGGTTCCGAACCATTACAGACTGGAAATGGTACAGCACGTCCACACTGCCAGGGAACAGATGTGAAAGTGGTCCAGAACAGTTACAGCCCATCCACATTGAGCTGTGAACAAGGAGTGGACAAAAACCCAGGAATGGAGAGCGTATACCAGGGTGCACATGGGGAAGACAGCTGCGAAGGCAGACATCCACCCACATGGCCATCTGGCGGACAGTGTACACAGAGCGTGGCAGAATATGGAAGGGGGGCCGACAGCAATGTGTGCCCTGTGGCGACCATGGTGGACCAATGGTGTGATGCAGCGGAAGGGGTGAAAATCAAAGCAGAGGAGGGTCCTGATGCCTGGCATGGAGGAGGAACGTAGTGCACCCCTGGGAGCTGGGAACCGTGACCCTGCAGCACGCCACAGGCAGGAACGTGGTGCACCACCTGGGCAAGGAATGTCATGCACAACAGCCACCCTCCAGACGCATGCTGCGTGTGCCCAGCACACACAAGGCTGCCAGGCAGTACACACAGTCCCACCACACCTGTGACCCATGTCGGCGGAGGCCCCACAGTGCCCCCACATAGCAATGTAGGCATGCAAGCAACCCACCCAAGCAAACGAGCAACACAGTATTGTGTCACATGTCGGTCTTTATTGCAATGACACCATGGCCTCTGGTGGCTGTAACACATGGAAAGCAACATTAGACAACAGCATGAACAGGCAGCATGCCCTGTGCATTGCTGCGACACACAAAGGATATGAAAAGAACATACAATGTCCAACAGCAAAACCCCATGCAAGACTGAACCCATGGCATAAGGAACAATGTAATGACTCCGTGACCACTGCAAACCCGCCAGTGGACACACAACATGATACTGAAACAGCACCACTCTCCGAGGCCCCCTACAGTGATAGGCGCTGTCTGGTGGATGCAGGACACCCACGGGACACAGACCCTGACATGTGACCCATCCATGTAACACACTATGCAAGACAACAATATGGTCAACAGTGTACAACCAGACAGTAACCAACCCAACATCCCCATGTCCCAGTATAACACCCCGGGGTACCATACACAGGATGGGCAAACACCCAGCCTCCCATGTGGATCCCTTGTGCCCGAACCCCTGTGGACCATGTGACAGATACGCCACGCATCACTGCAGAACACCCCAGTGGGAACAAACTATATACAGGAGAGCCACTGTGAGCACAGAGCCCTGTGCCAAACCACACCAGGCAAGGACAACACCAGTCCACCCCCAGTGCCATCACCATACCAGTGTGGAGAATGGAATGGGTGATCCAGGGACAGCCTGTGGGACACACTGGACATCAGTTCCCTGCAGGGGGCCCATGCCATCACAGTGTTGTCCACTGGAACTCGTCACCGTACAGGTCCTGCGTGAACCTCGGCATGCCTGCAGTGGGTGCCGTGGGAGCAGCACTGAGCTGGTCAGTAGTACCATGCATCAGGGGTAGGGTAGCAGTGTGCAGACCAGCTGTGGCGGGCACGCCATCTGTGGGGCACTGCCGTGCCATGCCAACATGACACAGCAGTGCCTGGGATGTGGTGGCCAGGGTGTCCTGGGCAGTGGTGCCACCTGTGTACACACACCCCTGAACAGGGGATGGATGTCTGTGGGGCACAGGTATGGTTGGAGGCAGCACACCGGTGCCATCAGGCAGTGCCATGGCAGCCTGCCTAGCTGTCATCGGTGGTGGACTGGTGCAGGATGGCCATGCCATGCACACCAGTGGGGTTCCCTGAGGACATGGGCATGGCAGAACACCTACTGGTTGGCTGCGCCCTGATGAATGGGGCAGGTGGGGATGGGGTGGCGGTGGTGGATGGCATGGCAGTGGCACACATACAATGTGGTGCACCCGCAGGGTGTGGCTGGTGGCATTGCATGGCCAGGAACATGGCCATCTGTTGAAAGAACTGCTGTGTCTGTGCGGCCTCCTGTTGCCGCATACCCTCCTCCATAGCCCTCTCCTCCCTTGCCCGCTCTCTCTACAGCTCCAGAATTTCCCTATGGTGCTCCTGCAGCATTTTATGGGTTGGTTCCAGCACCGCCCCAAGCACATCTGCTATCTGTGCCGCCTTGGACTTCCTTTTCCGGAGGTTCACCAGGGGTTCCTGGCCACTTCGCCACCTCGCAGCCCCACTCCGTCCTGTGGTAGAGGTGTCACTGGAGGTACCCAGCATCTCGTTCTGCATGCCCGAGGACACTGAGGATGCATACGCTGCATTGGTGTCCGCAGATGTCCCTTCCCCTGGGTCTTGCCCTGCAATGGCAGAACACACCAATCACCATCGTACACATGCAGTCGTCCACGCCCAACCCCCATCCCCACACCACTGCCCCCCCTGCACCCGTCGCCAATGCCACACCCCAGGTGCCACTGACCTGTTGTGTGGCCATGGGCCACAGCATGTGGGCTGTGTGCCACCATGCTCACCCGTGCCACCACCTATCGCTGAGCAACACCCATCTGTGATCGGCATCCACCTCATGCCCTGGCAGCACCACCATGCAGAGCCCCCCCATGTCCCAGCCACCATATGGGTGCAGTGCACATTGTACATACCAGTGTCAGGTGTCTCCTGATGCACACTGTTCGCACCTCCAGGCCCCTGGTTTCAGTGTGTGTTTCCGGTGGCGTCCCCATTATCTGACTCCAGTTGTGGGCTGCCCACCTGTGAGCTCTCCAGGATGAATGCCGGTGCTGTGGTTGGCCGTGTGCCTAGTATGGAGTCCAATTTGTCATAGAAGGGGCATACCATATGTGCACCCCCGAGCGTCTATTGATGTCCTTGGTTTTGTGGTACCACACCTTCATCTGCTTTATTTTGTCACGGCATTGCTTTGCCGTCCTCTCCACGCCATTCTCAAACAGGTAGTCCAATATCTTCTGCTAGACCTTGGTGTTGTGCCTGGCACCAGCTAGCTCCGCCTGCACTTTCTCCTGTGACCAGAACTCCACCAGCAATGATGTGGCCTCATCTGATCAGGTGGCACCACGGTATGACATGGTTCCAGCTGGCACGCAGCACAGGGTGGGTGGTACCATACTGCTGTAGTCACCAGTGCCTGGGTCACAGGGCATATCAGTTGACATCGCTCACAGGCTGTGCTTGAGGGTCAGGGTGGCTCTGCAGTGGTGCCGGGGTGGTGTGGTCTGGCACTGTTGTACTGTGGGGGTTAGCTTTGCACCTCTGGCGGCTGCTGGTGGCCTACTTCCCACCTGTGGCACATGGGTCTGTGCTGTGGTCTGTTTGACTGCCGCCTGTACCCTGCTGTCATTGTGCCTTCCAGCTGTGTCCCACTGTTTGCCCTGGGACCATCAGTGTCCTGCTGGCAGGTCCTGCTGTTCGGCTGCCCCCCCCCACTGGGTTCCCAGTGTTTCCCCACTGCTCCACGCTCCTGTCTGTGCCTCCGCTGGTTCGGGTGCTAGGTTTTCCACCATTGTGCTGGTTCTGCTCCCGTACCACCGCAGCCCTCTGCGGGTGTTCAGTCCACACATGCAGTCTCCTTCCGAGTTCCTCGGCCACCACCCCTGCCCTCCCAGCTTTTATTGTGCTGCGCTTTGCATGACAGTCTGCTGGATGACCGTCGGCTACGTGGTGGAGCGTTTAAATGCACACTGGTAACGTCACTGTTCTGCAGCCGTTACAGGAACTGTTGTAGAAACCACCTCCCAACAGGTTTCTGTAACGGTTGCAAACTGGCCTTCTGTAACTTTACAGGTGTAAACGCAATCTGTTGCGGTAACGTTTTACACCCTCCGTAATGTTACAGAGGCTAAGTGTGGACAGGGCCTAAGATGAGCACTGGAGTAGCAATAAGCTAGGAGCTTAGAACAAAAGCCCCAAAAGACAAAACCAAAACACACAAACACGGAAAACATGGAACAAAGGCCCAAAACAAAAACAAAGACACACAAAAAACACAGAAAGCAAGGGCAGAAAGAAGCACACAGCCATAGGCAAAATACAAACCAGAAGTAGGAAAACAAACACCAAAGTCCAGCACAGACAAACACAAACAGCAAGGCGGGGGGGAAGGCTCCTGGGTACGCCCCAGCCAGCTCAGAAGACAGACCAACAGAGCCTCTGGCTGGCAAAGAAAAGTGTTTCAGAAGGAGGCTGAGAGGAACTGCTTATATAGCTCAGGAAGTGGGAGTGGCTGGCTGCTTGTCCACTGAACTACAGGCCCAGCCTTCCAAATATGTACAAAGTTTTCCATACATTTAAAATTACTGAATAGATTAATTTCCTGATAACAATGTTCTTCAGGATACAACAAAACAATAGCAGTGTGAAAGTGTTATCATAAATTCCCTCAAATTTCTCTTAAAAGTGAAAAATTAAAATCCAACCCATTTTCACTTCAGTTATTCAACAGTATCGGTCCGAAATCTGAGAAGAAATGCAGTTATTTTTAATTTAATATGACTTTCACTGTATTGCTTTGTTAATGTCTTTCTTAATAATCTAGTGTTTTGCACTTTCACAAATTTATTATTCGATTCCATCAGTGCTCAATATTCAAAGGCCAGCTCTTGTGGAGCGTGTACTATACAATCAGATTGTACAACATGTGTGTATGAGAGCTCAGTCTGCAGCCGGCTTTGGTGGTGTGTGGAGGCTGTGCTGGTCGCTGGCTCTTGGGGTTGGGATGGGGTGGGGAGCATGGTGGTGGACAGTACCTGCCCAGGTGGGGGGGTAGGGGGTCTACTTGACCACCAGAGACTGCTAGATGTATGATAAGGGCAGGCTGGGGTTCGGGGGGGGGGACCGCTTGACCACCAATGATACCTGTCTGTTCAGCTATGTGGGGATCAGGGATAGGGAGGGACCACTAGCCCCCAGGGCTTACTTTTTGTTATCTCTGTGGGGATTAGGGATAGGGAGGGGCTGCTGGACAGCCAGGGATGTCTGTTTTTTTTTTTTTACAGTGAGGGGATCGGGGTTAGGGAGGGACTGTTGGACCACCAGGGATGTGTGTTGTTTTACACAAGAGAGGATTGGGGCTAGGGACCACTGGACCACCAAGGATGTCTGTTTTTTACATGTGAGGGGACTGGGGCTAGGGAGAAACTGCTGGACCACCAGGGATGTCTGCTGTTGTACATGTGAGGGGACTGGGGCTAGGGAGGGACCACTGGAACACCAGGGATGTCTGTTTTTGTACAGAGGAGGAGTACGGGGCTTGGTGGGGGACATGGCCCAGCGCACTCGGCCGATGAGCGGCATGCAGATGAGCCCATAACTGGCACGTAAATGGCCCGTTAGCATCGCGCAGGTCCAATGGGCTCATCTGCATGTTTGGGTTGAACATCGCCCATACAGGCCGTAGTGTTAACCAGTGTGTGCCATGCTTTACTCCCATGGGCGGTCTTCGACCTGGCACTCTGGTAGCACAGCACACAGCATGGCAACCACTGGCTGCGTGCCACACTACCATGGCCCAATATTCAGATGGATAGTGCAGCCAGTTCAGATCATATGAACATACACAATTTCCAGCCGAAACAGGCCTCATGGTCTATCGAATCTGCTCGAGTGTGCAGCTAGCACCTCATCTTGTAGCTGCCCCCAACCCCCCTCTTCCCAGTATCTCTTCTCTTTACCCTATCACAACCCCTCTTGAAACTGCCAACCGTCTGACAGGACACAATCTCATCTGGTAAGGTGTTCCATTTGTTCACCACTCTTTCAGTGAAAAAATGTCTCCTCATCTCCCTCCTGAATCTTCCCCCCCTCCAATCTCAGTCCATGCCCTCTTGTGTCCTTCCCCCTTCTCATCTGAAAAATACCATCTGCATTGGTTTTGTTTATCCCCTTCAGATACTTAAAGGTCTTGATCATATCCCCCCATCTCTCCTCCAGCGAATACAAATTCATCTCTCCCAGCCTGTTCTCATAGGGCTTGCTCTCTAATCCCTGTATTTTTGTGGCTCTTTGCTGCAGCCCCTTCAACAATCTGATGTCCTTCTTCAGGAATGGGTGCCAGTACTGCATGCAGTACTCCAAGTGGGACCTAACCAATGACCTCTACAGGGGCAGGATAACCTCGCTCCTTCTGGAGGAAATCCCTCTTGCAATACACCCCAGCATTTTGTTGGCTTTTGCTGCCGCCTTCCTGCACTGAGCCAAGTTGTTCATGCTCCCTGTAATGATCACACCTAGGTCCTTCTCCTTTGTGGAGCTCCCCAACTGTACCCTATTCAAGTGATAATCCCTTCCCTGGTTCCAGGCTCTGAAGTGCAGAACCTTGCACTTCTTGGTGTTGAACCCCAGCTGCCACATTTCCATCCACTCCTGCAGCTTAGTCAGGTCCTCCTGCAACCCCTTCCACCCCTCAGCATCTTCAACCACAGCTCCCATCGTGGTATCTTCTGTGAACAGATTGATCCTGCTCTGGATCCAATGTGAGATATTTGCAATAAAAATCCCAAACAGCACCGGTCCCAGTACCGATCCTTGTGGTACCCTGCTCGTAACTGCTCTCAGTGACGAGAGGTTCCCTCACCACCACCACCACCACCACCACCCTTTGCTGCCTTCCCTTTAACCAGTTTGTGATCCATTTCAGTATTTTGTGGTCCTGCCCCCACATATTCCAATTTCCCTCCCAACCTCCCATGTGGCACTGACTCAAAGGCCTTGCTGAAGTCTAAATACAGGACATCCACTGCATGGCCCTTGTCCAGTTCCTGAATCACCCAGTCGTAGTACTCTACAAGGTTTGTCTGGCAGGATCTGCCTGCTACAAACCCGTGCTGTTGACCATCCTGGAGACTGTTTTCCTTTAAGAAGCTTACTAGCCTCTCTTTTAGGATGGTCTCCATGGGCTTTCTCACGATCAATGTAAGGCTCACTGGCCTATAGTTTCCTGGTTCATCCTCTGGGCCACTTTTATGGATGAGCACCACACGGGCTATTCTCCAGTCCTGTGGTACACATCCTGTGGCCAGGGAAGTGTTGAACAGGTTGGTCAGTGGCCCCACCAGGACCTCTGCCAACTCCCTTAGTACCCTAGGGCGAATGGCACCAGGTTCAGGTGCTTTGTCCACCTTTATTGCCCTCAACCCATCTAGTACCCTGCTCTCTGTAATCTCTACATCTGTCGCCTCCTCCCTCACCCACCCACCCACCCCCGGTATCTGCCCCCTTCTCCTACGTGAATACAAAGCAGAAGTATTCTTTCAGTACCTCTGCCTGCTCTGCCCTTTTCTCCACCCACCACCCCCATCCTTCTTAATCCTCACCAGCTGATCCTTACTCCTTCTTCTCTCTCCAATGTAGCGGAATAAGTCTTTTTCTCCACTTTTGATTCCCTGTGCCAGTCTCCGCTCCTTGGATGCCTTGGCTGCCCTGATCCATCTGGTAACCTCCCTGGACTTCTCCATGTACATATCCTTATCTTCACCCCTCCCTGATTTCCAGTACTTTCAAAATGCTGCCCTCTTGGCCCTCACCCCTTCCATAACCTCCTATGTCAACCAACTGGGTTTCTTTGCCCTTCCCTTCTTGTTTTTCTTCCTAGTGCAAGACTCCATAGCCTCTGCTAGCCCTTTGTTTATGATGCCCATTTCTGGTCTGCATCCATGTATGGTTGCATACCTGCCAGGTGTCTGCCCAAAATTCCCCCATCTTCTTAAAAGTCTGCCCCCTGAACTCAATTACCTTTGTATCTGTGGCCCCTGCCCCCCCCACGTTGAGCGTGAACCACACCGAACAGTGGTCACTCCCACCTAGTGATTCCTCCTCTTTCAGATTCCTTACAGCTTCCCCGTTATCCAGTACAAGGCCCAGAGTCCTTTCTAACCTAGTCGGCCCTTGGACCAGCTGAGTCAGAAAGCTGTCTTGAAATGCTTCTAACAGGACCCACTTCCCTGCACTCATGGTGGATGGGGTGCCCCACTCCACCCCCGGTAGGCTGAAGTCCCCCACCACCACTGTGCTCTCCTTCCTGCAGACCTTCCTAATTTGTACAGCTAATTCCATATCCAGGTTACTTCCCTGAGCTGGTAGCCCGTACATCACCTCCATCCTCAGTGTCCTAGTCTTTGCATCTTGGAACTGCATCCATAGTGCTTCTGTCCTCCCCTTCCTCCCTTATGCACCTTATCCCCTCCGTTACGTAGATTGCCACTCCCCCACCCCACACTCCCCCTCAGCCCTATCCTTTCCGGATAACCTGAAAACTGGGATCATCATATTCCAGTCCTTGTACTGGGTGGCCCACGTTTCTGTGATGGCCGCAATGTCCACCTCCTCCACCACCAAGAGAGCCTGTAACTCTGCTGTTCCATTCCTTAGGCTTCTTGCATTCAGTGAGACCACACTCTAGCCTGACTCCTCCCTTTCTATACCCCTATTCTTCCCCCTCTTTATCCCTCCCTGTGCCACTTCCCCACTGCCTTTACCCATAACTATGGGTGAGCTCACTAGGCTCCTCTTTCTGGACCCTTTTCCCATCAGCGGTCCCCTCGCAACCCCCCCTCCCAGTTTAAATCCATCTTTGTTGATATATACCCCTCTATTCCCCGTTTTAGTACTCCCTTCCCCTCCCTGCTCAAATGTAACCTGCCCCCTGCATATAGGTCACTATTGCCCAGGTTCTGCCCCAGTCTGACACTAATCCATACTCTCTGATACAGCACCAATCCCATAGCCACTAACTGAACTCCTCTATCGTTTTTTTTCCTCACTCTACTCGCACATGGTACCCAGAGTACCTCAGAGAACACCATCAACCCCCCATATCCTCACACTGCTTACCCAAATCCTCAAACCTCCCCTTTACCACCTCTACCATCTCCCCACCAAGTTGTTTGTACCCACATGCATCGCTATGTGAGGCTTCTTCCTTCTCTTCCATGCACACTTGAGAAATGCCTGCCCAGCCCTGCCTGCGGTCAACCCCAGAATAGCCTCGACCCGGATACGACTGTGCCTTTCTCCCCTTCCGCCCTATCTGACCCCTTTCAGTACATAATCCCCCAGCACTAGTACCCCTCATCTTCTTGTCCTGCACCTCCCTCCTCTTGTTTTCACTGTCTGCATTTCCAGAGTCCACACTGCCCTGCTCCTTATTATCTCTATCCGCACCATTTGCAACTCCTACATCTCTCCCCACCACTTCATGCTATCTGTTTCAATATGGCACCAGAGCCAGATGGCCCTATGTATACCGTGTGACCTTGAGCAAGTCACATAACTTCCCTGCGCTCCCAGGTCATACCTGTAAACAAGCTTTCAGCTTAGTGTGCTACTCCTAGTTAAACAATTGGAAGAAAATAAAAATGTTAAAATGTTCAAAATAAGGGCCAGAGAAAATGATGTTAGATTAAACATCAGAACAGCCTACCCAGTGCAGTCTATCAAAAGGGATAGCACTTAGCTGAGATACACTAACAGGATTCCTTATAATTCGGGTATCATCTTCCAAGTCAGAATCTCTGGTTCCTTCACGATTCAGCAGGCAACCAGTGTGTTTTTACGCCCAATTCAGGGCATCTGCTGGTTCTGTAAAAAGAAATACCTTGCCATGATGGATGATGCATAATCTGGCTGGGAACACCACATCAGGCGATATAGCTACCTCTCTCAGAATGGCGCGAGCATCGTCAAAGTGCTTCTTCTGTGCATGGCATAGCTGAGGTCTGGGTAAATATGGACAGGCTATCCATCATATAATAATGTCTTAGTCTTAGCAAGGGCCAGAATGAAGTCTCTTGTACCACCCCCATTAATAATGGCAACTATTGAGTGAGGGGCCTCCGGACTGTCCTGCTTTCCATGGGGGAAGGGGGGCTCGGTAAACTTTTTGCAGTACAATTGGTCTGCTGTACACTGCATCCCAGAATTGTTGCTCAAACCAGTCCCACAGAAAAAGCAATAAATGGCCCTGACTCTTCCAGCATACTGATGATCCGGAAATTGGCAGACCTGCCTTCGTTTTCAAGCGTTTCCAGCCAGATAGCAGTGTCAGTGGCTCAGCAGGTTGCACACTTGCCTTGGAGGCCAGAAAATCAGAAGACTGTGGTTTCTATCCCCACACCAGGCACTTGGGTTAAATACCAATACTAATACTGTAGTGCAGCACGAGGGTGCCGCTGCACTCCTGAGGTGCCATCTTTTGGATGAGACATTAAATCGAGGTCCCATCTGCCTGTTCTGGTGGTAGTTCAAGTGGATGTTAAAGATCCCATGGCACTTTTTGAAAATAGTAGAGGAATTTCCCCGCAGTCCTGGCTAAATTTCTCCCATTCACTAAAAATATCACCAACAGATTAATCTGGTTCAATGTCAGTTGGCATTCATCTGTCTTCCCCTCCTCTGGACACAACTGAAAATAGGCAGAATTGTCTAGTCCTCCTTTCCTGGTCAACAAAAACTAAATAAATAAAATGTAAGTAGTGATTTCCTTTACTAAATTTGACGCAGCCCCAAGTGCCACATCGGAGCATTTGGTAGCTCCTATAGTCTCCTTTTTCTGGCTATAGGCGGAGCCCCTACAGCCATATCACTTTAGCTTGAAAAGGGTTTTCAGTGGAACACATTTTTCGTTGTTTTCAGTGTATCCTTCCATAACACTGCAAATCCCTATGGCAGTTAAAAAATACTCCCTTCTTTCTGTTTAGAATGATGGACACAGAACTCAAAGCTGTTTTTCTCTGAGAGCAAATGTGCACACCTTTGAAACAAATCTAAATATCTTTAAAACTATTCAAGGTGCACAAAAACAAGCAGCATGAATGTTGTTCAGGGCAAAAAGACCTTTCACATGAGGGTAGTCATTAATCTGAATTCTTTATATTCTGTAAAATATGGTCTTCCAAACAACCTCATTTTTTTCCTACGTGAACAAAGTAGGAGTCATGCCAAACAAATGTAAATATCTCGGAAAGTATACAAGTTACCAATATACAACTAACAAGAAAGTTGTTCAGAACAAAATTACCTCTCACATGAGGGTAGTCACTAATCTGAATTTGATTTTTTTAAAATATAGCCATCTGAAAGGCGAAAGCTGTGAAGAAAAATTAAAATTCAGGTAATCAAATGGCCATAGTTAAAAAAATATAATTAGTGCAGCTTAATGAATAGGCTTATTTGAAAGGTATTTTTGTCCTGAACAACTTTCATACTGTTGGGCTATGAGTAACTCCTATACTTTTAGAGATATTTATATTTGTTTGGCATAACTCCTACTGCATTTCTGACAGCCTGATTTCTGAAACCACTACGATGAGACCAGAACATATGTTTTTTTATCTTGTCCTGCCTAATTTAACAGCAGATCCTGAAGTTATTCTAGCAATGTAGAACACTTCAATGGAATTCTTTAGTTCTTAATATGAAGAAATAAACAGCTAGAAATAAAATGATCTGTTTTTTGGGGGCACATTAGATCTTTTCAGGATGGGATCATGTTAAATCGTTTCAGGAAAAAAGCAGCAGATTAATTTTAGTAATTATTAGCCAGAAATATCTATATGTGAAGCTGCCACTGACCAAATAGGGGGAAGAAGGAAGACACAGAAGAAAACAATGCTCACACACATAAAGAAGACTTGGCTATCTGTGAAAACTTTCAGAAGCAAATGGTTTGATATATTTTAGGCATCTATACTGCACCACTGATTTTTTCTTTTATTATGTCCTCTTTGGCAATGTCTACTATTAAAACACATTAAATGTATAGTTTACTAAATCTTGACCTTGGGATAACTCTTGAATGACTCCTAAATATGTTTTAAGCCATTCCCTTTACGGGAGGTCAAGACCTATGCAAAAGGTCAAGTGTTATTTTTTCATATTTTTTTTACAAATTTCCAAAGTAAAAGTTTGGAGAAATAGAAATGTATGTGTAACTAATCTCCTATGCATTTTCAACTCAGAGAGAAGTTAATATTTGCGAAAAATCAAACCCAATGTTTATACAGTTTTGTTCTAAAGTTATTTCATTCCAAATCTTATTGGACAGTCGAGTGTTATTTTTTCATATTTTGTTTTACACATTTCCAAAGTAAAAGTGTGGAGAAATACAAAAATATGTACAACTAATCTCCTATGCATTTCAACTCGGAGAGAAGTTAACATTTGTGCAAAATCAAACTCAAAGTTTAAATGGTTTTTGTTCTAAAGTAATTTTATTCTAAATCTTATTGGACTATTGATGAACTGAGCAAAGAAATGTTTAGATAAAACAAATTGATGACTCCAGGATTGGGAGGTCATTAAAATTGCAAAAGGTCAAATTACGAAACCTTAAATGCACTCATTAAGACCATTCTTCTTAGTGTGTAATTATAATGAATTAAAGACATCTGAATATAGACCTACAATTATACAACCATTAAGATACACATTTTTTTGAAACAGAGGAATGGTGCAAGGCTGCCAAAATCGTGGTGATCTCACTGCTTCAATGCTTCAGTGTGCATGGAACAAACCAAAAAGAGGCATAATAAAAGCTTCTATCTTCTCAGAAAAAATTATATTTTATTTGATTTAACCTGAAAATACAAAATAGCAATAAGGAAGCAAAACAATCAAGAGGAGATTTCAGCATTCTCCAACCATACATTGAAGCTGAGCCATAATGAAGGCTTCTATTGTCTACAAAGCAATTATATATTTTTTTGATATATTTAATATTCTGTATCTAAGTAGACTCTAGAAAAACAGTTTATTGGGTGTTTGGAAACAGGCAAATGCAACCAGACATGGAAGGAAGTCAAAAGAGAGTATCAGTTGTGGGGGCTAGTAAATAGTCAAGGAGCTCGCTTGACCATTCCAACAGGGGCCATCCACCAACACTACTGACCACTGGTGGACACTGGTAGCAGAGGAGGAGCTGGGCAAGTGCTGTAAGCAGTCAGTGTAGGAGGAGACGGAGGTAGATGATAGGCTGCCTGCCATAGTCCAGCTCTTGTTTTAAATCTCTGGTGGTGCCTGAGTGGCTGTAGCAATCATCTGTGCAGCAGTCCTCCATCTGAAGGGATTAAGGAGACTCAGTTTAGCTGTCCTGTTGTATTCAGGCGGGCTTGAGCTCCATTACAGCAATAGGTTCGACTGTAGCCCTGGACCCCCAACTCTACTACTTGTACAGGACTGACTGTTTGAGAGTGACGGATCCTCGCTGCTTGCAAAGGAAGTGGAAGGAGTAGAATTTGGTGTTCATTTGTGTGCTGGGGCAGGCGGGGGGGGCTAGCTGGGCTGAAGGAGAGCCTTTAAGTGTAAGGATTGCATGTGTCTGAATTGTTGTGGATTGCATGAGAGTAGGCAGCAGAGTGTTCAGGGTGTTCAACCCCCCCCCCAAAAAAAAATTATCTCAGAAATTTTCAAATTTCTGTATTTTATTTTCGGTTGGCTCAGGCTCAGCTGCTGAAACACTCAGTGTCTCAGCAGTCTCCATAGCAGTTGGAGCTAGCTGCAACACAATGTGCATACATGGGACCATTGATGGCTAGGGGAGATAGAGGCATCATCAACAGAGAGAGCTGGAGAAGCCTGGTGAGGCAGACTAGTGAGCATGCTGTTGTGCTGCGTTGTCTGTACAGCGCCGAGCAAGTTGTGGTGTCCCATTGACTGTCGTGGCGGTAGAGTAGGACTGTGCTGCTCTTCTCTAGCCTCAGTTGAACTGTGTAAGAACTTGAAGTATGGTCTACCACAGAAAGAACAGACCCATCTGGGCCGAGCTGCGAGTAACACACGGCATGTCTTCTTCACTGTGGTGGATGCTGGCTGGACTGGTGGTGTGGTCCAAAGAGAAGACGAGAGGTCGAAGAAAAATCTGCCCTGGCCTATGGCCTATAGTCCTGTCTTGGGAGGGGAGCGACTGTTAAGGCAAGCCAACAGGAGGATAATCAGCAGAAAAGTGGTGAGTGGAGAAAAGAATAAAAATTGATTCGGAGGAGGGGACTTCTCTCATTCAGAGGTGGTAAGGGGTATTGGTATCACCTCCCAGGGCAACCCACTCATTACATCTCAATCCCACCGATGTTCTGCCCAACTTGGAGCTTACCATGTAGAGTGGGAATAGGTGAGGAAAGGCAGATGCCTGACTGACATCTTTGTCTCTGTCTGTTGCAGGGTGCTCCAATGTGCAAAGATGGAATGGGGTTAGGAGTACTCTCTATATGCAGAGGTGGGATGGTGGTAGAGGAGGAGTGATACAAATGTGTGGAGATGTCCCAATGTGTAGGAGTGGGATGGATGGGGAGCAATGCTCCTTATGTAGAGGCAGTGGGATGAAGCAGTGGATTGCTCCTCATGTACAGAGCTGATATGAAGTAGGAGGAAAGCTCCCCATGTGTGGAGGTTGAATGGAGGGGGAGGAGTGCTCCCTGTGTGCCGGAGGTGGGATGCAGTGGGATAAGTGCTCTCCATGTGGGGGAGCTGAAATGTAGTGGGAGAAACACTGGGGGGGGTCAAGGGATCAGTGCTCACAATGTATGGAGGTGGAATTGAGGTACAGCAATGATACCTGTGTGTGGAGATGGAATGGAGGGACACGTGCTCTCCATGTTCAAGTTTATTCTGAAGGGATAACATCCATTGAGCAAGCTCATTTGCAAGGAGGTCCCTTGTACAAACAATGATAAAGACAATACATGGTGTGAGACACAAAAAGTAAGGACGCATAATATAAATTAAAATAAAGCAATTTTCTTTACATTGGTATATACAATAGATAAAATAGATATTGAATTTATAAAAGCGCCATTTCCTGGGACTCTGGGTGCTGTACAATACAAAGAGTAAACAACAATATAAAATCATACACCAAAAATGTACGTAAAATTCAACTAGGAGCAGATTTAAAATGCCTATCCCACTAATATCAAACAATCAATAAAAGCTTGCTGGAACAGGTAAGTTTTTAGGCCCTTCTTACAGGCTTCTATCGAGGGAACCTCCTTTAAATAGACTGGAAAGGAGTTCCACAAGTAGGCGCGGCCACTGAGAATGCCCTGTCCCCAGAATGCCGCAACCTAACCCGGGGGACTCCAAGGAGGCCTCCCCCAGCAGAATATGTACAATGTTGAATTCAACAAGGATTGAGACCAGATATAATTACATAAAACACTATATCCACAATGTGGAAGAGGGCTGGAAAAGGAGAATTGCTCCCCATGTGCAAAGAAGGCATGGAGGAGGAGGAGGAGAGCTCTCTTTGCAAATGTGTAATGGAGGGAGAGGAGTGCTCCCCATGTGTGGAGGTGGGATGGGGGGGAAGTCACTTAGGGGCCACCACACTGGATCTCACTCCAGCCTGTGTGTGAAACTGTTTGAAATGGGGACAGTTTATGATGGTGCAGATGTGCAACTCACATCTCTTCTCTGGCTGCTGTAAAGTATTGGGTTGAAAGATGGCGTTCAAGAGGGGACACCAGTCACACAGGAACATCCACTGTATCCTGCTCCCCCCCACCCATCCAGCAGAGTGGGAACAGTTGTGAAGGGGCAGATACAAGATCCACATTTTTATATCTCAGTACCTCAGAGTGCTCTCCATGGGCTGAGCACCTTAGGTGGGAGAGCCTCTGACTGAAACAGAGTGTTCTGCAAGTGTAGGGTGCAGCGGGGACAGATATGAAGGGGCAGATGTGCAACTTGCATCTCTATCCATGGCTGCTTCAGGGTGCTACCTTTGTGTGGAGGTGGGATGGGACATCATTCTCCCACAGCCACCTGCCTGGAGCCCACCCAATGCCAGTTCCAGCTTTCATGGAACTCAGATGAGTGAAGATGGACAGATGTGTGAACCACATCTGTCACTGGTTCCTGCAGAGTGCTCCTAACATGCAGGAGGTGGAACGTAAGGAGAAAATGCTTCACATGTGCAGAGATGCGGAATGGTGTGTTGGGTGCCAATGGCCTCGGGCCACTCAGTGGATCTGGACCACAGCCCCATTTCCACCTATCTGGAGCCCACCAGGCTAGAGAGAAACAGGTGTGGTGTGGCAAATGTGCAACTCATATTTCTATCTCTGGCTGGGGCAGCCAGTGTGCAGTGGTAGGACGGTTGTGGAGGGGGCATCAATCACCAACTTCTGCCAGGCTGCAATCAGCTATTTGCTTTGGGCTGCCCATCTGGAGGTCACCTTGACACTGTGCCAACCTGTGTGGAGTGGGATGGGTGTGGAGGGGAAGATGAGTAGCCTACATCAGTCTCTGGCTACTGCAGATTGTTCCATACAGTATGTGCTGATGTGAGCTGGACGTGTAGGGGGCAGCAACTGCCCAGGGATGCCCATCCAGTGGCCACTCTACACTGTGCTTGTCAATGTGAAGGGGCAGATATATGACCCACATATTTGTCTCTGTCTCTGTCTGGGTGCTCCTCTGGTGCAGTGGAGGAACAGATGCAGCAAGTTTGTTTTACAGTCTCTCTCTCTCTCTCTCTCTCTCTCTTTCTGACCTCCCCTCCCCCACAGCAAAAGGAAACCTCTGCAGCACTGCTCTCTGTCCCAGTCACTGCACTCTTGCTGCCACTTTCTCTGCCTCTCTGTATGAGCTGTCCGCTTTTACTGGGCTTCAGAAAGACAAACAGAGAGTCAGATCGACAGTAAGGTGGCGGAAGAGTGAGTGGCTATAAAATGGATGGCAACTGAGCTCGGTCGCGCACTGTACTACACTTCTCTATTTTGGGGGTTGGGGGTTGACACTGTCTCTGACTGGAATGGATTGGACTGCACATATATGCTGCACTGGAAGCGGCTCTTGCTGTTGCTGTGTCTGTCCCAGGGGGGTGGGGGGGGGGAGTAGACACTGCTAGGTAAAGAGCCACCCACTAAAATAAATATTTGTTCAGTTGCAGGTCTGGGAGTCACTGGTCATCGTGGTTATGGTCACTACATTGCACTGCCCCCAATTTCACACTGCCAAGGTGGTGCTGCAATAGTGACAGCCTGTCACCTGGTAATCACTCTCATTCCGCTTACTCGACACATCTCAGCAAGTTGTTGTCACTGTTTAGGGTCTCTCTCTCTCTCTCTCTCTCTATACGCTCTGTTCCTGACACTGGTGCCACTTACAACCTCTTTCGATCCTGCACTCTCTTTTGGGGGGGGGGGCGCACTACTGCCTCTCCTTCTCAGTGTTTGTTCCTGCAGCCCATGTCTCTCTCTCTCTCCCCCCACAGTCCAGGGTTAAGCTACAGCTCTGCAGACAATGCTGCCTCACTGCTCAGCACTCTTGCTCTGAGCGTGGGGCGGGTCAGTGGCTACCGTCACAGAGTGCAATGCTCAGGCTGGGCATTGTGGCACAGATGAAACACTGAACAGAGAGGAGCTCAGGGACAAGAACATGCACTCTCATTCACACACAGACATAAACAAGTTCAACGTGGATGTCTGTCGGGGGAAGGATAAATTACATTTATTTGTTCTTTATTGCTAGGACTGTTTACTGCTTATGGCACACAGAGAGGGGGATGCAGTGTACGGCTGGGTACAAACACCTGCAGGGTGAGTGGGGAGACAAACAGTAAGATCAGTAAGGACATGAATTAAAGAAATGAAGCACTCTCATTGGGGTGGACCAAAGGTGGTCCATTAGTAAGGAAGGAATACTAATTGCCACGGATGAGTCTGTTAGGCTCAGGGGGAAGAACACAAGGGCCAAAGCGCCCAACTGGTTCCGTTCTGGGGTTGCCAAGGCAGTAAAGGAAAAGAGGTTGGCCTATAGAAAATTCAGGAAGACCAAGAGAGAGGTGGATAGGGAAAATTACTTAAGGTTGGCCAGTGAGGCAAGTAAGGAAGTCCGGCGAGCAAAGGCACAGAAGGAGCTGCAGATAGCTGAGGGAATTAAGAAGGGGGAGAAGGCTCTCTTTCACTATATAAGTGAGAAAAGGGACAAGAAGGTAGGAATTGTTAGGCTTAAGAAAGGGGTAGAGTGAGTGGAGGATAATGAGGGAAAAGCAGAGATACTAAATGAATACTTCTGTTCCATTTCCACCAGGAAGAAGGAAGGACCAGTGCCTTCAGGAGGGAAAAGAGGAGCAGGGGGAAGGGAACACAGATGTAGTGATAGAGGAGGCTAGAGTGAGGGAGGGGCTGCTGGCATTGAAGGTGGACAAATCACCAGGCCTGGTATATCCAAGGGTACTAAAGGAACTGGCTGAGGAGTTGGCAGGGCCACTCAGAGACCTATTTAATAGTTCACTATAGTCAGGCATGGTACCGCAGGACTGGAGAACAGCACATGTAGTGCCCCTCCACAAAAGCGGTCCCAAGGATGACCTAGGGAATTACAGACCAGCCAGTCTGACCTCCATTGTGGGCAAGCTCATGGAGACCATACTAAAGGAAAGGCTGATAGAATATCTAGAGGAGCAAAGGTGCGAGGCAGCATGGGTTTGTGGGGGGGAGGGGAGATCATATCAAACAGAGCATAGAATGTTGAGCTCAAGCTCGGTTCAGACCTCTGTCTGCTGCACTCTGAAGTGTAACCGTCGGATTCTTACGAGCTAATACTAACTAACTACACCTGCTAGGTGGAAATTGTAAATTTACTAGACAAAAGGCAACCAAATATTTTGAGTCTCAAAAGACTCAAGTCGAGAACTCCAAAAACTAAGTAGTAAGCAACATAACAATCAAAACAAAATAAACACAACCCACTCCTCCTCTCTATACAGAAGGGAGTGCTAGATGTACCCCTGAGGTGCAGCACTGTACCTGCCAGCCCACTTCCCAAAAACCAGGTTCTAAGAGGGGAGGGAGGGAGGGAGGTCAAAATACAGCAAGACTCCATTAGAAGAAACACAATTACTAAGGTGAATCATTTTTTCTTCAAATAACATGAAGTCTTGCTGTATTCTGACAATATGCAGACTATCAAGCAGTACCTCCATGGAGGAGTGACTGAACCTATTTTAGGAATAGGCTCTGCAGTACTGCTGTACCAAACCTAGCATCACTCCTAGCCTGGATATCCAGGGAGTAATGCTTGGTGAATGTATGGACTGTTTTCCAGGTGGCTGCTTTGCATATTTCTAATAATGGTATATCTCTGGCAGCAGCCAGAGAAGCAGCTGTATCTCTAGTCAAATGAGCCCTCAGGCCTGAAGGGGGTATTTTGCCTAGCTTCTTATAGCAGAATTGTATTCAAGAGACAATCCACCTAGCAATAGCCCTCTTAGTAGCAGGTTTGCCCTTTCCCACTTCACCATAAGTGAGAAATAACTGATGACAGTCAAACCTGAGTGCCTTAGTGTGCTCAATGTAGTAACTAAGTGCCCTCTTAACATCCAAGCTGTATAATCTCCTTTCCCCTGAAGAAGACAGGAAGAGACATGGACTGATTCAGATGAAAATCTGAAAGCACTTTGGGTAAGAACCTCCTGTTAGTTCTAAGGACCACCTTATCTCTATGGAATGAGATAAAATCAGGCTCCACTGATAGAGCTTGTAACTCACTGATACACCTGGCAGAGGTAATAGCTACCAGGAACACAGCTTTCCAAGTCAAGTACTTAAGTTCTGCTGAGGCCAAAGGCTCAAAAGGTGGTTGCATAAGCTGAGCAATGCAAACATTAAGATCCCAAGCAGGAGTAGGATCCTTAAAGGGAGGGTTGGTATGGAGCAATCCTTTAAAGAATTTACAGAAAACAGGATGAGATGCTGGTGAGGAAGCCTTCCCCACTGACATAAATGCAGAAACAGCTGCCAAGTGTACTTTCAGAGTAGCTGTCTGAGGACTAAGCCATTAAGATGAACCATATAATCCAGAACTGTAGCCAAATCAGCAGTATCTGGAGAAATCTGCTTATTGGAACACCAAATGCTGAATCTTTTCCATTTGGAATTATACGTTTTTCTGGTGGCAGGTTTTTGAGAGGCTTTTAGAATATCCAGAACTCCCTGAGACAGATGCAGGCTTGCATATTCTAACTCTTCAAAAGCCATGCCTTGAGGTTGAGACTGAAGGTTGGGGTACCAAATCCTCCCATGAGAGGAGGTCAGCACATTGTGATTCTTGGGAAGAGATAGGTGAAGATGGACTGCTAGAGACAGCAATAGAGGATACCAAGGCTGCCTGGCCCAGTTTGGAGCAATCAGGATCACTTTGCAAGATTGTGACCTTATCTTGACCAGAACTTTGAATAGCAGAGGAAATGGGGGAAAGGCATATAGAAATTTCCCCTCCCAATCCAGAAGTAGAGCATCCAGGGGGACTGAGACCAAGACTGGGGGTATACAATAGAAGAGAGGAAGTTGATGATTGTCTGGGGCTGCAAAGAGATCTATCTCTGGAGTGACCCACCTTGAGAAAATCACTTTTAACACCAGGGGATCCAGGGACCACTCGTGATGGCCCTGAGAAATCCTGCTCAGGGCATCTGTTAGCACATTATCCTTCCCTGGAAGGTGGACTGCTACCAGAGAAGTCTGAGGGGAATAAGCTAGAGACCATAGTTTCATGGCTTCCATGCACAAGGCCGTAGACCGAGTGCCTCCCTGCTTGTTGATGTACCACATGGTGGTGGTGGTGTTGTCTGTCCTGACCTGAACCACGTTGTTCTGTACTGAGACCGAGAAAGCTTATAAAGCCAGGTACACTGCCCTGAGCGCTAAAAGATTGATATGAAGTAGAGACTCCTGAGGGGACCACACCCCCTATGCTGTGAGTACTCCCAAGTGAGCTCCCCACCCCAGGAGAGAAGTATCTGTAGTTAGTACCACAGAATGAGACTGGGTGATGAATGGGACTCCTTATCTGAGGTTGTCCTAATCCAACCACCACTGGAGAGCCTGGATCAGAGTCTGAGTCACTGGAATTAGTTTGGTTAGAGAATCTTTTTTTCTGAGACCAAAAAGCCCTCAAGTGGAACTGGATGTCCCTCATCTGAAATATGGCCTCCTGTACCACTGCAGTGGAAGCTGCCATGTGGCCCAGGAGTTGAAGAAAATGCATTGCTGGTCGAGACACCAGAAGGCGAAAGGAAGAAGCCATGTTTGTAGGGACTTTTACCCTAGACAGAGGAAGAAGGCTCTTGCTTGGACAGTGTCGAACTCTACTCCTATCAAAGTCAGGAGCTGCATTGGTTCGAGAACTGACTTTGGAAGATTGAGGAGAAATCCTAGAGAAGTGAGCAATTGCTGGGTCACTTGCAGTTTTGACTTGACTTGGTCTGGAGACTGCACCACAATGAGCCAGTCATCCAGGTATGTGAATATGGACATGTTTTGTCTCCTTAGAAAGGCCACTACTACTGCTAGGCATTTTGTGAACACCCTTGGTGCTGATGTTAGTCTGAAGGACATTGCTCTGAACTGATAATGACCTGAAGGCAGTTTGAACCTGAGGTACTTTCTGTGGGAGCACCTGATGGGAATGTGAAAGTAGGCATCCTTGAGGTCCAGGGAAGCTAACCAATCCCCTGGCCTTAGAGAGGCAAGAATTATTCCCAGAATCACCATTTTGAATTTTTGGCTTGACTACGTGCTGGTTTAAGTATCTTAGATCTAGGATGGGCCGCCACTTCCATCTTTTTTGGGGTAAGGAAGTATCTGGAATACAGACCTTTGCCCCTGTGTGTAGTAGGAACTCTCTATGGCTCTGAGAGCCAGCAGAGAGGAAACCTCTGCCTCTAGGGCAATGGTTTTCTAGATGTTTGCAAGTGGAATAGACCTGACCCTCAGCTTTGGAAATTTTTTGAAACTGAGAGCCAGTCCCTGGCTTACTACCTCCAGGACCCACTTGTCTGAGGTAACAGACTACCAGGCCTGGAAGTAGTATGGCAGCCTGCCTCCTACTAGAAAGGGGGAGTCGACCCGGGCTGACAAATCAGGGTGTGTGTTTGGCAGGAGCCTTGGACTGAGAAGAGGATGCAGCCCTGCTCATCCCCCGTCTGCCTCTCCCTCTGAAGAACCACCTCTCAGGAAAAGAAGAGGAGGCCTGTGCCTGGTAGAAAGGCCTGTGAAAAGGCCTGCCCCCGCCCCTAGATTGCTGCTTCTGAGGAGTTGCCTGCCTTTCCTTGGCCTGTGCACTCCTGTAGGTGGTCCTATATTCGTCCATCTTTTTCATGTAATTCTCTGTCTGCTCCCGAAACAGACAACTACCTACCACAGGGAAATCCATGGCCTCAGCCTGGGTGTCCTGTGAGAGGCTAGCACATCTGAGCCAAGCAAATCTCCTAAGAGACACAGATGTAGCCATGACTCATGACGAAACATCATTAGAGTCCACAGCAGCATGAAATTGGACTTTGGATGCCTGAATCCCATCAGCAGCCACCTCCTCCAGCTCTCTGGCTAGCTGGGGGAAGCCTGTTTAACCAGCTCCAGAACAGTATCCCACCTGGACTTCTGGTATCTGGCTGTGTAGGCCATGTAGTTTGCCTGCCTGAGTCCCAAGGAAGATGCCAAGTATTGTTTCTAGGGATGTGGATATGTTGTTCAATCCACATTGTCTGGCAGGTTCCTTGCCACTTTAAATCTTGCCGGAAGGTCTTCAAGCTGGCTCCTCCCACCCACCTGTGTGGTAAAACCCTCGGCTCTGCCCTATGACGCCAGATCTTCCTTATCGCTTGGAAGCTCAGGTTCCCTCCTTAGTGCTCTGCGTTTTAGGCCTGGATCCACACTCTTCGGAATTTTCGAAACTTATTTTAAAATTTACAAGACTTTGGTCTTCATCTTCCCTCGCGGTTGCGATGGACAAATCGACTCCTGGCTTCCGTCGGTGCCCGTGTGGGCAGAAGATGTCCTGGTCTGATCCGCACTCCACATGCATCTACTGCCTGGGGCTTGGTCATGACTCGCAGTCTAGCGAATTGTGCAAGTCCTTTTCGGCTTCAGTCTTGGAGAACCACACTGCCAGACTTCTTCTCGGACGACCTGAAAAACAGTATCTGCCGGTCAAGTCTAAGGAGGCCCGTTGGGTGGTGTCTGCGGCAACAGGCTCTGCAGAGCAACTGGAGCAGATGATCGCCCTCAAGGAGGAGGCGACCCAGGCCACTTCTTCTTCCTCCTCGGCCGCGGCATTTATCCCACTCTCCTTGGGCTCCTCCTACACGGCTTCGTTTAAGGAGCTTTGCCAGTCCCTCTCCACCACGCGAGAAGGGCCATCGGGATATTCCAGTTGGTTCAAGAAGAAGGACTCTAAAGGTAAGTTCTACCGTCAACATTCGTGGGAGCGGGAGAGATCCCCTTCACCGGACTGACGACTCTCAACTTCGGTCGAGGTTGTGTCAGCGGCCACTGGCTTCACGGTGACCCTGTCAGGTCCGCTGGCCAAGACATCCGTCGACGCGGTCGAGATTTTTCTTGACCCGTCAGACGGTTTGTCGACTAGAGAAGCCGACAACCCTACTTCACTGGTTCCCCCGGTGGAAACCAAAGACTTGCCTGTGCCTCTTGTGCTGGAGTCCCTGGTTAAGATCCCTGTACCGAGAGAGAAGCGGGTTTCCCCCATCCCCTCTCTGACCCACCCTCGGAAACCCCGAAGATCTTGGTCCTCTTCCAGGTCCAGCCGGTCCTGCCGACGTTAGCGGTCTCGGCACCATGGAAAGCGGCGTCGCCGCTCATCCTCGTCGTCCTCTTCAGAGGATAGGCTCCGGCGCAAGTTACGTTGGCGCTAAGAAAAGTTAATGTGGCAGCAGCTCTTATTGTCCAGTAATAAGCCGACTCTGTCTCCTTCTCTAGCCATTAAGTGGCTGTCACCAGAATGGCCGAAACAACACCTCGTAGTGGTTGAGGAGCCGATCCCGGCACCGGTTGTTCGTCTGAAGCCAGCTGCTTCACCCACTGTGGTGAAACCTCCGCCTCCACAACAGAAGACTGGGGCCTCGACCAAGGATTCTCGGTTGGGTCAGGGCTTGCCCCACAGATTGTCGGTCACCCTCACTCCTGATTTTCCTCGGCAGGTGGAGGGTGGCTCAGGCGCCCGCCAACTGTTTGCAGGCTCTTCGGAGTCTGACGAAGACTCCTCCCTGTTCTCCAGGCCACACTTGACCTGGAGTCCGCGGGGCAGTCGGTGGACGAGAGCCCATCCTCATTTTTAGGTTTGCTTCGGCTCATCTTGGAGTCCACCGGGATGCAGCTCAAACCCGTTTCAAAATGGGCCAAGTATCCCCTCATGGAGATACTGGACCGAGGGGATTCCCCTCCGGAGGCCTTTCCTGTGGTCAAAGCCATTGTTGGCCCGGCCCTAGAGTTGTGGCAGTGGCCAGCATCTTGTCCCCTGCCTTCGGCCAGAATGGCTCAAAAGTACACAGTCCCCGCCGGCTCACTCTCTGGTTTCTCAGAGCACCCCTCTGCAGGGGGTTAGTGACCAATAGCGTTTTCTGGTGCTCCGGGAATGCTCCGGACGTGGACAAACCGCCCGATAAGGAATCCAAGAAGCTGGATTACACAGGGCAGAAGGTTTACACTGCTTCCTCCCTAGGCCTTTGTCAGGCTAGTTGGGCCGTTCTGATGGCACATTTCTCCCACGCCCTTATGGATTCCCTGGATGAGGTGATTCCTCATCGGCTGACCTTCAGAAAATGGTCAAGCAGGTCCAGGATCAGGGAAGGGCGATGGCAAAACAGCAGCTCCAAACTTCGTTGGACATAGGTGATTCTTGTGCCTGATCAGTAGCGGCCACAGTGGCCATGCGCTGCAGAGCTTGGCTGAGGATCTCCACCTTCACGGTGGACACCCAGTACCAGCTGGCAGACATTCCCTTCCTGGGCACCAACTTGTTCAGGCCGGGGGTGGAAGGCCATCTCCAGAGGATTGAGAAGTTCAGTGCCACCTTGGACTCGGTCACGTCTGCCCAGAAGGACAAAGGCCGCCAGCAGCAGCGTAAGCCCTTTCACCCTTCCACCCCTGCAGCACGTCCGGCCCAGCAGCACCAGCACCAGTCCAGCAGACATGCACTTGGCACCCTAAGGCCAAGTCTGCCCCTTCCTCCAGTAGGAAGCCTTGAAGCAAGGGTCCAGGAGGTCCCTCAGCAGGCCCTTTCTCCAGGCCTGCCCAATGTAGGGATCCTCGTCACTCCTCCCCAGGTTCCCCCCATGGGGGGACTTCTCTGTCACACATTTTCTGCCTGGTCCGCTATCCCCATGGACTGCTGGGTGCTAGAAGTGGTAGGCAGGGGTCTGCCTCTGGAATTCGAGCAGTTCCCTCCATATCGAGCTGTCGCCCCACGGGGGGCAACGGGTTCAGCAACCTCTCTGTCGGCTCATCGAGCTGACATTGCTCTGCTCCTCCAGAAGGAGATGATCAGTGAGGTGGCGGACCCTCCTCCAGACCCAAGGTTTGTGTCCAGATACTTTCTGGTCCCAAAACGGATGGGGGGCTAGCGCCCCATTCTCTACCTGCATGACCTGTACAAGTTCCTAAGGCAGCGCACCTTCAGGATGGTCACTCTGGCTCAGACCATTCCATCCTTGGAACTAGGAGTGTGGTTTTGTTCGCTGGACCTTCAGGATGCGTTCTTTCACATCCCAATCCGTCCGTCTCATCAGCGATTCCTCCACTTCCAAGCAGAGGAATTTCTTTACAAGTTCCAGACCATGCTCTTTGGCCTCTCTCCAGCTCCCAGGGTCTTCACCAAATGCATGGCAGTGGTGACAGCATTTCTTCGGCACCGAGGGGTCTGGGTGTACTCTTACCTGGATGACTGGCTGATTGCAGCCCCCTTCAGGCTGGAGGTGGAGCGGTCCAGGGATCTAGCCCTCCAGGTCTGCTCTCAGATTGGCCTCCTCATCAGCTAGGCCAAGTCAGAAATCGTGCCATTGCAGGTGATTCAGTTAATTGGGACAAAGCTCGACTCACATCGAGACAGAGCCCGGCTCCCAGTAGACAGGGCCAAGGTCCTTTCCTCCTTTGCCCAATCATTTCTGGTTAGGAAATTTCGCCCTGCCCGGGACTTCCTGCGCCTTCTAGGCCTCATGGCGGCCTGCACCAGCGTGGTCCGTTGGGCCCACTGGCATATGCATCCCCTGCAATGGGGGCTGGCCCGCCAATGGTCACAGCGCTCCGGTCCCCTGGACCAGCCAGTGACGGTGACCCAGGAGATGTGGGATGGCCCACAGTGGTGGCTCGTTCCAGTTCATCTGCAGGAGGGTATCCCATTTGTCCGCCCCGAGCCAACGGTCACTCTGACAACCGATGCCTCTCTGATGGGTTGGGGTGCCCATCTGGGGGAGCTCAGGGCCCACGGCCTTTGGTCCCCTCAGGAGTCTCGATGCCACATCAACCTGCTGGAGCTCCGACCGGTGCATCTAGCCCTCACCACCTTTGCTCCGTTTGTACGCGGTCAAGTGGTTCAGGTCCAGACGGACAACACCACAACCATGTACTACCTCAACCGACAGGGCGGGATGCACTCCTTGCCTCTGTGTAAGGAGGCTCTCCGCACTTGGTCCCTCGTGATCAGCCTGGAGGCAGATTTTCTAGCCATCCATGTGGCAGGAGCCTCCAACAATCTGGCCGATGCCCTCAGCCGGATAGGCGCTGCATCTCACGAGTGGTCTCTCCTGCCGGAGGTAGTACAAGATCTGTTCTCCCATTGGGGCACCCATCAGGTGGACCTGTTCGCCTCCAGGGAGGATGTGAAGCTGAGGATGTTTCATGCCCGCCCCTATCAGCAGGGCTTGCTGCAGGGGGATGTCTTCTCAAGGCCGTGGACCCCAGGCCTCTTCTACGCCTTCCCTCCATTTCCCTTGATCCACAAGGTGCTTCTCAAAGCAAAGAGGGACAAGGCACAGGTGATTCTGGTAGCCCCAGACTGGCCCCACCAGTTCTGGTACCCAGATCTCCTCAGCCTCAGCTCCAGGCTCCTGAGTCGGCTTCCAACCCACACAGACCTGATCTCAGTCAACAAGGGAAGGTTCTCCATCCGGACCTTCAATCCCTGCACCTGACGGCCTGGTTCCTGAGTGGCTAGAATTCCAGGTTTTGGGTGTTTCCGACGAGGTCCTCAACGTCATTGAGGCATCCTGTAAGGAGACAACCAGAAAATGCTACGCCTTCAAATGGAAGAGATTCTCCATTTGGTGTCAGGACAAGGGGTTGGACCCTTCTTCCTGTTCCTTGGCTAGCATCCTGGACTATCTGTGGTCCCTTTCTCAGCTAGGGCTTCAGTCAACGACCCTTAAGGTGCACCTGGCAGCCACCTATGCTTACTGGGCATTGGCTGGCAAGCAGTCGGTGGCACAGGAGAAGGTGGTCGGGCACTTTTTCAAAGGCCTTGATCACATATCCCTTCCGGTGCGAGAATCTCCACCTCCGTGGGGTCTACTGCTGGTATTGGCTAAGCTCATGGGTAAGTCATTCGAACCGATGCACAGGTGTCATATCTCCCACCTGCCATGGAAGACCGCCTTCTTGGTGGCTATTACATCAGCCAGAAGGATGGGAGAGCTCCAGGCGCTTTCAATCGAGTCTCCTTATCTGGTTTTCCACAGAGACAAGGTTGTCCTGTGCCCCAACCCGAAATTCCTTCCGAAGGTGGTGTCAGAGTTTCACCCTAACCAGGTGTAGACTCTGCCAGTGTTCTACCCCAATCACACCCTGGAGGCCAAATATAGACTCCATACTTTGGACCCTAGAAGAGCACTCTTATTATGAGGAGCGGACGGCTGAAGTTCGGGGAGAGGTTCGCCAGCTGTTTGTCACCTGTGCTGAAGCTGCAACTGGCAGACCTGCAGCCAAGCGGACGATAGGCAGGTGGGTCACCTCCTGCATAGATCTCTGCTATAGGTCGGTGGGCATGGAGCCTCCCAAAGGGATAAGAGCTCATTTTACCCGACGTAACACTGCTTCTACGGACGTCCCTATCCAGGAAATCTGCAGGGCTGCTACCTGGAAGTCAGCACACACCTTTATTTCCCATTACCACATTGACCTTGAGTCACGTCGGGGTGCTGGTTTTGGGACCTCGGTTCTCCAGTCCTTATTCCCTAAGTAGGGGGTGCGAGCCTTGCCTCCCTCCTCCTGGAGAACTGCTAGGAGTCTGCCAGACAGTGTGGATTGAACAACATATCCACATCCCTAGAAATACAGGTTACTCACCTGTAACAGGAGTTCTAGGTGTGGTATATGTTGTTCATCCACACGACCCACCTGACCTCCCCGGCTTTGACGTGCAACCTGGCTTCCAGTGGGCTAGATCTGGCATCATGGGGCGGAGCTGAGGGTTTTACCACACGGGTGGGTGGGAGGAGCCAGCTTGAAGAACTTCCGTCAAGATTTAAAGCGGCAAGGAACCTGCCAGACAGTGTGGATGAACAACATATACCACTCCTAGAACTCCTGTTACAGGTGAGTAACCTGTATTTCTTGGCCATAGCATCCACCTTCCTAGAGTCTTTATCTGGGGGAGTGAAGCCAAAGGTATATTAGCCTTATCACAGGCTGCAGCCTGCATGACCCCAACATGGCTGCACTGTTGGAACAAGTACTCTGTAACTGAGCCTGACAGCATATACCTTCTGTCCATTCTCTTGTTCACAGGAGGTAATGAATTTGGTGTCTGAAGTATTTTTTGTGTCTGTTTCCCAAAAGATTTATGGAGGGGAGCAGACAGCCTTTTGGACTTTGGGATGTACATCATCTCTACATAGTCAGGCTCTTCTTGTTCCTCAACAGCTTCAACCAGAGGGAGCTGGAAGGTCTCTGCCACTTTTTTGTAAAACAAATAGTGGGAAGGAGACTTAGAACACCTAGGAGGGGAAACACTGGAAGGCCTGTCTGGGGAGATGCCCGGTGCAGTGGGCTCATCCAGGCCTTCCACACCATGATGATGATCATCATCATCAAACCTTCTTCCCCCTCCAAATCCAGTTCAAGGTAATCATCCAGACAATATTTCAGAACGGGAGGAACCAAGCACCTACCCAGCAGCGCCGGATCAGCCGGAACCAAACAAAGTGATTCCACTATATCAATCCCCTGGCAATTTCTTTGGCGGTCGGTCATCACAGTTCTGGATCTGAACCGGATGATTTCTTTTTCCTTTTTGCCGGAACCAAACCCTCAGGATCGGCTCTCCTTTTGCCTGAGGGAGTATTGCCCAGGTCAGTGGGCACTCCCTCAGGTTCGGTCGGAACCGAACCGGGCTGACCATTTGGATCAACTGACTTCTTGGCCTCCTTTTCCCTAAGCCTACCCAATCTCTTGTCCAAGGTGGCTTTCAGGAAATTCTTACAAATTTGGCAGTCTGAATTGAGGTGGTCAAACCCCAGACAATGTAGGTAGTGTGAGGGTCTGCCTTAGCAAAGGCATCCCCACATTCATTACAGTGCTGAACCTCAGTGGGCCCGGGTTTTTCTTTTGGGTTTCTCAGACGTAGCCATCCTATCCACTTACCCTTTAGCTGCTTTAAAGTCAGGCAAGACACCCTTATTGGTTACCAACCATGTTATGGGCTGTGGAAAAAAACATTTAGAATCACGTTGTTTTTTTTTTAGACCGATAAGGACTGGTAGCTCACACTGTACAAATATCCAAAGAATTTACAACTAAAACTAAAAATCAATCGGTTCCAGCCGGACCGAAAGAAATGTTTTACAGTTTCCACACAGAGAAAAATAAACTAATGTCCACTACCTACAACACTTACTGTACCGCAGACAAGGATCAGAACTGAAAAATTATAAACTTCACGGTTTAAAACTGACGTTTTACTGAAACCGAACCAACCAGCGAAGGAGATTTCTCCGGAGCGACTGTTCAGTTAGATGGAGTAAAGAATCTGATGGTTACACTTCAAAGTGCAGCAGACAGAGGTCTGAACCGAGCTCAAGCTCAACATTCCATGCTCTGGCATAGAGTTAACTCTTTCCTCTCCGGAGAGCAGTTCAAGTGCTGGGGCTAACTGCATATTGTCAGAATACAGCAAGACTTCATGTTTTTTGAAGAACCTGGGAGTGGTGATCAGTAGTGACCTGAAGCACGCCACACAGTGCAAGAAAGCAGCAGCAAAGGCAAACAAGATGCTTGGATGCATATCTAGGTGGATCAGTAGTAGGAGAGAGGAGGTTATACTGCCCTTGTACAGTTCACTGGTAAGGCTGCATCTAGAGTATGGAGTTCAGTACTTGTGCCCACACCTCAGAAAGGACATTAACCTGCTGGAGAAGGTCCAGAGGAGGGCTACAAAGACGGTCAGCAGGCTAAGGTATACGAGCAGAGGTTGAGGGCACTGAACATGTACTCCCTGAAAGGAAAGAGAGAGAGAGAGGGGGCATGATTGGGACCTTCAAGTACCTGAAAGGGATAAATAAGGTTGATAAGGAGAGTCTCTTTAAACTGAGTGGCAACCATAACACAAGGGGGCACAGTTTTAAGCTAGAGAGTGGGAGGTTTAAGAGGGAGGGTCAGGAAGCACTTCTTCGTAGAGAGGGTGGTGGACACTTGGAATGCGCTGCTGGAAGAGGTCATCTCATTGAGGGCAGTGGGAAGCTTTAAGAGAGGCTGGGATAGGCATAGGGGGAAGGTAAAGCTCATGGGTAGGGAGGATGGGAGGAGTTGGGAGGGAGGGCATGTACATTAGCTCAAGCTGTAGACCCTGCAATACGAGCAGACTTGATAGACTAAATGGCCTTCTCCTGCTGGCTTCTTCGTATATTCATATGTGCATATTTCTTTAAACTAGAGAATGGCTTCCAGCTGTAAAACTGTGACTAGTGTCACAGTCTGGTTGCATGCTCATTGGTCTGTCAGGGACAAGCCCACCGTAGATTGCTGTGCACTGGACTCGTTCATGACACACCTCTGAAATGCTGTTCTACCACAAGATGTTTCTTGTGCACGTGCAAGGAAACATAAAAAACTATAAAGAATTTAGATTAGTAACTACCCTCATTTGAAAGGCCTTATTGTCCTAAACACAAAAATGTAAAATAATGCACTTGGAACACAGAAATCCAGGAACAGAGTACACATGGGCAGAGTTGTATTGACAACATTAAGAAAGCACACATTAAAAAAAAGAGCTTTTACACACAGTTGATTACTGTTTAATAATATTATGCATCTATGGCTGCCACTGTACATCTGATGCAAACCCATAATCACGTTACTCACTTGAAGCGAGGGGGGGGGGTGTTGAGGCTATAACTTATTCCTTGTTTTTGTGTTAAAGGGATCAGTTTCTTTACAGCAAAACAAGGAAAGGTATCATTTCTAAATGTGCAGATGAGCATGGAGCCTACTTTTTTTCCACAGCATGCCACCACCAGCAGCTACCACTTCAAGAATGCTACTACCCCCAAATACAATCAGGGAAACCAGAAGTAGTCTACCAGCACTGAGATTAATATGGTTAAGGCACATCTGCCAGAAATTACTGCTTAGAAAAGAATGAGAAAGTGATTGTGATGATGAGCAAGTCCCAAACTAGATCTCCAGTTTTTTAATAGACTCCTCCTGAGTCTGACTTGTACAGCTGCATGAGCCAGCTCCATGGATGTTATGTCATCATCAGATTTCTATTAGAGCACTGTGGAAGCATGTAACCAGACCGCTATCTGATATGCTGCCACAATGCTCTGACATAGTTTCCAGTGATTCTGTTTATGCAGCCCTTCCCCTCCATGGGCTGCATAAACATACCCACTTTCCGGCGCACTACGTTTCCATTCCTCAACTGCAGCAGTGATGGCCACCATGTACAACATGGTGACATTGACTTAAACTGCGCATGCATGACTGTCGTGCATGCATAGTTATGTCAGCACTGCTATGTTGAACAGGGCTGACTACAGGGCAAACTGCACATGTGCGAGTATCACGCATGCACAGTACTGTAAGAAAAAACTACTTAACATAGTAATCTTATTTCTTCCAAGGGAATTTTTCTGTATTTTGACATATGCAGTATGGTCGCACCATAAGACTGCCCTGGAACCTAAATGGTTAATAGAACCAATGCTAATCATGGAATCTTAGGCATGAGCTCGGTTTTCAAACCACTGTCCCTGGTAACCATTCTACAACTGTCAGATTCTTACGGACTAAAGCTAAGAACAAGCTTTCTAAACTGTAATAATTAACTTAATTTAACAGCACTGAACACCAACTATTCCCCTTTTATTTTTAAAAAATGTGGGCCACACCAAGACTCAAGTCACTAAGCCCAAAAAAAGAAAGAGCCGTAGGATTTGAATGACGTGAACAGCTGTAGTGCAGTGCCCATAGGTTCTAGTAGGGGAGGAAGGGTGGGAGCTCAGAATACAGTAACATTCCCTTGGAAGAAACAGGATTACTATGATAAGTAATTTTTTCTTCTAACCCCAGGAAATCTTACTGTATTCTGACATATGCAGACTAGCCAAGCAGTACCGTTGGAGGAGGGTAGAGAACCTATTTAGGAAACAGGCTCTGTAGTACTGCTATGCCAAACTTGGCATCAGTTCTGGCCTGGGTATCCAGGCTGTAGTGTTTGGTAAAGGTGTGAACAGTTTTCCAGGTAGCTGCTTTATAGATTTCTAATAAAGGGATATCTCTCGCAGCTGCTACAGAAGCAGCTGTACCCCATGTAAAGTGGGACCCAAGGCCTACAGGAGGCCCTTAACCCACCTTGCCAGGGTGCAAAATTCCTATACCTTAGGTGCCCCAGGGCAGGCACTTTTGCTTCAGGACACCCACAGCTGTTTAGTGCCTGCCCCTTTGGGCACCTAAGGTATTAACAAGTTCCGTTTTTTTGTTTCCCAGGGGGCAGCAGAGTTCCGTTTTGTTTTGTTTTCCCGGGTGGGGTGAGGGGGGCGTGAGGGTGCAGTGCAGCTGAGTGTCTGAGTTCCGTTTTTTGTTTTGTTTCCTGGGGGCCGTGAGGAGTGCTGACATCTCAAGAGCGGATCACGAGTGTGCTCGTCGGGATGTCAGCTGACTGAATCCTTGCCTGTCAGAGAGAGGAGGAGAGAAATGACACTCAGCCAGTGGGAGGAGGCTCTTCACTGCTGAAGGTGGGCTACAGATGGCACGTTCACCAATCGGTGATGGATTTGTCCGTTTCGCCCGCCCCTCCAGACAGTGAGACGTGAGGACTCACTACAGTGCGCCATTCTTTGGCTTTGTTCTAGCAGGTGCGGTAGCCTGCTGGTCGCGGGGTGAAACTTTAGAGGCTCAGCAATAGCATATTCTACCGAAAACCAAAAGCTCTTTTACAAGCTCTGTTGAAAAAAAAAAAAAACTTCTGCAGTGTGAAGGGGGGATTGATAGCTGGTACACAGGAGAGGAGTGTGTTTGTGAGACCACGAGGGTCTCTCCAGTCAAAAGTAAAAGCTCTGTTGGAAAAAAAAAAAAAAAAACTCAAACTGCAGCAGTGTGAAGGGAAGGGGGATTGATAGCTGGTAACCAGGAGAGGAGTGTGTTTGTGAGACCACGAGGGTCACTCCAGTCAGAAGGGAGGGAGGGAAATCTGTGCCAGGAGAAAGAACTGCAAAGGGAACAAGCTTGATAAAAAAATAAAGTAGAAAGCAGCAAACTTAAGTAGCAGTCCTCCTGAAGCTAATCTGTTTCTGTAGTTGGCTCAGGCTGACATTAAAAAGATTATTCATTCTGTGCCTGTAATAGGAGGGGAAGGAAGGGCAACTACAGTCTCTGAGGCAGTAATAATTTATAGATCATGCTGCAGCAAAGTGAAGGAGGAAGGGCCAGGGCCAGGGGACTACTCAGTTTGCAGACCAGTCTATTTTTTCATTGCAGTTTTATAATCAGTCCCAGTCTCAGCCTAGTAGTACCTGGTGAGCTTGCACGGAAAATCTGCCTTTTACAAATGTAAACTACTACTGCAGAGACTAACTATACCAGTGCGACCTAGTTCCAGTGGGATTACTGGGTCAACTAAATTCAACAACAATAAACAAACTACTATAAAAACAAACAAACTACAAACAAGCTACACTGTGTGGACTATCTAACATCTGAATACTGTTATAAAAAAAACATCTCTTAAGCTTTTTACAAGCTACGCTGTCTGTGTGGACTATCTAACATCTGAATACTGTTATAAAAAATCTCTTAAGCTTTTTACAAGCTACGCTGTCTGTGTGGACTATCTAACATCTGAATACTGTTGTAAAAAACATCTCTTAAGCTTTTTACAAGCTACGCTGTCTGTGTGGACTTAAGACTATCTAAAATCTGAATACTGTCTACGTTTGTCATCAGCTGTTATAATAAATAATCAGACAACACAGTGAGGTGTTTTTTTTTGTTAAGTTTATTGTTAAAAAAAAAAGACAACACTGTTTTCCTTGTGTTGCTTGCATTTATTAATACTGAGTTACGTAACACAAATAAAATTCTCTAAATCAGTATTCACAAGTCATTGGCTCCGAACAGCCAGGCAGACACCATGAGTCTTTTTAAATTTGGATTTAAGAGAAAGCATCTTGATGAGACTCTGGGAGCTGACTCGGATTCCCCAACACCAAGCACTAGTACCAGTAGTACTACTACAGCCATAACCATACCACCTCCTTGCCCAGAAAGTGAAAGTCTTGTGACCACTAAAGTTTCATCTATTGCTGCTGCTTGTACTGAAACCCCAGTTAAAGCCCCAAAAGTTAGAAAATTTCAAGAATCATGGAAAAAGGGCAGGCAGTGGCTTACCTATGACACAGAAAAATGTGCTATGTTCCGTATATGGTGTCAGAATTATGATAAAAGTCAGAGCAAAAATAATTTTAGAACTGGATGCAGTACTTATAGGGTACACATTATCTCAGCACATGAAGTGTCCGTGGCACACAAAATTGCTGAGAGGGCTTACATAGCAAACAAAACAAAAGTTGGAGAAAGACCAATAGAGAAGTCCATACAATTAATGGAACAAAAAGAAATGGACCAAATTACTAAACTGTTCTGTACTGCATATTACGTTGCTAGGACTTGAAAGGCCTTTCAGGGATTTTCCTGGGCTAATAGAGTTGCAAAAAAGGAATCACGGAGATGATGTAATGGGACAAAGTTACAGTAGTGACAAGCAATGCCGTGTCTTTATTCACTACATTGTTCAAGATATTCAAAACACTACTGCTCGTCTTTTAGAAGACAATGATTACTTCTCTTTCCTTCTAGATTCATGCACAGATAAAAGTGTGACAGAGGAGGAGGCATTTACGCATGTGTTTTTTGACAATGGCCTGCCAGTTACAAGGTTTCTTGCATTGAAACCAGTTGGTGTTCCTGATGCTGAAAGCATTGTAAATGTTGTCACTGATGCATTAGAGAGTGATGGTGGTCTAAAGGATGGTGGTTGGAAACAAAGCTGATCAGTGCAGCTTCTGATGGTGCTGCTGCCATGTTAGGATCCACTTCGGTGTCCTTACTCGAATAAAACAGGACTGCTGCCCACACCTCATTGACATACACTGCTGTGCACATCGTTTAGAGCTTGCTGTAAAGGATTCTTTCAAAGACTGTTCCTTTTACAAGTCGGTAGAGCAACTTCTGCTGAACATTTACTCATTTTACCACAGGTCACCAAAAGGTTGGAAAGGCCTACAGGAAACAGGATCACTTTTAAATATTAATGTGGTCAAACCAGTTAACACTGCTGGCACTAGGTGGCTTGCGCACAGAGAACGAGCCATTTCTACCCTTGAAAGGAACTGGGCTGCATTAGTGCCTCACATTGAACATGTCTCACTGACAAATAAGCAAGATCATGGCCAAAAAGCACTGGGACTACTTAAAGTGCTGAAGACTTTAAAATGTGTCATGTATATGAACTTTCTGAAAGTGTTTTTTGGTTATTTATCAGCTCTTAGTCTATGCTTTCAGCAAGAGGATTCCACTGTTGAAAAAGTTCACAGCAGAGTAGAAAGCACAATTCAGAAACTTAATGGTCTCTAATGATAAACTCTGCACCGCATAACAGTTACGCCTGTAAATGAGAATCTAACTCCATTACAATAATGCTGACTTAACTAGTGAAACTAGTAGACACAGATCCGTTCTTCGTCAGACACTGTGCAAGCCACAATTTCAGAGATTAAAAAATTCTTCAAAAACATCACAACACATTGCATCTCGCTCAGTCTTTCAGACCAATGACGTGCTACTAGCTGCAAGAACTTTAAATTTTCAGTCCTGGCCAACATCCACAGAGGCACTTGAAACATATGGAGATGAAGCAATTCAAGCAATTGTTGATCACTATAAAGTGGTCCTAGAGTCTTCTGGAGTTGATGTTACTTTGGTACTGCTGGAGTGGCTAGACTTAAAAAAGCATGTACTGCACTTGCTGTCTGTTGAAAATTGTAAGTCTCTGAAATTGTGGCAGAAAGTGATTCTTGCGGATATACAGGATCAACAATTTCGAAATGTGCTGGCTGTTGTCAAGATCATTCTCCTGATTCCTGTTCACACTGCTGCTGCAGAGCGAGGCTTCTCTCTAATGGGAAGAATAAAAAATGATTGGAGGGTTGGATTACGTCCAGACACCCTTCACGACCTCATGTCTATATCTCTCAATGCACCTCCATAGCTCAGCGAGTATAACCCTGAAGGTGCCATATCACTATGGTGGAAAAATGGCAAACCAAGGCCCACTACCAAAGCTTATGGCTCCAGAACACAGTCACAGCATGCTGCTTCTACCGGCACCAGTGAATGTGATGAAAATGAAAGTGCTTGGTCCAGTGAAGATGACATGTAAAATAACGTAAACAAAGGGGTCAGGGGTGCCATGTAAATAGTCTCTTGGGCATGTACATTTTCTTATCACATGCCCATGTGGGCATGTACTTTTTTCACAAATTTCATACCCTGCACCTTGCTGTAGCAAAATTGGATACAGGCAACAATCCAGTAGGCAATGGTCCTCTTTGAGGCGGGTTTGCCCTTCCCCACTTCTCCATAGGTCAGGAAGAGTTGGGTTCTATCCTGCCTGTGTCACTTCATGTGATCCAAGTAGTGGCTTATAGCTGTTTTGACATCAAGACTATGCAGTCTGCGTTCCCCTGGACTGGTATGGCCAGTGAGGAAAAACTGTCAGTCATGGACTGATTAAGGTGGAAGTCTGAAACCATCTTAGGGAGAGACTTCCTGTTAGTCCCAAGGACCACATTGTCCCTGCATCCTCCTGGCTGAGGTGATGGCTACCAGGAACACAGTTTTCCATGTCACCTACTTAAGCTCTTCTGAGGACATGGACTCAAATGGTGGTTGTATTAGCTGGCCAATGCATATATTAGAATCCCATGCAAGAGTGGGTTCCCTGTGAGGGGTTGCAAGTGCAGTAGACCCTTAAAAAACTTCCTGAATACCTGGTTAGCAGCTAGGGATACCCCTCTTTCCATGGAAAGGTAAGCAGAGACAGCTGTTAAATGCACCTTAAGAGTGGCGGGCCAAAGGCCTAGGGGATGCAAGTGTGCCAGATAGTCCAAAACTACTGGTAAGCCCGCCTGGCAGTGGCCTATCTGTCCCTGTCCACACCAAATTGAAAACCTCTTCCATTTAGATGAATAGATCTGTCCGGTGGAAGGTTTGCTAGACACCCTTAAGACATCTAACACTCCATCTGAGAGGTGTAGGTCAGCATATTCTAAGTCCTCAACAACCAAACTCTGAGTCTGAGGGATTGGAGATTAGGGTACAGAACTCTGCCCTGTTAGAAGGTTAGTAGGTTGTGCCTTCTGGGCAGGGGGATTGGTCTGGAGATTGACAGGGTCAGTAGTAGTGAGTACCAAGGCTGTCTGGCCCAGTCTGGAGCAATGAGGATCATTATTACTGGCTGAACCCTGAGCTTGTTCCGTATTCTGAGCAGCAGGGGAAAATGGGGGTGGGGGAAGGTATACAAGAACTTCCCTGTCCAATCCAACAGTAGTGCATCTAGAGGCACTGTGCCCAGTGTAGGAGGCCTGCAACAAAACAATGGCAATTGGTAAATGTCTGGGGCTGCAAAGAGGTCCATCTCTGGGGTGCCTCACCTTCCGAACACCACTTGCAGGATCTGCCTATTTAGTGACCACTCGTGGTGATTCTGGTTGATCCTGTTGAAAGCATCTGCTAGGACATTGTCCTTCTCTGGGAGATGAACTGCTGAGAGGGAGATCCCTAGGAAATACGCCATATTCCATACTTTCATGGCCTCTGTACACAGAGGGGGTGACCATGTGCCTCTTGCCTGTTTATGCAGTACATTGTGGTTATATTGTCTGTTCTGACCTGAATCACCCTGCCTTGAAGCAAAGGACTGAATGCCCAGATAGACTACTCTGCTAGAAGGGAGGCATCTGTTGTCAAGACTGCTGCTGGTGGCAGCTGGAGGAAAGGAACCCCTTCCCAGAGGTTGTCCTTTTCCTGCCACCACTGTGGAACTTGCAGTAGGGATCCTGTGACTAGAACGGTCTTTGACAGGGAATCTCTTTTCTGTGACCAGTGAGACCTGAGGTGAAACTGAATGTCTCTCACCTGGAATCTTGAACCTGACAATGTTCCTGTTGATGCAGCCATGTGTCCTAACAGCTGTAGAAAATTTCTGCTGGTCTGGGGGTGTGCATCTGGAAGGAGTCTGCCAGCTGCCCCACCCCATGGGAGGGAGGCTCTTCCTCTCAGAGTGCCCAGTTCTACTCCTATGTACTCCAGTTGCTGAACTGGTGTCAGTACTGGCCTTTTCTGATTTACCAGGAAGCCCAGCGTAAGCAGGGTATCCTGAACGGTGGTCAGTGTATCCCTGGCCTGCTGAGGAGACTGGTCTATCACTAGCCAGTCGTCCAAATATGGGGAGACTGTATCCCCTTGTCTCCTTAGGTGTGCTACCACTACTGCTAGGCACTTGGTAAATACCCTTGGAGCAGAGGTAAGACCAAAAGGCATAGCCCTGATGGCAATCTGAATCTGAGGTACTTTCTGTGAGATTGCTTGATAGGAATGCAGCAGTAACATCTTTTAAGTCCAGAGATGCTAGCCAATCCCCTTCCCTGAGTGAAGGGAGGATACTAGCCAGGGTTACCATTTTGAACTTTGGCTTTGTTTTTTGCAGTTAGTTTATGCTCCTTATCCCGAGCAGCACTCCATCTCACCTCATCCCTCAGCCCCGTCTCCCGCTTTCAGTTTACCTGCCAGCTTCCTCCATGGCTTACCCCCCGTGGCAGGGTGCTGGGGAACCCTCAACCTGCCGAACCGGATCCGGTGCTGGAGGTTCCTGCAGTTTGCAGGAGCGGCCCGAGACACTTTTTCTCCTCCATTTTTTCCCCTTAGGGAGATGAGGCATGCAATGACACCCACAGAGAGAGAGAACACACGTGTCCGCACGTACTCCCCCCAGCGTCTGCCTCTTCTCCTCCCCCATTCTGGAGCATCGGCATGCTGCCCCCAAGCCTCCACTAGGGGGCCAGTCAAACACCGACTGCTGGTGACCCCTCTCTCCCAGGAGAAGGAGAGCAGTCCATCAGATGCTTGATCCTTCTCCTTCCCTGCTGACTCCCTGAGGCCTGTGCTTATTCCCGAACACGAGTCACCAGTGTAGTGCGAGGTAAGGCATCCAGCTCCTCAGCCCTCAGCACCACAGGGCTGGCATGGCTTTGTTAAATAGCTGTTTAAAAGTCTGAGATCCAGTATGGGTCGCCACTCCCGTGTTCTTCAGAGTGAGGAAGTATCTTGTATAGAGGCCCCTTCCCTTCTAGCCAAGGGAACAGTTTCTGCTGCTTGTCTTGAGTTAGTTTTGTAACTTCCTCTTCCAACAGAGTTGCTTCTGATAGACTGGCAGGTCTGACAACCTTGCTCTCAGTTTGGGCAGAACCTAGAAACTGAAGGCAAGCCCCCTGGCCCACTACCTCCAGCACCCACTTGCCTGTGGTGATGGGTTCCCAAGCCTACAGGTAGTAGGCCAGCCTGCTTCCTACTGGAAGTGGTGAGGAGGTCCTGACAGACTCCCTCAGGGGTTCTGCTTAGTCTGTGCACTTGGCTGAGTGCTGGGCCACCATGGCTGCTGCCCCTTCTGCCTCTGAAGTACTCTCTCTGAGGTAGATAGACAGGCAATGCCAGTGCCTGGAAGGAGGGTCTGTTCTACCCCTGCTCCCTTTGCTTTAGTACATCTAATTTGTTGCTGCCCTCTCCTATGTCGCAGCACTCTTGTAAGTCACCTTGTACTCATCCATCTTTTTCACGTAAGCCTCTGTTTGCTCACCAAAAAGGATGTGAGCTCGCAAGAAAAATCCAGTGCCTTTGTCTGGGTGTCCTGGGACAAATTAGTTGCCCAGAGCCAGGCAAATCTCCTCCCAGACACTGAGGTAGCCATTTGCTTGTCTGCAACATCATTGGCATCCACTGCCATTCTCACCTAGTATTCAGAAGTCTTCTTGCAGCTATGGCAAAATCTGATGCCATGGGACCAGGTCATGCTCCGAGAGACTTTTTTTTTTGATACCTGGAGACATAAGCCATGTAAGTGGCCTGTCTAATGGCCAAAGAGGCACCCTAATAGGATTTCTTGGCCACAGAATCCATTTTTTTGGAGTCCTTATTCGGTGGGTGTGATGCCAGGGGAATCCCTGCTTTATCACAAGCCGCAGCCTGCACCACCACTTCATGGCTGTGATGCCGAGACTTGGCCACCCAATACCTCCTGTCCATCCTCTTATGCACTGGGGGAATGGAAGTGGAGTTTATAAAATCCTGGAAACCTGCTTCTTAAGAGACTTGTGGATGGGCAGCAACAGTCTTTTTGTTGCTGGCACATCCATCCTCTCCATATGGTCTGGATCCTCTTCCTCCTCTGTGGACTCCTGGGTGGAGAGGTCCAGTGTCTGTGCCACTTACTTAATGAAGGTAAAGTGGGAGGAAAAAATCCTCCACTCCCTTCTTCGGGGAATCAGGACATTGAGGGTCAGGGGATACCTCAGGTTCAAATGGTTCCCAAAATCCTCATGAACTTTATCCTCCTCCTCCTCCTCCTCCCTTTCCACGTAAACCTCAGCAAAGTGTTCAACTGAACTGGGAACTGACAAGGAACCCAGGTCCTGAACCGAGGTCTGCGAACTGAGCCGCTGAACCGATACCGCGATACTGGTTTGCAGCAACTGTAAAATTCTGATAGCATGCGCTATTTCATCTGCAGTTGGAACCGATGTTTTTTCCTTCCTCTTTGTCTCCGTAAAACTTGCTGGTTCAGTGGTAGTGTCTATGGTTCTTTTCTTAACCGAGGAACCATCACCCTGATTAGAGGGTTGTTCAACTGCTTCCTTCGGTTTCTCCTTATGAGAGGAGGAAGTTTTGTCCATAGCTGGGTCAGCAGCCTTCTCAGACATTTTTCTTTCAGTCGGTTCAAACGCCTATTAAGAGTCGACTGAGGAAAAAATTTTTGTTTTTTTACAGATTTCACAATATGCCTTCAGGTGGTCAAACTCTAGGCAAAAAACACAAATTAAATGAAGATCTGTTTTTAAACAGTTCCCCCACACTCTGTACAATGCTGAAAACCCATTCGTCCGGTTCATTCTTGGGTTAGTGACACAGCCAGTAAAAACCCCAAGAAATGGGTGTCTGAGAATCAGAAACACAACCAAATGAATAAAGCTTAAACCTTTATTATTATCATTACTTTTTTTTTACTCTGCAGTTGGTTCAGCAACCACTGAGATAACTAAGCGTTACCCTGGTTTCCCTCAAAAATAACCAAATTAAACAACCAGCCCAGGGAAAGAATAAAATAAATAAATTTACTTTTTAAAATGTAAGTAAAAGTTTGGTTCCCTCCAGATTAAATGAACTGAAAAGAAACCGAAAAACTTACCAGAATAATACTAAATCTAAACTAATTTACCTGTAAACTCAAGGACAGTGATTTAAAAAATGAATAGAAATAAAATTTACTTCGAAAAAATGAGAACATAAAATCTTCAAGAAAGATGAAGGAGGGCTCTCTGAGGCGTCTGTACTAGGCAAGCAGAGTAAAGAATCTGACAGTTGTAGAATGTTTACCAGGGAGAGTGGTTTGAAAACTGAGCTCATGCTTAACATTCCATGATTAGCATAGGTTCTATTAACCATTTCTGCTCCGGAGCAGTCTTACGGTGACAATATACTGCATATGTCAGAATACAGTGAGATTTCATGGGGTTAGAATCACTGTAGCATTAAGTACGGCTGCAGCAAAAGCACCGTATATTTTTTCATGCTCTTGCCACTCCTAAAAGCTCTCCATGGCCATATCGGCTCGGACCAAAATTTGTTATGGACTCCATCGAGGTTTCCAACACCACCACAGTATTTGTAAGGGTGTGAAACTTGTCAGCCAAGCCATTTACCATTGAGATTAATTTGTTAATCTTCTGCCCAAAAAACTCTGGAGAGTTTTTCCGTTGTAGTCATGCACTTCAAGCTACAGGGTACTCACGGCCAATCGTGTGGCCAAAGCTGTCTGAGGAGTTTTGCTTCTGGCTCTGTCCTGGTGGGGCTTTTCCTTCTGAGTTTTACCCATCTCAGACTAAGGACCTTCCAACATCAGCCAGTGTCAGTAGAGATCATGAGCATGGCCAAAAAAAAATATTTTAACACAGACAAATGAATGCAAATTGAAGAGATTCAAACCGATGGGGCCACCTTGCTCAGGTTCCACAGCGCCCACCACCCCCCATCACAACTGAACTCTTTTAATCCTGATCTATACAAAGTTCTAGTATTTAGCTTTATTGTTTATAACAATACTGTTCTTTAGAGATGTATACCGTGCCTTAGCCAATACTAGCATAGGATTTAGGACCTGTGTTTATTTTGGATGGGATTCGCTAGTGGGGGGGGTGGGTAGACTGTGGCATAGTGCAGCCTATGTTTGTATATTTAACATGTCTGGGTTGACAGCATATCCCTGTTTCCAGACAGCTTTCTAAATGATGATGATTAAGGTACTACATATCTAGATGGCTCTCTCACACTTGCAAGGTGTTAGCATTATTTATTTTATTTTGATTTTTTTAATATCTTGGAGAACACCTGTGAGCGGATGCTCATTTGTAGGTTCCATGTCAGTTACAAAAAAAAACTGAACAGGTACATAGCATTACATTACAAGCAAGTGCAAAATTGCACTGGTGCAAAAAGTACAGTTACGTAAGAACTTACCGTAACAGTAAATCTTCGAGAACAGCTCTTGCAGCAGGTTACACCATTAGGACTGAAGCCGGCAGGTGCCAGGACCCCACGGAAAATTTTCTAGCTAGTAGTATTCAGCGGGGATCACCTCCTACGTCGGTCCCACCCCCGACGTCAGGCATAGTACATAAGGAGGTGGTCTCCCATAATCCTCAGTTCTCCCGCCAGAGACTCACGGCCGCTGGATGACATCAGAAGAGGAGACAGAGGATCCGCCATCAAATGGCAAACAAAGAGGCTTTAAATGCCTTATCCTGGGAGAAAGATGTTGCGACTATAACCTACCTCCAGCGGGGATGATGGGAGGGAAAGTACCTGCTGCAAGAGCTGTTCTCGAAGATCTGTAACGGTAAGTTCTTATGTAACTGTACTATCTTACTTTGAGAAATAGCTCTTGCAGCAGGTTACACCATTAGGATTGATTCCCAAACAATACTGGAAATCACACACCATCAGGAGGAGGAAAGGTAAAAATCCTCGAATTACATCGAGCCTAGGACAGAAGTCCCTGAAGGACTGCTAGACCAAAACCTGCTCTTCACCTCGATGCGATATCCAGGCTATAATGCCTGATGAAAGTGTGGACGGAGCTCCAGGTAGCAGCAGCACAAATAGCTGAAGTGGATACATTCTTCAAAGCTGCGAAAGAGGTAGCCACCCCTCTGGTGGAATGACCCTTAACTGTGCCTGGTAGGGGTTTACTGCGCTTCTGGTAACAGAACGTAATACACTGAACGAGCCATCTAGACAGCGACTGTTTAGAAAAGTACAGTTATGTAAGAATTTACCGTAACAGTAGATTTTCGAGAACAGTTCTTGCAGCAGGTTACACCATTAGGACTGAAGCCGGCAGGCGTCAGGACCCCATGGAAATCTTCTAGCTAGCAGTCTTCAGCGGGGACCGCCTCCGATGTCGGTCCGGCCCCCGACGTCAGGCATAGTACATAAGGAGGCAGTCCCGCCAGAATCCCCAGTTCTCCCGCCGAAGACTCCCGGCCGCTGGATGACATCAGAAAGGGAGACCGAGGACCCGCCATCAGATGGCCAAGACTAAAACGATCTTGCTCAGCGTAGGCTGGAACTTACCTCCTCCAAGGGAGAATGGTGGGCAGGAAGGCACCTGCTGCAAGAGCTGTTCTCGAAGATCTACTGTTATGGTAAGTTCTTACGTAACTGTACTATCTTCTTCGAGGTACAGCTCTTGCAACAGGATTCAATAGGACTGATTCCCAAGCAATGGCGCCTAGAAAAACCATCGGGAGGAGGCAATACTGATACCCCAGCACATCTTGAGCCTAGGACAGGAGGCCCTGCAGGACAGCAAGTCCGAAACCCGCTCTTCTCCGTGAGGCGATATCCAGGCTGTAATGCCTGATAAAAGTGTGCACTGAGCTCCAGGTAGCTGCAGCACATATGGCTGACGTGGATACGTTTTTCAGTGCTGCAAAAGAGGTAGCCACTCCCCTTGTCAAATGGCCCTTAACCACCCCTGGTAAGGGTTTCTGTCTATTGTTGTAGCAAAGGGAAATGCACTGGATTAGCCAGCGAGAAAGGGCCTGTTTCGAGACTGTATCTCCCAACATCCTCTCTGCGAAAGAGACAAACAGCTGTTCTGTTTTGCGGTGCTGTTTGGTCCTGGTCAAGTAGTATCGAAGGCACCGGTGAACATCCAGGGTGTGAAGCAATGCTTCTCCTCGATTAGTGTACTTAGGGAAGTACACTGGTAAGTCAATGTCCTGGTTAAGAGTGAGGGTTGAGACCACCTTAGGGAGGAACTTTGGATTCATCCTCAGGGACACCCTGTCCTGGTGAAAAATTAAATAAGGCTCCTTGCACATAAGAGCGTGTAATTCGGAGATTCTTCTCACCAAAGTAACAGCAAACAAAAATAACGTTTTCCATGACAGAAAACGCAGCTCTCAATCTGCGGCAGGTTCAAAGGGTGGCAGCGTAAGCTGCTCCAGGACAAAAGGTAGGTCCCAAGGAGGGACAGGATCCCTGATGGGAGGCCTAAGGTGGAGCACCCCTCTTAAGAAGGCACGGGAAGTATCCAACTGCACCACCGTGCGCTGGCCTATCGAGGCGTGGTAGGCTGAGATTGCACAAAGATGCACTTTGATCGAGGAGTAAGCCAACCCTGATTGAAAAAGGAAGAGCAGGTATTCCAGAACTAATTTCTCTGGACAGTCTAAAGGGGAGAAGCCGCGTGCTTGAGACCACAGGCAAAACCTACGCCATTTCATGGCCTATGTAGCATGTGTCGCCGGTTTTCTGGTGGCAGAAAGAACTTCCGCCACCTCTTGCGTGTCGCAAAATGGCTATGTCTCTAGGAGCCAAGCGTGCAGGTTCAGTGAATGTAAGTCCGGGTGGACTAGTGAACCTTCCTCCTGAGACAGTAGATGGGAGCTGATTGGCAAAGGAAGTGGAGGTTCCTGGGACAGGTGACTCAGAAGCGGGAACCAAATCTGTCTGGACCAAAAGAGCGCTATCAAAATCAGCGTCGTGTGCTCCCTGCAAAGTTTGAGAAGGACTCTCTGGATCAACGGGAAGGGAGGAAAGGCATAGAGGAATCTGCCCGCCCAGGAGAGGGACAATGAGTTTCGCCAGAAAACACCAGGCCCTGGATCTAGCGAGCAAAAATTGGGCAGTTTTGCGTTGGATGGTGACGCAAACAAATCCAGTTCTGGAGTGCCCCATCTGTGAAACAAATCCTCTGCCACCTCTTGTAAAAGTTCCCACTCGTGGACCCTGGCCTGGGAACGACTCACGCTATCTGCGACGGTATTGTCCACTCCGGGAACGTGAACTGCAATGAGGTTTGCGCCATGTCGTACTACCCATTCCCACACTCTCATGGCCTCCCTGCAGAGGGGGTAGGAGTGTGTGCCTCCTTGTTTGTTGAGGTAATACATCACCGCTGTATTGTCTGTTTGTAACAGAAGAGTACTCGGTAGAATGTCCGACTGGAAGGCTTGCTGGGCATAAAGGACCGCTCTCATCTCTAATATGTTGATATGGAGATGAGCCTCCTGAGTAGTCCATGTTCCCTGAGACTTCACCCCATTTAAGCGTGCTCCCCACCCCAGCCCTGAGGCGTCTGTGGAGAGTGTTACCACCGGGGATGGCGCTGAGAATGGAACCCCCACAGAGAGGGTTCCTGGATCTAGCCACCATTGCCAGTCCCGAACCATGGCCCTCGTGATTCTGACTGGCTGCTGCAGATGGTCTTGCCTTTGATCCCATTGCACTTTGAGCATCCACTGGGTTACCCGCATGTGGAGCATTGCCATTGGGACTGTTGGAATGGCCACAGCCATATGTCCAAGCAAGCGAAGGACCAATCTGGCTGGGACGGTCTTTTTCGTTGATAGGTCCCTTATGAGGGACCGGATGCGTTCAGCCCTGTCTTCGGGAAGAAAAAATTACTCACCTTAGTAATGTTGTTTCTTCTAATGGAGTCTTGCTATATTATAGACATTAGCAGTTTGTTCCAGCTCTAGAACTGCCCCTGAGTGAAATGGTTAAAACCATTCCAAAATAGAATTTTGCACGAGAGCAGCTCTATCTGTGTCATTTCAAACTTGAACTGTCAGATCTTACTGAGCCAAACTCACTAAGGTCTGTGTGGAAGCTGTAACTACACTAGCCAAATGGCTACCTAAATAATAACAACCATTGATGGTCCCAACACCCAAGACTCAAGTCAGGGACCAGAAATACTAACACCATTCTAATAATATGAAAATGGAACATAAGTATAATAAAACACACACACATACATACACACCCCAAAAGTCCCAAAGGGGACAAAATGCTAACAGGACATAAGTAGTGCCCACACTAAGTTGCCCGCACCCCACCAAGTAGAGGTTCTGAGAGGGGCAGGTTGGAGGGAGGTCTATAATATAGCAAGACTCCATTAGAAGAAACAACATTACTAAGGTGAGTAATTTTTTCTTCAAACAACATGAAGTCTTGCTATATTATAGACATAACAGAAATTACAGCAGTACCTCCATGGAGGAAGGGCAGAACCTACTTAGGAATAGGCTCTGAAGAACAGCTGTGCCAAACCGAGCATCTCTCTGGCCTGGACATCCAGGAGTAATGCTTGGTAAAAGTGTGTACCGTTTTCCAAGTAGCAGCCTGGCAAATCTCTAATAAAGGGATATCTCTGGCAGCAGCTAGATACGCAGCTATACCCTGGTAGAATGAGCCCTCAAACCGGGGGCTCTGCCCACTTTCTGATAACAAAATTGGATACAAGAGACAATCCACCTGGCTATTGATCTCTTAGTGGCAGGTTTGCCTTTCCCAACTTCACCATAGGTAAGGAAAAGTTGGAGGATTGAACTCAGACCTTTGGTACGCTCTATATAATAACTAAGAGCTCTCTTAACATCCAGGCTGTGCAGCCTCCTCTCACCGAAGAAGTGATCAGTGAAAATACTGGAAGGAGATAGATTGATTAAGATGGAAATCTGAAACCACCTTAGCAAAACTTCCTATTAGTCCCAAGGACTACCTTATCCTGTGGAAAGAAATAAAGTCAGTCTCCACTGACAAGGCTTGCAATTCACTTATGCGTCTGGCAGAAGTGATAGCCACTAGAAAAACAGTTTTCAAGTTAGGAACTTAAGCTCTGCAGAAGGCAGAGGTTCAAAAGGGGTTGCATTAACTCGGCAATACAAACATTAAGGTCCCAAGCAGGGCGGTTCCCGAAAAGGAGGATTAGTATGGAGTAATCCTAAAAAACTTGGAAAACACAGGATGAGAGGAAAGAGGATGACTTTCCTGCTGACACAAAAGCAGACACAGCTGCCAAATGAACTCTCAGGGTAGCTGGTCTGAGACCAAGAATTAAGATGTACCATGTAATCTAACAAAATGGGCAATTCAGCAGATTCTGGGGAAATATTTTTCCCAGCTCACCAAATGGAAAACCTTTTCCATTTAGAACTATAAGTAGCCCTAGTGGAAGGCTTTCTGGAAGCCTTTAGGATCTCAAGAACACCCTGAGAGAGGTGTAAATCAGCAAACTCTAACTCCTCAAGAGCCAGGCCTTGAGGTTGAGGGATTTGAGGTCCGGATACCAAACCCTTCCCTGGGCACAAGTCAACAGATTGTGATTCCTGGGGAGGCACAGGGGAAGATGGACTGTCAGAGACAGAAGGAGTGGGTACCAGGGCTGCCTGGCCCAATCCGGGGCAATCAGAATCACCCTGCAAGGCTGAGATCTGATTTTGACTAGTACTTTGAATAGGAGAGGAAAGGGGAAGCATAGAGGAACTTCCTCCCAATCCAGAAGAGGGCATCCAGGGAACTGAGCCCAGCACTGGAGGCCTGCAACAGAACAGAGGAAGCTTGTGATTGTCTGGGGCTGCAGAAGATCTATCTGAGGATGCCCCACCTGGCAAAAACTATCCCCAGCACTTGAAGATCCAGGGACCATTAGAGATGGCCCTGGGAAATCCTACTGAGGCATCCGCTAGGACATTGTCCTTCCCTGGAAGATGAACTGCTATGAGGGAAGTGTTCAGGGAATAGGCCAGAACCACAACTTCATTGCCTCGGTGCACAAGGCCGAAGACCGAGTGCCCCCGTTGTTGATGTACCACATTGTTGTGGTGTTGTCTGTTCTGACTTGTATCACCTTGTCGTGGACAGATGCAGAAAAAGCTGAAGAGCTAAAAGACAGCTCTGAGTTCCAGCAAATTGATGTGGAGCAGAGATTCCTGGGAGGACCAGACTCCTAGAGTGGAAAGGTCGCCCATGTGGGCTCCCCAACCCAGAAGGAAGCATCTGTAGTGAGAGTCAAGTCGTGAGAAGGGAAATAGAGGGGACCCCCGCTCTTAAGTGCTCTGATCCTGCCACCACTGGAAGCTGGGATCAGGTTCAGATCACTGGGACCAACTTGGAAAGGGGTCTCTTCTCTGAGACCAAAGGTTCTCAAGTGAAACTGAATGTCTCTCATCTGAAATCTGGCTCCTGCACAACAGCTGTGGATGCAGCCATGTGCCCCAGGAGCTGCAGAAAGTGTCTTGCTGGTCAGAGACTGCAGAGTGAAGGAAGAGGCCAGAGCCACTAAATTCCTTACCCTTTCTGTGGGAAGAAAGGCTCTGGCTAGCTTTGCCTATAAAGGTGAGTACCTGGACTGGTTCCAGAACCGACTTTAGTAGGTTTGTAGAAAACCCAGGGAGGTGAGAAGCTGCTGGGTGACCTGCAGGTGAGATTTACCTGTTCTGGGACTGGCCTACAATGAGCCAGTCGTCTAGATAGGGAAAAACAGCAATCCTCTGCCTCCTTAAGTGGGCCACTGCCACTGCTAGACACTTTGTGAATACCCTTGGAGCAGAGTAAGGCGAAGGGCATTGCTCTGAACTGGTAATGACCTGAGGGCAGTTCGAATCTGAGGTACTTCGATGGGATCTTCTGATTAGGACATGGAAATAGGCATCCTTGAGGTCCAGGGAGGCTAGCCAGTCCCCTGGCCTTAGGGAAGAATAAAATCATTGCCAGAGTTACCATTTTGAACTTTGGTTTAAAAGATGCTTGTTCAGATATCTGAGATCTAAAATGGGCCGCCATTCTCCTGTCTTTTTGGTGAAGGAAGTATCTGGAATACAGACCCCTGCCCTGATGAGGGAGGAACCCTTTCTACTGCTCTGAGAGCTAACAGGATGAGACCTCTGTTTCCAGGCGAGGGTCTCTGAAACACTTGCAGGTAGAAAAAGTCTGCTTCTCAACTTGGGATACTTTTGAAGCTGAGAACCAGACCTGGCTTACTTCCAGAACCCACTTGTCTGGTTAAAGAAGCCCAATTCTGACTGAAGTAAGCCAGCCTGCCCCCCACTGGTACAGGAGAATCGGCCCTGGGCACCCCATCAGGGTGCCTGTTTCTGGAGCTTTAGGCTGGGGGTGGGAGCAGGTCTGCCCACCCCTCATCTGCCTGCCTCTGAAGAACCCTCTGAGCATAGGCAGAGGAGGCCTGAGTCTGTAGAAAGGCCTGTGAAAAGGCCTACCCTACCCTGGGGGCATGCCTTTGAGGAATGGCTTGCCGCTCTTAGCCTGGGCACTCTTGTAAGTAGTCCTATATTCATCCATCTTCTTCATGTAATTCTCTGTCTGCTCTCCAAACAGAGAATTTCCCACACAGGAAAATCCATAGCCTTAGTCTGGGTATCCTGTGACAAACTAGTACACCTGAGCCAGGCCAACCTACAAAGCTACAGATGTGGCCATGACCCTAGAGAAACATCATTAACATCCACAGCAGCATGAAACTGAACCTTAGAAGCTTCAATGCCATCAGCAGCCACCTGTTCTAGTTCACTAGCAGCTGGCCATGGCCTGCCAGCCAATTGCATAACAGTATCCCATCTAGATTTCTGATACCTAGCTACATAAGCCATATAATTTGCTTGCCTGAGTCCCAGAGAGGCTGCCATATACTGTTTTTGCCATGGCATCAATCTTCCTGGAATCCTTGTCAGGAGGATGTGAAGCCAAGGAATACTAGCTTTATCACAGGCAGCAGCCTGAACTACTAACATGACTGCATTGCTGAGAAGGAATTCTGTATCAAGGCCTGACAATGTATACCTTCTGTCCATCTTTTTATCTACAGGAGGCACAGAATTAGGAGCTTTAAAATTTTAATTGTTTGTTTCCTAAAAGACTTATGTAAAGGAATAGACAATCTCCTAGACTCTGGAATATCCATCATTTCTACAAAATCAGGCTCCTCTTGCTCATCCACAGCCTCTTCTAAAGGAAGCTGGAGGGTTTCAGCAACTTTTTTATAAAACATAAAATGAGATGGGGACTCAGACAGCATAGGGGGAGATTCTAAAGGTCTATCTGGGGAGATGTCCGGTTCAATGGGCATACCCAGACCTTCCCAGCCACATTCATACTGTTCATAATCCTCCTCCCCCTCCTCTGGTTCATAAAATTCCTCAATATCATAATCCTGAACCACTGGGACTGGACAAACCGACCTTTTACCAGATAGTGGTGGTTCGGACGGACCATGAGACAGTGACTGGACAATTTGTATGGCTTTTGCTATCTCTGCAGCAGTTGGAGAAGGAATTTTGGACTCCAGACCTGCTGATTTTCTTGTTTTCTTTACTGGAATTGGTTCCTCAGAACCATCTTTTCTTTGCCGAGGAAGTCTGGCCCTGGTCAGAGGGCACTCCCTCTGGTTCGGTTGGCACGAACTGGGCTGGCATCGGGTCAGCGGACTTTAGTCTCTCGTTCCTGAGCCTGCAATCTTTTTTTTCCAGGGTGGCTGTGAGAGGTCTTACATACCTGGCAGTCTGACTGGGTAGTCAAACCCCAGACAATAAACACATGTGGTGTGGGTCAGCCTTGCAAGACTTCCCACAAACATCACAGTGTTGAAACCAGTGGGCGTTTTCTTTGGGTTTCTCAGACATAATGCCAGCTAACCAAAAACTTGCCCTTTGCTTGACAGTGCCGAACAAGAACACCTTATCGGTTCCTAACCGTGTCACGGAGTATTGGAAAAACCGTAATAAATCGTTTTTAGAACCGATAAGAACGGGAACCGCACTCTAAAATAGTAACTTTTAGTTTTAAATGAGTTTTAAACCACTGATCGGTTCAAAAACCGGACCGATAACCACAAGTTCCACACAAGACAAAACCTTCATTTACTTACAGTTACCACAGATAGAGAGCTTGAACCGAGCGGTTTTGGGTTCAAATAAACTATTCTCGGTTAAATCCAACAGAAAACACTTTTAAACCGAGAAATTAACCGAGCAGAAGGAAAATCTCGAGCGACTGTTCACTGAGGCGGAGTAAAGAATCTGACAGTTCAAGTTTGAAATGACACAGATAGAGCTGCTCTCGTGCCAAAATTCTATTTTGGAATGGTTTTAACCATTTCACTCCGGGGCAGTTCTAGAGCTGGAACAAACTGCTAATGTCTATAATATAGCAAGACTTCATGTTGTTTGAAGAAAGGCTTTCCCTTGGGTGGTGTCCAGAACTGCCCCTATGGATTGCAGTTTCTGGGACGGTACCAGGAGAGACTTCTCGTAGTTGATTAGGATGCCCAGAGACTGAAACAGGATCTGGGTATGTCAAATAACTATCAACAGCGCCTCTTGGAGGAGGCCATGAGAAGCCAATACGAGAATGCGGAACACATGGGCCCTGTCTCCTCAGAGGCGCTGCCACAACTGCCATGCACTTGGTAAGAACCCTGGGGGCTGATGACAGCCGAAAGAAAGCCTCAGAACTGATAGTGGTGGCCGAGAAACTCGAAGCGCAGGAACCTCCTGTGCGCTTGAGCGATGGGGATGTGCAGGTAAGCGTCCTGCATGTCCAGGGACACTAGAAAGGCGTCCTTCTTCAGCAAGGTGATTAAGCCCAGAAGGGTCACCATACGGAAGTGCTTGTAGGTGACCGACATATTGAGGTCGCTTAGGTCCAAGACTGGACGGAGGTCCCCTGTTTTCTTTGGAACCAGGAAGAGGTGGGAATAATATCCTGTTCCTCTGTGGTTCACTGGGATGTGCTCCAAAGCTTCTTCCTGTAGCAGCGTGAGCACTTCTTGCCTGATGAGCAGGGTGTGCTGACCCGAGTAACGGGAGAGCAGAGGAGGCCTTGTGGGTGGCTTGTCTAAAAATTCTATAAAGTGGCCTTTTTTGACCAATTGTAGCACCCACCTGTGGGTGGTGATTGACTGCCACCCTGGCAGATGGTCTGCGATGTGACCCCCGACCTTTATTTCCCATTGATCTTGAGGGGTGGGGGCTGGGAAGGAGTCATGCTGTGGCAGCGGAGGGTCCTGCAGGTTGGGCCGACTTGGTATGACGCTGGCCTCTACCTGAGGACGACTTGCCCTGGGCTTTCCGGGTAAAGGCGCCCCTCTGTTGCAGGCCGGAATGTTGTTGTTTCTGAGTCCAGCTGCGAAAGCGACTCTGGTTCCTATGAAAGGAACTGAGTCTAGATCAGTACATAGCCTGGACAGATCTGACGGCCTTCCCAGCTTCCTGCAGTTTGGTGATGATCTTCTCAGATGCCTCACCGAACAAGACTTCGTCATGAAAGGGGGGCATCCAGAAAGTTCTTCTGGACGTCCAGGGTAAATCTGGAGACATGGAGCCATGAGTGTCTCCAGAGGCATACGCCTGAGGCTGCCGCTCTGGCTGAGGAGTCCGCAGAATCGTACGCGGCTCGGAGCACCTGGGTCCCCACGTCTGAACCCGTGTGGAGGAGCTGGAGAAGTTCCTCCTTTTGCGCACCATCTGGCAATTTTCTACAGGTCTTGTCCCTTTTCCCAGAGCATTCTGGATTGAACCATGTGGGTGAGTGGCTCAGGGACCTGGCGCAGGAATCGAGCAGCTGCGTGTGCGCTACCACTCGCATCCAGTAGCTTGGACTCTGGGTCCGTGGCTGTGTGCTCAGATGTTGCGGTCTCTGGGACCGGTCATGAGGCTGTGATGACCAGGGAGTCGTCCAGAGGATGATTAGCCTAGTACTGGTCCTCCCTTGGGACCCTGTACAGGCGGTCAGCCTTCTTCGGCATCGCTGGGAGCGAATGTGGACATTTCCACCCTGCCTTGGTGACGTCCACAAAGGTGTCCACCAAGGGTGGTACCACCACAGGCTTAGGATCTTTCTGCCGAAGATAATGAGCTAGGCATAGCCTTTCGGGGTTGAGTTCTTCTGCGTCTCACCCCATGTTCTCTTGGATATGTCTCATGATCTCAGAGAACGAGGGGTCGTCCGGAGGAGACCTAGGCAGTTCACGTGGGTCCGGAGAAGGGACGCTGATGGGAGAAGGAGATCTGAAATCATCCAAGATGTCCAATCTTGAGTCCTCCGTGGACGGTGAGTAGCGGCGTCTTCTGGATCTCTTGGGGCTGGGTGATCCAGAAGAGGATCTGGACAGAGGCCTTCTCTTGTCTGAAGGTCTTCCCCTAGGAGGTCCGGCTGGCTCCTGGGGGGGTACTCGGCCTGCTGCCCCATTGGGTGAAGGAGGAGGCACTGGGGCCGGCAGTGCCGCAGGTGCGGGAGGAGGGTGCGTGGTGACCACATCTTTTTTGATGGTGTCCCACCAGAAAGTGAATAACTCCTTCACTTCTGAGATGTTAAGGCCTGACGACGGACCGGGTGCTGGTGGCCTGTTGTCGGGTCCCGACATCGGCTCCCCTGGGGTCTCCGGTTCTGGGGAGGACTCCCGTGGGAGCTTGACAGGTCCGGGGTCGCCCGCCTGGTCCTCAGGCTGAGTGGATTCCTCCTCCGTCAATGCCTCCTGGCTGATGTCAGTAGGCGGCAGTGGGGTTCTCCTCACTGCGGTGTTGGACGTCGGTCCCCCAGCTGGCGTCCGGATAGGTGAGTGCCTGACTGGTGACGGGTGTCGGACTGTCGTCAGTTCCCGGGATCTAAGGTGCTTGGCCGACGTTGGGTGAGCCGATGTCGGGTCCAACGTCCTCTTCAGAGAGGTCAGCTCCTTAGTCTTCCTTTGACGGGGAGGCGGCAGGAAACTGACCCGGACGTCGGGGCGGTGGCGCTTGGTGATCCTGACCTGGCGGGGCCTTGGAGAAAGAAGAAGGCCTAGAGGTCTTAGTAGGCCGCAGGATGGAGGAACCGCTGGTAGACTTGACCACGACCAGGGGAGGCTGAGAGCGGGCCTGAGACAGAGAGTGGTCAGACCTGGAGCTAGAGCTGCAGGAGTCCGAGGCCCTAGAAGGGGATCTAGGTCTCACCTTCTCCCTCTGCTTCTCATGGTGCCTGTGGGATTTTTCAGAAGATTCCCCCTTGGAGGAAGGTTCCATGGCCTTGAGCTTCTCTTCCAAAAGGTAAGCCTGGAGAGCCTTCTGTCAGCGGATCCGGGTCCGGCTGTTGAAGCCCTGGCAAAAAGAACAAGCCTGGGTGTCGTGGTCTGGGCCCAGGCACCGGACGCAGGCCGAGTGCGGGTCTTTGAAAGGAATCTGTTTCCCACAGGCGCACTTGGACGAATGACCCTCCACGGAAGTTGGGGAGGATATCAGACAGAGGAATAGTTCTGGGGAAAGGAATTTTTGAAGAAATTCTCGGTTGAAGAACGGTTTGTACAATTTTCCTGATCGTCGCGTGCTAGGTACTGACCGAAGGGTCGAGACATGCAGGTCGATGGCGGGAAAGAACTGGAGATTCTGGCAGGACCGCCTCCTTATGTACTACGCCTGACGTCGGGGGCAGGACCGACGTCGGAGGCAGTCCCCGCTGAAGACTGCTAGCTAGAAGATTTCCGTGGGGTCCTGACGCCTGCCATCTTCAGTCCTAATGGTGTAACCTGCTGCAAGAGCTGTACCTCAAAGAAGATTAGGAGCTTCCACCATTCTGTGGGCAAAGGAGACAAAAAGCTGGTCCAATTTTCGGTGGTGTTTGGGTCTGGTCAGGTAGTATCTGAGACACTTGTGCACATCTAGAGTGTGCAAGAGGGCTTCTCCTCGATTAGAGTGTTTTGGGAAATACACTGGTAAATCGATATCCTGATTAAGGGTGAGTGCTGAGACCACCCTAGACAGAAATGTAGGTTTAGTCCTTAGGGATACCCTGTCTTGGTGGAAAACCAAATAAGGTTCTTTGCACATAAGTGCGTGTAGTTCAGAAATTCTTCTGGCCGAGGTAACGGCAACTAAAAATAACGTTTTCCAAGAGAGAAAACGTAGCTCGCAATCTGCGGCAGGTTCAAAAGGTGGCAGCGTGAGCTGCTCCAAGATGAAGGGTAGATCCTATTGTGGAATCGGATCCTTAATCAGGGGCCTAAGGTGGAGGACACCCCTCAGGAAGGCACATGTTGTGTCCAATTGAGCTATAGTGCGTTGGCCTATAAGGATGTGATAGGCTGAAATGGCACAGAAGTGTACCTTAATCGAGGAGTAAGCCAAACCAGAGTGGAAAAGGGACAGCAGGTAGTCCAATACCAGCTTTTCTGGGCAGTCCAAAGGCGATAAACTGCACGCTTGAACCTATAAGCAAAACCTGCGCCACTTCATGGCATAGGTCGCATGGGTAGCCGTTTCCTGGCGGCAGTGAGAATCTCTGCCACCTCTTGCGAGACCCTGTGTGGCATCATGGCTATGTCTCTAGGAGCCAAGCGTGCAGGTTTAGGGAACGCAGGTCCGGATGGACCAAAGAACCCGCCTCCTGAGACAGCAAATGGGAGCTGATTGGTAAAGGCACTGGAGGTTCCCGGTATAGCTGATGCAAGAGAGGGAACCAGATCTGTCTGGGCCAAAAAGGCGCGATCAGTGTAAGCGTCGCTTGCTCCCTGCGAAGTTTTAGAAGATCAACGGGAAAGGGGGAAGGCATAGAGGAATCTGCCCGCCCAGGAAAGGGACAACGCATCTCACTAGAAAACACCCAGCCCTGGATCCAGCGAGCAAAAATTGGGCAGTTCTGCGTTGGATGGGGACACGAAAAGGTCTAGTTCTGGAGTATCCCATCTGCGAAACAGATCCTCTGCTACCTCCTGAAGTAGTTCCCATTCGTGGACTCTGACCTGAGAGCAGCTCAGGCTGTCTGCGATGTCACTGTCCACTCCCGGAACATGAACGGCAATAAGGTTTGCGCCATGTTGCAAGACCCAATCCCACACTCTCATGGCCTCCCTGCAAAGTGGGTAGGAATGGGTGCCTCCTTGTTCGTTGAGGTAATACATCACCTCGGAATTGTCTGTTTGTAACAGAAGTGTACCCAGTGGAATCTCCGACTGGAAGGCCTACAGGGCGTAAAGAACTGCCCTCATCTCCAGGATATTTATGTGGAGATGAGACTCTTGGTCTGTCCACAGGCCCTGAGACTGGACACCGTTGAGGTGTGCTCCCCAACCGAGCCCTGAGGCATCAGTGGAGAGTGTTACAGTCACGGACAGCGCTATGAAGGGGACTTCCGCTGAGAGATTCCTCGAATCTAGCCACCATTGCCAATCTCGAATTACGGCCTTCGTGATCTGGATTGGATGCTGCAGATGGTCTTGCCTTTGGTCCCATTGTACCTGTAACATTCACTGGGTTACCCACATGTGGAGATGGGCTAACGGAACTGTTGCAATGGCTGCAGCCATGTGTCCGAGCAGGCAACAGACCAGTCTGGCAGGAACGGTCTTCTTCGCGGAAAAGCCCCTGATTAAGGATCTTATGTGTTCCGCTCTGTCTGGGGGAAGGAAAGCTTTCCCTTGGACAGTATACAGAACTGTACCTATGAATGGCAGAGTCTGCGATGGAACCAGGCATGACTTCTCGTAATTGATGATAATGCCCAATGTCTCGAACAGAGGCTGAGTGCAGTGAATGGCAGACATCAGGGCCTCCCAGGAGGGCGCCATAAGAAGCCAATCATCCAGGTAGGGAATCATGTAGCGGCCCTGTCTTTTCAGAGATGCGGCTACGACTGCCATGCACTTTGTGAACACCCAAGGTGACAGCCTGAAGGGGAGAGCTCGGAACTGATAATGGTGACCATGAAACTCGAAGCGCAGGAAAGTACAGTTACGTAAGAACTTACCGTAACAGTAGATCTTCAAGAACAGCTCTTGCAGCAGGTTACACCATTAGGACTGAAGCCGGCAGGAGTCAGGACCCCACGGAAAAATTCTAGCTAGCTATCTTCAGCGGGGACCGCCCCCGACGTCGGTCCCGCCTCCGGCGTCAGGCGTGGTACATAAGAGGCGGTCCATAGATTCTGATTCTCCGCCGGAGACTCCGCCGCGGGATGACATCAAGTGGGACACCGGATCCACCGTCAGAAGAAAATAAGGAGAATTCCCTAAAAGAAAGGCAAACCATGCCTCCTCAAGGGGAAGGTGGGCGGAAGGTACCTGCTGCAGAGCTGTTCTCGAAGATCTACTGTTACGAGTGAGTTCTTACGTAACTGTACTATCTTACTTGAGACACAGCTCTTCCAACAAATCCTCGTGGGACTGATTCCCAAGCAGTAGCAGCTGCCAGAAATTCCGGGGAGGAGGAAAATGGAAATAAATTCCAGGTCCTGAACCTAGGACAGGAGACCCTGAAGCTTGCCGCCAGGCAGAGCAACCCCGCCGCCCGAGGGGGCGTGTCCAGACTATAATGCCTGATAAGGTATGCACAGAACTCAAGTGGCTGCAGCACATATAGCAGAGGTTGGAGGCGTTTCTGGAGTGCTGCAAGGAGGTAGCCACACCTCTAGTAGAATGACCCCGGACTGTGCCGGGAGGGCTTTGTTTTATATCATAACAGTAAGAAATACACTGGACAAGCCAGCGAGATAGGGACTGTTTGGATACGGGTTGGTATCATTCTCTCAGAGAAGGAAAGCAGCTGCTCAGAACTACGAAAAAGATTTAGTTCTGTTAAAGTAATACCTCAGGCTGCGGTGAACATCCAGGGTGTGAAGCAGAGCCTCTCCTCTATTCGAGTAATTCAGGAAGTAAACCGGAAGGTCAATATCCTGGTTCAGAGTGAGTGAAGAGACCACCTTAGGCAAAAATTTGGGTTAGTCCTCAGGATACTCTGTCCGGTGGAAAACTAAATAAGGCTCTTTGCACATAAGGCGTGAAATTCAAGATATTCTTCTTGCTGAAGTAACAGCAACTAAAAATAACGTTTCCTGACAGAAAGCGTGGCTGCATAATCACGGCTGAGTTCAAAGGGGGCGTGAGCTGTTCCAGGACAAAAGCAGATCACGGGCACAGGGTCCCTAATAGGAGGCCCTAGGTGTAACACTCCCTAAGAAATTCGAGAGGCATCCAACTGAGCCACTGTACAATGTCCCACGGGGTGATAGGCGAGAATGGCACAGAGGTGCACCTTAATGAAGTAGGCTAGACCCGAATGAAGAGGAGAGCAGATAATCAAGAGTACTCTCATGGGACAACCTAAAGGGGAAAAATCGGCGTGCTCGCGTACATAAACAAAGCAGCGCCATTTCATGGCGTCGTACATATCGTTACTTACGGACTTTCTGGCTGCAGAAGAACCTCTAGCAACCTCTTGCGAGACCCGTGGCCTAAGATGGCTATGTCTCTAGGAGCCAAGCATGCAGGTTCAATGAACATAAGATACAGTTGCATCAACAAAGGGAACCAGATCTGTCTGGGCCAGAACGGGGCCACCAGGATCATGAGTGCATGCTCCCTGCGCAGTTTGAAAAGAACTCTCTGGATCAACGGGAAGGGAGGGAACGCGTAGAGGAATCTGTTCGCCCAGGAGAGGGATAACGCGTCTCGCCAGAAAACACCAGGCCCTGGATCTAGCGAGCAAAAATTGGGCAGTTTTGCGTTGGATGGGGATGCGAACAAGTCTAGTTCTGGAATTCCCCATCGAAGAAACAGATCCTCTGCTACCCCTTGAAGAAGTTCCCACTCGTGGACTCTGGCCTGGGATCGACTCAGGCCATCTGCAATTGTGTTGTCCACCCTGGGAACGTGCATAGTGATCAGATTTGCGCCGTGTCCGATTACCCAATCCCACACCCTCATGGCCTCCCTGCAAACGGGGTAAGAGTGTGCGCCTCCTTGTTTGTTGAGGTAATACATCACCACCGTGTTGTCTGTCTGAAGCAGAAGAGTACACGGTGGGATTACTGACTGAAAGGCCTGCGGGGCATAGAGAACCGCTCTCATCTCTAGGACATTGATATGTAGATGAGCTTCCATCGGGGTCCACATGTCCTGGGACTTACCCGTCCAGGTGTGCCCCCCACCCAAGACCTGAGGCGTCCGTGGTGAGGGTTACCTCCGGGGACGGCGCTACGAACGGGACGCCCGTGGAGAGCGACCCTGGGACTAGCCACCACTGCCAGTCTCGAATCACGGAATTCGTGATTCTGACCGGATGCTGCAAGTGGTCTTGCCTTTGGTCCCATTGCACTTTGAGCATCCACTGAGTTACCCGCATGTGGAGCCTTGCGAAAGGGACAGTAGGAATGGCCGCAGCCATGTGTCCGAGCAAGCGAAGGACCGACCTGGCAGTACGATCTTGTTCGACGATAAATCCCTATGAGGGATCTGATGCGCTCGCTCTGTCGTCCAGAAGAAAAGCTCTTCCTGAACAGCGTCCAGTACTGCGCTATAAACTGCAGTTTCTCTTGACGGTACCAGGAGACTTCTCGTAATTTATGAGGATGCCCAGAACCGGAACAGGTCCTGGGTGCTCTGAACCGCATGTAGCAATGCCTCTCTGGAGGCGGCCATGAGAAGCCAATCGTCCAGGTACGGGAACACATAATGGCCCTGTCTCCTCAGAGACGCTGCCACGACTGCCATGCACTTGGTAAAGACCCTTGGTGTGGATGACAGTCCGAACGGAAGAGCTCGGAACTGACAGTGGTGGTCGGCTTCGAGCGCAGGAACCTCTTGTGCGCCTGAGCTATAGGGATATGCAGGTATGCGTCCTGCATGTCTAGAGATGCTAAAAAGGCATCCTGTTTCAGCATGGGAATAAGACCCGGAAGAGTCACCATGCGGAATCTCTTATAGGCGACCGACACGTGGAGGTCGCTGAGGTCCAGAATCGGAGGGAAGTCCCGTTTTCTTTGGAACCAGGAAGAAGTGGGAATAATATCCTTGTCCTCTCTGGTTCTCTGGGACGTACTCTATCGCTCCTTCGCAGGGCGTGAGTACTTGTAGCAGATCGAAAGCTTTGTGCTGACCCGGATACCGGGAGAGCAAAGGGAGGCCTCGAGTGTGCTTTCCCGAATTCTATAAAGTGGCCTAGACTGACCAACTGAAGAACCCACCTGGTGGTTATAGCCTGCCATCCCGGCAGGAAGTTATATCGACCCCAGACCATGATTTCCGTTGATCCTGAGGCGGGGCGGAAAGGAGTCAGGCTGTGGCGGCAGATGGGCCCGCTGGCTGGGCCGGCTTAGAAACTGACCTCGGCTGGCGGCTGTTTCCCCTGGGCTCTACAGAAGACAGAGCCCTCTGATCAATGTGGCGGAGGCGGGGCTGCCTGCCTCGTCCGCCCAAGCAGCTTTGGTTCCTCTGAAAGGAACCAAGCTTGGAAATCAGTACATGGCCTGAACCGACCTTACCGCCTTCCGCCTCTTGAAGTCTGGTAATGATCTTCTCCGAAGGATTACCAAACAAGACTTCTCCCTCAAAAGAGCGTCCATAATATTCTTCTGGGCGTCAGGAATCAAAAACCAGAGCGTAACCAGGAGGCGTCTCCAGAGCTATCACGCCAGAAGCTGCTGCTCGGGCCGATGAGTCCCATGGAGTCGTCTGGCAGCTCGTAGCACCCAGGTCCCACATCTGAACCCGTGACGGAGGAGCTGAAGCATCTCCTCCTTCTGCTCACCTTCAGGCAATTTTTCAGCCATTTCCAGACCCTGTTCCTAAGCGTTCTGGAACTGAACCATGTGGGTTAAATAGTTCAGGATCTGATGGCGCGTGGCGGAAACATCGTCGCCTACCCAATGCGTCCAACTGCTTGGACTCTGGGTCCCGTGGCAGGGTGCTCAAATATTTGCGACCTCATGACGGTCGTAGCCAAACTATTGATGACCAGAGAATCGGCCTGAGGCTGCGCGTCAAGTACTGGTTTTCCTTAGGAGCCTTGTACAAGCGATCAGCTTTTTGGCATCGCCGGGGGCGAATGTGGACACTTCCATGCTGCATTGGTGACGTCCACAAAAGTGTCCACCAAGGGTGGTACCACCACAGGCTTGGGGTCCTTCTGCCGAAGATATTTGGCGAGGCGTATCCTTTCGGGGTCTAGCTCTTCTGCATCCCATCCCATGTTCTCTTGTATATGTCTCATAATATCAAGGAATGAAGGATCATCCAGAGGAGATTTAGGCATCTCACGTGGGTCCAGAGAAGGGATGGAGAGTGGAGATGGGGATCTAGAGGAAGAGTAGTCTGATCCCGTGTCCTCCGTTGAAAGTGACGTCGGTGTCTCCTGGATCTCTTGGGGCTGGGCGATCCAGAAGAGGATTTCGACGGAGGTCTCCGTTCTCTGGTCTCCCCTGGGAAGGATCTAGAGCTCCCGGGAGAAGGTAAGCGGCCTGCCGACCCTGATGGCAAAGGGGGTGCAGGAACCGGAGGAGGAGGAGGAACAGTGGGAACCATGTCCTTCTTTATGGTGTCCCACCAGTAGGTGAAGAGGTCCTTCACTTCCGCTAAAGAAAGGCCCGGTGACGGCGGCGCCGTGGGGAGTCGTTGGGTCCAGGCATCGGCTCCACAGGGGGCTCTGGTAACGGCAAGGGTTCCCTGGGAGTTTCGACAAAACTGGGGTCGCCCGTCTGGTCCTCGGGCTGCGTTAAGTCCTCCTCAGTTCAAGTTTCCTGACCGACGTCGGTCGGAGGCGTCAGGGCCCTCTTCTCAGGAGGAGCGGATGTCGGTCCCCCTACCGACGTCCGCTGAGGTGTTGGTATGGCCAGCGACGGTCGTCTGGCCGGCAGCTCCAGGGAGGTATGTGTCGACGGCCGAGCAGTTTTGCACGCCGGGTCCACGGGTCTCTTTAAGGCGTGAGCTCCAGCATCTTGCGAGGCACAGAAGAAGACCTGGGGGTACGGCAGGGGAACCCAACTTGATGATGATGGTGGCGCTCCCGGACTTCGCCAAGGCCTTGGAGGAAGAAGGCGAGGGGCGGCCTGGCGGACTTAGCCTGAGAAGAAGACTTCCTTACCGCGGCGGGAGGCTGAGAGCTGGCCCTGGAGGGAGAGCGGTCGGACCTAGAACCGAAGCTGCGTGACTCCGAAGCCCTGGAGGGGGACCTGGAAGGGGCCTTCTCCCTTCGTTTCTCTGCGTGCTTGTGGGATTTTTGAGAAGAAGATTCCCCCTTGGAGGACATGGTCTTCAGCTTTTCCTCCAACAAAAAAGCCTGAAGGGCCTTCTGACGTCGGATCCGGGTACGACTGTTGAACCCCTGGCAGAACGAGCAGGCCCGGGTATTGTGGTCTGGGCCCAGGCACCTAACGCAGGCTGTGTGGGGGTCCTTGAAGGGGATCTGTTTCCCGCAAGCACACTTGGAGGAGTGACCAGAGGTCAGAGGACATCAGCAAAGGTCTTGCTTGAAGAAATTCGAATTTCTCGAAGAGAAGCACTAAACTACGCGTCGCGCGCTAGACTGTAACCGAAGGGTCGAGACAAGCCAGTCGACGGTGGGAAAGAACTGAGGAATCTGGCAGGACCACCCCCTTATGTACCACGCCTGACGTCGGAGGCGGGACTGACGTCGGGGGCGGTCCCCGCTGAAGATAGCTAGCTAGAATTTTTCCGTGGGGTCCTGACGCCTGCTGGCTTCAGTCCTAATGGTGTAACCTGCTGCAAGAGCTGTGTCTCAAAGTAAGATCCTCCTGTGCGCCTGAGCAATAGGAATATGCAGGTAAGCAACCTGCAAGTCTAGGGACGCTAGAAAAGTGCCCTGCTTCAGCATGGGAATCAGACCTGGGAAGGTCACCATGCAGAAGCGTTTGTACAGGACCGAGATGTTGAGATCGTTGAGGTCCAGTTTTGGATGGAGGTCCCCTATCTTCTTTGGAACCAGAAAGAAGTGAGAATAATATCCTAGTCCCCTCTGGTTCCTTGGTACATGCTCTATGGCTTCTTTTCCCAGAAGTGCGAGCACCTCCTGTTGTATGAGCAGGGCATGCTGACCCGAGTAACGGGAGAGCAGGGGAGGTCTTGTAGGTGGGTAGTCTAGAAATTCTATGAAATGGCCTTTCCTGACCAACTGGAGAACCCACCTGTCAGTGGTGATTGATTACCACCCTAAAAAGTGGCGAGCGATGTGACCCCCAACCTTCCTTGCCCGTTGATCCAGAGGAGAGGCGGGGGCTGGGAAGGAGTCATGCTGTGGCAGCACTGGTCCCTGCGGGCTAGGACGGCTTTGTGTAACATTGGCCTCTGCCTGGGGATGACTTGGCCTGGGCCTTACGCAAAAAAGTGCCCCTTTGCTGCTGGCCAGAACATGGCTGCTGCCTTTGTTGCTGGCTGTGAAAACGGCTCTGGTTCTTACGGAAGGAACTAGGCCTGGATCCTTCCATGGCCTCTACAGATTGGACTGCCTTCCCTGCATCCTGGAGTTTGGTGATGACCTTCTCCGAGGATTCACCAAAGAGTACCTCACCGTATTACGGAACATCGAGAATATTCTTCTGTACGTCCGGGGTGAAGCCAGGAGTGTCGCCAGAGACAAATGCCTGAAGCTGCAGCTCTGGCAGAAGAGTCCGCGGAATCGTATGCAGCTCTAAGTACTTGGGTCCCCACATCTGACCCGGTGCGGAGTAGGTTAAGGAGCTCCACTTTCTGGTCGCCATTGGGAAGCTTTTCGACCAGGTCCTGGCCCTGTTCCCACAGGGCATTCTGAAACTGTACCATATGGGTAAGGTAGTTCAGAGACCTGATGGCGCATGTAGCAGCCGCGTAGATGCGCCTCCCCAGGGCATCCAATTGCTTGGATTCCTGGTCCGGTGGCTGAGTGCTCATATACTGGAGCCTTTGAGACTGGTCATGTGAGGCCATGATGACCAAGGAGTCTGCCAGAGGTTGCTTCGCCAAGTACTGGTCTTCCCTCGGAGTCTTGTACAGGCGGTCAGCCTTCTTCGGCACCACAGGAGTGGAGTGCGGGCGCTTCCACACAGCCTTGGTGATGTTCACGAAGGTGTCCACCAAGGGTGGGACTACCACAGGCTTTGGGTCTTTTTGCCAAAGATAGCAGGCAAGGCATTGTCGTTCAGGGTCAAGGTATTCAGCATCCCACATCACGTAGTCCTGAATGTGCCTCATGATCTCAGCGAAAGAGGGATCGTCCGGTGGAGACCTGGGGAGGTCATGTGGGTCAGGAGAGGAGATGCTGAGCGAAGAAGGAGATCTGGAGTAGTTTGAGGCATCCGATCTGGAATCCTCCCCCGACGGAGTATACCGGCGTTGTCTGAGTTGTTTGGGGCTGGGAGACCCTGATGGACATCTGGAGGGAGGCCTTCTCCTGTCTTTAGATCTGCCCGTAGGAGGTGGAGTCTGTTCCTTGGGGGTTCGTGGTCGTCCTGCTGGCCCCTTAGGTGGCGTAGGGGGCGTAGGAGGTGAAGGAGTAGGAGAAGGAGGAGTAGGAGGAGGAGGAGGAGGTTTGATGGGGACCACATCCTTTCTTTGGTGTCCCACCAAAAAGTAAAGAGTTCCTTTACTTCTTCGATATTCATACCCGACGATGGGCCTGGCACTGGTAGTCTGTTGCCGGGGTCGGGCGTCAGGTCCCTGGGTGTCTCCCGGTCCGGGGAGGGTTCCCTTGGGAGCCCGGCATCCTCGGTGTCGCCTGCCTGGTCTTCGGGCTGTGGGGTGTCCTTCTCTGTCGATTCCCTATGATCGGCGTCTGCCAGTGTCGGGGGCGGGCTGTCTTCTGCACTGGAGATGCCGACGTTGGTCTCCTGGCCAACGCCTTCGGATCCGGCGAATGTCCGGCCGGCGACTGGTGTCTGGCTGGTGTCATCGGCTCCTGTGAGCTGCTGGCTGATTTGGAATGTTTAGCCGACGTTGGGTGTTTAGCCGACGTCGGGTAAGATGCCCTTTTCAGGGATGTCAGGTCCTTGGTCTTTCTGGGTGCAGGATTAGGACCTCTGGGCGGTTGGGAGACCAACTTGAAGTCGGTGTCCTGATGTCGGGTGGAAGAAGAGGACTTGTGCCGCAGAAGACTTCGAAGAGGCCTTGGATGGGGTGGAGGAAGCTGAGGGCCTCAATGTCTTGATCGTCTGGAGCAAGAAAGAGCGCCTGAAGTCTGGACCTGAACCGGGGGCTGTGACCAAGCCCTGGAGGGACAGTGGTCCAATCTGGAGCCGGAGCTGCGGGAGTACGACGCCCAAGTTGGGGACCTAGACCTCGCCTTCTCCCGGTGCTTGTCCCAGTGTTTATGGGCTTTAGAAGAAGATTCTCCCCTGGAGGAAGGTTCTTGGTCCATCCTTTTTAATTTCTCTTCAAGGAGATATGCCTGTAGTGCCTTCTGACAGCGGATCCTGGTGTGGCTATTGAACCCTTGGCAAAAAATGCAGGCCTTGGTATCGTGGTCCGGGCCTAGGCAACGCATGCAGGAAGGGTGAGGATACTTGAAAGGGATCCATTATCCACAGGCACACTTAGAAAGGTGACCCTCAAGCCATGGAGTTGGAGAGGACATCAGTTGTGCAAAGAAATTCACAGAAAGTTCTGTAGTTGTCGTACGCTAGGTAGAGACCGAGAGGCCGATGCAGGTGAGTTGACGGCGGGAAAAGAACTGAGGATTATGGGGGACCACCTCTTTATGTACTGTGCCTGACGTTGGGGGCAGGACCGAAGTTAGAGGTGGTCCCCGCTGAATACTGCTAGCTAGAAAATTTTCCGTGGGGTCCTGGCGCTTGCTGGCTTCAGTCCTAATGGTGTAACCTGCTGCAAGAGCTGTTTCTCGAAGTAAGATCAATACATTACAAGCTAGGTAGACAATAAATTGGTGTGAATTACAAGACTGGGACAGCATTTAGCTTAAGGTATAACATTTAGACACTGCTACGGCATTGGTGAGAACGTGCCAGCATCGGAGAGTTAAGCATACTTGTGGAGGGAGAAACAGAGTGGAGAACAGGCACAGCTGCAACATAGTGAAGTGTATGTCTGCATAAGGGGATAAGAACAGACTTAAGGAAGGTTGGAGACAATGGGGCTAGGAGAGCAGCAGATGGTGGGTGGCATGAGGGCGGGGACGGAGAGAGGAATGAGTGCCCAGTGGGGAGGGAAGGGGGTAGGTGGGGGGGATGGAACAATGAAGTGCTGTGAAGGTAGGTGTCCCTAGAATTAGGTGGAACACTAAGTGCTGCTGCTTTAAAGTGGTCAAAATGTAGGAAAATTGTTTTTGGCATCATGAATAGTCAACGCAGTCACAGGTGTCATCTGTGGCAAGGTGCTGCCTGAGCTTACATTTGAAAGCACCACTCCCTGTTAAGACTGGGCCCTCACCTCCCACCCCCATAGAATACTTGTAGCCAGACTCCTCCCAGATTCTTTAAGTGACCACCACATGATCTACATATTAAGAAAAATATTCCAGCCCAAAGCACCCCCCCCCAAATGCTGCTCACCAGATCATTCAAATCTTTAGACCTTGCTGCCCTATTAAATGACCTATCATGCGTTGACTGGTCCTGCATCCACCAGGCTTCAAATATCAATGCTGCCCTAGAACTATGTAAAACCAGATTTCTAGCCATCTCGGACCATTATGCCCCACTTAGAAGGTCAAGAGTAAGGGGTGCCCATCTGCCCTGGGTCACGGCAAATACAGTATCATAGACCAGCTTCACGCCAGGGATCAGGCCTGGAAATCATATAAGACTACTGGCACCCTGGCGGCTCACCAACATTACCGAGCACTCCGAAATTCCTACACTATGCTACTATGCCAGGCCAAAGCAAACTACTTCAAGGCCTCCTTCTACACCAATACAAACCACCCAGCTAAATTATGGAAAACAAACTCACTTTTGTCCCCCTCTACCCAACCCCAGCCCTAAATTTTGAAGGCTCCATCGTCACCGATCCTGGTGCAGTGGTCACAGTTTTCAACAACTTTTTTTACCAGTTGTGCATCTTCTCTCCTAGCCTCCACCCCCCTACCCCTCTAGCTCACCCCCCACCTTCCTGCTCACTGCCTCGGCCTCCTGTTTCACCTTTAGCCTGGTTACTCCCACCGAAGTGCTTAAAGCCCTGCAGGCCCTCAACCCTTCCAAAGGTAAATGCCCCTCAGGGTTGGACTCAAAAATGCTTCACCTGTCTGCCCCTGCCATCGCTGCACCACTGACAGATCTAGTCAATCTCTCCTTCTTGCTTGCTGAAATCCCAACTGATTGGAAGCAAGCCTCCGTCATCCCACTCCCTAAAGGCGGGGACCCCTCCTTGCCGGGTAACTATCGCCCTATATCCAGTACTCCCCATCCTAACTAAACTACAGGAGCACCTCGTACTCTCCCAACTTGCCCCCTTTCTTGACTCCTCCTCTTTCTTCACACCATACCAGTCTGGATTTAGGAAGTCACACTCCACTATCACCTCACTTCTAAGGCTCACAGATGCTATCCTGATTGGTATGGAACAAGGGCACACCACCTCAGCCATTTTCATCAACCTTACCAAAGCATTTGACACCATCTCCCACTCCCTTCTACTGTCCAAACTTGCCCAAGCTGGTCTGTCAGGAACAGCTGCTAGCTGGTTCCAATCCTACCTGACAGGCAGTTCCCAAGCGGTAAAAAAATTGGCTCCTGCACCTCCGTCCCTCTCCCTGTTACCTCCAGGGTCCCTTAAGGCTCAGTCCTTGGCCCACTACTGTTCTCCATTTTTCTGAACAACCTGCCCTCAGCTAGCACGGACCCACTCATCCACATGTATGCCGATGACATGGTAATGTTTGCATCGGGTCCATTCACCTCTGTTACTGTGGAAAGGCTCCAGAAGGATTTCAGTGCTGTTCAGCTTTGGTTTCGTACAAACCAGCTTTTCCTCAATCCAAAGAAAACGGTCTCACTAACTTTCGGAATGCGGCAAATACTCTCCCGCTTCTCCTCAACCCCCATTTTCCACACCATTGACAAGTCCCCCCTGGAGGACTGCACCTCTTTCAGACACCTCGGGGTATGGCTTGACCAGCACCTCGATTCTTCTGTGCACATCGACTCAATGCACAAAAAACTACATACCAAACTGGGCACCTTATATTGCAACAGGGTCTGCCTACCTTTACTGGCTCGCATAGCGATCATACAGAAAATGATCCTCATGATATTTCACTACAGGGATGTAATCTACAGCACAGCCACTAAATCATCCTTAACCAGGCTAGATCCCCATTACCATTCTTTCTGTCATTTTGCCCTGGACTGTCCACCCTCGACACATCACTGCATCCTCTATAAGTCACTGGACCTGACGTCTCTCAGGATCGCAGACAGGCCCACTGTGCCAGTGTCACTGCTAAGTTCTGGGTGCAATCCCTCCCCACATACCTCCAGTCGGCCCTCTCTGTCCTGCCCCCCACTGCATATGCACTCAGGAACTCAGATTCCAGGCTCTTTCTCATCCCTTGCAGGTCCTCTAACAAAGGACAAGCTGCTTTCAGCTCCTGTATGCCCAAACTGTGGAACTCCTTACTGGCCGAAATTTGGCACACAGACAGCAGCCAGCAACTAAACCAACTCCTCAAGGTGCACTTCTCCCCCTCCTGCACTTGCACCTAGCTCATTCCCTCTGCATTGCGCCATCCACCCCTCCTCTTGGGGCTCCCAGGGCCTTCAAAATAGCTGTATTATGTATAACTATACTAGGCTCCTTTTGTTGGTCTCTAATAAAGCTTTGCAGAGTTTCACCCACCTGCTTATTACACCGGTATCTAGTCCACTATGTAACCTTTAGGGGTGCCAGCTCTGTAGCAAAAATGTATCACAGCTGCCTTGTATATTTGCTTACTGTACTGCATTTCCTGTATATGTACTGTAGCTGTAATTTATCCAATTTTTTCCCCTCCCCCAGGACACATCTGGAATAGAGCAGCCTCCGCTCAGCATGCCTTCCTGATTAAACTCTTAGATAAATAAATAAAAAGCACCAATGGTTGTGGTATCAGAGATGGCTGAAGGAAGGGCATTGCTCCAGCGTGGTGCACGGTAGTAGAATGCACGTTGACCCTGCGCAGTGCAGCATCTAGGTTCACTGAAAATTTGGCTGTGAGTGCTTCTGGTCACCCTGGCACTTACATGGCACATGAGAAGATTCTGGACTCCTGGTGGCATCAGATTGAGTGAGATGTTTTTTGGCCAGAAGACAGGTATGGTACTTAACTCTGCTCTTCAGCTGGAGCCACCCTGCCTGTGAATAGAGCTCACAGGTGTGTGTAAGCCTTGCAACACCTGTGAGGAGTCAGCAGGCCTTATTAAGGACCAGGGAGATGTGATGGAGCGCTGAGTCTGGTGCAGAAACATAAACCGCCAGGCCATAGTCAACGAGGTAACAATTGAGCTTGTGATGGCTACGTTAAGTGCTTCATATGTAAGGCTGTGCTTGTGGCGGTTGAGTATCCTGATTCTGGAACTGATGCCCTTGATTGTGTTGTCTATATGCTGTGCAAAGGACAGGGTGGAGTCAAGGGTGATACCCAGGTACTTAAAGTGCTGCACAAAGTCCAGCACTTCGCCACTGCTGTTCTGGATTATGGACTCTAAAATGAAACATTCAGATCAACTGTTTGGTATACCCTCATCTTTGAAAGCCAGATTCTTTAAGCTGTTTATCCTGTCATACACTGAATGTCTCCTGTATTAAATATGGATGTCTGACATGAGCTGTATCACTTTGTGTTTTCTTTAAAATGCAATAAATACAAATTAAAAAAATAAATAATTCCTTTTTAAACAACCAGGTTTGTAATGTGTTATACAGAGGTTGTAGGTTCTTTTCTAGGTCCACTCCTGTTTTACCTAAACAGCTTCAGCATATATTATTACTGATGCTTTATCACAACTTTTGGTAGTTCGTTTATGAATACATGTAACCCCTAGGTGGTGCTATCCCAAGGGCTACTACCCCTGCCTGTTTGACTACAGACAGGTTGAGGAGCCTAGGTCCTATGGTGGGTGCCTCCACCCAGAGTTCAGGGTTTGTAGTGGTTAGACTAGCTTGGTCACAGTCCTCTGGGACACTGAGACTCCCTTTTATTCCCTCTAGTGGCTCACACAATACATCGGAGTTACAGCCCCAATACCCCACGTATACACACTGTTCACTCATATAGATACCACTTACCCTCGAGACTGATTCTGCAGCATGCCTCTGAGAAGCCACTGTAAAATAAGGTTAAACAACATATACAGCAAAACACAATACTGTTTCCATAAGTACCAACACCGCAGACAGTATATAGTATAACAACAACAAATGTGATTTATTTAGGGGGCAGTAACACAGGATGGGGAAATCAGGTTAATTGGTGGCATTAAATCACAGTACTGTACACACATACAGGGTCTGAAAAGTCACACTCTGGGTACCCAGGTTGGGGGGGGGGGGGCTAGCCAGGTCCGTTGCCTGGGGTTGGCCGGCAGGTGCAGATGGTTAGGGCCCTGCAGAAGAAAATATATGCACAACACCCAATTGTAATCCGGAGCTGGAGGGCTCAGTCCATGAAACAGTGAAACAACAAGAATTAGATGACACACTTGTGATTGAAAAACAAGCTGCAGGGGAATACCCTGATTTGTACTCACAACACCCAAGCTGAAGATCAGATGGAGAATGTCCCTCTGGATTGCCAGAAGAGCAGGGCATGAGGACAAGGTCCTTGTGACTGGACCCCACTGCAGTTGATGGCAAACGGATGTAGTCCAAATTAAACTGGGGTTTACTTCCAGCTTCAGCACATAATTCATTGTACAGGGGGTTTGAAATAGTGATTCCCCCTAAGCACTATGCACATTAATATGTAAAAGGAAAGTACCATACCAGGCAGGCTACTCCTTGATCCCGATCGCATTTACTGCAAAATACCCGGGAGCACACACAGCAGCTTCAGTTCCTGACAGACCGAGCGTGATTCAGCAATTTCTCCAGTCTTCTACAGGGTGAGCCTGGTTTCCACACTTCTAGTGCTTCTTTCTCCTCACAACTCAGATTCAGTCCAAACTGGCACTCGCAAAGGCTGCAGACCGAAACTCAGGGCCTCACACGCGCTTCCCGCGCAAAACTATACACCGCAGAAGCACACAGCTCCTTCTCTCTTCACTGCCACAACTGATCTGATCTTTCCAGTCACATAGAAGGGCATTTCCTTTAGCTCCACACTATTCTGTCGTTGATTCAGCTGTCACTCACAATAAGACTACCTCTGTTGGTAGAAAAAGGCGCCAAGGTCAAAACTACATTTCCCAGAGTCACTGACCATACCATCCCCTTGTGGCTAGCTCAAATTAAGAGTCCAAGTTCTGATTCGTCCACAGGCTCCATTTTAGGGCTCCCTTAACCCAATTGGCCCAGCACAGCAGTTTAGGTCCAAAATGGAGAGGTAACATACACAGAGTCCCAGCTGCAATAAAGGCAGGTTAGACAAACTACAATTTTGCTAATGCTTTAAATGATTACAGGCAAACAGTTACAGCTTTCAGATGGGCTCCCTTTGCACCATCAGCGACTGCAAAATGGAGCGATTACTCCGCAGCTTGGGTGAGATTCGAGCATTAAATACACAGTCTCCCCATACGAACTAATTAAGTCGGCAAGCAGACAGCTCTTAAGAGACAGTACATGCAGGCTCAAATAGCACTCACTTGCAACCACAGTCAAGCAGCTCAGATGCTGAACACCACCCAGGCTTGGAGCATTCAGGCAAGCTCCTGGAAGACTTTTGGGAACCCCCATTTGCAGGGGGGTTACATACAGAAAACAGGAATGGACTTAGAATTGAATCCTGGGGTACTGTCTTGTCAGTGACTCTTATCTCTGATTTCTTAGGTCCAATTTTTATCATTTGCATCCTGTTTGTCAAATAATTTCTAAACCAATTTAATGCATAATTCCCTATGACTATTTTATTTATTTATTTCAATCTAGGATTACAATACCTTTGAGCCGAGGCTCTTTTACAAAGGTTCCACGTCAGCGTGTGCAACAGTCATCATTTTTAGTTACAAACATAACATCACTGACTTACAGACATGTAATAACCAGTACAAAGACTTGAGCTATGAGCAAGACAAGGGAGGAGGGGGTCGATGGGGAGAAGTGAGGGTAGGAAATCGAGGGGGGGTAGGAGGTTCAGGGGGTAAGGGGGAGTACGGGAGGTGGATGGGGGCTGGGGCAGGAGTGGAGATATGGGTGGGAGGTGGGCAAGGGTGGGAGACAGTGCAGCCAGGGGGCCTTGTCGAGGGAATATGACAGGTAAGGTGTTAAGGGTGCAAAGACTGATTGTAAGTGCTGGGTGCTGGGGCATGTGCCGCTGGAACGGTGGAAATGTTAAGATGGGCAATCGCAGGATACAAGCAGTGAGAGGTGCAGCTTGGACTAGAAAAGGTCGAGTGTTGGAGCGGTCACTATGTCACTGCCAAGAGAGTTGAGCCAGTTGGATGCCCGATAGGCAAATGATCTTTGTCCTTGGGTCGTGCGACATCGTGAGATATGTAGTAGATGGGAATTGGATCTCCCTGTAGTGACATTCCTATGTCTAGGCTTAAGGAGGGCACAGACACCAGGTGGGGCAAGTCTCATTATGATTTTCTTGGCCGTGATGCAGGTTTGGTATTTTATGCGTTTGTCCAGTTGAAGCCATCCAGATTGGGAATAAAGGTCACAAGTGTGGGTATGGCGATGTGAGCCAGTGACGAGACGACAGGCCTTAGGGAGGTCACGATACATTTGAGAGCAGTGGTAGTTGCAGACCCATATATGATAAGACCATAGTCTATGGTGCTGACAATGGAGCTTTGGACGGCCACCGACAGTGCTTCTGGGGTTAGGTGTTTCCTGTGCCGGACTAATATGCCTAACCTAGCAAAAACCGACTTTGCCACATTGCTAATATGGACAGCATATGAGAGGTGGGGATCAAGGGTGATGCCAAGGTACTTGAACGATTGTGTTTGCTCTAGGATGGCTCCTTGTTCGGTTGCAATGGAGAGGTGGAGTTGTTTGTTTTTGTTGTGGGGGCTGCAAAAGACCATAGACTTGTTTTTTTTCTGATTGAGAAGCAGTTTATGATTTAGGAACCAGGATTCGATGGAGGAGAAGGCCCGCTGTAGTTTATTTTGTAATTGGTTTGGATCAGTGTCTGAGGTGAGGATCACAGCATCATCGGCGTAGAGAATTATTTGTTCTGGGCAGCTATCCGGTAGTGAGTTTAAGAACAGGCTGAAGAGAAGGGGTCCCAGAATGGAGCCCTGGGGGACTCTCGAGCGGACCGGTCTAGGGTCCGAGAGTGTATCAGCGATTTTTACTGTTTGGGACCGTTCTTCAAGGTAGCTCTTAAACCAGTCAGTGGTATCGGTTGACAGCCCAGTGTTCTGAAGCTGGACAAGTAGGAGGCGATGATTGACGGTGTCAAAGGTTTTAGTTAAGTCAATGTAGATTGAGCCTAGTAGTTCACCAGAATCAAGTGCGTTGTGGATTGCGCCGGTGAATTCAACTAGGGCTGTGGAGGTGCTGTGACCTTTGCAGAACCCGTGTTGTTGCTTGCACAGGATGTTGTACGTATCCAGGTATTCTGTGAGCTGGTCCGAGACAATGCGTTCTAGTGCCTTGGAGAGTGGGGGTAGTAGGGAGATAGGTTTGTAGTTATTGTGGGCAGTTTTGTCACCACTTTTATGTACTGGGGTGACAGTGGCAGATTTCCATCTGTCCGGGAACTGGCTAAGGCTGAAGGGGAGGTTGAAAATTCTGGTCAGAGGACTAAGCACTTCATCAAGTGTGAGAGACAGGATTTTGAGATCGAGGGAGTCATTACTGAATCTTGATTTACCAAGGGCTATAGTAGCGTATTTGCGTGCCAGTTGAGCCTTGACTGCTTTGAAGTAGAAGCAGGGGAGCTGGTGGAGTAGTGTTCACTCCAGACAGGGGCTACACTATCCTTGAAGTAGTCCTGAGGTAGGACAGCGCTGAGGTCGGTAAAGGCTTTGCTAAAGGTATCCGCAATGGTTTTTGGGTTGAGGGTTGTGGTTCCGTTGATGTTGAGTATTGATGGGGGGATTTTGGGTGGATTCCCAGTGAGTTCCTTTACGTTCTTCCAGAATTCCCGACCATTGCCCCAGGAGTTTGTGAGGGCATGCTTATAGTAGGCGGACTTCATTTGCCAGATGGTTTTGGTGCAGTCATTGCGGGCACGTTTGTAGTTTTGGATGTCGTTTTGCTTTCCAGAGTTTCTGGCCAGCTCCCATAGGTGGTCTCTTGTTTTTAGCATCCTGAGGAGGTCACCTGTGAGCCAAGGGTTATTCAGTTATTTGACTCTGCATTTCTTAATAGGAGCATACGTGTCACAGGCCACTGTGAAGATGTTTATGAAGTGGTCACGGGCAGTGTTTACGTTGGTTGCATCGAAGATAGGGGACCAGTCTTGGTGGAGGAGGTGAGATTTGAGTTGAGGAAGGTGACCACTGGGTAGAACCCTGCTGGTGATTGTTTTTGGTGGTTGTTTGATGAATTTATTTGACCAGGTGCAGCTAACAGGGGAGTGATCGCTGAGAGAGTCAGGGAGGACATTAGTGTTAGATATCTGCGATGGGTGACTGGTAAGGATCCAGTCCAAGAGTGTGCTGGTGCCGGTCCTGTAATTTTTCCTGGTTGGTGAGTCAACCATTTGTGAGAGGTTCGCCGCAGCAACGGTATCCCTGTGTGCACCAGCATCAGCCGCAGGCCAGTTGATGTTGAAGTCGCCTAGGAGGATGGATTCGGTGTCTGGTGGGAGTGACTTTACGAAGTCAAGCACAGCTGTTAGACCAGTTCCCTGTTCTTTGGGAGGGATGTAGATGGTGGCAACAGTGAAGGTTTTGTTTTGGGCACCGAGGAGGATTCTCACTGGCAGTAACTTAGCAGTTGTGGGTTGGACTGAGGTAATGATGTGGTGCCCTTGTATGGAGTCTTTTAGGTAGAGAGCGCAGCCCCCGCCTCTTTTGGAGAGGCGATCCAGCCTAAAGACGTTGTAGCCAGGAAGGCTAATTCCATGGTCTGGTACCGATGGCATACTGATGGACTATGTCCTTTAATTTTCCTAACAACAGGGTATGGTCCAGCAGATCAAAGGCCTTGGTCAGGTCGACAAAAATGGCTCCAGTGAGCATCCCACTATCCACATAATCATAAATATCAGTAGTCAACCTGACCAAGGCCATCACTGTGCTGGCTGTTCCCATGTGCCCGTGTTCAGCACCTGCAACATGTCTGCCTGGAATCTCTGACACAGGAAGGACTTAGTGGCCAAGGACATGTGATGGGGAGGATTCCATGCTCCTCGAGGAGGACGCTGATCGAGAGAAGGCAGTGGACATACTGTAGAAGAGGGTGGTACCTAGGGGCCAGGTTGAAACTGAACCTGGTTGGCATGCCTATGGTACTGCTACAAAACACCAGCTGCCCTTCCTTGCTGACTCCAGGTGATCGACCACAGAGGGCCCATGATCCCTGGTAGTTCTGGCAGAGGTGGTTCGGGCCCATGAGGGAAGCGGGAGCCAGGGGCTCCAGGGCCTATACCTGGGCTGTGGGGATGCTCAGAGGACCTCACCTGAGGGAAGAGCCTTACGGGACCACCTGAACAAGGTCAGTCTGCAGATAAGGAACAACCTGGTCAGTACCCATGTGAGGAGACCCCAAGGTGAGGTGTGTGGATCAGCAGAATCCCCCCAGGGCAGATCTGGTCCTCACTGATGGTGGGTCAGCATGTGGGTTCGGAGATTACTCCATCTCTGGGCCATCCCCCAGCTTCAAGTTGGTCCCGCCTCTGACACCAGGCCCTGGGATTGGCCCAGAAGTAGGTTCCCCTCTAGTGCTGCAGCTGGCACCACCCTCAGTGCCAGGCCTGGTGCTGTCTTTAATGCTGTCCCTGGTACCATCCTCACTCCTGATGCTGTGAATGGCATTGGGAGCTGGCCCTAGTGGCAACACTGATACCATGCCCCGTCTCAGGCCCAGGACCGACACCAAAGTCGGTTCCACGCCCATCGCTGGGGGTGGTGTTGACCCCACCCCCAGAGCCACAAGGACTACTCAGGGATGAGATCAACACCTACACCTCAATGACTGGCCACCGCATAGTCTCAGTATCGGTCCCTTTCTCAACACAGAGAACAGTGTCAGGAGCTGGGGCCTCACCAGCCCACGTGACCAAGGTGTCCACTAGTGTTGACTGAGTGTACAGCTTTAACCTCACCACCGGGGATGTCTACTGCTCAGGGCAGTCAGACTGGGGGGGTGCAGCCAGCTGCCCAGAAAGGGTTGGCTTTCCACTAGACCCACCCCACAGGGCCGCCGATGCCTCAGCAAAGCCAGGTCAAGGAAGACCCTGTGCTTCCTCAGCATGAGAAGTACTGGGAAGAGGCTCAGGAAAAGGGCCCAGAGATCACGCCTTGGCCTCACATATGCGACACCTGCCTCCAAATGTAGGTATTAGGCTAATCCAGTTCAGTCTGCGGATCTCTAACTTACAGTGGTCCATGAAGATGCAGGCGCCACACACAACCATGTCATAAGACGAGCCAATGCAGGTTCAGCATTGTTGATGTTGATCCACTGCCGTGATAGACTTTCCACAAGAGAAACGATGCATGATGGGAGGGGCTGACAGTCTTTCACTGTCTTCTTTCCCCCTTCTTCAGTTTCAATTAATAGACAAATGACAGTATGGTGGTCACAATACTTTCAGCACTGATGCTGAAGAATTTCGCTGACAAACTGAGACACTGTTGTTCCCTCGGTGTGCACTCTATGGCAGGAGGAACAGAACTGAGGTGCGTGAAGCAGCTGATGATGGTTATTGGCTGGTGCATGCAGCACCACACAAGGTGTGTAAGCACCATCTGTAGCCAGCGTCAACTCCTTCCCTGCAATGAAAATGCTACTGTGTGGTCCTAATGCCATCATCTCAGGTCCATCAATATGAATCAATGGTGAAGACTGAGTCCTGGAAGATTTTGGTTTACAGAATGTCAGATATTATGGATTCACACAGTAGTCTGGGCATCACAGTAAGTAAATTTATTGTTCACAATATGCTCAGCAAGGTTTTCTTAGTATTTCAGTTTCTAAGGGAACTTGAATGGGTTCACCCTCACCCATTGTTGGGGTCAGGCTCTAGCTATTTAAGTAGTATTTTATGTTATTGTTTCCAAAAAGACACTGAGATGGTCTGCCAGACCAGTGAGATTCGGACTCTCAGCATGGTGAAGTCTTCGTCTCAAATAAGGTAGTCCTGCATATTTCTGACTATTCAGGAATTATGTATGCAGTGGTAGTAATACTGAAGTTTAACAGTACTGCAGTATAGCACAGTTCAGGTAAAAAAAATACAGCAGTAGAATGCAGTCATGGTAATCAACAAAAACGAACAAAAAAAAGCATGTTTTTCAATGTAATTGCGTTATACTGCGGTACATTTTTTTTTTTTTATTGCAACTGCATTATACCGCATTACTGTTAAACTTTTGTTTAACAACCACTGTATATCTTTTGATCTTGTGTAACCCCCAGGGGGTGCTACCCTTAGAGCTACTACCCCAGCCTGCCTCCACAGAGACCGGGTGAGGGGCCCAGATCCGTTGGCGGGTGCCTCCACCCAGAGGCCGGGGTTAATACTGTCGAGATTGCCTCGGTCACAGCCCTCTGGGTTACTGCAACCCCCCTTTTTCCCCGCTAGTGGCTCACACTGGGTACCAACAAGGCTTTTCACCAATACACTTACCCCCGGGTAGTATCTCTCAGCTCACCCAGGGACCCCTGTAAAATAAGATACAGTTATATCACAGTCAATATACAGCAGTTCAACAGGGATGCACAAACCAGCCAGGGTGTAGTTGCAACACACAAATCTGATTTATTAAGGGGGGAGATAACAAGGATGGGGGGAATCAGGCTAATTGGTTTAGCATTATACTTAATTACCTAGAGCTCTGTGCACAGGCCTATCCCATACGAGTCACTGTCCCTGGGTACCCAAGCCCTAATGACTAGTCCAAACATGGCAGCTGGTTGGGGCCCTTAACAAAGATAGATGCTGCAATCCTGAGCAAGTCAGCAGGGAAAGAAAGTTTGTTTAGGCAGTCAAAAGTACAGCAATACAATTGGAAAACCACTGATTGCACAATTAACAGGGAGCTACCCTGTTTTAGTACTCACAACCTCCAGCCGATCCCGGTTCTTCCAACACTAGAAGGGCTGAGCCTGAACTTCACAAGTCTCTGTACACATTTATATGGTTATCTCAATCCAGGCAGAATCCCTCACTGGCAGCAGGATTAACTTGAACTCACAAGTCTCTTTACACATTTATATGGTTATTTCAATCCAGGCAGAATCCCTCACTGGCAGCAGGATTAACTTGAACTCACAAGTATCTTTACACATTTATATGGTTATCGCAATCCAGGCAGAATCCCTCACTGGCAGCAGGATTAACTGGAGCTCACAAGCCTCATTGTACACTTATATGGTAAACAGCAACAGGCAAAAGTCCTTTAATTGCAGCAGGACTAACTTGAGCTACTCACACATTTATATGGTAAACAGCAATAGCAGAGGGGTACACACCAGGCAGCTGCTCCCAGGCTCTTCAGCTTTCACAGTCACTCCAGCTCTGCAATGGCAGCTTTTTTACTCCTCCCGCGGACCGAGCACAATTCAGCAATGTTCTCCAGTCCTATTGCAGGTCGAGCCTGGTGGGTAGCAGTACAGAGCACAGCCTCCTCTGACTGCCCGCCGACGGATTTCAAGACAAACTCCTCGCAGGAAAAACGGCCGACTTAGGCCTTCACACGCTTCCTGTGCGAACACTTCCCAGCGCAGAAGCACACAGCTCCTCACTCCTCACTAGCCACAACGATTCTGAAACTGGCAACACCCAGCACTCCTCTTAGTTCGGGCGCGACCCGTTGTCATTGGCTGGCCGAACTCAGTCACTTCTCACGGCCCTATTAGTGCAGAACGAGCGCCTATAGTCCATAATGCCTTGTTCTCTAAACAGCCTCTATTGGTCAGTCAACTCTGTGGGATTCCAAAGTACTGATTGGTCCAATTTCACAGTTCAGGACCAAAATGGAGGAGGCAATTAAACTCTCTGTGCTGCAAAGCAAAGCAGGTTAGAACAACTACGTTATCATTATCTTTACAACTTATTTTAAACAACCACCTACATCCTTTGTTACGGCTCCCCCCTGCACTATTAGCGATGGCAGAAGGGAGCGCTACTCAGCAGTCCGGGCGGGAGTCGAGCATGACAACACTCAAACCCCCTCCCATTTTAACTAATCCCAACTGCAATAGGCAGCCCTTACAGGGACAGTATATGGAGGCCTTAAAAAGCACTCAACTGAACCCCATTCCGGCGACTTTATGCTGACTACCAACCAGGCATAGGGCACATTAGGAACCCCCATTTGCAAGGGGGTTACACTTGTAAAGGGCTCATCCTGGTTTGTTAACATTACTGGTCTGATATTTCTGCTACTGTGTGGCAAATATGTGAACTGAGTGACACTTTCCAAATGTTCATGTGCCTAGAGTTCTGTGCTTCCAGAAAGATCTGATTAATCCCCCTTGTACAGGTGCATATTACCCAAGCAATTTGTATTACGATCCTTCCCCATTAGAAACGGAGCTACCAGAGAAGTAGACTACATAGTAAGTATGAATGTAACCCCCGGACCCCTGCCTTTTTGCAAACCGACAGGTGGCATGCTGTTGAAGCTGACAGCAGTACCTGGTGGGGACTGGGTTCGGGGAGGATAAGGTTACTCGGCACAGGGGTCCTAGGTTTGGCTACTCTGCACAGGGGCACCCAAGTAAATCCGAACACAGGAAGCAATAACTGTAATGTCCAGAACCAGGAATGGGATTCTACAGTGTGGCTTTTATTCACATCCAAGCTGAACAAACAAAACATAGACAGACCCCCACGGGGCTACATTCCTAGTAATGCAGACTAGAGACAACAACAACACACTTCTTCACTATTTCCAGCAGTCAGGCTCTGAACCCACCAGGCACACAGCCTGGACTTGCACGCAGCTTTGTGTACACAGCCCGATTTGTACACTACTTGAGTTTTCCCCGCTGGCCCGGCTCCCCCGTCAGCCACTTGATCCACGGTCCATTTTGGGAAATGAACCAGTTATCCTGTTGTGGCTCCCCAAACCACCTTAGAGCCTTCGACTCCTAGAGGGAATTTTCCTTCCAATCCCACATCTGGGTACTTCTCTCATCACTGGCCAAGTGCATGAGGCAAAGTAGAAATCCACAGAGCAAATCCATTGAGGTGGACCTGGTCACTAAAGGTGGAAGGGGGGGTCTCCCACCTCCAGCTCCCACAATCCATACCCGGCAATTTCTCTGGAAACTAAACAACTCTTTTCTGAAAACTTGGCAATGTAGATTACTGGGTAGACAAATGTCACATCTCCTCTACATGTATTTTGACTTCCCAATAAGCGCTGGACTTGAGCATACTTTTACTTTTTGGCTAAACCTATTACTCTAGGCCTCCCACTATTTCATTAGTCCAATCCCCACTATCACACAAGTCCCAGGGTGAAAAACATAGGCCCTTTCAGGAAGAGCAGAAACTCACCCTCTGGTTGCAGGTGCCCCACAGGCAATTCAGAAATCTTCTTGTTTCACAAAAACTCTTGAACAAATAGGCAGCTTCTCCACTAGTAGCAGAACCAGGGGGTTGCCCCATGAATATGCAGGAAATGAAAATTACGTACCTACCATAATTCTTGATCTTCTTGGACGAGTCTCCACCACTCATTCACACTATTGGGATCTGCGCCGGAGGCACTAGGACCCATCGGGAGCAAACTTTTTGCTGGAGGGTCGGTGCCAGAGATGGAGCTGTGAGGAACGGCAACGCGAGCCTCAGCTCGCGCGGTAATGACTATCTCGGCGTCGACCCTCCAACCGCCCCAGTACCTTTTTTACCAAGGAGGTGCACCGTAACTAACCTAGAAGGGTAGCCTAACCTAAAAACCGGACATAAGATAGTCCGGGTGACCCGTATAAGAAGGGTAAACAAAGAAGTCTTCACAGCCTAAAGATTGGAGGAGTGAAGACCAACAACAGAAGGTGAGCTCGGGGATGGAGGGTGGGCGTGTGAATGAGTGGTGGAGACTGATCCCAAGAAGATCAAGAATTACTGTAGTAACGTAATTTCACTATCTTCCTGGACATTAGTCACCACCACTCATTCACACAATGGGAGAGTACCGAGCTAATAATCCCGAGAGGCTGACAGGAGAGACCAAGAGCTCACGTTTCTAGGACAGAAGTCCATTAAGGATGGCTCTGCCAAAGGAAGAATAGTCGTCTGGCATGGACATCTAGTGCATAATGTTTAACAAAAGTATGCACTGGGCTCCAGGTGGCCGCGTTGCAAATATCTGCAATGGGCATGTTGCGAATTTCTGCTAGGGATGCCGCGACCGCTCTAGTAGAGTGAGCGTAAACTTTACCCTCCAACTTAACCTGCGCCATGGAATAGCAGTGGCAAAGGCATGCCACTAGCCATGCTGAGATACATCTGATAGCGACAGGTTGACCCAGCCGAGTCTCGCTGAAGGAAACAAACAGTTGCTGGGCTTTGCGAAAATCCTTGGTTCTATCTAGATAGAAACGCAAGGCCCTCTTAACATCCAAAGAATGAAGAGAACGGTCTCCTTCATTTTGGAAGTCCGCAAAGTAAGAGGGAAGGACCAAAGGTTGGTTTAGATGAAATTCTGACACAACCTTAGGAAGAAATTTAGGGTGAGTACGAAGAACTACTTTGTCCTTATGGGACACAGTATACGGAGGGTCTGTGACCAGGGCATGTATCTCAGAGACCCTGCAGGCTGAGGTAATGGCCACTAGGAAGGCAGTCTTCCAGGTGAGAAATCTTAGCTCACAGGTAGCCAGAGGTTTGAAAGGTTTCCGAGTGAGCATGTCTAGCACAAGATTAATGTCCCAGGCTGCAACTGGACGTCTTGTAGGAGGTCTGGTATGCAGAATTCCTTTAAGAAATCTCTTAACCATAGGTAACTGAGCCAGTGTTAAGGAAAAACCGGGCTCATGATATGCTGAAATGGCACTAAGGTGAACTTTGACTGTAGAGTACTGCAGACCTGAATTTGAGAGGTACAAAAGGTACTCCAAAACCTAATCTGGTGGACAGGAAAAGGGATTCAAAGGGGCCTTTGCACACCAGAGCGAAAAACGCTTCCACTTGGTTATGTAAGTTTTCCGAGTGGCTAGCTTCCGTGCAGCCAGAAGAATATCTGAAACTCTTCGAAAGACATTGAACCGGTTTACTTCGACCTCTTCAGGAGCCAAGCGTGAAGGTGAAGTGATCTCAGGTTGGGATGGACCACCGGTCCCTGAGTCAAAAGGTTCATCTGCAGGGGAAGTGGTCTCGGAGGAACTGCCAAGATATTGTTGAGTAGTGGAAACCACAGCTGCCGAGGCCAAAAGGGAGCAATGAGAGTCATCTTGTTCCCGGATTGAACTTGAGGAGTACTCTCTGAATTAGAGGAAGGGCAGAAAGGCGTAAAAAGCGTTTTGTCCACCGCAGCCTGAACGCATCCTGACAGAAAATGCCAGCCCTGATTTCTGGAGCAGAAGAGAGGCAGTTTTCATTGAGTGGGATGCAAAGGTCCAGGTCTGAGTTCCCACCTTCGAATAGAGACTGAACTATGGTTGAGTCGAGAGACCACTCATGAGGATCTGTCTCTGTTCTGCTGAGACGGTCTGCCAAGTCATTCTGTACACCTGGCAGGTAGACCGCTTGAATTAGAGCGTTGTGCTCCAAATACCATTCCCATACCCTCATTGCTTCCCTGCATAAGGGGTAAGAATGAGCACCGCCCTGCTTGTTGATGTAATACATCACTGCTTTGTTGTCCGTTTGAAGGAGAATGTTCTTGTGACAGAGAATGTCCTTCAATGCTCGGACCGCATAAAGGATGGCTCTCATTTCTAGGACATTTATGTGAAGCTGGGACTCGAGTTGAGTCCACACACCTTGAGTGTGGAGAACCTGACAGTGAGTTCCCAACCCCCTGAGGGATGCGTCCATGGTAATGGAGATTTGATGGTCTAGAGGAGCAAAGGGATATCCTTCCAGGAGATTGCTCTCTTGAGACCACCAGGTGAGTGATCTTTTTAAAGGTTCTGTCACCTTGATGAGATAGGACTGCGGGTGAGTGGTTGGGGACCACTGAGTACTGAGCATCCACTGGGTGCTAGGGGTACAGTGAACACTGAGGATGCCATGAGGCCTAGCATCCGTTGCATCAAGAGAGCTGTAACTGAGCTGTTTTCTCCGATGTGACAGGCCATCTGAAGGATATCATTCCTTCTGTCTTCTGGAAAAAAAGCCTTTGCACAGGAGGTGTCCAGAAGAGTCCCTATAAAAAGGAGCCTCTGGGAGGGCTGCAGTTGCGATTTCTTGAGGTTCAGCAGAACTCCCATGGACGTAAGGAGGCGCGAGGCCATCTCTATGGCATCCAGAGTCCCTTGCCTGGAAGGGCTTGCTAGAAGCCAATCGTCCAGATAAGGAAACACCTGTATTCCGACCTTTCTGAGGTGTGCTGTGAGAACTGCACAACACTTTGTAAAAACTCGCGGCGCCGAGGATAGCCCAAAGGGCAGGACTCTGAACTGATAATGTTGCCCCAGATCAACAAACCTCAGGAATTTGTGATGCCTCGGGTGAATAGGAATGTGCTGGTAAGCATCCTGCATGTCTAGGGAGGCTAGCCTGTCGTGTTGATGAAGCAAAGGTAACAGGGTTCCCAGAGAAATCATTTTGAATTTCTCCTTGGGGAGAAATTTGTTTAGCTTTCTGAGATCTAGAATGGGGCGCATTTCCCTGGACTTCTTTGGAACCAGAAAGTAATGGGAGTAGAACCCCCTGTTCCATTGATGCAGCAGCACCACTTCTACTGCCCTGTTGTTTAGAAGGTCCTGAATCTCGGCGGCGAGAAGGTCTGACTGAAGGGTAGACAGCCTGGGCTGCCATTTGGGAGGACGATCCAGAGGGGTCTCCAGAAGATTGAGTGAATACCCCTCACAAATTATCCGAAGGACCCATTTATCTGAGGTTATGGACTTCCACTGGCTGTAGAAGTGCATCAGACAACCTCCCACTGGAGAGGAAAAGTCCACCTCGGGCAGCTGAGATGGGACTTGGGCCAGCAATTCATAAGGTAGCGCTGGGTGCTTTGGGCCCTTGCGCTTTCTGTTGCACCTTCTTTTGAGGTTGGGCAGGTTGGTTCTTATGGAAACTTCCTCTGCCTCTGCCTCGAAAGGACTGACGGTTATGAAACTGACGTTTACTGGCATGCCCTCGAGAGGGGGCAGGAGGGGGTCGAGCCAACTTAATGGCTGACCTAGTCTTTTGTGTAGCTTCTAGAGCTTGCTCTACCTGAGGACCAAAAAGATATGTACCATCAAAGGGCAATGCCATCACCTGCTGCTGTGCATCATTCGTAAAGCCCGAAGTGCGCAGCCAGGAATGACGGCGGGTGCAAATACCAGCAGCTGCTGAACGGAAAGCAGTGTCAAAAGCATCCATGGCTGCTTTAACTTGCTGGTTGTTAGATTCAATACCTCTAGTAATGGTTTGAAGAAGCTCTGGCTTTGAATCCGACTCCGGTAGAGCTTCAACCATTTGCTTGATAGAATGCCACAGGATATACTCATACTGAGAAAAATAGCCTTGGTAACTGGCAATGCGCATACTTAGGGTAGAAGCAACAAAGACTCTCTTACCTAAGGTGTCCATCTTACGAGATTCTTTGTTAATAGGTCGAGCTGTAGTAGTTTGAGGAAGAACGACCTTATCATTCTCTGCCGGGACTACAATAGGATCCGCAAAAGCTTGAGATGCCAGAATGGGACGATCCTTGGGGCTGAATATTTCTAATCAATGGATTTAGCCACCGAAGGGGTGAGAGCAGGATTATTCCATACCATTTGAGACAGCGTCTCGAAGGAAGGCTGAACCTGAGGAGTCAAATCCGTAGGGATCTCCGAGGCATGAAGGTATTGGAGTCTTAACAATTTCCCTGGATCGATGTCTGTAGTCTGGAGAGAAAGTGTGGAACTCAGATTTTTCAACAGAGACTTAAAGGACAGGTCCTCGACCACAGGCTCTGTAGCACTAATAGATCCTGCTTCATCCACTTCATCACCCAAGCGAAGGTCTGGGTCAGGCTCAATGTCATCTCCTGACAGTCCAGGAGGGACTGTATGGACAGGAAAGGAATGAAAATCAGAAGAGAAGGAAGAAGGAAACGAGTGAAAAGAGGAGTCCTAGAAAACAGAGGGAGCCTCGAGAGCCCACCGCCGAGGAGGCACAGGCACCGGCGAGCACGCCGAGGACCACGTGAGCACCGAGAACAGCGCCGAGAAGCTGCAGTGCCGCAGGATGGCGCCAACGACGCTCAAGCCGCTATTCAGTGCCAAGGACGGCACCGAACGCACCATTGATGCCGAGGACGATGCCGAGAGGCCACACGGCGCCAAGAGCGTCAAAGACGCTCCCAGACTCTGAAAAACAGGTTTTGAAGGAAGAAGAGCAGGAGAGAAGGGCATCGGTGTGGTCCCTGTAGCCGCAGCCATGGGGACATTCAAAGGAGTCGACGGCACCAAGAAGGTGCCGCTACGACCAGGAAAGTCCAACCATCTTACCTGGTCGCCCAAAGAGCCTGAAGGCCCATGAGCCGACCGAGCCAAGTAGCTGGAACCAACCTCCGAGCCCATTGCTCCATAAGAGCAGCCCACTGATGAAACTGCTCATCTGAAGACCTACCAGCGGGCAGGGTAGGGCTCGATGTCGAGCAGATTGGCTACCAGAAGCAGAGGTTAGCTCGAATGAGGAGACCGACAGCTAGCCCGATAACGAGCGTCTATCGCGGAACATATCAGAGGCGACCTCAGTGATGCCTTCTCTTTTTAGACCTGTGGGCGAAGAAGAGCTCGAGGCGAGCGATTGCCGAGGAGAATCGCGACCGTTTATTTTTATGCTTCGCAGACCGCTCATCCCCAGGCATTGGACTGACCGTTGTCAGACCCCCCCTTCCAGAGAAGGCGGCGGACCGGACCCAGCCTGACTGACTGAACAACTTTCATACGAAGTCTCCCTACCATCACCTGACCTGCACATGGTCGACTCCATCAACGTAGGCTGAGACTTCTTTATTTTATTTATTTTAAAAATAAGAATAAACTTAAGCGATACTGTATCGAGATAATACTACAAAATAATAAAAATTGAAAACTATGCTGCAGTTTGAAGTTTGACTCCCGAGGGGCGAGCGACGTTGTCACTGAAGCGTACTCGACGGTGGGAAAAAAGGAACTGAGGTGGTTGGAGGGTCGACGCCGAGACAGTCATTACTGCGTGTGAGCTGAGCTCGCGTGCTGCTCCTCGGCTCCATTCCCTGATGCCGCTGACCCTCCAGCAAAAAGTTTGCTCCCGATGGGTCCTAGTGCCTCCGGCGCAGATCCCAATAGTGTGAATGAGTGGTGGAGACTTATGTCCAGGAAGATACCCTTTTCCTGCCCCCATCCCCGGTGGGAGGGGGCACTAAGGCCCGAAACAGTGGTCTCCACCACTTTACAATTATCTTTTGTGCCTCTCTTAAGGTGGAAACACACACCTTTTTCCTAGAATGTAGCCTTATATCAGGGCTGAGGCTCCAAGAGCCTACACAGAGCTGCTGTGCTGCTCCCTCAGCAAGCTCCAAACACCAACTGACCTGCAGACTACTGTTCAAACCTCCCAAAGTTCTATTCCAATTCCCTGCTGCAGATTCCATCGTGGCTCATGCAGCTGCGACAGTTCTACGATGATGTCATCCCTCAGTCTCAGCTGAGACTGAGAACAGAGTGAGACAGTGTGAAACCCATTTAACTAGAGTTTCACAAGCTGCCTTCCCTGCCTACCACTAGGTCTTACTGGATTCTAGTAACCCCGGGTAACAAGGGGGTTACATGAACAAAATTTCCTCATTACATTTTTATCCTTTTGAGACTCCCATACAGAGGTCCTGATCCAGCAGAACAGGATAGGGGCAGCATAAGGCAGAGCTAGTGCATTAAATTAACTAGTAACAGGGTTGTGAGTCTGGTGCATCTGCAAATTCTGCTTCCCAATCTAAAATCTCTTCCTGAGGACCATTTTACTCTGCTTAATAATATTAGTACTATATTGCTTTTGCCCTACTCCCGGATTAGTAAATCAACTGTAACCCCCTTGCAAATGGTGGTTCCTAAAAGCTTCCCCGGGGCCTGCCTAAGTGCTCCCTGCCAGGCTGGTGTCCTGCATTTTAGCAGTTTAAATGTGATCGCCGGGAGCACTACCAAAGCATCCATGCCTGTCTTTTTAAGGGCTGCCTAACTCGCAGTCATGATTAATCTGGGAAGGAGTTTGAGTGTTACCATGCTAGAGTCCCGCCCGGGCTGCCGGATAATTGCTCCGTTTCTGCCATCGCTAAATTGTGCAGAGGGTGCTCCTCCGAAAGATGTAACTGCTTGCTGGGAATAACTTAGGGTAATAAATGATAACGTAGTTTTTCTAATCTGCTTTTTATTTGCAGCAAAGACTGTTCTGATTCTCCTCTCCATTTTGGTCCCGAACTGGCGATTTGGACCAATCAGTACGTTGGAACTCTAAGGGAGCTGTCTGACCAATCGAGGGACTGCTTGTAATTTGGGAAAGGCATTATGGGCTATGGCATTTTTTTGCACCACCGAGAACAGGAGCAATTGACTGGCAGGTGCCGCCGGTCAATAGGGGCGGGTAGTGCCCGAACTGAAGGGAGAGCCCCTTGCTGTTGGGGGCAGATGCATTGAGACTGAGAAGGAGGAAGGAGATCTGAGCTACTGTGCCATTGAGTGTTCGTGCAGGAAGCGCGTGAAAGGCCTGAGGCGGCCGTTTTTTGCTGTTTTAGTGATTTGGACTAAATCCGCCGGCGTGCGGTCGGAGGAGGCTGGTGACAGCCCAGCTACCTACCAGGCTCAACCTGAGAGGACTGGAGAATCTGCTGAATCGCACTCGGTCCACCCGTGAGGTTGGAGTTGCCGTTTACTGCCCGAGTCTACTGCAAGTTCGTGTGGGGTCTAGAAGCAGCTGCCTGGTATGGTACCCCTCTTTCATTTGCCATATAAATGTGTGAGGAGGCTGGTGAAATTCAGGCTCAACCCTGCCAGAGGTGAAGAAATCGTTGCTTGCTGGAGTCGTGAGTACTGAACCAGGGTAGCTCCCTGCTAAGTTTGCAATCGGTGGCCTCCAGTTGCTTCATCATACTGCTGACTGTCTAATTGAGTTTTGCTTCTCATTCTGACTCGTTCAGTATTGTAAAGGCTACCTGTGTCAGGGCCCCAACCAGCTGCCATGGTGGACTAGCCATTAGGGCTTGGGTACCCAGGGACAGTAAATTTTAGGGTCAGGCCTGTGCACAGAGCCCTAGGTAGATAGGTATAGTGATAAGTCAATCAACTTGATTTTCCCTGTCCTTGTGATTCCCCACTTAAATAAATCGGACTGTTTGTTTTACAACTGCACCCTGGCTAGTTTGTGCATTTCTGGTGAACCACTGCTTAGTGACTGTGATATAACTGTACCTTACTTTACAGAGGGTCCCTGGAGTGAGCTGAGAGATATCACCCTGGGGTTAAGTGTACTTGGGAAATGTATTGTGGGTACACTACGTGAGCCATCAGCAGGACGAAAGGGGGGTTGCAGTAACCCAGAGGGCTGCGACCGAGGCAATCTTGACCGTACTAACCCCGACCTCTAGGTGGAGGCACCTGTCAACGGATCTGGGCCCCTCACCCTGTTTCAGTGGAGGCAGGCAGGCAGGGGTAGTAACCCCAAGGATAGTGCCCTCTGGGGGTTACACAACCATTTTAGTTTTAAATTAATTCAATAAAACCATGAATACTTGTCTTACCTGTATTTATTTCTATTGATCCGACAAGAATGGTGGGCTTTATTTCCTCAATTTCTTCTTCAAATGTCACATAATGCAGAATTTCTGACTTTATTTCAGTCAAACAAGGGCTGCCAGCCATGAATTGCTGCAGACAGAAAAACAAAACACTAAAATAAACTGCTTCCAAAATTAAAGCTACAATACAAAGCAAAAATTTTATTTATTTTGTTCACTGGGTTGACTTATTTGGACAGAGTTCCTTTTACGGGAGTGACCCAGACATAGGGTTACAAATATAATACATGAGACAGAGATGAGACAGGGAGATCAAGCCACTTTTGAGGACCGATCTTTTCTTAAATCTGTTGCAACAGTTCTTCTATTTCTTAGCCTAATCTAGCCTTTACAATTTCTAGTCCATAAGGTTGAGAGGTAAGAGATTGTGTGATAAGCATGAAGTTCTGTGTCTGGTCCATCTGTTATCCCACAACCCCTCCACAATGAGTATGCAGGGGGATGTACAGTTGTCATGTATATGGCTCCATGTGGCCTGATTTTCAAAATAACTTGGGACTAAGTCCCACACCACAACTCCAGTTCGATTGTGCTTACGCAACTGGATGAGATGATGCTTGTATGACTTGACTTACATTGTGGATTTGATTGATGTTGTGGCTTTCTGCCTCTCTATCTGTGAGATATACCACCCTATTAGGGTATGATGCAGGGAACCCTAGAGGAGGGTTCTCCCCCATAGGTGCCACGGGACTGATTCCGTCAGCTAAAGGTAGCTTAGGAAGCAGCCCATGGGTAAGAGAGACATATGTCTCTGGAGGAGGGGGGTAGATGGTGGGCAAAAAGAAATGAATCCTGGGAAGGCCCAGGGTGAGCTACCAATTTAAAGCCTGATGGGGGGGTGACGTAGTCGCTCCAGCTAATCGAACCTCAGGCTTATAGCCGTCCCATTCGATTGTGCTTACGCAACTGGATGAGATGATGCTTGTGTGACTTGACTTACATTGTGGATTTGATTGATGTTGTGGCTTTCTGCCTCTCTATCCGTGGGATATACCACCCTATTAGGGTACGATGCAAGGAACCCTAGAGGAGGGTTCCCCCCCAAAGGTGCCACATGAATGATTCTGTCGGCTAAAGGTAGCTTAGGAAGAAGCCCAAAAAGAATACCCAATTGGGCATCGAGCATCTAAGAGGCAAGGACGATGAATGAATGAAATCTGAGAAGATGATTAAGGCGGACTTCCTAAGGAGAGGGGGAAAGCCGGGGCCGCCATCCACCTCCATCCAACAGCAGAACCTAACTAATTAACCTAAGACAGATATTAACCTAAGTAAATACTAACTCTAACTAATATTATGACCACTGGCATGGAGGGGAGAAAAAAAACCCTTTAAGGAGGAAACCTCTGGGGATTCAAGGCCTAGGCCACCTTCCTTCCAGGCTGACTACATTTGATTTAAGGACGTATGTCATTAAAGAGGAGGATTCGTTAAGAGAAGCATATGAGTAGGAAAGATGATGACAGGATAGGAGAAAATCCCTATACGAGAAGACTGAGGAAGTGGAGACAGGAAGGAACTCGATTTGAACTTGGAATGAAAGAAATGAACTTGAAATTGAACTTGGTCGATGGCAGTCTGCTCGGCAGAGCAATGTGACGAAGGAGAATCCTCGAAAGGAAGTAAATTCAGAATTGAATAGAGCGATGTGATTAAGTAGGCTCCTTGAAAGAAGGTGGATTCAGAAATGAAACTGAAAAGGAACTTGAACGATAGTGGAGAGCCTCCAGCCAGCCCTTAGCAAACGTTGACGGATGGGAAGGCATGATGCTTGAGTGGAGATAGAGTCGAATTGAGGTAGCAGGGATAGGGCCATGATTGGAGTAAATCCTTGATGGCTGGTATGAGATAAGTCATGAGTGATGACCGGAGTCATGAACCTGATACATGCAGCAGGAGGGCTGCGGGTCGATGAGGTGGCATATGATTAATGATAGGTAGCCAGATACACGATAGAGGAAACCCCAAAAGAGGATACTGGACAAGGAAGGTGGGAGAGCACCCACTAGAGGGAGGAATGAAGGAAGGGACTCGGAGTAGCAGACAGAAATAAAAATTACGTACCTACCGTAATTATGATCTTTCTGTGTATCTTCACCATTCATCACAGAGGGGTACTGGCTGGAGATCAGGACCCCGAGGGAGCTTTTTTTTTTTTTTAAAAAAGGATAGGCGGAGCCGACGCAGCATCAGCGCCGCCCTCAAGGCCGATGTACTATGTGGCGCTCGAGGACTAGCCGTTAGGCTGCATCGTCTCCGCCTGCCTACCAGTTCTGGGTCACTGGAGAGGTAAGAGGAAGGGATGGAGGGTGGGACAAGAGAGTCCAAGGGACAGAAAAAGGAAGAGAAAAACTGAACTAAAAGGAGAAATAATGACTGAGAGGACAGCATAGAAGAAGTAAGACTAAGGGGATTGGGTAGGAGCCCCAATCTCTGGAAGCGGAAAAAGGAAGGGAAGGGAGGGGAGAAAATTTAGGAGAGAATGAGAGGTAACAAGGATCCTTGTCCGTCACCAGACTGTATAGGAACTGCAAGGAGTAGCAAAGCTCTCTGCCAGAATTCAAGGCACAGAATAACTGGCAATACCCCAAAAGCAGAGTCGGCTATTCTGGAGAAGGACAGGGTACAGGGACTTAGTACTCTCTCTGGAAAGATATTTGGTGAAAAAAAGGGGGAAATTTATTTATTTATTTTTTAAACAGTTTGGTGGATAACAGAAGGAGGGCAACCACCAGCTCCCACCCCGTAGGGGTGGAGATATGTAGTAGAAAAGGAGTGCCACTCGAGCTGTACCCCTTAGGGGAGAAAATACCCCCTGTGTGTCCCAACTTTACCCTGCTCAAGAAGAGGGGTAGGCACAGAGGGAGGAGGACCCAGAGACTGAGGCCCCAGGGGGATTGCGGACGGGATTGTGATGAATGGTGAAGATACACAGAAAGATCATAATTAAGGTAGGTACTTAATTTTTATATCTTATCTGTGTCAATCTTCACCATTCATCACAGATGGGTGAGTACCAAGCCCCCCAAAGGGGTTGATTCATTGCACCCTAAGGGACAGAGTCCCTTAGCCCTCAGTGGGTGACACACTAAGGGGGGGAAACCTTCTGGGCCTGATGAGGCCCGAGAGTTGGGAGAGCGAGGCAGGGTCCCCCGGAGAAGGAGGTGCCCGACAACGTTGTCTCCCCTACAGGAGAAGAGATAGGTTCCCTGATGAGCGAGCAAATCACCCTCACGCCGGCCAAGGGTGACAACCGGAAAGACAGGCCACGCCGATCTCCTGGTGCAGATCGCTGTCCCTACGACCCTGTAGCTACCTCACTAGCATCGTAAGATGCCCGTGTTGGTGCTTGCTAGCCCAGGCCGCGCAGAGAGTGCGATGGCTTGCCTGGTTTGCTCCGAGTCAGGCAAAGCAGCTAAGATCTGACCTAGCGGACCACAAGAACCTGTTGTAGGCTGCATAGTGGGCCTGATGAGCAGAGATGGAGAAACAACCGTGCCGAGTAGAAGGTCCTCCTCCCCCAGAAGCCAAAATCCAAGGAGCCTTGATCTGGGGGCCGGTCACGGTGGAGGGCGCGAAGCCCGTCAGGGGTGTCCAGGTGCGTCAATCTGGACTGCGGATGAGGCATAGAACCTAGAGACTCTGGGGGAGTGCAATATCTCTGGCTGAGGTCCCTAGGGGCAGGAACTCTGGAAAGGGCCTCTGCCAGAAACTCATGGACGCCTCCCGAAAGGGAGTAGGCCAGGGTGGCACCACAAGGGTGGCCACACCAAAAGTGCCCTGAAAGGTGTGGCCACATGCCCAGGATTGCTCACAGACAGGGAGAAAGGTGAAGGTCCTCCATCATCCTCACGAGGAAACGCTGATACTCAGAGAGATCAGCGGCCGGAGAGATATGGACAGAGGGTTCCTCTCCTCCAGAAGAGGGGGATGAGGAGCTGGAGGTCACCAAATGTTCTGAGGGTGGCTGCACGGGGGAGGTTGGAAAACCTGGCTGTCCAAAGCCCTAACATAGGCAGGAACCGAGCAGCCACGCTCTGAACTGCTCCCAGGTGAGAGGGCGCTAGGACCAAAAATGCCTGGGAGCGCTGGAGAATGTGGCAGAGGGATAGGGGCAGAGCCGAGAGAAGAAATCGGGTTGACCTCTGCCAGGGCTGGGAGTGGACCATGGACACCGAGGAGGTGTCCCGGAAGACTCCACAGCCGACAGCTGTACAACCACGTTGGTACTGCCAAAGGCTGCGTCAGAAAATCCCCAGTGAAGGCTGACGGGGCATTATAGGTCCAGAAGGACAGTCCCTACCTCAAAGAATGGGACCCCCTCAAGGAACCAGAAGGAAAGGGCAGAAGTCCACACTGAGAGCCGTCCAGGGCCCAGGTGGACCCCAGAGAAGGCCGGCGTGTGACGCCCACCCCACACCCCTCAGAGTCCGAGAGGTCCTGGTCCTCGAGAGGCCAGCCTCAGGTAGCTAGAAGCTCTGGGCTGCCCTGAAGGGGAACCCAGGAGCAGCACCCTCCCTTCTGCGGAGCTTCCGATGGGCCCCAAAGTTGGGATCGAGACACAGTACCGGGAGGGGTACCACCCGACCGGTCGAGAACCCCCAAGGCCAGGTTGCATGGCAATGGTGGCACACACCATAGCCTGCTGGTCAGTACTACTGACCCTAACCTCGGGAACCACCTGGCGGCTCCCTCAGAAGGGGCTGGCTATGACTCGTTGTCGAGACCACTGGCTCGCTCTCCTCCATGAACAACCCGGAAGAGGTGCGGCTGCCGTCCGACTCAAGCCCAACTCCAACTCGAAGAGGTAGAGTCTGAGGCCCTAAGCCAATGATAGGAGGGCGGGGAAGGCAACCTTACCAAGGGCCCGGCAGTCAGAGCAGTGGCGAGATGGCACCGGTGCCCTCCACAGCCCATAGCGGGGCTGACAGAAGCCAGGGCAGCTTGGGCCAAGGTCCAGAGCCAGAGCCAGCCCGTGGCGCCGTCAAGTCCACTGGCACCGGGGGCAGTACCAGGGACAGAGATGGCGCCGGGCAGCCCCAGCTACGACCTCGGCGCCGGCGACACCGCCAGGCCCCTCGGCGCCCATGAACGCACCGAGGACAAGCAAGCGCCGACAGCTTGGGCGGACTCCGCCCGAACCGACACCACTAGGCCCTCAGCGCCTGAGCACCGGACGAGCACCAGCGGCCGAGGGCAGCACCGACTGACAGCAGAAGGCCCCCGGCGCCGTGCTCAACCTCGGCGCAGAGAGATGGCGCTGAATCCAGGAGTCCCACTTTGGCCCTTGAGCAGCATCGGTGCCGCCAAGTAAACGCCGACAGGGCCATGGCAACAAAAGGCGAGTTGGTGCCGACAGGGGCCCATGGTACATGACGGCGCGAAGGCACCGACTGACAGTGTCGAGACGGTGCTGACCGGGCCTTCGGGGAGGCGACACCGAGAGCCTTCACCCCCGAAGGGCAATTGCTATAGCGGTGCCTCCGCCGCTCCACGGAGGAAGCGGGGACGGGCCTCCGCTTTGACGGAGGAGCCTCGGCCAAGGCCAGGCTACTAGTAGCCGAGGCTCCCTCCTCCTCGATCCGTATAGAACCGGGAGGGGACCCGGAGGAAAGGCTGAGAGGACGCAGCTTGGCCGAAGTGCAACCCTACCCGAAAGTCACGAGCTCACCCCACTTTCCATGCGCGGCTGTTCGAGGACACAGCGTCCATGGAGAAGCAGGCGTCGCACGAATCCATGTCGTGAAGCGGGCCAAGACACGTGAGACACTGGTCATGTTGGTCGGTAATGGAAAACTTGCGGCCGCAGGGGCACCGATGCATAGGGGGCCAACCCGCCTTAGAAAACTTCTTGCCCTCCGACCGAGACATGACCTATGGAAAAAAACACCAAAACAGACTCGACGTCGCAAACTTTTAAATAAAAAGGAAAGATCTTACCGGTGACGTCGAGTAGAGGCAAACCCAGAACTAGTAAGACCGACGGACTTAAGCGTTGCAATAAGGCTGACAGGCCTAGTTTTCTTCTAACAGCTTCCAGGCGTCACGGCGGGCGGGAGGCGAAGAACTGGTAGGCAGGCGGGTGCATGCAGCCTAACGGCTAATCTCGAGCGCCACATAGTATGGTCGGCCTTGAGGGGAGTGCCGATGCTGCCGGCTCCACCAGTAGTCCTTTAAAAAAGCTCCCGGAGGGTCCTGATCTCCGGCCAGTACCCCTCTGTGATGAATGGTGAAGATTGACACAGATAAGATCAAGCTAGCACAGAAATCATGATAGGTATGGTACGTGAACGATAGGCATTCCCAAAAGAAATGGCAATTAAAGGCCGACAGTACAGCAAAGTCAGGACGGACGGCACTGGATGAGAACAGCAGAAGAGCAGCAGCGAGGGAGAAGTGATGGAGAAAGATGATTCCAGGGCTGAAATAGGCTAGAGACTGATGGTGGTAGCCCAGGATGAGGGAAGGCAATGGGGTGAAGCCAGGATTGGAATGAAGCCTCGATGGCAGGAGCGAGCAAGGTAAAATAGGAACAGATGAGGTACGATGAGAGAGGGAAGCCCAGAAGGCCGGAATGAGTAAGGGTATGATACCAACTTGAAGAAGAACTGAATGATGGTGGAGAGCAGCCAACCATCCCTTAGCAAAGGCGATGAGCAGGAAGGCATGGTCTTGAGTGGAGGTAGAAACCAATCGAGCAATGTGATGAAGGAAGCTCCTCAAAAGGAGGTAGATTCAGAAATGAACTGGAAAGGAACTTGGAGGGAAGCAATGGATGATAGATAAGGAGGATTGACGCCATGAGTGGATTGAATCACGATGGCCAGTACGAGAAAAGGCAGCTGGTATGAGATAAGAAGTCTAGAATCCGAGACATGTGGCAGGAGGGCCATGGGTCGCTGAGCAAAACGGACGATGGACGATGAGGAGTGACGCATTGAGTGGATTGAATCCAGATGGCCAAGCAGGAACAGTATGGATGAGGGAATATGGAACAAAGTCATGAACCTGAATACACGCAGCAGGAGGGCCGTGGTTCGATAAGGTGGTACAGGAACCATGATAGGCAAGCCCAAAACAAATATCGAATGCAGGCCGATCATGGAATGAATCCTAGATAGCTGTTAGGGAAATAAAACAGCAGGAGGGAGAGTCAGATTAATGCCAAAAAAATAAATAAAAAGAATGAAAGCAGGCCAGGAGTGGATCGAATCCAAGATGTCTGGCACAAGGAAGAACTGTAGGATGTCGAAGTGGAGGAGGAAGCCAAATCAAGGTGAAAAATACTCAGGATATTCGGCAGCGAAGCAGGATTTAACAATAATAAAGTTATATTAACAGCCTCAGCAGGAGGTCAGGCGGCTGACCTCAGAGTTGTAACTACAATAAAACATGGAGACAATGCTCTGAAAACAGGTGTAGCAAGGCAGTGCAATGAAGCTGCAAGGACAATGACAGCATGAATAAGCAGCACAGTTAAGGTCAGAGTAAACCTGTGTCGGGTGAAAAGAAGCAAGTATACAACATGGAACAGCAATGGGTGAGCTGAAACACGCAGATAATGATTGCAGGTGCATTACAGAAGTTTGAGTGAAGTGAGCAACAGTGGAAAAACACAAGCACTGAGTACAACAGTGACTGGAGTAAACAGTAGCAGAGGCTGCAGTTGTAGGTAACCGAAAGCAGTAGTATGAGCTCTGAGTAGCAGTGTGCTAGGAGCTTAGAAATAAAGCCCCAAAAGACAAAATACAGCAAAACAGAAGACAGGGAACAAGGCCCCAAAACAAGAGACACAAAACACAGGGAAGCACAGCTGGAGGAAAGATACAAACCGGAAGCAGGAAAAACAAGAATCAAGTCCAGCAGAGACACACAGAAACAGCAGACGGGGGGGCCCAGTCAGCTTAGAGGACAGACTATCAGAGCCTCTGGCTGCAAAAAAAAAAGAATCCTGGGAATGCCCAGGGTGAACTACCTATTTAAAGCCTGATGGGGGAGTGACATAGTTGCTCCAGCCAATCGAACTTCAGGCTTATAGCCGTCCCATTGTGGACCAAAATCTCTGCAGCTGAGGAGATTAGTATTCTCAGTCCACTGGAGCTGCGGGAGATGTTATGCCTGGTCCCACCAGCCATAACATTTTTCCACAGCTGCAGGGAAAAAAACAGCTGCCAGCTACCATAAATTGTGGAGCCGGTGGTAAACTGGCTCCACTTTTGAGACTACAGTAGCTGCGGGGGGAAAAATGAAAATTACATTCTCACTGTAATTCTTGATCTTCCAGAATATCTTCACCATTCATCACTGGTGGGTCTTAGGATGGAGACACTAGGACCCTGCGGGAGTGTATGCCTTTAAAGCTTTGGAAGTAGGGGACTGATGTCGGAGATGGCACTGCCCACAAGGCGAATGTATGACGTGGCACTCATGGGTTGGCCAGTAACTGATGCCTCCCACCCCTTCCCCCAACTCTTAATTATATGCCCTGATAAATCTGATTGACAGGAGCTAAACACAGGGTATAGTAAGAGGTGTGACGTAGGAGGGGCATAAGGGGGAAGAAGACCACCCTCAGCACGACAAGTTTTTTGACTCATTTATTTATTTATTGGTTTCTTTTTCCTTAAAAAAATATATATCTGAGGATCAGTTACAGGATTTTTAGTACTGTAAATAAATAAAAGAGAACTAAGAGAGCTTCAGTAGCAGATAAGTAGTGGAATTGCAGTATAATGTGGGGTGGTGCAATGCAGTGGCTGTGGGGCAGCCATATTCAGGCAGACCTTCTGGACACTGAGGTGCTGCCCTATCTGCATGCATCTCTCGGGACTGCGGGATGAGGTAGCCAGACTCAGAGCGGAAGTAAACTGGGTCAGGAGTACTATCACCCCTGTCCAGGAACCACCCAGTCCAATGCAGCTGCCTCAAAGGATGCCGAGAACGAGGAGCACTTGGATGACAGTGGGCTCAGGGAGGGTTAGAGCAGTCAGGCAGAGGCACATCCCAGATCCTATTCCTCTCAAGAACTCATATGCCACACTGGCAAATGAGGACAACCAAATAGAGGTACCCAGGGAAGTGGAAGGAAAGGATGTGGAGGTTAGGCAAGGAGGTGACCTCAGTGGGAAAGCAGTGGACCCCAGAGGAGGAGGAGAGGCGAATCCTGGTGGGGACTCCATCATAAGAGGGATCCAGCTAGGAACACATGAGGGGAGGACAGGAGGTGAGGTGCCTACCAGGTGCCACGGCATGGAGGGATGGAAGGAAGATACTGGGGATCACTGGGAAGGCAAGACAGGAGGGTGAGCTGGATGTCATTATCCACCTAGGTACTAATGACTTGGCAAATGGGAGCCAAAGGAAGTTCAGGAAGAGTTTAGGAAACTGGGGAGGGGTCTCAAGCAAGTAGCTACTTCTGTCACTTTCTCAGAAGTACTACCTGTGAGAGGCAAGGAGAACATAGGAGTGCATGCACAGGAACTTTAACTCATGGTTGAAGAACTGGTGCTGTGAGGAAGGGTTTGGATTCATTGGTGACTGGGGACCCATCTGGAGGATGGAGGTTTGTTCAAGCCTGACGGCCTGCATCCATCCTGGAGGGAATCAAGCACTCAATGATAAGTTTAAATGCTACATTGACAAGCATTTAAACTAGCAAAGGGGAGTGCAGGCCAGCAAGGATGATACCTACTTGCCTCACCCCCACAGCTAGTAATGGAACCAGTGAACCAGAGGAGTGGCTATCTCTGCAAAGCAGTGTCAAAAGATGGAGATTAGTGTCCAAAGGTGGATAAGCAGAAAGGGGTAAAATTCAGCAGAAGGGCAGACAGCAAGGAGAACCAGGGATAAATGACAACCAAGGAAGGGGCTGGAGTAGAACAGTGAAGCAGTCTAGGGAGGTCAAATCATGGAAAGCCATGTGCAAATGCCAGGAGCCTTAGCAACAAGATGGAAGATCTGGAGGCTGTCATGGTACAGTCAGACCTGGACATTGTAGGCCATCACTGAAACCTGGTGTAATGATAACCATGACTGGGAGATGGCCATACCTGGCTACAACATATTCAGAAGAGACAGAGCAGGCAGGAAGGGAGGAGGAGGCACTGTATGTGAAAAATGACATAAGGGCCACACAGATCCAGGAGGAACAAATGGGGAGAGATACTGTGGGTTAAGCTGGAAAGGAAAATGGGGCCAGCCATCCACACAGGTGTGGTCTATGACCACCAGCCCAGGAGGAAGAAACAGATAGAGTTGATGCTAGCCATCCAAAGGATGGCAGACAAGGGTGAGGTAGTACGGTTGGAGACTTCAATATACCAGACGTGGACTGGAGCATCCCAGCAGCAGCATCAACTAGGAGCAGATTTATCCTGGACTCCTTCAGGGTGCCTTCCTCAAGCAACTGGTCATGGAACCAACTCGGCAGAAGGCAATACTGGACCTTGTGCTCACAAACAGGGACAGTGTGAAGGGGTAACAGTGGGGAGCACCTGGGTAACAGTGACCACCAGTCATTGTGGTTTGAAATCACAGAAAGAGCAGAACCAAACCACACAAAAACACGTGATCCTGGATTTGGGGGCAGACTTTGGGAAAATGGGGAGATGCTTGAAAGAGGCATTAAGGGAATGGGACAGGAATCAGGGATTGAGGACAGTGGGCAGTATTTAAAATGGGGATTATAAGAACAACAGAATTATGCATTAAGCAGGTTAGCAAGAGGAAAAGAAAGAGAGACCATTATGGTTTTCCAAAGAGGTAGCAAAGAAAGTGAAAGCTAAAAAGATTGCATTCAGGCAATACAAAAGACACAGGCAGAAGGGATAGGAGAAGTACCAGGAGAAACAAAGGGAGGCAGGAAGTCAGTAAGGAAGGCAAAGCTCAGACAGAAGAACACATTGCAAAATCAGTGGTTAAAGGGGACAAAACCTTTTACAGGTACATAAGTGAAAAAAGAAAGACAAAGGGAGGGATAGTGAGACTGAAGGGGGAGGATGGGAGCCGCGTGGAGGATGACAACAGTAAAGCTGACATATTGAACAGGTATTTCTGCTCAGTCTTTACTAAGGAAGAGGGGGGTAATGGGTCTGAAGGGAGTACAAGGGGTGAGAATGGTGCAGAAATGGACACAAGTCCCTTTACACGAGAAAGGGTCCTGAAGGAACTGGAAGTAATAAGAGCTGATAAAGCAATGGGGCCAGATGGGGTGCACCCCAGAGTCCTTAAAGAACTAAGAGAGGTGGTGGCTGAACCTCTGGCTATCCTGTTCAGCCAATCACTGGAAACAGGGGAGGTACCCAAAGACTGGAGGACAGCAGATGTAGTCCCCTTATACAAAAGTGGGAACAAAGAGGAAGCAGGAACTACAGACCAGTCAGCCTCACCTCGGTAGTGGGAAAGATCATGGAAGCACTACTGAAGGAGAGATTGGTGGAACATTTGGTTGTCAATGGACTACAGGACCCAAGGCAGCATGGTTTCACCAGGGGAGGTCATGTCAGACCAACCTCATTGAATTTTTGACTGGGTGACTAGGAGGTGGATCAGGGGAGGGCAGTGGACATGGCCTATCTGGACTTCAGCAAGGCCTTTGACACTGTGCCACATAGAAGACTATTACACAAACTGGGGAATATGGGTGTGGGCAGGACAGTAGTGTGGTGGGTAGGTAACTGGCTGGGTGGCAGGACACAGAGGGTGGTGGTAAATGGCTGTCACTCCACAGAGGGAAGAGTGACCAGCGGGTACCACAGGGATCAGTGCTGGGACCGGTCCTATTCAACATCTTCATCAGTGACATTGCACAGGATATAGAAGGCAGAATTTCACTGTTCGCTGATGACACAAAGCTCTGTACAGAGTAGACACACCAGAGGTGTAGACAGAATGAGAAGGACCTGCAGAAACTTGAAGAATGGTCAAGGGTTTGGCAGTTGAAATTCAATGCAAAGAAGTGCAAGATAATGCATATGGGGCACAAAAACCCTGGCACAATATATCAGTTGGGGGTGAGGATATAGCATGCACCAAGCAGGAAAGGATCTTGGGGTTGTCATCTCTGATGACCTCAAGGTAGGGAAACAGTGTGACAAGGCATCAGGTAAAGCAAATAGGATGCTGGGATGTATAGGCAGGGGCATCACCAGCAGGAAGAGGTCATAATTCCGCTATACAAGACACTAGTGAGGCCCCACCTGGAGTACAGTGTACAGTTCTGGAGACCATACCTCGTAAGGACATAGACAGGGTAGAGAAGGTTCAGAGGAGGCAACAAAGATGGTGCATGGGTTGCATCACAAGTCCTATGAAGACAGGTTGAAGGAACTGAACATGTACTCCTGGAGGAGAGGAGGGAGAGGAGGGGATATGATAGAGACATACAAGTATCTTACAGGGAGGAACAGGGTGCAGGAAAACACTATTTTTAAGCGAAAAAGATGTTTCAGGACTAGAGGGCATGGGATGAAGTTGGAGGGAGGACGATTCAGAGGAAACATGAGAAAGAATTTCTTCACAGAACGGGTGGTGGACAAGTGGAACACCCTGCCAGAGGAAGTGGTGAGGGCTGAAACAATCACGGGATTTAAGAATGCATGAGATAGACATAAAGGAATTCTAGAGGTCAGGGTAAGGAAATAGACTTCTAGGAAAACAAACTGAACTTACAAGCTCCAAATGGGCAGACTAGGTGGGCCATAGGCCCTTATCTGCCGACACTGTCTATGTATCTATGTATCTATGTATCTATGTATCTCATTACCACGGCTGTCTGGACCAATCCGGATCATGTTGGCTGACTGAACCCTGAGCTTGACTGAGACTCTGGGTATCAGAGGGAATGGAGGAAAGACATACAGAAATCTGCTCAACCAATCCAGCAGCAGAGCATCTAGAGGCACTGAGACTAGTGCTAGGGATCTGCAACAGAACTGGGGAAGCTGATGATTGTCTGGGGTTGCAAAGAGATCTATCTCTGGAGTGCCCCATCTTCTGAAGATTGTCAACAGAATTTGTCCGTTCAGGGCTCATTTGTGATGGCTCTGGTTGATCCTGCTGACAGCATCTGCCAGGACATTGTCCTTCCTTGCCAGGTGGACTGCTGATAGGGAAATGTTTAAGGAATAAGACAGATTTCAGAGCTTCATGGCCTTTGTGCACAGAAATGAAGATCTTGTTCCCCCCTGTTTGTTGATGTAATACATGGCGGTGGTGCTATCTGTTCTGACCTGCACCACCTTGCCCTGTAGCATCTTGGTGAATGACCGAAGTGCTAGGAACACTGCTCTGAGCTCCAGCAGATTTATGTGCAGGAGAGATTCCTGCTGGAGCCATGTTCCATGAGCAGTGTGATACCCTAGGTGAGCTCCCCACCCTACTAGTGAAGCATACTACTGAGGGAGCTTGTTGCAGAAAGGGAACTCATGCCCTAAGGTTGTCCCTGTTTTGCCACCACTGTAGTGCTTGCCTTAGAGTGGTAGTTACTGGTATCAGTTTGGACAGAGAATCCCTTTTCTGGGAATGTGAAAATAAGCATCCTTTAGATCTATGGATACTAGCCAATCCCCATATCTGAGAGTAGGTAAAATGATAGCCAGAGTGAACATTATGAACTTTGGCTTTGTGAGGTGCTTGTTTAGGTATCTCAGATCTAATATGGGCCACCACTCCCCGTTTTTCTTCAGGGTTAGGAAGTACCTTGAGTACAACCCTTTTCCTCTGTGCTGAGAGGGAAAAGGCTCCACTGCCCTGACTTGAAGTAGGATGGAAACTTCTGTCTCCAACAGGGCTGTTTCTGAGAGGGTGACAGGTTTGAATGATCTTGCTCCTGTTTTTGGGAACAGTTTGAAACTGAGAGCAAGACCCTGGCCCACTACCTCCAGGACCCATCTGCCTGACGTGATGGACTGCCAGGCCTGAAGGTAGTAGCCCAGCCTGAGCCCTACTGGTAGTGGGGAGGCGGCCTGGACAGACACTTCAGGGTGTCTGTTTAGAGGGTGTAGTGGACTGAGAGGTGGAATCAGCACGGCCAGTGCCTCTTCTGCCTCTACCTCTAAAGTAACCCCATGGCTGTTAGTAGGAGAGAAGTCTTGAGCCTGATGAAAAGGCCTGGGAAAAGGTCTACCTCAGCCTCCCCTAGTCTGCTGTCTTTGAGGGGTGGCAGCCTTTTCTTTAGCAGCCACAGCTGTACCTCTAGTGGAATGAGCCCTCAGGCCTGAAGGTGGAGTTCTACCCAGTTTCTCATAGCAGAATTGTATACAAGAAACAATCCACCTGGCAATAAATCTCTCAGTGGCAGGTTTGCCCTTACCAACCTCTCCATATGTGAGGAACAACTGGAGGGATTCAAACCTGTGACCCTTGGTGCGCTCTATGTAGTAGCTCAGGGCCCTTTTAACATCTAAGTTATGTAGCCTCCTCTCTCCAGAGGAGGAATGGTCAGTGAAGAAAACAGGGACAGATATAGACTGGTTGAGCTGGAAAATCTGAAACCACTTTAGGCAAAAACCTTCTGTTAGTTCTTAGGACCACTTTATATCTATGGAAAGAGATGAAATTAGGTTCCACCGACAGGGCTTGTAATTCACTAATACGCCTGGCAGAGGTAATGGCCACCAAAAACACAGTTTTCCAAGTCAAGTACTTAAGCTCTGCAGAGGACAAAGGCTCAAAGGGGGGTTGCATAAGCTGAGCAATGCAAACATTAAGGTCCCAAGCAGGAGCAGGATCCCTAAAGGGGGGGATTGCTGTGAAGCAATCCCTTGAAGAACTTACAAAACACAGGATGGGCTGACAGAAGGGATGGCTTGCCTACTGACAGGAAAGCAGAAACAGCTGCCAAATGTACTTTATGGGTAGCTGGCCTAAGGCTAAGGCCATTAAGATGGACCATATAGTCCAGAACTGTAGGCAACTCAGCAGAATCTGGAGAAATATTCTTCTTAGAACACCAAATGCTGAATCTTTGCCATTTGGAGTTGTAAGTCTTTCTGGTGGAAGGCTTTCGAGAAACCTTAAGGATATCCAGAACCCCTTGGGAAAGATGCAGATCAGCAAACTCTAACTCTGCAAAAGCCATGCCTTGAGACTGAGAGACCGAAGATTCGGGTACCAAATCCTCCCCAGAGAGGAAGTCAACAGGTTGTAATTCCTGGGAAGAGACAGGGGAAGGTGGACTGCTAGGGACAGCAACAGGGGTTACCAGAGCTGTCACGCCCAGTCTGGAGCAATCAGAATCACTTTGCATGGTTGTGACCTTATCTTGACTAACACTTTGAACAGGAGAGGGAAGGGGGGGGAAAGCATACAGAAATTTCCGTTCCCAATTCAGGATCAGAGCATCCGGGGGACTGAGCCTAAGACTAGGGATCTGCAACAAAAGAGAGGAAGTTGGTGATTGTTTGGGGCTGCAAAAAGATCTCTCTCTGGAGTGCATCATCTGCAGAAAATCACTTTCAAAACTAGAGGATCTAGGGTCCATTCGTGATGGCCATGGGATATTCTCCTCAGAGCATCTGCTAGGACATTGTCCTTCCCTGGGAGGTGAACTGCTATCAGAGAGATTTGCAGGGAATAGGCCCAGGACCACAACTTCATTGCTTCTGTGCACAAGGCCATAGACCGAGTGCCTCCTTGCTTGTTGATGTACCACTTGATGGTGGTGTTGTCTGTTCTGACCTGAACCACCTTGTTCTATACAGATTTGGAAAAAGTTTGCAGTGCCAGAAACACTGCTCTGAGTTCCAAGAGACTGATGTGAAGCAGAGATCCCTGAGGTGACCACAGTCCCTGGGTGGTAAGTTCCCCCAAATGGGCTCCCCAGCCCAACAGGAAGAATCTGTGGTGAGGACCACTGAATGAGAATGAGTGACAAATGGAACCCCTTGCCTCAAATTCTACTGATCCTGCCACCATTGCAGGACTTGGATCAGAGTTCGAATCACTGGAACTAGTTTAGAAAGGGAATCCTTTCTTTGGGACCAAAAAGCTCTTAAGTGGAACTGAATGTCCCTCATTTGGAATCTTGCACCCTGGACCACTGCTACAGAAGCTGCCATGTGGCCCAGTAGCTGAAGGAAATGCCTTGCTGGTCGAGACACCTGCAGGGTGAATGAAGAGGCCAGTTCCATAAGGGTCCTTGCCCTTTCCAGAGAAAGGAAGGCTCTTGCCTTTATTGTATCCAGCTCTGCCCCTATGAAGGTGAAGAGCTGTACTGGTTCAAGAACTGGCTTTGGTAGGTTAAGAAGGAATCCTAAGGAAGTGAGCATTTGCTGAGTCATTTGCAAATGTGACTTGACTTGGTCTGGAGACTGACCTACTATAAGCCAGTCGTCCAAGTATGGGAAGATGGAGATCTTTTTTCTCCTTAGGAAAGCAACCACTACTGCCAGGCACTTTGTGAAAACCCTTGGGGCTGATGTTAGGCCAAAGGGCATTGCTCTGAATTGATAGTGGCCTGAGGGCAACTCGAACCTGAGGTACTTTCTGTGGAAGCACCTGATGGGAATGTGACAACAGGCATCTTTGAGGTCCAGGGAGGCTAGCCAGTACCCTGGCCTTAGAGAGGGAAGGATTATTCCCAGAGTCACCATTTTGAACTTTGGTTTTAAAAGGTGTTTGTTCAGATATCTTATGTCCAGGATGGGCCACCATTCTCCTGTATTTTTGGAGTTAGGAAGTACCTGGAGTACAATCCTTTGCCCTAGTGTAGGGTGGGAACCCTCTCTATAGCTCTGAGAGCTAGGAGGGAAGAAACCACTGCCTCTAGGGCAAGGGTTTCTGATGGATTTGCAAGTGGAAAGGATCTGGTTCTCAACTTAGGAAATTTTTTGAAGCTGAGAACCAGTCCCTAGCTTACTACTTCCAGGACTCACCTGTCTGATGTTAGAGACTTCCAGTCCCAGACAAAGTAAGCCAGCCTGCCCCCTACTGGTATGGGAGAATCGGCCCGGGCAGACCCATCAGGGTGTCTGCTTGGCAGGGGCTTTAGGCTGAGGGGCGGATGCAAGCCTGCTCATCCCCAGTCTGCATCTCCCTCTAAAGAACCCCATCTGACAGTAAGAAGAGGAGGCCTGAGCTTGGTAAAAAGGCCTTTGGGAAGGCCTGCCCCTGCCCCTGGACTGCTGCCTTTAGAGAGTAGCTTGCCTTTTTTTGGCCTGAGCACTCCTGTAAGTGGTCCTGTACTCGTCCATCTTTTTCATGTAGTTCTCTGTCTGCTCCCCAAACAGAGAATTACCAATAACAGGGAATTCCATGACCTTAGCCTGGGTATCCTGTGATAGGCTAGTACATCTGAGCCGAGCCATCCTCCGAAGAGCCACAGATGTAGCCATCCATGACTCTTGATGAAACATCATTGGAGTCCACAGCAGCATGAAATTGTACTATGGATGCCTCAATCCCATCTGCATCCACATGCTCCAGCTCCTTGGCAAACTGGTCAGGGGCCTGTTTAGCCAGAGCCAGCACAGTGTCCCACCTGGACTTCTGGTATCTAGCTGTGTAGGCCATATAGTTAGCCTGCCTGAGTCCCAAAGATGCTGCCATGTACTGTTTCTTTGCCATGGCATCAGTCTTCCAGGAGTCCTTGTCTGGGGGGGTGTGATGCCAAAGGGATATTTACCTTGTCACAGGCAGCAGCCTGCACTACTCCAACATGGCTGCATTGCTGGGAAAGGAACTCCGTGTCTGAGCCTGAAAGAGTATACCTCTTGTCCATTTGTCTGTCCACAGGAGGTATGGAATTAGGAGTCTTAAGAATTTTATGTGTCTGTTTCCCAAAGGATTTGTGGAGGGGAACAGACAGTCTCCTGGACTCTGGGATTTCCATTATCTCAACAAAATCAGGCTCCTCCTGATCCTCTACTGCTTCCTCTACAGGAAGCTGGAGGGTCTCGGACACCTTTTTGTAATACATACAGTGAAAAGGGGACTCAGAAAACCTAGGAGGAGAAACACCTGAAGGTCTGTCTGGGGAGATGTTCAGGTCAGTAGGCACATCCAGACTTTCACCATCACCATCATCATACTCTCCTTCCTCCTCTTCCGGTTCATAAAATTCTTCCAAGGTGTAATCCGGAACAGGGGGAACCGACTAAACCGAAACCCTGCCAGATGGTGCCGGTTCGGTCGGAACTGAAGTAAGCGATTGCACTATCCTTATCGCCTTGGCTATCTCATCAGCGGTCAGAGTATGAATTTCTGGGTCCGAACCGGACGATTTATCTTTCCTTTTTCTTTTTACCGGAACTGACTCCTCCGAATCGGCTCTCCTTTTGCCCGAAGTATCACCCTGGTCAGAGGGCACTCCTTCTGGTTCAGTCTGAACCGAACCGGGCTGGCCATCCGGGTCAGCGGACTTCTCGGCCTCCCTTTCCCTCAGTCTACCTAATCTCTTTTCCAGGGTAGATTTGGGAAAATTCTTACAAATTTGGCAGTCTAAATCAAGGTGGTCAAACCCCAGACAATAAACACGGGTGGTGGGGGGATCAGCCTTGGCAAAGATTTCCCCACACACTGCAGTGTTGAAACCCAGTGGACCTGTTTTTTTCCTTGGGTTTCTCAGACATGGCCAATTCTAACCAAAACGTACCCTTTTCTCGGCAATCCGCCAGGCAAGACTCCTCTATCAGTTCCTGACCTAATCACGGGTCTTGGAAAAAAAACCTAATAAAGTCCGTTTTTTTTAGAACTGATACGGACCGGTTACCACACTCTAAGTAAATTACAATCTTTTTTACCTGAAAACTGATCGGTTCAGCCAAACCGATCCACAATTTACAAGTTCCATGCAGAAACTACACAGAAAACCTATCTAGTACTCACGGTACCACAGACAGAGACTTGAACCGACTGATCGGTAACAGCAATTCGGTAGAAACCGAGCGAAAAAACGACGCTTCAACTGACTTTTTTGAACCGAGCAAAGGGGAAATCTCCGGAGCAACTGTTCAGTGAGGCGGAGTAAAGAATCTGACGGTTAGAGTTTAAACAACAGCAGACAGGGGCTTCAACCAAGCTCGCGGTGAACATTCCAAGCTGGCCATGGAAAGTTTAACTCTTTGTTCTCCCAGGGCAGTTGAAAGGCAGGACCTAACTGCATATGTCAGAATACAGCAAGACTTCACGTTGTTTGAAAGTACTGGCTCATGATAAGCTGAAATGGCACAAAGGTGAACTTTGACTATAGAGTATTGTAGACCTGCATCTGAGAGGTCTAAAATATACTCTAGAACTTTATTTGGTGGGCAGGAAAAAGGATTCAAAGAGGATTTTGCACACCAGAGAGAAAAACACTTCCATTTGGCTGTGTAAGTCTTTCTAGTGGCTGGCTTGCACGCAGCCAAAAGAATATCTGAAACTCTCCGAGAGACATTGAATCAGTTCATTCTACCTCTTCAACAGCCAAGCATGAAGGTGAAGCAACCTCAGATTGGGATGGACCACAGGCCCCTGGGTCAGAAGGTTCGTCTGAAGGGGAAATGCTTTCGGAGGGGTTTCCGACATACTGTTGAGTAACGAAAACCATATCTGTCGAGGCCAGAAGGGAGCAATGAGGATCATCTTGTCCCTCTGGGATCTGAATTTGAGAAGCACCCTCTGAATCAGTGGAAGAGGAGGAAAGGCATATAGAAAGCATTTTGTCTACTGCTGCCTGAACACATCCTGACAGAAAATGCCAGGCCCTGGATTTCTGGAACAGAAGAGAGGCAATTTTGTGTTGAGTGGGGATGCAAAAAGATCCAGGTCTGGAGTACCCCACTCTGTAAATAGTGACTGAACTACGGCTGAGTCGAGAGACCACTTGTGAGGATCTCTCTCTGTTCTGCTGAGACAGTCTGCCAGTTCATTCTGCACTCCTGGCAGGTAGACCGCCTGAATTAGAGCTGTGTGCTCTAGGCACCATTTCTACACTCTCATCGCTTCCCTGCATAAAGGGTAAGAGTGTGCACAGCCCTACTTGTTGATGCAATACACCACTGCTTTGCTGTCCATTTGAAGAAGAATGTTATTGTGACAGAGAATGTCCTTCAAAGCCCGGACTACATAAAGGACGGTTCTCATTTCTAGGACATTTATGTGAAGCTGGGACTCGTCCTGAGTTCACGTACCTTGGGTGTGGAGGTTCTGACAGTGAGCTCCCCACCCCATCAGGGACGCATCCATGGTAATGGAAATTTGATGATCCAGGGGAGCAATGGGATACCCTTCCAGAAGGTTGTCCTCTTGCGACCACCAGGCGAGTGACCCCTTCAGAGGTTCTGTCACCTTGATGAGAAAGGACTGAGGGTGAGTGGTTGGGGACCATTGAGTAATGAGCATCCATTGAGAGGTTCTCATGTGGAGGTGTGCTAGGGGTACAGTGAACACCAAGGATGCCATGAAACCCTGCATCCATTGCATCGAGACAGCTCGAACCGAGCTGTTCTGTCTGATGTATTGGGCCATCTGAAGGATATCGCTCCTTCTGTCCTCTGGTAGAAAAACTTTCACACAGGAGGTGTCCAGAAGAGTTCCTATAAAAAGGAGCTTCTGGGAGGGCTGTGACTGTGATTTCTTGAGGTTTAGCAGCACTCCCACGGATGTGAGAAAGTCTGAGGCCGTGGCTATGGCGTCGAGTGTTCCTTGCTTGGAAGGGCTTGCTAGAAGCCAGTTGTCTATACATGGAAACACTTGAATTCCGATCTTTCTGAGATGCACTGCGAGAATTGCACAGCACTTTGTAAAAACTCGTGGCAAAGAGGATAGTCCTAAGGGCAGGACTCTGAACTGATAATGCTGGCTCAGTGTTACAAACCATAGGTATTTGTGATGCTTTGGGTGTATAGGAATATGATGGTAAGCGTCCTGCATGTCCAGGGAAGCTAGCCAATGGTGTTGATGAAGCAAGGGTAACAGGGTCCCGAGTGATATCATCTTGAACTTTTCCTTGAAAAGAAACTTGTTTAACTTTCTGAGGTCCAGACTGGGGCACATGCCACCGGTCATTTTTGGGACCAAGAAGTAATGGGAGTAGAAACCTGTGTATCGTTGATCCAGCGGAACTATTTCTACTGCCCTGTTGTTCAGAAGGCCTTGTATCTTGGAGGCAAGAAGGTCTGACTGTATTGTTGACAGCCTGGGCTGTCATTTGGGGGGACGATCTGGAGGGGTTTCTGAAAGGTTGAGGGAGTACCCCTCGCGGATTATCCAGAGGACCCATTTGTCTGATGTTATGGATTTCTACTGGTTGTAGAACTGAGTCAGACGTCCTCCTGCCACTGAAGAAGATTCCCCCATGGGCAGTTGAGGTAGGACAGGGGCCAGAAACTCAGAAGGAGGCACTGGGCGCTTTGGGCCCTTGTGCCTTCTGTTGAGTTTCCTTTTGAGGCTGGGGGGCTTGGCTTTTGTTAAAACCTCCCCTGCCCTTGCTCCAAAAGGACTGTTGTGAAATTGACGCTTGTTAACACCTCCCCCCAAGAAGGGGCGGGAGCGGGTCGAGCCGTTTTAATGGCTGACCTAGTCTTCTCTGTAGCCTCCAACGTTTGCTCTACTTGAGGTCCCAACAGATACATACTGTCAAAGGGTGACGCCATGACCTGTTGTTGGGCATCATTCGTGAAGCCCAAAGTGCATAGCCAGGAGTGACAATGGGTACAAATGCCCACTGCCGCCACTCGGGAAGTAGAATTGACAGCGTCCGTAGCTGCTTTAACCTGCTGGTTATTGGACTCGATACCCCTGGTTATTGTCTGAAGTAGCTGTGAACTAGAGTCTGACTCAGGCAGAGCTTCCACCATCTGTTTGAGCGAATGCCAAAGAACATACTCATAATGAGAAAAGTAGCCATGGTAGCTGGCAATACGCATACCCAGGATGGAGGCAGCAAAGGCTCTCTTACCTAAGGTGTCTATCTTATGAGATTCTTTGTTTATAGGCCGGCCTATAGATGCCTGAGGAAGAACGGCCTTATCATTCTCTGCCAAGACTACAATAGGGTCTGCAAAGGCCTGGGAGGCCAAAATGGGTTGATCCTTGGGAGCAGCATTCTTCCTGTCTATGGACTTAGCCACAGAAGGAATGAAAGCAGGATTATTCCATACCATCTGAGAGAGCGTCTCAAAGGAAGGTTGTACCGGAGGAGTTAAATCCATAGGGATCTCCGGGACATGTAGATATTAGAGTCTCAAAAGCTTCCCAGGATCAATATCTGTAGTCTGGAGAGAAAGAGTAGAAGTTAAATTTTTCAGCAAAGACTTAAAGACAGGTCTTCAACCACAGGCTCTGTGGCAGGATTAATCCCTGTTCCTTCAACATCATCACCCAGTCGAAGATCTGGGTCAGGCTTAATATCATCTCCTGACAGCCCCGGAGGGACTGTATGGACAGGAAAGGAGTGAAAATCAGAAGGAAATGAAGAAGAAAAAGGATTCAAAGTCAAGAACCCTTGAAGGCTGGACAGCAGTGCACCAAGCCTAGGTACGGAAGAAGAAGAACACAGCGCTGAAGACAAGGGAGACAGTGCCATTGGAAACAACCCAGCAGATGGCGTCAACAGAGCCCCCGGCGCCGACAAGCGCATCAACGCCGAGGATGGCGCTAACAACACCAGCGGCGCCAAGGACGGTGCCGAAACATGCATTGGGGATGGAGACACACAACAACGTCGAGAGAGCTCCCGATGGCGATGAAAGCAATCCAGGGCCCCCGAGACTCTAATTTGAAGAGAAAGGAGGAAGAATACCAGGAGATAAAGGCATCGGTGTGGCCCTCTGCACCTCAACCATGTGAAGGAGGAAAACATCTGAGCGTGGAGTCGACGGCACTGGAGATAGCGCCATGCGACCAGGGAGGTCCAACCGCCCTACCCGCTCCCCTGAAGGGCCCGAAGGCCTCGAAGTGACCGGGCCGGGCAGCTGGACCAACCTCCGAGCCCACTGCTCCATAATGGTGGCCCACTGATGAAACTGCTCAGCGGAAGCCCTTTCAGTAGGCGGGGAAGAGCTCCGATGTCAAAGAGGTTGGTCACTGGCAACTCCAGAGGAGGAGACCGGCATCTGACCCCAACGACCGACCGTCAACATGCAGACATACCAGAAAGCGACCTCGAGTGATGGCTTCTCTTTTTAGACCTGTGGGCAGAAGAAGAGCTCGAGGCTGAACAGTGCCAAGAGTGCGACCATTTTCTTTAATGCTTATGGGGGGACCACCCATCCCCCCGGGCATCGGTCCATCTGTTGTCAGACCCTCCCTCCAGAGAGGGTGGCGGACGGACCCAGACCGGCTGACTGAACAGCTTTCATACAAAGTCTCCCTACCGTCACCTGACCTGCTCATGGTCAACTCTGTCAATGGAGGGCTGAAGACTTCTTTTTTTTTTAATAAGCAAATTTTAAAGTAAGCGGTACTTATTTGTAGATAAATTACAAAACAATAAACTGAAAACTATGCTGCTAGTTTTTTTTTTCTTTTTATTAAAAAGAGAAGTCATTACCACAATACATTACAGACAATTACTTTGTTAGTCTGTCTTTATCTACATTTTCTATCCATATTTTAATTAAAAACATACATTCCCTTAAATCCCTCATGATTCCCCACAACCCCCAAGAGGGGAAAGATTCCAGACTTAGTCCAGAGTTCTCCCTCCCCATCTCCTTTCATCTCATCCATCTCCAATCATCCAGGTATAAAATCTGGGTCTCTGCTGGAAATGTAAAATACCCATGGTCTCCACAATAACTTGGCCTGTGGGGCTTTGTTGTATATTTTAGCCGTAATAGTCTCCAAATAATAAATATTAGATACTATCTTGTTCCAGTCCCCTATGGTCGGAACTATCTCTGACATCCATCGTCTTGTTATGGCCTTTTTGGCAGCCACTATGTAAATGGGTAGCAAAGTTTTGTCCCAGGCTGGGGTATGTGGAGGAAAAACTGCCAAGAGAACCATTTCAGCAGTTAATTTTATCCCTTCCCCCAGACAGTCCAACATTGCCTGTTGTAGGTTACATCAATATGGCATTAATAGAGGGCATGACCAAAAGACATGAGCAAGACCAGCTAACTGGCATTCACAAGATCTCCAGCATCTGCCATAGGAGGAAGGGAGATATTTGATTAGAATAGCTAGGGACCTAAAAAAAGTGCTCGCATTTCCAAACAAATTCCTTCCAAATACTTGAATGAATTATCTTACAAGCCATAGGAGAAGCCCGAAGCCAATCCTGTTCGGAGATTTTAATATCCAAATCTCTACCCCATTTTCTCATGATAGGAAGTGATGAGTCACCCATTCCTTGGCGTAAGATCTGGTAAATATGGCCTACTAGATGTTCCCAGTGCTGACCAGTTATGGCATCTTCTAGGAGCTTCCAAACTTTTGGAACTGGACTGGACATCTGTAATGTTATATCCCTTTGTCTTAAAAGATAGTTTTTAACTTGGGTATATCTATAGGTGTCCCCTTCAGGTAAACCATAGTTTCTCTGTAGTGTTTCAAACTGGACAATGCCCTTCTCTGTTATAAACTGTCTATAGAATTGAAGTCCCACCCTCCTCCACCTAATAAAGGTGTGATCTAATGTGGCTGGGATAAAAGAACCATCCTCTGAGATCAAAGTAAATAGAAAAAACATTCTTTAAAGCCTTTATTTTTCTTTAGATTGTACCATTGTGTTAATATTTGAGCTGTGAAGGGTGTAACGTCCCTCAGGTGTGGGGCCTTGTCCACCGAGGCCATGGTAATTTTCAAAATGTTATATAAATCATTAATGGCAAACTCTATATCCTTCCAAGGAACCTCTATAGATGGGGAAAGTCACTGTATTAGGATCTTGATAAAGGATGCCAAAGTGTACAGCCTTAAGTTGGGAAGGTTTGCGCCTCTCTCTGTCAGTGGAAGCTGCAGCAAGGTCATCCTTACCCGAGGTTTCTGACCATGCCAAATAAAATTAGAAATTATTCTCTCCCATTACTTGAAATAAAAATTAGCAGGGAAGGTTGGCATATTTTGGAACAGATATAGCAATTTTGGAAGGATGATCATTCTGATGGACTCTATCCCCTGAAAAAAGTTCAAGGGCAGAGATGACCAGGTCGTCAATTGTGATTGAATTTGTATTGACCAAGGTTCATAATTTAACAACTCTAGATTTTCTAAATTTTTTGGAATTATTATACCCAAGTATTTAATTTGTGTTTTATACCATTTTAAGGGATATTAGTTTTTTAATGTTTGGGTTGGGGAAAAGTTTAAAGCTAGAAAATCTGTTTTGGTGATATTTAAAACAAATCCCGATATCTCAGAAAAAGTGTCAGGGAGTCCCACAGGGCCGAGAGGGAAGTCTCTGGAGAGAGAGGGCTGAAACCAAAATACTGTCAGCAAATAAAGCCACCTTATATTCCTACTGTCCCTTAGGAACCCCCTCCACACCTACATTCATCCGAATTAGCTCAGCTAGGGGTTCCACATACTGGGTAAATAGTGTGGGGGGGGGGGACAAATGACACCCCTGTCTTGTTCCCCTCTGTATGGGTATTGGTTGGGATAATGAGCCATTAATTCTAATGTAGGTCTTAGGGACAAATATATATTCCTTCAGCTGCCCATAGAAAATCCCATCCCACCTTGTCGAATGCTTTGTCTGCATCAAGACTAATTATAATAGAGGGAATCTTTCGGGCCTGAAGATGTTCCATAATAAGAAATAATCTATGGAGATTATCTGAGGTACTTCGTGATTTCACAACGCCCGCCTGATCGTTATGTATTAAGTCTTGTAGAATAGGTTCCAGTCTTTTGGCCCAAATGGCCATAAATATTTTATAATCTACATTTAGGATAGAAATTGGTCGATAAGATTTGGGAAGGGTGGGATCTCTTTTTGGTTTAAGTAACAGAGTTAAAATAGCGTAATTCCAAGATGGAGGAGGAGTCTCTCCCTCAAAGACTGTCTTGCAGGCTGGAAGAAAACTAGGTAATAGTTGGGGAATAAACATTTTGTACCATTCTGGATTAAACCCATCTGGGCCTGGGCTTTTCTGAGATTTAATTCTTTTTACCTGAGAAAGTATCTCTTCAGGTCTAATCGGTCTTTGTAATTGAGAAATCTGAGTTTCCGAAAGTTTTGGTAAACGGATTTGATCTAAAAACTCCTGTATTCTATGTTTGTTTTCTGGGGTGGGGGGCTGTATATAAAGATTTATAAAATTGTTTAAAGGTTTGTTTGATTTGGTTCTCTTTATATGTGACTGAGCCAGTAGGTTGGGATTTTATTTTTAAAATAGTGGAAGCTTTTTTATTAGCCCTCAGTTTCCTTGCCAAGTTTCTTGCCCTTTTGGCCCCCCCCCACCTTCATAATTGTATTGTCTTAAATATGCCATTTGTTGGAAGATTTTGTAATCCATAATGTTTTGTATCTCCTGTTTTAAGCCTCTTATCCGTCTCTGGAGATTAGCATCTCCTTCTCTATATAAAAACTGATGTGAAGACAGGAGGTCTTCTAAGAATTTCAACCTGGCATTTTGTTTTTTTAATTTACGGGAGGTATATTCTAAAATCTCCCCTCTCAGAATGTCCTTCAATGTATCCCACTGGATAGCACTACAGACGTCCGGGATCAGATTCTTTTGAACAGCCTGGGGAATATGTTTCCTCATGGCATCAAGGAACTCCTGGTCTTTTAAAAGTGATGTATTAAATCTCCAAGTTTTAAATTTTCACTGTTTCCCTCAATTTATTTTTAGACTCTGGGGATTATGATCAGATAGTATTATTGGTTCAGTTATCATATCCTGAACTAATGTAAGGTGTTCCCCCGAGATAAAAAAAATAATCCAGCCTGGAATATGTTCTGTGGCGTGCCGAAAATAAAATATATCCTGGGACTGTTGGGAAAGTCCTCCTCCAAACATCTTCAAATCCTAAATAAGCCACATTTTTTTCAAATATTTTCCTTTTTTGGATAATCTATTGGGATTTGGATTAGATGAATCTATATAGAGATCTAATATCAGACTGAAATCCCCTCCCATGATTAAAATTCCTTTATATTTTTTCATCACCATATGAAGTAATGATTGAACAACTGGAAGTGGAGTTTGTGGGGGTAAATAAGCATTAACTAAAGTTACAGTCTGTGAATAAATTCTTCCAGTCAGTATCACAAATCTGCCCTGAGAATCTGAATAGGACTCTAAAACTTCAAATGGGGTAGAGACCGGTATCAAGATAGCCATTCCCCTCTTATATTTTTTTGTGTGAGAGGAGGCAAATACCCTGTATCTGCCCCCCCAATGCAGCTTGGAATGTTCCGACTGGGAGAGATGAGACTCCTATAGGAAAAACAAATCTGCTTTCTGCTTACATAGCTACTGCATAATTCTATACCTTTTAACAGGGGAATGCAATCCATTCACATTTAATGACAGAATATTCATTGGGATGTTAGTCATTTGTTATCTAAGGGGGTTATCACTTTTATGAAGGAAGGGCATTGTTCAGTTTCCAGAGAATATTGTATGCAATTGATTGTATACCATATTGATTGTATTCTTTCCTCCATACTCTGGTGGCCCTAAACGGCAAAACCCAGCATCTCCAGAGATAAAGGAAATTTATTTGTCTACTATCTCTCCAGAAACCACAAGTCCAACCTTTTCTGAGGACAGCAGTATCAAATCTAGATTCGTGTCACCCTCTCTCTTCAATTTTAACTCAGTCAAAAAAAAAAAATAACCCATTAATTTGAATAACAGTTGAAAAACCTTTTGCCCCTTATCAAGGAAACTATATACATTTGGTCTTCCATTTGTGTGGAAACAAAAAACATCTCCCACCTTGTCCCAGACCTATACAATCCTTGGTCTGGGAAGTCAGGGCAACACTTCTCCTGAGAGAGTGTAGACCTGTCTTAGGGGAAGCCCCCCCCCAGAACAGGCATGGAATTCCTGTACTTGTTCCTGTATTGGATGGTTAATGGGCTTCGAAATATCAGTTAAATCCGAATAAAATATTTGTATGAACCTTAAACGATCTCGCCTCGATTCCCCTTTTCTAAATATAATTAAATTATCTGTATCCCCCTTATCATTGATTTACTATCTAGTTCTCCCACCCCCTATTATGCAGAGAATCTTTCAGCCTAACTAAATTCATCTTTTGATACATGTATCTCAGTATTTTCCCATCAACAGATAACACTATTGATTTCTAATTCAAATAATATGTAGAGTTGAGACGAAATTTCCCAACACTGTTCTCCCCACCCTCTGAAGAGGAAGAACCACCCTCAGTACTCCCTCCTTCCTCCCTTTAAATCAATAACATTTAATTTCCCATCCCTGAGTCCCCTCCCTCCTCCCCACCCCAGACTAAACCTTCCACAATGTCTCCCCATGAGAATAATCGTTTCCATGTCCTTTCCCTTAAAAGTTTGTTTTGTCCTCCAGTGATAAGAATGGAATCAAATCTAGGTTTCATAGTATGGATTTGAATCCTGTATATCCGTCCTTGAGTTTATCCATAGAAGATCTTCCATACCGATCAGAGGAACACATGGCGGGGGGGGAAGGGGGCCAACATCCGAAATGAGGGATACTGGAGGAGAGAAAGGCAATTTCCATGTCCTACTGTCTATTTCGCCCAGTACAGAGGGCCTTTTATTTGCGCAGGGTTCCTTTAAAAGGAGATGCACTCCCTCAACCCCGTATATTCTCAACAGATTCAGAACTCATGGGTCGCCTTCTGGGATGATGGGGAGGGGGGAAGGCAACCTCCATATCTTGCTAGCCATCATGCCCTACACCTAGGGGCATTGTTCCTCTGTGGGAGATGCCCTCCCTCAACCCCTCTACCCTCCAAACAACCCAAATATCGGCAGTTCACTCAGGCATCCTCTGTTCCCCCTCATCTTTGTTTGTTCTTCTCCTTTAAGCCTCCATACTTTCTTACTGGTCTCTACCATAAGGAAAGTGCAGCCAAGATAGCCCCCTCCATCCTGTTACTCTCAAGCCAAGTCACGTTTGGACCATGGAGGGAAGGGAAACATGTCTACTATTCAATCCCGGGAACAGAGGGGGGGGAGCAAGGCACCCGCTGGGAAATCGCTGAGAAACTGCAGCCCCTTCCCCTTCGATGAGCGAAGATTAAATGTGGTTCCAGTCTTAGTTAGTAGTCTCCTTTCCTCCAACCCCTAAATGCTTTAGTTCTGGGCCACGCTAATCTCTCCTCTCTGGCCGCCTCCCCCCATCTCTCAGTTAAACCTGCACAGTCATTCCATTTAAGACTGGAAAGTTGGATTCCTTAAATTTTGTATCTTAACTAGTATTGTTTGTAATCTCTGGCCACCTATTTTCATTCTGAACACTCCTCTTTTTTCCAGGCCTGGTCGAAGTGTTCTGGTCTCTTGTCGCCATCTTTGGTATTTCTTTCACATCTAGAATTCCTCTCTGCAAAAGATCCGATCTGGCCTCTGATGCTGACTGATACATCATGGGGCCTCCCGGGAACTGAACCACCATTTCTGCAGGGTATGGAGTACGAAATTTTAAGTTCTTTGCTCGAAGGGATGGAAATAGCGATGTGTACTCCCTTCTCATATGTTGTGTAGCCGGGCATAGTCGTTATCGAACAAGATTAGCTGTTCTCACCATTGAACTCTCTGTTTTCACCAGGCCTTCATTAAGAGCTGGTCTTTTTGATAAAAGCTAACAAATCGCATCACAAACGATCTGGGGCGAGCGTCGTCGGGCTTAGAAGGGCGAAAGCCTAACGCTCTATGTGCCCTTTCTATGTCCAGTTGGTATTCCAGATCCAAATCTAGTGTTTGTCACAACAGCAAAGCAGCAAAGGCAACCAGATCATTGCCCTCCTCTCCCTCTGACAATCCGAACACTCGTATATTTTTCCGTCTGCCTCTGTCCTCCATATCCTCCAACCTAGTTGATGTGTGCAACTGTTCATCTGCTAACGCATAAGAAAAAATTACTCACCTTAGTAATGTTGTTTCTTCTAATGGAGTCTTGCTGTATTCTAACATATTGCAGTGATGTCCAGCCTTTGAAGTGCCCCGGAGATGAAAGAGTTAACTTTCCATGCCAGGCATGGAACGCTGAGCTCGAGCTCGGTTGAGACTCTTTCTGTTGCTGTTTGAACTTAAACCCTCAGATTTTTATGAGCTATAATCACTGGGTGTCCTGTGTGGAAACTGTAAACTTACACTTGCCAACTGGCTACTAAATATAATAAAAATATTTTTTTGGTCCTAAAACAAAGACTCAAGTCAGGAAACCCAAAAAATAAAATAAAACACAACACCCACACATCCAAACTAAAGGGGTGAGAAAAGAAGGAGTGGGGGCACCTCTCGAGTGCCAACACTGTTACTGCCCACCCACATCCCAAAAACCAGGTTCTGAGAGGGGAGGCGGGGGGAGGTCAGAATACAGCAAGACTCCATTAGAAGAAACAACATTACTAAGGTGAGTAATTTTTTCTTCAAACAACATGAACTCTTACTGTATTCTGACACATTGCAGACTACCAAGCAGTACCTCCACGGAGAAGGGACAGAGCCCACTTAGGAAAAAGGCTCTGAAGCACTGCTGTGCCAAACTGAGCATCACTCCTAGCCTGGATATCCAGAGAGTAATGCTTGGTAAAAGTGTGTACTGTTTTCCAGGTGGCTGCTTGACAAATCTCTAAGATAGGAATATCCCTGGCAGCAGCCAGGGAAGCAGCTGTACCTCTGGCAGAGTGAGCCCTCAGGCCTGAGGGTGGAATCCTACCTAGTTTTTCGTGGCAAAATTGAATGCAAGAGACAATCCACCTGGCAATAGATCTCTTAGTGGCAGGTTTTCCCTTACCAACCTCACCATAAATGAGGAACAGCTGGAGGGAGTCAAACCTGTGACCCTCGGTGCTCTCTATGTAGTAACTAAGGGCCCTTTTCACATCCAAACTGTGCAGCCTCCTCTCCCCAGAGGAGGAATGGTCAGTGAAGGAAACAGGAAGAGACATAGACTGGTTAAGGTGAAAATCTGAAACCACCTTAGGCAAAAACTTCCTATTAGTCCTGAGGACCACCTTATCTCTATGGAAAGAGATAAAATCAGGCTCCACTGACAGGGCCTGTAACTCACTTATGCGTCTGGCAGAAGTGATGGCCTGAAAACAGTTTTCCAAGTCAAGTACTAAGCTCTGCTAAGGACAAAGGCTCAAAGGAGGTTGCATAAGCTGAGCAATGCAAACATTAAGGTCCCAAGCAGGGCAGGGGCCCTGAAGGAGGATTGGTATGAAGCAATCCCTTGAAAATTTAGAAAATACAGGATGAGCTGAAAGGGAAGAGTGCTTGTCTGCGGAGAGGAAGGCAGAGACAGCTACCAGATGCACTCTTAGTGTAGCTGGTCTGAGTCCCAAGCTATTAAGATGAACCATATAGTCAAGGACTGTGGGCAGGCCAGCAGACTCTGGAGAAATATGTTTCCCAGAGCACCATATAGAAAATCTTTTCCACTTGGAGTTCTAAGTGTTTCTGGTGGAAGGTTTCTGAGAAGCCTTTAAGATATCCAGAACACCCTGAGAGAGGTGCAAATCAGCAAACTCTAACTCTTCAAGAGCCAGGCCTTGAGATTGAGAGATTTGAGATTCGGATACCAAACCCTCCCCTGAGCACATGTTAAGAGGTTGTAATTCCTGGGGAGAGACAGGGGAAGGTGGACTGTTAAGGACAACAAGAGAGGGTGCCAGGGCTGTCTGGCCCAGTCTGGAGCAATCAGAATCAGCTTGCAAGGTTGAGACCTGATTTTGACTAGCACCTTGAACAGGAGAGGGAAGGGGGGAAGCATACAGGAACTTCCCTTCCCAATTGAGAACTAGGGCATCCAGGGGGACTGAGCCCAACACTGGGGGCCTGCTGCAAAAGAGAGGAAGTTGGTGATTGTCTGGGGCTGCAAAAAGACCTATCTGTGGGGTGCCCCATCTGGAAAAGATCACCTTCAAAACCAGGGGATCTAGGGACCATTTGTGATGGCCCTGCGATTTCCTGCTGAGAGCATCTGCCAGGGCATTGTCCTTGCCTGGGAGGTGTACTGCTAAAAGAGAGGTGTTCAAGGAACAGGCCAGAGACCATAACTTCATTGCCTCTGTGCACAAGGCCGTAGACCGAGTGCCCCCTTGCTTGTTGTTATACCACATTGTGGTAGTATTGTCTGTCCTGATCTGAATTACTTTGTTCTGAAGAGACTTAGAAAAAGCTTGAAGTGCTATAAACACTGCTCTGAGTTCTAATAGACTGATGTGAAGCAGAGATTCTTGAGGAGACCACAACCCTTGGGTGGTCAGGTCCCCCAAGTGGGCTCCCCACCCCAAGAGGGAGGAATCTGTAGTAAGGATTAGAAAATAAGACCGAGTGACAAAAGGAACTCCCTGTCTTAGATTGTCCTGATCCTGCCACCACTGTAATGCCTGGATCAGGGTTTGAGTCACTGGGATTAGTTTGGTCAGAGGGTCCTTTTTCTGAGACCAGAAGGCTCTCAAGTGGAACTGAATGTCCCTCATTTGAAATCTTGCTCCTTGAACCACAGCTGTAGCGGCAGCCATGTGTCCCAGGAGCTGCATAAAATGCCTTGCTGGTCGAGACGCCTGGAGGGTGAATGAAGAGGCTAGTGAGATAAGGGTCTTTGCCCTGGCCAGGGGAAGGAAGGCTCTTGCCTTTACTGTATCCAGCTCTGCTCCTATGAAGGTGAGGAGCTGCACAGGCTCTAGAAATTACTTTGAAAGATTGAGAAGGAAACCTAGAGAAGTGAGCAGTTGCTGAGTTATCTGTAGGTGTAACCTGATTTGGTCTGGAGACTGGCCTACTATGAGCCAGTCATCCAGGTTGGGAAAATAGAGATCCTTTTTCTCCTTAGGAAGGCAACCACTACTGCCAGGCATTTTGTGAACACTCTTGGAGCAGAAGTTAGGCCGAAGGGCATTGCTCTGAATTGGTAATGGCCTGACGGCAGCTCGAACCTGAGGTACTTTCGGTGGGAGCTTATGATGAGAATATGGAAATAGGCATCCTTGAGGTCCAGGGAAACTAGCCAGTCTCCTGGCCTTAGAGAGGGTAGAATTATTCCCAGAGTCACCATTTTGAACTTTGGCTTTAAAAGGTGCTTGTTTAAATATCTGAGATCCACGATGGGCCGCCATTCTCCTGTCTTTTAGGGGGTTGGAAGTACCTGGAGTACAATCCTTTTCCCTTGTGTAGGGGTGGAACCCTCTCTATGGCTCTCAGAGCCAAGAGGGAAGAGACCTCTGCCTCTAGGGCAAGTGCCTCTGAGGGATTTGCAGGTGGAAAGGATCTGGTTCTCATCTTTGGAAATGTTTTGACGCTGAGAACCAGTCCCTGGCTTACTACTTCCAGGACCCATTTGTCTGATGTTAAAGACAACCAGTCCTGGACAAAGTAAGCCAGCCTGCCCCCTACAGGTGGTGGAGAATCAGCCCTGGCAAACCCATCAGGGTGCCTGTTTGGCAGGGGCTTTAGGCTGAGGGTGGAAGCAGGCCTGCTTGTGCCCGTCTGCCTCTCCCTCCTGAAGAACCCCCTATGAGCATAAGCAGAAGGGGGCCTGGGCTTAGTAGAAAGGCCTATGAAAAGGCCTGCCCCTGCCCCTGGAATGCTGCCTCTGGGGAGTGGCTTGCCTTTCCTTGGCCTGAGCACTCCTATAGGTGGTCCTGTATTCATGCATTTTCTTCATGTAGTTCTCTGTTTGCTCCCCAAACAGAGAATTACACACAACAGGAAAATATATGGCCTTAGTCTGGGTATCCTGAGACAGGCTAGTACATCTGAGCCAAGCCATCCTACGAAGGGCCACAGATGTAGCCATGACTCTAGATGAAACATCATTGGAGTCCACTGCAGCATGGAATTGCACCTTGGATGCCTCAATACCATCTGCAGCCAACTACTCCAGCTCCTTGCAAGCTGGCCAGGGACCTGTTTAGCTAAAGCCATTACAGTATCCCATCTAGATTTCTGATATCTAGCTGTATAGGCCATATAATTAGCCTGCTTGAGTCCCAAGGATGCTGCCATTTACTGTTTCTTTGCCATGGCATCAATCCTCCTGGAGTCCTTATCTGGGGGGTGTTAAGCCAAGGGTATACTTGCCTTGTCACAGGCAGCAGCCTGCACTACCCCAACATGGCTGCATTGCTCGGTAAGGAACTCCGTATCTGAGCCTGACAGAGTATACCATTTGTCCATTCGCTTGTCCACAGGAGGCACAGAATTAAGAGTCTTTAAAATTTTTATTGTCTATTTCCCAAAGGACTTATGAAGGGGAATAGACAGCCTCCTGGACTCTGGGATATCCATCATTTCAACATAGTCAGGCTCCTCCTGGTGGTCCACAGCTTCTTCCATAGGAAGCTGAAGAGTTTCAGCCACTTTTTTGTAGAATATAAAATGGGAAGGGGACTCTGAAAGCCTAGGAGGAGAAACCCCTGAAGGTCTGTCTGGGGAGATGTCCGGGTCAATAGGCACATCCAGACTTTCGTAATCACCATCACTGTCCTCATACTCTCCTTCCTCCTCCTCCGATTCATAAAAATCCTCTAAATTATAATCTGGAACTGGGGGAACCGACTGAACCGAGCCCCTTCCTGATGGTGCCGGTTCGGTTGGAACCGGGGTTAGTGACTAAACAATCCTTATCGCTTTAGCTATCTCATCAGTGGTCGGAGAAAGAATTTGTGGATCCGCACCGGCTGATTTATCTCTTCTTTTTCTTTTACCCGGAACCGACTCCTGGAGTCGGTTCTTTCGTTCGGAAGTTTCGCCTGGTCAGAGGGCACTCCTTCTGGTTTGGTTGAAACCGAACTGGGCTGGCCATCCGGGTCAGCGGACTTCTTGGCCTCCCTTTCCCTGAGCCTACCAACTCTTTTTTCCAGGGCAGCTGCAGGAAAATTCTTGCAAATCTGGCAGTCTGAATCGAGGTGGTCAAACCCCAGACAATAAACACAGGTGGTGTGGGGATTAGCCTTAGCAAAGGCTTCTCCATACACACTATAGTGTTGATACCCAGTGGGCCCGGTTTTTCTTTTGGGTTTCTCAGACATGGCCAGTCCTAACAAAACTTACCCTTTTTTTGGCAATCCGCCAGGCAAGACACCCTTATCGGTTCCTGACCATGTTACGGGTCGTGGAAAAAAACGTAATGAAATCCGTTTTTTTTAGAACCAATAAGGACCGGTTACCACACTCTAAAAGTAGAATAAACTTTTTTTGAACAACCTGATCGGTTCAAACCGAACCGATCCCGCGTTTACAAGTTCCACACAGAAGAACAAGAAAATAAACCTATGTAGTACTCACGATACCACAGACAGAGACTGAACCGACAGGTTAACGGATTAATTTCGGTCGAAAACCGAGAAAAACGGCACTTTAACTGACAAACTTGAACCGAGCAAAGGAGAAATCTCTGGAGCGACTGTTCAGTGAGGCGGAGTAAAGAATCTGACAGTTTGAGTTCAAACAGCAACAGACAGAGTCTCAACTGAGCTCAAGCTCAGCGTTCCATGCCTGGCATGGAAAGTTAACTCTTTTATCTCCGGGGCAGTTCAAAGTTTGGACATCACTGCAATATGTAAGAATACAGCAAGACTTCATGTTGTTTGAAACTGCTTTCTCTATGATCGCTATTTTGTTTGAATTAGTTGTAGTCTGGGTTTCCATCTCAGCAGTTCTAGATTGTAGCTCTGTCAATTCTGTTTGCATATCTCGAAGAGCCTTTCTCATCTATGACAGAAATTTGGTTATTGCTGCCAAAATAGTTTCAGAGTTGGGAAGATCTGGATTTTGTTTCTTCTTTTCTCTATCTCTTCTATCCCTTTTTGATTCTGACTGTGGGAGAGTGGACTGGTTAGAGTCGGAGCTTTGTATCTCATTTTCATCTTCATCTGGTAAATCTCTAAGCTGTTGAAAATGGTTACGGTCTATATGAGCCATGTCTCCACATTGCCCCATCTCAGTAGCTGATTTATTTCTTTGTTTTTCAATCTCTCTTCTCTATCCCCTTTCCAAGTTGTTATTGTTCGTAAATACTTGAAAATCAATACTGTAAGGGGGAGATTCTACTGTAAAAGTGAGCATGGGGTGACAGCTGAGATCTGTTGCATCCTCACAGCACCATTTTCCAACTGGAAGTCTATGCTGCTAGTTTGAAGCTTAACTCCTGGCCGGTGAGCAACGTCATCACTGAAACGCACTTGACGGCGGGAAAAAAGGAACTGAGGCGGTTGGATGGTTGACACCGAGAAAGTCATTGCCGCACAAACTGAGGCTCGCGGCTCCATCTCTGGCGCCAGCCCTCTTACAAAAAGTTTGCTCCTGCTGGGTCCTAGCGCCTCCAGCGTAAATCCCATCAGTGTGAATGAGTGGTGGAGACTTTAGTCCAGGAAGATCAATGTCTCCCCCCATTGGAGAACTGGGGGTAATAGACCAGAAGTTGAATGCCCTGGTTCAGTGTTAAGGCAGACACCACTTTCGGCAAGAACTTGGGGTTTGTACACAGCTGCACCCTGTCGTTGTGAAAAACAAGATAAGGCTCCTTGCACATCAGGGCCTGAAGCTCGGAAATCCGCTGAGCTGAGGTAATGGCAACCAAAAACAACAACTTTAAAGAGAGAAGGCATAGCTGGCACGTTGCGGCTGGTTCAAAAGGGGAGCACGGTGAGCTTTTTCAAAACAAAATGAAGGTCCCAGGGAGGGATGGGATCCCTCCTCAGGGGTCTGATATGCAGGTCTCCCCTAAGGAATGTCTTGCATACATCCAATTGTACTAGAGTCCTTTCTCCTACTGCGGCACAGTATGCCGAAACTGCACACGGGTGCACCCTGATAGATGAGTAACTAAGCCCCTGATCAAGGAGGTGGAGAAGGTACTCTAGTACGTACTTAACTGAGCACTGAAGTGGGTCTAAGGATCGGGCTGCTGCCCACAGACAGAAGCGTTTCCACTTCATGGCATAGGTTGCCCTAGTGGAGGGTTTCCTTGCCACTACTAGAATCTCGGCTACTCTCTTGGAAACTCCCAGTCTCTCCTCTGCTAGGACCACAGAAGCCAATCATGCAGGTGGAGGGATCGCAGGAATGGGTGTACCAGCGTCCCCTGATCTTGGGAGAGCAAGCGGGTGGAGAGAAGCAGTGGTACGGGAGGGCCCATTGCCAGCTGCTGCAGCCGTGGAACCCAAATCTGTCAAGGCCAAAGAGGGGCTACCAGAATCATCCTGGCCCCCTCTGACTGCAGCTTGAGCAGTACTCCCTGAACCAGAGGGAAGGGAGGAAAGGCATAGAGAAACCTCCCCGCCCAGGAGAGGGATAATGCGTCTCGCCAGAAAACACCAGGCCCTGGATCTAGCAAGCAAAAATTTGGCAGTTTGGCATTGCACTGGGATGCAAAGCGGTCCAACTCTGGATGACCCCATCTTGCGAACAGATCATCTACTACATACTGGAGCAACTCCCACTCATGGTTCAGGGACTGAGAACGGCTCAGACTGTTGGCGAGAATGTTCTGAATTCCTGGTATGTGGACCGTTACTAGGAACAGATTGCATTCTATTGCCCAGTCCCAGATTCTCATGGCCTCTCTGCAAAGGGTGTATGATTTTGTTCCCCCTTGCTTGTTCAGGTAAAAGACTACCTGGGTATTGTCCGAATGAATCAACAATAGACCCCGAGAGAGCTGATCCTGGAAGGCATGGAGGACGTATAGAATGGCCCTTATCTCTAGAACATTGATAAAGAGGGACCTTTCAATGGCAGACCACAATCCTCGTGTCTGATGCTCTTCAAGGTGAGCACCCCAGCCGAGTCCCAAGGTGTCCGTAGTTATAGTCTGAATCAGACTTTGCCTCTGAAAGGGGACACTCCACTATAGATGAGCTGGATCCTGCCACGATTGCAGGGAGTGGCAAACCACTTCCGAAATTCTGATGGGATGGTCTAAATCATCCAAACCCTGATCCCACTGGACCCTGAGTTGCCACTGGAGGGTTCTCATATTGAGCCGTGACAGAGGAACTGTGGCTATGGTGGCTGCCGTATATCCCAACGGCTGCAAGACCACTCTGGCAGAGACCTGGTCTGTGGCCTGGACTCTCCGGGCTAGAGTACGAAGTTGATGTGCTCTGTCCGTAGGTACTGTAGAAAGAAAAAATTACTCACCTCAGTAATGTTGTTTCTTCTAATGGAGTCTTGCTATATTATGACATATGCAGTGAGTCCCAACCTTCGAACTGCTCCGGAGGTGAAAGAGTTAATTTTCCATGCCAGGCATGGAACGCTGAGCTTGAGCTCGGTTGAAACTCTGTCTGTTGTTCTTCAAACTCAAACCGTCAGATCTTTACGTGCTAAACTCACTGAGGTCCTCTGTGGAAGCTGTAAATCTACGCTAGCCAACTGGCTACTAAACATAAGAACACATTTTATTGGTCCCAAAACAAAGACTCAAGTCAGGAGACCCAAAAAATGAAAAACACAACACCAAGTCACCCCAAAAAAGGAGGGGTGAAAACAACAAGGTGGGCATCTACTAAGTGCCAACACTGCACTGCCCACCCATATCCCAAAAACAGAGGTTCTGAGAGGGGCAGGCAGAGAGGGAGGTCATAATATAGCAAGACTCCATTAGAAGAAACAACATTACTAAGGTGAGTAACTTTTTCTTCAAACAAGATGAAGTCTTGCTATATTATGACATATGCAGACTACACAGCAGTACCTCCATGGAAGAGGGACAAAACCTACTTAGGAAATAGGCTCTGAAGCACAGCTGTGCCAAACCGAGCATCACTCCTAGCCTGGATGTCCAGGGAGTAATGCTTGGTAAAAGTGTGAACTGTTTTCCAGGTAGCTGCTTGACATATCTCTAGAATAGGTATGTCCCTGGCAGCAGCCAGGGAAGCAGCTGTACCTCTGGTAGAGTGAGCCCTCAGGCCTGAGGAAGGAACCTTACCCAGCTTTTCATAACAGAACTGGATACAAGAGACAATCCACTTGGCAATGGATCTTTTAGTGGCAGGTTTCCCTTTACCAACCTCACCATAAGTGAGGAACAGTTGGAGGGAGTCAAACCTGTGACCCTTGGTATGCTCTATGTAGTAACTAAGGGCTCTCTTCACATCTAAGCTGTGCAGCCTCCTCTCGCCAGAGGAGGAATGGTCAGTGAAGTACACTGGAAGAGATATAGATTGATTAAGGTGGAAATCTGAAACCACCTTAGGCAAGAACTTCCTGTTAGTCCTGAGGAACACCTTATCTTTATGAAAGGAGATAAAATCAGGCTCCACTGACAAAACTTATAATTCACTTATGCGTCTGGCAGAAGTGATGGCTACCAGAAACACAGTCTTCCAAGTCAAGTACTTAAGTTCTGCTGAAGACAAGGGCTCGAAGGGGGCTTGCATAAGCTGAGCAATGCAAACATTAAGATCCCAGGCAGGGGCAGGGTCCCTGAATGGAGGGTTGGCGTGAAGCAATCCCTTAAAAAACTTGGAGAATACAGGATGAGCTGAAAGAGAAGAGGGTTTATCTGCTGAAATAAAAGCAGACACAGCTGCCAAATGTACTTTTAGGGTAGCTGGTCTCAGCCCCAAGGTATTTAAATAGACCATATAATCCAGAACTGTGGGTAAATCAGCAGATTCTGGGGAAATATGCTTCCCAGAGCACCATATGGAAAACCTCTTCCATTTGGAATTATAGGTAGCCCTGGTGGAAGGTTTCCTAGAAGCCTTCAGTATATCCATTACACCTTGGGAGAGGTGCAGATCAGCAAACTCTAACTCTTCAAGAGCCAGGCCTTGAGATTGAGAGATTTGAGGTCCGGGTACCAAACCCTCCCCTGAGCACAGGTTAATAGGTTGTGATTCCAGGGAAGACACAGCGGAAGATGGACTGCTAAGGACAGTAGGAGTGGATACCAGGGTTGTCTGGCCCAATCTGGAGCAATCAGGATCATCTTGCAGGATTGAGATCTGATTTTGACTAACACTTTGAACAGGAGAGGGAAGGGGGGAAAAGCATAGAGAAACTTCCCTTCCCAATTGAAAACTAAGGCATCCAGAGGGACTGAGCCCAACACTGGGGGCCTGCAGCAAAAAAGGGGAAGTTGGTGATTGTCTGGAGCTGCAAAAAGATCTATCTGCGGAGTGCCCCATCTGGCAAATATCACCTCCAGGACCAGGGGGTCCAGTGACCATGAGTGATGGCCCTGGGAAATCCTGCTGAGAGCATCCGCCAGGACATTGTCCTTGCCTGGGAGGTGAACTGACGTAAGGGAGGTGTTCAGGGAGTAAGCCAGAGACCACAACTTCATTGCTTCAGTGCACAAGGCCGTAGACCGAGTGCCTCCTTGCTTGTTGATGTATCACATTGTGGTGGTGGTGTCTGTTTTGACCTGTACAACTTTGTTCTGAACAGATTTGGAAAAAACTTGAAGTGCTAGAAAAACTGCTCTGAGTTCCAACAGATTGATGTGGAGTAGAGATTCCTGAGGGGACCACAATCCCTGCGTAGTGAGGTCGCCCATGTGAGCAACCCACCCCAAGAGGGATGCATCTGTAGTAAGGATTAAGGAGTGAGACTGAGTGACAAAGAGAACCCCTTGTCTCAGATTGCTCTGATCCTGCCACCACTGTAGGGCTTGGATCAGGGTTCAAGTTACTGGGATCAATTTGGTTAGAGGGTCTTTCCTTTGAGACCAAAAGGCTCTCAAATGGAACTGGATGTCCCTCATCTGAAATCTTGCTCCCTGCACTACTGCTGTAGAAGCAGCCATGTGCCCCAGGAGCCGTAGAAAATGCCTTGCTGGTTGAGAGACCTGCAGGGTGAATGAGGAGGCCAGAGAGACCAGGGTCCTTGCCCTGATCAAAGGAAGGAAGGCTCTGGCTTTCTCTGTGTTCAGCTCTGCGCCTGTGAAGGTGAGAAGCTGGACAGGCTCTAGAACTGACTTTGAAAGATTCACAAGGAAACCTAGAGAGGTGAGCAGTTGCTGAGTTATCTGTAGGTGTAACCTGACTTGGTCTGGAGACTGGCCTACTATGAGCCAGTCGTCCAGGTAAGGGAAGATGGCAATTTTTTGCCTTCTTAGGGAAGCAACTGCTACTGCCAGGCATTTTGTGAATACCCTTGGAGCAGAGGTGAGGCCAAAGGGCATTGTTCTGAACTGGTAATGGCCTGAGGGCAGCTCGAACCTGAGGTACTTTCGATGGGAGCTTCTGATGAGAATATAGAAGTAAGCATCCTTGAGGTCCAGGGACGCTAGCCAGTCCCCTGGCCTTAGAGAGGGTAGAATAATTCCCAGAGTCACCATTTTGAATTTTGGTTTTAAAAGGTGCTTGTTTAAATATCTGAGATCCAGGATGGGCCGCCATTCTCCTGTCTTTTTTGGGGTAAGGAAGTACCTGGAGTACAATCCTTTGCCCTGGTGTAGGGTTGGAACCCTTTCCACAGCTCTGAGACCCAGGAGGGAAGAAACCTCTGCCTCTAGGGCAAGTGCCTCTGGTGGATTTGCAGGTGGAAAGGATCTGGTTCTCATCTTTGGAAATTTTATGAAGCTGAGAACCAGTCCCTGGCTTACTACTTCCAGGACCCATTTGTCTGATGTCAGAGACTTCCAGTCCTGGACAAAGTAAGCCAGCCTGCCCCCTACAGGTAGCTGAGAATCGGCCCTAGCAACCCCATCAGGGTGCCTGCTTGGCAGGGGCTTTGGGCTGAGGGTTGGAAGCAGGCCTGCTTGTACCCCATCTGCCTCTCCCTCTAAAGAACCACCTCTGGGCATAAGCAGAAGAGGCCTGGGCTTGGTAAAAAGGCCTACAAAAAGGCCTGCCCCTGCCCCTGGAAAGCTGCCTTTGAGGAGTGGCCTGCCTTTCCTTGGCCTGTGTACTCCTACAGGTGGTCCTACACTCATCCATTTTCTTCATGTAATTCTCTGTCTGCTCCCCAAACAGAGAATTACCCACAACAGGAAAATCCATGGCCTTAGTCTGGGTATCTTGTGACAGGCTAGTACATCTGAGCCAAGCCATTCTGTGAAGTGCCACAGATGTAGCCATGACTCTTGATGACACATCATTAGAGTCCACTGCAGCATGGAATTGCACCTTGGATGCCTCAATACCATCAGCAGCCACCTACTCCAGTTCCTTGGCTAGCTGGCCAGGGACCTGTTTTGTTAGAGCCATAACAGTATCCCATCTGGATTTCTGATATCTAGCAACATAAACCATATAATTTGCCTGTCTGAGTCCCAAGGATGTTGCCATGTACTGTTTCTTTGCCATGGCATCAATCCTCCTGGAGTCCTTGTCGGGGGGGTGTGAAGCCAAGGGAATATTTGCCTTGTCACAGGCTGCATCCTGCACTACCCCAACATGGCTGCATTGTTGTGTAAGGAACTCCGTATCAGAGCCTGACAATGTGTACCTCTTGTCCATTCTCTCATCCACAGGAGGTATAGTGTGAGGAGTTTTTAGAATTTTAACTGTCTGTTTCCCAAAAGATTTATGCAAAGGAATAGACAGTCTCCTAGACTCTGGGATATCCATCATTTCCACATAGTCAGGCTCCTCTTGATCATCCACAGCTTCCTCCATAGGGAGCTGGAGGGTTTCAGCCACTTTTTTATGAAACATAAAATGAGAAGGGGACTCAGAAAGCCTAGGAGGAGACACTCCTGAAGGTCTGTCTGGGGAGATGTCCGGGTCAGTGGGCACATCCAGACTTTCAAATCCACATTCACTCTCCTCATACTCCTCTTCCCCCTCCTCCGGTTCATAATATTCCTTTAAATCATACTCTTGAACCGGTGGAACCGGCGAAAGCAACTGGACAATTTTCATCACTTTGGCTGTTTCTTCAGCGGTTGGAGAGGAAAGTTTTGGCTCCACACCACCTGATTTCCTAGTCCTTTTTGCTGGAACCGACTCCTCAGAGTCGGATCTCCTTTGGCCCGAGGAAGTCTCGCCCTGGTCAGAGGGCACTCCCTCCGGTTTGGTTCGAACCGAACCGGGCTGCCATCTGGTTCAGCAGACTTTTTGGCCTCCCTTTCCCTGAGCCTACCAACTCTCTTTTCCAGGGTAGCTGCAGGAAAATGTTTACAAATCTGGCAGTCTGCATTGAGGTGGTCAAACCCCAGACAATAACCACAGGTGGTGTGGGGGTCAGCCTTGGCAAAGACTTCCCCACAGACACTGCAGTGTTGAAACCCAGTGGGCCTGGTTTTTCTTTCGGGTTTCTCAGACATAGTGCCAGTCCTAACCAAACTTACCCGTTTATGGCAATCCGCTAGGTAAGACCCTCTTATCGGTTCCCAACCGTGTCACGGGTCGTGGAAAAAAACATAATAAAATCCGTTTTTTTTAGAACCGATAAGAACTGGTAACCACACTCTAAATGACAGATTAATATATTTTAAACAACCTGATCGGTTCAAACCGAACCGATAAACCGTTTACAAGTTCCACACAGAATAGAAATTAATGTAAAACCTATCTAGTACTCACAAATACCACAGACAGAGTCTGAACCGACCGGTTGCGGTTTAAATTCAGTCGAAAACCAAGAAAAAACAATACTTTAACCTTCAAAATGAACCGAGCAGAAGGAGAGATCTCCAGAGCGACTGTTCAGTGAGGCGGAGTAAAGAATCTGATGGTTTGAGTTTGAAGAACAACAGACAGAGTTTCAACCGAGCTCGAGCTCAGCATTCCATGCCTGGCATGGAAAGTTAACTCTTTCACCTCCGGAGCAGTTCGAAGGTTGGGACTCACTGCATATGTCATAATATAGCAAGACTTCATGTTGTTTGAAAGGGTATCTGTACTTATTCCCGCAGACTGATTTCCCGACGACCACAATCCCGAGACCTAAATGCTGAAAAAGAGAAATCCCGAAAAATTAAAATCCCGAAAAGTTGTACAGAATACAGAATCCCGAATGCAAACAACAAGAGTTTCAGTGTCAGCTCTAATTTAGACGTTGCACAAACGTCATTGTTAGCTTTTGACTTGACTGCGTTCTATTGTATACAGGCATAAATGAATGTCAAAAAAAAAAACGATTATAAGAATGCGAGCGTTACAATAAAAGTAAACAACTAAATTTATTTATTTAATGCAAAGCAGCACAGTGCATTAAATAATTACAATCCCGAGACCAATATGCCGAAAAATTAAAACAAATGAGGAACAGTTCTAAAAGTTCCATCCATCAGCCAGTATGATGCTCGATGTAAATGCTGTATGTTTTCTTTGGTGATAAATATTAAAATTTTATCCTCCCTAAATGTGGAGTCCCTTGCAAACCAGTTATTGCCATTGACAGTTCGCAAATCTTCTGGGACTACAATGTCCTCTAAGTTGGGGTTGCAGGCAGGTCAAAAAGTCAGACTTGTTTCACCTGCTGCATTGCCTTTTGGAGGGAAGACTGTGCGTGCCTCCTCAGGTAGAGGATGCTATCTCTGCCTGTATTATCTCATGAAGGGAATTGTCGTGTGTCAACAGCTCTATGTTTCATTGCTGCCATGACACATGTAATTGGGACATCAGTTGCTGCTGGAGCATGGTTATGCTCCCTCTGGCTCCTTAGGTGGTGTTGACCACCGACTAGATTAGTGGAAGCCCTTCCGAGACAATGCATAGACTTGCGGCTCTGACAGCACCAGTAGAACACATCACCGCGATTTGCTCTTTTACCAATAAATAGCAGCAGTGCAGATTTTTATTGTTCCCCTTCTGAGAAGGCACTGCAGCACATACTTCTGCCATGTGCTGTTACCGGTAGCTGTAACAGCTCTAACAGAGTTCCTAGATCAGCATACAACAGTGATTTACTACAATCACTGTTAATCACTGTAAGGCTACAAGTAATTTGCTACCATGACGAAATGATTAATGAAGAACTGGAATAAAGAATTAGATGGACAGCTAATTTGCTACCATGACAGCTGTCAAAAAAAAAGGACAATAGGCTTCTCTATTGCAGGCTACTGCATGGCGGCGGCTGATGCCAATCGCGATTAATCACAGTAATTTAGACCTAAATTAAGGCATTTTTCTGTTTAGTAATTTGAAGACTTTCAAATCAGTATTGTGTCGGGATTTACACTGATGGGAATATCGGCGGTTGGGCAATTCTTTTTTCGGGAATATGAGGCCGGGATTTCAAATGTCTGGAACATCGTCTGCGGGATTTAGTACCTAAATCGTAGAAAAGCTCTGCCTTGTAGAGTGTCGAGCACTGCCCCAATATATTGAAGCCTTTGGGAGGGCCAGGGTTGGGATTTCGGCCAGTTCAGGATAACACCCACAGAAAGGAACAGTTGCTCCATCTCCCGAAGAGTGCCCATTAGCTGATCTTCCGTCGGTACAGGGAGCAGCCAGTTGTCGAGGTAGGGGTATACAAAGTGCCCCCTTCTCCTCAGCACTGCAGCTACCACTGTGAGGCACTTGGTGAAGACTCTTGGGGCTGATGACAGGCTAAAGGGGAGCACCCTGAACTGGTAGTGTTTGTCCTGGAACTGAAAGCGGAGGAACTTCCTGTGAGAACCCAGGATCTTTATGTGCATATAAGCATTCTGCATGTCCAGGGAGCATAGCCAATCCCCTTGATGTAGAAGGAAAAAGAGGCTTGCTAGGGTGAGCATCCAAAATCTCTTGTACAGGATGAATTTGTTGAGGTGGCTTAGGTCTAGAATGGGGCGAACAGCTCCCATTTTCTTGGGGACCAAGAAAAAATGGGAGTAAAGGCCTTTTCCTTGTTGAGGTATCGGGACTGGCTGAATGGTCTTCTTCTAGAGGAGAGAGAGAATTTCTTGTTCCAGAAGAAAGGCGTGGCTGGGTGAGCAGTGGGATGACACAGGAGGGTTGTCTGGGGGCACACTCTGAAACTCTATGGCATATCCCCTCTGAATTACCTCTAGCATCCAGTGGTCGCAGGTAATGCTGCTCCATTCTGGCAGGTAAAGGGAGAACTTCCCTCTACCTGTTCCTCGCTTGAGGACTGATGACTTGGGGGGAGGCAGCCAGGAGTCATGCAGTGTTCTGGGGGGTGGTGGCTGGATGTCTGGGGGCCTTAGGCTGTTTTGGGTTCTGGCCTCCGGGCTGTATGGGCTGGCCACAGTGCTTGAAGCCCTTGCTGTGGAACGGACGGCTTCCTTGATGGCCTTGCCGACGAAAAGGGTGCTTTCAAGCCTGCTGCGGTTCAGACTTGTACATCTTATGCACGTCTGTAATTGCTTCACCAGAATCTTGAAGGCCCTTTATGATTTCTTCCACTTCTTGGCCAAAAAGGACTGGGCCCTGGAAAGGATGGCATCTTGGAGGTCCAATCTAAAGGATGTTGCTCTGAGCCACGCATGCCTGTTTAGACAGACGCCTGATGCCGCTGCTCTTGCTGCCATGCTGGCAGAGTCGTACAAGCAGCAAAGCAGATGCTTGTTGACATCCAAGCCGGATTGTGTGTAGGCCAGCAATTTGTTTTTGGTGTCAGAGTCCAGTTGTGTCTTAATTAGCTCCATGGTCTTCTCCCATAAAGATTTTTGATAAGTGACCATATGGGCCAAGAAATTTAGAGATCTGTGGCCCCCGTGGCCGACGAGTATACTTTCCTTCCCCAATGATCTAGTTTTTTGTAATCTGGGTCCAGAGGCTGGCAGCTGAGGTGTTTAGGTTGGGACTGCCTGCCATGGGCAGCTGTCAGAACCATGGAGTCCGCCTTTGGTTGCTCCCTTAAAAAAGGTTCTTCTTTTGGGGGCTTGTACAGCTGGTCCAAATTTCGAGGCACAGCTGGAGTAGAGGAGGGTCTCTTCCAAGTTAGTCTAGCTACATCTTGGAAGGGTTCCATAAGCGGTGGGATCACCAGAGGCTTTGGGTTCTTGGCACCCAAAAACTTTACCAGCCTTTTATGCTCAGGGTCCAACTCTTCAGTGTTCCACTGGTATATATTTTGTATATGCCTCATGGTGTCCAGGAATGGTGGATCGTCCAGTGGGGACCGGGGGGTATCCTTCGCATCTGGAGAGGGTGGGCAGAAGTCCTCGTCTTATGACGACTCAGAAGATGAATCTTCTGTGGCATCCCCAGAGGTGGGTGTGGAACGGCCACTGCAGTCAGGAACCGTAGAAGGCCTCCTTTTTCTTTTGTCTTTGGGACTTGCAGAGGGATGGGACCCTTCACCTGCCCCCTTGTCTGGGGTCGAATGAGGGGGTGGCAGAATGTCTCTTGGGGATGGCTCAGGCGGTCTGTATAAGAGATCTCCTTTTATGGTATTCCACCAGGAATTGAACAATGCTGCAATGTCCACCAAGGGGACGACTACAGGAGGTGGCGGCGGGGCTGACGGACCGGGTGTCTGTGTGTTGTCCAGTATTGGACTCCCTTCTGAGAAGCCTGCCCCTGCTGTATCCGGCTGGGGGCTTGGCTCATTGCAAGTGGGACAGCGGTCATCTGACCCGACGTCCGGGGTGACTTGCGTCTGATCAGGCGACCAGTCGTCTGGTGGGAGGTCGGACGCTTGGTCACCTTCTGTCGCTCACCTGTCTGAAGACTGCCTTTTGTCGGGTGAATGGGCCCTGACGTCCAGCGCTGAGGGAAGTTTGTCTGCCTTCTTTGGCGTCCCTTTAGCCGGAGGCGGAGGTGGAGGCATCCGCAGGCGAACGGCCTCCTGTCACCTGTGGGGTTTATCCAACTTTTTGTGTTTGTTGGATGACCCAGTAGAACTGCAGCCTTCCTTAGGCTTAGCAGCGAGCAACTGCCCCTCCTGCACTGACCCATGGGAAGATTTGTGAGGTCGGTGAGCCAGGGGGACTTGGGCATGATGGTGCCCCGAGGTCGATGAATGATCCTTAGGCCTCTGACCAAAGCAAGAGGGCGTTTTCTGGGTGTTGATTCCCGAGGGAGTCAGAGGAACTGACCCATACCTCCTGCCAGAGGTCGCAGAAGAATAAGGCCTGGAGGGAGACTTGTGGTGGGATTCCGATCTGGGCCTGTCTTTATGCTGGGTGTGGTGCATCCCAGAGGGCTTCTCTCTCTGGGGAGACTCCTGCGTGGGTGAAGAGGAACTAGGACCCAACAGGGACTTTTGCATGGATGCTACTTTCTGCTCGAGGAGAGAAGCCTTTAAAGCTATAGCCCTTCTGATTCTTGTTTTATTGTTGAATTTCTTGCAATGCTGGCAGTCGTCTGGCCGATGGTTGGGGCCAAGGCATATCAGGCAGGCCTCGTGGCTGTCCTTTGCCTGGATCTGCTTGCCACACTGGCACTTCAACTTTCGCCAAGGCAGAGAGGGCGAAGACATGCAAGAAAATGTGAACTTAGAACGACTCTCAAAGAAACTAATCAAAAACTGTCGAAAAAAGCGACTATTTAACTGCGGTTGACTGCTGAAGCCAGGCATTCGAGGAGCCGAACTGAGCTGGTTGATGGTGGGCCCCCCTTTATACCACGACTGACATCGGGCGTGCCCGACGTCAAGAGCAGTCCCCTGCTACAGACTGCTAGCTAGAAAATTTTTCCAAGGGGTCCAAATGCCTGGTGGCTTTAGTCCTATGTGTATTACCTGCTGCAAGAGCTCCACCTCAAAGTCAGATATTCAGATCACAAGTAGCTACGGCCTCGAAAGGTTAACGGGTGAGCATGTCTTGCACAAGATTAATGTCCCAAGTGGCTACCAGTCATCTGACCGGTGGTCTAGTATGCAGAATGCCCTTAAGAATCCTCTTGACTACAGGTAGCTGAGCCAGAGACATGGAATGTACTAGCTCTTGGTACGCTGAGATCACATAAAGGTGAACCTTCATGGTTGAGTATTGCAGGCCTGTGTTCGAGAGATCTTGAAGATACTCTAGGACCCTGTTTGGTGAGCAGGAAAATAGATTCCAGGAGGATTTTGCACACCAGATGGAGAACCGCTTCCACTTAGCCATGTAGCTGGCTTGCATGCAGCTAACAGAATATCTGAGACCCTATGTGAAACATTAAACCTGTTCACCTAGAAACATAGACTTTGATGGCAGATAAGGACCACTAGGCCCATCTAGTCTGCCCATTTCCCTACCTACAGGATAGGCCGCAGATCCTAGTTAACCAATAGCCTATATCTTCCTGCCCCCCACAAGAATTGCCTTATGTCTGTCCCATGCATTCTTGAATTCTCCCACAGTTTTAGACCCCACAACTTCCTCAGGAAGGCTGTTCCATGCATCCACTACCCTCTCTGTGAAATAATACTTCCTCACATTGCCCCTGAACCGCCCTCCTTCTATCTTTAAATTGTGTCCCCTTGTTCTAGCAAGTCTCTTTTTCTGAAAGATGCTACCCTCTTGGACTTTGTTGATTCCTTGAGGTACTTGAAAGTTTCTATCATGCCCCCCTCCCTTCTTTCCTCAAGGGTATACATATTAAGCTCCTTTAGTCTCTCCTCATACGGCTTCTCTTGCAGACCCTGCACCATTTTAGTTGCCCTCCTCTGGACTGCCTCTATCCTGTCTATGTCCTTGCGGAGATGGGGTCTCCAGAACTGGACACAGTACTCCAGATGGGGTCTCACCAACTGTCTGTACAGAGGGATAACAACTTCCTGTTTTCTGCTGCTGATGCCTCTCCCTATACATCCCAGTATACCCCCGCCCTCCCTACTGCCTTCTCACATTGCTTGCTAACCTTGAGGTCATCTGATATGATCACCCCAGGTCCCTTTCCTGTTTGTTGTTGTTACTACCTCCCCCCCATTGTGTATTCTTCCCTGGGTTCTTGTTTCCCAGGTGCATTATTTGCACTTTTTGCATTTGAATCCTAGCTGCCATATGTCTGACCATTCCTCCAACCTTGCCAAGTCCCTTTTCATCCTTTCCACGCCTCCTTGTGTATCAACCCTGTTGCAGATCTTTGTGTCATCTGCAAAGGCATACCTCCTTCCAGTCCCTCTGCAATGCCACTGATGAAGACATTAAAGGACTGGACCCAATACTGAACCCTCTGCGGTGCCCAACTAGTAACCGCCCTTTCTTCAAGTGGACTCCATTTACAATTACCTTCTGTGTCCTGTTGTCCAGCCAATGTTTTACCCAGGCTACCACCCTGGGACCCACTCCCAGGCTGGTTAATTTGAGTAATAATCTTTTGTGTGAGACTGTGTCAAATGCCTTGCTAAAGTCTAGGTAGGCCATGTCCACAGCCCCTCCCTGGTCTACTACTTTGGTCACCCAGTCAAAGAAATCTATTAGATTCGTCTGACATGCCTTCCCGCTGTGAACCCATGCTGCCTTGGATCCTGTGCTCCACTGACCTCTAGGTACTCAACTATTCTTTCCTTCAGAAGTGGCTCCATCACTTTCCCTACCACAGAGGTCAGACTGACAGGTCTGTAGTTTCCTGCCTCTGTCTTGGTCCCACTTTTGTGAAGGGAATCACATCGCCTTCCTCCAGTCCTTGGGTACACACCATCCTCCATGATTTATTAAAAGAGTAGCCAGTGGTTTCACTAGTTCCTTCCTTAATTCTTTTAGAATTCTGGGGTGAATTCCATCAGGACCCATTGCTTTGTCCACCTTCAGTTTTAGGAGTTCTTGCAGAACCCTTTCTTCTGTGAAAGGACTGGGATCGACCCCTATCAAAAGTGCTTCTGTTAATTGGATTAGGCACTTCCCCATCCTCTTTTGTGAATACTGAGCAGAAATATTCGTTCAGTATTCCTGCTTTTCACTGTCCCCTCTGCCCACCCACCGTTCATTCTATTCAGCCTCCTTCTCCCTCCCTTTGTCTTTCTCGCTCACTGATGTACCTATAAAGGTTTTATCTCCCTTCTTAACTGAGGTTGGCTATCTTTTCCTCAGTTTGGGCCTTTGCTATTCTGACTTCCTCCTGCTTCTTTCTGCCTTAACTGGTACAGCTCTCTGTCCTGCTCCTTCTGTGTTTCCCTATACTTCTGGAATGCTATCTTTTTCTTCCTGTCTTTCACAGCCACCTCTCTTGAGAACCATAGTGGCTTTTCTTTCATTTGATTTGTTTATTTGCTTCACACAAAGGCTTGTTGCCTCTGTGATGGCAGTTTGATAATTTCCATTGTTGCTCACACCTCCTTCTAGCCTGTTTGCTAGTGCTTTTCTGAGGCACTCTCCCATCTTGCCAAAGTCAGCCCTCCTAAAGTCCAGTACCCTCACTTTTGTGGCTTGACTCTGTAGCTGAGTTTAACGTGAACCACGCTGTTTGATGGTCACTTGTCCCCACATGGCAACCCACTTCTAGATCTGAGATCCTCACTGCCCCGTTTGAGAGTCGAGGTCTAAGATTGCTCCCTCACGAGTGGGTTCGAAACTAGCTGTCTAATGCCTGCCACCTGTAGGGCATCAAGAATGGCCCTGCTCTTGGATGTGGCTGCAGCAAATGTGCTCCAGTTAACATCTGGCATATTCAGGTCTCCATCAACAGTATCTCCCCTTTCTCTGCCATTCTAAGAATGCCTTCCATCATATCCTTGTCCATTCCTTCCCCTGACATGGGGTCTATACACAACCCTGTGCGGATTGTGGTGCCCTTTCCAGTCTCCAAGGTGACCCACAGTGCCTCCTCTCCTCCCTGTTTACTCTTTTGTTCAGTTGCTTTTATCCCTTCCTTTACATAGAGCTACTCCTCCCTCTTCTCCCTGCCTGTCTTTCCTGTAGGTTATGTACCCTGGTATGTTAACATCCCAGTCATGGTTCTCTGTGTACCATGTTTCTGTGACTGCTCTGATATCAGGCATCCCTCTTCCATTAAGGCCACCAGCTCAGGGCTTGTTGCCCAGACTTCTGAGCATTGGTACTCATTACCCTCCATTTCCTGATGGCCTTACCCCTTTTGCCCCATCTCTGTCCTTCTTGCCTTTGTCACTTTCTCCATTTACCCTGCCCTTCTCCCTATAGAGCACCTCCATGTTGGTGTTTGCCACTACTACTACCGTGATTGTTTGGGGGCTAGGATTCTCCTGCTCCTTTCAGTGCCTCTCCCTTGGCTGGTTTAAAGCTTGCCAATGAAGCATTTAAACCTATCACCTAGGATCCTGGTTCCCCTCCCGGACAGATGCAGCCCACACATGCCAGTATAGGCCTATATCACTCCAGGTGGACCCCAGTCCCCAGTAAAGCCAAATCCCTGAGCTCCACACCAGTTTTTCAACCACTGATTGAATCCCATGATGGAATACCCTAGTCTCTCCTATGCCATAGATGGGTAGCACCTCCGAGAAGGTTACCATGCGTGCTACTTGACTAAGGCCCCTCCCCAATTCCACAAACTCTTCCTGCACTTCTCTAATCCCTTTCTTAGCCAGGTCATTTGTCCCTAAGTGGACAATGACATCCAGCTCCCTCCCCTGTGCAGCTGCTCCGGCAATCCTGAGGATTCGCTCCCTGTCCCTCCAAGCCATGGCGCCAGGCAGGCACCTTACCTCCCTTTCCCCTTCCTTGCCCAGTTCTACCTTCCTAACAATGGAGTCCCCCACCAGGAGTTGTTTTCTTCCCCTGCAGGGTCTCCTGCCACCCTCCTGTGGGTCTACTTTGTGGAGGTTCCCAGCATCCTCCTTGGTCTCCACTGTGGTGCCTCCATAGAGGAACCACACTTTGCCAGAATGGCATAGGAATTTGGAGGTACAACTGGAAGGATGTGCCTCTGTTCTACCACTCACCCTCCCTGAGCCCACTGTGGTCAGCAGCTCCTCTTTCTTGGCAACCTCTGGGGCAGCGGCAGTGGCACTGGTGGTCCCTGGATGGAAGAGGAGGTCCCACAAATCCTGGCCAACTCAGCCTGGAGATGAGCAACCTCCTCCCTCAGCCCAGAGAGGTGCCTGCAGATGGGACAACACCGCATCCTCCAGAACATCTCCCGGAAGACTGCTGCTCCACAGCCACTGCACTGCACCACTCCAATCATGTCTTATTTCTGGCCCCTTAACTGTTTGCAATCCTTACTCTTTCCTCTGTTTTTTTTTCTCTCTCTCCTTACTTTCTGCCTGTGTGCCCTTTAAGCTCCTGATTGTCCTGTTCTGAGACAAGAATATCCTATATTTCTCAGTAGACCACTTACTTGTTCAGAGGCAGACCTCCAGCAGCTAGAGGGGGCCAGAGAGCTACTCTTGCCCTTCTAGGATGGTGGGTCCTTGGTGGTTCTGTGATCACTCACTTCCTGCCCCTAAACAGGAAGTTCCTGTTGTCAGTCAAATCCTGTGCCTATAAAAATAGAACTAGCTTTGGGTGGAGGGGAGGAAGGAGGGCAATATAGTCCCAGCAGAGAGTTCAGTCACACAGCAGTCCTTTCTCCTGGTGTCTTCTGCCAAGCTATTAGCAGAATCTTTCTAAGGCAGTCTTTAAATGTAGCTTCCTTCTAGCTAAGCCACTCCCCCTACTTACCAGATCTTTCTACAAGTAATTTAAACCTCACAACAGTTAAATCCTTTCAGTCACCTGAGATTTACACCTAGATGACTTTTCAGTTACCCATTCAGTTCAGTTAACCCAAACACACACTTTTTTTTTTGTTTTGTATGTTAGTTTTTTTACCTCTATCTCTTCAGGAGCCAGACATGGCGGTGAAGGGATTTCAGGTTGGGATAGACCACAAGGCCCTCGGTCAGCAGGTTCGTGAGAAGTGGAAACTGTCTCAGAAAAGTTTCCAATAATCTGTTGATTAATGGAAACCAGATCTGATGAGGCCAGAATAGGGTGATGAGGATCATTCTGCCCCCCTGTGCCTCTAGTTTAAGCAGCACCCTCTGAACTAAGGGAAAAGGAGGAAATGCGTACAGAAAGTGCATTGTCCACCGCAGTCTGAATGCATCCTGACAAAAAATGCCAGGTCCTGGATTTCTGGAGCAGAAGAGAGGCAGTTTTGCATTGAGTGGGAACACAAAAAGGTCCAGGTCTGGAGTTCCCCACTCTTCGAAGAGGTATTGCATGACGTTTGTGTCGAGATACCACTCGTGAGGGTCTGCCTCCATTCTGCTGAGACGATCTGCCAGATTGTTCTGTACTCCCGGCAGATAGACTGCCTGGATCAGGGCTTTGTGCTCCAGGCACCATTCCCACACTCTCATCACTTCCCTGCATAAGGAGTAAGAGTGTGCTCCGCCCAGCTTGTTGATGTAGTACATCACTGCTTTGTAGTCTGTTTGAAGGAGAATGATCTTGTGATGGAGTATGTCCTTCAAGGCTAGGATTGCATACAGGACAGCTCTCATTTCTAGAACATTTATGTGACATTGAGACTTGTCCTGACTACATCGACCCTGGGTGTGGAGATCCTGGCAGTGAGCTCCCCATCCCAATAAGGACGCATCCATGGTGAAGGAGATCTGGGATTCTAGAGGTGCGAAGGGTTAACATTGCAGAAGGTTATCCTCCTGAGTCCACCAGGTGAGTGACCATTTCAGAGGCTCTGTCACCTTGATGTAGAAGGACGGTGGGTGCGTGGCCGGTGACCACCGAGTGCTGAGCATCCACTAGTATCCTGTGATATGGGCAGACTGCAAGTGGGTGCCTGCTGAAGCGGCGACCCATTTGCAGAAACTGCCCCAACAGCAAGGGTGTGGGGTTAGCGACCGGATGGGTAGGGTTGCGAAAAGGCAACAGGATATCGCGCGTATATACACATGGGGGGGAGCAAGCCCCCCAAACGTGGGACATTTGGGTTTGTGAGGGGTGGTGCCGCGGGTTGCCGGAGAGCTGGTGTTATGGCATGGTGGGGTGGGTGCTGGCCTGGGGTGGCAGGGATGCAGGGTTCAGGACCGGGTGCCGGTAGTTTTTTTTTTTTTTAAATCTCTATTTATGCCACTTATCCCCAGCCTGCCATCTCCGACCCGTCGGGAGCTCCTAGGCAGACATCCCTCTGCCATCCACCCTACCCGAATGACCCCAGGAACCTCATGGCATTACGGTTTACCCCCCATGCAGGGATGGGGCAGGGCCCCTGTTACCCCATACCTTGTGTTTCCTCGGTCCAGGGTCATCGGGCGGGTGAAGGCACACTGAGGGCACGTCTCCGGGGCTCCATCTTCCTGGCGATGGCAGGCTATTTTACCTCTTTCTCCCTCCCCTACAGTGCAGGACCCCTGACGTCAAGGCTCAGAGTGCCGTCGCACTGTATAGCGGCCGCTGTCCCCTACCACTAGGGGCTTGCAGTACTCCAAGCAGAGGGGCAAGTGTTTAGACCAACCCACCGCCAGACCGAGTCCACTCCTGAACCCGGTTCGCCGGCATGGATCGAGGTGTGGCATCCAGCGCCTCAACCCTCAGTGCCACCAGGCAGGCTGGTGCCGGTACTTTTTGTTGTGCCTGGCCTGAGAGTGCTTTTTTATTTTTGTATGTGATATGAAACCCCCCTGCAACATGCACTCCCCTGGTGTTGATAATCTTAATTTAGGGGGAACGGGGGGGGCACAGCCCCCACATAAAAGCAATAAAAATAGAAGTTTTGCGCTGCTTTCACTGGCGTCGGGATTCCACATGGCCGAAATTCTATTTCGGTGGTGTGGAGTTGCGATAAGGACATTCAGCATTCCAAATTTGCCCTTATCACATGGAACCACATCCACTAGGTAGTCCTCATGTGAAAATGAGCCAGAGGCACTGCAAAAACTGAGGATGCCATAAGACCCAGCATCCGCTGCATCGAGAGAGATATAATCAAGTCATTCTCTCTGATGAAGTGGACCATCTGAAGCATGTTGTTCCTTCTATTCTCCAGAAGAAAGCTTTTGTGCTGGAGGTATCTAGAAGAGCTCCCACGAAGAGAAGCCATTGGGAGGGCTGTAGTTGTGACTTTCCCAAATTTAGCAGGACTCCCATGGATGTGAGGAATTTTGAAACCATAGCTATGGCTTCCTGAGTCTCTTGTCTGGTGGGACTTGCTAGAAGCCAATCATCTAGATACGGGAACACCTGAATTCTGAGCTTCCTGAGATGTGCTGCAAGAACTGCAAAGCACGTTGTAAAGACTTGAGGTGCTGAGAATAGTCCAAAAGGCAGAACTCTGAACTTGTAGTGTCGATCCAGTGCCACAAATCTGAGGTATTTGTGGTGGATTGGGTGTATGAGAATGTACTGATGGATGTCCTACATGTCAAGGGAGGCTAGCCAATCATTTTGATGAATCAGGGGCAAGAGTGTACAGAGTGATATCATCTTGAACTTTTCCTTGTAAAGGAATCTGTTTAACATCCTGAGATCAAGAATTGGGCACATGCCGCCTGTTTTCTTTGGAACTAGGAAGTAATGGGAGTAGAAACCTGTGTTCCGCTGAACCAGTGGGGTAGCACCCATGTAGAGTGTGTATTATTGAGCACTACAATTTGAGCGACTCATTAATACCACTCTCACCAGGAACGAGTGCTGAAAAACGTCGCTATATCCTGTACAGCGAGGATCGCAGGGAGCTATCCTCACTAGTATAGGATATAGGATCCTGTGTGCCGAATTCCTGCCAAGCCGGCCACATTGCATAGTGGAATGCACTATCGCTTGCAGTGCCAGTGGACCCAGGTTCGGGCCTGGCTAGGGACAGGATTTAAAAAAACAAAAACAATAACTTGTCCTGTGGTCCACACCCTCATTGGAGTTTATTATTTTATTTTGGGGGCGGGGGGCTTGCCCCCCAAAAAAGGGGGGTGTGGGGGGACACAGCCCCCCACATAAAAATGTTTTTTATGTGTGCGGATTGTAAGTATTGTGATCGCTACAATATTGGGTTGCTGTTTTGACCACATGCTGTTTCGTGGTCGTTTTATGTGACAGGCGGTCTTTCAGACTCACCTTTATCTCACAAAACCATCCAGTGGGACCACTTCTACTGCCCTGTTGTTTAGAAGGCCTTGAATCTCAGAAGCAAGAAAGTCTGACTGAGAGACCGACAGCTTTGGCTGTCGCTTGGGTGGGTGATCCAGAGGGGTTTCTGAAAGATTTAGAGAATACCCCTTGCGGATTATCCTGAGTACCCACTTGTCTGATGTGATTGACTTCCCACTGGTCGTAAAACTGAGTCAGATGCCCTCCTACTGCTGAGGAACAGTCCCCCTTGGACAGCTGAGGTGAGACTTGGGCTGAAGTCTCAGAGGGTGGCACTAGGTGCTTTGGGGCCCTGTGCCTTCTGCTGCATTTTCTTTTGCGGCTGAGGGGTTTGGCTTTCCTGCCCCTTTGAGGGGTCTGGCCATTTTGATAGCTGTTCTAGTTTTCTGTGTGGTCTCTAATGCCTGCTCGACCTGAGGACCAAACAGGTACATACTGTCAAAGGGCAAAGCCATAACTCTCTGCTGGGCATCATTTGTGAATCCTGACATGTGCAACCAAGAGTCGCATAGGGTGCATATACCAGTCACTGCTGCTCTGGCAGCAGTGTCAAAAGCATCCTTGGCAGCTTTGAGCTGCTGGTTATTAGATTCAATGCCTCTAGTAATGGTTTGAAGAAGCTCTGAGTTAACTTTCGAATGTGGGAGAGCTTCTACTGTGGCCTTGAGCGAATGTCAGAGTGTATACTCATACTAAGAGAAGTAGCCTTGGTAGCTAGCAATGCACATGCCCAGGGTGGATGCAGCAAAGACCTGCTTTCCCAAAGTGTCAGTTTTGTGAGATTCCTTGTCTATCGGATGTGACATAGATTCTTGCGGAAGAACATTCTTGTCATTCTCTGCCAGGACAACTATGGCATCAGCAAAGACTTGCGAGGTCAGAATGGGCTAATCCTTGAGAGGGGCGTATTTCCTGTTTATGGTCTTAGCCACAGATGGAATAAGCACCGGATTATCCCTCACTATTTGAGAGAGGGTCTCAAAAGAGGGTTGCATGGGGGGACTCAATTCCACAGGAATGTCCAGATCGTGCAGGTACTGCAGACGCAGCAATTGCCTAGGATTGACTTCCGAAGTCTGGAGGGGGAGAGAGAGAGAGTGGCATTCACATTTCTAAGAAGAAACTTAAAGGAAAGGTCCTTGACCAGAGGCTGTGCTGTAAGAGAAGGTTTATTCACCACCCCTATGGAGGCATCATCGTCAAAGTCGTCCTCCAATCGAAAATCAGGATCAGGCTCAATATCATCTCCTACTAGTCCTGAAGGGGCAGTTAAGATAGGAAAGGGAGGAAAAAGAGGAGGAGAAGCAACACGAATCAGAGTCGAGAACCCAGGTGTTGCATGCAGCACTGCAGGTGCTCCTGGTGCCATAACAGAAGGCGGCACTGAGAACACAAGTGATGCTGACACAGGATGCACTGGCACTGGAAGAGTCGGCGCTAGAGCCGTCATCACTGAATCAGAGGTTCTCAATCCCCCAACTCGCTGAGGAAAGTCGAAAAAATTCAGCAGGAGATAAAGGCACCAGTATAGACCCCTGCGCCACAGCAGTATGAGGGTGGAAAACACTAGAGTGCGGTGTTGATGGCACCGAAGGAGGTGCCACATGACTAGAAAGCCCCAACCACCCTGCCTGCAGGTCTGAAACCGAAAGGCCCGATGGCCACGGTGACAGACTCACCGGCTCGAGCAGATGGGACAACCACCAAACCCATTGCTCCATAAGAGTAGCCCAATGGTGAAACTGCTCACCAGAGGACCCCCCAGGGGGTGGGGAGGGACTCTAGAGCCGAGGATGCCTATTGCCAGAAACAGAAGCTGGAGAAGACCCCAGAAGGGACAGAGTCGGGCCCCTGCCACCGATAACCAACGATTGATGCGCAGATGTATCAGAAGGTGACCTCAAGCAGTGCCATTTCTTTTTCAACTGGGAGGCCAAAGAACAACTCAAGGCTGAGCGGTGCCAAGTTCTTGACGAGGACCGAGAATGGGATCGCTTCTTTTTGTGCTTCCGGGAGGACCGCCCATCCCCCCAAGCACTGGACTGCCTGTAGTTAGCCCCCCCTCCATAGAGGACGGTGGATCAGACCCAGCCCTGCTGACAATGCAGCTGTCATGCGAAGTCTCCCTATCATCACCTGCCCCATTCATGGTCGACTCCATTGAAGGAGGGCTCAAGACTTCTTCTGATGAAAGTTCACTTACTAAATTTTACTTATTTATTTTTCCTTAAACCGATAATAAAATAACACTAATCAAAACTAAAAAGACTAAAGCTGCTGTCGTATAGACGTGAAGTTTTGACTCCCAGCAGGCGAGCGACGTCGTCATTGAAGTGTACTCTACGGCAGGAAAAAAGGAACTGAGGCGGTTGGTGGGTCGACGCCATGGCAGCCTATATGACATGGGCCAAGCTCGCAGTGCCACTCCCCGCGACCCTACCTAGGCGCTGGCCCTCCTGACGATGTTTCACTTCCGCTGGGTCCTAGTGCCCCCAAAGTAGTCCCCATTAGTGTGAATGGTGGTGGAGACTTTGGCATAGATATGCACCTGGCGAAACAAGAGTTGTGATGGCACAACCCCGCACTGCACCCTGGTGGGATATTGAAAGGGCTGCCAGGCACAGTGCAAATCCCGATGTGCTGGGGCACAATGTAATTGTATGCAGCACAGATGCAGGGGGCGTGCCCGTGCATATGCGGCACATTCCGATATTCAGCCCAGAATGTGTGGCGCATATGGTGGCACAATCCTCCAGTGTGCCGCATAGGAGGGCTCAAAGTTGAGCCTGTGAGGAATGGGAACAAATCCCAGCCACCCACAGGTGGGCTGCTGTATTGCACGGTGCAACAGAGCAGCCGCCAGCCATGGGTGGCCACCTGCCCTCCCAGAACACCGTCCTCAAGCACATACATCACCATGGTGGTCTAGTGGTATCCCCTCCCTCCCGATTCCCCGATATTTGTAAAAGAAGACCTTCCCTGGTGGTCAAGTGGCCCCCCCCCCCTCCTGATAAATGTAAAAGAAGACCATACCTGGTGGTCTAGTGCTCTCCCCCCACCCGCAATCGCGGTACATCTCCGTCAAAAATATCTCTGGTGACCCAGTGGCACCCCCCCACCACTGCCACCCACACAGAACCCCTTGCCCACCCCCGTCATCGGCGAGCGGCAGCAACCTGCCCGCATACCGCCCGGCCGCCCACCGAATGACAGGTACAGTATGAGCTATTGGACCCCAGTGTGGACCAATGAGCTTGCAGGGCATACTGTACTAGACAGTCCCAAATATGTGAATGAATATTTTATGGCCTCATTTGCATGCCCCCTGCTGAACATTGCGGTGATGCGCCTTGCGCAACTGCACTTGCTCTATCGCATCCCCGTGCTCCTTATCAGTGGCTTGCACTGGTGCAGTGCCACTGCACCATGCGCAGTATGTGTGCTGACCTTGCCATATTCAATGATGCAGCGCCATGGAGCATCACCATTGAATATTACCTGGTCCTGGCCCCGGCGCATCCAAGTTGCGCTGTGCCCAGGCTTGTGCCACTGCCCGGTGCAGTCTGAATATCTGGGCCTTTATGTCCAGGAAGATCAGAACCAGAGAACAGCAATGGTGTAGCTCAACTCATTCCCACGGAGCAGCAGACACAGCTTTGATGGCGGGAAAAACAGAACTGGGGAGCCGGCGTCAGTTACTGGCCAATCCGTGAGCACCACGTGATGCGTATGCCTCATGGATGGCACCACCCCCGACAGTTGCTCCCCTCCTCTAAAATCCTAAAGTTAGAAGCTCCCGTAGAGTCCTGCACCTTTGGCTGGTACCCCACCAGTAATAAATGAAGACTGATTCTTGGAAGATCAATGCCAGCCATAGTCGTCCACCAGAGGGTGAAAGAACCATAACAGGCTAAAGATTAGTAGTCCCATATAAGCAAAACATAATATGGAAGAAGAAAAGCTTTTGATTTCAAAGGTCCGAACAAGCTGATTCAGGCTCAATAGTGCACCAATCAGTCCAGTTTCCAAGCCTAGGAGATATATATCTATGCACATATGTGTGTGTGTGTGTGTGTGTGTATATATATATATATATATATATATATATTCTTTGCAAAAAACTTAGTTAATGCACCAGTTACGGTAACTTAACGCCACATAAGTAGGGAAATGTGACATTAGGGTTTAATCCTAACTCCTCCCTCTCCCCAGCACCAAAAAAGGAAAAAAATCATTATAGTTTTGGCTCTCCTGAGTCTTGGCGAATCAGGGCCGGGGTCGTCTTTGGGGATTTTCTACCCAAACTCTCATCCCCATTCCATAAGCAAATAAGGTCAGATGTGATCTGTTTTCTTCAGGCAGGGCCCACAGTTTGTTGGCAACATGCAGGGAGTCACAGTTCTCTTCGTTTAAGCACTATATCAGAATGGGTGTTCTTGGTGTGTGTTGTGAGGCATGGCGTCGCAGGCTGAGTTTGTTCAACCACCCAAGGTGTGCATAGAGCAGAGCACGACCACACACTTTGAAGTGGATCATCTGTCTTATAAAGTGGTCAAAATTATTCTGGACAGGGGTGAAAAATAGAAAGAAGTCCAGGCATGTGGTCTTGTGGGATAATGTATGGTTATGTGGTGTTTTTCATCCAATAAGGAGACAGCTTTCAAAATTATTTTTCTCACCCATTTTATAAACATATATATATATATATATATATCTAGATAGAGAAATAGAGATATAGATATATATATCTTATAGGGGCGCAGTCGCGCCCCTATAGTTAGGGTTGAACTGGGGTTTCTATGTTAAACTCTAAATTTTGCACTTTGTTATCTTTGCAACCATTCAACCAATTTGCACGAAAGTTTGCAAGCACAGTCTTGCGTGGTAGATCTCTGAACGTACCAAGTTTCGTTCCGGTCAGATGTGCGGTTGCCGAGATCTGGATAGTAACAAGAAGTGCATGTTTCATCATTTTTTTCCCATTGGTTTAAGCCCCTCCATATGGGGAGGGAGGGCACAGACAAAATATGTCAGACTGAATCTGAATTTGTGACATAAAGAGTTATTTTAAAATTCTTCCATTAGCTAAATTGCGAGATGTCAGAGATTATGCCAGAGGTAGGTGATTATCTTTTCCAAAAGCAAGAATGTAACATCACTGACAGTATAGCAGTATAATAATGCATTATTCTGTTTAAAGTTCCAATATACAATATGAGTAAAAATTTAAATTTAAGATTAGTTTTGTTCACTGAAATATAATATAAAGGCTGTTAAATTGAACAATACCTTCACTTTAGCATCTCTGTCGTCTGTCCACAGAACTCTGAATTTGTGAAATTCTTGCAGTGCCTCACTAGCTACTTTTCTCAGAGAGTTTACAGCAGAAGAAAGTAACAGAACTAATTTAGAAGTATCCTTGTGTTCAGCCACACTGTGATAAAAATTCTTCAGTTTTCTTGAATGAATCTCTTCTTCCACTACTTCTGTAAATAATAGTTAGCATACAATTAATATACGCAAACAACATGAAACAGATCCTCTCTGGAGGAATGCACCATTATTTGGTCTTTCATTACTGTGCTACTCAACATACAGTACTATACTCTTCACAGGAAACATTATCTGCCTTTGTGACATAGAAGAAAAAGAAGGAAAATCAGCATTTATATAGTGCTTTTTCATACATCCAAAGCGCTTTACAAGCAATGCTAGACTGGTAGTGAAGTGACTGAATGTGTGGTGGCAGCCATATTGCACATCATCACCCACACACAGCCTGGATAATTGCAAGAACCAGTTTATGGGAAGGGGAATGTTGGCCAGGACACCAGTAATGTTCCCTGCTCTTTGCGAAGAGTGCCCGGGTTCTTTTACTTCCACCTGGACACCCACCAGGACAACACCTGGATGGGCAGAAGGGACCTCAGTTTAACGTCTCATCTGAAGGATGGCACACCCCAGCAGTACAGCACCCCCAATACTGCACTCGGATGCCAGCAATTTTTAGGTGCAAGTCCATTCCCGGTGTGGGACAAGAACCCACAACCTTCTGGTCCAGAGGCAGATGTGCTACCAACTGAGCCACGCTGACATAGCACTAGTACAGCACTTCATTGTGGGAAGCCATTTGAGGCAGGGGGAACTCCTTGTCACGGTAATGGACCATCTTTTCTCAACTACTGAAACTTCTGTTGCAACAGTTCTCTCATTTCTCCTTTTATTCTATCTCTGTATTTTCTAGTCTAATAGGCTGGCCACCTTTACCCCTTTTTATGTTTCTGTATCCCTTTAGTTTCCCTGCTGTCCCATAGTATTATATATAAAACTGCTGATATATTAAATGGAGTCCTGGCTGAGGGGAGAGATGCAGCCATTGGTCCTGGTTAAGTACAGTGGCTTTCTGCGCATATTAACCAAAAACAAAACTAAGAGGACTATTTTGATATAAGAATAACAAAAGCATTTGTCTGCTTCTTTAAGATCTTAACTGCCCCTTTCTAAATTATCTTTTACAGCAGACAACATGTTCCTGCCGGAGAGTTTGGGAGTACAAAATGTTCTGACCTTGGGTCTGACCTTTCTCAATGTTGTTAACAAACCTGTAGGTGCCAACTGAACTGTTCTCTATGGAGCAACAGTGGCACCTAGTGGCTAATTTAATGTTATGTCTGATGTCAATCACAGGGGAGTGGGAATTTCCTAACTTCTACAGAGCTTATGAAAGCTCTAACTCAGTTCTGAAATGAGTTTTAGACAGACTGAGAGAGATAGGGTCAGTTCCTGCTGGCTGGTGTAGGTAGAGGACTGACAGGAGTCCCATACTACTGCTGAGTGGAAGCTGAGAGAAGTTTGCCACATCCTAAGAACTTTATCTGTGTTCATTTTCTGTTTATTTTTTATGAAGTCTCTCTTTTGCATCAGCCTTGAAGAACTGTTTATGAAGCAATAAGCATCACCCTAGACAAAGTGTGTTAACCTTATAAAAACTGTGTTGTGTCCATCTGTTATCCAACACTCCTACAGATGGTGATAGCAGTGGGATAAAAAAAAATTACTCACCATAGTAATGTTGTTTCTTCAAATGGAGTCTTGCTGTATTCTGACAATCTGCCGTTAGCCTCAGCACTTGAACTGCCCCGGAGAGGAAAGGGTTAACTCTATGCCAAAGCATACAGCATTGAGCACAAGCTCGGTTTTCAAACCTCTGTCCCTGGTACACTTCAGTGTAACTGTCAGATTCTTACGAGCACTAATACTAACTCATAGAATAGAAATTGTTTTAATAAAAACTTTTAAAAGCCAAAGGCAATAACAAATGGGGTCCAAAAGACTGAGGTCGAGAACCCCCAAAAAGAAAAACTTACGTAGACAGTGCTAATAATCAAACAATGTAACAGAACAAGATAGACCAAGCTAAGCAGAATGGGATCCCAAAGGTACACCTCTGGGATGCAACACTGCACCTGCCAACCCACAACCCAAAACACAGAGGTTCTGAGAGGGGAGGCAGGGTGGGAGGTCAGAATGCAGCAAGACTCCATTAGAAGAAACAACATTACTATGGTGGGTATTTTTTTCTTCAAACAACATGAAGTCTTGCTGTATTCTGACAACCTGTAGACTACCAAGAAGTACCTCCATGGAGGAGGGAACTACAGAACCTACTTAGGGAAGAGGTTCTGCAGCACTGCAGTGCCAAACCTAGCATCACTTCTGGCTTGAGTATCCAGACAATAATGCTTTGTGAATGTGTGAACAGTTTTCCAGGTGGTTGCTTTACAAATTTCCAGGAGGAGAATATCCCTAGCTGCTACCAAGGAGGTGGCGGTACCTCAAGAAGAGTGTGCCCTCAGGCCTGAGGGAGGCTCTTTGCCCTATTTAGTATAACAGAACTGGATACAGGTAACAATCGATCTGGCAATAGTTCTCTTAGTGGCAGGTTTACCCTTGCCCACCTCACCATAAATGAGAAACAACTGAGAACAGCCACCCCTATGGACCTTGGTATATTCAATATAATAACTCAATGCCCCTTTTACATCCAGACTGTGCAACCTTCGCTCACCTGAGGAAGGGCGGTCAATGAAAAACACAGGCAGAGACATGGACTGGTTTAGATGGAAATCTGACACCACTTTAGGGAGAAATTTTCCATTTGTCCTGAGGACCACCTTATCTCTGTGGAAGGAAATAAAGTCAGGTTCTACTGACAAAGCCTGTAACTCACTGATCCTCCTGGTGGAAGTAATGGCTACCAGAAATACAGTCTTCCAAGTCAAGTACTTTAACTCAGCTGAAGGATGTGGTGGCTCTTGAGAGGGTACAGAGAAGGGCAACAAAATGTATGCAAGAGGTTCGGGGTTTGGATTATGACCAAAGATTGGAAAGACTAGGACTGTTTTCATTAGAGTATCGTAGACTACGAGGTGATATGTACCAAACATATAGGGCACTTAGTGATGACAAGTTACGTGAACTACTGGATATCAACATTAGGCAGCAAATCTATGATACTAGAACACATTCTCTTCAGCTGATTAAAGATAAGTTTAATACCAAAAGAAGGGGGAATTGGTTCAGTATAAGAATAACGGCTATCTGGAATACACTACCGAGTGAGGTAGTTTCCAGTCCCACTATGAACATCTTTAAAAAAAGGCTAGATACTTATATGATTCGTAAGGATATTCGTGGATACAGTTATTAATCAAGCGAGCTGTATGGACATAAGTCTTCTATGCTCTGTATAAACCTATGAACCTAAGACAAAGGCTCGAAGGGAGGGGGGGCTGCATAAACTGTGCAATACAGATATTCAGGTCCCAAGCTGGAGTTGATTCCCTAAAAGGAGGATTGAGATGAACCAGACCTTTGAAAAACTTACTGAACACAGGGTGAGAAGCAAGGGAAGATCCCTTCCCTGCTCAAAGAAAAGCAGAGACAGATGCTAGGTGAACCTTAAGAGTAGTAGGCCTGAGGCCTAAAGAGTTCAAATGGACTAAATAGTCCAATGCTGTGGAAATGCCAGCAAAATATGGCTGTATATCCCTCTGAGAGCACCAAATGCTAAACCTCTTCCACTTAGAGTTACAGATTTTTCTGGTAGTTCCTAGACATCGTCAGAATATCCAAAACACCTTGTGAAAGGTGCAATCCTGCATACTCTAATTCTTCAAGAGCCAAACTTTGAGTCTGAGAGACTAGAGATTGTGATACCAAATCCTCCCCTGGGAGGAAGACAGGAGGTCGTGCCTCCTTGGAAGACAAAGAGGAATTGTCACTGCCAATGACAGCAACAAAGGGTACCATGGTTGCCTGGCCCAATCCGAAGCCACCAGGATTACTGTGCAGGGTCGAGACCTGATCTTGATCAGTACTCTGAATATCAGAGGGAAAGAAGGGAAGGCATAAAGAAAAACCCGTTTATCCAATCCAACAGGAAAGCATCCTAAGGAACAGACCCCAGGATTGGGGGTCTGCAACAGAACAGAGGCAGCTGATGATTGTCTGGGGCTGCAAAGAGATCTATCTTCAGAGTGCCCCATCTCTGAAAAATGATCTGCAGGATCTGACAGTTCAGGGTCCACTCGTGATGACCCTGAGAGATCCTGCTGAGGGCATCTGCTAGCAAACTGTCCTTCCCCGGCAGATGCACTGCAACCAAGAAGGTCTGAAGGGAGTACACCAACGATCATATCTTCATGGCTTCTGTGCACAAGGCCATGGATCGAGTGCCTCCCTGCTTTATTATGTAACACATGGTAGTGGTGGTGTCCATTCAGACCAGCACCACTTTCCCCTGAACTGAGGCCAAGAATGCTTGAAGGGCCAGAAGCACAGCCCTGAGTTCCAGAAGACAGATGTAGAGAAGAGACTCCTGCTGAGAACAAGTGACCTGTGCAGTGAGGGTTCTCAAAGGAGCTCCCACCCCAGGAGGGAGGCAACTGCTGTGAGAACAACTGAAGGGACCTGGGGAAGGAAAGGAACTCCCTGCTGAGGTTTTCCTTGTCCAACCACCACTGGAGAGCCTGGGCAAGAGTCTGAGTCACTGGAATCAATCTGGTGAGTGGATCCCTTCTTTGGGACCAAAAGGACCTGAGGTGAAACTGAATGTCCCTCATTTGGAACCTGGCTCCCTGGACCACTGAAAGTAGAAGCTGCCATGTGGCCCAGAAGCTGAAGAAAATGCCTGGCTGGCCAAGACACTCAAGATTTGAAAGAGGCTGCCAGGTCTGACAACCTTCACCCTTGAAAGAGGTAGGAAGGTTTTTGCCTGAATGGTATCCAGCTCTACCCCTATGAAGGTCAGTAGCTGAACTGGCTCCAGCACTGACTTGGAAAGACTGAGGATAAACACTAGAAAACCCAGAAGCCTCTGGGTAACAGCCAGAGCTGACTTGACTTGATCTGAGGACTGGCCTACAATGAGCCAATCGTCCAGATAGGGAAATACAGAAATGCCATGTTTTCTGAGAAAAGTCACTACTACTGCTAGGTACTTTGTAAAGACTCTGGGAGCTGAAGTCAGGCCAAAGGGCATTGACTGAACTGATAATGACCTGAGGGCAACTCGAACCTGAGGTACTTTCTGTGGGAGCATCTGACAGGGATGTGAAAATAGGCATCTTTGAGATCCAGAGAAGCTAGCCAGTCTCCAGGTCAAAGAGAGGGAAGAATGATTCCCAGAGTCACCATCTTGAACTTTGGTTTTAAAAATATGTTTGTTCAGATATCTTAGGTCTAGGATGGGTCACCACTCTCCACTCCTTTTTGGGGTAAGGAAGCACCTTGAGTACAATCCTTTACCTCTGTACTAGAGGCACATGCTCCACTGCTCTTATGAGCAGCAAGGCTGAAGCCTCTGCCTCCAGAGCAGCTGTTTCCAGTGGTGAGTAAGGCTTGAAGGACCTTGCCCTTACTTTGGGGAATTTCCTGAAACTGAGAGCAAGTCCTTGGCTTACCACCTCCAGGTCCCATTTGTCTGTTGTAACAGACTTCCACTCCTGGAAGAAGTAAGTCAGCCTGCCCCCTACTGGAACTAAGGAGGCAACCCCGTCTGACACATCAGGTTGTCTGTTTGGCAGGGTTCTAGCTTGAGAGGTGGATGCAGCCCTACTCATTCCCCTTCTCCCTCTCCTTCTAAAGAAACCCCTCTGCTGAAAAGTAGAGGAAGCCTGAGCCTGGCAGAAAGGGGATGAGGGGGCGTGTGAGGAGGAGGACCATGTAAAAGCATCTATCCTAAATAGATACTTCTGCTCAGTATTTACTGAAGAGAAGGTAGGGCAGGGCCCATAGCTCAGCACCATGGACACAGTGGAGAGGGAGGTGTGCACTAGACCCTTCACAAAAGAAAGGGTCCTACAAGAGCTTGATAAGCTCAGGGTAGACAAGGCAATAGGACCTGATGGCATATATCCCAGGGTACTAAAGGAGCTAAGGGTGGAACTAGCAGAGCCATTACCAGAACTGTTTAGTGAGTCTCAGAGCACAGGAGAGGTACCAGAAGACAGGAGGAAGGTTCATGTGATCCCGCTCCACAAGAGTGGTAGCAGGGAGAAGGCAGGGAACTACAGACCAGTCAGTCTTACCTCAGTAATGGGCAAGATTATGGAGGCACTCCTTAAGGAAAGGATAGTGCAACACCTGGAATCCTTAGGAGCACAGGATCCAAGACAGCATGGGTTTACAACAGGAAGGTCCTGTCAAACTAATTTCATAGATTTCTTTGACTGGGTAACCAGAGCAGTGGACCAAGGGGGAGCAGTTGATGTTGCCTACCTTGACTTCAGCAATGCTTTCGATACTGTTCCATGCAGAAGATTGATTAATAAGCTGGGTAGGCTTGGGTGGGTCAGAAGTTGGTCAACTGGGTGGCAAACTGGTTGATGGGCAGAAAACAGAGAGTGGTGGTAAACGGTATACAGTCAGAAGAGATGCAAGTCACAAGTGGGGTACCTCAGGGATCAGTCCTGGGGCCTTCCTCTTTAATAGCTTCATCAGTGACACTGCAGATGGACTGGAGGGTAAGGTTTGTCTGTTTGCAGATGACACCAAGATCTGCATCAGAGTACATGATCCAGATGGGGTGGGCAGAATGGGAAGAGATCTGGATAAACTGGCAAAATGATCAGAAGACTGGCAGCTGGGGTTTAACGCAAAGAAGTACAAGATCATGCACATAGGGAAGAGAAGCCCTGAAGCCACCTACAGGCTGGGAAGGGAGTTGCTGGCAGTTACAAGGGAAGAAAGAGACTTGGGCATCATCATCACAGATGACCTAAAATCATCCAAGCAGACCACTAAAGCAGTAGGTAAGGCTGGGGGGATGTTGGGGTGTATTAGTAGGGGTATCACAAGTCGTATGAGGGAGGTAATAATCCTTCTTTACAAGACACTGGTTAGGGCCCTTCTGGAGTACTGTGTGCAGTACTGGAGGCCACACCTTCACAAGGACATTAACCAAATTGAGGCAGTCCAGCGAAGGGCAACCAAAATAGTGCAGGGACTGCATCAGAAAACATATGAGGATAGATTAACAGAGCTCAATATGTATACCTTAGAGCAAAGGAGGGAGAGAGGTGATATGATCGAAACATTCAAACACCTCAAAGGCATTAACAAGGTGAAAGAGTCTAAGATGTTTCAATATAAGAAAAATAGCAGGACAAGAGGACACAGCATGAAATCAGAGGGAGATTGATTAAGGGGTGCTGTGAGGAAGTTCTTTTTCACAGAAAGGGTGGTGGATGCATGGAACAGTAGAAAAAGAAATGGGCAGACTGGATGGGCCTTGGGGTCCTTATCTGCCATCAACTTCTATATTTCTATGAAAAGGCCTGCCTCTGCCAACCCTAGACTGCTAGTTTTGAGGAGTGGCCTACCTTTCCTTGGTCATTGCACTCCTGTATGTGGTCCAATACTTGTCCATTTTCTTCAAGTACTCCTCTGTTTGCTCCCAAAACAGAGAGTTCTGAGTGACAGGAAATCCCATAGCCTTAGCCGGGGTAACCTGTGAGAGGCTAGTACATCTGAGCCAGGCAAACCTCCTTAGGGAGACAGATGTGGCCATGACTTGTGAAGACACATCATTCGAGTCTACAGCAGCATGGAACTGAACTTTAGATGCTTCTATGCCATTTGGCTAGCTGGGGTGGGGTATTCTTGGCTAACTCCAGAATTGTATCCCACCTTGACTTCTGGTAACTAGCCACATAGGCCATATAAGAGGCCTGCCTGAGTTCCAAAGAGGATGCCAAGTACTGTTTTTAGCCATGGCATACACTTTCCTAGAATCCTTATCTGGGGGTGTGAAGCCAAGGGTATGTTAGCCTTATCACGTGCTGCAGCCTACACTACCCCAACATGGCTGCAATGGTTACAGAAGAATTCTGTCCCTGAGTCTGACAGTATATACCTCCTGTCCATCTTTTTATCCACAGGAGGTATGGAAGTGGGGGCCTGTAAAATATTTTGAGTCTGTTTCCCCAAAGACTTATGAAGGGGAATGGACTGTCTCTTTAACTCTGGGACATCCATCATCTCCACAAAGTCAGCTATTCATCCTCATCCGAGGCTTCCACAGTTGGGAGCTGAAGAGTTTCTGCCACCTTTTAAAAAAATGAAAGTGTGAGGGGGACTCAGACAATCTGGGAGGAGAATATTGATAGGCCTGTTTGGGGAGATGTCAGGCTCTACTGCTTATATAGGCCACCAAAGCTGTCATCATCATCACCTTCATACTCTGGATCACGTTCCCAATCAACCTCATAAAAAGCCTCCGGATCATATTCTGTCGGAGCTGAAACTGATGGAACTGATCATCTTTTGGAACCGGTCAGTGTAGGGCGAAGCGATTGCACTATACTAATCGCTCTCGTAATCTCCTCAGTGGTTGGGATTTGTGGGTTTGGATCCGAACCGGACGACTTCTTCCTACACTTTGCAGAACCTGATTTCTCCGAATTGGACTTTCTTTTGCCTGAGGAAGTATCACCTGTGTTAGCAGGCACTTCCTCAGATTCGCTTGGAACCAAACTGGGCTGACCATCCGGTTCAGCAGATTTTCTGGCCTCCCTTTCCTTAAGTCTAGCTAGTCTGTTTTCTAGCGTGGACTTAGGGAAATTCTTACATATTTGGCAGTCTATATCGAGGTGATCAAACCCCAGACAATAAACACAGATGAGGTGGGGATCAGCTTTAGCAAAAGCCTCCCCACACTCAGTGCAGTGTTAAAACCCAGTGGGACTGGGTTTTTTTTAGGTTTCTCAGACATAGCCACAACTATTAAGTTACCCTTAAAAGCGCTCACGCCAGGGAACAGCCAAAACTTTCAGCCATCAACTGGTTCAATGGTCGAGGAGAAAAATGGAATAAAAACTGTGGGTTTTTTTGAGGCTGAAACTTTGACACCACAGCAAAGTGAAAAATAAACAATCAAGGATCAAGTTGGTTCCTAACCGGACTGAACGGAATGAAACCAAGGAAACAAAGCAATTTCTTTTCCACAAAAATATACCACTATCTACCACTAAACACTATACTGTACCATGGACAGAGATCTGATGACCGAAAAGAAATAAATCGGATGAGATTTACCGAATGATTTACTGTACCGAACCGAAGCAGCAAGGAGAAACTCTCCAGAGCGTCTTCACAGTACGGCGGACTAAAGAATCTGATAGTTACACTGTAGTGTACCAAGGATAGAGGTTTGAAAACCGAGCTCAGGCTCAACGTTCTATGCTTTGGCATTGAGTTAACCCTTTTCACTTTGGGCAGTTCAAGTGCTGAGGCTAACTACAGATTGTCAGAATATAGCAAACCTTCATGTTGTTTGAACTGCTGGCTGAGTCTTGCCAAGGAAGGGAGACATTCCGGCAGATACCGCTCTGGTGCCCGACGTGGACACATGTTCCGGGACAATGACTCCAGAAAAGTAGCCACAAATATCCTGACAAGGAGAATGGCAGACAAGACAGGAGCCGCCCTGCATCCAGGCTTGGATGTCCGACCCAAGATGAAGTCGAAACCACAGGAAGACGATGCCAAGCTGGAGAAGGAGGAACAGGAAGTAAGCTGTCCAGTCCTGAAGGAAGCCCCCAAGGACGTGGGAGAGCTGCTGAAATGGCTATGCATTAAGCAGATGCAAATGGAAAAGGAGCGAGATCTGGAACGCAGAAGTCAAGATGCCAAGTGGGCAGAAACGATGCGTGTGCTACATGCCACCCAAACTGGGACAACGGATAGAGTGAGTTGTCCAAGAGACATTAATTTATCAAAATTAATGGACTCAGATGATATAGTGGCATACCTCGCAACATTTGAGAGGGTAGCCAAAACGTGTGGGTGGTCCAAGGAACAGTGGGTCATGAGACTGGCCCCACAACTTACTAGTCGGGCTCAAATCGTTTACAGCCATATGGACATACGAAAATACGAAATTTGCCAGCAGATAAAGGCCTAGAGGTCTATCAAGTCTGCTCGAATGTGCAGCTAGCACCCCTTATTCTGCAGCTGCCCTTCCCTTCCACCCTTCCCCTTCATTAACCCTCCCCCTTGTCCTGCCCCATCCTCGTTTGAAGCAGTCCATTGTTCTACTGCATACCACTTCAGCAGGTAATGCATTCCACCCAGCCACCACCCTCTCTGTAAAAAAGTGTCTCCTCATCTCCCTCCTAAAGCTTCCTCGCTCCAGTCTCATATCATGACCCCGGTGGCCCTCCCCTCCCTTACTTTGAACAGCCCCTCTGTGCCCGTCTTGTTTATTCCTTTCATGTATTTAAAGGTTTCAATCGTGTCACCCCTGTCTCTCCTCTCCCCCAGTGAGTACATGTTCAACTCCTTCAACCTCCTCTCGTATGATAAGTCCCCCAGCCCCTTGATCATCTTTGTCGCTCTGCGCTGCATCCCCTCTAGTAACTTAATGTCCCTCTTCAGATACGGATGCCAGTACTGCACGCAGTACTCCAGGTGTGGTCTAACTAATGACCTATACAGTGGCAGAATCACCTCCTCCCTCCTCGAGGATATACCCCTTGCAATACAACCCAGCATTTTGTTGGCCTTTGCAGCTGCCTTCCTACATTGTGCCGAGTTGTTCATTGACCCTGTAATGAGCACACCCAGATCCTTCTCCTCCTCTGTCTGGGCTAGCTGCACTCCCCTAGCTGGTAACTCCTCCTTGGGTTCTTCATCCCAAAATGCAGCACCTTGCACTTTTTGGCATTAAAGCCCAGTTGCCAGGTGTCTGACCAGGTTTCAAGCTTTGCCAGATCATCCTGCAACCCCTACCATCCCCCTAGGTCATCCACCACCGCGCCTACCTTGGTATCATCAGCAAACAGACTGACCTTGCTCTTGATGTCCCATGATATGTCTGCAATGAATATCCCAAACAACACTGGTCCCAACACTGAGCCCTGTGGAACACCGCTCGTCACTGCCCTTGGGTGTGAGAACTTCCCACCCACCACCACCCTCTGTTGCCTTCCCTGCAGCCAGTTTCCTACCCATCTCACCAGCTTTGCACCCGCCCCTGTGTCTACTAACTTCCTTCCCAGCCTTCCATGTGGCACTGAGTCGAATGCCTTACTGAAGTCCAGATACAGGACATCCACTGCATGGCCCCTGTCCAGTTGCCTAGTTACCCAGTCATAGAACTTGACCAGGTTGGTTTGGCAGGATCTGCCACGTATGAAGCCATGCTGTCTGCTGTCCTGTAGTCCTTTGCCCTCTAGGAGGGCCACCATCCTCTCCTTCAGGATAGTCTCCATTAGCTTACCCACGATGGATGTGAGGCTCACTGGTCTGTAGTTTCCCAGTTCATTCTTGGGGCCACTCTTGTGGAGGGCCACCACATGAGCCATCCTCCAGTCCTGAGGTACACACCCCGAATGTAGTGAGGCATTAAATAGGTCTGCCAAATGTCCTGCAAGGACCTCTGCCAGCTCCTTCAGTACCCTGGGGTGGATGCCATCTGGGCCTGGCGCCTTGTCCACCCTCAGTGCCTTCAAACCCTCTCGAACTCTGCTCTCCATGATTTCCCCATCTGTCACCACTTCCCTGCTTCTGCCATTTCTCCCACCTTGGGTGTCACCCCCCTCTTCTCTTTAGTAAATACTGAGCAGAAGTACTCATTTAGTGCTTCCGCCTTATCGCACCCTACTTCCACCCAACCCCCCTCCTTCCTAATCCTTACTGTGTGGTCCTTACAGCTCCTTTTCTCCCTGATGTACTTAAAGAAGTCCTTCTCCCCCTTCTTAATGCCTTGTGCCAGCCTGAGTTCCGTAGATGCTCTGGCTCCCCTTACTGCCCTTGTCACCTTCTTTGATTCTGTTAAGTACTCCTCCGTGTCCTCCCTGTTTTCTTGTACTTCCTAAAGGCAGCTCTTTTCCTCCTTACCTTTTCCATGACCTCCTTGCTCGACCAGATCAGTTTCTTAGCCCTAGCCTTCTTGCTCTGGGCTTTGCAGCAGGTTTTGGTTGCCTCCACTATCCCCAGCTTTATTAGCTCTCACCTCTGGTTAGTGTCCATACTAGACTGAATTCTGGCCCCCTCTTACCACTTCCCCCATCCTCCCAAAGTCGGCCCTCCTGAAGTCGAGCACTATTGAGCCAGATTCCACTCCTTCCTTGCCCATATCCAATGTGAGCCATACTGAGTGGTGGTCACTCCCTGACAGCGGTTGCTCCACTGTAAGTTCTCTCACAAAGTCCCTATTTGCCAGCACAAGGTCAAGGGTATTTCCTAACCTGGTTGGTTCACTGACCATTTGCAGCAGGAAGCTGTCCTGGAAGGCATCCAGCAGTACCTGCTCCCTTCTGTTCCTGGTTGTGGGGGTGCTCCAGTCCACTCCTGGCATGTTGAAGTCCCCCACAATCACCACACTACCCTTCTCGCAGGTCCTCCTGATCTGTCCCACTAGTTCCCTGTCTAACTCCTCCGTCTGAGATGGTGGCCTGTACACCACTCCCATTCTAAGAATCCTATTCTTGGAATCCTGGATTTGCATCCAAAGTGACCCATACTACCTCCTCCCTTCCTCCCTTACACACTTCAGTCCTTCCTTCACATATAGTGCCACCCTCCTTTCCCAATCACCCTGTCCCTATGAAATAACCTGTACCTGTACAGACAGGTCCCAGTCATTGTATTGGGTGGCCCATGTTTCATGATGGCTGCAATGTCCACCTCTTCCTCTGCCATGAGAACCTGTAACTCTGCAGTTTTCTCCCCAAGGCTCCTAGCATTAAGGGTAACCACCTTCCACCCTTTCCCCTACCATCCTGCCCTCCTTTCCTAGCATCACCAACAGTACTTGCCATTTGTCCTTTGTCACTGTTATGGGGGGTAAGCTCACATGGTTTCCCAACCTGTGGTCTCTGCATATCTCTTCCCCAACTGCCACCCCCACTCCTAGTTTAAATTCCCAACTTCCTCTATGTACTCCTCCATCCTCTGTTTCAACACTTTCTTTCCCTCCTCACTCAAGTGTAGTCTGTCCTTGGCATAGAGACTACTGTTCTCCCAGGTCCCTCCCACCCCCCAACAGCCCATACCCTTAGCACAACACCAGGTTCTTAGCCATCCATTAAATTCTTCTATTCTCAGCTTTCTTGTTGTGCTTGCCTTTGGCACCGGAAGTATCTCTGAAAAGTTACTGATCTTCCTGCCCCTCACATAATTGTGCTAGTTCCTCAAATCTCCTCTGGACTGTATCTACTGTTTTGTCAGCCAGGTCGTTTGTCCCAAGATGTATAATTAAATGAGGCTTGTCCCTACCCCTTGTAGCATATTTCAGAACAGACTGTCCCACCCTTTCCGCTGTCATTCCTGGCATGGCCTCCACCCAAATGCAACTATGCCTCTCCCCCTTGCTACCCCACCTAACTCCCCTTAGTATTGAGTCCCCCAGCACTAAGATTCCACCCCTCTTGCTCCCTGCTTGCTTCCATTCATCTCCCTCTCTCATTTCCAGCTCCTCTTCTTCCTCCTGCACATTATTCCCCCTTTTACCCCTGTTGCAATTCTTCCAGCAGAACTTCCCCCCGCTCCAGTTAGGTCCAGGCATTTATCAATTACTCCTCTAATTTCATCATTTCCCTCCTCCACCTTCTTCCTCTCTGGCAGTGTACAACTATTTTCTGAAGGCCCTTCACAAATGCCCGCTCCCTCTCTCTTCATAGTAAACTGTTCTCTCCTTTCCACTCCATGACTTTTGCCACTTCTTCGCCTCCCCTCACAAGTCCCTATCTCCTCCTTCCATTTGTCTTTTGTCTCCTGACCTGGTTTCCCTGGCAATTGTTCTTCCTGGCCTGGGCCCCTTTGTCTCTGCTTCCCTTCTTCTGACCCTGTCCTCACCACTGTTGGCTTAAATCACCCTCCCTCATCTCCCCTTCTTCTCCCTCCAGTATTGGGCTAAACCCACCCCCAATCTGCCTTGCCTGTTTTAGTTCCTCCTGCAGACCCTCAATCTCCTTTCTAAGTTTTTCTATGTGGTTGCACACTAAACATCCTCCCACACTCCAGGCAATTTTTAGAAAGATTGGTGCACCGCAGTTGTTGCAGCCTACCACCCTACCCACTGCTGTCATTGCCTACCAGCGACCCCCCACCCTTCCAGATGCAGGATACCAAACACTCCCCCAAGTCTCCCCTCTCCCTCCTCTATCAGTGTAAAACATTTTCTTTATTTCCCTTACCTCCTTTGTTGCACACGTTTAGATATATTGAGCAACTGCTTTTTATATTCCTATCCTTCCTATCCACACTCAAAAACAGACTTTAAGTAGCCATTGCACAACCTTCTTCAAACTCCTACTCCTCCTTTCCCCAATGCAATATCAATGCGAAGAAGTAATAATGAAAGCTCCTAGATTTGCATTTACTTCCCTTCCACTGAGAGAGCAGTCACCTCTTCACTTGCTGCTGTTCCTTTCCTGGATGTCTGCTTTTGCTATGACAGGTGCATATCCTTTGCCTGTTTGAGAAGTGAAGTCAGAACCCGGCACAAAGAAACAATGGACCAGGGGTGGGTGGGGTGAGGGGTCCAGGGGGGTGGGACCTGCCCAAGTCCTCCAGAAACAATCAGGTAGCTGAGGCTTCTGGTCAGACCATTAGCACCCTTCCCACACTCTGCACTCAAACTTTGCAGCTAGTGAAGCCAGCAACAATGAATCACAATTCTACTCAAAGCCCCCCAAATAGGTTTGCTACCCAAAGAAACAGGACTCCAATTCGAACAGCTTCACCAACAATACATCAAAATAGGCTTGGAATTAGAAGATATATATCTCCAATTCAAAGAAACAGACCCAGTTAAATCACACCAATTATGTTTTAAAACAGAAGAAATAGGCCTCTACAAATGCAGCCTGCCACACAGTGAATCAAACAAATGAGCCCACTTATAGCTACCAAAACAGGTTTCAAAATTCCAACAGCCCCAAACAATACCCTGCTAGCCCCTTAGTAGTAAGAAAGAAAAGAAATAACCTTCTACCAAGTAGAATCCACAAGAAACAATGTAAAGCAACAAGAAACTACTGTACTGTAGAGCTGATCCTGTCCCCCTTCTAGTTCCTTCTGAGAAGCCAAAGCACTGACTCCACACCTGATTCACCTCTGCCTCCCTAACTGAGTGAGACCTGGCCAGACCATTAGCACCCTTCCCCCACTCTGCACTCAAACTTTGCAGCTAGTGAAGCCAGCAACAATGAATCACAATTCTACTCAAAGCCCCCAAAATAGGTTTGCTACCCAAAGAAACAGGACTCCAATTCAAACAGCTTCATCAACAACACATCAAAATAGGCTTGGAATTAGAAGATGTATGTCTCCAATTCAAAGAAACAGACCCAGTTAAATCACACCAATTATGTTTTAAAACAGAAGAAATAGGCCTCTACAAATGCAGCCTGCCACACAGTGAATCAAACAAATGAGCCCACTTATAGCTACCAAAACAGGTTTCAAAATTCCAACAGCCCCAAACAATACCCTGCTAGCCCCTTAGTAGTAAGAAAGAAAATAAATAACCTTCTACCAAGTAGAATCCACAAGAAACAATGTAAAACAACAGAAGCTACTGTACTGTAGATCTGATCCTGTCCCTTTCTAGTTCCTTCTGAGAAGCCAAAGCACTGAGTTCCAAACTCTGTGATTTCCCTTGTGCTGCTTTCAAAATCAGACAGTTCCAAACTCTGTGATTTCCCTTGTGCTGCTTTCAAAATCAGAGTTCCAAACTCTTTGACTTCCCATGTGCTGCTTTCAAAATCAAACAATTCCAAACTCTGTGATTTCCCTTGTGCTGCTTTCAAAATCAGAATTCCAAACTCTGTGACTTCCCCTGTGCTGCTTTCAGAATCAAACAGTTCCAAACTCTGTGACTTCTCTTGTGCTGCTTTCAGAATCAAACAGTTCCAAACTCTGTGACTTCCCTTGTGCTGCTTTCAAAAACAGACAGTTCCAAACTCTGTGACTTCCCTTGTGCTGCTTTCAAAATCAGAGTTCCAAACTCTGTGACTTCCCTTGTGCTGCTTTCAGAATCAGACAGTTTCAAACTCTGACATAAGTGATGTGGAGGACTATGATAAGGTAAAGAGGGAAATCCTGAGATGGTATGATATTAACACCAAGACATACCTTCAGAGGTTCTGTTACCTAAAGATGCAGTCTAAAGATACACCATGGGAAACCTTTGCCAGACTGAAGGATCTTTGCTACAAATGGCTGCAACCTGATAGTGAGACAGTGCATCAGCTGCTAGAGGCCATCCTCATTGAGCAGTTCATAAAGGTGTTACCCCAGGATGTCCAGATCTGGGTGCGGGAGCACAAATTGGAGGGAGCAGAGAAAACAATAGCCTTGGCAGAAGACTTTCTGGCTGCTCAAGGAAATACCTATGAGATAGAGGTGAGGTTAGTATTGCATTTGCCTATGCCCATAATCATTGGCCAATACCATCCAGACTTTTCCTCTTTTGTGGAATGTCACACTCTTTAGGCACCACTTGTTGGTGTCACTACAAGGGCACAGGCTAAACAAGGGCATTTGCCAGACCCGTTTCCTTTCGATGAGGACATATTTGAGGCTCCTGGGAAGAACCAAAAATCCAAGTCCAAAACAAGAAGACAAGAAGGACTGGCATGATAAGCATGCTGTGGTCCATCCTGGTGTAGGACACTTATTTCAGGATAACAACATGCATGAGGAGTAAACTGTTGATCCTACCCTAACCCACTTCTTTTTAGAGGTGGGGAAAGAACCAGTCAAAGGGGCCCCAAATTTTGTAATAAATGAAATGCTGTTATACAGGAGGGAAAGTATCACCTCCAGGACAGGGAAGGTTGTTACCCAATCATTGGTACCTGAAAGGTTTAGGTCACAGGTCATACAGTTAGCCCATAATGTTCCATTCACTGGGCATGCTGGTAGGGACAGCACATTACAACACATACTGTCCCGCTTTTACTGGCCGGCTATCCATGAGCAAGTTGCCAAATACATAAAGTGTTGTCCTCAGTGAGAGAAAGTGGCTCAAATAGGGAGGAAGGATAAGGTCCCCCTTCAACCTACCCCTATAGTGTCCCTTCCATTTGACAAAACAGCCATGGATGTAGTGGGCCCCCTAGAAAAAAGTTCCAAGGGGAATCACTTTATTCTTGTCATCTGTGATTATGCCACCCGCTACCCTGAGGCTATACCTATGAGGACTGTCACTGCCCCTAGGACAGCAGAGGAACTGGCCAAAATGTTCAGCTAGATGGGTATCCCTCAGGAGATATTAACAGATCAAGGAAGCAACTTCGGTGCCAGTATGTTGAAGAAACTCTACCATCTCCTGGAAATATCTGCAGTCTGTACCTCCCCTTACCACCCACAGATGGATGGGTTAGTTGAAAGATTTAACCATACTTTGAAGACTATGTTAAAAAAGTTTGTGAATGAGAAGGTAGAGACTGGGACAGGTATCTCCCTTACTGTGCTTAACGCTTACTGAGAGATTCCTCAGGCATCTACAGGTTTCTCCCCCTTCTCCTTTTTGTATGGGAGGAACCCTAGAGGGCCCTTAGATGTGGTGAAGAAGCACTGGGAGGAAGGCAAAACAGTGGGGCAATGTAACGTCCTAGAATACATGACTAGGCTCAGAAAATGCCTAGTGAGATATGTGGAACTAGTATACCAAAACCTAGGGCAAAAACTGGCTGAACAAAAGGTACAATATGACCAAAGGATGGGTACCAAAACATTCCCAGTAGGGGATCGGGTCCTGTTGTTGCTCCCAAGCACAGAGAATAAATTGTTAATGAGATGGCAAGGCCCTTCCCTATCTTGAGACAGACAGGGCCAGTGAATTATGACATTGGGATGCCAAGAAAGGAACCCCCCCCCAAAAAAGGTATATCATGTCAACCTGCTAAGAAAATGGCATGAGAAGAGTACCCCTATGTACTACACCCATCCCGAAGGCAGGGAGTCAGAGTTGGAGATAGCATACCATAGGTTAGAGAAACCTGGGAGTGCCGATGAGATACATGTAAACTCAAAGTTAAACCCCCAGCAGCACCAAGAAGTAGAAGATGTGTTGCAGAAGTATGCCTGCACCTTTACTAACATACCAGGGAGGGCTAAAAGGATTACCCATACTATCTCAGTAACACAAGACAGGCCCATACATCAGATACCATACTGGTTACCTGTAAAGGTATGGAATGAGGTCATTCAAGAAGTTCAAAAACTGGAAAAGCTGGGAATCATAGTTCAATCAAAAAGTGCCTGGTCATACTCATCACCCATTGTAGAGATGGATAAAAAAGAAGGAGGGATCAATCCCTGCCTTGATTTTCAGTGAATAAACAATGTGTCACTTTTCGATGGCTATCTTGTGCCGTGAATTGACGACATCATTGATAGGCTGGGTAACACAAAGTATATCTCTACATTAGACCTAATGAAGGGATATTGGCAGATACCCCTCTTCCCAGAGTCATGTGTGATAACTGCTTTTAGTACCCCATTGGTCCTGTACCATTTTGTAAACATGCCATTTGGGCTGCATGGAGCCCCTGCCACATTCCAGCAGTTTATGGGCCAAATGCTTAGGCCTCGTACAGAGTATTGTTCATCTTATCTGGATGATGTCGTGGTGTTTAGCCCTGACTGGGAAACCCACATGGTGCATCTTGAGAGGGTGTTACAGGCAATTAAAGAAGCAAGGATGACTGTAAATCCATCCAAATGTGCCACTGGTAATGTGCAGACAAGGTACCTGGGCTTCATTCTGGGAAATGGGCAGATGAAGCCAGAGATGGATAAGGTGACTGCAGTAGCCAACAGTCTGGTACCATCTACCAAAAAGCACGTTAGGTCCTTCCTGGGGTTAGCTGGCTATTATGGAAGATTCATCTCCAATTTTTTAGCTATTGCCAACCCCCTATTGGACCTTAGTAAAAAAAGGTGCCCCAGGAAAGTACCATGGTCCCCTGAATGTGATGAGGCCTTTAGGAGCATCAAGGCCATATTGTGTACATCCCCTGTTCTCCAGAGTCCTGACTTTACCTAGCCCTTTGACATGCATACAGATGCATCAGACGCAGGAATTGGGACTGTACTGACACAGAGAACTGATGGGGAGGAACATCCTATCATCCACATCAGTAGAAAGTTGCATGAAAGGGAAAGAATATGCAACAATTGAAATGGAATATTTGGCTTTGAAATGGGCTGTGGAATCAAGTATTATTTGTGGGGAACTTAATTTAAAGTAATGACAGACCATAACCCCCCTCTGTTGGCTCCACCAGATAAGAGAGAGAAAAAACGGCATCATGAGGTGGTATTTAGCCTCACAAGCCCCACCGCTTCACAGTATCCCATAGGGCAGGGGCTGTCCATTTGAATGCAGATTATTTGTCACGATATGGAGCAGGTGTTGAGGAAATATCTTGAAAGATGACAATGTAATGTTTGTAATACAATGTTTGTGTAAAAGATATACATCATGAAATATAATGTACATGTTTGTCTCAGTAATTGTATTGCTGTAAAATTCACTGTGATAATAGTAAACCTTAGTGATTGTTAGTTAATAATAGGGACCCTGAGACGGAGTTTCTGAAGTGGGTGGATGGACACTCCATCACTTCCAGGGATAGGAAGGTGGAAAATGGTCTTAAAGAAAACTGTTCCCCTCCTAAGGTGGAGCATGTGTGGCAGGGAGATCGCCCTGTCATGGTAATGGACCATCTTTTCTCATTTACTGAAACTTCTGTTGCAACTGTTCTCTTATTTCTCCTTTTATTCTATCTCTGTATTTTCTAGTCTAAAAGACTGGCCACCATTAGGCACCCCCCCTTTCTCTTAGCTACCACCCACTTTTTATTTCCTCTTTAAAGGTCCAGCTATTGGGAAGTTAAGAAAGTGACCTCTGCAACATTTTGATAAAAGAAGTCCATGTGGGGATTATAAGGAAAAGTACTGGTACCATTAAGGAAATGCCCTGAGCAACAGTACACTCAGGACAGGAATGTATAAACTGTTATATGCCAGAGCAAATGGCTCGGATGTTTGGTTAATGGAGCAACCCCTTTTTATGCTTCTGTATCTCTTTAGTTTCCCTGCTGCCCCATAGTATTATGTATAAAACTGCTGAGATATTAAACCAAGTCCTGGATGAAGAGAGAGATGCATCCATTGGGTCCTGGTTAAGTACAGTGGCTTTATGTGCATATTAACCGAAAACAAAACTAAGAGGACTGTTTTGATACAAGAAATGGAAATTTGGTACCTACCGTAATTCTTGATTTTCTTGGAAGAAGTCTCCACCACTCATTCACACTGATGGGACTATGCCGGAGGTGCTAGGACCCAGCGGGAGCCAGAAATCTTCAGGAGGGCCAGCGCCTAGGTAGGGCCACGAGGAAGTGGAACCGCAAGTCTGGCTCATGCTGTACAGTCTACCTCAACATCGACCCTCCAACTGCCGCAGTACATTTTTTACGGAGGAGGTGCAGTGTAAACTAACCTAGTGAAACTAACCTATGTCGGACATAAGATAGTCCGAATGACCCATGTAAGAAGGGTCAACACAACAGAGTCTTCACAGCCCAGATATCGAGGGAGTGAAGACCATAAATAGTTAAGTGAGCTTGGGGTGGGTGGGAGTGTGAATGAGTGGTGGAGACTTTGTCCAAGAAGATCAAGAATTACTGTAGGTACGTAATTTCCATATCTTCCTGGACACAAAGCCTCCACCACTCATTCACACTGATGGGAGAGTACCGAGCTAAATAATCCCCCCTAGATGGGCGGCAGGGAAGAGAGGAGCTCACTTAAGACAGAAGTCCATTAAGGATTGTCCTGCCAAAGGACTGATGCTGTCTGGCATTGACATCCAATGCATAGTGCTTTACGAATGTGTGCATGGAGTTTCAAGTGGCCACATTGCGGATGTCCGCAATGGGGACATTACGGATTTCTGCCAGAGAGGTTGCGACTGCTCTGGTAGAATAAGCATATACTCTGCCTTCTAGCTTGACCTGACCGATGGAGTAGCAGTGATGGAGGCATGCTACTGGCCATGCTGAAATACACCGGATAGCCACAGGCTGGCCCAGCTGGGCCACGCTAAAGGAGATAAACAGTTGTTTAGAAGTGTGAATTTCCTTAGTCCTGTCTAAGTATAACCACAAGGCTCGTGTCACATCCAGGGAATGAAGGGTACGCGCTTCTTCATTCTGGAAGTACGTGAAGCAGGTAGGAAGGACCAGGGACTGATTCAGATGGAATTCTGAGACAACCTTGGGAAGAAACTTGGGGTGGGTTCTGAGAACCACCTTGTCTTTGTGAAATACAGTATACGGAGGGTCTGTGACCAAAGCAAGTATATCTGACACTCTGCGGGAGGAAGTGATGGCCACAAGGAAGGCCTTCTTCCAAGTCAGAAATTTTAGGTCACAAGTAGCCAGGGACTCGAAAGGTTTACGGGTGAGCATGTCTGGCACAATTTAATGTCCCAGGCTGCTACTGGTCATCTAACTGGTGGCCTGATATGCAGAATGCCCTTAAGAACCTCTTAAAAACAGGAAGCTGAGTCAGAGACATGGAGAGTATGGGCTCATGATACGCTGAGATTGCGCAAAGATGAACCTTAATAGTGGTGTATTGCAAGCCTGTATTTGAGAGGTCTACAAGATACTCTAGGACTTTGTTTAGTGGGCAGGAAAAGGGGTTCCAGGAGGATTTTGCACACCAGATGGAGAAACGCTTCCACTTAGCCATGTAGGTTTTCCTAGTAGCTGGCTTACATGCCGCTAATAGAATCTCAGAGACACTACATGAAACGTTAAATCTGTTCACTTCTATCTCCTCAGAAGCCAGGCATGGAGGTGAAGGGACCTCAGGTTGGGATGGACTACAAGGCCCTGGGTCAGCAGGTTCGTCTGAAGTGGAAGTGGTTTCGGGGACATTTCTGATAATCTGTTGATTAATGGAAACCAGATCTGACGAGGCCAGAATGGAGCGATGACAATCATTCTGCTCCCTGTGCCTCCAGTTTGAGCAGCACCTTCTGAACTAGGAGTAGAGGAGGAAATGCGTACAGAAAGTGTTTTATCCACCACAGTCTGAATGCATCCTGACAAAAAACTCCAGGTCTTGGATTTCTGGAACAGAAGAGGCGCAGTTTAGTGTTGAGTGGGGACACAAAAAGGTCCGGGTCCGGAGTTCCCAACCTTTGAAAAGTGATTGCACGACGCTTGCGTCGAGAGATCACTCGTGAGGATCTGTCTTCATTCTGCTGAGACGATCTGCCAGACTGTTCTGGACTCCTGACAGGCAGACTGCCTGGATCAGAGCTTTGTGCTCTAGGCACCATTTTCACACTATCATCACTTCCCTGCATAAGGCGTAAGAGTGTGATCCACCCTGCTTGTTGATGTAGTACATCACTGCCTTGTGTCTGTCTGAAGGAGAATGGTCTTGTGACAGAGTATGTCCTTCAAGATCTGGACTGCGCATAGGGCGGCTTTCATTTCCAGAACATTTATGTGAAGTTGAGACTCATCCTGGCTCCATCAACCCTGGGTGTGGAGGTCCTGGCAGTGAGCTCCCCATCCCAGCAGGTATGCATCCGTGGTGATGGAGATCTGGGGATCAAGAGGGGCGAAGGGATAACCTTCCTGAAGGCTGTCCTCCTGAGATCACCAGGTAAGCGACTATTTCAGTGGTTCCGTCACCTTGATGTGAAAGGACTGTGGGTGTGTGGTAGGCGACCACTGAGTGCTGAGCATTCACTAAGTAGTTCTCATGTGAAGGCGAGCCAGAGGCACAGTGAACACTTAGGATGCCATGAAACCCAACATCTGCTGCAACACGAGAGCTCGGACCAAGCTGTTTTCTCTGATGAAGTGGGCCATCTGGAGGTTGTCGCTTCTTCTGTCCTCCGGAAGAAAGGCTTTGGTGTTGACGGTATCCAGAAGGGCTCCTATGAAGAGGAGATGCTGGGAGGGCTGTAGCTGTGACTTTCTCAAGTTCAGCAGAACTCCCATGGACGTGAGGAAGACTGAAGCTGGTATCAACAGTTTCTTGAGTCTCTTGTTTGGAGGGGCTTGCGAGAAGCCAATCGTCCAGATACGGGAACACCTGAATTCTGATCTTCCTCAGATGCACTGCGAGAACTGCAGAGCACTTTGTAAAAACTCAAGGCACCAAGGACAGCCCAAAGGGCAGGACTCTGAACTGGCAGTGTTGTCCCAACACCACAAATCTGAGGTATTTGTGGTGGTTCGGGGTGTATGAGAATGTGTTGATAGGTGCCCTGCATGTCCAGGGAGGCTAGCCAATCGTGCTGATAAATCAGAGGTAAAAGAGTACCAAGTGATATCATCTTAAAACTTTTCTTGTAAAAGGAACTTGTTTAACTTTCTGAGATCGAGAATAGGGTGCATACCACCCATTTTCTTTGGAACTAGGAAGTAATGGAAGTAGAAACCTGTGTTCTGCTGATTCAGCAGGACTGTCTCTACTGCCCTGTTGTTCAGAAGGCTTTGGATCTTGGAAGCAAGAAGGTCTGACTGAGAGAGAGAGACAGCCTGGGCTGTTTGGGTGAATGATGCAGAGGAGTTTCCGACACGTTTAAGCAGTAACCCTCGCAGATTATTCTGAGTACCCATCTGTCTTATGTGATCGATTTCCACTGGTCATAAAATTGAGTCAGACATTCTCCTACTGCTAAGGAAGAGTCCTCCTATGACAGCTGAGGTGAAACCTGGGCCAGAATCTCAGAGGGTGGCACTGGGTGCTTTGGGGCCCTATGCTTTATGCTGTGTTTTCTTTTGTGGCTCAGAGGTTTGGTTTTTATTAAAGCCTCCTCTGCCTCTACCATGAAAGGACTGATGGTTATGAAACTGACGCCTGTTCCCGCCTCTTTGAGGGGCTGCGGGAGGGAGTACAGCCATTTTGATGGCCATTCTAGTCTTCTGAATGGCCTCCAGCACCTGCTCGACCTGAGGACCAAACAGATATGTACCATCGAAAGGCAAGGCCATAACTCTCTGTTGGGTATCATTTGTGAAGCCCAAGGTGTGCAACCAAGAGTGGCGACGGGTACAAATACCAGCTACCGCTGCTCTGGAGGCAGTGTCAAAGGCATCCATGGCAGCTTTCAGTTGTTGATTACTGGATTCAATACCCCTAGTGATGGTTTGAAGGAGCTCTGAGTTAACCTCCGAATCAGGAAGAGCTTCTACCGCAGCCCTAAGTGAATGCCAGAGAGCATACTTATATCGGGAGAAGTAGCCCTGGTAGCTAGCAATACGCATGCCCAAGATGGAAGCAGCAAAGACTCGCTTTCCCAAAGTGTCTATCTTACGAGATTCTTTGTTATTGGATGTGCTGTAGATTCTTGCGGAAGAACAGCCTTGTCATTCTCCACCAGAACAACAATGGCATCAGCAAAGGCTTGTGAGGCCAGAATGGAGCGATCCTTGGGAGGGACATATTTCCTATCTATGGACTTAGCCACAGAGGGAATGAGTGCCGGATTATCCCACACCATCTGCAAGAGAGTCTCGAAAGAGGGTTGCACAGGTGGGGTCAATTCCAAAGGAATATCCAAAATGTATAGGTACTGCAGATGCAGCAACTTCCCAGGATCAATATCCGAAGTCTGGAGAGAGAGTGTGGTATTCAAATTTCTGAGCAGAGACTTAAAATACAGGTTACTCACCTGTAACAGGAGTTCTAGGAATGGTAAATGTTGTTCATCCACACTTACTGGCAGGTTCCTTGCTGCTTTAAGTCTTGCCGGAAGGTCTTCAAGTTGGCTCCTCCCACCCACCCAGGTGGTAAAACTCTCGGCTCCACCCCATGATGCCAGATCTACCCCGCTGGAAGCCAGGTTGCATGTTGAAGCCGGGGAGGTCAGGTGGGTTGTGTGGATGAACAATATATACCATTCCTAGAACTCCTGTTACAGGTGAGTAACCTGTATTTCTAGGGACATCGATATGTTGTTCTTTTTTTTTTTAAACTTTATATTTATTGTTTTATTTGTAAACAGCAAGCTGTAATTTTCCAGCAGAGACATTTCACATGTAAATGTTTAAAACACACTGAGGACGCCACTCTTCACATATCAAAGCATATTCCTTTGTCTACTGCTTAAGATACATCATTGGGGGATAACCAACAAAACTATTTGTTTCATAAAAGTCCACTATTCCTTCATATGCTGTTCTAAAAGAGCCCATGAGCAGCATGGAAATGTCAAAACTAAAGTTCAAAGGATAAAACCAGTGTCCTTACCCCTCTAAAGAGGGGATATTAACGTCCATGCCAAAATCTTTAAAAGGAGCACACTTATGGTGCTAACATCAAGGAAATAACACTGCTCTTCAGAAATTTAACATTTGTATTTGATTAACAGATTCGGCTTAACTTTCTGTATAGCAAAGGGTGAGATATGCCCATTTAATACCAACCAAAGTTCTCCCTCCGATAATTAAAGTTTTTGGAGGAGAATTCGAATACTGAAAATAAAACCCAAATTAAATATATGCAATTCTGCTATCACACTTGTCTTCCCATACGTTTACTCATGCAAAGTCCCGGAAGATAATACGTTACAGTCTCTCTAAATAAATGGGCGATTTCCCTTCTCCAAACTGGTCAGAAGCCCCTTCCTTCCTTCCTTCATATCTCTTCGTCCTCAGATGAATCTCCTCTCCGGTCTCTCGGTCGTCTTCTCCTCGGGACCTCTTTCTGGATCCAGCGGCCTACTTCTTTCGGGTCCGAAAAGACAAAAATTTTCCCATGTAGAGCAATCCGCAGTCGGGCCGGGAATAGAATACTGTGCTGTATGCCTGCTTCTCTCAGGAGAGCCCTGGCACCATCGAATAGCTTGCGCCTCTGTCTTGTAGCGTAACTGATGTCTGGAAAAACATTAATTAGCTCCCCCTCACATAACAGCGTTTTTTGCTGCCTTGCCATGGCTAGGAGGTAATCTCTCGAGGCCACCCCATCTGTCACCACCAGAACAGCTCGGGGAGCTTCCATATTTTCCACATTACCTCGTCTGGCTATCCGATAGGCCTTTCTGATACTTTAAGCTTGATCTTTAACTTCTTGCCCAAGTTGTTGAATCAGCCAGTCCTGCAGAAATATGACTAGATGGTCTCCTTCACATCCCCCCAGTAAGCACAAGAACCGAATGTTTGAGGCTCTAACTTGGTTCTCCACTGTCTCTAGCCTCATATGGAGATGACCGTTTTCTTTCACCAGTGTGGTGCTGATCCCCATAGCGGCGTCTGAGTGCTTTTTTGCCTCTTAGGATTCAGTGGTTACTAGTTCCAATGAGGTTTCTAGATTGGTCACCCGGTTAGCTATACTATCCATTCTCTCTGTAAAAGAGGAAACTGATGCTATTAAACAATTTATTTTCTGGCCCAGAGACTGCAAAGTTTCTTCATCTGCACTGTCCAAATCTGAGGCCTGTGGAATGGAGCTAGACCGCATGGAGGAGGTGGTTTGAGCATTTTTCCCTTTCATTCCATCTGGGTGGTTACAATCTTTCCGGGGGGTTTCCCATCCTATAGCAGGAAGCTTCCGAAACAGTTATCTTGTCAAATTTCGCCATTTGTAGCCCAAATAACTCAGTTCTAGGAGTTTGGATAACCGTAGGATGTTTGAGCAGTATTAGTAAGCAGCCATCTTGCTCGGGCTCAACAGCGCCCCCCCCCGATATGTTGTTCTATCCACACTTACTGGCAGACTCCTAGCAGTTCTCCAGGAGGGGGGAGGCAGGGCGCACACCCCCTACTTGGGAAATAAGGACTGGAGAACCGAGGTCCCAAAACCAGCATCCCGGCGTGACTCTAGGTTGATGTGGTAGTGGCTAATGAAGGTGTGTGCTGACTTCCAGGTAACAGCCCTGCAGATTTCCTGGATAGGGACATCCCTGGAAGCAGCCACACAAACAACGTTATGTCGGGTAGAATGAGCTCTTATCCCTCTGGGAGGCTCCATGCCCACCAACCTATAGCAGAGATCTATGCAGGAGGTGACTCACCTGCCTATCGTCTGCTTGGCTGCAGGTCTGCCAGGTGCGGCTTCAGCGCAGGTGACAAACAGCTGGCAAACCTCTTTCCGAACTTCAGCCGTTCGCTCCTCATAATAAGAGAGCGCTCTTCTAGGGTCCAAAGTATGGAGCCTATATTTGGCCTCCGAGGTGTGACTGGGGTAGAACACCGACAGAGTCAGCACCTGGTTAAGGTGAAACTCAGACATCACCTTTGGAAGGAATTTCGGTTGGGGGCGCAGGACAATTTTGTCCCTGTGGAAGACCAGATAAGGAGACTCAAAGGACAGCACCTGGAGCTCTCCCATCCTTCTGTCTGATGTGATAGCCACCAAGAAGGTGGTCTTCCACGACAGGTAAGAGATATCACACCTGTGCATCGGTTCGAATGGCTTGCCCATGAGCTTGGCCAATACCAGCAGTAGATCTCACGGAGGTGGAGGTTCTCGCACCAGAGGGGGATATATGATCAAGGCCTTTGAAAAAGCACCCGACCACCTTCTCCTGCACCAGCGACTGCTTTCTAGCTCGTGCCCGGTAAGCAGAGATGGCTGCCAGGTGCACTTTAAGGGTCATTTGACCGAAGCAAAGGACCATAGGTAGTCCAGAATACTGGCCAAGGGGCAGGAGGAAGGGTACAACCCCTTATCCTGACACCAAATGGAGAATCTCTTCCATTTGAAGGCATAGCATTTTCTGGTCGACTCCTTACAGGATGCCTCAACAACGCTGAGGACCTCGTCGGAAAGACTCAAGGCCTGGAACTCTAGCCGCTCAGGAACCAGGCCGTCAGGTGCAGGGATTGAAGGTCTGTGGGTGGAGTACCTTCCCCTGGTTGACTGAGATCACGTCCGGGTGGGCTGGAAGCCACCTCGGGAGCCTGGAGCTGAGGCTAAGGAGATCTGGATACCAGAACTGGCGGGGCCAGTCTGGGGCTACCAGAATCACCTGCGCCTTGTCTCTCCTCGCCTTGAGAAGCACCTTGTGGATCAAGGGAAATGGGGGAAAGGCATAGAAGAGGCCCAGGGTCCATGGCCTCGAGAAGGCATCCCCCTGCAGCGAGCGCTGAGGGGGGCAGGCATGAAACAGCCTGAGCTTCGCATTCTCCCTGGAGGCAAACAGGTCCACCTGGGGTGTGCCCCAGTGGGAGAACAGATCGTGTATTACCTCCATCAGGAGAGACCATTCATGAGATGCAGTACCTATCCGGCTTAGGGCATCAGCCAGAGTATTGGAGGCTCCCACCACATGGATGGCTAGGAGATCCGCCTCCAGTCTGCTCACGAGGGACCAAGTGCGGAGAGCTTCCTTGCATAGGGGCAAGGAGTGCGTCCCGCCCTGGCAGTTTAGGTAGTACATGGTCGTGGTATTGTCCGTCTGGACCTGGACCACTTGACCCTGTACAAATGGAGCGAAGGTGGTGAGGGCTAGTCAGACCGCTCAAAGCTCCAGCAGGTTGATGTGGCATCGAGACTCCTGAGGGTACCAGAGGCCATGAACTCTGTGCTCCCCCAGATGGGCATCCCAACCCATTAGAGAGGCATCAGTCGATAGGATTACCGTCAGCTCGGGGCGAACAAATGGGATGCCCTCCTGCAGATGAGCTAGAACGATCCACCACTGGAGAGCATTCCACATCTCCTGGGTCGCCGCCACTGGCTGATCCAGAGGACCGGAGCGCTGTGACCATTGGTGGGCCAGCCCCTATTGAAGGGGACACATGTGCCAGCGGGCCCATTGGACCACACTGGTGCAGGCTGCCATGAGGCTCAGGAGGCGCAGGAAGTCCCGGGCAGGGCACAGTTGCCCAACCAGAAATGATTGGGCAAAGGAGGAGAGAACCTCGGCCCTGTCTGCCGGGAGCCATGCTCTGGCTCGAAGAGAGTCGAGCTCTGCCCCGATGAATTGAATCACCTGCATTGGCATGAGTTCCAATTTGGCCTTGTTGATGAGGAAGCCAATCTGAGAGCAGACCTGGAGGGCCAGATCCCTGGACCGCTCCACCTCCAGCATGGAGGGGGCTGCAATCACTCAGTCATCCAGGTAAGGGTACACCTGGGCCCTTCGGCGCCGCAGGAATGCTGTCACCACTGCCATGCATTTGGTGAAGACCCCAGGAGCTGGAGAGAGGCCGAAGGGCATGGCCCGGAACTTGTAAAGGGACCCCCTCTGCTCTGAAGCGAAGGAATCGCTGGTGGGACGGACGGATTGGGACGTGAAAGAATGCGTCCTGGTGGTCCAGAGAACAGAACCACATGCCTCATTCCAGGGATGGAATGATCTGTGCCAGAGTGACCATCCTGAAGGTTCGGGACCTTAGGAACTTGTTCAGGTCGTGTAGGTCTAGAATGGGGCGCCAGCCCCCCCCCGTCCGTTTTTGGACCAGGAAATACCTAGACACAAACCCTGGGTCTGGTGGAGGATCCGCTACCTCCCTGATCACCTCCTTTTGGAGGAGCAGAGCAATGTCGGCTCGACGAGCCAACAGAGAGGCTGCAGACCCCATAGCCCCCCGTGGGGCAATGACCCAATAGGGTGGGGCCTGCTCGAATTCCAGAGGCAGACCTTTCCCTACCACTTCTAACACCCAGCGGTCCGCGGTGACAGTGGACCAGCCAGAAAAGAAGTGGCGGAGCCGTCCCCCCACGGGGGGAACCGGGGGGGAGTGATGAGCCTGGGGGCGACACCCCTCAACCTGTCACTGGGCAGGCTTGGAGGAAGGACCTGCTGAGGGACCTCCTGGGCCTTTTCCTCCCGGCTTCCTGCTGGAGGAAGCTGCAGGCTTGGGTTTGGGGTGCCAAGTGCGAGTCTGCTGGCCCTGATGCTGGTGTTGCTGGGCAGAAGGCCGAAAGGGCTTATGCTGCTTCTGGCCACCTTAGTCCTTCTGGGCAGACATGACCGAGTCCAAGGTGGCATTGGACTTCTCGATCCTCTGCAAGTGACTCTCCACCCCGGGACCGAACAAGTCGGTACCCAGGAAGGGAGTGTCTGCCAGCTTGTGTTGGGTATCCACCGTGAAGATGGAGATCCGCAGCCAAGCTCTATGGCGCACGGCCACTGCGGCCGCTACTGACCAGGCACAAGAGTCTCCAATGTTGACAGCAGTTTGGAGCTGTTGCTATGCCACCGCCCTTCCCTGATCCCGCTCCTGCTTGACCGTAGTCTGGAGGTCAGCCGGGAGATGAGGAATCACCTCATCCAGGGAGCCCAAAAGGGCATTGGAAAAGTGTGCCATCAGTATGGCCGAACTGGCCCAACAAAGGCCTAAGGAGGACGCAGCATAAACTTTACGCCTGGAGTAATCCAGTTTCTTAGACTCTTTATCCGAGTGGCTTGTCCCGCGTGCGAGCAAACTCGGGCGCGGAAACACACTGCGGTCACCAACCCTCCGCAGAGGGGTGCTCCGAGAATCCGGACAGTGAGCTGGTGGGAACGGCATACTTCCTGGCCATCCTGGCCGAGGAAGCTGGACAAGAAGCCAGCCGCTGCCACAGCTCCAGGGCCGGGTCAACAATGGCTTTGGCAACAGGAAAGGCCTCAGTTGGAGAATCCTCTCAGTCCAGTATCTCCATGAGGGGCTACTTGGCCCACTTTGACACGGGTTCGAACTTCATCCCAGTAGATTCTGAGATGAGCCGAAGTAATCCCATGAACGAGGATGGGCTCTCGTCCACTGACTGTCCCCCAGAGGACTTCAGGTCGAGAGGCCTGGAGAACAGGGAAGAGTCATCGTCAGACTCCGAGGAGTCTGCAAACAGCTGCCGAGGGCCATCAGGAGTGAGGGTGACTGACAACCGATGGGTCGGAGCCCCAGTTTTTGGTTGTGGAGGTGGGGGTTCCAACATGATGGGTGGTGCAGCTGGTTTCGGCCAAACAACTGGCGCCGGCTCCGGCTCCTCGATGACCATGAGGGGTTGTTTCGGCCGCTCAGGTGACAGCCACTTAATGGCCAGGGAATGTGATGGAGTTGGCTTGCTCCCAGACAAAAGGAGCTGCTGCCACATAAGATCCTCATAGTGCCAACACAACTTACGCCAGAGCCTATCCTCTGAGGAGGACGATGATGAGAATGAGCGGTGCCGCTGCTTCCCTCGGTGCCAAGACCAAGACTGCCGATGTCGGCGGGATCGGCTGGACCGAGAGGAGGTCCGAGACCGAGATCCTCGGTGTTTCTGAAAGTGGGTCTGGGAGGGAGCGGGGGAAACCCGTTCCTCCCCCGGCTCAGGGACCTCAACCGGGGACTCCGGCACAGGAGGCACGGGCAAGTCCTCGGTTTCCACTGGGGGAACCGGTGAAGATGGGTTGTCGGCTTCTCCAGTCGACAGCGTGTCCGATGGGTCAAGACAAATCTCAACTGCATCGACGGGTGTCTCGGCTGGCTGACCTGAAGGGGACACTGTGAAACCAGCGGCCTTAGCCGCAACCTCGACTGAAGTCGAGTGTCAACTATCCGGGGAAGGGGACCTCTCCCGCTCCCACGAACGTCGACAGTGGGACTTACCTTTTGAGTCCTTTTTCTTGGACCGAGAGGAGTGTCCCGATGGCCCCTCTCCTTTAGTAGACAGGGGCTGATAAAGCTCCTTAAATGAAGCCGAGCAGGAGGAGCCCAAGGAGAGCAAGATAAATGCCGCGACCGAGGAAGACGAAGATGCAGCCTAGGCCGCCCCCTCCTCAATTGCAATCATTTGCTCAAGTTGCTCAGCTGAGCCCGCCGCTGCAGACACCGCTCAACAGGCCTCCTTCAACTTAACTGGAGGAATACATCTCTCAGGGTGCCCAAGTTGAAGTCTGGCAGCACGGTCTTTGAGAACATAGACCGAAAAGGACTTGCACAATTCTCAGGCCTGCAGATCGTGTTCGAGCCCAAGGCAGTAAATGCATGTGGAGTGCAGATCGGTCCAAGACATCTTCTGCCCACAAGGGCACTGCCAAAATCTGGGAGTCGATTTGTCCATTGCAGCCGTGAAGGAAGAAAAAGACTGAAGTCTAGAAAATTTAAGAATGAGTTTCGGTTTAACCGAGTTAGGATCCAGGCCTAGAACGCAGAGCGCTAAGGAGGGAACCTGAGCTTCCAAGCGGTAAGGAAGATCTGGCGTCATGGGGTGGAGCCGCGAGTTTTACCACCTGGGTGGGTGGGAGGAGCCAGCTTGAAGACCTTCCGGCAAGATTTAAAGTGGCAAGGAACCTGCCAGTAAGTGTGGATAGAACATATCCATGTCCCTAGAAAGAAAGGTTCTTGACTAAAGGCTCTGTTAAAAAAGGTTTATTCACTATCACAGGGAGGAATCATCGTCAAAGTCATCCCCTTATCAAAGATCAGGATCAGGCTCAATGTCATCTCCTGCCAGTCCAGAAGGCACTGTGTAAATAGGAAAAGAATGAAAAGAAGGAGGAGGAGGAGAAGCAGAGAGAATCGGCGTCGAAAATCTCAGTATCTCATGCGGCACCGCAAGCACCCTCGACACCGCAACACGAGGCAGCGCCAAAAACACAGATGGCGCCAGAACGGAAAGCAGCACAGAGCGCGGAGCCAGCACAGGATGTGGTACCGAGTATGGTGCTGGTACTGGAGAAGCCAGCACCGAGCATGGCGCCAGGGAGGCCGGCGCCACTGCAGCAGAAGTTCCCAACCCTTGACTGACAGAGGAGAAATGAAGAAATTCAGCAGGAGATAAAGGCATTGGTGTGTTCCCCTGCGCCGCAGACATGTGAGGGGGGATGAAAACCATAGTGTGGTGTCAATGGCACTGGAGATGGCGCTGTGCAACTAGAAAGCCCCAACCGCCCTGCCCACAGGTCTGAGACCGATAGACCCAAAGGCCCCAGTGACAGACTCACTGGCTCAGGCAGCCGGGACAACCGCCGCACCAATTGCTCCATAAGATCGGCCCAATAGTGAAACTGCTCACTGGAGGCCCCCCAACAGGCGGGGGTGACTCCAGAGTCGAGGATGCCGGGCACCAGGGACAGAGACTGGAGGGAACCCTGGAAGAGACGGAGTCTGTCTCTGCCTCCAGAAACCGATGACCGATGCGCTGACATACCAGAAGGCAACCTCGAGCGGTGCCGTTCCTTTTTCGATCAGGAGGCCGAAGAAGAGCTTGAGGTTGAGCGGTGCAGAGAATGGGACCACTTCTTTTTGTGCTTTTGGGAAGACTGCCCATCCCTCCCAAGCACTGGACTGCCTATAGTCGGAACCCCCCCCCCTCCATAGAGGGCGGCGGACCAGACCCAGCCTGGCTGAATGAACAGCTTTCATGCAAAGTCTCCCTATCGTCACCTGCCCTGTTCATGGTTGACTCCGTCGAAGGAGGGCTGAAGACTTCTTCTGCAATAAGATACTTAAAATTACTATTTTTATTGTACTTTCTCTAGAAAACAATAAAACTAAAGATAAACTATTCGAAACTGAAGACTATAGCAGCTGTCCTATAGACGTGAACTTTTGACTCCCAGCGGGCGAGTGACATCGTCACTGAAGCGCACTCGATGGCGGGAAAAAAGGAACTGAGGTGATTGGAGAGTTGATGCTGAGGTAGCCTGTACGGCACGAGCCAGGCTCATGGTGCCACTTCCTCGCAGCCCTACCTCAGCGCCCCATCCATCCCGAAGATTTCTGGCTCCCACTGGGTCCTAGTGCCTCCAGTGTAGTCCCATCAATGTGAATGAGTGGTGGAAACTTTATGTCCAGGAAGATTAGCAAAAGCTTGGGTCTGTTTCTTTAAGATGTTAGCTGACCCCTTCTAAGATATCTTTTGTAGCAGACAGCATGTTCCTGCAGGACAGTTTGGGAGTACAAAATGTTCTGCCCTTTGGTCTGGCCTTTCCCAATGTTGTAAACAAACCTGCAGGTGCCAACTGAACTGTTCTCTATGGAGCAACAGTGGCCCCCAGAGGCTAATTTTATGCTATGTCTGATGTCAATCACAGAGGAGTGGGAATTTCCTAACGTCTAGAGAGTCTATTAAAGCTCTAACTCAGTTCTGAAATGAGCTTTAGACTGAGACTGAGAGAGATAGGGTCAGTTCCTGCTGGCTGGTGTAGGTAAAGGACTAAGAGGAGTCCCATACTACTGCTGAGTGGAAGTAGAGAGAAGTTCGTCACATCCTAAGAACTTTATTTGTGTTCATTTTCTGTTTATTATTATGAAGTCTCTCTTTTGTACCTGCCATGAAGAAATGTTTATGAAGCAATAAACATCACACTAGACAAAGAGTGTTCACCTTATAAGAACTGTGTTGTGTCCATCTGTTATCCCACATTCCTACACCATTCCAATTCAAAATTACAGTTTTCAGAATATAATGCATAGTGAAATGTCTATGATTAGCAACAAAATGTTTACAGCATAATAGTAAGAGAATGACAAACATGAAAATGAGTACCTTACACCGAAATAGGTATGATACCTTCTGAAATGGGTACGTATGATATATACCAAGACAGAAATAACACTTATGAAAGTAAGTATGACATATACCAAAATGGCTAGGACACATACTGAAACAGGTAAGACGCATAACAAAATGGGTATGACACAAACTGAAATGGATATGCTGTACCAAAATGGGTATGATACATAAAGAAATATAATTATGATGCATATTAAAATGCAAATGGCCTATATTGAAATGGTTATGACATAGCAAAATGGGTATGACATACCAAAATTGGTATGACAAACACCAAAATGGATTTGACACAATCTGAAATTTAATATGTCACTCACTAAAAATGGTATAACACATGCTGAATTAACAATGACACATACCAAAATGGATATGACTTATACTGAAATAGATATGACACATAGCAAAAATGGGTATGATGCACAGAAACGGATATGACGTAAACTTAAATGGGTATGAAGCACACTGAAATAGGTATGACACATACGAAAATAATTATGACGCACTGCTAAATGGGTATGACCTGTACTGATATGATACATGGTGAAATGGTGTGACAAAAACAAAAATGAACATGACACATACTGAAATAATTACGACACAAACCAAAATGGATATGAAAGCATACTGAAATGGATATGGCAAATAGAAAAATGGGGATGACATGTTCTAAAATGGATATGACACATATTGAAATTGGCATGACACACACTGAAATGGGTAAGACACACACCAAAATGTTTATGATACACACCGAAATGGGTATGGCAGATACCGAAATAATTATATAACACATGCCAAAGTATGTATGACACATACCAAAATGGATATGACCCCCGCTAAATGGGTATGACACATACAGTACTGAAATAATTATGACATATACTAAAATGGCTATCACACACATACACACACTGAAATAGTTATAATGCATAATGAAATAATTATGACACATGCTGAAATTGACATGATCTATATTGAAATGTATATGATACATAACAAAATGGGTATGATACATACTAATATGAATATTGAACATTCTGAAATAGATTATACACCCCCCAAAAAAATAAGACTAACATACTTTAATGAGCATATAGCAAATTGAATTGTGTATATATGTTGCCAAACTTACAAGGCATAGCATAAACAAATTGTAATGTGTGCCAAAAGGACTATAACAAACTGAAATGATTGTAAGACTAGCCAAGATGAGTATAACATATACTGAACTCAGTGTAACACACAGTGAAAAGCACCTGACTTGGGTAACCAATCACAATGCAGAATCACTTCCTGATATGCTATAGGACCCCAGCAGTTCTTGTTTAGTGCAGGTAAGATCTCTTTAAATTATGTGACTCAGGAATATGCACAATGTATATTATTAAACTGGTGTTTTGCTACTGGCCCTTTTTATGTTTGCTTGTACGCATGTGAAAGAAACATTTTGTGACAGCTTAGGAGAGAAGCAGGGTTTTGGAGGTGCGGCACTGTGGGGGCCAATGCCCCCAGTGCCTTTTGAGGCTTGGCCAGTTTTCCCCAATGCGGTGGCATGCAGCTGCTGACACTAGTTCAGCCAGCGTGCCACCAACCTGAAATGAATCCGCAGCTGCAATGAGGGAGCGACCTGTCATAGCAGGGCAGTGCCTTGCCTGGTGTAACATTTCTTATAACATGGCGGCCAGCTGTGGCTCTTGCCGCCCGCTTCAGAGCCCCCATGAAAGCCTATTTTGATTCCCAATCCCCCTGTCGGCATGCCCCCCATCCCCAGTTCATTTTCCGACAGGGTAGCCCAATCCCCATCGGCATGATGTACCCCCCCCATTTGTTATGTGCTGAGGGGTGCCCAATCCCCCTTGGCTCAGCCTCCCACTCCCCAGCACAATGTATAGCAGGCAGGGGTGCCCAATCCCATTCGGCTTCAGTACCCCACCTCCCAACAAGCACCCACCCAGGTGGCATGCTGAGCCCACCCCAGCATGCCAAAGTGTCCCACTGATGTCTTTTTTAAAATTTTAAATCCTGTAAAAAAGAAAACAGTCCCTCGTTGAGCCCCATGCCCCCTCCCCACCTCGTTGCCCACCCTCTGCGTACTCTACCTCCCCACACACACCCTCACCCCATACTTTCCTCCGGAACCTGGCGCAATGATCTTTGGTGGACTGGGAACACGTCTGCACTCTTCAAAGCCGACTGCGAACTAAACAAATGCCGTTAACTCATTGTCTCCTAGCAGACGCCTGTAGTCGTCAGTAAAATACACTGGTATGCCCTGAGGACATCTGCAGAAGTCAGCTACTGACTCCCAGTGTGCCCTTGCAACATCTGGAGAAGTCACTTATATATTTTAATATATAGTGTAACAGAATTTAATATATATTTGACTGCATAGCACCGTTGGAAAGGTAATTTTATGCTGAATAACTCTGTCACTGATATTTTGTGCGTATCATGTATACTTTAGGAGTTGTTTGCATTTGTTTATGGTATGGTGTGTATGGCTTATGTTGCCTGTTTTAGTGAAAAAAATATTTTTTTTGCTGTTTCAACCAGCTTAAAAAAAACAACTAAATTACATATTATTATTTGCATACCACTATTGGGAAGGTAATTTTGTGCTGAACAACTCTGCCACTGATATTTTATGTATATCATGTATACTTTAGGAGTTATTCATATTTGTTTATGGTATGGTGTGTATGGCTGACATGTTTTCCATCAAGATTCACCTAAGCAGCTTCAATAAAATTCATTTTTTTGGCACTTCAGCGGGTATAAAATAAAAACCGTATTGATTACAACTGGTTGCATAGCACCATTGGAAAGGCACTTTTGTGCTCATCAACTTTCATGCTGATACTTTGTGTGTATCATGTATACTTTTGGAGTTATACGCATTTGTTTATGATATGGTGTCTGTGGTAGAGATTCATCCCTCAAATCTCACCAAAGCACCTTGACTAAAATGGGGAAAAATTACATTTTATAGTAAAAAGATATCTTTTTTTTGACAAACGTAATATTAAAACACCATCTAATGTCTGTATGCTTAATTTGGTGTTGATATTTTACATATTTTCCAGCAAAAAATGGCTTATGTTGCCCTTTTTAGTGAAAAAAATATTTAGTTTGCTCTTTCAACCAGCATAGAAAGAAAACTAAATCACTTATTATTACATGCATGCCACCATTGGAAAGGCAATTTTGTGCTGAATAACTCTGCCACTCATACTTTGTGTCTAGCATGTACAGTTATTGAGCTATTAGCATTTGTTTGCGACATGCTGACTAAGGCTTGATTTTGCTTAGAAAGGCCCATGATTCACTGTTAAAAGTATACAGGAGGTTCAGGAGGCAAGTGGTGTAATCTCAGAGTGAGCCTGTGGAGGCAATGAGTTAAGCTGTATAATGGCATAAATGTTGTTTTTTTTTCAACCTTGGTGCATATCTCAGCCATTTTTTTGAATTTTGGCACCAAATTTTCAACATGGTGTTCTTGGGACCCCATCTCATGAATTTAGTCACTGTCATCTCGCCATTCAGTCCTGAAAGGTGATTTTGTGGTCACTTCACGGAATCACCTGTCCGGACCGATTAACGACATGACAGTGTCACTGTTCATAAGGTGGGCTCTCAAAATGCCTATGTTGCAAATTTGGTGAAGTATCCCCAAAAACATAAAGTTATGAGTGCAATGCAGTAGTTTACGCATGCCCAAACTTCACACACTCACGCAGAAGGAGCGATCCTTTTGGGAAATCAGTGTTCAGGACAGATTAAGAAAATCACAGTGACGCTGTGCATGAACAGAAGTCCTAAAATGCCGATGCTGAAAATTTAGTGACAAAAGTCCATAAAATGACTGTTACAAGCATGTATTGCACAGTTTCCACGCACCATCATAACTTCGCAAATCTGTAATATTTTCACTCCAGATTTTCAACATTGGCATTTTGCCACACCTCCTTATGAACAGTACAGCTGTCATTTTTCATATCATGCCCGAAATAAGGATTTGCACATCTGGCGTACAATGGTGCGGTCGCTGTGGGAAATTAATGTTACGGACAGATTAAGAAAAGTACAGTTACGTAAGAACTTACCGTAACAGTAGATCTTCGAGAACAGCTCTTGCAGCAGGTTACACCATTAGGACTGAAGCCGGCAGGTGTCAGGACCCCACGGAAAAATTCTAGCTAGCTATCTTCAGCAGGGACCACCCCCGACGTCGGTCCCGCCTCCGACGTCAGGCGTGGTACATAAGGGGGCGGTCCCGCCAGATTCCCCAGTTCTCCCGCCGGAGACTCCCGGCCGCAGGATGACATCAGAATGGGAGACCGAGGATCCACCGTCAGAGGAAAATAAGAAATGAAAAACCCAACATTTTGAGGTAAAGCCATGCCTCCTCCAAGGGGGAAGGTGGGCGGGAAGAAAAAATTACTCACCTTAGTAATGTTGTTTCTTCTAATGGAGTCTTGCTATATTATGACAATTGCAGTTTGTCCCACCATTAGAACTGCCCCGGAGGTGAAATAGTTAACTTCCATGCCAGGCATGGAACTTGGAGCGTGAGCTTGGTTAGAGAAGCTCTGTCTGAGTAGTTTCAAACTGAAACTGTTAGATCTTTACGAGCAAAAACTCACTAAGGTTCTGTGTGGAAGCTGTAACCTACACTAGCCAACTGGCTACCTAAATATTAACACATATTCCTGGTCCCAACACAAAGACTCAAGTCAGGGACCAGAAAATAAGAAAAGATAAGATAAGAAAGATAAAACAAAACACAGCACCCCAAAAAACCCCAAGAAAAAAGGGGGTGGAAAAAACATAAAATGGGCATAAACAAGTGCCCACACTGGACTGCCCACCCATACCCAAGTAGAAGTTCTGAGAGGGGCAGGTTGGAGGTCATAATATAGCAAGACTCCATTAGAAGAAACAACATTACTAAGGTGAGTAATTTTTCTTCAAACAACATGAAGTCTTGTATATTATGACACTAGACTACACAGCAGTACCTCCATGGAGGAGGGACAGAACCTACTTAGGGAATAGGCTCTAAAGCACGGCTGTATAGCAACCGAGCATCCCTCCTGGCCTGGACATCCAGGGAGTAATGCTTGGTGAAAGTGTGTACTGTTTTCCAAGTAGCTGCTTGACATATCTCTAAAGATAGGATGTCTCTGGCAGCAGCTAGAGACGCAGCTGTACCTCTGGTAGAGTGAGCCCTCAGGGGCCTGAAGGGGAACTTCCCCAGTTTTGATAACAAAATTGATACAAGAGACAATCCACCTGGCAATGGATCTCTTAGTGGCAGGTTTCCCTTTCCCAACCTCACCATAAGTGAGAAAAAGTTGGAGGATTCAAACCTGTGACCCTTTGGTACGCTCTATAGTAACTTAGGGCCCTCTTAACATCTAAGTTGTGCAACCTCCCTCTCACCAGAGGAGGAATGGTCAGTGAAGAACACTGAAGGGAGATAGATTGATTAAGATGGAAATCTGAAACCACCTTAGGGCAAAACTTCCTGTTAGTCCTATGACTACCTTTATCCCTGTGAAGGAAATAAAGTCAGTCTCTACTGACAAAGCTTGTAACTCACTTATGTGCCTGGCAGAAGTGATAGCTACTAGGAAAACAGTTTTCCAAGTCAAGTACTTAAGCTCTGCAGAAGACAGAGGTTGCTGGGGTTGCATCAACTGAGCAATGCAAACATTAAGATCCCAGGCAGGGGCCGGGTCCTGAAAGGTGTGATTAGTATGAAGTAACCTTTAAAAACTTGGAAAACACAGGGTGAGTGGAAAGAGAGGAGGGCTTTCCTGCTGAAATAAAGGCAGAGACAGCTGCCAAATGTACTGTCAGGGTAGCTGGTCTCAGACCCAAAGAATTAAGATGGACCATATAGTCCAAAACAATGGGCAAGTCAGCAGATTCCGGGAAATATGTTTCCCAGAACACCAGATGGAAAACCTTTTCCATTTAGAGTTATAAGTAGTTTCTAGTGGAAGGCTTCCTAGCTTCCTTAGGATTTCAAGAACACCTTGAGAAAGGTGTAGGTCAGCTAATTTAACTCCTCAAGAGCCAGGCCTTGAGGTTGAGGGACTTGAGATTCGGATACCAACCTCCCCTGCACAGGTTAACAGGTTGTGATTCCTGGGGAGACACAGGGGAAGATGGACCGCCATGACAGAAGGAGTGGGTACCAGGGCTGCCTGGCCCAATCTGGAGCAATCAGAATCATCCTGCAAGGCTGGGATCTGATTTTGACTAGCACCTTGAATAGGAGAGGGAAGGGGGGAAAGGCATAAAGAAACTTCCCTTCCCAATCTAGGAGAAAGGCATCCAGGGGGACTGAGCCCATCACTGGGGGCCTGCAACAAAACAGTGGAAGTTGGTGATTGTCTGGGGCTGCAAAAAGATCTATCTGACGGGTGCCCCATCTGGCAAAAAACTATCCCTCAGTACTTGGGGATCCAGAGACCATCTCGTGATGGCCCTGGGAAATCCTGCTGAGAGTATCTGCTGGACATTGTCCTTTCCTGGGAGGGAACTGCTATGAGGGAAGTGTTCAGGGAATGTTTCAGAGACCACAACTTCATTGCCTCGGTGCACAAGGTCAAGACCGAGTGTCCCCTTTGTTTGTTGATGTACCACATTGTAGTGGTGTTGTCTGTTCTGACTTGTACCACTTTGTTCTGAACAGATGCAGAAAAACCTGAAGTGCTAGAAAACAGCTCTGAGTTCCAGCAAATTGATGTGGAGCAGAGATTCCTGAGGGGACCACACACTCCCTGGGTGGAGAGGTCGCCATGTGAGCTCCCCAACCTGTGAAGGGACGCGATCTGTAGTAAGGGGTCAAGGAGTGAGATAGGGGGATGAAGGGGACCCCTCTAGTCTCAATTTGCTCTGGATCCTGCTACCACTGGAAGGGCCTGGACTAGGGTCTCAGTCACTGGGATCAACTTTGAAAGGGGATCTTTCCTTTGAGACCAGAAGGCTCTCAAATGAAACTGAATGTCCCCATCTGAAACCTTGTTCCTTGCACCACAGCTGTGGAAGCAGCCATGTGTCCTAGGAGCTGTAAGAAGTGCCTTGCTGGCCGAGACCTGCAAGTGAAGGAGGAGGCCAGGCCACCAGGTTCCTTACCCTTTCTAGGGGCAAGAAGGCTCTGGTCTGCTTTGTGTCCACCTGCGATTTATAAAGGTGAGTACCTGGACAGGTTCCAGAACTGACTTTGAAGGTTGAGAAGAAACCCAGAGAGGTGAGCAGCTGCTGGGTAACTTGCAGGTGTGATTTGACCTGTCTGGAGACTGACCCCACAATGAGCCAGTCGTCGAGGGAAAGATGGCACCTCTGCCTTCTTAAATGAACAACTGCTACTGCTAGACATTTTGTGAATACCTTGGGGTATAGAGAAGGTCAAGGGCATTGTCTCTGAACTGGTAATGGCCTGAGGGCAGTTCGAATCTGAGGTACTTTCGGTGGGAGCTTCTGATGAGAACATGGAAATAGGTATCCTTGAGGTCCAGGGAAGCTAGCCAGTCCCCTGGCCTTAGAGCAGGTAAAATCATTGCCAGAGTCACCATTTTGAATTTTGGTTTCAAAATGTGCTTGTTTAGATATCTTAGGTCCAAGATGGGCCGCCATTCTCCTGTCTTTTTTGGGGTAAGGAAGTACCTGGAGAACAGACCCTTGCCCTGGTGTAGGGGAGAAACCCCTTCTACAGCTCTGAGAGCCAGGAGGGTTGAGACTTCTGTTTCTAAGGCAAAGGTCTCTAGAGGGTTTGCAGGTGGAAAAGATCTGAATCTCATCTTTGGAAATTTTGAAGCTGAGAACTAGACCCTGTCTTACTACTTCCAGAACCCACTTGTCTGATGTTAGAGACCCCAGTTCTGAACAAAGTAAGCCAACCTGCCCTCTGCAGGTAATGGAGACTGGCCCTGGGCACCCCATCAGGGTGCCTGTTTGGCAGGGGCTTTAGGCTGAGGGGTGGGAGCAGGCCTGCTTGCACCCTGCCTGCCTCTCCTCTGAAGAACCCCTCTGAGCATAAGCAGAGGAGGCCTGGTTTGGTAAGGCCTGTGAAAAGGTCCTACTCTACCCTGGGGTCTGCCTCTGAGGAGTGGCTTGCGCCCTTGGCCTGAGCACCTTAATAGGTTGTCCTATATTCATCCATTTTTTCATATAATTCTCTGTCTGCTCCCAAACAGAGAATTTCCTACCACAGGAAAATCCATAGCCTTAGTCTGGTATCCGTGACAAGCTAGTACACCTGAGCCAAGCCAACCTACTAAAAGCCACAGATGTAGCCATGACTCTAGAGGATACATCATTAAAATCCACAGCAGCATGGAACTGCACCTTGGATGCCTCATTACTATCAGCAGCCACCTGTTCCAGCTCCTTCAGCTGGGCTAGGGCTCACGGGCCAAAGCCATGACAGTGTCCCATCTAGATTTTTGGTATCTTGGCCACATGCTTTGTAATTTGGTTTGCCTGAGTCCCAGGGATGCTGCCATGTATTGTTTTTTAGCCATGTATCATCTCCTGAGTCCTTGTCAGGAGGATGTGAAGTCAAGGGAATATTAGCCTTATCAGGCTGCAGCCTGAACTACTCCAACATGACTGCATTGCTGTGAAAGGAATTCTGTATCAGGACTCGACAAAGTGTACCTCCTGTCCATCTTCTTGTCCACAGGAGGCACAGAATTAGAGCTTTAAAATTTTATTGACTTTTTTATTTATGTCAGACTTATGTAATGGAACAGACAATTCCATGACCTGGGATATCCATCATTTCTATGAAATCAGGTTCCTCTGCTCATCCACAGCTTCCTCCAATGGGAGCTGGAGGGTTTCAGCAACCTTTTATAAAACATAAAGTGAGAAGGACTCAGAAAGCGGGGGGAGATTCTAAAGGTCTATCTGGGAGATGTCCGTTCAATGGGCACACCCTAGACTTCAAAGTCATATCCATACTCTTCATAATCATCTCCCTCCTCTGTTCATAAATCTTTCTAAATCATATTCTTGAACCGTGGAACCGGGTCAACCCACTTTTTACTAGACAGTGGCTGGTTCGGACAGAACCGGAGAAAGTGACTGGACAATTTGTATAGCTCTTGCTATCTCTGCAGCAGTTGGAGAAGGATTTTAGACCACACCTGCTGATTTTCTAGTTTTCTTGCTGGAACTGGCCTCAGAGTCAGCTTTACGCTTGCCCGAGGAAGTCTGCCCTGTCAGAGGGCACTCCTCCAGTTCGGTTGGCACCGAACCGGCTGGGCCATCCGGCCAGCGGACTTTTGGCCTCGCTCCTGAGCCTGCCAACTCTTATCCAGGGTGGCTGCAGGAAATTCTACAAATCTGGTAGTCTGAATTGAGGTGGTCGTTCCCAGACAATATACATGTGGTGTGTGGGTCAGCCTTGGCAAGTTGCTTCCACAGACACCACAGTGTCGAAACCCAGTGGGCTCGGGTTTTTTTTGTTTTCAGACATAATGCCAGCCTAACCAAAAAGTCGCCCTTTAACGGCAGTGCTGTTAAGACACCCTTGGTCGTTCCCAACTGTCATGGTCGCGGGAAAAACGTATTGAAACTGCTTTTTTTAGAACCGATAAGAACCGGAACCGCGACTCTAAAAGCCTTTAAATGCTTGATTTTTAAAGTTTTAAAAACCTGATCGGTTCAAAACCGAACTGATAAACATTTACAAGTTCCACACAGAAATAAACCTGTCTATTACTTACAAAACCACAGACAGAGCTTGGAACCGATCGGGTTTATGTGTTAAAATAATAATATTTGGGTTGAATTTAACCGAGAAACACTGTTTAAACCGAGAAATGAACCGAAGCAGGAGAAATCGGAGCTACTGTTCAGTGAGGGCGAGAGAAGAATCTGACAGTTTCAGTTTGAAACTACACAGACAGAGTTTCTAACTGAAATAAGGGCTCCAAGTTCCATGCCTGGCATGGAAGTTAACTATTTCACCTCCGGGCAGTTCTAATGGTGGGACAAAACTGCAATTGTCATAATATAGCAAGACTTCATGTTGTTTGAAGGTATCATGCTGCAAGAGCTGCTCAAGATTCACTGTTGCGGTAAGTTCCCACGCAACTGTACTCATCTTACCTCAGACACAGCTCTTGCAGCAGGTTGCCCCATTAGGGTCTGATTCCCAAGCAACGCCTGCCAGAAATTCTGGGAGGAGGAAAATAGGAAAAATGTTCCAGGTCCTGAATCTAGGACAGGAGACCCCTGCAGTGCCAGTGTCCAGCCCCACGCCGAGAGGGGCGGTCCAGGCTATAATGCCTGATAAAGGTATGCACAGAGTTCAAGTGGCTGCAGCACAAATAGCAGAGATGGACACGTTTTTAAGTGTTGCAAAGGATGTGGCCACACCCCTGGTAGAATGACCCCGACAGAACCCGAGGGCTTCTGTTTTAAATCATAAATAGTAGGATACACTGGACAAGCCAGTAGACAAAGTCTGTTTGGATACTGATTGGCCCATCATTCTCTCAGAGAAGGAAACGAAAAGCTGATCAGAACTATGAGAGGGTTTAGTTCTGTTGAGGTAATACCTCAGGCTGCAGTGAATATCCAGGTGTGAGCGAAGCCCTCCTCTATTTTGAATAACTCGGGAAATAGACCGGAAGGTCAATATCTTGGTTTAGAGTGAGGAAGATACCACCTTAGGCAAAACTTAGGGTTCGGCCCTCAGGAGACTCTGTCCCGGGTGGAAAACTAACTAAGTCTCTCTTGCACATGAGGAGCGTGAAGTTCAGAAATTCTTCTCGCTGAAGTAACAGCAACTAAAAATAACGTCTTCCACGACAGAAAACGTAGCTCGCAATCCGCGGCAGGTTCAAAGGGAGGAAGCGTGAGCTGTTCCAGGACAAAGAGCAGATCCCATGGAGGCACAGGGTCCCTAATGGGAGGCCTAAGGTGTAACACTCCCCTGCTAGGCCCCCGGTGAGGCGGCCCACTGAGCTACTGTAATGGCTCCACCGGGAGGTGATAGGCAGAAATGGCAGCAAAAGATGTACCCCATTAGAGGAGTAGGCTAGCTCCTGGAATGAAAAGGGAGAGGAGATAATCCAAACCATCTCCCACAGGACAACTTAGGGGGAAAATCACGGCACGGACCATAAACAAAACGGCGCCATTTCATGGCGTACGCCGATGCGCTGCCAGCTTGGCTGCAGAAAGAACTCTGCAACCTCTTGCGAGACCCCATGACTTGAAGATGGTTATGGTCTCTAGGAGCCAAGCATGCAGGTTCAGGAGAACGAGATCCGATGGACCAATGAACCTTTCTCCTGAGACAGTAGGTGGGAGCTGAGGGCAACGGAGCGGGGTTCCCGATAGTTGCACCAACAAAGGGAACTAGATCTGCTCAAATGAATGGGGCCACCAGATCATGAGCAGGTTCTCAAGTAGTTTGAGAAGCGAACCTTCGATCAACGTGGAAGGAGGAAAGCGAGAGGAATCTGTTCGCCCAGGAGAGGATAACGCTGCCTCGCCAGAAAACACCAGGCCCTGGATCTAGTGAGCAAAAATTGGGCAGTTTTATGCTGATGGGGATGCTAACAAGTCTAGTTCTGGAATTTAATTAAGAAATAGATCCTCTGCTACCTCTTGAAGAAGTTCCCACTGTGGGATCTCTGGCCTGGGATCGACTCAGTCCGCCTGGTCATCATGTTGTCCACCCCGGAACGTGACAGTGATCAGATTTGTGCCGTGTCCACTACTCCATTCCCACCCTCATCTCCCTGCAAGGGGGTAAGAGGTAAGCGCCTTGTTTGTTGAGGTAATACATCACCGCCGTGTTGTCTGTCAGCAGGAGAGCACACGGTGGGATTACAGACTGAAAGGCCTGCAGGGCATAGAGAACCACCCTCATCTCTAGGACATTGATATGGAGATGAGCTTCCAACGGGGTCCACTGCATTCTGTGACCTTTACCCGCCCAGGTGCCCCCATCCAAGACCTGAGGCGCCCATGGTGAGGGTTACCCGGGACGAAGCACAAACGGACGCCTTGAGACGAGTTCGGACTAGCTAACACTGCCAGTCTCGGATCACTGAGTTCGTGATCCTGACCGGATGCTGCAAGTGGTCTTGCCTTTGGTCCCATTGCACATTGAGCATCCACTGGGTTACCCGCATGTGAAGCCGCGCGAAAGGGACAGTAGGAATGGCCGCAGCCATGTGTCCGAGCAAGTGAAGGACCGACCTGGCAGGTACGATCTTGTTCGATGACAAATCCCTTATGAGGGATCTGATGCGTTCCACTCTGTCGTCCGGAAGAAAAGCTCTTCCCTGAACAGTGTCCAGTACTGCACCTATAAACTGCAGTTTCTGTGACGGTACCAGGAGAGACTTCTCGTAATTTATGAGGATGCCCAGAGATTGAAACAAATTCTGGGTGCTCTGGACCGCGAGTAATAACGCCTCTCTGGAGGCGGCCATGAGAAGCCAGTCGTCGAGGTACGGGAACACATAGTGGCCCTGCCTCCTCAGAGGTGCTGCCACGACTCCCATGCACTTGGTAAAGACCCTTGGTGCGGATGACAGTCCGAACGGAAGGGCTCAAACTGAAGGTGGTGGTCAGAAACTCGAAGCGCAGGAACCTCTGGTCGCGTGGAGCTATGGGGATATGCAGTATGCGTCCTGCATGTCTGGGAGATGCTAAAAGGCGTCTTGCTTCAGCATGGGAATAAGGCCCGGAAGAGTAACCATGCGGATGTTTTTTGTAGGCGACCGGCACATTGAGGTCGCTGAGGTCCAGAATCGATGGAGGTCCCCTGATTTCTTGGGAACCAGGAAGAAGTGGGAATAATATCCTCGTCTCCTCTGGTTCTCCGGACGTACATTTATCGCTCCTTTCCTTAGAGCCGGTACCTCTGCCAGATCAAATTTTGTGCTGACCTGATACCGGGAAAGCAAAGGAGGCCTCGAGGGTGGCTTTTCTCTACTCTATAAAGTGGCCTAGACTGACCAACTGCAGAACCCATCTGTCGGTGGTGATGGCCTGCCATCCCGGCAGGAAGTCTATAATGGCCCTCACCACGCATTTCCTGTTGATCCTGAGGCGGGGCCGTGAAGGAGTCAGGCTGTGGGCAGATGGGCCCGCTGGCTGGGTCGGGCCTAGGGGAACGCTGACCTCGGCTGGCGGGCTGTTTTCTCCTGGGTTCTACTAAAACCGAGCCCCTCTGATGTGTAGCGGAACGGGCTGCTGCCCTGTGTCCCTCATCTAATGGCTTTGGTTCCTACTAAAGGAACTGAAGCTTGGTCGGGTACATGGCTTGAACCGACCTTACCGCCTTCCCGGCCTCTTGAAGTTTGGCACGATCTTCTCAGAAGGATTACCAAATAAAACTTCTCCCAACGGAGCATCCATAATGTTTTTCTGGACATCCGGGGTGAAGCCGAGACACGTAACCAGGAGTGTCTCCGAGGCAACCCAGAAGCTGCTGCTCGGCCGATGAGTCCGCTGGAGTCGCATGCGTGCTCAAGCACTTGGGTCCCCACGCCTGAACCTCGTACGGAGGAGCTGGAGCATTCCTCCTTCTGCTCACCTTCAGGTAGCTTTCAGCCACCTCAGACCCTGTTCCACAAAGCTCTTGAACCGGAACCATGTGGTTAGGTAGTCTGTTGATCTGATGGCGCAGGTAGCGGAAGCGACGCGGCGCTGCCCAGAGCGCCCAACCGTTTGGACCTGGGTCCGTGGCAGGGTGCTCAGATGTTGCGCCTCTGTGACCGTCATGGAGGCTGTGATGACCAGAGAGTCGGCTTGAGGCTGCTGTGTCAGGTACTGGTCCTCCTTAGGATCCTTGTACAGACGACATCAGCTTTCTTTGAGCACCGCTGGGAGCGAAATGTGAGCGCTTCCACGCTGCCTTGGTGATGTCCCACGAAAACCACCCGGTGTACCACCACAGGCTGGGGTCCTTTTGCCAAAGATATTTGGCAAGGCGAGCCTCGGGTTCTAGTTCTTCTGCATCCAACCCATGTTCTCCTGGATATGCCGCATAATATCCATGAACGAAGGGTCATCCGGAGGAGATCTCGGTGTCTCCAGTGGGTCCGAGAAGGGATGGAGAGAGGAGATGGGGATCTAGAGGAGGTGTAGACTGATCCCGGTGTCCTCCGGCTGACGCATAACGCCGGTGTCTCCTGGACCTCTTGGGGCTGGGGTGATCCAGAAGAGGATTTCACGGAGGTCTCCGCTTTTTGATCTTCCCCTGGGAGAGGATCTAGGCTCCCGGGGGGGAGTTGAGCGGCCTGCCAACCCCGAGGGTGGAGGGGGGGCTGGCACCGGAGGAAGAGGAGGGGGAGGAGGAGGAAGAGTGGTGGGGGCCATGTCCCTCTTAATGGTATCCCACCAATGAGTGAAGAGATCCTTCACTTCCTACAAGAGAAAGTCCCACGACGCCCAGGCACCGGAGGGCGGTCATCGGAGCCCGCGTCAATCTGCCAGGGCCTCAGGTAAAGGCCAGGGGCTGGGAAGTCTGCACAGGCCGAATCGCCTGCCTGGTCCTCGGGCTGCGTTAAATCCTCCTCAGTCAGCGCCTCCTGACCGACGCCGGTCGGAGGTGAAGGAGCCCTCTTCTCAGGGAAGAACGGACGCCGTCCCCAACCGGCGTCTGCTGGGATGACTTTCCGACGACGGCCGCCTGGCCATGACGGCTCCAGGGAGGAAATGACGATGCGGGTTGACGCACACGGCCGAGCCGGGTGTCAGGGTCCACCGTCTCTTCAGCGTGTGAGCTCCAAAGTTTTGTGGGAGGCACAGAAGACCACGGACGCCGGGTGCCGAATGGCGGGAAACCGACTTATGATGATGGTGATGGCGCCCCTGACTTCGCCAAGGCCTTAGAAGAAGAGAGCGACTACGGCCTGGGCGGACTTGGCCTGAGAAGAAGGAGTCTTAGGTACCGCAGCCAGGAGGCTGAGAGCTGGCCTGGAAGGAGCCGGTCGGACCTAGAACGGAGCTGCGGACCCGAGGCCCTGGACGGAGACCTGGAAGGGGCCTTCTCCCTTCTTTTCTCCGCGTGCTTGTGGGATTTGGACGACGATTCCCCCTTGGAGGACATGGTTTTTAATTTCTCCTCCAACAAAAAAGCCTGGAGAGCCTTCTGGCGTCGGATCCTGGTTCGGCTGTTAAACCCCTGGCAGAACGAACAGGCCCGGGTATCGTGGTCTGGGCCCAGGCACCTGACGCAGGCCGTGTGAGGGTCCTTGAAGGGGATCTGTTTCCCGCAAGCACACTTGGAGGGATGACCGGAGGACGGAGAGGACATCAGCAAAAATCTTGCTTGAAGAAAAAGGAATTCCTGGAGGAAAGCTCTGTAACCACGCGTCGCACGCTAGACTGACAACCGAAGGGTCGAGACATGCAAGTCGACGGCGAGAAAGAACTGGGGAATCTGTCGGGACAGCCCCCTTATGTATCACGCCTGACGTCGGAGGCGGGACCGACGTCGGGGGCGGTCCCCGCTGAAGATAGCTAGCTAGAATTTTTCCGTGGGGTCCTGACGCCTGCCGGCTTCAGTCCTAATGGTGTAACCTGCTGCAAGAGCTGTGTCTCGAAGTAAGATATCATAGTGACAGTGTTCATGAGCAGATGTCACAGAATGCCTGTGTTGAAAATCTGGTGAAATAATACCACTAAATGGCTGCGGTACAAGCATGTGTTACGCAGTTTCCACGTACGTTCAGAACTTTGAGCATTTTTAATATTTTCACTACAGATTTTCAGCATTGCCATCTCTTCACACCTCCCTATGAATGGTACAGCTGTCATTCTTCACATCCTGCCTGATCTGTTTTTTCGCACATCTGGTGCAGAATGGCACGGGTTGCTGTGGGAACTTGAAGTTGAGGACACATTAACAAAATCGCAGTGCCACTGTTCATGAGAAGAAGTCCCAAATGCTTTAATGAGGTGGGGGTCGCAAAAAGGCCATGCTGAAAATTTGTAGTGCAAATACCAACACACGCCCGGGGCGTTAGGGTTTCTAACCATAACTTCTCACCCTATACAGACTGACAGGCATCAGAGGTGTGACTCTGGATCGCTGGCTGTAATGCTCATGCCATTCCACCCCCAATCCTGAAGCCAGTGACAGGTATTGAGATATGCCTTGCACTCTTCAGCCCCAGACTTCACCCCATTCTCCTATACTACACCCATTTCAGTGTATGTCCTTATGAAATGGGGTTACTGTGAAGCCATATACCCCAAGGCACACGTCAACACTTGTCGGTGTCTACAGGATAGGGTGAGGTGAAATGCTGTGAGCATTATGGGCAACGACCCACAGGCACACACCAATGCCTGTCCATCTCTGCAGGGTGGAGGTGGGATTAGCATGAGTTCAGTACTTCACTGCCACTCCTATTCTGAATCTGTCTAACTCCTGCACATCCAATGCTAATATCAGCAAGAAAACATTCGGCAATGACAAATGCTATTTGCCGGGCTACTTGCAAGATCACCTTCGACCCTACCGCCCTCTCCACCCAATCCGCTCTGCCGACGAGGGATTGCTAGAGATTCCCAGGGGTTTGTTTTCAGTCACCTGGGGCCAGAGCTTTTTCCTTCATGGCCCCAACCCTGTGGAATTCTCTACCTCGTCGGATTAGAGAGTGCCTGTCCACAGAGCCATTCAAGGCATCTCTGAAGAGCTATTTATTTGAACTAGCCTATGAATAAGTCATCCTGCTGCCTTTTGTTTTTATATTTGTATTTATTGTGATGGATGTTATTTTGTTATGTATCTGCGCTTTGATATTTTGAAAAGCGTATCACAAATAAATTTTGATTTGATGATTTGATTGATTAAAGAGGAACTTTGTTTTCAAAAGTTTTCTCAGGTTCCCAACAAAAAAAATACTGTTTTATTTGTACCCTGTGTAAGGTTATACATAATAACAGATAAAGGCATCCCGTACTTCTGATGCTTTGTGAAGCTGTACAGCATTTTATTTTGCATTATATGTTATTTGTTCTGTACAAGAGGAGCATGACCCAAAAAATCTGTTCCTCTAGCTTTAGCTCATCCGTGTGTGATTTAACTGAATTTCATCAGAATACTGAAGTTTAGAGTTTTCCTTTGCTGCCTTTTTAAAACTGTCAGTATTTTGCTGCTATTAATTTGAGCAGTAAACCAAATTATTTGTCATTTATTCTAACTGTAAGGGCTATAAACATATACTGTGCTCCACTGGAAGGCTGAGAATCTCCTCTTCAACAATATAAACTATTTGTTTCTAGCACATCCCATTATGGAAGAAACAGACCCATTATCAATGTTCTATTTTTTCTCAGAAATGTTAGTTAGTGAAAGCAGCTATCCAGCAGTTATTCATTTTCTTGCAACATCTCCCCCCAAATAGCCTGGACCTGATAGTCAAAGGTTAGCACATCCACTAAAAGGGTTAGTGGATGGGCTAACACGGGTTTGTATGAGCACTCCCAGTCATCCCACATTCAGAAGCTATAGGAGAGCCCAGCAAACCCAAGAGTGCCAATTAACTAACAAACCACTAGGCCTATGAAAAAGAGGGTGTCCCCTCATGCATATCGATACACCGGTATTGTCAATATTTTGTGGCAGAGGTAAATGACCAAATGGTGCTGTTTACCACTGCTGAAAACCACATCTTAACTGGACACTAAGCCCATGCGAAGGTAGGGTGACTGTGACCATTTCACCCCCCGGGCGCACAGGTTTTACACAGTAAAAGTACGTGGTGTCCAGTGATCCCCCACCCTGAGCACCCTTTTCAACAGAGTATTCCTAACCTAGTGCCTAACAGTAACTCCTGATCACCTGTGTTATGCTTTAGAACTATGCCCTGGTGGTCTACACATGCTCACTGACAGCTTATGCAGCGTCTGGCCAAGGAGGTGACAGGTGGGCTGTGCCAGTCACTGTATCAAGCTTGGATGATCACCAGCCACCTGGGTAAAGGGCGTTTGTTACTGCACTGTGTGAGTGGGCAAGTCAGGTGGGCTGACACTTGACTACCACTGCTTCATTAGAAATGTGTAAATATGTGATCAGGGGGCAGGAGAAGAAACCACTGGACTCTAAGGCATCTTCACGTTTATGAAAGAGGTGAACAGCAGGTGGGGAGATGCACTAAACCTCCGGGGCATAGTTATAAATCATGACATGGGTGATGGGGGGGGTTACATCTAGACACCTGGGCATAAATATTCTGCAGACAGGTTTGCTCAGGGTGTGGGGGGCACCACTAGACACTAGGGCAACTTTACTGTGTTGAAATGGTTGCTTGGGAATGGTGGTTGCAATACAGCCACACTGCCTTCAAGAGTGTGGGGCAGCAGGTTTAACACCCAGTTAAGAGGTGGTTTGCAGCAGCAGTAAAGAACACCACCTGGGGGCTGGTTGCCACTGCCACAAACTTTTGAAAAGATGCAGGTGTGCCACAGTACATGAAGGGACCCTCTCATTTGCATAGGCACAGTGGTATGTTAGCACTTTGGTGCTGCCAGGTTTGAAAGGCACTCCCACGGCTTCTGAATATGGGTTGGCCAGGAGTGCTCACAAACCCATGTTAGCATAACAACTAACCCTGTTATCAGGTGCACTAACCTTTGAATATCAAGCCAGGATATCTGGGGAGAAATGGAAGAAAACATTACTCACCATAGCAATGTTGTTTCTTCTAATGGAGTCTTGCTGCATTCAGACATAATGCAGTTAGCCCCAGCACTTGAACTGCCCCGGAGAGGAAAGAGTTAACTCTATGCAAAAGCATAGAACGTTGAGCTCGGTTTTCAAACCTCTGTCGGTGGTACTTACTAGTGTAACCGTCAGATTCTTACGCGCTAACTAGTAACTAAAGTATGGAAATTGCTCAAATATAGCCAAAGGGCGAAATATATCTTCTTGGGCCCCAAAACACTCAAGTCGAGAACCCAATCTACCCCACCCAAGAGAGAGGGTACAAGGTACACACCTGAGATACAACACTGTACCTGCCAGCCCACTTTCCAAAACCAGGTTCTGAGAGGGGAGGCGGAGGGGAGGTCTGAATACAGCAAGACTCCTTTAGAAGAAACAACATTACTGTGGTGAGTAATTTTTTCTTCAAACAACATGAAGTCTTGCTGTATTCAGACATAATGAAGACTACCAAGCAGTTCCCTATGGAGGAGGGAATGCAGAACCTATTTTGGGAAGAGGCTCTGCAGTACTGCTGTACCAAACCTAGTATTACTCCTAGCCTGGAGGTCCAGGGAGTAATACTTGGTGAAAGTATGTACTGTTTTCCAGGTAGCTACTTTACAGATGTCTAACAAAGGTATATCTCTGGCTTCAGCTAGAGAAGCACCTGTACCCCTGGCCGAGTGAGCCCTCAGGCCTGAAGGGGGCGTCTTACCCAACATGTCATAACAAAATTGTATACAAGAAACAATCCACCTGGCAATAGTTCTCATAGTGGCAGGCTTACCTGTTCCCACTTCACCATAAGTGAGAAACAATTGAAGACAGTCATTTCTATGTGCCTTAGTATGCTCAATGTAGTAGCTAAGGGCCCTCTTAACGTCCAGACTGTGTAACCTTCTTTCACCTGAAGAAGAATGGTCAGTGAAAAATACAGGGAGAGATACAGACTGGTTCAGATGAAAATCTGAAACCACTTTGGGCAAGAACCTCCTATTGGTTCTGAGGACTACTTTGTCCCTATGGAAGGAGATGAAGTCAGGTTCCACTGACAGAGCCTGTAACTTACTAATCCGCCTGGCAGAAGTAATAGCTACCAGGAACACAGTTTTCCAGATCAAGTACTTCAACTCGGCCGAAGCCAGAGGGTCAAAGGGTGGCTGCATTAGCTGAGCTATGCAGACATTAAGATCCCAAGGGAGCTCCCTAAAGGGAGGGTTAATGTGAACTAGACCTTTGAAAATCTTTCTAAAAACAGGATGAGATGCCAGGGAAGAGCCCTTCCCTGTTGAGAGGAATGCAGAGACAGCTGCTAGATGAACCTTCAGAGTAGCAGGCATAAGGCCTAAACCAGTGAGATGAACTAGATAGTCTAAGGTTGTGGAAATGTCTGCAGAATCAGGCAGGATACTTTCCTGAGAGCACCAAATACTGAACCTTTTCCATTTGGAGTTGTAAGTTTTTCTAGTGGAAGGTTTCCTAGAGACCTTCAGAATAGCCAGAACTCCCTGAGAAAGATGTAGAGCTGCATATTCTAACTCTTCAAAAGCCAGGCCTTGACATGGAGAGACTGGAGATTGGGGTACCAGATCCGCCCCTGAGAGGACAGGAGATCGTATGTCCTGGGAAGAGACAGGGGATGTGACACTGACAAGGACAGCAGTAGAGGATACCAAGGCTGTCTGGCCCAATCTGGAGCCACCAGTATCACTGTGCAGGGTTGAGTCCTGATCTTGATCAGAATTCTGAACAGCAGAGGGAAGGGAGGGAAGGCATAGAGAAACCTGCCCTTCTAGTCCAAAAAAAGAGCATCCTGGGGAACCGTCCCCAGGACTGGAGGTCTGCAACAAAACAGAGGAAGTTGATGATTGTCCGGTGCTGCAAAGAGATCTATCTCTGAATTGCCCCACCAGGAGAAAATAACCTTCAGTATGTGAGGATCCAGGGACCAGTCTTGATGTCCCTGTGAAATTCTGCTCAGAGCATCTGCTAGTATGTTGTCCTTCCCCGGAAGGTGAACTGCTACCAGAAAAGTCTGAAGAGAATAGGCCAGAGACCACAGCTTAATGGCTTCTGTGCACAAGGCCGAGGACCGAGTGCCTCCCTGCTTGTTGATGTACCACATTGTAGTGGTGGTGTCCATTCTGACTTGGACCACCTTGCTCTTGACTGAATCTGAGAAGCTCTGCAGGGCTAGGAAAACTGCCCTGAGTTCCAGGAGACTGATATGAAGGAGAGACTCCTGTGGATACCAGAGTCCTGGAGCTGTCAGGGCTCCCAGGGGGCTCTCCACCCTAGGAGAGAAGCATCCGTAGTTAAAACTACTGATGGAACTTAAGAGGGAAATGGAACCCCTTGTCTGAGGTTGTCTAGGTCCAGCCACCACTGGAGAGCTTGTACCAGAGTCTGAGTCACTGGAATCAGTTTGGTAAGTGAATCCTTCTTTTGAGACCAAAAAGACCTCAGATGAAACTGAATGTCCCTCATCTGGAACCTTGCTCCCTGCACCACTGCCGTGGAAGCTGCCATGTGGCCCAGGAGCTGGAGGAACTGTCTTGCTGGGCGGGAGCCCTGAGGTCGAAAGGAGGAAGCGAAATCCACTAGAGCCTTTACCCTTGACAGGGGAAGGAAGGCTTTTGCTTGTACAGTGTCCGACTCTATGCCTATAAAGGTGAGAAGTTGAACTGGTTCGAGTACAGACTTTGGAAGACTGAGAAGAAAACCCAAGGAGCTGAGTAGGTCCTGGGTAGTTTGAAGAGCTGACTTGATCTGTAAATGAGACTGAGCCACTAACAGCCAGTTGTCCAGATATGGAAAGATGGTGATACCTTGTCTTCTGAGGTAAGCCACCACTACTGCAAGGCACTTTGTGAACACCCTTGGAGCTGATGTTAGACCGAATGGCATGGCTCTGAATTGGTAATGGCCTGAAGACAACTCGAACCTGAGGTATTTTCTTTTTTTCTTGTTACTTAAATTTTTATTGGTGCACAGTAACATTACATCAAAATACATGGGTACAGCCATAACTGACTATTGTCACCATTGTCACAATCTTAACTGAGTACAGTTGATCATACATTGTCAACATGGCTATAGGAATCAATATTATAGCTTATAAACTATGTTTTATGGGTAGAAAGAACCGAGGTAGCCAAGCCAACTGTCCCTTTCAAGAAGATGTCCATGCGTTCCGTTGTTATCTCTTCTCTATTTTCATGTAGTTAATTCTGTTGTTTAGCACTTAATTGTTTCTGGCTCCCCTATTTTCTCCTCCCCCTTGATTTTTGATTCCTCCTCAGTCTAAATAGTCTTTAACTTCCAATATTTCCAAATGGCTGTGCAGACATAATGATTTCCATCATGCCAAAATCATTCAACTGTACTAAATAAATGGGAAAGAAAAATCAATAATCAAACCACTTGGTGGGCAGTGTGTGCGCAGCGAGCTTATTAGTCTATCTCCTCCTGTATGGGTCGAGACCTTTGCTTCAGCCTACTCCTTCCACTCAGGGTTTGTGAGCCAAAGAGTAAGAAAGCAGGACAGATTTGGGGCCTTAGCCCTCTAGGAGGTGCTGCCCTATCTGCATGCCCTATCTGCATGCATCTCTCTGGACTGCGGGATGAGGTAGCCAGACTCAGAGCGGAAGTAAACTGGGTCAGGAGTACCATCACCCCTATCCAGGGACCACCCAGTCCAATGCAACTGCCTCAAAGGATGCCGAGAACGAGGAGCACTTGGATGACAGTGGGCTCAGGGAGGGTTAGAGCAGTCAGGCAGAGGCACATCCCAGATCCTATTCCACTCAAGAACTCATATGCCACACTGGCAAATGAGGACAACCAAATAGAGGTACCTAGAGAAGTGGAAGGAAAGGATGTGGAGGTTAGCCAAGGAGGTGACCTCAGCGGGAAAGCAGTGGACCTCAGAGGAGGAGGAAGCGAATCCTGGTGGGGGACTCCATCATAAGAGGGATCCAGCTAGGAACACAGGAGGGGAGGACAGGAGGTGAGGTGCTCACCAGGTGCCACGGCATGGAGGGATGGAAGGAAGATCCTGGGGATCACTGGGAAGGCAAGACGGGAGGGTGAGCTGGATGTCATTATCCACCTAGGTACTAATGACCTGGCAAATGGGGAGCCAAAGGAAGTTCAGGAAGAGATTAGGAAACTGGGGAGGGGTCTCAAGCAAGTAGCTACTTCTGTCACTTTCTCAGAAGAACTACCTGTGAGAGGCAAGGGAGAGCATAGGAGTGCATGCACCAGGAACTTTAACTCATGGTTGAAGAACTGGTGCTGTGAGGAAGGGTTTGGATTCATTGGTGACTGGGGACCCACCTGGAGGGATGGAGGTTTGTTCAAGCCTGACGGCCTGCATCCATCCTGGAGGGGAATCCAAGCACTCAATGATAAGTTTAAATGCTACATTGACTAGCATTTAAACTAGCAAAGGGGAGTGGCAGGCCAGCAAGGAGGGTACCTACTTGCTCACCCCCCACAGCTAGCAGTGGAACCAGTGAACCAGAGGAGTGGCTATCTCTGCAAAGCAGTGTGCAAAAGATGGAGATTAGTGCCCAAGAGGTGGATAAGCAGAAAAGGGGCAACATTCAGCAGAAGGGCAGGCAGCAAGGAGAACCAGGGATAAATGACAACCAAGGAAGGGCTGGAGTAGAACAGTGAAACAGTCTAGGGAGGTCAAATCATGGAAAGCCATGTGTGCAAATGCCAGGAGCCTTAGCAACAAGATGGAAGATCTGGAGGCTGTCATGGTACAGTCAGACCTGGACATGTGGCATCACTGAAACCTGGTGTAATGATAACCATGACTGGAGATGGCCATACCTGGCTACAACATATTCAGAAGAGACAGAGCAGGCAGGAAGGGAGGAGGAGGGCACTGTATGTGAAAAATGACATAAGGGCCACAGAGATCCAGGAGGAACAAAATGGGGAGAGATACTGTGGGTTAAGCTGGAAAGGAAAATGGGGACAGCCATCCACAGGTGGTCTATAGACCACCAGCCCAGGAGGAAGAAACAGATAGGGAACTGATGCTAGCCATCCAAAGGATGGCAGACAAGGTGAGGTAGTACTGGTTGGAGACTCAATTCCAGACGTGGACTGGAGCATTCCAGCAGCAGCATCAACTAGGAGCAGATTTATCCTGGACTCTTCAGGGTGCCTTCCTCAAGCAACTGGTCATGGAACCAACTCGGCAGAAGGCAATACTGGACCTTGTGCTCACAAAAGGACAGTGTGATGGGGTAAACAGTGGGGAGCACTGGGAAACAGTGATCACTAGTCATTGTGGTTTGAAATCACAGAAAGAGCAGAACCAAACCACACAAAAACATGTATCCTGGATTGTAGGGGGGCAGACTTTGGGAAAATGGGAGATACTTGAAAGAGGCATTAAGGGGAATGGGACAGGAATCAGGGGTTGAGGAACAGTGGGCAGTATTTAAAATGGGGATTACAAGAACAACAGAATTATGCATTAAGCAGGTTAGCAAGAGGAAAAGGAAGAGGAGACCATTATGGTTTTCCAAAGAGGTAGCAAAGAAAGTGAAAGCCAAAAGATTGCATTCAGGCAGTACAAAAGACACAGGCAGAAGGGGATAGGGAGAAGTACCAGGAGAAGCAAAGGGAGGCAGGGAGGTTGCAAGGGAAGCCAAAGCTCAGACAGAAGAACATATTGCAAAAATCAGTGGGTAGGGGACAAACCTTTTACAGGTACATAAGTGAAAAAGAAAGACAAAGGGAGGGATAGTGAGACTGAAGGGGAGGATGGGGCCTCGTGGAGGATGACAACAGTAAAGCTGACATATTGAACAGGTATTTTTGCTCAGTCTTTACTGAGGAAGAGGAAGGTAATGGGTCTGAAGGGAGTACAAGGGTGAGAATGGTGCAGAATGGACACAAGTCCCTTTACACGAAAGGGGTCCTGAAGGAACTGGAAGTAATAAGAGTTGATAAAGCAATGGGGCCAGATGGGTGCACCCCAGGGTCCTTAAAGAACTAAGAGAGGTGGTGGCTGAACCTCTGGCTATCCTGTTTAGCCGATCACTGGAAACAGGGGAGGTACCCAAAGACTGGAGGACAGCAGATGTAGTCCCCTTATACAAAAGTGGGAACAGAGAGGAAGCAGGGAACTACAGACCAGTCAACCTCACCTCGGTAGTGGGGAAGATCATGGAAGCACTACTGAAGGAGAGATTGGTGGAACATCTGGTTGTCAATGGACTACAGGACCCAAGGCAGCAGATTTCACCAGGGAGTTTTATGTCAGACCAACCTCATGGAATTTTTGGACTGGGTGACTAGGAGGTGGATCAGGGAGGCAGTGGACATGGCCTATCTGGACTTCAGCAAGGCCTTGACACTGTGCCACATAGAAGACTATTACACAAACTGGGGAATATGGGTGTGGGCAGGACAGTAGTGTGGTGGGTAGGTAACTGGCTGGGTGGCAGGACACAGAGGGTGGTGGTAAATGGCTGTCACCCACAGAGGGAAGAGTGACCAGTGGGGTACCACAGGGATCAGTGCTGGGACCGGTACTATTCAACATCTTCATCAGTGACATTACAGGGACCTAGAAGGCAGAATTTCACTGTTCGCTGATGACACAAAGCTCTGTAACAGAGTAGACACACCACAGGGTGTAGACAGAATGAGAAGGACCTGCAGAAACTTGAAGAATGGTCAGGGTTTGGCAGTTGAAATTCAATGCAAAGAAGTGCAAGATAATGCATATAAGGCACAAAACCCTGGCACAATATATCAGTTGGGGGGTGAGGATATAGCATGCACCAAGCAGGAAAGGGATCTTGGGGTTGTCATCTCTGATGGCCTCAAGGTAGAGAAACAGTGTGACAAGGCAGCAGGTAAAGCAAATAGGATGCTGGGATGTATAGGCAGGAGCATCACCAGCAGGAAAAGGGAGGTCATAATTCCGCTATACAAGACACTAGTGAGGCCCCACCTGGAAGGGAGGCAGTATAGCGCAGTGGTCTAAGGCTCTGAGCTGCAAATTTGGTGACATCCAGCAGACCAGACCTGGGTTTGAATCCCACAGCGTCCACTTGCATACTGTGTGACCCTGAGCAAGTCACTTAACCTCCTTGTGCTCCCAGGTCGCTCCTGTAAAAAAGCTTTCAGCTTAGTGTGCTATACCTGGTTAAACAACTAAATAAAAAAAAAAACTAAATAAAGTACAGTGTACAGTTCTGGAGACCATACCTACGTAAGGACATAGACAGGGTAGAGAAGGTTCAGAGGAGGGCAACAAAGATGGTGCATGGATTGCATCACAAGTCCTATAAAGACAGGTTGAAGGAACTGAACATGTACTCCCTGGAGGAGAGGAGGGAGAGAGGATATGATAGAGACATAAGTATCTACAGGGAGGAACAGGGGCAGGAAAACACTATTTTTAAGCTAAAAGATGTTCCAGGACAAGAGGGCATGGATGAAGTTGGAGGGAGGACTATTCAGAGGAAACATGAGAAAGAATTTCTTCACAGAACGGTGATGGACAAGTGGAACACCCTGCCAGAAGAAGTGGTGGGGGCTGAAACAATCACGGGATTTAAGAATGCATGGGATAGACATAAAGGAATTCTGGAGGTCAGGGGTAAGGGGCAACAGACTTCTAGGAAAACAAACTGAACTTACAAGCTCAAATAGGCAGACTGGGTGGGCCATAGGCCTTTATCTGCCGACACTGTCTATGTATCTATGTATCTATGAGGTCAATGTGTGACCTTTCGCATGCCAGACATTCCATATCAAATTCAATCTTTCTATGTTGAGCCTCAAGGCTGCTGTAATCCTTTCCAATTTTTCTAACTCATTTACTTTATCTCTCCAGGTCAGGATAGTCGTCAGTTTTACAGATCACCAGCAAAGTGTAATGCATTTTAAAGCTGCCAGCCTGAAGATGTGATATAGTCTCCTCCGAGGTCAAGGTAGTCTCAGGAACTCATTACTCGGGAAACCCAAGCCTAGGGCCTCAAATGTTCCTGGGAGGTGGACCTCCAGAACATTCTGGATCTGTTTATGTGCTTGTCGCCAGAAACCCTCTAATTCCGGGCATCCCCAGAAGATATGAAAATGTGAACCGATTCCTCCACATTCCCTCCAGCATCGATTTATGTTATCCGAGTGAAAGTGTTGTGTGACTGTGGGGGTTCTAAAAAAGCGCATTCCAGTGGTCTTCACCCCAGGAGGGCGAGGCTGTAATTCGCCATCCCTGGGCAATAACCTTCTGCCATTCAGAGCTCTCTAACTGTGTACCTGAGTCCCCCTCCCATCTATGCCTAACTAGCTTGACTGGTCCTGAATACAGGTCTGTCATTAACCTATAAGTCTGGGAGATATGTTTCATCTTAGCACTTAGAGTGATCCAACTATAGAAAAGTTGCTCCAATTCTGTTGAGGGTCTTAATAGTTGCTGTACATGTGGAGGTTGGTATATGAAATGTCTTGCTTGTAAGAATCTAAAATGATCTTTCTTTCTGAGTCCATATTTCTGTTTTAGTTTCTGAAATGTAGTACAAATCTCACCCTCCAGCAGGTGAGTAAACCTTGTAAGTCCTTGGTGTTCCCAAAAATGGTATCCTCATCTAAACTAGGAGGGCTAAAATCTCGTGGTGACTATGAGAGATAGGGGACCTAGTCCTCCCGAACCTTTAGTCATCTCCAGAGAGCCAGCAAGGCTTGCAGGGTATACCTAGTCCACGGGTTGCATACCCTACGGACCACGCTTGAGGAAACAGCAGCAGTTGGCAGGGTCCAGAGAGGTAGTTTGTGTGCCTGTTCTAGCTCCATTAGGAACCATCTATTGTTCACCATCTGTTTCATCCAGGCATACAGCCAGGGGGCCTGTGCCGCTAAATAGTAGTCTCTAATGTTCGGTAGACCTAATCCCCCTTGTTCCCGCCTGGTACAAAGGAGTGCCTTTCTTAGTCTGGGCTTTTTACCAAGCCATATAAAATGTGTTATAAGGCATTCTAATTCCCTTAAGTACAATTTAGGGGGGGCAATAGGTATTGTCTGGAATAAAAACAATAAGCGTGGTAACACGTTCATTTTGATAGAGTGTACCCTCCCTAAAAGAGACATCGGAAGCAGTCTCCATCTCCCTAGATCCTGTCTAATAGCATCTCGTAGTCTGGGATAGTTTGCCAAAAAAAGCTGGGAAGTGTCTACCGGGACTCTTATTCCCAAATATCTAATGATGTTGTTCGGCGTCCAAGCAAACTGAAAATTAGTTTGCAACTCAGGTGGGAGAAGCCCACTAAGCCTCAGAGCTTCAGATTTTGAGGGGTTAATTTTGTATCCTACTATTTGTTGGAATTGGTCTAAGATTTGTGTGAGGGGAGAAAGCGAGCTAGCTGGGTCCCCAAGGTAGATAAGTGCGTCATCAGCATATAGGGAAAGTTTATGGATCTGACAGCCCACTTTTATACCCACTATTCGAGAATCCTGTCTAATTTGCTCCGCTAAAGGCTCCAAAGAGAGAGCAAATAACAGTGGGGAGAGTGGGCATCCTTGGCGGGTCCCCCTAAATAGGGGGAATCTGTCTGACAGCATCCATTCACATTAATCACCCCCTCTGGCTGAGAGTATAGTGCCGCTACAGCACCTATAAAGTTATCTCCTAGATTAAACTTCTTAAGAACTGATTGGAGGAAAACCCAGTCAACCCTGTCGAATGCCTTTTCAAGATTGATACTTATTGCCAGGCTGAGGGATGTAACTGTTTTCTGGGAAGAGATTATATTTAGGAGACGTCTAATGTTATCCTGTAGAAATCTTCCGGATATGAAACCGGATTGATCCGGGTGTATGAGATCCCCAATAACCATTTGAAGCCTCTGAGCCAGTATACCCGTGAATAATTTTAGATCTGTATTTAACAGGGAAATGGGTCAATACGATTCATATTCCTCGGGTGGTTTGTCTGATTTTAACAGTACCGACATCTTCGCATAATTCCACGATGGAGGAATCGGTAGGCCCCCTACCAGGACAGCGTTAAACGTCTCCAATGAAATCGGGAGGAGGTCTATCTGGAAGGTCTTATAAAATTCTCCGGGGTACCCATCCATTCCCAGAGCCTTTGTATTTTTAAGTAAGGAAATTTGCTTTTTAAGTTCTTGCATAGTAATCGGGCCCCCCAACTTCTCCCTTCCTAACTGATCTAAGGCCGGGAGGTGAATCCCTCTCAAATACTGGGCAATGTTGACCTCATGGTCTGGGCATCTCTCCACAGTGTAAAGCCTCTGGTAGAAGTCGGCGAAACATTTTGTTATGTCTGCTTGGGATGTGACCAGACGGTGGTCTGTCCCTTTTCTAAGTTTTAGTACTGCCCTCGATGCTGCCTCCTTACGTAACTGTGATACTAATAGCTTTCCCGCCCTGTTGCCTTTCTCGTAATATAACTGTCTGGCATACCTACAACTAGCTTCTATACGATGGTTTACTAATTGTGTTAACTTTTCTCTTGCCTCCTGTAACTTCTGTTTTGTCTCTGCCAGATTATCCCGCTTATGCTTAGTTTCCAACTCTGATATTATCCTTTCTAGCTTTATCTGTTCCTCTTTTCTATCCCTATTAACTTTAGATGCATAGGCAATGATTTTGCCCCTTATAAATGCTTTCAGAGTATCCCAATATATTGTAGGAGAAGTATCCTCTGGGTTATTGAACTTCTGAAATTGTTTAATCTCTGTACTTATTGTTTTAAATTCCTCCTTATTAATGAGACTCAGATTTAGTTTCCACGTCTGGTTTGTGGCTCCCAGCCGTAGCTTAAGCAATACCGGGGCATGGTCTGATAGCGTAAAACTGCCTATTCGGGCTGAATTTAATGCCCATGTCCAATTTGTGGGGACCAGCAGAAGATCAAGCCTGCTGTAACCTAAATGTCTAGGTGAGTAAAGCGAGTAGTCCCTCATAGTAGGGTGCAGGAACCTCCATGCATCTGTCATACCTTGCTCATGCATGAGTTTGTGAAGTGTTGCAGATGCCTTGGATCTTCTCCCCGGCTGTGTCCCTGATTTGTCTAGACGGGGGCATAAAATTGTATTGAAATCCCCTCCTACTATCCTGAGACCTGAGTCGAGCCCAGAGAATGCCGATAGCATCTTAGTTAAAAAGACTGACCTGGGGTTCTCCTCATTAGGAGCGTATATGTTAAGGAGCGTATATGTTAAGGATGCTACACTTGTGAGTGCCCAGATCAGCCTCTATGTATACATATCTTCCCTCAGGGTCGGACCTCACCAATGTCTCCTTAAAGGGGAGATTTCTCCTTATTAATATATCTACCCCTTGTTTGTGTGGGTTCAATTGGCAGGAAGACGAGAAAATATGTCCCACCCATGCCCTCTTTAATTTGGAATGTTCTAATTGTGTTAAATGGGTCTCTTGGAGTAAGGCAATATCTGCTTTAAAATCTCTCAATTCTCTCAAAACCCTCGCCCTTTTAATAGGGCGTCCCAGGCCTCTTACTTTGTATGTAACTATTTGAATATCACCCATATTCCATTAATCATAAAGAAAGGTATGGTCCGACCTCCAGGGGAGGCCCCCCCCTTAAGACTACATCTGACGCACACACTGCCCTTACCAAAAAACAAAAAAAAAATATCACATTTCCAAACCCTTTCACAATTATATACAATTTGACAGATTTTGTTTCTCTGTCACGCTGTGCATTTTTTAGATGCATTGTGTACTTCAAGGTGATCTTTAGATGGTACAGTAAGATCAGAAAAAGATCTATATAACCCTAAAAAGGTCTCTCCTTTACTATAGTGGCAGAACGGGAGACCTTAGGGAGACAGTGTTTTGTACTCCCTGGCTAACCACACTTCCTCACAGTGGTCAGTAGGGTGATTCGCTGAGCTTAAAGGTGTGGGGTGTTCTACTTCACCCTTCACAGGTCTAAGGCTCTGGTTGTCCTAGGCTTTGACATCCTATTGGCCTGTCCGACAAAATCTTAATTTTATACCTTGAACAAGGTCCGGTATCTTGGGGAGGAGTAGGGAAAAGGGGGGAGGAAAGAGAAGGGAAGAACCGGAGAGGGGCAGAGTTCAACCCACGTGAGCCCTCACAGGCCTCTGAGTATGCATGCCACTGCTTCATACCTCAGAGGTATATTCTCCCCGAGTTAGGTTAGAAGTTATAGCTGCTTAAGGATTATTTGGTTACATACCCTGTTACTTCCTCCTCCCGCCAACCAGGCTCTCAGACTTTATCCTGGGCACGTCTTAATGTTCCAGCTTTTATACTTTCCCTCAGGACTTAAGATTTTACTATCCATTATTGTAGTCCAGGCTAGCGGATCTCTACAAAATAGAAAGTCCCCCAGAGTTGTTCAGCCATGCTTCAGCCTGCTCCCATGTTGTTTTGGGGTTGCATCTGGAATTCCGCCGTCGTAGCTGCCTTCTCGGCTGGTGCTGGATTGGATCTGACTGCCCTGCGGACCTTTTGCCACACTTCTGCACTTTGAGCTTCAGCTTTCCTTCCTGCGGTTAACTGCCAGGTCAGGACCTCCAGCTCCTGTCTTGGAAAGCGATACTGCAGCTCGTCTAGCTGGATCCCGTGGTCTGTCAGGAAATCCTTCACTTCTACAATGTCTGCAAAGCACTTCACTACCCCTTCACTTGTTTTCACCCGAAGTCGGGCTGGATAGTCCAGGTAAACTCTCATCCCTTTCTGCCTTAGGGTTTTCATGGCAGTTAGTATCAGTCGCCGTTGTAATGATGTTGATGCTGCAAAATCATGGTCGAAATACAGACGTTGGTCTCCAAATATAACCTCCTTATGTCCCCAGGCCGTTTTCAGGACTTTTTCTTTTACTCTGAAGTCTAGAAATGCCATAATTATCGATCTCGGTCTGGCGTTGGCATTTGTTGGTGGGGGTGTAAGTGCTCTGTGGGCCCAAATTATGCCCAGTGGTTCCTCCTTGGGCCAACCTAACAGCTCCCGCAGTAGGCTCTCCATAAAGAGTGTCATGTCCCCCGACTCTGTTTTTTCTAGGAGTCCGTAAACTCTGATATTATTTAGTTGGTGCCTGTTTTCAAGTTCCTCCAGCCTTTTATTTAATTGTACTTCTCTGTAGTGAAGGTTTAGCAATGCGGAGTTATGCACATCAGTTTCATTGCAATATTCCGTCAGGCAGGCCTCAACTGCTCCCACGCGCCTTTCGACTACCCTGAGGTCTCTTTTTGTATCAGCCACAGCTGTTTCAATACGTCTCAATGTTTCACCGATTATGCTTAGCTGGATGCAAATTGTTTAGAAGTAATGGTAAATTGTGTCTCCTTGTCACCAACCTCTATAGGTTCCGATTCGGGTGTAGTCATTTCGCTCTGTGAGCCCTGTTCGATTGCTAGCGGGGGCTGCCAGGCTAGGGTCCGCTGATTCAGCTCTTTGCATGCTCTTGGCACTTCAAATTCTTTCAGTTTTTGTCTTGTTGCCATATGTAGGCTAGCTTTTTCGGGTTTTCTTTTTGGATGCCAGGATGGCTTAGGATTTTGTCAAGTCAGACAGAGCTTCAGCTTCAAGCAACCATTAGCAGCGCTTGCATCACCGGAAGTCCCCGAACCTGAGGTATTTTCTGTGGGATCACCTGATAGGAATATGGAAGTAGGCATCCTTGAGGTCCAGAGATGCTAGCCAATCTCCTGGCCTTAGAGAGGGAAAGATTATTCCCAGAGTTACCATTTTGAATATAGGCTTTGAAATGTGTTTGTTCAGATACCTTAGGTCTAGGATGGGTCACCACTCCCCTGTTTTCTTTGGGGTAAGAAAGTACCTGGAATACAGTCCTTTCCCCTTGTGCTGAGTAGGAACCTTGTCTATAGCTCTGAGAGCTAGAAGAGAGGAAACCTCTGCCTCTAGGGCAAGGGTTTCTGAGACTGATACAGGTGGAAAAGACTTGGCCCTTATTTTTGGAAATTTTTTGAAGTTGAGGGCCAGTCCCTGGCTTACTACTTCCAGGACCCACTTGTCTGTTGTCACAGACTTCCAGGCCTGGAAGTAGTAAGCCAGCCTGCCTTCTACTGGAAATGGGGAGTCGACCCGGGCTGACACATCAGGGTGTCTGCTTGGCAGGAGCCTTAGACTCAGAGGAGGAGGGAGCAGACCTGCTCATCCCCCTCCTACCCCTCCCTCTGAAGAACACCCTCTGTGAGAAGGGAGAGGAGGCCTGGGCTTGGTAAAAAGGCCTTTGAAAGGCCCTGCCCCTAGACTGCTGCTTGTGCGGAGTGGCCTGCCTTTCCTTGGCCTGTGCACTCCTGTACGTGGTCCTATATTCATCCATTTTCTTCATGTAAGCCTCTGTCTGCTCCCCAGAGAATTACCTACTACAGGAAAATCCATGGCCTTAGTCTGGGTATCCTGTGAAAGGCTAGTACATCTGAGCCAAGCATGTCTTCTGAGAGACACAGATGTAGCCAAGACTCTAGATGCCACATCATTGGAGTCCACAGCAGCAGCATGAAACTGCATTTTGGATGCCTCAATTCCATCAGCAGCCACCACCTCCAGCTCCTTGGCTAGCTGGGAAGAGGTCTGTTTAGCCATTTCCAGAACCATATTCCATCTGGTTTTCTGGTACCTGGCTGTGTAGACCATATACGTAACCTGCCTGAGTACCAAAGAGGATGCCAAATACTGTTTTTTGGCCATGGCATCCACCTTCCTGGAGTCCTTATCTGGGGGGTGTGAAGCCAAAGGAATGTTAGCCCTGTCACAGGCTGCAGCCTGTACTACCCCAACATGGCTGCAATGACTATAAAGGAACTCCGCAGCTGAGCCTGATAACAAATATCTCCTGTCCATTCTCTTATCCACAGGAGGTACTGAATTAGGGGTTTGTAAAATTTTGTGTGTCTGTTTCCTCAAAGATTTATGAAGAGGGATAGACAGCTTTTTGGACTCTGGGATGTCCATCTTTTCCACAGAATCTGGCTCTTCATCCTCCTCTGCTGCTTCGACCAAGGGAAGCTGCAGGGTTTGTGCCACTTTTTGTAGAACAAAAAATGTGAAGGGAACTCAGAGAGCCTGAGAGGAGAGACACCTGAGGACCTGTCTGGGAAGATGTCCGGTTCAATGGGCACATCCAGACCCCCTTCATCGTCATCGTCATTATCATCACCGGGATAGTCTTCGTCTCCCTCCCTCTCCTCATAATAAGCACCTGGGTCATAGTCCAGAGGAGACTAATCCGGCCGAACCGGTGGTATCGGTTCAGCCGGAACTGGTCTAAGCGACTGGACAATACTAATCGCTTTGGCTATTTCATCCATGGTTAGAGAGTGGGATACAGGATCCGAACCAGCAGACTTGTGCTTTTTCTTTGACAGAACCAACCCCTCGGGGTTGTCTCTCATTTTCCCCGAAGTATTGCCTAGGTCAGTAGGCACTTCCTCAGGTTCGGCTGCAACCAAACCGGGCTGGCTATCTGGATCTACAGACTTCTCGGCCTCCCTTTCCTTCAGCCTACTCAGTCTTTTATCTAGAGTGGTTTTAGGAAAGTTCTTAAGATTTGGTAGTCTGACTTGAAGTGGTCAAACCCCAGACAATAAACACAGATGAGGTGGGGGTCCGTTTTAGCAAAGGCCTCCCCACACTCAGTACAGTGTTGAAACCCAGTGGGACCGGTTTTCTTCTTGGGTTTCTCAGACATGGCCAACCTAACAAATTACCCTATAGAAGCTTTCAAGCCAGGTAATAAAGCAACCGATCAGTTACAAACCATGCCGTGGGCTTTTTAAAAGAACCAGCAAAAGTCCGGTTCTTTTGAAACCGATCGCTCAGAAAGAGAGAATAAATTTTCAAAGTCGGTTCCAAACAGGACCGACCAGAAAGAAACTGAAGAAAGACAATTTCCACTCTTTTTAGAAAAATAAAACACAGTCATTACCTAGCTACATACTTCCTGTACCGTAGAAAGAGGCTGAAAATCAGAAAATAACAAAAATATGCAGTTTAAACCGAATGCTTTATTTTTCTTTTACCAAACTGAGCAGAGGAAATCTCCGGAGCAACTTCACTGTTAGGCAGAGTAAAGAATCTGAGGTTACACTGGGAAGTACCACAGACAGAGGTTTGAAAACCGAGCTCGAGCTCAACGTTCTATGCTTCTGCATAGAGTTAACCCTTTCCTCTCCGGGGCAGTTCAAGTGCTGGGGCTTACTGCATTATGTCTGAATACAGTAAGACTCCATGGTGTTTGAAGGGAAATCAATAACTGCTGGGATGACTGACTTCATTAACTGCCATTTTTGAGAAAAAATAGAACATACGAAAAAAATGCCAGCAGATACAGGCCATACACTCTATCAAGTCTGCTTGAGTGTGCAGCTAGCAGACCATTATACTGCAGCTGCCCCTCCCTCCCTTACCCCCCCTTCAAAGTCATGCCCCTGCTTGCTGACATCTCTTCCTCCATAGCCCTCTTTGTAAGCTTCTTCTTGACTTTGTCCCACCCCCTCTTAAAACTGCCCACCAATGTTAACGATACCACCTCCCCTGGCAGTGCGTTCCACCCTGTCACCACCCTTTCTGTAAAGTAATGCCTCCTGAATCTACCACCCTCCAACCTCAGACTGTGCCTTCCATGTCCATCCCTCCTTTCTGCCTAAGAATGCCCTCTCTATCAACCTTATTTAAGCCCTGCATATAGTTGAACGTTTCTATCATGTCCCCCCATTCCTCCGTTCCTCCAGGGAGTACATGTTGAGCACACTCTGTCTTTCCTCATAGGGTTTGTCCTCCAGTCCAAGGATCATCCTGGTCACTCTGCACTGGACCCCTTATAGCAGTTTGACATCTTTCTTCAAGTAGGTGCACCAGAACTGCACACAGTACTCCAGGTGCGGCCTCACTAATGACCTGTAAAGTGGCAGGATGACCTCCCCTGTCTCAGAGGTGATTCCTCTCGCAATATACCCGAGCATCTTTTTAGCTCGGGGGCAGCTGCTTTCCTGCACTGTGCTGAGTGGTTCATTTGCCCTGTTATTAGCACCCTAGATCCTTTTCCTCCTCCATAGTGGACAAATGTACCTCCCCAACCAATAACCATTCCTTGGGTTTTTTGCTGCCAAGTGCATGACTTTGCACTTCTTTGCATTAAACCCCAGCTGCCATGTTTCTGACCAGTGCTCAAGTCTAGCTAGATCACCGTGCAATCTTTTCCACACACCCCCGGCTCATCCACCACAGCCCAGATCTTCATGCCATCTACAAAAAGAATGGTCTTGTTTTTATTTCCATGAGAGATGTCGGCTATAAATATGACAAACAGCACCGGACCAAGTACAGAGCCCTGTGGTACTCCACTGGCTACATCTCTTGAAGTTGAGAGTTCTCCTCCCGCCACTGCTCTCTGCTGCCTGTCTTGGAGACCATTTCTTACCCAGACCACCAGCTTTTCCCTTGCTCCCTGGTATCTCAGTTTGCTAATCAGCCTTACATGTGGCACAGAATCAAAGGCCTTGCTGAAGTCCAGACAGAGGACTTCCACCGCCTGGCCCTTGTGTCTAGTGCCCTGGCCACTCAATCATAAAAGTCATAGGTTCACAGCTTCATAGGTATTTACAAGCTCAATAGGCTGGGTGCCCTTTTAAGTGCTCGCCACTCATTTAAGGGTGGTATTCATATTTTCTTTCTGCCAGATCTAAATCCAGACTTGTCTTAAAAGTTTCAAAATCAGGACTTATTTTTTTTTATTTTATTTATTTATTTAGTTTTTGCTGACCAGGTAAGTGCACTAGACAAATCCTGCCTATTTTCAGGCACGACCCAGGGGAGGGGGATACAGATGAATGCCAACTGACCTTGATCTAGATTAAGCTGTTGGTGGTATTTTTAGTGAATGAGGGAAATTTGGCCAGGACACTGGGAAAATTCCCCTACTCTTTTCGATAAGTGCCATGGGATCTTTAACATCCACCTGAATTACCACTAATCCAGGCAGATGGGACCTCGGTTTAACGTCTCATCCGAAAGACGGCACCTCAGAAGTACAACACCCCTCTCATGCTACACTACAGTGTCAGTACTGGGATATTAACCTAAGTGCCAGATGTGGGAACTGAACCCACAGCCCTCTGATCTCCCGGCCTCAAAGGCGAGTGTGCTACCTACTGAGACACTGACACTGCTCACTTGAAACTACATGAGATGGTAGACTGTTCCATAAACCTACAATTCTTTGAGTGAAGAAATTACTTTGTTTTGTAGTTCTAATATTGTCGCCTAAAATCTTACATCCATTATTTCTCATATTTATTTTCCCATTGTAAAAAGTTTATCCGATTGTCAACCTAAGATAATTATCTCTCACAGCCCTATAAGTGAGGCATAGGGCTCCACGGAGTTGTCTATATTTTGCAGAGTATAGATTTAGATCCTTAAGTCTTTCACTGTACTAAGTTATTTTTAGGTTTTTTTTTTTATCTTTTTTGTGCATTTATGTTGTACACCTTCTATAAGTTTATTGCTTCTACAGGTCTGAGGTTTATTAAATTGAGATGCATACTCCAGGTGTGGCCTTACAAGGCTGGTGAAAAGTGGCAATAGGATTTCCTGATCGCCACTCTGTATGTTTGTTAATACTGACCTGATGATTCGATTACATTTTTTAACTTTTGTAATGGTATTTATTTCAAACTTAAGATCATTAGAAATAATTGTACCTAGGTCTTTTTCTTCACTTATTGTTTGCAGAGTATTATTTCCTAATTTGTATTGAAAATATGGATTTTTAATTCCGAAATGCATGACTTTGCATTTATCTATATTAAAATGTATCGGCATTGTTTTGTCCCATATCATGAGGTTATCTAGTTGAGTTTGGATATTTTTGTTATCATTTTCTGTGGTTATTAACCCACCAATTTTACAATCATCAGCATATTTTGCTAGCCATACTTTATCTGAGACTGGCATTGTAGCTACTAATATATTAAAGAGGGTGGGACCCAAAATCGATCCCTGGGGAACCCCACTAGTCACACCAAGTCAACTAGGTTTAACTGGCAGAATCTGGCTGAGACAAACCCATGCTGCCTGTCGTCTTGTAGTCCACTCACCTCCAGAAAGGTTACTAATCTTTCCTTAAGTATAGTCTCCATCAGTTTCCCCACAATGGATGTTAGACTGACTGGTCTATAGTTGCCTGGTTCATCCTTGGGCCCACTTTTGTGGAGTGGCACCACTTACTTGATTGGAGGCTGTGAGCCAGTGTTATTTTTCATTTAAAGTGATTTACCAAGTTTGGATATATGAACACATATACTGCAAGGTGACTGCATGTAGAACTGATTTGCAATGTGTTTTGATAGATGCATAGCCTGTTTTAGCAAATTAAATCAGGTTTTCACCCTCACAAACCAGGAAGTGTCATTTTGTGTATTGGAGCCTGTATTTGGTGACCTTTGACACTCATTACCTTTGCAATGTCACCACAGGGAGATATGTGCTCTGTAATTAAAATTAGTTCTTGGTCACAGCAGTTCTGTCTTGATAACAGAGCTCTTGGTCGCAGCATGCAGCACGACAATGGCAATGTCAAACAGTTCATTTTCAGGGTCCGATGATGAAAGCATTATGTTGTCCTGCACTAACAGTGATCTTTCGGACACTGACATAGTGCCACAGTTGACAGCCGCTGCATAGTAGATCCCCATAGGGATGACCCTATGACAGCAGTGAGAATGAAGTGGGCAGTAGCTCAGACAGTCACAGCAGTAGTCCAGATCCATTCCAGTACAGCAGCGAGAGCAGACTTAGTAACACAGACTGTTAATATTATATTTTGCTGCTTAGTGCTATGGTTTGGTTCCTGTCATTGCTATCATTTTACTGTGCAAAATCGTGGTATGGTGTGTGTTCTGTTACTCCCAGCATTGATCTGCCCATACAAATGCTAGTGACAGTACCCTGGATTTTTATATTTGTTTTTTTTTGGGGGTTGCTTTCCTATTCGAATGAGTTGTTGGCCACTCCAGCTTGTCACTGAGAGCACGGCTCGATCTGGTGGCATTGCTTGAGCAGAATAAATGGCTCACAATTTCTCCAAATTCCTCACCTGGTACTAGTTAGTAGTGACCTTCTGCCAATTGATTTATCAGTCACTCACTCTGATGGAGCACAGGGTGGAAATTACAAGCAGGCACCTTGTACCCCAACCACTCCAAACCCCCCAGCTGCACACATACACTTAGAAAAATGCTGCGGCAAATAACTTTTATATCTGTAAATTATTTATACTGTTTGGGTCTGTCTTTGCCTTAGTGTCAAATGGTCTACGCTATAGCTTTCTTCTCTGAGTATGTGTGTGTTTGGGGGTGGGGGGGCCTGCTTGTACTTTCCCCTTTAGAGGTATCAGTGCTTGAGTAACATGTTGAAGTCACCGGTTCCCCTGTTTACGGCATGTTATAAATTTAAAACTACAAATTATTGCACCAGCTTTGTGTTACCGCTAAGCGCTCAGGAACTATACAGCCTGCAGCTGTCATTAGTGTCTGCATAAGCATTTGTAATGCCATCCTGGCATTGGCTTATTGCCACTACAGGTATGCCTCCAGGTGCATTATAAATTGAGCAAAAAATACACAGTACAGTCGGTGATCGTCCCCCACCCCCCCAGGTTAAAAATGACACTACTAATACCCTTCTCATGGAGAAAGAGATTGCATTTATGTTTAGATAGCCTACGTACCGTTTGATTGGTCCACTACAAAAAGGGACATATCCTTGTGGTAGGTACTCAAGTGTTAGACTGTATTTGAACCACCCTTCCTCACTTATGTCACCATACTTCATTACCACTTCAGTCTGTGTCAAGCCGTTTGTGTTTTCCCATTACAGTGGATCTCTGATACACATGCGTAAAGTGTACAGAAAATACAACAGATGCTGCACTATGCTGTCTCCCATGCCTTACCAATGTCATGGTGCATTGTGTAGACTCCCTGCATGCATTGCTGTGTAGCTCATATTTTAGTTCAGACATTATTCCCTAAGTATGCCGAACTGACTAGCACACTTTGCAATATAACACCATAGAAGCCGCACATTGGTACCACAGTGTCGGGAGAGGATGGCAACTGCAGTTTCTTCTTTTGCTGATGCTCCAGAGCACATACAATGATGCTATAATCATAATTATAAATAAAGACTGTATGTTAAAATGTTAAAAAACTAAGTGTTTAATTTTGAGATACACTGTAAACTATGTGAAGTATAACTATGTACAGTATATAACTGATTTTTTAGCATTCATTTATAAACTTAGCGAGGAGCTGGCAAGCTGGAGAAACAATTCAGTGCACCACGTCCCTTTATTCATGCACATCTAAGCATACTTTGGTGATCAGTGTTATGGTGCTTGCATGAGAACACCAAATGAGCCCAAGAACACACAGGAGCACAGGAAAAAATATAAACTGTCTATAATGATGGTGACAATCAGAACAATAGCAAAGGCAGTTTACTGAAGCAATCACACTGGAAGCAGCACTTGCCAAAAATACACAGTTTATTGCACTATTCTCCTGGGATTGGACAATGCAGCTCAGTGCTTATACTCTTACCACACATTACAATTCTGAACTGTTGAAAAAGTCATTCATTTAACACAGACCTCTATGTACCAATACTGAAAAGCTTACTGCAATTTATAGATCTGCCCAGTTCAAAAGTTGTCCTTTTGTGTCCCAATACGCTTATATTACAGCTCCACTCAGTTAAAAAAATCTATTTTTTATACAGACATGTTGTTATAACTATTTACTTGCAGCACTTATTAAAACTGTAACACTGTACTCAAGCAATGCAGATTGTGATGTTCCTAGAACCGATGGACCTAGCACACAGAGCTTAGTCAGTTAAGTAAAATTGAAAATCAGGAGAAATGACCACTTCTGCAATCCCAAAAGCAAGTATCCGCCTCAGCTGCCAATATAACAAACAGTTTCAATCATCAGTGCTGTAATTTTTGCCAGTTCAATTTTGGATCTGCACTCACTGAGGCTGGGTCCAGGAAAGATGAATGAACAAGCAGTGAGAAAGGTGCAGTGGGAACACCTTCCCTGTGCTGATGTCACTCATGCATGTGGATGCACTGCTCATGTGCAAACTTCAAACAAGAAAAAAAAAACATGCAGAGACAACTGTGGCACAAAAATGTTAAAAAACTAAGCATCTGAATATATTTAATACTTAACTTCAGGGCAGCTGAGCTTTGCATCACTCAGTGAAGGGAAGGTGATCTGCAAATATGACATCAGGGGAAGTTGGCAAGTCACTTTAAATATACTATTCTTGTGACTAAGTACAATACTGTAAAGCTGTGTCTGTGCAGGGGATAACTGTTGATCGCTGCTAGGCAACAGACCAGGGCACACAGACAGGAAGTAGTGTGGGGAGGGTAGTTCATTTGGCTTGGACTACACACTACACACTACAAATCAGCAGAAACTAAGCAATATCCATAACTGTGGGAGACTTAAAGCTGTAGGGAGATAACTTCTATCTTGAAACACTCTAAGTGGGTAAATTGTACTTTGTTTCTTGGAGCGCTCGACGGAGCTGGTAGTCACATGATCCCAAACTAGACTTCTGGGACGCAGACTGCATAAACAGTGCCCAGATCGAGCAGGTGCGAACTCAAGTTAGGTTTGTCGTGCGCCGGAGACGCGTAGAGACCATGCGGCGCTAGCATGAGTCTTGATGTTCTTCTTCGGGACTAGGGAACCAGGGAGAGGAAACCAACACATCCAACAAACAAGTAAGTCTTACATGTATGAAAGAGTAATTAGACTTAAAGGCATAAATCATTGCTAAATCATATAATTCAGAAGATAGCAAAAGAGCTAACAATGGAGACATATAACCCTTCAGATGATGTGTTAACAATCTTATGTAATGAGAGCACAATAGTTAAATGTTGTAACTGCTTGATGTACCTCACAAGCATGAATGAATTAAGCACAGAAGGGTTTATATGCCAGAAATGTGTGCAAGTGGGCGAGTTACTGACAGATGTTAACTCATTAAAGGAGCAGGTTAGAGGAGGCACTCTAAAATCTGTAAATGTAACATAAAAAGATAAAAGAAAAAGGACACATAGCAGGAGACGAATATACAGAGAACTGAGACAGAACCTGGAATAAGCAACAAAGAAACAAACAATGAAAATGACACTGAATGGGCTACAGTGCAAGGAAAGCCTCAAAAAAGGGAAGAAGGGCAATATGTAATAATGATGACATACCAACAGTGAATAGATACTTGCCATTAATGGAAGTAGAACAAACCCAAGAGGAGCATGAGATCGAAAAACTGCTTGTAATAGGAGATTCTATTTTAAGATGCACCAACACCATTGTATGCGGAACTGACAAGGCCAATAGGGAAGTTAATTGTCTGCCAGGAGCAAAGATAAAAGATGTAAGAGGAAATACTCCCAAACGTGAGAAAACAGCAAACAAGCAAACAGAAAGTAGTGTTACATGTGGAGACAAATAACATCAGAAAGGACCATGAAAAATATATTGTAGATGACATTATGGACCTCACCACTCTCATGAAAAACAAGGAACAACAACCAGTAGTATCAGGAATTTTACCACTCTTAAAAGGACACGAGGAAATAAAATGAAAATTAAGTACGTACTGTAATTCTTGATCTTCTCTTATAGCTTCATCGTTCATTACTGCTGGGTGTAAGCCGGAGGTGCGCACCTGCAGTGCTAAGGCCGAACGGGAGCCAAAAATCCTCAGGAGGGCCAACTGAGGAGGTGCAGCATAAACTAACCTATGTCGGACATAAGCTAGTGCGAATGACCTGTATAAGAAGGGTCAACACAACAGAGTCTTCACAGCCTGGCCATTAAGGGAATGAAGACCAAAAACAGATAATTGAGTTCAGGGGATAGAGGGTGGGCGTGTGAATAAGTGGTGGAGACTTTGTCCAAGAAGATCAAAAATTACGGTAGGTACGTAATTTCCATATCTTCCTGAACATAAAGTCTCTACCACTCATTCACACTAAAAGGAGAGTATTTCGCCAAAACATTCCCCCGAGAAGTACGGCAGGTAAGAGGAGCTCACTCAGGACAGGAGTCCATTAAGGATTGTCCTGCCAAAGTGTGAATGCTATCTGGCATGAACATCCAAAGCATAGTGCTTTACAAAAATGTGCATGGAGCTCCAAGTAGCTGCATTGTGGATGTCTCCAATGGGAACGTTCCTGATTTCTGCCAGAGATGCCACGACTGCTCTGGTAGAATGGGCGTATACCCTGCCTTCCAGCTTAACCTGTGCCATGGAGTAGCAATGGCGGAGGCATTCTACCAGCGACACTGAAATACACCTGATGGCAACAGCCTGACCCAGCCGGGCCATGCTGAATGAAACAAACAGTTGCTTTGATTTGCGGATCTCTTTAGTTCAGTCGATGTAGAACTGCAAAACTCTTTTAACATCCAGAGAATGTAGGGTATGTTCTCCTTCATTCTGGAAGTTCGCAAAGTAGGTCAGAAGGACCAAGGGCTGGTTCAGATGCAATTCCGAGAACACTTTGGGGAGGAATTTAGGGTGGGTTCTGAGAACCACCTTGTCCTTGAGAAATACTGTATAAGGAGGGTCTGTGACCAGGGCATGTATTTCAGACACTCTGTGAGCGGAGGTAATGGCTATGAGAAAGGCAGCCTTCCAGGTCAGGAACTTCAGCTCGCAGGTTGCTAGAGGCTCAAAAGGTTTACGAGTGAGCATGTCTAGCAGAAGATTAATACCCCAAGTGGCTACCGGTCTCCTTACTGGTGGCCTAGTGTGGAGTATACCTTTAAGGAACCTCTTAAAGGTAGCCTGTGACATGGGTGACCGCGACTAAGTGTAAACAATAACGGCGACTCAATTGTGGTGCATGTTATGGTGGCTACGGACGAGGTAGGGCAACTGGATGGGGTGGGTTTGCGCATATAGCAACAGGATGTCGCTACATGTATGTGTGTGCGGGGGGGGAGCGAGCACGCTCAGTGAGGGGTGGGAGGGGAAGGAGGGTTTTTGAGGGGTGGTGCCACAGTGAGCTGCTGAGCTGGCCCCATGGCATGGTGGGTGGGTTCAGGGCTTTGGGTGGACAGGGTACTGGGTTTGGGTCCGGGCGCAGGTACATTTTTGTTGCACCTGGGCCAAATTTATTTTTTTCATGGTTTACACACACCCCCCAACATGCACCCCCCTGGAGTTCAGAATCCTAAAGTAGGCTGTGTGGGGGGTGCACCCTGCATAAAATTAAAAATTGAAAGTCTCTGGCGCCCTTTTGCTGTGCGCCGGGGAGTCACATCGCTGAAATTGATTTTGAGCGATGTGACGTTGCCCTAACGGTGATTGCCTTTCAGCAGTTGTCATTATGACATGGAATCCCTCTTAACCAAGGGCAACTGAGCCATAGACATAGTGTGTATAGGCTCGTGATAAGTCAAGATCGCGCAGAGATGAACCTTCATGGTTGAGTATTGTAGCCCTGTATTTGACAGGTCTAGTAGATACTCCAAGACTTTGTTTGGTGGGCAAGAAAAAGGATCCAGGTAGGACTCTGCACACCAGACAGAGATGCGCTTCCACTTTGCCATGTAACTTTTCCTCGTGGATGGCTTACACGCTGCTAGGAGAATGTCTGAGACTCTATGGGAGACATCAAATCTACCCACTTCTGTCTCCTCAGGAGTCATGCATGGAGAGGAAGTGATCTCAGTTTGGGATGGACCACTGGGCCATAGGTCAGAAGGTCCATTTGAAGTGGTAGTTGTCTCAGTGGAACTTCCGATAATCTGTTGATCAATGGAAACCAAATCTGGCGAGGCCAGAATGGGGCGATGAGGATCATTCTGCCCCCTCCCGTGTCTCCAGCTTGAGCAGCACCCTCTGAATTAAAGGAAAAGGAGCAAATGTGTACAGAAAGCATCTTGTCCACCGCAGTCTGAATGCATCCTGATAGAATCAGCAGGTTCTGGATTTCTGGAGCAGCTGAGGTGATCCGCCAGATTGTTCTAGACTCCTGGCAGGTAGACTGCCTGAATCACAGCATCATGCTCGAGGCACCACTCCCACACTCTCATGGTTTCTCTGCACAGAGGGGTAAGAGTGCGCTCCACCCTGCTGCTGATGTAATACTTCACAGTCTTGTTGTCCATCTGAAGGAGGATTACTTTGTGACAGAGGACATACTTCTGGGCTTGGACAGCATATAGGACAGCTCTCACCTCCAATACATTTATGTGTAGATGGGACTACTCCCTGCTCCACACTCCTTGGGTGTGGCGATCCTGGCAGTGAGCTCCCCAACCAGTCAGAGAAGCATCTGTGGTGATGGTGCTCTGGGGTTCTAGTGGGGCAAAGAGTAGACCTTAGAGAAGCCTGTCTTCCTGAGTCCACCATGCAAGTGACATCATCAGAGGCTCTGTCACCTTGATGTGGAAGGATTGTGGGTGTGTGGTCGGTGACCACTGAGTGCCAAGAATCCACTGTGTGGTTCTCATGTGTAGGCGGGCAACAGACACCGTGAACACAGATGATGCCATAAGACCTAGCATCCACTGTATCGAAGGGGCTCGAACTGAGTTGCTCTCCCTGATGAAGTGAGGCATCTGGAGAATGTAATTTCTCCAGTCCTCTGGAAGGAAAGCCCTTGCCCTGGAGGAGTCCAGAAGGGCTCCTATGAAGAGAAGCTGTTGGGAGGGCTGAAGTTGTGATTTTTCAAGATTCAAAAGCACCCCCATAGATGTGAGGAACTTGGAAGCTGTTAAGACTGCTTCCTGTGTCTCTTGTCTGTATGGGCTCGCTAGGAGCCAATCATCCAGGTATGGGTACACTGGAATGCTAAGTTTTCTGAGATGTGCCGCGAGTACTGCGAAGCACTTTGTAAAAGACTCATGGCACAGAAGAGAGCCCAAAGGGCAGGACTCGTAACTGGTAGTGTTGATCCTGAGCCACAAAGCGGAAGTACTTGTGGTGGCTTGGGTGCACCGGAACATGCTGGTAAGCATGCTGCATATCCAGGGAAGTCAGCCAGTCATACTGATGAATTAATAGCAGTACAGTTCTCAGATAGATCAGCTTGAACTTTTCTTTGAACAGATATTTGTTCAACTTCCTTAGATCAAGAATTAGGTGTAAGCTACCTGTTTTCTTTGGAACTAGGAAGTAATGGAAGTAGAACCCCATGTTCCATTCTGCCTGCGGAACCACTTCTACTGCCCTGTTTTTCAGGAGGCCCTGAATCTCGTAAGTAAGAAGGTCTGACTGAGAAGTAAACAGGTTAGGCTGCCGCTTGGGTGGAAGATCTGGTGGGATCTCTTCGTAATTGAGAGAGTATCCCTCTCGAATAATCCTGAGGACCCATTTGTCCATTATAATGGATTTCCACTGGTTGTAAAACTGAGTCAGACGGCGGCCTCCTACTGCCGTAGTAGTATCCACCTCGGGCAGCTGAGGTGAGACCTGGGCTGGGTCTTCAGAGGGTGGCACTGGGGCCTTTCGTGACCTGTGCTTTTTGCTGTGTTTTCTTTTGCAGCTGAGGGGCTTGGTTCCTGTTAAAGGCACCTTGGCCCTTACATCAAAAGGACTGCCTGTTATGAAACTATGAGTGGTTCCCGCCCCTCTGATGGATGGCAGAAGCTGGCCTGGTGGTTTTAAAGGCAGTACTGGTTTTCTGAGTGGCCTCCAGTGCCTGCTCCACCTGCGGGCAAAACAGATAAACACCATCAAAGGGGAAATTCATAACCCTCTGCTGAGCATCATTTGTGAAGCCCAAAGTCCTGAGCCAGGAATGCCACTGGGTACAAATCCCAGCCGCCGCTGCCCTAGAGGCAGTGTCAAGGTGTCCATAGCGGCTTTCAGCTGCTGATTATTGGACTCCATGGCCCTGGTAATGGTCTGCAGAAGCTCCATGTTGGTGTTAAACTCCGGGAGGTTCTCGATCGTTCATTTGAGTGAGTGCCAGAGGGTATACTCATACTGAGAGAAATGGCCGTGACTGCTAGCTATGCGCATGCTCAGGTTTGCTGCTGCAAATATCCATTTCCCCAGAGTGTCGATCTTGTGGGACTCTTTATTCACAGGACCAGCCATGCATTCCTGGGAGAGTACAGCTTTGTCGTTCTCCACCAGTACCACCAGGGCTTCCGTGAAGGGTTGTGAGGCAAGAATTGGCCTGTCTTTAGGAGGGATGTACTTTCTATCTATAGACTTAGCCATGGAAGGAATAAGCGCCGGTCTGTCCCATACCGCTTGTGAAAGGGTCTCAAAGAGAGTTGCACTGGTGGTGTTAGGTCCATGGGAATCTCAGGGACATCTAGATATTGCAGGCACAAAAACTTCACAGGGTCCACAGCAGAGGTCTGAAGGGCCAAGATGGATCCCATGTTCTTCAGCAGAGACTTAAAGTTCTTCGATCACAGGCTCAGCTGATGTAGAAGGCTTATTTTCTAGTCTGTAAAACGAGCCTTTGTCCACATCTAGATGTGGTACTAACCACCCACCCACATAAAATATCTCATACAGCAGTGTTTCACAATGATACAAGTGATCATGGGATTGTTGCTTGTATAAGATCTCAAATTAAGGCCCGACCACAGCCCATCTTTATAACAAAACGGTCCTTTTGCAAGTTCAGTGCAGTAAACTTCCTTTCTGACCTGGGCATGATCTGTTGGCAAGACCTCTACCTAGACAAAGATGTCAACGAGGCAGCTTACACCCTCAATGACAATCTCACTAAAATAATAAATAAGCATGCCCCATTCATCAAAGTAAGGGTATGGAACAACTCTAACCCTTGGTTCACCTCGGATCTTAAGGCAGCCCTCATAGTCCGAGATAAGCTCTGAGCAAAAGCTTGACAATCCAAAGAACCTTCAGATTGGCAGGCTTTTAGAACAGCCAGGAATACTTGTGTGAAAAGTATACACTCTGCTAAAGCTAACTATTACATCTCTACCCTAGAACAAGCTAAAGGTAACCCTCATAAAATATGGAAGACAATCAAATCTATAGAAGGGCGGCCCATGGCCCCTTCCATCCCATCAAAGATAGTAGCAAGTGGCAAGATTGTGGAAAACAAGTCCCTAATCCTTGAGGAACTTAACTCCCACTTTGCCACAGCTGGATTAGCTTTTGACTCGTCACCCTATGCCGGTTCTGCGGTTAGCCAGCATACCCCTCCCCCTATATCTAGCCCTACACCTAGCCCTTTTCAACTGCGTGAGATAACTTATAAAGAAGTAGAAGATTCTCTCCTTAATTTAGATACCAAAAAAAGCGCAGGGGACGATGGCTTGGAACCCTTTTTCCTAAGGTTAGGATATGCCCATCTTGCGGCCCCTATTCTCCACATCTTCAATCTTTCCATTACACCCTGCTACTGTGCCATCTTGCTGGAAATCAGCACATATCCTCCCTCTGTTTAAATCTGGTGACCCATGCGATGTAAATAATTATAGGCCTATCTCCATATTGCCTATTCTTTCTAAAGTTCTTGAAAAACTGATCCACATTCAGTTAAAATCTTACTTGGAAACCTTCTCTCTCATCAATCCAGCCCAATCTGGCTTCCCGGCAAATCACAGCACAATCTCTGCACTAGCAAAAGTAACCAATGACTGGATCTCTGCTATAGATGCAAAGAAGGTAACTGGAGCAGTCTTTTTGGATATAAGCAAAGCTTTTGATACTGTTGACCACAAACTATTAGTCAATTGCCTTGCAAAGCTGGGTGCCTCATACCATAGTACCCAGTGGTTCACGAGTTACTTAACTGGGAGATTCCAAAAAGTAAACACAGAAGGCTGTTTCTCTGCTGCCGTGCCAGTTGTTAGAGGCGTCCCCCAAGGATCCATCTTAGGCCCTATCTTGTTCTCATTATACATTAATGATCTTGATTCCAACATATCTACGTCCAATCTGCACTTTTTTGCAGATGATACTGTGCTGTATACTTCTGGCTCATCGCTATCTGAAGTTAAGGGCGTGCTTCAAGTGGACTTTGCACAACTAGAGCATAATTTAATAAAGGCAAAGCTCCTGCTAAATGCCAAGAAGACCAAAGTGATGATATTCTCCCGTAGTGCTGCCACATGTACCCCCAATACCCTGCCCCAAGATTTTATTGTTACCACACCAAATGAGCCTCTGGAAGTTGTCTCCAAATTTAAATGCCTGGGTATCTGGATTGACAACAAACTCTCTTTTAATGTCCATGTCGATGGCCTCTCTAGAAGGCTAAAAGCAGGCTAGGTTTCTTCTTTAGAAATGGGCCCCTTTTCCCCTTGAAACTCAAAATAAGCTCGTCCAGGCCACTTTTCTCTTTCTTCTCGACTATGGTGATGTAATATGCTCCTCTACCACCCTTGCAAATCTAAGTAAATTGGACATTCTTTATCACTGTGCGTTACGGTTCATTACCAACTCCCCTTACCGTTCACATCATTGTGACTTATATGCAGCTGTTGGTTGGACATCCCTCACTACCAGAAGCCTCCTCCATGCTGGGTTATGGACTCTCAGACTACTCCTGCAGAAACTTCCGAGCTATCTCTCATCTCTCATTAGTATTTCACATAGTGTATACTCACTAAGAAAATCTGACTTTATTATGCTCAATATACAGTGCAGGACCTCCTTTGGTAAACGTGCTATTGCTCACGCCCTTCCCTCTATTTGGAACCAATTACAAACCATACTGAAACTATCTAGCATAGTTTCAATTAACTCCTACAAATTGTTAAGCTCAGCTAAAATAAAAGATACCTGTAACTGTCATTAAGCCTCTTCTTTCCCCATGTGTGCCATGTGCATCCATTGGTAAGACATAAATGCTTTGTTCATATTAACTACTTATTGCCTGCACTTTCATTTATAACAAGATACTATTCCACGTTCTGGCACCTGACTTACATCTGCTACCTTGCTGTAGCAACCTAATTACTGCTACCCCTTTCCCTCCTACTCCTTGCCTTATCTATGTATACACCTCACTGATCACACTATCAAACCATTCCTACCTTCTTTATCTGTCTTTTCAGCTGTCTGTCCCATCTTCCAAAGTGTATATATTGCAAAAACCAGTTCCATGTTTCAGTTATCAGTATGCTATCTACAAGTTGCTTCACTGTGTTATATTAGCTGATTACCACCTGCGGTCATCCTATGTGGCGACCATGTATGTATATCATGTCTGAATTATGTGAGCTTGTATTTATGTATGTATTGTCTATTAACTATTTATGTATGTATGTTGTGTAAGTCTACATGTCACAGGACCTCCTTGTGAATGAGCTTGCTCAATGGAGTTTTCCTGAAATAAACTTTAACTTGAACATCTTCTGACAAATGTAGATCAGGATCAGACTCATCAAAGCCCCCCTCAACCCCAGAAGGTTCAGCAAAGATAGGAAAAGAGGGAAGGAGTGCCCGAAGTGACACTGGCGAAATTGGCATTGAGAAATGAAAATTACATTCCTACCATAATTCTTTATCTTTCTGTGTATCTTCACCATACATCACTGGTGGGTTCTGGCCAGAGGATCAGGACCCCATAGGAGCTTTTTTTTTTTTTTTGTAAGGGGGAGGAGTCGATGTCGGGGCGGCACCACCCTTGAGGCCAATGCACTGCATGGCGCTCGCGTGTTGGCCACTAACCGACACCGACCCTTCCCCAGTCCCAGTTCTGCATGCCAGAGAGTGATAGAAAGAAGAGAGAGGGTGGGACAAGGGAGCCCGAGGGACAGGAAAAGGAAAGGATAAAAAAAAAACCAAAGGATGAATAAAGCTGAGGAGAGGACAGAAAGAGAAGAAAGCCTAAGGATTTGGGACAGGGATGCCCCAACCTCTGGGCAAGTAGAGGAGGGATAAATAAGGGAGGGAAGAGAAGGTAGAAGGAAAGAGAGAGAGAGAGAATAGAGGGGAGACACCGCACCTGAGTCACAGGGGCCTAGAGGACTGCTCAAAGCTGGAGGATGACACCACTGCCTTTTAGCCATACATCTCGTCTCCCAAGGTGGAGAAGAAACCTATAATCAAGGTCATGAAGAGGGAGGCTGACATGAAGCCCAGGAGAGGGTCAGCAGAGAGCCGATTCCGAGGAGTCTTTACTGGACCAAGGGTAGTGGGACAATGTCTCCCCTTTTTATCTAAGGAAATCATGAAGTGGGGACAGGACCCACCCCGAAGAAGTATGCTCCTGAGGAAAAAAGCACTGGAGGTGCTAGGACCCAGCAGGAGCAAACTTTTTCAGGAGGGCCGGTGCCTGAGATGGAGACATGAGGAAGCGGCACCGTGAGCCCAGCACGTGCGGTAATGACTATCTCGGCGTTGAACCTCCAACCGCCTCAGTACTTTTTTTTTTCGAGGAGGTGCAACATAACTACCGTAGAAAGGACTAACCTAAAAATCGGACATAAGATAGTCTGAATGACCCGTGTAAGAAGAGTCAACAACAAAGTCTTCACAGCTCAGCCATTGAGGGAGTAAAGACCATAAACAGAGAAGTGAGCTCGGGGGATTGTGGGTGGGTGTGTGAATGAGTGGTGGATGCTTTGTTCAAGAAGATCAAGAATTATAGTAGGTAAGTAATTTCCATATCTTCCTGGACATAAAGTCTCCACCACTCATTCACACTAATGCAAGAATACCGAGCTAAATAATCCCCCGAGACGGGTGGCAGAAGATAAAGAGCTCACGTGCTTAGGACAGAAGTCCGTTAAGAATGGTCCTGCCAAATGACAGATGTCATCTGGCATGGACATCCAAGGCGTAGTGCTTAATGAATGTATGCATGGAGCTCCAGGTAGCTGCATTGCAAATATCTGCAATGGGCACATTACTGATTTCTGCCAGAGATGCCGCGACTGCTCTGATAGAGTGAGCGTACTCTCTGCCTTCCAGCTTGACCTGTGCCATAGAATAGCAGTGGCGAAGGCATGCCACCAGCCACGCTGAAATGCACTTGATAGCAACAGGTTGACCCAGCCGGGTCACGCTGAAGAAGACAAACAGTTGTTGAGCCTTGTGAATTTTCTTCATTCTATCCAGATAGAACTGCAATGCTCTCCTTACATCCAGCGAATGAAGGGTACGCTCCCCTTCATTCTGGAAGTTTGCAAAGTAGGTAGGAAGGACTAAAGGTTGGTTTAGATGGAATTCTGAGACAACCTTAGAAAGAAACTTAGGATGAGTCCTCAGAACTACTCTGTGCTTGTAAAATACAGTGTACATGGGGTCTGTGACCAGTGTGTGTATTTCAGAAACTCTATGGGCTGAAGTAATGGCCACCAGAAAGGCAGTTTTCCAAGTGAGGAACTTCAACTCACAAGTAGCTAGAGGCTCGAAAGGTTTACGAGTGAGCATATCTAGCACAATGCTAATGTCCAAGGCTGCAACTGGATGTCTACTAGGAGGTCTAGTATGCAGAATATCTTTAATAAACCTCTTAACTACGGGCAACTGAGCCAGTGACATGGAAAGTACCAGCTCAAGATATGCCGAAATGGCACAAAGATGAACTTCGACTGTGGAGTACTGCAGACCTGTGTTTGAGAGGTCAAAGAGATACTCCCAAGACTTTATGTAGTGGGCAGGAAAAAGGATTCCAAGAGGATTTTGCACACCAGATAGAAAGATGCTTCCATTTAGCTGCGTAGGTTTTTCTAGTGGCCGGCTTACGCACAGCCAAAAGAATATTTGAAACTCTACGAGAAAAACTGAACCCATTCACCTCTATCTCTTTAGGACCCAAGCATGAAGGTGAAGCGACCTCAGGTTGGGATGAACCACAGGATCCTGATCAGAAGGTTCGTCTGAAGGGAAAGTGTTTTTTTTGGGGGGGGGGGTCCGATAGCCTGTTGAGTAACGGGAACCATATCTGCTGAGGCCAGAAAGGGGCAATGAGAATCATTCTGCCCCCCTGGGACTCCAATTTGAGCAGTATCCTCTGAATTAGGGGAAGAGGAGGAAATGCATATAGAAAGTGTTTTTTCCACCGCAGCCTGAATGGATCCTGACAGAAAAACACCAGGTCCTGAATTTCTGGAGCAGAAGAGAGGCAGTTTTGCTTGAGTGGGGACGCAAAAAGGTCCAGGTCTGGAGTTCCCCACTCTTTGAAAAGTGACTGAACGATGGTTGAGTCAAGAGACCACTCGTGAGAATCCGACTCCGTTCTGCTGAGATGGTCTGCCAGCTCGTTTTGTACTCTTGGCAGGTAAACCACCTGAATCAGAGCCTTCTGCTCCAGGCACCATTCCTACACTCTCATTGCTTCCCTGCATAATGGGTAAGAGTGTGCACCGCCCTGTTTGTTGATGTAGTACATCACTGCCTTGTTGACCGTTTGAAGGAGAATGTTCTTGTGACAGAGTATGCCTTTCAAAGCTTGGACTGCAAAGAGGACGGCTCACATTTCCTGGACATTTATGTGAAGTTGAGACTCATCCTGAGTCCGCATAACCTGGGTGTCTAGATCCCGGCAGAGTTCTCCCCAACCCATCAGGGACACATCCGTGATAATGGAGATCTGATGATCCAGAGGGGGTGAAGGGATATCTTTCCAGAAGGTTGTCCTCCTGAGACCACCAGGTGAGTGACCTCCTCAAAGGTTCCATCATCTCGATTAGAAAGGATTGAGGGTGAGTGGTTGGGACCACTGAGCATCCACTGAGAGGTTCTCATTTGAAGATGAGCCAAGGGTACAGTGAACACCAAGGATACCATGAGGCCCAGCATCCATTGCATCGACATAGCTCGAACCGAGCTGTGTTCTCTGATGTATTGGGCCATCTGTAAGATATCGCTCCTTCTGTCCTCTGGAAGAAAAGCCTTCGCAAAGGAGGTGTCCAGAAGAGTTCCTATGAAAAGGAGCTTCTGGGAGGGCTGCAACTGTGACTTGCTGAGGTTCAGCAGGACTCCCAACGGTACCAGAACCAAGGGCCGTGCTAACAGTCAACACCAAGGGCCCAGAACACGATACTGAAGGAGCCTTTGTCTCCAGTCTCTTGCCTGGAGGGACTTGCTAGAAGCCAGTCATCCAGATTTGGGAACACTTGTATTCCAGTTTTCCTGAGGTGCACCATGAGAATTACAAAACACTCTGTAAAAACTCGAGGGGCCGAGGATAGCCCAACGGGCAGAACTCTGAACTGATAGTGTTGACCCAATACCACAAACCTTAGCTATTTGTGGTGCTTTGAGTGTAAGAGAATGTGTTGGTAGGCATCCTGCATGTCCAGGGAGGCTAGCCAATCGTGCCGATGAATCAAAGGTAGCAGGGTACCGAGTGATATCATCTTAAGCTTCTCCTTGTGTAGGAACTTGTTTAACTTTCAGTGATCCAGAATGGGGCACAAGCCGCCGGTTTTCTTTGGGACCAGAAAGTAATGGGAGTAGAAACCTGTGTTTCATTGATCCAGTGGAACTACTTCTACTGCCCTGTTGTTCAGAAGGCCTTGCACCTCAGAAGCAAGAAGGTATGACTGTGCCGCCGACAGCCTGGGCTGTCATTTGGGAGGATGATCCAGAGGGGTTTCCTGAAAGATAGAGAGAGTACCCCTCGCAGATTATCCTGAGGACCCACTTGTCTGATATTATAGATTTCCACCAGTTGTAGAATTGAGTCAGATGTCTTTCCACTGCTGAGGAGGAGTCCCCCTCGGGCAGCTAAGGTGGAACATGGGCCAGAAACTCAGATTGTGGCACTAGGCGCATTTGTGCCTTGTGCCTTCTGTTGCACTTTCTTCTGCAGCTGAAAGTTCTGGTTTCTGTTAAAACCTCCTCTACCTTTGCCCCAAAAGGACTGACAGTTGTGAAACTGGCATTTGTTCCCAAACCCTTGGGAGGGGGCGGGTGTAGATCTGGCTGTCTTAACTCATTGCCTCCACAGGAACTCTCTGAAGTTGCAGCACTTGTCTCCTGTATACTGTTAACAGTGAATCCTGGGCCTTTCTAAGCAAAATCAAGCCATAATTGGCATGCTGCAAACAAATAAACAAATAAATGCTAATAGCAAAAAAACTGTAAGTGCTAGATACAAAGTATGAGTGGTAAAATTGTTCAGCATAAAATTACCTTTCCAATGGTGGTATGCAAGAAAAAATTACTCACCTTAGTAATGTTGTTTCTTCTAATGGAGTCTTGCTATATTATGACAGTAGCAGTTTGTCCCACCACTAGAGCTGCTCCGGAGGTGAAATGGTTAATACCATTCCAAAATAGAACTTTGAGAACGAGCTCTAAGAAGCAGCTCTATCTGTGTAATTTCAAACATGAACTGTCAGATCTTTACGAGCAAAAACTCACTAAGGTCTGTGTGGAAGCTGTAACCTACACTAGCCAAATGGCTACCTAAATAATAACAACCATTGCTGGTCCCAACACCCAAGACTCAAGTCAGGGACCAGAACTACTAACACAATTCTAACAACATGAGAATAAAACAACAGTATAATAAAACACACACACCCAAACTCCCAAAGGGAGAAAGCTAAAGGGCATAAAATAGTGCCCACACTAAGTTACCGCACCCCACCCAAGTAGAAGTTCTGAGAGGGGCAGGCTGGGGAGGTCATAATATAGCAAGACTCCATTAGAAGAAACAACATTACTAAGGTGAGTAATTTTTCTTCAAACAACATAAATCTTGCTATATTATAACAATAACAGACTACACAGCAGTACCTCCATGGAGAGGAGCAGAACCTACTTAGGAATAGGCTCTGAAGAACAGCTGTGCCAAACCGAGGCATCTCTCCTGACCTGGACATCCAGGGGTAATGCTTGGTAAAAGTGTGTACCGTTTTCCAAGTAGCAGCCTGGCATATCTCTAATATAGGGATGTCTCTGGCAGCAGCTAGAGATGCAGCTGTACCCCTGGTAGAATGAGCCCTCAAGCCAGAGGGGGGATCTCTGCCCAGTTTCTGATAACAAAATTGGATACAAGAGACAATCCACCTGGCAACTGATCTCTTAGTGGCAGGTTTGCCTTTCCCAACTTCACCATAGGTAAGGAAAAGTTGGAGGGATTCGAACCTGTGACCTTTGGTACGCTTTATATAGTAACTAAGAGCTCTCTTAACATCCAGGCTGTGCAACCTCCTCTCACCAGAAGAGGAGTGATCAGTGAAAAATACTGGAAGGAGATAGATTGGTTAAGATGGAAATCTGAAACCACCTTAGGTAAAAACTTCCTATTAGTCCTAAGGACTACCTTATCCCTGTGGAAAGAAATAAAGTCAGTTTCCACTGACAAGGCTTTGCAACTCACTTATGCGTCTAGCAGAAGTGATAACCCTAGAAAAACAGTTTTCAAGTTAGATACTTAAGCTCTGCAGAAAACTGAGGTTCAAAAGGAGCTGCATTAACTGGGCAATACAAACATTAAGTTCAGGCAGGGGCCGAGTTCTCGAAGGGTGGATTAGTATGGAGTAACCTCAAAACTTGGAAAACACAGGGTGAGTGGAAAGAGGGATGACTTTCCTGCTGACACAAAAGCAGATACAGCTGCCAAATGGACTCTCAGGGTAGCTGGTCTGAGACCCAAGGAATTAAGATGGACCATGTAATCTAATACAATGGGCAAATCAGCAGATTCTGGGGAAATATTTTTCCCAGCACACCAAATGGAAAACCTTTTCCATTTAGAACTATAAGTAGCCCTAGTGGAAGGCTTTCTGGAAGCCTTTAGGATTTCAAGAACACCTTGAGAGAGGTGTAAATCAGCAAACTCTAACTCCTCAAGAGCCAGGCCTTGAGGTTGAGGGATTTGAGGTCTGGATACCAAACCCTTCCCTGGGCACAAGTTAACAGGTTGTGAATCCTGGGGAGGCAAAGGGGAAGATGGATTGTCAGTGACAGAAGGAGTGGGTACCAGGGCTGCCTGGCCCAATCCGGGGCAATCAGAATCACCCTGCAAGGCTGAGATCTGATTTTGACTAATACTTTGAATAGGAGAGGGAAGGGAAGGAAAGCATAAAGAAACTTCCCTCCCAATCCAGGAGAAAGGCATCCAGGGGACTGAGCCCAACACTGGAGGCCTGCAACAGAACAGAGAAGTTTGTGATTGTCTGGGGCTGCAAAAGATCTATCTGAGGGGTGCCCCATCTGGCAAAGGCTATCCCCAGCACTTGAGGATCCAGGGACCATTCGTGATGGCCCTGGGAAATCCTGCTGAGAGCATCCGCTAGGACATTGTCCTTCCCTGGAAGATGAACTGCTATGAGGGAAGTGTTCAGGAATAGGCCAGAGACCACAACTTCATTGCCTCGGTGCACAAGGCTGAAGACCGAGTGCCCCTGTTTGTTGATGTACCACATTGTTGTGGTGTTGTCTGTTCTGACTTGTATCACCTTGTTGTGGACAGATGCAGAAAATGCTTGAAGAGCTAAAAGACAGCTCTGAGTTCCAGCAAATTGATGTGGAGCAGAGATTCCCGGGGAAGGAGGAATGAAGGGACCCCAATCTTAAATTGCTCTGATCCTGCCACCACTGGAGGGCCTGGATCAAGGTTCGAGTCACTGGGACCAACTTGGAAGGGGTCTCTTCTCTGAGACCAATAGGTTCTCAAGTGAAACTGAATGTCTCTCATCTGAAATCTTGCTCCCTGCACAACAGCTGTAGATGCAGCCATGTGTCCCAGGAGCTGCAGAAAGTGTCTTGCTGGTCGAGAGACCTGCAGGGTGAAGGAGGAGGCCAGAGTCACTAAATTCATCACCCTTTCTAAGGAAGAAAAGCTCTGGCTAGCTTTGTGTCCAACTCTGCCCCTATAAAGGTGAGTACCTGGACTGGTTCCAGAACCGACTTTGGTAGATTTAGCAGAAAGCCCAGGGAGGTGAGAAGCTGCTGGGTAAGTTGCAGGTGAGATTTTACCTGTTCTGGGGACTGGCCTACAATAAGCCAATCGTCTAGATAGGGAAAAACAGCAATCCTTTGCCTCCTTAAGTGAGCCACTGCCACTGCTAGACACTTTGTGAATACCCTTGGGGCAGAGGTAAGGCCGAGGGGCATTGCTCTGAACTGGTAATGACCTGAGGGTAGTTCGAATCTGAGGTACTTTCGATGGGAGCTTCTGATTAGGACGTGGAAATAGGCATCCTTGAGGTCCAGGGAGGCTAACCAGTCCCCTGGCCTTAGGGAGGGTAAAATCATTGCCAGAGTTACCATTTTGAACTTTGGTTTCAAAAGATGCTTGTTCAGATATCTGAGGTCTAATATGGGCCGCCATTCTCCTGTCTTTTTTGGGGTAAGGAAGTATCTGGAATACAGACCCCTGCCCTGGTGCAGGGGAGGAACCCTTTCCACTGCTCTGAGAGCCAACAGGGTTGAGACCTCTGCTTCCAAAGCAAGGGTCTCTGAAGCACTTGCAGGTAGAAAAAGTCTGGCTCTCAACTTGGGAAACTTTTTGAAGCTGAGAACCAGACCCTGGCTTACTACTTCCAGAACCCACTTGTCTGAGGTTAAAGAAGCCCAGTTCTAACTGAAGTAAGCCAGCCTGCCCCCTACCGGTAAAGGAGAATCGGCCCTGGGCACCCCATCAGGGTGCCTGCTTAGCAGGAGCTTTAGGCTGAGGGGTGGGAGCAGGCCTGCCCACCCCTCGTCTGCCTCTGCCTCTGAAGAAGCCCTCTGAGCATAGGCAGAGAGGCCTGAGTCTGGTAAAAGGCCTGTGAAAAGGCCTACCCCTACCCCTGGGGGTATGCCTCTGAGGAGTGGCTTGCCGCTCCTTAGCTTGGGCACTTTTGTAAGTAGTCCTATATTCATCCATCTTTTCCATGTAATTCTCTGTCTGCTCCCCAAACAGAGAATTTCCCACCACAGGAAAATCCATAGCCTTAGTCTGGGTATCCTGTGACAGACTAGTACACCTGAGCCAGGCCAGCCTACGAAAAGCTACAGATGTGGCCATGACCCTAGAGGAAACATCATTAACATCCACAGCAGCATGAAACTGTACCTTAGAAGCCTCAATGCCATCAGCAGCCACCTGTTCTAGTTCGCAGCCAGCTGGCCATGGCTTCTGTTTGGCTAATTCCATAACAGTATCCCATCTAGATTTCTGATACCTAGCTACATAAGCCATATAATTTGCTTGCCTGAGTCCCAGAGAGGCTGCCATATACTGTTTTTCGCCATGGCATCAATCTTCCTGGAATCCTTGTCAGGAGGATGTGAAGCCAGGGGATATAACTTATCACAGGCTACAAGCCTGAACTACTAACATGACTGCATTGCTGAGAAAGGAATTCTGTATCAAGACCTGACAAATGTGTACCTTCTGTCCATCTTTTATCTACAGGAGGCACAGAATTAGGATCTTTAAAATTTTTATTGTTTGCTTCCTAAAAGACTTATGCAAAGGAATAGACAATCTCCTAGACTCTGAATATCCATCATTTCTACAAAATCAGGCTCCTCTTGCTCATCCACAGCTTCTTCCAAGGGAAGCTGGAGGGTTTCAGCAACTTTTTGTAAACATAAAATGAGATGGGGACTCAGATAGCATAGGGAGATTCTAGAGGTCTGTCTGGGAAATGTCCGTTCAATGGGCACACCCAGACCTTCCCAGCCACATTCATACTGTTCATAATCATCCTCCCTCCTCTGGTTCATAAAATTCCTCAACATCATATTCCCTGAACCACTGAACCGGATTAATCAACTTTTGCCAGATAGTGGCAGTTCAGACGGAACCTGAGACAGTGACTGGACAATTTGTATGGCTTTTGCTATCTCTGCAGCAGTTGGAGAAGGGGTTTTGGACTCCAAACCTGCTGACTTTCTTGTTTTCTTTACTGGAATTGGTTCCTCAGAACCAGCTTTTCTTTTGCCCGAGGAAGTCTCGCCCTGGTCAGAGGGCACTCCCTCCGGTTCGGTGGCACCGAACCGGGCTGGCCATCCGGGTCAGCGTGACTTTTGGCCTCTCTCGCCCCTGAGCCTGCCCAATCTCTTTCCAGGGTGGCAGCAGAGAAATTCTTACATATCTGGCAGTCTGACTGAGGTGGTCAAACCCCAGACAATAGACACATGTGGTGTGTGGGTCAGCCTTGGCAAAGACTTCCCACAGACATCACAGTGTTGAAACCAGTGGGCCCGGTTTTTCTTTTGGTTTCTCAGACATTAATGCCAGCCTAACCAGAAAAACTTGCCCCTTTAAACAGCAGTGCCAGGCAAGACACCCTTATCGGTTCCAACACGTGTCACGGGTATTGGAAAAAAACGTAATAAAATCCGTTTTTTTTTAGAACCGATAAGAACCGGGAACCGCACTCTAAAATGTTAAACTTTAAAGTTAATAAGTTTTAAACCCTGCTGGTCGGTTCAAAACCGAACCGATAAACTTACAAGTTCCACACAGACAAAACCTTTAATTTACTTACGATTACCACAGACAGAGCTTGAACCGAACGGTTTTGCGGTTAAAATAAAACTATTCTCGGTTGAATCGAACCGAGAAAACACTGTTTAAACCGAGAAATGAACCGAGCAGTAGGAGAAATTTCCGGAGCGACTGTTCACTGAGGCGGAGTAAAGAATCTGACAGTTCAGGTTTGAAATTACACAGATAGAGCTGCTTCTTAGAGCTCGTGCGCAAAGTTCTATTTTGGAATGGTATTAACCATTTCACCTCTGGAGCAGTTCTAGTGGTGGGACAAACTGCTACTGTCATAATATAGCAAGACTTCATGTTGTTTGAAGGAATAATAGGTAATTTAGTTTTATTTCTGTGCTGGTCAAAACAGCAAAACAAAATATTTTTTTCCACTAAAAAATGCACCATAAGCCCTTTTTTGTTGGGATATATGTAACATATCAACACCAAATTAAGCATCCAGACATTAGATGAAGTTTTAATAATTTGTTTGTGAAAAAAAAAAAACAGCTATGTCTATAGTATTAAACATAATTTTTCCCCATTTGAGTCAAGGTGTGTCGGTGAGGTTTGAGGGACACATCTGAACCATACACACCATACCACAAACAAATGCACGTAACTCCTAAAGTGTACATGATACACACACCGTATCAGTGGCAAAGTTGCACCACACAAAATTGCCTTTCCAACAGTGCTATGCAATCAACCGTGCTCAATTCGCTTTTTGTTTTATACTGGCTGAAATACTCAGAAAGGGTGTTTTCTTCAAAGTGCTTAGGCGGTTCTAGGTGGACAAAATGTCATAAACAAATGTGAATAACTACTAAAGTGAACATGATACACACAAAGTGTCAGAGGCAAAGTTGTTCAGCACAATGTTACCTTTCTAATGGTACTATGCAGTCAATTCTAATCAATTCTCGCTGGCAAGCAATATTAAAATATGTGATCCTCCAGCCAGAACCCACCAGTGATGAATGCTGAAGAGTGACACAGATAAGATCCCAGGTACCCAATTTGGTACTGGCACCGGATTCAGCACTGGCACTGAATGTGGCACCTGCAGTGGTGCCATGTGCGGTGCCACAGCTGGTGCCAGCTGAAGATTCGAGGTCTCCAACCTTGCCACCAGCAACTCCCTGTAAGTGTTGAAAAGAGGAGGAGGAGAATGCAGTACCTGTGCTGGCTCCTGCACCGAAGCCATGTGAGCGGGAAAGGCACGAGGGTCGGTGTCAACAGCACCAGAGAAGGCACTGTGAGTTTAACCTGACCCAACCTCCCCAACTGCAGACCAATAGCCCTAGGCCCGAAGGCCTCGAGACCGAGTCCGCCTATAAGGGCAGTCGGGACAGCCGTCAAACCCACTGCTCCATAAAAGTGGCTCAGTGATGAAACTGCTCACTGGAGGACCCCAGGGTGGCAGGGAGGGGCTCCAAAGTCAAGGATCATGGCCACCAAGGACAGAAGCCACGGGAGAACCCAAAGGAGTTGGAGTCACCCTACTGACCTCCGCCACTGAAGATCTCCGCACAGATGTACCAGAGGATGACCTCAAGCAACACCACTTCTTCTTCAACCGGTGGGTGGAAGAAGAGCTCAAGGTCAAGCAGTGCCAGGTCCCCAACCAGGATCGGGAACTCCTTTTTGTGCTTTCAGAAGGTCCGCCCCTCCTCCTGAGCACTAGACTGCCCATAGTCAAACCCCCCCTCTGAAAAGGGTGGCGGACTGGACCCAGCACCACTGTCAGAAAAGCATTCAGGCCAAGTCTCTCTACCATCACTGGCACTGTTCATGGTCGACTCCGTCGATGGGAGGCTAAAGAATTCTTCTTTACTTCTCTTTTTTTTTTTTTTTTTTTTTTTAAATACTATTAAGGATAACTAAAACTAAATAAATTCTGAACGACTAAAGCTGCTGTCGTAGAGATGTGAAGATCTGACTCCCGGCGGTCGAGCGACGTCGTTTAGTGAAGCGCACTTGACGACAAGAAAAAGGAACTGAGGTGGTAGGAGGGTCGACACCGAGATAGCCCATACAGGCGCGAGCCAGCCTCGAGGTGCCATGCATGCGCGGTCCTACCTTGGCGCTGGCCCTCCTGAAGATTTTTGGTTCCCGCTGGGTCCTTGCACCTCCGGCGTAGTCCCACTAGTGTGAATGAGTGGTGGAGACTTTTAGTCCAGGTAGATCTCTAGGAGGGGCTTTAAGGCCAAGGGTGACCAGAGCCACTGGGCAGGCCAAAGTGACAGAGAGAGAGACAGAGAGATTCAAGGATCCCTTAAACTCAACCAGGAATGCGTAACAGCACTGTCCTATGCAGGCTAGGAATGGCTGACTTCCCAGGATAACTTTCTAAGGGAATGTACCATGGAGGTGGAGCACAAGAGTGGTTGCTAGAATACTCCTATGGCCAAATAAAATTCTGAAGTGGGGGTCCTGAAGAGTACAATGTGTCCATAGAGGAACTCCCAAAGGGAACCACCTTATAAGGCAGAATAAGTAGGCGACATAATGAGCAGCTCATTCAGGACCGGGCAAGAGGTTAGGCACCCCACTTTGGACCCCCCCCCTTTTGGGGGGGGAGAAGAAAAAATTACTCACCTTAGTAATTATGTTTCTTCTAGTGGAGGCTTGCTGTATTCTGACAAGTGCAGTAAGCCCCAGCCTTTAAACTGCCCCGGAGAACAATGGGTTAACTTTTCTAAGCAGGGCATAGAATGTTCATCTCAAGCTCGGTTGATATCTCTGCCTATTGTAATTTGAACTGCAACCGTCAGATCCTTACGAGCAAAACTCACTAGGTGTTCTGTGTGAAAACTAACATTTTTACTAGCCAACTGGCAGAAAAATAATCTTTGGGGTTCTCAAAGGAAGACTCAAGTCAGGAAACCCAAACACAAGAACCAATCAAATGAAATAACATCTCACCCCATGAGAAACAGAGGGTGTAAAGGGCGCACCCCTAGGGTGCCAACACTGCGCCTGACCACCCACATCCCAAAACAAAAAATTACTCACCTTAGTAACGTTGTTTCTTCTAATGGAGTCTTGCTGTATTCTTACATATTCTGACATATGCAGTTAGGTCCTGCCTTTCAATTGCCCTGGAGAACAAAGAGTTAAACTTCCCATGGCCAGCATGGAATGTTCATCACAAGCTCGGTTGAAGCCCCTGTCTGCTGTTGTTTAAACTCCAACTGTCAGATCTTTACGAACAATACTCAATAGAAGTTCTGTGTGGAAACTGTAAAACTCAAAACTAGCCAACTGGCAACTACATCTATATAGAAGGATGTTTGGCTTCAAAAGGAAGACTCAAGTCAGGAATCCCCCCCAAAAAAACACATCCAAAACACAATAACTCACCCAAACTAAAGAGTGTGAAAAAAGGACACCCCTAGGGTGCAACACTGCTCCTGCCCACCCACATCCCAAAAACTAGGGTCTGAGAGGGAAGGCGGGGAGGTCAGAATACAGCAAGACTCCATTAGAAGAAACAACATTACTAGGGTGAGTAATTTTTTCTTCAAACAACATGATGTCTTGCTGTATTCTGACATATGCAAACTACCAAGCAGTACCTCCATGGAGGAGGGACAGAACCTACTTTGGAAACAGGCTCTGAAGTACTGCTGTGCTAAACCGAGCATCACTCCTAGCCTGGATATCCGGAGAGTAATGCTTGGTGAATGTATGGACTGTTTTCCAGGTGGCTGCTTGACAAATTTCTAAGAGAGGAATATCGCTGGCAGCAGCCAGGGAAGCAGCTGTACCTCTAGTGGAATGAGCCCTCAGGCCTGAAGGTGGAGTTCTACCCAGTTTTTCATAGCAGAACTGTATACAAGAAACAATCCACCTGGCAATAGCTCTCTTAGTGGCAGGTTTGCTCTTACCAACCTCTCCATATGTGAGGAACAACTGGAGTGATTCAAACCTGTGACCCTTGGAACGCTCTATGTAGTAGCTCAGGGCCCTTTTAACATTCAAACTGTGTAGCCTCCTCTCTCCAGAGGAGGAATGGTCAGTGAAGAAAACAGGGAGAGATACAGACTGGTTGAGATGGAAATCTGAAACCACATCAGGCAAAAACTTTATGTTAGTTCTTAGGACCACTTTATCTCTATGGAAAGAGATGAAATCAGGTTCCACTGACAGGGCTTGCAATTCAATGATACGCCTGGCAGAAGTAATGGCCACCAAAAACACAGTTTTCTAAGTCAAGTACTTAAGCTCTGCAGAGGACAAAGGCTCAAAGGGTGGTTGAATAAGCTGAGCAATGCAAACATTAAGGTCCCAAGCAGGAGCAGGATCCCTAAAGCAGGGTTAGTGTGAAGCAATCTCTTGAAAAATTTACAAAACACAGGATGGGATGATAGAGAGGAAGGCTTGCCTACTGACAAGAAAGCAGAAACAGCTGCCAAATGTACTTTAAGGGTAGCTGGTCTGAGGCCTAGGCTATGAAGATGGACCATATAGTCCAAAACCGTAGGCAACTCAGCAGAATCTGGAGAACTATTTTTCTTAGAACACCAAATGCTGAATCTTTTCCATTTGGAGTTTTAAGTCTTTCTAGTGAAAGGCTTTCGAGAAGCCTTAAGGATATCCAGAACCCCCTGGGAAAGATGCAGATCTGCAAACCCTAACTCTTCAAGAGCCATGCCTTGAGATTGAGAGACCGAAGATTTGGGTACCAAATCCTCCCCTGAGAAGATGTCAACAGGTTGTAATTCCTGGGAAGAGACTGGGGAAGATGGACTGCTAAGGACAGCAACAGGGGATACCAGGGCTGTCTGGCCCAGTGTGGAGCAATCAGAATCACTTTACATGGTTGTGACCTTATTTTGACTAACACTTTGTACAGGAGAGGGAAGGGGGAAAAAGCATACAGAAATTTCCCTTCCCAGTTCAGAATCAGAGAATACAGGGGGGGACTGAGCACAAGACTGGGAGTCTGCGACAAAAGAAAAAATTACTCACCTTAGTAATGTTGTTTCTTCTAATGGAGTCTTGCTGTATTCCGACAATAGCAGTGAGGTCCAACCTTCGAACTGCCCCGGAGAAGAAAGAGTTAACTTTCCATGCCAGGCATGGAACGCTGAGCTCGAGCTCGGTTGAGACTCTATCTGTTGCTGTTTGAACTCAAACCGTCAGATCTTTACGAGCTAAACTCACTGAGGGTCCTGTGTGGAAGCTGTAAACCTACACTAGCCAACTGTTGCTAAATATAATAAAAAGATTTTTTGGTCCCAAAACAAAGACTCAAGTCAGGAAACCCCAAAAATGAAATAAACACAATACCCACTCACCCAAAGAAAACAGGGTGATAATAAACAAGGTGGGGCACCTCCTGAGTGCCAACACTGCTACTGCCCACCCACATCCCAAAAACAAAGGTTCTGAGAGGGGAAGGCGGGGGGGGAGGTCAGAATACAGCAAGACTCCATTAGAAGAAACAACATTACTAAGGTGAGTAATTTTTTCTTCAAACAAGATGAAGTCTTGCTGTATTCTGACAATAGCAGACTACCAAGCAGAACCTCCATGGAGGAGGGACAGAACCTACTTAGGAAATAGGCTCTGAAGCACTGCTGTGCCAAACCGAGCATCACTCCTAGCCTGGATATCCAGAGAGTAATGCTTGGTAAAAGTGTGAACTGTTTTCCAGGTAGCTGCTCGACATATCTCTAAGATAGGAATATCCCTGGCAGCAGCCAGGGAAGCAGCTGTACTTCTGGTAGAGTGAGCCCTCAGGCCTGAAGGTGGAATCCTACCTAGTTTTTCATAGCAAAATTGAATGCAAGAGACAATCCACCTGGCAATGGATCTTTTAGTGGCAAGTTTTTTTTACCAACCTCACCATAAGTGAGGAACAGTTGGAGGGAGTCAAACCTGTGACCCTCGGTACGTTCTACATAGCAGCTAAGGGCTCTTTTCACATCCAGACTGTGCAACCTCCTCTCACCAGAGGAGGAATGGTCAGTGAAGAACACAGGAAGAGACACAGATTGGTTAAGGTGGAAGTCTGAAACCACCTTAGGTAAAAACTTCCTGTTAGTCCTGGCAGAAGTGATGGCCACTAAGAAAACAGTTTTCCAAGTCAAGTACTTAAGCTCTGCTGAGGACAAAGGCTCAAAAGGGGTTGCATAAGCTGAGCAATGCAAACATTAAGGTCCAAAGCAGGGGCAGGTTCTCTGAATGGCGGATTGGTATGAAGCAATCCCTTAAAAAACTTGGAGAATACAGGGTGAGCTGAAAGAGAAGAAGGCTTACCTGCTGAAAGAAAAGCAGAGACAGCTGCCAGGTGCACCCTTAGTGTAGCTGGTCTGAGTCCCAAGCTATTCAGATGAACCATATAGTCAAGGACTATGGGCAGGTCAGCAGACTCTGGGGAAATATGCTTCCTAGAGCACCACATGGAGAATCTTTTCCATTTGGAATTATAGGTAGTTCTGGTGGAAGGCTTCCTAGAAGCCTTTAGAATATCCATAATCCACATTGAGAGAGGTGTAAATCAGCAAACTCTAACTTTTCAAGAGCCAGGCCTTGAGATTGAGAGATTTGAGATCCGGGTACCAAACCCTCCCCTGAGCACAGGTTAACAGGTTGTAATTCCTGGGAAGAGACAAGGGAAGGTGGACTGCTAAGAAAAAACAGGAGAGGGTACCAGGGCTGTCTGGCCCTGTCTGAAGCAATCAGAATCACCTTGCAGGGTTGGGACCTGATTTTGACTAGCACCTTGAACAGCAGAGGGAAGGGGGGAAAGCATACAGGAACTTCCCTTCCCAATTGAGAACCAGGGCATCCGGGGGACTGAGCCCAACACTGGGGGCCTGCAGCAAAAAAGGGGATGTTGGTGATTGTCTGGGGTTGCAAAAAGATCTATCTGTGGGGTGCCCCATCTGGAGAAGATCACCTCCAAAACCAGGGGATCCAGTGACCATTCGTGATGGCCCTGGGATATCCTGCTGAGAGCATCTGCCAGGACATTGTCCTTGCCTGGGAGGTATACTGCTGTAAGGGAGGTGTTCAGGGACAAAGCCAGAGACCACAACTTCATTGCTTCTGTGCACAAGGCCGTAGACCGAGTGCCCCCTTGCTTGTTGATATACCACATTGTGGTGGTATTGTCTGTCCTGATCTGAACAACTTTGTTCTGAACAGACTTGGAAAAAGCTTGAAGTGCTAGAAACACTGCTCTGAGTTCCAAAAGATTGATGTGAAGCAGAGATTCCTGAGGAGACCACAACCCTTGGGTGGTCAGGTCTCCCAAGTGGGGCCCCCAACCCCCCAAGAGGTAGGCATCTGTAGTAAGGATTAGAGAATGAGACTGAGTGACAAAAGGAACTCCCTGTCTTAGATTGTCCTGATCCTGCCACCACTGCAAAGCCTGGATCAGGGTTCGAGTCACTGGTATCAGTTTGGTCAAAGGGTCCTTTTTCTGAGACCAAAACGCTCTCAAGTGGAACTGAATGTCCCTCATCTGAAATCTTGCTCCCTGCACCACTGCTGTAGAAGCAGCCATGTGTCCCAGGAGCTGTAGAAAATGCCTTGCTGGTCGAGACACCTGTAGGGTGAATGAAGAGGCCAGTGTGATAAGGGTCCTTGCCCTGTCCAGGGGAAGGAAGGCTCTTGCCTTTTCTGTATCTAGCTCTGCGCCTATGAAGGTGAGGAGCTGAACAAGCTCTAGAACTGACTTTGAAAGATTCAGAAGGAAACCTAGAGAGGTGAGCAGTTGCTGAGTTATCTGTAGGTGTAACTTGACTTGGTCTGGGGACTGGCCTACTATGAGCCAGTCGTCCAGGTATGGGAAGATGGCAATCCTTTGCCTTCTTAGGGAAGCAACTACTACTGCCAGGCATTTTGTGAACACCCTTGGAGTAGAGGTTAGGCCGAAGGGCATTGCTCTGAATTGGTAATGGCCTGAGGGCAGCTCGAACCTGAGGTATTTTCGGTGGGAGCTTCTATCATCTATTTCGTCTGGCATCTCCTTCTCTGAGATCCTGCCATTCTGGGAGAGGGGAGCAGATGGACGGAAGGTCAGAGAAGGGGAGATAGGGGAGCTAAACACGTGACTCAAGGGCTGGTGCCAGGAAAAAGGACACAGATTTGTAGGGAACTGGCAACAGTTCTGGGAGCGAAAGTTCTTTAAATTTGATGGACTGCATCTGACTAAAGAGGGAGTCAGTGCATTGGGGCAGAAGTTTGACGTCTTTGCAGAATATTTAAACCAGCAAATGGGGAGAGGGGTGCAGCACCCCATACGGTGAATGGGAAGAACACCCCTCCCCACTCAGCTAGTGGTCAAACAGGGATTCAGCATGTTTGCAGTTCATTTGCATCATGAGGTAAGAAAAAAGGTTTGTCTCCCCATACGACACACGGGGTAATGCCAGACCTCACCCAACAACTAACACACCAAAATCTGGCCAATGGAAAATCATGTACACAAATGCTCACAGCCTGGGAAATAAGATCCAAGACCTGCAGGCAATAATATCAGAGGCTAAACTGGACATAGTAGCAATTAGTGAGACGTGGTTTACCAGTAACCACACTTGGGAGACTTCAGTACCTGGCTATGTATTGTTCAGAAGAGACTGATGTGCAAAAAGGGGGGAGGAGTGACCCTGTATGTCAATGAAAATATCAAAGCTACAGAAATTCAGAACACACATAAGGAGCCAGAAGAACTGTGGGTCACCCTGGAAACAGGAAATGGGACAGCCATAAGAACTGGGGTTGTCTACAGGCCCCCAGACCAGGGGGAGGACATAGACACAGTACTGTTAGAAGATATACAAAACATGACAGCTAAAGGGGAGGTTCTGATAATGGGAGACTTCAACATGCCGGATACAGATTGGTCAATACCAGCAGGAACATCTGCCAGAACTAGACACATAGTGGATTCCCTGCAGGGGGAGGGCCTCAAACAACTGGTACAGCAACCCACAAGAGACAGGGCTATCCTAGATCTAGTACTGACTAACAAGGAAGGATCACAGATCTCCAGGTAGAAGGTCACCTGGGGCCAGTGACCATCACATGGTATGGTTCAATTTGGCTACTACATCTAAATCATCCCATTCCAAGGCAAAAATATGGGACTTCAGAGGAGCTGACTTTGATAAGATGGCCAACAGAGTTAAGCTAGCCCCTGGCAAAAGAAACACAGGTGAGGGGGCACAAGCAAAGTGGGCAAGCATTAAGGATGCAGTACTTGAAGAAATATCCCATTGTGTTAGACAGAAAAGGAAGTGCAAAAGAAGAAGGAAACCACTTTGGTTCTCAAATACAGTAGCAGAAAAGGTCAAAGCCAAAAGGCTGGCCTTCAGGAAATATAAGGGAACACAGCGGGATGAAGATAGAGGTATACAAAACTGCCTCCTAAGGGAAGCAGGGAAGGCAGTAAGGCAGACAAGTCCCAAACTGAGGAAACACTTAGCACGAACAGTAAAAAAGGTGACAAGACTTTCTATAGATACATTAGTGAAAGGAGAAAGTCCAGAGGGGGTATTGCTAAGCTCAATGGAGAAAAGGGAGCATGTGAGGAGGAGGAGGAGGACCCTGTAAAGGCATCTATCCTAAATAGATACTTTTGCTCAGTGTTTACTGAAGAGAAGGTAGGGCAGGGCCCACAGCTTAGCATCATGGACACAGGGGTGAGGGAGCTGAGCACAACTCTCTTCACAAAAGAAAGGGTCCTACAACAGCTTGCTAAGCTCAGGGTGGATAAGGCAATGGGACCTGATGGCATACATCCCAGGGTACTTAAGGAGTTAAAGGTGGAACTAGCAGAGCCATTAGCAGAACTGTTCAGTGAGTCTCTGAGCGCAGGAGAGGTCCCAGAAGACTGGAGAAGGGCTCATGTGATCCAGCTCCACAAGAGTGGTAGCAGGGAGGAGGCGGGGAACTACAGACCAGTCAGTCTTACCTCAGTAGTGGGCAAGATTTTGGAGGCACTCCTTAAGGAAAGGATAGTGCAACATCTGGAATCCATAGGGGCACAGGATCCAAGACAGCATGGGTTTACAAAAGGAAGGTCCTGTCAAACTAATCTCATAGATTTCTTTGACTGGGTAACCAGAGTGGTGGACCAAGGGGGAGCAGTTGATGTTGCCTACCTTGACTTCAGCAAAGCTTTTGACACTGTTCCACATAGAAGATTGATAAATAAGCTGGGTAGGCTCGGGGTGGGTCAGAAGTTGGTCAACTGGGTGGCAAACTGGTTGACAGGCAGAAAACAGAGTGTGGTGGTAAATGGTATACAGTCAGAAGAGATGCAAGTCACAAGTGGGTACCTCAGGGATCAGTTCTGGGGCCAGTCCTCTTCAACATCTTCATTAGTGACCTTGCAGATGGACTAGAGGTAAGGCTTGTCTGTTTGCAGAGCGACACCAAGATCTGCAACAGAGTAGATGATCCAGATGGGGTGGGCAAAATGAGAAGAGATCTGGATAAACTAGCAAAATGGTCAGAAGAGTGGCAACTGGATTTAATGCAAAAGTGCAAAATCATGCACATAGGAAGAGAAACCCTGAAGCCACCTATAGGCTGGGAGGAGTTGCTAGCAGTCACAAAGGAAGAAAGAGACTTGGGCATCATCATCACTGATGACCTGAATCATCCAAGCAGACCTCTAAAGCAGTAGGTAAGCTAGGGGTGTTAGGGTGTATTAGTAGGGGTATCACAAGTAGTAAGAGGGAGGTAATAATCCCTCTTTACAAGACACTGAGTTAGGCCCCATCTGGAGTACTGTGTGCAGTATTGGAGGCCACACCTTCACAAGGACATTAACCAAATTGAGGCAGTCCAGAAGGGCAACCAAAATGGTGCAGGGACTGCATCAGAAGACATATGAAGACAGATTAACAGAGCTCAATATGTATACCTTTGAGCAAAGGAGGAGAGAGGTGATATGATCAGAGGCATTCAAACACCTTAAGGGCATTAACAAGGTGGAAAGAGTCTAACATGTTTAAATATAAGAAAAATAGCAGGACAAGAGGACACAGCATGAGATTAGAGGGCGATTAAGGGGGAATGTGAGGAAATTCTTTTTCACAGAAAGGGTGGTGGATGCATGGAATAGCTTACCACAAGAAGTGGTGGCTATGAATACAGTGCAGGACTTCAAACAGGCATGGGATAGGCATAAGGGAGCAATACAAATGACTATGAATAGATAGGCCACTGACAGAGCAAAGGCCGATGGCACATTTATAAGGTAGAAAAAGAAATGGGCAGACTGGATGGGCCTTGCGGTCCTTATCTGCCGTCAACTTCTATGTTTCTATGATGAGAATATGGAAATAGGCATCCTTGAGGTCCAGGGAAACTAGCCAGTCCCCTGGCCTTAGAGAGGGTAGAATTATTCCCAGAGTCACTATTTTGAACTTTGGCTTTAAAAGGTGCTTGTTTAAATATCTGAGATCCAGGATGGGCAGCCATTCTCCTGTCTTTTTGGGGGTAAGGAAGTACCTGGAGTACAATCCTTACCCTTTGTGTAGGGGTGGAACCCTTTCTACAGCTCTGAGAGCCAAGAGGGAAGAGACCTCTGCTTCTGGGGCAAGTGCCTCTGAAGGATTTTCAGGTGGAAAAGATCTGGTTCTCATCTTTGGAAATTTTTTGAAGCTGAGAACCAGTCCCTGGCTTACTACTTCCAGGACCCATTTGTCTGATGTTAAAGACTTCCAATCCTGGACAAAGTAAGCCAGCCTACCCCCTACAGGTGGTGGAGAATCGGCCCTGGCAAACCCATCAGGGTGCCTGTTTGGCAGGGGGGTGGAAGCAGGCCTGCTTGTACCCCATCTGCCTCTCCCTCTGAAGAACTCCCTATGAGCATAAGCAGAAGAGGAGGCCTGGACTTGGTAGAAAGGCCTAAGAAAAGGCCTGCCCCTGCCCCTGGAATGCTGCCTCTGGGGAGTGGCTAGCCTTTCCTTGGCCTGAGCACGCCTATAGGTGGTCCTGTATTCATCCATTTTCTTCATGTAGTTCTCTGTTTGCTCCCCCACGAGAATTACCCAAAGGAAAATCCATGGCCTTAGTCTGGGTATCCTGAGACAGGCTAGTACATCTGAGCCAAGCCATCTTACGAAGGGCCACAGATGTAGCCATGACTCTAGATGAAACGTCATTGGAGTCCACTACCGCATGGAATTGCACCTTGGATGCCTCAATACCATCCGCAGCCACCTGCTCCAGCTCCTTGGCAAGCTGGCCAGGGACCTGTTTAGCTAAAGCCATTACAGTGTTCCATCTAGATTTCTGATATCTAGCTGTATAGGCCATATAATTAGCCTGCCTGAGTCCCAAGGATGCTGCCATGTACTGTTTCTTTGCCATGGCATCAATCCTCGTGGAGTCCTTATCTGGGGGGTGTGAAGCCAAGGGTAGCAGCCAAGGGCAGCAGCCTGCACTACCCCAACATGGTTGCATTGCTGGGTAAGGAACTCCGTATCTGAGCCTGAGAGAGTATACCTCTTGTCCATTCTCTTGTCCATAGGAGGTATAGAATTAGGAGTTATTAAAATTGTTATTGTCTGTTTCCCAAAGGTCTTATGAAGGGGAATAGACAGCCTCCTGGACTCTGGGATATCCATCATTTCAACATAGTCAGGCTCCTCCTGGTCGTCCACAGCTTCTTCCATAGGAAGCTGAAGAGTTTCAGCCACTTTTTTGTAGAACATAAAATGGGAAGGGGACTCAGAAAGCCTAGGAGGAGAAACCCCTGAAGGTCTGTCTGGGGAGATGTCCGGGTCAAAAGGCACATCCAGACTTTCGTAATCACCATCACTATCCTCATACTCTCCTTCCTCTTCCTCCGGTTCATAAAAATCTTCTAAAGTATAGTCTAGAACCGGGGGAACTGACCGAACCAAGTCCCTTCCTGATGGTGCTGGTTCGGTCGGAACCAGGGTTAGCGACTGAACAATCCTTATCACTTTGGCTATTTAATCAGCGGTCGGAGAAAGAATTTGTGGATCCAATAACGGCTGATTTATCCTTCTTTTCTTTTAATCGAACCCACCCTGAGTCGTTCCTTTGCCCGAAGAAGTTTTGCCCTGGTCAGAGGGCACTTCTTCTGGTTCGGTTGGAACCGAACCGGGCTGGTCATCCAGGTCAGCGGACTTCTCAGCCTTCTTATCCCTAAGCCTACCTAAACTTTTTTCCAGGGTAGACTTAGGGAAATTTTTACAGTGGTGGTCAAATCCCAGACAATAAACACAGGTGGCGTGGGGGTCAGCCTTAGCAAAGACTTCCCCACACACACTACAGTGTTGAAACCCAGTGGGCCCGGTTTTTCTTTTGGGTTTCTCAGACATGGCCAGTCCTAACAAAAACTTACTCTTTTTTCGGCAATCCGCCAGGCAAGACACCCTTATCGGTTCCTGACCGTGTTACGGGTCGTGGAAAAAACGTAATGAAATCCGCTTTTTTTAGAACCAATAAGGACTGGTTACCACACTCTAAAAGTAGAATAAACTTTTTTGAACAACCTGGTCAGTTCAAACTGAACCGATCCCACGTTTACAAGTTCCACACAGAAGAACAAGAAAATAAACCTATCTAGTACTAACGATACCACAAACAGAGACTGAACCGACAGGTTAACGGATTAAATTCGGTCCAAAACCGAGAAAAACAGCACTTTAACCGACAAACTTGAACCGAGCAAAGGAGAAATCTCCGGAGCGACTGTTCAGTGAGGCGGAGTAAAGACTCTGACAGTTTGAGTTCAAACAGCAACAGACAGAGTCTCAACTGAGCTCGAGCTCAGCGTTCCATGCCTGGCATGGAAAGTTAACTCTTTCATCTCCAGGGCAGTTCAAAGGTTGGACATCACTGCAATATGTCAGAATACAGCAAGACTTCACTTTGTTTGAAAAGACAGAGTTTTATTTTAAAAAGAAAACAGAACTATATATTACTTGGTCTACAGTCAAGTTCCTACCTATTTTATTTTTTTTTCTAAAGTGCAAAGTCAGAGTAACAGTAGTTAGGAAAGTTGGCATCCATCTACAGCAGGCACACTGCAGAACAGTTAAAACAGTTGTGCGAGGACAGAGGAGTCCTGTTCAAGCTGAAAGCCAGTAAGCAGAACCTCATAGAGGCCCTGATGGTAGCAGATACCCAGAGCAGGGAGTCACAGACCATGACTGAAAGGGACCAGACCTCAAGTGTGACAGAACTAGCGGCCAGTGAGGGGTCCTGAGCCAATGAGGAGGACAGCAGGGCCACTGTCAGTGAAGGGCCACAGCAGCAGGGACAAGTCACCAGTATCCTGAATCCAGAAGTTCTCAGGCTGCAACTTGAGTTGCGCAGGATGGAGCTGGAGTCCCAGGAGAGGAGACAGCGAGAGAAGCGAGATGCGGACTGTGAGGCAGAGCGAGAACGCAGAGAGGCAGAGCGACAACAGAGGGAGGCAGACCATGAGAAGCTCGAGTGCCAGCAAGATGCAGAGGAGAAGAGAGAGAGAATGAGAACACCGAGACGCAGACCGTGAGGAGCAGGAGCGCCAGAGGCAACACGAGCTGGAGAAGATGCGACTCCAACCAGCAGCACCAGAGCAGGTACATGGCTTGGGTTTAGCTGGGACTGCAGGACTGGGTTACAAATTGAACTCTAAATTAATAGCTGAGTTTACGAAAGGGGAGGACATAGATGCCTTTTTAAATTCTATTGAAAAAGTTTGTATTCAGGCTAAAATTCATAGATAGTCCTGGAGCTTCCAGCTATCCCGCTACTTACCAGAAAAGCTCAGGATGCATTGGGTCACATGGACAATAAAGACAGTGACGATTACAGCAAGTTAAAAGCTGCACTACTAAAAAAGTTTGAATTAACTGCTGAATCAGACGGAGCTAAATTCCATAAGCTCAGGAGAAGCCCTGATATGAGCTATGAGGAGCTAGCCATGAAACGACGTCAGTTTTTAAAATGGTAGGAAGGAATTGAGGCAAACACTGTTGATAAAATTGAAAAGGTGATTTTATTAGAACAGTTTTATTGGGCATGCGCAGCAGAGTTAAAAGCCTGGCTAGAGGACTGAGATCCAAAAACAGTGCAAGAGGCTGCTGAACTCTCAGATCGCTATGCCAAGAGCAGACCTGCTCTGAGAGCGAATGGGGCGGGTGTGGCAGCACAGAAAGGGAAAAGGGCGCCTTCAGGGCAGCAAAAACCCTCACTGCCTCCACTGAAACCAGTTAGCCCCAGGTTTCAAAGAAAAGATTTCTCTGAAGTAAGAAATGCTTGTTGGTTATGTAAAGAAACTGGGCACACTGCCAGACAGTGTCCAAGAAGGGCAAGCAATAATAAGCAAAGTAGTACCAGAAAGGAAATGGGTTGTTTGTGTGTTCCTGGAAGCATGCCAGTGAACATGAGGGAACACATGCAACCCAGTAATAGTAAATGGGGTACAGACGCAGGGGTTAAGGGACACAGGGGCATCCCTGACATTGGTAAAAGGGGATCTAGTACAGCCTGGTCAGCTTATCCCAAACAAATAAGTAACTGTACAAGGGTTTACTGTTGAAGGGAAAACACTGCCACTCGCTAGTGTTCTCCTGGACTGGGGTGATACAGGGGGAACTGTGCAACAGGTGGCTGTGGCTAAAACGTTAGCAGTAGATGTGATCTTGGATAACAATCTCCAACAGGTTATGGTATGTTCAGTTACCTGTAGCCAAGTGGCAAGTGAAAACAGTAGTTCCCTGAACCCCACAGAAACCAGTGTGGAAACCACGGAGAGGCTGGTTCCCCAGTCTGTGTCTTCATGTAACCCCCCCTGCAAATGGGTGTTCCCAAAAGACTTCCAGGAGCTTGCTTGAATGCTCCGAGCCTGAATGGTGTTTGGTGTTTAAGCCATTTATCTGTGAGTGTTTTTAGAGCCTCTGGTACTGTCTCTTTAAGTGCTGTCTGCTTGCAGACATAATTAGTTTGAAAGGGGGGGGCCTGTGTGTTTCTCTGCTTGAGTCCCACTCGAGCTGCTGCCAATTCACTCCACTTTTGCAGTCACTAAGAGTGCAAAGGGAACTGTGATTGCAAATTTTTTCACTGTAAGTATTACCTGAGCAACCACTCCCGTCGTCACGGGGCAAAAACCACACCACTGGGTTTTGTCTTAACGTCGCTTTATTTGATCAAATTTTACACATGCATGTGGGACTTCTACAAAGGAGAACCTATCTGAAAGATGTAACTGTTTGCCAGAAATCATTTAGAGTAATAATGAGAATACAGTTTGTCTAACCTGCTTTCTTTGCAATCAGAACTGTGTTTGCCTAGTTTCCCATTCTAGTTTTGAACTGCTGAACTGGACCAATCAGTGTGGGTTAAGGGAGCTCTAAAATGGTGCCTGTGGACAAATCAGAACTTGGACTCGTAATTTGAGCCAACCACAAGAGGATTGTAATGGCAGTGACTCTGGGAAATGTAGTTTGGACTTCGGCGCCTTTTTGCACCAACAGGGGGAGGCTATTGTGAGTGACAGCCAATCCAGGCAAGAACTGGGAGGAACTCAAAGGAAGTGCCCGGTTTTGTCTACTAGAGTTTCCTTTTAGCTCTGGCAGTGAAGAGGGAAGGAGCCCTGTGCTCCTTCGGTGCACAGTTTTAGTCGAGAAATGCGTGTAAGGCCCCAAGTTTTGGTCTGCAGCTTGTGCAACTGCTTGTTCGGACTGAATCCGTCCTGTGAAGAGAATCAAAGGAGATCTGAAAAGTAGAAACCAGGCTCACCCTGTAGAAGACTGGAGAAATTGCTGAATTGCGCTCGGTCGGTCAGGAACTGAATCTGCTGTGTGCTCTCCTTGGCATTGTGCAGTAATTGCGATTGGGATAGAGAAGGAGCCTGCCTGGTATAGTACTTTCTTTTTCCATATAAATGTGTGTAGAGCTTGTGGGGATTCGTGTTTCAAATCCCCTGTACAGTGAATTGAGTGCATGAAGCTGCAAGTAAACCCCAGCTTAATCCAGACTACATCCATTTGCTCTGAACTGCCGTGGGGTCCAGTCACAAGGACCTTGTCCACATGGTCTGCTCCTCCTGGCAATCCAGGACAATCTGCCTTCCATTCAGTTTCAGCACTGAATTTGTGAGTACAAATCAGGGTAGCTCCCTGCCATATCTAATTGCAAGTGTTCCACCTGATTACTTTTCCTTTCTTTCTCCACGAACTGAGCCTTCCAGCTCCGGATTACAATTTGGGCATTGTGCATGCATTTTCCATCTTCAGGGCCCCAACCAGCTGCACCAAATGGGCTAGCCTCTTATTGCCTGGGTACCCAGTAAGAGTGACATTAGGGACATTTGGGATTCTGAAATATGTGCACAGTACTGTGATTATTAATGTGTTTAAACTAATTAACCTGATTTCCCCCGTCCTTGTTATATCCCCCTAAATAAATCAGATCTGTTTGTTTCAGCAAAGTTACACTGCCTGAAATATTCGTCTATGTTAAAGTATTGTACTGTGGTTTTTGCACTGTATCATCCTGTTTTACAGGGAGTCCCCGGAGTCACGCTGACCGAAGCCGTCCTGGGGGGTAAGTGTATACTGTAAAGGTAATTCTGACATATTGTGTGGGCCACTAGTGGGAAGAAAGGGGGGTTGCAGTGTCCCAGAGGGCTGTGACCAAGTTAGTTTAGCTATTGCAAACCCTGACCTCTGGGTGGAGGCACCCATCGGATCCAGGCCCCTCAACCTGTTAGTGGCAAATCAGGCAGGGGTAGTAGCCCTTGGGATAGCGCCTCCAAGGGGTTACATCTTGGAGGCTCACCACTGGGATTGTGTGTCCTCTAGTGGCCATATTTACGAACCACTGTTAAGAAAATAAATAAATAAATGGGTACCCCGACAGAAGTGGCTGTGCACCAGCTGGTGGAGTCGTGTACTGGGGAGGAGATCGACTCCCAAAATGCTATGCTTATCCTGGACATCCCTCTGGGTATCAATACAGACACTGTATAGGGAGTACTTTCCAAGGTGGAAGGTTTACAAAACCCTGTGGTGGTGGGTCAGCATGCTAATCTGCTCACCCACACTTTCCTGGCTCTAGTAGAGTTTAAGGATCCCACAGATAGCTCCAAAGTGCCACAGACTATTACCTCAGAGGGAGCCCTCACTGCCTGGAGAGTGATAACTAAGGACAGTAAAGACCTGGGGGGAATGAGCCCCCACCACTATCTGAAACTTTTGAGGAAAAATTTGCTAAACGGTTGCTGGGGGAAGGGAAAACTGTGCAGGACTTGAAGAAACTATTCTTGCCACCTGGGGGTGTTCCTCCCCCAACACCCTCTCCCGCACCACTACCTGTTATGGTGGCTGAATCAATGCAGGCCCATATTCCTGCACTTGCCATTAGTCACAACTCTTACCGAAGGTTGACAATCTTCTCTGGCACCCTCCCAACCCCCCAGGGGGAGGATGATCGGGACACCTGGACAGATTGCTTTGCCCCCCGATACCTGAATGGCAGTGTGTGGAGGTTGAGAAGCAGAAAAGAATTATAGAAAGTCTGAGGGGTCCTGCCATAGAGGCCATTAAATTTATGAGGTCCACGAATCCTGTTACATCTGCCCAGAAGTACCAACAGGTATCTGTACATGAAGGCAATTTTGGAAGCATTGAGTCAGGAGAGAGCCTGATGTGGAAATTTCAAGGTACGAAACAGTGGCCAGGGGAAAGTCTTTTTGCATATTTTACTCATTTGGAGAGAGCTCTGTAGAAGGCTTACCGAAAAGGTGGGGTAGCCGCCCGTGAAACTTAAACCGTGTGAGGTTGGAGCACCAACTACAGCATGCAAAGCATTCTAAATGGCAGCTTCTTCAGTTAAGGCTCCCAGACAGAAGGGGTAACCCACCGGACTACTGTGACTTAATAAAAGAACTTCGGGAGGTTGAAAATGAAGAGGGGGAGTCTAATTTTGGGGTGAGCACAGCCCAAGTGATCACAGCAATGGAAGGTTCTTGTGAAGTGGGGACCAAAGAGGGAGTGCCACCCTGGGGTGAACTACTGAGAGAGATCCAGGAATTTAAAAACAGTCCCTTTATGAAGGCCGCGCCTGCAAGTACGGGCCTTGACCTATATCCGACTGCATCTGCTGTGGGGGTGAGGGTACCCACCCATGTATCTTCTGCTGATAACAGCTCCAAACTCGATTCCTTGACCATGGAAGTGGAGAAACTGCCGAGATGTTTCCAAATGCTTATCACGCCGCAGACAGAGATGGCACCAAGGTTTCCAGTTAGTAGTACCCCTGCCCTGGCTCCCAGTGTGGCACCTCAGCCAGCTCAAACTCCAGAAAGTATGTTTTGCTATAATTGTGGGAAGGATGGGCACATGAAGAGAGAATGACGGTCCCCAAGAGACACAGACAAAGCTGCATATAGGCTACAAGGAGAGCTTCGCAGAACAAATCAGTGGTTAGAAGGTGCACAAAATGATCCCAGTGAGGGCCCCAAAAATGCTAACTCACGTCTTTTTGTGGCAAGGTCAGTTGCCCAGGCCCCCACTACCGCCTCTCCAGACTGGTCCAGAATAGTGGGTCCCTCCATGGAGACCACTGTAAAAGTGAATGGAGTGTCTACAAGAGCTGTATTAGACAGTGGCTCCCAAGTGACAATTATGTTCCAGGATTGGTATCAGAAGCATTTGTCAGACGTGCCCTACAACCATTAGAAGGACTGCATGTAAGGGGTTAAGTGAGAAGGCCCTACCCCTATCCCGGTATTTCCAATTGGCTGTCTTTCCCCATCTCCGTGGCTGGAGTGGCCGAACAAGATAGAGCCTAGCCTTAGTGTGTCACCCCACTGGACTGTATATGATGGTGTCCCTTTGTTGACTGGAACAAATGCTCATATGTTGGACAGCTAGCACAGTTGTGTTATGGAAAAACAGGGGTCAAGGGACTAGTAGAGCTTTAAGAATTCTAGCTTAATTAAGAAGGCCTTACAAGGCACAGAGAGATGCTGAAAAGTAGAACCAGAGGAACCGTGGAATTGTCTGGAAGAAGGATCCTGAGTCTCTGATCCTGGCACCAAATGCCCAGTGTACCTTACAGGGAGAGGTCCGTATCAGAAAGGATGTTAAGAATAAAATATTAATGTTGATGCACCAGGCGGCATGGAAATTGCCGGAGGGACTGCTGGTTTTGCTCTAGTATTCGCTCCACTAGGAGCCCATGTTTATGCCAGAAGGGAATGGTTCAAATTCATAATGTGTCTGACAGAGAGATTAGAGTAAATAAGGTTGCACCCTGGCTACTGTGCATTGTGCAGACACTGCAGTCCTACCACAGCAGCAAGATTTCGGGAAGAAATGATAGAGTACCGGACTTTTGATTTTGGTGACTCGCCGCTGCCAGTTGAATGGAAAGTGAGGATCAGTGAGAAGCTTGCCCAGAGAGACCAGTGTTTTCTTTAAAGGAATGGGATATAGGATGCATGCAAGGAGCTGGGCACCATGTCCAGGTTTGCGTGAAAAGACCATTTCGTGAGACTCGATGCCTGGCACCTGCTGACATAGATGATGTGAGGGCGGCATCCTGGAGAGATGTTAGCTGCTGGTGTGGCTACAAGAATCCAGAAGCCCCTATGCTTCCCCATTGTGGTAGTGAGGAAAAGAATGGGACAGTAAGGATGAGTGGATTATCACTTTTTAAACTGGCGGACTATCCTGATCAGTACACAATGCCCTACATTCAGGATGTTTTGACTGCCTAAACAGGAGCAAGTGGTTTCTGTGTTGGATCTCGGTGAGTGGGTACTTACCAGATCCTAATGGCCCCAGAGGACCTGTGGAGAAGACAGCCTTATTCTGTCCACTTGGTTTCTAAGTGAATTCATGAGGATGACTTCAAGGATTCTAGGTGCCCCAGCCACTTTTCAATGATTGATGGAGTGCAGTGCGGGACATGAAATTACTAGAGTGCCTGGTATGCCAGATGATGTTATTGTGTTTGGCAGCTCACTGGAGGAACATGAGAGCAGACTATTTAAGGTATTGGACCGACTGGAAGACTTTGGCCTTAAAACTGTCCATTGATAAGGCTGGATCTTTCAAACATCAGTAAAGTATGTGGGACAAATAGTATCCAATTGAGGGAATAGAGACCTCACCCAAGTAAAGTTGAGGCCTTGACCACCTGGCCACAGCCCAAAAATCTAAAAGAACTGCAAAAGATTCCTGGGATTCTGTGGTTATCATCAGCGCTTCATCAAGGACTATTCAAGAGTGATCCGCCCTTTACTTAACTTACTACAAGGGTATCGCCCAACCCACAAAAACTACAAAAAGTCAGCGTCCTCAAGACCTGAAAGAGTGCATTTTCCGAAGTGAAATATCTGGGCCCATGGACTCCTGATTGTGAGACTGCGTTTCATGAGATCATATATCAACTTACCCATGCTCCAGTGCTGGCCTATGCCGATCCAAGAAAACCTTTGTCCTGCTACATTGATGCTAGCTTGCAAGGGTTGGGGGCTGTATTGTTAAGAGCACGAGAATGGCCTGAGACCAGTGGCCTTTGCCAGTGTAGCTTGACCCCATCCAAAAGAACTATCCTGTACGTACGTTAGAGTTCCTAGCTTTGAAGTGGGCTATTGTTGACCAATTCCATGAGTACTTGTATGGGGCTAAAATACTAGCAAAAACTGACAATAATCTTTTGACCTATGTGCAGACCTCAGCTAAGTTGGATGCCACTGGCCATAGGTGGCTTTCTGCATTATCTACATACGACTATGCTGTTGAATACTGAGCAGGCCTGAACCACACAGATGCTGATGCTCTCTCCCGGAGCCCTGTTCCCCAGAATGATTGGGTCCGATTGGCAGAACCTGACATTCAGGCACTCTGCCGGAAGTTTGACAGGGAGGAACAAATGTCCACGGCGCGGTGGACTGCATGGTGGATTGCCTTGGACCCTCTGAGAATTGCATACCTGCTGCTTATTGCCACTTTTCTGCAATAGACATTGGTGCACTGCTCAGCTGGACAATGATAGTATTCAGCGGGCTCAATCCTGCGATCCCATGATCAAAGCAGCTTTAGAGGCCTCTGTGCAGGAAAGATGTGTCCAAATTACGCTCCACTGATTTGAGAACTGCACTGTTATACAAAGAAGGTCCTAAGTTGAAACTGATCAATAAACTGTTATACAGAGAAACAGTAGACAGAGGGGACAAGTAGACCAAACAACAACTAGTGCTGCCCACTGCCTTCGAGATTCAGTACTGAGGTCCTTGCACAACCATGGAGCTGCCAGAATAGACAGAACACTTGACTTGGTGAGATCCAGATTCAATTGGCCTACGATGGGGGCTGATGTGGAGCAACACATTCAAACTTGCAGTCGCCGCTTACAGAGGAAAGTTTTGCCCCATTGGGCTGCCCCCCTTGTTAACATCACCACCAGTGCACCCATGGAGCTGGTCTGTATTGATTTTCTGAGTTTGGAGTCAGATCAAAGAAATATTAGTAATGTGCTGGTGGTCACTGACCATTTTACGAGATATGCCCAAGCTTTCCCACCAAAGACCAAAGCATCCATCATGGCCAAAGCACTGGTAGAAAACTTTTTTGTTCACTATGGGTCCACAAAGAATCCATTCTGATCAAGGGAGAGACTTTGAGAGTCGTCTGATCAAAGAGATGCTTTCTCTGTGGGGAATGCGAAAGTCCAGAACCACTCCTTACCACCCCAAGGGGGACCCACAGCCTGAACGTTTCAAACGCACTTTGCTAGATATGCTAGGTACCCTACACCCAAAGGACATAGATGCTTATAACTGCACCAAAAGTGATGCCACTGGGTTCTCCCCTTACCACCTGATGTTTGGAAGAGAAGCTCGACTGCCGGTAGATGTGTGTTTTGGGGTCTCTCCTGATGGGGTTCGAGCTGACAACTATTTACAGTATGTGCAAAAGTTAAAGGCCCAGCTAAATCATGCGTACCAACTGGCTCAAACCATGGCTGCCAAAAGAAATCTGGCCAAAACAAAGAACGGTATGATAAAAAGGTGAAAGCACAGGAACTCCAGGAGGGAGATCGGGTATTGCTAAGAAATCTGGGACTGCATGGCAAACACAAGATTGCTGACAGATGGCACCATCTCCCTCACATTGTAGTGGGCAAATTAGATGATCTTCCTGTGTACAAAGTAAGGCCTGAAAATAATTCAACAGATGTAAAAACAATGCATAGAAATAATTTACTGCCCAATGGACAAATCTTGATTGAGTCTGAGCCCCCAGAAGATGACCCCTCTGGACCAGTGACTGGAGATGCTGCTAAGAAAAGATCAAGACAGTCTGCACCTACAGAAGCTGAGTTAAAGTGTTCCCCTCCACAAGTCCCAGTTGAGCATGACTGTCAGTCCATATCAGAAGAAAGTGAGTGTGACTTTGAATACTACCCTTCTTACGAACTGAGTCAATTATTTCGGGGCAATTCCCTAGTCAATACTGGAGATGAAGCTGGGCCTTCTGGACTGTCTAACCCCCCAGCTTCGTCCCTGGAGCCAATGCTCCCAGAAAATGAAGTGCAAAGCATCGGGTCAGATGAAATGGAATCATTGTGTATGGTTGAACTGTTTGAGCTTTCAGGGGAGGAAAATGCTGGACTGGGACACACTGGTGATACGTCAGAATAAGAAGAGTATTTTGCGTGCCCTGATGGTCCACTGCCATGTCCGAAAGCTCTCCATGTGAGCCAAATGTTTTATTTATTTATTTATTTAAAGTTTTGGAATTACAACCTTTGAGTCAGCGACTCCTTTAGAAAGGCTCCACGTCAGGGCAGACAGACAATAACAACAATAGTTAAATATTAGTGTACATAGGTGATTACATGAAGACAGAATGTTGTGGACTCAGAGACTGTAACTCCTGGAGCTGAAAGTGCCCCAAGTTCTAGCTTCTCTACCCCCATGGAGACTCCAGTGACAAGTGAGGACAATGCCGAAAATGAGGCTCAGAGTGCAGCGACTTTAACAGTTCCCTCTAGAAAGACTGGTCGAGCTGTAAAGCCTGTGGTGCACCTCAGTTATGATTCCCTTGGGAGGCCTGTAAACTTGCCTCTCAAAGTTGTCCATAAAGGAGTGTATGTGTCCCCGAGCTCATTGCCCAAACTGAGCGTCAGTGCTAACTCCAAGTTACTTGTGTTACCCTCTAGGTATGGTGCCATTGCCCCGTCCAGCCCCAAGGTAACTGATAGGGAAGGGCCCCCTCTCTTCAGGTTTCATGTACAAGAGGTAATAACCTGAGTTATGGTACAATGTGTGTGTAATACCGTGTAAAGAGTGACGTACTGCTATGTTTCAGAAATGTGTTCCTGGTAAAGTGTTATATATATTGACTGATGATTACATGTGTGAGCATAATGCAAATGTATATGGTTGCAATTGAAACTTATGGGGGTACTGGCTTGACGCGGACGTCAAGCTTTCCCAGGCCAGGAAGGGTGTAACCCCCCCTGCAACTGGGGGTTCCCAAAAGACTTCCAGGAGCTTGTTTGAATGCTCTGAGCCTGAATGGTGTTTGATGCTTAAGCCATTTATTTGTGAGTGTTTTAGAGCCTCTGGTACTGCTCTCTTTAAGAGCTGTCTGCTTGCAGACATACTTAGTTTGAATTGGGGGACTGTGTGTTTCTCTGCTTTGAGTCCCACTCGAGCTGCTGTCAATTCACTCAGTTTTGCAGTCACTAGGAGTGCAAGGAACCTATCTGAAAGATGTAACTGTAACCCTCTGCAAATGGGGGTTCCCAAAAGACTTCCAGGAGCTTGCTTTGAATGCCCAAGCCTGAATGGTGTTTGCTGCGTTTAAGCCATTTATCAGTGAGTGTTTTAGAGCCTCTGGTACTGTCTCTTTGAGAGCTGTCTGCTTGCAGACATAATTAGTTTGTATGGGGGACTGTGTGCTTCTCTGTTTGAGTACCACTCGAGCTGCTGCCAATTCACTCCATTTTGCAGTCACTAGGAGTGCAAAGGGAACCTATCTGAAAGATGTAACTGTTTGCCAGGAAATCATTTAGAGTAATAATGAAATTACAGTTTGTCTAACTTGCTTTCTTTGCAGTCAGAACTGTGTCTGCCTAGTTTCTCATTCTGGTTTTGAACTGCTGAACTGGACCAATCAGTGTAGGTAAGCTAGCTCTAAAATGGTGCCTTGGTGAATCAGAACTTGGACTCATAATCTGAGCCAGCCACAAGAGGATTGTATGGGCAGTGACTCTGGGAGATGTAGTTTAGACTTGGCGCCTTTTGGACCAACAGCAGCAGTCTATTGTGAGTGACAGCCAATCCAGTCAAGAACTGGGAGAACTCAAAGGAAGTGCCCGGTTTTGTCTGTTGGAGTTTCAGTTTAGATCTGGCAGTGAAGGGAGAAAGAAACCTCAGTCTCTTCAGTGCACAGTTTCAGTCAAAAACGTGTGTAAGGCCCAGAGTTCCGGGTCTGCAGCTTCTGTAACTGCTTGTTAGGACTGAATCCTCCTGTGAAAGAATCAAAGGATCTCTGAAGAGTAGAAACCAGGCTCACCCTGTAGAAGACTGGAGAAATTGTTGAATTGCACTCGGTCTGTCAGGGAACTGAATCTGCTGTGTGTTCTCCTGGGTATTATGCAGTAATTGCGATCGGGATAGAAAGCAGCCTGCCTGGTATAGTACTTTCTTTTTACCATATAAATGTGTGAAGAGTCTGTGGAGCTCAAGAGTAGCCCTGCTGACGCTGAAGGACCCTATCTTGTTTGCAGGTCGTGAGTACTAATTCAGGGTCGCCCCTGTTGGAATTGCCACATTAAATCCAAATGGAATCACTGTACTGCTGACTGTTTAAACTAATTTTCATTTCACTGTGTGAAAGGGCCCCTACCAGCTGCCACGTGTTTGGACTACTAGCCACTAGGGCTTGGGTACCCAGGGACAGTAACTGTAGGGATAGGCTCTGTGCACAGAGCCATAGGTAGATAGTAAAGTGATAAGCTAATTAACCTGATTGCCCCCTGTCCTTGTTATATCCCCCTAAATAAATCAGAGCTGCTTGTTTCAGCAAAGTTATACTTCCTGAGGTATTTGTCTATGTTAAAGTACTGTACTGTGATTGTTGCACTGTATCTTATTTCACAGGAGGTCCCAGTGCCGGAACTAGTGCTGGGGGTAAGTGTATACTGTAAAGGTAATTCTGATATATTGTGTGGGCCACTGGTGGGAAGAAAGGGGGCTTGCAGTGTCCCAGAGGGCTGTGACCAAGTAAGTTTAACTATTGCAAACCCTGACCTCTGGGTGGAGGCACCCGCCATTGGATCCAGGCCCCTCAACCTGTTAGTGGCAAATCAGGCAGGGGTAGTAGCCCCTGGGATAAGCGCCATCTAGGGTTACATCTTGGAGGCTCACCGCTGGATTGTGTGTCCTCTAGTGGCCATATTTACGAACCACTGTTAAGAAAAAATGGGTGCCCGGACAGAAGTGGCTGTGCACGCTGGTGGGTGGTGTACTGGGAGGAGATTGACCTCAAAATGCTATGCTTATCCTGGACATCCCCTGGGTATCAATACGGACACTGTACAGGGAGTACTTTCCAAGGTGGAAGGTTTACAAAACCCTGTGGTGGTGGGTCGGCATGCTAATCTGCTCACCCACACTTTCCTGGCCCTAGTAGAGTTTAAGGATCCCATAGATAGCTCCAAAGTGCCACAGACCATTACCCCAGAGGAGTCCTCACTGCCTGAGAGTGATAACTATACAGTAAAGACCGTGGGGAATAAGCCCCCACCACTGTCTGAAACTTTTGAGGAGAAATTTGCTAAACGGTTGCTGGGGGAAGGGAAAACTGTGGAGGACTTGAAGAAACTATTCTTGCCACCTGAGGGTGTTCCTCCCCCAACACCCTCTCCCGCTCCAGTACCCGTAATGGTGGCTGAAACAATGCAGACTCCTATTTCTGCACCTGCCATTAGTCACGACTCTTACCGAAAGTTGAGGATCTTCTCTGGCCCCTCCCACCCCCAAGGGAGGATGACTGGGAGACCTGGATAGACTATGTTGTCCCCAAGTGCTAGAATGGCAATGCTCGGAAGCCGAAAGCTGGTGAGGGTTAGTGAGAGCCTCTGAGGTCCTGCCCTCACCATCCAAAGCAACGGGCAGGTAACCCTGAAGTGGACTGCACAGGCCTATCTTGAGGCCTTGAGAATGTGTATGGGAGCCCAGATTCTGATGAGGATCTATGGTGGAGAGTAAGAAATGCACACAGTACCAAGGGAGGTTGTCTGTGTATGTATCTCTGGCTGGAAAAATTGTTGCAAGAATGCCTCAGAAAGGGTAGTTTGCCAGCGATTGAACTGGACCGAACCAGGCTGGACAGGATCCCTAGTCTGCCCCCCTTCTCAGAACTGCTGTTGTCTTCAGTTCGCCTGGCAAATCGACTGGAATCCCCACCCTCCTATGATGAGTTAATGAGAGAAATTAGGAGTTGAGAAAAGGCGACCTCGGGAGGACCTGCACCAATAGCTGCGGCTATGACCCGAGTGACTGAGGGTGCCCATCAAGTGAAGTTCAGGGCAGAGGTTGGCAGTCAATGAGTGCTCTGACAAGGAAAAAGATATGCCACAATGGGGCGAACTGTTGAGAGAGATCCGGGAATTCAAAATAGTCCCTTTATGAAGGCCACGCCTGCAAGTACGGGCCCTGACCTATATCCGACTGCATCTGCTATGGGGTGGGGTACCCACCCATGTATCTCCTACTGATAACAGCTCCAAACTCAGTTCCTTGACCATGGAAGTGGAGAAACTGACGAGATGTCTCCAAATGCTTATCACGCCGCAGACAGAGATGGCACCAAGGTTTCCAGTTAGTAATACCCCGCCCTGGCTCCCAGTGTGTCGCCCGCCAGCTCAAACTCCAGAAAGTATGTTTTGCTATAATTGTGGGAAGGATGGGCACATGAAAAGGAATGCCGGTCCCCAAAGACACTGACAAAGTTGCATATAGGTTACAAGGAGAGCTTGGAGAACAAATCAGTGGTTAAGAGTGCACGAAATGATCCTAGTGAGGGCACCAAAATGCTAACTCACGCCCTTGTGGTAAGGTCAGTTGCCCAGGCCCCCACTATCGCCTCTCCAGACTGGTCCAGAATAGTGGGTCCCTCCATGGAGACACTGTAAAGGTGAATGGAGTGTCTACAAGAGCTGTATTAGACAGTGGCTCCAAGTGACAATTATGTTCCAGGATTGGTATCAGAAGCATTTGTCAGACGCACTTACAACCATTAGAAGGACTGCATGTATGGGGTTAAGTGAGAAGGCCTACCCTATTCGGGTATATCCAATTTGCTGTCTTTCCCCACCTCTGTGGCTGGAGTGGCGAACAAGTAGAGACTCTAGCCTTAGTGTGTCCCCACTGGACTGTATGATGGTGTCCCTTTGTTGATTGGAACAAATGTCATATGTTCGGAAGGCTGGCACAGTTGTGTTATGAAAAACAGGGGTCAAAACTAGTAGAGCTTTAAGAGTTCCAGCTTTAATTAAGAAGGCCTATGAGGCACAGAGAGATGCTGAAAAATAGAACCAGAGGAACCGGTCGGAATTGTATGGAAGAAGGATCCTGAGTCTCTGATCCTGGCACCAAATGCCCAGTGTACCTTACAGGAGAGGTCCGTATCAGAAAGGATGTTAAGAATAAAATATTAATGTTGGATGCACCAGGCGATGGAAAATTGCCAGAGGGACTGCTGGTCAAGCTTAGTATTTTGCCCGCTAGAGCCCATGCTTATGCCAGAAGGGTAATGGTCCAAGTTCATAATGTGTCTGAAGAGACATTCGAGTAAATAGAGGTTGCATCCTGGCTAATGTGCATTGTGCAGACACTGCAGTGCTACCTACCAGCAAGAGTTCGAGGAAGAATGACAGAGTAACGCCCGAATTGTTTGATTTCGCGACTCCTCGCTCACAGCTGAATGGAAAGTGAGGATCAGTGAGGCTTTGCCCAGAGAGACCAGGTGTTTTCTTTAAAAGGAATGGGAGCGAGATGCGTCAAGGAGCTGAGCACAATATCCGCTGCATGACAAAGACCATTTCGTGAGAGGTCTCGACGCCTGGCACCTGCTGACATAGATGATGTGAGACGGCATCTGCAAGAGATGTTAGCTGCTGGTGTAATACAAGAATCCAGAAGCCCTTATGCTTCCCCATTGTGGTAGTGAGGAAAAGAATAGGACAGTAAGGATGTGTGTGGATTATCGCACCTTAAACCGCGGACTATCTCTGATCAGTACACAATGCCCCATTCAGGATGCTTTGACTGCCTAAGCGGGAGCAAGTGGTTCTCTGTGTTGGATCTCCGCAGTGGGTACTACCAGATCCCGATGGCCCCAGAGGACCGTGAGAAGACAGCCTTTATCTGTCCTGGGCTATTTATGAATTCATGAGGATGCCTCAAGGGATTTCAGGTGCCCCAGCCACTTTTCAACGATTGATGGAGCGTGCAGTGGGGACATGAACTTACTAGAGTGCCTGGTATACCTAGATGATGTTATTGTGTTTGGCAGCTCACTGGAGGAACATGAGAGCAGATTATTTAAGGTATTGGACCGACTGGAGGACTTTGGCCTTAAACTGTCCATTGATAAGTGTCAATTTTTTCAAACATCAGTAAAGTATGGGACACATAGTATCCACCGAGGAATAGAGACCGACCCAAGTAAAGTTGAGGCCTTGACCACCTGGCCACAGCCCAAAATCTAAAAGAACTGCAAAGATTCCTGGGATTCTGTGGTTATTATCGGCGCTCCATCAAGGACTATTCAAGAGTGATCCGCCCTTACTTAACCTTACTAAGGGTATCCCCAACCCACAAAAATACCAAAAGTCAGCCCTCAAGACTGAAAGAGTGTATTTTCATCCGAGTGAAGTATTTGAGGCCGCTGGACTCCTGATTGTGAGACTGCTTTTCATGAGATCATATATCAACTTACCCATGCTCCAGTGCTGGCTCTACTGATCCAAGAAAACCCACGTCCCTGCACACTGATGCTAGCTTGCAAGGGTTGGGGCTGTGTTGTACCAAGAGCACGAGAATGGCCTGAGACCAGTGGCCTTTGCCAGTAGAAGCCTGACCCCATCCGAAAAGAACTATCCTGTACATAAGTTAGAGTTCCTAGCTTTGAAGTGGGCTATTGTTGACCAATTCCATGAGTACTTGTATGGTGCTAAAATACTAGTAAAAACTGACAATAATCCTTTGACCTATGTGCAGACCTCAGCTAAGTTGGATGCCACTGGCCATAGGTGGCTTTCTGCATTATCTACATATGACTATGCTCTCGAATACCGAGCAGGTCTGAACCACACAGATGCTGATGCTCTCTCCCGGAGGCCTGTTCCCCAGAATGATTGGGTCCGATTGGCAGAACCTGACATTCAGGCACTCTGCCGGAAGTTTGACAGGGAGGAACAAATGTCCACGGACTGAGTGGACTGCATGGTGGATTGCTTGGGACCTCTGAGAATTGCATACCTGCTGCTTATTGCCACTTTTCTGCAGTAGACATTGGTGCACTGCCTCAGCTGGACAATGACAGTATTCGCGGGCTCAATCCCGCGATCCCATGATCAAAGCAGCTTTAGAGGCCCTATGCAGGAAAAGATGTGTCCAAATTACGCTCCACTGATTTGAGAACTGCACTGTTATACAAAGAAGGTCCTAAGTTGAAACTGATCAATAAACTGTTATACAGAGAAACAGTAGACAGAGGGGGACAAGTAGACAAACAACAACTAGTGCTGCCACTGCCTTCGAGACTCAGTACTGAGGTCCTTGCACAACCACATGGGGCACCTTGGAATAGACAGAACACCTGACTTGGTGAGATCCAGATTCTATTGGCCTAAGATGGGGCTGATGTGGAGCAACACATTCGAACTTGTAGTCGCTCTTACAGAGGAAAGCTTTGCCCCAGAGGGCTGCCCCTTGTTAACATCACCACCAGTGCACCCATGGAGCTGGTCTGTATTGATTTTCTGAGTTTGGAGTCAGATCAAAGAAATATCAGTATGTGCTGGTGGTCACTGACCATTTCACGAGATATGCCCAAGCTTTCCCACCAAAGACCAGAAAGCATCCACTGTGGCAAAGTACTTGTAGAAAACTTTTGTTCACTATGGGCTCCACAAAGAATCCATTCTGATCAAGGGAGAGACTTTGAGAGTCGCCTGATCAAAGAGATGCTTTCTCTGTGGGGAGTGCGAAAGTCCAGAACCACTCCTTACCACCCCCAGGGGGACCCACAGCCTGAACGTTTCAACCGCACTTTGCTAGATATGCTAGGCACCCTGCACCCAAAGGACAAGCCTAGATGGAGCCAACAAATTAGCACCCTGGTACATGCTTATAACTGCACCAAAAGTGATGCCACTGGGTTCTCCCCCTACCGCCTGATGTTTGGAAGAGAAGCTCGACTATCAGTAGATGTGTGTTTTGGGGTCTCTCCTGATGGGGTTCAAGCTGACAACTATTTACAGTATGTGCAAAAGTTAAAGGCCCAGCTAACTCATGCGTACCAACTGGCTCAAACCATGGCTGCCAAAAGAAATCTGGCCAACAAAGAACGGTATGATAAAAGGTGAAAGCACAGGAACTCCAGGAGGAGATCGGGTATTGCTAAGAAATCTGGGACTGCATGGCAAACACAAGATTGCTGACAGATGGTACCATCTCCTCACATTGTAGTGGGCAAACTAGATGATCTGCCAGTGTACAAAGTAAGGCCTGAGAACAATTCAAAAGATGTAAAACAATGCATAGAAATCATTTACTGCCCATTGGACAAATCCTGATTGAGTCTGAGCCCCAGAAGATGCCCTCTGGACCAGTGACTAGAGCTGCTGCTAAGAAAAGATCAAGGAAGTTTGCACTCACAGAAGCAGAGTTAAAGTGTTCCCTGCACAAGTCCCAGTTCAGCATGACTGTCAGTCCATATCAGAAGAAAGTGAGAGTGACTTTGAATACTATCCTTCTTACGAACTGAGTCAATTGTTTCAGGGCAATCCCTAGTCAATACTGGAGACAAAGCTGGGCCTTCTGGACTGTCTAAGCCCCCAGCTTCATCCCTGGAGCCAATGCTCCCAGAAAGTGAAGTGCAAAGCATCAGATCAGATGAAATGGAATCATTGTGCATGGTTGAACTGTTTGAGCTTTCAGGAGGAAAATGATAGATTGGGGCAGACTGGTGATACAATCGAACAAGAAGAGTATTTTGAGTGCCCTGACAGTCCACTGCCAGTGTCCGAAAGCTCTCCATGCGAGCCAAATGTTGTGGACTCAGAAACTGTAACTCCTGGAGCTGAAAGTGCCCCAAGTTCTAGCCTCTCTACCCCCAGGGAGACTCCCCTGACAAGTGAGGACAATGCTGAAAATGAGGCTCAGAGTGCAGAGACTGTAACAGTTCCCCCTAGAAAGACTGGTCGAGCTGTAAAGCCTGTGGTGCACCTCAGTTATGATTCACTTGGGAGGCCTGTGGACTTGCCTCTCAATGTTGTCCATAAAGGAGTGTATGTGTCCCCGAGCTCATTGCCCAAACTGAGCATCAGTGCTAACTCCAAGTTACTTGTGTTGCCCTCTAAGATGGTGCCCTTGCCCTGTCCAGCCCCAAGGTAACTGATAGGAAGGGCCCTCTCTTCAGGTTTCATGTACAAGAGGTAATAACTTGAGTTATGGTACAATGTGTGTGTAATACTGTGTAAAGAGTGAGGTACTGCAATGTTTCAGAAATGTGTTCTTCAAAATGATGTATTGACTGATGATTACATGTGTGAGCCTAATGCAAATGTATATGGTTGCAGTTGAAACTTATGGGTACTTGTTGACGCGGACGTCAAGCTTTCCCAGGCCAGGAAGGTGTAACCCCTGCAAATGGGGGTTCCCAAAAGACTTCAGGAGCTTGCTTGAATGCTCCAAGCCTGAATGGTGTTTGCATGTAAGCCATTTATCAGTGAGTGTTTTAGAGCCTCTGGTACTGTCTCTTAAGAGCTGTCTGTTTGCAGACATAATTAGTTTGTATGGGGACTGTGTGCTTCTCTGTTTGAGTACCACTCGAGCTGCTGCCAATTCACTCCATTTTTGCAGTCACTAGAGTGCAAAGGGAACCTATCTGAAAGATGTAACTGTTTGCCAGAAATCATTTAGAGTAATAATGAAATTACAGTTTGTCTAACCTGCTTTCTTTGCAGTCAGAACTGTGTCTGCCTAGTTCCCATTCTGGTTTTGAACTGCTGAACTGGACCAATCAGTGTAGGGTAAGCTAGCTCTAAAATGGTGCCTTGGACGAATCAGAACTTGGACTCATAATCTGAGCCAGCCACAAGAGGATTGTATGGGCAGTGACTCTGGGAGATGTAGTTTAGACTTCGCTTTTTGGACCAACAGCAGCAGTCTATTGTGAGTGACAGCCAATCCAGTCAAGAACTGGGAGGAACTCAAAGGAAGTGCCCAGTTTTGTCTGTTGGAGTTTCAGTTTAGATCTGGCAGTGAAGGGAAAGAAACCCTGTGCTCCTTCAGTGCACAGTTTCAGTCAAAAACGTGTAAGGCCCAGAGTTCCGGTCTGCAGCTTGTGTAACTGCTTGTTAGGACTGAATCCGTCCTGTGAAAAGAATCAAAGGATCTCTGAAGAGTAGAAACCAGGCTCACCCTGTAGAAGACTGGAGAAATTGTTGAATTGCACTCGGTCTGTCAGGAACTGAATCTGCTGTGTGTTCTCCTGGGTATTGTGCAGTAATTAGATCGGATAGAGAAGCAGCCTGCCTGGTATAGTACTTTCTTTTTTACCATATAAATGTGTGAAGAGTCTCGTGGAGCTCAAGAGTAGCTCCTGCTGACGCTGAAGGACCCTATCTTGTTTGCAGGTCGTGAGTACTAATTCAGGGTCGCTCCTGTTGAATTGCCACATTAAATCCAAATGGAATCACTGTACTGCTGACTGTTTAAACTAATTTTCTTTTCACTGTGTTAAAGGGCCCCTACCAGCTGCCACGGTTTGGACTAGCCACTAGGGCTTGGGTACCCAGGGACAGTAACTGGTAGGGATAGGCCTGTGCACAGAGCCATAGGTAGATAGTAAAGTGATAAGCTAATTAACCTGATTGCCCCCTGTCCTTGTTATATCCCCCTAAATAAATCAGAGCTGCTTGTTTCAGCAAAGTTATACTTCCTGAGGTATTTGTCTATGTTAAAGTACTGTACTGTGATTGTTGCACTGTATCTTATTTCACAGGAGGTCCCAGTGCTGGAACTAGTCCTGGGGTAAGTGTATACTGTGAAGGTAATTCTGATATATTGTGTGGGCCACTAGTGGGAAGAAAGGGGGGTTGCAGTGTCCCAGAGGGCTGTGACCAAGTTAGTTTAACTATTGCAAACCCTGCCCTCTGGGTGGAGGCACCCGCCATTGGATCCAGGCCCCTCAACCTGTTAGTGGCAAATCAGGCAGAGGTAGTAGCCCTTGGGATAGCGCCATCTAGGGGTTACATAACTGTTTGTCAGAAATCATTTAGAGTAATAATGAAAATACAGTTTGTCTAACCTGCTTTTCTTTGCAATCAGAACTGTGTTTGCCTAGTTCCCCATTCTAGTTTTGAACTGCTGAACTGGACCAATCAGTGTGGGTTAAGGGAGCTCTAAAATGGTGCCTGTGGACAAATCAGAACTGGGACTCGTAATCGGAGCCAGCCACAAGAGGATTGTAATGGCAGTGACTCTGGGAAATGTAGTTTGGACTTCGGCGCCTTTTTGCACGAACAGGGGGAGGCTATTGTGAGTGACAGCCAATCCAGCCAAGAACTGGGAGGAACTCAAAGGAAGTGCCCGGTTTTGTCTACTAGAGTTTCAGTTTAGCTCTGGCAGTGAAGAGGAAAGGAGCCCTGTGCTCCTTCGGTGCACAGTTTTAGTCGGGAAACGCGTGTAAGGCTCCAAGTTTCGGTCTGCAGCTTGTGCAACTGCTTGTTCGGACTGAATCCATCCTGTGAAGAGAATCAAAGGAGATCTGAAGAGTAGAAACCAGGCTCACCCTGTAGAAGACTGGAGAAATTGCTGAATCGCGCTCGGTCTGTCAGGAACTGAATCTGCTGTGTGTTCTCCCAGGTATTGTGTAGTAATTGCGATCGGGATAGAGAAGGAGCCTGCCTGGTATAGTACTTTCTTTTTCCATATAAATGTGTGTAGTACTTGTGGGGACTCGCATTTCAAATCCCCTGTACAGTGAATTGAGGGCATGAAGCTGCATGTAAACCCCAGCTTAATCCAGACTACATCCATTTGCTCTGAACTGCCGTGGGGTCCAGTCACAAGGACCTTGTCCACATGGTCTGCTCCTCCTGGCAATCCAGGACAATCTGCCTTCCATTCAGTTTCAGCATTGAATTTGTGAGTATAAATCAGGGTAGCTCCCTGCCATCATCTAATTGCAAGTGTTCCATCTGATTACTTTTCCTTTCTTTCTCCACGAACTGGGCCTTCCGGCTTCGGATTACAATTTGGGTATTGTGCATGCATTTTCCATCTTCAAGGCCCCAACCAGCTGCACCAAATGAAAAAATTACTCACCTTAGTAATGTTGTTTCTTCTAATGGAATCTTGCTATATTATGACAATTGCAGTGAGTCCCAATCTTCAAACTGCTCCGGAGGTGAAAGAGTTAACTTTCCAAGCCAGGCATGGAACTCTGAGCACGAGCTCGGTTGGAAACTCTGTCTGTTGTTCTTCAAACACAAACTGTCAGATCTTTACGAGCTAAAACTCACTAAGGCTCTGTGTGGAAGCTGTAAACCTACACTAGCCAACTGGCTACTAACATACACACACATTTTTTGGTCCCAATACAAAGACTCAAGTCAGGAGACTCAAAAAATGAAAAACACAACACCAATTCACCCTTAAAAAGGAAGGGTGAAAAACAACAAGGTGGGCATCAACTAAGTGCCAACACTGTACTGCCCACCCACGTCCCAAAAACAGAGGTTCTAAGAGGGGCAGGCAGGGAGGGAGGTCATAATATTTCATAACAGAATTGGATACAAGATACAATCCACCTGGCAATGGATCTTTTATTGGCGGGCTTCCCTTTACCAACCTCGCCATAAGTGAGGAACAATTGGAGGGAGTCAAACCTGTGACCCTTGGTACGCTCTATGTAGTAACTAAGGGCTCTCTTCACATCTAGACTGTGCAGCCTCCTCTCACCAGAGGAGGAATGGTCAGTGAAGTACACTGGAAGAGATATAGATTGATTAAGGTGGAAATCTGAAACCACCTTAGGTAGGAACTTCCTGTTAGTCCGGAGGACCACCTTATCTCTGTGAAAGGAGATAAAATCCGGCTCCACTGACAAAGCTTGTAATTCACTTTTGCGTCTGGCAGAGGTGATGGCTACCAGAAACACAGTCTTCCAAGTCAAGTACTTAAGCTCAGCTGAAGACAAGGGCTCAGAGGGGGTTTGCATAAGCTGAGCAATGCAAACATTAAGATCCCAGGCAGGGGCAGGATCCCTGAATGGAGGGTTGCTGTGAAGCAACCCCTTAAAAAACTTGGAAAATACAGGATGAGCTGAAAGAGAAGACGGTTTACCTGCTGAAATAAAAGCAGACATAGCTGCCAAATGCACCTTCAGGGTAGCTGGTCTCAACCCCAAAGTGTTTAGATGGACCATACAATCCAGGACTGTGGGTAAATCAGCAGAATCTGGGGAAATATGCTTTTCCGAGCACCATATGGAAAACCTTTTCTATTTGGAATTGTAAGTAGCCCTAGTGGAAGGCTTCCTAGAAGCCTTCAATATATCCATTACACCTTGGGAAAGGTGTAGATCAGCAAACTCTTAACTCTTCAAGAACCAGGCCTTGAGATTGAGAGATTTGAGGTTCGGATACCAAACCCTTCCCTGGGCACAGGTTAACAGATTGTGATTCCTGGGAAGACACAGGGGAGGATGGACTGCTAAGGACCGTAGGAGTGGATACCAGGGTTGTCTGGCCCAATCTGGAGCAATCAGAATGACCGTGCAGGATTGGGATATGATTTTGACTAACACTTTGAACAGGAGAGGAAACGGAGGGAAGGCATAGAGAAACTTCCCTTCCTAACTGAGGACTAAGGCATCCAGAGGGACTGAGCCCAACACTGGGGGCCTGCAGCAAAAAAGGGGAAGTTGGTGATTGTCTGGGGCTGCAAAAAGATTTATCTGCGGGGTGCCCCATCTGGCAAATATTACTCCCAGGACCAGGGGATCCAGTGAGCACTCGTGATGGCCCTGAGAAATCCTGCTGAGAGCATCTGCCAGGACATTGTGCTTGCCTGGGAGGTGAACTGCCGTAAGGGAGGTGTTCAGGGAGTAAGCCAGAGACCACAACTTCATGGCTTCGGTGCACAAGGCTGTAGACTGAGTGCCCCCTTGCTTGTTGATGTACCGCATTGTAGTGGTGTTGTCTGTTCTGACCTGTACAACTTTGTTCTGAACAGATTTGGAAAAAGCTTGAAGTGCTAGAAAAACTGCTCTGAGCTCCAACAGGTTGATGTGGAGCAGAGATTCCTGGGGAAACACTGGTCCTGAGTAGTGAGGAGTCGCCTATGTGAGCTCCCACCCCAAGAGGGATGCATCTGTGTAAGGATTAAGGAGTGAGACTGAGTGATAAAAGGAACCCCTTGTCTCAGGTTGCTCTGATCCTGCCACCACTGTAGGGCTTGGATCAGGGTTCGAGTTACTGGGATCAACTTGGTAAGAGGATCCTTTCTTTGAGATCAAAAAGCTCTCAAATGGAACCGGATGTCCCTCATCTGAAATCTTGCTCCTTGCACTACTGCAGTAGAAGCAGCCATGTGTCCTAGGAGCTGCAGAAAATGCCTTGCTGGTCGAGAGACCTGCAGGGTGAATGAAGAGGCCAGGGAGACTAGGATCTTTGCCCTGTCCAGAGGAAGGAAGGCCTTGGCTTCCTGTGTGTTCAGTTCTGCGCCTATAAAGGTAAGAAGCTGGACAGGCTCTAGAACTGACTTTGAGAGATTCAGAAGGAAACCTAGGGAAGTAAGCAGTTGCTGCATTATCTGAAGATGTAAGTTGACCTGGTCTGGGGACTGGCCTACTATGAGCCAGTCGTCCAGGTAACGAAAGATGGCAATCTTTTGCCTTCTTAGATAGGCAACCGATACTGCCAGGCATTTGTTGAATACCCTTGGAGCAGAGGTGAGGCCGAAAGGCATTGCTCTGAACTGGTAATGGCCTGAGGGCATCTCGAACCTGAGGTACTTTTGATGGGAGCGTCTGACGAGAATATGGAAGTAGGCATCCTTGAGGTCCAGGGATGCTAGCCAGTCCCCTGGCCTTAGAGAGGGTAGAATAATTCCCAGAGTCACCATTTTGAATTTTGGTTTTAAAAGGTGCTTGTTTAAGTATCTGAGATCCAGGATGGGCCGCCATTCTCCTGTCTGTTTTGGGGTAAGGAAGTACCTGGAGTACAAACCTTTGCCCTTTTGTAGGGGTGGAACCCTTTCCACGGCTCTGAGAGCCAGGAAGGTAGAGACCGCTGCCTCCAGGGCAAGTGCCTCTGATGGAGTTGCAGGTGGAAAGGATCTGGTTCTCATCTTTGGAAATTTTTTGAAGCTGAGAACCAATCCCTGGCTTACTACTTCCAGGACCCACTTGTCTGACGTTAGAGACTTCCAGTTCTGGACAAAGTAAGCCAGCCTGCCCCCTACAGGTAGAGGAGAATCAGCCCTGGCTACCCCATCAGGGTGCCTGCTTGGCAGGGGCTTTGGGCTGAGGGGTGGAAGCATGCCTGCTTGTACCCTGTCTGCCTCTCCCTCTAAAGAACCCCCTCTGGGCATAAGCAGAAGAGGAGGCCTGGGCTTGGTAAAATGGCCTATGAAAAGGTCTGCCCCTGCCCTTGGGAAGCTGCTTTTGAGGAGTGGCCTGCCTTTCCTTGGCCTGTGCACTCCAATAGGTGGTCCTATATTCATCCATTTTCTTCATGTAATTCTCTGTTTGCTCCCCAAACAGAGAATTGCCCACAACAGGAAAATCCATGGCCTTAGACTGGGTATCCTATGACAGGGTAGTACATCTGAGCCAAGCCATTCTGCAAAGTGCCACAGATGTAGCCATGACTCTTGATGACACATCATTATAGTCTACTGCAGCATGAAATTGCACCTTGGATGCCTCAATACCATTCATAGCCACCTGTTCTAGCTCCCTGGCAAGCTGGTCAGGGACCTGTTTTGCTAGAGCCAGGACAGTATCCCATCTGGATTTCTGGTACCTAGCAGCATAAGCCATATAATTTGCCTGTCTGAGTCTCAAGGATGCTGCCATGTACTGTTTCTTTGCCATAGCATCAATCCTCCTGGAGTCCTTTTCAGGGGGGTGTGAAGCTAGTGGAATATTTGTCTTGTCACAGGCTGCAGCCTGCACTACCCCCACATGGCTGCATTGTTGTGTGAGGAACTCTGTATCAGAGCCTGATAATGTATACCTCTTGTCCATCCTTTTATCAACAGGAGGTATAGTGTGAGGAGTTTTTACAACTTTTACTGTCTGTTTCCGAAAAGATTTATGCAAAGGAATAGACAGTCTCCTAGGCTCTGGAATATCCATCATTTCTACATAATCAGGCTCCTCTTGGTCATCAACAGCTTCCTCAACAGGGAGTTGGAGAGTTTCAGCAACTTTTTTATAAAACATAAAATGAGAAGGGGACTCAGAGAGCCTGGGAGGAGAAACCCCTAAAGGTCTGTCTGGAGAGATGTCCGGTTCAATGGGCACATCCAGACTTTCAAATCCACATTCACTCTCCTCATACTCCTCTTCCCCCTCCTCCGGTTCATAAAAATCCTCAAAATCATAATCTTGAACCGGTGGAACCAGCCAAACCGAGCGCGTCCCTGATGGTGTCGGTTCGGTCGGAACCGGGGAAAGTGACTGGACAATTTGAATTGCTTTAGCTATTTCTTCAGCAGTTGGAGAGAGAACTTTTGGCTCCACACCAGCTAAGTTTCTAGTCCTTTTTGCTGGAACCGGCTCCTCAGAGCCGGCTCTTTCTTTGCCCGAGGAAGTATTGCCCTGGTCAGAGCACTCTCTCTGGTTCGGTTGGAACCGAACCGGGCTGGCCATCCGGGTCAGCTGACTTTTGGCCTCCTTTCCTGAGCCTACCAACTCTCTTTCTATAGTGGCAGAGGGAAATTCTTACAAATCTGGCAGTCTGCATTGAGGTGGTCAAACTCCAGACAATAAACACAGGGTGTGGGGGTCAGCCTTAGCAAAGGCTTCCCCACAAACACTACAGTGTTGAAACCCAGTGGCCCGGTTTTTCTTTTGGGTTTCTCAGACATAGTGCCAGCCTAACCAAACTTGCCCGTTTATGGCAATCTGCCAAGCAAGACTCTCTTATCGGTTCCCAACCGTAGGTGGTCGGAAAACCCGTAATGAAATCCGGCTTTTTTAGAACCGATAAGAACCAGGAACCGCACTCTAAATAAGGACTAGTAAATTTTAAAATCAACCTGATCGGTTCAAACCGAACCGATAAGCGTTTACAAGTTCCACAAAGAATAATATAAATGTAAAGCCTATCTATTACTTACATTACCACAGACAGAGCTTGAACCGACTGGTTGCGGTTTAATTTCAGTCAAAAACCCGATAAAATAATACTTTTAACCGACAAAATGAATCGAGCAGAAGGAGAAATCTCCGGAGCGACTGTTCAGTGAGGCAGAGTAAAGAATCTGAAAGTTTGTGTTTGAAGAACAACAGACAGAGTTTACAACCGAGCTCGTGCTCAGAGTTCCATGCCTGGCATGGAAAGTTAACTCTTTCACCCCCGGAGCAGTTCGAAGATTGGGACTCACTGCAATTGTCATAATATAGCAAGACTTCATGTTGTTTGAAAGGATAGCCTCTTATTGCCCGGGTACCCAGTAAGAGTGACATTAGGGACATTTGGGAATCTGAAATATGTACACAGTACTGTGATTATTAATGCATTTAAATTAATTAACCTGATTTCCCCTGTCCTTGTTACATCCCCCTAAATAAATCAGATCTGTTTGTTTCAGCAAAGTTACACTGCTGATGTATTCATCTATGTTAAAGTATTGTACTGTGGTTTTTGCACTGTATCATCTTGTTTTACAGGGAGTTCCCGGAGTCACGCTGACCGAACCAGTCCTGGGGGTAAGTGTATACTGTGAAGGTAATTCTGATATATTGTGTGGGCCACTAGTCGGAAGAAAGGGGGGGGTCGCAGTGTCCCAGAAGGCTGTGACCAAGTTTGTTTAGCTATTGCAAACCCTGACCTCTGGGTGGAGGCATCCGCCATCGGATCCAGGCCCCTCAACCTGTTAGTGGCAAATCAGGCAGGGGTAGTAGCCCTTGCGATAGCGCCACCTAGGGGTTACATTCAGATGGAGAGACTGATAAAAAGGGGGTAGAAATTTTCCTGGTAGCGAGTGACCACACAGCTATGGAATGTTACTCCGAAGAGGGAGGGGTGACCAACCGTCAGAGGGTTAGAACTGACAGTGATCCTGGGGCCCTGATGATAGTGCTAGGGACCCTAGTTATGCGACTGAAGGGGACTTGTCCCATGGCTTGGAACTGTGTGAGGGGTTTGCAGCTACTCAAGACAAGTGACCCTAGTTTAGAGAAGCTGAGGGCTTGGGCAGACTCTGAGGGCACACAGGGAGGTGACAGCAGACATAAGGTTTATTGGGAAAATGGACTTATGTATACACAGGTACTAGAGACAGAGCGAGGGATGCTAGGCAGGCAGCTTGTCATTCCCCAGGGGTATCGTGAGCAGTTGCTCAAAATTGCACATGATATTCCCTTGTCTGGTCATCTGGGAACTGCACAAACTACACAGTGGTTGGCCCAGAATTTCTACTGGCCTAATGTCACCCAGCGGGTGAAGGAGTATTGCAGGTCTTGTCACCGGTGCCAAGAAATAGGAAAGGCGGGCAAGAAAACCCTAGCCGCCCTGATCCCCTTGCCCATAGTGGAGGAGCCATTCCAGAGGACGGGAATGGATATTGTGGGGCCTTTAAATACCCCCAGCTCCTCAGAGAAGAGATTCATCCTGACTGTGGTGGATTATGCCACCCGGTACCCAGAGGAAGTCGCCCTGTCCTCACTGAGGACAGACAAAGTGGCAGATGCCTTACTTGGGATTTTCTCCCGTGTTTGGTTTCCGCTGGAGGTAATCACCGATCAAGGGGGGTTCCTTCAAGTCGGACCTGAAGAAATGTTTATGGGAGAAGTGTGGGGTGGTACAGAGATGCATGACACCGTATCACCCACAAGCCAATGGGCTTGTGGAAAGATTAAATGGTACCCTAAAGTCAATGCTCCTGGCATTTGCTGAACAGCACGGGAAGGACTGGGAGAAATACCTTCACCACCTGTTGTTTGCATACAGGGAGGTGCCCCAAGAGTCGACAGGATTTTCCCCTTTCAAACTCTTATATGGACGCCGGGTACGTGGGCCCCTAGACTTGATCCGGAAGGACTGGGAAGGCAAGCACACCACCCAGGGAACTCCCATTGTGGATTAAGTCCTTAGGTTTAGGGAAAGGCTGAAGGAGCTTATGGGGACAGCCCAGAGCAACCTGGCAGCTGCCCAATAGACACAAAAGGTATGATACGACCGCAGAGCCAGAGCTCACTTGTACATGGTGGGTCAGGAAGTCATGGTCCTTATTCCAGTCTGGAAAGATAAGCTGCAAGCTGAGTGGGCAGGACCGTACAAAGTGGTTAGGAAGGTAAATGACGTAAACTACATTGTGGAGTTACCTAACAGAAGACAGACTGAAAGGACGTACCATGTCAGCATGATGAAGCCATATGCAAATAGGGCTGACATGGTGTTTGCAGTGTGTAGTCATGGGGAGGGGACGGGTGAAGGAGACAACCTTCTGGATCTGCTGGAAGAAAGTAAGTGGGAGTCCTCTGTGGAGGCAGTAAAATTGTCTCCCCAGCTGAACCCGGACCAGGTCCAGAAAGTAAGGGAGGTTTTAGCAGACTTTGCCCCTTTGTTTAGTGCCAAGCCTGGACTAACCCCCTTAGCGACACATGATGTGGAGACAGGGACACAGACGCCCATACGGCGAACAGCATATCGGGTGTCAGAGGCTGTCCAAAAGGACACTAGGAGGGAAGTGGAGGAGATGCTGGATTTAGGGGTAATCCAGAGATCCCACAGCCCCTGGGCCTCACCTGTAGTCCTTGTGCCCAAGCCAGATGGTTCAACTAATTTCTGAGTGGACTACTGTGGACTGAATGCAGTCACGAAGTCCGACACCCACCTGATGCCCAGATGGACGAACTCCTGGACAAGCTGGGAGGGGCAACCTACCTTACAACTACTGACCTGACCAAGGGGTATTGGCAGGTAGAACTGACAGACAGCGCTAGGGAAAGGTCGGCCTTCATCACTCCGATAGGCTTATTTGAGTTTAAAGTAATGCCTTTCAGAATGAAGAACGCCCTGGCCACTTTCCGAAGGCTGGCGAACCAGGTGTTGAATGGTGCTGAGGAGTACACCCTAGCGTACCTGGATGACATTGCCATCTTCAGTAACTGCTGGGAGGAACACCTTTCACACCTTAGGGAAGTGCTGGGCAGGATACAGAGGGCCAGGCTCAATGTCAAAGCCTAGAAGTGCCAGGTTGCCATGGGGGAAGTGGCATACCTTGGGAATGTGGTAGGCCGGGGACAGCTCCGTCCTAACCAAATGAAGATAGAGGTGATTCAGGCATGGCCCAGACCAGAAACAGAGAAGCAGGTCAGGAGCTTTCTAGGAACAGCAGGGTACTACAGAAAGTTTGTACCTAATCACAGTGCCCTGGCTGCTCCCCTATCTGACCTGACAAAGAAAAAGATGCCAAGGAAAATTACCTGGGACCCAGCCTGTGAAGAAGCCTTTACCAGACTGAAGGAGGCACTGTGCAGTGCTCCTGTTTTGACAAGTCCGGACTATAGCAAAACCTTTATAGTTCAGACGGACGCCTCAGACGTGGCAGGATTTTATTTAACTCTAAAAATCGATTAGCATTTTGCTCATAAAAGTGCTAAAACATTGTGACAATGCATAACACCTGCCTCACTGTGTTTATTAAACATAACACTTATAGAAAACCTATATAAATACTTTCTGAACAGTTAGTATTATTCCAAGAAAAAAACTGCTAATCAATTATTTAAAACCCTATGTGGGTATTGGGGCAGTACTTAGCCAGTCATCTAGCCAAGGGACAGATCACTCAGTTTTGTACCTGAGCAGAAAGTTGCTCCCCAGGGAGCAAGCGTACTCCATTGTGGAAAAGGCGTGTCTTGCCATAGTGTGGGCCCTGAAGAAATTAGAGCCATACTTGTATGGGCAGCATTTTGTGGTGCACACTGACCACAACCCCCTGGTTTGGCTAATGTAGATGGGAAAGATCAATGGGAGACTACTAAGATGGAGTCTTGCTTTGCATGGATATGATCTGACAATCATACATAGGGGAGGCATTAAGAATCAGAACGCTGATGGGCTGTCTAGGGTCTATGAGGAGTGAACTGATTTGGGAAGATTATCCCATGCAGGGGATAGATCCCCCAAATTCAGTCTAGGAGGGGAGGAGTGTGACGTAGACAGCCAGTTCTGAGTGCTGTATTATATTTTTTTAATATAAAATGGATTACTGTCTCTGCTGAAAATTCAAATGCTCTAGGAATGACCTTTCTCATCCCCCCCCCCCCTAGATTTTAGCTGACAGATGCAGGCCAACAGAACTGCTGACAGCATTGTATCACACTCAGTCTTTTTAGAGACAATGTGTTACTGGAAGACTTTTATTAAGTATCCTGTTTCTCTGAGCTAATTACAGAGTTGTTAAGTTAATTTTGTTAAGAGGGAAATCATAAACTAGGTTTATGACATTAAAATAAGGGAAGCTAGGATGTTACATAGCGATGTAAGGTTGTAAATGACCCTATGAAGCCTGTGTGAAGAGGGTACAGCAAGAGATCAAAAGAGGTGTCACTGAAACTGGAGTTATGCTAAGGTTGCAGAATTAATACTTTAAAATTATATCCTGTGGTTGTATAAAAATATATTTTTGTTAGATATTTGACAAGAGGAGGGGCTGGATGACTTAATTAAAAAGGGGTTGGCCAATACTGCTTGAAAAGATTATTCTCCTTCACTATAGAGATGCATTTGTATCAGACACTAAGGAAACATCTGAGCACTGAAAAGAGGTATTTAGAAAGTTAAACAAAATCTTTATATAGTTGTAGGAATTGCACTGTTTTAAACCTTGTTTTGTTTTAAAGAATTGTATGTCTTTTGATATAAGAGTTCTGTATTGTATGTTTGATGTATTATTATATATTTTAGTAAAAACTCTAATTTGAGAGCAAACCTGGTCTGTCTTTGAATTGCTTTTCTTTGCTAAGAAATATTTATGGTTCAGCAGACATAAGCTTGTACGGTGGTACCAAACTGGAAACAGAAGCATTTTAAATCTGAGGTCTTTATTAAGTTTTAAGGGCTCATCTCTGAATACCTGGTTAGGTGCCTGTAGGCAAAGATATCTGGCCCCCCCGAAGACAGATATATCTGAGCCTGTGCATTGGGTATGCTAGCAAGAGGTTAATAGCTTGAATCCCTCCAGAACTGAGACCAAAGGTTGATCAGAACTCACAAAAACAGACAACAGGGTTACCTTGTCTGTTACACTGTTCAGAAGACTGTGCTCAGAGGTTGCCACTTTGGGAGTAGAGGGCCTGACCTGCTGAGTGAATCTGTGACAGAGATGACCGAGGAGGATGAATGAGAGTAGAGCCTGAAGGGCATAAAGGACTGCTGTCAGTTTGAGCACATTTATGTGCAGGTTTTGTTTGAACCTGGACCAGCTGCTCTGAGTCCTGTGAGACCCCAGATGGGCACCCAAACCTTCTCCTGACACATCCGTTGTCAACGTCGGGGAGGGCGGATTGATGCAGAAATGAACTCCCAGGTACAGGTTCTCCTGAACCATCCACCATTGTAAGTCCCTGATCATGGGACTGGATACTAGAACTTCTTGGTCTAAGTTGTCCCTGGTTTGGTCCCATTGAGACTGAAGTGTCCATTGAGAGATTCTCATATGGAGCCGAGCAAGTGGGACTGTCGGGATGGCAGCCGCCATTAGCCCGAGGAGGCGGAGGACTGATCTGGCTCCTACCCTCCTGCAACCAGACAGAAGACAAGTTTGGTTCTGATGGGTGTCTACCCTGTCCAGAGGCAAGAAGGGTTTGCCCATGGTCATGTACAGAATTGCTCCTATACAATGGAGGTGTTGGCATGAGATCAAATGGGACTTGGCCTGACTGATGGTGATACCCAGGCTGGTAAAAACCTGCAGGTTAAGGGAAAGGGTATGCAGGAGTTCCTCCCTGGACAAGGCCACCAGGAGCCAGTCATCCAGGTACGGGAATACCTGTACTTCCTGGGTATGCAGGTAGGCCGCTACCACAGACAGAGCATTTGGTAAACACTCAGGGGGCCGAGGAAAGACCAAATGGTAGGGCCTTGAATTGGTAGTGGTCTCTCAGAAAGCAAAAATGAAGGAATTTGCGATGTGACGGGCATATGGGGATATGCAGGTAGGCAACCTGCATGTCCAGAGCACATAGCCACTGTCCCTGCTGAAGAAGTGGTAGAAGGCTCTGCAAAGAGAGTATTCTGAAGCACTTGTACTCCACAAACATGTTCAGGGAGCCGAGGTCTAGGATAGGCCTCAGATCTCCAGTCTTCTTTGGAACTTTATTACACAAACTGGGGAATATGGGTGTGGGCAGGACAGTAGTGTGGTGGGTAGGTAACTGGCTGGGTGGCAGGACACAGAGGGTGGTGGTAAATGGCTGTCACTCCACAGAGGGAAGAGTGACCAGTGGGGTACCACAGGGATCAGTGCTGGGGCCGGTCCTATTCAACATCTTCATCAGTGACATTGCGCAGGATCTAGAAGGCAGAATTTCACTGTTCGCTGATGACACAAAAGCTCTGTAACAGAGTAGACATACCAGAGGGTGTAGACAGAATAAGAAGCGACCTGCAGAAACTTGAAGAATGGTCAGGGTTTGGCAGTTGAAATCCAATGCAAAGAAGTGCAAGATAATGCATATAGGGCACAAAACCCTAGCACAATATATCAGTTGGGGGTGAGGATACAGTACGCACCAAGCAGGAAAGGGATCTTAGGGTTGCATCTCGATGACCTCAAGGTAGGAAACAGTGGACAAGGCAGCAGGTAAAGCAAATAGGATGCTGGGATGTATAGGCAGAGGCATCACCAGCAGGAAAAGGGAGGTCATAATTCCGCTATACAAGACACTAGTGAGGCCCCACCTGGAGTACAGTGTACAGTTCTGGAGACCATACCTACGTAAGGACATAGACAGGGTAGAGAAGGTTCAGAGGAGGGCAACAAAGATGGTGCATGGATTGCATCACAAGTCCTATGAAGACAGGTTGAAGGAACTGAACATGTACTCCCTGGAGGAGAGGAGAGAGAGAGGGGATATGATAGAGACATACAAGTATCTTACAGGGAAGAACAGGGTGCAAGAAAACACTATTTTTAAGCGAAAAAGATGTTCCAGGACTAGAGGGCATGGGATGAAGTTGGAGGGAGGACGATTCAGAGGAAACATGAGAAAGAATTTCTACACAGAACGGGTGGTGGACAAGTGGAACACCCTGCCAGAGGAAGTGGTGGGGGCTGAAACAATCACAGGATTTAAGAATGCATGGGATAGACATAAAGGAATTCTGGAGGTCAGGGGTAAGGGGCAACAGACTTCTAGGAAAACAAACTGAACTTACAAGCTCAAATGGGCAGACTCAGGTGGCCATAGGCCCTTATCTGCCTGACACTGTCTATGTATCTATGTAACTAGGAAGCAATGGAATAGTAACCTGTTCCCCAAAGATGGTGGGAACTGGCTCTATTGCCTTCGAGAGAAGGGAGATGGTTTCCTCTAGGACCAGAGGAAGATGTTGCAGGGAGTAAGATAACTGGGGGTGGTCTTCAGGGTGGTTTCTGCAGAAACTCTATTGAGTGTCCTGCTCTTATCAACTGGAGCACCCAAGCGTCTGATATTATGCTCTCCCAACCTGGCAGATGGGAGGAGAATCTCTCCCCTACCAGGTCCTCTGGAACCTCCAGAGGCAGTGGGAGAAGCAGGGAGTCAGGAGGTGTGGGGGTAGTGCAGCAGCCGAGGCTCAAGCAGCTTTTTTGCTGGGGGGAGTCTTGGTTGCTGGAGGAGCCCGATGTTTGTTGGCATGTTTGCCCTGTGGTTTTTGTCTTTGTCGGTTTTGGCGATGAAAAGGACGCCGCTGCTCTTGAGGGGGCCTGTACATAGTCTGGGCAGACTTGAGTGCAGTACCTTTCTCCTGCAGTTCGGTAATGTTGTCTTTGACATCACCCCCGAACAGCACCGAACCCCCGAAGGGAGCATCCTGGATAGCGGATTGCACCTTGTCACCAGCCCTCCTGAAGATTTTTGACTCACGCAGGGTGCCAACACCTCCGGTTTGTAACCCAGCAGTATGAATAAATAGTGAAGACTTCTAGTCCAGGAAGATCAATGATTCCCCTCTGTTCTGCAGAACCACTGAAGAACCGCCAAAAAAAATGAAAACCACTAAAACTAAGCTAACTAACATGCAAAGGCACAGCAACTGACAAACAAATGAATAAATGCATTACTTCATGAAAAAGAAAATTGTTTTATGAAAGCTGAGGAGAGCTCTCCAAGGCATCTAAACTGGCAGGCAGAGAAACGAATTTGAGCATCATCAGAACACAGCAGTTACTCGGGGCAGCAGTTTGAAATTGGCATGAGCCAATGAGAGTTCCATCATTTACATACATTTCATTCTCTACATAGCAGTTCAACATAGGAGGCTGATTGCATTAGTTTAAGCATACTGAGGGATTCCTGAGGTTTGAAAAGAAAAAATTACTCACCATAGTAATGTTGTTTCTTCTAATGGAGTCTTGCTGTATTCAGACAAGTGCAGTATGACCAATCGGTTCAGCTACCCCGGAGAACAAAGAGTTAAACTCTGTGCAAATGCATGCAACGTTGAGCTTATCAAGCTCGGTTTTCAAACCGCTGTCCTCGGTACATTCTGGTAACTGATTAGATTCTTACGAAGCTTACTATTACAAAGATAGAGGAAACACTCTAACCAGACCTAAGCACCTCCAGGGGCAAACACAACAATAAAAAGGGGCATGTAGAAGACTCAAGTCACTGATGCCCAAGGAAAAACCACCTACCCACTGGTGGGTGAAAAGATATCACTGGGATGCAGAGAACCACCCTTTCCCCAGGTTCTGGTGGGGAGGCAGGGTGGGAGGTCAGAATACAGCAAGACTCCATTAGAAGAAACAACATTACTATGATGAGTAATTTTTTTCTTCAAACATGAAAATCTTGCTGTATTCTGACAAGTCTGAACTACAAAGCAGTGCCCTGAAGTGGGCAAAGAACCTACATAGGAAATAGGTTCTGCCAAACCTGGCATCACTTCTGGCCTGGGTTTCCAGGCAGTAGTGCTTAGTGAATGTGTGAACGGTCTTCCAGGTGGCTGCCTTACAGATACCTAGTAAGGGGAAATCCCTGGCAGCTGCTACTGAGGCAGCAGTCCCCCTAGTGGAATGGGCCCTAAGGCCTGCTGGTGGGTCCTTATCCAGCTTGTTATCACAAACCTGGATACAAGCCACAATCCATCTAGCTATGGTTCTTTTAGTGGCTGGCCTACCCTTACCCACTTCACCATAGGTAAGTAACAGCTGAGAACAGTCCTTACTTAGCTCTTTTGTCCTGTCCATGTAGTAGCTAATGGCCCTCTTTACATCCAGACTATGGAGCTTGTGTTCACCTGAGCTGGAATGATCTGTGAAGAACACAGGTAATGTGATGGACTGATTAAGATGGAAATCAGAGAACACATTAGGGAGAAATTTCCTATTGGTTCGGAGGACAATCTTATCTCTGTGGGGAGTAATTTAATTTGTCTCCACTGACAAGGCCTGGAGCTCAATGATCCTTCTGGCAGAAGTGATGGCCACTAGAAATACAGTCTTCCAAGTCAGAAACCTGAGTTCAACAGAAGACAAGGGTTCAAAGGGAGGCTGCATAAAGCTGACCTATGCAGATATTTAGATCCCATGCTGGGGTAGGCTCCCTGTGTGGAGGATGGAGGTGGAGCAAACCCTTGACAAATTTCTTTAAGACTGGGTGTGCAGCTAGGGAAGGACACTTTCCTGCTGGCAGATGGGCAGAGACAGCTGCCAGGTGCACCTTTAAGTTAGATGGCTATAGCTGTAATGACCGAAGATGTGCCAGATTATCCAAAAGTACTGGGAGACCAGCCTGCTGTGCATACAGGCCTTGTTGGGAACACCAGATGGAGAACCTTTTCCACTTGGAGGAGTATCTTTTCCTAGTGGCAGGCTTCCTGGACACTCTCAAGATGTCCAGAACACCTTCAGAGAGATGCAGATCTGCATATTCTAAGTCCTCAAGAGCCAGGCCTCGAGTCGAAGGGACTGGAGATTGGGGTAGAGGATTCTCCCCTGAGAGGATGTCAGCAGGTTGTGCCTCCTGGGGAGTTAAATCGAACTGGCCACTGACAGGGACAGTAGCATCGAGTACCATGGTTGCCTGGCTCAGTCTGGGGCTATGAGAATCATGGTAGCAGGAAGAGACGCCAGCTTAACTAGGACTCTGGATATCAGGGGAAAAGGAGGAAAGGCGTAAAGGAACCTGTTCGACCAGTCCAACAGCAGGGCCTCCAGTGGTACCGAGCCCTGAGCAGGAGGCCTACAACAATACAGGGGCAACTGATGATTGTCTGGGGCTGCAAAGAGATCTATCTCTGGCACCCCCCCACCTCCTGAATACTGACAGAAGAACTTGCCTGTTCAAGGCCCATTTGTGATGGCCCTGGCTGATTCTGCTGAGAGCATCTGCTATGACATTGTCCTTCTCTGACAATTGGACAGCTGATGGAAATGTTCAGGGAGTAGGCCAGCTTCCAAATCCTCATGGACTCCATGAAGAGCACTGAGGGTCTCGTTCCCCTGTTTGTTGATATAGTACATGGTAGTGGTGTTGTCTGTCCTGACTTGCACTACCTTGTCCTGCAAGTGACTGGCAAATGCCTGGATTGTCAGGAGCATTGCCCTGCGCTCCAGAAGGTTGATGTGCAACAGAAACTCCTGAGGAAGCCAGGTGCCGTGGGATTTGTGGTCCCCCAGATGAGCACCCCAGCCTAGCAGGGAAGCATCTATAGTCGGCACTAGAGAGGGGGTCTGAGGAAGAAAGGGGACTCCCACTTTGAGGTTGTCCATGTCCTGCCACCACTGGAGAGCTAGTAGTAACATGGGAGACACTGGAATCAGTTTCAAGAGGGAATACTTTCTTCTGGAACCAGTAGGATCTCAGGTGGAACTGAATATCCCTCATCTGGAACCTGGCCCCTGGAACCACAGCTGTGGTGGAGGTCATGTGACCCAGAAGCTGCAGGAAGTACCTTGCTGATCGAGGGACTCAAAGGTGAAAAGACCCTGCAAGGTGGATCAAGGTCTGTGCCCTTCCTAGATGCAGAAAAGCCTTTGCCTGGATTGTGTCCAGCTCTGCCCCTATGAAGTCCAGAACCTGAACAGATGTCAGGACTGACTTTTTGAAATTCACCAGGAAACCTACAGACTGAAGAGTATCCTGAGTGAGATCTAAGGCTTCCCTTTACCAGTTGGGGGAAGTGGCCCACCAGCAGCCAGTCATCCAGGTAGGGGTAAACTGAAACCCCTTGCTTTCGGAGGTATGCCGCTACCACTGCTAGGCATTTTGTGAATACCCTTGGTGCAGAGTTCAGCCCAAAAGGCATAGCCTTGAAACTTGTAGTGGCCTGAATGTAGTCAAAATCTGAGGTATTTTCTGTAGTAATGCCTGATGGGGATGTGAAAGTAGGCACCCTTTAGATCCAGGGATGCCAGCCAGTCCCCTTGCCTGAGGGTAGGTAGAATAGTAGCCAGAGTTGTCATTTTGAACTTTGGCTTTGTAAGATGCTTGTTCAAGCATCTGAGATCTAGAATGGGCCACCGCTCCCCATTTTTCTTTAGTGAGAGGAAGTACCTGGAGTACAATCCTCTTCCCCTGTGCCGAGGTGGCACAGGCTCCACTGCCTTTGAGAGAAGAAGAGTGTAAACCTCTACCTTCCGCAGGGTTGTTTTTGTAGGACTGGCAGGTTTGAAAGCTCTTGGTCCAAGTTTTGGGAACAGCTTGAAGCTGAGAGCAAGACCCTGGCCTACTATCTCTAGGATCCATCCTTCTGAAGTGATGGATTGCCATGCCTGGAGATAGTAGGCCAGCCTGCCCCCTACAGGGATAGGGGAGGTGGTCCAAGCAGATCCCTCAGGGTGTCTGCTTAGTAGGTGTAGCAGACTGGGAGGTGGAAGCAGCACGGCCAGCATCTCTCCTGCCCCTCCCTCTGAAGAAACCCCTGGGCTGCTGGTAAGAGGGAAAAGCCTGGGCCTGATGGAAAGGCCTGGGGTAAGGTCTACCACTGCCTCTGGCCTGATGACTCTGAGGAGTGGCAGACTTTTCCTTGGCCGAAGCACTCTTGTATCCCACTTTGTATTCATTCATCTTTTTCATATAGGCTTCGGTCTGTTACCCAAACAGAGTGTTTTGAGTCAGGGGAAAGTCCAGGGCATTATTCTGTGTATCTAGGGATAAGTTAGTGCATCTTAACCAGGAAAACCATCTAAGATAGATGGCAGATGCCACAGCCTGAGAAGCTGCATCACTGGAGTCCACAGCCATATGGAACTAGGACTTGGATGCCTGTACCCCCTTAGCGACCAGCTCCTGAAGATCTGATGCTAATTCAGGAGGGGCCTTCTGAGACAACTGTTCAACAGATTTCCAAAGGGATTTCTGATACACTGAGGCATAGGCCATATGAAAAAATTACTCACCTTAGTAATGTTGTTTCTTCTAATGGAGTCTTGCTGTATTCTGATATATGCAGTGATCACCAACCTTTGAACTGCCCTGGAGAACAAAGAGTTAACTTTCCATGCAGGGCATGGAACGCTGAGCTCGAGCTCGGTTGAAGCCTCTGTCTGCTGTTGTTTAAACTCCAACCATCAGATCTTTACGAGCTATACTCACTAGGCATTCTGTGTGGAAACTGTAAACTCACACTAGCCAACTGGCAACTAAATTTGTTAAAAGGGTTTTTGGTTTCAAAGCAAAGACTCAAGTCAGAAACCCCCAAAAAACACAGCACACACACAAAATAAAGGAGGGTGAGAAAAAAGGGCACCTCTAGGTGCCAACACTGCTCCTGCCCACCCACATCCCAAAAACCAGGTTCTGAGAGGGGAGGCGGGAGGTCAGAATACAGCAAGACTCCATTAGAAGAAACAACATTACTAAGGTGAGTAATTTTTTCTTCAAACAACATGAAGTCTTGCTGTATTCTGACATATGCAGACTACCAAGCAGTACCTTCAAGGAGGAGGGAAGAACCTACTTTGGGAATAGGCTCTGAAGTACTGCTGTGCCAAACCGAGCATCACTCCTAGCCTGGATATCCAGAGAGTAATGCTTGGTGAATGTATGGACTGTTTTCCAGGTGGCTGCTTGACAGATTTCCAAGATAGGAATATCCCTGGCAGCAGCCAGGGAAGCAGCTGTACCTGTAGTAGAGTGAGCCCTCAGGCCTGAGGGTGGGGTTCTACCCAATTTCTCATAGCAGAATTGTATACAAGAGACAATCCACCTGGCAATAGATCTTTTAGTGGCAGTTTGCCCTACCGACCTCCCCATAAGTGAGGAACAACTGAGGACTCAAACCTGCAGACCCTCGGTGTGCTCTATGTAATAGCTAAGGGCTCTTTATGTCCAGGTGTGCAACCTCCTCTCCAGAGGAGGAATGGTCAATGAAGAAAACAGGGAGAGACATAGACTGATTAAGTTGGAAATCTGAAACCACCTTAGGCAAAAACTTCCTGTTAGTTCTTAGGGACCACTTTATCTCTATGGAAAGAGATGAAATCAGGCTCCACTGACAGGCTTGCAATTCACTGATCGCCTGACAGAGGTAATGGCTACAAATACAACAGTTTTCCAAGTCAAGTACTTAAGCTCTGCAGAGGACAAAGGCTCAAAGGGGGGTTGCATAAGCTCAGCAATGCAAACATTAAGGTCCCAGGCAGGAACAGGGTCCCTGAAGGGAGGATTGGTGTGCAACAATCCCTTGAAGAATTTGCAAAACATAGGATGGGCTGATAAAGAAGAGGGCTTGCCTACTGACAAAAATGCAGAAACAGTTGCCAAATGTACTTTGAGTTTAGCTGGTCTGAGCCCCAAGGCATTGAGATGAACCATATAGTCCAGGACTGTAGGCAACCCAGCAGATTCTGGAGAAATCTACTTACCAGAGCACCAAATAGCGAACCTTTTCCATTTGAAGTTATAAGTCTTTCTGGTGGAAGGCTTTCGAGAAGCCCTAAGAATATCCAGAACACCTTGAGAGAGGTGCAGATCAGCAAACTCTAACTCTTCAAGAGCCAGGCCTTGAGATTGAGAGATCCGAGATTCGGATACCAAATCCTTCCTTGAGAGGATGCCAACAGGTTGTAATTCCTGGGAAAAGACAGGGAAAGGTGGACTGCTAAGGACAGCAACAGTGGATACCAGGGCTGTCTGGCCCAGTCTGGAGTGATCAGAATCACTTTGCACGGTCGAGACCCGATCTTGACTAGCACCATGAACAGGAGAGGGAAGGGGGGGAAGCATACAGGAAATTACAGTTACGTAAGAACCTACCGTAACAGTAGATCTTCAAGAGAGGCTCCTGCAGTAGGTAATTACATATAGGACTGACGCCCCTAGCTAGCAGTCCTTTGCGGGGACCGCCCCCACATCAGGTGACCGGCGTCTCACGACGTCGGTATAAAGGGGTGGTCCCAGACACCCACCTTCCAGTTCTTTCCCGCCACAGGCCCGGAAGGCCGGACGAGAGAGAGAAGCAGATATTTCCCTCAATGGAAAAGGAGCTGAAAAAGTCTGGGGGGATGGAGGGTGTGATAGATACTACCTGCAAAAAGCCTCTCTCAGATCTACTGTTACGGTAAGTTCTTACGTAACTGTAATATCTTACTTCAAGAGGGTCTTGCAGTAGGTAATTACATATAGGACAGAATCCCAAGCAGTCTGGAACAAATGAAAAAGGCACCGGGAGAAGGAACTACCCTAAAAGTAGCAGATAATCTAGCAGGTCTCAAAAAGGGGCCTTACAAGAGACCTTCAACGAAGCCTGCTCTGGCCCGAGAGGCAATGTCCAAACTGTAGTGTTTAGTGAAGATATGGATGGAAGTCCAAGTGGCAGCAGCACAGATATCTGCCGCAGACACGTTCTTGAAACAAGCCGCAGAGGCGGCAACTACATCAGTGGAGTGGCCTCTGACTTGACCCGGGAGGGTCTTGTTGTACTTGTCATAACAGAAAGTGATGCAATGGGCCAACCATTTTGATAGGCATTGCTTAGAAACAGCATTGCCTTCTCTCTTGTGAGCAAAGGAGACGAACAACTGATCAGTCTTTCTGAGATCCTTTGCCCTAGCGGTATATTATCTCAGAATCCTGTGAACATCCATGGTATGGAGTAGGTATTCTCCTTGATTGGAGTACTGAGTGAAGAAAGCAGGTAGTTCAATAGACTGACTCAAGGTAGATTCCACTACCACCCCGGGAGAACTTAGACTCATGCAGAGTTACTAGCTCTTTGTGAAAAATCAAATAAGGGATTTTGCATCAGCAGGCCTGAGCTCGGAAATTCTCACGAGCAAGAAGTAATGGCCACCAAGAAGAGCATCTTTCGCGATAAAAACTTCAAGTCTGCGGAAGCCGCAGGCTCAAAGGGAGGAAGGGTAAGTTTCTCGAGGACAAAGTTTAAGTCCCAAGGTGGAACTGGGGTTTGGACAGGGGGCCTGAGATGAAGGACCCCATAAGGAAAGTTTTGGAGACCTCCAGCTGGGCAAATGCCTTATCAGCGAAAGGGACATGGTAGGCTGAGATAGCCACCATATGAACTTTCAAAGAGGAGTGACTGAGACCCAGGTCAAAAGATGATGCATGTACTCCAAGCAGAATGGTCTTGGGACAGGAAAAGGGTCCTGTTCCTAGACGCAGCCCAGATAGAAAATCTCTTCCATTTCCTGGCGTAGGTGGACCAGTGGAGGGCTCATAGCCTCCACCAGAATCTCGCCACCTTAGGAGAGACGCCCAAAACGATTGAGCTAGTCTGCAGGAGGCCATACATGAAGTTGAAGGGACTTGAGTCCCGGATGGACCAGTGTCCCTGATCCTGGGTCAGCAATCCTGGAGATAAAGGAAGAGGAAGAGGAGTAACCTCTGAGTATTGCTGCAGAAGAGAGAACAGATTGCCTCAGCCAAAAGGAGGCGATCAGAATCATTTCGCTCCTTCCAAGGCAAGCTTCTACAGCATATGAGGTACCAGAGGAATTGGGGAAAAGACAGACTAATCTGTCCTTCCAGCTTAGAGATAGAGCGTCGCTCCAGAAAGCGTCTCGCTCTGGAGCAAGCGAGCAAAAGATTGGGAGTTTTGTGTTTTGGGAGGAGGCGAACAGGTCTATCTGAGGAGTCCCCCAAATCTGGAAGATGCTTTTTAGGACTTTTCTGTCCAACTCCCACTCGTGTGGTAGAGCCGATGAGCGACTTAGTCTGTCTGCCAGGACGTTGTCAACTCCCGGAACGTGGATCGCCGTGAGGTGAAGGTTGTGAAGCTTTGCCCAATCCCAAACCCTCATCGCTTCCTTGCATAGCGGGTAGGACTGAGTTCCTCCCTGCTTGTTGATGCACCACACCACACACATGTTGTCCGTTTGGACAGCTAGGTGACCGGGAAGGATGTATTGGTGAATACAGCACTGCTCGGAGCTCAAGCACGTTGATGTGGAGGACTATCTCCAGCTTTGACCATAGGCCCTGGGTTCGGTGAGGACCCAGATGGGCCCCCCAACCTTCGCCTGAAGCGTCCGTGGTCAGAGTCTGATTGGGGAAGGATGAAAAAAGGGGACCCCCCGGAATAGGTTCTCTGAACCATCCACCATTGTTAAATCTCCTGCCATCGGTGAGGAGATCAGGACCACGATCCTAGGTTGTCTACCGTTGATCCCACTGAGATCGGAGAGTCCACTGAGAGATTCTCACGGGAGGCGTGTGCAGGAACCGCCAGGATGGACCGCCATAGCCCCAGTAGACGGAGCACCGACTCACAGACCCTCTGTGTTCCAATAGAGGAAATCTGGGACAGGAGGGAGCCCCCTGTCCGGGAGGCAGGAAGGTCTTGCACAATGTCGTGTCGAGATTGCCCCGATGAACTGGAGCCCTGTAGAAGGATCCAGGTGAGACTTGGAATGGTTGATGTGATCCCAGGCCAGTGAAAACCTGCTGGGTGAGGGAGAAAATACAGGAGTTCCTCCTGGATGGGGCCGCCAGGGAGCCAGTCGTCCAGGTGAGAAAAACCTGAGCTCCCAAAGAACGCAGGTGAGCCGCTACCACCGCTGGGCGTTTAATAAAGACTCGGGAGCGAGGAAAGAGACCAAAGGGGAGCGCCGGAATTGGTCAGTGGGTCCCCTGGGAAACGCAAACCTGAGGTACTTTCGATGCAAGGTGAATGGGGATGTGCAAGGTCATCACTGCATCCAGTGCACAAAACCGTGGCCCGGCGAGAAGCAGGGCAAGAAGGGTTTGGAGGAAGCATCTTGAACCTCTTGTATTCCACATATAGGTTCAGGGGCTGAGATGAGAATGGGTCTGAGATCTCCCGTCTTCTTTAGTGGGGAAAAGAAATGGAATATTAACAACCACGTCCCGTGGAGATGAGGGATGGGTTCTATAGCCTGTTTCTAAGGGAGAGCAGAGGTGCTTTGACCAAGGAAGATGGTCCTTAGTGAGGGGAGGTTCAGAGGGGGGGTGACGTGGAGTTTCTGAAACTCTGTAAGTGCCCCTCTGCTATGATCTGAAGCACCCATGAATCTGTGGTTATCCTCCCTCCCAGACCGGAAGGTAGGAGAACCTCCCCTACGGTTCCTCCGGGGTGTCAGAGATGGTGGGAGGGAAGAGGTCAGGTGGTGGAGGCAGCCGCCAGCTGGGGCACCATTGCTTTTTGGGCGGGCGGGGCCTGGCAGCTGTAGGGCTAACGGTTAGTGGCGCCTTCCCTAAAGATTTCGTGAGGCATTTCGTCTGCGAAAGAGCGGCACTGTGGGGAAGGGACAGACTTAGATCAACAGATTGAACGTCCTTCTCCCCACAAATCGATGATGTCATGACATCACCACCACACAGAACCCTGAAGATGCTTCTTGGATAAGCTGACTACTCGGGACCAAAACTGCAGACCATGCATGGCGCAAAGACTTCGGCGAATGCAGAGCTCCATCTCGGTATCACTGCATCGTAGGTCATCCTCAAAATGTGTGACTGGCCAAATGAGCAAAGCGGACCAGGTCAGCTGCTCTGCTTGACTGAGGAGTCAGGCAAAGTAATCTTAGATTCAGCCTGGTGAGACAGCCTGTAATCCCCCATATGTACTACATAATTCAGAACCCTATCCACAGTGGAGAAGCATAGATCTTCCTTCATACTGATCCAGGCGGGATTCCTTATCGGGAGGCAACTCAAGTGTTTGGTGTGGCCGGCCGTGGCAGTGCTATCCCACGAGTCACCGCAGGGGTGAGGTCTAAGAGTCTACACCCTCGCGCCTGATATAGCCTGTTCGACTTCCTGGAAGTGGAACAAAAACAGCAGTTGCTTCAAATAGTGAAACAAGGTGGGCATGAGACTCGATCCAGGGTGGCACGAGTAGAGGCGTGAGGGACAAGTCCAGATGTTGACGTTTAGCCAGATTGAGGATCTGGCTCTAAAGATACCACTGATGGACCCTGGATCTTCTGAGCAACTCCATAGCGAAGGATCTCTGGAGGGACTTGAAGGAGTCCTCAGCAGGGGCTTGGACGGAGGCCCTGACTCAATAGTCTTTCTTGAAACAACCATCGGGCTCCGAGGTCTGAGAAGAGGCAGAAGAATCTGGCGATAAGACTCCTAGCTCGTCTAGGGAGGAGCAGGTTCCTTAGGGAAATCCCAGAACGCATGTCCTGCCCTCTCTGGATCCCGAGACAGCTGGGAGTCCAGAGGAGGAGGAAGGAGTGTGCTGTCTGCAGAATTAATAAAGGGGCAGGGGTGCTTTGTCGCCGTGGGCGGCTCTCGACTTCCTTGGTGAGCTGAACCTTGGCCTCAGCCACCAGGAGGCAGAGTCTCCAGAAGATCCACCGATGGCCTAGGGGGCAGTGGAGGAGGAGGAGGGGGACAGTTGTATGGAGGAAATCTGTAGGGGGAGTATCAGTAACCCGGCTGTGGATATACCGGAGCTGGGTACTGCGGCGTCGAAGGAGTTGGCATCGGGTACTGCGGCGCAGGATACTGCGGACCTGGGGAAAACCAGCGTGGATAGGACGGCGGATCCCAGCACTGGAGGGGCTGCAGGAGCAGATGTTAACTGGGTACTCCACAGGCAGGTCAGCAGGATAGGCCCGTGGGGTGGAGGGCCCGATGGAAGAGGAATATCTCCTGCGGCGTCGAGGGTCCGGTCGCCGGAACCCGGCATGGAGAGGGCCAGTGTTGGGGCGAGCATCTGAGACGGCGCTGGGGCGGCGTCAGAGGAGCCGGCGTCAAATCGGCTCTTCAGGATGAGATAGACGGTGCCCAGCATCCAGAGGTCTCATCTGGGGATGGAGGAAAAAGTCCCGAGGTGGGCAGGGGGACTGCTCCTGGCGGCAGCGAAGGCTGCGGGAGCCTGAATACGACAGACAAAGCAGGGTCTGCAGTAGCCGAGCCCGACACCGTCACGAAGAACCCTATAGTAAGCTAGGGACCAAATCAGCCGGCGCCAGAAGGCAGCGTCGACTTCAGGGATCCTCGTGGGAGGCAAGGCCAAGGATGAGAGGCCCGGTCCAGGAAGAAACTGCTATCGCGCCACCCTGAAGGGTCGAGCGCCTTAGTGGCCTTCTCCCGGCATCGCCGGGAGGAGCCGATGTCCGGCAAGGGAGGTGCCCCACACCAGTAGGGCAGAAGCCTGTAAGCGGTACTGGGGCTGGGGCATCCTTGAAAGAGGCACCACCGCGAGGAGCTCGAACGCTGAACCCAGCGGGTGGCCGACACCTCCTCCAAAGCCTTGGAGGCAGCCGTGAGGTGCCTTTCCTTGTCCCGCTTCTTATGCCCTTCAGGGGAGGTCGACGCCTGCTGAAGTTTCTTCAATTCCTTCTCCATCGTGGACATCTTCTTTTTGAGAGATGGGCTTAAGCGGAACTACTGGCGTTGTCTGCGCGGTGGCACGCTGTTAAAAGCGAAGGGCAGTCACGGACACCCAGCCGACTGCGTGGAGGTCGGGCCTAAGCAAGAAAAGGCAGAGGAACTAACCGTCTTTTGTGAGGCAGTTAGGCGCCACACAGGAGTTGCACTTATTCTTTGAAGAGGACTTGTATATGGCATATACCGACATTCACCTAGCGATAGAGTATAAAATACAATTCTGAAAACTTTCGGAAAAACCGAAGTAACAGGACTGAGCAATAAGAACTTAACTGCGGCGCTGCGAGCTGGCGGCAGAAAAGAACTGGAAAGGCGGGCGTCTGGGACCGCCCCTTTATACCGAGCGTGTGGCGCGGTCACCTGACGTGGGGCTCGCCGAGGGACCGCTTAGCAGAGAAATTTTCTGTGGGGCCTGCGCCAGGCATGGCATCAGTCCTCATATGAATTACCTACTGCAAGAGCCCTCTCGAAGTAAGATCTTCCCTTCCCAATTGAGAACCAGAGCATCTAGGGGAACTGAAACCAAGACTGGGGGTCTGCAGCAAAAGAGAGGAAGTTGGTGATTGTCTGGTGCTGCAAAAATATCTATCTGTGGAGTGCCCCATCTGGAGAAAATCACTTTCAAAATTAGGGGAGCTAGGGACCATTCGTGGTGGCCCTGAGATATCCTGCTGAGAGCATCTGCTAGGACACTGTCCTTCCCTGGGAGGTGAACTGCTGTCAGAGAAGTTTGCAAGGAATAGGCCAGAGACCACAACTTCATTGCTTCTGTGCACAAGGCCGTAGACCGAGTGCCCCCTTGCTTGTTGATGTACCACATTGTGGTGGTATTTTCTGTTCTGATCTGTACTACCTTGTTCTGAACAGACTTGGAAAAAGCTTGCAGTGCCAGAAACACTGCTCTGAGTTCCAAGAGATTGATGTGAAGAAGAGATTCTTGAGGTGACCACAGCCCTTGGGTGGTAAGATCCCACAAGTGGGCTTCCTAGCCCACGAGGGAGGCGTCTGTGGTGAGGATTAGTGAATGAGACTGAGTGACCAAAGGAACTCCCTGCCTTAAATTGTCCTGATCCTGCCACCACTGCAAAGCCTGGATCAGGGTTCGAGTCACTGGGACTAGTTTGGTAAGGGAATCCTTTCTCTGGGACCAGAAGGCTCTCAAATGGAACTGAATGTCCCTCATCTGAAATCTTGCCCCCTGGACCACTGCTGTAGAGGCTGCCATGTGGCCCAGGAGCTGTAGGAAGTGCCTTGCTGGTTGAGACACCTGAAGGGTGAAAGAAGAGGCCAGTTCTATTAGTGTCCTTGCCCTGTCCAGGGGAAGGAAGGCCTTTGCTCTTATTGTATCCAGCTCCGCCCCTATAAAGGTGAGGAGCTGTACTGGCTCCAGAACTGACTTTGGAAGGTTTAGGAGGAATCCTTAGGAAGTGAGCAGTTGCTGAGTTATCTGAAGATGTGACTTGACTCTGTCTGGAGACTGACCCATTATAAGCCAGTCGTCCAGGTATGGAAAGATGGAGATCTTTTTTCTCCTTAGGAAAGCAACCACTACTGCCAGGCACTTTGTGAACACCCTTGGGGCTGATGTTAGACCAAAGGGCATTGCTCTGAATTGATAGTGGCCTGAGGGCAACTCGAACCTGAGGTACTTTCTGTGGGAGCACCTGATGGGAATGTGAAAATAGGCATCTTTGAGGTTCAGGGAGACTAGCCAGTCCCCTGGCCTTAGAGAGGGCAGAATTATTCCCAGAGTCACCATTTTGAATTTTGGCTTTAAAAGGTGCTTGTTTAGATATCTCAGAGCCAGGATGGGCCGCCATTCTCCTGTCTTTTTTGGGGTTAGGAAGTACCTGGAGTACAATCCTTTGCCCCTGTGTAGGGTAGGAACCCTTTCTATGGCTCTGAGAGCCAAGAGGGAAGAAACATCTGCCTCTAGAGCAAGGGCCTCTGATGGATTTGCAGGTGGAAAGGATCTGGTTCTCATCTTGGGAAACTTTTTGAAGCTGAGAACCAGTCCCTGGCGTACTACTTCCAGGACCCACTTGTTTGATATTAAAGACTTGGTAAAGACTTCCAGTCCTGGACAAAGTAAGCCAGCCTGCCCCCTACAGGTATGGGAGAATCGGCCCAGGCAGACCCATCAGGGTGTCTGCTTGGCAGGGGCTTTAGGCTGAGGGGTGGAAGCAGGCCTGCTCATACCCCGCCTGCCTCTCCCTCTAAAGAACCTCCTCTGAGCAAAAGCAGAAGAGGAGGCCTGGGCTTGGTAAAAAGGCCTTTGAAAGGGCCTGCCCCTGCCCCTGGAATGCTGCCTCTGAGGAATGGCTTGCCTTTCTTTGGCCTGAGCACTCCTGTAGGTGGTCCTGTACTCGTCCACCTTCTTCATGTAGTTCTCTGTCTGCTCCCCAAACAGAGAGTTACCAATGACAGGAAAATCCATGGCCTTAGCCTGGGTATCCTGTGATAGGCTAGTACATCTGAGCCAAGCCATCTTCCGAAGGGCCACAGATGTAGCCATGACTCTAGATGAAACATCATTGGAGTCCACAGCAGCATGAAATTGCACCTTGGATGCCTCTATCCCATCCGCAGCCACCTGCTCCAGCTCCTTGGCACGCTGGTCAGGGGTCTGTTTAGCTAGAGCCAGCACAGTGTCCCACTTGGACTTCTGGTATCTAGCTGTGTAGGCCATATAGTTAGCCTGCCTGAGTCCCAAAGATGCTGCCATGTACTGCTTCTTTGCCATGGCATCAATCCTCCTGGAGTCCTTATCTGGGGGGTGTGAAGCCAAGGGAATATTTGCCTTATCACAGGCAGCAGCCTGCACTACCACAACATGGCTGCATTGCTGGGAAAGGAACTCCGTGTCTGAGCCTGAAAGAGTATACATCTTGTCCATTCTTCTGTCCACAGGAGGTATGGAATTAGGAGTTTAGAATTTTAAATGTCTGTTTCCCAAAAGATTTATGGAGGGGAATAAACAATCTCCTGGACTCTGGGATGTCCATCATCTCAACAAAATCAGGCTCCTCCAGATCCTCTACTGCTTCTTCCATAGGAAGCTGGAGGGTTTCAGCCACTTTCTTGTAAAACATAAAGTGGGAAGGGGACTCAGAAAGCCTAGGAGGAGAAACACCTGAAGGTCTGACACAGGTTGATGTCCGGGTCAATAGGCACAGCCAAACTTTCATAATCACCATCATAATCATTATCTTCATACTCTCCCTCCTCCTCCTCCTCCGGTTCATAAAATTCTTCTAAAGTATAATCCGGAACCGGGGGAACCGACCGAATCGAGCCCCTGACAGATGGTGCCGGTTTGGCCGAAACCGAAGTTAGCAACTGAACTATCCTTATCGCTTTGGCTAGCTCATCAGCGGTCGGAGAAAGAACTTGTGGATCCGAACAGAATGATTTTTCCCTTTTCTTTCTTTTAACCAGAACCGACTACTCAGAATCGGTTCTCCTTTTGCCCGAAGAAGTTTCACCCTGGTCAGAGGGCACTCCTTCTGGTTTGGTCGGAGCCGAACCGGGCTGGCCATCCGGGTCAGCGGACTTCTCGGCCTCCCTTTCCCTCAGTCTGCCTACTCTCTTCTCCAGGGTAGCTTTGGGAAAACTTTTACAAATTTGGCAGTCTGAATTGAGGTGGTCAAACCCCAGACAATAAACACAGGTGGTGTGTGGATCAGCCTTAGCAAAGGCTTCATCACACACACTATAGCGTTGGAACCCAGTGGGCCCGTTTTTTCCCTTGGGTTTCTCAGACATGGCCAATCCTAACCAAAACGTACCCTTTTTTCGGCAATCCGCCAGGCAAGACACCCCTATCAGTTCCTGACCATGTTACGGGTCTTGGGAAAAACCGTAATGAAATCCGTTTTTTTTTAGAACCGATTCGGACCGGTTACCACACTAATAAAGACAGAAGTGTTTTACACAAACCTGATTGGTTCAAACCGAACCAATCCAATGTTTACAAGTTCCACACAGAAACTAATATAGAAAAACCTATCTAGTACTCACGGTACCACAGACAGAGACTTAAACCGACAGGTTCAGAAGCAGAAATTCGGTTGAAACTGAGCGAAAAAATGACACTTTAACCGACTTTTTTGAACCGAGCGAAAGAGAAATCTCCGGAGCGACTGTTCAGTGAGGCGGAGTACAGAATCTGACGGTTGGAGTTTAAACAACAGCAGACAGAGGCTTCAACTGAGCTCGAGCTCAGCGTTCCATGCCCTGCACGGAAAGTTAACCCTTTGTTCTCTGGGGCAGTTCAAAGGTTGGTGATCACTGCATATGTCAGAATACAGCAAGATTTCATGTTGTTTGAAAAGAGGCCTGCCAAATGCCCAGGGTGGAAGCCAGGTAAGTTTTCTTGGCAAGGGAATCCACTTTCCTGGAATCCTTGTCAGGGGGATGAGAAGCCAGAGGAATGACAGCCTTTTTGCAGGCTGCAGTCTGAACCACCCCTACATAGCTGCAGTGGCTGGTTAAAAATTCAGTGCCGTTGCCAGCCAAGACATATCTTCTGTCCATCTTTTTATCAAGGGGAGGGACAGAATTAAGGGTCTGGAGGATCTTAAGGGTCTGCTTCTTCAGGGACTTGTGGATAGGGATCAGCAGCCTCTGGGAAACAGGGAGATCCATCATCTCCCTGTAATCATCTTCCTCTTGCCTGGCCTCCTGGACAGATAGTTGCAGGGTCTCTGCCACTTTCCTCATAAAAGAAAAATGAGAGGTGGTCTCTAAAACAGGTCGAGGAGGAGATTCATACTGAGGATGGTCAAGGGGAAAGCTCAGGCTCTATGGGCTCACCCTCATCCTCTTTTTCATCATCATATTCACAATCTGATCCATAGTATTCCTCAGGGTCCAAAGAAACTGAAGGAATTGAACAGGCAGGCACCTGAACCGGTGGCTGTCCAGATAGTATCTCTGACAGTTCACCGAAACTGGTCTGCAGAGACTGAACTATATGTATGGCTTTGACAATCTCCTCTGTGGTTGGAATTACAACTGGTTGCTTGCGCGGTTACGAACCAGACTTCTTAGATTTTTTAGACAGAGCGGGGTCCGAAAATGGACTCCGACCGCCTTTTAACCGACAAGGCTTCACCTTGGCCGGCGCATTCGGTACTAAGGTCGGACGGTTCGGTTGAACTGGAACTAACTTCCACAGAAGCTTTTTCCAACCCGTTCCTTCAGTTTACCCAGCCTTCTATCAAGGGTAGATAGAGGAAAATGTTTACAAATATCACAGTCTGATTGCAAGTGGTCGAAACCTAAGCAATGCAGACAGATCAAGTGCGGATCAGCTTTGGCACATTGCTCCTGCACTCGGTACGACGCTGAAACTCCAGTGGGACCGTTTTTTCTCTTGGGTTTCTGTGACATACCCCTAGAATTTAACTGCTTAACCCAATGGCTTAGTTAGGCCAGTTTAGCAAAGTCCAATTTAAATTTTATCCAAAAGAGGCTTAGTCAGGCCCAGATAAAAGAAAACTACTTTTCAATATTTACCCCTGGTGGCTTAGTTAGGCTGGGTAAGAAGAGAGACAAAGTTCTGACTGACCAACGTTTTAGCGCTGGGCGAGAAAAAAATCAGTTTTGGTCAGAACTTCGAACCGGATCCCAGAATAACAGAAAACAGTACTTTTACTTGAGAAAAAGGAAGGAAAGGAAGTTCAGTCTCTTCATAGTCGATGGAATCGGTCGGAAACCAAACACTTACCCAACCAAGAGACCTACACTATACCAAAGACAGTGGTTTGAAAAGAAACTGCAAGAAAATAATAAACGGAGCTTTGAAAAACCGACGAAACATTCTTCAACCGAAAGCAGATGAGGAGCAATCTCCAAGGCATCTTCACTGGTGAGTGCAGTAAAGAATCTGATCAGTTACTAGAATGTACCGAGGACAATGGTTTGAAAACTGAGCTCAAGCTTAACATTCTATGCATTTTCATAGAGTTTAACTCTTTGTTCTCCGGGGCTGCTGAACCGGTCAGCCATACTGCACTTGTCAGAATACAGCAAGACTTCATGTTGTTTGAATCACATTTTGGCAAGGATTTGATAAATGACACTTCTCACGTTCACATGCTAGGGTAAAAAAATACAGTCTTAAAAATTAGGTGTCACAATATAAGACAACAACATTATTTGTGAACTTACTCATTTCACAATCATGGCAATTTTTCTAGTAAAACTCATTTTTCAATTATTTTTAAATTTATCTGCTACATTATCTATGCCCAACTATACAACAAATACAAGCAAAAACATGACTGGCGTTGGTCAACGCTTCTTTGAATACTGAATACAAAATTGAGACGAGGGAGAATTCTTACTTTCATCTTTTTTTTCTGACTTGCCAGTGCCAGTAGAGGCTGCTGTATTATTACTGTTGGTTTCATCCTGTTTAGCTTTGTTTGCTCTGTGCTGGCCCCACTGACCTACTCCACGACTTACTTCTAGAATCAACTGGATCAGACCATTAATAGCTTGCTGAATGTCATCTAAACTAGGCATCATTACCTGGGTAAAAAAATATAACGTAGCTTTAAAACCAAGGTTCAAGTAACATATATAAAAGTGATTTTTATTGACTCAGTCTGCTACAGTAAGACAAACCAATGGTGTATTTAAAATACATTAAGACATTAATAAAAAGTCAAGTGTGTCTGATGGTTTCTACTACTGCCAAGAAATGAAAGTTACATACTCACAGTAACTGGTGAGCAAAAGCAAGAGGAAAAAGAGACCACTATGGTTTTCAAAAGAGGTGTCTGAAAAGGTAAAGGCAAAAAGAGTAGCTTTCAGAAGGTATAAAGAGATGAAGAGGGAACTGGATAGGGAGGTGCATCAGGGTAAACAGAGTGAATTGGGGAAAGCAGTAAGGAGTGCAAAGACGCAAACTGAAGAGACAATAGCCCAGGAGGTAATAACAGGGGACAAGATATTTTTTAGGCATGTAAGTGAAAAGAGGAAGACCAGGGGTAGGAATGTAAGGTTAAACAAACTCTGGTCAGAGCCAATACAGCTGCAAAATGATGTTGATGATAGAAAGTATTATTATTAGTATTATGGAAATATTTACTTTTACTGTATCACTATGGTCTTTGTAGGGTCATAACCGAACAAGGGCTTTGTTTCTATAAATATCGTACAACTTAAACCCATCTGCGTGCGGGCTACTCAAGCTGCTCCTGTGGCCCTGGCTCTCTCTGAGCAGGCCACAGCTAACAGACCACTCGATTGACCCCCAGACAGATTCAGACAGCCCATCTGCGGGCTTCCCAAGCTGCTCCTGTGGCCCTGTCTCTCTCTCTCTGAGCAGGCCACAGCTAACAGACCACCCGACTGACCCCCGGACAGATTCAGGTATGCACCAGACCTCCAAAACTCATGGTTTGAATTGCCGCAGTTTTGACTGGACGCCCAGTGGAGGAGCTAGGCACTGATTGGCAGCTTTGCTCCTTGGCTGATTTTCCAATGCCTGGCACTTCCTGATCTCAGGGAACTCTCTTTCTGTGCTGTGTTCTGGACTGAATTTTTGTTAATGTAATTTACATTTGTTATGCATCAATTGGTCTTACTTTACCTGCCAGCTTAGCTAGTCTATTACAAGCCACTAGTCTAGTCTCTCAGTGATACTTAGTGCTGTGCAATCTAGTGCTGGACAAACTGTATTGTATAGTAGCTGATGTTTGACTGCTGGACCTAGCTACTGAACAAGACTGCTGCAGTTTTCCATTTCTGCCCTACTGACAAACCCTGCCCCTTCCCCACACTGGTCACTCTGCTAATTATTAATTTCTCTGCCCCACTTGTAATGCTGTCTCTCTAAACACCCTTCTTTCTTCTCTACCTTGCCTAGAAATCCTTCCCTTAAACCTCCTTGTTGCTGCTGTCCTCCTCAGACGTCCCGGTGCCAATGCACAGCCCCCCCCCCAATTAACTACTCTTCTAGCTCTAAATAATTGCCCTGCATTTACCACCTCTTTACCTCATGCTTTGTCCTACCCCATTGCCTGTCCCCCACTAGCTTGCTATTGTACTCTAGCTGAATTTAATCCTCTATGTTTCCCTCCTTGTTCCACAGACAGCCCATCTGCGGGCTTCCCAAGCTGTTCCTGTGGCCCTGTCTCTCCGAGGAAGCCACAGCTAACAGACCACCTGACTGACCCCCCCCCCGGACAGACTCCGGTATGCACTGGACCTCCGAAACCCGTGGGTTTGAATGCCGCTGTTTTGACTGGATGTCCAGTGGAGAAGCCAAGCACTGATTGGCAGCTTTGCTCCTTGGCTGATTTTCCAACGCCTGGTGCTTCCTGATCTCAGGGAAATCTCTTTCTGTGCTGTGTTCTGGACTGAATTTTTTCGGCCACCCCCCTACCCCACCTCTTCACAATATTAAATAGACCCTTAATCCGCCCCTTTCCTCAGCCTAGCAGCTGATTGGTCACTCCATTGCTGCACATGTTCATGCTATTGGCCTCCCTGTCTTCAATACCTGACTTAACCCACTTTCTCATCGCCCCTTTTTAAAGCAGTCCCACCCACAGGATGACACACATGCTCTCAACTTTTTCTCCAGCCACTCCATCTAACTCCTCTCAATTACTGCTCTACCCGCCCTATTTTTAGGGACCTCACCTTAATTCGACTATATACCCTTTCAACTTTGAACGAGCTAGCAGTTAAGCAGGCAGCAACACCAAACAAACTATCATGGGGTGCAACCACCTACTACTACTCCTCACTACCTCTTTTGGCATTGCTGGTACCATATACAAATTCAGACCCCTACCTCCCCACTCTGAATCCTCACTGGGTGCAAGTTGGAAGAAAAGCATACACATGGCCACTACCACTTCCAGTAACGATAGGCTCTTTATCCTCCCGCATCTCCCATACACAGTTATCGCCAAGTCAACCTTCCAAACCATAACCTTAACGGTTAGCTTCCCCCTAATTTTACACAGGTGTAGAGACACTTCCCCCACCTGAAGCGCAGGCGACGGAAGACACAAGGGAAGATAAACATCACCCTATCTGCCAGAAAGGTTATCTTTCTGCTACTGCTACTCTCTGGCAATGTTCACCTAAACCCTGGAGCAGGGGGGTCAATACAGTGAACAGCCTAAAGATAGCATCGCTAAACATCTGCAGTCTAACTGCCAAATTCAACCAGCTCCAGGCTTGGATGACCATCCATGCCCCTGACATACTCTGCCTAACTGAAACCTGGCTGTCGGGTAGGATCAAAGATGGTGAGGTGGCCATCGAAGGATTCCAAGCATTTCGACTTGATAGAATAGGCAGGAAAGGTGGCAGCTGCCTCATATATGCCAGAAACTCAATGACTTGCTCCGCCCTCCCCATCTCCAAAGTTGTAGAGGATTATGAACTACTAGTGGTAAAAATACAAGTCGTCCTGAAAGGCAAGACCCTTACCATCGCCACAACCTACCTGCCCCTCAAGAAAGCCAAGGAAGGCCTTCCTCTTGTTATAGAAGAAATTAGCATACACAGAAAAGGCTCAGAACTCATCTTGACTGGTGACTTTAATATTAACTGGTAATGTAAGGAGGCAACACCCTCCAGAGACCTAATCACCTCCCACAATCTCACTCAACTCGTAACTCACCCCACCCGGCAGAACTACAAGACTGGTACCAGCACCCTCATTGACTGGGTCTTAGCTACTCACCGACTCGATTCTCCAAACTCAGGGTTCTCCCAGACGTGCTAAGTGACCACTCCCCAATCTCCTTTATATGGACCACTAAACTTGCCAAAAGCCCACCCCGCCTCAATGAGAGCAGGGTTCTGCGGAAAGGCAAACTTGGATCCCTCAAATTGGCCCTGTCTGCCTACAACTGGTCCCCCATCAACAGGGCACCTACGCTGGACCAGGCCCTTAGTTTTTTCACTGAGGGCTTCAATTCCATCTGTGATATTTATGCACCATGCACAAAACAGAAAATTTGGGGGGGAAGTTAACGGCTGGATTGATGGCAAGCTCCTCTCCCTCCTAAAGGAGAGGGACTGCCTCTGGGAAAAAGCCTTAAACTCAGGCAGCAGGCATGACCTACAGTGCTACAAAACAGCTAGAAATCGGTGCACCAAACTTATCAGGCTCGCAAAAGCCAATTTCCATAAGATCCAGCTTAACAATGCATGGGGAGATGGAAACAGGTTTTGGGACAACATCAAGAACATCCTTGGTAAAGATCAAAAGCAGCACCCTAAGTTGCTCAACATTAATAATTTATCCTCCTCAGATCTGCTAGCCATTGCTGATGCCTTTAACCAGGCTTTTACAGACCTGTCCTCAGTGCTGCCTCCAGACTACCTTCTGCCTGTAGAGGATCAATGTTGTGCCAACCTGCTCATAACTAACCACCCAGCCTTCTACTTTAAGAAGGTGATGGTGAAGGAGGCCATAACGATGGTCAGGAAAGTCCTAGGCAAAACCAGATTGGGGAGTGACGGGCTAGACATGAAGTTACTATCTCTCACCCTTGATATTCTTATTATGCCCATAACAATGCTGTTTAATTAATCCTTGGCCCTAGCTCAATTTACAGTGGTATGGAAGCAAGCCCTTGTAACTCCAGTACATAAGAATGGTGACAAGGCACTGGTGTCAAACTACTGGCCAATATCTATCCTCTCCCCACTATCCAAACCTTTGGAAAAAATTACGGCAAGTCAACTCACAGAATACCTTAATAAGTACAATTTGCTCTGCCCAAACCAACATGGCTTCAGGCAAAAACACAGTACAAACACGGCACTGTTGGAATACACTGACTATGCACACAAGGCGCTGGATGAGGGCAAATTGGTGGGGTCCATCTTCATTGACCTCACCAAAGCCTTCGACACCGTCAACCACCCTCTACTACTACTCCAACTCCAAAGATTGGGTGTGGCACCAAACGCCATGAATTGGTTCAATGACTATCTAACACACAGAAGCCAGCGAGCCAAATTCGGGCAGACGTTATCCAGCTCCAGAGATGTACTCCTAGGAGTCCCTCAAGGATCAATTCTAGGGCCCCTGCTTTTCAACCTCTTTGTAAATGACCTACCTGCAGCCTGTGACACCAAACTTATTCTGTATGTGGACGATGCCGTGCTGCTGAGCAGCAGCACCTCTCAGGTTGCCCTACAAAAAGAATTACAGAACTCTTTCAGTAAACTCGAGGACTGGTTCAGTAGGCAAAAGCTGCTACTAATTTACAAGAAAACCAAGGCCATGCTACAATCCAGCCCCTACAACAAACACAAGCATGCTTCCCTCGTAATCACCAACAAGGCTGGTGAGCAAATTGAGCAGGTGCACCTGTTCAAGTACCTTAGAGTCACCATTGATGACAGCTCTCTCAACCTCTCCTTTCCACATAGACTCCGTCAAAAGTGGTAAACACAAAGATCAGGGTCCTCTATAGGCATAAAATCCCTCACCCTGGAAGCACTCCGAATCTCAGTCTCCAGTTCCATACTTTCCACGAACGACTACGGGCTGGTGGTCTATGGAGCTGCTACTAATACAGCGCTCAAAAGGGTCCAAATTGCACTCAATAAGGCATGCCGCCTCACCCTGTGTGCAGATCACTACACTCATACTTGCACCCTGTATGAGCGTACAAACTGGCTTAACCTAAAAGACAGAATCAAATTCCAAACTTGCCTCCTGGGAAAGAAGGCACTCCTTGGAAAAAACCCACCCTGTATAGGAAATCTGCTCGAGGCTTCTCTCTCAACACACATCACCAGACGGAGGAAGAATAGAGCATGCCATACCATTCTGCCAAACCTCACTAGGGCAGCGTGCTTTCTCCTATCGGGCCCCCCACTAGATAAATGAACTCCTGATGAAATTACAAACAAACAGCCTGTCTCAATTCAAAGTAGGCCTCAAACAGCACCTAATGTCTAACTCAAAATGCACCTGCTTCTCAGGCCCCACTTGATAAACAGGCCTACCCCCAAGGTAGCACCCAGCAGGGCTACCTAGAGAACCCTGGCTCCATTCCAGCCTAGCCAAGGACTTAAGTAAGCTATTAGTCCTCTTTAATCGCACTTGGTACTGCCCCTCCCAACACCCCCACACACACACACACCATATTCGACAAAAGCCTTCTGGAGCTGCACCCCCCATCACACCCCCACACCCCTGCTTCACTATCCTCACTTCTCGCTCTCTGCGGTTGGTTTCAAACCCAGTCACCCTTGTTTCACTGTCACCCAGCCTCTCGCCATCTGGGACAGCATTAAACCCTATGCAGTTACTCTGCCATAGTCTATCAACGGATTTGGAAGTTTCCAGGGGTGTGCTACCTAGGGCAACCGATTACAAATAGCTTAGTATTCAATTACAACTGCTCAACTATTTTTCTCCTATTTGTCTAATTGTCATGTAATCACTCTTTAATGCCTAATGATCAGGCCTCTGTAACCACTGAATATGTGTATAGTCTTATTGTCCACCCTAACGTGGAACCTTTGTAAAAGAGCTCCCGCTCAAAGGTCTTTCCGAAATACTAATTAAACAATTAAGCTACAGAAGTCTTGCATTGTGGGTTCCAAGATCCCAGAGAATGCCGAGCTGATAGGTACCACAGAAAGAGGGGAAGCACAATCAAAGCAGTGTCTCACTGAATGCCAAACTGAGAAGCACTGGAGAAATGTTGGATGTCCAGGAATTACATATTCTTGTAAAACACATCAGCCTCTGTAGACAGAGCTCACAGCATGAAATGCCATTTCTCCAGTGCTTATCAGTTTGGCATTCTATAAGGTGTTAATTTGATCATGCTTCCCACCTCCACCCTCCTTTCTGTGGTGCCTATCAGGTCAGCATTCTGTGGGATCTTGGAAGCCAACATGCAAGAGTTTGTTAGTTTGAGGTGTACTATATCTATAAAAACAATGCCCTTCTTCAGTTATCACCCTTCAAACTTGTATGTGCTCTATTTCAATTTACCTGACTACAAACAATCTGTATACTCTAATTCACAGTACATACAGTGTAGTCCTAACCATTTAAGCTACTGTAATTGATGTGATGCTTTTTATTCTATAAAATTATGCCTACTCATGTTGGTTGTTTATACATGAAGATGTTGTTCTCTCTTCTGATATACTAATAAAAAGGTTAACTGCAAAAAAGACTGCAGTGATATTGTAAAAGTAAATATTTCCAGAACAGTAAATACAGGTTACTCACCTGTAACAGGAGTTCTAGGAATGGTATATGTTGTTCATCCACACTTATTGGCAGGTTCCTTGCCGCTTTAAATCTTGCCGGAAGGTCTTCAAGCTGGCTCCTCCCACCCACCCGGGTGGTAAAACTCTCGGCTCTGCCCCATGACGCCAGATCTGGCCCACTGGAAGCTCAGGTTGTGCGTCGAAGCCGGGGAGGTCGGGTGGGTCGTGTGGATGAACAACATATACCATTCCTAGAACTCCTGTTACAGGTGAGTAACCTTGTATTTAGGGACATGGATATGTGGTCTCATCCACACTTATTGGCAGACTCCTAGCAGTTCTCCGGGAGGAGGGAGGCAAGGCGCACACCCCCTACTTAGGGAATGAAGACTGGAGAACCGAGGCCCCAAAACCAGCATCCCGGTGTGACTTAAGGTCGATGTGGTAATGGGTAATAAAGGTGTGTGCTGACTTCCAGGTAGCAGCCCTGCAGATTTCCTGGATAGGGACATCCCTGGAAGCAGCCACCGATGCAGCAGTATGACGGGTAGAATGAGCTCTTATCCCTCTGGGAGGCTCCATGCCCGCCAACTTATATCAGAGATCTATGCAGGAGGTGACCCACCTGCCTATCGTCCACTTGGCTGCAGGTCTGCCAGGTGCAGCTTCCAGCGTAGGTGACAAACAGCTGGCGAACCTCTCACAATTTCAGCCGTGCGCTCCTTATAATAGCGGCCTTCTAGGGTCCAAAGTATGGAGCCTGTATTCGCCTCCGAGGTGTGATTGGGGTAGAACACGGCAGAGTCAACACCTGGTTAAGGTGAAACTCCGACACCACCTTCGGAAGGAATTTCGGGTGGGGGCGCAGGACAACCTTGTCCCTGTGGAAGATCAGGTAAGGAGACTCAATGCAGAGCGCCTGGAGTTCTCCCAACCTTCTGGCTGACGTGATAGCCACCAAGAAGGCGGTCTTCCACGACAGGTGAGAGAGTTCACACCTGTGCATTGGTTCGAATGGCTTGCCCATGAGCTTTGCCAGTACCAGCAGTAAATCCCACGGAGGTGGAGGTTCTCGCACCGGAGGAAATGTGATCAAGGCCTTTGAAAAGCGCCAGACCACCTTCTCCTGCGCCACCGACTGCTCCCGCCCACGCCCGTAAGCAGAGATGGCTGCCAGGTGCACCTTTAGGTCGTCGACCTAAGCCCTTGACTAGAAAGGACCATAACAGTCCAAAATGCTTGCCAAGGAACAGGAGGAAGGGTCCAAGCCCTTACTCCTGACACCAAATGGAAAACTCTCTTCCATTTGAAGGCATAGCATTTCCTGGTCGACTCTACGGGACGCCTCAACAACATTGAGGACCTCGTCGGAAAGACCCAAGGCCTGGAACTCTAGCCGATCAGGAACCAGGCCGTCAGGTGCAGGGATTGAAGGTCTGGATGGAACACCTTCCCCTGACTGACTGAGAGCAGGTCCGGGTGAGCTGGAAGCTGCCTCGGAAGCCTGGAGCTGAGGCTGAGGAGATCTGGGTACCAGAACTGGCGGGGCCAGTCTGAGGCTATCAGAATCACCTGCGCCTTGTCCCTCCTTGTCTTGAGAAGCACCTTGTGAATCAAGGGAAATGGGGGAAAGGCGTAAAAGAAGCCCGGGGTCCACAGCCTCGAGAAGGCATCCCCCTGCAGCGAGCCCTGCTGAGGGGGGCAGGCATGAAACAGCCTCAGCTTCGCATTCTCCCTGGAGGCAAACAGGTCCACCTGAGGTGTGCCCCAGTGGGAGAACAGATCTTGTACTACCTCCGGCAGGAGAGACCACTACTGAGATGCAGCCCCTATCCGGCTCAGGGCATCGGCCAGGGTGTTGGAGGCTCCTGCCACATGAATGGCTAGGAGATCCGCCTCCAGGCTGCGCACGAGTGACCAAATGCGGAGAGCTTCCTTGCACAGAAGCATGGAGTGTGTCCCGCCCTGGCGGTTCAGGTAGTACATGGTCGTGGTATTGTCCGCCTGAACTCGGACCACTTGACCCCGGAGAAACGCGGAGCAAAGCGGTGAGAGCTAGGTGGACCGCTCGGAGCTCCAGCAGGTTGATGTGGCATCGGGACTCCCACGGGGACCAGAGGCCGTGCACTCGGTGTCCCCCAGATGGGCACCCCAACCCATCAGAGAGGCATCGGTCGATAGAGAGACCGTCGGCTCGGGCGGACAAACGGATGCCCTCCTGCAGATGGGATGGAGCGGTCCACCACTGGAAAGCGTTCACATCTCCTGGGTCACTATCACTAGCTGGTCCAATGGATCAGCATTGTGACCACGGCAGGCCAGTCCCCACTGAAGGGGCGATTGCCAGCGTGCTCACAGGACCACGCTGGTACAGGCCGCCATGAGACCCAGGGAGGCGAGGGAAGTCCCGGGCAGGGCTGATTGCCCAACCAGAAATGATTGGGCAAAGGAGGTAAGACCTCGCCCCTGTCCGCCGGGAGCCGGGCTCTGGCTTGAAGAGAGTCGAGTCGCCCGATGAACAGGATCACCTGCTTCGGCTCGAGTTCACTGGCCTCGCTGATGAGAAGGCCGACTTGAGAGCAAACCTGGAGGGCCAGATCTCTGGACCACTCCACCTCCGTCTGGGGGGGCTGCTATCAGCCAATTGTCCAGGTAAGGGCACACCCGGACCCTTTGGCGCCAGGAATGCTGTCACCACTGCCATGCATTTGGTGAAGACCCTGGGAGCTGGAGATAAGCCGAAGGGCATGGCTTGAACTGAAGAGGATCCCTCCGCTCGAAAGCAGAGGAATCTCGAAGTGACTTGGACGGATAGGGACGTGAAAGAACGCGGTCCTGTAGGTCCAGAGAGCAGAACCACACGCTGTGTTCCAGAGATGGTATTATCTGCCAGGTAATGACCATTCTGAAGGTCAGACTAGCGAACTTGTTCAGAGTCGTATGGGTCGAGAATGGGGCACAACCCCGTCCGTTCGGAACAGAAATGACCTGGACACGAACCCCAGAGTCTAAAGGGGTCCTCTACCTCCGTGATCACCTCCTTTTGGAGGAGGAGGCGATGTCGGCTCGACGAGCCGCCAGTGAGGCTCTATGGACTTCCGAGGCCCCCGAGATGCGACGGTTTCTGAAGGGCGGGCCTGCTCGAATTCTAGAGGTAGGCCTTTCCCACCACCTCCAGTACCCACCTGTCCATGGTAACAGCGGACCAGGCGGAAAGGAAGTGTCTGAGCCGTCCCCCCATGGGGGGAACCAGGGGTGAGGTGACAGGGATGGGGGCGACACCCCTAAGCCCGTCACTGGGCAGGCTTGGAGGAGGGACCGGCCGAGGGACCTCCTGGGCCTTTACCTCCCTGTTTCTGTTGGAGGAAGCTGACGGCTTGGGTTTGGGATGCCAAGCTCGAGCCTGCTGGCCCTGACGTTGCTGGGCTGGGCGCGCCGTGGCGCAGAAGGACAAAAAGGGCTTAGGCTGTGGCTATGCCTTTGTCCTTCTGAGCGGAAGAAGACCGAGTCCAAGGTAGCATTGGACTCTCGATCCTCTGCAGGTGACCTTCCACCCCAGGGCCAAAGAGGTCAGTCCCCAAAAAGGGAACATCCGCCAACTTGTGCTGGGTATCCGAGGTAAAGGTGGATATCCTCAGCCAAGCCCGACGACGCATGGCCACTGCGGCCGCCACAGACCTGGCACATGAGTCCCCGATGTCTAAAGCAGTCTGGAGCTGCTGTTTGGCCACTGCCCTGCCCTGGTCCCGCACCTGCCTGACCGTAGTCTGCAGATCCGCGGGAAGATGAGGGACAACCTCATCCAGGGAGCCCAACAGAGCGTGAGAAAAATGTGCCATGAGGACGGCCGAACTGGCCTGGCGAACGACGAGAGGGCCCTAGCATAGACTTTTCGCCCGGCATAATCCAATTTCTTGGATTCCTTGTTGGGGAGGTTTGTCCACATCCTAGCGTTCGGCAGCGGCGCCGTCGGTAACTCAACCGCCGAGGTGTTCAAAACCGACAGGGAACCGGTGAGGACGCATACTTCCTGGCCATTCTGGCCAAGGCGCAGGGCAGGAAGCAGAACGCAGCCAAAGTTCCAAGGCCGGACCCACTATGGCTTCGGCCACCGGAAAGGCCTCCGTAGGAGAATCCCCTCGGTCGAGAATCTCCGTGAGGGGATACCTGGCCCGTTTAGAATCGGGTTCGAGCTTCATCCCGGTGGACTCCGAGATGAGCCGAAGCAACCCTAAGAAGGACGAAGGGCTATCGTCCACTGACTGCCCTCCCGAGGACTCCAAGTCCATGCGCTTGGAGAAGAGGGAGGAACCATCATCGGACTCAGAAGAGTGCTCAAAGAGCTGCCTCGGGCCTGAGCCACCCTCCACCTGCTGAGGTTTATCAGGAGTGAGGGTGACAGACAGCCTATGGGGCAAACCCAAGGCCGACCGAGAATTTTTGGTCGGAGCCCCAACTAATGGCTGTGGAGGCGGAGGTTCCACCAGAATCGGTGGGGCAGCGAGTTGGCCGAACAACGGCCTGGGAACAGGCCTCGGCTACAACAAGGGTTGTTTCGCTCGTGACAGCCACTTAATGGTCGGGAAGGCGACTGGGCCGGCTTATTCCCAGTCAAAAGGAGCTGTTGCCACATGAGTTCCTGTGCCTCCGGCAACTTGCGCTGAACCTCCCCTCGTCCGAGGAAGAGGAAGAGGCAGCGCCTGCCACGGTGCCGAGACGAGACCGCCGGCGACGGGCGGGATCGGTTGACCGCAGGATACCGAGACCGAGACCGAGTCTCGATTAGGCCGAGGAAGGCGAGGAGAAGTGTCTGGAATTGGCACTCCCCGGCTCGGACGATCCCACCGAAGGCCCGGAACCGAGGCACAGACGCAGCCGACGGATCCTCAACTCCCACCGGGGAAACTAGGAGAGGGATTCTCAGCTTCTCAGCCGACAACCCGTCTAATGGGTCGAGAAATCTCGACGCCGTCGTGAGTCTCGGTCAACTGGCTGGTGGGGACACCGTGAAGCCAGTGGCGAGCGAGTGGGCAGATCGGGCTATGTCACACAGAAGGGGGGGATCTTTCCGCCTCCCAAGAGCCGATGGAGAGATTCTTACTTTGCTCTTTTGGACCTGGAAAAGGTCCGAAGAAGAAGTGGACCCTCACCTTTGCGTCAGCGAGGAGGTCCAGACAAAGCTCACCAAAGAAGCCAGAGTCAGAGGCACCGAGAGACAGCGGACAAATGCTGCCGCGAGGTAGAAGCGGCCCGCGCCGCCTCTTCGAGGGCGATCATCTGCTCGAGGCGATCCGACCGAACTCCACATGACACCGCCAACCGGCCTCTTTAGATTCTTTCACTGGTGGAATTCTTTTTCTCGGCGCCCCAGTTGTAATCAGGCAGCATGGTCTTCAAGGATGTAGGCCGAAAAAGAAGAGCACAAGTCGCAGGCCTGTGGGTCGTGCTCAGGCCCAGGTAGTAGACGCGTGGAGTGCGGATCCGTCCCTAGACCATCTTCTGCCCGCAAGGGCACCTCCGAAACCGGGGTGGATTTGTCCATGCTGACGCGAGGAAGACCCAGAGTCATTTCTAGCAAAAATTTTTGATTTGGAATCAAGAATTAGGAACCAGTCTTAAACGCAGGAGCGCGCAGAGGGAAACCTGAGCTTCCAAGCGGTAAGGAAGATCTGGCGTCATGGGGCGGCGCCGAGAGTTTTACCACCCGGGTGGGTGGGAGGAGCCAGCTTGAAGACCTTCCGGCAAGATTTAAAGCGGCAAGGAACCTGCCAATAAGTGTAGATGAACAACATATCCACGTCCCTAGAATAATAATTTTCATCATCAGAAACATCATTTTGTAGCTGCAACAGCACTGACCAGGGTTTGTTTTTTAGTAGTGCTAGTTAGTGGGAACAAAGATTACGGTATTTGCAGTTTTGTTTAGCAACACTCGGGAGGGTGTAGTGATTTGTTTTTGTTTTTTTACTTTCTGTGTGTGGCTGGGTGGTAATTTATGCAGTGGTTATGCAGACATTATGCCATGGTATAAAGTAGCATCTGACAAATCTGGGCACAGTAATCTCAAACCCCACTGTATAAATGGAAAAGAACAATTAAGTAAGAGATTAGTATTAACTGTCTCCACTGGCTGCTGTTGTCAATTCATCAATCATATCTATATATAATTCATCACAACAGCATGTGGTTACTGCCTTTAATTGCTTCATTTGTTGATTATGTGTGTGTGTGTGAAATGTACTAATTTATTTTTTGACTGAATATAGTGGTCTCAGGCTGCTATCAATCCTTTAATGTATGCCACCAATGTATGAGATGTCACCAGCAATTGGCCTCAGACAGAGAGAACGTAAACAGGGAGGAGACCTAGCCCAGGTGACTAGCCATGAGGGGATGGTGGGCAGGAAACATAGAAACAAAGAATTTGACGGCAGATAAGGACCGCTTGGCCCACCCAGTCTGCCCATTTCCCTACCTCCTGGATAAGCTGCAGATCCTAGTTAACCAGCAGCCAACTTCTTCCTACCCCAACCCCCTAGAATTGCCTTATGACCGTCCCATGCATGTTTGAATTCCACCACTGATTTTGACTCCACAACCTCCTCCGGAAGGCGTTCCATGCATCCACAACCTCTCTGTGAAAAAATACTTCCTTACAATTACCTCTAAGCCGTCCCTCCCCATCTTCAAATTGTGCCCTCTTGTTCTTGCACACCTCTTTTTGAAAGATGCTACCCTCTTGGACTTTGTTGTTCCCTTGAGGGTACTTGAGCGTTTCTATCATGTCCCCTCTCCCTCCTTTCCTCGAGGCTATACATATTAAGCTCCCTCTCTTCATATGTCTTCCGTGCAGACCCTGCACCATTTAGTTGTCCTCCTCTGACAACTTCCATCCTGTCTATGTCTTTCTGGAGATTGGGTCTCCAGAACTGCACACAGTACTCCAGATGGGGTCTCACCAGCTATCTGTACAGAGGATAACTTTCCTGTTTTCTACTGGTGATGCCTCTCCCTATGCATCCTAGTATCCCCCCAGCCCTCCTTGCTGCTCTCTCACATTGTTTGCCCACCTTTAGGTCATCTGATATGACTACCCCCAGGTCCCTTTCCATTTTTGTTGTTGTTAGTATCTCACCCCCCATTGTGTACTCTTCCCCTGGGTTTTTGTTTCCCAGGTGCATTACTTGCACTTCTTAGCATTGAATCTAAGCTGCCATACATTTGACCATTCCTCTAACCTTGCAAGTCCCTTCTCATCCTTTCCACCCACCCTGTGCATCAACTCTGTTGCAGATCATGTGTCATCTGCAAGAGACATACTTTCTTTGCAGTCCTTCTGCAATGTAAGCTTATAAAGACATTGAAGAGGACCGGTCCTAATATTGAACCTCTGCAGTTCCCCACTAGTAACCCTCCTTTCTTCTGAGGGACTCCATTTACTATTACTCTCTGTGTCCTATTCTCCAGCCAATTCTTTACCCAGGCTGTCATCTTGGGACCCACTCCCAGGCTGGCTAACTTGTATATTAATCTTTTGTGTGGACTGTGTCAGTGCCTTGTTAAAGTCCTTAGGTAGGCCATGTCCACAGCCCTCTCCTGATCTACTACTTTGGTCACCCAGTCAAAGAAATCTATCAGATTTGTCTGGCATGACCTTCCACTGTGAATCCATGCTGCCTAGGGTCCTGTGCCCTCTGGCCTTTAGATACTCGACAATTCTTTCCTTCAGAAGTGATTCCATCATTTCACTATCACTGAGGTTAAACTAACAGGTTGTAGTTTCCTGCTTCTGCCTCGCTCCCACTTTTGTGAAGGGAATCACATCTGCCCTCCTCCAGTCCTCGGGTACCACCCCATCCTCCCATGATTTGTTAAAAGGGTAGTCAGTGGTGTCACTAGTTCTACTCTAGTTCTTTAGAATTCTGGGATGAATCCATCAGCCCCATTGCTTTGTCCACCTTCAGTTTTAAGAGTTCTTTCAGAACCCTTTCTTCTGTAAATGGGCTGGTATCAATTTCTGTATCCAGAGTGTTTCTACTGTTTGTTTTATGTCCTCCTCTTCATTTGTAAATACTGAGCAAAATATTTGTTTAGTATCTCTGCCTTTTCTACGTCTCCTCTGCCCACCCTCCCTCCCCTTTATTAAGCCTCACTATCCCTCCCTTGGTCTTCCTTCCGCCTCCCTGATGCACCTGTAAAGGTTTTATCCCCTTCTTAACTGAGTTGGCTGTCTTTTCCTCGGTTTGGGCCTTTGCTGTTCTGACTGCCTTCCCAGCCTCCTTTGCTTTAACTGATACAGTTCTCTGTCCTGCTCCTTATGCGATGCCTTGTACTTTCTGAATGCTTTCTTTTTCTTGAACCTTCACTGCTACTTCCTTTGAGAACCATAGTGGTTTCTTACATCGCTTTGTTTTGTTTATTTGCTTCACACAAAGGCTCGTTACCTCTGTGATGGCAGTTTTATTATTCCCATTGTTCTTCCACCTCCTCTTCCTGCCCATTTGCTAGTGCATTCCTTAGGCACTCACCTATTTTTGGTAAAGTCAGCCCTCCTAAAGTCCAGTACTTTTGTCTTTGTATGGCTTGACTCTATTGCTGTGTTTATTGTGAACCATACTGTTCGATGGTCACTAGTTCCCAGATGGCTATCCATGTCTACATCTGTGATCCTCTCTCCATCTCCATTTGAGAGAATCAAGTCTAATATTGCTCCCTCTCGAGTGGGCTCCAGTACTAGTTGTCTAAGGCATGCCCCCTGTAGGGCATCTAGAATAACTCCACTCTTCGAAGTGGCAGCTGCAACTCCACTCCAGTTAACATCTGGCATATTCAGATCACCCATCAGCAATATCTCCCCTTTTTCTGCCATTCTAAGTATACTTTCTATCATTTCCTTGTCCATTTCCTCTCCCTGAGAAGGGGGTCTGTATACAACCCCTGTGCGGATTGTGGTGCCATTGCCTGTCTCCAAATTTACCCACAGTGCTTCTCCTCCCTGTTTACCCTTTTGTTCTGTTGCTTTGATTCCTTCCCTTATGTAAAGAGCTACTCCTCCTCCTCTTTTACCCTCCCTGTCCCTCCTGTAGATAGTGTAACCTGGTATGTTTACGTCCCAGTCATGGTTTTGTGTGTACCATGTTTCTGTGACTGCCACGATATCCAGATGTTCCTCCTCCATCAAGGCCACTAATTCAGGAAGCTTGTTACCCAGACTACGGGCATTGGTACTCATTGCTCTCCATTTTTTGATGGATTTACCTTCTGCTGCAGCATCCCCCACTGACCGTTCTACCTCGGTCTTTTTCTCATTTAGTACCCTGTTTTGTAGGGAGAGGCTGGGATTTTCCTGCTGCTTGTCAGTGCCTCCCCCTTTGACTAGTTTAAAAGCAGTAATGAATGGTAAAGATATCACAGAAGATCAAGAATTATGGTAGGTATGTGATTTTCATATCTTACCGGGATCAGTCTTCACCATTCATTACTGGTGGGTGAGTACCAAGCACCACAAAGTGGGGCTGGCACCTGCCTGAGGGAAAAATCACCATCAGCGTCCTGTGGAGAACACGTAAGAGGAGGGTGCCCTCATGAGCCTGGCTAGGCCCGCAACTGTTCAGGATTAGGTTAAGATTCCTGACACGCAGGAGAAGGAGGGTGCCCCAACAGATCTTGCCTGGCCCTTCAGGAGAAGAACTGGGCTGCCCAGAAGCGTGAGGCAATCACTATACATCGGGCCAAGGGTGATAACCGGGATAGCCAGAGACATGCCATCCGCCTAATGCAGACTGCTGTTCCTACCAGCCTGGAGGCTACCACGCTGGCATCATAAGATGCCCTTGCTTGGTGTCTTGCCAGCTCCAAGCTGCGTGTAAAATTGGCAATGGCCCCACTATCAGGCATGGCTGGCAGGAACTGCCCCAGCAAAGCCCATAGGCACCTGGCATAGGCTACCTGGTGCACCTGGTGTACGAAGATGGCTAGCAAGAGACGTGTGGAAGAGAAAACCCTTCTGCCCCTGAGATCAAACTCCACAGTTAGTCTCTGGGCCGGGCAGTCTCTCAAAGGGTGATGACACCTCGAGGTGGTACCCATTCACTCCAGTCCAGATGTAGACTGGGGAATCGCTCATGGAGACATGGGGGGAGCACAGTATCTGTGCTGGCAGTCCTGAAGGGCTGGAACAGAGGAGGTGGGAAACTGCCAGACTGTGTGACTCCTCCATGAAGGGATTGGGCTATAGAGGAATCAAAGTGAATTCCAAACTGTACTCCCTGAGAAAGAACAGTGTTACATGCACAGGATTGCGGTCTATAGATGGGGGCAGATGGAGTTCCTCCAACATCGTCGTGAGAAACTGCTGATAGTTGGTGTAATCAGCATCAACGGAGATGTGGGTGGAGGTGTCCTCTTCCTCTGAGGAGGAATTCAATGACAGGGGAGGTGGTGTGTGGGCTGAAGATGGAAAAAACCACCCCATCCATGGACCTACATTAAATGAGAAATACACTCGCCATCATCCTGTACTGTTCCCACATGAGGGGACTGGAGAGTCCTGGGAGGAGGGGGCAGAGAGGAAGGAGAGAGACAGTGGTCCCAAGAGACCAAAGGCCCTCTGCCAGGGCTGTGGGAGCAACCAGGGGACACCTCCCAAGGAAGGGGGCTGTACTGCCCAGCCACCGACTGTCACTCATCCTGCCAAGAGCGAACAGGTTGGTGTCTTTGCGAGAAAGAACCCTGGTGAGGAAGCTGGAGCCATCAGGCCCTATAAGAGCAGCCCCTGTCCCCACCAACAGCAGGGCTCTGACCCCTAGCAGGAAAAGGAGAGCCTGAATCAGCATTCCAGCTCTGCCCCAGGTTGGCAGAAGCCACAGGGACAGACCAGGACACTAGATGGGGATTGCCATACTCGAACCAGAAGCCCGAGACCTGACCCTCAAAAAAGGCCCCACCTTAGACACTGCCCTCAGAGAGGGAGGGAGGAAGGGAGAAACTTACACCATGATGAGCCTCAAATTCCTCCTCGGCACCAGCATTGGTGCTGACAGTTGAAGTGGCACAGAGGGCAGCACCGGCAACAGACACGGCACCGGAGCTGGCACCGTCACCAGAAGTGGCACCGATCATGGTGCCATCCCCAGAAGCACCACCAAATGTGGTATCTCCCTCTGGCTTAGCACCAGGAGCCTCCTCGGCACCACAGGTGGCACTGGTGGAGGGAGAGGTGGCACTGCAGACGGCTCCGGCCAGAGAAGAGGACAAAAGGGAAGACCTCTGACTGAACCAGAAAAGTGCCTGGAGCTCCGGAGAGCTGGGTTGCCAATTGGGATTTTTCCATTCATCCTCCGATTCAGAGGAGGAGACCACAGAGATCCCCAGAGAGGCAACCCCGGACACTCTTATCATCCTAGCACCAAGGATGGTGTCAGGAGGGGAACCAGAGGCAACAACGGTGCCTCTTAGCTCACCAACACTGGGGGCGGTGTCGGGGGCTGAGACTGAGCCAGCCAAACCCACCAAGGGAGCCACCAATGTAGGCCACATGTATAGCAGAGGCCTTGACACTAGGGTGGCCTGGTTGCTGAAAGGAAACTTAGGCCATGAGGGGTGCTCAACAGGCCTCCTGGAAATCAACTGTCCACCAATCCCTCGTTGAGACCTCTAGTCTCAACGAGACCTGAAACAGTGGAGGCTTGTTCTCCCCTAGTGCATATAACAGTGGGGGGAGGCCCATGGGAAGGGCTCAGAGACCTTACTTTGCTAGCCCTCATACGACGCCAACTACCGAAAGTTGGGGATCTCTCTCCAACCTCACTGCGTGGTTCACCAGGGTGCAGAAATCCATCGAAAAGCAAGTGCAGCATGAATCCATGTCATGGCACAGCCCCAGGCAAGTAAAACACTGATCTTGTGGGTCCATCACGGTCATGAGACTACCACAGGGGCACCGCTGCATAGGGATAGTTGCCGCCTTTGAAGAATGCTTATGCCCTGAACTGAACATGATGTGCTGCAAAAAATATCAAAAACGATAGGAAAAGACTTGACGCTGCAAAAATGAAAATTACGTACCTACTGTAATTCTTGATCTTCTTGGACGAAGTCTCCACCACTCGTTCACACTAATGGGACTACGCCAGAGGCACTAGGACTGAGCGGAAGCCAAAAATCTTCAGGAGGTCCAGCGCCGGGGTAGGACCACGCATATGTGGCGCCGTGAGACTGGCTTGCACCATATAGGCTATCTTGGTGCTGACCATCCAACTGCCTCAGTACCTTTTTACTGAGGAGGTGCAGTGTAAACTAACAGTGAAACGAATCTATGTCAGACATAAGACAGTCTAAATGACCCATATAAGAAGGGTCAACACAACAGAGTCTTCACGACCCAGCCATCGAGACAGTGAAGACCAAAACAAGATAAGAGAACTCGGGGGATGGAGGGTGGGTGTGTAAATGAGTGGTGGATACTTCGTCCATGAAGATCAGGAATTATAGTAGGTACGTAATTTTAATATCTTCCTGGACATAAAGTCTCCACCACTCATTCACACTAATGGGAAGAGTACTGAGCTAAAATAATCCCCGAGAAGGGTGGCAGGAGAGAAGAGCTCACTCAGGAAAGAAGTCCATTAAGGATTGTCCTGCCAAAGGACAGATGCTGTCTGGCATGGACATCCAAAGCGTAGTGCTTCACAAAGGTGTACAGAGAGCTCCAAGTAGCTGCATTGCAGATGTCTAAATGGGCATATTCCATATTTCTGCCAGACATGACACGACTGCACTGGTACAATGGGCATATACCCTGCCTCCCAACTTGACCTGCGCTATGAAGTAGCAATGGCGGAGACATGCTACCTGCCACGTCAAAATACATCTGATGGCAACAGACTGATCCCAGCTGGGCCATGCTGAACGAGACAAAGAGTTGCTTGGACTTGCAGATCTCTTTTGTTTTTTTGATGTAGAACCACAAAACTCTTTTAACATCCAGAGAATGTAGGGTATGTTCCCCTTCATTCTGGAAGTTCGCAAAGTAGGTCGGAAGGACCAAGGGTTGGTTCAGATGGAATTCCGAGACTACTTCTGGAAGAAATTTAGGGTGAGTTCTGAGACCCATCTTGTCCTTGTGAAATACTGTATAAGAAAGGTCTGTGACCAGGGCATGTATTTCAGACACTCTGCAAGCGCAGGTAATGGCTACAAGGAAGGCAGCCTTCCAGGTCAGGAAATGGAAATTATGTACCTACTGTAATTCGTGATCTTCTTGGATAAAGCCTCCATCACTCATTCACACTAATGGGAGTACGCCAGAGGCACTAAGACCCAGTGGGGGCCAAACTTTTTCAGGAGGGCTGACGCCAAGATGGAGTTGTGAGGAAGTGGCACCACAAGCCACGCTTGTGCAATATAGACTATCTCAGCGTCGACCCTCCAACTGCCTCAGTACTTTTTTTTTCTGAGGAGATGCAGCGTAACTAACTTAGAGAGGAGTAACCTAAAAATCAGACATAAGATAGCCTGAATGACACGTGAAAGAAGGGTCAAAAACAAAGTCTTCACAGTCCAACCATTGAGGGAGTGAAGACCAGAAATAGAGATGTGAGCTCGGGAATGGTGGGTGAGTGAATGAGTGGTGGACACTTCGTCCAAGAAGAAAAAATTACTCACCTTAGTAATGTTGTTTCTTCTAATGGAGTCTTGGCTATATTATGACTATTGCAGTTTGTCCCACCATTAGAACTGCTCCGGAGGTGAAAGAGTTAACTTCCATGCCAGGCATGGAACTTGGAGCGTGAGCTCGGTTAGAGAAGCTCTGTCTGGAAGATTTCAAACTGAAACTGTCAGATCTTTACGAGCAAAACTCACTAAGGTTCTGTGTGGAAGCTGTAACCTACACTAGCCAACTGGCTACTTAAATATTAACACATTTTCCTGGTCCCAACACTAAGACTCAAGTCAGGGACCAGAAAATAAAATAATATGAGATAAGATAATATAAAACACCACACCCAAACACCCCAAAAAGAAGGGGTGGAAAACAAAAACGGGCATCAAAAACTGCCAACACTGGAATGCCCACCCCATACCCCAAGTAGAAGTTCTGAGAGGGGCAGGCTGGGAGGTCATAATATAGCAAGACTCCATTAGAAGAAACAACATTACTAAGGTGAGTAATTTTTCTTCAAACAACATGAAGTCTTGCTATATTATGACTATTGTAGAATACACAGCAGTACCTCCATGGAGGAGGGACAGAACCTACTTAGGAATAGGCTCTGAGCAATAGCTGTGTTAAACCTGAGCATCCCTCCTGGCCTGATATCCAGGGAGTAATGCTTGGTGAAAGTGTGTACCGTTTTCCAAGTAGCTGCTTGACATATCTCTAAGATAGTGATGTCTCTGGCAGCAGCTAGAGATGCAGCTGTACCTCTGGTAGAGTGAGTCCTCAGGCCTGAAGGGGGAACCTTTCCCAGTTTTTGATAGCAAAATTGGATACAAGAGACAATCCACCTGGCAACGGATCTCTTAGTGACAGGTTTCCCTATTCCAACCTCACCATAAGTGAGAAATAGTTGGAGGGATTCGAACCTGTGACCCTTGGTACGCTCTACGTAGTAACTTAGGGCCCTCTTAACATCTAAGCTGTGCAACCTCCTCTCACCAGAGGAGGAATGATCAGTGAAGAACACTGGAAGGGAGATAGATTGATTAAGGTGGAAATCTGAAACCACCTTAGGCAAAACTTCCTGTTAGTCCTGAGGACTACCTTATCCCTGTGAAAGGAAATAAAGTCAGTCTCCACTGACAAAGCTTGTAACTCACTTATGCGCCTGGCAGAAGTGATGGCTACTAGAAAACAGTTTTCCAAGTCAGTACTTAAGCTCTGCAAGACAGAGGTTCAAAGGGGGGTTGCATCAGCTGAGCAATGCAAACATTAAGATCCCAGGCAGGAGCAGGGTCCCTGAAAGGTGGATTAGTATGAAGTAATCCTTTGAAAAACTTGGAAAATACAGGGTGAGTGGAAAGAGAAGAAGGCTTTCCTGCTGAAATAAAAGCAGAGACAGATGCCAAATGCACTTTCAGGGTAGCTGGTCTCAGTCCCAAAGAATTAAGATGGACCATATAGTCCAAATCAATGGGCAAATCAGCAGATTCCGGGGAAATATGCTTCCCAGAACACCATATGGAAAACCTTTTCCATTTAGAGTTATAAGTAGCCCTAGTGGAAGGCTTCCTAGAAGCTTTCAGGATTTCGAGAACACCTTGAGAAAGGTGTAGGTCAACAAATTCTAACTCCTCAAGAGCCAGGCCTTGAGGTTGAGGGATTTGAGAATGAGATTCGGATACCAAACTCTCCCCTGAGCACAAGTTAACAGGTTGTGGTTCCTGGGGAGACACAGGGGAAGATGGACTACTAAGGACAGAAGGAGTGGGTACCAGGGCTGCCTGGCCCAATCTGGAGCAATCAGAATCATCTTGCAGGGCTGAGATCTGATTTTAACTAGCACCTTGAACAGGAGAGGGAAGGGGGGAAAGGCATATAGAAACTTCCCTTCCCAATCGAGGAGAAAGGCATCCAGGAGGACTGAGCCCATCACTGGGGGCCTGCAACAAAACAGTGGAAGTTGATGATTGTCTGGGGCTGCAAAAAGATCTATCTGAGGGGTGCCCCATCTGAAAAAACTATCCCCAGTACTGGGGATCCAGTGACCATTCGTGATGGCCCTGGGAAATCCTGCTGAGAGCATCTGCCAGGACATTGTCCTTGCCTGGGAGGTGAACTGCTGTGAGGGAAGTGTTCAGGAATAAGCCAGAGACCACAACTTCATTGCCTCGGCACAAGGCCAAGACCGAGTGCCCCTTGTTTGTTGATGTACCACATTGTAGTGGTGTTGTCTGTTCTGACCTGTACCACTTTGTTCTGAACAGATGCAGAAAACCTGAAGTGCTAGAAAAACAGCTCTGAGTTCCAACAGATAGATGTGGAGCAGAGATTCCTGAGGGGACCACACTCCCTGGGTGGAGAGGTCGCCCATGTGAGCTCCCCATCCCAGAAGGGACGCATCTGTAGTACGGGTCAAGGAGTGAGCTAGAGGGATGAAGGGGACCCCTTATCTCAGATTGCTCTGATCCTGCCACCAGTGAAGGGCCAGGATCAGGGTTCGAGTCACTGGGATCAACTTGGATAGGGGATCTTTTCTTTGAGACCAAAAGGCTCTCAAGTGGAACTGAATGTCCCTCATCTGAAATCTTGTTCCTTGCACTACAGCTGTGGAAGCATCCATGTGTCCTAGGAGCTGTAGGAAATGCCTTGCTGGTCGAGAGACCTGCAGAGTAAAGGAGGAGGCCAGGGCCACTAGGTTCCTTACCCTTTCTAGGGGGAGGAAGGCTCTGGCCTGCTTTGTGTCCAATTCTGCACCTATAAAGGTAAGTACCTGGACAGGTTCCAGAACTGACTTTGGAAGATTGAGAAGAAAGCCCAGAGAGGTGAGCAGCTGCTGGGTAACTTGCAGGTGTGATTTGACCTGGTCTGGAGACTGACCTACAATGAGCCAGTCATCTAGGTAGGGAAATATGGCAATCTTTTGCCATCTTAAATGGGCAACTGCTACTGCCAGGCATTTTGTGAATACCCTTGGGGCAGAGGTAAGGCCGAAGGGCATTGCTCTGAACTGGTAATGGCCTGAGGGCAGTTCGAATCTGAGGTACTTTCGGTGGGAGCTTCTGATAAGAACATGGAAGTAGGCATCCTTGAGGTCCAGGGAAGCTAGCCAGTCCCCTGGCCTTAGAGAAGGTAAAATCATTGCCAGAGTCACCATTTTGAATTTTGGTTTTAAAAGGTGCTTGTTCAGATATCTTAGGTCCAGAATGGGCCGCCATTCTCCTGTCTTTTTTGGGGTAAGGAAGTACCTGGAATACAGACCCTTGCCCTGGTGTAGGGGAGGAACCCTTTCTACAGCTCTGAGAGCCAGGAGGGTTGAGACTTCTGTTTCCAAGGCAAAAGTCTCTAGAGGATTTGCAGGTAGAAAACATCTGATTCTCATCTTTGGAAATTTTTTGAATCTGAGAACTAGACCCTGGCCTACTACTTCCAGGACCCACTTGTCTGATGTTAAAGACTCCCAGTCCTGAACGAAGTAAGCCAGCCTGCCCCCTACAGGTAATGGAAAATCGGCCCTGGGCACCCCATCAGGGTGCCTGTTTGGCAAGTGCTTTAGGCTGAGGGGTGGGAGCAGGCCTGCTTGCACCCCGTCTGCCTCTCCCTCTGAAGAACCCCCTCTGAGCATAAGCCGAAGAGGAGGCCTGGGTTTGGTAAAAAGGCCTGTGAAAAGGCCTGCCTCCACCCCTGGGGTCTGTCTCTGAGGAGTGGCTTGCTGCTCCTTGGCTCGTGCACTCCTATAAGTGGTTCTATATTCATCCATTTTCTTCATATAATTCTCTGTCTGCTCCCCAAACAGAGAATTTCCCACCACAGGAAAATCCATAGCCTTAGTCTGGGTATCCTGTGACAAACTAGTACACCTGAGCCAAGCCAATCTACGAAAGGCCACAGATGTAGCCATGACTCTAGAGGATACATCATTAGAATCCACAGCAGCATGGAATTGCACCTTGGATGGCTCAATACCATCAGCAGCCACCTGCTCCAGCTCCTTAGCAAGCTGGCCAGGGGCCTGTTTGGCTAAAGCCATGACAGTGTCCCATCTAGATTTTTGGTATCTTGCCACATAAGCCATGTAATTTGCTTGCCTGAGTCCCAGGGACGCTGCCATGTATTGTTTTTTAGCCATGGCATCAATCTTCCTGGAGTCCTTGTCAGGAGGATGTGAAGCCAGGGGAATATTAGCCTTATCACAGGCTGTAGTCTGAACTACCCCAACATGACTGCATTGCTGTGAAAGAAATTCTGTATCAGGACCTGACAAAGTGTACCTCCTGTCCATCTTTTTGTCCACAGGAGGCACAGAATTAGGAGCTTTTAAAATTTTTATTGTTTGTTTCCTAAATGATTTATGTAAAGGAACTGACAATCTCCTGGACTCTGGGATATCCATCATTTCCACAAAGTCAGGTTCCTCTTGCTCATCCACAGCTTCCTCCAATGGGAGCTGGAGGGTTTCAGCAACCTTTTTATAAAACAGAAAATGAGAAGGGGACTCAGAAAGCGTAGGGGGAGATTCTAAAGGTCTGTCTGGGGAGATGTCCGGTTCAATGGGCACATCCTGACTCTCAAAGTCACATTCACACTGTTCATAATCATCCTCCCCCTCCTCTAGTTCATAAAACTCTTCTATATCATATTCTTGAACCGGTGGAACCGGCCGAACCGACCTTTTGCCAGACAGTGGCGGTTCGGACGGAACCGGAGAAAGTGACTGGAGAATTTGTATTGCTTTAGCTATCTCTGCAGCAGTTGGAGAAGGAATTTTTGACTCCACACCTGCTGATTTTCTAGTTTTCTTTGCTGAACTGGCTCCTCAGAGTCAGCTTTACGCTTGTCTCGAGGAAGTCTCGCTCCTGGTCAGAGGGAATTCCTCCGTTCGCTGGCACCGAACCGGCTGGCCATCCGGTCAGCGGACTTTTGGTTCTTGTTCCTGAGCCTACCAACTCTCTTATCTAGGGTAGCTGCAGGGAAGTTCTTACAAATCTGGCAGTCTGAATTGAGGTGGTCAAACCCAGACAATATAATATTGTGTGTGGGTCAGCCTTGGCAAAGGCTTCCCACAGACACTACAGTGCTGAAACCCAGTGGGTCCGGTTTTTCTTTGGGTTTCAGGCATAATGCCAGCCTAACCAAAAACTTGCCCTTTTAACGGCAGTGCCAAGCAGTAAGACAATTCTTATGGGTTCCAACTGTGTCATGGTCGTGGAAAACCGTAATGAAATCCGTTTTTTTAGAACCGATAAGAACCAGGAACCGCACTCTAAAAGCTTTAGAATAAAGTTTTAAATCAACCTGATCGGTTCGAACTGAACCGATAAACATTTACAAGTTCCACACAGAAATAAACCTGTCTATTACTTGCAATACCACAGACAGAGCTTGAACCGATCGGTTTGCGGTTAAAATAATAATAATCGCGGTTGAATTTAACCGAGAAAATACTGTTTAAACCGAGAAATGAACCGATCAGTAGGAGGAATCTCCGGAGCAACTGTTCAGTGAGGCGGAGTAAAGAATCTAACAGTTTCAGTTTGAAATCTTCCAGACAGAACTTCTCTAACCGAGCTCGCGCTCCAAGTTCCATGCCTGGCATGGAAGTTAACTCTTTCACCTCCGGAGCAGTTCTAATGGTGGGACAAACTGCAATAGTCATAATATAGCAAGACTTCATGTTGTTTGAAGATCAAGAATTACGGTAGGTACGTAATTTCCATATCTTTCGGGACATAAAGTCTCCACCATTCATTCACACTAATGGGAGAGTACCGAGCTAAACAATCCTGAGACAGGAGGCAGAACAGAGAGGAGCTCACTTTTGAGGACAGAAGTCCGTTAAGAATTGTCCTGCCAAATGACTGATGTCGTCTGGCATGGACATCCAAGGCATAGTGCTTAACAAAAGTATACATGGAGCTCCAGGTAGCCACACTGCAAATGTCTGCAATGGGGGCATTATGAATTTCCACCAGAGATGCCACGACTGCCCTGGTAGAGTGAGCGTACACGCTGTCTTCCAGCTTGACCTGTGCTATGGAATAGCAATGGCGAAGTGTCATCGAGACACAGCTCAGGAAGCATAGAGAAAACCCAGGAGTAGTTGTAAAATTCCACAAGACTGTTTATTTGTAGTTACAGGAACATAAAATAAAACTATTCAGAATAACTACAGTATATACAGAAGCAAAAAAAAAATCTTTCTTGGAAAAAAATCTCCCTTCAAGCTCAGCTTAGCTGTTTTCATAATACTTACTCAACCCCTGCCTTTGTAAGCATCCTGTTCTTTGCCAATTTCAGGAGCTGCTAGAACATTTAGAACTTCCTGAGGTCTCCACAGCCTTTGCAAAAGACTCAGACATTTGGACTCAAATTACCTCTAATTAAATTATGAATATATACATTTCAACAGTAACACAGTTTTCTAAATAAAACCAATCCCATTATCAGCTACATTTCCATACACTGATTCTCATATATTTTTATATTACCAGATCTAGATATGCAAGGGAGGAAAACAGACAGCAAGAGAAAACAGAGACAGTGAGAGGTAAAGGATTGGGAGACTGTTGGGGTTGATCAAGTCCAAAGCCTCACAGGAAAATTTGGTTGCGCAACCAGACAGAAAAGGAAAAGAATACAGATCTGTGCACTTATTTACACACATTCTCCCTAACAAATGGGACAGGGTTCTATTCTACCCTGTCAAACGAAGGCATGCTACCAGCCATGCTGAAATGCACCTGATAGCAACAGGCTGACCCAGCCAGGTCATGCTGAAGGAAACAAACAGTTGTTGAGCCTTGCGAATTTCCTTCATTCTATCTAGATAGAACCGCAAGGCTCTTTTTACGTCTAGGGAATGAAGGGTATGCTCGCCCTCATTCTGGAAGCTGGCAAAGTAGGCAGGAAGGACTAAAGACTGATTCAGTTGGAATTCTGAGACGACCTTAGGCAGGAACTTGGGACGAGTCCTAAGAACTACTCTGTCCTCGTGAAATACAGTATATGGGGGTCTGTGACCAAGGCGTGTATTTTAGATACCATATGAGCAGAAGTAATGGCCACAAGGAAGGCCATCTTCCAAGAGAGGAATTTCAACTCGCAAGTAGTTAGAGGCGCGAAAGCTTTACGAGTGAGCATGTCTAGCACAAGGTTAATGTCCCAGACTGCAACTGGACGTCTAATATGAGGTCTGGTATGCAGAATCCCCTTAAGAAACCTCTTAACTACAGACAGCTGAACCAGCGACATGGAGAATACTGGTTCATGATATGCCGAAATTGCAAAAAGATGAACTCTGACTGTGGAGTATTGCAGACCTGAGTTTGAGAGGTCTAAGAGATACTCCAAGAATTTATTCGGTGGGCAGGAAAAAGGATTCCAAGAGGATTTTGCACACCAGATACAGAAACGCTTCCATTTAGCTGTGTAGGTTTTTCTGGTGGCTGGCTAGCATGTAGCCAAAAGAATATCTGAAACCCTACGAGAAACATTAAACCTATTCAGCTCTATCTCCTCAGGAGCCGAGCATGGAGGTGAAGGGACCTCAGGTTGGGATGGACTACAGGGCCCTGGGTCAGAAGGTTCATTTGAAGGGGAAGTGGTTTTGGAGAGGTTTCCGACAGTCTGTTGATTAGGGGAAACCAGATCTGATGAGGCCAGAATGGGGCAATGAAAATTATTCTGTCCCCTGTGCCTCCAGTTTGAGCAGTACCCTCTGAATTAGGGAGAGAGGAGAAAATAAGTATAGAAAGTGTTTTGTCCACTGCAGCCTGGATGCATCCTGACAAAAAATGCCAGGTATTGGATTTCTGGAGCAGAAGAGATGCAGTTTTGTGTTGAGTGGGGATGCAAAAAGGTCCAGGTCTGGAGTTTCCCACTCTTCGAAGAGTGACTGAACGACGGTTAAGTCAAGAGACCACTCATGAGGATCTGTCTCTGTTCTGCTAAGATGGTCTGCCAGCTCGTTTTGTACTCCTGGCAGGTAAACCTCCTGAATCAGAGCCTTGTGCTGCAGGCACCATTCCCCACACTCTTATTGCTTCCCTGCATAATGGGTAAGAGTGTGCACCGCTTTGTTTGTTGATGTAATACATCACTGACTTGTTGTCCATTTGAAGGAGAATGTTCTTGTGACAGAGTATGTCCTTCAAAATCTGGACTGCATAGAGGAAGGCTGTCATTTCCAGGACGTTTATTTGAAATTGAGACTCGTCCTGAGCCCAAGTACCCTGGGTGTGGAGATCCCGGCAGTGAGCTCCCCAACCCATCAGGGATGCGTCCGTGGAAATGGAGATCTGATGATCCAGAGGGACGAAGGGATATCCTTCCAGAAGGTTATCCTCCTGAAACCACCAGGTGAGTGACTTCTTCAGAGGTTCCGTCACCTTGATGAGAAAGGACTGAGGGTGAGTGGTTGGGAACCACTGAGTACTGAGCATCCACTGAGAGGTTCTCATGTGGAGACGAGCCAAAGGTACAGTCAACACTGAGGATGCCATGTGACCCAGCATCTTTTGCATCGAGAGGGCTCGCACTGAGCTGTGTTCTCTGATGAAGCGGGCCATCTGTAAGATATTGCTCCTTCTGTCCTCAGGAAGAAAAGCTTTTGACAGTAAGTGTCCAGAAGGGTTCCTATGAAAAGGAGCTTTTGGGAGGGCTGCAACTGAGACTTTTTGAGGTTCAGCAGGACTCCCATGGATGTTAGGAAGTCTGAGGCTGTGGCCACAGCCTCCAGAGTCTGTTGCCTGGAGGGGCTTGCTAGAAGCTGGTTGTCCAGATATGGAAACACTTGGATTCTGATTTTCCTTAGATTCGCCGAGAGAACTGCACAACACTTTGTAAAAACTTGAGGTGCCGAGGATAGTCCAAAGGGGAGGACTCTGAATTGATAGTGTTGATCTATCGCCATGAACCATAGCTGTATTTTTGGTGATTTGGGTATACGAGAATGTGCTGGTAGGCTTCCTGCATGTCCAGGGAGGCTAGCCAAATGTGTTGATTAATCAAAGGTAGCAGGGCACCGAGTGATATCATCTTGAACTTTTGCTTGTGCAGGAATTTTTTAACTTTCTGAGATCCAGAATAAGGCGCGTACCGCCAGTTTTCTTTGGAACCAGAAAGTAATGGGAGTAGAAACCTGTATTTCATTGATCCAGCTGAACTACTTCTACTACCCCACAATTCAGAAGACTTTGTACCTCGGAAGCAAAAAAGTCTGACTGTGCCGCAGACAGCCTGGGCTGTTACTTGGGAGGATGATCCAGAGGGGTTTCCAACGGATTGAGAGAGTACCCCTCGCGGATTGAGGACCCATTTGTCTGATGTTACAGATTTCCACTGGTCATAGAACTCAGTCAGACGTCCTCCCACTGTCGAAGAAGAGTCCCCCTTGGGCAGCTGAGGTGGGACCAGGGCCAGAAACCCAGAAGGTGGAACTGGGCACTTCTGGGCCTTGTGCCTTCTGCTGTGCTTTCTTTTGTGACTGAGGGGTTTGGTTTCTGTTAAAGCCTCCTCTGCCTTTGCCAAGAAAGGACTGATAGTTGTGAAACTGATGCTTATTCCACCTCCTCGAGAGGGAGCGGGCGGAAGTCTAGCTGTCTTAATGGCAGACCTAGTCTTCTGTGTGGCCTCTATTGCTTGTTCCACCTGAGGCCCAAATAGATACATACCGTCGAAAGGTACGGCCATGACTTTCTGTTGGGTGTCATTCGTAAAGCCTGAAGTATGCAGCCAGGAATGGCAATGGGTGCAAATGCCAGCCACCCGTTGCCCGGGAAGCAGTATTGAAAGCATCCATTGCAGCTTTAATTTGTTAACTATTGGACTCGATACCTCTAGTTATGGTCTGTAGTAGCTCTGAGTTAACCTCTGACTTGGGCAGCGCTTCTACCATTGCTTTGAGTGAATGCCAAAGAACATACTCATATTGAGAAAAATAGCCCTGGTAGCTGGCAATGCGCATGCCTAGGGTTAAGGCAGCAAAGACTCTCTTACCCAAGGTGTCCATCATGTGAGATTCATTGTTTATAGGATGGGCTGTAGATTCCTGAGGGAGGATAGCCTTATCATTCTCTGCCAGGACCACAATGGCATTAGCAAAGGCTTGTGAGGCCAAGATGGGGCGATTCTTGGAAGGGGCATATTTGCTATCTATGGACTTGGCCACAGAAGTAATAAGAGCCAGATTCTTCCACACCATCTGGGAAAGAATCTCGAAAAAGGGCTGTACCGGAGAGGTTAAATCCATAGGGATTTCCAGAACACATAGATATTGGAGACGCAGAAGCTTCCCAGGATCGATTTTCGTGGTCTGCAGAGAAAGAGTAGAACTTAAATTCTTGAGCACAGCTGTAAAGGAAAGGTCTTCAACAACAGGCTCTATAGGAGGATTGATTCCTGGTCCCAGGGCAGAATCGGCATCAACATCATCACCCAGTTGAAGATCTGGATCTGACTCAAAATCATCTCCTGACAGTCCAGGGGGAACTGTATAGACAGGAATGGAATGAAAAGCAAGAGGAAGAAGAGAAGGAGAAAGAATTGGAGTCAAAAACCTCTGTAAAGTAGCTGGCGCCGTACATGTCCTCACCGCCGCCAAAGAGAACGGCGCCAAGTACAGAGACAGTGCCAACACAGTAAATGGCATAATGCATGGCATCAACAGGGAGTGTGGCACCGACACCAACCCCGGCGCCAAAGACAGCACTAACAGGGTATGCGTCACTGCAGACAGCGCCGACACCACCTGCGGCACTAAGAAGGACCTTGGCACCAGAGATGTCAGCACCACAGTCAACAGCACCATCACAGAAGCCTGAGAACTGCGATTTGAAGGTAAAGGATGAAAAATGGCAGGAGATAAAGGCATCGGTGTGGACCCCTGTGCTGCAGCCATGTGACGGGGATAGACACCGGAGCACAGAGTTGACGACACTGAAGAAGGCGCCACGTGACTAGGATGTCCTAACTACCCTGCCTGCCAATCTGAAACCGAAATACTCGAAGGCCCCAGCAACGGACTGGCCGGTTCCCGCAGTCGGGACAACCTCCGAGTCCTCTGCTCCATAACAGTGGCCCAATGGTGAAACTGCTCATTGGAAGCCCCTCCAATAGGCGAAGAGAAGCTCTGGTGTCGAAGAGGCTGACTACCAGAGACAAAAGCCGGTGACTCCAAAAGAAGCGGACACCGGCTCCTGACCCTAACAACCGACTATCTATGTGCAGACGTACCAGAAGGCGACCTCAAGTGATGCCTTTTCTTCTTTGACCGGTGGGCCAAAGAAGAACTCGAGGTCGAACTGTGCAGTGAATGGGATAGTTTCTTTTTATGCTTTCGAGGGGACTGCCAATTCCCCTGAGCACTGGACCATCCATTGTCAGAACCCCACCTCTGGAAAGGGCGGCGGACCAAACCCGGCCTGGCTGACTGAACAGCTTTCATGCAAAGTCTCCCTACCATCACCTGCCCCATTCATGGTCGATTCCATCAATGGAGGGCTGAAGACTTCTTTCTTGTACAAGTAAGAAATTTATTAATATATAATCGGTACATTTCATGATAAAATACAAAATAATAAAACTGAAAACTAAGCTGCTAGTTTAAAGTTTGACTCCCGGTGGGCGAGCGACGTCATCATTGACGGCGGGGAAAAAAGGAACTGAGGAGGTTTGAGGGTCGACGCCAAGATAGTCTATACTGCACGAGCCTGGCTCACGGTGCCGCTTCCTCGCGACTCCATCTCGGCACCGGCCCTCCTGAAAAAGTTTGGCTCCCACTGGGTCCTAGCGCCTCTGAGGTACTCCTATTAATGTGAATGAGTGGTGGAGACTTTATGTCCAGGAAGATCTTCAACTCGCAGGTTGCTAGAGGCCCAAAAGGTTTACAAGTGAGCATGTCTAGCACAAGGTTGATATCCCAAGCAGCTACCAGTCTTCTGACTGGTGGCTTAGTGTGGAGGATACCCTTAAGGAATCTCTTAATCAAGGGCAACTGAGCCACTGACATAGTGTGGACAGGCTTGTGATAAGTTGAGATCGTGCAGAGATGTATCTTCACCATTGAGTACTGTCCATCTTCTTCCAAGTTGTGTACTGGGTGTGCTTTGAAACAACTGAGAAGCTGCGTGGGATATACTATATTGGACCAGCTATCTGTAACTAACCTCTCTCTCTTGCTTACATATGAGAGAAGTTTTCCTCACGTTTACAGTGGTATTGCTTTGTGTTTAATTATTTTAGTTTTTAATTCAGGAAGGGGGTTTTCAAAACTGCTTATCTTGTCAGCATCTTCAGAAGGGCTGAAATAACTGCATATTTGATTTTTCTTTGTGGCTAACAAACCACCAGGCTGTTTTGGGGCTGGAGAGGTTTACTTGTGTCTGACTTGGATGTCTGGATTTTCTCTGCTTGATTAACAGGGTACTTTCTCTGTCAAATTGTTGTGTAGGGTATCTTGCTGACAGGAAGGCACTCATCGCAGTGGGTGAAAGCTTTTAGCTGATTGTTTTGTGAGGGCACAGTTTAGGCCTCAACCCTCTCACCCTCATCCCACCCACCCCTGGAAATAGTTCCTTATACCTGAGGTTCTGACATCATTTCCTCAAGAGTGCAAGGTGCATATCACTGTCATATCCTCTCTAGCACACTGCACTGACAATATAAGCATACACATTGTATAATATATATATTTCTATATAACCAATCACACGCTGCACACGCACACACACACACACACACACACAAAAAGCAGATAAATGTGGAGTAGTGCAATGCAATGGCTGGGGCAGCAGTCTTCCGAGTCTTTCTGGAGGCTGAGATGCTGCCCTATTTGCAGACAACTATCTGCCCTGAGGGAGGAAGTTGCCTGCCTACAGGCCGCACTGGACAGTAGTAAGGAAACCTTCCCCCAGGCCACACTGGACAGTAGGAAGGGAACCTCCCCCATCCAGGGAGAACTAGCGCCACCATCACTACCTCAGAGGTTGCGAAGAAAGCACAGTAGTTGGACCACAGTGGGCTCAGGGAGGGTGAGGATGGTAGAACAGAGGCACACCCAGTCAATTGTTCCACTCCACAATCCATACACCATTCTGGGGGAGCATAGCTCTATGGATGAATTCCAAGAGAAGACTGATGACAACTGTCACAAGGGAGCCTACAGGAAGGAAGCAGAGGACACCACAGGGAAAGGAAGCAGCTCCTGGTGGGGGACTCAATTATTAGGGGTATAGAACTGGGGGGAGCTGGGAAAACTGAAGTAAGGTGCCTGCCTGGTGCCATGGCTTGGAGGGACAGGAAGCGCATCCTCAGGATCACGAGGGCAGCGGCAAGGGAGTCTGAGCTGGACGTAATTGTCCACCTAGGTACAAATGACTTGGCTCATCATGAGATTAGAGCAGTGCAGGAGGACATTGCAGAGTTGGGGAGGGGCCTAAGACAAGTAGCACACACAGTATCCTTCTCAGAGGTGCTGCCTGTCAAAGGCATGGTGGAGGCAGGGTAATTAGCACCATGCAGTTTAATGAAAGGTTGAAAAAATGATGGAGCAACAGGGTTAGCTTCATTGGGGACTGGGGTTCTACCTGGAGGGACACCAGCCTATACTGGCAGGATGGTCTGCATCTGTCCAGGAAGGAACAAGTCTTTTGAGCAATCGGTTTAAATGCTTCATTGGCAAGCTTTTAAACTAGTCAAAGGGGAGCACTGACAAGCAGCAGGAAAATCCAGCCTCTCCCTACAAAACAGGGTACTAAATGAGAAAAGACCGAGGTAGAACGGTCAGTGGGGGATGCTGCAACAGAAGGTAAGCCATCAAAAATGGAGAGCAATGAGTACCAATGCCCGTAGTCTGGGTAACAAGCTTCCTGAATTAGTGACCTTGATGGAGGAGGAACATCTGGATATCGTGGCAGTCACAGAAACATGGTATACAAAAACCATGACTGGGACGTAAACATACCAGGATACACTATCTACAGGAGGGACAGGGAGGGTAAAAGAGGAGGAGGAGTAGCTCTTTACATAAGGGAAGGAATCAAAGCAACAGAACAAAAGGGTAAACAAGGAGGAGACGAAGCACTGTGGGTAAATTTGGAGACAGGCAATGGCACCACAATCCGCACAGGGGTTGTATACAGACCCCCTTCTCAGGGGGAAGAAATGGACACGGAAATGATAGAAAGTATACTTAGAATGGCAGAAAAAGGGGAGATATTGCTAATGGGTTATCTGAATATGCCAGATGTTAACTGGAGTGGAGTTGCAGCTGCCACTTCGAAGAGTGGAGTTATTCTAGATGCCCTACAGGGGGCATGCCTTAGACAACTAGTACTGGAGCCCACTCGAGAGGGAGCAATATTAGACTTGATTCTCTCAAATGGAGATGGAGAGATCACAGATGTAAAGTGGGTAGCCATCTGGGAACTAGCAACCATCGAACAGTATGGTTCACAATAAACACAGCAATAAAGTCAAGTCATACAAAGACAAAAGTACTGGACTTTAGGAGGGCTGACTTTGCTAAAATGGGTGAGTGCCTAAGGAATGCACTAGCAAATGGGCAGGAAGGAGGGTGGAAGAACAATGGGGAATAATAAAACTGCCATCACAGAGGTAACGAGCCTTTGTGTGAAGCAAATAAGAAAACAAAACAATGTAAGAAACCACTATGGTTCGCAAAAAGTGGCAGTGAAGGTTCAAGAGAAAAGAAAGCATTCAGGAAGTACAAGGAATCGTAGAAGGAGCAGGACAGAGAACTGTATCAGTTAAAGCAAAGGAGGCTGGGAGGCAGTCAGAACAGCAAAGGCCCAAACCGAGGAAAAGATAGCCAACTCAGTTAAGAAGGGGGATAAAACCTTTATAGGTACATCAGGAGTGAAGGAAGACCAAGGAGGGATAGTGAGAAGCTTAATAAAGGGGAGGGAGGGTGGCAGAGGAGACTGTGAAAAGGCAGAGATACTAAACAAATATTTTTGCTCAGTATTTACAAATGAAGAGGGGAGGTACATAAACAAACAGTAGAAACACTCTGGATACAGAAGTTGATACCAGCTCATTTACAGAAGAAAGGGTTCTGAAAGAACTCTTAAAACTGAAGGTGGACAAAACAATGGGACCTGATGGGATTCATCCCAGAATTCTAAAAGAACTAAGGGTAGAACTAGTGACACCACTGACTACCCTTTTTAACAAATCATGGGAGGATGGGGTGGTACCCGAGGACTGGAGGAGGGCAAATGTGATTACTCTTCACAAAAGTGGGAGCAAGGCAGAAGCAGGAAACTACAGACCTGTTAGTTTAACCTCAGTGATAGGGAAAATGATGGAATCATTTCTGAAGGAAAGAACTGTTGAGTATCTAGAGGCCAGAAGGGCACAGGACCCTAGGCAACATGGAATAACAGCGGGAAGGTCATGCCAGACAAATCTGATAGATTTCTTTGACTGGGTGACCAAAGTAGTAGATCAGGAGGGGCTGTGACATGACCCAGACTTTAGCAGGCATTGACACAGTCCCACATAAAGATTAATATACAAGTTAGCCAGCCTGGGAGTGGGTCCCAAGATGACAGCCTGGGTAAAGAATTGGCTGGAGAATAGGACACACAGAGTAATAGTAAATGGAGTCCACTCAGAAGAAAGGAGGGTTACTAGTGGGGTACCGCAGGGTTCAGTATTAGGACCGTCCTCTTCAATGTCTTTATAAGCTACATTGCAGAAGGACTGCAAGGAAAAGTATGTCTCTTTGCAGATGACACAAAGATCTGCAACAGAGCTGATGCACAGGGTGGGGTGGAAAGGATGAGAAGGGACTTGGCAAGGTTAGAGGAATGGTCAAATGTATGGCAGCTTAGATTCAATGCTAAGAAGTGCAAGGTAATGCACCTGGGAAACAAAAACCCAGGGGAAGAGTATACAATGGGGGATGAGATACTAACAACAAAAATGGAAAGGGACCTGGGGGTAGTCATATCAGATGACCTAAAGGTGGGCAAGCAATGTGAGAGGGCAGCAAGGAGGGTTGGGGGGATACTGGGATGCAGGAGAGGCATCACCAGTAGAAAACAGGAAGTTATTATCCTCTGTACAGACAGCTGGTGAGACCCCATCTGGAGTACTGTGTGCCGTTCTGGAGACCCAATCTCCGCAAAGACACAGACAGGATGGAAGTTGTCCAGAGGAGGGCAACTAAAATGGTGCAGGGTCTGCACCGGAAGACATATGAAGAGAGACGAAAGGAGCTTAATATGTATAGCCTCGAGGAAAAGAGGGAGAGGGGTGACATGATAGAAACGTTCAAGTACCTCAAGGGAATCAACAAAGTCCAAGAGGGTAGCATCTTTCAAAAAAAGAGGTGTGCAAGAACAAGAGGGCACAATTTGAAGATGGGGGGGGGCGGCTCAGAGGTAATTTAAGGAAGTATTTTTTCACAGAGAGGGTTGTGGATGCATGGAACGGCCTTCCGGAGGAGGTTGTGGAGTCAAAATCAGTGGTGGAATTCAAGCGTGCATGGGACAGTCATTTGGCAATTCTAGGGGGTAGGGGTAGGAAGAAGTAGGCTGCTGGTTAACTAGGATATGAAAATTACGTACCTACCGTAAATCTTGATCTTCTCTTGTATCTTCACCATTCATTACTGCTTGGGTTAAGCCGGAGGCGCGAACCCGCCACGGGAGTTTTTTTTTTTTTTTTTAGAGTTGGTTTAACGGCCTGTCTCGAGGGCGACGCGACCGCGCCATGCGCGAGGACGGCTGCTAGGAGTCATGGGCTCCTCCTCCATCTCAGTTCTGTTAGCTGGAGAGGCAAAATAAAGTGTGAGAAAAAGAAAGCAAGGCAAGAGAGCCAAGGGATAGAAAAAGGAAAGGAAATAAACTGAAAAAGGAATAAGCCGATGGAGAATAGACAGAGGAGAGAGAATTCCTACCCTAAGGGACCGCAGGGCATCCTTTCCGGGGCGGCTCTAGGGGAGGAAAAGAGAGAGAGGGGAAGGAGAAAGAAAGGAATGAAGGAAGAAGAAAGAAAGAAAGAGTGGCATGTTGAGAAGGAGAACAGTGCCCGTCGAGCATTGTTGGTTGAGAGGCTTATAGGCTCGAAATTGATGAGGGAGCAAGAATCCCCGTTGGCAGGACTGAGGAGAGGTTCCACCGAACCTGCTAAACAGACCAAGAGAGGGCAGAGTCTCTGGACTCTCAACATGCCAGGTCTCTTCATCCCAGTTGAGGGCTCCTGGACTGACTGAGCAGAACCTGTTCCGGAAGAGCGCCCATCCAGGAAGAGGACTAAGTTCCTAGCACCTTGAAAAGCTACCATAGAAGAGTATGGGAAAAACTAAGCCTTCTCGAAGGCAGTTTGTGAGAAAATAGAGAGGGACTCAATCAGACTTGCTATGACAAGGCAGACAGAGGCTTGAAGCTGACAATGTCAGCCAGCAGCTGTAAAAGCTTTTTGAAAAATAATGCCTGCCAAGGAGATCCTAAGTTGAAGGTGCCGAGACAGGGCATGGCCACCAGGCTGTGAAACAACATGACCTGAGGAGGCAAGGAATTGCACCATAGGGCAGTCAGAAAGAGTTCCCTGAGAATTAAAGAAATTTGTAACTGTACTCGTTCCTCTTTACCTTGAGGAAAAAAGGGGGGTCCAGGGTTTTAAATAATTGATTAGCAGTTTTTTTTTTCTTGGGACTATACTAACTGTACAGACAGTATTTACACAGAGTCCTTTAGAAGTCCGCTGCCTGCCAAACACGGCGCAGGCAAGAGCCATCATCTCAACGACTCAGCACTTTTATGAGCAAACCAATCAATCCTAGAGTGAAGTAAATCCCTGGGATCTATTCACCAAGAATGGAAAACAGAAATTTTTTTTTTTGGCATAAAGGCCAAGGGAGTAAGAGGAAGGAGGCGGAGGGAGACGCTACAGAAGGAGGCCACTGAGCGGAAGGTGGGTGGGTATCAGTATTTGAATGAAGATACAAGAGAAGACTGGCAATCACTGTAGGTACTGCACTTTCATATCTTCCTTGTCAATCTTCACCATTCGTTACTGCTTGGGAGAGTACCAAGCCCCTTCCCCCCTTAAAAAAGGGGGAGGGGTAGAACCCTGAGGGAACAAGACCCCCAGCCTCCTGTTGGTGAGAAACAGAAGGGGACGACCCTGGCTAGTACAGAGAGAAGCCTATGTGGGAGAAGAGCTAGGAGGTGCCCTCTGAGGGACGGGAGACGGAGTAGCCCCTGCAAAAGTCTCCTAGCTCTGGAGGAAAAAGAGCGGGTCCCGGAAGGCGGGCGCATCACCACGCCGGGCTAGGGTGACAACCTTGATAGACGAAGCCATGCCGTCCGCCCTAATGCAGATCGCTGGGCTGTCCTCAAGCCTGGAAGCCACCTCATTCTCGCCATAAGATGCCCTTGCTTGGCGTCTTGCCAGCTCCAGGCTCTATAGCGGAGAGGGCAAGAGCTGTCTGGTTTGCTCCGTGATTGCATTGATGCTAGAGCTGGGAGAGCATCGACCACAGATGCCATCAGGCAGCGTGGTGAGCCTGATGTGATGCAACATAAGCCACCGACGAGAAGAAGAGAACACTTTTCGCCCCCACCGGTCAAACTGTAGAGAATCCGAATCCGGTGGGCGGTCGTGCGCCAGGCAGCGGCACCCGGAAGGAGTCTCTAGGTACACCAAGCCCGAGGGCGGGTTGGAAAGAGTACCCAGGGATTCCGAGGGGGCACAATACCTACGACGGCAGTCAGCCGGGCTGGAGAAAGGGCGGCTGGCGACTGCCAGGAACGGATAGACGCCTCCTGGAAGGGAATAGGCCAGGAAGGTACCACCAGGTGCTGGGCACTGAATTCTCCAAGGAATTCACACGTCTCCCGTTCGGTATTGTCTCTCCTTACATAAGAGATTCGAAGATCCCTCACCATCCTCGAGAGGAATCGCTGATATTCAGTGAAAACAGCCGGAAGAAAAGATGAGCAAGGGGTCTCCTCTCAGAGGAGGAAGACGAGGATGATGGAGAGCTCGAATGTCCAGAGGATTCCCGTGGGCGGTGGGAGAGCTCAAAGACCCGCTCATGCATACATCTAACGTAAGAGGGAAGGTCACAGAACCCTGAACTGCTCCCAGGATAACCGGACCCGTAGGGACTCTGACATGGCCTGGAAGCGCGGGGGTGGATGCAGAGGTACTGGGAGAAGGGCACCTATGAAGAGGCAACTGACCTCTGCCAGGACTCTGAAACTGGGGAATGGAGCCCGAGCTGGCGGGATCCCGACAACAAACCAGGCATGCAAGACGGAACCCTGAGAAAGCGATGCCTGAAGAGCCCAGGGGAGGAACCTCCCTGTGACGAACCGGGACTGCATGGTTCCAGAAGGCAGTCCACAGCAACGCCACCAGAGGGCACCCTTAAAGCCCAGGGAGGGAAGGGGGGTTCCAGCGCTCTGCTCCCAGCCACCCCACCAGAGGCGCGACAGAGACCGGGGCCCCTGCCCCTGCCCCTCAACCCCTCGGACTCGAAGAGCCCTCCTCCTCGACTGCAGCGCCCGCACCCCAGAGGAGGGCAACAGCACCTGGAGGGCAGCTGTCACAGGTCCCTTAGGAGGGGAGCCTCCTCAGTCCCCACCACATCACCCCTGAGACCCAGGGCCACCAGGCCAAGAGCCTCAGGGGAGGACGGGAGAGGGACAGTGGAAGGGCCGCTGCGCCGCCTGGCACCCTGTGCTGCCAGGGACCCTGACCAAGAGTCAGGTGCCAGGATGGGTCCACATCTGAGTCATTGGCCCGAAAGAAGACGGACCAGCAGAACCTCAATGCTGGCAACTCCGGAATCCCCGGGCAACAGCACCGCCGAACGGTGCCGGTGCCAGGGCGGCGCCAGACGACCCCCGCCCACCCGACAGCCAGGCCGCCCTACTCCTGGCGGTACCAGCCAGGCCCACGCGCCTACCCCGCATTGAACCTGACCCGCGCCGAGAAGCAGACCGCCACAAGCGGCGCCTGGATCCAAACGGCACCGGAGGGCGGCATCAGGGGTCCACCGTACCAGCCCAGAAATCATGGGCCTCGACACTGGGGAGCCTGCACTCGAGGAGGTGACTGCCAAGGCGGTGTCACAGCTACTGCCCCGGGGACCAACATTCCCCGACACCGTGAGAGAAGCTCTCTTTGGCAAGAGAAGAGAGGAAGCCTCCTCCGCGACTGGATAGGCCCGGAGGGGACCCGGGGCGCCTAGAGACCTTAACTGGAATCCTGCGGAGCCACCTCTCAAGGTCGGTGGGGTGTTTGCCGAGCTTGAACGCTGCTGACTTTGCGACACGACGGTCCATGGAGAAACAAGCGCCGCACGCGTCCATGTCGTGGTTGGGTCCCAGGCAACGGAGACAGACATCATGCCGGTCTGAGACGGAAAAATGCCGGCCACAGGAGCACCGACGCATAGGGGCACGGCCCGCCTTTGACTTACGCCTTGCTCCAGAACTGGACATGATGCAAACTAACTGAGGAAAAAAAGTAGGAAAACACTCGGCGCCATAGATAGAAATAAAAAGGAACAGTCTTACCGGTATACGGCGTCGAGTGGATGTCTGAGAACACGCGATGAGGAGTCGGGACGAATCCGAAGAACGAACACTATACGCTACCGCGCAGCAGGTGCAGCCTCGATGGCGGGAGAAACAGAACTGAGATGGAGGAGGAGCCCATGGCTCCTAACGGCAGGTCCCTCGCGCGTGGCGCGGTCGTGCCCCTCGAGGACGGCGCCGTTCAAGCCAACTCTAAAAAAAAACAAAAAAAATCCTCAGAAGGGAAAAGTCTGCCTAACCCAAGCAGTAATGAATGGTGAAGATTGACAAGGGAAGATCTGCAGCTTATCCAGTAGGTAGGGAAATGGGCAGACTAGGTGGGCCAAGTGGTCCTTATCTGCCATCAAATTCTATGTTTCTATGTAGCCCTGTATTTGACAGGTCTAGCAGATACTCTAAGACTTTATTTGATGGGAAAGAAAAGGGGTCCAGGGAGGACTTTGAGCACCAGATGGAGAATCGTTTCCACTTTTCCGTGTACGTTTCCTAGCAGATGGCTTACGTGCTGCTAAGAGAATGTCTTTGACTATGGGAGACGTCAAATCTACCCATTTTTATCTGCTCAGGAGCCAGGCATGGAGATGAAGGGATCTCAGGTTGGGATGGACCACTTGGCCCTAGCAGTGGTAGTTGTCTCAGTGGAACTTCTGATAACCTGTTGATTAACAGAAACCAAATCTGATGAGATCAGTATGGGGCAATGAGGATCATTCTGCCCCCCTCCCCCCGTGTCTCCAGCTTGAGCAGCACCCTCTGAATTAAAGGAAGAGGAGAAATTGTGTACAGAAAGTGTCTTGCCCACCATAGTCTGAATGCACCCTGACAGAAAATGCCAGGTTCCGGATTTCTGGAGCAGAATTGAGGCAGTTTTGCGTTGAGTGGGGATGCAAAAAGATCCAGGTCCAGTGTGCACCACTCTTCGAAGAGGGATTGCACAACATTTGTGTCGAGAGACCACTCATGTGGATCCGCCTCCATTCTGCTGAGGTGATCCGCTACATAGTTCTGGATTCCAGACAGGTAGACTACCTGGATCAGGGCTTCGTATTCTGGGCACCATTCCCACACTCTCATCGCTTCCCTGCACAGAGTGTAAGAGTGCATTCCACCCTGCTTGTTGATGTAGTATATCACTGCTTTATTGCCCATCTGAAGGAGAATTGCTTTGCAACAGAGGATGTCCTTCAGGGCTCGGACAGCATGCAGGACAGCCCTAATTTCTGGGACATTTATGTGTAGTTGAGACTCATCCTGATTCCACAGACTCTGGGTGCGGAGAGTCTGACAGTGAGCTCCCCAGCTGATTAGAGATGCATCTGTGGTGATGGTGATCTATGTCTCCAGTGGGGCAGAGGGAAAGTCTTAAAGAAGGTTGCCCTCTTGAGTCCACCAGGTGAACAACCGCATTAGAGTTTTTGTCATCTTGATGTGAAAGGGCTGTGGATGTGTGGTTGGGGAACACTGAGTACTGAGCATCCACTGAGTGGTTCTTATGTGAAGATACGTCAGAGGTGCCATGAACACAGATGATGCCATGAGACCCAGCATCTGCTGCATCAGGAGAGCGCGAATTGAGTCGTTGTCTTTGATGAAGTGAGCCGTTTGGAGGATATCATTTCTCCTGTCCTTCAGAAGGAAAGCCCTTGCCCCAGAAGTGTCCAGGAGAGCTCCTATGAAAAGGAGTTGTTGGGAGGGCTGCAGCTGTGATTTTTCCAGATTCAACAGGACTCCCATGGATGTGAGAAACTTGGAAGCTGTGACCACAGCTTTCTGTGTCCCTTGTCTGGAGGAGCTTGCGTGGAGCCAGTTGTCCAGATATGGAAATACTTGAATTCTGAGTTTCCTGAGGTACGCTGCGAGTACTGCAAAGCACTTTGTAAAAACTCGTGGCACCGAGGACAGCACAAAGGGCAGAACTCTGAATTGGTAGTGCTGACCCAGGGGCACAAATCGGAGATACTTGTGGTGGCTTGGGTGTACGGGAACATGGTGGTAGGCATCCTGCATGTCCAGGGAGTTGAGCCAATCGTTTTGAGGAATCAGAAGTAGAAGCGCACCAAGCAATATGATCTTGAATTTTTCCTTGTAGAGGAATTTGTTTAACTTCCTTAGGTCTAGAATAGGGTGCATACCACCTGTTTTCTTTGGAACTAGGAAGCAATGGGAGTAGAATCCTGTGTCTCGTTCTTCCTGCGGGATGACTTTTATTACTCTGTTGTTCAGAAGGCCTTGAATCTGGAAAGCGAGGAGGTATGACTGAGTGATAGACAGTCTGGGCTGTCATTTGGGTGGATGACCCAGAGGAGTATCTGAAAAATTCAGAGTAATCCTCGCAAATTATCCTGAGAACTCATTTGTCCGATGTGACTGTTTCAGTTTCAGTTTATTTGTTCAATCTTAAAAAATGATTATCATAAAATAGAAAATGTTTATAACATCAGTCAGATGCCCCCCTACTGCCGAAGAAGAGCCCTCCTCGGACAGTTGAGGTGGGACCTGGGCCAGAATTTCAGAGGGTGGCACTAGGCGCCTTCGAGCCCTGTGCCTTCTGCTGCATTTTCTTTTGCGGCTGGGGAGCTTGATTCTTGATAAAGCCCCCTCTGCCTTTACCGTGAAAGGACTGACAGTTATGAAACTGTTGGTGGCTTCTGCCCCATTGAGGAGCAACAGGGGCTGGTCAGGCCACCTTAATGGCAGTCCTAGTTCTCTGCGTGGCCTCTAGTGCCTGCTCCACCTGTGGGCCAAAGAGATAAACTCCATCAAATGGCAAATTCATGACTTTCTGCTGAGCATCATTTGTAAATCCCTAAGTCTGTAACCATGAGTGGCATCAGGTGCATATCCCAGCTGCTGCTGCTCTCAAGGCAGTGTCAAAGGCATCCACAGCAGCCTTAAGTTGCTGATTATTGGACGCAGTGCCTCTAGTAATAGTCTGGAGAAGCTCTGAACTAACGTCCAACTCCGAAAGAGCTTTCACCGAGGTTTTTTACTGAACGCCACAGGGTATACTCATATTGTGAGAAACAACCCTGTTAGCTAGCAATACGCATACCTAGGGTAGCAACGGCGAAGACTCACTTCCCCAAGGTGTCAGTCCTTCAGGATTCTTTATTTACTGGAAGAGCTGTAGACTCCTGAGGGAGCACGGCTTTGTCGTTTTCTGCTAAGACCACTATGGCATCTGCAAAGTCTTGAGAGGCTAAGATTGGTCGATCCTTAGGGGAAGCGTACTTTCTGTCTACGGACTTGGCCACAGAAGGAATAAGCGCTGGTTTGTCCCACACCCTCCGTGAAAGAGTCTCAAAAAGAGGGCTGTACTGGAGGTATCAATTCCACGAGGATTTCTAGGGCATGCAGATATTGAAGGTGCAACAGCTTCCCCGGATCAACCTCCAAAGTATGGAGAGAGCGGGTGTAATTCCTATTCTTCAGTAGAGATTTAAAGGATAGGTCCTCAACCAAATTCTCTGCTGAAGTAAAAGGCTTACTTTCCACTCCAAAGGATGAATCTTCATCGAAGTCGTCTGCTAATTGCAGATCAGGATCAGACTCAATATCATCTCCTACTAGAACAGGAGGGATAGTATATAAAGGAAAGGGAGGAAAGACAGCAGAAAGAGGTGCTCCTCAGATCAGAGTCGAAAATCTCAGCACCGCCAGCAGCACCAGTGCCAGACGTGGCACCGCCAAGACCGGAGTCGAAAGTGGCACCATGCAAGTGCCTGGGGACCCCAACCCAAACCTCGGGGCACCCAAGGATGAAGATCTGAAAACATGAATAGGAGAAGGTAGTACCTGTGCTGGCCCCTGCACCACAGCCATGTGAGGGGCAAAAGCAAAAGAGATGGCATCGAAGAAGGTGCTGCGTGACTATGCTGACCCAAACACCCCACCCGCAGGTTCGAAGCCCCCAGGCCTGAAGGCCCCAAGGTCGACTCCGCAGGCTTGGGAACTCAGGACAACCACCAAACCCACTGCTCCATAAATGCAGCCCAATGATAAAACTGCTCACTGGAGGACCCCCCCAGAGAGCGGCAAGGGACTACGGAGTCGAGGATGCAAGCAACGGGAAAAGAGGTCGCAGGCGACTCCGACAGAGTCAGAGTCGTCCTCGTCCCCAGCTACCAACAATTATCTGGCAGACATACCAAAGGACAACCTCGAGGGTCAGCTTCTTCTTCTCACCTCAATGGGATCTAAGAAGAACTCGAGGCCAAGCGTGCCTGGTACCGACGAAGATCGAGAATGGGCCCACTTCTTTTGTGCTCGAAGGACTACTCTTCCTTCCGGAGCACCAGACTGCCCATAGTCAGACCCTCGCCTCAGAGGGCGGCGGCCCGACCAGCCCTGCTGTTAAAACAGCTTATGTGAAGTCCCCCAACGCCACTGGTCCCATTCATGGTCGACCGTTGAAGGCGGGCTGAAGAAGACTTCTCTGTTCTTTCACTGAAGAAAAGAAAACCTTTTTTTTTTTTAAACTGAATAAAATATATATATATATATATATATAGTAAAACTAAAATACTGAACGACTAAGCTGCTGTCATATAGATGTGAAGATTTGACTCCTGGTGGGTGAGCGACATCGTCACTGAAGCACACTCGAAGGCGGGGAAAAAAGGAACTAAGGTGGTTGAAGGGTCGATGCTGAGGTAGCCTATATGGTGCAAAACGGTTTTGTGGCACCGCACATGTGTGGTCCTACCACAGCACTGGCCCTCCTGAAGATTTTTGGCTCCTGCTTGTTTGTAGCACCTCTGGCATAGTCCCATTAGTGTGAATGAGTGGTGGAGACTTTATGTCCAGGAAGATCTTCAAAATTAGAAAAAAGAGTCGCAGCAGAAAGTGGTGATGAACTGGCAGCGTCGAATAATGGTTTGGTGGATGAACAGAATCTTCTTGAATAAATTTCACTGTGCTGCTCCCATGAAGTCCTCAGCTGCTTCCTCAACAGTGGAAAACACAGAAATGAGGAGGCTGGGGAGTCAGCGTCAGTTACTGGCCAATCCACTAATGCCACCTTCCAACTCATGCTTGAGTACAGTGCCGCCCCTGACGTCGGCTCCCCGTCTCAAAATTCTTAGAGCTATAAGCTCCCGTGGGGTCCCCGTGCCTCCGACTAGGAATCCACCAGTAATGAATGGTGAAGACTGATCCAGGTAAGATCCACTAGACCACCAGGTATGCGAAATGTTGTACAGTACTGCACTCCAACCTGGAAAGCCAGTTAGATCACAATACGATTTCTACAGTATGGAGTTAACAAAATGCACAAAACCAGAGCCTAACATGTGTGCTGCTCAAACTAATGCACATGTTAAGTCATGGTTTTTGATAATTTTGTAAAATAATGGAAACAAATCTAAAGGAAGAGAACTAATTAGCATTAAAGAGAGCCATGTAGCACTCTGCCACTCAGTTTAATGACTTCATTATGATGCACATCTGGTGGCCACTTCAGGGATTAGATAGAGCATTTTTTTAACTGTGGAGGCTGATGTTTACATTTTTCAAATGCTAAGAAACTGCATTTATGTTAATTGCATAAACGCAGTTTTAGCATTAATGTAAACAGCAGACTTCCCTTCACCTCTCTATGAAGCCGGATTCTCTAATAGTTAATTCTTGGAAGCCAAGCAGTTCAAATTTAGCTATGGTAATTGTTTAAGTGGTAGTGTATATTAAATTGCACTGGGTTTTATTGGTGTAGAACATTTAAGAATTCAATTGTGTCACATTTACTTAATGTGTATCACATAAAACTTACTACATTCGGAATTGTCAGGTGTACTTCAGCCTTTAAAAAGGGAACAAATTCTTCAGACTTGCTCAATTGGCCAAACAAAATCTTTCTTCCTGATGTGCTGAAAAACAATGAATTATTATGATTAGCATGCAAAAATTATATATTTGTGGTTTACATTTGATAATGGGTAAATTACTTACCTTGGAATATGTGTTCTTTAAGAAAAACTATTTGCATATACAGAAGAAATTCTACCAGACTTAAAATAATTTATTTTTCTGTTAGCTCCAATGTTGTCAATGGGATTCTTTACATGTGGGGAAGAATGTTCTCCTACTATGGATGAATAGTGCAGCTATGACTTTGTGAAGTTGTGACTGCAGCTTAGAAATTAGAAAGTACAGTTACGTAAGAACTTACCGTAACAGTAGATCTTCGAGAGAGGCTCTTGCAATAGGTAAATACAAATAGGACTGAAGCCGGCAGGCATCAGGACCCCACGGAAAAATTTCTAGCTAGCATCTCTGGTGAGGGACCGCCCCCACGTCAGGTGACCGGCGTCAGGAGACGTCGGTATAAAGCTGAATTTCCTCATGCCCGCCTTCCAGTTCTTTCCCGCCAAAGGCCAAAAAAGGCCAGACGAGAGAGAAGCAGATATTTCTCTCACTGGAAAAGGAGCTGAAAAAGCTAAGAGGGATGGAGGGCGGGAAGGTGTTACCTACTGCAAGAGCCTCTCTCGAAGATCTACTGTTACAGTACGTTCTTACATAACTGTACTACCTTACTTCGAGAGGGCTCTTGCAGTAGGTAATTACCTATAGGACTGAGTCCCAAGCAGTCTGGAACAAGAAGAAGCATACGGGAGGAGGAAAGCTACTCAAAGTAGATCCTCCAGGTGTGAAGGCCTTAAGAAAGGAGGCCTTGCAGGACAGCAAGCCTGAAGCCTGCTCTACAGTGAGAGGCAATATCCAAACTGTAATGTTTTGTAAAGGTATGGATGGAAGTCCAAGTGGCAGCAGCACAGATGTCTGCCGCTGACACATTCTTGAAACAAGCCACCAAGGCAGCGACTCCTCTGGTGGAGTGGCCTCTCACTTGACCTAGTAGGGTCTTGTTGTACTTGTCATAACAGAAGGTGATGCAATGAGCTAACCATTTGGACAGGCAGTGCTTAGAAACAGCATTGCCTTCTCTTTTTGTGGGCAAAAGAGACAAAGAGTTGATAAGTCTGTCTGAGATCTATTTTTCTGTTAGTGTAGTATCTCAGAATTCAGTGAACGTCCAGAGTGTGTAAGAGATACTCCCCTTGACTGGAGTGCTGCGTAAAGAAAGCGGGTAACTCTATGGACTGGTTCAATGTAGATTCTGCTACCACCTTGGGGAGAAACTTAGGATTGGTGCGCAGAGCAACACGTTCCTTGTGAAAAATGAAGTACGGAATTTTACACATCAGGGCCTGCAGCTCAGAAATCCTCCGAGCAGAAGTAATGACCACTAGGAAAAGAGTCTTCCACGAAAGGAACTTCATGTCTGCTGAGGCTGCCAGTTCAAAAGGAGGCAGTGTAAGCTTCTCAAGGATGAAATTCAAATCCCAAGGAGGGGCAGGAACCCGGATAGAGGGTCTCAAGTGGAGAACCCCTCTGAGGAAAGTCTTAGAGACTTCCAGCAGAGCAAACATCCTGTCTGCAAAAGGGATATGGTAGGCCAAAATGGCCACCATGTGTACCTTCAGAGACAAGTAACTAAGACCCAGATTAAAGAGGTGGCGCAGGTACTCCAGCAGCTGCCCAGCAGAGCATGAGAAAGGCTCGAAATCTTTTGAAGCAGCCCAGATTGTAAACCATTTCCATTTCATGGCATAGGTAGACCTAGTGGAGGGTTTTCTGGCCTCCATCAGGATCTCAGCCACTCAGGGTGAAACCCCAAATCGGACTTGAGCTATGTCTGCAGGAGCCATGCGTACAGTTGGAGGGACTTGAGACCTGGATGGATCAGGGTCCCCTGATCCTGCGTCAGTAAAAGTCACGACAGAGGAAGAGGAAGAGGAGGTTCCTCTGAGTATTGTTGCAGAATAGAGAACCAAACTTGCATGGGCCAGAAAGGAGCAATCAAAATCATTTTGTTTCTGTAAGACTCTCAGAATCAAAGGGATCGGGGGGAAGGCATAGACGAATCTACCCTTCCAATCTAGAGACAGAGCGTCTGTCCAAAAAATGCCACGCTCTGGAGCGAGCAAGCAGAAGTCGGGAAGCTTTGCATTTAGAGGTGAGGCAAACAGCTCCACCTGTGTCGTTTCCCAACGTTGGAAGACATTGTCTAAGACCCTCTGATCCAGTTCCCACTCGTGAGCTTGAGTAGACGAGCAACTGAGTTTGTCTGCTAAAGTGTTCTCGACCCCCGGGACGTGAACTGCTGTGAGGTAGAGGTTGTGCTGTACTGCCCAATCCCAAACTCGCATCGCTTCCCTGCAAAGAGGGTAGGAATGAGTCCCTCCCTGTTTGCTGATGTACCATACCACACACATATTGTCCATCTGTGTGGCTAAGTGGCCAAGAAGAAGATGGAGATGCAGAGCCTGAAGAGTGTAAAGCACTGCCCGAAGCTCAAACACATTGATGTGAAGCATTTTTTCGAGCTTGGACCAGGAGCCCTGGGTCCTGTGAGGTCCGAGATGAGCTCCCCAACCTTTGCCCGAGGCGTCTGTGGTCAGAGTCTGGGAGGGGGGAGAAAGGCAGACGGGAACTCACCGACAAAGGTTCTCTTGAACCATCCACCACTGCAAGTCCCAACCCATGGGGGAGGAGACAAGGACAAGCTGGTCCAGGTCATCCACCAACTGATCCCACTGAGACCGAAGCGTCCACTGAGAGACCCACATGTGGAGCCTAGCACAAGGGACTGTTGGGATAGCAGCCACCATAAGCCCAAGGAGGCAAAGGACCGACCTCGCACTGACCCACCTGCAGCTGGACAACAGGCTGACCTGAGCCTGGAGTGTGGCTGCCCTGTCCAGTGGCAGGAATGCCCTGCCAGAGGTCATGTCCAGGATCGCCTCGATAAACTGGAGCCTCTGGGATGGGATCAAGTGGGACTTGGTATGGTTGATGGTAAAACCTAGGCAGGCAAAGACCTGCTGGGTAAGGGAGAGGAAGCACAGGAGTTCCTCCCTGGATGAGGCCACCAGGAGCCAATCGTCCAGATATGGGAAAACCTGCACACCCTGGGTATGCAGGTAGGCCGCTACCACCGCAAGGCATTTGGTAAACACCCGGGGTGCCGAGGAAAGACCAAATGGAAGGGCCTTGAACTGGTAGTGGTACCCCTGGAAAGCAAAACGGGGGTATCTGTGGTGAGAAGGGTGGATAGGGATGTGCAGGTAAGCGTCCTGCAAATCCAGAGAGCACAGCCACTGTCCCGATTGAAGGAGGGGCAGGAGGTCCTGCAGGGAGAGCATCCTGAACCTCTTGTACTCCACGAATAAGTTCGGGGAACTGAGATCTAGAATCGGCCTTACATCTCCTGTCTTCTTCGGGACCAGGAAAAAATGGGAATAGTAACCCATTCCCTGTAGAGAAAGGGGGACGGGCTCTATTGCCTCTTTCAGCAAAAATGCTGAAATCTCCTCCTGGACCAGAAGAAAAAATTACTCACCTTAGTGATTATGTTTCTTCTAATGGAGTCTTGCTGTATTCTGTCTATTGCAGTTAGCCCCAGCCTTTAAACTGCCCCAAAGAACAAAGAGTTAACTTTCTATGCAGAGCATGGAATGCTGAGCTCGAGCTCGGTTGAGGTCTCTGTCTGGAGCCCTTTGAAATCCAACCGTCAGATTCTTACGAGCAAAAACTCACTAACTATCCTATGTGGAAATTGCAAAATTCCTACTAGCCAACTGGCAGTATAAAGTTTTGGATTCCCAAAGGAAGACTCAAGTCAGGAAACTCAAAACCAAAAACCAATCCAAATAAGAATAATAATAAAACAAACACCCAAACAAATGAAGAGGGTGTAAAAGGAGCGCCCCTGAGATGCAACACTGCACCTGCCCACCCACTTCCCAAAAACAGGTTCTGAGAGGGGAGGCAGGGAGGGAGGTCAGAATACAGCAAGACTCCATAGAAGAAACATAATTACTAAGGTGAGTAATTTTTTCTTCAAACAACATTAAGTCTTGCTGTATTCTGACATATTGCAGACTACCAAGCAGTGCCTCCATGGTGGAGGGACAGAACCTACTTTGGGAATAGGCTCTGAAGTACTGCTGTGTCAAACCGAGCATCACTCCTAGCCTGGATATCCAGAGAGTAATGCTTGGTAAAGGTATGGACTGTTTTCCAGGTGGCTGCTTGACAAATTTCTAAGAGAGGGATATCCCTGGCAGCAGCAAGGGAAGCAGCTGTACCTCATGTGAAATAAGCCCTCAGGCCTGAGGGTGGAGTTTTTTCCAGTTTTTTTATAGCAGAACTGTATACAAGACACAATCCACCTGGCAGTAGATATCTTTGTGGCAGTCTTGCCCTTACCCACTTCTCCATAAGTGAAGAACAACTGCAGGGAGTCAAACCTGTGACCCTTGGTACGCTCTATGTAGTAACTAAGGGCTCTTTTAACATCTAAACTGTGTAGCCTCCTCTCTCCTGAGGAAGAATGATCAGTGAAGAAAACAGGAAGAGACATAGACTGGTTTAAATGGAAGTCTGAAACCACTTTGCTCAAGAACCTTCTATTGGTTCTAAGGACCACTTTATCCCTGTGAAATGAGATAGAATCAGGTTCCACTGACAGGGCTTGCAATTCACTGATACGCCTGGCAGAGGTAATGGCTACCCAAGAACACAATTTTCCAAGTCAAGTACTTAAGCTCTGCTGAAGACATAGGCTCAAAAGGGGGTTGCATAAGTTTAGCAATTGAAACATTCAAATCCCAGGCAGGGGCAGGGTCTCTAAAAGGAGGACTGGTGTGAAGCAATCCTTTAAAAAATTTACAGAACACAGGATGAGAAGATACTGAGGAAGACTTCCCCACAGACAAAAACGCAAAAACAGCTGACAAGTGTACCTTGAGAGTAGCTGGTCTGAGGCCTAGGCCATTAAGATGGACCATATAATCCAGAACCGTAGGCAATCCAGCAGTGTCTGGAGAAATATGCTTCTTAGAACACGAAATGCTAAATCTCTTCCATTTGGAGTTATAAGTCTTTCTGGTGGAGGGCTTTCGAGAAGCCTTGAGGATATCCAGAACCCCTTGGGAAAGGTGCAGATCTGCAAACTCTAACTCTTCAAGAGCCATGCATTGAGATTGAGAGAATGAAGACTGGGGTACCAAATCCTCCCCTAAGAGGATGTTAACAGGTTGTAATTCCTGAGAAGAGACGGGGAAGATGGACTGCTAGGGACAGCAGCAGGGGGTACCAGGGCTCTCTGGCCCAATCTGGAGCAATCAGAATCACTTTGCAAGGTTGAGACCTTATTTTGACTAAAACTTTGAATAGGAGTGGGAATGGGGGGAGGCATACAGAAACTTCCCTTCCCAATTCAGAATCAGCACGTCCAGGGGGACTGAGCCCAAGACTGGAGGTCTGCAACAAAAGAGAGGGAGTTGGTGATTGTCTGGGGCTGCAAAGAAATCTATCTCTGGAGTGCCCCACCTTGAAAAAATCACTTTCAACACCTGAGGGCCCAGGGACCATTCGTGACGGCCCTGAGAGATCCTGCTTAGTGCATCTGCCAGCACACTGTCCTTCCCTGGAAGGTGCACTGCTACCAGAGAGGTTTGCAGTGAATAAGCCAGGGACCACAACTTCATGGCTTCTGTGCACAAGGCCGTGGACCGTGTGCCTCCCTGCTTGTTGATGTACCACATGGTGGAGGTGGTGTCCGTTCTGACCTGAACCACCTTGTTCTGTACTGACTGAGAGAAAGCTTTTAGGGCCAGAAAACTGTCCTGAGCTCTAGGAGATTGATATGGAGAGGGGATTCTTGGGGGGACCACAGCCCTTGGGCAGTGAGGGACCCCAGATGGGCTCCCCAGCCTAGAAGAGAAGTGTCCGTGGTAAGGACCACTGAACAAGGCTGAGTAACAAAAGGAACACCTTGTCTTAAATTGTCCTGATCCAGCAACCATTGGAGGGCTTGGATCAAGGTCAGAGTCACTGGGATCAGTTTGGTAAGGGGATCCTTCCTCTGAGACCAAAAAGCTCTCAGATGGAACTGAATATCCCTCATCTCGAATCTTGCCCCTTGAACCACTGCTGTTGAAGCTGCCATGTGGCCCAAGAGCTGGAGGAAATGCCTTGCTGGTTGAGCTACCCGAAGGCTGAAGGAAGAGACAAGTTCCATAAGAACCTTTGCCCTTTCTAGAGGAAGAAAGGCTCTTGCTCTGAGTGTGTCCAGTTCTGCCCCTATAAAGGTAAGAAGCTGGACTGGTTCGAGAACTGACTTGGGAAGGTTGAGAAGAAATCCTAGAGAAGTGAGCACTTGCTGGGTCACTTGCAGGTGAGACTTGACTTGGTCTGGAGACTGACCCACTGCTAGCCAATCGTCCAGATATGGAAAAATGGAAATCATTTGCTTTATAAGAAAGGCAACTACTACTGCCAGGCACTTTGTGAAAACCCTTGGGGATGAGGTTAGGCCAAAGAGCATTGCTCTGAACTAATAGTGGCCTGAGGGCAACTCGAACCTGAGGTACTTTCTGTGTGAGCACCTGATGGGAATGTGAAAGTAGGCATCTTTGAGGTCCAGGGAGGCTAGCCAGTCCCCTGGCCTTGGTGAGGGAAGGATTATTTCCAGAGTTATCATCTTGAACTTTGGTTTTAGGTATTTATTTATTTATTGACTTATTTATTGAATTTTGATGACCGGGTAGACCCACTGGGCCCCGGAGGTCCCTTTATCGGGGCGACCCGGGAGTAACAATTACATACAGGTAAGCAGATAAGTACAATTGGGTAAATGTAATGTTGTTTAACAATAAAAGACTTCATAGGGTTACAAGCGGTAAACAAGAGGAACATACAGGCAAAAGGACTTAAGAGTTAGACATAAAGAAAACATTTTAAATACCAAGTTCATGTTGAGATTGGGAGTGCTCTAGGTAATGGCAAGAGGTTGCTAAAGACATGTGGTACCTTCCTTGTGGGCACAGTGGAAGGGGGAATACTGGTACAAAAGTGCTCCCCTTCCTTTGATGTATGGTTAGGTCCTGTGACATAAGCATATGCTCCTGTCGAGCAGGTGTGCCTTGAGCGTGGTCCGGAAGCAAGTGATGGACTCTGCCTCCTGTACCTCCAGGAGAGGCTGTTCCAGTTGGAAGGGGCTGTGTCTTGAAGGACCTGGACCCTGCTTTAGTCCTAGTCTTGGGAACCACAAGGAGAGTTTGTGGATGTTCTTAGACTCCATGAGGTTAGTTTAACCCTAACGAGACCGTTGAGGCTGGGGGGAGGTGTGGGACCCAGTAACTTAAATGTAAGGCAAAGGGTTGGGTAGATGAGGCGAGCTTCCAAAGACGGCCAGCTGAGCCTTGATTGAGGTTCGCAGTGGTGAATCCTCGGATGTGATAGAGTGGCGAAGTGGACTATCTTGTTGTACAAGGTCTGCAGCCTGCCTAGCTCCGTCGTGGCCATGCCTTGGAGAACTGGGGCCGCGTAGGTGAGCTTTGGGAGAATTACGCTAGCAGCAATGGCTACCCTAGCTTCCGTGATAATCTGGTCCTTTATTCTGTAGAGGATTCCAAGTTTCCCATGGATGGCTTTGGTGATTTGGTCTATGTAATTTTTTTAGTGTGAAGCCCTGGTCCAGGGTAAGTCCAAGGTATTTGGTGGAGGTAACCACCTCAAGTTTTTCACCCCCCCGGTCTAAAGTTGTAGGAGCAGTGACCTCTCGGATCCCAGGGATCTAGGTCCAAACAGCATCACCTTCGTTTTTTTGGTGTTTAATACCATTTTGTTCAGAGTAAGCCAGTCCTCCATCTCCAAAGATATTTGTTTAGATATCTTAGGTCTAGGATGGGTCGTCACTCCCCTGTCTTTTTTGGGGTCAGAAAGTACCTGGAGTACAGTCCTTTGCCCCAGTGTAGCGTAGGTACTCTCTCTATGGCTCTTAAGGCTAGAAGAGAAGAAACCTCTGCCTCTAGGGCAAGGGTTTCCGAGAGATTTGCAGGTGGAAAAGATCTGGCTCTCATCTTTCGACATTTTCTGAAGCTGAGAACAAGTCCCAGGCTTACTACATCCAGGACCCACTTGTCTGATGTAACGGACATCCAGTCCTGGACAAAGTAAGCCAGTCTGCCCCCTACTGGAATAGGAGAGTCAACCAGGGCAGGCCCATCAGGGTGTCTGCTTGGCAGGGGCTTTAGGCTGAAAGTGGATGCAGCCCTGCTCATCCCCCTTCTGCCTCTCCCTCTGAAGAACCCCCTCTGAGAAAAAGAAGAAGAAGAGGCCTGTGCTTGGTAAAAAGGCATTTGAAAAGGCCTGCCCCTCGACTGCTGCCTTTGAGAAGTTGTCTGCCTCTCCTTGGCCTGAGCACTCCTGTAAGTGGTCCTGTACTCATCCATTTTCTTCATGTAATTCTCTGCTCCCCAAACAGAGAATTACCCACTACAGGAAAATCCATGGCCTTAGCCTGGGTGTCCTGCAAGAGGCTAGTACATCTGAGCTAAGCCATCCTCCGAAGAGCCACAGATACAGCCATGACTCTTGATGACACATCATTAGAGTCCACAGCAGCATGAAACTGAACCTTAGATGCCTCAATCCCATCTGCAGCCACCGCCTCCAGGTCCTTGGCTAGCTGGGGGGAGGCCTGTTTAGCCAGTACCAGTACAGTGTCCCACCTGGACTTCTGGTACCTGGCTGTACAGACCATGTAATTCGCCTGCCTGAGTCTCAAGAAAGATGCCATGTACTGTTTCTTTGCCATGGCATCAATCTTCCTGGTGTCCTTGTCTGGGACGTGTGAAGTCAAGGGAATATTTGCCTTGTCACAGGCAGCAGCCTTCACTACCCCAACATGACTGCATTGCTGGTATAAGAACTCTGTGTCTGAGCCTGAAAGTGTATACCTCTTTCCACTCTTCTATCCACAGGAGGTATAATGTTAGGAGACTTTAGGATTTTCTGTGTCTGATTCCCAAAGGATTTGACAGGCTAGACAGTTTCCTGGACTCTGTGATGTCCATTATTTCTACATAATCAGGCTCCTCTTGATCTTCCACAGCCTCCTCCATAGGAAGCTGGAGGGTTTCAGCCACCTTTCTGTAAAACATAAAGTTAGAAGGGGACTCAGAAAGCCTAGGAGGGGAAACACCTGAAGGTCTGTCTGGGGAGATGTCCAGTTCCACAGGCACATCCAGACCCTCACTTTCACCATCATAATTCTCAAATTCCCCTTCCTCTTCAAATTCCGGTTCATAAAAATGTTCGAGGGTATAATCTTGAACCGGGGGAACTAACCGAACTGAACCCCTGCTAGAAGGAGCCGGAACGGTAGGAACCGTGCGGAACGATTCCACAATCTGAATCGCTCTGGCTATCTCTTCGGTGGTCGGAACATGAACCTCTGGATCCTAACCGGTCGATTTGTCTTTGCGTTTTCTTTTTGTCGGAACCGATCCCTCGGAATCGGCTCTCCTTTTGCCCGAAGAAGTATCGCCCTGGTCAGAGGGCACTCCTTCTGGTTCAGTGGGAACCGAACCGGGCTGGCCATCTGGGTAAGTGGACTTCTCGGCCTCCTTTTCCCTCAGTCTACCTAATCTCTTCTCAAGGGTAGATTTGGGAAAGTTTTTACATGTTTGGCAGTCTGAATCGAGGTGGTCAAACCCCAGACAATAAACACAGGTGGTGTGGGGATCAGCCTTAGCAAAGACCTCCCCACACTCACTGCAGTGTTGAAACCCAGTGGGCCCATTTTTTTTTTCTTTGGTTTCTCAGACATGGCCAGGCTAACCAACTTACCCTTTTTATGGCAACTGCCAGGCAAGACTCCCTTATTGGTTCCTAACCGTGTCACGGGTATTGGAAAAAATATACTAAAACACATTTTTTTAGAACCGATAAGAACCAGTAACCACACACTAAGTAAAACACAAAACACAAGATTTCACTATCAAATGGCCGGTTCAGCCGAACCGAACTGCACTTTTACAAGTTCCACACAGAAAAACAGAACAATTCCTATCTAGTACTCACGGCGCCACAGACAGAGACTGAACCAACTATGCGGATAACTTTTTCGGTTTAAAAAAAATGACAAAAACTGAAACTTTAACCGACTTTCGAACCGAGCTGAAGGAGAAATCTCCAGAACGACCATTCAAGTGAGGCGGAGTAAAGAATCTGATGGTTTGAGTTTGAAACACTTCAGACAGAGACGTCAACCGAGTTCGAGCTCAGCATTCTATGCACTGCACAGAAAGTTAACTCTTTTTTCTCCGGGGCAGTTCAAAGGTTGGGAATCACTGCAGTATGTCAGAATACAGCAAGACTTCATGTTGTTTGAAGACCCATTTGTCCGAGGTTATGGACTTCCATTGATTGTAGAAGTGAGTCAGACAACCTCCCACCGCTGAGGAAGAGTCCCCCTCGGGCAGCTGAGGTGGGACTTGGGCCAACAGCTCAGAACGCAGCACTAGGCACTTTGTGTCCTTGCACCTTCTGCTGCATTTTCTTTTGAGGCTGGGGGGCTTGTTTTTTATTAAAACTTCCCCTGCCTTTGCCTCGAAAGGACTGACGGTTATGAAACTGGCATTTGTTAACACCCCCTAGAGAGGGGACAGGAGGAGGTCTAGCCAATTAATGGCTGACCTAGTCTTTTGTAGGGCTTCTAGAGCCTGTTCTACTTGAGGGCCGAAGAGATACACACCACTGAAAGGCAACACCGTTACCTGTTGCTGGGCATCATTCGTGAAACCTGAAGTGCGCAGCCAGGAATGATGGCGGGCAACTGCCGCTCAGGGGGCAGTATCATAGGCATGCATAGCAGCTTTAACCTGCTGGTTGTTGGACTCGATACCCCTGGTTATGATTTGAAGAAGTTCTGAATTAGTGTCCGATTCTGGTAGAGCTTCAACCATTTGTTTGAGTGAATGCCAAAGGATACACTCATATTGAGAAAAATAGCCTTGGTAGCTGGCAATACACATACCTAGGGTGGAAGCAGCAAAGACTCTCTTACCTAAAGTGTCTATCTTATGAGATTCTTTGTTAATAGGTCGAGCTGTAGTAGTTTGGGGAAGGACGACCTTATCATTCTCTGCCAAGATTACAATAGGATCTGCAAAGGCTTGGGATGCCAAAATGGGTCGATCCTTGGGAGCAGCATATTTCCTATCTATGGACTTAGCCACAGAAGGAATGAGAGCAGGATTATTCCATACCATTTGAGAAAGCATCTCAAAGAAGGGCTGTACCGGAGGAGTCAAATCCATAGAGGTCTCCGGAACATGGAGGTACTGACGTCTTAACAGCCTCCCAGGATCGATAGCTGCAGTTGGAAAGAAAGAGTGGAATTCAAGTTTTTTAGCAGAGACTTAAATGACAGGTCCTCGACCACAAGCTCTGCAGCAGGAATAGATCCTGTTCCTTCCACATCGTCATCCAGCCTAAGGTCTGGGTCAGGCTCAATGTCATCTCCTGACAGCCCAGGAGGGACTGTATGAACAGGAAAGGAAAGAAAATCAGAAGGAAATGAGGAAGAAAAAGGATTCAAAGAAGAGGAGCCCTGAAGACTGGATGACGCCTTAACAGATCTCGGTGATGAAGAAGAGCACAGCGCCGAAAACATCATGACCCACTTTCAATACACAGCACATTTACATGTAAGGAAATTCTACTGTATCAGGCAAACCACTCTCCGGTCACGATCACAAAGTCTCTGCACAAACCAGAGATTCAAAAGCAGCTGAAAATCCTGACAGGCCCATTGCATTCAGTAAATCTTCAATCTTCTTCAGGTTAAAGCCTGGTCACAGTACAGTGGCTTAAATAGTCCGAATAAACTCTATTTTCCCTCTCAGGGACAGCAGGCAAACAGGCAGGCCAAAACTCAGCCCTTTCACAGTTCTCCCATGCAAAACTACACAGAACTGCTGCTCAAAATCACTTGAGCTGTTACTTCTTCACTTCTCAGCTCAAAACTGAAACTAGCTGCAGCAGCCTGGGAAATTCCCCAAGATCCAAATGGTTCACTTGACTGATCCTCCTGTTAATCACAATAAAGGCTCCCTCTTCAGGTGCAAACAGGCGCAAAAAGCCACAAACTACAATTCCTACAGATTTTGACTCCAGACAGCTCATGTAGTCTGGCTCCATTTTAGGTCCCCCCAGTACTGATTGGTCCAATTCGCAGTCCAGGACCAAGATAGTGGAGATAAACAAAACAGTCATTGCTGCAAAGAAGGCAGGTTAGACAAACTACATTATCATTATCACTCTAAATGATTTTCAGCAAATAGCTACATCTTTCAACAGAGCTCCCTCTCAGATTACTTATGACTACAATCCAAGCAGCTCTTAAAGAGACAGTATACAGAGGCTATACAAGCACTCTCTGGCAATCATATTTAAACTGCTAAAATGCAGGACACCAGCCTGGTAGTGAGCATTTAGGCAAGCTCGAAGAAGACTTTTCAGGAACACCCATTGTAGGGGGGTTACATCCTTCCCTGCCTATAGAAAACATGGCATCCGCGTCAAGTCTGTACCATCATGCATCAGTTAACATAAACTTATTACTTTACTATACATATTCACTACACTTTATGATACTACATCCATTCTGACAACACATTGTGCATACTTCACACAGGTAAACTGAACATTACTATACTGAACCAGGTAATAAGTTCTTGTACCTTAAACAATGCAAGAGGGGGCCCTTCCTTATCAGCTAACTTGGGGCTAGAGGGGGCAGGGGCACCATGGTGAGAGGGAAAGACAAGTAACCTGGAATTGGCTGTCAAGCTCAATTTGGGCAGTGAGCTTGGTGAGACATAAACACCTTTGAGGACCACACTGAGAGGCAAATCTACTGGCCTCCCGGGAGAATAATAACTGAGGCATACTACTGGCTTGACAGCTCGGCCAGTCTTTCTGAGGGGGACAACTACGATCTCTGTACTCTCAGCACTGGTCTGGGGACTCACGTCACTTGTGAAGGATGCCTCTGCCTGGTGGGTGGGAACGTTCAAACTTGGGGCATTGTCGGTTCCTTGCTCTGCAGGCTCTGTTTCTATAACACTTGACTCATTTTACATTTAACAGTGTCAGTGGCTCAGTAGGTAGCACAATCGCCTCTGAGGCCGGGAGATCAGAGGGCTGTGGGTTCAGTTCTCACATCTGGCACTTGGGTTAACATCCCAGTACTGACACTGTAGTGCAGCATTACAGGGGTGCTGCACTTCTGAGGTGCCGTCTTTCGGATGAGACGTTAAACCGAGGTCCCATCTGCCTGGATTGGTGGTAGTTCAGGTGGATGTTAAAAGATCCCATGGCACTTATCGAAAACAGTAAGGGAGTTTTTATTGAAAATACATCAAAGAAACATAAGATCAACATGTGTTTATACAACCATAATACAAAAAATCAACCATTCAATCTACCTCTTTTTAGTACAACTTAACACCCCAAATCCCATTATTTATATTTAATAAAGACCTGTAATCCTCTCCACCATTTAAATACTTTCCTGGAAGTCCCAAAACATTTACCTTTCATATAAATTGATTTCATAGCTTCCATTATAAGTACCAGAAATGTTTCATATGACATAATTTTTTTCTGCAGCACCCACTGACATCTAGCATGCCATAAATAATATTTTAAACAACAAAAAAACACAACTAACGTACCCCAGTCAAAAGAGGAAAGAAGGTGGGGAAAAAAAACCCTAAAATCAAAGTCTGATAATCAAGCCTACGCAGCCATGAAAACTGTAGTTTTGTACTTAAAAAATACTATAACCCTGAAGCATAAGAACATTTAAAAAGGAAATGATCCATGGTTTCCCTCCATCGCTTGACACCATGAATAAGGACAATATCTTTCACTTATCATCTTGTGCTTTGCATTCCCTTTAACATTTAGTCTTCCATAAACTGAAAGCCATAACATCTCCCACATCTGAGTAGGGATCCTATGGTAATTCAATTGTTTAATAGCAAATTTTGTATAAAGAGGGGAACAATTAACAAACTCACGTTTACTTGGATAAAGTTTCCCAAGGAAAAAATAATATAATCCAGCCCTTATATTATCTTTAATACACTGAAAGGAAATGGACCACTTAAATAACTTCTGGGGACAAGGTTTAAAAAAACCGGGATATGTGTACCCTTAGGGATCTGTGGGACAAGGGGTTCCATCCATACTTCAAAAAAGGATTTGAAATTATTCACTTCCCACAACTGTTGTATCAGCACAGGAAAGGAGGGATCAAAATTAAAATTCTGGTTAAGAAAAAGGCCATAAAAAAAACTAAGAGGATCCACCATGCCTAACCCACCTTCAGAAATAGGGAGATAGGTATAGCACCGTTTAATAGGGTTAAGCCTACTACCCCAAAGCATTGAAAAAAAACAAGCATATAGGCGAGTTTCTATGGCTAATGGAGGGGGATATACCAAGGCAATATATAACAACCCAGGAATAATAAATTTCTTAATAACAAAAATCCTTTTCATTTTGGACAATCTCCATCCCTTCCATCTCTGGACCTTTGCTTCTGCCTTTTTCAAAACAATTTCCCAATTATCCAATGGGAGATTCTGAGCTCCAAAAATTATCCCTAATATCTTACATGGTGTAGAGGAAAAAACAATACCTGACACCATAAACTGAGCTTGGGTTACAGGCCCTAAAAGCAGGCCTTTGGATTTCCTAGTATTAATTTTAGAATTAGAAACCCTCTCATAAGTACTAATACAATTTAAAACAATAGGAATCTGAACCACATCAGTCAAGAAAATACAAATATCATCTGCATAGGCTTGAACAACCACAGTATCTGTATGCAAATTCCCAGAAATGCCTGGCAGGCCATCCATTTGGTCTAATGTCCTGAGTAAAGGATCAAGGGAAAATGCATACAATAAAACGCTTAAGGGGCAGCCTTGCCGCACCCCAAAATTAACTGAAATTGGGGAAGAAGACTGTCCCTTAATAACAGGATAAACTAAAACTTTTATAATACAGTAACTTAATCCAGTGAATAAAATCATAGGGTAAACCATATTTTTCTAATACAGCAAATAAGTATGGTCGAGATACCCTATCAAAGGCCTTATTTTGGTCTAAGGATAAGATGCAATGCCAATCAGGGAACCTATTTGAAAATTCAATTATTTCCCTAATAATAATAAGGGCAGACAAAATTCTCCTATTTGGAATACCACAAAACTGGAGAGGATATAATAACTTACTAGACACAGATCTCAATCTATTATTTAATATTTGGGATTATATCTTGAAATTCGCATTTAAAATAGTTATAGGTCTCCAGTTACTTAATTGTGTCCTGTCCCCTCCCTTAAAAATAAATACCAATAATCCTGCTGTAAACTGTAACGGCAAACAGAGGACACTGTGAAGAGAAAAAAAAACCCTTTTCAAGACAAGGAGCCAAAATGTCACTAAAGTATTTATAGAATTCATAGGACAAACCATCTAACCCTGGAGAAACCCCTGACTTTAAGGAGGACAAAACTTTAAGGATCTCTTGTTGGGATATATGATCAGCTAAATGATACAAATCCTGACCGGGGGGGGGGGTGATAGTAAAATCCTGAAAAAACTGTTGAATAACACCATGTGAGACATCCAAACCCTCCTGTTCCTTTATATGATCCTGAATAATAGAAAATAAATCTCCCTGGGAGGTTTTAAGTTTCCCTGCCCTATTTTGTAAAACCTCCAAACCAGATGAGTTAATCTTTCCTTTAAAGGCCTCAAAGGGATCCCCTGTTGGGCTTTTTTGGGTTCCAAGAGAGAGTTCTGAACGTAATGTCTGTGCTCTATCATATTGGCAATCTCTCATAGCAGACTTGATAAGAGATATTTGTGCAGAAAAATCATTTCTAGAGGTATTGGCATCAGAAAACAAGCCCTGAAGTTTCTTCCTTAGGGTTAAATATCACAAAAATTTAGTAGTAACCCTTTGTTTCCCATATTTTAGGAAACATTTCCTAACATCAATTTTAGTATCCTCCCACCATTCCCATAAGTCCTCATATAAATCCAAAACAGATACTCGGGCATACAATAAAGAGGATATACCTTTTATAACCCATGGGTCCTGTAAAACTGAAGTATTAAGTTTCCATCTAGGTTTACTTATAGGTTTATGGGGGGAATCATTAAAAGAAATAGTGATGAATAAATGATCAGAAAATTCAGTGATAAGAGTTTTGTGGACAGGAAAGGAAAGATTCTTTGAAAAAAAAAAAAAGGTAATCAATAGTGGTTGTCAAAGACCCTTTTCTAAAGGTATAATCTAACCCCTCGTTCTGATAACTCCTCCCATTCCTTAATCCAGCAAGGTTAATAATTCTCTCTAATGCTATAGTATCGCAATACTTTTTTTCCCTGTCTTACCTCTACTAAACCCTGAAATCTCACAGTTAAAATCACCCCCCAGGATAATATAACAAGAGGTGGCCAAGAAGGGTGAAAGAGCATTACACTTATCCACCCTCCCTGCCTTTGTCTGAGGGCCATAAATTACTATAAAACGAAATTCAGCATGTTTCCAAAGCCCGTCAATTATAAGTAGTCTCCCAGGTATAAGGTCAATTAATTTTTTAAGTGTAAAATTAAAGGGGCCAAAAATAATCCCTATACTATCAGCTCTGTCCAAGCCAAAGGACCAATAGGATGGTCCCCAAATCCATTTGGAATTTAAAAAACAGCATTGATCCAGAGTGTAAACCCACGTTTCCTGCAAAAAAACAAATATCAAGGCAACACTGGTGGAGAAAGTAAAAAAGAACAGTCCTTTTGCAATTATTCAAAAGACTACTACAATTTAAGGACCCAATACCAAGAGAAGTCACAGGCATTTAGGTTTTTTTCCTTTTTTTCTTTTTTTCCCCCTTTATAATCTGTAGAAGATGGTTTACTCCCAGAGGATTGAGAAAGAACCGGGGTACCAGTATCCATGTCAGAATCCCCTGCTACAGTGTCAAGAATGGCATAAGAATTTTCCATTTCAAAAGTAAGAATTTCTAGAGAAGTTGGGGGGAGGAGGGTTTAGGGGGGAAGGGGTACAAGCGGGGGTGGTTTAGAGCTTCTAGTAACTCTTTTCTCAGCGGAGCCAGAACTAAGAGGTTTGATTTGCACAGGATCCTGGTAACAAACCGGAGGAAAATCCTGAATATTAAATGGGTCCAGAGGGACAGGTCCCATTTTGGACCTAAGGGAAGGGTCAGGACCTGAAACCTCTTTGTCTTCAACAACCGCCGCCTTTCTTAAATAAACAAAATAAATAATTCTGCGAAGGCTAAGGCACAATCAAGCTTTGAGGCACTGAAGGGGGGTGGTCAGCACTCTCATAGTGTTCTTCAAGTTCTGGTATGTCACCAGAAAGACTCAAACCCTCAGCCCCTTCTTCAGGCAAATCATACAGTTCCGCAATACACAGAGACTCAACATCTTCAGACTTGAAACTCTGCACTTCACTTTGGCAGAGCATTGGCTCCAAGGATGAAGCTGGGAGGTTAGGCAGTCCAGAAGGCCCAACTTCATCCCAGCAATTTATCAGGGGGTTACCTCGAAACAGCTGACTCAGTTCATAAGAGGGGTCATAGGCATGGTCGTATTCACTTTCGTCAGAAATGGACTGACAGTCACTATCATTCTGGGCCTGTTGCAGAGGAAACCTTAAATCTGTGACCACTGGGATAGGTTGACTCTGTCTCTTTCTTGCAGCAGCACGAGTCACTGGTCCAGGGGGCTCAATTTCTGGGGGTTCTGCCTCAATCATAACTTGGCCGATAGGCAGCAAGTGGTTACGGTGCATGGTCTTGACAGCTTTGAAGTTGTTCCCTGGGCACACCTTCTACACAGCTAAATCTTCCAACTTTCCAACTACTACATGGGGAAGATGGCACCACCGATCAGCAATTTTGTGTTTACCATGAAATCCAAATTGCGTAACAACACACGGTCTCCAGGTCAAAGCTCTTGAACCTTTATTTTTTTATCATGCCTCTCTTTGTTGGCTAGATTTCTCTTGGCGGCCATTGTCTGGGCCAGTTGATAGGCATGGTTCGATTGAGCTTTCAGATTTTTTACATATTACAAGTAGTTTTCGGCTCAGACCCCATCTGGAGAGACCCCAAAACAGACATCAACTGGCAGCCAGACCTCTCTCCCGAACATGAGGCAGTAGGGGGAGAACCCAGTACCATCATTTTTCGTGCAATTGTATGCGTGTACCAAGGCGCTAATCTGCTGGCTCCATTTACGCATGTCTTTTGGGTGGAGGGTGCCCAGCATGTTTAGAAGAGTGTGGTTAAAACGTTCTGGTTGGGAAGCGCTGATGAGCAGCTAATCAAATAGACATGCCTTTACGCTGCTCTGTACCAATGGTCGGTAAAAAGCTAAACTCCAATGGAAAAAAAACAACTCAAATAAGGAAAACTTGTCGGAATTTATGAGGGATAACATAATGGAGGAGTATCTGGTGCCCAATGTGGGGAAAAGTCAAAGAACAGCTGGCAAATCAGGAAAGAAGGTAGCACCCCCGCAGCCTCTGCGTCGAGTGAAAGCACAGGTATATTGTCGCTCTCAGCAGCTGAAATTGGCGTGTTAGGCCGCGAGGTAACTGGCCAGGTGATTATTGTGCTCAAGCCCAGGCTAGTGAAGCTGGAGGGTAAAACTGATCTCAGGCTGCAGGAGATTTTGGAGCAACAATCTGCACATAACAACAGGATCACTTGAGACCGAAGAGCAGATCTCACGGCTGGAAGACGATACGGTAGAAATACCAGGACAAGTGACAAGGTTACAGAAAGAGCTGGAGGACCTTAAAGATGCAATGGACTACCAAGAAAATTACTACAGGCACTTAAATTTGCATCTCAGGTGCTTCTGAGAGGAGCGGAGAAATGAGACATAATGGGGTTTGTGCAAAGATCCTCCCGGTGGTGCTAGGGTTGCAACTGAAGAATGAGAGCTACAAGTTGGAGAAAGCTCACCAGGTGGTGATGCTTCAACCCTCTGTCGATCAACCTCCATGACAAGTAATAATCCGTTTCCATTCCTTTCAAGATTGGGAGGCGATTCTACGTGCTTACAGGAGAAAATGAGCATTGGAGTATGAGGGAGTGCGCCTATTTGTGTCGCAGTATTACTCCCTACATCTTCTACAAAAAAGGAAGGTGTTCAATACACTAATGGCCCCGCTGAGAAATTTAAAAATAGAGAATTGGGGGAGTGGGGGTGAGATCTAGGACACTGGCAGTGGACTTCAGGGGGGCAGACTTTATGGGCATGGGAAATATTCTCAAGGATCACTTGAAGGGGATTACCTCAACAACAAGTGTGGAAAGGAGATGGGAGGTCATAAAACGGGGACTTCATGAGGCAGTCAGGATCTGCGCTAAGTTGAAACGTAAGAGCAAGGTCACATAAACCATGCTGGTGGTCCAGTGAGGTCCAGGTAGCAGTCGAGAAAAGAAGCTGCTTACAAAAATATAAAACAACAAGAGGGGAGAGATAAGGAAATGTACCAGCTTGCATCTAGAAAAGTCACCCGTATGGTGAGGGAGCTAAGTCCAGTAAAGAGCAACGGCTGGCACAGGGGTAATGGAGGGAAAGGGTTCTTCCGGTACATTGGGGAGCGGAGAAAAGCTAAGAAGGCCATCTCAGCAGATTGAGATCAGAAGGAGGGTGGGTGGAAGAGGCGAGGACCAGGCAGAGGTATTTAACAGTACTTTGCCTCTGTGTTCACTAGGGAGGGATGGGATATCTACAAAGCAAGGCACAAAGGGATAGAGCGGCAGGAGTGGGATCAGGAGCAACAGAAATGGAGCAAAAGGGAGGGAAAGGTACCCCAGGGGTGTACATCTGGATAAGGATAAAAGACCAGTAAGGTGGAGTGGACGGATGATGCCATCCCCACCAAAGGGTGTGGTTTGCCCTCAAGGCCCTAAAGAAAGACAAATCTCCTGGGCGGATGGCATTCATCCGAGTACTATTGGAAGTGGGACATACTGGCTGCACCCCTGGCGGAGCTTTTCACAGGTCACTTGAGACAGGGAGGTACCTAGGGATTGGCGAGAGGCACATGTGGTACCAATCCATAAGGGGTCAGAAGGAAGTACCAGAAACTATAGACCCATCAGTTTAACCTCGGTGGTGGGAAAATTAATGGAGAGTATACTAAAGGAGCGATTGGGGGTTTACTTGGAGGAGGTGGGAGGTCTGGATAGTCGGCAGCATGGGTTTGTGCCAGGTAGATCATGTCAAACCAACCTTGTGGAGTTCTATGAATGGGTAACATCAGAACTGGACAGAGGTAAGCCTGTGGATGTATTATTCTTGGACTTCAGCAAGCGTTTGACTCTGTCCCCACAATGGTCTGGTGGAGAAACTGATGGGGTTAGGAGTAGGCCTTTGATGGTCAGATGGATTGAAAACTGGATAGCTGGACGTACTCAGAGGTAGTGGTCTGTGGGGAGCTCTCCGAGCCCTACAGAGGTTGGTAGATGGGGTACCACAGGGGCTCGGTCCTGGGTCCAATCCTGTTTAATGCATACATATCAGACATCAGGGATGGTATAGGGTGTGAAATGAGTCTCTTGGATGACTCCAAGATGGGAGCAGTAGTTGAGGGAGAAAGGGGAGGTTGGCCCTGCAAGGACCTGGACACCCTGGAAGCTGGGCTCACACATGGAAATTAAATTTCAATATCACCAAGTGCAAGGTGTTGCATCTTGGTCGGGAAACTCTAAACACAGGTACACCCTGGGAGGGAGGTGCTGGAAGCCTCAACAGGGGAAAAGACCTAGGGGTCATGGTGGATACATGTATGAATAACACTGAGCAGTGCAGGAGGCAGCTAGCAAGGCAAACAGGATGTTGGGATGCATCGCAAGGGGATCACCTCTAGGGAGCAAGGAAGTGATTCTGCCGCTGTACAATGGACTGGTTAGACCACACCTTGAGTACTGTGTACAGTACTGGAGACCACACTTGAAGAGGGACATACAGCTCCTGGAGAGGGTACAGAGGAGGGCAACAAAGATGATACGAGGCTAGGGATTTGACTTACGAGGACAGACTTGAGGAGCTCTGCCTATTTTCATTGGAGGAGAGGAGAGACAGGGGGACATGATTGAGGTCTTCAAGTACCCCAAGGGAATAAATAGGGTAAACATGGAGGGATCTTTAGACTAAAGCAGGGAGGCATCACCAGAGGCATGGCTTGAGTTGGAAGGTGGAAGGGTGAGGGGAAAAGAGGAGGAGGTTTTCACTGAGAGGGTGGTGGACCCTTGGAATGCTCTGCCTGGTGAGCTGGTTCAGAGATCCACAGTGGAGAGCTTTAAGAGAGGTGGGACAGACACAGAAAGTGGATGTATCAGATGATGACCTGTCCCGGGGGGGTGGGGATGGATGATAGGGGTTTCTGGAGCACAAGGGATGGGAGGGTCTCGGCACCCAACTAAGGATCTAGGTTTGAGCAGACTTGATAGACCATAAGGCCTAATCTGCTGGCAAATAGTATGTTAGTATGTTAGAATTTCATGGTATACCCTGCAATACTTAAAATCTGACATAAAGGGGTGACGTACTCCTTCTGGGAGCTTGGTAATGCTGAACAATTCGTGGCAGAGCTGCAAAAGAAGATGAATAAGTGAGGAATGCTCAACCAATTCACGGTTTTAGCGTTGAAGAATTTGTTTGTTGTCTGAGACTTTAAATTTTTTTCCTGTGGTTCCCCCTGTGTTTTGGAATTTCCCAGTTATGTTGAAGATGTCATTGAATTGGTTGTAGTTGGAGACTGAGCAATGGACTTGGACTCTGAGACTGTGAAAGTAAATGAAAGAGACAGTGTGGGAGATGCACGGAAGAGAGAGAGAGAGAGAAGTTTAGTAAGATTTGACCAGCTACGTTACACTCTCCCTGTGAAGGACTGCGAATAACATTTAAAAACATGTTCCCATGAAATGGAGAAAATGTGTCTGGGGCTCCACAGCTCACAGGATTATGAGAGGGAAATGAGTGAACTGTCGGTGGGGGGGCCTAGCATGTGATTATAAGGTGCGGCATGCTCCCTCCTTGGCACCACTATACACACTGCTCTCAAGAGAGTTGGAGGCTGGAACATTGTGAGACTGAAGGGTAAAAAAAGGGAAAGGCTGAATACATCAGAATAGAAGACAAAAGTCTCCACCACATAATCAGGAGGGTTGTGTTATAAGAAAGGGGAAGTGTTGCACGGGGGGGACTTTATTAGTAAATAGATATGTTTGGTGAACATACTGGTGTTATTATTGTTCATTGGGGTTAATAAAATAAAGTGATACCGACTGTGGACGGGGCAGCGGGGCATGTTTATTACTATAGGGATTCTAGACACTCATGCCTGATTACGCAATTAGTGTCGGGGGAAGGTTGGAATAGTTAAAGACAAATGGAAGAATGTTACGTTGTGGGACATTTACGGGGAGTACAAGAGAGGATCAGTTGGATATAGGGGATGTTATTGAGCATTATACAATTTTGGGGGAGGATTTTTTGCTTGTTCTATTAGTGTTCAAATGTTTTTCCTGTCATATGTCTGTTTCTGCATTTCATAATATACGAGGTGTGATATTAAGACTGGAAAGGTATAATAAAGTGGTACATCTGGAGGCATGGGGTACTCAGTGGCAGACTCTTATTCTCGCAGAACAGAGATAATCGAAAATTGTTAATGGGCAAGAATTGACAGTGACTTCTTGGAATGTGAAGGCAGTCAGGCATATGATGCTCTTATCTGCACTAAAAAAAGGGGACACAAGTGGCATTATTTGCAAGAGACTCACTTAACAGAGGCAGAGCATGCCAAACTGGCACATGGGTGGGTGGGGAGATGCTTTTCGGCCTCCTACTCCTCCCACAAATGAGGGATTGCTATCCTTCTTAGTAGGAGTCTGCCATTTGAGGTGAAAAGAATTGTTAAGGACCAACGGAAGGGGAGATATATTTTTCTGGTGGGGCAGCTTCATGGTGAGCCAATTATATTTGGGAACTTTTATGCACTGGCAACATATGAACCACAGTTCTTTCCAGGCTTATTGGATTTATTAACTAGGGAACAATTCCCAGGCCTGATTCTGGGTGGAGACTTGAACAGTACACTGGACCCCTTTTTGGACCACTCGAAAAGTAAGGGATGGGCACTAGAGGCAGTAAACCAGTGGAGGGTGGGTATATCAGATCTGGACTTAGTAGATAGCTGGAGGATGTTGTATCCAGGGGCTAAAGAATATACATTTTTCTCGAACCCCTATAGAACATGGACAAGAATCGATTATATTTTGATCCCAAGAGAATGGCATGATAGGGTAAGTGACATTTCATATGGCCCTATTCATGTATCGGATCATGCCATGGTAATAGGAAGGTTCAGGATGCGATTAAAGAAAGGCTTTCCCCTGCAATGGAAATTTCCCTCATATATGCTCACTAGCAAGGAATTCAGGGAGTATCTTGCAAATCAGTGGGAATTTTATAAAGAGACTAATACAGGGTCGGAAGTGTCTAGGGCTACATACTGGGATGCTGGAAAAGCCTTCTTAAGAGGTTCAATAATAGCGTATATGGCCAGGGTAAAGAAAGAGAAGCGGGAAAAGAGACAGGAGTTGGAAAAACAACTTAAAGAATTAGAGAGGCGAGTGGCCCAGGGAGAGGGCAGTGAAAACATGACAGTCCACGGAGGCTTTAAATTCTTTGGTGTGAGGAAGTAAGCTAGAACATCGTGGTTCTGTTGTAAGCGTCAAATGTTCGAGTGGTCAAATAAACCGGGCCTGCTCTTGGTTAGACTTATGAAGGGGGGTAAATGCCCCACTAGGATAACAGAGATTAAGGATAAGGAGAGGAAACTACAAAGGGAGGGCAAAAAAGATGAGGACCTGCTTTCAAGAATTTTATACACGGTTATATAAGGCGGAAGGTACAGGTGGGGTGCAAGGGGCACAGGCTTTCCAAGATAAAACAGATTTTCCCAACCTCACAGAGAATCAAAGGAATCGATTAAGTCAACCTATAACTAAGGCGGAGGCTCTAAAGGCTATTGGGAAATTACAAAAAAGAAAGGCAAGTGGCCAAGCTGGATTTCCTATAGATTTTTATAAGGTTTTGGCAGAACAGATGGCTGAAACATTGAGTGAGGTGTTTCGGAAGGAGGAGGGGGAAGAGGGTCCACAGATTCCAGATACCTGCTTCGATGTCATGATATGCTTAATTCCCAAACCGGGTAAGGATATGTTGGAATGTACCTCGTACAGGCTGATCTCTTTATTGAATGGGGACCTTAAGATCCTTTCTAAAGTGTTAGCCACAAGACTGGAGGACTATATGCCTGAGTTGATTCACCTAGACCAGACTGGATTTATAAAGGGGAGATTGTCCTATCATAGTATGCGTAGGTTGCTTAATGTGGTTTGGAAAGCAGGGCAGGAAGCAGGGAAAACTTATATCATCTCAATGGATGCGGAAAAAGCATTTGGTAGGGTGGAGTGGGAGTACCTCTTTGAGGTGTTGATCCGGTTTGGTCTGGGTGACTCATACGTACGGTGGATTAGAGAGAGATGTATCGGGCCCCTAGAGCTAGGATACTGGTTAATGGTATGTATACAGAGCCCTTTATATTGGAAAGAGGTACCAGACAAGGATGTCCGCTTTCGCTGCTGCTATTTGCATTGGCACTGGAACCCCTAGCTGCGGCAATAAGACAGTGCCGGGAGATATGGGGTTTTAATGGGGAGAGGAACATTGAACATAAAATTGCACTGTCCGTGGATAATATGTTACTATTCATTACAGAACCTCAAAAGGTCTATGACACCAATATTGGAACTAATAAAGAGATTTGCTACGGTCTCTGGTTATAAGATTAATCTAAGTAAGTCAGAGATGCTGTGTTTTCCCAAATTAGACAGGGAAGATGTGCAATGGGGAATACAATGTTGGATGACAAGCATAACAAATTTGGGTATCAAAGTGGGTAAGACAATTGGATCATTATATGGGTTAAATTACATACCGCTTATTAAAATAACAGAAGCGGATCTGAGAAGATGGATGCAACTGCCGGTATCCTGGTTGAAGTGTATCAATTTGTTGAAAATGAATGTTCTCCCTAGGATCTTGTACCCTATGCAGATGATCCTGTTGCATATCGTAAAGAAGGATGTCGATAGGTTAGAGAAGCTATTCACCCAGTTTACATGGAGGGGGCACAGGTTGAGAGTTAGACTTCAAAGACTAAAAGCTGAAACAGATAAAGCGGGTCTCAATTTCCCAGACCTAACAAATTATTATTTGGCTATTCAACAACGCTATATAGTAGACTGGGTGTTCCAGCCAGAAGTGGCAAGCTGGGTTGCGTTGGAGGAAAAGGGATGCATAGGACGACTATCTGCATACTTATATAGTAGAGGTTTACAAGCCTATACCACTCGGGAGGGGATGTAACCCGTTAATTAAAACAGTATTAGAAGCATGGGGCCTACTGCGGAAAACTAGGAGAATTAATAAAGGGGAAACATACTTGATGCCAGTGGTGGAGAGCCCTTTTTTTCTTCCAGGGATGGAGGATGGGGGTTTTGGAGAATGGGAGAAGAGGGGTAGTGAGATGTGTGGGTAATTTGATTGGTAATGGGATTTTAAATACATTAGAAGATATTACTCGGAGGTTAGGTTTGCAAGGGCAACAGCTTTTTCAACATCTCCAACTTTGGGCATTTATTTTAAAATTGGAAAAGGGAGGAGAGGATGCACAAGGATGGGGGTTGATAGAGACACTGCTTTTTGGGGCACAGAAAGATCCTAAGTGATTTATTGGGAAGGCTGCAAAGGTGGAGAAACAAGGTCTACTGGACTACATGCAGTAAGTGAAACAACTGTGGGAGAGGGATCTGAAAAAGGAGATCTCGAAGGATAACTGGCAACAGATATTGGTGGGACACAGGGGACTCTTAATATGTAATAAGTTTAAGGAGGCTTATTTCAAATTTTTACATAGACTGTATTATTCACCAGTGGCAGTACACAGGGCACATCCATCTGTCTCTCCTGTGTGTGGGAGATGTAAGAGAGAGAGAGGGGAACAGATACGTATTGTTTTTTGGACTGCAGTTTTTTGGACTCCTTCTGGCATAAAATATTTAAAGAAATAGGGCAGATGGCAGGGTACCCCATCCAAATAGACCCAATTGTAGGGTTGTTTGGATTATGCCCGGATGAGACAGAGGATTGGGGACCCAGTGCCACGTTGAATAAAAATTTTAATGATAATGGCCAGACATTGTATACAAAACACATGGGTCAATAACATGGTATCAACTGTCCAGCAGTGGCGCCAGCTAGTGATACAGAATTTGGCACTAGAAAGATTATCCTTGGTAATCAAAAATAAGGTTGAGGCCTTTTACAGAGAATGGGCACCCTTCCTAAAATCACTTAGCAGAGAGGAAATGGATATTATATGTTATGGCCTCATGTGAGAGGGACTGTACTGAAATAGGAAATTCTCCCATGCCTCATGCCTTATGACTAGACCCATGCTTAGGCGTGTCTACCCATGATGTATGTTTATATGTATCGATGGTGTATGTATGTTCACATTCATGTCTTATATGATAGTACCTTATCATATCCACGTATTGTCAGGAAATCTGAGGGGTAACTCTGGGGGAACATGATAAGTGTATCTATTTTAATCAACTATGAGATGCATTAGTCTGTATGTCTGTATGTGTGTATTGTCTTTGTTGCATGTGTTGTTGCAACCTATAATATCAATAAAAGATTATACAAAAAAAAAGTTCTGGTTGATGGTCTCCCTGCAGGTGATAGGGGGTGGTTCTTGGCTTTTGCGCCCCCATAGAGAGAGCATTTCTTTGATTAGCCAACTCTCAAAGTCTCTGCCTTGATCAGAATGAATCCGCTGGGGGGCACTATAGTGGACAAAGAAGTTTTCCACTAGCACCTTGGCCACGGTAGATGCCTTTTGATCTTTGGTGGGAAAAGCTTGTGCATACCATGTGAAATGATCCGTAATCACTAACACATTGCCAATGTTCCACTGAACAGGTTCTAAACACAAGGAGTCTATGCAGACTAGTTCCATGGGGGCGCTGGTAGTAATATTAACGGGGAGGCAGCCCACTGAGACAGGGCTTTTCTTTGCAGGCAGCGACTACAAGTCTTTACATGGTGCTCAACATTAGCCCCCATTTTGAGCGAGTAGAAGCAAGATCGTACCAGGTCAAGGGTTCTGTCAATACCGAGGTGCCCCATGTGATTGTGGAGGGACCTCAGTACCAAATCTTTAAAGGCCGTGGGCAGGACCAGTTGTTGCTTGTCTACTTTCCCACAATGATCTACTGTCTCTCTATACAACAACTGACTGAGCAACTTCAATCTGGGGCCTTCTTCAAACAATAAAGCAGTTAGCAAGTCAGTGGAATGTAACTTAAGACAGATCTTTCCCCACAGGCCGGGCATCAAGTGCTGGCTGAATCATAGGATCTTGGGATTGAGCCCACTGAATGCTGTCATTGTCAAATTGAGGTAGTGCACTAATATCTAGAGCACAGAAGTGGCAATAAGCAGCTGGTATGCACATGTCAGAAGGGCCCAAGCAATCTACTAAACAGTCCACTGTGTCCGCAGACATCTGTTTATCTCTATCAAACTTTTGGCACAATGCTCGAATGTCAGGCAGTCTGACCCAATCACTCTTGAAAGTGAATCTTCGTGATAGGGCATCAGCATCAATATGGTTCAGGCCCGGTCTATATTCGACAGCATAATCATAAGTTGATAATGCAGAAAGCCACCGGTGCACGGTGGCGTCTAACTTAGCTGAAGTGTGTACATAGGTCAATGGGATATTGTCAGTCTTCACCAATGTCTTTACCCCATAGAGGTATTCATAAAACTGGTAAACGATGGCCCATTTTAGCACAAGGAACTCCAACTTATGCACAGGGCAGTTTAGTTCTGATGGGGTCAAGCTCCTACTGGCGAAAGTTACTGGTCTCAGGCCATCCTATTCGTCTTGATACAGCACCACTCCTAGACCCTGCAGACTAGCGTCTGCATGCAGCACATAGGGTTTGGTGGGGTCAGCACAGGCGAGGATGGGGGTGTGGGTGAGCTGGTATAAGCTCTCATGAAAGGCTGCTTCACAGTCAGGTGTCCAGCGGGGCCCTAAGAGTTCACCTGGGCGGAAGAAAAAATTACTCACCTTAGTAATGTTGTTTCTTCTAATGGAGTCTTGCTATATTATGACAATTGCTGTCTGTGGTAACGTAAGTAATAGATAGGTTTTACATACGAATTCTGTGTGGAAGTTGTAAAACATTTATCGGTTCGGTTCGAACCGATTAGGTTGCATTTTCAATTGCTAGTCCTTTTTTAGAGTGCGGTTCCCGGTTCCTATCGGTTCTAAAAAAAAGAAACGGATTTCATTACGTTTTTTTCCACGGCCCGTGACACTGCTGGGAACCAATAGGAGAGTCTTGCTTGGCGGATTGCCATAAACGGGCAAGTTTTGGTTAGGCTGGCATAATGTCTGAGAAACCCAAAAGAAAAATCGGGCCCACTGGGAAGGTAAAATGATTGCCAGAGTCACCATTTTGAACTTTGGTTTTAAAAGGTGCTTGTTTAGGTATCTGAGATCCAGGATGGGCCGCCATTCTCCTGTCTTTTTTGGGGTAAGGAAGTACCTGGAGTATAACCCTTTGCCCTGGTGTAGGGGTGGAACCCTTTCCACGGCTCTGAGCACGAGGAGGGTGGAGACCTCTGACTCTAAGGTGAGTGCCCCCGATGGAGATGCAGGAGGAAAAGATCTGGTCCTCAGCTTCAGAAATTTTTTGAAGCTGAGGACCAGTCCCTGGCTTACTACTTCCAGAACCCACTTGCCTGATGTGAGAGACTTCCAGTCCTGGATAAAGTAAGCCAGCCTGCCCCCTACCAGTAGAGGAGAAGCAGCCCTGGCTACCCCATCAGGGTGCCTGCTTGGCAGGGGCTTTGGGCTGAGGAGTGGAAGCAGGCCTGCTTGAACCCCTCCTGCCCCTTCCTCTAAAGAATCCCCTCTGGGTATAGGAGGAAGAGGAGGCTTGAGCCTGATAAAAAGGCCTATAAAAAGGCCTACCTCTGCCCCTGGGGGGCTACTTCTGAGGAGTGGTCTGCCTTTCCTTGGCCTGTGCACTCCGATAGGTGGTCCTGTATTCATCCATTTTCTTCATATAATTCTCTGTTTGCTCCCCAAACAAAGAATTGCCAATCACAGGAAAATCAATGGCTTTTGACTGGGTATCCTGAGACAATGTGGTGCATCTGAGCCAGGCCATTCTGCGTAAGAGCCACAGAAGTAGCCATAACTCTAGAAGATACATCATTAGAGTCCACTGCAGCATGAAATTGCATTTTGATGCCTCAATACCATCTAAAGCTACTCTGTTCCAGATCCCTGGCAAACTTGTCAGGAGTTGTTTGACTAGAGCCAGCACAGTATCCCATCTGGATTTCTGGTATCTGGCAGCATAAGCCATGTAATTTGCTTGTCTGAGCCCCAAGGATGCTGCCATGTACTGTCTCTTTGCCATAGCATCAATCTTCCTGGAGTCCTTTTCAGGAGGATGTGAAGCTAGGGGGATATTTGCCTTGTCACAGGCTGCAGCCTGCACTACACCCACATGGTTGCATTGCTGTGTGAGAAATTATATGTCAGAACCTGATAAAAGTATACCTTCTGTCCATCCTTTTATCCACAGGAGGTATAGAATGAGGAGTTTTTAAAACTTTTACTGTCTGTTTCCTGAAAGATTTATGAAGGGGAATAGACAGTCTCTTAGATTCCGGAATATCCATCATTTCTACATAATCAGGCTCTTCCTGATCATCCACAGCTTCCTCAACAGGAAGCTGAAGAGTTTCAGCAACCTCCTTGTAAAAGATGAAATGAGCAGGGGACTCAGAAAGCCTAGGGGGGGAAACCCTAAAGGTCTGTCTGGGGAGGTATCTGGCTCAATAGGAGCGTCCAGATCTTCCAGACCATAATTACTCTCTTCATACTCTCCTTCCCCCCCCCCCCCCCACGGTTCATAAAATTCCTCAAAATCATAGCTGAACCGATGGGACCTGGTGAACCGAACAGATGGGGTCGGTTCAGGAACCGGGGAAAGAGACTGGACAATTTGGATTGCTTTGGCTATCTCTTCAGCTGTTGGGGAAAGGACTTTTTCCACAGCAGCAGACTTTCTAGTCCTTTTTGCAGGAACTGGCTCCTTGGAGCCAGCTCTTCGTTTGCCCAAGGAAGTCTGACCCTGGTCAGAGGGCACTCCCTCAGGTTCGGTAGGCACCGAACCGGGCCGGCCATGCGGGTCAGCGGACTTTTTGGCCTCTCTTTCCCAGAGCCTACCAACTCTCTTTTCAACGGTGGCAGCAGGGAAATTCTTGCAAATCTGGCAGTCTGAATCGAGGTGGTCAAACCCCAGGCAATAAACACAGGTGGTGTGAGGGTCAGCCTTGGCAAAGGCTTCCCCACAGACATCGTAGTGCTGAAACCCAGTGGGCCCGGATTTTCTTTTGGGTTTCTCAGACATTATGCCAGCCTAACCAAAAACTTGCCCATTTATGGCAATCCGCCAAGCAAGACTCTCCTATCGGTTCCCAACCGTGTCACGGGCCGTGGAAAAAACCGTAATGAAATCCGTTTTTTTTAGAACCAATAAGAACCGAGAACCTCAGTCTAAAGAAGGACTAGCAATTGGAAATGCAACCTGATTGGTTCGAACCGAACCGATAAATGTTTTACAAGTTCCACACAGAATTCGTATGTAAAACCTATCTATTATTTACGTTACCACAGACAGCTATTGTCATAATATAGCAAGACTTCGTGTTGTTTGAAGTATACTTTATCTGGTTCTTTAACGGCCCCTTTTTTGTATTTACAATTGGAAGGAGGGTAACCCTGGGTAAGGTTCTAGAGTGGGCGAATCACCATGGAATAGTCTTTTATGAACCTGCGGAAGTAGCCATAGAACCCCAGGAAACGTTGTAGTTCTTTCAGATTATGGGGCTGGGGCCAAGTAGTCAGTGCTTCAATCTTACTGGTATCAGTCTCTATCCCTTTTGTAGGTACTATGTGCCCCACATACTTCACGAAGGTTTGGAAAAACTGGCACTTGTCAATGGACAGCTTGAGGCTGAAGTCTTCCAGTCGGTCTAGGACTTTAAAAAGTCGGTTCTCATGCTCCTCTAAGGTGCTCCCAAATGCAGTGACATTGTCCAAGTACACCAGGCATTCCAGCAAATTCATATGTCCCACCGCACATTCCATCAGTCATTGAAAGGTGGCCGGAGTGCCTGATATCCCCTATGGCATCCTCAGAAACTCTTAGAACCCCATTGGACAAATGAAGTCTGTTTTCTCACAGTCTTCTGGGGCCATCGGGATCTGGTAGTATCCGCTGCGAAGATCCAGCACCAAGATCCATTTGCTCCCATTCAAGCAGTCCAGGGCTCTTGTACACAAGGCATAGTGTATTGGTCTGGGATGGTCTGGGGCCTTCTGGGCCGCCGGTTCAGGGTTCAATAATCAACACACATCCTCACAGACCCATTTTTGTTACTCACAACCACAATGGGAGAGGCGTATGGGCTCCTGGATTCTTGTATCACGCCAATAGCCAGCATTTCCTGCAGGTGTCTTCTTACGTCATCTATGTCTGCTGGGGCTAGGTGTCGGGACCTCTCTCGAAATGGCCATTCATCGTGCAGGCGTATGTGATGCTCCGCACCCTGGACACATCCCACATCCCATTCATTCAATGAAAACACTTGGTCTCTCTGGGCAAGTCTCTTGCTAATTCTAGCCTTCCATTCAGCTGGCAACGGGGAGTCACCAAAGTCAAACAAGTCTGGGGTAATGCTTGCCTTCTCACCAGGGTGCTTGTTGCTGGGCAATACTGCAGTGTATGTACAGTGAACCATAGTTAGGGTGCACCCTCTATTCACCTGGCTCTCCCAATCTGACACATTGTGAATCAGAACCATCACTCATTGTGCATAGGCATGGGCATGAGCAGGCAAAATGCTGGGATTGACCAATAATCTTTCTGGCAATTTCCATTGCCTGGCGCATCCAACATCAGTATTTTGTTCTTGACATCTTTCCAGAGGCAGACCTCCCCTTGAATGGTACACTGGGTGTTAGGGGCCAGTATCATTGAATCATGATCCTTCTTCCACATGATCCCCACCGGTTCATCTTAGTCTTCTTCCTCGGGTTCCTGCTGCAAATCATAGGCCCTCTTGATCAGAGCCAGAATTCTCAGGGCCCTCCCAGTCCATCGCCCTTGTTTCTCGTGACAGAGTTGTGCCAGTCTCCCAAACAGATGGCCGTTTGTCCCAGTTAACAGGGGGACCCCATTATACAGTCCAGTAGGGGGACAAACTAGGGCCAATGTCTCTGTTCACTCCTCTACACCCATTACAGTTGCAGGAAAAGACAACCAGAGGCGGACATACCCTAGGTAGTGATAAGACTTGTCGCTCAGGCCCCACACATGTAGGCCTTCCAGGGATTCCAAAGGCACATCAGATAAGTGCTTGTCATACCAGTCCTGGAATAAAAGGGTCACTTGTGACTCACCGTCAAGCACAGCCCGAGTATGAATACCATTCACAGTCACTGTAGTCTCCATTGAAGGGCCCACTATTTTGGACCAGTCTGGAGAGGCAGTAGCAGAGGCCTGGACAGACAATTTAGCCACAAAGAAATTTGAGTTAGGGTTTCTCGAACCCTCACTGCGGTCATTTCAGGCACCCCTTGACCACTGATTTGCTTTTTGGAGCTCCCCTTGGAGTCTGTTTACTACACTTTCTAAGTCCTTCTGAGACCAGCATTCTCTTTTCACATGGCCATCCTTTCCACAGTTGTGACAAATGATAGACTCCTGGGTCAACCTGGGAGAGAACATCGTATGAGGAACTGAAGCAGTAGTAAGAGATTGGGGACTAGTATCTGCTTGCAGTGGTGAGAGTGGTGCAATGTCTCTTAACAGTTCCTTTAGAGTGGCAGTCAATCCGGTGATCTCAGCCATGGAGCCACCCTCGGTAGTAGATGCCTCAGGGTGCACTCCCACCCCCATGGCAGTCACATCTTGAAAGGGACCAGAATCTTGTTCCATGGGGAAATCCTTGCAGAGGCACCCGCCTTCAACTCTTGGACTTCCTTTAGTAGCTCGTCATTCCAATGCTGGGACGAGGGCGGGAAGTCCTTCGTATTCTCAGAGTGCTCGTTAAGTGCCAACTTTTGCCCCTGAGCCTCACTTGGCTGATCACTCTCAGTCACTTGTGCAACAGCAGCAGATATAGGTGCAATTCCCCACGAGGTCGCCTTTGCTCAACCCCCAATTTCTTTTATTAGCTCGTCATAGGAAGGGGGCAACCCCAGTCAGGTGGCAAGGCACAACTGAAGCAGTAACAATTCTGAACACGGAGCAGACTTAAGGATCTGGTCCAGCCTAGTTCAATCTTATTCATTTGATAGCACACTATCCTTTCTGAGGCACTCTTGTAGCAACTTTTCAAGCCGAGGTACATACACAGACAATGGCTCCCCCGGGTACTGCTGAGCGTTTCTTACTCTCCACCACAGATCCTCATCTGAATCCAGGTTCCCATACACATTTTCCAATGCATCAAGATAGTCCTGTGCAGTTGCTTTGGGGTTATTGGCCCGCTTGGCATGGATGGTAGCCAGGGCAGGACCTCGGAGGCTCTCACTCAACCTCTTTCATTTCTCTGCTTCTGAGTATTGCCATTCCAGTCCTAGAGGGGCAACATAATCTAACCCGGTCTCCCAGTCATCCACCCCTTGGCAGGGAGGGTGCCCAAGAAGATTCTCAACTTTCGGTAGGAGTCATGACTAATGGCAGGTACAGATATAGGGCCCAGCATTGGCATGGGTGCAGAAGGCGAGGCAGTAACAGGTGCTGGAGTAGGAGAGGTTGTTGGGGAAGGAACACCCCCAGGTGGCAGGAATAGTTTCTTAAAGTCCTCTACGGTTTTCCCTTCTTCCAGCAACAACTTAGCAAATTTATCCTCAAAAGTCTCAGATAATGGTGGGAGGTCATCCTCCCTAGGGTCTTTACTGTCTTTTGTTATCACTCTCCAGGCAGCTGGAACCCCTTCTGGGGCAACAGTTTGTGGCACTTTAGAGCTGTCCACGAGGTCACAACACTCTATCAAGGCTATGAAAGTTTGGGCGATCAAATCAGCCTGTCGACCCACCACCACAGGGTTTTTAAACATTCAACTTTGGAGAGTGCTCCTTCTACAGTGTCTTTACTGGTACCCAGGGGAATATCCAGTATAAGTAGAGCATTCTGGAGGTCAATCTCCTGCCCAGTACACCACCCCACTGACTGGTGTACAGCCATTTCTACTGGGTTAGCCATTAGTCGTTAACAATAATTCGTCATTTTTGGCCACTAGAAGGCACAGAAGAAAAAATTACTCACCTTAGTAATTATATTTCTTCTAATGGAGTCTTGCTGTATTCTGACTATTGCAGTTAGCCCCAGCCTTTAAACTGCCCCAGAGAACTAAGGGTTAACTTTCTATGCAGAGCATAGAATGCTGAGCTTGAGCTCGGTTGAGATCTCTGTCTGTAGCCCTTTGAAATCCAACTGTTAGATTCTTACGAGCAAAAAACTCACTAACTATCCTATGTGGAAATTGTAAAATTTTTACTAGCCAACTGGCAACAAGAGTTTTGAATTCCCAAGGAAGACTCAAGTCAGGAAACCCAAAACCAAAAACCAATCCAAATAAGAATAATAATAAAAACAACACACAAACAAAAAGAGGAGGGTGTAAAAGAAGCACCCTTGAGGTGCAACACTGCACCTGCCACCCACTTTCCAAAAACAGGTTCTAAGAGGGGAGGCGGAGGGGAGGTCACAATACAGCAAGACTCCATTAGAAGAAACATAATAACTAAGATGAGTAATTTTTTCTTCAAACATCATGAAGTCTTGCTGTATTCTGACTATTGCAGACTACCAAGCAGTACCTCCATGGAGGAGGGACAGAACCTACTTTGGGAATAGGCTCTGAAGTACTGCTGTGCCAAACCGAGCATCACTCCTAGCCTGGACATCCAGAGAGGAATGCTTGGTAAAGGCATGGACTGTTTTCCAGGTGGCTGCTTGGCAAATTTATAAGAGAGGAATATCCCTGGCAGTAGCCAGGGAAGCAGCTGTACCTCTGGGGGAGTGAGCCCTCAGGCCTGAGGGTGGAATCTTTCCTAGTTTCTCATAGAAAAATTGGATACAAGACACACTCTACCTGGCAATAGTTCTCTTGGTGGCAAGTTTGCCCTTTCCCACTTCTCCATAAGTGAGGAACAACTGAGGGGATTAAACCTGTGATCCTTGGTACGCTCTATGTAGTAGCTAAGGGCCCCTTTTTACATCTAAACTGTGTAGCCTCCTCTCTCCTGAAGAAGAATGATAAGTGAAGAAGACAGGAAGAGACAGACTGATACAAGTGGAAATCTGAAACCACTTTGGGCAAGAACCTTCTATTGGTTCTAAAGACTACTTTATCCCTATGAAAGGAGATAAAATAAGGTTCCACTGACAGGGCTTGCAATTCACTGATACGTCTGGCAGAGGTAATGGCTACTAAATACACAGTTTTTTCAAGTCAAGTACTTAAGCTCTGCTGAAGACATAGGTTCAAAGGGAGGTTGCATAAGTTGAGCAATGCAAACATTTAAATCCCAGGCAGGGACAGGGTCTCTAAAGGGAGGATTGGTATGAAGCAATTCCTTAAAAAATTTACAGAACACAGGATGAGATGATAGTGAGGAAGACTTCCCTAGTGATAGAAAAGCAGAAACAGCTGACAAGTGCTCCTTGAGAGTAGCTGGTCTGAGGCCTAAGCCATTTAAATGGACCATATAATCCAGAACAGTAGACAATTCAGCAGTGTCTGGAGAAATATGTTTCTTGGAACACCAAATACTGAATCCCTTCCATTTGGAGTTATAGGTCTTTCTAGTGGCGGATGTTCGAGTGGCTTTGAGGATATCCAGAACCCCCTGAGACAGATGCAATTCTGTATACTCTAACTCTTCAAGAGCCAAGCCTTGAGATTGAGAGACTGAAGACTGGGGTACCAAATCCTCCCCTGAGAGGATGTTAACAGGTTGTAATTCCTGGGAAGCGACAGGGGAAGATGGACTGCTAGGGACAGCAACAGCGGGGTATCAAGGCTGTCTGGCCCAGTCTGGAGCAATCAGAATCACTTTGCAGGGCAGTGACCTTATCTTGACTAGAACTTTGAACAGTACAGGAAAGGGAGGGAAGGCATACAGAAATTTTCCTTCCCATTTCAGAATCAGAGCATCCAGAGGGACTGAGCCCAAGACTGGGGGTCTGCAACAAAACAGAGAAAATTGGTGACTGTCTGGGGCTGCAAAGAGATCTATCTCTGGAGTGCCCCAACTTGAAAAAAATCACCTTCAACACGAGAGGGTCCAGGGACCATTCGTGATGGCCCTGTGAGATCCTGCTCAGTGCATCTGCTAGCACATTTTCCTTCCCTAGGAGGTGGACTGCTAACAGAGAGGTTTGCAGGGAATAAGCCAGAGACCACAACTTTGTGGCTTCCATGCACAAGGCCGTAGACCTAGTGCCTCCCTGCTTGCTGATGTACCACATGGTGGTGGTGTCTGTTCTGATCTGAAACACCTTGTTATGCAATGACTGAGAGAAAGCTTGCAGGGCCAGAAAAACTGCTCCGAGTCCTAGGAGATTGATATGGAGAAGGGATTCCTGAGGGGACCACAGTCCCTGGGCAGTGAGGTCCCCCAGATGGGCTCCCCAGCCCAGAAGGGAACCATCGTCACCATCATCCTCGAACTCCCCCTCCTCCTCAAACTCCGGTTCATAAAAATCTTCAGGGGTATAATCTTGAACCGGGGGAACCGACTGAACCGAGTCCCTGTCAAATGGTGCCGGATCAGTCTGAACCGGGCGAAGCGATTCCACAATCCGAATCACTCTGGCTATTTCTTCAGCGGTCGGAACATGAATCTCTGGATCCGAACCGGTCAATTTCTCTTTGCGTTTCATTTTTGTAAGAACCGACCCCTCAGGATTGGCTCTGCTCTTGCCCGAAGAAGTACCGCCCTGGTCAGAGGGCACTCCTGGTTCGGTCGGAACTGAACTGGGCGGGCCATCCGGGTCAGCGGACTTCACGGCCTCCTTTTCCCTCAGTCTACCTAATCTCTTTTCAAGGGTAGATTTAGGAAAAGTTTTACAAATTTGGCAGTCTGTATCGAGATGTTCAAACCCCAGACCGTAAACACAGGTGGTGTGGGGATCGGCCTTAGCAAAGACCTCCCCACACTCACTGCAGCTTTGAAACCCAGTGGGCCCGGTTTTCTTCTTGGGTTTCTCAGACATGGCCAGCCTAACCAAACTTACCCTTTTTATGGCAACCGCCAGGCAAGATTCCCTTATCGGTTCCTAACCATGTCACAGGTGTTGGAAAAAAATGTTCAAAACACGTTTTTTTAGAACCGATAAGGACACTCTAAAGCAAAAGACAGAAATTTACTAAAAGTGATTGGTTCAGCCAAACCAATCAAACAAGTTTACAATTTCAATACAGAAATAGATAAAACCTATCTAGTACTCAGAGTACCGCAGACAGAGGCTGAACTGACTAAGCGGAACAAATTTGGCTTAAAACCAACACTTTTACGAACACTTTAACCGACTTTTCGAACCGAGCTGAAGGAGAAATCTCTGGAGCGACTGTTCAATGAGGCAGAGTAAAGAATCTAACGGTTGGAGTTCAAAGGGCTGCAGATAGATCTCAACTGAGCTCGAGCTCAGCATTCTATGCCCTGCATAAAAAGTTAACCCTAAATTCTCCGGGGCAGTTTAAAGGCTGGGGCTAACTGCAATAGTCAGAATACAGCAAAACTTCATGTTGTTTGAATCCCAGCAGTGAGCCTCCCAACACCTAGGTGGCTCTATCCCAAGGGCTACTACCCCTTCCTGTTTGGCTAGTAGCAGGTTAAGGGCCTGAGTTCTGAAACGGGTGCCTCCACCCGGAGGTCAGGGTTGGCAGTGGTCAAGCTAAGCTGGGTATAGCCCTCCAGGACACTGTAAGCCCCTCTTTCCTTACTAGTGGCCAGAACAATACACAATAATCACTTTCACAATACCCCTGATACACCACACAAGTACCCACACTGTTTGCACTTACCACAAGGGCTTTCCTCTGGCCTGGCCTGGGGAACCCCCTGTAAAACAAGGTTATTCACAGCAATAACAGCAATACAGTACTCTTGCACAAACTGGAACCACAGTCAGGGTAAATGCAAAAAAGAGTTAGATCTGATTTATTTAAGGGGCTTGGACAAGGGAGTAGCATAATCAGGTTAATTTGCTTAAAGGTTCTATCAATCAAACAGTTATGTATGCACTTCAGGGTCCATTAACAGTCACACACTCTGGGTACCCAGATGGAGAATGGTGGGCTAGCCAGGAATGTTGCAGCTGGTTGGGGCCCTGTGATGTAAGAAAACAACATGCACAACACACTCTATTTGTAATCTGGAGCTCGAGGGTTCAGTTTGTGAAAAGAAAACAACAAGACAATCAGATGACACACTTTTAGATTAGGCTGTTGTTGCAGGGAGCTACCCTGATGATTACTCACGATACCCAAGACTGGACACAAGCCAGACGAAAATCGAGACAGCAGGTGGTTAATCTGGAGTGCTAGGAGAAGCTGGGCCCACACAATTAACCGAGGTGTTGTTCCTGTTCAAGCGTGGAGCAGGGGGCTGATCCCCAGGTAGGTTTCTCGTCAGTGACTTTCTCTGTGCACTGGGATAGTCTGGCAGGGCCAGCGTGGCATGGCCCAGGCCGAATGGAAACGAACATGGATTCAGTCCAATTAGGCTGGATAAAGTTTCCAGCAAGCAGAACACAGTTTACGCAGTGGGGAACCAAATCACAACCCACTTTCAATACACAGCACATTTACATGCAAAGGATTCTATGGTACCTGCCAGCAGAACACAGTTCACACAGTGGGGAACCGAATTACGACTCACTTTCAATACACAGCACATTTACATGTAAGGAAATTCTACTGTACCCGGCAAACCGCTCTCCGGTTATAATCGCAAAGTCTCTGCACAAACCGGGGATTCAAAAGCAGCTGAAAATCCTGAAAGGCCAATCGCATTCAGCAAATCTTTGGTCTTCTTCAGGTTAAAGCGTGGTCACAGTCCAGTGGCTTAAACAGTCCTCACAACTCAGATTCAGTCCGAATAAACTCTATTTTCCCTCTCAGGGACAGCAGGTAGACAGGCAGGCCAAAACTCAGCCCTTTCACAGTTCTCCCATGCAAAACTACACAAAACTGCTGCTCAAAATCACTTGAGCTGTTACTTCTTCACTTCTCAGCTCAAAACTGAAACTAGCTGCAGCAGCCTGGGAAATTCCTCAAGATCCAAATGGTTCGGTTGGCTGATCCTCCTGTCAGTCACAACAAAGGCTCCCCCTTCAGGTGCAAAAAGATGCAAAAAGTCCCAAACTACAATTCCTACAGATTTTGACTCCAGACAGCTCCTGTAGTCCAGCTCCATTTTAGGTCCCCCCAGTACTGATTGGTCCAATTCGCAGTCCAGGACCAAGATAGTGGAGATAAACAAAACAGTCCTTGCTGCAAAGAAGGCAGGTTACACAAACTACATTATTAATATCACTCTAAATGATTTTCAGCAAATAGTTACATGTTTCAACTGAGCTCCCGCTCAGATTACTTATGACTGCAATCCAGGCAGCTCTTAAAGAGACAGTACACAGAGGCTATACAGGCACTCTCTGGCAATCACATTTAAACTGCTAAAATGCAGGACACCAGGCTGGCAGTGAGCATTTAGGCAAGCTCGAGGAAGACTTTTCAAGAACCCCCATTTGTAGGGGGGTTACATATGCAAACTGCTGTGGGTCATTTTATGTTTTGTGGGATACTGCCTAAGACTGCATTAATTGTACTATTGTGTGAATTCTTTACTGAGTGTGCAGCTTCCCTGTAGCGAGCGGGCTATGTGTCGGGAGTTAATTTCCTCTGCCTAAAGCCCTCTAAATTCTCCCGTGGTTAAATTAATTCAGAACTCAATTGGTGGGATTTAATCCTCTACCTTAAGACATCTAAACCTCCCTTTGGATTCTAATATTCAAAAGTAATTCAGAGCTGGCACCTTGGCGTGCTTTTTGTCTTCTTCATTGTTCTGTTTAACCAAATGCATAAAAACAGAGCTGAGTGGCTGGCACTCACTTAGCGACCCCCACACTGACAGTCTCTTGTTGCCCACGCCCCCTACCTAGCTTAATCTCCCCCTTTGTCTTACTCTCCAACCCCCATTAATCAAAACTAAACCTTTTTGTGTGTGCATTATTTAACCTCTCGCCCTCCCCAGGCAGACCCCCTTGGGCATACCTCACCTTTGCTGGCCTCCGCACCCTGGACCGAAATCACCGGCTCCTCCAGCAAAACCCAACCGGCCGCCAGCTCTATAGTCCAGGTAAGAAGTCGACCAACACCAGGCTACAGCTCTGTACCCTGATTGGACGACAGGAGGGAACCACAGCACCCAACTGGATGCTGCATGCACCACCGCCTCGCTATCTGGTTTCCCTCTCTAGCCTCAAGGACTGATTGCTGTAACTCTACCAGGAACATCTCTAACCCAGTTTTTCTTAGAAATTGTATTGTTTATGCAAACAGTTGCAGGAGATTTTATGTTTCGTGGGATACTATTTGGGATTGCATTAATTGTACTGTTGTGTGAATTCCTTACTGAATGTGCATCCTGTAGCAAGCGGGTTACGTGGTGGGAGTTAAATTCCTCTGCCTAAAGCCTTCTAAACTCTCCTTGTGGTTAAATTAATTCAGAACTCAACTGGCGGGATATAATCCTCTGCCTTAAGCCATCTAACCCTCTCTTCGGATTCTAATATTCAGAAGTAATTCAGCGCCGCCACCTTGGCACGCTTTTTGTCTGCTCCATTGTTCTGTTTAACCAAATGCTGCAGAACAGAGCTGAGTGTCTGGCACTCGCTTAGCGATCCCCCACAAAGCCAGTTTCTTGTTGCCCACGCCCCCTACCTAGCTTACTCTCCTACCCCAATTAATCAAAACTAAGCCTTTTGTGTGTGCATTATTTAACCCCTCGCCCTCTCTCCCTCCCCAGGCAGACCCCCTCGGGCATACCTCACCCTTGCTGGCCTCTGCGCCCACCACAGAAATCACCAGCTCTTCCAGCAAAGACCAGCCAGGCTGCCAGCTCTATAATCTAGGAGAGAAGCAGACCAACACCAGGCTATAGCTCTGTGCACGGATTGGACTACAGGTGGGAACCGCAGCACCCGACTGGACACTACAGGCACCGTCACCTCGCTGATTGGTTTCTCTCTCTAGCCTCAAGCACTGGCTGCCATAACTCAACCGGGAACATCTCTAATCCGTTTTTTTCTCAGAAATTGTATTGTTTATGCAAACTGTTGCAGGGGATTTTATGTTTTGAGGGATACTGCTTTGGACTACATTAATTGTACTGTTGTGTGAATTCCTTACTGAGTGTGCAGCTTCCCTGTAGCAAGCAGGCGGCATGGCGGGAGTTAATTTCCTCTGCCTAAAGCCCTCTAAACTCTCCCCCGTGGTTAAATTAATTCAGAACTCAACTCGCGGGATTTAATCCTCTGCCTTAAGCCATCTAAACCTCCCTAAGGAGACTAGCATTCAAAAGTAATTCAGCGCCACCACCTTGGCGTGCTTTTTGTCTGCTCCATTGTTCTGTTTAACCAAATGCTGCAGAACGGAGCTGAGTACCTGGCGCTCGCTAAGCGAGCCCCCACACGGCCACTCTCTTGTTACCGATGCCCTCTACCTAGCTTAATCTCCCCCTTTGTCTTCCTCTCCTCCTCCCAATTAATCAAAACTAAGCCTTTTGTGTGTGCATTATTTAACCTCTCACACTCCTCCCTCCTCAGGCAGCCCTCTTCGGGCATACCTCACCCTTGCTCACCTCCGCGCCCTGCACCCGAAATCACCAGCTCCTCCAGCCGGGCCGCCAGCTCTATAATCCAGGTGAGAAGCTGACCAACACCAGGCTACTGCTCTGTGCCCTGACTGGACTACAGGCGGGAAGAAAAAAATACTCACCTTAGTAATGTTGTTTCTTCTAATGGAGTCTTGCTGTATTCTGACATATGCAGTGATCACCAACCTTTGAACTGCCCGGAGAACAAAGAGTTAACTTTCCATTCAGGGCATGGAACGCTGAGCTCGAGCTCAGTTGAAGCCTCTGTCTGCTGTTGTTTAAACTCCAACCATCAGATCTTTACGAGCTATACTCACTAGGCGTTCTGTGTGGAAACTGTAAAACTCACACTAGCCAACTGGCAACTAAATTTGTTAAAAAAGGGTTTTTTGGTTTCAAAGCAAAGACTCAAGTCAGGAAACCCAAAAAACAAAACACAACACGCACCCAAAATAAAGGAGGGTAAGAATGGAACACCTCTAGGTGCCAACACTGCTCCTGCCCACCCACATCCCAAAAACCAGGTTCTGAGAGGGAAGGCGGGGGGGAGGTCAGAATACAGCAAGACTCCATTAGAAGAAACAACATTACTAAGGTGAGTAATTTTTTCTTCAAACAACATGAAGTCTTGCTGTATTCTGACATATGCAGACTACCAAGCAGCACCTCCAAGGAGGAGGGACACAGCCTACTTTGGGAAAAGGCTCTAAAGTACTGCTGTGCCAAACCGAGCATCACTCCTAGCCTGGATATCCAAAGAGTAATGCTTGGTGAATGTATGGACTGTTTTCCAGGTGGCTGCTTGACAGATTTCTAAGATAGGAATATCCCTGGCAGCAGCCAGGGAAGCAGCTGCACCTCTAGTAGAGTGAGCCCTCAGGCCTGAGGGTGGGGTTCTACCCAATTTCTCATAGCAGAATTCTATACAAGAGACAATCCACCTGGCAACAGATCTTTCAGTGGCAGGTTTGCCCTTCCCGACCTCTCTATAAGTGAGGAACAACTGGAGGGATTCAAACCTGTGATCCTTGGTGCGCTCTGTGTAGTACCTAAGGGCCCTTTTTACGTCCAAGCTGTGCAACCTCCTCTCTCCAGGGGAGGAATGTTCAGTGAAGAAAACAGGGAGAGACACAGACTGATTAAGGTGGAAATCTGAAACCACCTTAGGCAAAAGCTTCCTGTTACTTCTTAGGACCACTTTATCTCTATGGAAAGAGATGAAATCGGGCTCCATTGACAGGGTTTGCAATTCACTGATGCGCCTGGCAGAGGTAATGGCTAAAAAAACACAGTTTTCCAAGTCAAGTACTTAAGCTCTGCAGAGGACAAAAGCTCAAAGGGGGGTTGCTTAAGCTGAGCAATGCAAACATTAAGGTCCCAAACAGGAGCAGGGTCCCTAAAGGGAGGATTGGTGTGCAGCAATCCCTTGAAGAATGTACAAAATACAGGATGGGATGATAGCGGAGAGGGCTTGCCTACTGACAAAAAGGCAGAAACAGCTGCCAGATGTACTTTAAGTGTAGCTGGCCTAAGTCCCAAGCCATAGAGATGAACCATATAGTCCAGGACTGTAGGCAACCCAGCAGATTCTGGAGAAATATGATTATCAGAGCACCAAATAGTGAACCTTTTCCATTTGGAGTTGTAAGTCTTTCTGGTGGAAGGCTTTCGAGAAGCCTTAAGAATATCCAGAACACCTTGAGAGAGGTGCAGATCAGCAAACTCTAACTCTTCAACAGCCAGGCCTTGAGATTGCGAGATCTGAGATTCGGATACCAAATCCTTCCCTGAGAGGATGTCAACAGGTTGTAATTCCTGGGAAGAGACAGGGGAAGGTGGACTGCTAAGGACAGCAACAGTGGATACCAGGGCTGTCTGGCCCAGTCTGGAGCGATCAGAATCACTCTGCATGGTTGATACCTAATCTTGACTAGCACCTTGAACAGGAGAGGGAAGGGGGGAAAAGCATAAAGGAACTTCCCTTCCCAATTCAGAACCAGAGCATCCAGGGGGACTGAGCCCAAGACTGGGGGCCTGCAACAAAAGAGAGGAAGTTGGTGATTGTCTGGGGCTGCAAAAAGATCTATCTGTGGAGTGCCCCATCTGGAGAAAATCACTTTCAAAATTAGGGGATCTAGGGACCAATCATGGTGGCCCTGAGATATCCTGCTGAGAGCATCTGCTAGGACATTATCCTTCCCTGTGAGGTGAACTGCTATCAGAGAGGTTTTCAGGGAATAGGCCAGAGACCACAACTTCATTGCTTCTCTGCGCAAGGCTGTAGACCGAGTGCCTCCTTGCTTGTTGATGTACCACATTGTGGTGGTATTGTCTGTTCTGATCTGGACCACCTTGTTCTGTACAGATTTGGAAAAAGCTTGCAGTGCCAGAAACATTGCTCTGAGTTCCAAGAAATTGATGTGAAGCAGAGATTCTTGAGGTGACCACAGGCCTTGGGTGGTAAGCTCCCCCAAGTGGGCTCCCTAGCCCAAGAGGAAGGCATCTGTGGTGAGGATTAGTGAATGAGACTGAGTGACAAAAGGAACTCCCTGTCTTAAATTGTCCTGATCCTGCCACCATTGCAAAGCCTGGATCGGGGTTCGAGTCACTGGGATAAGTTTGGTAAGGGAATCCTTTCTTTGGGACCAGAAGGCTCTTAAGTGGAACTGAATGTCCCTCATCTGGAATCTTGCCCCCTGGACCACTGCTGTAGAGGCTGACATGTGGCCCAGGAGCTGCAAGAAGTGCCTTGCTGGTCGAGAGACCTGAAGGGTGAAAGAAGAAGCCAGTTCTGTAAGGGTCCTTGCCCTGTCCAGGAGAAGGAAGGCCTTTGCTCTTATTGTATCCAGCTCTGCCCCTATAAAGGTGAGGAGCTGCACTGGCTCGATAACTGACTTTGGAAGGTTTAGGAGGAATCCTAAGGAAGTGAGCAGTTGCTGAGTTATCTGAAGATGTGACTTGACTTGGTCTGGAGACTGACCCACTATGAGCCAGTTGTCCAAGTATGGAAAGATGGAGATCTTTTTTCTCCTTAGGAAAGCAACCACTACTGCCAGGCACTTTGTGAACACCCTTGGGGCTGATGTTAGACCAAAGGTCATTGCTTTGAATTGATAATGGCCTGAGGACAACTCGAACCTGAGGTACTTTCTGTGGGAGCACCTGATGGGAATGTGAAAATAGGCATCTTTAGGGCCAGGGAGGCTAGCCAGTCCCCTGGCCTTAGAGAGGCAGAATTATTCCCAGAGTCACCATTTTGAATTTTGGTTTAAAAGGTGCTTGTTTAGATATCTCAAATTTAGGATGGGCCGTCATTCTCCTGTCTTTTTGGGGGTTAGGAAGTACCCGGAGTACAATCCATTTGCCCTCGTGTAGGGTGAGAACCCTTTCTATGGCTCTGACAGCCAAGAGGAAAAAACCTCTGCCTCTAGGGCAAGGGCCTCTGATGGATTTGCAGGTGGAAAGGATCTGGTTCTCATCTTGGGAAATTTTTTGAAGCTGAGAACCAGTCCCTGGCTTACTACTTCTAGGACCCACTTTTCTGATGTTAAGACTTCCAGACTTGGATAAAGTAAGCCAGCCTACCCCCTACAGATATTGGAGAATCGGCCCTGGCAGATCCATCAGGGTGTCTGCTTGGCAGGGGCTTTAGGCTGTGGGGTGGAAACAGGCCTGCTCATACCCCATCTGCCTCTCCCTCTAAAGAACCCCCTCTGAGCAAAAGCAGAAGAGGAGGCCTGGGCTTGTTAAAAAGGCATTTGAAAGGGCCTGCCCCTGCCCCTGGAATGCTGCCTCTGAGGAGTGTCTTGCCTTTCTTTGGCCTGAGCACTCCTGTAGGTAGTCCTGTATTTGTCCATCTTCTTCATGTAGTTCTCTGTCTGCTCCCCAAACAGAGAATTACCAATGACAGGAAAATCCATGGCCTTAGCCGGGTATCCTATGATAGGCTAGTACATCTGAGCCAAGCCATCCTCCGAAGGGCCACAGATGTAGCCATGACTCTAGATGAAACATCATTGGAGTCCACAGCAGAATGAAATTGCACCTTGGATGCCTCAATCCCATCTGCAGCCACCCACTCCAGCTCCTTGGCAAGCTGGTCAGGGGCCTGTTTAGCTAGAGCCAGCACAGTGTCCCACCAGGACTTCTGGTATCTAGCTGTGTAGGCCATATAGTTAGCCTGCCTGAGTCCCAAAGATGCTGCCGTGTACAGTTTCTTTGCCATGGTATCAATCCTCCTGGAGTCCTTATCTGGGGGGTGTGAAGCCAAGGGAATATTTGCCTTATCACAGGCAGCAACCTGCACTACCCCAACATAGCTGCATTGATGGGAAAGAAACTCCGTGTCCGAGCCTGAAAGGGTATACCTCTTGTCCATTCTTCTGTCCACAGGTGGTATGGAATTAGGAGTTTTTAGAATTTTAAATGTCTGTTTCCCAAAAGATTTATGGAGGGGAATAGACAATCTCCTGGACTCTGGGATGTCCATCATCTCAACAAAATCAGGCTCCTCCTGATCCTCTACTGCTTCTTCCATAGGAAGCTGGAGGGTTTCAGCCACATTCTTGTAAAACATAAAGTGGGAAGGGGACTCAGAAAGCCTAGTAGGAGAAACACCTGAAGGTCTGTCTGGGGAAATGTCCGGGTCAATAGGCACCTCCAGACTTTCATAATCACCATCATCATTATTATCTTCTTACTCTCCACCCTCCTCCTCTGGTTCATAAAATTCTTCTAAAGTATAATCCGGAACCGGGGGAAACAACCGAACCGAGCCCCTGACAGATGGTGCCGGTTGAGCCGGAACCGAAGTTAGCAAGTGAACTATCCTTATCGCTTTGGCTACTTCATCAGCAGTCGGAGAACGAACTTGTGGATCTGAACCGGATGATTTTTCCCTTTTTTCCTTTTAACCGGAACCGACTCCTCAGAATCGGTTCTCCTTTTGCTGAAGAAGTTTCGCCCTGGTCAGAGGGCACTCCTTCCAGTTCGGTCGGAATCGAACCGGGCTGGCCGTCCGGGTCAGCGGACTTCTTAGCCTCCCTTTCCATCAGTCTACCTACTCTCTTATCCAGGGTAGCTTTGGGAAAACTTTTACAAATTTGGCAGTCTGAATTGAGGTGGTCAAACCCCAGACAATAAACACAGGTGGTGTGGGGATCAGCCTTAGCAAAGGGTTCCCCACACACACTACAGTGTTGAAACCCAGTGGGCCCGTTTTTTTTTCTTGGGTTTCTCAGACATGGCCAATCCTAACTACAACTTACCCTTTTTTCGGCAATCCGCCAGGCAAGACACCCCTATCGGTTCCTGACCGTGTTATGGGTCTTGGGGGATAAAAACGTAATTAAATCCGTTTTTTTAGAACCAATACGGACCGGTTACCGCACTCTAATAAACACAGAAGATTTTTAACACAAACTTGATCGGTTCAAACCAAACTGATCCGATGTTTGCAAGTTCCACACAGAAACTAATACAAAAACCTATCTAGTACTCATGGTACCACAGACAGAGACTTAAACCGACAGGTTCAGTAGCAGAAATTCAGTCAATACCAAGCGAAAAAAAGACACTTTAACAGACTTTTTTTGAACCGAGCGAAGGAGAAATCTCCGGAGCGACTGTTCAGTGAGGCGGAGTAAAGAATCTGACGGTTGGAGTTTAAACAACAGCAGACAGAGGCTTCAACCGAGCTCGAGCTCAACGTTCCATACCCTGCATGGAAAATTAACTCTTTGTTCTCCGGGGCAGTTCAAGGTTGGTGATCACTGCATATGTCAGAATACAGCAAGACTTCATCTAGTTTGAAAGACACACAGGGAGGGGAGGAGTCCAGAGACTGAGGCCCCGGGGAAGGAGGGTGGGATTTAGTGATGAACGGTGAAGATGAAAAAATTACTCACCTTAGTAATGTTGTTTCTTCTAATGGAGTCTTGCTATATTATGACTATTGCAGTTTGTCCCACCACTAGAACTGCTCCGGAGGTGAAAGAGTTAACTTCCATGCAGAGCATGGAGCTTAGGGTGCGAGCTCGGTTCAGAAGCTCTGTTAGGGTGGTTTCAAACCGAAACCGCTCAGATCTTCAGCAAAACTCACTAAGGTTCTGTGTGAAGCTGTAAGCTACCAGCCAACTGGCCATTAATATATTAACAAATTTTCCTGGTCCCAACACCAAGACTCAAGTCAGTGGACCAGAAAAATAAGATAGAATAACTAAATAAACACAACACCCAAACATGAAAGAGAACATCAATAAATGCCAACGGAGGACTACCCACCCCATACCCAAAGTAGGAGTTCTGAGAGGGGCAGGCTGGGGGGAGGTCATAATATAGCAAGACTCCATTAGAAGAAACAACATCACTAAGGTGAGTAATTTTTTCTTCAAACAACATGAAGTCTTGCTATATTATGACTATTGCAGACTACACAGCAGTACCTCCATGGAGGAGGGACAGAACCTACTTAGGGAATAGGCTCTGAAGCACGGCTGTGCAAACCGAGCATCCCTCCTGGCCTGAATATCCAGGGAGTAATGCTTGGTGAAAGTGTGTACTGTCTTCCAAGTAGCTGCCTGACATATCTGCAAGATAGGGATGTCTCTAGCAGCAGCTAGAGATGCAGCTGTACCTCTGGTAGAGTGAGCCCTCAGGCCTGAGGGAGGAACCTTACCCAGCTTTTGATAGCAAAATTGGGTACAAGAAACGATCCACCTGGCAATGGATCTCTTGGTGGCAGGTCTCCCTTTCCCAACCTCACCATAAGTGAGAAACAGTTGGAGGGAGTCAAACCTGTGACCCTTGGTACGCTCTATGTAGTAACTTAGGGCCCTTTTAACATCTAAGCTGTGCAGCCTCCTCTCACCAGAGGAGGAATGGCCAGTGAAGAACACTGGAAGTGAAATAGATTGGTTAAGGTGGAAATCTGAAACCACCTTGGGCAAAAACTTTCTGTTAGTCCTGAGGACTACTTTATCCCTGTGAAATGAAATAAAGTCAGTCTCTACTGATAAAGCCTGTAACACACTTATACGCCTGGCAGAAGTGATGGCTACCAGAAATACAGTTTTCCAAGTCAAGTACTTAAGCTCTGCCGAAGACAGAGGCTCAAAGGGGGGTTGCATCAGCTGAGCAATGCATACATTAAGATCCCAAGCCGGGGCAGGGTCCCTGAATGGAGGATTGGTGTGAAGCAATCCTTTAAAAAACTTGCAAAATACAGGATGAGCAGAAAGAGAAGAGGGCTTCCCTGCTGAAATGAAGGCAGAGACAGCAGCCAAGTGCACTTTCAGGCTAGCTGGTCTCAGTCCAAAAGAATTAAGATGGACCATGTAGTCCAATACAGTGGGTAGATCAGCAGATTCCAGGGAAACATGCTTCCCAGAACACCACATGGAAAACCTTTTCCACTTGGAGTTATAGGTAGCCCTGGTGGAAGGCTTCCTAGCAGCCTTCAGGATTTTGAGAACACTTTGAGAAAGTTGTAAATCAGCAACTCTAACTGCTCAAGAGCCAAGCCTTGAGGTTGAGGATTTGAGATTCGATACCAAACTCTCCCTGAGCACAAGTTAACAGATTGTGGTTCCTGGGGAGACACAGGGGAAGATGGACTGCTAAGGACAGAAGGAGTGGGTACCAGGGCTGCCTGGCCCAGTTTGGAGCAATCAGGATCATTTTGCAGGGCTGAGACCTGATTTTGACTAGTACTTTGAACAGGAGAGGGAAGGGGGGAAAAGGCATAAAGAAACTTCCCTTCCCAATCGAGGAGAAAGGCATCCAGAGGAACTGAGCCCAACACTGGGGCCTGCAACAAAACAGTGGAAGTTGATGATTGTCTGGGGCTGGAAGATCTATCTGAGGAGTGCCCCATCTGGCAAACACTATCCCCAGTACTAGGGGATCCAGTGACCATTCGTGATGGCCCTGGGAAATCCTGCTGAGAGCATCTGCCAGGACATTGTCCTTGCCTGGGAGGTGAACTGCTATGAGGGAAGTGTTCAGGAATAAGCCAGAGACCACAACTTCATCGCCTCCGTGCACAAGGCCAAGACCGAGTGCCCCTTGTTTGTTGATGTACCACATTGTAGTGGTGTTGTCTGTTCTGACCTGTACCACCTTGTTCTGAACAGATGCAGAGAAAACCTGAAGTGCTAGAAAACCAGCTCTGAGTTCCAACAGATTGATGTGGAGCAGAGATTCCTGAGGGACCATAACCCCTGGGTGGAGAGGTCGCCCATGTGAGCTCCCCATCCCAAGAGGGATGCATCTGTAGTAAGGGTCAAGGAATGGGACAGAGGGATGAAAGGCACCCCCTGTCTCAGGTTGCTCTGATCCTGCCACCACTGAAGGGCCTGGATCACAGTTCGAGTCACTGGGATTAACTTGGATAGAGGATCTCTTCTTTGAGACCAGAAAGCTCTCAAATGGAACTGAATGTCCCTCATCTGAAATCTTGCTTCTTGCACTACAGCTGTGGAGGCAGCCATGTGTCCTAGGAGCTGCAGGAAATGCCTTGCTGGTCGAGAGACCTGCAGAGTGAAGGACGAGGCCAGGGCCACTAAGGTCCTTACCCTTTCCAAGGGAAGGAAGGCTCTGGCCTGCTTTGTGTCCAGTTCTGCGCCTATAAAGGTGAGTACCTGGACAGGTTCCAAAATTGACTTTGGAAGATTGAGAAGAAATCCCAGAGAGGCAAGCAGCTGCTGGGTAACTAGCAGGTGTGATTTGACCTGGTCTGAGACTGACCCACAATGAGCCAGTCGTCCAGGTAGGGAAAATGGCAATCTTTGCCTTCTTAGATGAGCGACTGCTACTGCCAGACATTTTGTGAACACCTTGGGGCAGAAGTGAGACCAAGGGCATTGCTCTGAACTGATAATGGCCTGAGGGCAGTTCGAATCTGAGGTACTTTCGATGGGAGCTTCTGATAAGAACATGGAAGTAGGCATCTTTGAGGTCCAGGGAGGCTAGCCAGTCCCCTGGCCTTAGAGAGGGTAAAATCATTCCCAGTGTCACCATTTTGAACTTTGGCTTTAAAAGGTGCTTGTTTAGATATCTTAGATCCAGGATAGGCCACCACTCTCCTGTCTTTTTTCGGATAAGGAAGTACCTGGAGTACAGACCCTTGCCCTGGTGAGGGGGAGAAACCCTTTCTACAGCTCTGAGAGCCAAGAGGGTTGAGAATTCTGTTTCCAAAGCAAGAGTCTCTAAAGGGTTTGTAGGTGGAAAAGATCTGGCTCTCATCTTTGGAAATTTTTTGAAGCTGAGAACCAGACCCTGGCTCACTACTTCCAGGACCCACCTGTCTGAAGTTAAAGACTCCCAGTCCTGGACGAAGTGAGCCAACCTGCCCCCTACAGGTAGTGGAGAGCCGACCCTGAGCATCCCATCAGGGTGCCTGTTTGGCAGGGGCTTTAGGCTGAGGGGTGGGAGCAGGCCTGCTCGAACCCCGTCTGCCTCTCCCTCTGAAGAACCCCCTCTGTACATAGGCTGAAGAGGAGGAGGCCTGGGTCTGGTAAAAAGGCCTGTGAAAAGGCCTACCCCTACCCTTGGGGGGCTGCCTCTGAGGAGTGGCTTGCCGCCTCTTGGCTTTTCACTATAAGTGGTTCTATATTCGTCCATTTTCTTCATATAATTCTCTGTCTCCCCAAACAGAGAATTTCCCACCACAGGAAAATCCATAGCTTTAGACTGGGTATCCTGTGACAAAGTAGTACACCTGAGCCAGGCCAATCTCGAAAAGCCACAGATGTAGCCATGACTCTAGAGGATACATCGTTAGAATCCACTGCAGCATGGAATTGCACCTTAGATGCCTCAATACCATCAAGAGCCACCTGTTCCAGCTCCTTTGCAAGCTGGCCAGGGACCTGTTTGGCTAAGGCCATGACAGTATCCCATCTAGATTTCTGGTATCTCGCAACATAAGCCATATAGTTTGCTTGTCTGAGTCCCAAGGATGCTGCCATGTATTGTTTTTTTGGCCATGGCATCAATCTTCCTGGAATCCTTGTCAGGAGGATGTGAAGCTCAGGAATATTAGTTTTATCACAGGCTGCAGCCTGAACTACCTAACATGACTGCATTGCTGTGAAAGAAAATCTGTATCAGGACCTGACAAAGTGTACCTCCTGTCCATCTTTTTATCCACAAGAGGCACAGAATTAGGAGCTTTTAAAATTTTTATTGTTTGTTTTCTAAAAGATTTATGTAAAGGGATGGACAACCTCCTGAACTCTGGGATATCCATCATCTCCACATAGTCAGGCTCCTCTTGCTCATCCAAAGCCTCCTCTAAGGGAAGCTGGAGGGTCTCAGCAACTTTTTTATAAAACAAAAAATGAGAAGGGGACTCAGAAAGCCTAGGGGGAGACTCACCTGAAGGTCTGTCTGGGGAGATGTCCGGTTCAATGGGCACATCCAGACTTTCAAAGTCACATTCACACTGATCATAATCCTCATCCCCTCCTCTGGTTCATAAAACTCTTCTATATCATAATCCTGAACCATTGGAACCGACCGAACCGACCTTTTGCTAGACAGTGGCGGTTCGGAGGAACCTGACAGGACTGGACAATCTGTATTGCCCTGCTATCTCTGCAGCAGTTGGAGAAGAATTTTGGACCCAAACCTGCTGATTTTTAGTTTTTTTTGCTGGAACTGCTCCTCAGAGCCAGCTTTTTGTTGCCGAGGAAGTCTCATCTGGTCAGAGGGCACCCTCTCCAGTTCGGTTGGCACCAACCGGCTGGCCATCCGCCGCGGACTTTGTGGCCTCTGCTCTCTTAAGCCTGCCCACTCTTGTCCAGGTGGCTGCAGGAAATTTCTACAAATCTGGCAGTCTGAATTGAGGTGGTCAAACCCCAGACAATAGACACATGTAGTGTGGGTCAGCCTTGGCAAAGGCTTCCCACAGACACTACAGTGTTGAAACCCAGGTGGGCCCGTTTTTCTTTTGGGTTTCTCCAGACATGATGCCAGCCTAACCAACAAACTTGCCCTTTTAATGGCAGTGCCAGGCAAGACACCCTTATCGGTTCCAAACCGTGTCACAGGTCTGGAAAAAAACGTAATGAAACCGGTTTTTTTAGAACCGATAAGAACCGGGAACTGCACTCTAAGAAGCCTTAAAAGGCTTTAAACTTAAATTTTAATACAATTCGATCGGTTCGACCGAACCGATAACAATTTTACAAGTTCCACACAGAAAAAAACTATCTATTACTTACGATACCATAGACAGAGCTTGAACCGATCGGTTTTGCAGTTAAAATAATTAAATCGTGGTTAAATTCAACCGAGAAATAGCGCTTTAAACCGAAGAAATGAACCGAGCAACAGGAGGAATCTCCGGAGCGACTGTTCAGTGAGGTGGAGTAAAGAATCTGACGGTTTCGGTTTGAAACCACCCTAACAGAGCTTCTGAACCGAGCTCACGCTCTAAGCTCCATGCTCTGCATGGAAGTTAACTCTTTCACCTCCGGAGCAGTTCTAGTGGTAGGACAAACTGCAATAGTCATAATATAGCAAGACTTCATGTTGTTTGAAACACAGAAAGATCAACAATTATGGTAGGTACGTAATTTTCATATCTTATCTGTGTCAATCTTCACCATTCATCAGTACCTGGGTGAGTACCGAGTCCCCCCCCCGGAAGAGGGGGGCACCCAGAACACCCTAAGTGACTAGGTCCCTTAGCCTCCAGTGGGTGAGACACTGAAGAAGAAAACCCTTACAGGCCTGGGGAGGCCTGAGACTGGTCCAGATGAGACAGGGATCCCCCGTGGGGGAAGGAAGACGCCCTGAAAGTCACCATCTGACCCGTCAGGAGAAGAGATGGGCTCTCCGGTAGGCGGAGTAAATCACCCTATGCCAGGCCAGAGGTGACAACTGAGATAGACGAAGCCACGCCATCCGCTGAAGGCAGATCGCTGTCCCTACCACTCTGGAAGCTATCTCATTGGCATCATAAGATGCCCTTGCTTGGTGCCCTTCTAGCTCCAGGCCCCGCGCAGAGAGGGCGATGGCTTGCCTGGTTTCCTCCGGATCAGGCATCGAAGCTAGGAGTTGCCCTAGCCTGGACCACAAGAACCTGTCATAGGCTGCAAAGTGGGCCTGATGTGCTGCAATTGAAAGGGAGATCCGTGCCAAGTAGAACACTCGTCTCCCCCAGAAATCGAAGTCCGCAGAGTCCGAATCTGGAGTCACGGTAGGGGGAGCGAGGCCCTGAGGGGATGTCCAGGGAGGTCAATCCTGAAGGGGGGGGTGAGGCAGAGAATCTGGAGACCCCGGGGGAACGCAACACCGCTGGCTTAAGTCCCTTGGGGCTGGAACAGTGGAAAAGGGCCAAAGCCAGAGCCGATGCAATGCTTCCTAAAAAGGAATCAGCCAGGAGGGAGCCACCAAGTGGGCCTCACTGAATTCACCTAAGAAGGCGCAAGTCTCAAGCTTGGGATTGCTTATAGGCACGGGGGTCAGGTGGAGCTCATCTAATGTCCTCACAAGGAGGCGCTGATAGGAGGACAGATCAGATGTTGGAGATATATGGACCAATGGATCCTCTCCCCCACTAGAGGGAAAAGAGGAGGAAGACAAGCTCCCCAGTTCAGGGGTCGGCTGCACGGGAGTATGATGAAGAACCTGCTGGTCCAGGGCATGGAGGCAGGTGGGAAAAGATGCAGCCCATCCTCTGACTTGCTCCCAACTAAGTAGCCCGCGAGGGCCCAGAATACCTGGGACTACCGGGGATGGAGACAGAGGCTCGGAGGGCAGGCTCCTGGCAACAGGAGAACGGTCTCTGTTGGGGCAGGGAGGCCAACAGGAAACCCTTCGCAAGGAGGGGGAACCCAAAGCCACTACAGCTAACAGCCATTCAACCAGGTCAGAACAGTCAGAGCTGTGCCCCAAGGAAGAAATTCCCCCATGAGGTGACCAGGACCGTGTGAGTCCATAAGGATGGCCGCTGACCTCAGAAGTAAAAGTCCCCCTCACGGGCCCCATCAGGGAAAGATGAGGGTCTGCGCTACGGCTCCTACCAGGACCCGGCTGGGACCTAGGAAGGGCTCGCTGCACTACACCTCTCCCTCTCAACCCTTCAGAGTTGAAGAGGGACCTTGTCCTCTTTGCCACAAACCTAGGCAGCTGGCATCCCCAAGTAAGCTCCGAGGAGTCCACCCAGGGAACCGTGGCCTCCCCCTCCTGATGTGCCCTGGGCTGCCCCAAACTCGGACTGTCCACACACATCAAGGAGGCGGGTACCTCAACTGAAGAAACAACCTCCCCAGTGACCTCAGGTTGCTCAGCAGTAGCCACAGGGGCCACCGTTGGCTGGTCAGACCCCCTGACCCTGAGGTCTAATGGTGAGAGCTGAACTGCAGAAGGGGGGAGAGTGGGGGCCGAGGTGCTGGAGACAGAAGGATCTGAGGATCCCGAGGAATCCAGAAGTCAGTTCAGATCAGACTCAGAATCCACCTCCGAAGAGGAAGATTCCGATGTCGGACCACTCCATAGGCTCCTCCAGTTCCTGGGCCCCGAGGTCAGGCACCCTGAGATTCAAAGCCCCAAATAGCAGCAGAGGACAGTACAACCCCACGCCTGGCACCAACACCCTCCCTGGCACCGCGAATGGTGTTAGAGTCAGGCGTGACCTCGAGCACGGCTCCACACTGCTCCTTGGCGCTGCTGAGAGCCAAATCCGAAGCGGCGCCGTGCCCAGCGCTGACACCTACCCTGGCGCCGTGAGCAACACTGAAGGCAGGCATGGCACCGAGCCCAACACCTCACACCACTTCAGCACCACGAGCAGTACCGAAGGCTAGAATGATGCCGACCATGGCGCTGACTCTGTCCCCGACACCACGGGTGACGTCGAGGACAGAGACGGCGCTGGCTCCTGCCCCGGTGTCGCTGGCTGCTCCAATACTAGAACCCGGCACAGAAAGCTCCAAACTATCAACCCTGACACTGTCGGAAGCCCCGACACTGCAAGCAGAATCAGGGGCAGCGACGGTGCCAAGGACAGGCCCGATGCCAGACGCAGCATCGCCTTTCAAGCCCACAACGCCGCGAACGATGCTGGGACCGGAATCAACACTGAGGAATGTCACCGAAGACGGTGCTGGTCCAGTCCCGAGGGACCCAGAATGGGACACAGAGGGAGCCTCCGCTACCGAAGTACCGACTGCCGGGATGGTGCCTCATGACTGACCTCCAAGAGGGTCAGCCTGGGCCTCCTGCACTGTGGAAGAAACCCCCGCTGTGGCAAGGCTAGACGAGGTGGGGGTTCCCTCCTCCACGGGCCGTATAGGACCAGGAGGGGACTAGGAGGAAGGGCCGAGAGTCCTGACCCTGGCTTGATGTCTGCGAATCCATCCTCCGAAAGTCAGCAGCACACGTCCGACTTTCCACGTGTGAATCTCAAAGACACAGCGGTCCATGGAGAAGCAGATATTGCAGTTATCCATATCGTGTGTGGGGCCGAGGCAGGAGAGTCAACGGTGATGCTGGTCTGTCAAGGAGTAAAGGCAGCCACAGGGGCACTGACACATGGGGGGCCACCCCGCTTTTGATGCCTTCTTGCCCCCTGGACAAGACAAGACCGGACGAAAAATTAAACAAAACACAGTACTCGACGCTGCTTCACAAAAAGGAAAGACCTTACCAGTGTCGAAGAAGCGACGTCGAGCAGACGGTCACAACCGAGGCACACTACACACGATGGACTAGGCCACAGAAAATTCTTCAGTCTCATATGCAGGATCCTCACTCGATGGCAGGAGAGAAAGAACTGGGGCTGGGGCAGAGTCAACAACGGCTAACTGCCAACCCTCAAGCGCCACGTAGAACGTCGGTCTCAAGGGCGGCGCCAGTCCAACGCTGACTCCTCCCATGGAAAAACCAAAACAAAAGTCTCCCGCAGGGTCCTAGCTCCGGTGAGCTATACCCAAGTAGTGATGAGTGGTGAAGACTGACACAGATAAGATCCGCCGCACCCGACTGGATACTGCAGGCACCGCCACCTTGCTGACTGGTTTCCCTCTCTTGCTTCAAGGACTGACTGCCATAACTCTACCAGGAACACCTCTAACCCGTTTTTTCTTAGAAATTGTATTGTTTATGTAAACTGTTGCGGGGGATTTTATGTTTTGTGGGATACTGCTTGGGACTGCATTAATTGTACTGTTGTGTGAATTCCTTACTGAGTGTGCAGCTTCCCTGTATTGAGCGGGCTGCGTGGCGGGAGTTAATTTCCTCTGCCTAAAGCCCTCCAAACTCTGCCCGTGGTTAAATTAATTCAGAACTCAACTGGCAGGATTTAATCCTCTGCCTTAAGCCATCTAACCCTCCCTTTGGATTCTAATATTCATAAGAAATTCAGTGCCACCACCTTGGCATGCTTTTTGTCTGCTCCATTGTTCTGTTTAACCAAATGCTGCAGAACGGAGCTGAGTGTCTGGCGCTTGCTTAGCGACCCCCCACATGACCAGTCTCTTGTTGCCCACGCCCCCTACCTAGCTTAATCTCCCCCTTTGTCTTACTCTCCCTCCCCAATTAATCAAAACTAAGCCTTTGTGTGTGCATTATTTAACCTCCCGCCTCCCTCCCTCCCAGGCAGCCCCCTCAGGCATATCTCATCCTTATTGGTCTCCGCACCCTGGACCTAAATCACCGGCTCCTCCAGCAAAGCCCAGCTGGGCTGCCAGCTCTATAATCCAGGTGAGAAGCCAACCAACAAAGGGCTACAGCTCTGTGCCCTGATTGGACTACAGGCAGGAACTGCAGCACCCGATTGGACCCTGAAGGTAACACTGCCTCGCTGATTGGTTTCCCTCTCTAGCCTCAAGGACTGACTGACGTAACTCTACCGGGAACATCTCTAACCCAGTTTTTCAGCCCTCCCGCCCTTCCCCACCTGGCCACATTTTAAATACTCTACTCCCCCACCCCTAACACAGTCTCCTCAGCTATTGGCCATCTCTGTTCCACTACCATTGGCTAACCTATCTTGAGCCGCAGCCAATAGTTTTCAGCCAAAGTGATTTTCGCTGTTACTCCCCAGTTGATCCAAGCTACTACATAGCTACTCCTCAGTAGCACCAAGCCGTTACATTGCTGCCTCCTCTCTGAGACCAGTCAGGAATGGTTCTACTGCCTAGCAAAGTACTCTTTCTCATCTCCATTGTTATCTGCCTTCCCACCCTACTCTACCACACACCATTAACTTCTAATTCCCCCACCATCCAATACGCTTAAACTAACCCATCCCTCATGCATCCCCCTTACTGCAACTCTCTCTCTCCCTATCTACTTTAACCTGGTCCCACTACCCTTTCCGCCCCTGTCTCTCTCTTCCCACTCACACTTTTGGACAATCTCCACTTATTTGCCTTTCAGTCAACTCCACTTGCCTGTACCCAACTTCCTCCTAGACGGTGCTCGTTCACCTCGTGGTGCAAGCACATAATCTCACATTACCTAATTATCACTCTCCTGCTCCTAGCAGCGGGTGACATACATCCAAACCCAGGCCCTGCACATACTACCCCACCAAGTAATTCTGTGGTCATATCCCCTGATGTGCCCACCTCTACCACACAATGCGGTTCCTTCCCCCGTGGACTGCGAGTACTTCACCTAAATATAAGAAGCCTAGCACCCAAACTCGACCTGCTCCAGGTGTTAGCTGTCCAGTATGCCCCTGACATCATCATTCTGTCCGAAACCTGGCTAAATACCAACTTGAAGGACCCCTCCATCACCATTGTCACTTGGTAAGACTGCTCCAGTAGATGCGGAGGAGTTGCCATTTACATCACCTCGGATATATACTTCTCTGTAGTCTTAGCCAAGGATGAGCCTCAAGCCTACGAGTTACTAATGTTGCAACTGTCCCTCCCCTTCTCGATCCTGATTTATATTGTTGGTGCCTACTGTAGCCCCAGTACTCCATCCGCAACCATCACTGACCTTATAAAACAAAATGTCTCTCTCACCCCTTCTGGTGAATTGTATATCGTGGGAGATTTTAATCACAACTGGCCATCTCCCTCCCTCAACAAAGCTTGGGCAGATATAACTGCCTTACACCTTTCCCAGACCAGCACCGAGTCTACCTGCACAAACTGTAAGACTGGCAATCACTCCCTTATCAACTGGGCACTCACCTCCCACCCTCACCGTATCTTCACAGCTGGCTTGCTACCCGACTCCATAAGCAACCAGCACATCACCTATCTAGTCCGTAAAATCCACTGACCCAAACTCCCTCCAAGTTTCTGCTACCATGCTCCTATAAATCTCTCAATCTTACCCCCCTGCTGGAAGATCTAGCTCTTGCCAACTGGGGAGCCAATACCACTAATAGTACTACTAATGATGCCCTCGTACATTTTCGCAACATATTCCTCAACATCTAGGATAAGTGTGTCCCACTGAGACGCATTAGGGTCATGGGGAACCACCTACCCTGGATTACTCACGAACTTATAGCTTGCCAAAATGCCCATGACAAGGCTTGGAAAGCTTACAAATCCTCGCTCTTCACAAGTGACAACAACACCTACTACATTCTCTGAAATAAATGCATCAAAGCCACGTGGCTAGTTAAAGCCGACTACTTTAGCGCCAACATTCACATCAATATAGATAGACCGTCCAAATTCTGGAAGGTTTTTCACTCCCTCTCCCCCCCACCACCACGGCTAACCCCACCCCTTATTACACATAAGCGACCACACTTCTCTCCGACCCACTTGCAGTTGTCACCGAGTTCAATACCTACTTCACCTCATGTGTTTCTACTCTCCTCGCCTCCCTACCCAGTACTGCACCTCCTGGCCCCCATCCCTGCAGAAACTACGAAATCACTTGGGCTTAATGCCGCCTTCTTCACAAACATCTCTCCTACAGATGCTCTGAATGCTTTACTTGCCCTCAACCCCTCAAAAGGCAAATCTCCTGATGGGTTGGACACCAAACTGCTCTACCTATCTGCTCCTGCCATTTTAATTCCACTTGCTGACCTCCTAAGCCTATTCTTTGCCACTGCAACTGTTCCTAAGGATTGAAAACATGCCATTGTTCGGCCCCTGCCTTAAGGAGGTGACTCCTCCTCCACTGCAAACTGCTACCCTATCTCCTTCCTCCTGGCCCTCGCGAAACTCCAAGAACACCTCGTGCTCTCCCAGCTTTCCAATTTCCTCTCTGACTCCAACTTCTTCATGCCCTACCTGTTAAGACTCTCTGACACCATCGTCTCTGGGATAGACAAAGGTCTAAACACCTCGGTCATCTTTGTCGATCTAGCTAAAGCTTTCAATGCCATCTCCCATCCCCGCCTGCTAACTTGCCTCTCTGCAACTGGACTATCAAAGTCTACCACAAACTGGTTCAGTACCTACCTGATAGGCAGAACCCAATCAGTCAGAAAGTACAGCTATGTAAGAGCTTACCGTAACAGTAGATCTTCGAGGAAGGCTCTTGCAGTAGGTAATTACATATAGGACTGACATCGGCAGGTGACAGGACCCCCACAGAAAAATTTCTAGCTAACAGTCTCCCATGGGGACCGCCTCCACGCCAGGTGACCAGTGTCATGGGACGCCGGAGAGCAAGGTGGTCCCAGACACCTCCTTCCAGTTCTTTTCCCAGGCCAGAAAAGGCCGGACGAGAGAGGAGCAGATATTTCCATCACTGGAAAAGGAGCTGAAAAAGCCTAGGGGGATGGAGGGCGAGAAGGTATTACTTACTGCAAGAGCCTCTCTCGAAGATCAACTGTTACGTTAAGTTCTCATGTAACTGTACTATCTTACTTCCAGAGGGCTCTTGCAGTAGGTAATTACATATAGGACTGAATCCCAAGTAGTCTGGAACAAAGAGAGGCACGAGGAGGAGGAAAACTACTCCAAGAAGCAGCTCTAGCTGTGCAAGCCTCAAGATAAGAAGCCTTGCAGAACAGCCAGCCCGAAGCCTGCTCTACAGCGAGAGGCAACATCCAAACTGTAGTGTTTAGTAAAGGTATGAATGGAAGTCCAGGTGGCAGCAGCGCAGATGTCTGCTGGAGACACATTTTTGAAACAAGCCACGGAGGCAGCTACTCCTCTGGTGGAGTGGCCTCTTACATGACCCGGGAGGGTCTTGTTGTATTTGTCATAACAGAAAATGATGCAATGAGCCAACCACTTAGATAGGCATTGCTTAGAAATAGCATTGCCTTCCCTTTTATAAGCAAAAGAGACGAACAATTGCTCAGTCTTTCTGAGATCCTTCGTCCTGTTGGTTTAGTATCTCAGATTCTGGTGAACATCCATAGTATGGAGTAAATACTCCCCTTGATTAGAGTACTGCGTGAAAAAGGTGAGTAACTCTATGGACCGATTAAGAGTAGACTCCCCTACTACTTTAGGGAGAAAATACAGGTTACTCACCTGTAACAGAAGTTCTAGAAATGGTATATGTTGTTCATCCACACTTATTGGCAGGTTCCTTGCCGCTTTAAGTCTTGCCGGAAGGTCTTCAAGCTGGCTCCTCCCACCCACACGGGTGGTAAAATTCTCGCTTCCGTCCCATGACGCCAGATCTAGCCCGCTGGAAGCCAGGTTGTGCGTCAAGCCGAGGTTAGAGTCAGGTGGATGAACAATATATACCATTCCTAGAATTCCTGTTACAGGTGAGTAACCTGTATTTCTAGTGACATGGATATGTTGTTCAATCCACACTTATTGGGCAGACCTCTAGCAGTTCTCCAGGAGGAGGGAGGCAAGGCGCACACCCCCTATACTTACTTGGGAAAAAGAGACTGGAGAACCGAGGCCCCAAAACCAGCATCCCGGCGTGACTCAAGGTCGATGTGGTAGTGGGTAATAAAGGTATGTGCCGACTTCCAGGTAGCAGCCCTGCAGATATCCTGGATAGGGACATCCCTGGAAGCAGCTACCAATGCAGCGGTATGGCGGGTAGAATGAGCTCTTATCCCTCTGGGAGGCTCCATGCCCACCAACCCATAGCAGAGCTCTATGCAGGAGGTGACCCACCTGCTTATCATCCGCTTGGCTGCAGGTCTGCCAGGTGCGGCTTCAGCATAGGTGACAAACAGCTGGCGAACCTCTCCCCGAACTTCAGCCGTCCGCTCCTTATAATAAGCGAGTGCTCGTCTAGGGTCCAAAGTATGGAGCCTATATTCGGCCTCCAAGGTGTGACTGGGGTAGAACACGGGCAGAGTCAACACCTGGTTAAGGTGAACTCTGACACCACCTTTGGAAGGAATTTCGGGTGGGGGTGCAGGACAACCTTGTCCCTGTGGAAGACCAGATAAGGAGACTCGATGGAAAGCACCTGGAGCTCTCCCATCCTTCTAGCTGACGTGATAGCCACCAAGAAGGCGGTCTTCCACTTATAGGTTTGAACATCGCACCCGTGCATCGGTTCGAATGGTTTTGCCCATGAGCTTGGCCAATACCAGCAGTAGATCCCACGGAGGTGGAGGTTCTCGCACCGGAAAGGAAATGTGGTCAAGTCCTTTGAAAAAGCCCCCGACCACCTTCTCCTGCGCCACCGACTGCTTCCCGGCCCACGCCCGGTAAGCACAGATGGCTACCAGGTGCACCTTAAGGATCGTCGACTGAAGCCCTTGCTGAGAAAGGGACCACAGGTGGTCCAGAATGCTTGCCAAGGGACAGGCGGAAGGGTCCAAGCCCTTCCCCTGACACCAAATGGAGAATCTCTTCCATTTGAAGGCATAGCATTTCCTGGTCGACTCCTTACGGGACACCTCAATGACATTGAGGACCTCGTCGGAAAGACCCAAGGCCTGGAACTCTAGCCGCTCAGGAACCAGGCCGTCAGGTGCAGGGATTGAAGGTCCCTATGATATACCTTCCCCTGGTTGACTGAGATCAGGTTTGGGCGGGCTGGAAGCCACCTCGGGAGCCTGGAGCTGAGGCTGAGGAGATCTGGATACCAGAACTGGCAGGGCCAGTCTGGGGCTACCAGAATCACCTGCGCCTTGTCCCTCCTAGCCTTGAGAAGCACCTTGTGGATCAAGAGAAATGGGGGAAAGGCATAGAAGAGGCCCGGGGTCCACGACCTCGAGAAGGCATCCCCCTGCAGCGAGCCCTGCTGAGGGGGGCGGGCATGGAACAGACTCAGTTTCGCATTCTCCCTGGAGGCAAACAGGTCCACCTGAGGCGTGCCCCAGTGGGAGAACGGGTCTTGTACTACCTCCGGCAGGAGAGACCACTCGTGAGACGCAGCCCCTATCCGGCTTAGGGCATCGGCCAGGGTGTTGGAGGCTCCTGCCACGTGCATGGCTAGGAGATCCACCACCAGGCTGCGCACGAGGGACCATATGCGGAGAGCTTCCTTGCATAACAGCATGGAGCGCGTCCCGCCCTGGCGGTTCAGATAGTACATGGTCATAGTATTGTCCGTCTGGACCTGAACCACTTGACCCCACAGAAACGGAGCGAAGGCGGTGAGAGCTAGACGGACCACTCGGAGCTCCAGCAGGTTGATATGGCATCGGGACTCCCAAGGGGACCAGCGTGCACTCGGTGTTCCCCCAGATGGGCACCCCAACCCATCAGAGATGCATCGGTCGATAGAGAGACCGTCGGCTCGGGGCGGACGAACGGGACGCCCTCCTGCAGATGTGCCAGAACGATCCACCATTGGAGAGTGTTCCACATCTCCTGGGTCACTGTCACGGGCTGGTCCAACGGATCGCAGTGTTGTGACCACTGGCTGGCCAGTCCTCATTGAAGGGGACACATGTACCAACGGGCCCAACGGACCAGGCTGGTACAGGCCGCCATGAGGCCCAGGAGGCGCAGAAAGTCCCGGGCAGGGCGCAATTGCCCAACCAGAAATGATTGGGCAAAGGAGGAAAGAACCTCGGCCCTGTCCGCCGGGAGCCGTGCTCTGGCTCAGAGAGAGTCAAGCTCTTCCCGATGAATAGTATCACCTACTTTGCACGAAGTCTGACTTTGGCCTCATTGATGAGGAGGCCAACCTTGAGAGCAAACCTGAGGGGCTAGATCTCTGACCCTCCGCTCTGCTCTGGAGGGGCTGCAATCAGCCAGTTGTCCAGGTAGGGGGTACACCCGGACCCTTCGGCGCTGCAGGAATGCTGTCACCACTGCCATGCATTTGGTGAAGACCCTGGGAGCTAGGGAGAGGTCGAAGGGCATGGCCCAGAACTCATAAAGGGATCCCTCCACTCTGAAGCGGAGGAATCTCTGATGGGACGGACGGATTGGTACGTGCAAGAATGCATCCTGGAGGTCCAGGGAACAGAACCACATGCCTCGTTCCAAGGATGGGATTATCTGAGCCAGAGTGACCATCCTGAAGGTCCGAGACCTTAGGAACTTATTCAGGTCGTGCAGGTTGAGAATGGGGTACTAGCCCCCCATCTGTTTTGGGACCAGGAAGTACCTGGACACAAACCCCGGGTCTGGAGGAGGATACGCCACCTTCCTGATCATCTCTTTTTCGAGGAGCAGGGCAATATCAGCTCGGTGGGCATACAGTGAGGCTGCGGACCCCGTGGCCCCCCCGAGGGGCGACGGCTCGAAAGGGTGGAGCCTGCTCAAACTCCAGAGGTAGGCCTTTTCCTACCACCTCCAACACCCAACGGTCCGTGGTGATAGCGGACCAGGTGGAAAGGAAGTGGCGGAGCCGTCCCCCCGGGGACCCTGGGGGAGTGACGAGGCTGGGGGCGGCATCCTCAACTCCGTCTGGGCAGGCTTGGAGGAAGAACAGGCCGAGGGACCTCCTGGGCCTTTACTTCCTTGCTTCCTGTTGGAGGAAACCGCCGGCTTGGGTTTGGGATGCCAAGCACGAGCCTGCTGGCCCTGTTGCTGGTGCTGCTGGGCCGGTCAAGATGCAGGGGCCGAAGGACGAAAGGACTTCTGCTGCTGATGGCGGCCTTTGTCCCTCTGGGTGGAGGTGGCCGAATCCAGGGTGGTATTGGACTTCTCGATCCGCTGGAGGTGTCCCTCCACTCCAGGGCCAAAGAGGTCAGTCCCCAAGAAGGGGACATCCACCAACTTGTGCTGGGTATCCGCCGTGAAGGTGGATATCCTCAGCCACGCCTTGCGGCGCATGGCCACCGCGGCTACTACTGACCTGGCACAGGAATCACCTATGTCCAGAGCAATCTGAAGCTGCTGCTTTGCCACCGCCCTACCCTGGTCCCGCACCTGGCAGACCGTGGTCTGCAGGTCAATCGGGAGATGAGGAACAACCTCATCCAGGGAGCCCAAGAGGGCGTGGGAGAAGTGTGCCATCAGCACGGCTGAGCTGGCCTGTCGGAGGCCGAGGGAGGACGCAGCGTACACCTTGCACCAGGCAAAGTCCAGCTTTTTGGACTCTTTGTCGGGGGGCTTATCCACATCCCGAGCGTTGCCGGAATGCCGGAAAATACTGTTGGTGACTAACCCCTCGGCAGAGGGGTGCTCTGAGAAACCGGGCAAAGAGCCAGTAGGGACCGCACACTTACTGGCCATCCTGGCTGAGGGCGCAGGACAGGAAGCAGGCCGCTGCCAAAGCGCCAAGGCTGGGCCAACAATGGCCTCAGCCACCGGAAAGGCCTCCATGGGGGAATCCCCTCGGTCCAGTATCTCCATCAGGGGATACTTGGCCCGTTTGGACACGGGCTCGAGCTGCATCCCAGTGGACTCTGAGATGAGTCGAAGCAGACCCAAGAAGGACGATGGGTTATCGCCCAATGACTGGCCCCCTGGAGGACTCCAGGCCGACCTGCCTGAGAACAGGGAGGAGTCGTCCGCCGATTCCTCAAGAGTCTGTGAACAGCTGCTCGGCCCCGAGCCACCCTCCACCTGCCGAGGACGGTCGGAAGTGAGGGTGACCGACAACCTGTGGGGCAGGCCGTGACCTGACCGAGAATCCTTGGTCGGTGCCCCCGACTTCGGTTATGGAGGCGAAAGTTCCACCACAATCTGGTTTTGGCCAAGCAACCGGCCCTGGAGCGGGCAACTCGACTGGGGCGAGTTGTTGCTTCGGTCGTTCAGGCGACAGCCACTTGATGGCCGGGGGCTGGACCGCGGTTGGCTTAGGCCCAGACAACAGCAACTGCTGCCACATAAGCTCCTTGTAGCGCCAGTGTAATTTACACCGAAGCCTCCCCTTATCCGAGGAAGAGAATGAGGAGGAATGGTGTCGCTGCTTACCTTGGTATTGAGACCGAGACCGCAGATGTCGGCGGGAACGGCTAGACCGAGAAGAGGTCCAAGACCGAGGGTGGGTATGGGAAGGGGCGGGGGACACCCGCTCTTCCCTCGGCTCGGGCACTTTAACCAGGGACTGCGGCCCAGAAGGCACAGGCAGATCTTCGGTATCCACCGGGGGGACAGGTGAAGAAGGGTTGTCAGCTTCTCTAGTCAACAGCCCGTCTAACGGATCGAGAAAAATCTCGACTTCGTCAACGGCAGTCTCGGCAGGCTGGCCTGATGGGGGCACCGTGAAGCCAGCGGCCCCAGCTGCAACCTCGACCTAAGTCGATGGTCAGCTGTCTGGGGAAGGGGACCTCTCCCGCTCCCACGAACGCCGACGGTGGGACTTACCTTTCGACTCCTTCTTCTTGGGCTGAGAAGAATGTCCCAATGGCCCCTCTCCCTTCGTGGAAAGGGACTGACAAAGCTCCTTGAACGAAGCCGTATATGAGGAACTCAGAGAGAGTGGGATAAATGCCGCGGCCGAGGAGGAGGAAGATGCGGCCTGGGCCACCTCCTCCTCGAGGGCGATCATCTGCTCGAGCTGCTCAGCCTAGCCAGCCACTGCGGACACCACCCAACGAGCCTCTTTTGATTTTACCGGCAGGAAACGTCTCTCGGGGTGCCCGATCTTCAATCGGGCAGCGCGATTGTCCAGGACGCTGGTCAGAAAGAGCGGCACAACCCGCAGGCTCGCGTGGTCGTGGATCTAAGGCCTAGGCAGTAGACGCATGTGGAGTGCGGCTCCATCCTGGACATTTTCTGCCCGCAAGGGCACCTCCGAAAGCTGGGAAAAGATTTGTCCATCGCAGCCGTGAGGGAAGATGAAGACTGAAGTTTAGAAAACTCCAAAACCAATTTCGGACGAACTGAAGAATTAGGATCCAGTTTAAAACGCAGAGCGCTAAGGAAGGAACCTGAGCTTCCAAGCGGTAAGGAAGATCTGGCGTCATGGGGCGAAGCCGAGAGTTTTACCACCTGTGGGTGGGAGGAGCCAGCTTGAAGACCTTCCGGCAAGACTTAAAGCAGCAAGGAACCTGCCAATAAGCGTGGATTGAACAACATATCCATGTCCCTAGAACTTAGGGTCTGTGCGAAGAGCAACACGTTCCTTGTGAAAAATCACATATGGAATTTTACACATCAGGGCCTGGAGCTTGGAAATTCTCAGAGTGGAAGTAATGGCCACCAGGAAGAGAGTCTTTCATGAAAGGAACTTCAATTCCGCAGAAGCTGCCGGTTCGAAGGAAGGCAGAGTAAGTTTCTCGAGAACAAAGTTCAAGTCCCAAGGAGGAGCAGGAGTACAGATGGGGGTCTCAAATGGAGAACCCCTCTGAGAAAGGTCTTAGAGACCTCCAATTGAGCAAAAGTTTTGTCTGTAAAGGGGACATGATAGGCCGAGATGGCCGCCATGTGTACCTTCAGAGAAGAATGACTGAGACCCAGGGCAAACAGATGACGTAGATACTCTAGCAGAAGCCCTGCTGAACAGGGGAAAGGTTCCACGCTCTTGGAAGCGTCCCAGACAGTGAATCTTTTCCACTTCATGGAGTAAGTGGATCTAGTGGAGGGTTTTCTAGCCTCCACCAAAATCTCTGCCACTTGGGGAGACACCCCAAAACGGGATTGAGCTAAGTCTGCAGGAGCCATGCATGCAGCTGAAGAGATCTGAGGCCTGGATGTACCAGAGTCCCCTGATCCTGGGTCAATAAACCTCGAGATAGAGGAAGAGGAAGATCACGATCCTCTGAGTATTGTTGTAGAAAAGAGAACCAAACTTGCCTGGGCCAGAAAGGAGCAATCAGAATCATTCATGCTCCTTCTGAAGCTAGTTTCTGCAAGACTTGTGGGATAAGTGGAATTGGGGGAAAGGCATAGACGAATCTGTCCTTCCAGTCTACAGACAGAGCGTCTCTCCAGAAAGCACCTCGCTCTGGAACGAGCGAGCAGAAGATGGGAAGCTTCGCGTTTAGAGGGGATGTGAACAGGTCGACCTGTGGTGTTCCCCAAAGTTGGAAGATATTGTCTAGGACCTCTTGGTCCAGTTCCCACTCATGAGGCAGAGCAGAAGAGCGACTTAGCTTGTCTGCCAAGGTGTTGTCGACTCCCGGAACGTGAACTGCCGTGAGGTGAAGGTTGTGTTGTGTTGCCCAATCCCAAACCCTCATTGCCTCCCTGCAAAGAGGGCAGGACGAGTCCCCCCTTGTTTGATGTACCAGACCACGCACATGTTGTCCATCTGGACAGCTAGGTGGCTGGGAAGGATGTATTGGTGAAGGGCTTCGAGAGTGTACAACACTGCCCGAAGCTCGAGCACACTGATGTGGAGAGCTTGTTCGAGCATGGACCAGGAGCCCTGGGTCCAATGAGGGCCTAGATGGGCTCCCCAAACTTCGCCCGAGGCGCCTGTGGTTACAGTCTGGGAGGGGGGAGGTCGAAAAAAAAGGAACTCCCTGAAACAGGTTCTCTCGAACCATCCACCTTTGCAAGTCTCAAAGCATCAGCGAGGAGACCAGAACTGGGTGATCCAGGTCGTCCACTAACTGATCCCACTGGGAGCGTAGAGTCCACTGAGAAACTCTCATGTGGAGTTGAGCACGAGGAACTGTTGGGATAGCAGCTACCATAAGCCTGGGAAGGTGAAGGACTGACCTTGCACAGACCCACCTGCTGACGGACAGCAGACTTATCTGAGTCTGGAGGGTGGACGCCCTGTCCGGTGGCAGGAAGACCCTGCCTGTGGTCGTGTCTAGAATCACCCTGATAAACTGTAGTCTCTGGGATGGGATCAGGTGAGGCTTGGAATGGTTGATGGTAATTCCAAGGCAGGCAAAAACCTGCTGGGTAAGGGTGAGGCAGCGCAGGAGTTCCCCTCTGGATGAGGCTGCCAGGAGCCAATCGTCCAGGTACAGGAAAACCTGCCCCCCCCCCCGGTATGCAGGTGGGCCACCACCAGTGCCAGACATTTGGTAAACACTCGGGGCGCTGAGGATAGGCCAAACGGAAGTACCTTGAATTGGTAGTGGTCCCCCTGGAATGCAAAACGAAGGTATCTGCGGTGAGACGGGCGAATGGAAATGTTCAGGTAAGCATCCTGCATATCCAGGGCACAGAGCCACTGACCCAGCCGGAGGAGGGACAGAAAGCTCTGCAACAAGAGCATCCTGAACCTTTTATATTCCACAAAGAGATTCAGGGAACTGAGATCCAGAATTGATCTGAGATCTCCTGCCTTCTTTGGGACCAGGAAGAATTGGGAATAGTAACCCATCCCTTGCAGATGAAGGGGGGATGGGTTCTGTTGCTTGTTTCAGCAGGAGAGTTGAAATTTCCTCCTGGATCAAGAGAAGGTGTTCCCTAGAATACTATGACTTTAGAGGGGGGGTGGCAAGGTGGTTTCTGAAGAAACTCTATCAAGTGTCCTTCTGCGATGAGTTGGAGCACCCAAGAATCTGATGTTATCCTCTCCCAGCCCAGAAGGTGGAGGGAAAACCTCCCTCCTACGGGTTGCTCGGGGTGAAGCACCTGCTGCTTTTTGAGCCGGGCGCCTTTAGCAGCTGTTAGACTAGTTGCTTGTGGGCCCGCCTTCCTGGGGCTGCTTTCAATGATTCCGCTCGGCGATAGGGACAGCGCAGCAGCTGATGGGGACTACATCAAGTCGACAGACTTCAGTGCCATCCTTCTTCCTGCAAATCAGTGATGATGTCCTGACATCACCACTGAAAAGCACTGACCCCCGGAAGGGCGCTTCTTGGATAGCGGATTGCACTTCCGGGGCCAATCCTGACACGCGGAGTCAAGCATGACGATGTAGGCCTATGGCGAAAACTGAGCTCCGTCCAACAGTGTCTACTGCATCGTATGTCGCACGAAGTATGTGTCAACTGGCCGAACATGCAGAGCGGATAAGATCAGCCAACTCCTGCTTGATTTGGGAGTCTGGCAAGTAGTCCAATTTGGCTTCCATCTGAGTTAGAATGGCCTTTTGGCAGTCCCCCATATGGCTGACATAATTCAGGGCCCAAATCCCCAGCATGGAGGAAGCAAAGATCTTCTTCCCATACTGGTCCAGAAGGTGGGATTCTTTGTCAGGTGGCAACGACCTGAGGTGTTTTGGGTTGGCCGACCGGCCGTGAGTTGCGCTAATCATGACCGAGTCGGCACGAGGGTTGAGAATCTAAGAAATCAATGCCCTCAGAAGCCTGATATAGCCTAGTCGACTTCCTTGGAAGTGGGGCTAAAGCTGACGGCTGTTTCCATATGGTGGTGATGAGGTCGGCATGAAGCTCTGTCTAGGGTGGCACCAAGGTAGGAGCTGTCACAGGCAGATCCAGATGTTCAGCGATTTTCAGACACTGAGGATCTGGTTCCAAGGAGTGCACTGATGAACCTCCTGGATTTTCCTTAGCAACTCCATAAAAGAAAGATCTTCCGGAGGAGACTTTGGAGGATTCCTTGGCCTGGGCTTCGATGGAGAGCATGGCTCGTCGTCCCTTTCGGAGCAACCGTCGGAGGAATCTGAGGGTGAAGAGGAGGAGGAGGAGGAAGATGAAAAAGACTCCCTTTCCCGACCAGGGGGAGGAACGGACCCCTTGGGAAGACCCTGGGGAAGCATGTCCTGCCCCTCTCTGGACACAGATGGAAGAGCCCTGGAGTCCAGAGGTGGTGAGGGAGTGTGCCGCCTAGAACGTACAGGAACCTGAGACGGCACCATCGTCGCTAGGTGGCTCTTGACCTCCCTGGTGAGCTGAGCCTTGGCCTCAGCCCACCAGGAGGCCAGAGTCTCCTGCAAATCCACCGGCGGCTGTGGGGCGGTGGAGATGGAAGAGGCGGGGGATAAGGATATGGGTTGTACCCATATGGAGAATATCCAAAACCAGGCTGCGGATAGTCCAGCATCAGGTATTGTGAAGTTGGGTACTGTGGCGTTGGAAAGACCGCTATTGGGTATTGCGGCACCAGACACTGTGGTCCCGGGTACATTGGCATCGGATAGGACGGAGGTACCCGGAAGCTGGGGGAGCTGCCAGAGCAGACGGCCCAGCCGGTGGCCTCACGGGAGGATCCACGTTGGAGGGCCCGGCGGTGGGGGGACATCCGGAAGCAGGATGTTGGCAGATGTTGGTAGAACCGGTCCCGGTGTCAGAGGTACCCGCGTCAGAGGAACTGGCGTCGGGGCCAGTGTCTGGGGAGCCAACATCAGATCCGGCGTACCCACAGGTGGACAGTCCGATGTAGGAAGGTCCCCAGTGTCACCCAGGGATGGAGGGGAATAATCCCCAGGGTCCGGCTGGGGGGACTCTGGATCCCCGCATGGCAGCAACGGCTACGGAGAACCAGGAATGACGGACGTAGGGAGGTCTGTCATCAGTTCTGTCGCCGACCAGGCATCGGGCGAACCGACGTGCGGCTTTACAGCGAGCTCCCGGCCAGCGCCGGAGGAGCCGGCATCCAGTTTATGGAAGCCTTCACCGGAGGCAGACGAGGAGTAGGATCGGCCTGGTCCGATGGGAAGAGGCTCGGTCGCCCAAGGGTGTATAGCGCTTTACCGCCTTCTCCGCTGAAGTCGGAGTAGCCGACACCCAACTTACTGTAGGCGCCATGCCAGTAGGCCACGAGCCTGTGGCCGAACCAGGGGGAGGCCTCCAATTTCCTGAGGCGCCTAAGGCTACCGAAAGGCCGAGCCAGATGGGCTGGCTGACGCCTGAAACCTCCGAGGTGGCCGGGCGCAGGAGCGGTCACCCGAGGGACGTTATTCGTGACCTGGCGGCTCCCAAGGGAGACGCGGTAGAGGAGCCCTTGTCCCGGTGCCTCTCCTTATCCTTCTTCTTCCGATGGCCTTTGGGGGAAGTGAACGCCTGCCTCAGTTTTTTGAGCTCCTTCTCCATCAAACTCATCTTTTTCTTCAAAATATGGGCTTCCAGGGATTGCTGCCACCTTTTCCAGGTAGCGGCGTTGAAGCTGAGATAGTGCTGGCACTTCTCGACCAGGTGAGCGGGACCTAGGCAGAATGGGCACAGGGAATGGCCGTCCTTGTGCGGTATTTGGCCGCCACACGAGTCACACTTATTTTTGTGCTCGGAGGGTGAAGGGGACGACATACACCGACGATGTACCTGATGTTAATCGAAAAAAAAAAAATTACTTCAGTAAAAACCAACGAAGGGTAGGCTGATGAAGCAACAAACTTTTCCACGAGGTGCTGCACAAGCTAACAGCGGGAAAGAACGGGAAGGCAGGCGTCAGGGACTGCCCCTTTATACCGACGTCTCATGACGCCGGTCACCTGACGTGGGGGCGGTCCTACGCCAGGGACTGCTAGCTAGAAATGTTTCCGTGGGGTCCTGCCGCCTGCCTGCGTCAGTCCTATATGTAATTACCTATATGTAATGTACCTACTGCAAGAGCCTTCTCGAAGTAAGATTTGCGGATTCCACCTCCCCTCCTCTCCCTATAGATACTGGTGTCCCTTGGGGATCGGTACTCGGCCCCATCCTTTTTTCAGTTTTTATAAATGATCTCCCACTAATCTGTTCATCTTCCTCCATTCACATGTATGCAGATGACACTGTTCTATTTACCACTGGCCGCACGCCTGACGAGGTTGCTACCAACCTTCAGGCTGACTTCTGTAAAGTTCTGCTCTGGTTTAGCTCCCATCAACTCTCTCTCAATGCCAGAAAGACAGTTTCCATGACCTTTGGCACCATGCAGAGACTAGCTAGGCTCACAGCCCTCCCCAACTTCCACACCCTTGTCAGGACAGTCCTTGAGGACGCCACTACTTTTAGGTACCTAGGGGTATGGCTTGACCAACACCAATCCTTCTCTGCACATGTTGATGCAATCCTGAAAAAGCTGCGCCCCAAGCTCAGTGCCCTTTACAGGAATCGCATTAGCCTCCCGCTAGCTGCGAGATGCGAACTTGTGCAGCAGATGATCCTACCCACCTTTGACTACTGTGATGTAGTCTACAGTGCCGCTCCCAATTCTATCTTATCCAGGCTGGATACCCTTTTCAGTGCTTTCTGCCACTTTGCTCTTGATGCCCCCGCATGCACCCATCACTGCGTGCTCTACCGTTCGCTGGTCTTCCCCCTCTCAAAAATTGCCGACTACTCCATAGCGCAAAATTTGTGTCAATTCTGGCTTGGCTCCTTCCTGCATTGCCTTACCTCCTTTCTATCTTGTCCTCCTACCCCCTCTCATGCCCTCAGATTCTCAGACTCCCGGCAACTGTCAATCCCTTACCGATGGACCTCAGTGGGTCAAAGTGCCTTCTCCTACCACCTTCCTAAACTCTGGAACGACCTCCTACACCAAATTCACCACTCCTCCTCCATGCATTCATTATCCACCGCCCTGTTCAACTATTACGCGGTTAACTGCTCCTGTGCCTGATACTCTCCCTCTTCCACCCCCATCACTACCCATTCCCTGACTCCCGTTCCCCCCTTCCCATCCATCCCTAACCCCTCCCCACTTCATTACTCTCAGCCTAAAGCCACCCACCTTCCCTGTGCCCCCTCCTCAACTCCACCTCCACAAGCAGCCTGACCAGCGGCGCTTAGCTATTGCTATGAATGCTGTCTTATTTTAAACAACTTCACTTACTGTCGTTCGTACTGCACTTATTTGCCTATGTTCTCATTGCCTCAGTGTCTTCTCTATTGAGTATTATGGCTATTGTAACCCAGTCGTGTTTTAACCTCAGTCCATCTTGTACCAGCATGTAAAATGAAACCTTAATGTTATGTTGTAATTCCTTGTATATTGTAATCCATAATTCCATGTCACACTAACTGTAACCCCCCCCCCCGGTCACACCATGAGACAAGCATCTTGTTGTTTAGTGTGCCTTTCCTAGTGAAACATTTCAATAAATAAATAAACAAATAAAACTGTAACCAGATGTTAGTGTTCCAGTCTGAATCATTAAACCATCTTTCAGTTATTGCACAAATGTCTATATTTTTGGTATGTAAGATATATCTTAACTCATCAATTTTACTTCTTAGGCTATGCGCATTAACCAACAGTATTTTTAGAATTGTGTTATTTCTGTTACCATTTAAGATTCTTAAATTATTATTTATAATGTGTTGAGACATGCATAAGGGTCCATCTATTGCGTCTGATTCATTTTTCAGACAGCCAATAGAAGCATGGCTCTCCCCTATTAATTAGTTTAAAAATGTTTTGATATATGTAGTAATGTGCCTACCAAGGAGGTTGAGGCCCCTTCTGCTAAGATGAAGTTCATCCCAGCAGTATAGCTCACTTCTTTCTGTAAATTCCTCACAATGGGCAATGCAATATATATCCTGATTTAAGCACCAGCTTCTTAACCAATTATTGATATTTTTAATCTTATTTATTTGATGAACTATTGCCCTCAGTAGAATTACCGAGATTGCTATATTACACCCTAATGACACCAGTTTATTGGTTAATGACACAAAAGCTTGCTTTATTTTTAAGGTAGAATCGTGGGTAACATTGTTGGCCCCCACATGGACAATCATCAGAGGAGCTTGGCTTGAACTAGGGACAATATTATCCAGCATCCTTGTAATATCAGAAATTTTGGCTCCACTATAGTTTGACATGGTTCTATTAAATTTGTCCGGGTTATATATTGCACTATAATGACTGGTCAGCAATTTCTCTTAGTGTACTGACCAGGTTGATATTTTCCATAACAATCGGCTGGTTGTTATGACATTCATGAGCCATGCCAGTCAAACTATGCTGCTGCCTCACTGGCCAACATTCTGTATGTGGGCGGGGCCAAACAGCCTCACAAACTGCTGGAGAAAAAATGCTGGCCTGTTATTATAAAAAATAAATGATGGGGAGGGTGTTTCATATGAGAATTTAATGCACACCCTCGTTGTGGGATGCTTTGATACACCCCTTGGGCTTCGCCCTCGGGGTTTATGTAGCATCCCACAACTCGGGTGTGCCTTAAATTCTCATATCAAACCCTTCCCCATCCATTATTCTCTATATCTAAGTGCTTAATAATAGAATCTCCCAATATGTAAATTTCCTTCGTAGTATCATTTATCATAGATACATAGATACATAGACAGTGTCGGCAGATAAGGGCCTATGGCCCACCCAGTCTGCCCATTTGAGCTTGTAAGTTCAGTTTGTTTTCCTAGAAGTCTGTTGCCCCTTACCCCTGACCTCCAGAATTCCTTTACGTCTATCCCATGCATTCTTAAATCCCGTGATTGTTTCAGCCCCCACCACTTCCTCTGGCAGGGTGTTCCACTTGTCCACCACCCGTTCTGTGAAGAAATTCTTTCTCATGTTTCCTCTGAATCGTCCTCCCTCCAACTTCATCCCATGCCCTCTAGTCCTGGAACATCTTTTTCGCTTAAAATAGTGTTTTCCTGCACCCTGTTCCTCCCTGTAAGATACTTGTATGTCTCTATCATATCCCTCTCCCTCCTCTCCTCCAGGGAGTACATGTTCAGTTCCTTCAACCTATCTTCATAGGACTTGTGATGCAATCCATGTACCATCTTTGTTGCCCTCCTCTGAACCTTCTCTACCCTGCTCCACGCCTCCACGTAGGTATGGTCTCCAGAACTGTACACTGTACTCCAGGGGGCCTCACTAGTGTCTTGTATAGCGGAATTATGACCTCCCTTTTCCTGCTGGTGATGCCCCTGCTTATACATCCCAGCATCCTATTTGCTTTACCTGCTGCCTTGTCACACTGTTTCCCTACCTTGAGGTCATCAGAGATGATAACCCCAAGATCCCTTTCCTGCTTGGTGCATGCTATATCCTCACCCCCCAACTGCTATATTGTGCCAGGGTTTTTGTGCCCCATATGCATTATCTTGCACTTCTTTGCATTGAATTTCAACTGCCAAACCCCTGACCATTCTTCAAGTTTCTGCAGGTCCTTCTCATTCTGTCTACACCCTCTGGTGTGTCTACTCTGTTACAGAGCTTTGTGTCATCAGCGAACAGTGAAATTCTGCCTTCTAGATCCTGCGCCATGTCACCGATGAAGATGTTGAATAGGACCGGTCCCAGCACTAACCCCTGTGGTACCCCACTGGTCACTCTTCCCTCTGTGGAGTGACAGCCATTTACCACCACCCTCTGTGTCCTGACACCCAGCCAGTTACCTACCCACCACACTACTGTCCTGCCCACACCCATATTCCCCAGTTTGTGTAATAGTCTTCTATGTGGCACAGTGTCAAAGGCCTTGCTGAAGTTCAGATAGGCCATGTCCACTGCCCTCCCTGATCCACCTCCCTAGTCACCCAGTCAAAAATTCAGCGAGGTTGGTCTGACATGACCTCCCCTGGTGAAACCATGCTGCCTTGGGTCCTGTAGTCCATTGACAACCAGATGTTCCACCAATCTCTCCTTCAGTAGTGCTTCCGTGATCTTCCCCACTACCGAGGTGGAGGCTGACTGGTCTGTAGTTCCCGCTTCCTTTTGTTCCCACTTTGTATAAGGGACTACATCTACTGTCCTCCAGTCTTTGGGTACCTCCTGTTTCCAGTGATCAGCTAAACAGGATTGCCAGAGGTTCAGCCACCACCTCTCTTAGTTCTTTTAAGGACCCTGGGTGCACCCCACCTGGCCCCATTGCTTTATCAACTCTTATTACTTCCAGTTCCTTCAGGACCCTTCTTCGTAAAGGGACTGTGTCCATTTCTGCACCATTCTCACCCCTTGTACTCCCTTCTAGACCCATTACCTCCGCCTTCTCAGTAAAGACTGAGCAGAAATACCTGTTCAATATGTCAGCTTTACTGCTGTCATCCTCCACTGCGGCCCCCATCCTCCCCTTCAGTCTCGCTATCCCTCCCTTTGTCTTTCTTTTTTCACTTATGTGCCTGTAGAGTTTTGTCCTCTACCCACTGATTTTGCAATGTGCTCTTCTGTCTGAGCTTTGGCTTCCCTTACTGACCTCCCTGCCTCCCTTTGCTTCTCCTGGTACTTCTCCCTATCCTTCTGCCTGTGTTTTTGTATTGCCTGAATGCAATCTTTTGGCTTTCACTTCTTTGCTACCTCTTTGAAAACCATAATGGTCTCTCTTCCTTTTCCTCTTGCTAACCTGCTTAATGCATAATTCTGTTGTTCTTGTAATCCCTATTTTAAATACTGCCCACTGTTCCTCAACTCCTGATTCCTGTCCCATTCCCTTAATGCCTCTTTCAAGTATCTCCCCATTTTCCCAAAGTCTGCCCCCTAAAATCCAGGATAGTGTTTTTGTGTGGTTTGGTTCTGCTCTTTCTGTGATTTCAAACCACAATGACTGAGTGGTCACTGTTTCCCAAGTGCTCCCCACTGTTACCCCCATCACTGTCCCTGTTTGTCAGCACAAGGTCCAGTATTGCCTTCTGCCGAGTTCGTTCCATGACCAGTTGCTTGAGGAAGGCACCCTGAAGGGAGTCCAGGATAAATCTGCTCCTAGTTGATGCTGCTGCTGGGATGCTCCAGTCCACGTCTGGAATATTGAAGTCTCCAACCACTACTACCTCACCCTTGTCTGCCATCCTTTGGATGGCTAGCATCAGCTCCCTATCTGTTTCTTCCTACTGGGCTGGTGGTCTATAGAACACACCTGTGCGGACCGGCTGTCCCCATTTTCCTTTCAAGCTTAACCCACAGTATCTCTCCCCATTTTGTTTCCTCCTGGATCTCTGTATGGCCCTTATGTCATTTTTCACTACAGTGCCCTCCTCCTCCCTTCCTGCCTGCTCTGTCTCTTCTGAATATGTTGTAGCAGGATAGCCATCTCCCAGTCGTGGTTATCATTACACGGTTTCAGTGATGGCCACAATGTCCAGGTCTGACTGCACCATGACAGCCTCCAGATCTTCCATCTTGTTGCTAAGGCTCCTGGCATTTGCACACATGGCTTTCCATGATTTGACCTCCCTAGACTGTTTCACTGTTCTACTCCAGCCCCTTCCTTGGTTGTCATTTATCCCTGGTTCTCTTTGCTGTCTGCCCTTCTGCTGAATTTTGCCCCTTTTCTGCTTATCCACCTCTTGGGCACTAATCTCCATCTTTTGCACACTGCTTTGCAGAGATAGCCACTCCTCTGGTTCACTGGTTCCACTGCTAGCTGTGGGGGGTGAGCAAGTATGTACCCTCCTTGCTGGCCTACCACCCCCCTTTGCTAGTTTAAATGCTTGTCAATGTAGCATTTAAACTTATCATTAAGTGCTTGGATTCCCCTCCAGGATGGATGCAGGCCGTCAGGCTTGAACAAACCTCCATCCTCAGGTGGGTCCCCAGTCACCAATGAATCCAATCCCTTCCTCACAGCACCAGTTCTTCAACCATGAGTTAAAGTTCCTGGTGCATGCACTCCTATGCTCTCCCTTGCCTCTCACAGGTAGTACTTCTGAGAAAGTGACAGAAGTAGCTACTTGCTTGAGACCCCTCCCCAGTTTCCTAAACTCTTCCTGAACTTCCTTTGGCTCCCCATTTGCCAGGTCATTAGTACCTAGGTGGATAATGACATCCAGCTCACCCTCCCGTCTTGCCTTCCCCGTGATCCCCAGGATCTTCCTTCCATCCCTCCATGCCGTGGCACCTGGTAGGCACCTCACCTCCCTGTCCTCACCCTCCTGTGTACCTAGCTGGATCCCTCTTATGATGGAGTCCCCCACCAGGATTCGCTTCCTCCTCCTCTGGGGTCCATTGCTTCCCCTCATGAGGTCACCTCCTTGGCTAACCTCCACATCCTTTCCTTCCACTTCTCTGGGTACCTCTATTTGGTTGTCCTCATTTGCCAGTGTGGCATATGAGTTCTTAGTGGAATAGGATCTGAGATGTGCCTCTGCCTGACCGCTCTAACCCTCCCTGAGCCCACTGTCATCCAAGTGCTCCTCGCCTCGGCATCCTTTGAGGCAGTTGCATTGGACTGGGTGGTCCCTGGATAGGGTGATGGTACTCCTGACCCAGTTACTTCTGCTCTGAGTCTGGCTACCTCCTCCCGCAGTCAGAGAGATGCATGCAGATAGGGCAGCACCTCAGTGTCCACAAGGTCTGCCTGAATATAGGCTGCCCCACAGCCACTGCATTGCACCACTCCCACATTATACTGCAATTCCACTACTTGTCTGCTACTGAAGCTCTCCTAGTTCCTTTTATTAATTTACTGTCCTAAAATCCTGCCACTGATCCTCAGATAATTTTTTTTTTAAAGAAAAGAAACCAATAAATAAATAAATTAATCAAAACACTTGTCGTGGTGAGGGTGGGCTTCTTCCCCTTAATGCCCTCCTACTTACACCCCTTACTATACCCTGTGTGTTTAGCTCCTGTCAATCAGATTTAACAGGGCATATATAATTAAGAGTTGGGGAAGGGGGCGAAAAATTGCAGCAATTAAAGACAGCACAGAATTACACCACCACTATGTTTTAAATTTTCAACAGCCCAAAAACAATTATAAGTAAAGACAACAACGAAAGTATAGTGTCACTAAAAGCCCACAATCTAAGTTTAAAAGAAAAATAGCAATTACCAGTTACTCTAAAGCACTGAATTGAATATGTTTCCTTCCTTCCCCTTCTGGCTTCTTCTGAGAAAATAAACTCTACTTGATACTTCAACTCTGACTAAGCCCCACCTCCAGTTATCACATAGCTGAGGTCAGAGGCCAGACAATTAACACCCTTCACCCAACTACAGGGCAGTCAGACAAGCCAAGATAAAATCTGCAGCAATTAAAGACAGCACAGAATTACACCACCACTATGTTTTAAATTTTCAATAGCCCAAAAACAATTATAAGTAAAGACAACAATGAAAGTATAGTGTCACTAAAAGCCCACAATCTAAGTTTAAAAGAAAAATAGCAATTACCAGTTACTCTAAAGCACTGAATTGAATATGTTTCCTTCCTTCCCCTTCTGGCTTCTTCTGAGAAATCATTTCCTTTAAATAATTTAGTACACCATTGCTCCTAGGTTACACCATCGGGGTTGAGGCTCATCGAGGGGGACAAGTGGAGTATCATTCTGAGGGGTAATAATTTTTTCCATGTTCAAACCATTATTTGGTGTGCTAGTAGTCAGAGATTGCTGGATATCTGAAGATAAGTTATTAATATTAGCCTCAACGTCATTATTCTCTGTTACTGAGATTTCCCAGAATAGGCTCTGAAGTACTGCTCTGCCAAATCGAGCATCACTCCTAGCCTGGATATCCAGAGAGTAATGCTTGGTGAATGTATGGACTGTTTTCCAGGTGGCTGCTTGACAAATTTCTAAGAGAGGAATATCCCTGGCAGCAGCCATGGAAGCAGCTGTACCTCTTGCGGAATGAGCCCTCAGGCCTGAGGGTAGAGTTTTATCCAGTTTTTCATAGCAGAACTGTATACAAGAAACAATCCACCTGGCAATAGATCTCTAAGTGGCAGGTTTGCCCTTACTCACTTCTCCATAAGTGAGGAACAACTGGAGGGAATCAAACCTGTGGCCCTTGGTACACTCTATGTAGTAGCTAAGGGCCCTTTTAACATCTAAACTGTGTAACCTCCTCTCTCCTGAAGAGGAATGATCAGTGAAGAAAACGGAAAGAGACAGACTGATTTAGATGGAAATCTGAAACCACTTTTGGCAAGAACCTTCTATTGGTTCTAAGGACCACTTTATCCCTATGAAAGGAGATAAAATCAGGTTCCACTGACAGGGCTTGCAGTTTACTGATATGTCTGGCCGAGGTAATGGCTACTAAAAACACAGTTTCCCAAGTCAAGTACTTAAGCTCCACTGAGGGCATAGGCTCGAAGGGAGGTTACATAAATTAAGCAATGCAAATATTCAAGTCCCAGGCAGGGGCAGGATCCCTAAATGGAGAACTGGTATGAAGCAATCCCATGAAAAATTTACAGAACACAGGATGAGATGATAGTGAGGAAGACTCTTCCACTGACAGAAGAGCAGAGACAGCTGACAAGTGTACCTTGAGAGTAGCTGGTCTGAGGCCTAGGCCATTAAGATGGACCATATAATCCAGAACTGTAGATAATTCAGCAGTGTCTGGGGAAATAGGTTGCTTGGAACACCAAATGTTGAATTTCTTCCATTTGGAATTATAGGTCTTTCTAGTGGCGGGCTTTCGAGAGGCTTTGAGGATATTCAGAACCCCCGAGACAGACGCAAGTCTGCATACTCTAACTCTTCAAGAGTCATGCCTTGAGATTGAGAGACCGAAGATTGGGGTACCAAATCCTCCCATGAGAGGAGGTTAACAGGTCGTAATTCCTGGGAAGAGACAGGGGAAGGTGGACTGCTAGGGACAGCAGCAGGGGGTACCAAGGCTGTCTGGCCCAGTCTGGAGCAATCGGAATCACTTTGCGAGGTTGTGACCTTATCTTGACTACAGGGTGGGACAAATCAGTTCGTGAGCTGGTAGTCAGTTTGGCCACTAGCTTCCAAAATCTGATAGCCAAACTAATATTTGTAGTGGCCATTCTTTTAAAGGACTCCAAAATCACTTTGTAGGCAAGTAGCCAAGTTGGCCAATAACTTTCAAAATCTGGTAGCCAAACCAATTTTTTAAGTCGCCATTAGCCACCTGGCTACCCTATTTGTCCCACCCTGCTTGACTAGAACTTTGAACAGTAGAAGAAAGCGAGGGAAGGCATACAGAAATTTCCCTTCCCAGTTCAAAATCAGAGCATCCAGAGGGACTGAGCCCAAGACTGTGGGTCTGCAACAAAAGAGAGGAAGTTGGGGATTGTCTGGGGCTACAAAGAAATCTATCTCTGGAGTGCCCCACCTTGAAAAAATCACCTTCAACACCAGAGGGTCCAGGGACCATTCATGATGGCCCTGTGAGATCCTGCTCAGTGCATCTGCTAGCACATTGTCCCTCCCTGGAAGGTGGAATGCTATCACAGAGGTCTGCAGAGAATAGGCCAGGGACCACAACTTCATGGCTTCTGTGCACAAGGTCGTAGACAGAGTGCCTCCCTGCTTGTTGATGTACCACATGGTGGTGGTGGTGTCTGTTCTGACATGAACCACCTTGTTCTGCACTGACTGATAGAAAGCTTGCAGGGGGGAGATCACGAGATGCAGAGAGCTGCGTAGAAGCTCCTCCGCTAAGCTCCTGCCTCCTGAATACAAATTTGTATTTTTTATCGCTTAAAACCTATCTAATTCCTCTGCTTACAATTTCTTCCAGTGTTTAAGCATCCTATGCTTCAGTTTTCGGGCATCAGTGCGGTATGTGGGCTTATATGAAGAAAGCCCATGAAACATACCCCCACCTCCTGAAAAGGCCTCAAAGAAATCCCAAGCCTTGAGTGGCCCAGACAAGCCTGATCCTTCGTGTCAAGCTGGGGAGCAAGAGCCTTTAACACTCAATAGGTTCTTGGAAGAATTTAAGCCATTTCTAGAAGAGATGAAAGATATGGTGACTGATTTGAAATCTCTCCCCAAAAAATTGGATGAAGTTTCTCTCACGGTCTCTGATAATACTGCCCGAATAGTCTCGATGGAGAGGAAACTGGAAAGCCTAGATCCTGAGCTGCTGTCAACGAGACAGAAACTATCTCGTTTAGAAGCTAAACTTGAAGATTTAGAGGGCCGTAGTCGAAGAAATAATGTTATAATACTCGGGTTCCCAGAAGGAGAAGAAGGCCATCATGCTGTAGTTTTTGTACAGAAGCTGGTAGACTGGGTTGCTGGTCCCTCTCCCTTCGGCCCAGTGTTCATGATAGAGCGTGCTCATCGGTCCCTGCGACCAAAGCCCCCACCTGATGCTCTTCCCCGTCCCATTATCTGCCGCTTCCTGAATTATTTGGAAAAGCTGCATTTCCTGCAGAAAGTCAAGGCCTTACAAGAAGTCCGCTGGGAGAAGGCAAAGTTGAGAATTGCACAAGACCTCCCTGGTTCGGTCCGTCTGAAGCGGAAAGCGTTTCACCCTATTGTATCTAAGATTATTGTGGCAGGTTTAAAATTCAGGATGGGGTACCCAGCCAAGTTACAAGTCTCGGTAAATGGTTCCTGGCTTAATTTTGAAGATCCTGAAGCTGCGTTGTCAAGCCTTAAATCAATGCTGCCAGATTTGTTCCGGATGACCCGAGAGTGCCTCTGGAGTATCGGGATTCATTGGGAGCTGCTGTTGGACCTGTTACTCGTTTTCTTCATGGAGAAGGCATTTTCCAGTGACTGAGATCTGACGCGTTTGTTTTCTCAATTGGAACTGGAATACCAGTATACGGCCTGACTGTTATCATTTCCATGCCCTGGCTTCTTGGTGTTAAAATTGTTTCAGGGCGAAACCCTTTAGGGTTCTGGTGATGGCTCATTCAGGAGTGCAATTTGAAGTTTATTACATATTCAGTTTTTGGGAGTTGCATATGGGGGAAAGCTTTGGGTCGATGGCTTTTTAATTAGTTCTTATGTGTCAGTTGTCAGGTTTTAGAGCGGTTTCGAGCTTTCCTAGCATTTTTGGCATGCCTGTTGGACTGGGAGATAACCACAAGAGGGCGCGGCTCGCCTAGCTAATATATGCCTGGGTGGTCTTGAGTTCGAGAAGGATCTCTATCAGTTTTTATGCCACTCCAGCTTTTGCAGGGGGTATTTTGGAACTAGGGGTTGGTAACCCCTAGGTAGTTACATATTCTTCTCTTTTCAGGGTCTTATTTTAGTTGTCACCTTGTTTCTCGTTTCTTGCTCTCAGCTCGAGATTGGGGCTGTCCCTCAGTACTAGTTTTCCCTTTGGCTCTGGTCTTGGTGCAGTTCTTCATTGGGGACAGGCACCTTTTAATTCTTAGTCTGGTGGCACGTGGCTACCTGTCACATTCACATCTCTGACTGCTTGTTTCATTTTTCCTAGTCCCATTGGATTCACTACCATGTGTCTATAGGCTTTGGAAGCCCGAGATCGCTCTCTAGGTATTAAGGGCCTGTCAAAGTTGTTCGTAAATTACATTTGTACCTAGAGATATGTGGGTGCTCATTAGCAGAGGATTTTTTCGGGGGGCAGGAGAGGGAGTAAATTACCCAGTGCTGTGCTAAATGTTGCTTGTGACAGAATGGGGGGTTGGGAGGGTGGGAGGTACAGGTTCTAGTTGGGGGTTTGGGGTGTACAGGGGGTTTAAAGCTGGGCTTTTGATGGGGAGCTTAGGGTGGTGAGAGGCCTTTCAGCAGCAACTGGCAGGGTCAGATCACCGTACTACATACCCTGAGCACAGGGCGAATCTATTAAACCTAGTAGTCATTATTAGGTGGCCATGGAGGTGATTTTGCAACGTGGAGCGTTAAGGGCATCAGGAAAAAATCAAAACAATATCAGGTTCTTAAACACTTAAGCCTATTACGCTCTCAGATAACTTTTTTACAGGAATCTCATTTATTAGAAGTGGAAGCTTCACAGTTGAGGAGACAACAGGTGGGGATGGTGTACGAGGCTCAAGGCTCCACCAATAGTTGCGGGGTCATGCTTATTATTAACAGGGGCATTCCCATTGTCTCTACACAAGTTATCAAGGACCCAGAGGGTAGGTTTGTTTTAGTTAAAGGCACTCTCTGGTCAGTCCCACTGCTATTGGGCAGTATATATATGGTCCTAATGTGGATGATCCTGGGTACTTTATGAGACTTGTAAACATAATCCTGCCTTTGCTTCCTATAAGGATTATTTTGGGAGGTGACTTAAATCAAGTCGTAGATTCAAATCTTGACAGGTCAGGTAGTGGATGGGGGGGGGTGGCTTTCTCCAGGTCAGAGGGCTTTTAGAGACCTATTGGATCAATGCGGGCTCTGTGATGTCTGACGCGTCTTATATCCGGACTCCAAGGAGTTCACCTACAGGTCATTAGCACATGGCTTGCAGTCCCGCACTGATTACATTTTTATTTCTCAGGCTCTCTTGCCTGGGGTCAGGACTTCATCGAGCCAACCTGGTCCTGTCTCCGACCATTCATTGGTGCTATGTAAACTGGCATTTCAGGATGTTTCAAAGACAGAAACAAGATGGAAACTTAATGACCAACTGCTTAAAGATTCTAAATATTGCAAACTCATAAGGGAACAAATTGAGGCCTTTTTCTTGTCCAACCCTTAGACAGTGCAAACTGGATATCATATGGGGGCCTTTAAGGCCTACATGAGAGGCATTCTTATTAGTATGGCGGTGACTAGGAAAAGGGCTAGGGAGAATGAATTATTATCATTACTATCCCAAATTCGGGTACTCGAAATTAATATTTCGGCCAATACTCCAGAAGAAGACAGGAGGAAGCTCCTATTGCTAAGAGATAAATATTTAGAGTTGCCCCGGGAAAAGGCAGAGTTAGCTATTATATGTACCAGAGCTGGTTACACTGATCAGGGAGAGAAGGTGGGGGGCCTAATGGCACTCCGTATCAAGCAAAAAGAATCTGCGAGATTCATCCCTCCAATTAGGGTATCAGCTGGTGGGTCTCTGAAAATATCTCCTACTGAAATAGTTCAAGAATTTGCTTTATATTACAAAACGCTGTACAGGGACATGGTGCAACCCCCCAGTTCTGAGAGTGTGGAGAAGTATCTGATGGACTCCACTTTGCCCTCCTCCCAGCACATCACAAAGATTCTCTAGTTTCTTTTATATCACAGGAGCAAATTGCTGAGGTAATCAATGGCTTACCATCAGATAAAGCTCCCGGTCCTGATGGAGTCTCTTCCCTTTTCTATAAGACGTTTCGAGATCTCCTATTACCAGTACTTAATCGATTATTTCAACACATTCTTTCTGGGGCAGAGGTTGATTCTCACCTCTTTGAAGCCTTGACAGTACTTCTCCCCAAACCAGACAAAGATACAGAGCTTGTTCAAAGTTATAGACCTATATCTCTCCTAAATCAAGACATCAAAATTCTTTCAAATATTTTAGCTAATAGGCTATCTGTGGTACTCCCTGAGTTAATAGGCATGAATCAGGTAGGATTTATGAAAGGACGCTCATCAGCGGACCACTTGCGTACATTATCTCACGTTTTCTCGGCTACCAGAGATGCCGAGTTCCCTGCAGGCCTGGTCTCTCTGGATGCCGAGAAGGCGTTCGACTGGGTAAACTGGAGTTTTTTGTTCAAGGTTTTGAGTGCCTTCAAATTCCCTCCAGTATTTATATGTTGGGTTGCTGCACTATATAAAACCCCTACAGCAAGAATCTCGGCAAACGGGTCTTTCTCTAACTCCTTCCCACTCCATTCAGGGACTAGGCAGGGCTGCCCCCTATCACCTCTGTTATTCAATTTATACTTGAAGACCCTCATTCAAAATATTCTCAAAAGCATCTCTACACAAGGCATTTGGGTTGGGTGCCATGAAATTAAAGTCACCGCATATGCAGATGATTCGTTGATATACCTGTCCCACCGGTATCATGTATACCACCCTACTGAGCACAAATAGCTAGATTTAGTGGCTATCAATTATAAGCTGAATGCCAGTAATCTTTATTTTTCCATTAAACCACAAGGTATTCAAGAATGATATTAGTCCCCTAGGTTTATGTTGGACTCCCAGAGCATTTAGGTATCTGGGCATTAAGCTATCCCGTAACCCCTTAACATGGTTTAAGGATAACCTCGATTCTCTCTCGCAGTTTATCATTCACGACCTTGACTGATGGTCTAAACTCCCCATATCATTATGGGGCAGGATCAATATAATCAAGATGAATGTTTTTCCTGTAATTTTTACCCCTTATCCCTTCTCAGTACTTTTATTCCTATATGCTGGTTTACAAAATTACATGGTATATTTACTAGATTTATCTGGGTTGACAAATATTCTCGTTTGGCCTACTATAAACTAGCTGCTCCAAAATTTGAGGGCTGCGGATTCCTGAGCATTATGCTACTGGGCCAGTCACTTAGTAAAATCATTGAGATGGTATCCCTGGGCCCTGAAAAGGAACAACTGTATGGCTTAGGATTGAATTAGATGCAATTAAAGCTAAAAACCTGGACCCCCTAACCCTAATTTACCTTAAAATATCACAGGTACGGATAGCTGATTGTCCCACAGTAGGTATCTCATTAAGAGTATTCGCACAGTTATGTTCATTTCTTCATTATTCCTCTCAGACTGACTTAGCTCAGTCTATTTGGAACTCCCCATCTTTCACTATTAACAAGAAGCAGATTTCCAGTAAATGGTTGCCCCAATTGGGTGATGGAAAACTGTACTCCTTAGTGGATGGGAAGGACACTAGCTGTCCCAAGGTGAAATTACTGAAAAATGTCTCATTCCAGTTTCATCTCACTTCAAAGTCATGCAGTTAAGACACCTACTCACAATAGCTTTGGGGAATATTCCCCCTTCCCAGACAGTGTCAGCCCGATACCTGAGATCTCCTTACTTACTGGATCTTCAGGCACTGTATCTAAATTATACAGAGTGTTGTTTCACAAAAACCTACTAGATTCTGGAACTTGCTCCTTCCTCAATACCTGTTGGATTGGCAGTCTCTTTGGAGATCTTGCCATAAATATGTTTCCCAGGACAGGTTGCGACTCATGCAATACCATATATTACATAGTATGTATTGTACGGGACCGGTCCTTTTAATGTCTTTATAAGTGACATTGCAGAGGAACTGGAAGGAAAAGTAAATCTCTTTGCAGATGACACAGCACGAAATCCTTGCTAATCTTCAAACAGAAAAGGCGATTGCAAGCCTTCATAAGAGACTTGCAGTTCACAACAAAATATGGGATCCCCTCCACTCCTTACTCTCACTGTCTCATTTGTGAATATGTCTTACCTCAATCTTTCTCACAGGCCCTCTGGGAAGGAGCATTGCACTTGGGGGTTATATGGAGTAGTTGCTGCTGCAAGAGAGGGGGACAGGCGGAGGGGCGGGCTGGGCAGTTTTATCTTCATCAGGTCATTTTGTTTTGTTGTAACTGCCCATAATAATGGGAAATGTATCAATAAAGTTTAAATTGAAACAAAACAAACAAAAAAAAAAGAAAGCTTGCAGGCCAGAAAAACTGCCCTTGGGTCTAGGAGATTGATATGGAGAAGGATTCCTGGGGGACCACAGTCTCTCTGGGCAGTGAGGGCCTCCAGATGGGCTCCCCAGCCCAGAAGGAGCATCCATGGTAAGGACCACTGAATGAGACTGGTGGCAAATGGCACCATGCCTTACATTGTCCTGATCCACAGCACCACTGAAGGGCTTGGATCAGGGTCCAGTCACTGAATCAGTTTGGTAAGGGGTCCTTCCTTTGGGACCAAAAAGGCCCTCAGATGGAACTGAATGTCCCTCATCTGAAATCTTGCCCTTGGACCACTGCTGTAGAAGCTGTCATGTAGCCCAAGAGCTGAGAAAATGCCTTGCTGGTCGAGACACCTGAAGGCTGAAGGAAGAAGCCACTTCTTTAAGAACTCTTGCCTTACCAGGAGAAGAAAGGCTCTTGCTTTGACAGTATCAGCAGCTCTGCCCCCAATAAAGGTAAGGAGCTGTACTGGCTCAAGGAACTGACTTGGGAAGGTTGAAAAGAAATCCTGAAGAGTGAGCACTTGCTTGGTCACTTGCAGGTCTGACTTGACTTGGTCTGGAGACTGGCCCACTATGAGTCAGTCATCCAGATATGGAAAAATAAATCTTTGCCTTCTTAAAAAGCAACAACCACTGCTAGGCACTTTGTGAAAACCCTTGGGGCTGATGTTAGACCAAAGGGCATTGCTTTGAACTGATAGAGGCCTGAGGGCAACTCAAACCTGAGGTTATCTTCTGTGGGAGCACCTGATGAGAATGTGAAAATAGGCATCTTTGAGGTCCAGGGAGGCAAGCCAGTCCCCTGACACTGGAATAATTATTCCCAGAGTTACCATCTTGAACTTTGGTTTTAAAAGATGTTTGTTGAGGTATCTTAGGTCTAGGATGGCCGCCACTCCCCTGTCTTTTTGGGGGTAAGGAAGTACCTGGTACAGACCTTTGCCCTGTGTGAAGTAGGAACTCTCTCTGTGCTCTTAAGGCCAGAAGAGATTAAACCTCTGCCTCTAGGGCAAGGGTTTCTGAGAGACCTGCAGGTGGAAAAGATCTGAATCTCATCTTCAGAAATTTTTGAGCTAGAACCAGTCCTTGCTTACTACTTCCAGGACCCACTTGTTTGAGGTCACAGACATCCAGTCCTGGACAAAGTAAGCCAGCCTGCCCCTACTGGAATAGGAGAGTCGACCGGGCAGACCCATCAGGGTGTCTGCTTGGCAGAGGCCTTAGGCTGAGGAGTAGATGCAGCCCTGCTCATCCCCTTCTGCCTCTCCTCTGAAGAACCCCCTCTGTGAAAAGGAGAAGAGGCCTGTGCTTGGTAAAAGGCCTATGAAAAGGCCTGCCCTGCCCCTAGATTGCTGCCTTTGAGGAGTTGCTGGCCTCCTCCCTGCCTAAAGCACACCCATAAGTGGTCCTGTACTCATCCATTTTTCATGTAATTCTCTGTCCGTTCCCCCAAACAGAGAATTACTCCACTACAGGAAAATCCATGGCCTTAGCCTGGGTGTACTGTGAAAGGCTAGTACATCTGAGCAAAGCCATTCTCCGAAGAGCCACAGATGTAGCCATGACTCTTGATGACACATCATTGAGTCCACAGCAGCATGAAATGAAAGTTCATGACCTTCCATAATTCTTGATCTTCTCTTGTATCTTCACCATTCATTACTGCTTGGGTTAGTGCGGTAACGCACCCTACAGGAGTTTTTTTTTTTTTTTTGAGTCGGCTCAGCGGCGCCACCCACGAGACGACATACTGCGTCATGCATGGCGGGGCGCCAAGAAGTGCCGGACCTCCTCATCTCAGTTCTGGTAGCCGGAGGCGAAAATAAAGGGTAAGAAAAAGGGAAGCGAGGCAAGAGAGCCGAGGGACAGAAAAAGGAAGGATATAAACTGAAAAAAGGTACAGCGGTAGAGAATAGACAGAGGAGAGAATTCCTACCTAAGGGACCGCAAGCCTCCTTTCGAAATGGCTCTGGGGAGGAACAGACAGAGAGAGAAAGAGAAAGAAGAAGAAGAAAAAAGAGGCATGTTGAGAGGAGAACAGTGCCATCGAGCATTGGTTGAGAAGCATGAGCTCAAGACTAACAAGGAGCAAGAATCCCAGTTGCTAGGACTGAGGGGAGGTTCAAGCGAACCACCTGAACAGATTCGAATGAGGGCAACATCTCTGAACTCTCAACATGCCAAGTCCCTACATCCTAGCTGAGGGCTCCTAACTGCCGAGGCAGAACCTGTTCAGGAAAGGCGCCCACCCAGAAAGGGACTAAGACCCTTAGCACCTTGTTAAGTGCTAACACAGCAGTGTATGGGAAAGATCATGCCTTTTCAAAGGCAGCTTTGTATGAAAGATAGAGTGGAACTCAATCAGACTCCCTAAGGCAAGGCAAGCAGACGCTCAAAGCTGACAAGTTCAATCAGCAGCTAGAATGAGCTCAAAAATAATACCTGCCAGGGGGATTCTAAATTTTGCTGAGGCCGAGTCAGAGCACGGTCTCTTAAGCTGTGAAACTGCATAACCTGAAGAAGGTATGTAGACTGGCACCCTAAGGCGGTCAGAAAAGTTCCTCAGAATAAGAGAAAAGTAACGTGCTCATTCCTCTTTACCTTGAGGAAAAAGGAACCATTCATTAAGAATGGGAACAGAAAAACATTTTGTTTTTTGGCATAAAGGCCAAGGAAAAAGAGGAACAAGGCGGGAGGAGACACCACAGAAGGAGGCCACTGAGGGAAGGTGGGCGGGCATCAGTAATGAATGGTGAAGATACAAGAGAAGATCAGAATTATGGTGAGTGCAGTAATTTTCATATCTTCCTTGTCAATCTTCACCATTCATTACTAGTGTAGCAAAGCCCCAAAAAGGGGGTAGAACCCTGAGGAACAAGACCCCCAGCCTCCTGCTGGTGAGAAACAGAGGGAAGACCCTGGGCTAATCTGAGAGAAGCCTATGGGGAGAAGAGCTAGGAGGTGACCCCGAGGGGCGGGAGGCGAGGACCCCTGCAGTAATCTCCTAGCTCTGGAGGAAAAGAGACAGGTCCCCGGAAAGCGGAGGCGAATCACCTCATGCCAGGCCAGGGTGACAACCTTGATAAAGCGAAGCCATGCCGTCCACCTAATGCAGATCGCTGTCCCGCAAGCCTGGAAGCCACCTCATTGGCGTCATAAGATGCTCTTGCTTTGTGTCTTGCCAGCTCAGGCCTACAGCAGAGAGGGCAATAGCTTGTCTGGTTTGCTCCGTATCAGGCACTGATGCTAAGATCTGAGAGAGTGTCAACCACAAATGCTTACTGTAGGCAGCGTGAGTGAGCCTGATGAGATGCAATGCAAGCCATCACGAGAGGAGAGAACACTCTTTGCCCCACGATTCGAATGTGGGAATCCGAGTCCGTGAGCGGTCATCGCCAGGCGGCGAGCGCCCAGAGGGAGTCTCTAGGTATACCAAACCTGAGGGGCGGGTTGGGAGAGTACTCCAGGGATTCCAAAGGGCACAATACCTTCATCGACAGTCTGCCAGGGCTGGAGAAGGGGCGGCTGGCGACTGCCAGGAACGGATGAGACACCTCCTGGAAGGATAGGCCAGGAAGGTACCACCAGGTGCTGGGCACTGAATTAGCCAGGAATTGCCGTCTCCGATTCAGTATTGTCTCGCCTAGCGTAGGAGTTCAAGATCCTCACCATCCTCGAAAGAATCGGCTGATATTCAGTGAAATCAGCATCGGAGGAGATGAGCAGAGGGTTCCTCTCCCTCAGAGGAGGAGGCGAGGATGATGGAAGCTCAGTGTCAGAAGATTCTTGCGGTGGGGATAGGCAAAGACCCGCTCATTTATACACCTGACATATGGGGGAAGGCAGCCACAGAACCTCTGAACTGCTCCCAGGATAACGGCCCCGTAGGACCGACATGGCCTGGAAGAGCGGGGGTTGGCTGCAGAGGAACAGGAGATGGGCACCTACGAAGAGGCAACTGTCCTCTGCTAAGGCTCTGAAATCCGGAGAACGGAGCCCGAGCTGGCGGGATCCCGGACAACAGACCAGGTCGCAAAATGGAACCCTGGGGATGCGAACCCTGGAAGAGCCCAGAAGGGGATCCTCCCCTGTGACGAATCTGGGACTGCTTGGATCCGGAAGGGCAGCCCGCAGCAACGCCACCGGAGGGACCCCGGGGTCCAAGAGGGAAAGGCGGGGCCCAGCGCTATGGCTCCTAGCCGCCCCCTGAGGGGTGGCCAACAGAGACCGCGACACCTGCACCCTGCCCTCCAACCCCTGGGACTCAAGAGCCCTCCTCCTCGACCCCAGCGTTCTTCCACCCGAGTGGCTGCAACAGCACCAGGGAGGTAGCTGCCCGAACCCCCAGGAGAGAGCCACTCCCTCTCCCCCCACTCCATCGCCCCTCAGGGACCCAGGACCACCCCTAGCCCGAGGGCCTTCAGGAGGACAGCAGCGGGGACAGCGGAAGAGGTCCACTGGGCTGCCTGGCACCACGTGCCACTGGGGACCCAAACTCCGAAGAAGTCAGGATTGCTAGGGCCGGGCCCACGTCTGAGTCATCGGCCTCTGAAGAGAAGAGACCAGCTGGACCACAATACTAGCAACCCGGGGTTCCCCGTGAAGCAGGCGCTGCAAAGCGACACTGGTGCCAGAGGTGGCATCGGACGACCTCAGCCCACCCACACCCGCTAAGCCCGGTCCTGGCTCCCCACCACCGGTGCCGGCTAGGCCCATGGCGCTGGAACCCAACCTGGTGCCGCCAGGAGAGCGAACCCCGAAGGCCAGAGCGCCGCCACCAACGGTGCCGTCTCGATCACCGACGCCGCTAGCGGCGCTGGGATCTGAAACAGCGCAGGAGGGAGGCGTCAAGGGTCCACCGGTGCCGGGCCCAGCAGGAGTGGGCCTCGACACTGGGGGGGTCTGCACCTCCGAGGTGATTGCCAAGCGGTGTCTCACAGCGGCCCTGGGAGGACCAGACGTTCCTCGACACCGCAAAGAAGCTTCCTCTTGACCAAGAGAAGAAGAAGCCTCCTCCTCCATGGACTGTATAGGCCTGGGAGGGACCGGAGGAAGAGCCTAGAGACCTTACCTGGGAATCCCGGGCAGACGCCATCCCGAAGATCGGAGGGGCCTTGCCGATCTTGAACACAGCGGACTTTGAGGACACGGCGGTCCATGGAGAAACAGGCGTGTAGCGTCCATATAAGTGGTTAGGTCTCAGGCAACGAAGACTGACATAATGCCGATCCGCGTGACGGAGAAATGCTAGCCACAGGAGCACCGATGCATAGGGGCACGGCCCGCCTTCGGTTTACATTTTGCTCCTGAACCTGACATGATGCGAACTAAATAAGGACAAAAAACAGCAACAAAGCACTTGGCGCCGTCGACAGAAATAAAAGAACAGTCTTACCGGGAGACGGCGTCGAGCAAGTACCACTGGAGAAAACGAGGAGTCTTGTGATGCAGAAAAGCTTCAACTACCGCGCAGCAGGTGTAGTCTCAACGGCGGGAGAAACAGAACTGAGATAGAGGAGGAGTCTGCGGCACCTAACAGCCGCCCCTTGCGCCATGGCTGATGCGATGGCGCTAGGAAAGCTGTGGCGTTGAGCAGACTCAAAAAAAAAAAAACCTCCGTGAGTGGTGTGCACCTCCGGCACTAACCCAAGCAGTAATGAATGGTGAAGATTGACAAGGGAAGATATTGTACTTTTGATGCCTCAATCCTATCAGCAGCCACCTCCTTCAGTTCCTTCGCTAGCTGGGGGAGGCCTGTTTAGCCAGTGCCAGTACAGTGTCCCACCTGGACATCTGGTACCTGGCTATGTAGGCCATATAATTTGCCTGCCTGAGTCCCAAGGAAGATGCCATGTACTGCTTTTTTGCCATGGTATCAATCTTCCTGGAGTCTTTGTGTTGTCATGAAGCCAAGGGAATGTTTGCCTTGTCACAGGCAGCAGCATGCACTACCCCAACATGGCTGCATTGCTGGTATAAAAACTCCATATCTGAGCCTGATAGTGTGCACCTCTTGTCCATCCTTCTGTCAACAAGGGGTCCCAGAATTGGGAGACTTCAGGATTTACTGTGTCTGTTTCCCAAAGGATTTGTGAAGGGGAATAGACAGTCTCCTGGACTCTGGGATGTTCATCATTTCCACATAATCAGACTCCTCTTGATCCTCCACTGCCTCCTCCATAGGAAGCTGGAGGGTTTCAGACACTTTTCTGTAAAAGAGATAGTGGGGGGGACTCAGAAAGCCTAGGAGGGAAACACCAGAAGGTCTGTCTGAGGAGATGTCCGTTCCACAGGCACATCCACACTTTCACCATCATCACCATCATCTTCAAATTCCCCCTCCTCCTCAAACTCCGGTTCATAAAATTCTTCAGGGGTATAATCTTGAACCGGGGGAACTGACCGAACCGAACCCCTGCGAAAAAGTGCTGGATGGGTCGGAACCGAGCGAAGCGATTCTACAATTTGAATCGCTCTGGCTATTTCTTCGGCAGTCGGAACATGAACCTCTGGATCGGACCTGTCGATTTTTCTTTGCGTTTCCTTTTTGTAGGAACTGACCCCTCAGGAATGGCTCTCCTCTTGCCCGAAGAAGTATGGCCCTGGTCAGAGGGCACTCCTTCTGATTCGTTCAGAACTGAACCGGGCTGGCCATCCGGGTCAGCAGACTTCTCGGCTTCCTTTTCCCTCAGTCTACCTAATCTCTTTTCAAGGGTAGATTTACGAAAATTTTTTTACAAATTTGGCTGTCTGTATCGAGGTGTTCAAACCCCAGACAATAAACGCAGGTGGTGTGGGGGTCGGCCTTAGCAAAGACCTCCCACACTCACTGCAGTGTTGAAACCCAGTGGGCCCAGTTTTTTTCTTGGGCTTCTCAGATGTGGCCAACCTAACCAAACTTACCCTTTTTATGGCAACCACCAGGCAAGACTCCCTTATCGGTTCCTAACCATGTCACGGGTGTTGGAAAAAAAATGTTCAAAACACATTTTTTTTTTTTAGAACCGATAAGAACCGGTAACCACACCCTAAAGTAAAACACAAGGATTCAATACAAATGATCGCTTCAGCCAAACCAATCTAACACTTTACAATTTCCACACAGAAAATCAGAACAAAACCTATCTAGTACTCATGGTACCACAGACAGAGACTAAACCGACTATGTGGAAATAAATTCGGTAAAAAACGATAACTTAAACCTTTAACTTAAGACTTTAACCGACTTTTGAGCCGAGCTAAAGGAGAAATCTCTGGAGTGACTGTTCAGTGAGGCAGAGTAAAGAATCTGACGGTTGGATTTCAAAGGGAAACAGACAGAGACCTCAACCGAGCTCGAGCTCAGCATTCTATGCTCTGCATTGAAAGTTTAATCTTTTGTTCTCCAGCGCAGTTTAAAGGCTGAGGCTAACTGCAATAGTCAGAATACAGCAAGACTTCTTGTTTCTAGGGGTCTGGAAGCTCTTTAAAGTCTGCTTTTTAAGGGACTTACAGATGGGAATCGAAAGTCCCTGGGAAACAGGGAGATCCATCATCTCCTTGGAATCCTCATCATCATCATCCTCCTGCCTGGCTTCCTGTACAGAGAACTGCAGGATCTCAGCCACCTGCCTCATAAAAGCAAAATGGGAGTTGGCCTCAGAGACAGGCCTGGGAGGGGACTCATACTGGGATGGTCAGGGAGACCTCAGGGTCAATGGGTTCCCTTTCATCCTTCTCCTCCTCCTCATCACATTCTTCAGAAAATAATACTCCTCAGGATCAATGGATCATGAGGGAGTTGAGCTCGGTATCTGGAACTGTTGGCTGCCCAGGCAGTTCCCTACGATGGTTCGTAAACCCAGATTGCAAAAGACTACACAATCCAAATGGCCTTTGCAATGTCCCCTCTTGATTGGAACCAGGACCGAGTGCTTGTGTGATTCTGAACCAGAGTGTTTGGCTTTCTTCGACGGTGCGGTTCAGAAACCAACTCCGAATGTCTTTTACCCATCATCGGTTCACCCTGGCTTGAGGGATCGGTTGTCGGATCTGATGGTTCGGCAGAACCGGAACCGCCCTCAGCAGTCTTTTCCATCCTTTCCTTCAGTTTACTAGGTTTCCGTCTAAAGTAGACTGAGGGAAATGTTTGCAAGTATCACAGTCTGCTTGCAAGTGGTCGAAACCCAGGCAATACAGACAGACCAAGTGTGGATCAGCTTTAGCAAATTGCTCCCCGCACTTGGTACAATGCTGAAACCCAGTGGGACCGGTTTTTCTCTTGGGTTTCTGTGACATAACCCTGAAATTTAGAGCTTAACCCAGTGGCTTAGTTAGGCGGTTAAAATCAAATAGCTATTTTTCCGAGGCTTAGTTAGGCCTGGATAAAGAAATTAAGTTAGAAAAGAAAAATTACCCCTGAAGGCTTAGTTAGGCTGGGTAATAGAGAACAAAGTCCTACACTGGCCAACGGTTTAGCGTCAGCCAAATAACCGAGAAAATCCTCAGTTCTGGTTAGAACTTCGAACTGGGTCTCAAAACACAATTTAAATTATACAGAAAAAGGAGGAAAAAGTAGTTTGGTCCCCTCACGGTCATGGAACTGATTAGAAACCGAACACTTACCCAACCTAGGAATGTAAACTATACGAAGACAGCGGTTTGAGAACGTGTAAAACAAAAATAAGAAAACAGCTGTCAAATTAACCAACGAGACTCAGCTTGACTGAAGGTAACGAGGATAAATCTCTGAGGCATCTTCACAGGTGAGCAGAGTAAAGAATCCAATCAGTTACTAGAACGTACCGAGGACTGTGGTTTGAAAACCGAGCTCGAGCTCAACGTTCTATACATTTGCACAGAGTTTAACTCCTTGCTCTCCAGGGTAGTTGAACCGGTCAATCTAACTGCATATTGTCAGAATACAGCAAGACTTCATGTTGTTTGAAATGACTGCTCTCATTTCCAAAACATTAATGTGGAGATGAATTCCATCTGAGTCCATACTCCCTTGGTATGATGGCCTGACAGTGCACCCCACCCCACCCAGGAGAGACACACCTGTTGAGAAGTTATCTAAGACTCTGGTGGAGTGAAGAGAGACCTAGAAGAAGGATGTTCTCCTGCATCCACCACTCTAGTGACCAATGGAGAGGTTCCGTCACTTTGATGGGGTAAGATGGAGGATGCGTGGTCGGTGACCACTGAAAATCCACTGAGTAGTCCTCATGGGTAGCCATGCAAAAAAAAAACAAGAGTGCACAATGGAACAGCTCCGGATCTCTGTAGAGGGTTGCTGACCCCCAAAGAAATAGTTCGAAACAGCAGAGCACTCACCAACTACCTGCTCACTTTAAAACAACCCGAAGACTAACTTTCAAAGTTGCAAATTCTTAAACTTTAATGATTTATTACTTTACAAAATGTCAATGTTGTCCATGGCTATGTGGGATTTGAATGAGTGATAAAAACTGTCAGAAGGTACTGTGATGATTGAAGCAGCCATGAGGCCTAGCATTTGCTGCATGGGTGAGCCCACACTGAGTCACTGTGCATGATGAAATGCACCATCTGAACAATGGCCTTCTGTCTGTCTTCCAGGAGGAAGGCTCTCACCTGCTGGTGTCCAAGAGCTCCTATGAAGAGGAGTTGCTATGAGGGCTGCAGCTGCAACTTCCTGAGATTTAGTAGCCCCTCCCCATGGAGGTTAGGTACTGAGTTGCTGTGTTCACTTCCTCCTCCATACCTCGTCTGGATGGACTTACCAAGAGCCAGTCATCCAGGTATGGAAATATCTGGAGCCCGAGCTTTCAAAGGTTCGCTGAGAGAACTGCGAAGCACTCTGTAAAGACTCGCGGCACCGAGGATAGCCCAAAGGGTAGGACTCTGAACTGATAGTGCTGACTCAAAGCCACAAATCGAAGGAGTCGAAGGAACTTGTGGTGGTTTGGGTGTACTGCAATGTGCTGGCATGCGTCCTGCATGTCCATGGATGCCAACCAGTCCTGGGGCTTAGAAGTGGAAGAAGGGTTCCCAGGGAAACCATGTTGAACTTTTCACGGTACAGAAACTTGCTTAGTTTTCTGAGGTCGAGGATGGGGTGCATGCCCCTTGTCCTTTTCAGGACTACAAAGTAATGAGAGTAGAAGCCTGTGTTGTATTCTGCACGAGGTACTACTTCCACTGCCCTGTTTCTCAGAATGTCTGCAATCTCTGAACTGAGGAGGTCTGACTTGGTAGCCGATAAGATGGGTTATCTCTTGAGCGGACAATCCAGGGGATTTCTGAAAAGGTCAGTAACTATCCCTCCCAAATGATCCTCAGGACCCATTTGTCCATGGTGATGGTGTTCCACTGAATGCAAAAATGAGATAGACAACCTCCCTCTGGAGAGAGGCGAGAATCACCTTGGAAAGCTGAGACAGTGCCGGAGCTGGGAATTCAGAGGGTGACACTGGGAGTTTTCAGGGTTTGTGCCTTTTGTTGCATTTTTTTTTTTTTTTTTCTGGCTGAGGAAGGCTGATGCTTGGCTGGACCTCCTCTACCCACCTACAAAAGGGCTGCCTGTTTTGAAAAAACTGACAGCCTCTTCCTCTCTGAGGGTGTGAGGGGTCTGATCTAGCACAGTGGATAGCTGTTCTAGTCTTCTGAGAGGCCTCGAGAGACAGCTCTATCTGTTGAGCAAACAGGTAGATGCAATCAAAAGGGATATTTATAATTTCTTACTGGACATCAGAGGACAATCCTGAGGTCCGCAGCCAGAATGCCTCCTTATGCAGATTTCAGCAATGGCAGCATGAGAGCAGTGTCAAATGCATCCATGGCTGCCTTTAGCCAGTGACTGTTGGACTCTATGCCATGAGTTACAGTTTGAAAAAGTCTTTGCTTAGTACATGAACATATGAAAACACCAGCAGAAACAAGCCTCACAGTCTATTGCATCTGCTGCGATTGTGCAGCTAGCCCTTCAACTTGCAGCTACCCCACCCCTCCCCTCCTCATATACCCCCCACTCTGTCCCTTCCTCTTAAAACCGTCTACTGTGCTACAGGCTACTACCTCCTCCGAGAGAGTATTCCACTTATCCACCACCCTCTTAGGGAAATAATGTCTCCTGATGTCCCTCCTAAATCTTCCCTCAATGTCATCTGGTGCCCCCTCATGACCTTCCACTTCTAATCTGGAAAATCCTTCAGTACTAGTCTTGTTAATAACCTTTAAGTACTTAAAAGGAATACATGTTAAATTCACCCAGCCTATGCAGGAGTATCCTTCTAATCCCTGGATCATCTTTGTCACCCAATGCCGTACACCTCCACCAATCTGATGTCCTTCTAGGAATGGGCGCCAGTACTGCACGCAGCATTCCAGGTACAACCTGACCAGCAACCTGTAGAGGGCAGGATCAACTCCCTATTTCTGGAGAAATTTCCTTGCTACCCCAGCATTCTGTTGGCTTTGCTGCCACCTTCCTGCAGTGAGCTGAGTTGTTCATATTCCCCATTATGAGAGCCCTAGATCCTTTTACTCCTTGGTGCAGTCCAGCTGTACTCCTCCAGCTGATAGCTCCTTCTCTGGTTGTTAGCCCCGAAGTGCAAGATCTTGCACTTTTCATGTTAAACCCTAACTTCCATGCATCCGACCACTCCTGTAGTTTGGTCAGGTCCTCCTGTAGCCCCCTCCACCCTTCAGTGTCATCTACCACAGCTCCCATCTTTGAGTCATCTGCGAAGAGACTGATCTTATTCCGGACCCCACAAGAGATATCAGCTATGAATATCTCGAACAACACCAGTCCTAGTACTAATTCCTGTGGCACCCTGCTCATCACATCCCTCGGTGATGAGTTCCCCCACCCTTTGCTGCCTTCCTTTCAGCCAACTGGTGATCCAAATTACCATCTTTGTTCCCTCCTATATATATTCAGCTTCCAGCCCAGCCTCCCATATGGCATGGCATCAAAGGCTTTGCTGAAATTCAAATACAGGACATCCACCACATAGCCTCTGTCCAGTTCCCTTGTCACCCAGTTGTAATACTCAATCAGGTTTGTCTGGCAGGATCTTCCTGAGACAAACCTGTACTGCTGATCATCCTGGAGACCACTGATCTCCAAAAAGGTCACCAGCCTCTCTTTTAGATCAACTTCATGAGTTTTCCCACAATTGATGTGAGGCTTACTGGTCTGTAGTTGCCTAGTTCGTCCTTAGGTCCAATTTTGTGAATGGGTACCACATGTGCCATCCTCCAGTCCTGTGGTACACATCCAGTGTCCAAGGAGGTATTGAACAGGTCAACCAGTAGTCCTGCCAGGATCTCCACTAGTTCCTTAGGTACCCTAGAGTGAATGCCGTCTGGACCCTGTGCCTTATCACCCCTCAGAGCCCTTAATCCTTTCAGCACCATATCCTCTGTAATCCCTAGATAAGTCACCTCCTCCTTCCCCTGCTCACTCTTCCTTTCCCAGGTGGTATCTGCCACCCTTTCTCCTTCATGAACACAGAGAAAGCGATCATTCAGTGCCTCTGCCTGGTCCTACCTCTTCTCCACCCAGCCCCCTTCCTTCCTAATACTCACAATCTGTCTTTATTTTCCATCTTTCACTGATGTATCTGAAGAAGTCCTTTTTTCCGCTCTTAATGCCTTGCACCAGTCTCAGTTCCCTGGAAGCCTTGGCCACTCTGACCAGCCTGGTAACCTCCCTGGATGTCTTCATATACACCTCCCTGTTATCCCACCATCCCTGTTTCTTGAGTCTCCAAAATGCCTTTTTTTTTTTTAGTTACTATTTTTCTCCTTTTTGTTGCCAAGGTCTCTGCCTCAGGAGGGAGTCCCAAGCCCCATCCCCCAGCATCCACCAGCCGGCATTGACCATTACCCCCAGGCCTAACCCCCTGGTAGGGCCAGTGGGGTTCCCCAACCCCTGCTGGAGACCGGATCCAGTGTGGCCAGGAGCAGGGCCTGCAAGGTGCCATCTGTCATGTGCCGCTGCAACATTTTCTCCTCTTGTTTTCTCCCTGGAGATGAGGCGTGCCATGGCCTGACAGAAGGGCTGCTGCGTGTCGCACCGTGCTCCTCCAGTCACTTGCCCCATCTCTGCCCCTTCTGCAGCATTGGCACTGCCCCCAGTCTCCGCTAGGGTCAGTTGAACTCCGACCACTGGCGTCCCTCCTCCCGGAGAAGGATAGCAGTCCCTCAGTTCCTCGATCCTTCTCCTCCCCTACCAACCCCTGGCGGCCCGTACTCGTTCCCAAACACGGGTCACTGGTGTAGTGCGAGGTAAGGCATCCAGCGCCTCAGCCCTCAGTGTCACCGGGCCAGCCAAAATGCCTTTTTTGGGGCCCTCACCACATCCATGACGTCCTGCATCAGTCAGCTGTGTTTTCTTGCCCTTCCCTTCTTACTCCTTTTTCTTGTACATGTCCCAGTAACCTCTACCAGCCCTTTCTTAATAATATACCATTTTTTGCTAGCATCCATGTGTGGCTGAATTTCCCCCAGATGCCTGCCCCAAATTTTCCCCATCCTTTTAAAGTCCGCCCCCTTAAAGTCTATCACTTTGGTACCCGTACCTCCTGCTTCCCTGCCCATGTTGAGCATGAACCATGTTGAGCATGAGTGGTCACTCCCAGTCAGAGGGTCCTCCACCTCCAGATCCCTTACAGCCTCCCCATTTGACAAAACCAAGTCCTGAGTCCTATCCACTGTAGTTGGCTCACTGACTAACTGCACCAGGAAGCTGTCCTGAAATGCCTCTAATAAGACTTGCTCCCTTGCACTTTTGGTGGTTGGGGTGCTCCACTCCTCCACTGTTAGGCTCAAGTCCTCCACCACCACAGTGTTCCCTTTACTACAGACCCTTCTGATTTGCTCAGTTAACTATCCAGAGCATTCCCTTGGGCTGGTGGCCTGTAAACCACCCGCATCGTCAGTGTCCTTCTTTTTGAGTCTTGAAGCTGCAACCATAGGGCCTCTGTTCTGCCTTCCTCCCCCTCCTCCTTTATGCACCTTATCCCCTCCCATACATATATTGCCATGCACCCTCCCTTCCCTTAGCCTTATCCTTCCTGAATATTCTATACCCTGGGATCATCAAATCCCATTCCTGGTACTGGGTGGCCCACATTTTCATGATGGCCTCAATGTCCACCCTCTCTATTGCCTAGAGAGCCTGTAATTCTGCTGATTTGTTACCAAGGCTTCTTACATTCAGTGAGACCACTCTTCAACCTGTCCATGCCCCCTTCCCTCTCTGAATTACTGCCCCTCATAATCCCCCCCACCATGCCACTGTTCCATGTTCCTCCCTGCTAGCCTGTGGGGTAAGCTTGTTTGGCTCCCCTGTCTGGGATCCCTGCCCACCATCTGTCCACTCGCCACCACCCCTACCTAATTTAAATCCACCTTCATTGCTATGTATTCCCCTACTCTCTGCTTTAATACCCCCCTTCCCCTCTCTGCTCATATGTAGCCTATCCCGTGCATAAAGTTAATTGCTGTCCCAGATTCTGTTCCAGCCCCCATCAACCCATATCCTCAGATCCAACACCATTCCCTCAGCCAGGTGTTGAACTCCCAAACCTTAGCTTTCCTCACGTGCCATAGGAGTAGTGGGAGGGCTCTCTGAAAAGACCACCAATTCTCTAGTTCACACACAGCCTGCCCAATTTTCAAACCTCTCCCTCACTACTTCCACTGTCTCCCCTGCCAGGTCATTCGCACCCATGTGCACCACGAGATGTGGTTCCCTCCTAACCCTCCTAGCACACTTTAGAATTGACTGCCCTGCCCTGCCTGCAGTTAAGCCAGGTATGGGCTCCATCCAGATGCGACTATGCCATTCCTCCTTGCTGCCTCATCTAATCCCTTTAGGTATGGAGTCCCCCAGCACTAACACCCCTTCCTCTCCAGTCCTCATCTCCCTGCCTCCCACCCTTTTACCTTGGTATCTACTGCAAGAGTCCACCCCAGATGAAACCCTGCCCTTCCCTCCTGTGGTTCCCCTCCACCCCAGACCCTATCCCCACTCCCCTTACTGTTCCCTCACCCTCCTCCCCATCCTTCCCCACCACCCTGGTCTCTCCATCCGTTAAGTCCTCTAGTTCTCTGCTCTAGCATAGTTCCTCTCACGTTTACCCCTTCTCCTTTCATCCAATCTTCCAGCTGTACCCCTTACCCCTACTGCAATCCTCTGCTTGACTACTGATCCTTACGCCATCCTCCTGCTCCCCCTTACCTACCCCCTCTGGAGATCCCTCACCCTCCCTCCTCCTCCTCCAGTGTCACCAGCACCTCAAACCTGTTACCTGCCCTTTCTACCATTCTGGGTGTGGGTGCCTTCTTCCTGCCCTTACTCCTCACCTCCCATGCTAGGCCACCTATTTGTACTGCTTCTGCCCCCCCGTCCCCCCAAAAGTACAGTTACATAAGAACTTACCGTAACAGTAGATCTTGGTGAGGCTCTTGCAGTAGGTAATTACATATAGGACTGGCGTCGAGCCATGGCAGAGACCCCACGGAAAATTTCTAGCTAGCAGTCCTGGCAGGGGACACTTCCACGGTCAGGTGACCGGTGTCATGAGACATCAGTATAAAGGGGTGGTCCTTGACGCTCGCCTTTCAATTCTTTCCCACCACAGGCCAGGAAGGCCCGGACGAGAGAGAAGCGGATGTTTCCATTCCTGGAAAAGATGCTGAAAAAGCCTAGGGGGATGGAGGGCAGGAAGGTATTACATAGAAACATAGAAACACAGAAACATAGACTTTGACGGCAGATAAGGACCGCTAGGCCCATCTAGTCTGCCCATTTCCCTACCTACAGGATAGGGCTGCAGATCCCTATTTAACCAACAGCCTATATCTTCCTGCCCCACAAGAATTGCCTTATGTCTGTCCCATGCATTCTTGAATTCTCCCACAGTTTTAGACTCACAACTTCCTCAGGAAGGCTGTTCCATGCATCCACTACCCTCTCTGTGAAATAATACTTCCTCACATTGCTCCTGAACGCCCTCCTTCTATCTTTAAATTGTGTCCCCTTGTTCTTGCAAGTCTCTTTTTCTGAAAGATGCTACCCTCTTGGACTTTGTTGATTCCCTTGAGGTACTTGAAAGTTTCTATCATGTCCCCCCTCTCCCTTCTTTCCTCAAGGGGATACATATTAAGCTCCTTTAGTCTCTCCTCATACGGCTTCTCTTGCAGACCCTGCACCATTTTAGTTGCCCTCCTCTGGACTGCCTCTATCCTGTCTATGTCCTTGCGGAGATGGGGTCTCCAGAACTGGACACAGTATTCCAGATGGGGTCTCACCAACTGTCTGTACAGAGGGATAACAACTTCCTGTTTCTGCTGCTGATGCCTCTCCTATACATCCCAGTATACCCCAGCCCTCCCTATTGCCTTCTCCATTGCTTGCTAACCTTAAGGTCATCTGATATGATTACCCCAGGTCCCTTTCCTGTTTTGTGTTGTTACTACCTCCCCACCCATTGTGTATTCTTCCCTGGGTTCTTGTTTCCCAGGTGCATTATTTTGCACTTTTGCATTGAATCCTAGCTGCCATACGTCTGACCATTCCTCCAACCTTGCCAAGTCCCTTTTCATCCTTTCCCGCCTCCTTGTGTATCAACCCTGTTGCAGATCTTTGTGTCATCTGCAAAAGGCATACCTTTCATTCCAGTCCCTCTGCAATGCCACTGATGAAGACATTAAAAGGACTGGACCCAATACTGAACCCTCGCGGTACCCACTAGTAACCGCCCTTTCTTCAAGTGGACTCCATTACAATTATCTTCTGTGTCCTGTTGTCCAGCCAATGTTTTACCCAGGCTACCACCCTGGGACCCACTCCCAGGCTGGTTAATTTGACTAATAATCTTTTGTGTGGGACTGTGTCAAATGCCTTGCTAAAGTCTAGGTAGGCCATGTCCACAGCCCCTCCTGGTCTACTACTTTGGTCACCCAGTCAAAGAAATCTATTAGATTAGTCTGACATGACCTTCCCGCTGTGAACCCATGCTGCCTTGGATCCTGTGCTCCACTGACCTCTAGGTACTCAACTATTCTTTCCTTCAGAGTGACTCCATCACTTTCCCTACCACAGAGGTCAGACTGACAGGTCTGTAGTTTCCTGCCTCTGTCTTGGTCCCACTTTTGTGAAGGGAATCACATCCGCCTTCCTCCAGTCCTCGGGTACCACACCATCCTCCCATGATTTATTAAAAAGAGTAGTCAGTGGTTTCACTAGTTCCTTCCTTAATTCTTTTAGAATTCTGGGGTGAATTCCATCAGGACCCATTGCTTTGTCCACCTTCAGTTTTAGGAGTTCTTGCAGAACCCTTTCTTCTGTGAAAGGACTGGGATCGACCCCCCTATCAAGAGTGCTTCTGTTAATTGGATTAGGCACTTCCCCATCCTCTTTTGTGAATACTGAGCAGAAATATTCGTTCAGTATTCCTGCTTTTTCACTGTCCCCCTCTGCCCACCCACCGTTTATTCTATTCAGCCTCACTATCCTCCTTTGTCTTTCTCTCCTTGAGTTGTACCTATAAAAGGTTTTATCCCCCTTCTTAACTGGGTTGGCTATCTTTTCTTCAGTTTGGGCCTTTGCTATTCTGACTTCCCTCCTGCTTCTTTCTGCCTATTACCTGCAGCAAGAGCCTCTCTCGAAGATCTACTGTTCGGTAAGTTCTTACGTAACTGTACTATCTTACTAGGAGGCTCTTGCAGTAAATAATATATAGGACTGAATGCCAAGCAGTCTGGAACAAAGGAAAGGCACCGGGAGGAGGAACTACTCTAAAAAGTAGCCTAGCAGTGCAAACCTCAAGACAGGAGGCCTTGCAAAACAGCCAATCCAAAGCCTGCTCTACGTCGAGAGGCAATATCCAAACTGTAATGTTTCGTAAAGGTATGGACGGAAGTCCAGGTGGCAGCAGCACATAGGTCTGCCGCAAACACATTTTTGAAACAAGCCGCAGAGGCTGCTACGCCTCTTGTGCAGTGACCTCTAACTTGACCGGAAGGGTCTTGTTGTACACAATAACAGAAAGTGATGCAATGAGCCAACCACTTCGACAGGCATTGCTTGGAAACAGCATTGCCTTCCCTTTTGTGAGCAAAAGAGACGAACAACTGATCAGTCTTTCTGAGATCCTTCGTCCTGTTGGTGTAGTATCTCAGGATCTGGTGAACATCCATGGTATGGAGTAAATATTCCCCTTGGTTAGAGTACTGCGTAAAAAAGGCAGGTAGCTCTATGGACTGATTTAAGGTAGACTCTGCTACTACTTTGGGTAGAAACTTAGGATTCATGTGAAGAGCAACTTGTTCTTTGTGAAAAATCAAATTGGGGATTTTACACATAGGGGCCTGGAGCTAGGAAATTCTTGAGGGCAGTGATGGCCACCAAGAACAGCATCTTCCACGAAAGAAACTTCAGATGTGCAGAAGCTACAGGTTCGAAGGGAGGAAGAGTAAGTTTCTCAAGAACAAAATTCAAGTCCCAAGGGGGGGGCAGGAGTATGGATGGGGGGCCTCAGAAGGAGGACCCCCTCTGAGAAACGTCTTAGAGACCTCCAGTTGAGTGAAAGCTTTATCTGCAAAGGGAACATGGTAGGCTGAGATAGCTGCCATGTGAACCTTTAAGGAGGAATGGCTGAGACCCAGGTTGAAGAGATGATGCAAGTACTCCAGCAGAAAGGCCACTGAACAGGAGAAAGGCTCACGTTCTTGGAGGCTGCCCAAATCGAGAATCTCTTCCACTTCATGGCATAAAGTGGACGGGTGGAGGGTTTTCTAGCTTCCACTAAAATTTCCTCCACTTTTGGAGAGACACCAAAACAGGATTGGGCTAGGTCTGCAGGAGCCATGCATGTAGTTGAAGGGATTTGAGGCCTGGGTGGACCAGGGTCCCCTGATCCTGGGTCAGCAAACCTCGAGATAGAGGAGGAGGAAGAGGAGGAACCTCTGAATATTGTTGTAGAAGAGAACCAGATTTGCCTGGGCCAGAAAGGAGCGATCAGAATCATTCTCGCTCCTTCTGTGGTAAGTTTCTGCAATACTCGTGGGATCAGAGGAATTGGGGGAAAAGCATAGACAAATCTGTCCTTCCAGTCTAAAGACAGAGCGTCACTCCAGAAAGCGCCTCGCTCTGGAACGATCGAGCAAAAGGTGGGAAGTTTACGTTTTGGGGACAGGTGAACAGGTCTACCTGCGGAGTCCCCCAAAGCTGAAAGATATCATCTAGTACCCCTTGGTCCAATTCTCACTCGTGTGCCAGAGCAGAGGAGCGGCTTAGCCTGTCTGCCAGAGTATTGTCGACTCCTGGAACATGAATCGCCGTTAGGTGAAGGTCGTGTTGAGTTGCCCAATCCCAAACCCTCATTGCCTCCCTGCATAGAGGGTAGGACCGAGTTCCTCCCTGTTTGTTGATGTACCACACTACGCACATGTTGTCCATCTGGACGGCCAGGAAGAATGTATTGGTGAAGGGCTTGAGAGGAGTACTACAGCTCAAAGCTCGAGCACGTTGATGTGGAAAGCTTGTTCCAGTCTGGACCATGAGCCCTGGGTCCGATAACGGCCTAGATGGGCTCCCGAACCTTCGCCTGATGCGTCTGTAGTCAGAGTCTGGGAGGGGGCAGGATGAAAGAAGGGACCCCGAAACAGGTTCTCTTGAACCATCCACCACTGCAAGTCTCGTACCATCGGCGATGAGATCAGAACTAATTGATCTAGGTTGTCCACAAGTTGATCCCACTGGGAGCGAAGAGTCCACTGAGAGATCCTCATGTGGAGTCGAGCTCGGGGGGACCATCGGAATAGCGGCCACCATAAGCCCCAGAAGGCGGAGGACTGACCTCACCGAGACCCTCCTGCGTTCTGATAGCAGGACAATCTGGGTTTGAAGAGAGGCCACCCTGTCCGGAGGCAGGAAGGCCTTGCTCACGGTCGTATCGAGGATAGCCCCGATGAACTGTAGCCTCTGGTTAGAATCCAGATGAGACTTGGAATGGTTGATGGTAATACCCAGGCAAGTGAAAACCTCCTGGGTGAGGAAGAGAAAACGCAGGAGTTCCTCCCTGGACAAGGCCGCCAGGAGCAAAGTCATCCAGGTAAGGGAACACCTGTACTCCCACTGTACGTAGGTGGGCCACCACCACAGCCAGGCATTTGGTAAATACTCGAGGAGCCAAGGATAGACCAAAGGGGAGCGCCTTGAATTGGTAGTGGTCCCCCTGAAATGCAAAACGAAGGTATTTGCGATGGGAGGAACGAATGGGAATGTGCAGGTAGGCATCCTGCATATCCAGGGCACAAAGCCATTGACCCGGCCGTAAGAGGAGCAGAAGGCTCTGCAGAGAGAGCATCCTGAACCATTTGTACTCTACATAAAGATTCAGGGAACTGAGATCTAAAATCGGTCTGAGATCTCCCATCTTCTTTGGGACCAGGAAGAAATGGGAATAGTAACCCGTCCCCTGAAGATGAAGGGGGATGGGCTCTATCGCTTGCTTCATGAGAAGAGCAGAGATTTCTCCCTGGACCAAAGGAAGATGTTCCCTTGAGTACGACAACTTCAGAGTGGGGTGGCGGGGTGGTTTCTGAAGAAACTCTATGGAGTGCCCTTCCGCTATAAGCTGGAGCACCCAAGAATCCATGGTTATCCTCTCCCATCCCGGAAGGTGGAGGGAAAACCTCCCTCCTACCGGTTCCTCCGGGGGGTCCGGAGGCGGTGGGAGAGGAAAGGGGTCAGGTGGTGTGGGGCAGCGCTGCAGCTGAACTCCCACTGCTTTTTGGGCAGAGGGGCTTGGCAGCTGCGAGGGAGCCCGGCGTTTGGTGGCCCGCCCTGTGGTTTCGCCTTTGGCGATTCCAACTATGAAGGACGGGCGCCGCTGTTGTTGGGGACGGTACATGGAATCCACTGATTTCAGAGCCGCCCCTTCTCTTCTGAAGTCAGTGATGATGTCTTTGACATCACCCAGCTACACGACCCCTGAAAGGTGCCTCCTGAATAGCGGATTGCACCTCCGGGACCAAACCTGACACGCGAGCCAGGCATGACGCCGTAGACCCATGGCGAATGTGGAGCACTGCCCGGCAGTGTTCACTGCATCGTATGTCGCCCGCAAAATGTGGCGACTGGCCAAAGGAGCAGAACGGATAAGGTCGGCTAACTCCTGTTTGACTTGGGAGTCAGGTAAGGAGTCCAGCTTGGATTCCACCTGGGTAAGGATAGCCTTCTGGTAATCCCCCATATGGGCGATGTAATTCAGGGCCCGAATTCCCAGTGTGGAGGAGGCGTAGATCTTTCTTCCACACTGGTCCAGAAGGCGAGATTCCTTATCAGGAGGAGACAAGCTCAGATGTTTTGGATGTGCCGACCGGCCGTGAACGGTGCTAATCATGACCGAGTTGGCCCGAGGGTGAGAGTCTAGGTAGTCCACACCCTCGGGAGCCTGGTATAGCCTGTTAGACTTCCTGGGAAGTGGGGCTAATGCAGCGGTTGTTTCCAAATGATGGTAACAAGGTCGATTGGGAGGGCTCGATCCAGGTGGCACTAATGTTGGAGCTGTCACGGGCAGTTCCAGATGTTCAGCGAGTTTAAGTCACTGAGGACCTGGTTCCAAAGACTGCCACTGTTGTACTTCCTGGATTTTTCTAAGCAACTCCATGAAAGATGGATCCTTTGGAGGAGACTTCGGAGGGTCCTCGGCTAGGGTTTAGAGCGGAGAGCAAGGCTCGTCGCTCTCTCGAGCATCTCGGAAGAGTCCGAGAATCCGAGAGGAAAGAAGAGGAAGAAGAATAAGACTCCCTTACCGACTAGGGAGAGCGGGTTCCTTGGTGGTACCGTAGGCGTGTCCTGCCCTCTCTGGACCCAGAGGGAAGAGCTCTGGAGTCCGGAGGTGGTGAGGGAGTGTGCTGTCTTGGATGTACGGGATCCAGTGGCGGCACCGTTGTCGTAAGGCGGCTCTCTACCTCCTTGGTGAGTTGAGCCTTGGCCTCGGCCCGCCAGGAGGCAGGGTCTCCTGCAGATCCACCGGCGACCATGGGGGCGGTGGAGGTGGAGGAGGAGGGGGAAAAGTGTACGGGTTGTACCTGTAAGGCGAGTATCCAAAACCCGGCTGCGGGAAACCCGGCGTTGGGTATTGGGGCGTCGGGTACTGCGGCGTCGGAAAGACCGGCATCAGGTACTGCAGCACTGGATACTGTGGTCCCGGGTACGACGTTGTCAGATAAGACAGCGGGTACCCGGGAGTCGGGGGAGCTGCCGGAGCAGACGGCCCAGTCGGCGGCCTCACGGGCGGGTCCACATTAGGGGGCCCGGAAGGCAGAGGGGAATATCGCCTGCCGGCGTCGGAGGTACTGGCAGAGGTACCGGCGTCGGGGCTGGCATCTGGGGGGGCCGACGTCAGATCCGGTTCCGACGGAGGAGGGTCTGACGGAGGAGGAAGATCCCCCGCATCATCCAGGGATGGAGGAGAGAAATCCCCGGGGTCAGGCTGGGGTGACTCAGGCTCCCCAGATGGCAGCAAAGGCTGAGGGGAACCGGGTACGACGGACGTGGGAGGGTCCATCATCGGTTTCGTCGCCCGGCACACATTGGAGGAGCCGATGTGCGGCTTAGGGGCGAGTTCCCAGCGGGCGCCAGAGGAGCCGGCATCCGGCTTATGGAAGCCCTCACCGGAGGCGGGCCGAGGGGAAGGAACGGCCCGGTCCGGGGTGGGGGGAAGTGGTCGTGCACTGCCCCGAAGGGTCAGGCGTCTTATCGACCCTCTCCATGCGGACGTCGGCTTCTCCGATGTCCGACTTAGAGGAGTCGCCCATGACAGTAGGCTGCAAGCCTGCGGCCGAACCAGGGGCGGAGGCCTCCATTTGCCCGGAGGCGCCCACAGGACCCAAGCGTGAGCCAGATGGGTGGGCCGACGCCTCCTCCAAAACCTTGGAGGCGGCCGTCGAACGGTCCCCCGGGGGGACGTAACCTTGCCTGCATCTCCAGTAGGAGACGCGGTAGAGGAGGACTTCTCCCGGTGCCTCTCCTTGTCCTTCTTTTTCCGATGCCCTTCACGGGAAGTAGATGCCGGCCTCAACTTTTTCAACTCCTTTTCCATAGAAGACATCTTTTCTTGAGGAGATGGGCTTCCAGGGACTGTTGTACCATTTTGGGTAGCCGGCGTTGAAGTTGAGGCAATGCTGGCACTTCTCGACTGGGTGATCGGGGCATAAGGCAGAAAAGGCACAGGGAATGGCCGTCCTTAGTGGCAGTTGGGCACCGCACAAGTCGCACTTGTTTTTGTGCTCAGAGGGTGAGGGACAACATACACCAACGATGTACCTGACGATTGAGCCGAAGAATAACTATTTTTCAGTAAAACCAACGAAGGTAGGGCTGGCCGAAGCACGAACTTTACCGCGAGGTGCTGCATGAGCTAACGGCAGAAAGAACTGGAAGGCGGGCGTCCGGGACCGCCTCTTAGACTGATCGCCGTATGACGCCGGTCACCTGACGTGGGGCTATCCTCGCCAGGGACCGCTAGCTAGAAATTTTTTCCGTAGTCCTGCTTACCGCCGCCAGTCCCTATAATGTAATTACCTACTGCAAGAGCATTCTCGAAGTAAGATCTGTTGTTCCACCAACGTGGTGTCCTCCTTGTGACAGGGTAGAATAGGACCCTGTCACATTTCTTTTGGAGAAAGGGTTTAAATGCAAGAATTCTTTCCTTTTCTGTCTCTTCTCTGTCTGGTTGCTCAACCAAATTTTCCTGTGACACTTCGGACTTGATCAACCCGAATAGTCTTGCAATTCTTTGCCCCTCTCTGTCTCTTGTTTTCTCTTGCCATCTGTTTTTTCTTCCCTTGCATATCTACATCAACTAATATAAAATTAAATGCAAATCAATGTATGGGATGAAACTGATACTGGGAATCCCTACTGTTTAGTGTATATATATATATACATATATATATATATATATATATATATATACACACACACACACACACACACACATATACATATATATATGTACATATATATGTATGTACATATATATATATATATTTATTTATGCAGTGGGGTGGACATATATTCTGTGTGATAACTGCATTTATCTGAAGTCACTGTAGCCATTAATGCATTGATACATACAGTGACCATTTATACATACAGTGCTGGGCTACTTTCTAAACCCATAACCCAAAAATAAAGAAGCGAGATGTACTGCCACTCACCACACTCACCTTAGATACCACCTGAAACATGACAACACAGCAGACACCAGCACCCCAAGCAACCATTTACAAACTACAAACACCCAAAGTGCAAGAAAACATTTGCCTACTTTTTTAAAAACTCGCCTCCCATCTTTACAGCACATTTCTCACCCTATGTTAACACAACTACCCACCTCTACAGGTTCTACACAGCCCACCTGACTCTGTACTTGCTCCATCACACCCCACAACATTATCTCCCATTCAAAACTCATGAATAAAAAAATCACCACTGTATCAACATCTCAAATAAGCTACCGCTCTCTCCTCCATGTCCCGAAATCATACACCGTGATGATAGAGCCATATAAAGCACTCAGCGCCTTGTACTTCCGACAGACATAAAAAAAAAAAATAACTACTTCAGCCTCCAACCTGAGCAAATGTTTAAAAAATAACACAGCAAACATAACTCATAAATTTAAAATAAATTCCTAACACACCATCACGAGAGCAACACCCAGCATGAGCTAAAAAAAAAGCTTGTCCTCTCGAGCCAACATACCACCTCAAAGCAAATCAAAACAACCGCACCATCGAAGGAGCTAATACTAAAATCAAACTGGAAACCACCGTTACATTCCATACTTTCTATTTCATCTTAAAGCCTCACAAAAATAAAAGAAAAAAGAAATAAAGCCATGAACATCACACCACAGAACACACAATTTGACCTTGAACTAAGTCAGATAACGACTCAACTAGAAAACGACAAGGAGCCACTTCTAGATACAAGTCTAACATCTACTTCGGTAGTTCCTCAAGATGCAACCACGGACAACAAAAAAAGGTCTGCCAGGACTGAGAACATGAAACAACACACCACAATATATGAAAACCGCATAAACATGGAAGATATAGAAAACTTTATTGATAAAGGAAAAAATATAAACACTGCCAGAAAAACACAAGCAGATGTTACCATGTTCTCAAGATTCCTCACAGAACATTTCGGGCTGCAGGAGCCACTACATCAAATCGACCCTCCAGAAATGAACCAGTATTTATGCCACTACTTCATGTCATACAAAAAAAAGATGGTACCCTATATGAAACACTAACGCTGCATTCAACTTTCCAAAGCTTAGAACGTTATTTAAAAAAATAAAAATTATGCTCACTCTCTCTCAACTTCCTCTATATTCGAAAAAGCCAGGCAAGTCTTACAGTGTAGATAAAAAAACCTGAAAAGTGAAGGCAAGGGTTCAAAACCTATGGCAGCTGATGAACTAACAGACAAGGCAATAGAAACCCTGTATGCTGAAGGTCTCCTTAGACCCGACTCACCAGAAACATAGAAACATAGAATCTGACGGCAGATAAGGACCGCTTGGCCCACCCAGTCTGCCCATTTTCCTACCTAACAGATAAGCTGCAGATCCTAGTTAATCAACAGCTTACTTCCTCCTACAACCCACTAGGACTGCCTTATGCCTGTCCCATGCATTCTTGAAGTCCCCCACTGTTCTTGACTCCACGACCTCCTCAGGGAGGCTGTTCCATACATCCACAACCCTCTCAGTGAAAAAATACTTCCTCACATTACCTCTGAGCCGTCCCCCCTCTATCTTCAAATTGTGCCCCCTTGTTCTTGCACATCTCTTTTTCTGGAAGATGCTACCATCTTGGACTTTGTTAATTCCTTAGATACATAGATACATAGACAGTGTTGGTAGACAAGGGCCTATGGCCCACCCAGTCTGCCCATTTGAGCTTGAAGTTCAGTATTTTCCTAGAAGTCTGTTGCCCTTACCCCTGACTCCAGAATTCCTTTATGTCTATCCTATGCATTCTTAAATCCTGTGATTGTTTCAGCCCCCACCACTTCCTCTGGCAGGGTGTTCCACTTGTCCACCACCCGTTCTGTGAAGTTCTTTCTCATGTTTCCTCTGAATCGTCCTCCCTCCAACTTCATCCCATGCCCTCTAGTCCTGGAACATCTTTTCGCTTAAAATAATGTTTTCCTGCACCCTGTTCCTCCCTGTAAGATACTTGTATGTCTCTATCATATCCCTCTCCCGCCTCTCCTCCAGGGAGTACATGTTCAGTTCCTTCAACCTGTCTTCATAGGACTTGTGATGCAATCCATGCACCATCTTTGTTGCCCTCCTCTGAACCTTTCTACCCTATCTCCTTACATGGGGTATGGTCTCCAGAACTGTACACTGTACTCCAGGTGGGGCCTCACTAGTGTCTTGTATAGCGGGTGTAGGCCTCCCTTTTCCTGCTGGTGATGCCCTGCCTATACATCCCATCATCCTATTTGCTTTACCTGCTGCCTTGTCACACTGTTTCCTACCTTGAGGTCACCAGAGATGATAACCCCAAGATCCCTTTCCTGCTTGGTGCATGCTATATCCTCACCCCCAACTGATATATTGTGCCAGGTTTTGTGCCCTATCGCTTATCTTGCACTTCTTTGCATTGAATTTCAACTGCCAAACCCCTGACCATTCTTCAAGTTTCTGCAGGTCCTTCTCATTCTGTCTACACTCTCTGGTGTGTCTGCTCTGTTACAGAGCTTTGTGTCATCAGCGAACAGTGAAATTCTGCCTTCTAGGTCCTGCGCCATGTCACTGATGAAGATGTTGAATAGGACCGTCCCAGCACTGATCCCTGTGGTAGCCCCACTGGTCACTCTTCCCTCTGTGGAGTGACAGCCATCTACCACCACCCTCTCTGTCCTGCCACCCAGTCAGTTACCTACCCACCACACTACTGTCCTGCCCACACCCATATTCCCCAGTTTGTGTAATAGTCTTCTATATGGCACAGTGTCAAAGGCCTTGCTGAGTCCAGATAGGCCATGTCCACTGCCCTCCCCTGATCCACCTCCCTAGTCACCCAGTCAAAAATTCAACGAGGTTGGTCTGACATGACCTTCCCTGGTGAAACCATGCTGTCTTGGGTCCTGTAGTCCATTGACAACCAGATGTTCCACCAATCTCTCCTTCAGTAGTGCTTCCATGATCTTCCCACTACCGAGGTGAGGCGACTGGTCTGTAGTTCCCTGCTTCCTCTTTGTTCCCACTTTGTATAAGGGGACTGCATTCATGTCCTCCAGTCTTTGGGTACCTCCCTGTTTCCAGTAATCGCCAAACAGGATAGCCAGAGGTTCGGCCACCACCCTCTTAGTTCTTTGAGGACCCTAAAAATCTCCATCTGGCCCCATTGCTTTATCAACTCTTATTACTTCCAGTTCCTTCAGGACCCTTCTCATGTAAAGAGACTTGTGTCCATTTCTGCACCATTCTCACCTCCCTTGTACTCCCTTCAGGACCCATTACCTCCTCTTCCTCAGTAAAGACTGAGCAGAAATACTCTGTTCAATATGTCAGCTTACTGTTGTCATCCTCCACGCTGCTCCCATCCTCCCCTTCAGTCTCACTATCCCTCTCTTTGTCTTTCTTTTTTCACTTATGTACCTGTAAAAGGTTTTGTCCCCTATCCACTGATTTTTGCACTGATTTACCTTTGAGGTACTTCTGAAAGTTTCTATCATGTCCCTCTCCTTCTTTCCTCAAGGGTATACATATATTAAGCTCCTTTAGTCTTCTTCAGATGTCTTCTGTGCAGACCCTGCACCATTTTGTTGCCCTCCTCTGGAAAGCCTCCACTCTGTCTATGTCTTTGCGGAGATGGGGTCTCCAGAACTGCACACAGCACTCCAGATGGGGTCTCACCAGCTGTCTGTACAGAGGGATAACAACTTCCTGTTTTCTACTACTGATGCCTCTTCCTATGCATCCCAGTATCTTCCCAGCCTTCCTTACTGCCTTCTCACATTGCTTGCCCACCTTTAGGACATCTGATGTAATTACCCCAGGTCCCTTTCTATTTTTACTGTTGTCAGTATCTCACCCCCCCATTGTGTACGCTTCCCCTGGGTTTTTGTTTCCCATGTGCATTACCTTGCACTTCTTTGCATTGAATCTGAGCTGCCATACATTTGACCATTCCTCCAACCTTGCCAAGTCCCTTCTCATCCTTTCCACTCCATCTTGTGTGTCAACCCTGTTGCAGATCTTTGTGTCATCTGCAAAGAGACATACTTTTCCTTCCAGTTCCTCTGCAATGTCACTTATAAAGACATTAAAAAGGACCGCTCCCAGTACTGAACCCTGTGGTACCCCGCTAGTAGCCCTCCTTTCTTCACTGTGCACTCCATTTACTACTATCCTTTGCGTCCTGTTGTATAGCCAATTTTTATCCAGGCTACCACCTTGGGACCCACTCCAAGGCTAGCTATGTTGTGTATTAATCTTTGTGTGTGACTGTATCAAATGCCTTGCTAAAATCTAGGTAGGCCATGTCCACAACCCTCCCTGGTCTACTACTTTGGTCACCCAGTCGAAGAAATCTATTAGATTCGTCTGACACGACCTTCCCATCGTGAATCCATGCTGCCTTGGGTCCTGTGCCCCACTGGCCTCTAGGTACTCAACAATTCTTTCCTTTAGAAGTGATTCCATCATTTTCCCTACCACTGAGGTCAACTAACTGGTCTGTAGTTTCCTGCCTCTGTCCTGCTCCCACCTTTGTGAAGAGGAATCACATCTGCCCTCCTCCAGTCAATCACTCCTAAACACAATGTGGCTAACAATCAGCATGTACTTTGGAATCAAAGGAAACACTGAAAGGTGCAATGTAAATTGGGGTGACATAACCTTAAAGACATGTAACCCCTAGATGGCGCTATCCCAGGGGCTACTACCCCTGCCTGATTTGCCACTAACAGGTTGAGGGGCCTGGATCCAATGGCGGGTGCCTCCACCCAGAGGTCAGGGTTTGCAATAGTTAAACTTACTTGGTCACAGCCCTCTGGGACACTGCAACCCCTTTCTTCCCACTAGTGGCCCACACAATATAGCAGAATTACCTTCACAGTATACACTTACCCCCAAGGCTGGTTCAGGCACCGGACATCCTGTAAAATAAGATACAGTGCAACAATCACAGTACAGTACTTTAACATAGACAAATACCTCAGGCAGTATAACTTTGTTGAAACAAACAGCTCTGATTTATTTAGGGGATATAACAAGGACAGGGGAAATCAGGTTAATTAGCTTAACACTTACTATTCATCTCATGGCTCTGTGCACAGGCCTATCTCACTAGTTACTGTCCCTCAAGTACCCCAGGCCCTAGTGGCTAGTCCAAACCGTGGCAGCTGGTAGGGGCCCTTTCACACAGAGAAAAGGAAAATTAAACAGTCAGCAGTACAGTAATTCCATTTGGATTTAATGTGGCAATTCAACAGGAGCTAATTCTAATTAGTACTCACGACCTCCAAAGAAGATATGGTCCTTCAATGTCAGCAGGGCTACTTTGATCTCAAGAGACTCCTCACACATTTATATGGTAAAAAAAAGAAAGCACTATACCAGGCAGGCTGCATCTGTATCCCAATGCAATTACTGCACAATAACCAGGAGAACACACAGCAGATTCAGTTCCTGACAGACCGAGTGTAATTCAACAATTTCTTCAGTCTTCTACAGGGTGAGCCTGGTTTCTACTCTTCAGAGATCCTTTGATTCTTTTCAGGACGAGATCAGTCCTAACAAGCTGTTACACAAGCTGCAGACCGGAACTCTGGGCCTTACACACGTTTTTTGACTAAAACTGCACACTGAAAAAGCACAGGGCTCCTTCCTTCTTCACTGCCAAAGCTCAACTGAACTCCAACTGACGTAAACTGGCACTTCCTTTGAGTTCCTCCCAGTTCTTGACTGGATTGGCTGTCACCACAATAGACTGCTGCTGTTGGTCCAAAAAGGCACCTGAAGTCTAAACTACATCTCCCAGAGTCACTGCCCATACAATCCTCTCTTGTGGCTGGCTCAGATTATGAGTCCAAGTTCTGATTCGTCCAAGGCATCATTTTAGAGCTAGCTTACCCCACACTGATTGGTCCAGTTCAGCAGTTCAAAACTAGAATGGGGAACTAGCAGACACAGTTCTGACTGCAAAGAAAGCAGGTTAGACAAACTGTAATTTCATTATTATTAAATAATTTCTGGCAACAGTTACATCTTTCAGATAGGTTCCTTTGCACTCCTAGTGACTGCAAAATGAAGTGAATTGGCAGCAGCAGTGGTACTCAGAGAAGCACTACCCCCATACAACTAATTATGTCTGCAAGCAGACAGCTCTTAAAGAGACAGTACCAGAGGCTCTAAAAACACTCACTGATAAATGGCTTAAATGCCAAACACCATTCAGGCTTGGAGCATTCAAGCAAGCTCCTGGAAGTCTTTTTGGAACCCCATTTGCAGGGGTTACACCTTCCTAGCCTGGGAAAGCTTGACGTCGCTCAAGCAAGTACCCCATAAGTTTCAACTGCAACCATATACATTTGCATTAGGCTCGCATATAGTAATCATCAGTCAATATATCATTTTACCAAGAACACATTTCTGAAACATTGCAGTCGTCACTCTACACAGTATTACATACACATTGTACCAAACAACATTCCTCTTGTACATGAAACCTGAAGAGAGGCGCCTTCCTATCAGTTACCTTGGGGCTGGATGGGGCAAGGCACCATACTTAGAGGGCAACACAAGTAACTTGAGTTAGCACTGATGCTCAGTTTGGGCAATGAGCTCGGGGACACATACACTCTTTTATGGACAACATTGAGAGGCAGGTCCACTGGCCGCCCAGGGAATCATAACTGAGGTGCACCACAGGCTTTACAGCTCGACCAGTCTTTCTAGGGGAGCTGTTACAGTCTCTGCACTCTGAGCCTCATTTTCAGCATTGTTCTCACTTGTCAGGAGTCTCCATGGGGGTAGAGGCTAGAACTTGGGGCACTTTCAGCTCCAGGAGTTACAGTTTCTGAGTCCACAACATTTGGCTGATGGAGAGCTCAGACACTGCAGTGGACTGTCAGGGCACTCAAAATACTCTTCTTGTTCGGGTGTATCACCAGTCTGCCCCAATCCATCATTTCCTCCTGAAAGCTCAAACAGTTCAACCATGCACAATGATTCCATTTCATCTGATCTGATGCTTTGCACTTCACTTTCTGGGACATTGGCTCCAGGATGAAGCTGGAGCATAGACAGTCCAGAAGGCCCAGCTTGTCTCCAGTATTGACTAGGGATTGCCTCAAACAATTGACTCAGTTAAGTAAGAAGGATAGTATTCAAAGTCACTCTCACTTTCTTCTGATATGGACTGACAGTCATGCTCAACTGGGACTTGTGCAGGGGAACACTTTAACTCTGCTTCTGTAGGTGCAGACTTCCTTGATCTTTCTTAGCAGCAGCTCAGTCACTGGTCCAGAGGGGCATCTTCTGGGGGCTCAGACTCAATCAGGATTTGTCCAATGGGTAGTAAATGATTTACACACTTGTTTTACATCTTTGAATTGTTCTCAGGCCTTACTTGTACACTGGCAGATCATCTAGTTTGCTCCACTACAATGTGAGGGAGATGGGTGCCATCTGTCAGCAATCTTGTGTTTGCCATGCAGTCCCAGATTTCTTAGCAATACCGATCTCCTCCTGAGCTCTGTGCTTTCACCTTTATCATCACACCTTCTTTGTTGGCCAGATTTCTTTGGCAGCCATGGTTTGAGCCAGTTGATACGATGAGTTAGCTGGGCCTTTAACTTTTGCACATACTGTAAATAGTTGTCAGCTTGAACCCCATCAGGAGAGACCCCAAAACACACACATCTACGAGTAGAGCTCTCTTCCAAACATCAGGCGGTAGGGGAGAATCCAGTGGCATCACTTTTGGTGCAGTTATAAGCATATACCAGGGTGCTAATTTGTTAGCTCCATCTAGGCTTGTCCTTTGGGTGCAGGTGCCCAGCATATCTAGCAAAGTGCGGTTACAAACGTTCAGGCTGTGGGTCCCCCTGGGGGTGGTAAGGAGTGGTTCTGGACTTTGGCCTCTCCACAGAGAAAGCATCTCTTTGATCAGACGACTCTCAAAGTCTCTCCCTTGATCAGAATGGATTCTTTGTGGAGCCCCATGAAGTGAACAAAAGTTTTACAAGTACTTTGGCTGACAGGATGCTTTCTGGTCTTTAGTGGGGAAAGCTGGGCATATCTCGTGAAATGGTCAGTGACCACCAGCACATTACTGATATTTCTTTGATCTGACTCAAACTTAGAAAATCAATACAGACCAGCTCCATGGGTGCACTGGTGGTTACAGTTAACAAGGGGCAGCTCTCTGGGACAAAACTTTCCTCTGTAAGCAGCGACTACTAAGTTCAATGTTGTTTCTCCACATCAGCCCCCAACTTAGGCCAATAGAATCTGGATCTCCACAAGTCAAGTGTTCTATCTATACCAAGGTGCCCTATTGGTTGTGCAAGGACCTCAACACTGAGTCTCGAAAGGCAGTGGGCAGCACTAGTTGTTGTTTGTCTCACTTGTCCCTCTGTCTACTGTTTCTCTGTATAACAGTTTATTGATCAGTTTCAACTTAGGACCTTCTTTGTATAACAGCAGTTCTCAAATCAGTGGAGCTAATTTGACACATCTTTTCCTGCATAGAGGGCTTCTAAAGCTGTTGGATCATGGGATCGCGACTGGAGCTCCAATAATACTGGGTCATTGTCCAGCTGAGGCAGTGCACCAAATGTCTATTGCAGAAAAGTGGCACAAGCAGCAGGTAGCACAATTCTCAGGAGGGTCCCAAGCAATCCACCATGCAGTCCACTGCGCCCTGCGGGACACTATTCCTCCCTGCTTCAAATCCTCCGGCAGAGCGCCCGAATGTCAGGTTCTGGCCAATCTAGGACCCAATCATTCTGGGGAACAGGGCCTCCGGGAGAGAGCATCAGCATCTATGGGTTCAGACCCTGCTCTGCATTCGAGAGCATAGTCATATGTAGATACTGCAGAAAGCCACCTGTGCCAGTGGCATCCAACTTAGCTGAGGTCTGCACATAGGTCAAAGGATTATTGTCAGTTTTACTAGTATTTTAGCCCCATACAAGTACTCATGGAATTGGTCAACAATAGCCCACTTCAAAGCTAAGAACTCTAACTTATGTACAGGATAGTTCTTTTCGGATGAGGGTCAGGCTCACTGGCAAAGGCCACTGGTCTCAGGCCATTCTCGTGCTTTGGTACAACACAGCCCCCAACCCTTGCAAGCTAGCATCAGTGTGCAGGACGTAAGGTTTTCTTGGATCGGCATAGGCCAGCACTGGAGCATGGGTAGTTGATATATGATCTCATGAAAGCAGTCTCAATCAGGAGTCCAGCCGGCCCCAAATACTCACCGGATGAAAATACACTCTTTCAGTCTTGAGGACGCTTGACTTTGGTATTTTTGTGGGTTGGGGATACCCTTGAGTAAGGTTAAGTAAAGCGCGGATCAATCTTGAATAGTCCTTGATGAAACTTCTACACAACCACAGAATCCTGGTGAATCTTGCAGTTCTTTAGATTTTGGCTCAGGCCAGGTAGTCAAGGCCTCAACTTTACTTGGGCTCGTCTCTATTCCCGGTGGATACTATGTGTCCACATACTTTACTGATGTTTGGAGAATTGACACCCTTATCAATGGACAGTTTAAGGCCAAAGTCCTCCAGTCGATCCAATACCTTAAATAATCTGCTCATGTTCCTCCAGTGAGCCAAACACAATAACATCATCTAGGTATACCAGGCACTCTAGTAAGTTCATGTCCCCCACTGCGCCCCATCAATCGTTGAAAAGTGGCTGAGGCACCTGAACTCCTTGAGGCATCCTCATGAATTTCAGAAGCCAAGCGGACAGATAAAGGCTGTCTTCTCACGGTCCTCTGGGGCTACCGGATCCAGGTACCCAGCGGAGATCCTAGCACAGAGAACCACTTGCCTCCGCTTAGGCAGTCCAAAGCATCCCGAATGCGGGGCACTGTGTACTGATCAGGATAACCGCCGTTTACAAAAGTATAATCCACGCATTAATCCTTACTGTCCCATTCTTTTTCCTCACTACCAATGGGGGAAGTATATGGCTTCTAGATTCTTGTATTACACCAACCCTCACTAACATCTCTTGCAGATGCCGTCTCACATCATCTATGTCAGCAAGGTGCCAGGCGTGAGACCTCTCTCACGAAATGGTCTTCGTCATGCAACCGGATATTGTGCCTCAGCTCCTTGCACCATCCTACATCCCATTCCTTTAAAGAAAACACCTGGTCTCTCTGGGCAAGCTTCTCACTGATCCTCACTTTCCATTCAGCTGGTTCCAGTGACTGAGATCTGGCGTTTGTTTTCTCAATTGGAACTGGAATACCAGTATACTGCCTGACTGTTATCATTTCCATGCCCTGGCTTCTTGGTGTTAAAATTGTTTCAGGCGAAACCCTTTAGGGTTCTGGTGATGGCTCATTCAGAGTGCAATTTGAAGTTTATTACATATTCAGTTTTGGGAGTTGCATATGGGGAAGCTTTGGGTCGATGGCTTTTAATTAGTTCTTATGTGTCAGTTGTCAGGTTTTAGCGGTTTCGAGCTTTCCTAGCATTTTTGCATGCCTGTTGGACTGGGAGATAACCACAGAGAGGCATGCTCGCCTAGCTAATATATGCCTGGGTGGTCTTGAGTTCGAGAAGGATCTCTATCAGTTTTATGCCACCCAGCTTTTGCAGGGGTATTTTGGAACTAGGGGTTGGTAACCCCTGAGGTAGTTACATATTCTTCTCTTTTCAGGGTCTTATTTTAGTTGTCACCTTGTTTCTCGTTTCTTGCTCTCAGCTCAGATTGGGGCTGTCCCTCAGTACTAGTTTTCCTTTGGCTCTGGTCTTGGTGCAGTTCTTCATTGGGGACAGGCACCTTTTAATTCTTAGTCTGGTGGCACGTGGCTACCTGTCACATTCACATCTCTGACTGCTTGTTTCATTTTCCTAGTCCCATTGGATCACTACCATGTGTCTATAGGCTTTGAAGCTCAGATCGCCTCTCTAGGTATTAAGGGCCTGTCAAAGTTGTTCGTGAAATTCATTTGTACCTAGAGATATGTGGGTGCTCATTAGCAGAGGATTTTTTCGGGGCAGGAGAGGGAGTAAATTACCCAGTGCTGTGCTAAATGTTGCTTGTGACAGAATGGGGGGTTGGGAGGGGGTGGGAGGTACAGGTTCTAGTTGGGGGGTTTGGGGTGTACAGGGGGTTTAAAGCTGGGCTTTTGATGGGGAGCTTAGGGTGGTGAGAGGGCCTTTCAGCAGCAACTGGCAGGGTCAGATCACACGTACTACATACCCTGAGCACAGGGCCGAATCTATTAAACCTAGTAGTCATTATTAGGTGGCCATGGAGGTGATTTTGCAACGTGGAGCGTTAAGGGCATCAGGAAAAAATCAAAACAATATCAGGTTCTTAAACACTTAAGCCTATTACGCTCACAGATAACTTTTTTACAGGAATCTCATTTATTAGAAGTGGAAGCTTCACAGTTGAGGAGACAACAGGTGGGGATGGTGTCATGAGGCTCAAGGCTCCACCAATAGTTGCGGGTCATGCTTATTATTAACAGGGCATTCCCATTGTCTCACACAAGTTATCAAGGACCCAGAGGGTAGGTTTGTTTTAGTTAAAGGCACTCTCTGGTCAGTCCCACTGCTATTGGGCAGTATATATATGGTCCAATGTGGATGATCCTGGGTACTTATGAGACTTGTAAACATAATCCTGCCTTTGCTTCCTATAAGGATTATTTTGGGAGGTGACTTAAATCAAGTCGTGAGATTCAAATCTTGACAGGTCAGGTAGTGGATGGGGGGTGGTTTTCTCCAGGTCAGAGGGCTTTAGAGACCTATTGGATCAATGCGGCTCTGTGATGTCTCATGCCTTTTATATCCGGACTCCAAGGAGTTCACCTACAGGTCATTAGCACATGGCTTGCAGTCCCTTGACTGATTACATTTTATTTCTCAGGCTCTCTTGCCTGGGGTCAGGACTTCATCGAGCCAACCTGGTCCTGTCTCCGACCATTCATTGGTGCTATGTAAACTGGCATTTCAGGATGTTTCAAAGACAGAAACAAGATGGAAACTTAATGACCAACTGCTTAAAGATTCTAAATATTGCAAACTCATAAGGGAACAAATTGAGGCCTTTTTCTTGTCCAACCCCTTAGACAGTGCAAAACTGGATATCATATGGGGGCCTTTAAGGCCTACATGAGAGGCATTCTTATTAGTATGGCGGTGACTAGGAAAAGGGCTAGGGAGAATGAATTATTATCATTACTATCCCAAATTCGGGTACTCGAAATTAATATTTCGCCAATACTCCAGAAGAAGACAGGAGGAAGCTCCTATTGCTAAGAGATAAATATTTAGAGTTGCCCGGGAAAAGGCAGAGTTAGCTATTATATGTACCAGAGCTGGTTACACTGATCAGGAGAGAAGGTGGGCGCTAATGGCACTCCAGATTGCCAAAAAGAATCTGCGAGATTCATCCCTCCAATTAGGTATCAGCTGGTGGTCTCTGAAAATATCTCCTACTGAAATAGTTCAAGAATTTGCTTTATATTACAAAACGCTGTACAGGGACATGGTGCAACCCCCCAGTTCTGAGAGTGTGGAGAAGTATCTGATGGACTCCCATTTGCCCTCCCTCCCAGCACATCACAAAGATTCTCTAGTTTCTTTTATATCACAGGAGCAAATTGCTGAGGTAATCAATGGCTTACCATCAGATAAAGCTCCCGGTCCTGATGGAGTCTCTTCCCTTTTCTATAAGACGTTCCGAGATCTCCTATTACCAGTACTTAATCGATTATTTCAACACATTCTTTCTGGGGCAGAGGTTGATTCTCACCTCTTTGAAGCCTTGACAGTACTTCTCCCCAAACCAGACAAAGATACAGAGCTTGTTCAAAGTTATAGACCTATATCTCTCCTAAATCAAGACATCAAAATTCTTTCAAATATTTTAGCTAATAGGCTATCTGTGGTACTCCTGAGTTAATAGGCATGAATCAGGTAGGATTTATGAAGGGCGCTCATCAGCGGACCACTTGCGATACATTATCTCACGTTTTCTCGGCTACCAGAGATGCGAGTTCCCTGCCAACCTGGTCTCTGGATGCCGAGAAGGCGTCGACTGGGTAAACTGGAGTTTTTGTTCAAGGTTTTGAGTGCCTTCAAATTCCCTCCAGTATTTATATGTTGGGTTGCTGCACTATATAAAACCCCTACAGCAAGAATCTCGGCAAACGGGTCTTTCTCTAACTCCTTCCCACTCCATTCAGGGACTAGGCAGGGCTGCCCCCTATCACCTCTGTTATTCAATTTATACTTGAAGACCCTCATTCAAAATATTCTCAAAAGCATCTCTACACAAGGCATTTGGGTTGGGTGCCATGAAATTAAAGTCACCGCATATGCAGATGATTCGTTGATATACCTGTCCCACCCGGTATCATGTATACCACCCCTACTGAACGAAATAGCTAGATTTAGTGAGCTATCCAATTATAAGCTGAATGCCAGTAAATCTTTATTTTTTCCATTAAACCACAAGGTATTCAAGAATGATATTAGTCCCCTAGGTTTATGTTGGACTCCCAGAGCATTTAGGTATCTGGGCATTAAGCTATCCCGTAACCCCTTAACATGGTTTAAGGATAACCTCGATTCTCTCGCGCAGTTTATCATTCACGACCTTGACTGATGGTCTAAACTCCCATATCATTATGGGCAGGATCAATATAATCAAGATGAATGTTTTCCTGTAATTTTTACCCCTTATCCCTTCTCAGTACTTTTATTCCTATATGCTGGTTTACAAAATTACATGGTATATTTACTAGATTTATCTGGGTTGACAAATATTCTCGTTTGGCCTACTATAAACTAGCTGCTCCAAAATTTGAGGGGGGCTGCGGATTCCCCACACGGCATTATGCTACTGGGCCAGTCACTTAGTAAAATGCGTGAGATGGGTATCCCTGGGCCCTGAAAAGGAACAACCGGTATGGCTTAGGATTGAATTAGATGCAATTAAAGCTAAAACCTGGACCCCCTAACCCTAATTTACCTTAAAATATCACAGGTACGGATAGCTGATTGTCCCACAGTAGGTATCTCATTAAGAGTATTCGCACAGTTATGTTCATTTCTTCATTATTCCTCTCAGACTGACTTAGCTCAGTCTATTTGGAACTCCCCATCTTTCACTATTAACAAGAAGCAGATTTCCAGTAAATGGTTGCCCCAATTGGGTGATGGAAAACTGTACTCCTTGGTGGATGGGGAGGGACACTGGCTGTCCCCAGGTGAAATTACTGAAAAATGTCTCATTCCAGTTTCATCTCACTTCAAAGTCATGCAGTTAAGACACCTACTCACAATAGCTTTGGGGAATATTCCCCCTTCCCAGACAGTGTCAGCCCGATACCTGAGATCTCCTTACTTACTGGATCTTCAGGCACTGTATCTAAATTATACAGAGTGTTGTTTCACAAAAACCTACTAGATTCTGGAACTTGCTCCTTCCTCAATACCTGTTGGATTGGCAGTCTCTTTGGAGATCTTGCCATAAATATGTTTCCCAGGACAGGTTGCGACTCATGCAATACCATATATTACATAGTATGTATTGTACCGGGACCGGTCCTTTTTAATGTCTTTATAAGTGACATTGCAGAGGAACTGGAAGGAAAAGTAAATCTCTTTGCAGATGACACAGCACGAAATCCTTGCTAATCTTCAAACAGAAAAGGCGATTGCAAGCCTTCATAAGAGACTTGCAGTTCACAACAAAATATGGGATCCCCTCCACTCCTTACTCTCACTGTCTCATTTGTGAATATGTCTTACCTCAATCTTTCTCACAGGCCCTCTGGAAGGAGCATTGCACTTGGGGGTTATATGGAGAAGTTGCTGCTGCAAGAGAGGGGGACAGGCGGAGGGGCGGGTTGGGCAGTTTTATCTTCATCAGGTCATTTTGTTTTGTTGTAACTGCCCATAATAATGGGAAATGTATCAATAAAGTTTAAATTGAAACAAAAACAAACAAAAAAAAAAAGAAAGCTTGCAGGGCCAGAAAAACTGCCCTTAGGTCTAGGAGATTGATATGGAGAAGGGATTCCTGAGGGGACCACAGTCTCTGGGCAGTGAGGGCCTCCAGATGGGCTCCCCAGCCCAGAAGGGAAGCATCCATGGTAAGGACCACTGAATGAGACTGAGTGGCAAATGGCACCCATGCCTTACATTGTCCTGATCCTGACACCACTGAAGGGCTTGGATCAGGGTCCGAGTCACTGGAATCAGTTTGGTAAGGGAGTCCTTCCTTTGGGACCAAAAGGCCCTCAGATGGAACTGAATGTCCCTCATCTGAAATCTTGCCCCTTGGACCACTGCTGTAGAAGCTGTCATGTGGCCCAAGAGCTGGAGAAAATGCCTTGCTGGTCGAGACACCTGAAGGCTGAAGGAAGAAGCCACTTCTTTAAGAACTCTTGCCCTTACCAGGAGAAGAAAGGCTCTTGCTTTGACAGTATCCAGCTCTGCCCCAATAAAGGTAAGGAGCTGTACTGGCTCGAGAACTGACTTGGGAAGGTTGAAAAGAAATCCTAGAGAAGTGAGCACTTGCTTGGTCACTTGCAGGTCTGACTTGACTTGGTCTGGAGACTGGCCCACTATGAGTCAGTCATCCAGATATGGAAAAATGGAAATCTTTTGCCTTCTTAAAAAAGCAACAACTACTGCTAGGCACTTTGTGAAAACCCTTGGGGCTGATGTTAGACCAAAGGGCATTGCTTTGAACTGATAGAGGCCTGAGGGCAACTCAAACCTGAGGTATCTTCTGTGGGAGCACCTGATGAGAATGTGAAAATAGGCATCTTTGAGGTCCAGGGAGGCAAGCCAGTCCCCTGACCTTAGAGGGAATAATTATTCCCAGAGTTACCATCTTGAACTTTGGTTTTAAAAGATGTTTGTTGAGGTATCTTAGGTCTAGGATGGGCCGCCACTCCCCTGTCTTTTTTGGGGGTAAGGAAGTACCTGGAGTACAGACCTTTGCCCCTGTGTAGAGTAGGAACTCTCTCTATGGCTCTTAAGGCCAGAAGAGATTAAACCTCTGCCTCTAGGGCAAGGGTTTCTGAGAGACCTGCAGGTGGAAAAGATCTGGATCTCATCTTCAGAAATTTTTTGAAGCTAAGAACCAGTCCCTTGCTTACTACTTCCAGGACCCACTTGTTTGAGGTCACAGACATCCAGTCCTGGACAAAGTAAGCCAGCCTGCCCCCTACTGGAATAGGAGAGTCGACCCGGGCAGACCCATCAGGGTGTCTGCTTGGCAGGGGCCTTAGGCTGAGGAGTAGATGCAGCCCTGCTCATCCCCCTTCTGCCTCTCCCTCTGAAGAACCCCCTCTGTGAAAAGGGAGAAGAGGCCTGTGCTTGGTAAAAAAGGCCTATGAAAAGGCCTGCCCCTGCCCCTAGATTGCTGCCTTTGAGGAGTTGCTTGCCTCTCCTCTGCCTAAGCACACCTATAAGTGGTCCTGTACTCATCCATTTTCTTCATGTAATTCTCTGTCTGCTCCCCAAACAGAGAATTACCCACTACAGGAAAATCCATGGCCTTAGCCTGGGTGTACTGTGAAAGGCTAGTACATCTGAGCCAAGCCATTCTCCGAAGAGCCACAGATGTAGCCATGACTCTTGATGACACATCATTGGAGTCCACAGCAGCATGAAATGAAAGTTACGTACCTTCCATAATTCTTGATCTTCTCTTGTATCTTCACCATTCATTACTGCTTGGGTTAGTGCCGGAGCGCACCCTACAGGAGTTTTTTTTTTTTTTGAGTCGGCTCAGCGGCGCCACCCAGGCTACGACATACTGCGTCATGATGGCGGGGCGGCCGTTCGTGCCTGGACCTCCTCTATCTCAGTTCTGGTAGCCGGAGAGGCGAAAATAAAGGGTAAGAAAAAGGGAAAGCGAGGCAAGAGAGCCGAGGGACAGAAAAAGGAAAGGATATAAACTGAAAAAGGTATCAGCCGGTAGAGAATAGACAGAGGAGAGAGAATTCCTACCCTAAGGGACCGCAAGGGCCTCCTTTCCGGGGTGGCTCTAGGGGAGGAACAGACAGAGAGGGAAAGAGAAAGAAGAAGAAGAAGAAGAAAAAGAGGCATGTTGAGAGGGAGAACAGTGCCCATCGAGCATTGGTTGAGAGGCTTATAGGCTCAAGACTAACAAGGGAGCAAGAATCCCAGTTGCTAGGACTGAGGGGAGGTTCAACCGAACCACCTGAACAGATTCGAATGAGGGCAACATCTCTGAACTCTCAACATGCCAAGTCCCTACATCCTAGCTGAGGGCTCCTAGACTGCCGGGGCAGAACCTGTTCCGGGAAGAGCGCCCACCCAGAAAGGGGACTAAGACCCTTAGCACCTTGTTAAGTGCTAACACAGCAGTGTATGGGAAAGATCATGCCTTTTCAAAGGCAGCTTTGTATGAAAGATAGAGTGGAACTCAATCAGACTCCCTAAGGCAAGGCAAGCAGACGCTCAAAGCTGACAAGTTCAATCAGCAGCTAGAATGAGCTCAAAAATAATACCTGCCAGATTCTAAATTTTGCTGAGGCGAGTCAGAGCACGGTCTCTTAGCTGTGAAACTGCACAACCTGAAGAAGGTATGTAGGTCGCACCCTAAGGGCGGTCAGAAAGAGTTCCCTCAGAATAAGAGAAAAGTACAACTGTGCTCATTCCTCTTTACCTTGAGGAAAAAAGGAACCATTCATTAAGAATGGGAACAGAAAAAAATTTTTTGTTTTTTGGCATAAAGGCCAAAGGAAAGAAGAGGAACAAGACGGGAGGGGGAGACACCACAGAAGGAGGCCACTGAGGGGAAGGTGGGCGGGTATCAGTAATGAATGGTGAAGATACAAGAGAAGATCAAGAATTATGGTAGGTACGTAATTTTCATATCTTCCCTTGTCAATCTTCACCATTCATTACTGCTTGCGTAAGTACCAAGCCCCCAAAAAAGGGGGGGTAGAACCCTGAGGGAACAAGACCCCCAGCCTCCTGCTGGTGAGAAACAGAAGGGGAAGACCCTGGGCTAATCTAGAGAGAAGCCTATGGGGGAGAAGAGCTAGGAGGTGACCCCCGAGGACGGGGAGACGGAGGAAGCCCCTGCAGTAATCTCCTAGCTCTGGAGGAAAAGAGACAGGTCCCCCGGAAAGCGGAGCGAATCACCCTACGCCAGGCCAGGGTGACAACCTTGATAGACGAAGCCATGCCGTCCACCTAATGCAGATCGCTGTCCCCGCAAGCCTGGAAGCCACCTCATTGGCGTCATAAGATGCTCTTGCTTTGTGTCTTGCCAGCTCCAGGCCTACAGCAGAGAGGGCAATAGCTTGTCTGGTTTGCTCCGTATCAGGCACTGATGCTAAGATCTGAGAGAGTGTCAACCACAAATGCTTACTGTAGGCAGCGTGATGAGCCTGATGAGATGCAATGCAAGCCATCACACGAGAGGAAGAGAACACTCTTTGCCCCCACCTGTCGAATTGTAGGGAATCCGAGTCCGGTGGACGGTCATGCGCCAGGCGACGGCGCCCAGAGGGAGTCTCTAGGTATACCAAACCTGAGGGCGGGTTGGGGAGAGTACTCCAGGGATTCCAAAGGGGCACAATACCTTCATCGGCAGTCTGCCAGGGCTGGAGAAGGGGCGGCTGGCGACTGCCAGGAACGGATAGACACCTCCTGGAAGGGGATAGGCCAGGAAGGTACCACCAGGTGCTGGGCACTGAATTCGCCAAGGAATTCACGCGGCTCCGATTCAGTATTGTCTCGCCTAACGTAGGAGATTCAAAGATCCCTCACCATCCTCGAAAGGAATCGCTGATATTCAGTGAAATCAGCATCGGAGGAGATATGAGCAGAGGGTTCCTCTCCCTCAGAGGAGGGAGACGAGGATGATGGAGAGCTCGAGTGTCCAGAAGATTCTTGCGGCGGTGGGGATAGGCAAAAGACCCGCTCATTTATACACCTGACATATGAGGGGAAGGCAGCCACAGAACCTCTGAACTGCTCCCAGGATAACGGCCCCGTAGGACCGACATGGCCTGGAAGAGCGGGGGTTGGCTGCAGAGGAACAGGAGATGGGCACCTACGAAGAGGCAACTGTCCTCTGCTAAGGCTCTGAAATCCGGAGAACGGAGCCCGAGCTGGCGGGATCCCGGACAACAGACCAGGTCGCAAAATGGAACCCTGGGGATGCGAACCTTGGAAGAGCCCAGAAGGGGATCCTCCCCTGTGACGAATCTGGGACTGCTTGGATCCGGAAGGGCAGCCCGCAGCAACGCCACCGGAGGGACCCCGGGGTCCAAGAGGGAAAGGCGGGGCCCAGCGCTATGGCTCCTAGCCGCCCCCTGAGGGGTGGCCAACAGAGACCGCGACACCTGCACCCTGCCACTCAACCCCTCGGACTCCAAGAGGGCCCTCCTCCTCGACCCCAGCGTTCTTCCACCCCGAGTGGCTGCAACAGCACCAGGGAGGGTAGCTGCCACGAGCCCCCCAGGAGGGAGAGCCACTCCCTCTGCCCCCACTCCATCGCCCCTCAGGGACCCAGGACCACCCCTAGCCCGAGGGCCTTCAGGGGAGGACAGCAGCGGGGACAGCGGAAGAGGTCCACTGGGCTGCCTAGCACCACGTGCCACTGGGGACCCAAACTCCGAAGAGTCAGGTTGCCAGGACGGGGCCACGTCTGAGTCATCGGCCTCTGAAGAGGAAGAGACCAGCTGGACCACAATACTAGCAACCCCGGGGTTCCCGGTGAAACGGCGCTGCAAACGACACTGGTGCCAGAGGTGGCATCGGACGACCTCAGCCCACCCACACCCGCTAAGCCCGGTCCTGGCTCCCCACCACCGGTGCCGCTAGGCCCATGGCGCTGGAACCCAACCTGTGCCGCCAGGAGAGCGTAACCCCTCAGGCCAGGAGCGCCACACTAACGGTGTTGCCTCGATCACCGACGCCGCTAGCGGCGCTGGGATCTGAAACAGCGCAGGAGGGAGGCGTCAAGGGTCCACCGGTGCCGGGCCCAGCAGGAGTGGGCCTCGACACTGGGGGGGTCTGCACCTCCGAGGAGGTGATTGCCAAGGCGGTGTCTCCACCGCGGCCCTGGGAGGGACCACGACGTTCCTCCGACACCGCAAAAGAAGCTTCCTCTTCGGCAAGAGAAGAAGAGGAAGCCTCCTCCTCCATGGACTGTATAGGCCTGGGAGGGGACCCGGAGGAAGGGCCTAGAGACCTTACCTGGGAATCCCGGGAGCGACGCCATCCCCCGAAGATCGGAGGGGCCTTGCCGATCTTGAACACGCGGACTTTGAGGACACGACGGTCCATGGAGAAACAGGCGTCGCACGCGTCCATATCGTGGTTGGGTCTCAGGCAACGAAGACTGACATAATGCCGATCCGTGACGGAGAAATGCCAGCCACAGGAGCACCGATGCATAGGGGCACGGCCCGCCTTCGGTTTACATTTTGCTCCTGAACCTGACATGATGCGAACTAAATAAGGACAAAAACAGCAACAAAGCACTTGGCGCCTACGACAGAAATAAAGAACAGTCTTACGGAGACGCAGGCGAGCAAGTACCACTGGAGAAAGCGAGAGTCTTGTGATGCAGAAAAGCTTCAACATCAGCAGCAGGTGTAGTCTCAACGGATGGGAGAAACAGAACTGAGATAGAGGAGGAGTCTGCGGCACCTAACAGCACGCCCCTTGCGCATGACTGAAGCGACGCCGCTACTGGGCGGCGCTGAGCAGACTCCAAAAAAAAAACCTCCTCAGAGGGTGCACCTCCGGCACTAACCCAGCAGTAATGAATGGTGAAGATTGACAAGGGAAGATATTGTACTTTTGATGCCTCAATCCTATCAGCAGCCACCTCCTTCAGTTCCTTCGCTAGCTGGGGGAGGCCTGTTTAGCCAGTGCCAGTACAGTGTCCCACCTGGACATCTGGTACCTGGCTATGTAGGCCATATAATTTGCCTGCCTGAGTCCCAAGGAAGATGCCATGTACTGCTTTTTTGCCATGGTATCAATCTTCCTGGAGTCTTTGTGTTGTCATGAAGCCAAGGGAATGTTTGCCTTGTCACAGGCAGCAGCATGCACTACCCCAACATGGCTGCATTGCTGGTATAAAAACTCCATATCTGAGCCTGATAGTGTGCACCTCTTGTCCATCCTTCTGTCAACAAGGGGTCCCAGAATTGGGAGACTTCAGGATTTACTGTGTCTGTTTCCCAAAGGATTTGTGAAGGGGAATAGACAGTCTCCTGGACTCTGGGATGTTCATCATTTCCACATAATCAGACTCCTCTTGATCCTCCACTGCCTCCTCCATAGGAAGCTGGAGGGTTTCAGACACTTTTCTGTAAAAGAGATAGTGGGGAGGGGACTCAGAAAGCCTAGGAGGGGAAACACCAGAAGGTCTGTCTGAGGAGATGTCCGGTTCCACAGGCACATCCACACTTTCACCATCATCACCATCATCTTCAAATTCCCCCTCCTCCTCAAACTCCGGTTCATAAAATTCTTCAGGGGTATAATCTTGAACCGGGGGAACTGACCGAACCGAACCCCTGCGAAAAAGTGCTGGATGGGTCGGAACGTGGCGATTCTACAATTGAATCGCTCTGGCTGATTCTTCGGCAGTGGAACATGAACCTCTGGATCGGACCTGTCGATTTTTCTTTATGCGTTTCTTTTTGTAGGAACTGACCCTCAGGAATGGCTTCCTCTTGCCAAGAAGTATGGCCTGGTCAGAGGGCACTCCTTCTGATTCGTTCAGAACTGAACCGGGCTGGCCATCCGGGTCAGCAGACTTCTCGGCTTCCTTTTCCCTCAGTCTACCTAATCTCTTTTCAAGGGTAGATTTACGAAAATTTTTTTACAAATTTGGCTGTCTGTATCGAGGTGTTCAAACCCCAGACAATAAACGCAGGTGGTGTGGGGGTCGGCCTTAGCAAAGACCTCCCCACACTCACTGCAGTGTTGAAACCCAGTGGGCCCAGTTTTTTTCTTGGGCTTCTCAGATGTGGCCAACCTAACCAAACTTACCCTTTTTATGGCAACCACCAGGCAAGACTCCCTTATCGGTTCCTAACCATGTCACGGGTGTTGGAAAAAAAATGTTCAAAACACATTTTTTTTTTTTAGAACCGATAAGAACCGGTAACCACACCCTAAAGTAAAACACAAGGATTCAATACAAATGATCGCCCAGCCAAACCAATCTAACACTTTTACACTTCACACAGAAAATCAGAACAAAACCTATCTAGTACTCATGGTACCACAGACAGAGACTAAACCGACTATGTGGAAATAAATTCGGTAAAAAACGATAACTTAAACCTTTAACTTAAGACTTTAACCGACTTTTGAGCCGAGCTAAAGGAGAAATCTCTGGAGTGACTGTTCAGTGAGGCAGAGTAAAGAATCTGACGGTTGGATTTCAAAGGGAAACAGACAGAGACCTCAACCGAGCTCGAGCTCAGCATTCTATGCTCTGCATTGAAAGTTTAATCTTTTGTTCTCCAGCGCAGTTTAAAGGCTGAGGCTAACTGCAATAGTCAGAATACAGCAAGACTTTGTTTCTAGGGTCTGAAGCTCTTTAAAGTCTGGTTTTTAAGGGACTTACAGATGGGAATCGAAAGTCCTTGGGAAACAGGGAGATCCATCATCTCCTTGGAATCCTCATCATCATCATCCTCCTGCCTGGCTTCCTGTACAGAGAACTGCAGGATCTCAGCCACCTGCCTCATAAAAGCAAAATGGGAGTTGGCCTCAGAGACAGGCCTGGGAGGGGACTCATACTGGGGATGGTCAGGGGAGACCTCAGGGTCAATGGGTTCCCTTTCATCCTTCTCCTCCTCCTCATCACATTCTTCAGAAAAATAATACTCCTCAGGATCAATGGATCATGAGGGAGTTGAACCGGTATCTGGAACTGTTGGCTGCCCAGACGGTTCCTACGATGGTTCGCCAAACCCAGATTGCAAAGACTACACAATCCAAATGGCCTTTGCAATGTCCCCTTCGGTTGGAACCAGGACCGAGTGCTTGTGTGATTCTGAACCAGAGTGTTTGGCTTTCTTCGACGGTGCGGTTCAGAAACCAACTCCGAATGTCTTTTACCCATCATCGGTTCACCCTGGCTTGAGGGATCGGTTGTCGGATCTGATGGTTCGGCAGAACCGGAACGGCCCTCAGCAGTCTTTTCCATCCTTTCCTTCAGTTTACTAGGTTTCCGTCTAAAGTAGACTGAGGGAAATGTTTGCAAGTATCACAGTCTGCTTGCAAGTGGTCGAAACCCAGGCAATACAGACAGACCAAGTGTGGATCAGCTTTAGCAAATTGCTCCCCGCACTTGGTACAATGCTGAAACCCAGTGGGACCGGTTTTTCTCTTGGGTTTCTGTGACATAACCCTGAAATTTAGAGCTTAACCCAGTGGCTTAGTTAGGCCGGTTAAAATCAAATAGCTATTTTTTCCGAAACGGCTTAGTTAGGCCTGGATAAAGAAATTAAGTTAGAAAAGAAAAATTACCCCTGAAGGCTTAGTTAGGCTGGGTAATAGAGAACAAAGTCCTACACTGGCCAACGGTTTAGCGTCAGCCAAATAACCGAGAAAATCCTCAGTTCTGGTTAGAACTTCGAACTGGGTCTCAAAACACAATTTAAATTATACAGAAAAAGGAGGAAAAAGTAGTTTGGTCCCCTCACGGTCATGGAACTGATTAGAAACCGAACACTTACCCAACCTAGGAATGTAAACTATACCGAAGACAGCGGTTTGAGAACGTGTAAAACAAAAATAAGAAAACAGCTGTCAAATTAACCAACGAGACTCAGCTTGACTGAAGGTAACGAGGATAAATCTCTGAGGCATCTTCACAGGTGAGCAGAGTAAAGAATCCAATCAGTTACTAGAACGTACCGAGGACTGTGGTTTGAAAACCGAGCTCGAGCTCAACGTTCTATACATTTGCACAGAGTTTAACTCCTTGCTTTCCAGGGTAGTTGAACCGGTCAATCTAACTGCATATTGTCAGAATACAGCAAGACTTCATGTTGTTTGAAATGACTGCTCTCATTTCCAAAACATTAATGTGGAGATGAATTCCATCTGAGTCCATACTCCCTTGGTATGATGGCCCTGACAGTGCGCACCCCACCCCCACCCAGGAGAGACACACCTGTTGAGAAGTTATCTAAGACTCTGGTGGAGTGAAGAGAGACCTAGAAGAAGGATGTTCTCCTGCATCCACCACTCTAGTGACCAATGGAGAGGTTCCGTCACTTTGATGGGGTAAGATGGAGGATGCGTGGTCGGTGACCACTGAAAATCCACTGAGTAGTCCTCATGGGTAGCCATGCAAAAAAAAAAACAAGAGTGCACAATGGAACAGCTCCGGATCTCTGTAGAGGGTTGCTGACCCCCAAAGAAATAGTTCGAAACAGCAGAGCACTCACCAACTACCTGCTCACTTTAAAACAACCGAAGACTAACTTTCAAAGTTGCAAATTCTTAAACTTTAATGATTTATTACTTTACAAAATGTCAATGTTGTCCATGGCTATGGTGGGATTTGAATGAGTGATAAAAACTGTCAGAGGTACTGTGATGATTGAAGCAGCCATGAGGCCTAGCATTTGCTGCATGGAGTGAGCCCACACTGAGTCACTGTGCATGATGAAATGCACCATCTGAACAATGGCCTTCTGTCTGTCTTCCAGGAGGAAGGCTCTCACCTTGCTGGTGTCCAAAAGAGCTCCTATGAAGAGGAGTTGCTATGAGGGCTGCAGCTGCAACTTCCTGAGATTTAGTAGCCCCTCCCCATGGAGGTTAGGTACTGAGTTGCTGTGTTCACTTCCTCCTCCATACCTCGTCTGGATGGACTTGCAAGAGCCAGTCATCCGGGTATGCAAATATCTGGAGCAGCGAGCTTTCAAGGTTCGCTGAGAGAACTGCAGAAGCACTCTGTAAGACTCGCGGCACGAGGATAGCCAAAGGGTAGGACTCTGAACTGATAGTGCTGACTCAAAGCCACAAATCAAGGAGTCGAAGGAACTTGTAGTGGTTTGGGTGTACTGCAATGTGCTGGCATGCGTCCTGCATGTCCATGGATGCCAACCAGTCCTGGGGCTTAGAAGTGGAAGAAGGGTTCCCAGGGAAACCATGTTGAACTTTTCACGGTACAGAAACTTGCTTAGTTTTCTGAGGTCGAGGATGGGGTGCATGCCCCTTGTCCTTTTCAGGACTACAAAGTAATGAGAGTAGAAGCCTGTGTTGTATTCTGCACGAGGTACTACTTCCACTGCCCTGTTTCTCAGAATGTCTGCAATCTCTGAACTGAGGAGGTCTGACTTGGTAGCCGATAAGATGGGTTATCTCTTGAGCGGACAATCCAGGGGATTTCTGAAAAGGTCAGTAACTATCCCTCCCAAATGATCCTCAGGACCCATTTGTCCATGGTGATGGTGTTCCACTGAATGCAAAAATGAGATAGACAACCTCCCTCTGGAGAGGAGACGAGAGATCACCTTGGAAAGCTGAGACAGTGCCGGAGCTGGGAATTCAGAGGGTGACACTGGGAGTTTTCAGGGTTTGTGCCTTTTGTTGCATTTTTTTTTTTTTTTTTCTGGCTGAGGAAGGCTGATGCTTGGCTGGACCTCCTCTACCCACCTACAAAGGGCTGCCTGTTTGAAAAACTGACAGCCTCTTCCTCTCTGAGGGTGTGAGGGGTCTGATCTAGCACAGTGGATAGCTGTTCTAGTCTTCTGAGAGGCCTCGAGAGACAGCTCTATCTGTTGAGCAAACAGGTAGATGCAATCAAAAGGGATATTTATAATTTCTTACTGGACATCAGAGGACAATCCTGAGGTCCGCAGCCAAGAATGCCTCCTTATGCAGATTTCAGCAATGGCAGCATGAGAAGCAGTGTCAAATGCATCCATGGCTGCCTTTAGCCAGTGACTGTTGGACTCTATGCCATGAGTTACAGTTTGAAAAAGTCTTTGCTTAGTACATGAACATATGAAAACACCAGCAGAAACAAGCCTCACAGTCTATTGCATCTGCTCGATTGTGCAGCTAGCCCTTCAACTTGCAGCTACCCCACCCACCTCCCTCCTCATAATTACCCCCCACTCTGTCCCTTCCCTCTTAAAACCGCCTACTGTGCTACAGGCTACTACCTCCTCCGCAGAGAGTATTCCACTTATCCACCACCCTCTTAGGGAAATAATGTCTCCTGATGTCCCTCCTAAATCTTCCCCCTCCAATGTCATCTGGTGCCCCCCTCATGACCTTCCCACTTCTAATCTGGAAAATCCCTTCAGTACTAGTCTTGTTAATAACCTTTAAGTACTTAAAAGGAATACATGTTAAATTCACCCAGCCTCTCCTTGTAGGAGTATCCTTCTAATCCCTGGATCATCTTTGTCACCCAATGCCGTACACCCTCCACCAATCTGATGTCCTTCTAGGAATGGGCGCCAGTACTGCACGCAGCATTCCAGGTACAACCTGACCAGCAACCTGTAGAGGGGCAGGATCAACTCCCTATTTCTGGAGGAAATTTCCCTTGCTACACCCCCCCCCCCAGCATTCTGTTGGCTTTTGCTGCCACCTTCCTGCAGTGAGCTGAGTTGTTCATATTCCCCATTATGAGAGCCCCTAGATCCTTTTACTCCTTGGTGCAGTCCAGCTGTACTCCCTCCAGCTGATAGCTCCTTCTCTGGTTGTTAGCCCCGAAGTGCAAGATCTTGCACTTTTTCATGTTAAACCCCAACTTCCATGCATCCGACCACTCCTGTAGTTTGGTCAGGTCCTCCTGTAGCCCCCTCCACCCTTCAGTGTCATCTACCACAGCTCCCATCTTTGAGTCATCTGCGAAGAGACTGATCTTATTCCGGACCCCACAAGAGATATCAGCTATGAATATCTCGAACAACACCGGTCCTAGTACTAATTCCTGTGGCACCCTGCTCATCACATCCCTCGGTGATGAGAGTTCCCCCCACCACCCTTTGCTGCCTTCCTTTCAGCCAACTGGTGATCCAAATTACCATCTTTGTTCCCACTCCTATATATATTCCAGCTTCCAGCCCAGCCTCCCATATGGCATGGCATCAAAGGCTTTGCTGAAATTCAAATACAGGACATCCACCACATAGCCTCTGTCCAGTTCCCTTGTCACCCAGTTGTAATACTCAATCAGGTTTGTCTGGCAGGATCTTCCTGAGACAAACCTGTACTGCTGATCATCCTGGAGACCACTGATCTCCAAAAAGGTCACCAGCCTCTCTTTTAGATCAACTTCATGAGTTTTCCCACAATTGATGTGAGGCTTACTGGTCTGTAGTTGCCTAGTTCGTCCTTAGGTCCAATTTTGTGAATGGGTACCACATGTGCCATCCTCCAGTCCTGTGGTACACATCCAGTGTCCAAGGAGGTATTGAACAGGTCAACCAGTAGTCCTGCCAGGATCTCCACTAGTTCCTTAGGTACCCTAGAGTGAATGCCGTCTGGACCCTGTGCCTTATCACCCCTCAGAGCCCTTAATCCTTTCAGCACCATATCCTCTGTAATCCCTAGATAAGTCACCTCCTCCTTCCCCTGCTCACTCTTCCTTTCCCAGGTGGTATCTGCCACCCTTTCTCCTTCATGAACACAGAGAAGAAGCGATCATTCAGTGCCTCTGCCTGGTCCTACCTCTTCTCCACCCAGCCCCCTTCCTTCCTAATACTCACAATCTGATCTTTATTTTTCCATCTTTCACTGATGTATCTGAAGAAGTCCTTTTTTCCGCTCTTAATGCCTTGCACCAGTCTCAGTTCCCTGGAAGCCTTGGCCACTCTGACCAGCCTGGTAACCTCCCTGGATGTCTTCATATACACCTCCCTGTTATCCCACCATCCCTGTTTCTTGAGTCTCCAAAATGCCTTTTTTTTTTTTAGTTACTATTTTTCTCCTTTTTGTTGCCAAGGTCTCTGCCTCAGGAGGGAGTCCCAAGCCCCATCCCCCAGCATCCACCAGCCGGCATTGACCATTACCCCCAGGCCTTACCCCCTGGTAGGGCCAGTGGGTTCCCAACCCCTGCTGGAGACCGGATCCAGTGTGGCCAGGAGCAGGGCCTGCAAGGTGCCATCTGTCATGTGCCGCTGCAACATTTTCTCCTCTTGTTTTCTCCCTGGAGATGAGGCGTGCCATGGCGCCTGACAGAAGGAGCGCGGACGTGTCCGCACGTGCTCCTCCAGTCACTTGCCCCATCTCTGCCCCCTTCTGCAGCATTGGCGCACTGCCCCCCAGTCTCCGCTAGGGGTCAGTTGAACTCCGACCACTGGCGTCCCTCCTCCCCGGAGAAGGATAGCAGTCCCTCAGTTCCTCGATCCTTCTCCTCCCCTACCAACCCCTGGCGGCCCGTACTCGTTCCCAAACACGGGTCACTGGTGTAGTGCGAGGTAAGGCATCCAGCGCCTCAGCCCTCAGTGTCACCGGGCCAGCCAAAATGCCTTTTGGGGCCTCACCACATCCTGAGACGTCCTGCATCAGTCAGCTGTGTTTTCGTTCTTCCCTTCTTACTCCTTTTCTTGTACATGTCCCAGTAACCTCTACCAGCCCTTTCTTAATAATATACCATTTTTTGCTAGCATCCATGTGTGGCTGAATTTCCCCAGATGCCTGCCCCAAATTTTCCCCATCCTTTTAAAGTCCGCCCCTTAAAGTCTATCACTTTGGTACCCGTACCTCCTGCTTCCCTGCCCATGTTGAGCATGAACCATGTTGAGCATGAGTGGTCACTCCCAGTCAGAGGGTCCTCCACCTCCAGATCCCTTACAGCCTCCCCATTTGACAAAACCAAGTCCTGAGTCCTATCCACTGTAGTTGGCTCACTGACTAACTGCACCAGGAAGCTGTCCTGAAATGCCTCTAATAAGACTTGCTCCCTTGCACTTTTGGTGGTTGGGGTGCTCCACTCCTCCACTGTTAGGCTCAAGTCCTCCACCACCACAGTGTTCCCTTTACTACAGACCCTTCTGATTTGCTCAGTTAACTATCCAGAGCATTCCCTTGGGCTGGTGGCCTGTAAACCACCCGCATCGTCAGTGTCCTTCTTTTTGAGTCTTGAAGCTGCAACCATAGGGCCTCTGTTCTGCCTTCCTCCCCCTCCTCCTTTATGCACCTTATCCCCTCCCATACATATATTGCCATGCACCTTCCCTTCCCTTAGCCTTATCCTTCCTGAATATTCTATACCCTGGGATCATCAAATCCCATTCCTGGTACTGGGTGGCCCACATTTTCATGATGGCATAATGTCCACCCTCTCTATTGCCTAGAGGAGCCTGTAATTCTGCTGATTTGTTACCAAGGCTTCTTACATTCAGTGAGACCACTCTTCAACCTGTCCATGCCCCCTTCCCTCTCTGAATTACTGCCCTCATAATCCCCCACCATGCCACTGTTCCATGTTCCTCCCTGCTAGCCTGTGGGGTAAGCTTGTTTGGCTCCCCTGTCTGGGATCCCTGCCCACCATCTGTCCACTCGCCACCACCCCTACCTAATTTAAATCCACCTTCATTGCTATGTATTCCCCTACTCTCTGCTTTAATACCCCCCTTCCCCTCTCTGCTCATATGTAGCCTATCCCGTGCATAAAGTTAATTGCTGTCCCAGATTCTGTTCCAGCCCCCCATCAACCCATATCCTCAGATCAACACCATTCCCTCAGCCAGGTGTTGAACTCCCCAAACCTTGCTTTCCTCACCGTACTAACGCAAGGTAGTGGGAGAACCTCTGAAAAGGCCACCAATTCTCCTAGTTCCACACACAGCCTGCCCAATTTTTCAAACCTCTCCCTCACTACTTCCACTGTCTCCCCTGCCAGGTCATTCGCACCCATGTGCACCACGAGATGTGGTTCCCTCCTAACCCTCCTAGCACCCTTTAGAATTGACTGCCCTGCCCTGCCTGCAGTTAAGCCAGGTATGGGCTCCATCCAGATGCGACTATGCCATTCCTCCTTGCTGCCTCATCTAATCCCTTTAGGTATGGAGTCCCCCAGCACTAACACCCCTTCCTCTCCAGTCCTCATCTCCCTGCCTCCCACCCTTTTACCTTGGTATCTACTGCAAGAGTCCACCCCAGATGAAACCCTGCCCTTCCCTCCTGTGGTTCCCCCCTCCACCCCAGACCTATCCCCACTCCCCCTTACTGTTCCCTCACCCTCCTCCCCATCCTTCCCCACCACCCTGGTCTCTCCATCCGTTAAGTCCTCTAGTTCTCTGCTCTAGCATAGTTCCTCTCACGTTTACCCCTTCTCCTTTCATCCAATCTTCCAGCTGTACCCTTACCCTACTGCAATCCTCTGCTTGACTACTGATCCTTGCATTCCTCCCTGCTCCCCTTACCTACTACCCCTCTGGAGATCCTCACCCTCCCTCCTCCTCCTCCAGTGTCACCAGCACCATAAACCTGTTACCTGCCCTTTCTACCATTCTGGGTGTGGGTGCCTTCTTCCTGCCCTTACTCCTCACCTCCCATGCTAGGCCACCTATTTGTACTGCTTCTGCCCCCCCGTCCCCCCAAAAGTACAGTTACATAAGAACTTACCGTAACAGTAGATCTTCGAGTGAGGCTCTTGCAGTAGGTAATTACATATAGGACTGACGTCGGCCAGCGGCAGAACCCCACGGAAAAATTTCTAGCTAGCAGTCCCTGGGGAGGACACTTCCAGATCAGGTGACGGTGTCTGAGACATCAGTATAAAGGGTGGTCCTTGGACTGCGCCTTTCAATTCTTTCCACCACAGGCCAGGAAGGCCCGGACGAGAGAGAAGCGGATGTTTCCATTCCTGGAAAAGATGCTGAAAAAGCCTAGGGGGATGGAGGGCAGGAAGGTATTACATAGAAACATAGAAACACAGAAACATAGACTTTGACGGCAGATAAGGACCGCTAGGCCCATCTAGTCTGCCCATTTCCCTACCTACAGGATAGGCTGCAGATCCTATTTAACCAACAGCCTATATCTTCCTGCCCCACAAGAATTGCCTTATGTCTGTCCCATGCATTCTTGAATTCTCCCACAGTTTTAGACTCCACAACTTCCTCAGGAAGGCTGTTCCATGCATCCACTACCCTCTCTGTGAAATAATACTTCCTCACATTGCTCCTGAACCGCTCCTTCTATCTTTAAATTGTGTCCCCTTGTTCTTGCAAGTCTCTTTTCTGAAAGATGCTACCCTCTTGGATTTTGTTGATTCCTTGAGGTACTTGAAAGTTTCTATCATGTCCCCTCTCCCTTCTTTCCTCAAGGGATACATATTAAGCTCCTTTAGTCTCTCCTCATACGGCTCTCTTGCAGACCCTGCACCATTTTAGTTGCCCTCCTCTGGACTGCCTCTATCCTGTCTATGTCCTTGCGGAGATGGGGTCTCCAGAACTGGACACAGTATTCCAGATGGGGTCTCACCAACTGTCTGTACAGAGGGATAACAACTTCCTGTTTTCTGCTGCTGATGCCTCTCCCTATACATCCCAGTATACCCCCGGCCCTCCCTATTGCCTTCTCACATTGCTTGCTAACCTTAAGGTCATCTGATATGATTACCCCCAGGTCCCTTTCCTGTTTTGTTGTTGTTACTACCTCCCCACCCATTGTGTATTCTTCCCCTGGGTTCTTGTTTCCCAGGTGCATTATTTTGCACTTTTTTGCATTGAATCCTAGCTGCCATACGTCTGACCATTCCTCCAACCTTGCCAAGTCCCTTTTCATCCTTTCCACGCCTCCTTGTGTATCAACCCTGTTGCAGATCTTTGTGTCATCTGCAAAAAGGCATACCTTTCATTCCAGTCCCTCTGCAATGCCACTGATGAAGACATTAAAAAGGACTGGACCCAATACTGAACCCTGCGGTACCCCACTAGTAACCGCCCTTTCTTCAGAGTGGACTCCATTTACAATTATCTTCTGTGTCCTGTTGTCCAGCCAATGTTTTACCCAGGCTACCACCCTGGGACCCACTCCCAGGCTGGTTAATTTGACTAATAATCTTTTGTGTGGGACTGTGTCAAATGCCTTGCTAAAGTCTAGGTAGGCCATGTCCACAGCCCCTCCCTGGTCTACTACTTTGGTCACCCAGTCAAAAGAAATCTATTAGATTAGTCTGACATGACCTTCCGCTGTGAACCCATGCTGCCTTGGATCCTGTGCTCCACTGACCTCTAGGTACTCAACTATTCTTTCCTTCAGAGTGACTCCATCACTTTCCCTACCACAGAGGTCAGACTGACAGGTCTGTAGTTTCCTGCCTCTGTCTTGGTCCCACTTTTGTGAAGGGAATCACATCCGCCTCCTCCAGTCCTCGGGTACCACACCATCCTCCCATGATTTATTAAAAAGAGTAGTCAGTGGTTTCACTAGTTCCTTCCTTAATTCTTTTAGAATTCTGGGGTGAATTCCATCAGGACCCATTGCTTTGTCCACCTTCAGTTTTAGGAGTTCTTGCAGAACCCTTTCTTCTGTGAAAGGACTGGGATCGACCCCCCTATCAAGAGTGCTTCTGTTAATTGGATTAGGCACTTCCCCATCCTCTTTTGTGAATACTGAGCAGAAATATTCGTTCAGTATTCCTGCTTTTTCACTGTCCCCCTCTGCCCACCCACCGTTTATTCTATTCAGCCTCACTATCCCTCCCTTTGTCTTTCTACGCTCGCTGATGTACCTATAAAAGGTTTTATCCCCCTTCTTAACTGAGTTGGCTATCTTTTCTTCAGTTTGGGCCTTTGCTATTCTGACTTCCCTCCCTGCTTCTTTCTGCCTATTACCTACTGCAAGAGCCTCTCTCGAAGATCTCTGTTACGGTAAGTTCTTACGTAACTGTACTATCTTACTTGAGAGGCTCTTGCAGTAAATATATATATAGGACTGAATGCCAAGCAGTCTGGAACAAAGGAAAGGCACCGGGAGGAGGAACTACTCTAAAAAGTAGCCTAGCAGTGCAAACCTCAAGACAGGAGGCCTTGCAAAACAGCCAATCAAAGCCTGCTCGTCGAGAGGCAATATCCAAACTGTAATGTTTAAGTAAGGTATGGGCGGAAGTCCAGGTGGCAGCAGCACATAGGTCTGCCGCAAACACATTTTTGAAACAAGCCGCAGAGGCTGCTACGCCTCTTGTGCAGTGACCTCTAACTTGACCCGGAAGGGTCTTGTTGTACTTTTAATAACAGAAAGTGATGCAGTGAGCCAATGACTTCAACAGGCATTGCTTGGAAACAGCATTGCCTTCCCTTTTGTGAGCAAAAGAGACGAACAACTGATCAGTCTTTCTGAGATCCTTCGTCCTGTTGGTGTAGTATCTCAGGATCTGGTGAACATCCATGGTATGGAGTAAATATTCCCCTTGGTTAGAGTACTGCGTAAAAAAGGCAGGTAGCTCTATGGACTGATTTAAGGTAGACTCTGCTACTACTTTGGGTAGAAACTTAGGATTCATGTGAAGAGCAACTTGTTCTTTGTGAAAAATCAAATTGGGGATTTTACACATAAGGGCCTGGAGCTCGGAAATTCTTCGAGACGAAGTGATGGCCACCAAGAACAGCATCTTCCACGAAAGAAACTTCAGATGTGCAGAAGCTACAGGTTCGAAGGGAGGAAGAGTAAGTTTCTCAAGAACAAAATTCAAGTCCCAAGGGGGCAGGAGTATGGATGGGGGGCCTCAGAAGGAGGACCCCTCTGAGAAACGTCTTAGAGACCTCCAGTTGAGTGAAAGCTTTATCTGCAAAGGGAACATGGTAGGCTGAGATAGCTGCCATGTGAACCTTTAAGGAGGAATGGCTGAGACCCAGGTTGAAGAGATGATGCAAGTACTCCAGCAGAAAGGCCACTGAACAGGAGAAAGGCTCCACGTTCTTGGAGGCTGCCCAAATCGAGAATCTCTTCCACTTCATGGCATAAGTGGACCGGGTGGAGGGTTTTCTAGCTTCCACTAAAATTTCCTCCACTTTTGGAGAGACACCAAAACGGGATTGGGCTATGTCTGCAGGAGTCATGCATGTAGTTGAAGGGATTTGAGGCCTGGGTGGACCAGGGTCCCCTGATCCTGGGTCAGCAAACCTCGAGATAGAGGAGGAGGAAGAGGAGGAACCTCTGAATATTGTTGTAGAAGAGAGAACCAGATTTGCCTGGGCCAGAAAGGAGCGATCAGAATCATTCTCGCTCCTTCTGTGGTAAGTTTCTGCAATACTCGTGGGATCAGAGGAATTGGGGGAAAAGCATAGACAAATCTGTCCTTCCAGTCTAAAGACAGAGCGTCACTCCAGAAAGCGCCTCGCTCTGGAACGAGCGAGCAAAAGGTGGGAAGTTTTACGTTTTGGGGACAGGTGAACAGGTCACTCATGGAGTCCCCAAAGCTGAAAGATATCATCTAGTACCCCTTGGTCCAATTCTCACTCGTGTGCCAGAGCAGAGGAGCGGCTTAGCCTGTCTGCCAGAGTATTGTCGACTCCTGGAACATGAATCGCCGTTAGGTGAAGGTCGTGTTGAGTTGCCCAATCCCAAACCCTCATTGCCTCCCTGCATAGAGGGTAGGACCGAGTTCCTCCCTGTTTGTTGATGTACCACACTACGCACATGTTGTCCATCTGGACGGCCAGGAAGAATGTATTGGTGAAGGGCTTGGAGAGCGTATACTACAGCTCAAAGCTCGAGCACGTTGATGTGGAAAGCTTGTTCCAGTCTGGACCATGAGCCCTGGGTCCGATAACGGCCTAGATGGGCTCCCGAACCTTCGCCTGATGCGTCTGTAGTCAGAGTCTGGGAGGGGGCAGGATGAAAGAAGGGACCCCGAAACAGGTTCTCTTGAACCATCCACCACTGCAAGTCTCGTACCATCGGCGATGAGATCAGAACTAATTGATCTAGGTCGTCCACAAGTTGATCCCACTGGGAGCGAAGAGTCCACTGAGAGATCCTCATGTGGAGTCGAGCTCGGGGGACCGTCGGAATAGCGCCACCATAAGCCCCAGAAGGCGGAGGACTGACCTCACGAGACCCTCCCAGCTCTGATAGCAGGACAATCTGGGTTTGAAGAGAGGCCACCCTGTCCGGAGGCAGGAAGGCCTTGCTCACGGTCGTGTCGAGATAGCCCGATGAACTGTAGCCTCTGGTTAGAATCCAGATGAGACTTGGAATGGTTGATGGTAATACCCAGGCAAGTGAAAACCTCCTGGGTGAGGAAGAGAAAACGCAGGAGTTCCTCCCTGGACAAGGCCGCCAGGAGCAAAGTCATCCAGGTAAGGGAACACCTGTACTCCCACTGTACGTAGGTGGGCCACCACCACAGCCAGGCATTTGGTAAATACTCGAGGAGCCAAGGATAGACCAAAGGGGAGCGCTCTTTGAATTGGTAGTGGTCCCCTGAAATGCAAAACGAAGGTATTTGCGATGGGAGGAACGAATGGGAATGTGCAGGTAGGCATCCTGCATATCCAGGGCACAAAGCCATTGACCGGCCGTAAGAGGAGCAGAAGGCTCTGCAGAGAGAGCATCCTGAACCATTTGTACTCTACATAAAGATTCAGGAACTGAGATCTAAAATCGGTCTGAGATCTCCATCTTCTTTGGGACCAGGAAGAAATGGGAATAGTAACCGTCCCTGAAGATGAAGGGGATGGGCTCTATAACACTTCATGAGAAGAGCAGAATTTCTCCCTGGACCAAGGAAGATGTTCCCTTGAGTACGACAACTTCAGAGTGGGGTGTGTGGGTGGTTTCTGAAGAAACTCTATGGAGTGCCCTTCCGCTATAAGCTGGAGCACCCAGAATCCATGGTTATCCTCTCCCATCCCGGAAGGTGGAGGGAAAACCTCCTTCCTACCGGTTCCTCCGGGGGGTCCGGAGGCGGTGGGAGAGGAAAGGGGTCAGGTGGTGTGGGGCAGCGCTGCAGCTGAAGCTCCCACTGCTTTTTTGGGCAGAGGGGGCTTGGCAGCTGCGGGGGCCCGACGTTTGGTGGCCCGCCTTCCCTGTGGTTTCGCCTTTGGCCGATTCCGTCTGCGAAAGGGACGGCGCTGCTGTTGTTGGGGACGGTACATGGAATCCACTGATTTCAGAGCCGTCCCCTTCTCTTGCAAGTCAGTGATGATGTCTTTGACATCACCCCGGAAAAACACCGACCCCCTGAAAGGTGCCTCCTGAATAGCGGATTGCACCTCCGGGACCAAACCTGACACGCGGAGCCAGGCATGACGCCGTAGACCCATGGCGAATGTGGAGCACTGCCCGGCAGTGTTCACTGCATCGTATGTCGCCCGCAAAATGTGGCGACTGGCCAAAGGAGCAGAACGGATAAGGTTGACTAACCCTGTTTGACTTGGGAGTCAGGTAAGGAGTCCAGCTGATTCCACCTGGTAAGGATAGCCTTCTGGTAATCCCCATATGGGCGATGTAATTCAGGGCCGAATTCCCAGTGTGGAGGAGGCGAGATCTTTCTTCCACACTGGTCCAGAAGGCGAGATTCTTATCAGGAGGAGACAAGCTCAGATGTTTTGATGTGCCGACCGCCGTGAGCGGTGCTAATCATGACCGAGTTGGCCCGAGGGTGAGAGTCTAGGTAGTCCACACCCTCGGGAGCCTGGTATAGCCTGTTAGACTTCCTGGGAAGTGGGGCTAATGCTGACGGTTGTTTCCAAATCGTGGTAACAAGGTCGGTGTGAGGCTCGATCCAGGGTGGCACTAATGTTGGAGCTGTCACGGGCAGTTCCAGATGTTCAGCGAGTTTAAGTCACTGAGGACCTGGTTCCAAAGACTGCCACTGTTGTACTTCCTGGATTTTTCTAAGCAACTCCATGAAAGATGGATCCTTTGGAGGAGACTTCGGAGGGGTCCTCGGCTAGGGTTTAGACGGAGAGCAAGGCTCGTCGTCTCTCTCGGAGCATCTCTCGGAAGAGTCCGAGGAATCCGAGAGGGAAGAAGAAGAGGAAGAAGAATAAGACTCCCTTACACGACTAGGGGGAGGAACGGGTTCCTTGGGTGGTACCCGTAAACGCGTGTCCTGCCCCTCTCTGGACCCAGAGGGAAGAGCTCTGGAGTCCGGAGGTGGTGAGGGAGTGTGCTGTCTTGGATGTACGGGATCCAGTGGCGGCACCGTTGTCGTAAGGCGGCTCTCTACCTCCTTGGTGAGTTGAGCCTTGGCCTCGGCCCGCCAGGAGGCAGGGTCTCCTGCAGATCCACCGGCGACCATGGGGGCGGTGGAGGTGGAGAGGAGGGGAAAAGTGTGGGTTGTACCTGTAAGGCGGTATCCAAAACCCGGCTGCGGGAAACCCGCGTTGGGTGGCTGGCGTCGGGTCGGAAAGACCGGCATCAGGTACTGCAGCACTGGATACTGTGGTCCCGGGCATGACGTTGTCAGATAAGACAGCGGGTACCCGGGAGTCGGGAGCTGCCGGAGCAGACGGCCCAGTGGGCGGCCTCACGGGCGGTCCACATTAGGGGCCCGGAAGGCAGAGGGGACACGCCTGCCGCGCCGGAGGTACTGGCAGAGGTACTGCGCCGGGCTGGCATCTGGGGCCGCGCCAGATCCGGTTCCGACGGAGGAGGGTCTGACGGAGGAGGAAGATCCCCGCATCATCCAGGGATGGAGGAGAGAAACCTGGGGTCAGGCTGGGGTGACTCAGGCTCCCAGATGGCAGCAAAGGCTGAGAGACGGAGTACGACGGATGGGAGGGTCCATCATCGGTTTAATCGCCCGGCACACATTGGAGGAGCGATGCGGCTTAGGGCGGAGTTCCCAGCGGGCGCCAGAGGAGCCGGCATCCGGCTTGATGGAAGCCCTCACCGAGGCGGGCGAGGGAAGGAACGGCCCGTCCGGGGTGGGGGGAGTGGTCGCACTGCCCTCAAGGGTCAGGCGTCTATCGACCCTCCATGCGGACGCCGGCTTCTCCGATGTCCGACTTAGAGGAGTCGCCCATGACAGTAGGCTGCAAGCCTGCGGCCGGGCTCAGGGCAGAGGCCTCCGATTGCGGAGGCGCCCACAGGACCAGCGTGGAGCCAGATGGGTGGGCGGCGCCTCCTCCAAACCTTGGGCGGCGTCGAACGGTCCCCGAGGGGCGAACCTTGCCTGCATCTCCAGGAGACGCGTAGAGAGAGACTTCTCCGGTGCCTCTCCTTGTCCTTCTTTTTCCGATGCCCTTCACGGGAAGTAGATGCCGGCCTCAACTTTTTCAACTCCTTTTCCATAGAAGACATCTTTTTCTTGAGGAGATGGGCTTCCAGGGACTGTTGGTACCATTTTCGGGTAGCCGCGTTGAAGTTGAGGCAATGCTGGCACTTCTCGACTGGGTGATCGGGGCATAGGCAGAAAAGGCACAGGGAATGGCCGTCCTTGTGTGGCAGTTGGGCACCGCACAAGTCGCACTTGTTTTTGTGCTCAGAGGGTGTAGGGGACAACATACACCAACGATGTACCTGACGATTGAGCGAAGAATAACTATTTTTCAGTAAAAACCAACGAAAGGTAGGGCTGACGAAGCACGAACTTTACCGCGAGGTGCTGCATGAGCTAACGGCAGAAAAGAACTGGAAGGCGGGCGTCCGGGACCGCCTCTCAAGACTGATCGCCGTATGACGCCGTCACCTGACGTGGGGCTATCCTCGCCAGGGACCGCTAGCTAGAAATTTTTTCCGTAGTCCTGCTTACCGCCGCCAGTCCCTATAAGTGTAATTACCTACTGCAAGAGCATTCTCAAGTAAGATCTGTTGTTCCACCAACGTAGGAATCCTCCTTGTGACAGGGTAGAATAGGACCCTGTCACATTTCTTTTGGAGAAAGGGTTTAAATGCAAGAATTCTTTCCTTTTCTGTCTCTTCTCTGTCTGGTTATGCAAACTAAATTTTCCTGTGACACTTCGGACTTGATCAACCAATAGTCTTGCAATTCTTGCCCTCTCTGTCTCTTTGTTTTCTTGCCATCTGTTTTTTCTTCCTGTATATCTACATCAACTAATATAAAATTAAATGCAAATCAATGTATGGATGAAACTGATACTGGGAATCCTTACTGTTTAGTGTATATATATATATATATATATATATATATATATATATATATATATACACACACACACACACACACACACACATATACATATATATGTATGTACATATATATGTATGTACATATATATATATATATTTATTTATGCAGTGGGGTGGACATATATTCTGTGTGATAACTGCATTTATCTGAGTCACTGTATGCATTAATGCATTGATACATACAGTGACCATTTATACATACAGTGCTGGGCTACTTTCTAAACCCATAACCCAAAAAAATAAAGAAGCAAGCGAGATGTACTGCCACTCACCACACTCACCTTAGATACCACCTGAAACATGACAACACAGCCAGACACCAGCACCCCAAGCAACCATTTACAAACTACAAACACCCAAAGTGCAAGAAAACATTTGCCTACTTTTTTTAAAACTCGCCTCCCATCTTTACAGCACATTTCTCACCCTATGTTAACACAACTACCTACCCTACAGGTTCTACACCAGCCCACTACCCGATTGTACTTGCTCCATCACACCCCACAACATTATCTCCCATTCAAAAACTCATGAATAAAAAAATCACCACTGTATCAACATCTCAAATAAGCTACCGCTCTCTCCTCCATGTCCCCGAAATCATACACCGTGATGATAGAGCCATATAAAGCACTCAGCGCCTTGTACTTCCGACAGACATAAAAAAAAAAAATAACTACTTCAGCCTCCAACCTGAGCAAATGTTTAAAAAATAACACAGCAAACATAACTCATAAATTTAAAATAAATTCCTAACACACCATCACGAGAGCAACACCCAGCATGAGCTAAAAAAAAAGCTTGTCCTCTCGAGCCAACATACCACCTCAAAGCAAATCAAAACAACCGCACCATCGAAGGAGCTAATACTAAAATCAAACTGGAAACCACCGTTACATTCCATACTTTCTATTTCATCTTAAAGCCTCACAAAAATAAAAGAAAAAAGAAATAAAGCCATGAACATCACACCACAGAACACACAATTTGACCTTGAACTAAGTCAGATAACGACTCAACTAGAAAACGACAAGGAGCCACTTCTAGATAAGTCTAACATCTACTTCGTAGTTCCTCAAGATGCAAACCACGGACAACAAAAAAAGTCTGCCAGGACTGAGAACATGAAACAACACACACAATATATGAAAACCGCATAAACATGGAAGATATAGAAAACTTTATTGATAAAGGAAAAATATAAACACTAGAAAACACAAGCAGATGTTACCATGTTCTCAAGATTCTCATAGAACATTTCGGCTGCAGGAGCCACTACATCAAATCGACCTCCAGAAATGAACCAGTATTTATGCCACTACTTCATGTCATACAAAAAAGATGGTACCCTATATGAAACACTAACGCTGTATCTAACTTTCCAAAGCTTAGAACGTTATTTAAAAAAATAAAAATTATGCTCACTCTCTCTCAACTTCCTCTATATTCGAAAAAGCCAGGCAAGTCTTACAGTGTAGATAAAAAAACCTGAAAAGTGAAGGCAAGGGTTCAAAACCTATGGCAGCTGATGAACTAACAGACAAGGCAATAGAAACCCTGTATGCTGAAGGTCTCCTTAGACCCGACTCACCAGAAACATAGAAACATAGAATCTGACGGCAGATAAGGACCGCTTGGCCCACCCAGTCTGCCCATTTTCCTACCTAACAGATAAGCTGCAGATCCTAGTTAATCAACAGCTTACTTCCTCCTACAACCCACTAGGACTGCCTTATGCCTGTCCCATGCATTCTTGAAGTCCCCACTGTTCTTGACTCCACGACCTCCTCAGGAGGCTGTTCCATACATCCACAACCCTCTCAGAGAAAAATACTTCCTCACATTACCTCTGAGCCTGCCCCTCTATCTTCAAATTGTGCCCCTTGTTCTTGCACATCTCTTTTCTGAAGATGCTACCATCTTGGACTTTGTTAATTCCTTAGATACATAGATACATAGACAGTGTTGGCAGATAAGGGCCTATGGCCCACCCAGTCTGCCCATTTGAGCTTGAAGTTCAGTCTGTTTTCCTAGAAGTCTGTTGCCCTTACCCCTGACTCCAGAATCCTTTATGTCTATCCCATGCATTCTTAAATCCTGTGATTGTTTCAGCCCCCACCACTTCCTCTGGCAGGGTGTTCCATCTGTCCACCACCCGCTCTGTGAAGAAATCTTTTCATGTTTCCTCTGAATCGTCCCTCCTCCAACTTCATCCCATGCCTCTAGTCCTGGAACATCTTTTCGCTTAAAAATAATGTTTTCCTGCACCCTGTTCCTCCCTGTAAGATACTTGTATGTCTCTATCATATCCCTCTCCCGCCTCTCCTCCAGGGAGTACATGTTCAGTTCCTTCAACCTGTCTTCATAGGACTTGTGATGCAATCCATGCACCATCTTTGTTGCCCTCCTCTGAACCTCTCTACCCTATCTCCTTACATGGGGTATGGTCTCCAGAACTGTACACTGTACTCCAGGTGGGGCCTCACTAGTGTCTTGTATAGCGGGATTATGACCTCCCTTTTCCTGCTGGTGATGCCCTGCCTATCATCCCATCATCCTATTTGCTTTACCTGCTGCCTTGTCACACTGTTTCCTCTACCTTGAGGTCACCAGAGATGATAACCCCAAGATCCCTTCCTGCTTGGTGCATGCTATATCCTCACCCCCAACTGATATATTGTGCCAGGTTTTGTGCCCTTATGCGCTTATCTTGCACTTCTTTGCATTGAATTTCAACCGCCAAACCCCTGACCATTCTTCAAGTTTCTGCAGGTCCTTCTCATTCTGTCTACACTCTCTGGTGTGTCTGCTCTGTTACAGAGCTTTGTGTCATCAGCGAACAGTGAAATTCTGCCTTCTAGGTCCTGCGCCATGTCACTGATGAAGATGTTGAATAGGACCGGTCCCAGCACTGATCCCTGTGGTACCCCACTGGTCACTCTTCCCTCTGTGGAGTGACAGCCATCTACCACCACCCTCTCTGTCCTGCCACCCAGTCAGTTACCTACCCACCACACTACTGTCCTGCCCACACCCATATTCCCCAGTTTGTGTAATAGTCTTCTATATGGCACAGTGTCAAAGGCCTTGCTGAAGTCCAGATAGGCCATGTCCACTGCCCTCCCCTGATCCACCTCCCTAGTCACCCAGTCAAAAAATTCAACGAGGTTGGTCTGACATGACCTTCCCTGGTGAAACCATGCTGTCTTGGGTCCTGTAGTCCATTGACAACCAGATGTTCCACCAATCTCTCCTTCAGTAGTGCTTCCATGATCTTCCCACTACCGAGGTGGAGGCTGACTGGTCTGTAGTTCCCTGCTTCCTCTTTGTTCCCACTTTGTATAAGGGGACTAGCATCTCATGTCCTCCAGTCTTTGGGTACCTCCCTGTTTCCAGTAATCGCCAAACAGGATAGCCAGAGGTTCGCCACCACCTCTCTTAGTTCTTTGAGGACCCTAAAATGCACTCTCATCTGGCCCCATTGCTTTATCAACTCTTATTACTTCCAGTTCCTTCAGGACCCTTTTCATGTAAAGAGACTTGTGTCCATTTCTGCACCATTCTCACCTCCCTTGTACTCCCTTCAGACCCATTACCCTCCTCTTCCTCAGTAAAGACTGAGCAGAAATACCTGTTCAATATGTCAGCTTTACTGTTGTCATCCTCCACGCGGCTCCCATCCTCCCCCTTCAGTCTCACTATCCCTCTCTTTGTCTTTCTTTTTTCACTTATGTACCTGTAAAAGGTTTTGTCCCCTCTATCCACTGATTTTGCACTGATTTACCTTGAGGTACTTGAAAGTTTCTATCATGTCCCTCTCCCTTCTTTCCTCAAGGGTATACATATATTAAGCCCTTTAGTCTTCTTCAGATGTCTCTCTGGTGCAGACCCTGCACCATTTTGGTTGCCCTCCTCTGGAAAGCCTCCACTCTGTCTATGTCTTTGCGGAGATGGGGTCTCCAGAACTGCACACAGCACTCCAGATGGGGTCTCACCAGCTGTCTGTACAGAGGGATAACAACTTCCTGTTTTCTACTACTGATGCCTCTTCCTATGCATCCCAGTATCTTCCCAGCCTTCCTTACTGCCTTCTCACATTGCTTGCCCACCTTTAGGACATCTGATGTAATTACCCCAGGTCCCTTTCTATTTTTACTGTTGTCAGTATCTCACCCCCATTGTGTACGCTTCCTGGGTTTTGTTTCCATGTGCATTACCTTGACTTCTTTGCATTGAATCTGAGCTGCCATACATTTGACCATTCCTCCAACTTCGCTAAGTCCCTCTCATCCTTTCCACTCCATCTTGTGTGTCAACCCTGTTGCAGATCTTTGTGTCATCTGCAAAGAGACATACTTTTCCTTCCAGTTCCTCTGCAATGTCACTATAAAGACATTAAAAGGACCCTCCCAGTACTGAACCCTGTGGTACCCCGCTAGTAGCCCTCCTTTCTTCACTGTGCACTCCATTTACTACTATCCTTTAGTGCCCTGTTGTATAGCCAATTTTTATCCAGGCTACCACCTTGGGACCCACCCGCTGGCTATGTTGTGTATTAATCTTTGTGTGTGACTGTATCAAATGCCTTGCTAAAATCTAGGTAGGCCATGTCCACAACCCTCCCTGGTCTACTACTTTGGTCACCCAGTCAAGAAATCTATTAGATCTGCCTGACACGACCTTCCCATCGTGAATCCATGCTGCCTTGGGTCCTGTGCCCCACTGGCCTCTAGGTACTCAACAATTCTTTCCTTAGAAGTGATTCCATCATTTTCCTACCACTGAGGTCAACTAACTGGTCTAGTAGTTCTCTGCCTCTGTCCTGCTCCCACCTTTGTGAAGAGGAATCACATCTGCCCTCCTCCAGTCAATCACTCCTAAACACAATGTGGCTAACAATCAGCATGTACTTTGGAATCAAAGGAAACACTGAAAGGTGCAATGTAAAATGGGGTGACATAACCTTAAAGACATGTAACCCCTAGATGGCGCTATCCCAGGGGCTACTACCCCTGCCTGATTTGCCACTAACAGGTTGAGGGGCCTGGATCCAATGGCGGGTGCCTCCACCCAGAGGTCAGGGTTTGCAATAGTTAAACTTACTTGGTCACAGCCCTCTGGGACACTGCAACCCCCCTTTCTTCCCACTAGTGGCCCACACAATATAGCAGAATTACCTTCACAGTATACACTTACCCCCAAGGCTGGTTCAGGCACCGGACATCCTGTAAAATAAGATACAGTGCAACAATCACAGTACAGTACTTTAACATAGACAAATACCCTAGGCAGTATAACTTTGTTGAAACAAACAGCTCTGATTTATTTAGGGGATATAACAAGGACAGGGGAAATCAGGTTAATTAGCTTAATACTTACTATTCTATTTCATGGCTCTGTGCACAGGCCTATCTCACTAGTTACTGTCCCTGGGTACCCCAGGCCCTAGTGGCTAGTCCAAACTGTGGCAGCTGGTAGGGGCCCTTTCACACAGAGAAAAGGAAAATTAAACAGTCAGCAGTACAGTAATTCCATTTGGATTTAATGTGGCAATTCAACAGGAGCTAATTTAATTAGTACTCACGACCTCCAAAGAAGATATGGTCCTTCAATGTCAGCAGGGCTACTTTTGATCTCCAAGAGACTCCTCACATTTATATGGTAAAAAAAGAAAGCACTATACCAGGCAGGCTGCATCTGTATCCCAACCGCATTACTGCACAATAACCAGGAGAACACACAGCAGATTCAGTTCCTGACAGACCGAGTGTAATTCAACAATTTCTTCAGTCTTCTACAGGGTGAGCCTGGTTTCTACTCTTCAGAGATCCTTTGATTCTTTTCACAGGACTGATTCAGTCCTAATAAGCTGTTACACAAGCTGCAGACCGGAACTCTGGGCCTTACACACGTTTTTGACTAAAACTGCACACTGAAAAGCACAGGGCTCCTTCCTTCTTCACTGCCAAAGCTCAACTGAACTCCAACTGACGAAACCGGCACTTCCTTTGAGTTCCTCCCAGTTCTTGACTGATTGGCTGTCACCAATAGACTGCTGCTGTTGGTCCAAAAGGCACTGAAGTCTAAACTACATCTCCCAGAGTCACTGCCCATACAATCCTCTTGTGGCTGGCTCAGATTATGAGTCCAAGTTCTGATTCGTTCCAAGCATCATTTTAGAGCTAGCTTACCCCACACTGATTGGTCCAGTTCAGCAGTTCAAAACTAGAATGGGGAACTAGCAGACACAGTTCTGACTGCAAAGAAAGCAGGTTAGACAAACTGTAATTTCATTATTACTTAAATAATTTCTGGCAAACAGTTACATCTTTCAGATAGGTTCCTTTGCACCCTAGTGACTGCAAAATGAAGTGAATTGGCAGCAGCTTTGAGTGGTACTCAGAGAAGCACACAGTCCCCATACAACTAATTATGTCTGCAAGCAGACAGCTCTTAAAGAGACAGTACCAGAGGCTCTAAAAACACTCACTGATAAATGGCTTAAATGCCAAACACCATTCAGGCTTGGAGCATTCAAGCAAGCTCCTGGAAGTCTTTTGGGAACCCCATTTGCAGGGGGTTACACCCTTCCTGGTTTGGGAAAGCTTGACGTCTACCAAGCAAGTACCCCATAAGTTTCAACTGCAACCATATACATTTGCATTAGGCTCGCATATGTAATCATCAGTCAATATATCATTTTACCAAGAACACATTTCTGAAACATTGCAGTACGTCACTTTTACACAGTATTACATACACATTGTACCATAACTCAAGTTATTACCTCTTGTACATGAAACCTGAAGAGAGGGGCCTTCCTATCAGTTACCTTGGGGCTGGATGGGGCAAGGGCACCATACTTAGAGGGCAACACAAGTAACTTGAGTTAGCACTGATGCTCAGTTTGGGCAATGAGCTCGGGGACACATACACCCTTTTATGGACAACATTGAGAGGCAGGTCCACTGGCCGCCCAGGGAATCATAACTGAGGTGCACCACAGGCTTTACAGCTCGACCAGTCTTTCTAGGGGAGCTGTTACAGTCCTGCACTCTGAGCCTCATTTTCAGCATTGTTCTCACTTGTCAGGAGTCTCCATGGGGTAGAGAGGCTAGAACTTGGGGCACTTTCAGCTCCAGGAGTTACAGTTTCTGAGTCCACAACATTTGGCTCGCATGGAGAGCTTAGACACTGCAGTGGACTGTCAGGGCACTCAAAATACTCTTCTTGTTCGGTGTATCACCAGTCTGCCCCAATCTATCATTTTCCTCCTGAAAGCTCAAACAGTTCAACCATGCACAATGATTCCATTTCATCTGATCTGATGCTTTGCACTTCACTTTCTGGGAGCATTGGCTCCAGGGATGAAGCTGGGGCATAGACAGTCCAGAAGGCCCAGCTTTGTCTCCAGTATTGACTAGGGATTGCCCCAAACAATTGACTCAGTTCGTAAGAAGGATAGTATTCAAAGTCACTCTCACTTTCTTCTGATATGGACTGACAGTCATGCTCAACTGGGACTTGTGCAGGGGAACACTTTAACTCTGCTTCTGTAGGCAGACTTCTTGATCTTTTCTTAGCAGCAGCTCAGTCACTGGTCCAGAGGGGCATCTTCTGGGGCTCTAGACTCAATCAGGATTTGTCCAATGGGTAGTAAATGATTTCTATGCATTGTTTTTACATCTTTTGAATTGTTCTCAGGCCTTACTTTGTACACTGGCAGATCATCTAGTTTGCCCACTACAATGTGAGGGAGATGGTGCCATCTGTCAGCAATCTTGTGTTTGCCATGCAGTCCCAGATTTCTTAGCAATACCGATCTCCCTCCTGGAGTTCCTGTGCTTTCACCTTTTATCATACCTTTCTTTGTTGGCTGGATTTCTTTAGGAGCCATGGTTTGAGCCAGTTGGTACGATGAGTTAGCTGGGCCTTAACTTTGCACATACTGTAAATAGTTGTCAGCTTGAACCCCATCAGGAGAGACCCCAAACACACATCTACCGTAGTCGAGCTTCTCTTCCAAACATCAGGCGGTAGGGGAGAATCCAGTGGCATCACTTTTGGTGCAGTTATAAGCATGTACCAGGGTGCTAATTTGTTGGCTCCATCTAGGCTTGTCCTTTGGGTGGAGGGTGCCTAGCATATCTAGCAAAGTGCGTTGAAACGCTCAGGCTGTGGGTCCCCTGGGGTGGTAAGGAGTGGTTCTGGACTTTGCACTCTCCACAGAGAAAGCATCTCTTTGATCAGACGACTCTCAAAGTCTCTCCTTGATCAGAATGGATTCTTTGTGAGCCCTATAGTGAACAAAAGTTTTACAAGTACTTTGGCTACAGTGGATGCTTTCTGGTCTTTGGTGGGAAAGCTTGGGCATATCTCGTGAAATGGTCAGTGACCACCAGCACATTACTGATATTTCTTTGATCTGACTCCAAACTTAGAAAATCAATACAGACCAGCTCCATGGGTGCACTGGTGGTTATGTTAACACGGGGGCAGCCCTCTGGGCAAAGCTTTCCTCTGTAAGCAGCGACTACAAGTTCGAATGTGTTGCTCCACATCAGCCCCCAACTTAGGCCAATAGAATCTGGATCTCACAAGTCAAGTGTTCTGTCTATACAAGGTGCCCTATGTGGTTGTGCAAGGACCTCAATACTGAGTCTCGAAAGGCAGTGGGCAGCACTAGTTGTTGTTTGTCTACTTGTCCCTCTGTCTACTGTTTCTCTGTATAACAGTTTATTGATCAGTTTCAACTTAGGACCTTCTTTGTATAACAGTGCAGTTCTCAAATCAGTGGAGCGAATTTGGACACATCTTTTCCTGCATAGAGGGCTTCTAAAGCTGCTTTGATCATGGGATCGTGGGATTGAGCCCGCCGATACTGTCATTGTCCAGCTGAGGCAGTGCACCAATGTCTATTGCAGAAAAGTGGCAACAAGCAGCAGGTATGCAATTCTCTGGAGGGTCCCAAGCAATCCACTATGCAGTCCACTGCGCCTGCGGACATTTGTTCCTCCCTGTCAAATCTCGGAGAGTGCCCGAATGTCAGGTTCTGCCAATCGGACCCAATCATTCTGGGGAACAGGCCTCCGGAGAGAGCATCAGCATCTATGTGGTTCAGACCTGCTCGGTATTCGAGAGCATAGTCATATGTAGATAATGCAGAAAGCCACCTGTGGCCAGTGGCATCCAACTTAGCTGAGGTCTGCACATAGGTCAAAGGATTATTGTCAGTTTTACTAGTATTTTAGCCCCATACAAGTACCATGGAATTGGTCAACAATAGCCCACTTCAAAGCTAGGAACTCTAACTTATGTACAGGATAGTTCTTTTCGGATGGGGTCAGGCTTCACTGGCAAAGGCCACTGGTCTCAGGCCATTCTCGTGCTCTTGGTACAACACAGCCCCCAACCCTGCAAGCTAGCATCAGTGTGCAGGACGTAAGGTTTTCTTGGATCGGCATAGGCCAGCACTGGAGCATGGGTAAGTTGATATATGATCTCATGAAAAGCAGTCTCAATCAGGAGTCCAGCGGCCCCAAATACTCCACTGGATGAAAATACACTCTTTCAGTCTTGAGGACGCTGACTTTTGGTATTTTTGTGGGTTGGGGATACCCTTGAGTAAGGTTAAGTAAAGGGCGGATCACTCTTGAATAGTCCTTGATGAAACGCCTAATAACCACAGAATCCCAGGAATCTTTGCAGTTCTTTAGATTTTGGGCTGTGGCCAGGTGGTCAAGGCCTCAACTTTACTTGGGTCTGGTCTCTATTCCCTCGTGGATACTATGTGTCCCACATACTTTACTGATGTTTGAGAATTGACACTTATCAATGGACAGTTTAAGGCCAAAGTCCTCCAGTCGATCCAATACCTTAAATAATCTGCTCATGTTCCTCCAGTGAGCTGCCAAACACAATAACATCATCTAGGTATACCAGGCACTCTAGTAAGTTCATGTCCCCACTGCACGCCTCCATCAATCGTTGAAAAGTGGCTGGGGGCACCTGAACCCTTGAGGCATCCTCATGAATTCAGAAGCCAAGCGGACAGATAAAGGCTGTCTCTCACGGTCCTTCTGGGCTACCGGATCTGGTAGCACCCACTGCGGAGATCCAGTACAGAGAACCACTTGCTCCTGTTTAGGCAGTCCAAAGCATCCTGAATGCGGGCATTGTGTACTGATCAGGATAGTCCGCCGTTTAAAAAGGATAATCCACGCACATCCTTACTGTCCCATTCTTTTTCCTCACTACCACAATGGGGGAAGCATATAGGGCTTCTGGATTCTTGTATTACACCAGCCGCTAACATCTCTTGCAGATGCCGTCTCACATCATCTATGTCAGCAGAAGAGAAGGCCGAGACCTCTCACGAAATGGTCTTTCGTCATGCAGCCGGATATTGTGCTCAGCTCCTTGCACGATCCTACATCCCATTCCTTTAAAGAAAACACCTGGTCTCTCTGGGCAAGCTCTCACTGATCCTCACTTTCCATTCAGCTGGCAGCGGGGAGTCGCGAAATCAAACAAGTCAGGCTACTCTGTCATTCTTCCTTGAACTCTTGCTGTTGGTAGCACTGCAGTGTCTGCACAATGCACATTAGCCAGGATGCAACCTCTGTTTACTCGAATGTCTCTTTCAGACACATTATGAACTTGGACCATTACCCTTCTGGCATAAGCATGGGCTCTAGCGGCAAAATACTAGGCTTGACCAGCAGTCCTCTGGCAATTTTCCATCGCCTGGTGCATCCAACATTAATATTTTATTCTTAACATCCTTCTGATACGGACCTCTCCTGTAAGGTACACTGGGCATTTGGTGCCAGGATCAGAGACTCAGGATCCTTCTTCCATACAATTCCAACCGTTCCTCTGGTTCTATATTTTCAGCATCTCTCTGTGCCTCATAGGCCTTCTTAATTAAAGCCGAACTCTAAAGCTCTACTAGTCTTTGACCCCTGTTTTCATAACACAAATGTGCCAGCCTTCTGAACATATGAGCATTTGTTCCAATCAACAAAGGGACACCATCATACAGTCCAGTGGGGGACACACTAAGGCTAGGGGTCTCTACTTGTTCGCCACCCAGCCACGGAGGTGGGGAAAGACAGCCAAATTCGGATATACCCAGAATAGGGTAGGCCTTCTCACTTAACCCCCATACATGCAGTCCTTCTAATTGGTTGTGGGAGGTACTGACAAATGCTTCTGATACCAATCTTGAAACATAATTGTCACTTGGGAGCCACTGTCTAATACAGCTCTTGTAGACACTCCATTTACCTTTACAGTGGTCTCCATGGAGGGACCCACTATTCTGGACCAGTCTGGAGAGGCGGTAGTGGGGGCCTGGGCAACTGACCTTGCCACAAAGGACGTGAATTAGCATTTTGGTGCCCTCACTGGGATCATGTCGTCACCTCTTAACCACTGATTTCTTCTCCAAGCTCTCCTTGTAGCCTATATGCAACTTTGTCAGTGTCTTTTGGGACTGGCATTCCCTTTTCATGTGCCCATCTTTCCCACAATTATAGCAAAACATACTTTCTGGAGTTTGAGCTGGCCGAGGCGCCACACTGGGAGCCAGGGCGGGGTATTACTAACTGGAAACCTGGGTGCCATCTCTGTCTGCGGCGTGATAAGCATTTGGAGACATCTAGCCAGTTTCTCCACTTCCATGGTCAAGGAATCGAGTTCGAGCTGTTATCAGCAGGAGATACATGGGTGGGTATCCCCACCCCATAGCAGATGCAGTCGGATATAGGTCGGGGCCTGTATTTGCAGGCGTGGCCTTCATAAAGGGACTGTTTTGAATTCCAGGATCTCTCTCAACAGTTCACCCCATTGTGGCATATCTTTTCCTTATCAGAGCACTCATTGACTGCCAACCTCTGCCCTGAACTTCCTTGATGGGCCACCTCAGTCACTCGGGTCATAGCCACAGCTATTGGTGCAGGTCCCTCCCGAGGTCGCCTTTTCTCAACTCCTCAATTTCTCTCATTAACTCATCATAGGAGGGTGGGGATTCAGTCGATCTGCCAGGTGTAACTGAAGCAACAGCAGTTCTGAGAAGGGGCAGACTTAAGGATTCTGTCCAGTCTGGTTCGGTCCAGTTCAATCGCTGGCAAACTACCCTTCTGAGGCATTCTTGCAACAATTTTTCCAGCCGAGAGACATACACAGACAACAACTCCCTTGGTACTGTTGTGCATTTCTTACTCTCCACCATAGGTCCTCATCAGAATCTGGGCTCCATACACATTCTCAAGGCCTCAAGATAGGCTTCAGTAGTCGCTTCAGGGTTACTGGCCTGCTTAGCAATGGATGGTAGCCAGGGGCAGGACCTCGGAGGCTCTCACTAACCTTTTCGCTTTCGCCCAGCATTGCCATTCTAGCACTTGGGGGGCAACATAGTCTATCCAGGTCTCCCAGTCATCCTCCCCTTGGGGGGTGGGGAGGGTGCCAGAGAAGATCCTCAACCTTCGGTAAGAGTCGTGACTAATGGCAGGTGCAGAAATAGGAGTCTGCATTGGTTCAGCCACCATTACGGGTACTGGAGCAGGAGAGGGTGTTGGGGGAGGAACACCCCTAGGTGGCAAGAATAGTTTCTTCAAGTCCTCCACAGTTTTCCCTTCTCCCAGCAACCATTTAGCAAATTTCTCCTCAAAAGTTTCAGATAGTGGTGGGGCTCATTCCCGGGTCTTTACTGTCCTTAGTTATCACTCTCAAGCAGTGAGGGCTCCTCTGGGGTAATGGTCTGTGGTACTTTGGAGCTATCTATGGGATCCTTAAACTCTACTAGGGCCAGGAAAGTGTGGGTGAGCAGATTAGCGTGCCGACCACCACCACAGGATTTTGTAAACCTTCCACCTTGGAAAGTACTCCTGCACAGTGTCCGTATTGATACCCAGGGGATGTCCAGGATAAGCATAGCATTTTGGGGGTCGATCTCTCCCCAGTACACTACCCACCAGCCGTGCACAGCTACTCTGTCGGGTACCCATTTATTTATTTATTTATTTATTTTCCTTAACAGTGGTTTGTAAATATGGCCACTAGAGGACACACAATCCCAGCGGTGAGCCTCCAAAATGTAACCCCTAGATGGCGCTATCCCAGGGGCTACTACCCCGCCTGATTTGCCACTAACAGGTTGAGGGGCCTGGATCCAATGGCGGGTGCCTCCACCCAGAGGTCAGGGTTTGCAATAGTTAAACTTACTTGGTCACAGCCCTCTGGGACACTGCAACCCCCTTTCTTCCCACTAGTGGCCCACACAATATAGCAGAATTACCTTCACAGTATACACTTACCCCCAAGGCTGGTTCAGGCACCGGACATCCTGTAAAATAAGATACAGTGCAACAATCACAGTACAGTACTTTAACATAGACAAATACCTCAGGCAGTATAACTTTGTTGAAACAAACAGCTCTGATTTATTTAGGGGATATAACAAGGACAGGGGGAAATCAGGTTAATTAGCTTATCACTTTACTATCTACCTATGGCTCTGTGCACAGGCCTATCCCTACCAGTTACTGTCCCTGGGTACCCAGGCCCTAGTGGCTAGTCCAAACTGTGGCAGCTGGTAGGGGCCCTTTCCACAGAGAAAAGGAAAATTAAACAGTCAGCAGTACAGTAATTCCATTTGGATTTAATGTGGCAATTCAACAGGGAGCGACCCCTAATTAGTACTCACGACCTCCAAAGAAGATATGGTCCTTCAATGTCAGCAGGGCTACTTTGATCTCCAAGAGACTCCTCACACATTTATATGGTAAAAAAGAAAGCACTATACCAGGCAGGCTGCATCTGTATCCCAATCGCAATTACTGCACAATAACCAGGAGAACACACAGCAGATTCAGTTCCTGACAGACCGAGTATAATTCAACAATTTCTTCAGTCTTCTACAGGGTGAGCCTGGTTTCTACTCTTCAGAGATCCTTTGATTCTTTTCTAGGACGGATTCAGTCCTAACAAGCTGTTACACAAGCTGCAGACCGGAACTCTGGGCCTTACACACGTTTTGACTAAAACTGCACACTGAAAAGCACAGGGCTCCTTCCTTCTTCACTGCCAAAGCTCAACTGAACTCCAACTGACGAAACCGGGCACTTCCTTTGAGTTCCTCCCAGTTCTTGACTGGATTGGCTGTCACTCACAATAGACTGCTGCTGTTGGTCCAAAAGGCACTGAAGTCTAAACTACATCTCCCAGAGTCACTGCCCATACAATCCTCTTGTGGCTGGCTCAGATTATGAGTCCAAGTTCTGATTCGTCCAAGGCATCATTTTAGAGCTAGCTTACCCACACTGATTGGTCCAGTTCAGCAGTTCAAAACTAGAATGGGGAACTAGCAGACACAGTTCTGACTGCAAAGAAAGCAGGTTAGACAAACTGTAATTTCATTATTACTCTAAATAATTTCTGGCAAACAGTTACATCTTTCAGATAGGTTCCCTTTGCACTCCTAGTGACTGCAAAATGAAGTGAATTGGCAGCAGCTTGAGTGGTACTCAGAGAAGCACACAGTCCCCCCATACAAACTAATTATGTCTGCAAGCAGACAGCTCTTAAAGAGACAGTACCAGAGGCTCTAAAAACACTCACTGATAAATGGCTTAAATGCCAAACACCATTCAGGCTTGGAGCATTCAAGCAAGCTCCTGGAAGTCTTTTGGGAACCCCCATTTGCAGGGGGGTTACAGACAGATGACAATGAGAATAGATTTTTACAATACTGTCAAGAAAGACAAACAAAAACTCATTCTGGAGCCAATCCAAAAGACACTCGTAAAATAAAGCCACGAGCATATGAGCTCCCAGAAATTCCCAAGAAATGTCCAGTGGAACACTACATAGCCTACAAAAAAGCAAGACCCCAGCAAACACTGTCAGAAGATGCTCTGTTTTTTTTCTAGCTACAAACCACCATTCATCATTTAACCCAGAAAGTCCCTGGTTCAAAAATCAGCCAGTAGATGTGAATAAGCTTGCAAAAATAGTTAAAAACATGGTAAACAAATCCTCCCTCAACACTAACAAGCGCTTGACAAACCACTCTGTCTGCAACCATCTAATCCAAAAATTAACAGACTCAGGTGTTGCCCCCACAGAAATCATCCAAATTTCGGGGCATAAACAACTCCAAAGCTTAAATGACTATACAAAACTAAATGAGGACAAATAAAGGAAGATTTCTGGAATCCTAAGCTCAGCATCTATAACACCAACACAACAAGAATCTCAACCACTATCTACCATCTCCAGCAAATATTCGGAAATCCTGGGTTCCTACGTCAACAGACCAAATATCACAGCAAAAAATATCACCTTTAACATTGTTCAAGGTAATCTTTTTATACATCACAAAACCTTCAACTAAACCAATCACACAGAACACCATATTATAACATCACCCACAACTAACATGTAACACATACAACTTAACACACTTTCCTATAGCTCCCCTAAAATGATTTCGCAGCACAAAGGGGTCAGGGAGGTTTGAGCAGAAGACACAGGAGTCTTGCTCTCACCAAAACCAGACTATAATGGCTTTCCATCAGTAAAAAATGTCTTGTCACTTCAGCAGCTTACAACAATTGTAAGTGTAACCCCTAGGTGGTGTATCCCAAGGGCTACTACCCCTGCCTGCTTGACTACTGACAGGTTGAGGGGCCTAGGTTCTATGACGGGTCCCTCCACCCAGAGGTCAGGGCTTGTAGTGGTTAGACTAACTTGATCACAGCCCTCTAGGACACCATGACCCCCTTTGGTTCCCACTAACTCTAGTGGCTCACACAGTACACAGGAGTTATAGCCCCAATACCCCACGTATACACACTGTTCACTCATAAAGTACCACTTACCCTCGAGACTGATTCTGCAGCACGTCTCTGAGGACCCCCCTGTAAAATAAGGTTAAACAACATACACAGCGAAAAACAATACTGTTTCCATAAGTACCAACACCACAGACAGTATATAGTATTACAACAACAAATCTGATTTATTTAGAGGACAGTAACACGGAAGGGGGAAATCAGGTTAATTGGTGGCATTAAATCACAGTACTGTGCACACATACAGGGTCTGAAGAAAAAATTACTCACCTTAGTAATGTTGTTTCTTCTAATGGAGTCTTGCTATACTATGACAACTGCAGTTTGTCCCACCATTAGAACTGCCCATCCCACCATTAGAACTGCCCCGGAGGTGAAATAGTTAACTTCCATGCCAGGCATGGAACTTGGAGCGCGAGCTCGGTTAGAGAAGCTCTGTCTGTGTAGTTTCAAACTGAAACTGTCAGATCTTTACGAGCAAAAACTCACTAAGGTTCTGTGTGAAGCTGTAACCTACACTAGCCAACTGGCTACCTAAATATTAACATATATTCCTGGTCCCAACACAAAGACTCAAGTCAGGGACCAGAAAATAAGAAAAGATAAGATAAGAAAGATAAAACAAAACACAACATCCAAAACCCCCAAGAAAAAGGGTGGAAAAAAAAAAAACATAAATGGGCATAAACAAGTGCCCACACTGGACTTGCCCACCCCATACCCAAGTAGAAGTTCTGAGAGGGGCAGGTTGAGATAATAATAGCAAGACTCCATTAGAAGAAACAACATTACTAAGGTGAGTAATTTTTTCTTCAAACAACATGAAGTCTTGCTATATTATGACAATTGCAGACTACACAGCAGTACCTCCATGGAGGAGGGACAGAACCTACTTAGGGAATAGGCTCTGAAGCACGGCTGTGCCAAACCGAGCATCCCTCCTGGCCTGGACATCCAGGGAGTAATGCTTGGTGAAAGTGTGTACCGTTTTCCAAGTAGCTGCTTGACATATCTCTAAGATAGGGATGTCTCTGGCAGCAGCTAGAGAAGCAGCTGTACCTCTGGTAGAGTGAGCCCTCAGGCCTGAAAGGGGAACTTTCCCCAGTTTTTGATAACAAAATTGGATACAAGAGACAATCTACCTGGCAATGGATCTCTTAGTGGCAGGTTTTCCTTTCCCAACCTCACCATAAGTGAGAAAAAGTTGGAGGGATTCGAACCTGTGACCCTTGGTACGCCCTATATAGTAACTTAGGGCCCTCTTAACATCTAAACTGTGCAACCTCCTCTCACCAGAGGAGGACTGGTCAGTGAAGAACACTGGAAGGGAGATAGATTGATTAAGATGGAAATCTGAAACCACCTTAGGCAAAAACTTCCTCTTAGTCCTAAGGACTACCTTATCCCTGTGGAAGGAAATAAAGTCAGTCTCTACTGACAAAGCTTGTAACTCACTTATGCGCCTGGCAGAAGTGATAGCTACTAGGAAAACAGTTTTCAAGTCAAGTACTTAAGCTCTGCAGAAGACAGAGGTTCAAAGGGGGGTTGCATCAACTGAGCAATGCAAACATTAAGATCCCAGGCAGGGTCCGGGTCCCTGAAAGGTGGATTAGTATGAAGTAATCCTTTAAAAAACTTGGAAAATACAGGGTGAGCGGAAAGAGAGGAGGGCTTTCCTGCTGAAATAAAGGCAGAGACAGCTGCCAAATGTACTTTCAGGGTAGCTGGTCTCAGACCCAAAGAATTAAGATGGTCCATATAGTCCAAAACAATAGGTAAGTCAGCAGATTCCGGGGAAATATGTTTCCCAGAACACCAGATGGAAAACCTTTTCCATTTAGAGTTATAAGTAGCCCTAGTGGAAGGCTTCCTAGAAGCCTTCAGGATTTCAAGAACACCTTGAGAAAGGTGTAGGTCAGCAAATTCTAACTCCTCAAGAGCCAGGCCTTGAGGTTGAGGGATTCGAGATTCGGATACCAAACTCTCCCCTGGGCACAGGTTAACAGGTTGTGATTCCTGGGGAGACACAGGGGAAGATGGACTGCTAAGGACAGAAGGAGTGGGTACCAGGGCTGCCTGGCCCAATCTGGAGCAATCAGAATCATCCTGCAAGGCTGAGATCTGATTTTGACTAGCACCTTGAATAGGAGAGAAGGGGGAAGAGGTAAAGAAACTTCCTTCCCAATCTAGGAGAAAGGCATCCAGGGGACTGAGCCCATCACTGGGGCCTGCAACAAAACAGTGGAAGTTGGTGATTGTCTGGGGCTGCAAAAAGATCTATCTGAGGGTGCCCCATCTGGCAAAACTATCCCCAGTACTTGGGATCCAAAGACCATTCAGTGATGGCCCTGGGAAATCCTGCTGAGAGCATCTGCCAGGACATTGTCCTTCCTGGAGGTGAACTGCTATGAGGAAGTGTTCAGGGAATAAGCAGAGACCACAACTCATAGCCTCGGTACATAAGGTCAAGACGGAGTGCCCCTTGTTTGTTGATGTACCACATTGTAGTGGTGTTGTCTGTTCTGACTTGTACCACTTTGTTCTGAACAGATGCAGAAAACACCTGAAGTGCTAAAAACAGCTCTGAGTTCCAGCAAATTGATGTGGAGCAGAGATTCCTGAGGGACCACACTCCCTGGGTGGAGAGGTCGCCCATGTGAGCTCCCCAACCCAGAAGGGACGACTGATTAGTAAGAGTCAAGGAGTGAGATAGGGGATGAAGGGGACCCCTAGTCTCAAATTGCTCTGATCCTGCCACCACTGAAGGGCCTGGATCAGGGTTCGAGTCACTGGGATCAACTTGGAAAGGGGATCTTTCCTTTGAGACCAGAAGGCTCTCAAATGAAACTGAATGTCCCTCACCTGAAACCTTGCTCCTTGCACCACAGCTGTGGAAGCAGCCATGTGTCCTAGAAGCTGTTAGAAGTGCCTTGCTGGTCGAGAGACCTGCAGAGTGAAGGAGGAGGCCAGGGCCACTAGGTTCCTTACCCTTTCTAGGGGCAGGAAGGCTCTGGCCTGCTTTGTGTCCAATTCTGCACCTATAAAGGTGAGTACCTGGACAGGTTCAGAACTGACTTTGGAAGGTTGAGAAGAAACCCAGAGAGGTGAGCAGCTGCTGGGTAACTTGCAGGTGTGATTTGACCTGGTCTGGAGACTGACCTACAATGAGCCAGTCGTCTAGGTAGGGAAGAAAAAATTACTCACCTTAGTAATGTTGTTTCTTCTAATGGAGTCTTGCTATATTATGACAATTGCAGTTTGTCCCACCATTAGAACTGCTCTGGAGGTGAAAGAGTTAACTCCCATTCTAAGAATGGAACTTGGAGCGTGAGCTCGGTTAGAGAAGCTCTGTCTGGGTTATTTTCAAACTTAAACTGTCAGATCTTTACGAGCAAAACTCACTAAGGTCTGTGTGGAAGCTGTAACCTACACTAGCCAACTGGCTACCTGACTATTAACACATATTCCTGGTCCCAACACAAAGACTCAAGTCAGGGACCAGAAGTAATAATATAATATAAGCAATAATGAGATAAAATAAAAACACCACACCCAAAACCCCAAGAAGGGTGGAAAACATATAATGGGCATAATTAGCCCACACTAGGCTGCCCACCCCATACCCAAGTAGAAGTTCTGAGAGGGCAGGTTGAGAGGTATAATATAGCAAGACTCCATTAGAAGAAACAACATTACTAAGGTGAGTAATTTTTTCTTCAAACAACATGAAGTCTTGCTATATTATGACACTGCAGATCTACACAGCAGTACCTCCATGGAGGAGGGACAGAACCTACTTAGGAATAGGCTCTGAAGCACAGCTGTGCTAAACCGAGCATCTCTCCTGGCCTGGACATCCAGGAGTAATGCTTGGTGAAAGTGTGCACTGCTTTCCAGGTAGCTGTTTGACATATCTCTAAGATAGGATGTCTCTGGCAGCAGCTAGAGACGCGCTGTACCTCTGGTAGAATGAGCCCTCAGGCCAGAGGGGACTTTCCCCAGTTTCTGATAACAAAATTGGATACAAGAGACAATCCACCTGGCAATTGATCTCTTAGTGGCAGGTCTCCTTTTCCGACCTCACCATAAGTGAGAAAAGTTGGAGGGATTCAACCTGTGACCCTTGGTACGTTCTTATATAGTAACTTAGGCCCTCTTAACATCTCAACTGTGCAACTTCCTCTCGCCAGAGGAGGAATGTTCAGTGAAAAACACTGGAAGGAGATAGATTGATTAAGATGGAAATCTGAAACCACCTTAGGCAAAACTTCCTGTTAGTCCTGAGGACTACCTTATCCCTGTGGAAAGAAATAAAGTCAGTTTCTACTGACAAGGCTTGCAACTCACTTATGCGCCTGGCAGAGTGATAGCCACTAGGAAAACAGTTTCCAAGTTAAGTACTTAAGCTCTGCAGAAGACAGAGGTTCAAAAGGGTTGTATTAACTGGGCAATGCAAACATTAAGGTTCCAGGGGGCCGGATCCCTCAAGGTGGATTAGTATGAAGTAATCTTTTAAAAAACTTAGAAAATACAGGGTGAGCGGAAAGAGAGGAGGGCTTTCCTGCTGAAACAAAAGCAGAGACAGCTGCTAAATGTACTTTCAGGGTAGCTGGTCTCAGGCCCAAAGAATTAAGATGGACCATATAGTCCAAAACAATGGGCAAATCAGCAGATTCCGGGAAATATGTTTCCAGAACACCAAATGGAAAACCTTTTCCACTTAGAATTATAAGTAGCTCTAGTGGAAGGCTTCCTAGAAGCCTTTAGGATTTCAAGAACACCCTGAGAAAGGTAGGTCAGCAATTCTATACCTCAAGAGCCAGGCCTTGAGGTTGAGGGATCTGAGATTGGATACCAAACTCTCCCCTGGGCACAGGTTAACAGGTTGTGATTCCTGGGGAGACACAGGAAGATGGACCGCTAAGGACAGAAGGAGTGGGTACCAGGGCTGCCTGGTCTAATCTGGAGCAATCAGAATCACCTGCAAGGCTGGGATCTGATTTTGACTAGCACCTTGAATAGGAGAGGGAAGGGGAAAGGCATAAAGAAACTTCCTTCCCAATCTAGGGGAGAAAGGCATCCAGGGGACTGAGCCCATCACTGGGGGCCTGCAACAGAATAGTGGAAGTTGGTAATTGTCTGGGGCTGCAAAAAGATCTATTTGAGGGGTGCCCCATCTGGCAAAAACTATCCCCAGTACTTGAGGATCCAGAGACCATTCGTGATGGCCCTGGGAAATCCTGCTGAGAGCATCTGCTAGGACATTGTCCTTTCCTGGAAGGTGAATTGCTATGAGGGAAGTGTTCAGGAATAGGCCAGAGACCACAACTTCATTGCCTCGGTGCACAAGGCCGTAGACCAAGCGCCCCCCTGCTTGTTGATGTACCACATTGTTGTGGTGTTGTCTGTTCTGACTTGTACCACTTTGTTCTGAACAGACGCAGAAAACACTTGAAGTGCTAAAAAGACAGCTCTGAGTTCCAGCAAATTGATGTGGAACAGAGATTCCTGAGGGGACCACACTCCCTGAGTGGAGAGGTCGCCCATGTGGGCTCCCCACCCCAGGAGGGTAGCATCCGTAGTGAGGGTCAAGGAGTGAGACAGAAGAAGGAAGGGAACCCCCAGTCTTAAATTGCTCTGATCCTGCCACCACTGGAGGGCCTGGATCAGGGTTCGGGTCACTGGGACGAACTTGGAAAGGGGGTCTCTTCTCTGAGACCAAAAGGCTCTCAAGTGAAACTGAATGTCCCTCATCTGAAATCTTGCTCCTTGCACTACAGCTGTGGACGCAGCCATGTGCCCCAGGAGCTGCAAAAAGTGTCTTGCCGGTCAAGAGACCTGCAGAGTGAAGGAGTAGGCCAGAGACACCAAGTTCCTTACCCTCTCTAAGGGTAGGAAGGCTCTGGCCTGCTTTGTGTCCAATTCTGCACCTATGAAGGTGAGCACCTGAACTGGTTCCAGAACTGACTTTGGAAGATTGGCAAGAAGCCCAGGGAGGTGAGCAGCTGCTGGGTAACTTGCAGGTGAGATTTTACCTGTTCTGGGGACTGGCCTACAATGAGCCAGTCGTCCAGATAGGGAAAGACAGCAACTTTGTCTTCTTAAATGAGCAACTGCTACTGCAGACATTTTGTGAATACCTTGGGGCAGAGGTGAGGCCGAAGGGCATTGCTCTGAACTGGTAGTGACCTGAGGGCAGTTTGAATCTGAGGTACTTTCGGTGGGAGCTTCTGATTAGGACATGAAATAGGCATCCTTGAGGTCCAGGAGGCTAGCCAGTCCCTGGCCTTAGAGAGGGTAAAATCATTGCCAGAGTTACCATTCTGAACTTTGGTTTCAAAAGGTGTTTGTTCAGATATCTCAGGTCTAAAATGGGCCGCCATTCTCCTGTCTTTTTGGGTAAGGAAATATCTGGAGTACAGACCCTTGCCCTGGTGTAGGGGAGAAACCCTTTCTACAGCTCTGAGAGCCAGGAGGGTTGAGACTTCTGTTTCTAAAGTAAAGGTCTCTAAAGAGTTTGCAGGTGGGAAAGATCTGATTCTCATCTTTGGGAACTTTTGAAGCTGAGAACCAGACCCTGGCTTACTACTTCAGGACCCACTTGTCTGAAGTTAGAGACACCCAGTTCTGAACGAAGTAAGCCAACCTGCCCCTACAGGTAAAGGAGAATCGGCCTGGGCACCCCATCAGGGTGTCTGTTTGGCAGGTGCTTTAGGCTGAGGGGTGGAGCAGGCCTGCCCACACCCGCCTGCCTCTCCTCTGAAGAACCCCTCTGAGCATAAGCAGAGGAGGCCTGGTTTGGTAAAAGGCCTGTGAAAGGCCTACCTCTACCCTGGGGTCTGCTCTGAGGAGTGACTTGCGCCCTTAGCCTGAGCACTCTTATAGGTAGTCCTATATTCATCCATTTTCTCATATAATTCTCTGTCTGCTCCTCAAACAGAGAATTTCCAACCACAGGAAAATCCATAGCCTTAGTCTGGGTATCCTGTGACAAGCTAGTACACCTGAGCCAGGCCAATCCTACAGAAAGCTACAGACGAGCATGACTCTAGAGGATACATCATTAAAATCCACAGCAGCATGAAACTGCACCTTAGATGCCTCAATGCCATCAGCAGCCACCTGTTCCAGCTCATTAGCGAGCTGGCCTGAGGCCTGTTTGGCCAAAGCCATGACAGTGTCCCATCTAGATTTTTGATACCTTGCTACATAAGCCATGTAATTTGCTTGCCTGAGTCCCAAGGATGCTGCCATGTATTGTTTTTTAGCCATGGCATCAATCTTCCTGGAATCCTTGTCAGGAGGATGTGAAGCCAAGGGAATATTAGCTTTATCACAGGCTGCAGCCTGAACCACACCAACGTGACTGCATTGCTGTGAAAGGAATTCTGTATCAGGACCTGACAGAGTGTATCTCCTGTCCATCTTTTTGTCCACAGGAGGCACAGAATTAGGAGTTTTTAAAATTTTTATTGTTTGTTTCTTCAATGATTTATGCAAGGGAATAGACAATCTCCTAGACTCTGGAATATCCATCATTTCTACAAAATCAGGTTCCTCCTGCTCATCCACAGCTTCCTCCAATGGGAGCTGGAGGGTTTTAGCAACTTTTGTGTAAAACATAAAGTGAGAGGGGGACTCAGAAAGCGAAGGGGGAGATTCTAAAGGTCTGTCTGGGGAGATGTCCGGTTCAATGGGCACACCCAGGCCCTCCAAGTCACATTCATACTGTTCATAATCATCCTCCCTCCTCTGGTTCATAAAACTCTTCAACATCATATTCCTGAACCGGTGGAACCGACCGAACTGACCTTTTACCAGACAGTGGCGGTTCGGACGGAACCGGAGAAAGTGACTGGACAATCTGAATAGCTCTTGCTATCTCTGCAGCAGTTGGAGAAGGAATTTTGGTCTTCACACCTGCTGATTTTCTTGTTTTCTTTACTGGACCTGGCTCCTCCGAGCCAGCTTTACGTTTGCCTGAGGAAGTCTCGCCCTGGTCAGAGGGCACTCCCTCCGGTTCGGTTGGCACCGAACCGGGCTGGCCATCCGGGTCAGCGGACTTTTTGGCCTCTCGTTCCCTGAGCCTGCCAACTCTCTTATCCAGGGTGGCTGCAGGGAAATTTTTACAAATCTGGCAGTCTGAATTGAGGTGGTCAAACCCCAGACAATATACACATATGGTGTGTGGGTCAGCCTTGGCAAAGACTTCCCCACAGACATCACAGTGTTGAAACCCAGTGGGCCCGGTTTTTCTTTTGGGTTTCTCAGACATAATGCCAGCCTAACAAAAACTTGCCTTTTAAACGGAGTGCCAGGCAAGACACCCTTTATCGGTTCCTAACGTGTCTACGGGTCTTGAAAACCATAATGAAAGCCGCTTAGAACCGATAAGAACCGGAACTGCACTCTAAAACCTTCAATTTCAAGTTTTAAACAAGCTGATTGGTTCAAAACCGAACCGATAACATTTACAAGTTCCAACAGAAAATAAACTGTAATTACTTACGATACCACAGACAGAGCTTGAACCGATCGGTTTTATGTTAAAATAAAAATATTCTCGGTTGATTTGAACCGAGAAAACACTGTTTAAACCGAGAAATGAACCGAGCAGTAGGAGAAATCTCCGAGCGACTGTTCAGTGAGGCGGAGTAAAGAATCTGACAGTTTAAGTTTGAAATAACCCAGACAGAGCTTCTCTAACCGAGCTCGCGCTCCAAGTTCCATTCTTAGAATGGGAGTTAACTCTTTCACCTCTGGAGCAGTTCTAATGGTGGGACAAACTGCAATTGTCATAATATAGCAAGACTTCATGTTGTTTGAAAGATGGCAATCTTTTGCCTTCCAAAATGAGCAACTGCTAGACATTTTGTGAATACCCTTGGGGCAGAGGTAAGGTCGAAGGGCATAGCTCTGAACTGGTAATGGCCTGAGGGCAGTTCGAATCTGAGGTACTTTCGGTGGGAGCTTCTGATGAGAACATGGAAATAGGCATCCTTGAGGTCCAGGGAAGCTAGCCAGTCCCCTGGCCTTAGAGAAGGTAAAATCATTGCCAGAGTCACCATTTTGAATTTTGGTTTCAAAGATGCTTGTTTAGATATCTTAGGTCCAAGATGGGCCGCCATTCTCCTGTCTTTTGGGGTAAGGAAATATCTGGAGTACAGACCCTTGCCCTGGTGTAGGGGAGAAACCCTTTCTACAGCTCTGAGAGCCAGGAGGGTTGAGACTCTCTTCTAAGGCAAAGGTCTCTAGAGGGTTTGCAGGTGGAAAAGATCTGATTCTCATCTTTGGAAATTTTTTGAAGCTGAGAATCAGACCCCGGCTTACTTCCAGAACCCACTTGTCTGATGTTAGAGACTCCCAGTTCTGAAGCAGTAAGCCAACCTGCCCCACAGGTAATGGAGATCTGCCCTGGGCACCCCATCAGGTGCCTGTTTGGCAGGGGCTTTAGGCTGAGGGGTGGGAGCAGGCCTGCTTGCACCCCGTCTGCCTCTCCTCTGAAGAACCCCTCTGAGCATAAGCAGAGGAGGCCTGGTTTGGTAAAAGGCCTGTGAAAGGCCTCACCTCTACCCCTGGGGTCTGCCTCTGAGGAGTGGCTTGCCGCTCCCTTGGCCTGAGCACTCTTATAGGTTGTCCTATATTCATCCATTTCTTCATATGCTCCTCCAAACAGAGAATTTCCTACACAGGAAAATCCATAGCCTTAGTCTGGGTATCCTGTGACAAGCTAGTACACCTGAGCCAAGCCAACCTATTAAAAGCCACAGATGTAGCCATGACTCTAGAGGATACATCATTAAAATCCACAGCAGCATGGAACTGCACCTTGGATGCCTCAATACCATCAGCAGCCACCTGTTCCAGCTCCTTAGTAAGCTGGCCAGGGGCCTGTTTGGCCAAAGCCATGATAGTGTCCCATCTAGATTTTTGGTATCTTGCCACATAAGCCATGTAATTTGCTTGCCTGAGTCCCAGGGACGCTGCCATGTATTGTTTTTTAGCCATGGCATCAATCTTCCTGGAGTCCTTGTCAGGAGGATGTGAAGCCAAGGGAATATTAGCCTTATCACAGGCTGCAGACTGAACTACTCCAACATGACTGCATTGCTGTAAAAGGAATTCTGTATCAGGACCTGACAAAGTGCACCTCCTGTCCATCTTCTTGTCCACAGGAGGCACAGAATTAGGAGCTTTTAAAATTTTTATTGTTTGTTTCCTAAATGACTTATGTAAGGGAATAGACAATCTCCTAGACTCTGGGATATCCATCATTTCTACAAAATCAGGTTCCTCTTGCTCATCCACAGCTTCCTCCAATGGGAGCTGGAGGGTTTCAGCAACCTTTTTATAAAACATAAAGTGAGAAGGGGACTCAGAAAGCATAGGGGGAGATTCCAAAGGTCTGTCTGGGGAGATGTCCGGTTCAATGGGCACACCCAGACTCTCAAAGTCACATTCATACTGTTCATAATCATCCTCCCCCTCCTCTCGTTCATAAAACTCTTCTAAATCATATTCTTGAACCGGTGGAACCGGCCGAACCGACCTTTTACCAGACAGTGGCGGTTCGGACGGAACCGGAGAAAGTGACTGGACAATTTGTATAGCTCTTGCTATCTCTGCAGCAGTTGGAGAAGGAATTTTAGACTCCACACCTGCTGATTTTCTAGTTTTCTTTGCTGGAACTGGCTCCTCAGAGTCAGCTTTACGTTTGCCCGAGGAAGTCTTGCCCTGGTCAGAGGGCACTCCCTCCGGTTCGGTTGGCACCGAACCGGGCTGGCCATCCGGGTCAGCGGACTTTTTGGCCTCTCGTTCCCTGAGCCTGCCAACTCTCTTATCCAGGGTGGCTGCAGGGAAATTCTTACAAATCTGGCAGTCTGAATTGAGGTGGTCAAACCCCAGACAATATACATGTGGTGTGTGGGTCAGCCTTGGCAAAGGCTTCCCCACAGACATCACAGTGTTGAAACCCAGTGGGCCCAGTTTTTCTTTTGGGTTTCTCAGACATAATGCCAGCCTAACCAAAAAACTTGCCCTTTTAACGGCAGTGCCAGGCAAGACATCCCAACCGTGTCACGGGTCGGGGAAAAAAACGTAGTGAAATCCGTTTTTTTTAGAACCGATAAGAACCGGGAACCGCACTCTAAAAGCCTTTAAATGCTTGATTTTTAAACTTTTAAAACAACCTGATCGGTTCAAACTGAACCGATAAACATTTACAAGTTCCACACAGAAATAAACCTGTCTATTACTTACAATACCACAGACAGAGCTTGAACCGATTGGTTTACGGTTAAAATAATAATACTCGCAGTTGAATTTAACCGAGAAAACACCGTTTAAACCGAGAAATGAACCGAGCAGTAGGAGAAATCTCCGGAGCGACTGTTCAGTGAGGCGGAGTAAAGAATCTGACAGTTTCAGTTTGAGACTACACAGACAGAGCTTCTCTAACCGAGCTCGCTCTCCAAGTTCCATGCCTGGCATGGAAGTTAACTATTTCACCTCCGGGGCAGTTCTAATGGTGGGATGGGCAGTTCTAATGGTGGGACAAACTGCAATTGTCATAATATAGCAAGACTTCATGTTGTTTGAAAAGTCACACTCTGGGAACCCAGATTGGGGGGGGGGAGGCTAGCCAGGTCCGTTGCCTGGGGTTGGCCGGCAGGTGCAGATGATAGGGCCCTGTAGAACAAAATATATGCACAACACTTAGTTGTAATCTGGAGCCGGATGGCTCAGTCCATGAAGCAGTGAAACAACAAGAATTAGATGACACACTTGTGACTGAAAACAGGCTGTAGGGGAATAAATACCCTAATTTGTACTCACAATACCCAAGCTGAGGACTGGATGGTGGATGTCCTTCTGGATTGCCAGAACAACAGGGCATGGAGACAAGGTCCTTGTGACTGGACCCCACTGCAGTTGATAGCAAACAAATTTAGTTCGAGACAAATTGGGGTTTGCTTCCAGCTTCAACACACAGCACGGGGGATTGGAAATAGCAATTCCCCACAAGCACTACGCACATTCCTATGTAAAAGGAAAGTACTATACCAGGCAGGCTGCTCCTCGATCCCAATCGCAATTACTGCAAAATACCTGGGAGCACACACAGCAGCTTCAGTTCCTGACAAACCAAGCATGATTCAGCAATTTCTCCAGTCTTCTACAGGGTGAGCCTGGTTTCTACTCTTCAGACTTCCTTCTTTCTCCTCACAAATCAGATTCAGTCCGAACTGGCACTGACACCGGCTGCTGGCAGAACCTCAGAGCCTCACACGCGCTTCCTGCTCGGAACTATACAGGGCAGAAGCACAGAGCTCCTTCTCTCTTCACAGTTACAACTGATCTGATCTTTCCAGTCACAGAGCAGGGCATTTCCTTTAGCTCCACACCATTCTGTTGGCTGGTTAGGCTGTCACTCACAATAAGACTCCCTCTGTTGGTGAAAAAAGACACCAAGGTCAAAACTACATTTCCCAGAGTCACTACCCATAAAATCCCCTTGTAGCTGGCTCAAAATTGAGAGTCCAAGTTCTGATTCATCCACAGGCTCCATTTTAAGGCTTCCCTATCATCCTGATTGGTCCAAGTCAGCAATTCAGGACCAAAATGAAAGAGCTACACTGAAACAGTTTGTGCTGAAATAAAGACAGGTTAGACAAACTACATTTTCTCAGTCACTCTAAATGATTTCTGGCAAACAGTTATATCTTTCAACAAGGCTCCCCTGCACATGTAGCAACGGCAGAAACGGAGCGAACTGGCAGCAGCTCGGGCAGGATTCGAGCATTAAATACACAGTCCCCCCATACAAACTAATTAAGCCTACAAGCAGACAGCTCTTAAAGAGACAGCACATGGAGGCTCAAATAGCACTCACTTGGAACCACATTTAAACAGCTCAGACACCGAACACCACCCAGACTTGGAGCATTCAGGCAAGCTCCTGGAAGACTTTTGGGAACCCCCATTTGTAGGGGGTTACATAAGCAAATGTTAAAAGAAATGCTGAGATATGAATCTAGATCATGTGTATTCCCAACTACACAAAAACAAGAAATTCAACATCTGAAATGCAAAGATAAAAAATACTGTAGATAATATGTAAAAACAAGAAATGCTAACAAATAAAAAAAAATGTATAATCCTTCAAGTATCCACACGTCAGCTAAACAACATACTAAATACCATTTTTCCCCCCTTTCTTCCACAGGAAACAGCTATGGTATCCCAAAAAGAATAAGAGCACAACAAATAGCTTCTGACAGTGACAGTGACTAAAGGTACAGTACCACTTCTAAACATTACTAAAAGGCAATACTAGCAACCAGGTAAAGATTGATTCTGTATTAGTTACCCAATTGCACATAAACTCTCTGCATAATGTAGCAGAAATGTGAAGACTGATTCAAACATCACTTTTTTCTGAGATCACTTTACAAAATTATATTAGCCCCTCCAAAATAAAATTCAATATTCACATGCCCATCACTTAGAACATGTCACTTCTTCCACCCTCTCACTAGGCCGCATACCTATTTCACATACTTAATACCCCACACAGAACCACAAGAAAACAAATAAAACTATTTTAAATGCACACATCAGAAATGTAACACATATTCTTTATTTCTATCTCACTCCAGGACACAACATCTACCTGCACAAGAAAGAAGAACAACAAAAAGCCAACAGAGCTCTTACACCTGTCTCACACCATTATAATGTAACCAGCTTCACAAATGGATATTTCAGCAAAGCACTTAACAGGACAACAGTTACCTAACAGTTGAAAAAGTACAAGACTTTTCCTTTTACTCCATTGACTTCTACATCAACACATCAGATACCACACACCATAAGAAAAATCAACAAAAAGATGATGTTGTCTTTTTCTTTAGCAACCATAAACCAGTGGCATACATTGAAGAAACATAGAATACATATTGCTATAAAAGTGATGCCAGAAAAATGTGTTTCTTTTCTATCATACATACTATATTACTATATTGTTCAACATGTTGCTTAGAAACTGAAAAAAAAATGTTTCATTTAGATGTAATAATATGTAGCTTAGAAAGTGCTAAGCATAGACAAAACTTTCAGCCACAGTCAAAACAAAAAAATATATGGCAGCCTCTTCTCGTTACTTTGTTTGGTTCAGAAAAGCAACTCACCTCTCAATATTGTAGTATTAAAATAAACAGTTGTATATATACTTATTAGAATTATAAATGCAGCTAACAACACCAACTTTTTTTCCTGTACTACCTTACTGTCCCACAAGTTAAATATATGCATTTCAGATTTTACTAACTTTGGTTGCTTACTTAACAGCCTGTTTTCTCATTAAAAATGTATCTAACCAATGTGTAACTCCCATAACAAAGTCCTTCATATATGTAAAGAAACTGTTCAAAAAACACAATTTTTTTTTCATTAAAGTTTGTTTGCATGTTACTTACCTAGTCTGTCCTCGTACTTGCGAAATCCATAGTTTTCTCGACACGTAGATCCCTCTTCAGTGATTCCCGAAAAATGTACTCCATCGTTCAAAAACGCCATAAAAACACAGAAATGTGACTTCCACTCGAAATTACCAAAAAGAGTAAATAAATGCACCCCAATGTCAAAACGCCATAAATGATCTGTCATTCCTCCAAAAATCTTCATCGCCATATGTAACATCCCAGATCTTCAACACGAATAGTCCCGTGCATCGACAGGCCAAGCACACCACTACTGCCTTCCACATGCCCTGATTCCAGCACCGCTACTTCAGCTTCCTTCCACACCGCCGCCGCTACTACAAGATGCTACCTACCTCTATAGACATCCTTCCCGGTCGATGACTTTCAACTAACAAAAAATTCCTCCACTACAGAAGTCCCCACCCCTCAACCAATCCCAATGCAACTCCACACTCTTGACTCCACCCCTTAACCAATCACCACAAACCGAAACCACACCTACAGCCAAATCTTATCCAATCAAAATCTACAACACGATACCCATTCAAACAGACAACTGAAGTACCAAAAACGTATACCGCCATTTCACTACAATAGCAAGTAGTCCAAACTCCACGAAAAACCAATACAAATACCAGTAAAAATACAAACACCCACAACACCCCTATTGCATAAATCGAATATGTGTAGGGTGACAGTGTGAAAATGGATTTGTCTACAGTGTAGTTGATAGTGACCTCTCGTAACCATCACTCGTGGCTACGCCACTCATGAGGTTACTTAAGGTCACTGTCAACAACACTAGATAAATCCATTATCACACTGTCACCCTACGCATATCCCTTATATATAGTATTGCTGTTGAAATGTATATTGATTGTAGAAAACTAGAGGTTACTTGAGTGCAAATGCTTGAGGCCTTTTTGCAAAAGGGGCCTCAGAAACATCCTGCCTGATATTTACGAGAAATGGAAATTACGTACCTACCGTAATTCTTGATCTTCTTGGATGAAGTCTCCACAACTCATTCACACTGATAGGATATACGCCGGAGGCGCTAGGACCCAGTGGGAGCAAACTTTGTAAGAGAGGGTCGGTGCCAGAGATGGAGCCGCGAGGAGCAGCGCTGCGAGCCTCGGCTTGTGTGGCAAAGACCATCTCGGCATCGACCCTCCAACCGCCTCAGTACCTTTTTTCCGAGGAGGTGCAATGTAATTAACCCAGAAGGACTAGCCTAACAAAATCGGACATAGCATAGTCCGAATGACCCGTATAAGAAGGGTCAACAATGAAGTCTTCACAGCCCAGGCACTGATGGAAGTGAAGACCAATAACAGAGAGGTGAGCTTGGAGGATGGAGGGTGGGCATGTGAATGAGTGGTTGAGACCCTCCTGTTCTTGTACACCTCTTTTTTTGAAAGATGCTACCCTCTTGGACTTTGTTGATTCCCTTGAGGTACTTGAACGTTTCTATCATGTCCCCCCCCCTTTCCTCGAGGCTATACATATTAAGCTCCTTTCGTCTCTCTTCATATGTCTTCCGGTGCAGACCCTGCACCATTTTAGTTGCCCTCCTCTGGACAGCTTCCATCCTGTCTATGTCTTTGTGGAGATTGGGTCTCCAGAACTGCACACAGTCCTATTCTCCAGCCAATTCTTTACCCAGGCTGTCATCTTGGGACCCACTCCCAGGCTGGCTAACTTGTATATTAATCTTTTGTGCGGGACTGTGTCAAATGCCTTGCTAAAGTTTAGGTAGGCCATGTCCACAGCCCCTCCCTGATCTACTACTTTGGTCACCCAGTCAAAGAAATCTATCAGATTCGTCTGGCATGACCTTCCCACTGTGAATCCATGCTGCCTAAGGTCCTGTGCCCCTCTGGCCTCTAGATACTCTACAATTCTTTCCTTCAGAAGTGATTCCATCATTTTCCCTATCACTGAGGTTAAACTAACAGGTCTGTAGTTTCCTGCTTCTGCCTTGCTCCCACTTTTGTGAAGGGGAATCACATCTGCCCTCCTCCAGTCCTCAGGTACCACCCCATCATCCCATGATTTGTTAAAAAGGTTAGTCAGTGGTGTCACTAGTTCTACCCTTAGCTCTTTTAGAATTCTGGGAAAATCCGATCAGGCCCCATTGCTTTGTCCACCTTCTGTTTTAAGAGTTCTTCAGAACCCTTTCTTCTGTAAGTGGGCTGGTATCAACTTCTGTATCCAGAGTGTTTCTACTGTTTGTTTTATGTACCTCCCTCTTCATTTGTAAATACTGAGCAAAATATTTGTTTAGTATCTCTGCCTTTTCACAGTCTCCTCTGCCCACCCTCCTCCCTTTATTAAGCCTCACAATCCCTCCCTTGTTCTTCCTTCGCTCCCTGGTGTACCTATAAAAGGTTTTATCCCCCTTCTTAACTGAGTTTGCCATCTTTTCCTTGGTTTGGGCCTTTGCTGTTCTGACTGCCTTCCCAGCCTCCTTTTGCTCTAACTGATACAGTTCTCTGTCCTGCTCCTTCTGCGATTCCTTGTACTTCCTGAATGCTTTCTTTTTCTCTTGAACCTTCACTGCCACTTCCTTTGAGAACCATAGTGGTTTCTTACATCGTTTTGTTTTGTTTATTTGCTTCACACAAAGGCTCATTACCTCTGTGATGGCAGTTTTTATTATTTCTCATTGTTCTTCCACCCCTTCTTCCTGCCCATTTGCTAGTGCATTCCTTAGGCACTCACCCATTTTGGCAAAGTCAGCCCTCCTAAAGTCCAGTACTTTTGTCTTTGTATGGCTTGACTCTATTGCTGTGTTTATTGTGAACCATACTGTTCGATGGTCGCTAGTTCCCAGATGGCTACCCACTTCTACATCTGTCATCCTCTCTCCATCTCCAACACTTTGTAAAAACTTGCGGCGCTGAGGATAGCCCAAAGGGCAGGACTCTGAACTGGTAATGCTGACCGAATGCCACAAATCTTAGGTATCTGTGGTGCTTTGGATGTATAAGAATGTGTTGGTAGGCATCCTGCATGTCCAGGGAGGCTAGCCAATCATGTTGATGAATCAAAGGTAGACGGGTACCTAGAGCTATCATCTTGAACTTTTCCTTGTAGAGGAATTTGTTTAACTTTCTGAGATCCAGAATGGGGCACATGTCGCCAGTTTTCTTCGAAACAAGAAAGTAATGGGAGTAGAAACCTATGTTTCGTTGATCCAGCAGAACTACTTCTACTGCCCTGTTGTTTAGAAGGCCTTGTACTTCGGAAGCAAGAAGGTCTGACTGTACTGCTGACAGCCTGGGCTGTCATTTGGTTGGATGATCTGGAGGGGTTTCTTAAAGACTGAGCGAGTACCTCTCGAGGATTATCCGGAGGACCCATTTGTCTGATGTTATGGATTTCCACTGGTTCTAGAACTGAGCCTGACATCCTCCCACCACTGAGGAAGAGTCCCCCTCAGACAGCTGAGGTGGGACCTGGGCCAGAAACTCAGAAGGTGGCATTGGGCACTTTGGGGCCCTGTGCCTTCTGTTGCATTTTCTTTTGCGGCTGAGGATTGTGGTTTTTGTTAAAACCTCCTCTGCCCTTCCCCCAAAAGGATTGATGGTTGTGAAACTGACGCTTGTTGACACCCCCCCATGAGGGAGTGGGTGCGGGTCGAGCTGTCTTAATGGCAGACCTAGTTTTCTGTGTGGCCTCCAGAGCTTGCTCTACTTGGGGCTTGAACAGATACATACCATCAAAGGGTTAAGCTAGACCTACTGCTGAGCATCATTTGTGAAGCCTGAGGTATGTAGCCAAGAGTGGCAACGGGTGCAAATGCCCGCCACTGCTGCTCGGGAAGCAGTATCAAAAGGGTCCATAGCTGCTTTAACCTGCTGGTTGTTGGACTCGATACGCCTGGTTATGGTCTGAAGAAGCTCTGAATTACTGTCCGACTCGGGCAGAGCTCCTACCATCTGTTTGAGTGAATGCCAACGTACATACTCATATTGGGAGAAATAGCCCTGGTAGCTAGCAAAACGCATACCCAGGGTGGAAGCAGCAAAGATTCTCTTACCTAAGGTGTCTATCTTGCGAGATTCTTTATTTATAGGCCAGGCTGTCAATGTCTGAGGGAGAAATGACTACAATAGGGTCAGCAAAAGCTTGTGAAGCCAACATGGGTCGATCCTTAGGAGAAGCATACTTCCTATCTATGGACTTAGCCACGGAAGGGATGAGAGCAGGATTGTTCCATACCTTCTGGGAGAGGGTCTCAAAAGATGGTTGTACCGAAGGGGTTAAATCCATAGGGATCTCTGGGACATGTAGGTACTGGAGTCTTAAAAGCTTTCCAGGATCAATTTCTGTAGTCTGGAGAGAGAGAGAGAGAGTAGAATTTTAATTTTTCAGCAGAGACTTAAAGGATAGGTATTCGACCACAGGTTCTGCAGCAGAATCGATCCCTGCTCCTTCCACATCATCACCCAGCCGAAGATCTGGGTCAGATTCAATATCATCTCCTGACAGTCCAGGAGGGACTGTATGGACAGGAAAGGAGTGAAAATCAGTAAGAAAAGAAGAAGAGAAAGGAAATAGAGTTGAGAATCCTTGAAAGCTGGACGATGACGGACAAAGCCCTAGAGCCAAAGAGTCAAACGGCGCCGAAGACAAGGGAGTTGGCACCCTCGGAAACAGCCCAGCAGATAGCGCCAACAGAGGCCATGGTGCTGAAGGAGCCCGCAGTGCCACAGACGGCGTTGACAGAGCCTGTGGCACCGAGGATGGCACCGACAGACCCTGCGGCACCAAAGACAGTGGCAACAGATCCATCGGCGCCGAGGATGGCACCGACAGACCCCTGATGCCGAGAGTGTCCCTGGCGCTGCGGATGGCACAGAGAGAGTCCGAGGTTCCGAATACCACAATTTGAAGAAAAAGGATGAAGATTACCAGGAGATAGAAGGATCAGTTTGGCCCCCTGCGCCGCAGCTGTGTAAGGGGAGAAAACACCTGAGCACGAGGTCGACAGCACCGAAGAAGGCACTTCACAACTAGGAAGGTCCAACCACCCTACCCGCTCCCTTGAATGGCCTGAAGGCCTTGGAGTGACCAGATCAGGCAGCTGGACCAACCTCCGTGCCCATTGCTCCATAAGAGCAGCCCACTGATGAAACTGCTCATCGGAAGCCCTTCCAAGAGGTAGGGAGGGGCTCCAATGTCAAGGACGTCAGCCACCGGAGATAGAAACCAGCGACTCCAAGAGAGGAGGAGACCGGCGCCTGGCCCCAACGACCAACCATCGAAGTGCAGACATACCAGAAGACGACCTCGAGTGATGCCTTCTCTTTTCTGACTTATGGCTCGAAGAAGAGCTCATGGCCGAATGGTGCAGAGAATGGGACCGCTTTCTGTTATGCTTTCGGGGGGACCGCCCATCTCCATGAGCATCGGACCGCCTGTTGTCAGACCCCCGAGAGGCGGTGAACTGGACCCAGCCCTGCTGACTGAACAGCATTTCATACGAAGTCTCCCTACCATCACCTAACCCGCTCATTGTCAACTCCGTTACAGGAGGGCTGAAGACTTCTTTCTTGAAGAAAATTAAATGTAATCAGTACTTATTTCATAATAAAACTACAAAACAATAAACAATAAACTGAAAACTATGCTGCTAGTTTGAAGTTTGACTCCTGACAGTCGAGCGACGTCGTCACTAAAGTGCACTTGATGGCAGGAAAAAAGGAACTGAGGTGGTTGGAGGGTCGATGCCAGAAAGTCTCAGTCGTGCCGAGCCTCGTGGCACTGTTCTCCTCGCAGCCCCATCCTGGCGCCGCCATCTTCAAAAAGTTTGCCCCGCTGGTCCTCAAGGCCCGTGTGTACATCCCATCAGTGTGAATGAGTGGTGGAAACTTTATGTCTAGGAAGATCAGAACATTTTGCAAGGACAGGATATTTGCTAAGAATGGGGGTTGAAAAAGAATTATAAAAAGGCTAAGCTGCTGCTGCAATCAGAGAGATCACAAGAAATATTTTATTTTGCCTCTGTACATAGTTATAATGAACATGTTCATACTTATTTTTTATGTTGCTGCTACTATAATTAAAGTTTTGGTGATTTGTACAACTGCTCCTGGTTTTTCCCTGTGCTTCCTGACCTGTGCCTCAACAACAGATGGTTTTAGAAGTGGGATTTACAATGTGCATACCCTAAGACAAGAGTTTTGTGCATGGATACTGGACCTAGTACCAGGGAAGCACAGAGGAAGGTATGGATTCTGCACCAGCAAGTCCAGGAGTGCTTACCAGGAGAATGGCAGCCAAACTAACAGCAACAGAAGTCCAGTCTGAGATTGTACAGCCTGCACAAGTTATGGAAAAAGAACAGGCAGTGACGGAACCTAAAAGCCTGATGAACTTTTTCAAATGGTGGGCTATACAACAAAAAGAGACTGAGACACAGACAGAAAAAGAGATTCAGTGTTTAGAAGTGCAGAGGAGAGGAGAGAAGAGATGCAGCAACAGGAGCAGCAGATGAGAGAAGAGATGCAGCGACGGGGGGCAACGATGGTTGAATGCCTTGCAGGCTATCAAAGGCAGAAGATCCGGCACAGATCCAGATGAGCAACAAAATGCAAGCAACTTAAAAGCCATTAAACTTATGAAGTTGTATCCCTCAGATGATACTGAGGCATACCTGACAACCTTTGAAAAAGTTGACACAGCCTGCCAGTGGCCAAAGCAGCAATGGACAAACTGGTACACTACCTGACAGGGAAAGCTCAACTTGCCTACAGCCAGGGCCAGCTTTAGAGTTTTGGGGGCCCTCAGCAGGATTACTGAAGTCATGGGGTCCCCTTACTTGGCCAACCTTCACCCCATATGTTTGAATGTAACCAACACACACATAATTTTATTCTATTATCAGTACCTGTATCTTACAGGGAGGAACAGGGTGCAGGAATACACTATTTTTAAGTGAAAAATATGTTCCAGGACTAGAGGGCATGGGATGAAGTTGGAGGGAGGACGATTCAGAGGAAATGTGAGGAAGAATTTCTTCACAGAACGGGTGGTGGACAAGTGGAACACCCTGCCAGAGGTAGTGGTGGGGGCTGAAACAATCATGGGATTTAAGAATGCATGGGATAGACATAAAGGAATTCTGAGAGGTCAGGGTGAGGTCAACGACTTCTGGGAAAACATAAACTGAACTTACAAGCTCAAATGGGCAGACTGGGTGGGCCATAGGCCCTTATCTGCCGACACTGTCTATGAATCTATGTATCTATGTAGTACAACCAGGGGTATCTTTAAATTTTTTAGGAGGAGACAGCAGTATTAGTCCATGGGATTGTTCCTTCTATCACATTAATCACCACCCATCTGCCTCTTATTGGCTGGGTCATAGCTTAGTAAGACATCAGGATGCCACATCAAAAGGTGTTGCGCAGCCCATTGTTGCTGTTTTAAGAAGATAATAACATTTAAGAAATTTAAAAATAATTAAGATAAACTGCTCTGACTGTGGTCCCCTCCATAAGAAGGGGGCCCCCAGCGACCGCAGGGTTCGTTGGTGCCTAAAACCGGCTATGCCTACAGCAGTATGGACACTTCACAGTCAGAAAATTATGAACTCTGTGTGTTTTGTTTGTTTTCTCTGTTAACAAAATAATAAAAACTTTTAACGAAAAAAAAAAAAGAAAACTATGAACTGGTGAAAAGCAAAATCCTGAAAAGGTACAACATCTCCAGAGAGACCTACAGACAGATTTCAATCTCTGAGGTACAAATCAGTCGACAATCCTCGAGAAACCTTCACCCAACTCAGAGAACTCCTAATAAAATGGATCCAACCAGAGAGCAAAAAAGTCCCACAGATCATCAACACATTTGCCTTAGAGCAATTCATCAGCATCTTGCCAAAAGATGTGCAGCTGTGGGTAAAGGAACATCGACCAGAAAATGGGGAAAAGGCTGTTTCTTTAGCTGACGACTACAAAATTGCCAGACAGACACCACAGCAGTAAGGTAACAGCCAAGCACTGGTAAGACACTCTTTTTCCCATTTAAATTCCAAGCCTGATAAATCTCTGGTGGGTGTAACAAATCTGTGCCAAAAGACGTTATCTGCTATAACTGTAATAAGCCAGGTCATTTTGCAAGAAACTGTCTTAGTAAAGGGAGTGGCACTAGAGCAGATTTGTCCTTGGCAAACTGGGGCAAGTACTTAACAGATGTGAAGGTAGGGGATAAGACTGTGAAGGGACTCATTGATTTGGGAAGCAGACAGACCCTAGTGCATGTTAAAGTGCTGGGAAAACACTGTGCAAAGGGACCGGGTACTGGTGCCATCTGCATCCACGGAGACACTTGACACTACCTCACCACCCAAGTGACTCTGACTGTTAAGAGTTTGTCACACCAAATGAAAGTGGGGGTAGTACCAAAGTTACCTGTACCTGTGATTTTTGGAAATGACTTTACAGGGTTTAATGAGTTGATCAAAGAGGGAGTACATCCTGATGTTTCAGCAGCTGTGGTGACAAGAGCTCAGGCAAAGAATATTTCAGAAGGTAGGGACACTTTTCCTTTCAGTGATTTTGATTCGGACTTGTTTGAGCACAGCTCCAAAATCCGGAAATCCAAGAAAGAAAGACAAAGCCTGAAGAAACTATGGTAACAAATTACTGACGGACATGAAGAAACCTTAGTAATGTTGTTTCTTCTAATGGAGTCTTGCTGTATTCTGACATATGCAGTTAGGTCCTGCCTTTCAACTGCCCTGGAGAACAAAGAGTTAAACTTTCCATGACCAGCATGGAATGTTCACTACGAGCTCAGTTAAAGCCCCTGTCTGCTGTTGTTTAAACTGTAACCGTCAGATCTTTACGAGCAAAGACCCACTAGATGTTCTGTGTGGAAACTATAAAATTCTTACTAGCCAACTGGCAAATATATATATAAAAAGTTTTTTGGTTTCAAAGGAAGACTCAAGTCAGGAAACCCAAAAACAAAACACATCCAAAACACAACCTCTCACCCAAACCAAAAAGAGGGTGTAAAAAGGACGTCCCTAGGGTGCCAACACTGCTCCTGCCCACCCACATCCCGAAATCTAGGTTCTGAGAGGGAAGGTGGGGGGGTCAGAATACAGCAAGACTCTATTAGAAGAAACAACATTACTAAGGTGAGTAATTTTTTCTTCAAACAACATGAAGTCTTGCTGTATTCTGACCTATGCAGACTACCAAGCAGTACCTCCATGGAGGAGGGACAGAACCTACTTTGGAAACAGGCTCTGAAGTACTGCTTTGTCAACTCAAGCATCACTCCTAGCCTGGATATCCAGAGAGTAATGCTTGGTGAAAGTTTGGAATGTTTTCCAGGTGGCTGCTTGACACATTTCTAAGTGAGGAATATCCCTGGCAGCAGCCAGGGAAGCAGCTGTACCTCTAGTGGAATCTAGTGGAATGAGCCCTCAGGCCTGAGGGTGGAGTTCTACCCAGTTTTTCATAGAAGAATTGTATACAAGAAACAATCCACCTGGCAATAGATCTCTTAGTGGCAGGTTTGCCCATACCAACTTCTCCGCAAGTAAGGAACAACTGGAAGGATTCAAACCTGTGACCCTAGGTACGCTCTATGTAGTAGCTAAGGGCTGTTTTAATGTCCAAGCTGTGTAGCCTCCTCTCTCCCAAGGAGGAATGGTCAGTGAAGAAAACAGGGAGAGATATAGACTGGTTGAGGTGGAAATATGAAACCACTTTAGGTAAGAACTTTCTGTTAGTTCTAAGGACCACCTTACCTCTGTGAAAAGAGATGAAATCAGATTCCACTGACCTGAACCACCTTGTTTTGTACAGATTTGGAAAAAGCTTGCAGTGCCAGAAACACTGCTCTGAGTTCCAAAAGAATGATGTGAAGCAGAGATTCCTGAGGTGATCACAGTCCTTGGGCGGTAAGATCCCCCAAATGGGCTCCTCAGCCCAGCAGGGAAGCATCTGTGATGAGTATCACTGAATGAGACTGAGTTACAAATGGAACCCCTTGTCTCAAATTGTCCTGATCGTGCCACCATTGTAAGGCTTGGATCAGGGTTCAAATCACTGGGATTAGTTTGGTAAGGGAATCCTTTCTTTGGGACCAAAAGGCTCTTAAATGGAACTAAATGTCCCTCATTTGAAATCTTGCTCCCTGAACCACTGCTGTGGAAGCTGCCATGTGGCCTAGTAGCTGAAGGAAATGCCTTGCTAGTCGAGACACCTGAAGGGTGAATGAAGAGGCCAGTTCCATAAGGGTCTTTGCCCTTTCCAGGGGAAGGAAGGCTCTTGCCTTTACTGTATCCAGTTCTGCACCTATGAAAGTGAGGAGTTGTACTGATTCGAGAACTGACTTTGGAAGGTTGAGAAGGAATCCTAAGGAAGTGAGCACTTGCTGGGTCACTTGCAGATGTGACTTGATTTGGTCTGGAGACTGACCCACTATGAGCCAGTCGTCCAAGTATGGGAAGATGGAGATCTTTTTTCATCTTAGGAAAGCAACTACTACTGCCAGGCACTTTGTGAAAACCCTTGAGGCTGATGTTAGGCCAAAGGGCATTGCTCTGAATTGCTAGTGGCCTGAGGTCAACTCGAACCTGAGGTACTTTCTGTGGGAGCACTTGATGGGAATGTGAAAGTAGGCATCTTTGAGGTCCAGGGAGGCTAGCCAGTCCCCTGGCCTTAGAGAGGGAAGAATAATTCCCAGAGTTACCATTTTGAACTTTGGCTTCAAAAGATGTTTGTTCAGATGTCTTAGGTCCAGGATGGGCCGCCATTCTCCAATCTTTTTGGGGGTTAGGAAGTACCTGGAGTACAATCCTTTGCCCCTGTGTAGGGTGGGAACCCTCTCTATAGCTCTGAGAGCTACAAGAGAAGAAACCTCTGCCTCTAGGGCAAGGGTCTCTGAGAGATTTGCAGGTGGAAAAGATCTGGTTCTCATCTTGGGAAATTTTTTGAAGCCGAGAACCAGTCCCTGGCTTACTACTTCCAGGACCCACTTGTCTGATGTAACAGACTTCCAGTCCTGGACAAAGTAAGCCAGCCTGCCCCCTACTGGTATGGGAGAAGAGGCCCGGGCAGACCCATCAGGGTGTCTGCTTGGCAGGGGCTTTATCCTGAGGGGTGGATGCAGGCCTGCTCATTCCCCGTTCTGCCTCTCCCTCTAAAAAAAAAACCTCTGTGAAAAGGAAGAAGAGGAGGAGGCCTGAGCTTGACAAAAAGGCCTTTTGGAAAGGCTTGCCCCTGCCCCAGGACTGCTGCCTTTGAGGAGTTGCTTGCCTTTCTTTGACCTAGGCACTCCTGTAAGTGGTCCTGTACTCATCCACCTTCTTCATGTAATTCTCTGTCTGCTCCCCAAATAGAGAATTACCAATTACAGAAAAGTCCATGGCCTTAGCCTGGGTATCCTGTGAAAGGCTAGTACATCTGAGCCAAGCCATCCTCCGAAGAGCCACAGATGTAGCCATGACTCTTGATGATACATCATTGGAGTCTACAGCAGCATGAAACTGTACTTTCGATGCCTCAATCCCATCTACAGCCACCTGCTCCAGCTCCTTGGCAAGCTGGGTAGGGGCCTGTTTAGCCAGAGCCAGCACAGTGTCCCACCTGGACTTCTGGCATCTGGCTGTATAGGCCATATAGTTAGCCTGCCTGAGTCCCAAAGATGCTGCCATGTATTGTTTCTTTGCCATGGCATCAATCTTCCTGGAGTCCTTGTCTGGGGTGTGTAATACCAAGGGAATATTTGCCTTATCACAGGCAGCAGCCTGCACAACCCCAACATGACTGCATTGCTGAAAAAGGAACTCCGTGTCTGAGCCTGAGAGAGTGTACCTCTTGTCCATTCGTTTGTCCACAGGAGGTATAGAATTAGAAGACTTAAGAATTTTATGTGTCTGTTTCCCAAAGGATTTGTGGAGGGGAACAGACAGTCTCCTGGACTCTGGGATGTCCATCATCTCAACATAATCAGGCTCTTCCTAATCCTCTACTGCTTCCTCCACAGGAAGCTGGAGGGTCTCAGTCACTTTTTTGTAAAACATGCAGTGTGAGAGGGACTCAGAAAGCCTAGGAGAAGAAACACCTTAAGGTCTGTCTGGGGAAATGTCCAGGTCAATAGGCACATCCAGACTTTCACTATCACCGTAATCATCCACATACTCTCCCTCCTCCTCCTCCTTCGGTTCATAAAATTCTTCCAAAGTATAATCCAGAACCAGGGGAACTGACCAAACCAAGCCCCTGCCAACTGGTGCCTGTTCGGTCGGAACTGAACTAAGCGATTGCACAGTCCTTAACACCTTGGCTATCTCATCATAGATACATAGATACATAGACAGTGTCGGCAGATAAGGGCCTATGGCCCACCCAGTCTGCCCACTTGAGCTTGTAAGTTCAGTTTGTTTTCCTAGAAGTCTGTTGCACCTTACCCCTGACCTCCAGAATTCCTTTATGTCTATCCCATGCATTCTTAAATCCCGTGATTGTTTCAGCCCCCACCACTTCCTCTGGCAGGGTGTTCCACTTGTCCACCACCCGTTCTGTGAAGAAATTCTTTCTCATGTTTCCTCTGAATCGTCCTCCCTCCAACTTCATCCCATGCCCTCTAGTCCTGGAACATCTTTTTCGCTTAAAAATAGTGTTTTCCTGCACCCTGTTCCTCCCTGTAAGATACTTGTATGTCTCTTATCATAACCCCTCTCTCCCTCCTCTCCTCCAGGGAGTACATGTTCAGTTCCTTCAACCTGTCTTCATAGGACTTGTGATGCAATCCATGCACCATCTTTGTTGCCCTCCTCTGAACCTTCTCTACCCTGTCTATGTCCTTACGTAGGTATGGTCTCCAGAACTGTACACTGTACTCCAGGTGGGGCCTCACTAGTGTCATGTATAGCGGAATTATGACCCTTTTCCTGCTGGTAATGCCCTGCCTATACATCCCAGCATCCTATTTGCTTTACCTGCTGCCTTGTCACTGTTTCCCTACCTTGAGGTCATCAGAGATGATAACCTCAAGATCCCTTTCCTGCTTGGTGCATGCTATATCCTCACCCCAACTGATATATTGTGCCAGGGTTTTTGTGCCCCATATGCATTATCTTGCACTTCTTTGCATTGAATTTCAACTGCCAAACCCTGACCATTCTTCAAGTTTCTGCAGGTCGCTTCTCATTCTGTCTACACCCTCTGGTGTTCTACTCTGTTACAGAGCTTTGTGTCATCAGTGAACAGTGAAATTCTGCCCTCTAGGTTCTGCGCCATGTCACTGATGAAGATGTTGAATAGGACCGGTCCCAGCACTGATCCCTGTGGTGCCCACTGGTCACTCTTCCCTCTGTGGGTGACAGCCATTTACCACCACCCTCTGTGTCCTGCCACCCAGCCAGTTACCTATCCACCACATTACTGTCCTGCCCACACCCATATTCCCCAGTTTGTGTAATAGTCTTCTATGTGGCACAGTGTCAAGGCCTTGCTGAAGTCCAGATGGGCCATGTCCACTGCCCTCCCTGATCCACCTCCCTAGTCACCCAGTCAAAAATTCAATGAGGCTGGTCTGACATGACCTCCCCTGGTGAAACCATGCTGCCTTGGGTCCTGTAGTCCACTGACAACCAGATGTTCACCAATCTCTCCTTCAGTAGTGCTTCCATGATCTTCCCACTACCGAGGTGAAGCTGACTGGTCTGTAGTTCCTGCTTCCTCTTTGTTCCCACTTTTGTATAAGGGGACTACATCTGCTGTCCTCCAGTCTTGGGTACCTCCTGTTTCCAGTGATCGGCTAAACAGGATAGCCAGAGGTTCAGCCACCACCCATCTAGTTCTTTAAGGACCCTGGGGTGCACCCCATCTGGCCCCATTGCTTTATCAACTCTTATTACTTCCAGTTCCTTCAGGACCCTTTTCGTGTAAAGGGACTTGTGTCCATTTCTGCACCATTCTCACCCTTGTACTCCCTTCAGACCCATTACCCTCCTCTTCCTCAGTAAAGACTGAGCAGAAATACCTGTTCAGTATGTCAGCTTTACTGTTGTCATCCTCCACGCGGCCCCATCCTCCCCTTCAGTCTCACTATCCTCCCTTTGTCTTTCTTTTTTTCACTTATGTACCTGTAAAAGGTTTTGTCCCGCTACCCACTGATTTTGCAATGCGTTCTTCTGTCTGAGCTTTGGCTTCCTTACTTACCTCCCTGCCTCCTTTGCTTCTCCTGGTACTTCTCCCTATCCCTTCTGCCTGTGTCTTTTGTATTGCCTGAATGCAATCTTTTGCTTTCACTTTCTTTGCTACCTCTTTGGAAAACCATAATGGTCTCTCTTCCTTTTCCTCTTGCTAACCTGCTTAATACATAATTCTGTTGTTCTTGTAATCCCCATTTTAAATACTGCCCACTGTTCCTCAACCCGATTCCTGTCCCATTCCCTTAATGCCTCTTTCAAGTATCTCCCCATTTTCCCAAAGTCCGCCCCTAAAATCCAGGATCGTGTTTTTGTGTGGTTTGGTTCTGCTCTTCTGTGATTTCAAACCACAATGACTGGTGGTCACTGTTTCCCAGGTGCTCCCCACTGTTACCCCATCACACTGTCCCTGTTTGTGAGCACAAGGTCCAGTATTGCCTTCTGCCGAGTTGGTTCCATGACCAGTTGCTTGAGGAAGGCACCCTGAAGGAGTCCAGGATAAATCTGTCCTAGTTGATGCTGCTGCTGGAATGCTCCAGTCCACGTCTGGAATATTGAAGTCTCCAACCAGTACTACCTCACCTTGTCTGCCATCCTTTGGATGGCTAGCATCAGTTCCTATCTGTTTCTTCCTCCTGGGCTGGTGGTCTATAGACCCACACCTGTGCGGATGGCTGTCCCCATTTTCCTTTCCGCTTAACCCACAGTATCTCCCCATTTTGTTCCTCCTGGATCTCTGTGGCCCTTATGTCATTTTTCACATGGATTGCCACCCTCCTCCTTCCTGCCTGCTCTGTCTCTTCTGAATATGTTGTAGCCAGGTATGGCCATCTCCCAGTCGTGGTTATCATTACACCAGGTTTCAGTAATGTACAATGTCCAGGTCTGACTGCACCATGACAGCCTCCAGATCTTCCATCTTGTTGCTAAGGCTCCTGGCATTTGCACACGGCTTTCCATGATTTGACCTCCCTAGACTGTCTCACTGTTCTACTCCAGCCCTTCCTTGGTTGTCATTTATCCCTGGTTCTCCTTGCTGTCTGCCCATCTGCTGAATTTTGCCCTTTTCTTCTTATCCACCTTTTGGGCACTAATCTCCATCTTTGCACACTGCTTTGCAGAGATAGCCCTCCTCTGGTTCACTGGTTCCACTGCTAGCTGTGGGGGGTGAGCAAGTAGGTACCCTCCTTGCTGGCCTGCCACCCCCCTCTTTGCTAGTTTAAATGCTTGTCAATGTAGCATTTAAACTTATCATTGAGTGCTTGGATTCCCCTCCAGGATGGATGCAGGCCGTCAGGCTTGAACAAACCTCCATTCCTCCAGGTGGGTCCCCAGTCACCAATGAATCCAAACCCTTCCTCACAGCACCAGTTCTTCAACCATGAGTTAAAGTTCCTGGTGCATGCACTCCTATGCTCTCCCTTGCCTCTCACAGGTAGTACTTCTGAGAAAGTGACAGAAGTAGCTACTTGCTTGAGACCCCTCCCCAGTTTCCTAAACTCTTCCTGAACTTCCTTTGGCTCCCCATTTGCCAGGTCATTAGTACCTAGGTGGATAATGGCATCCAGCTCACCCTCCCGTCTTGCCCTCTCAGTGATCCCCAGGATCTTCCTTCCATCCCTCCATGCCGTGGCACCTGGTAGGCACCTCACCTCCCTGTTCTCCCCCTCCTGTGTTCCTAGCTGGATCCCTCTTATGATGGAGTCCCCCACCAGGATTCGCTTCCTCCTCCTCCTCTGGGGTCCACTGCTTTCCCCACTGAGGTCACCTCCTTGGCTAACCTCCACATCCTTTCCTTCCACTTCTCTGGGTACCTGTATTTGGTTGTCCTCGTTTTCCAGTGTGGCATATGGTTCTTGAGTGGAATAGGATCTGGGATGTGCCTCTGCCCTGACTGCTCTAACCCTCCCTGAGCCCACTGTCATCCAAGTGCTCCTCGTCTCGGCATCCTTTGAGGCAGTTGCATTGGACTGGGTGGTCCCTGGATAGGGTGATGGTACTCCTGATCCAGTTTACTTCCGCTCTGAGTCTGGCTACCTCATTCCGCAGTCCAGATAGATGCATGCAAATAGGGCAGCACCTCAGTGTCCAGAAGGTCTGCCTGAATATGGCTGGCCCACAGCCACTGCATTGCACCACTCCCCACATTATACTGCAATTCCACTACTTGTCTGCTACTGAAGCTCTCCTAGTTCCCTTTTTATTAATTTACTGTCCTAAAAATCCTGCCACTGTTCCCCTGTAATATTTGAAAATACATACACTTCTATCTAAGCTCTTTATCCTTACAATCAAAAGGTAACTACAATCACAATAATCTACCTTCTACTAATTAAGCAATATACCCTGACAGGGTGTGGGTATACTGGTGGATTTACCACGGCTGGTGTGGTTTGGTCACGAGGGCTGGGCCAGTGACTTAACTACGCAACCGTGTAACTCATCCATATTCTACACCCTGAGGGGTATATTATTATACAATGTTACAAATAATTTGTTTATATGTTTTGCATTTTATTTATACATTTTTCTTAATTATGTTGTGAAAATCATGTATATGTTGTTCTGCTGAGAAAAAATAGTTCCTTGTTAGTATTAAATATATAGAGAAAGACAATGCTGTATCTTGAAAAGGTTTTATTTGTGTAAAATAATTGTTTTTTATGAACATTTACTAAATGCAAGGTTTCATTTGTGAAATTTTTTTTTAAACAGCATTCAAGGTTTAATTTGTGAAACAACATTTAGGAAATGAACAGCTATGAAGTTACATTTTTATATCTTGTATGTACTGTTCACATTGATAACAGTTTAGCGTTTTTATTTTTGATTTCTAGGTTTTGAAGTGTTGCTACCCTTTGTAGTTTCTCAGTGTTGTGTCTTTAAGAAGTTAGGTTGCGAGTAGTTTCAGAGCATCTGCATGATGTGTACAGCATGTCACATGGTCAGTGCATTAGTTGTGCAGTATTGCAGTGGATGGAGACTGAGGGCTGCTGCTGAAGCGGGTAAGCTACTGGTGTTGGGTCGCTAGTTTATGAGGCAGTGGAGGCGTTGGGAGAGCTTTGATGCGATGTCATTGCATATTTCTTGGCTAACAGGTGAGTTTTCTGGTCGGAGGCTCGTTTCCTGACTGAAAATTTTTCAAGGTAGTCAGAATCCAATAAATGGAATGAGGTATTCATTTTGTAGTGTTTACGTTTGACTTCGATGGTGGTGGCGATTACAAAATGCGGCGGTTACTTCAAAGTTTCACGGTGGCAGTGATATTTTTGCCGTGGCACGAGTGCTTGTTGTCTGGCACCTTTTTCAGTGGGTATATTGGAGGATTTATAACTGCTTGAAGGTGCCAGCCAACCAATCAGAATTGAGGGATTACTGTACCTTCTGAAGTCCATTGTATAATACAGATTCTATCACAGAATCAGAGCACAATGCAAAAACATCTGCTACTTAGCAACAACAAACAGGTGACAACATACCAAGTTGATGTAGCTTTTTTTAAAATAGAAAAGAAAAATGTAATTGTTTAAACCAATAGAAATCAGCAGTTCCAAAAGCACCTTGAACTACAAGAAAGAACACAGTACCACACCTCTGCCACAATAACTAAACAGTTCTAAAACAATGGAGAAAGAAGAGAAAAATTAGAGACTGAGCAAAAAGATACAATGTACTATAAAGTATTAGGCAATAGGTATACTCAGTTGTTTAACAGAGAGAATAAAGTACCTACCAAAACAGACAGGATACCCACAAATGACACTTAGGTTCTCAATATCACCACCAAAGGCACATTCAGAAAGGGTTTAAACTATAGTATTAAAATAGTATTAAAATTAACCACATCAGAGTAGAAAGATCACACTAAATAAATGTGTTGATCCTTCTGACTTCCAACGAATATCTACCGCACAAATTTTATATCTTCCTGGAGCCTACAGGGTTGTCTTTCACAATCACCTAAATTTACATAAAACAAAACAATTTTTAAACTGAAAATTATATCAAAAAGCACTTAGCTTTGGGAGCTCTTCTCAAACACAGCCACTCAGCTCAGAGTTCTAGAATCAGCAGTCGGAGTATGAAATTCTGGGTCCAAACCGGTTGATTTGTCTTTAATTTTTATTTTTACCAGAACTGATTCCTCGGAATCGGCTCTCCTTGTGCCCGAAGAAGTATCGCCCTGGTCAGAGGGCACTCCTTCTGGTTCGGTCAGAACCGAACCGGACTGGCCATCCGGGTCAGCAGATTCTCGGCCTCCCTTTCCCTCAGTCTACCTAATCTGTTTTCCAGGATAGATTTGGGAAAATTCTTGCAAATTTGGCAGTCTGAATCAAGGTGGTCAAACCCCAGACAATAAACACAGGTGGTGTGGGGTTCAGCCTTGGCAAAGACTTCCCCACACACACTGCAGTGTTGAAAACCAGTGGGCCCGTTTTTTTTCTTGGGTTTCTCAGACATGGCCAATCCTAACCAAAAACTTACCCTTTTTTCGGCAATCCGCCAGGCAAGACTCCCTTATCAGTTCCTGACTGTGTCATGGGTCTTGGAAAAAAATGTAATTAAATCCATTTTTTTAGAACCGTTACGGACCGGTTACCACACTCTAAAGTAAGCACAAGCTTTTTTACCTCAAACTGATCGGTTCAGCAGAACCGATCCACAATTTACAAGTTCCACAGAGAAACAGAACAAAAAACTTATCTAGTACTCATGGTACCCAGACAGAGACTTGAACCAACTAAGCGGTAACAGCCATGCAGTAGAAACCGACCGAAAACCAACTTTTTGAACCGAGCAGCAGGAGAAATATCCGGAGCGACTGTTCAGTGAGGCGGAGTAAAGAATCTGACGGTTGCAGTTTAAACAACAGCAGACAGGGGCTTCAACCGAGCTTGTGGTGAACATTCCATGCTGGTCATGGAAAGTTTAACTCTTTGTTCTCCAGGGCAGTTGAAAGGCAGTACCTAAGTGCATATGTCAGAATACAGCAAGACTTCATGTTGTTTGAAAGGTTAAAATATGAAAATACTGAAGCTAAATTGATAACTGATTGTGATTTTCTTTCAGAACAAGCTAACAATGTTTCTCCCCAGGGTTATTTCAAGCAGCGGGGGGTGAAACCAAAAGAAGGTGGAACAATGTTTAAAAAATGTAATGGGACACTGTACAGAGTTTGGGTTAAACCTCAGACACAGTAACAGACAGAACAATTGGTTATACCGCAGAAGTATAGAAAATAATTTTTACAGATAGCACATGATAATCCTGTGGCTGGTCACTCAGGGAGGTATCGCACCCTTGCCAGATTGTTGTATAGATTTTACTGGCCTGAAATTCATGAAGTTGTTGCTACCTATTATAATTCCTGTGCTGAGTGTCAGAAAGCAGCCCCAGTCACTAGAAAAGACAAGGTGCCCCTGGTGCCCCTACCTTTGATAGATGTGCCTTTTGAGAGAACTGCAATGGATGTGGTTAGTCCTTTAAACAAAAGTAAAAAGTGTAATAGCTTTATCTTGGTAGTATGCGACTATGCTACTCGATACCCAGAAGCAGTTCTAATGCGTACTGTTACAGCCCCAAAAGTTGTAGCAGAGCTTGCCACAATTTTCAGCAGAGTGGGCATACCTAAATAAATTATTACTGACAAAGGTAGTGATTTTGATGCTGCTTTGCTTAAGGAGCTGTACAGACTGTTAGGTATCACTGCCATAAGAACCTCCTTCATCACCCTCAGACAGATGGTCTTGTTGAAGCGTTTTAGCCAAACCCTAAAACAAATGTTAAAAAGGCTTGCAAAAGGGGAAGGGAAAGACTGGGACCAAACTTTGCTTACAGAGAAGTGCCACAGGCATCAATGAGGTTTTCACCATTTGAAATGCTTTATGGTAGGCAGCCAAGGGGGCCTCTGGATGTGATAAAAGAAACGTGGGAAGATAACCCCATTCAGAAACAATCTATATCTTCTTACATGTGTGCCCTAAGAAAGAAGCTGGCAAAATAAGTTGAAATTGCCCAAAGTAGTGAGGAAGAAGCCCAAAACCAGCAGAAGGTATATTATGACCATGGGGTAAAATAAAAAAGTTTTCTAGCCAGGTGAAAAGGTTTTGCTACTGTTACCTACAATACAAAATAAGCTGTTAATGAAGTAGGAAGGACCTTATAAGGTTCTTAGATGTACTGCTGGCACCGTTAACTATGAGATTGAGACCCCTGACAGGAAAAATCCTTCTAAGATACACCATGCTAACCTGCTCAAGAAATGGTTTGAAAAACTGCCAAAAGCTGCTTTGCTGGTTTTACCAGAAACCAATAAGGAAGATATTGATGTAGCTTATGATAGACTGGAACAAACTGTAAATGCTAATACTGTAATGGTCAATGTTACCTTAACCTCAGAACAAACTGTACACATTCGTAATGTGCTAAAGACATTTAACAGTACTTTTACCACAGTACCAGACCGAGTAAAAGGGGTCGAGCACGCAATAGTGACAAAGAATGCTCATCCTATTAGGCAAAAGACATACAGGTTGCCAGAGCAGTTAAGAGCTGACGTGGTTAAGGAAATACAAAAAATGAAAGAATTGGGTATCATAGAGGAGTGCTTGGTCATCTCCTAAGGTAACTGTAAATAAAAAAGAAGGGGGTGTTAGAATCTGCTTTGATTTCAGGAAACTTACTTTTTAAGTGTCAGAATTTGACAGTTAATACAAAATCACACATGCCCCCACAATGCAAAGCATCATGGGCTGCATATGCAAATCACCACAGAATGTTATGCTGGTCCAACTTTAAGCAGAACTGCATGGTGCCGAAAGGCCTCTCACACAGTTTGCAAAGGGTCCTACCAGAACTCATCAGTATGCCTCGTCTGTTTGACACCCCAGTGGAATGGACCAGCTACCCCTAAGGCAGTGTGCCTGGGATATATTGTGGTGAACCCATTAAAATAAAAAACTATTTAAAAGACAAAGAACCTCTGTGCGTAAACACTGAGGCAAGGGTTACCCTAAAGGGCATTTGGCTGGGAAGCCAAGTTTCAAGAAAATACAAAATCACATATGCCCCCACAATGCAAAGCATCATGGGCTGCATATGCAAATCACCACAGAATGTTATGCTGGTCCAACTTTAAGCAGAATTGCATGGTGCCGAAAGGCCTCTCACACAGTTATCCTATGCCCAAAATAGATGATTCAGTGGTCAGACTGGGGAGTGCAGAGTATATCAGTACCCTCAATCTCACCAAGGGTTACTGTCAAATTCCTTTAGCTAAAGAATCCAGGGACAAAACTGCATTTGCTACCCCTGTAGGATTCTATCAGTTCATCACCATGCCCTTTGGTTTACATGGTGCACCAGCTACATTCCAGCGGTACATGGATGTAATTTTATCCCCACACTGGTTATTGTGCTACGTACCTGGATGATGTCGTGGTGTACAATCCAGACTGTAAAAGTCACCTGGAACACCTACAAACAGTTATCCAAGCTATCAAAAATGCAGGTCTGACTATTAATCCTACCAAATGTTAATCGGGCATGCAGGAAACCAGATATTCGGGCTATGTGTTGGGAAATGAAGAAGTTAAGCCAGAGGTTTCTAAAACACAAGCTGTAGCTAACAGTCCTGTACCTAAAGCAAAAAAATATGTCAGGTCATTTTTAGGGCTGGCTGGTTACTGCCAGAGATTTGTTCCCAACTTTGCTGAATTAGCTACTTCCCTTACTGAACTCACAAAGAAACGGTACCCAAATAATGTGAAATGGACCCCAGAGTGTGATGAAGCTTTTCAAACTACAAAGACTGCATTATGTTCAGCGCCTGTTTTAAGAAGCCTAGACTTTGAGAAACCATTTCTGCTATAAACAGATGCATCCGAGGTAGGCCTAGGTGCAGTCCCAAGTCAAAATGTAGATGGGACAGAACATCTTATTCTGTAAATAAGTAGGAAACTGCATGACAGAGAGAAAAGATACTCCACTATCAAAAAGAAGTGTTTAGCAGTAAAGTGGTCCAAGGAGTCCCTTAAGTTTTATTTATTAGGAACTTAATTTGTTCTTGTAACTGATCACAATCTTCTCTGTTGGCTTAACCAGATGAAAGATAAAAATTCCAGAATCACAAGGTGGTACCTGGCTCCACAGCCATTTAAATTCACTGTGATACACAAATAAAGCAGTAAAGCAGTGTCAGTGGCTCAGTAGGTAGCACACTCGCCTCTGAGGCCGGGAGATCAGAGGGCTGTGGGTTCAGTTCCCACATCTGGCACTTGGGTTAATATCCCAGTACTGACACTGTAATGCAGCATGAGAGGGGTGCTGCACTTCTGAGGTGCCGTCTTTCGGATGAGACGTTAAACCGAGGTCCCATCTGCCTGGATTGGTGGTAGTTCAGGTGGATGTTAAAGATCCCATGGCACTTATCGAAAAGAGTAGGGGAATTTCCCCGGTGTCCTGGCCAAATTTCCCTCATTCACTAAAAATACCACCAACAGCTTAGTCTGGTTCAAGGTCAGTTGGCATTCATCTGTATCCCCCTCCCCCGGGTTGTGCCTGAAAATAGGCAGGATTTGCCTAGTGCACTTACCCGGTCAACAAAAGCTAAATAAAAATAAAAAAAGAGAACAGCAATGCTGATTTTCTGTCAAGATATGGATCAGGAATTGAGGGGTCTGAGGGTTGAAAAAACAAAACAAAAACAAATGTATAAGTTTGAACTGTACTTTTTGCTGTACTGTTAAAAAAATGGATGCACGTGTGCTTAATAGGGTTGCCACCTATCGGGTTTTTAGGGTCCTTATCCAGTCATCCGGTTTTGGTTACATGCAGTCCGGTTTGTGGGCCATTTTGAGTGCTCATATACTCTTGAAACCGATGTATCTAATCATTCACTGTTTTGGCTGCATTACATGTCCAGGTTACAAAGAAGTTCTGCTGCCACAGTCATTCAGACCTGCCTTTGTTTGTAAAACCAGACTGTCTGAGAGGTGTACAGTATGGCCATTAAGATCATTAGCAGTAAATTAACCTATTCTTTTCCACTCTGAATTTGAAGTATGGTATTTTACTGCTATGACAGGAAATAGTTTGTACACCTTTATGAGCTCTCATGTGTTTCTTTTTGTTTGTTCTATATTATGGTAAGTTTTAAACCCATTTTTGTTAAATTAATAATCTAACTTTTATTGCTTTTATCACTACATTTGCTCAAATTTTTTGCATTACCTGAACATTCCATGATATTAGCTACACTTTGACAGGACATTCAGATAAACAGCATGGAATGGTGTATCTGAAATTGTGGAATGTTTTAGAAATATGAACAGAAACAACAGTAGCTGCTGAGGTAAAGGGGGGCACAGTGCAGTATTAAGGGTACCACAAGCACTGATAATTAAGTTATCAAAAATTGGTCAAAGAATCAGAATACATGGCTGACATGGAAAGGAAAATGGGAGAGTGTTTTAACAGAGGGCTGAGCGATAAGCTGTGGCTGAGCTTGGCACATCCAGCAGACCTGAGTTTGATTCCAACAACCTCCACTTAAATACTGTGTGATCCTGAGCAAGTCACGTAACCTTCCTGTGCTCCTGGGTCACTCCTATAAAATGGGCTATGTGGCCTATGGGAGGTAACCTGGTTGCCAAAGAATAAAAATAAATAACTGAATAAATAAATCAAATAAATAACAGTTTAAAAATAATTTCCTATCACTAGTAATGTCTATTCCAACATTACAAATGGCTTTGGAGGAGAAGTGATATACTCGACAGTCATAAAAAAGGCGTGGAGCCAGAGGCAGAGTTTGGGGTGTGGTTTCGGGTCCGGTTTTTACCTCATCCAAAGGTGGTAACCCTAGTGCTTAATGTCTGAAAACAGCAAATGTTATTAGAGAATAGAAAGTGTTGGAAACCCATTTTTGCAAAACAGGTTCATTCTTAAGGAGGGGGGTACAGTATATGTGACAGGGTAGAATAGGACCCTGTCTCATTTGTTTTGGAGAAAGGGTTTAAATGCAAGGATTCTTTCCTTTTCTTTCTCTTCTCAGTCTGGTTGTGCAACCAAATTTTCCTGAGAGACTTTGGACTTGATCAACCCCAACAGTCGTGCAATCCTTTGCCCCTCTCTGTCTCTGTTTTCTCTTGCTGTCTGCATATTCCTCCCTTGCATATCTATATCAGCTAATATAAAATTATGTGCAAATCAATGTATGGAATGAAACTGATATTGAGAATCCCTATTGTTTAGAATACATATAAATATATATATATATATATATACACACACACACACACACACACACACACACATACACACACACACACACATATATATATAGCATTACTGTTGAAATGTATGTTAAACTTAGAAAACTAGAGGTTACTTGAGAGCAAATGCTTGATACCTGTTTGCAAAAAGGGCCTCAGAAACATCCTGCCTGATATTTACGAGAACAGAACATTTTGCAAGGACAGGATGTTTGCTAAGAATGGGGGATGAAAAAGAATTATAAAAAGGCTAAGCTGCTACTGCAATTAGTGAGATTACAAGAAATATTTTATTTTGCCTCTGTACAGTTATTATGCAAAAGTTTATATTTATTTTTATGTTACTGCTACTATAATTAAAGTTTTGGTGATTTCTACAACTGCTTCTGGTTTTTCCCTATGCTTCCTGATCTGTGCCTCAACGACACTCTTGTTGCCCTCTGCCCCAGATGCCTTCTCCCTCCCCCCAAACTACCCGACTCTCTTCTAAGCCACTGCACTTCTTCCAGTCTACTCAGCCTGTGACAAATCGGACACCCTCCTAGCTTGCACAATATGTTCACCCAGACTGCCACCCCACAACCATTGCAACCCACTAGTCTACCCCCGATGGCCCCTCTAGCATCTTGGTGCTCCCTGTGGCCCTCCCCTTTGCTCTCCCCATCCTCCCCCACTAGTACCACTCCACCCACTAGAGTGTCTTTCCCCATCTCCCTCCATTTGCCTGCCTCAGCGTCTCTTTACTCCCTGAATACCCCCCCCAGTAGACAGACCTTATCTAACGTGTCCTTACCAGACCCCTGCACTCCTTCATACAAAGACCCCAGACTTAACATCCCTTCCCCATGTAATGGCAGTAATTTAAAGCTCTCCCTGCGATCCCGGAAGTGCTTCCTGTGAAGACAGTAGAAGATTGAGTACCCTTCAAACGCAGTACGTACAATTGAATTTCCCCCCTAGAACAACAGTTACATACGCCACCAATTGTCATATGCCAATCACTTTAAGTTTCCCTTATAATACATCTAACTCTGGAAGAGATTCTGCCAGAGACTTAATAGAGGGCCAGAGGACATACTCGTACTGAGAAAAATTACCTTGATGACTGGCTATTCGCATGCCCAAAGTGGCTGCTGTGAAAGCTTCTTTATCCATAGTGTCAATCTTGCGGGATTCCTTATTAACAGGGTGCGCTGTAACCTCTTGAGGGAGGATGGCTTTGTTGTTTTCCACAAGGATAACAGTTTTACCCACAATTGGCTGAAAAAACAAAATTGTCCTAGCCATAGGAAGAGAATACTTACGTTCTATTGTCTTTCAGATGGAAGGAATAGTGGATGGCCTAGCCCACACTACCTCCAAAAGGGTTTCAAAGGCTGGAGGAACTGGAGGTGTGAGGCTATCAGATATGTTTGGGACAGGGAGCCACTCCAGATGCAGTCATTTACCTGGGTTGGGGGCTGAAGTCTCAAGAGCACAAATAGCATGCATATTTGTCAGTAAGGTGTGAAAGGCAAGATCTTCCTGAGGAACAGAAGTAGAAGTTAGATGTTTGTCCTCCAAGCTGTGAAAAGTGTCATCATCACTGCCCTCAGAAAGAATGAGATTCGGGTCAGACTCACACCTCTCTAATCCCCCTCAGAAGACAGAGCTGGAAGAGGTGTGGACCTAGTAAGGCTCTTCCAGGTTTTGGTATCAGGTAGATAGGTGACACCAGCACCAGAAAGGGGTCCCGCACCAATGATGCCAAAGTTGGGGCGACACTGACCCCACTGGGTCAGCACTGGAGCCCTCTCCAAGGGAATCAGCACCAAAGGCAGCGCCGTCCAAGCACCCAGGCCAGAAGAAGTCAGGGAAAGGCACGGGTGCGATGCTGGAGCAAGCCTAGAAAGGCTCAAGTCCAAGAAAAAGGCCCAAACCAAACCTCAAAGGTCCAGCTGGCTGGAAGTGACCAGAGATGGTACTGGTGCTGCCCCCGGTGAAAAGACAGAGTGAGGGGGAGCAGCAAGTGAAACCGGAGTCGGCGGCAAGGTCACTGTCAAGGGAAAAGAATCTGTTAGCGGTGCCAAATGCTCCTCCTGGTCTGAATACCCTGGTTGTGGACCCAAAGAACCAAGGCCTGAGGGCCCTGGCACTGGGTCCACAGACAGGGTCAAATGAGGCAAATGCTGTACTTACTGCTCCATAAGAGCTGCCCAGTGGTGAAACTGACCCACGTAAACCCCATTAGAGGACAGAAGGGGGCTTCAGGCCCAAGACCTTGAACAACCGCAAGCCGAAACCATTGGAGAAAGTGACAGTGCTGGAGAAGGCATCCTGCTTGAGTACCTAGAAGGCCTCTTGACTGACATACTAGAGGGTGACCTTGAGCAGTACCATTTCTTCCCCTTCCTACGGGAAGAGGAAGAGCCCGAGATCAAGCGGCATTGGGTCCCCAACCTGGATCGGGAATAGACTCACTTCTTTTTGTGTTTTTTTGGGAGGACTGTCCTTTCCATCAAACATTGGACTGCCCATTGTCAGATCCCCCTCCGGAGAGGGCAGCAGACCGAACATAGCCCAGCTGTAACAGCAGCCTTCCAAAGGGGACTCCCTACTGTCACTGTCCATGCTCGACTATGTTGTTCGGTAGGGCTGAAGAAAACTGACAAAAAACATCTTACGGTTTTCTTTTTTTTTTTTCACTGAAGAAAAAAATAAAAATAAAATAAATACTGAACAAACTAAATGCTGTTGTTGTATAGATGGAAACATCTGATACCCGGCAGGTGAGTGATATCTTCACTGAAGTGCACTTGATGACGGGGAAAAAGGAACTGATGCGGTTGGGAACTATTGCTGAGATAGGCTATGCAGGGTGAGGCTAACCCTTGCAGTGCCATGCATGTGCACAGCCTACCTTGGCACCAGTCCCCCTGAAGATATTTTGGCTCCCACAGGGTCCTAGCACCTCTGTCTGGGAACCCCACCAGTGTGAATAAATGACGAAGACTAATTTCAGGAAGATCATGCAGTTCCCTTTAAAAATGAACTGCCAATATTTTTTTTACCGCAGAGCCAAGTATTTTATTAGCAAAAGCTGAGGTAAATATCAGTTTGTAGAAAAAGTGACTTAATTTCCTCTGTAACGGAACAGAGCATTAAGATAGTAAATGTAGTTATTATGTTAGAATTGCATCATATAAAACAAGTAATAGCGATTTCCTAAAGGTGGGAAATGTCCTGTCTAGCGGACTTCTCTGGTTCCTTGGAACCAATCAGGAACCAGACAAACTGCTACAGTGTATAGTAAATCAAATATACACCCAAACTAATGCAGAATATTGAGAAATAACTAAAATGAATATAAACTGAAATAATGAAAACCATTGACTGGCCAGAAGAATGGAACTTACTTCGGGTCGACTGTTCTCTTCAGCACAGAAATAATTCTGACTTTAGGACGCTGTTTCAGTTTTCAGTTTCAGCATATTTTTAGTTTATTTTTCATACTGGAAAGGCGCTGAGGGGAGCATGACCACAGAGCAGAGTCTGAACTTAATTCTATTTCTAAAGTTCCATAATTAGTTTAAGTTCTATCTCCAGTGCCGCTCAATCCTGTGGACTGATTGCATTTAGCACTTTGTGAATACATGCTGATGGATTCCTGGGGTTAGAAGCAGAAAATTATATTCCACTGTAGCCCAGGCTTGGGGGCATTCAGCTAAGTGAATCTTTTGTTAGGCAGTCCAGTTCTTCCTGAAAGAAACTCTACACGCTCATATATTTAAATTTTGTTTCCATGTCAACAGACAACTCCTTTCCTTTAGCTCTTAGGGCTATATGTGTTAGGTTTAGTTTTTTCACTGCTCATGGTAGCCCCCGCGACTGCCCTGAGAGTCTCCATTTCATGGTTGCTGAAATCTCATCATCCATGAGAACTGCATTAGGTTATGAGAACATGATGTCAGATCACCCATTTATAGTTCCTTTTTTTTTTTTCCCCATCTTTCTTTACTCCTGTCACTGACTACCAGGACCCCCTTGGGTGAGACTCACTCGAGCGGCCCTACTGCCCAGCCTGAATCCCTCCTAGCCAAGGAACTGGAGACAGGATCCTCTCAACTGCTCTCTCCTGGAGGAAAGGATCTGAGAGTCAGCTAGGTAGGGACCAGCGGTGGATGTGTGTGCCGCTCCCCCATCGTCCTCCTGGCAGCCAGGGTTTCCACCTTGCTGAGTTTCACCTGAGGCGAGAACGTGCAATGACGTCAGTGCATGGAAAGCACACACCCGCCCCCTCCCGCAGTCGTCGGCCGCTGCCTCCCACTGTTCACATCCCTGCTTGGATGTAGTGTTCCCGGTCTCCACTGGGAGCCACTATAATGTGGGGATTCCCCGGAACCCACCCCAGGAGAGGACAGCAGTCCTCAGGACACTCGATCCTCTCCCCCCCCCCGCCAACCTCCGGCGATCTGAGTCTGCTTGTGAACCCGGGTCGTTGGCATGGCACGAGGTGCGGCGTTCAGCGCCTCAACCCTCAGTACCGTTGGGCCAGCAGGACTTAGTTCCTTTGATAACAAAAGACATGTTGTGAGTTTAAACAGTGCCAGGTCAGAATGAGACAGTTTCCTGCTTGGTAAACTACCAGATGGGTGAAAAAAAGGACTGAGGCTGGAATTTCCATAATCAAGCTAATAATAACAATTCCAGTTTGGACCTGTTCTCCAGATAGGTGGTTTCCCAGGGAACAAAGAGATGGACGAACCTGTGATGTGAGAGAGACAGGTACAACGATGTGGCATGGTGGGCTGATCAACCAAAGGCATTTGTGGTTTGCATTTGGCCCTGAGAAGTCAGTTATGATTCAGGATGCTGAATTAACAACATCTGCCATAACTCACTAGTTGGGGTAAGCTTCTACTCTACTTAGGATTTACATAGTTTTTAGTTAGATTATTCTGTGTGTTCCCTATCTTTTCCAAATGTTTATTTTTATCACTGTAGAAATACTGTATCCCCCATAGTTTTAGTGTGTATTCTCCTTTAACATATGTAAGTAATAAAAAGGTAATAAATGTAACCCCCCTGCAAATGGGGGTTCCCAAAAGACTTCCAGGAGCTTGCTTGAATGCTCCAAGCCTGAATGGTGTTTAGGCGTTTAAGCCATTTATCAGTGAGTGGTTTTAGAACCTCTGGTACTGTCTCTTTAAGAGCTGTCTGCTTGCAGACATAATTAGTTTGTATGGGGGATCTGTGTTTCTTTGATTGAGTACCACTCAGCTGCTGCCAATTCCCCATTTTGCAGTCACTAGAGTGCAAAGGAACCTGTCTGGAAGATGTAACTGATTGCCAGAAATCATTTACAGTAGTAGTGGAATTGCAGTTTGTCTAACCTGCTTTCTTTGCAGTCAGAACTGTCTGCCTAGTTCCCCATTCTGGTTTTGAACTGCTGAACTGGACCAATCAGTGTGGGGTAAACTAGCTCTAAAATGATGCCTGGACAATCAGAACTTGGGACTCATAATCTGAGCCAGCCACAAGAGGATTGTATGGGCAGTGACTTGGGAGATGTAGTTTAGACTTCGTGCCTTTTGGACCAACAGCAGCAGTCTATTGTGAGTGACAGCCAATCCAGTCAAGAACTGGGAGGAACTCAAAGGAAGTGCCCGGTTTTTGTCTGTTGGGAGTTTCAGTTTGAGATCTGAAAGTGAAGGGAAAGAAACCCTGTGCTCTTCAGTGCACAGTTTCAGTCAAAAGCTGTGCAGGCCCAGAGTTCCGCTCTACAACTTGTGTAACTGCTTGTTAGGACTGAATCTGTCCTGTAGAAAAGAATCAAAGGATCTCTGAAGAGTAGAAACCAGGCTCACCCTGTAGAAGACTGAAGAAATTGTTGAATTACACTCGGTCTGTCAGGAACTGAATCTGCTGTGTGTTCTCCTGGTTATTGTGTGCAGTAATTGCGATTGGGATACAGATGCAGCCTGCCTGGTATAGTGCTTTTTTTTTTTACCATATAAATGTGTGAGGAGTCTCTTGGAGATCAAAAGTAGCCCTGCTGACATTGAAGGACCATATCTTCTTTGGAGGTCGTGAGTACTAATTCGGGTCGCTCCTGTTGAATTGCCACATTAAATCCAAATGGAATTACTGTACTGCTGACTGTTTAATTTTCCTTTTCTCTGTGAAAGGGCCCTACCAGCTGCCACGGTTTGGACTAGCTACTAGGGCCTGGGTACCCAGGGACAGTAACTGGTAGGGATAGGCCTGTGCACAGAGCCAAGGTAGATAGTAAAGTGATAAGCTAATTAACCTGATTTCCCTGTCCTTGTTATATCCCTCAAATAAATCAGAGCTGTTTGTTTCAAAAAGTTATACTGCCTGAGGTATTTGTCTATGTTAAGCACTGTACTGTGATTGTTGCACTGTATCTTATTTTACAGGATGTCCCGTGCCTGAACCAGCCTTGGGGGTAAGTGTATACTGTGAAGGTAATTCTGCATATTGTGTGGGCCACTAGTGGGAAGAAAGGGGTTGCAGTGTCCCAGAGGGCTGTGACCAAGTAAGTTTAACTATTGCAAACCCTGACCTCTGGGTGGAGGCACCTGACATTGGATCCAGGCCCTCAACCCTGTTAGTGGCAAATCAGGCAGGGTAGTAGCTCCCTGGGATAGCGCCATCTAGGGGTTACATCTTGAGGCTCACCGCTGGGATTGTGTGTCTCTAGTGGCCATATTTACGAACCACTGTTAAGAAAAAAATGGCACCTCGACTGAAGTGGCTGTGCACCGGCTGGTGGAGTGGTGTACTGGGGAGGAGATCAACCCCAAAATGCTATGCTTATCCTGGACATCCCCTGCATCAATACGGACACTGTGCAGGGAGTACTTTCAAGGTGGAAGGTTTACAAAACCCTGTGGTGGTGGGTCGGCATGCAATCTGCTCACCCACACTTTCCTGGCCCTAGTAGAGTTTAAGGATCCCATAGATAGCTCCAAAGTGCCACAGACCATTCCCCAGAGGGAGCCCTCACTGCTTGGAGAGTGATAACTAAGGACAGTAAGACCTGGGAATCAGCCCCCACCACTATCTGAAACTTTGAGGAGAAATTTGCTGAATGGTTGCTGGGAGGGAAAACTGTGGAGGACTTGAAGAAACTATTCTTGCCACCTGGGGTGTTCCTCCCAACACCCTCTCCTGCTCCAGTGCCCGTAATGGTGGCTGAACCAATGCAGACTCTATTTCTGCACCTGCCATTAGTCACGACTCTTACCGAAGGTTGAGGATCTTCTGGCACCCTCCCCACCTCAAGGGAGGATGACTGGGAGACCTGATAGACTATGTTGCCCCCAAGTTAGAAATGGCAATGCCCGGAAGGCTAAAAGCGAAAGAGGGTTAGTGAGAGCTCCGAGGTCCTGCCCTGGCTACCATCCGTGCTAAACGGGCCAGTAACCCCTGAAGCGACTGCACAGGCCTATCTTGAGGCCTTGAGAATGTATGGGAGCCCAGATTCTGATGAGGACCTATGGTGGAGAGTAAGAAATGCACAACAGTACCAAGGGAGTTGTTGTCTGTGTATGTCTCTTGCTGGAAAAATTGTTGCAAGAATGCCTCAGAAAGGGTAGTTTGCTGGCGATTGAACTGGACCGAATCCAGTGGACGTGAACTCTTAAGTCTGCCCCCTTCTCAGAACTGCTGTTGCTTCCAGCCACGCCCCTGGCAACTCGACTGGAATCCCACCTCCTATGATGAGTTAATGAGAAATTTGAGGAGTTGAGAAAAGGCGACACTGGAGGTACCTGCACCAACAGCTGTGGCTACGACTCGAGTGACTGAGGGTGACCCATCAAGTGAAGTTCAGGGGCAGAGGTTGACAGTCAATGAGTGCTCTGACAAGGAAAAGATATGCCACAATGGGCGAACTGTTGAGAGAGATCCGAGAATTCAAAAACAGTCCTTTATGAAGGCCACGCCTGCAAGTACGGGCCCTGACTCTATATCCTCACTGCATCTGCTAAGGTGGGGTGGGGTACTCTACCATGTATCTCCTGCTGATAACAGCTCAAACTCAATTCCTTGACCATGGAAGTGGAGAAACTGACGAGATGTCTCCAAATGCTTATCACGCCACACAGACAGAGATGGCACCCAGGTTTCCAGTTAGTAATGCCTCCCCCGCCCCTGGCTCCTGTGTGTGGCGCCTCGCCAGCTCAAACTCCAGAAAGTATGTTTTGCTATAATTGTGGGAAAGATGGGCACATGAAAGGGAATGCCAGTCCCCAAAAGATAATTGACAAAGTTGCATATAGGCTACAAGGAGAGCTTCGGGAGAAGAAATCAGTGGCAAGAGGCACCATAGATCCCAGTGAGGGCACCAAAATGCTAATTCACGTCCTTTTGTGGCAAGGTCAGTTGCCCAGGCCCCCACTCACTGCCTCTCCAGACTGGTCCAGAATAGTGGGTCCCTCCATGGAGACCACTGTAAAGGTGAATGGAGTGTCTACAAGAGCTGTATTAGACAGTGGCTCCCAAGTGACAATTATGTTCCAGGATTGGTATCAGAAGCATTTGTCAGACGCACCTTACAACCATTAGAAGGACTGCATGTATGGGGTTAAGTGAGAAGGCCTACCCTATTCCGGGTATATCCGGCCTGGCTGTCTTTCCCCACTCCGTGGCTGGAGTGGCCGAACAAGTAGAGACCCTAGCCTTAGTGTGTCCCCCACTGGACTGTATGATGGTGTCCCTTTGTTGATTGGAACAAATGCTCACATGTTCGGAAGGCTGGCACAGTTGTGTTATGAAAACAGGGGTCAAAGACTAGTAGAGCTTTAAGAGTTCCGGCTTTAATTAAGAAGGCCTATGAGGCACAGAGAGATGCTGAAAAACAGAACCAGAGGAACCGGTCGGAATTGTATGGAAGAAGGATCCTGAGTCTCTGATCCTGGCGCTAAATGCCCAGTGTACCTTACAGGGAGAGGTCCGTATCAGAAAGGATGTTAAGAATAAAATATTAATGTTGGATGCACCAGGCGATGGAAAAATTGCCAGAGGGACTGCTGGTCAAGCTTCAGTATTTTGCCCGCTAGAGCCATGCTTATGCCAGAAGGGTAATGGTCCAGTTCATAATGTGTCTGAAAGAGACATTCGAGTAAACAGAGGTTGCATCCTGGCTAATGTGCATTGTGCAGACACTGCAGTGCTACCCAGCAGCAAGAGTTCAAGGAAGAATGACAGAGTAACGCCTGGACTTGTTTGATTTCTCGCGACCCCGCTGCCAGCTGAATGGAAAGTGAGGATCAGTGAGAAGCTTGCCCAGAGAGACCAGGTGTTTTCTTTAAAGGAATGGGATGTAGGATGCGCGGCAAGGAGCTGAGCACAATATCCGCTGCATGACGAAAGACCATTTCGTGAGAGGTCTCGACGCCTGGCACCTGCTGACATAGATGATGTGAGACGGCATCTGCAAGAGATGTTAGCTGCTGGTGTAATACAAGAATCCAAGGCTTTATGCTTCCCATTGTGGTAGTGAGGAAAAAGAATGAAACAGTGCATGTGTGGATTATCGCACCTTAAACCGCGGATTATCCCTGATCAGTACACTATGCCCCGCATTCAGGATGCTTTGACCGCTCTAAAACGGGAGCAAGTGGTTCTCTGTGCTGATCTCCGCGGTGGGTACTACCAGATCCCGATGGCCCCAGAGGACCCCCGTGCGAGAAGACGGCCTTTATCTGTCCGCTATTTATGTATTCATGAGGATGCCTAAGGATTTCAGTGCCCCAGCCACTTTCAACGATTGATGGAGCGCGTGGCAGTGGGGACATGGAACTTACTAGAGTGTCTAGGCTCTAGATGATGTTATTGTGTTTGGCAGCTCACCGGAGGAACATGAGAGCAGATTATTTAAGGTATTGGACCGACTGGAGGACTTCTTGGCCTTAAACTGTCCATTGATAAGTGTCAATTCTTTCAAACATCAGTAAAGTATGTGGGACACATAGTATCCACGAGGAATAGAGACCGGACCCAAGTAAAGTTGAGGCCTTGACCACCTGGCCACAGCCCAAAATCTAAAAGAACTGCAAAGATTCCTGGATTCTGTGGTTATTGTCGCTTCATCAAGGACTATTCAAGAGGATCCGCCCTTTACTTAACCTTACTCAAGGGTATCCCCAACCCACAAAAATACCAAAAGTCAGCCCCTCAAGACTGAAAGAGTGTATTTCATCCGAGTGAAGTATTTGGGGCCCGCTGGACTCCTGATTGTGAGACTGCTTTTCATGAGATCATATATCAACTTACCCATGCTCCAGTGCTGGCCTATGCCGATCCAAGAAAACCTCACGTCCTGCACACTGATGTTAGCTTGCAAGGGTTGGGGGCTGTGTTGTACCAAAGCACGAGAATGGCCTGAGACCAGTGGCCTTTGCCAGTAGTAGCTTCGACCCATCCGAGAAGAACTATCCTGTACATAAGTTAGAGTTCCTAGCTTTGAAGTGGGCTATTGTTGACCAATTCCATGAGTACTTGTATGGGCTAAAATACTAGTAAAACTGACAATAATCCTTTGACCTATGTGCAGACCTCAGCTAAGTTGGATGCCACTGGCCATAGGTAGCTTTCTGCATTATCTACATATGACTATGCTCTCGAATACCGAGCAGGTCTGAACCACATGGATGCTGATGCTCTCTCCGAGGCCTGTTCCCAGAATGATTGGGTCCGATTGGCAGAACCTGACATTCGGCACTGTGCCAGAAGTTTGACAGGGAGGAACAAATGTCCACGGACGCAGTGGACTGCATGGTGGATTGCTTGGGACCCTCTGAGAATTGCATACCTGCTGCTTATTGCCACTTTTCTGCAATAGACATTGGTGCACTGCCTCAGCTGGACAATGACAGTATTGCGGCTCAATCTCGATCCTATGATCAAATCAGCTTTAGAAGCCCTCTATGCAGGAAAAGATGTGTCCAAATTACTTCCACTGATTTGAGAACTGCACTGTTATACAAAGAAGGTCCTAAGTTGAAACTGATCAATAAACTGTTATATAGAGAAACAGTAGACAGAGGGGACAAGTAGACAAACGACAACTGGTGCTGCCCACTGCCTTCGAGACTCAGTATTGAGGTCCTTGCACAACCACATGGGGCACCTTGGTATAGACAGAACACTTGACTTGGTGAGATCCAGATTCTATTGGCCTAAGATGGGGGCTGATGTGGAGCAACACATACGAACTTGTAGCTTGCTACAGAGGAAAGCTTTGCTCCAGAGGGCTGCCCCTTGTTAACATAACCACCAGTAGCACCCATGGAGCTGGTCTGTATTGATTTTCTGAGTTTGGAGTCAGATCAAAGAAATATCAGTAATGTGCTGGTGGTCACTGACCATTCACGAGATATGCCCAAGCTTTCCCACCAAAGACCAGAAAGCATCCACTGTAGCCAAAGTACTGTGAGAAAACTTTTTGTTCACTATGGGCTCCACAAAGAATCCATTCTGATCAAGGGAGAGACTTGAGAGTCGTCTGATCAAAGAGATGCTTTCTCTGTGGGGAGTGAGAAAGTCCAGAACCACCCTTACCATCCCCAGGGGACCCACAGCCTGAGCGTTTCAACCGCACTTTGCTAGATATGCTAGGGCACCCTGCACCCAAAGGACAAGCCTAGATGGAGCCAACAAATTAGCACCCTGGTACATGCTTATAACTGCACCAAAAGTGATGCCACTGGTTCTCCCCTACCGCCTGATGTTTGGAAGAGAAGCTCGACTACCGGTAGATGTGTGTTTTGGGGTCTCCTGATGGGGTTCAAGCTGACAACTATTTACAGTATGTGCAAAAGTTAAAGGCCCAGCTAACTCATGCATCTAACTGGCTCAAACCATGTACTGCCAAAAGAAATCTGGCCAACAAAGAAAAGGTATGATAAAAGGTGAAAGCATGGAACTCCAGGAGGAGATCGGGATTGCTAAGAAATCTGGGACTGCATGGCAAACACAAGATTGCTGACAGATGGCACCATCTCCCTCACATTGTAGTGGGCAAACTAGATGATCTGCCAGTGTACAAAGTAAGGCCTGAGAACAATTCAAAAGATGTAAAAACAATGCATAGAAATCATTTACCACCCATTGGACAAATCCTGATTGAGTCTGAGCCCCCAGAAGATGCCCCTCTGGACCAGTGACTAGAGCTGCTGCTAAGAAAAGATCAAGGAAGTCTGCACCTACAGAAGCAGAGTTAAAGTGTTCCCCTGCAAAGTCCCAGTTGAGCATGACTGTCAGTCCATATCAGAAGAAAGTGAGAGTGACTTTGAATACTATCCACTTCTTACGAACTGAGTCAATTGTTTTGGGCAATCCCTAGTCAATACTGGAGACAAAGCTGGGCCTTCTGGACTGATCTATGCCCCCAGCTTCATCCCTGAGCCAATGCTCCCAGAAAGTGAAGTGCAAAGCATCAGATCAGATGAATGGAATCATTGTGCATGGTTGAACTGTTTGAGCTTTCAGGGAGGAAATGATAGATTGGGCAGACTGGTGATACCATCTGAACAAGAAGAGTATTTTGAGTGCCCTGACAGTCCACTGCCAGTGTCTGAAAGCTTCCATGCGAGCCAAATGTTGTGGACTCAGAAACTGTAACTCCTGGAGCTGAAAGTGCCCCAAGTTCTAGCCTCTCTACCCCATGGAGACTCCCTGACAGAGTGAGAACAATGCTGAAAATGAGGCTCAGAGTGCAGAGACTGTAACAGCCCCCTAGAAAGACTGGTCGAGCTGTAAAGCCTGTGGTGCACCTCAGTTATGATTCCCTGGGCGGCCAGTGGACCTGCCTCTCAATGTTGTCCATAAAGGAGTGTATGTGTCCCGAGGCTCATTGCCCAAACTGGCGTTAGTGCTAACTCAAGTTACTTGTGTTGCCCTCTAAGTATGGTGCCCTTGCCCGTCAGCCCAAAAGGTAACTGATAGGGAAGGGTCCTCTCTTCAGGTTTCATGTACAAGAGGTATAACTTGAGTTATGGTACAATTGTGTGTTATACTGTGTAAAGAGTGACGTACTGCAATGTTTCAGAAATGGTTCTTGGTAAAATGATGTATTGACTGATGATTACATGTGTAGGCCTAATGCAAATGTATATGGTTGCAGTTGAAACTTGTAGAAATTGCTTGCTTGGCCGGACGTCTAGCTTTTCCCAGGCTAGAAGGGTGTAACCCCCTGCAAATGGGGGTTCCCAAAAGACTTCCAGGAGCTTGCTTGAATGCTCCAAGCCTGAATGGTGTTTGGCATGCTTAAGCCATTTATCAGTGAGTGTTTTAGAACCTCTGGTACTGTCTCTTTAAGAGCTGTCTGCTTGCAGACATAATTAGTTTGTATGGGGGACTGTGTGTTTCTTTGATTGAGTACCACTCAAGCTGCTGCCAATTCCCCCATTTTTGCAGTCACTAGGAGTGCAAAGGGAACCTGTCTGGAAGATGTAACTGATTGCCAGAAATCATTTACAGTAGTAGTGGAATTGCAGTTTGTCTAACCTGCTTTCTTTGCAGTCAGAACTGTCTGCCTAGTTCCCCATTCTGGTTTTGAACTGCTGAACTGGACCAATCAGTGTGGGGTAAACTAGCTCTAAAATGATGCCTTGGACGAATCAGAACTTGGGACTCATAATCTGAGCCAGCCACAAGAGGATTGTATGGGCAGTGACTCTGGGAGATGTAGTTTAGACTGTGCCTTTTGGACCAACAGCAGCAGTCTATTGTGAGTGACAGCCAATCCAGTCAAGAACTGGGAGGAACTCAAAGAAGTGCCCGGTTTTGTCTGTTGGGAGTTTCAGTTTGAGATCTGAAAGTGAAGGGAAAGAAACCCCAGGCCTTCAGTGCACAGTTTCAGTCAAAAAACGTGTGCAAGGCCCAGAGTTCCGGTCTACAACTTGTGTAACTGCTTGTTAGGACTGAACTGGCCTGTGAAAAGAATCAAAGGATCTCTGAAGAGTAGAAACCAGGCTCACCCTGTAGAAGACTGAAGAAATTGTTGAATTACACTCGGTCTGTCAGAACTGAATCTGCTGTGTGTTCTCCTGGTTATTGTGCAGTAATTGCGATTGGGATACAGATGCAGCCTGCCTGGTATAGTGCTTCTTTTTTACCATATAATGTGTGAGGAGTCTCTTGGAGATCAAAAGTAGCCCCTGCTGACATTGAAGGACCATATCTTCTTTGGAGGTCGTGAGTACTAATCGGGTCGCTCCTGTTGAATTGCCACATTAAATCCAAATGGAATTACTGTACTGCTGACTGTTTAATTTTCCTTTTCTCTGTGTGAAAGGGCCCCTACCAGCTGCCACGGTTTGGACTAGCTACTGAGGGCCTGGGTACCCAGGGACAGTAACTGGTAGGGATAGGCCTGTGCACAGAGCCATAGGTAGATAGTAAAGTGATAAGCTAATTAACCTGATTTCCTGTCCTTGTTATATCCCCTAAATAAATCAGAGCTGTTTGTTTCAACAAAGTTATACTGCCTGAGGTATTTGTCTATGTTAAGTACTGTACTGTGATTGTTGCACTGTATCTTATTTTACAGGATGTCCGGTGCCTGAACCAGCCTTGGGGGTAAGTGTATACTGTGAAGGTAATTCTGCTATATTGTGGGCCACTAGTGGGAAGAAAGGGTTGCAGTGTCCCAGAGTGGCTGTGACCAAGTAAGTTTAACTATTGCAAACCCTGACCTCTGGGTGGAGGCACCCGCCATTGATCCAGGCCCCTCAACCTGTTAGTGGCAAATCAGGCAGGGGTAGTAGCCCCTGGGATAGCGCCATCTAGGGGTTACATAAAAATATCTGGAGGGACATATTCAGAGCCAGCTGGTTGCACAGGCGCAAAGATGCACCGTGCAGAATAGATGCTCTGGCCGGCTCTGGGGTATATTCAAACACTATGTGCAATCGGTACTGATCACACACACTTTCTGAATATCCACCATGCATGCACAGCTTATAGCACGCGGCCACTAAATCCCATGCAGCACAGCATACCACCAGTGGGCTATGCGTGGCACATACCTGGATGTGCCATGACCCCAAGTGTGATATTCAGCCAGGAAATGCTAATGAACTCTTCAGGCATACATGGTGCAAAGGCCCCTGCACCTAGACTGCTGTCTTTGAGGAGTTGCCTGCCTTTCCTTGGCCTGAGCACTCCTGTAAGTGGTCCTGTATTCATCCATCTTCTTCACATAATTCTCTGTCTGCTCCCCAAACAGAGAATCACACACTACAGGAAAATCCATAGCCTTAGCCTGGGTGTCCTCCGAAAGGCTAGTACATCTGAGCCAAGCCATCCTCCAAAGAGCCACAGATGTAGCCGTAACTCTTGATGAAACATCATTAGAGTTCACAGCAGCATGAAATTGCACTTTAGATGCCTCAGTCCCATCTGCAGCGACCGCCTCCGGCTCCTTGGCTAGCTGGGGGGAGGCCTGTTTAGCCAGTGCCAGTACAGTGTCCCACCTGGACTTCTGGTACCTGGCCGTATAGGCCATATAATTTGCCTGCCTGAGTCCCAAAGAAGATGCCATGTACTGCTTCTTTGCCATGGCATCAGTCTTCCTGGAGTCCTTGTCAGGTGTGTGTGAAGCCAAGTGAATATTTGCCTTGTCACAGACAGCAGCCTGCACTACCCCAACATGGCTGAACTGCTGATATAAGAACTCTGTGTCTGAGCCTGAGAGTGTATACCTCTTGTCCATTCTTTTATACACAGGAGGTATAGTGTTAGGAAACTTTAAGATTTTTTGTGTCTGTTTCCCAAAAGATTTATGGAGGGGAATAGACAGTCTCCTGGACTCTGGGATATTCATCATCTCTACATAATCAGGCTCTTCTTGATCTTTCACAGACTCTTCCACAGGAAGCTGGAGGGTTTCAGCCCCTTTCCTATAAAACATAAAATGGAAAGGGGACTCGGAAAGCCTAGGAGGGGAAACACCTGATGGTCTATCTGGGGAGATGTCCGGTTCCACAGGCACATCCAGACCTTCACTTGCATCATAATCCTCAAATTTCCCTTCCTCTTCAAACTCCGGTTCATAAAATTCTTCAAGGGTATACTCTTGAACCGGGGGAACCAACCGAACCCCTGCCAGAAGGAGCCAGATCGGTCGGAACCTGACAGAGCGATTCCACAATGTAAATCACCCTAGTTATCTCTTCGGCGGTCGGAACAGGAATCTCTGGATCCGAACCAGTCGATTTATCTTTGTGCTTTCTTTTTGTCGGAACCGATCCCTCAGAATCGGCTCTCCTCTTGCCCAAAGAAGTATTGCCCTGGTCAGAGGGCACTCCTTCTGGTTCGGTCGAAACTGAACCGGGCTGGCCATCCAGGTCAGCAGACTTCTTGGCCTCCTTTTCCCTCAGTCTACCTAATCTCTTCTCAAGGGTAGATTTGGAAAAATTTTTACATATTGGCAGTCTAAATCAGGGTGGTCAAACCCCAGACAATAAACACAGGTGGTGTGAGGATCGGCCAGCGAAAGACCTCCCCACACTCACTGCAATCATTGAAACCAGTGGGCCTGTTTTTTCTTGGGTTTCTCAGACGTGGCCAACCTAACCAAACTTACCCTTTTTTCAGCAACCGCCAGGCAAGACTCCCTTATTGGTTCCTAACCGTGTCACGGGTATGGGAAAAAAACGGTTAAAACATCTTTTTTTTTAGAGCCGATAAGAATCGGTAGCCACACACTAAATATATCAAAATTCACAATCAAATGATCGGTTCAGCCGTACCAACCGTACTTTTACTAGTTCCACACAGAAATAATAGAACAATTCCTATCTCGTACTCACTGCACCACAGACAAAGACTGAACCAACTATGCGGATACTTTTGTTCTGTTTAAACCGGCGAAAAACTGAAAACTTTAACTGACTTCGAACCGAACTGAAGGAGAAATCTCCAGAGCGACCATTCAGTGAAGCGGAGTAAAGAATCAGACGGTTTGAGTTTAAAACACTCCAGACATTGACTTCAACCAAGCTCGAGCTCAGCGTTCCATGCTCTGCATGGAAAGTTAAACCTTAGTTCTCCAGGACAGTTCAAAGGTTGTGAATCACTGCAATTGTCAGAATACAGCAAGACTTCATGTTGTTTGAAACAAGCACTGGCTTAGTGTGTCTTTCCCAGACATAAACTGTAAAATAAATTAAATAAATGAATAAAAAAAGACTGCGCCATTTCAAGTATAGATAACCAGGGTATATTGGCAAGGCCGTAATCTGTCTTCAAAGAGGCAGGGTACAGTTACCATATCTAAGTAAAAGTGTTCTCAGCTGCAACAGAACGAGTGGGTCCTTTGCCATGAGGAGCACAGTACCGTGTGTGAACAGTGGCTCTAGTGGTGGCAACATACCAAGGTAACCCTTTCAAGCATCTGAGAGGTTGTGGAACTGGTAACAGTCATTGCAAGTTCAGCTCTGAGAGTGACTCAGTCTGTGTCACTAATTATAAAAAAATGAACAAAAACCTAAAATGAACTAGGCTGACAAGCTATTCAGAGTAACGAGTAGTCCTGGTCCTTGACAGGATTATAGCTCTACTACAGTGGGAAAAAAAGGAACTGAAGTGGTTAGGGCTGGCGCTGTTACTTATACCATCAGTGCATTTGGCACCATATAGCATGTCAATGCCATGCACAAGCCTAGGGCATGTGCCAGCACCAACGATCCCTAAGACAAAAAGAGTGGTGCTCTGCAGAGAAGAGTGGCTCTAAGAAGATACTTACTTGAGATGATCCTAGGGATGCCACTTAGGGTGATGCTGTACCTGAGCACATTGTAGCTAAGCAGAGCACCCTCTTCAGTGACATCAAAAGGTCCTAAAATGGTAGCAATGTAGTGCCAATAAAGGACAAACTTACTCATCAAGATCTCTGGACTGCTACCAGCTACATGTCGGACTAGAACCTCATTTAAAAGAGCTTTTGTGGGCTTTCAAATTATGATGGGCACTGTTAATAAATGTCCAATTTAGCAGAACTGCTTAAAGTCACACAGAAACTAAGTGACTGGTATATATGTAAACCTGAGTCACTTGGTTCCCAAGTATGTAGTCTAAGCTCTAGACTATAGTGCCTTCTAGTATTTCGTTATATGTTTTTCTGTTTTATCTATTTTTTTAACAGAACATTATAGTCACATAGTCTCATCCAAAGTACACCTCTCTAGGTGGTCTACTGCCTATAACAATGTATGCCGCTTTGCGTTGGCTGCCCCTCCCGTCTCATTCACCATTGCGACCTCTATAGCAGGCCAAACTGGCTCTCACCCTCAAACCACACAGACTTTGTCCTAGGGTGCTTCACTGGAAAGGTCCTTGGCACTGGCACCCCTCCAGGGCTGGTGACATTCCTCATACCGGCTGCCTCCTCTTCCTACTCCCTCAGGTCCCAGATACATGCCCTCCTTAAGATACCAGCTACACGGACTCAAATGGGTAGTCAGGATTTTGCTGCATGCGCTCCTAGACTGTGGAACACTTTCTCTGCACGGGTCCGTTCCTCGCACTCACAGGTGTGTCTTCGCTCCACCCTATGGAACCACCTTAAACTTTCTTCGGCTTGTGGCTGCCCCAAACCCCCGTAAACTGATTAATCATAGCACTCCTCTGCCCTGGAGGTCTTCCTGGACAAAAGACCTAACTCCATGAGGTCACTAAGCTGTATATAGTGTCATATCTGAAGTATCTCTAAACTGTACCTCTGGTACTGCTGCTCTTAGTTGCTACAAGGTGTTTATTTTGTTGTGTACATATTGTATAAATCTATGCCTTGCTATGTTTTGTATGCTGTTTTGAACCTGTAATCATACTGTCCTCACATGAACTGTAACATGTCTGATTTGTACAGTGTTGTTTTATGTGCTTAAATCTGTTATTCCTGTACTCTCCCGGGTCGTACCTGAAAATAGGCAATTGTCTTGTCTAGTGTACTTACCTGGTTAACAAAAGCTAAATAAATAAATAAATATTTATTTGGTTTGTTATTGGGGAACTGATTTTTTAAATAATTTAACCAACACTTTTTAATAACTTACTTGGAAACAAAAACTCTTTTTTTAAGGGCATCAAGAGACAATCTTGTGGCTTTCACTAATGTGTCAAGCAGCTGATGACTAAAATGTGCATAAAGCTCTTTACATTCCTGTGAAAAAAGGAAAGAAACAAAGGGTTATAGTTCCATTTTTCTGATTTATTTTCATTGATCATGCACCACACAATTTAGCCTAGTGTACCTTTAAATGAGAAAATATAGGGAAGTATACTTAATGTAACTCCAATTCTTCAAGAATATCTTCTCCAGTTGCCATACAGCAGGCTAAACCTGGTAAATGTCCTGGACCGGATGACTACCAGTCAAATTTTATAAAACTTTTCCCTCCTGTTGTTGCACACTTATGCTGTTCAGGAAGGTGACGCACCACCATCCACCTCAAAATATGCCATGACATCAGCAATACTGAAACCAGGGAAAGACCCATCCCAACCAGCCTCCTATCACTCAATCTCAGCTGTAAACTTGGATTACAAAATATGGACAGGTATTTAGGCTATGAGGTTGGACGTACTACTCCCTCAAATCATAGAGACCAGGTTGGCTTTATCAGCAGGTGCCAAACCCATTACAATGTCTGGCACACTTATACCTCATCAGTTAAGCCCTACAGTGATCTATCCTTATTGTGGTTTTCAGTTTAGATGCCGAGAAGGCATCTGACAGGGTGTCATGACATTTGTTATGGGACACCCAGTCAAACATTGGGTTGCCAGAGGACCTTTTACAATTATTACAGTCATTGTATGAGGCTCCACAGGCTTACGTTTGGTTAAATGGAGCCTCTCAGACCCGATACCACTGTCTAGGGGAACAAGACAAGGGGCCTTCTCCCACCAAAGCTGTTTGCACCTTACACGAAACCCCCAGCCCAGGGGATTCAAATGACTCCAGGGGTACAGGGAGTTCTCATGGGTGATAAAGATTACCATACAGCACTCTTTGCTGATGATATTGTCTTAAGACATCCCCGGAAACATCCGTCCAAAGGTGTGGCAGGTTTTGCATGCATTTGGGCAAGTATTGGGTTTTAAACTAAATCTTTTAAAAATGGAAGCTTTGGTTTATAATTGCATCCATTCCCTGGAACTTAGACAGTTCTTACCAACTTGGTGAAATGGGGTAGTGATATACCTAACTCAAAATTCGGATGATTTAGAATTGGTAAATTATGAACCTCTTACCCCAAATCTGTATCTGGCTTGTCCTACACCTACAGTCATATTGGAAGGAATTGAGCTCCATATAAATGACTTGTATAATTTAGACAAAATATTATTTGCCCACCCCATAAGTAACATCCCACTCAGCCACTTCTCCAGATTCACAGCTGTCACCATTCAATACTGAAGACTGGTGTGTTGGAAATATATACCTCCCACACTAACAGTTTGAGGGCTATGGCTTATGATACCTCATACCTCCAGAATGCAATGGATACCACACTCTGGACCCCATCTGGAATACTGTGTTCAGTTTTGGAGTCCTCACCTTAAGTCACCATATTGCTTTTCCATTATAGGTGGGATGCCTGGCAACACTTGACAGGGGTCCTCTACCAAGGACTATCAGAACTTTTTTAAACAAACAGAATGCTGAATTGCAGACTGTTATTCCCTTACAAACTTGGCAAAAATATGTTATTTTGAATTATAGAACTTCATCCTCCTCCTCCTACTACTATTGGAGAGACCATGCACGGAAGTGCAGAATGCGCTGTAAATGGAAATTAAGTTTCTACCATAATTCTTGATCTTCTTGGACAAAGTTTTGACTATTCATTTACACTATTGGGGCTATGACAGAAGTGCTAGGAACCAGTGGGAGCCAAAAATCTTCAGGAGGGTCAGTTCCAAGGTAGGACCGCACATGCGCAGCACTGCGAGACTGGCTTACGCTCATGTAGGTTATCTCGGCGCTGACCCTCCAACTGCCTCAGTACTTTTCTGACTGAGGAGGTGCAGTGTAAACTAACCTTAGGAAACACCTAACCTACTCTGGGCATAAGATAGCCTGGATGACCTGTGTAAGAAGGGTCAACTCATCAAAGTCTTCACAGCTCAGAACAACGAGGGAGTGAAGACCAGAAACAGGATGAGTGAGTTCAGAGGATGGTGGGTGGGCATGTGAATGAATGGCGAAGACTTTGTCCAAGAGGATCAAGAATTATGGTAAGTACGTAATTTCCATGTCTTCCTGGACTAAAAGTCAGCACCATTCATTCACATTATTGGGAGAGTACCAAGCTAAAAACCAGTCCCCTGAGCAGGGCGGCAGGAGATAGAGCTCACTCAGGACAGAACTCCATTAAGGATTGTCCCGCCAAAGGAAGCAAGCTGTCTGGCATGGACATCCAGAGCGTAGTGCTTCACAAAGGTATGCACCGAGCTCCAAGTAGATGCTTTGCAAATATCTGCAATGGGCACGTTATGAATCTCCACCAGGAATGCCGTGACTGCTCTGGTAGAGTGGGTGTGAACCCGACCTTCCAAGTTGACTTGCGCCATTAATGGTGAAAGCATGCCACTATCCACACAGTAACGCATCTAATAGCAACAGGCTGGCCCAGCTGGGCCATGCTGAATGATACAAACAGTTGCTTGAATTTGCAAATCTCCTTTGTTCTGTCCATGTAGAATTACAAAACCCTCTTGACATCCAGGGAGTGACTGGTATGTTCCCCTTCTTTCTGGAAGTTGGCAAAATAAGTAGGGAACCAAGGGCTGACTGAGCTGAAAATCCAAAACCACCTTGGTAGGAATTTAGGGTGAGTATGAAGTACCACCTTATCCTTGTGAAAGACAGTATATGGAGGGTCTGCGACCAAAGCATGGATTTCAGAAACCCTGCGAGCAGAAGTAATGGCCACTAAGAAGGCAGTCTTCCAGGTCAGAAACTTCAAGTCACAGGTTGCTAGAGGCTCAGAAGGTTTACAGGTGAGCATGACTAGCACGAGGTAAATATCCCACATGACCGGGGGTCTAGTGTGCAGGATGCTTTTAATGAATCTCTTGACTAGTGGTAACTGAGCCAGCTTCATGTTCTGTACCAGCTCATGGTAGGCAGAAATTGCGCAGAGGTGTACCTTTACTGTTGAGTACTGCAATTCCGCATCTAGGTATGGAGTTTAGTACTGGTGCCCACACCTCAAAAATTACATTAACCTGCTGGAGAAAGTCCAGAGGAGGGCTACGAAGATGATAGCCAGTCAGCAGGGTAAGGCATACGAGAAGAGGCTGAAGGCACTGAACATGTACTCCCTGGAAGACTGGAGAGAGACAGAGAGGAAGGGGACATTATTGGGACCTTCAAATACTTGAAAGGGATAAATAAGGTTGATAAAGAGAGTCTCTTTAAGCTGAGTGGCAACCATAACATGAGGGGGCACAGTCTTAAGATGGAGGGTGGGAAGTTTAGGAGGGAGGTCAGGAAGCACTTCTTCACAGAGAGGGTGGTGGACACTTGTAATGTGCTGCCAGAAGAGGTCATCTCGTTGAAAACAGTGGGCAGCTTTGAGAGAGAGGCTGGCTAGGCATAGGTGGAAGGTTAGGATCATGGGTAGGGAGGACGGGAGGAGTGGGGAGGGAGGGCAGGGACATTAGCTCAAGCTGTGGACCCTGCAATACGAGCAGACTTGATAGACCAAATTGCCTTCTTCTGCTGGCTTCTTCGTATGTTCATATTCGACAGGTCTAAGAGGTACTCCTAAACCTAACTCGGTGGGCAACAGGATGGGTCCAGAAGGGACTACACACACCAAACAGAGAAGCGCTTACATGCTGTCAAGAGGTTTTAGGAGATTCTCTGGTAAATCTTAAACCTACCCACTTCTGTCTCCTCAGCAGCCAGGCATGGAGATGAAGGGAGCACAGGTTGGGATGGACCACAGGCCCCTGCGTCAGGAGGTCCATTCATAGAGAGAAAGTTGCCTCAGAGGGACTTCTAACAATCTGTTGATCAATGGGAATCATATCTGCCAAGGCCAGTGTGGGGCGATAAGAATCATAATGCTCCCCTGTGCCTCCAATTTGAGCAGCACCCTGTGAACTAACGGAAGAGCAAGAATTGTGTACAGAAAGCATTTTGTCCACCACAGCCTGAATGCATCCTGATAGAAAACGACAGGTTCTGGATTTCTGGAGCAGAATAGAGACAGTTTTGTATGGAAGCTTTGTGTGGAGTGCGGACGCAAAAAGATCCAGGTCCGGACTCCCCCACTTGTTGAATAACGACTGCACAACATCTGGTGCGAGCAGCCATTCATGTGGATCCGCCTCCAACCTGCTGAGGCGATCTGCTAGGTCATTCTAAATTCTTGGCAGGTAGACTGCTAGAATTAATGTATTGTGCTCGAGACACCACTCCCACACCCTCATGGCCTCCCTGCACAGGGGATAGGAGTGCACTCCCCCTTGCTTGATGATGTAATACATCACAGCCTTGTTGTCTGTCTGAAGAAGAATTACCTTGCGACAGAGGATGTCCTTTAGGGCTCAAACTGCGTACAGGACAGCTCTAATTTCTAGAACATTTATGTGTAGGTGAAACTCCTCCTGACTCCACACTTCTTCAGTATGGAGATCTTGGCAGTGAGCTCCTCAACTGATCAGAGATGCAACCGTGGTGATGTTGATCTGAGATTCCACTGGGGCAAAGGGTGGACCTCGTAGAAGCTGTCTTCCTGTGTCCACCATGCAAGTGATCTCATCAGAGACTCTATCACTTTTATGTGGAAGGACTGCAGATGCATGGTTGGTCATCACTGTGTGCTGAGCATCCACTGTGTGGTCCTCATGTGTAGCCTAGCGGCACCGTGAAAATGGACGATGCTATGAGGCCCAACATACAGGAGGGCTCCTATGAAGAGGAGCTGCTGGGAGAGTTGAAGCTGGGATTTTTCCAGATTTAGTAGCACCCCCATAGATGTGAGGAACTGAGAAGCTGTGGTGACTGATTTCTGTGTCTCCTGCCTGAATGGGCTTACTAGGAGCCAATCGTGCAGGTAAGGGAAGACTTGAATGCCGAGTTTTCTGAGATGTGCTGTGAGAACTGCAAAGCACTTTGCAAAAACTTGAGGCACCAAGGAGAGCCCAAAGGGCAGGACTCAGGACTGGGAGTGTTGACCTAGGACCAAAGAGCAGAGATATTTGTGATGACTTGGGTGCACCGGGATGTGCTGGTAAGCGTCATGCATGTCCAGGGATGCCAGACAGTCATACTGATGAATCGGTGACAGTAGTGTTCCTAGGGAGATCATCTGGAACGTCTCCCTGAACAGGTACTTGTTTAACTTTCTGAGACTTGAAAATTGGGTGCATACCGCCTGTTTTTCTTGGAACCAGACAGTAATGGGAGTAGAAAAGTACAGTTACGTAAGAACTTATTGTAAGAGTAGATCTTCGAGAGGAGCTCTTGCAGCAGGCAACAACCATAAGGACTAAGCCACTAGGACCCCACGGAAAACTTCTAGCTAGCAGTTTTTAGTGGGGACTGCCCCTGACGTTGGCCTGCCCCCAACATTAGCCAATGGTATAAAAGAGGCAGTCCCCAGCCCCACCACAGTTCTCCCGCCAGAGACCCTGACTATAGGAAGAAAGGTGAACCAAGGAGATTAGAGTTAGAATAAAGGAAGACAGAAGGAATACCAGAAGGAAGGAGGGAGGGAAAGCAGCACCTGCTGCAAGAGCTCCTCTCGAAGATCTACTGTTGTGGTAAATTCTTACGTAACTGTACTATCTTACTTCGAGTTGGAGCTCTTGCAGCAGGCACTAACCATAAGGACTGAGTCCCAAAGATGGATTGAGGCTAAAAATAGACAGAAGCCTTCAGGACAGCAGGCCTTGGAAACCAGTTAGGTCAAAGCCAGTCCTGCGTCTGGAAGCGATGTCTAAACTGTAGTGTTTAACAAAAGTATGAACAGAACTCCAGGTAGCAGCCGTGCAGATGTCTGCTGTGGACACATTCTGTAATAAGGCAGCCATAACTCTGGTAGATTGACCCTTTACCGAGCCCGGTAAAGGACTGTCGTACTCACAATAACAGTAAATGATACAGTTAACTAACCACTTCAGGGCATCAGTTCAGCTCTATGATGACGATGCCATACTATACAGATCCTCCAGAGATGTCTATTTTATAAACTCTGACCTAGAAAAGGACTTCCACACCCTCGAAAAACGGTTTAAGAATAACCAGTTGGTCCTGAACACCAAAAAGACCAAATCCCTGTTGCTCCATCATATCTCCTTTGACACCTCCTTGACTCTTCCGACTAGTAAATCTTCCTCAGGCGTACCACTGGAAGGGGTTGCCTCTTTCAAATACCTGGGACTGACTCTGGATGAGCACCTATCCTTCAATACGCACATAAGTAAAATAGTTAAGGTAACCAATCAAAAAATTGGCCTCCTTTACCGCACCACTCCATACCTCTCCAACCGAACGAGAAAGACCATCACCTCAGCTTCCCTCATCCCAGGCCTCTTCTATGGGGCCACAATAATCCACTCAACCAAGTCAACATTTCTTGACAGACTAAGAAAGGTGTATCACAGAATTGCTTGTTTCGAGGCCGGCCCGCCGGCGCAGTGGTTGGATTTCCGCTTTCGGCGCCAACGACCCAGGTTTGGGAACGGACTCCGGTCGCTGGAGGGCTGCGGGGAGAAGGATGCAGCATCCCACAAACTGCTCTCCTTCTCTGGGGGGAGGGTGGGGATACCGTCCAGTGCTTGATAGACCCCTGGCGGAGGCCAGGGACTCTGCATCCACCGACGCTCAACAGATTTTGGGGGGGTGGGGATGGATGCAGAACATCACTGCACATCCCTGCCTCCTGGGGGGGGAGGACAAAGGGGAAGAAAAACTCCCTGCTTCCACCGCCTTAATGATGTCCGCCCTGGCTGCATTGCCTCTCAGGCCAATTCCCGCCTCTCCCACGTTCAGGGTGACCTTGGCCCGGAGCGCCACGACCCCGCCCTGAGGGGTAAGCCAAGGTGTCTAGGGAGGATGGCTAATGTAAGTAGCCACAGCCGGAGTCTGTGACTGGGAAGATGGTCCCAGCAGTAACTGGAAGAAGGGGCCAAAAATAGAAAAAAAAAAAGAATTGCTCGTTTCGCTTCAAAGGCCCCAGCTCGAGCCCACCACTGTGATGTCCTAAAAAACCTGGGTTGGCCGTCCTTTGAAGCCAAAATGAACTTCCCAGTGGTTTGTGCCACTATCAAACTAATCCACCTGCCCTCCCAACCCAGTCTATCTAATCTTCTCACACTGAAAACAAATCATAGGACCCTTAGATCCTCCCATCTCCCTATCTTAAGTATACCTAAAACTCGATTCGCCATAGGTAGAAAATCCTTCTGCTTCACAGCATCACAAAAATGGAACAACCTCCCATAATCGCTACTCGCATGCAAGTCTCTCCCCACATTCAAACAACAGTATAAGGAATCACCACTCTTGCCACTGATCTGCAATGGCAACTGCCATTAAAACCTCCTCCTACAACCTAATTCCCTCTATTCCCCCTCCATCCCCTCTCAGATCTCTCTCTTAATCCCTCACTGTCGCTGTGTCTTGCCTTACTCTCCTCTTCTCTCTAACCCTGCCTTTTATAATATTTGACCAAGTACAAATGTTATGAATTATCCATGATTTTATATGACTGTTAGCTTCAAAAACCTACGTCCTTGCACCTAGATTATTTATTGCAAATCGATACCTCAGTACTTACTCATTCTGTATAATATTGTAAATAATGTACTTGCATCTTGTATCATGTATATGTATGCTACCGAATACTGTAAAAGTGCTACTGTGCACTTATCTGTTGCTAATATGTGTTGTTACTCTGTACCTCCCCTTCTACCCTCTCCCTGGGTCGCCCCTGAAAAAGGGACAAAGGGACATTCTGTCTCAGTAGGCTTACCCAATTACCAAAATTCAAATAAATAAATAAACTTAGACGTTTGTTTAGTAGCAGGGGCCCCTTCAAATCTGGGGGCAAAGGAGACGAATAACTGGTTGGTCTTTCGAATAGGACCAGTACATTGGAGGTAATAACGAAGCATCCTATGGATGTCCAGAGAATGGAGTAAGGCCTCCCCCTCTATTAGAATACTATGGATAATACACCGGTATATGGATGTCCTGATTCAAAGTAAACTTGGACACCACCTTCAGCAGAAATTTAGGATTAGTGTGTAAGGACACCCTGTCCTTGTGAAAAACCAGATAAGGATCCTTACACATCAGGGCCTAAAGCATGGAAATCCTCCAAACAGAAGTAACAGCAAATAAAAAAATGGAAGTTACATACCTACTATAATTCTTGATCTTCTTGGACGAAGTCTCCACCACTCATTCACACTAATGGGAGTTCGCCGGACGTGCGAGGGCCTTGAGGGCAAACTTTTCAAGAGGGCCTGCGCCTGAGGTGGAGCAGCGAGGAAGCGGCAAAGCGAGCCCCGTCTCATGCTGTAATGACTATCTCGGCATCAACCCTCCAACCGCCTCAATAGCTTTTTTCTCAGGAGGTGCAGCGTAATTAACCTAGAATGATTAGCCTAAAAATCAGACATAAGATAGTCCAAATGACCTGTGTAAACCGGTGACTCCGACAGAGGTGGAGACTGGTGTCTGGCCCTAATAACCGACCGTCTACACGTGCAGACATACCAGAGGGTGACCTCGAGTGATGCCGTTTCTTCTTTAACCTATGTGTCGAAGAAGAACTCGAGGCCGAATGGCACCAAGAATGGGACCATTTCCTTTAATGTTTTGGGGGGACCGCCTATCCCCCTGAACACTGGACCGTCCATTGTCAGACCCCCCCCTCCGGGGAGGGTGGTGGACAGGACCTGGTCCAGCTGACAGAACAGCTTTCATAAGAAGTCTCCCTACCGTCACCTGACCCGCTCATGATCGACTCCGTCAATGGAGGGTTAAAGACTTCTGTTGTACAATTACTTTTTATTTCTTTATCTCTCCGGTCTGCTCTCGGAGCCCACTCCTTCCATCCACTCATTTTTCCCCCCATTCCACCTCCGTGGGATCTGCCCCTAGAGTGCCTCCTCTCTTCTCCTGCACAGTGGGATCTGTCCCTCTTGGTGGTCCAGATGGAACTGGAAGCGGCTTTCATCCAGGGCTGCCGAGAGGTGTTTTCCGTTTTTCTCCCCTAGTTCCCCTACCCTCTGAGACGTCGAGCGCTAGGACATATGTCCCGAGTGGTGGCATGCTGACACACGCCGAGCCTCTCATGCACCGTCGACGTCCCCCCTCCCTGGCTCCGGCGAACGGAGCCGCCTCCATCCCTTCCTAATGTCGGTGCTTCCACCGGCTATGGAAGGGATGCAGAACGCAGAAACCTTCTTGGTCTCCCACCCCTGAGGGAGGAGAGCATCCATTGGGACGCTCGATCCTCCCTCTCCCCTGCCGACCCCCGGCCACCCGAGTCCATTCCCGAACCCAGGTTGCCGGTGTAGCGCAAGGTGTGGCGCCCAGCGCCTCAACCCTCTGCACCACCGGGCTGGCCTGTTGTACAATTAAAATATATAATCGGTGCTAATTCTAAATAATTCTACAAAACAATAAACTGAACTATTGCTGCTAGTGAAGTTTAACACCCAGTGGGCAAGTGACATTGTCACTGAAGTGCACTTGACGACGGGAAAAAAGGAACTGAGGCAGTTGGAGGGTCGACACCGAGATAGTCATTACTGCATGAGCTGGGGCTCGCGGTGCCGCTTCCTCGCAGCTCCATCTCAGGCACCAGCCCTCTTGAAAAAGTTTGCTCTCACTGGGTCCTAGCGCCTCCGGCGAACTCCCATTCGTGAGAATGAGTGGTGGAGATCTACAGTGACGCAAGAACTTACTGTAACAGTAGATCTTCAAGAAGAGCTCCTACAGCAGGCTACAAAATAAGGACTATGCCACCAGGCACTAGGACCCTATGGAAAATTTCTAGCTAGCAGTCCACAACGGGCACTGCCCTTGATGTCAGACTGCCGCTGGTGTCAATCAATGTTATAAAGGGAGCAGTCCTCAGCCCCACCTCAGTTCTCCCACCGGAAACCTGGATGAGCAAAGAAAAGGATTTAGAGAACCAAGGGAAGGGGGGTCGACAGTTCCCAAGCAAAAAGACCGGGGGAAGGAGGAAGGGAAAGCAACAACTGCTGCAACAGCTCTTCTTGAAGATCTACTGTTATGGTAAGTTCTTATGTAACTGTACTATCTTACTTCGAGTTGGAGCTCTTGCAGCAGGCTATACAATAAGGACTGAGTACCAAACAGTATCAGAGAGACCCAGGTAGAAAGGGTGGAGGAGCCAAACTTAATGAGAGCCTTCATGAAGGGAGTCCTTGAAGGACTTCAAGGCCGAAGCCTGCTCTCCTACGAGAGGCAATATCTAGACTGTAGTGCTTGATGAAAGTAAGCATTGAGTTCCAGGTAGCAGCAGCACAAATGTCAGCTGTTAAAACATTCCTGAGGGATGCAAACAAAGTGGCAACCCCTCTTGTGGAGCGACCCTTAAGCGAGCCTGGTAAGGGTTTGTCGTATTTGTTGTAGCAAAAAGTTATGCAATTTACTAGCCACTTTGAGAGCGTTTGTTTAGCCACTGGTGAGCCTAATGACCTAGGGGCAAAGAAGACAAACAGTTGCTCAGACTTCCTTGTGGATCTAGTCCGATCCACATAATAGCAGAAAATCCTATGGACGTTGAAGGTATGCAGGAGGGTTTCCCCCAATTCGCATACTCTGGATAATTACATTCAGTGAATGTCCCGATTAAGGGTGAACATGGACAATTACTTTTGGAAAGAAACATAGGACTAGTTCCCAAGTACACCCCGTCTTTGTGAAAAAGAAAAAAAAATATTCACCTTAGTAATTATGTTTCTTCTAATGGAGTCTTGCTGTATTCTGACTATTGCAGTTAGCTCCAGTCTTTAAACTGCCCCGGAGAACAAAGGGTTAACTTTCTAACTAGAGCATAGAATGCTGAGCTGGAGTTCGGTTGAGGTCTCTGTCTGGAGCCCTTTGAAAGCCAACTGTCAGATTCTTATGAGCAAAAACTCACTAACTATCCCATGTGGAAATTGTAACATTTTTACTAGCCAACTGGCAACAAAAAGTTTTGGATTCCCAAAGGAAGACTCAAGTCAGGAAACACAAAAAAAAAACCAATCCAAATAATAATAATAATAAAACAAACACCCAAACAAAAAGAAGAGGGTGTAAAAGGAGCACCCCTGTGATGCAACACTGCACCTGTCTACCCACTTCCCAAAAACAGGTTCTGAGAGGGGAGGCAGGGAGGGAGGTCAGAATACAGCAAGACTCCATTAGAAGAAACATAATTACTAAGGTGAGTAATTTTTTCTTCAAACAACTTGAAGTCTTGCTGTATTCTGACTATTGCAGACTACCAAGCAGTACCTTCATGGAGGAGGGGCAGAACCTACTTTGGGAATAGACTCTGGAGTACTGCTGTGCCAAACGGAGCATCACTCCTAGCCTGGATATCCAGAGAGTAATGCTTGGTAAAGGCATGGACTGTTTTCCAGGTGGCTGCTTGACAAATTTCTAAGAGAGTAATATCCCTGGCAGCAGCCAGGGAAGCAGCTGTACCTATGGTGGAGTAAGCCCTCAGGCCTGGGAGTGGAATGTTTCCTAGTTTCTCATAGCAGAATTGTATACAAGACACAATCCACCTGGCAATAGTTTTCTTGGTGGCAGGTTTGCCCTTTCCCACTTCTCTGTAAGTGAGGAACAACTGGAGGGAATCAAACCGGTGACCCTTGGTACACTCTATATAGTAGCTAAGGGCTCTTTTAACACCTAAATTGGGTAGCCTCCTCTCTCTGTGGAAGAGGAATGATCAGTGAAGAAAACAGGAAGAGACACAGACTGATTCAGGTGGAAATCTGAAACCACTTTGGGCAAGAACCTTCTGTTGGTTCTAAGGACCACTTTATCCCTATGAAAGAAGATAAAATCAGGTTCCACTGACAGGGCTTGCAGTTCACTGATATGTCTGGCAGAGGTAATGGCTGCTAAAAACACAGTTTTCCAAGTTACTGTAGGCTCCAAGGGAGGTTGCATCAATTGAGGAATGCAAACATTTAAATCCCAGGCAGGGGCAGGGTCTCTAAATAGAGGACTGGCATGAAGCAATCCCTTGAAAAATTTACAGAACACAGGATGAGATGATAGTGAGGAAGACTTCCCCACTGACAGAAAAGCAGAGTCAGCTGACAAGTGTACCTTGGGAGTAATTGGTCTGAGGCCTAGACCATTAAGATGGAACATATAATCCAGAACTGTAGGCAATTCAGCAGTGTCTGGGGAAATATGTTGCTTGGAACACCAAATGCTGAATCTCTTCTATTTGGGGTTATAGGTCTTTCTAGTGGCGGGTTTCGAGAGGCTTTGAGGATATCCAGAACCCTCTGAGACAGATGCAAATCTGCATACTCTCTCTTCAAGAGCCATGCCTTGAGATTGAGAGACTGAAGATTGGGGTACCAAATCCTCCCGAGAGGAGGTTACCAGGTTGTAATTCCTGGGAAGAGATGGGGAATATGGACTGCTAGGGACAGCAAAAGGGGGTACCAAGGCTGTCTGTCTGGAGCAATCAGAATCACTCTGCAAGGCTGTGACCTTATCTTGACTAAAACTTTGAACAGTAGAGGAAAGGGAGGGAAAGCATACAGAAATTTCCCCTCCCAGTTCAGAATCAGAGCATCCAGAGGGACCGAGCCCAAGACTGGGGGTCTGCAACAAAAGAGAGGAAGTTGGGGATTGTCTGGGGCTGCAAAGAGATCCATCCCTGGAGTGCCCTACCTTGAAAAAAATCACCTTCAAGACCAGATGGTCCAGGGACCATTCGTGATGGCCCTGTGAGATCCTGCTCAGTGCATCGGCTAGCGCATTGTCCTTCCCTGGAAACAGGACTGCTATCAGAGAGGTTTGCAGGGAATAAGCCAGGGACCACAACTTCATGGCTTCTGTGCACAAGGCCATAGACCACGTGCCTCCCTGTTTGTTGATGTACCACAAGGTGGTGGTGTTGTCTGTTCTGACTTGAACCACCTTGTTCTGCACTGACTGAGAGAGAGCTTGCAGGGCCAGAAAAACTGCCCTGAGTTCTAGGAGATTGATATGGAGAAGGGATTCCTGAGGGGACCACAGTACCTGGGCAGTGAGGGCCCCCAGATGGGCTCCCCAGACCAGGAGGGAAGCATCCGTGGTAAGGGCCACTGAATGAGACTGAGTGGTAAATGGGACCCAAGGGCTTGGATCAGGATCCAAGTCACTGGGATCAGTTTGGTAAGGGAATCCTTCCTCTGGGACCAAAAGGCCCTCAGATGGAACTGAATGACCCTCATCTGGAATCTTGCCCCTTGGACCACTGCTGTAGAAGCTGCCATGTGGCCCAAGAGCTGGAGGAAATGCCTTGCTTGTCAAGACACCTGAAGGCTGAAGGAAGAAGCCAGTTCTTTCTAGGGGAAGAAAGGCTCTTGCTTTGACAGTATCCAGCTCTGCCCCTATAAAGATAAGGAGCTGTACTGGCTCGAGAACTGACTTGGGAAGGTTGAGAAGAAATCCTAGAGAAGTGAGCACTTGCTGGGTCACTTGCAGGTCTGACTTGTCTTGGTCTGGAGACTGTCCCACTATGAGCCAGTCGTCCAGATATGGAAAAATGGAAATCTTTTGCCTTCTTAGAAAGGTAACGACTACTGTCAGGCGCTTTGTGAAAACCCTTGGGGCTGATGTTTGACCAAAGGGCTTTGCTTTGAACTGATAGTAGCCTGAGGGCAACCTGAACCTGAGGTACTTTCTGTGAGAGCACCTGATGGGAATGTGAAAATAGGCATCCTTTAGGTCCAGAGAGGCTAGCCAGTCCCCTGGCCTTAGAGAGGGAAGAATTATTCTCAGAGTTACCATCTTGAACTTTGGTTTTAAAAGATGTTTGTTAAGGTATCTTAGGTCTAGGATGGGTCACCACTCCCCTGTTTTTTTGGGGGGGTAAGGAACTACCTGGAGTACAGACCTTTGCCCCTGTGTAGGGTAGGGTAGGAACTCTCTCTATGGCTCCTAAGGCCAGAAGAGATTAAACCGCTGCCTCTAGGGCAAGGGTTTCTGAGAGACCTGCAGGTGGAAAAGATCTGGCTCTCATCTTCGGAATTTTTTTGAAGCTGAGAACCAGTCCCTGGCTTACTACTTCCAGGATCCACTTGTCTGAGGTAATAGACATGAAGTCCTGGACAAAGTAAGCCAGTCTGCCCCCTACTGGAATAGGAGAGGTGACCCGGGCAGACCCATCAGGGTGTCTGCTTGGCAGGGGCCTTAGGCTAAGGAGTGGATGCAGCCCTGCTCATCCCCCTTCTGCCTCTCCCTCTGAAGAACCCCCTCTGTGAAAAGGGAGAAGAGGCATGTGCTTGGTAAAAAAGGCCTATGAAAAGTCCTGCCCCTGCCCCTAGACTGCTGCCTTTGAGAAGTTGCCTGCCTCTCCTTGGCCTGAGCACTCCTATAAGTGGTCCTGTACTCGTCCATTTTCTTCATGTAATTCTCTGTCTGCTCTCCAAACAGAGAATTACCCACTACAGGAAAATCCATGGCGTTAGCTTGGGTGTCCTGTGAGAGGCTAGTACATCTGAACCAAGCCATTCTCCAAAGAGCCACAGATGTAGCCATGAGTCTTGATGACACATCACTGGAGTCCACAGCAGCATGAAACTGTACTTTTGATGCCTCAATCCCATCTGCAGCCACCTCCTCTTCCAGCTCCTTGGCTAACTGGGGGGAGGCCTGCTTAGCCAGTGCCAGTACAGTGTCCCACCTGGACTTCTGGTACCTGGCTGTATAAGCCATATAATTCACCTGCTTGAGTCCCAAGGAAGATGCCATGTACTGTTTTTTTGCCATGGCATCAGTCTTCCTGGAGTCTTTGTCTGAGGGGTGTAAAGCCAAGGGAATGTTTGCCTTGTCACAGGCAGCAGTCTGCACTACCACAACATGGCTGCATTGGTGGTATAAAAACTCTGTATCTGAGCCTGATAGTGTGTACCTCTTGTCCATCCTTCTGTCAACAGGAGGTACAGAATTGGGAGACTTCAGGATTTTTTGTGTCTGTTTCCCAAGGACTAGTGAAGGGGAACAGACAGTCTCCTGGACTCTGGGATGTCCATCATTTCCACATAATCAGGCTCCTCCTGATCCTCCATTGCCTCCTCCACAGGAAGCTGGAGGGTTTCAGCCACTTTTCTGTAAAACAGAAATGGGAAGGGGACCCAGAAAGCGTAGGAGGGGATACACCAGAAGGTCTGTCTGGGGAGATGTCCGGTTCCACAGGCACATCCAGACTTTCACCATCATCACCAAACTCCCCCTCCTCCTCAAACTCTGGTTCATAAAAATCTTCAGGGGTATAATCTTGAACCAGGGGAACCGACCGTACCAAACACCTGCAAAAAGCTGCTGGATCAGTCGGAACCGGGTGAAGCGATTCCACAATTTGAATCGCTCTGGCTATTACCTCGGTGGTCGTAACATGAACCTCTGGATCCGAACCGGTCGATTTTTCTTTACGTTTCCTTTTTGTAGGAACCGACCTCTCAGGATTGGCTCTCCTCTTGCCCGAAGAAGTATCGCCCTGGTCAGAGGCACTCCTTCTGGTTCGGTCGGAACCGAACCGGGCTGGCCATCCGGCTCAGCGGACTTCTCGGCCTCCTTTTCCCTTAGTCTACCTAATCTCTTTTCAAGGGTAGATTTAGGAAAATGTTTACAAGTTTGGCTGTCTGTATCGAGGTGTTCAAACCCCAGACAATAAACACAGGTGGTGTTGGAGTCTGCCTTAGCAAAGACCTCCCCACACTCATTGCAGTGATGAAACCCAGTGGGCCCAGTTTTTTTCTTGGGTTTCTCAGACATGTCCAACCTAACCAAACTTACCCTTTTTATGGCTACCGCCAGGCAAGACTCCCATATTGGTTCCCAACCGTGTCACGGTTGTTGGAAAAAAACATTAAAAACACGTTTTTTTTTAGAACCGATAAGGCTGGTAACCACACTCTAAAGTACAACACAAGGATTCAATACAAATGATCGCTTCAGCCGAACCGATCTAACACTTTACAATTTCCACACAGAAAATCCGAACAAGACCTATCTAGTACTTATGGTACCACAGACGGAGACTGAACCGACTATGCGGAAATAAATTCAGTAAAAACCGACAACTTTACCGAGACTTTAACCGACTTTCGAACCGAGCTGAAAGAGAAATCTCCAGAGCGATTGTTCAGTGAGGTGGAGTAAAGAATCTAACGGTTGGATTTCAAAGGGCTCCAGACAGAGACCTCAACTGAGCTTGAGCTCAGCATTCTATGTTCTGCATAGAAAGTTAACCCTTTGTTCTCTGAGGCAGTTTAAAGGCTGGGGCTAACTGCAATAGTCAGAATACAGCAGACTTCATGTTGTTTGAAACAGTATTGCAGTTCCACAGTTTGGAGTCCGCACTACTGTAAAATAAGGCTGGTGCAGCTGCAGAGTGGCTACCCCAGAACACACAAACACATCCAGAGTCAGCTGCAGTCACGGAAAGAATAAATGTCCAAAACGGCCATTTAAAATCCGCTGAGGTCCTTTATTTAAGTTACACTCTTTCTTACGGCAAATTAAATTCACTGAGCAAACAACACAGCCCAGCACTTTGCCTCCCACTGAGGCTTCCAAGAGGCTGTGAAAAAACAGGTAGGGCTCTTTACACATAAGAGCCTGCAGCTTGGAAATCCTATGAGCGGAAGTAATGGCAACTAAAAATAACACTTTCCACGACAGAAAGTGAAGCTCGTAGACTGCAGCTGGTTCAACCGGGGGCAAGGAGGGGTTCTCTAACAAAAATAAAAGATCCCATGGGTGGACAGGGTCCCTAATGGGAGGTTTTAGATGCAATTTGCCATGTAAAAAGGTATGGGGCAGGTCCAGTTGTGCAAAGTATTTGCCCTCCACAGGTGCATGATAGACTGAGATCATTGAAAGGTGCACCTTGATGGAGGAATAATAGAAGCCGGCATCCGAGAGGGAAAGTAGGTACTTCAGGATAGAATTAACAGGGTAGAAGAATGGGTCCAGATCACAAGCAGAAGCCCATAGGCAGAAAAGCTTCCATTTCATGGCATAAGTAGTCCAAGTGGAAGGTTTTCCAGCCACGACCAAGACTTCCGCGACCCTTAAGGAGACTCCACAGTGGGTCATAACTACGTTTGTAGGAGCCATGCATGCAGATGTAGGCATCTAAGATCTGGATGGACCAGAGAACCCCGCTCTAGGGAGAGCTAGTGGGAGGATAGGGCAGGGGAACCGGAGGTTACACTGACAGATGTTGCAGCAGCGGGAACCAAATCTGACATGGTTAGAGTGGAGCAATTAGAATCATGTCCACACTCTCTGCTTGGAGTTTGAGGAGGACCCTTTGAAAAAGAGGGAAGGCATACAAAAATCTCCCTGTCCAAGAAAGGAACAACACATCTCACCAAAAAAAAAAACAAAAAAAAAACAGACCCTGGATCCAGAGATTAGAAATTGGGCAGTTTGGCATTAGATGGGGATGTGAAGAGGTCCAAATCTGGATGTCCCCATCTTTCAACTGGTCTTCCACTACAGACTGTTGGAGCTCCCACTCGTGCACCTTGGACCAAGAGCAGCTTAGTCCGTCGGCCAAGGTGTTTTGGACTCCTGGAACATGGACCGCTATGAGGGATAGATCGTGTTCTATTATCCAGGAGAAAAAATTACTTACATGGTAATGTTGTTTCTTCTAATGGAGTCTTGCTGTATTCTGACAATATGCAGTTAGACCGACTGGTTTAACTGCCCTGGAGAACAAGGAGTTAAACACTATGCAAATGCATAGAACGTTGAGCTCAACCTCGGTTTTCAAACCACTGCCCTCGGAACATTCTAGTAAATGTTCAGATTCTATAAAGCGAAAACTAGATATATAGGCGAACAAAGGCTAACTAAGCTTAAACAGGGGGCCTCTTCAGGGGCAACACGACCAAAATATAAAGGGCATGTAGAAGACTCAAGTCCCAGATGCCTAAAGAAAACCATTTACTACTAATCAATCAAGTCTTTATTTAACCAGGCGTTCATCGTTGAGCAGAAGCTCATTTGCAAGATGGACTATTGGGTTAATACCATAGGTGCTGCAGAGAGCCACCCTTTCTCCAGGTTCTGAAGGGAAGGTAGGGTGGGAGGTCAGATTACAGCAAGATTCCATTAGAAGAAACAACATTACTATGGTAATTTTTTCTTCAAACAACATGAAGTCTTGCTGTATTCTGACAATATGCAGACTACAAAGCAGTGCCCCATGGAGGTGGGCACAGAACCTATTTGGAAAATAGGTTCTGCAGTACTGCTGTGCCAAACCTGGCATCACTTCTAGCCTGAATATCCAGGCTAGAGTGCATAGTGAAGGTATGGACAGACTTCCAGGTGGCAGCCCTTACAGATCTCAAGAAAGGGGTCTTCTCTGGCAGCTGCCACTGAGGCAGCAGTATCCCTGGTAGAATGGACTCTAAGGCCTACTGGTGGATCCTTAACCAGTTTACTGTGACAAAACTGATTACAAGCCATAATCCGTCTGGCTATGGTCCATTTTGCAGCTGGCCTGCCTTTACCAACTTCACCATAAGTAAGAAAAAGCTGGGAACAATCCTTACTTAGCTCCTTTGTCCTAGCCATGTAATAACTAATAGCTCTTTTTATATCCAGACTGTGGAGCCTGTGTTCACCTGAGCTGGAATGCTCTGAGAAAAATACAGGCAGAGTAATGGATTGATTAAGATGGAAATCAGAAACCACCTTGGGAAGAAATGTCCTACTAGTTCACAGCACAATCTTATCCCTGTAGGGTGTAATGTAGCTGGGCTCCACTGACAAGGCCTGAAGCTCACTGATCCTTCTCACAGAAGTGATGGCCACTAGAAACACAGTTTTCCAAGTAAGAAATTGCAGTTACGTAAGAACTTACCGTAACAGTAGATCTTCAAGAGAGGTTTCAGCAGTAGGTATTCACATATAGGACTGTGCCCCTTGGCGTCAGGACCGCACAGAAAACTTGTAGTTAGCAATCATCAGCGGGGACCACCCCTGACATGAACGCATCGTGACGTCAGCCCGACTATAAAAGGGGCGGTCCCGCACCCGCTCTCCAATTCTTTTCCAACGGAGACCTAAAGATAGGTAAGGAGAAAACCAGAGTGAACTCCAAAGACCCTGCTTCCACTCTAGTCCAGCCGGACTAGATAGGATGGAAAGTAAAGCATTCAAAAACTGGGGGAAGGAGGGAGAGGGAAACTAGACTTACTGCAGGAACCTCTCTTGAAGCTCTACTGTTACGGTAAGTTCTTACGTAACTGCTATATCTTACTTCGAGAGGGTTCCTACAGTAGGTCTTCACATATGTACTGAATACCAAGCAGTCCCAAAGAAAAATAAGGCATAGGTGCATCCGGGAGGAGGAGAAGCCGTCAAGCACAATCAAGACAAAAGGCCTTGCAGGACCACAAGACCAACACCAGTTCTGCGCCGAGAGGCAATGTCCAGACTGTAATGCTTTGTGAAGGTGTTAACAGACAACCAGGTGGCCGCATCACAGATCTCTGCCGTGGACACATTCCTAAAAAAGGCAGTAGAGGTCACCACATTACGGGTGGAGTGGCCTTTGACTGCCCCCGGAAGAGAATTCCCATATTTCGTGTACGAAAAATGGATGCAGTTAGCGAGCCATCAGGAGATGGTCTGCTTGGAAATAGCCTTGCCCTGGCACTGAGGGGCAAAGGCTATGAACTGTTGGTTAAAGTTTCTAACCTCTTTAGTCCTGTTCGTGTAGTACCTCAGGATCCAGTGCACATCGAGCGTGTGCAGCAGGTGTTCCCCCCTGTTGGATTACTGTAGATAGTATACCGGTAATTCCATGCTTTGGTTCAAAGTGATTTCTGAAACAACTTTGGGCAAAAAAAGAAGGGTTAGTCCGAAGGACTACTCAGTCCTTATGAAAAATCAAATAGGGTTCTTTACATACGAAGGCCTGTAATTCGGAAACCCTTCTGGCCGAAGTGACAGCAACTAAAAACAAGGTCTTTCAGGAAAGGAAGCGTAAGTCGCAAGAAGAAGCTGGTTCAAACAGTTATAAGGTCAGCTTCTCGAGCATGAAATTCAGGTCCCAGGGAGGACAAGGATTCCAAATTGGAGGTTTCAAATGAAGGATGCCTTTCAAAAAGGTTTTGGCAACCTCCAGTTGAGCCAAAATTTTGCCCTCCACCGAGCGGTGGTAGGCTGACACCGCAGAGAGGTGGACCTTAATGGAGGAATAGCTAAGGCCCGCCTCAGACAGATGTGTGAGGTACTCTAGAACCTGGGATGCCAAGCATGAAAATGGATCCCAGCTCCTTGCTTGGGCCCATATCGTGAATCTCTTCCACCTCATAGTGTAAGTGGATCTAGCGGAGGGTTTTCTGTGCGCAACCTACGAAGAGACCACATAGCAAGAAATCGCTACGTCCACAGGTGCCATGCATGAAGGTGGAGGGACTGAAGGCTCAGATGCACCAGGGTGCCCTGCTCCTGAGTCAGAAGGTCGTAGGAAATGGGCAGAGGAACCGGAGGTTCCAGTGCCAGATGATGCAGAAGAGGGAATCAAATTTGGTGTGGACAAAGAGCAGCAATCAGGATTGCGTGGACCCCCTCTTGTTGAAGTTTCACCAGGAACTTCTGAATTGGAGGAAAGGGAGGAAAGGCGTACAGAAACCTCCCTGTCTACGAAAGAGACAGCATGTCTCACCAAAAAGAACCATGCCCAGGAATGAGCGAGCAGAAGACGGGTAGTTTTGCAGGTTAGTCTGACAAGATCTCCTATTGGCAAAACAGTGTTGCCTGACATCCTGAAGTCCATTTACCTCCAGGAACTTCACCAGACTTTCCTTCAATATACTTTCCAATGGGATCCATACTACTTTCCGACACCACTCTTCCTGACAACAAACTTCCCGCAACAAACTTAGTCCCAACAAGTTTTCATACTGACAAACATTATCCCGACAAAGGATGCATTTCAGAACAGCACAGCGGCCAGATGGTAACATTTCAGGATGGCACGGCAGCCAGTGTAAACTGCACAGATCAAGAACAGGCTGCTCAGTTTCATCGTTTCATAATGTCACGGCAGCCAGACCAAGAACAGACAGCTCAGTTTTGTCATTTCATAATGGCACGGCGTCCAGATGGTAACATTTCAGAATGGCACAGCAGCCAGTGTAAACTGCACAGATCAGGAATAGAAAACTCAGTTCAGCTTACCTGATTATGTTGGATCCATAGTCGAACAACAAATTAAAATTAATTCTTTATTAAAAACATAAAATGCAGAAAACATATAAACTCAGAATTCCTCTTTATGTATCTATATGTGAAGATTGTGAGCTATTCTTCATACATACTCCAAGGATGTGCACGCCGTCCTGTCTTTAATGATGTTGCACATTTCTTTTTCCCACCTGGCATACTTCTTCTTTATGGGAGATTTTGGTAGTCCTTGTGTTATTTTTTCGATTGTGCACTCTGTGTTTATTTGCTCCTTGTGGAGCTCCTGGACAAATCTGTGCACTTCTGCATGAGACCCCCCCCCCCCAACAAGTGCCCTAAGTCGCCTGTGCCATGCCTCTACGTTATTTTGCATGCGTGGGAAAGTACAGTTATGTAAGAACTTACCATAACAGTAGATCTTCAAGAGAAGCTCTTGCAGCAGGTTCAACAATGAGGACTGGCGCCACCTGGCGGTGGTTCCGGCAACTTTTTCTCTAGCAGTACCAACGTGGGGAACGCCCCCGCCGACGTCTGCTCCACCCCCGATGATGCCCTATATAAGGGAGGAGTTCCCCACGTGCTCCAGTTCCTGGATGCCCCCCACCGTCAGGCAAGGAAACCGGCAGGTCAGTAACGATACTGATTGTCAACGGACAACCTTTCAAGAGAAACTATGCCAACCTGGAAAGGACCTGATCCCTTGGGGAAGGAGGGTGGGAAATATAACTGCTGCAAGAGCTTCTATTAAAGATCTACTGTTACGGTAAGTTCTTACGGAACGGTACTATCTTACTTCGAGGAGAAGCTCTTGCAGCAGGTTCAACAATGAGGACTGAGTCCCAAGCAGTATAAACTTATGACAACCCCTTGGGAGGGGGAGAACAGGAAACAGGGAAGAACAGAGGGGAGAACCCTCAGGAAACCAGGCCCTGTAGGACTGCAAGGCCAAACCCTGCTCTGCATCTGGAAATAATGTCCAGGCTGTAGTGCCTGACAAAGGTGTGCATGGAGCTCCAGGTAGAGGCAGCGCAAATATCTGCCGTCGGAAACTCTTTTTACTGCAGCGAACGAAGTAGCAATAGCCCTCGTAGAGTGAGCTTTAATCGGCCCTGAAGTCGACCTATTGTGCATCTGATAACAACAGGAGATGTAATGGGCCAACCAGTGCAAAAACATCTGTTTGGTGACCAGGCGTGTTCCAGGAAAGAAAATGAAGCTCAGCACTTATAGCCGATTCGAAGGGGGGAAGAGAGAGCTTCTCCAGGATGAACAGGAGATCCCAAGGAGGAACAGGATCCCAGATGGGAGGTCTGATATGCAGAATGCTGCGCAAGAAAGCTTTGGAAACCTCCATCTGGGCCACCGTCTTACCCGACACGAAAGAATGGTGAGCGGAGATGGCAGCCAGGTGTACCTTGATGGAGGAGTAACTAAGGCCCTTCTCGAAAAGAAAGAGCAAGTATTTCAGGATGGTGTTAACCGGCCAAACCAACATGTTCACCTGCCTCACTGTGGCCCAAATGCAAAACTTTTCCATTCCATAGCGTAAGTGGCCCTGACGGCAGGTTTCCTCGCCTCAACCAACACCTGGGCAACCTGATCGGATATCACAAACGGAGCTTGGCTAAGTCCTGATGAGCCAGGCATGCAGATGAAGAGAACGCAGGTTCGGGTGTAACAGGGACCCGTTGTACTGCGACAAAAGATGCAAGGATAGAGGAAGAGGCATCGGAGGTTCTGCCGCTAGACGGTGTCGTAATGGAAACCAAATCTGGTGAGGCCACATCAGGGCGATAAGAATAATGGTGGAAGACTCCAACTGGGCCTTGAGGTGGACCTTCTGAAGAACAGGGAAGGGAGGGAAGGCATAAAGGAACCTCCCACTCCAGCAGAGGGATAACGCGTCTTGCCAGGAAGCACCAGGCTCTGGACCTAGTGAGCAAAAACTGGGCAGTTCTGCATTGTATTGAGATGTAAAACAATCCACCTCTGGTGTCCCCCACAGGCAGAAGATGTGATCTACCATATCTTGACGCAATTCCCACTTGTGAGCTTCTGACCTTGTCCTGCTGAGTGTGTCTGCTACCATGTTCTGAAGCCTGGGAATGTGAACTGCTGTCAGGAACAGGTGGTGTTCCAGGGCCCAATCCCATACCCGCACTGCTTCCCTGCAAAGGGGGTAGGAATGAATGCCGCCTTGTTTGTTGATGTAAAACATCACCGAGGTGTTGTCTGTCTGCACCAAAAGATGGCCCGATGATAGAACCGATACCAAGGCTTGAAGGGCATAGAGTACTGTTCTCATTTCCAGGACACTGATGTGCAGATTCGCTTCTAGGGGAGACCAAGTACCCTGTGTACGATGGATCCCCAAATGTGCCCCCCATCCCAGGGACAATGCATCCGTTGTTAGGGACTGGGCAGGTGCCCCCAATTGAAATGGAATGCCCTATAGGAGATTTTCGGACGACATCCATCAGTGAAGCTCTCGACGGATTGGCTCTGATATTATGACCAAGGCATCCAGATCATCTGATGTCTGGTCCCACTGAACCCTCAGGGACCACTGAATGGTCCACATGAGGAGATGGGCCAGAGGTACTGACACTATGGCAGCTGCCATGTGCCCCAGAAATCTGAGAAGCAGGTGAGCTGGCACCTCTGAGGCTGAAGAGACCTGGGACATGATGGTACGACTGCGACCTGCTCAGTCGTAGGGAAGAAAAACCTTCCCAAGAGTGGAATTCAGAGAAGCTCCTATAAACTGGAGTATCTGGGATGGAGACAGATGGGACTTGTCCCTGTTGATGGTGATTCCGAGACTCTGAAACAGAGATATGGAATCCGTGAGAGTCTCTGAAAGGCGTGGCCTGGAATGGGCCAGGAAGAGCCAGTCGTCCAGGTACGGAAACACAAAGTGACCCCATCTTCGAAGTGCTGCGGCTACGACTGCCAAGCACTTCGTGAAGACCCTTGGGGCTGAGAAAAGACTGAAAGGGAGGACTCGGAATTGATAGTCCTCATTCTCGAACCTGAACCTGAGGAATCTCCGATGGCTTCTGATAACTGGGATGTGCAAGTAAGTGTCCTGCATGTCCAGGGACGCTAGCCAGTCTCCTACTGAAATGAGAGGGAGGGGAGTGGGTGGAGAAACCAATCCTGAATCTCTTGTAGGAGACCCACTGATTGAGATCGCTGAGGTTCAGAATGGGTCTGAGACCTCCCGACTTCTTCAGAACTATGAAAAAGTGGGAAAAAAACCCCTTTCCTGACTCGGCCGGTGGAATCAGCTCTATGGGCCTTTTTTCTAGAAGGGAGGATATCTCCTGTCTGATCAGGGCTCTGTGTTTCTTTGGCTACCAGGATGGGGGGGTGGTCTGTCCAGAGGAACGGACGTGAACTCTATGGAGTGCCCGAACTCCACCAGTTCTACAACCCAGTGGTCGGAGATCACCTGAGCCCACGCATCCACGTAGAGTGAAAAGCGCTCTCCTACTAACTCCCCTGGTGGAGTTACCAAAGGAGGAGGGTCGTCTGAGTAGTCAGGCATTAGGTGGGGGAGGGCGGCAGTGGCTGCTCTGGGAGGTCTAGAGGGAGATGCCGAGGTGCCTCTGGCTCCGCCCCATGACCAAAGCCACCTCGTTGAGCATGCTGCTGAAAATGAGGTTGCTGTGATTGGTGTCCCCCACGCCCATGATAACAAGGCTTTCTGGCTCGCCCCTGCTTTGGGCGGTACAAGGACTGCACGGAACAGACGGCCTTTCTGGAGTCCTGCAGCCTAGTGATGATACGCTCCGTGTCCTCGCTGAAGAACATGGAGCCTTTAAAGGCAGCATCCAGAAGATGGATTTGAAGATATGGATCAAACCCAGGTACCCACAGCCAAGCATGGCGTCAGAGACAAATACCAGTAGCGGCCGCCCTGGAGGAGGTGTCCGCAGAGTCATAGGCCGACCGCAGAACGTGGGTACCCACGTCTCAGCCGGTCTGCAGTAGCTTGGCGAGCTCAGACCGCTGAGGACAACTGGGCAGGCTCTGCACTATTTCCAATCTTTGTTCCCAAAGGGCGTTCTGGAATTGGACCATGTGGGTTAAGAAGTTGAGACTCCTTGTGCTACAGGTGGCAACAGAGTACACCTTACGGCCCATGGAATCCAGCTGCTTCGATTCTCTATCAGGCGGCTGGGTGCTCAGGTGTTTGGGCCTCTGTGAACGATCATGAGCTGCTGAAATCACCACTGAGTCCACAGCGGATGGTTCGGCCAAAAAGGAGTGGTCTGCAGGTGCCCGGTAGAGCTGGCGAGCCTTCTTTGGTACAGCAGGGGAGGAATGAGGATGCTTCCAGGTCACATGGGTGACATCAGCAAAGGTGTCGACCACGAGAGGGATGACTACCAGCTTTGGGTCCTTTTGACGGAGGTACTTAGTCAGCCACAATCGCTCGGGGTCCAGGGCCTCAGTGTCCCAGCCCATGTTGGCCTGGATGTGCCTCATTACCTCCATAAAACTGGGGTCATCTGGAGGGGATTTGGGAAAGCCCTCCATGTCCCCAGTGTCTGGCTTCGAATAGACTGAGGAGGTATCTGAGTCTATGTAGGAGGTGGTGGGGGAAGAGGGAGAGGGGCTACGCTTCTTCCCTTTCGGCCTCTTGTCCGGAGGAGGAGAAGAAAAAATTACTCACCTTAGTAATGTTGTTTCTTCTAATGGAGTCTTGCTGTATTATGACATATGCTGTATGCTTTTCGCACATCATTTAAATTCCAAGATAGGATGTTTTCCTCAAATACTATCTGGGTCTCAGACCCCTTGGAATTTGTCCATTCCTTCAAATACCTGGGCATAACTCTGGATACTGGCCTTACCTATCATGAGCATATTCGTCAGTTATCAAAGGCTCTGAACATTAGACTAGGACTTTTGCACCGCTTTAAACATTGTCTAACCCATGAGGCCCTTAAGCTCGCTATCTCCTCCTCGGTTCTCTCCCTGCTTGACTATGGACTTCTTACCTTTGGAGGGGCAAGCTCCTCAGCCCTTGACAGTCTTAGACTTGTCCTAAATAGGGCCTGCCAGCTTTTATTAGGATGTGACAGACTCACCCATACCTGTGTGCTATATCAGGATACCAATTGGCTAGATCTTGACAACAGAATCAAATTCCACACCTGTGTCCTAACAAAAAAATCTCACTAGGCCTCTCCCCAGCAGCCCTTACCCCTTTAATCACCACGGACCATAAAACCCAGCACACTTGTAGCTCTAATTCTCAACGTCTCTCCATCCCCTCTGTCAGTACAACACAATTCCAAAGACTCTTTGTTCTTGAGCACCTATTGGTTTAATTCCTACCAGCGCCTTCTTGATCAGAGACTTGGGCAATTCAAATCGCTCCTGGTGCTCATCTTAGGCCATAAGTATCTGTAGCTGTAATTGAACCAATACCCTGCCCTTATCGACTTTGACAACAGCCTCTGGCTGGCTTCTCCCCACATTCCTAAAGCCATCTTCCCAGGGCTTTAACTCACTGTCTCCAGCAAACTTCTGCCTCCGCACCAGCTTTGATAGCTAGACTTCCGGGACTGTATATTTTCTTAGCTTCCTTACCCTGTAACACTTATTGTATTGTTAATATGCACTACCTGCATTGTTGAACTCTGTCCTAACTGTATATGGCATGGATCCATGTGAATAAGTCTGTAACATTCCCTGTATTGCTTTATTCTGATCAAATTGTTTTTTGTATCTCTGGACTATTATATGTGGCGTAGAACCTTTGTAAAGGAGTCTTTGACTCAAAGGTATTTCTGATTCCCTGAAATAAATAAAATAAATAAATATGCAGTATAACCCCAGGTTAGAACTGCTCCGGAGGTGAAAGAGTTAACTTCCATGCAGAGCATGGAATCTTGAGCGCGAGCTCGGATGAACACTCTGTCTGTTGAAGCTCAAACTTAAACTGTCAGATCTTTACGAGCAAAAACTCACTAAGGTTCTGTGTGGAAGCAGTAAACCTACACTAGCCGTTGGCTACTAACTACAAAAACACCTTTTTGATCTTGATCCCAAAGCAAAGACTCAAGTCGGGGGATTCAAGAAGAAACTTAAGCATAACACCTAAGCACCCAAGGAGGGTGAAATAAAGTGGGCATCAAAGTAGTGCCAATATTGCATTGCCCACCCACCTCCCAAAAACAGAGGTTCTGAGAGGGGCAGGCTGGGGGGAGGTCATAATATAGCAAGACTCCATTAGAAGAAACAACATTACTAAGGTGAGTAATTTTTTCTTCAAACAACATGAAGTCTTGCTATATAATGACATATGCAGACTACACAGCAGTACCTCCATGGAGGAGGGACAGAACCTACTTGGGAAATAGGCTCTGAAGCACAGCTGTGCCAAATCGAGCATCACTCCTAGCCTGGATATCTAAGGAGTTATGCTTAGTAAAAGTGTGAACTGTTTTCCAGGTAGCTGCTTGACACATCTCTAGGATAGGAATGTCCCTGGCAGCCAGAGACGCAGCTGTACCTCTGGTAGAGTGAGCCCTCAGGCCTGAGGGAGGAACCTTACCCAGTTTTTCGTAACAGAATTGGATACAAGAGACAATCCACCTGGCAATGGATCTTTTAGTGGCAGGTTTCCCTTTACCAACCTCACCATAAGTGAGGAACAATTGGAGGGATTCGAACCTGTGACCCTTGGTACGTTCTATATAGTAACTAAGGGCTCTTTTGACATCTAAACTGTGCAATCTCCTCTCACCAGAGGAGGAGGAGTGGTCAGTGAAGTACACAGGAAGAGACATGGATTGATTAAGGTGAAAGTCTGAAACCACCTTAGGCAAAAACTTCCTGTTAGTCCTTAGGACCACCGTATCCCTATGGAAGGAAATAAAGTCAGGCTCCACTGACAGGGCTTGCAGCTCACTTATGCGCCTGGCAGAAGTGATGGCAACCAGAAACACAGTTTTCCAAGTCAAGTACTTCAGCTCTGCTGAAGACAATGGCTCAAAGGTGTTGCATAAGCTGAGCGATGCAAATATTAAGATCCCAAGCAGGGGCAGGATCCTGAACGGGATTGGTGAAGCAACCCTTTAAAAACTTGGAGAACACAGGGTGAGCTGATAAAGAAGAGGGCTTACCTGCTGACAAGAAGACAGACACAGCTGCCAAGTGCACCTTTAGGGTAGCTGGCATCAGCCCCAAGGAATTCAAATGCATCAAATAATCCAGGATCGTGGACACCAGCAGATTCTGGGAAATATGTTTACCAGCACACCATATGGAAAATCTCTTCCATTTTGAATTATAGGTAGCCCTGGTGGAAGGCTTCCTAGAGGCCTTCAAGATATCCAATACACTTTGAGAAAGGTGTAGGTCCAGCAAACTCTAACTCTTCAAGAGCCAAGCCTTGAGATTGAGAGATTTGAGGTTCGATACCAAACTCTCCCTGGGCACAGGTTAACAGGTTGTGATTCCTGGGAAGGCATAGGGGAGGGTGGACTGCTAAGGACATGAGGAGTGGGTACCAGGGCTGCCTGGCCCAATCTGGAGCGATCAGGATCATCTTGCAGGATTGAGATCCGATTCTGACTAGCACTTTGAAAAGAAGGAGGAAGGGGGGAAAAGCATAGAGAAACTTCCCTTCCCAACTGAGAAGGAAGGCATCCAGAGGGACTGAGCCCAACACTGGGGGCCTGCAACAAAAAAGGGGAAGTTGGTGACTGTCTGGGTCTGCAAAGAGATCTATTTGCGGAGTGCCCCATCTGGCAAATATTACCTCCAGTACTAGGCGATCCAGTGCCCATTCGGGATGGCCCTGGGAAATCCTGCTGAGAGCATCCACTAGGACATTGTCCTTGCCTGGGAGGTGAACTGCCATAAGGGAGGCGTTCAGAGAATATGCCAGAGACCACAACTTCATTGCTTCGGTGCACAAGGCCATAGACCGAGTGCCCCCTTGCTAGTTGATGTACCACATTGTAGCGGTATTGTCTGTTCTGACCTGAACTACCTTGTTCTGCACAGCTGTGGAGAAAACCTGAAGTGCTAGAAAAACTGCTCTGAGCTCCAGCAAATTGATGTGGAGCAGAGATTCCTGAGGGGACCACAACCCTTGGGTGGAAAGGTCACCCATGTGAGCTCTCCACCCCAAGAGGGATGTATCTGTAGTAAGGGTCAAGGAATGAGACTGGGGAGTGAAGGGAACCCCCTGTCTCAGATTGTTCTAATCCTGCCACCACTGGAGGGCCTGGATCAGGGTTCGAGTCACTGGAATCAATTTGGTTAGGGGATCCGTCCTTTGAGACCAAAAGGCTCTCAAATGGAACTGAATGTCCCTCATCTGAAATCTCGCTCCCTGCACTACTGCTGTAGAAAGCAGCCATGTGCCCCAGGAGCTGTAGAAAATGCCTTGCTGGTCGAGAGACCTGCGGGTGAAAGAGGAGGCCAGAGACACCAGGGTCCTTGCTCTCCAGAGGAAGGAAGGCTCTGGCTTTTTTGTGCTCAGTTCTGCGCCTCTATAAGGTGAGAAGCTGGACAGGCTCCAGAACTGACTTTGGAAGATTGAGAAGGAAACCTAGAGATGTAAGCAGGTGCTGGGTTACTTGTAAATGAAGTTTGACCTGTTCTGGAGACTGGCCTACAATGAGCCAGTTGTCCAGATAAGGAAAGATGGCAATCTTTTGCCTTCTTAAATGAGCAACTGCTACTGCCAGGCATTTTGTGAACACCCTTGGAGCTGAGGAGGGGCCGAAGGGCATTGCTCTGAACTGGTAATAGCCTGAGGGCAGTTCGAATTTGAGGTATTTTCGATGGGAGCTTCTGATGAGAACATGTAAGTAGGCATCCTTGAGGTCCAGGGAGGCTAGCCAGTCCGCTGGCCTTAGAGAGGGTAAAATAATCCCCAGGGTCACCATTTTGAACTTTGGTTTTAAAAGGTGCTTGTTTAGATACCTGAGATCCAGAATGGGCCGACATTCTCCTGTCTTTTTTGTTGGGGGTAAGGAAGTACCTGGAGTACAACCCTTTGCCCTGGTGTATGGGCAGAACCCTTTCCATGGCTCTGAGAGCCAGGAGGGCAGAAACTTCTGCTTCCAGGGCAAGTGCCTCTGATGGGTTTGCAGGTGGAAAAGATCTGGCTCTCATCTTCGGAAATTTTTTGAAGCTGAGAACCAGTCCCTGGCTTACTACTTCCAGGACCCACTTGTCTGATCTTAAAGACTTCCAGTCCTGGACAAAGTAAGCCAGCCTGCCCCCTACCGGTAGTGGAGAATCATCCCTGGCTACCCCATCAGGAAGCCTGTTTTGCAGGGGCTTTGGGTTGAGGGGTAGAAGCAGGCTTACTAGAGCCCCTTCTGCCCCTTCCTCTAAAGAACCCCCTCTGGGCATAAGCAGAAGAGGAGGCCTGGGCTTGGTAAAACGGCCTATGAAAAGGCCTGCCCCCTGCCCCTGACATGCTGCCTTTGAGGAGTGACTTGCCTTTCTTTGGCCTGTGCACTCCTATAGGTGGTCCTATACTCATCCATTTTCTTCATATAATTCTCTGTCTGCTCCCCAAACAGAGAATTTCCCACAACAGGAAAATCCATAGCCTTAGACTGGGTATCCTGTGACAGGGCAGTACATCTGAGCCAGGCCATTCTGCGAAGAGACACAGATGTAGCCATAACTCTAGATGAAACATCATTAGAGTCTACAGCAGCATGAAACTGCACCTTGGATGCCTCAATACCGTCTGCAGCCACCTGCTCCAGCTCCCTGGCAAGCTGTTCAGGGGCCTGTTTTGCTAGAGCCAGGACAGTATTCCCACCTGGATTTCTGGTACCTAGCTCGTAAACCATATAATTTGCCTGTCTGAGTCCCAAAGATGCTGCCATGTACTGCTTTTTGCCATGCCATCCATCCTCCTGGAATCCTTTTCAGGAGGGTGAGAGGCTAGAGGAATATTAGCCTTGTCACAGGCTGCAGCCTGCACTACCCCCACATGGCTGCACTGCTGAGATAGGAACTCTGTATCAGAGCCTGATAAAGCATACCTCTTGTCCCTCCTTTTATCCACAGGGAGGATAGAATGAGGAGTTTTCAGAATTTTTACTGTCTCAACAGCTTCCTCAACAGGGAGTTGCAGAGTGTCAGCAACTTTCTTGTAAAACAAAAAATGAGAAGGGGACTCAGATAGCCTGGGAGGGGATACTCCTGAGGGTCTGTCTGGAGAGATGTCTGGTTCAATGGGCACATCCAGACTGTCAAAATCACACTCACTCTCCTCGTACCCCTCCTCCCCTTCCCCTGGTTCATAAAAATCTTCAAAATCATAATCTTGAACCGAGGGAGCCAACCGAACCGGGCGCTTGCCCAATGGTGCCGGTTCGGACGGAACTGGGGAAAGAGACTGGACAATTTTGATAGCTTTGGCTATTTCCTCAGTGGCTGGAGAAAGAACTTTTGTCCCCAAACTAGCTGACCTTCTAGCCCTTTTAGTTGGAACCGGCTCCTCATAGCTGGCTCTTCGTTTGCCCAAGGAAGCATCGCCCTGGTCAGAGGGCGCTCCCTCAGGTTCGGTTGGAAGCGAACCGGGCTGGCCATCCGGGTCAGCGGACTTTTTGGCCTCCCTTTCCCTGAGCCTACCGACTCTTTTTTCCACGGTGGCAGCAGGAAAATTCTTACAAATCTGGCAGTCTGCATTGAGGTGGTCAAACCCCAGACAATATACACAAATGGTGTGTGGGTCAGCCTTGGCAAAGGCTTCCCCACAGAGGCCACAGTGCTGAAACCCAGTGGGTCCGGTTTTTCTTTTGGGTTTCTCAGACATAGTGCCAGCCTAACCAAAACTTGCCCGTTAATGGCAATCCACCAAGCAAGACTCTCTTATCGGTTCCCAACCGTGTCACAGGTCGTGGAAAAAAACGTAATAAAATCAGTTTTTTTTAGAACCGATAAGAACCGGGAACCGCACTCTAAGAGCTAGAAAGTAATTTTTAAACCCCTCTTATCGGTTCAAACCGAACCGAAAAAGACGTTTACAAGTTCCACACAGAAAAAAAAAAAATAAATAAGCCTATCTATTACTTACAATACCACAGACAGAGCTTGAACCAACGATTGCGGTTAAATTTTGGTAAAATAACCGAGAATTACAATTTAAAACCAACAAACAAACCGAGCAGCAGGAGGAATCTCCGGAGCGACTGTTCAGTGAGGCGGAGTAAAGAATCTGACAGTTTAAGTTTGAGCTTCAACAGAATGTTCATCAAAGCTCGCGCTCAAGATTCCATGCTCTGCATGGAAGTTAACTCTTTCAGCTCCGGAGCAGTTCTAACCTGGGGTTATACTGCATATGTCATAATATAGCAAGACTTCATGTTGTTTGAAAGGGAACAAGAGGAACAGTAAGAGCACTCCCTCTTGGATTTTTTATCATTCTTTTTAGGAGGAGGCACATCGTTCCCACCACCACCCACTTCAATTCGGTCAGGAACTGGCTCTGGAATGGGTGGAGGCACCCCAGCTAGCAGGTCCTTTTTGATTGTGTCCCACCAGTGGGAAAAAAGCTCCTTAACCTGAGAGAGATGTAACTTGGGAGAGTCAGATGTAGGCTGATGAGCGCCCGAGCCCGTACCGGCCCCGTCGTTCGGGGGGGGGGGGGCTGGCGTCAGGTCCGAACCCTTGTCGACTGGCGTTGGCCTAAGGGAGGATGTCAGGGCAGCGTCAGTACCACCGTTGTCAGGGTCTGGCGTCAGGCGGACCTGCAACCGTGGAGAAGGGGTGTCGAAACTGGCATTGGGGACAGAACCGGCGTTGGGTGGGTCGGTGTCAGTTTCACTATGACTGGCAATGGAATAACCTTCACTGGGACCGGGCTGAGGGTGTTGCGTGTGGACGAGGGTCCACCGTCCACTTCTCCCTGTGATCCGATGGACGTCATTCCTTTTCTTGGGATGGACGATGGTTGTTTTTTTGTCTCAAGGTTTTCTCGGCCAAACACCAGTCAACAGCCGGAGGCTGGCGTCGTTCCGAGGCTGTGTGTTTTGGCAGCAAGGAGGAGGCCCTGCCAGCCGAAGAGCCCGAGGCCTTGCTTCACTCCCAGGAGTCGGTTTTTGAGGAGGAAGCTGATTGGGAGGAGCCCTTACCTGAACCCTTGGGCTTCTCGGAAGACTGAGAGACCTTCAAGGGCTGGAGAGAAGTGAGAGTAGAACCCACCAATGAAGGCTTGACCGTCGTGAGGCAGGAGTCATGGCCCGATGATCCAGACTTTGATGCTGAGGACGGAAGCTTCAAGTGAGATCTCCCTCTGTCCTCCCAATATTTTTTATGGTGCTTGTGGGCAGACTGAGGTTCAGATTCCCCCGATGAAGAAACCCGTTTCATGGCGGCAAGTTTAGTTTCTGCAAGAAAAGCTGTGAGGGACTTCTGGCACCGGATTCGTGTCCACGAATTGAAGGCCTGACAATGAGGGCAGGCGTTGGTGCGATGGTCAGGGCCCCAGGCAGCAGAGACACACAGAATGTCCGTCTTTCATGGGAATCTGTTGCCCACAAGCGCACTTGTTTAAATGAGATGACACAGATATCGAAATCCAAAATTTGAGTGAAAATCTAACCGGTGGAGAAGAGCAACCGGTACTAGCCGAAACGCTGAACTAACCCTGACTGTGTGGCGGGAAAGAACTGGAGCATATGGAGAACTCCTCCCTTATATAGGGCGTCATCAGGGATGGAGCCAACGTTGGCGGGGGCGTTCCACACGTCGGTACTGCTAGAGAAAAAGTTGCCGGAACCACCGCCAGTCCTCATTGTTGAACCTGCTGCAAGAACTTCTCCTCGAAGTAAGATCCCTAGTTCCATTTGTTCAAACGCAGACCAGAATGCAGGAGGGAAGAGTGGTGGGCTTCGAACTACAGTGTTATTGCGCATTCTCCTTCTTGTGAGTCCCCAACACATAATTCTCCTCAAACCATTCCACAATAGCACCACATGATGGCGGCATCTCTAGCTTTAATTCAGCAAAGGCTGCAGTGATTTCTTCAGCAGGCAGAAAAGCTAATGCTACTAGATGTCTCAGTTTGAGATTAATTCAGCATCCACCCCATAGTTAATTGCCATGCCGACACTTTGAATTTTTCTCCAGACTATTTGCCCCAGATGAAATAGGCAGCCCTTGCTTTGGGAACCAGGGAATATGACATTGCAAGCAATTACTGCTGCCTGCTCAAAATCAGTTAGAATCACTTTCGGGGCCAAAGTCATATTCTCATCATCTGCCATATCCTGAAGATCTTGAAAGAGGCACAAGTAACTGTCCTGTGATTTACTGCACATAAACATGTAACCCCCCTACAAACGGAGGTTTCTAAAAAGCCTCTGTGGAGCTTGCCTACGTGTTCCCCTGCCTGCTTGCGTTTGGCGATTAGGCTGTTAAGAATGGCGCTGTGAGTGCTGGTAGAAGCTCCTCATACTGTCTCTTTAAGAGCTGTCTACTTGCAGACATGATTACTGTTTTCTAGGGGGGCTGGTGTTTCTCTGCTCGAACCCCACCTGTACTGCAGGGAAATCGCTCCATTTCTGCAGTTGCTAAGAGCGCAGAGGGAGCCTAAATGAAAGATGTAACTGTTTGCCTGAAACCAGTTAGTGTTAGTAAAAATGCAGTTTGTCTAACCTGCCTTTCTTGCAGCTGGGACTCTGTGTGTTTTGCCCCTCCATTTTGGATCTGAACTGCTGAATGGGTCCAATCAGTGTGGTGGGACCTTTAAAATGGAGTCTGTTTGTACCAAGCAGAATTTGGACTCTCCTGGGAGCCGGCTTACAATGAGGAGGTACAGCTAGGAATTATGGGAAGTGAAGTTCTGGACCTTGGCGCCTATTTACACCAACGGAGAGAGTTTCTGAGTGATTGACAGCTGAGTCCACCAACTGGACGAGGTGGGGCCCAAAGAGAATGCTCTGCCTTGCGACTGGGAGGTCAGATTCGTTGTGACCATGAGGAGAGAAGGAGCTTTGTGCTTCTGCATTGTATAGTTTCACGCAGGAAGCGCGTGAGAAGCCTAAAGTCGGGCCGTTGCCATTGCCAACTCGAATCGGACTGAATCCGAGAGTAACAAACAGAAGGAAGGCTGAAAGAGTGGAAACCAGGCTCATCCTGTAGAAGACTGAAGAAATTGCTGAATCGCGTTCGGTCTGTCGGGAATTGAAGCTGCTGTGTGAACTCCCTGGTATTTGCAGTAAGTGCATTGGGACCTGAATGCAGCTGCTTGGTATAGTAATTTCTGTTACATATAATTGTGTTGAATGCTCATGAGGAATAACTATTCCGGTTACATAGAAACATAGACTTTGACGGCAGATAAGGACCACTTGGCCCACCCAGTCTGCCCATTTGCCTACCTACTGGATAAGCTGCAGATTCTAGTTAACCAACAGCCTACTTCCTGCAACCCCCCACTATAACTGCCTTGTGTCTGTCCCATGCATGTTTGAATTCCCCCACTGTTTTAGACCCAACAACCTCCTCAGGAAGGCTGTTGCATGTATCCACCACTCTCTCCGTGAAAAATAGTTTCCTCACATTACCCCTGAGCCGTCCCCCCCTCTATCTTTAAATTGTGCCCCCTTGTTCTTACACATCTCTTTTTCTGAAAGATGCTACCCTCCTGGACTTTGTTGATTCCCTTGAGGTACTTGAACGTTTCTATCATGTCCCTCCGTTCCTCCTTTCATCAAGAGTATACATATTAAGCTCCCTCAGTCTCTCTTCATATGGTTTCTGCTGCAGACCCTGCACCATTTTAGTTGCCCTCCTCTGGACTGCTTCCATCCTGTCTATGTCCTTGCGTAGATGAGGTCTCCAAAACTGCACACAGTACTTCAGATGGGGTCTCACCAACTGTCTGTATAGAGGGATAACCACTTCCCTTTTTCTACTTGTGATGCCTCTTCCTATGCATCCCAGTATCCCCCTAGCTCTCCTTACCGACTTTTCACATTGCTTACCCACCTATAGGTCATCTGATATGACTACCCCCAGGTCCCTTTCCATTTCTGTTGTTGTTAGTACCTCCCACTGCTATTGTGTACTCTTCTCCTGGGTTTTTGTTTCCCAAGTGCATTACTTTGCACTTCTTTGCATTGAATCTAAGTTGCCATATGTCTGACCATTCCTCCAACCTTGCCAAGTCCCTTCTCATCTTTTCTACCCCCTCTTGTATATCAACTCTGTTACAGATCTTTGTGTCATCTGCAAAGAGGCATACCTTTCCCTCCAGACTCTCTGCAATGTCACCTATAAAGATGTTAAAGAGGATTGGACCAGTACTGAACCCTGAGGTACTCCACTAGTAACCCCCTTTCTTGGAATATGTTCCATTCACTATTACCTTCTGTGTCCTGTTGTGCAGCCAGTTTGCTACCAGGCTACCACCCTGGGACCCACTCCCAGGCTGGCTAACTTGATTATTAATCTTTTGTGCAGGACTGTATCAAATGACTTGCTAAAGTCTAGGTGAGCCATATCCACAGCCCTCCCTGGTCTATTACTTTGGTCACCCAGTCAAAGAAATCAATTAGATTCGTCTGACATGACCTTCCTGCTGTAAATCCATGTTGCTTTGGGTCCTGTGCCCTTGGCCTCTAGGTACTCAACAATTCTTTCTTTCAAGTGATTCCATCATTTCCCTACCACTGAGGTCAAACTTACAGGTCTGTAGTTTCCTGCTTCTGCCTTGCTCCCACTTTGTGACGTGGAATCACATCTGCCCTCCTCCAGTCCTCAGGTGCCGCCCCATCCTGCCATGATTTGTTAAAAAGCGTGGTCAGTGGTGTCACTAGGTCCTCCCTTAGTTCTTTTAGGACTCTAGGGTGAATCCCGTCAGGCCCCATTGCTTTGTCCACCTTGAGTTTTAGGAGTTCTTTCAGGACTCTTTCTTCTGTGAATGGGCTGGTGTCAACCCCCCTACCCAGAGTGCTTCTATTGTCTGGTTTAGGTAACTCCTCCTCATCATCTTTTGTGAATACTGAGCAAAGTATTCATTCAGTATCTCTGCCTTTTCACTGTCTCCTCTGCCCACCTCCCCTCTCCTTTACTAATCTTCACTATCCCTCCCTTAACCTTTCTATGCTCCCTAATGTACCTATAAAAGGTTTTATCCCCTTTCTTAACTGAGTTGGCTATTTTTTCCTCGGTTTGGGCCTTTGCTAGTCTGACTGCCTTCCCCACTTCTTTCTGCTTTAATTGATACAGTTCCCTGTCGTGCTCCTTCTGGGATTCCTTATACTTTTTGAATGCAGCCTTTTTCTCTTTAACCTCCCCTGTCACCTCTTTTGAGAACCATAGTGTTTTTTTACTCTGCTTTGTTTTCTTTATTTGTTTCACACAAAGGCTTGTTGCCTCTATGATGGCAGTTGTGATTTTTCTCCATTGTTCTTCCACCCCTCGTTTTTGGTCATTTGCTAGTGCATTTTTAAGGGAAATCACCCATTTTGCCAAAGTCAGCCCTTCTAAAGTCCAGTATCCTTGTTTTTGTATGGCTTATCTCCATGGTTGTGCTCATTGTGAAGCACACTGTGCAGTGGTCGCTTGTTCCCAGATGTCTACTGACTTCTAAATTTGTGATCCTCTCTCCATTTGAGAGTACCAGGTCTAGTATTGCTTCCTCCCAAGTGGGTTCCAGCACTAGCTGTCTAAGGCCTGCCCCCCGAAGTCATCAAAATGACCCTGCTCTTGGATGTGGCTGCAGTACATGTTATCCAGTTAACATCTGGCATATTCAGGTCCCCCATCAACAGTATCTCCCCTTTTTCAGCCATTTTGAGAATGTCCTCTATCATTTTGTTGTCCATTTCCTCCCCTTGAGACGGGGGTCTGTATACAACCCCTGTGCGGATTGTTCTCTTGTCACCGCGCAGTGTAAGCTGAATGTTGAGCTGAATGTATTCGGACTGAATCCATCTGCTGATCAAGGCAGTGTGGCCTGGCCAGTAGAATCTCGTATCCCTGCTTATGTGTCTGGCAATCCAGAACCACCATCTGTGCAAGGTTCCATCAGTGTGGGGTAGTGCGAGTACAAATCGGGACATCCCCTGCAACCTGTTAACAATCAACAGCGTTTCATCTGATTTTATTTCTTTCATTTCCTCAAGGACTGGGCCACCTGGCTCTGGATTACAATTGGGTATTGTGCATATCTCTCTTACAGGGCCCTTTCCATCTTCACCTGCTGGCCAACCCCGGCCAACGAACCTGGCTAGCCCCTCAACCTGGGTACCCAGAGTGTGACTTTTATGACTTTGCATGAGTGCACAGTACTGTGATTTATTTCTACCAATCAGCTTGATCTCCCCTTCCCTGTGTTTCACTCCCCTAAATAAACCAGACTGGATGTTATTGATTTTAACCTGTTTAGAGTGTCAGTACCTATATAGCAGGCATTGCATTATTTTGTGTAAATTGACCAACCTTATTTCACAGGGGGTCCTCCGAGACGAACTGCAGAATCGGTCTTGAGGGTAAATGGCACCTTATGATTGGATACAGTGTACATGTGGGGTATTGGCATTGCAATTCTTGTATATTGTGTGGACCATTAGAGGGAACAAAAGGGGGTTACAGTGTCCCAGAGGGCTGTGACCAAACTCGACCAACCAGTACCAACCCTGACCTCTGGGTAGAGGCACCCGCCATAGAACCTAGGCCCCTCAACCTGGTGGTGGTCCAGCGGGCAGGGGTAGTAGCCCTTGGGATAGTGCCACCTGGGGGTTACAAACGCATACACAAGGGGCACAATTCTTGAATTATCTGGTGCTCCAACTGGAGCATGTATGGAGTAGAATTGCCTAAACAAGGATGGCACAGTCTTGAAAGTGCCATCCATGATCCAGAAGGGACCATGGACAGTTTCTCTACATTTTTTGCTGTTGTGAATATGATAATCTTGTCTTCCCCTATTGACGATTCCTTAGCCAAAAATCTGGCACCATTTACATGCTGCAGGCTATCAGGAATCCCAATACTGTCTAGTGTTCACGGCCCGGGGGGGGGGGTGTTGTCTTCTGGCCCTTTTGACAATTTGCCTCAGAGCTTGTTTATTGGGCATGCTCTGCCTTATTTCATCGCTTAATTGTGACATTTGTGATTGCATTAGTTGGGCTGGTGTTTTGTTAGTTGCCACTGCACAAGATTTTAGGGAGGCAACAGCTATTAGTACATCAGTTGCTTCTGAGGTGCGATTATGCTCACCTAATTTTCTTAAATGATGTTGTCCACCAACTAATATCGTGGACGCTCTCCCCAAACACCGCAGGCTCTTCCTGCTCTGGCAGCACCAATAGTACAGGTCACCACGACTGTGCTCCTTAACATACAAGTAGCCACCGTATGCTATCTTTGTATTCCCTCTCTGTGAAGGGACAACCTCGCAAACAATAACTTCAGCCATTTCCACACTGCAAAAACCAAAACGACAAACTCAGAAGTATCGCATGACTTGTTACTTATAACCATCAGCCTGATGTTAATTACAGTAATGAATTGACAGTAATCAATTAACTGTAATTGACAACAGTCCCAAGTCTGCCAAGCTCACTGACAGCTGCGCATCACTTCCTGGTGAAATAGAACTGGCACAAGAATACTAAGAAAAGCCTGTAGAACATGATAACTGCTGCAAGGTAAAACATATTGCAAGATAAATCAGATTGTCTGGCGGGTGATGTTGTCGGGCAGTACGCTTAGACAGGAAGTTTCATTTCGGGAATGAAATGTCGGTATGTGATAAGTCGGGAAGTAGGCATTTGGGAACACAGGAACATAGACTTTGACGGCAGACAAGGACTGCTAGGCCCATCTAGTCTGCCCATTTACCTACCTACAGGATAGGCCGCAGATCCTAGTTAACCAACAGCCTATTTCTTCCTACCCCCCACAAGAATTGCCTTATGTCTGTCCCATGCATTCTTGAATTCTCCCACAGTTTCAGACCCCACAACCTCCTCAGGAAGGCTGTTCCATGCATCCACTACCCTCTCTGTGAAATAATACTTCCTCACATTGCCCCTGAACCGCCCTCCTTCTATCTTTAAATTGTGTCCCCTTGTTCTTGCAAGTCTCTTTTTCTGAAAGATGCTACCCTCTTGGACTTTGTTGATTCCACTGAGGTACTTAAAAGTTTCTATCATGTCCCCCCTCTCCCTTCTTTCCTCAAGGGTATACATATTAAGCTCCTTTAGTCTCTCCTCATACGGCTTCTCTTGCAGACCCTGCACCATTTTAGTTGCCCTCCTCTGGACTGCCTCTATCCTGTCTATGTCCTTGCAGAGATAGGGTCTCCAGAACTGGACACAGTACTCCAGATGGGGTCTCACCAACTGTCTGTACAGAGGGATAACAACTTCCTGTTTTCTGCTGCTGATGCCTCTCCCTGTATATCCCAGTATACCCCCAGCCCTCCCTACTGCCTTCTCACATTGCTTGCTAACCTTAAGGTCATCTGATATGATTACCCCCAGGTCCCTTTCCTTTTTTGTTGTTGTTACTACCTCCCCACCCATTGTGTATTCTTCCCCTGGGTTCTTGTTTCCCAGGTGCATTATTTTGCACTTCTTTGCATTGAATCCTAGCTGCCATACTTCTGACCATTCCTCCAACCTTGCCAAGTCCCTTTTCATCCTTTCCACGCCTCCTTGTGTATCAACCCTGTTGCAGATTTTTATGTCATCTGCAAAAGGCATACTTTCCTTCAGTCCCTCTGCAATGTCACTGATGAAGACATTAAAAGGACTGGACCCAATACTGAACCCTCGGTACCCCACTAGTAACCCCTTTCTTCAGAATGGACTCCATTTACAATTACCTTCTGTGTCCTGTTGTCCAGCCAATGTTTTACCCAGGCTACCACCTTGGGTCCCTCCCAGGCTGGTTAATTTGACTACTAATCTTTTGTGAGGACTGTGTCAAATGCCTTGCTAAAGTCTAGGTAGGCCATGTCCACAGCCCTCCTGGTCTACTACTTTGGTCACCCAGTCAAAGAAATCTATTAGATTCGTCTGACATGACCTTCCCGCTGTGAACCCATGCTGCCTTGGGTCCTGTGCTCCACTGGTCTCTAGGTACTTGACTATTCTTTCCTTCAGAAGTGACTCCATCACTTTCCCTACCACAGAGGTCAGACTGACAGGTCTGTAGTTTCCTGTCTCTGTCTTGGATCCACTTTTGTGAAGGGGAATCACATCCGCCTTCCTCCAGTCCTCGGGTACCACACCATCCTCCCATGATTTATTAAAAAGAGTAGCTAGTGGTTTCACTAGTTCCTCACTTAATTCTTTTAGAATTCTGGGGTGAATTCCATCAGGACCCACTGCTTTGTCCACCTTCAGTTTTAGGAGTTCTTGCAGAACCCTTTCTTCTGTGAAAGGACTGGGATCGACCCCCTATCAAGAGTGCTTCTGTTAATTGGATTGGCACTCCCCTCCTCTTTTGAATAATGAGCAGAAATATTCATTCAGTATTCCTGCTTTTTCACTGTCCCCTCTGCCCACCCACTGTTCATTCTATTCAGCCTCACTATCCCTCCCTTTGTCTTTCTACGCTCGCTGATGTACCTATAAAAGGTTTTATCCCTCTTCTTAACTGAGTTGGCTATCTTTTCCTCAGTTTGGGCCTTTGCTATTCTGACTTCCCTCCCTGCTTCCTTCTGCTTTAACTGGTACAGCTCTCTGTCCTGCTCCTTCTGTGTTTCCTTATACTTCCAGAATGCTATATTTTTCTTCCTGACTTTCACAGCCACCTCTTTTGAGAACCATAGTGGCTTTTTCTTTCATTTTGATTTGTTCATTTGCTTCACACAAAGGCTTGTTGCCTCTGTGATGGCAGTTTTGATAATTCCCCATTGTTGCTCACACCCCTTCTAGCCTGTTTGCTAGTGCTTTTCTGAGGCACTCTCCCATCTTGCCAAAGTCAGCCCTCCTAAAGTCCAGTACCTCACTTTTGTGATGGCTTGACTCTGTAGCTGAGTTTAACGTGAACCACACTGTTTGATGGTCACTTATCCCCAGATGGCAACCACTTCTAGATCTGAGATCCTCTCACTGCCCCGTTTGAGAGCACGAGGTCTGGTTGCTCCCTCACGAGTGGGTTCCGAAACTAGCTGACTAATGCCTGCCACCTGTAGGCATCAAGAATTGCCCTGCTCTTGGATGTGGCTGCAGCAAATGTGCTCAGTTAACATCTGGCATATTCAGGTCTCCCATCAACAGTATCTCCCTTTCTCTGCCATTCTAAGAATGCCTTCTATCATATCCTTGTCCATTCCTTCCCCTGACATGGGGTCTGTACCTAACCCCTGTGCGGATTGTGGTGCCCTTCCAGTCTCCAAGGTGACCCACAGTACCTCCTCTCCTCCCTGTTTACTCTTTTGTTCAGTTGCTTTTATCCTTCCTTTACACAGAGAGCTACTCCTCCCCTCTTCTCCCTGCCTGTCTCTCCTGTAGGTTATGTACCCTGGTATGTTAACATCCCAGTCATGGTTCTCTGTGTACCATGTTTCTGTGACTGCTACGATATCCAGGCATCCCTCTTCCATTAAGGCCATCAGCTCAGGGAGCTTGTTTCCCAGACTACGGGCATTGGTACTCATTACCCTCCATTTCCTGATGGCCTTACTCCCTTTTGCCCCATCCCTGTCCTTCTTGTCTTTGTCACTTTCTTCATTTACCCCTGCCCTTCTCCCTATCGACACCTCTATGTTGGTGTTTGCCGCACTTACTACAGTGATTATTTGGGGGGGGGCTAGGATTTTCCTGCTCCTTTCCAGTGCCTCCCCACTTGGCTAGTTTAAAAGCTTGCCAATGAAGCATTTAAATCTATCACCTAGGATCCTGGTTCCCCTCCCAGACAGATGCAGCCCATCATGCCAGTATATGCTTGTATCACTCCAAGTGGACCCCCAGTCCCCAATGAAGCCAAATCCCTGAGCTCCACACCAGTTTTTCAACCACTGATTGAATCCCATGGTGTGGAACACCCTAGCCTCTCCTATGCCATAGATGGGTAGCACCTCCGAGAAGGTTACCGTGCGTGCTACTTGACTAAGGCCCTCCCAATTCCACAAACTCTTCCTGCACTTCTCTAATCCCTTTCTTAGCCAGGTCATTTGTCCCTAGGTGGACAATGACATCCAGCTCCCTCCCTGTGCAGCTGCTCCAGCAATCCTGAGGTTCGCTTCCTGTCCCTGCAAGCCATGCGCCAGGCAGGCACCACCTCCTCTCCCTTCCTCCCCAGTTCTACCTTCCTAACAATGGAGTCCCCCACCAGGAGTTGTTTCTTTCCCCTGCAGGGTCCTACCACCCTCCTGTGGGTCTCCTTTGTGGAGGTTCCTAGCATCCTCCTTGGTCTCCACTGTGGGTGCCTCCACAGAGGAACCACACTTTGCCAGAATGGCATAGGAATTGTGGAGAAGTACAATGGAGGATGCGCTCTGTTCCACCACCCTCACCTCCTGAGCCCACTGTGGCCCAACCGCCTCTTTCTTGGCAACCTCTGAGGCAACGGCAGTGGCACTGGTGGTCCCTGGATGGAAGAGGAGGTCCCAAAATCCTGGCCAACTCAGCCTGGAGATGAGCAACCTCCTCCCTCAGCCCAGAGAGGTGCCTGCAGATGGGACAACACCGCATCCTCCAGAACATCTCCCGGAAGACTGCTGCTCCACAGCCACTGCACTGCACCACTCCAATCATGTCTTATTTCTGGCCCCTTAACTGTTTGCAATCCTTATTCTTTCCTGTTTTTCCTCTCTCCCTTACTTTCTGCCTGTGTGCCCTTTAAGCTCCTGATTGTCCTGTTCTGAGACAAGAATATCCCATATTTCGTGAGACCACTTACTTGCTCAGAGGCAGACCTCCAGCAGCTAGAGGGGGCCGGAGAGCTACTCTGCCCTTCTAGGATGGTGGGTCCTTGGTGGTTCTGTGATCACTCACTTCCTGCCCCTAAACAGGAAGTTCCTGTTGTCAGTCAAATTCTGTGCCTATAAAAATAGAACTAGTTTTGGGTGGCGGGTGGAGGGGAGGGAAGGAGCACAATATAGTCCCAGCAGAGAAGTTCAGTCACACAGCAGTCCTTTCTCCTGGTGTCTTCTGACAAGCTATTGTACTAAACCTCTTTCCAATAGTCTCCCCACTATGGACGTCAGGCTGACTGGTCTATAGTTTCCTGGCTCATTCCTTGACCCACTCTTATGGAGGGGCACTACATGTGCCATTCTCCAGTCCAATGGTACACTTCCCGTTTGGAGGGAGGAGCTGATTAACTCTGTCAGTCGTGCTGCCAGGGCATCTGCCAACTCTTAGGACTCATGGGTGGATCCCATCTGGACCTGGGGCCCTGTCTGTCCTTAAAGATTTAAGGCCCTTCCACACTCCCTCCACGGGTATCTCATCACATGTTAGTGACCCCCATCCCCACCCTTTATGTTAACATCCCCTGTGGAATTGGGCCATCCATTTCCCTCATAAAGACTGAGCAGAAGTACTCATTTAGTACCTCAGCCTGATCTACTTCTCTACTGCCCAACCATCCTCCTTTTTAACCTGGTAATCTGCCTCCTACTTTTCCTCTTCCCCCTGATATATCTAAAAATTATTTCTCCCCCTCTCTGATCCCCTATGCCAACCTTAGCTATTTTGTTGCTTTGGCTGCTTTTACCACCCTGCTCACCTCCTTTGCTTTCATAGTACTCATCCCTGTCCTCCTTACTGGTTTTCTTGTACTTTCAGTAGGCTAGGCTTTTCTCCCTTACCCTCTCCTGTACATCCTAGTCCACCAGCAGGGTTTCCTTGACCTCGCTTTCTTGCTTTGGGACTTCGTGCAGGTTTTACTATCCTCCAACAGGCCCACTTTTAAAATTTCCCACCTGCAATCCGTATCCATGTCTGCATATACTTTCTCTAAGTGACCTACCAGAATGACTGCCATCTTCCTGAATTCTGCCCCCCTGAAATTCACTGCTGTCGTATTAGTGTGATTTCCAACCCTCCCCAGGTCCAGGGAGAATGATACTGTTGAGTGATCACTCCCCGCAAGCGGGTCCTCTACTACAACACTCCTTACCTGCTCACCATCTGTTAGAACCAAATCCAAGATGATTCCTTCTCTGGTTGACTCCACCACCAGTTGTAACAGGAAAACATCTTGAAATGAGTCTAGAATCCATTGTTCTTTACCATTTATTGATGTCATAGTGCACCAATCCACCCCAGGCAGGCCGGACTCCACCACCTCCACCGTCCTACCTCTCCAGCTACCACAGTGATTTGTTAGGTTTACCACTATTTCCCTGTCCTGTTCCTAAGTTTGTGTTTGTGGTCTGTTAACTACCCCTAGATTGACCCTCCTGCCCTTGGCATTATGTAAGGTGATCCACATCATTTCCATGCTCCCGTCCTCACTCTCCTCTCTACTACACACAATTCCCTCCCTCACAAATAGCGCTACCCCTCCTACGCTGCCAGTTATCCGGTCCCTCCTAAACGTTTTGCATCCTGGGATTATCAAGTCCCAGACATGATACTGGGTGGCCCAAGTCTCTGTGACCACAGCCACATCAACCCCACTTAAGCAATCATTGCCTGTAACGTGGGTATCTTGTTCCCAAGGCTCCTTGCATTGGTTGAGACTGTGACACTCTGCCACCTGCTTATTATTATATGCATAACATTTGTGTCATAGATATATGCGTATGCGATTGCCTGCTTAGGACACAGCCAGCCAGTGTGAGGAGGCTTGACCTTTGACCTCAAAAGTGTCAGTGTGACTGAAGCAGCAGGATGTCATAAACTGGCCAGTGGGAACCACTAATTGAAGGGTCCCTGTCCTGTCTTGACATGCAGGGCTTCCTGCCAGATGCCAGGTGATAAGACATCATAAAATATGTCTTTTGAGAGTTGAAAGTTTGAATTTTATGATCCTGAAAGAAGAGACAACTGTTTTAATAGAATCTTGTTAAAAATCGTAAACCTGAAATCATTCCTGCAAAACAGGAAACCAGAAGAGAGACATCAAAGGAAATGCTTTTGATGAAAGGTTGTCATATTTTAAAAATTACTAACTGCTGATTTTTCCAGTAGTAACTTATCCTTTTGGATAATTATACTAAGAATTATTGCAGGATCTAACTGTAACCTCACCAAGGGTGTGGGGGAAAGGGATTTTGAAATAGTCAAGCATCTGAAGAGAAAAATGCTTTTTTATCTCTGGATTCCACAGGAGTGAGACCTTGGGTCTCCAGACTGAAACTAGACACTTAGAAAGATATAATTCAGCTGAAACGTCTAAGTATTTTGCAGGAGCTTTTTGTTCTGTAATTTTCCAATTATTTTGTTGACTGTAAGTATTGATGTTATATGTTATGTATCTGGTATTTTATCTTTTTTACATTTTTAGTAAATACTGTTTTCCTTAAAATTCTGTCTGTACCTTCTCAGTTTTTTTTGCATGTGAATGCTAGAACAGTATTTAATTCTGACACTTGTTAAGAGCTCAAAAGAGTGTGTTACTATCTTGCTAAAAGGTAAGAATATACCTAGGTCTCATATTGAGTCATAAGGGTACATTTGGGGAACCTGGCTGGGTGCCACTGGGCAGAGGACTGTATTGCATTTCCCTGAAAAGAATACTGTATATATATATCTGAGCCTGTTAACTGGGTATGCTAGCATAAGGTTCACATTTGACTCCCAGGACTTGAGGCTGGTAGGTGATTTGGATCCAAAACAGACAGGAGGGTTACTCTGTTTGTCTCCTGTTCACACTATTGCACTTTGAGGTTGGCACTCTGGGAGCAGAGGGCCTGACCTGCGGAGCGTGTTTCTGACAGAGACCACCTTCCAACATCCCTCCTACTCTTTCTAGCCTGCCCTTCCCCACAATTTTGCTATTCTGTTAGTACATCCCATCCAACAATTTTACAGTTGGGGGAGAGGAGCAGGCCCTCCCAATCTTTGTAATCCTGTCTGCCCAGCAAGACTAAGCCATCCCCCAGTACTAGTTTAAATCATAATTTATAACCATAAACTCCCCCATCTTATTTTTTAAAACTCTCTTCCCCTCCATACTCAGATGCAGCCTGTCCTTGACGAACAGCTCCTTATTTTCCAATGCATCTCCCCAGCCAACCACCAACCCAGACCCCATATCCAACCATCATTTTCCCAATCACTCGCTGAAGTCCCTAATCCTCAGCTTTCTGTCCATGCTTGCTCTTAGCACTTGCAAAACTAATGAGAATGCAACAGTGTTCCCCTCAATTTGGCATATGCTGGCTAATTCTCTAAATTTTGCTTGTACCTCCAGTACACTGTTCCATCCAAATCGTTCATTCTGAGGTGCACCACTAGTTGGGGTTCCCCCCGCCTTCCTCACTATAGAGTGTACTAAGTGGCTCTATGCACTGTCATACCTGGCATGCACTCAACCCTGATAGAGCTACTCCCCTCCCTTCCACATCCCCCCATTTGTTACCTTTGATTATGGAATCTCACAGTACAATAACCCTTCTACCCTCTTTCTGCCAGTTCCCAGTGACTATCCCCCCCACTCCGCTCACTGGCCTGCTCGATCTTACCCCTCTCTCTCTCTGGCCTTAACTTCTTCCTCTTCAGGTGCCTCCTGCCTTCCTCTTCCCACTTCTACAACACCCGTCCTCATTGAAAAGATGAATTTTAACTCCTGATTACTCTTATTAACATTGCTTCCCCCAAGTGAACCTATATGACCCCTACTCATTTCCAACGCCCTTCTACTCATATTGTCACTCCCAACAGTTTCTCCCTGACTTTCCCCCTTCATACCCACTCACATCCCTCCCCCTTCTCTTCTTCACCTCCTCTACGTGACACCCCTTACCCTTTTCACCTACCATGGCCCCCAATTTAATGTTCTTAGCATCCCTAATATCCCCACTCACCTTGTCCTTTCCCACAAGTACTTCCTTTTTCCTGTTCTCCAAGCCCCAATCTCTCTTTGCCCTTCTATTTATATCCTCTATGTTCCCTACCCCCCTCATGTTTACCCATATTCACTCCATTCATTACTGGAGTATACCTATTTATCAAGTTAACCCTGCCTTCACTTACCAGCTTGATACTCACATTAGCATTGCCATTTCCATTACCAGTTTCCCCCTGAGTAGCATTCCCTTCCCCCACCCCTTGATATACAAACTTCATTTACAAACTTATTTCCCACAACAGCCCTTCCATGTCTGCTACCTGTTTCTCTCTGTGCAGCATGCCCCTTCACCCATCCCCTTGACCTACCCACTACCTGCCACCTGCCTTTCCTCCAGCAGCCTGTTCTGTTTTATTTTTATTTATTTCAGTTTGGGATTAATACCTTTGAGTCAAGGACTTGTTTTCAAAGGTTTTAAGTCATTAAAATACAGTATGTAACAAACAAATACAGAATATTAATAGTTGGCATATCACATAGTCCAGATAACTACTTCAAGTAATAGTAATGACACACGTGTACAATAACAGACAGGAGTTACAAATACAATAAGATAATACATTTCAACTGGCAGCACAACTTGTGTGCAGTCAAAGTTCTTGGAGGCGCTGGCTACAGTCAAGGGGTGAAAGTCCTGTTTAAACAGGGAAACAGCTGAAGATGGTTACATAACTTAGTGAGGGAATATGAGGTTAAGGGTGTAGGGGGAGAAAGCGGCCAGATGCAGGCTTTGTCGTTAGTTAATAGCAAAGATAATGCTATAAAATGTAACCAGAGGGATACAGTTAGAGGAAAGTAGTCAGAAGAAGGAGTGCACTCATGTGGGTGGGGAGGGTGTAGCGGTGGTGGGGTGAGGGAGATAGAGGGTGTGAGGTAATACTATGTGGGACAGTAGTGGGGAGGGAGGTAGTGGAGGGTAGGGGTGGGGGGGGAGAGGAGCTGAGGAGGTTGAGGGGTTGCCCCGAAAGAGTTGGTTGTAGTGGGAGAGGGTGTGGTAGGATTCAGCAGTGCACATTATGGTGATGAGGTAAGGCATCCACAGATCTTGACCAGTTCTAAGTGGGAACGGAGCCCCATTGTGAAGTGGCTGAGCTTGGTGTGTTCAGTGAGGGCAGTAGGCAGCTCATTGTACCATCCGGGACCCTGGGAGGAAAGGGATTTCTGGGCCAGTTTTATGTGTTTAAATGGCACCAGGAGGCCTCCTTTAGCCGCAATTCTAGTTTGTTTAGAGGGTTGTGCCTTCTTAACTAGTCTGCTTGTGGACTCAGGCATCAGTCCTACCATTAATTTTTTTACCAGCATGCAGGATAATTTAGTTAGTGACAGCTCTGCTACTGCAATTTAGAAAGCCCCAAACAAGAAAAGATAGAAAATATTCAAATTTTGAGGGAAACTCTCACTCTGTCCTTCTAACAGGAACTCCATGGAGGGTTGCAAGCTGGTTTGCACTGCAACAAACCACCTCCAAGGTGGGAGGAGGAGGAGAGCAACAACCCCCCCAGGCATGCACCCGGCCTACCACGGCAAAACAAAAAGCAAAAATAAAAAACAAAACAGGTGAACCTGAGGGGGACATGGGGAGAATGTGGTGAAGGTGCCTTGCCAGGGAACCACTATAGCCAATAGACTATGTTAAAGTGGAACACTGGAGCTAAAGGAAATTGCTGTAACCTCCCTTCACGGCTGAGTCATAAATACTACGACTTGGGGTGCCGTCGGTATGGCTGATGACTAAAGGTCCACCTGGAGTGAGGACATTCACAGCTATGGGCCAGGTGAGAAGGACCCCACCCCAGGCCTCGCATGCCCAAGCTGCGGACTCTACGTGCAGAGCGAGACCGCCGGCTGCAGGGGGAAACCTGCACCTGAATGCTATGGCTGGCTCTCCCAGGGACTGCTGAGGAACTGAACAAGCAATGACAGCTGAGACCTTGCAGAGGGCAGATGGCAGGGGGCAGTGAGCAATGATGGCATAAGCATGGGTTGATCTGGATGTAGTTCAGTAAAGCTGGGTAGTTGTTCAGAGAAGCATAACAAATAATCAGACCTGCACATAGGTCAGTAAGCAATAGGAATAGTCAGACTGACATATAGGCCTGCAAAACATGGTAGTAATTATGGGACATAAACGTTTAAGGGGCAGCATGATAGTGGGGCAAGCCAGCCAGGCATTTAAAAGCCAAATCAAAGTGACAAAAACTCTGAGGATTTTTGGCGGAGACGGCAGGATTTAGAACAGAAATAATTAGCCATATGGGTCCCTGACTCCCCAAACACTTCCCAGTCCCCGACGTAGGACAAACAAGAAAGTAGGTGGAAGGGCCAAGAACCACATGCAGATATTAAAGCTAGTTTTTTTTTTTTGCATAATCTTTTTATTAGTTTATCTTTCCATACTACAGTAGAACAAAGATGTACATCTCCATCGACACTTATTAGTCTTATACATATCGTACAGGCCTCTCCCGTTACATCCATCAGTTATCAACAGTTAATTCAGGTACCATTCTTATAGACCTTGTACATCCATCTCAGATTAAGTACATATCGCTATATTTTATTCTTAGGATGCACCTCCTGGTGGAGATATAATAGAAGAAGGAGAACAAAGAAGAGAGATAGAAGAAAGCAGAAGACAGAGATAGAAAAGAGAAAGAAAACCCTTCCCCCAAACTCCCCTCCCATATCACCCTCCCCTCCCCCACCCCAGCTAATTGAGAATTCACTTTATCTATATGGATATCCATATCTTGTTATCTTCATCCACATCTAAGTATCTCCTGTTCCAGGGCTGCATAGAGTGTAAACAGGGTGCCCACATATTCACAAACTGATTTTCTCACCCCTTAGCCTAATATGTCAGACTTTCTAGTTGCAGCGCATCCCATGCAAGATTCCTCCATTGCCTAATTGTAGGCTAATCACCAGAAACCCATGTGTTCAGAATACACTGCTTTGCCAGTACCAGGGGTATTCTCACCCATCTCTCTAGCATTTCCCATTCATCCTGGTATGTGCCATCTATACCAAACAACATTATAAGCGGTTCTACTCTAACCTGCTGTCCCTTCATGCTTCTCAACTCCTTCGTTACGTCGCCCCCAAAAACTTGGAGTATCGGACACGTCCAAAATGAATGCAAATAGGTACCCAGGGCCAGCCCACATCTCTGACAGATAGCCGAAGTTGTTGGATTGTACCTATTCAGTGCAACAGGTGGAGTATACAACCTGTGGACAAATTTATATGCTGCCTCTTTATACTTGTTACAAAGTAACAACCCTAGTCGTCCCTTTCATCAAAGCCCTGCTCCTCAGAGTACAACTCCCAGATCCCTTTCCCACAGGTGTTTGGTTTTACTTGTCATATCTGGCCACTGGAGACGCAGGAAAGATGCAGCCATCCTGACAATACCTACAGGTTTTTGTTTAACTTGCTGTAGCAATTCCTCCACATTCTATATCCGGGCACCAGGGACTCTTTGCTTTTCAATACTCTGCACATATTTCCTCGCTTGAAAATATCTAAACATGTGATGTGCAGGTAGGCCCAGGTTTTCCTTCAGTTCATTAAATGGACGAGTCACTCCATTTTTTCCTTAAATTATTAAAGTACATTACCCCCTCTCTTCCCAACTCTGAAATACTGGGTCCCCTACCCCGGGGATAAAAAAAGGGTTCCCAGCTAGTGGTAGAATAAAAGATTCCCCCTTTTGATGCCCTATCACCTTCTTAATTTGGTCCCAGGTATCTACTACCTCCTTCACTAAAATACTCGAAACCCACTTATCCCACACAGTCCCCTTCTACTTGCTTCTACTAACAGAGACGAGATTCGAACCCCAAATCCCTCCTCCTTCAAATCCATCCAACTGGCCTCTTTTGGTCTATACACCCAGTCTTTAATAATCCTCAATTGTGCCACCCAAAAATATAACTTGACATCTGGGTAATTCAGCCCTCCTTTAGATTGGTCAGCTTTTAACTTATTTAAACTAGCCCTGGGCTTCTTCCCTTGCCATATAAATCTGGAACAATCCTTTTCAAATGCCTTTATATCTTTCCCTGTCAGTCCTATTGGTAACATCTGTAATGGGTACAATATTCTAGGCAGAATGTTCATCTTAAGTAGATCAATACGTCCTAACCATGATAAAGGCAGGGTTATCCATCTATTCATGTCCTCTCTTAACATTTTTAATAGTGGAGTGTAATTCAGTCTATAAAGTGATCCCAAATCTCTTCCTATCTTGATCCCTAAACATGTGAGGTGCGTACCTACCCTCTTCAAACCCCATGTATCACCCGCATCTCCCTTCTCTTCTCCCAGAAGCATGATTTTGGACTTCCCTAGATTCAATTTATATCCTGAAAATGTGGCAAATTGACCTATGATTTCCAACAAAGCAGGCATAGACTGTGAAAGGCTCCTCACATATAACATCATGTAGTCAGCATACAGTGTAATTTTATGCTGTCCTCCAGCTTTCCCTTTCATCCTTTGTATTCTTGGATCCTCTCTGATGGCAATAGCCAGTGGTTCTACCGCCATTGTGAATAGCAGAGGGGAGAGGGGGCATCCCTGCCTTGTCCCCCTATGGAGCATAAATTGTTCAGTTATGTTCCCATTAACCAGGACTGCAGCCTTGTGTGCCCACTACAGTGCTCATACCATTTTAATGAAGCTTTCCCCTAAACCAAAGCGTTCCAAGACTGTGAACAAATATGGCCATTCGATCCTGTCAAACGCTTTTACGGCGTCCATTGACAGTACAGCCGTCCTCCCTCCCGATTTCTTGGCCTGTTCCAAAACATTAAGGACCTTCCTAATATTATGATACGAGTACCTACCTTTTATAAAACCCGTTTGATCCGGGTGGATCAACTCTGGAAGGATACCCTCCAATCTACTGGCTAAAATTTTAGCAAACACCTTAGCATCACACTTTAACAGGGATATTGGTCTGTATGATGAGCACTCCCTTAGACCTTTATTCGGTTTCGGAATCACACACACCAAAGCGCAGCCACTTGTATCTGGCAGTTCCCCTTTCTCTCTTCCCTTCTTAAATACCTCCCACATTACCTCATTTACCTCTTCCTTCAGCAATTTATAATACTCTCCGGGCAGGCCATCTGGGCCACAAGCCTTTCTGGTCTTCATCATGTTGATGGCCTGAGAGATTTCCTCCCTGGTGATCTCCTTATCTAATAGCTCCTGCTGATGTTTCGTTATTTGGGGCAGCTTATGCTTAGCCAGAAAATCAAGCATTTCTTGTTCACTTCCCTCCCCACTTGCCCTGTATAAATCCTCATAGTATTTCTTGAATGTGTCCCTTATCTCCACATATTTAGTAACCGTCTGCCCCTTTTTATTTTTGATCCCCAGGATGTGCATCGCATTTTTCCTACCCTTTACAATGTTTACCAGCAATGGCCCTGGTTTGTTCCCCCATTCATATGCTCCCTGTTTCAGGTAGAACAGCTTTTTCTGAGCCTCGTCCATCAATAAGGTGTTAAGCGCCTGTCTGGTTGTTACCAGCTCCTGCCTCACCTGTTCACCTCCTTCCCCCCTTGCTACCCTCCCCTCTAGTATTCTCAGTTCTTGTTGAAGGGTATTCTGTCTTTCCATTCTATGTTTTTTATATTTTGCCATATACCCTATGGCTGCTCCCCGCATGTATGCCTTACACACGTCCCATAACATTTGTTTAGAAGTGGCAGTCAGTGCATTTACATCCATACAGAGCTTAAATTGCTCCTTCACATATTCTTGAAACTCCTGTGAGCCTAGCATATAAGTAGGGAATCTCCATGTCTGCATTTCTCCCCTCTCACTCGGAGATCGAAAGGACGCCACTACTCCTGCGTGGTCTGAGATATGTATGGGGCCATGTGCCACCTTCCTAAGTTTCTCATACCAATCAAGCTTTACATAGACATGGTCAATCCTCGACCACGTTTTGTGGGGGTTTGAATAAAAAGTGTATTCTCTGTCTTGAGGGTGTACTGTTCTCCAGGCATCCACCAGATTCAGTTCTGCCAACCCTTCCCTCCATTTCCTAATACAAGGATCCCTGCGTCCCTTCCCCTCCGAGTGATCAAGGGCAGCATCAGGTGTGCAATTAAAGTCCCTTCCCAGAATCAGATTCTCAAACTGTTCCCTCATCAATATGGACAAAATATTGTTATAGAATCCCGGGTCCAAATTAGTTGGTGCATACACACTCCCAAATGTAACTTTCAGGCCATGGAGAACCCCTGCAACAAACACATATCTACCTTCCTTTGGATCTACAAGAACTTTTGTGATCTGAAATGGCAAATTTTTATGCACCAGGACCACCACTCCTTGTTTTCGCGAGCTAAAAGAGGCAGCATAACACGCACCCACCCATCCCCTTTTAAGTTTTGCATGTTCCCCTGATGTCAGGTGTGTTTCTTGCAGGAGAGCCACCTGCACTTGTGCTCTCTTTAACGCCGTTAACACTGCACTCCGCTTAATCGGAGAAGAGAGGCCATGAACATTCCAAGATTGTATTACCAAATCACCTCCCACTGTCGTCTCTTTCCATTATCCCTTTTCCTCTGCCTTTCCAAATACCTCCTGCCTCCAGCATTCCTCTTGCTCCCCCTTCATCTCCTCCCATATTTTGCCCAAGCCCAGCTGCCAATATCCCAGCAACTATATCATCGACCCTACTATCCATGCATGCCCTCTTACCCTTCTCCCTCGAATGCGAATCTCGATAGCTCTTAGCTCTTCCCATTAAGGCTACTATAAATCCCCTTTTTACCCCTCTCTTCTCTGTACCATTTCTATTCCCAAACATCCCAAACTGTTTCCTTTCCTCCCAACATTCCTCCTTCCAGCATATCAGCCATCGTTCCTCATTGCTTTGTCCTGCCATCCCGGCAGCACCTCCCAATATCTGCTATTTGAGCAACTACCTCCCCTCACCCCCCCAGAGACCTCTTCATCTGTGGCCTAAACTGGCCCCTCTAATTCATAACATACCACCATAACCTATATACATTGTAGAGCTGGGATTACTTCAGTTTAATCTCCGTCAATCCGTGCCGAGTCACCTTAAATTCTACCCTCCACCCCAGCCCTCCCCTCTCCCTTTCACAAACCAACACCGTAACTCCATGTTCAGTCGTTTTCAGCTATAAGGCCTCATTTTCATCAACTGATCCGGTCGGAGGCCAGTGGGGTAGGCCACGTGAATTCAGACTTCCTTACACGCTAGACCCAGACCACCAGTCACTCCTCCCAGCCCATCTTCTCCATGGGAGATCTTCCGTCACTTTCTCCAGCATCTGCGAGCCTTCTCCTCCACAGTTTCAAAACCTCAGCATATACCGATAAACAGTCTCATTTAACCGTAGGTTTTTTGAGTTCAAAACTTTACAAAATGAAAACATGAACAGTCCGTCTTATAACAGGGGGTTTACCCTACTACAAAAGGCAGTCAATGTCTCAAGTCCTTCTCGCCTCTCCCATCGTGTTGCAGTTCCCTTCATCCCACTTTCTTCTTGAGTTCCTTTATAAAAGTGTTCACCTTTTCCACCTCCCAAAATGTGTACACCGCACCTTCATGCTTTATTTTAAGGATCGCTGGGTAGATCATGTAATGCTCCACACGCTTCTCTCTTAGCTGAGCCATCGCAGTAGCAAACACCCGCCTCTTCTTAAGTAGCCTGTTCGAGTAATCTTGCATAACATGGATTCTCACTCCCTCGATTTCAACAGGCTGGTTCACCTTAAAGGCTTTTATCACTGCCTCCCTGTCCTGGAAGTTATGGTACCGAATAACAATACTTCTCGGGGGTTGGCCCGGGCCTGGCTTTGGCAATACTGCTCTGTGCACCCTTTCGATCTTGTGCTTTCCCCCTTTAGGTTGCAGTTTCAGGATCTTTGGCAGTTTCTCAGCACAGAATTTCAATATGTCTGGACCCTCTTTCCCTTCCGGAAGCCCTCGTAAGCAAAGATTGGTACATCTAACATAGTTCTCTTGGTAATCGAAAGCCTCTCTCAGATCCTCCAACTCCTTCTCTAAAGCCATTATTTTCTCCGGCAATGGTTGTATTACATCTTCAGCTCTAGCTGTACGCTCCTCGACCTCCATTAATCTCTCACCATGCGCCGCAGTTCTCTCTGCTATCTCCTGCAATTTTGCTTCGATCTGGTTCTCCAATTTTTCGAAGTGGGGGTTCAAGGCAGCCAGCACTTGCGTTGTCACCTCTCGCCCCAGTACAGCTAATTCTGCCGCCGAGAAGGAGATTGGGCCTGTAGGCTCCGCTGTGGGCCCAGCTGGTTGTTTCTTTAGGTTTTTCCCAGCATTTCTAGCGGGCTTCCCTGTTGCATTTACGAGGTAGTAATCCATCATTTTACACCTCCAGAGACTAATACAGTGGAATCCAAGTCTCTTTTTCTTAGTTTTTATATAAAAATATTATATTTAGGTCTTTGGGGTATGGAACTCGAGGAAAATGCGTCTTACTTCTTAGCTGCTCATCAGCGCCCCCCTATTAAAGCTAGTTAAACAGCCACAGCAGGAGCTTTAGCAGACCTCAGAGTAAACAGGAGTGTATGAACAGGGAAAGCATGATTGAACTGCATAGCAAGGTTCAGGGGGAGCATGTATAAAACAGGGAATAGCATGAACTTGAATCAGGTGAAAACAATCAGGCTTGATAACATGGGGAACAGGCTTGATTGGATAGGGAATAATGAGGCTTCCAGCTGCATCTCAGGCCTGCAACTAAAATCTGGGAACCCAGTGAAAGGACTCAGGGTTAAAATGGACTGGGATTTGTGGGTCTAGGTTTGGGTAACACCTGCAGCAGATAGCTAGATAGATAGATACTGGTGGCTGCACTGTTAGAACTCTGGGGACTGAATCAGAAGGGGAAATGTGATTCTGGGAAATGCAAATTGAAAATGCTTAAACTCTATTCCACTTACTCCATCCTAAAACCTCTGCCCCTGTAATAAACCATGGAGTTATTGTTTTGCAGCAGAAAATGGATCCAGAGCCTAATTTTAGTGATCTTGTTTATTGGATGAAATGGAAAAGGTAAATGATGTAACAGAATGTGAGGAGGTTCAAACTTGGTGATTCCATGCCTGGGGTAACTGTTGGGCAGGTGGGCTGGTATAACATCCCAGGGGGTTGTATTGCAAACAGTCAAATCCACTAATATGTACTCTGGGTGGAGACACTGCCATTTTTATTTTAATTTTTGGGGAAGGACCCCCGTAGGTCAGCTTTTGGAACCCAGGCCCCTTTTCCTGTATCCAAGGTAGCAAGTAGGGGTGGTGGTTTTTTCCAGGACGGTGCCAGAGAGGGGCTACAACAGGTATGCCCCATGGATCAGGAATGCTTTGTATGAAGAAGTGATGAACCTCTGTGGTCCTCTAATTCATCTGGGCCCAGAAGAAATAAATTGATTTCATTTGGGAATAGATTGTGAGTCTGATTAATTTGTAAATAGGGAAAAATGAAATATAAAATCCTCAGTTTTTAATCGTTGCAGGAGTTTATACTTCAAGAGGACTGGTTGATGTAAGATCCTGCACCTTCTGGGGATTTGGGGCCTGGGGGAGCCGAGGGCCGAAGGCAACCAGAGTTCTAGTCCTCCTGTGGGGTTCTGTGGGGGTGCTGCCAGCAATTTTAAAGAAGCAACATGGGGATACAGCAGTTTGAAGACTTTAAGGTAGGATATACACTTTTTCTTGCCTTACATGCTGTGCAGTTTTGGGAGTGTTCTCTATGCAGTGGGGCCCCTTCCCCCCAGTGCATCATCAATAATTTTACCCCCTAGACATGTTGGGAAGGGGGTGGCTTACACTTGATTTCAGTAAGGCCTTCAACACCATCCCACATAAGAGGCTGGTGAACAAAATAGGTAGTCTAGGCACGGGGCATAAGGTGATAAACTGGGTTTGGAACTGGCTTACAGACAGGAGGCAGAGTGTGGTGGTAAATGAAATACAATCAGGGAGGGGGGGGTGACCAGTGGAGTACCTCATGGATCAGTCCTTGGGCCAGTCCTGTTCAATGTCTTCATTAGTGACATTGTGGAAGGGCTGGAGGGAAAGGTATGTCTGTTTGCAGATGAGACCATGATCTGTAACGGGGTGGAAACACCAGACGAGGTGGAGACAATGAGAAGAGTCCTGGGGAAGCTTGAAAAATGGTCTGAAGAGTGGCAACTGAAGTTTAACTCTAAGAAGTGCAAGATTATGCACCTGGGACAGGGAAACCCTGGAGAGAGCTACAGGATGGGGGTTGCTATCACCAGGGAAGACAGAGATATGGGGTTATTATTTCAGTTGATCAGAAAATGTCAAAGCAGAGTACTAAGGCTACAGGGAGGGCCAGCAGCGTGCTGGGCTGCATAGGCAGAGGTGTCACTAGCAGAAGGTGGGACTTTGTATAAAACACTGGTCAGGCCTCACCTAGAGGACTGTGTGCAGTTCTGGAAGCCGCATCTTCGTAAGGACATTGACAGGGTGGAGGCGGTCCAGAAAAGGGTGACCAAGATGGTACAGGGCTTGCACCACAAGACTTATGAGGAGAGATTAAAAGACCTCAATTTGTACTCACTGGAGGAGAGGAGGGAGACGGGGAACATGATAGAAACATTCAAGTACCTACAGGGCATTAACAAGTTGCAGGTGGCAGACATCTTTCAGCACAGGAGGAATACAAGAATGAGGGGGCACGCTATGAAATTGGAACGGGGAAGGTTGAGAGGGAATGTGAGAACGTTTCTCTTCACGGAGAGGGTGGTGGACACACGGAATCATCTGCCACAGGAGGTGGTGGGAGCAAGCACTGTGGAGGAATCTAAACATGCCTGGGACAGGCATAAGGGAACCTCAAATGTGGGGCAGAGGGAGGAGAACCACAAACCAGACAGGATCAGAGGCCGACATGAGATATCAGGCTTGGGGTAAACTAAATTAAAAAATTACTTATCATAGTAATCTTGTTTCTTCCCAGTGATACTCAGGTATTCATAACCTTCTGCAGTAAGCCTTCTAGGTAGGACTGCCCGGAGAGAATAGAACACATGCAAATGATGGAATTCTTTGCACGTGACAACTTTTCAAATGCTACCCTATACTACCCGTCAGTGTTCTAAAACTCCTCAGAATTCCTAGAAGCCTGGAAAGGCAGATCCATGGAAATAGAATATTGTGAGTATTAATGATTAATATAATTTAGGACTTGAAAATCCCCAACCTCTTAATAAAAAAACTCAACTGGAGGGAGAACACAACAATTAAAGAAACTCCAGAATGTCAGAAACACCTGAAAGGAGGGTTAAAACACAATGAACCCTATTTACTAAAATTTGTACTTGAATGTGGTATATATCTTTATAGATATATACTCTTTTCTGGTAGCACAGCATGCAGGAATGCTGAGACTAAGGTCCTGGAAAGTGAGGCAGGGTGGGAAGTTATGAATACCTGAGTATCACTGGGAAGAAACAAGATTACTATGGTAAGTAATTTTTTCTTCTAACCCCAGTAACACTCAGGTATTCATAACTTTCTGCAGACTACCAAGCAGTACCACTGGAGGTGGGCACAGAACTTTATTTTGGAATCAGACTTTGCAGGACTGCTGTGCCAAACCTAGCATCACTCCTGGATTGAACATCCAGGTTGTAGTGCTTTGTAAAGGTGTGTACTGTTTTCCAGGTAGCTGCTTTACAGATATGAACCAGTGGAACAACTCTGGCAGCTGCTAAGGTAGCAGCTGTCCCTCTTGTGGAGTGGGCCCGCAATCCTGTTGGGGGCTCCCTACCAGCTTTAGTGTAGCAGAATTGGATACACTGAACTATCCATTGAGAAATTGACCTATTCGATGCTGGACTACTCTTTCTCATGTCCCCGTAAGTCAGGAACAGCTGTTTTCTGTCCTGCCTAAGGTCCTTAGTGGCTGTCACGTAGTAGCTGAGAGCTCTCTTGATATCCAGACTGTGAAGTCTTCTTTCACCAGAAGTGGACTGCTCAGTGAAAAAGACAGGTAGGGTAATGGATTGGTTAAGGTGGAAATCAGAAACCACCTTGGGGAGGAATTTTTTGTTTGTCCTCAGGACTACCTTTTTCCTATGAAATGAGATGTGGTCCTGTTCAATGCAGAGAGCCTGAAGCTCACTGATTTTTCCTGCAGAAGTCATTGCCACCAAGAAGACTGTTTTTCATGTGACATATTTTAGGTGAGCTGAAGACATGGGCTCAAAAGGAGGCCCCATGAGCTTAACTATGCACACACCAAGATACCATGCTGGCACTGGTTCCCTGTGAGGGGAATACAAATGGGCCAGACCTTTACAGAACCTCCTAAAGATAGGTTCTGAGGCCATTGTTACCTTTGCTCTAACAGAAATATAAGCAGACACTGTGGCCAGGTGAACCTTCAAGGTCCTGGCTGCAATCCCAGGGAATGTAAATGAGAAAGGTAGTCGAGAACAGCTGATACCCCAGCCTGTACTGGCACCAAGTCTCTAGTTGAACACCAGATTAAAAACCTTTTCCATTTTGAAGAACAGGTCTTCTCTCTCAAATGGAGATGGTGAGAGGATCACAGATTTAGAAGTGGGCAGTCATATGGGAACTAGCGACCACCAAACAGTGTGGTTCACGATAAACACATCTGTAGAGTCAAGCTTTATGTAACCCTCAGGTGGTGCTGCTACTTCTGCCTACTTGGCTAGTAGCAGGTTAAGGGGCCTGAGTTCTGAAACGGGTACCTCCACCCAGAGGTCAGGGTTGGTAGTGGTCAAGCTAACTTGGGCACAGCCCTCCGGGACAATATAGCCCCCCTCTTTCCTTACTAGTGGCTGGAACAATACACAATAATCACTTTCACAATACCCCTGATACACCACACAAGTACCCACACTGTCTGCACTTACCACCAGAGCTTTTCTCTGGCCCGGCCCTGGGGACCACTTGTAAAACAAGATTATACACAGCAAATAACAGCAGTACAGTACTCTTGCACAAACTGGAACCACAGTCAGGGTAAATGGAAAAAAGAGTTTGACTTGATTTATTTAAGGGACTTGAACAAGGGAGGGGCATAATCAGGTTAATTTGCTTAAAGGCTGTATCAACCAAACAGTTATGCATACACTTCAGGGTCCATAAACAGTCACACACTCTGGGTACCCAGATGGAGAATGGTGGGCTAGCCAGGAACGTTGCAGCTGGTTGGGGCCCTGTGATGGAAGAGAAAACAACATGCACAACACACGCTATTTGTAATCCAGAGCCAGAGGGCTCAGTCTGTGAAAAGAAAACAACAAGACAATCACATGACACACTTTTAGATTAGGCTGTTGTTGCAGTGAGCTACACTGATGGTTACCCATGATACCCAAAACTGGACACAGGCTGGATGAAAATTCATACTGCAGACTGATGATCGGGAGCGCCAAGAGAAGCAGGGCCCACACGATTCACCAAGGCGTCATTACTGTTCAAGCAAGAAGCAGGGGCTGATCCCCAGGCAGGTCACTTGTCTATGGCTTTCTCTGTGCAGCGGGGAGTCTGGCTGAGCCAGTGTGGCAAGGCCCAGGCCAAATGGAGACAAATTTGGATGCAGTCCATTTTGGACTGGGTACAGCTTCCAGCAAGCAGAACACAGTTCACACAGTGGGAAACCAAATCACGACTCACTTTCAATACACAGTACATTTACATGTAAGGAAATTCTACTGTACCAGGCAAACCGCTCTCCGGTCACGATCACAAAGTCTATGCACAAATTGGGGATTTGAAAGCAGCTGAAAATCCTGACAGGCCAATCGCATTCAGCAAAATCGTTGGTCTTCTTCAGGTATGAGCCTGGTAAAAAATCAGTGGCTTACTTCAGTCTCACAAACTTGGAATTAGTCCAAAATAATTCTCTTCTCTCCCTCTCAGGGGCAGCAGGCAGGCATGCAGGCCAAAACTCAGGCTTTTCCACAGATACTGTATTGAGCTCTTGCTTCTTCAGTGCTCAACTTAGATCTGCCTCTAACATCAAGCAGCATGGGAATTTCCCCAAGATCCAAAAGGTTCGGTTGGCTGATCCTCCTGTCAGTCACAACAAAGGCTCCCCCTTCAGGTGCAAAAAGCCCAAAACTACAATTCCTACAGATTTTGACTCCAGACAGCTCCTGTAGTCTGGCTCCATTTTAGGTCCCACCAGAACTGATTGGTCCAATTTGGCAGTCCAGAACCAAGACAGCGGAGATAAAACAGTCCTTGCTGCAAAGACGGCAGGTTAGACAAACTACTTTATCAGTATCACTCTAAATGATTTTCAGCAAATAGTTACATCTTTCAACAGAGCTCCCGCTCAGATTACTTATGACTGCAATCCAGGCAGCTCTTAAAGAGACAGTACACAGAGGCTACACAGGCACTCTCTGGCAATCACATTTAAACTGCTAAAACACAGGACACCAGCCTGGCAGTGAGCATTTAGGCAAGCTCGAGGAAGACTTTTCGGGAACCCTCATTTGTGGGGGGGGGGGTTACATCCTTCCCTGCCTGGAGAAAACTTGGCGTCCACGTCAAGTCTTTACCATCATGCATCAGTTAATATAAACCTATTACTTTACTATACATATTCACTACATTTCCCAATACTTTGTCCATTCTGACAATACATTAGGCATATTTCACACAAGTCAGTTGAACATTACTATACTAAATCGAGTAATAACTTCTTGTACCTTGAACAATGCAAGAGGGGGCCCTTCCCTATCAGCTAACTTGGGGCTGGATGGGGCAGGGGCACCATGGTGAGAGGGCAGAAAAAGTAACCTGGAATGGGCCGTCAAGCTCAATATGGGCAGTGAGCTTGGTGAAACATAAACACCTTTGAGAACTACAGTACATGGAGAGGCAAGTCCACTGGCCTCCCGGGAGAATCATGACTGAGGCGTACGACTGGCTTGACAGCTCAGTCAGTCTTTCCAAGGGGGACAACTACAGTCTCTGTACTCTCAGCACTGGTCTGGGGACTCTCGTCACTTGTGAGGGGTGCCTCTGCCTAGGAGGGAACGTCCAAACTTGGGGCACTGTTGGCTCCTTGCTCTGCAGGCTCTGTTTCTACAACACTTGACTCATTTTGCGAAGGCTTAGGCACAATCAAGCTTTGACACACTGAAGAGGGGTGGTCAGCACTCTCATAGTGTTCTTCAAGTTCTGGTATGTCACCAGAAATACTCAAACCCTCAGCCCCTTCTTCTGGCATATCATACAGTTCCACAATACACAGGGAATCAGCATCTTCAGACGTGATACTTTGCACTTCACTTTCAGGGAGCACTGGCTCCAAGGACGAAGCTGGGGAGGGGGTAAGGCAGTCCAGAAGGCCGAGCTTCATCCCCACAATTTATCAGGAGGGTTACCTCAAAACAGCTGACTCAGTTCATAAGAGGGGTAATAGGCATGGTCGTAACCACTTTCATCAGAAATGGACTAACAGTCACTATCATTCTGGGCCTGCTGTGGAGGAAACCTTAAATCTGTGACCACTGGAGTAGGCTGACTCTGTCTGTTTCTTGCAGCAGCACGAGTGACCAGCCAAGGGGAATCAATCTCTGATTGTTCAGCCTCAGTTATGACTAGGCCAATAGGTAGCAAGTGGTTATGGTGCATGGTCTTGACAGCTTTGGAGCTGTTCTCTGGGTGCACCTTCTACACAAGTAAATCATCCAACTTTCCAACTACTACATGGGGTAGATAGTGCCACTGATCAGCAATTTTGTGTTTACCATGCAGTAACAAATTGTGTAACAACACACGGTCTCCAGGTTGAAGCTCTTGAGCCTTTACTTTTTTATCATGCCTCTCTTTGTTGGCTAATTTCTCTTGGCAGCCATTGTCTGGGCCAGTTAATAGGCATGGTTCAATTGAGCTTTCAGTTTTTGTCCATATTGCAAGTAGTTTTCAGCTCTGACCCCATCTGGAGAGACCCCAAAACAGATATCAACAGGCAGCTGGGCCACTCTCCCGAACATGAGGCGCTAGGGAGAGAACCTGGTAGCATAATTTTTCATGCAAATGTATGCGTGTACCAAGGTGCTAATCCACTGGCTCCATTTATGCTTGTCTTTTGGGTGGAGGGTGCCTAACATGTCTAGCAGGGTGTGGTTAAAGCATTCTGGCTGAGGGTCCCCCGGCGTGTGACAAGAAAAAATTACTCACCTTAGTAATTATATTTCTTCTAATGGAGTCTTGCTGTATTCTGACAATTGCAGTGATTCCCAACCTTTGAACTGCCCCAGAGAACTAAGAGTTAACTGTACATGCAGGGCAAGGAATGCTGAGCTCGAGCTCGGTTGAAGTCTCTGTCTGGAGTGTTCTGAACTTAAACCGTCAGATTCTTACGAGCCCAACTAAACTAAAAATTCTATGTGGAAATTGTAAAAATTCTACTAGCCAACTGGCTGAAAAAGTTTTGGGTTCCCAAGGAAGACTCAAGTCAGGAAACCCAAAAGCAAAACCCAATGTACTCAAGATAACAATAATAAATAAGAACCCAAACAAAAAGGGAGAAGGTGCAAGCACAAAACACCCCTGGGGTGTAAAACTGCACCTGCCCACCCACTTCCTAAAAACAGGTTCTGAGAGGGGAGGCAGGGAGGGAGTTCAGAATACAACAAGACTCCATTAGAAGAAATATAATTACTAAGGTGAGTAATTTTTTCTTCAGACAACATGAAGTCTTGCTGTATTCTGACAATTGTAGACAACCAAGCAGTTTCATAGTGTTTTACAAATTCAGGAGGCATAGCCTATAATTGAATTTGCCATCCAAAGATGGTTTTAGTCATTTATATATTCAAATTTTTTATTTCCCATGAATTTGTCCAATGTACTCTTAAACTTGTCCATGGTTTTACTCTCCACAATTGCGATGGGTAATGTGTTCCAAGAGTTAACTATTCTCTGAGTGAACCAATGATGTATTTTTTTCGTTCTACAGTGTACACCTTTTAGTTTCAGGGAGTGAGATCTAGTATGCAGTATACCTGGTTTTCTTTCATTACCAAGAGTTTCCAAAAGTCCTTCTTCTATGAAAGCCTTATAGAGTAAACAAAGGTCCCCTCTAAGTTGTCTATATTGTATAGAAAATAGACAGAGTGATCTCAATCTATCACCATACGATTTATTAGTCATACCCTGTATTTTTTTAGTCATTCTTCTCTGTACTCCCTCCAATCGTTTTCTACTTCGAATTGTTAAGGGTGCACAGAATGAGGCACAATATTCCAGGTGGGATCTCACCAGGCTAGTATACAAGGGGAGAATAACCTGAGGTAGTCTGCTTTTGATATTTTTCCAGATACAACCCATGATTCTCTGACATTTCTTTACTTTAAGGGTGGTATTATTCTCAAACTTTAATTTATTATCTATATTAATCCCCAAATCTTTTTCATCTTCAGTGACTTGTATTTTTACTTTATTTAATGTATATTCATTTTTTAAATTATTATAGCCCAAGTGCATCACTTTACATTTCTGTTTGTTGAATTTCATTCTATAATTACTAGCCCAAATTTCTAGGTTGTCTAGTTCGGTTTGCAATAAACTAATAGTTTCAGTGGTATTAACAACACACCCTATTTTACAGTCATTTGCATATTTAGAGATCTAGATGTTATCAGCTGTTTGCAATGACAATATCAGAATATTAAATAAAACAGGCCCCAGCACAGAGCCCTGTGGAACCCCACTTGTAACACTCGCCCATAATGACATGGCTCCTTTAACAGAAGTTTTTTGTCTACGATTATATAACCATGAATCTATCCATTTAATTAATTTATATGGGAATTTTAGTGTGGTTAAGTATTCGATCAGGATTTTGTGAGAGACACGGTCAAAGGCCTTAGCCAAGTCCAGATACACAATGTCCACTGGTAGACCCTTATCCAATGCTGCACTTACATTTTCAAAAAAACTATGTTGATTCGTAAGGCATGATCTTCCTTTTGTAAAACCATGCTGGGTATTGTCTTGTAATTTAGTACAGGTAATATGATCTTCCATTCTACGTAAAATTAGTCTTTCAAAAACTTTCCCAATGACAGATGTAAAACTTATAGGCCGATAATTAGACACCAAGGATTTAGGACCTGTTTTATAAATAGGAATTACAACAGCTTTTTTCCATGCAAGAACACATTCTCCCGTTTCAAGAGATAGATTAAATAATTTACAAAGGGGTCCTGATATTAATGAAGCAATTTGCTTTAGGAAATTCGGATGAATACCATCAGGCCCAGCTGATGAAGTGGCTTTTAACTTTTGTATTTCGGTTAAAATTTCTTTGTCTGTAATATAGTCAACATTAACTTGATTCTGATTTGTTATTACCATGTTAAAACGTTCCTTATGAGAAAAAGTATTATAAAAATATCTATTAAATTCCTGTGCCATTTCAGATTCATTTGCTATAATCCCTAAATCTGTTTCTAATGGTTACTTTAGAGCCTTTAGGAAACCAATATAATTATAAAACTTTTTTTTATTGTCTAATGTTTCGGTAGCCAATTTGATTTCCATATTTTTTTTTTGCTTTTCTTATTTCTAGTTTAACTTTATTTGTACATTTTTTGTACTGATGCCATTTTTCTTGAGATGGATGAAGTTTATATTTCTTATATTTTTGACGTTTTTTGTCAATCAGGGTCTTGATTTTATTGTTCCACCATAGGGGATTTCTATGTCCCTTATTGTATTTTTTCCTATTTGGTACCCATTTATCCAGACAATATATAAGTTTAGAAAATATACAAATCCAAATTTGTTGCACATTGAGACTCTCACATTCAGAGTTCCAGTCCCATGAATTTAGATATTGTTTTATTTGGGTATAATTAGCACGCGTGTAATCCTTAGTAATAGTAATTCCTTTGGTAACTATAATCCTCGTCTGTATGAGGAACTGAATCATATTGTGGTCGCTATTTCCCAGGGGTTCTAGTATTCTAACATCATGGACTAGAGTTCCCAGATTAGTCAGCACAATATCAATGATGTTATTATTTCTTGTTCCATGTTGAATTATTTGCTCTAAATTATGGTTAATTGTAATGTCAAGAAAATCTTTTTCGGTATTACCCTTCCATGTATGCTTATTCCAGTCTATATTGGGAAAATTGAAATCACCCATAAGTATGTAATAAGATTTTGGGTCAAGGTTGTTGATGGAATTTATGAAATTACTATTCTGTTCCTTACTTAGATTGGGTGATCTATAAGCCAGACAGATACATAATTTAAAAGATGGTAAGAGAATTTCTGCCCATATTATTTCACTATCAATGTCCATTTGGATGTTGGAGTTTTTACAATGGAATGTATATTCATCAGAAATATATAGAACAATCCCCCCACCTTGTTTGTCTTTCTGATTTTTAATTATCTTGTTAAATCCTGGTATGTCTGTGTTCCAGCTATCATCCTGGAACCAAGTTTCGGTAACCCCACAAATAGAGATATTCTCTTTGTGCATTACATATTTTAGTTCTTCAATTTTATGTGTCAGACTTCTAGCGTTAAGTAATAGAACTTTTATATCACTAGCATTCGTAGGTTGGGATTGAATATTATTAGCTAATGCAACAATATTCAAATGAGCCGGAGTACTATTTATAAGTCTTGATTGGTTGTTATTACCAGGAAACCCATCCTTCCCCCCCCCAGTACTAGTTTAAATAAATATCTAGAGAACGGGTAAAATGTGTCCCAAGTAAATAATTTCCCTTTTTGCTTAGATGTAATTCGTTATGACAAAATAGATCATCTTGCAGATAAAAATCTTCCCAGTGAGGTATACAGTGAATTTCCTGTTTTAATGTCCAAGATCTCAACCAGTTGTTATATTTGTGTATTTTTTGATTAACTTGTAAGATAGCTTTTGGAATGGGCAGTACCTCTGAAATCATAACTTCGCATCCCAGATTGACCAAAGTGTTAACTAGAGCAACCATGTCTTTTTCAATTTCCAGAAGGGACTCTTTAAACATGTTGTTTGTACCCACATGTATTAAGACAAGGGGATTAGGGCCCAAGTCACGGACCGTTGTTTTACACATACAAGTTAGATCTGCAATTTTGGCCCCACTAAAGGCAGATAGAGTTCGATGTGCGTTATCTGGGTTACAAATAGTCCTATCGAGTTTTTTGATCATGGAATCCCCTATTACCAGTAAATTCCTATGTTGTAACTGAGTATTATTATCAGATTCCATGGTTACTAGAATACCACTGTCAAAGTGGTTAGTATCACACCCTGGGGTAATTTCTTTACTACCAATATCTTTGTCAGAATAAGTAAGAACATCTGGGATTTCATTAACTGCTAATTGATGAGTTGAGCTATTTTCTAAGTTCATTTATAATGCTTGTAATATGGAAAAACTATTTGTCATAGGGATATCAAATATTGTGGCATGCCTACCTTTTTTAGCGGGTTTTTTATATTGTACCATTCTTCATCGCCATCAAGAGATGCATCTTCCTCTCTAATTCTTTTACTCTTTTTTTAATGTTAAATTCAGGTTCAATTGAATTAAATGTGCCCGGAACATTGCGTAAAGGGTTGGGAGAGATACTAACGTGATTGTATAAGGGTACCATCTCGGGGACTGGGATGGAGGTCTCATTATCCAATATATTTAGATTAGTACCCAGTCTATCTGCCATATTTCTTTGGCTGTTTTCTAAGAATAGTAACCTTTCGGTGAAGGAGTTCAATTCATTTATTAACTCAGCATTATGAGTGCATTTATCACATTCGAAATGATCGATTGGATCATCCTGAGTGATTAAATGCATTGAACAATTTATACATCTAGCAAGGTATTCACCTTCATACAATGAAATAAGATTTGCCATATTGTTATAATTATAACCCTTCACTCAAACACAGGCTTATGGATTTATAGAACACTCATTGGTTTAAAAGACAAATATATAGCAAAAGATGGTAAACCATCAATCTGATGTTATTTGGGCTGAATTACCTTGTTTATGCAGACACAGAGATTAAATTAGTATCTGCAGCAGATCTTAACAGTTCCCTAAACTCCCCAAACATGCGCTGAAGTGCTAGTCTTTGCGCGCATCTTCGCACGCTTCGATGCACGCACGCCCTGCTCGGGCTCCCCCTGCTCGCTGCAGGGCACTGTTTTTAACTGCAAATGTACCCCAGAAGTGCTCAGAGGGGTCACACTTCGTTAGCAGTGAAAAATAATTAATTTTACTCTTTTAATGAAGTTTTTAGAGATTTTGAGCCTAAAAACAGGGCTTAGCTTAGCTTCAAATATGCTGACACTGATTTAAATTCATCTGAGTTAAAATGAGCTGTGCAACGAAGCTCCTCTACCTGTTGCTATGACAACAAGGCTCTTGGAACGCTAGAGACTCGTAATAGCAAGTAAAGCTTTTAAAAGTTACAAACAACACAAAATATATCTCACAGTATGGTGTATTTAAATAAAAGAAAAGAAAATGTAACAGCAGTGCTTTTCCAGCAAGTATGGGCTGCTGCTCGCCGCAGGGCACTGTTTTTAACTGCAAATGTACCCCGGAAGTGCTCAGAGGGTTCGCACTTCGTTAGCAGTGATAAAGAATTAATTTTACTCTTTTAATGAAGTTTTTAGAGATTTTGAGCCTAAAAACAGGGCTTAGCTTTGCCTCAAATATGCAGACACTGATTTAAATTCATCTGAGTTAAAATGAGCTGTGCAACGAAGCTCCTCTACCTGTTGCTATGACAACAGGGGTCTTGGAACGCTAAAGACTCGTAATAGCGAGTAAAGCCTTTAAAAGTTACAAACAATACACAATATATCTCACAGTATGGTGTATTTAAATAAAAGAAAATAAAATGTAACAGCAGTGCTTTTCCAGCAAGTATGTCCAAGGAGGAGGGACAGAACCTACTTTGGGAATAGGCTCTGAAGTACTGCTGGGCCAAACTGAGCATCACTCCCAGCCTGAATATCCAGAGAGTAATGCTTGGTAAAGGTATGGACTGTTTTCCAGGTGGCTGCTTGACAAATTTCCAAGAGAGGGATATCCCTGGCCGCAGCCAGGGAAGCAGCTGTACCTCTTGTGGAATGAGCCCTCAGGCCTGAGGGTGGAGTTTTTCCCAGTTTTTCATAGCAGAATTGTATACAAGACACAATCCACCTGGCAGTAGATCTTTTGGTGGCAGGTTTGCCCTTTCCCACGTCTCCATAAGTGAGGAACAACTGGAGGGAGTCAAACCTGTGACCCTAGGTACGGTCTATGTAGTAACTAAGGGCTCTTTTGACATCCAAACTGTGTAGCCTCCTCTCTCCAGAGGAAGAATGATCAGTGAAGAAAACAGGGAGAGACACAGACTGGTTTAAATGGAAGTCTGAAACCACTTTGGGCAAGAACCTTCTATTGGTTCTAAGGACCACTTTATCCCTATGAAAGGAGATAAAATCAGGTTCCACTGACAAGACTTGCAATTCACTGATATGCCTGGCAGAGGTCATGGCTACCAGGAACACAGTTTTCCAAGTCAAGTACTTAAGCTCTGCTGAAGACATAAGTTCAAAGGGGGGTTGCATAAGTTGAACAATGCAAACGTTCAAATCCCAGGCAGGGGCAGGGTCTCTAAAAGGGGGATTGGTGTGAAGCAATCCTTTAAAATATTTACAGAAAACAGGATGGGAAGATAGTGAGGAAGGCTTCCCCACAGACAGAAATGCAGAAACAGCTGGCAAGTGTACCTTGAGAGTAGCTGGTCTGAGGCCTATGCCATTAAGATGGACCATATAATCCAGAACCGTAGGCAATTCAGCAGTGTCTGGAGAAATATGTTTATCAGAACACCAAATGCTGAACCTTCTCCATGGAGTGCTGTTGGAGCACCTGCGGGTCTTTTGTGGGCTGTCTGGTACAGTCCCCAAATGGTTTCGTTCTTACCTCATGGACAGGTTTCAGAGAGTTGTCACTGGAATTTATTCCTCTGGCGCTCGCTCCCTGCCTTGTGGGGTACCACAGGGCTCCATTTTAGCTCCCATGTTGTTTACAAAGTATATGCTGCCATTGGGAGAAATCATCAGGCGATACAGTCTGGGTTTCCACTGCTATGCAGATGATACTCAGCTGTATCTGTCCTTTCTCCCCGGTCAAGGTGATGCACTCTCTGTACTAAATAACTGCCTTGCGGAGATCAGACTTTGGATGAGTTCCAGCTGGCTGAGACTCAATCTGGATAAGACTGAGGTATTGGTAGTGGATCCAGGTCGTCTGGGGGTGGGTTTGGGAGCTGGACAACCATCAGGTTTGTTACTTGATGGTATACCGCTCTCTACCTCAGATCAGGTGTGAAATCTGGGTGTTATTTTTGATGATGGTCTGACCCTAAAATCTCAGGTGTCAGCTGTCGTCAAATCCTCTTTTTACCATCTGAGGAATATCGCCCGGGTAAAACATCCGGTTCCTCCGGGGGATCTTCCAACATTGGTCCACGGCTTTGTCACTACCCGTCTGGACTACTTCAACTCCCTCTACCTAGGGCTACCAGGGGTTGATATCCGCTGCCTCCAGCTGGTGCAGAACGCGGCAGCCAGGCTTTTGACTGGGACTTCTAGAACCAGTCATATTACGCCTGTGCTCCGCGAACTGCACTGGCTGCCTGTTTGGTGGCAGATCACCTTTAAGGTTGCTTTACTAACCTTTAAAGCCCTACATGATCAGGGACCCAGTTACCTGAAAGATCTCCTGATTCCCTACTGCCCCCTCCGTCCTCTCCGTTCCACCAACGAGGGATTGCTGGAGATTCCCAGGGTTCGATTAAAGACATCAGGATCTCATGCTTTTGCTTTTTCAGCACCAACCCTGTGGAATTCTCTACCTTGTTGGTGCCCAACCGTCAATAGTTTTAAGGTTGCTTTAAAAACATATTTATTCAGTTTAGCTTTTAGTTAGTCATGGCTGACATATTTTAATGTATGGAAATTTTATTACTTTGTATATGTTTTTGTACAGCGCCTTGGATTCGAAAGGCGCAACATAAATAAAGTTGGATTGGATTGGATTGGAGTTGTAAGTCTTTCTAGTGAAGGGCTTTCGAGAAGCCTTGAGGATATCCGGAACCCCTTGGGAAAGATGCAGATCTGCAAACTCTAGCTCTTCAAGAGCCATGCTTTGAGGTTGAGAGACTGAAGATTGGGGTACCAAATCCTTCCCTGAGAGGATGTTAACAGGTTGTAATTCTTGGGAAGAGACAAAGGAAGATGGACTGCTAGGGACAGCAACAGGGGTACCAGGGCTGTCTGGCCCAATCTGGAGGAATCAGAATCACCTTGCATGATTGAGACCTTATTTTCACCAAGACTTTGAACAGGAGAGGGAAGTGGGGAAAGGCATACAGAAACTTCCCTTCCCAATTGAGGGTCAGGGCGTCCAGAGGGAGAGAGCCCAGGACTGGAGGTCTGCAACAAAAGAGAGGGAGTTGGTGATTGTCTGGTGCTGCAAAGAGATCTCTCTCTGGAGTGCTCCACCTTGAAAAAATCACTTTCAAAACCTGAGGGTCCAGGGACCATTTGTGATGGCCCAGAGAAATCCTGCTCAGTGCATCTGCTAGCACATTGTCCTTGCCAGGAAGGTGAACTGCTACAAGCAAGGTATGTAAGGAATAAGCCAGGGACCACAACTTCATGGCTTCTGTGCACAAGGCCGTGGACCGAGTGCCCCCCCCGCTTGTTGATGTACCACATGGTGGTGGTGTTGTCTGTTCTAACCTGAACCACCTTGTTCTGAACTGACTGTGAGAACGCTTTTAGAGCCAGAAAAACTGCCCTGAGCTCTAGAAGACTGATGTGGAGAAGGGATTCTTGGGGGGACCACAGCCCCGGACAGTAAGGGACCCCAGGTGGGCTCCCCAGCCCAGGAGAGAAACATCCGTGGTAAGGACCACTGAACAAGGCTGAGCAACAAAATTGTCCTGATCCTGCCACAACTGGAGGGCTTGGATCAAGGTCAAAGTCACTGGAATCAGTTTGGTAAGGGAGTCCTTTCTCTGAGACCAGAAAGCTCTCAGGTGGAACTGAATATCCCTCATCTGGAATCTGGCCCCTTGGACCACTGCTGTTGAAGCTGCCATGTGGCCCAAGAGCTGGAGGAAATGCCATGCTGGTCGACATTCCCGAAGGCTGAAGGAAGAAGCTAGTTCCATAAGAACCCTTGCCCTTTCTAGGGGAAGAAAGGCTCTTGCTCCGAGTGTGTCCAGTTCTGCCCCTATAAAGGTAAGAAGCTGGACTGGTTTGAGAACTGACTTGGGAAAGTTGAGAAGAAATCCTAGAGAAGTGAGCACTTGCTGGGTCACATGCAGGTGAGACGTGACTTGGTCTGGAGACTGGCCCACTATTAGCCAATCATCCAGATAAGGAAATATGGAAATCTTTTGCCTTCTTAGAAAGGCAACTACTACAGCCGGGCACTTTGTGAAAACCCTTGGGGCTGAGGTTAGGCCAAAGGGCATTGCTCTGAACTGATAGTGGCCTGAGGGCAACTCGAACCTGAGGTACTTTCTGTGGGAGCACCTGATGGGAATGTGAAAGTAGGCATCTTTGAGGTCCAGGGAGGCTAGCCAGTCCCCTGGCTTTAGAGAGGGAAGGATTATTCCCAGAGTTATCATCTTGAACTTTGGTTTTAAAAGATGTTTGTTTAGATATCTTAGATCTAGGATGGGTCGCCATTCCCCTGTCTTTTTGGGGGTTAGGAAGTACCTGGAGTACAGTCCTTTGCCCAGTGTAGGGCAGGTACTCTCTCTAATGCTCTTAAAGCTAGGAGAGAAGACACCTCTGCCTCTAGAGCAAGGGTATCCGAGAGATTTGCAGGCGGAAAAGATCTGGCTCTCATCTTTTGGAAGTTTTTTGAAGCTGAGAACCAGTCCCTGGCTTACTACTTCCAGGACCACTTGTCTGTTGTAATAGACTTCCAGTCCTGGACAGAGTAAGCCAGCCTGCCCCCTACTGGAATAGGAGAGTCGACCCAGGAAGACCCACCAGGGTGTCTGCCTGGCAGGGGCTTTAGGCTGAGGAGTGGGTGCAGGCCTGCTCATCCCCCTTCTGCCTCTCCCTCTGAAGAACTCCCTTTAAGAAAACAAAGAAGAAGAGGCCTGTGCTTGGTAGAAAGGCCTTTGAAAAGGCCTGCCCCTGCCCCTAGACTGCTGCCTTTGAGGAGCTGCCTGCCTTTCCTTGGCCTGAGCACTCCTGTAAGTGGTCCTGTACTCGTCCATTTTCTTCATGTAATTCTCTGTCTGCTCCCCAAACAGAGAATTACCCACTACAGGAAAATCCATGGCCTTAGCCTGGGTGTCCTGTGAGAGGCTAGTACATCTGAGCCAAGCCATCCTCCGAAGAGCCACAGATGTAGCCATGACTCTTGAAGACACATCATTAGAGTCCACAGCAGCATGAAACTGAACCTTAGATGCCTCAATCCCATCTGCAGCCACCGCCTCCAGCTCCTTGGCTAGCTGGGGGGAGGCCTGTTTAGCCAGTGCCAGTACAGTGTCCCACCTGGACGGCTGGTACCTGGCTGTATAGGCCATGTAATTCGCCTACCTGAGCCCCAAAGAAGATGCCATATACTGCTTCTTTGCCACGGCATCAGTCTTCCAGGAGTCCTTGTCGGGGGGGGGGTGTGAAGCCAAGAGAATATTTGCCTTTTCACAGGCAGCAGCCTGCAATACCCCAACATGGCTGCATTGTTTATATAGGAACTCCGTGTCTGAGCCTGAAAGCATATATCTCTTGTCCATTCTTCTATCCACAGGAAGTATAGTGTTAAGAGACTTTAAGATTTTTAGTGTATGTTTCCCAAAAGATTTATGGAGGGGTACAGACAGTCTCCTGGACTCTGGGATATCCATCATCTCTACATAATCAGGCTCCTCTTGATCTTCCACAGCCTCCTCCATAGGAAGCTGGAGGATTTCAGCCACCTTTCCATAAAACATAAAGTGAGAAGGGGACTCAGAAAGCCTAGGAGGGGAAACACCTGAAGGCCTGTCTGGGGAGATGTCCGGTACCACTGGCACATCCAGACGTTCACTTACATCATAATCCTCAAATTCCCCTTCCTCTTCAAATTCCAGTTCATAAAAATCTTCAAGGGTATACTCTTGAACCGGAGGAACCAACCGAACCGAACCCCTGCCAGAAGAAGCCGGATGGGTCGGAACCGGACAGAACGATTCCACAATTTGAATTGCCCTGGCTATCTCTTCGGTGGTTGGAACATGAACCTCTGGATCTGAACCGGTCGATTTATCTCTACGCGTTCTTTCTGTTGGAACCGAACCCTCGGAATCGGCTCTCCTTTTGCCCGAAGAAGTATCGCCCTGGTCAGACGGCACTCCTTCTAATTCAGTTGAAACCGAACCGGGCTGGCCATCCGGGTCAGCGGACATCTCGGCCTCCTTTTCCCTCAAGCTACCTAATCTCTTCTCAAGGGTAGATTTGGGAACATTTTTACATATTTGGCAGTCTGAATCGAGGTGGTCAAACCCCAGACAATAAACACAGGTGGTGTGGGGATCGGCCTTAGCAAAGACCTCCCCACACTCACTGTAGTGTTGAAACCCAGTGGGCCCATTTTTTTTCTTGGGTTTCTCAGACATGGCCAACCTAACCAACTTACCCATTTTTCGGCAACCGCCAGACAAGACTCCCTTATCGGTTCCTAACCGTGTCACGGGTATTGGAAAAAAACAGTTGAAAGCATGTTTTTTTTAGAGCCGATAAGAACCGGTAACCACACACTAAGTATAACAAAATTCACAATCAAATGGCCAGTTCAGCCGAACCGACTGCACTTTTACAAGTCCCACCCAGAAGGATAGAACAATTCCTATCTAGTACTCATGGCACCACAGACAGAGACTGAACCAGCTATGAGGATACTTTTTTTCGGTTTAAAACTGACGAAAACTGAAAACTTTAACCAACTTTCGAACCGAGCTGAAGGAGAAATCTCCGGAGCAACCGTTCAGTGAGACGGAGTAAAGAATCTGATGGTTTAAGTTCAATACACTACAGACAGAGACTTCAACCGAGCTTGAGCTCAGCGTTCCATGCCCTGCATGGAAAGTTAACTCTTAGTTCTCCGGGGCAGTTCAAAGGTTGGGAATCACTGCAATTGTCAGAATACAGCAAGACTTCATGTTGTTTGAAGGGGTGGTTCCTGACTTTTGCACCCCCCCCTACAGAAAGCATTTCTTTCATTAGCCGACTCTCAAAGTCTCTGCCTTGATAATAATGAATCCAATGGGGGCACCATAGTGGATGAAGAAATTTTCCACTAGCACCTTGGCCATGGTAGATGCTTTTGGTCGGGAAAGCCTGTGAATACCGTGTGAAATGATCCGTAACCACTAACACATTGCCAATGTTCCAATGATCAGGTTCTAAACACAAGAAGTCTATGCAGACTAGTTCCATGGGGGTGCTGGTAGTAATATTAACAAGGGGAGCAGTCCTCTGAGGCAGGGCTTTTCTTTGCAGGCAGCGACTACAAGTCTTTACATGGTGCTCAACATCGGCCCCCATTTTGGGCCAGCAGAAGCACATCAAGGGTTCTGTCAATACCGAGGTGCCCCATGTGATTGTGGAGGAACCTCAGTACCAAATCTTTAAAGGCCGTGGGCAGGACCAATTGTTGCTTCTCTACTATGCCATTATGATCTACTGTCTCACTATACAACAACTAATTGAGCAACTTCAATCTAGGACCTTCTTTAAACAAAAAAGCAGTTCGCAAGTTGGTGGAACATAACTTAAGACACATCTTTCCCCGTATGCAGGGCATCAAGTGCTGGCTGAATCATAGGATCTTGGGATTGAGCCCACAGAATGCTGCCATTGTCGAATTGAGGTAGTGCACTAATGTCTAGAGCAGAGATGAGGCAATAAGCAGTTGGTATGCAGGTGTTAGAAGGGCCCAAGCAATCTACTAAACAGTCCACTGTATCCACAGACATCTGTTCCTCTCTATCAAACATCTGGCACAATGCTCGAATGTCAGCTTCAGACAGCCTTACCCAATCACTCTTGGAAGTGAGCCTTCGTGATAGGGCGTCAGCATCAATATGGTTCAGGCCCGGTCTGTATTCAACACCATAATCATAGGTTGATAATGCAGAAAGCCACTGGTGCCCAGTGGCATCTAACTTAGCTGAAGTCTGTACATAGGTCAATGGGTTATTGTCAGTCTTCACCAATATCTTTGCCCCATAGAGGTATTCATGAAACTGGTCAACGATGGCCCATTTTAGCACAAAGAACTCCAACTTATGCGCAGGGTAGTTTAGTTTGGACGGGGTCAAGCTCCTACTGGCAAATGCTACTGGTCTCAGGCCATCCTCATTGTCTTAATACAGCACCGCTCCTAGACCCTGCAGACTAGTGTCTGTATGCAGTACATAGGGTTTGGTGGGGTCAGCAGAGGCAAGGGTGGGGGCGTGGGTGAGCTGGTATATGATCTCATAGAAGGCTGCTCCACAGTCAGGCGTCCAGCGGGGCCTGAAGAGTTCACCTGGGCAGAAGTATTTCTGGTTTCTTTAACTGACCCTTTTTTGTATTTATGATTGGTAGGAAAGTAACCCTGGGTAAGGTTCAAGAGTGGGAGAATCACCTTGGAATAGTCTTTTATGAACCTGTGGTAGTAGCCACAGAACCCATTGTAGTTCTTTCAGATTATGGGGCTGGGGACAAGTAGTCTGTGCTTCAACATTATTGGGATAAGTCTCTATCTCTTTTGTAGATACTATGTGCCCCACATACTTCACAGAGGTTTGGAAAAACTGGCATTTGTCAGTGGACAGCATGAGGCCGAAGTCTTCCAGTCGGTCTAGGACTTTAAACAGTCATTTCTTATGCTCCTCTAAGGTTCTCCCAAACACAATGGCATCGTCCAAGTACTCCAGGAATTCCAGCAAATTCAAATCTCCCACTGCACGTTCCATCAGTCGCAGAAAGGTGGCTGGTGTGCTCGATATCCCCTGTAGCATCCTCAGAAACTTGTAGAACCCCAATGGACAGATGAAGGCTGTTTTCTCATGGTCTTCTGGGGCCATTGGGATCTGGTAGTATCCGCTGTGAAGATCCAACACCGAGAACCATTTGCTCCCATTCAAACAGTCCAAGGCATCTTGCACTCAAGGCATAGTGTATTGGTCTGGGATGGTCCGCCAGTTCAGGGTTCGATAATCAACACACATCCTCACAGACCCATTCCTCTTATGCACAACCACAATGAGACAGATGTATGGGCTCCTGGATTCTTGTATCATGCCAGCAGCGAGCATTTCCTGCAGGTGTCTTCTCACATCATCTATGTCTGCTGGGGCTAGGCATCGGGACCTCTCTCGAAATGGCCGTTCATCATGCAGGCGTATGTGATGCTCCGCACCCTAGATACATCCCACATCCCATTCCTTCTATGAAAACACTTGGTTGCTCTGGGCAAGTCTCTTGCTAATTCTAGCCTTCCATTCAGCTGGCAGTGGGGAGTCACCAAACTCAAACAAGTCTGGGGTCACTCTCTCCTTCTCACCAGGGTGTTTGCTGCTGTGCAATACTGCAGTGTCTGCGAAGTGTACCGTAGCTAGGCTGCACCCTCTGTTCACCCGGATCTCCCAATCTGGACCTTCACTTCTCGTGCATGGGCATGGGCACGAGCAGGCAAGATGCTGGGCTTGATCAATAATCCTTCTGGCAATTTTCCATCGCCTGGCACATCCAACATCAGTTTTTTGTTCTGGACACATTTCCGGAAGCAGACCTCCCCTGGAATGGTACACTGGGCGTTAGGGGCCAGTACCATTGAATCGGGATCCTTCTTCCACATGATCCCCGCCGGTTCATCCTGGTCTACTTCCTCGGGTTTCTGTTGCAAATCGTAGGCTCTCTTGATCAGAGCCGGAATTCTCAGGGCCCTCCTAGTCTGTCATTGCAGAAGGACTGGAAGGCAAAGTATGTCTCTTTGTAGATGACACTAAGATCTGCAACAGAGTTGATGCACAGGGTGGGGTGGAAAGGATGAGAAGGGACTTGGCAAGGTTAGAGGAATGGTCAAATGTATGGCAGCTTAGATTCAATGCTAAGAAGTGCAAGGTAATGCACCTGGGAAACAAAAACCCAGGGGAAGAGTACACAATGGGGGGTGAGATACTAACAACAACAAGAATGGAAAGGGACCTGGGGGTAGTCATATCAGATGACCTAAAGATGGGCAAGCAATGTGAGAGGGCAGCAAGGAGGGCTGGGGGATGCTGGGATGCATAGGGGAGGCATCACCAGCAGAAAACAGGAAGTTATTATCCCTCTGCAGACAGCTGGTGAGACCCCATCTGAGTACTGTGTGCAGTTCTGGAGACCCAATCTCCGCAAAGACATAGACACGATGGAAGCTGTCCAGAGGAGGGCAACTAAAATGGTGCAGGGTCTGCACGAAGTCGATGAAGAGAGACTTGAGGAGCTTAATATGTATAGCCTCGAGGAAAGGAGGAGGGAGGGGGACATGATAGAAACTTTCAAGTACCTCAAGGGAATCAACAAAGTCCAAGAGGGTAGCATCTTTCAAAAAAGGGTGTGCAAGAACAAGAGGCACAATTTGAAGATGGGGGGCGGCTCAGAGGTAATTTAAGGAAGTATTTTTTCACAGAGGGTTGTGGATGCACGAGCGGCCTTCCGGAGGAGGTTGTGGAGTCAAAATCAGTGGGGGAATTCAAGCATGCATGGGATAGTCATAAGGCAATTCTGGGGTTGGGGGTAGGAAGAAGTAGGCTGCTGGTTAACTAGGATCTGCAGCTTATCCAGTAGGTAGGGAAATGGGCAGACTGGGTGGGCCAAGCGGTCCTTATCTGCCCTCAAATTCTATGTTTCTATGTTTCTATCCTTGTTTCTCGTAACAGAGTTGCGCCAGTCTCCCAAACATATGGGCATTTGTCCCAGTTAACAGGGGGACCCCATCATACAGTCCAGTGGGGGGGGGGACACACTAGGGCCAATGTCTCTACTTGATCCTCTACACCAGTTACAGTTGTAGGAAAAGACAACCAGAGGCGGACACACCCTAGGTAGGGATAAGACTTGTCGCTCAGGCCCCACACATGTAGGCCTTCCAGGGATTGCAAAGGCACATCAGATAAGTGTTTGTCATACCAGTCCTGGAATACAATGGTCACTTGTGATCCAGTGTCAAGCACACTCCAAGTATGAATACCATTCACAGTCACCGTAGTCTCCACTGAAGGGCCCACTATTTTGGAAAAAGTCTGGAAAAGCAGTAGCAGAGGTCTGGACAGACGATTTAGCCATAAAGAAATTTGAGTTAGGGTTTCTTGAACCCTCACTGCAGTCATTTCGGGCATCCCTTGGCAACTGATTTGCTTTTCGGAGCTCCCCTTGGAGTCTGTTTACTACTCTTTCCAAGTCCTCCAGAGACCGGCATTCTCTTTTCATATGGCCATCCTTTCCACAGTTGTGGCAGATGATGGACTCCTGGGTCATCCTGGGAGAGAACATCATATGAGAAACTAAAGCAGTAGTAAGAGATTGGGGTCTAGTATCTGCTTGCAGTGGTGAGAGTGTTGCAACGTGTCTTAACAGTTCCTTTAGAGTGGCAGTCAATCCGGTGATCTCAGCCTTGGAGCCACCCTCGGTAGAGGATGCCTGAGGGTGCACCCCAACCCCCATGGCAGTCACGTCTTGAAAGGGACCAGAATCTTGTTCCATGGGGGAAACCCTTACAGAGGCACTCATCTTCAATTCTCAGACTTCCTTTAGTAGCTCGTCTTTCCAATGCTGGGCCCAAGGTGGGAAGTCCTTTGCATTCTCAAAGCGCTCTTTAAGTGCTGACTTTTGCCCCTGAGCCTCACTTGGCTGATTACTCTCAGTCACTTGCGCAGCAGCAACAGATATGGGTGCAATTTCCCCATGGGGATACCTTTACTCAACCCCCAAATTTCTTTCATTAGCTCATCATAGGAGGGGAGCGAGTCCAGTCAGGTAAAAAGGTGCAACTGAAGCAGTAACAATTCTGAAAATGGAGCAGACTTAAGGATCCGGTCCTGCCTGGTTTGATCTAATTCATTTAACAGTAAACTACCCTTTCTGAGGCACTCTTGTAGCAGCTTTTCAAGCCAAGGTACATACACAGACAATGGCTCCCCTGGGAACTGCTGAGTGTTTCTTATTCTCCACCACAGATCCTCATGTGAATCCGTGCTCCCATACGCATTCTCCAATGCATCAAGATAGTCCTGTGCAATTGCTCTGGGGTTATTGGCCCGCTTGGCACAGATGGTAGGCAAGGCAGGACCTCGGAGGCTCTCACTCAACCTCTTTGGTTTTCTCTGCTTCTGAGCATTGTCATTCAAGTACCACAGGGGCAACACAGTGTATCCAGGTCTCTCAGTCACCCTCCCTCTGGGGGGTGGGGAGGGTGCCAAAGAAGATTCTCAGCCTTCGGTAGGAGTCGTGACTAATGGCAGGTACAGATATAGGGGCCAGCACTGGCACGGGCACAGAAGGTGGAGCAGTAACAGGTGCGGGAATGGGAGGGGTTGTAGGGGAAGGAACACCCCCAGGTGGCAGGAATAGTTTCTTACAGTCCTCTATGGTTTTCCCTTCCTCCAGCAACAACTTAGCAAATTTCTCCTCAAAAGTCTCAGATAATGGTGGGAGCTCAACCTCCTTGGGGTCTTTACTGTCTTTTGTTATCACTCTTCAGGCAGCTGGAACCCCTTCTGGGGAAATAGTCTGTGGCATTTTAGAGCTGTCCACAAGGTCACTACACTCTACCAAGGATATGAAAGCTTGGGCAATCAAATCAGTCTGTCGACTCACCACCACAGGGTTTTTTAAACATTCAACTTTGGAGAGTACTCCCTCTACAGTGTCCTTACTGGTACCCATGGGAATATCCAGTGAAAGCAGTGCCTTTTGGGGGTCAATCTCCTGCACAGTACTCCACCCCACCAACTAGCGTACAGCCATTTCTACTGGGGTAGCCATTAATCTTTAAAAATAATTTGTAATTTTTGGCCACTAGAAGACACAAAATCCCAACAGTGAGCCTCCAAAATGTAACCCCTAGGTGGCACTATCCCAAGGGCTACTATCCCTGCCTGGTTGGCTAGTAGCAGGTTAAGGGGCCTGAGTCCTGAAACGGGTGCCTCCACCTGGAGGTCAGGGTTGGTAGTGGTCAAGCTAACCTGGGCACAGCCCTCCGGGACACTGTAGCCCCCTCTTTCCTTACTAGTGGCCAGAAAAATACACAATAATCACTTTCACAATACCCCTGATGGCCCACACAAGTACCCACACTATTTGCACTTACCACCAGGGCTTTCCTCTGGCCTGGCCTTGGGACCCCCTGTAAAACAAGGTTATACACAGCTAATAACAGCAGTACAATACTCTTGCACAAACCGGAACCACCGTCAGGGTAAATGCAAAAAAGGGTTAGATCTGATTTATTTAAGGGACTGGAACAAGGGAGGGGTGTAATCAGGTTAATTTGCTTAAAGGCTCTATCAATCAAACAGTTATGCATGCACTTCAGGATCCATAAACAGTCACACACTCTGGGTACCCAGATGGAGAATGGTGGGCTAACCAGGAATGTTGCAGCTGGTTGAGGCCCTGTGATGTAAGAAAACAACATGCACAACACACGCTATTTATAATCCGGAGCTGGAGGGCTCAGTTCGTGAAAAGAAAACAAGACAATCAGATAACACACTTTTATATTAGGCTGTTGTTGCAGGGAGCTACCCTGATGATTACTCACGATATCCAAGACTGGACACAGGCTGGATGAAAATTGAGACTGCAGATGGTTGCTCTGGAGTGCCAGGAGAAGCAGGGCCCACACGATTCATCGAGGCATTGTTCCTGTTCAAAAGTGGAGCAGGGGGCTGATCCCTAGGCAGGTCTCTCGTCAATGGCTTTCTCTGTGCAGTGGGTAGTCTGGCTGGGTCAGTGTGGCAAGGCCCAGGCCAAATAGAGACAAATTCGGATACAGTCTGTTTTGGGCTGGGTACAGCTTCCAGCAAGCAGAACACAGTTCACACAGTGGGGAACCAAATTATGACCCACTTTCAATACACAGCACATTTACATTTAAGGAAATTCTACTGTACCAGGCAAACCGCTCTCCGGTCATGACTGCAAAGTCTATGCACAAACTGGGGATACAAAAGCAACTGGAAATCCTGACAAGCCAATTGCATTCAGCAAAATCTTTGGTCTTCTTCAGGTATGAGCCTGGTGAAAAATCAGTGGCTTACTTCATTCTCACTTGGAATTAGTCCAAAATAATTATCTTCTCTCCCTCTCAGGGGCAGCAGGCAAGCATGCAGGCCAAAACTCAGGCCTTTCCATAGAGACTGTATTGAGCTCTTGCTTGTTCAGCTCCCAACTTAGATCTGCCTCTAATATCAAGCAGCTTGGGAATTTCCCCAAGATCCAAAAGGTTTGGTTGGCTGAACCTCCTGTCAGTCACAACAAAGGCTCCCCCTTAAGGTGCAAAAAGCCCATAACTATAATTCCTACAGATTTTGACTCCAGACAGCTCCTGTAGTCTGGCTCCATTTTAGGTCCCATCAGAAATGATTGGTCCAATTCGGCAGTCCAGGACCAAGATAGTGGAGATAAAACAGTCCTTGCTGCAAAGAAGGCTGGTTAGACAAACTACATTATCATTATCACTCTAAATGATTTTCAGCAAATACTAACATACTAATTGCCAGCAGATTAGGTATTACGGCCTATCGAGTCTGCTCAAACCTCAGATCCCTAGTTGGGTAGTGAGGCCCCCTCCTTGTGTTCCAGAAATCCCTACGCATCCGGCTTGCACCCAGCAGTAATGAATGGTGAAGGAAGATTGACAAAGGAAGATCACAGTCTCCTCCGTTTATTAATTCTGTTGTCCTCCTTGTTCCCTTTTTTTTCCCTTATCAGCTGTGTTAGTTATTTAAAAGGTCAGGCTTTGTGCAGAAATGGCAACTTCTGGTGAGACTTACAAGATGAACGAAAAAAACTCCCTCCCCCCAAACTGCGTGCAGTCATTCCTGCAGGAGACAAACGTTTTAAAACACACCACAGTCTCCCTCTATTTTTTGCTGTCCCCACTTCTAATTCTACTTTTGGCCCCCTACATATACTTATGCTGCTGCTGCAAGTAATTTCGTATACTTAAAAGTATTAAACATAACTGCTTGCGAGATAATGCCAAAAATAGCTGTAGCTCCGTCTGCTAAGTTATAAATGGCGCTCTCACATGCAGTCTCCTGCTTCTGTTCTATTCCACCACCTGTGCCAATTACCAGGACTGACAGGGTACTCTCCCTCTTTCAACTCATCAACTCACGTTTCAGTCCTGGTTCCTCCGAAGCTATTCTGGTCCTGTGATGGGAGGGTCCATCCTATCGCTACCGCGTGCTCCCGCACTCGCTCTCGGCGGCTCTCTGAGTTGGCTCAGTGCGTCACATGATTAACTTTACACCTAAGACAAGTAGCACACACAGTATCCTTCTCAGAGGTGCTGCCTGTCAATGGCATGGGTGAGGTGAGGGTACTTTGCACCATCCAGTTTAATGAATGGTTGAAAAAATGGTGTGGAGCACAGGGATTTGGCTTCATTGGGGACTGGGGTTCCACCTGAAGGGACACCAGCCTATATTGGCAGGATGGTTTGCATCTGTCCAGGAAGGGAACAAGTCTTTTGAGCAATCAGTTTAAGTGCTTCATTGGCAAGCTTTTAAACTAGTCAAGGGGAAGGCACTGATAAGCAGCAGGAAAATCCCAGCCTCTCCCTACAAAACAGGGTACTAAATGAGAAAAAGACCGAGGTAGAAAGGTCAGTGGGGGATGCTGCAACAGAAGGTAAAGCCATCAAAAAATGGAGAGCAATGAGTACCAATGCCCGTAGTCTGAGTAACAAGCTTCCTGAATTAGTAGCCTTGATGGAGGAGGAAAATCAGGACATCGTGGCAGGCACATAAACATGGTTCACACAAAACCATGACTGGGACGTAAACATACCAGGATACACTATCTACAGGAGGGACAGGGAAGGTAAAAGAGGAGGAGGAGTAGCTCTTTACATAACGGAAGGAATCAAAGCAACAGAACAAAAGGGTAAACAGGGAGAAGAAGCAAGCTGTGGGTAAATTTGGAGACAGGCAATGGCACCTAATCCGCACAGGGTTGTATACAGACCCCTTCTCAGGGGAGGAAATGGACAAGAAATGATAGAAAGTATACTTAGAATGGCAGAAAAGGGGAGATATTGCTGATGGGTGATCTGAATATGCCAGATGTTAACTGAGTGCAGCTGCAGCAGCCACTTCAAAGAGTGGGGTTATTCTAGATGACCTGGGGGCATGCCTTAGACAACTAGTATTGAGCCCACTCGAGAGGGACAATCTTGAGACCTGGTTCTCAAATGGAGATGGAGAGGGATCACAGATGTAGAAGTGGGTAGCTATCTGGGAACTAGCGACCATCGAACAGTATAGTTCACAATAAACACAACAATGAGAGTCAAGCCATACAAGGCAAAGTACTGGACTTTAGGAGGACTCACTTTGCCAAAATGGGTGAGTGCCTAAGGATGCACTAGTAAATGGGCAGGAAGGAGGGTGGAAGAACAATGGGGAATAACAAAAACTGCCATCACAGAGGTAACAAGCCTTTGTGTGAAGCAAATAAACGAAACGAAACGATGTAAGAATCCACTATGGTTCTCAAAGGAAGTGGCAGTGAAGGTTCAAGAGAAAAAGAAAGCTTTCAAGAAGTACAAGAAATCACAGAAGGAGTAGGACAGAGAACTGTATCAGTTAAAGCAAAAGGAAACTGGGAAGGCAGTCAGAACAGCAAAAGCCCAAACCGTGGAAAAGTTAGCCAACTCAGTTAAGAAGGGGGGGTAAAACCTTTTATAGGTACATCAGGGAGCGAAGGAAGACCAAGGGAGGGATAGTGAGGCTTAATAAAGGGGAGGGAGGATGGGCAGAGGGTGACTGTGAAAAGGCAGAGATACTAAACAAATATTTTTGCTCAGTATTTACAAATGAAGAGGGGGAGGTACCTAAAACAAACAGCAGAAACACTCTGGATACAGAAGTTGATACCAGCCCATTTACAGAAGAAAGGGTTCTCAAAGAACTCTTAAAACTGAAGGTGGACAAAGCAATGGGGCCTGATAGGCTTCATCCCAGAATTCTAAAAGAACTAAGGGTAGAACTAGTGACACCACTGAGTACCCTCTTTAACAAATCATGGGAGGATGGGGTGGTACTTGAGGATTTGAGGAGGGCAGATGTGATTCCCCTCACAAAAGTGGGAGCAAGGCAGAAGCAGGAAACTACAGACCTGTTAGTTTAACCTCAGTGATAGGGAAAATGATGGAATCACTTTTGAAGGAAAGAATGATCGAGTATCTAGAGGCCAGAGGGGCACAGGACCCAAGGCAGCATGGATTCAAAGTGGGAAGGTCATGCCAGATGAATCTGATAGATTTCTTTGACTGGGTGACCAAAGTAGTAGATCAGGAGGGGCTGTGGACATGGCCTACCTAGACTTTAGCAAGGCATTTGACACAGTCCCACACAAAGATTAATATACAAGTTAGCCAGCCTGGAGTGGGGTCCCAAGATGACAGCCTGGGTAAAGAATTGGCTGGAGAATAGGACACAGAGAGTAATAGTAAATGGAGTCCACTCTGAAGAAAGGGGGGTTACTAGTGGGGTACTGCAGGGTTCAGTATTAGGACTGCTTCTCTTCAATGTCTTTATAAGCAACATTGCATAGGGACTGGAAGGAAAAGTATGTCTCTTTGCAGATGACACAAAGATCTGCAACAGAATTGATGCACAAGGTGGAGTGGAAAGGATGAGAAGGGACTTGGCAAGGTTAGAGGAATGGTCAAATGTATGGCAGCTTACCTGTAGATTCAATGGTAAGAAGTGCAAGGTAATGCACCTGGGAAACAAAAACGTAGGGGAAGAGTACACAATGGTGGGTGAGATACTAACAACAACAAAAACGGAAAGGGACCTGGGGGTAGTCATATCAGATGACCTAAAGGTGGGCAAGCAATGTGAGAGGGCAGCAAGGAGGGCTGGGGGATGCTGGGATGCATAGGGAGAGGCATCACCAGTAGAAAACAGGAAGTTATTATCACTCTGTACAGACAGCTGGTGAGACCCCATCTGGAGTACTGCGTGCAGTTCTGGAGACCCAATCTCTGCAAAGACACAGACAGGATGGAAGCTGTCCAGAAGAGGGCAACTAAAATGGTGCAGGGTCTGCACATATGACATATGAAGCTCAATATATATAGCCTCGAGGAAAGAAGGGAGAGGGGGGACATGACAGAAACTTTCAAGTACCTCAAGGGAATCAACAAAAGTCCAAGAGGGTAGCATCTTTCAAAAAGAGGTGTGCAAGAACAAGGGGCACAATTTGAAGATGGAGGTGGCTCAGAGGTAATTTAAAGGAAGTATTTTTTCACAGAGGGCTGTGGATGCATGGAGCGACCTTCCAGAGATTAGTGGAGTCAAACTCAGTGGTGGAATTCAAGCATGCATGGGACAGTCATAAGGCAATTCTAGGGGGTGGGGGTAGGAAGAAGTAGGCTGCTGGTTAACTAGGATCTGCAGCTTATCCATTAGGTAGGGAAATGGGCAGACTGGGTGGGCCAAGCGGTCCTTATCTGCCGTCAAATTCTATGTTTCTATATCCATCCCCCCCCCCGGGCCAGGCCATCATCTGATACATCTACTTTCTGTGTCTGTCCCACCCTCTCTTGAAGCTGTCCACTGTGGATCTCTGAACCAGCTCACCAGGCAGCACATTCCAAGGATCTGCCACCCTCTCAGTGAAAAACGTTCTCCTCTTTTCCCCCCTCACCCTTCCACCTTCCAACTTCAAACCATGCCCTCTGGTGATGCCTCCCTGCTTTAGTCTAAAGATCCCCTCCGTGTTTACCCTATTTATTCCCTTGAGGTACTTGAAGATCTCAATCATATCCCCCCTGTCTCTCCTCTCCTCACATGAAAACAGGCAGAGCTCCTCAAGTCAGTCCTCATACGTCAAATCCCCTAGTCCTCGTGTCATCTTAGTTGTCCTTCTCTGTACCCTCTCCAGGAGCTGTATGTCCTTCTTCAAGTGTGGTCTCCAGTACTGTACACAGTACTCAAGGTGTGGTCTAACCAATCCATTGTACAGCGCCAAAATCACTTCACTGCTCCTTGAGGTGATCCTCCTTACGATGCATCCCAACATCCTGTTTGCTTTGCTAGGGCTCTCCTGCACTGCTTGGAGTTACTCATACATGCATCCACCATGACCCCTAGGTCTTTTTCCCCTGTTGAGGCCTCCAGCGCCTCCCCTCCCAGGGCGTACCTGTGTTTAGGGTTTCCCCACCCAAGATGTAACATACTGCACTTAGTGATATTGAAATTTAATTTCCATGTGTAAGCCAGCCTTTCCATGGTGTCCAGGTCCCACTGCAAGAAGAACCTCCCCTCTTCCCCCTCAACTACTGCTCCCATCTTGGAGTCGTCAGCAAAGAGACTCATTTCACACCCTATACCCTCCCTGATGTTCGAAATGTATGCATTAGACAGGACTGGACCCAGGACTGACCCGTGCGGTACCCCACTACTGACCTCTCTAGGGTTTGAGAGCTCCCCACTGACCACTACTCTCTGAGTGTGTCCAGCTAGCCAGTTTTCAGTCCATCTGACCATCAAAGGGCCTACTCCCAACCCCATCAGTTTCTCCACCAGACCATTGCGGGGGATAGAGTCGAACGCCTTGCTGAAGTCCAAGAATAATACATCCACAGGCTTTCCCCTGTCCAATTCTGATGTTACCCATTTGTAGGACTCCACAAGACTGGTTTGACATGATCTACCTGGCACAAACCCATGTTGCCGACTATCCAGATCTCCCACCTCCTCCAAGTACACCCCCAATCATTCCTTTAGTATACTTTCCATTAATTTTCCCACCACCGAGGTCAAACTGATGGGTCTATAGTTACCTGGTACTTCCCTCGACCCCCCTTCATGGACTGGCACATGTGCCTCTCGCCAATCCCTAGGTACCCTCCCTGTCTCAAGCGACCTGTTGAAGAGCTCCGCCAGGGGTGCGGCCAGTATGTCCGCCAATTCCCATAGTACTCTTGGATGAATGCCATCCGGCCCAGGAAATGTATCTTTCTTTAGGCCCTTAAGTGCTAACCACACCCTTTCAGTGGAGATAGCATCATCTGTCCCCTCCACCTTACTGGCCTTTTTATCTTTATTCTGATGTGACACCCTTGGGGTTCCACTCCCTCCCTCTTGCTCCATTTCTGCTGCTTCTCTGATCCCACTCACTACCGCTTCTATCCCCATCGTGCCTTGCTTTGTAGATATCCCATCCCCTTCCCTAGTGAACACAGAGGCAAAGTACTCATTTAATACCTCTGCCTGGTCCCTCACCTCTTCCACCCACCCACCTTCTGATCTCAACGTGCTGAGATGGCCCTTAGTTTTTCTCCGCTCCCCAATGTACTGGAAGGACCCCTTTTCCCCTCCCCGTATCCCCTGTGCCAGCCGCTGCTCTTTACTGGACTTTGCCCCCCACACAATCTGGGTGACTTTTCTAAATGCAAGATGGCACATTTTCTTTTCCCTATCCCCACTCTCGTTGTTTTATACTTTTTGTAGGCAGCCTTCTTTTCTCTGACCGCAACCTGAACCTCACTGGACCACCAGCATGGTTTATGTGACCTTGCTCCCTTACGCTTCACCTTAGCACAGGTCCTGACTGCCTCATGAAGTCCCTGTTTTATGACCTCCCATCTCTTTTCCACATTTGTCATTGTTGTAATCCCCTTCAAGTGATCCTTGAGAATATTTCCCATGCCCACAAAGTCTGCCCCCCTGAAGTCCACTGCCAGTGTCCTAGATCTCTCCCCCCTCCCCCCATGCAAATTTGAAACCAGACAGTTATTGTGGTCGCTCCCAGTCAGGGGATCCTCTACAACTAGGTCCTTTACCAGATCCTCATCCGCCAGAACCACGTCCAGGACATGCCCCTCCCTTGTGGGCTTCATCAGGTGCTGTGTTAAGAACACATCCTTGAAGCCATCCAGCAGTCTCTGCTCCTTGGCCACCTTAGAGGACATGGTTCCCCAGTTTGTACCTGGCATATTAAGTTCCCCCATCAACACCACTCCCATCCCTTTTGGTCCACACTGGGCAATGATGTTGTCCAGCAAACCATCCTCCAGAACATCTCCCATCCCGCGGGACCTATATACTACACCCAGCTTGACCTTACCTCCTGCCGGGGTTCGTAAGGTGACCCATAAGGCCTCCACGTTTCTCTCTGCCTCTTCTACCCTAGCAATTTCTATGTCAGCTCTAATGAACATAGCCACTTCACCCCCTCTGTCCTCCTTTCTATCCTTCCTAAGCATAGTGTACCCCCTGCACGTTTAGGCCAGGTCATGGTTTTTGTCGGCCCACGTTTCCGTGAACACAGCCGCATCCACCCCTACCCCTGAGCAGCATGGCTTGGAACTCTGACAACTTGTTTCCCAAGCTCCTGGCATTTACTAACACCACCCCTCATCCCTTATCTCTGATCCCCTTTGTTGAACCCCACCCAGGTTCCTTATATTTCCATCCACCCTCTGCTCCTCCTGAAACCTCCTCCCCCAGTCTGTTTCTCCCTTCCCCCCCTTGGGTTTGAAAGCTACTCCCCTCATCTAGAGGAGAGGGTTTCTGGTCGGCCCCTCCCTTATCCCCCCCACAAGTTTAAACCCCACTTTTCTTGAATATAGTCAGACACCCCCATTTAAGGATTGCCTTCCCTAACGGGGCAAGATTAAGCCTGTCCTTGGCATACAGTCCCTTATCCTCCCAAACTCCTTTCCAGTTCCCTAACACCCCCGACCCATTTTCATCACCCCACTTGCTGAGCCAGTCATTAACCTCTGTGAGCTTCATTTTTTTTCTCCACTGAGGCCTTTGTACTGGCAATATCTCCCGAAAAGGAAATGTTGCATCCATTATCCCGACAGACTCCTGGCAAGTTCTCGGAACTTGCTTGGATTTCCAAATGCTATTCCTCTAGATCATTAGTTCCCAAATGCACCAGGAAATCCGGTTTCCCTCCACAATCCCTAACCAGTTCGTACACCATGAACTTTGCTCTGTGCACCGTCAGCCCAGAGATACTCACTACCTTCACCTGGCTATGGCATACACCCCCCTCTCCCTCCCAATGGATACCCCTAATGATCGAGTCTCCCAATAACAGAACCTTAACACCGCCATCATCCTTATGGTTACCTCCACTATGCACTGTCAACCCCCCCCTTTATTTGTGATCTCAATTCCATGGCAGTTTTCCCGCCTTATTAGAGACCCCCTTGTCACCCTCCCCTTTCTGCCTCCCTTGTTATTTTGCCCACTAACTCAGACCCCGAATAGGTGTCCCCTTTAACCCTCTCTTATCAGAACCATTTATCCTGGCCCTGATGGTTTCCCTTTCCCCCACACCACCATCCTCCTCCTCCTCCCTTGTAATAGTACCCCTGCCTCCAGAGGCCCTCTGTGGGTCCCCTTTACCTAGGGACCCCATCCTTGGTACAGACCCCTCCTCCTGAAGGGGGGCCCCTGCCCCGCCTCCTTGTCTCCCAGTTTCTCTCCAGTCGTGCTCTCCTCCCTCATGTCTGCAATATATTGCATCTCCCCCATCTGTTTAACATTTACGTTTCCCCTTCTCCCTCTGGGACTATTTCTATCCTTTCCGTTGACGGTCTGTGATGCCCTATGGGTATCAGACTCCCTCCCCCTGGCCTCTGTATCAGTTTCTTCATATCCACCAACCCCTTCCTCCCCCTCTAGGTTGCTTAGTAGCTCACATTTATTGTAACACTCTATGCCAGCCTCCATCGAGTAACCTGAGTTTCCCCCGACTGCCCCTCTAAACTGCCCCTCTTCCTCCCCTCTTGCTCTGTTTTCCTTAGGAGCTCCCTTCCCACAATCTGCTCTTTTAGGCTTATCCACAACAGCCCCTCCCATCTCACTGTCTGCTCTTCTAGGCTTCCCCACAACAGCCCCTCCTGATTTTTCCCCCTCCACTCTCTTTATATTCGGAATATTTACCCCATAAGTTTTCCCCTTAGCGTCAACATCCCTATCTAAGGGTCCTTTGTCCCTAATATCCCCCCTCCTGCTTGGTGTAACATAACGTCCTGTAATTTCTGAGTGTTGTCCCAGCCTCCCCTCAGCCCCACCCTTCTGCCATCCATATCCACACCCCTTATCCTTGGACACACACCCCAACTCCCCCAGCTTACTCCTTAACCAATATACTTCACTCCTGATATGAGACAGCTGTCTACAGAGTGGGCAGCCTCCCTCTCTCCAGGCCCAATTGAGAATTATTGCCACCCCCACAGCCTGTGCAGCCTACAACCCTTCTGAAGATGCCTGCCATAGTGGAATGTGGCCACCCTGTCTGTCCCTCTCTGTTCATAATGGCACACATCCCTTTTCTCAGTCCCTTCCCCCTGGAATACCATCTCTCTCTCTCTCTATACTGACTGCAGTTGCTTACGAACCCTATTTCAACCCCACCAATAATGTTCCCAAGTCTCACAAACACATACAGTCCAGTGTGTGTCAAGTCCTGCTAACAGTGTGTGTACGCAGACATCAGGTAGCGTATGATGTCACAGGCCCACCAGCTCCTGTTGCTTCAAATTTCAGTCACAAACAGAAATGCACAGTCCTTCAATTCCAACCCCCCAGTAGCTTTTCAGTATTTAAGAAAGCCTACAAAACAGGGTGGGTAGCAGGGCTCTGCCACCACCGAGCAAACATCACATTAAATTTCACTCTAATTATCACTGCCGAACAAGTGTTCCCACAAGCCCCAATAGTTACAATATCACAGCCCAAGTAACAGTTCTTACTCAAAGTAGTAATTTTTAACACACATAACTAATTTCAAGTACAAAACTATTCAGATATTTCAGTTAAAACAGAATATAAACCAAACCTCTTTCCTAAACAACCTCCTACTTCTGTTCCCAGGTTACATCTTTCAACAGAGCTCCCTCTCAGATTACTCATGACTGCAATCCAGGCAGCTCTTAATAAGACAGTACACAGAGGCTATACAGGCACGCTCTGGCAACTACCTTTAAACTGCTAAAACACAGGACACCAGCCTGGCAGTGAGCATCTAGGCAAGCTCGAGGAAGACTTTTCAGGAACCCCCATTTGTAGGGGGGTTACATATACAAAGACAAAAGTACTGGACTTTAGAAGGGCTGATTTTGGCAAAATGGGTGACTGCCTAAGGAATGCACTAGCAAACAGGCAGCAAGGAGGGGGTAGAAGAACAATGGGAGAAAATCAAAACTGCCATCACAGAGGCAACAAGTCTTTGTCTGAAGCAAATAAACAAAACAAAATTAAGAAAAAAAACAATACAGTTCTCAAAAGAGGTGGTGGGAAAGATTAGGGAGAAAAAGATAGCATTCAGGAAGTATAAGGAATCACAGAATGAGCAGGACAGAGAACTGTATCAGTTAAAGCAGAAGAAAGCTGGGAAGGCAGTCAGAATAGCAAAGGCCCAAACCGAGGAAAAGATGGCTAACTCTGTTAAGAAGGGGGATAAAACCTTTCATAGGTACATCAGGGAGCCAAGGAAGACCAAGGAAGGGATAGTGAGGCTTAACAAAGGGGAGGAGAGGTGGGCAGAGGATGACAGTGGAAAAGCAGGGATATTGAACAAATACTTTTGCTCAGTATTCACAAAAGAAGAAGAGGGGGAGGTACCTAAACCAAGTAATAGAAGCACTCTGGGCAGAGGGGTCGATATCAGTCCATTCACAGAAGAAAGGGTCTCGAGAGAACTCCTAAAACTCAGGGTGGACAAAGCAATGGGGCCTGACGGGATTCACCCCAGAATTCTAAAAGAACTAAGGAGAGACCTAGTGACATCACTGACTACCCTTTTTAACAAATCATGGGAGGATGGTGTGGTACCTGAGGATTAGAGGAGGGCAGATGTGATTCCTCTTCACAAACGTGGGAGCAAAGCAGAGGCAGGGAACTACAGACCTGTTAGTTTAACCTCAGCAGTAGGGAAAATGATGGAATCACTTCTGAAAGAAAGAATTGTTGAGTACCTAGAGGCCAGCAGGGCACATGACCTGAGGCAGCATGGATTCACAGTGGGAGGGTCATGTCAGACAAATCTAATAGATTTCTTTGACTGGGTGACCAAAGTAGTAGACCAGGGAGGGGCTGTAGATATGGGCTACCTAGACTTTAGCAAGGCATTTGACAGAGCCCCACACAAAAGATTAATAAGCAAGTTAGCCACCCTGGGAAATGGGTCCCAAGGTGATAGTCTGGGTAACAAATTGGCTGACCAACAGGATGCAAAGGGTAATAGTAAATGTCGTCTTATCACTGGAGCCCACCGTCTTACCCATACCTGCGATCTATATGCACAAACCAGCTGGCTCCAACTATCAAACTGCATAAAGTTCCTCACCTGTACAATGGCAATGAAAATCAGACTCGGTCTTGTGCCACCAGGGGTTACAGCCCTACTCCACAAAAACAGGTGCAGCATGCAGATCACCAGGGGATCTAAAACTCAACTCCTACAAATTCCCCGTTATCGCACCACTCAGGGTCAACACTCCTTTGCCTATACAGCTCCTTTCTGGCTGAATAACCTCAACCCGTCCATCACTTCAGCTCCAACTCTTAGTATCTTCAAAGCTAGACTGCGGCTCCATCTTATTGCCTCGAGCTCCTGTGACTGCTACACCTAATCCTGATCTGACATGTACTGTCGCTGATACTACCACTCTCCCTCCCTCCCCCCACTGCTGCTCAATACCTCACTCATGCACTTATCCTCTATCTACCCCTCCCCACACCGCCCCACTCTACACCACCGTCCTCCCCCCCCGCCCTATGGTCTCCAACATCCCCCCATCTACTGACAACTGCCTGCTGCATCTCTTGTGCCCCTCCCTTTGTTCTCTGGTTTCTGCTTCTGCTGCACTAAGCCAAGACCTCACTGTCTTCCTTAAGTCTTCCACTGTAAATTGAAATCCAGTTGGCTTCTTACCTAAGTGTTTTTTTATGTTCCTGTCTGTAAATACCCACTGCTGTTGTACTGGGTCTGGAAGGAAAAGTATGCCTCTTTGTAGATGATACAAAAATCTGCAACAGGGTTCATACACGGGGGTGGGGGGGGGAAGGATGAGAAGGGACTTGGCAAGGTTGGAGAAATGGTCAAAAGTATGGCAGCTTAGATTCAATGCAAAAAAGTACAGTTACGTAAGAACTTACCGTAACAGTAGATCTTCGAGAGAGGCTCTTGCAGTGGGTATTCACATATAGGACTGACCCATTAGGCATCAGGACCCCACGGAAAAATTTCTAGCTAGCAGTCTCTGGCAGGGGACCGCCCCCATGTCAGATGACCTGCGTCATACGACATCAGTATAAACGGGCAGTCCCCCACACCCGCCTTCCAGTTCTTTCCTGCTAAGGGCCAAAAGAGGCAAGACGGGAGAGAAGAGGATATTTCTTCCCATGCATATGAAGCCAAAAAAGCTAAGGGAGATGGAGGGCAGGAAGGCAATACCTACTGCAAGAGCCTCTCTCGAAGATCTACTGTTACGGTAAGTTCTTACGTAACTGTATTATCTTACTTCGAGAGGGCTCTTGCAATAGGTATTCACGTATATGACTGAGCCCCAAGCAGTCTGGAACAAGGAAAAGCACTTGGGAGGAGGATAGTTATCCATAGCATGGAACCTCAGGCTGAATGGGTCTCATGAAAGAAGACCTTGACGCACAGCCAACCCGAAGCCTGCTCTACAGCAAGAGGCAATGTCCAAACTGTAGTGTTTTGTAAAGGTACGGACAGAAGCCCAAGTTGCGGTTGCACAGATGTCTGCTGCTGACACATTATTGAAACAAGCCTCAGAGATAGCTACTCCTCTGGTGGAGTGACCTCTGACTTGACCCCGGAAGGGTCTTGCTGCACTTGTCGTAACAGAAAGTGATACAATGAGCCAACCATTTTGATAGGCATTGCCTAGAAACAGCATTGCCTTCTCTTTGGTGAGCAAAAGAGACAAAAAGCTGATCAGTTTTCCTGAGATCCTTAGTCCGAGTGCTGTAGTATCTCAGTATTCTGTGAACATCCAAATTACGCAAGAGGTACTCCCCTTGATTGGAGTGTTGTGTAAAGAAGGCAGGTAGCTCAATGGATTGATTCAGCGTAGATTCAGCCACCACCTTAGGGTGAAACTTAGGGTTGGTGTGTAGAGCCACACGTTCCTTGTGGAAAATAAAATAAGGGATTTTGCATATCAAGGCATGAAGCTCGGAAATGCACCAAGCAGATGTAATGGCCACTAGGAAGAGTGTCTTCCAAGAAAGGAACCTTATATCTGCTGTAGCTGCTGGCTTGAAGGGAGGCAGGGTAAGCTTCTCCAGAATGAAATTCAAGTCCCAAGGAGGGGGCAGGAATGTGGTCGGGGGGTCTCAAATGGAGAACCCCTCTGAGGAAGGTCTTAGAGACTTCCAACTGAGCGAAAGTCTTGTCCACAAAGGGAATATGGTAGGCTGAAATAGCGGTCATGTGGACTTTTAATGAGGAATGGCTGAGACCCAGATCGAACAGGTGACGCATGTAGTCCAGGACTTCGCCTCTGAGGCCAGGAGATCAGAGCGCTGTGGGTTCAGTTCCTGCATCTGGCACTTGGGTTAATATCCCAATACTGACACTGTAGTGCAGCATGAGAGAGAGGTGCTGCACTTCTGAGGTGCCATCTTTCGGATGAGATGTTAAACCGAGGTCCCATCTGCCTGGATTGGTGGTAGTTCAGGTGGATGTTAAAGATCCCATGGCACTTATCGAAAAGAGTAGGGGTGTTTTTATTGGCAAAATAAATAAAGACAATAACACATTTTAGAACAAATAATATCTCAATAACAAAGAAAAAAAAAATTAAACATAATCACTTAAATACCACAAAAACAAAGCCTTCATAAGAAACTGAAGTTTTAACAGAACTTGTGCCAACTTTTACCCTCATGGCTATCGCTAAATAAACTCTTCAATAACATCCACACATTTTACTTAAATTTAATAAAGTGAAAAAACCCTTTCCACCATTTCCGCAGGGTTCCTGAGGTGACTCTTAAAGTATCTAGAGAATAAATTTGAATTAACTCCTTAATTACCAATTCACTAACCCTGAAATAAGGCATTCTCTTTTGATAAAGAACCCATTGTACCCCTAGCTTGCCATAAATAATATCTTAAACACCCCAAGAATAAAGACAAAGTCTCTTCATGGAATTCTGATAAAGTAACTGGATAACAACCTAAAATCAATAAGTCATATGACATATTACATAACCATCTAAATCCCCATAAGTTAGCTAAATACTTCCATAAACCAATAGCATATGAACATCTGAGAAAAAAATGCTCCATGGATTCTTCCACATTAATACATACTAGGTATGGACACATTCTCTCCTGCAAAGATTTATATTTAGCATTACCTCTAACATTTAATCTCCCATAGAAAATTAACCACTGTGTTTCCCATTGTTTCTGAGGCATCCTAATATTGTTTAATTGTACCAAAACCTTATCATTTAATACTGAAGGGCAATTTTTAAATCCTGGTTCCAAGGGAAGCACAGTTGACATTAAATAACGGTAAAAAGCCCTTTCGTATTTGTTATTCAAAACTATCTGTTTTGTATCTTCCATTTAAATAATTTCTGTGTTGAAGCCTAAAATATAAAGTACATCTAAATGATGATTTAGTTTGAGCCAAATTATGCCAGTTCTTACAATATTTACCTATTGTTTTAAATTCCAAGTCTCCTCAGCCCTTAATTCTGCTTTTAATCCTTCTTTAACTGAGTTAGCAAGAAATAATGCATGCACAAAAATAACTGGATCAACCATACCCAATCCACCCTTATTTTTCATTAAGTACGTGTAACCCCTTTTAACAGGATTTAAACGATTGCCCCATAACATTTGAAAAAACAAACTGTATAACTTTGTTTCAAAAAGCACTGGAAGGGGAAAAATCATGGCTACATATTGTACCATAGGAAGAAGAAATTGCTTAATAACCTGTACCCTTTTCAATTTGGATAATTTCCACTGTTTCCACCTATTCACCTTAGACTCTACTTTTGTAATGACACTTTCCCAATTCTCAATAGGTATGTTCTGGGAACCAAACTTAATCCCTAATATTTTAAGAGGAATCCTAGAAATATAAATACCCTCCTGCCACACCTCATTAATCCCTGTTGCACCCATTAATAATCCCTTAGTTTTATTTAAATTTAATTTTGCATTTGATACCTTAGAAAAGGCCTTGAAGGCTGACACAAAATGGGTTATTGAAGCATAGTCTTCAAGGTATACTACTAAGTCATCAGCATAGGCCTGGATCCTTAATTACAAATCTTTTCTATTATTAACTGTCATACCCTTCCATTTTTGATTTGAAGCTATGGTTTGAAGCAAGGGATCTAAAGCAAAAATATAAAGAAGAGGACTAAGCGGGCACCCTTGATGAACGCCTGTAGTTAATCTAAAACATTCTGCCTTATAGCCTTTTAAATATGGAAACACAAATAACTATCATACAATTTCTCTATAATATCCACTAATTGGTTTGGCACCCCATAGTGTTTAAGCGTAAGGAAGAGAAAAGGCAAATAGACTCTATCAAAGGCTTTATCCAAGTCTGCAGTTATTAAACATCTTGTCGACCCTATATCAGTGAGATGCTCAATAACATCCCTTATTAACATAAGAGCAGACTGAACCCATCTATCAGGTAGCTACAATATTGGTAAGGTGAAATAACTCCTTTCGCATAATTTTTTAATCTATTATGTAAAATACAGGTAAATATTTTATAATCTGAATTTAAAAGAGTAATTGGTCTCCAGTTAGCAATATTTTGCTTGTCTCCTGATTTAAAAATGTAAATTAATAATCCTTCTGAAAAGGAAGGAAAAATAATGGCTTTGTCTAGAAAAAATTTGAACAATAAGAACAAACACTGACTTAATTGTTCAGCAAATATTTTATAAAGATTATTAGAAATCCCATCTATTCCTGGTGAAATATTCGATTTCAAAAGCCTAATGGTGTTTAAGATTTCTATCTGTGTAATTGGGCCCCATACTTCCTGTCTCCTTAACTGGTCAACTGGGATCACAATCTCTTTTAAATAAGCATCCATAGATGAGATTGAAATCTTTTCTAGGGGTTCTAAAGAGCGATAATGGTCTACAATCACTTCTCGTAAATGAGATACAGAGGAAGCCATACTACCATCCGAGTTCTTAAGTAGCTCCATTCTTGTAGCTTCTCTTAGTTGTTTACACATCACAAAAGGATCCCCAATAGGTGATTTTTTAATTCCATTGGTTAAAATGGCTTGCATGGTTTTGCCTCTGTCATATTGAAATTCCCTCATCTTAGCTTTTAGGTTAGCAATTTGTTCAGAATAGTCGTACCTGGAAGTATAAGCTATGGTCATGAGCCTCTGTAATTGTTGCCTAATGCCTAAGTAACGTAGAAAATTGTGATTTTTTGTTTTAACTCCTTGAGATTTGAACCAATTTCTTAAATCAGCTTTTGTTTCCAACCACCAATCTCCTAGATCTGAATATAAGAAGGCAACCGATAATCTAGCACTTAAAGGTATTTTACTCCTGCTTGAATAAAGGAAGATCCAAAGATGAATTATTAAGCTTCCATCTAGTTTGCCTACACTCTTTCACATCTGAAAGACAAAAGTACTAAATAAAAGGAATGGTCAGAGAACTCACAAGGAAATATTTTAAAGGACTCTAATTGCATATTCAGTGATACAAACATATGATCAATTAAAGTAAAACATGTCCCCTTTTTAAAGGAAAATCTACCCCCTGCCTGCATAGCGTTGTTGCAATTCAAAAGACCAGCCTCCTTAATAATTTTCTCTAAGGCATTAGTATCACAGTATGTTTTTTTATTAGTTTTATTAGAATGAGCTGAAATAGGACAATTAAAGTCACCTCCCCATAATATTCTAACAGTTGTTAGTAAAAAAGGCTGGACATTTTTTAAGCAATTCACCCTACCCGCTTTAGTTTGGGGATTATAGATATTGATGAACCTAAAACATAACCCTTGCCACTTCCCATCCACGATCAGAACCCTTCCTGGTATTAAATCAATCAGATTATGCAGTTGAAAATCAAATGAGTTAAAAACAATTCCTATACCATCAGCAGAGTCCTCCCAAATGACCAAAATGAGGGCCTCAAACCACTCTCTTTAAAAGATACCAACTGTTCTATGGAGTACATCCATGTCTCCTGCAAGAAGCATACAGAAATTGGAAATTCATGAATGTAATAAAAAGGGCTTGTCTTTTGACTTTATTTAATAAACTATGAGCATTTAAAGAACCCCATACCAAACTCATAGCCATTTTTAAAGAAGCCAATCATTATTTTTTCTTTTCTTTTTCTTGTCCTTATAGTTATCACAAACTTAGACCTAGATGAAAAGAGAGATTTTGAGAATCTGAGTCTTCAACCTCTATCTCAGCATTACCCCATGAAGAGAAAGGAAAATTACGTACCTACCGTAATTCTTGATCTTCTTGGACGAGTCTCCGCCACTCATTCACACTAGTGGGATTAGCGCCGGAGGCACTAAGACCCATCGGAAGCAAACTTTTTGCTGGAGGGTCGGCGCGAGACACGGCGCCGCGAGCAGCGGCTCGAGCGGTAATGACCATCTCAGCGACGACCCTCCAACCGCCTCAGTACCTTTTTTACCAAGGAGGTGCAGCGCAACTAACGTAAAGAGTAAACCCAACATTAAAAAACGGACATAAGATAGTCCGTATGACCCGTGTAAGAAGGGTCAGCAAAGAAGTCCTCACGGCCTAAAGATTTGAGGGAGTGAAGACCAATACAGCGATGAGCTCGGGGGATGGAGGGTAGGCGTGTGAATGAGTGGTGGAGACTCGTCCAAGAAGATCAAGAATTACAGTGAGTAGTAATTTTCTATCTTCTGGACATGAAGTCTCCACCACTCATTCACACTAGTGGGAGAGTCCAAGCTGATAATCCCCCAAAGGGCGGCAGGAGAGCCAGAGCTCACGATCTAAGATAGAAGCCCATTGGGCGACAGTTCTGCCGAATGCAGAATGTCGCCTAGCATGAACATCCAGTGCATAGTGCTTAACGGCTATGCACTAGAGCTCCAGGTGGCGGCGTTGCATATATCTGCAATTGGAACATTGCAATTTCCACTAGGATACAGCGACCACCCTAGTAGAGTGGCGTACACTCTACCTTCTAATTTAACTTGAGCCATGGAATAGCAATGACGAAGGCATGCCACTAACCATGAAGAGATGCATCTAATAGCGACAGGTTGACCAAGCCGGGTGTCGCTGAAAAAGCGAACAGTTAGCTGAGTCTTATGAACATCTTTGGTTCTATCTAAATAGAACCGCAAGCCTCTTAACATCCAAGGAATGAAGAGCTCGTTCCCTTCATTTTGGAAATTAGTGAAGTAAGCGGGAAGTACCAGAGGTTGGTTTAGATGGAATTCTGACACAACCTTGGGAAGAAATTTAGGATGAGTACGGAGAACTACCTTGTCTTTATGGAATACAGTATACGGAGGGTCCGTAACCAGGGCATGTATCTCAGAGACCCTGCGGGCTGAGGTAATGGTCTAGGAGAGGCAGTCTTCAGGTAAGAAATTTTAGCTCACAGGTAGCTAAGGGTTCGAAAGACTTCCGAGTGAGCATGTCCCAGCACCAGGTTAATGTCCCAGGCTGCAACTGGACGCTTAACAGGGGGTCTGGTATGAAGAATCCCTTAAGAAATCTTCACCATAGGTAACTGAGCCAGAGTTAAGGAAGAAACCTGGCTCATGGAACGCTGAGATGGCACTAAGGTGAACTTTAACTGTGGAGTACTGAAGACCTAAGTTTGACAGGTCCAAAGATACTCCAGAACCTTGCCAGGAGGACAGGAAAAGGGATTCCAAGAGGATTTTGCACATGAGAAGAAACGTTTCCATTTGGACGTCCGTTTTCGGGTGGCTGGCTTCGAGCAGCCAGAAGGATGTCTGAGGACTCTCAAGAGACGTTGAACCGATTCACTTCTATCTCTTCAGGAGCCAAGCATGAAGGTGAAGTGATTTCAGGTTGGGATGGACCAACGAACCCTGAGTCAAAAGACTGATTTGCAAAGAAGTGGTCTCGGAGAGGCTGCCAACATACTGTTAGTAGAGAAACCATAGTTGCGAGGCCAGGAAGGAGCAATGAGAATCATCTTGGTCCCCTGAGACTCGAACTTGAGGAGTACTCTCTGGATTAGAGGAAGCGGTGGAAAGGGCGTAAAAGCGTTTTGTCACACCTTCAGCCTGAGCATCCTGACAGAAAATGCCAGGCCCTGGATTTCTGGAGCAGAAGAGAGGCAGTTTTGCGTTGAGTGGGGATGCAAAAGGTCCAGGTCTGGAGTCCCCACTCTTTGAACAGGGACCGAGCTATGGCTGGATCAGAGACCACTCGTGAGGGTCTGCCTCCGTTCTGCTGAGGTGATCTGCTAGGTCGTTTTGTATACCTGGCAGATAAACCAGCTTGAATCAGAGACTTGTGCTCCAAGCACCACTCCCACACCCTCATTGCTTCCCTGCAAAGGGATAAAGAAACACCGCCTTGCTTGTTGATGTAATACATCACTGCTTTGTTGTCCGTTTGAAGGAGAATGTTCTTGTGACAAGGCGTCCTTCAGAGCTCGGATTGCATAGAGGACCGCTCATCTCCAGGACATTTATGTGGAGATGAGCTTCAACTGAGTCCATACACCTTGAGTGTGGAGGAGAGACAGTGACTCCCCATCCCATTAGCGATGCGTCCTGTGGTGATGGAGATCTGATGATCCGGGGAGCAAAGGGAATCCTTCCAGGAGATTGCTCTCTTGAGACCACCAGGTGAGAGACCTGAAGGGCTCCGTCACCTTGATGGGATAAGACTGGGGTGAGAGGTCAGGGACCACTGAGTGGAGAGCATCCATTGGGTGGTTCTCATGTGCAGTCGGGCCAGAGGGACAGTGAAGAACGAGGGCACCATGAGACCCAACATACATTGCATCGAGAGAGCTGTAACCGATTGGTTCTTCCTGATGTAACGGGCCATTGAAGGATGTCGAGTCTTCTGTCCTCTGGAAGGAAGCCTTCGCTGAAGAGGTGTCTAGAAGCGTCCCTATGAAAAGGAGCCTCTGGGAGGGTTGCAGTTGAGATTTTTCAAATTCAGCAGAACTCCCATGGGCGTGAGAAGGCAGAGTCGTTTGCACGGCTTCCAAAGTCCCTTGGCCGGAAGGGCTTGCTAAGTCCAATCGTCAGGTAGGGAAACACTCGAGTCCGACTTTCCTGAGATGCACCGCGAGAACTGCACAACACTTTGTAAAACTTCTGCGCCGAGGATAGCCAAAGGGCAGGACTCTGAACTGATAATGCTGACCCAAAGCTACAAACCTGAGGAACTTATGTGGTCGGGTGGACGGGGATATGCTGGTAAGCATCCTGCATATCAAGAGGCCAGCCAGTCGTGCTGATGCAGCAAGGGTAACAGGGTACCTAGAAAATCATCTTGAATTTCTCCCTAGGGAGGAATTTGTTTAACTCCTGAGGTCTAGAATGGGCGCATCCCCAGATTTCTTTGGAACCAGAAAGTAATGGAGTAGAACCCTGTGTTTACATGAATGCTGGGGCACCAGTTCTATTGCCCTGTTGTTCAGAAGGCCCTGGATCTCCGCGGTGAGGAGGTCTGACTGAGAGGCCGACAACCTGGGTTGTAGTCTGGGAGACAATTCGGGGGTTTCCAAGAAATTGAGAGAATAACCCTCGCAGATTATCGAAAACCCATTGTCGAGTTATGGACTTCACTGGTTGTGAGGCCATCAGACAACTCCACCGGAGGAGAAAGTTCCACCTCGGGCAGAGTGGATGGAACTTGGGCCAACGACTATAAGGCAAAGCGTGGGAGCTTTAGGGCCCCTGCGCTTTCTGCCGTCTTTTGAGGTTGGGCAGGTTGGCTTTTATGGAAGCTTCCTTGCCTCTGCCTCGAAAGGACTGGCGACTATGAAACTGGCGTCTGTTTACATGCCCCGAGAGGGGCAGGCGGAGATCTGGCCAACAATGGCGATCTAGTCTTCTAGTGGCCTCAAGGCTTGCCCCTCCACCTGAGGGCCAAAAAAAGGAGCCATCAAAAGGCAGTGCCATCACCTGCTGCTGAGCATCATTCGTGAAGCCAGAAATGCGCAGCCAGGAATGGCGCCGAGTACAAATCCTGGCTGCTGAGCGAAAGCAGTGTCGAAAGCGTCCCATGGCGGCTTTGACCTGTTGGTTATTGGACTCAATACCTCTAATAGCAGTCCAGAAGAAGCTCTGACTTGGAATCCGAATCTGGAAGAGCTTCAACCATTCTTTTCATAGAGGTGCCACAGGATATACTCATACTGAAAAAATAGCCTTGATAACTGGCGCATGCACTTAGAGTGGAGGCAGCAAAGACTCTCTTACCTAATGTATCAATCTTACTGAGACTCTTTGTTAATAAATTCGAGCTGTAGTAGCAAGGAAGAGCGACCTTGTCATTCTCTGCCAGGACTACAATAGGATCCACAAAGGCTTGGGATGCCAAAATGGGACGATCCATGGGGCGTAACTGCTTTATCAATGGATTTAGCACTGAGGGAATAAGAGCAGGATTATTCAACACCATTTGAGACAGGCGTCTCGAAGGAAGAGCTGGATCGGAGGAGTCAAATCCGTGGGGATCTCCGAAGCATGAAGATACTGGAGTCTTAATATCTTCCCAGGATCGATGTCTGTAGTCTGGAGAGAAAGAGTGGATCCCAGGTTCTTCAACAGAGACTTAAAGGACAGGTCCTCGACCACAGGCTCTGTAGCGAAAGATCCTGTTTCCTCCACTTCATCACCCAACTTGAAGGTCTGGGTCAGGCTCAACATCATCTCCTGATGGTCCAGAAAGGACTGTTTGGACAGGAAAGGAGTGAAAATTAGGAGAGGAGGAAATAGCAGAAAACAAGGAGAGTCCCAAGGGCTGCAGTGGCAAGGGCAGCCAAAGCAGGCCTGAAAGGCGGCACACCGAGGCGCACGGCGCGAGCCTGTGACCCTGGCGCCCAGTGGCGCCACGGGCGAATGTCATACAGCGCCACGCCACGGCCGCCAGACAGCCTTGTGATTAGGCGCCGTGGTGGCGCCGCCTTATCAATAGCACCACCGGTAGCGCGAGACCCAGGCGCTTGGCAGGCAACGCCGCAAGACAGCGGCACGGCAGCGCCCGACAAGCCCAGCAGACCCTGCGGAAGGTGCGGAAGAGCCCCAGGAACCGGAAAGCTAGAAGGAAAAAAAACAGGAGATAAGGGCATCGGTGGGGCCCCTGCGCAGCCATGTGAGGGGAAACACCTAAGCAGTGGCTGGCACCGAAGGCGTCCACTTGTGACTGGAAGGGTCAACCGCCCCACCTGATCGCCGGGAGGGGCCCGGGGGCTCCGAGGCAACCAGGCCAGGCAGAAGAACCAGCCTCCGAGCCCATTGCTCCACAGCGGCCCCACAGTAGAGCGCTGCTCATCAGAGTCCCTACCTGCCGGCGGGAGGGGCTCCGATGTCGGGGCGGCGATTGCAAGTGGCGACTCGAAGAGGACCGGCAATGGCGATAACCCGGCGTGACGGCGCAGACGCACAGGCGACCTCAGTGATGCCTTCTCTTTTTGGCCCTGGGCGAAGAAGAGCTCGAGCGAAGCAGTGCCGAGAATGCGACCGTTTATTTTATGCGGCGGGGACCACCCCATCCCCAGGCATCGGACTGACCATTGTCGGAACCCCACTGAGAAGGAGGCGACGGACCCAGCCCGGCCTGACTGAACAGCTTTCATCACGAAGTCTCCCTACCGTCCACACCTGACCTGCTCATGGGCGCTCACCCACCGTCCAATGGGCCGGCATCTTCTTCAAGTAATTGAAAATTAGAAAATAGAATAAAATTAGCGATACTACTTATCGTGATAAGTTACAAAAAAACAAACTGAAAACTATCGCTAGTTTGAAGTTTGACTCCTGACAAAGCCGGCGACGTCGTCACTGATGCACTCGACGGCGGAAAAAAAGGAACTGAAGGCGTTTGGAGGGTCGTCGCTGAGATGGTCATTACCCGCTCGAGCCGCTGCTCGCGGGCGCTGCAGTCTCATGCGCCTGCCTCTCGCCAACCTCCAGCAAAAAGTTTGCTCCCGATGGGTCTTAGTGCCTCCGGCGCTAATCCCACTAGTGTGAATGAGTGGTGGAGACTTATGTCCAGGAAGATCAGTGCTGCATAAGAGTTACTAGTTTCAATCTGAGCAACCAAAGGGGGAGTTTTGAGAGTACATTTCTAGCAGATCTTCTCTGGGGCAACCTCACCGCTGGTTTACTTACTGTGGCTACAAAACCCACCTCCTTAACTACCTCTTCCTCAAAACAAACAGGGGGGAAACTCTGAAAGGCTAGGAAGAACCTTGTTATCCTTTCAACCCATCCCCATCTGAAGATGATCCCAGCATACCCCCCTACCTCCCGAAAATAGCTTTTCCTTATCAAACCCTTATCCAAACCCTTATCTTTTAACCCTTCTTCTGAATCAGTTGTCTTTTAGCTGGAGGAAATTTAGTCTGTAGTAGTAGCCTGGGTGGGAATGTCTACAATGTGAGGAAGCTTTAGCCATAGTGTCTTGTGCTTTCTGTGAAAACCTCGAATTAGAACATAGTGCTGTCTTTGAGCAGCCCATGGACACATTTTAAATGTATGACCTTTAGCTTCACATAAATCACAACTTGCTTGGTTATTGCAAAACATAGTCAAATGCCCTATCTCTCCACAGTTGTCACAGCGCGGTTGATCACAAACACTTGAAAGATGTGATCTAGCACCACATTTGTAGCATGCACGAGGCTGTCCACTATAAAAACACACCCCTCTATCTTTCCCCAAAAGAAAAGAATTAGGTATATGCTCAATCCCTGCGTCTGACTGTCTTAGTTTAATTTTATACTTCCATCCACCAGTCCAAAAACCTTCTATATCCAAGATAGGCTCTGGCTCGCTTAATACCTCACATTTTTTCTTTAACCAGAATGTTATATCCTCTACCCAGACCCCCTCGTTCTGAAACATAATTGTGACCAATTTAAGTAGGGGTTTGGATAGGGGAATAACAATAACGGGCGTCCAAATAGGTGAAAACTTAACTTGGTTGTACCTAACCCAAAACAGATCTAAAGCATGTTGAGAACGAAAACTGATGTCATAATTGTCTTCCCCTGAAATATTTATGAAAGCATAAACATCCTGCGGTGTAAACTTTAAAGAGTCTTTTAATAAGGTCTTGCCCACATAATACCTATCAGGCCTCACTTCCAACCCTCCTTTATATCTCAGTCTTACAGCATTACGCCTTGGAGCTGCTTCCCTATGGGAGTTTGAAAATAGTTCGGACATCAAAGGTTTCTGAGCAGAAGAAGTGGGGGGCTGTACATTAACCTCATTTGAATCCTTCTGCATAGGTTCCTGCTGTTGCAATAATGAAGCAGAATGATTGTTCAGGCTGGAAGGACCAGAAGGAGGATGTAAAATCTCTTTCTCTATTTTATTGTTCATCTCACACTCTAACCCTTTCTGCTGTTGACCAACTGGAAACCATTCTGGAGAATGCTGCGATAAGGTTGAGTTCAAATCCCATGCAGGGTCAGGCTTCCATTCACCTGAGTCTGTTTGTTTCCACCCAGCATCACATAAAGCTTTTTGTGGTGACCAAGTAACATGTGTTCCTCCTTTTTGTACCTGAGGGGAAACTGTCATTTGAATATTTGAATTTAACTCTTCTTTTTTTTTAATTTTTTTATTTGTGAAAAAAAATTCAGTAACCCCCCGTTGTGAACCTGTGGACAATTGATAAGTTACTGCTGGGACAGATAAAAGTTTCTCCTTGTTCTGGTGTTTTAAGACAAAACCAGTCATTTTGTTTAGATGTGTTTCCTCATTTTCTCCAAAGGGGGAAAACAAAACTGACTTGTTACACAGGTTGCCAGATTTCCCAACTTTGCGTTTTGTATCCTCTGTAATTGAACTAGGCTGTAGGCATCATGCTATTATCCACGTAAAACACTGCCAGCCTGTGTCTGATTTAAAGCCGCATTCTGCTTTTTGACGCTACAGCTCAAGCTCTGCTGAACTTTATTCTCTTCCACCGGCTAAAGCAAACCCGCGCTCAGCCTTAGAGCTATCAGTGCGTACCGCACTGCTGTCATTACCACACCTGCCATCATTAAAAAGCTCAACGCACTTCTGCGGAGCTTCAAAAGACCGGGAACAAGTCTGTTTTTTATAATCTAAAGGATTCGTTTCCCCAGCACAAACTGTATCTTCGGAAATAATGTTAGACACAGGCACAGTACTTTCAAGACCTATAAGCTCTTCGTTTTGAGCCGACATCCTGTAATCCTTTTGCCGCGTTTTCTCCATTTGAATTTCTCTGTCAGCTGAAACATCGCGCTCCTCAGGCACTTTTAAAAAATTAAACTCTTCTTTATTTTTAGAAAATGAAACAATTCCAGAGTCTCCACGAATAGGAGCGCTATCCTGCATGCTGGCAAGAACTTTTTTATTCCCAGACTCAGGTTCAAATCTCACCGACTCCATTTCAGTTTGTAATGAAACAGTAAAGTGACCACCTTCCTCTTTTTTATAATCCACCACAGCTTGTTCCCACTCCACAAAAGCATCTCGAAAATCTGCATCCGAATCTCTCTCAGCCATATCCACGGCTGAAACCTCTACCAAGCCTGGAGTAAGAGTTGAGGCTGGCTCTCCTACTCCACTAGCTTCCTCCACCTTCCTTGGTTCACTTGGAGCAGCCATCTTGGAAATGGCCTGTCCCCCTACTGGCAGCAACTCAGCCTCCAAGCAGGGGAATTTCCCCGGTGTCCTGGCCAAATTTCCCTCATTCACTAAAAATACCACCAACAGCTTAATCTGGTTCAAATTCAATTACTTACCATCTGTATCCCCTCCCCCGGTCATCCCTAAAAAGGGACTTCTAGGCCCAGTGGGCTTACCGGGTCAACAAAATTCAACAAACAAACAAACTTCATGGCGTAGGTGGACCTGGTGGAAGGCTTTCTGGCCTCTACCAAGATGTCCATTATGAGGGGAGAAACTCCGAAGTGGGCTTTTGCTACAACTGCAGGAGCCACGCATGTAAATGAAGGGATTTGAGACCTAGATGAACAAGGGTCCCCTGATCCTGGGTCAACAATTGTTGAAACAGAGGAAGAGGAAGTGGAAGTTCCTCTCAAAACTGTTGCAGAAGAGAGAACCAAACTTGCCTGGGCCAGAAGGGAGCGATAAAAATCACTTGAGCTCCCTCCAATCTGAGTTTGTGCAGGACCCTCGGATATAAGGGGAGTAGGAGGGAAGGCATAAACAAATCTGTCCCTCCAAGCGAGAGACAGAGCGTCCCGCCAAAAAATGTATCGCCCTGGAGCGAACGAGCAGAAGGCGGGAAGTTTTGTGTTTTGGAAAGAAGCGAAGAGGTCTATCTGAGGTGTTCCCCATCGCTGAAAGATATCATTTATGACTTCTTGATCCAATTCCCACTCATGGGACCTGGCTGAGGACCGACTGAGTTGGTCCACCAGTGTGTATTCCACTCCCAGAACGTGAACCGCAGTCAAGTGAAGTTGGTGCTAGGTTGCCCAAAGTCAGACTCTCATTGCTTCCCAGTACAGAGGGTAGGAATGTGTTCCTCCTTGCTTGTTGAGATACCAGACTTCGCACTTGTTGTCTGAATGTATGAGGAGATGACCAGGAAAGATTAGGGAGTGTAGAGCCTGAAAAGCATAAAGGACTGCTCTCAGTTCGAGCAAGTTTATGTGCAGGTTTTGTTTGAACTTGGACCAGCTGCCCTGAGTCCTGTGAGACCCTAGATGGGCTCCTCAGCCTTCTCCTGACGCATCTTTCGTCAACGTCTGGGAGGGGGGTTCGATACTGAAGTGAACTCCCAGGCATAGGTTCTGCTGCACCATCCACCACTGTAAGTCCCTGATCATGGGATTGGAAACTAGTACCTCTTGTTCTAGATTGACCAGGGTCTGGTCCCATTGGGACCGAAGCATCCATTAAGAGATCCTCATATGGAGCCGAGAGAGTGGGACTGTCGGAATGGCAGCTGCCATTAGCCCGAGGAGGCGAAGGAATGCCCTGTCTCTGACCCTCCTGCGACTGGACAGAAGATGGACATGAGTCTGAAGGGTGTCTACCCTGTCCGGAGGCAAAAAGGCTTTGCCGATGGTCGTGTCCAGAATCACCCCTATAAATTGGAGGCATTGGAAGGGACCAAATGGGACTTTGCCTGGTTGATGGTGATAAACAGGCGAGTAAAAACCTGCAGGGTAAGGGAAAGGGAGTGCAGGAGTTCCTCCCTGGATGGGGCCACCAGGAGCCAATCGTCCAGGTATGGGTATGCCTGAACTCCCTGGGTATGCAGGTGGGCCGCTACCACGTACAGGCATTTGGTAAATACTCAGGGGGCAGAGGATAGACCAAATGGGAGGGCCTTGAATTGGTAGTTGTCCCCCGGAAAGCAAAAATGAAGAAATTTGCGGTGGGAAGGGCATATAGGGATATGCATGTAGGCATCTTGCATTTCCAGAGCGCATAGCCACTGTCCCTGCCGAAGAAGTGGTAGAAAGCTCTGCAAAGAGAGCATTCTGAAGCATTTGTACTCCATGAACATGTTCAGGGAGCTGAGGTCTACGATAGGCCTCACATCTTCCGTCTTCTTTGGAACTAGGAAGAAATGGGAATAGTAACCTGTCCCCCAAAGATGGTTGGGGACTGGTTCTATCATCACCTTCGACAGAAGTGAGATGATTTCCTCTAATACCAGAGGAAGATGTTGCAGGGAGTAAGATGACTAGGGGGTGGTTTTCGGGGTGGTCTCTGTAGAAACTCTATCGAGTGTCCTGCTGATATCACTGGAGCATCCAAGCAACTGAAGTTATCCTCTCCCAACCCAGCAGACGGAAGGAGAATCTCCCTCCTACCAGTTCCTCTGGATCCTTCAGAGGCAATGGGAGAGGTAGGGAGTCAGGAGGTGTGGGGCAGTGCAGCAGCCGAGGCTCTTGCAGTTTTTTTACTTGGAGGGAGTCTTGGTTGCTGGAGGGGCCTGACATTTGTTGGCCCGTTTGCCCTGTGGTTTTTGCCTTTGTCAGTTTTGTCTACGAAAAGGACGCCACTGCCCTTGAGGGGGCCTGTACATAGAGTTGACAGACTTGAGTGCAGTGCCCTTCTCCTGCAGTTCAGTAATGATGTCCTTGACATCACCCCCAAACGGCACCGAACCCCTGAAGGGAGCATTCTGGATAGCGGATTGCACTTCAGGGACCAAGCCTGACATGCGGCGCCAGACATGATGCCGTAGGCCTACGACGAAAGCCAAACTCCTTCCAGCTGTGTCCACTGCATCGTAAGTGGCACGAAGCATGTGCCGACAGGCCGAATGAGCAGAACGGACAATATCCACCACTTCCTGCTTAGTCTGAGACTCAGGAAGGGAGTCCAATTTAGATTCCACCTGACTAATGATGGTCTTCTGGAAATCCCCCGTATGTGCCACATAGTTCAGGGCCCTAATACCCAGGGTAGAAGAGGAATAGATCTTCTTCCCGTATTGGTCCACAAGCTGGGATTTGTTAACAGGCGGAGACGAGCTGAGGTCTTTGGGATTTGTGGAGCAGCCGTGAGCGGCGCTGATAACAACCGAGTCCGCCTTGGGGTGGAGGTTAAGGAAATCTACACCCTCAGGAGCCTGATACAGCCTGTCCGGCTTCCTCAGAAGGGGGGCTAATGCAGAAGGTTGTTTCCAAATGGTGGAAACAAGATCCGCGTGAGGCTCTATCCAGGGTGGAATCAGCGTAAGAGCGGTCTCAGGCAGATCCAGATGAGTAGCAAGTTTCTTACACTGTGGGTCTGGCTCCAGTGATTGCCACTGATGGACTTCCTGTATTTTCCTCAATAACTCCAGAAATGAGGGATCCTCCAGAGGAGTCGTCGGAGGGGTCCTTGGCCTAGGGCGATCTGGAGTTTGTGGCTCATCTTCGGGATCAGAGCATCCTGTCTCTGAGTCTGAGTCAGACGTATCTGATGATGAGGAGGAAGACTCCTCCCTACGAGGGGGAGGAACGGCCCCTTTGGGGAGTTCCCTGGGGCGCGTATCCTCCCCTTCTCTGGTGCCACAGGGCTCTCCTCTGGTATCGGGAAGTGGGAAGGGAGTCTTCCATCTCCGACGTAGGGGATCCTGTACAGGGTATGGCATCAGTAGACGACTTTCGACCTCACGAGTGAGCTGAGCATTGGCCACAGCCCACCAGGAGGCCAGTATCTCCTTCCGATCTGCCGGCGGCTGGGGAGTGGGCAGCGGAGGTGGAGGAGAGGGGGATACGGATATTGAGGATAACCGAAGGAGTATCCATAACCTGATGGCAGGTAGCCTGGCATTGGGTATTGGAGCACTGGATACTGCACCGTCGGGTACTGAGGCGCCGGATACTGCGGAGTTGGGTACTGTGGCACCAAATATTGTGGTGTCAGATACCCGGGTGCCAGGGGCTCTGATGGAGCAGAGGGGTCTGGCAGAGGCCCAGCTGGCAGGCCAGGTGGTGGTAATGCTGGCCCTGCGCGCGTCGGGCCCAGTGTGGGTACACCTTCAACAGGGTCTGAAGAACCTGACAGTAAGGGGATGCCAGATAGCGTCGGATATGCCAGCGTCGGGACCAGTGTCTGAGGGTTCTGCGTTAGGGTATCAGGTCCCAAAGGAGGGTTCCCTGACGGCAGCATCTCAGTATCCCTTGTGACGACCAGGGAAGGAGGATTATAATCCTTGGGGGTCAGCTGAGGAGACTCGTGGACCTCAGAAGGCAACTTAGCATGTTGCGGAGAGCCTGGGGCATTGGACTGATCCGTAAGGTCCAGTGCAGGCTTCCTGGTCGGGCAGGGCATCAGTGGAATTGGCGTCTGACTTATCGGCTGAATCCGGGTAGGCGTCGGAGGAGCTGACGTCCAACTTATCACACTCCCTGCCCGAGGAAGACTGCACTGGAGATGCGGCCTTGTCGGGCGTAGTCTTGGCTGGGCGCTCCCCCACAGGGGCAAGCGGCTTAGCAGCCCTGTCCAAGCGCGTGTCGGTGGGACCGACATCTGACTTACTGGACCTGCTTTGACTTGAAGGCCGCATGGTAGAAGCGGCCTTCATAGAAGTGGAGGCCTCCTTTGCCCCAGAGGCTCCCGAAGGGTGTGAGCCAGACAGGAGGGGCAATGCCTTCATGGTAACCACCAAGATGGCTGTCGTGGAGCGATCCCCCAGAGGGGATGTTACCTTAAGTGCCGCAACTCCGTCCAGAGTCACAGCTGCTGTGGAAGCCGGTTCCAGCTCCCAGTGCTTCTCCTCGTCACGTTTTTTTCTTGTGACCTTCGGGGGAAGTGGACACCTGCCTGAGTTTCCTTAGCTCCTTCTCCATGGAGGCCATTTTCTTCTTCAAGGTAGGGGCTTCCAGGGACTGCTGCCTTCTTTTGCGGGTAGTGGAGTTAAATTTCTGGCACTGCTGGCACTTCTCCATGGGGTGGTCTGGGCCCAGACAGAAGAGACACAAGGAGTGTTCTTCCTTGTGTGGAAGTTAGGAAACCACATGAGTTGCACTTATTCTTTTGTAATTCGAAGGGCGTCAGGGATGACATACACAGCGAATCAAAGATAAAGGCTTAAAGACAGAGAAAAAAGGTCAAACGTTTGAAGACTTAAGGACTGACGAATGACTGATGAAGCGTTGTTCAACCGTGAGGAACTTTCAGATGCTGACGGCGGGAAAGAACTGGAAGGCGGGCAAGGAGGACCGCTCCTTTATACTGACGTTGTATGATGCTGGTCACCTGACATGGAGGCGGTCCCCCGCTATAGACTGCTAGCTAGAAATATTTCCGTGGGGTCCTGACACCTGGCAGGTCAGTCCTATATGTGAATACCTACTGCAAGAGCCCTCTCAAAGTAAAATAGTGCAAAGTAATGCACCTGGGAAACAAAACCCCAGAGGAAGAGTACACAATGGGGGGAGGCACTAACAACAATAACGGGAAGGGACCTCGGGGTAGTCATATCAGATGATCTTAAGATAGGCAAACAATGTGAGAAGGCAGAAAGGAGGGCTGGAGGGATACTAGGATGCATAGGATGAGGCATCACCAGTAGAAAACAGGAAGTTGTTATCCCTCTGTACAGACAGTTGGTGAGACCCCATTTGGAGTACTGCATGCTGTTCTGGAGTCCCCATCTCTGCAAGCACATAGACAGAATGGAGGCAGTCCAGAGGAGGGCAACGAAAAATGGTGCAGGGTCTGCAACAGAAGCCATATGAGGAGAGACTGAAAGAGTTTAACATGGATACCTTTGAGGAAAGGGGGGGGCATGATAGAGACTTTCAAGTATCTCAAGGGAATCAACAAAGTCCAAGACGGGGGCATCTTTGAGAGAAAGAGATGTGCAAGAACAAGGGGGCACAGTCTGAAGATAGAGGGGGATGGCTCAGGGGCAACGTCAAAAAATATTTTTCACGAAGAGGGTGGTGGACTGGTGGAACCACCTTCCTGAGGAGGTCATGGGGTCAAAAACAGTGGGGGGAATTGAAGAATGCATGGGACAGACATAAGGCAATTATAGTGAAGGGTAGGAGGAGGTAGGCTGTTGGCTAACTAGATTCTGCAGCTTATCTAATACGTAGGGAATGGGCAGACTAGGTGGGCCAAGCGGTCCTTATCTGCCGTCAAAGTCTATGTTTCTATGTTTCTTAGTGGAGGGTTTCCTGTACCCTCTCAGAATGTCTAACACTGCTTCAAAGAGGTGTAAATTAGTATATTCTAGGTTCTCAAGAGCCAAGCTTTGAGATTGAGAGACCTGTGGTTCGAGTACAGCAACGTTCCCTGGTTGGAGGTAAGCAGGTTGTGCCTATGAGGGAGGTGTATTGGCTTGGCTACAGACATGGACAGCAGAGATTACCATGGCTGCATGGCCCAGTCTGGAGCTATCAAGATTAGAGATGCTGAGTGGGATCTGAGCTTGAGCAGTATCCTGAATACCAAGGGAAAGGGAGGAAAAGCATACAGGTGCCTCCCTGACCAATCCAGGGCTAGGGCATCCAGAGGTAGTGTACCCTGATCTGGAGGTCTGCTGCAATACTGTGGCAGGTGGTGGTTCTGGTGGGACGTAAACAAGTATTATCTCCGGAGTGCCCCACCTCTTGAAGATCACTTGCACCAAGTATTTACCTGTTCAGGGTCCATTTGTAATGGGCCTGGTTGATTCGACTTAAGGCATCCGCCAGGATACTGTCTTTTCCTGGCAGATGGATTGCCTGCAGGGATACTCCCAAACAGTAAGCCAAGATCTAGATTTTCATGGCCTCTGTGCAGAGATCTGACATGCTGCCTCCTTGTTTGTTTAGGTAGTACATTGCGGTGGTGTTATCTGTACCACCTTCCCTTGCACCAATGCTGAAAAAGCTTTTAGTGCCAGAACACAGCTCTGGGTTCTAGCAAGTTGATGTGCTGAAGGGACTCTGCAGCTGACCAGGTGCCCTGGGTCGTGTGATCCCCTAGATGGGCACCCCAACCCAGGAGGGATGCATCTGTTGTGAGAACAACTGAGGGAGACTCTCTCTGAAAAGGAACCCCTTCTTTTAGGTTGGGTTCCTCCTTCCACCACTGAAGTGCTTGTAACAAAGTCCTTGTTACTGGAATGGGCTTTAAAAGAGGGTCTTTTCTTTGACTCCAATGAGCCCTGAGGTGGAACAGGATGTCTCTCATTTGGAACCTGGAGTCCAAGATAGTGCCTGTGGCTGCAGCCATATGGCCCAGTAGCTGCAGAAACTGCCTTGCAGTTTTGTGTTTGTGCAAGCTGAATGAATTTGCAATCAGCTGAAGATTTCTGACTGTCCAGAGGCAGGTAGGCCCTGCCTTGCAGGGTATTGATCTCTGACCCTATGAACTGCAGGATTTGTGCAGGAATGAGGACTGATTTTTTTGTAAATGATCAGGAACCCCAAAGACTCCAGGAGCCCTTGGGCGATCTGTAGATATTGTCTGACTAGATTTAGTGATTTCCCTACCACCAGTCAGTTATCTAGATATGGGAATACTGTGACCCCCTGCCTTTGAAGGTGTGCCACAACTGCCGACAGGCACTTTGTGAACACCCTTGGGGCCGAAGAAAGGCCAAAAGGCAGGGTTGAAAATGGGTAATGGCCTGGAGTCTGAACCTGAGATATTTTCTGTAGGACTCCCTTATGGGGATGTGGAAATAGACGTCTTTTAAGTCCAGTGATGCCAACAAATCTCCTTTTTGGAGTGTTGGCAGAATCAGTGCCAAAGTTACCATTTTGAACTTTGTTTTTTTTTTTAGATGCTTGTTTAGATCTCTGAGGTCCAATACAGGCCACCACTCCCCACTTTTCTTTGTGATGAGAAAGTACCTGGAATAGAAATCCCTTCCTCTTAGGGGGGTTGGGATAGGTTCTACTGCCTTTAGCAGTAGCAGGTTTCGAACCTCTGCCTCTAGCAGTTTCTTTTCTGCTAAGGAGGGTGAACTGAAAACCCTGTTTTTTTGAGGAGGAAGGGATTTGAAGTCCAGAGACAAACCTTGACCCACCACCTGCAGGACCCACTTGTTTGTGGTGATGTTTAACCAAGCCTGGAGGAAGTGGGACAGCCTGCCTCCAACTGGGAGGGAGGAGGCAGCCTGTGCCTCAGGGTGTCTGTTTTGCTTAGGGCTGAGGCTGGGTCTGTGACCCTCGCCTAGAACCCCTTCTACCCTGCCCCTGAAGTACTCCTGTTGTGAATACTGCTGGTACTGGGGTGTGGCCACTGGCTGGAAAAAGGGCCTGGTGTGGAAGGACCTGCCCCGCCCCCCCCTTCCATAAGGCCTGGTGGATGGTGAAGCCTTCTCTTTATTAGAGTTGCTTCTATATGTGGCCATGTACTTATCCACCTTTTTCATGTATGACACTATTGATTCCCCAAATAGAGCATTTCCCTCTAGGGGGAAATCAAGAGCCTTTGACTGGGTATCTTGAGTGAGATTTGTGGCCCTTAGCCAGGCAAATCTCCTCTGGGCTACCTTGTTTGCCATCCATCTGGCTGCAATGTCATTTGCATCAGCAGCCATTTGGAATTGGTATTTAGCTGCCTCTAGCACAAACCTAGCCATTTCAGCTAGGTCATCAGACAGGGGTGAGGGAGCTTTCTGAGACATGGCCAAAACCGACTGCCACAAGGACTTCTGATACTGGGCACTGTAGGCCTGAAAATGTGCGTGTCGTATGGCTAAGGAAGCTGACAGGTACCCCTTCTTAGCCATACTGTCTATTTTTCTAGAGTCCTTGTCTGCTGGATGAGATGCCAGAATGACCCTAGCCTTATCACAGACAGCTTGCTGAACAACCCTCTGATGATCTAGGTGGGAAAAGAGGAACTCTGCCCCTTCCCTCTCCATCTGATATTTTTTGTCCATCCTCTTGTCGGGGGGGGGGTGGAATTAGGGGTTTGAAGCAGCTTAAGAGCATCCTTTTTGAAAAATCTATTTACAGGAAGGAGGAGAGCTCTGGTGGGGGTTAGCACAATCATTTCTAAACACTCTATCTCCTCTTTCATCCTCAGTGTCCTCTCTTGTGGTGATGTTCGAAGCATCAGCCATTTTTCTCTCAAAAGTGAAATGTGAGGAGTGGGCTGTCCCACAGGTGCTGGGGCAGGTGGCTGCTAATCAATAGGCACTAAGCCTTGTAATGCCTAAAGTACCTTAAAAGCCTGGTCAATTACTTGAGGTGAATACATAATGGAGGCAGGCACAGAAGTCCTTTTAGGATTTGAGGGTTCTGTGTGTTTTAATTTCCTTGATTTTTTTGAGGGAACCAGGGAGTAGGCCGATTCAGTAGCCCTCTTGGTGCCTTTGTCACCCATCTCAGGGGTAGAGGCAACAGCAGATGTGGTTTCACCCACATTAACAAGGGGTATCGGCTAGTCAGAGCCAGAGGGACCCCGGGAGTAAGAAGTTTCTTTTTCAGCCATTCCAGGCATTTTTCTATAGTTTTCTCAGGGAATGTTTTACAAATATCACATTCCTCTTTCAGATGCTCATATCCAAGACACAAACTGTGTTTATCTGCCTTGGCAAAAACTTCCCATCGTGTACAATTTTTAAAACTGGGTTCATTGGTCTTTTTCTTCATTTTTTCTGACATTTTACAGAGAGAAAAGTTAACCGTTAAGTCAGATGAATTTTTTTAAAATAAAACTTAGCAGTTGCGGTCGGTTATGGAACCGATAGGAACCGGAGGAACTGGACTGAAGGGAAAAAGGTGAACCGAGATTAGCGTTTCAGTAACCGATATAAGCGGTTACAAAAAAGGAAAATGACGTACCTACCGTAATTCTTGATCTTCTTGGACGAGTCTCCACCACTCATTCACACTAGTGGGATTAGCGCGGAGGCACTAAGACCGCTCGAACAAACTTTTGCTGGAGGGTGCATTGCCGAAGCGGCACCAGCGAGACGATTACGCGAGCAGCGGCTCGAGCAATAATGACCATCTCGGCGACGACCCTCCAACCGCCTCAGTACCTTTTTACCAAGGAGGTGCAGCGCAACTAACGTAAAGAGTAAACCCAACATTAAAAAACGGACATAAGATAGTCCGTATGACCCGTGTAAGAAGGGTCAGTAAAGAAGTCCTCACGGCCTAAAGATTTGAGGGAGTGAAGACCAATACAGCGGTGAGCTCGGGGATGGAGGGGGGGGTGTAGAATGAGTAGTGGGAGACTCGTCCAAGAAGATCAAGAATTACGGTAGGTAAGTAATTTTCCTATCTCCTGGACATAAGTCTCCCACCACTCATTCACACTAGTGGAGAGTACCAAGCTGATAATCCCCCAAAAGAGCGGCAGGAGAGCCAGAGCTCACGGCGTCTAAGATAGAAGCCCATTAGGATAGTTCTGCGCGATGCGGAATATCGCCTAGCATGAACATCAGTGCATGAGTTGAAGGTATGCACTGAGCTCCAGGTGGGCGTTGCATATATCTGCAATTGGAACATTGTGAATTTCCGCTAGGGATGCCGCTGATCGCCTCTAGTAGAGTGAGCGTACACTCTACCTTCTAATTTAACTTGAGCCATGGAATAGCAATGACGAAGGCATGCCACTAACCATGAAGAGATGCATCTAATAGCGACAGGTTGACCCAGCGGTGTCGCTGAAAAAGCGAACAGTTGCTGAGTCTTGCGAACATCCTTGGTTCTATCTAAATAGAACCATAAGGCTCTCTTAACATCCAAGGAATGAAGAGCTCGTTCCCCTTCATTTTGGAAATTAGGAAAGAAGCGGAAGTACCAGAGGTTGGTTTAGATGGAATTCTGACACAACCTTGGGAAGAAATTTAGGATGAGTACGGAGAACTACCTTGTCTTTATGGAATACAGTATACGGAGGGTCCGTAACCAGGGCATGTATCTCAGAGACCCCATGGGCTGAGGTAATGGCCACCAGGAAGGCAGTCTTCCAGGTAAGAAATTTTAGCTCACAGGTAGCTAAGGGTTCTAAAGGCTTCCAGTGAGCATGTCCAGCACCAGGTTAATGTCCCAGGCTGCAACTGGACGCTTAACAGGGGGTCTGGTATGGAGAATCCCCTTAAGAAATCTCTTCACCATAGGTAACTGAGCCAGAGTTAAGGAAGAAACCAGCTCATGGAACGCTGAGATGGCACTAAGGTGAACTTTAACTGTGGAGTACTGAAGACCTAAGTTTGACAGGTCCAAAAGATATTCCAGAACCTTGCCAGGAGGACAGGAAAAGGGATTCCAAGAGGATTTTGCACACCAGAGAGAAAAACGTTTCCATTTGGAAGCGTACGTTTTTCGGGTGGCTGGCTTCGAGCAGCCAGAAGGATGTCTGAGACTCTCACGAGAGACGTTGAACCGATTCACTTCTATCTCTTCAGGAGCCAAGCATGAAGGTGAAGTGATTTCAGGTTGGATGGACCAACGAACCTTGAGTCAAAAGACTGATTTGCAAAGGAAGTGGTCTCGAGAGGCTGCCAACATACTGTTGAGTAGAGGAAACCATAGTTGCCGGGCCAGGAAGGAGCAATGAGAATCATCTTGGTCCCCTGAGACTCGAACTTGAGGAGTACTCTCTGGATTAGAGAAGCGGTGGAAAGGCGTAAAAGCGTTTTGTCCACCATGGCCTGAGCGCATCCTGACAGAAAATGCCAGGCCCTGGTTTCTGGAGCAGAAGAGAGCAGTTTGCGTTGAGTGGGGATGCAAAAGGTCCAGGTCTGGAGTCCCCACTCTTTGAACGGGGACGAGCTACGGCTGGATCGAGACCACTCGTGAGGTCTGCCTCCGTTCTGCTGAGGTGATCTGCTAAGTGGTCGTTTGTATACCCGGCAGATAAACCGCTTGAATCAGAGACTTGTGCTCCAAGCACCACTCCCACACCCTCATTGCTTCCTGCAAAGGGATAAGAATAAAGCACCGCCTTGCTTGTTGATGTAATACATCACTGCTTTGTTGTCCATTTGAAGGAGAATGTTCTTGTGACAAAGGACATCCTTCAGAGCTCGAATTGCATAAAGGACGCTCTCATCTCCAGGACATTTTATGTGGAGATGAGTTTCGAACTGAGTCCATACACCTTGAGTGTGGAGGGAGAGACAGTGAGCTCCCATCCCATGAGCGATCCCTGTGGTGATGGAGATCTGATGATCGGGGAGCAAGGGGAATCCTTCAGGAGATTGCTCTCTTGAGACCACCAGGTGAGAACCGAGAGAAAGCTCGTCACCTTGATGGGATAAGACTGGGGTGAGGGTGGGGACCACTGAGTGGAGAGCATCCATTGGGTGGTTCTCATGTGCAGTCGGGCCAGAGGGACACTGAAGACAGAGATGCGCATGAGACCCAACATCGTTGCATCGAGAGAGCTGTAACGATTGGTTCTTCCTGATGTAACAGGCCATTCGAAGGATGTCGAGTCTTCTGTCCTCTGGAAGAGAAAGCCCTCGCTGAAAGAGGTGTCCAAAGCGTCCTATAGAAAAGGAGCCTCTGGGAGGTTGCAGGTTGAGATTTTTCAAATTCAGCAGAACTCCCATGGGCGTGAGAAGGCGAGTGTTTGCAGGCGCCGAGGATAGCCCAAGGGCAGGACTCTGAACTGATAATGCTGACCCAAAGCTACAAACCTGAGGAACTTGCGGTGGAGTCGGGTGGATGAGGATATGCTGGTAAGCATCCTGCATATCCAGAGAGGCCAGCCAGTCGTGCTGATGCAGCAAGGGTAACAGGGTACCTAGAAATCATCTGAATTTTCTCCTGGGAGGAATTTGTTTAACTTTCTGAGGTCTAGAATGGGGCATCCCCAGATTTCTTTGGAACCAGAAAGTAATGGGAAGTAGAACCCTGTGTTTCGCAGAATCTGGGGGCACCAGTTCTATTGCCCTGTTGTTCAGAAAGGCCCTGGATCTCAGCGGTGAGGAGGTCTGACTGAGAGGCCGACAACCTGGGTTATCGTCTGGGAGGACAATCGAGAGTTTCAAGAAATTGAGAGAATAACCCTGCAAAATTATCCGAAGGACCCATTTGTCGAAGTTATGGACTTCCACTGGTTGTAGAAGTCACATCAGGCGACCTCCACGGAGAAAGTTCCACCTCGGGCAGAGTGGATGGAACTTGGGCCAACGACTCATAAGGTAGCACTGGGAGCTTTAGGCCCCTCAGCTTTCTGCTGCGTCTTCTTTTGAGGTTGGGCAGGTTGGCTTTTATGGAGCTTCCCTGCCTCTGCCTCGAAAGGACTGGCGACTATGAAACAGCGTCTGTTCACATGCCCCGAGAGGGGCAGGGAGGTCTGGCCAACAATGGCCGATCTGAGTCTTCTGAGTGGCCTCTAAGGCTTGCTCCACCTGAGGGCCAAAGAAAGGAGCCATCAAAGGCAGCGCCATCACCTGCTGCTGAGCATCATTAGTGAAGCCAGAAGTGCGCAGCCAGGAATGGCGCAGTACAAATCCCGGCTGCTGGCGAGAAGCAGTGTCGAGAAGCGTCCATGGCGGCTTTGACCTGTTGGTTATGGACTCAATACCTCTAATAGCGGTCAGAAGAAGCTCTGACTTGGAATCCGAATCTGGAAGAGCTTCAGCCATTCTTTTCATAGAGTGCCACAGGATATACTCATACTGGGAAAAATAGCCTTGATAACTGTGTCGCATAGCTTAGGTGGAGGCAGCAAGACTCTCTTACCTAATGTATCAATCTTACAGACTCTTTGTTAATAGGTCGAGACTGTAGTAGTTGAGGAAAAACCTTGTCATTCTCTGCCAGGACTACAATAGGATCCACAAAGGCTTGGGATGCCAAAATGGGATGATCCTTGGGAGCTGAATACTTCTTATCAATGGATTTAGCCACTGAGGAATAAGAGCAGGATTATTCCATACCATTTGAGACAGCGTCTCGAAGGAAAAGCTGGATCGGAGGAGTCAAATCCGTAGGGATCTCGAAGCATGAAGATACTGGAGTCTTAATATCTTCCCAGGATCGATGTCTGTAGTCTGGAGAAAGAGTGGATCCCAGGTTCTTCAACAGAGACTTAAAGGACAGGTCCTCGACCACAGGCTCTGTAGCAAAGAAAGATCCTGTTTCCTCACTTCATCACCCAACCGAAGGTCTGGGTCAGGCTCAACATCATCTCCTGATGGTCCAGAAAGGACTGTTTGGACAGGAAAGGAGTGAAAATTGGAGGAGAGAAATAGCAGAAAAACAGGAGAGTCCCCAAGGGCTGCGGCAGCGAGGCGCCAAAGCAGACTGAAGCTGACACCGAGGCGCGCAGGCGCCCGAAGAACGCCAGCCCACTAGCGCCCCGGCAGCGCCGCGACGACAGCAGCGCGTAAGCGCGGCCACGATGCGCGGAGCGGCGCCCCGGATGCGCCATGAGCGGCACCATGGACGATGCCGCGATCGGCGCCGCCTATCCAACGGCACCACCGGCGGCACCGCGAGACCCCGCCGCGCCGCAGATGGCGCCCAGACCAGCTGACACCGGCAACGCCGACAAGCCAACAGACCCTCTGAAGGCGGCGAAAAACCCAGGAACCTGGAAAGCTAGAAGGAAAAAAAACAGGAGATAAGGGCATCGGTGAGGCCCCCTGCGCCGCAGCCATGTGAGGGGGGGAAACACCTAAGCACGGAGTCGCTGGCACCGAAGAAGGCGCCACGCGACTAGGAAGGTCCAACCGCCCTACCTGATCGCCGGAGGGGCCCGAGGGCTCCGAGGCAACCGAGCCAGGCAGAAGAACCAACCTCCGAGCCCATTGCTCCATAAGAGCGGCCCACTGATGAAACTGCTCATCTGGAGTCCTACCTATAGGCGGGCAGGGACTCCGATGTAGAACGACGATTGCGGAAGTTGGCGACTCGAAGGAGACGGCAACCTTAGCGATAACACGGCGATGACGGCGCCCAGACATACCAGAGGGCGACCTCGAGTGATGCCTTCTCTTTTTTGACCTGTGGGCCGAAGAAGAGCTCGAGGCCGAATGGTGCCGCGACCGTTTATTTTTATGCCGGCGGGGGGACCGCCCATCCCCCCGGGCATCGGGCTGACCGTTGTCGGAACCCCGCTGAGGAGAAGGAGGCTGACCGGACCCAGCCCGGCTGACTGAACAGCTTTCATACGAAGTCTCCCTACCGTCACCTGACCTGCTCATGGTCGACTCCGTCCAATGTAGGCCGAGACTTCTTCAAGTAAAATTTAAATGTTAGAAAAATTTAACGAAAATAGAATAAAATTAAGCATACTACTTATCGTGATAAAGTTACAAAAACAAACTGAAAACTATGCTAGTTTGAAGTTTGACTCGGCTGAAGCGGCGGCGTCGTCACTGAAGCGCACTTTCGGCGGGGAAAAAAGAACTGAAGGCGGTTGGAGAGTGCGTCGCCGAGATGGTCGTACAGCTCGGGCACTTCGCTGCTCGCGGCACCGTGTCTCGCGGCGCCATCTCTCGCGCCAACCCTCCAGCAAAAAGTTTGCTCCCGATGGGTCTTAGTGCCTCCGGCGCTAATCCCACTAGTGTGAATGAGTGGTGGAGACTTATGTCCAGGAAGATCAAAGTTTTAAAAACTAAGAAACTAATGGGGGTTTTTAGTCAGAAAACCCAGACTAACTAAAAACTAACCCGGTTCACTCTTGGTTATACCGAACCGAGAAGAACCAGCAAAAACTAAGTAACTAACGCTAAACTAAGTTTAAATAACAGTAAGAAATAATTATTCGCCTTCATACCTCTCAACCTTTGGTCGCTGAAATGAGGGACATGGACACTGAAAATGACGGACAAAGAGGGACACGGACTCTGATAATGAGGGACACATCCTCAGACATGGAGATACAAGCTCAGAACACTGTGGAAACCATTGTCTTTATTTCTACAAAGTTTATTTTTTCTTTAGCATCTTAGAATATTATTAATTTCTGCTTTAAAGTCTGAATTTACAGTACAGTCCCTGTGTGTGCAGCGCACCTTTTCCACGAGGGACAAATGAGGGACAGGGCAATTTTGAGGGGTAAAATGATGGATGTCCCTCATAATGAGGTACACTTGAGAGGTATGCTCACCTTACTAATTGTGTTTCTTCTAATGGAGTCTTGCTGTATTCTGACATTATGCAGTTAGCCCCAGCACTTGAACTGCTCCAGAGAGGAAAGAGTAAACTCTATGCCAGAGCATAGAACGTTGAGCTCAAGCTAGGTTCAAACCTCTGTCTGCTGCACTCTGAAGTGTAACCATCAGATTCTTATGAGCTAATACTAACTACCCCCACTAAGTAGAAATTGTAAACATTTTTACTAGCCAAAAGGCAACCAAATATATTGGATCCCCAAAAGACTCAAGTCAAAAAAAAACAAACAGGTAGTGAACAAAACAATTATCAAATAATAAGCATAACCCACTCCCCCTGATTAAAAAAGGAGAGTGCCAAGTACACCCCTGAGGTGCAACACTGCGTCTACCATCCCACTTCATAAAACCAGGTTCTGAGAGGGGAGGCAGGGAGGGAGGTCAGAATACAGCAAGACTTCATTAGAAGAAACACAGTTATTAAGGTGAGTAGTTTTTTTCTTCAAACAACAAGAGGTCTTGCTGTATTCTGACATTATGCAGACTACCAAGCAGTACCTCCATGGAGGAGGGAATCAAACCTATTTTGGAAATAGGCTCTGCAGTACTGCTGTACCAAACCGAGCATCACTCCTAGCCTAGGTATCCAGAAAGTAATGCTTGGTGAATGTATGGACTGTTTTCCAGATGGCTGCTTTGCATATCTCTTAATAGAGGTATATCTCTGGCAGTAGCCAGAGAAGCAGCAGTACCTCTAGTCGAATGAGCCCTCAGGCCTGAGGCGGGTATTTTGCCTAGCTTTTCATAGTAGAATTGTATACAAGAGACAATCAACCTGGCAATAGTTCTCTTAGTAGCAGGTTTGCCCTTTCCCACTTCCCCATAAGTGAGGACCAAACCAGAGGGAGTCAAACCCGAGTGCCTTAGAATGCTCCATGTAGCAGCTAAGAGCCCTTTTAACATCCAAACTGCGTAATCTTCTGTCTCCTGAAGAAGAATGATCAGTGAAGAACACAGGAAGAGACATAACATAGAAACATAGAATTTGACAGCAGATAAGGACTGCTTGGCCCACCCAGTCTGCCCAACATGGATTGGTTCAAATGAAAATATGAAACCACTTTGGGTAAGAACCTCCTGTTGGTTCTGAGGACCACCTTATCTCTACGGAATGAGATAAAAAATCAGACTCCACTGACACAGTTTGCAATTCACTGATATGTCTGGCAGAGGTAATAGATACCAGAAACACAGTTTTCCAAGTCAAGTACTTAAACTCTGCTGAAGACACAGGCTCAAAGGGGGGTTGCATAAGCTGAGCAATGCAAACATTAAGGTCTCAAGCAAGAGTAGGATCCCTAAAGGGGGGGGATTAGTATGAAGCAATCTCTTGAAAAATTTACAGAAAACAGGATGAGATGCCAGTGAGGAGGGCTTACCCACTGACAGAAAAGCAGACACAGCTGACAAGTGTACTTTGAGGGTAGCTGGTCTGAGGCCTTGGCCATTAAGATGAACCATGTAGTCCAGGACTGTAGACAAATCAGCAGTATCTGGGGATATATGTTTCTTGGAACACCATATGCTGAATCTTTTCCATTTGGAGTTATTCTGGTGGCTGGCTTTCGAGAAGCTTTGAGAATCTCCAGAACCCCTTGAGACATGCAAATTTACATACTCTAACTCCTCAAGAGCCATGCCTTGAGACTGAGAAACAGAAGGTTGAGATGCCAAATCCTCCCCTGGGAGCAGGTTAACAGGTTGTGATTCCTGAGAAGAGATAGAGGAAGATGGACTGCTAGGGATAGCAACAGGGGATACCACGGCTGTCTGGCACAATCTGAAGCAATCGGGATCACTTTGCAAGATTGTGACCTTATCTTGACCAGGACCTTGAACAGAAGAGGAAAAGGAGGGAAGGCATACAGAAATGTGGCTTCCCAATCCAGAATCAGAACATCCAGAGGGACTGAACCCAAGACTCGGGGTCTGCAACAGAAGAGAGGAAGTTGGTGATTGCCAGGGGGTCCAGGGACCATTTGTGATGTCCTTGGGAAATCCTGTTCAATGCATCTACTAGCACATTGCCTTTCCCTGGAAGGTGGACTGCTATCAGAGAGGTCTGTAGAGAATAAGCCAGAGAGCATAATTTCATGACTTCTGTGCACAAGGCCGTAGACCGAGTGCCTCCCTGCGTGTTGATGTACCACATGGTGGTGGTGTTGTCTGTCCTGACCTGAACCACCTTGTTCTGTACTGATTATAAGAAGGCTTGCAGAGCCAGGTACACTGCTCTGAGCTCCAGAAGACTGATGTGGAGAAGAGACTCCTGAGTGTACCACGCTCCCTGAATTGTGAGAGCTCCCAGGTAAGCTCCCAACCCCAGGAGAGATGCATTCGTGGTAAGAACCACAAAGTGAGATTGAGTTATGAATGAGACTCCTCACCTGAGGATGCCCTGATCCTGCCACCACTGGAGAGCCTGGATCAGGGTCTGAGTCACTGGAATAAGCTTAGTTAGAGGATCTTTCTTCTAAGACCAAAAAGCCCTCAAATGAAATTTGATGTCCCTCATCTGAAATCTGGCCCCTTGGACCATTGCAGTAGAGGCTGCCATGTGGCCCAGAAGCTGAAGAAAATACCTTGCTGGTTGAGACACCGGCAGGTGGAAAGAGGGAGCCAGCTCCATAATGGCCCTTACCCTTGCCAAGGGGAGAAATGCTCTTGCTTTGACGGTATCCAGTTCTACCCCTATGAAGGTCAAGAGTTGTACTGACTCGAGAACTGACTTGGGAAGATTGAGGAGGAATCCAAGAGAAGTGAGAACTTGCTGGGTCACTTGTAAATCTGTCTTGACTTGGTCTAGAGACTGACCCACTATGAGCCAGTCATCCAGATATGGAAAAATGGAGATGTTTTTCCTCCTTAGAAAGGTCATTACTACTGCTAAGCATTTTGTGAATACCCTTGGAGCTAATGTTAAACCGAAGGGCATTGCTTTGAATTGGTAATGGCCTGAAGGCACTTCGAACCTGAGGTACTTTCTGGGGGAGCACCTGATGGGAATATGAAAGTAGACATCCTTGAGGTGTGGGGAGGCTAGCCAGTCCCCTGGCCTTATAGAGGGAAGAATTATTCCCAGAGTCACCATTTTGAACTTTGGCCTTAGTAGATGTTTGTTTAGGTATCTTAAGTCTAGGATGGGCTGCCACTCCTCTGTTTTTTTCAGGGTAAGGAAGTATCTGGAATACAGACTTTTGCCCCTGTGAATGGTAGGAACTTTCTCTATGGTTCTGAGAGCCAGCAGAGATGAAACCTCTGCCTCTAGGGCAATGGTTTCAGACATGTTTGCAGGTGGAAAAGACCTGACCCTCAGCTTTGGAAATTTTTTGAAACTGAGGGCCAGTCCCTGGCTTACTACCTCCAGGACCCACTTGTCTGAGGTAACAGACTTCCAGTCCTGGGAGTAGTAAGCCAGCCTGCCTCCTACAGGGATTGGGGAGTCAACCCGGGCTGACACATCAGGGTGTCTGCTTGGCAGGAGCCTTAGGCTGAGAGGAGGATGCAGCCCTGCTCATCCCCCTTCTGCCTCTCCCTCTGAAGAACCCCCTCTGGGAAAAAGGAGAGGAGGCCTGTGCTTGGTAGAAAGGCCTGTGAAAAGGCCTGCCCCTTGCTTGCATGCCTTTCCTTGACCTGTGCACTCCTATAGATGGTCCTGTACTCATCTATCTTTTTCATATAATTCTCTGTCTACACCCCAACAGAGAATTATTGACAACAGGGAAATCCATAGCCTTAGCCTGGGTATCCTGTGATAGGCTAGTACATCTGAGCCAAGCTAGTCTCCAAAGAGCCACAGATGTAGCCATGGCTCTTGATGACACATAATTGGAGTCCACAGCAGCATGAAATTGGATTTTTGATGCCTCAGTCCCATCAGTAGCCACCTCCTCCAACTCCTTGGCAAGCTGGGGAAGGGGAGGCCTGTTTAACCAGTTCCAGTACAGTGTCCCATCTGGACTTCTGGTACCTGACTGTGTAGGCCATGTAATTAGCCTGCCTGAGTCCCAAAGAAGATACCATGTATTGTTTCTTTGCCATGGCATCCAGCTTCCTGGAGTCTTTATCTAGGGGTGTGTGAAGCCAAGGGTATGTTAGCCTTATCACATGCTTCAGCCTGCACAACCCCAACATGGCTGCATTGCTGGTACAAGTACTCCGTACCTGAGCCTGACAACATGTACCTCTTGTCCATTCTTCTGTCCACAGAAGGTAAAGAATTTGGAGTTTTAAGCAACTTAAGTGTCTGTTTCCTAAAGGATCTGTGAAGGGGAATAGTCAACCTCTTGGACATCATCTCCACATAGTCAGGCACCTCTTGCTTCTCGACAGCTTCTTCCAAAGGGAGCTAGAGGGTTTCTGCCACTTTCCTGTAAAACATAAAGTGGGAAGGGGACTCAGACAGCCTAGGAGGGGAAACACCAGAAGGCCTGTCTGGGGAGATGTCTGGTTCTATGGGCTCATCCAGACCTTCCACATCATCATCATCATCATCATAATCATCATCCCCCTCCAAAAACCGGTTTGTAAAAATCTTCAGGGGAATAATCCTGAACCAGAGGAACCGACCAAACCAAACACCTGCTGAAAGGTGTCAGAACTGGACAGAGCGATTCTACTATGCTAATCACCCGGGCAATCTCTTTGGTGGTCGGATGACGCAGTTCTGGATCCGAACCGCCAATTTATCTTTTCTTTTTCTTTTCACCGGAACTGATCCCTCAGAATCGGTCCTCTGTTTGCTCAAGGGAGTATCGCCCAGGTCAGTGGGCACTCCCTCAGGTTTTGTCGAAACTGAACCGGGCTGGCCATCCAGGTCAGCAGACTTCTCGGCCTCCTTCTCCCTAAGCCTGCCCAATCTTTTATCCAGGGTGGCTTTAGGGAAATTTTTACAAATTTGGCAGTCTGACTCCAGGTGGTCAAAACCCAGACAGTAAACACAGTCGGTGTGGGGATCGGCCTTAGCAAAGGCCTCCCCACACTCACTGCAGTGTTGAAACCCAGTGGGCCTGGTTTTTCTCTTGGGTTTCTCAGACAAAGCCATGTTAATCCTTACCCTTTTTGTAGCAACAGCCAGGCAAGACCCCCTTATCAGTTTCTAACTGTGTTATGGGTATTTGAACAAAATGATGAAACATGTTTTGTTTTAAATGATAAGGACTGGTACCTCACACTAAATCCTGAAAAAGACAAATACATACACTAATGCAGGAACCGGTTCAGCCAAACCAGTTGAAAAGCTATTTTACAATTTCCACAAAATTTTTTCTAAGCAAGTCCACTACCTATGCATTTACTATACCACAGACAGGGATCTGAACTGAAAAACAAAGAAAAGTATCAGTAAAACTGATGCTTTTTAGACCTGACCGAACTGTGAGCGAAGGAGAAATCTCCAGAGCGACTGTTCAATTAGGCGGAGTAAAGAATCTGACAGTTACACTTCAAAGTGCAGCAGACAGAGGTTTGAACAGAGCTTGAGCTCAACGGTCTATGCTCTGGCATACAGTTAACTCTTTCCTCTCCGGAGCAGTTCAAGTGCTGGGGCTAATTGCATAATGTCAGAATACAGCAAGCCATCATGTTGTTTGAAACAATAAGTATACGGTAGCATGTAGTGTAACATTTTACTGTAGTGTAATTTTTACTTAAGTGTAACCTTTTACAATATAAACAAATGTTTTGTGATAACCTTATAATTTCACAACACTTTACATTTCACAACATTTAACATCAAATGTCCTATAATAAACTTATCAGGATGGTGTGCCTTTATTAGGATGGTATACACCTGTTAAGGAAGGTGGGCAACAGAGAAGGTTGTAGAATATTGTGTAAGAAATGTAGTAAATGCCTTTGATGTTGTGTAAGAAATGAAGTCATACCTATGTTTTGACACAAATTCACCACACCCTAAGATTAATATGTTATTTTGTTATATGATTGGCTTATAATGGGGTGTTGGTATTATTCAAGATAAGAAATCTTTATATAAACAGTGTATGTAAATTGAATGAGCAGTACCAAAGAAGAAAAGAATATACATGTATATGAACTGATGAACTCCCAAAAAAATAAATGAAGGGAAGCATTTACTCTGTATGGTTTGACTTATTTGAAGACAGAAAACACAACTCAACCTTACAATTGGTGCTGTGACTCAGATGTCTGAAGACAGTCTATACGGTTGCTAACAACATCAAACGAACTGAGAAGGAAGCCACTGCGAGAAGCGCCTTACCAAACCTGACCTGATCAATCACGTACGGAAGGGAGTCAAAAGAGGGACTCGAGCAAACAGACTGGTGTGAAGTCAGATGTGATTTGCCAGCTAGATAACTGACGTAAGTATGGACACTATATTACTTAAATTTTTAGAGACGCACCTTAAAGAAGGTCTGTATCGCTCTCCTGAAGAAAAGAAAGACGTGTACTTATGTTTATCTACTCAATGCCTAGAAAGAAATGAGAAAGTAAAGCCAGATAAAAGCAAATTAGCCAATATTTGTCACATGTATGTGCAGTATCAGTGTGAAATAATAACTAGAACCTGTCTATTAAAGAAGCAGTTACTTGACAGTGAAGAAAAGTATTTTCTAGGTGTAGTTAAGTATGTTACTGAAGCTAAAGATGGAGAATATACGTTAAATATCTCTCAGGGAGAGGTATGTGGGCTAAAGATTAAGAATAACCAATTGGAAGAAAACATAAAATTTATTAACAAACAAAGTCAAGCCCAGATTAATGAACTATCTTGGTAGTTACAACAAGCCATAGAGAGATTAGATCATGCCAACCAAGAGCATGTACAAGACATGGCATACAAAGAACAATGATTGTATACCATGCAAGCAGAGGCACAGTTGCAGTGCCAAATCTCATTAGAGCTGTGTCATCAAGTACAAAAATACAAAATGGCTCCCCTACATAAAAAGAATGTAGGAACAACCAAATGTTGTGGTTGTGAAGTAATGGAACCCTCAGAATCTAGTACGTCAGAAAGTGCCGAAGAGGAATTTCCTTGGAAGCAGAAAGCATAAATTGCACCCTTTATCACTAAAACTAAAGGAGAAGGGCTAAAGTGAAGCAAGACAGAGGAAAAAAGTGGTTAAAGAAATTAACTTGTAATAAAAAAAAGTATGAAGCAAGAGGATGAGGTCTTAGAAAGACAGATAAAGAATCTGGAGGACAAGTTAAAGGAAGATTTAACTGAAGCAGAAGAAAAATCACGCGAACAGTATATTAAAATAAAAAAGGAAGCCCTTGCAGAACATAAAAAAAATATGAGGAGGATGAGGAAGCTAGGAAACAAGCAAAAGCTGCAGAGGAAGCTGCAGAGGAACTAGAGACCCATGTAGAGTTATCACAGCGTGATCTCACTATCCAAGAATCCATGCAGTTAGTGGATCAGTTAGGCAAATGGGTGCCAGGTCAGAATCCTGTGCCCTATTGTACTAAGCTAAAAACACTAGAAAAATTTTTAATTTGACCAACAAAAATGCCCGTAAAATAGTAACGCTGTCATTTCCGGCAGTATTATTACAAAGCTTACCTGCAAAAATGATAGGAACTCAGGCACGACCAGAGGTTGACGCAAACTGGACAACCGTGGATGATATCCAAGCTGCGCTGTAATCAATGCACGGTATCTCTCATACCGACTGGAGTAAGAGCTATGAGATCATTTTACAGCCAGGAGAGTCCCCAGTTATGTTTATCAATCGTCTGTATGCAGCATACGCAACATGTGGAGGAGTGGCAGACCCAAGTAAGGACAGGGAGCCTTTCTTGAGTTTAATCAATTGACAAACAACTATAGTGCCTGCGTCAGTACGCATGTTGTGTAAACGAGCTGAAAGAGCAGCAGAAAAGGAGTATTTTCTCACAGAATGGTGGTAAATGCAACAAGATAATGGTCCTGGAAAAGGAAAGGACAAACGAAGGGTAGCCGCTATTGTCAAAACAGAAGGCAAGGGTAGGCTAACCTGCAACAACTGCAATAAAGAAGGCCACTTTAAATCTGATTGTTTGGCTAAAGGTGGTGATATGAAAGGAAAGCAGAAGCAAGTCTTAGAAAGGAGACAAGCTCAAAATCCTGGTAATAATGCTAAACCAGGTGGTAAGGCAGACTTACAAAAATGTATTGAAATGCTTAGTAATTTGATTAGTACTAAGACAGTTGCACAGTTCACCAGGAACCAAGTGTCAGTGATGAGGAAATTTGTAAAAAAGAAAGATGACGGGATGAAGCCCCCACTTTCCAAATCCTAGGTAAATTACAGGAAGATTGGGAAAGGCGTCCAACAATATCAGCAATGGTCAGGGGCTGCCATACTGTGATATTAGTTGATACTGGTGCTACTGTTAGTATAACAGATAGTGATATGCTATTAACAGCTCATGGGAAAAAACAGATTAATCTGCAAGATTTCTCAGGGGGTGTGTTAACAGCATACCTAACAAAACCAGTTTTGGTTACGGAAACAAGTGCCACAATGGATAAAATCTGTTGTACAAAGGCATGAATCAATTTGGGCTAAAAATGCTACAGAGTGTAGACGACTGTCTAACATGGAGGTCCACATCGAGGGACCAGACCCACCGCCACAAAAGCAATATGCACTTCCAAAGGAAGCACATGAAGAGATAGGAATTATTTTGAAACAGTTACAATTACAAAAGGTAATTCACTTGATCACCCCTCTCTGGCCAGTTCAAAAACAAAACGGTACTTTGAGATTGACTATAGACTATACGGTCTTGAATAAAGTAATGCCTCTAGTCACCCTAGTGGTTTCTGGACTACCGGACTTACTATCTTGGTTGTCTACCACTGCTACTATCTATACTGTGCTAGATATGTCAAATGGATTTTGGTCCATCCCAGTAAATCCAGATAGTCAGTATAAGTTTGCTTTTACCTTTCAGGATAAGCAGTAAACATTTCAGTGTTTACCACAAGCCTTTCACTCATAACCCACTTTATTTCATCAATGTTTAGCGGCAATATTATTGGGTTTTTCCATTTCAAAAGCAATAATACAATATGTTGATGATATTTTATTGCAGACTGACACATACCAAGAGTATGTTAGTTTATTGAACGAGTTGCTAACAGTATTAGGTAAAGGAGGGTTAACAATGAACCCTAGCAAAGCACAAATCGGACAGTCACAAGTTACCTTTTTGGGAATATGTATTAACTAGGAAGGAAGAACTGTAGATCCTAATAAAAATCTGGTGATACAACAACTACCAAGACCTAAGACAAAGACTGCATTACGACAGTTCTTGGGTATGGTAGGGTTTTGCAGAGATTTTATTGAAGCCTTCTTTAGTATGGCAAAACCTCTGTATAATCTACTGAAGGGAGGAAAGGAGACTGATATCCTCAGATGGGAACCAGAACATCAGATAGCTTTTCTGGCTCTAAAGCAAGCACTAATGACAGCTCCGGATCTCATTAGTCCTTCTGAATCCTCTGATTTTGTAATATAGCTACACGCAACAGATCAGGTAATCAATGCAGTACTATTACAAAAGAGAGCAGAGACTTTACGTCCTGTGGGATATTTTTCTTGTGTATTAACACCTGTGGAAGAGACATATGAAGAACGTGTAAAACACCTGTTAGCTGTATATTGGGCTATACAAGCTACAGAACATATTGTGGGGTTTAATAGAATTATCCTGCAAATGTCTCACACTCCAGTGAAATTTCTATTGGAAAAGGATGTGAGAGGTGTGTCTTCGCAGTGATTGGTTAAATGGGCTTTAGCTCTACAAGGGAAAAATATCACTGTAGAAAAATATACCTTACCTATGCCCTATGTTAGTTGAATTAGTGGCATGGGAGGGAGAGGCACATGACTGTGGAACTGTAATGGGAATTGATTTTAAACCCATATTTGCTGCAGAACCGAATACTGAAGCAAGAGATGTTTATGTAGATGGTTCTCGTTTTTGGGAGGATGGACATTTCCACACAGGATATGCCATATGGACACAGAGTACTAATCAAGAAATATTAGTATGATGCCCATCATCATTTTCTGCCCCTAGAGTGGAATTAGAGGCAGTCTGTGGAGCTATTATGGCTTACTCTCAGGAGGCTATTAATATATTCTCACACTGTGCTTTTGTGATAAATTCCTTATTGGACTTTTTGCCAATTTGGACTAAATGAGGAATGCGGACAGCATCTGGAGAACCTGTCTCATTTGCTCCCATATTACAACATATATGGGACTCAGGAGTTCAGACACCTTTGAGAATAGCAATCTGTAAAGGAAGAGCTCACCAAAAGAATCCAAAAGATATCCATGAGTTAAATAATAACTTAGTGGACAACCTGGCTCAAGTTGCAGCCAAACAAACAAACTTATGGGTAGACCCTCTAGGAGGTGACTCTACACAATTGTGGGAAATGAACGAATTTGATAAACACCATATTAAAAGGATAGCTACTGTCTCACAAGTCCCAATTGGACGTATCCAAGAGACAGATGCTTGGATAGTGCGTTGTTGGAACCAATGGAAACACACTGGCCAGTGTGCAACCAAACATGTTGCTATATGGGAAGATATGGTAGTATGGGAATGACAGCTTGGCTTTAGGAAGTGGATTCCACCCACTTCATTTAGAAAAGATTTTATCATGGATAATCATCAAACTGGAGGTCATTGTGTACGCCACAAAACTTGTAAAATGTTGGCACAAAAATATTGGTGGCCAAAAATGGGAAAAGATGTCAAGCAATGCCTGGAGGCGTGTCTCATCTGTGCACAGATGAATCCTCCAGTACCTGGTAAGAGAGTTCCATTAGGGTGTATACCTCTGGCAGACAGTCCTTGGTCCAGCTTGCAAACTGATTATGTGGGGCCCTTGCCTACTGCAAAAGGGGGTTCCAATATTTACTAGTCATTATTGACATATTTTCCAAATGGGTAGAAGCATCACCAGGCTTATCTCGTCATAAAAGAGACGAATGGGGCTGGTTAGGCTCAGGATTAGGAATTGTTAATGGTATTGATTCTATGGTTTTAAAGGGTCATATTCGCTCTTTAAAAAGAAGTTTAAAAGAAACTGCTACTGGACCAATATCAGCTACTGTAAAATTAGCAGTTGATAATGAAACAATTGATTGGCTTGCATTAAAAGAACCCTTACAGAATTTTTGAATTATTGCAAAGTTAGTAAGACTTTTAAATATATAATTTTCTAATATGTTTAAAGACAGCTGTATAGAATTGGTTTGCTCACAATTAACTGCTGAACAAATAGGTTACCTTTAGGGATAGGTGAGACCAATGTGACTAGATTATTGGTTCATCTCACTGTCATTTTACCACCCTTAGCCATGATATAAGCATGGAATTCACCAAACCAAGATGCACAAGTGCTGCAACATGTGATTCCCATACTAGTGATAACACCTGTATGTTTTGAACCACCAAAAAATATAGTGGCAAATCAGTAATTTGGGAGTATTAATACATGACCAGATCATGAGGCTCCAAATACCAGGCGATACTATTATCACAGTACACAATGAATATGTTGTCTTACCTAAGCAACAGTGTGTACAAGAACATGAAACCTTAATATGTGGGGAAGAGACATCAACCGCCCCATGGTTTCCCGAACAATGTAAATTTGCCCTAATGTCTGCAAATGAATACAGCCAAGCTATAAGATGGAACCAATCATGGTGTGTAATCACAGGTCAACCTTGGAATGTATGGGGGTGTAGTGGCAAGACCTGGTGGGTTGCAAATTGGACCCTCAGGAAACGTCCTGCCTATAGCCAAACAAACAAATGTTACCCATATCGATGGTTCCAGTATGGCCTTGGATTTACTCACTGATTTGGCTACTCCACCTCATTTCAAACTACCCGAAATTAATAAAATGACACTTGGTGCCTTGTTATATCGTCAACAAACAAAAGGACTTATTCTGGCACAAAAGGCCTCTGCTAAAGAGGTAAAAGAAACAGTCATCATATATCCCCATTATATCCTGGTGGGATTGGGGCTCGGCTGTTTTGGATACTAGTCCAACCCTAGTAGTGGTGGGTTGCGGTATTGCAGTAATATGTGTTCGTATTACTGTACAATTGTTATTGTATCATAAGATGAAATACATCATTCAACAGATACAAATGTTACAATGGCAACACCGTAATGTGTGATCTCCAATGGTAGAGAATCACAAAAGGGGGGATTGTAATGTAACACTTGGTAAAATAACATTTATTTCAGTATAACCTTTTCCAATACATTACTGAGTGTTGAAGTACAGTCTTTTAACAGAATGCTTCAGTGTAATTTCTTATACTAAACTGACTCAACTGTCTTGTGATAGCCTTATGCTTTCACAATATTTTATCTTGTGATTTTGTATCTTACAGTGGTCAGCATTTAAATGTCCTATAGTACACTTAACAGGATGGTATACCCTTATTAGGATGATAGCTATCTGTTAAGGAAGGTGTTCACTAAAGAAAGTGGTGCCAGAAATGTAGTAAACAGTTATAATATTAGACACAGAAACATAGAATTTGACGGCAGATAAGGACCGCTTGGCCCACCTAGTCTGCCCATTTTCCTACCTAACAGATAAGCTGCAGATCCTAGTTAACCAACAGCTTACTTCCTCTTACCCCCCACTAGGACTGCCTTATGCCTGTCCCATGCATTCTTGAAGTCCCCCACTGTTCTTGACTCCACAACCTCCTCAGGAGGCTGTTCCATGCATCCACAACCCTCTCAGTGAAAAATACTTCTCCACATTACCTGAGCTGTCCCTCTCTATCTTCAAATTGTGCCCCTTGTTCTTGCACATCTCTTTTCTGGAAGATACTACCCTCTTGGACTTTGTTAATTCCTTGAGGTACTTGAAAGTTTCTATCATGTCCCCTCTCTCCTTCTTTCCTCAAGAGTATACATATTAAGCTCCTTTAATCTTTCTTCATGTGTCTTCTGGCAGGACCCTGTACCATTTTGTTGCCCTCCTCTGGACAGCCTCCACTCTGTCTATGTCTTTGCGGAGATGGGGTCTCCAGAACTGCACACAGTACTCCAGATGGGGTCTCACCAACTGTCTGTACAGAGGATAACAACTTCCTGTTTTCTACTATTGATGCCTCTTCCTATGCATCCCAGTATCCCCCAGCCTTCCTTACTGCCTTCTCACATTGCTTGCCCACCTTAGGTCATCTGATATAATTACCCCAGGTCCCTTTCTATTTTACTGTTGTCAGTATCTCACCCCCATTGTGTCGCTTCCCTGGGTTTTGTTTCCCATGTGCATTACCTTGCTTTGCACTGAATCTGAGCTGCCATACATTTGACCATTCCTCCAACCTTGCCAAGTCCTTTCTCATCCTTTCCACTCCATCTTGTGTATCAACCCTGTTGCAGATCTTTGTGTCATCTGCAAAGAGACATACTTTTCCTTCCAGTTCCTCTGCAATGTCACTTATAAAGACATTAAAAGGACCGGTCCCAGTACTGAACCCTGCGGTACCCCAATTATAACCCTCCTTCTTCACTGTGGACTCCATTTACTACTACCCTTTGCGTCCCTGTTGTCTAGCCAATTTTTATCAGGCTACCACCTTGGGACCCACTCAAGGCTGGCTATCTTGTGTACTAATCTTTTGCGTGGGACTGTATCAAATGCCTTGCTCAAAATCTAGGTGAGCCATGTCCACAGTCCCTCCTGGTCTATACTTTGGTCACCAGTCAAAGAAAACTATTAGATTCGTCTGCCACGACCTTCCCATAATAAATCCATGCTGCCTTGGGTCCTGTGCCCCACTGGCCTCTAGGTACTCAACAATTCTTTCCTTCTGAAGTGATTTCATCATTTTCCCTACCACTGAGGTCAAACTAACTGGTCTGTAGTTTCCTGCCTCTGTCCTGCTCCCACTTTTGTGAAGAGGAATCACATCTGCCCTCCTCCAGTCCTCGGGTACCACTCCATCCTCCCATGATTTGTTAAAGAGAGTACTCAGCGGTGTCACTAGTTCTACCCTTAGTTCTTTTAGAATTCTTGGGTGAATCCCATCAGATCCCATTGCTTTGTCCACCTTCAATTTTGTTACTTATTTCAGAACTCTTTCTTCTGTAAATGGACTGGTATCGACCCCCGTCTTCAGAGTGTTTCTCTTGTTTGGTTTAGGTAACTCCCCCTCCTCTTCCTTTGTGAATGCTGAGCAGAAATATTTGTTCAGTATCCCTGCTTTTTCACTGTCACCCTCTACCTACATTCCCTCCCCTTTATTAAGCTTCAGTATCCCTCCTTTGGTCTTTCTTCGCTCCCTAATGTACCTATAAAAGGTCTTATCCCCTTCTTAACAGAATTGGCTATCCTTTCTTGGTTTGGGCCTTTGCTATTCTGACTGCCTTCCCAGCCTCTTTCTGCTTTAATTGATAAAGTTCTCTGTCCTGCTCCTTCTGTGTTTCCTTATATTTCCTGAATGCTGTCCTTTTCTCCTTAACCTTCCCTGCCACCTCTTTTGTGAACCATAGCATATTTTTCCTTCGTTGTGTTTTATTGATTTGCATTACACAAAGGCTTGTTGCCTCTGTGATGGCTGTTTTGATCACTCCCCATTGTTCCTCCGCCCCTCCTTCTTGCCTGTTTGCTAGTGCTTTTCTGAGGCGCTCTCTCATTTTCCCAAAGTCAGCCCTTGTAAAGTCTAGTACTCTTGCTTTTGTATGGCTTGATTGTATGGCTATGTTTATCGTGAACCACACTGTTTGGTGGTCGCTTGTTCCCAGATGGCTACCCACTTCTAAATCTGAGACTCTTTCTCCATCCCCATTTGAAAGTACCAGGTCTAAGAGTGCTCCCTCCCGAGTGGGTTCCAATACTAGCTGTCTGAGGTATGCCCCCTGTAGGGCATCAAAAATGACCCTGCTCTTGGATGTGCCTGCAGCAAAGATGCTCCAGTTAACATCTGGCATATTCAGGTCTCCCATCAACAATATCGCCCCTTTTTCTGCCATTCTAAGAAAGCCTTCTATCATTTCCTTGTCCGTTCCTTCCCCGAGATGGGGGTCTGTATACAACCCCCCATGTGGACTGTGGTGCCATTTCCTGTATCCAGGGCGACCCAAAGTGCCTCATCTGCTCCCTGTTTACTCTTTAGTTCTGTTGCTTTGATCCCTTCCTTTATATAGAGAGATACTCCTCCTCCTCTTTTACCCTCCCTGTCCCTCCTGTAGATTGTGTATCCTGGTATGTTGACATCCCAGTCATGGTTCTGTGTGTACCATGTTTCTGTGACTGCCACAATATCCAGGCAACCCTCTCAAACGAGACCACTAGTTCAGGAGCTTGTTACACAGACTACGGGCATTGGTACTCATCACCCTACACTTTTGATAGCCTTACCCCTTTAGCCCCGCTTTCTGTCCTTACTGCCTTTGCCTTTTTTACATTTTAAATCTGTTCTGCTCTCTAATAACTTCTGTACCTTGGTGTTTACCTCACACTAATCACCATGTTTTGTGGGGAGAGGCTCAGGTTTCCCTGCTCCTTTCAGTGCCTCCCCCTTGGCTGGTTTAAATGCTTGCCAATGAAGCATTTAAACCTCTCACCTAGGATCCTGGTTCCCCCCCGGACAGATGTAGACCATCGCACCAGTATAGGTCTGCATCCCTCCAGGTGGCCCCCCAGTCCCCAATGAAGCCAAAACCGTGAGCTCCACACCAGTTTTTCAACCACTCATTGAATTCCCTGGTGAGAAGTGCCCTAGCATCTCCCTTGCCATAGACAGGTAGGACCTCTGAGAAGGTTACCGAATGCGCTACTTGTCTAAGGCCCCTTCCCAACTCTACAAACTCCTCCTGTACTGCTCTGATCCCATTCCTAGCCAGGTCATTTGTCCCTAGGTGGACAGTGACATTCAGCTCCCTCCCTCGTGCAGCTCCTCCCACGATCCTGAGGATTCGCTTCCTGTCCCTCCAAGCCGTGGTGCCAGGAAGGCCCCTTGCCACCCTCTCTCCTTCCTCCCCCCATTTCTACCCCCTAATGACTGAGTCCCCACCAGGGTTGTTTCCTTCCCCTGTGGGTCCCATGCCACCTCCTGTGGGTCTCCCTTGTGAAGGTTCCCAGCATCCTCCTTGGTCTCCACTGCAGGTGCCTCCATAGAGGAACCACTATCCACCAGAAGAGCAAATGAATTGTGGAGAGGTACAGCTGGAGGATGCAACTCTGTTCCACCACCCTCTCCTCCTTAAGCCCACCCTAGTCCATCCTCTCTCCTCTTTCTTGCAAGCCCCCGAGGTAGTGTCATTGGCCCTGGTGGTCCCTGGGTGGGGGAGGAGGTTTCACGAATCCTAGCCAGGTCAGCCTGGAGACGGGCAACCTCCTCTCTCAGATCAGAGAGGTGCCTGCAAATAGGGCAGCATCACAGCCTCCAGAAGTGGCAAGAAATGTGCAAGAAATGAGGTAATATCTATGTTTGGACTATTGTACACCGCACCCTAAGATTAACAGGTTATGTTGTTATTTGATTGGCCTATAATAGGGAGGTGGTGATGTTTAAGATAACCATTCTTTATATAAACCCTGTATAAAATTAAATAACTAGCACCACTAAGCAGCACCACTATTGATGAGATAAAATGAACTTGTATGTGAAGATGAATAACCTCAATAAACTCTTAGAAGTAATATGAAGGCTCAAGTGGAATTATTTTGCAAACACAATGCAAACCTTACAAACACTGTCACAGCATTTTGGAATAAACTTCACACGAGGCAAATTTATAGGCTTCAAACACATTGTGGTGTGATATTTATTTTTCAACAGTTTGAAAAATAATAAAAGAAAACAAAAACACTGCACATAAAATCACTACTTAACATCTGTAGTTTGTCCCATAATACAGTCCTGGATCTTAGAGCTCCTAAGACCCTTCTCATCTGCATTCAACAGCTTGTCTGCTTCTTCTCCCTTCTCAGGGCTGAGCCCCACTGGGCTGAACTGGAATGAACGCACTGAAGAGGTATTTATATAATTTTGGTGGGATCACCTGACTGAGCCCTCTTATAGTTACATGTCTGGACATGTTGTTTTATGTCTGAATATGTTGCTTCAAAACCAAGGGGGGAGGGGTTATTTCAGGGGACTTCCTGGTTCAGTTAAAGATACAGGCCCAGATATTCAAACTGCACCAGGCTGTGGCGCAAGTTTGGGCGCAGCTCAACTTGGATGCACAGGGGCGTGGACTAAGCCATATTCAAAGGAGCTGCACCATGGCTCAGCAGCTTTGAATATCACACCCTGGCCACCCCCACTGTGCATGGCGCAGTGGTGCTGCACCAGCGCAAGTGGCCAGAGTGGAGCATGGAGATGTGCTAGTGCAAGTGCCACTGCGCCATTCACAGCACCCGCGATTTTCAAAAGGTGACATGCAAATGGGGCCATAATTTATGCAAGGTGCACATGGGGCCATTCGCATGTCATTATGGGTCCATTTGCATGCAGGTACACCGATCCCCGACGACTTGCGCCTGGCACCCTACCAGGCAGCAGTCGTCGGGGATCAATGCCCCCTGCAGCTCGATTGTGGGCATATGTTTAAAACAAATTCCCCGTCCTATATCCCTGGTGGTCCAGTGGACCGCTTTCTGCCTGACTGCGGGCATCTGTTGTAATAAAAGAAACCCCCCCGTCCAATATCCCGCTTTCTGTCCGATTGCAGGCATCTGTTGTAATAAAAGAACCCCCCCTCAATATCCCTGGTGGTCCAGTGGACTGCACTCTGCCCGATCACGGGCATCTGTTGTAATAAAGACTCCCCGTCCAATACCACCTGCCACTGGGCCCCTACCCGCTCCCCGGTCAGCTGGCGGGCGGGCACCCACCGCCTGCCGCCCGGCTGGCTGACAGCTCGTGGGCTGCACCCGTGGTTCTGGCGTGAGCCAATGGCGTCTGCAACCATACCATCTACATTCACATCTCTGGAATTGAAGGGAGCCTCAGGACCTTTTAACCCCTTATTTTAGCCCTTTCATGATGATATTTGTTACGGTAGTGGGGTTGTGTTTGAGTGATCATAAACAGTTGCAGCTGGGGATCACCCCAAGTTGAAACTCTCAGTTTGTTATATTTTCAAGCTAATGCTACAATTGCTACAGTGATTTAAAATGTTATCGACTGTATAATCTATGCAAATGCTTATAAGCCCATAAGCCTAATATCAGATGCCCTCTAGTGGAGGAATAGAAAATTCCCACTCCTGCACCAATTTTAAAAAGGCAGGCTATTAGATATGAATTATTAATGGGTCTACAGAGACTTTAGAACCTCGGGCTCACAGTATAAAATATTGTTGGGCTTGGTGGGGGGACGGGACAGATCTTCAGAATTACTGCAGATGTTGTGGAGTCTTATGGTGCTCCTTGCATCATGCATCTTGTCGGGTATGGTGTTGGTGACAACGAGCCACGTCATCTGGCAAGGACCCATTAGCTTCAGGGTCCAGGAGGAACGAGCCACCTTTTTGGCCCCTTCTTCTTCCATTCAAGTACTGATTACTCGAACACTCAGGGAACATCACCTTTTGTTCCCCTACCTTGGGAGTCGCTTTGTAAATAATTTTTTCTCCTGGGTGAGGACTGCTCAGTTAGCACCTCCCTATAGGGATTTAAAGTTCATGAGTTGTGTCTGTGTTGATGTTTGGCTATTTGTTAAAGTTTCAGAAAAAAATCTTCATGCGCAAGTTACAGATGAACATCAAAGGGTATGGCACGGTTTACTACAACCTTTTAGGGGTACCTGGAATAACTCTGTGGAAGGATGGGGGAGAGTATTTTGGAGAATCTTAGGGAAGATGCTGGGGATTGGAGAGACTGATCTTGTATATTTGAGGGATTTTAGTTATCCTTTCATAAATGGGGATAATAATATTAAAATTGTTTCCCATTGAGCTGACCCGTTGGAAATCCCATTCTGGCCAGAGATTAGAAAACTTGTAATGAAAGATGCCCATTAATTGAAGCTCTGTACTGTGCAGCTAATGGAGGATCTAAATGAAAGGGATCATAACACTTAGCATGATTATTGTATATAAGAACCAATCGATTGTTTGTAATTAAGCTAACCTGCCATTGTTGTACTTCTAGATATGTATGAATTTGTATGTCAAAAAAAGGAAAATATATGTCTCTTTAATAAAAATGAGATTTACAAAAAAAAAAATTGTTTCCCATAACGTTAATGGGTTAAACAATCCATTAAAACGAAACAAGGTTATGTCTACCATAAAAAGACAGAGCCCCTCTTTTGTTCTATTACAAGAAACCCATCTTAATAAACCCGAACACCAGAAATTGGGGAAATTTGGTTATGATCAGGTGGTAGCAGCCTCATTTGGGAAGGGAAAAAGAAGAGGATCTGCTATACTTGTCTCCAGAGGAACCCAGTTTCAAAAGACAGCCAGTTACATAGATCCAGAGGGCTGCTTGGCTATACTTTCAGGCAATTTGGAGGGTGCTCCTATCACATTGGCCTCCTTGTATGCACCCCTGGGCTCTACAAAAGAAGTCATCCATTCTTTACTACACAAAATCACCGAACATCACAAGGGACTGTTAATAGTAGGTGGGGACTTAAAGAGCCCCTGACACCATTGTGACAACTTTGAGAAACTGTAATGTTTAGCACAAGTGAGCTTTTATTTCAGTATTGTTTCTGTATTTCTCATTCTTCTTTATTATTAAGGACATCTGCATGTAAACATGATCACTGCCCTATATGTTCTAGCTGCTTGCCTACATATGACATCACTGTTCTGTTTATGACATCACCATCTGTTGCTGTGGGGAAAATTACAATGTTATGAATGGGGAATTATTTATTTTATTCATTTATTTATTTAAAAGTTGGTAACTGGGAAAATCACCATGATCAGAAGCTCGTTTCCAGGTGCAACTTGAATTATGATGTCATATGTAGGACAGCAGAAAGAGCAGATAAAGTCTAAGAGACAGTAAGCCTCTTTCATACAGCTGTCCTCGGTAATAAAGAAAAGGTAAATAATTGTAGAAAATACATGAAATATAAACTGAACTGTTTAAATCTCAAATTTTTTTCAAATTTTTCTAACGGTGTCAGGGGCTCTTTAAATCAGGTTTGGGAGCAAAAAGATACCTCTAAAATTAAGTCCTTCTGGCAGAACCCGGCTAGCAGACTAATTAGAGACCATTTAAAGAGGGCTTTCTGGTTAGACGCCTGGAGAAGGCAGAACAAGAATAAAAAAGAATACACACACTATTCATTTCCCCACGGCTCCTATGCCAGGATTGACTACATGCTGATTTCTGGAGAACACTAAGACCAGGTGTTGGAATGTAGGCATGTTCCATCTGTTCTCCCTGATCATATGCAATTGTTGTTGAGGTTGAATTGGAAGGTCAAGAAGGGTCCGTTCCTCTGGAAATGTAATAACTATTTCCTAAATTTAAAGGCATTTACGGATATGGCTACTGCTAGACTGTCTCAAATCCAGCAGAACAACGAGTCCCCTGAGGTTTCTGACACTGTGCTGTGGGATACTATCAAGACAGTATTTATATGCTGCCCATTTTAAACGACAACAAAACCAACAACTAGAAGATCTCCAAAGACAATTGCATGCCCTACAGGGTCGACATGTTAAGGGGGACAACTCTGTACTGCTGGATATTCAAAAAATTAAACAACAGATTCAGAGATTAACTGATGTAAAGGCAGAGCAGGCACTATAATGCCTACGTCAGAGGTATTACGAGTCCGGACCTCGGGTTTCTCGCCTCTTAGCTCATAGGCTGAGACAGAAACTGCTAGGACTATGGTCACGCAGATCCGAGATCAGAGGACTGGTCATTTTTTAAAATCTCCAGAAAAAATTCTATCTGGTGTTAGGGACTTCTGTACAAATCTATATATGTCAGAACACTCACCAGACAGAGAACAAATAGAAACATATTTAGCTAAGATAAGATTACCAAAACTGACACAGGAAATTAGAGACTCCCTAGTTACCCCTATAACCCCTACAGAATTGGCATCCGCGGTTAAAAGATTGAAAGCAAAAAAATCCCCCGGCCCCGATGGGTATACTCCAGAATTTTTTACGTTTTTTATAAAGGAGATTAAAAGTCCTTTGTTGAGGGCCTGTAGGGAGGCACAACTAGGGGAAGCATTTCCAGACACTTGGAATTGTGCAGTTATTTCAAGTATCCCCAAACTGGGGAAGGATATCACACAATGCAGTTCCTTCCACCCTATATCCGTTCTGAACATTGACTATAAACTATATGCCTTAATCTTGGCAAAATGTCTGGAGGTTGTTCTGCCTAGGCTAATTAACTATGATCAAACAGGCTTTATCCTGGGTAGACAAACTCAGGATAATATCAAAAGATCATTGCATGTGTTATTCCTTGCTGCCCGGTCTGGGGTACCTTGCATGATACTGAGCCTGGACGCTGAGAAGGCCTTCAACCGGGTGGCATGGAAATTCTTGGGCCTAGACCTACGTGGGTTTGGTTTCTCAAAATCCTTTATTAAAATCATTAATAATATTTACACCAGCCCAAAAGCTTATGTAAAGATCAATGGCAGAGTTTCCCACCCGATTTCCCTGCAACGTGGTACCAGGCAGGGATGCCCCTCTCCCCTTCTATTTGCCCTATACCTTTAACCTTTAGCTCAGGGGTTGAGACAAGATGAGACAATACAGGGTGGGATTTGGAGGGGACACATAAGTTAGCCCTATATCGGATGATCTGCTGGTATATCTTCAAAATCCAGAACAGTCATTGGAACATCTGTGGGTATGCCTGGCAGAATTTAGTCTCCTGGCCGGATATAAGGTGAATGCGTCTAAGACTGAGGTCTTAAAAGTACAATTTGAGCCCTCGGAATGTACCCGACAGAGATTCCCCTTTAGATGGAATCTAACCCATATTAAATACCTGGGAGTTCAGATGGGTTTTCAGGCAAACCAATCGTTTTCTCCTAACTTTACTCCAATTCTAAACAGCATTAAGCTGGAATTAGAGCAGTGGGCCCCTATCCCCAACCCCTTGGTACAGAGAGTGGAGGCGATAAAAATGGTAATCCTCCCTAAGTTTTTATACCTGGTCCAAATAATCCTTATTCTTATTCCGGACTCTTACTTTAACTTGCTTAATAGGCGATCTCCCACTTTTGTGGGGGTCACAAAAACCTAGAGTCCGGCTCTCCAAATTCCAAAGAAAGAAGGAGGCCTATCATTACTAAACTTTAAACTATATCATCAGGCAGCACAGTTACGGACAATCATGTATTGGCTGGACCAAGTTTATGTGTCCAAATGGAAGAACCTGGAATTAAGGGAAGGGGCCCTTACAAATTTGAATGACACACTTCTTAGGCAGAGGGAAAGATTAAATACATGTCAAGAGGACAATCCATATACTGCTTCCACCTTGAGCATATGGTTTGGAATCCTGAGGGACAGGAAAGCTGTTGGGGGGAGGGGTCTCATTCTCTATCCCATACCTGGATACCTTCTTCCCTACCAAGTGGGATGTGGGATTCAAGAGGTGGGAAGAGAGGAGTCTATACCTGATACGGCATTTTTCTAGAGGGAAGAGAGATTATGTCTTTTGAAGCACTAGTTAATAAACATGGAATTCCTTGGCAAGATAGATTTAGATATTTTCAAATTAGGAACTTTATTACAAGTCTTCTTGCACGTTCGGGAGTTGAGGGCTCAACGCCTCCACAGATTACATTCATTCTTAAGAAGGCACTAGAAGGTGCCCCTGTCAGAGCACACATTATCTCTAATCTATATCAAGCTCTTCTTGCATGGAAAGGAGCTACTACCTCCTCTATAAGAAAGGCTTGGGAACTTGATCTGGGGATCCAGATTCCGGAGGAAATTTGGACTTGGAACCAAACAAGGATTCATTGGGGCCTATCAGCAATTAGCTGGCAGAAGTTTTCTTGGAAGATCTTTGTTAGGTACTTCCGGACCCCAGCAATTCAAATGAAATTTCAGGGTAGTGGTTTCTCAACTTGTTGGAGAAATTGCGGGCACTCTCCAGCAGCACTAGGACATATGTTGTGGAGTTGCCCTGTATTGACCCCCTTTTTTCATGATTTACATTAGGCCCTAAAGGCAATGGTAGACCCTGGCCTGATTTTAACCCCCTCTTGTTACTTTTCTTGGAATTACCAAAGGAACACAGAGACCCCCTTACAATTAAGCTCCTGAAAATATCATTCCTAGCGGTTCAGACGGCAATAACTAACAATTGGTTATCTCAAAATCCTATCACCTTAAACATGTGGCAATAGCTTATGATCAATATTTACAGAATGGAGGCATTAACAGCCTCCATCAATAAAAGGGTTCCTCAGTTTGAGAATCTGTGGAGGCGTTGGGTTCTATACATGGCAGAGGTGAGACCTGATTTCATTCCCTAAGGAAGTGGGTACACAAGATATTAAGTTACGTTCTCTATCCTAGAAACTAGGACATATGAAGTATAACAGAACTCAGCATAGTGTATAAAATCTTATTGATTTCTCTCTGCTGATATGTTGATAGATAATAAATCTCCCCTCCTCCTCTCTTTTGTATAAGCTGTTAAACAAGGAAAACTGCCTTGGCTGTAGAATTGGGCAAACTGGCAGGAGAGATCTAGTAGATGTCCTGTTGCTATCCCATTTTTAAGCTGGTATGCCTCCTGCCTCAGACATGTCATATGTCAAATGAAATGCTTATGAATACAGTATAATTACTAAATATTTCTCTAACATGACTGTTAAACGGAATTTGCCCTAACTGTAGCATGTAGTAATCCAGCTTGGGAATACCTGTAGATTTCTTGCTGCTATCCCAATGAATATTGTATGTCAAATGTCTTGGCCATGAAATGAGTTAATTGAATTGCCCATGAAAACATTGTATTTGTTAACTGTTTGTCTGTGAAATGTCTGTCCTGTTCTGCTGAATAAAAACTATAAATACATTTGAAAAAAAAAAAAGGAAAATCACAGTGACACTGTTCAAGAGCAGAGGTCTTAAAATGGCTATGTTGAAAATTTGGTGAAAAAATTCTTAAAAATGACTATTTTATGAGCGTGTGTTGCGCAGTTCCTACGCACGCTCGTAAGTTCGCAAATTTTTAATATTTGCTCTCCAGATTTTCAACATTGACATTTTACCACACCTCCTTATGAGCAGTACAGCTGTTATTTTTCACGGCCCAAAATGTGTTTCCATGCATGTAGTGCACAATGGTGCAGTCGGGTGCACAATCAATGTTTGGGACAGATTAAGAAAATCACAGTGACACTGTTCATGAGCAGAGGTCTTAAAATAGCTATGTTGAAAATTTGGTGAAAAAATTCCCAAAATGACTGTTTTAGAGCGTCGTTGCACAGTTCCTATGGCAGCTCATAAGTTTGCAATTTTTAATATTTGCACACCAGATTTTCAACATTGCCATTTTATTAAACTTCCTTATGAGCAGTACAGCTGCCATTTTCACATCTTGCCCAAAATGTGTTTCCGCACATGTAGCACACAATGGTGCAGTCGGTGTGCGAAAGCAATGTTTGGGACAGATTAAGAAAATCACAGTGACACTGTTCATGAGCAGAGGTTTAAAAATGGCTATGTTGAAAATTTGGTTACAAAAGTCCATAAATTGACTGTGTTACAAGTGAGCATTGCACAGTTTCCACGCACCCTTGTAAGTTCATGAATTTGTAATATTTTCAGTCCAGATTTTCACCAGTGGCATTTTTCCACACTTCCTTATGAACAGTACAGCTGTCATTTTTCACAACATGGTCAAAATGTGTTTTCACACTTTCAGTGCAGAAATGCGTGGTTGCTGTGGGAAATCATTGTTCGGGACAGATAAAGAAAATCACAGTGACACTGTTCATGATCGGAGGTCCCAAAATGCCTGTGTTGACAATCTGCTGTAAAAAAATCCCCAAACTAATTACATTACGGGTGTGCATTGCACAGTTTCTACGCATGCTCTTGACTTCACCATTTTGTTTAAGATTTTCACAGCAGATTTTCAACATTGCCATTTTTTACACCTCCCCATGAACAGTACAGCTGTCATTTTTCACATCCTGTTCGGAATGTGTTTTTGCACCTGTGGTGCTAAATGCTGTAGTCGCTGTGTAAAAGCAGCTTTTGGCTAACAAACTGATATTACCACTGTTCATGAGGTGGAATCACAAAAAAAAATGTTGAAAATCTGGGGTGAAAATACCACTGAATGCCTGAGACGTTGGGGTTTCAGACCATAACTCCCCACCCTGTAGAGAATGACAGGCATCAGGGGTGTGACTTGGGATTCTCACCTGTAATGCTCATACCATTTCACACCCTGCAGCCAGTGAGAGGCATTGATGTGTGCCTTGGACTCTTCGTCCCCAAAGTTCACCCCATTCTCCTATACTCACCCATCTCACCGTATTTCCTGATGGAATGGGGTGCGCATAAGGGCCAAAGACCCCAAGGCACACCGTGACACTTGTCAGTGTCTGTAGGGTAGGGTGTGGTGAAATGGTGTGGCCATTATGCCTGACGACCCAAAGGCACACCCCAGTGCCTGTCAGTCTCTGAAGGGTGGTGGTGGAGTTGGCTTCAGTTCAGTACTTCACTGCCATTCCTATTATGCAGCTCTGTAACTCCTACACTACCAATGCCAATGCCAGCAATCAAACATTCGGCATTGACAAATGCTAATTAGTATGTCCACCATACCAACTTACTGCAATATGACACTGCTTTCACATTACCCTGGGGCTGTCATACAGTTCAGCACAGTACCTATCTGTGCTCTCAGAGGCTTCAGTCTGTAGTTATAGTCTACCCCGTAACTATTTCACTCTGGTTATTACAACTCAGACATTTCATATGTAATATCAGGTACTCATCAATAGGCATCGTTTCAGCACCCTTCACTTGGCATCTTTTCAGAACAAATCACTTGGCATCGTTTCAAAACCCTGTGCACCAACTATCGTACCTTCATCAGTACATTAAAAAAAGAGGAAGCAACACACAGCAGTTTTATGCTGACTTCGAGCTTCCTCCATATCCATCACTTGGCATCATTTCAGAACCTGTGCACTCACTTTTGTACCTTCATCAGTACATTAAAAAGAGGAAGTAATACACAGCAGTTTTATGCTGACTTCGAGCTTCCTCTATCTAGCTATCAGTGCAACCATAAAGGCCTGTACCACAACTTGTGAGTTGTACTCAGCCCTAACCCCATTCTAACACACTGGTTCCACTCAGGGGCCCAATCATGGGTTCCACTCCATACCTAGATCCTCCATGATCCTCGGTTCTTCATTTTATATCATGCAGTTGTAACCCCCCTACAAATGAGGGTTCCCAAAAAGTCTTCCTTGAGCTTGCCTAAATGCTCACTGCCAGGTTGGTGTCCTGCGTTTTAGCAGTTTAAATGTAATTACCAGAGCTTGTACAGCCTCTGTGTACTGTCTCTGTGAGCTGTTTGATTGCAGCATAAGTACTCTGAGATGGATCTCTGTTGAAAGATGTAACTATTTGCTGAAAACCATTTAGAATGATAATGATAATGTAGTTTGTCTAACCTGCTTTCTTTGTAGCAAGGACCGTTTTGTTTGTCTCCACTATCTTGGTCCTGAAATGCAAATTGGACCAATCAATTCTGGTGGAACCTAAAATGTAGCCGGACTACAGGAGCAGTCTGAATTCAAAATCTATAGGAACTGTGGTTTGAGTTTTTGCTCCTTTTCTGCAACTGAAGGGGGAGCTCTTGCTTTGACTGAAAGCCAAATCAGCCAACCAGATCTTTTGGATCTTGGGGAAGTCCCGGGCTGCTTGCAGTTTTCATTTTAGAACTAAGCTAGAAGCTGAGCAAGAAGGAGTTGAAGTGTTTCTGAGCAGCAATCCTTAGTGGATTAGCACGGAAGAACTCTGAAAAGGCTAAGTTTTTGGCCTGCATGCCGGTGTGCTGCTCCTGAGAAGGAGAGAAGAGAATTATTTTGGACTAAATCCAAGTTCGTGTGACTAAAGTAAGCTACTGAAGTGGGCCAGGCTCAACCTGAGGAAGACCAAATGTTTTTGCTGAATGTGATCGGCCTGTCAGGAGTTCTAGCTACCCCTAAGCTACCAGTGTGTGCAGAGACTATGAGATTGTGCCCGGTGAGCACTTTGCCTGGTACAGGAGAATTCCCGTACATGTAAATGTCCTACAAGCTGCTAGTGGGTTATGAGTTAGTTCCCCACTGTGTGAACTGTGTTCTGCTGGCTGGAAGTTGTATCCAGACCAAAACGGACTGCTTCTGAACTTGCCTCCATGTGGTCTGGGCTTTGCCAGACTGGCCCAGCCAGACTACCCACTGCACAGAGAAGCCATCGATGAGAGACCTGCCTGGGGATCAGCCCCCAGCTCCACGCATGAACAGGAACGACGCCTCTGTGACTTGTGTGGGCCCTGCTTCTCCTGGCATTCCAGATCAACCACCTGCAGTCTCGATTTTCATCCAGCCTATGTCCAGTCTTGGGTATTGTGAGTAAATACCAGGGTAGCTCCCTACAACAACAGTTTAATCTGAGTGTGTCATCTGATTGTCTTGTTTCGTTTCCTTTACAAACTGAGCCCTCTAGCTCTGGATTACAAATATTGTGTACTGTGCATGTTGTGATTTCCATCACAGGGCCCCAACCAGCTGCAACCCCGAGCAACGGTCCTGGCTAGCCCATCTCTTCTCTACCTGGGTACCCAGAGGTGGACTGTGTGGGGGGACTCAAAGTGGATGCATAACTGCTTGATTGATATAACCTTTAAGCTAATTAACCTGATTTTGACCCTCCCTTGTTCAAGTCCCCTGAATAAATCAGATCTAACTTTTTCTGCATGTATTCTGACTGTGGTTCCAGTTTGTGTTCAAAGTACTGTACTGTTGCTATTTGCTGTGCTTAACCTTGTTTTATAGGAGGTCCCCAAGGTCCAGCCAGAGGAACCAGCCCTGGTGATAAGTGCAAACAGTGTGGGTACTTGTGTGGTGTACCAGGGGTATTGTGAAAGTGATTATTGTACAGTGTTCAGGCCACTAGAGGGGAAAGAGGGGGGTTACAGTGTCCCGGAGAGCTGTGCCCAGGTTAGCTTGACCACTACTAACCTTGACCTCCGGATGGAGGCACCCATTTCAGAACTCAAGCCCCTTAACCTTCTACTAGCCAAGCAGGCAGGGGTAGTAGCTCTTAGGATAGCGCCATCTTGGGGTTACACAGTACAGACATTTCTTTTATGTTATACATTTCTTGTAATCATCTCATACATTTCATTTAGCCTTTTCCCTTTCATATATTTTCTGGTAGACAAGAAACCTCATGCTGAATATCAATCAGCCAGTTCCTAACTCCAGAACCTTTGGAGTTTCCTTTCAACCATTATATTTAACATACCAGGGGTTCCATTTAACCCTTACATGGTTCTGATACCCTCAACTAACTCTACTCAGCACCAGCCTTAACGCTATATTCATTTTAAACATTACATGTTTCATATATTTCATACCATATCACAGGGCGTTCAAAACATGGGAAAGTCCATTCACCCACCATGGTGTCTTCCCTGTTGCTTGTAGTCTTCACCCTAGTATGCAAATGTCCTGAAACAGTCTTACCTGGGGCCTTCATCTCATCATTCTCCAAGTAGCAGCAGCCTAGAAAAATGGTCAACAATAGGATTTCAAAAGTGACTGGCAACAAAGGTTCCATTAGGGGGCCCTCCTTCTCTAGAACCCAAGAATCCTGGTCCTCTGCCTCCGCCATGAAATCCTCCAGTTGGAAACCCTCCATCACCACCTGGCAGCGGTACCCCACCTCTCTCTCTCCAGCACTGGTCCGCCTCTGCATTTCATCGAACTCCAATCCGGTTAGTAATTCCTCTCCGGTCCTCCTCACCTGGGCTCTGGTATGCACACCGGGAAGCCCCTCCTCCTTCAACAGATCCCTGGCATCCATAAGATCCTGGAGGTATGCCATCCTGCTCTTCGCCCCCTATGTCTGGATACCAGGGCTGGTATCTGGGTATTGGTCTCCCCCTTGTTTCTCTGGACAACCAGTACTATCCCACTTCTCACACCAAGTTTGTCACAGCATGTGGGAATAAACTTCAGACGAGGCAAATTTATAGGTTTCAAACACACTGTGGTGTGATATTTATTTTTCAAAAGTTTGAAAAACAATAAATGAAAACAAAAAAAATTACAAAGAAAATCACTACTCAACATCAGTAGTTTCTCCCATAATACAGTCCTGGATCGTAGAGCTCCTAAGACCCTTCTCATCTGCATTCAATAGCTTGTCTGCCTCTTCTCCTCTCTCAGGGCTGAGCCCCTCTGGGCCAAACTGAAATAAACTCACTGAAGAGGTATTTATATCTTTTTGGTGGGATCACCTGACTCAGCCCTCTTTCTAGTTACAAGTCTGGACATGTTGTTTTACATCTGAACATGCTGTTTCAAAACCAAGGGTGATGGGTTATTTCAGGGGACTTCCTGCCACTCGGTCGAATGTTTTCTCCGCATCCAAACTTAGTAGCATGCAAGGTGTCCCCGACCGAGTGGCCCAGTGTAGGATCTGCAAAGATCTTTTTATATTATCCTGGGTCTGCCTGCCAAGGACAAAACCCGTTTGGTCATAATTGATCAAATCAGGCAGTATCACCTCCAGACGCCTCGCTAGTATAGATGCATACAACCTATAATCAATATTTAAAACTGATATAGATCGAAAAGCACTACACTGCATGACATCCTTACCAGGTTTAGGGACACTAGAAATAACCGCATAGTTCCAGGAGTCTGGGAGCGCCTTCTCCGCTTGTGCCGCCCTACAAGCCTCCAACAAGGGGTTCTTAATTTCCTGTACGAAGAACTTAAAGAATTCAGGGGTGTAACCATCAGGCCCTGGGGACTTTTTTGTTTTCAGATTTTTAATCGCTGAGGCCAACTCTGAAGGAGAGATGGGGGAGTCAAGGGAATCCCTTGCCTCCTCCGTCAACCGTGGTAACTGTAATTTAGTCAGATATGATTTGATTTGTTCTTTATCTGGCGTCTGTTCTGATGCGTATAACTAAAAGTAAAAATCTCGAAAGCTATTCAAGATTTTTTCTGGGGAAGTCAATATCTGGCCTGTTTTAGGGTCCCTGATCCGGGTGATCGTAGACCTGGCGGTATGTTGTCTCAGACGGTGGGCCAGGATATGAGACGCTCTAGGGCCATTCTCATGGTATCTTTGTCGCAGACACTGCAGTGCATATTCCATTTTTATATCTATTAGCTTTTGAATTCTTTGTTTAATATTTTGTATGCCTGGTATTACCGAATTGTCCCCTCCTGCCTGTCTTCCCTGTAGGACAAGTAATTGATTTTGAAGGTCTTCCATCTGCTGATTTTGTTGTTTTTTAAAGTAGGCCGCAAACTTGATACAGTCCCCTCTGAATACTGCTTTCACTGTATCCCATAATGTAGTACCCAACACCTTAGGGTATTTGTTTTCTTGCTGGATTTGTGTTAGCCTCGCAGTGGCCATGTCTGTAAACTCTTTTAGGTTCAAAAAGTAATTATTGAACTTCCAAAGGGACTGGCCCCTTGGAACTCTCCAGTTTAGCCTCAGGACCAATTGGGAATGGTCAGAGAGTACTGTTGGTATATGTTTACAGTCTAATACTTGATCTTGATGCTCTCCCGAGATCAACAAGTAGTCAATCCTGGCAAAGGAGCCGTGGGGGAACGAGTAGTGCGTGTACTCTCGTTTGTTCTTATTATGCCTTCTCCAAGCATCTACCCAAAAAAAAACCTTCAGGTGGTTCTTAATAAATTTATTGGCTGGCCTCTGCCGAAAAGACTTTGTTCTGGACGTGTCATTATGTTCCCATACCTGAATGAAATCCCCCCTACAATTACTAGTCCCCTTTGGGGCTCTGTTATTTTCTGTAGTAAGGCATGAAAAACGTCCTTAGTAGAGCCCGGGGGTGCATACAGGGAGGCCAGTGTGATGGGGGAACCCTCCAAGTTCCCTGTGAGAATGACCAAACGGCCCTCAGGGTCTACATAGCTGGTCAACCTCTGAAATTGAGTTCCTTTGGAGACCAGTACCGCACAGCCTCTTCTCTTACCCTTCCCATATGAGGCTGCGACTACCTGTTCATACCCATACTTCCCTAACTTCTGCTGTTCTAATTTGTTAAATGAGTTTCTTGCAGTAGAACAAACATGGGTTTCTGTCTTTTAATAGCTGTCATGACTTTGTGTCTTTTTACCGGATTATTCAATCCATTAACATTGTGGGAAACAATTCTTATACTGGACTTATCCTCCATTTATGGACCGAAAGTTGTAGTCCCAATGATATTGAGGGTTCCTCCTCCCCTCCCCTCCATTCCCCCGAGGTGTTCTCCGGTGTCCTCCCCTCCCCCGCCCCCACCCTCCCAGAGATGAATAATTCTTTGCCTTCCTCTGTATTGATCAAATGTATCACACCTTTGAAAGTCTTCACATAAAATTATAACTTGCCACACTACATGAACACAGACACAACATATAATCTCAAACCTCCTATGAGTAGGCGCCAACAGAGCAATCCTCCCCCAGGAAAAAAACTATTCACAAGGCTACTCCCAAGGTAGGAGAACAGTAAAGACCGTTCTCTATTCGTTCGAGTTCGTAATTCTCGAGTGGGAGGTACAGGAGCCATTAGAATGACTCGTTCCTCCTGGACCTTAGGTTTATCAGGTCCTTGCCAGATGTCTTGGCATACTATCACCAGCAGTGTACCCAAAAAAATATAAGATATACCCAGCGGCAAACTTCCCAGCATAATTAATCTGGGATTACGTCAGAAAAAAATGGACAGTCCTCCCCCCCGCTCTCAACAATATATCGAGGCTATGTAGTATAATCTCGCCATTCCTCTGTGCCTGAGACTACCCCTTTAGTAGTTCGCGACTTCTATATATATGAAAAAAAAAAGAATTCCCCATTTGTAGTGTCCCACTACAATTATATATCGCCCTTCAGTTTCAGCCCGCCTTCCCCATTAGTGGTTCCTTAACTGTTAACTGGGACAAAATAGGGAGCATAATCTAGCGCTCTGCTAGTAACTACCTGAGGTGGAGCAGACTGTTACCAAACGGGCGACAATAGAGAGAAAATGCCCCCCCCCCAATCATCTTCGTAAAATGTCTTTGTATTTCAGTCCTGGGTCAAGCGGCCGATGCTGACACCCTCCAACTCAAAATACAGCCCCGATGTGATTTCCACTAATTTGGATGCATTTGCAGCTGCGAAAGGGGATGCTCCATCCCCCTTCGTTGCGGGCTCCCCACTCTTGCTATATTAGTACCAACCCACTATTCAGTTGTGTTTAGGTCACTGTTACACCCTTTGGGATAAGAGTCTTCATTACAGCACTAGAACTACAGCAGCTCTCCCCAAGCATAGACATCCAGCGAGCAGCCCAGCCCCCGCATCCACCCTCTGTGACCCTACAAAGGGGGAATTTTAAAAGCAACTAAACTGGTTAAACGTGCCTCGTTAATGCAACTCTTCCCAGGAGGGAACTCCATTAAAACAATCCCCCCCCGTCCTCTCAGGACCCCATGATTCTTTGTGCTGTTGCAGAGTTTCCGATCTCCCAATCCCTACCTTCCCTCCTCCCTGGTGGTAAAAAAAAAATGAACACCATAAGTTCAACATCAGGGTCTAACTGGATGAAGCCACTTGCTCAAAACATCGAGAAATTCAGTCTTCTTTACGAACATAAGTGTTTCAGGCGACCCATCACCCCCTCAAACCCTGCACTTCCCCCCATGACCCTTATCATTTACCAGCTAGGCCTCGGTTGAAGGCCTCAATATCAATTTCCATAAGTCCCTTTCATTTTAGGTACAGAGTTCGAGGGCGACCCCGAGGAAAGAGACATCGGGAGAATGTTCTCCCCAACACAGCCCTAGATTTGTTACATTGGAGTCACTCCTCATGTGTCCTCTATTCTTTCTGCTGATGGCTCTTCAGGGACTTGAGGATGAGTGAGTTTGTGCAGCATTTTTCTAATGTCTTGAAGTGTGTTAGCTGCCATCTTCTTTCCTGTGCGTGAGGAGGGCTGGGGTCTAGTCAGCTGCCAGGGATGCCTCAGGCTGGTCGGCTGCGTCTTACGATGGGGGGCATCCGCAATGTCATGCCCCTTATTTCTCACTGCTTGAAGCGCCTCTTCGTATGGATGGTATAACTCAGTACCTGTTCCCCAGAAGACTCGTAAGCGGGATGGGTAAGGCGTCTGGAATCTAATGTTTAGGGTCTTCAGATTCCGCAGTATCGGGGAATAGGCCATTCGCTGCTGCTGGATCACCGGAGGGTAATCTTGATCAAACGACAGACAGGCACCATTGTATTCGATCTGTCCTTGTTTCCATGCTGTCCGTATTATTTGCTCTTTCTCCCGAAAGCTTGAAAATTTCGCCACTATTGACCGGGGTCTGGCAGAAACTGATGTCGGTTTAGGCACCAACGCTCGATGCGCTCTTTCGATTTTGAAATGGTAGGCTGGTGGAAGATCCAGGACATGTTTTAGCAAATCTTCCAGAAATTCAGTCATCTCCCCAACCTCCGTCCCTTCAGGTAAGCCATATATTCTTAAATTGTCCCTGCGGGAACGTGCTTTCAGATCCAGACATTTGGCAGCGGTGAGTTCTTGTTGATGCACTAAGTGTTCCATGGCCCGAGAGATTTGGATTAGATCATCCTCTGCCATTGAAATACGCTCCTCTGCGGTGTTCACCCTAGTCTCCAGGCCCTTTAAGTCGGAATGCAGCTTATTGAATTCTTGCTTTGTTTTGGACTGAAACTGCTTGATTTTTGAGAGGAGGGTTTCGAATCTAGAGCGGGACAGAGTATCTAGCTCAGTCTCAGTGTTGGCTCCCGCCATACTCGAAGGCGACTCCCTCCCGCTAGTCACTGAGCTCGTCGGACTCAATCCTTCTTGATCAGCCTTTGTTTTCCGATTTTTTGAACGGGATTGTTTTGCAGCTGTGTTTCCACTTTGCAGTCTTTGCATCTTTACCCCAATTTACTTGTACCAAGCTGTGTGGAGATGTTTTTATTGTCGATGAGGGGGGAGCTGTTCGTTTAAGCTGCCATGATGCTGGTGACGTCACCGGAAATCGCCTACTTGGTACTTTCGAAGATAAATTACAAAACAATAAACAAAAACTATGCTGCTAGTTTGAAGTTTGACTCCTGGCAGGCGAGTGTCGTCGTCATTGAAGCGCACTCAATGGTGGGAAGAAAGGAACTGAGGCAGTTGGAGGGTCGACGCCGAGCTAGTGTTTACTGCATGAGCCACGGTACGCGGTGCCACTTCCTTGTGGCTCCATCTCTGGCGCTGACTCTCTTGAAAAAGTTTGCTCCTGCTGGGTTCTGGCCTTTGGCGTAGATCCAGTAGTGTGAATGAGTGGTGGAGACTTTATGTCCAGGAAGATATGGAAGTGCGTACCTACCATGATTCTTGAGTCTTCTTGGACATAAAGTCTCCACCACCATTCACTCAACGGACTCCGCCAGAGGTGCTGGGACACAGCAGGAGCAATCAAGAGGGTCGGCGCCAGAGATGGAGCCACGAGGAAGCAGCACCACGAGCCATGGCTCGTGCAGTAAACACCACCTCGGCGTTAACCCTCCAACCGCCTCAGTACCTTTTTTTCTGAGGAGATGCAGTGTAACTAACCTAGAGATCTAACCTAACAAAATCGGACATAAGATAGTCCGAATTACCCATGTAAGAAGGGTCAACAACAGTCTTCGCAGCCCAGCCACTGAGGGAGTGAAGACCAAAAACAGAGATGTGAGCTTGGGGGATGGCGGGTGGGCATGTGAATGAGTGGTGGAGACTTCGTCCAAGAAGATCAAGAATTACGGTAGGTACGTAATTTCCATAGCTTCCTGGACATAAAGTCTCCACCACTCTTTCACACTAATGGGAGAGTGCCAAGCTAATTACCCCCCCCCCCCGAGACGGGCAGCAAGAGAAACTAAGAGCTCACATACTTAGGACAGAAGTCCATTAAGAAAAGTCCTACCAAACGACAGATGTCATCTGGCATGGACATCTAAAGCATAGTGCCTAACGAAACTGAGCTCCATGTAGCTGCCTTGCAAATATCCACAATGGGCATGTTGCGGATTTCCACCAGAGATGCCGCGACTGCTCCAGTAGAGTGAGTGTACACTCTGCCTTCTAGCTTAACCTGTGCTATAGAATAGCAGTGGTGGAGGCATGCTACCAGCCATGTTGAAATGCACCTAATAGCGACAGGCTGACCCAGCTGGGTCTCGCTGACAGAAACAAACAGTTGTTGAGCCTTGCGAATTTCCTTTGTTCTATCCAGATAGAATCGCAGTGCTCTGTTAACATCCAAAGGATGAAGGGTACATTCCCCTTCATTCTGAAAGTTAGCAAAGTAGGTAGGTAGGACTAGAGGCTAGTTTAGATGAAATTCTGAGACAACCTTCAGGAGAAACTTAGGGTGAGTCCTAAGAACTACTTTGTCCTTGTGAAATACAGTGTGTGTGTGTGTGTGGGGGGGTGTTCTGTGACAGAGCATGTATTTCAGAAACTCTTTGGGCCAAAGTCATGGCCACCAGGAAGGCCGTTTTCCAAGTGAGAAACTTCAACTCGCAGGTAGCTAGAGGCCCAAAAGGTTTCCGAGTGAACATGTCTAGCACAAAGTTAATGTCCCAGGCTGCGACTGGACGTCTGATAGGAGGTCTGATATGCAGAATGCCCTTAAGAAACCTCTTAACTACAGGTAACTGAGGCAGAGACAAGGAATGTACCAGCTCATGATAAGCTGAAATGGCTCAGAGATGAACTTTGCCAGTAGAGTACTGCAGACCTGAATTTGAGAGGTGTAAAGGATACTCCAAGACTTTATTTGGTGGGCAGGAAAAAGGGTTCAAAGAGAATTTTGCACACCAGAGAGAGAAACGCTTCCATTTGGCTGTGTCGGTCCTTCTAGTGGCTGGTTTACGTGCAGCCAAGAGAATGTCTGAAACCCTATGGGAAACATTGAACCTATTCACTTCTATCTCTTCAGGAGCCAAGCGTGAAGGTGAAGCGCCTTCAGATTGGGATGGACCACGGGCCCCTATGTCAGAAGGTTCATCTGAAGGGGAAGTGTCTTTGGGAAGGTTGCCGACAGACTGTTGAGCAGCGGGAACCATATCTGTCAAGGCCAAAAGTGAGTAATGAGAATCATTCTGTCTCCCTGAGACTTGAATTTGAGAAGTACCCTCTGACTTAAAGGAAGAGGAAGAAAGGCATATAGAAAGCATTTTGTCCACTGCAGCCTGAATGTATCCTGACAGAAAATGCCAGGTCCTGGATTTCTGGAGCAGAAGAGAGGCAGTTTTCCATTGAGTGGGATGCAAAAAGGTCCAGGTCTGGAGTTCCCCACTCTTTGAAGACTGACTGAGTGACGGTTGAATCGAGAGACCACTCGTGAGGATCTGTCTTTGTTCTGCTGAGATGGTCTGCCAGTTAATTCTGCACGCCTGGTAGGTAAACCGCATGGATTAGAGCCTTGTGCTCCAGGCACCATTCCCACACTCTTATAGCTTCCCTGCATAATGGGTAAGAGTGTGCACCGCCCTGCTTGTTGATGTAATACATCACTGCTTTGTTGTCCATTTGAAGGAGAATGTTCTTGTGAGAGAGTATGTCCTTCAAGGCCCAGACTGCATAGAGGATGGCTCTCATTTCCAGGACATTTATGTGAAGCCGGGACTTGTCCTGAGTCCACGTACCTTGGGTGTGGAAATTCTGGCAGTGAGCTCCCCACCCCATCAGGGACGCGTCAGTGGTAATGGAGATCTGATGATCCAGAGGAGCAAAGGGATACCCTCCCAGAAGGTTATCCTTCTGCGACCACCAGGTGAGTGACCTCTTTAGAGGTCTACCACCTTGATGGGAAAGGACTGAGGGTGAGTGGTTGGGGACCACTGAGCACTCAGTATCCACTGAAAGGTTCTCATGTGGAGATGTGCTAGAGGTACAGTGAACACCGAGAATGCCATGAGACCCAGCATTCGTTGCATCGAGATAGCTCAAGTCGAGCTGCTTTCTCTGATGTATCAGGCCATCTGTAGGATATTGTTCCTTCTGTCCTCTGGGAGAAAAGCTTTTGCATAGGAGGTATCCAGAAGAGTGCCTATGAAAAGAAGTTTCTAGAAGGGCTGCAACTGTGATTTGTTGTGATTTAGCAGGACTCCCATGGGTGTGAGGAAGTCTGAAGCCTTGGCTACGAGGTCCAGAGTTTCCTGCCTGGAAGGGCTTGCTAGAAGCAAGTTGTCCAGATATGGAAACACTTGAATTCCGATTTTCCTGAGATGCACTGTGAGAATTGCAAAACACTTTGTAAAAACTTGCGGCGTTGAGGATAGCCCAAAGGGCAGGACTCTGAACTGATAATGTTGACCCAATGCCACAAACCTCAGGTATTTGTGGTGCTTTGGGTGTATAAGAATGTGTTGGTAGGCATCCTGCATGTCCAGGGAGGCTAGCCAATCACGTTGATGAATCAAAGGTAGAAGGGTACCTAGAGTTATCATCTTGAACTTTTCTTTGTGAAGGAATTTGTTTAACCTTCTGAGATCCAGAATGGGGCGCATGCCTCCAGTTTTCTTCGGAACTAGAAAGTAATGGGAGTAGAAATCTGTGTTTCGTTGGTCTGGTGGAACTACTTCTACTGTCCTTTTGCTCAGAAGGCCTTGCACCTTGGAAGCAAGACGGTCTGACTGTACTGCCAACAGCCTGGGCTGTCGTTTGGGGGATGATCGGGGGGGGGGAGTTCTAAAAGATTGAGCAAATACCCCTCGTGGATTATCTGGAGGACCCATTTGTCTGATGTTATAGACTTCTACCGGTTGTAGAACTGAGTCAGATGTCCTCCCACCGCTGAGGAAGAGTCCTCCTAGGGCAGTTGAGGTGGGACCTGGGCCAAGAACTCAGGAGGTGGCACTGGGCGCTTTGAGGCCTTGTGCCTTCCGCTGCATTTTCTTTTGTGGCTGCGGGTTGTGGCTTTTGTTAAAGCCCCCCATGCCTTTTCCCCAAAAGGACTGACGGTTATGAAATTGACGCTTATTGGCACCCACCTGAGAGGGGGTGGGTGCGGGTCGAGCTGTCTTAATGGCTGACCTAGTCTTCTGTGTGGCCTCCAGAGCTTGTTCCACCTGGGGTCCGAACAGATACATACCATCGAAGGGTAAGGTCATGACTTGATGCTGGGCATCATTCATGAAGCCTGAAGTAGGTAGCCAAGAGTGGTGACGGGTACAAATGCCCGCTACAGCTGCTCGAGAAGCAGTATTGAAAGCGTCCATTGTAGCTTTAACCTGTTGGTTACTGGACTCGATGCCCCTGGTTATGATGTGAAGTAGCTCTGAATTAGTTTCCAACTCAGGCAGAGCTTCTACCATTTGCTTGACCGAATGCCAAAGGACATACACATACTGAGAAAAAAAGCCCTGGTAGCTGGCAATTTGCATACCCAGGGTGGAGGCAGCAAAGACACTCTTACCTAAGGTGTCTATCTTACGAGATTCTTTATTGATAGGCCGAGCTGTAGATGCCTGAGGAAGGACGACCTTGTCATTCTCTGCTAAGACTACAACGGGATCAGCAAAAGCTCATGAGGCCAATATGGGTCGATCCTTGGGAGCAGCATTCTTCTTATCAATGGACTTAGCCATGGAAGGGGTGACAGCAGGATTGTTCCATACCATCTGAGAAAGGGTCTCAAAAGATGGTTGTACCGGAGGAGTTAAATCCATAGGGATCTCCGGGACATGTAGGTATTGGAGTCTTAAAAGCTTCCCAGGATCGATTTCTGTAGTCTGGAGAGAAAGAGGGGAATTTACATATTTCAGCAGAGACTTAAAGGAAAGGTCTTCGACCACAGGCTCTGCAGCAGGATTAATCCCTGCTCCTTCAACATCATCACCCAGACGAAGATCTGGGTCAGGCTCAAAATCATCTCCTGACAGTCCAGGAGGACTGTATGGACAGGAAAGGAGTGAAAATCAGAATGGAAGTTAGAAGAGGAAAGAGGCTGGATGGCGCCGCACTCAGCATTGGTGCTGATGAAGAACACGGCGCCGACCCAAAGGAAGTCGCCGCCATCGGAAACAGCCCAGCACATGGCGCCAACAGAGCCCCCAGCACCGCAGACAGCGTCAACAGAGCCCTCGGCGCCACAGATGGCTCTGAGAGTGTCCCAAGGTTCCAAAATCTGCGATCTGAAGGAAAATTAAAAGGACACAGAGGCATCGGTGTGGACCCCTGCACCGCAGCCATGTGAGGGGGGAAAACACCTGAGCACAGAGTCGACGGCACCAAAGAAGGCACCGTGCAACTAGGAAGGTCCGACTGCCCTACCCGGTCCCTCAAGCGGCCCAAAGGCTCCGGAGTGACCAGGCCAGGCAGCTGGACCAACCTCTGAGCCCACTGCTCCATAAGAGGAGCCCACTGGTGAAACTGTTCATCGGAGGCCCGTCCAATAGGTGGGGATGGGCTCCGATGTTGAAGAGGTTGGGCACCGGAGCCAGAAACCGGAGACTCCGAGCGAGGAGCCCTGTGCCTAGCCCCAATGACCGACCATTGTCGCGCAGACATACCAGAAGGCAACCTCGAGTGATGCCTTCTCTTTCTCGACTTGTGTGCCGAAGAAGAACTCGAGGCCCAACGGTGCCACGAATGGAACCGTTTCCTTTTATGCTTTCAGGGTGACTGCCCATTTCCCTGAGCACTGGACCATCCATTGTCAGACACACCCTCCGGGGAGGGCGGCGGACCGGACCCAGTCCGGCTGACTGAACAGCTTTCATACGAAGTCTCCCTACCGTTACTTGACCCGCTCATGGTCGACTCTGTCAATGGAGGGCTGAAGACTTCTTTTATTGATCAATAAAATTAAATCTACTTAGTACTTTTGAAGATAAACTACAAAACAATAAACTGAAAACTATGCTGCTAGTTTGAAATGGACTCCCAGCGGGCGAGCGATGTCATCACTGAAGCGCACTCGACGTGCAGGAAAAAAGGAACTTGAGGCGGGTGAAGGGTCGACGCCGATGTAGTCTTTACTGCAGAGCCAAGGCTCACAGTGCCGCTTCCTCGCGGCTCTATCTCTGGCGCCGACCCTCTTGAAAAAGTTTGCTCCCACTGGGTCCTAGCACCTCAGGCATAGATCCCATTAGTGTGAATGAGTGGTGGAGACTTTATGTCCAGGAAGATCTTTCCTGTCCAGTCCATTAGGAGTGCATCTAGTGGCACTGTGCCCACTGTTGGAGGCCTGCAACAGAACAGTGGAAGTTGATGATTCTCTGGGGCTGCAAATATGTCCATTTAGTGACCATTCGTTGTGGTTCTGGTTGATTCTGCTGAGGGTATCTGCTAGGACATTGTCTTTTCCCTGGCAGGTGGACTGCAAAGAGGAAGATCCCCAGGGAGTAAGCCAGATTCCATACCTTCATGACTCCTGTACACAGAGGTGAGGAACCTGTGCCCCCTTGCTTGTTGATGTAATACATTGTGGTTGTACTGTCTGTCCTGACCTGAACCACCTTGCCCTCAGCATGGAGGCGAAGGACTGAATGCCCAGATAAACTGCCCTGAGTTCCAGCAGGTTTATGTAAAGCAAGAATTCCTGCTGGAGCCAGGTACCAGGGGCAGTATGCTCCCCCTAGGTGGGCACCCCATCCTAGGACAGAGGCATCTGTTGTCAGAACTCCTGCTGGTGGCAGCTGAAGGAAAGGCATGCCTTCCCTGAGGTTGTCCTTTTCCTGCCTCCACTGCAGAGCTTGAAGCAGGGTTCCTGTAACTGGTACCATCTTTGACAGGGAGTCTGTTCTATGAGACCAGTGAGCCCTGAGATAAAACTGAATGTCCCTCATCTGGAATCTTGATATTAGCACTGTTGCTGTTGGTGCCGCCATGTGACCCAGCAACTGAAGAAAATGCCTTGCTGGTCTGGGGGTATGGAAGGAGTTTGCTAGTTGCACCAAGCTGTCTACCCTGCCTTGTGGGAGGAATGCCCTTCCATTCAAGATATCCAATTCTGCCTATATGACTTTCTCTGGTCTACCAGGAAACCTAGCATACCTAGTGTATCCTGAGTGATGGTCAATGCCCTTTCCAACTGCTGTGGGGACTGACCTACCACCAACCAGTCATCCAGGTATGGGAAGATTGTAAGAAAAAATTACTCAGCATAGTAATGTTGTTTCTTCTAATGGAGTCTTGCTGTATTCTGACTATATGCAGTTAGCCCCAGCACTTGAACTGCTCCAGAGAATAAAGGGTTAACTCTATGCCAAACCTCTGTCTGTGGTACTCTAAAGTCTAACCATCAGATTCTTATGAGCACTAACTCAATAGTTAGAAACTGTTTCTAAACTTTTTATGCCAAAAGGCACCAAACAGATTTTTAGGGTCAAAAAGACTCAAGACGAGAACCCCAAAAAGAATATAAGCAGGTAGTGAAAACAACCAAAACATTTATAATAAAAACTCTTAGTAAGATAAGGCATGCCAAGTACACTTCTGGGGTGCAGCACTGTGCCTGCCAGACCACATCGCAAAACTATTAGGTTCCAGGAGGGGAGGCAGGGAGAGATGGAGGCCAGAATGCAGCAAGACTCCATTAGAAGAAACAACATTACTATGGTGAGTATTTTTTTCTTCAAACAACATGAAGTCTTGTTGTATTTTCACTGTATGCAGACTACCAAGCAGTACCCCCTTGCAGGAGGGAGTCAAAGAACCAATTTTGGGAATAGCCTCTGCAGCACAGCTGTGCCAAACCTAGCATCACTTCTTGACTGAATGTCCAGAGAGTAATGCTTGGTAAATGTGTGAACAGTCTTCCAGGTGGCTGCTTTACAGATTTCCACTAATGGTATGTCTCCAGCTGTTGTGACTGAAGCAGCTGTACCTCTGGTGGAGTGAACCCTCAGGCCTGACGGAAGCTCTTTCCCCAACTTTGAATAGCAGAACTGGATACAGGAGACAATTCACCAGGCAACAGTTCTCTTGGTGGCAGGTTTGCATTTCCCACTTTCCTATGAGTGAGAAACAACTGAGAAAGTACAGTTACGTAAGAACTTACCATAACAGTAGATCTTCGAGAATAGCTCTTGCAGCAGGTTACACCATTAGAACTGAAGCCGTCAGGTGTCAGGACCCCATGGAAATTTTCTTGCTAGCAGTCTTCAGCGGGGACCGCTTCTGACATCGGTCCGGCCCCCGATGTTAGGCGTAGTACATAAGGAGGTGGTCCCGCCACAATCCCCAGTTCTCCCGCTGGAGACTCCCGGCTGCTGGATGACATCAGAAGAGGAGACCAAGGATCCGCCATCAGGTGGCCAAGACTAAAAACAAATCATTCCATCCAGAAAGATGGATGTTAAGCTATAACCTACCTCCTCAAAAGGGGGAATGGTGGGCGAGAAGGTGCCTGCTGCAAGAGCTGTTCTCGAAGATCTACTGTTATGGTAAGTTCTTACGTAAATAGAAATTACGTACCTACCGTAATTATGATCTTTCTGTGTATCTTCACCATTCATCACAGATGGGTACTGGCCAGAGATCAGGGCCCTGCGGGAGCCTTGTTTTTTTTTTTTAAAAGGATAGGTGGAGCCGACGCAGCATCAGCGCCGCCCTCGAGGCCGACATACTATGTGGCGCTCGAGGATTAGCCGTTAAGCTGCGTTGACTCCGCCTGCCTACCAGTTCTGAGTCGCTGGAGAGGTAAGAGGAAGTGATGGAGGGTGGGACAAGAGAATCCAAGGGACAGAAAAAGGAAGAGAAAACTTAACTAAAAGGAGAAATAACGACTGAGAGGACAGCATAGAAGAAGTAAAACTAAGGGATTGGGTAGGGGCCCCAATCTTTGGAAAAGGAGGAAGGAGGGAGGGAGGGAGAGAGAATTTAGGAGACAGTGAGAGGTAGCAAGAATCCAGGACCCTTGTCTGTCACCAGACTGTATAGGAACTGCAAGGAGTGGCAAAGCTCACCTGCCAGAATTCAAGGCACAGAATAACTGGCAAACCCCAAAAACAGAGTCAGCTATTCTGGAGAAGGACAGGGTACAGGGACTCAGTACTCTCTCTGTAAAGATATTTGGTGAAAAAAAGGGTTCTCTTTTGGTTTTTTTTAAATAAAAGGGTAACAGAAGGAGAATAACCACCAGTTCTCACCCCGTAGGGGTGAGGATAAATAGTAGAAAGGAAGTGCCACTCGAACTGTACCCCTTGGGGAAGAAAATTACCCCCCTGTGTGTCCCAACTTTACCCCTCTCAAAAAGAGGGGTAGGCACAGAGGGAGGAGGATCCAGAGACTGGAGCCCCAGGGGGATTGTGATGAATGGTGAAGATACACAGAAAGATCATAATTACGGTAGGTACATAATTTCTATATCTTGTCTGTGTCAATCTTCACCATTCATCAGAATAGTGATACCAAGCCCCGAAGGGGGTTGATTAATTGCACCCTAAGGGACAGTGTCCCTTAGCCCTCAGTGGGTGACACACTAAGGGGGGACCTTCTGGGCCTGAGGAGGCCCGAGAGTGGGAAAGCGAGATGGGATCCCGCTGGAGGGGGAAGGAATTTGCCCCGACAAACGTCGTCTCACCCTACGGGAAAAGAGATAGGTTCCCTGGTGAGCGGAGCAAATCACCTTACGCCAGGCCAGGTGTGACAACCGGGAAAGGCGAAGCCACGCCGATCTCCTGGTGCAGATCGCTGTCCCTACTACCCTGGTAGCTACCTCACTGGTAATAAGATGCCCTTGTAGTGCCTTGCTAGCTCAGGCCATGTGCAGAGTGCGATGGCTTGCCTGGTTTGCTCCGAGTCAGGCAAAGCAGCTGAGGATCTGACCCAGTGCTGACCACAAGAATCTGTTGTAGGCTGCATAGTGGGCCTGATGGCGGAGATGGAGAGAAGCAACCAAGCCGAGTAGAAAGTCCTCCTCCCCCAGAAATCAAAATCGGAAGAGTCCTGATCTGGGGGCCGGTCACTGTGGAGGGCGCGAAGCCCGACAGGAGTGTTCAGATGCGTCAATCCGGACTGTGGATGAGGCATAGAACCTGGAGACTCTGGGGGAGCGCAATACCTCTGGCTAAGGTCCCTAGGGGCAGGAACTCCGGAGAAGGGCCTCTGCCAGAAACGCATGGACGCCTCCCGAAAAGGAGCAGGCCAGGGTGGCACCACAAGGGTGGCTACACCGAAATCGCCTAGAAAGGTGTGCGCCGCATGCTCAGGATTGCTCATGGAGAGGGGAGAGAGGTGAAGGTCCTCCCGCATCCTCACGAAGAAACGCTGATACTCGGAGAGATCAGCGGCAGGAGAGATATGGACAGACGGTTCCTCTCCCCCAGAAGAGGGGGATGAGGAGCTGGAGGTCACCATGCGCTCTGAGAGTGGCTGCTCGGGGGGAGGTTGAAAAACCTGGCTGTCCATGGCCCTAACGTAGGCAGGGAACCAAGCAGCCACTGCTCTGAACTGTTCCCAGGTGAGAGGACCGCTAGGGCCAAGAATACCTGTGAATGCTGGAGAAGGCGGCAGAGGGAAGGGGGCAGAGCCGAGAGAGGAAGTCGGCTGACCTCTGCCAGGGCTAGGGAGCGGACCAAGGACCCCCGCGGAGGGTGTCCTGGAAGACTCCGCAGCCGACAGCTGTACAACCACTTTGGTACTGCCTAGGCTGCGCCCAGAAGAATCCCCCAAGTGAGGCGACCGGGGCCGTATAGATCCAGAAGAATAGTCCCCTGCCTCCAAAGAATGGGACCCCCTCAAGGAACCAGAAGGGAAAGGGTGGAAGTCCGCGTTTCGGCTTCGTCCAGGGCCCGGATGGGTCCCAGAGAAAGGTCAACGTGCCGACCCCACACCCCTCGACCCCTCGGAGTCCGAGAGAGTCCTAGTCCTTGAAAGGGCCAGCCTAGGAAGCTGGCAGCTCTGGGCTGCCCCCGAAGGGGAGACCCAGGGAGCAGCACCTTCCCCTCCTGTGGGCTTCCCGATAGGCCCCAAAGTTGAGCGATTGAGACACACCACCGGAGGGGGTACCACCACCGAGGGGTCAAGAAACCCCCCAAGGCCAGGTTGCATGGCAATGGTGGCACGCACCACAGCCTGCTGGTCAGTACCACTGACCCTAACCTCGGGGGGAACCAGACACACCTCAGAAGGGGGCTGACTAAGACCCGTCGTGGAGACCACTGGCTCGTCCTCCTCTGCAGACAACCCCGAAGGGTGTGACCGCCCGCTCGACTCCGAGCCCGACTCCGACTCCGAAGAGGTAGAGTCTGAGGCCCTAAGCCAGACGGTCGGAGGGCGAGGGAGGCCGACCTTACCAAAGGGCCCAGAAGTCCAAGCAGTGGCCAAGGCGGCACCTGCACCCTCCACAGCCCCGCAAGTGGCGCTGGCAGAAGGCGGCAGGGCAGCACGGGCCAGAGGTCCCGAACTAGGGCCAGCTGAGGCACCGTCAAGCCCACCGGCACCAGGGGCGGTACCAGTAACAGAGACGGCTCCGACAGAAACCCCGAAGGGGTGACTGCCATAGCGGCGCCTCCCACCCGCTCCTGGGAGGAAGCGAGATGGGCCTCCTGCGCCTCGGAAGGAGTCTCGGCCAAGGCTAGGCTACGAAAGGCCGAGGCTCCCTCCTCCTCGGTCTGTATAGAACTGGGAGGGGACCTGGAGGAAAGGCCGAGAGAGCGCGGCTTGGCCCGACAGTCAAGAGACCTACCCCGAAAGTCGTGAGCTCGCCCTACTTTTAACGCTAGCTGTTCGAGGACGCAGGCGGTCCATGGAGAAGCAGGCATCGCACAAATCCATGTCGTGAAGTGGGCCAAGACACGAGAGTCACCGGTCATGCTGGTCGGTAACGGAGTACTTGAGGCCGCACGGGCACCGACGCATGGGGGGGCCGCCCCACTTTAGACGATTTCTTGCCCTCCGACCGCGACATGACCTACGGGAAAAAAAACACCAAAAACAGACTCAACGTCGCTAAACTGTAAAATAAATGGAAAGATCTTACCAGCGACATCGAGTAGGGCAGAGTAGAACTAGCAGGAACCGACGGACTGTCGATGACAAAAGGCTAAGGCCTAAAACTTTGAAAATTTCTTCACAGGCTTCCCACGAGGCGACCTCGACGGCAGGAGACGAAGAACTGGTAGGCAGGCGGAGTCGACGCAGCTTAACGGCTAATCCTCGAGCGCCACGTAGTACGTCGGCCTCGAGGGCAGCGCCGATGCTGTGTCGGCTCCGCCTATCCTTAAAAAAAAAAAAAAAGGCTCCAGCGGGGTCCTGATCTCTGGCCAGTACCCATCTGTGATGAATGGTGAAGATTGACACAGATAAGATCTGTACTATCTTACTTCGAGATACAGCTCTTGCAGCAGGTTACACCATTAGAACTGATTCCCAAGCAATAGCGACAATCTTATGCCACTGGGAGGAGGAAAGGCAGAGATTACAACCCTGCTCGAGCCTAGGACAGAAGTCCCTGGAGGATGGCTAGGCCGAAACCTGCCCTTCACCTTGAAGCAATATCCAGGCTGTAATGCTTAATAAAGGTATGCACCGAGCTCCAGGTAGCTGCAGCACAAATAGCTGAAGTGGAAACATTCTTCAGCGCTGCAAAGGAGGTGGCCACTCCTCTGGTAGAATGACCCTTGACCACGCCTGGCAAGGGTTTGCTGCGCTTGTCATAACAGAAAGAGATACACTGAATGAGCCAACGCGAAAGGGACTGTTTAGAAACAGGAGCTCCTTTCATCCTCTCAGCAAAGGAGACAAACAGCTGACCCACTTTCCGGTTCTGGTCAGATAATATCTGAGACACCTGTGAACATCTAGGGTGTGAAGCAGTGCTTCTCCTCGATTGGTGTACTTGGAAAAGTACGCTGGTAAGTCGATATCCTGATTAAGGGTAAGGGCTGAAACCACCTTAGGCAGAAACTTAGGAATTGTCTTCAGGGATACCCTATCCTGGTGGAAAATTAAATAGGGCTCTTTGCACATGAGTGCATGCAATTTGGAGATTCTTCTCGCCGAAGTAACTGCAACTAAAAACGTTTTCCAAGACAGAAAACACAGCTCGCAATCCGCGGCTGGTTCAAAATGTGGCAGCGTAAGCTGCTCCAGGACAAAGGGCAAGTCCCAAGGAGGAACCGGATCCTTGATAGGTGGCCTAAGGTGGAGGACCCCCCTTAAAAAGGCACGAGTAGTGTCCAATTGAGCCACCACACGATGGCCTATGGGGGCATGATAAGCCGAAATCGCACACAAATGCACCTTAATCAAGGAGTAAGCTAGTCTGGATTGAAAAAGTGAAAGCAGGTATTCCGGAACCAGTTCTCGGGACAGTCTAAGGGCGAGAAACCACGCGTTTGAGCCCACAAACAAAACCTGTGCCACTTCGTGGCATATGTTGCATGTGTTGCCGGTTTTATAGCGGCGGAAAGTACTTCTGCCACTTCTTGCGAGACCCCATGTCGCATCATGGCTATGTCTCTAGGAGTCAGGCATGTAGGTTCAATGAACGCAAGTCCGGATGGACTAGTGAACCTTCCTCCTGAGACAACAGATGGGAGCTGATTGGCAAAGGAAGAAGAGGTTCCCAGGATAGCTGATGCAGGAGCAGGAACCAGATTTGTCTGGGCCAGAAAGGTGCTATCAAGATAAGCGTCGCATGCTCCCTGCGAAGTTTGAGGAGAACTCTCTGGATCAACGGGAAAGGAGGGAGGGCATAAAGGAATCTGCCCGGCCAGGAGAGGGACAACGCATCTCACCAGAAAACACCAGGCCCTGGATCTAGCAAGCAAAAATTTGGCAGTTTTGCGTTGGATGGGGACGCGAAAATGTCTAATTCTGGAGTACCCCATCTGTGGAACAGATCCTCTACCACCTCCTGTAGAAGCTCCCACTCGTGGACTCTGGCCTGAGAACGACTCAGGCTATCTGCAACGGTATTGTCCACCCCGGGGACGTGAACTGCAATAAGGTCTGCGCCGTGTTGTATTACCCACTCCCACACTCTCATGGCCTCCCTGCAAAGGGGGTAGGAGTGTGTGCCTCCTTGTTTGTTGAGGTAATACATCACTGCAGTATTTTCTGTTTGCAACAGGAAAGTACTCGGTGGGATCTCTGACTGAAAGACTTGCAGAGCGTACAGGACCACCCTCATCTCCAGTATATTGATGTGGAGATGAGATTCCTGGATTGTCCATGTGCCCTGAGACCTCACCCCATTCAAGTGCGCTCCCCACCCGAGCCCTGAGGCATCTGTGGAGAGAGTTACCGTCGGAGACGGCGCTGTGAAGGGAACCCCACGGAGAGGTTTCCCAGGTCTAGCCGCCATTGCCAGTCCCGAATCACGGCCTTCGTGATTCGGACTGGCTGCTGCAGATGGTCTTGCCTTTGGTCCCATTGCACCCTTAACATCCACTGGGTTACCCGCATGTGGAGTCTTGCCATCGGGACTGTTGGAATGGCCGCAGCCATGTGTCCGAGCAGGTGAAGGACCAGTCTGGCCGGGACAGTCTTCTTCGCTGACAGGTCCCTTATGAGGGACCGAATGTGTTCCGCTCTGTCCTTGGGAGGAAAGGCTTTTCCCCTGATGGTGTCCAGAACTGCCCCTATAAACTGCAGTTTCTGGGACAGTACCAGGAGAGACTTCTCGTAGTTGATGAGGATGCCCAGAGACTGAAAAAGGGCCTGGGTATGCTGAATGGCCATCAACAATGCTTCCTTGGAGGGAGCCATGAGAAGCCAGTCATCCAGGTACAGGAACATGTAGTGGCCCTGTCTCCTAAGAGACGACGCCACAACTGCCATGCACTTGGTAAATACCCCGGGTGCTGATGACAGCCAGAAGGGAAGCGCTCGGAACTGATAATGGCGGCCCTGAAACTCGAAGCGCAGGAACCTCCTGTGCACTTGAGCAATAGGGATGTGCAGGTAAGCGTCCTGCATGTCCAGGGATGCCAAGAAGGTGTCCTTCTTCAGCATGGGGATTAGACTCGGAAGGGTCACCATGCGGAAGCGTTTGTAAACGACCGACAGATTGAGGTCGCTGAGGTCCAGAGTTGGACAGAGATCCCCTGTTTTCTTTGGAACCAGGAAGAAGTGCGAATAGTATCCTAACCCTCTCTGGTTCTCTGGGACGTGCTCCAAAGCTTCCTTTTCTAGAAGCGCGAGCACTTCCTGCTGTATAAGCAGGGCGTGCTGACCCGTGAGTAGCGGAAAGCAGAGGAGGCCTTGTGGGCGGTTGCCTACGAATTCTATATAATGGCCTTTTTCGACCCACTGTAGCACCCACCTGTTGGTGGTGATCGACCGCCACCCTGGCAGGTGGCATGCGATGTGACCCCCGACCTTCCTTTCCCGTTGATCCTGAGGAGGGGCGGGGGCCGGGAAGGAGTCATGCTGTGGCAGCATTGAATCCCGCAGGTTGGGACGACTTTAACTCATTGGCCTCTGCCTGAGGATGTCTTAGCCTGGGCTTTTCGGGTGAAGGAGCCCCTCTGTTGCTGGCCAGAACGTGGTTGCTGCCTTTGAGTCCAGCTGCGAAAACGACTCTGGTTCCTGCAAAAGGAACTGAGTCGAGACCTGTACATAGCCTGCACAGATCTAACCGCCTTCCCGGCATCCTGCAGTTTGGTGATCACCTTCTCCGAGGCTTCGCCAAACAAAACTTCGTCACGGTAAAGGACGTCCATGATATTTTTCTGGACGTCCGAGTAAACCCAGAAACACGGAGCCACGAGTGTCTCTGGAGACACACGCCTGAGGCTGCAGCTCTGGCCGAAGAGTCCGCAGAGTCGTATGTGGCTCTAAGCACCTGGGTTCCCATGTCCGAACCCGTACGGAGGAGGGTTAACAGCTCCTCCTTTTGACCACCGTCTGGCATTTTTTCAACCAGGTCCTGTCCCTGCTCCCACAATGCATTCTGAAACTGAACCATGTGGGTGAGGTAATTTAATGACCTGATGGCGCAAGTCGCAGCCGCATGCGTGCGTCTACCCAGGACATCCAGCTGTTTGGACTCCGGGTCCGGTTGCTGTGTGCTCAAGTGCTGCGGTTTTTGAGACTGGTCATGTGAGGCTGTAATGACCAGGGAATTGGCCAGAGGATGGTTCGCCAGGTACTGGTCCTCCCTTGGGGCCTTGTACAGGCGGTCAGCCTTCTTCGGCACTGCCGGAGTTGAATGCAGACACTTCCATGCAGCCTTGGTTACGTCCGCGAAGGTGTCCACCAAGGGTGGCACTACCACAGGCTTTCGGTCTTTCTGCCAAAGGTAGCGGGCAAGGCATTGTCTCTTGGGGTCTAGCTCTTCAGCATCCCACCCTATATTCTCCTGCCTTATGATCTCAGCAAACGAGGGGTCATCCGGAGGAGACCTGGGATGGTCACGTGGGTCTGGAGAAGGGATGCTGATGGGAGAAGGAGATCTGGAGCACCCAGAGGTGTCAGATCTGGAGTCCTCTGCGGATGGGGTATACCGACGCCATCTGGGTCTCTTGGGGCTGGGGAACCCTGAAGTGGATCTTGAAGAAGGCCTTCTCCTGTCCAAAGATCTGCCCCTAGGAGGAGATCCTGGCTCCTTGGGGGTCAATGACCATCCTGCTGACCCTCTGGGTGGGAGTGGGGGCGCAGGCGTTGAAGGGGTAGCCAGCGTAGGAGGAGGTTGTGCATGACCACATCCTTCTTGATGGTGTCCCACCAGAAGGTGAAGAGCTCCTTCACCTCTGTCAGATTCAAGCCCGACGACGGGCTGGGAACGGGTGGTCTGTCACCGGGGTCGGGTGTCGGATCCCCGGGGGTCTCCTGCTCCAGGAAGGGTTCCTGTGGGAGCTTGACAGTTCCGGAGTTGCCTGCCTGGTCTTCGGGCTGGGTAGTGTCCTCCTCCTCCTCCGATGCCTTCCGACCGACGTTGGTAAGCGGTGGTGTGATCCTTCCTTCTGCAATAGCCGATGACGGTCCCCAGGCCGACGTCCTCAGGGGCAAACGCCTGACCGGTGACGGGTGTCATACGGTAGCCAGTTCCTGGGAGTGCCTATAGAGTTTACCCGACGTTGGGTGGACCGACATCGGGTCCAACGTCCGCTTCAGGGAAGTCAGCTCCTTAGTCTTGCGCTGGGGATCTTGACAGGCTGCAGAGAGGAGGAACCACTGGACAATCTAACCTGAACCGGGGGAGGCTGAGAGCGAGCCCTGGAGGGAGAGCGGTCAGACTTGGAGCCGGAACTGTGGGAATCCGAGGCCCTGGAAGGGGATCTGGGACTTGCCTTCTCCTGGTGCTTTTCGCGATGTCTATGGGACTTCCCAGACGACTCCCCCTTGGAGGAAGGTTCTCTATCCATGGCTTTGAGTTTTTCCTCAAGAAGAAAAGCCTGAAGGGCCTTCTGGCAGTGGATCCTAGTACGACTGTTGAAGCCCTGGCAAAAGGAGCAGGCCTGGGTGTCGTGGTCTGGGACCAGGCAGCGCACACAGGCAGAGTGAGGATCCTTGAAGGGGATCTGCTTGCCGCAGGCACACTTTGAAGGATGCCCCTCCAAAGAGGTGTTTGGAGAGGACATCGGACAAATCCAGTAGCAAAAGAGATGAAAAACGAAGTTTCCTAGTCGTCACGCGCTAGAACGTGACCGAGAGGCTGATGCTGCAATGTCGACGGCAGGAAAAGAACTGGGGATTATGGCGAGACCGCCCCCTTATGTACTACGCCTGACATCGGGAGAAGTAACGCTGAGGCGTGTCCTCATTGAAGACTGCTAGCTAGAAATTTCTGTGGGGTCCTGACGCCTGACAGCTTCAGTCCTAATGGTGTAACCTGCTACAAGAGCTGTATCTCGAAGTAAGATCAGCCATTTCTATGGGCCTTAGTGTGTTCCACATAGTAACTAAGAGCCTTCTTTACATCAAGACTGTGTAATCTTCTCTCTCCAGAGGAAGAATGGTCAGTGAAAAATACAGACAATGACAGACTGATTCAAATGAAAGTCTGATACCACCTTAGGAAGAAACTTTCTGTTGGTTTGAAGGACCACCTTATCCATGTGAAATGAAATGAAGTCAGGTTCCACTGATAAAGCCTGTAATTCACTGATTCTCCTGGCAGAGGTAATGGCTACCAGGAATACAGTTTTCCAAGCAAAGTACTTTAGCTCAGCTGAAGAAAGAGGCTCAAAAGGGGGCTGCATAAGCTGTGCGACACAGATATTCAGGTCTCAAGAAGGGGTAGGCTCCTGAAAAGGGAGGATTAAAATGTACCAGACCCTTGAAAAATTTCTTGAAAACTGGATGAGATGCAAGGGAAAAGCCCTTACCAACAGAAAGGAAGGAAGATACAGCTGCCAAATGTACCTTGAGAGTAGTAGGCCGGAGGCCTAAACTGTTAAGATGCACCAAGTAGTCCAATACAGTAGGAATATCAGCCAGCTCTGGCAAGACATGCTTCTGGGAACACCAAAACCCAAATCCTTTCCATTTGGAGCTGTAAGTCTTTCTAGTAGCACGTTTCCTACTAACCTTTAAATGTCCAAGACTGATTGAGAAAGATGCAGGCTTGCATATTCTAGCTCTTCAAGAGCCAGACTTTGAGCCTGAAAGTCTGAAGGTTGGGGTAAAGAATCCTCCCCTGAGAGGAGGTAAGGAGATTGAACTGTCTGGGAAGACACAGAGGCATTGTCACTAACAGTGACAAGAGAAGGGGGTACCAAGGCTGTCTGGCCCAGTCTGGAGCCACTAGAGTCACCTTGCAGGGCTGAGACCTGATCCTGATCAGGACGCTGAATATCAGAGGAAAAGGAGGAAATGCATAGAGAAACCTGCTTGTCCAATCCAACAAGACAGCATCCTGTGGGACAGAGCCCAGAAGAGGCGGTCTGCAGAACAAAAGAGGAAGTTGGTGATTGCCCGGGGTTGCAAAGAGATCTATCTCTGGAGTGCCCCACCTCTTGAAAATGACCTGAAGAATTAGAGGGTTCAGGATACATCCGTGGTGACCCAGGGAAATCCTGCTGAGAGCATCTGCTAGAATGTTGTCCTTCCCTAGGAGATGCACAGCCATCAGGGAAGCCTGAAGGGAATAAGCTAGAGACCATATTTTCATGGGCTCTGTGCACAAGGCCGAGGGCCGAGTGCCTTTCTGCTTGCTGATGTAACACATGGTTGTGGCATTGTCTGTCCTGATCTGCACCACTTTCCCCTGAACAGCAGTTGAGAATGTCTGAAGTGCTAGAAAGACAGCTCTCAGTTCGAGAAGGTTTATGTGTAGAAGAGAATCCTGGTGAGACCAGGTTCCCTGCTTGTAAGTTGATCTAGGTAAGCCCCCCACCCTGTAAAGAGGCATCTGTGGTGAGAATCACTGAAGGAGCCTGATTGATAAAGGGGACACCTTGTCAAAAATTGTACTCTTCCAGCCACCACTGGAGGGTCTGAACTAGGGTTTGAGACACAGGAACCAATTTGGAGAGAGGGTCTTTTTTCTGAGACCAATAACATCTGAGATGAAACTGAATATCTCTCATCTGAAACCTTGTTCCCTGGACCACTGCTGTGGATGCTGCCATGTGATCCAGCAACTGTAGAAGGTGTCTGGATGGACGAGAAACTACAGGACGAAAAGAGGAAGCCAGAGTGACAAGGGACTGAACCCTTGAGAGGTGGAGAAATGCTCTTGCCTGAATAGTGTCTAGTTCCACCCCTATAAAAGTGAGGATCTGAGCTGGTTCCAGAACAGACTTTTCTAGGTTCAGAATGAAACCCAAGGAGTCTAGAAGTTTTTGAGTGACCTCTAGGGCTGACTTGACTTGGTCTGAGGACTGGCCTACAATGAGCCAGTTGTCCAGGTATGGGAACAGAAGGACACCCTGTCTCCTGAGAAATGCCACCACTACTGTGACACACTTGGTGAACACCCTTGGAGCAGATGTTAGGCCGAAAGGCATAGCTCTGAATTGGTAATGGCCTGAGGGCAACTCGAAATTGTGGTACTTTCTGTGGGAATATCTGATAGGTATGTGGAAGTAGTCATCCTTGAGATCCAGAGAGGCTAGCCAGTCTCCTGGTCTCAGAGAGGGAAGAATTTCTCCCAGAGTCACCATCTTGAATTTTGGTTTTGTTAGTGTTTGTTCAGGCACCATAAATCTAGGATGGTCTCACTCCCCTGTCTTTGGGGGTAAGAAAGTATCTGGAGTACAGTCCTTTTCCCTGTGACAATGAGGTACCTTCTCTACTGCTTGCAGAAGCAGGAGAGAGGAGACTTCTGCCTCTAAGGCCTTTGCCTCCAAGAGGGAGGGAGGGAGGGAGGACTGAAGAACCTTGCTCTCATTTTTGGGAACTATTTGAAACTGAAAGCAAGTCCCTGGCTCACTACTTCCAGGACCCATTTGTCCGAAGCAACAGACTCCCAGGCCTGGGAGTAGTGAGCCAACCTGCCCCCTACTGGAACTGGGGAAGCGACTCTAACCAACACCTCAGGGTGTCTGTTTGGCAGGGGGTTAGACTGTGTGGATGATGGGGTCCTGGTCATCCCGTGCCTGCCTCGTCCCCTAAAGAACCCCCTCTGCTGGAAAGAATAGGAGGAGGCCATGAGCTTGGTAGAAAGGCCTGTGAAAAGGCCTGCCCCTGCCCGCCCTGAATTGCTGCCTCTGAGGAGTGGCCTGCTTTTCCTTGGCTGCAGCACTCCTATGGGTGGTCCTATATTCATCCATCTTTTTCATGTAGTTCTCTGTTTGTTCACTAAACAGAGAATTACCAGTTACAGGGATATCCATGGCCTTAGTCTGGGTATCCTGCAAAAGACTGGTACATCTAAGCCAAGCAAACCTCCTCATGGAGATAGATGTAGCCATGATTCTAGAATGTACATCATTCGAGTCCACAGCAGCATGAAATTGCCTTTTGGATGCCTCTATACCATCTACAGCCACCTGCTCTAGCTCCTTAGCTAGCTAGGGAAGGGCATTCTTAGCCAGCTCCAGAACTGTATCCCACATAGACTTCTGGTACCTGGCTGTATATGCCATGTACTGTAATTTGACTGCCTGAGCCCCAAAGAGGATGCCAAATACTGTTTCTTAGCCATGGCATCCACTTTCCTGGAATTCTTATCTGGGGGGTGAGATTTCAGGGGAATACTAGCCTTGTCACAGGCTATAGCTTGCACTACCCCAACATGGCTGTAATGTGCTGAAAGGAATTCCGTGCCAGGGCCTGATAAAGCATACCTCCTGTCCATTCTTTTATCCACAGGAGGAATGGATGTGGGAAATTGCATGATTTTTTGTGTCTGTTTCCCCAGGGATTTGTGCAAAGGGATAAACACTCTCTTTGACTCTGGAACATTCATCATTTCCACATAATCAGGCTCCTCCTGATCCTGATCAGCCTCTTCCATAGGAAGCTGAAGAGTCTCAGCCTCCTTCTTGTAGAACAAGAAGTGGGAGGGGGGACTCATAAAGCCTGGGAGGGGAAACATTGGAAGGACTGTCTGGGGAGATGTCAGGCTGTACTGGCTCATCTAGGCCTTCACACTCTCCTTTTTCATCATCTTCTTCTTTCTCCTCCCAGTCGCCTCATAGTATGCCTCCATATCAATATCTGAGGCAAAAACTTCCAACCAAACCGATCGCATTTGAACTGATGTTGGTTCGGTCAAAACCGAGGAAAGAGATTGCACTATTGAGATCGCTTTTGCTATTTCCTCAGCGGTTGGAATATGAGGTGTTGGATGCGAACCGGCTGATTTTATTTTTCTCTTTGACGGGACTCCACAGAGTCGGCTCTCCTTTTGCCCGAAGAGGTATCGCCCAGATCAGTAGGCACCTCTTCAGATTCGGTAGCAACCGAACCGGGCTGGCCATCTTGGTCAATGGACTTCTCGGCCTTCCTTTCCTTCAGCCTACTCAAACGTTTTTCAAGAGTGGCCTTAGGAAAGTTCTTACAAATTTGGAAGTCTACCTTGAGGTGGTCAAACCCCAGACAATAAACACACACGAGATGGGGATCAGCCTTAGCAAAGGCCTCCCCACACTTGGTACAGTGCTAAAACCCAGTGGGACCGGTTTTCTTTTTGGGTTTCTCAGACATGCCGAATACCAGAAAAAGTCACCCTTCTCAGCTTTCAAGCCAGGTAACCAAAACCTATTGGTTCTAGCTGTGTCATGGGGTGGTTAAAAAAATCCCACAAAAATCCGGATTTTTTTTTAGGAATTGATAAGTACCGGAAAACTATAAATATTTGTACAGAGATTCAGAAAAACCAATAGGTTTCAGTTCTGAACCGGACGGACTGGAAAAGAACCGAAGACAGAACAATTTCTAACAATTTTAACAAAACACCACTACCTACTACTACCATTTACTGTTACCGAGACAAAGGTAAGAACACTGATGAATTTACGAACTGCGGCTGAAAAAATCGACAGATTCTAACTTTTACCGAACAGAAGCGCAGGAGGGATCTCTGGAGCGACTTCACAGTTAGACGGAGTAAGAAATCTAAAAAATTAAACTTCAGAGTACCACAGACAGAGGTTTGAAAACCAAGCTCAATGTTCTTTGCCTTGGCATAGAGTTAACCCTTTACTCTCTGGAGCAGTTCAAGTGCTGGGGCTTACTGCATATAGTCAAAATACAGCAAGACTTCATGTTGTTTGAACACCCTGTTTTCGTAGATGTGCCACCACAATTGCTAGGCACTTGGTGAATACTCTTGGAGCTGATGAAAGACCGAAGGGCATGTCCCTGAACTGGTAATTCCCTGATGGAAACCTGAACCTGAGGTACTTCCTGTGTGATAGCCTTAAAAGAGATATGAAAGTATGCGTCCTTTAGTTCTAGGGATGCCAGCCAGTCTCCTCTCCTTAAAGAAGGGAGAATGATAGCCAGAGTGACCATCTTGAACTTTGGCTTTGTCAAATGTTTGTTCAAGCATCTTAGATCCAGAATGGGTCGCCACTCCCGTTTTCTTTAGGGTGAGGAAGTATCTTGAGTAGAGACCTTTTCCTCTTTGAGATAAGGGGATAGGTTCTACTGCCTGATCCTGCATGAGCTTGGCTACTTCCTCTTCCAGAAAGGAGACCTCTGATAGATTTGCAGGTCTGAATAACCTAGCTCTCAACTTGGGCAAGACTTTGAAGCTGAGAGCAAGACCCTGGCTCACTACCTCCAGGACCCACTTGTCTGTGGTGATAGATTTCCAGGCCTGGATGTAGTGAGCCAGCCCGACTCCTACTGGAGGTAGGGAGGCGACCCTGACAGGGTTCTCAAGGATTCTGTTTTCTCTGGGCAGCAGTCTGGGTACTGGGTCCAGCCTGGTTGCTGCCTCTTCTTCCCCTGTCTCTAGCTTAATCTGGTTCAAGGTCAGTTGGCATTCATCTGTATCCCCCTTCCCCGGGTCGTGCCTGAAAATAGGCAGGATTTGTCTAGTGCATTTACCTGGTCAACAAAAACTACATAAATAAAAAATAAATAAATAAAGTATCCCCTCTGGGGTTGACAAGAGGGCAAAGTTTGTACCTGGAAGAAAGGCCTGCAATGGGTTCTACCCCCGCCTCTGCCTTGGACCTCTTGTGGAGTTGCTGCCTTCTCCTTGGCCGCAGCACTCTTGTAGGCTACCTTGTAGTCATGAATTTTTTTTCATGCATGCTTCGGTCTGTTCCCCAAACAGGGAAGTAGGCTCACAAGGAAAGTCAAGAGCTTTTGTCTGGGTGTCTTGAGACAAATTTGTTGTTCTCAGCCAGGCAAACCTCCTCAGAGACACTGAGGTAGCCATCTGCCTAGCAGCAATGTTGTTGGCATCCACTGCCATGCGAAACTAGGACTCAGAAGCTTCATTGCTTTTTGCTGCTTCTGAAAGATCAGATGCTATAGGGGCAGGGTATGCCTTTGCTATTTCTAGCACTGTATTCCACAGACTTCTCTGATACCTAGACAGAAGCCATTTAAGTGGCTTGTCTGATAGCCAGGGAGGCTCCCAGGTATGACTTCTTTGCTATGGAGTCTATCTTCCTGGAGTCCTTTTTAGGTGTATGTGATGCTAGGGAAATACCTGCCTTATCACATGCAGCAGCCTGCACTCCCATGGCTGGGGTGTCCAAAAAAGGAATTCAGCCCTTGATCTGGCCACCCAGTACTTTCTGTCCATCCTCTTGTCCACTGGAGGAATAGAAGTAGGTGTCTTTAAAATGTGTGTTGCTTGTTTAGTTAAGGATTTATGGATGGGCAACAGAAGCTTTTTTGTTGCTGGGACAGCCATCATTTCCATATAATCTTGTTCCTCTTCCTCCTCTGTGGACTCCTGAGTGGAGAGGTCCAAGGTTTGTGCCACCTGTTTGAAAAAGACAAAGTGGGTAGAGTAATCCTCTGTTGCCTTTTCTGGGGAATCAGTTCCATGATGATCTGGCGAAACCTTGAGCTGTATGGGTTCTCCAAATTCATCATCATCTTCATCATCAAAACCATCTTCTTCCTCCACGAAGACATCGGTTGATTATTCTAAGCAATCGGGAACTGAAAAGGAACCTGAATCTGGAACTGAGAACTGTGAACCGGGGCTGAACCGATTCCGCGGTACCAGTTTGCAATGCCTGCAAAAGGCTAATGGCACTTGCTATAGCTTCTACGGTATGAACCGCTGGAACTGTCGGTTGCGGTTCCTTGGTTGAGCTGCTTCTCTTTCCTCTTCTTTTTTGCAGAACTTACCAGTTCAGTGGTAGTTTCTGTAGATCTTTTTTCTGGTGGAGAAACCATCACCCTGGTCAGAGGGCTGCTCACTCAGTTCAAAAGACTTCTCTTTTTGAGAAGTGGAGGCCTTGTCCATTGCTGGATCAGCAGCTCTTTCAGACATTTTTTCCTTCAGCCGATTTAAATGCCTATCCAGGGTCGACTGAGGAAAATTCCTTACAGATGTCACAGTCGGCCTTTAGATGATCAAAACCCAGACACAGAACACAAATTAAATGGGGATCCGCTTTGATAAATGGTTCCCCGCACTCTGTGCAATGCTGAAAACCCGTTTGGCCAGTTCTCTTTTTAGACAGTGACATAACCACAACAGTGGACTAAAAGAAACCCAAAACCACCACAGAATAACTCTACTGAGACTTTTTTTTTGTTTGATGTTCAGTTTAGCGACCGAAGAAAAAACAAGAATTACCCCGTTTTTTCAATGAATAAACCAACCAGACCCTAAACAGGTTTATTAAAAGCTAATAGAAAGTTAATTTAAAAATAAAGAAACCCAGTTCTTGTATGTACATATATCTTGTATAACCACTGTTGTTACTACTTCCATTTGATGTTACTCTTTATTTTTATTATCCTGTTTGACGTGGAGCCTATGTAATGAGCTTCTTCTCAAAGGTGTTAATCTGAGATCATAATAAATAAAATAATAAATAAATAAAAGTACAGTATCCTTATCAACTCTAGAAGTAGTACTTTACCTTTTTTAAACTCATCCTCTTTAACAGAATCTTGAGGCTCCTCAGAGAGATCTGATGAAGAACCCTCTTGATCCAGATCATCTTCAGTAAAAGTCACACGTTTTCCTTCTAAGAAAATGAACAAAGAAACTGTTTTTAGTAAGGCAAGTTTTCAGGGCTATGCTATTTGGCGCAAGACTTTCAAGTTGAATATAAGGGCTATAAATAACAAATGAAAATTATGTACTTATTGTAATTGTTTATCTTCCGAAATATCTTCACCATTGATTACCACTTATGCATCTGGGGCTGGAGGCACTTGGACCATGTGAAAGCATATTTTTTCCATGAGGGAGCTGATAGCTACTGACAGTGCCTGCACAACTCATGTGCTGCCATGCATGCAAACCAATAATCGTTGCTGGTTCCCTCACACACCTCACTTCTGTTCTCCAGGAGAGAAACAAAGTGGAGCAAAAGTAAAAGAGAGGTCTAGATACCTTCTAGCCCAAAGAATAGGGAAAGGATACAGGTAAACAAAATAAGCAACCAAATAAAAACATACTACCAGCTTAAAAATAAGAAATGAAAATTACGTACCTACTGTAATTTTTGATCTTCCTGTGTATCTTCACCATTCATCATTGGTGGGTTCAAGCCGGAGGCACTAGGACCCCATGGGAAGCTTTTTAGCTTTAAAAAGCTTTCTCCCTATCTGGAGGAGGGGCCAACATCAGGAATAGCAATGCCCTCCAGGCCGACGTATTATGTGGTGCTTGCGGGTGGGCCAGTAACGGACGCCGGCCCCTCCATCACCTCAGTTCTGCTTGCCGGAGAGGGAAACTCAAGATAGACAAAAAGGGTTGAAGGGTGGGGCAAGGAAGCCTAAGGGATAGGAAAAAGAAAGGATATAAACTGAAAAAGGAAATAAGCCAGCCACAAAAGGAGGGGTAGGAATCTAACAGGGTCTGGGAGATGGACCCCAACCACCAGGCAGGCCAAGGGAGGGTAAGAGAATGGGTGGAGTAGGAGGGAAAGAAAAGATGATGATGAATTAAAGAAAGAGGAGAACAGAGAGAGAGAGAAAGAGGGGGAGAGGAGGAACATCACCTCCAAAGTTTCTCCTGGCAGACCAAAAAGAGGGGGGGCCCAAACTTCACTGTCATCCCTCCCTTTTTTTTCTTTTAGGAGTCTGGGGATAAGTGAGCCATGCTGAGAGGACTCAAGATTCAGGAAAACAATCTACCAAGGGCATAGTCAGGACTTAAGACCTCACAGGCATGAACCTCTGATAGGGTGTCAAGGTCATGACAGACCAGGTGCAAACCCCAATGTCCGCCGGAGAAGAAAGGCTATATGCTCTCTGTCACAAGCCCACTCCTGTGGGGGCAGGAATTCCCTGGGCTACAGTGAATCCCCTTGTGATCAGGATCTGCGATAACCCCCCCCCATCCTTTTAACATGCTTTCTATTTCATAACTGAACGTATACCAGAGAATCCCAGGGATCCCTCTCTCCATGCGAGGGGGTGCAAATACAGTCTCAAGTCTGTGTTCCTGGGAGAAAACCTTGTCAGCCACTGCACAATGAACTAGAAAGCCAAAGGCGTGTATAGGCCGACGGGGACCCTATAGACTCTATTATGTGTCTTTCCCCAGAAATGCAGATATCAGTTCTAAATCCCACACATCCCTCCTGGAGACCTTTTGTATTTCCTCCCCGCCTTTCATCCACAGAGTCCCTTGTGGTACTTTACTCCGGCAATGTTTTGCCCTTAAGCAGTCACACAGACGTAGTATAGTTTGAACAATCCTTTACCAAACCAACACACACAAAAGACACTGGCAGAATTATCTTAAAGTATGCCAGAGGCTTTACTAATTAATTAATAAATGCAGTAAATAACATAAAGACAGATAATTTTAGACATTGGTTACAGATTATGAAAAAGAAAATGGAAATATACAATAAAAACCTACACTTTAAAATTCTGAGTTTTAAAGTTGTACCTCAAGTCCTTGGTTACTGAATTTGAAGTGCAAAGTGTCCTTAGAAAAGTAGTTGAATTCTTGGTTCTTGTGGTCCAGGAGAATTTCTTGAAACAGAAAATATCTCTACTCTTCCTCAGCAGAACAGGGTCCCAGTGCAAACAGTTCCTTCTTATGTAACTTGAATTGGCAACAAGCAAAAAGGCAGCAGATAGAAGCAAAAGGCAAAAATGCACTGATAAAGTCTTGCACCCCAGTGATATGGGGTTTCTCAAGGGGCAGGTCCAGTGATACTGACTTGCCCTGTGGTTGGCTAGCATTCTGTCTCCACGGCTACACAACCAATCAGGTTTTAATATTTTATTACAAAAACCAAATGTTCATTTCAGAGCAGGGAACAAAGGCCCCAGAGGAAAACCAGTTTCAGCTTGAATTCCAGGAGCAGAGTCAGTCCCCACCCCCAAATGGCTGCAATCAAGCTAAACTGGGCACAGCAATTTACCCAAATGCTAGTCCATTCAGCTGTAATTAAATTAATTTAGGGCAGACCTCTCAGGACAAAAGGTCCCCAGACTTCACGGCTCCTCTAGAACCCTGCGTTTTTCATAAGCACATTGAGATACCTGGCCTCCCAGCTATGTAAGCAATAAGACACGATGGGGTGTGTGTTGAACAGATATTACTGCACACCCAAGGGCATAGTGAGGCATGAGGCTGCAGGCCAAGTGCCTTAAGCCCCTGGAAGTGCGGTAATGTCTATTCTACACACACCCTGGAGTATCTTAGTGCACTTACAAAATGATCATCTTTTTTTTTATTTTTGCTGATACAAAATAGCAAATGCATAAACAGCAAAAGGCAATTTTTATCAGAATTTCTGATAAAGCCGGCAACAAAATGATGTCATGGTTTTGGCAGGCAGGAACCTCCCCTTACACACACACCATCGGGTCTGGGGAGAAACTGGTATATTTTTTTGTGAGTGTGCTGGAGTGTGAAGTAGTTTTCTTTCTATTTAAATGGGGCAGGACTGAGCAGCGTCTCTCCTGAGTGCTGTTGCTGAGTGAGCCAGAAGTGCTTGTTTTTTGACGGAGTCTTTCTGATTCATGGTAAGCTTCATGGTGTTAAATAATAATATTAAAAAAAACACACAAAAGAACAGATTTTTTGTTAGGGATGAGGTGTTGAAGTGTAAAAGTGTTGTTTTCTCTATTTCTGTTGTTTTAAGTCATACAGGACTGTAGGACTGAGCAGCCCATTCTTCCTGTGATTACAGTGAGCGCTGTTGCCGAACAAACAGATTGAAACTGTGTGTGTCATGTCTGTCTGTCACTGCCAGAGTGCAGTAGTAACTGCTTCTAGTTTACATAGTTGAATGGTACACTGATTATTTCACTCGTTAGCAAAGTAAAAATAAACATGGCTGCAGAGTATCTCTGGGCTGACAGTGCACAGAGCAAAGTTCATGGTGTATGAAATGGTTAGGGATTGTGGAGGGAAACCGGATTTCCTGGTGCATTTGGGAACTAATGATCTAGAGGGAAATAGCGTTTTGAAATCAAGCAAGGTTCCAAGAACTTGCCAGAGTCAGTCGGGATAATGGATGTAACATTTCCTTTTCGGAGATATTGCCAGTACCAAAGGCCTCAGTGGAGAAAAAATGAAGCTCAGCAGGTTAATGACTGGCTCAGGAAGTGGGATGAAGAGAATGGGTTGAGGTGTTAGGGAACTGGAATGGAGTTTGGGAGGATAAGGGACTATATGCCAAGGACAGGTTTCATCTTGCCCCATATGGGAAGGAAGTCCTTAAACAGGGGATGGCTGACTACATACAAGAAAGGTGGGGTTTAAACTTGTAAGAGGGGGAAGGGATAAGGGAGGGGCTGACCAGAAGCCCTCTCCTCAGATGAGGGAGTAGCCTTCAAGCCCAAGGGGAGGGGAAACAGATTGGAGGTGGAGGTTTCAGGAGGAGCAGGGGAGGATGGAAGTATAAGGAATCTGGGTGGGTCTGACAAAGAGGATCAGGATAAGGGGTGGGGTTGGTGTTAGTAAATGACAGGAGCCTGGGAAACAAGTTGCCAGAGTTCCAGGCCATGCTGTCGGGGTGGATGTGGCAGCGGTCACGCAGACGGGCCAACAAAACCATGACTGGGACCTAAATGCGGGGTACACTATGCTTAGGAAGGATAGAAAGGAGGGCAGAGGGGGTGGAGTGGCTATGTTCATTAGAGATGACATAGAAATTGCTATGGTAGAAGAAGCGGAGGGAAATGTGGAGGCCTTATGGGTCACCTTACGATCCCCAGCAGGAGATAAGGTCAAGCTGGGAGTAGCATATAGGCCCCGGGATAAGTGATGTTCTAGAGGATGGTTTGCTGGACAACACCATTGCCCAGTGTGGTCCAAAAGGGGAAGGAGTGGTGTTGATGGGGGACCTTAATATGCCAGGTACAAACTGGGGAACCATGTCCTCTAAGGTGGCCAAGGAGCAGAGGCTGCTGGATGGCTTCCAGGATGTGTTCTTGACACAGCATGTGATGGAGCCCACAAGGGAGGGGCATGTCCTGGATGTGGTTCTGGCAGATGGGGATCTGGTAAGGGACATGGTTGTACAGGACCCCTGACTGGGAGTGACCACAATACTGTCTGGTTTCAAATAAGCATGGGGGAGGGGGGTGAGATCTAGGACACTGGCAGTGGACTTCAGGGGGCAGACTTTATGGGCATGGGAAATATTCTCAAGGATCACTTGAAGGGATTACCTCAACGACAAGTGTGGAAAGGAGATGGGAGGTCATAAACGGGACTTCATGAGGCAGTCAGGATCTGCTTGTTGAAACGTAAGGGAGCAAGGTCACATAAACCATGCTGGTGGTCCAGTGAGGTACAGGTAGCAGTCAGAGAAAAGAAGGCGCCTACAAAAAAATAAAACAAGAGGGGATAGGATAAGGAAATGTACCAGCTTGCATCTAGAAAAGTCACCCATATGGTGAGGGAGCAAAGTCCAGTAAAAGAGCAGCGGCTGGCACAGGGATACAGAGGGAAAAGGGTTCTTCCGGCACATTGGGGAGCTGGAGAAATACTAAGGGCCATCTCAGCAGATTGAGATCAGAAGGAGGGTGGTGGAAGAGGCGAGGACCAGGCAGAGGTATTTAACGAGTACTTTGTCTCTGTGTTCACTAGGGAGGGATGGGATATCTACAAAGCAAGGCACGAAGGGGATAGAAGTGGCAGGGAGGGATCTGGGGAGCAACAGAAATGGAGCAAGAGGGAGGGAAAAGGTACCCTAGGGTGTCACATCTGGATAAGGATAAAAAGACCAGTAAGGTGGAGGGACGGATGATGCTATCTCCACCAAAAGGTGTGGTTAGCCCTCAAGGCCCTAAAGAAAGACAAATCTCCTGGGCGGATGGTGGCATTCATCCGAGAGTACTATGGAATTGGCGGACATACTGGCTGCACTTGGCGGAGCTTTTCAGCAGGTCACTTGAGACAGGGAGGGTACCTAGGGATTGGCAGAGGCACATGTGGTACCAATCCATAAAGGGGGTCGAGGGAAGTACCAGGGAACTATAGACCCATCAGTTTGACCTCGTGGTGGGAAAATTAATGGAGAGTATACTAAAGGAACGACTGGGGTGTACTTGGAGGAGGTGGAGGTCTGGAGGTCGGCAACATGGGTTTGTGCCAGGTAGATCATGTCAAACCAACCTTGTGGAGTTCTATGAACAGGTAACATCAGAACTGGACAGGGGTAAGCTTGTGGATGTATTATTCTTGGACTTCAGCAAGGCTTTGACTCTGTCCCCACAATGGTCTGGTGGAGAAACTGATGGGGTTAGAGTAGGCCCTTTGATGGTCAGATGGATTGAAAACTGGCTAGCTGGACACTCAAGAGAGTAGTGGTCTGTGGGGAGCTCGAACCCTAGAGAGGTTGGGTGGGTACACAGGGCTTGGTCCTGGGTCCGATCCTGTTTAATGCATACATATCGGACATCAGGGAGGGTAGGTGTGAAATGAGTCTTTATGATGACTCCAAGATGGGAGCAGAAGTTGAGGGAGAAGAGGGAGGTTGGCCCTGCAAGGGACCTGGACACCCTGGAAAGCTGGGCTCACACATGGATTAAATTTCAATATCAGCCCGGCTCCTTGGCGCTTGGTGTTGGATTCCGCTTTACGCCGGCGACCCGGGTCCGGGAACGGACTCGGGTCGCTGGAGAGCAGTTAGGGAGGAGTAGGTTCGAGAGCGCCCACGACTGCTCACCTACCCAGGGGGTGGGAGGTATCCAGGACCACTGCATGGGTACTTCTGGCGGAGGCCGGGGTCCAGTCGCAGCCAGCCTGGACATTGGGGGCGTAGGAATGTCGGCTACGCCTTGACGCTCTGCGGGCACACCACGCCTCCCAGAGAAAAGCGGAAATACCAGCCTCCGGGTTCGCTGGATGATGGCTGCCCACTCGCTGACCCGAGGGGTCCTGTGCCTCCGATCCCACCTCAGCAGCCCAGACTGACGCCTAGTACGCTGGGGCCCACCCCACCCGGTGTCTTTCCCCTGAGGAGGGGACCCACCCGGCAAGGATATGCCGGGCCACCCTGGCCGGCTGCGATGTGAGGTGAGGGAGGGGGGACAGGACGAGGGTCACGAGTAGCAATGTGCAGCCGGAAGGAGTGGCAAACCGAGGCATGACCAGAGGGGAAAAAATAAAATAAAATAAATAAATAAATTTCAATAACACAAGTGCAAGGTGTTGCATCTTGGTCGGGAAACCCTAAACACAGGTACACCCCTGGGAGGAGGCGCTGGAGGGCCTCAATAGGGAGAAAAAGACCTAGGGGTCATGGTGGATACATGTATGAATAACTCTGAGCAGTGCAGGACAGCAGCTAGCAAGGCAAACAGGATGTTGGGATGCATCGTGGGGATCACCTCTAGGAGCAAGGAAGTGATTCTGCCGCTGTACAATGGACTGGTTAGACCACACCTTGAGTACTGTGTGCAGTACTGGAGACCACACTTGAAGAGGGACATACAGCTCCTGGAGAGGGTACAGAGGAGGGCAACAAAGATGACACGAGGGCTAGGGATTTGACTTATGAGGACAGACTTGAGGAGCCTGCCTGTTTTCATTGGAGGAGAGGAGAACAGGGGGACATGATTGAGGTCTTCAAGTACCTCAAGGGAATAAACAGGGTAAACATGGAGGGATCTTAGACTAAAGCAGGAGGTATCACCAGAGGGCATGGTTTCAGTTGAAGGTGGAAGGTGAGGGGAAAGAGGAGGAGGTTTTCACTGAGACGGTGGTGGACCTCTGGAATGCACTGCCTGGTGAGCTGGTTCAGAGATCCACAGTGGAGGGCTTCAAGAGAGGGTGGGACAGACACAGAAAGTGGATGTATCAGATGATGACCTGTCCCAGGGGTGGGATGGATGATAGGGTTTCTGGAGCACAAGGGATGGGAGGGTCTCGACACCCAACTAAGGATCTAGGTTCAAGCAGACTCGATAGACCGTAAGGCCTAATCTGCTGGCAAATAGTATGTTAGTATGTTAGTAATTAAAATTCAATGTTCCCTCAGAGGTTGAAAACCAAGATGGCTAATTGTATTTTTCTAAACATTCTATGCCGGGCTACGAACATTCTATTTGGGGCAGTGATTTGCCACCATTGGGCTAGGTACTATTTGCCTGTGCTTTTTTCCTACTGTGCTGCGCAGACAGTCCTGAGGGACTGGAGAAGAGCAAGCGGGAAGCTGCCAGGCACTGTGTGACTCCTCCATGAAGGGACGAGGCCATGGAAAGATCACCAGAGATCCTTGGCTATATTCCTCAAGGAATGCCAGCATCGCATGCACAGGATTGCATTGGTGTTAGGGGGACGATGGAGTTCCTGCAGCATCATCGTCAGGAACCGCTAATACTCTGTGAAGTCAGCATCAGGAGAATGGTAAGAGAGGGAGTCCTCTTGCTCGGAGGAGGAAGTCAACGACGTGGAAAGATTCTGCATAGGGTGTGACGAAGCAGAAGGAGGAGATGTAAATACCATCTCATCAATGGCTCTAAAATAAAGAGGGAAAGCACTCACCATCACCATATACCATCACCATATACTGCTCCCAAGTGAGGGGCCCCAAGGGACCAGCAAGACATCGGAGAAAGGGGGAGGAGGCAGAGAGGAAAAAGTGTGGGAAGAATGGTCCTGGGAGGCAGATGTCCCTCTGCCAGGGCTGTGGGCACAAGTGAAGGACCCCTTTATAGTGAGCGGGGTGCACTGCCCAGCCACTGCCTGCTGCTCGATCCTCCCTGAGCCAGCAAGGTGAAGCCCTAGGGGAAAAGACCCCCTGATGAGAAGACTGGAGCCATACAGACCCAGAGGGTGGCTGCTGTCCCGATCCACAGCAGGACTCCAGCTCCTAGATGGAGAGGGGGAGCCTGGGCCAGTGCTCTGACTCAGTCCCAGGGTGGCCAGGGCCACAGGGACAGAACAGGATGTTGACTGGGCCCACACTCCTGACCTAGAGGACGGGGACTTGTCCCTCGAGAGTGGCCCTTCCTTGGCAACCACTTTAAGGGAAGGGGAAGAGAAAAGCCAGCACCCGGGTCGGCCCCCAACTCCCCCCGGACTCCGATGTCGACACCGATAGCTGATGAGGTGCTGGAGATGGGGTCCCCGATGGGGACAGCCCCACAGGCAATGCCATCACCTGAAGCGGCATCAGCTGCAGCAATGACCACAGCACCAACACCAGAGGCAGCATCGACATCAAAGTCAGCGCTGACCTCAAAAGCAGTGACATCCTTGGGGATGGCACTGACCACGGCACCATCACCGCTCGTGGAGCCGCAAGTGGCGCCATCACCTGAAACAGCACTGGAGACGGCACTGGAGCTCTCCACAACACCGAGAGTGGCACCAGCATAGAGAAGAGTGGAGTTGCACACAGTGTCGACCCTAGAAGACCCTTGATGCTTCCTCGTATGCTCTAGGCCTAGGATGGATGACAGTAGTGCCATCATTGAGAACTCCAGAGGAGTCCCAGTAGCAAGGTTGCCAGATCTCGAGCTCCATGGTATCCAGTGTCAAGCACCTCCAACATATCCACCAGGAATCACTGATACAAAGTTCACTCAGCAGCTGAGGATAGGTGGATGGAAGATTCATTGTCCTCTATGGAGGACACTGATGGAGAGGAGGTGCTGACCCCGAAGGTTTATGGTGCCACAGAGAAGGACCGAAACTGGGCCCTGCTGGAATGTCTATGGAAAATCTCAAGGGCACCAACAAACTCTCTGTGATGTTCTGTTCTAACTGGCCCCAAGGGCCTGTAAATGGGGTAACATCTGCAGGAGACAGGAGAGGCCCAGCAAGAACACAAGACACAGGGTCTAGAGAACCTCTACCTGAGCTGAGGTGGTTGCACAGGGGACCTTGCCCGAGGGGAGAGCATGGCAGGACCACCAAAATGGTCTTGTACTACATCAGAGGAATGACCCAGTCGACGGCCATGGGGGAATTTTTTTATTGTTGACAGCTACTGTATATACAATCATACATTCAAATGGTACATCACAGACAAATTTCATTGATCATAATACATAAATAACAATGTTAAACAGAAAATAATTTGTGCCTAGAAAAACAACTGGTGTATCTGCACTTGAATGATAAGATTTGGTCACATACCATACTAAATATAAAACTGCTGAAATGCCTATGTATTTTCCTATCTCATACTTAGAAAATCAAACCATTGAATCTAAAAGTGAATATAATCCCTGATGTTTACTCCCAAACAGTTTCTTACATTTGTGGGATTACCCAGGAGAGGTCCCAGAAGACTGGAGAAGGGCTCATGTGATCCCGCTCCACAAGAGTGGTAGCAGGGAGGAGGCTGGGAACTACAGACCAGTCAGTCTTACCTCAGTAGTGCAAGATTATGGAGGCAATTCTTAAGGAAAGGATAGTGCAACACCTGGAATCCATGGGGCTACAGGATCCAAGACAGCATGGGTTTACAAAGGAAGGTCCTGTCAAACTAATCTCATAGATTTCTTTGACTGGGTAACCAGAGTGGTGGACCAAGGGGAGCAGTTGATGTCGCCTACCTTGACTTCAGCAAAGCTTTGACACTGTTCCACATAGAAGATTGATAAATAAGCTAGGTAGGCTCGGGGTGGGTCAGAAGTTGGTCAACTGGGTGGCAAACTGGTTGACTGGCAGAAAACAGAGAGTGGTGGTAAATGGTATACAGTCAGAAGAGATGCCAAGTCACAAGTGGGGTACTTCAGGGATCAGTCCTGGGGCCAGTCCTATTCAACATCTTCATTAGTGACCTCGCAGATGGACTAGAGGGTAAGGCTGTCTGTCATTTGCAGATGACACCAAGATCTGCAACAGAGTAGATGATCCAGATGGGGTGGGCAGAATGAGAAGAGATCTGGATAACTAGCAAAATGGTCAGAAGAGTGGCAACTGGGATTTAATGCAAGAAGTGCAAAATCATGCACATAGGGAAGAGAAACCTGAAGCCACTTATAGGCTGGGAGGGGTTGCTAGCAGTCACAAAGGAAGAAAGAGACTTGGGCATCATCATCACTGATGACCTAAAATCATCCAAGCAGACCTCTAAAGCAGTAGGTAAGGCTAGGGTTGTTAGGGTGTATTAGTAGGGTATCACAAGTCGTAAGAGGAGTAATAATCCCCTGTACAAGACATTGGTTAGGCCCCATCTGGAGTACTCGTGCAGTATTGAGCCACACCTTCACAAGGACATTAACCAAATTGAGGCAGTCCAGAGAAGGGCAACCAAAATGGTGCAGGGACTGCATCAGAAGACATATGAGGACAGATTAACAGAGCTCAATATGTATACCCTTGAGCAAAGGAGGGAGAGAGGTGATATAGATCGAGACATTTAAACACCTTAAGGGCATAAACAAGGTGAAAGAGTCTAATGTTTAAATATAAGAAAATTGCAGGACAAGAGGACACAGCATGAGATTAGAGGGGAGGCGTTAAGGGGAATGTGAGGAAATTCTTTTCACAGAAAGGGTGGTAGATGCATGGAATAGCTTACCACAAGAAGTGGCTATATGAATACAGTGCAGGGCTTCAAACAGGCATGGGATAGGCATAAGGGAGCAATACAAATGACTATGAATAGATAGGTCACTGACAGAGCAAAGGCCGATGGCACATTTATAAGGTAGAAAAAGAAATGGGCAGACTGGATGGGCCTTGCGGTCCTTATCTGCCGTCAACTTCTATGTTTCTATGTTTCTATGTTACCCATTTCTACCAGATCACTGACTAATCAATTACTGTCTCCAGAAATGAAACTTGTAACCATTCCCACCACCACACCCTAAAAATAGGCTGGGGGACAGAGGGCCGTTCCTTTACAAGTACATCTCAGATCTCTTTTTTGATCTTCTCTTTAAGGCCTAATAAGGACACCTTTTTTTTTTTTTTTTTTTTTCTTTATTCCCTCCTGTTGTTGCATCAGAGCTCGCACCATTGGGAGTCACCTATGAAGTCTGACCCTACCGGTGCCTTACCTGACATTCTCCAGTCCCTTAATCCGGCCTCGGAAATCCCCTGGGCAGGGGCGGGGTGGGGGTGAACCCCCGAATCTTGCATATTTCTTGAGGGTCCAGGGCTGTAGGCAGGCAACGACATATCAGGCCCTGACTTGGCGCTCTGTCTTCCCGGCTCTGATGGGGGTTTTCTCTGTTCTGTGGGATGTTGTGGGCCCTTACGTCACAGCGCGTGCACCGACGTTGGCAACGTCCCTCCCCTCCTTCCTCAAAGGAGCAGCCCCTGCGACTGAATGGTCGCCGGCCTATGCCCACAACCAATCATGCCCCAGTGACTCCAGCTTGCAGTCGTTCCCCCAGCCTCTGCCAGGGGTCGCCGCTCGCTGGGTTGAAAGACCCTACCTCTCCCAGAGAAGGCGAGCCTGTCTCCCCCTGGCCATCCCAAGCTCACTCCCGAACCCTGGTCACCGGTGTGGCGAAAGGTGTGGCATCCAGCGCACCAACCCTCAGCACCACCAGGCCAGCATAAGGACACCTTCTTTTGTTGTAACACAAACTGACAGCGAATTTGTCACATCACCTATTTCATTATTGCCATAAACAGTCTGAGTGTACTTTTGTGGACTCATGTCATTCCTTCTCGAACTGGCCATAGACTAAAATGACACTATATTTTAGGTCATCTAACTGAGTGGCCATGGGAGATTTCCCCAGGTGGAGACAGCAGAGCCATAGTCCCCCTAAGGTGGTCCCAGTCTTTACTGGTGATGGTGTCAGCCAGTGGCACTGGGGAGAACACTGTCTCCAGGCCATTGTCAGACTCAGAGTCAGCACCACCTCTTGCTCCAACCTCAGGGTCGATGACTGGCTGGGAGACAGGTTCACCCCCATCCTTCATCATGGCTGCTGCCTTCCTTGGTGACAGGCTTGATGTTGGTCCCAGCACCGAACCCAGAGCTACCCCCTAACCCAGTGCAGGTGCCAGGGACAACCACAAGGATGAAACTGTCATCAGTGTTGCACTCAGTGCCGGGCCCAGGACTAACACTATGGCAGTTGCCACATCCATCACCTGAGGCAGTGGCATCCTCCCCCCAGCATCAAACGAGCCACCAATACCTCCGTAACAGAACATAGCAAAATCACAGTGCCAGTCCCTCCTTCGACACCCTGAACAGTGTTGGAGGGGGGGCCCAGAAACGCAGCTGCACTGCCTCGCCTACCAATACAACAGACAGTGACAGGAGCCTGGACATCACCTGGCCGTGACACGATGGTGTCAACTGAGGGAAACCAAGTGTATGGCTTTGGCCTCATCACTGGGGATGTCTGCTGCCCAGGGCAGACAAGACTGTGGGGATTCGCAGCCAGTTGCCCAGAAGGAGTCAGCTGTTTACCACATTCATCCATTAGGGTCTCCAACACATCAGCAGGGTGAGGCAGGTGAGGACCCTGTACATCCACAGAAGTAGAGGTTCTGGGAAGGATTCCAGGGAAAAGGCCAAGTGTCCATAACTAGACCGCTTGAGTTTGACGTCTGCCTCCAAAGGGAGGGGTCAGCGGACCCCAATTCATTGTGCAGATGTTGAGGTACAGTAATCCAGGGAGAAGCAGTTGTTGCATTCATCCATCTTGTGCTGAGGGCTAAAGCAAGCCATAAAGCATTGATGCCAGTTTGTTACAGTCATATGCGTTCCACAGGTGCAATGACACATGATGGGAGGCTGTCTGCCAGACTTTCTTGCTCTTCTTTTTTTTCTTCCATCACCTTTTACTGCCTTGGGTCTGCCCGAGCGGGCTTTTCAGTCCAATCCCTGCCCCCTCTCTCTCTTGGCTCTCTGCCTCAGACTTGATGGGTCACCCCTTAATCCCTGTGGATTTCCTCCCATGACGGGGCTAGGAAGGGGAGGGCCATGATCCCCCCCCCGTGAAGACCCATATCCAGTTCTTTGCCCCAGGCAACGTTGGAGTGCAGAGTGAAAGGCAGATAGGTGGGGTGTCATGGAGCCTTGGCCAACCTCTTTCCATTTTCCCTCTTCCTGGCCCTTTGGCAGAAAGGAGGGCACCTGCGCGTGGAGGCACGTATGTGCTCTGGAACCACAGATCCTTCCACCATCTCCAACAGAAGTCTGCCTCCCTAAACTCAACACTACCACCAGGCCTCCACCTGAGGCAGCCAAGAGTTGGGATAATCCTCCATCACAGTCCTAGAGAGAAGAGTTGCCATGTGGCTGCTCGATCCTCTCCCAGTCCTCCCCCTAGCCAGCCTCTGGAGGCCGAACCTCGTTCCTGAACTCAGGCTGCTAGCGTGGCAAGAGGTAAGGCACTTATAGCACCTCAGCCCTCTGTGCCTTTGGGCCAGCTTTACTTGCTCTTCTAAAACCCCTTCTTTTCAGACTTTGGCATTGCAGAATCTGAAAAATAACAGGTACCGTGAAAATATACTGGGCACCGATTCAGTAGAAAAATGGCGATGAGGAACTTGAGGTGCTGTTTCTCCCATGGTGTGCATTCTGAGGTGGGAAGAACAGATGAAGGAGCCAGTGACGATTCTTGGCTAGCACTCACACCACCCAGGAGGTATGCTGGCACCATCAGTACCCGATGACGACTCCCTTCTGCAAACAATTTTCTCCTACGGGGTTCTAATGCCTCTGGTCTCAGACCCACAAGTGGGAATCAGTGGTGTAGATCTTTGACTCACAAGATATGTAAACGTTATGCATGATCTGCAATCTAAAGATTTTACAAAGACAAAGTTATTCTGGACATACACTGTAGCTTATTGCCTAAGGTGTAAGCTGGGCTGTCCTGAAACCACTGTAATTAACTAACAGAAATTGTTTACTATGTGGACCACCATCATAGAAGGGATCAGCCAGGGTTCTTCAAGGTTTGCTGGAACCATACAGTTGAAACAGCTTACACACCATTACAAAAAACTCACTAGTCACATTAAGTCACTGGTCAAGCAGACAGGTTAATTTCATCACTTCTCACATATTTCCCCTTCCTTCTGATGCTTCAATACCTGCAGAGGCCTTCGATACAGTCAACCATCCATTACTACTGGAACAACTTGACAACTTAGGGCTCTCTCATGATACTTTACAATGGTTCAACAGTTATCTCTCCAACCGGTCACAAGTTAAAATGGTGACTCCCTCTCCTCCAAACTACCTGTCTGGCTAGTGTTCCCCAAGGGTCAATATTGGGACCCCTTCTTTTCAGCATCTTCCTGAACAATCTCCCTTGTCCCTGTGTGCCTGTGTGATGAAAACATTATTTAGTATACTGATGACGAAGTGATTTTCTCTAAGAATTCTGACCCCTCCTTCTTGGAGAAACAACTGCAGGAACGTTTCACGCAAGTTGAGGCCTGGTTCGTTTAACAGGAACTGGTGCTAAATTATAAAAAAAACAAAGACTTTGCTGTTCCATGGCACACATAACAAACATAAACACCAACAGTTGGCTATCAAAAACAGCTCTGGTGTGACCCTGGACCAGACGCAGACTTTCAAATACCTTGGCATAACCCTGGAACCTACCCTGCCCTTCTCCAGCCATATCGATTCAGTTGCAAAATCCGTATATATCCATATAGGCCTTTTCTATAAACATAGACACTGCCCGACACCTGATGCCCTTAAGCCAGCAATACACAGTTATATTGTTTCTATCATTGATTATGGGCTTGCTATCTACGGAGCAGCCACAGCAACAGCACTACGGTGAATCATTACAGCGCTGAATAGGGCCTGCAGACTCCTTACTGGTGTTGCCCACCACACGCATACCTGTGACCTCTACGAACAGTCAAACTGACTACAACTTCAGGAAAGGATTACTTTCTAAACCTGTCTACTAGCAAAAAAGTAATTGATAGGACTCATGCCCCCTGGGTTCAGTCTCTCTTAAGCCCAGCCAAGCACCCCATTACATAAGAAGCTCTGACAACTATTCTCTGTCTGTTCCCCGCTGTCACACCACCCAAGGCCAGCAGTCTTTTGCAGGTAGAGCCCCTAAGATGTTTAACTCCCTGGGCAGAGAACTCACCAACTTAGGCACCCTCTGTCATTCAAACACAAGCAATGTCAAATGCTTGTGTCCAGAGCCACCTGTGACTGTTTCTCCTAACCTCCCTAGTAGTCACTTCTGTTCTTCACACCTCTCTACTATCACCACTTCTGCCTGCCACCACCCTCCCCATATCTACCCTGCCTCTCCCCTAGCCATGGTCCACCACCTTCCTCTCTTACCCTCCTTCAACTCCCTTCCTCTCTCCCTTTTCTAATCCGCTCACCCCACCCACTGTTGTACTTGTTCCCCGATCCTTGCCTCCCGCCCACCTCTCCTGCTACCTCCCTCCCAGTTACCCCTCTACACCCACTCTCTCTCCCACTTTCCTACGCTACCTGGTACAATTGTCAGCAACTCAGGTTTTCCACTCTACCTTTCCCTTTGACAATGGCCTTCTGGCAGCTTTAATTCATGTAAATATTATTTGTTGTGATTCATCATTCTTAAATGTATGCCTGATTGTGTTGTTCTAATTGTTATTTATATTACCTGTAGCTTTTAGTCCATGTATACCCTGTACTGAATTTTGTATTCAAACTGCTTGCCTGCTAAGCTTACACAAACTGTACTTCTATTCTTTGTATACTGACATGGAACCTTTGTAAAAGAGCCACTGGCTCAAAGGTATTTATCTGACATTCTAATAAATAAAATAAAAAATAAAAATTGTTCAGTATAACTATTTATAAAGGCAGCACAGAGAAAACAAAGTCCTTCATCTGAGGGTCTCGCTAATTCCAAGTTTCAGTCTCTCCCCAGCAAAAGATTGCTGCTGTTTTTATAAGTCTTTGTCTTGTAATTAACTTCTGCATCCCAAGGTTAACTCCTTGAGTTCCAAATAGTATTTTTTTCAATCACTTCAACAGTATAACTATACAGTATATAGTTTCAACAAAGGTATTCCACTATCACTTACAGTTTCACACAAAGATTCACATATATTTTTATGACCGAAGATACGCAAGAGAGAAGAAATGACAGAAACAGCAACTGACGGCAGAGATATAGTGAGAGGTGGAAAATGACGAGACCATCAGAGTGATCAGTTCCTGGGTCTCACAAGAACATTTGGTTGCCAACTAGACAGACAGAGACAGAAAAGGAAAGGATAAAACAGATCCTCGCATTTAAACTCTTTCTGAATAATGAATAGGACAGGGCCTTATTCAACCCTATCACATACCCCCCTTTTAAGAGGGAACCTGTTTTAAAAAAAAACAGGTTTCCAAAACTTTCTATTTAATTCTCTTCAAACATTAGCTTATAACCTTTACAGTTCAGTGCATATGCAGTATAGCAAACAGAGAAGTTTAAACTCCCACATTTTGTTTTTTCAACCTTCGAAATTCTCAATTCCTGATCCATATCTCGACAGAAGATCAGCATTGACATTCTCTTTCCCAGATTTGTGCATCACTTTAAATTTAAATGGCTGTTGTGCCAGGTACCACAGTGTGATTCTGGAATTTTTATCCTTCATTTGGTTAAGCCAACAGTGAGGATTGTGATCTGTTACGTACAAAGTCAGCTCCTAGCAAGCAAAACTTAATGGACTCCATGGCCCACTTTGCCACCAGGCATTCCTTTTCAATGGTGGACTACCTCGTCTGTCGTGCAACTTCCTACTGCTATATAGAATGGGATGTTCCTTCCCATCTATATGCTGACTCAAGTCTGCACCTAGGCCTACTTCTGATGCATCTGTCTGTAACAAAAATTGGTTCTCAAAGCCTGGGCTTCTTACAACACGGACTCAACATGATGTAGACTTGATGGCTCGAAAAGCCTCATCACATTCTGGAGTCCATTTCACATTATTCAGGCACCGTTACTTCATGAGTTCAGTGAGGGGAGTAGCTAGCTGGGCAAAGCTTAAACAAGTCCGAATCAAAATCACAGAAAGGAAAAGAGTCCACACCATCTGAGATTTTCTTTGCCTGTAGGTCTCTCCTGAGATGTCACACTTTTACAGAATTTCTTTTTTCACCAGGTCATACTTTTCTGACTGTGCAGTGTCCATATTGCTGTAGGCAAGTTGGGCTTAACCTGTCAAGTAAGGTACCAGCCAGACTACCCATTGCTGCTTTGGCCACTGGCAGGCTGTGGCAACTCTTTCAAGAGTTGTCAGGTATGCTTCAATATCATCCTAGGGAACACAAGTTTGTAAGTTTAATGTCTTTTAAGTTATTTGTGTTTTCTGGCAGTGCTGGATCTGTGCCAGATCCTCCAGCTTTGACACCTTGCAAGGCATCCAGCCATCGCTGCTCCTTTTGTTACATCTCTTCTCTTCTCTTCTCTGCTGCTCAAGTTGCTGCATCTCTTCTTTTCTCTGTGCCTCCAAACATTGACTCTCCTTTCCTGCTTCTCCATCTCTTTTTGTTGTATGCCCCACAACCTGAAAAAGGCAGTCAGGCGTTCATGTTCTGTCACTGCCTGTTCTTTTTCTATCACTGGTGCTGGTTGTACAATCTCAGCTTGGACTTTTGTCTCTACTAGTTTGGCTGCCATTCTTTTGGTAATCACTCCTGGGCTTGCTCCGGCAGACTCCACACCATTCTGTTATGCTTCCCTGGTACCAGGTCAAGTACCAATGCACAAAACATGAAAATTACATACCTACCGTAATTCTTGATCTTCTTGAACGAGTCTCCACCACTCATTCACACTATTGGGATCTGCACTGGAGGCACTAGGACCTATCGGGAGCAAGCTTTTTGCTGGAGGATCGGCGCCAGAGATGGAGCCATGAGGAACAGCACTGCGAGCCTCAGCTCACGCATTAATGACTATCTCGGCGTCGACCCTCCAACCACCTCAGTACCTTTTTTACCAAGGAGGTGCAGTGTAACTAACCTAGAAGGGTAGCCTAACCTAAAAACCAGACATAAGATAGTCCAGGTGACCCGTATAAGAAGGGTCAACAAAGAAGTCTTCACAGCCTAAAGATTTGAGGGAGGGAAAACCAACAACAGAGGTGAGCTCGGGGGACGGAGGGTGGGCATGTGAGTGAGTGGTGGAGACTCGTCCAAGAAGATCAAGAATTACGGTAGGTACGTAATTTTCATATCTTCCTGGACATAAGTCTCCACCACTCATTCACACTATTGGGAGAGTACCGAGCTAATAATCCCCCAAGAGGGCGGCAGGAGAGACCAAGAGCTCACGCTTCTAGGAAAGAAGTCCATGAAGGATGGCTCTGCCAAAGGAAGAATGTCATCTGGCATGGACATCCAGTGCATAATGTTTAACAAAAGTATGCACTGAGCTCCAGGTGGCCGCGTTGCAAATATCTGCAATGGGCACGTTGCGAATTTCCGCTAGGGATGCTGCGATCGCTCTAGGAGAGTGAGCGTAAACTCTACCCTCCAACTTAACCTGCGCCATGGAATAGCAGTGGCGAAGGCATGCCACTAGCCATGCTCAGATACATCTGATAGCGACAGGTTGACCCAGCCGGGTCTCGCTGAAGGAAATGAACAGTTGCTGGGCTTTGCGAAAATCCTTGGTTCTATCTAGATAGAAACGCAAGGCCCTCTTAACATCCAAAGAATGAAGAGAACGTTCTCCTTCATTTTGGAAGTCCGCAAAGCAAGAGGGAAGGACCAAAGGTTGGTTTAGATGAAATTCTGCCACAACCTTAGGAAGAAATTTAGGATGAGTACGAAGAACTACTTTGTCCTTATGGAACACAGTATACGGAGGGTCTGTGACCAGGGCATGTATCTCAGAGACCCTGCAGGCTGAGGTAATAGCCACTAGGAAGGCAGTCTTCCAGTTGAGAAATTTTAGCTCACAGGTAGCCAGAGGTTGGAAAGGTTTCCGAGTGAGCATGTCTAGCACAAGATTAATGTCCCAGGCTGCAACTGGACGTCTTGTAGGAGGTCTGGTATGCAGAATTCCTTTAAGAAATCTCTTAACCACAGGTAACTGAGCCAGTGTTAAGGAAAAAACTGGCTCATGATACGCTGAAATGGCACTAAGGTGAACTCTGACAGTAGAGTACTGCAGACCTGAATTTGAGAGGTCCAAGAGGTACTCCAAAACCTTATCTGGTGGGCAGGAAAAGGGATTCAAAGAGGACTTTGCATACCAGAGCGAAAAACGCTTCCACTTGGCTGTGTAAGTTTTCCGGGTGGCTGGCTTCCGTGCAGCCAGAAGAACATCTGAAACCCTTCGAGAGACATTGAACCGGTTTACTTCTACCTCTTCAGGAGCCAAGCGTGAAGGTGAAGTGATCTCAGGTTGGGATGGACCACCGGTCCCTGAGTCAAAAGGTTCATCTGCAGGGGAAGTGGTCTCGGAGGGACTGTCAACATATTTTTGAGTAGTGGAAACCACAGCTGCCAAGGCCAAAAAGGAGCAATGAGAATCGTCTTGTCCCCCTGGGATTCGAACTTGAGGAGTACCCTCTGAATTAGAGGAAGAGGCGGAAAGGCGTAAAGAAAGCGTTTTGTCCACCGCAGCCTGAACACATCCTGACAGAAAATGCCAGGCCCTGGATTTCTGGAGCAGAAGAGAGGCAGTTTTGCGTTGAGTGGGGAGGCAAAAAGGTCCAGGTCTGGAGTTCCCCACCGAATAGTGACTGAACTATGGTTGAGTCGAGAGACCACTCGAGAGGATCTGTCTCTGTTCTGCTGAGACGGTCTGCCAAGTCGTTCTGTACACCTGGCAGGTAGAGAGCTTGAATGAGAGTGTTGTGCTCCAAGCACCATTCCCATACTCTCATTGGTTACCTGCATAAGGGGTAAGAATGAGCACCGCCCTGCTTGTTGATGTAATACATCACTGCCTTGTTGTCCGTTTGAAGGAGAATGTTCTTGTGACAGAGAATGTTCTTCAACACTCGGACTGCATAAAGGACGGCTCTCATTTCCAGGACATTTATGTGAAGCTGGGACTCGAGTTGAGTCCACACACCTTGAGTGTGGACAGCCTGACAGTGAGCACCCCACCACATTAGGGATGCGTCCGTGGTAATGGAGATTTGATGGTCCAGAGGAGCAAAGGGATATCCTTCCAGGAGATTGCTCTCTTGAGACCACCAGGTGAGTGACCTCTTTAAAGGTTCTGTCACCTTGATGAGATAGGACTGCGGGTGAGTGGTTGGGGACCATTGAGTACTGAGCATCCACTGAGTGGTTCTCATGTGCAGACGTTGCTAGGAGTACAGAGAACACTGAGGATGCCATGAGGCCTAGCATCCGTTGCATCGAAAGAGCTGTAACTGAGCTGTTCTCCCCGATGTGACGGGCCATTTGAAGGATATCGTTCCTTCTGTCTTCTGGAAGAAAAGCCTTCGCACAGGAGGTGTCCAGAAGAGTCCCTATAAAAAAGGAGCCTCTGGGAGGGCTGCAGTTGCGATTTCTTGAGGTTCAGCAGAACTCCCATGGACGTAAGGAGGCGAGAGGCTGTCTTTGCGGCGTCCAGAGTCCCTTGCCTGGAAGGGCTTGCTAGAAGCCAATCGTCCAGATAAGGGAACCCCTGTATTCCGACCTTTCTGAGGTGTGCTGCGAGAACTGCACAACACTTTGTAAAAACTCACGGCGCCGAGGATAGCCCAAAGGGCAGGACTCTGAACTGATAATGTTGTCCCAGAGCCACAAACCTCAGGAATTTGTGATGCCTCGGGTGAACAGGAATGTGTGGTAAGCATCCTGCATGTCCAGGGAGGCTAGCCAGTTGTGTTGATGAAGCAAAGGTAACAGGGTTCCCAGAGAAATCATTTTGAATTTCTCCTTGGGGAGAAATTTGTTTAGCTTTCTGAGATCTAGAATGGGGCGCATTCCCCCGGACTTCTTTGGAACCAGAAAGTAATGGGAGTAGAACCCCGTGTTTCGTTGATGCAGCGGCACCACTTCTACTGCCCTGTTGTTCAGAATGCCCTGAATCTCGCCGGCGAGAAGGTCTGACTGAAGGGTTGACAGCCTGGGCTGCCGTTTGGGAGGAAAATCCGGAGGGGCCTCCACAAGACTGAGTGAATACCTCTCGCGAATTATCCGAAGAACCCATTTGTCTGAGGTTATGGACTTCCACTGGTTGTAGAAGTGCATCAGACAACCTCCCACCAGAGAGGAAAAGTCCACCTCAGGCAGCTGAGATGGGACTTGGGCCAGCAATTCATAAGGTAGCGCTGGGCGCTTTGGGCCCTTGCGCTTTCTGTTGCGTCTTCTTTTGAGGTTGGGCAGGTTGTTTTTTTATGGAAACCTCCTCTGCCTCTGCCTCGAAAAGACTGACGATTATGAAACTGACATTTATTGACATTCCCTCGAGAGGGGACAGGAGGGGGTCGAGCCAACTTAATGGCTGACCTAGTCTTTTGTGTAGCTTCTAGAGCTTGCTCTACCTGAGGACCAAAAAGATATGCACCATCAAAGGGCAATGCCATTACTTGCTGCTGCGCGTCATTCGTGAAGCCCGAAGTGCGCAACCAGGAATGACAGCGGGTGCAAATACCAGCAGCCTCTGAACGGGAAGCAGTGTCGAAAGCATCCATGGCTGCTTTAACCTGCTGGTTGTTAGATTCGATACCTATGGTAATGGTTTGAAGAAGCTCTGGCTTTGTATCCGATTCCAGCAGAGCTTCAACCATTTGCTTGATAGAATGCCACAGGATATATTCATACTGGGAGAAATAGCCCTGGTAACTGGCAATACGCATACTTACGGTAGATGCAGCAAAGACTCTCTTACCTAAGGTGTCTATCTTACGAGATTCTTTGTTAATAGGTCAAGCTGTAGTAGTTTGAGGAAGAACGACCTTATTCTCTGCCAGGACTACAATAGGATCCGCAATGGTTTGAGATGCCAAAATCAGACGATCCTTGGGGGCCGAATATTTCCTATTTATGGATTTAGCCACCGAAGGGGTGAGAGCAGGATTATTCCATACCATTTGGGACAGCGTCTCGAAGGAAGGCTGAATCGGAGGAGTCAAATCCGTAGGGATCTCCGGTGCATGAAGGTATTGGAGTCTTAACAATTTCCCAGGATCGATGTCTGTAGTCTGGAGAGAAAGAGTGGAACTCAGATTTTTTAGCAGAGACTTAAAGGACAGGTCCTCGACCACAGGTTCTGTAGCAGCAATAGATCCTGCTTCATCCACTTCATCACCCAACCGAAGGTCTGGGTCAGGCTCAATGTCATCTCCTGACAGTCCAGAAGGGACTGTATGGACAGGAAAGGAATGAAAATCAGAAGAGAGGGAAGAAGGAAAAGAGTGAAAGGAGGAGTCCTGAAAGGCAGAGGAAGCCCTGAGAGCCCCCGGCGCTGAGGAGCCTGCGGCACGAAACGGCGCCGAGGGACCATGTGCACCGAAAATGATGCCGAGGGACCACGTGGCACCGAGGACAGCGCCGAGTGCACCATCGACACCGAGGGCACCGAAAACACCCCCAGACTCCGAAAAATAGGTTTTGAAGGAAGAAGAGCAGGAGATAAGGGCATCGGTGTGGCTCCCTGAGCCGTAGCCATGTGAGGGGGAAACACCTAAGCTCGGAGTCAACGGCACCGAAGAAGGTGCCACGTGACCTGGAAAGTCCAACCGCCCTACCTGGTCTCCCAATAAGCCCGAAGGCCCACGAGTGACCGAGCCAGGTAGCTGAACCAACCTCCGAGCCCATTGCTCCATAAGAGCGGCCCACTGATGAAACTGCTCATCTGAAAACCTACCTGCAGGCGGGGTAGGGCTCCGATGTCGAAGCCGTTGGCTACCAGAAGCAGAGGTTGGCGACTCCGAAGGAGGGGACCGGCAACTAGCCCGATAACGGCGTCTATCGCGAGCATATCGAAGCGACCTCAAGTGATGCCTTCTCTTTTTTTAGACCTGCGGGCGGAGAAAGAGCTCGAGGCCGAATGGTGCCGAGAATGCGACCGTTTATTTTTATGCTTCCGTGGGGACCGCCCATCCCCCCAGGCATTGGACTGACCGTTGTCAGACCCCCTTTCCGGAGAAGGCAGCGGACCGGACCCAGCCCGACTGACTGAACAGCTTTCATATGAAGTCTCCCTACCATCACCTGACCTGCTCATGGTCGACTTTGTCAAAGTAGGCTGAGACTTCTTTATTGTTAAAATAAGAATAAACTAATCGATACTTTATCGAGATAATACTACAAAATAACAAAAACTGAAAACTATGCTGCTAGTTTGAAGTTTGACTCCTGGCGAGTGAGTGACGTCGTCACTGAAGCGCACTCGACGGTGGGAAAAAAGGAACCGAGGCAGTTGGAGGGTCGACGCCGAGATAGTCATTACCGCGTGAGCTGAGGCTCATGGTGCCGTTCCTCGCGGCTCCATCTCTGGCGCCGACCCTCCAGCAAAAAGTTTGCTCCCATTGGGTCCTAGTGCCTCCGGCGCAGATCCCAATAGTGTGAATGACTGGTGGAGACTTATGTCCAGGAAGATCCTCGGCTTACAGTATGCATGGCATAAATCCCACTTAGTCTGACACCATCTGTCATTGATACACAGGTCAGGGTGCATAGGAATACCAGGAATAGTTATAAAATTTGCAAGTAGTGTTTTATTATGAATAACAGTAAAATAAAAAATAGAAATTGTCCAGTATAACTATTGACAAAGGCAGTACAAATTGAGAAAACAAAGTCCTTCCTTCATCTGTGGGTATCTCTAATTCCAAGGTTTAGTCTCTACCCAGCAAAAGATTGCTGCTGTTTTCATAAGTCTTTGCCTGGTAATTAACTTCTGCAACTTCAGCTCATTAACAGACATCCTGATACTCATAAAATGTATTAGAACTTTGTCAGTTTCCTTGAAGGTGCAACAAAATAGAACATGGTGTCCCAAAACTGACCTGTTGACAGCTCTGCAAATGTTTGTGCTGCATCCCAAGGTTAACCCTTTCCAAATAGCTTTTTTGCAATAATTTCAACAGTATAACTATATACAGTTTCAAACAAAGGGATTCCAGTATCACTTACAGTTTCACACATGGATTCACATGTTTTTTTATAACCACAGATACGCAAGGGGGAAGAAAAGACAGAAACAGCAAGTAAAGGCAGAGAGATAGCTAGAGGTGGAGAATCGTGAGACAGTCCGAGTGATCAGTTCCTTGGTCTATCGAGAACATTTGGTTGTGCAACCAGACAAACAAGAAACAGAAAAGAAGAGCACAGAACAGATCCTTGTGTTTAAACTTTCTGAATAACAAAGGGGACAAGGCCTTATTCAACTCTGTCTGAATGACACATAGATACATACATACATAGATACATAGACAGTGTCGGCAGATAAGGGCCTATGGCCCACCCAGTCTGCCCATTTAAGTTTGTAAGTTCAGTTTATGTTTTCCAGGAAGTCTGTTGCCCCTTACCCCTGACCTCCAGAATTCCTTTATGTCTATCCCATGCATTCTTAAATCCCGTGATTGTTTCAGCCCCCACCACTTCCTCTGGCAGGGTGTTCCACTTGTCCACCACCCGTTCTGTGAAGAAATTCTTCCTCACGCTTCCTCTGAATCGTCCCTCCTCCAACTTCATCCCATGCCCTCTAGTCCTGGAACATCTTTTTCGCTTAAAAATAGTGCATTCCTGCACCCTGTTCCTCCCTGTAAGATACTTGTATGTCTCTATCATATCCCCTCTCTCCCTCCTCTCCTCCAGGGAGTACATGTTCAGTGCCTTCAACCTGTCCTCATAGGACTTGTGATGCAATCCATGCACCATCTTTGTTGCCCTCCTCTGAACCTTCTCTACCCTGTCTATGTCCTTATGTAGGTAAGGTCTCCAGAACTGCACAGTGTACTCCAGGTGCGGCCTCACTAGTGTCTTGTATAGTGGAATTATGACCTCCTTTTCCTGCTGGTGATGCCCCTGCCTATGCATCCCAGCATCCTATTTGCTTTACCTGCTGCCTTGTCACACTGTTTCCCTGCCTTGAGGTCATCAGAGATGATAACCCCAAGATCCCTTTCCTGCTTGGTGCATGCTATATCCTCACCCCCAACTGATATATTGTGCCAGGGTTTTTGTGCCCCATATGCATCATCTTGCACTTCCTTGCATTGAATTTCAACTGCCAAACCCCTGACCATTCTTCAAGTTTCTGCAGGTCCCTTCTCATTCTGTCTACACCCTCTGGTGTGTCTACTCTGTTACAGAGCTTTGTGTCATCAGGGAACAGTGAAATTCTGCCTTCTAGGTCCTGCGCAATGTCATTGATGAAGATATTGAATAGTACCGGTCCCAGCACTGATCCCTGTGGTACCCCACTGGTCACTCTTCCCTCTGTGGAGTGACAGCCATTTACCACCACCCTCTGTGTCCTGCTGCCTAGCCAGTTACCTACCCACCGCACTACTGTCCTGCCCACACCCATATTCCCCAGTTTGTGCAATAGTCTTCTATGTGGCACAGTGTCAAAGGCCTTGCTGAAGTCCAGATAGGCCATGTCCACTGCCCTCCCCTGATCCACCTCCCTAGTCACCCAGTCAAAAAATTCAATGAGGTTGGTCTGACATGACCTTCCCCTGGTGAAACCATGCTGCCTTGGGTCCTGTAGTCCATTGACAACCAGATGTTCCACCAATCTCTCCTTCAGTAGTGCTTCCATGATCTTCCCCACTACCGAGGTGAGGCTGACTGGTCTGTAGTTCCTTGCTTCCTCTTTGTTCCCACTTTTGTATAAGGGGACTACATCTGCTGTCTTCCAGTCTTTGGGTACCTCCCCTATTTGTAGTGATTGGCTAAACAGGATAGCAAGAGGTTCAGCCACCACCTCTCTTAGTTCTTTAAGGACCCTAGGGTGCACCCCATCTGACCAAGTGTTGTTCATTAGGGTGGGCAGGTTGCATGGCCTGCTGAGATATGGAACAGTCCCTCTGTACAGACAGTTGGTGAGACCCCATCTGGAGTACTGCGTGCAGTTTTGGAGACCTCATCTACGCAAGGACATAGACAGGATGAAAGCAGTCCAGAGGAGGGCAACTAAAATGGTGCAGGGTCTACATCAGAAACCATATGAAGAGAGACTGAGAGAGCTTAATATGTATACCCTTGATGAAAGGAGGGACAGGGGGACATGATAGAAACTTTTAAGTACCTCAAGGGAATCAACAAAGTCCAGGAGGGTAGCATATTTCAGAAAAAGAGATGTGTAAGAACAAGGGGGCACAATTTAAAGTTAGAGGGGGGACGGCTCAGGGGTAATGTGAGGAAATTCTTTTTCACGGGGAGAGTGGTGGATGCATGGAACCGCCTTCCTGGAGAGGTTGTGGGGTCTAAAACAGTGGGGGAATTCAAACATGCATGGGATAGACATAAGGTAACTACAGTATAGTGGGGGGTTGCAGGAAGTAGGCTGTTGGTTAACTAGAATCTGCAGCTTATCCAATAGGTAGGGAAATGGGCAGACTGGGTGGGCCAAGTGGTCCTTATCTGCCGTCAAAGTCTATGTAGTCAGACTTATTAAAGTGATGGCCCAGACCTTCAGCATATGGCATTGTGACTTCCCTAACTGACAATATTCCTCACTGTTCACTTTCACAGAGGCAGATGGTATTTTACATTCCTAACAAGATCCATTATGTTGTGCTCTACCCTCAGCCACCAGTATAACCATCAGACAAGCATGTGAGATCCCTCTGGGCAACCCAAAATTAAAAATGACATACTCACCATAATTCTTGATCTTCCAGAATATCTTCACCATTCAGTCACACTATGAGTCTTAATGGAAATGCTAGTATCCACAGGATTGAAGTCTTTTGCAACTTTGGGAGGAGACCATTGGTGCCAGCACCACTCACAAGGCCAAAATAGTGACATCATGCACATGAACTAGCCTGTAACCGATGACGCTCCACCCCAACCCCAGTTCTAATTGCCAGGAGAAAGGAAACAAGTGGGAGAGAAACAGTAGAGAGAGAGAGGCTATAGACTCCTAGCCCAAAGGAATAGGAAAAGGATACTGGATGTAATTAACACAGTCACAAAATAAAACCAGACTACCAACTTAGGAGAAACTAAGGGTTGGGCCTAAGGGAGGCACAAGGATAGCGGAGTCAGAGCCTGACTCAGCCACCTGGACAAGGAGATAGTGGGTCATGGGCAGTAGCCCTGGAATTTAGGTCTGGCTACTACACTGAGTCCTGGGTGACCTCCAAGCAAATAAAATGGTATAATGCTATCTAATAAAGTATTTGTGCTCGAAGTGGACAAAGAATTTATTACAGTGTGAACCCCAAACTTGCTCAAGAGGAGCAGACAGCATGTGTAATCAGACGAAGCTGTGGAGCACAAATACTATCTTCTTGCCACTCCAAAGAAGTGAGGACAGAAAAAAGAAAAAGATAAGGATGTGAAGTTCCACAACTAACATGGCAAAAGGGCACCCAGTGCAACAGGCTAGGAAGTACAGTGCAAAAATCCTAGTGTCTCTCCCTGCAGTGCAGTAAGGTTAAACAAGTGCATCATGTCCAGAGCAGGCAGTACTGCATAGCGAAAGCTAGCGTTATGGACAGAATGAAAACTGAAAGGCAGCAACAGGTATATTTATTTATTTATCAGCTTTTGCTAACTGGGTAAGTGCACGAGGCAAAAAATCCTGCCTATTTTCAGGCACAACCTGGGACAGTACAATATAACAATATAGCAAGAGTACAATATTACAATACAGCAATGACAAACAATCATTTACATAATGCAGGAGATCTGTGCACAAATATACAACAACAGAGGATAACCACAGAAGATTATACACCACATGGATAACAGCAACAGTACTGAAGTTATTGCAGCATACAATACGAACATACGAAATTTGCCAGCAGATAAAGGACTAGAGGTCTATCAAGTCTGCTCGAATGTGCAGCTAGCACCTCTTATTCTGCAGCTGCCCTTCCCTTCCACCCTTCCCCTTCATTAACCCTCCCCCTTGTCCTGTCCCATCCTCCTTTGAAGCAGTCCACTGTTCTACTGCATACCACTTCAGCAGGTAACGATTCCACCCAGCCACCACCTCTCTGTAAAAAGTGTCTCCTCATCTCCCTCCTGAACCTTCCTCGCTCCAGTCTCATATCGTGCCCCTGGTGGCCCTCCCTCCCTCCCTTACTTTGAACAGCCCCTCTGTACCCGTCTTGTTTATTCCTTTCATGTATTTAAAGGTTTCAATCATGTCACCCCTGTCTCTCCTCTCCTCCAGTGAGTACATGTTCAACTCCTTCAACCTCCTCTCGTATGATAAGTCCCCCAGCCCCTTGATCATCGTTGTCGCTCTGCTCTGCACCCCCTCCAGTAACTTAATGTCCCTCTTCAGATACGGACGCCAATACTGCACGCAGTACTCCAGGTGTGGTCTAACTAATGACCTATACAGTGGCAGAATCACCTCCTCCTTCTTCCTCGAGGATATACCCCTTGCAATACAACCCAGCATTTTGTTGGCCTTTGCAGCTGCCTTCCTACATTGTGGCGAGTTGTTCATTGTCCCTGTAATGAGCACACCCAGATCCTTCTCCTCCTCTGTCTGGGCTAGCTTCACTCCCCCTAGCTGGTAACTCCTCCTTGGGTTCTTCATCCCAAAATGCAGCACCTTGCACTTTTTGGCATTAAAGCCATGTTGCCAGGTGTCTGACCAGGTTTCAAGCTTTGCCAGATCCTCCTGCAACCCCTGCCATCCCCCTAAGTCATCCACCACCGCGCCTACCTTGGAATCATCAGCAAACAGACTGATCTTGCTCTTGATGTCCCATGATATGTCTGCAATGAATATCCCAAACAACACTGGTCACAACACTGAGCCCTGTGGAACACCGCTCGTCACTGCCCTTGGGTGTGAGAGCTCCCCACCCACCACCACTCTCTGTTGCCTTCCCTGCAGCCAGTTTCCTACCCATCTCACCAGCTTTGCACCCGCCCCTGTGCCTACTAACTTCCTTCCCAGCCTTCCATGTGGCATTGAGTCAAATGCCTTACTGAAGTCCAGATACAGGACATCCACTGCATGGCCCCTGTCCAGTTGCCTACTTACCCAGTCATAGAACTCGACCAGGTTGGTTTGGCAGGATCTGCCACAATATGCCCAAATGATAAGAGTTTTAGGAAAACGAAAGACACCGAACTAGTTAACTTTTTTTTTTTTCTTCTTTTTAGTGGGAAAGAGGGCTCATTTCCCATTTTATTATTTCTGAAAGGAATGGAGCTGAACCTCCAAGAGAAAGGAAGAGCTCCTGAAAGGAGTGGCAGAAAGGATGCTAGTGTGCGGTGCACAACGGCGCAAGCTACCAGAGGCCCTGGCTCTTACTCGAGCCGGGGATGGTGGGTGGGTATGTGACTGAATGGTGAAACTATTTTGGAAGATCAAGAATTAGAGTGAGTACATAATTTTCATATTCCTCACCATTCATCATACTTATGGGTCAGAGCAGAAAAAATTACTTAACGTAGTAATATTGTTTCTTCCAGGGGATCCCTCAGTTTGCTTTACTAATGCAGTGTTGCCAGCTGGGTTCAGGTGCCCTAGAGACAGAACTTATGCTACTGATGGCTCGGCATTAGCCAATCAGCTTGCACTTGAAGTCTGCTGCCTGTAGGTGCTGCTGCTAGTGAGTCAGATTCATTTTGAAGCCTGTGGTGCAAAAGGTCTCAATCCCTAACCCTATTCTAGAACCACTGTAAAGAATAGAAAAAAGAAACAATAGGAAACAATTAAAGTGTCTATAGGCAAACTATACACATCATGCTTAACTGTGACACATCACACTGGTTATGGCCCTCCAGTAAGAAACGTAGCCTGTGATGAGGACTGCAGAACTGTTACGTAAGGTTATGTGAGGGGAGGATGGGTGGGAGGTCAAACATACTGAGGGATCCCTTGGAAGAAAATGAAAATTATGTACCTACCGTAATTCTTGATCTTTCTGTGTAACTTCACCATTCATCACACATGGGTAGTTGGCTGGAAGTCACGACCCTGCAGGAGCTTCTTTTTTTTTTTCTGGCTGGGCAGAGCCGACACACTGATGGTGCCACCCTCAAGGTCAACGTACTGCGTGGCACTAGTGGGTTGGCCATTAGGTGTTGTCGGCCCCACCCTCCCCAGATTCTGAGTCACTGTAGAGTAAGAAGCAGGCTGAGGTGGGACAAGGAAGTCCAAGGGACAGACGAAGAAAAATATATATGAACTAAAAGGAGAAATAAGCGACTGAGAGGACAGGCGAAGGAGGAAGGGAGAGAAAAACTAAGGGGATTGGGAGGGGCAACAATCTCTGGAAGGAAGGAAAGAAGAAAGGGAAGGAAACGTTAAGTGGGAGGGGAGGGGACAAACTCAAGGCTCACAATCTGGTCCCAATTTTGGAAGGACTTACTGCCCAGGGAGTTGCAAGCCTGGTTAGGCCACCAAATCCAAGTCAGAGGAATTTGGCAAGCATACTCCTGCAGGGCAACACAATATCGTAAGAGTTAGGAAGGACCAGGAGCCGAAGGCTGTCCACTCCTCTGACCAACCAAAATAGGAAAATGGGGGGGAACCCCCCTTAAAAGCAAGGAGAGAAGATTAGACCACAATGACAAGGTCCAGAGGAGGAGAGAGGGGGCAGCCACCATCATCCCACTCCTAAGGGGTAGAAGCCAAAGGCGATGAGGAGAACAGCCCTCTCCTACTCCTCCTCCATCAACCAAAGGAAGAAGGAAAAATCCCCTTGCATGGCCAAGGTCACCCCACTCCTGACCAACAGGAAGGGGGGGGGAGAGGAAAGGGCACGCAGAGGGAGGGGGACTCAGAGACTGAGGCCCCAGGGGGGTGGATGGTGGGAATTGTGATGAATGGTGAAGATACACAGAAAGATAAGAATTATGGTAGGTACGTAATTTTCATATCTTATTTATGTCAATCTTCACCATTCATCACACACAGTTGAGTACTGAGCCCCCATGAATGGGGCCAGAGACCCTAAGGGACTAAACCCTTAGTCCCCAGTGGGTGAGACACTAAGAGGGAGAACCTCTATGGGCCCAGCGAGGCCTGAGGCTGGGGAGAGTGAGACGGGGCCCCCCCGAAGGGGGTAGGAATTTTCCCCGACAGACACCGTCTCACCCTATGGGAGAAAAGGTGGGTTCTCCGGTAGGTGGAGAAAATCAACCTACGCCGGGCCAAGGGTGACAACCGGGAATGATGCAGCCATGCCGTCCACCTAATGCAGATCGCTGTCCCTACGACCCTGGAAGCTACCTCGTTGGCGTCATAAGATGCCCTCGTTTGGTGCCTTGCTAACTCCAGGCCCCATGCAGAGAGTGCAATGGCTTGTCTGGTTACCTCTGAAGCAGGCAGGGAGGCTAGGAGCTGACCTAGCCTGGACCACAAGAACCTATCATAGGTAGCATAGTGGGCCTGATGAGCAGCAACTGACAGCAACAACCATACCAATTAGAAGGTCCTCCTCCCCCAGAAGTCAAAATCCACAGAGCCTTGATCTGGGGATCGGTCACGGCGGACAGCACGAAGCCAGTCAGGAGTGTCCAGTTGCATCAACCCTGACTGAAGGTGAGGCATACAACTTGGAGACTCCGGGGGCACAATACCTCTGGCTCAGATCTCTAGGGGTTGGGACCCGGAAAGAGTCATTGCCAGAAGCGCAAGGATGCCTCCTGAAAAGGAACGGGCCAGGCGGGCACCACAAGGGTGGCAGAACTGAAATCGCCTAAAAAGGCAAGTGTCAAATGCTCAGGATTGTGCTGAGTGGGAGGAGGGGGTGATATGAAGGTCTTCCAACATCCTCGCGAGGAAAAGCTGATACTCTGCCAGATCAGCGGCAGGCGAGATGTGGACGGAAGGCTCCTCTCAACCAGAAGAGGAGGATGAGGAAGCGGAAGATCTCGGAGATCCAGGGGCCGGCTGCTCAGGGGAAGGGTGGAACACCCGCTCATCCATGGCCTTGACATTAAGTAGGGAAATGAGCAGCCGCACTCCTGAATTGTTCCCAGGTGAGAGGCACCCTGGAACCAGGAATACCTGGGAGAGCAGGAGATGGTGACAGAGGAATGGGGCGAGATCCACCACAGAAGAGGAACATCCTCTGTCCGGGCAAGAGATTCACCTGAAGTCCCCAGGGGAAGAGGAGTTCTGGACAGCCCAACAGCCGACAGTTGATCAACCGCACTGGAACTGCCTAGACCATGCCCTGAAGGATCTCCCCTGTGAGGTGACCAGGACTGTGTGAGTCCAAAAGGATGGTCCCTTCCCTCCAAAGACAAGGGCACTCTCAAGGAGACCAAGAAGGAAGGGTGGGGATCTGTGCTGCGACTCCTCCCTGAACCCGGGTGGGTCCCAGAGAAGGGCCGCCATCTCAAACCCAGGCCCCTCAACCCCTTGAACCCACAAGAGAGCCCTCCGCCTTGAGAACACCAGCCTCAGCAGCTGATAACCCTGGGTGGTACCCGAGGAGACCACCCAGGGAGTAGCACCCTCCTTTTCCGTGGGTGCCCTGATTGGCCCTACAGTTGGGTGATCCAGGCACACCACAGGAGGAGGTGTCCCAGCTGAGGGAGCAGAAAATCCTCCAAGTACAGGTTGCAGGGAACAGTGGCCTGGACCACCGCCTGCTGGTCAGAACCCCTGACCCTAGACTCGGGGACCACAGCCCACTCCCTAGATGGAGGCTGGGTCTGGGCTGCCGGAGTGACTACTGAGGTGCCCACAGGTTCTGCCAATTCTGAAGAATTGGACAGCGAGTCCGAATCAGACCTGGAGTCCACCTCCGAAGAAGTGGAGACCAAGGCCCGATGCCAGATCACCCGTACGCACCTGCTCCTGTCTGGACCGAGGGAGGTGACAATTTGGGGTCCCACACCAGAATCGGTACCGATCTCCTCCACAGCACTGCGAATGGCGCCCAAGGAACAGACAGCCCAGACCATGGCAGCAGAACTGGAGTCGACTCCTGACACGGCGCTGTCCCCTCCCATGGCGACGTACACGGTGCCAATGACGGCACCGTCCCCCCATGGCACCGTAAAAGGCACCGGGGTTGGAGATGGTACCGATGGCGGCACCAACAGCAATGGTGCCAAGAGCAAGAACAACACCCCCCACGGTGCTGTCGCCAGATACGGCACTGCAAGCGGCATCAGAGCTCGACACGAAGCCAAGTCCAGAAACAGTCAAAGATGGCACCGTACAACTTCCCACAGTGCTGTCACCACCATCCGTGCCACAAATGTTGCTGACAGCAGAAACAGTGCCGACCACAGTATCGTCAGAGCCCACTGCGCCACAAGCGGCACTGAGGCCCAAAACTTCACCGACGGATGGCGTCGAGGACGTTGCCAGCCCAGGACCTCGAGCCCGAGGACACAACACTGGGGAAGCCTTCACCCCCAAAGGGGCAATTGCCAGAGTGGTGCCTCCCACCTGCTCCCCAGGGGGAATGGACTGGACCTCCTGCACCGCGGAAGAGGCCTCCGCCACGGCGAGGCTACTAGAGGTGGAAGCCCCCTCCTCTATGGTACATATAAAACTGGGAGGGGACCCAAAGGAAAGGCCGAGATACCACAGCTTGGCCCGATGAGTGCACACCTGTCCTCCATAAGTCGGCAGAGCTCATCCAACTTTCCATGTGCACTGCTCAAGAACTTGGTGATCCACTGAAAAACAGGCATCGCACGAATCCATGTCGTGAAGTGGGCCAAGACACGTCAAACAATGATCATGTTGGTCGGTAACGGAATACTTGCAGTCGCACGGGCACCGATGCATGGGAAGCCACCCTGTTTTCTGCAACTTTTTGCCCCGCCCATACCAGACACGATCAACAGCAAATAAAAGTACAAACAGACTCGATGTCGCTGTAAGAACAGTAAAAAGAACGGTCTTACCAGTCAGCGGCACTGAGTGGGTGGTGAAACAGAACTGACAGGATTTGCTTCTCAACACAAGATGAAGGCCGAGCTGCAATGGCAAACTTTCAAAGAGAGCACCACATGAGGTGCTACCTCTACGACGGGAGACAAAGAACTGGTGGGAGGGCGGGGCCAACGACACTTAACGGCAAACCCGCGAGTGCCACGCAGTGCATCAGCCGCGAAGGTTGTGCTGTCGGTGCATCAGCTCCGCCCATCCAGGAAAAAAAAAAGAGCTCCCACGGGGTCGTGACCTCTGGCCGATTACCCATGTGTGATGAATGGTGAAGACTGACACAGATAAGATCAATATTACTATGGTAAATAATTTTTTCTTCTCACCCCAGGAATCCCTCCATATACTTGATTAATGCAGACTACAAAGCAGTGTAGTTGGAAAGACGGAACAGAACCTACTTAGGGAAAAGGTTCTGCAGGATTGCGGTGCCAAATTTGGCATCTGATCTGGACTCTACATCTAAGCAGTAGTGCTATGTGAAGGGAAGTACAGTCTAAGTAGCTGCTTTGCAGATGTCAAGCAAAGGTATGTCCCTTTGTCCTGCCACTGAAGCTGCAGTGCTCCTTGTGGAGTGGGCCTTGAGGTCTTGAGGAGGCTGTTTGCCAGCATTACTGTAGCAGAATTAGATGCAAAAGACTATCCAGCGAGAGAGAGTTCTCTTATAGGCTGATCTAGGCAAAGCAAGTTTTATTTTTAAGGCGCCCAATCTCGGAGGCTCTGGGCTCCATACAAGTAAAATACACAAGGTAACAAAGAAAAACAAAAATACACAAGTAAAACAAGCAAGCTTATAATAGCATAAACAGCTGCCTGCACTACACACGCTATAAATCAAAACAATCTTGTCAGAAGGCAGTGTCTGGGAAGGCCAGATTGAATAAATAGGTCTTGAGGCGGGCTTATAATACTTTAACTGAAGGGGTCCTCCCCGATAGCTGGTGAAAGCAAATTCCAGAGGACGGGGTAGGCAACACTGAAAGCCCTGTCGCCGGTATTTTTTTAACCTTGTCCTGGGAATTGCAAGGAGGCCCCTAGTGAAGGAACAGAGGGAGCGGACCGAGACAGCAGGTATTAGAAAATCAGTCAAGTAGCGAGGGCCAAGTCTGTGTAGGGTCTTAAAGGTGAGTAACCCCACCTTAAAGAGGATCCTCCACCTGACCATCAGCCAGTGCAGTTCACGCAATACCAGAATAATATGATTGTATTTAAGCTGTCCAGTCAGCAGCCTAGCAGCTACATTCTACACTAGCTGCAGTCGGCACAGGATACCCCCAGAGACCCTGAAGTAAAGCGCATTACAGTAATCAAGCCTTGACATCCGAAGGCATGCACTAGGTTGGGGAGATCCATGGGCAGAACTAGAGGTTTGAGCCTGGCGATATTCCTCAGATGGTAGAAACGGTACGGACGACAGGCACTTCCTGAGATTCAAACGTCACAGATGCATAGATACACAGACACTGTTGACAGATAAGGGCCTATGGCCCACCTAGTCTGCCCATTTGAGCTTGTAAGTTCACTCTGTTTTCCTGGAAGTCTGTTTCCCTTTACCCGACCTCCAGAATTCCCTTATATTTATCCCATGCATTCTTAAATTCCGTGATTGTTTCAGCCCCTGCCACTTCCTCTGGCAGAGTGTTCCACTTGTCCACCACCTGTTCTGTGAAGAAATTCTTCCTCATGTTTCCTCTGAATTGCCCTCCCTCCAACTTCATCCCATACCCTGGAACATCTTTTTCACTGGAAAATAGTGTATTCCTGCACCCTGTTCCTCCCTGTAAGGTACTTGTATGTCTCTATCATATCCCCTCTCTCCCTCCTCTCCTCCAGGGAGTACATATTCAAGTCCTTCAACCTGTCCTCACAGGACTTGTGATGCAATCCCTGTACCATCTTTGTTGCCCTCCTCTGAACCTTTTCTACCCTGTCTATGTCCTTACATAAGTAAGGTCTCCAGAACTGTACACTGTACTCCAGGTGGGGCCTCACTAGTGTCTTGTATAGTGGAATTATGACCTCCCTTTTAATGCTGGTGATACCCCTGCCAATGCATCCCAGCATCCTATTTGCTTTACCTGCTGCCTTGTTGCACTATTTCCCTACCTTGAGGTCATCAGAGATGATAACCCCAAGGTCCCTTTCCATCTTGGTGCATGCTATATCCTCACCCCCTGCCCCAACTTATATGTCGTTCTAGGGTTTTTGTACCCATATGCATTTTCTTGCATTTCTTTACACTGAATTTCAATTGTCAAACCCTTGACCATTCTTCAAGCTTCTGCAGGTCCCTCCTCATTCTGTCTACACCCTCTGGCATGTCCACTCTGTGACAGAGCTTCGTGTCATCAGCGAACAGTGAAATTCTGCCTTCTAGGTCCTGCGCAATGTCACTGATGAAGATGTTGAATAGGACTAGTCCCAGCACTGATCCCTGTGGTACCCACTGGTCACTCTTCCCTCTGTGGAGTGACAGCCATTTACCACCACCTACCCACTGCACTACTGTCCTGCTCCCTCCCATATTTCCCAGTTTGATTAATACCCATCTATGTGGCACAGTGTCAAAGGCCTTGCTGAAGTCCAGATAGGCCATGTCCACTGCCCTCTCCTGATTCACCTCCCTTGTCACCCAGTCGAAAAATTCAATGAAGCTGGTCTGACATGACCTCCCCCAGTGAATCCATGCTGCCTTGGGTCCTGTAGTCCACTGGCAACCAGATGTTGCACCAATCTCTCCTTCAGTAGTGCTTCCATGATCTTCCCCATTACTGAGGTCAGGCTGATTGATCTGTAGTTCCCCGCTTCCTCTTTGTTCCCACTTTTGTATAAGGGGGCTACATCTGCTGTCTTCCAGTCTTTGGGTACCACCCATTTCTAGTGATCAGCTAAACAGGATTGCCAGAGGTTCAGCCACCACCTCTCATAATTCCTTTATGACCCTGGGGTGCACCCCATCTGGCCTCATTGCTTTATCAACTCTTATTCCTTCCAGTTCCCTCAGGACCCTTCCCCGTGTAAAGGGACTTGTGTCCATTTCTGCGTCATTCCCACCTCTTGTACTCCCTTCAGGCCCATTACCCTCCTCTTCCTCAGTAAAGATGAGCAGAAATTCCTGTTCAGTATGTTAGCTTTACTGTTGTCATCCTCCACACGGCCCCTACCCTCCCCCTTCAGTAACACTATCCCTCCCTTTGCCTTTCTTTTTTCACTTATATACCTGTAAAAGGTTTTGTCCCCTCTACCTACTGATTTTGTGATGCACTCTTCTGTCTGAGCTCTGGCTTCCCTCACTGACCTCCCTGCCTCCCTTTGCGTCTCCTGATACTTCTTCCTCTCCCCTTCTGCCTGTGTCTTTTTGTATTGCCTGAATGCAATCTTTTTGGCTTTCACTTTCTCTGCTACCTCCTCTGAAAACCACAGTGGCTTCCTCTTCCTTTTCCCCTTGTTAATCTGCATAATGCATAATTCTGTTGCTCTTGTAATCCCTGTTTTAAATATTGCCCACTGTTTCTCAATCCCTGATTCCTGCTCTATTCCCATTAATGCCTCTTTCAAGACTCTCCCCATTTTCCCAAAGTCTGTCCCCTAAAGTCCAGGATACGTGTTTTTGTGTGGTTTGGTTCTGCTCCTTCTGTGATTTCAAACCACACTGACCAGTGGTCACTGTTCCCCAGGTGCTCCCCCACTGTTACCCTCATCACACTGTCCCCGTTTGTGAGCATGAGGTCCAGTACTGCCTTCTGTCGAGTTGGTTCCAGGACCAGTTGCTTGAGGAAGGCACCTTGAAGAGAGTCCAGGATAAATTTGCTCCTGGTTAATGCTGCTGCTGGGAGGCTCCAGTCCACATCTGGAATACTGAAGTCTCTAACCAGCACCACCTCACCCTTGTCTGCCATCCTTTGGATGGCTAGCATCAGTTCCCTATCTGTTTCTTCCTCCTGGGCTGGTGGTCTGTAGACCACCCCTGTGTGGATGGCTGACCCCATTTTCCTTTCCAGTTTAACCCACAGTATATTGCCCCCATTTTGTTCCTCCTGGATCGCTGTGGTCTTTATGACATCTTTCACATAAAGTGCCACTCCTCCTCCCTTCCTGCCTGCCTGCCCTGTCTGTTTTGAATATGCTGTAGCCGGGTATGGACATCTCCCAGTCATGGTTATCATTATACCAGGTCTCTGTGATGGCCACAATGTCCAGGTCCGACTGTACCATTACAGTCTGCAGATCCTCCACATTGTTGCTAAGACTCCTGGCATTGGCACACATGGCTTTCCATGATTTGAATTCCCTGGACTGTTTAGCTGTTCTACTCCAGCCCTCTTTCTGGTTGTTCCATATCCCTGGTTCTCCCTGCTGTCTGCCTTTCTGTTGAATTTTGCCCCTTTCTGCCTATCCACCTCTTGGGTGCTTATCTCCGTCTTTTGCACACTGCTTTGTAGCGATAGCCACTCCTCCTGTCCATTGGTTCCACTGCTAGCTGTGGACGGTGGGCAATTAGGTACCCTCCTTGGTGGCCTGCCACCCCCCTGGCTAGTTTAAATGCTTGTCCATGTAGCATTTAAACTTATCATTGAGTGCTTGGAGTCCCCTCCAGGATGGATGCAGGCCATCAGGCTTGAACAAGCCTCCATCCCTACAGGTGGGACCCCAGTGACCAATGAATCCAAACCATTCCTCACAGCACCAGTTCTTCAACCATGAGTTAAAGTTCCTGGTGTGTGCACCACTATGCTCTCCCATGCCACTCACAGATAGTACTTCTGAGAAGGTAACAGAACTAGCTACTTGCTTGAGACCCATCCTCAATTTCCTAAACTCTTCCTGAACTCCCTTAGGCTCCCTGTTTGCCAGGTCATTAGTACCTAGGTGGATAATGACATGTAGCTCACCCTCCCGTCTTGCCTTCCCAGCGATCCCCAGGATCTTCCTCCCATCCCTCCATGCTGTGGCACCTGGTAGGCACCTCAGCTCCCTGTCCTCCCATTCCTGTGTTCCTAGTTGGATCCCTCTTATGATAGAGTCCCCCACCAGGATTCGCTTCCTCCTCCTCTGGGGTCCACTGCTCTCTCCACTGAGGTCACCTCCTTGATTGACCTCCACATCCTTCCCTTCCCTTCCACTTCTCTGGGTAACTCTGTTTGGTTGTCCCAATTTGCCAGTGCAACATATGAGTTCTGGAGTGGAATAGGTTTTGGGATGTGCCTCTGCCTGACCGCCCTAACCCTCCATGAGCCCACTGTCATCCAAGTGCTCCTCGTTCTTGGCATCTTTTGAGGCAGCGGCATTGGACTGGGTGGTCTCTGGATAGGGGTGAAGGTACTTCTGACCCAGTTTACTTCCACTCTGAGTCTGGCTACCGCATCCCGCAGTCCAGAGAGATACGTGCAGAAAGAGCAGCACCTCAGTGTCCAGAAGGTCTGCCTGAATATGGCTGCCCCACATCCACTGCATTGCACTACTCCCCACATTATACTGCACTTATACTGCTATTCCAGTACTTGTCTGTTACTGAAGCTCTCCTATTTCCCTCTTTAATAATTTACTGTCCTGAAATTCCTGCCACCGATCCTCAGATAATTTTTTTTAAAGAAGGAAAACAAAAAACAAACAAAAAAATGAGTCAAAACACTTGTGCCGAGGACGGGCTTCCTCACCCTTATGCTCCTCCTACTCCACAACCTCTGGTATTCCCTGTGCTTAGCTTCTGTCAATCAGATTTAACAGGGCATATAATTAAGAGTACGGGGCAGGGGAGGGAGGATGGCCGAAAATTTGCAGCAAGTAAAGACAGCACCACTACAAGCACACCAAACTAGGTTTTAAATTTCCAACAGCCCAAAAACAATTCTAAGTAAAGACAGCAAAGAAATAACAGTACCACTAAAAGCTGACAAATCTAAGTTTAAAACAAAAACAGCAATGAGTAGTTACTGCACTGCACTGAAATGTATCTGCATCCTTCCCCTTCTGGCTTCTTCGAGAATAAGGCCAAGGTCGCACACCCTAGAGGAGGCCTTCAATGATGTAGGTCCCAGGAATAATCCTGCTGCCACACCAGAGGCCATCCTGCCATGCCCCTTGTTCGACTCCACCACCAGCACCTCTGTCTTGTCGGGATTCAGTTGCAAACAGCTGGAGGCCATCCAGTCATTGATCTCGGCAAGGCATTTATTTAGCACTTCCACTGCATTGGATGTCCCAGGGCCAAAGGAGAGGTACAGCTGGCTATCATCTACATAGCAATGAAAACCCAAGCTGTACTTTCTAAAGAGCTCACTAAGGGGCAACATATGCATGGCGAACATTGATGACAAGACCGAACCCTGCGGCACCCGCAAGACAGGAGACTCAGGGAAGAGGAGAAATTCCCCATCACCACCCGTTATCTCCTGTTTGTGAGGCAGGACTCAAACCAGCAGATGACTGTGCCAGTGAGTCCGCAATACTCTCTCAAGCAGTCAAGCAACACACAATGGTCCACCGTGTTAAAGGCTGAGGAGAGATCGAGGAGAATGAGAATTGTCCCCTCTCCTCGGTATCTCACCCTGAGGAGATCATTATGCACTCAAGCTAACGCAGTTTCTGTGCTGTGCCTCGCATGAAACCCAGACTGAAGGGGTTCATATAGATTAAAGGTCACAAGCTCAAATGGGCAGACTGGGTGGGCCACAGGCCCTTATCTGCCGACACTGTCTATGTATCTATATAAGGTGCTCCTCAAGCTGTTGCGCCACAATCTTCTCATCAGCTATTCCTAAAAAAGGAAAGTTGGAGATAGGACAGTAATTCGCCTTGATGTTAGGGTCTAAAGATGGTTTCTTCAGAAGAGGTCTCACCAGTGCCTCCTTCAAGACATCCAGGAAACCCCCCTCCAACAAACAACACCGGACAATCAAGGTGAATACTGGGCCAACGGAGTCAAAGCATCCCATTAAGAAACGTGTCGACTCTGGGTCCAGTTCGTAATATGTATGTTTCAGCTTGGAGGCAACCTCAATGACCTCGGCCACCTCCACCAGTTTAAACTTGCCACAATCAGACAGTGCCCCCCTGATGCCCAAGGCAATCTCTGTTTGCCATGTTTTGGCTCAATGTCGGAATCCCTCGCCAGTTGGCGGACACCCTGAAAAATTGAGAGAACTCTTCGCATAAATCAACAGAAAAGGCTTATTTCGGCTGCAGACAGACTGGGTGTGATAGCCTGTCTACAGTCTGAAAAAGCACAGTCGGTCGATTCTTCCCTGCAGCAATCTCCCTGGACAGGAACTCTGCCTTCTTACAGTTGACTGCCCCCTGGTACTCACCATAGTAGGTACACGGGGCCAGTTTGGCTGCCTCCAGCCTGGTTTTCCACCAGCAGTGCTCTAACGTCTGACCCATAGTCTTCATCACCTTGACCTCACCGTTAAACCACAGAGACCTCAAGTGAGACGACTGAGATCCTACATGGACTGGTGCGAGAAAATCTACCCTTGCCCACCTCAACATAGGTGAGAAACAGCTGGGTATGAGAGGACCTGAACTGCCTGGTATGCTCTAAGTTGGACAGTTCCCTTTGTTACGACCAGGCTGTGGAGCTTGTGCTCACCATGAGTAGATTTGTCTGTGAAAAAGACAGGGAGAGTTATGGACTGGTTGAGGTGAAATTCAGAGACTACTTTGGGAAGAAATTTCCTGTCAGTTCTGAGAACCACTTTATCCCTGTGGTCAATAATGTAGTTAGGTTCAGTGCAGACAGCTTGCAGCTCTTATATCCTCCTGGCAGAAGTGACGGCCACGAGGAATACTGTTTTCCAACTGACATACTTTAGGTCTGCTGTAGCCATAGGTTTGAATGGAAAATAACCCATCAATTTAGCTATACGCAGGTTCGCGTCCCGGGGGGAACAGGTTCCCTAAGTGGTGGTTGAAGGTGCAGCAGGCGTTTAAAGAATTTCTTGAAAATGGGGTAAGAGATTACACAGTTTTCTCCTTGCCTGCTGAAATGTAGGCTGAAATTGTTACCATGTGGATTTTCAGGGATGAAGCCCCATGGCCTGAGGCCAGTATGTGAACCAGGTAATCTAGTATGGAGGACAGGCTAGGATGCAGGGGATCAATCTACCTGCCTTTGCACCAGAAAGAGAATCTCTTCCATTTGGAAGCATAGGTCTTTTTGGTGCTTGTTTTTTTAGCTAGTCTAAGGATTCTCAGAACTTGCTCTGAATACTGAGAGTCAGGGAATTCTAGCTCTTCAAGTAACAGGCCTTGAGGTGAACAAACTATGTAGGGGTATGTTACCCCCATCTGACGCAAGGTCAGGAGACTGTGGCTTGAAGGCAGACGAATGGGCTGTTTGACTGAGAGGGCGAGGAGCAAGGAATACCAAGGCTGCCTTGCCCAGTCCAGAGCCACCAGAAATTAAAATGATGTACCTACCGTAATTTTCTCTTATATCTTCACCATTCATTACTGCTGGATGTAAGCTGGAGGCAAGCACCTGTACAGGAGTTTTTGGGGGAGAGTCACAGCGCCAACCACCGGGCTGACGCACTGTAATGCACACGAGGATTGGCAGTTATGAGCCGCGGACTCCTCCTCCACCCCGGTTCTGTTCTGCCGCAGAGGATAGAGGAAAAGAAAAAATTACTCACCTTAGTAATGTTGTTTCTTCTAATGGAGTCTTGCTATATTATGACAATTGCAGTTTGTCCCACCATTAGAACTGCTCCGGAGGTGAAAGAGTTAACTTCCATGCCTGGCATGGAGCTTAGAGCGCGAGCTCGGTTAGAGAAGCTCGGTCTGGATAATTTCAAACTGAAACTGTCAGATCTTTACGAGCAAAACTCACTAAGGTTCTGCGTGGAAGCTGTAACCTACACTAGCCAACTGGCTACTTAAATATTAACACATTTTCCTGGTCCCAACACCAAGACTCAAGTCAGGGGACCAGAAAATAAGATAAGATAAGATAAAATAAAACACAACACCCCAAAACCCCAAAAAGAAGGGGTGGAAAACATAAAATGGGCATCAACAAGTGCTAACACTGGACTGCCCACCCCATACCCAAAGTAGAAGTTCTGAGAGGGGCAGGCTGGGAGGTCATAATATAGCAAGACTCCATTAGAAGAAACAACATTACTAAGGTGAATAATTTTTTCTTCAAACAACATGAAGTCTTGCTATATTATGACAATTGCAGACTACACAGCAGTACCTCCATGGAGGAGGACAGAACCTACTTAGGAATAGGCTCTGAAGCACGGCTGTGCTAAACCGAGCATCCCTCCTGGCCTGGATATCCAGGAGTAATGCTTGTAGAAAGTGTGTACCATTTTCCAAGTAGCTGCTTGACATATCTCTAAGATAGGGATGTTTCTGGCAGCAGCTAGAGATTTAGCTGTACCTCTGTAGAGGAGCCTCAGGCCTGAAGGGGAACCTTTCCAGTTTTGATAACAAAATTGGATATAAGAGACAATCCACCTGGCAATGGATCTCTTAGTGGCAGGTTTCCCTTTCCCAACCTCACCATAAGTGAGAAAAAGTTGGAGGGATTCGAACCTGTGACCCTTGGTACGCTCTATATAGTAACTTAGGGCCCTCTTAACATCTAAGCTGCGCAACCTCCTCTCACCAGAGGAGGAATGATCAGTGAAGAACACTGGAAGGGAGTTAGATTGATTAAGGTGGAAATCTGAAACCACCTTAGGCAAAAACTTCCTGTTAGTCCTAAGGACTACCTTATCCCTGTGAAAGGAAATAAAGTCAGTCTCCACTGACAAAGCTTGTAACTCACTTACGCGCCTGGCAGAAGTGATGGCTACTAGAAAAACAGTTTTCCAAGTCAAGTACTTAAGCTCTGCCGAAGACAGAGGTTCAAAGGGGGGTTGCATCAGCTGAGCAATGCAAACATTAAGATCCCAGGCAGGGGCAGGGTCCCTGAAAGGTGGATTAGTATGAAGTAATCCTTTGAAAAACTTGGAAAATACAGGGTGAGTGGAAAGAGAAGAGGGCTTTCCTGCTGAAATAAAAGCAGAGACAGCTGCCAAATGCACTTTCAGGGTAGCTGGTCTCAGACCCAAAGAATTAAGATGGACCATATAGTCCAAAACAGTGGGCAAATCAGCAGATTCCGGGGAAATATGCTTCCCAGAACACCATATGGAAAACCTTTTCCATTTAGAGTTATAAGTAGCCCTAGTGGAAGGCTTCCTAGAAGCCTTCAGGATTTCGAGAACACCTTGAGAAAGGTGTAGGTCAGCAAATCCTAACTCCTCAAGAGCCAGGCCTTGAGGTTGAGGGATTTGAGATTTGGATACCAAACTCTCCCCTGGGCACAAGTTAACAGGTTGTGATTCCTGGGGAGACACAGGGGAAGATGTGCTAAGGACAGAAGGAGTGGGTACCAGGGCTGCCTGGCCCAATCTGGAGCAATCAGAATCATCTTGCAGGGCTGGGATCTGATTTTGACTAGCACCTTGAATAGGAGAGGGAAGGGAGGAAAGGCATATAGAAACTTCCCTTCCCAATCTAGGAGAAAGGCATCCAGGGGGACTGAGCCCATCACTGGGGGCCTGCAACAAAACAGTGGAAGTTGGTGATTGTCTGGGGCTGCAAAAAGATCTATCTGAGGGGTGCCCCATCTGGCAAAAACTATCCCCAGTACTCGGGGATCCAGTGACCATTCGTGATGGCCCTGGGAAATCCTGCTGAGAGCATCTGCCAGGACATTGTCCTTCACTGGGAGGTGAACTGCTATGAGGGAAGTGTTCAGGGAATAAGCCAGAGACCACAACTTCATTGCCTCGGTGCACAAGGCCGAAGACCGAGTGCCCCCTTGTTTGTTGATGTACCACATTGTAGTGGTGTTGTCTGTTCTGACTTGTACCACTTTGTTCTGAACAGATGCAGAAAACACCTGAAGTGCTAGAAAAACAGCTCTGAGTTCCAGCAGATTGATGTGGAGCAGAGATTCCTGAGGGGACCACACTTCCTGGGTGGAGAGGTCGCCCATGTGAGCTCCCCATCCCAGAAGGGACGCATCTGTAGTAAGGGTCAAGGAGTGAGATAGAGGGATGAAGGGGACCCCTAGTCTCAGATTGCTCTGATCCTGCCACCACTGAAGGGCCTGGATCAGGGTCGAGTCACTGGGATCAACTTGGAAAGGGGATCTTTTCTTTGAGACCAAAAGGCTCTCAAGTCGAACTGAATGTCTCTCATCTGAAACCTTGCTTCTTGCACTACAGCTGTGGAAGCAGCCATGTGTCCTAGGAGCTGTAAGAAGTGCCTTGCTGGTCGAGAGACCTGCAGAGTGAAGGAGGAGGCCAGGGCCACTAGGGTTCTTACCCTTTCTAGGGGCAGGAAGGCTCTGGCCTGCTTTGTGTCTAATTCTGCACCTATAAAGGTGAGTACCTGGACAGGTTCCAGAACTGACTTTGGAAGATTGAGAAGAAAGCCTAGAGAGGTGAGCAGCTGCTGGGTAACTTGCAGGTGTCATTTGACCTGGTCTGGAGACTGACCTACAATGAGCCAGTCGTCTAGGTAGGGAAAGATGGCAATCTTTTGCCTTCTTAAATGAGCAACTGCTACTGCCAGGCATTTTGTGAATACCCTTGGGGCAAAGGTAAGGCCGAAGGGCATTGCTCTGAACTGGTAATGGCCTGAGGGTAGGTTGATTCTGAGGTACTTTCAGTGGGAGCTTCTGATGAGAACATGGAAGTAGGCATCCTTGAGGTCCAGGGAAGCTAACCAGTCCCCTGGCCTTAGAGAAGGTAAAATCATTGCCAGAGTCACCATTTTGAATTTTGGTTTTAAAAGGTGCTTGTTCAGATATCTTAGGTCCAGAATGGGCCGCCATTCTCCTGTCTTTTTTGGGGTAAGGAAGTACCTGGAGTACAGACCCTTGCCCTGGTGTAGGGGAGAAACCCTTTCTACAGCTCTGAGAGCCAGGAGGGTTGAGACTTCTGTTTCTAAGGCAAAGGTCTCTAGAGGGTTTGCAGGTGGAAAAGATCTGATTCTCATCTTTGGAAATTTTTTGAAGCTGAGAACCAGACCCTGGCTCACTACTTCCAGGATCCACTTGTCTGATGTTAAAGACTCCCAGTCCTGAACGAAGTAAGCCAGCCTGCCCCCTACAGGTAATGGAGAACCGGCCCTGGGCACCCCATCAGGGTGCCTGTTTGGCAGGAGCTTTAGACTGAGGGGTGGGAGCAGGCCTGCTTGCACCCCGTCTGCCTCTCCTTCTGAAGAACCCCCTCTGAGCATAAGCCAAAGAGGAGGCCTGGGTTTGGTAAAAGGGCCTGTAAAAAGACCTTCCTCTACCCCTGGGGGTCTGCCTCTGAGGAGTGACTTGCCGCTCCTTGGCTTGTGCACTCCTATAAGTTGTTCTATATTCATCCATTTTCTTCATGTAATTCTCTGTCTGCTCCCCAAACAGAGAATTTCCTACCACAGGAAAATCCATAGCCTTAGTCTGGGTATCCTGTGACAAACTAATACACCTGAGCCAAGCCAATCTCACGAAAGGCCACAGATGTAGCCATGACTCTAGAGGATACATCATTAGAATCCACAGCAGCATGGAACTGCACCTTGGATGCCTCAATACCATCAGCAGCCACCTGCTTCAGCTCCTTAGCAAGCTGGCCAGGGGCCTGTTTGGCCAAAGCCATGACAGTGTCCCATCTAGATTTTTGTATCTTGCCACATAAGCCATGTAATTTGCTTGTCTGAGTCCCAAGGACGCTGCCATGTATTGTTTTTAGCCATGGCATCAATCTTCCTGGAGTCCTTGTCAGGAGGATGTGAAGCCAGGGATATTAGCTTTTATCACAGGCTGCAGCCTGAACTACTCCAACATGACTGCATTGCTGTGAAAGAAATTCTGTATCAGGACCTGACAAAGTGTACCTCCTGTCCATCTTTTTGTCCACAGGAGGCACAGAATTAGGAGCTTTTAAAATTTTTATTGTTTGTTTCCTAAATGATTTATGTAAAGGGACAGACAATCTCCTGGACTCTGGGATATCCATCATTTCCACAAAGTCAGGTTCCTCTTGCTCATCCACAGCTTCCTCCAATGGGAGCTGGAGGGTTTCAGCAACCTTTTTATAAAAAGAAAGTGAGAAGGGGACTCAGAAAGCGTAGGGGGAGATTCTAAAGGTCTGTCTGGGGAGATGTCCGGTTCAATGGGCACATCCAGACTCTCAAAGTCACATTCACACTGTTCATAATCATCCTCCCTCCTCTGGTTCATAAAACTCTTCTATATCATATTCTTGAACTGTGGAACCGTCCGAACCAACCTTTTGCCAGACAGTGGCGGTTCGGACGGAACCGGAGAAAGTGACTGGACAATTTGTATTGCTTTAGCTATCTCTGCAGCAGTTGGAGAAGGAATTTTTGACTCCACACCTGCTGATTTTCTAGTTTTCTTTGCTGGAGCTGGCTCCTCAGAGTCAGCTTTACATTTGCCCGAGGAAGTCTCGCCCTGGTCAGAGGGCACTCCCTCCGGTTGGGTTGGTACCGAACCGGGCTGGCCATCCGGGTCAGCGGACTTTCTGGCCTCTCGTTCCCTGAGTCTGCCAACTCTCTTATCCAGGGTGGCTGCAGGGAAGTTCTTACAAATCTGGCAGTCTGAATTGAGGTGGTCAAACCCCAGACAATATACACATGTGGTGTGTGGGTCAGCCTTGGCAAAGGCTTCCCCACAGACACTACAGTGTTGAAACCAGATGGGCCGGTTTTTCTTTTGGGTTTCTAGACATAATGCCAGCCTAACCAAAAAACTTGCCCTTTAACGGCAGTGCCAGGCAAGACACCCTTTATCAGTTCCTAAGCGTAATACGGGTCGAAAAAACCAGAATGAAATCTGTTTTTTTAGAACTGATAAGAACCCGTGAACCGACCTCTAAAAGCTTTTAAATGCTTGAAGATAAAGTTTTAAAACAACCTGATTGGTTCGAACCGAACCAATAAACATTTACAAGTTCCACACAGAAATAAACCTGTCTATTACTTACAATACCACAGACAGAGCTTGAACCGATCGGTTTATGTTAAAATAATAATAATCATGTTGAATTTAACGAGAAAATACTGTTTAAACCGAGAAATGAACCGAGCAGTAGGAGAAATCTCCGGAGCGACTGTTCAGTGAGGCGGAGTAAAGAATCTGACAGTTTCAGTTTGAAATTATCCAGACAGAGCTTCTCTAACCGAGCTCGCGCTCTAAGCTCCATGCCTGGCATGGAAGTTAACTCTTTCACCTCCGGAGCAGTTCTAATGGTGGGACAAACTGCAATTGTCATAATATAGCAAGAGTTCATGTTGTTTGAAAGTGGGATAGAGAAAAACAAAGTGAGGCAAGACAGCCGAGAGACAGGAAATGGAAAGGATATAAATTGAAAAAGGAATAAGCCTACCGGAGGACAGAGAGATTGGACTTTTTTCCTAAGTGGCCACAGGACCCCAATCCTTGGATGGCAGCACAGGAAAAGAAAAAAGAGAAGAGAGATAGAAGAGGGATGGAGGGTGGGGTGGGGTCCTTCCGCCGTGTTGAGCTGGAAGACCATTTGGTTTATTATAGTCTCAAAAACCTGAAGGTATGAAGACACAGGAGCAAGGATCACATCAGCTTCAGGGATCAATGAATGGAGGTCCAGAACAAGAGACTTGAAATGGTGTTGGACAATATAAAACATGGTGGAGTTAGACCCTCTTCCCACCACTAAATGCATATTTGGGATGAAAGACCTGGAGCATGGCCTCCCACAGGCTATCACTTGATGGCCTAGTCAAGGGAAAAACCTGTAAAAAGGGGAGGACTCGATTCAGAATTACTTCTAAGGTAGAGGGGAAACAAAAAAGGGCGAGGAAAATCCCTATGGGTTCTCCCAGGAAATTCCCCGACACATTCTCACTTCAGAAAGATGAAAAACAAATGGAGCATTCATACTAAGTTAAGGTGGACACAATAGTGCACCACACTGAGAATCCCATGGAGCTCGCTCCAAGGCCAGGGCAAAGACCCTACTCACCATCCTCCTAGGATGAGCGCTCTGTGACTTTTTAGAGAAGGAAACAGAGGGCCCTGTGGTATCAGAAGGACTCTTCCCCCTATTGGCCTCGAAGAGGGCAAGGGGGAGCGGAGTGGAGGTGGCACCCAAGAGCTGAGGCCCAAGAGGAGAAGGTGGGTGGAAAGAAAAAATTACTCACCTTAGTAATTATGTTTCTTCTAATGGAGTCTTGCTGTATTCTGACAATTGCAGTGATTCCCAACCTTTGAACTGCCCCGGAGAACAAATAGTTAACTTTGTATGCAGAGCATAGAATGCTGAGCTCGAGCTCGGTTGAAGTCTCTGTCTGGAGTGATTCAAACCTAAACCGTCAGATTCTTACGAGCCCAACTAAACTAAAAATTATATGTGGAAATTGCAAAAATTCTAACTAGCCAACTGGCTGAAAAAGTTTTGGATTCCCAAGAAAGACTCAAGTCAGGAAACCCAAAAACCAAGCGACCGTTCAGTGAGGCAGAGTAAAGAATCTGACGGTTTAGGTTTGAAACACTCCAGACAGAGACTTCAACCGAGCTCCAACTCAGCATTCTATGCCCTGCTTATAAAGTTAACTCTTTGTTCTCCTGGGCAGTTCAAAGGTTGGGAATCACTGCAATTGTCAGAATACAGCAAGACTTCATGTTGTTTGAAAGACTGGCTACAGGCAGTTGACAGTAAACAAACCACAGGAGCTATCTTTCTTGATCTCAGCAAGGCATCTGACACCGTGGACGGCAACTTGCTGATACACACGCTATCCAAACTGGTTTTGCCACTACCTTATTGATTTGGTTCACCAACTATTTAACTGGCCGAATACAATGGATCAAAGCAGAAGGCCTGTACTCCACTAGTACCCCACCACCACCACCACCACCACACTCAGAGGTGTCTCCCAAGGCTTGGTACTCGGACCACTACTTTTGATGTTATACACTAATGACCGTGGAGAGTTAGTAACTGACACCAAGTTACACTTCTATGCAGATGACACTGCATTATACATCTCTGGACCTAACATCAATGTCATATGCTCAGATCTCCAAAAAGCTTTCAATAACCTGCAGTTAAATCTATACCAATCTAAACTTCTACTAAATGCAACCAAAACGAAGGTCATGTTTATTACTTCGCAAAATGCAACACTATGACATGAACCTATCCCAACCATCACTACCTTGCTAGGTGAGACCCTGGAAGTAGTTAAACAATACAAATATCTCTGGCTCTGGATTGACATCAGACTGTTCATCACTGCCCATATAGATGCACTCTGCAAAAAGCTGAGGGTTAGATTAGACTTTTATTATAGAAATAAGCGCTGTTTTCCATATGATATTCACAAGTGCTTGGTCCAGGTAACCTTTTTACTGGTTCTTGACTACGCTGATCTTATTTATCGTCACTGTTCAGTTGCCTATCTCGCAAAGCTGGATGTACTGTACCATAGGGCACTTAGGTGCATAATGAACCTAGGATCTAGGACTCACTGATGCAAGTTGTGCAAAGCCGTTGGATGGCCCTCACTAACAACCAGGAGACTAATAAACCCATGCACATGGGCATGCGAGATATTCCTAAATGACCTGCCTAGATATATCACTAATCTATTCTGGACATCTCATAGCAACTACGCCTGCTGGAAAAACAAATACTGTACATACTCCTGGACACTCCAGCATGTGCCACACAGATAGAGAAAAATGCCATTAGTTGTTCCATTCCCACCCTCTGGAACTCACAGCAATCCACCCTAAAACCTCCTGTATTGGTAAGCCATAACACCTTTAAGATGCTAACAGGAAAATTATACGCTGAAACCTGTTTGTGTGCTTAGTCCTTGCCTAGATTATGTGTGATCATTTAATGAGACACTCGAACCTATGTATTAGCACTCTCCTTAGTAGAGCTGCACAGGCTGTAGTATTAAAAGAGCTATATAGTATACAATCTGCTGTTCTTCTGTTTCCTACAGTTGTATAAAATGGATATGATACACTGGCACTGAATGTAATTGTATCCCTCTGTGAGTTAAACTATGTCTTTATACCTCTATGCACTGTAATTAATTGTTTTAACTATGTATGCTATTCTCCCCAGGACCTCCTTGTAAATAAGCTTCCTCAACAGAACCTTTTCCTGGTGAAATAAAAAAATGAAATGAAATCCATTACCTCTTTCTCTTGTTACTGTCAGCAGCAATTTATTATTTATGGAAAATGCATCGAGCTACTATTCCACTTCGAACAGAGATCGGGGGATGGGGTAGGGGGTGACTACACTATGGAAAATTATTCAGTTTGGGTTTATACATTGATCGAGGATGGGGTGGGGGGCCACTACACTATGGAAACATTTTGGGATTTACTTTAATACCATACGGGTATCGGGCTGGGAGGGGGTTACCACTACACTATGGAAACATTTCGGGATTTACTTTAATACCGTACCGGGATCAGGCTGGCAGGTGGGTACCACTACACTATGGCAACAGTTAGAGCAATATTTACATTTCGGATGGGGAATGGGGCTGGGGGGAGAGGCCAGCCCGGCGCATCCTGCCAGATGCAGCCATGCAAATTAGCCCATAATGAGCATGCATGAGGCCCGTTTGCTCCATGCATGCACAATGAGCTCATCTGCATTTTCCGGCTGAATATCTCCCTTGGTGAGTCAGCATATCTGGGATGCGTGGTGCATCCCCATTGGTGGTCTTCAGCCAGGACCCTAGATATGCTGGGCACATTGGCGGCTTCCGCCCTTGGCACCACCCATCCAGGGTTCGATATTCAAATAGGATGAGCAATTTGTTCTGATCGTGCATCCTGTTTGAATAACCCATCAGGGTGCGCCAGTGCATTTTTTTGTGACTCATGTAGATGCACCGCATATCCATCCAGCTTTGAAAATGGGGGCCAAAGTCTTTTCCTTTTATGGCCCTAGTTTCTGGAATAGTATCCCCAGAGAAATGGAAGGCTAACTCTGATTCACTTTTCCATCCTTGCTAAACAACTCTTCTTTTTGGCATTTGGCTATTCATCTGTAAAGCTAATAATTCTAGAAAGCATACTGAAATCATTTTTAAAGTGTAAAGTTGCATATAAGATGTTATGTATTGTACAATCAAAATGTATCTTATATTTTTGGAATAAGCCACATTTTATGCATACCTAGCATCTCAGGAATTTTTATCTTCTTAGGCTCCACTACTTCACAGACAGCCTCAAATAAAGATATCAGCTCCTTGACAGCCTCTTCTATGCGACTACTTTTGTGATCTAGTATATCTGCTAGTCCTCTACAGTGCACCTGTTGAAAGAAAATAGAGATTTCCTGTAGAGGGATAAAGGTTTTGAACTGTAAAAAAATAATGTCTTACCTGTATTTATTGATTTCCAAGAGAATTGCTTCCATTGAGCATCCAATCCTTGGTCAGTAACAAAAAGCGGCAAGAATCAGTGCAAAATAAAACATTTTATCATGCTTATTGTAATTTGTTTTCTGTAAGTTTTAGTGTTTTCACCGGGTTTTTCAAAGCTGCTGTGTAATTAAGTCATATATTTATATACATGCATACATACTGTACATACATACAATTGAGGCAGCAGAAAATGAAAATTACATACCTACCGTAATTCTTGATCTTCTCTTGTATCTTCACCATTTATTACTGCTGGGTGTAAGCCGGAGGTGTGCACCTGTATGGGAGCATTTTTTTTGTGGGGGAGTCAGCGCCGATGGCCATCCACGAGGCCAACGCATTGCATGGCGCACGAGGATTGGCCATTAGTTGCCACAGACTCCTACTCCTCCATCCCAGTTCTGTTCTGCCAGAGAGGATGAAACATAGGGGAACAGAGAAAACCAAGGTGAGGCAAGAGTGCCAAGGGATAGGAAAAGGAAAGGATGTAAACTGAAAAAGGAATAAGCTGACCAGAAGACAGAGGGATAGGACTTTTTTCCCTATATGGCCATAGAGCCCCAACCCTTGGGTGGCAGGAAAGGAGAAAGAGAGAGAGAAGAGAGGAAGAGACAATATATGTAAGGGGGGGGGGGGGCTGGAAGATCATTGGCTTATTTTAGCCTCAAAAACCTGAACGGTATGAAAACACAGGAACAAGGATCCCATCAACTTCAGGGACCACAGGACAGAGGTCCAGAACAAGAGAATTCGAAATGGTCTTGGAGAATATAAAACATTGCGGAGTCAGCCCCCTCTCCCCATCCCCAATTCACATTCAGGATGAAAATTCTAGAGCATGGCCTTCCACAGTTTATCAGTTGACGGCTTAGTTTGTGGGGACACTGAACGGGAGAGGACTCTGTCCAGAATGACAAAAGGTAGAGGGGGAAGCGATAAAGGAGAAAGGGGGAGGAAAACCCCTACGGGTTCTCCTACGAAACGCACTGACACAGTCCCCACCTCAAGAAGATGAAAATAGGTGGAACATCCGTGCCAGTTAAGGAGGATACCACAGTGCACCCCACTGAGAATCCCAGGGAGTTCCCTCCGAGGCCAGGACGAAGACCCTACTTGCCACCTTCCTCGGATGGGCGCTCTGTGACATTTTAGAAAAGGAAAGAGAGGGCCCTGAGGTACCAGGGGGACTCTGCCCCAATTGGCCTCAAAGAGGGGGAGGGCGAGCAGGGTGGAGGTGGTGGTGCCCAAGAGCTGAGGCCAAGAGAGGCAGGTGGACACGAATCAGTAATGAATGGTGGCGATACAAGAGAAGATCAAAAATTACGATAGGTATGTAATTTTCATATCTTTCCTTGTTAACCGTCACCATTCATTGCTGCTGAGTGAGTACCAAGCCCCCCAGAGAGGACCTGGCACTGCCCTGAGGGAACAGATTCCCTCAGCCTCCTGTGGGGGAGGCCCTTCTGCAATACTAGGTCAACATGGCCTAAGGCTGATCAGGCCGAGGAGGTGTCCCCATGGCTTGGAGGATAGGAGTGTCCCTGAAGATTCCTACTCGCCCTGCGAGAAAAGACAGGTCCCTCGGAAAGTGGAGATAACCACTCTATGCCAGGCAACAGGTGACAATCTAGATAGGCAAAGCCATGCCATCCGCCTGATGCAGATAGCTGCCCTGCTAGTCTTGAAGACACCACAATGGCATCTTACGAATCCCTTGCTTGGTGCATGCAAGCTCCAGACCCTGTGCGGCGAGGGCAATGACTTGCCTAGATTCCTCCGAATCAGGCAAGGATGCTAGAACCTGCGCCAGCATCGACCACAGGTGCCTGTTGTAGGCAGAGTGGTGAGCCTGATGTAAGCTGATGCAGAGTAATGTATGAGCTGAAGATAAAACTCTTCTACCCCACCAGTCGAATTCCATGGAATCCGGATCTGGAAGTCGGTCGTGTGCCGGGTGTTGAAGCCTGTTGGAGTTTCTAAAGCTGCCAGCCCCAAGGGTGGGTGACGCAGAGAACCAAGAGACTCCTGAGGAGCGCAATACTGCCTCCTGCAGTCTGCTGGCTAGGGATGAGGTGGCTGGAGACTGCCAGGTGTCGATGGATGATTCCTGGAAGGGAACAGGCCAGGAAGGCACCACCAGGTGGTTGGCACTGAACTCAATCAGAAAAGAATGCATCTCCCTCTCGGTATTGTGTCTTATCACATGGGAGATGTGAAGCTCCTGAACTAACCTTGAAAGGAATCAATGATATTCAGTGAAATCAGCGTTGGAGGAAAGGTAGAAAGAATGTTCCTTTTCCTCAGATGAAGAAGCCAAGGAAGTAGTGGAGCTTGGATGTTCAGAGTCCTCCTGCGGCGGAGGAGACAGGCGAAAGACCTGCTCATCCATAGCTTTAACATATATAGGAAAGGCTGCTGCAGAGGCCCTGAATGTCTCCTAGGTTAAAGGTCCCGTAGGGCCCACAAGGACTGGGAGGGGGGAGGTGTCTGCAGAAGGAAAGGGGAAGGGCACCTCACCGAAAGTGCCTGACCTCTGCCAGAGCTCTGAGATCCCACAGCAGATCCTCCCACGCAGGGGAATCCGGAGGTCAAGCCAATCAGCGGACTCTGCAAATGTAAAAATGAATCCTGGATGAGTACTAAGGGAGAATCTCCCCTGTGGTGTGACTCAGGTTGCATGTTTCCAGAAGGGCAACCCTCAGCACTGCCCACTAAGAACACCCCTGAAGTCTCAGAGGAGAAGCAGGGCTCAGCACTGTGGCTCCTCCCCACCCCCCTGCAGAGTAGTGGAATAAGGCCTCTGCACCTCACCCTGGCTTCTCAACCCCTCGGACTCTGAGGCTGCCCTCTTTCTCAAACCCAGTGACAAGGAGGCCCCCAAACCAGCAGAATCCCCCAAGGGAGGCCATGGCAGTACCAGAAATGGCAGCTTTCCCAGTCCCCGTGGTCAAGACCGCCACCCCAGGTCTCCCGAGACCGCTATCCACCACATCGCCGCCAACACCGGACATGGTGTGGAGGGCTGCAGAGACCACAGACTCTGGGAAGCCCAGGAGGCGAACACTGGGTCGCCTGGTGCCGCGTCAAAGAGGACTCCCTGACTCTGAGGAATCGGGGCGTCAGTCTGGATCAGCCAGCAAATCATCAGCCTCCGAAGAAGAGACCACACAACCCACTAGACTAGCGACCCTGGGAGCTCTCCTACCAACGGCACTGCGAATAGCAGCTGCCGCGGGACACGGCACCGCCCGTAGTGCCGCCTCAATCACCAGCACCGTGAATGGTGCCATGATCTGAAGCGACAGCACCAGGCAGCGACAAAGGTCCACCGGTGCCGTGCCCAGCAGCCATGGGCAGCAACACCGGGGGAGCCTGCACCTCCAAGGAAGTAACTGCAGTAGCGGTGCCCTCGACCTGGCTCCGCAGGGAACTGAGCTGCTCCTCCGGCACCACGTAAGAAACCCCTTTAATGGCAAGGCTGGAATCCAAGGAGGTTTCCTCCTTGCCGGACCATATAGACCCAGGATGGGACCCGGAAGCAGGGTCAAGAGATCTTGCCATGGCATCCCTAGAACGACACCATCCTACAAAAGCTGGTGGGGCCCTGCTGACTTTGAATGCGTAGATTTCAAGAGTGTGGTGGTCCATGGAGAAAAAAGCGTCGCAGTTGTCCATATCATGACTGGGACACAGGCAATGCAGACAAACATCATGTTGGTCCATAATGGAAAAATGCCGGCCACAGGGCACCGATGCATGGGGACACAGCCTGCTTTGGATTTTCTCTTGGCCCACGAACCAGACATGACGTGAAATACATTTACAATACTTCACAGAAAAAAGACTTGGTGCCGTTGCTAGAAATAAAAGGAACAAGCTTACCGGTTTCCAAAGGCATCGGGTGATTCAGAAACAGGACGGAGAAGGCAGGAAACGGTGTCGAATGGCGAAGGCCTAGTGACGCAGAATAAACTTTTCTGAAAACTCATGCAGAAGGTTCAACCTCGATAGTGGGAGAAACAGAACTAGGGTGGAGGAGGAGTCTATGGCGCCTAACAGTCAACCCTCGTGCGTCACGCAATGCATCGGCCTCGTGGGTAGCACTGTCTCCCCCCAAAAAAAAGCTCCCGTACAGGTGCGTGCCTCTGGCTTACACCCAGCATTAATGAATGGTGAAGACTGACAAGGGAAGATAAGGCCTTGCGATCTATCATGTCTGCTCAAGCTTGCAGACCCCTACTAAGGGATCAGTCCCTCCACCCAATCATCAGCTTCTCCTTCCCCACTGATGTCCTCCTCCCCCTCCCCTAAACACAGCTTTCTTTTTTGCTCTGTCCCAGTCTCTCTTGAAGCTACCCCCCCATCTTCAGGTAGACTATTTCCTCCGGCAACTCATTCCACTTAGCTACCACCATCTCCATAAAAAAGTTCCACCTCATTTCTCTCCTGAATTTTCTCCCCACTAGCTTGAGGAACTGCCCCCTAGTAGTCCTGTTCCTCACTAAGGCTGAAGAGACCCTCAGAGCTGACATTGTTGAAACCCTGTTGAAACCCCTAAGGTACCTGAAGGCTTCGATCATGTCACCCCTCTCTTTTCTATAAACCAGAGAGTATGTGTTCAGACCTGAGTCTCTCTTCATATTTTCTGCCTTGCTGCCCCTGGATCATTTTGGCTGCCCTTCTCTGGACCGTTTTCAGTAAGCTGATGTCCTCCTTTAGGTAAGGGCACAAACACTGCACACTGTACTCTAGATGTGGCCATACTAGAGGTCTGTACAGTGGCAGAATGACCTCCACTTTCCTGCTAGCTATACCCCTGGCTGTGCAGCCCAATACCCTGTATCCTATAGGGAAACTAACACAGTAACGGAGTTGTAACATTACTATGAAACCAAGGCTGCCCCAACATTCCATCACATAGTTTTGTTTTTGATTACCATGTAAAATAATAATGTGAAATAATGTAAAATGGGAAATAATGTGCAGGAGGAAGAAGAGGAGCTGGAAATGAGAGAGGGAGATGAATGGAAGCAAGCAGGGAGTAAGAGGGGTGGAATCTTAGTGCTGGGGGACTCAATACTAAGAGGAGTTAGGTGGGGTAGCAAGGGGGAGAGGCATAGTCGCATTTGGATGGAGGCCATGCCAGGAATAACAGCGGAAAGGGTGGGACAGTCTGTTCTGAAATATGCTAGAAGGGGTAGGAACAAGCCTCATTTAATTATACATCTTGGGACAAACAACCTGGCTGACAAGACAGTAGATACAGTCCAGAGGAGGTTTGAGGAACTAGCACAATTATGTGAGGGGCAGAAAGATCAGTAACTTTTTCAGAGATACTTCCTGTACAAAGGCAAGCACAACAAGAAAGCTGAGAATAGAGGAATTTAACGGATGGCTAAGAACCTGGTGTTGTGCTAAAGGGTATGGGCTGTTGGGGTGGGGAGGGATCTGGAGGATAGTAGTCTCTATGCTGCGACAGACTACACTTGAGGAGGAGGGAAGAAAGTGTAGAAACGAGGATGGAGGAGCATAGAGGAAGTCGGAATTTAAACTAGGAGTGGGGTGGCAGTTGGGAAGAGATATGCAGAGACCACAGGTTGGGAAACCATATGAGCTTACCCCCTAACAGTGACAAAGGACAAATGGCAAGTACTGTTGGTGATGCTAGGAAAGGAGGGCAGGATGGAGGGGAGGAAAAGGGTGGAAGGTGGTTACCCTTAATGCTAGGGAGCCTTGGGAGGAAAACTGCAGAGTTATAGGTTCTCATGGCAGAGGGAGAGGGGGACATTGCAGCCATCACAGAAACATGGGCCACCCAATACAATGACTGGGACCTGTCTGTACCAGGGTACAGGCTATTTCATAGGGACAGGGTGATTGGAAAAGGTGGGGGGGTGGCACTATATGTGAAGGAAGGACTGAAGTGTGTAAGGGAGGAAGGGCAGGAGGGTAGTACGGAGTCACTTTGGATGCAAATCCAGGATTCCAAGAATAGGATTCTTAGAATGGGAGTGGTGTACAGGCCACCATCTCAGATGGAGGAGTTAGACAGGGAACTAGCGGGACAGATCAGGAGGACCTCAGTAGAAGGATAGTGTGGTGATTGTGGGGACTCTCAGCATGCCAGGAATGGACTGGAGCACCCCAACAACCAGGAACAGAAGGAGCAGGTACTGCCGGATGCCTTCCAGGACAGCTTCCTCCTGCAAATGGTCAGTGAACCAACCAGGTTAGGAAATACCCTTGACCTTGTGCTGGCAAATGGGACTGTGTGAGAGAACTTACAGCGGAGGAACCGCTGTCAGGGAGTGACCACCGCTCAGGATGGCTCACATTGGATATGGGCAAGGAAGGAATGGAATCTGGCACAATGTGCTGGGCGTCAGGAGGGCCGACTTTGGGATGATGGGGAAGTGGTAAAGGGCACCTGGCCAGAATTAATCTATTATGGACACTAACCAGAGGTGGGAGCTCATAAAGCTGGGGATAGTGGAGGCAACCAAAACCTGCTGCAAAGCCCAGAGCAAGAAGGCTAGGGCTAAGAAACCGATCTGCTTGAGCAAGGAGGTCATGGAAAAGGTAAAGAGGAAAAGAGCTGCCTTTAGGAAGTACAAGAAAATGGGGGGGGGACAGGGAGGAGTACTTGACAGAATCAAAGGAGGTGACAAAGGCAGTAAGGGACCAAAGCATCTACGAACTCAGGCTGGTACAAGGCATTAAGAAGCTGGAGAAGGACTTCTTAAGTACACATCAGAGAAAAGGAACTGTAAGGACCACAGTAAGGATTAGGAATGAGGAGTTGGGTGGAAGCAGGGTGTGGATACGAGCGGAAGCACCTAAATGAGTACTTCTGCTCAGTATTTACTAAGAGAAGAGGGGTGACACCTAAGGTGGGAGAAATGGCAGAAGCAGGGGGGAAGGGTGATAGATGGGGAAATCATGGAGAGCAGAGTTTGAGAGGGTGTGAAGGCACTGAGGGTAGACAAGGCGCCAGGCCAGATGGCATCCACCCCAGGGTACTGAAGGAGCTGGCAGAGGTCCTTGCAGGACCTTTGGCAGACCAATTTAATGCCTCTACTACATTTGGGTGTGTACTCTAGGACTGGAGGATGGCTCATGTGGTGCCCTCCACAAGAGTGGCCCCAAGGATGAACTGGAAACTACAGACCAGTGAGTCTCACATCCATCGTGGGTGTAAGCTAATGGAGACTCTCCTGAAGGAGCTGCCAGGCCCTCCTAGAGGCCAAAGGACTACAGGACAGCAGACAGCATGGCTTCATACGTGGCAGATCCTGCCAAACCAACCTGGTCGAGTTCTATGACTGGGTAACTAGGCAACTGGACAGGGGCCATGCAGTGGATGTCCTGTATCTGGACTTCAGTAAGGCATTTGACTCAGTCCCAAATGGAAGACTGGGAAGGAAGTTAGTAGGCACAGGGGCGGGTGCAAAGCTGGTGAGATGGGTAAGAAACTGACTGCAGGGAAGGCAACAGAGGGTGGTGGTGGGTGGGGAGCTCTCACACCCAAGGGCAGTGACGAGCGGTGTTCCACAGGGCTCAGTGTTGGGACCAGTGTTGTTTGGGATATTCATTGCAGACATATCATGGGACATCAAGAGCAAGATCAGTCTGTTTCCTGATGATACCAAGGTAGGCGCGGTGGTGGATGACCTAGGGAGATGGCAGAGGTTGCAGGATGATCTGGCAAAGCTTGAAACCTGGTCAGACACCTGGCAACTGGGTTTTAATGCCAAAAAGTGCAAGGTGCTGCATTTTGGGATGAAGAACCCAAGGAGGAGTTACCAGCTAGGGGAGTGCAGCTAGCCCAGACAGGGAGGAGGAGGAGGAGAAGGATCTGGGTGTGCTCATTACAGGGCAATGAACAACTCGGCACAATGTAGGAAGGCAGCTGCAAGGCCAACAAAATGCTGGGTTGTATTGCAAGGGAATATCCTCGAGAGGAGGAGGTGATTCTGCCACTGTATAGGTCATTAGCTAGACCACACCTGGAGTACTGCATGCAGTACTGGCGTCCCATCTGAAGAGGGACATTAAGTTACTGGAGAGGGTGCACAGAGCGACAAAGATGATCAAGGGGCTGGGGGACTTATGATACGAGAGGAGGTTGAAGGAGTTGAACATGTACTCACTGGAGGAGAGGAGAGACAGGGTGACATGATTGAAACCTTTAAATACATGAAAGGAATAAACAAGACGGGTACAGAGGGGCTGTTCAAAGTGAGGGAGGGAGGGCCACCAGAGGCCCATGATAGGAGACTGGAGCGAGGAAGGTTCAGGAGGGAGATGAGGAGACACTTTTTACAGAGAGGGTGGTGGCTGGGTGGAATCGTTACCTGCTGAAGTGGTATGCCGTAGAGACAGTGGACAGCTTCAAATGAGATGGGACAGGACAGGGGGGTTAATAAGGAAGGGTGGAAGGGAGGGGCAGCTGCAGAATAAGGGGTGCTAGCTGCACATTCGAGCAGACTTGATAGACCTCTAGGCCTTTATCTGCTGGCAAATTTTGCATGTTCGTATGTAAGTACACTAGGTAAATGATGCATATTTTCAGGCCTGATCTGGGAGAATTGCATAGGAATAGAATATGGGGCATTGTATAATGAATAACAACAATAAAAAATGAACAGTGACCAGAAGTAATACAGGAAAGAAGGGAAGCTCACTCAATTTAAAAGCTTGGCATTACAATATTTGAAAGGTGCTCGACAATACAGATGCAATATGTGGATGGTGACTGACAATACAAAAACCAAAGAACAGTGGAAAACAAGATACAAAAGCATACCACTGGCAACTAAGCAACAGCACAAGGAGGCAGGTCATCAACACACAATATGTGCAATAAGAAAAAATTACTCACTGTAGTAATGTTGTTTCTTCCAAGAGATTCTTCAGCATTATTGACAGGTGCAGTATCTCAGCAGGGTTCAGCTGCCCCGGAGAGGAGGAGTCAATGTAAATGACCAAGAACACTGGCCAATCAGAAGACAGAAAAAGAGAGGAGTGCTGCCTGTGGTCAGCCTGAGGGACATCAGAACTATTTTGATGCTGAAAAAAGGGCAAAAACAGTGCCCAAAAGAAAAAACACTGTTAACGTATATATAGGACTGAAGCCGTCAGGCGTCAGGACTCCACGGAAAGATTTCTAGCTAGCAATCTCTGGCGGGGGACCGACCCCACGTCAGGTGACCGACGCCATGCGACGTCAGTATAAAGGGGCAGTCCCCCACGCCCGCCTTCCAGTTCTTTCTTGCCAAGGGCCAAAAAGACAAGACGAGAGAGAAGCGGATATCTCCCTTCCAGGAAACGAAGCTGAAAAAGCTAAGGGGGATGGAGGTCGGGAAGGTATTCCCTACTGCAAGAGCCTCTCTCGAAGGTCTACTGTTACGGTAAGTTCTTACATAACTGTACTATCTTACTTGGAGAGGGCTCTTGCAGTAGGTAATTGCATACAGGACTGAGTCCCAAGCAGTCTGGAACAAGGAGAAGCACATGAGAGGAGGAAACTACTCAAATGTAGACCCTCTGGCTGTGAAGGTCTTAAGAAAGTAGACCTTGCAGAACAGCCAACCCGAAGCCAGAGAGGCAATGTCCAAACTGTAGTGTTTCGTAAAGGTATGGACAGAAGTACAAGTTGCTGCTGCACAGATGTCTGCCGTTGACTCATTCTTGAAACAAATTGCAGAGGCAGCGACACCCCTGGTGGACTGACTTGACCCAGCAGGGTCTTGTGATACCTGTCCTAAAAGAAAGTGATACAATCAGCCAACCATTTAGATAGGCATTGCTTGGAGACAACATTGCCTTCTCTTTAGCAAGCAAAAGAGACAAACAGTTGATCAGTCTTTCTGAGATCCTTCGTCCTGGTGGTGTAGTATTTATTTATTTATTGAATTTTGATGACCAGGTAGGCCCACTGGGCCCCGAAGGTCCCTTTTTCAGGGGCGACTCGGGAATAACAGTACAGACATTATGAACTTTGTGCAGTTACTTAATACAGGAAGTTATGGGCATACAGTATTCAGCTGTTTACACATAGCAGTGGTTATTAGGGTATTATATGTCATATTGGTAAGTTGTAGTTCATAGTATTCAAACATTTGTCCTGCATGTAATTGAGACAGCATTATGGATTCCTTGGGTGAACATACTTTGAGAGCTTTAGGATGGTTCATTGAGGAGAAAGATTAGTGCTACCTTGATTGGGGGGGGGGTTGACTTTTTAGTTCATAGTGGTAGTTTAGGTAGTGTCAGGTGTAGTGGCACTGGCATACACTTTTGATAGGAGATGGGTTTTGAGTCTGGTGCAGAAGCACGGCACTGGGGTTTCACGCACCTCCAACGGGAGGTGGTTCCACAAGGAGGGCAGCATAGGGAGAAGGATTTCTGGCCTGCCTTAGTCCTAGCCTTGGGAACCTCTAGCACCGTGGCCGTCAAGACCTAATGTGCAGGTGTCTCTTTACTGTGAGGAGTGCCCCGAGGCTAGGGGGAGGGGAAGGGCTAATTATCTTTTTCGCCAGGCAGAGCACGGGGTAACTGAGGCGTGCTTCAAAGGATGGCCAGTTAAGCTTTACTAGCGCCTACAGTGGTGGCTCCTTTGGAGTGGGATAGAGTGGCAAAGCGGGTCACTTTGTTGTAAAGAACCTGTAATTTACCATACTCCTGCTTTGCGATACCCTGGATGACCAGAGCCGCAAATGTCAATGTTGGAAGTAGGACACTCGTTGCTATAGCAGTCCTAGCTTCAAGGGTTAACAGTTCCTTAAGCCGATATAGTAATCCAAGTTTGGAATGGATTACTTTAGTGACTTGGTCCACGTGTTGTTTAAATGTGAGGCCCTGGTCGAGGGTGAGGCCGAGGTATTTTGTAGAGGGAACAACATCTAGCTTGTTGCCCTCCAGAGATGAGAGCTGGAGAATTTGCGATCTGTCCTGTTCTAAGGCTCTTGGTCCGAACAGCATAACTTCAGTTTTATTGGTGTTAAGGACCATTTTGTTGTTAATGAGCCACCTCTCCATGATGTGAATGTCCTTTTGGAGAGAACTGGATAGGTCATCCAGGTTGTAAGAGGACGTGTAAATAACAGCATCATCTGCATATTGGATTATATTGCTGCTTCCACAGTGCTTGTACAGTTCGTTGACGAACAACAAGAACATAAGGGGCCTGAGTATGGACCCTTGGGGTACTCCCTCCGTTAGGGACAGAGGTTTGGAGAGTTTGTCCTGCCACCTGACTCTCTGAGTCAGACCTGTGAGGTAGCTTTCTATCCATCTGAGGGCATGGGCATCTATGCCTACATGGAGGAGTTTTTGGAGGAGTAGTCTGTGATCCACACGGTCGAAGGCCTTGGAGAGGTCTATAAAAACCGCCCCTGTGTTGGATCCAGCATCTAGGTCTTTAAGTACGTCTGAAGAGAATTTGGTTAGGGCAGTGTCTCTCCCATGATTGGCTCTAAAGCCATATTGCGATGGGGACAACAGCATGTGGGCTTCCAGGTGCTCCTTAAGCTGGGCATATACGATTTTCTCCTGTATTTTTGCCAGGGTACAGAGCAGGAGATTGGCCTGTAGTTTTCAATTGGTTCTGCGGCCCTCCTTATGGATCGGGACCACGCGTCGCCTGTTTCACAGGTCAGGGACATATCCCTCAAGTAGGGACCTATTGATCAGCCAGGTGAGTGACTGAGCGAGCGCCGTGGCACCATCTTTTAGCAATCTCGCTTTGAGTCCGTCCGGGCCTCCTGAGTCTGTTGTTTTCAGGGTTTTTAGGATGGCCAAGACCTCTTTTACCTTGGCCAGCCTCAAATGAAAGGGTGGGCAGTCAGGCAATTGAGGAACCGGCAGAGCGACCAGGTTTTTAGGCACCGATGGCCCTGCCTGATGTTTATCAGGGTTGGTGAAGTACGTATTAAGGGTCTCAGCAATTTGTGCCACATCATGTAGTGCCTTTCCATTGGCGGTGATGGGGCCTGAGGTAATCTTTTTTTTTCCCTTCATTAGTTCATTGATGTGGGACCAGAAAGTCCTAGGGTTGCCAAGGTTGGCTTTTTGGAGGTGGTTGAAATACTCCTTTTTCGCTAGTTTGGTGGCCTGTTTACATTGTTTCGGAGGGTCCTGTAGAGGACCCGGTCTGCTTGAAGAGCTGTGTCCTTGACTTTTCCAAGCTTTATCTCGGCTGATCATCAGGGCTTTTAAGGGAGGGTAATCCACTTATAGCAATGGCCCTTACCCTGTAGGTTTTAAATGGGGCCAAGAGATCAGCGCCCACGTGACTGACCTGTTTAAGAAGTCCACCGCTCATCCAAGGTAGGAGACCTCAACAGGGTCTAGTCCAGGTTGCCCAGGATAGTATTATAGTGCTCCAGGGAGAACTCTGAGTAGTCCCTGGAAGTGAGTATTCTAGGAGGAACCCTTACCGTCCTATTCCTCCAAACACAGAAGGTAGGTGAGTGGTCGCTGAGGGCATCCGCCATGGTGCCAGCCAGTTGAATATTTTTAGAGTTAGACACCAGTACCCAGTCTATGATCGAGTGGCTGCCCGTTTTATAGTTAAACCTTGTGGGTAGGGTGACTATCTGGGAGAGGTTGGCCTCCTGAAGCATGTCTATTATTGAGGACCTGGCCTCTGCGTCCCAATGCACGTTGAAGTCACCGAGGATGATGACCTCAGTAGCAAACACGACTGTTAAGTTTTTTTGAGAGGGACTCGAGGGATTGGAGGGCCCCCTTTGGTGGACTGTAAACACACCCTACATTAAGGTGTTTAGCACCACCGAGGGTGATGCGCATAAGATAGTTTCACTTGGGGCTCATTGTTACGTTGAGGTTAATGTGAGCAGAGATCAAAGTAGCCTTCACGTATATGAGGACCCCACCCCTCAGTATCTCAGAATTCGGTGAACATCCAAAGTATGCAAGAAGTACTCCCCTTGATTGGAGTGTTGCATAAAGAAAGCAGGCAGTTCCATGGATTGATTCAGCGTAGATTCCGTTACCACCTTAGGGAGAAACTTAGGGTTGGTACGCAGAGCCACATGTTCCTTATGAAAAATCAAATATGGGATTTTGCACATCAAGGCCTGAAGCTCGGAAATCCTTCGTTCAAAAGTAATGGCCACTAGGAAGAGAGTCTCCAGGAAAGGAACTTTAGGTCTGTTGAGGCTGCCACCGAAAGGAGGCAGGGTAAGCTTCTCAAGAATGAAATTCAGATCCCAAGGAGGGGCAGGAACGCGAATAGGGGATCTCAAGTGGAGAACCCCCCTAAGAAAAGTCTTAGAGACTTCCAACTGCGCAAACGTTCTGTCCCCAAAAGGAACATGGTAAGCGGAGATGCCCACCATGTAAACTTTCAGAGAGGAATGACTAAGACCCAGATCTAAGAGATGGTGCATGTAGGCCAGAAGCTTCCCAATAGGGCAAGAGAATGGCTCAAAATGTTTGGAAGAGGCCCAAATAGAGAACCGTTTCCATTTCATGGCATACGTAGATCTAGTGGAGGGCTTTCTGGCCTCCACCAGAATCTCAGCCACCAGCGGGGAAACCCTGAATCAGGCTTGAGCTACGTCTGCAGGAGCCACGCGTGCAACTGAAGGGACTTGAGGCCTGGATGGACCCGGTTCCCCTGATCCTGGGTCAGCAAAAGTTGCAACAGAGGAAAAGGAGGTACCTCTGAATACTGTTGCAGAACAGAGAACCAAACTGGCCTTGGCCAGAAAAGAGCGATTAGAATCATGCGAGCTCCTTCTGAGCTGAGTTTATGTAAGACCCTCAGAATCAAGGGAATCGGGAGACATGACAAATCTGCTCTTCCAGTCTAGAGACAGAGTCTCTCACCAAAAAATGCCTCGCCTTGGAACGAGCGAGCAGAAGGTGGGAAGTTTTACGTTGTGAGGAGACACAAACAGGTTTACCTGAGGCGTTCCCCAGCATAGGAAGAAATCGTCTGCTACCTCCTGATCCAGTTCCCATTCGTGAGCCTGGGCAGATGACCGACTGAGGTGGTCTGCCAACGTGTTCTCGACCCCTGTAACGTGAACTGCCATGAGGTGAAGGCTGCGTTACACTGCCCAATCCCAAACTCACATCGCCTCCCTGCAAAGAGGGTAGGAACAGGTTCCTCCCTGTTTGTTGATTTACCAAAAGAAACAAGCATTTGACAATGCCGAATCTTTGCTTGCTGGCATTGGCAGTGGTAGTGTAGAAGTTACAGAGCTGCGTAATAGGAATGGCAGTGAAGTACTGAACTGAAGCCAACCCCACCACCACCCTGCAGAGAGTGACAGGCATTGGGGTGTGCGTTTGGGTCGTCAGGCATAACAGCCACGCCACTTCACTACACCCCACCCTGCAGACACTGACAAGTGTCACGGTGTTCCTTGGGGTCTTTGGCCCTTATGCACACCCATTTCATTAGGAAATACGGTGAGATGGGTGCGTAGAGGAGAATGGAGTGAACTTTAAATAGATCCAAGGCATACCCTCAATGCCTCTCATTGGCTGCAGGTGTGGAATGGTATGAGCATTACAGGCAAGAATCCCAAGTCACACCCTGATGCCTGTCATTCTCTACAGGGTTGGGTGTTATTGTTGGAAACCCTAATACCTCAGGCATTCATTGGTATTTTCACTCCAAATTTTCAACATTTTTTTGTGACCCACCTCATGAACAGGAAATATCAGTTTGTTAGCCGAAAGCTGCTTATGCACAGCGACTAAGGCATTTAGCACCACAGGTGCAAAACATTCGAACAGGATGTAAAAATGACAGCTGTACTGTTCATGGGGAGGTGTAAAAAATGGCAATGTTGTAAATCTGCAGTAAAAATATTCAAAAAAATGGTGAAGTCACGAGCATACATAGAAACTGTGCAACACACAACCGTAATATAATTAGGTTGGGGATTTTTTACAGCAGATTGTCAACTCAGGCATTTTGGTGCCTCCAATCATGAACAGTGTCACTGTGATTTTCTTTATCTGTGCCGAACAATGATTTCCTACAACGACCACACATCTCTGCGCTGAAAGTGTGAAAACACACTTCAGCCATGTTGTGAAAAATGACAGCTGTACTGTTCATAAGGAAGTGTGGAAAAATGCCACTGATGAAAATCTGGACTGAAAATATTACAAAGTCATGAACTTACAGGGGTGCGTGGAAACTGCGCAATGCTCACTCGTAACACAGTCATTTATGGACTTTGTCAGAAATTTTCAACATAGCCATTTTAAGACCTCTGCTCATGAACAGTGTAACTGTGATTTTCTTAATCTGTCCTAACATTGCTTTCAGCACCAACAGCACCATTGTGTGCTACATGGGCGGAAACACGTTTTGGGTAAGATGTGAAAAATGACAGCTGTACTGCTCATAAGAAGGTGTGGTAAAATGGCAATGTTGAAAATCTGGAGTGAAAATATTGAAAATTCGTGAACTTACGAGCATGCGTAGAAACTGTACAATGCACGCTCATAAAACAGTAATTTTTGGGAATTTTTTCACCAAATTTTCAACATAGCCATTTTAAGACCTCAGCTCATGAACAGTGTCACTGTGATTTTCTTAATTTGTCCCGTACATTGATCTCACACACGGCCTAGCCATTTATGCGCTACATGGTATGAAACACGTTTTGGTGAGATGTGACAAATGACAGCTGTACTACTCATAAGAAGGTGTGGTAAAATGGCAATGTTGAAAATCTGGAGTGAAAATATTGAAAATTCGCGAACTTACGAGACTGCATAGGAACTCATGCGCAACGCTACGTAAAACAGTAATTTGAATTTGAGCACCAATTTTCACGGTTTTAGACCCCTCTATGAATGATGTCACCGTCACATGCTATTCGGGCCTGAAGGTGATTTCCACAGTGACTGCACAGTGAAATCACCCTTCGGCCCGAATAACGCATGACAGTGACATCATTCATGAGAAGGTTCCAAAACCCATGTTGAAAATTTGGTCAAAATTCCAAAAATGCCTGAGACATGCAATAAAGTTGAAAAACCCCATCTCAGCCCATTATATAGCTTACCGCATTTCCTCAGTTCGCGGTCGGCTTTGAAGAGTGCAGACGGTTCCTGTCCATCAAGATCGTCGCCACCAAGCTCCGGAGGTAAATATGGGGTGGGGGGGGGAGGCAGGGTGCAGGGGGGTGCGGGTTGTGGGAGGGGGGTTGGGAGAAGCGCAGTGGACTGTTTTATTTTGCAGGTTAAAAAAAAAAACTGACATGGAGGCGTTTGCCACGCTGGGGTGGGCTCCCAGCGTGGCACAAGGATGGCTGGGGGGGCCGTGGAGCCGACGGGGACTGGGCACCCCAGGTAAATCATGATCCAGTTGCCTGGGGTGGGCTCCCAGCGTGGCACCCAGTACTCGGGAGGGTGAGGACAGTGGAGCCGACGGGGATTGGGCACCCCGTCGGCTGTTCTATCAGTTGCCATGCTGAGGTGGGCGCCCAGCGTGGCATGTGGAAAGATTTTTGGGGGGCGCGCGTCCGTCAGCTCTCTACAGCCAATGCGGGGGGGTGGGGAGGGCATACGCGGTATCGTGCATTTCTGTGTGTGTGTGTGTGTGTGTGTGTAGGGGAGCTGCGCATGAGCAGGCGATATCTTATCGCTGCTCACTGAAGCGTAGCTCCCCCTTTCAACTGTATGCCACTGTATTTTGGAGCTTGTCATAGACAGCTCCAGCATGCATTGGCTTACAGGGGCCGCGACTGCCAACACACTGACTGAATTGGAGGAGGCGGTGTCACACATCCGAAATCTTGGATGACGGCACTATGTTTCTTGCACATGCATGCAAGCAATCATAAAAATTACTCACCTAGTAATTATGTTTCTTCTAGTGGAGTCTTGCTGTATTCTGACAAGTGCAGTTAACCCCAGCCTTTAAACTGCCCCGGAGAACAATGGCTTAACTTTTCTATGCAGGGCACAGAATGTTGATCTCGAGCTCAGTTGATGTCTCTGCCTGTTGTATTTTGAACTGCAACCATCAGATCTTTACGAGCAAAACTCACTAGGTGTTCTGTGTGGACATGTAAAATTTTTACTAGCCAACTGGCAGAAAAATAATCTTTTGGGTTCTCAAAGGAAGACTCAAGTCAGAAAACCCAAAACACAAAAACCAATAAAACTGAAATAACATCTCACCCCATGAGTAACAGAGGGTGCAAGGGGGCACCCCTGGGGTGCCAGCATTGCGCCTGCCCACCCACATCCCAAAAAATCCAGGTTCTGAGAGGGGAGGCAGGGGGGAGGTCAGAATACAGCAAGACTCCACAAGAAGAAACATAATTACTAAGGTGAGTAATTTTTTCTTCAAACAACATGAAGTTTTGCCGTATTCTGACAAGTGCAGACTACCAAGCAGTACCTCCATGGAAGAGGGACAGAACCTACTTTAAGAATAGGCTCTGAAGTACTGCTGTGTCAAACCGAGCATCACTCCTAGCCTGGATATCCAGAGAGCAATGCTTGGTAAAGGTATGGACTGTTTTCCAGGTGGCTGCTTGACAAATTTCTAGAGGGATATCCCTGGCAGTAGCCAGGGAAGCAGCTGTACCTCTTGTGGAATGAGCCCTCAGGCCTGAGGGTGGAGTTTTCCCCAGTTTTTCATAGCAGAATTGTATACATGACACAATCCACCTGGCAATAGATCTCTTGGTGGCAGGTTTGCCCTTTCCCACTTCTCCATAAGTGTGGAACAACTGGAGGGAGTCAAACCTGCGACCCTTGGTACACTCTATGTAGTGGGCTTGCAATTTACTGATACGTCTAGCAGAAGTAATGGCTACCAAAAACACAGTTTTCCAAGTCAAGTAGAGTCACATTGACTTTAAAGTGTCTGTTGGAAGCTCAAACTTACTGCAAAGAACAAACTGCAACTCCATTTAGGACCTGGAAACCTAATTAAGGCATAATACTGCAGAGCACTGGGTAAGAAGGGAGATACACTTTCTACAAAAAGTTTTATTTGTATTTTTCCTTATTGGCATTAAGCAGAGAAATGCAGGATTCCTTTAAAAGGGTAGTAATTTTATAACCAGAGTGAGATACAACTGAATTTGCTTGAGTGCGGGGGTTGAGACCTAGCAATTGGAAGGATATTTTTGTAACATTTTAAGTGTCCTGCTGGCTGAGGAGTGAGTTCATTGTTATCCCTGGACTCAGTAGAGTGGTTTGGTTTGTGTTGGAGCCGTGGTCTAGTAAATTGTGGTGTTAGTTATTACTATAAAGCGACAGTACTCACCAGGGTGGTGGAGCAGTTGTGTATCTGATTGTTTCTAACAGTCAGCAGTGGCTGTGCACTACCCACCCACCCTTCCCCCCCCAGGCGTGGCATTTCCTTTATAGCCACAGTTCTGACATCACTTCCTCAACAGGTCTTGGGGCAGAACTGTCATATTCCTAATAACCCTGCAACGTGCATAAAGAGTAGTTACACAAAACAAATAATAATACATATATAATTACATATTGTATAGAATAAGGGAGCGGAACATGTGGGGAGTGGTGCAATGCACTGGCTGTGGGACAGCAGTTTTCCGGGAAACATTCTGGAAACTGCATTGCTGTCCTATTTGTAGGCAACTGTCAGCTCTGAGAGAGGAGGTTGCCCACCTCCAGGCTGAACTAGCAAGGACTAAGGAGGCCTCCCCCTCCCAAAGAGCACCACTGCCACAACCACTGAGTCAGAGGTTTCGGAGTATGAAGAGCAGTAGGACCACAGTGGGTTCTGGGAGGGTGCGGGTGGTGGACCAGGCGAAGCCCCAGTTGTACCTCTACACAAATCATATGCCATTCTGGCAGAGCAAGGTTCCTCTATGATGGCACCCTCAGTGGAGACCCAGAAGAATGCTGAGGACATCCACAAGGGAGACCCACAAAAGAGTGGCAAGGGACACCACAGGGGAAGCAAACAGCTACTGATAGGGGACTCAATTGTTAGGGGGGCAGAACTGGGGAAGGGAGAGAAGGAAGTAAGCTGACTGCCTGGTGCCATGGCTTGGAGGGTCAAGAAGCAAATCCTCACAATTGCAGAAGCAGCATCACAGGAGAGAGAACTAGATATCATTGTCCACCTTGGAGCAAATGACCTAGCTAAGCATGGGATCAGTGCAGTGCAGAATGAATTTGTGGAGTTGGGAAGGGGCCTCAGACAGGTAGCAAGCACAGTAACCTTCTCAGAGGTGCTACCAGTCCATGGCAGGAATGAGGCTAGGGTACTGCACACCATGCAGTTTAATGAATGGTTGCAGAAATGGCGCAGAGCACAAGGCTTTGGCCTCATTGGGGACTGGGGGTCCACCTGGAGAGATACAGGTCTATACTGGTATGATGGTCTGCATTTGTCCATAAAGGGGACCACGCTCCTAGGTGACAGGTTTAAATGCTTCCTTGGCAAGCTTTTAAACTAGATAAGGGGGGAGGTACTGATAAAAGGCAGGAAAAGTCAAGCCTCACCCCACAAAACAGGGCAGGTAGTAGGGTAAACACTGAGGTACAGAGCTCAACACAGGGCAGGATGGGGGTAAATGGTAAAATAGATAAGAGCAATAAGAGCAGGGATGGGGGAAAAAAGGATCAAGCCAACATTAAATGGAGGGCAATGACTACTAATGCCCGTAGTCTGGGAAACAAGCTTTCTGAGCTAGTAGCTTTGATGGAAGATGAACAATTGGATATTGTGGCAGTCACAGAAACATGGTACACCGAGAACCATGAATGGGATGTCAACATACCAGGGTACACAATCTACAGAAGGGACAGGGAAGGCAAAAGAGGAGGTGGAGTAGCTCTATACATAAGGGAAGAGATCAAAGCTACAGAACTAAAAAGTAAAGGGGGAGGACAAGAGGCACTCTGGGTTATCTTGGAGATGGGAATGGGCGCAAATCCGCACAGGTGTTGTATACAGACCCCGTCTCAAGGGAGGAAATGGACAAGAAAATGATAGAGGACATTCTCAAAATGGCTGAAAAGGAGATACTGTTGATGGGGACCTGAATATGCCAGATGTTAACTGGAGGACATGTACTGCTGCCACATCCAAGAGCAGGGTCATTCTCGATGCCCTGCAGGGGGCAGACCATAGACAGCTAGTGCTGGAACCCACTCGGGAGGGAGCAATACTAGACCTGGTACTCTCAAATGGAGAGAGGATCACAAATTTAGAAGTCAGTAGACATCTGGGAACAAGCGACCACTGCACAGTGTGCTTCTCAATGAGCATAACCATGGAGATAAGCCATACAAAAACAAGGATACTGGACTTTAGAAGGGCTGACTTTGGCAAAATGAGTGAACACCTGAAGAATGCACTAGCAAATGGCCAAATAGGAGGGGTGGAAGAACAATGGAGAAAAATCAAAACTGCCATCATAGAGGCAACAAGTCTTTGTGTGAAACAAATAAAGAAAACAAAGCGGAGTAAAAAACCACTATGGTTCTCAAAAGAGGTGGCAGGGAAGGTTAAGGAGAAAAGGCTGCATTCAAAAGTATAAGGAATCACAGAGGGAGCACGACAGGAACTGTATCAATTAAAGCAGAAAGAAGTAGGAAAGGCAGTCAGAATAGCAAAGGCACAAACCGAGGAAAAATAGCCAACTCGGTCAAAAGGGGATAAAACCTTTATAGGTACATTAGGGAGCATAGAAAGGTTAAGGGAGGGATAGTGAAGATTAATAAAGGAGAGGGAGGTGGGCAGAGGAGACAGTGAAAAGGCAGAGATACTGAATGAATACTTTTGCTCAGTATTCACAAAAGAAGATGAGGAGCAGTTACCTAAACCAGACAATAGAAGCACTCTGGTTAGGGGGGGTTGATACCAGTCCATTCACAGAAGGAAGAGTCCTGAAAGAACTCCTAAAACTCAAGGTGGACAAAGCAATGGGGCCTGACGGGATTCACCCCAGAATCCTAAAAGAACTAAGGGGGGACCAGTGACACCACTGACCACACTTTTTAACAAATCATGGCAGGATGGGGTGGTACCTGAGGACTGGAGGAGGGCAGATGTGATTCCCTTTACAAAAGTGGGAGCAAGGCAGAAGCAGAAACTACAGACCTGTAAGTTTGACCTCAGTGGTAGGGAAAATGATGGAATCACTTCTGAAAGAAAGAATTGTTGAGCACCTAGAGGAGCAGGGGCAGGACCCAAAGCAACATGGATTTACAGCAGGAAGGTCATGTCGGACTAATCTAATTGATTTCTTTGACTGGGTGACCAAAGTAATAGACCAGGAGGGGCTGTGGATATGGCCTACCTAGACTTTAGCAAGGCATTTGACACAGTCCCACACAAAGAGTAATAATCAAGTTAGCCAGCCTGGGAGTGGGTACCAGGGTGGTAGCCTGGAAGCTGAACTGGCTGCACAACAGGACACAGAAGGATAGTGAATGGAACACATTCGAAGAAAGGGGGTTACTAGTGGAGTACCTCAGGGCTCAGTACTGGGTCCAATCCTCTTTAACATCTTTATAAGTGACATTGCAGAGGGTCTGAAGGGAAAGGTATGCCTCTTTGCAGATGACACAAAGATCTGTAACAGAGTTGATACACAAGAGGGGGTAGAAAAGATGAGAAGGGACTTGGCAAGGTTGGAGGAATGGTCAGACATATGGCAACTTAGATTCAATGCAAAGAAGTGCAAAGTAATGCACCTGGGAAACAAAAACCCAGGAGAAGAGTACACAGTAGCAGGGGAGGTACTAACAACAACAAAAATGGAAAGGGACCTGGGGGTAGTCATATCAGATGACCTAAAGGTGGGTAAGCAATGTGAGAAGTCAGTAAGGAGAGCCAGGGGGATACTGGGATGCATAGGAAGGGGCATCACAAGTAGAAAAAGGGAAGTGATTATCCCTCTATACAGACAGTTGGTGAGACCCCATCTGGAGTACTGTGTGCAGTTTGGAGACCTCATCTACACAAGGACATAGACAGGATGGAAGCAGTCCAGAGGAGGGCAACTAAATGGTGCAGGATCTACATCAGAAACCATATGAAGAGAGACTGAGAGAGCTTAATATGTATACCCTTGATGAAAGGAGGGACAGGGGGACATGATAGAAATGTTCAAGTACCTCAAGGGAATCAACAAAGTCCAGGAGAGTAGCATCTTTCAGAAAAAGAGATGTGTAAGAACAAGGGGGCACAGTTTAAAGATAGAGGGGGGACGGCTCTGGGGTAATGTGAGGAAATTCTTTTTCACAGAGAGAGTGGTGGATACATGGAACAGCCTTCCTGAGGAGGTTGTTGGGTCTAAAACAGTGGGGGAATTCAAACATGCTTAGGACAGACACAAAGCAATTATAGTGCGGGGTTGCAGGAAGCAGGCTGTTGGTTAACTAGAATCTGCAGCTTATCCAGTAGGTAGGGAAATGGGCAGACTGGGTGGGCCAAGTGGTCCTTTTCTGCCATCAAAGTCTATGTTTCTATGTTACTTAAGCTCTGCTGAGGACAAAGGCTCAAAAGGGGGTCGCATAAGCTGAGCAATGCAAACATTAAGACCCCAAGCAGGAGCAGGATCCCTGGTGTGAAGGAATCCCTTGAAAAACTTACAGAATACAGGGTGGGATGACAGTGAGGAAGACTTGCCTACTGACAGGAAAGCAGAAACAGCAGACAAGTATACCCTGAGAGTAGCTGTTCTGAGGCCCAGGCTATTAAGATGGACCATATAATCTAGAACTGTAGGCAATTCAGCAGTATCTGGGGAGATGTGCCTCTTGGATGTGCTGAATCTCTTCCATTTGGAGTTATAAGTCTTTCTGATGGAAGGCTTTTGAAAAAAGCCTTAAGAATATCCAGAACTCCCTGAGACAGATGCAAATCTGCAAACTCTAACTCTTCAACTCTTCAAGAGCCATGCCTTGAGATTGAGAGACTGAAGATTGGGGTACCAAATCCTCCCCTGAGAGAAGATTAACAGGTTGTAATTACTGGGAAGAGGCAGGGGAAGATGGACTGCTAGGGACAGCAACAGGGGTACCAGGGCTGTCTGGCCCAATCTGGAGCAACCAGAATCACTTTGCAAGGCTGTGACCTTATCTTGACTAGAACTTTGAACAGGAGAGGGAAGGGGGGAAAAGCATACAGAAATTTCCCTTCCCAATTCAGAATCAGAGCATCCAGGGGGACTGAGCCCAAGACTGGGGGTCTGCAACAAAAGAGAGGAAGTTGGTGATTGTCTGGGGCTGCAAAAAGATCTATCTCTGGAGTGCCCCATCTTGAAAAAATCAAATTCAACACCAGAGGATGCAGGGCCCATTCGTGATGGCCCTAAGATATTCTGCTCAGTGCATCTGCTAGGTCATTGTTCTTCCCTGTGAGGTGAACTGCTATCAGAGAGGTTTGCAGGGAATAAGCCAGGGACCACAACTTCATTGTTTCTGTGCACAAGGCCCTAGACCGAGTGCCTCCATGCTTGTTGATGTACCACATGGTGGCAGTGTTGTCTGTTCTGACTAGAACCACCTTGTTCTGTACTGACTGGGAAAAAGCTTGCAGTGCCAGAAACACTGCCCTGAGTTCCAAGAGATTGATGTGTAGAAGAGATTCCTCAGGCAACCGCAGTCCCTGGGTGGTGAGGCCCCTCAAATGGGCTCCCCAGCCCAGCAGGGAAGCATCTGTGGTAAGGACCACTGAATGAGACTGAGTGGCAAATGGAACCCCTTGCCTCAAATTGTCCTGATCCTGCCACCATTACAGGGCTTGGATTAGAGTTTGAGTCACTGGGATTAGTTTGGTAAGGGAATCCTTTCTCTGGGACCAAAAAGCTCTTAAGTGGAACTATATGTCCCTCATCTGGAATCTTGTGCCTTGGACCACTGCTGTAGAAGCTGCCATGTGGCCCAAGAGCTGAATGAAATGCCTTGCTGATTGAGACACCTGAAGGCTGAATGAAAAAGCCAGATCCATGAGAGCTCTTGCCCTTTCCAGGGGAAGGAAGGCTCTTGCTTTTACCATATCCAGCTCTGCCCCTATGAAGGTGAGGAGCTGCACTGGTTTGAGAACTGACTTTGGTAGGTTGAGAAGAAATCCTAAAGAAGTGAACACTTGCTGGGTCACTTGCAGGTCTGACTTGACTTGGTCTGGGGACTGGCCCACTATGAGCCAGTCGTCCAAATATGGAAAAATGGAAATCTTTTGTCTTCTTAGGAAGGCAACAACTACTGCCAGGCACTTTGTGAAAACCCTTGGAGCTGAGGTTAGGCCAAACGGCATTGCTCTGAATGATAGTGGCCTGAGGGCAACTCGAACCCGAGGTACTTTTTCTGGGAGTATATGATGGGAATGTGAAAGTAGGCATCTTTGCGGTTCAGGGAGGCTAGCCAGTCCCCTGGCCTTAGAGAGGGAAGGATAATTCCCAGAGTTCTCATCTTGAACTTTGGCTTTAAAAGATGTTTGTTCGGATATCTTAAGTCCAGGATGGGTCGCCACTCTCCTGTTTTTTGGGGGGTCAGGAAGTACCTGGAGTACAGTCCTTTGCCCCAGTGTAGGGTAGGTACTCTCTCTATAGCTCTTAAAGCTAGGAGAGAAGAAACCTCTGCCTCTAGGGCAAGGGTTTCCGAAAAATTTGCAGGTGGAAAAGATCTGGCTCTCATCTTTGGAAATTTTTTGAAGCTGAGAACCAGTCCCTGGCTTACTACTTCCAGGACCCACTTGTCTGATGTAACAGACGTCCAGTCCTGGACAAAGTAAGCCAGCCTGCCCCCTACTGGGATAAGAGAGTCGGGTCAGGCAGACCCATCAGGGTGTCTGCTTGACAGGGGCTTTAGGCTGAGGGGTGGATGCAGGCCTGCTCATCCCCCTTCTGCCTCTCCCTCTGAAGAATCCCCTCTGCAAAAAGGAAGAGGAGGCCTGTGCTTGGTAAAAAGGCCTTTGAAAAGGCCTGCCCCTGCCCCTAGACTGTTGCCTTTGAGGAGTTGCCTGCCTTTCCTTGGCCTGAGCACTCCTGTAAGTGGTCCTGTACTCGTCCATTTTCTTCCTGTAATTCTCTGTCTGCTCCCCAAACAGAGAATTACCCACTACAGGAAAATCAATGGCCTTAGTCTGGGTACCCTGTGAGAGGCTAGTACATCTGAGCCAAGCCATTCTCTGAAGAGCCACAGATGTAGCCATGACTCTTGATGACACATCATTGGAGTCCACAGCAGCGTGAAACTGAACTTTTGATGCCTCAATCCCATCTGCAGCCACCTCTTCCAGCTCCTTGGCAAGCTGGGGGAGAGCCTGTTTAGCCAGTGCCAGTACAGTGTCCTACCTGGACTTCTGGTATCTGGCTGTATAGGCCATATAATTCGCCTGCCTGAGTACCAAGGAAGATGCCATGTACTGCTTTTTTGCCATGGCATCAATCTTCCTGGACTCCATGTCTGGGGGGTGTGTTGCCAAGGGAATGTTTGCCTTATCGCAGGCAGCAGCCTGTACAACCCCAACGTGGCTGCATTGCTGATAAAGTAACTCTGTATCTGAGCCTGAAAGTGTATACCTCTTGTCCATTCTTCTATCAACAGGAGGTATGGAATTTGGAGACTTCAGAATTTTTTGTGTCTGTTTCCCAAAAGATTTGTGGGGCGGAATAGACAGTCTACTGGACTCTGAGATGTCCATCATCTCTACATAGTCAGGCTCCTCCTGATCCTCCACTGCCTCCTTCATAAGAAGCTGGAGGGTCTCAGCCACCTTTCTGTAAAACATAAACTGGGAAGAGGACTCAGAAAGCCTAGGAGGAGAAACACCTGAAGGTCTGTCTGGGGACATGTCTGGGTCAATAGGCAGATCCAGACTTTCACCATCACCATATTCATCTTCCAACTCTCCTTCCTCCTCAAACTCCGGTTCATAAAATTCTTCCAGGGTATAATCGTGAACCAGGGAACTGACCGAACCGAGCCCCTGCCAAAAGGTGCTGGATCAGTCGGAACCGGGCGAAGCGATTCCACAATACGAATCGCTTTGGCTATTTCTTCGGCAGTCAGAATATGAGATTCTGGATCAGAACTGGACAATCTTTCTTTGTGTTTCTTTTTTTCCGGAACTGACCCCTCAGGATTGGATCTCCTTTTGCCCGAAGAAGTATCGCCCTGGTCAGAGTGCACTCCTTCTGGTTTGGTTGGAACCAAACCAGGCTAGCCATCTGGGTCAACGGACTTCTCTCCCTCTCTTTCCCTCAGTCTACCTAATCACTTTTCAACGGTAGATTTGAGAAAATTTTTACAAATTTGGCAGTCTGAATGAGGTGGTCAAACCCCAGACAACAAACACAGGTGGTGTGGGGATCGGCCTTAGCAAAGACCTCCCCACACTCACTGCAGTGTTGAAACCCAGTGGGCCCGTTTTTTTTCTTGGGTTTCTCAGACATGGCCAACCTAACCAAACTTACCCTTTTTTCAGCAACTGCCAGGCAAGACTCCCCTATCGGTTCCTGACCGTCACGGGTCTTGGAAAAAACGTACTAAAACCTGTTTTTTTTTAGAACCAATACAGACTGGTAACCACACACTAAAGTAAGATACCAAAATTACCTGAACGATCAGTTCAGCCAAACCGATCCACACTTTTTACAAGTTCCACACAGAAAACAGAACAAAAAGTCTATCTAGTACTCACGTTACCACAGACAGAGACTTGAACCGACTATGTAAAACTAAATTTCGGTAGAAAACAGACCGAAAACCGACACTTCAACCGACTTCAAACCGAGCTGCAGGAGAAATCTCCGGAGCGGCTGTTCAGTGAAGCGGAGTAAAAAATCTGAAGACTGAAGTTCAAAATACAACAGGCAGAGACATCAACCAAGCTCGAGATCAACATTCTATGCCTTGCATAGAAAAGTTAACCCATTGTTCTCCGGGGCAGTTTAAAGGTTGGAGCTAACTGCACTTGTCAGAATACAGCAAGACTTCATGTTGTTTGAATATGCACATGTTGTCCGTCTGGACAGCCAGATGACCAGGAAGCAGATACACATGCAGAGCTTGAAGAGCATGTAGCACAGCCCTGAGCTCGAGCACGTTTATGTGAACAGTCTGTTCGAGCTTGGACCAGGAGCCCTGGGTCCTGTGAGACCCAAGGTGGGCTCCCCAACCCTCGCCCGAGGCATCTGTTGTCAATGTTTGAGAGGGGGAGAGAGACAGAAGGAAACTCCCCGACAAAGGTTCTCCTGAACCATCCACCATTGCAAGTCCTGAACCATAGGATTGGAGACCAGGACCTCTAGATCTAGGTCGCCCACCAATTGATCCCACTGAGACCAAAGCGTCCACTGAGAGATTCTCATGTGGAGCTAAGCGCGAGGGACTGTCGGAATAGCAGCGGCCATGAGCCCGAGAAGGTGAAGGACTGACCTGGCACTGACCCGCCTGCGACTGGACAACAGGCTGACATGAGCCTGGAGGGTGACCACCCTGTCCAGTAGCAGGAACGCCATGCCGGAGGTCATGTCCAGGATCGCCCCAATGAACTGGAGCCACTGAGATGGGATCAATTGGGATTTAGCCTGGTTGATTGTAATACCCAGGCTAGAGAAAATCTGCAGGGTAAGGGAAAAGAAGCGCAGGAGCTCCTCCCTGGACGGGGAAGCCAGGAGTCAGTCGTCCAAGTACGGGAAAACCTGAACTCCCTGGGTACGTAGGTTGGCCGCTACCACAGAAAGACATTTGGTGAACACTCGGGGCACTGAGGAAAGACCAAATGGGAGGGCCTTGAACTGGCAGTGGTTGCCCTGGAATGAAAAGCGAAGATATTTGCGGTGGGAATGGTGAATAGGGATATGCAGGTAGGCATCCTGCATGTCCAGAGCACATGGCCACTGCCACGGCCGAAGGAGGGGCAGAAGACTCTGCAAAGAGAGCATTCTGAACTGCCTGTACTCCACGAACAGGTTCAGGGAGCTGAGGTCTAGAACAGGCCTCACGTCTCCTGATCTCTTCAGAACCAGGAAGAAATGGGAGTAGTAACCCGTCTCCTGAAGATGGGATGGAACAGGTTCTATCGCTGCCTTCTAAAGAAGAGAGGATATTTCTTCCCAAAACAAAAGAAGATGATCCACGGAGTAAGACGACCTGGGTGGTGGGGGTTTCCTGGTGGTTTCTGAAGAAACTATATTGAGTGTCCTTCTGCTATCAGCTGGAGCATCCAAGTGTCGGAACTGATCCTCTCCCAACCCAGTAGATAGAAAGAGAATCTCCCTCCTACCGATTCCTCTGGGAGGCCCAGAGGCTGTGGGAGAGGAGAGGAGTCAGGAAGTGTGGGGCAGTGTCGTGGCTGAAGCTCCCGCCACTTTTTTGGGCGGGGGGGGCTTGGCAGCTGAAGGGGCCCGACATTTGTTAGCCCGCTGTCGATGAGGTTTCGCTTTGGGCTGAGAACGTCTGCGAAAGGGGTGACACTGACCCTGAGGGGGCCTGTACATGGAGTCAACAGACTTTAGTGCAGTACCCTTCTCTTGCAGATCGGTGATGATGTCCTTGACATCGCTACTGAACAGCACCGAACCCCTGAAGGGCGCATCCTGGATAGCAGACTGCACCTCCGGGACCAAACCCGACACCTGCAGCCTGGCATGATGCCGCAAATCCATGGCAAAAGCCTAGCTCCGAGCAGCAATGTCCACTGCATCATACGTGGAAGGCAGCATGTGCCAACTGGCCAAACGTCAGACCAGACCAGATCTGCCGCTTCCTGCTTAGTCTGAGATTCAGGAAGGGAGTCCAATTTAGCTTCCACCTCGCTAAGGATCGTCTTCTGGTAATCCCCCATGTGAGCAACATAGTTCAGGCCCTGATTCCCACAGTGAAAGAAGCTTAGACCTTCTTCCCATACTGGTCCAGAAGGTGGGATTCCTCGTCGGGTGATGGTGAACTCAAATGCTTGGGGTTAGCCGTGCAGCTGTGAGCAGAGCTAATCATGACCGAATCAGCTTTGGGGTGTGAATTCAGGGAATTGACACCCTCTGGAGCCTGGTATAGCCTACCTGCCTTCCTCGGAAGGCGGGCTAATGCCGATGGTTGTTTCCAAATAGTGGAAACAAGGTCCGCATGAGGCTCGATCCAGGGTGGAATCAGAGTTGTAGCAGTCTCGGGCAGATCCAGGTGTGCAATGAGTTTTTTCCGCTGTGGATCTGGCTCCAAAGATTGCCACTGATGAACAGCCTGGATCTTACGCAACAACTCCAGGAAGGAAGGATCCTCCAGAGGGGACTACGAAGGAATCCTAGGCCTGGACTTGTCTGGAGTGCGTGGCTCGTCATCTAGGTCGGAGTGCCTGTCAGAGCCATCTGAGGTCTCCGAAGAGGATAAAGAAGAAGAGGAAGACCCCTCCTGGCGTGGGGAAGGAACGGACCCCTTGGGTAACCCTTGGGGAGGCGTGTCCTCCCCTGCCCTGGAACCGAAGGGTTCGCCTCTGGTGTCAGGAGGGGGAAAGGGAGTCTCTCGCCTCCGATGATGGGAGTCCGGAACCAGGTCAATCGTCAGAAGACGGCTCTCTACTTCCTTGGTGAGCTGAGCCTTGGCCTCAGCCCACCAGGAAGCTAGAGTCTCCTTCAGATCCACCGCCGGCTGAGGGGGCGGTGGAGGAGGAGGAGGGGGGTACATATACTGGGGATATCCGTACAGCGAGTATCCATAACCTGGCGGTGGGAAGCCCGGCATCGGGTACTGGGGCACCAGGTACTGCGGCGTCGGGTAGGCGGGCGTCGGGTACTGTGGAGCCGGATACTGCGGTCTCGGGTAGGACGGCATCAGATATAACAGAGTCAGGTACCCAGGCACCAGGGTCTCTGATGGAGCCGAAGGCCCTGGGAATGGCCCAGCGGGTGGGCCCAGAATGGGAGGCCTGGCGTAGGGACAGCGTCTGGCAAGGGGATGTTGCCCAGCATCGGGTAGGTTAGCGTCGGAGCCGGTGACCAAGGGTCCGACGTCAGATCGTCCAGCCCAGCTGGAGGGAGACCAGGGAAGGGGGGCTAACCTCCATGGGATCAAGCAAGGGAGACGCTGGAGCCTCGGAGTGCAACAAGCGCTGCGGTGACCCCATAACGATGGACAGGTTCGAAAGGTCTGACGTTGGTTCTAACACCGCATGCTGGCGGAGGGCCAACGTCCAGCTTACCGTCGGGATCTGGGCAGATGTTGGAGGAGCTGGTGTCCAACTTATCAGACCCTACACTTGATGAAGGCTGAAAAGGAGGGGCGGCCTTGGTGGATGCTTTTGAGGTCGTGCGCTGCCCCTAAGGGTCGGGCGTCTTATTGGCCTTTCCTGGGTGGGTGTCGGAGGAGCAGACTTCCAGCTTACCAGGGCCACTTGGACCGGAAGGCTTCACGCTGGTGGGCTTACTGGAAGCGGCAGCCTCCTTTGACCCAGAGGCTCCCGAGGGGCCCGAGCCCGACAGGAGGGTTGACACCACCTTGGAAGCTTCCAGGATGGCCGCCGTGGAACGGTCCCCCAGAGGGGGACATTACCTTCAGCAACGTGACCCCAGCCGGAGTCGCGGCGACCGTAGTAGAGCAGTCCTGGTCCCGATGCTTCTTCTTGCGATGGACCTCAAGGGAAGTAGAGGCCTGCCTAAGATATTTTGGGCTCCTTTTCCACAGAGGACATCTTCTGTTTTAAAACGTGGGCTTCAGGGACTGCTGCCTAAACTTGCGGGTGGCGGCGCTGAACTGCTGGCAGTGCTGGCACTTCTCCATTGGGTGGTCGGGGCCTAGGTAAAAAGGCACTGGGAGTGTCCGTCCTTGTGTGGGAGCTGGTCGCCGCAGAAATTGCACTTGTTCTTGTGCTCGGATGGAGTAGGGGACAACATACACGGCAGCTGAAGAAAACTGATGAAAAATTGAATAAAATTCGATAAATTTAACAGCATAAATACCAACAATAGACTGCGCTAACATGAGCTAACGGTGGGAAAGAACTGAAAGGCAGACGTGGGGGACTGCCCTCTTATACTGACGTCACAAGACGTCGGTCACCTGACGTGGGGTGGTCCCCCGCCAGAGACTGCTAGCTAGAAATTTTTCCATGGGATCCTGACACCTGCCGGCTTCAGTCCTATATGTAATTACCTACTGCAAGAGCCCTCTTGAAGTAAGATCTGCAAATTCCAAAGTACTATTATGAAATAAGTCAACAAAAGAAACAACAAAACTAGACAAATTTGGTTAAGACACAATAGCAGAGCCATCCATAGACAGGTTTCGCAGGGCAGGATGGTTGGGAGTGTCAATAATGCTGAAGAATCCCTTGGAAGAAACAACATTACTACAATGAGTAATTTTTTCTTCTCACCCAAGGAATTCTTCAGCATGTATTGACAGGTGCAGACTACACAGCAGTTCAGTTGGGAGGCGGGCACAGAAACCTACTTAGGAAACAGGCTCTGTGGCACCGCTCTGCCAATCAGCTCTGGACTGCACATCTAAACAGCAGTGCTTTGTGAATGTGTGCACAGTTTTCCAAGTGGCTGCTTTTCAAACTTCGAGCAAAGGGACATCCCCTGCAGTTGCCACTGTGGCAGCAGTGCCCCTAGTAGAGTGGGCCCTGAGGGGATTGTTTGCCAGCTTGCTGTAACAGAACTGGATACAAGAGACAATCCAGTGGGAAACGGATCTCTTGGTAGCCCGTCTCCCTCTACCTACGTCACCATAGGTGAGAAAGAGCTGAGTATGGAACTCCCTAAACTGCTTAGTATGCTCTAAGTAGTAGGTCAGAGATCTTTTCACGTCCAGACTATGTAGCTTGCATTCACCTGGAGTGGACTTGTCTGTGAAAAAGACCGGCAGAGTGATAGACTGCATAGCTTAACCCTGCTTAGCCTTTCCAACCTAGGTGCCACCACCTCCACAGTCCGCTGGTTCTCCAGCTACTTTACCGGGCATGTTCAGCAAGTAAAAGCAGATGATCTTCTATTGAATCCCCTTCCCATCACTAGAGGCGTCCCCCAAGGGTTCATACTAGGCCCTATCCTCTTTTCTATCTAGATCAACGCCCTTAATTCAAACATCATCAGCTCTAAACTGCACTTCTTCACAGACGTCACAGTACTTTACTCTTCCAAGCCTACGCTTGTCGAAGTCTGTGAAGAGCTCCAAACAGACTTCCTTCAGCTCGAACATAACCTCATGAGTGCCAAGCTTTTGCTCAATGTGAAAAAATTAAGATAACGTTCTTCTGCCACAACAACACCCCATTGGGACCCAGGTCAGCATGGCAACTGTCACAACTTCCCTAGGGGAATCACTTGAAGTTGCTGACAAGTTCAAATATCTAGGAGTTTGGATTGACAACAAACCATCCTTCAATGCCCACATTGACAGCCTTTCTGCCAAGCTTAAAGCCAGACTAGGTTTCTTTTTTAGACACACAGCGCTCTTCCCAACTGAGGTCAGACTCAGACTCATCCAGGCAACATTCCTTCTGCTCTTAGACTATGGTGATATCATATACAACTGCACATTGGCAACCAACCTGCCCAGGCTCAATGTCCTCTTCCACTGTGCTCTTCATTTTATTACCAACGCACCACCCAGGACCCATCACTACGACCCATATTCTACTGCTGGATTGACATCTCTAGCTACAAGAAGACTGCTCCACCTTGGTACATGGACACTTAAAGCACTACATAACAAACTCCCGGACTATATCTCCTCTCTAGTCCACATTTCACACTGCATTTACTCCCTAAGGAAGTCTGCCTACCTCCTCCTCCTGGACATCCCTAGAACTAGAACCTCCCTCAGAAAGGGAGCTATATCGCATTCCTTCCCTGTGGCTAGGAACTGCATTCAAGCAGTACTCAAGCTCACTGGCCTGGTCACAATTAACTTCTTTAAGTCACTTGCTGCAAGACATTTCTCTGTTGCTTGCAACTGCCAGAGGGTCTAGTTCTCATGAATTCCTCCTCCCCCTTCCCACTTCTGCTCCTAGCCACTCCTTCCTGCCCTGCTTCAACAGCTGACCTACTAGCTATCTCAGTCTCCTACTCTCTCCTGTAGCACTCCCTTCTCTACTATCTGACTATCTCACGTCTCATGCATTTCTGCTCATTTCCCTGCCGCATCCCTTGTTTTCTATGCATCCTGCCGCAAATTATCACATTACTGCAATATGTTTATGCCAAGACCTGTTTTTTTAACTGTATATTGTGATGTACGAATCCCATTGTTTTGTGCAATGTATGTACCCTGCTTTATGAAAGCCTGTTTTTTGTACGCCTATTTTTATATGTACCCTACTTTATGTAAACCTGTTGATGTATCACCTTTTATGTACTTGGATCTCCTTGTGAATGAGCATGCTCAATGGAGTTTTCCTACAATAAACTTGAACTTAACATGGAACTCAGAAACCACCTTGGGCAGAAATGTTCTGTTTGTCCTAAGCCCTACTTTCTCCTTGTGGGCAATCATGTAGTTAGGTTCTGTACAAAGGGCCTGCAACTCTGAAATCCTTCTGGCGGAGGTGATGGCAACCAGTAAAACTGTTTTCCAGGTTACATACTTGAGATCAGCTGTCACCATGGGCTCAAAAAGAGGATCCATGAGTTTGGCTATACAGAGGTTCAAGTCCCAAGGAGGGATAGGTTCCCTCAGAGGAGGATGAAGGTGCAGCAGACCTTTGAAAAACTTCTTGAAAATGGTCTGTGAAATGACAAATGGGCTGTGAAATTGCAGATTTCTCTTTTCCAGTGGAATATAAACCAAGATCAGGGACACTGGTTTACCGCATTAACGGTGACGCGGACGGAAACCCGGAATTGCGATTGGCCCGCGGGAAAACGGCGCCAAAACGGAAATAGCGTTTGTTCTCGGCCCTGATGTGCAGGCTTTAAAAGTGAGTGCGGAGCGGCTTTTTCTTACTGCCTGCTCAGTCATTTTGCCGGTATTGTCCTGGAGTCCTGGAGAAATCTCGCTGCTGGAGTCCTGGGGAATTAAAATTGTTTCTGGTTCTGTGAGTATTTGATACTTTTTCACTGTTCCTGGATGCAGTGAGATCGGAGATCGCTGGTCTTGGCAGAAGGAAGAGGTTGCATTAAATCGATAAATGCTGCTGCAGTGGCGCTGTCGGGGGTGAGGGAGAAGGAAACACTTGCAGCTTCAGCCGAGCAGGTAAGGAGGTTTTAAATAAATAAATGCAGCTGTCAGCAGCTGTCCGGGGTGAGGTGAGGGAAGAGGTTTTATTAAATAAATAAATGTAGCTGTCGCGCTGTCCGGGGGTGAGGTGAGGGAAGAGTTTTATTAAATAAATAAATGCAGCTATTCTTGGCGCTGTCCGGGGTAGGGGGGTGAGGTGAGGGAAGAGGTTTGATTAAATAACAAAATGCAGTTGTCGCAGCTGTCCGGGGGGTGGAGGGAGAAGGAAGCACTTGCAGCTTCAGCTGAGCAGGTAAGGAAGAGGTTTATTAAATAAATAAATGCAGCTGTCTCGCTGTCCGGGGTGAGGTGAGGAGAAGGAAGCACTTGCAGCTTCAGCTGAGCAGGTAAGGGAAGAGGTTTTATTAAATAAATGCATCACCATCAGCGTGAGGACAGTTGCTAGCCTAGTCCATCAGGGTGGGGATAGACAGTGTCTGTTCTGGTCTGTTGGGGATGGGAAAATGTCTGCACTGGTCTAACAGGGTGGGAGAGCTGTGCATCAGCATTGAGATTAGGATAGTGCCACCCCATGGGTGGCCTATAGGGGAGGAGAGAGTGGCTGGGCTGGTCCTTCGCCGGGTGGGGGAAGTGGCCCTGGTGGTCCGTCAGGGTGGGGGAAGTGGCCCTGGTGGTCCGTCGGGGTGGGGGAAGTGGCCCTGGTGGTCCATCGGGGTGGGGGGAGTGGCCCTGGTGATCTGTCAGGAAGGGGGGATTGGCCATGCTGCTGGCATGTCGGGGAGGGGAGAGTGGCCCTTGTGGTCCATTGTGGTGGGGGCAGTGGCCCTGGTGGTCTGTTGGGGTGGGGAAGTGGCCCTGGTGGTCTGTTGGGGTGGGGAAGTAGCCCTGGTGGTCCATCGGGGTAGGGGGAGTGGCCGTGCTGGCCTGTCTGTGCTAGGAGAGTGGCTGGGCTAGTCTATCTGAGGAAGCAGAGTTGATGTGCATCAGCATCTCGATTGGGATACTGCCCTGGTGGTCCACTGGGATGGGGAGATTGACCTGCTGCTACACTGCAGTGAGGAGGGTGGCCCTGGGCATCTGTCAGAGTGGGAAAGTATTCATGCCGCCCGCGGGGTGGAATAGTGTCCACTCTGGGTAAGCAGAGTGGTCATCATGCATCACCAGCATATGGATTGGGATAGCGCCACCCATGCTGCTGCAAGCTTCTTGTAGGTTGGAGTGGCTGTGGTGGTCCATTCGGGTGGGATAGTGACTGGGCTGTGTGTGTCGGAGGAAAGATTAGTGAGTGTCCGGCTGGTCTGAGGGTGTGAAGAGTGGCCGTGCTCAACTGCCCTGCAAACGTTGTGCTGCTCACCTGCCCTACTGTACTAGCAGCCTGGTGCTCCTGACCTGCACCTTTGTCTGCCTTGTGCTATAGTAGACCTGCCTTACCATCTACTGCTTTTCTGTGTGCCTGCTGAATTTAAATGTTATGTGTTTTGGATAGCCCTGCTGCTGCTTTTATTTGAATGGGAAAGCAAGAGAGGGAAGATGTTGGGAAGGGGGTTGAACAGTCGGCAGATGGGCAGGCTGGGTGGACTGGTTCACATGCTGGGAAAAATGGCTCTGGCCTCGGAGGGAGGGTGAATGGGCAGAAGCTGGCACAGAAAACATTTTTCCCAGCATGAACCAGTCTCGTCAACTGGTACACGCCCATTGGTTTGTTGGCTGGAATAGTCGGCAGATGGGCAGGCTGGGCGGACTGGTTCACATGCTGGGAAAATGGTTCTGGCCTCGGAGGGCGGGAATGGGCCGAGCGGCACAGAAACATTTTCCCAGCATGTAAACCATCTGCCAGTCCGTGCCACGCCCATTGGTTTGTTGGTTGAACAGTCGGCAGATGGGCAGGCTGGGCTGACTGGTTCACATGCTGGGAAAAATGGTTCTGGCCCCGGAGGGAGGGGTGAATGGGCAGAGCGGCACAGAAACATTTTCCCAGCATGTCGAACTCAGTCTCCGAGTCCGCGCCACGCCCATTGGTTTGTTGGTTGAACAGTCGCAGATGGGCAGGCTGGGCGGACTGGTTCACATGCTGGGAAAATGTTCTGGCCTTGGAGGGCGGGTGAATGGGCAGAGCAGCACAGAAACATTTTTCCCAGCATGAAACCAGTCTGCCGAGTCCGTACACGCTCCATTGGTTTGTTGGTTGAACAGTCGGCAGATGGGCAGGCTGGGCGGACTGGTTCACATGCTGGGAAAATGGTTCTGGCCTCGAGGGCGGGTGAATGGCCGAGCAGCACAGAAACATTTTTCCCAGCATGTGAACCAGTTCGCCGGTCTGCGCTACGCCCATTGGTTTGTTGGTTGAACAGTCGGCAGATGGGCAGGCTGGGCGGACTGGTTCACATGCTGGGAAAAATGGTTCTGGCCTCGGAGGGCGGGTGAATGGGCAGAGCAGCACAGAAACATTTTTCCCAGCATGTGAACTCAGTCTGCTGAGTCGTGCCACGCTCCATTGGTTTGTTGATTGAACAGTCGGCAGATGGGGCAGGCTGGGCGGACTGGTTCACATGCTGGGAAAAATGGTTCTGGCCTCGGAGGGAGGGTGAATGGGCAGAGCGGCACAGAAACATTTTTCCCAGCATGTGAACCAGTCTGCCGGATCCACCACGCTCCATTGGTTTGTTGGTTGAACAGTCGGCAGATGGGCAGGCTGGGCTGACTGGTCTACATGCTGGGAAAAATGGTTCTGGCCTCGGAGGGAGGGTGGAATGGGCAGAGCGGCACAGAAACATTTTCCCAGCATGTGAACCAGTCTGCCGGGTCCCTCACGCTCCATTGGTTTGTTGGTTGAACAGTCGGCAGATGGGCAGGCTGGGGGACTGGTTCACATGCTGGGAAAATGGTTCTGGCCCCTTGGAGGGCGGGGTGAATGGGTAGAGCAGCACAGAAACATTTTTCCCAGCAGCGTAAACTAGTCTGCCGGGTCCGAGCTACGCTCCATTGGTTTGTTGTCGAACAGTCGACAGATGGGCAGGCTGGCGGACTGAATTCACATGCTGGGAAAATGGTTCTGGCCTCGGAGGCGGGGTGAATGGGGCGAAGGCACAGAAACATTTTTCAGCATGTGGACCAATTCTGCCCGGCTGTCTCACGCTCCATTGGTTTTGTTGGTTGAACAGTCGGCAGATGGGCAGGCTGGGCGGACTGGTTCACATGCTGGAAAAATGGTTCTGGCCTCGGAGGGCAGGGTGCAGATAGACCCGGCACAGAAACATTTTCCCAGCAATGAACAATCTGCGAGTCCGTGCCATGCTCCATTAGTTTGTTGGTTGAACAGTGGCAGATGGGCAGGCTAGGCGGGACTGGTTCACATGCTGGGAAAATGGTTCTGGCCTCGGAGGAGAGTGGTGTACAGAGCGGCACAGAAACATTTTTCCCAGCATGTGAACCAGTCTGCTGGGTCCATGCATGCTCCATTGGTTTGTTGGTTGAACAGTCGGCAGATGGGCAGGCTGAAGCGGACTGGTTCACATGCTGGGAAAAATGGTTCTACTTGGGGGAGGGTGAATGGGCAGAGCAGCACAGAAACATTTTTCCAGCATGTAAACTAGTCTGCGGGTCCGTGCCATCTAATTGGTTTGTTGGTTGGTTCTAGTCGGCAGATGGGTAGTTATGATTATTCACATGTTGAAAATATTCTGGCCTCGGAGGGCGGGTGAATGTTAGAGCGCACAGAAACATTTTTCCCAGCATGTGAACCAGTTCGCCGGGTCCGTACACGCCTCCATTGGTTTGTTGGTTGAATAGCCGGCAGATGGGCAGGCTCATGACTGGCTACATGCTGGGAAAAATGGTTCTGGCCTCGGAGGGCGGGGTGAATGGGCCGAGCGGCACAGAACATTTTCCCAGCATGTGAACCAATTCGCCAGGTCGTCTCACACGCTCCATTGGTTTGTTAGAGGAACAGCCGGCAGATGGGCGCAGGCTAGGCGGACTGGATTCACATGCTGGGAAAATGGTTCTAGCCTCGGAGGAGGGGGTGAAAATGCAGATGCGGCACAGAAACATTTTTCCAGCACGTGAACCAGTCTGCCGGGTCCATGCCACGCTCCATTGGTTTGTTGGTTGAACAGTCGGCAGATGGCGGCTGGGCGGACTGGTTCACATGCTGGGAAAATGGTTCTGGCCTTGAGGGAGGGTGAATGGGCAGAGCAGACAGAAACATTTTCCCAGCATGTGAACCAGTCTTGCCGGGTCCGGTACACGCCCATTGGTTTGTTAGGTTGAACAGTCGGGCAGATGGGTAGGCTGGAAGCGATCGGGTTCACATGCTGGAAAATGGTTCCGCCTCGAGGCGCGGGTAGAAGGGCAGGCAACACAGAAACATTTTTCCCAGCATGTAAGACCAGTCTGCCGGGCCCGATACACGCTCCATTAGTTTATTGGTTGAACAGTCGGCAGATGGGCCAGTCTGCATGAATAATAATGATGGTAAAAGAACACAGTCAGACATAACTTTATGAAGCAAGCCACATCAAACTGAATAACCGCAGGAATTCTCACTGGAATATTGTTGGAAGTGTTGGGGAATTGCAGAGAATTGATGATAGGATTTCTTAAGGTGAATTACTGTAGCAGACGGGGAGCCCTGACCACCGTGCAGATTGGGGCTTCAGCTCTCAGCGCCCCCACAGGCACTATACAAAAAATAGTCTTTGCTCTTCAGTGAGCACTCAAACTGGTGATTGAGCACAAAAGATAGATTTATTTCTGTTGACTGCAAGGGGCTAGGAGACATGATGAAGCCAAGAGCTGCACAGTGGTTTTATGGCTTTACCGTGCCGGTAGAACACCTTTCAGCAGTTGAGCTCCGACTTGAAAACTAAGAGGCTCCATTTTCATGAGGTCCAAGTTAGAGAGTGCCCAATTTACTGTTGGTACAATTCCTGATTGGTTTATTCTTCAGTACAGATTATTGATCTCTCTCATTAGCATCCTCAGTCCCAATCCTCATTAATCATTGTGGATTTTTGTTTTAATTGGATGCACTTTGTTTACATATAAATAAACCAATCCAGGGAGCTAGATGTTAGGGACTGAACCGTCGAGTCCACCTTGGCGCCTGGTGGTTCAAACATCAATTCACGTCTGAGCTCTGTAAAGAACTTTGGTACATGGCATTGGATGAGTACTCTCATTCTAACTCTGTTGCTGTCACTCTTGGGCGGTGGGGCTGCACTTGCTGCCCGTCACTCCTGGGCGGTGGGGGCTGCACCTGCCGTCACACCTGCAGGGGTGGGGCTGCACCTGCTGCCGTCATGCCTGCGGGTGGGGGCTGCACCTGCTGCCGTCACGCCTGCGGGGTGAGGGCTGCACCTGCTGCCGTCACGCCTGCGAGGTGGGGCTGCACCTGCTGCGTCACGCCCGCGCAGGGTGGGACTGCACCTGCTGCCCGTCCACGCCTGCGGGGATGGGGAGCGCACTTGCTGCCCGTCACGCCCAGCGGGGTGGGGGCTACACTTGCTGCCCGTCACGCGCCACGGGGTGGGGAGCTGCACCTGCTGCCGTCACGCCCGGGGTTGAGGCTGCACCTGCTGCCCGTCACGCCTGCGGGGTGGGGGCTGCCACCTGCTGCCGTCCGCCCCCGGGTTGGGAGCTGCACCTGCTGCCGTCACGCCCTGCGGGGTAGGGGCTCACCACCTGCAGACACGCCTGCGGGGTGGGGGCTGCACTTGCTGCCCGTCCACGCCTGCGGGTGTGGGGCTGCACCTGCTGCCGTCACGCCTGCGGGAGTGGGGGCTGCACCTACTGCCGTCACGCCTGCGGGGTGGGGCTGCACTTGCTGCTCACGCCCCTGCGGGGTGGGGGCTGCACTTGCTGCCGTCACGCCTGCGGGGTGGGGCTGCACCTGCTACCCGTCACGCCTGCGGGGGTGGGGGCTGCACCTGCTGCCGTCACGCCTGCGGAGGGGGCTGCACCTGCCATCACGCCTGCAGGGTGGGGCTGCACTTGCTGCCATCATGCCTGCGGGGTGGGGGCTGCACTTGCTGCTATCTATCCTGGAGAATCGATGAACCTGATGTTGCCATCCATCTTGCTGGGAATCAGAAGGTGAAGTCTTCATGAACATGAGATGATGCTGGCGCTGCTGCAGGTTCCTTCCGACATTGAACCACCTGCCAGCACTGCTACCAGCGCCTCATGCTCATCCCTTTGCACCACTCTTCAAGTAAGTAGGCATAGGTGTTGGTAGAAAACTGTAATTGGAGAATGCATTGATGAGGGATGAGGATCGTGGATGATAATGATGATGATGATGATAGTGATGATGATCTTTTTAAGAGTTATGTGTACCAGTTTTCTGTGGGCCACATGTAAACATTTCAAGTACAATTTCAGGCCTTGAAGTGCTATCGAGACTGATCTGCTGCAGGGCTACTGTCCTCACATTGTAAAGGTACCAGTTTGCTCTTTTTGCCACTGGTGGGTTTCCATACTAAAAATGTAGATGCTTTGGTGTTGCAGAGTTAGGACTTACTGTGTTTTTTTTTTTTTAGGTCAAACCGTGAAAGTGCTGTTGGTCTGCTGCTGCCAGCTCTTGCCCTTCTGAAAAGGTGTTGTACTTATTTGCACTCACAGTGACTCAAAGTCTAGATATATGTTTCTGGCGTCACAGTTTTCTTTTTGGTACCCTTCTCCACATAGCCTCACTTGCTTAGTAATGAGATTTGGCAGAGACATGCAAGTAACTCTGAAATGGTGGCCAGGAATTGGCTGAGAATGGGATAGATGTAGATGAATAAGCGATGTTGCAGTCTGGAATTTAAGTGGCTGAGGTCAGCGTAAAATCTGTAGCTACTCCTCCTCACGTGACATGGTCTTGTTTCTTACTATAGATAGTTCTAGTCTGGACTGTAAACTTGAGGGCAGCACATAGATTTCTGTAGCTACTTCCTCCTCACTCTCAAAGCTGGAGAAGAATTATTAGCTGAGATATATTTAAAATGCCGATCTTGTACTCTTGCTATTGTACTGCCTTGACATTTCTGAGGTCAAGCGTGATTTTGTCAGCTACTCCTAACTCTGAAATAGTGGCCAGGAATTGGATGAGAATGGGATGGATGTAGATAAATAGCGATATTGTAGTCTGGAATTTAAGTGGCTGAGGTCAGCGTAAAATCTGTAGCTGCTCCTCCCCACTCACGTAGAACATGGTTTTGTTTCTTACTATAGATAAGTTCTAGTCTGGACTGTAAACTTCGAAGGGCAGCATGATTTCTGTAGCTGTTCCTCCTCACTCTCAAAGCTGGAGAAGAATTATTAGCTGGGATATATTTCAAATCCGATCTTGTACTCTTGCTATTGTGCTGTGACATTTCTGAGGGTCCAGCGTGATTTTGTCACTTCTCCCTAACTCTGAAATAAGTGGCCAGGAATTGGATGAGAATGGGATGGATGTAGATAAATAGCGATATTGTAGTCTGGAATTTAAGTGGCTGAGGTCAGCGTAAAATCTGTAGCTCTCCTCCCCTCGCGTAGACATGGTCTTACATTAGCGGGAGATTTGGATGCTTGTTTCTTACCACAGATAGACTAGTTCTAGTCTGGACTGTAAACTTCGAAGGAGCAGCATGATTTCTGTCTTGATTTGAAAGGTTAATTAGTTGTGCTGCACAATTGTTAAATATATTTTCTATATCTCCCAACTGTTTCTAATTTTAGTTTGTTGGGAGTCATCATCCACACTGCCACGTGTAGCAATGCCAACACCACCACCAAACAAAATGGCCAAAATCTCTTCTCTTACTGCTAAAGACCGTCAGCTGCAATTCAAGTCCTATGGCATGTATGAAGATGGAGGAAGATGTTCTGTAGCTTCTGTGATCACCCTGATTGACCACATCAGGAAGGACACAGTGGTGGATCACTGTAAAAGCAAAAAACACACCAAGAACACAAGCCAGAAAAGAGTAACAGACAGGTGACCCTGCACACCAGTTTTAATACCACAACAGCTGCAGCTGCTGCAAGGAGAAACTGTTTTGGACACGTTAAGGAGCGCTGGTGTGGTACCAATATACCAATTAAAGCTGGATCAGCCACTGCTTGAGAGACTGGATAGGGAAGTATATCAAAGGAATTGAGCACTTCCAAAGGCGAACACTTTCACGACAGAAATTACCACCCCGACTAAATAGGAAATGGGCAAGAATTAGCCAGCTGGTAAGAAGAAAAAGACACTACGCAGTATATGCGATGAAACAACTGATGCAGACTCCCGCTGTGTAATGAACATTATCTTTGTAATGGAAGTGCAAAAATCTATAATAGAACTTACCATAGAGCTAACAGTGGTAAACCACTCACTGTTGCCCAAAATGTTTTAAAGACCTTGCATAAATATGGTGTGGAGATGGAACAAGTGGTAGCATTTGTTAGTGACAATCCACGTTACATGACAAAGTGCTTTAATGATGTATTCGTGGCTAATTGGTGACCACGTAGTCCATGGGATTGTTGAGCACCACGTTTTATCATTGGTGGGCGATACCTGGATTGACCACTTTGAGCAAGTCAATAAGCTTGTGGCACTTATAAAATATACCTTTCAACAATCACCAAAACGTAACTGGAGTACATTGCATTCCTGGAGAGAGGGGTGGAAAAAACAATAGTGCCTCCTGTTCCTGTCTTGACCAGTTGGAACACCTGGTTCAAACAGTAAAAATACCACTCTGCATATCTGGAACACCTATGAGAGTTCTTCAGGATGAAACCAGTGATACCAACTCCATGAGGTCCTTAAAAAACTATTTGAAGGACTGGTTCACAGGCTGCAGGTTCAAACTGCATTCATTGCTGAAAACTGTACTGACCTTATTGATGCAATCAGCTTTGCAAAAGCAAGGAAAAGCCCTTAGCTGTTTTGCTGTAGGACATTATTAGCAAAATAAAAGCGGTTTGAAGCAGGAGTGTTGAAGATGGAACGATTTGGTGACAGAACTGACGGTACTTGCAGGCTATGAGGCCGCAGGTCAAGCAGGAAAATGTTGCCCTTTTCCAAGGACATTTGGTGTCGCTTTAAACAAACTTTCTAAGCATGGACACAAACCCATCAGTTGAATTCCTTTAAGGTTGCCATAATTTGGACCCAAGAATTCACCAAACTGAATAGGATTTGACAAACGGCATGCCAGTGACATTCCCTCTGGTAGCACTACTACAACCAAACAGAACTGCAAAATGACTGGGATGTATATGCTAAAGGGAGGATAAAGGGAACTTCAAGCATATCTGGAGTTGGATGTTGGGCAGTACTGGCTTCAAAAGCAGTCACAACTAACTGTACTCTCCAGAGCTGCTCTACAAGCTATCTGGATTCCTGTATTCAAGTGACAGATGTGGAGAGATCCTTCTCTGTATATGGACAGATCCACACAGATCAAAGAAGGAACCTGCTGGTAGAAAATCTGAAACTGCTATCCCAGCTCATGTACAACAAGTAGCTGGATTATATATTTTCGCATGGTTTCAACATGTCTGATTCCCATTTCATACTTCTATTAGCGTAGTCAAGCCAGTCACCAGGCCACCCTCACCATGAAATAATGAGCTGACTCCTCCCTCTAATGTCAGACTGTTGCCCCTGTTGTCCTTCCCTATTTTTGGCCTCTTCGGTACCTGAAGGTCTCACTCATGTCCCGTTCCTTTTCTATCTTCTAGGTTGTACATGTTGAGCTCCCTCTCTCACTATGTGCCCTGTCTGTCACTCTTCCCAGGATAATTCGTCACCCAAAGTTGGACCCCTGTCCCCACCATCACTAGTAAACACTAAACAGTACTTGTTTAGTACCTGCACCTGCTCTGACCCTTGCTGTACCTACCCTCCTTCTTAACAGTCTTCCTTTCCCTTACCTTCTTTGCCGAATAGAGATTTGATTGCTCCCTCCTTCTGCCTGTCTATTAGGGGTCTTGGAGACTGATGATGGACTCCTTTGCATGGTGGTGCGGTTTACTGCCCACCCACACAATCCACCCTGCCAGCTTTAAGTTATACTTTTCCATAATAAACTGTCCCAGATTTTCCTTACAATCCCTGAGCTCTACAAACTCTGGTGCAGCATATGCTGTGCATACATGTCTTCGTTCTCCAGGACACCATATCTATAACTACCCCATTAATACACATGACATGATGTGAGGAACACCTTTATACTATTGCCCAGTTTTCCATATTTCATATAATATATGCCTTTGCACATTTAATGTATTTATAGTTGGTTAGATACCATATTTTTATATACTGTAGGTTTTAGTTCACTTGCTTTTCACTGTAGTCAGTCAGGTTTACACATTTTCTTTGATAAAGCTTTAGTTTAATTTGCTGTACCTTATATGTTATGTTCCACATTCTGCATATTTTATAGTATATGGGTTTCCATTCAAATGTCTGTTCTTCACTGTTTCTACACTTTCAGTGTATCGTTTTATAACATTTTTGTATAGATTGTATAGACTGTGGTTTCTCGTATTACACCCGCACCTTTTTATGCTTTTTTTAAATACTTTTGCATATTTTTACTGTATGGATGTTTTTGTATTTCAATGTACTCTTTCTGCACATTTTTATAAACACTATTTTATTTAATGCAGCTGTTCTCTATTTCATTTTATTCATTTCTGAATTAGTGATATGACAAGACATGCAGAGCAATGATTACTTGACGTATAGCATAGACCAAAGTACAAAGTCAGTACCAATGTCATAGAGGGCAAAAAGCCTGGTTGGGGGCTTTGGGGAAATATCCTGCCCAACAGGGAATTACCATGGTATTGCTCAGTAGAGAACCCATTGAAAATGGGTGACTGGGCAGGGAAATTCTGTTCATTAAACCATGGATTTGGTTGCTTGGTGGCTGTCCTGTATGTTCAGGACTGTCCGTGTTGGTGTGAGGAGAGTGACTGCGTGCAATTTTTGGGGACTGGATTGGCTGTACTTGTGCACACTGTTGTTGCATCTGGGGGGCACTGTGAGGCTGTGTTGGCACCTGGAGGAGTTGGCTGTGTTGGTGTCACCATGTCATCTGAGGATGAGTTCATGCTGCAGTAAAACCTGAGGAATAGGGACATAGTGCTGTTGCTGCTGCTGTAACACCTGCGGAATTGGAGCCGTGTCCTTCTGCAGACAATGCAATAGAGGTGGGGGCTACAGTGCGGTATCTGAGGATAGAGTGAGGCCATAGTGCTGTTGACACTGCGTCACACTTGAGGGTTGGGCACAACTGTGCTGCTGCCATCACATCTTATACCTATCAAAATAACAAAATTGGTGCAGGATGGATCTATGTACAATAGTGGACGTCAAAATTGGTAACTATGCATGGTAGCAGAGCAAATATTTGTTAAATAAATTACCCAAAACAAAACACCGGTAAAACGGATTTTGGATTAGCAGAACACGGTGACAATACCGGTTTTTCCAACGTGCAAAACGGAATTTGCTCTTTCTCAATCACGGTAAACCAGTGTCCCTGACCAAGATGGCCACCAGATGCACTTTCAAGGATGAAGCTTTAAGGCCTTCTGCCTGGAGGTGAACTAGGTAATCCAGGAGGGTAGGAGGAGTAGCCCGAAAGGGCTCTATTGTCCCAATCCCTGCACCATAGAAAGAAACATTTTCACTTGGAAACATAAGTCTTCCTAGTGCTAGGTTTTTTTAGCCATTCGCAGAATTGTCAGGACTTGTTTAGAGTACTGGGATTCAGGAAACTCTAGCTCCTCAAGTACCAGGCCTTGAGGTGAAGAGACTGGATACTAGTGTATGCTACCCTTGTCTGGGAAAGAGTCAGGAGACTGTGGGTTGCTGACAGTCTGATGGGCTTCCTGACTGGCAAAGCGAGGAGAGGGGAATACCACGGTTGTATTGCCCAATCCGGGGTCACCAGAATCATGGTGAACGACTGAGCCCTGAGCTTGAGAAGGACCCTGTAAATCACAGGAAAGTGAGGAAAAGTGTACAGTAACCTCTCTTCCCAGTCCAGGGTCACAGCATCTACTGGGATGGCCCCTAGCGCTGGGGTCCTATAGCGGTACTGTGGTAGCTGGTGGTTGAGGCTGGATGCAAATAAATCCAGGTCTGGATCCCCCCACCTTCTGAAAACTGTGGCAAGGACCTGTTTGCTTAGGGTCCACTCGTGGTGACCCTGACTGATGCGGCTTAGAGCATCTGCCTAAGTGTAGTCCTTGCCCGGGAGATGAATGGCCGACAGAGACATGTCCAGGGAGTAAGCCATGGACCAAATCCTCATTGCCTCAGTGCAGAGTTTGGTTGCCCTTGTGTCCCCCTTGCTTGTTGATATAGAACATGGCAGTGGTATTGACTGTTCTTATCTGAACAGCCTGTCCTATGAGCTGTGGGGCGAAAGGCTTGATGGCCAAGAACACTGCTCCGAGTTTGAGGAGGTTGATGTGGTATGTGGAATCTTTGGATGCCCAGGTACCACTTATGGACTGGTCCTCTAAGTGGGCACCCCAACCTAGGAAGCAGGCATCTGTTGTTAGGCTCTGGGACGGTTGCTGAATCTGGAAAAGAAACCATACCCTGAGGTTTTCTGCTTCCTTCCATCAGTCTAGAGCCCGAAGAAGGGTTCTTGTGACTGGCATTAGCTTTGTAAAGGAATCCTTTTTCTGAGACCAGTGAGACCTGAGGTGATACTGAATGTCCCTCATCTGGAATCTGGCACCTGGGACTTTTTTTTTTTTTTGTACGCCTATATCCAGTGCCTCAAGCAAAGTATGTACATTTCATTTGTAAACCTGTTTTATTTTGTATGTCTATATCTGTACCTTACCTTATGTATACTTGTTGATATTTACCTTTTCTATACTAGGATCTCCTTGTGAATGAGCATGCTCAATGGAGTTTTCTACAATAAACTTGAACTTTAACTTAAACTACTGCAGTTATAGAGGCCATGTGACCAAGCAGACTGAGGAAGGCCTAGAATCAAGGAATTTAACAGACTGAGGAAATTCTGTCTGTAGTAGTGAAAGCCTTCCCCTGCAGTGTGTTGAGCTCTGCCCCTATGAATTGCAGCGCTTGGGCTGACTGAAACTGGGATTTGTCTTTGTTGATAATGAACCCCAGAGACTGCAAGGTGTCTTTTGTCTGGTTCAGGGCTTCTGCAACTGCCTGTGGAGAGTTGGCCATGATTAGCTAATCATCCACGTAGGGAAAAACAGAAATCCCTTGCCTTCTGAGATGAGCTGCAACCACTGCCAGGCACCCAGTGAAACCCCTGGGAGCGGAAGTTAGCCCAAACTGCATTGTTGCAAACTGGTAATGGCCTGAAGGCAACATGAATCTGATGACTTTTCTGTGGGACTGGCTGATAGGGATGTAGAAATAGGTGTCCTTCAGATCTAGGGAGACTAGCCAGTCCCCTTACTTCAGTTTATTATGAAGGGATGAAAAATCCATTGAGCAAGCTCATTTGCAAGGATGTCCCTTATACAACATACTTAGGGAAAGACATAATTCTAATACAAAACATACAACAAAATAGTACATGGGAGTTCAATGTTATGATACATAGTACGGGTAGTAACAATTACTTTTGTTTTAGCGTACATAAGAATTTCTAAATTGACATACAATTAATAGCAAATAATACAAAAAATAACAGAACACACAAACCCAGAATGTACAGCTTCAGAAAATGAATGACCTGGTTTAAGTTTACCATTCTGAACTTTGGTTTCAGCAAGTGCATGCTCAGGTACCTTAGGTCCAGAATAGGTCAAACCCCCACCTCCATTTTTCTTCAGAGTAAGGAAGTACCTGGAATAGAGACATTTTCCCCACTGGGGAAGGGCACTCTTTCCACAGCTTTGACTTCCAAAAGGTTCTTCACCTCTGTCTCCAACAGCAGTTTTTCCACTGGGGTTAGAGGTTTTAAAAGCTTGGGACCTAGGAGGAAAGGGAATTTTCTGAACTGAAAATATAGGCCCTGACCCACTATCTCTAACACCCACCTGTTGTGATGATGAGCTGCCAATAATGGAGGTTGTGGGAGAGCCTGCCCCCAACTGGGAGAGGGGAGGTGACCAAAGAGGTGTCATGAGGACTGCTGTCTGGTTTGAGTAGAGGGGACAGGAAAGGAGTGGGCTTTCCTCTGGCCTCTCCTACCTCTTCCCCTGAAAAGAACTCTCATCTGAGAAAAACCCATAGGCATCAGCACAGGACAGAACAGAATGCCCTAGGAAAATAACCCTGCCCCTGCCCCCTTGTTTTGAGATTTCTGGGAGGTAGAGGGCTTCTCTTTGGCTGAGTTACTCTTATAGGTAGTTTTGTACTCATCCATTCTTTTCATGTAAGTCTCCGTCTGATCCCCAAAAATTGAATTTTTTTCATAAGGAAAATCCATAGCCTGTAATTGGGTATCCTGAGTGAGATTAATAGTTCTTAATCAAGCAAACCGACTGAGAGAAATGGCCTGTGCCATAACCCTCAAGGCTGTGTCATTATATACTGCCATGTGAAACTGAAACTTAGTAGCTTCTATGGCCAGTTTTACAGTTTCAGTGACATCCCTGAGCATGGTGTCTCCCCCATGATGCACTATAGCCAGGATAGATTTCAACAAAGCTCTCTGATATCTAGCTGCATATGCCATGTAAGTAGACAAACATAACATCAAAGAAGCAGTAGTGACTTCCGGTGACGTCAGCAACCGGCATGGAAGCTTAATCCTAAGCTCCGTGGCGATAGTGCGAAAACTCACCTAAATCCAGTGCCATCAGCAATCAGAACTTAAATTAAATAAGGGGAAAATCAACTAAATGAGTCAACCAACGAACCCGAGGGTGAGGAGTTCTAAAAAAATCACTGCAAGAGCCAAGCAAAGGCCGGAGCGCAGCCCGAGCACTCCCTTGTCCAGGGCCTCAGAATCAGTAGTCTGCTCAGGCGGAGAAGAAGAAGAAAAAGGGAATACCTATTGTGGTAGCTCTTTGGATGGTCAAGCGACAGCACATATATTCAAGATGCTTCAGAGAATCGATAACAACATGAAAGACATTAAACAAGATCTGAAGCATCTGGAAAAAAGAACGGAGGATTTGGAATCGGGCCTAGATGGGCTCCGAGAAGACCACATCAGGATCACTCGGGCAGTAACCTATTTGGCCAGGAGAGAGAGGGAACTTACAGCCAGGGTGGAAGACGCGGAATCCAGAGGCCGGAGAAAAATGATCCGCATCTTTGGCTTCCCAGAAGGTGCCGAGCAAGCAGACCCAGTGGAATTCGTCAGGACTTGGCTCAGACATGACTTGGACATTCCTGAAATGGAACCCTTAGAGCTCGAGAGGGTTCACCGCGCCCTGGCTCCCAAACCAAAAAATGATGCACCCCCACGGTCGATCTTGGCCAAATTTACTCGCTATCCGGTAAAAGAAATGATACTTTGGAAGGCGTGGGGCAAGAAGGACTTAAATTTAGACAGTAAGCAATTTTTATTGATCATGATTTTCCCCCCGCCACGATGCTAAAGAGAAAACATGTGCTGGCAGTTATCAAGCAGCTGAAGGAGCAACATATTAAGGCCTACCTTAGATATCCAGCAAGGCTGCTAGTCCACTGGTCTACGGGAACCAAGCTGTACGACTCCCTTCTGCATGCTAGTAAGCAGCTCCAAAAGGCAGGAATCTCTCTCCCAGATCTGCGACAGGAAATTACAGAGCAGGCCATTCTGCAGTTGCGTTGGTCCACGAGGGAGAAGAGGGCTGGAAAAAATGGATCGTTCAGAGGAGCGGGCCCCGGCGAGCAACTCTGTGAGGATCTAATCCATCTCAACAAAGGTTTGATGTCGGCCCAGAGAGAAGACAGTGCGATATGAAAGACGTTGGACTGGACTTGGCTAAGTTTCTGATGACCCAAGGAACAGTCGCTGTGGGCCTGAGTCTTATCGGAGCCCCGGCAGGTGGATGAAACACTGGGAATGGACTCAAGCAATTCAAGTACAGTATATGTGGGGGAAGGGGTAAACGAGGAATATCATTTACTGATTTATTAGCAGTCCCTTGGACCCAATTGTAGAGGAAATATGGGGAGACCCAAACGTAAGAACTGGATATGCATCAGGCCTTGGATAGGCCGTTAATAGGAGTCGGGGGGTGCAGGAGGGGGAGGAGGACCGGCTGGATATGGCCTGTGCTTCCCTCTTTGTACGTCTATGTAGGCAGATCTTACTTAGGTCTGGAAATCCAGCCTCGTAGCCCTATATCCAGTCCCATTCAAATTTCTACTATATGATGGAGGGACTCTTGAAAGGTGAAAGTTGTTATTTGTTTAATTGGAAACCTTGGCTCTCGAGGAAGAGATGATTGAGAGAAAAAATACCAAAATTTTAACTGCTCTGATCCGTTGAGTCCTAACTAATATTGGCACTAGGCTTGGTTAATTAGAGGGCAGAGAGGGGCATACTGTGTTTGTTGAAGTACCCTCGAGTCCTCAGGTAAAATTCACGCACTGTGACCGGAGGCCCTATCAGTGAGGAGTTCGCCAACCGGAGGCCATCCAGTCCTGTAGTTGCAGGCGGGGTGACCCCTCAGGGGAGTACCTTATCTTTTCGCTGATAGATCACCCTGGGAGACCACCTTCCCAACCACTCTTGTGTAAGAGGGTGGGAGGCGAGGAGCTAATCAGTAGCTCATGCTCCTGGGTGGAGGGAGCGTCCCTCCATCCGAGGCCATGATTGGCCCATCTGTATATAGTTCTGTTGTTATATTTCTAAGTGTTTTTCAGAGGTGGGGAAGGTATGTAAAAAGGGGAGGTGGAGGGAGGGGTTATGGGCAAAGGGGAAGTTATGGGGAGACGCATGGTGAATGGTAACACTATGGAAGAAGGGGGCCTGTTTTTCCGAGCCATGTATAAAGGTTGGTACTACACTAGAAGATCTGAAGTAAATTTAGACCCGAAGGAATTTAGCCCTAGGGTAACATGGGGACCTTAAAGATAGTTTCATTTAATGTAAAGGGGCTGGGGTCGCCAGCAAAAAGACACAATATACTAAGAGACTTAGCGAGGATCCACTGTGATATAGGGCTCCTACAAGAAACACGTCTTTCAGTAGAAGAACACAAGAAATTACAACGTATGTGGGTGGGAGAGGTCCATGCCTCATCTCATAAAAAGGCGAAAAAAGCAGGGGTGGCTAGCCTGGTGACCGTCTAGGGGCTACCCACCTGAAAGTCCTCTCCGATGAGGAAGGTAGGTGGGTGATTTTATCTGTGAAAATGACAGACAGAACAATACATATCGTCAATACCTATGCCCCCACCCCTTCCAATCCAGAGTTCTTTAGGCACCTTTTTGGGGTAGTTGCCTCGCTTCCGGAGGGTCAAATCATTATGGAAGGGGACTGGAACTGTGTAGAGGATACAAAAAGGGATAGGTCATCAAAGAAGGGGTACCAAGATAAGGGAAGTGGACCTAAGACCGTCTCCCACCTACGGGTCGAGGCAGGTCTGGTGGACACGTGGAGAGATAAATACCCCTCTAGCAGAGATTTTACTTTCTACTCACACTCCCAAGACTCATATTCCCGCATAGATAGATTCTATACTCAGAAAGCGTGGGAAGGTTCGATAATAGAGCAGCAGATCTATCCCATAGTAATATCGGATCATGCTAAGGTCAGTCTTACGGTTAAGCTGGGACCCCAGTGTAAGCAGTTCTGTATGCCCTAAATGCGGACTTTTAGGGACAAAATTCATTTCTAAGATTAAAGAGGTGATAGAGAATTATATCAAAGAAAATACAGGCTCGGTGGCGAAAGTAAAGTATCTATGGGACGGGCTTAAAGCTGTAGTAAGGGAAGAAGTCATTGCATATGCAGCGTATCAGAAGAAAACCAGAAGACAGGAACAGGATAAGTTAGAACAAAAAATTAGAGCGTTAGAGAGCATTCCTAAGAGGGGAGGCTGACAAAGTATATTGAAGCAACTGAAAGAAGCTAGAGACCAGTTAAATAAACTTCTTTCGGTCAAAACCGAAAACGCCCTTAGGTGTACAGCCCAAAAGTACTACACGGGCGGGAATAGGGCAGGTCGTCTTCTGGCATACAGGTTGAGAAAACAGGAGGCAGAAAGGTACGTGTCAGGAGTCTTAGATCCAAAGGGATCCAGAGGACTAGTCACAGGGGCGCCCCAAATCGCAGATTGTTTTAAAATTTATTATGAAGACCTATATAAGTCAGAGGCTCACCCCAGTCAAGCTGAAATTACTGAGAGGTTTCTCTCTAGGATGAACCTACCCAGTCTCCCAGGAGAACTGCAGAAGGAATTAGACCGTCCCTTCACCCAGTTAGATCTTGTAGAGGTAATTAAGAAATTAAAGCATAATAAAGAAAGAACTGGAAGGGGACAGGATCAGTTGTGTTCCAGGACAGTAGCTGCTGCTTGTTGTTTTCACAGGGTTCTTGTGGATTTTACTTGGTAGGTTAGTTCTTTTCTTTCTTACTTCTAAGGGGCTAGCAGGGTATTGTTTTGGGGGCTGCTGGATGTTTGAAAACTGATTTGGTGGCTGTAAGTGGGCTCATTTTGTGGATGTTTCACTGTGTAACAGGCTGTGCTGGTAGAGGCCTATTTCTTCTGATTTAAAACCTATTTGATGGGATTTGCTTAGGCCTGGTTCTTTGGCTGCTGGGCTTGGAGGGAGACACAGGGCTGATACATCTCTCCTCGAGTCAGGCCTGCCCAAGACCCACCCCCACCGCCTCCCTCCCCAGAAGTCTGCTAATTTATAGGGAAACACCTGCCCCTGCAATTGAGGAAAAGGCTGCAGTGCAGCCTCATGTAGTTCTAGCCACTGGGGTTGGATTTAAAGACTGGGAGAGAGGAGCTTAGGGAGTAGTTCATTTCCTTATAAGTTTAATGTGTTATACTGCACCTAGTAACAGGGTTAGGCTGTACAGTGGGACTGTCTCTAAGATTAGTGGGTGACCTGATTAGGCAGTAGGTGTATCTTGGACTAGGGTGGAACCTGGTGGCTCACCCAAGGAAACCTATTTGAAGGATGGAACCACACGTCATTAGGGCCGCATCTTTGGGAGGGTGGTGGGGTGCACAGGGTGTGGAGCAGCCATGATACTGGACTGGCTTGGAAATCTGTGGTTGACCAGTGTGCTACCAGCTGGCACAGCTTAGGGAGGAGGTTGCGGGATTAGGAGAAAGCTGGGGAAGGGGTGGTATGGTTGGGGAAAGGGGCTGGAATCTCCACGGGTTGCACCAAGCACTAGGGTGGGGGCATAGGGAAAGGAGTGCAGGAGAATACCTCAGGGTCACATAGGACCCTGGCAGTCCAAAGGACACTACCAAGGAAGCAGGCAGGTAACTGGGACCCTCACAAAGGAGGGACGGAGGGACAACATTCTCAGGGAAGTAGGCAGATGGCCAGGGCTGGACAGAAGGAAGCAAAAGGGAGGTGGATCAGACCTTCCACTCAATAACGCTCAATTCTCTTCTTCTGCTCAAGGATGAGGGGGGTAATGTAGCCGACAAGGGTGGTTAGAGATGGAAAGGAGTGGAGGCAGGGCCAGATAGCAGGAAGAACGGGGGACCTGGAATGCAGGAAAATGGGGAGCAGTGAATCAGAGCAGGAGGGGCAGGGGAAGAGGGAGGAAAGCGCAAGGAGAAGGACCAGTTGGGAGGAAAGGTAAAGGAGAAGGACCAGAAGTACAAGGAGGATTCAGTAAAGGGAGCTGAGGGTTTAGGCCAGGGGAGCACGATGAGCAAGGAGGAACTAAATGGAGACAGGAAGGAAGGGAGGACGAGCCAGGCTAGTTTAGCAGATGGGGGAGAAGGACCAGTTACGAGCAGTGAGGGGGAAATTAGCAAGGTACAGAAGGATACTCAGGAGGAGGAGAGGCATAGGATTGGAGGGGGGGGCACATGAATAAGGAGGTGGCATGTGGCACCCAGATAGGGGAGAAACAAGGAGCCGCTGGGTGGAGGGGCCGGTAGAAAGGATGAGGGACATGGAAGGGGGAATGGACTAGCGGAGCGGTCAGAGTGCTCCTGTTGGGGATTCTATGATCAGGGGTATCAAATGGGATGAGGAGGAGAAGCCTGGCCAGTTAGAACAAGATGCTTCCCTGGACAAACAGTGCACAGGGCTAAGCTTGAGGTATATCAGCTGGCAAAGGATTGTGGGGTTCCCAGACATACTGGTCCACCTGGGTACAAATGACATTGAGGAAATAGCGAGCTAGAGATACAGGCAAGATTCAGGGAGCTCACCAGGGTCTGTCATGACATAGGATGCACAGTTTCCTTCTCAGAAATCCGCCAGTGCCAAGGGCTAGTGGGGAACACAAAGGAAGATTAGGAGATAAACCAGTGGCTCAGGGGTGGTGTGAGGCCAGAGGGTATGGGCTGATGGGGAATTGGGAGACCTGGAAGATAAGGAGCTGTATGCTAGAGATAGACTCCATCTCAATTTGGAGGGAGGGAATCCTAAAGTTGAAAATAGAGGGGTTCATTGGTGAAAAGTGGGGTTTAAACTTGTGAAGGGGGGCGGGATGGGAGAAAAGGCTGTCAAAGGGGTGCCGATAAAGGAGGGGCTCTGTCTCCACCCCCCTAGGGACCAGGAGGATTGCAGGAAAAGGCCGACTGGCAAAGTGCGGACCAGGGGAAAACAGAATCCCCATGGGAACACAAGCAGGGGAAATGGAACTATAGGGAAAGGGTGGAAGGTAGTCCTGCTAAATGCCAGGAGCTTGGGCATTAAAATGCCCGAGCTCCAGGCGATGCTAACTGAGGGAGCAGTGGATGTGGCGGCGGTCACTGAGACTTGGGCCACTGCAGGACATGACTGGGACCTGAACCTGGAGGGTTACACTATGTTCAGGAAGGGCAGGGGGGAGGGAAGGGGAGGAGGGGTAGCAATTATTTATTTTATTTATTTATTTATTTAGCTTTTGTTGACCAGGTAAGTGCACTAGACAAATCCTGCCTATTTTCAGGCACCGACCTGGGGAGGGGATACAGATGAATGCCAACTGACCTTGAACCAGATTAAGCTGTTGGTGGTATTTTTTAGTGAATGAGGAAATTTGCCAGGACACCGGGAAATTTCACTGTTTCTCGATAAGTGCCATGGGATCTTTAACATCCACCTGAACTACCACCAATCCAGGCAGATGGGACCTCGGTTTAACGTCTCATCCGAAAGACGGCACCTCAGAAATGCAGCACCCCTCTCATGCTGCATTACAGTGTCAGTACTGGGATATTAACCCAAGTGCCAGATGTGGGAACTGAACCCACAGCCCTCTGATCTCCCGGCCTCAGAGGCGAGTGTGCTACCTACTGAGCCACTGACACTGCAAATGATAGTCAAAAACTGCATTGGCATAGGGGGAGTAGAGGAGGCGGAGGGAACCGTGGAGGCGATTTGGGTCACCTTGATAACAAGGGGAGGCAAGAGAGTAAAAATAGGAGTGGTGTATAGACCCCCTGCCCTGGCGGAGGAGCTGGAGGACAGTCTGGTGGCAGATGTTGGGAGACACTGCAGACTGGGCAGAGAAGCGGTGGTGGTGTTGGGGACTTAAACATGCCAGGAACAGACTGGGAGACTATGACATCCTCTGTGACCAGGGAACAGAGGTTGTTGGATGTCTTTCAAGACGATTCCTAACTCAGCAGGTGAGGGAACCAACCAGGGAGGCGTGGGTACTGGATGTGGTCCTGGCAGACAGTGACCAGATTGGGGGCCTGGAGGTAAGGGACCCATTGGCGGGGAGTGACCATGCCACGGTCTGGTTCTGCCTGGACCTAGGAGGGGTAGAAGGCTGCACAAAGACGGAAGTAACTGACTTCAGGGGGGTGGATTTTAAGGAAATGGGAAGGATCCTTAAGGAGCATTTGGATGGGATTGGGTCAGACATGGACGCTGATAGTAGGTGGGAAATCATCAGGAGAGGGGTGCAGGATGCTACCAGCACCTGTGCAAGAGTAAGACGAAATGCGGTGGGGCCTAAACCCTGCTGGTGGACCAGGGAGGTCCAGGAGGTGGTGCGGGAAAGAAGGCAGCCTATAAGCAATTCAAGTGCTCAAGGAGGAAAGGATAGAGGGAGTACGAGCTGATGGCTAGAAGGGCCACTAGAGTGGTGAGGGCGGCTAAGGCAAGGAAGGAGCAGAACCTGGCCAGGAATTTAGGAGAGGAATAAGGGTTCTTTAGATACACTGGGGAAAACGAAGGGTGAAGGGGCAGATTAGCAGGATTAAATCAGGGAGAGATGGGCACAAGACCCGGAGGAGCAGGCTGAGGTACTAAATGAGTACTTCACCCAGTTTTCACCAAGGAAAATGGGGTGCTGCATCATACATGGGAGGAGACAGAGATACTGAGTGGGGGAACCCTACTGATCGGCGGGTCTGGGGACAGGGGAGGCATCACTGGCAGGTGGGGGAGGCTAAGCAGGAGAAGAGGTACCGGAAGTGAAATCACAGCAGAGAGAGTGAGGGAAGCCCTCAGCTCCTTTTAAGACAGAGAAAGCACCGGTCCGGATAAATTATATCCCAGAGTGCTGAAGAAACTTATGGATGTCCTGGCTGAAACTCCTGGCGGAACTTTTCACCATCTCTCTGAGGACAGGGTGGGTGCCCCAAGACTGGAAGGTGGCGATATAGTGCCTATCCACAAGGGGACTCAAGGAGGTGGTAGGGAACTACAGGCCTGTCAGCCTGACATCGGTGGTGGGCAAGGTGATGGAGGGCATTGTCAAGGAGAGGCTAGGGGGGACCTGGATAAGTCAGGGTGCCTGAACGATAGACAGCATGGATTCATCCCGGGAAATCGTCAGACAAACCTGGTGGAGTTCTATGACTGGGTGACTAGTGCCTTGGACCTGGGTAGACCAGTGGACGTCCTCTTTCTAGACTTCAGCAAGGCATTTGACTCTGTTCCTCACGTAGGCCTGTTGGATAAGCTGGGAGAAATGGGGGTGGGGAACCAGATGATCAGATGGATAGGCAATTGGCTCCAGGACTGGACCCAGAGGGTCGTAGTTGGTGGGATAGTCTCATCCCCAAGGAGGGTCATTAGTGGGGTCCCACAGGATCAGTCCTGGGCCCCTTCTGTTCAACGCCACGCTCTGACATAAGGACAGGAATCAGGAGTGAGATGAGTCTCTTTGGCGTTGACTCTAAAACTGGGGGTGGTGGTGGATAGGGAGGAGGGGAGGTGGCCCACAGGAGGACCTGGAGGCTCTGGAAAGATGGTCTAGAAAGTGGAAGCTGAGGTTCAATGCAGGAAATGCAAGGTACTCCACCTGGGGCCAGAAACCCAGGCCAAGTGTACACCCTAGGGGAAATGCTACAAGTCTCGATGGCTGAGAGGACCTGAGGGTGGTGGTGGATGTCAAGATGAACAACTCTGAGACTTGTAGGAGGGCAGCAGCCAAGGCCAACAGGATGCTGGGATGCATCGCTAGGGGATCACTTCCAGAAGGAGGGAAGTGATACTCCTCTGTATAACTGCTTGGTGAGGCCGCACCTTGAGTACTGCGTGCAGTTTTGAGAGCCACACTTAAAGAGGGACATTAACCTCCTGGAGAGGGTCCAGAGGAGGGCAACCAAAATGATTTGGGGCTTGGGGACAGGACTATGAGGAGAGGCTCAAGAGCTAAATATGTACACACTGGAAGACAGAAGGGACCGGGGGACATGATAGAGGTCTTCAGGTACATGAAGAGGGTAAATAGGGGAGGAACAGTGAGGGTGCTTCAAAGGAAGGAGAAGGGGGCCACTAGAGGGCATGGGTGGAAGCTGGAGGGGGAAGGTTCAGGGGAGAAAGGAGGAGGTGCTACTTCACTGAGAGGGTGGTGGAGCCATGGAATGCACTGCCTAGGGGCTGGTGGAGGCAGAGACAGTGGAGGGGTTCAAGAGGGGGTGGGACAGGTACAGGGGAAGGGTTCTGGAAGCAAAATCCAATGCAGCAAGAATATCCGGAACTGGGAAGGGAGAAGCCAGAGAAGGCGAGGGGGACAGCAAGGTCAGCACCCAGGGTGGAGGGCTGACCAAACGAGCAGAGACGAAAGACCGTTAGGCCTATTCTGCTGGCATTTTAGCATGTTAGTATGTTAGTATGTTAAAGCCCCAGGCCCAGATGGGTACATAGCAGAATACTATCAAGAATTTAAAGAGGTACTATCCCCATTATTGCTTCAAGTATGTAATGTAGCCCACCTTCCAGCAGAGACCCCGGATACCTGGACTCAGGCCATAATTTCTGTCATCCCGAAACAGGAGAAGGACACCACCTTATGTGGAAATTATCGTCCTATTTCACTGCTGAATGTGGATGTTAAGATCCTGGCAAGAATGATAGCCAATAGACTGCAGGGAGTAGTGGCCCAACTGATACACCCAGATCAAACCGGATTCATGCTGGGAAGACATCTCCATGACAATGTCAGGAGATTAATTACAATATTGAATAGCTTCCAGTCTGGTAGGAAGGGAGAGACTGGGCTGGTGGTTACACTTGATGCGGAAAAGGCGTTTGATCACCTAGAGTGGGGATATCTGGGGGAAGTCCTTCAGAAGTTTGGGTTGGGTCCAAGATTTCAGGCCTGGATAAAAGCACTCTATACTAACCCTTCGGCAAGAGTGAGGGTAAATGGACTTTTCTCCCTGCCATTCCAGATTAAAAGAGGCACTCGCCAGGGATGTCCCCTCTCACCTTTGCTATTTGCGCTTAGTATGGAACCACTGGCTGAGGCTTTCCGATCCCAGGGAAATATCTCAGGTATTGAGGTGGGTGGAATAGACAACCGCATATCCCTGTATGCTGATGACACCCTGCTGTACCTGTCTGACCCCTGTACCGCTCTGCCAGCAGCCATGGGCCTTTTGGGAGAATCTGGGACAATCTCAGGTTTCAAAGTTAATGAATCCAAATCTGAAATAATGTTAATGGGAGCTGAGGTTTCAACACGGGTGAAGTCTCTCACGAATTTAAAGTGGGGTTCTAAGGAGTTCAGATACCTGGGGATCTGGATACCGAGGGACTTGAGTAAATTATTCCAAAGTAACTATGGGATATTAATGAGGAAAATACGAGAAGACTGTGGGAGATGCGCAGCTCTGCCACTATCCATTATGGGCAGGGTGGAATTGGTAAGAATGAATATTCTCCCGAGGCTGCTTTTTCTGTTTGATGCACTCCCCCTGGTCCCTCCAAAAGAGTTCTGGCAAGAGGTCCAGAGAGTGATAAGTAAATTCATTTGGGCGGGGAAGAGGCCTAGACTCAGCTGGGCCCTTTTGAGGTTGCCTAAGGGAGAAGGAGGACTGGGGGTTCCTGATTTAAAGTTGTACTACAGAGCAGCCCAGATGCAATATTTGGCGATGTACACCTTTAAGGGTAAGAGGCAAAGCTGGATCGAAATGGAATTACAACTGTTAAAACCCCGAACACTCTCGGAAATTGTATTTAACAAAACACCCCCCAGACTAGTACAGGAATTAAAAACGCCCAGAACTAGGACTCTGATCTCCTTATGGATTGAGATGGTGAAGGAGTTGAAAATACAACCCTGGCTGGCAGGACAGGGCATAATACAGGAAAGTCTGGATTTTTTACCGGGAAGGGAAAACTCTTTGTTCAGACGTTGGGGGCTAGGACTGAAAGAATTCCCACAGCTTCTCACAGGGGGCATTATCAAAAGTTTTACCCAACTGCAGAGGGAGTTCGGTATCCCGGTCTCAGACTTTTATGGCTACCTGCAGATCAGGCACTATATGCAGGCCGTAGAGAAGGATGGCTTAGAGTTAAGAGCTGTTTGGTCCCTCCCGCTTCTAGATTTATCACAGGAGCTGCTTAAAGGATCAATACATCAGACACACCTAATTTCTACATTGTATACAGCGGGGGGATCTGGGACCCCGGAACACAGAGTCAGAGTACAAGCTAGTTGGGAGAGGGAACTGAAATGTGAGGATGAGAAACCCGGCTGGGAGGTGATATGGAGGATGGCAGGCAAAACCACGGCCTCCCCCTCTTGGATGGAGTTCAGATGGAAGGTTCTCACGAGATTTTTCAGAACCCCTACAACAATGAAACATTACGGACAAACTCAGTCAGATAAATGCTGGAGGGGGTGCGGACAGGTGGGTTCGCATGAGCATATCCTCTGGAGTTGCCCTACGGTCAAAAACTACTGGAGCCAGATGGCTCAAGGCATGGGACAGATCCTCCGGGCGGAAATTCCGGAGCATCCCTGCTACTCTTTGCTTGGGGAACCACCCCTTGGGGTGAAGGGTTCAGCAGCATATTTGTTTTAATCAGTGTCAGGCCCAAAAGGCAATCACGAGGCTGTGGCTAGAAAGGGTCCCTCCGGCCTTTGAACACTGGCTGGTAAACTATGACCAGATAAAATTAATGGAGAGGCTTACTGCTAATCTGACCTTGAAGACTGAGAGATATAAAGCCCGTTGGCTTCCCTTCTTTGAGTTCATGGCAGTAAGGGAAGGAGTGGACATCCTGGAAATGCTGGCTGGAGAGGCCCTGGACTAGGCATTGGCGGGCGGCCCTAGATATGGGGCATCCCCCCACTTCGGAGGGGAGGGTGATAGAGGAAGGCGCAACAGACCTACTATTAAGATGAGAAGTAATATTCACCATCTGTCTAGGGAGGGAGGAGGGGATGGGAATTAACCTGTTGAATATGTGTTGATTTAAAGGTAGTAATAAGAAGTTGGTAAATTGCAATTGGCATAGATAGGCAGAAGTCTAGAATACTGTTTTTGGTTTTTTTTTTAAACTGGACTTAAAGACCCAGTTTTACTAAATGACACTTCTTAAACAATACGGCTATCAGGTGATTATGCGAAATTACTGTAGGTGGTTCAAACTGCTTAACAACTGGTTATGCAAATGTTAATTTGATGTACTCAACTCTGCCTAGCCAATGTCTTGTATGAAGAATGGAATACACAGAAAATTTCTCAATAAAATACAATTTCAAAAAAAAAAAAAAAGAAGCAGTAGTATAGGATTTTTTGCCCATGGAATCCAATTTTTTTTGCTCTTTTTCTGGAGGTTGAGCAGACAGTGGCACATTAGCTTTGTTACAGGCTGCCGCCTGAACCACCCCTTTGTGGTCTAGATGTGTATAGAGAAAGTCAGCAGTCAGTTTACCAAGCTGGTATGTCCTCTCAATCTTTCTGTCCACCCCTGAAGCAGATGAAGAGGTTTCCAGAATTTTAAAAGTTGCTCTTTTTTAATGTATTATGTATGGGCAAAATCAATTTCTTTGAAGGAGTATGACCCATCATTTCTACATAGCCTTCCTCCGTCTCTTGTTTGGTGTTGTCTGGGAGGGGAAGTTCCAGGGTGCCCATCATTTGTTTAACAAAGGTAAAAGGGGAAGAAACTTCATCATTATCATCAGGTAAATCACCACCAGTGTGACCATCTGGGTCTAATGGGTCACCCTGTGGAAATTCTTCATCATCCTTTCCCCCCATAATAAAATCCCTGGGAGTACCCAGAGTCATGGAGAGAATTACCAGATTCCAAAGGAGCTGAGAAAATATTGCCCATAGATTGTAAAGTCTGATATACATGCCAAGCTTTAGCCAATTCATTTGCAGAGGGCATATCTTTGTCAACCACTGATGTCTCCCTATGCCTTTCAGGGGGAGGGGGAGGGGCAGTGGTGTGTTTATCTTTCTTTGTCTTTTTAGCAGGGACTGAATCAGAACCCTGCTCACTTTGTCTTTTAGAGGCATTGCTAGAATCTTTACTTTTATCAGATTTATTTTCATTAGGGTCCTTAGAGGACTTATCTATATTTTTGTGTTGACTTGAGGTACCCCCCTCAGCGCTTTTAGAGGAGGGGACGCAGACTGGGTGGCCATGCTAATATGAAGTAATACGCCTATATGTTCAATTAAAAGGAAGACTTGTTTTATATTTTTATTTTTTTTACAATAGTGCTAAGGAATGACAATAACACCCTCTACACCCCTTGCCAACAGAAGTCCACTGCACAACAAAGAGAGGTTTCCCTGAGAGATAATGCAGAGAAACCCTCTAGTTTACTGATAGAATACTTTGAATTATTTGAAAAAACAGAGAGAAAAGGAGGGTGCATGCGGGGAAAAAATACTGCAACAGCTTGATTTAAAACAGAAAAAAGTCACACAGCAGCTATGCTACCCTTGGCTATCATTGTACAAGGTATTATGTGCTTAAATCAAATAGTACACAGTAATATCTAGTAAGATATATAATTTTTCTCTTGCATCAAATGTAATGGCTACATTGAAGATTGTACACTTGTGATAATGTACTGCTTCTAACTTGAACTGAATAAAAGATGAAGTATAAAAAAAGGAAAAAAGTCACACAAATGCAGGAAAAATAACACTGTGCTAAAACTATTGAGGAAAATAAGAAAACCACTGCTTTAACACAGACGCGGTACAATTTTACTTCAGAAATGACGCAGAAGTGGGAAAAACAATAAAAAGTCAGTGGCTACGAGGAATCAAAACGCAACCATGGAAAAAATGTATAAAAATACAATAAATACCTTAAAAATGTAAAGGCACCACTCAGATGAAAAAAAAACCTCACAGGAAGGTATCTGAAGACAGAGTTGGGGCAGTGTTGCCAGGACACCGGAGAAAAAGTTCTGAGGTCCTTCAGGCTGACTGCAGGCAGCACTCCTCTCTCTCTCTCTCTTCTGACTGCCCAGTGTTCCTGCTCATTTACATTGACTCCTCCTCTCCAGGGCAGCTGAACCCAGCTGGCATATTGCACCTGTCAATACATGCTAAAGAACTCCTGGTGTGAGAAATATGTGTACTTTCGCAGAAAATGAAATAGTAACATACAGTAGCATAATAAAGAAAGGAATCAATTTCTAACAGTTTAGAGTAAAAATAGTAATAAGTTACACAATCATAATGAAAAATAACGATAGAGGGCAATAATTATGAGCAGGAGCAGGAACCTATCAAAAGCAGGAACGATTTCAGGGATTTTCAAAACAAGAGTGACTGGGAGCACTGTAAGGGGCAGAAAAGTTCCAGGTTGTTAGGGTGTGGTGCACAAAAGTCAACTGGCCAAGGTTTGCAGTGCACCTACATTTGCTAAGGAAACAGGGGATCTAGATATCTGCAGTCTGTCCACAAATCAATCAGTGTGGAATGTAACCAGTTAGAAGGTAGCCAGCATAGCCCTGTGTACAGTAGGCAGTGATGAGTCTGTGGGGGATGCCACATCCCACTTTTTAAGGTTTGCCTTGGTAGTATTATTATAGGCCAGCGGATTATAAGTCAGGCCAGGTTTCAGCACACCTTGGGCTATGGAGAGGCAGGCCTCAGGGAAGAGGCAATGCTTAAACCTGTATGCCATACCCAGTTTAGAACTAACTACCTTGCAAACTGTCAGGAATGTGAGGTGAGAAATCTGGTGACCGGGTCTTAAGTAACTCCTAGGTATTTTAAAGTAGTAACCTCCTCCTTTAGAGAGCTATTGGTGCAGGCAATAAAGAGGCTAGGGATCTGAGATGTAGCTCAGATTCAGAGCCAAACAGCATGGCCTTGGTTGTGTAGCAGTTTAGTACCAACTTGTTTTCTATTAGCCAGGTATGAATGAGGGAGAAATTGTTCGAGATGCTGGCGAGTCTCTGTCATGTCTGCTGCACTATGATATATGACCCGGTTGTCTTCACAAATAAATCTGTTATAATTCTTAGCCGCATCTAGCAGATTGTTGATAAACAGAGTGAAAAAGAGTGAGCCTACTGGATCATTGGGGAACCCTGACTGTTACATCACCCAAGCCTAACATCGTGGAATGTAGCATAACTTATTGTTTTCTCCTGTAAAAGTAGTCAGCAAACCAATAGTTTGCAGCACAGGAGACAAAGGCAGTTAGTATTGAACACAGAAGAAAATGGTCTACCAGGTTAAATGCCTTTGTAAGGTCAATGAATAAGGCACCAGTTAGAAGACCAGTATCAATGACTTGACTTATGTAATTAGTAAGCACTGTTAGGGTAGTTGAATTATGTATAAATCCCTACTGTGATTTTGGCCAATCAGCATGCAGAGCTACTGTACCTCTTATCTGTGTACAGTGTGCTCTCTTGCAGGAGCACTCTACTTCAACAACGGGGGGAGGCATAAAAAAATTAAAAGAAGTAAGAAACTTATTATAAACTTGCGTGATCAATAATAAATTAATTGGCCCTTCTATGGATGTCTCTTATGGTATAAAAGACTCCATTCCTGAGGTTTGTGCAGGCAAAGCTGCTCAGCTTTGCTTTACGGTCCTCTTGCCCAGACATCTGACTTAGAGTCTCTTATACTAGAAGAGCCATCCTGTGGAGGTCCTATTAACTTGTACTTTGGCCCTTCCTGAAACAATGCTGAGCATTTTTAATTTTTTATTTAAACATTTGGTAACCTGGAAAGGCACACTGAGCTGAGGCTTGTTTCCAGGTGCAAGCCAAGGACAAGGGTAACAGATTTTGTACAGGTAGAGCTAGAGCGTAACAGATTTTGTACAGGTAGAGCTAGACATATATACAGTACAATAGATACATAAAGGAACATTAAGAAAAAAAAACTTATCATATTAATCTTATTTCTTCCCAGTGATACTCAGGTAATCATAACTTTCTGCAGAGTCCCTTTAAGCCAGAACTGCCCAGAGAGGATAGAACACATGCAAATGATGGAACTCTTTGCATGTGACAACTATTCAAATGCTGCCTTGAACTAATTGCCTTACTTCTAAACCCCTCAGATTCCCTGAACGCTGGGAAAGGCAGGCCCCCAAGGACCATGAATACTGAATAACAATAATAATAATGATAATTAAGCCCATAAATCCCCAGATAAACCCTCCAGCTGGAGGGGAAGAACATAACATATACCCCAACAATTTCAGAATCACCTGAAAAAAGGGGGAAAACAACATGAACCTTGTTTGAAAAATTGGTGCCAGAAGTGGCATTTATACCCCTGAGAGCACAGTATTCAGGAGTGCAGAAGCTATAGGTTCTAGAAAGGGAGGCAGAGTGGGAAGTATGAATACCTGAGTATCACTGGGAAGAAACAAGACTACTATGGTAAGTCATTTTTCGTTCTAACCCTAGTAATACTCAGGTATTCCTAACTTTCTGCAGACTACGAAGCAGTACCTTTGGAGGTGGGCACAGAACCTTATTTTGGAAACAGACTTTGCAGGACTACTGTGCTGAACCTAGTATCACCCCTGGACAATATCCAGATTGTAGTGCTTTGTAAAAGTGTGTGCTGTTTTCCAGAAAACCTTCCATTTTGAAGCATAGGTTTTCTCAGTGGAAGGCTTCCTGTAACCTCTTAGAATGTCTAAAACACTTTCAGAAAGATGCAAGCCTGCATATTCTAGATCTTCAAGAGCTAAGCTTTGAGCTTGAGAGACCTGCGGTTCAGATACAGGAGCCTTCCCTGGTTGGAGGTTAACAGATTATGCCTCCGAGGGAGGTATATTGGCTCAGCTACAGACATGGAGAGCTGCAGTGCATACCATGGCTTCCTGGCCCAGTCTGGTACTATCAAGATCATTGATGCTGACTGAGACCTGAGCCTGAGCAACACCCTGTACACGAGAGGGAAGGAAGGAAAGCATACAGGTGTTTCTCTGACCAGTTCAGAGCTACTGCATCCAGTGGAAGGGTACCCTGATCTGGTGGTCTGCAACAGTATTGTGGCAGCTGGTTCTGGTGGGATGCGAACAAGTCTATCTCTGGGGTGCCCCACCTCCTGAAGATCACTTACACCACTTGCCTATTCAGGGTCCATTCATGATGGGCCCGGCTGATTTGACTCAGGGCATCTGCAAGGGTGTTGTCCTTCCCTGGCAGATGGATTGCCTGTAGGGAAACTCCCAAGGAGTACGCCAGGCTCCAAATTTTCATGGCTTCTGTGCAGAGAGGACTCGACCTGGTACCTCCCTGTTTGTTTATGTAGTACACTGCAGTGGTACTGTCTGTTCTGACCTGTTCCACCTTTCCTTGTACTAGTGATGTAAAGGCCTTTAGTGCCAGAAACACCGCCCCAAGCTCCAGCAGATGTATGTGCCGGAGTGACTCTACACTTGACCAAGTGACCTGAGTTATGTGGTCCCCCAAATGGGTGCCCTACCCCAGTAGAGATGCATCTGTTGTGAGAAAAACTGATGGAGACTCCTGCTAAAAGGGAACCCCTTCCCTTAGGTTGGATTCCTCTTTCCACCACTGAAGTGCCTGCAGCAAGGTTTCTGTTACTAAGATCAGCTTCTAGAGGGAATCTCTTCTTTGGCACCAGTGTGCCCTTAGGTGGAACTGGATGTCTCTCATTTGGAACCTGGAGCCCAGGACTGTGCCTGTGGCCGCAGTCATGTGGCCCAGGAGCTGTAGGAACTGCTTTGCAGTTTCTGACTTGTGCAAGCTGAACGAATTTGCAATTAACTGGATATTTCTTACCCTATCTAAAGGCAGGAAGGCCTTGCCCAGCAGGGTACTGATCTCTGCTCCTAGGAACTGCAGCACCTGGTGCAGGTAGAAGGATGGATTTCTTGTGGTTTGTCAAGAACCCCAGGGACTCCAGAAGCCCCTGGGTGATCTGAAGATACTGTCTGACTTGCTCTGGTGATTTTTCCGCCATCAGCCAGTCATTCAGATATGGTAACACCGTGACACCTTGCCTTTGAAGGTGTGCCACAACCACTGCCAGGCACTTTGCGAACACCCTTGGAGCTGAAGTGAGGCCGAATGGTAGGGTTGAAAACCGGTAGTGATCTGATGGGAGTCTGAACCTGAGGTACTTTCTGTGAGACTCCCTGGGGATGTGGAAATAGGCATCTTTTACGTTCAGTGATGCCAACCAGACTCCTTTTTTGGAGTGTTGGCAGAATCAGTGCCAATATTACCATTTTGAACTTTGGTTTTGTCAAATGCTTGTTTAGTGCCCTGAAGTCCAAGATAGGTCACCGCTCCCCATTTTTCTTTGTGGTAAGGAAATACCTTGAGTAGAATCACTTTCCTTTCTGCCGAGCTAGGACAGGTTCCACTGCCCTTGACAGTAACAGGTTCTGAACCTCTTCCTCCAGCAGCTTTTTTTCTGTGAGGGAGGATGGTCTGAACACTCTGGTTCTTAGAAGAGGAAGGGATCTGAAACTCAGAAACAGTCCCTGATTCACTACCCCCAGGACCCACTTGTCTGTGGTGATTTTTGCCAAGCCTAGAGGTAGTGAGACAGCCTGCTTCTGATAGGTATCGAGGAGGTGGCCTGTGAAGGCATGTCAGGGTGTTTGCTTAGCCTGAGGCTGAGGCTGGGTTTGAGATTCCGGCCTGGAACCCCTTCTGCCCCTACCTCTGAAGTACCCCTGCTGGGGATACTGTTGGTACTGGGGTGCAGCCATTGTCTGGAAAAAGGGCCTAGTGTGAAAGTACCCGCCCCTGCCTCTCCTTCCATAAGGTCTGGTGGATGGAGAGGCTTCCTCTTTAGCTGAGTTGCCTTTGAAGGTGGCTTTGTACTCATCCACCTTCTTCATATAAGCCACTGTTGACTCTCCAAAAAGGGAATTACCTCCAAAGGAAATCCAGAGCCTTTGTTGAGTGTCCTGGGTAAGATTTGTGGCTCTTGCCAGGCGAATCCTTCAACAGTACTGGATATCCACCTGGCTGCTGCATTATTGGTATCAGCAACCATTTGAAACGGATACTTGGCTGTCTCTAAGCCAAACCTGGCAGTTTCTGCGAGGTCATTAGACAAGGGTGATGAGGCTTTATTTGCCATAGTCAGTACAGTTTGTCATAAAGACTTCTGATACTGAGCCGCATAGGCTTGAAAGTTAGGCTGCCTGATGGCCAAGGAAGCTGACAAATAACCCTTCTTGATTTATTTATTTATTTATTTAGATTTTGTTTACCAGGTAAGCCTACTGAGACCAGAGGTCCCTTTTTCAGGGGTGACCCAGGGTCGCCCCTGATCATACTGTCAGTTTTTCTGGACTCCTTTTCTGGTGGGTGGGAAGCCAGGGGCACCTTAGCCTTGTCACAGGTTGCCACCTGCACCATCTCCTGGTGGTCAGGGTGGGAAAGAAAAAACTACTCACTGTAGTAATGTTGTTTCTTCTAATGGAGTATTGCTGTATTCTGACAATCTACAGTTAGCCTCAGCAGTTGAACTGCCCCAGAGAGGAAAGGGTTAACTCTATGCCAAAGCATAGAACACTGAGTTCGAGCTCAGTTTTCAAACCTCTGTCCCTGGTATATTTCATTGTAACCATTAGATTCCTACGAGCACTAATACTAACTAACTAGAGTAAGCAATTGTTTTTATTTTTGTTTTAAAAATCATAGGCAACAACAATTTGGAGTCCAAAAAGACTCAGGTCAAGAACCCCAAAAAGAAAACCTTATGTAGATAGTGATAACAAACTGAACAATATAATAAAACAGGAGAGCCCAAACTAACCAGAATGAGTTCAAAAGGTACACCTCTGTGGTGCAACACTGCACCTGCCAACCCACATCCCAAAACACAGAGGTTCTGAGAGGGGAGGCAGAGTGGGAGGTCAGAATACAGCAAGACTCTATTAGAAGAAACAACATTACTACGGTGAGTAATTCTTTTTTCAAACAACATGAAGTCTTGCTGTATTCTGACAATCTGCAGACTACCAAGCAGGACCTCCAAGGAGGAGGGGACTACAGAACCTACTTAGGGAAAAGGCTCTGCGGCACTGCAGTGCCAAACCTAGCATCACTCCTGGTTGAGTATCCAAACAGTAATGCTTGATGAATGTGTGAACAGTTTTCCAGGTGGATGCTTTACAGATTTCCAGCAGAAGAAGGTCTCTAGTTGCTGACAAAGAGGCAGCAGTACCCCTGGTCGAGTTGCCCTCAGGCCTGATGGAGGTTCTTTGCCCAACTTCGATTAACAGAACTGGATACAAAAAACAATCCATCTAGCTATAGTTCTTTTAGTGGCAGATTTGCCCTTGCCCTCCTCACAATAAGTGAGAAACAACTGAGAACAGCCACCCCTGTGGGCCTTAGTATAGTCCATATAATAGCGTAATGCCCTATTTACATCCAGACTGTGTAGCCATCGCTTACCTGACAAAGAATGATCAGTAAAAAACACAGGTAGAGACATGGACTAATTGAGGTGAAAATCTGAAACCATTTTGGGAAGCAATGTCCTCTTTGTCCTGAGGACCACCTTGTCCTAGTGAAAGGCAATAAAGTCAGGCTCTACAGATAGGGTCTGTAACTCACTGATTCTCCGGGCAGAAGTAATTTCCACCAGGAACAGTTTTCCAAGTCAAGTACTTCAGCTCAGCTGAAGACAAAGGTTTGAAAGGGGGCTGCATAAGCTGTGCAATACAGATATTCAGATCCCAGGCAGGGGTTGGCTCCCGAAAGGGAGGAATGAGATGAACCAGACCTTCAAAGAACTTACTGAACACAGGATGAGAAGCAAGGGGAGATACCTTCCCTGTGGAAAGAAAGGCAGAGACAGCTGCTAGGTGAACCTTAAGAGTGACAGGCCTGAGGCCTAGGCCATTCAAAAGGACCAAACAGTCCAAAAGAAAAAATTACTCACCTTAGTAATGTTGTTTCTTCTAATGGGGTCTTGCTATATTATGACATATGCAGTGAGTCCCAACCTTCGAACTGCTCCGAAGGTGAAAGAGTTAACTTTCCATGCCAGGCATGGAACGCAGAGCTCGAGCTCGGTTGAAACTCTATCTGTTGTTCTTCAAACTCAAACCGTCAGATCTTTACGAGCTAAACTCACTGAGGTCCTGTGCAGAAGCTGTAAACCTACACTAGCCAACTGGCTACTAAACATAAACACACATTTTTTGGTCCCGAAACAAAGACTCAAGTCAGGAGACCCAAAAAATAAAAACACAACACCAAGTCACCCCAAAGAAAAAGGGGGTGAAAATAACAAGGTGGGCATCTACTAAGTGCCAACACTGCACTGCCCACCCACATCCCAAAAACAGAGGTTCTGAGAGGGCAGGCTGGGGGAGTCATAATATAGCAAGACTACATTAGAAGAAACAACATTACTAAGGTGAGTAATTTTTTCTTCAAACAACATGAAGTCTTGCTATATTATGACATATGCAGACTACACAGCAGTACCTCCATGGAGGAGGGACAGAACCTACTTAGGAAATAGGCTCTGAAGCACAGCTGTGCCAAACCGAGCATCACTCCTAGCCTGGATGTCCAGGGAGTAATGCTTGGTAAAAGTGTGAACTGTTTTCCAGGTAGCTGCTTGACATATCTCTAGAACAGGGATGTCCCTGGCAGCAGCCAGGGAAGCAGCTGTACCTCTGTAGAGTGAGCCCTCAGGCCTGAGGGAGGAACCACCCAGCTTTTCATAACAGAACTGGATACAAGAGACAATCCACCTGGCAATGGATCTTTTAGTGGTAGGTTTCCCTACCAACATCACCATAAGTGAGGAACAGTTGGAGGGAGTCAAACCTGTGACCCTTGGTACGCTCTATGTAGCAACTAAGGGCTCTCTTCACATCTAAGCTATGCAGCCTCCTCTCACCAGAGGAGGAATGGTCAGTGAAGTACACTGGAGGAATGGTCAGTGAAGTACACTGGAAGAGATATAGATTGATTAAGGTGGAAATCTGAAACCACCTTAGGCAGGAACTTCCTGTTAGTCCTGAGGACCACCTTATCTCTATGAAAGGAGATAAAATCAGGTTCCACTGACAAAACTTGTAATTCACTTATGCGTCTGGCAGAAGTGATGGCTACCAGAAACACAGTCTTCCAAGTCAAGAACTTCAGCTCTGCTGAAGACAAAGGCTCAAAGTGGGGTTGCATAAGCTGAGCAATGCAAACGTTAAGATCCCAGGCAGGGGCAGGGGCAGGGTCCCTGAATGGAGGGTTGGTGTGAAGCAATTCCTTAAAAAACTTGGAGAATACAGGATGAGCTGAAAGAGAAGAGGGTTTACCTGCTGAAATAAAAGCAGACACAACTGCCAAATGTACTTTTAGGGTAGCTGGTCTCAGACTCAAGGCATTTAAATGGACCATGTAATCCAGGACTGTGGGTAAATCAGCAGATTCTGGGGAAATATGCTTCCCAGAGCACCACATGGAAAACCGCTTCCATTTGGAATTATAGGTAGCCCTGGTGGAAGGCTTTCTAGAAGCCTTCAGGATATCCATTACACCTTGGGAGAGGTGTAAATCAGCAAACTCTAACTCTTCAAGAGCCAGGCCTTGAGATTGAGAGATTTGAGGTTCGGGTACCAAATCCTCCCCTGAGCACAGGTTAACAGATTGTGATTCTTGGGAAGAAACAGGGGAAGATGGACTGCTAAGGACAGTAGGAGTGGATACCAGGGTTGTCTGGCCCAATCTGGGGTAATCAGGATCATCTTGCAGGATTGAGATCTGATTTTGACTAACGCTTTGAACAGGAGAGGGAAGGGGGGGAAGCATAGAGAAACTTCCCTTCCCAATTGAGGACTAAGGCATCCAGAGGGACTGAGCCCAACACTGGGGGCCTGCAGCAAAAAAGGGGAAGTTGGTGATTGTCTGGGGCTGCAAAAAGATCTATCTGCAGGGTGCCCCATCTGGCAAATATCACCTCCAGGACCAGGGGGTCCAGTGACCATTCGTGATGGCCCTGGGAAATCCTGCCCTGTACAACTTTGTTCTGAACAGATTTGGAAAAAACTTGCAGTGCTGGAAAAACTGCTCTGAGTTCCAACAGGTTGATGTGGAGCAGAGATTCCTGAGGGGACCACAATCCCTGGGTAGTGAGGTTGCCCATGTGAGCTCCCCACCCCAAGAGGGATGCATCTGTAGTAAGGATTAAGGAGTGAGACTGAGTGACAAAGGGAACCCCTTGTCTCAGATTGCTCTGATCCTGCCACCACTGTAGGGCCTGGACTAGGGTCGGTCACTGGGATCAATTTGGTTAGGGTCTTCCCTTTGAGACCAAAAGGCTCTCAAATGGAACTGGATGTCCCTCATCTGAAATCTTGCTCCCTGCACCACTGCTGCAGAAGCAGCCATGTGCCCCAGGAGCTGTAGAAAATACCTTGCTGGTCGAGAGACCTGCAGGGTGAAGGAGGAGGCCAGAGAGACCAGGGTCCTTGCCCTGTCCAAAGGAAGGAAGGCTCTGGCTTCCTCTATGTTCAGCTCTGCGCCTATGAATGTGAGGTGCTGGACAGGTTCTAGAACTGACTTTGAAAGATTCAGAAGAAAACCTAGAGAGGTGAGCAGTTGCTGAGTTACCTGTAAATGTAACTTGACTTGGTCTGGAGACTGGCCTACTATGAGCCAGTCGTCCAGGTAAGGGAAGATGGCAATGTTTTGCCTTCTTAGGGCAGCAACTGCTACTGCCAGGCATTTTGTGAATACCCTTGGAGCAGAGGTGAGGCCAAAGGGCATTGCTCTGAACTGGTAATGTCCTGAGGGCAGCTCGAACCTGAGGTACTTTCGATGGGAGCTTCTGATGAGATTATGGAAGTAGGCATCCTTGAGGTCCAGGGATGCTAGCCAGTCCCCTGGCCTTAGAGAGTGTAGAATAATTCCCAGAGTCACCATTTTGAATTTTGGTTTTAAAAGGTGCTTGTTTAAATACCTGAGATCCAGGATGGGCCGCCATTCTCCTGTCTTTTAGGGTAAGGAAGTACCTGGAGTACAACAACCCTTTGCCCTGGTGTAGGGGTGGAACCCTTTCCACAGCTCTGAGAGCCAGGAAGGAAGAGACCTCTGCCTCTAGGGCAAGTGCCTCTGATGGATTTGCAGGTGGAAAGGATCTGGTTCTCATCTTTGGAATTTTTTTGAAGCTGAGAACCAGTCCCTGGCTTACTAACTCCAGGACCCACTTCTCTGATGTTAGAGACTTCCAGTCCTGGACAAAGTAAGCCAGCCTGCCCCCACTGTAGCTGAGAATCGGCCCTGGCAACCCATCAGGGTGCCTGTTTGGCAGGGCTTTGGGCTGAGGGGTGAAGCAGGCCTGCTTGTACCCCCTGCTTGCCTCTCCCTCTAAAGAACCCCTCTGGGCATAGGGCAGAAGAGGAGGCCTGACTTGGTAAAAGGCCTATGAAAAGGCCTGCCCCTGCCCCTGAAAGCTGCCTTTGAGGAGTGGCCTGCCTTCCTTGGCTCTGCACTCTATAGGTGGTCCTATACTCATCCATTTTCTTCATGTAATTTCTGTCTGCTCCCCAAACAGAGAATTACCCACAACAGGAAAATCCATGGCCTTAGTCTGAGTATCCTGTGACAGGCTAGTACATCTGAGCAAGCCATTCTGCAAAGTGCCACAGATGTAGCCATGACTCTTGATGACACATCATTAGAGTCCACTGCAGCATGGAATTGCACCTTGGATGCCTCAATACCATCAGCAGCCACCTGCTCCAGCTCCTTGGCAAGCTGGCCAGGGACCTGTTTTGCTAGAGCCGTAACAGTATCCCATCTGGATTTCTGATATCTAGCAACATAAGCCATATAATTTGCCTGTCTGAGTCCCAAGGATGCTGTCATGTACTGTTTCTTTGCCATGGCATCAATCCTCCTGGAGTCCTTGTCCGGGGGGTGTAAAGCCAAGGGAATATTTGCCTTGTCACAGGCTATAGCCTGCACTACCCCAACATGGCTGCATTGTTGTGTAAGGAACTCCGTATCAGAGCCTGACAATGTGTACCTTTTGTCCATTCTCTTATCAACAGGAGGTATAGTGTGAGGAGCTTTTAGAATTTTAACTGTTTCCTAAAAGATTTATGCAAAGGAATATACAGCCTCCTTGACTCTGGAATATCCATCATTTCCACATAGTCAGGCTCCTCTTGATCATCCACAGCCTCCTCCATAGGGAGCTGGGGAGTTTCAGCCACTTTCTTATAAAACATAAAATGAGAAGGGGACTCAGAAAGCCTAGGAGGAGACACTGATGAAGGTCTGTCTGGGGAGATGTCCGGGTCAATGGGCACATCCAGACTTTCATATCCACATTCACTCTCCTTATACTCCTCTTCTCCCTCCTCTGGTTCATAATATTCCTCTACATCACACTCTTGAACCGGTGGAACTGGCCAAACCAGACGCTTACCTGATGGTGCCGGTTCGGTCAGAACCGGGGAAAGCAACTGGACAATTTTAATCGCTTTGGCTATTTCTTCAGCGGTTGGAGAGGAAAGTTTTGGCTCCACACCAGCTGATTTCCTAGTCCTTTTTGCTGGAACCGACTCATCGGAATCGGATCTTCTTTTGCCCGAGGAAGTCGTGCCCTGGTCAGAGGGCACTCCCTCCGTTTTGGTTGGAACCGAACCGGGCTGGCCATCTGGTTCAGCAGACTTTTTGGCCTCCCTTTCCCTGAGCCTGCCAACTCTCTTTTCTAGGGTAGCTGTAGGAAAATTTTTACAAATCTGGCAGTCTGCATTGAGGCGGTCAAACCCCAGACAATAAACACAGGTGGTGTGGGGGTCAGCCTTGGCAAAGACCTCCCCACACACACTGCAGTGTTGAAACCCAGTGGCCCGGTTTTTCTTTGGGTTCTCAGACATAGTGCCAGTCCTAACCAAACTTACCCATTTATGGCAATCCGCCAGGTAAGACCCTCTTATCGGTTCCCAACCGTGTCACGGGTCGTGGAAAAAAACGTAATAAAATCCGGTTTTTTTTAGAACCGATAAGAACCGGTAACCACACTCTAAATGACAGATAAATATATTTTAAACAACTTGATCGGTTCAAACCGAACCGATAAACCGTTTACAAGTTTCAAACAGAATAGAAATCAATGTAAAACCTATCTAGTACTCACAATACCACAGACAGAGTCTGAACCAACCGGTTGCGGTTTAATTTCAGTCGAAACCTGAGAAAAACAATACTTTAACCAACAAAATGAACCGAGCAGAAGGATAAATCTCCGGAGCGACTGTTCAGTGAGGCGGAGTAAAGAATCTGACGGTTTGAGTTTGAAGAACAACAGACAGAGTGTCAACCGAGTTCGAGCTCTGCGTTCCATGCCTGGCATGGAAAGTTAACTCTTTCACCTCCGGAGCAGCTCGAAGGTTGGGACTCACTGCATATGTCATAATATAGCAAGACTTCATGTTGTTTGAACAGTGGGAATACCAGCAGAATCGGGCTGTAAATTTTTCTGAGAGCAGCAGATGCTGAATATTTTCCATTTGGAGTCATAATTTTTTCTTGTAGAAGGTTAATGAGAAACCTTTAAAATGTCCAAAACCCCTTGTGAGAGATGCAATCCTGCATACCCTAGCTCTTCAAGAGCCATGCTTTGAGTCTGAGAGACTGAGTACCAAATTCTGCCCTGGGAAGATGACAGGAGGTCGTGCCTCCTGGGAAGACAGTGAGAAACTGTCACTGCCAAGGACAGCAGCAGAGGGTACCAGGGTTGCCTGGCCCAATCCAGAGCCACTAGTATCACTGTGCAGGGCTGAGACCTGATCTTTATCAGTACTCTGAAAATCAGAGGAAAGGGAGGAAAAGCATATAGAAACCTGTTTGTCCAATCAACAGGGGAGCATCCTGAGGAACAGACCCCAAGATTGGTGGTCTGCAACAGAAGAGAGGGAGCTGATGGTTGTCTGGGGCTGTAAAGAGATCTATCTCTGAAGTGCCCCATCTCTTGAAAATGATCTCAAGAACCTGGTAATTCAGAGCCCACTTGTGGTGACCCTGAGAGATACTGCTGAGGGCATCTGCCAGTACATTGTCCTTACCTGGCAGATGCACTGTTACCAGAGAGGCCAGAAGGGAGTGTGCCAACCACCATACCTTCATGGCTTCTGTGCACAAAGCTGTGGACCAAATGCCCCCCTGCTTGTTTATGTACCACATGGTAGTGGTGTTGTCTGTCCTGATCTGCACCACTTTCCCTTGAACTGATTCTGAGAATGCTTGAAGTGCTAGGAATACAGACCTGAGTTCCAGAAGGTTGATGTGGAGAAGAGACTCCTGCTGAGACCAAGTACCCTGCGCAGTGAAGTTCCCCAAATGAGCTCCCCACCCCAGAAGGGATGCATCTGTTGTGAGAACAGCTGAAGCTGCCTGGTGAAGAAAGGGAACTCCCTGCCTGAGGTTGTCCTTGTCCAGTCACCACTGGAGAGCCTGGACAAGAGACTGAGTCACTAGGGTCAATTTGGTAAATGGGTCTCTTTTTTGAGACCAGTAGGACCTGAGGTAAAACTGGATGTCCCTCATTTGGAACCTGGCTCCCTGTACTACTGCAGTTGAGGCTGCCATGTGGCCTAGACGTTGAAGAAAGTGCCTCGCTGGCTGAGACACACAAGGTTTGAAAGAGGCTGCCAGATCTGTGAGAGCCTGCACCCTTGAGAGGGGAAGAAAGGCCTTTGCCTGAATGGTATCCAGCTCGACCCCTATGAAGGTGAGAAGCTGGACCGGTTCCAGTACTAACTTGGAAAGATCGAGGAGAAACCCTAGAGAACCTAGAAGCCTCGGGTAACAGCCAGAGCTGACCTGACTTGGTCTGAGGACTGGCCTACAATGAGCCAGTTGTCCAGATAGGGAAATACGGAAATGCCCTGCCTTCTGAGAAAGGCCACAACCACTGCTAGGCATTTTATAAAAACTCTGGGAGCAGATGTCAGGCCAAAGGGCATTGCTCTGAATTGGTAATGACCTGAGGGTAACTCAAACCTGATGTACTTGCTGTGGGAATACCTGATAGGGATGTGGAAATAGGCATGCTTGAGATTCAGATAGACTAGCCAATCTCCTGGTCTCAGAGAGAGAAGAATGATTCCTAGAGTCACCATCTTGAACTTTGGCTTTAAGAAATGTTTGTTCAGATATCTTAGGTCTAGGATGGGTCGCCACTCCCCAGTCTTTTTTGAGGTAAGGAAGTACCTTGAGTACAATCCTTTCCCTCTGTGCAATAGAGGCACCTGCTCCACTGCTTTTAGGAGCAACAAGGAAGAAACCTCCATCTCTAGAGCAGCTGTTTCCAGAGGTGTGGAAGGCTTGAAGAACTTTGCTCTTACTTTGGGGAATCTTTTGAAGCTGAGAGCAAGTCCTTGGCTTACCACTTCCAGGACCCATTTGTCTCAAGTGACAGATCTCCACTCCTGGAAAAAGTAAGCCAGCCTTCCCCTCACCAGAACAAAGGAGCAACCCGCTATGACACATCAGGGTGTCTGCTTGGCGGGAGTCTTAGCTTGAGAGGTGGATGCAGCCCTGCTCATCCCCCTTCTACCTCTCCCTCTGAAGAAGCCCCTCTGCTGAAAAGCAGAAGAAGCATGAGCCTGGTAAAAAGGCATGTGAAAAGGTCTGCTCCTGCCAGCCCTAGACTGCTGCTTTTGAGGAGTGACATGCCTTTCCTTGGCCACTGCACTCCGATATGTGGTCCTATGCTCATCCATTTTCTTCATATACTCCTCTGTTTGCTCCCCAAATAGAGAGTTCTGTGTGACATGAAAATCCATGGCCTTAGCCTGGGTGTCCTGTGATAGGCTAGTACATCTGAGCCAGGCGAACCTCCTTAGGGAGACAGATGTAGCCATGATCCTTGAAGACACATCAATCGAGTCCACAGCAGCATGGAACTGAACTTTGGGTGCCTGAATGCCATCTGCAGCTACCTGCTCCAACATCTTGGCTAGCTGGGATGGGGAATTCTTAGCTAGCTCCAGAATTATATCCCACCTTGACTTCTGGTACCTAGCCACACAGGCCATATAAGAGGCCTGCTTGAGTACCAAGGATACCAAATACTATTTATTAGCCATGGCATCCACCTTCCTGGAATCCTTATCTGGGGGGGGGGCGAAGCCAAGGGTATATTAGCCTTGTTACAGGCAGCAGCCTGCGCCACCCCAACATGGCTGCAGTGCTTATAGGAATTCTGTCCCAAGGTCTGACAGCATATACCTCCTGTCCATCTTTTTATCCACAGGAAGTATAGAAATGGGATCTATTGAATGTTTTGAGTCTGTTTCCCCAAGGATTTATGGAGGGGAATAGACAGTCTCTTTGACTCTGGGACATCCTTCATCTCCACAAAGTGAGGCTCCTCTTCCTCTTCAGAAGCTTGGCACAGCTGGGAGCCGAAGGGTTTCTACCACCTTTTTGTAGAACAAAACGTGGGAGGGGGATTGAGAAAATCTGGGAGGAGAAACATTGGTAGGCCTGTCTGGGGAGATGTCAGACTCTACTGGCTCATCTAGGCCTCCAAAATCATCATCATCACCTTCTCCTTCATATTGTGGATCTCCTCCCCATTCAACATCATAATAAGCCTCTGGATCATAATCCGATAGGGCTGGAACCGACTGAACCAACCGTCGTCCAGAAGGTGCCGGCTCGGCTGGAATAAGGCAAAGCGATTGAACTATATTAATCGCCTTTGCAATTTCTTCAGCAGTCGAGATCTGTGGGTTCGGATTCGAACCAATCAACTTTGTCTTACGTTTTGCAGGAACCGATCCCTCCGAATCGGATTTTTTTTTGCCCGAGGAGGTATCACCCGTTTCAGCAGGCACCTCCTCAGGTTCGGTCGGAACCAAACCGGGCTGGCCAACTGGGTTAGTGGATTTGTCGGACGCTCTTTCCTTAAGCCTGGCTTTCAGGAAATTCTCACAAATTTGGCAGTCTGTTTTAAGGTGGTCAAACCCCAAACAATATACACAGATGAGGTGAGGGTCAGTCTTAGCAAAGGCCTTCCCACACTCCGTGCAGTGTTGAAAACCCAGTAGGATCAGTTTTCTTTTTGGGCTTCTCAGACATTGCCACAGAAACAAAGTTACCCTGAAAAGTGTCCAAGCCAGGCAACTACAAAATCTTTCGGTCACCAACCGGTTCAATGGCTGTGGAAAAAAAACGGAATAAGACTTCGTCTTTTTTTTAGACCAAAAGATACTGGATACCAGCAAGAAAACAGAAATAAAAGAATTTAGAAATTAAGTTGGTTCCCAATCGGACCGACTGGAAAGGAACCAAGAAAGAGAAAAACAATTTCTTTCACAATCCACCAAATCATTATCTACTACTAAACACTATCTGTACTGTGGATAGAGATCCGATGACCGAAAAGAAAAAATTACTCACCTTAGTAATGTTGTTTCTTCTAATGGAGTCTTGCTATATTATGACAATTGCAGTTTGTCCCACCATTAGAACTGCTCCGGAGGTGAAAGGGTTAACTACCATTCTAAGAATGGAGTTTAGAGCTCGAGCTCGGTTAGAGAAGCTCTGTCTGGATAATTTCAAACTGAAACTGTCAGATCTTTACGAGCAAAAACTCACTAAGGTTCTGTGCGGAAGCTGTAACCTACACTAGCCAACTGGCTACCTAAATGTTAACACATATTCCTGGTCCCAACACAAAGACTCAAGTCAGGGAACCAAAAAATAATAAAATAAGGTAGAATAAAACACCACACCCCAAAACCCCAAAAGGGTGAAAACATATAATGGGCATAACCGGTGCCTATACTGGACTGCCCACCCATACCCAAGTAGAAGTTCTGAGAGGGGAAGGTTGGGAATAATATAGCAAGACTCCATTAGAAGAAACAACATTACTAAGGTGAGTAATTTTTCTTCAAACAACATGAAGTCTGCTATATTATGACAACTGCAGAATACACAGCAGTACCTCCATGGAGGAGGGACAGAACCTACTTAGGGAATAGGCTCTGAAGCACGGCTGTGCTAAATCTAGCATCCCTCCTGGCCTGGATATCCAAGGAGTAATGCTTGGTGAAAGTGTGTACCGTTTTCCAGGTAGCTGCTTGACATATCTCTAAAATAGGGATGTCTCTGGTAGCAGCTGTACCTCTGGTAGAGTGAGCCCTCAGGCCTGAAGGGGGAACCCTTCCCAATTTTTGATAACAAAATTGGATACAAGAGACAATCCACCTGGTAATGGATCTCTTAGTGGCAGGTTTACCTTTTCCAACCTAACCAAAAGTGAGAAAAAGTTGAAGGGATTCGAACCTATGACCCTTGGTACACTCTATATAGTAACTAAGGGCCCTCTTAACATCTAAACTGTGCAACCTCCTCTCACCAGAGGAGGAATGGTCAGTAAAGAACACCGGAATGGAGATAGATTGGTTAAGATGGAAGTCTGAAACCACCTTAGGCAAAAACTTCCTGTTAGTCCTAAGGACTACTTTATCCCTGTGAAAGGAAATAAAGTCAGTCTCCACTGACAAGGCTTGTAACTCACTTATGCGCCAGGCAGAAGTGATGGCTACTATAAAAACAGTTTTCCAAGTCAAATACTTGAGCTCTGCAGAAGACAGAGGCTCAAAGGGGGGTTGCATCAACTGAGCAACGCAAACATTAAGATCCCAGGCAGGGGCAGGGTCCCTGAAAGGTGGATTAGTATGAAGTAATCCCTTGAAAAACTTGGAAAAAACAGGGTGAGTGGAAAGAGAAGAGGGCTTTCCTGCTGAAATAAAAGCAGAGACAGCTGCCAAATGAACTTTCAGGGTAGCTGGTCTCAGGCCCAAAGAATTAAGATGGACCATATAGTCCAGAACAACGGGCAAATCAGCAGATTCCGGGGAAATATGCTTCCCCGAGCACCAGATGGAAAACCTTTTCCATTCAGAATTATAAGTGGCCCTAGTGGAAGGCTTCCTGGAAGCCTTCAGGATGTCGAGAACACCTTGAGAAAGGTGTAGGTCAGCAAACTCTAACTCCTCAAGAGCCAGGCCTTGAGGTTGAGGGATTTGAGATTCGGATACCAAACCCTCCCCTGGGCACAAGATAACAGATTGTGTCTCCTGGGGAGGCACAGGGAAGATGGACTGTTAAGACAGAAGGAGTGGGTACCAGGGCTGCCTGGCCTAATCTGGAGCAATCAGAATCATCCTGCAAGGCTGGGATCTGATTTTGACTAGCACCTTGAATAGGAGAGGGAAGGGAGGAAAAGCATATAGAAACTTCCCTTCCCAATCTAGGAGAAAGGCATCCAGAGAGACTGAGCCCATCACTGGGGGCCTGCAACAAAACAGTGGAAGTTGGTGATTGTCTGGGGCTGCGAAAAGATCTATCTGAGGGGTGCCCCATCTGGCAAAAACTATCCCCAGTACTTGGGGATCCAGTGACCATTCGTGATGGCCCTGGGAAATCCTGCTGAGAGCATCTGCCAGGACATTGTCCTTTCCTGGGAGGTGAACTGCTATGAGGGAAGTGTTCAGGGAATAAGCCAGAGACCATAACTTCATTGCTTCGGTGCACAAGGCCAAAGACCGAGTACCTCCTTGTTTGCTGATGTACCACATTGTGGTGGTGTTGTCTGTTCTGACTTGTACCTCTTTGTTCTGAACAGATGCAGAAAACACTTAAAGTGCTAGAAAGACAGCTCTGAGTTCCAGCAAATTGATGTGGAGCAGAGATTCCTTGAGGGACCACACTCCTGAGTGGAGAGGTCGCCATGTGAGCTCCCCATCCCAGAAGGGATGCATCCATAGTGAGGGTCAAGGAATGCGACAGAGGGATGAAGGGGACCCCAGTCTTAATTGCTCTGATCCTGCCACCACTGAAGGGCCTGGATCAGGGTTCGAGTCACTGGGACCAACTTGGAAAGGGATCCTTTCTTTGAGACCAAAAGGCTCTCAGGTGAAACTGAATGTCCCTCATCTGAAATCTTGCTCCTTGCATACAGCTGTGGAAGCAGCCATGTGCCCTAGGAGCTGTAAGAAGTGCCTTGCTGGTCGAGAGACCTGAAGAGTGAAGGAGGAGGCCAGGGCCACCAGGTTCCTTACCCTCTAAGGGTAGGAAGGCTCTGGCCTGCTTTGTGTCCACCCTGCACCTATGAAGGTGAGTACCTGAACAGGTTCCAGAACTGACTTTGGAAGATTGAGCAAGAAGCCCAGAGAGGTGAGCAGCTGCTGGGTAACTTGCAGGTGTGATTTGACCTGTTCTGGAGACTGGCCTACAATGAGCCAGTCGTCTAGATAGGGAAAAACAGCAATCCTTTGCCTTCTTAAATGAGCAACTGCTACTGCCAGACATTTTGTGAATACCCTTGGGCAGAGGAGAGGCCGAAGGGCATTGCTCTGAACTGGTAGTGACCTGAGGGCAGTTCGAATCTGAGGTACTTTCGGTGGGAGCTTCTGATTAGAACATGGAAATAGGCATCCTTGAGGTCCAGGGAAGCTAGCCAGTCCCCTGGCCTTAGAGAAGGTAAAATCATTGCCAGAGTCACCATTTTGAACTTTGGTTTCAAAGGTGCTTGTTCAGATATCTTAGGTCTAAAATGGGCGCCATTCTCCTGTCTTTTGGGGTAAGGAAATATCTGGAGTACAGACCCTTGCCCTGGTGTAGGGGAAACCCTTTCACAGCTCTGAGAGCTAGGAGGGTTGAGACTTCTGTTTCTAAGGTAAAATCTCTAGAGGTTTGCAGGTAGGAAAAAATCTGGCTCTCATCTTTGGAAATGTTTTGAAGCTGAGAATAGACCCTGGCTTACTACTTCCAGGACCCATTTGTCTGATGTTAGAGACTCCCAGTCCTGGGCAGTAAGCCAGCCTGCCCCTACAGGTAGTGGAGAATGGCCCTGGGCACCCCATCAGGGTGCCTGTTTGGCAGGGGCTTTAGTCTGAGGGGTGGGAGCAGACCTACTTGCACCCCGTCTGCCTCTGCCTCTGAAGAACCCCCTCTGAGCATAAGCAGAAGAAGCCTGGGTTTGGTAAAAAGGCCTGTGAAAGGGCCTACCTCTACCCCTGGGGGTCTGCTTCTGAGGAGTGGCTTGCCGCTCCTTGGCTTGTGCACTCCTATAAGTTGTTCTGTATTCATCCATTTTCTTCATGTAATTCTCTGTTTGCTCCCCAAACAGAGAATTCCCCACCACAGGAAAATCCATAGCCTTAGACTGGGTATCCTGTGACAAGTTAGTACACCTGAGCCAAGCTAACCTGCGAAAGGCCACAGATGTAGCCATGACTCTAGAGGATACATCATTAGAATCCACAGCAGCATGGAATTGCACCTGAAGCCCTCAATACCATCAGAAGCCACCTGCTTGCTCCTTGGCAAGCTGGCCAGGGGCCTGTTTAGCCAAAGCCATGACAGTGTCCCATCTAGATTTTTGGTATCTTGCCACATAAGCCATGTAATTTGCTTGTCTGAGTCCCAAGGACGCTGCCATGTATTGTTTTTTAGCCATGGCATCAATCTTCCTGGAGTCCTTGTCAGGAGGATGTGAAGCCAGGGGAATGTTAGCTTTATCACAGGCTGCAGCCTGAACTACCCCAACATGACTGCACTGCTGTGAAAGAAAGTCTGTATCAGGACCTAACAAAGTGTACCTCCTGTCCATCTTTTTGTCAACAGGAGGCACAGAATTAGGGGCTTTTAGAATTTTTATTGTTTGCTTCCTAAAAGACTTATGTAAGGGGATAGATAATCTCCTAGAATCTGGGATATCCATCATTTCCACAAAATCAGTTTCCTCTTGCTCATCCACAGCTTCCTCTAATGGGAGCTGGAGGGTTTCAGCAACCTTTTTATAAAACAAAAAATGAGAAAGGGACTCAGAAAGCATAGGGGGAGATTCTAAAGGTCTGTCTGGGGAGATGTCCGGTTCAATGGGCACATCCAGACTCTCAAAGTCACATTCACACTGTTCATAATCCTCCTCCCCCTCCTCTGGTTCATAAAAATCTCCAATATCATATTCTTGAACTGGTGGAACCGACCGAACCGACCTCCTACCAGACAGTGGCGGTTCGGACGGAACCGGAGAAAGTGACTGTACAATTTGTATAGCTTTTGCTATTTCTGCAGCAGTTGGAGAAGGAATTTTGGACTCCATACCTGCTGATTTTTTAGTTTTCTTTGCTGGAACTGGCTCCTCAGAGCCAGCTTTACGTTTGCCCGAGGAAGTCTCGCCCTGGTCAGAGGGCACTCCCTCTGGTCCATTGGGTGCTGGACCGGGCTGGCCATCCGGGTCAGCGGACTTTTTGGCCTCTCGTTCCCTGAGCCTGCCCACTCTCTTATCCAGGGTGGCTGCAGGGAAATTCTTACAAATCTGGCAGTCTGAAGTGAGGTGGTCAAACCCCAGACAATAAACACATGTAGTGTGTGGGTCAGCCTTGGCAAAGGCTTCCCCACAGACACTACAGTGTTGAAACCCAGTGGGCCCGGTTTTTCTTTTGGGTTTCTCAGGACATGATGCCAGCCTAACTTAACAAACTTTGCCCTTTTAACGGCAGTACCAGGCAAGACACCCTTTATCGTTCCCCAACTCGATTATTGGTCAAGTGGAAAAACCGTAATGAAACTGCTTTTTAGAACCGATAAGAACCGAACCGCACTCTAAAGCTTTAAAATGCTTAAACTTTAAAGTTTTAATTAACCTGATCGGTTCGAACTGAACCATAAACATTACAAGTTCCACACAGAAATAAGAACCTGTCTAGTACTTACAATACCACAGACAGAGCTTGAACCGATCGGTTTGCGTTTAAAAATAATAATACTCACGGTTGAATTTAACCGAGAAAATACTGTTTAAACTGAGAAATGAACCGAGCAGTAGGAGAAATCTCCGGAGCGACTGTTCAGTGAGGCGGAGTAAAGAATCTGACAGTTTCAGTTTGAAATTATCCAGACAGAGCTTCTCTAACCGAGCTCGCGCTCTAAACTCCATTCTTAGAATGGTAGTTAACCCTTTCACCTCCGGAGCAGTTCTAATGGTGGGACAAACTGCAATTGTCATAATATAGCAAGACTTCATGTTGTTTGAAAGAAATAAATCATTTAAGTTTTACCGAACTAATTACTATACCGAACCGAAGCAGCAAGGAGAAACTCTCTGGAGCGTCTTCACAGTAGGGCACAGTAAAGAATCTGGCAGTTACACTGGAAATTACCTGGGACAGAGATTTGAAAACCGAGCTTAAGCTCAACGTTCTATGCTTTGGCATAGAGTTAACGCTTTCCTCTCCAGGACAGTTCAAGTGCTGAGGCTAACTGCAGATTGTCAGAATACAGCAAAACTTCATGTTGTTTCAAACAGGAAATCTGCACCCTCCCTGCCAACTGGTATTTCTTGTCCAGCCTCTTATCCAGAGTGGGGACAGAGTTAGGAGTCTGTAAAATCTTCAAAGCATCTTTTTTAGAGAATTTATTCACAGATAAGAGGAGCTTTTTTGTGGGGGTTAACCCCATCATCTCGAGGTATTTCACCTCCCCCTCCTCATCTTCTATTTCCTCACTTGTGGTGATGTCCAGGGCATCAGTCATCTTTCTCACAAAAGTGAAATGTGAGGAATAATCCCCAGTGGTTCTCGGAGGATAACCAAAATCCTGTTCGGGGGAGACCTCAGGTTCGATGGGTTCTCCTTTATTCTCCTCCTCACATTCATCATAATTCTCCTCTTCAAAAAATGAGGATTTGCTTGAACTGCCAGCCTGTCCAGTTGGGGCTTGTACAGGTGGCTGCTGGCCAGTGGGGAAAAGGCCTTGCAAGGCTTGCACCACTTTAAAAGCCTGTGCTATTTCTTGAGGAAAAGGCAGAGCCAGAGCACCCACAGAAGTTCCCTTTTTTCCAGTATGGGGTTCTGCGTGCTTTACTTTCTTAGTCTTTTTAGAGGGAACCGGGGAGTCAGCCGGTTCAGCAAGCCTCTTAGTTATTTTATCACCCATTTCAGGGGTTGAAATAGTCACTGAAGTGGTTTCACCCACAGCAGAAGAGGGTGTCGGCTGGTCAGAGCCACAGGGACCCTTAGGTGGAGGAAATTTTTTCTTAATCCATTCCAGGCATTTCTCCACTGTTTTCTCTTGGAAGGTTTTACAAATATCAAAATCTTCCTTCAGGTGATCACAGCCAAGGCAGGCAACACACAAACTGAGCTTGTCTGCCTTAGAAAACACTTTCCTACAATCAGTACAATTTTAAAACCAGGTTCACCAGTTGTCTTTTAGGTTTTTCTGACATTTTATCGGAAACATATAAAAATGTGAACCGCTAAACAATTTAAAAGTTTTTACTAAAATATAATTACTGGTGACTCCCTTTACTAACCGGATTTCAGGCACAGTAAAAATGCCGTAATAACCCAAAATCGAGTTATTACGGCGTTCACTACACTTTTTTTCCACCGCTAGCGTCCATTGTCTGTCACTCTAGCATTCTGAGCCACTTCATTGGCTTGCATTCTGCTTGTGGGCGGGCTAGCAGTATTTCAAAAAATGGCGGCTCAGTTTTCCGTTTACCGAGGAGCCACTTTTGTTGAATTCTCTGTCCCCTTCTCTTTACATTTGCTTATCTGGTTGATCCTGCCTTTCAAACATAAATTGAATATCTGGTTGATCCTGCCGTGCTCATGTCGTAGACGCTGACTCCTACTAAAGCCGTGGATGACACCCAAAAATAAAGTAAGTCAAAGCAGGGAAAGGGAAAGCGTGTGCGTGTGTGTGTGAGAGAGACAGTGTGTGTGTGTGAGAGACAGTGTGTGTGTGAGTGTGAGAGAGTGTGTGTGTGTGTGTGTTTCTAAATGCACCATACTCTGCACCAGTAATTATAAAAAATAAAAAATAAGCAACTGCATGTATATGGATTTTTTACACCTGGGGTGTGATGACCTCATAAACCTCTCGAGCCCGCTCTTGAGGTTTATGAAGTCATCACACTTCGGGTGTGTAAAAAAAATCCATAACACACAGTTGCCTATCTATTATTCTCTATTTAGCGGTTGCGATCAGTTCCAGAACCAATAAGAAATCAATGGGAACCGGGAACCGAGGAAAAAGTGAACCAAGGTTATCGGTTCAGTAACCAATAAAACGGTTACAAAAATAAAAGATTTAAAGTAAAAATGAAACTAAACTAATGGGTTTTTTTAGTCGGAAAACCCGAAAAGAACTAAAATAACTTGGTTCCCCACCGGTTATACCGAACCAGGAGGAACCGATAGACATACTAAAATTAACACTAAAACTACGGTTTAACTAACAAGCATTTGTCAATGCCGAATGTTGCTTGCTTCTATGTGCTGTTTAGGTATTTGGAAGTCACTGGAGTGCAAATATTGAAAATTTGCAAACTTACGAGCGTGCGTATGAACTGCGCAACACACGCTCGTAAAACAGTCATTGTTAGGAAATTTTTCACGAAATGTTCAACATAGCCATTTTAAGACCTCTGGTCACGAACAGTGTCAGTGTGATTTTGTTAATGTGTCCCATACATTGAATTTGCACACCGACTGCGCCATTGTGCGCTACATGAGCGGAAACACGTTTTGGGCAGGATGTGAAAAATGACAGCTGTACTGCTCATAAGGAGGTGTGGTAAAATGGTAATGTTGAAAATCTGGAGTGGAAATATTGAAAATTCACAAACCTACGAGTGTGCGTGGGAACTGTGCAACGCACACTCGTAAAACAGTCATTTTTAGGAATTCTTTCACCAAATTTTCAACATTGCCATTTTAAGATCTCTGCTCACGAACAGTGACACTGTGATTTTCTTAATGTGTCCCATACACTGAGTTCGCACACCGACTGCGCCATTGTGCGCTACATGGGCGAAACATGTTTTGGGCAGGATGTGAAAAATGACAGCTGTACTGCTCATGAGGAGGTGTAGTAAAATGGCAATGTTGAAAATCTGGAGTGAAAATATTGAAAATTTGTGAACTTACAAGCTCGCGTAGGAACTGCACAACGCACGCCATAGAAGACAGTAATTTTAGGAATTTTTCACCAAATTTTCAACATAGCCATTTTAAGACCTCTGCTCATGAACAGGGTCACTGTGATTTTCTTAATTTGTCCCAGACATTGATTTCAAGACACTGACTCGCGCCATTCTGCGCTACAAGGGTGGAAACACATTTTGGTGAGACATGAAAATGACAGCTGTACTGCTCATAAGAAGGTGTGGTAAAATGGCAATGTTGAAAATCTGGAGTAAAAATATTGAAATTTTATAACTTACGAGCCCGCGAGGAACTGCATAACGACGCCAGAAAACATTTTATGGAATTTTGACCAATTTCAACATGGGGTTTTGGAACCTTCCATGAATGATGTCACTGTCATGGCAGTATTCGGCCTGAAGGTGATTTCGCAGTCATCGCAAAAATCACCCTTCGGGCCTGAATAACGCCATGACAGTGACACTATTCGCGAGAAGGGGTCCCAAAACCCCATGTTGAAAATCTGCAAAATTCCCAAAATGCCTGAGATATGCATAAAGTTGAACCCTCCTATCTAGCCCATAATACAGCTTACCGGGCATTTCCTCAGTTCGCGGTCGGCTTTGAAGAGTGCAGACGGTTCCCGTCCACTGAAGATCGCCGTGCGGAGTCCGGAGGTAAGTTTGGGGTGGGGTGTGGGAAGGCTGGGTGCGCAGTGGGTGGGTGCAGGTTGTGGGAGGGGGCTCGGAGACGCCATTAGGACCGCTTTTGTTTTACAGGTTTAAAACAAAAAAGATGTCGTGGTACTGGCTTGCCACGCCGGGTTTGCTCCCAGCATGGCACAAGGACGGGGCCGCTCAGCCGATGGGAGATTGGGCAACCGTCAGCCAAAGAACTGATTGCCACGCTGGGTGGGCCCCCAGCGTGGCACCAGCTACGGGGGACGACAGCAGCTCAGCTGGCGGGATTGGGCACCTGCCGCTACACAGGACGTGCAGGGGCGCGCACGCCTGTGTGTGGGGGGGAGCTACTCTTATCGGTGTTCACTGAAGCGTAGCTCCCCCTTTCAACTGTATGCCACTGCATTTTGGAGCGTGCCATAGACAGCCCCAAAATGCATTGGCTTACAGGGGCCGCGCCTACCAGCTCACTGACTGAATTGGAGGAGGAGGTGACACCTCCGAAATCTCCGATGATGGCACTATGTTTCTTGCACATGCGTGCAAGCAACATAAAAATTATAATGAGTAAAAGGCAGCAAATTAAAGAAAAAGATACTTATATATATTCATAAGTTTTTTCATGCTACAGGTAGAAGTTGAGGAGAGGAACTCTGAGTGACTAGACTTGACAGGCAGAGAGTGAAATCAGAGGGGTTTAGAACTAAGGTAGTTAGTTCAAGGCAGCATTTAAATAGTTGTCAGGTGCAAAGAGTTCCATCATTTGCGTGTGTTCTAGCCTCTCCAGGCAGTTCTGGCTTAAAGGGACACTGCAGAAAGTTAGGAATACCTGAGTATTACTGGGATTAGAATTAGAATTAGCTTGGCTAAACAATGTAATACATTTATAGAGACATTATACAGCAGCAACAATTTACAGTGTAATATAGCAGCAGCATTTTACGTAGTTTATACAGATTAGACATACATAGATAAATAATAGGTTTGTTGCTTCAAAGAGTTAATATCCAGGAAAGTTCCATAGGTTAACATTTTACAGGGAGGTTTGAATGACCTGGAGGTGAGGTCAGGGGAGGTGAGAGCAGGAGCAAGAGGTGGTGGTAGCAAATTAAGTTGCTGTCTTATAGAGTTATGCAAAGAAGAATTTCTTAGGAGAGATGTTGCATGTTATCTTTAGTAATGTTCTCGGTGAGTTGCACAGTCAGAGGTTTTTCAGGTAGTTTAAAAAAAATAAAATATAATAATGGCAATTGAGTGGTAGTTATCCAACCATTTTGGGACAACATTTTTATGTGTGCTTGTGGGAATGCATAAAACAAACATATTGTTGCCACTCTGGCAGAGTAGTGGCTGGAAAGGCATGTACTTCAGCAGCCAATGTAACTGAGCCTGCAAGCAGTGTGCAAGTCAACACCAAGTCTTAACAAGGCTGCTGCTGACATTGCTGAGCTGGCTGGTGGTCTGAAACTTCACACATATAAATGTATGCACCCACATCTATCACGGTATGGCTGCATCCTTTCATATGAGCCAGCCTGCAGTAAAATTCAGCACAAAAATCCCCTCAAACTAGCAACCCTGGAAAAAAAAATGGAAATTACGTACTTACCATAATTATTGAACTACCTGGACAGTCTCCATCACTCATTCACACTAGTGGGATAGCACTGGAGGTGCTAGGACCAAGCGGGAGCCAAAAATTTTTAGAAGGGTCAGCGCCGAGACAGGACCACACATGCGCAGCACCACGAGACTAGCTCGCACCTGTGTAGGCTATCTCAGTGTCGACCTTCCAACCGCCTCAGTACGTTTTCGACTGAGAAGGTGCAACGTAAGTAATGAAAATAACTTATCCTGAGTTTCTGGGCCTGAGAGGGCCCAGATTGCCCTTGCAAGAAGGGTCAAAGTATAATGTCTTCACAGCCTGAACCATAGGATCATGAAGACCAGGAAAGAAAACTAGTGAACCCAGGGGATGGTGGGTGGGCGTGTGAATGAGTGATGGAGACTGTCCAAGAAGATCAATAATTACGGTAAGTATGTAATTTCCATATCTTCTTGGACTAAGCCTCTATCACTCATTCACACTAGTGGGAGAGTACCGAGCTAAAATCAACAACCCTGAGTAAGGTGAAGGAGATAGGGTTTACTCAGAAAGGACAGCCAAGGACTGTCCTGCTAATAAAAAGAGTTGTCTTGGAAAGAGCACCTAGAATATAGTGCTCACAAGATAAGTGCTTGAGTTGTAACTCACCACTTTGCAGATGACTGCAACGGACACAAAATGAAACTCTGCCAGGAAGCTGCAACCACCCTAGGAGAGTGGCGAGAACCTCACAATTTGGTATAGGACCTAAATTAATAGTGTCAAAGACATGTACTAATCTAACATAAAAGGATGTCAGGAGCTGAAAGAGCCAGAGGTGAAGTCTACTGGGTAAGTGTACACAACGAAAAGCGCAGATGGAAACTCCCACTACCAAGTATGGCTGACCTGCACACAACAGGTCCAGGAGTGCTTGAACCCCTTACTTGGTGAGCAGAGAAGGTCCAGGTGGGGTTAGCCCATCAAGGAGAATGGTTTCCACTAGTCACTGAAACCTTCCTAATGGAAGGCCAAAGCACAACTTAGAAGCCTCTTGTGGTGGTCTAGCAGAACTAGATTTTACCCACTTCATATTTCAAAAAAGGAATCATCCTGCCCTTGTGTTGATCCCACTGAGAGCAGAGAGTCCACTGAGAGATCCTCATGTGGAGGCGCGCACGGAACCGTCGGGATGGCAGCCGCCATAAGCTCCAGGAGACGGAGCACCGACCTCACCGGAACCCTCCTGTGTTCCGATAGAAGAGATCTGGAACTGGAGGGAGGCCCCACTGTCCGGAGGCAGGAAGGCCCTGCACCTTGTCGTATCGAGGACTGACCCGATGAACTGGAGTCTCTGGGAAGGATCCAGGTGAGACTTGGAATGGTTGATGGTTGATACCCAGGCCAGAGAAAACCTGCTGGGTGAGGGAGAGAAAATGCAGGAGTTCCTCCCTGGATGCCAGTCGTCCAGGTAGGGAAAAACCTGAACTCCCAAAATATGCAGGTGGGCCACTACCACCGCCAGGCATTTGGTAAAGACTCGGGGAGCCGAGAAAAGACCAAAAGGGAGTTCCCGGAATTGGTAGTGATCCCCCTGGAATGCAAACCTGAGGTACTTTCGGTGCGAAGGGCGAACGGGGATGTGCAGGTACGCATCCTGCATATCCAGTGCACAAAGCCATTGGCCCGGCCGAAGCAAGGACAAGAGGGTTTGAAGGGAGAACATCCTGAACCTCTTGTATTCCACACATAGCTTCAGGGAGCTGAGATCGAGAATGGGTCTGAGATCTCCCGTCTTCTTTGGTACAGGGAAGAAATGGGAATAGTAACCCTTCCCGTGAAGGTGAGGGGGAACGGGCTCTATGGCCTGCTTTGCGAGGAGAGCAGAAATTTCTTCCTTGACCAAAGGAAGATGGTCCCTTGAGTAAGAGGAGTTCAGAGGGGGGTGACGTGGAGGTTTCTGTAGAAACTCTTTGGAGTGCCCCTCTGCTATGATCTGAAGCACCCATGAATCCGATGTTATCCTCTCCCAACCCCGAAGGTGGAGGGAGAATCTCACCCCAACCGGTTCCTCCGGGGCATGCGGAGGCAGTGGGAGAGGGAAGGAATCAGGTGGTGTGAGGCAGCACCACAGCTGGGGTACCCGCTGCTTTTATGGGCGGCGGGGGCCTGGCAGCTGTGGGGGCCCGACGTTTGGTGGCCCGCCTTCCCTGAGGTTTCGCTTGAGGCCGGCTGCGTCTGTGAAAGGGACGGCACTGCGGGAGATGGGGACAGTACACTGAATCAACAGATTTAAGAGCCGTCCCCTTCTCCTGCAAGTCAGTGATGATGTCCTTGACATCACCACTGAAAAGCACAGAAACCCCGAAAGGTGCTTCTTGGATTGCTGACTGCACCTCTGGGACCAGACAAGACACACGGAGCCATGCATGACGCCGAAGACTTACGGCGAACGCAGATCTCCATCCTGCAGTGTCCACTGCATCGTAGGTCGTCCTCAGAATGTAACGACTAGCCAAACAAGCAGAACGGACCAGGTCGGCTAACTCCTGCTTGACTTGGGAGTCAGGCAAGGAGTCAATCTTGGATTCTGCCTGGGTAAGGACAGCCTTCTGGTAATCCCCCATATGCGCTACATAATTTAGGGCCCTGATCCCCAGTGTGGAAGAAGCATAGATCTTCCTTCCATACTGATCCAGAAGGCGAGATTCCTTATCCAGGGGAGACAAGCTCAAATGTTTCGGGTGTGCTGACCAGCCATGAGCGGCACTAATCACAACCGAGTCTGCACGGGGGTGAGAGTCTAAAAAGTCTACACCCTCCGGAGCCTGGTATAGCCTGTTAAGACTTCCGAGGAAGTGGGGCTAAAGCCCACGGTTGCTTCCAAATGGTGGAAACAAGGTGGGCATGAGGCTCGATCCACGGTGGCACTAGAGTAGGGGCCGTAAGAAAAAATTACTCACCTTAGTAATGTTGTTTCTTCTAATGGAGTCTTGCTATATTATGACAATTGCAGTTTGTCCCACTATTAGAACTGCTCCGGAGGTGAAAGAGTTAACTTCCATGCCAGGCATGGAACTTGGAGCTCGAGCTCGGTTAGAAAAGCTCTGTCTGGATCATTTCAAACTGAAACTGTCAGATCTTTACGAGCAAAACTCACTAAGGTTCTGTGTGGAAGCTGTAACCTACACTAGCCAACTGGCTACTTAAATATTAACACATTTTGCTGGTCCCAACACCAAGACTCAAATCAGGGGACCAGAAAATAAGATAAGATAAGATAAAACACAACACCCAAACACCCCAAAAAGAAGGGGTGGAAAACATAAAATGGGCATCAACAAGTGCCAACACTGGACTGCCCACCCCATACCCAAAGTAGAAGTTCTGAAAGGGGCAGGCTGGGGGGGGAGGTCATAATATAGCAAGACTCCATTAGAAGAAACAACATTACTAAGGTGAGTAATTTTTTCTTCAAACAACATGAAGTCTTGCTATATTATGACAACTGTAGACTACACAGCAGTACCTCCATGGAGGAGGGACAGAACCTACTTAGGGAATAGGCTCTGAAGCACGGCTGTGCCAAACCGAGCATCCCTCCTGGCCTGGATATCCAGGGAGTAATGCTTGGTGAAAGTGTGTACTGTTTTCCAAGTAGCTGCTTGACATATCTCTAAGATAGGGATGTCTCTGGCAGCAGCTAGAGACGCAACTGTACCTCTGGTAGAGTGAGCCCTCAGGCCTGAAGGGGGAACCTTACCCAGTTTTTGATAGCAAAATTGGATACAAGAGACAATCCACCTGGCAATGGATCTCTTAGTGGCAGGTTTCCCTTTCCCAACATTACCATAAGTGAGAAACAGTTGGAGGGAGTCAAACCTGTGACCCTTGGTACGCTCTATGTAGTAACTTAGGGCCCTCTTAACATCTAAGCTGTGCAATCTCCTCTCACCAGAGGAGGAATGGTCATTGAAGAACACTGGAAGAGAAATAGATTGATTAAGGTGGAAATCTGAAACCACCTTAGGCAAAAACTTCCTGTTAGTCCTGAGGACTACCTTATCCCTGTGAAAGGAAATAAAGTCAGTCTCCACTGACAAAGCTTGTAACTCACTTATGCGCCTGGCAGAAGTGATGGCTACTAGAAACACAGTTTTCCAAGTCAAGTACTTAAGCTCTGCCGAAGACAGAGGTTCAAGGGGGTTGCATCAGCTGAGCAATGCAAACATTAAGATCCCAGGCAGGGGCAGGGTCCCTGAATGGTGGATTAGTATGAAGCAATCCCTTGAAAAACTTGGAAAATACAGGGTGAGCGGAAAGAGAAGAGGGCTTCCCTGCTGAAATAAAAGCAGAGACAGCTGCCAAATGCACTTTCAGGGTAGCTGGTCTCAGTCCCAAAGAATTAAGATGGACCATATAGTCCAAAACAGGGCAAATCTGCAGATTCCAGGGAAATATGCTTCCCAGAACACCATATGGAAAACCTTTTCCATTTAGAGTTATAAGTAGCCCTAGTGGAAGGTCTCCTAGAAGCTTTCAAGATTTCGAGAACACCTTGAGAAAGGTGTAGGTCAGCAAACTCTAACTCCTCAAGAGCCAGGCCTTGAGGTTGAGGGATTTGAGATTCGAATACCAAACTCTCCCCTGGGCACAAGTTAACAGGTTGTGGTTCCTGGGAGACACAGGGGAAGATGGACTGCTAAGGACAGAAGGAGTGGGTACCAGGGCTGCCTGGCCCAGTCTGGAGCAATCAGAATCATCTTGCAGGGCTGAGATCTGATTTTGACTAGCACCTTGAACAGGAGAGGGAAGGGGGAAAGGCATAGAGAAACTTCCCTTTCCAATCGAGGAGAAAGGCATCCAGGGGGACTGAGCCCAACACTGGGGGCCTGCAACAAAACAGTGGAAGTTGATGATTGTCTGGGGCTGCAAAAAGATCTATCTGAGGGGTGCCCCATCTGACAAAAACTATCCCCAGTACTCGGGGATCCAGTGACCATTCATGATGGCCCTGGGAAATCCTGCTGAGAGCATCTGCCAGGACATTGTCCTTGCCTGGGAGGTGAACTGCTATGAGGGAAGTGTTCAGGGAATAAGCCAGAGACCACAACTTCATTGCCTCGGTGCACAAGGCCGAAGACCGAGTGCCCCCTTGTTTGTTGATGTACCACATTGTAGTGGTGTTGTCTGTTCTGACCTGTACCACTTTGTTCTGAACAGATGCAGAAAAAACCTGAAGTGCTAGAAAAACAGCTCTGAGTTCCAACAGATTGATGTGGAGCAGAGATTCCTGAGGGGACCACAATCCCTGGGTGGAAGTGTCCCATGTGAGCCTCCCATCCCAAAAGGGACCATCTGTAGTAAGGGTCAAGGAGTGAGATAGAGGGATGAAGGAACCCCTTGTCTCAGATTGCTCTGATCCTGCCACCACTGAAGGGCCTGGATCAGGGTTCGAGTCACTCGGATCAGCTTGGATAGGGGATCTTTTCTTTGAGACCAAAAGGCTCTCAAATGGAACTGAATGTCCCTCATCTGAAATCTTGCTTCTTGCACTACAGCTGTGGAAGCAGCCATGTGTCCTAGGAGCTGTAGGAAATGCCTTGCTGGTCGAGAGACCTGCAGAGTGAAGAAAGATGCCAGGGCCACCAGGGTCCTTACCCTTTCTAGGGGAAGGAAGGCTCTGGCCTGCTTTGTGTCCAGTTCTGCACCTATAAAGGTGAGTACCTGGACAGGTTCCAGAACTGACTTTGGAAGATTGAGAAGAAAGCCCAGAGAGGTAAGCAGCTGCTGGGTAACTTGCAGGTGTGATATGACCTGGTCTGGAGACTGACCCACAATGAGCCAGTCGTCTAGGTAGGAAAAGATGGCAATCTTTTGCCTTCTTAAATGAGCAACTGCTACTGCCAGGCATTTTGTGAATACCCTTGGGGCAGAGGTAAGGCCGAAGGGCATTGCTCTGAACTGGTAATGGCCTGAGGGCAGTTCGAATCTGAGGTACTTTCATTGGGAGCTAATGATAAGAACATGGAAGTAGGCATCCTTGAGGTCCAGGGAAGCTAGCCAGTCCCCTGGCCTTAGGGAGGGTAAAATCATTCCCAGAGTCACCATTTTGAATTTTGGTTTTAAAAGGTACTTGTTCAGATATCTTAGGTCCAGGATGGGCCGCCATTCTCCTGTCTTTTTTGGGGTAAGGAAGTACCTGGAGTACAGACCCGTGCCCTGGTGTAGGGGAGAAACCCTTTCTACAGCTCTGAGAGCCAGGAGGGTTGAGACTTCTGTTTCCAAAGCAAAGTCTCTAGAGGATTTGCAGGTGGAAAAGATCTGATTCTCATCTTTGGAAATTTTTTGAAGCTGAGAACCAGACCCTGGCTTACTACTTCCAGGATCCACTTGTCTGATGTTAAAGACTCCCAGTCCTGGACGAAGTAAGCCAGCCTGCTCCCTACAGGTAATGGAGAACCGGCCCTGGGCATCCCATCAGGGTGCCTGTTTGGCAGGGGCTTTAGGCTGAGGGGAGGGAGCAGGCCTGCTTGCACCCCGTCTGCCTCTCCCTCTGAAGAACCCCTCTGAGCATAAGCCAAGAGGAGGCCTGGTTTGGTAAAAGGCCTGTGAAAAGGCCTGCCTCTACCCCTGGGGGGCTGCCTCTGAGGAGTGGCTTGCCGCTCCTTGGCTTGTGCACTCCTATAAGTGGTTCTATATTCATCCATTTTCTTCATATAATTCTCTGATGCTCCCCAAACAGAGAATTTCCCACCACAGGAAATCCATAGCCTTAGCTTGGGTATCCTATGACAAACTAGTACACCTGAGCCAAGCCAATCTACGAAAAGCCACAGATGTAGCCATGACTCTAGAGGATACATCATTAGAATCCACTGCAGCATGGAATTGCACCTTAGATGCCTCAATACCATCAGCAGCCACCTGCTCCAGCTCCTGGCAAGCTGGCTAGGGCCTGTTTGGCTAAAGCCATGACAGTATCCCATCTAGATTTCTGGTATCTTGCCACATAAGCCATATAATTTGCTTGTCTGAGTCCCAAGGACGCTGCCATGTATTGTTTTTTAGCCATGGCATCAATCTTCCTGGAGTCCTTGTCAGGAGGATGTGAAGCCAGGGGAATATTAGCCTTATCACAGGCTGCAGCCTGAACTACCCCAACATGGCTGCATTGCTGTGAAAGAAATTCTGTATCAGGACCTGACAAAGTGTACCTCCTGTCCATCTTTTTGTCCACAGGAGGCACAGAATTAGGAGCTTTTAAAATTTTTATTGTTTGTTTCCTAAATGATTTATGTAAAGGAATAGACAATCTCCTGGACTCTGGGATATCCATCATCTCCACAAAGTCAGGTTCCTCTTGCTCATCCACAGCTTCCTCCAATGGAAGCTGGAGGGTTTCAGCAACTTTTTTATAAAACAGAAAATGAGAAGGGGACTCAGAAAGCCTAGGGGGAGATTCTCCTAAAGGTCTGTCTGGGGAGATGTCCGGTTCATGGGCACATCCAGACTTTCAAAGTCACATTCACACTGTTCAAAATCACCCTCCCCTTCCTCTGGTTCATAAAACTCCTCTATATATCATATTCTTGAACTGGTGGAACCGGCTGAACCGACCTTTTGCCAGATAGTGGCGGTTCGGACAGAACTGGAGAAAGTGACTGGACAATTTGGATTGCTTTGGTTATCTCTGCAGCAGTTGGAGAAGGAATTTTTGACTCCACACCTGCTGATTTTCTAGTTCTCTTTGCTGGAACTGGCTCCTCTGAGTCAGCTTTACGTTTGCCCGAGGAAGTCTCGCCCTGGTCAGAGAAACTCCCTCTGGTTCAGTTGGCACCGAATCGGGCTGGCCATCCGGGTCAGCGGACTTTTTGGCCTCTCGTTCCCTGAGCCTACCAACTCTCTTATCTAGGGTAGCTGCAGGGACATTCTTGCAAATCTGGCAGTCTGCATTGAGGTGGTCAAACCCCAGACAATAAACACATGTGGTGTGTGGGTCAGCCTTGGCAAAGGCTTCCCCACAGACACTACAGTGCTGAAACCCAGTGGGCCCGGTTTTTCTTTTGGGTTTCTCAGACATAATGCCAGCCTAACCAAAAACTTGCCCTTTTTCCGTCAGTGCCAGGCAAGACACCCTTATCGGTTCCCAACCGTGTCACGGGTCGTGGAAAAAAACGTAATGAAATCCGTTTTTTTTAGAACCAATAAGAACCAGGAACCACACTCTAAAAGCTTTTAAATGCTTCAGAATAAAGTTTTAAAACAACCTGATCGGTTCGAACCGAACCGATAAACATTTACAAGTTCCACACAGAAATAAACCTGTCTATTACTTACAATACCACAGACAGAGCTTGAACCGATCGGTTTGCGGTTCCAAATAATAATAATTAAGTGTTGAATTTAACCGAGAAAACTCTCTTTAAACCGAGAAATGAACCGAGCAGTAGGAGGAATCTCCGAGTGACTGTTCAGTGAGGAGGAGTAAAGAATCTGACAGTTTCAGTTTGAAATGATCCAGACAGAGCTTTTCTAACCGAGCTCACGCTCCAAGTTCCATGCCTGGCATGGAAGTTAACTCTTTCACCTCCGGAGCAGTTCTAATGGTGGGACAAACTGCAATTGTCATAATATAGCAAGACTTCATGTTGTTTGAAGGGGCAAGTCCAGATGTTTGGCAAGTTTAACCCGCTGTGGATCTGGTTCTAAGGAATGCCACTGATGGACTTCCTGGATCTTCCTGAGCAACTCCGTGAAGGAAGGATCCTCCAGAGGAGACTTCGGAGGAGTCCTCGGCCAGGGCTTGGACGGAGAGCGAGGCTCATCGTCTTTCTCGGAACCCCCATCGGAGGAATCCAAGAGAGAAGAAGAAGAAGAGGAATTTGAAGCAGAGTAGGACTCCCTAGCTCGTCTAGGGGGAGGAATGGGTTCCTTAGGGGGGATCCCTGGATCAGGCAGAGCCCGGGAATCCGGAGGCAGAGAGGGAGTGTGCCGTCTGGGGCGTACAGGAGCTGGGGGTGGCACTGTCGCCGTGAGAAGGCTCTCGACTTCCTTGGTGAGCTGAGCCTTGGCCTCAGCCCACCAGGGGCCAGAGTCTCCTGGAGATCCACCGCCGGCCTAGGGGGTGGTGGAGGAGGAGGAGGGGATAGTTGTACAGATGAAATCCGTAAGGGGAGTATCCGTAACCCGGCTGGGAATACCGAGTGGCACACAAAGGCCGGGTACTGGGCGCAAATGGGTCGGTGCGGGTACCAAGCGCGCAGGGACCGAGGACAGGTAAACCGACCGGATAAGCGGGCGGAAGGTACCGGGCTGCGGGCAAACGGCCTAAAGGGAACTCCATGGGGATCAACGTGACAGGCCGCGGGAAGGGCCCGAGGAAGAGGTATATCCGCTGGTAACGCAACTGCATCGGGCGGGGCCGGCGTCTGAGAGCCGGTGTCAGATCCGCCTGTAGGAAGGGATCAGACGGTGAGCAGCATCCCAAGCCTCGCCTGGGACGGAGGGGAAAGTCCCCGTCAGCAGGCGGGCTCAGGCTCCCTGACGGAAGCAGTGAAAGCTGCGGGAACCGGGGACGACAGACGGAGCAGGGTCTGTCGTGAGGCTCCGAGGCCGGTGGACGCCGGAGGAGCCGACGCATGACTTATGGGCTGGTCCCGGCGGACGCCAGAGGAGCCGCGTCCAACTTCAGGGGTCCCTCGTCCGAGGCGGGCCGAGGATGGGAAGAGGCCCGGTCCGAGAGGGACTCTGCCGTGCGCCGTCCCGAAGGGTCGGGTGTCTTAGCGGCCTTCTCCCGGCGGACGTCGGAGGAGCCGACGTCCGGCTTATGGGAGGCGCCCGCACCAGTAGGCCGCAAGCCTGCGGCGGTACTGGGGGCTGAAGCCTCCTTTTGCCCAGAGGCACCCCGCAGGCTCGAACGCCAACCCGACGGGCAGGTTGACGCCTCCAAAGCCTTGGAGGCTACTGGCCGGGCGATCCTCAGAGGGAACGCGCCTGGGTCGCTGCCCGGCCGAGTTGCGAGGAGGAGGCTTCTCCCAGGCGCCTTCTTGTCCCAATTCTGTGTCCTTCTAGGGAAGTCGACGTCAAGTTTCTTCAACTCCTTCTCCATTGCGGACATCTTCTTTTGAGGAGATGGGCTTCAGAGACTGCTGGCGTTGTCTGCGGGTGGCGCGCATTGAAATGTAGGCATGCGGACGCCAGCCTTGTCCACCGCGTGGTCAGCCTAAACAGAAAAGGCAGAAGGGAGTGACTGCCTTTGTAGGCAGTTGGATGTCACATCTAGTCGCACTTATTTTTGAAGGACGACATATACCGACGCTCATCTGACTAAGAAATACAAAAATATTGATACTTTTCTAGAAACCACGAAGCAACAGGACTGAGCGTTACGAACTTCACCGCCAAGGCACTGCACGAGCTGACAGCGGAAAGAACTGAAGAAGCGGGCGTCTCGGGACCGCCTTTATACCGACGTCCGTCTGACGCTCAGTCACCTGACGTAGGGCCGGCCAGGGACCAAGTTAGCTAGAAATTTTTCTCCGGGGTCCTGCCGCCGCCGACATCAGTCCTATATGTAATTACCTACTGCAAGAGCACTCGAGAAGATCTCCTGTTACAGGTGAGTAACCTGTATTTATAGGTACATCAGGAGCGAAGGAAGACCAAGGAGGGATAGTGAGGCTTAATAAAGGGAGGGAGGGTGGGCAGAGGGTGACTGTGAAAAGGCAGAGATACTAAACAAATATTTTTGCTCAGTATTTACAAATGAAGAGGGGGAGGTACCTAAAACAAACAGTAGAAACACTCTGGATACAGAAGTTGATACCAGTCCATTTACAGAAGAAGACACAGAAGTTGATACCAGTCCATTTACAGAAGAAAGGATTCTGAAAGAACTCTTAAAACTGAAGGTGGACAAAGCAATGGGGCCTGATGGGATTCATCCCAGAATTCTAAAAGAACTAAGGGTAGAACTAGTGACACCACTGACTACTCTAACAAATCATGGGAGGATGGGGTGGTACCCGAGGACTGGAGGAGGGCAGATGCGATTCCCCTTCACGAAAGTGGGAGCAAGGCAGAAGCAGGAAACTACAGACCTGTTAGTTTAACCTCAGTGATAGGGAAAATGATGGAATCACTTCTGAAGAAAAGAACTGTCGAGTATCTAGAGGCCAGAGGGCACAGGACCCAAGGCAGCATGGATTCACAGCGGAAGGTCTAGCCAGACCGAATCTGATAGATTTCTTTGACTGGGTGACCAAAGTAGTAGATCAGGGAGGGCTGTGGACATGGCCTACCTAGACTTTGTACAGGCATTTGACCAGTCCACACAAAGATTAATACACAAGTTAGCCAGCCTGGGAGTGGGTCCCAAGATGACAGCCTGGGAAAATTGGCTGGAGAATAGAACACAGAGAGAATAGTAAATGGAGTCCACTCTGAAGAAACGGGGTTACCAGTGGGGTACCGTAGGGTTCAGTATTAGGACCGGTACTCTTCAATGTTTTATAAGTGTAACCCCAGATGCGCTATCCCAGGGGCTACTACCCCTGCCTGATTTGCCACTAACAGGTTGAGGGCCTGATCCAATGGTGGGTGCCTCACACCCAGAGGTCAGGCCTGCAATAGTTAAACTAACTCGGTCACAGCCCTCTGGGACACTGCAACCCCTTTCTTCCCACTAGTGGCCCACACATATATCAGAATTACCTTCACAGTATACACTTACCCCACAGGTCTGGTTCCGGCACTGGGACCTCCCAGAAATGAGATACAGTGCAACAATCACAGTACAGTACTTTAACATAGACAAAATCAGGCAGTATAACTTGCTGAAACAAGCAGCCTGATTTATTTAGGGGGATATAACAAGGGACAGGGAAACCAGTTAATCAGCTATCACCTAATAATTCATCTAGCGGCTCTGTGCACAGGCTCATCCTCATCAGTTACTGTCCCTGCACCAAGGCCCTAGTGGCTGGGGTCCAAACCGGTGGCAGCTGGTAGGGGCCCTTCACACAGAGAAAAAGGAGAATTAAACAGTCAGCAGTACAGTAACTCCATTTGGATTTAATGTGGTAACTCAACAGGAGCGACCCTGAATTAGTACCACCACCTCCAAATAAGATAGGGTCCTTCAGATCTGGGGCAGGGCTCACTTGAGGTACACAAACCTCTTCACACATCCATATAAAAAAAGCACTATACCAGGCAGGCTGCATCTGTATCCCGATCGCAAATTACTGCAGCACAAGGGAGAACACACAGCAGATTCAGTTCCCGACAGACCGAATGTAGTACATCAGCAGTTCCTCCAGTCTTCTAAGGTGAGCCTGGTTTCTACCTTCAGAGATCCTTGATTCTTCTCAGGACGGATTCAGTCCTAACAAGCTGCAGACCGGGAACTCGGGCCTTACACCAATTTTTGACTAAAACTGCACACCGAAAAAGCACAGGGCTCCTTCCTTCTTTCACTGCCAAAGCTCAACTGAAACTCCAACCGACAAAACCGGGCACTTCCTTTTGAGTTCCTCCCAGTTCTTGACTGGATTGGCTGTCACTCACAAAGACTGCTGCTGTTGGTCCAAAAAGGCACTGAAGTCTAAACTACATCTCCCAGAGTCACTGCCCATACAATCCTCTTGTGGCTGGCTCAGATTATGAGTCCAAGTTCTGATACGTCCAAGGCACCATTTTAGAGCTAGCTTACACCACACAGATTGGTCCAGTTCAGCAGATTCAAAACTAGAATGGGGAACTAACAGACACAGTTCTGACTGCAAAGAAAGCAGGTTAGACAAACTGTAATTTCATTATTACTCTAAATAATTTCTAGCAAACAGTTACATCTTTCAGATAGGTTCCCTTTGCACTCCTAGTGACTGCAAAAATGAAGTAATTGGCAGCAGCTTGGCGGTACTCAATCAAAGAAACACACAGTCCCCATACAAACTAATTATGTCTGCAAGCAGACAAGCTCTTAAAGAGACAGTACCAGAGGTTCTAAAAACACTCACTGATAAATGGCTTAAATGCCAAACACCATTCAGGCTTGGAGCATTCAAGGCAAGCTCCTGGAAGTCTTTGGGAACCCCCATTTGCAGGGGGTTACACCCTTCCTGGCCTTTGGGAAAGCTTGACCAAGGCCAAGCAAGTACCCCATAAGTTTCAACGGTAAACCATATACATTTGCATTAGGCTCGAACACACAATCATCAGTCAATATATCATTTTACCAAGTAAACATCATTTCTGAAACATTGCAGTACGTCAATTTCCTTACACAGAGTTACATACACATTGGACCATAACCCGGTTATTACCTCTTGTACATGAAACCTGAAGAGAGGGGCCCTTCCCTATCAGTTACCTTGGGGCTGGGATGGGGCAAGGGCACCATACTAGAGTGGACAACACAAGTAACTTGAGTTAGCACTGATGCTCAGTTTGGGCAATGAGCTCAAAGGACATACACTCCTTTATGGACAACATTGAGAGACAAGTCCACAGGCCTCCCAAGTGAATCATAACTGAGGTACCACAGGCTTTACAGCTCGACCAGTCTTTCTAGGGGAACTGTTTATAGTCTCTGCACTTTGAGCCTCATTTTCCAGCATTGTCCTCACTTGTCAGAGGAGTCTCCATGGGGGTAGAGAAGCTAGAACTTGGGGCACTTTCAGCTCCAGGAGTTACAGTTTCTGAGTCCACAACATTTGGCTCGCATGGAGAGCTTTCGGACACTGGCAGTGGACTGTCAAGGCACTCAAAATACTCTTCTTGTTCGGGTGTATCACCAGTCTGCCCCAATCTATCATTTTCCTCCCCTGAAAGCTCAAACAGTTCAACCATGCACAATGATTCCATTTCATCTGATCTGATGCTTTGCACTTCACTTTCTGGGAGCATTGGCTCCAGGGATGAAGCTGAGGGTTTGGACAGTCCAGAAGGCCCAGCTTCAATCTCCAGTATTGACTAGGGGATCGTCCCTAAAACAATTGACTCAGTTCGCTGGTAGAAGAAGGATAGTATTCAAAGTCACCTCACTTTCTTCTGATATGGACTGGACAGTCATGCTCAACTGGGACTTGTGCAGGGGAACACTTTAACCTCTGCTTCTGTGGCAGACTTCCCTGGTCTTTTCTTAGCAGCAGCTCTGGTCACTGTCCAGGGGGCATCTTCTAGGGGCCTGACTCACCGCTAAGATTTCGTCCAATGGGCAGTAAATGATTTCTATGCATTGTTTTTACATCTTTGAATTATTCTCAGAGCCTTACTTTGCACACTGCCAGATCATCTAGTTTGCCCACCACAATGTGAGGGAGATGGTTCATCTGTCAACAATCTGTGCTTGCCATGCAGTCCCAGATTTCTTAGCAACAATCTCCCTCCTGGAGTTCCTGTGCTTTCACCTTTTATCATACCTTTCTTTGTTAGTGAGATTTCTTTTTGGCAGCCATGGTTTGAGCCAGTTGGCATGCACATGAGTTGGGCCTTTTAACTTTTGCACATACTGTAAATAGTTGTCAGCTTAGAACCCCATCAGGAGAGACCAAAAACACACATCTACTGGTAGTCGAGCTTCTCTTCCAAACATCAGGCGGTAGGGGAGAATCCAGTGGCATCACTTTTGGTGCAGTTATAAGCATGTACCAGGGTGCTAATTTGTTGGCTCCATCTAGGCTTGTCCTTTGGGTGCAGGGTGCCAGCATATCTAGCAAAGTACGGTTGAAAACGTTCAGGCTGTGGGTCCCCCTGGGGGTGGTAAGGAGTGGTTCTGGACTTCGCACTCCCCACAGAGAAAGCATCTCTTTGATCAAACGACTCTCAAAGTCTCTCCCTTGATCAACAGAATGGATTCTCTGTGGAGCCCATAGTGAACAAAAAGTTTTCTACAAGTACTTTGCATACAGTGCGGATGCTTTCTGGTCTTTGGTGGGAAAGCTTGGGCATATCTCGTGAAATGGTCAGTGACCACCACACATTACTGATATTTCTTTGATCTGACTCCAAACTTAGAAAATCAATACAGACCAGCTCCATGGTGCACTGGTGGTGATGTTAACAAGGGGGCAGCCCTCTGGAACAAAGCTTTCCTCCAAGCAGCGACTACAAGTTTGAATGTGTTAGCTCACATCAGCCCCATCTTAGCCAATAGAATCTGGATCTCACCAAGTCAAGTGTTCTGTCTCATACCAAGGTGCCCTCAAGTGGAGTTGTGCAAGGACCTCAGTAAATGAGTCTCTCGAAGGCAGTGGGCAGCACTAGTTGTTGTTTGTCTACTTGTCCCCCTCTGTCTACTGTTTCTGTATAACAGTTGTTGATCAGTTTCAACTTAGACCTTCTTTGTATGTAGTGCAGTTCTTCAAATCAGTGGAGCGAATTAACACATCTTTCCTGCAGGCATAGAGGGCTTCTAAAGTTGCTTTGATCATGGGATCTGGATTGAGCCCCACCATCACCAAGGTCATTGTCCAGCTGAGGCAGTGCACCAATGTTCATTGCAGAAAAGTGGCACAAGCAGCAGGTATGCAATTCTCAGAGGCCCCAAGCAATCCACCATACGCAGTCCACTGCGTCCGTGGACATTTGTTCCTCCCTGTCAAACTTCCCGCCAGAGTGCCAGAATCATGTCAGGTCTCAACATAATCGGACCCAATCATTCTGGGGAACAGGCCCCAGGAGAGAGCATCAACATCTATGAGGTTCGAACTGCCCATTGTATTCGAGAGCATAGTCATATGTAGATAATGCAGAAAGCCACCTATGGCCAGTGGCATCCAACTTAATGGAGGTCTGCACATAGGTCAAAGGATTATTGTCAGTTTTACTAGTATTTTATACTACAATGGTACTCATGGAATTGGTCAACAATAGCTCCACTTCAAAGCTAGAACTCTAACTTATGTACAGGAGAAGTTCTTTTTCGGATGGGTCAGGGCTTCTACCGGCAAAGGCCACTGGTCTCAGGCCATTCTCGTGTTTTGGTACAACACAGCCCCCAACCCTTTGCAAGCTAGCATCAGTGTGCAGGACGTGAAGGTTTTCTTGGATCGCGTATAGGCTGCGACTGGAGCATGGGTAAGTTGATATATGATCTCATGAAAGAAGTCTCACATACCTCTGAGTCCAGCGGCCCCAAATACTTCAATTGATGAAAATACACTCTTTCAGTCTTGAGGACGCTGACTTTTGGTATTTTTTGTGGGTGGGGATACCCTTGAGTAAGGTTAAGTAAAGGGCGGATCACCATTGAATAGTCCTTGATGAAGCACGATAATAAACCACAGAATCCCAGGAATCTTGCTCCTCAGATTTTTGGCTGTGGCCAGGTGGTCAAGGCCTCAACTCTTTACTTCTGGTCGGTCTCTAATTCCCTCGGTGGATACTATGTGTCCCACATACTTTACTGATGTTTGAAAGAATTGACACTTATCATCGGACAAAGCTTATTAAAGTCCTCCATAATGTCCAATACCTTAAATAATCTGCTCTCGTTCCTCCAGTGAGCTGCCAAACACACAACACTCGGCCCAGGTATATCAGGCACTTGGGGTAAGTTCATGTCCCCACTGCACGCCCATCAATAATTTGAAAAGTGGCTGGGGCACCTGAAATCCTTGAGGCATCCTCATCAGATTCATAGAAATAGCCGGACAGATAAGGCCGTCTTCTCACGGTCCTCTGGGGCCATGGGATCTGGTAGTACCACTGCGGATCCAGCACGAAGAACCCTTGCTCCCGTTTAGGCAGTCCAAAGCATCCTGAATGCGGGGCATTGTGTACTGATCCGGATAGTCCGCGGTTTAGATGCGATAATCCACACATCCCTTACTGTTCATTCTTTTCCTCTCACTACCACAATGGGGAAGCATAAGGGCTTCTGGATTCTTGTATTACACAACAGCTAACATCTCTTGCAGATGCCGCCTCACATCATCTATGTCAGCAGGTGCTAGCGTCGAGACCTCTCACTAAATGGTCTTTTCGTCATGCAGTAGCCGGATATTGTGCTCGGCCCTTGCAAGATCCCACATCCCATTCCTTAAAGAAAACACCTGTCTCTGGGCAAGCTTCTCACTGATCCTCACTTTCCATTCAGCTGGCAGCGGCGAGTCGCGAAATCAAACAAGTCAGGCGTTACTCTGTCATTCTTCCTTGAACTCTTGCTGTGGGTAGCACTGCAGTGTCTGCACAATGCACATTAGCCAGGATGCAACCTCTGTTTACTGAATGTCTCTTTCAGACACATTATGAACTTGGACCATTACCCCTTCTGGTATGTTACGGGCTCTAGCGGCAAAATATCAGGGCTTGGACCAGTCAGTCCCTCTGGCAATTTTCCATCGCCAGGTGCATCCAATATTAATATTTTATTCTCTAACATCCTTTTCTGATACGGACCTCTCCTGTAAGGTACACTGGGCATTTGGCGCAGGATCAGAGACTCAGGATCCTTCTTCCATACAATTCCGACCGGTTCCTCTGGTTCTGTTTTTTCAGCATCTCTCTGTGCCTCATAGGCCTTCTTAATTAAAGCCGAACTCTTAAAGCTCTACTAGTCTTTTGACCCCGTGTTTTCATAACACAACTGTGCCAGCCTTCCTAACATATGAGCATTTGTTCCAATCAACAAAGGGACACCATCATACAGTCCAGTGAGGGGACACACTAAGGCTAAGGAATGTCTCTACTGTTCGGCCACTCCAGCCACGGAGGTGGGAAGAACAGCCAAATTCAGATGATATACCGGAATAGGGTGAGCCCTCACTTAACCCCCATACATGCAGTCCTTCTATTGCCAGGGAGGTATGTCTGACAAATGCTTCTGATACCAATCCTGGAACATAATTGTCACTTGGGGAGCCACTGTCTAATACAGCTCTTGTAGACACTCCATTCCTCCTTACAGTGGTCTCCATGGAGGGACCCACTATTCTGGACCAGTCTGGAGGCGGTAGTGGGGCCTGGGCAACTGACCTGCTACAAAAGGAAGCGTGAATTAGCATTTTGGGTGCCCTCACTGGGATCATGTCGGCAACCTCTTAACCACTGATTTGTTCTCCTAAGCTCTCCTTGTAGCCTATATGCAACTTTGTCAGTGTCTTTTGGGGACTGGCATTCCCTTTTCATGTGCCCATCTTTCCCACAATTATAGCAAAACATACTTTGGAGTTTGAGCTGGCGGCGCCACACTGGGAGCCAGGGGCGGGGTGTACTAACTGGAAACCTGGGTGCCATCTCTGTCTGCGGCGTGATAAGCATTTGGAGACATCTCGTCAGTTTCTCCACTTCCATGGTCAAGGAATTGAGTTTGGAGCTGTTATCAGCAGGAGATACATGGGTGGGTACCCCCACCCCCACAGCAGATGCAGTCGGATATAGGTCAGGGCCCGTACTTGCAGGCGTGGCCTTCATAAAGGGACTGTTTTTGAATTCCCGGATCTCTCTCAACAGTTCGCCCCATTGTGACATATCTTTTTCCTTGTCAGAGCACTCATTGACTGCCAACCTCTGCCCCTGAACTTCACTTGATGGGTCACCCTCAGTCACTCGGGTCGTAGCCGCAGCTATTGGTGCAGGTCCCTCCCGAGGTCGCCTTTTCTCAACTCCTCGAATTTCTCTCATTAACTCATCATAGGAGGGTGGAGAGTTCCAGTCGATCTGCCAGGCGTAACTGAAGCAACAGCAGTTCTGAGAAGGGGCAGACTTAGGATCCTGTCCAGCCTGGTTCGGTCCAGTTCAATCGCTGGCAAACTACCTTTTCTGAGGCATTCTTGCAACAATTTTTCAACCGAGATACATACACAGACAACAACTCCCCTTGGTACTGTTGTGCATTTCTTACTCTCCACCATAGGTCCTCATCAGAATCTGGGCTCCCATACACATTCTCCAAGGCCTCAAGATAGGCCTGTGCAGTAACTTCAGGGTTACTGGCCGTTTAGCACGGATATGATAGCCAGGCAGGACCTCGGAGGCTCTCACTAACCCTCTTTCGCTGCCTTCCGAGCATTGCCATTCTAGCACTTGGGGCAACATAGTTCATCCAGGTCTCCCAGTCATCCTCCCCTTGGGGGTGGGAGGGTGCCAGAGAAGATCCTCAACCTTCGGTAAGAGTCGGGACTAATGGCAGGTGCAGAAATAGGAGTCTGCATTGGTTCAGCCACCATTACGGGCACTGGAGCAGGAGAGGGTGTTGGGAGGAACACCCCAGGTGGCAAGAATAGTTTCTTCAAGTCCTCCACAGTTTTCCCCTCTCCCAGCAACCATTCGCAAATTTCTCCTCAAAAGTTTCAGATAGTGGTGGGGGCTGATTCCCCCCCGGGTCTTTACTGTCCTTAGTTATCACTCTCCAAGCAGTGAGGGCTCCCTCTGGGGTAATGGTCTGTGGCACTTTGGAGCTATCTATGGGATCCTTAAACTCTACTAGGGCCAGGAAAGTGTGGGTGAGCAGATTAGCATGCCGACCCACCACCACAGGGTTTGTAAACCTTCCACCTTGGAAAGTACTCCCTGCACAGTGTCCGTATTGATACCAGGGGATGTCCAGGATAAGCATAGCATTTTGGGGGTCGATCTCTCCCCAGTACACCACTCCACCAGCCGTGCACAGCCACTTCTGTCGGGGTACCCATTTTTTTCTTAACAGTGGTCTAGGAATATGCCACTAGAGGACACACAATCCCAGCGGTGAGCTCTCAAGATGTAACCCCTAGATGGCTGTTATCCCAGGGGCTACTACCCCCTGCCTGATTTGCCACTAACAGGTTGAGGGGCCTGGATCCAATGGTGGGGTGCCTCACCCAGAGGTCAGGGTTTGCAATAGTTAAACTAACTTGGTCACAGCCCTCTGGGACACTGCAACCCCCTTTCTTCCCACTAGTGGCCCACACAATATATCAGAATTACCTTCACAGTATACACTTACCCCAGGTCTGGTTCCGACACTGGGACCTCCTGTGAAATGAGATACAGTGCAACAATCACAGTACAGTACTTTAACATAGACAAATACCTCAGGCAGTATAACTTTGCTGAAACAAGCAGCTCTGATTTATTTAGGGATATAACAAGGACAGGGGAAATCAGGTTAATCAGCTTATCACTCTAATAATTCTACCTATGGCTCTGTGCACAGGCCTATCCCTATCAGTTACTGTCCCTGGGTACCCAAGCCCTAGTGGCTAGTCCAAACCGGCAGCTGGTAGGGGCCCTTTCACAATAGAGAAAAGGAGAATTAAACAGTCAGCAGTACAGTAATTCCATTTGGATTTAATGCAGCAATTCAACAGGGAGCGACCCTGAATTAGTACTCACGACCTCCAAATAAGATAGGGTCCTTCAATGTCAGCAGGGCTCACTTGAGGTACACAAACCTCTTCACACATCCATATAAAGAAAGCACTATACCAGGCAGGCTGCATCTGTATCCCGATCGCACTACTGCACAATACCAGGGAGAACACACAGCAGATTCAGTTCCTGACAGACCGAGTGTAATTTTCAGCAGTTCCTCCAGTCTTCTACAGGGTGAGCCTGGTTTCTACTCTTCAGAGATCCTTTGATTCTTTTCACAGGGACAGATTCAGTCCTCAACAAGCTGCAGACCGGAACTCTGGGCCTTACACGTTTTTTGACTAAAACTGCACACTGAAAAAGCACAGGGCTCCTTCTTCTTCACTGCCAAAGCTCAACTGAAACTCCAACCGACAAAAACGGGCACTTCCTTTGAGTTCCTCCCAGTTCTTGACTGGATTGGCTGTCACCACAATAGACTGCTGCTGTTGGTCCAAAAGGCACTGAAGTCTAAACTACATCTCCCAGAGTCACTGCCCATACAATCCTCTTGTGGCTTAGCTCAGATTATGAGTCCAAGTTCTGATCGTCAAGGCACCATTTTAGAGCTAGCTTACCCCACACTGATTGGTCCAGTTCAGCAGTTCAAAACTAGAATGGGAACTAGAGACACAGTTCTGACTGCAAAGAAAGCAGGTTAGACAAACTGTAATTTCATTATTACTCTAAATAATTTCTAGCAAACAGTTACATCTTTCAGATAGGTTCCTTTGCACTCCTAGTGACTGCAAAATGAAGTGAATTGGCAGCAGCTTGAGTGGTACTCAATCAAAGAAACTTCACAGTCCCCCATACAAACTAATTATGTCTGCAAGCAGACAGCTCTTAAAGAGACAGTACCAGAAGGTTCAAAAACACTCACTGATAAATGGCTTAAATGCCAAACACCATTCAGGCTTGGAGCATTCACAAGCTCCTGAAGTCTTTGGGAACCCCCCATTTGCAGGGGGTTACATAAGCAACATTACAGAGGGACTGGAAGGAAAAGTATGTCTCTTTGCAGATGACACAAAGATCTGCAACAGAGTTGGCGCACAAGGTGGGGTGGAAAGGATGAGAAGGGACTTGGCAAGGTTAGAGGAATGGTCAAATGTATGGCGCATTAGATTCAATGCTAAGAAATGCAAGGTAATGCACCTGGGAAACAGAAACCCAGGGGAAGAGTACACAATTGGGGGTGAGATACTAATAACAACAAAAATGGAAAGGGACCTGGGGGTAGTCATATCAGATGACCTAAAGTGGGCAAGCAATGTGAGAGGGCAGCAAGGAGGGCTGGGTGAATACTGGGATGCATAGGGAGAGGCATCACCAGTAGAAAACAGGAAGTTATTATCCCTCTGTACAGACAGCTGGTCAGACCCCATCTGGAGTACTCATGCGCAGTTCTGGAGACCCAATCTCCACAAAGACACAGACAGGATGGAAGCTATCCAGAGGAGGGACTAAAATAGTGCAGGATCTGCACAGGAAGACATATGAGAGAGACTTAAGGAGCTTAATATGTATAGCCTCGAGGAAAGGAGAGAGGGACATAATAGAAACTTTCACGTGCCTCAAGGGAATCAACAAAGTCCAAGAAGGTAGCATCTTTCAAAAAAGACGTGTGCAAGAACAAGGGGCACAATTTGAAGATGGGGGGCTCAGAGGTAATTTAAGGATGTATTTTTCACAGAGAGGGTTGTGGATGCATGGAACGGCCTTCAGAGGAGGTTGTGGAGTCAAAATAGTGGTGGAATTCAAGCATGCATGGGACAGTCATAAGGCAATTCTAGGGGTGGGGTGGGGTAGGAAGAAGTAGGCTGGTGGTTAACTAGGATCTGCAGTTTATCCATTAGGTAGGGAAATGTGCAGACTGGGTGGGCCAAGTGGTCCTTATCTGCCGTCAAATTCTACGTTTCTATGTTTCTAGGGCTAATAAAATAAAACAAGTTCTCAAAGAAAAAGGGACCAGGGGAGGAGGAATTCATGTGGACTCCTACGACCCTCCCACTAAGGGGATCTCCCGACAGGGAACTCCCTTTAGGAGTTATAGAGGAAGTAATTATACTTCCTCCAACCTTGCAAGTGATTTTGTAAATAGTTGCAGAGTTGAAACGTTTAGTATCGTTATGTATGTTTTAGATGTCGTTAGATATATAGTGGTGCATAGGAGACGAATGAGCATAGGAATGAGAAGATTACAGAAGGAACAAAGAATGCAAAAAAGGGGAAATGGAATATATAGAATGAAGAGTAAAAAATCCAGAATGTGTCATATTAAAAAATGAATAGTCAAAAACAAGTAAATGTATGCTCTCTCAACGTTAATGGAATCAACAATCCTGTAAAGAGATATAAGATATTAGCCCAAATGAAGAGACAGAAACCGAACTTCCTACTATTGCAGGAGACACACTTAAGCAAGGATGAACATAACAAATCAGTGAAGTTTGGGTTTAAAATAGTAGTAGCCTCATAATATAGAGGGAGCGAACGAAGAGGGACGGCAGTATTAATTCCACATAATACTCAGTTTCAACAGACAGATGTATATACGGATAGAGAGGGACGCCTGGCATTGGTAGTGGGTAATTTAGCAGGACGCATGATTACAGTAGCATCAATATATATATATATACCACCAAGAACAGAAACAAAACAAGTGAGGAAGTTATGTCAGATAATAAAAGAAAAACAGAAGGGAACCCTAATTCTCTGAGGAGATCATAATATGATATATGATTCTTTAGATACATCTACAAAACAACCTCCCAAGAGAAAGGCACCACAGAGGATGGCCATCAAATATTTTCAAGACGTACAGTGGGTAGATATATGGCGATATAAACACCCTAATATAAGGGCATACACTCATTATTCAGCCCCACATAAAATATATACACAAATAGATTATTACCATGTTCAAGGGATTCCTTATACATGGTACAAGAATGCCAGATTATTCCTACCCCCATTTCAGACCATTCAATGTTAACCCTTAAATTAGAATGGCCGAGCGAAAAACGAAGGACTTTGTGGAGGTTTAATCATTTTTTTCTGAATCATAAGAAATTTAAAGAAATGACAGAACAGAGGATTTCCCAAATTATCAACGAAAATGAAACCCCAGATCTAAAAAAGTTAACGTTATGGGACACAATAAAAGTGGTATTGAGAGGGGATATAATTAAATACACCTCATATTATAAAAAACAACAAAATTAACAGCAAGAAAATTTAGAAAAACAACTGAGGGAGGCACAAGAGAGAGATGTAGTGGGAGAGACGAGCTGTGAGAGTATAATACAAGAAATTAAAGGTAAATTACAACATATACTAGATATTACGAACATACGAAATTTGCCAGCAGATAAAGGCCTAGAGGTCTATCAAGTCTGCTCAAATGTGCAGCTAGCACCCCTTATTCTGCAGCTGCCCCTCCCTTCCACCCTTCGCCTTCATTAACCCTCCCCCTTGTCCTGTCCCATCCTCCTTTGAAGCAGTCCACTGTTCTACTGCATACCACTTCAGCAGGTAACGCATTCCACCCAGCCACCACCCTCTCTGTAAAAAAGTGTCTCCTCATCTCCCTCCTGAACCTTACTCGCTCCAGTCTCATATCATAGCCCCTGGTGGCCCTCCCCTCCCTTACTTTGAATAGCCCCTCTGTACCCATCTTGTTTATTCTTTTCATGTATTTAAAGGTTTCAGTCATGTCACCCCTGTCTCTCCTTTCCTCCAGTGAGTACATGTTCAACTCCTTCAACCTCCTCTCGTATGATAAGTCCCCCAGCCCCTTGATAATCTTTGTCGCTCTGCGCTGCACCCCCTCCAGTAACTTAATGTCCCTCTTCAGATACGTACGCCAGTACTGCATGCAGTACTCCAGGTGTAGTCTAACTAATGACCTATACAGTGGCAGAATCATCTCCTCCTCCCTCCTCGAGGATATACCCCTTGCAATACAACCCCGCATTTTGTTGCCCTTTGCAGCTGCCTTCCTACATTGTGCCGAGTTGTTCACTGACCCTGTAATGAGCACACCCAGATCCTTCTCCTCTGTTTGGGCTAGCTGCACTCCCCCTAGCTGGTAACTCCTCCTTGGGTTCTTCATCCCAAAATGCAGCACCTTGCACTTTTTGGCATTAAAGCCCAGTTGTCAGGTGTCTGACCAGGTTTCAAGCTTTGCCAGATCATCCTGTAACTCCTGCCATCCCCCTAGGTCATCCACCACCGCGCCTACCTTGGTATCATCAGCAAACAGACTGATCTTGCTCTTGATGTGCCATGATATGTCTGCAATGAATATCCCAAACAACACTGGTCTCAACACTGAGACCTGTGGAACACCGCTCGTCACTGCCCTTGGGTGTGAGAGCTCCCCAGCCACCACCATCCTCTGTTGTCTTCCCTACAGCCAGTTTCCTACCCATCTCACCAGCTTTGCACCCACCCCTGTGCCTACTAACTTCCTTCCCAGCCTTCCATGTGGCACTGAGTCTGAATGCCTTACTGAAGTCCAGATACAGGACATCCACTGTATGGCCCCTGTCCAGTTGCCTAGTTAGCCAGTCATAGAACTCCACCAGGTTGGTTTGGCATGATCTGCCACGTATGAAGCCATGCTTTCTGTTGTCATGTAGTCCTTTGGCCTCTAGGAGGGCCACCAGCCTCTTCTTCAGGATAGTCTCTATTAGCTTACCCACGATGGATGTGAGGCTCACTGGTCTGTAGTTTCCAGTTCATCCTTGGGGCCACTCTTGTGGAGGGGCACCACATGAGCCATCCTCCAGTCCTGAGGTACACACCCCAAATGTAGTGAGGGCATTAAATAGGTCTGCTGAAGGTCCTGCAAGGACCTCTGCCAGCTCCTTCAGTACCCTGGGGTGGATGCCATCTGGCCTGGCCTTGTCCACCCTCAGTGCCTTCAAACCTCTCGAACTCTGCTCTCCATGATTTCCCCATCTGTCACCACTTCCCCCTGCTTCTGCCATTTCTCCCACCTTGGGTGTCACCCCCCTCTTCTCTTTAGTAAATACTGAGCAGAAGTACTCATTTAGTGCTTCCGCCTTATCGCACCCTGCTTCCACCCAATCCCCCTCCTTCCTAATCCTTACTATGTGGTCCTTACAGCTCCTTTTCTCCCTGATGTACTTAAAGAAGTCCTTCTCCCCCTTCTTAATGCCTTGTGCCAGCCTGAGTTCCGGAGATGCTTTGGCTCCCCTTACTGCCCTTGTCACCTCCTTCGATTCTGTCAAGTACTCCTCCCTGTCCCCCACCCCGTTTTCTTGTACTTCCTAAAGGCAGCTCTTTTCCTCCTTACCTTTTCCATGACTTCCTTGCTCAACCAGATCGGTTTCTTAGCCCTAGCCTTCTTGCTCTGGGCTTTGCAGCAGGTTTGGTTGCCTCCACTATCCCCAACTTTATGAGCTCCCACCTCTGGTTAGTGTCCATACTAGACTGAATTCTGGCCAGGTGCCCTTTTACCACTTCCCCATCCTCCCAAAGTCGGCCCTCCTGAAGTCCAGCACTATTGTGCCAGATTCCACTACTTCCTTGCCCATATCCAATGTAAGCCATACTGAGCGGTGGTCACTCCCTGACAGCGGTTCCTCCACTGTAAGTTCTCTCACAAAGTCCCCATTTGCCAGCACAAGGTCAAGGGTATTTCCTAACCTGGTTGAGTCACTGACCATTTGTAGCAGGAAGCTGTCCTGGAAGGCATCCGGCAGTACCTGCTCCCGTCTCTTCCTGATTGTTGGGGTGCTCCAGTCCACTCCTGGCATGTTGAAGTCCCCCACAATCACCACACTACCCTTCTCGCAGGTCCTCCTGATCTGTCCCGCTAGTTCTCTGTCTAACTCCTCCGTCTGAGATGGTGGCCTGTACACCACTCCCATTCTAAGAATCCTATTCTTGGAATCCTGGATTTGCATCCAAAGTGACTCCGCACTACCCTCCTCCCCTTCCTCCCTTACACACTTCAGTCCTTCCTTCACATATAGTGCCACCCTCCTTTCCCAATCACCCTGTCCCTACGAAATAATCTGTACCCTGGTACAGACAGGTCCCAGTCATTGTATTGGGTGGCCCATGTTTCCGTGATGACTGCAATGTCCACCTCTCCCTCTGCCATGAGAACCTGTAACTCTGCAGTTTTCCTCCCAAGGTCTTCTAGCATTAAAGGTAACCACCTTCCACCCTTCCCCCCTCCCCATCCTGCCCTCCTTTCCTAGCATCACCAACAGTACTTGCCATTTGTCCTTTGTCACTGTTACGGGGTGTAAGCTCAAATGGTTTCCCAACCTGTGGTCTCTGCATATCTCTTCCCCAACTGCCACCCCCCACTCCTAGTTTAAATTCCCAACTTCCTCTATGTACTCCTCCATCCTCTATTTCAACACTTTCTTTCTCTCCTCACTCAAGTGTAGTCTGTCCTTGGCATAGAAACTACTGTCCTCCCAGGTCCCCCAACAGCCCATACCCTTTAGCACAACACCAGGTTCTTAGCCATCAGTTAAATTCTTCTATTCTCAACTTCTTGTTGTGCTTTGCCTTTGGCACGAAGTATCTCTGAAAAGTTACTGATCTTCCTGCCCCTCACATAATTGTGCTAGTTCCTCAAACCTCCTCTGGACTGTATCTACTGTCTTGTCAGCCAGGTCATTTGTCCCAAGATGTATAATTAAATGAGGCTTATCCCTACCCCTTCTAGCATATTTCAGAACAGACTGTCCCACCCTTTCTGCGGTCATTCCTGGCATGGTCTCCACCCCAATGCGACTATGCCTCTCCCCTTTGCTAACCCACCTAACTCCTCTTAGTATTGAGTCCCCAGCACTAAGATTCCACCCTCTTACTCCTGCTTGCTTCCATTCATCTCCTCTCTCATTTCTAGCTCCTCTCTTCCTCCTGCACATTATTTCCCCTTTACCCGCTGGTAATTCTCCCAGCAGAACTTCCCCCCGCTCCAGTTTGGTCCAGGCATTTATCAATTACTCCTCTAATTTCATCATTTCCCTCCTCCACCTTCTTCCTCTCTAGCAGTGCACAACTATTTTCTGAAGGCCCTCTACAAATGCCCGCTCCCTCTCTCTTCATAGTAACCTGTTCTCTCCTTTCCACTCCATGACTTTTGCCACTTCTTCGCCTCCCCTCACAAGTCCCTATCTCCTCCTTCCATTTGTCTTTTGTCTCCTGACCTGGTTTCCCCAGCAATTGTTCTTCCTGGCCTGGGCCCTTTGTCTCTGCTTCCCTTCTTCTGACCCTCTCCTCACCACTGTTGGCTTAAATCGCCCTCCCTCATCTCCCCTTCTTCCTCCCTCCAGTATTGGGCTAAACCCACCCCAATCTGCCTTGCCTGTCTTAGTTCCTCCTGCAGACCCTCAATCTCCTTTCCAAGTTTTTTCTATGGTTGCACACTAAACATCCTCCCACAATCCAGGCAATTTTAGAAAGATTGGTGCACCGCAGTTGTTGCAGCCTCTACCACCCTACCCATTGCTGCTGTCGTTGCACCAGCGACCCCCACCCTTCCAGATGCAGGATACCAAACACTCCCCAAGTCTCTCCTCTCCTCCTCTATCAGTGCAAAACATTTTCTTTATTTCCCTTACCTCCTTTGTTGACTGCGTTTAGATATATTGAGCAACTGCTTTTTATATTCCTATCCTTCCTATCCACACTCAAAACAGACTTTAAGTAGCCATTGCACAACCTTCTTCAAACTCCTACTCCTCCTTTCCCCAATACAATATCAATGTGAAGAAGAATAATGAAGCTCCTAGATTTACATTTACTTCCCTTCCACTGAGAGAGCAGTCACCTCTTCACTTGCTGCTGGTCCTTTCCTGGATGTCTGCTTTTGCTATGACAGGTGCATATCCTTTGCCTGTTTGAGGAAGTGATGTCAGAACCCCTGGTATAAAGGAAATAATGGACCAAGGGTGGGACCAGCCAAGTCTTCCAGAAACAATCAGGTAGCTGAGGCCTCTGGTCAGACCATTAGCACCCTTCCCCACTCTGCACTCAAACTTTGCAGCTAGTGAAGCCAGCAACAATGAATCACAATTCTACTCAAAGCCCCCAAAATAAGTCTGCTACCCAAAGAAACAGGACTCCAATTCAAACAGCTTCACCAACAACACATCAACATAGGCTTGGAATTAGAAGATATATGTCTCCAATTCAAAGAAACAGACTCAGTTAAATCACACCAATTATGTTTTAAAACAGAAGAAATAGGTCTCTACAAATGCAGCCTGCCACACAGTGAATCAAACAAATAAGCCCACTTATAGCTACCAAAACAGGTTTCAAAATTCCAACAGCCCCAAACAATACCCTGCTAGCCCATTAGTAGTAAGAAAGAAAAGAAATAACCTTCTACCAAGCAGAATCCACAAGAAACAATGTAAAACAACAAGAAGCTACTGTACTGTAGATCTGATCTTGTCCCCCTTCTAGTTCCTTCTGAGAAGCCAAAGCACTGAGTTCCAAACTCTGTGATTTCCCTTGTGCTGCTTTCAAAATCAGAACAGTTCCAAACTCTGTGATTTCCCTTGTGCTGCTTTCAAAATCAGACAGTTCCAAACTCTGTGATTTCCCATGTGCTGCTTTCAAAATCAGACAGTTCCAAACTCTGTGACTTCCCATGTGCTGCTTTCAAAATCAGACAGTTCCAAACTCTGTGACTTCCCTTGTGCTGCTTTCAAAATCAAACAGTTCCAAACTCTGTGACTTCCTTGTGCTGCTTTCAAAATCAGACAGTTCCAAACTCTGTGATTTCCCTTGTGCTGCTTTAAAAATCAGACAGTTCCAAACTCTTAAATATTAAAACAGAACAAGCTTTACAATACTTAAAACAAAAATATTATGGAGGACCGAGAGCCGCTAGATTGTTGGCACATGGACTCCGTAGAAGAATAATTCAAACAGCAATTACACAGATTAGAGATTGGGGGGGGGGTAGCTAGTGAGACCACCACCACTGAGTGAGAAAGCTTTTAAGAAATACTACCAGAATTTATACACTGCAGAATAGGAAACAGACATTAATAAGACCGAGATTTTTTTAAGAGGACTAAAATTACCGAATCTCACATATGAACAAGAACAGGGACTAATCAACAGGCTGATCAACAGGTCCTTACTTGAAGGATCTGTCCCGGAGCTGTGGAAGCAGCCGCATGTGGTCCCGATTCATAAGGGTGGGCCTGTGGAACCAATTGAGAACTACAGGCCTATCTCCCTGCTGTGTACCCTGGCAAAAATACAGGAGAAACTCATTTATGCCCAACTTAGAGAATACCTGGAGGCACACATGCTGTTGTCCCCATCGCAACATGGCTTTAGTTTAGAGCCAATCATGGGGCAGACACTGCCCTCACTAAATTCTCTTCTGATGTACTCAGAGAACTAGACTCTGGATCCAATACAGGGGCAGTTTTTATAGACCTTTCCAAGGCCTTCGACCAGGTGGATCACAAGACTACTACTCCAAAAACTCCTCCACGTAGGCCTTGACACCCATGCCCTCAAATGGGTGGAAAGCTAGCTCTCTGGTCGCACACAGAGGGTTAGGTGGCAGGAGAAAGTAAGCTGTTGGTTAACTAGGATCTGCAGTTTATCTGTTAGGTAGGAAAATTAGCAGAGTAGGTGGGCCAAGCGGTCCTTATCTGCCGTCAAATTCTATGTTTCTATGTTTCTAAGAAACTCTCCAAACCACAGTTCCTAAAGGAAGGAGTACCCCAGGGGTCTATACTTGGGCTCCTCTTGTTCTCGCTGTTCATAAATGAACTGCACAAACACTGTGGGAGCAGCAATGCAATCCAATATGTGGATGATGCTGTCATCTACAAAACCTCGGACAACCTGGATGATCTAGGCATATCTCTCCAAAAAGATATCCACATCATAGAGATATGGCTCATCAAGAACAAAATGGTCCTTAATACCAATAAAACCAAAGCCATGCTGTTTGAACCAACAGCCCTTGGACAAGATAGATCACAACTACTCCAACTCGCATCCCTGGATGGCAACAAGCTGGAAGTAGTCTCCTCAACAAAGTACCTCAGCCTTACCCTCAACCAAGGTCTCACGTTCAGAACAACATGTAGACCAAGTCACAAGAGTAATCCATACAAAACTCGGATTACTGTATAGGCTCAAGGAACTGCTGACCCCGGAAGCTAGGACTTCTATTGCTGCTAGTGTCCTACTCCCAACAGTAATATATGCTGCCCCAGTCCTTCAGGGTATCGCAAAGCTGGAGTACGGTAAATTACAAACTCTATACAACAAGGTGGGTCACTTTGCCACCTTATCCCACTCTAGGAGCCACCACTGTGAGGCATTAGCAAAGCTTAACTGGCCATCCATTGAAGCTCACCTCAGGTACCCTATACTCTGCCTGGCGAAGATGATAATTAGCCCAACACCTCCCCCAAGTCTCGGTGGACTGCTCACAGTAAAAAGAAACCTGCGCAGCCTCAGGTCCTTAGGCCTAACATTACTAGAGGTCCCCAAGGTTAGGACTAAGGCAGGCTACAAATCCTTCTCGCATGCTGCCCCTTCCTTGTGGAACAACCTCCCTTTGGAGGTATGAGAAACCCCATCGGTGCCGTGCTTCCGCACAAGACTTAAGACCCATCTGTTATCAACGAGCGTATGCCAATGCCACTATACCCCACGATAGCCCACTTACCAAACTAAAATCTCTAACCCCCGAACAGTGTAGCACTAACTCTTCCCTCCCCATCTCTGAACAATCCTAATGCTCTTAGAACTACGTTACCTAATGAATCCACAGTACTGTCTCTCGAATATGTATGACTAAATATAGGATAGTGCATGGGGAACAGTTGTCAACAGGGCTATTCTTTCACTGAGTTGGCACTATGACAACGGATTACCTCGAGAGCGCAGCTCAAGAGGTAATCCGTCGTCATAGTGCCAACGAGGTGAAAGATGCCCTGTTGTCAACTGTTCCCCATGCACTTTTCTTTATAGTGTATGGTAGAACGTCATTTTCGGGGAAACAAAAATCAGTACAGCATGTTTCTGCTTCAAAACATTTTTACTGGGTTACTAAAAGGAAAAAAGAACTTTACATTTTGAACGTTTTCATGCTTGACATTTTAACTGTTTAAGAAATTTACATTTTGAACGTTTTAACGCTAAACATTAGTACTGCCGCTGACATTGCTGCTTTCGCTGTGTGTCCTGTCTATGGAGTGAGCCCTGTCAAATGCTGCTCAAGGACACAGTGTGACGTTCGCAGTGCAGTAGAAAAAATCATTCTGCTGCACTGTGAACGTCACTAGTATGTGACTACAAGGTTTCAACAATGAGGGATTTCGGTGGAGAACGACGTTCCACCCTACACTATTCTAGGATTATATGAACAACTTACTAACTAGATACTAAAACCCATAGAACAACTGCTATGTGTAAACAGACGAATACTGTGTACCCATGATGACCTTTATATGTATATGTTCAACTGTCTATAATCTCATGTACTGTTATTCCCGGGTCACCCCTGAAAAAGGGACCTTCGGGGCCCAGTGGGCCTACCCAGACATCAAAATTCAATAAATAAATAAATAAATAAAATAATATCTCCAATTACTGAGAAAGAATTAAATAATGCCATTACTAGTCTTAAGACCCATAAAAGTCCCGGCCCTGATGGAGATACAGTGGAGTTCTGTAAGTGCTTCTGAGGGAAATTGATGACTATCCTCAAGGAGACATTTAAAGAAATACAACAGAAATGAAAATTACGTACCTACCGTAATTCTTGATCTTCTTGGACGAGTCTCCACCACTCATTCACACTATTGGGATCTGCGCCGGAGGCACCAGGATCCATTGGGAGCAAACTTTTTGCTGGAGGGTCGGCACCAGAGATGGAGCCGCGAGAGGCAGCCATGAGCGCCCCAGCTCGGCTGCAATGACTATCTCCGGCCGACCCTCCAACCGCCTCAGTACCTTTTTACCAAGGAGGTGCAGCGTAACTAACCTAGAAGGGTAGCCTAACCTAAAAACTGGACATAAGATAGTCCGGGCGACCCGTATAAAAGGGTCAACAAAAGTCTTCACAGCCTAAAGATTTGAGGGGAAAGACCAACAACAGAGGTGAGCTCGGGGACGGAGGGGAGGGAGAGTGGTGGAGACTCGTCCAAGAAGATCAAGAATTACTGTAGGTACGTAATTTTCATATCTTGCTGGACATAAGTCTCCACCACTCATTCACACTATTGGGAGAGTACTGAGCTAATAATCCCCCGAGAGGGCGGCAGGAGAGACCAAGAGCTCACATTTCTAGGAGAGAAGTCCATTAAGGATGGCTCTGCCAAAGTAAGAATGTCATCTGGCATGGACATCCAGTGCATAATGTTTAACGAAAGTGTGCACTGAGCTCCAGGTGGCGGCGTTGCAAATGTCTGCAATGGGCACGTTGCGAATTTCCGCTAGGGATGCCACAACCGCTCTAGTAGAGTGAGCGTAAACCCTACCCTCCAACTTAACCTGCGCCATGGAATAGCAGTGGTGAAGGCATGCCACTAACAATGCTGAGATACATCTGATAGTGACAGGTTGACCCAACCGGGTCTCGCTGAAGGAGACGAACAGTTGCTGGGCTTTGCGAAAATCCTTGGTTCTATCTAGATAGAAACGCAAAGCTCTCTTAACATCCAAAGAATGAAGAGATCATTCTCCTTCATTTTGGAAGTCCACAAAGTAAGAGGGCTAGAGGTTAGTTTAGATGAAACTCTGACACAGTCTTAGGAAGAAATTTCGGATGGGTCCGAAGGACTACTTTGTCCTTATGGAACACAGTGTATGGAGGATCTGTGACCAGGGCATGTATCTCAGAGACCCTGCGAGCTGAGGCAATGGCCACTAGGAAGGCAGTCTTCCAGGTGAGAAATTTTAGCTCACAGGTGGCCAGAGGTTCGAAAGGTTTCAGAGTGAGCATGTCTAGCACAAGATTAATGTCCCAGGCTGCAACTGGACATCTTGTAGGAGGTCTGGTATGCAGAATTCCTCTAAGAAATCTCTTAACCACAGGTAATTGAGCTAGCGTTAAGGAAAAAAATGGCTCATGATACGCTGAAATGGCACTAAGGTGAACTTTGACTGTAGAGTACTGCAGACCTGAATTTGAGAGGTCCAAGAGGTACTCCAGAACCTTATCTGGTGGACAGGAAAAGGGATTCAAAGAGGACTTTGCACACCAGAGCGAAAAACACTTCCACTTAGCTGTGTAAGTTTTCCGAGTGGCTGGCTTCCATGCAGCCAGAAGAATATCTGAAACCCTACGAGAGACATTGAACCGGTTTACTTCTACTTCTTCAGGAGCCAAGCGTGAAGGTGAAGTGATCTCAGGTTGGGATGGACCACCGGTCCCTGAGTCAAAAGGTTCATCTGTAGGGGAAGAGGTCTCGGAGAAACTGCCAACATACTGTTGAGTAGTGAAAACAACAGCTGTCGAGGCCAGAAGGGAGTGATGAGAATCATCTTGTCCCTCTGGGATTCGAACTTGAGGAGCACCCTCTGAATTAGAGGAAGAGGTGGAAAGGTGTAAAGAAAGCGTTTTGTCCACTGCAGCCTGAACGCATCCTGACAGAAAATGCCAGGCCCTGGATTTCTGGAGCAGAAGAGAGGCAGTTTTGAGTTGAGTGGGGATGCAAAAAGGTCCAGGTCTGGAGTTCCCCACTCTTTGAATAGTGACTGAACTATGGTTGAGTCGAGAGACCACTCGTGAGGATCTGTCTCTGTTCTGCTGAGACGGTCTGCCAGCTCATTTTGTATTCCCGGTAGGTAGACCGCTTGAATTAGAGCCTTGTGCTCCAAGCACCATTCCCATACCCTCATTGCTTCCCTGTATAAGGGGTAAGAATGAGCACCACCCTGCTTGCTGATGTAATACATCACTGCTTTGTTGTCTGTTTGAAGGAGAATGTTCTTGTGACAGAGAATGTCCTTCAACGCTCGGACCGCATAAAGGACGGCTCTCATTTCTAGGACGTTTATGTGAAGCTGGAACTCGACTTGAGTCCATACACCTTGAGTGTGGAGAGCCTGACAGTGAGCTCCCCACCCCGTTAGGGATGCGTCCATGGTAATGGAGATTTGATGGTCCAGAGGAACAAAAGGATATCTGTCCAGGAGATTGCTCTCTTGAGACCACCAGGTGAGTGACCTCTTTAAAGGTTCTGTCAACTTGATGAGATAGGACTGCGGGTGCGAGGTTGGGGACCACTGAGTACTGAGCATCCACTGAGTGGTTCTCATGTGCAGACGTGCTAGGGGTACAGTGAACACTGAGGATGCCATGAGGCCTAGCATCCATTGCATCGAGAGAGCTGTAACTGAGCTGTTCTCCCCGATGTGACGGGCCATTTGAAGGATATCGTTCCTTCTGTCTTCTGGAAGAAAAGTCTTCGCAGAGGAGGTGTCCAGAAGAGTCCCTATAAAAAGGAGCCTCTGGGAGGGCTGCAGTTGCGATTTCTTGAGGTTTAGCAGGACTCCCATGGACATAAGGAGGCGAGAGGCCGTCTCTACAGCGTCCAGAGTCCCTTGCCTGAAAGGACTTGCTAGAAGTCAATCGTCCAGATAAGGGAACACCTGTATCCTGACCTTTCTGAGGTGCGCTGCGAGAACTGCACAACACTTTGTAAAAACCCACGGCACCAAGGATAGCCCAAAGGGCAGGACTCTGAACTGATAATGCTGTCCCAGAGCCACAAACCTCAGGAATTTGTGATGCCTCGGATGAATAGGAATGTGCTGGTAAGCATCCTGCATGTCCAGGGAGGCTAGCCAGTCGTGTTGATGAAGCAAGGGTAACAGGGTTCCCAGAGAAATCATTTTGAATTTCTCCTTGGGGAGAAATTTGTTTAGCTTTCTGTGATCTAGAATGAGGCGCATTCCCCCGGACTTCTTTGGAACCAGAAAGTAATGGGAGTAGAACCCCGAGTTCCATTGATGCAGTGGCACCACTGCTACTGCCCTGTTGTTGAGAAGGCCCTGAATCTCGGCGGCGAGAAGGTCTGACTGAAGGGTTGACAGCCTGGGCTGCCATTTGGGAGGACGATCCGGAGGGGTCTCCAGAAGATTGAGTGAATGCACCTCGCAAATTATCCGAAGGACCCATTTGTCTGAGGTTATGGACTTCCATTGGTTGTAGAAGTGCATCAGACGGCCTCCCACCGGACAGGAAAAGTCCATCTCAGGCAGCTGAGATGGGACTTGGGCCAGCAATTCATAAGGTAGCGCTGGGCGCTTTGGGCCCTTGCGCTTTATGTTGTGTCTTCTTTTGAGGCTGGGCAGGTTGGTGTTTATGAAAACCTCCTCTGCCTCTGCCTCAAAAGGACTGATGGTTATGAAACTGACGTTTATTGACATTCCCTCGAGAGGGGGCAGGAGGGGGTTGAGCCAACTTAATGGCTGACCTAGTCTTTTGTGTAGCTTCTAGAGCTTGCTCTACCTGAGGACCAAAAAGATATGCACCATCAAAGGGCAACGCCATCACCTGCTGCTGTGCGTCATTCGCGAAGCCCGAAGTGCGCAGCCAGGAATGACGGTGGGTGCAAATACCAGCAGCCACTGAACGGGAAGCAGTGTCAAAAGCATCCATGGCTGCTTTAACCTGCTGGTTGTTAGATTCAATACCTCTGGTAACGGTCTGAAGAAGCTCTGGCTTTGTATCCGACTCCGGTAGAGCTTCAACCATTTGCTTGATAGAATGCCACAGGATATATTCATACTGGGAGAAATAGCCCTGGTAACTGGCAATACGCATACTTAGGGTAGAAGCAGCAAAGACTCTCTTACCTAAGGTGTCTATCTTACGAGATTCTTTGTTAATAGGTCGAGCTGTAGTAGTTTGAGGAAGAACGACCTTATCATTCTCTGCCAGGACTACAATAGGATCCGCAAAGGCTTGAGATGCCAAAATGGGACGATCCTTAGGGGCTGAATATTTCCTATCTATGGATTTAGCCACCGAAGGGGTGAGAGCAGGATTATTCCATACTATTTGAGACAGCGTCTCGAAGGAAGGTTGAACCGGAGGAGTCAAATCCGTAGGGATCTCTGGGGCATGAAGGTATTGGGGTCTTAATAATTTCCCCGGATCAATGTCTGTAGTCTGGAGAGAAAGAGTGGAACTCAGATTTTTGAGCAGAGACTTAAATGACAGGTCCTCGACCACAGGCTCTGTAGGAGTAGCAGATCCTGCTTTGTCCACTTCATCACCCAACCGAAGGTCTGGGTCAGGCTCAATGTCATCTCCTGACAGTCCAGGAGGGACTGTATGGACAGGAAAGGAATGAAAATCAGAAGAGAGGGAAGAAGTAAACGAGTGAAAGGAGGAGTCCTGAGAAGCAGAGGGAGCCCCGAGAGCCCCCGGCGCCGAGAAGGCGCACAGCACCGAGAATGACACCGAGAGGCCACGCGGCACCGAAAACGGCACCGAGGGACCACGCGGTGCCGCAAACAGCACTGAGAAGACACACGGCACCGTGGACGGTGCTGAGCAGCCGCACAGCGCCGAGGACGGCGCCGAGGAGGGTGCCGAGCACACTAACGACGCCGAGAGCACCGGAAACACCCCCAGACTCTGAAAAACAGGTTTTGAAGGAGGAAGAGCAGGAGATAAGGGCATTGGTGAGGCCCCCTGCACCGTAGCCATGTGGGGGGGACACCTTAGCGCGGAGTTGACGGCACCGAAGAAGGTGCCGCGCGACCAGGAAAGTCCAACCGCCCTATCTGGTCTCCCAATAAGCCCAAAGGGCCACTAGTGACTGAGCCAGGTAGCTGAACCAACCTCCGAGCCCATTGCTCCATAAGAGCGGCCCACTGATGAAACTGCTCATCTGAAGACCTAACTGCGGGCGGGGTAGGGCTTCGATGTCGAAGCTGTTGGCTACCAGAAGCAGAGGTTGGCGACTTAGAAGGAGGAGACCGACAACTAGCCCTGATAACCCGAACATCTATCATGAACATATCAGAGGCGACTCGGTGATGCCTTCTCTTTTAGACCTGTGGCGAAGAAGAGCTCAAGGCGAACGGTGCCGAGAATGCGACCATTTATTTTATGCTTCCGCCGGACCGCCCATTCCCGGCTTTGACTGACTGTTGTCAGACCCCCCTTCCGGAGAAGGCGGCGGACTGGACCCAGCCCGACTGACTGAACAGCTTTCATATGAAATCTCCCTACCGTCACCTGACCTGCTCATGGTCGACTCCGTCAAAGTAGGCTGAGACTTCTTTATTTATAAAATAAGAATAAACTAAGCGATACTTTATCGAGATAATACTACAACATAACAAAACTGAAAACTATGCTGCTAGTTTGAAGTTTGACTCCCGGTGGGTGAGTGACGTTGTCACTGAAGCGCACTCAATGTCGGGAAAAAAGGAACTGAGGCGGTTGGAGGGTCGATGCCGAGATAGTCATTGCCGCGCGAGCTGGGGCTCGTAGTGCCGCTCCTCGCAGCTCCATCTCTGGCGCCTACCCTCCAGCAAAAAGTTTGCTCCCGATGGGTCCTGGTGCCTCCGGCGCAGATCCCAATAGTGTGAATGAGTGGTGGAGACTTATGTCCAGGAAGATTAAGAGTTGTCCAGATACATGGAGATATGCCACCATTGCTAGTCTGTTGAAACCGGGAAAGGATAGTACAAACTGTAGTTCATATAGACCGGTCTCAGTATTAAATATAGATTATAAATTATTTACATCTATTATGGCTAGAAGGATAGAGGGATTATTACCCAACCTGATAGATCAGGATCAGTCAGGGTTTGTGACAAGTAGGCAAACACAAGACAACATTAAGAGAACATTGCATGTACTGCACTATGCCTCCTTGTTCGAAACACCCTTCCTGCCCTTAAGTTTGGACGCAGAGAAGGCTTTGACAGGGTGGCGTAAATTTTCTGGAGATTTACAATGGAGAAAAGAATTCAATAGAGTTCAGAGAGATAATAGATTCCTTATATGACAACCCTAAGGCATATATTAAAATAAATGGCTCAATTTCATCACCAATAAACCTTAAAAGAGGAACCAGAAAGGGATGCTCCTTGTCACCCCTTCTGTTTGCGACATACCTGGAGCCCCTGGCACAGGCTGTAAGGCAACATTGAGAGATAACGGGGATACAATTAGGGGGAGGACACCAAAAATTAGCTCTATATGCAGATGACCTGCTGATATACCTAACTAATCCAGAGAGATCATTGTGGCCACTTTGGTCAACAGTAACAGACTTTGGAGAATTAGCAGGCTATAAGATTAATGTCACTAAGACAGAGGTACTGGGAGTGAATTAAAACCATCAGATCAGGTGGAATCCCATTATAAGTTTAAATGGAATACCCCTACACTTAAATACCTAAGTATTTGGCTGAGCCCAGAGTATACAAAATTATACGATCTTAATTATAAAAAGCTCCTAATACAAATGCAGAAAGACATAGATAAGTGGACACTGATCCCTATACCATTCATACAGAAAACAGAAGCAGTTGGAATGGTATTGTTGCCACGTTTTCTATATTTGGCACAAACCATTCCTATTGTAATTCCAGAGACATTTTATAAAAAATTAAACAAGAAAATAACACAATACATATGAGGGAACCAAAGACCAAGAATAAGACAATCAAGATTACAACTCTCAAAAGAAGAAGGGGGTCTCTCTCTACCAAATTTCAAATATTATTATATAGCCTCCTAGATCCGTATGGTGATATATTGGCTGCACCCTAAATATGACGCAAAGTGGAAAGGAATATGTAACCCCTCGATGGCGCTATCCCAGGGGCTACTACCCCTGCCTGATTTGCCACTAACAGGTTGAGGGGCCTGGATCTGATGGCGGGTGCCTCCACCCAGAGGTCAGGGTTTGCAATAGTTAAACTGACTTGGTCACAGCCCTCTGGGACACTGCAACCCCCCTTTCTACCCACTAGTGGCCCATACAGTATATCAGAATTACCTTCACAGTATACACTTACCCCCAGGACTGGTTCAGGCACTGGGACCCCCTGTAAAATAAGAAGATACAGTGCAACAATCACAGTACAATACTTTAACATAGACAAATACCTCAGGCAGTATAACTTTGCTGAAACAAGCAGCTCTGATTTATTTAGGGGGATATAACAAGGACAGGGGGAAATCAAGTTAATTAGCTTATCACTTTACTCATCTACCTATGGCTCTGTGCACAGGCCTATCCCTACCAGTTACTGTCCCTGGGTACCCAAGCCCTAGTGGCTAGTCCAAACCGTGGCAGCTGGTAGGGGCCCTTTCACACAGAGAAAAGAAAAATTAGTTAAACAGCCAGCAGTACAGTAATTCCATTTGGATTCAATGTGGCAATTCAACAGGGAGCAACCCTGAATTAGTACTCACGACCTCCAAACAAGATAGGGTCCTTCAACGTCAGCAGGGCTACTCTTGAGCTCCACGAGACTCCTCACACATTTATATGACAAACTGCAACAGGCAAAAGTCCTTTAATGGCAGCAGGATTCACTTGAGCTCCACGAGACTCCTCACACATTTATATGGTAAACAGTCACAGGCAAAAGTCCTTTAATGGCAGCAGGATTCACTTGAGCTACACAAGCCTCCTCACACATTTATATGGTAAAAAGAAAGTACTATACCAGGCAGGCTGCTTCTCTTTCGTCGCAATTACTGCACAATGCCGGAGAACACACAGCAGATTCGGTTCCTGACAGACCGGCAATTCAGCAATTTCTCCAGTCTTCTACAGGGTGAGCCTGGTTTCTACTCTTCAGATATCCTTTGATTCTCTTCACAGGACGGATTCAGTCCTAACAAGCAGTTACACAAGCTGCAGACCGAAACTCGGGCCTTACACACGCTTCCCACTAAAACTGCACACCAAAGGCACAGGGCTCCTTCCTCTTCACTGCCAGAGCTCAACTGAAACTCCAGCAGACAAAACCGGCACTTCCTTTGAGTTCCTCCAGTTCTTGGCTGGATTGGCTGTCACTCACAATAGACTGCCCTGTTGGTCCAAAAGGCACCGAAGTCCAAACTACATCTCCCAGAGTCACTGCCCATACAATCCTCTTGTGGCTGGCTCATATTACGAGTCCAAGTTCTGATTCGTCCAAGGCACCATTTTAGATCTACCTTAACCCACACTGATTGGTCCAGTTCAGCAGTTCAAAACTAGAATGGGGAACTAGGCAAACACAGTTCTGACTGCAAAGAAAGCAGGTTAGACAAACTGTATTTTCATTATTACTCTAAATGATTTCTGGCAAACAGTTACATCTTTCAGATAGGTTCCCTTTGCACTCCTAGTGACTGCAAAAATGGAGTGAATTAGCAGCAGCTCGAGTGGTACTCAATCAGAGAAATACACAGTCCCCCCATACAAACTAATTATGTCTGCAAGCAGACAGCTCTTAAAGAGACAGTACCAGAGGCTCTAAAAACACTCACAGATAAATGGCTTAAACGCCAAACACCATTCAGGCTTGGAGCATTCAAGCAAGCTCCTGGAAGTCTTTTGGGAACCCCCATTTGCAGGGGGGTTACAAATAGAATTAGCAGAAGAAGATCTAAGAAGGCCACATGGGGCTCTGCTTACAGACAAGGGAGATAAGGAAGGGGTAGATATTGATAACCCCTACACAAGGTCAACTTTACAAGTTTGGAGACAAATGTTGAACACCAAGAATATGCTGGAATGGGGGCCTATCTTCCATTCACTGACGCACATAGAGCATTTTATTACCAGCAAAAATAGACCTGGGGTATAGGAGATGGGAAAGGAGAGTATTACACATAGAGTACCAATTCTTGAAAGAGGGAAATGTAATGAGCTTCTCAGAAATGGAAATTAAATATGAGATAACACAGAGAGAGAGATTTCAATTCTTTCAGATTAGGGATTATATAAAAAGTATCAGGAAAGAATGTTGGACTATATACCCTATACACAAGATTATAGATATAATACAGAAAAGCTAAGATAGTAAGACAGAGTTAACTCACATAATATCTTACTTATATGTGGCAATAAGAGAAATGGAAGGGGACTCACTTGATTCCAGTAAGAGAGCGTAGGAAAAAGACTTAAAAGTCATAACAGTAGCTACATGGAGAAATTGCTTATCATAAATACATAAAAGTACATCATCACCATGTTGGAGAGAATTCACATGGAAAAATGTCAGGTTTTTCAGAACACCAGCAATCCAGATGCACTTTAATAAGGGGAAGGGAGTGGCATGCTGGAGGAGATGTGGCGAAAATCAGGCAACACATGGGCACATTTTTTGGAGGTGTCCAATAATATAACCTTTCCTTGATGAGGTACAAGAGGCGATTAAGAGTATAATCTCTCCTACTATAATACTGAATGTACCTTTATACTTTTTGCTGGATTTTCCGGAGGAAAGTAAGGATATCAGAACAAAGAAACTCTTGCTAATATTGATTTTAGCTATTAAAAAAAACCATAACAAAAAACTGGATGTCTCCAAACCCACTCCAGTTAAGACAATGGCAAAATATAGTAATAGATATATATCAAATGGAAAGGCTGACAGCATTGACAAATAAGAGATATGCTCAATCTGAGATAATATGGAGAAGGTGGATATTATATATTAACCCAATGAGAAAAGACTTTGTACCCTGAAATTGTGAAAAGACATGGCAGGAAGATTGCCTTTGATATGAATATGTTTAGATGAACATTATACAGGACAGAGAGCATGTTTAGAATAAAAGATCATAAATGAATGAAATATTCCACAGAAATGAATGTAACAAACTGGTGAAAACAAGAATTAACTCCTATGCATGCATGTAGGTTGTAAGTTGAAATGAAAAGTAAAAAACTTGAAAATAAACAAACTTTAAAAAAAAAGCTGCTGTCATATAGACGAAAACTTTGACTCTGGCAGACGAGCGACGTCAATGTCCAAGTGCACTCGACGGCGGGAGCAGAGGAACTGAGGCAGCTGGAGAGTCGACGCTGAGATAGCCTACACAGGCGTGAGCTAGTCTCGCAGTGCCACGCATGCGTGGTCCTGTCTCAGCGCTAACCCTTCTGAAAAATGTTGGCCCCCGATTGGTTCTAGCGCCTCCGGCACTATCCCAATACTGTGAATGAGTGATGGAGACTTAATCAGAAAGATCAAGTAATCTAGGCTAAAGAGTCCAAGCAAGCAAACCAGTACATCCGTACAGATCTACACAGTCTCCTGTGTAAACTGAGTTTAATCACGGCATAACTAGTGGCCAGCCGTGAATGTAAAAGCAATATAACATAAAAACTTCCATATGCAAGGGAGTGAGTTCCCAGGCTTAGTGAGAAATAAAAACACAATGCTAGCAATGCATTAGCAGATCTGGCACTTTGGTGTCCAAAAAAACGTAACAGCAAAAAAGCACCAAACGAGCACAGACTGCAAATCACAAAAAAAGTAATGCTTTCTTCACTATCTTACTCACTAGAAAGCCCTAACTAAACTATAAAATAACTCACGAAAAACAAACTGACAACAAAACTAATAAAAATAAAACAAAAAATCATTCAGGGGCTAAGCTCAAAACTCAAGCAGCTCACTCATAGCTGCCATCTTGAAGGATCTGGCAATAGGCCACAACATCTTCATGAATTCTAGGCCAGTAAAATGTGTACAGCAATCTGGCAAGGGTGTGATCCCTCCCCGAGTGACCAGCCATAGGACTGTTATGTGCTATCTGTAACAACTCAGATCTATTCTCTGACCTCCAAAATACCAGTCTGTTCATCAGTCCCTTTTCTGGCAATGGTGGAAAGTAAAAAAACAAAAGGCACTGGATGTTCACACAATAGTTGCCATTATTGAACGAATGCAGTAAACCCATTGTAGTAGCGTAGTATATCTATGTTTTAGTTATTTTATTAATTTTTGACTGTGCCTCGTTTGTATTTATTTTTATTTTTCCACTATCTGGTTTCGACCTGACCCAGGGCTGTTGATGGACTGTTTGAGTGGATGCATCGTAATTCGGCGTCTGCTTTCGAAAAACATTTGCAGTTAATCAGTTCATACCTGCGGCAGTGGTGGACCCAGTCGGATTGGGGAGGCTGCAGGTTTTTGGAGTTGGTGCTGAGTTCTGGCGTTGAAGTCCTGGCATTGTGTTGCGGAGGGGCTCGGCTACGGGAGCGTGTGGAACTGACTGTGTGAGGCGCTGGTGCCTTCCCGGATCCCTTTCTTGTGAGTTCGGGGAACTGAACTGATGGGGCACTGATGTTTGTCCAGTTCCCTTTCCTGTGGACAGCAGAGTGGAGAAAGGACTGAGATAGTCCCTGGTGACTACTGTCTGTGGCTGGAGGGCTTTGCTTCTGGTTCCTGTCTTCTTTCTGGTGGTGTGTCGGGAGGCTGCTGCTGGTAGGCAGCTGGCTCCCTGGCACTTCTGTCCCACACCGTGGCAGCTGGAGAGCTGTTTTGGTTGTGGTAGGGTCCAAGGTGAGGCAGGTGTTCCAGGGTGAGTCCTCTGGTGCTGACGTTGGATACTTTGGTTTGATCTACTTCGGTATCTACAAAGTCTTTTTATCAACCCGTGGAATACAGCACTAAAGTAAGGAATTTGCTTTCTCTAAAAATCAGTGCTGCTTATCGCTCAATTCGACTGGCTGTGAAGACGATCCTGATTGGTTTTGTTGAAGGACACTGTGCAGTGTTTGCTCTCTCATAGTGGTGGGAGCCCATGAGAGGTCTGAACTGTGGCACCGTGCTGTTCTGCTGAACTGAATTTGGATCTATCTATTGCAGTCTACTCTCTATTACTGAGGGGACACTGGCTTGTATTTACTTTCCTATGGTGGTGAGAGCCCATGGGAGGACTCAATTCTGGTAGAGTGCCCTTTTAAATTTGACTTTTAGTTTTAATCTGTGTTATTATTTCTATTGGACCCTAGGATTGAGAGGCCGTGGGTCTATAAATGGACAATTTCGCCATAGGAGGTGGGAGCTCCATGGACCAAAATTATTATTCGAACTTTTATGGACTGGGCTCTGTCATTAACCATCTGCTTTTATTTAATACAACTAGTAGTTTATTAAGTCATTAGTATATTTATTGATGTATTGATTTAGAGATAATTGTGATTAGTTATTTATTGTTTTTTCTGTTTTCCTGCAACGTTTTATTTATTTTTTGTTTTGCTTTTGTTTGAGCTATTTTAATTTAATTCTTTAGGATCGAGATTTGATTTGATTTTTATTAACTACTACGGGAGATTAGAAGTTCAGTGTCTTTGTTCCATGTTAGCGGATTGTAATATATATTACTATCCCACCCCTCTGGTCATGCGCTATTCATCCTCTTCCCTTCATGCCCTCCGCCCCTTCTTCTCCCCTCCATTGCTCTTTTCCATCTATCAACGCTGCCGGGCTCTGGGAATTGCCCGCAGGAGGCTGGGGACGGGCGGGGGATTGAACAGCGGAGGATGGAAGAGGGGGCGCTCGCTCCGGAGTGGTTAAGTCTAGAAGACGCCCTGGGGTGAAATGGAGTGCAGAACATGGGCCTTCCTGTCTGGTCTCCATACCCAAGGGCACCACCACTATAAATGGTGGGCAGGTGGTTGGGGCATCCCAGGAGTTCTGTTCAACTCGGGCGGTGTTATGCAATGCCAAGTCCGTTGTTGTGAACAAGACTGCCATTGTTGCAGACTTGGTGGGTACAGTGGACCTGGCTTGCATCACCAAAACCTGGCTGGATGGTAATGACTGCCCTGTATTTGAGGCAGCAGTTTCAGCTGAGAATTTGGTGATACACCGCCCGAGATTGGATCGCAGGGGTGGGGGGGTTGCAGTCTGTTTTAAGACCGAATTGGATCTCACTAGTGTCCCAGTTGAGGAGACCAGATCATTCGAATGTGTCATAGTGGCAGGTGGGGGCTATAGGATGGCTCTAGTCTATCGTCCACCCGGAGATGAGAAGCTATTCCTTAAGGAAGTGGTGGACTTCATCGTCGACCTGGTGTTTGAATCACCCAGGTAGATGGTGCTGGGTGACTTTAATGCCTGGATCAACGACAAACTCTCGCAACTTGAACAGTACTTCCTCCAACTGATGTATTCATTGGGCCTTTCACGGGTGGTTACCTCTGCCACTCACAAACATGGCCATTCCCTTGACCTGGTCTTCCTCCTGGGGATGGAAGCCTCCGATGTGGGGGTGGAACCTGTCGGATGGTCTGACCATTACACTGTGAGATTTAATTTTTGCACCCCTCTGCATAGGCAAACCCCTGTGGAGATGGTCAAGTACCGCCCTTTACAGGATGTGACTCCTGATGTTCTAACTGCAGTGCTTGATCTATCAGAATTCCCCGTGATGAGCTCGGATCCAGAGGTTCTGGTTCTGGCCTATAACAGGGCCATTACCTCTGCACTGGACTCCATTGCTCCCACTCGTGTGCACCCCCTCTCCCTTCGCCCTCGGTCGCCATGGTTTGATGGGGACTTGAGGGAGATGCAGCGACTAGGATGCAGGTTAGAGAGGTGCTGGCAGAAATCTGGCTTACATGCCAAACATCTTAGACTCCTAGAGCATTATCAATTCTATCAGTCAGCAATTACTCATAAGAAGGCAGTATTCCTGTCCGGAGAAATTGCTGCTGCACAGAACCGACTGGCCCAGCTCTTTTGAACCGTAGACAGGCTGTGCAACCCAGCCTGTCTACAGGTTTGTAGAGCCTTTTCACAATTGCAGTGTGAGGAGCTTGCTCGGTTCTTTTCAGATATGGTTGACGACATCAGGGCCAAGACCCACGCAGCACTCTCTATGGGAATTGCCGTGGACCAGCCCCTGGTTGCAATCCCTCGGTTTTCCTGGAGTTCTTTCGAAAGGCTGGAAATCAAAGATGTTATAAGGATTTCCAGGGTATGCGCACCACATGCTGTAATTTAGACCCAGGTCCTACAGCCCTGATCATGGGCTGTGGGGAGGTTATCATCCCGGTTCTACGAGGATAGTCTGGTGCTCCTTAGACTCTGGTGAATATCCCTGCTCCCTGAAGGAAGCAGTGGTGACACCAGTGTTGAAGAAGGCTTCTTTGGACCCAGACTCCCTCGCTAACTATAGACCTATCTCGAACCTTCCCTTTGTGGGGAAGGTAATTGAAAAAGTGGTGGCTGCCCAGTTGGAAAACCATTTGACCATCCATAACATCTACGACCCTCTCCAATCAGGTTTTCGTAAGAGGCACAGCACCGAGACTGCACTGGTTCAGGTGCTCAATGATCTCTTGAGGGCAAGAGATGAGAAAAAACGGTCCATTTTGGTCCTGTTGGATCTGTCAGCAGCATTTGACACCGTAGACTATGGGGTGTTGCTTGAGTGCCTGAGATGCATCTGTGGGCTGCCAGGTTTGGTTCACAGATGGTTTACCTCTTTCCTCACAGGTAGAACTCAGAGGGTGGAGTTGGGGGTATTTTCCTCCAATCCTACCTCTCTGTGCTGTGGGGTGCCTCAGGGCTCTGTGCTGTCCCCCATGTTGTTTGCGGTGTACATGCTTTCCCTCGGAGACATTGTAAGATGATATGGGCTGGAGTTTCATTGTTATGCCGATGATACCCAGCTCTATCTGTCTTTTGCGCCTGACCAGAATGGAGCACTCTCTGTGTTTAACAACTGTCTCGGCGAGATCCAAGGTTGGATGAGGTCTAGCTGGTTGAAGTTGAATACTGGGAAGACGGAGGTGATGGTTGTGGATCCTGGTCGCTGGATAGGGGGGTGAGAAGCAAATCATCCCTCAAGTTTATTCTTGGGGGATGTCGAGCTCCTTATCTCTGAACAGGTGCATGAAATAGGGGTGATCCTTGACAATCGGCTGACATTACGTGCTCAGGTGTCGGCTGTCATTAAGGTATCCTTTTACCATCTGAGGAACATCGCTAGGATCAAGCACCTCGTTCTGTCTGGCGACTTGCCTACACTGATCCACGCCTTTGTGACCTCACGTTTGGACTACTGCAACTCCCTTTATTTTGGGCTTCCAGGGGTTGATATCCACCACTTGCAGCTGGTGCAGAACTCAGCAGCCTGGTTGTTAATGGGGATTCCTTGTTCTTCCCACATTACACCGGCACTGCGTGATCTGCACTGGCTGCCGGTTCAGTGGCAGATCACCTTTAAAGTCAGTTTACTGACATATAAAGCCCTACACGGCTTGGGCCCTGACTACTTGAAAGAGCTTCTGGTTCCTTACCTTGCGGAGCGACCGCTCCACTCAGCCAACAAGGGGTTGCTAGAGATTCCGAGGGTAGCTTTAAAATCTTCTGGTGCCTGAGCTTTTTTACGTTCATGGCGCCGACCCTCTGGAATTCTCAACCCCATTGGATTAGAAAGTGCATGACTGTGGGGGTTTTAAACAAGGATTGAAGTCTTTCCTATGGAAAAAGGCATATGGGGATGGTACTGACATGGACTGATATTACTGATTTTAGTGTTTCTATGATGTTTTATTATGATGTTATTTTAAATGTACTGTGCCTTGATTTCTGAAAGGCGCACTAAAAATAAAGATTATTATTATTATTATTCTTTTGTAGTATAACCAATTGTTCCATCTGGTCCTGTGCCTGAGGTTTAACCCAAATTCTGTACAGTAGCCCATTACATTTTTTAAACGTAGGTTCATCCTGTTTTGATTTCACCCCCAACTGCTTAGAAAAACCCTGGAGAGAAACACTGTTAGCTTGTTCTGAATGAAAATCACAATCAGTGATCAGTTTAGTTTCAGCATTTTCATATGCTAACTCCTTATGTCCATCAGTCTTTTGTTGCCACTGTTTCTTCAGGCGTCGTCTTTCTTTTCTGGACTTCTGGATCTTGGAGCTGTTTTCAAACACGTCCGAATCAAAATCAGGTAAAGGAAAAGAGTCCCTACCATCTGGGATTTTCTTTGCCTGAGCTCCTGTCACCACAGCTGCTGAAACATCAAGGTTTACTCCCTCTTTGATTAACTCAGTAAATCCTGGAAAGTCATTTCCAATAATTACAGGTACAGGTAACTTAGGTACTACTCCCTGTTGTTGAGGCACAGATCAGGAAGCATAGGAGCAATTGTAGAATTTGCAAAAAGTGTTTTTAGTACTAGCAGTAACATAAAAAAAAATGTGTTCAGAATAACTATTTAAAAAAACAGAATAAAGAGAGAAGATCTATCTGAGTTTTCTTTCAATCTCTGTGTCTCTCAAAACACTGCAACTCTCTCTCTTACAAGTCTTTGCAACACCCCTCCTTAACAAGCACCTGTTTTTTGCTAAAATGTTCGTGTATGTTTTAGGCAGATGCAGCAAGAACACAATGTCCCAGAACTGAGGCCTCTTCTCCACAGCTTCTGAAAAAGGGCTTAAAAACTGCTCTCAGGTTAACCCCTTGAGTTCCCTATAGCTTTTTGCAATCATCTCAAACAATAATTATATACATTTCAACAGTAACACTATATAATTTCTAAACAAAGGGATCCCAATATCAGTTACATTTCTACATAATGATTTGCATATATTTTTATACCAGCAGATATGCAAGGGACGAAAAGACAGAAACAGCAAGGGAAGACTGAGAGACAGTGAGAAGCAAAGAATTGCAAGACTGTCGGGGTGATCAAATCCTAGGTCTCACGTGAAAATTTGGTTGCACAACTAGCTAGACAAGAGACAGGGAAGGAAAGAGCAGAACAGATCCCTGCATTCAAACTCTCCATAACAACTGGGACAGGATCCCATTCGACCCTGTTACACTCCCACTTTCATTTGGTGTAACACACCATTAATACCTGTAGTCATAGTCACCTGGCTGACACCAGTACCTGGACTTTTTGCACAATGTTTTCCCAGCACTTCAACATGCACTAGGGTCTGTCTGCTTTCTGAATCAATAAGTCCCTTCACAGTCTTATCTCCCACCTTGACAGCTGATAAGTACTTGCCCCAATTTGCTAAGGACAAATCTTCTTCAGTGCTACTCTTCTTACTATAGCAATTTCTTGCAAATGACCTGGCTTATTACAGTTCTAGCAAATACAGTCTTTGGGTGCAGATTTGTTACCCCCACCACAGTTCTTATGAGACCTGGAGTTTAAATGGGAAAAAGAGTGTCTTGCGGGTGCTTGGCTGTTACCTTGCTGCAGTGGTATCTGTCTAGCAATTTGGTAGTCTTCAACCAAAGAAACAGCCTTTTCCCCACCTTCTGGTTAGTGTTATTTTACCCAAAGCTGTATGTCTGTGGTTAGGATGCTGATGAACTGCTCCATTACAAATGTTTCGATGATCTGTGGGAGTGTTTTGCCCTCTGGTTGGAGCCATTTCATAAGGAAGTCTCGGAGTCGGATGAAGACTTCTCGAGGATTGTCGACTGAGTTGTACTTCAGAGACCGAACTCTCTGACTGTAGGTCTCTTCTGAGATGTCATATCTTTTCAGGATTTCGCTTTTCACCAGGTCAGTTTTCTGACTGTGCAGTGTCCATATTGCTGTAGGTAAGTTGGGCTTTCCCTGTCAGATAAGGTACCAGTCTGATTGCCCATTTGTGTTATGTTCAGAATTACTATTTACAAAGGCAGTTCAGACAGAGAAAACAGTTCTTCTGAGTGTTTCTTCTTGGTCTCAAATCCCGGTCTCTTTCACTCCTTCTCTCTCTAGCAAAAACATTGCTGCTCTTTTGTTATAAGTCTTTGGGAACTTGTTAAGGAGACAGTTTTTTTGGTTTTTTTTTTTACAGAATGTACTTGTCAATTTTCAATGTCCTTGCAGGTGCAACAAAAAGAACATAATGACCCAGAACTGACCTCTTGTTGCCAGCTCTGCAGAAATTTTTCAAACCATCTTAGGTTAACCCCTTGAGTTTCAGTTTTTGCAATCATTTCAACAGTATAACTATATACAGTTTTAAACAAAGGGATCCCAGTGTCAGTGACATTTCCACATAAAGATTCACATATATTTTTTATACCTGCAGATATGCAAGGGGGAAGAAAAGGCAGAACAGCAAGTGAAGGCAGAGAGTTAGCAAGCGGCGAAGAATTGCGAAACCATCGAAGTGATCAATTCCTAGGTCTCACAAGAAAATTTGGTTGCGCAATCAGACAGATAAGGAGAGGATAGAACAGATCCTTGTGTTTAAACTCTTTTTGCACAACAAATGGGGCAGAGCCTTATTCAACCCTGTCACAGTGTCTCCCCTTTTTTTTGTAAGAAGAGGTGCAAAGGCAAGACAAAGAAGAAAAAGGAAAGACTGCCCAGAAGCCTGGTCATTGCAGGTGAAGGTGTGTGGGTTGCAGTAATGAATGGTGGAGATATGCTGGAAAATGTGAAAATTGAATGCTCACCAAAATTCTTGATCTTCTTGGACAAGTGTTCACCATTTATTCATACTGCTGGGTTTCAAGTCAGAGGCACTGGGATCCTGTGGCAGTCAAAAATCTTCAGGAGGGCCGGTGCCGAGGTAGGACTGCGCATGCACAGCACCGCAAGGCTGACTCACACCATATAGGCTATCTCAGTGTTTACCTTCTAACCGGCTCAGTACTTTTTTTGCCAAAGAGGTGCAGCATAACCTAAAGTGACATACAGTAAGTAAACATCTAATCTAACAAGGACATAAGATAGCCCTTCTGACCCATAAAAGAAAGGTCAGCTAAACAACCACGTCTTCACATCCCAAACTGGAACAAGGGAGGTGAAGACCAAGAACAGATTGAGTGAGTTCAGGGGATGGTAGGTGGGTGTATTAATAAATGATGAAGACTTGTCCAAGAAGATCAAGAATTACGGTGAGCACATAATTTTCATATCTTCCAGGACTTAAGTCTTCACCATTTATTCATACTGCTGGGTTAGAGAACCAAGCTGATATAAAAATCCCAGAACAGGGCAGTAGGAAATGGTGCTCACTCAGGACGGAAGTCCATTAAGGATTGTCCTGCCAAAGGAAGCATGCTGTCTGGCATGGACATCCAGGGCATAGTGCTTAATGAAAGTATGCACTAAGCTCCAAGTAGCCGTTTTGCAAATTGCAATGATGGGAACAGAGTGGACTTCTGCCGCAGACATAACCACCACTCTGGCAGAGTGAGCACAGACCTGGCCCTCCAATTTTACCTGGGCCATAGAGTAGCAGTGGCAAAGGCAAACTAGTATCCAAGCAGAAATCCACATAATGGTTACTGGCTGACCCAGATGGGTAGCAGTAAAGGAAACAAAGAGTTGCTTGGATTGATGGATGTCCTTAGTTCTATCATTGTAGAATTCAAGGACTATTAATATCCAAGGAGTGAATGGTGCATTCTCCTTCATTCTGGAAGTTAGGAAAATAAGTGAGCAACACCAAAGGCTGGTTGAAATGGAGTTCCAAAACCACCTTGGGTAGAAATTTGGGATGTGTGCAGAGGACCACTCTGTCTTTGTGGAAGACTGTATACAGAGGGTCTTTGACCAAGGCATGTATTTCAGAGATCCTGAGAGCAGAGGTGATGTCCAAAAGAAAAGCAGTTTTCCAGGTCAAGAATTTGAGATGGCACGTAGCCAGAGGCTCAAAGGGTTTATAAGTGAGCATGTCTAGCACAAGGTTATTATCCCAGGGGCAGCCAGTTTCCTGACTGGAGGCCTCATGTGCAGAATGCCCTTAAGAAATCTCTTTAAAAAAGGCAATTGAACCATGGTCATGTTCTGGACTGGCTCATGATAGGCTGAAACCGCACAGAGGTGGGCCTTTACAGAGAAGTATTGCAGTCCAGTGTCTGAAAGGTCTAATAGGTACTCCAGAACCTTACCCAGCAGACACTGGAATGGATCCATATGGGTCTTGACACACCATTTTGAGAAGCGCTTCCATTTTGCTGTGTAAGTTTTCCTAGTGGAAGGTTTACACGCAGCCAGAAGGATTTCTAAGACCCTTTGAGAAACTTTAAACCTGCTTGCTTATATGTCCAAAGATCCATGCACACAGCACTCAAAGGTATCAATTCAAGCAAAATGCAATTTTTATTCATCCTGGCTACTTGGCTACCTAATAGACTGATAGGTTGCTTTAAATGTTTAAAATGTAATGTCCGCACTTACTGCACACAGGTAACAACTTCAAACACCCAGCTAAACCCCTGAAAGAATCTGAGGTGAAGCAACTCATCATCTGTAACACCGCATTCGTCGTTTACATTTTGTGGTGCCCGTGCTTATATATATATATATACATATCTATATATATATATATATATATATATATATATGCAGAACAACAAGGTTTCTTAAGACCAGAATGCAGAAGCATGTCAGAAACATTGTAAATGATAAAACAGACACCCCACTTTGGCATGTACCAGAACTCCTCACCAAATGGACTCAGATATATGGGGATAGACTGGGTGCCACCGATGAAATACAGAGAGGACAGAGTGAACCTGCTTTTAATGAAGGAAAGTGAGTGGATTTTCAGATTGAAAAGTGTAAAACCAGACGGCCTTAATGACCAATGGGACTTGAAGCAGTTCCTGAAACAGAAAAAATGAAAATGATATTGTTTGACAATAGTGATCAGTTTGACCTTTTGCACCATTGGTGATTTTCCGAGTATTGTAAATTGGTCTAGATTTAATTACAGCTTTGTACAATGATTATTTAGATATGTGACAGATCTACTACAGAAATGTTTCTGAGAAATGAATTTTTTTCCAAGTAATTTAGTTACTTCTGACCTTTTGCATGTATAATGACCTCCTGCTTGGATTTCTCCTTGTTTTCCTGTATTTAAAATTTTGTACAATGTTTAGATATGTGATAGATTTATTAGAGAGATTTTTTAGAAGAAAAAATATTCTTTCTAAGCATCTTTGGTATATCTGACCTTTTGCATTCATAATGACCTCCTGTTGGATTTATTTCTCTTTTGCTCTGTTTACAGGAGCTTTCCTCCTCCTATCACATCCCCTTTCTCCTGTATCTATAGTTAATTGCATAAATGATTGGTGGATCCCCAGTCACTTACAAGAAAGCCATGACTTCATGAAAATAGGGTGATCACTGTTCTTCAGTGTACTTCATTTCTTCATTCTGCCAAAGGTGTCCTATTACAGCAATGTCACTTTGATCAAAGTTAACTGAGCATGCTGGCCTGGTGGTGCTAAGGGTTGAGGCGCTGGATGCCACACCTCGCTCCACGACAGCGACCCGGGTTCGGGAGTGGACCCGGGTCGCTGGTGGGTCAGCCAAGGGGAGTTAGGCTTAAAGTCCCACGACAGCTCGCCTCTCCAGGAAGGGTTAAGGCCATAGTCTGAACACTTGTCTGACTCCAAGCGGAGGCTCGGAGTACTGCAAGCCCTTAATGTTAGGGGAGGGCGGCCGCTATACAGCATGACGTCGTTGATCTGCACCTTGACGTCAGGGGTCCTACACTGTAGGGGTGGGAGAAAAAGTAAAAAATGTCTGCCATCGCCGGGAAGATGGAGCCTCCGGAGATGTGCCCTCGATGTGCCTTCACCCACCCAATGGCCCCTGGACCGACAAAAGTTGATTGATGAGGTAAGGGGACTCTGCCCCATCCCTGCTCAGGGGGTAAACCGAAGCTCCATGGGGATCCAGGGGGTCATACGGGCAGGGTGGAAGGTAGAGGGATGTCTACCTTGGGGCTTCTAAAGGGTCGGGGATGGCAGGCAGAAAGGCGAATAAAAAGTCATTTAAAAAAAAAAAAGTTAACTGAACAGAACCAGGAAATTTATATTTGTATTAAGGTCTTTAATGTGACAGTTTAAAGGAAATTCTATGCATGGAAATTTGCCATTACATGTTTTTTGTGTAATTGTTTCTTTTTCCTTTACCTTTTTGTATATTTCACTTTATTTATTAACCATAGGTGATGGCAATTAATTATGACTACTTAAACAATGCTATAACCTTTGTAGCAACACCACCTGACGAAGGCTAATGCCAAAGCACTGGGGTCTAGGTGGAGATCCCAGGTCGAATAAATATTGCATTTTGCTGAAATTGATGCCTTTCAGTGCTGTGTGCATAGATCTTTGCTTTTACTGTGGGTTCGCTACCCTTCACACAGCACCATTCCTATCACTGATTCACAGCAGCTGCCCTGGAACTTTTACATGTACCTACTCAGGAGCCAGGCATAGAGAAGAAGGAAGCACAGGTTGGGATGAACGAAGGATTCAAGTGTCAGAAGGTCCATCTGCAGAGGCAGTTGCTTCGGAGGGGTCATTGTCATAGCCAGAACAGTGCAATGAGAATCATCTTGCCACCATGTGCCTCTAGCCTGTGCAGCACCCTCTGGACTAGTGGGAGAGGCAGAAATGCATACAGAAAGCAACTTGTCCACCACAGCCTGAATGCATCCTGAGAGAAAATGCCAGGTTCTGGATTTCTGGAGCAGAATTGAGGCAGTTTTGTGTTGAGTGGGGATGCAAAAAGGTCCAGGTCTGGACTGCCCCACTTGTCGAAGAGAGACAGAAAGATGTCTGGTGCTAATGGCCACTTGTGAGGATCTGCTTTTGTCCTGCTGAGTTGGTCTGCCAAATTGTCCTGAGCCCCTGGTAGATAAACTGCTAAGATCAGAGCATTCTGCTCAAGGCAGTACTCCCATACCCTCATAGCTTCTATGCAGAGCTGGTAGGAGTGTGCTCCTCCTGCTTGTTGCTGTAATACATCACCACTTTGTTGTCCGTCTGTAGAAGGATTACTTTGTGATGGACACAGTCCACCAAGGCTCAAAGGGTGTAAAGGACTGCCCACATCTTCAGAACACTGATACGGAGATGAGACTCTATTTGAATCCAGACTCCCTGGGTGTGAAGGCCCTGACAGTGAGTTCCCCAGCTGAAGAGAGATGCATCTGTGGTGAGTGTTGTCTGAGATTCCGGTGGAGCAAAGGGGAGACCTTAAAAAAGGTTTTCCTCTTGTGTCCACCATACAAGTGACTGATGTAGGGGTTCTGTCACTTTGACGGGGTATGACTGAGGATGTATTTTTGGAGACCACTGTATGCTTAGCATCCACTGAGTGGTCCTCATGTGCAGTCATGCTAGAGGCACTGTGAAGACTGAAGAAGCCATGAGGCCTAACATCTGCTGAGTGAGCCCACATGGTGTTGTTCTCCATGACGAAATGTGCCATCTGAAGGATGGTGTTCCTTCCATCTTCTGGGAGAAAGGCCCTTGCCTTGGTGGCTTCAAGAGGGCCCCTATGAAGAGGAGCTGCTGTGAAGCTTGAAGTTGTGATTTCTCCAGGTTCAGCAGTACTCCCATGGAGGTCAGGAACTGAGCTGCTGTGGTCACTGCCTCCTCTGCACCCTGCCTTAATGGACTTGCTAGTAGCCAATCAACCAGGTAGGGAAATACCTGAACCCCGAGCTTTCAAAGGTGCACTGTGGGAAATGTGAAGCACTTTGTAAAGACTCAAGGCATTGAGGAGAGCCAAAAGGGCAGGACTCTGAGATGGTAGTGCTGACCCAGGGCCACAAAGTGTAGGAACTTGTGGTGGCTTGGGTGTACTGGAATATGTTGCTAGGCAGCCTGCATGTCTAGGGATGCTAACCAGTCTTATAGTCTGAGAAGTGGAAGGAGGGTTCCAAGGAGACCATCTTGTACTTTTCATGATAACAAAATGTGTTCAGTTTTCTGAGGTCGAGAATGGGGTGCATGCCCCCTGTCTTTTTTGGAGCCAGAAAATAATGGGAATAGAAGCCCATGCTGTGTTCCACAAAGGGGATATTTCCACTGTCCTGTTTCTCAACAGGCTCCTTATCGCCGAAGTGAGGAGGTCTGACTGAGGGACTGACATAGTATGCTGCCACTTGGGTAAACAGTCGGGGGGGGGGATTTCTGAAAAAATGAGAGAGTGCCCCTCCCAGATGATCCTTAAAACCTACTTGTATGTGGTGATAGATTTCCACTGGCCATAGAACAGAGTCAGACATCCCCCCACCACCACCGAGGAGAGGTCCGCCTTGGGCAGCTGGGACAGGGTCTCAGAGGGTGGCACTGGGCGCTTTCAGGACCTGTGCCTTCTGCTGTGCTTTCTTTTCTGCTGCTTGCTTGGAGCTCCTCTGCCTCTTCCATGAAAGGACTGTCTGTTACGAAAGAACTGACGGTTCTTGCCCCTCTGAGGATGCGAAGGAGCTGGTCTGACTGATTTGATGGCTGTTCTGCTTTTCAGGGAGGCCTCCAGGGATTGCTCAACCTGTTGGCCAAATAAGTAGGTACCATCAAAAGGAACATTCATCATCTGCTGCTTGCCATTCATGGGCAATCCAGAAGTCCGCAGTGAGGAATGCCTTCTGATATGGATTCCAGCAGTGGCAGCACATGAAGCAGTATCATAAGCGCCCATAGCCGCCTTCAGCTGATGACTGCTGGATTCAATTCCACATGTCACAGTTTATAGAATTTTTAGCTTGGAATCAGATTCTGGTAAAGATTCAGCGAGAGACTTTAAGGAAGTCCAGAGGACTTCTGGTGACATCATGCATCTGATAGCAACTCAATTCAGGAGGTTCCCACCATGACCTGCAATAACCTTCAAATTACACCCTGAAATAACGCCAAAATATCGGATTAGCTACCTTGGAGGTGAAATAATGCCTAAACAAGGGGATAAAAGCATCTCAAAACCCCCCGAGGCAATAGATGATGGCGGATTTTCCAGCTCGGGCAGCGTGGGCTCACAGGCCTCATCATCCTCATGGCAAAGTCGAGCCAGGACCAGCCAACCGCCTCTATCAACACTCCAATGACAAAATGACCCTGATGCTCATGGAGCTCCGGGATTTTCGGAAAGAGTTCCGTTCCAACACTGCAGCCCTAAGGACTGATATCAGTAAGCTGGAGAAGCAGCAAGAATCTGTGGAGACTCAGGCTACGGAGGTAGATAAGAAAAAATTACTTACCTTAGTAATTATCTTTCTTCTAATGGAGTATTACTGTATTCTGATAATTGCAGTGATTCCCAACCTTTGAACTGCCCCGGAGAACAAATAGTTAACTTTCTATGCAGGGCATAGAATGCTGAGCTCGAGCTCGGTTGAAGTCTCTGTCCGAAGTGATTCAAACCTAAACCGTAAGATTCTTACGAGCCCAACTAAACTAAAAATTCTATGTGGAAATTGTAAAAATTCTGCTAGCCAACTGGCTGAAAAGTTTTGGATTTCCAAGGAAGACTCAAGTCAGGAAACCCAAAAACTTAACCCAATGTACTAAAAAAATAATAATAAATAAGCACCCAAACAAAAGGAAGGAAGGTGCCAGCAAATACCCCCCTGGGGTGCAACACTGCACCTGCCCACCCACTTCCCAAAAACAGGTTCTGAGAGGAGAGGCAGGGAGGAAGATCAGAATACAGCAAGACTCCATTAGAAGAAATAAAATTACTAAGGTGAGTAATTTTTTCTTCAAACAACATGAAGTCTTGCTGTATTCTGACAATTGCAGACTACCAAGCAGTACCTCCAAGGAGGAGGGACAGAACCTACTTTGGGAATAGGCTCTGAAGTACTGCTGTGCCAAACCAAGCATCATTCCTAGCCTGAAAATGCAGAGAGTAATGCTTGGTAAAGGTATGGACTGTTTTCCGGGTGGCTGCTTGACAGATTTCTAGGAGAGGAATATCCCTGGCCGCAGCCAGGTAAGCAACTGTACCTCTAGTGGAATGAGCCCTCAGGCCTGAGGGTGGAGTTTTTCCCCATTTTTCATAGCACAATTGTATACAAGACACAATCCACCTGGCAATAGATCTTTTGGTGTCAGGTTGGCCCTTTCCCGCTTCTCCATAAGTGAGGAACAACTGGAGGGAGTAAAACCTGTAACCCTTGGTACGCTCTATGTAGTAACTAAGGGCTCTTTTGACATCTAAACTGTGTAGCCTTCTCTCTCCTGAGGAAGAATGATCAGTGAAGAAAACAGGGAGAGACACAGACTGGTTTAAATGGAAGTCTGAAACCACTTTGGGCAAGAACCTTCTATTGGTTCTAAGGACCACTTTATCCCTAGGAAAGGAGATAAAATCAGATTCCACTGACAGGGCGTGCAATTCACTGATACGCCTGGCAGAGGTAATGGCTACCAAGAACACAGTTTTCCAAGTCAAGTACTTAAGCTCTGCTGAAGACATAGGCTCGGGGGGGGGAGGTTGCATAAGCTGAGCAATGCAAACATTCAAATCCCAGGCAGGGGCTGGGTCCCTAAAAGGGGGATTGGTGTGAAACAATCCTTTAAAAAATTTACAGAACACAGGATGGGAAGATAGTGAGGAAGGCTTCCCAACAGACAAAAATGCAGAAACAGCTGACAAGTGTACCTTGAGAGTAGCTGGTCTGAGGACTAGGCCATTAAGATGGGCCATATAATCCAGAACCGTAGGCAATTCAGCAGTGTTTGGAGAAATATTTTTCTTAGAACACCAAATGCTGAATCTTTTCCATCTGGAGTTGTAAGTCTTTCTGGTGGAGGGCTGTCGAGAAGCCTTGAGGATGTCCAGAACCCCTTGGGAAAGATACAGATCTGCAAACTCTAACTCTTCAAGAGCCATGCCTTGAGATTGAGGGACTGAAGATTGGGGTACCAAATCCTCCCCGAGAGGATGTTAACAGGTTTTAATTCCTGGGAAGAGACAGGGAAAGATGGACTGCTAGGGACTGCAACAGGGGGTACCAGGGCTGTCTGGCCTAATCTGGAGCAACCAGAAGAAAAAATTACTCACCTTAGTAATGTTATTTCTTCTAATGGAGTCTTGCTGTATTCTGACATATGCAGTTAGGTCCTGCCTTTCAACTGCCCCGGAGAACAAAGAGTTAAACTTTCCATGGCCAGCATGGAATGTTCACCATGAGCTCGGATGAAGCCCCTGTCTGCTATTGTTTAAACTGCAACCATCAGATCTTTACGAGCAATACTCACTAGAAGCTCTGTGTGGAAACTGTAAAACTCATACTAGCCAACTGGCAACTATATCTATATAAAAGGGTTTTTGGTTTCAAAAGGAAGACTCAAGTCAGGAAACCCAAAAACAAAACACATCCAAAACACAACCACTCATCCAAAGTAAAAGAGAGTGAAAAAAGGACACCCCTAGGGTGCCAACACTGCTCCTGCCCACCCACATCCCAAAAACTAGGTTCTGAGAGGGGAGGCAGGGGGGAGGTCAGAATACAGCAAGACTCCATTAGAAGAAACAACATTACTAAGGTGTGTCATTTTTTCTTCAACCAACATGAAGTCTTGCTGTATTCTGACATATTCAGACTACCAAGCAGTACCTCCATGGAGAAGGGACAGAACCTACTTTGGAAACAGGCTCTGAAGTACTGCTGTGCCAAACCGAGCATCACTCCTAGCCTGGATATCCAGAAAGTAATGCTTGGTGAATGTATGGACTGTTTTCCAGGTGGCTGCTTGACAAATTTCTAAGAGAGGAATATCCCTGGTAGCAGCCAGGGAAGCAGCTGTACCTCTAGTGGAATGATCCCTCAGGCCTGAGGGTGGAGTTTTACCCAGTTTTTCATAGCAGAATTGTATACAAGAAACAATCCACCTGGCAACAGATCTTTTAGTGCCAGGTTTGCCCTTACCAACTTCTCCATGCATGAGGAACAACTGGAGGGATTCAAACCTGTGACCCTTGGTACGCTCTATGTAGTAGCTAAGGGCTCTTTTAACATGAGGAAAGGTCAGTGAAAAAAACAGGGAGAGATACAGACTGGTTGAGGTGGAAATCTGAAACCACTTTAGGCAAAAAACTTTCTGTTAGTTCTTAGGACCACTTTATCTCTATGGAAAGAGATGAAATCAGATTCCACTGACAGGGCTTGCAATTCACTGATACGCCTGGTAGAAGTAATGGCTACCAAAAACACAGTTTTCCAAGTCAAGTACTTAAGCTATGCAGAGGACAAAGGCTCAAGCGGGGGTTGCATAAGCTGAGCAATGCAAACATTAAGGTCCCAAGCAGGAGCAGGATCCCTAAAGGGGGGACTGGAGTGAAGCAATCCCTTGAAAAACTTACAAAACACAGGATGGGATGATGGAGAGGAAGGCTTGCCTACTGACAAGAACGCAGAAACAGCTGCCAAGTGTACTTTAAGGGTAGCTGGTCTGAGGCCCAGGCCATTAAGATGGACCATATAGTCCAGAACCGTAGGCAACTCAGCAGAGTCTGGAGAAATATTCCTCTTAGAACACCAAATGCTGAATCTTTTCCATTTGGAATTGTAAGTCTTTCTGGCAGAAGGCTTTCGAGAAGCCTTAAGGATATCCAGAACCCCCTGGGAAAGATGCAGATCTGCAAACTCTAACTCTTCAAGAGCCATGCCTTGAGATTCAGAGACCGAAGATTCGGGTACCAAATCCTCCCCTGAGAGGATGTCAACAGGTTGTAATTCCTGGGAAGAGACAGGGGAAGGTGGACTGCTACAGACAGCAACAGGGGATACCAGGGCTGTCTGGCCCAGTCTGGAGCAATCAGAATCACTTTGCATAGTTGTGACCTTATCTTGACTAACACTTTGAACAGGAGAGGGAAGGGGGAGAAGCATACAGAAAATACAGGTTACTCACCTGTAACAGGAGTTCTAGGAATGGTATATGTTGTTCATCCACACTTATTGGCAGGTTCCTTGCCACTTTAAATCTTGCCAGAAGGTCTTCAAGCTGGCTCCTCCCACCCACCCGGGTGGTAAAACTCTCGGCTCCACCCCATGACGCCAGATCTAGCCCGCTGGAAGCCAGGTTGTGCGTCGAAGCCGGGGAGGCCGAGTGGGTCATCTGGATGAACAACATATACCATTCCTAGAACTCCTGTTACACGTGAGTAACCTGTATTTCTAGGGACATGGATATGTTGTTCATCCACACTTATTGGCAGACTCCTAGCAGTTCTCCGGGAGGAGGGAGGCAAGGCGCACACCCTCTACTTAGGTATAAAGACTGGAGAACTGAGGCCCCGACCAACATCCCGGCATGACCCAAGGTCGATGTGGAAGGGAAAACGGTATAGCCTGCTTCCAGGTAGGAGCCCTGCGGATATCCTGGACAGGAGTATCCTCGGAAACAGCCACCGATGCAGCGGAAGGGTGGGTAAAATGAGCACTTATCACTCTGGGAGGCTCCATGCCCGCCAACCTACAGCAGAGACCTATGCAGGAGGTGACCCGCCTGCTCGTCGTCCGCTTGCCTGCAGGTCTGCCAGGTGCGGCTTCAGCGTAGATGACAAACAGCTGGCAAACCTCTCCCGAACTTCAGCCCTACGCTCCCTGGGTAGGCGAGGGTTAAATAGGGTCCCAATGGATCCTATATACGGCCTCCGAGGCGTGAATGGGCATGAACCCCGGCAGAGACAATACCCGGTTAGGGAAAGACTCCGCCACCGCCTACGGATGGGAACTTCGGGTGGGGCGCAGGACAACCTTGTCTCTGTGGAAGACCAGACAAGGAGACTCAAAGGAGCGCCTGGAACTCTCCCCTCCTTCTGGATGGCAGAGAAGCCTCAAGAAGGTGTTCTTCCACAACAGGTGGGGGAATTCGCACCTGTGCAAAGGTTCGAATGGCTTGCCCGTGAGCTAAGCCCATACCAGCAAAGATCCCACAGAAATGGGGATACTCTCCCCGAAGGGGAGGTGTGATCGAGGCCTAGAAAGCACAGACACCTGCTTGCACCACCAACTGCCTTCCGGCCCGCGCCTGGAAGACAGGGGTGACCAACAGAAGCACCTAGAGGGTCGTCGGCCGAAGCCCTAGTTTCAAAGGAACGGACTGCAGATGGTCCGGAATGCTCACTGAGGGATGGGGAGAGGCCCCAGGCCCTATCCAAACACCAGATGGAGAACTCATCCATTCGAAGGCGAGCATGTTTGGCCGACTCCTGGCAGGACGCCTCGAAAACATCGAGGACCTTGCCAGAGGACCCCAGGCCTGGCCCCTAGCCGCACAGGGACCAGGCCTTCAGGTGCAGGGATTGAAGGTCCAAATGGAAAACCTTCCCCTGAAAACAGAGATCAGGGCCGGGCGGGCTGGAAGCCGCCTCGGGAGCCTAGGGCAGAGACTGAGGAGAGCTGGATACCAGAACTGTCAAACCAGTCTGGGGCTACCAGCATCACCTGCGCCTAGTCCCTCCTCGCCTTGCCCGTGGGTCAGGGGAAATGGGGGAGAGGCATAGAAGAGGCCCGGGGTCCGTGACCTCGGCGGCATCCCCTACAGCGAACCTTGCTGAGGGGGCGGGCATGAGACAGTCTCGGCCTCATATTCTCCCTGGAGGGAAGGAGGGAAAAGATCCTGTGCTACCTCTGGCAGGGGAGACCACTCGTGAGGCGCAGCCTATGACTGGCTTAGGGCATCAGCCTGGGTGCTGGAGGCTCCTGCCATCGAATGGCTAGGAAAAACGCCTCCCAGCTGCGCGAAAGATCCAATGCGGAGAACCTCCTTATGCAGAGGCAAGGGTCTCGTCCAAACCTGGCGGGTTAGGTAGCACATGGTCGTGGTGTAGTCCGCCTGGACTGAAACCACTAGACCCCGCACAAACGGAGCGAGCGGTGCAAGCAAGCAGACCGCCTAGAGCTCCAGCGAGTAGGAAAGACATCGGGACTCCCGAGAGGACCAGAGGCGGAACACTCTGTATTCCCCTAGATGGGCACCCCCACCCATTCGAGAAGCATCGGTCGGAGAAGACCGTCGACTCAGGGCAGACGAACAGGATGTTCTCCTGCAAGAGCTGGAACGGTCCGAGGGACAGCGTTCCCCTAACTCCTGGGCTGTAGTCATGAACTGGTCCGAAGGAACACAGCACCGTGACTGCTGGCTGGCCAGTCCCCGCAAGGGGGAGGCATGAACCGGCGGGTCTGACAGACCACGCTGGAGCTGGCCGCCGCGAGGCCCAGGAGGTGCAGGAGGTCTCGGCAGGGCGCGATTGCCCAGTCAGACCCAACTAGATAAGGGAGGAAGAACCTCAGCCCTGTCCGCCAGGAGCCGAGCTCGGACTCAAGAGTCGAGCCTCGTCCCGAAGGAGGATCACCCGCTAAGATACGAGTGCCAACGTGGCTCTGATAAAAGGAGACCAGTCTGAGAGCCAGAACTCTGGATCGTCCCCTTTCATCCAGAAGGGTTGCAGTCAGGCCGCCATCCAGGTGGGGGTTATGCCCGGACCCCTCGATGCAACAGAAGCTGCTGGGCAGAGACCGAAGGGCCTGGCCTGGAACTCGTAAAGAGATCCCCCGCTTAAGAAAGGGAGGAGTCTCCCAAGAAACGGACAGAACGAAGGTGCGCACGTCCTGGAGGTCCAGGAAGAAGCCTCGTTCTGAGGATGGGATATCTGAGGCAGAGAGACCATCCAGGCTCTGGAAAAAATGGGGTGCAAGCCCCCCGTCCGTTTGGGACCAGGAATACCTGGACACAAACCCAGGGTCTGAAGGAGGGTCCAACCTTCCCGATCACCTCTAATTAGAGGGTCAGGCAAGTCGGCTCAGCGGGCTGACAACTAGGCTGTGGACCCCAAGACCACCGTGGGGAAACGGCTTGAAAGGGTGGTGCCTGCTCACAATCCCAAGGCAGGGCCTTCCCCTAGCACCTCCGACACCCAAAGGTCCAGGAAGTGGACCAGGTGGAGGAGGGGTGGAGCTGTCTCCCCACGGGGGAACCCGGGTAGGAGCGACGGGGCTGGGGACAGCGCCCCTAGCCAGTCACTGGGCAGGCTTGGAGGAGGAAATGGCTGAGGGAGCTCCTGGGCCTTTGCCTCCCTGCTTCCTTTTAGAGGAAGACGCTGGTTTGGAGACAGGAAGCCCAGTGCAAGCCTGCTGGCCCTCGTGCTGGGCCGGTCGAGCCGCAGGGGCCGGGGGGGCAAAGGGGCTTATGCAAAGGCTGCCGGCTGCCCTTGTCCCTCTGGGCGGGAATGACCGAGTCCAGAGTGGCATCGGACTTCTCGGTCCCCTGGAGGTGTCCCTCCACTCCAGGGCCGAAAAGGTCAGTCCCCAAGAAGGGGATGTTCGCCAACTTGTGCTGGGTTTCCAGTGAGAAAGAGGATAACCTCAGCCACGCCCTGCGGCGCATGGCCACTGCGGCCACCACCAACCTGGCACAGGAATCACCTAAGTCCAGAGCAGTCTGAAGCTGCTGCTTCGCCACCACCCTACCCTGGTCCCGCACCCGCCGGACCATGGGCCGCAGGTCGGCCGGGAGATGAGGCAGCACCTCGTCCAGGGAGCCCAAAAGGGCGTGGGAGAAATGTGCCATCAGTGCAGCTGAGCTGGCCTGTCGGAGGCCTAGGGAGGATGCAGCATAAACCTTGCGCCCGACATAGTCCATCCTTTTGGACTCCTTGTCAGGGGGCCTATCCAAATCCCGAGCGTTCCCAGAACACTGGAAAACATTGTCAGTAACTAACCCTTCAGCTGAGGGGTGCTCCGAGAAACCGGGCAAAGAACTGACAGGGACAGAGTACTCCCTGGCCATCCTGGCCGAGGGTGCAGGGCAGGAAAGAGGCCACTGCCAGAGCTCCAAGGCCGGGCCCACAATGGCCTCAGCCACCGGAAAGGCCTCCGAGGATGAACCCCTTCGGTCTAGAATCTCCGTAAGGGGATAAGGGGCCCGTTTGGACATGGGCTCGAGCTGCATCCCGGTGAATTCCGAGATGAGCTGAAGCAGACCCATGAAGGACAATGGGCTGTCATCCACAGATCGTTCCGGAGAGGACCCCGGGTCCTCCCGACTGGGGAATATAGAGGAGTCGACTTCGGACTCTGAGGGGTCCGCAAAAAGCTGCCTCAGGCCTGAGTCACTCTTCGTCCGCCGAGGGCAGACGGGAGTGAGGGGGACAGACAACCTGCGGGACAGGTCGTGACCCGACCGAGGTTCCACCGAGGGTGGTGGGGCAGCAAGGATCGGACAAATAACCGGCCCCGGAGTGGGCACCTCGACTGCAGTGAGCGGTTGAGTCAGCCGATAGGGCAGTAGCTGCTTGCTGGATGGGGAATGAATCGGAGTCGATTGATTCCCGGACAACAACAACTGCTTCCACATGAACTCCTCATAACGTCGATGCCATCGGCATTGAAGCCACTCCTCATCCGAGGAGGAAGGGAGACAAGGAAGAATGGTAACGTCACTTAACTCGGTGCCCCGACTGAGAATGCCGAAGTCGGTGTGAACGGCTTGACCGAGAGGATGACCGAGACCCGAATCCTCGGGGAAACCGAGGGCAGGCCTGGGAAGGAGCGGGGCGCGCCTGCTCCTCCCTCGGCTCAGAAGAAAGGGCTGAGGTCTGTTGACCCGAAGGAACAGGCAGAACCTCAGCCTCCGCCGGAACCGGCAAAGGGATGGCGGCTCCAGCAGAAGACAGCCCAGATGACAGGTCGAGAGACTCGACAACGTCAACGGGAGTCCTGGCTGGCTGACGTGATGGGGACACCGTGAAGCCAGAGGCCTGAGCCGCACCCTCGACTGAAGTGGAACGTCAGCCGGCAGGAGAGGGGGAACTCTCTCGCTCCCTCCAGCACCGATGATGGGACTTAGCCTGTGACTCCTTGGACTTGGGCCAAGAGGCAGGTCCCAAAGGTCCCTCTCCTTTCGAGGAAAGGGACTGGCGAAGCTCCTTGAAAGAAGCTGAATGAGGAGAACTCAAGGAGAGCAGAATAAGCGCCGCGACCGAGGAGGAGGGGGGAGCAGCCGCCCCCTCCCTGGAGGAAAGAAGATCAAGCTGCTCAGCTGAGACAGCCGACAAGGACACTGCCCGATGATTCTCCGAGGAATTTTCTGGAGCGGGAAAAGGTTTCAGGTTACCCGAGCCCCGAACGGGCCGCACGATCCTCCAGTGAGCTGGTCGAAAGGGCACAGTAAAATTCGCAAACTTACGGATAATGATCCAAGTCGAGGCAGTAGACGCAGGTGGAGTGCGGGACTTTCCTGGATGAATTAACTGGGCACCTCCGGGAGCCGGAAAACGAATGATTCATCGCCGCAGCGAGAGAAGAAGATCGAAGTTTAGGAAAACTTCCAATTAAATTCGAAAAGACCGAAAATGTCAGGAACCAGTCGAAAACGCAGAGCGCTAAGGAGGGAACCTGAGCTTCCAAGCGGCAAGAAAGATCTGGCGTCATGGGGCGGAGCCGAGAGTTTTACCACCCGGGTGGGTGGAAGGAGCCAGCTTAAAGACCTTCCGGCAAGATTTAAAGTGGCAAGGAACCTGCCAATAAGTGTGGATGAACAACATATCCATGTCCCTAGAATTCCCCTTCCCAGTTCAGAATGAGAGCATCCAGGGAGACTGAGCCCAAGACTGGGGGTCTGCAACAAAAGAGAGGAAGTTGGTGATTGTCTGGGGCTGCAAAAAGATCTATCTCTGGAGTGCCACATCTGGAGAAAATCACTTTCAAATCTAGAGGATCTAGGGTCCATTCGTGATGGCTCTGGGATATTCTGCTCAGAGCATCTGCTAGAACATTGTCCTTCCCTGGGAGGTGAACTGCTATCAGAGAGGTTTGCAGGGAATAGGCCAGGGACCACAACTTCATTGCTTCGGTGCACAAGGCCGTAGACCGAGTGCATCCCTGCTTGTTGATGTACCACATGGTGGTGGTGTTGTCTGTTCTGACCTGGACCACCTTGTTCTGTACAGATTTGGAAAAAGCTTGCAGTGCCAGAAACACTGCCCTGAGTTCCAAGAGGTTGATGTGAAGCAGAGATTCCTGAGGCAACCACAGTCCTTGGGTGGTAAGATCCCCCCAAATGGGCTCCCCAGCCCAGCAGAGAAGCATATGTGGTGAGTATCACTGAATGAGAGTGAGTGACAAAAGGAACCCCTTGTCTCAAATTGTCCTGATCCTGCCACCATTGCAAGGCCTGGATGAGGGTTTGAGTCACTGGGACTAGTTTGTTAAGGGAATCCTTTCTTTGGGACCAGAAGACTCTTAAGTAGAACTAAATGTCCCTCATCTGGAATCCTGCTCCTTCGACCACTGCTGTGGAAGCTGCCATGTGGCCCAGAAGCTGAAGGAAATGCCTTGCTGGTCGAGACACCTGAAGGGTGAATGAAGAGGCCAGTTCCATGAGGGTCCTTGCCCTTTCCAGGGGGAAGGAAGGCTCTTGCCTTTACTGTATCCAGCTCTGCCCCTATGAAGGTGAGGAGCTGTACTGGTTCGAGAACTAACTTTGGAAGGTTGAGAAGGAATCCTAAGGAAGTGAGCACTTGCTGGGTCACTTGCAAATGTGACTTGACTTGGTCTGGAGACTGACCTACTATGAGCCAGTCGTCCAAGTATGAGAAGATGGAGATTTTTTTTCTCCTTAGGAAAGCAACCACTACTGGCAAGCACTTTGTGAAAACCCTTGGGGCTGATGTTAGGCCGAAGGGCATTGCTCTGAATTGATAGTGGCCTGAGGGCAACTCAAACCTGTGGTACTTTCTGTGGGAGCACCTGATGGGAATGTGAAAATAGGGATCTTTGAGGTCCAGGGAGGCTAGCCAGTCCCCTGGCCTTAGAGAGGAAAGGATAATTCCCAGAGTCACCATTTTGAACTTTGGCTTTAAAAGGTGTTTGTTTAGATATCTTAGATCCAGGATGGGCCGCCATTCTCCTGTATTTTTGGGGGTTAGGAAGTACCTGGGGTACAATCATTTGCCCTTGTATAGCGTGGGAACCCTCTCTATAGCTCTGAGAGCTAGGAGAGAAGAAACCTCTGCCTCTAAGGCAAGGTTCTCTGATCGATTCGCAGGTTTAAATGATCTGGTTCTCATCTTGGGAAATTTTTTGAAGCTGTGAACCAGCCCCTGGCTTACTACCTCCAGGACCCACTTGTCTGATGTTAGAGACTTCCAGTCCTGGACAAAGTAAGCCAGCCTGCCCCCTACTGGTATGGGGGAATCGGCCTGGGCAGACCCATCAGGGTGTCTGCTTGGCAGGGGCTTTAGGCTGAGGGGTGGATGCAGGCCTGCTCATCCCCCGTCTGCCTCTCCTTCTAAAGAACCCCCTCTGAGAGAAGGAAGAGGAGACCTGAGTTTGGTAAAAAGGCCTGCCCCTGGACTGATGCCTTGGAGGAGTTGCTTGCCTTTCTTTGGCCTGAGCACTCCTGTAGGTGGTCCTATACTCATCCATCTTCTTCATGTAGTTCACTGTCTGCTCCCCAAACAGAGAATTACCAATTACAGGAAAATCCATGGCCTTAGCCTGGGTATCCTGTCAGAGGCTAGTACATCTGAGCCAAGCCATCCTCCAAAGAGCCACAGATGTAGCCATGACTCTTGATGAAACATCACTGGAGTCAACAGCAGCATGAAATTGTACTTTAGATGCCTCAATCCCATCTGCAGCCACCTGCTCCAGCTCCTTGGCAAGCTGGTCAGGGGCCCGTTTAGTCAGAGTCAGCACAGTGTCCCACCTGGACTTCTGGTATCTAGCTGTATACGCCACATAGTTAGCCTGCCTGAGTCCCAAAGATGCTGCCATGTATTGTTTCTTTGTCATGACATCAATCTTCCTGGAGTCCTTGTCTGGGGGGGTGTGATGCCAAGGGGATATTTGCCTTATCACAGGCAACAGCCCGCACTACTCCAACATGGCTGCATTGCTGGAAAAGGAACTCTGTGTCTGAGCCTGAGACAGTATATCTCTTGTCCATTCGTCTGTCCACAGGAGGTATAGAATTAGGAGATTTAAGAATTTTATGTGTATGTTTCCCAAAGGATTTGTGAAGGGGAATAGACAGTCTTCTGGACTCTGGGATGTCCATCATCTCAACAAAGTCAGGCTCCTCCTTATCCTCTACTGCTTTCTCCACAGGGAGCTGGAGGGTCTCAGCCACTTTGTTGTACAACATATAGTGAGAAGGGGACTCAGAAAGACTAGGAGGAGAAACACCTGAAGGTCTGTCTGGGGAGATGTCCAGGTCAATAGACACATCCAGACTTTCATAATCACCAAAATCATCCTCATGCTCTCCTTCCTCCTCCTTCGGTTCATAAAATTCTTCCAAAATTTAATCCGGAACCGGGGAACTAACCGAACCGAACCCCTGCCAGATGGTGCCGGTTCGGTTGGAACAGAAGTAAGCGACTGCACTATTCTTATCGCCTTGGCTATCTCATCGGCGGTTGGAGTATGAATTTCTGGGTCCGAGACGGACGATTTATCTTATCTTTTCCTTTTCTCCAGAACCGACTTTTCAGAATTAGCTCTCCTTTTGCTCAAATAAGTATCGCCCTGGTCAGAGGGCACTCCATCTGATTCGGTCGGAACCGAACCGGGCTGGCCACCCAGGTCAGCGGACTTCTCGGCCTCCCTTTCCCTCAGTCTACCTAATCTCTTTTCCAGGGTTGATTTGGGAATATTCTTACAAATTTGGCAGTCTGAATCAAGGTGGTCAAACCCTAGACAATAAACACAGGTGGTGTGGGGATCAGCCTTGGCAAAGACCTCTCCACACACACTGCAGTGTTGAAACCCAGTGGGCCTGGTTTTTTTCTTGGGTTTCTCAGACATGGCCGATCCTATACAAAACTTACCCTTTTTCCGGCAATCCGCCAGGCAAGACTCCCCTATAGTTTCCTGACCGTGTCACGGGTCTTGGAAAAAAACGTAATAAAATCTGTCTTTTTTTTAGAACCGATACGGACCGGTTACCACACTCTAAATGAATCACAAACTTTTTTTCCTCAAACTGATCGGTTCAGCCGAACCGATCCACAATTTACAAGTTCCACATAGAAACTACACAGAAAACCTATCTAGTACTCAAGGTACCACAGACAGAGACTTGAACCGACTGAGCAGTAACAGCAATTCGGTAGAAACCGACTGAAAAAAACTACACTTCAACCAACTTTTTTGAACCGAGCAAAGGAGAAATCTCTGGAGCGACTGTTCAGTGAGGCGGAGTAAAGAATCTGACGGTTGCAGTTTAAACAACAGCAGACAGGGGCTTCAACCGAACTCGTGGTGAACATTCCATGCTGATCATGGAAAGCTTAACTCTTTGTTCTCTGGGGCAGTTGAAAGGCAGGATCTAACTGCATATGTCAGAATACAGCAAGACTTCATGTTGTTTGAATCACCTTGCAAGGTTGAGACCTTATTTTGACTAAAACTTTGAACAGGAGTGGGAAGGGGGGAAAGGCATACAGAAACTTCCCTTCCCAATTCAGAATCAGGGCATCCAGGGGGACTGAGCCCAAGACTGGAGGTCTGCAACAAAGGAGAGGGAGTTGGTGATTGTCCGGGGCTGCAAAGAGATCTATCTCTGGAGTGTCCCACCTTGAAAAAAATCACTTTCAACACCTGAGGGTCCAGGGACCATTCGTGATGGCCCTGAGAAATCCTGCTCAGTGCATCTGCTAGCACATTGTCCTTGCCTGGAAGGTGAACTGCTACAAGAGAGGTTTGCAGGGAATACGCCAGGGACCACAACTTCATGGCTTCTGTGCACAAGGCCGTGGATTGAGTGCCTCCCTGCTTGTTAATGTACCACATGATGGTAGTGTTGCCTGTTCTGACTTGAACCTCCTTGTTCTGAACTGACTGTGAGGATGCTTTTACAGCTAAAAAAATTGCGCTGAGCTGTAGAAGATTAATGTGGAGAAGAGATTTCTGGGGGGACCACAGGCCCTGGGCAGTGAGGGACCTCAGGTGGGCTCCCCAGCCCAGAAGAGAAGCATCCGTGGTAAGGACCACTGAACAAGGCTGAGCAACAAAAGGAACACCTTGCCTTAAATTGTCCTGATCCTGCCACCACCGGAGGGCCTGGATCAAGGTCAGAGTCACTGGGATCAGTTTGGTAAGGGAGTCCTTTCTCTGAGACCAGTAAGCTCTCAGGTGGAACTGAATATCCCTCATCTGGAATCTTGCCCCTTGGACCACTACTGTTGAAGCTGCCATGTGGCCCAAGAGCTGAAGGAAATGCCTTGCTGGTCGAGATACCTGAAGGCTGAAGGAAGAAGCTAGTTCCATAAAAGCCCTTGCCCTTTCTACAGGAAGAAAGGCTCTTGCTCTGAGTGTGTCCAGTTCTGCCCTATAAAGGTAAGGAGCTGGACTGGTTCGAGAACTGACTCGGGAAGGTTGAGAAGAAATCCTAGGGAAGTGAGCACTTGCTGGGTCACTTGCAGGTGAGACTTGACTTGGTCTGGAGACTGGCCCACTAATAGCCAATCGTCCAGATAAGGCAATACGGAAATCTTTTGCCTTCTTAGGCAACTACTACTGCCAGGCACTTTGTGAAAACCCTTGGAGCTAAGGTTATGCCAAAGGGCATTGTTCTGAACTGATGGTGGCCTGAGGGCAACTCGAACCTGAGGTACTTTCTGTGGGAGCACCTGATGGGAATGTGAAAGTAGGCATCTTTGAGGTCCAGGGAGGCTAGCCAGTCCCCTGGCCTTAGAGAGGGAAGGAGTATTCCCAGAGTTACCATCTTGAACTTTGGTTTTAAAAGATGTTTGTTCAACTATCTTAGGTCTAGGATGGGTCGCCACTCCCCTCTCTTTTTGGGGGTCAGAAAGTACCTGGAGTACAGTTCTTTGCCCCAGTGTAGGGTAGGTACTCTCTCTACAGCTCTTAAAGCTAGGAGAGAAGAAACCTCTGCCTCTAAGGCAAGGGTTTCCGAAAGATTTGCAGGTGGAAAGGATATGGCTCTCAGCTTTGGAAATTTTATGAAGCTGAGAACCAGTCCCTGGCTTACTACTTCCAGGACCCACTTGTCTGATGTAACAGACATCCAGTCCTGGACAAAGTAAGCCAGCCTGCCCCTTACTGGAATAGGAGAGTCGACCTGGGCAGACCCATCAGGGTGTTTGCTTGGCAGAGGCTTTAGGCTGAGGGGTGGATGCAGGCCTGCTCATCCCCTTTCTGCTTCTCCCTCTGAAGAACTCCCACTGCGAAAATGAAGAAGAAGAGGCCTATGCTTGGTAAAAAGGCCTTTGAAAAGGCCTGCCCCTTCCCCTAGACTGCTGCCTTTGAGGAGTTGCCTGCCTTTCCTTGGCCTGAGCACTCCTGTCAGTGGTCCTGTACTCGTCCATTTTCTTCATGTAATTCTCTGCCTGCTCCCCAAACATGGAATTACCCACTACAGGAAAATCCATAGCCTTAGCCTGGGTGTCCTGCGAGAGGCTAGTACATCTGAGCCAAACCATCCTCCAAAGAGCCAAAGATGTAGCCATGACTCTTGATGAGACATCATTAGAGTCCACAGCAGCATGAAATTGCACCTTAGATGCCTCAGTCCCATCTGCAGCCACCGTCTCCAGCTCCTTGACTAGCTGGGGGAGGCCTGTTTAGCCAGTGCCAGTACAGCGTCCCACCTGGACTTCTGGTACCTGGCTGTATAGGCCATGTAATTCGCCTGCCTGAGTCCAAAGGAAGATGCCATGTACTGTTTCTTTGCCATGGCATCAATCTTCCTAGAGTCCTTGTCTGGGGTGTGTGAAGTCAAGGGAATATTTGCCTTGTCACAGGCAGCAGCCTGCACTACCCCAACATGGCTGCATTGCTGATATAAGAACTCTGTGTCTGAGCCTGAAAGTGTATACCTCTTGTCCATTCTTCTACCCACAGGAGGTATAGTGTTAGGAGACTTTAGGATTTTTTTTTTTTGCAATTCAAATAACTTTATTATGATATAGATACAACGATACAGAACCAAAAAAAAAAAAAAACACAACCCCACATCCCAAGATCTCTTAAGCTTAAGATCATACATCACATAATTCTTAGAAAATGGGGAAAGGGGGAGAAAAAAAAAAAAAAATCCCACCCCTATCTACAACACCCAGCAGCTAATCCATGTACATTCCCTAGCGAATCTTTAATCAATGAACCATATCTCTAGATGAAACCCTGACATAGGCTATCAACCTATCACTGACTAACAGGGAGAGAAAAAAGTAAGTAGATGAGAACTAGCTCTATCTGGAGAGGGAATAGGGCGAAGGAGGTGGAGGAGGCTTAAAAAAAAGGAAAACCCATACCCCCTCTAATATCCATATCTGTCTCTTAAACACTGAAATAAGCTCTCCCAGCATTTCTGGAATCGGCCAGTTGCCTTAAAGAGAGTCGTTACGCCCTTTCCGCATTTAACACATTTAAGAACTCCTCCCACCATTCCATAAAAGAAGGGACCCAATTATTTCTCCAGTGACGAAGAATCAATAACTTAGTTACTAAGGCTACCATAGCCATTTGGCACTTTTGGGTTACTGAAGGAATTTGGGCATACATCCCCAATAAACATACGTCAACGTTGAAGAAGGCGGAGATATCACAATATTGACCCATCCTGTGTTTGATCAGCTCCCAGAACTTGGCTATTTTTGGGCAAGCCCAGAATTTATGATAACTAGTTGCTATTGGGTCGCCACATTCAGCACATTCCGATGAGCTGGATTTATTTAACCGGGAGAGTTTGGCTGGGGAGAGATAGAGGTTATGCAGTAAGTTAAATTGAATCTCCCTCAACCTATCCTGCTTAACACATGTGTAAACATCCATCCAAACTCTCTCCCAGGTCGCTTCCGACCAGTCTAAAGAGAGGTTCATCTCCCAGTACAGAGGGACTGGGGATACCTTAGATACTACTCTAGATATAATAAATTTATATGTTTTGGAAATTGCTCTACCTGGTAATGTCAGTTCACGCACCTTCCTCATAAACTCCCCAGCCTCGTTAGATGGCTTAGCTTCCTGCAAGAAAGAACTAAGACTTCTTCAAATCTGGTATAAGCGCATCATACTGGACATTTCAATCCCATATTTCTCTCTCAGAATCGAAGGCGAAGAAACTAGGTTATCAGAAGAAAATCCGATAACCGTGGTTTGAGAGTGAAATTACTCACGAACCTGCTTATGGGCCTGTTACCAACTAGAAGATTAGGGTTCCTCAGAAGGGGTTGGGACCGATCTCTTACATAAGGAATGTTTAATCTTGAGTAGAGCTGATGCAAAGCCTTTATATCCCACCCCAATGGAGTATTCCTAACCCCTGGTGGGACCTTGGACCATGGAACGTATAAAAGGGATTCTAAATCTAGATTGGCACCCTGGGCTACCGCCCGATCGAGAAGAAGCCCAGGGGGGAAGTGAGCTCTGTCTCCCCTAACCAACACACCGATCTCACCGCATGAATAGCTAAATAGTAAGTGTAGAAATCCGGCAGCTGTAGCCCCCCAACTTTGCGTTGAGAAGTAAGTTTGGAGTAGGCCCTACGGGGGGTTTACCTTTCCACAAAAAGTTTGAACAAGAATGGTATAGCGGATTGAAAAAAAGATCTGGTGAGATATACATTGAGATTAAAAAGGGGGTAAAAAATCTTAGGTAATACCATCATCTTAATGGTATTTACCCTACCCGAAAAGGTCAAGGGGAAGCTTAGTCCACCTCTCCAAGTCCTCTTTGACAGATTTAAACAGAGGTTTCAAATTAAGGTTTGCCAGATTAGCGAGGTCTTTCGAGATTTGGATACCCAGATAACATAGAGATTTAGATTGCCACTGCAAACCTAGAGAGGAGCACCAGCTCTCTTGAAGGTAAAGGGAAAGCGGGTACACCATTGTTTTGCTCTTATTTAACTTATACCCGGAGAATTCGCTAAAGTAAGAAATTGTCTGCAATACATGAGGAAGTGAGTTTGTAGTGTTTGGACATGCAGCAGTAGGTCATCGGCAAAAACTGAAAGCTTGAATTCGAGGTCCCTTATACAAATCCCTTGAATTTGATTATTCATCTTTATATATCTTATTAGGGGTTCGATATATAAATTAAATAGATACGGAGAGAGAGGACAGCCCTGTCTGGTACCTCGCAATAAAGGAAAAGCAGCTGAAATAAGGTTATTGCATTGAACCCTAGCTGACGGACAGTGATAGAGGATCCGGATGTAGTCCAAATATCTTTTGGGAATACCGAATTTACCCAGGACTGCAAATATAAAAAGTCCACTCAACCCTATCAAACGCTTTTTCTGCGTCCAGCGAAATCAAGGAAGCTTCTAAATCGGGGTTCGTGGACGCAGAAATTAAATAGTTTAACTTTCTAAAATGATCTGCCGATGACCTACCTGCTACAAATCCGGCCTATTCGGGGCTCAATAGCCCTGTCCAGGAGGATTTCAATCTGTTGGCTAAAATCTTGGCGTAAATCTTAACATCGATGTTTAATAGCGAGATTGGCCTATAATTAACCATTGAGTCAGCTGGCTTCCCTGGTTTAGGTAACAAAAATTATCCTAGCTTCAAAGAGAGATTGATCTTTGACCCCATACTGATACCAAAATGCGTAAAGTTGTTGCAACAATGGTACCAATCTCACTTGAAACAGTTTAAAGAAGAAGGGTGTAAACCCATCAGGACCAGGTGCCTTGTCCAGCTTCAGTGACTCAATGGCCTTAGTAATCTCTTCACATGAGATAGGGTCTGCCAGCATCTGCCTGAAATCATCAGCCATTTGGGGAAAAGAAATATTCGTCATAAATTCCCTCATTTTACCTTCACTCTCCAAAGACAGCGGTTCGTTCGAGTATAAATCTCTATAGTAATCACAAAAAAGGCCCAATATCTCCTCTGGATTCGTAATTAAATCATCTGTTTACGGGTGTTTTAACGCTGCCACTCATTTGGCCGCCCTCTGTTTTAACTGCCAAGCCAGAAGTTTCCCAGCCTTACTGCCTTGACCTAGATAGGAACCCTTAATCTTAGAGGCCATATTCTCTCCTTTGACTTAAAGATCCTGCATACCAAGCTCTAAGAGTGGTCAACTCATGTTGCTGATCGCTCGGATCTTAGATCCTCTCCTTAGCTTCCAAAGCTCTGATTTTACTTAGACAGCTAACCAGGGAGTAATTAAGTTTCTTTTTCCATATTGATGCAATCTGTATCAGCTCCCCTCTCCACATGGCTTTCAGGGCGGCCCAAGCCTGATCTGCCGCCTTGATTGACCCCCAATTAAATGCAATTGAATCTGATAAAAAAGTTTGGAAACGGGTTACAACTTGGGTGTCCTTTAATAAACTATCGTTTAAGGACCAAGAATAGGATCTCAAAGGGACAGACAAGGGGGAGCAATGGAGTTTGATGGGAGAGTGATCCGAGATTACCCGACTCGATATAGTAACTTCCTGAACGAGAGACAGTATCTGTTGACTGACCAGAAAATAATCGATCCGGGAGTAACTTTTATGAACCGAGGAGAAAAAGGTAAAAGCTCTAGTAGTTGGGTTATGCAACTCCATGGATCCATCAAACCTAGTGATGATGAAAATCCAACAACGCCCTTTGAGCCGGGGAGGAATGTAGCCCTCTATAACTAGAGCGATCCAAACGGTTTGACTGCACCAAATTCCAATCTCCCCCCAGAACTACGGGCATATCCTTGAGGGGGGCTAATACCATAGCCAGCCGGGTAAAAAAGGAAGGAGTTTCCAAATTGGGACCATATACTGAGCCCAGCACTAAGTCCGCACTCCCCATCTTACCCACCACTATAACATATCTTCCTTCTGGGTCGGAGATTATCTCCGACGAAGAAAAAGAAACCCCTCTAGCCACCAGAATAGCCACCCCTCGTTTGTTTGGAGAAAATCCTGCACTGAATACTTGCCCCACCCATTTTTTCCTAAAATAGTGGAGCCGATCGGGGAGGATATGGGTTTCCTGCAAAAACACTATTGATGGGTCAAAATGTGCCAAATGGTTTAGTCAAATATATTTCTTTTGTTATCTTCCCTTAACATTCCAAGATAAGATATTCAGGTTGCTAGCCATTAAGAAATCGTAAACTAAGTAAACCTGTACTTGGATAGCTGCTAACCCTCCCAGCCCAAACACCCCAAAGTTACTACACTTAAAGAAACAAACCCCTCCCATGAAAACCCTCCCTCCCTCCCTTTACCCACCTGAATACTCTCCGACTGGCCCAGTAGCCAACTCCCAAACCTTTGGCCCATGGTGCACACTAGAGGTGAGGCACCCCCCAAGAAAATAGAGAACAATCTAACTCCCATAAACCTGCCTGCAGAACCCTCCAGACTACCCTGTAGAATGACTTCCCCTGCACAGAACTAACATTTCCCTACCTAGAGTGGTCCTACCTTAGGCCATGTCCAAAACAGCCATCCGAACTTAGTAACTCTTAGAATGAGGGCTCATGTAACATTAGTAACATGGCCTGCATCAAACACATTAACAAGGGTAACGGGAAGCAACGGTCTGCTCTAATAAAGGGGTGTGATGCTAACCCCAAGCCCTTGCAAATTCTCCTCACCTAGCATCTACCACCAAGAATCCTGGAAACAAAAGCTAATGCAACGACTACATTGCTCGAGACACTCATAAATCAACCCTGGGACCCACGTCTGGATAGTTGTTTAGACCCCAGAGTCTCTCCCCCTGTAGAGTCTAAAGGAAAGGGAAGAGCCAGCCTACTAGCTTTACTAAACATATAGCGTCCCACTATTATAACTGCGAAGGACAGTAGATAAAATATAGAAAGAAAAAAAAATAAACATTAATCCAGCTAAGCCCTCCGCGGAACTGGTTCCTTCGTTGATACACTATACAGGAGGAGTACCAAGAAAGTCTCAAACAAATGAACAAACTACAACGGAGGGTCTGTGAACGTAAGGACCGGGATCCCCAGCTGCACCAAGCATCATCTTACCCCTGAATCCATACTGAAGGCCTTCCTTAATAAACACAACACAAAATAAATTCTGTTGCCCTTCCGCCCGAGAAATAATAGAGTCCTTTTAAACAAAACATAATACAAAATAGGAAAATTGGGCTGCACATCCGCAATGAGGTCCTTAAGTCCATACAGTCCCCTTTTCAAACTGGGCTTGGCCGAGATCCTGCATGTTCCTCCAGTTCACGATCTCTCATCCTTTGGAAAACAAATCAGGCAACGAACTTTTAAGAGCTTGTAAAGCTTCCTCACGTATCAAAACGCTTAGTGCCCTCCTTCAGTGAAACCTCCAATTTAGCGGGTACAACATGCGGTGCCGAATACCAGCCGCCCAGAGCTTGCTTGTAATGGGGCGAAAGCTGGAACGGGCCATGCGCACCTTTAAGGTCAGATCCGGGACCACTCTCAACTTCCTGTCTTCCCATAAAATTGCTGATAACTTTCTGGCCTCTTTTAGAATAAATTCTCAGTCGAGATAGTTCAGCAATTTAAAAATCAGAGGCCTCGGGGGGTCGGTCGCTGGTGGTTTTGCCCTGAGGGCATGGTGGCCTCTCTCGATGACATATTCGGGCCCATTTGGCGAAGGTCCCACCGTCTTCTTCAAGAATTTTTGGAGGAAAAGAACAGTATTGGGGCCCTCTTCTCCTTCAGGGAGCCCCAACAAAACTAAATTATTTCGCCTGCTTCTCCCCTCGAGATCATCCAGGCGGGCCTCAAGCTTTGTTATCGCTCTCCTACAGTCCATGATAGCGGGGCCATTTTTATCCATGCTCCGTTCGATTGATGAAATTCTAGCCTCAGCATCCGTCACCCGACGGGCTAGCTGAGTCAGAGCAGGCTTGAAGTCCCATGACCTTCTACTAATTTAAAGATGCTTTCAATGGTCGACAACCCGTTATACACTTTCGCCGGGTAAGCTCCTCCTGGCGATCTCTGGCAATGAACTACGCGAGGCCTCTTGGCTTCCAACTCCTGAGCTGAATCTTCCATCTTCCAATCCGATGATCAAAGCCGAAATTTAAGCAGGAAGGTGCAGTCGCTAACTTTATAATTAGTTCTGGCAGGAAAAAAGTTTAAAGTAACGCGGTAAAACTCGATAGAACTGCAAGCTTATAAACGGGGAAGGGAGACCTCGGAACAAGCAGCTATTCCTCCGAGCGTATCACGTGACTCCGAGACTTTAGGATTTTTTGTGTCTGCTTCCCAAAATATTTGTGGAGGGGAATAGATAGCCTCCTGGACTCTGGGATGTCCATCATTTCTACATAATCAGGCTCCTCTTGATCTTCCACAGTCTCCTCCATAGGAAGCTGGAGGGTTTCAGCCACCTTTCTGTAGAACATAAAGTGGGAAGGGGACTCAGAAAGCCTAGGAGGGGAAACACCTGAAGGTCTGTCTGGGGAGATGTCCGGTTCCACAGGCACATCCAGACCCTCACTTTCACCATCATCATCCTCAAATTCCCCTTCTTAAAAATCTTCTAGGGTATAATCTTGAACCGGAGGAACCAACTGAACTGAACCCCTGCCAGAAGGAGCTGGATCAGTAGGAACGGGATGGAGCAACTCCACAATCTGAATCGCTCTGGCTATCTTTTCGGCGGTCGGAACATGAACTTCTGGATCCGAACCGGTCGATTTGTCTTTGCGTTTTCTTTTCTCTGAACCGATCCTAAACCGGCTCTCCTTTGCCAAAGAAGTATCGCCCTGGTCAGAGGGCACTCCTGGTTCGGTCAGAACCGAACCGGGCTGGCCATCTGGGTCAGCGGACTCCTCTGCCTCTTTTTCCCCTCAATCTACCTAATCTCTTCTCAAGGGTAGATTTGGGAAAGTTTTTACATATTTGGCAGTCTGAATCGAGGTGGTCAAACCCCAGACAATAAACACAGGTGGTGTGGAGATAGGCCTTAGCAAAGACCTCCCCACACTCACTGCAGTGTTGAAACCCAGTGGGCCCGTTTTTTTTCTTGGGTTTCTCAGACATGGCCAACCTAACCAACTTACCCTTTTTATGGCAACCACCAGGCAAGACTCCCTTATCGGTTCCTAACCGTGTCACGGGTATTGGAAAAAATGTACTAAAACACCTTTTTTTAGAACCGATAAGAACCGGTAACCACACACTAAGTAAACACAAAACACAAGATTTCACTATCAAATGGCCGGTTCAGCTGAACCGAGCCGTACTTTTACAAGTTCCACACAAAAAAAACAGAACAATTCCTATCTAGTACTCACGGCACCAGAGACTGAACCGACTATGCGGATAACCTTTTCGGTTTAAAAAAACGACGAAAACTGAAACTTTAACCGACTTTCAAACCAAGCTGCAGGAGAAACCTCTGGAGCGACCGTTCAATGAGGCGGAGTAAAGAATCTGATGGTTTAAGTTTGAAACACTCCAGACAGAGACTTCAACCGAGCTCGAGCTCAGCATTCTATGCCCTGCATAGAAAGTTAACTCTTCGTTCTCCGGGGCAGTTCAAAGGTTGGGAATCACTGCAGTATGTCAGAATACATCAAGACTTCATGTTGTTTGAACAGAGACAGTTGAGTAGCAAGATGAAAAAAAAAGTATTCCAAGAATTGTAAAAGCTATCACGAAATAATGACTTATGAATTCCCAACTCAAAAGTAAGAATGATGTAAAGGAAAATTGTGGATATGTGTACCCAAGTGGAGAAGAGTAGCTGGAATATGATTGTGTATGATCTGTAATGTACTGAAAGAAAAAAATTACTCACCATAGTAATTATGTTTCTTCTATTGGAGTCTTGCTGTATTCTGACTAATGCAGTTAGCCCCAGCCTTTAAACTGCCCTGGAGAACAAAGGGTTAAACTTTCTATGCAGAGCACAGAATGCTGAGCTCGAGCTCGACTGATGTCTCTATCTGTTTCCCTTTGAAAGCTAACTGTCCAATTTTTACGAGCAAAAACTCACTAGCTATCCTATGTGGAAACTGTAACATTTTTACTAGCCAACAGGCAACAAAAAGTTTTAGATTCCCAAAGGAAGACTCAAGTCAGGAAACACTAAACCAATTCAAATCAGAATAACAACAAAATAAACACCCAAACAAAAAAGCAGAGGGTGTAAAGGAGCACCCCTGAGGTGCAACACTTCGCCTGCCCACCCACTTCCCAAAAAACAGGTCTGAGAGGGGAGTCGGGGGGAGGTCAGAATATAGCAAGACTCCAACAGAAGAAACATAATTACTAAGTAAGTAATTTTTTTCTTCAAACAACATGAAGTCTTGCTTTATTCTGACTAATGCAGACTACCAAGCAGTACCTCCATGGAGGAGGGACAGAACCTACTTTGGGAAAAGGCTCTGAAGTACTGATGTGCCAAACCGAGCATCACTCCTAGCCTGGATATCCAGAGAGTAGTGCTTGGTAAAGATATGGACTGTTTTCCAGGTGGCTGCTTCACAAATTTCTAAGAGAGGAATATCCCTGGCAGCAGCCAAGGAAGCAGCTATACCTCTTATAGAGTGAACCCTAAGGCCTGAGGGTGGAATTTTTCCCAGTTTCTCATAGTAGAACTGTATACAGGACACAATTCACCTGGCATTAGTTCTCTTGGTGGCAGGTTTGCCCTTTACCACTTCTCCATAAGTAAGGAAAAACTGGAGGGAATCAAACCTGTGACCCTTGGTACGCTCTATGTAGTAGCCAAGGGCTCTTTAAACATATAAACTGTGTAGCCTCCTCTCTCCTGAGGAAGAATGATCAGTGAAGAAAACAGGAAGAGACATTGACTGATTCAAGTGGAAATCTGAAACCACTTTGGGCAAGAACCTTCAATTTGTTCTAAGGACCACTTTATCCCTGTGAAAGGAGATAAAATCAGGTTCCACTGACAGGGCTTGCAATTCACTGACACGTCTGGCAGAGGTAATGGCTACCAAAAACACAGTTTTCCAAGTCAAGTACTTAAGCTCTGCTGAGGACATAGGCTCAAAAGGAGGTTGCATAAGTTCAGCAATGCAAACATTTAAATCCCAGGCAGGGGCAGGGTCTCTAAAGGGAGGACTGGTATGAAGCAATCCTTTAAAAAATGTACAGAATACAGGATGAGATGATAGTGAGGAAGACTTCCCCACTGACAGAAAAGCAGAGACAGCTGACAGGTGTACCTTGAGAGTAGTTGGTCTGAGGCCCAGGCCATTAAGATGGACCATGTAATCCAGAACTGTAGGCAATTCAGCAGTATATGGAGAAATATGCTTCTTGGAGCACCAGATGCTGAATCTCTTCCATTTGGAGTTATAAGTCTTTCTGGTGGAGGGATTTCGAGAAGCTTTGAGAATACCCAGAACCCCCTGAGACAGATGCAAATCTGCAAACTCCAACTCTTCAAGAGCCATGCCTTGAGATTGAGAGACTGAAGATTGGGGTACCAAATCCTCCCCTGAGAGAAGGTTAACAGGTTGTAATTCCTGGGAAGAGGCAGGGGAAGATGGACTGCTAGGGACAGCCACAGGGGATACCAGGGCTGTCTGGTCCAGTCTGGAGCAATCAGAATCACTTTGCAAGGTTGTGACCTTATCTTGACTAAAACTTTGAACAGAAGACGGAAGGGAGGGAAGGCATACAGAAATTTCCCTTCCCAGTTCAGAATCAGAGCATCCAGGGGGACTAAGCCCAAGACTGAGGGTTTGCAAAAAAAGATAGGAAGTTGGTGATCGTTTGGGGCTGCAAAAAGACCTCTCTCTGGAGTGCCCCACCTTGAAAAAATCACCTTCAATACCAGAGGGTCCAGGGATCATTCATGATGGCCCTGTGAGATCCTGCCCAGTGCATCTGCTAGCACACTGTCCTTCCCTAAAAACTGAACTGCTATCAGAGAGGTTTGCAGGGAATAAGCCAGGAACCACAACTTCATAGCTTCTGTGCACACGGCCGTAGACCGAGTGCCTCCCTACTTGTTGATGTACCACATGGTGGTGGTGTTGTCTGTTCTGACCTGAACCACCTTGTTCTGTATTGGCTGAGGGAAAGCTTGCAGGGCCAGAAAAACTGCCCTGAATTCCAGAAGATTGATATGGAGAAGGGATTCCTGAGGGGACCACAGTCCCTGGGCAGTGAGGGCCCCCAGATGGGCTCCCCAGCCCAGAAGGGAAGCATCCGTGGTAAGGACCACTGAATGAGACTGAGTGGCAAATGGGATCCCTTGCCTTAAATTGTCCTGATCCTGCCACCATGGAAGGGCTTGGATCAAGGTCTGAGTCACTGGGATCAGTTTGTAAAGGGAATCCTTCCTCTGAGACCAAAAAGCCCTCAGACGGAACTGAATGTCCCTCATCTGGAACATTGCCCCTTGGACCACTGCCGTAGAAGCTGCCATGTGGCCCAAGAGCTGGAGGAAATGCCTTGCTGGTCGAGATACCTGAAGGCTGAAGGAAGAGGCTAGTTCTATAAGAACCCTTGCCCTTTCCAGGGGGAAGAAAGGCTCTTGCTTTGATCATAACCAGCTCTGCCCCAATAAAGGTAAGAAGCTGGACTGGCTCGAGAACTGACTTGGGAAGGCTGAGAAGAAATCCTAGAGAAGTGAGCACTTGCTGGGTCACTTGCAGGTGAGACTTGACTTGGTCTGGATACTGGCCCACTATTAGCCAGTTGTCCAGATATACAAAAATGGAAATCTTTTGCCTTCTTAGATAAGCAACTACTACTGCCAGGCACTTTGTGAAGACCCTTGGGGCTGAAGTTAGGCCAAAGGGCATTGCTCTGAACTGATAGTGGCCTGAGGACAACTCGAACCTGAGGTACTTTCTGTGGGAGCACCTGATGGGAATGTGAAAATAGGCATCGTTGAGGTCCAGGGAGGCTAGCCAGTCCCCTGGCCTTAGAGAGTGAAGAATTATTCCCAGAGTTACCATCTTGAATTTTGGTTTTAAAAGATGTTTGCTGAGGTATCTTATGTCTAGGATGGGTCGCCACTCCCCCTGTATTTTTTGGGGTAAGGAAGTACCTGGAGTACAGACCTTTGTCCCAGTGTAGGGTAGGTACTCTCTCAATGGCTCTTAAAGCCAGCAGAGATGAAACCTCTGCCTCTAGGGCAAGGATTTCTGAGAGACCTGCAGGTGGGAAAGATCTGGCTCTCATCTTCGGAAATTTTTTGAAGCTGAGAACCAGTCCCTGGCTTACTACTTCCAGGACCCACTTGTCTGATGTAATAGACATCCAGCCCTGGATGAAGTAAGTCGGCCTGCCCCCTACTGGAATAGGAGAGTCGACTCAGGCAGGCCCACCAGGGTGTCTGCTTGACAGGGGCCTTAGGCTGAGGAGTGGATGCAGCCCTGCTCATCCCCCTTCTGCCTCTCTCTCTGAAGAATCCCCTCTGTGAAAAGGGACAAGAGGCCTGTGCTTGGTAAAAAGGCCTATGAAAAAGGCCTGCCCCTGCCCCTAGACTGCTGCCTTTGAGGAGTTGCCTGCCTCTCTTTGGCCTGAGCACTCCTGTAAGTGGTCCTGTACTCATCCATGTTCTTCATGTAATTCTCTGTCTGCTCCCCAAACAGAGAATTACCCACTACAGGAAAATCCACGGCTTTAGCCTGGGTATCTTACGAGAGGCTAGTATATCTGAGCCAAGCCATTCTCCAAAGAGCCACAGATGTAGCCATGACTCTTGATGGCACATCATTGGAGTCCACAGCAGCATGAAACTGAACTTTTGATGCCTCAATCCCATCTGCAGCCACCTCCTCCAGCTCCTTGGCTAGCTGGAGGGAGGCCTGTTTAGCCAGTGCCGGAACAGTATTCCACCTGGACTTCTGGTACCTGGCTGTATGGGCCATATAATTCGCCTGCCTGAGTCCCAAGGAAGATGCCATGTACTGTTTTTTGCCATGGCATTAATCTTCCTGGAGTCGTCTGGGGTGTGTGAAGCCAAGGGAATGTTTGCCTTATCACAGGCAGCAGCCTGCACAACCCCAACATGGTTGTACTGCTGATATAAAAACTCTGTATCTGAGCCTGAAAGTGTATACCTCTTGTCCATTCTTCTATCAATAGGAGGTATAGAATTGGGAGACTTCAGGATTTTTTGTGTCTGCTTCCCAAAAGATTTGTGGAGGGGAACAGACAGTCTCCTGGACTCTGGGATGTCCATCATTTCCACAAAATCAGGCTCCTCTTAATCCTCCTATGCCTCCTCCATAGGAAGCTGGAGTGTCTCAGCAACCTATCTGTAGAACATAAAAAGGGAAGGGGACTCAGAAAGCCTAGGAGGGGATACACCTGGAGGTCTGTCTGGGGAGATGTCCAGTTCCACAGGCACATCCAGACTTTCACCATCACTATCACCGTCTTCAAACTCCCCTTCCTCCTCAAACTCCGGTTCATAAAATTCTTCAAGGGTATAATCTTGAACCGGGGGAAGTGACCGAACCGAGCCCCTGCCAAAAGGTGCCGGATCGGTCAGAACCGGGCGAAGCGTTCCACAATCGAATCGCTCTGGCTATTTCCTCAGCGAGTCGAACATGGGCTTCTGGATCGAACGAGACGATTTCTCTTTGCATTTTCTTTTTGTCGGAACCAAACCCTCGGGATCGGCTCTCCTTTTGCCCGAAGAAGTATCGCCCTGGTCAGAGGGCACTCCTTCTGGTTCGGTCGGAACTGAACCGGGCTGGCCATCCGGGTCAGCGGATGTCTCGGCCTCCTTTTCCCTCAGTCTATCTAATCTCTTTTCAAGGGTATATTTTGGAAAGTTTTTACAAATTTGGCAGTCTGAATTGAGGTGTTCAAACCCAAGACAATAAACACAGGTGGTGTGGGGATCGGTCTTAGCAAAGACCTCCCCACACTCACTGCGGTGTTGAAACCCAGTGGGCCCGGTTTCTTTCTTGAGTTTCTCAGACATGGCCAACCTAACCAACGTACTCTTTTTTTGGCAACCACCAGGCAAGACTCCCTTATCGGTTCCTAACCATGTCACAGGTCTTGGAAAAAAACGTACCAAACATGTTTTTTTTAGAACCGATAAGGACCAGTAACCACACACTAAAGAAAGATACAAGATCAACAAATGATCGGTTCAGTCGAACCGATCCACACTTTTAAAAGTTCCACACAGAATAGCAGTACAGAACCTATCTAGTACTCAAGGTATCACAGACAGAGACTGAACCGACTATGCGGAAATAAATTTCGGTTAAAAACCGACAGTAAACCGACACATCAACCGACTTTCGAACCGAGGTGCAGGAGAAATCTCTGGAGCGACTGTTCAGTGAGGTGGAGTAAAGAATCTGATGGTTAGATTTCAAAGGGAAACAGACAGAGACATCAACCAAGCTCGAGCTCAACATTCTATGCTCTACATAGAAAGTTTAACCCTTTGTTCTCCGGGGCAGTTTAAAGGCTGGGGCTAACTGCATTAGTCAGAATACAGCAAGACTTCATGTTGTTTGAATTACCTACTGTACAGAAACACCTAATAAAAAATGTTTATAAAAAAAAAAAAGAATGCCAGCTGGAAGGCATTAGGTTGATGTTATATGTTGAAAGTTCTGTTTTCTTTAGATCAGATTTTGCTTACAAGTACAACCATTTAGCGCAATATAACAGTTGATTGTGGTTAACCTGCTACATAAGTAAGAATCTAGTGGGTTCTGCTGCGAGAGGCCCTCCAGAATCGATACCACAAAGCCCACCTATTGTACTTAACTTTACAGACTCACAATGGAGGAGACCCCATTGAAGTTGCTGTCACTAAATGTCAATGGACTCACCTCTCCTATCAAGAGGTCCAGGGTACTCGCTTTTATTAAAAAAAAAAAAAAACAAGGCAGATCTTATTTATCTGCAAGAGACCCATTTAAACAAGGACAAACACACCAAACTAGGAAAGCTCTTGAGGGGTCAAATTTATGGCTCTACATACAGGTGGAGAAGGAGGCGAGGGATGGCAATAATTGTCCCACAGCACACCCCACTACAAGTGCGATCTAAATGGATAGATCACGAAGGTAAGCTAGTGCTCATACAGGGATCAATTGGAGACACAGAAGCTACTCTAGCTAATGTGCATTTCCCCTTGACTCCACAGTACGAGACATTTGCAACCTACCTGATAAAATAATTCAGTTGACTAGGGGGATCTTAATGTTAGCCGGGGACTTTAACATTTTATCTAACCCAGTATTAGATTCTTCCAACCCTAGGATCCCTAGAAAAACACCAGTACAGAAGTTTTTGAGCAGATCTCTGACCGAGGTAGGCTGGACTGACACTTGGAGACACCTGCACCCACAAATTAGAAACTACACACACTACTCTGCAGTATATCACACTTACTTAAGAACCAACCACTGCTACACTCAGAAAGAAAAACTGAGCATCATAGAAGACTCTCAATTGGGGGACATAACAATCTCGGATCATGCCTCCACAGTAACATCCTAGAAGCTAGGTATACAGCCGAAGAGAACACAATGGCGCCTAAACCCCTACTACTTAAAATCTAAACAATTTAAGAGCTTCCTTACAAACAAAATCACGGAGATAATTAGAGACAATTCCCAGGCGGAGGTCTCACCATGTATTTTCTGGGACACTGTGAAGACAGTGCTACGTGGCCACCTTATACAATACACTTCAGCCCAGATGAGAGCCCAGCTGGAAAACGAATCTGCGTTGGAGGCTACACTACATTTCTTACAAACTGTGCATAAGCAGGGGGATAATTCTGTCCTTTTGCAGCTGAAGCAAACTAAATTAGATTTAGATAAACTAGTCCTGCAACAGACAGAAATAGTTCTGATATTCCTTCGACAGTGGAATTACGAGGTAGGCCCCCGGGTCACTAGACTTCTAGCCAATCAAATCAGGAGACAGAAAAAGTGGCTTCGATAAGCACCATACGTCATGCCTCAGATGGCAGACCCTAACACAAATTGCCAGACATAGCAGATGCCCTAACTGCATATTACTCTACCATTTATACCCCAGAACACACAGTGTCCACCAAGGACATGAAGAGCTTTTTGCAACCTCTCATCCTCCCTAGGATTAGTGATGACCAGGGAAGTCAGTTGATCCAGCCAATTACACTGCTGGAGTTGTCTGCAGCTATAGCCCGCCACAAGACCATGAAAGCCCCTGGACCGGATGGTTATGGGGCAGAGTTTTACAAAGTCTCAAAACAGGAAACCACTCAGGTCCTCCTCAAGGTCTTCAACTCAGTTTTAGAAGGTGAATCACCTCCACTTACCTAGTCATACGCCACTATTTCTGTTATTACCAAGCAGGGCAAGAACCCCCAATTATGTTAATCATATCAGCCAATCTCAGTCCTAAACACTGACTATAAATTATTTATGAGCATTATTGCCCAAAGACTTGAAATCGGTCCTCACCCAAATAATATATAAGGACCAAACCGGCTTTGTCGGCGGGCGGACAACCACGGATAATATTAAGCGGGCATAATATACAAGATGCAGGCCGGTGACTCTCCATTGGTCCTGGTTAGCTTGGATGCAGAAAAGGCCTCTGACAGGGTGCTATGGCCATATTTATACTTGATGCTGGATAGGGCTGGAATACGCCGACCACTGGTCCAAGTAATTAAGAATATTTACTCCGCTCCCAGAGCTTGGGTCAAGGTCTCAGGGCACCATGCACACTGCTTCCCCTTACACAGAGGGACTGGACAGGGGTGCCCACTATCCCCACTCCTCTTTGCCCTATTTATGGAGCCCCTAATTGTTTAATTGTTTAATTAGTATTTCGGAAAGACCTTTGAGCGTGAGCTCTTTTACAAAGGTTCCTCGTCAGGGTGGACAATAAGACAATATACATATTCAGTGGTTACAGAGGCCTGATCATTAGACATTAAAGAGCAATTACATGACAATTAGACAAATAGGAGAAAAAAAACTGAGCAGTTGTAATTGAATACTAAGCTGTTTCTAATCGGTTGCCCTAGGTAGCACACCCCTGGAAACCTCCAAATCCATTGATAGACTATGGCAGAGTAACTGCATAGGGTTTAACGCTATCCCTGATGGCAAGAGGCTGGGTAACAGTGAAACAAGGGGGATTGAGTTTGAAACCAACAGCAGAGAGCGAGAGGTGGGAGGATAGTGAAACGGGGCGGGTCTGTGATGGAGGGGAGCAGCTCTAGAGGCTTTGTCGAGTATGGTGTGTGTGTGTGTGTGGGGGTTGGGAGGGGTTGGGAGGGCAGTACAAGTGCATTTAAAGAGGACTGATAGCTTACTTAAGCCCTTAGCTAGGCTGGAATGGAGGCAGGTTCTCTAGGTAGCCCTGTATTATTTTAGAGTAGGCTCTGTTCATCAAGTGGGGCCTGAGAAACAGGTGCGTTTTGAGTTAGACATTAGGTGCTGTTTGAGGCCTACTTTGAATTGAGACAGGCTGTTGTTTGTTTGTAATTTCATCAGGAGTTCACTTATCCAGATAGGGGCCCGATAGGAGAAAGCACGATGCCCTAGCACAACTCATCCGGCAATCAGACAACCTGAGTGACATTAAGATGGATGAGGAGGAGGAGCACCGGACTGCATTATATGTGGATGATGTCCTCCTATTTTTTCAAGATCCAGAGACTTCACTCCCAAAAGCAAGGAAGCTACTGGAATCCTTTGCCCAGGTCTCTGGATACAAAATTAACATCACAAAGACTGAAATGCTGACCTTTCAATACCCCCAGCCATACAGAAAATATTGCCCTGCAGATAGAACTTAGAAAAGTTGAAATACCTGGGGATCCATCTAACCTGTACCCTTGCTGATGCTATAGGCAGAATTATACTCCCTTCACAGCTCTCCTAAAGGCGGACCTTGCCAGCTGGACGGAGCTCGCTACCCCTCAGCCACTCGAGGAAGATAGATTTAATCCGAATGCTTACCCTTCCCAGAGCCCTGTATCTGTTTAATAACATCCCAATCAGCCTGCCCCGATCTACTTTTCAAGACTGGAACAAAGCAATCTCGCAATTCATATGGTCTGGCCGAAGACCGAGAGTCCGGCTGAAACTCCTCGATATTACCACGCAGCCCACCTAACATACATAATCTCAAGACAATCATCCATGCAGTACACACCTGGGTGGAAATTGAGCAGACACTTATCTCTAATGTAGATTATTTCCACCTGTTATATCATAAAACTGCCCCTCCCACCCCACCCCTGCCACCGATATTGCAACATTGTGTGAAGGTCTGGCACCAAATAAAGAGCAACTCTCCCTGACCCCGTTTATTTCCTGTTAAGCCCAACAGCCACTCTCCCTGCTCCCGCTGGCGGATCATGTCTTTCGGCAATGGGACAAATACAGCCTGGAATACATAGCTCAGATCACCACCCAGGGCAGGCAATGGTCCTTCCGGGAAATCCAACAAAAATTTAAACTGCCAAATATTCACCACTACAGATATTTACAATTAAGACACAACTATGAATCCCTCCCAACTGAGGTGAGAAACCTTGCACTACACCCACCACTAGTGACTAAAATTGTGGCTCTTTTCACCTCCCCGAACCAGGGACACTTAATTTCCGCCTTATATCAGGCACTGCTCACACACTCAGACAACCTCACTGAGAGCATTCGTCAATGGTGGCAGGATGAACTCGACTCCCCTATGGACATAAAGCAGTGGGAGGTAGCCTGCCAACAAGCAGCCAGAACAACAAGCTCATATCAACGGCATGAATATGCATGGAAGAATCCTGTACGATTCTTCAAAGCCCTGGTGATTACCAGTCACTACGCCCCAGGTCGACAAGCCTCTTGCTGGCATAGTTGCGGGGAAAATAGGGCCAATCACACACATGTTATGTATACGTGTCCCAAGTTGGAACCATTTTTTAACGCCCTTCAGACTGAGCTCCATGAACTATTCGGTAGACCCCTACAATTAACAAAACAGAAGTTCATTCTGCTGCAGTTCTCCAGAGATTTTAGAGACTGAGACACCCGTTACCTCCTTGCTATTCTCTTAACCGCCAGCAAAAAAGCCATCACTAAATGTGGGCTTACTCCAGAGGCACCCACTATCCAAGACTGATGGACCATTACAAAACAAATATACCAAATGGAAAAAATAACACATAATCTGAATGATGAGGAGGAGAGGTGTAGATCCAGGTGGACTAGGTGGCTCTTGTATTATATGCTGAAAACCAAAACCTTTGTACCTTAGGTCTTTCGTAATTGTTCCAGCCCCTAACTCCCCTAACTCGAACTTCCTTACAACCCGATTAGAGGCTCCCCCTCCCCCCGATCACCTCCTTTCTAGGTAGGTATAGCAGGTAATGGAAATTCCTGGGAGGGCCTCTTGCGGTGACCCTAACTGTGGGGCACAGGGTTGCACTCAAAACTATAATCCTGGGCAGATCGGTTGAAACACATAAAGCAAGGTACTTGGATAACCCAGTCTAACCTTCAGGAACAACAAATATACTGGAGGAAGGGGAAGGACATCCCTAACATATGATGAACGGCACCAGACTGGCTCATCGATGACAATGAACTTTGGCCTCACCATGGTGAATTAAGTTTTAATATAACCTTGTACCTGTGGATTTTTGTGAGTAACCTTTTTATTCTATCGAATGTAATTTAATATAAAACCGACAATAAAGATGATAATAACAAAACAAAAAGGAAGTCCAGAGAGCATACTTATACTGGGAGAAGTGCCCCTGATAGCTGGCTATACGCATGCCCAGAGTGGCGGCTGTGAAAGCCCTCTTCCCCATGGTGTCAATATTATAAGATTCTTTACTAACTGGACATGCTGTGACTTCCTGAGATAGGACAGTTTTGTCATTCTCTGCAAGAATAACTAGTGCATCCGCAATAGTCTGGGAGGCTAAAATAGGCCTCTTTTTAGGAGGAACTTGCATATCGAGGGAATAGATGCAGGCCTAGCTCACACAGCCTCAGATAGGGTTTCAAAGGCTGGGGGAAAAGGAGGCGTAAGGATAACTGGAATGTTAGGAACATGGAGCCACTAAAGATGCATCCGCTTAGCAAGGTCAAGAGCAGAAGTCTCAAGAGCCAGAACTGCCTGCATGTTTCTGAGTAATGACTGAAAGGAGAGGTCCTCCTGAGGGACGGAAGCAGTAAAGTACAGTTACATAAGAACTTACCATAACAGTAGATCTTCGAGAGAGGATCTTGCAGTAAGTAATTACATTTAGGACTGAATCCGGCAGGCGTCAGGACCCCAGAGAAAAATTTCTAGCTAGCAGACTCTGGTGACCGACGCTAGGCGACGTCGGTATAAAGGGCCGGTCCCCCACATTCGCCTTCCAGTTCTTTCCTGCCAAAGGCCAAAAAGGCAAAACAAGAGAGAAGAAAAAAATACTCACCTTAGTAATTATATTTCTTCTAATGGAGTCTTGCTGTATTCTGACAATTGCAGTGATTCCCAACCTTTGAACTGCCCCAAAGAACTAAGGGTTAACTTTCCATGCAAGGCATGGAACACTGAGCTCAAGCTCGGTTGAAGTCGATGTCTGGAGTGTTTTGAACTCAAACCGTCAGATTCTTATGAGCCTAACTAAACTAAAAATTCAATGTGGAAATTGTAAAAATTCTACTAGCCAACTGGCTGAAAAGTTTTGGATTCCCAACGAAGACTCAAGTCAGGAAACCCAAAAACTAAACCCAATGTACTCAAAAAATAACAATAATAAATAAGCACCCAAACAAAAGGGAGGAGGGTGCCAGCAAATACACCCCTATGGTGCAGCACTGCACCTGCCCGCCCACTTCCCAAAAACAGGTTCTGAGAGGGGAGGCAGGAAGGGAGGTCAGAATACAGCAAAACTCCATTAGAAGAAATAGAATTACTAAGGTGAGTAATTTTTTCTTCAAACAACATGAAGTCTTGCTGTATTCTGACAACTGCAGGCTACCAATCAGTACCTCCAAGGAGGAGGGACAGAACCTACTTTGGGAATAGGCTCTGAAGTACTGCTGTGCCAAACCGAGCATCACTCCTAGCCTGAATATCCAGAGAGTAATGCTTGGTAAAGGTATGGACTGTTTTCCAGGTGGCTGCTTGACAAATTTCTAGGAGAGGAATATCACTGGCCGCAGCCAGGGAAGCAGCTGTACCTCTTGTTGAATGAGCCCTCAGGCCTGAGGGTGGAGTTTTTCCCAGTTTTCCATAGCAGAATTGTATACAAGACACAATCCACCTGGCAACAGATCTTTTGGTGGCAGGTATGCCCTTTCCCGCTTCTCCATAAGTGAGGAACAACTGGAGGGAGTCAAACCTGTGACCCTTGGTACGCTCTATATAGTAACTAAGGGCTCTTTTTACATCTAAACTGTGTAGCCTCCTCCCTCCTGAGGAAGAATGATCAGTAAAGAAAACAGGGAGAGACACAGACTGGTTAAAATGGAAGTCTGAAACCACTTTGGGCAAGAAACTTCTATTGGTTCTAAGGACCACTTTATCCCTATGAAAGGAGAGAAAATCAGGTACCACTGACAGGGCTTGCAATTCACTGATACGCCTGGCAGAGGAAACGGCTATCAAGAACATAGTTTTCCAAGTCAAGTACTTAAGCTCTGCTGAAGACATAGGCTCAAAGGGGGGGTTGCATAAGCTGAGCAATGCAAACATTCAAATCCCAGGCAGGGGCAGGGTCTCTAAAAGGGGGACTGGTGTGAAACAATCCTTTAAAAAATTTACAGAACACAGAATGGGAAGATAGTGAGGAAGGCTTCCCAACAGACAAAAATGCAGAAACAGCTGACAAGTGTACCTTGAGTAGCTGGTCTGAGGCCTAGGCCATTAAGATGGACCATATAATCCAGAACGGTAGGCAATTCAGCATTGTCTGGAGAAATATTCTTCTTAGAACACCAAATGCTGAATCTTTTCCATTTGGAGTTGTAAGTCTTTCTGGTGGAGGGCTTTCGAGAAGCCTTGAGGATGTCCAGAACCCCTTGGGAAAGATGCAGATCTACAAACTCTAACTCTTCAAGAGCCATGCCTTGAGATTGAGGGACTGAGGACTGGGGTACCAAATCCTCCCCTGAGAGAATGTTAACAGGTTGTAATTCCTGGGAAGAGACAGGGGAAGGTGGACTGTTTGGGACAGCAACAGGGGGTACCAGGGCTGTCTGGCCTAATCTGGAGCAACCAGAATCACCTTGCAAGGTTGAGACCTTATTTTGACTAAAACTTTGAACAGGAATGGGAAGGGGGGGAAAGGCATACAGAAAAGTACAGTTACGTAAGAACTTACCATAACAGTAGATCTTCGAGAGAGGCTCTTGCAGTAGGTAATTACATATAGGACTGACGTCGGCAGGCGGCAGGACCCCACAGAAAAATTTCTAGCTAGCAGTCCCTGGCAAGGACCGCCCCACGCTAGGGTGACCGCGCCGACGACATCGTGTAAAGGAGCAGTCCCAGAGACGCCTGCCTTCCAGTTCTTTCCACCACAGGCTCGGACGAGAGAAAGCAGATATTTCCCTCAATGGAAAGGAGCTGAAAAACCTAGGGGGACTGGAGGGCGGGAAGATATTATCTACGCAAAAGCCTCTCTCGAAGATCTACTGTTACAGTAAGTTCTTACGTAACTGTACTATCTTACTTCGAGAGGGCTCTTGCAGTAGGTAATTACATACAGGACAGAATCCCAAGCAGTCTGGAACAAATGAAAGGCACCGGAAGGAGGAACTACTCCAAGAAGTAGCAAACAGCCTTGCAAACCTCAAGATAGGAGGCCTTGCAAGACAGCTAACCCGAAGCCTGCTCTATGGCGAGAGGCAATGTCCAAACTGTAATGTTTTGTAAAGGTGTGGATGGAAGTCCAGGTGGCGGCAGCACGTATGTCTGCTGCAGACACATTCTTGAAACAAGCCACAGAGGCTGCTACTCCGCGAGTGGAGTGACCTCTGACTTGACCCGGTAGGGTCTTGTTGTACTTGTTATAACAGAAAGTGATGCAATGAGCCAACCACTTTGACAGTCATTGCTTGGAGACAGCATTGCCTTCCCTTTTGTGAGCAAAAGAGACAAACAACTGATCAGTCTTTCTGAGATCCTTCGTCCTATCGGTGTAGTATCTCAGAATCCTGTGGACATCCATGGTATGGAGCAAATATTCTCCCTGGATGGAGTACTGCGTAAAAAAGGCAGGTAACTCAATAGACTGATTTAAGGTAGACTCCGCTACCACTTTTGGAAGAAACTTAGGGTTTGTGCGAAGAGCTACTCGTTCTTTATGAAAAATCAGATACAGGACTTTACACATAAGGGCCTAGAACATGGAAATTCTAGGAGCAGAAGTGATGGCCACCAAAAAGAGCATCTTTCACGATAAAAACTTCAAGTCTGCGGAAGCCGCAGGCTCAAAGAGAGGAAGGGTAAGTTTCTCAAGAACAAAGTTCAAATCCCAAGGGGGAGCAGGAGTCCGAACAGGGGGCCTGAGGTGAAGGACCCCTCTGAGAAAGGTCTTGGAAACCTCTAATTGGGCAAAGGCTTTATCAGCAAAAGGAACATGGTAGGCTGAAATAGCAGCCATATGAACTTTCAAAAAGGAGTGACTGAGACCCAGGTCGAAAAGATGACGCAAATAATCGAGCAGAACGGCCACAGGACAGGAGAAAGGTTCCACATTCCTGGAGGCAGCCCAAATGGAAAATCGCTTCTATTTCATAGCGTAGGTGGACCTAGTGGAGGGTTTTCTAGCCTCCACTAGGATCTCAGCCACCTTAGGAGAGACGCCAAAATGAGATTGGGCTAGGTCTGCAGGAGCCATGCATGAAGTTGGAGGGACTCGAATCCCGGATGGACCAGGGTTCCCTGATCCTGGGTCAGCAATCCTCGAGATAAAGGAAGAGGAAGAGGAGGAACCTCTGAGTATTGTTGTAGAAGAGAGTACCAGATTTGCCTGGGCCAGAAAGGAGCGATCAGAATCATTCTCGCTCCTTCCAATGCAAGCTTCTGCAGCACACGAGGGACCAGAGGAATTGGGGGGAAAAGCATAGACGAATCTGTCCTTCCAGCTTAGAGACACAGCGTCATTCCAGAAAGTGCCTCGCTCTGGAGCGAGCGAACGAGCAAAAGGTGGGAAGTTTTGCGTTTTGGGAAGAGGCGAACAGGTCTACCTGTGGAGTTCCCCCAAAGCTGGAAGATGCTGTTTAGAACCTTTTGGTCCAGTTCTCACTCATGTGGCAGAGCCGAGGAATGACTTAGCTTGTCTGCCAGGATATTGTCGACTCCTGGAACATGGATCGCCATGAGGTAACGGGTTGTGAAGCGTTGCTCATTCCCAAACCCTCATTGCTTCACTGCACAGCGGGTAGGATCGAGTCCCTCCCTGCTTGCTGATGTACCACACCACGCACATGTTGTCCGTTTGGACAGCCAGGTGACCAGGAAGGATGTATTGGTGAAGGGCTTAGAGGGCATACAGAACTGCTCGTAGCTCGAGCACACTGATGAGGAGAGCTACTTCCAATCTGGACCATAAGCCCTGGGTTCGGTGATGACCTAGATGGGCTTCCCAACCTTCACCTGATGCGTCCGTGGTCAGAGTCTGGGAGGGGGGAGGATGAAAGAAGGGGACCCCCCGGAACAGGTTCTCTCGAACCATCCACCATTGCAAGTCTCTTGTCATTGGCGAGGAGATCAGAACCAGATGATCAAGGTCGTCTGCAAGTTGATCCCACTGAGAGCGGAGAGTCCACTGAGAGATCCTCATGTGGAATCGCGCGCGCGGAACCGTCGGGATGGCGGCCGCCATCAGCCCCAAAAGACGGAGCACCGACCTCGCCGGAACCTTTCTGCGTTCTGAAAGTAGGGAAATCTGTGACTGGAGGGAGGTCCCCCTGTCCAAAGGCAGGAAGGCCTTGCACACTGTTGTATCGAGGATTGCCCCGATGAACTGGAGTCTCTGGTAAGGGTCCAGATGAAACTTGGAAAGGTTGATGGTGATACCCAGACAAGGAAAACCTGCTGGGTGAGGGAGAGAAAACGCAGGAGTTCCTCCCTGGATGAGGCCGCCAGGAGCCAATCATCCAGGTAGGGAAACACCTGAACTCCCAAGGTACGCAGGTGGGCCGCTACCACCGCCAGGCAGTTGGTAAAAACTTGGGGAGCCGAGGAAAGACCAAAAGGGAGTGCCCGGACTTGGTAATGGTCCCCCTGGAAAGCAAACCGGAGGTACTTTTGGTGCGAGGGATGAATGGGGATGTGCAGGTATGCATCCTGCATATCCAGTGCACAAAGCCATTGGCCCAGCCAAAGAAGGGGCAGAAGGGTTTGGAGGGAGAGCATCCTGAACTTCTTGTATTCTACATAGAGGTACAGGGAGCTGAGATCGAGAATGGGTCTGAGATCTCCCGTCTTCTTTGGTACAAGAAAGAAATGGGAATAGTAGCCCGTCCCGTGGAGGTGAGGAGGGATGGGTTCTATGGCCTCCTTCGCGAGGAGAGCAGAGATTTCTTCCCTGACAAAAAAGAAGATGGTCCCTTGAGTATAAGGACTTCAGAGGGGGGTGGCGTGGAGGTTTCTGTAGAAACTCTATGGAGTGCCCCTCTGCGATAATCTGAAGCACCCATGAATCCGATGTTATCCTCTCCCAACCTGGAAAGTGGAGGGAGAACCTCCCTCCTACCAGTTCCTCTGGGGAGACCGGAGGCGGTGGGAGAGGGAAGGAGTCAGGTAGTGTGAGGCAGCGCCGCAGCTGGGGTACCCGCTGCTTTTTTGGGCAGCGGGGGCCTGGCAGCTGTGGGGGCCCAGCGCTTTGTGGCCCGTCTTCCTTTGGGTTTCGCTTGAGGCCGTCTGCGTCTGCGAAAAGGACGGCGCTGCGGGGATGGAGACGGTACATGGAATCCACAGATTTCAGGGCCGTCCCCTTCTCCTGCAAGTCAGTGATGATGTCCTTGACATCACCACCGAAAAGCACCGAACCCCTGAAAGGTGCTTCCTGAATTGCTGACTGCACCTCCGGGACCAAACCTGACACTCTGAGCCAGGCATGACGCCGAAGACTTATGGCGAATGCGGAGCTCTGCCCTGCGATGTCCACTGCATCGTAAGTCATCCTCAGAATGTGACGACTGGCCGAACGAGCAGAACGGACAAGGTCAGCTAACTCCTGCTTGACTTGGGAGTCAGGCAAGGAGTCAATCTTAGATTCCGCCTGGGTAAGGATGGCCTTCTGGTAATCCCCCATATGTGCTACATAATTTAGGGCCCTAATCCCCAGTGTGGAAGAAGCGTAGATCTTCCTTCCATACTCATCCAGAAGGCAAGACTCCTTATCCAGAGGAGACGAGCTCAAGTGTTTAGGGTGTGCTGACCGGCCATGAGCGGCGTTGATCACAACCGAGTCTGCACGGGGGTGAGAATCTAAAAAGTCTACACCCTCTGGAGCCTGGTATAGCCTGTTGGACTTCCGGGGAAGTGGGGCTAAAGCCGACGGTTGTTTCCAAATGGTGGAAACAAGGTGGGCATGAGGCTCGATCCAGGGTGGCACAAGAGTAGGGGCCATAAGGGCAAGTCCAGATGTTGCTGAAGTTTAACCCGCTGAGGATCTGGCTCTAAGAACGCCACTGATGTACTTCCTGGATCTTCCTGAGCAACTCCGTGAAGAAAGGATCCTCCGGAGGAGACTTCGGAGGAGTCCTCAGCCGGGGCTTGGACAGACAGCGAGGCTCGTCGTCTTTCTCGGAGCATCCATCAGAGGAATCCGAGGAGTCCGAGAGAGAAGAAGAAGAAGAACTGGAAGCAGAGTAAGACTCCCTGACTCGTCTAGGGGGAGGAACAGGTTCCTTGGGGGGATCCCTGGACGCATGTACTGCCTCTCTCTGGATCCTGAGGGTAGAGCTCAGGAATCTGGAGGCGGAGAGGGAGTGTGCCATCTGGGGCGTATGGGGGCCGGAGGTGGCACCGTTGCTGTAAGGCAGCTCGACTTCCTTGGTGAGCTGAGCCTTGGCCTCAGCCCACCAGGAGGCCAGAGTCTCCTGAAGATCCACCGCAGGCCTAGGGGGCGGTGGAGGAGGGGGATAGTTGTATGGATTATATCTGTGAGGTGAGTATCCATAACCCGACTGCGAGAATACCGGAGCCGGGTATTGCGGCGTCGGGTACTGCGGCGTCGGTAGAACCGGCGCCGGGTACTGCGGCGCAGGATACTGCGGACCCGGGTAAGCTGGCTTCAGATACGATGGCGGATACCCGAGCACTGGAGCAGCTGCCGGAGGAGACGGCCCAGTAGGAAGCCCCCCAGGCGGATCAATAGTGATAGGCCCATGGGGGGAGGGCCCAATGGAAGAGGAGTATCCCCCCGTCGGCGTCGGAGGGGCCGGCGTCAGAACCAGCATCGGCGGGGCCGGAGCCGCGCCGGTGGAGCCGCTGCCGGGCTGGCGTCAGGGGCCCCGCCAGATCCAGATCCATGGGAGGGGAACAGGCGGTGAAAGCATCCGTGTCTCAATCGGGATGGAGGAGAAAAATCCCGGGGTCAGGCAGGCGACACGGGCTCCCTGGATAGCGCAGGCTGCAGGGAACCTGGGACGACAGATGATGGAAGGTCTGCCGAGGCTCCGGGCGCCCGGCACACGCCGGGCTGCCAGCGTGCGACTTAGGGGCAGGATCGCGCGGACGCCAGAGGAGCCGGCGTCCGACGGGTCCCTCGTTGGAGGCGGGCCAGAATGGGAAAGAGTCCCGGACCAAGGGGGACAGTGCCGTGCGCGGCCCCGAAGGGTCGGGCGTCTTAGTGGCCTTCTTCCCGACGGGCGCGGAGGAGCCGACATCCGGCTTATGGGAGGCACCCGCACCAGTAGGCTGCAAGCCTGCGGCAGTACTGGGGGCAGAAGCCTCCTTTTGCCTGGAGGCGCCCGAAGGGCCTGAATGCGAGCTCGATGGGCGGGCGGACACCTCCTCCAAAGCCTTGGAGGCTGCCGTCGGACGATCCCCCGGAGGGGACGTTACCTGGGCCGCGGCTCCGGCCGGAGTCGCTGAGGAGGAAGCCTTCTCCCAGTGCCTTTCTTTTTCCCACTTCTTGTGTCCTTCTGGGAAGGTCAACGCCTGCCTGAGTTTCTTCAACTCCTTCTCCATTGCAGACATCTTCTTTTTAAGGAGCTGGGCTTCCAAGGACTGCTGGTGTTGTCTGCGGGTGGCCGCATTAAAATGCAAGCAATGCGGGCACTTGTCGACCGCGTGGTCGGGGCCTAAGCAAAAAAGGCAGAGGGAGTGACCATCCTTGAGGCAGTTGGGCGCTGCACGAGTCGCACTTATTTTTTGAAGGGGACGACATAAACCGACGTTCACCTGACAAAAAGATCTCAAAATATCTATAACTTTTGGTAAAAAAATGATGAAGGAACAGGGCTGAGCTACGAACTTTACCGCGAGACGCTGCACGAGCTGACGGAGGGAAAGAATGGGAAGGCGGGTGTCCGGGACTGCCCCTTTATCCCGACGTCGTCTGACGCCGGTCACCTGACATGGGGGCGGTCCCTCGCCAGGGACTGCTAGCTAGAAATTTTTCCGTGGGGTCCTGCCGCCTGCCGACGTCAGTCCTATATGTAATTACCTACTGCAAGAGCCCTCTCGAAGTAAGATCTTCCCTTCCCAATTCAGAATCAGGGCATCCAGAGGGACTGAGCCCAAGACTGGAGGTCTGCAACAAAAGAGAGGGAGTTGGTGATTGTCCGGGGCTGCAAAGAGATCTATCTCTGGAGTGCCCCACCTTGAAAAAATCACTGTCAACACCTGAGGGTCCAGGGACCATTCGTGATGTCCCTGAGAAATCCTGCTAAGTGCATCTGCTAGCACATTGTCCTTGCCTGGAAGGTGAACTGCTACAAGAGAGGCTTTCAGGGAATAAGCCAGGGACCACAACTTCATGGCTTCTGTGCACAAGGCCGTGGACCGAGTGCCTCCCTGTGCTTGTTGATGTACCACATGGTGGTAGTGTTGTCTGTTCTGACTTGAACCACCTTGTTCTGAACTGACTGTGAGAACGCTTTTAGAGCTAGAAAAACTGCTCTGAGCTCTAGAAGATTGATGTGGAGAAGGGATTCTTGGAGGGACCACAGACCCTGGGCAGTGAGGGACCCCGGGTGGGCTCCCAAGCCCAAAAGAGAAGCATCCGTGGTAAGGACCACTGAACAAGGCTGAGCAACAAAAGGAACACCTTGCCTTAAATTGTCCTGATCCTGCCACCACTGGAGGGCCTGGATCAAGGTCGGAGTCACTAGGATCAGTTTGGTAAGGGAGTCTTTTCTCTGAGACCAGTAAGCTCTCAGGAGGAACTGAATATCCCTCATCTGGAATCTTACCCCTTTCACCACTGCTGTTGAAGCTGCCATGTGGCCCATGAGCTGGAGGAAATGTCTTACTGGTCGAGAAACCTGAAGGCTGAAGGAAGAAGCTAGTTCCATAAGAGCCCTTGCCCTTTCTAGAGGAAGAAAGGCTCCTGCTCTGAGTGTGTCCAGTTCTGCCCTTATAAAGACAAGGAGCTGGACTGGTTCAAGAACTGACTTGGGAAGGTTAAGACAAAATCCTAGTGAAGTGAGCTCTTGCTGGGTCACTTGCAGGTGAGACTTGACTTGGTCTGGAGACTGACCCACCAATAGCCAATTGTTCAGATAAGGCAATATGGAAATCTTTTGCCTTCTTAGAAAGGCAACTACTACTGCCAGGGACTTTGTGAAAACCCTTGGAGCTGAGGTTAGGCCAAAGGGCATTGCTCTGAACTGATAGTGGCCTGAGGGCAACTCAGACCTGAGGTACTTTCCGTGGGAGCACTGATGGGAATGTGAAAGTAGGCATCTTTGAGGTCCAGGGAGGCTAGCCGTCCCCTGGCCGTAGAGAGGGAAGGATTATTCCCAGAGTTATCATCTTGAACTTTGGTTTTAAAAGATGTTTGTTCAGATATCTTAGGTCTAGGATGGGTCACCACTCCCCTGTCTTTTTGGGGGTCAGGAAGTACCTGGAGTACAGTCATTTGCCCCAGTGTAGGGAAGGTACTCTCTACAGCTCTGAAAGCCAGGAGAGAAGAAACCCCTGCCTTTAGGGCAAGGGTTTCCGAAATATTTGCAGGTGGAAAATATCTGGCTTTCATCTTTGGAAATTTTTTGAAGCTGAGAACCAGTCCCTAGCTTACTACTTCCAGGACCCCCTCGTCTGATGTAATAGACATCCAGTCCTGGACAAAGTAAGCCAGCCTGCCCCCTACTGGAATAGGAGAGTCGACCTGGGCAGACCCATCAGGGTGTCAGCTTGGCTGGGGCTTCAGGCTGATGGGTGGATGCAGGCCTGCTCATCCCCCTTCTGCCTCTTCCTCTGAAGAACCCCCTCTGCGAAAAGGAAGAAGAGGCCTGTGCTTGGTAAAAAGGCCTTTGAAAAGGTCTGCCCCTAGACTGCTGCCTTTGAGGAGTTGCCTGCCTTTCCTTGGCCTGAGCACTCCTGTAAGTGGTCCTGTACTCGTCCATTTTTTTCATGAAATTCTCTGTCTGCTCCCCAAACAGAGAATTACCCTACAGGAAAATCCATAGCCTTAGCCTGGGTGTCCTGCGAGAGGCTAGTACATCTGAGCCAAGCCATCCTCCGAAGAGCCACAGATGTAGCCATGACTCTTGATGAGACATCATTAGAGTCCACAGCAGCATGAAATTGCACATTAGATGCCTCAATCCCATCTGCAGCCACCGCCTCCAGCTCCTTGGCTAGCTGGGGCAGGCCTGTTTAGCCAGTGCCAGTACAGGTCCCACCTGGACTTCTGGTACCTGGTTGTATCGACCATGTAATTAGCCTGCCTGAGACCCAAAGAAGATGCCATGTACTGCTTCTTTGCCATGGCATCAGTCTTCCTGGAGTCCTTGTCAGGGGGGTGTGAAGTCAAGGGAATATTTTCCTTGTCACAGGCAGCAGCCTGCACTACCCCAACATGGCTGCATTGCTGATATAATAACTCTGTGTCTGAGCCTGAGAGTGAATACTTCTTGTCCATTCCTTTATCCACAGGAGGTATAGTGTTAGGAGACTTCAACATTTTTTGTGTCTGTTTCCCAAAAGATTTATGGAGGGGAATAGACCGTCTCCTGGACTCTGGGATATCCATTATCTCTACATAATCAGGCCTTCTTGCTCTTCCACAGCCTCCTCCATAGGAAGCTGGAGGGTTTCAGACACTTTCCTATAAAACATAAAAAGGGAAGGGGACTCAGAAAGCCTAGGAGGGGAAACACCTGATGGTCTGTCTGGTGAGATGTCCGGTTCCACAGGCACATCCAGACCTTCACTTACATCATAATCCTCAAATTCCCCTTCCTCTTCAAACTCCAGTTCATAAAAATCTTCAAGGGTATACTCTTGAACCGGGGGAACCAACCAGACCGAACCCCTGCCAGAAGGAGCCAGATCGGTCGGAATCGGACGGAGCGATTCCACAATCTGAATTGCCCTGGCTATCTCTTCAGCGGTCGGAACATGAACCTCTGGATGCGAACCGGTCGATTATCTTTGCGCTTTCTTTTTGTCGGAACCAATCCCTCAGAATCAGCTCTCCTTTTGCCCGAAGAAGTATCGCCCTGGTCAGAGGGCACTCCTTCTGGTTCAGTTGAAACCGAACTGGGCAGGCCATCCAGGTCAGCAGACTTCTCGGCCTCCTTTTCCCTCAGTCTACCTAATCTCTTTTCAAGGGTAGATTTTGGAGAATGTTTACATATTTGGCAGTCTGAATCGAGGTGGTCAAATCCCAGACAATAAACACAGGTGATGTGGGGATCGGCCTTGGCAAAAACCTTCCTACACTCACTGCAGTGTTGAAATCCAGTGGGCCCGTTTTTTTCTTGGGTTTCACAGACATGGCCAACCTAACCAAACTTACCCTCTTTTCGGCAACCAGCAGGCAAGACTCCCTTATTGGTTCCTAATTATGTCACAGGTATTGGAAAAAAACAGTTAAAACACGTTTTTTTTAGAACCGATAAGAACCGGTAACCACGCACTACATATAGCAAAATTCACAATCAAATGGTCGGTTCAGCCGAACCGACTGCACTTTTACAAGTTCCACACAGAAATAAAGAACAATTCCTATCTAGCACTCACGGCATCACAGACAGAGACTGAACCAACTATGCGGATTCTTTTTTTCGGTTTAAACCGACGAAAAACTGACAACTTAAACTGACTTCGAACCGAGCTGAAGGAGTAATCTCCGGAGCGACCGTTCAGTGAGGCAGAGTAAAGAATCTGATGGCTTGAGTTCAAAACACTCCAGACAGAGACTTCAACCGAGCTCGAGCTCAGTGTTCCATGCCTTGCATAGAAAGTTAACCCTTAGTTCTCCAGGGCAGTTCAAAGGTTGGGAATCACTGCAACTGTCAGAATACAGCAAGACTTCATGTTGTTAGAAGCAAATATCCCCTCCCCCCCCGGAAAAGAAGCTGAAGAAGCTTTGGGGAATGGAGGGCGGGAAAGCATTACCAACTGCAAGAGCCTCTCTCAAAGATCTACTGTTACGGTAAGTTCTTATATAACTGTACTATCTTACTTTGAAAGGGCTCTTGCAATAGGTAATTACACATAGGACTGAGTCCCAAGCAGTCTGGAACAAGGAGAAGCACTCGGGAGGAGGAAAACTCCAACAAATAAACCTCAGGCTGTGACGGTCTTAAGAAAGAAGGCCTTGCAAAACAGCCAACCCAAAGCCTGCTCTACGGCGAGAGGCAATGTCCAAACTGTAGTGTTTCATAAAGGTATGGACTGAAGTCCAAGTTGCAGCTGCAGAGATGTCTGCCACTGACACATTCTTGAAACAAGCAGCAGAGGCAGCTACACCTCTGGTGGAGTAACCCCTGACTTGACCCGGCAGGGTCTTGTGGTACTTGTAACAGAAAGTGATACAGTGAACCAACCACTTCGATAGGCATTGCTTGCAAACTGCATTGCCCTCTCTTTTGAGGGCTAAAGAGACAAAGAGCTGATCTGACTTCCTGAGATCCCTAGTCCTAGTGGTATAGTATCTCAGGATCCTGTGAACATCCAGAGTATGCAAGAGGAATTCCCCTTGATTGGAGTGTTGTGTAAAGAAAGCAGATAGCTCAATGGATTGGTTCAGTGTAGATTCTGCTACCACATTAGGGAGAAAGTTAGGGTTGGTACGCAGAGCCACATGTTCCTTGTGGAAAATCAAATAAGGGATTTTGCACATCAAGGCTTGGAGCTTGGAAATTTGTCAAGCTGAAGTAATAGCCACTAAGAAGAGAGTCTTCCAAGAGAGGAACTTCAAGTCTGCTGAAGCTGCCAGTTCAAATGGAGGCAGAGTAAGCTTCTTGCAGACAAAGTTCAAATCCCAAGGAGGTGTAGGAATACGGATGAGGGGTCTCAAATGAAGAGCCCCTCTGAGAAAAGTCTTAGAGACTTCCAACTGCGCAAAACTCCTGTCACCAAAAGGGACATGGTAGGCCGAAATGGCTGACATATGGACCTTCAAAGATGAATGACTGAGACCCAGGTCAAAGAGGTGACGCATGTAGTCCAGGACTCTCTCAACTGGGCAAGAGAAGGGTTCTAGATCCTTCGAAGCAGCCCATATCGAGAAACACTTCCACTTCATAGTGCAGGTGGCTCGGGTAGAAGGCTTTCTGGCCTACACCAAAATATCTGCGATGAGTGAAGAAACCCCGAAACGGGCTTGGACTATGTCTATAGGAGCCACGCATGCAACTGAAGGGATTTGAGACCTGGATGGACCAGGGTCCCCCGATCATGGATCAGCAAGTGCTGCGACACAGGAAGAGGAAGAGGAAGTGGAAGTTCCTCCAAAAACTGCTGCAGAAGAGAGAACAAAACTTGCCTGGGTCAGAATGGAGCGATGAGTATCATTTGAGCCCTTTTGATTAGAGTTTGTGTAAGACCCTCAAGATTAAGGGAATCAGAGGGAAGGCACAGACGAATCTGTCCTTCCAATCGAGAGACAGAGCGTCCCAGCACAAAAATGCCTTGCCCTGGAGCGAGTGAGCAGAAGGCGGGAAGTTTTGCGTTTGGAGGAGACGCGGACAGGTCTAGCTGAGGGGCTCCCCAACGCAGGAAGACTTCGTCTAGTACCTCCTGATCTAGTTACCATTCGTGGGCATCGGTGGACGACCAACTGAGGTAGTCCGCCAGCGTATTGTCTACTCCTGGAACGTGCACTGCCATCAGGTGAAGATTATACTGAGCTGCCCAACCCCAAACTCTCATTGTTTCCCTGCACAGAGGGTAGGAACGAGTTCCTCCCTGCCTGTTGATGTACTAAACCATGCACATGTTGTCCGTCTGGATTGCTAGATGACCGGGAAGAATAGAAGAGTAGAGAGCCTGAAGAGCATACAGTACAGCTCTGAGCTTGAGCACACTGACGTGTAGAGAGCATTCGAGACTGGACCAAAAGCCTTGAGTCCTGCGAGGTCCAGGTGGGCTCCCCAGCCATCTCCTGAGGCATCTGTCGTCAGCGTTTGGGAGGGAAGTTCCGGACAGAACGGAACTCCCCGACAAAGGTTCTCGTGCACCATCCACCAATGCAAGTCCCATATCATGGGGTCGGAGACCAGTACCTCCTGGTCCAAGTCATCCAAAGTCTGGTCCCACTGAGACCGAAGCACCCACTGAGAGATTCTCATATGGAGTCGGCGTGGGACTGTCGGGATTGCAGCCGCCTTGAGCCTGAGGAAGCGAAGGACTGACAAGGCGCCAACCCTTCATGCGGCTGGACAACAGACTTGCGCCTGAAGGGTGTCCACCCTGTCTGGTGGCAGAAAAGCTTTGCCAATGGTCGTGTCCAGGACTGCCTCAATGAACTGAAGTCTCTGACAAGGGACCAGATGGGACTTGGCCTGGTTTATGGTGATACCAAGGCTGGTGAAATCTTGCTGAGTAAGGGAAAGAGAACGCTGGAGTTCTTCCCTGGATGAGGCCACCAGGAGCCAATCGTACAGGTATGGGAAAACCAGTACCCCCTGGATAAGCAGGTGGCCTGCTACCACTGAAAGGCATTTGGTGAACACTCGGGGGGCCGAGGAAAGACCAAATGCGAGGGCCTTGAATTGGTAGTGGCCCCCGCGAAAAAGAAAACCGGAGAAACTTGCGGTGGAAGGGCAGATGAGGATGTGCAGGTGGGCATCCTGCATATCCAACACACATAGCCACAGTCCTGGCCAAAGCAGCGCAGAAGGTTCTGCAGGAGAGCATTCTAAAAGCGCTTGTACTCACGTACATGTTCAGGAAGCTGAGGTCTAGAATAGGTCTCCGTCACCCGTTTTCTTTGGAACAAGAAAGAAATGGGAATTGTACCGGTCCCCCAAGGTAAGTGGGGACTGGCTCTATCGCCGCCTTCAAGAGAAGGGAAGATATTTTTTTCCCAAACCACAGGAAGATGCTCCGGGGAGTAAGATGACTTGGGGGGGGGGGGTCTTCTTGCTGGTTTCTGAAGAAACTCGATTGAGTGTCCTTTTGCTATCAGCTGGAGCACCCAAGCATCTGAAGTAATCCTCTCCCAGCCTAGCAGATGGAAGGAGAACCTCCTTCCTACCGGTTGCTCTGGAGTGTCCAGAGGCTGTGGGAGAGGAAAGGAATCAGGACGTGTGGGGCAGCGTGGCAGCCGAGGCTCCTACTGCTTTTGGGCAATGGAGTCTTGGCTTCTGTAGGGGCTCGATGTTTGTTGGCCTGCTTGCCCTGAGGTTTCACTTTGGCTGAGAACGTTCAGAAGGGGCGATGCTGTCCCTGAGGGGCCTGAACAAAGAGTCAACAGATTTAAGTGTAGTGCCCTTCTCTTGCAGGTTGGTGATGATGTCTTTGACATCTCCACCGAACAGCACCGAACCCCTGAAGGGCATATCCTGAATAGCGGATTGCACTTCAGGGACCAATCCTGACACCCGGAGCCAGGCATGACATCAAAGGCCCACGGCGAAAGCCAAACTCCTACCAGCAGTGTCCACTGCCTCATACGTGGCACGTAGCATGTGCCTACTGGCCAAACAAGCAGATCGGACTAGGTAAGCCACTTCCTGCTTGGTTTGAGATTCAGGAAGGGAGTCCAATTTGGATTCCACCTGACTCAGGATAGCCTTCTGGTAGTCCCCCATATGAGCGACATAGTTCGGGGCCCAGATTCCCAGTGTGGAAGAAGTGTACACCTTCTTCCCATACTGGTCTAGAAGACAGGATTCCTAGTCCAGTGGAGATGAGCTAAGGTGCTTTGGGTTAGCCAACCGGCCGTAAGCAATAGAATCGGCTTTTGGGTATGTATTCAACAAATCCACACCCTCAGGAGCCTGGTATAGCCTCATCCGCCTTCCTCGAAGGGGGCTACCATCGACGGTTGTTTCCAAATAGTGGAAACGAGGTCTGCATGAGGCTTGATCCAGGTGGAATCAATGTTGAGCTGTTTCGGCTAATCCAAATGGGCAGCGAGTTTCTTCTGCTGTGGATCTGGCTCAGAGATTGCCACTGGTGGATCTCCTGGCCCTTTTTCAGCAGCTCCAGAAAAGAAGGATCTTCTGGAGGAGACTTCAGAGGAGTCCTTGGCCTGAGATGGTCTGGAGAGTGATGCTTGTCGTCAGGATCGCAGCACCCCCAGGAATCCGAGTCGGAGGTCTCCAAAGAAGTGTGAGAAGAAGACTCCACCAAGTGTGGGGGAGGAACGGACCCCTTGGGCAGCGCTTGGGGAAAACTGTCCTCCCCAGCCCTGGTACCTGAAGGTTCATCTCTGGTGTCAGGCAGGGGAAGGGAGCTCTTGTCTCCGGGCGGGATCCGTACCGGAACCATTGTTGGTAGACAGCTCTCCACCTCCCGGTGAGTTGAGCCTGGCCTCAGCCCACCAGGCAGCCAGAGTCTCCTTCAAATCCACGGCAGCTGAGGGGGAGGTGGAGGAGGAGGAGGGGGATATGGATACTGGGGGTATCCGTAAGGTGAGTATCCATAGTGGCGTCAGGTGCTGAGGCGCCGGGTACTGTGGCATCGGATAGGCCGTCATCGAGTACTGCAGTGCAGGATACTGTGGTCCCAGGTAGGACGGCGTCGGATAGGACAGGGTCGGATACCCAGGAACCAGGGGCTCTGACGGAGCAGAAGGCCCTGGGAGAGCCCGCAGGTGGGCCAGATACAGGTGGTCCGCAGGTGCAGCATTGGGACGGCATCCGGCAAGGAATGTCGTCCGCGCCGGATAGGCCAACATCGGAGCTAGTGTCCAAGGGTCCGCATCAGGTTATCCGCCCAGTGGAGGAAGATCTGACGGAAGCATACCGGTGTCCTCTGTGTCGCCCGGGGAAGGATGACTGAAATCCCCGGGGTGCAACAGGGGAGGTGCAGGAGACTCGGTCGTCAGCGGTGAGCCAGGGACGGTAGACTGGTCGGTTGGGTCTGGCGTCAGCTCAAACACCGTGCGTCCATCGAAGGAGCCACTGTCCGCCTTACTGGTGGGATCTGGGCGGGCATCGGAGGAGCCGGTGTCGAACTTATCGGATCCGATGCCTGACGAAGCCCGTGATGGAGGAGCAGTCTTGGGCGTTTTGGAGGCTGTGTACTGCCCCGGAGGGTCGGGAGTCTTAGCGGCTTTGTCTGGGTAGACGATGGTAGCACCGGTGTCCAACTTACCAGACCCGCTCATCCCGGAAGGCCACACGGTGGCGGCCTTCCCAGGAGCGGTCGCCTCCTTTATCCCAGAGGCTCCCGATGGGCCAGAGTGTGAGCCCGACGGGAGGGATGCTGCTGCCTTGGAAGCCTCCAAGACGGCCACTGAGGAGCGGTCCCCTGGGGGGGACGTTACCTTAAGCACGGCGACTCCAGCTGAAGTCGCAGTGGCTGTGGAAGTGGAGTTCCGGTCCTGGTGCTTCTCCTTCTTGCGATGTCCCTAGGGGGAAGTTGAGGCCTGCCAAAGCTTTTTCAGTTCTTTCTCCATGGAGAACATCTTTTTCTTTAAGATATGGGCCTCCAAGGACTGCTGCCTCCATTTGCGGGTGGCAGCACTGAATTGTTGGCAGTGCTGGCACTTCTCCACAGGGTGTTCTGGCCCTAGACAGAAGAGGCACAGGGAGTGACCGTCCTTATGCAGGAGCTGGGCGCCACGCGATTCGCGCTTGTTTTTATGTGAATCGGATGGAGTAGGGGACGACATACATGGCAGATATTGAATTATTTTTGAGAAAAAGGCAGTAATAAAACCGACAGACTGACGAAGCAAAGTGAACTTAACCACGAGATGCTTTCACAAGCTAATGGGAAAGAACTGGAAGGCGGGTGTGGGAGACTGCCCCTTTATACCAATGTTGCCTGGCGCCGGTCACCTGACGTGGAGGCAGTCCCCCACCAGAGACTGCTAGCTAGAAATTTTTTCGTGGGGTCCTGATGCCTGCCGGCTTCAGTCCGTTATGTAATTACCTACTGCAAGAGCCCTCTCGAAGTAAGATCTGAAGGTTGATTCTCCAAGTTATAAAAAGTGTCATCATTGCTGTCCACAGCAATAATGAGGTCGGGATCAGACTCGTCCCCCTCTAGATCCCCTTGAAAGGAGAAGCCAGAAGAGGTATGCACCAGCAATTCTGGATCTGGGCCTAGGAAGTGGGTACAGAGATGACACTAAGACAAGAGCGGGAATCTGCACTGGAGGCAGCACCGGCCCTGACGGAGCAGGTATCAGAAGCGGCACCAAGCCCTGCAGCACCGGCTCCAAGGGACCCAGCATCAGACCAGATGCTGGCACCAAAGCTGGTGCCACATGAGCACCCAGACCAGGCCTGGAGTGAGAAACTGGCACCAAAGTGACCAGAGAAGGTACCTGTGTCAGTCTCTGCTACAGAAAACAGAGAGAGAGGTCAGCACGTGAAACCAGTGTCAGCAGCACAGTTTCTGTCAAGGGATCAGGATCTGTTGGTGGAGCCATCTCTATACCCCTGGTCCAAAGACCACATGGCCCTGAAACACTTAGGCCCGAAGGCCCCGGTACCTGATCCGCAAGAAGAGGAAACCAGGCCAGATGCTGTACCCACTGCTCCATAACAGCTGCCCGTGGTGGAACTGCCCACTGGAGGCCCCACAAGAGGACAGAGAAGGGTTCCAGGCCCGAGATCTCAACTGACCGTGAGCAGAAGCCATCTGGGAAATGACAGTGCTGGGGCAGGCCTCCTGCTCACGGATGTAGAAAAACTCTTTATCAGACATACCTGAGGGCGACCTCGAGTGATACTGTTTCTTCCCCTTCCAACGGGAAGAGGAAGAACCCAAGATCAAATGGTGTCAAGTCCCTGACCTGGACCTGGGAACGGGACCTCATCTTTTTGTATTTACAGGAGGACTGTTCTCCCTCCCAAATACCAGATTGCCCATGGTCAGACACCCCCGGAGAAAGCTGTGGACAGGACTAAGCCCAGCTGCCAGGCAGCCCTCAAAGAAGACTCCCTACCTTCACCGTCACCATCCATGGTTGAATCCGTTGTCCAGTAGGGCTAAAAAATGAAGCTGAAGATAACTTTTTTTTTTAAGAAAATAAGAAAAATAGCTAAACTAAACAAAAGTAAATGAAATTGTATGCTGTTGTCATACAGACCTGAATATCTGTCTCCCAGCAATTGAGCAATGTCATCTCTGAAGTGCACTCATCGGCAGGGAAAAAAGGAACCGAGGCAGTCGCAGGGTCGACGCTGAGAAAGCCTATATGCCGTGAGCTGGGCTTGCAGTGCCATGCATATATGATCCTACCTCTGCACCAGCACTCTTGAAGATTTTTGGCTCCCAATGGGACCCAGCACCTCCAGCTTGAAACGCAGCAGTATGAATAAATGGTGTAGACTTAAGTCCAGTAAGAACAAGAATTATGGTGAGTACGTAATTTTTATAGCTTCCAAGAATCAGTCTTCTCTATTCATTACTGGTGGGTCTGAGTGCCAAGCTTACCAACAAGGGCGGTGCTGGCAAACCCTGAGGGAAATGGTTGTTCCCTCATCCTCCTGTGGGGGAATAGCACAGAGAAGTGAGGGCCCCTCATGGGCCTGGTGAGGCCTGAGACTGGTCAAGGGCAGGAGAAGCTCCCATGGCCTTGGGAGTAGGAATGCACCCCCGCAACCTCATATCTGACCCTGCAGTAGAAGAGTGGGCTGCTAGAAATGTAAGATCACCCCACGCCGGGCAAGGATAACAACCGGTAAAGACGTAACCATGCTGTCTGCCTAACGCAGATCACAGTTCCCATTAGCCTGGAGACTACTTTGTTGGCATCATAGGACACCCTTGCCTGGTGTCTCACCAACTGCAGGCCCTGTGCAGAAAGGTGTATGGCTTGTCTGCTTTGCTCACAGTCCAGCAAGGATGCCAGGAGCTGTCCCAGCGTTGCCCACAGGTGCCTGCCAAAGGACACCTGGTGTGCAGAAATGCACGATATGGTGCAAGTCGCCAAGAAGACTCTACAACCCCAGACATCAAACTCGGCTGAGTGCAACTCCAGGGGATGGTTGCGCACTGGGCGCTAATGCCCAGAAGGGGTATCCAGGAGCTGAACCCCAGAAGTGGAATGTGGCATGGTTTCTAGAGACCCCACGAGTGCACAATACCTGCACTGGATGTTCCTCGGTTCTGGAGAGGGGCAGAGGGACAAAGCCAGATGTCTCTAAATGCCTCCGAAAAAGACCTGGGCCACGCACATATGACTGTGAAGTTATGACTGTACTCTAAGGAAGGACAGCATCAGGCGTGCAGGATAGCGGACAGCAAAAATGGGACAGTCGCAGCTCCCTCGACATCTCTGAAAGGGACTGCTGTAATGGGTATACTCAGCGTTGGAGGGTAGGTGGAGGGAACAGTCCTGTTCCTCAGAGGAGGAAGACGAAGATAAGGAAGAGCTAGACTCAGAGGGTGGTGCTGGGGTCTCAGGCTGGAAGACAGCCTGGTCCAGTACCCTCAGGTAAGTGGGGAAGGCACTTGCCAAACCTTGAATTGCTCCATGGCAGTGGCCCTAGGACCCAAATGCCCGGGAGAGCAGGAGGGTAGGCAGAGGAGGAGGAGGCGGGTCATGGTGGACCAGGCAGGTACTTCACCAGAGCTACGAGAGAACATGGGACCTCACCTGAGAGGAGGGCTGCACAACTCATCTACCTGTGAACACCCAACCACAGAGGTGGGTCCAACTGGTGCCTTTGGGGAATCCCAGGTGGGGAGATCAGAGCCGAGTGGTCCCACAGGCAGCTCCTATCCCCACCTACCACAGGCCCAGACAGTTAAGGGAAGGCAAAGGACCCGAGCGAACACTGCGACTCCTGCCAGAGCCATCAGCCACTCTAGATGTGGAGCATGGTGCCAACTGGGACCTACCATTCCCCCTTCACAAAAATGGAACTTGCCCCTCTGGTTAGGCCAAAGGACATCCTCAGTAGGAAGTACTCGAGGCAAGGGGGAGCCGGCACCATGAGAGGCAACGGAACCCAACCCTGCACAACACAGGGCATCGGAATCAGATTTGGCACCTGGATAGTGCCAGAACCCAACCTGGCATTGAGAGCATTGTTGGAACCCAAACCAGCACCGACCTCTCCCCGGCACTGAACTGGAATTGGGACCATCCACGGCACTGTGAGCAGCACCAAGAGACAGGACAGATGCAATTCTGCGACTGGCACTGGACTGAGAAACACCCCAAGATGCCACCACACATGCTAAAGTTCTATGACAAGGCACAGAAAGGCAAGGCAGATTTTATTTATGTGGCACCCTTCCCAACAGTTCAGAGTGCCTCACAACATTAAAAGAAAACAAGAAAAAATTCAAAAACAGCAATATAAACACACTAAAATATAAATAAAAGCAGTAAATAGGATAGAAACATCTAAAGTTAATTAATAATCTGAAAAGACTTGTATAAATATGTTTTTAATCTGTGCTTAAAGGTAGCCACAGTTGGGGCAAAGAGTACTAAATCTGGGAGAGTTCCATACTAAAGGGGCCACAACTCCAAAGGCCCTATCCCAAGACTGTTTTAAATGGGAATGGGGAACCAAAAGTAAACCTGTATCTGTGGACTGAAGGGGGCAAGTAGGAGTCTAGGACTTAAGAAGATCTGTCAGGTAGCTTGGGCCCAGTTCACATAGGGCTTTGAATGTTACCAAGCAAATCTTGAAGATGATCTGCCATCAAACAGGAAGCCAATGCAGAGCCTGCAACACTGGTGTGATGTAGTCATTATGAGGAGTTCCTGCCATCAACTGGGCTGTAGCATTCTGGACTAACTGCAGTTGTTGTATCAAACTTCCAGACAGCCCTAGGTACAGAGCATTGCAGTAATTCAATCTGGAGTTGACAAAGGTATGGACAACCATTTCAAGGTCAGCTGGCACAAAATACGGCTTAATTTGAGTGATACTGCGAAGATGCTAAAAACCATTCCAGACTACCGCTGACACCTGTTTTTCAAATGTCAGCCTGCAGTCAAGTATGATGCCCAAATCCTTCACCGCATCCACAGTAGAAAGAAGTAGGCTGTTGGTTAACTAGGATCTGCAGCTTATCCAATAGGTAGGAAATGGTCACACTAGGTGGGCCAGGCGTCCTTATCTTCCACAAAGTCTATGTTTCTCTGTTTCTATGACTCAAGATTGTTACCATTTAATAATGGAAAGAAAGGTCACCACTTGTCACTGACAACCCAAACCAACATGGTTTGACAACCATCACCTCTGTCTACACTGGGTTGAGATGTAGCCAGTTAGAGGCCATCCAGTTGTTGACTTCTCAAGGCACTGTCCGATACTGATACCGCATTTACCTGATCAGGGTGCAAGACATGTAGAGCTGAGTATCATCTGCATAACAGTGAAATTCAACTCCGTGCTGCCTTATGATCTCACCCAAAGGCAACATGTACACAGTGAATAACATGGGTGCTAGAAATGAACCTTGAGGAACCCCGCAGGTGACTGCCCTGGGTTTAGAGATGAAATTAGCCAGGACCACCTGCTGAGATCCCCCTGTGATGAAGGACTTAAACCAGCACAAAACTGTGCCAGTAAGTCCCACATAGTTCCATAGGCGATCCAGCAGAACACCATGATCCACTGTGTCAAAAGCCAACAAGAGATCTAATAAGCCTAACATCCATTGTGGGAAACTTAATGGAGACTATCCTTAAGGAGAGGTTGGTATTCGTTCTAGAAGGTAATGTACTCCAGGACAGAAAGCAACATGGATTTGTCTCTGGCAGATCCTGCCAGACCAACCTTGTTCACTATTTTGACTAGGGCACTTGACAAGAGCCATGCAGTGGATGTCCTGTACCTGGATTTCAGCAAGGCATTCAATTCAGTGCCACATGGGAGGCTGATTAGCAAGTTGGGATACCAGGGACAAAGATGGTTAACTGAATCAAGAGCTGGCTGCAAGGGAGGCAACAGAGGGTAGTGGTGGGAGGGGAACTCTCTTCTCCAAGGGCTGTACCGAGTGGGGTATTGCAGGGCTTGGTACTGGGCCCAGTGCCGTTTGGCATTTTCATTGCAGACATCTCGCATGGCATTAAGAACAAGATTAGCCTTTTGTGGATGACACAGATTGGTGTGATGGTGGATGACACAGTAGGGTGGCAGGGGCTGTAGGATGACTTGACTAAATTTGAGTACTGGTCAGACACATGGTGTGACTAACCTACTCCTAGGGACGTGTCCACTGAGCTCAGAGTGCCCACCCTAAGTGCAATCCATGACAGGGGGAACAGGAATACCCTCCACGTGTCCTTCTAGAGTGCTCTAGTTCAAAACTGAACACTTGCCACCAGGGCTTCCTGTCTAATCTGGGTAAGGATAAAATACAGTCTTGAGTCTGTAGCCAGATGAGAACCTTCCTTGGTTGCTGCACTGGGGGGGACCCAGGCATCATGAGCTCTTCGGGCAGTCCTTGTAACCCTGAGACTAGACACTGCAATGTACTATGGCACCCCCATGCCCAAGGTCTGGTCTAGTTCAGTCACTGGCTATGACTTGAGGTTCTGGGCAACCATTTGCTCATCAGCTGCCACGAGACCCTCCACGAGGTTCTTTTTGGTGGTTCGCCCCTCGTAATGGACCCTCTTTCTTGACACAGCTGCCTCAACTGGTCTGCAGCGCATTCGCTGTAGTTGGAAGCCATCTTCTTCCCAGATCTACGGTGCAGGTTTGACAAATGAAAATTACATACCTACCGTAATTCTTGATCTTCTCTTGTATCTTCACCATTCAGTACTACTGGGTATAAGTTGGAGGCACGCACCTGTATGGGAATCTTTTTTTGGGGGGGAGGAGTTGGCGCTGACGGAGCCACCCACGTGACCGACACACTTCATGGTGACGAGGGTTGGCCGTTAAGGCGCTTAAGACTCCTCCTACACCTCAGTTCTGTCCTGCTGGAGAGAGAAAGGGATAGAGAAAATCAAAGTGAGGCAAGAGAGCACTGAGAAACAGGAAAAGGAAATGATACAAACTGAAAAAGGAAAAGCCAACAAGAGGATAGAGGGACTGATTTTTCCCAAGTGGCCATAGGGCCTCAACCTGGGCAGGCAGCACTGGAAAAGAAGAAAGACAGAGGGAGGAAGAGAGAGAGAGAAGAGAGAAGAGAGAAGAGGGAAGGATGGTGGGTGGGTGGGGAGTTCCCTCTGTCATGTTGAACTAGAAGACCATTTGGCTTATTATAGTCTCAAACACCTGAAGGTATGCAGACACAGGAGCAAGGATCCTGATACTTCAGGGATTGCTGGATGGAGGTCCAGAACAAGAGACTTGAAATGGTCTTGGACAATATAAAACATGGCAGAGTTAGCCCCCTCTTCCCACCCCTAAATGCACATTTGGGATGAAAGTCCTGGACCATGGCCCTCCGTAGTCTATCACCTGATGGCTTAGTCAAGAGAAAAAACCTGTACAACAGGGGAGGACTCTGTCCAGACTGACTTCTAAGGTAGAGAGGAAATGAGAAGGCGGGAGGAAAATCCCACGGTTCTCCACGAAATGCACTGATGCAGTCCCCACTCCAGAAAGATGAAAAACAAATGGAGCATCCGTACTAAGTTAAGGAGGACACAACAGTGCACCACACTGAGAATCCCAGGAGCTCCCTCCGAGGCCAGGGTGAACACCCTACAGCCACCCTCCTAAGATGAGCACTCTGTGACTTTTCAGAGAAGGAAACAGAGGGCCCTGAGGTACCAGGGGGACTCTACCCCTAAATGGAAGAGGGGGAGGGCAAGCAGGGTGGAGGTGGCGCCCAAGACCTGAGGCCCAAGAGGGGAAGGTGGGCAGCAAGAAAAAATTACTCACCATAGTAATCTTGTTTCTTCAAAGGGATCACTCATTATGATTAAACTGATGCTGTCAGCCTCCTGTGTTGAACTGCCCGGAGAGATGGAATGCTAAGCAAATAATGGCACTCTAATTGTCTCGTGCCAGTTTCAAACTGCTGCCCTAGCAAATGCTGCACTGTGAGTGCTTCAGATTATTACTGAGCCTAACTGGGTATAATACCCCCTAGCTAATCTTTACATAATAAAGAAAAAACATTGCCCCAAGATCAAAAATCCCCAAGAGACAAGACCTAAAATGAGACCACAAGGAACCCAGTTGGTTTAAAGGGTGAGTCTCTAACCTGGCCTTTATATAACATTAAAGCAGAGATGCTGAACAAAAATTCCCTCCACTTTTTATTTAAGGTTCTAGTAGGGGAGGCAAGGTGGGTGCTTAAATCATGAGTGATCTCTTTGAAGAAACAAGATTACTATGGTGAATATTTTTTCCTTTTACCCCAGGAATCACTCATTATGATTAAACTGATGCAGACTACCAAGTAGTAACTTTGGAGGTTGGGCAGAGAACCTATTTTTGGGAACAGGTTCTGCAGAACTGATGTGCTAAAATCTGGCATCACTTCTGGATTATAGATCCAGGCTGTAGTGCTTTGTGAAAGTGTGCACTGTTTTCCATGTAGCTGCTTTGCAGATTTCCAGTAGTGGGATATCTCTTGAGGCTGCCACTGACGCAGCTGTACCCCTGATGAAATGTGCCCTTAGGCCCAGGGGTGCCTGTTTACCAACTTTACTCTAACAAAACTGAATACATACCACTATCCAGCGAGCAACTGTACATTTTGTGGCAGCTCTACCTTTACCAACTTCACCATAAGTGAGGAAGAGCTGTGTTTGTCTTGGTCTGTATAGAAACATAGAATTTTATGTCAGATAAGGACTGATTGGCCCACCTAGTCTGCCCATTTCCCTACCTAATGGAAAGGATGAGAAGGGACTTGGCAAGGTTGGAGGAATGGTCAAGTGTATGGCAGCTCAGATTCAATGCAAAGAAGTGCAAGGTAATGCACATGGGAAACAAAAACCCAGGGGAAGTGTACACAATGGGGGGTGAGATACTGACAACAGTGAAAATAGAAAGGGACCTGGGGGTAATTATATCAGATGACTTAAAGGTGGGCAAGCAATGTGAGAAGGCAGTAAGGAAGGCTGGGGGGATACTGGGATGCATAGGAAGAGGCATCAATAGTAGAAGACAGGAAGTTGTTATCCCTCTGTACAGACAGTTGGTGAGACCTCATCTGGAGTACTGTGTGCAGTTCTGGAGACCCCATCTCCACAAAGACATAGACAGAGTGGAGCTGTCCTGAGAGAAGGCAACCAAACTGGTGCAGAAGACACACGAAGAAAGACTAAAGGAGCTTAATATGTATACCTTGAGGAAAGAAGGAGAGAGGGACATGATAGAAACTTTCAAGTACCTCAAGGAATTAACAAAGTCCAAGAGGGTAGCATCTTCCAGAAAAGAGATGTGCAAGAACAAGGGGCACAATTTGAAGATAGAGGGGATGGCTCAGGGGTAATGTGAGGAAGTATTTTTCACTGAGAGGGTTGTGGATGCATGGAACAGCCTCCCTGAGGAGGTTGTGGAGTCAAGAACAGTGGGGACTTCAAGAATGCATGGGACAGGCATAAGGCAGTCCCTAGTGGCGGGTAAGAGGAAGTAAGCTGTTGGTTAACTAGGATCTGCAGCTTATCTGTTAGGTAGGAAAATGGGCAGACTAGGTGGGCCAAGTGGTCCTTATCTGCCGTCAAATTCTATGTTTCTATGTTAGTGGATAAGCTGCAGATCCTAGTTAACCAACAGTCTACTTCCTCCAACCCCCCACTTGAACTGTATTATGTCTGTCCCATGCATTCTTGAATTCCCCCACTGTTTTTGACTTCACAACCTCCTCAGGAAGGCTGTTCCATGCATCCACAACACTCTCCATGAAAAAATACTTCCTTTACATTACCTCTGAGCCATCCCCCTCTATCTTTAAATTGTGCCCCCTTGTTCTTGCACATCTCATTTTCTGAAAGATGCTACCCTCTTGGACTCTCGATTCCCTTGAGGTACTTAGAAGTTTTTGTCATGTCCCCCCCCCCCTTTCCTCGAGGGTATACATGTTAAGCTCCTTTAGTCTCTCTTCTGCTGTCTTCTGGTGCAGACGCTGCACCATTTTGGTTGCCTCCTCTGGACAGCCTCCATCCTGTTCATGTTCTTTGCGGAGATAGGGTCTCCAGAACTGCATGCAGTATTCCAGATGGGGTCTCATCAACTGTCTGTACAGAGGGATAACAACTTCCTGTTTTCACTGGTGATGCCTCTCCTATGCATACCAGTATCCCCCAGCCCTTCTTACTGCCTTCCTCACATTGCTTGCCCACCTGATATAACTACCCATAAGTTCCTTTCCATTTTGTTGTTGTCAGTATCTCACCCCCCATTGTAGCCTCTTCCCTGGGTTTTGTTTCCCAGGCATTACTTTGTCTTAGCTGCTGAATCTAAGCTGCCATACATTTGACCAATCCTCCAACCTTGCCAAGTCCCTTCTCACCCTTTCCACCCCACCTTGTGTATCAACCCTGTATGCCTTGGTTCTGGCAATGTAGTGGCTCAGTGCCCTCTTGACTTCAAGGCAGTGAACTCTCCTTTCTGGAGAAATGGAGTTCTCTGTAAAGAAAATGGGTAGAATCATAGACTGATTCAAGTGAAAATCAGATAGCACTTTGGGGAGAAATGTCCTATTGGTCCTGAGAATCACCTTATTCCTCTGAAATTAAATGTAGTCCACATCTGTACACAGGGCTTGCAGCTCACTGATCCTCCTGGCAGAGGTGATAGCCACCAGAAAATGAAAATTACGTACCTACCGTAATTCTTGATCTTCTTGGACGAGTCTCCACCACTCATTCACACTAGTGGGATTAGCGCCGGAGGCACTAGGACCCATCGGGAGCAAACTTTTTGCTGGAGGGTCGGCGCGAGAGACGGCGCCACGAGCATGGCGCGCGAGCAGCGGCTCGGCCGTGCAATGACCATCTCGCGATGACCCTCCAACCGCCTCAGTACTCTTTTACCAAGGAGGTGCAGCGCAACCAACATAAAGAGAAATCTAACCTTAAAAACGGACATAAGATAGTCCGTCACGACCCTGTAAGAAGGGTCAGCAAAGAAGTCCTCACGGCCTAAAGATCTGAGGGAGTAAGACCAACACAGCGGTGAGCTCGGGGATGGAGGGAGGTGTAGGATGAGGGGAGACTCGTCCAAGAAGATCAAGAATTACGGTAGGTACTTAATTTTCATATCTTCCTGGACATAAGTCTCCACCACTCATTCACACTAGTGGAGAGTACCAAGCTGATAATCCCCCAAAGGGCGGCAGGAGAGCCAGAGCTCACGCTGCCTAAGATAGAAGCCCATTAAGGATAGTTCTGCCGAATGCGGAATGTCGCCTGGCATGAACATCCAGTGCATAATGCTACGAAGGTATGCACTGAGCTCCAGTGGTGGCGGCGTTGCAGATATCCATAATTGGAACATTGCGAATCTCCGCTAAAGATGCCACATCGCCTTAGTAGAGTGAGCGCACTCTACCCTCCAATTTAACTTGAGCCATGGAGTAGCAATGTCAAGGCATGCCACTAACCATGATGAGATGCATCTAATAGCGACGGGTTGACCCAGCCGGTGTCGCTGAAAGAAACAAACAGTTGCTGAGTCTTCATGAAATTCTTGGTTCTATCTAAATAGAACTCAAGGCTCTCTTAACATCCAAGGAATGAAAGATCGTCTCCTTCATTTTGAAATTAACGTAAGAGGGAAGTACCAGAGGTTGGTTTAGATGGAATTCTGACACAACCTTGGGAAGAAATTTAGGATGAGTAGGAGAACTACCTTGTCTTTATGGAATACAGTATACGGAGGGTCCGTCACCAAGGCATGATCTCGAGACCCTGCGGGCTGAGGTAATGGCCACCAGGAAGGCAGTCTTCCAGGTAAGAAATTTTAGCTCACAGGTAGCTAGGGGCTCGAAAGGCTTCCGAGTGAGCATGTCCAGCACCAGGTTAATGTCCCAGGTTGCAACTGGACGCTTAACAGGGGGTCTGGTATGAAGAATCCCCTTAAGAAATCTCTTCACCATAGGAATCTGAGCCAGAGTCAAGGAAGAAACCGGCTCATGGAACGCTGAGATGGCACTAAGGTGAACTTTAACTGTGGAGTACTGGAGACCTGAGTTTGGCAGGTCCAAAAGATACTCCAGAACCTTGTCAGGAGGACAGGAAAAGGATTCAAGAGGACTTCGCACACCAGAGAGAAAAGTGTTTCCATTTGGAAGCGTACGTTTTTCGGGTGGCTGGCTTCCGCGCAGCCAGAAGGATGTCCGATACTCTACGAGAGACGTTGAATCGATTCACTTCTACCTCTTCAGGAGCCAAGCATGAAGGTGAAGTGATTTCAGGTTGGGATGGACCAATGAACCCTGAGTCAAAAGGTTGATTTGCAAGGGAAGTGGTCCGAGAGACTGCCAACATACTGTTGAGCAGAGGAAACATAGTTGCCGAGGCCAGGAGGGAGCAATGAGAATCATTTTGGTCCCTGAGACTCGAACTTGAGGAGAACTCTCTGGATTAGAGGGAGCGGTGGAAAGGCGTAAAGAAAACGTTTTGTCCACCGCAGCCTGAACGCATCCTGACAGAAAATGCCAGGCCCTGGATTTCTGGAGCAGAAGAGAGGCAGTTTTGCGTTGAGTGGGGATGCAAAAAGGTCCAGGTCTGGAGTCCCCCACTCTTCGAATAGTGACCGAGCTACGGCTGGATCGAGAGACCACTCGTGAGGGTCTGCCGAGGTGATCTGCTAGATCGTTTTGTATACCTGGCAGATAAACCGCCTGAATCAGAGACTTGTGCTCCAAGCACCACTCCCACACCCTCATTGCTTCCCTGCAAAGGGGGTAAGAATGAGCACCGCCTTGCTTGTTGATGTAATACATCACAGCTTTGTTGTCCGTTTGAAGGAGAATGTTCTTGTGACAAAGGATATCCTTCAGAGCTCGGATCGCGTAGAGGACCGCTCTCATCTCCAGGACATTTATGTGGAGAAGAGTTTCGAACTGAGTCCATACACCTTGAGTGTGGAGGGAGCGACAGTGAGCTCCCCATCCCATTAGCGATGCGTCTGTGGTGATGGAGATCTGATGATCCGGGGGAGCAAAGGGGAACCCTTCCAGGAGATTGCTCTCTTGAGTCCACCAGGTGAGAGACCTTCGAAGGGGCTCCGTCACCTTGATGGGATAAGACTGGGGGTGAGAGGTCGGAGACCACTGAGTGGAGAGCATCCATTGGGTGGTTCTCATGTGCAACCGGGCCAGGGGTACAGTGAACACCGAGGACGCCATGAGACCCAACATGCGTTGCATCGAGAGAGCTGTAACCGATTGGTTCTCCCCGATGTAACGGGCCATCCGAAGGATGTCGAGTCTTCTGTCCTCTGGAAGGAAAGCCTTCGCGGAAGAGGTGTCTAGAAATGTCCCTATGAAAAGGAGCCTCTGGGAGGGTTGCAGTTGTGATTTTTTCAAATTCATCAGAATTCCCATGGACGTAAGAAGACGAGAAGTCGTTTGCACGGCTTCCAAAGTCCCTTGGCTGGAAGGGCTTGCTAGAAGCCAATCGTCCAGGTAGGGAAACACTCGGAGTCCGATCTTCCTGAGATGCGCTGCGAGAACTGCACAACACTTTGTAAAGACTCGCGGCGCAGAGGATAGCCCAAAAGGCAGGACTCTGAACTGATAATGCTGACCCAGAGCTACAAACCTGAGGAACTTGCGGTGGGTCGGGTGGATGGGGATATGCTAGTAAGCGTCCTGCATATCCAGGGAGGCCAGCCAGTCATGCTGATGCAGCAAGGGTAACAGGGTACCTAAGGAAATCATTTTGAATTTCTCCCTGGGGAGAAATTTGTTTAACTTTCTGAGGTCTAGAATGGGCGCATTCCCCAGATTTCTTTGGAACCAGGAAGAAATGGGAGTAGAACCTGTGCTCCGCTGAATCTGTGGGCACCAGTTCTATTGCCCTGTTGCTTAGAAGGCCCTGGATCTCAGCGGTGAGGAGGTCTGACTGAGAGGCCGACAACCTGGGTTGTCGTCTGGGAGGACAATTCGGGAGTTTCAAAATTGAGAGAATAACCCTCGCGAATTATCCAAGGACCCATTTGTCCGGTTATGGACTTCCACTGGTTGTAGAAGTACATCAGATGACCTCCACGGAGGAGAAAGTTCCACCTCGGATGGATGGACTTGGGCCAGCAACTTCATAAGGTGGCTGGGAGCTTTAGGCCCTCGCGCTTTCTGTTGCGCTTTCTTTGTGGTTGAGCAGGTTGGCTTTTATGGAAGCTTCCTCTGCCTCTGCTCGAAAGGACTGACGACTATGAAACTGACGCCTGTTCACATGCCCCGAGAGGGAGGATGGAGGTCTGGCCAACTAATGGCCGACCTAGTCTTCTGAGTGGCCTCTAAGGCTTGTTCCACCTGAGAGCCGAAAGAAAGGAGCCATCAAAGGCGGCGCCATTACCTGCTGCTTAGCATCATTAGGTGAAGCCAAATGCGCAGCCAGGAATGGGCGAGAGTACAAATACCGCGGCTGCTGAGCGCAGAAGCAGTGTCGGTGTCGCCCAGTGGCTTTGACCTGTTGGTTATTGGACTCAATACCTCTAGTAACGGTCAGAAGAAGCTCTGACTTGGAGTCCGAATCCGGAAGAGCTTCAACCATTCTTTCAAAGAGTGCCACAAGATATACTCATACTGAGAAAAATAGCCTTGATAACTGGCAATACATACTTAGAGTGGAGGCAGCAAGACTCTTTACCTAATGTATCAATCTTACTGAGACTCTTTGTTAATAGGTCGAGCTGTAGTAGTTTGAGGAAGAACGACCTTATCATTCTCTGCCAGGACTACAATAGGATCCGGAAAGGCTTTGGGATGCCAAAATGGGGCGATCCTTGGCAGCTGAATACTTTATCAATGGATTTAGCCACTGAGGAATAAGAGCAGGATTATTCCATACCATTTGAGACAGCGTCTCGAAGGAAGGCTGGATCGGAGGAGTCAAATCCGTAGGGATCTCCGAAGCATGAAGATACTGGAGTCTTAATATCTTCCCAGGATCGATGTCTGTAGTCTGGAGAGAAAGAGTGGCTCTCAGGTTCTTCAACAGAGACTTAAAGGACAGGTCCTCGACCACAGGCTCTGTAGCAAAGAAAGATCCTGTTTCCTCCACTTCATCACCCAACCAAGGTCTGGTCGGGCTCAACATCATCTCCTGATGGTCCAGAAAGGACTGTTGGACAGGAAAGGAGTGAAAATTAGGAGAGGAGGAAATAGCAGAGAACAAGGAGAGTCCCCGAGGGCCCCGGCCGAGAAGGCAAAACGGGTTGAAAACGGCATCGCGAGAGGCACGTGTCAAGAGGCACGCTGCACCGCAAGCAGCACTGTTGACTAAGCGGCGCTGCCAGATCAAGCGGCGCTTACCAAAGGCGCCGCTGAATTAAGCGGCGCTACTTTGATGGCGCCGTTAGGCTCAACGGCGCCTGGCAGGGCGGCGCTGCTGAGACCACGCTGGTGGCTGACGGCGCTGCAAGGCTCAGCGGTTCACCGAAAACGCCACCGTTAAGCCAACAGACCCCTGAAGGTGCCGGAAACGCCCCAGAACCTGGAAAGCTAGGAGAAGGAAAACCAGGAGATAAGGGCATCGGTGGCCCCTGCACCGCAGCTGGTCGCGGAGGGGGGGAACATCTAAGCTGGAGTCACCGGCATCAAGAAGACGCCGCTGCGACTCAGGAAGGTCCAACTGCCCTACCCGGGATCGCTGAGGGCCCGGGGCCCGGTGGGCAACCGAGCCAGGCAGGAGAACTATCCTCGGAGCCCATCGCTCCATAAGAGCGCCCACTGATGAAACTGCTCATCTGGAGTCCCACTTAGGCGGGAGGCTCTGGGTCGAGGACGATGGTCACCAGCAGTTGGCGATTCGGGAAGGAGACCGGCACCAGTTACGATAACCACCGTCGACGCGAGCATACAGACCCGGTATGCCTTCTTTTTGACTGTGGGTCAAGAAGAGTTTGAGTCTAATGGTGCCGAATGCGACGCTTATTTTATGTCGACGGGGACTGCCATCCCCGGCATCGGACTGACCGCTGTCGAACCCCGCTTGAGGAGAAGGAGGCTGACCGACCTGTCTGCTACTGAATAGTTTTCAGCGAAGTCTCCTCGTTACCTGACCTGCTATGGTCGATCATTCAGTAGGTCGAGATTTTCAAGTGTTAAATTAAAATATTAGGAAAATTTAACGAAATAGAATAAAATTGCGATACTACTATCGAGATAATGTTACAAAAAAAATAAACTGAAAACTGTGCTTAGTTTGAAGTTTGACCCTGACAGGCGAGCGACGTCACTGAAGCGCATCACGCGGAAAAAGGAACTGAGGTGTTGGGGGTCGTCAGATGGTCATTGCCGCCGAGTTGCTGCTCGCGGCGCCCTGCCAGCGTCGCCGTCACGACCCTCCAGCAAAGTTTGTTCCGGAGGGTCCTATGCTCATGCCATCCCATCAGTGTGAATGAGTGGTGACCTATGTCCAGGAAGATCATAGTCATGTGATGCTCAGGTCTGCAGTTGCCATGTTCGAATGGTGGCTCCATCAGCTTGGCAGATTTTAGGCTGGCCGGGTTCTCAGAGGAGGGTGAGGGGATATTCTTAAAGTATTTCCTGAAACTGGTTGAGAGGCCATGGATTTTCCTGTCAGCTGACAGGTAAGCGAGACTGAAGTCAGTGGATCTATGGTCAAGGGCCTCAGTCCCAATATGCAGGTGTCAGTAACCAGAATAGCAAGGTGAGCCCTGGATGGCCAGTACCACCTGAGCACAAAGGAACCTCTTCCACTTGGGAATATTTATAGTGAAGTTTTCTGAGTTCTAAACACTGTCAGGACTCATTCTGGAAGCTAGAGATTAGCAACTCTAAGTCCTGAGAATAGGCCTGAGTCCTGTGATCTGAGGTTGGTATATGATCCTGCCTGAGAGGAGGTCAGTACAGCTCTGGGCAAGGACTTGAGGTCACTGACAAGGTCAGTAGAAGGTACCAGGTTGCCTCACCAGTCTGGTGCCACCAGCATTGTTGCTGTGGGGACCCCATCAGTAGGTTCTGAACATCATTGAAGGAGGAAGGTCGCAGAAACTTCCCTGACAATCCAGGCTACTGCATCCAGGGGAATTGTACACTTGTGAGGGACTTGCAATGCAGGGCAATTGATGATTTTCTGCAGAGGCAAAAGATCCACATCTGAGTGCCCCACCTTCTGAAAACTGTGCGAGTATTGAGGGTTCAGAGATACCGTGGTGGTCATGACTATCCTGCTGGAGAATCTGACAGTACATTGTTCCCTGAAGGTGTATGGCTGATAGAGCTACCTGCATGGAGTATGCCAGGACCAGCTTCATTGCTCTGCAAAGTGGGCTGACCTGGTTCCTTGTTTGTTGGTATAGTACATGGTTGTGGTGTTGTCCTGATTCGCACCACCTTGTTTTGCAGATGGGGAGGAAAATGCACAGAAGCAGTATACCGCCTGAGTTCCAGCAGATTTGTAACAGGACTTTGAAGAGACTATGTTACTTGCTGTGTGATCCAATGTGTGCCCCCCAACCGGGGGAAGCATCTGTTGTAGAACTAGGGTGGGTTCCTTAGAAAGTGGGTGCACTCACACTGAGGTTGTATTCACCGCCACCACTGAAGTGTTTGTGTAGGTTGTGGGTGACTGAACCAGTTTGACAGAGGGTTATCCTTGTGACCAGAACGGTCTCAAGTAAAACTGGATGTCTCTTATTTGAATTTGGAACCTGGCACCACTGTAGTAGCTATGTCCCAGTAGCTGAGGAGTTCCTGGCTGTCTTGGCCAGCCCAGCATAAAGGAACTTAATCGTGGGTGCTGTCCATTCTGTCCTGGGGTAGAAAGCCTGCCAGGCTAGTGTCCAGCTCTGCCAGGTGCCTTGTATAGGGAACCATTAAAATAAAACTATTTAAAAGACAAAGACGGTTCTTGTCTTAAATAGTTTATTTTAATGTCACCACTATATATCCAAGGCACACTGCCTCTAGGGTAGCTGGTCCATTCCACTGGGGTGTCAAACAGACGAGGCATACTGATGAGTCCTGGAGGCGTAAACACGTGTCTATGTCTTCTGTTAGCACCCTTTGCAAACTGTGTGAGAGGCCTTTCGGCACCATGCAATTCTGCTTAAAGTTGGACCAGCATAACATTCTGTGGTGATTTGCATATGTAGCCCATGATGCTTTGCATTGTGGGGGCATGTGTGATTTTGTATATAGTTATACTGTTGGAATGATTGCAAAGCTATTTGGAACTCAAGGGGTTAACCTGAGATGCAATTTTAAGCCTTCTGCAGAAGATGTAAACAAGAGGTCAGTTCTGGGTCACTATGTTCCTTCTGCTGCATATGCTGAAACTGACAAGAACATTAGAAATTTACAAGAACACTGTGAGAAGCATGCTATTTTCTTAATGAGCTCCTGCACAGACTTCTAAAAAGGAGCTACAATGTTTTGCGAAAGAGAGAGACAGGGACTAAGAGATTGAGATTGGAAATTGAGAAGAAAAACCTCAGAAGGACTCTGTTTTCTGTGTTTCTTCGGCCACTGTAAATAGTTATTCTAAACAATTTTATATATATATTTTTATTTTACTGTTGTTAACAATAAAACTCGTGTTGTGAATTTTACTACTGCTCATGGTTTTCCTGTGCTTTCTGACCTGTGCCTCAATGACATTAGGCACTGCCATACTTACCATGGATGTATATCACCATCATCAAGTGGGGCAGGCTTATCATTGTCACCAGTGGTTGCAACCCCTGACCAGGGTGCTGTCAACATGCAGGCAGTGCTGGCATTGCTCTCAGGTATTTATTTATTTAAGCATTTTACCAGGAAGGCATGCTGAGCAGTCTACTGCTGTATTCCAGATGTGTCCTGGGGGAGGGGGAACATAGGTAGACAATTGAAGACAGTATAAACAAGTGAATACATTGTGGGAGAACACTAACATTTGGTCCTGATTACTAGACAGTAGTGGGTTGAGAGAATCAGTAGGTAGCCACAGTTATTACAGCATGAGTATAATAGGTACATAGTGCAGGCCACTAGCAAAAATTGGCCTTGTGAGAAACAGCATAGAGCGAGAGAACAATAGTTAGGCACCGATTAATTGCAGTTCATAAGTGCGGACATACACTGATATTCTACTTAGAGACTGGGAAACGCCTAGACAGAAGCACAGTTAGGGGCGAAATGAGCTTGGAGCATGGAGTTAAGTTGCGAGAGGGAGGAGAAGTGACGAACGTTAGCTGAGAGGGAGTTCCACAATGTGGGAATACGGTAGCTGAATGCTGACTGACCATTGGTAGTAGACCGGTATGGGACAGCTAGGAACCGAGAGTCTTAAGTTTCTGAAAGAGTATGCATGTGTGCTGGGGTTGGTTAGGGCATTGGTGAGGTAGGAGGGGAGACGCTGTGACCAAAACTTGGCTGGAATCTTGGTGCTGTGGGTCAGTCTGCGATTGTCAAGAGAGATGAGGTTCATTGATTGATATAGGGCACAGTGGTGTGTGGAGTAGGGACAGTTCAGGGTGAAACGGCAGAAAGAGTGGAAAAGAGGGTCCAGCCTGGCTAATGTGGTCTTGGGGCCGGCGCTGTAGACTACGTCCCTGTAGTCGAGGACGGGGAGGATCATTTTCTTCACAGTGGCCATCCTGGCTGGAAGGGGGATGCTGTCACGATTCTGATAAAGTGTACCAAGCCTGGGCTGCAACTTCTTGAGTAAGGAGTCAGAATGTGAGGAAAAGTTGAGGTGCTGGTCAAGCCATACACCGAGGTATCTGAAGGAGGTGCAGGACTCTAGGGGGGACCCTTCCAGGGTGTGGAATAAGATCGGGGAGGGGAGCCTAGAAATGTTCTGCCTCATGCCAATTTTAGTGAGACTGTTTCATTGGCATTGAGGAGGAGGTGATTTGAGCGGAGCCAGTGCTGGACTGAGATAAAGTCTTGCTGCTGTCTGGTCATAACCTCAGAGGTCGAGGGGCTAGATGCCTACGGCACAGTGTCATCTGCGTACATGTGGATGGAGATGTGTGGGCAGGCAGAGGGCAGGTCATTCAGGAAGACCAAGAACAGGAGAGAGCCTAGGACAGAGCCTTGCGATACTCCTGAGGTGATTGGGAGGGGTGCCGAGGTGGAAGAATTGATGCGGATGGCTTGGGATCTGCCAGTGAGGTATGAGTGGAACCAAGATGTGGCCCAGTTGGATAGTCCAGCATTGACGAGTTTGGGCAGGAGGAGAGAGTGTGACACTGTATCGAAAGCCTTGGCCAGGTTGATAAAGATGGCAGCTGTGATGTGGCCAGCATCCATCCCAGTGAGGATGAAATCAGTAATCCTGAGAAGGGAGGTAGTGGAGAAGTGGGATTTCCTAAAACCAGACTGGTAGGGGGAAAAAAAGGAGGAGGAATCCAGAAAGGTGGATAGGTGAGAGAGAATCAGGCACTCCTGTAGTTTGGCCATGTTCGGTAGGAGGGAGATGGGCCGGAAGTTGTTTGGGTTTGAGGCATCTTTGGAAGTGGGTTTACGATGGCATGTTTCCACTCAGAGGGGACTTCAGCTAGAAAGAAGGATAAGTTAAAAAGGGAGGCCGGGGTTGTGCTGTGGCAGGGGCCAACAGGTGGAGCATTTTGGAGTCCAACCCGGTGGGACATTTGCTCTTATCTGGGTTAAGGGCAACCAGTGCATTGTGTACCTCATCAGGGGTGACTTGCAGGAAGGAGAAGGAGTGAGCTGTGGGTGTGTTACAAGATGGGGTGGTGGGGGAGGTGTACTGAGCAGGGTAAGGGGTGGACAGGGGAGCAGCATGGCTGGTTGTGAAGAGAGTGTTAAACAAAGTGGCCACTGCTAAGGGGTCAGTGATGGAGAGTCCACCAACCTGCAGAGAAGGGGTGGGGGGCTACAGTGGAGGGCAGAGAAGTGATTTGATCACCTTCCAAAATCTTGATGGGAGATGGGAGGAGGAGGAATTGAATGCACCTATGAAATAGTTGGCTTTTGCTTGGCGGATTCTTTTAGTACTATTATTGTGAAATTCATGGTAAGTCTGGAGGTCAGCCTGAGAATTGGAGATCTTAAAGGTTTTCCAGGCCTTGTCTCAGATTCAGAGGTGGGCTAGGATTTCAGGAGAGATCCATGGGAGGTGAGCACCTCGGATTCTGGTATGTCTGAGGGGGGCGTATCGGTCCCAGATGGCAAGGGACATGGACTTATAGAACAGCACTGCCTTGTCTATGGAGGTGAATTGACTAATGCGCAACCAGTCAGTATTGCCCAAATAATTTAATAATGAGGGGAGGTCCAGAGATTTTTAGGATCTGGTCATTATGATTCTGGGTGGGAGAACTTTAGGTTTTTGAATTTTGCGTATGGAGTAGATTCCGTGGTGGTCACTAAGGGCATCCGGAAGGAGACCTGAGGCTAAGATCCTGTGCGGGTGTGATGTGAGGGAGCAGTCTAGAAGTGTGTGGTTCTGTGTTTTGTGGTTTAACCGAGTGGGTTCGGAGATTAGTTGAGTTAGGATTAGGGCTGTCACCTTGTCTCGAAATTTGGAATGAGACGCAGTGAGCCAGTTCAGGTTAAAATCCCCTAGTATGTGGATCTCACCACCTGCTGCCAGTGAGTTTAAGGAACCCAGGTAGTCCAGTATGGCAGGTGTGTTGGTGTCAGAAGCGCAGTATGTACCTGCTATGTAAATTGCAATTGAGTGGGGGGTGGAGATTTTTACCATTAAGGAGTTAATGGACTCTGTAGGTAGAGATAGGGCAACTGTGGAAAACTGGATGGTGGAGGCGACGTACATAGCTATGCCACCTCCATTTTTGCCCATTTGGTCATGCCGGAGAAGTGTATAGCCGGGTATAGCAAATTCTTTATCAGTGTTATGTGGTTTTAGCCAGGTTTCGGAGGTAATCAGTATATCTGGGCTAAGGGACAAGGCGATGGCTTGAAGCAAGGTTATTTTGCGCAAGAGGCTACAAATATTTATGTGAATCAGTTTAAGGCCTGTGGGGAGTTGGAGTGGAATGGAATGATTTTGGGTGTGGTGGGAGGTAGGTCCGGGGTTAAGCTCAATATCACCTACAAGGAGAAGTAGCAGGGTGACCAGGAGTTTGGTGTGATGTACCACCCACTGAAGCCTTCTAGAGGTGGTATAAGGCATGGCTATGGAAGCTTTTGGTCTCCGAGTGTGAGGCAGAAGGACTAGGAGACTGGTACAGAAGGTAGATGGGATTAGCCCGGGGACAGTAGATAGTGTTTGGTAGAGGTGGCCGTGGTGTGAATCAGCTATGATAGTAGAGGTAGAAATGTCTGTTTGCAGCCTGACACATGGTATGAGGCAGGCTGGCAGAGTAGGGTAATTAGACAGTGGGAGGGACACCCAGGGGATGAGGGTAAATAAGGTTATTAGGTACAGCAGAGACATAATGGCTGCAGTGGCTGCAGTGTAAGGGTCAGGATGGTCTTTTATTGCTAAGACCTCAGTGTAGTGGCCACTAGTGGATATCTGGTATAGCCTGCAAATGGGAAAATGAGCTGATTGGTTAAAAATAGCATGTGATTCCGCCTAGTTAAAAATAGCATGTGATTCCACCTATATAGGTGAAAGTTTCCCCAAGGGTGTTGGTGGGGGGAGTGGGGAGCTGACGCGATGCGTCAGCAGGGCTCCACTTTGTTGAGCTGCTGTGCTGTGCTGTGCTGACGAGTCGTACCTGTTTGCTGCATGTGTCGGTGGGGGGTCCAGACTGCAGTTCTGGGGAGGGCTTCCACACTGCCCTCACGACCTCCAAAGATCTACCCGAAGCTATTGTAGGAAGAACAGATTAAATAGGTAAGAGCGAGGGAGAGGCTAGCTTACCATTGGCAGTACAGGATCTAAACTTTAAGCGCCCTGCAGCAGCTGGTAAATAAGATTTACTTCTTAAACAGCTTACTAAACATTGAGACTTTAAGCGCCCTGCAGCAGCTGGTAGATAATATTTACTTCTTAAACAGCTTAATATACATCAAGACTTAAGGTGCACTGCAGCTGCTGGTAACAGGTATTTAGTTCATAAGCAGCTTACTAAACATTGAGACTTTAAGGCGTTCTGGAGAAGCAGGAAAATCTGCCTACTATAGTTTAAGGCACGTATTAAAGCTTCCTGCTGCAGGACAATATTAACAGTACTTTAGGCTAGGAGCAGACATAAAAAAACTATCACCATTCGTCTGCCGACTGGAATTTGAAATTGGCGCCTTTTCTCCGTGCTTTGTTGAGCTGCTGTGCTGTGCTGATGAGTCGTACCTGTTTGCTGCGTGTGTCGTGGGGTGCACTCCGGTTCTGGGGAGGGTTTCCCACTGCCCTCATGACCTCCAAAGATCTGCCTGTAGCTGTTTGCTGTGAGTGTCGGTGGGGGTGGGTGTCCGCACTCCAGTTCTGGGGAGACTTCCACACTGCCCCCATGAACTCCAAAGATCTGTCTGCAGCTGTTTGTTGCATGTGTCCAGTGGGGGTCCGCACTTCAGTTCTGGGAGGGCTTCCACACTGCCTTCACGACCTCCAAAGATCTGCCCAAAGCTGTTTGCTGCGTGTGTCGGTGGTGGGGTGCACTCTGATTCTGGGAGGGCTTCCACACTGCCCTCATGACCTCTAAAGATCTGACACTGACTGTTTGCTTTGCGTGTGTGTCGGTGGAGGGTCTGCACTCCAGTTCTGGGAGGGCTTCCACACTGCCCTCACGACCTTCAAAGATCTACCCAAGCTGTTTGCTGCGTGTGTCGGGCGGGGGGTCTGAACTCTTGTTTCTGGGGAGGGCTATCACACTGCTCTCCGACCTCCAAAGATCTGCTCGAAGCTTTTGCTGCGTGTGTGGGGGGTCCGCACTCCGGTTCTGGGAGGGCTTCCACATTGCCCTCACGACCTCCAAAGATCTGCCCGACTGTTTGCTGCGTGTGTCGTGGGGGCACACTCCGGTTCTGGGGAGGGCTTCCACACTGCCCTCATGACCTCCAAAGATCCGCCTGAAGCTGTTTGCTGCGTGTGTGAGGGGGTCTGTACTCTGGTTCTGGGAGGGCTTACATACTTCCTCACAACCTCCAAAGATCTGCCTGAAGCTGTTTGCTGTGTGAGTCGGTGTGGGGGGTCTGCACTCCGGTTCTGGGGAGGCTTCACACTGCCCTCCAGACCTCAAGAATCTGCCAGGCTGTTTGCTGCGTGTGTGTCGTGGGGGTCCATACTCCGGTTCTGGGAGGGCTTCCACACACTGCCTTCACGATCTCCAAAGATCTGCCCAAAGCTGTTTGCTGTGTGTGTGTCGGTGGGGGGGTCCACACTCCGATTCTGGGGAAGGCTTCCACACTGCCCTCATGACCTCCAAAGATCTGCTCGAAGCTGTTTGCTGCGTATGGGGTTGGGGGGTCTGCACTCTGTTTCTGGGGAGGTCTTCCACACTGCCCTCACAACCTCCAAAGATCTGCCCAAAGCTGTTTGCTGTGTGTGTCAGTTGAGGGGGGGGTCCGCAGTCCCATTAAAGTCAGAGTGCTGATTGCACAGAGGTGTCTTCTGTGCCATATAGTGCAAGACTCCAATTGAATAGGCAGTGCTCTGTCTGTGGGTGCTTGTGAAGTCTGTGTGAGAGGGTGAGCAGCTGAGTCTTACCCTGAGCCAGTCACAGTCCTCCTGTCCAGTCTGTACCGGTGTCTGACTGTCCGAAAGAAAAAATACAAGTAAAATGTTAAAGTCAGAGTGCTGATTGCACAGAGGTGTCTTTCGTGCCATATGTCCAAGACTTCAAGTGAATAGGCGGTGTTCTGTCTGTGGGTGCTTGTGAAGTCTGTGTGAGAGGGTGAGCAGCTGAGTCTATTCCTGAGCCAGTCACAGTCCTCCTGTCCAGTCTGTACCAGTGTCTGACCATCCGAAAGAAAAAGTACAAGTAAAATATTAAAGTCAGAGTGCTGATTGCACAGAGGTGTCTTCTGTAACATATAGTTCAAGACTCCAAGTGAATAGGCAGTGCTCTGTCTGTGGGTGCTTGTGAAGTCTGTGTGAGAGGGTGAGCAGCTGAGACTAACCTAGCCTGTCAGTGCTGTTATAATCCTCCCCCTGTCCTGTCTGGACAGTCCCTACCAGTGTCTGACCATCCAAAAACCAATAAAAAAAAAAAATCAGACTATTAGGATTTAAGAGGGGTCCTTGTGTCAAAAACGAAGTGCTGTGAACTGATTGTCTAGTGCTATTCTGACCTCCACTGACTTTGATGTTTTAATCATATTCTGTCCAAACCAGCAACTAACAGTGTAATCTATTCTGAATCAACACAAGAGAAACACATACTGTAAGTTAAAATGGACAAGTTTATTAAAAAATGGGCTAAACAGAGTGAGGCAAGCAGTACAACAGCAGCACCATCAACAAGTGACGTAGCAAGTTGTGAGACTGAAGTTGAGGAAACAGCAGCTGCACAAGTTCACATTGCTAGGGATGTGGACGTGGTCGATGTTGAAGAGCCATATAGCAGCAGCAGCACTCTGTAAAGAAAAAAATAAGATAGGAATCATTAGTAGTCGCCAAGAAAAAAGGCAGAACCTTTCAAGAAAGGTGGCTTGACCGGTTCAAATGGTTACTGTATGATTCCAATAAAAAAAAAAGACCTTCTGTTCAGTGCGTAAAGCGGCATAGAAACATGGGAAACATAGACTTTGGCGGCAGATATGTGGACGTTATCTAGTCTGCCCATTTCCCTACCTACAGGATAGGCCAGTAGATCCTAGTTAACCAACAGCCTATTTCTTCCTACCCCCACAAGAATTGCTCTTATGTCTGTCCCATGCATTCTTGAATTCTCCCAGTTTTAGACCATTCTAACCTCCTCAGGAAGGCTGTTCCATGCATCCACTACCCTCTCTGTGAAATAATACTTCCTCACATTGCCCTGAACCGCCCTCCTTCTATCTTTAAATTGTGTCCCTTGTTCTTGCAAGTCTCTTTTTCTGAAAGATGCTACCTCTTGGACTTTGTTGATTCCACTGAGGTACTTAAAAGTTTCTATCATGTCCCCCTCTCCCTTCTTTCCTCAAGGGTATACATATTAAGCTCCTTTAGTCTCTCCTCATACAGCTTCTCTTGCAGACCCTGCACCATTTTAGTTGCCCTCCTCTGGACTGCCTCTATCCTGTCTATGTCCTTGCAGAGATGGGGTCTCCAGAACTGGACACAGTACTCCAGATGGGGTCTCACCAACTGTCTGTACAGAGGGATAACAACTTCCTGTTTTCTGCTGATGATGCGCTCCCTATACATCCCAGTATACCCCCAGCCCTCCCTACTGCCTTCTCACATTGCTTGCTAACCTTAAGGTCATCTGATATGATTACCCCAGGTCCCTTTCCTTTTTGTTGTTGTTACTATCTCCCCACCCATTGTGTATTCTTCCCCTGGGTTCTTGTTTCCCAGGTGCATTATTTGCACTTCTTTGCCATTGAATCCTAGCTGCCATACTTCTAACCATTCCTAGAACCTTGCCAAGTCCTTTTCATCCTTTCCACGCCTCCTTGTGTATCAACCCTGTTGCAGATCTTTGTGTCATCTGCAAAAGGCATACTTTCCTTCAGTCCCTCTGCAATGTCACTTGTGAAGACATTAAAAGGACTGGACCCAATCTGAACCCTACGGTACCCCATTAGTAACCCCTTCTTCAGAGTGGACTCCATTTACAATTACCTTCTGTGTCCTGTTGTCCAGCCATGTTTTATTTCAGGCTACCACCCTGGATCCCACCAGGCTGGTTAATTTGACTATTCAATCTTTTGTGTGGGACTGTGTCAAATGCCTTGCTAAAGTCTAGGGTAGACCATGTCCACAGCCCCTCCCTAGTCTACTACTTTGGTCACCCAGTCAAAGAAATCTATTAGATTTGTCTGACATGACCTTCCGCTGTGAACCCATGCTGCCTTGGGTCCTGTGCTCCACTGGCCTCTAGGTACTCGACTATTCTTTCCTTCAAGTGACTCCATCACTTTCCCTACCACAGAGGTCAGACTGACAGGTCTGTAGTTTTCTGCCTCTGTCTTGGACCCACTTTGTGAAGGGGAATCACATCCACCTTCCTCCAGTCCTTGGGTACCACACCATCCTCCCATAACTTATTAAAAAGAGTAGCCAGTGGTTTCACTAGTTCCTCCCTTAATTCTTTTAGAATTCTGGGGTGAATTCCATCAGGACCCATTGCTTTGTCCACCTTCAGTTTTAGGAGTTCTTGCAGAACCCTTTCTTCTGTGAAAGGACTGGAATCGACCCCCCTATCAAGAGTTCTTCTGTTAATTGGATTAGGCACTTCCCCCTCCTCTTTTGTGAATACTGAGCAGAAATATTCATTCAGTATTCCTGCTTTTTCACTGTCCCCCTCTGCCCACCCACCGTTCATTCTATTCAGCCTCACTATCCCTCCCTTTGTCTTTCTACGCTCGCTGATGTACCTATAAAAGGTTTTATCCCCCTTCTTAACTGAGTTGGCTGTCTTTTCCTCAGTTTGGGCCTTTGCTAGTCTGACTTCCCCCTGCTTCCTTCTGCCTTAACTGGTGCAGCTGTCTGTTCTGCTCCTTCTGTGTTTCCTTATACTTCCGGAATGCTATCTTTTTCTTCCTGACTTTCACAGCCACCTCTTTTGAGAACCATAGTGGCTTTTTCTTTTGTTTTGATTTGTTTATTTGCATCACACAAAGGCTTGTTGCCTCTGTGATGGCAGTTTTGATAATTCCCAGTTGTTGCTCCACACCTCCTTCTAGCCTGTTTGCTAGTGCTTTTCTGAGGCACTCTCCCATCTTGCCAAAGTCAGCCCTCCTAAAGTCCAGTACCCTCACTTTTGTATGGCTTGACTCTGTAGCTGAGTTTAACGTGAACCACACTGTTTGATGGTCACTTGTCCCCAGATGGCAACCCACTTCTAGATCTGAGATCCTCTCACTGCCCCCGTTTGAGAGTATGAGGTTTAAGATTGCTCCCTCACGAGTGGGTTCCGAAACTAGCTGTCTAATGCCTGCCACCTGTAGGGCATCAATAATGGTCCTGCTCTTGGATGTGGCTGCAGCAAATGTGCTCCAGTTAACATCTGGCATATTCAGGTCTCCCATCAACAGTATCTCCCCTTTCTCTGCCATTCTAAGAATGCCTTCTATCATATCCTTGTCCATTCCTTCCCCCTGACATGGGGGTCTGTACACAACCCCTGTGCTGATTGTGGTGCCCTTTCCAGTCTCCAAGGTGTCCCACAGTGCCTCCTCTCCTCCCTGTTTACTCTTTTGTTCAGTTGCTTTTATCCCTTCCTTTACATAGAAAGCTACTCCTCCCCCTCTTCTCCCCTGCCTGTCTCTCCTGTAGGTTATGTACCCTGGTATGTTAACATCCAGTCATGGTTCTCTGTGTACCATGTTTCTGTGACTGCTACGATATCCAGGCATCCCTCTTCCATTAAGGCCATCAGCTCAGGAGCTTGTTGCCCAGACTACGGGCATTGGTACTCATTACCCTCCATTTCCTGATGGTCCTTACTCCCTTTTGCCCCATCCCTGTCCTTCTTGCCTTTGTCACTTTCTCCATTTACCCCTGCCCTTCTCTCTATCGACACCTCTATGTTGGTGTTTGCCGCACTTACTAACGTGATTATTTGGGGGGGCTAGGATTTTCCTGCTTCCTTCCAGTGCCTCTCCCCTTAGCTAGTTTAAAAGCTAGTCAATGAAGCATTTAAACCTATCACCTAGGATCCTGGTTCCCCTCCCGGACAGATGCAGCCCATCATGCCAGTATAGGCTTGCATCACTCCGGGTAGACCCCCAGTCCCCAATGAAGCCAAATCCCTGAGCTCCACACCAGTTTTTCAACCACTGATTGAATCCCATGGTGCAGAACACCCTAGCCTCTCCTGTGCCATAGATGGGTAGCACCTCCGAGAAGGTTACCGTGCGTGCTACTTGACTAAGGCCCCTCCCCAATTCCACAAACTCTTCCTGCACTTCTCTAATCCCTTTCTTAGCCAGGTCATTTGTCCCTAGGTGGACAATGACATCCAGCTCCCTCCCCTGTGCAGCTGCTCCGGCAATCCTGAGGATTTGCTCCCTGTCCCTCCAAGCCATGGCGCCAGGCAGGCACCTTACCTCCCTCTCCCCTTCCTCCCCCAGTTCTACCTTCCTAACAATGGAGTCCCCTACCAGGAGTTGTTTCCTTCCCCACCAGGGTTGTTTCCTTCCCCAGCAAGAGAGAAAAAACTGCTCACATTTTCCACAAAAGCTAATGAAGCATTCACAGTTACTGGTTATAGTGCATGGCAAAAGGCAATAGAAAGATTCGAATCCCATGAAAAAAGCTGCTGCCACAGTGAGGCTGTAATGAAAACACATGTCAAGCAAAATGTGTACAGCATTATGTCTGATGGCCAGTAGGCAGCGAGCAGTAGGTGCAAGGATTGCACTTTTAACAAGCATTTGTCAATGCCGAGTGTTGCTTGCTTGTATGTGCTGTTTAGGTATTTAGAAGTGACAGTTTCATGTCTTCCTCCCAAGACATCCACTGTGTCTTTCCGCTCAGTATTCACAGAAGTGGGAGGGGCAAGGCCACAGCAGTACAGCAGTTGCCAAGGGGTGAAGAGGTGGACAAAAGAGTTCAGCAGGAGCTCACTAAATTGAAGGTAGACAAAGTGATGGAACCAGATGGCATACACCCAAGGATATTAACAGAACTGTGAAGGGAGATAGCAGTACCTCTGGCAGCCATGTTCCCTGAGTCATTCAACATGAGTGAATTGGAGGAGGGCACATGTGGTCCCTCTACACAAGTCGGCAGCAGGGAGGAGGCAGGGAACAATAGGCCATTCAGCCTCACCTCAGTAGTGGGGAAGATCATGGAGACATTGCTTAAAGAAAGGATAATGGGGCATCTAGATGCCATCGGAACCCAGGACCATAGACAACATGGATTCACAGTGGGGACATCATGTCAGATAAATCTGGTTGATTTATTTGACTGGGTGACAAAGAAAGTGAATCAGGGTGGGGCAGCGGACAACGCTAACCTTGATTTCAGCAAAGCCTTTGACACCATCCCATATAGGAGGCTGATAAACTAGCTGGGTAGGCTGGATATGGGGGAAAGGGTGGTAAACTGGGTTAGAACCTTACTAACAGACAGGAGGCAGAGAGTGGTGGTAAATGGTATGCAGTCTAGGGAGAGGGGGAGACCAGTGGGGTGCTGAAGGGATCGGTCCTGGGGCCAGTTCTGTTCAATGTCTTCATTAATAATATTGCTATACATCTGAAGGGAATTTTTTCACCAAATTTTCAACATAGCCATTTTAAGACCTCTGCTCATGAACAGTGTCACTGTGATTTTCTTAATTTGTCCCGTACAGTGATTTCGCACACCGACTGCGCCATTGTGCGCTACATGGGCGTAAACACATTTTGGGTGAGATGTGAAAAATGACAGCTGTACTGCTCATAAGAAGGTGTGGTAAAATGGCAATGTTGAAAATCTGGAGTGAAAATATTGAAAATTAGCAACTTATGAGCGCTAGGAACTGTACAACGCACTCATAAACAGTCATTTTTTGGAATTTTTTCACCAAATTTTCAACATAGCCATTTTAACACCTGAGCTCATGAACAGTGTCACTGTGATTTTCTTAATTTGTCCTATACATTGATCTCGCACACCGACTGAGCCATTCTGCGCTACATGGGTGAAAACACATTTTGGGTGAGATGTGAAAAATGACAGCTGTACTACTCATAAGAAGGTGTGGTAAAATGACAATGTTGAAAATCTGGAGTGAAAATATTGAAATTTCAGAACTTATGAGCCTCGTGAGGAACTGCGCTAACGACGCTCAGTAAAACAGTCATTTTGGGAATTTTGGCACCAAATCAACATGTGGTTTTGGGACCCTTCTCATGAATGATGTCACTGTCATGGTGGTATTCGGGCCGGAAGGGTGATTTCACAATCACTGCGCAGTCACTGTGCGAAATCACCCTTCGGGCTGGAATAACGCCATGACAGTGACATCATTCATGAGAAGGGGTCCCAAAAACCCCATGTTGAAAATTTGGTGCAAAAATTCCCAAAAATGCCTGAGATATGCAACAAAGTTGAACCCCCGATCTAGCCCATTATACAGCTTACTGGCATTTCCTCAGTTCGCAGTCGGCTTTGAAGAGTGCAGACGTGTTCCCGGTCCACCGAAGATCGTCGCGCCGAGTCCGGAGGTAGATGGGGTGAGGGGTGTGGTGAAGCTGGAGTGCGCAGTGGGTGGGTGCAGGTTGTGGGGGTCGGGAGACGCAGCAGGGGAACCGTTTTGTTTTACAGGTTTAAAAAAAAGAGCGTCGTGGGACGTTTGCCACGCTGGGGTGGGCTCCCAGCGTGCTGAAACGAGGGCGTTCAGCCACGACGAGGTTTAGGCACCCGTCGGCCAAGGAACAATTGCCCGCTGGGGTGGGCTACCAGCGTGGCACCTACTACGGGGGGCAGCGCTCAACCGACGGGGATTGGGCACCGTTGGCTATACAGTGCGTGTGGGGGGGTGTACACCTGTGTGGGGGGGGGAGCTACGCTTCTTATCGCTGCTCACTGAAGCGTAGCTCCCACTTTCAACTGTATGCCACTGCATTTTGGAGCGTGTCATAGACAGCTCCAAAATGCATTGGCTTACAGGGGCCGCGCCTGCCAGCTCACTGACTGAATTGGAGGAGTAGGTGACACACCTCCGAAATCTCCGATGATGGCACTATGTTTCTTGCACATGTGTGCAAGCAACATAAAAATGATGACAACTTTAAGATTACTGGCCCGACAGGGGCTTGCTATCTGGGGCCATACAGATGAGAGTTCAAATTACATGCAAGTGCTAAAAGTGTGAGCCACTGATTGTCCACAGTTGCAGCAGTGATTGTTAAGGGACAGCTACAGGTGGTTGTCTCATGACATAATGAATGAAATGCTGGACATTATTGGACAAGATGTGCAAAACACAATTGTTTCCAAAATCAAAGCAGCTCAGTATTTTTCTGTAATGATGGATGACACAACGGACATTACTGTTCATGAGCAAGTCTCAATATGTTTTCGATTTGTCAGTGAGGATTTCGGAATTGAAGAAACATTTTTAAGATTTCATGAAACACCAGCTGTAGATGCTGCTACACTATTCAGTATCCTTAAAGATGTTTTGTTATGTTTTGACTTGGATATAAATAAATGCTGGGGTCAGTGTGATGATGGAGCTGCTACTATGGCTGATATTCACTCTGGAGTGCAGGTTAGGCCGAATGCTGTTGAGCCTAGGGCCCTTTTCGTACATTGTTTGGCATATTCCTTGAACCCTGTAGTACAGGACTGCATCAGCAAAATACAAGAATGTCGAGACATACTAAATCAGTTACAGGAGCTCATAACATTCATTAGAGACTCTCCAAAATGGCTAACTTTTTTGAAAACAAACAAAGTGGTATGGAAGACACTAGGCCTGGCTCTTTACGACCATTTGCTCCAACAAGGTGGACAGTCAGAGCAAATAGTTTAAATTAAATTCTAGAAAACTATTTAGCATTATTGAAATTTCTGGACAGTGTATCCTCAGAGAATACTCGGGAATGTGGGGCAAAAGCAGGAGGGTTCTTAGCACAGCTACAATCACTTAAAGGATTTTTCTTCTTGAGTCTTCTCTTAAACATTTTCTCTCACTGTGACAGCATAAACATAGCCCTTCAAGCAACCTCTCTTCAATTTCTAAAAGCTAATTGTATGATTCAAACTCTTCTCGACACTATGCAACAATACAGAGAGCAGTTTGACAACTTCTGGACTACAGTGGATGGAAGAGCTGAGGAACTGCAGTTAGATGAACCAGTTCTTCCGCGTCAACGCAAAGTTCCTCATCGTATAGACGATGGCTGTCAATCAGTTACTGAAGCATCCCCAAAAGACCACTTCAGGAGAATAAGTGATTGATCAGGTTGTTTTTTCACTCAAAGATAGATTTCAGAGTCCATATCTAATTTTTATGGCAATGACTTAGATGCAAGGTATCTGCAACTACACTGTGACATGTTCATTGACATTGCAAAAGCTAGTGGGAAAACTGCTGATTCACTGCAAGATGTGTACTGTGTCATCACAGAAACACAAGCCATTTGTGATTTACTGCCAGAGTTTGTAAAATATATTCAGATCTTACTGACAGTACCAGTATCAACTTGTACAGCTGAGCATTCTTTCTCGGGACTCAGGAGACTGAAAACATATCTTAGATCAACAATGTCACAGAGACGCTTAAATAGTGTTGCTCTGCTTCACATTCATCAGGAACACACTGATGCATTAGACATGGACAAAATAGCTGATGAGTTTATTGGGAGAGCAACAGTTCGTAAGAACGCCTTCTATATGGTCAAATAATGTGTAATCATTCATGGCATTTGCAGTTATGTTTACCATTGAAAATCATCGTCAGCTGTCTCTAACAACTTACAAATACTCCTGCTTTTGATCTGGCTAGTCCTAAAAAATTCTAATACCATTACACTGACACATGCTTCCCCCTTTCCCTGGTCATTTCTGAAACGAGCTCTGCTCATGGTACCTTTCCCGGTTATCAACTTTAAAATAAATAAATAATAAGCTAAGTGAATCCTTTGAGCACCTGGTGGCATCAAAGAGCCATTCAGGGCACTTTTCCATGTCTTCTTGCACCACCCGGGGGTATCAAAGAGACTTCCAATGGAAGAGTGCCATGGAGGGCTCTTTGATACCCCCAGGTTCTCTAAGGTGGCCCTTTGTGATTTAAGATATAGCATCACCACTCCACAGAGTGCAGGAGTGCCCTCTTTGTTGCTTCCATGTGCTGCAAGAAGATATGGAAGTTTCTTGTCTTTCTGTAGCACCGGGTGGAGGTAAACTAAAATCTTAAAGAGCATCCTTTTACAACACCTGGATGCATCAAAGAGCCCTCCAGTGTGCTGTTGCACACTGTGGCGTGGTGACACTGTCTGCAACCTAAAATCACAAAAGACATCCTTAGAGCACCTGGGGATGCTGAAATGGCCCTCCAGGGCACTCTTCTATGTCTACTTGCAGCACATGGATGCATCTAAGAGCCCTCCAGGGCACTCTTGTACCCTGTGGAGTGGTGACACTGTACCCTAAAGTCACAAAAGGCATCCTTAGAGCACCTGGGAGCATCAAAGAGCCCTCCATGGCACTCTTCCCTTGGAGGGCTCTTTGATGCCTCCAGGTTCTGCAAGAAGACATTTAAGAGTGCACAGAAGAGCTCTTTGATGCCTCCAGATGCTGCAAGTAGACATGGAAGGAAGAGTTTCCTGGAGGGTTGTTTGATGCCTCCAGGCTCCAGCTGCTGCAAGAAGACATGGAAGTTCCTTGTATTTTTTCAGCACCGAATAGAGGCAAACTAAAATCTCAAAGGGCATCCTTTTAGCACCTGGAGACATCAAAGAGCCCTCCAGGGCACTCTAGCACCTGTGGAGTGGTGGCACTGTCTGCCACCTAAAGTCACAAAGGACATCCTTAGAACACCTGGGGGCATGAAAGGGCCCTTCAGGGCACTCTTCTGTGTATTCTTGCAGCACATAGAGTTATCAAACAGCCCTCCAATCCAGGGAAGAGTACTGTAGAGGGCTCTGCAATGCCCCCAGGTGCTCTAAGGATGTTCTTTGTGATTTTAGGACACATCACCACCACTCCACAGGGTGCAAGAGTACCCTAGAGTGCTTTTTGTTGCCTTCAGGTGCTGAAAGAAGACATGAGAGAATGTCTGAGGGTTCTTTTATGCCTCCAAGTGCTGCAAGAAGACATAGAAGAGTGCCCTGGAGGGTCCTTTTATGCACCCAGTTGCTCTAAGGGTGTTCATTGTGATTTTAGGTTGCAAGACAGTGCCACCACTCCACAGGGTGCAAGAGTGCACTGGAGGGCTCTTTGATGTCTCCAGGTGCTCAAAGGATGCCCTTTGAGATTTTAGTTTGCCTCCATTCAGTGCTGAAAAAAAGACAAGACTCTTCCATGTCTTCTTGCAGCACCTGGAGGCATCAGTGAAGTCCAGGCACCCCTTGCACCCTATGGAGTGGTGGCACTGTCTGCAAAAATCACAAAGGACCTCCTTAGAGCACCTGGGAGCATGAAAGGCCCTCCAGGGCACTCTCCTATGTCTTCTTGCAGCACACGAAGGCATCAAAGAGCCCTCCAAGCCAGGGAAGTGCCATAAAGGGCTCTGTGATGCCCTGGTGATGTAAGGATGTCCTTTGTGATTATAAGGTACAGCACCACCACCACTGAACATGGTGCAAGAGTGCCCTAGATAGAGGGCTTTTTGTTGCCTCCAGGTGCTGCACGAAGACATAGAAAAGTGCCCTGGAAGGCTCATTCATGCCCTCAGGTGCTCTAGGGATGTCCTTTGTGATTTTAGGTTGCAGACAGTGCCACCACCCCACAGGGTGCAAGAGTGCCCGGCTGGAGGGCTATTTGATGCCTCCAGCTGCTAAAAGGATGCCCTTTGAGATTTTAGTTTGCCTCCATTCGGTGCTGAAAAAAGACAAGAAATTTCCATGTCTTCTTGCAGCACCATCCTGGAGACATCAAAGAGTCCTTCAGGGTACTCTTCCATGTCTTCTTGCAGTTGCAGCACATGGCCGGGCCTGGAGGCATCAAACAGCCCACAAAGTGCACTCTTCCATGTCTTCTTGGAGCACATGGAGGCATCAGAGAGCCCTCCAAGGCACTGTTGCACCCTGTGGAGTGGTGGCACTGTCTGTAACCATCACTAAGGGCATACTTAAAGCATGTGAGGGCATCAAAGAGCCCACCACCCGGGCACTCTTCCATGGGTCCTTAACTGGAGGCATCTAAGAGCCCTTTAGGATACACTTGCACACTGTTGAGTGGTGGCACTGCGTCTGCAACCTAACATCAGTACTCTGACATGCTTGCAAAACTGAGAGCATGAAAGATCCCTCCAGGCGGGCACTCTCTTATTGGTCTTAGCACCTGCTCAGGCATCAAATAGCCCCAATGGCACTCTGGCATCCTCTACATTGGAGTAGTTGTGATGGTAGCATACTCATTCCAAAATGTATCAAAATAACCACCAAAATGCACCAGAAAGCATGAAAAACCCTAAAACTTCTGGGGGCCGCCCGGCTTTTATTAGGACTCTGAGCACCCACAAACTTTTTAAAAACCTGCCACCCTTGCCTAAAGGTGGGTAAGCAATGTGAGAGGGCAGTAAGGAGGGCTGGGGGGGGGATACTGGAATGCATAGGGAGAGGCATCGCCAGTAGAAAACAGGAAGTTGTTATCCCTCTATACAGACAGCTGGTGAGACCCCATCTAGAGTACTGCGTGCAGTTCTCTAGACCCAGTCTCCACAAGGACATAGGATGGAAGCAGTCCAGAGGAGGGCAACTAAAATGGTGCAGGGTCTGCACCAGAAGACATATGAAGAGAGACTTAAGGTGCTTAATATGTATACCCTTAAGGAAAGGAGGGATGGGGGGGCATGATAGAAACTTTCAAGTACCTCAAGGGAATCAACAAAGTCCAAGAGGGTAGCATCTTTCAGAAAAAGAGGTGTGCAAGAACAAGGGGGCATAATCTGAAAATAGAAGGCGGACGGATCAGAGGTAATGTGAGGAAGTATTTTTTCACAGAAAGGGTAGTGGATGCATGGAATGGCCTTCTTGAGAAGGTTGTGGAGCCAAAAACAGTGGAGGAATTCAAGAATGCATGGGACAGACATAAAGGGGTGGGGGTAGTAGGAAGTAGGCTGTTGGTTAACTAGGATTTGCAGCTTATCCATTAGGTAGGGAGATGGGCAGACTGGGCGGGCCAAGCGGTCCTTCTCTGCTGTCACATTCTAGGTTTCCATGTTTCTCTTGTATCTTCACCATTCATTACTGATTCTAACCCCAGGAATCACTTATTTTGATTAAACTGATGCAATCAGCCTCCTGTGTTGAACTGCTTGGAGAGATGGAATGCTATGCAAATAATGGAACTCTTAATTGGCTCGTGCCAGTTTCAAACTGCTGCACTCCGAGTGCTTCAGATTCTTTACTCCGCCTGCCTAGTGAAGATGTCCTGGAGCGCTCTCCTTCAACTTACTTCAGACACTTTAAATTGGTCGATAAGTACCGCTTTAAGTTATTAATTTTAGATTGCTGCCCTTTTAAGTTATTTTAGTGTAGTGTTTTATTGCTTTTTATCGTTTTTTTTGTGGTTCCCTCGTGCTTCCATGTGAGGTTTTTACCTTGAATTTTGTGTTAATTTTTGTCTAGTCAACGGTTCCCTTTTGGATCCATCGACTGTTTGTATTTTTATTTTAATGTAGCTGATTTTCGGTTCCCTCTTCTCTCAAGGAACTGATTACTGCTTGGTTCCAGGAACTGTTAACGGTTGTTTATATTTTAATTTGTCAGTTCCAGGGAACTGATTATTTTCGCAAGCATCTACATTTCTGCACTTTGCTCGGTGTCAGAGGCCCCTGTTGATAAATCTAAAAAACGCACAGGACCCACTGGGTTTAAATATTGTGAGTCTTGTGGTCAGGTTATAGCAAAAGCAGACAAGCATTCTCTTTGTGTCATATTTTTTCAAACTGTGAAATTTCTAAAAATGTTTGTCCCAAGACTTCAAAAAAGAGATCTAGAAAATTTGAGGAAATGGCTTCTGCTTCTGCTAGTACTGCAGAAGGAAACCCCTCTCCCTCTGTCCCTAATAAGGACAGGGGTAAGCCCAAGGATACTGACAAGGGGTCAGATAAGACTGAGCAAGGTAAAGCTAAAAGAGCTGTTGAGACAGTAGCTGAAACTGTCCCACTTATGAAAAAATACAAAGAAAAACATGTCGCTGCACCTCCGGACGAGAATTCTAAGGAGTTCCCAGTAGACAAACAAAATATGCCCTCGGCTGGGGACATTGCAAAGGCTTTACAAATTTTACAAACCTTACAGGCTGTGGTCCCAGTTCCCACACCGGTTACACTGGTTCCTGTGCCACTTCCAGCACCACAGGAACCACAAGAGGAGTGTGAAGGGGAACCTGTAGAATCTGAGGTCTCCCCAGACAGAACAGGACTTTGGCTCCCCTCCCAGGGGCCCAGAAGACTACACCTCTCATTATGCCTTTGTAAAAAACATGGTGGATACCCTCAATCTCCCCCTTCAGGAGACAGTGGAGGATGTGGAGGAAGCAGATTTCCTGGATATGATGGAACTAGCTCCCACAAAACGCCTCCTGTTGCCTATGCACAAATCTTTAAAAAAGGCTATGCTGCAAATATTACAGACTCCAACTTCGATACCTGGAGTGGACAAGAAAATAGATAAGAAATATCAGCTGAATAGAACCACTGCTGATTTTCTGTTCACTCACCCTGATCCTGAAGGAGTGGTCCAGACTGCTGCCTGTGATGAGACAGGATCCCCTTAGCAATCCATCCTCCTGACAAAGACTCAAGAAAGATGGATACCATGGGAAAGAAGGGGTATATGGCTGCCTCACTGGTTGTTAGGCAGGCAAATGATATGGCCTCTGCTGTCCAACATCAGAAGGCACTATGGAATTATATCCTTGCTCTGTCTGATAAAGTCCCAGGTGCAGTGGCAGTCAACTTGCAAGGAACGGCAAGTGCTGCCCTTGATGCCACCAAATAACAGTTCCACATGGCAGTGGATGCTAACGACACCGCAGCCAGACTGATGGCTTTATCTTTCTCCCTCCCTCCCTCAGGAAATTTGCCTGGCTAAGAGCTACCAACCTAACCTTGGACACTCAAGCTAAGGCTATGGATTTTCCATGCAAGAAAAATTTCTTATTTGGTGACAAAACAAAGACCTACATGAAAAGGATGGAGGAATATAAGGTCACCTATAGAAGTAATTCTAAATAAAAGTCTTCCACCTGTTGTAGGGTCCAAAATAGGGGAAGTAGGGGTAGGGGATCCTATCCCAGACCTTTTTTGCAAGCACAGGCTTTGAAGGTCTACCAGCAGCCGAAAGGCTATTTCAGAGGGAGGGGTACAAGGGCCATGAGACAGGCTTCTCCCTCACCAAAAATCCAGGCTCAGCCCACACAGAATCCCTGACGGGTGGGTACAGGTCACTCCCCCACCACCATCACCACCACCGGTGGGTGGCAGATTGACTTACTACCTCCAGGTTTGGCATACCATCACCACAGACAAGTGGGTCTTGGAGGTAGTGAGCCAGGGGCTGTCACTCGGCTTCAAGTTACTTCCCAAGCTGAGAGCCAGAACCTTTGCCCCAGTCACCTCTTCAGACAGAATCCTACAGGAGTCAGAGATAAAACACCTCCTATCAATCAAAGCAGTGGAACCAGTGCCCCAAACCAAAGGGGCAAAGGCTTCTACTCCAGATACTTCCTTACCAAAAAGAAAAATGGGGACTGGTGACCTATCCTGAACCTCAGACTTCTGAACAAGCATATTTTGAAGCCAAAGTTCAAAATGGTGACCATTTCAATAATCATACCCACACTGCAAAAAGGAGATTGGTTAGCTTCCCTGGACTTAAGGGATGTCTGTTTTCATATTCCTGTCTGATCAACTCACAGAAAATACCTAAGATTCAGACTGGCCTCAGGTCATTACCATTTCGCAACACTCCCATTTGGTCTGCCTTCTGCACTAAGGGCATTCACAAAATGCCTAGCAGTGGTGGTCATATACCTGAGAAAACAAGGTGTGACAGTCTTCCCCTACCTGGACGACTGGTTAGTTGTAGACCAGTCCATGCAACATGCAAGGCAGTCACTGGCACTCACAAAATCCAAGCTGGAATCCCTAGGTTTCCTCATAAACGAGCAGAAATCACAACAAGAATCAGTACAAGTGCTGGACTTCATTGACGCAGAGCTGGACACTAGCCTGGGCAGAGCTTTCCTACCCCAGGACAGAATGGACAGCATCCCACAGATTACAAGTTCCTTTATGCTGGGCTAGCCCAAGGCAGCCAGGGAACTCCTCAGGCTACTGGGACATATGGCAGCTGCTACCACAGTGGTGCCAGGTTCCAAATTCCAAATGAGAGACATCCAGTTTTACTTGAGACCGTTCTGGTCACAAAGGATAGACCCTCTGTCCAAACTGGTTCCAGTCACCCACAGCCTACTGCAGGCACTTCAGTGGTGGCTGGTGAATACAACCTCAGTGTAGGTGTACCCTTTCTAAGGGAACCACCCTCCCTAGTTCTCACAACAGATGCTTCCCTTCTCGGTTGGGGGGCACACATGCTGGATCACACAGCAAGTGGCACATAGTCTCTTCAAGAGTCCCTGTTGCACATAAATCTGCTGGAGCTCAGGGCAGTATACTTGGTTCTATTGGCATTTTCCTCCACATCTGCAAAACAAGGTGGTGCAGATCAGGACAGACAACACCACAACCATGTACTATATCAACAAACAAGGAGGAACCAGGTCAGCCCCACTTTGCAGAGGCAATGAAGCTGTGGTCCCTGGCATGCTCCATGCAGGTAGCTCTATCAGCCATACACCTTCCAAGGAAGAACAATGTACTGTCAGATTCTCTCAGCAGGATAAGTCATGACCACCACGAGTGGTCTCTGAACCCTCAGATACTCCGCACAGTTTTCAGAAGGTGGGGCACTCCAGATGTGGATCTTTTTGCCTCTGCAGAAAATCATCAATTGCCCCTGTATTGCTGCAAGTCCCCTCACAAGTGTACAATTCCCCTGGATGCAGTGGCCCTGGATTGGTCAGGGAAGTTTCTGTAGGCCTTCCCTCCTTCCCAATGATGTTCAGAACCCTACTGAAATTAAGGTCCCCACCAGCAACAATGATACTGGTGGCACCAGACTGGGTGAGGCAGCACTGGTACTTACTTCTACTGACTCTTGTCAGTGACCTCACTAATTCACTTGCCCAGGAGGCACAACCTGCTGACCTCCTCTCAGGGCAGGATCCTGTATCCCAACCTCAGATCACTGAGACTCAAGGCCTGATTCTCAAGGACTTAGAGTTTGCTAATCTCTAGCTGTCAGAATGAGTCCTGACAGTGTTTAAGGGCTCCAGAAAACCTTCCACTATAAAAAAATATTCCTTTAAGTGGAAGAGGTTCTCCTTTTGGTGCTCAGGTAAGGGTACTGGCCCATCCAGGGCTCACCTTGCTATTCTACTGGATTACCTGACACACCTGCACTCATTAGGACTGAGGCCCTTGACCCTTAAGATCCACCTGACTTCAGTCTCGGCTTACCTGTCAGCTGACAAGGAAAGATCCATGGCCTCTCAGCCAGTTTTCAGGAAATACTTTAAGGGCCTCAGCCTCCTTCACCCTCCTCTGAGGGAACCCGGCCCGGCCTGGAATCTAAATATCTACATTGCCAAGCTGATGGAGCCACCATTCGAACCTATGGCAACTGCAGACCTGAAGCATGTCACTTGGAAAACTATGATCTTCCTGGACATAAGTCTCCACCACTCATTCACACTAGTGGGATTAGCGCCAGAGGCACTAGGACCCATCGGGAGCAAACTTTTTGCTGGAGGGTCGGCGCGAGAGGCAGAGCCGAGGCATGGCGCCGTGAGCAGCGGCTTCGGCGGCAATGCCATCTCGGCGACGACCCTCCAACCACCTCAGTTCCTTTTTTCCCGCCGTCGAGTGCGCTTCAGTGACGACGTCGCTCGCCTGTCGGGAGTCAAACTTCAAACTAGCGCATAGTTTTCAGTTTATTTTTTTGTAACATTATCTCGATAGTAGTATCGCTTAATTTTATTCTATTTTCGTTAAATTTTTCTAATATTTTAAATTTAACTTACTTGAAGAAGTCTCGGCCTACTGGACGGAGTCGACCATGAGCAGGTCAGGTGACGGTAGGGAGACTTCGTATGAAAGCTGTTCAGTCAGCCGGGCTGGGTCCGGTCAGCCTCCTTCTCCTCAGCGGGGTTCCGACAACGGTCAGTCCGATGCCCGGGGGGATGGGCGGTCCCCCCGTCGGCATAAAAATAAACGGTCGCATTCTCGGCACCGTTCGGCCTCAAGCTCTTCTTCGGCCCACAGGTCAAAAAAGAGAAGGCATCACTCGAGGTCTGTCTGCGCGTCGACGGTCGGTTATCGTAGCTAGTTGCCGTTCTCCTTCTTCGGAGTCGCCAACTGCTGGTGACCGTCGTCCTCGACATCGGAGCCCCTCCCCGGCTATAGGTAGGACTCCAGATGAGCAGTTTCATCAGTGGGCCGCTCTTATGGAACGATGGGCTCGGAGGTTGGTTCTCCTGCCTGGCTCGGTTGCCACGGAGCCCCCGGGCCCCTCCAGCGATCGGGTAGGGCAGTTGGACCTTCCTAGTCGCGCGGCGCCTTCTTCGGTGCCGGTGACTCCATGCTTAGGTGTTTCCCCCCCTCACATGGCTGCGGTGCAGGGGGCCACACCGATGCCCTTATCTCCTGGTTTTTTTCCTTCTCTAGCTTTCCAGGTTCCTGGGGCATTCCGCACCTTCCGCGGGTCTGTTGGCTTGTCGGTGCGCTGTTTCGTGCCGCTAGCCTTGGGCGCCGTCTCTTGCACCGCGTGGATCAGGCGCGCCTGCGCGCGCTGCTAGGTCTGGCGGCGCGATCGGGCGCGCCGCTTGGTTTGGCGGCGCTTTGGCGGCGCCGTTGTTCTGGCAGCGCCGCTTGGTCCGGCAGTGCTGCTTGCGGTGCCGCGTGCCTCTTCGGCGCCGTGCCCCTCTGCGGTGCCGTTTTCAACCCGTTTTGCCTTCTCGGCGCCGGGGGCCCTCGGGGACTCTCCTTGTTTCTCTGCTATTTCCTCCTCTCCTAATTTTCACTCCTTTCCTGTCCAAACAGTCCTTTCTGGACCATCAGGAGATGATGTTGAGCCTGACCCAGACCTTCGGTTGGGTGATGAAGTGGAGGAAACAGGATCTTTCTTTGCTACAGAGCCTGTGGTCGAGACCTGTCCTTTAAGTCTCTGTTGAAGAACCTGAGAGCCACTCTTTCTCTCAGACTACAGACATCGATCCTGGGAAGATATTAAGACTCCAGTACCTTCATGCTTCTTGAGATCCCTACGGATTTGACTCCTCCGATCCAGCCTTCCTTCGAGACGCTGTCTCAAATGGTATGGAATAATCCTGCTCTTATTCCCCAGTGGCTAAATCCATTGATAAAGTATTCAGCTGCCAAGGATCGCCCCATTTTGGCATCCAAGCCTTTCCCGGATCCTATTGTAGTCCTGGCAGAGAATGATAAGGTCGTTCTTCCTCAAACTACTAGCAGCTCGACCTATTAACAAAGAGTCTCGTAAGATTGATACATTAGGTAGAGAGTCTTTGCTGCCTCCACTCTAAGTATGCGTATGCCAGTTATCAAGGCTATTTTCTCAGTATGAGTATATCTTGTGGCACTCTTTGAAAGAATGGTTGAAGCTCTTCCGGATTCGGACTCCAAGTCAGAGCTTCTTCTGACCTTACTAGAGGTATTGAGTCCAATAACCAACAGGTCAAAGCCACTATGGACGCTTTCGACACTGCTTCTCGCCCAGCAGCCGCAGGTATTGTACTCTGCGCCTATTCCTGGCTGCGCATTTGGCTTCACTAATGATGCTAGCAGCAGGTAATGGCGCTGCCCTTTGATGGCTCCTTTCTTTCGGCTCTCAGGTGGAACAAGCCTTAGAGGCCACTCAGAAGACTAGGTCGCCAATTGGCCAGACCTCCGCCTGCCCTCCTCGGGGCATGTGAACAGACGTCAGTTTCATAGTCGTCAGTCCTTTCGAGGCAGAGGCAGAGGAAGCTTCCATAAAAGCCAACCTGCTCAACCACAAAAGAAAGCGCAGCAGAAAGCGCAGGGGCCTAAAGCTCCCAGCGCCACCTTATGAATTGCTGGCCCAAGTTCCATCCACATTGCCCGAGGTGGAACTTTCTCCTCCGGTTGGAGGTCATCTGATGTACTTCTACAACCAGTGGAAGTCCATAACTTCGGACAAATGGGTCCTTCGGATAATTCGCGAGGGTTATTCTCTCAATTTTTTGGAAATCCCCCCGAATTGTCCTCCCAGACGACAACCCAGGTTGTCGGCCTCTCAGTCAGACCTCCTCACCGCTGAGATCCAGGGCCTTCTAAGCAACAGGGCAATAGAACTGGTGCCTCAAAGATTCGCGAAGCACAGGTTCTACTCCATTTCTTCCTGGTTCCAAAGAAATCTGGGGAATGCGCCCATTCTAGACCTCAGAAAGTTAAACAAATTTCTCCCAGGAGAAATTCAAAATGATTTCTTAGGTACCCTGTTACCCTTGTTGCATCAGCATGACTGGTTGGCCTCCTGGATATGCAGGACGCTTACTAGCATATCTCATCCACCCGACCCACCGCAAGTTCCTCAGGTTTGTAGCTCTGGGTCAGCATTATCAGTTCAGAGTCCTGCCTTTGGGCTATCCTCTGCGCCCGGCGAGTCTTTACAAAGTGTTGTGCAGTTCTCGTAGCGCATCTCAGGAAGATCGGACTCAGTGTTTCCCTACCTGGACGATTGGCTTCAGCAAGCCCTTCCAGCCAAGGGACTTTGGAAGCCGTGCAAACGACTTCTCGCCTTCTTACGTCCATGGAATTCTGATGAATTTGAAAAATCACAACTGCAACCTCCCAGAGGCTCCTTTTCATAGGGACATTTCTAGACACCTCTTCCTGAAGGCTTTCTTCCAGAGGACAGAAGACTCGACATCCTTCGGATGGCCCGTTACATCGGGGAGAACCAATCGGTTACAGCTCTCTCGATGCAACGCATGTTGGGTCTCATGGCGTCCTCGGTGTTCACTGTACCCCTGGCCCGGTTGCACATGAGAACCACCCAATGGATGCTCTCCACTCAGTGGTCTCCGACCTCTCAACCCCAGTCTTATCCCATCAAGGTGACGGAGCCCCTTCGAAGGTCTCTCACCTGGTGGACTCAAGAGAGCAATCTCCTGGAAGGGTTCCCCTTTGCTCCCCCGGATCATCAGATCTCCATCACCACAGACGCATCGCTAATGGGATGGGGAGCTCACTGTCGCTCCCTCCACACTCAAGGTGTATGGACTCAGTTCGAAACTCTTCTCCACATAAATGTCCTGGAGATGAGAGCGGTCCTCTACGCGATCCGAGCTCTGAAGGATATCCTTTGTCACAAGAACATTCTCCTTCAAACGGACAACAAAGCTGTGATGTATTACATCAACAAGCAAGGCGGTGCTCATTCTTACCACCTTTGCAGGGAAGCAATGAGGGTGTGGGAGTGGTGCTTGGAGCACAAGTCTCTGATTCAGGCGGTTTATCTGCCAGGTATACAAAACGATCTAGCAGATCACCCGGCAGACCTCACTCAGTGGTCTCTCGATCCAGCCGTAGCTCGGTCACCATTCAAGAGTGGGGACTCCAGACCTGGACCTTTTGCATCCCCACTCAACGCAAAACTGCCTCTTCTGCTCCAGAAATCCAGGGCCTGGCATTTTCTGTCAGGATGCGCTCAGGCTGTGGTGACAAAACGCTTTTACGCCTTTCCACCGCCTCCTCTAATCCAGAGAGTTCTTCTCAAGTTCGAGTCTCAGGGACCAAAATGATTCTCATTGCTCCCTCCTGGCCTCGGCAACTATGGTTTCTCTGCTCAACAGTATGTTGGCAGTCCTCGGACCACTTCCTTGCAAATCAACCTTTGACTCAGGGTTCATTGGTCCATCCCAACCTGAAATCACTTCACCTTCATGCTTGGCTCCTGAAGAGGTAGAAGTGAATCGATTCAACGTCTCTCGTAGAGTATCGGACATCCTTCTGGCTGCTGGGAAGCCAGCCACCGAAAACGACGCTTCCAAATGGAAACACTTTTTCTCTCTGTGCCAAGTCCTTGAATCCTTTTCCTGTCCTCCTGACAAGGTTCTGAGTATCTTTTGGACCTGCCAAACTCAGGTCTCCAGTACTCCACAGTTAAAGTTCACCTTAGTGCCATCTCAGCGTTCCATGAGCCGTTTCTTCCTTGACTCTGGCTCAGATTCCTATGGTGAAGAGATTTCAAGGGATTCTTCATACCAGACCCTGTTAAGCGTCCAGTTGCAACCTGGGACATTAACCTGGTGCTGGACATGCTCACTAGGCTTCCTCGAGCCCCTAGCTACCTGTGAGCTAAAATTTCTTACCTGGAAGACTGCCTTCCTGGTGGCCATTACCTCAGCCCGCAGGGTCTCGAGATTCATGCCTTGGTGACGGACCCTCCGTATACTGTATTCCATAAAGACAAGGTAGTTCTCGTCACTCATCCTAAATTTCTTCCCAAGGTTGTGTCAGAATTCCATCTAAACCAACCTCTGGTACTTCCTCTTACTTTAATTTCAAATGAAGGGTAACCATTCTTCATTCCTTGGATGTTAAGAGAGCCTTAGTGTTCTATTTAGATAGAACCAAGAATTTTCGCAAGACTCAGCAACTGTTTGTTTCTTTCAGCGACACCGGCTGGGTCAACCCGTCGCTATTAGATGCATCTCATCATGGTTAGTGGCATGCCTTCGACATTGCTACTCCATGGCTCAAGTTAAATTGGAGGGTTGAGTGCGCTCACTCTACTAGGGCGGTCATGCATCTTTAGCGGAGATTCGCAATGTTCCAATTATGGATATCTGCAACGCCGCCACCTGGAGCTCAGTGCATACCTTCGCATATTATGCACTGGATGTTCATGCCAGGCGACATTCCGCATTCGGCAGAACTATCCTTAATGGGCTTCTATCTTAGACGTGAGCTCTGGCTCTCCTGCGCCTCTTTTGGGATTATCAGTGGTACTCTCACTAGTGTGAATGAGTGGTGGAGACTTATGTCCAGGAAGATATGAAAATTACGTACCTACCGTAATTCTTGATCTTCTTGGACGAGTCTCCACCACTCATTCACACGCCCACCCTCCATCCCCCGAGCTCACCGCTGTGTTGGTCTTCACTCCCTCAAATCTTTAGGCCGTGAGGACTTCTTTGCTGACCCTTCTTACACGGGTCGTACGGACTATCTTATGTCCGTTTTTTAAGGTTAGATTTACTCTTTACGTTAGTTGCGCTGCACCTCCTTGGTAAAAAAGGTACTGAGGCGGTTGGAGGGTCATCGCCGAGATGGTCATTGCCGCTCGAGCCGCTGCTCGCGGCGCCATGCCTCGTGGCGCCGCTCTCGCGCCGACCCTCCAGCAAAAAGTTTGCTCCCGATGGGTCCTAGTGCCTCCGGCGCTAATCCCACTAGTGTGAATGAGTGGTGGAGACTCGTCCAAGAAGATCAAGAATTACGGTAGGTACGTAATTTTCATTTTCTGGTGGCTATCACCTCTGCCAGGAGGATCAGTGAGCTGCAAGCCCTGTGTACAGATGTGGACTACATTTAATTTCAGAGGAATAAGGTGATTCTCAGGACCAATAGGACATTTCTCCCCAAAGTGCTATCTGATTTTCACTTGAATCAGTCTATGATTCTACCCATTTTCTTTACAGAGAACTCCATTTCTCCAGAAAGGAGAGTTCACTGCCTTGAAGTCAAGAGGGCACTGAGCCACTACATTGCCAGAACCAAGGCATACAGGGTTGATACACAAGGTGGGGTGGAAAGGGTGAGAAGGGACTTGGCAAGGTTGGAGGATTGGTCAAATGTATGGCAGCTTAGATTCAGCGCTAAGAAGTGCAAAGTAATGAGCCTGGGAAACAAAAACCCAGGGGAAGAGTACACAATGGGGGGGGGTGAGATACTGACAACAACAAAAATGGAAAGGGACTTATGGGTAGTTATATCAGGTGGGCAAGCAATGTGAGAAGGCAGTAAGAAGGGCTGGGGGGATACTGGTATGCATAGGGAGAGGCATCACCAGTAGAAAACAGGAAGTTGTTATCCCTCTGTACAGACAGTTGATGAGACCCCATCTGGAATACTGCATGCAGTTCTGGAGACCCTATCTCCGCAAAGACATAGACAGGATGGAGGCTGTCCAGAGGAGGGCAACCAAAATGGTGCAGCGTCTGCACCAGAAGACAGACGAAGAGAGACTAAAGGAGCTTAACATGTATACCCTCGAGGAAAGGGGGGGGGGACATGACAAAAACTTCTAAGTACCTCAAGGGAATCGAGAGTCCAAGAGGGTAGCATCTTTCAGAAAATGAGATGTGCAAGAACAAAGGGGCACAATTTAAAGATAGAGAGGATGGCTCAGAGGTAATGTAAAGGAAGTATTTTCATGGAGAGTGTTGATGCATGGAACAACCTTCCTGAGGAGGTTGTGAAGTCAAAAACAGTGGGGGAATTCAAGAATGCATGGGACAGACATAATACAGTTCAAGTGGGGGGTAGGAGGAAGTAGACTGTTGGTTAACTAGGATCTGCAGCTTATCCACTAACATAGAAACATAGAATTTGACGGCAGATAAGGACCACTTGGCCCACCTAGTCTGCCCATTTTCCTACCTAACAGATAAGCTGCAGATCCTAGTTAACCAACAGCTTACTTCCTCTTACCCGCCACTAGGACTGCCTTATGCCTGTCCCATGCATTCTTGAAGTCCCCCACTGTTCTTGACTCCACAACCTCCTCAGGGAGGCTGTTCCATGCATCCACAACCCTCTCAGTGAAAAAATACTTCCTCACATTACCCCTGAGCCATCCCCCCTCTATCTTCAAATTGTGCCCCCTTGTTCTTGCACATCTCTTTTTCTGGAAGATGCTACCCTCTTGGACTTTGTTAATTCCCTTGAGGTACTTGAAAGTTTCTATCATGTCCCCTCTCTCCCTTCTTTCCTCAAGAGTATACATATTAAGCTCCTTTAGTCTTTCTTCGTGTGTCTTCTGCACCAGTTTGGTTGCCTTTCTCAGGACAGCCTCCACTCTGTCTATGTCTTTGTGGAGATGGGGTCTCCAGAACTGCACACAGTACTCCAGATGAGGTCTCACCAACTGTCTGTACAGAGGGATAACAACTTCCTGTCTTCTACTATTGATGCCTCTTCCTATGCATCCCAGTATCCCCCCAGCCTTCCTTACTGCCTTCTCACATTGCTTGCCCACCTTTAGGTCATCTGATATAATTACCCCCAGGTCCCTTTCTATTTTCACTGTTGTCAGTATCTCACCCCCCATTGTGTACACTTTCCCTGGGTTTTTGTTTCCCATGTGCATTACCTTGCACTTCTTTGCATTGAATCTGAGCTGCCATACACTTGACCATTCCTCCAACCTTGCCAAGTCCCTTCTCATCCTTTCCATTAGGTAGGGAAATGGGCAGACTAGGTGGGCCAATCAGTCCTTATCTGACATAAAATTCTATGTTTCTATACAGACTAAGACAAACAAGCTCTTCCTCACTTATGGTGAAGTTGGCAGGTAGAGCTGCCACCAAATGTACAGTTGCTCGCTGGATAGTGGTATGTATTCAGTTTTGTTAGAGTAAGTTGGTAAACAGGCACCCCTGGGCCTAAGGGCACATTCATCAGGGGTACAGCTAAATCAGTAGCAGCTCAAGAGATATCCACTACTGGAAATCTGCAAAGCAGCTACATGGAAAACAGTGCACACTTTCACAAAGCACTACAGCCTGGATCTATAATCCAGAAGTGATGCCAGATTTTAGCACATCAGTTCTGCAGAACCTGTTCCCAAAAATAGGTTCTCTGCCCAACCTCCAAAGTTACTACTTGGTAGTCTGCATCAGTTTAATCATAATGAGTGATTCCTGGGGTAAAAGAAAAAAATATTCACCGTAGTAATCTTGTTTCTTCAAAGAGATCACTCATGATTTAAGACCCACCTTGCCTCCCTACTAGAACCTTAAATAAAAGTGGAGGAATTTTTGTTCAGACATCTCTGCTTTAATGTTTATAAAGGCCAGGTTAGAGACTCACCCTTTAAACCAACTGGGTTCCTTGTGGTCTCATTTTAGGTCTTGTCTCTTGGGGATTTTTGATCTTGGGCAATGTTTTTCTTTATTATGTAAAGATTAGCTAGGGGGTATTATACCCAGTTAGGCTCAGTAATAATCTGAAGCACTCACAGTGCAGCATTTGCTAGGGCAGCAGTTTGAAACTGGCACGAGACAATTAGAGTGCCATTATTTGCTTAGCATTCCATCTCTCCGGGCAGTTCAACACAGGAGGCTGACAGCATCAGTTTAATCATAATGAGTGATCCCTTTGAAGAAACAAGATTACTATGGTGAGTAATTTTTTCTTGCTGCCCACCTTCCCCTCTTGGGCCTCAGGTCTTGGGCGCCACCTCCACCCTGCTTGCCCTCCCCCTCTTCCATTTAGGGGTAGAGTCCCCCTGGTACCTCAGGGCCCTCTGTTTCCTTCTCTGAAAAGTCACAGAGTGCTCATCTTAGGAGGGTGGCTAGTAGGGTGTTCACCCTGGCCTCGGAGGGAGCTCCCTGGGATTCTCAGTGTGGTGCACTGTTGTGTCCTCCTTAACTTAGTACGGATGCTCCATTTGTTTTTCATCTTTCTGGAGTGGGGACTGCATCAGTGCATTTCGTGGGAGAACCCGTAGGGATTTTCCTCCCGCCTTCTCATTTCCTCTCTACCTTAGAAGTCAGTCTGGACAGAGTCCTCCCCTGTTGTACAGGTTTTTTCTCTTGACTAAGCCATCAGGTGATAGACTACGGAGGGCCATGGTCCAGGACTTTCATCCCAAATGTGCATTTAGGGGTGGGAAGAGGGGCTAACTCTGCCATGTTTTATATTGTCCAAGACCATTTCAAGTCTCTTGTTCTGGACCTCCATCCAGCAATCCCTGAAGTATCAGGATCCTTGCTCCTGTGTCTGCATACCTTCAGGTGTTTGAGACTATAATAAGCCAAATGGTCTTCTAGTTCAACATGACAGAGGGAACTCCCCACCCACCCACCATCCTTCCCTCTTCTCTCTTCTCTCTTCTCTCTCTCTCTTCCTCCCTCTGTCTTTCTTCTTTTCCAGTGCTGCCGCCCAAGGATTGGGGCCCTATGGCCACTTAGGGAAAAAATCCAGTCCCTCTATCCTCTTGTTGGCTTTTTCCTTTTTCAGTTTGTATCATTTCCTTTTCCTGTTTCTCAGTGCTCTCTTGCCTCACTTTGATTTTCTCTATCCCCCTTTCTCCTCTCCAGCAGGACAGAACTGAGGTGTAGGAGGAGTCTTAAGCGCCTAACGGCCAACCCTCGTGCACCATGAAGTGTGTCGGTCACGTGGGTGGCTCCGTCAGCGCCAACTCCTCCCCCCCAAAAAAAGATTCCCATACAGGTGCGTGCCTCCAACTTATACCCAGTAGTACTGAATGGTGAAGATACAAGAGAAGATCAAGAATTACGGTAGGTATGTAATTTTCATTTGTCAAACCTGCACCGTAGATCTGGGAAGAAGATGGCTTCCAACTACAGCGAATGCGCTGCAGACCAGTTGAGGCAGCTGTGTCAAGAAAGAGGGTCCATTACGAGGCGCAACCACCAAAAGAACCTCGTGGAGGGTCTCGTGGCAGCTGATGAGCAAATGGTTGCCCAGAACCTCAAGTCATAGCCAGTGACTGAACTAGACCAGACCTTGGGCATGGGGGTGCCATAGTACATTGCAGTGTCTAGTCTCAGGGTTACAAGGACTGCCCGAAGAGCTCATGATGCCTGGGTCCCCCCCAGTGCAGCAACCAAGGAAGGTTCTCATCTGGCTACAGACTCAAGACTGTATTTTATCCTTACCCAGATTAGACAGGAAGCCCTGGTGGCAAGTGTTCAGTTTTGAACTCAACGAGCACTCTAGAAGGACACGTGGAGGGTATTCCTGTTCCCCCCTGTCATGGATTGCACTTAGGGGTGGGCACTCTGAGCTCAGTGGACACGTCCCCTAGGAGTAGGTTAGTCACACCATGTGTCTGACCAGTACTCAAATTTAGTCAAGTCATCCTACAGCCCCTGCCACCCTACTGTGTCATCCACCATCACACCAATCTGTGTCATCCACAAAAAGGCTAATCTTGTTCTTAATGCCATGCGAGATGTCTGCAATGAAAATGCCAAACGGCACTGGGCCCAGTACCAAGCCCTGCAATACCCCACTCGGTACAGCCCTTGGAGAGGAGAGTTCCCCTCCCACCACTACCCTCTGTTGCCTCCCTTGCAGCCAGCTCTTGATTCAGTTAACCATCTTTGTCCCTGGTATCCCAACTTGCTAATCAGCCTCCCATGTGGCACTGAATTGAATGCCTTGCTGAAATCCAGGTACAGGACATCCACTGCATGGCTCTTGTCAAGTGCCCTAGTCAAAATAGTGAACTAAGGTTGGTCTGGCAGGATCTGCCAGAGACAAATCCATGTTGCTTTCTGTCCTGGAGTACATTACCTTCTAGAACGAATACCAACCTCTCCTTAAGGATAGTCTCCATTAAGTTTCCCACAATGGATGTTAGGCTTATTAGATCTCTTGTTGGCTTTTGACACAGTGGATCATGGTGTTCTGCTGGATCGCCTATGGAACTATGTGGGACTTACTGGCACAGTTTTGTGCTGGTTTAAGTCCTTCATCACAGGGGGATCTCAGCAGGTGGTCCTGGCTAATTTCATCTCTAAACCCAGGGCAGTCACCTGCGGGGTTCCTCAAGGTTCATTTCTAGCACCCATGTTATTCACTGTGTACATGTTGCCTTTGGGTGAGATCATAAGGCAGCACGGAGTTGAATTTCACTGTTATGCAGATGATACTCAGCTCTACATGTCTTGCACCCCTGATCAGGTAAATGCGGTATCAGTACTCGGACAGTGCCTTCGAGAAGTCAACAACTGGATGGCCTCTAACTGGCTACATCTCAACCCAGTGTAGACAGAGGTGATGGTTGTCAAACCATGTTGGTTTGGGTTGTCAGTGACAAGTGGTGACCTTTCTTTTCCATTATTAAATGGTAACAATCTTCGAGTCATAGAAACAGAGAAACATAGACTTTGACGGAAGATAAGGACCGCTTGGCCCACCTAGTGTGACCATTTCCCTACCTATTGGATAAGCTGCAGATCCTAGTTAACCAACAGCCTACTTCTTTCTACTGTGGATGCGGTGAAGGATTTGGGCATCATACTTGACTGCAGGCTGACATTTGAAAAACAGGTGTCAGCTGTAGTCTGGAATGGTTTTTAGCATCTTCGCAGTATCACTCAAATTAAGCCGTATTTTGTGCCAGCTGACCTTGAAATGGTTGTCCATACCTTTGTCAACTCCAGATTGAATTACTGCAATGCTCTGTACCTAGGGCTGTCTGGAAGTTTGATACAACAACTGCAGTTAGTCCAGAATGCTACAGCCCAGTTGATGGCGGGAACTCCTCATAATGACTACATCACACCAGTGTTGCAGGCTCTGCATTGGCTTCCTGTTTGATGGCAGATCATCTTCAAGATTTGCTTGGTAACATTCAAAGCCCTATGTGAACTGGGCCCAAGCTACCTGACAGATCTTCTTAAGTCCTAGACTCCTACTTGCCCCTCAGTCCACAGATACAGGTTTACTTTTGGTTCCCATTCCCATTTAAAACAGTCTTGGGATAGGGCCTTTGGAGTTGTGGCCCCTTTAGTATGGAACTCTCCCAGATTTAGTACTCTTGTCCCAACTGTGGCTACCTTTAAGCACAGATTAAAACATATTTATACAAGTCTTTCAGATTATTAATTAACTTTAGATGTTTCTATCCTATTTACTGCTTTTATTTATATTTTAGTGTGTTTATATTGCTGTTTTGAATTTTTCTTGTTTTCTTTTAATGTTGTGAGGCACTCTGAACTGTTGGGAAGGGTGCCACATAAAAATCTGCCTTGCCTTTCTGTGCCTTGTCATAGAACTTTAGCATGTGTGGTGGCATCTTGGGTGTTTCTCAGTCCAGTGCCAGTCGCAGAATTGCATCTGTCCTGTCTCTTGGTGCTGCTCACAGTGCCGTGGATGGTCCCAATTCCAGTTCAGTGCCGGGAGAGGTCGGTGCTGGTTTGGGTTCCAACAATGCTCTCAATGCCAGGTTGGGTTCTGGCACTATCCAGGTGCCAAATCTGATTCCGATGCCCTGTGTTGTGCAGGGTTGGTCCGCTCTCATGGTGCCGCCCCTTGCCTCGAGTACTTCCTACTGAGGATGTCCTTTGGCCTAACCAGAGGGGCAAGTTCCATTTTTGTGAAGGGGGAATGGTAGGTCCCAGTTGGCACCATGCTCCACATCTAGAGTGGCTGATGGCTCTGGCAGGAGTCGCAGTGTTCGCTCGGGTCCTTTGCCTTCCCTTAACTGTCTGGGCCTGTGGTAGGTGGGGATAGGAGCTGCCCTGTGGGACCACTACGGCTCTGATCTCCCCACCTGGGGGATTCCCCCCAAAGGCACCAGTTGGACCACCCCTCTGTGGTTGGGTGTTCACAGGTAGATGAGTTGTGCAGCCCTCCTCTCAGGTGAGGTCCCATGTTCACTCTCGTAGCTCTGGTGAAGTACCTGGCCTGGTCCACCATGACCCGCCTCCTCCTCCTCTGCCTACCCCTCCTGCTCTCCCGGGCATTTTGGGTCCTACAGGGCCACTGCCATGGGAGCAATTCAAGGTTTTGGCAAGTGCCTTCCCCACTTACCTGAGGGTACTGGACCAGGCTGTCTTCCAGCCTGAGACCCCAGCACCACCACCCTCTGAGTCTAGCTCTTCCTTATCTTCGTCTTCCTCCTCTGAGGAACAGGACTGTTCCCTCCACCTACCCTCCAACGCTGAGTATACCCATTACGAGCAGTCCCTTTCAGAGATGTCGAGGGAGCTGCGACTGTCCCATTTTGCTGTCCGCTATCCTGCACGTCTGATGCTGTCCTTCCTTAGGGAGTACAGTCATAACTTCACAGTCATATGTGCGTGGCCCAGGTCTTTTTCGGAGGCATTTAGAGACATCTGGCTTTGTCCCTCTGCCCCCTCTCCAGAACCGAGGAACATCCAGTGCAGGTATTGTGCACTCGTGGGGTCTCTAGAAACCATGCCACATTCCACTTCTGGGGTTCAGCTCCTGGATACCCCTTCTGGGCATTAGCGCCCAGTGCGCAACCATCCCCTGGAGTTGCACTCAGCCGAGTTTGATGTCTGGGGTTGTAGAGTCTTCTTGGCGACTTGCACCATATCGTGCATTTCTGCACACCAGGTGTCCTTTGGCAGGCACCTGTGGGCAACGCTGGGACAGCTCCTGGCATCCTTGCTGGACTGTGAGCAAAGCAGACAAGCCATACACCTTTCTGCACAGGGCCTGCAGTTGGTGAGACACCAGGCAAGGGTGTCCTATGATGCCAACAAAGTAGTCTCCAGGCTAATGGGAACTGTGATCTGCGTTAGGCAGACAGCATGGTTACGTCTTTACCGGTTGTTATCCTTGCCCCGGCGTAGGGTGATCTTACATTTCTAGCAGCCCACTTCTTCTACTGCAGGGTCAGATATGAGGTTGCGGGGTGCATTCCTACTCCCAAGGCCATGGGAGCTTCTGCCTGCCCTTGACCAGTCTCAGGCCTCACCAGGCCCATGAGGGGCCCTCACTTCTCTGTGCTATTCCCCCACAGGAGGATGAGGGAACAACCATTTCCTCAGGGTTTGCCAGCACCGCCTTTGTTGGTAAGCTTGGCACTCAGACCCACCAGTAATGAATAGAGAAGACTGATTCTTGGAAGCTATAAAAATTACGTACTCACCATAATTCTTGTTCTTACTGGACTTAAGTCTACACCATTTATTCATACTGCTGCGTTTCAAGCTGGAGGTGCTGGGTCCCATTGGGAGCCAAAATCTTCAAGAGTGCTGGTGCAGAGGTAGGATCATATATGCATGGCACTGCAAGCCCAGCCTCGTTTATAGGCTTTCAGCGACCCTGCGACTGCCTCGGGTTCCTTTTTTCCCCTGCCGATGAGTGCACTTCAGAGATGACATTGCTCAATTGCTGGGAGACAGATATTCAGGTCTGTATGACAACAGCATACAATTTATTTATTTTTGTTTAGTTTAGCTATTTTTCTTATTTTCTTAAAAAAAAGTTATCTTCAGCTTCATTTTTTTAGCCCTACTGGACAACGGATTCAACCATGGATGGTGACGGTGAAGGTAGGGAGTCTTCTTTGGAGGGCTGCTCTGGCAGCTGGGCTTAGTCCTGTCCACAGCTTTCTCCGGGGGGGGGGGTGTCTGACCATGGGCAATCTGGTATTTGGGAGGGAGAACAGTCCTCCTGTAAATACAAAAAGATGAGGTCCCGTTCCCAGTCCAGGTCAGGGACTTGACACCATTTGATCTTGGGTTCTTCCTCTTCCCGTTGGAAGGAAGAAACAGTAACTCACTGAGGTAGCCCTCAGGTATGTCTGATAAAGAGTTTTTCTACATCCGTGAGCAGGAGGCCTGCCCCAGCACTGTCATTTCCCAGATGGCTTCTGCTCACGGTCAGTTGAGATCTCGGGCCTGGAACCCTTCTCTGTCCTCTTGTGGGCCTCCAGTGGGCAGTTCCACCACGGGCAGCTGTTATGGAGCAGTGGGTACAGCATCTGGCCTGGTTTCCTCTTCTTGCGGATCAGGTACCGGGGCCTTCGGGCCTAAGTGTTTCAGGGCCATGTGGTCTTTGGACCAGGGGTAGAGAGATGGCTCCACCAACAGATCCTGATCCTTGACAGAAACTGTGCTGCTGACACTGGTTTCACGTGCTGACCTCTCTCTGTTTTTCTGTGCAGAGACTGACTGGGTACCTTCTCTGGTCACTTTGGTGCCAGTTTCTCCTCCAGGCCTGGTCTGGGTGCTCATGTGGCACCAGCTTTGGTGCCAGCATCTGGTCTGATGCTGGGTCCCTTGGAGCCGGTGCTGCAGGGCTTGGTGCCGCTTCTGATACCTGCTCCGTCAGGGCCGGTGCTGCCTCCAGTGCAGATTCCCGCTCTTGTCTTAGTGTCATCTCTGTACCCACTTCCTAGGCCCAGATCCAGAATTGCTGGGTGCATACCTCTTCTGGCTTCTCCTTTCAAGGGGATCTAGAGGGGGACGAGTCTGATCCCGACCTCATTATTGCTGTGGACAGCAATGATGACACTTTTTATAACTTGGAGAATCAACCTTCAGATCTTACTTCGAGAGGGCTCTTGCAGTAGGTAATTACATAAAGGACTGAAGCCGGCAGGCATCAGGACCCCACGAAAAAATTTCTAGCTAGCAGTCTCTGGTGGGGGACTGCCTCCACGTCAGGTGACCGGCGCCAGGCAACATTGGTATAAAGGGGCAGTCTCCCACACCCGCCTTCCAGTTCTTTCCCATTAGCTTGTGAAAGCATCTCGTGGTTAAGTTCACTTTGCTTCGTCAGTCTGTCGGTTTTATTACTGCCTTTTTCTCAAAAATAATTCAATATCTGCCATGTATGTCGTCCCCTACTCCATCGATTCACACAAAAACAGCGTGGCCTAGCTCCCTGCATGCGGCGACGGTCACTCCCTGTGCCTCTTCTGTCTAGGGCCAGAACACCCTGTGGAGAAGTGCCAGCACTGCCAACAATTCAGTGCTGCCACCCGCAAATGGAGGCAGCAGTCCTTGGAGGCCCATATCTTAAAGAAAAAGATGTTCTCCATGGAGAAAGAACTGAAAAAGCTTTGGCAGGCCTCAACTTCCCCCTAGGGACATCGCAAGAAGGAGAAGCACCAGGACCGGAACTCCACTTCCACAGCCACTGCGACTTCAGCTGGAGTCGCCCGTGGCTAAGGTAACGCCTTCCCAGGGGACCGCTTCCTCAGGCCGGGCCTTTGGAGGCTTCCCAAGGCAGCAGCATCCCTCCTGTCGGGCTCACACTCTGGCCCATCGGGAGCCTCTGGGATAAAGGAGGCGACTGCCTCCTGGGAAGGCCGCCACCGGTGGCCTTCCGGGATGAGCGGGTCTGGTAAGTTGGACACCGTGCTACCATCGCTACCCAGACAAAGCCGCTAAGACTCCCGACCCTTCGGGGCAGTACACAGCCTCCAAAACGCCCAAGACTGCTCCTCCATCACGGGCTTCGTCAGGCATCGGATCCGATAAGTTCGACACCGGCTCCTCCGATGCCCGCCCAGATCCCACCAGTAAGGCGGACAGTGGCTCCTTCGATGGACGCACGGTGTTTGAGCTGACGCCAGACCCAACCGACCAGTCTACCGTCCCTGGCTCACCGCTGACGACCGAGTCTCCTGCACCTCCCCTGTTGCACCCCGTGGATTTCAGTCATCCTTCCCCGGGCGACACAGAGGACACCGGTATGCTTCCGTCAGATCTTCCTCCCACTGGGCCGGATAACCTGATGCCGGACCCTTGGACACTGGCTCCGATGTTGGCCTATCCGACGCCGGACGACATTCCTTTGCCGGATGCCGTCCCAATGCTGCACCTGCCGGACCACCTGTATCTGGCCCACCTGCCGGGCCTCTCCCAGGGCCTTCTGCTCCGTCAGAGCCCCTGGTTCCCGGGTATCCGACCCTGTCCTATCCGACGCCGTCCTACCTGGGACCACAGTATCCTGCACTGCAGTACCCGATGACGGCCTATCCGATGCCACAGTACCCGGCGCCTCAGCACCTGACGCCACTATGGATACTCACCTTACGGATACCCCCAGTATCCATATCCCCCTCCTCCTCCTCCACCTCCCCCTCAGCTGCCGTGGATTTGAAGGAGACTCTGGCTGCCTGGTGGGCTGAGGCCAAGGCTCAACTCACCAGGGAGGTGGAGAGCTGTCTACCAACAATGGTTCCGGTACCGGATCCCCTTCGCCGGAGACAAGAGACTCCCTTCCCCTGCCTGACACCAGAGATGAACCTTCAGGTACCAGGGCTGGGGAGGACAGTTTTCCCCAAGCGCTGCCCAAGGGGTCCGCTCCTCCCACACTTGCTGTGAGCCCTTCCTCACACTTCTTCGGAGACCTCCCACTGATTCCTGGGGTGCTGCGATCCTGACGACAAGCATCACTCTCCAGACCATCTCAGGCCAAGGACTCCTCTGAAGTCTCCTCCAGAAGATCCTTCTTTTCTGGAGCTGCTGAAAAAGGGCCAGGAGATCCACCAGTGGCAATCTCTGGAGCCAGATCCACAGCAGAAGAAACTCGCTGCCCATTTGGATTAGCCCGAAACAGCTCCAACATTGATTCCACCCTGGATCAAGCCTCATGCAGACCTCGTTTCCACTATTTGGAAACAACCGTCGGTGGTAGCCCCCCTTCCGAGGAAGGCGGATAGGCTATACCAGGCTCCTGAGGGTGTGGATTTGTTGAATACATACCCAAAAGCCGATTCTATTGCTTACGGCCGGTTGGCTAACCCAAAGCACCTTAGCTCATCTCCACTGGACTAGGAATCCTGTCTTCTAGACCAGTATGGGAAGAAGGTGTACACTTCTTCCACACTGGGAATCTGGGCCCCGAACTATGTCGCTCATATGGGGGACTACCAGAAGGCTATCCTGAGTCAGGTGGAATCCAAATTGGACTCCCTTCCTGAATTTCAAACCAAGCAGGAAGTGGCTTACCTAGTCCGATCTGCTTGTTTGGCCAGTAGGCACATGCTACGTGCCACGTATGAGGCAGTGGACACTGCTGGTAGGAGTTTGGCTTTCGCCGTGGGCCTTTGATGTCATGCCTGGCTCCGGGTGTCAGGATTGGTCCCTGAAGTGCAATCCGCTATTCAGGATATGCCCTTCAGGGGTTCGGTGCTGTTCGGTGGAGATGTCAAAGACATCATCACCAACCTGCAAGAGAAGGGCACTACACTTAAATCTGTTGACTCTTTGTTCAGGCCCCCTCAGGGACAGCATCGCCCCTTTCGCAGACGTTCTCAGCCAAAAGTGAAACCTCAGGGCAAGCAGGCCAACAAACATCGAGCCCCTACAGAAGCCAAGACTCCATTGCCCAAAAAAAGCAGTAGGAGCCTCGGCTGCCACGCTGCCCCACACGTCCTGATTCCTTTCCTCTCCCACAGCCTCTGGACACTCCAGAGCAACCGGTAGGAAGGAGGTTCTCCTTCCATCTGCTAGGCTGGGAGAGGATTACTTCAGATGCTTGGGTGCTCCAGCTGATAGCAAAAGGACACTCAATCGAGTTTCTTCAGAAACCAGCAAGAAGACCCCCCCCCCCCAAGTCATCTTACTCCCCGGAGCATCTTCCTGTGGTTTGGGAAAAAAATATCTTCCCTTCTCTTGAAGGCGGCGATAGAGCCAGTCCCCACTTACCTTTGGGGGACCGGGTACAATTCCCATTTCTTTCTTGTTCCAAAGAAAACGGGTGACGTGAGACCTATTCTAGACCTCAGCTTCCTGAACATGTACGTGGAGTACAAGCGCTTTAGAATGCTCTCCCTGCAGAACCTTCTGCCGCTGCTTTGGCCAGGACTGTGGCTATGTGTGTTGGATATGCAGGATGCCTACCTGCACATCCTCATCTGCCCTTCCCACCGCAAGTTTCTCCGGTTTTCTTTTTCGGCGGGGCCACTACCAATTCAAGGCCCTCGCATTTGGTCTTTCCTCGGCCCCCCGAGTGTTCACCAAATGCCTTTCAGTGGTAGCAGGCCACCTGCTTATCCAGGGGGTACTGGTTTTCCCATACCTGTACGATTGGCTCCTGGTGGCCTCATCCAGGGAAGAACTCCAGCGTTCTCTTTCCCTTACTCAGCAAGATTTCACCAGCCTTGGTATCACCATAAACCAGGCCAAGTCCCATCTGGTCCCTTGTCAGAGACTTCAGTTCATTGAGGCAGTCCTGGACACGACCATTGGCAAAGCTTTTCTGCCACCAGACAGGGTGGACACCCTTCAGGCGCAAGCAAGTCTGTTGTCCAGCCGCAGAAGGGTTGGCGCCTTGTCAGTCCTTCGCTTCCTCAGGCTCAAGACGGCTGCAATCCCGACAGTCCCACGCGCTCGACTCCATATGAGAATCTCTCAGTGGGTGCTTCGGTCTCAGTGGGACCAGACTTTGGATGACTTGGACCAGGAGGTACTGGTCTCCGACCCCATGATATGGGACTTGCATTGGTGGATGGTGCACGAGAACCTTTGTCGGGGAGTTCCGTTCTGTCCGGAACTTCCCTCCCAAACGCTGACGACAGATGCCTCAGGAGATGGCTGGGGAGCCCACCTGGACCTCGCAGGACTCAAGGCTTTTGGTCCAGTCTCGAATGCTCTCTACACGTCAGTGTGCTCAAGCTCAGAGCTGTACTGTATGCTCTTCAGGCTCTCTACTCTTCTATTCTTCCCGGTCATCTAGCAATCCAGACGGACAACATGTGCATGGTTTAGTACATCAACAGGCAGGGAGGAACTCGTTCCTACCCTCTGTGCAGGGAAACAATGAGAGTTTGGGGTTGGGCAGCTCAGTATAATCTTCACCTGATGGCAGTGCTCGCCCAGGAGTAGACAATCGCTGGCGGACTACCTCAGTTGGTCGTCCCACCATGCCCACGAATGGTAACTAGATCAGGAGGTACTAGAGAAGTCTTCCTGCGTTGGGGAGCCCTCAGCTAGACCTGTCCACGTCTCCTCCAACGAAAACTTCCCGCCTTCTCTGCTCACTCGCTCCAGGGCAAGGCATTTTTGTGCTGGGACGCTCTGTCTCTCGATTGAAGGACAGATTCGTCTGTGCCTTCCCTCTGATTCCCTTAATCTTGAGGGTCTTCAAAAACTCTAATCAAAAGGGCTCAAATGATACTCATCGCTCCATTCTGACCCAGGCAAGTTTTGTTCTCTCTTCTGCAGCAGTTTTTGGAGGAACTTCCACTTCCTCTTCCTCTTCCTGTGTCGCAGCACTTGCTGATCCATGATCGGGGGACCCTGGTCCATCCAGGTCTCAAATCCCTTCAGTTGCATGCGTGGCTCCTATAGACATAGTCCAAGCCCGTTTCGGGGTTTCTTCACTCATCGCAGATATTTTGGTGTAGGCCAGAAAGCCTTCTACCCGAGCCACCTGCACTATGAAGTGGAATTGCCGATATGGGCTGCTCAGGATCTAGAACCCTTCTCTTGCCCAGTTGAGAGAGTCCTGGACTACATGCGTCACCTCTTTGACCTGGGTCTCAGTCATTCATCTTTGAAGGTCCATATGTCAGCCATTTCGGCCTACCATGTCCCTTTTGGTGACAGGAGTTTTGAGCAGTTGGAAGTCTCTAAGACTTTTCTCAGAGGGGCTCTTCATTTGAGACCCCTCATCCGTATTCCTACACCTCCTTGGGATTTGAACTTTGTCTGCAAGAAGCTTACTCTGCCTCCATTTGAACTGGCAGCTTCAGCAGACTTGAAGTTCTCTCTTGGAAGACTCTCTCTTAGTGGCTATTACTTCAGCTTGACAAATTTCCAAGCTCCAAGCCTTGATGTGCAAAATCCCTTATTTGATTTTCCACAAGGAACATGTGGCTCTGCGCACCAACCCTAACTTTCTCCCTAATGTGGTAGCAGAATCTACACTGAACCAATCCATTGAGCTATCTGCTTTCTTTACACAACACTCCAATCAAGGGGAATTCCTCTTGCATACTCTGGATGTTCACAGGATCCTGAGATACTATACCACTAGGACTAGGGATCTCAGGAAGTCAGATCAGCTCTTTGTCTCTTTAGCCCTCAAAAGAGAGGGCAATGCAGTTTGCAAGCAATGCCTATCGAAGTGGTTGGTTCACTGTATCACTTTCTGTTACAAGTACCACAAGACCCTGCCGGGTCAAGTCAGAGGTCACTCCACCAGAGGTGTAGCTGCCTCTGCTGCTTGTTTCAAGAATGTGTCAGTGGCAGACATCTCTGCAGCTGCAACTTGGACTTCAGTCCATACCTTTATGAAACACTACAGTTTGGACATTGCCTCTCGCCGTAGAGCAGGCTTTGGGTTGGCTGTTTTGCAAGGCCTTCTTTCTTAAGACCGTCACAGCCTGAGGTTTATTTGTTGGAGTTTTCCTCCTCCCGAGTGCTTCTCCTTGTTCCAGACTGCTTGGGACTCAGTCCTATGTGTAATTACCTATTGCAAGAGCCCTTTCAAAGTAAGATAGTACAGTTATATAAGAACTTACCGTAACAGTAGATCTTTGAGAGAGGCTCTTGCAGTTGGTAATGCTTTCCCGCCCTCCATTCCCCAAAGCTTCTTCAGCTTCTTTTCCGGGGGGGGAGGGGATATTTGCTTCTAACAACATGAAGTCTTGCTGTATTCTGACAGTTGCAGTGATTCCCAACCTTGAACTGCCCTGGAGAACTAAGGGTTAACTTTCTATGCAAGGCATGGAACACTGAGCTCGAGCTCGGTTGAAGTCTCTGTCTGGAGTGTTTTGAACTCAAGCCATCAGATTCTTTACTCTGCCTCACTGAACGGTCGCTCCGGAGATTACTCCTTCAGCTCGGTTCGAAGTCAGTTTAAGTTGTCAGTTTTTCGTCGGTTTAAACCGAAAAAAAGAATCCGCATAGTTGGTTCAGTCTCTGTCTGTGATGCCGTGAGTGCTAGATAGGAATTGTTCTTTATTTCTGTGTGGAACTTGTATGTAGTCGTGTTCGCTGAACCGAATTATTTGATTGTGAATTTTGCTTATGTAGTGCGTGGTTACCGTTCTTATCGGTTCTAAAAAACGTGTTTTAACTGTTTTTTCCAATACCTGTGACATAATTAGGAACCAATAAGGAGTCTTGCCTGCTGGTTGCCGAAAAGAGGGTAAGTTTGGTTAGTTGGCCATGTCTGTGAAACCCAAGAAAAACGGGCCCACTGGATTTCAACACTGCAGTGAGTGTAGGAAGGTTTTGCCAAGGCCGATCCCACATCACCTGTGTTTATTGTCTGGGATTTGACCACCTCGATTCAGACTGCCAAATATGTAAACATTCTCCAAAATCTACCCTTGAAAAGAGATTAGGTAGACTGAGGGAAAAGGAGGCCGAGAAGTCTGCTGACCTGGATGGCCTGCCCAGTTCGGTTTCAACTGAACCAGAAGGAGTGCCCTCTGACCAGGGCGATACTTCTTCGGGCAAAAGGAGAGCTGATTCTGAGGGATTGGTTCCGACAAAAAGAAAGCGCAAAGATAATCGACCGGTTCGCATCCAGAGGTTCATGTTCCGACCGCTGAAGAGATAGCCAGGGCAATTCAGATTGTGGAATCGCTCCGTCCAATTCCGACCGATCTGGCTCCTTCTGGCAGGGTTTCGGTTCGGCTGGTTCCCCCGGTTCAAGAGTATACCCTTGAAGATTTTTATGAACTGGAGTTTGAAGAGGAAGGGGAATTTGAGGATTATGATGTAAGTGAAGGTCTGGATGTGCCTGTGGAACCGGACATCTCACCAGACAGACCATCAGGTGTTTCCCCTCCTAGGCTTTCTGAGTCCCCTTCCCTTTTTATGTTTTATAGGAAAGTGTCTGAAACCCTCCAGCTTCCTATGGAGGAGGCTGTGGAAGAGCAAGAAGGCCTGATTATGTAGAGATAATGGATATCCCAGAGTCCAGGAGACGGTCTATTCCCCTCCATAAATCTTTTGGGAAACAGACACAAAAAATGTTGAAGTCTCCTAACACTATACCTCCTGTGGATAAAGGAATGGACAAGAAGTATTCACTCTCAGGCTCAGACACAGAGTTATTATATCAGCAATGCAGCCATGTTGGGGTAGTGCAGGCTGCTGCCTGTGACAAGGAAAATATTCCCTTGACTTCACACCCCCCTGACAAGGACTCCAGGAAGACTGATGCCATGGCAAGAAGCAGTACATGGCATCTTCTTTGGGTCTCAGGGGGCGTAATTACATGGTCGATAACAACTAGGTACCTGAAGTCCAGGTGGGACCTGTACTGGCACTGGCTAAACAGGCCTGCCCCAGCTAGCCAAGGAGCTGGAGGCGGTGGCTGCAGATGGGATTGAGGCATCTAATGTGCAATTTCATGCTGCTGTGGACTCTAATGATGTCTCATCAAGAGTCATGGCTACATCTGTGGCTCTTCGGAGGATGGCTTGGCTCAGATGTACTAGCCTCTCGCAGGACACCCAGGCTAAGGCTATGGATTTTCCTGTAGTGGGTAATTCTCTGTTTGGGGAGCAGACAGAGAATTTCATGAAAAAAATGGACGAGTACAGGACCACTTACAGGAGTGCTCAGGCCAAGGAAAGGCAGGCAACTCCTCAAAGGCAGCAGTCTAGGGGCAGACCTTTTCAAAGGCCTTTTTACCAAGCACAGGCCTCTTCTTCCTTTTCGCAGAGGGGGTTCTTCAGAGGAAGAGGCAGAAGGGGGATGAGCAGGCCTGCATCCACCCATCAGCCTGAAGCCCCAGCCAAGCTGACACCCTGATGGGTCTGCCCAGGTCGACTCTCCTATTCCAGTAGGGGGCAGGCTGGCTTACTTTGTCCAGGACTGGATGTCTATTACATCAGACGAGGGGGTCCTGGAAGTAGTAAGCTAGGGACTGGTTCTCAGCTTCAAAAAATTTCCAAAGATGAAAGCCAGATATTTTCCACCTGCAAATATTTCGAAACCCTTGCCCTAAAGGCAGGGGTTTCTTCTCCTGGCTTTCAGAGCTGTAGAGAGTACCTTCCCTACACTGGGGCAAATGACTGTACTCCAGGTACTTCCTGACCCCCAAAAGACAGGGGAGTGGTGACCCATCCTAGACCTAAGATATCTGAACAAACATCTTTAAAACCAAAGTTCAAGATGATAACTCTGGGAATAATCCTTCCTCTCTACGGCCAGGGACGGCTAGCCTCCCTGGACCTCAAAGATGCCTACTTTCACATTCCCATCAGTGCTCCCACGGAAAGTACCTCAGGTCTGAGTTGCCCTCAGGCCACTATCAGTTCAGAGCAATGCCCTTTGGCCTAACCTCAGCTCCAAGGGTTTTCACAAAGTCCCTGGCAGTAGTAGTTGCCTTTCTAAGAAGGCAAAAGATTTCCATATTGCCTTATCTGAACAATTGGCTATTGGTGGGTCAGTCTCCAGACCAAGTCAAGTCTCACCTGCAAGTGACCCAGCAAGAGCTCACTTCACTAGGATTTTGTCTTAACCTTCCCAAGTCAGTTCTTGAACCAGTCCAGCTCCTTGTCTTTATAAGGGCAGAACTGGACACACTCAGAGCAGGAGCCTTTCTTCCTCTAGAAAGGGCAAGGGCTCTTATGGAACTAGCTTCTTCCTTCAGCCTTCAGGTTTCTCGACCAGTAAGACATTTCCTCCAGCTCATGGGCCACATGGCAGCTTCAACAGCAGTGGTGAAAGGGGTAAGATTCCAGATGAGGGATATTCAGTTCCTCCTGAGAGCTTACTGGTCTCAGAGAAAAGACTCCCTTACCAAACTGATCCTAGTGACTCCGACCTTGATCCAGGCCCTCCAGTGGTGGCAGGATCAGGACAATTTAAGGCAAGGTGTTCCTTTTGTTGCTCAGCCTTGTTCAGTGGTCCTTACCACGGATGCTTCTCTTTTGGGCTTGGGAGCCCACCCGGGGTCCCTCACTGCCCAGGGTCTGTGGTCCCTCCAAGAATCCCTTCTCCACATCAATCTTCTAGAGCTCAGAGCAGTTTTTCTAGCTCTAAAAGCGTTCTCACAGTCAGTTCAGAACAAGGTGGTTCAAGTCAGAACAGACAACACTACCACCATGTGGTACATCAACAAGCACAGGGAGGCACTCGGTCCACGGCCTTGTGCACAGAAGCCATGAAGTTGTGGTCCCTGGCTTATTCCCTGAAAGCCTCTCTTGTAGCAGTTCACCTTCCAGGCAAGGACAATGTGCTAGCAGATGCACTTAGCAGGATTTCTCAGGGACATCACGAATGGTCCCTGGACCCTCAGGTGTTGACAGTGATTTTTTCAAGGTGGGGCACTCCAGAGATAGATCTCTTTGCAGCCCCGGACAATCACCAACTCCCTCTCTTTTGTTGCAGACCTCCAGTCTTGGGCTCAGTCCCTCTGGATGCCTCTGATTCTGAATTGGAAGGAAGATCTTACTTGAGAGGGCTCTTGCAGTAGGTAATTACATATAGGACTGACGTCGGCAGGCGGCAGGACCCCACGGAAAATTTCTAGCTAGCAAGGCACTCCCGTTTGGTCTATCCTCGGCCCCTGGTATTTACCAAATGCCTGGCATTGGTGGCAGCCCACCTGCGTACCAAGGGAGTGCAGGTTTTCCCATACCTGGACGACTGGCTCCTGGCGGCTTCATCCAGGGAGGAACTCCAGCGTTTCTTCTCCCTTACCTAGCAGGTTTTTGCCTGCTTGGGTATTACCATCAACCATTCCAAGTCTCATCCCAGAGGCTACAGTTTATTGGGGCGATCCTCGTTACGACCATGGGCAAGGCCTTCCTGTCTCCGGACAGGACGTCCACCCTTCAGACCCAAATAAGTCTGTTGTCCCACTGCAGGATGGTCTCTGCAAGGTCGGTCCTTCGCCTTCTTGGGCTCATGGTGGCTGCTATCCCGACGGTACCTCGTGCTCAACTCCACGTGAGAATCTCTCAGTGGACTTTACGCTGTCAATGGGATCAGCTAGTGGACAACCTAGATCACTCAGTTCTGATCTCCTCGCCGATGATGCGAGACTTGCAATGGTGGATGGTTCGAGAGAACCTGTTTAGGGAAGTCCTTTCTTTCATCCTCCCCCTTCCCAGACTCTAACCACAGATGCCTCAGGCGAAGGTTTGGGAGCCCATCTAGGCCCTCATTGGACCCAGGGCTCCTGGTCCAAGCTAGAACAAGCTCTCCACATCAATGTGCTTGAGCTTTGGGCAGTGTTTTACGCTCTCCAAGCCCTTCACCTATACATCCTTCATGGCCACCTAGCTGTCCAGATGGACAACTTGTGCGTGTTGTGGTACATCAACAAGCAGGAAGGGACTCGGTCCTACCCTGTATGCAGGGAGGCAATGAGGGTTTGGGATTGGGCAACACAACACGACCTTCACCTCACGGCAGATCTTGTCTGTGTCAGTCTTAACCATTCATCACAGATGGGTATTGGCTGGAGATCAGGACCCCGTGGGAGCCTTTTTTTTTTTTTTTAAAGGATAGGCGGAGTCAACGCAGCATCGGCGCCGCCCTCGAGGCCGACGTACTACGTGGTGCTCGAGAATTAGCTGTTAAGCTGTGTCGACTCCGCTTGCCTACCAGTTCTTCGTCTCCTGCCGTCGAGGTCGCCTCGTGGGAAGCCAGTGAAGAGATTTTCAAAGTTTTAGGCCTTAGCCTCTTGTTGTCGACAGTCCGTCGGTTCCTGCTAGCTCTAGTCTGCTCTACTCGACGTCGCTGGTAAGATCTTTCCATTTATTTTATAGTTAAGTGACGTCGAGTCTGTTTTTGGTGTTTTTTTTCCATAGGTCATGTCGCGGTCGGAGGCAAGAAGTAGGCTAAAGTGACCCCATGCGTCGGTGCCAGCGGCCGCCGATACTCCGTTACCGACCAGCATGATCGGTGTCTCTAAATGTCTTGGCCAGCTTCCACGGCATGGATTGATCGGCGCCTGCTTCTCCACATGGACGCGCATCCTCGAACAGCGTGGCGATTTAAAGTGAAGCGAGCTCCGCCAATTTTAAAGGAGTAGGTCTGCTTTCGTCGGGCCAACCCCGTAGCACTCTCGGCCTTTCCTCTGGGTCCCCTCCGGTTCTATACAGACCGAGGGAGGAGGGCCTCGGCCTCTTAGCCTAGCCTTGGCAAAGGCTCTTTCCATGGCGCGGAGGCCGTCCCGCTTCCTCTCGGGAGGCGGGCGGGAAAGCGCCGCTATGGCAATCACCCCTGCGGTGATGAAGGCTCCCAGTGTCGCTCCGTGGTCCGGAAGGCCCGGGTTGAAGCCGTTCGGCGCCATCGCTCGGGGCCTGCGGGCTGCATGGGTCCTGTCGGCGCCGACACGTCTTTCGGTGCTGTGGGCCTTGTCGGCACCATTCGCAGTGCTGACTCTGCTCGTGGCGCCGTGACCCTGGAATCGGCGTTGCCTTTCGCCATGTCTCACCTCAGCACCATCCTCGGCGCTGAGGTTGAGCACGGCGCCGTGGGCCTTCGGAGTCGTCCGTCGGTGCCGTCCTCGGCGCCGTTGGTGCTCTCGGTGCCGCTCGCGGGGCGAGGGTCATCGCGCGCCACTTCGGTCCTCGGTGCCATTCGCGGCGCCGAAGGGCCTGGCGTCGTCGGCGCCGAGGCTGTTGCTGGGGTTTCTGTCGGTGCCGTCTCTGTTACTGGTACCGCCCCTGGTGCCAGTGGACTTGACAGTGCCGCAGCTGTCCCTAGTTCGGGACCTTTGGTCCGTGCTGCCCTGCCGCCTTCTGCCAGCGCCGCTTGCGGGGCTGTGGAGGATGCAGATGCCACCTTGGCCACTGCTTGGACTTCTTGGCCCTTTGGTCAGGTCGCCCTCCCTCGTCCTCCTACCGTCTGGCTTAGGGCCTCAGACTCTACCTCTTCGGAGGTGGAGTCTGGCTCGGAATAGAGTGGGCAGTCACACCCTTCGGGGTTGTCTGCAGAGGAGGACGAGCCGGTGGTCTCCATGACGGGTCTCAGTCCCCTTCTGAGGTGCGTCTGGTTCCCCCTGAGGTTAGGGTCAGTGGTACTGATCAGCAGGCTGTGGTGCGTGCCACCATTGCCATGCAACCTGGCCTTGGGGGGGGTTCCTTGACCCCTCAGCGGTGGTACCCCCTCCAGTGGTGTGTCTCGATTGCCCAACTTTGGGGCCTATCGGGAAGCCCACAGGAGGGAAGGGTGCTGCTCCCTGGGTCTCCCCTTTGGGAGCAGCCCAGAGCTGCCAGCTTCCTAGGCTGACCCTTTCGAGGACTAGGACTCTCTTGGACTCCGAGGGGTCGAGGGGTGTGGGGTCGGCGCGTTGACCTTTCTCTGGGACCCACCTGGGCCCTGGACGAAGCCGAAGCACGGACTTCTGCCCTTCCCTTTCTGGTTTCTTGAGGGGGTCCCATTCTTTGGAGTCAGGGGACCGTCCTTCTGGATCTATACGGCCCCGGTCGCCTCACTTGGGGGATTCTTCTGGGCGCAGCCTAGGCAGTACCAACGTGGTTGTACAGCTGTCAGCTGCGGAGTCTTCCAGGACACCCTCCGCGGGGGTCCATGGTCCGCTCCCTAGCCCTGGCAGAGGTCAGCTGACTTCCTTTCTCGGCTCTGCCCCCTCCCCTCTGCCGCCTTCTCCAGCGTTCCCAGGTATTCTTGGTCCTAGCGGTCCTCTCACCTGGGAACAGTTCAGAGCAGTGGCTGCTCGGTTCCCTGCCTACATTAGGGCCATGGACAGCCAGGTTTTTCAACCTCCCCCCGAGCCGCCACTCTTAGAGCGCATGGTGACCTCCAGCTCCTCATCCCCCTCTTCAGGGGGAGAGGAAACGTCTGTCCATATCTCTCCTGCCGCTGATCTCTCCGAGTATCAGCGTTTCCTCATGAGGGATGCTGGAGGACCTTCACCTCTCTCCCCTCTCCATGAGCAATCCTGAGCATGCGGCGCACGCCTTTCTAGGCAATTTCGGTGCAGCCACCCTTGTGGTGCCGCCCTGGCCTGCTCCCTTTTGGGAGGCGTCCATGCGTTTCTGGCAGAGGCCCTTCTCCGGAGTTCCTGCCCCTAGGGACCTCAGCCAGAGGTATTGCGCTCCCCAGGGTCTCCAGGTTCTATGCCTCATCCACAGTCCGGATTGGCGCACCTGGACACTCCTGACAGGCTTCGCGCCCTCCACCGTGACGGGCCCCCAGATCAGGACTCTTCAGATTTTGATTTCTGGGGGAGGAGGACTTTCTACTCGGCACGGTTGCTTCTCTCCATCTCCGCTCATCAGGCCCACTATGCAGCCTACAACAGGTTCTTGTGGTCAGCACTAGGTCAGATCCTAGCTGCTTTGCCTGACTCGGAGCAAACCAGGCAAGCCATCGCACTCTCTGCACGTGGCCTGGAGCTAGCAAGGCACCAAGCAAGGGCATCTTACAACGCCAGTGAGGTAGCTACCAGGGTAGTAGGGACAGCGATTTGCACCAGGAGAATGGCATGGCTTCGCCTTTCCCGGTTGTCACCCTTGGCTCAGCGTAGGGTGATTTGCTCCACTCACCAGGGAACCTATCTCTTTTCCCATAGGGCGAGACAACGTTTGTCAGGGCAAATTCCTTTCCCCTTCGGGGGGACCCCATCTCGCTCTCCCCACTCTCGGGCCTCTTCAGGCCCAGAAGGTTCCCCCCCTTAGTGTGTCACCCACTGAGGGCAAGGGACACTGTCCCTTAGGGTGCAATTAATCAACCCCCCACAGATAAGATATAAAAATTATGTACCTACCGTAATTATGATCTTTCTGTGTATCTTCACCATTCATCACAGTCCCGCCTGCCATCCCCCTGGGGCTCCAGTCTCTGGATCCTCCTCCCTCTGTGCCTACCCCTCTTTTTGAGCGGGGTAAAGTTGGGACACACAGGGGTAATTTTTCTTCCCCAAGGGGTACAGTTCGAGTGGCACTTCTTCTCTACTACTTATCCTCACCCCTATGGGGTGAGAACTGGTGATTGCCCTCCTTCTGTTATCCATCTATTTAAAAAAAAAAAAAGGAACTCCTTTTTTCACCAAATATCTTTACAGAGAGAGTACTGAGTCCCTGTACCCTGTCCTTCTCCAGAACAGCCGACTCTGCTTTTGGGGTATTGCCAGTTATTCTGTGCCTTGAATTCTGGCAGATGAGCTTTGCCACTCCTTGCAGTTCCTATACAGTCTGGTGACGGACAAGGGTCCTGGATCCTTGTTACCTCTCACTCTCTCCTAAATTCTCTCTCCCCCCCCCTCCCTTCTTCCTTTTCCAGAGATTGGGGCCCCTACCCAATCCCCTTAGTTTTACTTCCTCTATGCTGTCCTCTCAGTCGTTATTTCTCCTTTTAGTTCAGTTTTCTCTTCCTTTTTCTGTCCCTTGGACTCTCTTGTCCCACCCTCCATCCCTTCCTCTTACCTCTCCAGTGACTCAGAACTGGTAGGCAGGCGGGGTCAACACAACTACGGCTAATCCTCGGCGCCACGTAGTACGTCAGCCCTCAAGGCGGCGCCGATGCTGTGTCGACCACCATCCTTTGTAAAAAAAAAAAAAAAAGGTCTCTGGGGTCCTAATCTCCGGCCAGTTCCCATCTGTGATGAATGGTGAAGATACACAGAAAGATTATAATTACGGTAGGTACGTAATTTCTATTTCACGTTCTGGGAGTCGACAACACACTGGCAGACAAACTAAGTCACTCTTCTGCTCTGACTCATGAGTGGGAACCGGACCAAGGGGTCCTAGACAGTATCTTCCAACTTTGGGGAGCACCACAGGTCGACCTGTTTGCATCCCCCAAATGCAAAACTTCCCATCTTCTGCTCACTCATTCCAGAGCGAGGCGCTTTTTGGAGCAATGCTCTGTCTCTAGACTGGAAGGACAGATTCATCTATGCCTTTCCCCCAGTTCCACTTATCCCGTGAGTCTTGCAGAAGCTAGCTTCAGAAGGAGCAAGAATGATTCTCATCGCTCCTTTCTGGCCCAGGTAAATCTGGTTCTCTCTTCTACAACAATATTCAGAGGTCCTCCTCTTCCTCTTCCTCTGTCTCGAGGTCTGTTGACCCAGGATCAGGAGACCCTGGTCCATCCAGGCCTCAAATCCTTTCAACTGCATGCATGGCTCCTGCAGACCTAACCCAATCCCGTTTTGGAGTGTCTTCCAAAGTGGCGGATATTTTAGTGGAGGCCAGAAAACCCTCTACCAGATCCACTTATGCCATGAAGTGGAAAAGATTCACTATTTGGGCTGCTTCCAAGAACGTGGAACCTTTCTCCTGTTCAGCGGGGCTTCTGCTGGAGTATCTACGTCATCTGTTTGACCTGGGTCTCAGCCATTCCTTTCTGAAGGTACACATGGCAGCCATTTCGGCCTATCATGTTCCCTTCGCAGACAAGGCTTTTGCTCAACTGGAGGTCTCCAAGACCTTTCTCAGAGGGGTCCTTCATCTGAGGCCCCCAGTCTGTACTCCTGCTCCTCCTTGGGACTTGAATTTTGTTCTCAAGAAATTTACTCTCCCTCCCTTCGAACCTGCAGCTTCTGCGGATTTGAAGTTCCTTTCGTGGAAGACTTTCTTCTTGGTGGCCATTACTTCAACTCAGAGAATCTCTGAGCTCCAGGCCCTGATGTGTAAAATCCTATACTTGATTTTTCACAAGGAACGAGTTGCTCTTCGCACAAATCCCAAGTTTCTCCCTAAAGTAGTAGCTGAGGCTACTCTAAATCAGTCCATAGAGTTACCTGCATTTTTTACACAGTATTCTAATCAAGGGGAATATTTACTCCATACTATGGATGTTCACCGGATTCTGAGATACTACACCAACAAACGAAGGATCTCAGAAAGACTGATCAATTGTTCGTCTCTTTTGCTCACAAAAGGGAAGGCAATGCTGTTTCCAAACAATGCCTGTCTAAGTGGTTGGCTCATTTCATCACTTCCTGTTATGACAAATACAACAAGACCCTCCTGGGTCAAGTCAGAGGCCACTCCACAAAAGGAGTAGCTTGTTTCAAGAATGTGTCTGCGGCAGACATCTGCACTGCTGCCACCTGGACCTCCGTCCATACTTTTACAAAACATTACAGTTTGGATATTGCCTCTCGCCACAGAGCAGGCTTTGGGCTGGCTGTTTTGCAAGGTCTCCTGTCCTGAGACTTGCACAACCAGAACTTCTTTTTGGAGTAGTTTTCCTCCTCCCGGTGCCTCTCTTCGTTCCAGACTGCTTGGGATTCAGTCCTACATGTAATTACCTACTGTAAGAGTCCTCTCGAAGTAAGATAGTACAGTTACGTAAGAACTTACCGTAACAGAAGATCTTCGAGAGAGGCTCTTGCAGTAGGCAATACCTTCCTGCCCTCCATCCCCCTAGGCTTTTTCAGCTCCTTTTCCATTGAGGGAAATATCCGCTTCTCTCTCGTCCGGCCTCTTTTGGCCTGTGGCAGGAAAGAACTGGAAGGCGGGCGTCTGGGACCACCCCATTATACCGACGTCTCCTGACACCGGTCACCTGACATGGGGGCGGTCCCTCGCCAGGACTGCTAGCTAGAAATTTTTCCGTGGGGTCCTGCCGCCTGCCGGCATCAGTCCTATATGTAATTACCTACTGCAAGAGCCTCTCTCGAAGATCTACTGTTATGGTAAGTTCTTATGTAACTGTACTTTCTCGAACCAGTGCAGCTCCTCACCTTCATAGGTGCAGAGCTGGATACGGTAAAGGCAGGAGCCTTCCTTCACCTGGAAAGGGCAAGGACCCTCATGGAACTGGCCTCTTCATTCAGCCTTCAGGTGTCTCAACCAGCAAGGCATTTCTTTCAGCTACTGGGCCACATGGCAGCTTCTACAGCAGTGGTCCAGGGCGCAAGATTCCAAATGAGGGACATTCAGTTCCACTTAAGAGCGTTTTGGTCCCAAAGAAAGGATTCCCTTACCAAACTAATTCCAGTGACTGAACTCTGATCCAAGCCCTGCAGTGGTGGCAGGATCATGACAATTTGAGGCAAGTAGTTCCATTTGTCACTCAGTCTCATTCAGTGTTCCTCGCCACAGATGCTTCCCTGCTGTGCTGGGGAGCGCTTTTGGGGGAACTTACCACCCAGGGACTGTGGTCGCCTCAGGAATCTCTGAGTCATATCAGTCCCTTGGAACTCAGAGCAGTGTTTCTGGCATTGCAAGCTTTTTCCAAATCTGTACAGAACAAGGTGGTTCAGATCAGAACAGACAACACCACAACCATGTGGTACATCAGCAAGCAAGGAGGCACTCGATCTACGGCCTTGTGTACAGAAGCGATGAAGTTGTGGTCCCTGGCCTATTCCCTGCAAACCTCTCTGATAGCAGTTCACCTCCCAGGGAAGGACAATGTCCTAGCAGATGCACTGAGCAGAATATCCCAGGGCCATCACGAATGGGCCTCTGATCCTCTGGTGTTGAAAGTGATTTTCTCCAGATGGGGTACTCCACAGATAGATCTTTTTGCAGCCCCATACAATCACCAACTTCCTCTTTTTTGTTGCAGACCCCCAGTCTTGGGCACAGTCCCCCTGGATGCTCTGATTCTGAACTGGGAAGGGACATTTCTATATGCTTTTCCCCCCTTCCCTCTCCTGTTCAAAGTGCTTGTCAAGGTAAGGTCACAACCATGCAGAGTGATTCTGATTGCTCCAGACTGGGCCAGGCAGCTATGGTATCCCATGTTGAAGTCTCTAGCAGTCCATCTTCCCCTGTCTCTTCCCAGGAATTACAACCTGTTAACATCCTCTTAGGGGAGGATTTGGTACCCGAATCTTCAGTCTCTCAATCTCAAGGCTTGGCTCTTGAAGAGTTAGAGTTTGCAGATCTGTATCTTTCCCAAGGTGTTCTGGATATCCTTAAGGCTTCTTGAAAGCCTTCCACCAGAAAGACTTACAGCTCCAAATGGAAAACATGCAGCATTTGGTGTTCTAAGAAGAATATTTCTCCAGATTCTGCTGAATGCCTATGGTTCTGGATTATATGGTCCATCTTAATGGCCTAGGTCTCAGACCTGCTACTCTCAAGGTACACTTGGCAGTTGTTTCTGCTTTCCTGTCTGTAGGCAAGTCTTCCTCTCTGTCATCCCATCCTGTATTCTGTAAATTTTTCAAGGGATTGCTTCACACCAATCCCCCCTTTAGGGATCCTGCTCCTGCTTGGGATCTTAATGTTTGCATTGCTCAGCTTATGCAACCCCCTTTTGAGCCTTTGTCCTCAGCAGAGCTTAAGTACTTGACTTGGAAAACTGTGTTTTTGGTAGCCATTACTTCTGCCAGACGTATCAGTGAATTGCTAGCCTTGTCAGTGGAATCTGATTTCATCTCTTTTCATACAGATAAAGTGGTCCTTAGAACTAACAGAAAGTTCTTGCTTAAAGTGGTCTCAGATTTCCACCTCACAGTGCCATAGGAAGCCATTTTGGTGCTTTGGGCAGGAGACAAATTTTGTGCCCCCCCTCCCTGAGAAATGAGCTGGCGGTCTGGGGGCTGCAAGGCCCCCAGAAGCTCTGAGGGATGTACATGCTGTGTGGTGATTATTGTGGCTTTTCTGGAAAAAAAAACATACTTGTTATATGTTCCCTACCCCTGATTTCAAGGAATATTTTTCTCCCATGGAATATGAGATGTGGGAGACTCTGGCTGGCTAGTATCAGAGTGTGCAGCTGCAATTGTGGACAAGTGGCTGACCAACAGTGCCATCAATTGCCCACCCTATATGTATTTTTGAAATATACTGTGAAAGATTGCTACATAAAGCATGGGTGTCTGGGGGCCGCAAGGCCCCCACAAGCTCAGAGGGGTTTACATGCTTTGTGGCAAGTTTTGTGGAAAGGATAAAACAGGACTTGGCAAGGTTGGAGAACTGGTCAGAAGTATGGCACCTTAGATTCACTGCAAAGAAGTGCAAAGTAATGCACGTGGGAAACAAAACCCAGGGGAAGATAAAGACCACACAACAGGGGTGGTCGTACTAAGACGGAAAAGGACCTGGGGGTAGTCATCATATAAAATGACCTAAAAGTAGGCAAGCAATTTGAGAAGGCAGTAGAGAGGGCTGGGGGATTCTTGAGTCGGATGCATAGGGAGAGGCATCACTAGTAGAAAACAGGAGGTTATCATCACTGACCCTCTGTACACACAGTTGGTGAGACCCCATCTGGAGTACTGTGTGCTTTTCTGGGACCCCATCTTCAGAAGGACACAGACATGATGGAGCCGGAGGCAGTCCAGAGGAAGGCAACTAAATGGTGCAATAGGGTCTGCACCATAACCCATATGAAGACGAGGAGAGACAAAGGAGTATACCCTGGCTAAATCACTCACAGTGGTGGGACGGGACATGGATTCATTTCTTCCTGTCAGCATTCCATCATCCAGCACTGCTGAATGACTGGAATGCTATGTTCATATATTCATATTAACTGTTGGTGGAATAACTATTTTATTAAAAAATCTCCCTCTACATGAGTAAAATATGCAAAAAGTATTAAGTTTTAACACTTTTTTTAAACAATTTTGTTTATAAATAATAGCAATATGGAGAATACTGGATGGGCAACTCTGCAGAACAAGTGTGTTCTGCCACAGAGGGGCTCTGATTCCCTCTCACCTCGATAGTGAAGTTTAAGAGGTTCTTGGGAATCAGAACCCAGGGATGGCAAAACACAGTGGCTGTGCATAGAATTGCTCATCCTGCATTTTTCATAGTGTATAGTACTGTGTGAAGCATGTGTTTTGTGATTTCTTTTTCTTTTAAAATTAAACTGACTCATTCTAGAATGCTGTTCTACCACAGTAGGGTAGAATCACATTCAGTGATCTTGGAACTGTGGTAAAACAGTATTTTAAAAGGGATGGTGGCCTGCCAGCTGTGGTGCTGATTTCATTTAAGTTAATTAAGTTATCTGACTGTTTATCATCAGCCTAGTAGGGTAGCAGCACCAGGCAGCGGTAGTATTAGTACACTGTACTTTCCTGGTCAGGTGGGTCCCTCCCAGTTTTGTTTGGGAGGGAGGGAATCAGTAACTGGACTCCGGTTACTGACTCACTTCCTCCCAAACAAAACCGTGAGAGACCCACCCAACCCGGGAAGTACAGTGTACCATACTGCCAGTGCTACTGCTGGGCTGGTGCTGCTACCCTCTAGGCTGAAGATAAGCAGTCAGAAAACGTAATTACTGGAGTTGGATGACACCATAACCACACTAGACTGAAGTGACTACTGGACTGGCTGGCTCTCTCTGGGGCTGGGACAGATGGCCAGCCCGCCGGTGATAGCTAATTAGTACAGTTACAGTATTATTCTGCTCTCCGCTCAGCTCCCACAGACAAGCCTACTGTACCTATTTCTTTAACAAACAAAATTCTTTAATGAGCCACCCCGTACAGTACCTAGTACAATTACATTTTACTTCATCATGACGTGTCCTCATTTTCTCCATGTCCCATGACCCCATGAGCATTATCTGCAAATTATACTGCATTACTGATGGCTGCATGCCATTCTTCCCAGCTGACTGGGCCCCACTCAGCTGGGAAGGATGCAGTCATGCGTCCAGTATAATTTGCAGAGAGTAGTAGGGTGCCACATGACATAAGGCACGTAATATCAAAAATAATCTGTGAACGAATAAATTTCTTGTAAGTCATGACAGGACAGTGGACTAGAACAGGCTTGACTGATATACAGAGACAGTAGTTTGTTGGGGTAATAAAAATGCTGTTTCCCATTGCAGACATACATTCAAAGCCTTTGAAGTTTGAATGTATGTCTATACATTTAAACCAAAGACTCAAGGCCAGGGAAAGGCATGTTTATTACCTCAACAAAGTGATGTTCTACTGGCATGTTTTGTGCTTGATGTGCCATCATGGCCCATACCATAACCATCCATAATGTTTATTTGCTAATATTTTGTGCCCTAGCTAACCCCTATCTCTGGCTAATAACCGATCACAAAACACATCCCGATTCTATCCTGGCTCTCCCATGTTAAAATGAGAGATAAAGGGGTTGTTGTACTTGAGTACGTTTTCTTCCACAACAATCAAATTTTATTTGGCACTTTTTAACTTGAAATTAATTAACATCAGGATTATCCTGATGTTGATTAATTTCAAGTTAAGATTCAAAATCAGAGCCTCTTAGACAAGACCCCAAGTGATCATTCAGCACCAACCACACTGGCTACTGGCTAGCCCTCTTCATGCCTGGCCTTCTTCAGTTTAATTATCACTTTGCGATTACTTCACATTCACTTAATTTACATGTGGCATACAGTTTATAAATTATTACTTTCTTTGGCAGGGCTATTTTTATTGTGAATAGTGAGCAGCGTCCTATTTGGGGGTTCTCTTTGTTTTTGCATCCTTGGATTTCTCTTCATCCTACATCTTTTGTTGCACAGTGAAACCCTAATGAAACGCATAGCCGCGGGACCGCATGAGCAAATTCACCTTGGTGGCAAGAAAAGAAGAAGCAAGTTCTGTCGTCGAGGTGAGGGCAGGGGCTCAAGCTCCAACCAAACGGGAGGGGCACATTGAAGTTGCAACACCGGAGAGTACTGTCCTCCAACTGAGTGAAGAGAATGGACTGGACTAACAGACTGCAGACTGAAGAGAGCAAAAAACAGGCAGCAAAATCTGTGCGAGTCAACCATCTCTGACTCCGAGTCACAGACGTACAGTAAGTTAAGTACCAGTCCGGTGATCAGACAGATCATAATTACAAAAAAAACAGGGAGCAGAGCACTGAGACACGGACTGACTGCAGCCAGTTGGGCAGCCCAGGCCCCAGGCCCATATTAATATTCAGAATCATGGTTGGTCGTGCGTCCCCGTCTAGTAGTGTCAAGTGATTGATCATATGATGCTGGCACTGCTGTTTTACTTACAGATTTTAATCTCCACTTCAAAGATTCTGACTCAAGTCGTCCTCCTGACTTCCTCTCATTGACTCACTGTAAGTCTAACTCTATATCCTCCTCCTCCTCCATGCTAAACCTCTACTCTATCGCTAATTTATTTTTCTCGTCTCTCTAACCACCGATTTGCTCACTCTCCACTACAACAACCGCATGCTACAGTCCGCACAGTATCTTTATAGTGGGACCATGGCGGCCCAAACCGCACCACATGACTTTTTCCCTTGCAGACAGCGAGGATGATGTGACTCGGACCCCCCCCCCAGTCTTCCTTGGATGCGCCCCTGCTGTCAGAATTCGTTATCTCACACACACACAAAAATTAAAGCTACAGCACACAGCTGTAGCCTGTGCAAGTGATTTAAGTGAATCGATCAGGTTTGAAGGCTGTGCCCCTCAGAGGCACGCACACGGGGCAGGCGCACCACCCGCCCCACGCTTCCTACAGTACTGCCACCTCAATCAGTCTATATCTCTCCCTGTTTTCTTCACTGATCATTCTTCCTTGGGAGAGTGGAGGCTACACAGTTTGGCTGTTAAAAGAGCCCATAGCTACTACATAGAGCGTACCAAGGGTCACAGATTTAAATCCCTCCAGTTGTTCCTCACTTATGGTGAAGTTGGGAAGGGCAAACCTGCCACTAAGAGATCTATTGCCAGGTGGATTGTTTCTTGTATACAATTCTGCTATGAAAAGCTGGGTAGAATTCCACCCTCAGGCCTGAGGGCTCATTCCACAAGAGGTACAGCTGCTGACCTGGCTGCTGCCAGGGATATCCCTCTCTTAGAAATTTGTCAAGCAGCCACCTGGAAAACAGTCCATACTTTTACCAAGCATTACTCTCTGGATAGCCAGGCTAGGAGTGATGCTCGGTTTGGCACAGCAGTACGTCAGAGCCTGTTTCCAAAGTAGGTTCTGTCCCTCCTCCACGGAGGTCTGCTTGGTAGTCTGGATACAGCAAGACTTCATGTTGTTTGAAGAAAAAATTACTCACCTTAGTAATTATGTTTCTTCTAGTGCAGTCTTGGTGTATTCTGACCTCCCCCTGCCTCCCCTCTCAGAACCTAGATTTTGGGGATATGGGTGGGCAGGTGCAGTGTTGGCACCCTAGAGGTCCCCCCCCCTTTACACCCTCTTTGTTCTTTTGGGTGGAATGTTGTTCAATTGATTGGTTTTTGTGTTTGGGTTTCCTGACTTGAGTCTTCCTTTGGGAACAAAAAACATTATATTTTTGCCAGTTGACTAGTAAAAATTTTACAGTTTCCACACAGAACACCTACTGAGTTTTTGCTCGTAAAGATCTGACTGTTGCAGTTCGAATAACAACAGGCAGAGGCGTCAACCGAGCCCGAGATGAACATTCTATGCCATGCATAGAAAAGTTAACCCTATGTTCTCCGGGGCAGTTGAAAGGCAGGACCTAACTGCATTTGTCAGAATACAGCAAGACTCCACTAGAAGAAACATAATTACTAAGGTGAGTAATTTTTTTTTTCTTACCTCAAAGTTTTTTTTTTTTTTTTTTAATTTGCTGTATTTTTTGCTCCCCAATGAACTGGCCCCCGGCGCCCAGCTCCATCGTCCACCTCTTCAGGACTTACTCATCCGGAGGTACACCCTGGATTACGTTTCAGGGCTGGCCACCAGGAAGGGGCCCATCCTCCCATCGGACAACAGGATACGGCCGTGGGATACTTCTGACCCAGAGTTACACCCTGGCTTACCCCCTCAATGAGGGGCCTTTAGGAGGGAGCTCTTCCTCCTCGTGGATGATGGGATACGGCTCCAGCGGTGCCATGGGTCAGTGTTGCGGCACCTGTGGGACCTGTGGCGTGAGGTGGGTGGCATCCTGCATGGCCCAAGTTTTTTCCGGTTTTCTCCCAGGAGGTGGGATGTGCAAGGACATCAAGGGCATGTATGCCAATGTCTGCCCCGCCTACAGCAGCTACATGCACAGGCTTTTGGCCCTCTGGCCTCTAGCAGGGGTTAGACAAGTGCCGGGAGCTTCCCCCTCCCTGGAGAAGAGAATAGTCTATGGGATGCTCAAGCCTTCTCCCGCCTGACTGGCCCTCCGAAGCCCAGGTTCACTTCCAGACCTGGGTTGTCGGTTCTTACCTCAAAGTTGAATGGAATGCTAAAACCTGGGAACTCAGGCTTGTGCTTCTAACCTGGAAGATGCATATGAAAAAACTGAAAGTATCCTGGAATGCCAGGAGCCAGGTAGAGTCGAATTAGAAAGCTCTGACATCATGTGTATCTTCCAGCCTATCATGTGATATTATACAATGGGCACCAAAATAAACACCAAATCCTGCATTCTGATTTCTCTGTTGTAAATCCTCCAATGTACCAACAGAAAAAGGTGCCAGCCACCAGTCAGCTGCATCAACACCCTCCCCTTCCCCTCCCAAAATCACCCTGAGCATGGGAAGCCCAAGACTGGCAAAGATGCCAATCCCCACTAAACAGCCATCTCTCAGAACTGCTGTACTGGTCCCATTCTGATCCCTGCTGCTGGCATAACCTGCAAAAGCTGCAGCAAACAAGAAAGAGGTCAACAGCAACCAAAATAAAAGCAGTCAGGAAACCCGTAATTACAAAAATGTGAACAAATCATTACCTCTCGTTTTCACCCCGGTACCGGTTACCACAGAGGACTTCTTGTCCCACGCCAGCTCATTACCTCACTCAAGTGACAGCAGTGTACGTTCGGCAGAAGACTCTTAGCAAAAAGGTACCCCAAGTGTATCTCAATAAATGCAGATATTAACAAAACAAGCATTTGTCAGTGCCAAATGTTTGCTTGCTGGCACTGGCATTGGTAGTGTAGGAGTTACAGAGCTGCATAATAGGAATGGCAGTGAAGTATTGAACGGAAGCCAACCCCACCACCACACTGCAGATATTGACAGGCATTGGGGTGTGCCTTTGGGTCGTCAGGCATAACAGGCACGCTATTTCACGACACCCTACGCTGCAGACACCGACAAGTGTCACGGTGTGCCTTGAGGACTTTGGCCCTTATATTCACCCTATTCCATCAAGAAATACGGTGAGATGGGTGCTGTATAGGAGAATGGGGTGAACTTTGGGGCCGAAGAGTCCAAGGCACACCTCGATGCCTCTTTCTGGCTGCAGGGTATGGGTGGGGGTGGAATGGTATGAGCATTACAGGTGACAATCCGAAGTCACACCCTGATGCCTATCAGTCTCTACAGAGTGGGGCGTTATGGTCGGAAACCCTAACACCTCAGGTGTTCGCCAGTATTTTCACCCCAATTCTCAACATGTTTTTTGTGACTCCCACTTTATGAACAGTGGCAATATCAGTTCATTAGCAAAGCTGATTTTGCACAGTGACTACTCCATTTGGCACCACAGGTGCGAAACACATTTCGAACAGTATGTGAAGAATGACACCTGTGCTGTTAATGAGGAAGTGTAGAAAATGGCAAAAGTGCATGAGAAACTGTGCAGCCATACCTGTAATGTAATTAGTTTGGGATTTTTACAGCAGATTGTCAACACAGGCATTTTGGGACCTCTGCTCATGAACAGTGTCACTGATTTTCTTAATCTGTCCTGAACAGTGATTTCCCACAGCAACCACGCATTTCTGCGCTGGAAGTGTAAAACACATTTCGCCATGGTGTGAAAAATGACAGCTGTACTGTTCATAAGGAAGTGCAGAAAAATGCCAGTGGTGAAAATCTGGACTGAAAATATTACAAATTCATGAACTTACGAGGGTGCGTGGAAACTGCGCAATGCTCGCTCGTAACACAGTCATTTTATGGACTTTTGTCACCAAATTTTTAACATGGCCATTTTAAGACCTCTGCTCATGAACAGTATCACTGTGATTTTCTTAATCTATCCCGAACATTGATTTCGCACTCCGACTGCGTCATTGTGCTCTACATGCATGGAAACACATTTTGGACGAGATGTGAAAAATGACAGCTATACTGCTCATAAGGAGGTGTGGTAAAATGGCAGTGTTGAAAATCTGGAGTGAAAATATTAAAAATTCGCAAACTTACGAGTGTGCATAGGAACTGTACAACGCACGCTCGTAAATCAGTCATTTTTGGGAATTTTTTCACCAAATTTTCAACTTAGGGTTTTTGGGGGCCTACTTCATGAACTGTGACACTGTCGTTTCTTAAATCGGTCCTGAAAGGTGGTTCTGAGCAGTGACCGTAAAATCACCTTTCAGGGACGATTGATGCCTTGACCATGCCAGAATTCATGAGGAGGGATCCCAAAAACCCCATGTTGAAAATTTGGTGCCAAAATTCTGAAAAATGCCTGAGATATGCATCAAATTTGAAAAAACCCTGTTTATTCCATTATACAACTTACTGGCATTTCTTCAGTTTGCGGTCGGCTTTGAAGAGTGCAGGCGTGTTCCTGGTCCACCAAAGATCATCGCGCCAGCCTCTGGGGTAAGTATGGGGTGAGGTGGGGTGGGATGCGCAGAGGGTGGGTGGGGTTGGGGCAAGACAATCAATGAGGGACCATGTTTTTCTTTTCAGGTGTTTGTTTTCTTTTTAGGAAGACGACGAGGGACTTGTGCCACGCTGGAGTGGGCTCCCAGCTTGGCAACTGGAAGTCTCTTTCTTTTGGGGGAGCTTAATTGAGCCGACAGAGGATTGGGCACCCCTATTGCCATTCTCACTTATGCCACGCTGGGGTGGGCTCCCAGCATGGCACCTAGAACTCTGGGGGGGGGGCTGGAGCCAGCAGGGGATTGGGCACCCCCGTCAGCCATACTGTGTGTGGCAGGGGGGTAGCGCTATTCAGAGACACTCAGAGGGTTGGGGAATATTATTACAATACTGATCAGGTGTGCCAACAGACGAAAACTGTGTCTACTTTTTCAGTCTCTTTGGGGTTCTGTTTTCCTGCTTTTGTCAACACCGCTCCTACCCTGAACTCTGACTTAACATTCCAAGGATGGCAATTAGATCTTTTTTTTGGAAACATTCCAAGGATGTCATTTTAGTCACTTGCCTCCTCCCGGAAAGATAGTCCTAGGAAAAGTTCACTTCAAACTGAATTTATGTTCCAGGAAGAGATAGTAGAGACGTATACAAGCAGGATTGCCGGCAGTATGCTAATCAACACTATCTTATCGCTGCTCACTGAAGCGGTCTCTCCCTTTCAGCTGTACGCCACTGCATTTTCAACTGCTGTCATAGACAGCTGCAGCATTCATTGGTGAACTATGGCCACGCCTGCAAACACACTGACTGAATTGGAAGACAGGGTGCCACACCTACAAAAACTCGGATGATGGCACTATGTTTCTTGCACATGCGTGAAAGCAAACATAAAAATGCAGCCGAGACACTGCAAAAAAGTAACCAGGAACACATTTCAACATTTCCTGCTCCCCAAGAAGCACTGTGTTCTGAAGCATAAAGCAGTACTGCACATGTGCAGTTTCTCCACAGCCCAAGTAACCAAGGACTACTTCTTCCAGGACAATAAAAAACGGAGAAAAAAACAAATTAACACGAGAAAGAACATTTTATTTACTTTTTTTTCTTTTGAAGAAAAAATGGACATTGTATAATCGTAATATGTTACTCAGAATGTAGTATCTGGTGAATTTACCAGTTCTGGTAGTGGCTTTGGTCACTCGCTGCACCTAGTGACCAAACCACACCAGGCTTGGTAAATCCCACTCATACCCACACTCGTGGTATATTGCTAAAATAACCCATGAAGTAAAGGCTAGGAATGCTGTGGATTACATGCATACTACAGTTAACCTATATGATCTTTGTCAGCAGGGCACTGTACGGTGGTATTGCATTAATGGCCAGGTGATGCATTTTGACCTATAAGTTTCTGTATTTTGTGACTTTTGCCTACCCATTTTATAAATATATTTTGTTACCAGAGCTATGATAAAGTAACACGAGGCTACATTTTCTTTGTTAACAGACAGCTCTTCAAACTTATGAGGCAACATACCAGAGAATAGCATCAGTGTTTATGAACTTGATGGCACCTAGGATTAAAAAGGTCAGTAGTTTTGCAAAAAAATAAATGTTTCTTTTTGGATTGGGGAGAGGGCAGATATTTGCTATGTACTGAACAATGCCCTGCACTGACTACTCTCATTCAACTGAATGTCTTGTAGAAGCATGCTTGAATTCCAAATACCGTAGTTACTAAATATTCACATTTTAGCTTTTACTTTTAAAATAGAAGCAAGTTCTGGTCCAGTAGCATGGTGGGTGGAGCTGCTGACTGCTATATCTCCTGCCACACCAGCAACTGGGTTGGGGTACAGACTAGGGTCGCTGTGGGGCTGGCTAGGAGAGGAAGAATTGAGCATCCCATGATAGCTCTTCTCTCTCAGGGAGGGGTTTTCTGTTTCCAGTCACTTGACTGCCACTTGGCAGAGGCCAGATGGCAACAACATTGGGAGCAGCTGATTGGGTGCAGGGCGTTAGCAGACATGGCATGTATGCCCACTGATGTGCATGTCACTGCACGCATGATGTCCTGGGCAAGACTGAAAAAAAACTACAGGAGGAAAATGCCCAGCCCGCTCACCACCTCCTACATGCACCGCACAACATTACAGGGCAGGCCACCTGCCTAACATGGCTGTAGGTGGTGGTTAACAGGTAGGTTCCTGAGACAGGTCAGTATTGGGGCTGAAAGGATGTTACCAGGACTGGGGACATCAGAGCGAAAATGTGTATATAAAAAAAAGTGAAACAATAAAAGCAATAAGTGGGGAGCTTTCATATTTGCTTCTTATCCAATTTTAATCTGTTATATTGTATAACTTGCTAAATGCCCATTTTGTGCAATTTAGCTTCATGCCTAAATTAAAATAATATAATAATTATACCCCAGCCATGTGTCTTTATTCACTGTTCTTTTTCATCATTTGACAAGACTCTTAGCAACTATTCAGTCGAATATTAAAAAGTACTATTTATCCCATTCCTAGTTTGGATATAATACAGTGAGAGTTGGGAGAACTACAATAGTTTGGGAAGCTAATTCAGTAATTAATGGCTCAGTTCTGTGAAACCTAAGCAAGCTATACTACGTAAAAGAAAAGAACATTAATGCACAACAGTGGGAGAAGGGTGACACAAACAGCGTCCACAGCAATGCCACATTTTAAAGAAGTATTTTACACATACTGTATCCCCATGATGCAAAGCACTATGGGTAGCACTGTATAAAAAAAGAATTATAGGGGGTTAAGATTTGTTAAAGTGATTTTCTGAGGTTTCGCAGATGCCTTTTTCACACAGTATACCATTGCCGCCCATGCTTCAGATGTTGAAGCTGCAATTTGTTTTGTAAATAAATCTGTCAGTCATTTTTTTTTACGTTTTATCAGCACTTTTTTTCTGTATGTCCGCCAGTGTTCTGTGTGCAGCCACACACCCAGAATGATGTCATGCAAGGGAACTGTCAATGTTTTACATACAGCAACAGAATTCTGGTAAATTATAAAGCTAACTTAAATGTTCATTACTGAGAGGTGCGGTCCCTTATTTTGGTAGTGGTGACTGCAGTATTGCACCTAATATGTAGACATATTTATTTATTTAAAAGTTTCACCAGGAAGACATACTGAGCAGACAAGCTCGTTTCCAGATGCGTTCTGGAAGACAGGGGAAAGGGGCACACAGCAGGTACATATGCAGTAAGGCATTGCTGGTACACTAAGAAGTTGTTTTCCAATTTCCTTACTGTGAGGTGCAGTCTTTGATAAAGGACCTGTTGGGTCCAAAACGTGTCAGGTGGGATGTTTTGTGTGGCTTCATATATAACCCCCAGGTGGTGCTATCCCAAGGGCTACTATCCCTGCCTGACTGATTACTGACAGGTTGAGGGGCCTAGGTCCAATGGCGGGTGCCTCCACCCACAGGTCACGGTTGGTACTGTCTATTCTGACTTGGTCACAGTCCTCTGGGACACTGTAACCCCCCTTTCTTCCCACTAATGGCCCACATAATACATCAAGAGTATCATCGCAATGTACACTTACCCTCAGGACTGGCTCTGTCAACTGGACTCTGAGTACCCCTGTAACACAAGATAGTACAGTGCGATAGCCACTGTACAATACTTAACATAAGCAGTTACTGCAGTCAGTGTAACTTTGCTGAAACAAACAGATCTGATTTAAGGGGCTGTAACAAGGACAGGGGAATCAGGTTAATTAGGTTAAACACATTAATAATCACAGTACTGTGTGCATATTCAGAGTCCCAAAATGTCACTTTCACTGGGTACCCAGGATGGGGGGGATAGCCAGGATCGGTGCAACTGGTTGGGGCCCTGTGATGGAAAAAACACTTGCACAATACCCAATTGTAATCTGGAGCCGGATGGCTCAGTTCGTGAAGAAATGAAACAGCAACAATTAGATGACACACTTGTAATTTGATAAACAGATGGCAGGGAGCTACCCTGCTTGTACTCACTAACTCAATGCTGAAAACTAGATGGAAGGCAGATTGTCCTGGATTGCCAGGAGGAGCAGACCATGTGGACAAGGTCCTTGTGACTGGACCCCACTGCAGTTTAGAGCAAATAGATGTAGTCTGGATTAAACTGGGGTTTACTTCCAGCTACATGCACTCAATTCACTGTACAGGGGATTTGAAATGCGATTCCCCACAAGCATTACACACATTGATATGTAAAAGAATAGTACTATACCAGGCAGGCTGCCTCTCGATCCCATCCGCAATTACTGCACGATGCCGGGAGAACACACAGCAGCTTTAGTTCCTGACAGACCGAGCGATTCAGCAATTTCTCCAGTCTTCTACGGGTGAGCCTGGTTTCTACTCTTCAGATCTCCTTGATTCTCCTCACAGGTCGGATTCAGTCTGACCGGGCGCTTACGAACTGCAGACCAAAACTCAGGGCCTTAACACGCTTCCCCGCTAAAACTATACACCGCAGGAAACAGAGCGCTTCTGTCACTTCACTGCCAAACTGATCTAACTTCTCCAGTCCCAGAGCAGTGCATTTCCTTTAGCTCCACACTATCCTGTTGGCTGGTCCGGCTGTCACTCACAGTAAACTCCCCCGTTGGTGGAAAAAGGCGCCAAGGTCAAAACTACATTTCCCAGAGTCACTGACCTTACAGTCCCCTTACAGCAGGCTCCAGAGGAGAGTCAGCCACCCTCACCACCACACCACGGGGCTTGATCAACTGCAGCAGGATCACCTACCCATGCAAACCCTCTCTCCTATCCCTCCCCTACACCTCCTTATCCTTCCCCTTCCGGTCGCTTTCCGCCCTATAGCATTGCTACCCTTGCAGGGTATCTGATGATGATGACGCTATAAATGAGTCGCTGTTTCTACAGTCACTCATTTATAATCGCTGTCATCACTGGTTACCTTTTTGTAGTGACCACAGAAATAGCTGATTTTTCTGTCTCTCTAATCAAAGTGTAGTCTCCCATTTCAGTAGTGTTTACAGCAATACAATCTGTAGAAAAGTTTCTGGAAAAATGTTTTTGTGATGCAGGTAGGCCAAAAAGATAATTTGCCATTCTGTGTAGATGTTTCACTTTTACTTCCTGCTGGTGAAGTGACAGCTCCTGTCAGAATGTGGGAGCATGATGACACTTTTCTGTGTCCATGTTATAGGTCCCGAATGACTGTAAGTAGTTCAGGAGTGTAATTATGGGTCAGAATACTTTTATTTTACTTTGGTGTAAAGCTTATGCTAGGAGTCCAAAATTGTGAAAGAAAAATGATGTCTGCAAAAGCAAGACCGACCAACAGAGGTCTCTGTTTCAAAACTTTGTTTCCCTTGCATGGTGTCACGATTGGGGGTTGCATCACTGAGGAAAAAAGGGTCAGGGTTATGCAAATGAAGCAGAGCACAGAAAGAAAAGCATTTTTTTCATGGGAAGAAGCACTTTTTGGCAGTTTGAATGGTAGGAGATTGATTGACAACTCCTACGGGTTACTGCTTCCATTTGTTAAGGCAAACCTCAGAAAATCACTCTAAGTGCTATAGTACATGGTGCAGTAGACCTCACAAACAAGATGAAAATGGCAAATACCCATGGTGCCTTGTACGATGTTGGAGGCTTTTACTTGTACAGTATGTGTGTTTACAGAAACCACATAAGTTGAAAAGTTTCTGCCTTTATGTATCATTTATACATGCAACATATTGTTTATCTTTCTTGTTAATATTTAAATTACTTCACTTCATTTTTACTCCATATGACAACAAAAACAGAAAAAAATGCAAAGTGATGCACATTTGGAAAAGGAACCCAAGGATGTAATACCAAATAGGAGGGTGGTGGCACTGGAGTGCACTAAGTACATGAGAAAACAAAATCTGGTCAGAGCCACAATGGCTGCTAATGCATTAATATGATAAAAAATAGATTGTAACTGTTACATTAAAATGCATTGTAAGTCAAATCTCTGAATTTCAGAATGAGAAAAAAAAAGTGTGTGAGATACCTATTTAATTTGGCGAGTGAGTGAGACTAAACTAGTCCTACTTTGAAACAATGAGACTTGACAGGAGAGCAGTCACTCAGTAACCCGATACATGCATCTCAAAATAGCAGCTATGCTCTCACCTAATTCCAATTGACTATGGATGATGCAATTTTCATTCCTGGTGTTAGAAGAACCCACTTTTACTGCTGGCCGGACCCTGCCTGTCAGCAGCTCTTTCTCGCTTACTCAACCGTCACCGTTGTTGGTTGCCATGGAAACACATCAAACAGTGACTGTCCCGTCCTGCACCAGTGGTGGTGGTGACAGGCGAGGTACACTGGGGCTAGCTGGACTGGGCGGTATTCACAGCTGTCCGCATGGGCAGTGATATCAGGCGTGAATGGGCCAGCAGCAGGGACAACTGCTGTATCCCCTTGGTTTACCATGCATTGTTGTATCCTCCGTGCGACTCAGTACCAGCAGTCTTCTCACCCCAGGAATCACCTCAGTATTCCTGACTATAGGAGTTAGCCAGCTGGGTTCAGCTGCTGGAAGAGTTTATGTAAATGATTAAAACTAAACTACCAGTCAGATTGTAGCAAGAGATTACTGCCTGTAGGTTGTGCTGTTTGCTAGTCAGATCTTTTCTCCACCGGCAGTGGACAGTTAATGCCAGAGACTCTCTCTCTCTCTCTTCACTTGAAGGAAGTTATTATCTGTTTATAGTGTATTATTTTTCATTTTTACTGCCTAGAGGTTGATTTTCTTTGCATTTTTATCAGGTTTTAGTGTTTTTTTTGGGCTCCCAGCACTTTCTAGGAACAGTTTAAATTTTTCCTCACAGGAATTACTTTGGTTTTCCACAATATAGTCGCTGACTGGAAATTACATTTTCTGAGGTAAAAATCTCTTTTTTTCTTATTTTAAACTCATTTTCTACTGTTATTCCTCATTTTAGGAAACTTGTCTATTTTTAATTTTCCTTCACAGGAGATGCATAAAGATCTTACCTGTAGCTGTGATGGTGCTGAGGGCTGGGCGCTGGACATCTTTCCTCACTACACTGGCAACCCATGTTCAGGAATGAGCACAGGTCACCGGGGTTGGCAGGGTTGAGAAGGATTGAGCGTCCGAAGGACTGCTCTCCTTCTCCGGGGGAGGGACGCCAGTGGATGGCGCTGCTGGTCTAGCAGAGGCTGGGGGTAGGACGGCAACACTGCTGAAGAGGGGCGGAGACGATGCAGACACATGGAGGAGTGCATACGTATGCATGTGCGCACTCTCCGCCAGCATCATTGCATGCCCCGCTCCGCACAGGAGAAAAAATTGGGAGTCCTTGTCATGGATGGCGATTGTCCCAGAGCGCCACTGGGAGGCACCTCCTAAACTGGATCCATCTGGTGGGTTGAGGGTCTCCCCACACTCCCGCTGAGGTGTAAGTCATGGGGGCTGAAGGGAGGAGTGTCATACCCGATTGGCATGGGGGGATGTCAGAAGGCAGGTTGGGACTGCAGGAAGAAACAATACCAAAAAAAAAAAAGATCTCACCTGTATCAATCTTCACCAGTCATCACTGGTGGGTACTAACTGAGGTGCTAGGACCCAACTGGAAGCTTTCTAGCTAAAGCTTTCTTCCTCTCTGGAGGAGGGGCTGGCGGAGATGGTGCCACTCCTGAGGCCGGCGTAATATGTGGCACTGGTGGTTGGTCAGTAACGGACGTTGGCCCTCCACCACCTCGGTTCTGTTTTCCACCTTTGAGGACAGCAGCATGATTCCATGGGACAACGCTCAGAATCTTCCAGAAGGACTCATCTTACTAGGCTCTGCTCATTTGTTTGGTTACTCGACACAGTTTCCATCACCATAACCGCAGCATTATTTCTTGTATTTAAAATGTGGCATTGAGTCTTTTACTTTGGTTTATTATTTTATGTGTGGCCAATCATGTTGGGTTCAGATCAACGTTCGAAGGTGGGGACTACTCTGATGCGTCGGTGCCCCATGGTAGTCTTTTTTTCATAGCGGACCCACATGACCAATGTTTCACCTGCCTAGGGCTAAACTACGATATGGTGAATTCGACGCCTGTTTCTCAGTGGATTTTCGTCTTTTGAGTGCGACCATGCGCGAGGTTGGGCAGGCCACCCCAAACTTTTGGTGGTCGAGTGTCACTACGAGGGCTGCTAAGGTAAAGTTCCTGGGCCTTTTCCCCAGGCCTCCCCCCACTGCTACACACACTGGAGGAGAGCAGGCCTCCATTTTCTCAGGTTTTGCTAAGAGCAGACACCTGGGTGAGGTGTCAGGCAGACAGTCGGTCTCCTCCTGGGGACTGCTGTGCACACCCTCACGGCCTAGTTCCCCTTTGGGGAACCAAGCCACCTTAGTGTTGATATCTCACCTATATGCAGGGCCTACATTAGCAGTTCCCTCAGAGGCCCTGGTGGGTGAAGCCTTGACTCCTGGCACCAACTCCGGTGCTGGTGAGCGAGGTGGCGCCGTTGCCACTGTGTCCACCTTCTGACACTGTCCCCGGTGCCAGGATAGGTAGAGTGTCTGGGGTTGCCTCTCTTGGGATATCCATCATCTCCTCCTTGGAATCAAAGGATTACCAGGATGATCCGGACTGGCAGCCCAGTTCTCCGGAGCTAGGGATGCTCCTCGGACTCAGGAGGAAGTCCCCTTCTTTGTCTGTTTCTCAGGATGACACCATTTACGGCACTGCTCCTCTCTCTGTCAGTGATGGTGCCACTTTCAGCGCCGCCTCTGAGGACGGCACTGCTTTTGAGTTCAGTGCCATGTCCGGCGCCACTTCCGATGTTGGTGCCGCCTCTGGTGGTGTCGCTGTGGTCAGTGCCATGGCTGATAGCAGTGTCACAGCTGATGGCAGTGCCACTTCAGGTGATGGCACCACCTCCAGTCATTGCTGATACCATCTTCGGTGCCATGTCCGCTGTCGGTGCCGACCTGGAGTCTAAGAGGGAGTTGGAAGCCGACCCGGTTGCCATTTTTTCTCTTACCCCTTCCCTTAGAGCAGTGGCAAAGGTAGGGCCTCTCCTGAGGGGCAGATGCCGGTCCTCTGGGTCAGATGGGGGGGCCCGTCTTGCATCCTGTTCTGTCCTGGTGGCCTTGGCCACCCTGAGACGGAGTTGGAGCACTGATTCGGGCTCCCCCCTTTGGCTAGGGGCCGGAGCCCTGCTGTGGGTGGGGACGGGAGCTGCCCTTCTGGGCCTGTACGGCTCCGATCTCCTCACCAGGGTTCCCCCCCACTTGGGCACCACCCGGTTGGCTTGGAGAGGGTTGAGCAACAGTTAGTGGCTGGATAGCGCAGCCCCCTCCCTCAGGAAGGGTCCCCTGCTTGCTCCCAGAGCCCTGGCAGAGGGGAATTGGTCTCCTAGGACCATTCTGCTCTCCCTCCTTCCTCTCTGCCTCCATCTCCCTTTCTCCCAGGTCTTTCTGGTCCCTTAGGGCCCCTCACCTGGGAACAGTATAGGGCAATGGTGAGTGCATTCCCCATTTATTTTAGGGCCATAGACGAGATGATTTTTCCACCTCCTACCTTTGTACTGTCACACCCTGTACAAAGTCCTTCCACACCATTGGCTTCCTCCTCTGAGGAAGAGGACTCTCCCTCTCACCTCTCCTCAGGTGCTGACTTCATGGATTATCAGAAGTTCCTCAAGATGATATTAGAGGAGCTCCATCTTCCCCCATCGCTAGACCACAATTCTGCGCATGTGACATTGTCCTTCCTCAGGAGTACAGTCAAGAATCCATTGTGATCCCTCAGTGGCCCCGTCCTTTCATGGAGGAGTCGCAGAGCCTGGCAACTTACCAGTTCTTCTTCTCCAGCCACTCAGGACTGCCAGCACAGGTATTGCTTTCCCCCGGGTCTCCAGAAGCTATGCCCCATCCGTGTCTGGACTGGAGTGGCTGGATACCTCTTCAGGGTGTCTACACCTTTCAAGAGACCGCCCTCCAGAAGCTGATTCCATGGAGTTTGATCACTGAGGCAGAAGGGTCTTTGCTTCAGTGTGGCTCTTGCTCTCTATCTCTGCATATTAGGCACACATGGTAGCCTATGAAAGGTGCTTGTGGGCTACGCTGGGTCAGATCCTGGTAGCCATGCCTGATAGTGAGGGAGCCAGGTGGGCCATAGACATTTCTACCCATGGCTTGGAGCTAGCGAGACATCAAGCAAGGGCTTCCTGCAAAGCCCAACGCAGTAGCCTCCAGCCTTTCAGGAACAGCAGTCTGTATTCAGTGGACAGCATGGCTACGCTTATCCCGGCTGTCACCCATGGCCCAGCATAGGGTGATTGCCTCACCCTTCCGGGGGGGCCCAATTCTTCTCCCGCAGGTCCAGTTGAGAGCTGTTGAGGCACCCACCTTCCCCTGCATGTCAAGAGCTGCAACCTGACCCTGATCAGTAGTGGGTCTGGCCAGACTCATGATGGGCCCCCTCCTTTTGTGATTCCCCCACTAGAGGCTAAGGGAAAGTTTAGCCCTCAGGGAGGTGCCAGCACTACAGACATGGTGCTTGGTTCTCACCCACCAGTGATGAATGATGAAGATTGATACAGGTAAGTTATAAAAATAACATACTTACCATAATTCTTACTCTTCCTGTATATCTTCTCCATTCATCACTGCTTCCCACCTACCATCCCCTCTTGGGCCTCAGCTTCCTGGGCAGTGCCTTCTCCCTACTTGCCTTTCCTTAATTGAGGCCAGTTGTGGGCACAGTCCGCTGGCACCTCGGATCAACTGATCCTTCTGTGGCAGCAGGGACCCACCTCTGGGGAGGGCAAGCAGGAGCTGTTGCCGTCTTTGACCAGAGTTACCTTGGAGTTCAGTATGACCTGGTGGGGTATTCCCTGAGGCAGCATTCTCTACTAGAAGTTCTGATTTTAGGTCCCGCCCCCTTTCTTGTGTGGGTCCTTCTTTTGCCTCCTTTGGGTCCTATCCTTGGTCGATGGAGCTCAGGGATCCTATCTTCTTCTTCTTCTTCACCCTCCTTTCTCTTTCAGGCCATGTGTTGTTTCTGTATGCTCCTGTGAGCAGCCAGTGGCTGGCCATGGGAAAAGGTCCTTCTGGTCTCTTACCTTTTGGTGGCATGAACCGTATCTTCCTCTACCTGAGGCTAGATCTAGGTGCAAACAGCTCTCCATGAGCTCTCTAGAAGGGCTAATTGAGCAGGTGACCTCTTCCCATGGGAAGAAGGGACCTTGACACAGGGTGGGTTATTTTTATCATCACCCCGTTGTAGCAGGTCAGGGAAGGAGAGAGAGAGAGAGAGAGACATAGGAAGAGAGAGGGAGGGAATTGATTGGACACCTCTTTAGGGGTTTGAGAGATCTGACTTTTCTACGCTAGAGGGCATCTTTTTTTGTTCCTCCCTTGTAGGCTCTTGTGTCCAATCCTTGGACGCTCTTTAAGGTTCATAAAAAGAAGAGAGCATTCGAGTCGATCTCCTTCCCTTAAGTGCCAAGCAGTGGAAGAATCCCTGTAGTGTTAGCCATTGAGGTCTTTCTTCCTTCTCTGTTTTGTCTCTCTTATGTTTAGGTTATGCTGTCTCTTATCTTCCATCTTTTTTACTCTCCCTCCCACCTCCTTATTTTCTTACTGTCTCTTTCTCTTTCTTTTCTTACCTTTCTCTCCCTACCCATCCTCTCACCCCTTCTGACCTGCTCAGTGGTTGGTGTCCCCCTCCCACAAAACTTAGGGTCTTTCCTCTTCCTCTGGTTGGCTTATACTTCCTTTAAGTTTACCTCCTTTACTTTTTCAAACAACATGAAGTCTTGCTATATTCTGACACATGCAGTGAGTCCCAACCTTCGAACTGCTCCGGAGGTGAAAGAGTTAACTTTCCATGCCAGGCATGGAACGCTGAGCTCGAGCTCAGTTGAAATTCTGTCTGTTGTTCTTCAAACTCAAACCGTCAGATTCTTTACTCCGCCTCTCACTGAACAGTCGCTCGGAGATTTCTCCTTCTGCTCGGTTCATTTGTTGGTTAAAGTATTATTTTTCCTCGGTTTCTGGCAATTTAAACCCAAACCGTCGGTTCAGGCTCTGTCTGTGGTATTTGTGAGTACTAGATAGGTTTTACATTAATTCTCTTCTTGTGGAACTTGTAAATGGTTTTATCGGTTCGGTTTGAACCGATCAGGTTATTTAAAACATCTTAATCTGTGATTCAGAGTGTGGTTACAGTACTTATCGGTTCTAAAAAACAGATTTTATTACGGTTTTCCACGACCCGTGACACGGTTGGGAACCGATAAGAGGGTCTTACCTGGCAGTTGCCATAAACAGGTAAGTTTAGTTAGGACTGGCACTATGTCTAGAAACCCAAAGAAAACCGGGCCCACTGGGTTTCAGCACTGCTTGTGTGTGTGTGTGTGGGAAGTCTTTGCCAAGGCTGACCCCCACACCACCTGTGTTATTGTCTGGGTTTGACCACCTCAATGCAGACTGCCAGATTTGTAAAATTTTCCTGCAGCTACCCTGGAAAAGAGTTGGTAGGCTCAGGGAAAGGGAGGCCAAAAGTCCGCTGAACCAGATGGCCAGCCCAGTTCGGTTCCAACCGAACCAGAGGGTGCACTCTGACCAGAGCGAGACTTCTTGAGCAAGGAAATCCGACTCTGAGGAGTCGGTTCCAGCAAAAGGACTAGAAAATCAGCTAGGTGTGGAGCCAAAACTTTCCTCTCCAACCGCTGAAGAAATAATAAGCGATTAAATTGTCAGTTGCTTTCCCGGTTCCGACCGAACTGGCACCATCAGAGTAAGCGCCGGTTCGGCCGGTTCCACCGGTTCAAGTATGATTTAGAGGAATATTATGAACCAGTGGAGGGAAGAGGAGTATGAGAGTGAATGTGGATTGAAAGTCTGGATGTGCCCATTGATCCGGACATCTCCCCAGACAGACCTTCAGAGTGTCTCCTCCCTAGGCTTTCTGAATCCCTTCTCATTTATGTTTTATAAAAAGTGGCTGAAACCCTCCAGCTCCTATGGAGGAAGCTGTGGATGATCAAGAGGAGCCTGACTATGTGGAAATGATGGATATCCGAGAATCTAGGAGGCTGTCTATTCCCTTGCATAAATCTTTAGGGAAACAGACATTTAAAATTCTAAAAACTCCTCACACTATACCGCCTGTGGATAAGAGAATGGACAAGAGTTACACATTGTCAGGCTCTGATACGGAGTGCCTTACACAACAATGCAGCCATGTTGGGGTATTGCAGGCTGCAGCCTGTGACAAGGCAAATATCTCCCCCCCCTCCCGGACAAGGACTCCAGGAGGATTGATGCCATGGCAAAAAAACAGTACATGGCAGCATCCTTGGGACTCAGACAGGCAAATTATATGGCTTATGTTGCTAGATATCAGAAATCCAGATGGGATACTGTTATGGCTCTAGCAAAACAGGTCCCTGGCCAGCTTGCCAAGGAGCTGGAGCAGGTGGCTGCTGATGGTATTGAGGCATCCAAGGTGCAATTCCATGCTGCAGTGGACTCAAATGATGTGTCATCAAGAGTCATGGCTACATCTGTGGCACTTCACAGAATGGCTTGGCTCAGATGTACTAGCCTGTCTGGGATACCCAGACTAAGGCCATGGATTTTCCAGTTGTGGGTAATTCCCTGTTTGGGGAGCAGACAGAGAATTACATGAAGAAAATGGATGAGTATAGGACCACCTATAGGAGTGCACAAGCCAAGGAAAGGCAGGCCACTCCTCAAAGGCAGCTTCCAGGGGCAGGGGCAGACCTTTCCATAGGTCTTTTTACCAAGCCCAGGCCTCCTCTTCTGCTTATGCCCAGAGGGGGTTCTTTAGAGGGAGAGGCAGATGGGGTACAAGCAGGCCTGCTTCCACCCCTCAGCCCAAAGCCCCTGCCAAGCAGGCACCCTGATGGGGTTGCCAGGGCCGATTCTCAGCTACCTGTAGGGGGCAGGCTGGCTTACTTTGTCCAGGACTGGGAGTTTCTGACATCAGACAAGTGGGTCCTGGAAGTAGTAAGCCAGGGACTGGTTCTCAGCTTCAAAAAGTTTCCAAAGATGAGAACCAGATCCTTTCCACCTGCAAATCCACCAGAGGCACTTGCCCTAGAGGCAGAGATCTCTTCCCTCCTGGCTCTCAGAGCTGTGGAAAGAGTTCCACCCCTACACCAGGGCAAAGGGTTGTACTCCAGGTACTTCCTTACCCCAAAAAAGACAGGAGAATGGCGGCCCATCCTGGATCTCAGATACTTAAACAAGCACCTTTTAAAACCAAAATTCAAAATGGTGACTCTGGGAATTATTCTACCCTCTCTAAGGCCAGGGGACTGGCTAGCGTTCCTGGACCTCAAGGATGCCTACTTCCATATTCTTATCAGAAGCTCCCATCGAAAGTACCTCAGGTTCAAGCTGCTCTCAGGCCATTGCCAGTTCAAGCAATGCCCTTTGACCTCACCTCTGCTCCAAGGGTATTCACAAAATGCCTGGCAGTAGCAGTTGCTTCTCTAAGAGGGCAAAAAATTGCCATCTTCCCTTACCTGGACGACTGGCTCATAGTAGGTCAGTCCCCAGACCAAGTCAAGTTTCACCTACAGATAATTCAGCAACTGCTCACATCTCTAGGTTTCCTTCTGAATCTTTCAAAGTCAGTTCTAGAGCCTATCCAGCTCCTCACCTTCATAGGCGCAGAGCTGAACACAGAGAAAGCCAGAGCCTCCCTTCTTTTGGACAGAGCAAGGACCCTGGTCTCTCTGGCCTCCTCATTCACCCTGCAGGTGTCTCGACCAGCAAGGCATTTTCTTCAGCTCCTGAGGGCACATGGCTGCTTCTACAGCAGTAGTGCAGGGAGCAAGATTTCAGATGAGGGACATTCAGTTCCATTTGAGAGCCTTTTGGTCTCAAAGGAAATACCCTCTAACCAAATTGATCCCAGTGACTCGAACCCTGATCCAGACCCTACAGTGGTGGCAGGATCAGAGCAATCTGAGACAGGGGTTCCTTTTGTCACTCAGTCTCACTCCTTAATCCTTACTACAGATGCATCCCTCTTGGGGTGGGGAGCTCACATGGGCGACCTCACTGCAGGGGTTGTGGTCCCCTCAGGAATCTCTGCTCCACATCAATCTGTTGGAACTCAGAGCAGTTTTCTAGCACTTCAAGTTTTCCAAATCTGTTCAGAACAAAGTTGTACAGGTCAGAACAGACAACACCACCACAATGTGGTACATCAACAAGCAAGGGGGCACTCGGTCTACGGCCTTGTGCACCGAAGCAATTAAGTTGTGGTCTCTGGCTTATTCCCTGAACACCTCCCTTACGGCAGTTCACCTCCCAGGCAAGGACAATGTCCTGGCAGATGCTCTCAGCAGGATTTCCCAGGGCCATCACGAATGGTCACTGGACCCCCTGGTCTTGGAGGTGATATTTGCCAGATAGGGCACCCCTCAGATAGATCTTTTTGCAGCCCCAGACAATCACCAACTTCCCCTTTTTTGCTGCAGGCCCCCAGTGTTGGGCTCAGTCCCTCTGGATGCCTTAGTTCTCAGTTGGGAAGGGAAGTTTCTCTATGCTTCCCCCTTCCCTCTCCTGTTCAAAGTGCTAGTCAAAATCAGATCTCAACCCTGCAAGATTATCCTGATTGCTCCAGATTGGGCCAGACAACCCTGGTATCCACTCCTACTGTCCTTAACAGTCCGTCTTCCCCTGTGTCTTCCCAGGAATCACAACCTGTTAACCTGTGCTCAGGGGAGGGTTTGGTACCCGAACCTCAAATCTCTCAATCTCAAGGCCTGGCTCTTGAAGAGTTAGAGTTTGCTGATTTACACCTCTCCGAAGGTGTAATGGATATCCTGAAGGCTTCTAGAAAACCTTCCACCAGGGCTACTTATAATTCCAAATGGAAAAGGTTTTCCATATGGTGCTCTGGAAAGCATATTTCCCCAGAATCTGCTGATTTACCCACAGTCCTGGATTATATGGTCCACTTAAATACCTTGGGGCTGAGACAAGCTACCCTAAAAGTGTGTCTGGCAGTTGTGTCTGCTTTTATTTCAGCAGGTAAGCCCTCTTCTCTTTCAGCTCACACTGTATTCTCCAAGTTTTTCAAGGGATTGCTTCACACCAACCCTCCATTCAGGGACCCTGCCCCCGCCTGGGATCTTAATGTTTGCATTGCTCAGTGTATGCAACCCCCCTTTGAGCCTTTGTCTTCAGCAGAGCTTAAGTACTTGACTTGGAAGACTGTGTTTCTGGTAGCCATCACTTCTGCCAGACGCATAAGTGAATTACAAGCTTTGTCAGTGGAGCCTGATTTTATCTCCTTTCATAGAGATAAGGTGGTCCTCAGGGCTAACAGGAAGTTCTTGCCTAAGGTGGTTTCAGATTTCCACCTTAATCAATCTATGTCTCTTCCTGTGTACTTCACTGACCATTCCTTCTCTGGAGAGGAGGCTGCACAGCTTAGATGTGAAAGAGCCCTTAGTTACTGCATAGGCGTACCAAGGGTCTGGGTTTGACTCCCTCCAACTGTTCCTCACTTATGGTGAGGTTGGTAAAGGGAAACCTGCCACTAAAAGATCCATTGCCAGGTGGATTGTCTTTTGTATCCAATTTTGCTATGAAAAACTGGGTAAGGTTCCTCCCTCAGGCCTGAGGGCTCACTCTACCAGAGGTACAGCTGCTTCCCTGGCTGCTGCCAGGGACATCCCTATTCTAGAGATATGTCAAGCAGCTACCTGGAAAACAGTTCACACTTTTACCAAGCATTACTCCCTGGACATCCAGGCTAGGAGTGATGCTCGGTTTGGCACAGCTGTGCTTCAGAGCCTATTTCCTAAGTAGGTTCTGTCCCTCCTCCATGGAGGTACTGCTGTGTAGTCTGCATATGTCAGAATATAGCAAGACTTCATGTTGTTTGAAGAAACATTACTCACCTTAGTAATGTTGTTTCTTCTAATGGAGTCTTGCTATATTCTGACCTCCTGCCTGCCCCTCTCAGAACCTCTGTTTTTGGGATGTGGGTGGGCAGTGAAGTGTTGGCATTTAGTAGGTGCCCACCTTGTTGTTTTCACCCATCCTTTCTTGGGGTGACTTGGTGTTGTGTTTTCATTTTTTGGGTCTCCTGACTTGAGTCTTTGTTTTGGGACCAAAAAATGTGATCTTATGTTTAGTAGCCAGTTGGCTAGTGTAGGTTTACAGCTTCCACACAGGACCTCAGTGAGTTTAGCTTGTAAAGATCTGACGGTTTGAGTTTGAAGAACAACAGACAGAGTTTCAACCAAGCTCGAGCTCAGTGTTCCATGCCTGGCATGGAAAGTTAACTCTTTCACCTCCGGAGCAGTTCAAAGGTTGGGACTCACTGCATATGTCAGAATATAGCAAGATTCCATTAGAAGAAACAACGTTACTAAGGTGAGTAATTTTTTCTTCTGTCCCTTCTGCTCCTTTGCACCACCCTCCACCCTTTTTTCCTTTATCTCTATTTTCCTCCCCAGTGAGCAGAACTGAGGTGGTGGAAGGGCTGGCATCTATTACTGGCTAACCTGCAAGCACCACGTAGTACGTCAGCCTCGGGGGTGGTGCTGTCTCCAACATTGGCCCCTCCTCCAGAGAGGAAGAAAGCTTTTAGCTTAAAAGCTTCCCGCGGGGTCCTATCACCTCTGGCTGGTACCCACCAGTGATAAATGGTGAAGATATACAGGAAGATCAAGAATTGTGGTAGGTTTGTCATTTTCATTTCTGGAGATGAGGGCAGTCCTGTACGCCCTCCGGGCCAGGAGGATGTGGTCAGTCACAAGGTTTTCTTTAGAGAAACAACAAAGGAGTGATATTAACAAGCAAGGGGAGGCACACTCCTACCCTCTTTGCAGGGAGGCCATGAGGGTCTTGGAGTGGTGCCTTGATCGTGAGGTCATAATTCAGGCAGTATACCTGCCAGGAACATCAGAATGATCTGGTAGACCAACTCAGCAGGACAGAGGCGGCTCCTCATGAGTAGTCTTTAGCACCAGATAATGTGCAGTCACTCTTTGCTGAGTGGGGTACTCCAGACCTAGACCTTTTTGCATCCCCACTCAATGCAAAACTGCCTCTCTACTCCAAAAATCAGAAACCTGTTTTTTTTTTTGTCAGGATGCATTCAGGCTGCGGGGGACAAATCACTTTCTGTATGCATTTCCTCCTCTTCCATTAATTCAGAGGGTGCTATTCAGACTGGAGGCCCATGGGGGCAATATGATTCACATTGCACCATACTGGCCTCATCAAATTTGATCTCCCTTGATCAAAAAGCTGACAGTACATCTTCCACGGCAACTACCGCTGTGAACAGACCTTCTGACACAGGGGTCCCTGGTCCCATCCCAACATGTGCTCCCTTCATCTCCATGCATGACTCGTGAAGATAAGAAGTGGGCAGGTTTAATGTCTCTCAAAGTCCCAGAAATCCTCTTGGCTTACTCGTAAGCCTTCCACTAGGAAAATTTTCACAGCAAAGTGGGCAACTTCTCAGAAAGGTGTGCTAAGATTCCCTTAGACCCATTCTGATGTCCCCTGACAAGATATTGGAATACTTGCTGGATCTTTCAGATGGGGACTTCACTTCTCATGGTAAAGGTACATCTCTGTGCTGTCTTGGCCTAGCAGGAGCCAGTCCAGAATAGGACCATGACAAAACTGCCCGTTCAAGAGACTCTTCAGGACATTTTGCACATAAGGCTTCTGGTCAAGAAGCTGGTTGCTCCCTGGATATTAATCTCATGCTGGATATGCTCACTTGTAAACCTTCTGAGCCTCTAGCCATATGCAATTAAAATTTCTGACCTGAAAATTGCCATTCTAGTGGCCATCACTTCTGTCCATAGGGTCTCAGATGCATGATTTGGTCACAGACCTCTGTATACTGTCTTTCATAAAGACAAGGTGGTTCTCTGTGTGCACTTGAAGTTCCTGCCCAAAGTGGTTTCAGAGTTCCACCTCAACCAGCTCTTGGTACTACCCACCTATTTCTCTAACTTCCAGAATGAAGTAGAACACACCCTTCACTATTTGGATGTTAAAAGAGCCCTTTGGTTCTATATCGATACAACAAAGGACAGCCATAAATCCAAGTAGCTGTTTGTGTCTTTCAGCACTGCCAGACTCAGTCAGCCAGTCTCCATCAAGTATATTTCTGTTTGGATAGTGTCATGCCTGCATCACTGTTACTCTGTGGTGCAGGTTAAGTTAAACCATAGTCTTAGCGCATTCTACCAGATTTGTTTCTGCATCCTTGGTGGAGATCTGCTCTGTTCTCATTGATGACATTTGCAAAGTGGCTACTTGGAGCTCTGTGCATACTTTCATTAAGCACTGCACTTTAGGTGTTCATGACACACAGCATGCTTCTTTTGGCAGGACGATCCTTAATGAACTTCTGTCCTGAGTGAGCTCCTACCACCGTGCTCTGGGGGATTTGGTTTTTGCTTGGTACTCTGACCCAGCAGTGTGAATGAATGGTGAAGAACTAAGTCCAGGAAGATATGGAAATTACGTACTCACTGTAAGTATTGATCTTCTTGGACAAGTCTTCACCATTTATTCATACACCCCATCCACCACCCCCCAAACTCACTGAATCTGTTCCTGGTTGTGACAGGGTGGAATAGGACCCTGTCCCAGTTGTTATGGAGAAAGTGTTTAAATGCAAGGCTCTGTTCTGTTCTATTCCTTTCCTGTCTCTTTTCTGTCTGGTTGCACAACCAAATTTTCTTGTGAGACCTAGGATTTGATCACCCCGACAGTCTCGCAATTCTCTGCCTCTCACTGCCTCTCAGTTTCCCTTGCTGTTTGTCTTTTCCTTCCTTGCGTATCTGCTGGTGTAAAAATATATGCAGATCATTATGTGGAAATGTAACTGATATTGGGATCCCTTTGTTTAGAAAATATATAGTGTTAATTTTTGAAATGTATATAAGTATAGTTTGAGATGATTGCAAAAAGCTATTGTAAACTCACGAAGTTACCTGAGTGCAAGTTTTAAACCTTTTGCAAAACAACTGTGGAAAAGGGGGCCTCAGCTCAGGCACACTGTGTTTCTGCCTTGCACATGCCTGATACTTACAAGAACAGGATGCTTATTAAGGATGGGGGTTGGAAGGGCTTGTAAAAGAGCTGAGTTGCAACTGCTTGAAAGAGAGAAAACGGACTCAAAGATTGAAGAAAAACTCAGATTGATCTTCTGTTTATTTGGCCTTTGTAAACAGTTGTACTGAACAATTTTTTTTTATGTTACTACTAGTGTAAATAAATATTTTTGGTGAATTCTACAGCTGCTCATGTTTTTTTTCTATGCTTCCTGACCTGTGCCTCAACGACAGATGGTTTTAGAAGTGGGATTTACGCCGTGCATACTCTAAGCCAGGAGTTTTGTGCATGGGTACTGGACCTAGTGCCAGGGAAGCACAGAGAAAGGTATGGATTTTGCAGCAGCAAGTCCATGAGTGGTTACCAGGAGAATGGCAGCCAAACTAGCAGAGACAGATGTCCAAGCTGAGACTGTACAGCCAGCACAAGTTATGAAAAAAAGAACAGGCAGTGACAGAACCTGAAAACCTGATGGACTTTTTCAAATGGTGGGCTATACAACAAAAAGAGACTTAGAAGCAGAGAGAAAAAGAGATTCAATGTTTAGAAGCGCAGAGAAGAGAAGAGATGCAGCGACAGGAGCAGCAGATGAGAGAAGAGATGCAGCGACAGGAGCAGTGATGGTCGGATGCCTTGCAAGTTATCAGAGGCAGAGGACCTGGCACTACAGCCTTTTAAATTAATGGTGATACACAAATCTGGTAAAGAGAATAGCAATGCTGATTTTCTGTCAAGATATGTATCAGGAATTGACGGTTTGGAAGGTTAAAAAAAACAAATGTATGGGTTTGAACTTTACTATTTGCTATACTGTTATAGAAAAATTTGGATAATGCACATGTGCTTAATCTCTGAAAATTAGCAGTAAATGTTCATAGAGAATTAACAGAAAGTTTTGGAAACCTGTTTGATAAAACAGGTTCCCTCTTAAGAAGGGGGTGTATGTGACAGGGTGGAATAGGACCCTGTCCCAATCGTTATGGAGAAAGTGTTTAAATGCAAGGATCTGTTCTGTTTTATTCCGTTCCTGTCTCTTTCCTGTCTGGGTGCACAACCAAATTTTCCCGTGAGAACTAGGATTTGATCACCCGACAGGCTCGCAGTTCTCTGCCTTTCACTGTCTCTCAGTTTCCCTTGCTGTTTATCTTTTCCTCCCTTGCATATCTGCTGGTATAAAAATATATGCATTATGTGGAAATGTAACTGATATTGGGATCCCTTTGTTTAGAAAATATATAGTGTTAATTTTTGAAATGTTTATTACTATAGTTTGAGATTATTGCAAAAAGCTATTGTAAACTAAAGAGGTTACCAGAGTGCAACTTTTAAACCTTTTGCAGAAGAGCTGTGGAAAAGAGGGGCTCAGCTCAGGCACACTGTGTTCCTACCTTGCACATGCCTGATACTTACAAGATCAGGATGCTTGTTAATAATGGGGTTGGAAGGACTTATAAGAGTGCTGAGCTGGAACTGCTTGAGAGAAAAAAGGGACACAGAGATTGAAGAAAAACTCAGATTGATCTTTTGTTTATTTGGTCTTTGTAAATAGGTATACTGAACAAGTTTATTTTTTTAATGTTACTGCTAGTGTAAATAAATATTTTTGTTGAATTCTACAACTGCTCCTGGTTTTCTTGTGCTTACTGACCTGTGCCTTGATGACACTGATCTTCACACCTTTGTTTCTGTTTGCCTGTGAATACACTGTTTTTGGTTGACCCTTCTTACATGAGTCAAAATGGCTGTCTTACACCCTTGTGAGGAAAGATGTTATCTAGTTAGCATATGCTGCACCTCCTCAGTAAAAAAGGTACAGAGGCGGTTCGCGGGTTGATTCCGAGATAGCCTGTATGGTGCAAGCCAGTCTCGTAGCACTACGCACACGCGGCCCTGTCTCGGTGCGGGCCCTCCTGAAGATTTTTGGCCCTTTCAGGGTCCCAGCGCCTCCAGCCTGTAACTAGCAGTATGAATAAATGGAGAAGACTTGTCCAAGAAGATCAAGAATTTCGGTGAGTATGTAATTTCCATGTTCTGGCTGAAGATCAGGTCCTCAGCAAAGGGTGCATTATATCAACTCATTTTAACATGGGTGAGGCTTGTGGTCCGATGATGTGGCCACTCCTCTCTTGGATGTCGCACTAGAATAGGCTGACCAACCCAACAAATGAAAAGGCAACAGTCTAAGGGGTAGGGCATGCTCATATGGCACCTGGGAATAACTCAGAGGGTGTACCTCATTTGCAGATGCTACGGTATAAGTGCAGGTCTGTTTGCATGCCCTGTGTGCATTTGTCCTGAGTGGCTGACTAGGCAGCATAGTGTTACAAGGTAAGGTGGAGCTCCCCATGGCTCTGCATATACTTTACCAATACCAGAGTACACTTACCACATTACAAATAAAATGAATCTTATAGGCAAGACAGTAGCATAAATTAGTCCAGGAAGCTGTGATTTGGCCTCCTGGCCCATTTCAGATCTATCATATATACAGTGAAAGAAGCTGTAAATAACATTTCCCAGAGCCTAGGTCGGCATGTTATAACATAGTACAGGAGCCTTGCACCAAACAAACTAAAGGTTCAGATCAGTCCCCCCCATTTCAAACCACACAACAAAGGGGGGAACTTCCACCTTTTGTTTCCGATCACTCCTCTCCTCCTTGAAGAGGCATCCTTTGCAAGTCGGATCTGGCTCCATTCAATCAGGATTATAGTCGTACCCCAATATACCCTCCTCTTGACCTGTCATTAAGATTAGAGGTTGTCTGCAAACAGGTGAGCTGGTTCGCTCCACTCTGGCACACCTGGATGTGCTTTAGGAACCTCTCCTTGACCAGATAGATCCATATGGACTGGGAAGTGTTCGCAGGTTGAACCTGTGGATCCCTAGTAGACCGAATATAGAATGCTTTGCACAGGAAAAAAAAAACAGCATAGACATTGTGTAATTCAGCTTCACCATAGCCAGTGGTACCACAGGTACCCTCCACCCAAGCATGATGGTTTGGCTGGGGGCATAAAACTGACATATTACATTGACTTACACAGTGTGGACAACAGGTACTTTGAGCAACAGGTCTCACAGTCGTACTGCAAGTCTTATGCATACTGCTTTTGGTCTATGATAAGCCATGGTGCCACTATGAATACCTGAAAAGGAGGCATTTTCTCTGCTTATGTAAGAGGCTCCACTGTATTCCTTCTCAATCCGTTCCTGGAACAGGTAATAGGAAAGCATCATCAACCTCTAGACTGGAGGTTGGCCCATATCGTGCCACTTCACAAGAGTGGACCTCGGGATGATCTGGGAGCTACAGACCAGTCAGCCTGACATCCATAGTAGGAAAATGTTGGAGGCCACCTGAAAGAACGGATGGTGGAGTTCCTGGAGGTAAATGGTTTGCAGGATGAAACCAACATAGGTTTGTCCAAGGAAAATCATGTCAAACTAATCTGGTCGAATTTTTTCAACTGGGTGACAAAGTCCCTGGATGGAGCAATGCCCGTTGATTTCCTGTCCCTGGACTTCAGCAAGGCTTTCGATTCAGTCCTGCACAGAAGGCTAATTTGGAAATTGAGGGAACTGAGGGTGGGAGATAAGTTGGTGGGTTGGGTTGGGTAACAAATTGGTTTAGGAATAGACAGCAGATGGTGGTGGTTAGGGGTGAAGTCTTGACACCCAGAGGGTCATCAATGGGGTCCCACAAGGTTCAGTTTTGCACCCTGTCCTTTTAATGTGTTTATTGCAGACATCGGGAGGAGTTGATAGTAAAATTAGTTTGTTCGCTGATGATACTAAATTGGGGTAGTGGTAGATAGCGAGGAGGGCACTAGTGAGGAGGAAGGAGGCACTACAGGATGACATGGAGAGTTGGAAAACTTGGCCGCACGTTGCAGTTGGGGTTTACGCACACAAATGGAGCATTCTGCACCTAGGGGTTAAGAACCCTGGGTATACCTACCACTTGAGGGGTACAGCTAACTGTAGTGATTATAGTGAAGGATCTGGGGTGATGATTGATGCTACAGGGAACCACTTGGGCAGTGCAGGAAAGCAGTGGCAAAAGCAAACAAAATGCTTGGCTGTATAGCCAGGGGATATAGCGTCCAGGAGAAGGAGGTTATACTTTCCTACACACCTCACTTGTGAGGCCGCATCTGGAATACTGCAAGCAGTTCTGGTGCCCCACCTAAAAAAGGACATTACACTATTGGAGAGAGTCCAGCGCAGGGCGACGAGGATGATTAGTTGTCTGGAGGGTTTGTCATATGAAGATAGACTTAAGGAGCTGAACATGTACTCTCTGGAGGACAGAAGGGAAAGGAATGATATGATAAGAGACCTTCAAATACCTGAAGGGGTTCAACAGAGGGAACAAGGGTCTATTCAAGTTGAGGGAGGGGTCTATGAGAGGCCATAGTCTAAAGTTAGCAGGGGGGGCGGTACAGAGGGGAGGCAAGGAGGCATTATTTCACGGAGAGGGTGGTTGCACCCTGGAATGCACTGCTTGATGATGTGGTGAAATTGGGAACTGTGGGAGGTTTTAAAAAGGGATGGGATAGGTACAGGGGCATGGTATGGGGTGAGGGTACGGTGATCACCAGAGGGTACAGGGAGGGGAAGTAGGTGGGAGAGGGGAAATAATGGAAGGAGGTAGAGCAGCTACTGTACACTACCAGAGAGCTGGGTCGGGCAGACAAGATAGACCATTAGGCCTAATCTGCTGGAAACTATGTATGTATGTATGTATATGTATAATTATAATTACTGGTGACCATAACTATCAACCGGATTACTATTTTGTTAAAAATGCATATCAACCGGATTTTGGGTTATTCAAACCCCAGGAAATCTTACTATATTCTGAGAAATGCAGTATGGGCTCCCAGTAGGACTGCCCCAGAGCTGAAAGGGTTAATAGAACCTATGCTAATAGTGGAATGTTAGGCTCAAGCTCGGTTTTCAAATCACTGCCCCTGGTTGCACTTCTTGCAACCGTCAGATCCTTTATTCCGCTTGCCTCAGTAAGACGTCTCCGGAGAGTCTCCTTCATTTTCATTGAAGAAATTTTATTTCTCATTTTTTTCTAAAGTCTGTTGTTTATTTTCGGTTTCTGAAACACTGTCCTTGGTTCACAGGCAGAATTAGTCTAAATTTAGTGACTATTTGGTGAGTTTCTTCGGTTTCTACCCAGTTTCTACAGCCGGGAAGGAACCAATATTGTTTTTATTTTTATAGTTTAATTTTTAGTTCTATTGCAGTCCGGTTCAGCGGTTTTAACAAAAAAAGTGTTTTTACCGGGGTAACTCTCTGTCTTTTGGCTTATCATGTGTTCAGTGTCACAGACCAAGAAATGAACGGGCCCACAGGTTTCTAACATTGTACAGAGTGTGGGGAACAGTTCAGTAAGGCAGATCCTCATTTAATTTGTGTTTTTTATTTGGGGTTTGACTACCTCCAAGAGGACTGTAATATCTGCAAAAACTTCCCTCAGTCGATGCTTGATAGGCGACTTAAGTGACTGCAAGAGAAGATGTCCAATAAGGCTGCTGAACCGGCTAACGACAAACCGGCCATGGGCCAAGTTGAACCGGAGAACCAGCCCTCTGACCAGAGTGACAGTTCTTCTACCAAAAAGTGCCCCACAGATCCTGCCGCTAACCTAGCAACCAGGGAAAAAGAAAAAGAAAGAAAAGCATAACAGCCTAACCGCAATCGAAAGGGGTAGCGGTTCTGACCGCGGAGGAGATAGCAAACTCTATCCGGATAATTCAGGCTTGCAACCAGCACCCAGTTCCAGTTGGGAATTCCCTTCAGCTAATCCTACACCAGTTCCTGGATAATTGGAAATTGAACAGAAATGGTTAGCTGATGAAGAGGAGGAGTGCCCATATGATGATGATGATGAGGAGGACTATGGGGAGGTAATTGAACCAGAGGTTTCCCTGAATCCTCACCATTCTGACTCCCCTGATAAAGGACATGAGGATTTTACCTCTTATTATGCCTTTATTAAACAGGTGGCTCAGTCTCTTGATCTTCTACACAGGAGTCTACTGATGAGGATGAAGAACAGGACTATAGGGAGATAATGGATGTACCTGTCTCAGAGAGACTGCTGGTACCTATCCATAAATCTCTTAAGAGGCAGGTTCATAAGATCCTTCAGACTCCTACCTCTGTGCCACCAGTGGATAAAAAGGTGGACCAAAAATATTGGGTTGCCAAAGCTGGGTCAGACTTCCTGTTCAGATACCCTAGCCATGAGGGGTGGTACAGGCTGCCGTCTGTGACAAGGCTGGCATAACCCTGGCTTCCACACTGCCTGATAAAGATTCAAGGAGGATGGGCACCATTGCAAAGAAGACATATTTGGGATCCTCTCTCCTTATCATCAGACAGGCCTCTTATATGGCATACATAGCCAGATACCAGAGGACCTTGTGGGACACGATTATGGAAATTACTAAATCTGTGCCAGCCCCTATGGCAGCTGACTTACAAGAAGCTGCAAAGAGGGTCATTGAGGCTTCTAAGGCACAATTCAGACTACCTGTAGATAATAATAATACTGCAGCCAGACAGATGGCTTCTTCTATTTCCCTCAGAAGATTTGCTTGGCTTAGCACTACCAACCTGACCCAAGACACGCAGTCCAAGGCTTTGGACTTCCCTTGTGAGTCTTCCTCTCTGTTTGGTAAACAGACAGAGGCTTACATGAAAAAAATGGATGGTTACAAAATAGCCTACAAAAATGCTGCAGCCAAGGAGAGGGCCTCCACCCCTCAGAAAAACCGAGCAAGGGGAGCTAGAGGTAGGGGTCAATATAGGCCTTATTTCCAGTCACAGGTCTACCCCCAGTATCAACAGCAGAGGGGCTATTTCAGAGGCAGGGGTAGAAGAGGTGGAACCCGAGCTAGCGCCAGTCACCAGCCAGCATGCCAGCCTAAGCAGACACCCTGAGGTATCTGTCCGGGTCACCTCCCCAGTCCAGATAGGGGGCAGATTGGCCCACTACCTCCAGGAACGGAAAATCATCACTACAGATAGATGGGTTCTGGAGGTAGTGGGCCAAGGATTTGACTCTCAGTTTCAAGCTACAACCAGGGCTGAGAGCAAAGAGTTTCAGACCATCCTCTCCTCAGAAACAAAGTTGTTAGAGGAGGAGGTACTGAATCTGCTATCCTTGAGATCGATAGAACCAGTTCCTCTGGCACAGAGAGGAAAGGGTCTTTATTCAAGGTACTTCCTCACACTGAAAAATAACGGGGAGTGGCGACCCATATTAGATCTCAGGCACTTAAACAGGCATCTACTGAAGCCAAAGTTCAAAATGGTAACCCTGAGCACTATACTTCCAACCCTAAGACAAGGGGGTTGGTTGGCATCATTGGACTTAAAGGATGCTTACTTCCATTTACCCATAAGACAGTCCCACAGAAAATTCCTGCCATTCAGACTGCCATCAGGTCACTACCAGTTCAAGGCAATGCCTTTCGGACTTAATTCTGCTCCAGGGGTGTTCACAAAATGCTTGGTTGTGGTTGTGGCACATCTCAGAAGGCAAGGGGTAGTAGTGTTTCCTTACCTGGATGACTGGCTAGTCATAGGGCAGTCTCCACATCAGGTGAAGCAGTTTCTGGCACTGACACAGGAGCTCCTCCAGTCTTTAGGGTTCCTGGTCAGTCTAAAAAAGTCAGTACTACAACCAGTGCTGCTCCTGGAATTCACAGGAGTCAAGCTGGACTCAGTGAGAGGAAAGATTTTCTCCCACAGTCAAGAGCACATACCCTGTTAACTGGCGGGTACTCAAGGCTTAAAGCCTTAGGCCTGCCAGACACTTTCCTGCAGCTGCCAACATGTGGCAGCTTCCAACAGCCACAGTGTTAGGAGAAGATTTGAAATGAGGGATGTCTAGTATCACCTCAGATTGTACTGGCATCAGATATCAGATCCATTGTCAAAACTGGTTCCAGTCACACAAACCCTCCTGCAAGCACTGCAATGGTGGTTGGACATAGACAACCTCAGACAGAATTCCTTTCCTTCAAGAGCTTCCCTCCCTTGTGTAAACCACAGATGCTTCCCTTCTAGGGTGGGAGCACACTGTTCACGGTACATGGCTCAAAAAATAATCACTGCTTCACATCAACCTGCTAGAGCCCAGGGCAGTCTTCCTAGCACTTCAGGCATTTGCCAACCTGTTACAAGTAAAAGTGGTGCAGATCAGGACAGACAACACGACCACAGTGTACTGCATAAACAAACAAGGCGTGCAAGGTCTACACCCCTGTGCACAGAAGCCATGAGAATGTGGGATCTCGACTATTCTCTGGGGTTGTCTTGTCAGCAGTGCACCTTCCAGGGAAAGACAATGTTTTGGCAGACGCACTGAGCAGGATAAATCAGAACAATCACGAATGGGCCCTGAATAGGCAGATGCTACAAGTGGTATTCAGGCGGTGGAGCAGTCCCGAGATAGACCTCTTCACAGCCCCAGACAATTACCAGCTTCCCAAATTCTGTTGCAGACCTCCAGTCTTGGGCTCAGTCCCAGTGGATGCACTCATTCTGGACTGGACAGGAAAGTTTCTGTATGCCGTCCCCCCATTTCCCTTGCTACTGAAGTTTCTGAAAACCTCAGATCCCAGCCTGCCACAATGATCCTCATTGCTCCAGATTGAGCCAGGCAGCCATGGTATCCCCTAGTCCTGGCATTGTCAGTATCCAGACCAATCAGCCTTCCCAGGAGGCACAACTTGTTAACATCTTCTCTGGGCAGGATTCTTTATCTGGCCTTCAGTCCCTCAGGCTCAAGGCATGGTTCTTGACCTAGAATATGCTGATTTGCACATTTCAGAAGGGGTTATGGAGGTCCTTAGGGTTTCTAGAAAGTCATCCACCAGGAGAATTTACATGTTCAAGTGGAAAAGATTTTCCATTTGGTGTCAAAAGAAAGGTTTGGATAACACTCAGGTGGGTTTGCCAGTAGTCCTGGATTACTTGGCATACCTCCATTCCCTTGGCCTTTGGCCTTCTACATTCAAGGTGCATTTGGCTGCTGTATCAGTCTATCTGTCAGCAGGTAAGACATCTTCACAGGCTTCAAACAAAGTATTTAGGAACTTCTTTAAGGGTTTGCTCCATTTGCACCCCCCACATAGGGCCTCCACCCCAGTGTGGGACCTCAACATATGTATTTCACAGCTCATGCAACCACCTTTTGAGCCTATGTTGTCAGCTGACCTCAAATATGTAACTTGGAAGGCTGTCTTCCTAGTTGCAATTACCTCAGCCAGGAGGATCAGTGAGCTCCAGGTGTTGTCCATAGATACTAATTATATTGCATTTCACAGGGACAAGGTAGTCCTTAGGACCAATAACAAGTTCCTTCCTAAGGTAGTGTCTGATTTTCATGTCAACCAGTTCATCACAATACCAGTCTGTTTCACTGATCATTCTTCTTCAGGTGAATGTAGGCTACATAGCCTGGATGTTAAAAGGGCTATCAGCTATTACCTGAACATACAAAAGACCACAGAGGGATAGGACCCATCTTTTTGACTTATAGGAAATGGAAAGGTAAACCTGCCACAAAGAGATCCATAACATGGTGGATTGTGGCATGTATTCAGTTTTGCTATAACAAGTTGGGCAGACAACCCCGGAGGGTCTTAAAATCCACTCTACTGAGAGGAACAGCTGCATCCATAGCAGTCTCTAGAGATATCCCTTTGTTGGAAATCTAAAAGCAGCTACCTGGAAGACAGTTCACACATTCACCAAGCATTACTGCCTTGATACTCGGGCTAGGAGTGATGCCAGGTTTGGCACAGCAGTTCTGCAGAGCCTGTTTCCTCACGTGAGGTCCTCTGCCCACCTCCAGTGGCACTGCTTGGTTAGTCTGCATTTATCAGAATACAGTAAGATTTCCTGGGGTTTAGAAAATATTACTTACCATAGTAATCTTGTTTCTTCTAAGGGAATCTTACTGTATTCTGAGCTCCCACCCTCCTCCCCTGCTAGGACTTACAGGGTACTGCATACTGTTTGTACAATTAAAGTTGGAAACCTGTGGGTACCTAGTAGTTTATTGGGCATCTGTGACTTGAGTCTTAGTGATGCCCTCTGTTATCTAAGAGGTGTTTTTGTCCCCTTACAGGGTTTCTACTAATTGTTAGATTGGCTTTGTTAGTGTCTTTTAGCTTCTGCATGCTTCGTAAGAATCTGATAGTTGCAGAAAGTGCAACCAGGGACAGTGATTTGAAAACCAAGCTTGAGCCTAACATTCCACTATTAGCATAGGTTCTATTAACCATTTCAACTCCGGGGCAGTCCTGTGATGAGACCATACTGCATTTGTCAGAAAACAGTAAGATTCCCTAAGAAGAAACAAGATTACTATGGTAAGTAATGTTTTCTTATGCTCCAAAGGCAATAATAACCTGAAATCTGGTTGATATGACACTTCATAATAACCCGAAATCTGGTTGGTATGACATTCCCCAAAGAAACTTTTCCATTGTTTCACAAAAGTATTTCAACTGCAGTATTTCAACTGTGTTTTATTCATGTACAGGTCAATTTATTCAAAAATAAAACTGCACTCTAGCTAAAAACATATTTTTCTTTCAAGTTGCTAGAAATACTGTTTAAATCTCCACATCAGCAATTATAAACAAACTCTAGCCAGAGCCAATAGGGCTGTGACAAGGTATCAAATGACCAAAGTTATTATCTTCCTGGACATAAGTCTCCACCACTCATTCACACTAGTGGGATTAGCGCCGGAGGCACTAAGACCCATCGAGAGCAAACTTTTTGCTGGAGGGTCGACGCGAGAGATGGCGCCTCGAGACACGGCGCCGCGAGCAGCGGCTCGAGTGGCATGACCATCTCGGCGATGACCCTCCAACCGCTTCATAGTTCCTTTTTTCCCGCCGCCGAAGTGTGTTTCAGTGACGACGCCGTCACGAAATTGGAGTCAAACTTCAAACTAGCGCATAGTTTTCAGTTTATTTTTGTAACATTATCTCGATAATAGTATCGCTAATTTTATTCTATTTTCGTTAAATTTTCTAATATTTTAAATTTAACTTACTTGAAGAAGTCTCGACCTACTGGACGGTCGACCATGAGCAGGTCAGGTGACGGTAGGGAGACTTCGTGTGAGCTGTTCAGTCAGCCGGGCTGGGTCCGGTCAGCCTCCTTCTCCTCAGCGGGGTTCCGACAGCGGTCAGTCCGGTGCCGGGGGATGGGCGGTCCCCGTCGGCATAAAATAAGCGGTCGCATTCTCGGCACCGTTCGCCTCGAGCTCTTCTTGGCCCATAGGTCAAAAAGAGAGGCATCACTCAGGTTGCCCTCTGGTATGTCTTGGTCGACGGTCGGTTATCGTAGCTAGTTGCCGTTCTCCTTCTCGGTCGCCAACTGCTGGTAACCGTCAGTCCTCGACATCGGAGCCCTCCCGCCTGTAGGTAGGGCTCCAGATGAGCAGTTTCATCAGTGGGCCGCTCTTTTGGAAGCGATGGGCTCGGAGGTTGGTTCTCCTGCCTGGCTCGGTTGCCACGGAGCCCCAGGGCTCCTCAGCGATCGGGTAGGCGGTTGGACCTTCCCTAGTCGCACGGCTCTTCTTCGGTGCTGGTGACTCGCGCTAGGTGTTCCCCACCTCACATGGCTGCGGCAGGGGCCACACCGATGCCCTTATCTCCTGTTTTTCTCTCTAGCTTTCCAGGTTCCTGGGCGTTTCCGGCACCTTCCGCGGGGTCTGTTGGCTTGGGGTGCCATTTTCGTGCCTTCGGCCTTGCGGCACCATCCGCGCCGCTGGTGCGCTGGCGCCCTTGGCGCTTTGTTGGGTCTGGCGGCGGCGCTTGAAGTGCGCGTGCCTCTTCGGGCGCCCGTGCCCCTCTGTGGTGCCGTTTTCAACCCGTTTTGCCTTCTCGGCGCCGGGGGCCCTCGGGGACTCTCCTTGTTTCTCTGCTATTTCCTCCTCTCCTAATTTTCACTCCTTTCCTGTCCAAACAGTCCTTTCTGGACCATCAGGAGATGATGTTGAGCCTGACCCAGACCTTCGGTTGGGTGATGAAGTGGAGGAAACAGGATCTTTCTTTGCTACAGAGCCTGTGGTCGAGGACCTGTCCTTTAAGTCTCTGTTGAAGAACCTGAGATCCACTCTTTCTCTCCAGACTACAGACATCGATCCTGGGAAGATATTAAGACTCCAGTACCTTCATGCTTCGGAGATCCCTACGGATTTGACTCCTCCGATCCAGCCTTCCCTCGAGACGCTGTCTCAAATGGTATGGAATAATCCTGCTCTTATTCCCTCAGTGGCTAAATCCATTGATAAGAAGTACTCAGCTCCCAAGGATCATCTCATTTTGGCATCCCAAGCCTTTGCGGATCCTATTGTAGTCCTGGCAGAGAATGATAAGGTCGTTCTTCCTCAAACTACTACAGCTCGACCTATTAACAAAGAGTCTCGTAAGATTGATACATTAGGTAAGAGAGTCTTTGCTGCCTCCACTCTAAGTATGCGTATTGCCAGTTATCAAGGCTATTTTTCTCAGTATGAGTATATCCTGTGGCACTCTTTAAAAAGAATGGTTGAAGCTCTTCCGGATTCCGACTCCAAGTCAGAGCTTCTTCTGACCGTTACTAGAGGTATTGAGTCCAATAACCAACAGGTCAAAGCCGCTATGGACGCTTTCGACACTGCTTCTCGCTCAGCAGCCGCAGGTATTTGTACTCGGCGCCATTCCTGGCTGCGTACTTCTGGCTTCACGAATGATGCTCAGCAGCAGGTAATGGCGCTGCCCTTTGATGGCTCCTTTCTTTTCGGCCCTCAGGTGGAACAAGCCTTAGAGGCCACTCAGAAGACTAGGTCGGCCATTAAGTTGGCCAGACCTCCGCCTGCCCCTCTTGGGGGCATGTGAACAGACGTCAGTTTCATAGTCGTCAGTCCTTTCGAGGCAGAGGCAGGGGGAAGCTTCCATAAAAGCCAACCTGCCCAACCTCAAAAGAAAGCGCAGCAGAAAGCGCAGGGGCCTAAAGCCCCCAGCGCCACCTTATGAATTGCTGGCCCAAGTTCCATCCACATTGCCCGAGGTGGAACTTTCTCCTCCGGTGGGAGGTCGTCTGATGTACTTCTACAACCAGTGGAAGTCCATAACTTTGGACAAATGGGTCCTTCGGATAATTCGCGAGGGTTATTCTCTCAATTTTTTGGAAACCCCCCCGAATTGTCCTCCCAGACGACAACCCAGGTTGTCGGCCTCTCAGTCAGACCTCCTCACCGCTGAGATCCAGGGCCTTCTAAGCAACAGGGCAATAGAACTGGTGCCCCCGCATCTGCGGAGCACAGGGTTCTACTCCCATTACTTCCTGGTTCCAAAGAAGTCTGGGGAAATGCGCCCCATTCTAGACCTCAGAAAGTTAAACAAATTTCTCCCCAGGGAGAAATTCAAAATGATTTCCCTAGGTACCCTGTTACCCTTGCTGCATCAGCACGACTGGCTGGCCTCCCTGGATATGCAGGACACTTACCAGCATATCCCCATCCACCCGACCCACCGCAAGTTCCTCAGGTTTGTAGCTCTGGGTCAGCATTATCAGGTCAGAGTCCTGCCTTTTGGGCTATCCTCGGCATGAGTCTTTACAAAGTTTTGTGCAGTTCTCGCAGAGCATCTCAGGAAGATCGGACTCCGAGTGTTTCCCTACCTGGACGATTGGCTTCTAGCAAGCCCTTCCAGCCAAGGGACTTTGGAAGCCGTGCAAACGACTTCTCGTCTTCTTACGTCCATGGGAATTCTGCTGAATTTGAAAAAATCACAACTGCAGCCCTCCCAGAGGCTCCTTTTCATAGGGACGCTTCTAGACACCTCTTCCGCGAAGGCTTTCCTTCCAGAGGATAGAAGACTCGACATCCTTCGGATGGCCCATTACATCGGGGAGAACCAATCGGTTACAGCTCTCTCGATGCAACGCATGTTGGGTCTCATGGCGTCCTCGGTGTTCACTGTACCCCTGGCCCGGTTGCACATGAGAACCACCCAGTGGATGCTCTCCACTCAGTGGTCTCCGACCTCTCACCCCAGTCTTATCCCATCAAGGTGGACGGACCCCTGAAGGTCTCTCACCTGGTGGACTCAAGAGAGCAATCTCCTGGAAGGGTTCCCCTTTGCTCCCCCGGATCATCAGATCTCCATCACCACAGACGCATCGCTAATGGGATGGGGAGCTCACTGTCGCTCCCTCCACACTCAAGGTGTATGGACTCAGTTCGAAACTCTTCTCCACATAAATGTCCTGGAGATGAGAGCAGTCCTCTACACGATCCGAGCTCTGAAGGATATCCTTTGTCACAAGAACATTCTCCTTCAAACGGACAACAAAGCTGTGATGTATTACATCAACAAGCAAGGCGGTGCTCATTCTTACCCCCTTTGCAGGGAAGCAATGAGGGTGTGGGAGTGGTGCTTGGAGCACAAGTCTCTGATTCAGGCAGTTTATCTGCCAGGTATACAAAACAATCTAGCAGATCACCTCAGCAGAACGGAGGCAGACCCTCACGAGTGGTCACTCGATTCAGCCGTAACTCGGTCACTATTCGAAGAGTGGGGACTCCAGACCTGGACCTTTTGCATCCCACTCAGCAAAAACTGCTCTCTTCTGCTCCAGAAATCCAGGGCCTGGAATTTTCTGTCAGGATCGTTCAGGCTCACGGTGGACAAAACGTTTCTTCGCCTTTCCACTGCTCCCTCTAATCCAGAGAGTTCTCCTCAAGTTCGAGTCTCAGGAGACCAAAATGATTCTCATTGCTCCCTCCTGGCCTCGGCAACTATGGTTTCCTCTGCTCAACAGTATGTTGGCAGCCTCTCCGAGACCACTTCCCTTGCAAATCAACCTTTTGACTCAGGGTTCGTTGGTCCATCCCAACCTGAAATCACTTCACCTTCATGCTTGGCTCCTGAAGAGGTAGAAGTGAATCGATTCAACGTCCTCGTAGAGTCTCGGACATCCTTCTGGCTCGCGGAAGCCAGCCACCAGCGATGCGGGCTTCAAATGGAAACGCTTTTCTCTCTGTGTGCAAAGTCCTCTTGAATCCCTTTTCCTGTCCTCCTGACAAGGTTCTGAGTATCTTTTGGACCTGTCAAACTCAGGTCTCCAGTACTACCACAGTTAAAGTTCACCTTAGTGCCATCTCAGCGTTCCATGAGCGGTTTCTTCCTTGACTCTGGCTCAGCTTCCTATGGTGAAGAGATTTCTTAAGGATTCTTCATACCAGACCCCTGTTAGGCGTCCAGTTGCAACCTGGGACATTAACCTGGTGCTGGACATGCTCACTTTCGGAAGCCTTCGAGCCCCTAGCTACCTGTGAGCTAAAATTTCTTACCTGGAAGACTGCCTTCCTGGTGGCCATTCCACTCAGCCGCAGGGTCTCGGAGATTCATGCCTTGGTGAGGACCCTCCGTATACTGTATTCCATAAAGACAAGGTAGTTCTCCGTACTCATCTAATTTCTTCCCAAGGTTGTGTCAGAATTCCATCTAAACCAACCTCTGGTACTTCCCTCTTACTTCGCTAATTTCCAAAATGAAGGAGCGATCTCTTCATTCCTTGGATGTTAAGAGAGCCTTGCGGTTCTATTTAGATAGAACCAAGAATTTTCATGAACTCAGCAACTGTTTGTTTCTTTCAGCGACACCGGCTGGGTCAACCCGTCGCTATTAGATGCATCTCATCATGGTTAGTGGCATGCCTTCGACATTGCTACTCCATGGCTCAAGTTAAATTGGAGGGTAGAGTAGCGCTCACTCTACTAGGCGATGTCGTGGCATCTTTAGCGGAGATTCGCAATGTTCCACTGCGGATATCTGCAACGCCGTCACCTGGAGCTCAGTGCATACCTTGCGTAGCATTATGCACTGGATGTTCATGCCAGGCGACATTCCGCGTCGGCAGAACTATCCTCATAAGGGCTTCTATCTTAGAGCGTGAGCTCTGGCTCTCCTGCCGCCCTTTTGGGGATTATCAGCGTGTACTCTCCCACTAGTGTGAATGAGTGGTGGAGACTTATGTCCAGGAAGATATGAAAATTACGTACCTACCATAATTCTTGATCTTCTTGGACGAGTCTCCACCACTCATTCCCACGCCCACCTCCATCCCCGAGCTCACCGCTGTGTTGGTCTTCACTCCTCAAATCTTTAGGCGTGAGGACTTCTTTGCTGACCCTTCTTACACGGGTCATCACGGACTATCTTATGTCCGTTTTTAAGAGTTAGATTTACTCTTTCGTTAGTTAAGCTGCACCTCCTTGGTAAAAAGTACTGAGGCGGTTGGAGGTCGTCAGCCGAGATGGTCATTGCCGCTCGAAGCCGCTGTTGCGGCGCCATGCCCACGGCACTATCTCACCACCCTCCAGCAAAAGTTTGCCCCGATGGGTCCTAGTGCCTCCGGTGCTAATCCCACTAGTGTGAATGAGTGGTGGAGACTCGTCCAAGAAGATCAAGAATTACGGTAGGTACGTAATTTTCATTTCTTGTTGGTATCATATAGTGCTATTTAGTCACAATCATCAAAAACTGCCATGTTGCTAAATCAGTCCTCTTGAATTTATTTAGTCAGAGTAAATACTACTGGTGTGTGTGTGTGTCTGTGTCTGCTCCCAGATTAAGTTTGCCTTTTTCCTGTAACTGCAGGGCAATTTTCCTATGTTTTCCTGTAGATTACATTATTTCCAATGGAAGCCAAATTCCTCTGTTTTCCGTATAACTAATACAAGTCTATGGGAAGAATTTCCTGTAGATGGCTCCAAATCCTGTAAACAGAGATCTTACCTGAGAGGTTCCTTCAGTTGGTCATCACATGTAGGACTGACACCACCTGGTGTCGGGCCGCATAGCAACTTTTCTAGCAATACTTGATGGGGACCACCCACCCGGCGTCACGTGACTGATGTCATTGTGACTGTATGTAGTGGGCGGTCCCCACGCCCGCCCTCCAGTTCTTTCCCACCTTCGCCTCATGTCAGTCACATTGCAGACTTCCAGATAGCGATCGTCGTGAAAGTTATTGCGTCGGGTTCTCCCTCGCTGCTTTTTCCTCTAAAGTTCATGTTCTATTATTGATGTCTTCTCCCAAGAAGAAGTGCTCTTCCTGTGGCACGCAGATCCCGCACAAAGATGGTCACCTCAAGTGCATCCTCTGTTTAGGCCTGGGCCATCCAATATCCTACTACCCTGAGTGCCAGACCTTTAGCCAGGCCACTAAAAGAGGAAAGCAGGCTTTGGAGGTCCGTTTGCTAAAAGCCGCCTAGCTTCCCTCGAGAAGAAAATGGATCGTCTCAGGGATTCATCCAAAAAATCTTCTCCTTCAAAGAAACATAAGGAGAAAACTAGGGAGCGGGCCCGCTCTGCGGACGACGCCAGGCCCTCGACAAGCAAGGCCAAGCTGCTGCCCAGAAAACTGGATGGTAAGTCTGGCAAAACTTCAGCGGATCAGTCGGACATCTGTTCCTCCGGCGACCGCACTGCTTCGACCTATAAGTAGGCTCCTGGCTCCTCTAGGGACCACGTGTCGGCCGGCAGATTGTCTACCCAGGCAGTGGGTACTCGCCCGGCTCCGGCCGATAAGCTGGCCGGGGGCTCCTCCCACGACCGCCCGACCCCAACCGCTAAGGCAGCCGTCCCTGACAACTGCTCGGGTTCGGTTCCCCCGTTGGGGCCTAACGGCACCTCACCGACATCTGGTGGAACCAGAAGGAGAAAGCCCCTCGCCCTCCTCCTCCTTTCTAGCCTGTGCCCTCCATTTCACCGGCGGGTACGTCCAGCAATGGCAGCAGAGATCCCATTGACCCTGTCGATGACTCGTGGTCTACTCCGCAATCCCCTCCTGGGGTCAAGGAAAAGGATGGTCATCCTCGTCCTACAGGCCTGACTGTGGAGGTTCCTCCTCTACCTTCTGGCGGGCTTCTGGCACCTCCTTTGACGCCGGTTATCCTGACGACAGTCCCGCAGCCGGGACCGGCTGAGCAGCCTTTGCCTTTGGCCCTGACGCCGAATCCAGACCCGACGCCAGGGCCCTTTCGTCCAGTTCTGACACCGGCCCCCCCTTCCAGCACCGGATCGGGTGGTGCCGGTTCCGACGTTGGTTCCTCTGATGTGGGCTGTCCCGACGCCAGACCCTCAAGCTATTTAAACAACAGCGGGTACGACGTGCGTTCCCCGATGCCTGATCTGATGGAGGGATTTATCCCCACCACGGACTGTCCACATTACCCGTTGGGGTATCCTGGGGACCATTACCTGGAGGGTCCCACTCTGGACTGGAGTAATCTGGGACAGTTCTATCCTGGATTTAATCCTACTCCCACTATATGGGATTCCAGGGCTTTATCCACAACCAGTTGTCCCTCCTTCTTCTCCTTCCCGCCAGCGTCTGCCTTCTCCACCTCCCCTCCTCCCCTCCGGTTACCCCAGATTTCAAGACCCTAATACAGTCTTGGTGGCAGGGGCTCGGTTAAGTTGGTCTTGGACCTGGAGACTAGGCTCCACAACGCGGTCTCTAGGTCCCCTCCCGAGCAGTTCATCGATAGCCACTGTCCACATCTCGGGAAGACTTGACAGGACGTTTCCTTCCAGATGCCAGACACCATCCTGTCGAGGAGGCAGATGATGGTGATGATGACAGTTCAGAAGGAGGAAGATTCCTCTGAGGAGGCCCGGAGGACCATGAAGAAGAGATGAGGCAAGGTCTCACCAAAGTCTCCACCTGAAGACCCTGCCTTCTCAGACCTCTTGAGAGCCATGAAGGACTATTTGACTGGGAGTCAGAAGAACAGGAACCCATGAGACAGAGACTCAGGAACACCTAGACTTAGAGTCTCTGTCTCCCATCCCAATTCATCCATGGATAACCCTCATCAAGACCTCACCACTACCGTCTGGTAGATATCTCATTCTATCCCGGCTGTCCCCAAGCGAGCGGACAGGCTCTACCGGGTGCCCTTTCTTAAAAGCTCATCCCAAGGCTGACTCTGTGGTCATCTCTGTGGCTTATGATAGCTCAGCAGCGCCCAAGCACATGAGCACTACTTCTCCAGACAAAGAGTCGAGGCAGATGGACCAGTTTGGGAAGAAGATATATTCCTCTGCCATGAGCGCCCTTCAGTCCCTCAGTTACTTGGCCCACATGGTGTCCCATCAGAAAGTGACCCTGGCCAGGCTGGAAGTGCGAGTCCAGTCCATGGATTCCTCGCCTTTGAAGGAGGACCTTGCCAAGGATCTCCGCCTCTCCAAGGTTTCCTGTAGGCACGCTTTATGTGCCACTTACGACTCCGTTGACTCAGTGGCCCGTACTTCAGCAACTGCCGTTGCCCTCAGATGGCATTCCTAGCTTCACCTTTCTGGACTCGCCAACGAGGTCCAGTCAGCGATTCAGGACGCCCCTTTCAGGGGCTTGGTCCTTTTTGGTGGGGACACCAAGCACATTATCATGGACCTACAGGACAAGGGCATTGCTCTTAGGTTTGTCAGGTCAATGTATCAATCAGACTCTCAACAACAGCAGCAGCAGCAGCCCGCTGGGACAAGGACCTGGAGGCAGAAAGAGCGGCTCAGGTGCGCTGCCAAGAAACAGAAGGCCATGGGTACAGCCACCTCCTGCCACCAAAAATCAGAGACCTTCATAAGGCCCTCCCCTGAACGTCCGCCCACTTCTTGACTCTCAGGCCCCACTACCTCCTCAGTCTTGCGACAGGGGAGCAGGTGGGGGGATAAGCCAACGTCATGCTGGGGAGTGGAGGCGATCACCTCCGACGAATGGATCCTGCAACTTGTGTCCATGGACACACTATAGAATTTCAAAGATTCCTCCAGAAACTGTACCACAAAAGTCCTCTTATTCTCAGGACCAGGCCCTTCTGATTCGTAAGAGGTAAATCGATCTTGCTCAAAGAAGCAATTGGCGTGTCCCCTTTGGGCAAGGGAGCGGATTTTATTCCCATTTTTCTTGGTTCAAAAGGCTGGGGCCTCAGGCCCATACTGACCTAAGTCAGCTAAATCAGTTTGTCAAGTACAAAACATGTAGAATGCTGACACTCCAGAGCCTCCTCCTCTCCTGATGGAGAACCACTGGCACTGTGCCTTGGATATGCAGGATGCCTACCTGCATACCCTATTTTCCCCAGCCACCACCGATTCCTGCGCTTTCGTTTCCAAGGGAACACTTCCAGTTTTGGTGCTCCCTTTGGCTTGTCTTCGCACCATGGGTTTTATCAAATGCGTTCCTACACCGCAGGGGTATTGCGGTCTTCCCTTACCTGGACGACTGGCTAATTTCAGCCCCATCCAGGGACTCTTTGCTGGAGGCTCTTTCCTTTATCCTGAACCTTTTCAGCAGACTAGAGATCATGGTCAACGTTCCCAAGTCATCCCTTATCCCTGCCCAGAGAATTCAGTTTATTGGGGCAGTCCTGGATACAATCCAGTGCAGAGCCTTCCTTCCTCCAGACAGAATGGAAACCCTTGTCTGTCAGGCCTCCAAAGTGGCTTCCTTCAGGACCATCCCAGCTCGGGAAGTCCTTTGCCTTCTGGGCCTGATGGTGGCCTCCATCACTACCATTCCCCTCGCAAGGCTTTACGTGAGGATTACTCAGTGGTCGTTGTGGGTGCAGTAGGATCAGCTTCAGAAAGACCTAAAGTAGTGGAAGAATCCTCACAATCTTTCTTTGGGACTTCCCTTTCGGAACCCTGCACTAGTAGCCACCCTCACCACGGATGCCTCAAACATGGGGTGGGGAGCTCACCTCGGGGAACACCAAGCCCAAGGACTATGGTCAGGCTTGGAGACTTCTCTCCACATCAGTGTTCTGGAGTTGAGGGCGGTCCTGTACGTGCTACAGGCCTTTCAGACCCTCCTATCAAACGGATCACTGCTAATCCAAATGAACAATATGTCGATAGTTTGGTATAGCAACAAACAAGGTGGAACCCGGTCGTACCCCCTTTGCAGGGAGGCACACGGTGTGGAACTGGGCAGTCCAGCACCATCTGGCCCTTGTGGCCGTGCATGTTCCAGGCATTCTAAACGTTCTGGCGGACAGTCTCAGCAGATCTCGAACCCTAGCTCATGAGTAGGAACTACATCAGGAAGTGGCGGATTCCATCTTCCAAAATTGAGGGCATCCGGAAATCGACCTCTTCGCCTCCCAATGCAACTCAAAACTTCCCAAATTTTGCTTGCTTGTTCCAGAGCACGGTGCTTTTTGGAGCGATGCATTGTCTCTGTCTTGGACAGGGACATTTTTGTATGCCTTCCCTCCGTTTCCCATTCTGCAGAGGGTTCTCCTCAAGCTTCAGGCGGAGAGGGCAAAGATGATCCTCGTCGCTCCTCTCTGGCCAAGACAGATCTGGTTCCTGCTGCTACAGCAGCTTTTCCGGGAACCACTGGTTCCACTTCCAGTGACTCACGACCTCCTGATCCCAGGATCAGAGTTGACTGGTACACCCGGGGTTCAGGACCCTGCATCTCCATGCGTGACTCCTGCAGACATACCGATCTCCCATTCTGGGGTTTCCTCCAGGGTGGCTCAAGTCCTCATAGAGGCTAAAACCGTCTACCCATTCCACTTACGCCATGAAGTGGAAACGGTTTTCCATTTGTAACCGCTAAACTGGAACCCCTTCTCTTGCTCGGCCCCACAAGTCATGGAATATCTCCTTCACTTATCAGACTCTGGTCTGTCCTACTGTTCCTTAAAGGTCTATATCTCAGCTGTCTCAGTGTACCATGAGCTAATGGATGGTAAACCTGTGGCTCAGATGGATGTCTCCAAAACCTTTCCGAAAGGGATTCTCCATCTGAAACCCCCCCTCTGTAGCCCCACTTCACCTTGGGACTTGAACTTCGTACTGGAAAAGCTCACCCTTCCTCCTTTCAAGCCGGCTGTGAGCTGTGATTTGCGCTTCCTATCCTGGAAGGCGCTTTTTCTGGTGGCTATCACGTCAGCCCGAAGGATTTCGGAGCTTCACACTCTAATCTGCAAGGAGCCTTACTTGATTTTCCATCGGGACTGGGCGGTCCTCAGAACTCATCCGAGGTTTCTTCTCAAAGTGGTGTCAGAAGCCACACTGAATCAGTCAGTGGAGCTTCTGGTGTATTACCCATCCCCCTCGAACAGAGGTAAGGCACTCCTTTATACGATGGACGTCCATCGGATTCTCAGGTGTTACACTCATCAGACCAAAGAGTTTCGCTCTTGCGACCAGTTATTTGTCTCCTTTGCCCCGAGATCAAAGGACAAAACGGTTTCTAAACAGGGCCTTTACAAATGGTTAGGCAACTGCATTCATTACTGTTACCAGAAGTACGAAAAACCTCTGCCGGGTTCCATCAGAGGTCATTCTAGTAGGGGCATGGCTGCCTCCGCAGCCTTCTTACGGAACATGTGCGGCCGACATCTCGCTGCCGCTACTTGGAGTTCCGGCTCCATACCTTACCAAACATTACAGTCTGGACACTGCTTCTAGGCGGAGGGCTGGTTATGGCTCAGCCATCCTGCAGGGCCTTCTGTCCTAGACTGGGTCCTTCTTGGACCTCAGTTTTTCCGTTGGAGTTAGTTTTCCTCCTCCATAGTTTCTCTCAGTCTCTCCTCGGAGGGACTGCTTGGGACTCTGTCCTATAAGTGATGACCTACTGAAGGAACCGTCTCGAAGTAAGATAGTACAGTTATGTAGGAACTTACTGTAACAGTAGATCTTCGAGAGAGGTTCCTTCAGTAGGTCATATTTTTTCCTCCCTCCTTCCCCTCATTTTGTGTTTTACAGGGACTCCAATTCCTGTTCACTCCTGCTGTCAGGCCTCTTCTTGGCTCCGGCGGGAGAACTGGAGGGCATGCGAGGTGACTGCCCACTATATGCAGTCACACTGACGTCAGTCATGTGATGTCGGGTGGGCAGTCCTCTGTCAGGTATTGCTAGAAAAGTCTGCTGTGCGGCCCGACGCCAGGTGGCGCCAGTTCTATATGTGATGACCTACTGAAGGAACCTCCCTCGAATATCTACTGTTACGGTAAGTTCCTATGTAACTGTACTTTCCTTACCATTTAGATAAAACACCTGACATTCCTACAAACTTAGTTAAGGAGAACTGCAATGAATCTGTGGTAGTGTTTCCTGTAGAAGCTTTTTTTCATATATAGTAGGTCCCCTTCTATTTCTGCCCCACTTTTGCTGGCTTTTTAGTTAACCCATTTGATATTTATGTGTTACACACTGCTGCAAAGTGCCATGTAAGAATTGTATGATATTGTGTATGTCCCCATGAACCTAAGAATTCTAAATTAGAACCCAGATGCTTTGTACCAACAATGTAAGTTCTTGACAAGATCAAACTGTTCTAAAATGGTCAATGCCAGCAGGGTGTGACTCAGAAACACTCACTGAATTTACCAAAAGGCCAGTTCAGATTAAGCAGTAACAAAATAAGAACTAGTATTTTAAAAAATAACATCTACATCTACAAAAATGCATGTTTGCTGATTCAAGGCAGTTCTCCTTTGAGATATTAACAGCCCAGTCTAAACTGTTCACTATTTATGGGACTGGCAGTATAGCCTAGAGATTAGAGTAATGAGCTATAAATGAGCTTTGTACATCCAGCATTCAGACATGGGTTTGATTCCCACACCCTCCATTTCCATACTGTGTGGCTCTGATTATGTCACTTAATCTCCCCAATGTTCCTGGGCTGTCCCTAGAAACAAGCACCTATGCCTAGTTATCCTTACCTGGTTACCAAAGGAAAATATATATATATATATTTATTAAATTACATTTATAAACTGTAAACAAACATTCAACTCAAGTACACAGATTCCAGATCCATGAAATAACCAACCTCCCACTCCTAATGGAGTCCATCTAACTACTCTATGTCTCTCTCTCTCTCTCTGTAAATCTCTTTATTTTTTTTTTCTTTTAGTTTTGAATCTGTCTGGAGGATGGAAACATAACACTTTTACACTGACCTTCTGCTGCACGGGAGGGAATGCACACTCAGAGCAGCTGAGCCAAATACTGTAAATCCTAGATAAGAGATGAGTAGTCTGCATCACATGACCCTTCCCAAAGCAGGATTGTACACACACACACACACACACACACACACACACACACTCTTAAAAGCACTTTCCACTTGACACTTCCGATTTCAGAAACAGCAAACAAGGATGAGGTACCTCTTGTTCTATGTGTGCCTGGGCAGCTGGACTTAATTAACTCTGTCATGCTTGTTTATGCTTACTTTTTTTGTTTGTTTAAAGGGCAAGATTCTTCAGGCCAAAAAAAGTGATGGGGCTATAGCCCCCCCCCTGCAGTTCGTATGTGTGCCCATAGGAATGAAATAGCTCACAGACTGCAGGTTCACTGTCTATAATCTGACACTGTAGAGGTTCAGTGTTTTATAGAAATCATATAATGAGTTAACTCCTGTGTTGCTGAAAGAAATAGAATACCTCTATTAGACTGAGCTGGACAGATGATAGAAACAGTAGTTTAAAAGGTTTTTTTTTTGTTTTTTGTTAATAGCCTGAGAAGTTCTGAAGCACAATATAGTAGCATCCCCCCTCCATTCAGATGCATTTAACATAGAGCAGAAAATAGCAAAAATCAGAGGGGGAGTGCACTACTTTGCAGCTGTGGAGGTATACTTCCAAATGTCTAAAAAGGGAGTTCCATGAAAAGCCATTTAGAGCTACAATCTGATCGATGATAGGAGGCTATGGCTCTGCCTACAGGCAAAAAATAAAGGATAGGTAAATTTGATGTTATGAATTTTTTTCAGACATCCTCGGTGTGTGATGACCACACAAACCGCTCGAGCTTTGCTCTCGAGGTTTATGGGTCATCACACACGTCGGATGTGTGAATAAAATCCATAACATACACTTACCTGTCCATTATTCTCTATGTAATATGCAGTGTTAGACACTGAGAGGGCCCTGTGCACCTATCTGGCTGACCATGTAACACAGATATACTATCCTCTTTAATTGTCAACACATTTAGCTATCACAAACCTTTAAAGTTTTAACAAGGAGGACACTGACTCTTTAATGGCCTGCACATTAATTATTAACCCTTGCTGTGCCACAGACTGATATATCAGTCCAGAATTGTATACGTTCTGACTTGTTGGCAGAAGAGTTAAACTCCATCAGATAATGCAACAATAGGTCTACATGCAGTCACACACGTAGCTGGAAGACAGTGCACCTATAATGAGGAATAAAACCATACAGACTGTCGGTGTTTAATGAGCAATAAAACCATACAGACTGCCAGTGTTGGATTATAGGGGAAACTTGTCAGGGCTTGCCCCCACCCCCCAGCTTCACCACAGATTACTGGAGGGACAGGTCAGAGCTAGACCCCACTAGGCTCCAAAGTGAGCCCCATAGCTCACATCACTGTAATTGACTTAAAATGGGAAGGGGGCTTCATTAAAAAGAGGCCCTTATGAACCCTCAGCTCCTAAGCTTATACTTCGTTTTACTTTGAAGCTGGGTCTTGGTTGATGTGGTCAGTGACTCCTAACATCCACCACACTCTTGGAAACACTAGGCAGGAACAAAAAAATTACATACTGTGCCTGTAATATCCAAACTAGAGCTTTTCTGCCAGGCTGTACTCTCAAGCCAAAATCAATAGCATTCCTCTACCTAGGCTGCTCTTTCAGAGCAAAACATGTGTACTGTGCAAAACAACGTTCTAGTCTGAGCAACCAGTTGTGTATCTGGCGTCACATGAAGTGAGTGACATCATTACACTGGGATGCACCTGCTTGTGAGCTCTGCTCAAAACAAGCATTCAGGATAACACAACTCGTGAAGAAACCCTTCTGCCTGCCAGAAGGCACACCAAGTGCTATAGATAGAACTGTCTCATAGGGTCGAGCTGTCTGTCAAGCAACCAGCTGCAGCTCCGACAGAAAATTGCTGACGTCCATAAAGCCCAAGAGATCAGCAACAGAAATGACACGCCAGCAGAAAAAAGTGCCAAGCTGCACTCAGCACTGAATCTATAATACATTAAATACAGATGAGGGAGGGGGAGGAAAGACAGAAAACTCCATTCCCAATGGAAATAATGGTGCATTTCACAACGGCACCGCATCTCAGGCAAAACGGGGGGTGGACCCCAGCCAGAAGGGCCAAACAGCAATCCCTGGGTAGAAGGAATAAGGATAAAAAACTCCACACAAACTCAGCACAACAGCCCAAAACAACTCCCTCCTCAAGCAACCGACTCACCAGCCGTGAAGCAGGCATCCCAGTGTGCAGCAACATTAAAATTAATCCTAGGACAAAAATAAACTTCTGAACATCCAGGCTAGACAGACAAACACCCAAAAAGGAATCAAATAAGGATATGTAACCCCCACCACCAATCTGGGAGCTTACCTTAGTTCATGTAGCTCCCTTTCTGCTCTCCTCAGCACCTCCAGGAATGCCTGCTATTTTTTTTTGGTGCCCCAGTCTTTGTGTCCCTGTAGCCCCAGGGTGGGACGTTATGGTCAGAAACCTTAACGCCTCAGGCATTCGTTGGTATTTTCACTCCAAATTTTCAACATGTTTTTTTTGTGACCCCCACCTCATGAACAGTGGCAATATTAGTTTGTTAGCCAAAAACTGCTTTTGCACAGTGACTATGGCATTTGGCACCACAGGTGCAAAACACATTCCGAACAGGATGTGAAAATGACAGCGTACTGTTCATGGGAGGTAAAATGGCAATGTTGAAAATCTGTGTGAAAATCTTAAAAAGTGGTGAAGTCACGAGTGTGATAGAAACTGTCAACGAATCTGTAATGTAACTAGTTTGGGATTTTTTACAGCAGATTGTTAACACAGGCATTTGGGACCTCCGATCATGAACAGTGTCAGTGTGATTTTCTTATCTGTCCTCGAACAATGATTTCCCACAGTGACCACGCATTTCTGCGCTGAAAGTGTGAAAACACTTTTCGGCCATGTTGTGGAAAATGACAGCCGTACTGTTCATAAGGAGGTGTGGAAAAATGCCACTGGTGAAAATCTGGACTGAAAATATTACAAATTCATGAACTTACAAGGGTGCGTGGAAACTGCGTAATGCTCACTCATAACACAGTCATTTTATGGAGTTTTGTCACCAGATTTTCAACATAGCCATTTTAAGACCTCTGCTCATGGCCAGTGTCACTGTGATTTTCTTAATCTGTCCCAAACGTTGTTTTACACACTGACTGTACGCTAGCGCTACATGGGCGGAAACACATTTTGTGTGAGATGTGAAAATGATAGCTGTACTGCTCATAAGGAGGTGTAGTAAATGGCAATATTGAAAATCTGGGTAAAATATTGAAAATTCATGAACTTACGAGCATCGTAAGGAACTGCATAAGCACGCGCTCGTAAAACAGGAATTTTAGGAAATTTTTCACCAAATTTTCAACATAGCCATTTTTAGACCTCTGCTCATGACCAGTGTCAGTGTGATTTTCTTAATTTGTACCTGTACATTGATTTCACGACACCAACTGCGCCATTGTGTGCTACATGGGCGGAAACATGTTTTGGTGAGATGTGAAAATGGCGGCTGTACTGCTCATAAGAAGGTGTGGTAAATGGCAATATTGAAAATCTGGAGGAAAATATTGAAAATTAGAACTCACGAGCACACGTGAGGAAGTGCAAGAACGCACGCTGTAAAACAGGAATTTTTAGGAATTTTTCACCAAATTTTCTAATATAGCCATTTTAAGACCTCTGCTCATGAACAGTATCACGTGATTTTCTTAATTTGTATCAGACATTGATTTCAAGACACCAACTGCGCCATTGTGTGCTACATGGGCGGAAACATGTTTTGGTGAGATGTGAAAATGGCGGCTGTACTACCTATAAGAAGGTGTGGTAAATGGCAATGTTGAAAATCTGGAGTGAAAATATTGAAAATTCACGAACTTACAAGAGTGCGTAGGAACTGCGCAACACACACTTGTAAAACAGTCATTTTTTGGAATTTTTCCACCAAATTTTCAAAATAGGCTTCTTGAGAGCCCACCTTATGAACATTGGCAGTGTTGTTTCGTTAATTGGTCCTGAAAGGTGATTTCACACAGTGACTTCGGCAGGACAATCCTTAATGGACTTCTGTCCTGAGTGAGCTCTGTTTCCTGCCGCCCTACTTGGGGGGATTGGTTTTTAGCTCAGTGCTTTCCCATTAGTATGAATGAATGGTGAAGACTTTTAGTCCAGTAAGATATGGCAATTACGCACTCACTGTAATTCTTGATCTTCTTGGACGTAAGTCTTCACTATTCATTAACACACCCACCCACCATCCCCCAAGCTCACTCATCCTGCTTCTGGTCTTAACTCCTCTTTGCTTGGGTTGTGAAGACGCTGTTGAGTAGACCTTCTGACATGGCTTATCTGTGCTATCTTATGCCCGTATTAGGTTAGGTGTTTCCACATTAGTTTACACTGCACCTTCTTAGTTGAAAAGGAACTGAGGTGGTTGGAAGGTCGATGCTGAGATAACCCATAGGCACAAGCCAGTCTCGCAGTGCCACACATGCATGGTCCTACCTCAGCTCCGGCCCTACTGAAGATTTTTGGGTCCTAGCACCTCCGGCATAGTCCCATTAGTGTGTATGAATGGTGAAGACTTCGTCCAAGAAGATCAAGAATTACGGTAGGTACGTAATTTCCATATCTCAAAGTAAGATAGTACAGTTACGTAAGAACTTGCTTTAACAATAGATATTCGAGAGGAGCTCTTGCAGCAGGTACTGTCCCCCCCCTTCTCCCTGGTGACTTCTTCTCCATCTCAGATACCTCCGTTCCTCAGTTCTCCTTTTCTGTTTTTTCTCACTAGCTGGTCTCTGGCGGTAGAACTGGGGATGGGCTGGGGGACCGCCCCCCTTTTATACCATACATGACATTGGGGTCGGGCCGACATTGGGGACAGCCCCCGCCGGGTATTGCTAGCTAGAAGGTTTCCTTGGGGTCCTGGCGCCTGCCGGCTACAGTCCTAAAGGTGTTACTTGCTGAAAGAGCTCCTCTCAAAGATCTACTGTTACGGAAACTTCTTTTGTAAGTATTTTTACTGGCGAGACATGTTGTCCCTCTCTTGGAGCAGAAGGTTTCTGTACGCATTCCCTCCATTGCCTCTGATCCAGAGGGTGCTGATCAAGCTGCAAATGGAGAGGGCCAGCATGATTCTAGTGGCTCCATTCTAGCCTCACTGGATATGGTTCCCTTTGCTTCAGCAGCTGGCAGAGGAACCTCCAGCCCCTCTGCCTCTTGGCAGGATTCTGCTTACCCAGGACAAAGGGACCCTGGTCCATCCAAGCCTCAGGTCCCTTCTTCTGCATGCCTGACTCCTGAGAACGCAGTCATTGCCATGTTCGGAGTCTCTAACAGGGTCATGGATGTCGTGGTAGCCACTCAGAAGCCTTCCACTCATGCCACATATGCCATGAAGTGGAAGCGGTTTGCCATCTGGGCTGCCAAACATGCCCTGGACCCTTTCACCAGTTCAGTGAATCATATCCTGAACTACCTGATCTCTTTGTCTGATTCAGGCCTCCAGTATTCCTCACTCAAGGTCTACCTTTTGGCTATTTCTGCCTTTCATGAGCCCGTGGGTGACCCCACGATTGCTCAACTGGATGTCTCTCATACTATTCTTAGGGCATCTCTGCCCTGAAACCTCCAGTTCATTCCCCAGTCCCTGCTTGGGACTTCAACTTTATTTTTGAGAAGTTGACCCTATCTCCTTTGAGCCAGTCACAATTTGAGTTGAGCTTTCTCTGTTGGAAAGCACTATTTTTAGTTGTTATTACTTCTTCTGCTCATAGAGTTTTAGAGCTTCAGGCCCTCTGGTGCGAAGAGTCTTATTTGATTTTTCACAAAGACAGGGTGCCTTTGTGCACAAATCCTAGGTTTCTTCCCAAGTGGTTTCTGAGTTCACACTAAATCAGTCTATCCACCTTCCTGTTTATTTTCCTGAGCATGCTAATCCAAGGAAGTACTGCTCCATACGTTAGATGTCGCAGAACCTTGAAGTACTATCTGCTTCAGACTAAAGAGTCCAGGAAGTCTAAGCAGTTGTTTATTTCTTTTCGCCCAGGTAGAGAGGAGGCTTAGTTTCTAAGCAATGCTTATCCAAATGGTTGGCAAATTGCATTGTGTTCTTCTATATCAAATATGGCAAAGAATTGCCTGGTGCTGTCACAACTCATTCCAGCGGAGGCATGGCTACCTTGGTGGCTTGTTTAAAAGGGATCTCCGCTGCTGACCTTGTGTGGCTGCCACCTGGATTACAGTCCGTACTTTCACCAAGCATTGCATTCTGAGATTGCCTAAAGAGCCTATGCAGGATTTGCAGGGCTGTATTACAAGGACTCGTGGTCTTAAGTTTATAAAGATCAAGCTTCCCAGACTATTTATTTACACTTGTCACCACTGGTACTGCCTCACGGTGTAACTCTGATGATTGAGGTACTCCAAAGAAAACAGAACAGTTACTTAAGAACTTACTATAACAGTAGATCATCGAGAGGATCTCAGTCATCAGGTGTATTTCCTCTTGCTATCCCCTTCTTTGGGGCTTCTGTTTAGGAACTGGCTATCTTGTGTATCCAGTCTTTTTACTCAGAGCTGGATACCTCTGTCTCTCCTCAGTTTCCTAGGCATGAGCCTTGCTTCCTTCGTCTCCGGGGAAAGAACTGAGGAGGGAGCGGCCACTACGCCTATAGGGCTGCTGACGCTTGCTGACGTTGACAGTGTGGGTGACCCCAGTTGTACTGCTGAAAATCTGTAGTGTGGATTCCTCTTCACTGACGGTGAAGGTTCCTACAGTGTAACCTGATGACTGAGATCCCCTCGAAGATCTATTGATATGGTAAGTTCTTACGTAACTGTTCTTTTCCTCTACTAACTCTTTCCAAAGTTTAAAAAGGAAAAGAAAATAAATAAATAAATATAAAAGATGCTCTAGGGGAGCTGCCTCTTATTAGCTGTAGAGTGGCCGAGAAGACTGTGGTTCTCGGACTTAGTGAATCTTGGTCAGCAAGCACCCTTCCGACTTCTGGTGTGTAGAGACTGGCTGTCAGAGTCTCTCCCTCGCCACCAAAAATAAATCCAGGAATGATGCAGCTCGCGCCCTGGTTTCTGAGAGGAGGAGGAGGAGGCCCTTCTATGAAAAAATATATATATAGTTTCCTAGAACTACTTGATACTTTGATTGCTGCCAAAAAAATCTCATCTCCGCCAGCCTATGCTCTGGTAGGGCCACCTCTCTTTTACTCGTGGTCAGCAGGGAAGGTTACACCTTCATCAGCCTCTGTTCTGCAGTTGTTTTGGTTTTCTACAAGAAGGTGTGGTGAAGAGGTTGACATTGAGTCCGCTGAGAGGCCAGGTTCTGCTCCCACAGCATCCTGGGATTTTTGGCCTAGGAACTAATAGGTGCATGTTTAGTAGGACATGTCTGGTGTGCTGATCTTCGGTTATCTGTGGGAGCTGAATTGGGTTCTGAATGCTCCTTGCAAGGAGTTTTTCAAACAGCTCCCATCTATTTTGCAGGATGGGTTGTTTTGCAGTTTTCCTCTTAAGGAGCCATACCTTATTAGGCATAAGGACAGGTGGTACTCAAAAGAGGGTTTCGCTCCTAAAGTGCTCATTTCCATCCAGGAGTTCCAGAACACAGGCTTGTGTTCTTCTGTCTTCAACCTCTTCAATCCAAGGAAGGATTGCAATGTTGGATTTATCACACACTGTTAGATCTTCATAAATGGATGTCTGAGAGCCCTGCTGTTGAGGGCTGCAGCTCCGCCATCACCTACCCCATTACCCTGCTCATCAATAGATCCCTCCAAGAAGGGATGGTCCCAGTAAATGGAAAGTTGCTACCATAGTCCCAGTCCACAAGAAAGGAACTCGGACAGAGTGGAGAGCTACAGGCCCATCTCTCTTCCCTGCTCCCTGGGAAAACAGGAAAGACTTGTCTACGATCAACTTCAAGACTACCTGGAACAACGCCTACCCTCCAAAGTACAGCACTGGTTGAAAGGCCATGGCAATTTAACCTCACCCTCATCCGCTAACATCGGACATACTAAATGCCATGGACCAAAGCACCCAACAGGCGCTCTATTCATTGACCTATCCAAGACATTTGACTTGGTCAGCCATGAGCTTCTCCTTGCCAAACTTCATTGTCTTGGCCTGGACCAGCTCTCACTCTTCTGGACCATGAGCTGCCTGACAAACAGATCCCAAAAATTCCGCTGGCGGGGAGCCCGATCCAACTCTAGGCCTATGACCTCTGGGGTACCCCAGGGCTCCATCCTGGGCCCCCTACTATTCTCACTATTTCTAAACGACCTTGAAGAGGATTGTGCACCTTGCAACCTTATCCTCTATGTGAATGACATGTAATCTACTTCAGCGACCCCCAACTCTCGGTTATCTCATCCAAACTCCAAGCCAGCCTCACAATGCTTGAAGCATGGTTCACTGCAAACCTCCTAAAACTAAATGAAGAAAAAACAAAAGCAGTCCTCTTCAGGACCTGACGGCTGGCAATGACCATAGTGGTCTACTCCAACTCTCGTCAGCCCAAGGAAGGCCAGTAGAAGTCTCTGACCAGTTCAGGTACCTTGGGGTTCTCCTTGACCAAGAGCTAACCTACAAACTTCATATAGATGCCTTAACCAGATCCATACATTAGAGGCTTGGCCTCTTAGGAAACTCCCTTTCTGGAGAAGCACGACGAGTCATAGCAAACTGCAAACTCCTTCCTCATTGCTATATGGCTCCCTCACCCCAGTCCCTCAGGAGTCTGAGCTAATCAAGCTCACTACCCTCTACCACCGCATTGCTTGCTTTGGAACCAACTCCTCCTAGGAGACATCAATGAGGCTCTTAACGACCTACACTGGCCGACCCTAAGGTATAAATTATCCTATGCCGCCACCTGCCTTTACCTATAATTCACCTCCTTGGCCACCCGCTTCACCTTAGTGGCCTGCTCACCTCCAAAGTCTCCATCCCAAATCTTTGGTCTACTACAAGTCAACTCCTGAACATCCTCTGTATTCAGACCAACCAAGGAAAGCACTCCTTTCAGTTCATGGACCCTCACTTCTGGAACTCGCTCCCTGCAAGCTTACTTGACAAGCCCTCCCTCCCTCTCCTCGTTCAAAGCAGGTCTTAAAGCGTACCTTATGGAGCTGAGCCTCTGTGGCTGTAACCACTAGATCATGTCTTCAACCTAACCCCTCTCAATGACAACTAATATCTCGCTCCCCTTGGACTGCCTAAAAGCAAACACTAATATTACTGTAGACCTGTTGCAATGAAACTGTACTCACCAACTCTGTCTAAATGTACCCTACTGACTGTGAATGTACTCTGAAACTGTCTTACTGTATCCTCACCTAATGTAAAGTGGTTGGTGTACTCAATCCCGGGTTGCCCCTGAAAAAGGTATCTCTGGTCTCAGAGGGCTTACCTGGTCAACAAAATCTAAATAAATAAAATAAATAAATAAGTCAGATAGTCCTGTTTGTTCTCATGGAACAGGCAAGCAGGGTTAAGAGGCCCTTTGCACATCACCCTCACTAAAAGGGTGCGGGCCTGAGTTGTTCAGGCCAATGTTGTAGTAAAAGGAAGCCCTCCGGCCCTCCTCAAGGCTCACCACTCCAGGACTAAGGCGATGCACTGGGCAAGACAGGTGAAACATTGTTTATGGTGTCCTGTCCACACATTCACAACCATCCATTTTGGATGTTCAGAGTTCGGCTGACACAGTTTTGATCACAGAGTGCTGCAGACAGCAGTTTGCAAGTAATTCTCAGTGCTTGCTTCTGGCATATGGAATAATCTTCTCCCCTCCCATTTTTTCTGGGTACTGATTCTTAGAACATAATTGTTATGATTACCCACTGACAATGTGTAGCACTGCAGAAAGAAGAAATTACTTCATACTCCCCATAATTTCCTTTTCTGTTAGCTCCAACATTGTCAATGGGGCCCTTCCAGGAGTCTGGCTCTTTGGGAGAATCTTATCTTGTATGCTAGGAGAGATGTCCCGTTGATCAAAATCCCTAATTTTTCAGACATCCCTTTAGCTGTACTGTACCCATAAATAATATATAGGTATATAATATTCATTGAAAAAACTCTGTTACTGCATAGTTAGGGTCCTATTACAGCATAGTATGGAAATTCAGTGTTAGGGTTCCCAACCCTAACACCCCCACCCATCCTCCACACACCAACAGTTGTCGAGGTGTGTCTTGGGGTCATCGGTCCTAACTCTCACCCCATTCCATGTGTAAGGAAGCTGAGATGGTACAGTATAGTAGAATGGGGTGAGAGTTAGGCCCGACGACCCCAAGGCAAACCCAGATGCCTGTTGGTGTGTGGAGGGTGGGGTGGTAGGGTTGGGAACCCTAAAACCGAATTTCCATACTTTTGTTGCTGTAATAGGAACCCTAACTGATGCATTAACAGAGTTTTTGCAATGAATTTCCTTATTTTTTGAGAAAGTTTAATCTTACCCTTATGTGGTTGTGGTAGCACAGGGCCCTCCAGGCCCTGCACTCCAATCAGTCTACAGTGTGTTGTGGAGGGCCCAGTGCTCCCATGCCTCCATAGTGTAATTTTCCCTGATTTTCATATGGAAGCGCAGGGCCCCCTATCAAACCATAAGTGTAGAGACATTGTAATTAACCCTCATCTCCCTGTAGGAGTGCCCATGACTGCATAATGGAGAGCCCTGCACTCCCATTACTGCATAGTGGTATCCATATGTGGGAGCACAGGGCCCTCTGGGCGTCTCCTGCTGCCGCAACCCACCCGGCCACCAGCCACAAACCAGCTGTAAGGATTACAGCCCTGACCAGGATCTCCTCGCCGCCCACAGTGGCGCTTTCTCCTTGTGACTGTGGCATCTTCGCTGCCGCAACCCACCTGCCCACCAGCCACAAACCAGCTGCAAGGATTACAGCCCCGACCAGGATCTCCTCGCCGCCCACAGCGGCGCTTCTCCTTGTGACTGTGGCATTTCCTGCTGCCGCAACCCGCCCACCCAGCAGCCACAAACCATCCGCAAAGATTACAGCCCTGACTGGGCTCTCCTCACCACCCACAGTAGCACTCCTCCTTGCGAATGTGGCATCTCCTGCTGCCGCAGCCCGCCTGCCCACCAGACACAAACCAGCCACAAGGATTATGCCCCTCACCAGGCTCTCCTCGCCGCCCACAGTGGCGTTCCCCTTTGTGACTGTGGCGTCTCCTGCTGCCGCAACTCACCTGCTCACCAGCCACAAACCAGCCGCAGGGATTACAGCCCTGACTGGGTTTTCCTTGCCGCCCACAGCGGAACTCCTTCTTGTGACTGTGGTGTCTCCTACTGCCGCAACCTGCCCGCCCACGTGCCACAAACCAACTGCAAGGATTACAGCCCTGACCGGGCTCTCCTCACCACCACAGTGGCTCTTCTCCTTGTGACTAGTGTGTCTCCTGTTGCTGCAACCCACCAGCCATAAAACAGCTGCAAGGTACGAGAGAAGAACTGCAGAATCCAGCTCGGCTATGAGTTTTGGCACCTTTTCAGGTCAGCGTCCCACTAGCTCCCGGCTACACTCTGCCTCTAATTCTGCTTTTTGCTTGAAATCTGTACTCTGTTGTATAGCTACTAAGTATTTTAGAGTTTAAATTGATTTTGTTACTACCAACATTGTACAGCTAGTAAGTTATTTTAGAGTTTAAGCTGATATTATTGCTACCAACTCGGCTACCTTTCTAATCTATCCCCCCCCCCCCGGGTGATTGCCTTGATTTCTGACTGGGCTCAGCTACTTTTGGCTTTCTTGCTGAACTGCAGCCCAAGTCGGTGATGCAGTATTTTTACTAAGTGCACAGTTTTCCATGTGCTCCTAACTCATTTACCCACTGTGGCACTGAAACAGTGTGTTTGTAACGCCCACTCAGTTGTCCAGTCCCTGCCTAACCTTGCCAATAGTCTTTCTCTTTCTTACTCTCTTCTCTCTGCTGGTGCAGAACTCAGCAGCCCGGTTGTTGATGGGGATTTCGAGATCTTCCCATATTACGCCGGTGCTGCGGCATCTGCACTGGCTGCCTGTTCAGTGGTGGATCTCCTTCAATGTCAGATTACGGACATATAAATCCCCACACGGACTGGGCCCTGACTACCTGAAAGAGCTTCTGATTCCTTATCTCCCTGAGCGACCACTCCGTTCGGCCGACGAGGGGTTGCTAGAGATTCCGAGGGTGACTTTAAAATCTGCGGGAGCCCGGGCATTTAAGTTCGTGGCCCCGATCCTCTGAAATTTCTAACCCATCGGATTAGGAGTGCACGACTGGGGTGGGGGTCAAGCAGGTTTTAAAAATGTTTTGTGGAATAAAGCTTTTAATTATGGTGTTGACTGACAAGCATGTATTTATAACCATGCTGATATTTTGTTTTGTTTTGTTTTCTATGTTTTAATTGGTTTTATTGTTATGTTTTTGGTTATGAAAAGCGATTATAAATAAGGATTATTATTATTATTATTAATTACATTTATCAATACTTGGCTACCTACAGTACTTAACTTTCCTTATCAATCCTTTCCCCTCTGTCTGCTTACCTACACTTATTGCACATCTGCCTGTAGTCTGTATTCTTCTCCGTCACTTGTCTATTTCTTTAGTGCTTTCTCTGCCAATCTTAAGTAATAAAAATAATCCTATTTCAACATGACGCTAACTATATCCTGCATCCTCCTTTTATTCATACCTTTTGTCAATAATCCCCCTTCATGTACCCCACTAGTCACATGCCTACCTTGTTACCCATTCATTACTTACATTATATACCTGATTCCTTACTAACACATACAACTACCTCTGAACCACGCCATCAGTGCTGGTCCTATTTGCCATTCATGCCCTGTGCACCTCTCCTGTCAGTACCTAGTTCCAGAGCAATATTTCATCTACTGAAACTTCACTTCGCCACCTCCCATTCCTGCCCTAAAAAACGTCCTTAAACAGCTCTTTCCTAGTATAAGAGCTGCAAGCTTCTCTACCTTATTATCACACTCTTGCCTCTGGTGATATAAATCTTAACCCTGGCCCTTCTCCCTCAAACCCCTCCACTCTCCCCCTCGGACTTAAATTCTGCCATCTTAATATCCGAAGCTTCCTTCCTAAAATGTATTTATTTATTTAGTTTTTGTTTACCAGGTAAGTACCATAACCATGAAATGACTATTTTCAGGCACGACCCAGGAGACCTGCTGCCACCGCTCACAGCATCCCTTTGCCCCAGATGTGCTAATTCTTAGTGAGTCATGGCTCACCACCAAAATAACTGACTCACCCTTAGCTTTACCTGGCTTCGCCCTCTTGCAGCAAGATCGAGCTGGTAGGGGCGGAGGAGTGGCAGTGTACATCTCCTCAATCCAGTATACTACCATCCATTCAGCATCACTCCCTTCAGCGTGTGAGGTAATTATTAACAGACTGTCCCTCCCATTCTCTATCTCCATCTTCTTAGCTAGAGTCTAGCCATTACTACCTCTACTGCCTCTGATCTCCTAAAAAAAATAGTATCCCTCACTTCATCTGGTGAACTATATGTACTGAGTGATTTCAATCAGAATTGGTTGGCCCCTCCCTCAGCAAAGTCCGAAATGACATAACTGCACTAAACCTAACTCAGCTGATACAAGAGCCAACCAGACTAAATCACAAAACTGGAAACCACTCCTTATTGATTAGCCCTCATGTCCCCCCCCATAGGGTCCTTCAATCCAGCCTTCCTCCAGACTCCTTAAGCAACCATCACATTATCTATATGGTCCACAAAATCCGCAGACCTAAGGCACCACATAGAATCTTGTTAACTAGATCCTACAAATCCCTTGACCTCACCCCCTCTCCTCCAAGACCTTGCCCACACTGATTGGTCACCCATCTCCTCTGCTGTCTCAGGGGATGCTGCCTTGGAATGCTTCAGTAGTAACTTCCTTCTTACCTGGAACAAACATGCCCCTATCAGGCGCTCCAGGGTACATGGTAATCAGCTTCCCTGGGTCTCCCCAGAACTGCTGGCCTGCCAATGACCTCGAGATCATGCTTGAAAGGCTTATAAAGCTTTGCAATTATCAAGTGATCTCCTTCATTACCGAACACTTCACAACTCTTGCACCAAGGCTATCAGGTTGGCTAAGGCTGAATATTTCAACAATACATTCCAGACAAACCCTCAAAATTCCGGAAAGTAGTACATGCCCTTTTCAAAAAAACTTAAAGTCTTGCTGTATTCTGACTATATGCAGTTAGCCCCAGCACTTGAACTGCTCCAGAGAGTAAAGGGTTAACTCTATGCAAAGCCATAGAATGTTGAGCTCGAGCTCGGCTTTCAGACCTCTGTCTGTGGTACTCTGATGTCTAATTGTCTGACTTCTTTCTCCGCCTAACTGTGAAGTCGCTCCGGAGATCCCTCCTGTGCTTCGGTTCGGTAAAAGTTCGAATTGGTAGTTTTTTCAACTGCAGTTTGTAATTTCATCAGTATTCTTACCTCTGTCTCAGTAACAGTAAGTGGTAGTAGTAGGTAGTGGTATTTTATTGAAATTGTTAGAAATTGTTCTGTCTTCGGTTCTTTTCCGGTCGGTCCGGTTCCGAACCGAAACCTATTGTTTTTCTGTTTCTGATACAAATATTTGTGGTTTTCCGGAACTTATCGGTTCCTAAAAAAATCAGTTTTTTTGTGGGATTACTTTTAACTGACCCGTGACAAGGTTTGAACCGATAGGTTTTAGTTACCTGGCTTGAAAGTTGAGAAGGGTGACTTTCTGATTTTCAGCATGTCTGAGAAACCCAAAAGGAAAACCGGTCACACTGGGTTTCAGCACTGTACCGAGTGTGGGGAGGCCTTTGCTAAGGCTGATCCTCATCTCGTATGTGTTTGTTGTCTGGGGTTTGACCACCTCAAGGTAGACTGCCAAATTTTTATGAACTTTCCTAAGGCCACTCTTGAAAAATGTTTGAGTAGGCTGAAGGAAAGGGAGACTGAGAAGTCCGTTGATCCGGATGGCCAGCCCGGTTCAGTTGCTACCAAACCTGAAGAGGTGACTACTGACCTGGGCGATACCTCTTCGGGCAAAAGGAGAGCTGACTCTGTGAAGTCGGTTCCATCAAAGAGAAAGAGAAAATCAGCCGGTTCAGATCCAACTCCTCATGTTCCGACCACTATGGAAATAGCTAAAGCGTCTCTATAGTGCAGTCGCTGTTCGGTTCCAGCCTAACCAACATCGTCTAAAGACATTGGTTCGGTCAGAGTTTTGCCTCTGATATTGATCCAGAGGCATACTATGAGGGCGATTGGGAGGAAAGAAGATGATGAAGAAGGAGAGTTTGAAGGCCTTAATGAGCTAGTAGAGCCTGACATGTCCCCAGACAGACCTTCCAGTGTTTCCTCCCAGGCTTTCTGAGTCCCCCTACCACTTCTTGTTCTACAAGAAGGTGGCTGAGACTCTTTAACTTCTTATGGAAGAGGCTGATCAGGATCAGGAGGAAACATAGAATTTGACGGCAGATAAGGACCGCTTGGCCCACCCAGTCTGCCCATTTCCCTACCTAATGGATAAGCTGCAGATTCTAGTTAACCAGCAGCCTACTTCTTCAAACAGCATGAAGTCTTGCTATATTATGACATATGCAGTGAGTCTCAACCTTCGAACTGCTCTGGAGGTGAAAGAGTTAACTTTCCATGCCAGGCATGGAACGCTGAGCTCGAGCTCGGTTGAAAACTCTGTCTGTTGTTCTTCAAACTCAAACTGTCAGATTCTTTACTCAGCCTCACTGAACAGTCGCTCCGGAGATTTTCTCCTTCTGCTCGGTTCATTTTGTTGGTTAAAGTATTATTTTCTCGGTTTTTTGACCAAATTTAAACTGCAACCGGTCGGTTCAAGCTCTGTTTGTGTATTGTAAGTACTAGATGGCTTTTACATTTAATTCTTCTGTGGAACTTGTAAACAGTTATCGGTTCGGTTTGAACCGATCAGGTTGTTTTGAAATATGTTAATCTGTCCTTTTAGAGTGTGGTTACTGGTTCTTATCGGTTCCACGACCCGTGACACGTTGGGAACGATAAGAGGGTCTTTATGGCGGATTGCCATAAGCGGGCAAGTTTGGTTGGGACTGCACTATGTCTGAAAACCCAAAGAAAACCGGCCCACTGGGTTTCAACACTGCAGTGTCTGTGGGGAAGCCTTGCCAAGGCTGACCCCACACCACCTGTGTTTATTGTCTGAGGATTGACCACCTCAATGCAGACTGACAGATTTGCAAAACTTTTCCTGCAGCTACCCTGGATAAGAGAGAGTTGGTAGGCTCAGGGAAAGGGAGGCCAAGAAGTCCACTGACCCAGATGGCCAACCCGGTTCGGTTCCAACCGAACCGGAGGGAGTGCCCTCTGAACAGGGCAAGACTTCCTCAGGCAAAAGGAGAGCCAACTCAGAGGAGTCGGTTCCAGCAAAAAGGACAAGGAAATCAGCTGGTGTGGAGCCAAAACTTTCCTCTCCAACCGCTGAAGAAATAGCCAAAGCGATTAAAATTGTCCAGTCGCTTTCCCTGGTTCTGACCGAACCGGCACCATCGGGTAAGCGTACGGTTCGGCCGGTTCCACCGGTTCAAGATATGATTTAGAGGAATTTTATGAACCGGAGGAGGGGGAAGAGGAGTATAGGGAGAGTGAATGTGGATTTGAAAGTCTGGATGTGCCCATTGAACCGGACATCTCCCCAGACAGACCTTCAGGAGTGTCTCCTCCTAGGCTTTCTGAGTCCCCTTCTCATTTTATGCTTTATAAAAAAGTGGCTGAAACTGTGGATGATCAAAAGGAACCCGACTATGTGGAAATGATGGCAGTGACAGCGCTAGGGGTTTTAAAACATGGGTCAAATTAGACCCATGGGTGTAAAAAATGTGGGTCAAAATGAGAAACAACTGGGTCCAAACCTAATTGTAAGTAGAAATTTCACTAGTACAGAAGCTTAAATTTGTTGAATGAAAATACTTTTCTATTGTTTAGTTTTCCATCTTTCAGCTATTGTTAGAGACAGGTGCACCACTTTGGACCCACTGTCCTGTGGAAAGTGGGTCATTTCTGGGCAAGCTGCAACTTTTTCCCTTTTTGCCCTATCTAGCGCTGTCTCTGAATGATGGATATCCCAGAGTCCCGGAGACCGTCTATTCCTTTGCATAAATCTTTTGGGAAACAGACAGTAAAAATTCTAAAACTCCTCACACTATATCTCCTGTTGATAAGAGAATGGACAAGAGGTACACATTGTCAGGCTCTGATATGGAGTTCCTTACACAACAATTCAACCATGTTGGGGTAGTGCAGGCTGAAGCCTGTGACAAGGCAAATATTCCTTGGCCTCCACACCTGGACAAGGACTCCAGGAGGATTGATGCCATGGCAAAGAAACAGTACATGGCAGCATACTTGGGACTTGGACAGGCAAATTATATGGCTTATGTTGCTAGATACCAAAAATCCAGATGGGATACTGTTATGGCTCTAGCAAAACAGGTCCCTGGCAAGCTTGCCAAGGAGCTGGAGCAGGTGGCTGCTGATGGTATTGAGGCATCTAAGGTGCAATTCCATGCTGCAGTGGACTCTATTGATGTGTCATCAAGAGTCATGGCTACATCTGTGGCACTTCGCAGAATGGCTTGGCTCAGATGTACTAGCCTGTCACAGGATACCCAGACTAAGGCCATGGATTTTTCTGTTGTGGGTAAGTCTCTGTTTGGGGAGCAGACAGAGAATTACATGAAGAAAATGGATGAGTATAGGACCACCTATAGGAGTGCACAGGCCAAGAAAAGGCAGGCCACTCCTCAAAGGCAGCCTTCCAGGGGCAGGGGCAGGCCTTTTCATAGGCCTTTTTACCAGGCCCAGGCCTCCTCTTCAGCTTACGCCCAGAGGGGGTTCTTTAGAGGGAGAGGCAGATGGGGTACAAGCAGGCCTGCTTCCACCCCTCAGCCTAAAGCCCCTGCCAAGCAGACACCCTGATGGGGTGGCCAGGGCCGATTCTCAACTACCTGTAGGGGGCAGGCTGGCTTACTTTGTCCAGGACTGGAAGTCTCTGACATCAGACAAGTGGGTCCTGGAAGTAGTAAGCCAGGGACTGGTTCTCAGCTTCAAAAAGTTTCCGAAGATGAGAACCAGATCCTTTCCACCTGCAAATCCACCAGAGGCACTTGCCCTAGAGGCAGAGGTCTCTTCCCTCCTGGCTCTCAGAGCTGTGGAAGGTTCCGCCCTACACCAGGGCAAAGGGTTGTACTCCAGGTACTTCCTTACCCCAAAAAAGACAGGAGAATGGCGGCCCATCCTTGATCTCACATACTTAAACAAGCACCTTTTAAAACCAAAATTCAAAATGGTGACTCTGGAATTATTCTACCCTCTGTAAGGCCAGGGGACTGGCTAGCGTCCCTGGACCTCAAGGATGCCTACTTCCATATTCTCATCAGAAGCTCCCGCCAGTACACCTCAGGTTAGGGCTGCCTCAGGCCATTACCAGTTCAGAGCAATGCCTTTGGCCTCACCTTTGCTCCAAGGGTGTTCACAAAATGCCTGGCAGTAGCAGTTGCCCACCTAAGAAGGCAAAAAATTCATCTTCCCTTACCTGGACGACTGGCTCATAGTAGGCCAGTCTCCAGACCAAGTCAAGTTACATCTTCAGATAACTCAGCAACTGCTTACCTCTCTAGGTTTCCTTCTGAATCTTCCAAAGTCAGTTCTAGAGCCTGTCCAGCTCCTCACCCTTCATAGGCGCAGAACTGAACACAGGAAAACCAGAGCCTTCCTTCCTTTGGACAGGGCAAGGACCCTGGTCTCTCTGGCCTCCTCATTCACCCTGCAGGTCTCTCGACCAGCAAGGCATTTTCTACAGCTCCTGGGGCACATGGCTGCTTCTACAGCAGTAGTGCAAGGAGCCAGATTTCAGATCAGGGACATCCAGTTCCATTTGAGAGCATTTTAGTCTCAAAGAAAGGACCCTCTAACCAAATTGATCCCAGTGACTCGAACCCTGATCCAAGCCCTACAGTGGTGGCAGGATCAGAGCAATCTGAGACAGGGGGTTCCCTTTGTCACTCAGTCTCGCTCTTTAATCCTTACTACAGATGCATCCCTCTTGGGGTGGGGAGCTCACATGGGCGACCTCTCTACCCAGGGACTGTGGTCCCCTCAGGAATCCCTGCTCCACATCAACCTGTTGGAGCTCAGAGCAGTTTTCCTAGCACTTCAAGCTTTTTCCAAATCTGTTCAGAACAAAGTTGCACAGGTCAGAACAGACAACACCACTACAATGTGGTACATCAACAAGCAAGGAGGCACTGCGATTCGCACTTTGTGCACGAAGCAATGAAGTTGTGGTCTCTGGCTTATTCCTGAACACCTCCCTTACAGCAGTTCACCTCCCAGGCAAGGACAATGTCCTGGCAGATGCTCTCAGCAGGATTTCCCAGGGCCATCACAAATGGTCACTGGATCCCCTGGTCCTGGAGGTAATATTTGCCAGATGGGGCACCCCGCTGATGGATCTTTTTGCAGCCCCAGACAATCAACTTCCCCTTTTTTGCTGCAGGCCCCCAGTGTTGGGCTCAGTCCCTCTGGATGCCTTAGTTCTCAGTTGGGAAGGGAAGTTTCTCTATGCTTTCCCCCCTTCCCTCTCCTGTTCAAAGTGTTAGTCAAAATCAGATCTCAATCCTGCAAAGTGATTCTGATTGCTCCAGATTGGGCCAGACAACCCTGGTACCCACTCCTACTGTCCTTAGCAGTCCATCTTCCCCTGTGTCTTCCCAGGAATCACAATCTGTTAACCTGTGCTCAGGGAAGGGTTTGGTACCTGAACCTCAAATCTCTCAATCTCGAGGCCTGGCTCTTGAAGAGTTAGAGTTTGCTGATCTACACCTCTCCCAAGGTGTAATGGATATATTGAAGGCTTCTAGGAAGCCTTCCACCAGGGCTACTTACAATTCCAAATGGAAGAGGTTTTCCATATGGTGCTCTGGGAAGCATATTTCCCAGAATCTGCTGATTTACCCACAGTCCTGGATTATATGGTCCATTTGAACACTTTGGGGCTCAAACCAGCTACCCTAAAGGTGCATTTGGCAGCTGTGTCTGCTTTCATTTCAGCAGGTAAACCCTCTTCTCTTTCAGCTCATCCTGTATTGTCTAAGTTTTTAAGGGATTGCTTCACACCAACCTCCATTCAGGGACCCTGCCCTGCCTGGGATCTTAATGTTTGTATTGCTCAGCTTATGCAACTTCCCTTTGAGCCCTTGTCTCAGCAGAGCTCAAGTATTTGACTTGGAAGACTGTGTTTCTGGTAGCCATCACTTCTGCCAGACGCAAAAGTGAATTACAAGCTTTGTCAGTGGAGCCTGATTTTATCTCCTTTCATAGAGTTAAGGTGGTCCTCAGGACTAACAGGAAGTTCTTGCCTAAGGTGGTTTCAGATTTCCACCTTAATCAATCTATTTCTCTTCCAGTATACTTCACTGACCATTCCTCCTCTGGCGAGAGGAGGCTGCACAGCTTAGATGTGAAGAGAGCCCTTAGTTACTACATTGAGCATACCAAGGGTCACAGGTTTGACTCCCTCCAACTGTTCCTCACTTATGGTGAGGTTGGTAAAGGGAAACCTGCCACTAAAAGATCCATTGCCAGGTGGATTGTCTCTTGTATCCAGTTCTGTTATGAAAAGCTGGGTAAGGTTCCTCCCTCCGGCCTGAGGGCTCACTCTACCAGAGGTACAGCTGCTTCCCTGGCTACTGCCAGGGACATCCCCATTCGATAGATTTGTCAAGTAGCTACCAGGAAAACAGTTCACACTTTTACCAAGCATTACTCTCTGGACACTATAGCAAGACTTCATGTTGTTTGAAGAAAAAATTACTCACCTTAGTAATGTTGTTTCTTCTAATGGAGTATTGCTATATTATGACCTCCCCTGCCTGCCCCTCTCAGAACCTCTGTTTTGGGATGTGGGTGGGCAGTGCAGTGTTGGCACTTAGTAGATGCCCACCTTGTTTTCACCCTCCCTTTTTGGGGTGACAGGTGTTGTGTTTTCATTTTTGGGTCTCTGACTTGAGTCTTTGTTTTGGGATCAAAAATGTGTTGTTATATTTAGTAGCCAGTTGGCTAGTGTAGGTTTACAGCTTCCACACAGGACCTTAGTGAGTTTAGCTCGTAAAGATCTGACAGTTTGAGTTTGAAGAACAACAGACAGAGTTTTCAACCGAGCTCGAGCTCAGCGTTCCATGCCTGGCATGGAAAGTTAACTCTCTCACCTCCAGAGCAGTTCGAAGGTTGGGACTTACTGCGTATGTCATAATATAGCAAGACTCCATTAGAAGAAACAACATTACTAAGGTGAGTAATTTTTTCTTCCTACCCCCACCCCCTAGAATTGCCTTATAACTTTCCCATGCATGCTTGAATTCCGCCACTGTATTTGACTCCACAGCCTCCTGTGGAAGGCCGTTCCATGCATCCACAACCCTCTCTGTGAAAAAATGCTTCCTTAAATTACCTCTGAGCCGCCCCCCCCATCTTCAAATTGTGCCCCCTTGTTCTTGCACATCTCTTTTTTTGAAAGATGCTACCCTCTTGGAATTTGTTGATTCCTTGAGGTACTTGAAAGTTTCTATCATGTCCCCCTCTCCTCCTTTCCTCGTGGCTATACATATTAAGCCCCTTAAGTCTCTCTTCATAAGTCTTCTGGTGCAGACCTGCACCATTTTAGTTGTCCTCCTCTGGACAGCTTCCATCCTGTCTATGTCTTTGCGGAGATTGGGTCTCCAGAACTGCACGCAGTACTCCAGATGGGGTCTGACCAGCTGTCTGTACAGAGTAATAATAACTTCCTGTTCTAGGGACATGGATATGTTGTTCATCCACACTTTCTGGCAGGTATCCTTCCCCCTCTAAATCTTGCCAGAAGGTCTTCAAGCTGGCTCCTCCCACCCACCTGGGTGGTAAAACTTTCGGCTCCGCCCCATGATGCCAGATCTTCCTTACCGCTTGGAAGCTCAGGTTCCCTCCTTAACGCTCTGCGTATAAGACTGGTTCCTATCTCTTCGGTTTACCTGAAGTAACTTTTAAGGTTTTCAAGACTTCGGTCATTTATTTCCCTCGCGGCTGCAATGGACAAATCGACTCCGGGTTTTTGGAGGTGCCCTTGCGGAAGCAGAAGATGTCTCGGATGGATCCTCACTCCATCGTCTTCTGTTTTAGGCCTTGAGCATGACCATGAGCCTGCTCTTCCTTCTTGGTCTCGTCCTGGAATACCGCCGGTTTACAACCTACGCCCCAAGCAGTCACACTCCGGTAAAGTTGAAGGAGGCCCGTTTGTCGGTTTCGTGGCAGCTGGCTCTGCGGAACAGCTCGAGCAGATTGATCGCACCCCGAGGAGGAGGTGGCACAAGGCATCTTCGTCTTCCTCGGCCGTGGCCTTTGTCCCGCTCTACTTGGGATCCTCCTGTTCAGCTTCTTTTAAGGAGCTCTGTCAGTCCTTTCCACCAAGGAGAGGGACCAACAACTTCAGGACTTTCCTCTTGGTACAAAAGAAGGACTCCAAGGTAAGTCCCTCCGTTGATGCTCTTGGGAGTGGGAGGTCCTCCTCCCAGTAATCGACCATCGACCCGTTAAAACCCTTGGCTTGACCCACTGGCCTCACGGTGTCCCGTCCAGGTCAGTTGACCGAGACACCCGTCGGCAGTCGAGATTTTCTTGACCCGCCGGATGGGTTGTCGATTCAGTGAAGCTGAAAGCCCTCACCTCCGGTTCCCCGGCGGAGATCGAGGTTACCGTGGGCTTGCCTGTGCCTCGGTTCCAGAGTCCACGGTTGAAACTTCCGAGCCGAGGAGAGCGGTTTCCCGCCTGCCTCAGAACCTCCTCAGAAACGCCGAGGTTCTCTGTCTCGGTCTTGGACATCTTCTCGGTCAGCCGATCCACGACATAGGCGGTGTTGGTCTCGGTATCAGTAGTGTAGCGGCATCGCGCTGGTCCTCATCCTCGACGGACGAGGCGTCACGCAGTTAGCGCCGACGCCGCCAGGACCTCGTAGCAAACGAGTCCTTCTGTCCGGAGCAAGCCAACGCTGCGCCTTCCCGCCATCAAGTGGCTGTCACCGGAGTGGCCGAAGCAACCCCTCACCCTAGCCGAAACGCCTGCCCCAGGGCCTGTTGCTCAGTCGAAACTGGCTGCCCCACTGATTCTGGTGGAACCTCCGCCTCCACAGCCAAAATTTGGGGCGCCGACCAAGAATTCTCGGTCAGCCCAGGGCCTGCCCCATAGGCTGTCTTGTCACCCTCACTCCCGACCGCCTTCGGCAGGTGGAGGGTGGCTCAGGCCCAAGGCAGCTCTTTGCAGACTCGTCCGAGTCCGACGACGATTCCTCCCTGTTCTCCAGGCAGGTCGACTTGGAGTCCTCCGGTGGTCAGTCGCTGGACGATAGCCCATCGTCCTTCATGGGTTTGCTTAGGCTCATCTCGGAGTCCACCGGGATGCAGCTTGAGCCCATATCCAAGCGGGCCAAGTGTCCCCTAACGGAGATTTTGGACCATGGGGATTCTCCCACGGAGGCCTTTCCGGTGGCCGAGGCCATTGTCGGCCCGGCTTTGGAGCTCTGGCAGTGTCCTGCTTCCTGCCCTGCGCCTTTGGCTAGTATGGTGAGGAAGTACGCCGTCCCTACCGGTTCCCTGTCCGGATTTTCGGAACCCCCCCTCAGCCGAGCGGCTGGTTACCGGTAGCGTCTTCGGCATGCGGGCGCCAGGGCGATGGACAAGCCTCCCGACAAGGGTCAAGAAGTTGGACTGGCGGTGCACAAAGTCTATGCTGCATCCTCCCTTGGCCTTCGTCAGGGCCAGCTTGGCCATGCTGATGGTACGCACTTTCTCACACCCTGTTTGGGCTCCTGGACCAGGTAGTCCCTCATCTCCCGGCTGACCTGCAGACCACGGTCAAGCAGATGTGTCACCAGGGCAGGGCAGTGGCCAAGCAGCAACTTCAGACTGCTCTGGACGGCGGACTCATGTGCGCGGTCAGTCGCGGCCGCAGTGGCAATCGCCGGTTGGGCATGGCTGAGGATATCGCCTTCACAGCGGATACCCAGCACAAGTTGGTGGATGCCCCTTCTTGGGGACCCGACCTCTCGGCCCTGGAGTGGAAGGTCACCTCCAGAGGATCGAAAAGTCCAATGCCACTCTGGACTCGGTCTCATCGCCCAGAGGACAAAGGGCCACAAGCCGCCAACCCAAGCTCTTTCCTCCGTTTTAAGCCCGGCTTGCGTCGACCACAGCAGCATCAGGGCCAGGCAGGCTCGCCTTGGCATCCCAAACCCAAACCTGTGAGCTTCCTCTTCCAAGCAGGAGGTAAAGGCCCAGGAGATCCCTCGGCGGCCCCTCCTCCAAGCCTGCCCAGTGGACGGGTTGAGGTGTTGCCCCTAACGTCCTCCACCCCAGGTTCCCCCCGTGGGGGGACGGCTCCACTACTTCCTTTCCACCTAGTCCGCTATCACCACAGACCACAGGTGCTAGAAGTGGTAGGAAAGGGCCTGCCTCTGGAGTTTGAGCAGGCCCCACCCTTCAAGCTGTCGCCCCCCTTGGGGGCCTCCAGGAGTCTGCAGCCTAGCTGATGGCTGCTCGAGCCGACATCGCTCTGTCTCCTCGAGAAGAGGTGATCAGAGAGGTGGCAGACCCTCCCCTCAGACCGGGGTTTGTGTCCAGGTACTTCCTGGTCTCAAAGCGGATGGAGGCTGGTGCCCCATTCTGCGACCTGCACGACCTCGACAAGTTCCTCAGGTCTCCGGTCCTTCAGGATGGTCACTCTGGCTCAGATAATACCATCCCTGGAGCGAGGCGTGTGGATTCTATTCTCTGGACCTACAGGATCGTTCTTTCATGTCCCTATCCGTCTGTCTCACCAGATTTCTTAGCTTTCGAGCAGAGGATCCTTTACGAAGTTCCAAGCCATGCCCTTTGGCCTTTCTCTTGCTCCAGGGTCTTCACCAAATGCATGGCAGTGGTGTTACAGCATTCCTGCGGTGCCGAGGGTCTGGGTGTGCCCTTACCTGGACGATGGCTGATAGCAAGCCCTCCAGACAGGAGGTGGAAGCGGTCAGAGATCTAGCCCTCCAGGTTTGCTCTCAGATCGGCCTTCTCATCAACGAGGCCAAGTCAGAACTTGGACTGAAGCAGGTGATTCTTTTCATCGGGCAGGCTCGACTCTCTTGAGCAGAGAAGCTGACTCCAGCGGACATGGGCAGGTTCTTTCCTCCTTTGCAGTCATTTCTGGTTGGGCAATCGTGCCTTGCCGGGACTTCCCTGCACTCCTGGGTGCATGGTGGCCTGCACCAGTGTGGCCGTTGGTCGCTGAGCATGCCATCCCCTTCAGTGGGGATTGGCCAGCCAGTGGTCACAATGCTGCGATCCATTGGACCAGCTAGTGACGGTGACCCAGGGGATGTGGGACGCTCTCCAGTGGTGGACCGTTCCAGCTCATTTGCAGGAGGGCATCCCGTTTGTCTGCCCTGAGCCGACGGTCTCTCTATCAACCGATGCCTCTCTGATGGGTTGGGGGTGCCCATCTGGGGGAACACAGAGCGCATGGCCTCTGGTCCCCTCAGGAGTCCCGATGCCATATCAACCTGCTGGCGCTTGAGCCGGTTCGTCTAGCCTCACACGCCTTTGCTCCATTTCTACAGGTAAAGTGGTTCAGGTCCAGATGGACAATACCACGGCCATGCACTACCCTAAATCGCCAGGGCGGGACGCGCTCCATGCCTCTGTGCAAGGAAGCTCTCCACGTTTGATCACTCGTGTGCAGCCTGGAGGCGGATCTCCTAGCCATCCATGTGGCAGGAGCCTCCAACACCCTGGCCGATGCCCTAAGCTGGATAGGGGCTGTGTCCCACGAGTGGTCTCTCCTGCCGGAGGTAGTATAAGATCTGTTCTCCCACTGGGGCACACCTCAGGTGGACCTGTTTGCCTCCAGGGAGAATGCGAAGCTTAGGCTGTTTCATGCCGGCCCCCCTCAGCAGGGCTCGCTGCAGGGGGATGCCTTCTTGAGGCTGTGGACCCCAGGCCTCTTCTATGCCTTTCCCCCATTTCACTTGATCCACAAGGTGCTTCTCAAGGTGAGGAGGGACAAGGCACAGGTGATTCTGGTAGCCCCAGACTGGCCCCGCCAATGCTGGTATCCAGATCTCCTCAGCCTCAGCTCCAGGCTCCTGAGGCGGCTTCCTGCTCACCCGGACCTGTTATCAGTCAATCAGGGGAAGATGTTCCATCCGGACCTTCAGTCCCTGCACCTGACGGCCTGGTTCCTGAGCGGCTAGAGTTCCAGGCCTTGGGTCTTTCCGACAAAGGTCCTCAATGTAGTTGGGCGTCCGTAGAGTCGACCAGAAAATGCTATGCCTTCAAATGGAAGAGATTCTCCATTTGGTGTCAGGCAGAGGCCTGGACCCTTCCTCCTGTTCCTTGGCAAGCATCTTGGGCTACCTGTGGTCCTTCCTCAGCAAGGGCTTGGAGTCGGCTGACCCTAAGGAGGTGCACCAGCAGCCATCTCTGCTTACCTTGATCACTTCCCCTCCAGTGCGAGAACCTCCCACCTCCGTGGGATCTACTGCTGAGTATTGGCAAGGTCATGGGCAAGCCCGTTCGAACCAGTGCACAGGTGTGACATCTCTCACCTGTCGTGGAAGACTGCCTTCTTGGTGGCTATCACGTCAGCCAGAAGGATGGGAGAGCTCAGGCGCTTTCCATTGAGTCTCTTTACCTGGTCTTCCACAGGAGAAGGTTGTTCCTAGCCCCACCCAAATTCCTCCGAAGGTGGTGTGGGGTTCACCTTAGCGAGGTGTTGACTCTGCTGGTGTTCTACCCAATCACACCTGGAGGCTGAATATAGGCTCCATACTCTGGACCCTAGGTAGCTCGCTTTATAAGGACACCGGCTGGAGATTCGAGGAGAGGTTCACCAGCTGTTTGTCACCTACGCTGAAGCCGCATCTGGCAGACCTGCAGCCAAGCGGACGATAAGCAGGTGGGTCACCTCCTGCATAGATCTCTGCTATAGGTTGGTGGGCATGGAGCCTCCCAGAGGGATAAGAGCTCATTCTACCTGCCATACCGCTGCATCGGTAGCTGCTTCCAGGGAGAGGGCAGGGCTGCTACCTGGAAGTCGGCACATACTTTCATAACCCACAACCACATCGACCTTGAGTCACGCCGGGATGCTGGTTTTGGGGCCTCGGTTCTCCAGTCTCTATTCCCTAAGTAGGGGGTGTGTGCCTTGCCTCCCTCCTCCGGGAGAACTGCTAGGAGTCTGCCAGAAAGTGTGGATGAACAACATATCCATGTCCGTAGAAATACAGGTTACTCACCTGTAACAGGAGTTCTAGGAATGGTATATGTTGTTCATCCATAAGACCCACCCGACCTCCCGGCTCAGCACACAACCTGAGCTTCCAGCGGGCCAGATCTGGCGTCATGGAGCGGAGCTGAGAGTTTTACCACCCGGGTGGGTGGGAGGAGCCAGCTTGAAGACCTTCCGGCAAGATTTAAAGCGGCAAGGATACCTGCCAGAAAGTGTGGATGAACAACATATACCATTCCTACAACTCCTGTTACAGGTGAGTAACCTGTATTTTTCTACTGGTGATGCCTCTCCCCATGCATCTCAGTATCCCCCCAGCCCTCCTTGCTGCCCTCTCACATTGCTTGCCCATCTTTAGGTCATCTGATATGACTACCCCCAGGTCCCTTTCCATTTTTGTTGTTGTTAGTTACTCACCCCCATTGTGTACTCTTCCCTGGGTTTTGTTTCCCAGATGCATTACCTTGCACTTCTTAGCATTGAATCTAAGCTGCCATACATTTGACCATTCCTCTAACCTTGCCAAGTCCCTTCTCATCCTTTCCACCCCACCTTGTGCATCAACTCTGTTGCAGATCTTTGTGTCATCTGCAAAGAGACATACTTTTCCTTCCAGTCCCTCTGCAATGTCGCTTATAAAGACATTGAAGAGGACAGATCCTAATACTGAACCCTGCGGTACCCCACTAGTAACCCCTTCTTCAGAGTGGACTCCATTTACTATTACTCTCTGTGTCCTATTCTCCAGCCAATTCTTTACCCAGGCTGTCATCTTGGGACCCACTCCCAGGCTGGCTAACTTGTATATTAATCTTTGTGTGGGACTGTGTCAGATGCCTTGCTAAAGTCTAGGTAGGCCATGTCCACAGCCCCTCCCTGATCTACTACTTTGGTCACCCAGTCAAAGAAATCTATCAGATTTGTCTGGCATGAACTTTCTGCTGTGAATCCATGCTGCCTTGGGTCCTGTGCCCCTCTGGCCTCTAGATATGCGACAATTTTTTCCTTCAGAAGTGATTCCATCATTTTTCCTATCACTGAGGTTAAACTAACTGGTCTATAGTTTCCTGCTTCTGTCTTGCTCCCACTTTTGTGAAGGGGAATCACATCTGCCCTCCTCCAGTCCTCGGGTAGCACCCCATCCTCCCAAGATTTGTTAAAGAGGGTAGTCAGTGGTGTCACTAGTTCTCCCCTTAGTTCTTTTAGAATTCTGGGATGAATCCCATCAGGCCCCATTGCTTTGTCCACCTTCAGTTTTAAGAGTTCTTTCAGAACCCTTTCTTCTGTAAATGAGCTGGTATCTACGTCTGTATCCAGAGTGTTTCTACTGTTTGTTTTAGGTACCTCCCCTCTTCATTTGTAAATACTGAGCAAAATATTTGTTTAGTATCTCTGCCTTTTCACAGTCACCCTCTGCCCACCCTCCCTCCTTTTATTAAGCCTCACTATCCTCCCTTGGTCTTCCTTCGCTCCTGATGTACCTATAAAAGGTTTTATCCCCCTTCTTAACTGAGTTGGCTATCTTTTCCTCGGTTTGGGCCTTTGCTGTTCTGACTGCCTTCCCAGCTTCCTTTTGCTTTAACTGATACAGTTCTCTGTCCTGCTTCTTCTGTGATTCCTTGTACTTCCTGAATGCTTTCTTTTTCTCTTGAACCTTCACTACCACTTCCTTTGAGAACCATAGTGGTTTCTTACATCGTTTCTTTTTGTTTATTTGCTTCACACAAAGGCTTGTTACCTCTGCGATGGCAGTTTTTATTATCCCCCATTATTCTTCCACCCCTCCTTCCTGCCCATTTGCTAGTGCATTCCTTAGGCACTCACCCATTTTGGCAAAGTCAGACCTCCTAAACTCCAGTACTTTTGCCTTTGTATGACCTGATTATGTGGAAATGATGGATCTTCCAGAGTCAAAGAGACTGTCTATCCCTTTGCACAAATCCCAAGGGAAACAGACACAGAAAATCATGAAATTTTGCACATCCATTCTTTATGTGGACAAAAGAATAGACAGGAGGTATGCTTTATCAGGCCCTGGCACGGAATTCCTTTCAGCACTTGTGCCATGTTGAGGGTAGTGCAAGCTGCAGCCTTTGACAAAGCTAGTATTCCCTGGCATCTCACCCCCCCAGATAAAGATTCCAGGAAAGTGGATGCCATGGCTAAGAAACAGTACTTGGCATTCTCTTTGGGGCTTAGGCAATCAAATTACATGGCATATACAGCCAGGTACCAGAAGTCTATGTGGGATACGATTCTGGAGCTGGCTAAAAATGCCCCTCCCCAGCTAACCAAGGAGCTGGAACAGATGGCTGTAGATGGTATTGAGGCATCCAAAGTGCAGTTTCATGCTGCTGTGGACTCGAATGACATGCATTCTAGAGTCATGGCTACATCTATCTCCATGAGGAGGTTTGTTTGGCTTAGATGTACCAATCTTTCGCAGGATACCCAGACTAAGGCCATGGATTTCCCTGTAACTGGTAATTCTCTGTTTGTTGAGCAAACAGAGAATGACATGAAGACGATGGATGAATGTAGGACCACCTGTAGGAGTGCTGCAGCCAAGAAAAAGCAGGCCACTCCTCAGAAGCAGCATTTCAGGGCTATCAGGGGCAGGCCTGTTCACAGGCCTTTCTACCAAGCTCAGGCCCCCTCCTCTTCTTTCCAGCAGAGGGGGTTCTTTAGAGGAAGAGGCAGGCATGGGATGACCAGGACCCCATCATCCACACAGTCTAAACCCCCTTCCAAACACCTTGAAGTGTCGGTCAGGGTCGCTTCCCCAGTTCAGTAGGGGGCAGGTTGGCTCACTACTCCCAGGCCTGGGAGTCTGTTACTTCAGACAAATGGGTCTTTGAAGTAGTGAGCCAGGGACTTGCTCTCAGTTTCAAAAGGTTCTCAAAAATGAGAGCAAGGTCCTCGATCCTCCCTCCATTGGAGACAAAGGCCTTGAGACCGAAGTCTCCTCTCTTCTGCTTCTACAAGCAGTGGAGAAGGTACCTCATTGTCACAGGAGAAAAGGACTGTACTCCAGATACTTCCTTACCCCAAAAAAGACAGGGAAGTGGTGACCCATCCTAGATTTAAGATACCTGAACAAACACTTAAAACCAAAATTCAAGATGGTGATTCTGGGAGTAATTCTTCCTTCTGTGAGACGAGGAGACTGGCTAGCCTCTCTGGATCTCAAGAATGCCTACTTCCACATACAGTACCTATCAGACATTCCCACAGAAAGTACCTCAGGTTCGAGTTGCCTTCAGGCCATTACCAATTCAGAGCTATGCCCTTCGACCTAACATCTGCTCCAAGGGTGTTCACCAAGTGTATTGCAGTAGTGGTGGCATTCCTCAGGAGACAGGGTATTCTTCAATTCCCATACCTGGACAACTGGCTTGTTGTAGGCCAGTCCTCAGACCAAGTCAAGTCAGCCCTAGAGGTCAGTGAAAGATTTTTAGACTCCTTGGGTTTCATTTTGAGCCTAGAAAAGTCTGTCCTGGAACCAGCCCAGAAACTCACTTTCATAGGAGTGGAACTAGACACTATTCAGGCGAGAGCATTTCTCCCACTCTCAAGGGTTCAGTCCCTTGTCACTCTGGCCTCCTCTTTTCGTCCTCTAGTTTCTTGTCCAGCCAGACAATTTATGCAGTTGCTGGGTCACATGGCAGCATCCACAGCAGTGGTCCAGGGAGCAAGGTTTCAGATGAGAGATATTGAGTTTCATCTCAGATCTTATTGGTCTCAGAAAAAAGACCCTCTCTCCAAATTGGTTCCTGTGTCTCAAATCCTAGTTCAGGCCCTCCAATGGTGGCGGAGAGTACATTTCAACAAGGTGTCCCTTTATCAGTCAGGCTCCTTCAGTGATTCTTACAACAGATACCTCTTTACCTAGATCAGCTTACAGCTCAGGGAATCTGGTTTCACCAGGAGTCTCTCCTACTTATAAACCTTCTCAAACTGAGAGCTGTCTTTCTAGCACTTCAAGCATTTTCAACTGCTGTTCAGGGGAAAGTGGTACAGATCAGGACAGACAATACCACAACCATATGGTACATCAGCAAACAGGGAGGCACTCAGTCCTCGGCCCTGTGCACACAGGCCATGAAAATATGGCCCCTAGCTTATTCCCTTCAGGCTTCCCTGATGGCTGTGCATCTTCCAGGGAAGGACAACATTCTAGCAGATGCTCTCAGCAGGATTTCCCAGGGTCACCATGAATGGACCCTGAGCCTTCTAATTCTTCAGGTCATTTTCTAGAGATGGGGCACTCCAGAGATAGATCTCTTTGCAGCCCTGGACAATCACCAGCTTCCTCTTTTTTGCTGCAGACCACCTCTTCTGGACCCTGTCCCTCAGGATGCTCTCTTGCTGAATTGGACAAGCAGGTTTCTCTATGCATTTCTCCTTTTCCTCTGATATTCAGGGTCCTGATCAAGATCAGGTCTCAGCCCTGCAAGGCAATTCTAGTTGCTCCAGACTGGGCCAGACAGCGCTGGTACCCCCTTCTCTTGTTGCTGTCAGTGACAATGCCTCTGTGTCTTCCCAGACAGTTCAATCTCCTAACCTCCTCTCGGGAGGATTCTGTACACCACCTTCAGACACTCAGGCTCAAAGCCTGGCTCTTGAAGGGCTTGAATATGCAAGCCTGCATCTTTCTCAAACACTCTTGGGCTTTTTAAAGGTTAGCAGGAAACCTGCTACTAGAAAGACTTACAACTCCAAATGGAAAAGATTTGGGTTTTGGTGTTCCCAGAAGCATGTCTTGCCAGAGCTGGCTGACATTGCTACTGTATTGGACTATTTGGTGCATCTTAACAGTTTAGACCTACAGCCTACTACTCTTCAGGTACATTTGGCAGCTGTGTCTGCTTTCCCTTCTGCTGGTAAGGGCTCTTCCCTGGCATCTCATCCAGTTTTCAAGAACTTTTTCAAGGGCCCGGTGCATGTTAATCCTCCCTTTCGGGAGCCTAACCCTTCTTGGGACCTGAATATGTGTATCACACAGCTTATGCAGCCCCCTTTTGAGCCTTTATCCTCAGCTGAGCTAAAGTACTTGACTTGGAAAACTGTATTCCTGGTAGCCATTACCTCTGCCAGGAGAATCAGTGAATTACAGGCTTTATCAGTGGAACCTGACTTCATTTCATTTCAGGGATAAAATGGTCCTTCGAACCAACAGAAAGTTTCTCTCCAAGGTGGTATCAGACTTCCATTTGAATCAGTCTGTGTTGTTGCCTGTATTTTTCACTGACCATTCTTGGTCTGGGGAGAAAAGATTACACAGTTTTGATGTAAAGAGGGCTCTTAGTTACTATGTGGAACACACTAAGGTCCATAGAAATGGCTGTTCTCAGTTGTTTCTCACTTATGGGGAAGTGGGAAAGGGCATACCTGCCACCAAGAGAACTATTGCCTGGTGGATTGTCTCCTGTATCCAGTTCTGCTATTCAAAGTTGGGGAAAGAGCCTCCCTCAAGCCTGAGAGCTCACTCTACCAGAGGTACAGCTGCTTCGGTCGCAGCAACTAGAGACATATCATTAGTGGAAATCTGTAAAGCAGCCCCCTGGAAAACTGTTCACACATTTACCAAGCATTACTCTCTGGACATTCAGTCAAGAAGTGATGCTAGGTTTGGCACAAGCAGTGCTGCAGAGCTTGTTCCCAAAATAGGTTCTGTGACTCCCTCTTCCTGGGAGGTACTACTTGGTAGTCTGCATATAGTCAGAATATAGCAAGACTTCATGTTGTTTGAAGAAATTAAATAGCCATTTACTTTAAGAAGAGGCACAGGTGGCGATGAAGGGTAGAGAAGAAAAACATACTCACCATAGTAATGTTGTTTCTTCTAATGGAGTCTTACTGTATACTGACCTCTCTCCCTGCCTCCCTCCCTCCCCTTCTGGAACCTAGCAGTTTTGGGATGTGGTCTGGCAGGCACAGTGCTGCACCCAGAGGTGTACTTGACATGCTGTATCTTATTAGGATTTTTTATCATAAATGCTTTGATTGTTTTAGTACCTGCTTAGGTTCTTTTTGGGGTTCTCGACTTGAGTCTTTTGACCCTAAAAAAATCTGTTTGGTGCCTTCAAACAACATGAAGTCTTGCTATATTATGACATATGCAGTGAGTCCCAACCTTTGAACTGCTCCAGAGGTGAAAGAGTTAACTTTCCATGCCAGGCATGGAACTTTGAGTGCGAGCTCGGTTGAAAACTCTGTCTGTTGTTCTTCAAACTCAGACTGTCAGATTCTTTACTCCACCTCACTGAACAGTCGCTCCGGAGATTTCTCCTTCTGTTCAGTTCATTTTGTCGGTTAAAGTATTATTTTATCGTTTTTTGACCGAAATTAACCATAACCGGTCGGTTCAAGCTCTGTCTGTGGTATTGTAGGTAATAAATAGGCTTACATTTATCTTTATTCTGTGTGGAACTTATAAGCGTTTTTCGGTTCAGTTTGAACTGATCAGGTTATTTTCAAACTTTACTAGTCCTTATTTAGAGTGCGGTTCCGGTTCTTATCAGTTCTAAAAAGCAGATTTCATTACGTTTTTTTCCGACCGATGTCACTGACTGGGAACTGATAAAGAGAGTCTTGCTGCGGATTGCCATAAACGGGCAGGTTTGGTTAGGCTGGCACTATGTCTGAGAAACCCAAAAGAAAAACCGAGCCCACTGGGTTTCAGCACTGTAGTGTTTGTAGGGAAGCCTTTGCTAAGGCTGACCCACACACCACCTGTGTGTTTTGTCTGGGGTTTGACCACCTCAATTCAGACTGCCAGATTTGTAAGAATTTTCCTGCTGCCACCATAGAAAAGAGAGTTGGTAGGCTCAGGGAAAGGGAGGCCAAAAAGTCTGCTGACCCGGATGGCCAGCCCGGTTCGGTTCCAACCGAACCGAAGGGAGTGCCCTCTGACCAGGGCAATACTTCCTCGAGCAAACGAAGAGCCAGCTCTGAGGAGCCGATTCGAACTAAAAGGACTAGAAAGTCAGCTGGTTTGGAGCCAAAAGTTCTCTCTCCAACCGCTGAGGAAATAGCTAAAGCAATTCAAATTGTCCAGTCACTTTCCCCAGTTCCGTCCAAACCGACACCATCAGGGAAGCGCTCGGTTCGGCCGGTTCCACCGGTTCAAGATTATGATTTTGAGGATTTTTATGAACCGGAGGAAGGGGAAGAGGAGTATGAGGAGAGTGAATGTGGTTTTGAAAGTCTGGATGTGCCCATTGAACCAGACATCTCTCCAGACAGACCGTCAGGGGTTTCTCCTCCCAGGCTCTCTGAGTCCCTTCTCATTTATGTTCTATAAAAGTTGCTGAAACTCTCCAGCCCCTGTTGAGGAAGCTGTTGATGACCAAGAGGAGCCTGATTATGTAGAAATGATGGATATTCCAGAGTCTAGGAGACTGTCTATTCCTTTGCATGAATCTTTTCGGAAACAGACAGTAAAAATTCTAAAAACTCCTCACACTATACCTCCTGTTGATAAAAGGATGGACAAGAGGTATACATTATCAGGCTCTGATACGGAGTTCCTCACACAGCAATGCAGCCACGTAGGGGTAGTGCAGGCTGCAGCCTGTGACAAGGCAAATATTCCTCTAGCTTCACACCCCCCTGAAAAGGACTCCAGGAGGATTGATGCCATGGCAAAGAAACAGTACATGGCAGCATCTTTGGGACTCGGACAGGCAAATAATATGGCTTATGCTGCTAAGTAATATACACTAATATCTGGGAAATGATAATATCTTATGAAAAATGTTTCCAAACTCCGAAAGGGTGAAGTAGACTTCTGAAAGACAACAGGATCCGGAGTCTGCTGTGGCTTTTCAGAACGTTTTTTTTATTAAAACAATGCCCTTACGTTTAGCTGCTATGAGCTTGATCACGGGGCTCTTTTATACATCTAATTTGAAAAATAAAGTACATTTTTTAAGTCTTGACTCTCACTCTGATTACTGCTAAATGCGAACTATTATTAAATAAAAAGAATTAAATGTAATATTTTATAATACACACAAACCTGTGGATTGAAGGCAGTTATATTTTTATATCTACAGATTTATTTGAAGTACATTAAAACCATAAAAACAAGAACCACGCTAGTAAACTTCCCAAGGTATGCGTGTTATGGGGGTTTAAGTTGTTTTACACTTATGTCACATTTTGGCACGGCTTTAATTTTGTGGTGATTGTACAATTGATTATATGACTAATAATTTTTTTGTTAGGGAGAAAAGTGAATTTGATTTTGAATGATTCATGTGCCTGGAGGCTTTGAAATTTGTATTTTGAAGGTAGATACATGCATTTAATAGTTGGCGCATTTAGCAGTAATCAGAGTGAGAGTCAAGACTTAAAAAATGTATTTTATTTTTCAAATTAGATGTATAAAAGAGCCCCGTGATCAAGCTCATAGCAGCGAAACGTAGGGGCATTGTTTTAATAAAGAAAACATTCTGAGAAGCCACAGCAGACTCCGGATCCTGTTATGCTGCTAAGTACCAGAAATCCAGGTGGGATACTGTGCTGGCTCTAGCAAAACAGGTCCCTGACCAGCTTGCCAGGGAGCTGGAGCAGGTGGCAGCGGATGGTATTGAGGCATCCAAGGTGCAATTTCATGCTGCAGTAGACTCTAATGATGTCATCAAGGGTCATGGCTACATCTGTGGCACTTCGCAGAATGGCTTGGCTCAGATGTACTACCCTGTCACAGGATACCCAGTCTAAGGCCATGGATTTTCCTGTTGTGGGCAATTCTCTGTTTGGGGCACAGACAGAGAATTACATGAAGAAAATGGATGAATATAGGACCACCTATAGGAGTGCACAGGCCAAGGAAAGGCAGGCCACTCTCAAAGGCAGCATCCCAGGGCAGGGCAGGCCTTTTCTAGGCCTTTTACCAAGTCCAGGCCTCCTCTTCTGCTTATGCCCAGAGGGTTCTTTAGAGGGAGAGGGCAGGCAGGGTGAGCAAGCCTGCTTCCACCCCTCAGCCCAAAGCCTCTGCCAAGCAGGCACCCTGATGGGGTAGCCAGGGCCGATTCTCCTCTACCAGTAGGGGGCAGGCTGGCTTACTTTGTCCAGGACTGGAAGTCTCTAACATCAGACAAGTGGGTCCTGGAAGTAGTAAGCCAGGGACTGGTTCTCAGCTTCAAAAAATTTCCAAAGATGAGAGCCAGGTCCTTTTCACCTGCACATCCATCAGAGGCATTTGCCCTAGAAACAGAAGTTTCTACCTTCCTGGCTCTCAGAGCTGTGGAAAGGGTTCCACCCCTACACCAGGGCAAAGGGTTGTACTCCAGGTACTTCCTTACCCCAAAAAAGACAGGAGAATGGCGGCCCATTCTGGATCTCAGATACTTAAACAAGCACCTTTTAAAACCAAAATTCAAAATGGTGACTCTGGGAATTATTTTACCCTCTCTAAGGCCAGGGGACTGGCTAACGTCCCTGGACCTCAAGGATGCCTACTTCCATGTTCTTATCAGAAGCTCCCATCGAAGGTACCTCAGATTCGAACTGCCCTCAGGCCATTACCAGTTCAGAGCAATGCCCTTCGGCCTCACCTCTGCCCCGAGGGTATTCACAAAATGCCTGGCAGTAGCAGTTGCCCACTTAAGAAAGCAAAATATTGCCATTTTTCCTTACCTGGACGACTGGCTCGTAGTAGGCCAGTCTCCAGAACAAGTCAAACTACACCTTCAGGTAACTCAGCAACTGCTCACATCTCTAGGTTTTCTTCTCAATCTTCCAAAGTCAGTTCTAGAGCCTGTCCAGCTTTTCACCTTCAGAGGTGCAGAACTGAACACAAAAGAGGCCAGAGCCTTCCTTCCTCTGGAAAGAGCAAGAACCTTGGTCTCTCTGGCCTCCTCCTTCACCCTGCAGGTCTCTCGACCAGCAAGGCATTTTCTGCAGCTCCTGGGGTACATGGCTGCTTCTACATCAGTTGTGCAGGAGCAAGATTTCAGATGAGGGACATCCAGTTCCATTTGGTCTCAAAGGAGACCTCTACCAAATTGATCCCAGTGACTGGAACCCTGATCCAAGCCTTTCAATGGTGGCAGGACCAGAGCAATCTGAGACAGGGGTCCCTTCACCCCTCAGTCTCACTCCTTAATCCTTACTACAGATGCATCCTCTTGGGGTGGGGAGCTCACATGGGCAGTCTCACTATCCAGGGATTGTGGTCCCCTCTGGAATCTCTGCTCCACCTCAATCTGTTGGAACTCAGAGCAGTTTTTCTAGCACTTCAAGTTTCTCCACCTCTGTTCAGAACAAAGTTGTACAGATCAGAACAGACAACACCACTACAATGTGGTACATCAACAAGCAAGGAGGCACTCGGTCTACGGCCTTGTGCACCAAAGCAATGAAGTTGTGGTCTCTGGCGTATTCGCTGAACACCTCTCTTACGGCAGTTCACCTCCCAGGCAAGGACAATGTCCTGGCAGATGCTCTCAGCAGGATTTCCCAGGGCCATCACGAATGGTCACTGAATCCCTAGTATTGGAGGTAGTATTTGCCAGATGGGGCACCCTGCAGATAGATCTTTTTGCAGCCCCAGACAATCACCAACTTCCCCTTTTTTGCTGCAGGCCCCCAGTGTTGGGCTCAGTCCCTCTGGATGCCTTCCTTCTCAGTTGGGATGGGAAGTTTCTCTATGCTTCCCCCTTCCCTCTTCTGTTCAAGGTGCTAGTCAAAATCAGATCTCAACCCTGCAAGATGATCCTGATTGCTCCAGATTGGGCCAGACAGCCCTGGTACCCACTCCTTATGTCCTTAGCAGTCCACCTTCCCCTGTGTCTTCCCAGGAATCACAACCTGTTAACCTGTGCTCAGGGGAGGGTTTGGTACCCGAATCTCAAATCTCTCAATCTCAAGGCCTGGCTCTTGAAGAGTTAGAGTCTGCTGACCTACACCTCTCCCAAGGTGTATTGGATATATTGAAGGCTTCTAGGAAGCCATCCACCAGGGCTACTTATAATTCCAAATGGAAGAGATTTTCCATATGGTGCTCTGGCAAGCATATTTCCCCAGAATCTGCTGACTTACACAGTCCTGGATTATATGGTGCATTTGAATACTTTGGGGTTGAGACCAGCTACCCTAAAAGTGCACCTGGCAGCCGTGTCTGCTTTCTTATCAGCAGGTATACCCTCTTCTCTTTTGGCTCATCCTGTATTCTCCAAGTTTTTCAAGGGATTGCTTCACACCAACCCTCCATTCAGGGACGGTGCCACTGCCTGGGATCTTAATATTTGCATTGCTCAGCTTATGAAACCCCCTTTTGAGCCCTTGTCTTCAGCAGAGCTTAAGTTCTTGACTTGGAAAACTGTGTTTTTGGTAGCCATCACTTCTGCCAGGCGCATAAGTGAATTACAAGCATTGTCAGTGGAACCTGATTTTATCTCCTTTCATAGAGATAAGGTGGTCCTCAGGACTAACAGAAAGTTCTTGCCTAAGGTGGTTTCAGACTTCCACCTTAATCAATCTATGTCTCTCCCTGTGTACTTCACTGACTATTCCTCCTCTGGCAAGAGGAGACTGCACAGTTTAGATGTCAAAAGAGCCCTTAGTTACTACATAGAACGTACCAAGGGTCACAGGTTTGACTCCCTCCAACTGTTCCTCACTTATGGTGAGGTTGGTAAAGGGAAACCTGCCACTAAAAGATCCATTACCAGGTGGATTGTCTCTTGTATCCAATTTTGCTATGAAAAGTGGGTAAGGTTCCTCCCTCAGGCCTGAGGACTCACTCTACCAGAGGTACAGCTGCGTCTCTGGCTGCTGCCAGGGACATCCCTATCCTAGAGATATGGCAAGCAGCTACCTGGAAAACAGTTCACACTTTTACCAAGCATTACTACCTGGACATCCAGGCTAGGAGTGATACTCGGTTTGGCACAGCTGTGCTTCAGAGCCTATTTCAAGTAGGTTCTGTCCCTCCTCCATGGAGGTACTGCTGTGTAGTCTGCATATGTCATAATATAGCAAGACTTCATGTTGTTTGAAGAAAAAATTACTCACCTTAGTAATGTTGTTTCTTCTAGTAGAGTCTTGCTATATTATGACCTCCCCGCCTGCCCCTCTCAGAACCTCTACTTTTGGGATATGGGTGGGCAGTGCAGTGTTAACATTAGTAGATACCCACCTTATTTTTCACCCTCCTTTTTCGGTGTTTGGGTGTTATGTTTTTAATTTTGGATCCCTGACTTGAGTCTTTGTTTTGGGACCAAGAAAATGTGTTCTTATATTTAGTAGCCAGTTGGCTAGTGTAGGTTTACGGCTTCCACACAGAACCTTAGTGAGTTTTGCTCATAAAGATCTGACAGTTTGAGTTTGAAGAACAACAGACAGAGTTTTCAACCGAGCTCACGCTCAGAGTTCCATGCCTGGCGTGGAAAGTTAACTCTTTCATCTCCGGAGCAGTTCGAAGGTTGGGACTCACTGCATATGTCATAATATAGCAAGACTCCATTAGAAGAAACAACATTATTTCTTTGTGGAACTTGTAAATTTTTATCGGTTCGGTTCGAACCGATCAGGCTGTTAAAACTTTTAAAAAGAAAGCATTTTAAGGTTTTTAGAGTGCGGTTCCCAGTTCTTATCGGTTCTAAAAAGCGGATTTCATTACAGTTTTTCCACGACCCGTGACACGGTTGGGGAACCGATAAGTGTCTTGCCTGGCACTGCCGCTTTAAGGGCAAGTTTGTTGTTAGGCTGGCATCATGTCTGAGAAACCCAAAAGAAAACCGGGCCCACTGGGTTTCAACACTGTAGTGTCTGTGGGGAAGCCTTTGCCAAGGCTGACCCACACACTACATGTGTCTATTGTCTGGGGTTTGACCACCTCAATTCAGACTGCCAGATTTGTAAAATTTCCTGCAGCCACCCTGGACAAGAGAGTGGGCAGGCTCAGGAGCGAGAGGCCAAAAGTCTGCTGACCCAGATAGCCAGCCGGTTCGGTGCCAACCGAACCGGAGGGAGTGCCCTCTGACCAGGGCGAGACTTCCTCGGGCAAACGAAAAGCTGGCTCTGAGGAGCCAGTTCCAGCAAAGAAAACTAAAAAATCAGCAGGTTTGGAGTCCAAAATTCCTTCTCCAACTGCTGCAGAAATCGCAAAAGCTATACAGATTGTACAGTCACTTTCTCCAGTTCCGTCCGAACCGCCACTGTCTGGTAAAAGGTCGGTTCGGCTGGTTCCACCGGTTCAAGAATATGATATTGAAGAGTTTTATGAACCAGAGGAGGGGGAGGAGGATTATGATCAGTGTGAATGTGACTTTGAGAGTCTGGATGTGCCCATTGAACCGGACATCTCCCCAGACAGACCTTTGGAATCTCCCCTATGCTTTCTGAGTCCCCTTCTCACTTTTGTTTTATAAAAGGTTGCTGAAACCCTCCAGCTCCCATTAGAGGAGCTGTGGATGAGCAAGAGGAACCTGATTTTGTGGAAATGATGGATATCCCAGAGTCTAGGAGATTATCTATTCCTTACATAAATCATTTAGAAACAAACAATAAAAATACTAAAAGCTCCTAATTCTGTGCCTCCTGTTGACAAGAAGATGGACAGGAGGTACACTTTATCAGGTCCTGATACAGACTTTCTTTCACAGCAATGCAGTCATGTTGGGGTAGTTCAGGCTGCAGCCTGTGATAAAGGCTAACATTCCCTGGCTTCACATCCTCCTGACAAGGACTCCAGGAAGATTGATGCCATGGCTAAAAATAATACATGGCAGCGTCCTTGGGACTCAGACAAGCAAATTACATGGCTTGTGGCAAGATACCAAAAATCTAGATGGGACACTGTCATGGCTTTGGCCAAACAGGCCCCTGGCCAGCTGCCAAGGAGCTGGAGCAGGTGGCTGCTGATGGTATTGAGGCATCCAAGGGTGCAATTCCATGCTGCTGTGGATTCTAATGATGTATCCTCTAGAAGTCATGGCTACATCTGTGGCCTTTCATAGGTTGGCTTGGCTCAGGTGTACTAGTTTGTCACAGGATACCCAGACTAAGGCCATGGATTTTCCTGTGGTAGGGAATTCTCTGTTTGGGAGCAGACAGAGAATTACATGAAAATGGATGAATATAGAACAACTTATAGGAGTGCACAAGCCAAGGAGCGGCAAGTCACTCCTCAGAAGCAAACCCCCAGGGGTAGAGGTAGGCCTTTTCACAGGCCTTTTTACCAAACCCAGGCTTCTTCTGCTTATGCTCAGAGGGGGTTCTTCAGAGGCAGAGGCAGACAGGGTGCAAGCAGGCCTGCTTCCACCCCTCAGCCTAAAGCCCCTGCCAAACAGGCACCCTGATGGGGTGCCCAGGGCCGGTTCTCCATTACCTGTAGGGGGCAGGCTGGCTTACTTTGTTCAGGACTGGGAGTCTCTAACATCAGACAAGTGGGTCCTGGAAGTAGTAAGCCAGGGTCTGATTCTCAGCTTCAAAAATTTCCAAAGATGAGAGCCAGATCTTTCCACCTGCAAACCCTCAAGAGACCTTGCCTTAGAAACAGAAGTCTCAACCCTCCTGGCTCTCAGAGCTGTAGAAAGGGTTTCCCCCTACTCCAGGGCAAGGGTCTGTACTCCAGGTACTTCCTTACCCCAAAAAAGACAGGAGAATGGCGGCCCATTTTGGACCTAAGATATCTGAACAAGCACCTTTTGAAACCAAAATTCAAAATGGTGACTCTGCAATAATTTTACCTTCTCTAAGGCCAGGGGACTGACTAGCTTCCTGGACCTCAAGATACCTATTTCCATGTTCTAATCAGAAGCTCCCACGAAAGTACCTCAGATTCGAGCTGCCCTCAGGCAATTACCAGTTCAGAGCAATGCCCTTCGCCTCACCTCTGCCCCTGCAAGGGTATTCACAAAATGTCTAGCAGTAGCAGTTGCTCATTTAAGAAGCCAAAAGATTGCTATTTTTCCCTACCTAGACGACTGGCTTATTGTAGGCCATTCTCCAGAACAGGTCAAATCACACCTGCAAGTTACCCAGCAGCTGGTCACCTCTCTGGGTTTTCTGCTCAATCTCCCAAAGTCAGTGCTGGAACCTGTTCAGGTACTCACCTTCATAGGTGCAGAACTGGATACAAAGCAGGCCAGAGCCTTCCTGCCCTTAGAGAAGGTAAGGAACCTGGTGGCCCTGGCCTCTTCCTTCACTCTGCAGGTCTCTCGACCAGCAAGGCACTTCTTACAGCTCTTAGGACACATGGCTGCTTCCACAGCTGTAGTGCAAGGAGCAAGATTTCAGATGAGGGACATTCAGTTTCACTTGAGAGCCTTTTGGTCTCAAAGAATAGATCCCCTTTCCAAGTTGATCCCAGTGACTCGAACCCTGATCCAGGCCCTTCAGTGGTGGCAGGATCAGAGCAATTTAAGACTAGGGGCCCCCTTCATCCCTCTATCTCTCTCCTTGACCCTTACTACAGATGCGTCCCTTCTGGGATGGGGAGCTCACATGGGCGACCTCTCCACCCAGGGAGTGTGGTCCCCTCAAGAGTCTCTGCTCCAAATCAATTTGCTGGAACTCAGAGCTGTCTTTCTAGCACTTCAAGTGTTTTCTGCATCTGTTCAGAACAAGGTGGTACAAGTCAGAACAGACAACACCACCACAATGTGGTACATCAACAAACAAGGGGGCACTCGGTCTTCTGCCTTGTGCACCGAAGCAATGAAGTTGTGGTCTCTGACTTATTCCCTGAACACTTCCCTCATAGCAGTTCACCTCCCAGGAAAGGACAATGTCCTGGCAGATGCTCTCAGCAGGATTTCCCAGGGCCATCACGAATGGTCACTGGATCCCCAAGTACTGGGGATAGTTTTTGCCAGATGGGGCACTCCTCAGATAGATCTTTTCGCAGCCCCAGACAATCACCAACTTCCACTGTTTTGTTGCAGGCCCCAGTGATGGGCTCAGTCCCCTGGATGCCTTTCTCCTAGATTGGGGAGGAAGTTTCTATATGCCTTTCCCCCTTCCTCTCCTTTTCAAGGTGCTAGTGAAAATCAGATCCCAGCCTTGCAGGATGATTCTGATTGCTCCAGGATTGGCCAGGCAGCCCTGGTACCCCTCCTTCTGTCCTTAGCAGTCCTTCTTCCTGTGCCTCCCCAGGAAACACAACCTGTTATCTTGTGCCCAGGGAGAGTTTGGTATCGAATCTCAAATCCCTCAACCTCAAGGCCTAGCTCTTGAGGAGTTAGAGTTTGCTGACCTACACCTTTCTCAAGGTGTCCTTGACATCCTGAAAGCTTCTAGGAAGCCTTCCACTAGGGCTACTTATAATTCTGGGAAGCATATTCCCCCGGAATCTGCTGACTTGCCCATTGTTTTGGACTATATGGTCTATCTTAACTCTTTGTGCCTGAGACCAGCTACCCTGAAAGTACATTTGGCAGCTGTCTCTGCTTTTATTTCAGCAGGAAAGCCCTCTTCTCTTTCCACTCACCCTGTATTTTCCAAGTTTTTCAAGGGATTACTTCATACTAATCCACCTTTCAGGGACCCGGCCCCTGCCTGGGATTTTAATGTTTGCATTGCTCAGTTGATGCAACCCCCCTTTGAACCTCTGTCTTCTGCAGAGCTTAAGTATTTGACTTGGAAAACTGTTTTTCTAGTAGCCATCACTTCTGCCAGGTGCATAAGTGAGTTACAAGCCTTGTCAGTGGAGACTGACTTTATTTCCTTTCACAGGGATAAAGTAGTCCTTAGGACTAACAGGAAGTTTTTGCCTAAGGTGGTTTCAGATTTCCATCTTAACCAATCTATCTCCCTTCCAGTGTTCTTCACTGACCATTCCTCCTCTGGTGAGAGGAGCGCTGCTTAGATGTTAAGAGGGCGTTAGTTACTATATAGAGCATACCAAGGGTCATGGTTCGAATCCCTCCAACTCTTTCTCACTTATGGTGAGGTTGGGAAAGGTAAACCTGCCACTAAGAGATCCATTGCCAGGTGGATTGTCTCGTGTATCCAATTTTGTTATCAAATACTGGGAAAGGTTCCCCCTTCAGGCCTGAGGGCTCACTCTACCAGAGGTACAGCTGCGTCTTTAGCTGCTGCTAGAGACATCCCTATCTTGGAGATATGTCAAGCAGCTACCTGGAAAACTGTACACACTTTCACCAAGCATTACTCCTGATATCCAGGCCAGGAGGGATGCTAAATTTAACACAACCGTGCTTCAGAGCCTATTCCTTAAGTAGGTTCTGTCCCTCCATCATGGAGGTACTGCTGTGTATTCTGCAATTGTCATAATATAGCAAGACTTCATGTTGTTTGAAGAAAAAATTACTCACCTTAGTAATGTTGTTTCTTCTAATGGAGTCTTGCTATATTATGACCTCCCCCCCAGCCTGCCCCTCTCAGAACTTCTACTTGGGTATGGGGTGGGCAGTCCAGTGTTGGCACTTGTTATGCCCATTTTATTTTTTTCCACCCTTTTGGGGTTTTGGGGTGTTGTGTTTATTTTATCTTATGTTATTATTTTTCTGTCCCCTGACTTGAGTCTTGGTGTTGGGACCAGGAATAGATCATTCATATTTAGGTAGCCAGTTGGCTAGTGTGAGTTACAGCTTCCACACAGAACCTTAGTGAGTTTTGCTCGTAAAGATCGACAGTTTCGGTTTGACAATAGCCAGACAGAGCTTCTCTAACTGAGCTCGGCTCTAAACCCCATGCCTGGCATGGTAGTTAACTCTTTCACCTCCGGAGCAGTTCTAATGGTGGGACAAACTGCAATTGTCATAATATAGCAAGACTCCATTAGAAGAAACAACATTACTAAGGTGAGTAATTTTTTCTTTTGGCATAAACATTTTATAAACAATTTCTAACTATTGAGTTAGGTAGTTTAGTGCTCGTAAGAATCTGATGGTTAGACTTCAGAGTACCACAGAGGTTTGAAAACCAAGCTCAAGCTCAACGTTCTATGCCTTTGCATAGAGTTAACCCTTTATTGTCCGGAGCAGTTAAAGTGCTGGGGCTAACTGCATATAGTCAGAATACAGCAAGACTCCATCAGAAGAAACAACATTACTATGGTGAGTACGATTTTCTTCTCTACCCTTTATACGCCACCTGTGCCTCTTCTTAAAGTAAATGGCTCTTTAGTTTCAGGACCCCTCCCTCAGTCACCACAAAATGTAATACTTGGTTCACTTTTTGTGCTTCACCCCTCCTATCTTCTCTTTCTCCCTCTCCTCCTCCCACCCCCAAACACTAACTCTAAAAGTGTTTCATTCTCCTTCTCTAATGTTTTCCGCTGAAACATTAGCAGCCCTCTAGCAATTAACCCCTCAGATGGCAGCTCACCAAATGGGCTTTATCCCAAACTATTGTACTTCTCTGCTCCTGCGATCTCCACACCACTAGCTGATCTACTAAACCTATCATTCTCATCTGCTTCTGTTCCAGATGCCTGGAAATATGCCATTGTCTTTCCTCTCCTAAAGGTGGCGACCCTCAGCTCCTGGTAACTACCACCCATTTCTCTCCTCCTATCTTTGCCAAACTACAAGAGCACTTAGTCCTCTCCCAACTCACTGCCTTTCTCTCTGAATCCTCCTTCTTCACATCTTTCCAATCTGGCTTCTGGAAGGATCACTCCACTACTATCTCCCTGATTAGGCTCATAGACTCCATTTTTCCAGGGATGAACAGTGGCCAAATCACTTCTGCTATTTTTGTCGACCTTGCCAAGGCTTTTGTCACTATCTCTCACCCACTCCTCCTAACCAACCTTACTTCATCAGGCCTATCAGACTCTGCTGTAAAGTGGTTCAGTGCATACCTAACTGGTAGGTCTCAGTCAGTAAAATTGCTGACTCTATTTCCCTCCACTCCCAATTAATACTGGTGTGCCACAGGGTTCCATCCTAGGCCCCATACTTTTCTCAGTCTTCCTAAATGATTTTCCAGCAGTATGCTCATCATCCTCTATCCACATGTATGCTGACAACACTGTCCTGTTTACAGCTGGGCGGTCTCATACTGATGTAGCTACCAGACTTCAAGCTGACTTGAGAAAGTTCAGTGCTGGTTTTGTTCACATCAGTTATTTTTGAATCTCCAAGAAGACTGTCTCCTTGACCTTTGGCACTCAGCAGAGACTGTCCAGGCTCCCTCCTTGCCCTCTTTCCACACCCTTGATGGGACTTCACTTCAGGACACTACCTCTTTCAGATACCTAGGTATTTGGCTTGACCAACACCTAAACATTTCTGCTCATGTTGATGCTGTCCTGAAAAACTATGCCCCAAGTTAGGTGCACTGTGCAGGAACCATAGCTGTTTATCTATACTGGTAAGGCACGACCTTGTGCAGAAAATGATTCTCCATATCTTTGACTACCGTGATGTAGTCTATAGTGCTGCTCTCAGGACCTCCCTGACCAGACTGGACACCCTTTATAGCTCCTTCTGCCTATTTGCCCTGGACTCTCCCTCCAGTACTCATCACTGTGATCTATATCCTGCTCTTGCACTTACTTCACTCGACAACCGGTGCCTCGCCCATAGTTCCAAATTTATTTCCAAATTTTCGTTCGGCTGTCTCCCACCCTATCTCTCCTCCTCCTCTATTAACATCCCCCGGCTCACTCCTTCAAATCTCATGATTCACAAACCCTTGTCGTCCCTCACCGATCTACCTCAGCAGACCAGTCTGCTTTCTCCTACCATTTCCCAAAACTCTGGAACCAACTGCCCCCTCAAATTAGACATTCCTCCTCCCCTCTTCCTCTCTTTGTCACTGCGGAACTTCCTCTCCACGAAGTGCTCCTGCTTGTAGCGTATCCTCCCCATCTACACCCCCTGCTCAGATAATGTAGATCCCCTCGGTCTTATCCACTTCATTGTTCTCGCTCTCTCTCTCTATCCTCTATCTGCCTATTAATACTAAGACTAGCACTTCATATATGTCTTCACTTACCAGAAAATATATAGTTTTTGTTACTAAGTACACCTAATCTGACTGATCTGTTATCTGAATTGCTGTTTAATTCATTGATTGCTTTACCTGTAACAGCTAATTACTGCTTAGTCCATAATGTGCTATAAATTACCCAGGCTTGTCCTGCACTGTGTTGTACAGATTGTTTTCTACCTCCTGTTCCCCCTCCCCAGGACGCACCATGGGGCAGAGCAATGTATTTGTTCAGTGTGCCTTTCCTGGTGAAACTCTTCTGTAAATAAATAAATGAATATCCAAAAGTGTAGAGACAGAGTGCAGGGGCTAGAGACATTCCAAATAACCCTTGTGCTGCAAATGGCACAATATCGCAGTAACCATAGAGTCACTGGAAAAGTTCCACCACAGTTCTAATCAAGGCCTGGCAACCTGCATACTTGCGTAATAGTTACGTTTAGCAAAAAACCTGTATCTCGAAGCATTTTTCGAGATATAGCCTCTGAAAGGTACTGTGACTGCCCCAGTGTTCTCCTATGGGAAATTTCTAAATGTCGAAATGTCATAACTATGGAACAAATGTAAATTTTATAACCAAACCAGCAAAAGGCGCATCTGAGAGGCATGCCCTTTGTACCCTGAAAATTTCAGCCCATAAGGGCAAACCATTTGTTTCTTATGACATGAAAAAGAAACAGGCATTGCTGGCAAGGTAGCGTTGCAAATTTGTGATACTTTCACAAATTTTGCGAAAGCTTTCGTGAAAACTGTCGCAAATTTGAGACACTACGTTTGGAAAACTTTAGCAATTTGCAAAAGTTTCACAAAAGTAGTGTCTCAAATTTGCGACACTACCAACTGCCAAATTACAGTAAGTAGATAAATATATTTCCAAGCATTATTTTTAAAATGTAACAACAGGATTGTGTTCCTCGAGCCCCGATTATGTAAACACAACTGTTGGTGTTTAGAAAGAGGCAGTATTTTTTGAATGACAGTGTTATTTTACCCGTCGCTAACTGAAAACAAGATGGTGGCAGCACGACACCACTGAATCCATTTGTGGCAGTAAAAAGTGCTTTTGCAAAAGTAAAAAGTGCTTTCGCACAGCACATCTATTTTTTCTCATAGACTATAATAGGAAACTTTAAAGTTTAGTAACTTTTGAACGGATTAATAGTTTTTCACCAAACCTTGAAAAGGCACATCTGCAGCCCAGACCCCATATACCCTAACAATTTCAGACCAACCCCCAAAGCCGTTTCGGAGCTGTGGTCAAGCAAGGAATTTGCACTTAAATGGTAAATTTCACATTTTTTTGCACTCTGCAGCTCCGCAACCACACCACCGACTGGGACGAAACTTACCATATCCAGAGATCTATGGTACTAGACGGTGCATGAAAATGTTTGGGCACATCGGTCATATGGTTGCAGAGTTATTAAAGTGCAACATTTTGGATTTAACATAGAAGTTGCCGGGCAACCCTAACTATAGTGGTACTACCGTGCCACTATAATTGTAGTGTAATATTTACTCACTTTTATATTTGTAATATTTCACATTTAGTGATATTTAGCATTCACCTTTTACATTATTTTTGTAATATGATTATTTCATAAATATATAATACCAAATGGTCTGTGTATAACCTTCTTTAGGAAGGAGTGCCAGAATGTTAGAAAGAATCTTTTTTAGGATGACGTGCATTTACCATATTGAAAACATGCTTGGGCAATGTATTAGATAACAGCATGTTTGGGCAATGAATTTTCAAACAACATGAAAAGGCAAGCCTTAAGTTGGTGTACGTTGCTATGGTGTAAGTAACACTTATTGTTTTGCCTAGGTTATGTTGACCTACTGGCAAATGTATTAAGGAAAATGTAGTAAACACCTATGAGGTTGTGTAAGAAATGAAGTAATACCTCTGTTTTGAAGGAAAAGGTACACCACATCATAAGATTAATATGTTATTTTGTTATATGGTTGGCTTACAATGGGGTGCTGGCATTTTTCAAGGTAACAATTCTTTATATAAACCCTGTATAAAATTGTATAAGTTAGTACCAAACAAGAAGCAAGAATAAATGTATCTGAATTGATGAAACTCACAAGAAAATAAACCAAAGGAAAACAATCACTCTTTGTGGCTTGACTTATTTGAGGATAGAAAACACTATGCAGTTATCTTTATCCTTACAATTGGTGCAGTGACTTGGATGTCTAAAGACAGTCTGTATGGTTGCTGATGACATCAAATGAACCGAGAAGGAAGCCACTACGAGGAACGCCTTACTGCACCTGACCTGATCAATCAAGTACAGAAGGGAGTCAAAAGAGGGACTGGAGGAAACAGACTGGTGTGAAGTCCGATGTGATTTGCCAGCTAAATAAGTGACGTAAGTACGGACACCATATTACGTACATTTTTAGAGACGCACCTTAAAGAAGGTCCGTATTGCTCTCCTGAAGAACAGGAAGATGCGTACTTATGTTTATCCACTCAATGCCTAGAAAGAAATGAGAGAGTAATGGCAGATAAAAGCAAATTAACCAGTGTTTGTCAGATGTATGTACAGTATCAGTGTGAAATAGCAACTAGAACCTGTCTACTAAAGAAGCAGTTACTTGACAGTGAAGAAAAGTATTTTCTAGGTGTAACAAAGTATGGTCTTATTCGAGAGGGCTCTTGCAGTAGGTAATACATATAGGGCTGGCCGGCCGGCTGCAGGACCTCGAAATATTTCTAGCTAGCAGTCCCTGGTGAGGGACCGCCCCCCACGTCAGGTGACCGGCATCAGACGATGTCAGTATAAAGGGGCGGTCCCGGACGCCCGCCTTCCAGTTCTTTCCTGCCGTCAGCTCGTGCAGCGCCTCGCGGTGAAGTTCCTATCGCTCAGTCCTGTTACTTCTTCAGTTTTTCCGAAAAGTTTCAGTATTTTGTATTTTGTATTTTCTATCGTCAGGTGAATGTCAGTATATGTCGTCCTCTTCAAAAAATAAGTGCGACTCGTGCGGCGCCCAACTGCCTCACAAAGACGGTCACTTCCTCTGCCTTTTCTGTTTAGGCCCCGACCACGCGGTCGACAAGTGTCCGCACTGCCTTCATTTCAAAGTGGCCACCCGAGACGACGCCAGCAGTCTCTTGAAGCCCATCTCCTCAAGAAGAAGATGTCCAGCGATGGAGAAGGAGTTGAAGAAACTTTGGCAGGCGTCGACCTCCCTGAAGGGCATAGAAGCAGGACAAGGAAAGGCACCAGAGAGAAGCCTTCTCCTCCGCGACTCCGGCGAGGTCACGGGCAAGGTAACGCCCCTCTGGGGATCGCCCACGGCAACCTCCAATGTTTTTGAGGAGGCATCGGCCCGCCTGGCCGGGTTATGCCTCGAGCCCACCGGGTGCCTCTGACGAAGGAGGCTCCAGCCCCCAGTACCACCACAGGCTTGCGGCCTACTGGTGTGGGCGCCTCCCATAAGCCGGACATCGACTCCTCCGACGTCCGCCGGGAGAAGGCCGCTAAGACGCCCGACCCTTCGGGGCAGCGCACGGCAGTGTCCCCATCGGACCGGGCCTCTTCTCATCCTCGGCCCGTCTCCGATGAGGGAACCCCGAAGTCGGACGCCAGCTCCTCTGGCATCTGCCAGTATTCGGCCCCTAAGTCACACGTCGGCTCCTCCGACGTGCGCCGGGCATCGGAGCCTACAGCAGACCCTACTTCATCTGTCGTACCAGGTTCCCTGCAGCCTTCACTGCCATCAGGGGAGCCCGAGTCCCCCGCGCCCGATCCCGGGGATTTTCCTCCTCCGTCCCTGGATGAGGCTTGGGATCCTGGGCTACCGTCCGATCCTCTTCCTACAGAGCCGGATCTGACGTCGGCTTCCCTGACACCGGCTCCGATGCCGGCCCCGGCACTGGCTCCCCCGACGCCGGCTCCAACACCGGTCCCACCGGTGCCGGTTCCAACGCCGGCGGGGGATATTCCTCTTCCATCGGGCCCTCCACCCCACGGGCCTATTACGGTTGATCCACCCGTGGAGTTCCCGGCTGGGCCGTCTGTTCCGGCAGCTCCTCTGGTGCCTGGGTATCCGCCGTCCTATCCGACGCCGGTTTTCCCAGGTCCACAGTATCCTCGCGCCACAGTACCTGGCGCCCGACTCCACCAGCGCCGCAGTACCCTGCTCCGGTATTCCCGCGCGGCGGGTTACAGATACTCTCCACGGAGTTTAATCCGTGCAACTATCCCCTCCTCCTCCTCCTCCTCCGCCCCCTAGGCCACCAGTGGACCTCCAGGAGACTCTGGCCTCCTGGTGGGCTAGGCCAAGGCTCAGCTCTCCAAGGAAGTCGAGAGCCATCTTACGGTGACGGTGCCACCCCCGGCTCCCTTACGCCCCAGACGGCACACTCCCTCTCCGCCTCCAGATTCCCGGGCTCTGCCCTCGGGATTCAGAGAGGGGCGGGACAAGCGTTCGAGGATCCCCCAAGGAACCCGTCCTCCCCCAGACGAGTCAGGGAGTCTTACTCTGCTTCGAATTCTTCTTCTTCTTCTCTCTCGGACTCCTCGGAGGCCTCCGATGGGTGTTCCGAGAAAGACAACGAGCCGCGCTCTCCGTCCAAGCCCCGGCCGAGGACTCCTCCGAAGTCTCCTCTGGAGGATCCTTCCTTCACGGAGTTGCTCAGGAAGATCCAGGAAGTCCATCAGTGGTGTTCCTTAGAGCCAGATCCTCAACGGGTTAAACTCGCCGAACATCTGGACTTGCCCCTTACGGCTCCTACTCTAGTGCCACCCTGGATCGAGCCTCACGCCCACCTTGTTTCCACTATTTGGAAACAACTGTTGACTTTAGCCCCACTTCTCGAAGTCCAACAGGCTATACCCAGGCTCCAGAGGGTGTAGACTTTTAGACTCTCACCCCGTGCAGACTCGGTTGTGATTAGCGCCCGCTCATGGCGGTCAGCCGCCCCGAAACATTTGAGCTCGTCTCCCTCGGATAAGGAATCCGCCTTCTGGATCAGTATGGAAGGAAGATCTATGCTTCTTCCACACTGGGGATTAGGGCCCTAAATTATAGTATACGTATGGGGATTACCAAAAGGCTGTCCTGCAGGTGGAATCTAAGATTGACTCCTTGCCTGACTCCCAAGTCAAGCAGGAGTTAGCCGACCTGGTCCGTTCTGCTCGTTCGGCCAGTCGTCATATTCTGAGGACAACCTACGATGCAGTGGACACCGCAGGATGGAGCTCTGTGTTCGCCGTAAGTCTTCGGCATCATGCATGGTTCCGTGTGTCAGGTCTGGTCCTGGAGGTGCAATCAGCAATTCAAGAAGCATCTTTCAGGGGTTCTGTGCTTTTCGGCGGTGATGTCAAGGACATCATCACTGACTTGCAGGAGAAGGGGACGGCCCTTAAATCTGTTGATTCAATGTACCGTCCCCATCCCCCACAGCGCCGTCCCTTTCGAGAGAGGATCACAGATGTAGAAGTGGGTAGCCATCTGGAAACTAGTGACCATCGAACAGTATGGTTCACAATAAACACAGCAATAGAGTCAAGCCATACAAAGGCAAAAGTACTGGACTTTAGGAGGGCTGACTTTGCCAAAATGGGTGAGTGCCTAAGGAATGCACTAGCAAATGGGCAGGAAGGAGGGGTGGAAGAACAATGAGAAATAATAAAAACTGCCATCACAGAGGTAACGAGCCTTTGTGTGAAGCAAATAAACAAAACAAAATGATGTAAGAAACCACAATGGTTCTCAAAGGAAGTGGCAGTTAAGGTTCAAGAGAAGAAAGCATTCAGGAAGTACAAGGAATCTAGAAGGAGCAGGACAAAGAACTGTATCAGTTAAAGCAAAAGGAGGCTGGGAAGGCAGTCAGAACAGCAAGGCCCAAACTGAGGAAAAGATAGCCAACTCAGTTAAGAAGGGATAAAACCTTTATAGGTACATCAGGGGCGAAGGAAGACCAAGGGAGGGATAGTGAGGCTTAATAAAGGGAAGGGAGGGTGGGCAGAGGGAGACTGTGAAAAGGCAGAGATACTAAACAAATATTTTGCTCAGTATTTACAAATGAAGAGGGAGGTACCTAAAACAAACAGTAGAAACACTCTGGATACAGAAGTTGATACCAGCTCATTTACAGAAGAAAGGGTTCTGGAAAGAACTCTTAAAACTGAAGGTGGACAAAGCAATGGGGCCTGATGGATTCATCCCAGAATTCTAAAAGAACTAAGGGTAGAACTAGTGACACCACTGACTACCCTTTTAACAAATCATGGGAGGATGGGGTGGTACCTGAGGACTGGAGGAGGGCAGATGTGATTCCCTTCACAAAGTGGGAGCAAAGGCAGAAACAGAAACTACAGACCTGTTAGTTTAACCTCAGTGATAGGAAAATGATGGAATCACTTTGAAGGAAAGAATTGTCGAGTATCTAGAGGCCAGAGGGACACAGGACCCTAGGCAGCATGGATTCACAGCGGGAAGGTCATGCCAGACGAATCTGATAGATTTCTTTGACTGGGTGACCAAAGTAGTAGATCAGGGAGGGCTGTGGACATGGCCTACCTAGACTTTAGCAAGGCATTTGACACAGTCCACACATAAGATTAATATATAAGTAACCAGCCTGGGAGTGGGTCCCAAGATGACAGCCTGGGTAAAGAATTGGCTGGAGAATAGGACACAGAGGTAATAGTAATGGAGTCCACTCAGAAGAAAGGAGGTACTAGTGGGGTGCACGCGGGAGTCAGTATTAGGACTGGTCCTCTTCAATGTCTTTATAAGCGACATTGCAGAGGGACTGGAAGAAAAATATGTCTATTTGCAGATGACACAAAGATCTGCAACAGAGTTGATGCACAGGGTGGGGTGGAAAGGATGAGAAGGGACTTGGCAAGTTAGAGGAATGGTCAAATGTATGGCAGCTTAGATTCAGTGCTAAGAAGTGCAGGTAATGCACCTGGGAAACAAAAACCCAGGGAAGAGTACACAATGGGGGTGAGATACTAACAACAACAAAAATAGAAAGGGACCTGGGGTAGTCATATCAGATGACCTAAAGGTGGGCAAGCAATGTGAGAGGGCAGCAAGGAGGGCTGGGGGGATACTGGGATGCATAGAGAGAGGCATCACCAGTAGAAAACAGGAAGTTATTATCCCTCTGTACAGACAACTGGTGAGACCCCATCTGGAGTACTGTGTGCAGTTCTGGAGACCCAGTCTCCGCAAAGACATAGACAGGATGGAAGCTGTCCAGAGGAGGGCAACTAAAATGGTACAGGGTCTGCATCAGAAGACATGTGAAGAGAGATGAAAGGAGCTTAATATGTATAGCCTCGAGGAAAGGAGGGAGAGGGGGGACATGATAGAATCGTTGAAGTACCTCAAGGGAATCAACAAAGTCCAAGAGGGTAGCATCTTTCAAAAAAAGAGGTGTGCAAGAACAAGAGGGCACAATTTGAAGATGGGGGCGGCTCAGAGGGTAATTTAGGTATTTTTTCACAGAGAGGTTGTGGATGCATGGAGCGGCCTTCCGGAGGAGGTTGTGGAGTCAAAATCAGTGGTGGAATTCAAGCATGCATAGGACAGTCATAAGGCCATTCTAGGGGTGGGGTAGGAAGAAGTAGGCTGCTGGTTAACTAGGATCTGCAGCTTGTCCAGTAGGTGAGGAAATGGGCAGACTGGGTGGGCCAAGCGGTCCTTATCTGCCGTCAGATTCTATGTTCTATGTTTCTATGTTTCCAGCCTGCCTCAGCGAAACCTCAGGAAGGCAGGCCACTAAGCGTCGGACCCCCACAGCTGCCAGGCCCTCACTGCCCAAAAAGCAGCGGTGCCCCAGCTGTGGCGCTGCCTCACACCGCCTGACTCCTTCCCTCTCCCACGCCTCTGGACACCCTGGAGGAACCGGTAGGAGGAGATTCTCCTCCACCTTCTGGGTTGGGAGAGGATAACATCGGTTCATGGGTGCTTCAGATCATAGCAGAGGGCACTCCATAGAGTTTCTGCAGAAACCTCCACGCCACCCCCTCTGAACTCCTCTTACTCAGGGACCATCTTCCTTTGGTCAGGAAGAAATCTCTGCTCTCCTGAGAAGCGAGCTATAGTCCCCTCCCTCACCTCCACGGGATGGGTTACTATTCCCATTTCTTCCTTGTACCAAAGAAGACGGGAGATCTCAGACCCATTCTCGATCTCAGCTCCCTGAACCTATATGTGGAATACAAGAGGTTCAGGATGCTCTCCCTTCAAACCCTTTTGCCCCTGCTTCGGCCGGGCCAATGGCTTTGTGCACTGAATATGCAGGATGCGTACCTGCACATCCCCATTCGCCCTTTGCACTGAAAGTACCTCAGGTTTGCGTTTCAGGGGGACCACTACCAATTCCGGGTGCTCCCTTTTGGTCTTTCCTCGGCTCCCCGCTTCTTTACCAAATGCCTGGCGGTGGTAGCAGCCCACCTACGTACTTTGGGAGTTCAGGTTTTTCCCTACCTGGACGACTGGCTCCTGGCGGCCCTGTCCAGGGAGGAACTCCTGCATTTCCTCTCCCTCACCCAGCAGGTTTTCTCTGGCCTGGGTATCACCATCAACCATTCCAAGTCTCTCCTGGATCCTTCTCAGAGAGTCCAGTTCATTGGGGCAATCCTCGATACAACTATGTGCAGGGCCTTCCTGCCTTCGGACAGGGGGGCCTCCCTCCAGTCCCAGATTTCCCTTCTATCAGAATACAGGAGGGTTCCGGCGAGGTCAGTGCTCCGTCTACTGGGGCTTATGGTGGCGGCCATCCCGACAGTTCCGCGCGCGCGCCTCCACATGAGAATCTCTCAGTGGACCCTCCGCTCTCAGTGGGATCAACGAGTAGACGACCTTGATCATCCGGTTCTGATCTCCTCGCCAATGCTAAGAGACTTGCAATGGTGGATGGTTCGAGAGAACCTATTCCGGGTCCCCTTTTTTCATCCTCCCCCGGTCAGACTCTGACCACGGACGCTTCAGGCGAAGGTTGGGGAGCCCATCTGGGTCCTCACCGAACCCAGGACCAATGGTCAAAATCGGAGTTAGTTCTCCACATCAACGTGCTCGAGCTTCGAGCTGTGCTGTATGCTCTCCAGGCCCTTCACCAATACATCCTTCCCGGCCACCTTGCTGTCCAAAGCGGACAACATGTGCGTGGTGTGGTCCATCAACAAGCAGGAGGACTTGATCCTACCAGCTGTGCAGGGAAGTGATGAGGGTTTGGGAATGGGCAACTCTTCACAACCTTCACTCACGTGATCCATGTTCCAGGGTCGGCAAGTGTCCTGGCAGACAGGCTAAGTCGCTCGTCGGCTCTACCAGCAGTGGGAACTGGACAAAAGTTCTAAGAAGTATCTTCAGGTTTGGGGACTCCTCAGATAGATCTGTTCGCCTCCTCCCAAACGCAAAAGCTTCAATCTTTGCCTGCTCGCCCCAGAGCGAGACGCTTTCTGGAGCGACACTCTGTCTCTAAGTTGGAAGGACAAATTCATCTATGCTTTTCCCCAGTTCCTCTGGTCCCTCGTGTGCTGCAGAAACTGGCTTTTGAAGGAGCGAGAATGATTCTGATCACTCCTTTCTGGCCCAGGCAAATCTGGTTCTCTCTCTACAACAATACTCAGAGGTTCCTCCTCTTCTTCTTCCTTTATCTCCAGGATTGCTGACCCAGGATCAGGGGACCCTGGTCAATCTGGGACTCAAGTCTCTTCAACTTCATGCATGGCTCCTGCAGACCTAGCCCAATCTCGTTTTGGCATCTCTCCTAAGGTGGCCGCGATTCTGGTGGAGGCTAGAAAGCCTTCCACTAGGTTCACCTATGCTATGAAATGGAAAAGATTTTCAATTTCGGCTGCCTCCAGGAAGGTGGAGCCTTTTTCCTGTCCTGTGGCCATTCTGCTTGATTACATGCGGCATCTTTTCGACCTGGGTCTCAGTCACTCCTCCTTGAAAGTCCATATGGCAGCTATTTCAGGCTACCATGTCCCTTTCACTGATAAGGCATTTGGCCAACTGGAGGTATCCAAAACTTTTCTCAGAGGGGTCCTTCATCTCAGGCCCCCTGTCCAGACTCCAGCTCCCCCCCTGGGACTTAAACTTTGTCCTCGAGAAACTTACTCTTCCTCCCTTTGAGCCTGCGGCTTCCGCAGACTTGAAGTTTTTATCGTGGAAGATGCTCTTCTTGGTGGCCATTACTTCCGCTCGCAGAATTTCCGAGCTTCAGGCCTGATGTGCAAAATCCCTTATCTGATTTTTCACAAAGAGAGTTGCTCTTAGCATGAATCCTAAGTTCCTCCCGAAGGTGGTAGCGGAATCTACCTTAAATCAGTCTATTGAATTACCTGCCTTTTCCGCAGTACTCCAACCAAGGAGAATACTTGCTCCACACCATGGATGTTCACAGGATTCTGAGATACTACACCGATAGGACAAAAGATCTCAGAAAGACTGATCAGTTGTTCATCTCTTTGCTCACAAAAGAAAGGCAATGCTGTTTCTAAGCAATGCCTATCAAAATGGTTATTGCCCATTGCATCACTTTCTATTATGACAAGTACAAGACCATACTGGGTCAAGTCAGAGGTCACTGCACTCGTGGAGTAGCGACTCGCAGCTTGTTTCAAGAATGTGTCTGCGGCAGACATCTGTGCTGCCGCCACTTGGACTTCCATCCATACCTTCACTAAACATTAACAGTTTGGACATTGCCTCTCGCCGTAGAGCAGGCTTCGGGTTAGCGGTCTTGCAAGGCCTCCTTTCTTGAGGCTTGCTAGGTCTGTTTTTGCTACTTCTTGGAGTAGTACCTCCTCCCGGTGCCTTTCTTTTGTTCCAGACTGCTTGGGATTCTGTCCTATATGTAATTACCTACTGCAAGAGCCCTCTCGAAGTAAGATAGTACAGTTACGTAAGAACTTACTGTAACAGTAGATCTTCGAGAGAGGCTCTTGCAGTAGGTAATACCTTCCCGCCCTCCATCCCCCTAGGCTTTTTCAGCTCCTTTTCCATTGAGGAAAATATCTGCTTCTCTCTCTTCCAGGCCTGTGGCTGGAAAGAACTGGAAGGCAGGCGTCTGGGACCGCCCCTTTATATCGACGTCATCTGACACTGGTCACCTGATGTGGGGCCGGTCCCTCGCCAGGGACTGCTAGCTAGAAATTTTTCCGTGGGGTCCTGCCACCGGCCAGCGTCAGTCCTATATGTAATTACCTACTGCAAGAGCCTCTCTCGAAGATCTACTGTTACGGTAAGTTCTTACGTAACTGTACTTTACTGAAGCTAAAGATGGTAAATATAAGTTAAATATTCTCTCAGGGATAGGTATGTGGGCTAAAATTAAGATTAACCAATTGGGAGAAAATGTTAAATTTGTTAACAAAGTCAAGCCCAGATTAATGAATTAGTTAAGCAATTACAACAAGCCATAGAAGATTTTATTTATTTATTTATTTATTTATTTATCAAGTCTAAGATTACAAATACCTTTGAACCATGCTCTTTTACAAAGGTTCCATGTCAGAGAAATACAAATTATGGGAACATCAAAACAGGCTTTACAACAATGTGGACATTGCAGAGTACAGATTAATACAGTTCAAGGGTAGCATTGTAACAAGGCAGCCAGCGGCATTTGTCGAGAAGATAGACAACAGAATAAGAAGTGCCAGAGTCATAGGGAGAGGAAGAGGTGGGGGAGAAGGAATGTAGGAAGGTGGCAAGAGAGTGAAAAAGTGCAGCATTGGGTATACCAAGATGTGAGGGTAGAATCCCGTGGGGGGGGGGACCAACTAGAGCAGAAAGGGAAGTAGAGAACAAGGTTAAGTTGGGCAGTCACAGGAGCTGTTGGTAGTGAGATAGTCCCGGAGCCTAGTTTTAAACATACTAATAGTTGGGGCAGAGGAGATGTTTGGGCTGAGGCCATTGAACCAGAGTGGCGCTCGATAAGCAAAAGAGCGTTGTCCCTGTGAAGTGTGACAGTGGGGGACTTTCAGTAGCTGTAGCGTGGATCTCCTAAGGTGCCATTTGTTAATTCGGTGTTGTAACAGAGTTGAGACCCCAGAAGGTGCACGGCCAAGGTAGATTTTTTTTCACCATGGAGCAGGTGAGAAACTTTATGCGGTTTGATAGTTGGAGCCAGCCGGTCTGAGTGTACAGGTCACGTGTGGGTGAGACGGTGAGCACCAGTGATGAGCTGACATGCTTTATTTAAGGTAGTTGAGAGGCACCTAAGGGTTGTGGTTGTGGCCGAGCCATAAATGATGAGACCATAGTCTATTACAGAGATCACAGAGCTCAGGACTGCAACCTTCAAAGCTTCTGGCGTGAGGTGTGGTCTGTGTTTGTAGAGGAGACCAAGCCGTGTATTAGCAGCTCTAGCTACATTATCTACATGAAGTCCATAGGACAGATTAGGGTCAAGCTGTATCCCTAAGTATTTGAAGGACCCCACCTGATCTAGAGGTTCCTGGGTGGAGATAGCTAAGTGGTGTAGCTTTGTGTGGGTTATGAGAGCTGCAGAAGAGCATAGATTTGGTTTTATTGTCATCGAGGACCAGTTTATGATTAGAAACCATGTCTCTACAGAACTGAAACCAAGTTGAAGACCATGCTAATCAAGAGCATGCCCAAGAATTATCATATAAAGAACAGTCCTTGTTTACTTCACAGGCAGAAGCCCAGGTACAGTGTCAGATCTCATTACAACTTAGGCATTAAGTCCAAAAGTATAAACAGGCTCCTATACAACAACTTCACTTGCCCGCTCCATGTGGATGTTATGGAAAAAAAACAGCTAGCTCCTCAGATTCTGAGGTTACTACCTCGGAGGATGAGGAAGGGTATATGCAGTTGCATAAAAAGAAAATGGCTCCTATTATTACAAAAACTTAAGGAGAAGGAAAGAAAGTGCAGCAATTACGAGGAAAGCGATTAAAGAAATTGACATGGAAAAGGAAGGAATTAGAAAAACAGATGAGCTGTTACATGCTCAAATAAAAGATATGGAAAAACGTTTGCAGGGAGATACAAATTTGACAGAAAAGGAGTCCAAGTATATAACTGACCAAGTTAAATTAAAGCGTGAGCAATTAGAATACAATGAAGGGTTGTATGAGCAAGGCAGGAAGCTAGGCTCAAACAAAAAGTTTGAGGAAGCCATGGAAGTGGTAGAGGTCCATATGGAGTTATCCCAACAAGATCTTTCCATACAAGAATCCATGCAGTTAGTATATCAGTTGGAAAATGGTAACCAGATCAGAATCCAGTCCCATACTGTTCTAAATTAAAGACATTAGAGACTAATTTTAATTTGACTAACAAAGATACCTGTAAAATAGTCACTTTGTCACTTCCTGTAGTATTACTGCAGAGTTTACCTGCAAAATGACAGGAAATCAGGCACGACCAGAGATTGATAGCAACTTGGCTACTGTGGATGAAATCCAAGCTGCGTTCCAATCTATGCACGGAGTTTCACATACTGACTGGAGTAAGATCTATGAGATCACTTTACAGCCAAGTGAATCCCCAGTTATGTTTATCAATCGTCTCTATGCTGAGTATGCCACCTATGGAGGTGTGGTAGACCCAAGTAAAGATAAGGAGCCTTTCCTTAGTTTAATAGATCGACAGGCTACTATTGTACCTTCGTCAATACGTATACTATGTAAACGTGCGAAACGTGCTGCAGAAAAAGAAGAGTTGTTGACAGACTGGAGGTGAATGCAACAGGATGATCAACCCCCCGAAAAAGGCAAGGACAAATGAAGGGTAGCCGCTACTGTCAAAACAGAAGGCAGGGGTAGATTAACCTGCAACAATTGCAATAAAGAAGGCCACTTTAAACACGATTGTTGGGCTAAAGGTGGAGATATGGAAGGAAAACAGAAGCAAGTCTTAGAGAGGAGACAAGCTCAAAATCCAGGTAGTAATGCTAAACCTGGTGGTAAGGCAGACTTACAAAATTTATTGAAGTGCTTAGTAATTTGATTAATACTAAGACAGTTGCAACGATTCGAAAGAACCTACTGCCCTAGCTGATAGTGAGGAAGAAGAGGATGAAGAGGAGCTTCTCACTAGAAATGAGAAGAAAAAGAAATGATGGGATGAAGCCCCACCTTCCTAATCCTTGGTCAATTACAAAGGATCGTGAAAGGTCCAACAATATCAGCAATGGTCAGGGCTGCCAGACTGTGATATTAGTTGATACTGGTGCTACTGTTAGTATAACAGATAGTGATATGCCTTTAACAACTCACGGAAATGACAAATTAATTGCAAGGTTTCTCGGGGTGTGTTATCATGTATTTAACTAAACCAGTTTTGGTTTAGATAGGTGAACAACAACTGAAATGTGTGTTTTGGATATGTAATACACATTAAGGTACCATCATGGGTATGGACATTCTAGCACAACATGGTTTATTAGTAGATCTTAGTAACATGATTTTATGGCAGGGAAGCACTACTAACCCAGGGCCAAATGTAGATGACTCACATAGTGTATACAAAACCCACGCGCTTTCAAAGAAGCAACCCGAATGCACAGACCGAAACACTTTGTGAAAATAAAGCATATATGGCACAGCTTACCATGTCAACTTTTATTCTGGTCACAGTTAATTTTCACACAGCAACATGTCCAGGTGCAGCATTTAACAGGCGGAATAAATAAATAAAAACTTAACGCACATAAACGTGATATTGTTACATTGACGGGACAGCCGAGCAGACCAGCCCACGTGCGTGATGACGCACGGGAAATCAGCTGACGTTTCGGCGATAGCCTTCCTCAGAGCTGATTGGTCAGCAAAACCCATCACTGTTTTATAATACAAAACATACATATTAAATACCCATCACCCAATAAAAACAGGAAAAAGCTCATGAATATTCATAAATGCCCCAGCCCAATTCATAAATAACAATGACAGGAGGCTATTAATATCTACTCGGATTGCGCTTTTGCAGTAAATTCCTTATTGGACTTTTTGCCAATTTGGACTAAACGAGGAATGCGGACAGCATCTGGAGAACTTGTCACATTTGCTCCCGTATTACAACATATATGGGACATAGGAGCTCAAACACCTTTGAGAATAGCAATTTGTAAAGTAAGAGCTCACCAAAAGAATCCAAAGGATATCCATGAGTTAAACAATAACTTAGTGGACAATCTGGCTCAAGTTGCAGCCAAACAAACAAACTTATTGGTAGACCTCTTAGGAGGTGATTCTCCACAATTGTGGGAGATGGACAAATTTGACAAACACCATATTAAATGGATAGCTGCCATCTCACAAGTCCCAAGTTTGGGGCATGTCCAAGATACAGATGCTTGGATAGTGGTTTGTCGGAACCAATGGAAAGACACTGGACAGTGTGCAACCAAGCATGTTACCGTATGGGAAAATATGGTAGTATGGGAATGGCAACCTGGGTTTTGGAAATGGATACCACCCACTTCATTTAGAAAATATATTATCATGGATAATCATTGAATTGGAGGTCATGGTGGACTCCACAAAACATGTAAAATGTTGACACAAAAATATTGGTGGCCAAAAATGGAAAAAGATGTCAAACAATGCCTGGAGGCTTGTCTCATCTGTGCACAGATTAATCCTCCAGTACCTGGTAAAAGGGTTCCATTAGGGCGTACACCCCTGATGGATGATCCTTGGTCCAGCTTACAGATTGATTATGTGGGGCTCTTGCCTACTGCAAAAGGGGGGTTCCGATATTTATTAGTCATTGTTGATGTATTTTCAAAGTGGGTAGAAGCATTGCCCATACAAAATGATAGTGCCACAGCTACTGCAATGGCGCTATGGGAACAGGTGTTCTCACGTTGGGGTTTTCCCAGAATACTTGAAAGTGATAGAGGAACTCACTTTACAGCAAAAATAATGACAGCTTTATGTGATATTTTGGGTATCATTCAGTGCTTGCATTTACCCTACCATCCACAATCTTTGGGAATGGTAGAAAGGTTAAATCGCACTCTGAAAAATGCACTGAAAAAGGCAGTGTTGGATACTGTTAAAGGGTGGGTGATGCACTTACCAGGAATCCTAATGGGTATTAGAGGTACTGAAAACAAGAGTAATGGCTATAGCCCATATCAAATGATGACTGGACGGGATATGCGACTGTATTATCCTTCAGATCCCGATCTATCAACACCAGTGATGGACCGCATCAAAACTGATGTGTTCTTGCAACAGCTACAAAAGCAATTAGCTGTTTATTTACCCCATGCTGCCAGAAATATGGCACAGACTCATTGGAAAAACAAACAGAAACATGATGCAAAAGTGATACCGCCCATTAAACAGGGTCATGTCATGGTGAAAAATTTTGGTCAAAAGGGACCTTGGGACATTAATTGAATGGGGCCCTATACTGTCATTGATATTTTGGGGCCATGGGTCATTCAGGTCCGATGAATTCGACAAGGGTCAACAGAGACCAAATGGGTCCATGTGGACCAATATAAATTGTATCAGCCTTTAAATGATGACAACTGATACTGCTCTGTTTCTCCCAATAGGTGAAGTACAATGATGTATCCTGTACTTATACTGAGCAGTACCTTACTGATCCTAACAACTTCCGACTGATACAATGGATGCCCAGGGCACATATGGAACAGTTTATACAACAAGAACTATGCCAGTCGTTCTGCAGGAGGTAGTCCAGTATTGTTGGGAGAACGACATGAACATACTGGATATCTTCTTATCAAATGGTACTTTATTTGTTATGGACAATGTCAAAATGCGACATGGGAATGCTTGCCAGGAGCCTGGCCTAGCAAAGATGTGTGTAGTGAACACAACAGCCCAGAAAGGAATATCTATCCACTCAACTTTGGGAGATACTACGAATTTAACAAAAGGAGAACAAAATTTATTTAGAATACAATTAAATGACATATTACATTATCCATCTAATATGTCATTGTTAAATGTATCTTATAAAGGTCCAAAACATAATATGTGGCATTTTTATATAATCCTTCTAAAGTAGCAGCAGTAGGGTTAAAGCATTTTTACAATATTGCCATTAACAAATGAATATTCATTGTTAACATATTTGCATTATTTATACATACACAATGGCAGAGTATGGCATGTGTTGTTAATCGAACAACATGGCATAATTTTGCTGCTATGGAATATAGTGTATCAAAAACAAGGTATATCAGGGCAAAAATTCTTGCCCCATCAGATGGTATTATTTTGACACAAAATATATATTCTCTATATTATCCATGTAAATTACAGTATTATAATGTTTTGCTACATTTGCTTTTCCACGATTACCGCTTCAATGTAGGAATCGGACTTCGTAATAATATGGCAACAATATTATAATAATACTTTAAATCGATACCATGATAGGCACAAAATGTGGTAATTTCAAATTCCTGCAGAAGCAACACCAGACTTATTCCATCTGAAAAGAGGCGTATGGGGCTGGTTAGGCTCCAGGATTAGGAACTGCTAATGGTATTGATTCTATGGTTTTAAATGATCATAGTTGTTCTTTAGAAACAACTTCAAAAGATATGGCTACTGGACCATTATCAACTACTGTGAAATTAGCGGCTGATAATGAAGAAATTGGTTTGCTTTTAGGGAAACATTTCAGAATTTTAAAATTATTGCTCAAATAGCAGTCCGTTTTTATAATTCACTTTCTAATATGTCTAAAGAAAGCTATATAGAGCTAGCTTGCTCTCAATTAGCTGCTGAAGCACATGCTTATCTAGTCAATGAATTCAGTAGAATTGAAACAAATAGGTTACCTTTGGGAATAGAGTAAGACCAATGTAACTAAATTATTGGATCATTCCACTGTATTCCTACCACCTAGCTATGGTAAGAGTATGGAATTCACCAAATCAATATGCCACGTGCTGCGACATGTGATTCCCATACTAGTGATAATACCTGTGTTTCTGAACCACAGAAATATTGTATGGCAAATCAGTAATTTGGGAGTATTAATACATGACCAGATCATGAGACTCCAAATACCAGGTGACACTATTATCTTAGTACACATTAAATATGTTGTCTTACCTAAGCAACAGTGTGTACAGGAACATGAAACCTTAATATGTGGGAGAGACATCAACTGCCCCATGGTTTGATGAACAATGTTAATTTACCCTAATGTCTGCAAATGAATACTGCCAAGCTATGAGATGGAACCAGTCATGGTGTGTAATTGCAAGTCAACCTTGGAATGTATGGAGGTGTAGTGGCAAAACTTGGTGGGTTGAAATGGACCCTCCGAGAACATCCTGCCTACAGCCAAACGAATGTTACCCATGTCGATGCTTCTAATCTGGCCTTGGATTTACTCACTGATTTGGCAACTCCACCTCATTCAAACAACATGAAGTCTTGCTATATTCTGACATATGCAGTGAGTCCCAACCTTCGAACTGCCCCGGAGATGAAAGAGTTAACTTTCCATGCCAGGCATGGAACGCTGAGCTCGAGCTTGGTTGAGACTCTGTCTGTTGTTCTTCAAACTCAAATCGTCAGATTCTTTACTCCGCCTCATTGAACAGTCACTCAGGAGATTTCTCCTTCTGCTCGGTTCATTTTGTTGGTTAAAGTGCCGTTTTCTCGGTTTTCGACTGAAATTAAACCGTAACCTGTCGGTTCAGTCTCTGTCTGTAGTATTTGTGAGTACTAGATACGTTATTTTATTTTTCTATGTGGAACTTGTAAACGGTTCATCGGTTCGGTTTGAACCGATCAAGTTGTTTAAAAAATTACTAAATTGTACTTTTAGAGTGTGGTTACCGGTTCTTATCGGTTAAAAAAAAAAAAAGATTTTATTACGTTTTTTTCCACGACCTGTGACACGGTTGGGAACCAATAAGAGGGTCTTACTTGGTGGATTGCCATAAACAGGTAAGTTTGGATAGGACTGGCACTATGTCTGAGAAACCCAAAAGAAAAACCGGGCCCACTGGGTTTCAACACTGTAGTGTGTGTGGGGAAGTCTTTGCCAAGGCTGATCCCCACACCACCTGTGTTTACTGTCTGGGGTTTGACCACCTCAATGCAGACTGCCAGATTTGTAAAAATGTCCCTGCAGCTACCCTGGAGAAGAGAGTTGGTAGGCTCAGGTAAAGGGAGGCCAAAAAGTCAGCTGAACTGGATGGCCAGCCCGGTTCGGTTCAAACCGAACCAGAAGGAGTGACCTCTGACCAGGGCGAGACTTCTTCGGTGCAAAAGGAGATCCGACTCTGAGGAGTCGGTTCCAGCAAAAAGGACTAGAAAATCAGTTGGTGTGGAGCCAAAACTTTCCTCTCCAACCGCTGAAGAAATAGCCAAAGCGATCAAAATTGTCCAGTCGCTTTCCCCGGTTCCGACCGAACCGGCACCGTCAGGTAGGCGGTCGGGTTCGCCGGTTCCACTGGTTCAAGAGTATGATTTAGAGGAATATTATGAACCGGAGGAGGGGGAAGAGGAGTATGAGGAGAGTGAATGTGGATTTGAAAGTCTGGATGTGCCCATTGACCCGGACATCTCCCCAGACAGACCTTCAGGAGTGTCTCCTCCTAGGCTTTCTGAGTCCCCTTCTCATTTTATGTTTTATAAAAAAGTGGCTGAAACCCTCCAGCTCCCTATGGAGGAAGCTGTGGATGATCAAGAGGAGCCTGACTATGTGGAAATGATGGATATCCCAGAGTCTAGGAGACTGTCTATTCCTTTGCATAAATCTTTTGGGTAAGAGACATTTAAAATTCTAAAAACTCCTCACACTGTATCTCCTGTGGATAAGAGAATGGACAAGAGGTACACATTGTCAAGCTCTGATACGAAGTACCTTACACAACAATGCAGCCATGTTGGGGTAGTGCAGGCTACAGCCTGTGACAAGGCAAATATTCCCTTGGCCTCACACCCCCCAGACAAGGACTCCAGGAGGATTGATGCCATGGCAAAGAAACATTACATGGCAGCATCCTTGGGACTCAGACAGGTGAATTATATGGCTTCTGTTGCTAGATATCAGAAATCCAGATGGGACACTGTCATGGCTTTAGCAAAACAGGTCCCTGGCCAGCTTGCCAAGGAGCTGGAGCGGGTGGCTGCTGATGGTATTGAGGCATCCAAGGTGCAGTTCCATGCTGCAGTGGACTCAAATGCTGTGTCATCAAGAGTCATGGCTACATCTGTGGCACTTCGAAGAATGGCTTTGCTCAGATGTACTAGCCTGTCACAGGATACCCAGACTAAGGCCATGGATTTTCCTGTTGTGGGTAATTCTCTGTTTGGGGAGCAGACAGAGAATTACATGAAGAAAATGGATGAGTATAGGACCACCTATAGAAGTGCACAGGCCAAGGAAAGGCAGGCCACTCCTCAAAGGCAGCTTCTCAGGGGCAGGCCTTTTCATGAGCCTTTTACCAAGCCCAGGCCTCCTCTTCTGCTTATGCTCAGAGGGGGTTCTTTAGAGGAGAGGCAGGCAGGGGTACAAGCAGGCCTGCTTCCACCCCTCAGCCCAAAGCCCCTGCCAAGCAGGCACCCTGATGGGGTTGCCAGGGCCGATTCTCCACCACCTAGGGGCAGGCTGGCTTACTTTGTCCAGGACTGAAGTCTCTAACATCAGACAAGTGGGTCCTGGAAGTAGTAAGCCAGGGACTGGTTCTCAGCTTCAAAAAGTTTCCAAAGATGAGAACCAGATCCTTTCCACCTGCAAATCCATCAGAGGCACTTGCCTTAGAGGCAGAGGTCTCTTCCCTCCTAGCTCTCAGAGCTGTAGAAAGGGTTCCACCCCTACACCAAGGCAAAGGATTGTATTCCAGGTACTTCCTTACCCCAAAAAAGACAGGAGAATGGCGGCCTATCTTGGATCTCAGATACTTAAACAAGCACCTTTTAAAACCAAAATTCAAAATGGTGACTCTGGGAATTATTCTACCCTCTCTAAGGCCAGGGGACTGGCTAGTGTCCCTGGACCTCAAGGATGCCTACTTCCATATTCTCATCAGAAACTCCCATCGAAAGTACCTCAGGTTCGAGCTGCCCTCAGGCCATTACCAGTTCAGAGCAATGCCCTTTGGCCTCACCTCTGCTCCAATGGTATTCACAAAATGCCTGGCAGTAGTAGTTGCTTCTCTAAGAAGGCAGAAAATTGCCATTTTCCCTTACCAGGACGACTGGCTCATAGTAGGCCAGTCCCCAGACCAAGTCAAGTTACACTTACAGATAACTCAGCAACTGCTCACTTCTTTGGGTTTCCTCCTAAATCTTTCAAAGTCAGTTCTAGAGCCTGTCCAGCTCCTCACCTTCATAGGTGCAGAGCTAGACACACAGAAGGTCAGAGCCTTCCTTCCCCTGGACAGGGCAAGGACCCTGGTCTCTCTGGCCTCCTCATTCACCCTGCAGGTGTCTCGACCAGCAAGGCATTTTCTACAGCTCCTGGGGCACATGGCTGCTTCTACAGCAGTAGTGCAGGAGCAAGATTTCAGATGAGGGACATTCAGTTTCATTTGAGAGCCTTTTGGTCTCAAAGGAAGGACCCTCTGACCAAACTGATCCCAGTAACTCAGACCCTGATCCAGGCCCTACAGTGGTGGCAGGATCAGAACAATTTGAGACAAGGGGTTCCTTTGTCACCCAGTCTTACTCTTTAAACCTTACTACAGATGCCTCCCTCTTGGGGTGGGGGCTCACATGGGCGACCTCACCATCCAGGGGTTGTGGTCCCCTCAGGAATCTCTCTGCTCCATATCAATCTGTTGGAACTCAGAGCAGTATTTCTAGCACTTCAAGCTTTTCCAAATCTGTTCAGAACAAAGTTGTACAGGTCAGAACAGACAACACCACCACAATGTGGTACATCAATAAGCAAGGAGGCACTCGGTCTATGGTCTTGTGCACCGAAGCAATGAAGTTGTGATCTCTGGCTTACTCCTTGAACACCTCCTCACGGCAGTTCACCTACCAGGAAAGGATAATGTCCTGGCAGATGCTCTCAGCAGGATTTCCCAGGGCCATCACGAATAGTCACTGGATCCCCTGGTATTGGAAGTGATTTTTCCAGATGGGGCACCCCGCAGATAGATCTTTTTGCAGCCCCAGACAATCACCAACTTCCCCTTTTTTGCTGCAGACCCCCAGTGTTGGGCTCAGTCCCCCTGGATGCCTTAGTTCTCAATTGGGAAGGGAAGTTTCTCTATGCTTTTCCCCCCTTCCCTCTCCTGTTCAAAGTGCTAGTCAAAATCAGATCTCAACCCTGCAAGATGATCCTGATTGCTCCAGACTGGGCCAGACAGCCCTGGTATCCACTCCTACTGTCCTTAGCAGTCCATCTTCCCCTGTGTCTTCCCAGGAATTACAACCTGTTAACCTGTGCTCAGGAGAGGGTTTGGTACCCGAACCTCAAATCTCTCAATCTCAAGACCTGGTTCTTGAGAGTTAGAGTTTGCTGACTTACACCTTTCCCAGGGTGTAATGGATATCCTGAAGGTTTCTAGAAAACCTTCCACCAGGGCTACTTATAATTCTAAATGAAAAAGATTTTCCATATGGTGCTCTGGGAAGCATATTTCCCCAGAATCTGCTGATCTGCCCACAGTCCTTGATTATATGGTCCACCTAAATAGCTTGGGGCTGAGACCAGCTACCCTAAAAGTGCATCTGGCAGCTGTGTCTGCTTTTATTTCAGCAGGTAAACCCTCTTCTCTCTCAGCTCACCCTGTTTTCTCCAAGTTTTCCAAGGGATTGCTTCACACCAACCCTCCATTCAGGGACCCTGCCCCTGCCTGGGACCTCAATGTTTGCATTGCTCAGCTTATGCAACCCCCTTTTGAGCCTTTATCTTCAGCAGAGCTTAAGTACTTGACTTGGAAGAGTGTGTTTCTGGTAGCCATCACTTCTGCCAGATGCATAAGTGAATTACAAGCTTTGTCAGTGGAGCCTGATTTTATCTCCTTTCATAGAGATAAGGTGGTCCTCAGGACTAACAGGAAGTTCTTGCCTAAGGTGGTTTCAGATTTCCACCTTAATCTGTGTCTCTCCTGTGTACTTCACTGACCATTCCTCCTCTAGGGAGAGAGACTGCAAGTTTAGATGTCAAAAGAGCCCTTAGTTACTACATAGAGCGTACCAAGGGTCACAGGTTTGACTCCCTCCAACTGTTCCTCACTTATGGTGAGGTTGGTAAAGGGAAACCTGCCACTGAAAGATTCATTGCCAGGTGGATTGTCTCCTGTATCCAATTTTGCTATGAAAAACTGGGTAAGGTTCCTCCCTCAGGCCTGAGGGCTCACTCTACAGAGGTACAGCTGCTTCCTGGCTGCTGCCAGGGACATCCTATTCTAGAGATATGTCAAGCAGCTACGGGAAAACAGTTCACACTTTTACCAAGCATTACTCCCTGGACATCCAGGCTAAGAGTGATGCTCAGTTTAGCACAGCTGTGCTCTGAGCCTATTTCCTAAGTAGGTTCTGTCCCTCCTCCATGGAGGTACTGCTTGGTAGTCTGCATATGTCAGAATATAGCAAGACTTCATATTGTTTGAAGAAAAAATTACTCACCTTAGTAATGTTGTTTCTTCTAATGGAGTCTTGCTATATTCTGACCTCCCAGCCTGCCCCTCTCAGAACCTCTGTTTTTGGGATGTGGGTGGGCAGTGCAGTGTTGGCACTTAGTAGGTGCCCACCCTTTTTGTTTCACCCCTTCTTTTTGGGGTGACTGGGTGTTGTGTTTTCATTTTTGGGTCTCCTGACTTGAGTCTTTGTGTTTGGACCAAAAAATGTGTTTTTATGTTTAGTAGCCAGTTGGCTAGTGTAGGTTTACAGCTTCCACACAGGACCTTAGTGAGTTTAGCTCGTAAAGATCTGACGGTTTGAGTTTGACGAACAACAGACAGAGTCTCATCCGAGCTCGAGCTCAGTGTTCCATGCCTGGCATGGAAAGTTAACTCTTTCATCTCCAGGGCAGTTCGAAGGTTGGGACTCACTGCATATGTCCGAATATAGCAAGACTCCATTAGAAGAAACAACATTACTAAGGTGAGTAATGTTTTCTTCTGAATTACCCAAAATTAGTAAAATGACACTTGGTGCCTTGTTGTATCACCAACAAACAAAATGACTTATTTTCTCATAAAGGCCTCTGCTAAAGAGATAGAGAAGCAGTCATCTTATATCCCCATTATATCCTGGTGGGATTGGGGTTGCTACTTTGGGTGCTAGTCCAACCTTAGTAGTGGTGGTATGCTGTATTGCAGTAATATGTGTTCTAGGGACATGGATATGTTGTTCATCCACACACTATCTGGTAGGTTCCTTGCCACTTTAAATCTTGCCAGAAGGTCCTCAAGCTGGCTCCTCCCACCCACCCAGGTGGTAAAACTCTAGGCTCCGCCCATGACGCCAGATCTTCCTTACCGCTTGGAAGCTCAGGATCTTACTTCGAGATACAGCTCTTGCAGCAGGGTTACACCATTAGGACTGAGGCCGGCAGGCATCAGGACCCCACGGAAATCTTCTAGCTGGCAGTCTTCAGCGGGGACCGCCTCCGACGTTGGTCCCGCCCCCGACATCAGACGTAGTACATAAGGAGGCGGTCCCACCAGATTCCCCAGTACTTTCCCGCCGTCGACTTGCTTGTCTCGACCTTTCGGTCTGTTTCTAGCACACGACGCTTGGAAAAGTTCTTTTTCCGACTTGGAAACCCTTTTTCACATCGAACGTCTGCCATCTGATGTCCTCTCCAACCTCCATGCAAGGCCATCCATCAAAGTGCACCTGTGGGAAGCAAATTCCCTTTAAAGACCCGCATTCGGCCTGCGTGCGGTGCCTAGGCCCGACCACAACACCTTGCCCTGTTCCTTCTGTCAGGGATTTAATAGCCGGACCCGGATCCGTCGCCAGAAGGCCCTTCAAGTGTACCTTCTTGAAGAGAAAGTGAAGGCCATGGATTCTGCCTCCAAGGGGGAATCGTCTGAGAAAGCCCGGCGGCACCTCGAAAAGCACAGGGAGAGGGTGAGATCAAAATCCCCTTCTAGGGCTTACAACTCCTGTAGCTCCGGCTCCCGGTCCGACCGCTCCCCTTCCTGGGCCCGCTCTCAGCCTCCCCTGGTCGCGGTGAAGTCATCTTCGGGTTCTTCTTCTCTACAGGCTGTTAAGACCTCCAGGCCTTCTTCATCTGCTTCTAAGGCCTCGCCGAGGTCAGGGGACTGCCACCACCACAAGTCCGGCTCCCGCCACCCGGACCCTGACGCCCGGTCGGTCTCCTTGCCTCCTCCACCCCAGTGGAAGACCAAGGAGCTGACATCGCTCAAAGCGGCCCTCCCGGCCGTCGGCTAAGCCATCATCGGTCCCTGGGACCGGCGAGCTGCCAGATGCCCGTCGCCGGTCAGGCCCTTCTCTACCTCAGGCGCTGTCCGGGGAACCGGCGCCCATTCCAGTAGAGAGGAGAACACCTACGCCACCTACGGCGTCGGCCAGGAGGCGCTGACGGAGGGAGGGCTGACTCAACCTGAAGACCAGGCGGGCGAATCCGGTCCTGTCGAACCCCCCAGGGAGCCCTCCCCAGAACCAGAGACCCCTGGGGAGCCCGGCGAGAACCCGACGACCGACCACCGGCGCCCGGCCCGTCGTCGGGCCTCAGTATTTCAGAGGTTAAGGAGTTATTCGCCTATTGGTGGGATACCATAAAGAAGGACGTGGTTCCCACACCTCCTCCTCTTCCTCCTCCTCCTCCACCCGTGACTTCACCGGCCCCAGCGCCCCCCACCCCATCCGGGGCAGCAGGCCGAGTACCTTCCCAGGCCTGCGGAACCTCCTAGGGAAGACCAGACAGAGGAGACCTCGTCCAGATCTTCTTCAGGGTCACCCAGCCCCAAGAGACCCAGAAGGACTCACTGCGTCTTCAACGGAGGACTCGGGATCGGACTTCTCAGGCGGATCCAGATCCCCTTCTCCCATCAGCGTCCCCTCTCCGGACCCATGTGAGCTCCCAAGATCTCCTCCGGATGACCCATCATTCTCAGAGATTATGAGGCATATTCAGGAGAACATGGGCTGGGACACAGAAGAACTTAACCCCGAGAGGCTATGCCTTGCCTGTTATCTTCGGCATAAGGACCCAAAGCCTGTGGTGGTGCCACTCTTGGTGGACACCTTCGTGGACGTCACCAAGGCAGCGTGGAAACGTCCACACTTGCTCCCGGCGATGCCGAAGAAGGCTGACCGCCTGTACAAGGCCCCTAGGGAGGACCAGTACTTGGCATCCCATCCTCTGTCCGATTCTCTGGTCATCACAGCCTCACATGACTGGTCCCAGAGGCCGCAACATTTGAGCACCCTGCCACCAGACCCAGGAGTCCAAGCAACTGGGCGCTATGGGAAGGCTGCGTATGCAGCATTACTTGTGCCATTAAATCCCTCAACTATCTAACCCACATGGTCCAGTTTCAGAATGCCTTGTGGGAGCAGGGACTGGATCTGGCAGAAAAGATGCCAAAGGTGAGCAGAAGGAGGAGTTGCTGCAGCTCCTCCGCATGGGTCCAGACGATGGGAACACAGGTGCTGCAGAGCTGCGTATGATTCAGCGGACTCCTCGGCCAGAGCAGCGGCCTCAGGCATATGCCTCTGGAGACACTCCTGGCTCCGTGTCTCCGGATTACCCGGACGTCCAGAAAAACATTCTGGACGCCTGGATTCCATGGAGAAGTTCTTTTGGTGAGTCCTCAGGAGAAGGTTTCTGCCCAACTTCAAGAAGGCAAGGCGATGCGGGTCTGTCAAGCCATGTACAGACCTAATTTTCCTACAAAATCTATCCCCAAACCTACAATATCACAGACCAAGTATCAGTTCAAATTCAAGGTACAATTTTTAACATAGAACTAATTTCACTTACAACAATTCAAATATTTCAGTTTAAAACAAATATAACTCTGGCCTCTTTTCTACCAACCTGCATGCCGCTCCCAAGGAACAATGAAGCCACAGTAATTCCTGTTTAAAGACAAGCAATGGCAGCTACGTCCTCCTCAAACACCAGACAACAACACATTTTAAATTACCTTCTAATTTTCCCTCCAAACATCATCCCCAAACCTACAATATCACAGCCCAAGTATCAGTTCAAATTCAAGGTACAATTTTAACACATAGAACTAATTTACTTACAACTATTCAATATTTCAGTTTAAAACAAAATATAACTCCTGCCTTTTCACCAACCTGTTGTAAGCTCCCAGTGAACAATGAAACCCACAATTCTGTTTAAAGACAAATTAAGTGCAGCTATGTCCTCCTCCAAACAACAAACAACACATTTAAAATACCTTCTAATTTTCCTGCCAAACATCTATCCCAAACCTACAATATAACACATCAAGTATCAGTTCAAATTCAGGTAACTTTTAACACATAGAACTAATTTCACTACAACTATTCAAATATTTCAGCTTAAAACAAATATAACCTGCCTCTTTTCACCAGCTTTATTTGCTTGGCATGAAGTGAACAATAAAAACCACAGCAATTCCTAAAGACAAGCACTGCGCTAATGTCCTCCTCCAAACACCAGGCAAACACATTTAAATTACCCTCTAATTCCCTGCCAAACTTCCATCTATCTCAAACCTACAATATCACAGCCCAAAGTATCAAGTTCAAATTCAAGGTAATAATTTTACAAATACAGAACTAATTTCACTTACAACTATTCAAATATTTCAGTTTAAAACAAAATATAACTCTGGCCTCTTTTCTACCAACCTGTTGCTTAACTCCCAAAGAGTGAAGAATGAAGCCACAGTAATTCTGTTTAAAAGACAAGAACAGCTAATCTCCCTCCAAAAACACCAGGCAACAACACTTAAAAATAACTTTCTAATTTTCCCCTGCCAAACATCTATCCCCAAACCTACAATATCACAGCCCACATCAGTTCAAATTAAGGCAATAATTTTACACATAGAACTAATTCACTTACAACTATTCAAATGTTCAGTTTTAAACAAAATATAACTCTAGCCTCTTTTACTACTACCAACCTGTTGCTTAAGCTCCCAAATGAACAATAGAAGCCACAGTAATTTGTTTAAAGACAAGAACTGCAGCACGTCCCTCCTCCAAACACCAGGCAACAACACGTAAGTACCTCAATTTTCCTGCCAAACATCATCCCCAAACCACAATATCACAGCCCAAGTATCAGTTCAAATTCAAGGTAATAAATTTTAACACATAGAACTAATTTCACCTAACTATTCAAATATTTCATTGAAAAAAAATAACTCCACAACCTCTTATAACTCCTGCTTAGACCCCAAGTAACAATGAAAGCCACAGTAATTCGTTTAAAGACAAGAACAGTAGTAATACCTCTCAAACACCAGGCAAACAACACATTTAAAACACCTCTAATTTCCTGCCAAACATCTATCCCCAAACCTACAATATCACAGCCCAAATATCAGTTCAAATTCAAGGTAATAATTTAACACATAGAACTAATTCCACTTAAACTATTCAAATATTTCAGTTAAACAAAATATAACCTGGCTCTTTTTCATAACCTGTTGTAAGCTCCCAAGGAACAATGAAAACCACACAGTAATTCCTGTTGAGAACAAAGTTAATTGCAGTAATGTCCCCTCCTCCAAACACCAGACAAATAACACATTTAAAATTACCTTCTAATTTTCCCTGCCAAACATCTATCCCAAACCTACAATATATCACAGCCCAAGTATCCAGTTTCAAATTCAAGGTAATATTTTAACACATAGACAATTTCACTTACCAACTATTCAAGATTTCAGTTTAAAACAAAATATAACTCCTGGCCTCTTTTCTACCAACCTGTTGCTTAAGCTCCCAAGTAGAACGATAGAAACCACAGTAATTCACTATTTAAAGACAAGTTAATTTGCAGCTAATGTCCCTCCTCAAACACAGGCAAATAACACATTTAAAATACCTTCTAATTTTCCTGCCAAACATCTATCCCCAAACCTACAATATCACAGCCCAAGTATCAGTTCAAATTCAAGGCAATAATTTTTAACACATAGAACTAATTTTACTTACAACTATTCAAATATTTCAGTTTAAAACAAAATATAACTCCTGGCCTCTTTTCTCACCAACCTGTTGCTAAAGCTCCCAAGTGAACAATGAAAAAGCCACCAGTAATTCTGTTTAAAAGAACAAATTAATTGCAGCTAATGTCCCTCCTCAAACACCAGGCAAACAACACACAGAAATTACCCTCTAATTTTCCTGCCAAACATCTATCTCCAAACCTACAATATCACAGCCAAGTATCAGTTCAAATTCAAGGTAATAATTTTTAACACATAGAACTAATTTCACTACAACTATTCAAATATATCCAGTTTAAAACAAAATACTAACTCCTAGCCTCTTTTTCTACCAACCTGTTAACTTAAGCTCCCAAGTGGAACAATGAAAGCTACTAGTAATTCCTGTTTAAAGACAAGTTAATTGCAGCTAATGTCCCTCCTCCAAACACCAGGCAAACAACACATTTAAATTACCTTCTAATTTTCCCTGCCAAACATCTATCCCCAAACCTACAATATCACAGCCCAAATATCAGTTCAAATTAAGGTAATAATTTTTAACACATAAGAACTAATTTCACTTACAACTATTCAAATATTTCAGTTTTAAACAAAATATAACTCCTGGCCTCTTTTCTACCAACCTGTTGCTTAAGCTCCAAGTGAACAATGAAAGCCACAGTAATTCCTGTTTAAAGACAAGTTAATTGCAGCTAATGTCCCTCCTCCAAACACCAGGCAAACAACACATTTAAATTACCTTCTAATTTTCCTGCCAAAACATCTATCCCCAAACCTACAATATCACAGCCCAAGTATCAGTTCAAATTCAAGGTAATAATTTTAACACATAGAACTAATTTCACTTACAACTATTCAAATATTTCAGTTTAAAACAAAATATAACTCCAGCGCTCTTTTCTACCAACCTGTTGCTTAAGCTCCCAAGTGAACAATGAAAGCCACAGTAATTCCTGTTTAAAGACAAGTTAATTGCAGCAATGTCCCCTCCTCCAAACACCAGGCAAACAACACATTTAAATTACCTTCTAATTTTCCTGCCAAACATCTATCCCCAAACCTACAATATCACAACCCAAGTATCAGTTCAAATTCAAAGTGTAATTTTAACACATAGAACTAATTTCACTCTACAACTATTCAAATATTTCAGTTTAAAAAAAATATAACTCCTGGCCTCTTTTTCTACCAACCTGTTGTTTAAGCTCCCAAGTGAACAATGAAAGCCACAGTAATTCCTGTTTAAAGACAAATTAATTGCAGCTAATGTCCCTCACTCAAACACCAGGCAAACAAATACATTTAAATTACACTTCTAATTTTCCCTCGCCAAACATCTATCCCCAAACCTACAATATCACAGCCCAAGTATCAGTTCAAATTCAAGATAATAATTTTAACACATAGAACTAATTTCACTTACAACTATTCAAATAGTTCAGTTTAAACAAATATAACTCCTGCCCTCTTTTCTACCAACCTGTTGCTTAAGCTCCCGAAGTGAACAATGAAAGCCACAGTAATTCCTGTTTAAAGACAAGTTAATTGCAGCTAATGTCCCTCCTCCAAACACCAGGCAAACAACACATTTAAATTACCTTCTAATTTTCCCTGCCAAACATCTATCCCAAACCTACAATATCACAGCTCAAGTATCAGTTCAAATTCAAGGTAATAATTTTTAACACATAGAACTAATTTCACTTACAACTATTCAAATATTTCAGTTTAAAACAAAATATAACTCCTGGCCTCTTTTCTACCAAAGCTGAGCTCCCAAGTGAACAATGAAATACAGTAATTCTTGTTTAAAGACAAGTTAATTGCAGCTAATGTCCCTCCTCCAAACACCAGGCAAACAACACATTTAAATTACCTTCAATTTTCCCTGCCAAACATCTATCCCCAAACCTACAATATCACAGCCCAAGTATCAGTTCAAATTCAAGGTAATAATTTTAACACATAGAACTAATTTCACTTACAACTATTCAAATATTTCAGTTTAAAACAAATATAACTCCAGCCTCTTTTCACCAACCTGTTACTTAAGCTCCCAAGTGAACAATGAAAGCCACAGTAATTCCTTTTTAAAGACAAATTAATTGCAGCTAATGTCCCTCCTCCAAACACCAGGCAAACAACACATTTAAATTACCTTCTAATTTTCCCTACCAAACATCTATCCCCAAACCTACAATATCACAGCCCAAGTATCAGTTCAAATTCAAGGTAATAATTTTAACACATAGAACTAATTTCACTTACAACTATTCAAATAGTTCAGGTTAAAACAAAATATAACTCCTGGCCTCTTTTCTACCAACCTGTTGCTTAAGCTCCCAAGTGAACAATGAAAGCCACAGTAATTCCTGTTTAAAGACAAGCACTGTAGCTAATGTCCCTCCTCCAAACACCAGGCAAAATAACACACATTTAAATTACCTTCTAATTTTCCCTGCCAAACATCTATCCCCAAACCTACAATATCACAGCCCAAGTATCAGTTCAAATTCAAGGTAATAATTTTAACACATAGAACTAATTTCACTTACAACTATTCAAATATTTCAGTTTAAAACAAAATATAACTCCTGGCCTCTTTTCTACCAACCTGTTGCTTAAGCTCCAAGTGAACAATGAAAGCCACAGTAATTCCTGTTTAAAGACAAGTTAATTGCAGCTAATGTCCCTCCTCCAAACACCAGGCAAACAACACATTTAAATTACCTTCTAATTTTCCCTGCCAAACATCTATCCCCAAACCTACAATATCACAGCCCAAGTATCAGTTCAAATTCAAGGTAATAATTTTAACACATAGAACTAATTTCACTTACAACTATTCAAATATTTCAGTTTAAAACAAAATATAACTCCTGGCCTCTTTTCTACCAACCTGTTGCTTAAGCTCCCCAAGTGAACAATAGAAAGCACAGTAATTCCTGTTTAAAGACAAGTTAATTGCAGCTAATGTCCCCTCCTCCAAACACCAGGCAAACAACACATTTAAATTACCTTCTAATTTTCCCTGCCAAACATCTATCCCCAAACCTACAATATCACAGCACAAGTATCAGTTCAAATTCAAGGTAATAATTTTTAACACATAGAACTAATTTCACTTACAACTATTCAAATATTTCAGTTTAAAACAAAATATAACTCCTGGCCTCTTTTCTACCAACCTGTTGCTTAAGCTCCCAAGTGAACAATGAAAGCCACAGTAATTCCTGTTGTTTCCAAAGACAAAGTTAATTGCAGCTAATGTCCCCTCCTCCAAACACCAGGCAAACAACACATTTAAATTACCTTCTAATTTTCCCTGCCAAACATCTATACCCAAACCTACAATATCACAGCCCAAGTATCAGTTCAATTTCAAGGTAATAATTTTTAACACATAGAACTAATTTCACTTACAACTATTCAAAAATTTCAGTTTAAAACAAAATATAACTCCTGGCCTCTTTTCTACCAACCTGTTGCTTAAGCTCCCAAGTGAACAATGAAAGCCACAGTAATTCCTGTTTAAAAGACAAGTTAATTGCAGCCTAATGTCCCCTCCTCCAAACACCAGGCAAACAACACATTTAAATTACCTTCTAATTTTCCCCTTAAACATCTATCCCAAACCTACAATATCACAGCCCAAGTATCAGTTCAAATTCAAGGTAATAATTTTAACACATAGAACTAATTTCACTTACAACTATTCAAATATTTCAGTTTAAAACAAAATATAACTCCTGGCCTCTTTTCTACCAACCTGTTGCTTAAGCTCCCAAGTGAACAATAGAAAGCCACAGTAATTCCTGTTTAAAGAACAAGTTAATATGCAGCTAATGTCCCTCCTCCAAACACCAGGCAAACAACACATTTAAATTACCTTCTAATTTTCCCTACCAAACATCTATCCCAAACCTACAATATCACAGCCCAAGTATCAGTTCAAATTCAAGGTAATAATTTTTAACACATAGAACTAATTTCACTTACAACTATTCAAATATTTCAGTTTAAAACAAAATATAACTCCTGGCCTCTTTTCTACCAACCTGTTGTTTAAGCTCCCAAGTGAACAATGAAAGCCACAGTAATTCCTGTTTAAAGACAAATTGAATTGCAGCTAATGTCCCTCCTCCAAACACCAGGCAAACAACACATTTAAATTACACTACTAATTTTCCCTGCCAAACATCTATCCCCAAACCTACAATATCACAGCCCAAGTATCAGTTCAAATTCAAGGTAATAATTTTTAACACATAGAACAAATTTCACTTACAACTATTCAAATATTTCAGTTTAAAACAAAATATAACTCCTGGCCTCTTTTCTACCAACCTGTTGCTTAAGCTCCCAAGTGAACAATGAAAGCCACAGTAATTCCTGTTTAAAGACAAGTTAATTGCAGCTAATGTCCCTCCTCCAAACACCAGGCAAACAACACATTTAAATTCCTTCTAATTTTTCCCTGCCAAACATCTATCCCAAACCTACAATATCACAGCCCAAGTATCAGTTCAAATTCAAGGTAATAATTTTTAACACATAGAACTAATTTCACTTACAACTATTCAAATAGTTCAGTTTAAAACAAAATATAACTCCTGGCCTCTTTTCTACCAACCTGTTGCTTAAGCTCAAAGTGAACAATGAAAGCCACAGTAATTCCTGTTTAAAGACAAGTTAATTGCAGCTAATGTCCCGTCCTCCAAACACCAGGCAAACAACACATTTAAATTACCTTCTAATTTTCCCTGCCAAACATCTATCCCCAAACCTACAATATCACAGCCCAAGTATCAGTTCAAATTCAAGGTAATAATTTTAACACATAGAACTAATTTCACTTACAACTATTCAAATATTTCAGTTTAAAACAAAATATAACTCCTGGCCTCTTTTTCTACCAACCTGTTGCTTAAGCTCCCAAGTGAACAATGAAAAGCCACAGTAATTCCTGTTTTAAAGACAAGTTAATTGCAGCTAATGTCCCTCCTCCAAACACCAGGCAAACAACACATTTAAATTACCTTCTAATTTTCCCTGCCAAACATCTATCCCCAAACCTACAATATCACAGCCCAAGTATCAGTTCAAATTCAAGGTAATAATTTTTAAACATAGAACTAATTTCACTTACAACTATTCAAATATTTCAGTTTAAAACAAAATATAACTCCTGGCCACTTTTCTACCAACCTGTTGCTTAAGCTCCCAAGTGAACAATGAAAGCCACAGTAATTCCTGTTTAAAGACAAGTTAATTGCAGCTAATGTCCCCACCTCCAAACACCAGGCAAACAACACATTTAAATTACCTTCTAATTTTCCCTGAAAACATCTATCCCCAAACCTACAATATCACAGCCCAAGTATCAGTTCAAATTCAAGGTAATAATTTTAACACATAGAACTAATTTCACTTACAACTATTCAAATATTTCAGTTTAAACAAAATAAACTCCTGCCTCTTTTCTACCAACCTGTTGCTTAAGCTCCCAAGTGAACAATGAAAGCCACAGTAATTCCTGTTTAAAGACAAGTTAATTGCAGCTAATGTCCCCTCCTCCAAACACCAGGCAAACAACACATTTAAATTACCTTCTAATTTTCCCTGCCAAACATCTATCTCCAAACCTACAATATCACAGCCCAAGTATCAGTTCAAATTCAAGGTAATAATTTTTAACACATAGAACTAATTTCACTTACAACTATTCAAATATTTCAGTTTAAAACAAAATATAACTCCTGGCCTCTTTTCTACCAACCTGTTGCTTAAGCTCCCAAGTGAACAATGAAAGCCACACTAATTCCTGTTTAAAGACAAGTTAATTGCAGCTAATGTCCCTCCTCCAAACACCAGGCAAACAACACATTTAAATTACCTTCTAATTTTCCTGCCAAACATCTATCCCCAAACCTACAATATCACAGCCCAAGTATCAGTTCAAATTCAAGGTAATAATTTTTAACACATAGAACTAATTTCACTTACAACTATTCAAATATTTCAGTTTAAAACAAAATATAACTCCTGGCCTCTTTTCTACCAACCTGTTGCTTAAGCTCCCAAGTGAACAATGAAAAGCCACAGTAATTCCTGTTTAAAGACAAGTTAATTGCACTAATGTCCCTCCTCCAAACACCAGGCAAACAACACATTTAAATTACCTTCTAATTTTCCCTGCCAAACATCTATCCCCAAACCTACAATATCACAGCCCAAGTATCAGTTCAAATTCAAGGTAATAATTTTAACACATAGAACTAATTTCACTTACAACTATTCAAATATTTCAGTTTAAAACAAAATATAACTCCTGGCCTCTTTTCTACCAACCTGTTGCTTAAGCTCCCAAGTGAACAATGAAAGCCACAGTAATTCCTGTTTAAAGAACAAGTTAATTGCAGCTAATGTCCCCTCCTCCAAACACCAGGCAAACAACACATTTAAATTACCTTCTAATTTTCCCTGCCAAACATCTATCCCCAAACCTACAATATCCACAGCCCAAGTATCAGTTCAAATTCAAGGTAATAATTTTTTAACACATAGAACTAATTTCACTTACAACTATTCAAATATTTCAGTTTAAAACAAAATATAACTCCTGGCTCTTTTCTACCAACCTGTTGTTAAGCTCCCAAGTGAACAATGAAAGCCACAGTAATTCCTGTTTAAAGACAAGTTAATTGCAGCTAATGTCCCTCCTCCAAACACCAGGCAAACAACACATTTAAATTACCTTCTAATTTTCCCTGCCAAACATCTATCCCCAAACCTACAATATCACAGCCCAAGTATCAGTTCAAATTCAAGGTAATAATTTTAACACATAGAACTAATTTCACTTACAACTATTCAAATATTTCAGTTTAAAACAAAATATAACTCCTGGCCTCTTTCTACCAACCTGTTGCTTAAGCTCCCAAGTGAACAATGAAAGCCACAGTAATTCCTGTTTAAAGACAAGTTAATTGCTGCTAATGTCCCTCCTCCAAACACCAGGCAAACAACACATTTAAATTACCTTCTAATTTTCCCTGCCAAACATCTATCCCCAAACCTACAATATCACAGCCCAAGTATCAGTTCAAATTCAAGGTAATAATTTTAACACATAGAACTAATTTCACTTACAACTATTCAAATATTTCAGTTTAAACAAAATATAACTCCTGGCCTCTTTTCTACCAACCTGTTGCTTAAGCTCCCAAGTGAACAATGAAAGCCACAGTAATTCCTGTTTAAAGACAAGTTAATTGCAGCTAATGTCCCCTCCTCCAAACACCAGGCAAACAACACATTTAAATTACCTTCTAATTTTCCCTGCCAAACATCTATCCCCAAACCTACAATATCACAGCCCAAGTATCAGTTCAAATTCAAGGTAATAATTTTTAACACATAGAACTAATTTCACTTACAACTATTCAAATATTTCAGTTTAAAACAAAATATAACTCCTGGCCTCTTTTCTACCAACCTGTTGCTTAAGCTCCCCAAGTGAACAATGAAAGCCACAGTAATTCCTGTTTAAAGACAAGTTAATTGCAGCTAATGTCCCTCCTCCAAACACCAGGCAAACAACACATTTAAATTACCTTCTAATTTTCCCTGCCAAACATCTATCCCCAAACCTACAATATCACAGCCCAAGTATCAGTTCAAATTCAGGTAATAATTTTAACACATAGAACTAATTTCACTTACAACTATTCAAATATTTCAGTTTAAAACAAAATATAACTCCTGGCCTCTTTTCTACCAACCTGTTGCTTAAGCTCCCAAGTGAACAATGAAAGCCACAGTAATTCCTGTTTAAAGACAAGTTAATTGCAGCTAATGTCCCTCCTCCAAACACCAGGCAAACAACACATTTAAATTACCTTTCTAATTTTCCCTGCCAAACATCTATCCCCAAACCTACAATATCACAGCCCAAGTATCAGTTCAAATTCAAGGTAATAATTTTAACACATAGAACTAATTTCACTTTACAACTATTCAAATATTTCAGTTTAAAACAAAATATAACTCCTGGCCTCTTTTCTACCAACCTGTTGTAAGCTCCCAAGTGAACAATAGAAACCACAGTAATTCTGTTTAAAGACAAGTTAATTTGCAGCTAATGTCCCTCCTCAAACACCAGGCCAAACAACACATTTAAATTACCTTCTAATTTTTCCCTGCCAAACATCTATCCCCAAACCTACAATATCACAGCCCAAGTATCAGTTCAAATTCAAGGTAATAATTTTAACACATAGAACTAATTTCACTTACAACTATTCAAATATTTCAGTTTAAAACAAAATATAACTCCTGGCCTCTTTTCTACCAACCTGTTGCTTAAGCTCCCAAGTGAACAATGAAAGCCACAGTAATTCCTGTTTAAAGACAAGTTAATTGCAGCTAATGTCCCTCCTCCAAACACCAGGCAAACAACACATTTAAATTACCTTCTAATTTTCCTGCCAAACATCTATCCCCAAACCTACAATATCACAGCCCAAGTATCAGTTCAAATTCAAGGTAATAATTTTTAACACATAGAACTAATTTCACTTACAACTATTCAAATATTTCAGTTTAAAACAAATATAACTCCTGGCCTCTTTTCTACCAACCTGTTGCTTAAGCTCCCAAGTGAACAATGAAAGCCACAGTAATTCCTGTTTAAAGACAAGTTAATTGCAGCTAATGTCCCCTCCTCCAAACACCAGGCAAACAACACATTTAAATTACCTTCTAATTTTCCCTGCCAAACATCTATCCCCAAACCTACAATATCACAGCCCAAGTATCAGTTCAAATTCAAGGTAATAATTTTTAACACATAGAACTAATTTCACTTACAACTATTCAAATAGTTCAGTTTAAAACAAAATATAACTCCTGGCCTCTTTTCTACCAACCTGTTGCTTAAGCTCCCAAGTGAACAATGAAAGCCACAGTAATTCCTGTTTAAAGACAAGTTAATTGCAGCTAATGTCCCCTCCTCCAAACACCAGGCAAACAACACATTTAAATTACCTTCTAATTTTCCTGCCAAACATCTATCCCCAAACCTACAATATCACAGCCCAAGTATCAGTTCAAATTCAAGGTAATAATTTTTAACACATAGAACTAATTTCACTTTACAACTATTCAAATATTTCAGTTTAAAACAAAATATAACTCCTGGCCTCTTTTCTACCAACCTGTTGCTTAAGCTCCAAGTGAACAATGAAAGCCACAGTAATTCCTGTTTAAAGACAAGTTAATTGCAGCTAATGTCCCCTCTCCAAACACCAGGCAAACAACACATTTAAATTACCTTCTAATTTTCCCTGCCAAACATCTATCCCCAAACCTACAATATCACAGCCCAAGTATCAGTTCAAATTCAAGGTAATAATTTTTAACACATAGAACTAATTTCACTTACAACTATTCAAATATTTCAGTTTAAAACAAAATATAACTCCTGGCCTCTTTTCTACCAACCTGTTGCTTAAGCTCCCAAGTGAACAATGAAAGCCACAGTAATTCCTGTTTAAAGACAAGTTAATTGCAGCTAATGTCCCCTCCTCCAAACACCAGGCAAACAACACATTTAAATTACCTTCTAATTTTCCCTGCCAAACATCTATCCCCAAACCTACAATATCACAGCACAAGTATCAGTTCAAATTCAAGGTAATAATTTTTAACACATAGAACTAATTTCACTTACAACTATTCAAATATTTCAGTTTAAAACAAATATAACTCCTGGCCTCTTTTCTACCAACCTGTTGCTTAAGCTCCCAAGTGAACAATGAAAGCCACAGTAATTCCTGTTTAAAGACAAGTTAATTGCAGCTAATGTCCCCTCCTCCAAACACCAGGCAAACAACACATTTAAATTACCTTCTAATTTTCGCTGCCAAACATCTATCCACAAACCTACAATATCACAGCCCAAGTATCAGTTCAAATTCAAGGTAATAATTTTTAACACATAGAACTAATTTCACTTACAACTATTCAAATATTTCAGTTTAAAACAAAATATAACTCCTGGCCTCTTTTCTACCAACCTGTTGCTTAAGCTCCCAAGTGAACAATGAAAGCCACAGTAATTCCTGTTTAAAGACAAGTTAATTGCAGCTAATGTCCCTTCCTCCAAACACCAGGCAAACAACACATTTAAATTACCTTCTAATTTTCCCTGCCAAACATCTATCCCCAAACCTACAATATCACAGCCCAAGTATCAGTTCAAATTCAAGGTAATAATTTTTAACACATAGAACTAATTTCACTTACAACTATTCAAATATTTCAGTTTAAAACAAAATATAACTCCTGGCCTCTTTTCTACCAACCTGTTGCTTAAGCTCCCAAGTGAACAATGAAAGCCACAGTAATTCCTGTTTAAAGACAAGTTAATTGCAGCTAATGTCCCCTCCTCCAAACACCAGGCAAACAACACATTTAAATTACCTTCTAATTTTCCCTGCCAAACATCTATCCCCAAACCTACAATATCACAGCCCAAGTATCAGTTCAAATTCAAGGTAATAATTTTTAACACATAGAACTAATTTCACTTACAACTATTCAAATATTTCAGTTTAAACAAAATATAACTCCTGGCCTCTTTTCTACCAACCTGTTGCTTAAGCTCCCAAGTGAACAATGAAAGCCACAGTAATTCCTGTTTAAAGACAAGTTAATTGCAGCTAATGTCCCCTCCTCCAAACACCAGGCAAACAACACATTTAAATTACCTTCTAATTTTCCCTGCCAAACATCTATCCCCAAACCTACAATATCACAGCCCAAGTATCAGTTCAAATTCAAGGTAATAATTTTTAACACATAGAACTAATTTCACTTACAACTATTCAAATATTTCAGTTTAAAACAAAATATAACTCCTGGCCTCTTTTCTACCAACCTGTTGCTTAAGCTCCCAAGTGAACAATGAAAGCCACAGTAATTCCTGTTTAAAGACAAGTTAATTGCAGCTAATGTCCCCTCCTCCAAACACCAGGCAAACAACACATTTAAATTACCTTCTAATTTTCCCTGCCAAACATCTATCCCCAAACCTACAATATCACAGCCCAAGTATCAGTTCAAATTCAAGGTAATAATTTTTAACACATAGAACTAATTTCACTTACAACTATTCAAATATTTCAGTTTAAAACAAAATATAACTCCTGGCCTCTTTTCTACCAACCTGTTGCTTAAGCTCCCAAGTGAACAATGAAAGCCACAGTAATTCCTGTTTAAAGACAAGTTAATTGCAGCTAATGTCCCCTCCTCCAAACACCAGGCAAACAACACATTTAAATTACCTTCTAATTTTCCCTGCCAAACATCTATCCCCAAACCTACAATATCACAGCCCAAGTATCAGTTCAAATTCAAGGTAATAATTTTTAACACATAGAACTAATTTCACTTACAACTATTCAAATATTTCAGTTTAAAACAAAATATAACTCCTGGCCTCTTTTCTACCAACCTGTTGCTTAAGCTCCCAAGTGAACAATGAAAGCCACAGTAATTCCTGTTTAAAGACAAGTTAATTGCAGCTAATGTCCCCTCCTCCAAACACCAGGCAAACAACACATTTAAATTACCTTCTAATTTTCCCTGCCAAACATCTATCCCCAAACCTACAATATCACAGCCCAAGTATCAGTTCAAATTCAAGGTAATAATTTTTAACACATAGAACTAATTTCACTTACAACTATTCAAATATTTCAGTTTAAAACAAAATATAACTCCTGGCCTCTTTTCTACCAACCTGTTGCTTAAGCTCCCAAGTGAACAATGAAAGCCACAGTAATTCCTGTTTAAAAGACAAGTTAATTGCAGCTAATGTCCCTCCTCCAAACACCAGGCAAACAACACATTTAAATTACCTTCTAATTTTCCCTGCCAAACATCTATCCCCAAACCTACAATATCACAGCCCAAGTATCAGTTCAAATTCAAGGTAATAATTTTTAACACATAGAACTAATTTCACTTACAACTATTCAAATATTTCAGTTTAAAACAAAATATAACTCCTGGCCTCTTTTCTACCAACCTGTTGCTTAAGCTCCCAAGTGAACAATGAAAGCCACAGTAATTCCTGTTTAAAGACAAGTTAATTGCAGCTAATGTCCCCTCCTCCAAACACCAGGCAAACAACACATTTAAATTACCTTCTAATTTTCCCTGCCAAACATCTATCCCCAAACCTACAATATCACAGCCCAAGTATCAGTTCAAATTCAAGGTAATAATTTTTAACACATAGAACTAATTTCACTTACAACTATTCAAATATTTCAGTTTAAAACAAAATATAACTCCTGGCCTCTTTTCTACCAACCTGTTGCTTAAGCTCCCAAGTGAACAATGAAAGCCACAGTAATTCCTGTTTAAAGACAAGTTAATTGCAGCTAATGTCCCCTCCTCCAAACACCAGGCAAACAACACATTTAAATTACCTTCTAATTTTCCCTGCCAAACATCTATCCCCAAACCTACAATATCACAGCCCAAGTATCAGTTCAAATTCAAGGTAATAATTTTTAACACATAGAACTAATTTCACTTACAACTATTCAAATATTTCAGTTTAAAACAAAAATATAACTCCTGGCCTCTTTTCTACCAACCTGTTGCTTAAGCTCCCAAGTGAACAATGAAAGCCACAGTAATTCCTGTTTAAAGACAAGTTAATTGCAGCTAATGTCCCCTCCTCCAAACACCAGGCAAACAACACATTTAAATTACCTTCTAATTTTCCCTACCAAACATCTATCCCCAAACCTACAATATCACAGCCCAAGTATCAGTTCAAATTCAAGGTAATAATTTTTTAACACATAGAACTAATTTCACTTACAACTATTCAAATATTTCAGTTTAAAACAAAATATAACTCCTGGCCTCTTTTCTACCAACCTGTTGCTTAAGCTCCCAAGTATATATATATATTTTTTTTAACTATATTTATACACCGGAACAAGAAACTCTTTCCAGCTACTCCTGGAGCACTAGACTCTAACTCCTAGTCTGAAGCTCCCTTCCCTGACCAGGCCGACCCAGCCCGGATCCCCTGGCTCTGAGCCCCCCAGGGTGGGACCACATATACCCTGGTGCTCTATCTAGAGACAAATGCACAGGGCCGGAGTCAGGGGGCAGTCCTGGAGTGAGAGAGAGACCAACAGTGGAGTGTGGTCGGGACACACAGGAGGCGCATTTGCCTATCCCCAGCCGGGGAATTTTCCTTATATAGTTTCCCCTAGAAGTGCAGTCATGCACTGATGTCAGCAAGGCTACCGTAGACAACCGCTGCCCTCTCCCCTAGTATTTGCTCCTATGCAAGCAGTACCTCTAGTCTCCACCAGGGTCTCTACTACACCAAAGAAACCCTGGATTCCTCCCAGGGAGAGGAGAGCAGTCCTCTGGATGCTCAATTCTCTCCCTCGCCTACTGTTCCCCAGCACCCAGGCTCGCTCCAGAACCTGGGTCGTCGGCATGGCGTGAGGTGTGGCGTCCAGTGCCTCAACCCTCAGTGCCATCGGGCCGGTCTAAAGGGAGCTATTTAGTTAAATATTATTTAAAACAAGTTATAAGGAAAGCAAAAGATTTTTGAGTAATTTGATTGGTTGTTAGCCATACGTTAGAAGTGTCAAACGCATAGCTAAAACTAGTTCTGAATACCTGGATACAGCAAACAAAAGATATCCCTCAGCCTTCTCTGAATTTTAAATAGTAACCGCTGCCATTTGTTTCTCAACCTTCTTGAGGAAAAAAAGACAACCAATGTATTTGTGTGCTACAGTGAAGCTGCCTCTTTCCCCTGCACAGCAAAATGCTTAAACTCACAAAAAAGTAAGGCAAATACTATACTGATCCCATTTTTTTCTTTTCTTTTGTTTTTTTTTGTTTTTTTTTCAACATCGCTACTGATCTCCCTGCCTGGCTGCCCGCCCACATAACCGCTAGCCACGAACCACTCGCTCCCTACCCTTGCTCTCTTGCATTGACTAGCTTTTTTAACATATTTAACCCTCCTTAATACCTATCCCCAATTTCTGCCTTCGTACCCTGACCCCACCCCCCAGCAGGGTTCTCAAGATCCTGAAGGGGGAATCAGGAAATGGCTACCCTTTCTCCTCATATTCATTTCTTGCCTCTCCCTCTCTCATCTCCACCTGCCCTTCTGGGTCACCCTTGTGCACAACCTGCCCCATCCTTTTTACTCCAACAGCACTTGCGTACTACCTCGAGCCTGCTCCTGGTACACCCATGCACTATAAGAAAAAAATATGTTAGTAATGTTGTTTCTTCTAATGGAGTCTTGCTGTATTCTGACTATTGCTGTTAGGTCCTGCCTTTCAACTGCCCCGGAGAACAAAGAGTTAAACTTTCCATGGTCAGCATAGAATGTTCACCGCGAGCTCGGTTGAAGCCCCTGTCTGCTGTTGTTTAAACTCCAACCATCAGATCTTTACAAGCAATACTCACTAGAAGTTCTGTGTGGAAACTGTAAAATTCACACTAGCCAACTGGCAACTAAATTTATATAAAAGGGTTTTTTGGTTTTAAAGCAAAAACTCAAGTCAGGAAACCCAAAAAACAAAACACATCCCAAAACACAACACTCACCCAAAATAAAGGAGGGTGAAAAAGGGACACCCCTAGGGTGCCAACACTGTTCCTGCCCACCCACATCCCAAAAACCAGGTTCTGAGAGGGGAGGCGGGGGGGAGGTCAGAATACAGCAAGACTCCATTAGAAGAAACAACATTACTAAGGTGAGTAATTTTTTCTTCACACAACATGAAGTCTTGCTCTATTCTGACTATTGCAGACTACCAAGCAGTACCTCCATGGAGGAGGCACAGAACCTACTTTGGAAACAGGCTCTGAAGTACTGCTGTGCCAAACCGAGCATCACTCCTAGCCTGGATATCCAGAGAGTAATGCTTGGTGAATGTATGGACTGTTTTCCAGGTGGCTGCTTGACAAATTTCTAAGTGAGGAATATCCCTGGCAGCAGCCAGGGAAGCAGCTGTACCTCTAGTAGAGTGAGCCCCTTAAGGCCTGAGGGAGGAGTTCTGCCCAGTTTTTCATAGCAGAATTGTATACAAGAAACAATCCACCCGGCAACAGATCTCTTAGTGGCAGGTTTGCCCTTACTAACCTCTCCATATGTGAGGAACAATTGGAGGGACTCAAACCTGTGACCCTTGGTGCACTCTATGCAGTAGCTGAGGGCCCTTTTAACATCCAAGCTGTGCAGCCTCCTCTCTCCAGATGAGGAATGGTCAGGAAGAAAACAGGGAGAGACATAGACTGGTTAAGGTGGAAATCTGAAACCACCTTAGGCAAAAACTTCCTGTTAGTTTTTAGGACCACTTTATCTCTATGGAAAGAGATGAAATCAGGCTCCACTAACCGGGCTTGCAATTCACTGATACGCCTGGCAGAGGTAATGGCTACCAAAAACACAGTTTTCCAAGTCAAGTACTTAAGCTCTGCAGAGGACAAAGGCTCAAATGGTGGTTGCATAAGCTGAGCAATGCAAACATTAAGGTCCCTAGCAGGAGCAGGGTCCCTAAAGGGGGGACTGGTGTGCAGCAATCCCTTGAACAACTTACAAAACACAGGATGGGCTGACAGAGGAGAGGGCTTGTCTACTGACAAGAAGGCAGAAACAGCTGCCAAATGCACTTTAATTGTAGCTGGCCTAAGGCCTAGGCCATTGAGATGGGCCACATAGTCCAGAACTATAGGCAACCCAGCAGATTCTGGATAAATATCCTTATTAGAACACCAAATGCTGAATCTTTTCCATTTGGAGTTGTAAGTCTTTCTGGTGAAAGGCTTTCAAGAAGCCTTAAGGATATCCAGAACCTCTTAGGAAAGATGCAGATCTGCAAGCTCTAACTCTTCAAGAGCCATGCCTTGAGATTGACAGACCTGAGGTTCGGGTACCAAATCCTCCTCCTCTGAGAGGATGTCAACAGGTTGTAATTCCTGGGAAGAGACTGGGGAAGGTGGACTGCTAAGGACAGCAACAGGGGGTACCAGGGCTGTCCGGACCAGTGTGGAGCAATCAGAAGAAAAAATTACTCACCTTAGTAATGTTGTTTCTTCTAATGGAGTCTTGCTATATTCTGACATATGCAGTGAGTCCCAACCTTCGAACTGCCCCGGAGATGAAAGAGTTAAACTTTCCATGCCAGGCATGGAACCCTGAGCTCGAGCTCGGTTGAGACTCTGTCATTCTTCAAACTCAAATTGTCATCTCTTTACGAGCTAAACTCACTAAGGTCCAGTGTGAAAGCTGTAAACCTACACTAGCCAACTGGCTATCAAACATAAAACACATTTTTTGGTCCCAAAACAAAGACTCAAGTCAGGAGACCCAAAAATGAAAAACATAACGCCAACTCACCCCAAGAAGAGAAGGGGTGAAACAACAAGGTGGGCATCTACTAAGTGCCAACACTGCACTGCCCACCCACATCCCAAAAACAGAGGTTCTGAGAGGGGCAGGCTGGGGGGGAGGTCAGAATATAGTAAGACTCCATTAGAAGAAACAACATTACTAAGGTGAGTAATTTTTTCTTCAAACAACATGAAATCTTGCTATATTATGACAATTGCAGACTACAAAACAGTACCTCCATGGAGGAGGGACAAAACCTACTTAGGAAATACTTTGAAGCACAGCTATGCCAAACCGAGCATCACTCCTAGCCTGGATGTCCAGGGAGTAATGCTTGGTAAAAGTGTGAACTGTTTTCCAGGTAGCTGCTTGACATATCTATAGAATAGGGATGTCCCTGGCAGCAGCCAGGGAAGCAGCTGTACCTCTGATAGAGTGAGCCCTCAGGCCTGAGGGAGGAATCTTACCCAGTTTTTCATAGCAAAATTGGATACAAGAGACAATCCACCTGGCAATGGATCTTTTAGTGGCAGATTTCCCTTTACCAACCTCACCATAAGTGAGGAACAGTTGGAGGGAGTCAAACCTCTGACCCTTGGTACGCTCTATGTAGTAACTAAGGGCTCTTTTCACATCTAAACTGTGTAGCCTCCTCTCGCCAGAGGAGGAATGGTCAATGAAGTACACTGGAAGAGACATAGATCGATTAAGGTGGAAATCTGAAACCACCTTAGGCAAGAACTTCCTGTTAGTCCTGAGGACCACCTTATCTCTATGAAAGGAGATAAAATCAGGCTCCACTGACAAGGCTTGTAATTCACTTATGTGTCTGGCAGAAGTGATGGCTACCAGAAACACAGTCTTCCAAGTCAAGTACTTAAGGTCTGCTGATGACAAAGGCTCAAAAGGGTGTTGCATAAGCTGAGCAATGCAAACATTAAGGTCCCAGGCAGGGGCAGGGGCCCCGAATGGAGGGTTGGTGTGAAGCAATCCCTTGGAAAACTTGGAGAATACAGGGTGAGCTGAAAGAGAAGAGGGCTTACCTGCTGAAATAAAAGCAGACACAGCTGCCAGATGCACTTTCAGTGTAGCTGGCCTCAGCCCCAAGCTATTTAAATGGACCATATAACCAAGGACTGTGGGTAGATCAGCAGATTCTGGGGAAATATGCTTACCAGAGCACCATATGGAAAATCATTTCCATTTGGAATTATAAGTAGCCCTGGTGGAAGGTTTTCTAGAAGCCTTCATGATATCCATTACTCCTTGGGAAAGGTGTAAATCAGCAAACTCTAACTTTTCAAGAGCCAGGCCTTGAGATTGAGAGATTTGAGGTTCGGGTACCAAACCCTCTCCTGAGCACAGGTTAACAGGTCGTAATTCCGGGGAAGACACAGGGGAAGATGGACTGCTAAGGACAGTAGGAGTGGATACCAGGGCTGTCTGGCCCAGTTTGGAGCAAACAGGATCATCTTCAGGGTTGAGATCTGATTTTGACTAGCACTTTGAACAGGAGAGGAAAGGGGGGAAAGCATAGAGAAACTTCCCTTCCCAATTGAGAACTAAGGTATCCAGGGGGACTGAGCCCAACACTGGGGGCCTGCAGCAAAAAAGGGGAAGTTGGTAATTGTATGGGGCTGCAAACAGATCTATCTGTGGGGTGCCCCATCTGGAAAATATCACCTCCAAGACCAGGGGGTCCAGTGACCATTCGTGATGGCCCTGGGAAATCCTGCTGACAGCATCTGCCAGGACATTGTCCTTGCCTGGGAGGTGAACTGCCGTGAGGGAGGTGTTCAGGTAGTAAGCCAGAGACCACTACTTCATTGCTTCGGTGCACAAGGCCGAAGACCGAGTGCCTCCTTGCTTGTTGATGTACCACATTGTGGTGGTGTTGGCTGTTCTGACCTGTACAACTTTGTTCTGAACAGATTTGGAAAAAGCTTGAAGTGCTAGAAATACTGCTCTGAGTTCCAACAGATTGATGTGGAGCAGAGATTCCTGAGGGGACCACAACCCCTGGGTGGTGAGGTCGCCCATGTGAGCCCCCAATCCGAAGAGGGAGGCATCTGTAGTAAGGATTAAAGAGTGAGACTGAGTGACAAAGGGAACCCCTTGTCTCAGATTGTTCTGATCCTGCCACCACTGTAGGGCCTGGATCAGGGTCTGAGTTACTGGGATCAATTTGGTCAGAGGGTCCTTCTTTTGAGAACAAAAGGCTCTCAAATGGAACTGAATGTCCCTCATCTGAAATCTTGCTCCCTGCACTACTGCTGTAGAAGCAGCCCTGTACCCCAGGAGCTGTAGAAAATGCCTTGCTGGTCGAGACACCTGCAGAGTGAAAGAGGAGGCCAGAGAGACCGGGGTCCTTGCCCTGTCCAGGGGAAGGAAGGCTCTGGCCTTCTCTGTGTCTAGCTCTGTGCCTATGAAGGTGAGGAGCTGGACAGGCTCTAGAACTGACTTAGGAAGATTTATAAGGAAACCCAAAGAAGTGAGCAGCTGCTGAGTTATCTGTAAGTGTAACTTGACTTGGTCTGGGGACTGGCCTACTATGAGCCAGTTGTCCAGGTAAGGGAAGATGGCAATTTTCTGCCTTCTTAGAGAAGCAACTACTACTGCCAGGCATTTTGTGAATACCCTTGGAGCAGAGGTGAGGCCTAAGGGCATTGCTCTAAACTGGTAATGGCCTGAGGGCAGCTCGAACCTGAGATACTTTCGATGGGAGCTCCCCTGGCCTTAGAGAGGGTAGAATAATTCCCAGAGTCACCATTTTGAATTTTGGTTTTAAAAGGTGCTTGTTTAAGTATCTGAGATCCTGGATGGGCCGCCATTCTCCTGTCTTTTTTGGGGTAAGGAAGTACCTGGAATACAATCCTTTGCCCTGGTGTAGGGGTGGAGCCCTTTCCACAGCTCTGAGAGCTAGGAGGGAAGAGAACTCTGCTTCTAAGGCAAGTGCCTCTGATGGATTTGCAGGTGTAAAGGATCTGGTTCCCATCTTTGGAAACTTTTTGAAGCTGAGAACCAGTCCCTGGCTTACTACTTCCAGGACCCATTTGTCTGATGTCAGAGACTCCCAGTCCTGGACAAAGTAAGCCAGCCTGCCCCCTACAGGTAGCTGAGAATCAGCCCTGCAACCCCATCAGGGTGCCTGCTTGGCAGGGGCTTTGGGCTGAGGGGTGGAAGCAGGCCTGCTTGTACCACATCAGCCTCTCCCTCTAAAGAACCCCCCCCCGGGCATAAGCAGAAGAGGAGGCCTGGGCTTGGTAAAAAGGCCTATGAAAAGGCCTGCCCCTGCCCCTGGGATGCTGCCTTTGATGACTGGCCTGCCTTTCCTTGGCCTGTGCACTCCTATATGTGGTTCTATACTCATCCATTTTCTTCATATAATTCTCTGTCTGCTCCCCAAACAGAGAATTACCCACAACAGGAAAATCCATGGCCTTAGTCTGGGTATCCTGTGACAGGCTAGTACATCTGAGCCAAGCCATTCTTCGAAGTGCCACAGATGTAGCCATGACTCTTGATGACACATCATTTGAGTCCACTGCAGCATGGAATTGCACCTTGGATGCCTCAATACCATCAGCAGCCACCTGCTCCAGCTCCTTGGCAAGCTGGGCAGGGACATGTTTTGCTAAAGCCATGACAGTGACCCATCTGGATTTCTGATCTCTAGCCACATAAGCCATATAATTTGCCTGTCTGAGTCCCAAGGATGCTGCCATGTATTGTTTATTTGCCATGGCATCAATCCTGCTGGAGTCCTTGTCTGGGGGTGTGAAGCCAAGGGAATATTTGCCTTGTCACAGCTGCAGCCTGCACTACCCCAACATGGCTGCATTGTTGTGTAAGGAACTCCATATCATAGTCTGACAATGTGTACCTCTTGTCCATTCTCTCATCCACAGGAGGTATAGTGTTAGGAGTTTTTAGAATTTTAAATGTCTGTTTCCCAAAAGATTTATGCAAGGGAATAGACAGCCTCCTAGACTCTGGGATGTCATTCATTTCCACATAGTCAGGCTCCTCTTGATCATCCACAGCTTCTTCTATAGGGCGCTGGAGGGTTTCAGCCACTTTTTTATAAAACATAAAATGAGAAGGGGACTTAGAAAGCCTAGGAGGAGACACTCCTGAAGGTCTGTTTGGGGAGATGTCCGGGTCAATGGGCACATCCAGACTTTCAAATCCACATTCACTCTCCTCATACTCATCTTTCCCCTCCTCCGGTTCATAATACTTCTCTAAATCATACTCCTGAACCGGTGGAACCGTCCGAACCGAGCGCCTACCTGATGGCTATTTCTTCAGCGGTTGGAGTGGAAAGTTTTGGCTCCACACCAGCTGATTTTCTAGTCCTTTTTGCTGGAACCAACTCCTCAGAGTGGGATCTCCTTTTGCCCGAAGAAGTCTCGCCCTGGTCAGAGGGCACTCCTTCTGGTTCGGTTTGAACCGAACTGGGCTGGCCATCCGGATCAGCGGACTTTTCGGCCTCCCTTTCCCTGAGCCTACCAACTCTCTTTTCCAGGGTAGCTGCAGGAAAATGTTTACAAATCTGGCAGTCTGCATTGAGGTGGTCAAACCCCAGACAATAAACACAGGTGGTGTGGGGATCAGCCTTGGCAAAGACTTCCCCACACACAGTACAGTGTTGAAACCCAGTGGGCCTGGTTTTTCTTTTGGGTTTCTCAGACATAGTGCTAGTCCTATCCAAACTTACCCTTTTATGGCAATCCGCCAGGCAAGACTCTCTTATCGGTTCCTAACCATGTCACGGGTCGTGGAAAAAAACGGAATAAAATCCATTTCTTTTTAGAACTGATAAGAACTGGCAACCACACTCTAAAAGTACAATTTAAGATTTTTTTAAACAACCGAACCGATGAATCGTTTACAAGTTCCACACAGAATAGAGTAAAATATAACCTATCTAGTACTCACAAATACCACAGACAGAGACTGAACTGACAGGTTACGGTTTAATTTCAGTCGAAAACCGAGAAAACGGTACTTTAACCGACAAAATGAACCGAGCAGAAGTAGAAATCTCTGGAGCAACTGTTCAGTGAGGCGGAGTAAAGAATCTGACGGTTTGAGTTTGAAGAACAACAGACAGAGTCTCAACCGTTCCATGCCTGGCATGGAAAGTTTAACTCTTTCATCTCCGGGGCAGTTCGAAGGTTGGGACTCACTGCATATGTCAGAATATAGCAAGACTTCATGTTGTTTGAATCACTTTGCATGGTTGTGACCTTATCCTGATTAACACCTTGAACAAGAGAGTGAAGGGGGGAAAAGCATACAGAAATTTCCCTTCCCAATTCAGAATCAGAGCATCCAGGGGGACTGAACCCAAGACTGGGGTCTGCAACAAAAGAGAGGAAGTTGGTGATTGTCTGGGGCTGCAAAAAGATCTATCTGTGGAGTGTCCCATCTCCAGAAAATCACATTCAAAACTAGGGGATCTAGGGTCCATTTGTGATGGCCCTGGGATATCCTGCTGAGAGCATCTGCTAGGACATTGTCCTTCCCTGGGAGGTGAACTGCTATCAAAGAGGTTTGCAGGGAATAGGCCAGGGACCAAAACTTCATTGCTTCTGTGCACAAGGCTGTAGACCAAGTGCCTCCTTGCTTGTTGATGTACCACATGGTGGTGGTGTTGTCTGTTCTGATCTGGACCACCTTGTTCTGTACAGATTTGGAAAAGGCTTGCAGTGCCAGAAACACTGCTCTGAGTTCCAAGAGACTGATGTGAAGCAGAGATTATTGAGGTGACCACAGTGCTTGGGTGGTAAGATCCCCAAATGGGCTCCCCAGCCCAGCAGGGAAGCCTCTGTGGTGAGTATCACTGAATGAGACTGAGTGACAAAAGGAACCCCTTGTCTCAAATTGTCCTGATCCTGCCACCATTACAAAGCCTGGATCAGGGTTCGAGTCACTGGGACTAGTTTGGAAGGGGAATCCTTTCTTTCGGACCAGAAGGCTCTTAAGTGGAACTGAATGTCCCTCATCTGGAATCTTTCTCCCTGGACCACTGCTGTGGAGGCTGCCATGTGGCCCAGAAGCTGAAGGAAATGCCTTGCTGGTGGAGACACCTGTAGGGTGAATGAAGAGGCCAGTTCCATAAGGGTCCTTGCCTTGTCCAAGGGAAGGAAGGCTCTTGCCCTTACTGTATCCAGCTCCGCCCCTATGAAGGTGAGGAGCTGTATTGGCTCGAGAACTGTTATTTGTAAATGTGACTTGACTTGGTCTGGAGACTGACCCACTATGAGCCAGTCGTCCAAGTATGGAAAGATGGAGCCCTTTTTTCCTTAGGAAAGCAACCACTACTGCCAGGCACTTTGTGAAAACCCTTGGTGCTGATGTTAGGCCAAAGGGCATTGCTCTGAATTGATAGTGGCCTGAGGGCAACTCGAACCTGAGGTACCTTCTGTGGGAGCACCTGATGGGAATGTGAAAATAGGCATCTCTGAGGTTCAGGAAGGCTAGCCAGTCCCCTGGCATTAGAGAGGGAAGGATTATTCCCAGAGTCACCATTTTGAACTTTGGTTTTAAAAGGTGCTTGTTCAGATATTTTAGGTCCAGGATGGGCCACCATTCTCTTGTCTTTTTGGGGGTTGGAAAGTACCTGGAGTACAATCCTTTGCCCTTGTGTAGGGTGGGAACCCTCTCTATGGCTCTGAAAGCCAGGAGGGAAGAAACCTCTGCCTCTAGGGCAAAGGTCTCTGATGGATTTGCAGGTGGAAAGGACCTGGTTTTCATCTTGGACAATTTTCTGAAGCGGAGAACCAGTCCCTGGCTTACTACTTCCAGGACTCACTTGTCTGATGTCAGAGACTTCCAGTCCTGGACAAAGTAAGCCAGCCTGCCCCCTACAGGTATTGGAGAATCGGTCCAGGCAGACCCATCAGGGTGTCTGCTTGGCAGGGGCTTTAGGCTGAGGGGTGGATGCAGGCCTGCTCATTCCCCGTCTGCCTCTCCCTCTGAAGAACCCCCTCTGAGCATAAGAAGAAGAAGAAGAAGAGGCCCGGGCTTGGTAAAAAGGCCTTTGAAAAGACCTGCCCCTGCCCCTGGACTGCTGCCTTTGAGGAGTGGCTTGCCTTTCTTTCTCCTGAGCACTCCTGTAGGTGGCCCTGTATGCGTCCATCTTCTTCATGTAGTTCTCTGTCTGCTTCCCAAACAGAGAATTACCAGTAACAGGACACTTCATGGCCTTAGCCTGGGTATCCTGTGAGAGGCTAGTACATCTGAGCCAAGCCATCCTCCAAAGGGCCACAGATTTAGCCATGACTTTTGATGAAACATCACTGGAGTCCACAGCAGCTTAAAATTGCACCTTGGATGCCTCAATCCCATCTGCAGCCACCTGCTCCAACTCCTTGGCAAGCTGGTCAGGGGCCTGTTTACCCAGAGCCAGCACAGTGTCCCATCTGGACTTCTGGTAGCTAGCTGTGTAGGCCATATAGTTAGCCTGCCTGAGTCCCAAAGATGCTGTCATTTACTGTTTCTTTGCCATGGCATCAATCCTCCTGGAGTCCTTATCTGGGGGGTGTGATGCCAAGGGGATATTTGCCTTATCACAGGCAGCAGCCTGCACTACCCCAACATGGCTGCATTGCTGAAAAAGGAACTCCGTGTCTGAGCCTGAAAGAGTGTACCTCTTGTCCATTTGTCTGTCCACAGAAGGTATGGAGTTAGGAGTCTTAAGAATTTTATTTGTCTGTTTCCCAAAAGATTTATGGAGGGGAATAGACAGTCTCCTGGACTCTGGGATGTCCATCATTTCAACAAAATCAGGCTCCTCCTGATCCTCTACTGCTTCTTCCATAGGAAGCTGGAGGGTTTCAGCCACTTTTTTGTAAAACATAAAGTGAGAAGGGGACTCAGAAAGCCTAGGAGGAGAAACACCTAAAGGTCTGTCTGGGGAGATGTCCGGGTCAACAGGCACATCCAGACTTTCATAATCACCATCATCATCCTCATATTCTCCCTCCTCCTCATCTGGTTCATAACATTTTTCTGAAGTGTAATCTGGAACCGGGGGAACCGATCGAACCAAACTCCTGCCAGAACCGAAGTAAGCGATTGCACTATTCTTATTGCCTTGGCTATCTCATCAGCGGTCGGGGTATGAATTTCTGGATCCAAACCGGAAGATTTATCTTTTCTTTTTCTTTTAACTGGAATCGACTCCTCAGAATTGGCTCTCCTTTTGCCCAAAGAAGTATCGCCCTGGTCAGAGGGCACTCCATCTCATTCGGTCAGAACCGAACCGGGCTGGCCATCCGGGTCAGCGGACTTCTCGGCCTCCCTTTACCTCAGTCTACCTACTCTCTTATCCAGAGTAGCTTTGGGAAATTCTTACAAATTTGGCAGTCTGAATCGAGGTGGTCAAACCCCAGACAATAAACACAGGTGTGGGAACCAGCCTTAGCAAAGGCTTCCCCACACACACTGCAGTGTTGAATCCCAGTGAGCCTGTTTTTTTTTCTTGGGTTTCTCAGACATGGCCAATCCTATCCAAAACGTACCCTTTTTTCAACAATCCGCCAGGCAAGACTCCTCTATCGGTTCCTGACCGTGTTACAGGTCTTGGAAAAAAACGTAATAAAATCCGGTTTTTTTTAGAACCAGTACGGACTGGTTACCACACTCTAAGTAAATTCACAAACTTTTTTTACCTAAACTGATCAGTTCAGCTGAACCGATCCGACATTTACAAGTTCCACACAGAAACTAAATGCAAAACCTATCTAGTACTCACAGTACCACAGACGGAGATATAAACTGACAGATTCGGCAGCAGAAATTCAGTAGAATCCGAGCGAAAAATGACACTTTAACCGACTTTTTTGAACCGAGCAAAGGAGAAATCTCCGGAGCAACTGTTCAGTGAGGCGGAGTAAAGAATCTGACGGTTGGAGTTTAAACAACAGCAGACAGGGGCATCAACCGAGCACGTGGTGAACATTCCATGCTGGCCATGGAAAGTTTAACTCTTTGTTCTCCGGGGCAGTTGAAAGGCAGGATCTAACTGCAATAGTCAGAATACAGCAAGACTTCATGATGTTTGAAATGGTTTTGTTGCATTATTACTGTACGTTTATATGTGCTTTTGTACGATTTTGAACATGTATTGTAATTTACCCAATGTTCCACTGCTGTTTATTGTACAATACCTTGTGTTCCAACTGTTGCATAACTTACAACGTTGTATTGCTTGTACTACCTACATACTATTGTACCTGATCATCCTTCACAACCCTATGTAAGCCCCTCCCCCCAGGTTGCACCGTGAGATGAGCAACTTGTTGTTTAGTGTGCCCTCCTGGTGAAACATTTCAATAAATAAAATAAAAAAAAACACTTGCCAGATTGTGGTCTGTCTTCCTCAGAGGAGATGCTAGGGCCACATAAAGCTTGCTATCCCATTCTTCCCATAACCGTACATGCAGGGGAAGGGGGAGCATCACGACTGCTCATTACAACATGCCCACTCTCTCGATCTCTGTGCTTCAGTCCTCAATACATTAAAAAAAGCAAAACAAAACACAAGACGTCCTTAAAAATTCTCACCAACACAGTCTACTCAGTTTATTTTATTCAGTGCGTGTACGGTTGGGGGAGAGCCATGGCAACCAGCTTGAGTACTACGACATGTACGGTGGCCATAACAGGCAAAAACAGTTCAATGGAAAAAGAAAGCATAGCAAGCTGATGTAGGCGGAGGAACTATTTTTTGTAAAATATGGACAAAGATAGTACTTTTTTATTTTACCGTTAATTATTATTTTTTCACACATCTAAAATAGAATGACCCATTTTATAAGCGCAATAAGCCACTCCAGAATGTGCGTTAGACAGTTCTAACGCATGGCTTGGGGACTGGACGCACTTGGTTTGAGGCCTCGTGCCTCACTACGCCCCCTGGCGGTGCGCTAGAACTGTCTAATGCACCCCCCATTGTGTCTTATTGCTTATATGTCAGCACATAGAGTGGTTTAAAAGAAGAAAATCACAAGGAAAAAATCATTTTTCTCCGGTTCCTGAGAACTGCTCGGGAACCGGAGAAAACTGCTAAAAACCCTAACAGCACTAAAATCAAACTTAACTAAAGCAGAGATTTGAAATGAAAATAAAACTACTAGGTAAAAACCAAAAAAAATGGCAAAAAACCTGCTAAACTGAAACTCAGAGAAAGAGAGCTATTTGGGGTGACTTCTTCCTCAGTCGGAGAAATAAATCTGATGTTAGAGGGCAGAGTGGAGTATGACCATGCAGCAGAAATTTGAATTTCATTCCATTATTCTCTAATTTGCATACAATTCTACTCTCCAGGGGCAGCTCAGACATGAAGGCTGACTGCAACAGTAAGCATACTGAGGGATTCCTGGAGTCTCAATCGAGAAAAGAAGTTGACGATGCCAGCAGCAGAGAGGCAGATGCGGCGGCCCTCACAGACAATCCTGGGAAAGAGGCCTAGATTTCTCAAGAAGTCAAAGGCAAAAGCGTAACTCCGCCTGCACTATCAAAGCAGCAGAAAACAGCATCAATACTGGCGGCAGCAAATACAGACAGCGAAGGCATGCTGTAAACTGTATTTACTGGTAAAAAGAAGAAAGAGGGAAAAATGTCTGAAAAGCCGTGTTTTCAAAAGCAGGTCTAACAACTGAGATCACCAGCAGGAAAAGAACTGAGGAGAGGAGGGGCTGCATATATAGACATGGATGTATGATGCTGCCGTGTGTAGCCCCTGGCTAACTGCTTGTGAAAAGTTTCCGTGTGGTCCTAGCACTTGGGCAGTAACCTTCCAAAGGTGTGGCCTGATAAAAGATACCCTCAATGAATATCTAGTATTTTGAAAATTCAAGGTAAAAATCTAAGAAAACATCAAGGTTATGTGTCAACCTCTTCATTTCCCAGTTATGACAATTTCATTATTTTGACTCCTGTTATTACTCTGTTCATTTTAACCTATGCACCATCAATGCCAAACACCTACAGAAAAAATACAAGGAAGCAAATACTTGACATTGACAAATACTTGATTTGTAATGGGCTGGGGAGCGGGAAGGGGTACCACTAGACACAAGGGAAATACTGTAACAGACTGGGGGGAGAGAGAGAGAGGGAGTACCACTAGACACAAGGGAGTTACAGGACGGGCCGGGGCAAGGAAAGGGTACTGCTAGATACCAGGAGTTACAAAACTTTCATAAGAGAGGGAGAGGGTATCACTAGACACCAGGGATTTCTCACAAGGGCCAAGGAGAAGTAGGGGGATAGCTATAAGTTTTACTTCGCAACATCTTGATCATATGATGGAGAGGGTATGCAATCCTATACATCCATACAAGATCTACAGGACTGATGTGTGGCTGTGCCACTTGCTGAGTTTATCCTTTGGAGGGAACAAATAGGGTAATTTGTGTTATCCGGTTTTTGTCATGACCATCACTCTTAAAATATTTAGAAAGCAGCCACAAAAACGGAAGCATTTTACTGGTATGCTTTTATATCATAACAGCATAAGAAAAGTACATTACCTCGTTACGAGCTAATATATCCTCTACAGCTGAAGAGTTGTCTTCTGGCAGGTCAATGAGGAGTGTGTTTGATATTTCCTTTAGAACAGCATCAATGTGCATTTCACATATATCATTAACCTACAGAATATACATAAAGGGTAGTGTTACTGCATAACTACAAAGCTTTCGAATAAACTGCAGCTACAAATGTCTTGAAAAAATAAAGATTTTGAATAAGGAGAGCAACCCAGGTTGGGGGGATCCAACATATTCTGTAGATTAAAATATTTAATGTTTTGAGGGTTTGGGATCTCGACTGTATGGTATGTATGCAGGGCATCATTCAAAGGAGAAATTCCTTCACACTCACTTTAATTTCCTTTTCTGTTAGCTCCAACGTTGTCAATGGGGGCGTTATTACATAAGAAATAGTCTACAGTTGAGTGTGCAGCAATATCGTAATTGGCAAACAACCTAAGTAAGGTTATTACAGCACTGACGAACACCTGGAATGGGTTATGACACTTATTTGTAAAATGATTAAAAACATAAAGGGTAATATGCAGCTACCAGGGCATAAATGGTATACTCATGATTCTTTTGACTGCAGGGAGGCAGAGCCAGCAGCCATCGAGGCAGCCAGCAGATTCTGGAGCTTCTGCTCTCACACAGAGAAAACTGATTAGAACTGCAAACAAAATGTAATTTTACCATACATAAGTGAAAATTAACCTTCTCTAAGTTGGAAGAGTCAGCAAGCTGCTTGTGAGCTTGAAATTCACCAGTTTGAAGTTATGGTTCATCCTAAAGCTGTAGCAGCAGGAGCTGATGATAACAAGTATTTGTCAATGCTGAAAGTTCGCCGTTTGTATTGCAGTTGTACATGCTGGGCACGATATTCAGAACTGTGCCTGGCAGTGGAGCAAGTGGTGGTGCGCTGGAGCTACTAAAGGGATATATTCAAAAGAGATGTGCCATGGCGCATCTCTTCTGAATATACCAAATAATGTGCACAGCACAAATACAATGCACCGGCGCAACCCCAGACAGGTATGAATACCAGGAATGGGAATGCTTCAGCACACCTGGAGCTGCGCCGAACGCAATTTCCAGATATTCAGACCTGGATATGCAAATAGGGCCATTATGCATGCAAGGGGCAAATGGGGCCATTTGCATGTCATTATAGCCCCATTTGCACATGTAGTGCAGGGCTGGCCAGCGAAATGCACTTGGCGTCCTGCACAGTATGCGGTCCCTCTACCAGGGACTGTAGTAGTACCCCCCCATACCATAACCCCGAGCGTTGTATTAATCTTTGTTTCAGAACTCTAATACCTCCCCATCTCGTACCTCTGACCACCCGTAATGTTAAAAAACATTTCCCTCATAGCCTAGTGGTTCCCCCCTCCCCACCGGTAACCCTGATCACCGTATTAATCGCTCTTTATGATCCCTGGTAGTCAAGTGTTACCCTCATCCCTGCCGGTAATCCTGATCACCATATTAACCATTTTTTAAGATCCCTGGAAGTCTAGTGGTACCCCCCTCCCCATCCCATAACCCCGATCACCGAAACAAAAGAAAAAAATACTCACCTTATAATGTTGTTTCTTCTAATGAAGTCTTGCAGTATTCTGACATATGCAGTGATCACCAACCTTTGAACTGCCCCGGAAAACAAAGAGTTAACTTTTATGCAGGGCATGGAATGCTGAGCTCGAGCTCGGTTGAAGCCCCTGTCTGCTGTTGTTTAAACTCCAACCGTCAGATCTTTACGAGCTATACTCACTAGGCATTCTGTTTCGAAACTGTAAACTCACACTAGCCAACTGGCAACTAAATTTGTTAAAAAAAAAAAGGGGGGGTCTTTTGGTTTCAAAGCAAAGACTCAAGTCAGAAAACCGAAAAAACAAAACACAACACACACCCAAAATAAAGGAGGGTGAGAAAAGGGCACCTCTAGGTGCCAACACTGCTCCTGCCCACCCACATCCCAAAAAAACAGGTTCTGAGAGGGGAGGCAGGGGGGAGGTCAGACAAGAAAAAATGACTCACCTTAGTAATGTTGTTTCTTCTAATGGAGTCTTGCTGTATTCTGACAATAGCAGTGAGTCCCAACCTTCGAAATGCCCCAGAGATGAAAAGTTAACTTTCCATGCCAGGCATGGAACGCTGAGCTCGAGCTCGGTTGAGACTCTGTCTGTTGCTGTTTGAACTCAAACCATCAGATCTTTACGAGCTAAACTCACTGAGGTCCTGTGTGGAAGCTGTAAACCTACACTAGCCAACTGGCTACTAACATAATAACACATTTTTTTGTCCCAAAACAAAGACTCAATTCAGGAGACCCAAAAAATGTAATAACACAACACCCACTCACCCAAAGAAAGGGTGATAACAAAAAAGGTGGGGCACCTCCTGAGTGACAACACTGCCACTGCCCACCCACATCCCAAAAGAAAAAATTACTCACCTTAGTAATGTTGTTTCTTCTAATGGAGTCTTGCTATATTATGACAATTGCAGTTTGTCCCACCATTAGAACTGCTCCGGAGGTGAAAGAGTTAACTACCATGCCAGGCATGGAGTTTGAAGCCTTGACTCGGTTAGAAGTTCTGTATTGCTAATTTCAAAACCCGAAACTGTCAGATCTTTACGAGCAAAAACTCACTAAGGTTCTGTGTGGAAGCTGTAACCTACACTAGCCAACTGGCTACCTAAATATTAACACCTATTCCTGGTCCCAACACCAAGACTCAAGTCAGGGGACCAGAAAAATAATAATATAAGATAAAATAAAACACAACACCCCAAAACCCCAAAAAAGGGGTGGAAAAAACATATAATGGGCACAAAAGTGCCAACACTGGACTACCCACCCCATACCCAAGTAGAAGTTCTGAGAGGGGCAGGCTGGGGGAGTCATAATATAGAAGACTCCATTAGAAGAAACAACATTACTAAGGTGAGTAATTTTTCTTCAACAACATGAAGTCTTGCTATATTATGACAATTGCAGAATACACAGCAGTACCTCCATGGAAGAGGACAGAACCTACTTAGGAATAGGCTCTGAAGCATGGCTGTGTTAAATCTAGCATCCCTCCTGGCCTGGATATCCAAGGAGTAATGCTTGGTGAAAGTGTGTACTGTTTTCCAGGTAGCTGCTTGACATATCTCCAAGATAGGATGTCTCTGGCAGCAGCTAGAGACAGCTGTACCTTCAGAGTGAGCCCTCAGGCCTGAAGGGGAACCTTTCCCAGTTTTTGATAACAAAATTGGATACAAGAGACAATCCACCTGGCAATGGATCTCTTAGTGGCAGGTTTACCTTTCCCAACCTCACCATAAGTGAGAAAAAGTTGGAGGGATTCGAACCTATGACCCTTGGTATGCTCTATATAGTAACTAAGGGCCCTCTTAACATCTAAGCTGTGCAGCCTCCTCTCACCAGAGGAGGAATGGTCAGTGAAGAACACTGGAAGGGAGATAGATTGGTTAAGATGGAAATCTGAAACCACCTGATGCAAAAACTTCCTGTTAGTCCTAAGGACTACTTTATCCCTGTGAAAGGAAATAAAGTTAGTCTCCACTGACAAGGCTTGTAACTCACTTATGCGCCTGGCAGAAGTGATGGCTACTAGAAAAACAGTATTCCAAGTCAAATACTTAAGCTCTGCAGAAGACAGAGGTTCAAAGGGGGGTTGCATCAACTGAGCAATGCAAACATTAAGATCCCAGGCAGGGGCCGGGCCCTGAAAGGTGGATTAGTATGAAATAATCCCTTGAAAAACTTGGAAAATACAGGGTGAGTGGAAAGAGAAGAGGGCTTTCCTGCTGAAATAAAAGCAGAGACAGCTGCCAAATGCACTTTCAGGGTAGCTGGTCTCAGGCCCAAAGAGTTAAGATAGACCATATAGTCCAAAACAATGGGCAAATCAGCAGATTCCGGGGAATATGCTTCCTAGAGCACCAGATGGAAAACCTTTTCCATTTAGAATTATAAGTAGCCCTAGTGGAAGGCTTCCTAGAAGCCTTCAGGATGTCAAGAACACCTTGAGAAAGGTGTAGGTCAGCAACTCTAACTCCTCAAGAGCCAGGCCTTGAGGTTGAGGATTTGAGATCGGATACCAAACTCTCCCCTGGGCACAAGATAACAGGTTGTGTTTCCTGGGGAGGCACAGGGGAAGATGGACAGCTAAGGACAGAAGGAGTGCGTACCAGGGCTGCCTGGCCCAATCTGGAGCAATCAGAGTCATCCTGAAAGGCTGGGATCTGATTTTGACTAGCACCTTGAAAAGGAGAGGGAAGGGGGGAAAGGCATATAGAAACTTCCCTTCCCAATCAAGGAGAAAGGCATCCAGGGGGACTGAGCCCATCACTGGGGGCCTGCAACAAAACAGTGGAAGTTGGTGATTGTCTGGGGCTGCGAAAAGATCTATCTGAGGGGTGCCCCATCTGGCAAAAACTATCCCCAGTACTTGGGGATGCAGTGACCATTCATGATGGCCCTGGGAAATCCTGCTGAGAGCATCTGCCAGGACATTGTCCTTTCCTGGGAGGTGAACTGCTATGAGGGAAGTGTTCAGGGAATAAGCCAGAGATCACAACTTCATTGCTTCGGTGCACAAGGTCAAGACCGAAAGTGCCACCTTGTTTGTTGATGTACCACATTGTGGTGGTGTTGTCTGTTCTGACTTGTACCACTTTGTTCTGAACAGATGCAGAAAACACTTGAAGTGCTAGAAAGACAGCTCTGAGTTCCAGCAAATTGATGTGGAGCAGAGATTCTTGAGGGGACCACACTCCCTGGGTGGAGAGGTCGCCCATGTGAGCTCCCCATCCCAGAAGGGACACATCTGTAGTAAGGGTCAAGGAGTGAGATAGAGGGATGAAGGGGACCCCTAGTCTTAAATTGCTCTGATCCTGCCACCACTGAAGGGCCTGGATCAGGGTTCGAGTCACTGGGATCAACTTGGAAAGGGGATCTTTTCTTTGAGACCAAAAGGCTCTCAAGTGAAACTGAATGTCCCTCATCTGAAATCTTGCTCCTTGCACTACAGCTGTGGAAGCAGCCATGTGTCCTAGGAGCTGTAAGAAGTGCCTTGCTGGTCGAGAGACCTGCAGAGTGAAGGAGGAGGCCAGGGCCACCAGGTTCATTACCCTCTCTAAGGGCAGGAAGGCTCTGGCCTGCTTTGTATCCAGTTCTGCACCTATGAAGGTGAGTACCTGAACAGGTTCCAGCACAGATTTTGGGAGACTGAGCAGGAAACCCAGAGAGGTGAGCAGCTGCTGGGTAACTTGCAGGTGTGATTTGACCTGTTCTGGAGACTGGCCTACAATAAGCCAGTCGTCTAGGTAGGGAAAGACAGCAATCTTTTGCCTTCTTAAATGAGCAACTGCTACTGCTAGACATTTTGTGAATACCCTTGGGGCAGAGGTGAGGCCGAAGGGCATTGCTCTGAACTGGTAATGGCCTGAGGGCAGTTCGAATCTGAGGTACCTTCGGTGGGAGCTTCTGATTAGAACATGGAAATAGGCATCCTTGAGGTCCAGGGAAGCTAGCCAGTCCCCTGGCCTTAGAGAAGGTAAAATTATTGCCAGAGTCACCATTTTGAATTTTGGTTTCAAAAGGTGCTTGTTCAGATATCTTAGGTCCAAAATGGGCAGCCATTCTCCTGTCTTTTTGGGTAAGAAGTACCTGAGTACAGACCCTTGCCCTGGAGTAGGAAACCCTTTCTACAGCTCTGAGAGCCAGGAGGGTTGAGACTTCTGTTTCTAAGGCAAAGGTCTCTAGAGGGTTTGCAGGTGGAAAAGATCTGGCTCTCATCTTTGGAAATTTTTTGAAGCCGAGAACCAGACCCTGGCTTACTACTTCCAGGACCCACTTGTCTGATGTTAGAGACTCCCAGTCCTGAACGAAGTAAGCCAGCCTGCCCCCTACAGATAATGGAGAACGGCACTGGGCACCCCATCAGGTACCTGTTTGGCAGGGGCTTTAGGCTGAGGGGTGGAAGCAGGCCTGCTTGCGCCCCGTCTGCCTCTGCCTCTGAAGAACCCCTCTGGGCATAAGGAAGAAGCCTGGGTTTGGTAAAAGGCCTGTGAAAAGGCATACCTCTACCCCTGGGGTCTGCTCTGAGTGGCTTGCCGCCTCCTTGGCTTGTGCACCCTATAAGTTGTTCTATATTCATCCATTTTCTTCATGTAATTCTCTGTCTGCTCCCCAAACACAGAATTCCCTACCACAGGAAAATCCATGGCCTTAGTCTGGGTATCCTGTGACAAACTAGTACACCTGAGCCAAGCCAACTCACAAAGGCCACAGATGTAGCCATGACTCTAGAGGATACATCATTAGAATCCACAGCAGCATGGAATTGCACCTTGGATGCCTCAATACCATCAGCAGCCACCTGCTCCAGCTCCTTGGCAAGCTGGCCAGGGTCTGTTTGGCCAAAGCCATGACAGTGTCCCATCTAGATTTTTGGTATCTTGCCACATAAGCCATAATTTGCTTGTCTGAGTCCCAAGGACGCTGCCATGTATTGTTTTTAGCCATGGCATCAATCTTCCTGGAGTCCTTGTCAGGAGGATGTGAAGCCAGGAATGTTAGCCTTTATCACAGGCTGCAGCCTGAACTACCCCAACATGACTGCATTGCTGTGAAAGAAAGTCTGTATCAGGACCTGATAAGTGTACCTCCTGTCCATCTTCTTGTCCAACAGGAGGCACAGAATAAGGAGCTTTAGTATTTTTATTGTTTGTTTCCTAAATGATTTATGGGGATAGATAATCTCCTAGACTCTGGGATATCCATTTTTCCACAAAATCAGGTTCCTCTTGCTCATCCACAGCTTCCTCTAATGGGAGCTGGAGGGTTTCAGCAACCTTTTATAAAACAAAAAGTGAGAAGGGACCAGAAAGCATAGGGGAGATTCCAAAGGTCTGTCTGGGGAGATGTCCGTTCAATGGGCACATCCAGACTCTCAAAGTCACATTCACACTGATCATAATCCTCCTCCCTCCTCTGGTTCATAAAACTCTTCAATATCATATTCTTGAACCGGTGGAACCGGCTGAACCGACCTTTTACCAGACAGTGGCGGTTCGGACGGAACCGGAGAAAGTGACTGTACAATCTGTATAGCTTTTGCTATTTCTGCAGCAGTTGGGGAAGGAATTTTGGACTCCAAACCTGCTGATTTTTGTTTTCTTTGCTGGAACTGGCTCCTCAGAGCCAGCTTTTCGTTTGCCCGAGGAAGTCTCGCCCTGGTCAGAGGAGCACTCCCTCCGGTTCGGTTGGCACCGAACCGGCAGCCATCCCGGTCAGCAGTCTTTTGGCCTCTCATTCCTGAGCCTGCCCACTCTTGTCCAGGGTGGCTGCAGGAAATTTTTACAAATCTGGCAGTCTGAATTGAGGTGGTCAAACCCCAGACAATAGACATAGTGTGTGTGGGTCAGCCTTGGCAAAGGCTTCCCCACAGACACTACAGTGTTGACACCCAGTGGGCCCGGTTTTTCTTTTGGGTTTCTCAGACATGATGCCAGCCTAACCAACAAACTTGCCCTTTTAACGGCAGTGCCAGGCAAGACACCCTTATCGGTTCCCAACCGTGTCACGGGTCGTGGAAAACACCGTAATGAAATCCGTTTTTTTTTAGAACTGATAGGAACTGGGAACCGCACTCTAAAAGCTTTAAAATGCTTACTTTTAAAAGTTTTAAACAGCCTGATCAGTTCGAACCGAACCGATAAAAATTTACAAGTTCCACACAGAAATAAACCTATTACTTACAATACCACAGACAGAGCTTGAACCGATCGGTTAGCGGTTAAAATAATAATACTCGCGGTTGAATTTAACCGAGAAAATACTGTTTAAACCGAGAAATGAACCGAGCAGTAGGAGAAATCTCTGGAGCGACTGTTCAGTGAGGCGGAGTAAAGAATCTGACAGTTTCGGTTTGAAATTAGCCAGACAGAGCTTCTCAAACCGAGCTCGTGTTCTAAACTCCATGCCTGGCATGGTAGTTAACTCTTTCACCTCCGGAGCAGTTCTAATGGTGGGACAAACTGCAATTGTCATAATATAGCAAGACTTCATGTTGTTTGAAACAGAGGTTCTGAGAGGGGAAGGCAGGGGGGGAGGTCAGAATACAGCAAGACTCCATTAGAAGAAACAACATTACTAAGGTGAGTCATTTTTTCTTCAGACAACATGAAGTCTTGCTGTATTTGGACAATAGCAGACTACCAAGCAGTACCTCAATGGAGGAGGGACAGAACCTACTTAGGAAACAGGCTCTGAAGCAAAGCTGTGCCAAACTGAGCATCACTCCTAGCCTGGATATCCAGGGAGTAATGCTTGGTAAAAGTGTGAACTGTTTTCCAGGTAGCTGCTTGACATATCTCTAGAATAGGGATGTCTCTGGCAGCAGCCAGGGAAGCAGCTGTACCTCTGGTAGAGTGAGCCCCCAGGCCTGAGGGTGAAACCTTACCTAATTGTTCATAGCAAAGTTGAATGCAAGAGACAATCCACCTGGCAATGCATCTTTTTGTGGCAAGTTTCCCTTTTCCAACCTCATCAGAGGTGAGGAACAGTTGGAGGGAGTCAAACCTATGACCCTTGGTATGTTCTATATAGTAGCTAAGGGCTTTTTTCACATCTAGACTGTGCAGCCTCCTCTCACCAGAAGAGGAATGGTCAGCGAAGTATACAGGAAGAGACACAGATTAGTTAAAATGTCCTGTTAGTCCTGAGGACCACCTTATTCCTATGGAAGAAAATAAAGTCATGCTCCACTGACAGGGCTTGTAGCTCACTTATGCGTCTGGCAGAAGTGATGGCCACCAGAAACACAGTTTTCCAAGTCAAGTACAAGCTCTGCTGAGGACAAGGGCTCAAAAGGGGGTTGCATAAGTTAAGCAATGCAAACGTTAAGATCCCAAGCAGAGACAGGATCCCTGAATGGAGAATTGGTAAGAAGCAATCCCTTGAAAAACTTGGAGAAAACAGGGTGAGCTGAAAGAAAAGATGGCTTACCTGCAGAAATGAAAACAGAAATAGCTGCCAGATGCACCCTTAGTGTAGCTGGTCTGAGTTCCAGGCTATTCAAATGGACCATATAGTCAAGGACTGTGGGCAAATCAGCAGACTCTGGGGAAATATACTTCCCAGAGCACCATATGGAAAATCTTTTCCACTTGAAATTATAAGTAGTTCTGGTGGAAGGCTTCCTAGAAGCCTTTAGAATATCCATAACACCTAGGGAGAGGTGTAAATCAGCAAACTCTAACTCTCCAAGAGCCAGGCCTTGAGATTGAGAGAGATTTGAGATTGGGTACCAAACCTCCCTGAGCACAGGTTAACAGGTCGTAATTCCTGGGAAGAGCCAGGGGAAGATGGGCTGTTAAGGACAATAGGAGAGGATACCAGGGCTGTCTGGCCCAGTCTGGAGTAATCAGAATCACTTTGCAGGGTTGAGACCTGATTTTGACTAGCACTTTGAACAGGAGAGGGAAGGGGGGAAGCATACAGGAACTTCCCTTCCCAACTGAGAACTAAGGCATCCAGGGGGACTAAGCCCAATACTGGGGCCTGCAGCAAAAGGGAAGTTGGTGATTGTCTGGGGCTGCAAAAGATCTATCTGTGGGGTGCCCCATCTGGAGAATATCACCTCAAGACCAGGGATCCAGTGACCATTCGTGATGGCCCTGAGATATCCTGCTGAGAGCATCTGTCAGGACATTGTCCTTGCCTGGGAGGTGTACTGTTGTGAGGGAGGTGTTCAGGAATAAGCCAGAGACCACAACTTCATTGCTTCTGTGCAACGTAGACTGAGTGCCTCCTTGCTTGTTGATGTACCACATTGTGGTGGTATTGTCTGTTCTGATCTGAATAACTTTGTTCTGAACAGACTTGGAAAAAACTTGAAGTGCTAGAAATACTGCTCTGAGTTCCAACAGATTGATGTGGAGTAGAGATTCCTGAGGGGACCACAACCCCTGGGTGGTCAGGTTGCCCAAGTGAGCCCCCCACCCCAAGAGGGAGGCATCTGTAGTAAGGATTAAAGAGTGAGACTGAGTGACAAAGGGAACTCCTTGTCTCAGAGTGTTCTGATCCTGCCACCACTGCAAGGCCTGGATCAGGGTTCGAGTCACTGGGATCAGTTTGGTCAGAGGGTCCTTTTCCTGAGACCAAAAGGCTCTCAAATGGAACTGAATGTCCCTCATCTGAAATCTTGCTCCTTGCACCACTGCTGTACAATCAGCCATGTGCCCCAGGAGCTGCAGAAAATGCCTTGCTGGTCGAGACACCTGTAGGGTGAATGAGGAGGCCAGAGTGATAAGGGTCCTTACCCTGTCCACGGGAAGGAAGACTCTGGCCTTTTTTGTATCTAGCTCTGCACCTATGAAGGTGAGGAGCTGAAAAGGCTCTAGAACTGACTTTGAAAGATTCAGAAGGAGACCCAGAGAAGTGAGCAGCTGCTGAGTTATCTGTAGGTGTAACCTGACTTGGTCTGGGGACTGGCCTACTATGAGCCAGTCGTCCAGGTATGGGAAGATGGCAATCCTTTGCCTTCTTAGAGAAGCAACTACTACCGCCAGGCATTTTGTGAACACCCTTGGAGCAGAGGATAGGCCGAAGGGCATTGCTCTGAAGAAAAAATTACTCACCTTAGTAATGTTGGTTCTTCTAATGGAGTCTTGCTGTATTCTGACAGTAGCAGTGAGTCCCAACCTTCAAACTGCCCCGGAGATGAAAGAGTTAACTTTCCATGCCAGGCATGGAACGCTGAGCTTGAGCTCGGTTGAGACTCTGTCTGTTGCTGTTTGAACTCAAACCGTCAGATCTTTACGAGCTAAACTCACTGAGGTTCTGTGTGGAAGCTGTAAACCTACACTAGCCAACTGGCTACTAACATAATAACAAATTTTTGGTCTCAAAACAAAGACTTAAGTCAGGAGACCCAACAATGAAATAACACAACACCCACTCACCCAAAGAAAGGGTGATAACAAAAAAGGTGGGGCACCTCCTGAGTGTCAACACTGCCACTGCCCACCCACATCCCAAGAAACAAAGGTTCTGAGAGGGGAAGGCGGGGGAGGTCAGAATACAGCAAGACTCCATTAGAAGAAACAACATTACTAAGGTGAGTAATTTCTTCTTCAAACAACATGAAGCCTTGCTGTATTCTGACAGTAGCAGACTACCAAGCAGTACCTCCATGGAGGAGGGACAGAACCTACTTAGGAAATAGGCTCTGAAGTACTGCTGTGCCAAACCAAGCATCACTCCTAGCCTGGATATCCAGAGAGTAATGCTTGGTGAATGTATGGACTGTTTTCCAGGTGGCTGCTTGACAGATTTCTAAGATAGGACTATCCCTGGCAGCAGCCAGGGAAGCAGCTGTACCTCTAGTACAGTGAGCCCTCAGGCCTGAGGGTGGGGTTCTACTCAATTTCTCATAGAAGAATTGTATACAAGAGACAATCCACCTGGCAACAGATCTTTTAGTGGCAGGTTTGCCCTTACCGACCTCCCCATAAGTGAGGAACAACTGGAGGGACTCAAACCTGTGATCCTTGGTGCACTCTATGTAGTAGCTAAGGGCTCTTTTTATGTCCAGGCCGTGCAACCTCCTCTCCGCAGAGGAGGAATGGTCAGTGAAGAAAACAGGGAGATACATAGACTGATTAAGGTGGAAATCTGAAACCACCTTAGGCAAAAACTTCCTGTTAGTTCTTAGGACCACTTTATCTCTATGGAAAGAGATGAAATCAGGCTCCACTGACAGGGCCTGCAATTCACTGATGTGCCTGGCAGAAGTAATGGCTACCAAAAACACAGTTTTCCAAGTCAAGCACTTAAGCTCTGCAGAGGACAAAGGTTCAAAGGGGGGGGGGTTGCAGAAGCTGGGCAATGCAAACATTAAGGTTCCAAGCAGGAGCAGGGTCCCTGAAGGGAGGATTGGTGTGTAGCAATTCCTTGAATTTTTTGCAAAATACAGGATGGGCTGATAGAGAAGAGGGCTTGCCTACTGACAGAAAGGCAGAAACAGCTGCCAAATGTACTTTAAGTGTAGCTAGTCTGAGTCCCAAGCCATTGAGATGAACCATATACTCCAGGCCTGTAGGCAACCCAGTAGATTCTGGAGAAATGTGCTTATCAGAGCATCAAATAGTGAACCTTTTCCATTTGGAGTTGTAAGTCTTTCTGGTGGAAGGCTTTCGAGAAGCCTTAAGAATATCCAGAACATCTTGAGAGAGGTGCAGATCAGCAAACTCTAACTCTTCAAGAGCCAGGCCTTGAGATTGAGAGATTTGAGATTCGGATACCAAATCCTTCCCTGAGAGGATGTCAACAGGTTGTAATTCCTGGGAAGAGACGGGGAAGGTGGACTGCTAAGGACAGCAACAGTGGATACCAGGGCTGTCTGGCCCAGTCTGGAGCGATCAGAATCACTTTGCACGGTTGAGACCTGATCTTGACTAGCAATTTGAACAGGAGAGGGAAGGGGGGGAGGCATACAGGAACTTCCTTTCCCAATAAGAACCAGAGCATCCAGGGGGACTGAGCCCAAGACTGGGGGTCTGCAGCAAAAGAGAGGAAGTTGGTAATTGTCTGGGGCTGCAAAAAGATCTATCTGTGGAGTACCCCATCTGGAGAAAATCACTTTCAAAATTAGCAGATCTAGGGACCAATTGTGGTGGCCCTGAGATATCCTGCTGAGAGCATCTGCTAGGACATTGTCCTTCCCTGGGAGGTGAACTGCTATCAGAGAAGTTTGCAGGGAATAGGCTAGAGACCACAACTTCATTGCCTCTGTGCACAAGGCCGTAGACGGAGTGCCCCCTTGCTTGTTGATGTACCACATTATGGTGGTATTGTCTGTTCTGATCTGGACCACCTTGTTCTGTAAAGACTTGGAAAAGGCTTGCAGTGCCAGAAACACTGCTCTGAGTTCCAAGAGATTGATGTGAAGCAGAGATTTTTGAGGTGACCACAGCCCTTGGGTGGTAAGACCCCCCAAGTGGGCTCCCCAGCCCAAAAGGGAGGTGTCTGTGGTGAGGATTAGTGAATGAGACTGAGTGACAAAAGGAACACCCTGTCTTAAATTGTCCTGATCCTGCCACCACTGCAAAGCCTGGATCAGGGTTCGAGTCACTGGGACTAGTTTGGTAAGGGACTCCTTGCTTTGGGACCAGAAGGCTCTTAAGTGGAACTGAATGTCCCTCATCTGGAATCTTGCCCCCTGGACCACTGCTGTAGAGGCTGCCATGTGGCCCAGGAGCTGCAAGAAGTGCCTTGCTGGTCGAGACACCTGAAGGGTGAAAGAAGAGGCCAGTTCTATTAGTGTCCTTGCCCTGTCCAGGGAAAGGAAGGCCTTTGCTCTTACTGTATCCAGCTCTGCCCCTATAAATGTGAGGAGATGTACTGGCTCGAGAACTGACTTTGGAAGGTTAAGGAGGAATCCTAAGGAAGTGAGCAGTTGCTGAGTTATCTGAAGATGTGACTTGACTTGGTCTGGAAAATGACCCACTATGAGCCAGTCGTCCAAGTATGGAAAGACGGAGATCTTTTTCCTCCTTAGGAAAGCAACCACTACTGCCAGGCACTTTGTGAACACCCTTGGGGCTGATGTTAGGCCAAAGGGCATTGCTCTGAAATGATATTGGCCTGAGGGCAACTCGAACCTGAGGTACTTTCTGTGGGAGCACCTGATGGGAATGTGAAAATAGGCATCTTTGAGGTCCAGGGAGGCTAGCCAGTACCCAGGCATTAGAGAGGGAAGGATTATTCCCAGAGTCACCATTTTGAACTTTGGTTTTAAAAGGTGCTTGTTTAGATATCTCAGATCCAGGATGGGCCACCATTCTCCTGTCTTTTTGGGGGGTTAGGAAGTACCTGGAGTACAATCCTTTGCCCTTGTGTAGGGTAAGAACTCTTTCTATGGCTCTGAGAGCCAAGAGGAAAGAAACTTCTGCCTCTAGGGCAAGAGTCTCTGATGGATTTGCAGGTGGAAAGGATCTGGTTCTCATCTTGGGAAATTTTTTGAAGCTGAGAACCAGTCCCTGGCTTACTACTTCTAGGACCCACTTGTCTGATGTTAAAGACTTCCAGTCCTGGACAAAGTAAGCCAGCCTGCCCCCAACAGGTATTGGAGAATCGGCCTGGGCAGACCAATCAGGGTGTCTGCTTGGCAGGGGCTTTAGGCTGAGGGGTGGAAGCAGGCCTGCTCATACCCCATCTGCCTCTCCCTCTAAAGAACCCCCTCTGAGCAAAAGCAGAAGAGGAGGCCTGGGCTTGGTAAAAAGGCCTTTGAAAGGGCCTGCCCCTGCCCCTTGAATGCTGCCTCTGTGGAGTGGCTTGCCTTTCTTTAGCCTGAGCACTCCTGTAGGTGGTCCTGTACTCGTCCATCTTCTTCATGTAGTTCTCTGTCTGCTCCCCAAACAGAGAATTACCAATGACAGGAAAATCCATGGCCTTAGCCTGGGTATCCTGTGATAGGCTAGTGCATCTGAACCAAGCCATCTTCCGAAGGGCCACAGATGTAGCTATGACTCTAGATGAAACATCATTGGAGTCCACAGCAGCATGACATTGCACCTGGATGCCTCGATCCCATCTGCAGCCACCCGCTCCAGCTCCTTGGCAAGCTGGTCAGGGGCCTGTTTAGCTAGAGCCAGCACAGTGTCCCACCTGGACTTCTGGTATCTAGCTGTGTAGGCCATATAGTTAGCCTGCATGAGTCCCAAAGATGCTGCCATGTACTGTTCCGTGTCCGAGCCTGAAAGAGTATACCTCTTATCCATTCTTCAGCCCACAGGAGGTATAGAATTAGGAGTTTTTAGAATTTTAAATGTCTGTTTCCCAAATGATTTATGGAGAGGAATAGACAATCTCCTGGGCTCTGGGATGTCCATCATCTCAACAAGATCAGGCTCCTCCTGATCTTCTACTGCTTCTTCTATAGGAAGCTGGAGGGTTTCAGCCACTTTCTTGTAAAACATAAAGTGGGAAGGGGACTCAGAAAGCCTAGGAGGAGAAACACCTCAAGGACTGTCTAGGGAGATGTCCGGGTCAATAGCCACATCCAGACTTTCATAATCACCATCACCATCATCTTCCCCTCCTCCTCCTTCGGTTCATAAAATTCTTCTAAAGTATAATCCGGAACCGGGGGAACCAACCCCCTGACAGATGGTGCCGGTTTGGCCGGAACCGAAGTTAGAGACTGAAGTATCTTTATCGCTCTGGCTATCTCATCAGCGGTCGGAGAAAGAAATTGTGGATCCGAACCGGATGATTTATCCCTTTTCTTTCTTTTAACCAGGACCGACTCCTCAGAATCGGTTCTCCTTTTGCCCGAAGAAGTTTCGCCCTGGTTAGAGGGCACTCCTTCTGGTTTGGTCGGAACCGAACCGGCTGGCCATCCGGTCAGCGGATTCTCTCGGCCTCTTCCACAGTCCACCTACTCTTTATCCAGGGTAGCTTTGGGAAAACTTTTACAAATTTGGCAGTCTGAATTGAGGTGGTCAAACCCCAGACAATAAACACAGGTGGTGTGGGGATCAGCCTTAGCAAAGGCTTCCCCACATACACTACAGTGCTGAAACCCAGTGGGCCCGTTTTTTTCTTGGGTTTCTCAGACATGGCCAGTCCCAACCAAAACTTACCCTTTTTTCCGCAATCCACCAGGCAAGACACCCCTATTGGTTCCTGACCGTGTTACGGGTCTTGAAAAAAAAGTAACGAAATCCATTTTTTTACAACCGATATGGACTGGTTACCACACTCTAATAAAGACAGAAGTTTTTTTTTTTTTTTTTTTTTAAAAACCTGATCGGTTCAAACCGAACCGATTCGATGTTTACAAGTTCCACACAGAAACTAATACAAAAGCCTATCTAGTACTCACGGTACCACAGACAGAGACTTAAACTGACAGGTTCAGTAGCAGAAATTCGGTCGAAACCAAGTGAAAAAAACGACACTTTAACCGACTTTTTTGAACCGAGCGAAGGAGAAATCTCTGGAGCGACTGTTCAGTGAGGCGGAGTAAAGAATCTTGACGGTTGGAGTTTAAACAATAGCAGAGAGAGGTTTCAACCGAGCTCGAGCTCAGCATTCCATGCCCTGCATGGAAAGTTAACTCTTTGTTCTCCGGGGCAGTTCAGAGGTTGGTGATCACTGCATATGTCATAATACAGCAAGACTTCATGTTGTCTGAAAACCAATATCGATCCCTGGTAGTCAAGTGGTCCCCCCACACCCCCACTCACACAGGATCCCCAGCTCCACCCAGCCCCCCAGTCATCGGCAGGCAGAATACCCACCGCATACTCTCCATGGCTGCCCGCCATATGAGAGTTATACGTAGCTGTGAAGCTCATTGGTCCCGGGGACCAATGGCTTACAGCATACTTGTAAGAGTCATTCACAACTTTGTGAATGAATGACTTCATTCACAAAGTTGTGAATGACTTACAGAGGCACTGTAAGCCCATTGGTCCACACTATGGACCAATGAGCTTGAAGCACATATTGTGAGTTGTCATTTGGCGACAGCCGAGGACATATGCAGGTGGGTATGCCCGCCTGCCGATGACCGGGGGGGAGCTGGGTAGGCTGGGGATCCTGTGTAGGTGGGAGGGGGGACCACTAGACTACCAGGGACTGATATTGGTCTTTTATTCCAGCGATTGGGGTTATGGGCAGGGAAGGGGGAACAACTACATTACCATGGAAATATGTAGGTGCTTATGAACAGTGTTATGAGGGGAGGCAGCCACCCATGGCTGTTGGCTGCTGAGCTGCGCATTGCAATACAGTGGCACGCCTGTGGGTGTCTAGCAGTTGAGCCATTTTTTACGGGCTCAACTTTGTGCCCACGTATGCATCACATCTCTGGGATGTGCCGGCAGATGCACCGCACATCCCGGGCTGAATATCGGGATGTTCCGCATATGCACGGGCACGCCCCCTGGAGATGTGCCGCATACAGTATCTATTCATCCCATGTGCATCGCGAATTACGCTGCACAATTCTCACTTTTAAATATTGCCCTGGGGTGCATTTCTGGGGTTGCGCTGGCGCAACTCAGTTCCGCCAGGCGCAACCCATTTGAATATCTTGGCCGCTTGGTTTTGCTGTTGTACATGCAGTGTTTGTTATGTTCTTCCAGGACTGGTTACTGTTATCAAGATTCTGAATCCCACAACCACACTGGGACCCCAAGCAAGGCCTGCTCCACTACATCACTGCTCAGCCTGAACACATCCCTGCTCCACAATACTGCTCAATCCTCAGCAAACATAATAATAACAATACAACTGATAGCCAACCTAACTGACAGATTGAGCAACAGAAAGAGCAGTGAGGGGTTAATTTAAAATAAGGCAGATGAGACAGCAATTCTCTCCTGTTGTGCTACTCTCTCTTACACACAAGGCATGAAAATATAATGGAACTAGGCCCGGACGAGAAAGAAGCAGATGTTTCCCTCAAATGGAAAAGGAGCTGAAAAAGCCTAGGGGGATGGAGGGCGGGAAGGTATTACCTACTGCAAGAGCCTCTCCTGAAGATCTACAGTTACAGTAAGTTCTTACGTAACTGTACTATCTTACTTCGAGAGGGCTCTTGCAGTAGATAATTACATACAGGACAAAATCCCAAGCAGTCTGGAACAATGAAAGGCACCGGGAGGAGGAACTACTCCTAGAAGTAGCAAAACACTTGCAAACCTCAAGCCAGGAGGCCTTGCAAGACCGCTAAGCCAAAGCCTGCTCTATGGCAAGAGGCAATGTCCAAACTGTAATGTTTCATGAAAGTATGGACGGAAGTCCAAGTGGCGGCAGCACAGATGTCCGCCGCAGACACATTCTTAAAAAAAGCAGCAGAGGCTGCTACTCCACGAGTGGAGTGACCTCTGACTTGACCCGGGAGGGTCTTGTTGTACTTGTCATAACAGAAAGTGATGCAATGAGCCAACCACTTCGATAGGCATTGCTTGGAAACAGCATTGCCTTCCCTTTTGTGAGCAAAAGAGACAAACAACTGGTCAGTCTTTCTGAGATCCTTTGTCCTATCGGTGTAGTATCTCAGAATCCTGTGAACATCCATGGTATGGAGAAAATATTCTCCCTGATTGGAGTACTGCATGAAAAAGGCAGGTAACTCAATAGACTGATTTAAGGTAGACTCCGCTACTGCTTTCGGAAGAAACTTGGGGCTCGTGAGAAGAGCTACTCATTCTTTGTGAAAAATCAGATAAGGGACCTTACATATAAGGGCCTGGAGCTCAGAAATTCTTTGAGCAGAAGTAATGGCCACCAAGAAGAGCGTCTTCCACGATAGAAACTTCAAGTCTGCGGAAGCTGCAGGCTCAAAAGGAGGAAGAGTAAGTTTCTCGACAACAAAGTTCAAATCCCAAGGGGGAGCAGGAGTCCAGACAGGGGGTCTGAGATGAAGGACCCCTCTAAGAAAAGTCTTGGACACCTCTAATTGGGCAAAGGCTTTATCAGCGAAAGGAACATGGTAGGCTGAAATAGCGGCCATGTGAACTTTCAAAGAGGAATGACTGAGACCCAGGTCGAAGAGATGAGGTAAATAATCAAGCAGAATGGCCACAGGACAGGAGAAAGGCTCCATGTTCCTGGAGGCAGCCCAAATGGAAAATCTCTTCCATTTCATGGTGTAGGTGGCTCTAGTGGAGGGTTTTCTAGCCTCCACCAGAATCTCAGCCACCTTAGGAGAGACACCAAATCAAGACTGGCCTAGGTCTGCAGGAGCCATGCATGAAGTTGAAGGGACTTGAGTCCCGGATGGACCAGGGTCCCCTGATCCTGGGTCAGCAATCCCCAAGATAAAGGAAGAGGAAGAGGAGGAACCTCTGAGCATTGTTGCAGAAGAGAGAACCAGATTTGCCTGGGCCAGAAAGGAGCAATCAGAATAATTCTCGTTCCTTCCGTTGAAAGCTTCTGCAGCACACGAGGGACCAAAGGAATTGGAGGAAAAGCATAGACGAATCTGCCCTTCCAGCTTAGAGACAGAGCGTCGCTCCAGAAAGCGCCTGGCTCTGGAGCGAGCGAGCAAAAGGTGGGAAGTTTTGCATTTAGGGAAGAGGCAAACAGGTCTACCTGTGGAGTCCCCCAGAGCTGGAAGATGCCGTCTAGAACCTTTTGGTCCAGTTCCTACTCGTGTGGCAGAGCCGAGGAGTGACTTAGCTTGTCTGCCAGGGTACTGTCGACTCCTGGAACATGGATCGCCATGAGGTGAAGGTTGTGAAGCGTTGCCCAGTCCCAAACCCTCATTGCTTCCCTGTACAGTGGGTAGGATCGAGTCCTCCCTGCTTGTTGATGTACCACATCACACACGTTGTCCATTTGGACAGCTAGGTGACCCGGAAGGATGTATTGGTGAAGGGCTTGGAGAGCATACAGGACTGCTCAAAGCTCGAGCACGTTGATGTGGAGAGCTAACTCCAATCTGGACCATAAACCCTGGGTTTGGTGAGGACCCAGATGGGCTCCCCAACCTTTGCTTGATGCGTCCGTGGTCAGAGTCTGGGAGGGGGGAGGATGACAGAGGGGGACCCCCCGAAACAGGTTCTCTCGAACCATCCACCATTGTAAGTCTCTTGTCATCGGCGAGGAGATCAGCACCAGATGATCTAGGTCATCTACGAGTTGATCCCAGTGAGAGTGCAGGGTCCACTGAGAGATCCTCATAAGCCCCAAGAGACGGAGCACCGACCTCACTGGAACCTTCTTGTATTATAAAAGCAGGGAAATCTGTGACTGGAGGAAGGCCCTGCACACTGTCATATCGAGGATTGCCCCGATGAACTGAAGTCTCTGGGAGGGGTCAAGATGAGACTTGGAATGGCTGATGGTGATACCCAGACAAGTGAAAACCTGCTGGGTGAGGGAGAGAAAATGCAGGAGTTCCTCTCTGGACGAGGCCGCCGGGAGCCAGTCGTCCAGGTAGGGAAACACCTGAACTCCCAAAGTACGCAGGTGGGCCGCTACCACCACCAGGCATTTGGTAAAAACTCGGGGAGCCGAGGAAAGACCAAATGGGAGTGCCCAGAATTGGTAATGGTCCCCCTGGAAAGCAAACCGGAGGTACTTGCGGTGGTAGGGACGAATGGGGATGTGCAGATATGAAAAAATTACTCACCTTAGTAATGTTGTTTCTTCTAATGGAGTCTTGCTATATTATGACTATTGCAGTTTGTTCCACCATTAGAACTGCTCCGGAGGTGAAAGAGTTAACTTCCATGCCAGGCATGGAACTTGGAGCGCGAGCTCGGTTAGAGAAGCTCTGTCTGGAAGATTTCAAACTAAAACTGTCAGATCTTTACGAGCAAAACTCACTAAGGTTCTGTGTGGAAGCTGTAACCTACACTAGCCAACTGGCTACTTAAATATTAACACATTTTCCTGGTCCCAACAATAAGACTCAAGTCAGGGGACCAGAAAAATAAAATAATATGAGATAAGATAATATAAAACACAACACCCAACACCCCAAAAAGAAAGGGTGGAAAACAACAAATGGGCATCAAAAAACTGCCAACACTGGAATGCCCACCCCATACCCCAAGTAGAAGTTCTGAGAGGGGCAGTCTGGGGGGGGGAGGTCATAATATAGCAAGACTCCATTAGAAGAAACAACATTACTAAGGTGAGTAATTTTTTTCTTTAAACAACATGAAGTCTTGCTATATTATGACTATTGCAGAATACACAGCAGTACCTCCATGGAGGAGGGACAGAACCTACTTAGGAATAGGCTCTGGCAACGGTGGCTAGGCAAACCGAGCATCCTCCTGGCCTGGATATCCAGGAGTAATGCTTGTGAAAGTGTGTACCTGCTTTCCAAGTAGCTGCTTGACATATCTCTAAGATAGGGATGTCTCTGGCAGCAGCTAGAGACGCAGCTGTAATTCTGGTAGAGTGAGCCCTCAGACCTGAAAGGGGAACCTTTCCCAGTTTTTGATAGCAAAATTGGATACAAGAGACAATCCACCTGGCAATGGATCTCTTAGTGGCAGGTTTCCCTTTTCCAACCTCACCATAAGTGAAAAATAGTTGGAGGGATTCGAACCTGTGACCCTTGGTACACTCTATGTAGTAACTTAGGGCCCTCTTAACATCTAAGCTGTGTAACCTCCTCTCACCAGAGGAGGAATGATCAGTGAAAAACACTGGAAGGGAGATAGATTGATTAAGCTGCAAATCTGAAACCACCTTAGGCAAAAACTTCCTGTTAGTCCTGAGGACTATCTTATCCCTGTGAAAGGAAATAAAGTCAGTCTCCACTGACAAAGCTTGTAACTCACTTATGCGCCTGGCAGAAGTGATGGCTACCAGAAATACAGTTTTCCAAGTCAAATACTTCAGCTCTGCCGAAGACAGAGGCTCAAAGGGGGGTTGCATCAGCTGAGCAATGCAAACATTAAGATCCCAGGCAGGAGCAGGGTCCCTGAATGGAGGATTGGTGTGAAGCAATCCTTTAAAAAACTTGGAAAATACAGGATGAGCAGAAAGAGAAGAGGGCTTCCCTGCTGAAATGAAGGCAGAGACAGCAGCCAAGTGCACTTCCAGGGTGGCTGGTCTCAGTCCCAAAGAATTAAGATGGACCATGTAGTCCAATACAGTGGGTAGATCAGCAGATTCTGGGCAAACATGCTTACCAGAACAACATATGGAAAACCTTTTCCACTTGGAGTTATAGGTAGCCCTGGTGGAAGGCATCCTAGCAGCCTTCAGGATTTCGAGAACACTTTGAGAAAGTTGCAAAATCAGCAAACTCTAACTGCTCAAGAGCCAAGCCTTGAGGTTGAGGGATTTGAGATTCGATACCAAACTCTCCCTGAGCACAGGTTAACAGATTGTGGTTCCTGGGGAGACACAGGGAAGATGGACTGCTAAGGACAGAAGGAGTGGTACCAGGGCTGCCTGGCCCAGTCTGGAGCAATCAGGATCATTTTGCAGGGCTGAGACCTGATTTTGACTAGTACTCTGAACAGGAGAGGGAAGGGGGGAAAGGCATAAAGAAACTTCCCTTCCCAATCGAGAAGAAAGGCATCCAGGGAACTGAGCCCAACACTGGGGTCTGCAACAAAACAGTGGAAGCTGATGATTGTCTGGGGCTGCGAAAAGATCTATCTGAGGAGTGCCCCATCTGGCAAACACTATCCCCAGTACTAGGGGATCCAGTGACCATTCGTGATGGCCCTGGGAAATCCTGCTGAGGGCATCTGCCAGGACATTGTCCTTGCCTGGGAGGTGAACTGCTATGAGGGAAGTGTTCGGGGTAAGTCAGAGACCACAACTTCATCGCCTCGGTGCACAAGGCCGAAGACCGAGTGCCCCTTGTTTGTTGATGTACCACATTGTAGTGGTGTTGTCTGTTCTGACCTGTACCACCTTGTTCTGAACAGATGCAGAGAAAACCTGAAGTGCTAGAAAAACAGCTCTGAGTTCCAACAGATTGATGTGGAGCAGAGATTCCTGAGGGGACCATAATCCCTGGGTGGAGAGGTCGCCCATGTGAGCTCCCCATCCCAAGAGGGATGCATCTGTAGTAAGGGTCAAGGAATGGGACAGAGGGATGAAAGGCACCCCCTGTCTCAGATTGCTCTGATCCTGCCACCACTGAAGGGCCTGGATCAGAGTTTGAGTCACAGGGATTAACTTGGATAGAGGATCTCTTCTTGAGACCAGAAAGCTCTCAAATGGAACTGAATGTCCCTCATCTGAAATCTTGCTCCTTGCACCACAGCTGTGGAGGCAGCCATGTGCCCTAGGAGCTGCAGGAAAAGCCTTGCTGGTCGAGAGACCTGCAGAGTGAAGGAGAGCGGCCAGGGCCACTAAGGTCCTTACCCTTTCCAAGGGAAGGAAGGCTCTGGCTTGCTTTGTGTCCAGTTCTGCGCCTATAAAGGTGAGTACCTGGACAGGTTCCAAAACTGACTTTGGAAGATTGAGAAGAAATCCCAGAGAGGTAAGCAGCTGCTGGGTAACTAGGGTGTGATTTGACCTGGTCTGGAGACTGACCCACAATGAGCCAGTCGTCCAGGTAGGGAAAATGGCAATCTTTGCCTTCTTAGGTGAGCGACTGCTACTGCCAGACATTTTGTGAACACCCTTGGGGCAGAAGTGAGGCCGAAGGGCATTGCTCTGAACTGATAATGGCCTGAGGGCAGTTCGAATCTGAGGTACTTTCGATGGGAGCTACTGATAAGAACATGGAAGTAGGCATCTTTGAGGTCCAGGGAGGCTAGCCAGTCCCCTGGCCTTAGGGAGGGTTAAATAATTCCCAGTGTCACCATTTTGAACTTTGGCTTTAATAGGTGCTTGTTTAGATATCTTAGATCCAGGATAGGCCGCCACTCTCCTGTCTTTTTTGGGGTAAGGAAGTACCTGGAGTACAGACCCTTGTCCTGGTGAAGGGGAGAAACCTTTTCTACAGCTCTGAGAGCCAGGAGGGTTGAGACTTCTGTTTCCAAAGCAAGAGTCTCTAAAGGGTTTGTAGGTGGAAAAGATCTGGCTCTCATCTTTGGAAATTTCTTGAAGCTGAGAACCAGACCCTGGCTCACTACTTCCAGGACCCACCTGTCTGAAGTTAAAGACTGCCAGTCCTGGACGAAGTGAGCCAACCTGCCCCCTACAGGTAGTGGAGAGCCGACCCTGGGCATCCCATCAGGGTGCCTGTTTGGCAGGGGCTTTAGGCTGAGGGGTGGGAGCAGGCCTGCTCGAACCCCATCTGCCTCTCCCTCTGAAGAACCCCCTCTGTACATAGGCTGAAGAGGAGGAGGCCTGAGTCTGGTAAAAAGGCCTGTGAAAAGGCCTACCCCTACCCCTGGAGGGCTGCCTCTGAGGAGTGGCTTGCCGTTCCTTGGCTTGTGCACTCCTGTAAGTGGTTCTATATTCATCCATTTTCTTCATATAATTCTCTGTCTGCTCCCCAAACAGAGAATTTCCCACCACAGGAAAATCCATAGCCTTAGACTGGGTATACTGTGACAAAGTAGTACACCTGAGCCAGGCCAATCTCCGAAAAGCCACAGATGTAGCCATGACTCTAGAGGATACATCGTTAAAATCCACTGCAGCATGGAATTGCATCTTAGATGCCTCAATACCATCAAGAGCCACCTGCTCCAGCTCCTTTGCGAGCTGGCCAGGGACCTGTATGGCTAAGGCCATGACAGTACCCCATCTAGATTTCTGGTATCTTGCAACATAAGCCATATAGTTAGCTTGTCTGAGTCCCAAGGATGCTGCCATGTATTGTTTTTTGGCCATGGCATCAATCTTCCTGGAATCCTTGTCAGGAGGATGTGAAGCCAGTGGAATATCAGCTTTATCACAGGCTGCAGCCTGAACTACCCCAACATGACTGCATTGCTGTGAAAGAAAATCTGTATCAGGACCTGACAAAGTGTACCTCCTGTCCATCTTTTTATCCACAGGAGGAACAGAATTAGGAGCTTTTAAATTTTTTATTGTTTTCTAAAAGATTTATGTAAAGGGATGGACAACCTCCTGGACTCTAGGATATCCATCATCTCCACATAGTCAGGCTCCTCTTGCTCATCCAAAGCCTCCTCTAAGGGAAGCTGGAGGGTCTCAGCAACTTTTTTTTATAAAAAAAAATGAGAAGGGGACTCAGAAAGCCTAGGGGGAGACTCACCTGAAGGTCTGTCTGGGGAGATGTCAGGTTCAATGGGCACATCCAGACTTTCAAAGTCACATTCACACTGATCATAATCCTCATCCCACTCCTCTGGTTCATAGAACTCTTCTATATCATAATCCTGAACCACTGGAACCGACCGAACGACCTTTGCCAGACAGTGGCGGTTCGGAGGAACCGGGACAGGGACTGACAATCTGTATTGCCCTGGCTATCTCTGCAGCAGTTGGAGAAGGATTTGACTCAAACCTGCTGATTTTTAGATTTCTTTGCTGGAACTGGCTCCTCAGAGCCAGCTTTCGTTGCCGAGAAGTCTCGCCTGGTCAGAGGCACTCCCTCTGGTTCGGGTTGGCACCAACCGGGCTGGCCATCCGGGTCAGCAGACTTTTGGCCTCCTGCCCTGAGCCTGCCCACTCTCTTGTCCAGGGTGGCTGCAGGGAAATTTTTACAAATCTGGCAGTCTAAATTGAGCTGGTCAAACCCCAGACACAGACACATGAGTGTGTGGGTCAGCCTTGGCAAAGGCTTCCCACAGACACTACAGTGTTGAAACCCAGTGGCCCGGTTTTTCTTTTGGGTTTCTCAGACATGATGCCAGCCTAACCAACAAACTTGCCCTTTTAATGGCAGTGCCAGGCAAGACACCCTTATTGGTTCCAAACCGTGTCACGGGTCGTGGAAAAAACGTAATGAAATCCGTTTTTTTTAGAACCGATAAGAACCGGGAACCGCACTCTAAGAAGCCTTAAAAGGCTTTAAAGTTATATTTTAATACAACTCGATCGGTTCAACCGAACCGATAATACTTTACAAGTTCCACACAGAAAAACCCTATCTATTACTTACGATTACCATAGACAGAGCCTGAACCGATCGGTTTTGCGGTTAAAATAATGAAATCGATGTTAAATTAAACTGAGAAATAGCGCTTTAAACCGAAGAAATGAACCGAGCAACAGGAGGAATCTCCGGAGCGACTGTTCAGTGAGGCGGAGTAAAGAATCTGACAGTTTCGGTTTGAAACCAGCCTAACAGAGCTTCTGAACTGAGCTCGCGCTCTAAGCTCCATGCTCTGCATGGAAGTTAACTCTTTCACCTCCGGAGCAGTTCTAAGGCTGAGACAAACTGCAATAGTCATAATATAGCAAGACTTCATGTTGTTTGAATAAAGGTGTTTTTGTCACAAAACTCCACTAAGATTAAAAAATTCTCGTTTCCCCTTGGTTATACCGAACTGGGAGAAACCAAGAAAAATCAACAATTTAACTAAGTAAGCTAACTGTTATCTAAAAAACAAAATATAATGGCAGCAGTTGAAAATAAAAAGAATACTTATATATTTTTATAAGTTTCGTGACGAGATGTTGAGAAGAGGCTCTCTGAGCATCTACAGTAGTTTTGACAGGCGCAGAGTGAAATCTGAGGGTTAGAATGTAGGCAGTTGATAGGTAGCAGCATTTCAAAAGCGGCACATGCCAGTGGCGTTCCATCATTAGCATAACATTCCATCGCTGGGCAGATCTGCCTTAAAGGCATACTGCATTAGACTTGGGAATATTGGAGTACTCCTGGGGTGAGAACATACTTGTCAAGGCTTGAAGTTCCTTGTTATGGAAAAACAGAAACTGGCAAGGGCTGAACAAATAAAAAATGAGAGTACACCATTAATTCCTTGATAAATCCATTTGTTTCTGCTGTATTTTCTGGGAAACACTGTACTTAACCACCTGTAACTAAAACATGCATGTAAATCAATGTCAGTTGGGTGGAATACCAAATTTCTGGGCGGAATATCAAAATCAGAATCTTGGAAATCCGCCGAGTATACCACTTTTCTTTCTGAAATTCTATCCCTAAAGACTTGTGGGAGCTCCCAAGGAGGCACAGGTTCCTCTGTGGAAACAAAAAGAATGAGGTAGGAGCTGCTTTACAATAAAAACAAAGTGAAGAGCTAAGGATAAAGTACAGTTATGTAAGAACTTACCATAACAGTAGATATTTGAGAGAGGCTCTTGCAGTAGGTATTCACATGTAGCACTGACCCGCCAGGCGTCAGGACCCCATGGAAAAATTTCTAGCTAGCAGTCTCTGGTGAGGGATAGCCCACACATCAGGTGACCGGCGTCAAGTGACGTCGGTATAAAGGGGTGGTCCCCCATGCCCACTTTCCAGTTCTTTCCCGCCAAGGGCCAAAAAGAGACAAGACGAGAGAGAGAAGAAAAAATTACTAATGTTGTAATGTTAGTAATGTTGTTTCTTCTAATGGAGTCTTGCTATATTCTGACATATGCAGTGAGTCCCAACCTTCAAACTGCTCCGGAGGTGAAAGAGTTAACTTTCCATGCCAGGCATGGAACGCTGAGCTCGAGCTCGGTTGAAACTCTGTCTGTTGTTCTTCAAACTCAAACCGTCAGACCTTTACGAGATAAACTCACTGAGGTCCTGTGTGGAAGCTGTAAACCTACACTAGCCAACTGGCTACTAAACATAAGAACACATTTTTTGGTCCCAAAACAAAGACTCAAGTCAGGAGACCCAAAAAATGAAAACACAACACCAAGTCACCCCAAGAAAGGAGGGTGAAAACAACAAAGTGGGCACCTACTAAGTGCCAACACTGCACTGCCCACCCACATCCCAAAAACAGAGGTTCTGAGAGGGGCAGGCAGAGGGGGAGGTCAGAATACAGCAAGACTCCATTAGAAGAAACAACATTACTAAGGTGAGTAATTTTTTCTTCAAACAACATGAAGTCTTGCTATATTCTGACATATGCAGACTACAAAGCAGTACCTCCATGGAGGAGGGACAGAACCTATTTAGGAAATAGGCTCTGAAGCACAGCTGTGCCAAACCGAGCATCACTCCTATCCTGGATGTCCAGGGAGTAATGCTTGATAAAAGTGTGAACTGTTTTCCAGGTAGCTGCTTGACATATCTCTAGAATAGGGATGTCCCTGGCAGCAGCCAGGAAGCTATGTACCTCTGGTAGAGTGAGCCTCAAGCCTGAGGGAGGAACCTTGCCCAGTTTTCATAGCAAAATTGATACAAGAGACAATCCACCTGGCAATGGATCTTTTAGTGGCAGGTTTCCTTTACCAACCTCACCATAAGTGAGGAACAGTTGGAGGGAGTCAAACCTGTGACCCTTTGGTACGCTCTATGTAGTAACTAAGGGCTCTTCACATCTAGCTGTGCAGCCTCCTCGCCAGAGGAGGAATGGTCAGTGAAGTACACAGGAAGAGACATAGATTGATTAAGGTGGAAATCTGAAACCACCTTAGGCAAGAACTTCCTGTTAGTCCTGAGGACCACCTTATCTCTATGAAAGGAGATAAAATCAGGTTCCACTGACAAAGCTTGTAATTCACTTATGCGTCTGGCAGAAGTGATGGCTACCAGAAACACAGTCTTCCAAGTCAAGTACTTAAGCTCTGCTGAAGACAAAGGCTCAAAGGGGGGTTGCATACACTGACAATGCAAACATTAAGATCCCAGGCGGGGGCAGGGTCCCTGAATGGAGGGTTGGTGTGAAGCAATCCCTTGAAAAACTTGGAAAATACAGGGTGAGCTGAAAGAGAAGAGGGCTTACCTGCTGAAATAAAAGCAGACACAGCTGCCAGATGCACTTTTAGGGTAGCTGGTCTCAGCCCCAAGGTATTTAAGTGGACCATATAATCCAGGACTGTGGGTAAATCAGCAGATTCTGGGGAAATATGCTTTCCAGAGCACCATATGGAAAACCTCTTCCATTTGGAATTATAAGTAGCCCTGGTGGAAGGTTTCCTAGAAGCCTTCAGGATATCCATTACACCTTGGGAGAGGTGTAAATCAGCAAACTCTAACTCTTCAAGAGCCAGGCGTTGAGATTGAGAGATTTGAGGTCCGGGTACCAAACCCTCCCTGAGCACAGGTTAACAGGTTGTGATTCCTGGGAAGACACAGGGGAAGATGGACTGCTAAGGACAGTAGGAGTGGATATCAGGGTTGTCTGGCCCAATCTGGAGCAATCAGGATCATCTTGCAGGGTTGAGATCTGATTTTGACTAGCACTTTGAACAGGAGAGGGAAGAGGGGAAAAGCATAGAGAAACTCTCTTCCCAATTGAGAACTAAGGCATCCAGAGGGACTGAGCCCAACACTGGGGTCTGCAGCAAAAAGGAGAAGTTGGTGATTGTCTGGGGCTGCAAAAAGATCTATCTGCGGGGTGCCCCATCTGGCAAATATCACCTCCAAGACCAGGGGGTCCAGTGACCATTCGTGATGGCCCTGGGAAATCCTGCTGAGAGCATCTGCCAGGATATTGTCCTTGCTTGGGAGGTGAACTGCCATAAGGCAGGTGTTCAGGGAGTAAGCCAGAGAAGACAACTTCATTGCTTCGGTGCACAAGGCCGTAAACCGAGTGCCCCCTTCCTTGTTGATGTACCACATTGTGGTGGTGTTGTCTGTTCTGACCTGTACAACTTTTTTCTGAACAGATTTGGAAAAAACTTGAAGTGCTAGAAAAACTGCTCTGAGTTCCAACAGATTGATGTGGAGCAGAGATTCCTGAGGGGACCACAACCCCTGGGTATTGAGGTCGCCCATGTGAGCTCCCCACCCCAAGAGGGATGCATCTGTAGTAAGGATTAAGGAGTGAGAGTGAGTGACAAAAGGAACCCCTTGTCTCAGATTGCTCTGATCCTGCCACCACTGTAGGGCCTGGATCAGGGTTCGAGTCACTGGGATCAATTTGGTTAGAGGGTCTTTCCTTTGAGACCAAAAGGCTCTCAAATGGAACTGAATGTCCCTCATCTGAAATCTTGCTCCCTGCACTACTGCTGTAGAAGCAGCCATGTGCCACAGGAGCTGAAGAATATGCCTTGCTGGTCGAGATACCTGCAGGGTGAATGAGGAGGCCAGAGAGACCAGGGTCTCTGTCCAAAGGAAGGAAGGCTCTGGCTTTCTCTGTGTTCAGCTCTGCGCCTATGAAGGTGAGGAGCTGGACAGGCTCTAGAACTGACTTTGAAAGATTCAGAAGGAAACCTAGAGAGGTGAGCAGTTGCTGAGTTATCTGTAGGTGTAACTTGACTTGGTCTGGGGACTGGCCTACTATGAGCCAATCGTCCAGGTAAGGGAAGATGGCAATTTTGCCTATTAGAGAAGCAACTGCTACCAGGCATTTTGTGAATACCCTTGGAGCAGAGGTGAGGCCAAAGGGCATTGCTCTGAACTGGTAATGGCCTGAGGGCAGCTTGAACCTGAGGTACTTTTGATGGGAGCTTCTGATGAGAATATGGAAGTAGGCATCCTTGAGGTCCAGAGACGCTAGCCAGTCCCCTGGCCTTAGAGAGGGTAGAATAATTCCCAGAGTCACCATTTTGAATTTTGGTTTTAAAAGGTGCTTGTTTAAGTATCTCAGATCCAGGATGGGCCGCCATTTTCCTGTCTTTTTTGGGGTAAGGAAGTACTTGGAGTACAACCCTTTGCCCTGGTGTAGGGGTGGAACCCTTTCCACAGCTCTGAGAGCCAGGAGGGAAGAGATCTCTGCCTCTAGGGCAAGTGCCTCTGGTGGATTTGCAGGTGGAAAGGATCTGGTTCTCATCTTTGGAAACGTTTTGAAGCTGAGAACCAGTCCCTGGCTTACTACTTCCAGGACCCACTTGTCTGATGTCAGAGACTCCCAGTCCTGGACAAAGTAAGCCAGCCTGCCCTCTACAGGTAGCTAAGAATCGGCCCTAGCCACCCCATCAGGGTGCCTGCTTGGCAGAGGCTTTGGGCTGAGGGGTGGAAGCAGGCCTGCTTGTACCCCGTCTGCCTCTCCCTCTAAAGAACCCCCTCTGGGCATAAGCAGAAGAGGAGGCATGGGCTTGGTAAAAGGCCTATGAAAAGGCCTGCCCCTGGGAAGCTGCCTTTGAGGAGTGGCCTGCCTTTCCTTGGCCTGTGCACTCCTATAGGTGGTCCTATACTCATCCATTTTCTTCATGTAATTCTCTGTCTGCTCCCCAAACAGGGAATTACCCACAACAGGAAAATCCATGGCATTAGTCTGGGTATCCTGTGACAGGCTAGTACATCTGAGCCAAGCCATTCTGCGAAGTGCCACAGATGTAGCCATGACTCTTAATGACACATCATTAGAGTCCACTGCAGCATGGAATTGCACCTTGGATGCCTCAATACCATCAGCAGCCACCTGCTCCAGCTCCTTGGCAAGCTGTCCAGGGACCTGTTTTGCTAGAGCCATAAGAAAAAATTACTCACCTTAGTAATTGCTTTTCTTCTCATGGAGTCTTGCTATATTAGGACTTCTTGCAGTGAGCCACAGCACTTGAACTGCCCCGGGGAGGAAACAGTTAACTCCAGAGAATCTGGAGTTCACAGCGTGAGGGCGCTGTGCCAAAGCTCTATCTGGACAGTTTCAAATGAAACTGCCAGATCTTTACGAAGCTGAATGAGAAGCAAGTCTGTGTGGAAAGCTCTACACTAGCCAGAGGCTACCTACTAGTAGGAAAACAACAACAACAACAACAGAATAATAATAACAACAAAGTAGGTAATATTATAGTATCACCCTAACAAGCACTATTATACCCCCTTCCCAAAAAGACTCAAGTCCAGGAAGGGGCCATATCTACTTAACAAACAGATTTACCTAGTTCCCTAATCCAATGAAGAAGGGAGTAGGGAGGAACTAAAATGGCATGACACAGTGCTTGCACTAATTTGCCAACCTTACCCAAGTAGAAGTTCTGAGAGGGTAGGTTGGGGGTTGTCCTAATATAGCAAGACTCCATGAGAAGAAAAGCAATTACTAAGGTGAGTAATTTTTCTCAAACACCATGAAGTCTTGCTATTTAGAACTTCTTCAGATACACAGCAGTACCTCCATGGAGGAGGGTCAGAACCTACTTAGGAAATAGGCTCTGAAGCACAGCTGTGCCAAAACGAGCATTTCTCCTGGACTGAACGTCCAAGGAATAATGCTTGGTAAAGGTGTGAACTGTTTTCCAGGTAGCAGCTTGACAAATTTCCAAAATGGGAATATCTCTAGCAGCCGCTAGAGATGCAGCTGTACCCCTGGTGGAGTGGGCCCTCAGTCCTGAGGGGTTCTCTACTAGTTTTGGTAACAGAACTGGATACAAGAGACAATCCACCTTGCAATTGTCCTCTTAGTGGCAGGTTTCCCTTTGCCAACCTCTCCATAGGTAAGGAAGAGTTGAGGATTCAGACCTGTAACCCTTGGTACGCTCCATAGTAGCTTAGGGCTCTTTTGACGTCCAAGCTGTGCAGTCTCCTTTCACCCGAGGAAGAATGCTCAGTGAAAAACACTGGGAGAGAGATGGACTGGTTCAGATGAAAATCTGAAACCACTTTGAGTAAAAACTTTCTGTTAGTCCTGAGGACTACCTTATCCTGTGAAAGAAATAAAATCTTTTTCCACTGACAGGGCTTGCAATTCCTTATACGTCTGGCAGAAGTGATAGCCACTAGAAAACAGTTTTCCATGGTAAATACTCGAGATCTGCAGAAGACAGGGCTCAAGGGAGGTTGCATTAACTGAGCAATGCAAACATTCAGGTCCCAGGCAGGAGCTGGTTCCCAAAGGAGGGTTAGTGTGAAGTAACCCCTTAAAAACTTGGAAAACACAGGGTGAGAGGAAAGGGAACAGGCTTCCCTGCAGAAACAAAAGCAGAAACAGCTGCCAGATGAACCTTCAATGTAGCTGGTCTAAGGCCTAGGGAATTTAGATGGGCCAAATAGTCCAATAAAATGGCCAAGTCAGCAGATTCTGGTACAATTTGTTTCTCAGAACACCAGAAGAAAACCTCTTCCACTTAGAATTGTAAGTGGCCCTAGTGGAAGGCTTCCTAGAAGCCTTTAAAATATCCAGGACACCTTGAGAAAGGTGCAAATCAGAAAATTCTAATTCCTCAAGAACCAAGCCTTGAGGTAGAGGGATTTGAGGTCCGGGTACCACACTCTCCCCTGTGCACAGGTCAGCAAGTCGTGGGTCCTGGGCAAGCTCAGGGGAGGGTGGATTGTCAGGGACAGGAGCAGAGCATACCAGGGCTGTCTGGCCCAGTCTGGAGCAATCAGAATCACTTTGCAGGGCTGAATTCTGATTTTTACCAATACCCTGAAGAGGAGAGGGAAGGGGGGAAAGGCATATAGGAATTTCCCTGTCCAATCCAACAGAAAAGCGTCCAGGGGGACTGAGCCCAGCACTGGAGGCCTGCAACAAAATAGAGGAAGTTGGTGGTTGTCTGGGGCTGCGAAAAGATCTATCTGAGGGGTGCCCCATCTGGCAAAGACCGACCCCAGGACCTGAGGATTCAGAGCCCATTCGTGATGGCCCTGGGAAATCCTGCTGAGGGCATCCGCCAGAACATTGTCCTTCCCTGGAAGGTGGTGCTATCGGGGAGGTGTTCAGGAGTAAGCCAGAGACCACAACTTCATTGCTTGAGTGCACAAGGTTGATGACCGAGTGCCCCTTGTTTGTTGATGTACCACATTGTTGTGGTGTTGTCTGTCCTGACTTGAACTACTTTGTTCTGGACAGAAGCTGAAAACGCCTGAAGAGCCAAAAGACAGCTCTGAGTTCAAAAGATTGATGTGGAGCAGAGATTCCTGGGAGACCACACTCCCTGAGTGGACAGGTCCTTAGTGAGCTCCCACCCTAACAGGAAGCATCCGTGGTAAGGGTGAGGGAGTGAAGCAGGAATGAAAGGAACCCTTGTTTTAGATTGCTTTGATCCTGCCACCAGTGTAAGGCCAGGATCAGGGTTTGGTCACTGGAACCAATTTGGAAGGGGTCCCTCCTTTGAGACCAATAGGCCCTCAAATGGAACTGAATGTCCCTCATCTGGAATCTTGCTCCTTGCACTACAGCTGTGGAAGCAGCCATGTGCCCTAGGAGTTGCAGAAAATGCCTTGCTGGTCAGAGACCCGCGGGAGTAAGGAGGATGCCAGGGCAATGAGGTCTGTCTACCCTTTCCGAGGGAGAAATGCCTAGCTAACTTTGTGTTCAATTCTGCACCTATGAAGTTAGTAGCTGAACTGGTTAGAGAACTGACTTTGGTAAATTCAGCAGGAATCCAGGGAAGTGAGGAAGCTGCTGGGTGACTTGCAAGTGGGATTTTACCTGATCTAGGGACTGACCCACTGTGAGCCAGTCGTCCAGGTGGGAAACAGCAATCCTAGCCTGCCTAAATGAGCCACTACCACAGCTAGACATTTCGTGAATACCCTTGGCGCAGAGGTAGCCGAAGGGCATTGCCTGAACTGGTAGTGGCCTGAGGGAGTTCGAACCTGAGGTACTTTCGGTGAGAAGGCCTGATCATGACATGAAAATAGGCGTCCTTGAGATCCAGAGAAGCTAGCCAGTCCTCTGGCCTCAGGAAGAGCAAAATCATTGCTAGAGTTAACATTTTGAACTTTGGTTTCAAAAGATGCTTGTTCAGGTACCTTAAATCTAAGATGGGCCGCCATTCTCCTGTCTTTTTTGGGGTGAAAATATCTTGGTACAGACCCTTGCCCTGATGGCAGGGGAACCACTTTCCACTGCTTTGCAGTCCAGAAGAGAAGAAACCTCTGCTTCAAAGCAAGGGCTTCTGTAGAATTTGCAGGTGGAAAAAGCCTGGCTCTCATCTTTGGGAACTGTTTGAAGCTGAGAACCAGACCTGAGCTTACTACCTCCAGAACTCATCTGTCAAAGTTAGGGACAGCCAGTTCTGGCTGAAATAAGCCAACCTGCCCCCACTGGTACAGGAGAATCGGCCCTGGGCACCCAATCAGGTGCCTGCTTGGCAACAGCTTTAGGCTGAGGGAGGAGGCAGTCTACCTGTGCCCGTCTACCTCTGCCCTGAAAAAACCCTCTGTGCAAAGGCAGAGGCTTGAGATTGGTAAAGGGCCTCGAAAGGCCCCTCCCTACCCTGGGGCATACCTTTGTGGAGTGGCATGCCTCTCCTTAGCTTAGGCACTTTTGTAGGTAATTCTATATTCATCCATCTTTTCATATAATTTTCTGTTTGATCACCAAACAGAGAATTTCCGATACAGGAAAATCCATAGCCTTTGACTGAGTATCTTGGGACAGATTAGTGCATCTGAGCCATGCCAACCTACGGAAAGCTACAGAAGTGGCCATGACCCTAGAGGAAACATCATTAACATCAACAGCAGTATGAAATTGAACTTTAGAGGCTTCAATGCCATCAGCAGCCACCTGTTCCAACTCACTAGCCAGCTGGCCTTGGGCCTGCTTGGCTAGCTGCAAAATTGTGTCCCATCTAGATTTCTGATATCTAGCCACATAAGCCATATAATTAGCCTGCCTGAGTCCCAAAGAAGCTGCCATATATCGTTTTTTCGCCATGGCATCAATCTTCCTGGAATCCTTATCAGGAGGATGTGAGGCCAGGGGAATATTAGCCTTGTCACAGGCTGCAGCTTGCACCACACCTACATCACTACACTGCTCAGTGAGGAAGTCTGTATCAGGGCCTGATAAAGTATACTTTCTGTCCATTTTTTTATCTACAGGAGGGACAGAATGAGGATTTTTTAAAATCTTTGTTGTTTGCTTCCTAAATGACTTATGCAAAGGAATAGACAACCTCCTAGACTCTGGAATATCCATCATTTCAACATAATCAGGCTCCTCTTGCTCATCCACAGCCTCTTCTAAAGGAAGCTGGAGGGTTTCTGCAACCTTTTTGTAAAACATAAAATGAGAAGGGGACTCAGACAGCATAGGGGGATTCTAAAGGTCTGTCTGGAGAAATGTCCGGTTCAATGGGCACGTCCAGACCCTCCCTGTCACAAACATACTGATCAAATTCCTCCTCCCCCTCCTGTGGTTCATAAAAATCCTCAACATCATAATCCTGAACCACTGGGACTGAATGAGCCACCCTTTTACCAGTTGTAGGGGGTTCGACAGATCCCTGAGACAAAGACTGAACAATCTGTATGGCTTTAGCTATCTCTGCAGCAGTTGGAGAGACAATTTTGGACCCCAGACCTGCTGATTTCTTTGTCTTTTTTGCTGGGACTGGTTCCCCTGAACCAGCCTTCCTTTTGCCCGAGGAAGTCTCGGCCTGGTCAGAGGGCACTCCCTCTGGTCCAGTAGGTGCCGAACCGGGCTGGCCATCCGGGTCAGCGGACTTTATGGCCTCTCGTTCCCTGAGCCGGCCCAATCTCTTTTCCAGGGTGGCTGCAGAAAAATTCTTACACACCTGGCAGTCTGACAGGAGGTGGTCAGCCCCCAGACAATAAACACAAGTGGTGTGTGGGTCAGCCTTAGCAAGGCTTCCCACAAGCATCACAGTGTTGAAGTAGTGGGCCCGGTTTTTCTTTTGGGTTTCTCAGACATAATGCCAGCCTAACCAACAACTTGCCCTTTTAATGGCAGTGCCAGGCAAGACACCCTTATCGGTTCCTAACCGTGTCACGGGTATTTGAAAAAACCCTTTTAAAATTCAAAGTTTTTTTAGAACCGATAAGAACCGAGAACCGCACTCTAAAAGCCCCAAAACACTTTTAAAGCATTAAATTAAGCAAACCGATCAGTTCAAAACCGAACCGATAATTGAATTTCCACACAGACTTTCAATATTGTACTTACGGTTTACCAGATAGAGCTTTGACCAAAATGCGGTAAAATAAATACTTTTTGCCGGTTCAATGAACCGAAAAATACTCACTTGAACCGAGAATGAACCGAGCTGAAGGAGCTGATCTCCGAGGCGACTGTTCAGTGAAGCGGAGTAAAGAATCTGGCAGTTTCATTTGAAACTGTCCAGATAGAGCTTTGGCAGAGCGCCCTCGCGTTGTGAACTCCAGATTCTCTGGAGTTAACTGTTTCCTCTCCGGGGCAGTTCAAGTGCTGTGGCTCACTGCAAGAAGTCCTAATATAGCAAGACTTCATGGTGTTTGAACAGTATCCTATCTGGATTTCTGATATCTAGCAACATAAGCCATATAATTTGCCTGTCTGAGTCCCAAGGATGCTGCCATGTACTGTTTCTTTGCCATGGCATCAATCCTCCTGGAGTTCTTGTTCGAGGGGTGTGAAGCCAAGGGAATATTTGTCTTGTCACAGGCTGCAGCCTGCACTACCCCAACATGGCTGCATTGTTGTGTAAGGAACGCTGTATCAGAGCCTGACAATGTGTACCTCTTGTCCATTCTCTCATCCACAGGAAGTATAGTGTGAGGAGTTTTTAGAATTTTAAATGTCTGTTTCCCAAAAGATTTATGCAAGGGAATAGACAGCCTCCTTGACTCAGGGATATCCATCATTTCCACATAGTCAGGCTCCTCTTGATCATCCACAGCTTCCTCCATAGGGAGCTGGAGGGTTTCAGCCACTTTTCTATAAAACATAAGATGAGAAGGGGACTCAGAAAGCCTAGGAGGAGACACTCCTGAAGGTCTGTCTGGGGAGATGTCCGGGTCAATGGGCACATCCAGACTTTCAAACCACATTCACTCTCCTCATACTCTCTTCCCCCTCCTCCGGTTCATAATATTCCTCTAAATCATACTCTTGAACCGTGAAACAGGCGAACGGTTGCTTACCTGATGGTGCCGGTTCGGTCGGAACCGGGGAAAGCGACTGGACAATTTTAATTGCTTTGGCTATTTCTTCAGCGGTTGGAGAGGAAAGTTTTGGCTCCACATCAGCTGATTTCCTAGTCCTTTTTGCTGGAACCGACTCCTCAGAGTCGGATCTCCTTTTGCCAGAAGAAGTCTCGCCCTGGTCAGAGGGCACTCCCTCTGGTTCGGTTGGAACCGAACCGGGCTGGCCATCCGGTTCAGCGGACTTTTTGGCCTGCCTTTACCTGAGCCTACCAACTCTCTTTTCCAGGGTAGCTGCAGGAAAATTTTTACAAATCTGTCGGTCTGCATTGAGGTGGTTAAACCCCAGACAATAAACACAGGTGGTGTGGGGGTCAGCCTTGGCAAAGACTTCCCCACACACACTGCAGTGTTGAAACCCAGTGGGCCCGGTTTTTCTTTTGGGTTTCTCAGACACAGTGCCAGTCCTAATCAAACTTACCCGTTTATGGCAATCCGCCAGGTAAGACCCTTTTATCGGTTCCCAACCGTGTCACGGGTCGTGGAAAAAACCGTAATAAATTCCGGTTTTTTTTTAGAACCGATAAGAACCAGTAACCACACTCTAAATCACAGATTAAGATATTTTAAACAACCTGATTGGTTCAAACCGAACCGATAAACCGTTTACAAGTTCCACACAGAAGAGAATTAATGTAAAACCAATCTAGTACTCACAAATACCACAGACAGAGTCTGAACCGACCGGTTGCGGTTTAAATTTGGTGGAAAACCGAGAAAAACAATACTTTAACCGAAAAAATGAACCAAGCAGAAGGAGAAATCTCTGGAGCGACTGTTCAGTGAGGCGGAGTAAAGAATCTGACGGTTTGAGTGTGAAGAACAACAGACAGAGTTTCAACTGAGCTCGAGCTCAGCGTTCCATGCCTGGCATGGAAAGTTAACTCTTTCACCTCCGGAGCAGTTCAAAGGTTGGGACTCACTGCATATGTCAGAATATAGCAAGACTTCATGTTGTTTGAAGAGGATATTTCCCCTCACGGAAATGGAGCCAAAGAAGCTTAGAGGGATGGAGGGCAGGAAAGTAATACTTACTGCAAGAGCCTCTCTCGAAGATTTACTGTTACGGTAAGTTCTTATGTAACTGTACTATCTTACTTCGAGAGGGCTCTCACAGTAGGTATTCACATATAGGACTGAGTCCCAAGCAGTCTGGAACAAGGAAAAGCACTCAGGAGGAGGAAAAGTATCCAAAAACATGGAACCTGCGGCTGAATGGGTCTTATGAAAGAAGACTATGAAGCACAGCCAACCTGAAGCCTGCTCTATGGCGAGAGGCAATGTCCAAACTGCAGCGTTTCATAAAGGTATGGACGGAAGTCCAGGTTGCGGCTGCACAAATGTCTGCCGCTGACACATTCTTGAAACAAGCCACAGAGGCAGCTAATCCTCTTGTGGAGTGGCCTCTGACCTGACCCGGCAGGGTTTTGTTGTACTTGTCATAACAGAAAGTGATACAATGAGCCAACCATTTTGATAGGCATTGCTTGGAAACAGTGTTGCCTTCTGTTTTGTAAGCAAAAGAGACAAAAAGCTGATCAGTGTCCCTGAGATCCTTAGTCCTAGTGGTGTAGTATCTCAGTATTCTGTGAACAGCCAAAGTATGCAAGAGGCATTCCCCTTGATTGGAGTGTTGCGTAAAGAAAGCGGGTAGCTCAATGGATTGATTCAGCATAGATTCAGCCACCACCTTAGGTAGAAACTTAGGGTTAGTGTGTAAAGCCACAAGTTCCTTGTGAAAAATCAGGTATGGGATTTTGCACATCAGGGTCTGGAGCTCAGAAATGCATTGAGCCGAAGTAATGGCCACTAGGAAGAGAGTCTTCCAAGAAAGGAACTTTAAATCTGCTATGGCTGCTGTCTCGAAGGGAGGCAAGGTAAGTTTTCTAGAATAAAATTCAAGTCCCATGACAGAGCAAGAATGTGGATGGGGGTTCTCAAATGGAGGACCCCTCTGAGGAAAGTCTTAGAGACTTCCAACTGAGCAAAAGTCCTGTCACCAAAGGGGATATGGTAGGCTGAAATCGCTGCCATGTGGACCTTCAAAGAGGAATGACTGAGACCCAGATCGAAGAGGTGACACATGTAATCCAGTACTTTAATGGCTGGGCATGAGAAAGGTTCGAAATCCTTAGAAATGGCCCAAATTGAAAAGCATTCCACTTCATGGCGTAGGTGGACCTGGTGGAAGGCTTTCTGGCCTCTACCAAGATGTCCACTACAAGCAAAGAAACTCTGACGCAGGCTTTTGCTACGTCTGCAGGAGACACGCAGATAAATGAAGGGATTTAAGACCTGGCTGAACAAGGGTCCCCTGATCCTGGGTCAATAAGTGTTGCAACAGAGGAAGAGGAAGTGGAGGTTCCTCTGAAAACTGTTGCAGAAGAGAGAGAACCAAACTTGCCTGGGCCAGAAGGGTGCGATGAGAATCATTCATGCTCCCTTCAATCTGAGTTTGTTCAGGTCCCTCGGAATTAAGGGAATTGGAGGGAAGGCATACATGAATCAGTCCTCAAGCGAAAGACAGAGCGTCGCCCAAACAATGCCCGCCTCCTGAACCAACCCAGCAGAAGGCGGAAGTTTGCATTTCAGGGAGATGTGAAGAGGTCTACCTGAGGCGTCCCCCATTGCTGAAAAATGTTGTTTACGACTTCTTGGTCCAGTTCCCATTCGTGGGCAATGACTGAGGACCGACTGAGTTGGTCCGCCAGCATGTTTTCCACTCCCGGAATGTGGACTGCCATCAGGTGAAGGAGATGCTGGATTGCCCAAAGTCAGACTCTCATTGCTTCCCAACACAGAGGGTAGGAACGTGTTCATCCCTGCTTGTTGAGATACCAGACTACACACACACTGTCTGTTTGAATGAGGAGATGACCGGGAAGGATAAGAGAGTGAAGGGCCTGAAGGGCGTAAAGAACTGCCCTCAGTTCGAGCACATTTATGTGCAGATTTTGTTCGGAATTTGATCAGTTGCCCTGAGTCCTGTGAGACCCAAGATGGGCTCCCCAGCCTTCCCCAGATGCATTTGTTGTCAACATCTGGGAAGGAGGTTCGATACTGAAGTGAACTCCCAGGCATAGGTTCTCCTGTACCATCCACCATTGTAAGTCCCTGATCATGGGGTCAGAGACTAGCACCTCTTGGTCTAGATCATTCAGGGTTTGGTCAGATTTAAAGTGAAGCATCCACTGAGAGATTCTAATACGGAGCCAAGCGAGTGGAACTGTCGGAATGGCAACCGCCATTAGCCTGAGAAGGTGAAGGACTGACCTGGCACCGACCCTCCAGCGACCGGACAGAAGATAAGCCTGAGTCTGGAGGGTGTACACCCTGTCTGGAGGCAAAAAGGCTTTGCCAATGGTCATGTCCAGAATCGTCCCTATAAACTGGAGGTGTTGGGAAGGGACCAAATGGGACTTCGACTGGTTGTTGGTGATACCCATGCTGGTGAAAACCTGCAGGGTAAGGAAAAGGGAGTACAGGAGTTCCTCCCTGGATGGGGCCACCAGGAGCCAATCATCCAGGTATGGGAATACTGTTTTGCCAACTCAAACCAAGCAGCTATTTGCCATTTACACTCACATACACACAATAACAGTACAATAAGTATAGCAAGCCAAAGCTTTATTATAGCAAAATATAATACAAACGGTTATACATTACCGATTCCAAAAGCTACATCCAAGCCTGTTCCAATGGCTGGGAAGCCCCCTTGTCAGCCTGGCTAGGAGTCTCACGAACCGGGAATTGGCCCCACAGCGATGCGTCCACCCTGCAGGAGAGGCTTCCAACCAGGCATTTGGAATACATCACCGATTCAATAAAGCAACATCCAAGCCCTCTTCCAATGGCTGGGAAGCCCCCTTCAGCCTGGCTAGGAGTCTCAGGAATCGGGAACAGCTCCTGCAGCAATGCGTCCACTCTGCAGGTGAGGCTTCTAACCAGACGACAGGATTCTCCCAGTATTTATATCTTTTATTATTCTTCTAGAAACATCCAGCAACATCTGCAAGCACCTAGATTGTCACGTCTGCACACTGGCCAGGTGCCCAGAATCGTACAACCCCAGTACAAACATCTGCTATCTAGATATTTCTCACATATTTGCTAAGAGGCAACATCCCAGACACTTGGCCGAGCACCCAGAACATTGCAAACCTAGCAAACACAATCCTACACATTTCTTTGATTAACATCCAACCTTTGATTATTGTATACAAAAACAAGTTACATTATATTCTTTGATTACTATACTATACAAAATGGGATAACAATAATCAATACAATATATACATATATACATATCAAATACCTGTACTCCCTGGGTACGCAGGTGGGCCACTACCACCGATAGACATTTCGTAAAAACTCGAGGAGCCGAGGAAAAACCAAACGGGAGGGCCTTGAACTGGTAGTGGTCCATCTGAAAGCAAAAACGGAGGAATCAGTGGCGGGAAGGGCAGATGGGGATATGCAGGTAGGCATCCTGCATGTCCAAAGCGCACAGCCACTGTCCCTGCCGAAGGAGAGGCAGAAGGCTCTGTAAAGAGAGCATTCCGAATCGTTTGTACTCCATGAACATGTTCAGGGAGTTGAGGTCTAGAATAGACCTCACATTTCCCGTCTTCTTTGGGACCAGGAAGAAATGCGAATAGTAGCCTGTTCCCCAAAGATGGTCAGGGACTGGTTCTATCACTGCCTTTGACAGAAGGGAGGTTATTTTGTCTAGTACCAGAAGAAGATGTTGCAGGGAGTAAGACGACCATGGAGGTGGTCTTCGGGGTGGTTTCTGAAGAAACTCGATTGAGTGTCCTGCTGAAATCAACTGGAGCACCTAAACATCTGACATTATCCTCTCCCAGCCCAGCAGATGGAAGGAGAATCTCCCCCCTACCAGTTTCTCTGGGGCCTCCAGAGGCAGTGGGAGAGGCGGGGAGTCAGGAGGTGTGGGGCAGTACAGCAGCCGAGGCTCCCGCTGCCTTTTTGCTAGGGGGAAGCTTGGTTGCTGGAGAAGCCCGACGCTTGTTGGACCGCTTGCTCTGTGGTTTTGGTTTTGGACAGTTGTGTCTACGAAAGGGATACCACTGCCCTTGAGGGGGCCTGTACATGGAATTAATAGACTTGAGTGCAGTGTCCTTCTCTTGCAGGTCGGTAATGATGTCCTTGACATCACCCCCGAACAGCACTGAACCCCTGAAGGTAGCATCCTGAATAGCAGATTGCACTTCAGGGACCAAACCTGACACACGGAGCCAAGCATGACACCGTAAGCCTATGGCGAAAGCTGAGCTCCTTCCAGCACATTCCACTGCATTGTAAGTGGCACGGAGCATGTGCCTACTGGCCGAATGAGCAGAGCAGACAAGGTCTGCCACTTCCTGTTTAGTCTGAGACTCAGGAAGGGAGTCCAATTTTGATTCCACCTGACTGAGGATGGTCTTCTGAAAGTCCCCCATATGTGTCACGTAGTTCAGGGCCCTAATACCCAGGGTAGAAGAGGAATAAATCTTCTTCCTGTATTGGTCCAGAAGCCATGACTCCTTGTCAGGTGGTGATCAGCTGCAGTGTTTCGGATTACCGGAATGGCCGTGAGTGGTGCTAATGATGACCGGATCCACCTTGGGGTGTAGATTCAAAAAATCTATACCCGCGGGAGCCTGATATAGCTGATCTGCTTTCCTCGGAAGGGGGGCTAACGCAGAAGGTTGTTTCCAAATAGTGGAAACAAGGTCCACGTGAGGCTCTATCCAGGGTGGAATCAGTGTGAGAGCAGTCTCGGGCAGATACAAGTGAGCAGCGAGTTTTTTACGCTGTGGGTCTGGCACCAGTGCTTGCCACTGATGAACTTCCTGGATTTTCCTCAGTAACTCCAGAAAAGAGGGATCCTCTAGAGGAGACTTCGGAGGGGTCCTTAGCCTGGGGCGGTCTGGAGTACAGGGCTCGTCATCAGGATCAGACCATCCATCTGAGTCCGAATCAGACGTGTCCGATGTAGAAGAGGAAGACTCCTCCCTGTGCGGGGGATGAACGGCCCCTTTGGGGAGTTCCCTGGGGCATGTGTCCTCCCCACACCAGGCACCAGAGGGCTCTCCTCTGGTGTAGGGTAAGGGGTAGGGAGTCTCCCGGCTGTGACGTAGGGGATCCTACAATGGGTCCGGTGTCAGCAGACAACTCTCTACCTCTCTGGTGAGTTGAGCCTTGGCCTCAGCCCACAATGAGGCCAGAGTCTCCTTCAAGTCCACTGGTGGGTGGGGCGTGGGCAGTGGAGGAGGAGGGGGATATGGATATGGATACGGAGGATATCCATAATAAGAGTGTCCATAACCTGAAAGTGGGAAATCCGGCATCGGGTATTGAGGCGCAGGGTACTGCGGCGCCAGATATTGCAGCATCGGGTAGTGAGTCACCAGATACTGCAGAGCCAGGTATGGAGGCAGCGGGTATTGAGGTGCCGGATACCCAGGAGCCAGGGGCTCTGGGGGGACAGAGGGACCGGACAGAGGCCCAGCTGGCAGGCCAGACACAGGGAAGGCTGGCCTCACGGGCATCGGGCCTGGCGTAGAAACAGTGTATGGGGACGTCGGCCAGTGTCAGGTAGGCTGGCATCAGGGCTGGCATCTGAGGGTCTGGCATCAGGGTGTCTGGTCCCGAAGGAGGGGTCCCAGATGGCAGCGTGTCGAGGCCCTCTGCGACGACCGGAGAGGGAGGATTAGAGTCCTCGGGGGTCAGCAGAGGAGACACAGGGACCTCAGAGGGCAACACAACTTACTGTGGAGAACCTGGAGTGCAGATCTATCGAGGGGGTCTGGCGCAGGCTCCTTAGCAGGGCGGGCGTCGGTAAGACCGATGTCCGGCTTATCAGCCGGATCCGGGTGGGTGTCAGAGAAGCCGATGTCCAACTTATTAGATCCCTTGCCAGAGGAAGGTCGCGCTGGAGAAGTGGCCTTGTCGGGCGAGAGTTTGGCTGGGCACCCTCCCGAAAGAGCAAGCAGCTTAGCAGCCATGTCCGGGCAGATGTCGGTGGAACTGACGTCCGGCTTAGCGGACCTGCTCAAACCCTAGAACCACATGGTGGAAGCGGCCCTCCCGAGAGCAGAGGCCTCCTTTTCCCCAGAGGCTCCTGAAGGGCCCAAGCGCGAGCCAGACGGGAGGGGCAACACCTTCTTGGTGACCACCAAGACGGTCGTTGTGGAGCAATCCCCCATAGGGGACTTTACCTTCAATGCTGCGACTCCAGCCGGAGCTGCAGTAGCCATGGAAGCTGATTCCTGCTCCCGATGCTTCTCCTTGTCCCGTTTCTTCTTGTGACCTTCAGGGGAAGTGGACGCCTGCCTTAACTTCTTCAGCTCCTTCTCCATGGATGCCACCTTTTTCTTTAGAGTATGGGCTTCCAGGAACTGCTGCCTTCTTTTCCAGGTAGCGGAGCTGAATTGTTGGCAGTGTTGGCACTTCTCCACGGGGTGGTCTGGGCCCAGACTGAAGAGGCACAAGGAAAGGCCGTCCTTGTGAGGCAGTTTAGAGCCGCAGGAGTCACACATATGCTTATGTGATTCGGATGGCGTCAGGAATGACATACACGGCGAATCGAACAATTAGTCGAAAAGGGAGAAAAAATAAGGTCGAAAAGTTTGAAAACTAGATAGAAGAATGACTGACGAGCGTTGAACTCTACCACCTGGAACTCTGACAAGCTGACAGTGGGAAAGAACTACAAGGTGGGCGTGGGGGACAGGCCCCTTTATACGGACATCGCTTGATGCCGGTCACCCGATGTGGGGGCAGTCCCCGCCACAGACTGCTAGCAAGGCATTTTTCCGTGGGGTCCTGACACCCGGCGGGTCAGTCCTATATGTGAATACCTACTGCAAGAGCCCTCTTGAAGTAAGATCAATATTTACTCATCTCAAAGTGTAAACTTAGTGTAAGTAATCCCAGTAATCCCAGATTTTTTTGATTGGACAGATTAAAATCATTCTTATGTGCTCTGTTCTGTGTAGAAACTTCCTTAGTTGCCAATAAAACTACTAACATTCAGAGTTTCATAGGGCCATGTGACTCGCCAATTATTAGTCATGATAGCTGAACTTTCTGACCCCATATAGGCATTAGGGTTGTCAGAACCCTCTGAAGTTCTGGGTTCTAGTTCTAGTCTAGAACTTTTGAAAAAAGTTCTAGGGTTCTAATCTTTTTTAGAACTTTTTAGAACTCGAACCCTATTTTTCTATTGTGCTGCCAGTAACGAAGATAGTAATAAAATACATGTAAAGGAAAAACTGTTCAATATAAGGGGGGAGAGAAATTATCTTGTGTTAGGAATACAACTAGGTTTATCTATGGTTTCTTCTGTTTGCTAAAGCCAGCAACTTAATACGTAACAGGTCCACCCACCCACCCATATGTTAAAAGTTTTCCTGCTGCAGCTGCATCATTGTTCCTTAGTGAAAGAAAGAGGCACATTAGCCATTTATGTACTCAGTTATATATACTCATCGTCATGAATTAGGAGAAAAAATAACTGATATTACCTAATTTCAGCTATTTGCTGCTTTCTGTTTTAAATGAGTGAATCAAAAGTTGCTATGTTTAAAAGAAAGCTTTTATAACAAAGTCAAGCCAAGTACTACAGTAGCAGCATGTGGAACTGTTGCAAAACATATTATGTCATAACATAGTCAGTCAAGACATTTGAATAAAAAAAATATGCCAGTCATTGTTGCTGGCAAAATGCATACAATTTTCTAAGGTAATGCATACATATACCAACATTTTTGTTGGCAAATTGAAGTAATACATACAAAAAATTCTAAGATGATGCATTTTTGCAGCTGATACTTCAATAAAATCTGTATTTCAGTCACATAAATAAAAAAAGTGGTTTCCTCACCACATACTAAGGAACATTTAATGTAGCTGCAGCAGTTGGCATGTGATGTTTAAGGGACAGCGTCTGTCAACCCCATTATGTATCAAATTATCACTACTTGTAAAGCAAAAACACTTTATGATACGTCACATTCTGTGAAAACTGCTGATGCAGATTTTCTTTTATTTCTGATTCCTTTATTCTTATTTTAAAGGGGACAGGACAATTGTGCTAGGTGGCAGCAGTTTGCAATGTATTTAATAAGAATATATATTATGTGTACAGTAGGTTCGGTCTGTCATCATTTTTTTCCTCACCATCCCCAGCTGATCACGAATCTGTAAATGAAAGAACTAAAACAACACCCATCTTTCACCCCATCACCCATTCCACTTTTCTTCCACCACCCTCATCTGTGCAGTAGCACCATGCCACCTACACCCATGTAAAACCAACCCACAACCCTCACCCATGTACTAGCATCCACTTTTCGTTTATGGCTAACATTTCTGTAATTGAAAAAATAATAAACAGCTACCAATTAGAACTTATTGTTTTGTCCTCTTTAAAATTGAAAAATAGACAGTCTCCTGTCCCAACCCATACTGATGCACCACAAAGTCACAGAAGGTAAATCCAAAAATATATGTTTGCACTTTAACTATAAATAATATGATACAGAAAGGATTGACGTGACAGTGTCCTTTTTATGCCAAATTTGGGCCTGTTCCCACTGATGTTAAAATTGCCCTGTATATAAAACTTGTTGACTTTAGTTTAGACCCTAGCTACAAAGCAGTTTGCCATGAAATGGTGAAAGTTTTGGGGGGTATATAGTCCAAGGTAGTAGATCGAGAAAGGAGAGAGACGACAACCAAAGTCATCACAGTCTGTAAAAGTTTTGTTTTTGGTGCAGAGAGACTCTGTCCCACACAGTATTTACCAGCCACCACCATCTGAGTTGTCATCACCATCAACATCCACAACATCAATCACTTCAGGATCAGTTTGTATACTCTTGTAGGGATACGTAAATCTTGACTTATTAACTTTAATAAAAGTTAACGTGTGTACATTTTCTGGCAGCAACCTATTTCTGGTGTCTGTCACAATATTGCCAGCTGTACTAAACATGCGTTCTGAAGAGACACTTGTTGCAGGACAACCAAGATATTTACAGGCTTCATGATACAGCTCTGTCCAAATTGACTTTTTTGATCTCCAGTATTCAAAAGGGCATGTATCAATAGGAATAGGCAGTTCTTGCAGGTAACTGTCTACCATGATGGACAGAGACCGCTCAGAAGAGGAATCAGCAGAAGCTGGTATGGCAGCAATTTGGGAAAGATTTTGCCACAGATTTAGCTTGCTACTAAGGGTTGAAGAAGTGGCAGTTGTGGAACAACTACTGTTAATGTTTGGTGACTTTTCCAATTCTGTATCCCTTTGTGAAGATGAACCTGCATGTTGTGGTGATGACAACCTGAGGGTACTGTGCGTGTCTGTGTTTGACTCCTGTGAGTGCTGCAGCTCATCTAGCAACATACATTTGTACTGCTCTATATCATCTGTTTTGGAAGATGTATAGCCTTGAACCTGGGACCTAAGAGAGTTGCAAGGATGTAGTGTTTGATTTCGTCATTACAACTAATTTGTCATTGGTTTTGAAGCGCTCGCTCATTCTCTTTTGAGATTCCCATGATACAGGCGACATGTTGTCTGCGCTTCAGATCTGTCTTTTCTATTTGTAGATTTAGAAAACTAAGATGATGTGAAATGAGCATTATGAGTGGGATAACCTGACTCACAGATGCACCTTCAGAAGACATGTCCCTTGTAGCTGTCTCAAAAGGAGCTAGGATACAGCACACTGTCTCCATTAATTTCCACTGCAGCACAGACAGCATAATGCCATCTCCAATAATGTAACTGGAGCAGTACTCATGTACAGCTTGCTTTTTGCTCCAAGAGCGCTGCAGCATATAAAGCGCTGAGTTCCAACGAGTGGAAACATTTTGAATCAGCTTTTGCTGGGGCAGCTTGTGTTTTTTTTGCAGTTCGGACAATGTCCATATAGCCTTGGTTGAATGTGAAAAGTGAGTCACAATTTTTTTGCAAACAGCAATCATACCATCCACTTGTGTTTCGTTGCTGAGAAATCCCGTGACAAATAAGTGTAAGCAATGTGCAAAGCAAGAAGCATGCAGAAATCCTCCATCCTGTACTGCTTTTAAGATGTTGGCTCCATTGTCACTTACTATGAAGCCACATTTTAGACCGTGAGAATAAACCCATTCACAAAGGAGGTCATTTAGTTCCTGCAAGATGTTTGCAGCAGTATGACTTTGCCCAAACTTCTTTATATGCAGCAGCGCCATCTTTTGGGGTGTCTGTTTTTGAAGAAGCACAAGAAAACGTGACCCAATGAGCAGTAAGGGACATGTAATCTATGTTTTGAGTGCTGGTCCACATATCTGTTTTAACATGAATAACCCCACCCTCCACAGTTTTAAGTGCAAGCATCACTGTCGCTTTTAAAGCCTGATCAATGTTTGGTATTTCAATATAGGAAAAATACCTTCGATGAGGAACATTGTAACAAGGCTCTGCTAATGTCATGAGCTCCCTAAAATCCTTGTGATCTACCAAAGAGTATGGGAGAAGGGCTCCGGCTAACAGTTCACCAATTCGGTGATTAAGATGAAGGGTCTTTGGATGATTTCTAGTAAAGGTATTCTTCCTTTCAAATGCCTGAGACAGTGTTAGCTGTTTGCAACATGTCCCTGCTGGTTTATTATACACTGTGCTTCGATGGGCAGATGGATGCAGAGATGGTGGACTAGGACTTATACATTCAGTGCCATCACTGGATGTGCAACTGGTACCAATGGTGCTGGCATTGGTGGTAACAGTGATCCTAGGGCTGGCAGTGGTTCTGCCCGCATCAAGTTCAGACAAATCAGTATCCATTTCAGATTCCTGACCCTTCTCACGTGCGGTCTGGAAGATGGAGGACATGGGTTTTGGATTATCAAGCAAAACCGAATGCTTTTTCAGATGGCGTTTAAGAGCTGTAGTGCCAAGGCATGACACAACTTTACCACGGCTTGCACTCTGTTTACACAGGGAACAAATTGCTCTGCATGGATCAGTTTTACTGACAAGAGAAATAATTCCACACCTCAGATGTGACAGATTTTGTTCGAGTGCTAGGAAGATAGCTAAAGACTGTTTGTGTCTTTTCACCTGTCCTAACAGAACCTGGGACATGCTCCTTGGTGATAGAAGAGTGGGCAGAAAACTCTGATGGATTTTCATTGCTGGCCAACACAGAAGTGGTGGATTCAATGGATATGTCCTTTTCATTACCAACAGTGCTGGATGTATTTGCAAGTGCACTACCTGATTCATTGTCAGCAGACTTGCTCATTTCACTTTGTTGAGGAAGTAATGATTTATCGCGAGACACAACAGTGTCGGACTGAGACAAAGAGCTACTATCTGAGTCAGAGAGGGACTCACTGTCACTTGCATTATCGCTGCTAGTCACAGGGATCTTAACAGCATGAATGGCATACCTTATGGTGCCTCTCCTTGTGACCCCAGCAGCTGTACAGGTTTTCTTAAAAGATCCCCCTTTACCACACTTCACTGTTGCTCTTTTGCTGCTTGTTGAATTTTTATCACGTGAAACATTTTGGCTATTTCTGCTAGCACCAGGATTACCACTACCACCAACACCTGCTCCAACACCAGCACTAGATGCTTCATCTATGTTGGTGTCAGCCATAACAGACAGTAAGTACCAGTACTACCAGTATACTCGGTGAACACACCCACACCCAAACAATTCCTGTGTAACAAAGCAATGTGATCTGTGATGCTGGCTACAACTCCATAATTTTATTTTGGTTGTGTGACACTGTGATACCGTGGACTGAAAGTAATTGAAGAATATGACAGTTTGCAACTAAAGGATCCCAGGTTCAAGGCTTACAGAATGATTGGGCTGCTGGGCATAGGCATACACATAGCAATCAAGGGGTGCACAGCAGCAGGGTGATGGGCTGACCACAGGAGACGGAGTCACATACGCAACCCAGGGAATGAGAATTATATTTCTACATTTTTGTCATGTAAGGTTAATGCCACCACACAACTGGCCACTGGGCTTCTCTCTGTAACACACACTGGGTAGGGTACAGTGCAGTCAAGGGGCACACAGCAGCAGGGTGATGGGCTGACCACAGGAGGGAGTCACATACGCAACCCAGGGAATGAGAATTATATTTCTACGTTTCTGTCATGTAAGGTTAATGCCACCACACAACTGGCCACTGGGCTTCTCTCTGTAACACACACTCTGGGTAGGGTACAGTGCAGTCAAGGGGCACACAGCAGCAGGGTGATGGGCTGACCACAGGAGACGGAGTCACATATGCAACCCAGGGAATGAGAATTACATTTCTACGTTTCTGTCATGTAAGGTTAATGCCACCACACAACTAGCCACTGGGCTTCTCTCTGTAACACACACACTCTGGGTAGGGTACAGTGCAGTCAAGGGGTACACAGCACCAGGGTGTGGGCTGACCACAGGAGACGGAGTCACATACACAACCCAGGGAATCAGAATTATATTTCTATGCTTCGGTCATGTAAGGTTAATGCCACCACACAACTGGCCACTGGGCTTCTCTCTGTAACACACACTGGGTAGGGTACAGTGCAGTCAAGGGGCACACAGCAGCAGGGTGATGGGCTGACCACAGGAGACAGTCACATACATAACCCAGGAATGAGAATTATATTTCTACGTTTCTGTCATATAAGGTTAATGCCACCACACAACTGGCCACTGGGCTTCTCTCTGTAACACACACTCTGGGTAGGGTACAGTGCAGTCAAGGGGCACACAGCAGCAGGGTGATGGGCTGACCACAGGAGACGGAGTCACATACGCAACCCAGGGAATGAGAATTATATTTCTATGTTTCTGTCATGTAAGGTTAATGCCACCACACAACTGGCCACTGGGCTTCTCTCTGTAACACACAATGGGTAGGGTACAGTGCAGTCAGAGGGCACATAGCAGCAGGGTGATGGGCTGACCACACAAGATGGAGTCACATACATAACCAACTCAGGGAATGAGAATTATATTTCTACGTTTCTGTCATGTAAGGTTAATGCCACCACACAACTAGCTACTGGGCTTCTCTCTGTAACACACACACTGGGTAGGGTACAGTGCAGTCAAGGGGCACACAGCACCAGGGTGATGGGCTGACCACAGGAGATGGAGTCACATTCACAACCCAGGGAATGAGAATTATATTTCTACGCTTCTGTCATGTGAGGTTAATGCCACCACACAGCTGGCCACTGGGCTTCTCTCTGTAACACACACTGGGTAGGGTACAGTGCAGTCAAGGGGCACACACTGGGCTTCTCTCTGTGACACACACACTACACTGGGAAGAGTACAGATTTATTTGCCTTTTTGCCCCCTTGTATGCTTGTTGCTGGCAGCTGCCGTAGTAGCAGTGTGCACCACTGACTGAGCAGTGCTGCAGTTTCAAATAATCACATTTCACAAAGGTTCTTCACTTCTTCTTATTTTTTTTATTCTCTCTCCGAGTCCTCCTGAGTCCTCCTCCTGATATTGATTGATCTTGGTCTCGATCCCTCCCTATTCCCCAGTCCCTTCCCAATTCTTGATTAATCCCTCCACCTGTCCTGAACCTCCTCCTAGTCCCACTCCCACCCAATTTTGAGCCTTTTTTCAGCCTTTCTCTCGTTCTCGGTCTCACAGGAAAATGGATGATGGAATTTTAGTGGCCAGTATTGGACAAGAGTAGCGGTACGCTAACCGCTAATGCTAGTAGTACAGTTTAGCTAGGCTGCTGCTGCCTCCGCTCTGATCCTCAGCAAATGGCGCTCCTCCTCACAGCACATCTGCCTAAATACCCCCACAGATCCGCATGACACGCGGCTGCCAAACCTCCACCTGACCCATACGACGTACGCAACTTACGCAAGCAAACAGACAACGCCTCGCGTCTCGCGGTGATTCGAACCCTTTTGGAAACCTTTTAGTGTTCGAGTTCTAAGTTAGAACTCGAACACCAGGGTTCGAGGAGGGTTCGAATCTTTGAAGAACTAGTTCTGATAACCCTAATAGGCATCAAGTCATTCTTGAAGGATTCCATTGTGTTACTTATCACTATGTCATTAGGCAGTTGACTCCATACTTTCACCACTATCTGAGAAAACTGGTTACCCTTATAGAAGTTTTATATAGAGATCATTTAAGTTGAAGTCTATGACTTCTGGTATCTCTATCATTCTAACATTATGTCTAGCATTTGGCAAGGTTGTGCTAAAATGGATATTGTCTGACTTACCTTCTTCAAAAGTTGATTTACTTCATTCATTGCCACATCTACTTCCTGGAAAAAGGTCTCTAAAGTCAAGGATGACCAGCTTAAAATTGTAAGTCCTTGTCTCAGAACAGATTCAACCTATGAGAATTACAAAAATACAGCTATTAAAAAGATGATTACAGATTTTCACAGTTCTTAAATTCACATTTTTGTGCTGTTCAGTTCCCGTCATACTACCAAAGCCTAAAGTAGTAGATGCAAATAAAAATGCCAGGGGTCCTATACAGAGTTGCAAATTCGTGGCTTCTGGAAAAAACAAAATGGGGAGGATGGGCATTTGGTTCAGGGGCTGGTGCGCTAAGAGAAACTGCCAGACTAAAAATACAAAGGAATCAAGCAGAATAAAAAGTGCACTTGAAGAAAACACAATGTCCGCACCATTGTTTCCATGCTGAAGCTGAAGTTTACTGCTACACATTTCGCACCGTTGACAGGCATACAGACACTTGTGGTGTAAGCTGGCAGGAAACCCTCATAAGTCCTTCCCTCCTTGGAGACGCTTATCATTCCCCTTCAAGCTACTCATCATGTTAGTGCTCCTAACTGCGGGGGAGACTGAATCCAACCCTGGGCCCTCCTATCCTCCCCCCCACTTGACCTCCTAAAAGGTGTTAACATAGTCCACTTCAACATCAGGAGTCTCCTCCCTAAGATTGATCTACTCCAACTTCCTATGGTTAGTTTGAAACCAGGTGTACTGATCATCACTGAATCTTGGCTCTCCTCTAAAATCCCAGACACTCCCATCTCCATACCTGGTTACTCCCTTACTCGGCAGGATCCATCAACCAGAGGAGGGGGAGTGGCCATTTACATCTCTTCTACCATCCAATATTCCATCAGCCTCTCCACCTCCTCCCCATCTGCATATGAAAGTACAGTTACATAAGAACTTACCGTAACAGTAGATCTTCGAGAGAGGCTCTTGCAGTAGGTATTCACATATAGGACTAAGCCGCCCAGTGTCAGGACCCCGTGGAAAAATGTCTAGCTAGCAGTCTCTGGCAGGGGAACGCCCCCACGTCAGGTGACCGGAGTCATGCGACGACAATATAAAGGGGCGGTTCCCCACGTCTGCCTTCCAGTTCTTTACCGTCAAAGGTCAAATGAGGCAAGACGAGAGAGAAGAGGATATTTCCTCCCCATGGAAATGAAGCAAATAAAAATGAAAATTACGTACCTACCGTAATTCTTGATCTTCTTGGACGAGTCTCCACCACTCATCCACACTATTGGGATCTGCGCTGGAGGCACTAGGACCCATCGGGAGAAAACTTTTGCTGGAGGTCGGCGCCAGAAGATGGCGCCACGAGAAGCAACACCATGAGCTAGCTCAAATGCTGATATGACTCTCTGACGTCCGACCCTCCAACCGCCTCAGTACCTTTTTTACCAAGGAGGTGCAGCGTAACTAACCTAGAAGGGTAGCCTAACCTAAAAACCGGACATAAGATAGTCCGGGCGACCTGTGTAAGAAGGGTCAATAAAGAAGTCTTCACAGCCTAAAGATTTGAGGGAGTGAAGACCAACAAGAAAGGTGAGCTCAGGGGATGGAGGGTGGGCGTGTGAATGAGTGGTGGAGACTCGTCCAAGAAGATCAAGAATTATGGTAGGTACGTAATTTTCATATCTTCCTGGACATAAGTCTCCACCACTCATTCACACTATTGGGAGAGTACCGAGCTAATAATCCCCCGAGAGGGCGGCAGGAGAGACCAAGAGCTCATGTTTCTAGGACAGAAGTCCATTGAGGATGGCTCTGCCAAAGGAAGAATGACATCTGGCATGGACATCTAGTGCATAATGTTTAACGAAAGTATGCACTGAGCTCCAGGTGGCCGCACTGCAGATGTCTGCAATGGGCACATTTCGGATTTCCGCTAGGGATGCTGCGACCGCTCTGGTAGAGTGAGCGTAAACTCTACCCTCCAACTTAACCTGCGCCATGGAATAGCAGTGACGAAGGCACGCCACTAGCCATGATAAGATACATCTGATAGCGACAGGCTGACCCAGCCGGGTCTCACTTAAGGAAACGAACAGTTGCTGAGCTTTGCGAAAAGTCCTTGGTTCTATCTAGATAGAAACGCAAGGCCCTCTTAACATCCAAAGAAGGAAGAGAACGTTCCCCTTCATTTTGGAAGTCCGAAAAATAAAAGGGAAGGACCAAAGGTTGGTTTAGATGAAATTCTGACACAACCTTAGGAAGAAATTTAGGATGAGTATGGAGAACTACTTTGTCCTTATGGAACACAGTATACGGAGGGTCTGTGACCAGGGCATGTATCTCAGAGACCCTGTGGGCTGAGGTAATGGCCACTAGGAAGGCAGTCTTTCAAGTGAGAAATTTTAGCTCACAGGTAGCCAGAGGTTCGAAAGGTTTCCGAGTGAGCATGTCTAGCACAAGATTAATGTCCCAGGCTGCGACTGGACGTCTTGTAGGAGGTCTGGTATGCAGAATCCCCTTAAGAAACCTCTTAACCATAGGTAACTGAGCTAGAGATAAGGAAATAATGGGCTCATGATACGCTGAAATGGCACTAAGATGAACTTTGACCGTAGAGTACTGCAGACCCGAATTTGAGAGGTCCAAAGGGTACTCCAAAACCTTATCTGGTGGACAGGAAAAATTCAAAGAGGACTTTGCACACCAGAGCGAAAAATGCTTCCACTTGGCTGTGTAAGTTTTCTGAGTGGCTGGCTTCCGTGCAGCCAGAAGAATATCTGAAACTCTTCAAGAGACATTGAACCGGTTTACTTCAACCTCTTCAGGAGCCAAGCGTGAAGGTGAAGTGATCTCAGATTGGGATGGACCACCGGTCCCTGAGTCAAATGGTTCATCTGCAGGGGAAGTGGTCTCGGAGGAACTGCCAACATATTGTTGAGCAGTGGAAACCACAGCTGCCGAGGCCAAAAGGGAGCAATGAGAATCATTTTGTCCCCCTGGGATTCGAACTTGAGGAGTACCCTCTGAATTAGAGGAAGAGGCGGAAAGGCGCAAAGAAAGCGTTTTGTCCACTGCAGCCTGAACGCATCCTGACAGAAAATGCCAGGCCCTGGATTTCTGGAGCAGAAGAGAGGCAGTTTTGCGTTGGGTGGGGATGCAAAAAGGTCCAGATCTGGAGTTCCCCACTCTTCGAATAGTGACTGAACTATGATTGAGTCGAGAGACCACTCGTGAGGGTCTGTCTCTGTTCTGCTGAGACGGTCTGCCAGATCGTTCTGCACCTGGCAGGTAGACCGCTTGAATTAGAGCCTCGTGCTCCAAGCACCATTCCCATACCCTCATTGCTTCTCTGCATAAGGGGTAAGAGTGAGCACCGCCCTGCTTGTTGATGTAATACATCACTGCTTTGTTGTCCGTTTGAAGGAGAATGTTCTTGTGACACAGAATGTCCTTCAAAGCTCAGACCGCATAAAGTATGGCTCTCATTTCTAGGATGTTTATGTGGAGCTGGGACTCGACTTGAGTCCACACTTTGAGTGTGGAGAGCCTGACAGTGAGCTCCCACCCCATTAGAGATGTGTCCGTGGTAATGGAGATCTGATGGTCCAGAGGAGCAAAGGGATACCCCTCCAGGAGATTGCTCTCTTGAGACCACCAGGTGAGTGACCTCTTAAAGGTTCTGTCACCTTGATGAGATAGGACTGCGGGTGAGTGGTTGGGGACCACTGAGTACTGAGCATCCACTGGGTGGTTCTCATGTGCAGACATGCTAGGGTACAGTGAACACTGAGGATGCCATGAGGCCTAGCATCCGTTGCATCGAGAGCTGTGACTGAGCTGTTTTCCCGATGTGATAGGCCATCTGAAGGATATCGCTCCTCCTGTCTTCTGGAAGAAAAGCCTTCACACAGGAGGTGTCCAGAAGAGTCCCTATAAAAAGGAGCCTCTGGGAGGGCTGCAGTTGCGATTTCTTGAGGTTGAGCAGAACTCCCATGGATGTAAGGAAGCGCGAGGCCGTCTCCACGGCGTCCAGAGTCCCTTGCCTGGAAGGGCTTGCTAGAAGCCAATCATCCAGATAAGGAAACACCTGAATTCTGACCTTTCTGAGGTGCGCTGCAAGAACTGCACAACATTTTGTAAAAACTCGAGGCGCCGAGGATAGCCCAAAGGGCAGGACTCTGAACTGATAGTGCTGTCCCAGAGCCACAAACCTCGGGAATTTGTGATGCCTCGTGTGAACAGGAATGTGCTGGTAAGCGTCCTGCATATCTAGGGAGGCTAACCAGTCATGTTGGTGGAGCAGAGGTAACAGGGTTCCCAGAGAAATCATTCTGAATTTCTCCCTGAGGAAAAATTTGTTTAGCTTTCTGAGATCTAGAATGGGGCACATTCCGCCGGACTTCTTTGGAACAAGAAAGTAATGGGAGTAGAACCCCGTGTTTCGTTGGTGCCATGGCACCACTTCTACTGCCCTGTTGTTCAGAAGGCCCTGAATCTCGGTGGCGAGAAAGTCTGACTGAAGGGTTGACAGCCTGGGCTGCCGTTTGGGGGGGGAGGCGATCCAGAGGGGTCTCTACAAGATTGAGTGAATACCCCTCGCAAATTATCTGAAGGACCCATTTGTCTGAGGTTATGGACTTCCACTGATTGTAGAAGTGCATCAGACGACCTCCCACCGGAGAGGAAAAGTCCACCTCGGGCAGCTGAGATGGAACTTGGGCCGGCAATTCATAAGGTAGCGCTGGGCGCTTTGGGCCCTTGCGCTTTCTGTTGTGCCTTCTTTTGAGGTTGGGCAGGTTGGTTCTTATGGAAACCTCCTCTGCCTCTGCCTCGAAAGGACTGGCGATTATGAAACTGCCGTTTACTGGCATGCCCTCGAGAGGGGGCAGGAGGGGGCCGAGCCAACTTAATGGCTGACCTAGTCTTTTGTGTAGCTTCTAGAGCTTGCTCTACCTGAGGACCAAAAAGATATGCACCGTCAAAGGGCAATGCCATCACCTGCTGCTGCGCGTCATTCGTAAAGCCCGAAGTGCGCAGCCAGGAATGACGCCGGGTGCAAATACCAGCAGCCGCTGAATAGGAAGTAGTGTCAAAAGCATCCATGGCTGCTTTAACCTGCTGGTTATTAGATTCAATACCTCTGGTAATGGTTTGAAGAAGCTCTGGCTTTGAATCCGACTCCGGTAGAACTTCAACCATCTGTTTAATAGAATGCCACAGGATATACTCATACTGAGAAAATAGCCTTGGTAACTGGCGATCACATATGTAGGGTGAAGCTAGCAAACTCTCTTACCTAAGGTGTCTATCCTACGAGATTCCTTGTTAATAGGTCGAGCCATAGTAGCTTGAGGAAGAACGACCTTATCATTCTCTGCCAGGACTACAATAGGATCCGCAAAGGCTTGAGATGCCAAAATGGGACGATCCTTGGGGGCTGAATATTTCCTATCAATGGATTTAGCCACCGAAGGGGTAAGAGCAGGATTATTCCATACCATTTGAGACAGCATCTCGAAGGAAGGCTGAATCGGAGGAGTCAAATCCATAGGGATCTCCAAGGCATGAAGATATTGGAGTCTCAACAATTTCCCAGGATCGATGTCTGTAGTCTAGAGAGAAAGTGTGGAACTCATATTTTTCAACAGAGACTTAAAGGATAGGTCCTCAACCACAGGCTCTGTAGCAGTAATAGATCCTGCTTCGTCCACTTCATCACCCAACCGAAGGTCTGGGTCAGGCTCAACGTCATCTCCTGACAGTCCAGGAGGGACTGTATGGACAGGAAAGAAATGAATTCAGAAGAGGAGGAGAAGGAAACAAGTGAAAGAGGAGTCCCGAGCCGCCCGGGCGCAGGGGCGCGTGGCACCGAGAACGATGCCACGAGGCCACGCGGCACTGGAAAGGCGCCAAGAAGCCACAGTGCCATCGAGCGGCTCGAAGCGCCCAGCACAGCACCGACGCCGAAGTTGGCGCCGAGAGGCCATATGACACCGAGGGCGCCGAAAACACTCCCAGACTCCGAAAAACAGGTTTTGAAGGAAGAAGAGCAGGAGATAAGGGCATCGGTGTGGCCCCCTGCGCCGCAGCCATGTGAGGGGGGGAACACCTAAGCGCAGAGTCGACGGCACCGAAGAAGGTGCCGTGTGACCAGGAAGGTCCAACCGCCCTACCCGGTTGCCCAGAGAGCCCGAAGGCCCACGAGCGACCGAGCCAGGTAGCTGAACCAACCTCCAAGCCCAATGCTCCATAAGAGCGGCCCACTGATGAAACTGCTCATCTGAAGACCTACCTGCGGGCAGGGTAGGGCTCCGATGTCGAAGCTGTCGGCTACCAGAAGCAGAGGTTAGTGACTCCGAAGGAGGAGACCGGCAACTAGCCCCGATAACCGAGTGTCTACGTGCAGACATATCAGAGGGCGACCTCGAGTGATGCCTTCTCTTTTTAGACCTGTGGGCCGAAGAAGAGCTCGAGGCCGAACGGTGCCGAGAGTGCGACCATTTATTTTTATGCTTCCGGGGGGACTGCCCATCCCCCCGGGCATTGGACTGACCGTTGTCAGACCCTCCCTCCGAAGAAGGCGGCGGACCGGACCCAGCCCGACTGACTGAACAGCTTTCATACGAAGTCTCCCTACCGCCACCTGACCTGTTTCATGGTCGCACTCCAAGGTAGGCTGAGACTTCTTTATTGTATTTATTTTAAAATAAGAATAAATTTAGCGATACTGTATTGAGATAATATTACAAAATAATAAAACTGAAAACTATGCTGCTAGTTTGAAGTTTGACCTCAACAGGCGAGCGACGCCGCCACTGAAGTGCACTCGACGGCGGTAAAAAAGGAACTGAGGTGGTTGGAGGGTCAACGCCGAGATAGTCATTACCGCACAAGCTAGGGCTCGCGGCGCCGTTCCCTGTGGCGCCATCTGTGGCGCTGACCCTCCAGCAAAAAGTTTGCTCCCGATGGGTCCTAGTGCCTCCGGTGCAGATCCCAATAGTGTGAATGAGTGGTGGAGACTTATGTCCAGGAAGATCTTGGGACGGAGGGTGGAAAGGCAAAACCTATTGCAAGAGCCTCCCTCGAAGATCTACTGTTAAGGAATGGGAGGAAAGGCATAAACAAATCTGTCCCTCCAAGTGAGAGACAGAGTGTCCCAGCAAAAAATGTCTCGCCCTGCAGCAAGCAAGCAGAAGGCAGAAGTTTTGCGTTTTGGGGAGAGGCGAAGAGATCTACCTGAGGTGTTCCTCATCACTGAAAGATGTAGTTTATGACTTATTTATCCAACTCCCACTCATGGGACCTGGCTGAGAACCGACTGAGTTGATCTGCCAGAGTATTTTACACTCCCGGAATGTGGACCATGGTCAAGTGAAGGTGGTGTTGGGTTGCCCAATGCTAGACTCTCATCACTTCCCGGCACAGAGGGTAGCAACATGTTTCTCCCTGCTTGTTGAGGTACCAGACAGCGCACATGTTGTCTGATTGTATGAGGAGATGACCAAGGAGGATGAATGAGAGCCTGAAGGGCATAAAGGACTGCTCTCAGTTTGAGCACATTTATGTGCAGGTTTTGTTTGAACTTGGACCAGCTGCCCTGAGTCCTGTGAGACCCCAGATGGGCACCTCAACCTTCTCCTGACGTGTCCGTCATCAACGTCTGGGAGGGCAGAGCGATGCAGAAATGAATTCCCAGGCACAGGTACTCCTGAACCATCCACCATTGCAAGTCCCTGATCATGGGATCTGATACTAGAACCTCTTGGTCTAGGTTGTCCCTGATTTGGTCCCACTGAGACCGAAGCGTCCACTGAGAGATCCTCATATGCAGCTGAGTGAGCGGGACTGTCAGAATGGCAGCTGCTATTAGCCCAAGGAGGCGGAGGACTGACCTGGCTCTGACCCTCCTGCGACTGGACAGAAGACGGGCCGAGGGTGTCTACCCTGTCCGGAGGCAAGAAGGCTTTGCCAGTGGTCGTGTCCAGAATTGCCCCTATAAAATGGAGGCATTGGCATGTGACCAAATGGGACTTGGCCTGATTGATGGTGATACCCAGGTTAGTAAAAACCTGAAGGGCAAGGGAAAGGGAGTGCAGGAGTTCCTCCCTGGATGGGGCCGCCAGGAGCCAGTCATCCAGGTACAGGAATACCTGTACTTCCTGGGTACACAAGTGGGCTGCTACCACAGACAGGCATTTGGTAAACACTTGGAGGGCCGAGGAAAGACCAAATGGGAGGGACTTGAATTGGTAGTGGTCCCCCTGAAAGCAAAACCAAAGGACTCTGCAATGGGATGGGCATATGGGGATATGCAGGTAGGCATCCTGCGTGTCCAGAGCGCATAGCCACTGTCCCTGCAAAAGAAGTGGTAGAAGGCTCTGCAATGAGAGCATTCTGAAGCATTTGTACTCACGAACATATTCAGGGAGCTGAGGTCTAGGATAGGCCTCAGATCTCCCGTCTTCTTTGGAACTAGGAAGAAATGGGAATAGTAACCTGTTCCTCAAAGATAAGTGGGAACTGGCTCTATTGCTGCTTTAGAGAGAAGAGAGGTGATTTCCTCTAGGACCAGAGGAAGATGTTGCAGGGAGTAAGATGACTGGGGGGGAGGCGTGGTCTTCGGGGTGGTTTCTGCAGAAACTCTATTGAGTGTCCTGCTGATATCAACTGGAGCACCCAAGCGTCTGAAGTTATCCTCTCCCAACCTGGCAGATGGGAGGAGAATCTCCCCCCTAACGGTTCCTCTGGAACCTCCAGAGGCAGTGGGAGAGGTAAGGAGTCAGGAGGTGCAGGACAGCGCAGCAGCCGAGTCTTCCATGGCTTTTTTGCTGAGGGGAGTCTTGGCTGCTGGATGGGCCCGAAGTTTGTTGGCAGGTTTGCCCTGTGGTTTTTGTCTTTGTCGGTTTTGGCGACAAAAAGGATGCCGCTGCCCTTGAGTGGGCCTGTATATAGTCTGGACATCCTTGAGTGCAGTACCCTTCTCCTGCTGTTCGGTAATGATGTCCTTGACATCACCACTGAATCCCTGAAGGGAGCATCCTGTATAGCGGATTGCACCTCAGGGAACAAGCCTGACACGTGGAGCCAGGCATGACGCCGTAAGCCTACGGCGAAGGCCAAGCTCCTTCCAGCTGTGTCCACTGCATCATAAGTGGCATGTAGCATGTGCTGGCAGGCCGAACAAGTAGAATAGACAAGGTCACCCACTTCCTGCTTAGTCTGTGACTCAGAAAGGGAGTCCAGTTTAGATTACATCTGGCTAAGGACAGTTTTCTGGAAATCCACCATATGTGCCACATAGTTAAGGGCCCTAATACCAAGGGTAGAAGAGGAATAGATCTTCTTCCTGTACTGGTCCAGAAGCCGGGATTCCTTATCTGGTGGAGACGAGATGAGGTGTTTAGGATTGGTGGAGTGGTCGTGAGCGGCGCTGATGACAACCAAATGCACCTTGGAGTGAAGGCTAAGAAAGTCTACACCCTCTGGAGCCTAGTAAAGCCTATCCACCTGCCTCGGAAGGGGGGGGCTAATGCAGATGGTAGTTTCCAAATGGTGGAGTCAAGATCTGCGTGAGGCTCTATCCAGGGTGGAATCAGTGTCGGAGCAGTCTCGGGCAGATCCAGACGAGCAGCAAGTTTTTTACGCTATGGGTCTGGCTCCACTGATTGCCACTGATGAACTTCCTGGATTTTTCTCAGTAACTCCAGAAAGAAAGGATCCTCTGGAGGAGACTTTGGAGGATCCCTCGGCCTAGGATGGTCCGGAGTATGGGGCTCGTCTTCGGGGTCAGAGTGGCTGGACTCAGAGTCCGTGACTGAAGATGATGAAAATGAAGACTCCTCTCTGTGAGGGGGAGGAACTGCCCCTCTGGGGAATTCCCTGGGGCGCGTATCCTCCCCGCCTCAGGTGCCAAATGGCTCTCCTCTGGTGTCGGGTAGGGGGGAGGGAGTCTCCCGTCTCCGACGTAGGGGATCCTGCATAGGGTCCGGCATCGGGAGCCGACTGTCAACCTCCCTGGTGAGCTGAGCCTTGGCCTCAGCCCACCAGGAGGCCAAGTTCTTCTTCAGATCCACCAGCGGCTGAGGAGTGGGTGGCAGAGGTGGAGAAGGAGGGGTTATGGATACTGAGGGTATCTGTAACCCGATGGCAGGTAGCCAGGCATCGGGTACTGAGATGTTGGGTACTGCGGCACCAGATATTACGGCATCAGGTACTGGGGTGCCAGATACTGAGGGGACAGGTATTGCGGTACCGGGTACTGTGGTGTCAGGTACCCGGGCGTCAGGGGCTCTGACGGAGCAGAGGGACCTGGCAGAGGCCCTGCTGGCGGGACAGACAGTAGAAATGCTAGCCCCGCAGGCATCAAGCCCGGTGTGGGTATACCTTCGAGAGGGTCCGACGGACCTGACAGAGGAACAGGCCTGTCGCCAGGTAAAGGGACGCTGGATGGTGTAGAATCGGCCAGCGTCGAGACCAACGTCTGAGGGTCCGGCGTCAGGGGATCGGCACAGGAGGAGGAAGCCCTGATGGCAGCATCCCAGCATCCTCAGTGAAGACTGGAGAAGGAGGTTTATAATTCACGGGGGTCAGTCAAAGGGATGCTGGGACCTCAGAAGGCAACGTGGAAAGGCACTGCAGAGAGCCTGGGGCATCAGACCGTTCAATGGGGTCTGGTGCAGGCTTCTTGGCTCAGTGGGCATCGGTGGAGCCGGCGTCCGACTTATTGGCAGAATCCGGGCGGATGTTGGAGGAGCTGGCGTCCGACTTATCGGATTCCCTGGCCGTGAAGGGGATGTGGTCTTGTCGGGAGGTGTTTTGGCTGGGCGCTCCCCTGAAGGGGTAAGCAACTTAGCAGCCTTGTCCAAGGAAACATTGGTGGGACCGACGTCCAACTTACCGTTCCCACTCTGACCGGAGGGCCGCATGGAGGAAGAGGCCTTTACGGGAGCAGAGGCCTCCTTTGCTCCGGAGGCTCACGAAGGGCCTGAGCGTGAGCCAGACGGGAGGGATGACACCTTCTTGGTATCTGCCAAGACAGCTGCTGTGGAGTGATCCCGCAGAGGGGATGTTACCTTGAGTGCTGCTCCTGGTACTTCTCCTTGTCACGCTTTTTCTTGTGACCTTCGGGGGAAGTAGACACCTGCCTGAGCTTTTTTAAATCATTTTCCATGGAGGCCATTTTCTTCTTAAGGATATGGGCTTCCAGGGACTGCTACCTCCTCTTGTGGGTTGCGGAGTTGAACTTCTGGCAGTGCTGTCACTTCTCCATGGGATGGTCTGGGCCCAGACAGAAGAGGCACAAGGAGTGGCCGTCCTTGTGTGGAAGTTGGGAACCACACGAGTCGCACTTGTTTTTATGCGATTCTTAGGGCGTTGGGGATGACATACACAGCAAATTGTAGGAAAAAATTGAAAATTAGAGAAAATGGGTCGAAAAGTTTGAAAACTTAAAGACCAACGAATGATTGACATGCACTGTTCTACCACGAGGAACTTTCACAAGTCAGCGGCGGGAAGAAGTAGAAGCTAGGCGTGAGGACATGCTATACCCGGCGTCCTGGCGCGGTCACCTAACATGGGTGTGTCCCCACCTGAGCTGCTAGCTAGAAATTTTGTGATGAGGGTTCTGGCGTCTGGTGGCTTAGTCCTATATGTGCATACTGCAAGAGCCCTCTTGAAGTAAGATAGTACAGTTACGTGAACTCTAACAGTAGATCTTCGAGAGAGGCTCTTGCAGTAGGTAATAACAAATAGGACTGAAGCCAGCAGGCAACAGGACCCCATGGAAAAATCTCTAGCTAGCAGTCTCTGGTAGGGGACAACCCCCATGTCAGATGACCAGCGTCAGGCAACGTCAGTATAAAGGGGTGGTCCCCCACGCCCACCTTCCAGTTCTTTCCTGCCAAGGGCCAAAAAGGCAAGATGAGAGAGAAGTGGATATTTCCCATCCTGGAAAAGGAGCTGAACAAGTTAAGGGGGATGGAGGGCCGGAAGGCATTACCTACTACAAGAGCCTCTCTCGAAGATCTACTGTTACGGTAAGTTCTTACGTAACTGTACTATCTTACTTCGAGAGGTCTCTTACAGTAGGTAATAACAAATAGAACTGAGTCCCAAGCAGTCTGGAACAAGGAGAAGCACAAGGGAGGAGGAAAAAACTACACTTCCATAGAACCTCCGGCTGTAAGGGTGGAGGCACTGATAAGTAGCAGGAAAATCCCAGCCTCTCCCTACAAAACAGGGTACTAAATGAGAAAAAGACCGAGGTAGAAAGGTCAGTGGGGGATGCTGCAACAGAAGGTAAAGCCATTAAAAAACAGAGAGCAATGAGTACCAATGCCCATAGCCTGGGTAACAAGCTTCCTGAATTAGTGGCCTTGATAGAGGAGGAACATCTGGATATCGTGGCAGTCACAGAAACATGGTACACACAAAACCATGACTGGGACATAAACATACCAGGATACACTATCTACAGGAGGGACAGGGAGGGTAAAAGAGGAGGAGGAGTAGCTCTATACATAAGGGAAGGAATCAAAGCAACAGAACAAAAAGGTAAACAGGGAGGAGAAGAAGCACTGTGGGTAAATTTGGAGACAGGCAATGGCACCACAATCCGCATAGGGGTTGTATACAGACCCACCCCTCTCAGGGGGAGGAAATGGACAAGGAAATGATAGAAAGTAGAATGGCAGAAAAAGGGGAGATATTGCTGATGGGTGATCTGAATATGCCAGATGTTAACTGGAGTGCAGTTGCAGCAGCCACTTCGAAGAGTGGGGTTATTCTAGATGCCCTACAGGGGGCATGCCTTAGACAGCTAGTATTGGAATCCACTCGAGAGGGAGCAATCTTAGACCTGGCTCTCTCAAATGGAGATGGAGAGAGGATCACAGATGTAGAAGTGGGTAGCCATCTGGGAACTAGCGACCATTGAACAGTATGGTTCACAATAAACACAGCAATAGAGTCAAGCCATACAAAGGCAAAAGTACTGGACTTCAGGAGGGCTGACTTTGTCAAAATGGGTGAGTGCCTAAGGAATGCACTAGCAAATTGGCAGGAAGGAGGGGTGGAAGAACAATGGGGAATAATAAAAACTGCCATCACAGAGGTAACAAGCCTTTGTGTGAAGCAAATAAACAAAACAAAACGATGTAAGAAACCACTATGGTTCTCAAAGGAAGTGGCAGTGAAGGTTCAAGAGAAAAAGAAAGCATTCAGGAAGTACAAGGAATCACAGAAGGAGCATTACAGAGAACTGTATCAGTTAAAGCAAAAGGAAGCTGGAAGGCAGTCAGAACAGCAAAGGCCCAAACCGAGGAAAAGATAGCCAACCTCAGTTAAGAAGGGGATAAACCTTTATAGGTACATCAGGGAGCGAAGGAAGACCAAGGGAGGATAGTGAGGCTTAATAAAGGGAGGGAGGGTGGGCAGAGGATGACTGTGAAAGGCAGAGATACTAAACAAATATTTTTGCTCAGTATTTACAAATGAAGAGGGGGAGGTACCTAAAACAAACAATAGAAACACTCTGGATATAGAAGTTGATACCAGCCCATTTACAGAAGAAAGGGTTCTGAAAGAACTCTTAAAACTGAAGGTGGACAAAACAATGGGGCCGGATGGGATTCATCCCAGAATTCTAAAAGAACTAAGGGTAGGACTAGTGGCACCACTAACTACCCTCTTTAACAAATCATGGGAGGATGGGGTGGTACCCCGAGGACTGGAGGAAGGCAGATGTGATTCCCCTTCAAAAAAGGAGCAAGGCAGAAGCAGGAAACTACAGACCTGTTAGTTTAACCTCAGTGATAGGGAAAATGATGGAATCACTTCTGAAGGAAAGAACTGTCAGTATCTAGAGGCCAGAGGGCACAGGACCCAAGGCAGCATGGATTCACAGTGGGAAGGTTATGCCAGACCAGATCTGATAGATTTCTTTGACTGGGTGACCAAAGTAGTAGATCAGGGAGGGGCTGTGGACATGGCCTACCTAGACTTTAGCAAGGCATTTGACACAGTCCCACACAAAAGATTAATATACAAGTTAGCCAGCCTGGGACTGGGTCCCAAGATGACAGCCTGGGTAAAGAATTGGCTGGAGAATAGGACACACAGAGTAACAGTAAATGGAGTCCACTCTGAAGAAAGGGGGGTTACTAGTGGGGTACTGCAGGGTTCAGTTTTAGGACCGGTCCTCTTCAATGTCTTTATAAGCGACACTACAGGGGGACTGGAAGGAAAAGTATGTCTCTTTGCAGATGACACAAAGATCTGCAACAGAATTGATGCACAAGGTGGGGTGGAAAGGATGAGAAGGGCCTTGGCAAGGTTCGAGGTGTGGTCAAATGTATGGCAGCTTAGATTCAATGCTAAGAAGTGCAAGGTAATGCACCTGGGAAACAAAAACCTAGGGGAAGAGTACACAATGGGGGGTGAGATACTAACAACAACAAAAATGGAAAGGGACCTGGGGGTAGTCATATCAGATAATCTAAAGGTGGGCAAGCAATGTGAAAGGGCAGCAAGGAGGGCTGGGGGGATACTGGGATGCACAGGGAGAGGCATCACCAGTAGAAAACAGGAAGTTATTATCCCTCTGTACAGACAGCTGGTCAGACCCCATCTGGAGTACTGCGTGCAGTTCTGGAGACCCAATCTCCGCAAAGACATAGACAGGATGGAAGCTGTCCAGGGGAGGGCAACTAAAATGGTGCAGGGTCTGCACTGGAAGACATATGAAGAGAGACTTAAGGAGCTTAATATGTATAGCCTCGAGGAAAGGGGGGCATGATAGAAACTTTCAAGTACCTCAAGGGAATCAACAAAGTCCAAGAGGGTAGCATCTTTCAAAAAGAGGTGTGCAAGAACGAGGGGCACAATTTGAAGATGGGGGGCAGCTCAGAGGTAATGTAAGCAAGTATTTTTCACAGAGGGTTGTGGATGCATGGAGCGGCCTTCGGAGGAAGGTTGTGAGTCAAAACAGTGGTGGAATTCACATGCATGAGACAGTCATAAGGCAATTCCGGTGGACGGGGGTAGGAAGAAGTAGGCTGCTGGTTAACTAGGATCTGCAGCTTATGCATTAGGTAGGGAAATGGGCAGACTGGGTGGGCCAAGCAGTCCTTATCTGCTGTCAAATTCTGTTTCTATGTTTAAGAAAGGAGACCTTGCAGAACAGCCAACCTGAAGCCTGCTCTACGGTGAGAGGCAATGTCCAAACTGTAGTGTTTTGTAAAGGTATGGATAGAAGTCCAAGTGGCGGCTGCACATAAGTCAGCCGCTGACACATTTTTGTAACAAGCCGCAGAGGCAGCGACTCCTCTGGTGGAGTGACCTCTGACTTGACCCAGCAGGGTCTTGTGGTACTTGTTGTAACAGAAAGTGATACAATGAGCCAACCATTTCGATAGGCATTGCTTGGTAACAGCATTGCCTTCTTTTTTGTGAGCAAAAGAGACAAAAAGCTGATCAGATTTCCTGAGATCCTTAGTCCTGGTGGTGTAGTATCTCAGTATTCTATGAACATCCCAAGTATGTAAGAGGTATTCCCCTTGATTGGAGTGTTGCGTAAAAAAAGCAGGTAGCTCAATGGATTGATTCAGCGTAGATTCTGCCACCACCCTGGGGAGAAATTTATGGTTTGTGTACAGAGCCACACGTTCCTTGTGAAAAATCAAATACCGGATTTTACACATCAAGGCCTGAAGCTCGGAAACACATCGAGCTGAAGTAATGGCCACTAGAAAGAGAGTCTTCCAGGAAAGGAACTTCAAGTCTGCTGAGGCTGCCGTTTCTAAAGGAGGCAGGGTAAGCTTTCCAAGAATAAAGTTCAGATCCCAAGCAGAGGCAGGAACACGGACTGGGGTCTCAAATGGAGAACCCTCAAAGGAAGATCTTAGAGACTTCCAGCTGCGCAAAAGTTCTGTCCCCAAAAGGAACATGATAAGCTGAAATAGCCACCACGTGAACTTTCAAAGAGGAATGGCTGAGACCCAGGTCAAAGAGATGACGCTTATAATCTAGAATTCTCCTGACGGGGCGTGAGAATGGCTCGAAGTCCTTGGAAGAGGCCCATATCGAGAACCGTTTCCATTTCATGGCATAGGCTGATCTAGTGGAAGGTTTCCTGGCCTCCACCAGAATCTCAGCCACAAGTGGGGAGACCCCGAATCGGGCTTGAGCTTGATTTCAGTTAAGAAGGGGGACAAAACCTTTTATAGGTACATCAGTGAGCGTAGAAAGACAAAGGGAGGGATAGTGAGGCTGAATAGAATGAACGGTGGGTGGGCAGAGGGGACAGTGAAAAAGCAGGGATACTGAATGAATATTTCTGCTCAGTATTCACAAAAGAGGAGGGGGAAGTGCCTAATCCAATTAACAGAAGCACTCTTGATAGGGGGGGTCGATCCAGTCCTTTACAGAAGAAAGGGTTCTGCAAGAACTCCAAAACTGAAGGTGGGCAAAGCAATGGGTCCTGATGGAATTCACCCCAGAATTCTAAAAGAATTAAAGGAGGAACTAGTGAAACCACTGGCTACTCTTTTAATAAATCATGGGAGGATGGTGTGGTACCTGAGGACTGGAGGAAGATGGATGATCCCCTTCACAAAAGTGGGACCAAGACAGAGGCAGGAAACTACAGACCTGTCAGTCTGACCTCTGTGGTAGGGAAAGTGATTGAGTCACTTCTGAAGGAAAGAATAGTTGAATACCTAAAGGCCAGTGGAGCACAGGACCCAAGGCAGCATGGGTTCACAGTGGGAAGGTCATGTCAGACAAATCTAATAGATTTCTTCGACTGGGTGACCAAAGTAGTAGACCAGGGAGGGGCTGTGGACATGGCATACCTAGACTTTAGCAAGGCATTTGACACAGTCCCACACAAAAGATTAATAGTCAAATTAACCAGCCTGGGAGTGGGTCCCAGGGTGGTAGCCTGGGTAAAACATTGGCTGCACAACAGGACACAGAAGGTAATTGTAAATGGAGTCCACTCTGAAGAAAGAGGGGTTACTTGTGGGGTACCGCAGGGTTCAGTATTGGGTCCAGTCCTTTTTAATGTCTTCATCAGTGACATTGCAGAGGGACTGGAAGGAAAAGTATGCCTTTTTGCAGATGACACAAAGATCTGCAACAGGGTTGATACACAAGGAGGCGTGGAAAGGATGAAAAGGGACTTGGCAAGGTTGGAGGAATGGTCAGAAGTATGACAGCTAGGATTCAATGCAAAGAAGTGCAAAATAATGCACCTGGGAAACAAGAACCCAGGGGAAGAACACACAATGGGTGGGGAGGTAGTAACAACAACAAAAAAGGAAAGGGACCTGGGGGTAATCATATCAGATAATCTTAAGGTTAGCAAGCAATGTGAGAAGGCAGTAAGGAGGGCTGGCGGTATACTGGGATGTATAAGGAGAGGCATCAGCAGCAGAAAACAGGAAGTTGTTATCCCTCTGTACAAACAGTTGGTGAGACCCATCTGGACTACTGTGTCCAGTTCTGGAGACCCCATCTCCGCAAGGACATAGACAGGACAGAGGTAGTCCAGAGGAGGGCAACTAAAATGGTGCAGGGTCTGCAAGAGAAGCCGTATGAGGAGAGACTAAAGGAGCTTAATATGTATACCCTTGAGGAAAGAAGGGAGAGGGGGGACATGATAGAAACTTTTAAGTACCTCAGTGGAATCAACAAAGTCCAAGAGGGTAGCATCTTTCAGAAAAAGAGACTTGCAAGAACAAGGGGACACAATTTAAAGATAGAAGGAGGGCGGTTCAGGGGCAATGTGAGGAAGTATTATTTCACAGAGAGGGTAGTGGATGCATGGAACAGCCTTCCTGAAGAGGTTGTGGGGTCTAAAACTGTGGGAGAATTCAAGAATGCATGGGACAGACATAAGGCAATTCTTGTTGGGGGTGGAAGAAATAGGCTGTTGGTTAACTAGGATCTGCGGCCTATCCTGTAAGTAGGGAAATGGGCAGACTAGATGGGCCAAGCAGTCCTTATCTGCCATCAAAGTCTATGTTTCTATGTTTCTATATCTGCAGGAGCCATGCATGCAACTGAAAGGACTTGAGACCTGGATGAATCAGGATCCTCTGATCCTGGGTCAGCAAAAGTTGCGTCAGAGGAAGAGAAAGAGGAGGTTCCTCTGAAAACTGTTGCAGAAGAGAGAACCAAACCTGCCTGGGCCAGAAAGGAGCGATGAGGATCATGCGAGCTCCTTCTGAGCTGAGTTTGTGTAAGACCCTCGGAATCAAAGGAATCGGGGAGCATACATGAATCTGTCCTTCCAGTCAAGAGACAGAGCATCTCTCCAAAAAATGCCTCACTCAGAAGCGAGCGAGCAGATGGCGGGAAGTTTTGTGTTGTGAGGAGACGCAAAAAGGTCTACCTGAGGTGTTCCCCAGCGCAGGAAGATATTGTCTACTACCCCCTGATCCAGTTCCCATTTGTGAGCCTTTGCTGATGACAGACTGAGGTGGTCTGCCAGTGTGTTTTCGACTCCCGGAACATGAACCGCTGTCACATGAAGGTTGTGTTGCACAGCCCAACACCAAACTCTCACTGCCTCCCTGCATAGAGGGTAGGAACATGTTCCTCCCTGCTTGTCGATGAATCAGACCACACACGTTGTCCGTCTGGACAGCCAGATGACCAGGAAGCACATACGAGTTCAGAGCTTGAAAAGCATACAGAACGGCCCTGAGCTCGAGCACATTTATATGAAGAGTCTGCTCAAGTCTGGACCAGGAGTCCTGAGTCCTGTGAGACCCTAGATGGGCTCCCCACCCCTCTCCTGAGACATGTTTGGCAGAGGGTTTGAGGCAGAAGGGAACTCCCCGGCAAAGGTTCTCTTGTACCATCCACCACTGCTCGTCCCAAATCATGGGGCTGGAAACCAGGACTTCTTGGTCTAGGTCGTCCAACATCTGGTCCCCACTGAGACTGAAGTGTCCACAGAGAGATCCTCATATGGAGCCGAGTGTAAGGGACTGTCGGAATAGCAGCCACCATGAGTCCAAGGAGGCGAAGAACTGACCTGGTGCTGACCTGCCTGCGACTGGACAGCAGGCTTGCATGAGCCTAAAGGGTATCCACCCTGTCCGGTGGCAGAAAGACCATGCCAGTGGTTGTGTCCAGGAACGCCCAGATGAACTGAAGTCTCTGAGAGGGGACCAGATGGGACTTTGCCTGGTTGATGGTGATACCCAGGCTGGTAAATACCTGCAGGTTAAGGAAAAGAGAGTGCAGGAGATCCTCCCTGGATGGGGCCACCAGGAGCCAGTCGTCCAGGTATGGGAAAACCTGCACTCCCTGGGTACGCAGGTGAGCCGCTACCACGGAAAGGCATTTGGTGAACACGCGGGGAGCCGAGGAAAGACCAAATGGGAGGGCCCTGAACTGGCAGTGGTCCCCCTGGAATGAAAACCAAAGGAATTTGTGGTGGGAAGGGCAGATAGGGACATGCATGTAAGCATCCTGCATGTCCAGAGCGCACAGCCACTGTCCCTGCTGAAGTAAGGGCAGAAGGCTCTGCAGGGAGAGCATTCTGAACTTTTTGTACTCCACAAACATGTTCAGGGAGCGGAGGTCTAAAATAGGCCTCATGTCTCCCGATTTCTTTGTTACCAAGAAGAAATGGGAGTAGTAGCCTGTTCCCCAAAGTTGAGTTGGGACAGGCTCTATTGCTGCCTTCAAGAGAAGGGAGGATATTTTTTCCCGAACCAGTAGAAGATGTTCCTGGGAGTAAGATGACTTGGGGAGATGGTTTTCTGGGTGGTTTCTGGAGAAACTCTATTGAGTATCCTGCTGCCATTGGTTGGAGCACCCAAGCTTCTGATGTGATCCTCTCCCAACCCAGTAGATGGAAGGAGAACCTCCCTCCTACTGGTTCCTCTGGAAGGTCTAGAGGCTGTGGGAGAGGAGAGGAGTCAGGAGGCATGGGGCAATTTCGCGGCTGAAGCTCCCGCCACTTTTTTGGGCAGGGGGGCTTTGCAGCCAGAGGGGCCCGACGTTTGTTGGCCCGCTTGCCCTGAGGTTTTGCTTTGGGCCTAGAACATCTGTGAAAGGGACGATGTTGTCCCTGAGGGGGCCTGTACATGGAGTCAACAGACTTAAGCACAGTGCCCTTCTCTTGCAGGTCGGTGATGATGTCCTTGACATCCCCACCGAACAGCACCGAACCCCTGAAGGGTGCATCCTGAATAGCAGACTGCACTTCAGGGACCAAACCTGACAACTGGAGCCAGGCACGATGCCGAAGACCTACACCGAAAGCCGAGCTCTGACCTGCAGAGTCCTCTGCATCGTAAGTGGCACAGAGCATGTGTCGACTGGCTGAACAAGCAGAACAGACTAGATCAGCCGCTTCCTGTTTTGTCTGAGATTCAGGAAGGGAGTCCAACTTTGCTTCCACCTCACTCAGGATAGCCTTCTGGTAGTCCCCCATATGTGCGACATAATTCAGGGCCCTGCTCTCCAGAGCGGAAGAAGCATATACCTTCTTCCCGTACTGGTCCAGAAGATGGGATTCCTTGTCAGGTGGAGACGAGCTGAGATGTTTAGGATTTGCTGATCGGCCATGAGTGGCGCTAATCACGACACAGTCGGCCTTAGGGTGTGTATTTAAAGAATCCACACCCTCCGGAGCCTGGTATAGCCTATCCGCATTCCTCCGAAGGGGGGCTAACACCAATGGCTGTTTCCAGATAGTGAAAACAAGGTCCGCGTGAGGCTCGATCCAGGGTGGAATCAATGTTGGAGCGGTTTCGGGCAGATCCAAATGGGCAGCGAGTTTTTTCCTCTGTGGATCCGGCTCCAGAGATTGCCACTGGTGAACCGCCTGGATCTTTCTCAGCAACTCCAGAAAAGAAGGATCTTCTGCAGGTGACTTCGGTGGAGTCCTTGGCCTGGGACGGTCTGGAGTGCGTGACTCGTCGTCAGAATCGAAGCACCCATCAGAATCTGAATCAGAGGTCTCCGAAGAGGAAGATGATGATGCCTCCCGGCGCGGGGAAGGAATAGACCCCTTGGGCAACCCTCAGGGAAGCGTATCCTCCCCAGCCCTGGCACCTGAGGGCTCACCTCTGGTGTCGGGTAAGGGGGAGGGAGTCTCTCATCTCTGACGACAGGCATCCAGAACCGGGTCTGGCATCGGCAGATGGCTCTCTACCTCGCTGGTAAGCTGAGCCTTAGCCTCAGCCCACCAGGAAGCCAGAGTCTCCTTCAGATCCACAGGCGGCTGGGGGGGCGGTGGAGGAGTAGGAGGGGGATATGGATACTGAGGGTATCCATAGTGCGAGTAGCCATAGCCCAAGGGAGGGAAGCCCAGCGCCGGGTACTGAGGCACCGGGTACTGTGGTGTCAGGTAGGCCAGCGTCGGGTACTGCGGTGCAGGATACTGCAGTCCTAGGTAGGATGGCACTGGATAAGATGGGGTCAGATACCCGGGAACCAGGGGCTCTGACGGAGCAGAAGGTCCTAAGAGAGGCCCAGCAGGCAGGCCAGGTACAGGTGGCCCAGCAGACATCGAGTACAGCGATGGGACGACGTCCGGCAAAGGGATGTCACCCGGCCGTCGGATAGGCCAGCGTCGGAGCCAGCGTCCGAGGGTCCAGTGTCAGGTTATCCGGCCTAGCAGGTGGGAGACCTGACGGGAGCGTACCGGCATCCTGTGTCAACCAGGGAGGGAGGACTGAAATCCCTGGGGTCCAACAGGGGAAATGCTGGAGCCTCAATCGTCAGCGGTGAGCGCTGCGGTGAGCCGGGGATGGTGGACTGGTTGGTTGAGTCTGGCGTCGGCTGTAACGCCGTGCATCCGTCGGAGGAGCTGATGTCCGCCTTACCGATGGGATCCGGGCAGGCGTCGGAGGAGTCGGTGTCCCATTTATCGGATCCAACACCCGACGAAGGCCACGATGAAGGAGCGGTCTTGGCAGGCGTTTTTGAGGCTGTGCGCTGCCCCGGAGGGTCGGGCGTCTTAGTGGCCTTGTCCATGCAGACGTCAGTAGCACCTGCATCCGACTTACTGGACCTGCTCGACCTGGAAGGCCGCACGGTGGCGGACTTCCCGGGCCGCGGTCACTGACGGGAGGGATGCCGCCACCTTGGAAACCTCCAAGACAGCTGTCAAGGAGTGCATGGAGTGATCGTCTTTATGCAGGAGCTGGATGCCGCACGAATCGCACTTGTTTTTATGCGAATCGGATGGAGTAGGGGATGACATACACAGCAGACACTGAATTATTTTTGAGAAAAACGAGGAAAAATACAGTAATAAAACCGACGAGAGACTGACGAAGCAGAGCGAACTTAACCGGGAAACGCTTTCACAAGCTAACGGCGGGGAAGAACTGGAAGGCGGGTGTGGGGGACCACCCCTTTATACCGACATCATCTGATGCTGGTCACCTGACATGGGGGCGGTCCCCCGCCAGAGACTGCTAGCTAGAGATTTTTTCCGTGGGGTCCTAATGCCTGCTGGCTTCAGTCCTATTTGTTATTACCTATTGCAAGAGCCCTCTCAAAGCAAGATCTTCTGTTACTAAAACAATCCTTTCCCTGCTCCCTACCTATCTTTGTGGGTGGTGTTTACTGCTGCCGTAGTCTCCCTTCACCCTCTATATCTGCACTTACCTTATGTCATCTCCCCGGGCACTGCTCCTGCCCTCCTCTTGGCCATGTTCCAGCCCTGTGTTCTGCCACTGAGCCTGGACTAGTATCCAGCAAGGAGTGTAAAGCCATGTAAAGTACTGTTGTGTCCATAGTTGCTTCGTGAATGTGTGAATTAATGCCATTGCGCTACAGCTTTAAGAAGCTCAGTCCCTGTATATACTGTGCACTGCCTGTGCTGGGTCCAAGTAAACCGAAGCTCGTGACCGGCTGGGCAGCATACTTCTCAACTGTACCACATTATGAGGAACGTTCCTCATTTTACTTCATAAAAGCTCCCTGTTCCACATTGTGAGGACTTGTTCCACATTCAAAGTCAACATTTTAAAGCAAAACTCCATAGTAAATGATGCAAAAAATGTATTATTCAATTAATGACAGACTTTTTAAACATAAATGCAACATTTTAACAGTGTTTTAAGCTTCTTAGCTAAAGATTTGATTAAGTGTTCCATATTTTGCCCATTTGTTCAACATTTTGACAGGCAATGTTCCAGGGCTCGTAATCTCTGTCGCACTCCATCAAAGGCCTTTCGACGAGCTCTTGTCTTAAAACACAGGTCGGGGTACAATTTTGCACTTGCACCATTTAGAATCAATGGGTAGGTCGCTCTTGCTGCTTGAATCTACAGATCTCTGATTTTGGAGCCAGTAGATTTAAGTAAGATTGTGCGGGATTGATTTGTAGCTGCTGCATGGGCCCTAGGATTCACCCGATAAGCCTTAGTCAGCGAATCCCAGTTGAACCACTTTGGTAGTATTAATGAGTCCCGGAGCCAGGTTTTTAAGTATTGAAGCAACATGGTTCCCTCTACTCCTTCGGGCAGACTGACTATGCATATATAACCCCTACGTAGTGCTATCCCAAGGGCTACTACCCTGCCTGCTTGGCTAGTAGCAGGTTAAGGGGCCCGAGTACTGAAACGGGTGCCTCCACCCAGAAGTCAGGGTTGGTAGTGGTCAAGCTAAACGGGGCATAGCCCTCTGGGACACTGTAACCCCCCCCCCTTCCTTACTAGTGGCTGGAACAATACACAATAATCACTTTCACAATACCCCTGATACACCACACAAGTACCCACACTGTTTGCACTTACCACAGAACCCCAAGAAATGTTGTAGTTCTTTCAGATTATGGGGCTGGGGCCAAGTAGTCAGTGCTTCAACCTTACTGGGATCAGTCTCTATCCCTTTTGTAGATACTAGGTGCCCCACATATTTCACAGAGGTTTGGAAAAACTGGCACTTGTATATGGACAGCTTGAGGCCAAAGTCTTCCAGTCGGTCCAGGACTATAACCAGACAGTTCTCATGCTCCTCTAAGGTGCTCCCAAACACAATGACATTGTCCAAGTACACCAGGCATTCCAGCAAATTCATATCTCCCACCACTCGTTCCATCAGTTGCTGAAAGGTGGCTGGGGCACCCGATATCCCCTGTGGCATCCTCAGAAACTCGTAGAACCCCAATGGACAGATGAAGGCTGTTTTCTCACGGTCTTCCAGGGCCATCGGGATCTGGTAGTATCCACTGCGAACATCCAACACCGAGAACCATTTGCTCCCATTCAAGCAGTCCAGGGCATCATGTATACGAGCCATAGTGTATTGGTCTGGGATGGTCTGCTGGTTCAGGGTTCGATAATCAACATACATCCTCACAGACCCATTCTTCTTATGCACAACCACAATGGGAGAGGCGTATGGGCTCCTGGATTCTTGTATAACGCCAGAAGCAAGCATTTCCTGCAGGTGTCTTCTCACATCATTTATGTCTGCTGGGGCTCGGTGTCAGAACCTCTCTCAAAATGGCTGTTCATTGTGCAAGCGTATGTGATGCTCCGCACCCTGGACACATCCCATTCCTTCAATGAAAACACTTGGTCTCTCTGGACAAGTCTCTTGCTAATTCTAGCCTTCCATTCAGCAGGCAATGGGGAGTCACCAAAGTCAAACACGTCTGGGGTCACTCTCTCCTTCTCACCAGGGTGCTTGTTGCTGGGCAATACTGCAGTCTGCGCAGTGTACCGTAGGTAGGGTGTACCCTCTGTTCACCCAGATCTCCCGAACTGACACACTGTGAATCTGGACCATCACTCGTCGTGCATAGGCATAGGCATGAGCAGGCAAGATGCTGGGCTTGACCAATAATCCTCCTGGCAATTTTCCATTGCCTGGTACATCCAACATCAGCATTTTGTTCTTGACATCTTTCCAGAGGCAGACCTCCCCTTGAATGGTACACTGGGCGCTAGGGGCCAGTACCATTGAATCGGGATCCTTCTTCCATACGATCCCCACTGGTTCATCCTGGTCTACTTCCTCAGGTTTCTGTTGCAAATCATAGGCCCTCTTGATCAGAGACAGAATTCTCAGGGCCCTCCCAGTCCATCACCCTTGTTTCTCGTGACAGAGTTGCACCAGTCTCCCAAACATATGGGGGTTTGTCCCAATTAACATGGGGACCCCATCATACAGTCCGGTGAGGGGGACACACTAGGGCCAATGTCTCTACTGGCTCCTCTATACCCGTTATAGTTGCAGGAAAAGACAACCAGAGGCAGACATACCCTAGGTAAGGATAAGACTTGTCGCTAAGACCCCACACATGTAGGCCTTCCAGGGATTGCAAAGGCACATCAGATAAGTGTCTGTCATACCAGTCCTGCAATACAATGGTCACTTGTGACCCACTGTCAAGCACAGCCTGAGTATGAATACCATTCACAGTCACCGTAGTCTCCATTGAAGGGCCCACTATTTTGGACCAGTCTGGAGAGGCAGTAGCAGAGGCCTGGGCAGACGATTTAACCAAAAAGAAATTTGAGTTAGGGTTTCTCGAACCCTCACTGAGGTCATTTTGGGCACCCCATGGCCACTGATTTGCTTTTCGAAGCTCCCATTTGAATCTGTTTACTGCTCTAAGTCCTTCCAAAATGGCCATTATCTTCTCATATGGCCATCCTTTCCACAGTTGTGACAAATGATAGACTCCTGGGTCATCCTGGGAGAAAACATCGTATGAGAAACTGAAGCAGTAGTAAGAGATTGGGGCCTAGTATCTGCTTACAGCTGTGAGAGTGGTGCAACATGTCTTAACAGTTCCTTTAGCGTGGCAGTCAATCTGGTGATCTCAGCCTTGCAGCCACCCTCGGTAGCAGATGCCTGACGGTGCACCCCCACCCCCATGGCAGTCACATCCTGAAAGGGACCAGAATCTTGTTCCATGGGAGAAACCCTTGCAGAGGCGCCCATCTTCAGCTCTCAGACTTCCTTTAGTAGCTCTTCTTTCCAGTGCTGGGCCCAGGGCGGGAAGTCCTTTGCATTCTCAGAGTGCTCGTTAAGTGCTGACGTTTGCCTTGAGCCTCACTTGGCTGATCACTCTCGGCCACTTGTGCAGCAGCAGCAGATATGGGTGCAATTCCCCCATGGTATCGCCCTTTGCTCAACCCCCCCAGAATTTCTTTCCTTAGCTCATCACAGGAGGGTGTCGATCCCAGTCGGGTGGCAAGGTGCAGCTGAAGCAGTAACAATTCTGAAAATGGAGCAGACTTAAGGATCTGGTCCAGCCTAGTTCGATCTAATTCATTTGACGGCAAACTACCCTTTCTGAGGCACTCTTGTAGCAGCTTTCCAAGCCAACGTACGTACGCAGACAATAGCTCCCATGGATACTGCTGAGCATTTCTTACTCTCCACCAAAGATCCTCATCTGAATCCGGGCTCCCCATACACATTTTCCAATCAATCAAGATAGTCCTGTGCAGTTGTTTCGGGGTTGGCACGGATGGTAGCCAGTCAGGACCTCGGAGGTTCTCACGCAACCTCCTTCGTTTCTCTGCTTCTGAGCATTGCCAATCAAGTACTAGAAGGGCAACACAGTCTATCCAGGTCTCCCAGTCATCCTCCCCCTGGGCGGTGGGGAAGGTGCCTGAGAAGATTCTCAGCCTTCGGTAGGAGTCGTGACTAATGGCAGGTACAGATATAGGGGCCAGCATTGGTATGGGCACAGAAGGCAGGGCAGTAACAGGTGCTGGAGTGGGAGGGGGTGTTGGGGAAGGAACACCTCCAGGTAGCACGAATAGTTTCTTAAAGTCCTCTACAGTTTTCTCTTCCTTCAGCAACAACTAGCAAATTTCTCCTCAAAAGTCTCAGATAATGGTGGGAGCCCATTCTCTCCGGGGTCTTTACTGTCTTTTGTTATCACTCTCCAGGCAGATGGAACCCCTTCTGGGGCAATAGTCTGTGGCACTTTAGAGTTGTCCATGACGTCACTACACTCTACCAAGGCTATGAAAGTTTGGGCGATCAAATTAGCCTGTCGACCCACCACCACAGGGTTTTTTAAACTTTGGAGAGTGCTCCCTCTACAGTGTCTTAACTGGTACCCAGGGGAATATCCAGTATAAGTAGAGCATACTGGGGGTCGATCTCCTGCCCAGTACACCACCCCACCAACTGGTGTACAGCCATTTCTACTGGGGTAGCCATTAATCTTTAACAATAATTCATAATTTTTGGCCATTAGAAGGCCCAAAATCCCAGCAGTGAGCCTCCAAAATGTAACCCCCTAGGTGGCGCTATCACAAGGGCCACTACCCCCGCCTACTTGGCTAGTAGCAGGGTAAGGGCCTGAGTTCTGAAATGGGTGCCTCCACCTGGAGGTCAGGGTTGGTAGTGGTCAAGCTAACCTCGGCACAGCCCTCTGGGACACTGTAACCCATCTCTTTCCTTACTAGTGGCTGGAACAATACACAATAATCACTTTCACAATACCCCTGATACACCACACAAGTACCCATACTGTTTGCACTTACCACCAGGGCTTTCCTCTGGCCTGGCCCTGGGGCCCCCTGTAAAACAAGGTTATATACAGCAAATAACAGCAGTACAGTACTGTTGCACAAACTGGAACCACAGTTAGGGTAAATGCTAAAAAGAGTTAGGTCTGATTTATTTAAGAGGCTTGAACAAGGGAGGGGCGTAATCAGGTTAATTAGCTTAAAGGCTCTATCAAACAAACAGTTATGCATGCACTTCAGGGTCCATAAACAATCACACACTCTGGGTATCCAGATGGAGAATGGTAGGCTAGCCAGGAACGTTGCAGCTGGTTGGGGCCCTGTCATGGAAGGAAACTACATGCACAACACACAGTATTTGTAATCCAGAGCCGGAGGGTTCAGTTCATGAAAAGAAAACAACAAGACAATCAGATGACACACTTTTAGATTAGGCTGTTGTTGCAGGGAGCTACCCTGATGATTACTCACAATACCCAAGACAGAACACAGGCTGGACGAAAATCGAGACAGCAGGTGGTTAATCTGGAATGCCAGGAGAAGCAGGGCCCACACAATTTGCTGAGGCATCGTTCCTGTTCAAGCGTGGAGCAGGGGGCTGATCCCCAGGCAGATCTCTCGTCAGTGGCTTTCTCTGTGCAGTGGGGTAGTCTGGCAGGGCCAGCGTGGCATGGCCCAGGCTGAATGGAGATGAACGCGGATTCAGTCCGATTAGGCTGGATAAAGCTTCCAGCAAGCAGAACACAGTTCACACAGTGGGGAACCAAATCACGACCCACTTATAATACATAGTACATTTACATGTAAGGAAATTCTACTGTACCAGGTAAACCTCTCTCCGGTTACGATCGCAAAGTCTCTGTGCAGACCGGGGATTCAAAAGCAGCTGGAAATCCTGACAGGCCGATCGCGTTCAGCAAATCTTCGGTCTTCTTCAGATATAAGCCTAGTAAAAAATCAGTGGCTTACTTCATTCTCACAAACTTGGATTTAGTCAGAAATAATTCTCTTCTCTCCCTCTCAGGGCAGCATGCCAGAACTCAGGCCTTTCCACAGTTCTCCCACGCAAAACTACTTAGATGGCTGCTTGACTGTCTCAAGCTCTTTCTCATTCAGCTCCCAACTGAGATCTGACTCAACTGCCAGCAAGCCAGGGACTTTCCCCAGAATCCAAAAGGTTTGGTTGGCTGATCTGTCTGTCAGTCACAACAAAGGCTCCCCTTTCAGGTGCAAAAAGTTGCCAAAAGCCCAAAACTACAATTCCTACAGATTTTGACTCCAGACAGCTCCTGTAGTCCGGCTCCATTTTAGGTCCCACCAGAACTGATTGGTCCAATTCGCAGTCCAGGACCAAGATAGTGGAGATAAACAAAACAGTCCTTGCTGCAAAGAAGGCAGGTTAGACAAACTACATTATCATTATCACTCTAAATGATTTTCAGCAAATAGTTCCATCTTTCAACAGAGCTCCCTCTCAGATTACTTATGACTGCAATCCAGGCAGCTCTTAAAGAGACAGTACACAGAGGTTTTATAGGCACTCTCTGGCAATCACATTTAAACTGAAAAAACGCAGGACACCAGCCAGGCAGTGAGCATTTAGGCAAGCTCAAGGAAGACTTTTCAGGAACCCCCATTTATAGGGGGGATTACACGTATGTTGGCTGAGCAAATCTCATTTTCTATATTTTCTAGGCGGCTACGGAGCTGGCCATTTTCCTTTTTGAGTGTGGCCACGGTTGTCAAGGTACAGAGAGACTGCTTCTCCATTTCCGCTACTGTGCCAGATAAGTTTTTAATAGCTATGTCCTGCACCTCGAGTTTTTGCAGTATCTTTTCGATTTTAGCATCCATTGCACACATGGATTCCAACATAGCAGTCCATGGTGGCTCTGATGTTCCCTGCACTCCAGAGCTACTAGTCATGGGTGCTCCAAGGGCCTTACTGGTATTTGGTTGCGGCTCTTTTGTCTGACCTGCCGCTTGCGTTTTTTGTCGACCCATCCTGCAAGTTTGGTATCGTTGTGTTCCTCCTGGTGAGCTGTGTCAAGTTCTGGTTTAAGTTTAGAGCTTATCTTAATTTAGTAGAAGTTTTATTCAATATTTGACTCCCCGACATGAAGAGCTTCCAAAAGTTTGACCTGCTTAGGAGATGGCTCTCTAGCGCCCCCTACATTGTTATTGTTAATAACCATTCCTTGCAGGTGTACAGTGTGTGGCCCAGAAGTCAGAACCCTGTTGGTAAGTGCAGTCACTGTGAGCATATTACCTGTAGTCACTGTGAGCATATTATTAGCTATCACTGATAATTGTACTACTGAATGCAAGGTAAATTGTTGTATGGTAATACACGTGTGGGACCACTGGTTGGGGCAGTGGGTAGGTACAGCATCTCAGAGGGTTGTACAAGCTTGTCATCAGACCCACTTCAAATATACTCTGGGTGGAGGAACCACGCAAATAGTTCTACTACTGGCTGCGGCAGTCAGGTGCCTGAGGTTTCTCAGTGTCCGCGCCAGCCATATGGAATTCACTGCCAAGTTATTTGAGGGTGGCACCCTCGGTGGAAACCTTTAAAAAAGGCCTGAAAACATTTTTGTTTCGGTTTCCTCTATCTCTACTCTGTTAGGTCACTAGACTTGTCCTCCCTTCATGAGGAACTGTTGGAACTGACTGGTCTCCCATTGCATATGTATCCACTGTTGACTCAGCACTGATTTTATTTCAAAATGCAGTTCCTAAATGCTTTGGACCGGCATGCTCCTTTTAGGAAGAAAAGGGTCAATGGCTCTCACCTAGCCTTGGTATCAGCCGAGCTGCTGGCCTGTCAGCATGCTTGTGACCTGGCGTGGATGACTTACAAAGTATCAAGAGTTCTTGATGACCTGCTTAGATATTGAATGCTCTGTAATGCTTGCACTAGGGCTATCCGTCTTGCCAAAGCGGATTATTTCACTTCCACCTTCCAAGAAAATCTCAACAGTACCTCTAAATTCTGGAAGGTAGCCCACGCTCTGTTCTCCCCCACTGCCCAGTCTCTTGCCCCAGTCCTAAAGGTAGGCAATATCACCGTCTCAGACTATAGCAGCCGAATTCAACACCTTTTTCACCACGTGTGCTTCTATCCTTCTAGCATCCCACCCTCCCTCATCCCCCGATTCATCCATTCCAACTTCCTCGTCCCCCTGCTTCTCTTTCTTTCCAGTCTCCCCCAGCAGCACCCTACAAGCTCTTAAGCCCCATAAGGGCAAAAGCCCGGATAGACTTGACCCTAAGCTCCTGCGCCTATCAGTGGAAGCTATTGCTCTCCCACTCTCTACTCTTTTGAACCTCTCCTTCACTTCAGCCACTGTCCCCGACACCTGGAAGCTTGCCACTGTTGTCCCTCTTCACAAAGGCGGTGACTCCTCTAATCCAGGTAACTTCTGCCAGATATCTCTGCTTCCAATCCTTGCAAAACTTCAAGAGCACCTGGCACTGGCTCAGCTTTCTCCTTTCCTGGACACCTCCTCCTCCTTCTTCACCGATTTTCAGTCTGGTTTACGTAAGGCCCACTTCACCATGACCTCCCATCTCCGGTTCACTGACTCTGTTCTCTCGGGCATGGATCAGGGATGCATCACCTCTGCCATCTTCACTGACCTGGCCAAAGCCTTCAGCACTGTTGCTCACTCCCTTCTCCTCAACAAGCTTTCTGCTGCTGATCTCTCTGAGACTACTCTTGCTGGTTCCGTTTCTATCTAATGGATAGGTCCCAATCAGTCTTGATTAGCAACTCCCTCCCCCCACCATAAACATTGATGTCCCTCAAGGTTCGGTACTTGGTCTGGTACTCTTCTCAATATTTCTAAGTGACTTACCTACTGCCTGCTGAACTGCAGACATCCACATGGGTTCCATGTCATATGGGCGAATGAAAACGGCGACCCGTCAGAAGGGTAGCCAGACCCCAAAGCGATGACATTTGGAAAGCGCTTTTTATGTAGAGGGCTTCCCTGGACCCCCCTTGCTATAGATTTCTACTCGGGGGCATAAATTAGAGTAAGACAAGCCCATGTTGCTAAAATTGCCAGTGCCGTTATTCTGTCGCCCTTCTGATGGTCGTTATACAAGTCGACCTCTTGATATGTTACCTCCACATGTATGTGAATGATACTGTTTTGTATGCCTGTTACCGCCCCCTCAGATGTGGCGAGCAGCCTTCAACTGGATTTCAATAATGTCCAGCACTGGTTTCGTGCAAATCAGCTGTCACTTAATATCAAAAAGACAGTCTCTATGACTTTCGGCACCAGGCAAAAACTCATCAGGCTTACTGCCACCCCTTCCTTCCTTCTATACCCTTGAGGATTCCTTACTAGACGATGTCTCTTACTTTAAATACCTTGGTCTCCGACTCAGCAGGAATCTTGACTTTGCTGGTCACGTGGATGTTATCCACAAAAAGCTCCATCCCAAACTAGGCGCTCTGTATGGACACCGTAGCTGCCTTCCCTCACTTGCCTGTTGAGAGATCGTCCAGAAGATAAATCCTCCCAATCTTTGACTTTAGGGACATTGTTTCTAGCACTGCCCCCAAAACCACCCTTACCACACTAGACATTCTATTCAACTCCTCCTGTCACTTTGCTCTTGCCTGTCTACCACGTACACACCACTGTGATCTCTACATTGCTTCCCCCCTCTTGGGGACCTCTTGGTGCCAGATGCCTTGCCCATAGTGCCTCTTTAATTGGGAAGTTCTGGCTTGGCTCCTTTACACTCTACCTCAATGACCTCCTCTCTATTCCCCTACCGCCAGCTACTCCCTCTGTAACTCCCACTTTAGGAACCTCTCCCTCCCTCCCTTCCTGTACTTCCAATTCAGGTGCAGCCTTCTCCTATCGCTTCCCTAACATTTGGAACTCCCTTCCCTTAGATATCCGTTCTGCTCCATTTGCTTGTTCATTGTCTTATCTTCTACAACACATCTCCCCTTCCTGCAATTGCACCTGACCCATCTCCCCTTCATTATTCCTCTATGCCCTTCTTCTGTTCTATTTCCTCTGCTTTACCCCCTTCTACCCCTCCTTAGGCATGCTGTTAGCCTTTAGCACTAGCTGGGTTTATATTGAGTAGTGCTCATACCCTTGGGGTTCTGCTTCTGTGGGTAAGGCTTGTCTCCCCCCATCTCCTCACTCCTCCTCAATTCTTCCTTTTTCACAATTTCATTCCACCCCTCCCTTCCCCATATCTTCCCATACTCCCCCACCCTTTCTTCCATTTAACCTACCCACCTCCCATGTGCCTGTTCTGTCCACTACTCTGACCTTCTTCTCTCCCTTCACTTCCAACTAATCCCCTTGCGGGGTATGCATCCTGGGGGGTGAAGGCCTATTCTTATTCTTAAACCATTTCTACTGCCCCTCCCCCATTCCTACAAAGTTCTCACTTGCTATTCTGTCCCCTACTTTATCCCTCCTTGCTCCTCCCCTCTTCCTGTCTAATCCTTTTGAGGGTGTGCATCCCGGAGGGGTTAAATCCCTTTCCTACTCTCTAATCACTCCTACCCCTCCATTCCTACTAAGTTCTCACTAACTACCCCAATTGTAAAAATCCAAAGTAATTTAAGTGTGTGTACATGTTTTTGTATATGGGTATTAGTTAAGTGGGTATGCATCTATATAAACAATTTACATAAATGTATGTTCATGTATATGGATATTTGTGTACAGACTATATCTGATGGCAAGTGCTGCTTGTCTAGCCAACAAATTATCTGGTTATAGCCTAAATGTTTTCAGTTTTTGTACAGACTTAACTCTTTGTATATTTCTGTTTTGCATCTGTGTTCTGTCCTCTGTATCATATTCCCTTTTCCCCTTTCCCCCAGGATGCATCTGGAAACGAGCTATTTGTAGCTCAGTGTGCCTTTCCAGGTGAAAAATTTCAAAATAAATTAATAAAAATAAATCACACAAAACCACAGATGCAAATTACACAAAAATAAAGAAAGTAAATAAATTGCTAACAGTGCTTGTGTGGACAAATTGCCAAGACAAAACTTTCTTGAGCCTACATTGCCTAAACACCCCGAAGCTTCACACAGTCCGGAGCTTCATTACGGAGTGGGGTTTGGGTACTGAGCTACTTCTTTATATGTCACCCACAGACAGAAGAAATTAACTTCATACTTACCATAATTTCCTTTTCTGTTTGCTCCAACACAGTCAATGGGAAATCATAACGACTGAGTATAGTGCAACCCAACCAGGGGGAATGGCACTGCTCAAGCTTTAGAATGGTGGGTATGTGAGGATTCCATGCAGTACCAACTCCCCAGTCACTACTGACCTTGCAGTGCCAGAATAGCTACATATTTTCATACATTATAATCAATTATCTGCCTAAAACATATCTCAACATATAATAAAAAAACTGTCTTATCTTCCAGGCAGATTTCCAAGGAGGAAAAAATGATTTCCATTGGATTAAAGGTTTTGTCAATTTGATCCTCCCTGCAGGAAGAACCATCCAGTAAGAAGGCAGGTTCCACCCCATTCGCACATCCGGAAAAATAGGCGGACAACCCACTAAGGCCTAACTTCCAGGACACACCTGGATGCAGTGAGGCTACAGTAACAAGAAAAACACCTCAAGAATTATCAGTAAAGCTATTAACCTGTGGTCACACACTGACTGCAAAATAATCCCTTTTTTAATATGTATATAGTATATATATATATATATACACACACACACATATACATATTATTGTAAGGTAAAGATAGCTGCGTTGTGTTTTCTATCCTCAAATAAGTCAAGCCACACAGAGTGATTGTTTCCCTTTGGTTTATTTTCTTGCGAGTTTCATCAATACAGATACATGTATTCTTGCTTCTTGTTTGGTGTTTACTACATTTTCCTTAATACATTTGCCAGTAGGTCAACATAATCTACGCAAAACAGTAAGTTTCACTTATACCATAGCAACGTACACCAACTTAAGGCTTGCCTTTTCATGCTGTTCGAAAATTCATTGCCCAAACTAGCTGTTATCTAATACACTGCCCAAACACGCTGTTATCTAATACACTGCCCAAGCATGTTTTCAATAAGGTAAATGCACATCATCCTAAAAAAGATTCTTTCTAACATTCTGGCACTCCTTCCTAAAGAAGGTTATACACAGACCATTTGGTATTATATATTTGTGAAATAATCATATTACAAAAATAATATAAAAGGTGAAAACTAAATATCATTAAATATGAAATATTACAAATATAAAAGTGAGTAAATATTACAGTACAATCCATATTAATAAATGTTACACTACAATCCCCCCTTTGTGACTCTCTAATTGGAGATCACATAAAACAATGTTGCCATTGTAACATTTGTATTTGTCGAATCATGTGTCTCATCTTACGATACAATAATAATTGTATGATAACAAGAAATACAGGTTACTCACCTGTAACAGGAGTTCTAGGAATGGTATATGTTGTTCATCCACACTGTCTGGCAGGTTCCTTGCCGCTTTAAATCTTGATGGAAGGTCTTCAAGCTGGCTCCTCCCACCCACCCGGGTTGTAAAACTCTCGGCTCCGCCCCATGACACCACATTTAGCCCACTGGAAGCCAGGTTAGAGCGTCAAGCTAGGGAGGTTGGTCAGATGTATGAACAATATATACCATTCCAAGAACTCCTGTTACAGGCGAGTAACCTGTATTTCTAGGGACATGGATATGTTGTTCATCCACACTGTCTGGCAGACTCCTAGCAGTTCTCCAGGAGGAGGAAGGCAAGGCACACACCCCCTACTTGGGAAACAAAGACTGGAGAACCAAGGCCTCAAAACCAGCATCCCAGCATGACTCAAGGGATGTGGTAGTGGGTGATGAAGGTGTGTGCTGACTTCCAGGTAGCAGCCCAGCAGATTTCCTGGATAGGGACATCCCTGGAAGCAGCCACTGATGCAGTGGTATGGCGGGTAGAATGAGCTCTTATCCCTTTGGGAGACTCCATGCCTGCCAACCTATAGCAGCGATCCATGCAGGAGGTGACCCACCTGCCTATCGTCCGCTTGGCTGCAGGTCTGCCAGGTGCAGCTTCAGCGTAGGTGACAAACAGCTGGCGAACCTCTCCCCGAACTTCAGCTGTCCGCTCCTTATAATAAGCAAGCGCTCTTCTAGGGTGCAAAGTATGGAGCCTATATTCGGCCTCCGAGGTGTGATTGGGGTAGAACACCGGCAGAGTCAACACCTGGTTAAGGTGAAACTCCAACACCACCTTCGGAAGGAACTTTGGGTGGGGGCGCAGGACAACCTTGTCCATTTGGAAGACCAGATAAGGAGACTCGATGGAAAGTGCCTGGAGCTCTCCCATCCTTCTGGCTGACATGATAGCCACTAAGAAGGCAGTCTTCCATGACAGGTGAGAGATGTCACACCTGTGTATCAGTTTGAATGGCTTGCCCATGAGCTTAGCCAATACCAGCAGTAGCTCCCATGGAGGTGGAGGTTCTCGCACCGGAGGGGATATGTGATCAAGGCCTTTGAAAAAGTACCCAACCACTTTCTCCTGCACCACCAACTGCTTCCCGGCCCATGCCCGATAAGCAGAGATGGCTGCCAGGTGCATCTTAAGGGTCGTCGACTGAAGCCCTTGCTGAGAAAGGGACCACAGGTAGTCCAGAATGCTTGCCAAGGAACAGGAGAAAGGGTCCAGGCCCTTGCCCTGACACCAAATGGAGAATCTCTTCCATTTGAAGGCATAGCATTTTCTGGTCGACTCCTTTATGGGACGCCTCAACGATGTTGAGGACCTCGTCGGAAAGACCCAAGGCCTGGAACTCTAGCCGCTCAGTAACCAGGCTCTCAGGTGCAGGGATTGAAGGTCCTGATGGAATATCTTCCCCTAACTGACTGAGATCAGGTCCGGGAGGGCTGGAAGCCGCCTCGGGAGCCTGGAGCTGAGACTGAAGAGATCTGGATACCAGAACTGGTGGGGCCAGTCTGGGGCTACCAGAATCACCTGCGCCTTGTCCCTCCTCACCTTGAGAAGCACCTTGTGGATCAAGGGAAATGGAGGAAGGTGTAGAAGAGGCCCGGGGTCCAAGGCCTCGAGAAGGCATTGCCCTGCAGCGAGCCCTGCTGAGGGGGGAGGGCATGAAACAGTCTCAGCTTCGTCATTCTCCCTAGAGGCAAACAGGTCCACCTGAAGTGTGCCCCAGTGGGAGAAGAGATCTTGTACTACCTCCGGCAGGAGAGACCACTCGTGAGACGCAGCCCCTATCCGGCTAAGGGCATCTTCCAGGGTGTTGGAGGCTCCTGTCACATGAACGGTGAGGAGATCCGCCTCCAGGCTGCGCATAAGTGACCATATGTGGAGAGCTTCCCTGCACAGAAGCATGGAGCGCGTCCCGCCCTGGTGGTTTAGGTAGTACATGGTCATGGTATTGTCCGTCTGAACCTGAACCACTTGACCCCGTAGAAACTGAGCGAAGGCGGTGAGGGCTAGATGAACCGCTCGAAGTTCCAGCAGGTTGATGTGGTATCGGGACTCCCGAGGGGACCAGAGGCCGTGCACTCTGTGCTCCCCCAGATGGGCACCCCAATCCATCAGAGAGGCATCGGTCGATAGAGAGATCGTCGGCTCGGGGCGGACAAACAGGATGCCCTCCTGCAGATATGCTGGAACGGTCCACCACTGGAGAGCATTCCACATCCCCTGGGTCACTGTCACTAGCTGATCCAGTGGATCAAAGTGCTGTGACCATTGGCTGGCCAGTCCCCATTGAAGGGGACACATGTACCAGTGGGCCCAACAGACCACGCTGGTGCAGTCCGCCATGAGGCCCAGGAGGCGCAGGAAGTCCCGGGGAAGGCGCGATTGCCCAACCTGAAATGATTGGGCAAAGGAGGAAAGAACCTCAGCCCTGTGCGCTGGGAGCTGTGCTCTGGCTCGTAGAGAGTCGAGCTCTGCCCCAATGAATTGTATCACCTGCTTTGGCACAAGTTCCGACTTGGCCTCGTTGATGAGGAGGCCAACCTGAGAGCAAACCTGGAGGGCCAGATCTCTGGACCGCTCCACCTCCGCTGTGGAGGGGGCAGCAATCAGCCAATCATCCAGGTAGGGGTACACGCGGACCCTTCGGCGCTGCAGGAATGCTGTCACCACTGCCATGCATTTGGTGAAGACCCTGGGAGCTAAGGAAAGACCGAAGGGCATGGCCCGGAACTCGTAAAGGGATCCCTCCGCTCTTAAGCAGAGGAATCTCTGGTGGGATGGACGGATTGGGATGTGAAAGAATGCATCCTGAAGGTCCAGGGCACAGAATCACATGCCTCATTCCAAGGATGGGATTATCTGAGCCAGAGTGACCATCCTGAAGGTCCGAGACCTTAGGAACCTGCTCAGGTCGTGCAGGTCGAGAATGGGGCACCAGCCCCCCCGTCCGTTTTGGGACCAGGAAGTACCTGGACACAAACCCCGGGTCTGGTGGAGGATCTGCCACCTTCCTGATCACCTCTTTTTTGAGGATCAAGGCAATATCGGCTCGGCGGGCCAACAGAGAAGCTGCAGACCCTGTGTCCCCCCCGAGGGGCGACAGCTCGGAAGGGTGGGGCCTGCTCGAACTCCAGAGGCAGACCCTTTCCTACCACCTCCAATACCCAGAGGTCCGTGGTGATAGCGGATCAGGTGGAAAGGAAGTGGCGGAGCCGTCCCCCCCAAAGGGGGAACCTAGGGGGGATTGATGAGGCTGGGGGCAACACCCCTCAACCCGTCACTGGGCAGGCTTGGAGGAGGGACCAGCCGATGGACCTGCTGGGCCTTTACCTCCCTGCTTCCTACTGGAGGAAGCCACGGGCTTGGGTTTGGGATGCCAAGCATGAGCCTGCTGGCCCTGGTGCGGGTGCTGTTGGGCCAGACGTGCTGCAGGCGCAGAAGGGTGAAAGGACTTGTGCTGCTTTTGTAGGCGGCCTTTGTCCTTCTGGGCGGAGGTGACTGAGTCCAGAGTGGCATTGGACTTCTCGATCCGCTGGAGGTGACCTTCCATTCCAGGGCCGAAGAGGTCAGTCCCCAAGAAGAGGACGTCTGCCAATTTGTGCTGGGTATCCACCATGAAGGTAGATATCCTCAGCCATGCTCTGCGGCGCATGGCCACTGCGGCCGCAACCGATCTGGCACAGGAGTCTCCTGTGTCCAGAGCCGTTTGGAGCTGCTGCTTAGCCACTGCCCTACCCTGGTCCCGAACCTGCTGGAACGTGGTCTGCAGGTCGGCCGGGAGATGAGGGATCACCTCATCCACAGAGCCCATGAGGGCGTGGGAGAAGTATGCCATCAGCACGGCCGAGTTGGCCTGGGGGAGGCCAAGGGAGGATGCAGCATACACCTTGCGCATGGCGTAGTCCAGCTTTTTGGACTCCTTATCGGAGGGCTTGTCCACGTCCCTAGCATTCCCAGAATGCCGGAAAATGCTGTCAGTGACCAAACAGGACACTGCCAAAGCTCCAAGGCTGGGCCAACAATGGCCTCAGCCACCAGAAAGGCCTCCGTGGGGGAATCCCCTTGGTCCAGTATCTCCGTCAGGGGATACTTGGCCCATTTGGATATGGGCTCGAGCTGCATCCCGGTGGACTCTGAGATGACCCAAAGCAAACCCATGAAGGACGATGGGCTTTCGTCCAACGACTGGCCCCCAGAGGACTCCAGGTCTACCAGCCTGGAGAATAGGGAGAAGTCATCGTCGGACTCGGAGGAGTCCGCGAAGAGCTGCCTGGGGCCTGAGCCACCCTCCACCTGCTGAGGACGGTCGGGAGTGAGGGTGACCGACAACCTGTGGGGCAGGCCTTGACCCGACCGAGAGTCCTCGGTCGGTGCCCCCGATTTTGGTTGTGGAGGCGGAGGTTCCACCACAGTCGGTGGGGCAGCAGGCTTCGGCCGAACAACCGCCCAGGCTTGGGCTTCTCGACCACGGTGAGGGGTTGTTTTTGCCACCGGTGACAGCCACTTGATGGCTAGCGTCACGCCGACTTGCTCCCCGGACAGAAGCTAACTGTTGCCACATTAGGGTCCTCGTAGCATCGACGCAATTTGCGCCGAAGCCTCTCCTCTTCCGAGGAGGAAGACGAGGACGAGCAGTGGCACCGCTTACCTCGGTGCCGAGACCAAGACTGCTGATGTCGGCAGGATTGGCTGGACCGAGAAGAAGTCGGAGACCGAGACTAAGATCCTCGGTGTTTCCGAGGACAGGTCTGGGAAGGAGCTGGGGACACCCACTCTTCCTACGGCTCGGATGCCTTAATCGGGGACTGCTGCACCGGGGGTGCCGGAAGATCCTCGGTCTCCACCGAGGGAACCGGTGAAGAAGGGTTGTCGGCCTCACCAGTCGACAGCCCGTCCGACGGGTCGAGAAAAATCTCGACCGCATCGACGGGTGTCTCGGCTGGCTGGCCTGACGGGGACGCCGTGAAGCCAGCGGCCTTAGCCACAACCTCAACCAAAGTCGACAGCCAGCTATCTGGGGAGGGAGACCTCTCCTGCTCCCACGAACGCCGATGATGGGACTTACCCTTAGAGTCCTTCTTTTTGGACCGAGAGGAATGTCCTGATGGCCCTTCTCCCTTCGTGGAAAGGGATTGGCAAAGCTCCTTGAACGAAGCTGAATATGAAGTACCCAGAGAGAGCAGGATAAATGGCGCCACCGAGGAAGAGGATGATGCGGCCTGGGCTGCCTCCTCCTCGAGGGCAATCATCTGCTCGAACTGCTCAGCCAAGCCAGCCGCCGCGGTAACCACCTAACGGGCCTCCTTCGACTTAACCGGCGGGAAGTGCTTCTCGGGTCACCCCAGCTGTAACCGGGCAGCGCGGTCCTCCAGGACGTTGGCTGAAAACGAATGGCATGACTCGCAGGCCTGCGGGTTGTGTTCTAGGCCGAGGCAGTAGATGCATGTGGAGTGTGGGTCTGTCCTGGACATCTTCTGCCCACAAGGGCACCGCTGAAATCCGGGAGTCGATTTGTCCATCGCAGCCACGAGGGAGAAAGATGACCAAAGTCTTGAAAATTTTAAAATTAGTTTCGGGCGAACCGAAGAATTAGGATCCAGTCTATCACGCAGAGCGTTAAGGAGGGAAAGTACAGTTACGTAAGAACTTACCGTAACAGTAGATCTTCGAGAACAGCTCTTGTAGCAGGTTACACCATTAGGACTGAGGCCGGCAGGCGTCAGGACCCCACAGAAATCTTCTAGCTAACAGTCTACAGTGGGGACCGCCCCCGACGTCAGACATAGTACATAAGGAGGCAGTCCCGCCAGAATCCCCAGTTCTCCCACCGGAGACTTCCAGCTGCTGGATGACATCAGAAGTGGAGACCGAGGATCCGCCATTAGAAGAAGAAAGAGCGTAAGCTCCTGCCGAAGTCTGGTTAGGCCATACCTCCTCCAAGGGGGAATGGTGGGCGAGTAGGTACCTGCTGCAAGAGCCGTTCTCGAAGATCTACTGTTACAGTAAGTTCTTACGTAACTGTACTATCTTACTTCGAGATACAGCTCTTGCAGCAGGTTACACCATTAGGACTGATTCCCAAGCAATAGCTCCTCTAAGCATTCTGGGAGGAGGCATAATGGAAAGATCTTGAAAAAATCCTGACTCTAGGACAGGAGACCCTGTACAACGGCAAGGCCGAAACCGGCTCTCCGCCATGAGGCAATGTCCAGGCTGTAATGCCTAATGAAGGTGTGTACTGAGCTCCAAGTAGCTGCAGCACAAATGGCTGAGGTGGAGACGTTCCTCAGTGCTGTGAAGGAAGTAGCCACCCCCCCCTAGTCGAGTGGCCCCGGACTGTGCCCGGACAGGGCTTCTGTTTGTTGTTGTAGAAAAACGAAATGCACTGGACAAGCCAGCGGGAAAGGGTCTGTTTTGAGACTGGTTGGCCCAACATCCTCTCAGCGAAGGATATAAACAGCTGCTTGGACCTACGATGTTGTTTAGTCCTGGTCAAGTAGTATCTTAAGGAGTGGTGAACATCTAGGGTGTGAAGCAATGCCTCTCCTCTATTAGTGTACTTGAGAAAGTACACAGGCATATCGGTGTCCTGGTTAAGAGTAAGGGCAGAAACCACCTTAGACAGGAATTTAGGATTCGTCCTCAAAGACACTCTCTCCTGGCGGAAAATTAAATAAGGTTCCTTACACATGAGAGCGTGTAGCTCAGAAATTCTCCTTGCTGACGTAACAGCAACTAAAAATAACATTTTCCACGACAGAAAACGCAGCTTGCAATCTGCGGCAGGTTCAAAAGGGGGCAGCGTGAGCTGCTCCAGGACAAAGAGTAGGTCCCAAGGAGGGACGGGATCCTTGATGGGTGGCCTAAGGTGTAACACCCCCCCCTCAGGAAGTCCCAAGAGGCATCGAGTTGTGCCACTGTGCGTTGACCTGTTGGGTAGTGGTAGGCCGGAATCGCACAGAGGTGAACCTTAATCGAGGAGTAGGCAAGGCCTGAGTGAAAAAGCGAAAGCAGGTATTCCAGAACTGATTTCTCTGGGCATTCTAAAGGGGAGAGGCTGCGTGCCTGAGACCACAGGCAAAATCAGTGCCATTTCATGGCGTACGTCGAATGCGTTGCTGGCTTTCTGGCAGCAGAAAGAACTTTCGCCACCTCTTGCGAGACCCCGTGTCGCATAATGGCTATGTCTCGAGGACACAAGCATGCAGGTTCAGTGAGCGTAAGTCTAGATGGACTAACGAACCCCCTCTTGAGACAGCAGGTGGGAGCTGAAGGGCAATGGGAGTGGAGGTTCCCGGGACAATTGTGTCAGCATGGGGAACCAGATCTTTCTGGGCCAGAAAGGCGCTACCAGGATCATTGTTGCATGCTCCCTGCGCAGTTTAAGAAGAACTCTCTGGATCAATGGGAAGGGAGGGAAAGCGTAGAGGAATCTGTCCGCCCAGGAGAGGGACAACGCGTCTCGCCAGAAAACACCAGGCCCTGGATCTAGCGAGCAAAAATTTAGCAGTTTTGTGTTGGATGGGGAAGCGAATAAGTCCAACTCTGGAGTGCCCCATCGAAGAAACAGATCCTCTGCTACCTCCTGAAGAAGTTCCCACTCGTGGACTCTGGCCTGGGAACGACTCAGGCCGTCTGCGATTGTGTTGTCCACTCCGGGAACGTGAACTGCAATCAGGCTCGCGCCGCGTCGGATTACCCAATCCCACACTCTCATAGCTTCCCCGCAAAGGGGGTAAGAGTGTGCGCCTCCTTGTTTGTTGAGGTAATACATCACTGCCGTATTGTCTGTTTGAAGCAGAAGAGTACTCGGTGGGATTTCTGACTGGAAGGCCTGCAGGGCATAAAGGACCGCCCTCATCTCCAGAATGTTGATGTGGAGTTGAGCTTCTTGAGGGGTCCACGTTCCCTGGGACCTCACCCCATTCAGGTGTGCTCCCCACCCCAGCCCTGAGGCATCTGTGGAAAGGATTACCTCCGGGGACGGCGCTGCAAACGGAACACCCGCAGAGAGTGTCCCTGGGTCTAGCCACCATTGCCAGTCCCAAATCACGGCGTTCGTGATTCTGACCGGCTGCTTCATGTGGTCTTGTCTTTGGTCCCACTGCACTTTGAGCATCCACTGAGCCACCCGCATGTGGAGCCTTGCCATAGGGATGGTTGGAATGGCCGCAGCCATGTGTCCGAGCAGGCGAAGGACCAGTCTGGTGGGTACAATCTTCTTTGCTGAGAGGTCCCTGATGAGGGACCTGATGCGGTCCGCTCTTTCCTCGGGAAGCAAGACTTTCCCTTGGACGGTGTCCAGAACTGTGCCTATGAACTGCAGTTTCTGGGACACTACCAGGAGAGACTTCTTGTAGTTGATAAGAATGCCCAGTGACTGAAAAAGAGCTTGGGTGTTCTGGATAGCCAACAACAGCGCCTCTCTGGAGGCGGCCATGAGAAGCCAGTCATCCAGGTACGGGAACACGTAGTGGCCCTGTCTCCTTAGAGACGCTGCCACGACTGCCATACACTTGGTAAAGACCCTGGGGGCCGATGACAGTCTGAAAGGAAGAGCCTGGAACTGAAAGTGGTGGCCGAGAAACTCGAAGCGCAGGAACCTCCTGTGCGCTTGAGCTACGGTGATGTGCAGGTAGGCGTCCTGCATGTCCAGAGACACTAGAAAGGCATCCTTTCTCAGCATGGGAATGAGCCCTTGGAGGGTCACCATGCGAAAACGTTTGTAGGCGACCGACATGTTGAGGTCGCTGAGGTCCAATATTGGACAGAGGTCCCCTGTTTTCTTTGGATCCAGAAAGAAGTGGGAATAGTAGCCGGTTCCTCTCTGGTTCTCTGGGACGTACTCCACCACTCCTTTTTGAAGGAGCACGAGTACTTCTTGCCTGATGAGCGATCTGTGCTGACCTGAGTAACTGGAGAGCAGAGGAGGCCTTGTGGGTGGCTTGTCCACGAATTCTATAAAGTGGCCTTGTTTGACCAATTGAAGAACCCACCTGTCGGTGGTTACAGACTGCCACCCTGGCAGGTGGTCCATAATACGACCCCCGACCTTGGTGTCCCATTGATCCTGAGGGGCGGGGACCGGGAAGGAGTCATGCTGTGGTGGCAGAGGGTCCTGCAGGCTGGGCCGACTTGGCAGGGCATTGGCCTCAGCCTGCGGACGACTTCCCCTGGGCTCTTCGGGAGAAGGAGCCCCTCTGTTGCGGACCGGCGCGGGACTGCTGTCTCTGCATCTGGCCTTGAAAACAGATCTGGTTCCTATGAAAGGAGCCAAGCTTGGGTCTGTACATGGCTTGGACAGACCGCACCGCCTTCCCGGCCTCTTGAAGTTTGGTGAGAACCTTCTCCGAGGACTCACCAAAAAGAACTTCTCCATGGAACGAGGCGTCCAGAATGTTTTTCTGGACGTCCGGGGTAAATCCGGAGACACGGAGCCAGGAGTGTCTCCAGAGGCATATGCCTGAGGCTGCTGCTCTGGCCGAGGAGTCCGCGGAATCATACGCAGCTCGCAGCACCTGGTTCCCACGTCCGAACCCATGCGGAGGAGCTGCAGCAACTCCTCCTTCTGCTCACCTTTTGGCATCTTTTCTGCCAGATCCAGTCCCTGCTCCCACAAGGCATTCTGAAACTGGACCATGTGGGTTAGATAGTTGAGGGATTTAATGGCACAAGTAACGGCTGCATACGTGCGCCTTCCCATAGCGTCCAGTTGCTTGGACTCTGGGTCTGGTGGCAGGGTGCTCAAATGTTGCGGCCTCTGGGACCAGTCATGTGAGGCTGTGATGACCAGAGAATCGGACAGAGGATGGGATGCCAAGTACTGGTCCTCCCTAGGGGCCTTGTACAGGCGGTCAGCCTTCTTCGGCATCGCCGGGAGCAAGTGTGGACGTTTCCACGCTGCCTTGGTGACGTCCACGAAGGTGTCCACCAAGAGTGGCACCACCACAGGCTTTGGGTCCTTATGCCGAAGATAACAGGCAAGGCATAGCCTCTCGGGGTTAAGTTCTTCTGTGTCCCAGCCCATGTTCTCCTGAATATGCCTCATAATCTCTGAGAATGATGGGTCATCCGGAGGAGATCTTGGGAGCTCACATGTGTCCGGAGAGGGGACGCTGATGGGAGAAGGGGATCTGGATCCGTCTGAGAAGTCCGATCCCGAGTCCTCCGTTGAAGACGAGTGGCGGCGTCTTCTGGGTCTCTTGGGGCTGGGTGACCCTGAAGAAGATCTGGACGGAGGTCTCCTCTTGTCTGGTCTTCCCTAGGAGGTTCCGCAGGCTCCTGGGGGGAAGGTACTCGGCCTGCTGCCCCGGATGGGGTGGGGGGCGCTGGGGCCAGTGAAGTCACGGGTGGAGGAGGGGAGGAAGAGGAGGAGGTGTGAAACACGTCCTTCTTTATGGTATCCACCAATAGGCGAATAACTCCTTAACCTCTGAAATACTGAGGCCCGACGACGGGCCGGGCGCCGGTGGTCGGTCGTCGGGTTCTCGCGTCGGCTCCCCAGGGGTCTCTGGTTCTGGGGAGGGCTCCCTGGGGGGTTCGACAGGACCGGATTCGCCCGTCTGGTCTTCAGGTTGAGTCAGCTCCTCCTCCGTCAGCGCCTCCTGGCCGACGTCGGTAGGTGGCGTAGGTGTTCTCCTCTCTACTGGAATGGGCGTCGGTTCCCCGGACAGCGTCTGAGGTAGAGAAGGCCTGACCGGCGACGGGCATCTGGCAGTCGTGGTCCCGGGCCGATGATGCTAGCCGGCGTCCGAGGGCGGCGGTCCTTTTGGCGAGTCAGCTCCTTGGTCTTCCACTGGGGTGGAGGAGGCAAGGAGACCGACCAGGCGTCCAGGGTCCGGGTGGCGGGCGGACTTGTGGTGGTGGCAGTCCCTGACTCGGCGAGGGCCTTAGAAGCAGATGAAGAAGGCCTGGAGGTCTTAACAGCCTGTAGAGAAGAAGAACCGAAGATGACTTCACGCGACCAGGGAGGCTGAGAGCCGGGCCCAGGAGGGGGGCAGTCGGACCGGGAGCCGGAGCTACAGGAGTTGTAAGCCCTAGAAGGGGATTTTGATCTCACCCTCTCCCTGTGCTTTTCGAGGTGCCGCCGGGCTTTCTCAGACGATTCCCCATTGGAGGCAGAATCCATGGCCTTCACTTTCTCTTCAAGAAGGTACACTTGAAGGGCGTTCTGGCCACGGATCCGGGTCCGGCTATTAAATCCCTGACAGAAGGAACAGGGCCGGGTGTTGTGGTCCGGGCCTAGGCACCGCACGCAGGCCGAATGCGGGTCTTTAAAGGGAATTTGCTTCCCACAGGTGCACTTTGATGGATGGCCTCATGGAGGTTGGAGAGGACATCAGATGGCAGGCGTTCGATGTGAAAAAGGGTTTCAAGTCGGAAAAGAACTTTTCCAAGCGTCGTGTGCTAGAAACAGACCGAAAGGTCGAGACAAGCAAGTCGACGGCGGGAAAGTACTGGGGAATCTGGTGGGACCGCCTCCTTATGTACTACGTCTGACGTCGGGGGCGGGACCAACGTCGGAGGCGGTCCCCGCTGAAGACTGCCAGCTAGAAGATTTCCGTGGGGTCCTGATGCCTGCCGGCCTCAGTCCTAATGGTGTAACCCTGCTGCAAGAGCTGTATCTCGAAGTAAGATCCTGAGCTTCCAAGCGGTAAGGAAGATCTGGCGTCATGGGGCGGAGCCCAGAGTTTTACCACCTGGGTGGGTGGGAGGAGCCAGCTTGAGGACCTTCTGGCAAGATTTAAAGTGGCAAGGAACCTACCAGATAGTGTGGATGAACAACATATCCATGTCCCTAGAACACATATTACTGCAATACCGCATACCACCACTACTAAGGTTGGACTAGCACCCAAAGTAGCCGAACCCAAATCCCACCAGGATATAATGGGGATATAAGATGACTGCTTCTCTATCTCTTTAGCAGAGGCCTTTTATGAGAAAATAAGTCATTTTGTTTGTTGGTGATACAACAAGGCACCAAGTGTCATTTTACTAATTTTGGGTAATTCAGAAGAAAACATTACTCACCTTAGTAATGTTGTTTCTTCTAATGGAGTCTTGCTATATTCGGACATATGCAGTGAGTCCCAACCTTCGAACTGCCCTGGAGATGAAAGAGTTAACTTTCCATGCCAGGCATGGAACACTGAGCTCGAGCTCGGATGAGACTCTGTCTGTTGTTCGTCAAACTCAAACCGTCAGATCTTTACGAGCTAAACTCACTAAGGTCCTGTGTGGAAGCTGTAAACCTACACTAGCCAACTGGCTACTAAACATAAAAACACATTTTTTGGTCCAAACACAAAGACTCAAGTCAGGAGACCCAAAAATGAAAACACAACACCCAGTCACCCCAAAAAGAGGGTGAAACAAAAGGGTGGCACCTACTAGTGCCAACACTGCACTGCCCACCACATCCCAAAACAGAGGTTCTGAGAGGGGCAGGCTGGGGAGGTCAGAATATAGCAAGACTCCATTAGAAGAAACAACATTACTAAGGTGAGTAATTTTTTCTTCAAACAATATGAAGTCTTGCTATATTCTGACATATGCAGACTACCAAGCAGTACCTCCATGGAGGAGGGACAGAACCTACTTAGGAAATAGGCTCTGAAGCACAGCTGTACAAACTGAGCATCACTCTTAGCCTGGATGTCCAGGAGTAATGCTTGGTAAAAGTGTGAACTGTTTTCCGGTAGCTGCTTGACATATCTCTAGAATAGGATGTCCCTGGCAGCAGCCAGGAAGCAGCTGTACCTCTGGTAGAGTGAGCCCTCAGGCCTGAGGGAGGAACCTTACCCAGTTTTTCATAGCAAAATTGGATACAGGAGACAATCCACCTGGCAATGAATCTTTAGTGGCAGGTTTCCCTTTACCAACCTCACCATAAGTGAGGAACAGTTGGAGGGAGTCAAACCTGTGACCCTTGGTACGCTCTATGTAGTAACTAAGGGCTCTTTTGACATCTAAACCGTGCAGTCTCCTCTCGCCAGAGGAGGAATGGTCAGTGAAGTACACAGGGAGAGACACAGATTAAGGTGGAAATCTGAAACCACCTTAGGCAAGAACTTCCTGTTAGTCCTGAGGACCACCTTATCTCTATGAAAGGAGATAAAATCAGGCTCCACTGACAAAGCTTGTAATTCACTTATGCATCTGGCAGAAGTGATGGCTACCAGAAACACACTCTTCCAAGTCAAGTACTTAAGCTCTGCTGAATAAAGGCTCAAGGGTTGCATAAGCTGAGCAATGCAAACATTGAGGTCCCAGGCAGGGGCAGGGTCCCTGAATGGAGGGTTGTGAAGCAATCCCTTGAAAACTTGGAGAAAACAGGGTGAGCTGAGAGAGAAGAGGTTTACCTGCTGAAATAAAAGCAGACACAGCTGCCAGATGCACTTTTAGGGTAGCTGGTCTCAGCCCCAAGCTATTTAGGTGGACCATATAATCAAGGACTGTGGGCAGATCAGCAGATTCTGGGGAAATATGCTTCCCAGAGCACCATATGGAAAATCTTTTTCATTTAGAATTATAAGTAGCCCTGGTGGAAGGTTTTCTAGAAACCTTCAGGATATCCATTACACCCTGGGAAAGGTGTAAGTCAGCAAACTCTAACTTCAAGAACCAGGTCTTGAGATTGAGAGATTTGAGGTTCGGGTACCAAACCCTCTCCTGAGCACAGGTTAACAGGTTGTAATTCCTGGGAAGACACAGGGGAAGATGGACTGCTAAGGACAGTAGGAGTGGACACCAGGGCTGTCTGGCCCAGTCTGGAGCAATCAGGATCACCTTGCAGGGTTGAGATCTGATTTTGACTAGCACTTTGAACAGGAGAAGGAAGGGGGGAAAAGCATAGAGAAACTTCCCTTCCCAATTGAGAACTAAGGCATCCAGGGGGACTGAGCCCAACACTGGGGGTCTGCAGCAAAAAAGGGGAAGTTGGTGATTGTCTGGGGCTGCAAAAAGATCTATCTGCGGGGTGCCCCATCTGGAAAAAATCACTTCCAATACCAGGGGATCCAGTGACTATTCGTGATGGCCCTGGGAAATCCTGCTGAGAGCATCTGCCAGGACATTATCCTTTCCTGGTAGGTGAACTGCCGTGAGGGAGGTGTTCAAGGAGTAAGCCAGAGATCACAACTTCATTGCTTCGGTGCACAAGACCATAGACCGAGTGCCTCCTTGCTTATTGATGTACCACATTGTGGTGGTGTTGTCTGTTCTGACCTGTACAACTTTGTTCTGAACAGATTTGGAAAAAGCTTGAAGTGCTAGAAATACTGCTCTGAGTTCCAACAGATTGATATGGAGCAGAGATTCCTGAGGGGACCACAACCCCTGGATGGTGAGGTCGCCCATGTGAGCCCCCCACCCCAAGAGGGAGGCATCTGTAGTAAGGTTTAAAGAGTAAGACTGGGTGACAAAGGGAACCCCTTGTCTCAAATTGTTCTGATCCTGCCACCACTGTAGGGCCTGGATCAGGGTTCGAGTTACTGGGATCAGTTTGGTCAGAGGGTCCTTCCTTTGAGACCAAAAGGCTCTCAAATGAAACTGAATGTCCCTCATCTGAAATCTTGCTCCCTGCACTACTGCTGTAGAAGCAGCCATGTGCCCCAGGAGCTGTAGAAAATGCCTTGCTGGTCGAGACACCTGCAGGGTGAATGAGGAGGCCAGAGAGACCAGGGTCCTTGCCCTGTCCAGGGGAAGGAAGGCTCTGACCTTCTGTGTGTCTAGCTCTGCACCTATGAAGGTGAGGAGCTGGACAGGCTCTAGAACTGACTTTGAAAGATTTGGGAGAAACCCAAAGAAGTGAGCAGTTGCTGAGTTATCTGTAAGTGTAACTTGACTTGGTCTGGGGACTGGCCTACTATGAGCCAGTCGTCCTGGTAAGGGAAAATGGCAATTTTCTGCCTTCTTAGAGAAGCAACTACTACTGCCAGGCATTTTGTGAATACCATTGGAGCAGAGGTGAGGCCAAAGGGCATTGCTCTGAACTGGTAATGGCCTGAGGGCAGCTCGAACCTGAGGTACTTTCGATGGGAGTTTCTGATGAGAATATGGAAGTAGGCATCCTTGAGGTCCAGGGACACTAGCCAGTCCCCTGGCCTTAGAGAGGGTAGAATAATTCCCAGAGTCACCATTTTGAATTTTGGTTTTAAAGGTGCTTGTTTAGGTATCTGAGATCCAGGATGAGCCACCATTCTCCTGTCTTTTGGGGTAAGGAAGTACCCGAATACAATCCTTTGCCCTGGTGTAGGGGTGGAACCCTTTCCACAGCTCTGAGAGCAAGGAGGGAAGAGACCTCTGCCTCTAAGGCAAGTGCCTCTGATGGATTTGCAGGTGGAAGGATCTGGTTCTCATCTTTGGAAACTTTTGAAGCTGAGAACCAGTCCCTGGCTTACTACTTCCAGGACCCACTTGTCTGATGTTAGAGACTTCAGTCCTGGACAAAGTAAGCCAGCCTGCCCCTACAGGTGGTGGAGAATCGGCCCTGGCAACCCCATCAGGGTGCCTGCTTGGCAGGGGCTTTGGGCTGAGGGGTGGAAGCAGGCCTGCTTGTACCCCGTCTGCCTCTCCCTCTAAAGAACCCCCTCTGAGCATAAGCAGAAGAGGAGGCCTGGGCTTGGTAAAAAGGCCCATGAAAAGGCCTGCCCCTGAGAAGCTGCCTTTGAGGAGTGGCCTGCCTTTCCTTGGCCTGTGCACTTCTATAGGTGGTCCTATACTCATCCATTTTCTTCATGTAATTCTCTGTCTGCTCCCCAAACAGAGAATTACCCAACAAGAAAAATCCATGGCCTTAGTCTGGGTATCCTGTGACAGGCTAGTACATCTGAGCAAAGCCATTCTTCGAAGTGCCACAGATGTAGCCATGACTCTTGATGACACAGCATTTGAGTCCACTGCAGCATGGAACTGCACCTTGGATGCCTCAATACCATCAGCAGCCACCTGCTCCAGCTCCTTGGCAAGCTGGCCAGGGACCTGTTTTGCTAAAGCCATGACAGTGTCCCATCTGGATTTCTGATATCTAGCAACAGAAGCCATATAATTCACCTGTCTGAGTCCCAAGGATGCTGCCATGTAATGTTTCTTTGCCATGGCATCAATCCTCCTGGAGTCCTTGTCTGGGGGGTGTGAAGCCAAGGGAATATTTGCCTTGTCACAGGCTGTAGCCTGCACTACCCCAACATGGCTGCATTGTTGTGTAAGGTACTTCGTATCAGAGCTTGACAATGTGTACCTCTTGTCCATTCTCTTATCCACAGGAGATACAGTGAGGAGTTTTAGAATTTTAAATGTCTCTTACCCAAAGATTTATGCAAAGGAATAGACAGTCTCCTAGACTCTGGGATATCCATCATTTCCACATAGTCAGGCTCCTCTTGATCATCCACAGCTTCCTCCATAGGGAGCTGGAGGTTTCAACCACTTTTTATAAAACATAAAATGAGAAGGGGACTCAGAAAGCCTAGGAGGAGACACTCCTGAAGGTCTGTCTGGGAGATGTCCGGGTCAATGGGCACATCCAGACTTTCAAATCCACATTCACTCTCCTCATACTCCTCTTCCCCTCCTCCGGTTCATAATATTCCTCTAAATCATACTCTTGAACCAGTGGAACCGGCCGAACCGGCCACCTGGCGGTGTACCGTTCGGTCGGAACACAGAAAGCGACTGGACAATTTTGATCGCTTTGGCTATTTCTTCAGCGGTTGGAGAGGAAAGTTTTGGCTCCACACCAACTGATTTTCTAGTCCTTTTTGCTGGAACCGACTCCTCAGAGTCGGATCTCCTTTTGCACGAAGAAGTCTCGCCCTGGTCAGAGGTCACTCCTTCTGGTTCGGTTTGAACCGAACCGGGCTGGCCATCCAGTTCAGCTGACTTTTTGGCCTCCCTTTACCTGAGCCTACCTCTTCTCCAGGGTAGCTGCAGGAACATTTTTACAAATCTGGCAGTCTGCATTGAGGTGGTCAAACCCCAGACAGTAAACACAGGTGGTGTGGGGATCAGCCTTGGCAAAGACTTCCCCACACACACTACAGTGTTGAAACCCAGTGGGCCCGGTTTTTCTTTTGGGTTTCTCAGACATAGTGCCAGTCCTATCCAAACTTACCTGTTTATGGCAATCCACCAAGTAAGACCCTCTTATTGGTTCCCAACCGTGTCACAGGTCGTGGAAAAAAACGTAATAAAATCCGTTTTTTTTTTAACCGATAAGAACCGGTAACCACACTCTAAAAGTACAATTTAGTAATTTTTAAACAACTTGATCGGTTCAAACGAACGATGAACGTTCTACAAGTTCCACATAGAAAAATAAAATAACGTATCTAGTACTCACAAATACTACAGACAGAGACTGAACCGACAGGTTACGGTTTAATTTCAGTCGAAAACCGAGAAAACGGCACTTTAACCAACAAAATGAACCGAGCAGAAGGAGAAATCTCCTGAGTGACTGTTCAATGAGGCCGAGTAAAGAATCTGACGATTTGAGTTTGAAGAACAACAGACAGAGTCTCAACCAAGCTCGAGCTCAGCGTTCCATGCCTGGCATGGAAAGTTAACTCTTTCATCTCCGGGGCAGTTCGAAGGTTGGGACTCACTGCATATGTCAGAATATAGCAAGACTTCATGTTGTTTGAATGAGGTGGAGTTGCCAAATCAGTGAGTAAATCCAAGGCCAGATTAGAAGCATCGACATGGGTAACATTCGTTTGGCTGTAGGCAGGATATTCTCGGAGGGTCCAATTTCCAACCCACCAAGTTTTGCCACTACACCTCCATACATTCCAAGGTTGACCTGCAATTACACACCATGACTGGTTCCATCTCATAGCTTGGCAGTATTCATTTGCAGACATTAGGGTAAATTAACATTGTTCATCAAACCATGGGGCAGTTGATGTCTCTCCCCCACATATTAAGGTTTCATGTTCCTGTACACACTGTTGCTTAGGTAAGACAACATATTTAATGTGTACCAAGATAATAGTGTCACCTGGTATTTGGAGTCTCATGATCTGGTCATGTATTAATACTCCCAAATTACTGATTTGCCACAATATTTTCTGTGGTTCAGAACACACAGGTATTATCACTAGTATGGGAATCACATGTCGCAGCACGTGTGCATATTGATTTGGTGAATTCCATACTCTTACCATAGCTAGGGGTGGTAGGAATACAGTGGAATGATCCAATAATTTAGTTACATTGGTCTTACCTATTCCCAAAGGTAACCTATTTGTTTCAATTCTACTGAATTCATTGACTAGATAAGCATGTGCTTCAGCAGCTAATTGAGAGCAAGCTAGCTCTATATAGCTTTCTTTAGACATATTAGAAAGTGAATTATAAAAACGGACTGCTATTTGAGCAATAATTTTAAAATTCTGAAATGTTTCCCTAAAAGCAAACCAATTTCTTCATTATCAGCCGCTAATTTCACAGTAGTTGATAATGGTCCAGTAGCCATATCTTTTGAAGTTGTTTCTAAAGAACAACTATGATCATTTAAAACCATAGAATCAATACCATTAGCAGTTCCTAATCCTGAGCCTAACCAGCCCCACACGTCTCTTTTACGATGGAATAAGTCTGGTGTTGCTTCTGCAGGAATTTGAAATTACCACATTTTGTGCCTATCATGGTATCGATTTAAAGTATTATTATAATATTGTTGCCATACTATTACCGAAGCCCGATTCCTACATTGAAGCGGTAATCGTGGAAAAGGCAAATGTAGCAAAACATTATAATACTGTAATTTACATGGATAATATAGAGAATATATATTTTGTGTCAAAATAATACCATCTGATGGGGGCAAGAATTTTTGCCCTGATATACCTTGTTTTTGATACACTATATTCCATGCAGCAAAATTATGCCATGCTGTTCGATTAACAACACATGCCATACCTGGCCATTGTGCATGTATAAAATAATGCAAATATGTTAACAATGAATATTCATTTGTTAATGGCAATATTGTAAAAAAATGCTTTAACCCTACTGCTGCTACTTTAGAAGGATTATATAAAAAATGCCACATATTATGTTTTGGACCTTTATAAGATACATTTAACAATGACATATTAGATGGATAATGTAATATGTCATTTAATTGTATTCTAAATAAATTTTGTTCTCCTTTTGTTAAATTCGTAGTATCTCCCAAAGTTGAGTGGATAGATATTCCTTTCTGGGCTGTTGTGTTCACTACACACATCGCTGTGCCAGGCCAGGCTCCTGGCAAGCATTCCCATGTCGCATTTTGACATTGTCCATAACAAATAAAGTACCATTTGATAAGAAGATATCCAGTATGTTCATGTCGTTCTCCCAACAATACTGGACTACCTCCTGCAGAACGACTGGCATAGTTCTTGTTGTATAAACTGTTCCATATGTGCCCTGGGCATCCATTGTATCAGTCGGAAGTTGTTAGGATCAGTAAGGTACTGCTCAGTATAAGTACAGGATACATCATTGTACTTCACCTATTGGGAGAAACAGAGCAGTATCAGTTGTCATCATTTAAAGGCTGATACAATTTATATTGGTCCACATGGACCCATTTGGTCTCTGTTGACCCTTGTCGAATTCATCGGACCTGAATGACCCATGGCCCCAAAATATCAATGACAGTATAGGGCCCCATTCAATTAATGTCCCAAGGTCCCTTTTGACCAAAATTTTTCACCATGACATGATGACCCTGTTTAATGGGCGGTATCACTTTTGCATCATGTTTCTGTTTGTTTTTCCAATGAGTCTGTGCCATATTTCTGGCAGCATGGGGTAAATAAACAGCTAATTGCTTTTAGCTGTTGCAAGAACACATCAGTTTTGATGCGGTCCATCACTGGTGTTGATAGATCGGGATCTGAAGGATAATACAGTCGCATATCCCGTCCAGTCATCATTTGATATGGGCTATAGCCATTACTCTTGTTTTCAGTACCTCTAATACCCATTAGGATTCCTGGTAAGTGCATCACCCACCCTTTAACAGTATCCAACACTGCCTTTTTCAGTGCATTTTTCAGAGTGCGATTTAACCTTTCTACCATTCCCAAAGATTGTGGATGGTAGGGTAAATGCAAGCACTGAATGATACCCAAAATATCACATAAAGCTGTCATTATTTTTGCTGTAAAGTGAGTTCCTCTATCACTTTCAAGTATTCTGGGAAAACCCCAACGTGAGAACACCTGTTCCCATAGCGCCATTGCAGTAGCTGTGGCACTATCATTTGTATGGGCAATGCTTCTACCCACTTTGAAAATACATCAACAATGACTAATAAATATCGGAACCCCCTTTTGCAGTAGGCAAGAGCCCCATAATCAATCTGTAAGCTGGACCAAGGATCATCCATCAGGGTTATCGCCCTAATGGAACCCTTTTACCAGGTACTGGAGGATTAATCTGTGCACAGATGAGACAAGCCTCCAGGCATTGTTTGACATCTTTTTCCATTTTTGGCCACCAATATTTTTGTGTCAACATTTTACATGTTTTGTGGAGTCCACCATGACCTCCAATTCAATGATTATCCATGATAATATATTTTCTAAATGAAGTGGGTGGTATCCATTTCCAAAACCCAGGTTGCCATTCCCATACTACCATATTTTCCCATACGGTAACATGCTTGGTTGCACACTGTCCAGTGTCTTTCCATTGGTTCCGACAAACCACTATCCAAGCATCTGTATCTTGGACATGCCCCAAACTTGGGACTTGTGAGATGGCAGCTATCCATTTAATATGGTGTTTGTCAAATTTGTCCATCTCCCACAATTGTGGAGAATCACCTCCTAAGAGGTCTACCAATAAGTTTGTTTGTTTGGCTGCAACTTGAGCCAGATTGTCCACTAAGTTATTGTTTAACTCATGGATATCCTTTGGATTCTTTTGGTGAGCTCTTACTTTACAAATTGCTATTCTCAAAGGTGTTTGAGCTCCTATGTCCCATATATGTTTATGTCTGAGAACAAATGTGACAAGTTCTCCAGATGCTGTCCGCATTCTCGTTTAGTCCAAATTGGCAAAAGTCCAATAAGGAATTTACTGCAAAAGCGCAATCCGAGTAGATATTAATAGCCTCCTGTCATTGTTATTTATGAATTGGGCTGGGGCATTTATGAATATTCATGAGCTTTTCCTGTTTTTATTGGGTGATGGGTATTTAATATGTATGTTTTGTATTATAAAACAGTGATGGGTTTTGCTGACCAATCAGCTCTGAGGAAGGCTATCCCCGAAACGTCAGCTGATTTCCCGTGCGTCATCACGCACGTGGGCTGGTCTGCTCGGCTGTCCCGGTCAATGTAACAATATGAACTGTTTGCGATGTTAAGTTTTTATTTATTTATTCCGCCCGGTTAAGTCGCTGCACCTCGCATGTTGCTGTGTGAAAATTAACTGTGACCAGAATAAAAGTTGACATGGTAAGCTGTGCCATATATGCTTTATTTTCACAAAGTGTTTCGGTCTGTGCATTCGGGTTGCTTCTTTGAAAGCGCGTGGGTTTTGTATACACTATGTGAGTCATCTACATTTGGCCCTGGGTTAGTAGTGCTTCCCTGCCATAAAATCATGTTACTAAGATCTACTAATAAACCATGTTGTGCTAGAATGTCCATACCCATGATGGTACCTTAATGTGTATTACATATCCAAAACACACATTTCAGTTGTTGTTCACCTATCTAAACCAAAACTGGTTTAGTTAAATACACTGATAACACACCCCGAGAAACCTTGCAAATTAATTTGTCATTTCCCGTGAGTTGTTAAAGGCATATCACTATCTGTTATACTAACAGTAGCACCAGTATCAACTAATATCACAGTCTGGCAGCCCCTGACCATTGCTGATATTGTTGGACGCCCTTCACGATCCTTTTGTAATTGACCAAGGATTAGGAAGGTGGGGGCTTCATCCCATCATTTCTTTTTCTTCTCATTTCTAGTGAGAAGCTCCTCTTCATCCTCTTCTTCCTCACTATCGCTAGGGGCAGTAGGTTCCTTTCGAATCGTTGCAACTGTCTTAGTATTAATCAAATTACTAAGCACTTCAATAAATTTTTGTAAGTCTGCCTTACCACCAGGTTTAGCATTACTACCTGGATTTTGAGCTTGTCTCCTCTCTAAGACTTGCTTCTGTTTTCCTTCCATATCTCCACCTTTAGCCCAACAATCGTGTTTAAAGTGGCCTTCTTTATTGCAATTGTTGCAGGTTAATCTACCCCTGCCTTCTGTTTTGACAGTAGCGGCTACCCTTCATTTGTCCTTGCCTTTTTCGGGGGGTTGATCATCCTGTTGCATTCACCTCCAGTCTGTCAACAACTCTTCTTTTTCTGCAGCACGTTTCACACGTTTACATAGTATACGTATTGACGAAGGTACAATAGTAGCCTGTCGATCTATTAAACTAAGGAAAGGCTCCTTATCTTTACTTGGGTCTACCACACCTCCATAGGTGGCATACTCAGCATAGAGACGATTGATAAACATAACTGGGGATTCACTTGGCTGTAAAGTGATCTCATAGATCTTACTCCAGTCAGTATGTGAAACTCCGTGCATAGATTGGAACGCAGCTTGGATTTCATCCACAGTAGCCAAGTTGCTATCAATCTCTGGTCGTGCCTGATTTCCTGTCATTTTGGCAGGTAAACTCTGCAGTAATACTACAGGAAGTGACAAAGTGACTATTTTACAGGTATCTTTGTTAGTCAAATTAAAATTAGTCTCTAATGTCTTTAATTTAGAACAGTATGGGACTGGATTCTGATCTGGTTACCATTTTCCCAACTGATATACTAACTGCATGGATTCTTGTATGGAAAGATCTTGTTGGGATAACTCCATATGGACCTCTACCACTTCCATGGCTTCCTCAAACTTTTTTGTTTGAGCCCTAGCTTCCTCGTCTTGCTCATACAACCCTTCATTGTATTCTAATTGCTCACGCTTTAATTTAACTTGGTCAGTTATATACTTGGACTCCTTTTCTGTCAAATTTGTATCTCCCTGCAAACGTTTTTCCATATCTTTTATTTGAGCATGTAACAGCTCATCTGTTTTTTCTAATTCCTCTTCCTTTTTCCATGTCAATTTCTTTAATCGCTTTCCTCGTAATTGCTGCACTTTCTTTCCTTCTCCTTAAGTTTTTGTAATAATAGGAGCCATTTTCTTTTTATGCAACTGCATATACCCTTCCTCATCCTCCGAGGTAGTAACCTCAGAATCTGAGGAGCTAGCTGTTTTTTTTCCATAACATCCACATGGAGCGGGCAAGTGAAGTTGTTGTATAGGAGCCTGTTTATACTTTTGGACTTAATGCCTAAGTTGTAATGAGATCTGACACTGTACCTGGGCTTCTGCCTGTGAAGTAAACAAGGACTGTTCTTTATATGATAATTCTTGGGCATGCTCTTGATTAGCATGGTCTTCAACTTGGTTTCAGTTCTGTAGAGACATGGTTTCTTAATCATAAACTGGTCCTCGATGACAATAAAACCAAATCTATGCTCTTCTGCAGCTCTCATAACCCACACAAGCTACACCACTTGGCTATCTCCACCACCCAGGGGAACACTCTAGATCAGGTGGGGTCCTTCAAATACTTAGGGATACAGCTTGACCCTAATCTGTCCTATGGACTTCATGTAGATAATGTAGCTAGAGCTGCTAATACACGGCTTGGTCTCCTCTACAAACACAGACCACCTCACGCCAGAAGCTTTGAAGGTTGCAGTCCTGAGCTCTGTGATCTCTGTAATAGACTATGGTCTCATCATTTATGGCTCGGCCACAACCACAACCCTTAGGTGCCTCTCAACTACCTTAAATAAAGCATGTCAGCTCATCACTGGTGCTCACCGTCTCACCCACACGTGACCTGTACACTCAGACCGGCTGGCTCCAACTATCAAACCGCATAAAGTTTCTCACCTGCTCCATGGTGAAAAAAAATCTACCTTGGCCGTGCACCTTCTGGGGTCTCAACTCTGTTACAACACCGAATTAACAAATGGCACCTTAGGAGATCCACGCTACAGCTACTGAAAGTCCCCCACTGTCACACTTCACAGGGACAACGCTCTTTTGCATCGGCGCCACTCTGGTTCAATGGCCTCAGCCCAAACATCTCCTCTGCCCCAACTATTAGTATGTTTAAAACTAGGCTCGGGACTATCTCACTACCAACAGCTCCTGTGACTGCCCAACAACCTTGTTCTCTTCCCTTTCTGCTCTAGTTGGTCCCCCACGGGATTCTACCCTCACATCTTGGTATACCCAATGCTGCACTTTTCACTCTCTTGCCACCTTCTACATTCCTTCTCCCCCACCCTTCCTCTCCCTATGACTCTGGCACTTCTTATTCTGTTGTCTATCTTCTCTGACAAATGCCGCTGGCTGCCTTGTTACAATGCTACCCTTGAACTGTATTAATCTGTACTCTGCAATGTCCACATTGTTGTAAAGCCTGTTTTGATGTTCCCCATAATTTGTATTTCTCTGACATGGAACCTTTGTAAAAGAGCCATGGTTCAAAGGTATTTGTAATCTTAGACTTGATAAATAAATAAATAAATAAATAAATAAAATCTCTCTATGGCTTGTTGTAATTGCCGAACTAATTCATTAATCTGGGCTTGACTTTGTTAACAAATTTAACATTTTCTCCCAATTGGTTAATCTTAATTTTCAGCCCACATACCTATCCCTGAGAGATATTTAACTTATATTTACCATCTTTAGCTTCAGTAAAGTACAGTTACGTAAGAACTTACCGTAACAGTAGATCTTCAAGACAGGCTCTTGCAGTAGGTAATTACATATAGGACTGACGCTGGCCGGTGGCAGGACCCCACGGAAAAATTTCTAGCTAGCAGTCCCTGGCGAGGGACCGCCCCCACATCAGGTGACCAGTGTCAGATGACGTCGATATAAAGGGGCGGTCCCAGACGCCTGCCTTCCAGTTCTTTCCAGCCACAGGCCTGGAAGAGAGAGAAGCAGATATTTTCCTCAATGGAAAAGGAGCTGAAAAAGCCTAGGGGGATGGAGGGCGGGAAGGTATTACTTACTGCAAGAGCCTCTCTCGAAGATCTACTGTTACAGTAACTTACGTAACTGTACTATCTTACTCGAGAGGGCTCTGCAGTAGGTAATTACATATAGGACAGAATCCCAAGCAGTCTGGAACAAAAGAAAGGCACCGGGAGGAGGTACTACTCCAAGAAGTAGCAAAACAGACCTAGCAAGCCTCAAGAAAGGAGGCCTTGCAAGACCGCTAACCCGAAGCCTGCTCTACGGCCAGAGGCAATGTCCAAACTGTTAATGTTTAGTGAAGGTATGGATGGAAGTCCAAGTGGCGGCAGCACAGATGTCTGCCGCAGACACATTCTTGAAACAAGCTGCAGAGGCTGCTACTCCACGAGTGCAGTGACCTCTGACTTGACCCAGTATGGTCTTGTACTTGTCATAATAGAAAGTGATGCAATGGGCCAACCATTTTGATAGGCATTGCTTAGAAACAGCATTGCCTTCTCTTTTGTGAGCAAAAGAGATGAACAACTGATCAGTCTTTCTGAGATCTTTTGTCCTATCGGTGTAGTATCTCAGAATCCTGTGAACATCCATGGTGTGGAGCAAGTATTCTCCTTGGTTGGAGTACTGCGTGAAAAAGGCAGGTAATTCAATAGACTGATTTAAGGTAGATTCCGCTACCACCTTCGGGAGGAACTTAGGATTCATGCGAAGAGCAACTCGTTCTTTGTGAAAAATCAGATAAGGGATTTTGCACATCAGGGCCTGAAGCTCGGAAATTCTGCGAGCGGAAGTAATGGCCACCAAGAAGAGCATCTTCCACGATAAAAACTTCAAGTCTGCGGAAGCCGCAGGCTCAAAGGGAGGAAGAGTAAGTTTCTCGAGGACAAAGTTTAAGTCCCAGGGGGGGAGCTGGAGTCTGGACAGGGGGCCTGAGATGAAGGACCCCTCTGAGAAAAGTTTTGGATACCTCCAGTTGGCCAAATGCCTTATCAGTGAAAGGGACATGGTAGCCTGAAATAGCTGCCATATGGACTTTCAAGGAGGAGTGACTGAGACCCAGGTGAAAAGATGCGCATGTAATCAAGCAGAATGGCCACAGGACAGAGAAAAGGCTCCACCTTCCTGAGGCAGCCGAAATTGAAAATCTTTTCCATTTCATAGCATAGGTGAACCTAGTGGAAGGCTTTCTAGCCTCCACCAGAATCGAGGCCACCTTAGGAGAGATGCCAAAACGAGATTGGGCTAGGTCTGCAGGAGCCATGCATGAAGTTGAAGAGACTTGAGTCCCAGATTGACCAGGGTCCCCTGATCCTGGGTCAGCAATCCTGGAGATAAAGGAAGAAGAAGAGGAGGAACCTCTGAGTATTGTTGTAGAAGAGAGAACCAGATTTGCCTGGGCCAGAAAGGAGTGATCAGAATCATTCTCGCTCCTTCAAAAGCCAGTTTCTGCAGCACACGAGGGACCAGAGGAACTGGGGGAAAAGCATAGATGAATTTGTCCTTCCAACTTAGAGACAGAGTGTCGCTCCAGAAAGCGTCTCGCTCTGGAGCGAGCGAGCAAAAGATTGGAAGCTTTGCGTTTTGGGAGGAGGCGAACAGATCTATCTGAGGAGTCCCCCAAACCTGGAAGATACTTCTTAGAACTTTTTGTCCAGTTCCCACTCGCGTGGTAGAGCCGACGAGCGACTTAGCCTGTCTGCCAGGACATTGTCGACTCCCAGAACATGGATCGACGTGAGGTGAAGGTTGTGAAGAGTTGCCCATTCCCAAACCCTCATCACTTCCCTGCACAGCGGGTAGGATCAAGTCCCTCCCTGCTTGTTGATGGACCACACCACGCACATGTTGTCCGTTTGGACAGCAAGGTGGCCGGGAAGGATGTATTGGTGAAGGGCCTGGAGAGCATACAGCACAGCTCGAAGCTCGAGCACGTTGATGTGGAGAACTAACTCCGATTTTGACCATTGGTCCTGGGTTCGGTGAGGACCCAGATGGGCTCCCCAACCTTCGCCTGAAGCGTCCGTGGTCAGAGTCTGACCGGGGGAGGATGAAAAAAGGGGACCCCGGAATAGGTTCTCTCGAACCATCCACCATTGCAAGTCTCTTAGCATTGGCGAGGAGATCAGAACCGGATGATCAAGGTCGTCTACTCGTTGATCCCACTGAGAGCGGAGGGTCCACTGAGAGATTCTCATGTGGAGGCGCGCACGAGGAACTGTCGGGATGGCCGCCACCATAAGCCCCAGTAGACGGAGCACTGACCTCGCCGAACCCTCCTGTATTCTGATAGAAGGGAAATCTGGGACTGAGGGAGGCCCCTGTCCGAAGGCAGGAAGGCCCTCACATAGTTGTATCGAGGATTGCCCCAATGAACTGGACCTCTGAGAAGGATCCAGGAGAGACTTGGAATGGTTGATGGTGATACCCAGGCCAGAGAAAACCTGCTGGGTGAGGGAGAGGAAATGCAGGAGTTCCTCCCTGGACAGGGCCGCCAGGAGCCAGTCGTCCAGGTAGGGAAAAACCTGAACTCCCAAAGTACGTAGGTGGGCTGCTACCACCGCCAGGCATTTGGTAAAGAAGCGGGGAGCCGAGGAAAGACCCAAAGGGAGCACCCAGAATTGGTAGTGGTCCCCCTGAAACGCAAACCTGAGGTACTTTCAGTGCAAAGGGCGAATGGGGATGTGCAGGTACGCATCCTGCATATTCAGTGCACAAAGCCATTGGCCAGGCCGAAGCAGGGGCAAAAGGGTTTGAAGGGACAGCATCCTGAACCTCTTGTATTCCACATATAGGTTCAGGGAGCTGAGATCGAGAATGGGTCTGAGATCTCCCGTCTTCTTTGGTACAAGGAAGAAATGGGAATAGTAACCCATCCCGTGGAGGTGAGGGAGGACGGGTTCTATAGCCTGCTTCGCAGAGAGCAGAGATTTCTTCCCTGACCAAAGGAAGATGGTCCCCTGAGTAAGAGGAGTTCAGAGGGGGGTGGCGTGGAGGTTTCTGCAGAAACTCTATGGAGTGCCCCTCTGCTATGATCTGAAGCACCCATGAATCCGATGTTATCCTCTCCCAACCCAGAAGGTGGAGGGAGAATCTCCCTCCTACCGGTTCCTCCAGGGTGTCCAGAGGCGGTGGGAGAGGGAAGGAGTCAGGTGGTGTGAGGCAGCGCCGCAGCTGGGGCACCCGCTGCTTTTTTGGGCAGTGGGGGCCTGGCAGCTGTGGGGGTCCGACGTTTAGTGGCCTGCCTTCCCTGAGGTTTCGCTTGAGGCCGGCTGAAACATAGAAACATAGAACATAGAATCTGACGGCAGATAAGGACCGCTTGGCCCACCCAGTCTGCCCATTTCCCTACCTACTGGACAAGCTGCAGATCCTAGTTAACCAGCAGCCTACTTCTTCCTACCCCCAACCCCTAGAATGGCCTTATGACTGTCCTATGCATGCTTGAATTCCACCACTGATTTTGACTCCACAACCTCCTCCGGAAGGCCGTTCCATGCATCCACAACCCTCTCTGTGAAAAAATACTTCCTTAAATTACCTCTGAGCCGCCCCCATCTTCAAATTGTGCCCTCTTGTTCTTGCACACCTCTTTTAAAGATGCTACCTCTTGGACTTTGTTGATTCCTTGAGGTACTTCAACGATTCTATCATTCCCCCTCTCCCTCCTTTCCTCGAGTTATACATACTAAGCTCCTTTCATCTCTCTTCACATGTCTTCTGATGCAGACCCTGTACCATTTTAGTTGCCCTCCTCTGGACAGCTTCCATCCTGTCTATGTCTTTGCGGAGACTGGGTCTCCAGAACTGCACACAGTACTCCAGATGGGGTCTCACCAGTTGTCTGTACAGAGGGATAATAACTTCCTGTTTTCTACTGGTGATGCCTCTCTATGCATCCCAGTATCCCCCAGCCTCCTTGCTGCCCTCTCACATTGCTTGCCCACCTTTAGGTCATCTGATATGACTACCCCAGGTCCCTTTCTATTTTTGTTGTTGTTAGTATCTCACCCCCATTGTGTACTCTTCCCCTGGGTTTTTGTTTCCCAGGTGCATTACCTTGCACTTCTTAGCACTGAATCTAAGCTGCCATACATTTGACCATTCCTCTAACCTTGCCAAGTCCCTTCTCATCCTTTCCACCCCACCCTGTGCATCAACTCTGTTGCAGATCTTTGTGTCATCTGCAAATAGACATACTTTTCCTTCCAGTCCCTCTGCAATGTCGCTTATAAAGACATTGAAGAGGACCAGTCCTAATACTGACTCCCGCGGGCACCCCACTAGTACCTCCTTTCTTCTGAGTGGACTCCATTTACTATTACTCTCTGTGTCCTATTCTCCAGCCAATTCTTTACCCAGGCTGTCATCTTGGGACCCACTCCCAGGCTGGTTAACTTATATATTAATCTTATGTGTGGGACTGTGTCAAATGCCTTGCTAAAGTCTAGGTAGGCCATGTCCACAGCCCCTCCCTGATCTACTACTTTGGTCACCCAGTCAAAGAAATCTATCAGATTCGTCTGGCATGACCTTCCCGCTGTGAATCCATGCTGCCTAGGGTCCTGTGTCCTCTGGCCTCTAGATACTCGACAATTCTTTCCTTCAGAAGTGATTCCATCATTTTCCTATCACTGAGGTTAAACTAACAGGTCTGTAGTTTCCTGTTTCTGCCTTGCTCCCACTTTTGTGAAGGGAATCACATCTGCCCTCCTCCAGTCCTCAGGTACCACCCCATCCTCCCATGATTTGTTAAAAGGGTAGTCAGTGGTGTCACTAGTTCTACCCTTAGTTCTTTTAGAATTCTGGGATGAATCCCATCAGGCCCCATTGCTTTGTCCACCTTCAGTTTTAAGAGTTCTTTCCAGAACCCTTTCTTCTGTAAATGAGCTGGTATCAACTTCTGTATCCAGAGTGTTTCTACTGTTTGTTTTAGGTACCTCCCTCTTCATTTGTAAATACTGAGCAAAATATTTGTTTAGTATCTCTGCCTTTTCACAGTCTCCTCTGCCCACTCTCCCTTCCCTTTATTAAGCCTCACTATCCCTCCCTTGGTCTTCCTTCGCTCCTGATGTACCTATAAAGGTTTTATCCTTCTTAACTGAGTTGGCTATCTTTTCCTCAGTTTGGGCCTTTGCTGTTCTGACTGCCTTCCCAGCCTCCTTTTGCTTTAACTGATACAGTTCTTTGTCCTGCTCCTTCTGCGATTCCTTTGTACTTCCTGAATGCTTTTTTTCTCTTGAACCTTAACTGCCACTTCCTTTGAGAACCATTGTGGTTTCTTACATCATTTTGTTTTGTTTATTTGCTTCACACAAAGGCTCGTTACCTCTGTGATGGCAGTTTTTATTATTTCTCATTGTTCTTCCACCCCTCCTTCCTGCCCATTTGCTAGTGCATTCCTTAGGCACTCACCCATTTTAGCAAAGTCAGCCCTCCTAAAGTCCAGTACTTTTGCCTTTGTATGGCTTGACTCTATTGCTGTGTTTATTGTGAACCATACTGTTCGATGGTCACTAGTTTCAGATGGCTACCCACTTCTACATCTGTGATCCTCTCTCTCGAAAGGGACCGGCGCTGTGGGGATGGGGACGGTACATTGAATCAACAGATTTAAGGGCCGTCCCTTCTCCTCTAAGTCAGTGATGATGTCCTTGACATCACCATGAAAACACAGAACCCTGAAAGATGCTTCTTGAATTGCTGATTGCACCTCCAGGACCAGACCTGACACACGGAACCATGCATGATGCCGAAGACTTACGGCGAACACAGAGCTCCATCCTGCGGTGTCCACTGCATCGTAGGTTGTCCTCAGAATATGACGACTGGCCGAACGAGCAGAACGGACCAGGTCGGCTAACTCCTGCTTGACTTGGGAGTCAGGCAAGGAGTCAATCTTAGATTCCACCTGGGTAAGGACAGCCTTTTGGTAATCCCCCATACGTGCTACATAATTTAGGGCCCTAATCCCCAGTGTGGAAGAAGCATAGATCTTCCTTCCATACTGATCCAGAAGGCGGGATTCCTTATCCGAGGGAGACGAGCTCAAATGTTTCGGGCGTGCTGACCGGCCATGAGCGGCGCTAATCACAACCGAGTCTGCACGGGGGTGAGAGTCTAAAAAGTCTACACCCTCTGGAGCCTGGTATAGCCTGTTGGACTTCGAGGAAGTGGGGCTAAAGCCAACAGTTGTTTCCAAATAGTGGAAACAAGGTGGGCGTGAGGCTCGATCCAGGGTGGCACTAGAGTAGGAGCCGTAAGGGGCAAGTCCAGATGTTCGGCCAGTTTAACCCGTTGAGGATCTGGCTCTAAGGAACACCACTGATGGACTTCCTGGATCTTCCTGAGCAACTCCGTGAAGGAAGGATCCTCCAGAGGAGACTTCAGAGGAGTCCTCGGCCGGGGCTTGGACGGAGAGCGCGGCTCGTTGTCTTTCTCGGAACACCCATCGGAGGCCTCCGAGGAGTCCGAGAGAGAAGAAGAAGAAGAATTCGAAGCAGAGTAAGACTCCCTGACTCGTCTGGGGGAAGAACGGGTTCCTTGGGGGGGATCCCGAACGCGTGTCCCGCCCCTCTCTGAATCCCGAGGGCAGAGCCCGGGAATCTGGAGGCGGAGAGGGAGTGTGCCGTCTGGGGCGTAAGGGAGCCGGGGGTGGCACCGTCACCGTAAGATGGCTCTCGACTTCCTTGGAGAGCTGAGCTTTGGCCTAAGCCCACCAGGAGGCCAGAGTCTCCTGGAGGTCCACTGGTGGCCTAGGGGGCGGTGGAGGAGGAGGGAGGAGGGGGATAGTTGTACGGATTAAATCCGTAAGGAGAGTATCTGTAACCCGGCTGCGGGAATACCGGAGCAGGGTACTGCGGCGTCGGTGGAGTCGGCGCCAGGTACTGCGGCGCAGGATACTGTGGACCTGGGAAAACCGGCGTCGGATAGGACGGCGGATACCCAGGCACCGGAGGAGCTGCCGGAGCAGACGGCCCAGCCGGGAACTCCACGGGTGGATCAACCGTAATAGGCCCGTGGGGTGGAGGCCCGATGGAAGAGGAATATCCCCCGCCGGCGTTGGAACCGGCACGGTGGGACCGTGTTGGAGCGGCGTCGGGGAGCCAGTGCCGGGGCCGGCATCGGAGCCGGTGTCAGGGAAGCCGACGTCAGATCCGGCTCTGTAGGAAGAGGATCGGACGGTAGCCCAGGATCCCAAGCCTCATCCAGGGACGGAGGAGGAAAATCCCCGGGATCGGGCGCGGGGGACTCGGGCTCCCCTGATGGCAGTGAAGGCTGCAGGGAACCTGGTACGACAGATGAAGTAGGGTCTGCTGTAGGCTCCGATGCCCGGCGCACGTCGGAGGAGCCGACGTGTGACTTAGGGGCCGAATACTGGCAGATGCCAGAGGAGCTGGCGTCCGACTTCGGGGTTCCCTCATCGGAGACGGGCCGAGGATGAGAAGAGGCCCGGTCCGATGGGGACACTGCCGTGCGCTGCCCCGAAGGGTCGGGCGTCTTAGCGGCCTTCTCCCGGCGGACGTCGGAGGAGTCGATGTCCGGCTTATGGGAGGCGCCCACACCAGTAGGCCGCAAGCCTGTGGTGGTACTGGGGGCTGGAGCCTCCTTTTGCGCAGAGGCACCCGGTGGGCTCGAACGCAAACCCGACGGGCGGGCCGATGCCTCCTCCAAAACATTGGAGGTTGCCGTCGGGCGATCCCCCAGAGGGGACGTTACCTTGCCCGTGACTCCGGCCGGAGTCGCGGAGGAAAACCTTCTCCTGGTGCCTTTCCTTGTCCTGCTTCTTATGCCCTTCAGGGGAGGTCGACGCCTGCCAAAGTTTCTTCAACTCCTTCTCCATCGTGGACATCTTCTTCTTGAGGAGATGGGCTTCAAGAGACTGCTGGCGTCGTCTGCGGGTGGCCACTTTGAAATGAAGGCAGTGCGGACACTTGTCGACCGCGTGGTCGGGGCCTAAACAGAAAAGGCAGAGGAAGTGACCGTCTTTGTGAGGCAGTTGGGCGCCGCACGAGTCGCACTTATTTTTTGAAGAGGACGACATATACTGACATTCACCTGACGATGAAAATACAAAATACAAAATACTGAAACTTTTGGAAAAACTGAAGAAGTAACAGGACTGACGATAGGAACTTCAGCGAGGCGCTGCACGAGCTGACGGCAGGAAAGAACTGGAAGGAGGGCGTCCGGGACCGCCCCTTTATACTGACATCGTCTGATGCCGGTCACCTGACGTGGGGGGCGGTCCCTCACCAGGGACTGCTAGCTAGAAATATTTCCGTGGGGTCCTGCCGCCGGCCGGCGTCAGCCCTATATGTAATTACCTACTGCAAGAGCCCTCTCGAAGTAAGACCATACTTTGTTACACCTAGAAAATACTTTTCTTCACTGTCAAGTAACTGCTTCTTTAGTAGACAGGTTCTAGTTGCTATTTCACACTGATACTGTACATACATCTGACAAACACTGGTTAATTTGCTTTTATCTGCCATTACTCTCTCATTTCTTTCTAGGCATTGAGTGGATAAACATAAGTACGCATCTTCCTGTTCTTCAGGAGAGCAATACGGACCTTCTTTAAGGTGCGTCTCTAAAATATCGTAATATGGTGTCCGTGCCTCGTCACTTATTTAACTGGCAAATCACATCGGACTTCACACCAGTCTGTTTCCTCCAGTCCCTCTTTTGACTCCCTTCTGTACTTGATTGATCAGGTCAGGTGCAGTAAGGCGTTCCTCGCAGTGGCTTCCTTCTCGGTTCATTTGATGTCATCAGCAACCATACAGACTGTCTTTAGACATCCAAGTCACTGCACCAATTGTAAGGATAAAGATAGCTGCATAGTGTTTTCTATCCTCAAATAAGTCAAGCCACAAAGAGTGATTGTTTTCCTTTGGTTTATTTTCTTGTGAGTTTCATCAATTCAGATACATTTATTCTTGCTTCTTGTTTGGTACTAACTTATACAATTTTATACAGGGTTTATATAAAGAATTGTTACCTTGAAAATGCCAGCACCCCATTGTAAGCCAACCATATAACAAAATAACATATTAATCTTATGATGTGGTGTACCTTTTCCTTCAAAACAGAGGTATTACTTCATTTCTTACACAACCTCATAGGTGTTTACTACATTTTCCTTAATACATTTGCCAGTAGGTCAACATAACCTAGGCAAAACAATAAGTATTACTTACACCATAGCAACGCACACCAACTTAGGCTTGCCTTTTCATGTTGTTTGAAAATTCATTGCCCAAACATGCTGTTATCTAATACATTGCCCAAGCATGTTTTCAATATAGTAAATACGTCATCCTAAAAAGATTCTTTCTAACATTCTGGCACTCCTTCCTAAAGAAGGTTATACACAGACCATTTGGTATTATATATTTATGAAATAATCATATTACAAAAATAATGTAAAAGGTGAATGCTAAATATCACTAAATGTGAAATATTACAAATATAAAAGTGAGTAAATATTACACTACAATTATAGTACGCAGTAGTACCACTATAGTTAGGTTGCCAGCAACTTCTATTTAAATCAAAATGTTGCACTTTAATAACTCTGCAACCATATGACCGATGTGCCCAAACATTTTCATGCACCGTCTAGTACCATAGATCTCTGGATATGGTAAGTTTCGTTCCAGTCGGTGGTGTGGTTGAGGAGCTGCAGAGTGCAAAAAAATGTGAAATTTACCATTTAAGTGCAAATTCCTTGCTTGACCACAGCTCCGAAACGGCTTTGGGGGTTGGTCTGAAATTGTTAGGGTATATGGGGTCTGGGCTGCAGATGTGCCTTTTCAAGGTTTGGTGAAAAACTATTAATCCGTTCAAAAGTTACTAAACTTTAAAGTTTCCTATTATAGTCTATGAGAAAAATAGATGTGCTGTTGAAAGCACTTTTACTTTAAAAAGCACTTTTACTGCCACAAATGGATTCAGTGGTGTCGTGCTGCCACCATCTTGTTTTCAGTTAGCGACGGTAAAATAACACTGTCATTCAAAAAATACTGCCTCTTTCTAAACACCAACAGTTGTGTTTACATAATCGGGGCTCGAGGAACACAATCCTGTTGTTACATTTAAAAATAATGCTTGGAAATATATTTATCTACTTACTGTAATTTGGCAGTTAGTAGTGTCGCAAATTTGAGACACTACTTTTGTGAAACTTTGCAAATTGCTAAAGTTTTCCAAACGTAGTGTCTCAAATTTCATTTCAGATTCACGAAACTTTCATAAAATTTGTGAAAGTATCACAAATTTGCAACGCTACCTTGCCAGCAATGCCTGTTTCTTTTTCATGTCATAAGAAACAAATGGTTTGCCCTTATGGGCTGAAATTTTCAGGGTACAAAGGGCATGCCTCTCAGATCGCCTTTGCTGGTTTGGTTATAAAATTTACATTTGTTCCATAGTTATGACATTTCGACATTTAGAAATTTCCATAGGAGAACACTGGGGCAGTCACAGTACCTTTCAGAGGCTATATCTCGAAAAATGCTTCGAGATACAGGTTTTTTGCTAAACGTAACTATTACGCAAGTATGCAGGTTGCCAGGCCTTGATTAGAACTGTGGTGGAACTTTTTCCAGTGACTCTATGGTTACTGCGATATTGTGCCATTTGCAGCACAAGGGTTATTTGGAATGTCTCTAGCCCTGCACTCTGTCTCTACACTTTTGGATATTCATTTATTTATTTACAGAAGAGTTTCACCAGGAAAGGCACACTGAACAAATACATTGCTCGTCTCATGGTGCGTCCTGGGGGGAGGGGGAACAGGAGGTAGAAAACAATCTGTACAACACAGTGCAGGACAAGCCTGGGTAATTTATAGCACATTATGGACTAAGCAGTAATTAGCTGTTACAGGTAAAGCAATCACGTAATTAAACAGCAATTCAGATAACAGATCAGTCAGATTAGGGTGTACTTAGTAACAAAAACTATATATTTTCTGGTAAGTGAAGACATATATGAAGTGCTAGTCTTAGTATTAATAGGCAGATAGAGGATAGAGAGAGAGAGCGAGAACAATGAAGTGGATAAGACCGAGGGGATCTACATTATCTGAGCAGGGGGTGTAGATGGGGAGGATACGCTACAAGCAGGAGCACTTCGTGGAGAGGAAGTCCGCAGTGACAAAGAGAGGAAGAGGGGAGGGAATGTCTAATTTGAGGGGGCAGTTGGTTCCAGAGTTTTGGGAAATGGTAGGAGAAAGCAGACTGGTCTGCTGAGGTAGTCGATGTGAGGGACGACAAGGGTTTGTGAATCATGAGATTTGAAGGAGTGAGCCGGGGGATGTTAATAGAGGAGGAGGAGAGATAGGGTGGGAGACAGCCGAGCAAATTTGGAAATAAATTTGGAACTATGGGCGAGGCACCGGTTGTCGAGTGAAGTAAGTGCAAGAGCAGGATATAGATCACAGTGATGAGTACTGGAGGGAGAGTCCAGGGCAAATAGGCAGAAGGAGCTATAAAGGGTGTCCAGTCTGGTCAGGGAGGTCCTGAGAGCAGCACTATAGACTACATCACGGTAGTCAAAGATATGGAGAATCATTTTCTGCACAAGGTCGTGCCTTACCAGTATAGATAAACAGCTATGGTTCCTGCACAGTGCACCTAACTTGGGGCATAGTTTTTTCAGGACAGCATCAACATGAGCAGAAATGTTTAGGTGTTGGTCAAGCCAAATACCTAGGTATCTGAAAGAGGTAGTGTCCTGAAGTGAAGTCCCATCAAGGGTGTGGAAAGAGGGCAAGGAGGGGAGCCTGGACAGTCTCTGCTGAGTGCCAAAGGTCAAGGAGACAGTCTTCTTGGCATTCAAAAATAACTGATGTGAACAAAACCAGCACTGAACTTTCTCGAAGTCAGCTTGAAGTCTGGTAGCTACATCAGTATGAGACCGTCCAGCGGTAAACAGGACAGTGTTGTCAGCATACATGTGGATAGAGGATGATGAGCATACTGCTGGAAAATCATTTAGGAAGACTGAGAAAAGTATTGGGCCTAGGATGGAACCCTGTGGCACACCAGTATTAATTGGGAGTGGAGGGGAAATAGAGTCAGCAATTTTTACTGACTGAGACCTACCAGTTAGGTATGCACTGAACCACTTTACAGCAGAGTCTGATAGGCCTGATGAAGTAAGGTTGGTTAGGAGGAGTGGGTGAGAGATAGTGACAAAAGCCTTGGCAAGGTCGACAAAAATAGCAGAAGTGATTTGGCCACTGTTCATCCCTGGAAAAATGGAGTCTATGAGCCTAATCAGGGAGATAGTAGTGGAGTGATCCTTCCAGAAGCCAGATTGGAAAGATGTGAAGAAGGAGGATTCAGAGAGAAAGGCAGTGAGTTGGGAGAGGACTAAGTGCTCTTGTAGTTTGGCAAAGATAGGGAGGAGAGAAATTGGGTGGTAGTTACCAGGAGCTGAGGGGTCGCCACCTTTAGGGAGAGGAAAGACAATGGCATATTTCCAGGCATCTGGAACAGAAGCAGATGAGAATGATAGGTTTAGTAGATCAGCTAGTGGTGTGGAGATCGCAGGAGCAGAGAAGTACAATAGTTTGGGATAAAGCCCATTTGGTGAGCTGCCATCTGAGGGGTTAATTGCTAGGAGGGCTGCTAATGTTTCAGCGGGAAAAACATTAGAGAAGGAGAATGAAACACTTTTAGAGTTAGTGTTTGGGGGGTGGGGAGGAGGGAGAGGGAGAAAGAGAAGATAGGAGGGCAGAAGCACAAAAAGTGAACCAAGTATTACATTTTGTGGTGACTGAGGGGAAGGGTCCTGAAACTAAAGAGCCATTTACTTTAAGAAGAGGCACAGGTGGCGATAAAGGGTAGAGAAGAAAATCGTACTCACCATAGTAATGTTGTTTCTTCTGATGGAGTCTTGCTGTATTCTGACTATATGCAGTTAGCCCCAGCACTTTAACTGCTCCGGACAATAAAGGGTTAACTCTATGCAAAGGCATAGAACGTTGAGCTTGAGCTTGGTTTTCAAACCTCTGTGGTACTCTGAAGTCTAACCATCAGATTCTTACGAGCACTAAACTACCTAACTCAATAGTTAGAAATTGTTTATAAAATGTTTATGCCAAAAGAAAAAATTACTCACCTTAGTAATGTTGTTTCTTCTAATGGAGTCTTGCTATATTATGACAATTGCAGTTTGTCCCACCATTAGAACTGCTCCGGGAGGTGAAAGAGTTAACTACCATGCCAGGCATGGGGTTTAGAGCGCGAGCTCAGTTAGAGAAGCTCTGTCTGGCTATTGTCAAACCGAAACTGTCAGATCTTTACGAGCAAAAACTCACTAAGGTTCTGTGTGGAAGCTGTAACCTACACTAGCCAACTGGCTACCTAAATATGAACACCTATTCCTGGTCCCAACACCAAGACTCAAGTCAGGGGACCAGAAAAATAATAACATAAGATAAAATAAAACACAACACCCCAAAACCCCAAAAAGGGGTGGAAAAAACATAAAATGGGCATAACAAGTGCCAACACTGGACTGCCCACCCCATACCCAAGTAGAAGTTCTGAGAGGGGCAGGCTGGGGGGGGGGAGGTCATAATATAGCAAGACTCCATTAGAAGAAACAACATTACTAAGGTGAGTAATTTTTTCTTCAAACAACATGAAGTCTTGCTATATTATGACAATTGCAGAATACACAGCAGTACCTCCATGATGGAGGGACAGAACCTACTTAAGGAATAGGCTCTGAAGCACGGCTGTGCCAAATTTAGCATCCCTCCTGGCCTGGATATCCAAGGAGTAATGCTTGGTGAAAGTGTGTACAGTTTTCCAGGTAGCTGCTTGACATATCTCCAAGATAGGGATGTCTCTAGCAGCAGCTAAAGACGCAGCTGTACCTCTGGTAGAGTGAGCCCTCAGGCCTGAAGGGGGAACCTTTCCCAGTATTTGATAACAAAATTGGGATACACACGAGACAATCCACCTGGCAATGGATCTCTTAGTGGCAGGTTTACCTTTCCCAACCTCACCATAAGTGAGAAAGAGTTGAGGATTCGAACCATGACCCTTGGTATGCTCTATATAGTAACTAACGGCCCTCTTAACATCTAAGCTGTGCAGCCTCCTCTCACCAGAGGAGGAATGGTCAGTGAAGAACACTGGAAGGGAGATAGATTGGTTAAGATGGAAATCTGAAACCACCTTAGGAAAAACTTCCTGTTAGTCCTAAGGACTACTTTATCCCTGTGAAAGGAAATAAAGTCAGTCTCCACTGACAAGGCTTGTAACTCACTTATGCACCTGGCAGAAGTGATGGCTACTAGAAAAACAGTTTTCCAAGTCAAATACTTAAGCTCTGCAGAAGACAGAGGTTCAAAGCGGGTTGCATCAACTGAGCAATGCAAACATTAAAATCCCAGGCAGGGCCGGGTCCCTGAAAGGTGGATTAGTATGAAGTAATCCCTTGAAAAACTTGGAAAATACAGGGTGAGTGGAAAGAGAAGAGGGCTTTCCTGCTGAAATAAAAGCAGAGACAGCTGCCAAATGTACTTTCAGGGTAGCTGGTCTCAGGCACAAAGAGTTAAGATAGACCATATAGTCCAAAACAATGGGCAAGTCAGCAGATTCCGGGGGAATATGCTTCCCAGAATTATAAGTAGCCCTAGTGGAAGGCTTCCTAGAAGCTTTCAGGATGTCAAGGACACCTTGAGAAAGGTGTAGGTCAGCAAACTCTAACTCCTCAAGAGCTAGGCCTTGAGGTTGAGGGATTTGAGATTCGGATACCAAACTCTCCCCTGGGCACAAGATAACAGGTTGTGTTTCCTGGGGAGGCACAGGGGAAGATGGACTGCTAAGGACAGAAGGAGTGGGTACCAGGGCTGCCTGGCCCAATCCGGAGCAATCAGAATCATCCTGCAAGGCTGGGATCTGATTTTCACTAGCACCTTGAAAAGGAGAGGGAAGGGGGAAAGGCATATAGAAACTTCCCTCCCCAATCTAGGAGAAAGGCATCCAGGGGGACTGAGCCCATCACTGGGGGCCTGCAACAAAACAGTGGAAGTTGGTGATTGTCTGGGGCTGCGAAAAGATCTATCTGAGGAGTGCCCCATCTGGCAAAACTATCCCCAGTACTTGGGGATCCAGTGACCATTCGTGATGGCCCTGGGAAATCCTGCTGAGAGCATCTGCCAGGACATTGTCCTTTCCTGGGAGGTGAACTGCTATGAGGGAAGTGTTCAGGGAATAAGCCAGAGACCACAACTTCATTGCTTCGGTGCACAAGGCCGAAGACCGAGTGCCCCCTTGTTTGTTGATGTACCACATTGTGGTGGTGTTGTCTGTTCTGACTTGTACCACCTTGTTCTGAACAGATGCAGAAAACACTTGAAGTGCTAGAAAGACAGCTCTGAGTTCCAGCAAATTGATTTGGAGCAGAGACTCTTGAGGGGACCACACTCCCTGGGTGGAGAGGTCGCCCATGTGAGCTCCCCATCCCAGAAGGGACGCATCTGTAGTAAGGGTCAAGGAGAGAGATAGAGGGATGAAGGGGGCCCCTAGTCTTAAATTGCTCTGATCCTGCCACCACTGAAGGGCCTGGATCAGGGTTCGAGTCACTGGGATCAACTTGGAAAGGGATCTATTCTTTGAGACCAAAAAGGCTCTCAAGTGAAACTGAATGTCCCTCATCTGAAATCTTGCTCCTTGCACTACAGCTGTGGAAGCAGCCATGTGTCCTAAGAGCTGTAAGAAGTGCCTTGCTGGTCGAGAGACCTGCAGAGTGAAGGAAGAGGCCAGGGCCACCAGGTTCCTTACCTCTCTAAGGGCAGGAAGGCTCTGGCCTGCTTTGTATCCAGTTCTGCACCTATGAAGGTGAGTACCTGAACAGGTTCCAGCACTGACTTTGGGAGATTGAGCAGAAAACCCAGAGAGGTGACCAGCTGCTGGGTAACTTGCAGGTGTGATTTGACCTGTTCTGGAGAATGGCCTACAATAAGCCAGTCGTCTAGAGTGAGGAAAAATAGCAATCTTTGGCTTCTTAAATGAGCAACTGCTACTGCTAGACATTTTGTGAATGCCCTTGCAGGGGCAGAGGTGAGGCGAAGGGCATTGCTCTGAACTGGTAATGGCCTGAGGGCAGCTCGAATCTGAGGTACTTTCGGTGGGAGCTTCTGATTAGAACATGGAAATAGGCATCCTTGAGGTCCAGGGAAGCTAGCCAGTCCCCTGGCCTTAGAAAAGGTAAAATTATTGCCAGAGTCACCATTTTGAATTTTGGTTTCAAAAGGTGCTTGTTCAGATATCTTAGGTCCAAAATGGGCCGCCATTCTCCTGTCTTTTTTGGGGTAAGGAAGTACCTGGAGTACAGACCCTTGCCCTGGAGTAGGGGGGAAACCCTTTCTACAGCTCTGAGAGCCAGGAGGGTTGAGACTTCTGTTTCTAAGGCAAAGGTCTCTTGAGGGTTTGCAGGTGGAAAAGATCTGGCTCTCATCTTTGGAAATTTTTGAAGCTGAGAATCAGACCCTGGCTTCTCACTTCCAGGACCCACTTGTCTGATGTTAGAGACTCCCAGTCCTGAACAAGTAAGCCAGCCTGCCCCTACAGGTAATGGAGAACCGGCCTGGGCACCCCATCAGGGTGCCTGTTTGGCAGGGGCTTTAGGCTGAGGGGTGGAAGCAGGCCTGCTTGCACCCTGTCTGCCTCTGCCTCTGAAGAACCCCCTCTGAGCATAAGCAGAAGAAGCCTGGGTTTGGTAAAAAGGCCTGTGAAAAGGCCTACCTCTACCCCTGGGGGTCTGCTTCTGAGGAGTGACTTGCCGCTCCTTGGCTTGTGCACTCCTATAAGTTGTTCTATATTCATCCATTTTCTTCATGTAATTCTCTGTCTGCTCCCCAAACAGAGAATTCCCTACCACAGGAAAATCCATGGCCTTAGTCTGGGTATCCTGTGACAAACTAGTACACCTGAGCCAAGCCAACCTATGAAAGGCCACAGATGTAGCCATGACTCTAGAGGATACATCATTAGAATCCACAGCAGCATGGAATTGCACCTTGGATGCCTCAATCATCAGCAGCCACCTGCTCCAGCTCCTGGCAGCTGGCCAGGGGCCTGTTTGGCCAAAGCCATGACAGTGTCCCATCTAGATTTTTGGTATCTTGCCACATAAGCCATGTAATTTGCTTGTCTGAGTCCCAAGGACGCTGCCATGTATTATTTTTAGCCATGGCATCAATCTTCCTGAGTCCTTGTCAGGAGGATGTGAAGCCAGGGAATGTTAGCTTATCACAGGCTGCAGCCTGAACTACCCCAACATGACTGCATTGCTGTGAAAGAAAGTCTGTATCAGGACCTGATAAAGTGTACCTCCTGTCCATCTTCTTGTCAACAGGAGGCACAGAATTAGGAGCTTTAGTATTTTTATTGTTTGTTTCCTAAATGATTTATGTAAGGGAATAGATAATCTCCTAGACTCTGGGATATCCATCATTTCCACAAAATCAGGTTCCTCTTGCTCATCCACAGCTTCCTCTAATGGGAGCTGGAGGGTTTCAGCAACCTTTTTATAAAACAAAAAGTGAGAAGGGGACTCAGAAAGCATAGGGGGAGATTCCAAAGGTCTGTCTGGGGAGATGTCCGGTTCAATGGGCACATCCAGACTCTCAAAGTCACATTCACACTGATCATAATCCTCCTCCCCCTCTTCTGGTTCATAAAACTCTTCAATATCATATTCTTGAACCGGTGGAACCAGCCGAACCGACCTTTTACCAGACAGTGGCGGTTCGGACGGAACTGGAGAAAGTGACTGTACAATCTGTATAGCTTTTGCTATTTCTGCAGCAGTTGGAGAAGGAATTTTGGACTCCAAACCTGCTGATTTTTTAGTTTTCTTTGCTGGAACTGGCTCCTCAGAGCCAGCTTTTCGCTTGCCGAGGAAGTCTCGCCTGGTCAGAGGCACCTCCTCCGTCCGGTTGGCACCGAACCGGCTGGCCATCTGGGTCAGCAGACTTTTGGCCTCTCGCTCCTGGAGCCTGCCCACTCTCTTGTCCAGGGTGGCTGCAGGAAATTTTACAAATCTGGCAGTCTGAATTGAGGTGGTCAAACCCCAGACAATAGACACATGTAGTGTGTGGGTCAGCCTTGGCAAAGGCTTCCCCACAGACACTACAGTGTTGAAACCCAGTGGGCCCGGGTTTTCTTTTGGGTTTCTCAGACATGATGCCAGCCTAACCAACAAACTTGCCCTTAAAACGGCAGTGCCAGGCAAGACACCCTTATCGGTTCCCAACCGTGTCACGGGTCGTGGAAAAAACTGTAATGAAATCCGTTTTTTTTTAGAACCGATAAGAACTGGGAACCGCACTCTAAAAACCTTAAAATGCTTTCTTTTTAAAAGTTTTAACAGCCTGATCGGTTCGAACCGAACCGATAAAAATTTACAAGTTCCACAAAGAAATAATGTTGTTTCTTCTAATGGAGTCTTGCTATATTATGACATATGCAGTGAGTCCCAACCTTCGAACTGCTCCGGAGGTGAAAGAGTTAACTTTCCACGCCAGGCATGGAACTCTGAGCGTGAGCTCGGTTGAAAACTCTGTCTGTTGTTCTTCAAACTCAAACTGTCAGATCTTTATGAGCAAAACTCACTAAGGTTCTGTGTGGAAGCCGTAAACCTACACTAGCCAACTGGCTACTAAATATAAGAACACATTTTTCTTGGTCCCAAAACAAAGACTCAAGTCAGGGGATCCAAAAAATTAAAAACATAACACCCAAACACCGAAAAAGGAGGGGTGAAAAATAAGGTGGGTATCTACTAAGTGCCAACACTGCACTGCCCACCCATATCCCAAAAGTAGAGGTTCTGAGAGGGGCAGGCGGGGGAGGTCATAATATAGCAAGACTCTACTAGAAGAAACAACATTACTAAGGTGAGTAATTTTTTCTTCAAACAACATGAAGTCTTGCTATATTATGACATATGCAGACTACACAGCAGTACCTCCATGGAGGAGGGACAGAACCTACTTGAAATAGGCTCTGAAGCACAGCTGTGCCAAACCGAGTATCACTCCTAGCCTGGATGTCCAGGTAGTAATGCTTGGTAAAAGTGTGAACTGTTTTCCAGGTAGCTGCTTGCCATATCTCTAGGATAGGGATGTCCCTGGCAGCAGCCAGAGACGCAGCTGTACCTCTGGTAGAGTGAGTCCTCAGGCCTGAGGGAGGAACCTTACCCACTTTTCATAGCAAAATTGGATACAAGAGACAATCCACCTGGTAATGGATCTTTAGTGGCAGGTTTCCTTTACCAACCTCACCATAAGTGAGGAACAGTTGGAGGGAGTCAAACCTGTGACCCTTGGTACGTTCTATGTAGTAACTAAGGGCTCTTTTGACATCTAAACTGTGCAGTCTCCTCTTGCCAGAGGAGGAATAGTCAGTGAAGTACACAGGGAGAGACATAGATTGATTAAGGTGGAAGTCTGAAACCACCTTAGGCAAGAACTTTCTGTTAGTCCTGAGGACCACCTTATCTCTATGAAAGGAGATAAAATCAGGTTCCACTGACAATGCTTGTAATTCACTTATGCGCCTGGCAGAAGTGATGGCTACCAAAACACAGTTTTCCAAGTCAAGAACTTAAGCTCTGCTGAAGACAAGGGCTCAAAAGGGGTTTCATAAGCTGAGCAATGCAAATATTAAGATCCCAGGCAGTGGCACCGTCCCTGAATGGAGGGTTGGTGTGAAGCAACCCTTGAAAACTTGGAGAATACAGGATGAGCCAAAAGAGAAGAGGGTATACCTGCTGATAAGAAAGCAGACACGGCTGCCAGGTGCACTTTTAGGGTAGCTGGTCTCAACCCCAAAGTATTCAAATGCACCATATAATCCAGGACTGTGGGTAAGTCAGCAGATTCTGGGGAAATATGCTTGCCAGAGCACCATATGGAAAATCTCTTCCATTTGGAATTATAAGTAGCCCTGGTGGATGGCTTCCTAGAAGCCTTCAATATATCCAATACACCTTGGGAGAGGTGTAGGTCAGCAAACTCTAACTCTTCAAGAGCCAGGCCTTGAGATTGAGAGATTTGAGATTCGGGTACCAAACCCTCCCCTGAGCACAGGTTAACAGGTTGTGATTCCTGGGAAGACACAGGGGAAGGTGGACTGCTAAGGACATAAGGAGTGGGTACCAGGGCTGTCTGGCCCAATCTGGAGCAATCAGGATCATCTTGCAGGGTTGAGATCTGATTTTGACTAGCACCTTGAACAGAAGAGGGAAGGGGGGAAAGCATAGAGAAACTTCCCTTCCCAACTGAGAAGGAAGGCATCCAGAGGGACTGAGCCCAACACTGGGGGCCTGCAGCAAAAAAGGGGAAGTTGGTGATTGTCTGGGGCTGCAAAAAGATCTATCTGCGGGGTGCCCCATCTGGCAAATACTACCTCCAATACTAGGGGATCCAGTGACCATTCGTGATGGCCCTGGGAAATCCTGCTGAGAGCATCTGCCAGGACATTGTCCTTGCCTGGGAGGTGAACTGCCGTAAGAGAGGTGTTCAGCTTGATCATGAGACCACAACTTCATTGCTTTGGTGCACAAGCCGTAGACCAGGTGCCTCCTTGCTTGTTGATGTACCACATTGTAGTGGTGTTGTCTGTTCTGATCTGTACAACTTTGTTCTGAACAGAGGTGGAGAAACTTGAAGTGCTAGAAAAACTGCTCTGAGTTCCAACAGATTGAGGTGGAGCAGAGATTCCAGAGGGGACCACAATCCCTGGATAGTGAGACTGCCCATGTGAGCTCCCCACCCCAAGAGGGATGCATCTGTAGTAAGGATTAAGGAGTGAGACTGAGGGGTGAAGGGGAACCCCTGTCTCAGATTGCTCTGGTCCTGCCACCATTGAAAGGCTTGGATCAGGGTTCCAGTCACTGGGATCAATTTGGTAGAGGGTCTCTCCTTTGAGACCAAATGGAACTGGATGTCCCTTATCTGAAATCTTGCTCCCTGCACAACTGATGTAGAAGCAGCCATGTACCCCAGGAGCTGCAGAAAATGCCTTGCTGGTCGAGAGACCTGCAGGGTGAAAGAGGAGGCCAGAGAGACCAAGGTTCTTGCTCTTTCCAGAGGAAGGAAGGCTCTGGCCTCTTTTGTGTTCAGTTCTGCACCTCTGAAGGTGAAAAGCTGGACAGGCTCTAGAACTGACTTTGGAAGATTGAGAAGAAAACCTAGAGATGTGAGCAGTTGCTGAGTTACCTGAAGGTGTAGTTTGACTTGTTCTGGAGACTGGCCTACTAAGGCCAGTCGTCCAGGTAAGGAAAAATGGCAATATTTGCTTTCTTAAGTGGGCAACTGCTACTGCCAGGCATTTTGTGAATACCCTCGGGGCAGAGGTGAGGCCAAGGGCATTGCTCTGAACTGGTAATGGCCTGAGGGCAGTTCGAATCTGAGGTACCTTGATGGGAGCTTCTGATAAGAACATGGAAGTAGGCATCCTTGAGGTCCAGGGACGTTAGCCAGTCCCTGGCCTTAGAGAGGGTAAAATAATTCCCAGAGTCACCATTTTGAATTTTGGTTTTAAAAGGTGCTTGTTTAAGTATCTGAGATCCAGAATGGGCCGCCATTCTCCTGTCTTTTGGGTAAGGAAGTCCTGGAGTACAACCCTTTGCCCTGGTGTAGGGGTGGAACCCTTTCCACAGCTCTGAGAGCCAGGAAGGTAGAAACTTCTGTTTCTAGGGCAAATGCCTCTGATGGATGTGCAGGTGAAAAGGACCTGGCTCTCATCTTTGAAATTTTTGAAGCTGAGAACCAGTCCCTGGCTTACTACTTCCAGGACCCACTTGTCTGATGTTAGAGACTTCCAGTCCTGGACAAAGTAAGCCAGCCTGCCCCTACTGGTAGAGGAGAATCGGCCCTGGCTACCCCATCAGGGTGCCTGCTTGGCAGAGGCTTTGGGCTGAGGGGTGGAAGCAGGCTTGCTTGCACCCGCCTGCCTCTCCTCTAAAGAACCCCTCTGGGCATAAGCAGAAGAGGAGGCCTGGACTTGGTAAAAGGCCTAAGAAAAGGCCTGCCCTGCCCTGGGATGCTGCCTTTGAGGGTGGCCTGCCTTTCCTTGGCCTGTGCACTCCTATAGGTGGTCCTATATTCATCCATTTCTTCATGTAATTCTCTGTCTGTGCCCCAAACAGAGAATTGCCCACAACAGGAAAATCCATGGCCTTAGACTGGGTATCCTGTGACAGGGTAGTACATCTGGCCAAGCCATTCCGAAGTGCCACAGATGTAGCCATGACCCTTGATGACACATCATTAGAGTCTACTGCAGCATGAAATTGCACCTTGGATGCCTCAATACCATCCGCTGCCACCTGCTCCAGCTCCCTGGCAAGCTGGTCGGGACCTGTTTTGCTAGAGCCAGCACAGTATCCCACCTGGATTTCTGGTACTTAGCAGCATAACAGGATCCGAGGTCTGCTGTGGCTTCTCAGAATGTTTTCTTTATTAAAACAATGCCCCTCGTTTACGCTGCTATGAGCTTGATCACGGGGCTCTTTTTATACATCTAATTTGAAAAATAAAATACATTTTAAGTCTTGACTCTCACTCTGATTACTGCTAATCGCAACTATTAAATGCATGTATCTACCTTCAAAATACAAATTTCAAAGCCTCCAGGCACATGAATCATTCAAAATCAAATTCACTTTTCTCCCTAACAAAAAAATTATTAGTCATATAATCAATTGTACAATCACCACAAAATTAAAGCCGTGCCAAAATGTGACATAAGTGTAAAACAACTTAAACCCCCCATAACACGCATACCTTGGGAAGCCTACTAGCGTGGTTCTTGTTTTTATGGTTTTAATGCACTTCAAATAAATCTGTAGATATAAAAAATATAACTGCCTTCAATCCACAGGTTTGTGTGTATTATAAAATATTACATTTAATTCTTTTTATTTAATAATAGTTGGCGCATTTAGCAGTAATCAGAGTGAGAGTCAAGACTTAAAAAATGTACTTTATTTTTCAAATTAGATGTATAAAAGAGCCCGTGATCAAGCTCTGTAGAACGTAGGGGCATTGTTTTAATAAAAAAGCGTTCTGAAAGCCACAGCAGACTCGGATCTGTTGTCTTCAAGTCTACTTCACCCTTTCGGAGTTTGGAAACATTTTCATAAGATATTATCATTTCCCAGATATTAGTGTATATTACTTAGCAGCATAAGCCATATTATTTGCCTGTCCGAGTCCCAAGATGCTGCCATGTACTGTTTCTTTGCCATGGCATCAATCCTCCTGGAGTCCTTTTCAGGGTGTGAAGCTAGAGGAATATTTGCCTTGTCACAGGCTGCAGCCTGCACTACCCTACGTGGCTGCATTGCTGTGTGAGGAACTCCGTATCAGAGCCTGATAATGTATACCTCTTGTCCATCCTTTTATCAACAGGAGGTATAGTGTGAGGAGTTTTTAGAATTTTACTGTCTGTTCTCGAAAAGATTCATGCAAAGGAATAGACAGTCTCCTAGACTCTGGAATATCCATCATTTCTACATAATCAGGCTCCTCTTGGTCATCAACAGCTTCCTCAACAGGGAGCTGGAGAGTTTCAGCAACTTTTTTATAGAACATAAAATGAGAAGGGGACTCAGAGAGCCTGGGAGGAGAAACCCCTGACGGTCTGTCTGGAGAGATGTCTGGTTCAATGGGCACATCCAGACTTTCAAAACCACATTCACTCTCCTCATACTCCTCTTCCCCTTCCTCCGGTTCATAAAAATCCTCAAAATCATAATCTTGAACCGTGGAACCGGGCAACCCGAGCTTCCCTGATGGTGTCGGTTTGGACGAACTGGGAAAAGTGACTGGACAATTTGAATTGCTTTAGCTATTTCCTCAGCGGTTGAGAGAGAACTTTGGCTCCAAACCAGCTGACTTTCTAGTCCTTTTAGTTCGAATCGGCTCCTCAGAGCTGGCTCTTCGTTTGCTCGAGGAAGTATTGCCCTGGTCAGAGGGCACTCCCTTCGGTTCGGTTGGAACCGAACCGGGCTGGCCATCCGGGTCAGCAGACTTTTTGGCCTCCCTTTCCCTGAGCCTACCAACTCTCTTTTCTATGGTGGCAGCAGGAAAATTCTTACAAATCTGGCAGTCTGAATTGAGGTGGTCAAACCCCAGACAATAAACACAGGTGGTGTGTGGGTCAGCCTTAGCAAAGGCTTCCCTACAAACACTACAGTGCTGAAACCCAGTGGGCTCGGTTTTTCTTTTGGGTTTCTCAGACATAGTGCCAGCCTAACCAAACCTGCCCGTTTATGGCAATCCGCCAAGCAAGACTCTCTTATCAGTTCCCAGCCGTGACACGGGTCGTGGAAAAAAACGTAATGAAATCCGTTTTTTTTTAGAACTGATAAGAACCGGGAACCGCACTCTAAATAAGGACTAGTAAAGTTTGAAAATAACCTGATCAGTTCAAACTGAACCGAAAAACGTTTATAAGTTCCACACAGAATAAAGATAAATGTAAGCCTATTTATTACCTACAATACCACAGACAGAGCTTGAACCGACCGGTTGCGGTTTAATTTCGGTCAAAAAAACGATAAAATAATACTTTAACCGACAAAATGAACTGAACAGAAGGAGAAATCTCCGGAGCGACTGTTCAGTGAGGTGGAGTAAAGAATCTGACAGTCTGAGTTTGAAGAACAACAGACAGAGTTTTCAACCGAGCTCGCACTCAAAGTTCCATGCCTGGCATGGAAAGTTAACTCTTTCACCTCTGGAGCAGTTCAAAGGTTGGGACTCACTGCATATGTCATAATATAGCAAGACTTCATGTTGTTTGAAGGCACCAAACAGATTTTTGTAGGGTCAAAAGACTCAAGTCGAGAACCCCAAAAGAACCTAAGCAGGTACTAAAACAATCAAAGCATTTATGATAAAAATCCTAATAAGATACAGCATGTCAAGTACACCTCTGCAGCACTGTGCCTGCCAGACCACATCCCAAAACTGCTAGGTTCCAGAAGGGGAGGGAGGGAGGCAGGGAGAGAGGTCAGTATACAGTAAGACTCCATTAGAAGAAACAACATTACTATGGTGAGTATGTTTTTCTTCTCTACCCTTCATCGCCACCTGTGCCTCTTCTTAAAGTAAATGGCTATTTAATTTCTTCAAACAACATGAAGTCTTGCTCTATTCTGACTATATGCAGACTACCAAGTAGTACCTCCCAGGAAGAGGGAGTCACAGAACCTATTTTGGGAACAAGCTCTGCAGCACTGCTGTGCCAAACCTAGCATCACTTCTTGACTGAATGTCCAGAGAGTAATGCTTGGTAAATGTGTGAACAGTTTTCCAGGGGGCTGCTTTACAGATTTCCACTAATGATATGTCTCTAGTTGCTGCGACCGAAGCAGCTGTACCTCTGGTAGAGTGAGCTCTCAGGCTTGAGGGAGGCTCTTTCCCCAACTTTGAATAGCAGAACTGGATACAGGAGACAATCCACCAGGCAATAGTTCTCTTGGTGGCAGGTATGCCCTTTCCCACTTCCCCATAAGTGAGAAACAACTGAGAACAGCCATTTCTATGGACCTTAGTGTGTTCCACATAGTAACTAAGAGCCCTCTTTACATCAAAACTGTGTAATCTTTTCTCCCCAGACCAAGAATGGTCAGTGAAAAATACAGGCAACAACACAGACTGATTCAAATGGAAGTCTGATACCACCTTGGAGAGAAACTTTCTGTTGGTTCGAAGGACCATTTTATCCCTGAAATGAAATGAAGTCAGGTTCCACTGATAAAGCCTGTAATTCACTGATTCTCCTGGCAGAGGTAATGGCTACCAGGAATACAGTTTTCCAAGTCAAGTACTTTAGCTCAGCTGAGGATAAAGGCTCAAAAGGGGGCTGCATAAGCTGTGTGATACACATATTCAGGTCCCAAGAAGGGTTAGGCTCCCGAAAGGGAGGATTAACATGCACCGGGCCCTTGAAAAAGTTCTTGAAAACTGGATGAGATGCCAGGGAAGAGCCCTTACCAGCAGAAGGGAAAGCAGACACAGCTGCCAAATGTACCTGAAGAGTAGTAGGCTGTAGGTCTAAACTGTTAAGATGCACCAAATAGTCCAATACAGTAGCAATGTCAGCCAGCTCTGGCAAGACATGCTTCTGGGACACCAAACCCAAATCTTTCCATTTGGAGTTGTAAGTCTTTCTAGTAGCAGGTTTCCCACAACCTTAAAAAGCCCAAGAGTGTTTGAGAAAGATGCAGGCTTGCATATTCAAGCCTTCAAGAGCCAGGCTTTGAGCCTGAGTGTCTGAAGGTGGTGTAGAATCCTCCTGAGGAGGTTAGGAGATTGAACTGTCTGGGAAGACACAGAGGCATTGTCACTGACAGCAACAAGAGAAGGGGGTACCAGCGCTGTCTGGCCCAGTCTGGAGCAACTAGAATTGCCTTGCAGGGCTGAGACCTGATCTTGATCAGGACCCTGAATATCAGAGGAAAAGGAGAAATGCATAGAGAAACCTGCTTGTCCAATTCAGCAAGAGAGCATCCTGAGGGACAGGGTCCAGAAGAGGTGGTCTGCAGCAAAAAAGAGGAAGCTGGTGATTGTCCAGGGCTGCAAAGAGATCTATCTCTGGAGTGCCCCATCTCTAGAAAATGACCTGAAGAATTAGAAGGCTCAGGGTCCATTCATGGTGACCCTGGGAAATCCTGCTGAGAGCATCTGCTAGAATGTTGTCCTTCCTGGAAGATGCACAGCCATCAGGAAGCCTGAAGGAATAAGCTAGGGCATATTTTCATGGCCTGTGTGCACAGGGCCGAGGACTGAGTGCCTCCTGTTTGCTGATGTACCATATGGTTGTGGTATTGTCTGTCCTGATCTGTACCACTTTCCCCTGAACAGCAGTTGAAAATGCTTGAAGTGCTAGAAAGACAGCTCTCAGTTTGAGAAGGTTTATAAGTAGGAGAGACTCCTGGTGAAACCAGATTCCCTGAGCTGTAAGCTGATCTAGGTAAAGAGGTATCTGTTGTAAGAATCACTGAAGGAGCCTGACTGATAAAGGGGACACCTTGTCGAAGAATGTACTTCTCCGGCCACCACTGGAGGGCCTGAACTAGGATTTGAGACACAGGAACCAATTTGGAGAGAGGGTCTTTTTTCTGAGACCAATAAGATCTGAGATGAAACTCAATATCTCTCATCTGAAACCTTGCTCCCTGGACCACTGCTGTGGATGCTGCCATGTGACCCAGCAACTGCATAAATTGTCTGGCTGGACAAGAAACTAGAGGACGAAAAGAGGAGGCTAGAGTCAAGGGACTGAACCCTTGAGAGGGGAGAAATGCTCGCCTGAATAGTGTCTAGTTCCACCTATGAAAGTGAGTTTCTGGGCTGGTTCCAGGACAGACTTTTCTAGGCTCAAAATGAAACCCAAGGAGTCTAAAATCTTCACTGACCTCTAGGGCTGACTTGACTTGGTCTGAGGACTGGCCCACAACAAGCCAGTTGTCCAGGTATGGAATTGAAGAATACCCTGTCTCCTGAGGAATGCCACCACTACTGCAATACACTTGGTGAACACCCTTGGAGCAGATGTTAGGTCGAAGGCATAGCCTGAATTGGTAATGGCCTGAAGGCACCTGAACCTGAGGTACTTTCTGTGGGAATGTCTGATAGGTACTGTATGTGGAAGTAGGCATTCTTGAGATCCAGAGAGGCTAGCCAGTCTCCTCGTCTCTACAGAAGGAAGAATTACTCCCAGAATCACCATCTTGAATTTTGGTTTTAAGTGTTTGTTCAGGTATCTTAAATCTAGGATGGGTCACCACTTCCCTGTCTTTTTTGGGGTAAGGAAGTATCTGGAGTACAGTCCTTTTCTCCTGTGACAATGAGGTACCTTCTCCACTGCTTGTAGAAGCAGAAGAGAGGAGACTTCGGTCTCCAAGGCCTTTGTCTCCAATGGAGAGGGAGGACTGAAGGACCTTGCTCTCATTTTTGAGAACCTTTTGAAACTGAGAGCAAGTCCCTGGCTCACTACTTCAAAGACCCATTTGTCTGAAGTAACAGACTCCCAGGCCTGGGAGTAGTGAGCCAACCTGCCCCCTACTGAACTGGGGAAGCGACCCTGACCGACACTTCAAGGTGTTTGGAAGGGGGTTTAGACTGTGTGGATGATGGGGTCCTGGTCATCCCATGCCTGCCTCTTCCTCTAAAGAACCCCCTCTGCTGGAAAGAAGAGGAGGGGCCTGAGCTTGTAGAAAGGCCTGTGAACAGGCCTGCCCCTGATAGCCCTGAAATGCTGCTTCTGAGGAGTGGCCTGCTTTTTCTTGGCTGCAGCACTCCTACAGGTGGTCCTACATTCATCCATCGTCTTCATATGTCATTCTCTGTTTGCTCAACAAACAGAGAATTACCAGTTACAGGGAAATCCATGGCCTTAGTCTGGGTATCCTGCGAAAGATTGGTACATCTAAGCCAAACAAACCTCCTCATGGAGATAGATGTAGCCATGACTCTAGAATGCATGTCATTCGAGTCCACAGCAGCATGAAACTGCACTTTGGATGCCTCAATACCATCTACAGCCATCTGTTCCAGCTCCTTGGTTGGCTGGGGAGGGGCATTTTAGCCAGCTCCAGAATCGTATCCCACATAGACTTCTGGTACCTGGCTGTATATGCCATGTAATTTGATTGCCTAAGCCCCAAAGAGAATGCCAAGTACTGTTTCTTAGCCATGGCATCCACTTTCCTGGAATCTTTATCTGGGGGGGTGAGATGCCAGGGGAATACTAGCTTTGTCAAAGGCTGCAGCTTGCACTACCCCAACATGGCTACAATGTGCTGAAAGGAATTCCGTGCCAGGGCCTGATAAAGCATACCTCCTGTCTATTCTTTTGTCCACATAAAGAATGGATGTGCGAAATTTCATGATTTTCTGTGTCTGTTTCCCTTGGGATTTGTGCAAAGGGATAGACAGTCTCTTTGACTCTGGAAGATCCATCATTTCCACATAATCAGGTCATACAAAGGCAAAAGTACTGAGTTTAGGAGGTCTGACTTTGCCAAAATGGGTGAGTGCCTAAGGAATGCACTAGCAAATGGGCAGGAAGGAGGTGGAAGAATAATGGGATAATAAAACTGCCATCGTAGAGGTAATACAAGCCTTGTGTGAAGCAAATAAACAAAAAGAAACGATGTAAGAAACCACTATGGTTCTCAAAGGAAGTGGTAGTGAAGGTTCAAGAGAAAAAGAAAGCATTCAGGAAGTACAAGGAATCACAGAAGAAGCAGGACAGAGAACTGTATCAATTAAAGCAAAAGGAAGCTGGGAAGGCAGTCAGAACAGCAAAGGCCCAAACCGAGGAAAAGATAGCCAACTCAGTTAAGAAGGGGGATAAAACCTTTTATAGGTACATCAGGGAGCGAAGGAAGACCAAGGGAGGGATAGTGAGGCTTAATAAAAAGGAGGGAGGGTGGGCAGAGGGTGACTGTGAAAAGGCAGAGATACTAAACAAATATTTTTGCTCAGTATTTACAAATGAAGAGGGGGAGGTACCTAAAACAAACAGTAGAAACACTCTGGATACAGACGTAGATACCAGCTCATTTACAGAAGAAAGGGTTCTGAAAGAACTCTTAAAACTGAAGGTGGACAAAGCAATGGGGCCTGATGGGATTCATCCCAGAATTCTAAAAGAACTAAGGGGAGAACTAGTGACACCACTGACTACCCTCTTTAACAAATCTTGGGAGGATGGGGTGCTACCGAGGACTGGAGGAGGGCAGATGTGATTCCCTCACAAAGTGGAGCAAGACAGAAGCAGGAAACTATAGACCAGTTAGTTTAACCTCAGTGATAGGAAAAATGATGGAATCACTTCTGAAGGAAAAAATTGTCGCATATCTAGAGGCCAGAGGGGCACAGGACCCAAGGCAGCATGGATTCACAGCAGAAAGTTCATGCCAGACAAATCTGATAGATTTCTTTGACTGGGTGACCAAAGTAGTAGATCAGGGAGGGGCTGTGGACATGGCCTACCTAGACTTTAGCAAGGCATCTGACACAGTCCCACACAAAAGATTAATATACAAGTTAGCCAGCCTGGGAGTGGGTCCCAAGATGACAGCCTGGGTAAAGAATTGGCTGGAGAATAGGACACAGACAGTAATAGTAAATGGAGTCCACTCTGAAAGAAGGGGTTACTAGTGGGGTACTGCAGGGTTCAGTATTAGATCGGTCCTCTTCAATGTCTTTATAGGCTTACATTGCAGAGGGACTGAAGGAAGAGTATGTCTCTTTGCAGATGACACAAAGATCTGCAACAGAGTTGATGCACAAGGTGGGGTGGAAAGGATGAGAAGGGACTTGGCAAGGTTAGAGGAATGGTCAAATGTATGGCAGCTTAGATTCAATGCTAAGAAGTGCAAGGTAATGCATCTGGGAAACAAAAACCCAGGGGAAGAGTACACAATGGGGTGAGTAACTAACAACAACAAAAATGGAAAGGGACCTGGGGGTAGTCATATCAGATGACCTAAAGATGGGCAAGCAATGTGAGAGGGCAGCAAGGAGGGCTGGGGGGATACTGAGATGCATGGGGAGAGGCATCACCAGTAGAAAAATACAGGTTACTCACCTGTAACAGGAGTTGTAGGAATGGTATATGTTGTTCATCCACACTTTCTGGCAGGTATCCTTGCCGCTTTAAATCTTGCCGGAAGGTCTTCAAGCTGGCTCCTCCCACCCACCCGGGTGGTAAAACTCTCAGCTCCGCCCCATGACGCCAGATCTGGCCCGCTGGAAGCTCAGGTTGTGCGTCGAAGCCGGGGAGGTCGGGTGGGTTTATAGGATGAACAACATATACCATATCTTAGAACTCCTGTTACAGGTGAGTAACCTGTATTTCACGGACATGGATATGTTGTTCATCCACACTTTCTGGCAGACTCCTAGCAGTTCTCCGGAGGAGGGAGGCAGCACACCCCTCACTTAGGAATAGAGACTGGAGAATGAGGCCCCAAAACCAGCATCCCGGCGTGACTCAAGGTCGATGTGGTTGTGGGTTATGAAAGTATGTGCCGACTTCCAGGTAGCAGCCCTGCCCCTCTCCCTGGAAGCAGCTACCGATGCAGCGGTATGGCAGGTAGAATGAGCTCTTATCCTCTGGGAGGCTCCATGCCCACCAACCTATAGCAGAGATCTATGCAGGAGGTGACCCACCTGCTATCACCGTCCGCCATTGCAGGTCTGCCAGATGCGGCTTCAGCGTAGGTGTGACAAAATAGCTGGTGAACCTCTCCTCGAATCTCCAGCCGGTGTCTTTATAAAGCGAGCTACCTAGGGTCCAGAGTATGGAGCCCATATTCAGCCTCCAGGTGTGATTGGGGTAGAACACCAGCAGAGTCAACACCTCGTTAAGGTGAACTCCACACCACCTTCGAAGGAATTTCGGTGGGGGCTAGAACAACCTTCTCCCTGTGGAAGACCAGGTAAAGAGACCTCAATGGAAAGCGCTTGAGCTCTCCCATCCTTCTGGCTGACGTGATAGCCACCAAGAAGGCAGTCTTCCACGACAGGTGAGAGATGTCACACCTGAGCACTGGTTCGAACGGCTTGCCCATGAACTTTGCCAATACCAGCAGTAGATCCCACGGAGGTGGAGGTTCTCGCACTGGAGGGGAAATGTGATCAAGGTAAGCAGAGATGGCTGCCAGGTGCACCCTTAGGGTCGACGACCTAAGCCCTTGCTGAGGAAGGGACCACAGGTAGCCCAAGATGCTTGCCAAGGAACAGGAGGAAGGGTCCAGGCCCTTGCCCTGACACCAAATGGAGAATCTCTTCCATTTGAAGGCATAGCATTTTCTGGTCGACTCCTTACGGGACGCCTCAACTACATTGAGGACCTTGGTCGGAAAGACCCAAGGCCTGGAACTCTAGCTCAGGAACCAGGCCGCCAGGTGCAGGGACTGAAGGTCCGGATGGAACATCTTCCCTGATTGACTGATAACAGGTCCGGTGAGCAGGAAGCCGCCCAGGAGCCTGGAGCTGAGGCTGAGGAGATCTGATACCAGCATTGGCGGGCCAGTCTGGGGCTACAGAATCACCTGTGCCTTGTCCCTCCTCACCTTGAGAAGCACCTTGTGGATCAAGTGAAATGGGGGAAAGGCATAGAAGAGGCCTGGGGTCCACAGCCTCAAGAAGGCATCCCCCTGCAGCGAGCCCTGCTGAGGGGGGCGGGCATGAAACAGCCTAAGCTTCGCGATCTCCTGAGGCAAACAGGTCCACCTGAGGTGTCCCCAGTGGGAGAACAGATCTATACTACCTCCGCAGGAGAGACCACTGTGGGACACAGCCCCTATCCAGCTTAGGGCATCGGCCAGGGTGTTGGAGGCTCCTGCCACATGGATGGCTAGGAGATCCGCCTCCAGGCTGCACACGAGTGACCAAACGTGGAGAGCTTCCTTGCACAGAGGCATGGAGCGCGTCCCGCCCTGGCGATTTAGGTAGTGCATGGCCGTGGTATTGTCCATCTGGACCTGAACCACTTTACCCTGTAGAAATGGAGCAAAGGCGGTGAGGGCTAGACGAACCGCCCGAAGCGCCAGCAGGTTGATATGGCATCGGGACTCCTGAGGGGACCAGAGGCCATGCGCTCTGTGTTCCCCCAGATGGGCACCCCAACCCATCAGAGAGGCATCGGTTGATAGAGAGACCGTCGGCTCAGGGCAGACAAATGGGATGCCCTCCTGCAAATGAGCTGGAACGGTCCACCACTGGAGAGCGTCCCACATCCCCTGGGTCACCGTCACTAGCTGGTCCAATGGATCGCAGCATTGTGACCACTGGCTGGCCAATCCCCACTGAAGGGGATGCATGCGCCAGCGGGACCAACGGACCACACTGGTGCAGGCCACCATGCACCCAGGAGGTGCAGGGAAGTCCCGGCAAGGCACGATTGCCCAACCAGAAATGACTGGGCAAAGGAGGAAAGAACTCGCCCATGTCCGCTGGAGTCAGCTTCTCTGCTCAAGAGAGTCGAGCCTGCCCCATGAAAAGAACACCTGCTTCAGTCCAAGTTCTGACTTGGCCTCGTTGATGAGAAGGCCGATCTGAGAGCAAACCTGAGGGCCAGATCTCTGACCGCTTCCACCTCCTGTCTGAGGGGCTGCTACCAGCCAATCGTCCAGGTAAGGGTACACCCAGACCCCTCGGCACCGCAGGAATGCTGTCACCACTGCCATGCATTTGGTGAAGACCCTGGAGCAAGAGAAAGGCCAAAGGGCATGGCTTGGAACTTCGTAAAGGATCCTCTGCTCGAAAGCTTAAGAAATTCTGTGAGACAGACGGATAGGGACATGAAAGAACGATCCTGTAGGTCCAGAGAATAGAACACACGCCTGCTCCAGGGATGGTATTATCTGAGCCAGAGTGACCATCCTGAGGACCGAGACCAGAGGAACTTGTTTAGGTCGTGCAGGTCGAGAATGGGGCACCAGCCTCCATCCGCTTTTGAGACCAGGAAGTACCTGGACACAAACCCCTGGTCTGAGGGGAGGGTCTGCCACCTCTCTGATCACCCTTTCTCGAGGAGGAGCAGAGCGATGTCGGCTCGAGAGCAGCTATCAGCGAGGCTGCAGACTCCTGGAGGCCCCAAGGGGGTGTATAGCTTGAAGGTGGGGCCTGCTCAAACTCCAGAGGCAGGCCCTTTCCTACCACTCTAGCACCTGTGGTCTGTGGGTGATAGCGGACTAGGTGGAAAGGAAGTAGTGGAGCCGGGCTCCACGGGGGAACCTGGGTGTGGAGGACGTTAGGGGCAACACCTCAACCCGTCACTGGGCAGGCTTGGAGGAGGGGCCGGCCGAGGGATCTCCTGGGCCTTTACCTTCCTGCTTGGAAGAGGAAGCCACAGGTTTGGGTTTGGGATGCTGGCGAGCCTGCTGGCCCTGATGCTGTGGGCGGACGCTGCCGGGCTTAAACGGATGAAAGAGCTTGGGTTGGTGTTTGTGGGCCTTTGTCCTCTGGGCGGATGAGACCCAGTCCAGAGTGGCATTGGACTTTTCGATCCTCTGGAGGTGACCTTCCACTCCAGGGCCGAAGAGGTCGGTCCCCAAGAAGGGGACATCCACCAACTTGTGCTGGGTATCCGCTGTGAAGGCGGATATCCTCAGCCATGCCCAACGGCGCATTGCCACTGCGGCCGCGACTGACCTGGCACATGAGTCGCCGCTGTCCAGAGCAGTCTGAAGTTGCTGCTTGGCCACTGCCCTGCCCTGGTGACACATCTGCTTGACCGTGGTCTGCAGGTCAGCCGGGAGATGAGGGACTACCTGGTCCAGGGAGCCCAACAGGGTGTGAGAAAAGTGTGCCATCAGCATGGCCAAGCTGGCCTGACGAAGGCCAAGGGAGGATGCAGCATAGACTTTGCACCCGGCGCAGTCCAACTTCTGACCCTTGTCGGGAGGCTTGTCCACGCCCTGGCGCTCCGCATGCCGGAAGACGCTGTCGGTAACCAGCCGCCGGGCTGAGGGGGTTCCAGAACCGGACAGGGAACCGTAGGACGGGCGATTTCCTCACCATACTGGCCAAAGGCGCAGGGCAGGAAGCAGGACACTGCCAGAGCCCAAAGCCGTCCGACAATGGCCCTCGCCACCGGAAAGGCCTCGTGGAGAATCCCATGGTCCAAAATCTCCGTTGGGGACACTTTGGCCCGCTTGGATATGGGCTCAAGCTGCATCCCGGTGGACTCCAGATGAGCCTACAAACCCATGAAGGACGATGGGCTATCGTCCAGCGACTGACCACCGGAGGACTCCAAGTCGACCTGCCTGGAGAACAGGAGGAATCGCCGCCGGACTCGGACGAGTCTGCAAAGAGCTGCCTTGGCCTGAGCCACCTCCACCTGCCGGGCGGTCGGAGTGAGGGTGACAAGACAGCCTATGGGGCAGGCCCTGGGCTGACCGAGAATTTTTGGTCGGCGCCCCAAATTTTGGCTGTGGAGGCGGAGGTTCCACCAGAATCAGTGGGGCAGCCAGTTTCGACTGAGCAACAGGCCCTGGGGCAGGCGTTTCGGCTAGGGTGAGGGGTTGCTTCGGCCACTCCGGTGACAGCCACTTGATGGCCGGGGAAGGCGACGACGTTGGCTTGCTCCCGGACAGAAGGAGTCTGTTGCCACGAGGTCCTGGCGGCGTCGGCGCAACTTGCGTCGAGCCTCGTCCGGAGGATGAGGACGAGCGGCGATGCCGCCACTACTGCAATCGAGACACCCCGCGGCTAGTCATGGGATCGGCTGACCGAGAAGATGTCCAAGATCGAGACAGAGAACCTCGGCGCTTCTGAGGAGGGTTCTGAGGCAGGGCGGAAACCGCTCTCCTCGGCTCGGAAGTTTCAACCGTGGACTCTGGAACCGAGGCACAGGCAAGCCCACGGAACCTCGATCTCCGCCGGGAACAGGTGAGGATTTCAGCTTCACGAATCGACAACCCATCCGGACGGGTCAAGAAAATCTCGACTGCCGACGGGTGTCTCGGTCAACTGACCTGGACGGGACACCGTGAGGCCAGTGGTCAAGCCGGGGGTCTAACCGAAGTCGATGGTCGACTACTCGGGGAGGAGGACCTCTCCCACTCCCAAGAGCATCAACGGAGGGACTTACCTTTGGAGTCCTTCTTTTTGTACCAAGAGGAAAGTCCTGAAGTTGTTGGTCCCTCTCCCTTGGTGGAAAGGGACTGACAGAGCTCCTTAAAAGAAGCTGAACAGGAGGATCCCAAGTAGAGCGGGACAAAGGCCACGGCCGAGGAAGACGAAGATGCGGCCTGTGCCACCTCCTCCTCGAGGGTGATCATCTGCTCGAGCTGTTCCGCAGAGCCAGCTGCCACGGAAACCGACAAACGGGCCTCCTTCAACTTTACCGGCGGGTGAACGCTTGGGCGCTGTGTAAACGGGCGGTATTCCAGGACGACCAAGAAGGAAGAGCAGGCTCATGGTCATGCTCAAGGCCTAAAACAGAAGACGATGGAGTGAGGATCCATCCGAGACATCTTCTGCTTCCGCAAGGGCACTCCGAAAACCGGGAGTCGATTTGTCCATTGCAGCCGCGAGGGAAATAAATGACCGAAGTCTTGAAAACCTTAAAAGTTACTTCAGGTAAACCGAAGAGATAGGAACCAGTCTTATACGCAGAGCGTTAAGGAGGGAACCTGAGCTTCCAAGCGGTAAGGAAGATCTGGCATCATGGGGCGGAGCCGAAAGTTTTACCACCCAGGTGGGTGGGAGGAGCCAGCTTGAAGACCTTCTGGCAAGATTTAGAGGGGGATACCTGCCAGAAAGTGTGGATGAACAACATATCCATGTCCCTAGAACAGGAAGTTATTATTACTCTGTACAGACAGCTGGTCAGACCCCATCTGGAGTACTGCGTGCAGTTCTGGAGACCCAATCTCCGCAAAGACATAGACAGGATGGAAGCTGTCCAGAGGAGGACAACTAAAATGGTGCAGGGTCTGCACCAGAAGACTTATGAAGAGAGACTTAAGGGGCTTAATATGTATAGCCACGAGGAAAGGAGGGAGAGGGGGGACATGATAGAAACTTTCAAGTACCTCAAGGGAATCAACAAATTCCAAGAGGGTAGCATCTTTCAAAAAAAGAGATGTGCAAGAACAAGGGGACACAATTTGAAGATGGGGGGGGCGGCTCAGAGGTAATTTAAGGAAGCATTTTTTCACAGAGAGGGTTGTGGATGCATGGAACGGCCTTCCACAGGAGGCTGTGGAGTCAAATACAGTGGCGGAATTCAAGCATGCATGGGAAAGTTATAAGGCAATTCTAGGGGGTGGGGGTAGGAAGAAAAAATTACTCACCTTAGTAATGTTGTTTCTTCTAATGGAGTCTTGCTATATTATGACATACGCAGTAAGTCCCAACCTTCGAACTGCTCTGGAGGTGAGAGAGTTAACTTTCCATGCCAGGCATGGAACGCTGAGCTCGAGCTCGGTTGAAAACTCTGTCTGTTGTTCTTCAAACTCAAACTGTCAGATCTTTACGAGCTAAACTCACTAAGGTCCTGTGTGGAAGCTGTAAACCTACACTAGCCAACTGGCTACTAAATATAACAACACATTTTTTGATCCCAAAACAAAGACTCAAGTCAGGAGACCCAAAAAATGAAAAACACAACACCCTGTCACCCCAAAAAAGGGAGGGGTGAAAAAACAAGGTGGGCATCTACTAAGTGCCAACACTGCACTGCCCACCCACATCCCAAAAACAGAGGTTCTGAGAGGGGCAGGCAGGGGGGGAGGTCATAATATAGCAATACTCCATTAGAAGAAACAACATTACTAAGGTGAGTAATTTTTTCTTCAAACAACATGAAGTCTTGCTATAGTGTCCAGAGAGAATGCTTAGTAAAAGTGTGAACTGTTTCCTGGTAGCTACTTGACAAATCTATCGAATGGATAAGTCCTTGGCAGCAGCTAGGAAGCAGCTGTACCTCTGGTAGAGTGAGCCTCAGGCCGGAGGGAGGAACCTTACCCAGCTTTTCATAACAGAACTGGATACAAGAGACAATCCACCTGGCAATGGATCTTTTAGTGGCAGGTTTCCCTTTACCAACCTCACCATAAGTGAGGAACAGTTGGAGGGAGTCAAACCTGTGACCCTTGGTATGCTCAATGTAGTAACTAAGGGCTCTCTTCACATCTGAGCTGCAGCCTCCTCTCGCCAGAGGAGGAATGGTCAGTGAAGTATACTGGAAGAGAAATAGATTGATTAAGGTGGAAATCTGAAACCACCTTAGGCAAGAACTTCCTGTTAGTCCTGAGGACCACCTTAACTCTATGAAAGGAGATAAAATCAGGCTCCACTGACAAAGCTTGTAATTCACTTTTGCGTCTGGCAGAAGTGATGGCTACCAGAAACACAGTCTTCCAAGTCAAATACTTGAGCTCTGCTGAAGACAAGGGCTCAAAGGGAAGTTGCATAAGCTGAGCAATACAAACATTAAGATCCCAGGCAGGGGCAGGGTCCCTGAATGGAGGGTTGGTGTGAAGCAATCCCTTAAAAAACTTAGACAATACAGGATGAGCTGAAAGAGAAGAGGGTTTACCTGCTGAAATGAAAGCAGACACAGCTGCCAAATGCACCTTTAGGGTAGCTGGTTTGAGCCCCAAAGTGTTCAAATGGACCATATAATCCAGGACTGTGGGTAAATCAGCAGATTCTGGGGAAATATGCTTCCCAGAGCACCATATGGAAAACCTCTTCCATTTGGAATTGTAAGAAGCCTCTGGTGGAAGCTTCCCAGAAGCTTCAATATATCCATTACACCTTGGGAGAGGTGTAGATCAGCAAATTCTAACTCTTCAAGAGCCAGGCCTCGAGATTGAGAGATTTGAGGTTCAGGTACCAAACCCTTCCCTGAGCACAGGTTAACAGATTGTGATTCCTGGGAAGACACAGGGGAAGATGGACTGCTAAGGACAGTAGGAGTGGGTACCAGGGTTGTCTGGCCCAATCTGGAGCAATCAGAATCACTTTGCAGGATTGAGATCTGATTTTGACTAACACTTCGAACAGGAGAGGGAAGGGGGGGAAGCATAGAGAAACTTCCCTTCCCAACTGAGAACTAAGGCATCCAGAGGGACTGAGCCCAACACTGGGGCCTGCAGCAAAAAAGGGGAAGTTGATTGTCTGGGCTGCAAAAGATCCATCAGCGGGGTGCCCCATCTGGCAAATATTACCTCCAGGACTAGGGATCCAGTGACCATTTGTGATGGCCCTGGGAAATCCTGCTGAGAGCATCTGCCAGGACATTGTCCTTGCCTGGGAGGTGAACTGCTGTAAGGGAGGTGTTCAGGGAATAAGCCAGAGACCACAACTTCATTGCTTCGGTGCACAAAGTCGTAGACCGAGTGCCTCCTTGCTTGTTGATGTACCACATTGTAGTGGTGTTGTCTGTTCTGACCTGTGCAACTTTGTTCTGAACAGATTTGGAAAAGCTTGAAGTGCTAGGAAAACTGCTCTGAGCTCCAACAGGTTGATGTGGAGCAGGGATTCCTGAGGGGACCACAGTCCCTGGGTAGAGAGGTCGCCCATGTGAGCTCCCCACCCCAAGAGGGATGCATCTGTAGTAAGGATTAAAGAGCGAGACTGAGTGACAAAGGGAACCCCCTGTCTCAGATTGCTCTGATCCTGCCACCACTGTAGGGCTTGGATCAGGGTTCGAGTCACTGGGATCAATTTGGTTAGAGGGTCCTTTCTTTGAGACTAAAATGCTCTCAAATGGAACTGGATGTCCCTGATCTGAAATCTGGCTCCTTGCACTACTGCTGTAGAAGCAGCCATGTGCCCCAGGAGCTGTAGAAAATGCCTTGCTGGTCGAGAGACCTGCAGGGTGAATGAGGAGGCCAGAGAGACCAGGGTCCTTGCCCTGTCCAAAGGAAGGAAGGCTCTGGCTTCCTCTGTGTTCAGTTCTGCGCCTATGAAGGTGAGGAGCTGGACAGGCTCTAGAACTGACTTTGGAAGATTCAGAAGGAAACCTAGAGAGGTAAGCAGTTGCTGAGTTATCTGAAGATGTAACTGACTTGGTCTGGAGACTGGCCTACTATGAGCCAGTCGTCCAGGTAAGGGAAGATGGCAATTTTTGCCTTCTTAGGTGGGCAACTGCTACTGCCAGGCATTTTGTGAACACCCTGGAGCAAAGGTGAGGCCAAAGGGCATTGCTCTGAACTGGTAATGGCCTGAGGGCAGCTCGAACCTGAGGTACTTTCGATGGGAGCTTCTGATGAGAATATGGAAGTAGGCATCCTTGAGGTCCAGGGACGCTAGCCAGTCCCCTGGCCTTACAGAGGGTAGAATAATTCCCAGAGTCACCATTTTGAATTTTGGTTTTAAAAGGTGCTTGTTTAAGTATGTGAGATCAAGGATGGGCCGCCATTCTCCTGTCTTTTTTGGGGTAAGGAAGTACCTGGAGTACAACCCTTTGCCCTGGTGTAGGGCGGAACCCTTCCACAGCTCTGAGAGCCAGGAGGGAAGAGACCTCTGCCTCTAGGGCAAGTGCCTCTGGTGGATTTGCAGGTGGAAAGGATCTGGTTCTCATCTTCGAAACTTTTGAAGCTGAGAACCAGTCCCTGGCTTACTACTTCCAGGACCCACTTGTCTGATGTCAGAGACTTCCAGTCCTGGACAAAGTAAGCCAGCCTGCCCCCTACAGGTAGTTGAGAATCGGCCCTGGCCACCCCATCAGGGTGTCTGCTTGGCAGGGGCTTTAGGCTGAGGGGTGGAAGCAGGCCTGCTTGTACCCCATCTGCCTCTCCCTCTAAAGAACCCCCTCTGGGCGTAAGCTGAAGAGGAGGCCTGGGCTTGGTAAAAAGGCCTATGAAAAGGCCTGCCCCTGCCCCTGGAAGGCTGCCTTTGAGGAGTGGCCTGCCTTTCCTTGGCCTGTGCACTCCTATAGGTGGTCCTATACTCATCCATTTTCTTCATGTAATTCTCTGTCTGCTCCCAAACAGAGACTTACCCACAACAGAAAATCCATGGCCTTAGTCTGGGTATCCTGTGACAGGCTAGTACATCTGAGCCAAGCCATTCTGCGGCGCACAGATGTAGCCATGACTCTTGATGACACATCAATAGAGTCCACTGCAGCATGGAATTGCACCTTAGATGCCTCAATACCATCAGCAGCCACCTGCTCCAGCTCCTTGGCAAGCTTGCCAGGGACCTGTTTTGCTAGAGCCATAACAGTATCCCATCTGGATTTTTGGTATCTAGCAACATAAGCCATATAATTTGCCTGTCTGAGTCCCAAGTATGCTGCCATGTACTGTTTCTTTGCCATGGCATCAATCCTCCTGGAGTCCTTGTCAGGGGGTGTGAGGCCAAGGGAATATTTGCCTTGTCACAGGCTTCAGCCTGCACTACCCCAACATGGTTGAATTGTTGTGTAAGGAACTCCATATCAGAGCCTGACAATGTGTACCTCTTGTCCATTCTCTTATCAACAGGAGATATAGTGTGAGGAGTTTTAGAATTTTTACTGTCTGTTTCCCAAAAGATTTATGCAAAGGAATAGACGGTCTCCGGGACTCTGGGATATCCATCATTTCCACATAGTCGGGTTCCTTTTGATCATCCACAGTTTCAGCCACTTTTTTATAAAGCATAAAATGAGAAGGGGACTCAGAAAGCCTAGGAGGAGACACTCCTGAAGGTCTGTCTGGGGAGATGTCCGGTTCAATGGGCACATCCAGACTTTCAAATCCACATTCACTCTCCCTATACTCCTCTTCCCCCTCCTCCGGTTCATAAAATTCCTCTAAATCATATCTTGAACCGGTGGAACCGGCCGAACCGTACGCTTACCCGATGGTGCCGGTTCGGTCAGAACCAGGGAAAGCGACTGGACAATTTTAATCGCTTTGGCTATTTCTTCAGCGGTTGGAGAGGAAAGTTTTGGCTCCACACCAGCTGATTTCCTTGTCCTTTTTGCTGGAACCGACTCCTCTGAGTTGGCTCTCCTTTTGCCTGAGGAAGTCTTGCCCTGTTCAGAGGGCACTCCCTCCGGTTCGGTTGGAACCGAACCGGGTTGGCCATCTGGGTCAGTGGACTTCTTGGCCTCCCTTTCCCTGAGCCTACCAACTCTCTCTTATCCAGGGTAGCTGCAGGAAAAGTTTTGCAAATCTGTCAGTCTGCATTGAGGTGGTCAATCCTCAGACAATAAACACAGGTGGTGTGGGGGTCAGCCTTGGCAAAGGCTTCCCCACAGACACTGCAGTGTTGAAACCCAGTGGGCCCGGTTTTTCCTTTGGGTTTCTCAGACATAGTGCCAGTCCTAACCAAACTTGCCCGTTTATGGCAATCCGCCAAGCAAGACCCTCTTATCAGTTCCCAACCGTGTCACGGGTCGTGGAACCGATAAGAACCAGTAACCACACTCTAAAAGACAGATTAACATATTTCAAAACAACCTGATCGGTTCAAACCGAACCGATAACTGTTTACAAGTTCCACACAGAAGAATTAAATGTAAAAGCCATCTAGTACTTACAATACCACAAACAGAGCTTGAACCGACCGGTTGCAGTTTAAATTTGGTCAAAAAACCGAGAAAATAATACTTTAACCAACAAAATGAACCGAGCAGAAGGAGAAAATCTCCGGAGCGACTGTTCAGTGAGGCGGAGTAAAGAATCTGACAGTTTGAGTTTGAAGAACAACAGACAGAGTTTTCAACCGAGCTCGAGCTCAGCGTTCCATGCCTGGCATGGAAAGTTAACTCTTTCACCTCCAGAGCAGTTCGAAGGTTGAGACTCACTGCATATGTCATAATATAGCAAGACTTCATGCTGTTTGAAAAGTAGGCTGCTGGTTAACTAGAATCTGCAGCTTATCCATTAGGTAGGAAATGGGCAGACTGGGTGGGCCAAGCGGTCCTTATCTGCCGTCAAATTCTATGTTTCCTCCTGATCCTGATCAGCCTCTTCCATAAGAAGTTAAAGAGTCTCAGCCACCTTCTTGTAGAACAAGAAGTGGTAGGGGGACTCAGAAAGCCTGGGAGGGGAAACACTGGAAGGTCTGTCTGGGGACATGTCAGGCTCTACTAGCTCATTAAGGCCTTCAAACTCTCCTTCTTCATCATCTTCTTCCTCCTCCCAATCGCCCTCATAGTATGCCTCTGGATCAATATCAGAGGCAAAAACTTCTGACCGAACCAATCGCCTTTGAACCGATGTTGGTTAGGCTGGAACCGGGCAAAGCGACTGCACTATAGAGACCGCTTTCGCTATTTCCTTAGTGGTCGGAACATGAGGAGTTGGATCTGAACCGGCTGATTTTCTCTTTCTCTTTGATGGAACCGACTTCACAGAGTCAGCTCTCCTTTTGCCCGAAGAGGTATCGCCCAGGTCAGTAGTCACCTCTTCAGGTTTGGTAGCAACTGAACCGGGCTGGCCATCCGGATCAACGGACTTCTCAGTCTCCCTTTCCTTCAGCCTACTCAAACATTTTCAAAGTGGCCTTAGGAAAGTTCATAAAAAATTGCAGTCTACCTTGAGGTGGTCAAACCCCAGACAACAAACACATCTGAGATGAGGATCAGCCTTAGCAAAGGCCTCCCACACTCGGTACAGTGCTGAAACCGAGTGTGACCGGTTTTCTTTTGGGTTTCTCAGACATGCTGAAAATCAGAAAGTCACCCTTCTCAACTTTCAAGCCAGGTAACTAAAACCTATCGGTTCAAACCTTGTCACGGGTCAGTTAAAAGTAATCCCACAAAAAAACTGATTTTTTTAAGAACCGATAAGTTCCGGAAAACCACAAATATTTGTATCAGAAACAGAAAAAAGCAATAGGTTTCGGTTCGGAACCGGACCGACCGGAAAAGAACCGAAGACAGAACAATTTCTAACAATTTCAATAAAATACCACTACCTACTACTACCACTTACTGTTACTGAGACAGAGGTAAGAATACTGATGAAATTACAAACTGCAGTTGAAAAAAACTACCAATTGAACTTTTACGAACGAAGCACAGGAGGAGAGGATCTCCGGGCGAGACTTCTGATTAAGCGGAGAAAGAAGTCAGACAATTAGACATCAGAGTACCACAGACAGAGGTCTGAAAGCCGAGCTCGAGCTCAACATTCTATGGCTTTGCATAGAGTTAACCCTCTCTGGAGCAGTTCAAGTGCTGGGGCTAACTGCATATAGTCAGAATACAGCAAGACTTTAAGTTTTTGAAAAGGCATGTACTACTTTCCGAATTTTGAGGGTTTGTCTGGAATGTATTGTTGAAATATTCAGCCTTAGCCAACCTGATAGCCTTGGTGCAAGAGTTGTGAAGTGTTGGTAATGAAGGAGATCACTTGATAATTGCAAAGCTTTATAAGCCTTTCAAGCATGATCTCGAGGGTCATTGGCAGGCCAGCAGTTCTGGGAGACCCAGGAAGCTGATTACCATGTACCCTGGAGCGCCTGATAGGGGCATGTTTGTTCCAGGTAAGAAGGAAGTTACTACTGAAGCATTCCAAGGCAGCATCCCCTGAGACAGCAGAGGAGATGGGTGACCAATCAGTGTGGGCAAGGTCTTGGAGGAGAGGGGGTGAGGTCAAGGGATTTGTAGGATCTAGTTAACAAGATTCTATGTGGTGCCTTAGGTCTGCGGATTTTGTGGACCATATAGATAATGTGATGGTTGCTTAAGGAGTCTGGAGGAAGGCTGGATTGAAGGACCCTATGGGGGTGGGACATGAGGGGCTAATCAATAAGGGAGTGGTTTCCAGTTTTGTGATTTAGTCTGGTTGGCTCTTGTATCAGCTGAGTTAGGTTTAGTGCAGTTATGTCATTTCGGACTTTGCTGAGGGAGGGGGCCAACCAATTCTGATTGAAATCACTCAGTACATATAGTTCACCAGATGAAGTGAGGGATACTATTTTTTTTAGGAGATCAGAGGCAGTAGAGGTAGTAATGGCTAGACTCTAGCTAAGAAGATGGAGATAGAGAATGGGAGGACAGTCTGTTAATAATTACCTCACACGCTGAAGGGAGTGATGCTGAATGGATGGTAGTATACTGGATTGAGGAGATGTACACTGCCACTCCTCCGCCCTACCAGCTCGATCTTGCTGCAAGAGCGAAGCCAGGTAAAGCTAAGGGTGAGTCAGTTATTTTGGTGGTGAGCCATGACTCACTAAGAATTAGCACATCTGGGGCAAAGGGATGCTGTGATGGCGGTGGCAGCAGGTCTCCTGGGTCGTTGCCTGAAAATAGTCATTTCATGGTTGTGGTACTCACCTGGTAAACAAAACTAAATAAATAAATACATTTAGGAAGGAAGCTTGGATATTAAGATGGCAGAATTTAAGTCCATGGGAGAGTGGAGGGTTTGAGAGAAGGGCCAGGGTTAAGATTTATATCACCAGAGGCAAGAGGTGATAATAAGGTAGAGAAGCTTGCAGCCCTTATACTAGGAAAGAGCTGTTTAAGGACGTTTTTTAGAGGGCAGGAATGGAGGTGGCGGTGAAGTTTCAGTAGATGAAATATTGCTCTGGAACCAGGTACTGACAGGAGAGAGTCAGGGCATGAATGGCAACAGGGACCAGCACTGATGGCGTGGTTCAGAGGTAGTTGTATGTGTTAGTAGGAATCAGGTATATAATGTAAGTAATGAATGGGTAACAAGGTAGGCATGGTGACTAGTGGGGCACATGAAGGGGATTATTGACAAAAGGTATGAATAAAAGGAGGATGCAGGATATGGTTGAGCGCCATGTTGAAATAGGATTATTTTATTACTTAAGATTGGCAGAGAAAGCACTAAAGAAATAGACAAGTGACGGAGAAGAATACAGACTACAGGCAGATGTGCAATAAGTGTAGGTAAGCAGACAGAGGGGAAAGGATTGATAAGGAAAGTTAAGTACTGTAGGTAGCCAAGTATTGATAAATGTAATTAATAATAATAATAATAATTCCTTATTTATAATGCGCTTTTCATAACCAAGGCGCATAACAATAAAACCAATTAAAACATAGAAAACAAAACAAAACAAAATATCAGCATGGTTATAAATACATGCTTGTCAGTCAACACCATAATTAAAAGCTTTATTCCACAAAAACATTTTTAAAACCTGCTTGAACCCCCCCCCCACCCCCCAGTCGTGCACTCCCTAATCCGATGGGTTAGAGAATTTCAGAGGATCGGGACACGAACTTAAATGCCCGGCCCCTGCAGATTTTAAAGTCACCTCGAATTCTAGCAACCCTCGCCGCCGAACGGAGTGGTCGCCAGGAGATAAGGAATCAGAAGCTCTTTCAGGTAGTCAGGGCCCAGTCCGTGGGGATTTATATGTCCGTAATCTGACATTGAAGGAGATCCACCACTGAACAGGCAGCCAGTGCAGATGCCGCAGCACCGGCGTAATATGGGAAGATGATCTCGAAATCCCCATCAACAAATCAAGGTGAGTTCTGCACCAGCAGAGAGAAGAGAGTAAGAAAGAGAAAGACTATTGGCAAGGTTAGGCAGGGACTGGACAACTGAGTGAGGTTACAAACACACTGTTTCAGTGCCACAGTGGGTAAATGAGTTAGGGAGCACATGGAAAACTGTGCACTTAGTAAAAAATTCTGCATCACCGACTTGGGCTGCAGTTCAGCAAGAAAGCCAAAAGTAGCTGAGCCCAGTCAGAAATCAAGGCAATCACCCGGGGGGGGGGGGATAGATTAGAAAGGTAGCCGAGTTGGTAGCAATAATATCAGCTTAAACTCTAAAATAACTTACTAGCTGTACAATGTTGGTAGTAACAAAATCAATTTAAACTCTAAAATACTTAGTAGCTATACAACAGAGTACAGATTTCAAGCAAAAAGCAGAATTAGAGGCAGAGTGTAGCCGGGAGCTAGTGGGACGCTGACCTGAAAAAGGTGCCAAAACTCATAGCCGAGCTGGATTCTGCAGTTCTTCTCTCGTACCTTGCAGCTGTTTTATGGCTGGTGGGTTGCAGCAACAGGAGACACACTAGTCACAAGGAGAAGAGCCACTGTGGTGGTGAGGAGAGCCCGGTCAGGGCTGTAATCCTTGCAGTTGGTTTGTGGCACGTGGGCGGGCAGGTTGCGGCAGTAGGAGACACCACAGTCACAAGAAGGAGTTCCGCTGTGGGCGGCAAGGAAAACCCAGTCAGGGCTGTAATCCTTGCGGCTGGTTTGTGGCTGGTGAGCAGGTGAGTTGCGGCAGCAGGAGACGCCACAGTCACAAAGGGGAACGCCACTGTGGGCGGCGAGGAGAGCCTGGTGAGGGGCATAATCCTTGTGGCTGGTTTGTGTCTGGTGGGCAGGCGGGCTGCGGCAGCAGGAGATGCCACATTCGCAAGGAGGAGTGCTACTGTGGGTGGTGAGGAGAGCCCAGTCAGGGCTGTAATCTTTGCGGATGGTTTGTGGCTGCTGGGTGGGCGGGTTGCGGCAGCAGGAAATGCCACAGTCACAAGGAGAAGCGCCGCTGTGGGCGGCGAGGAGATCCTGGTCGGGGCTGTAATCCTTGCAGCTGGTTTGTGGCTGGTGGGCAGGTGGGTTGCGGCAGCAGAAGATGCCACAGTCACAAGGAGAAGCGCCACTGTGGGCGGCGAGGAGATCCTGGTCAGGGCTGTAATCCTTACAGCTGGTTTGTGGCTGGTGGCCGGGTGGGTTGCGGCAGCAGGAGACGCCCAGAGGCCCTGTGCTCCCACATATGGATACCACTATAGTAATGGGAGTGCAGGCTCTCCATTATGCAGTCATGGGCACTCCTACAGGGAGATGAGGTTAATTACAATGTCTCTACACTTATGGTTTTGATAGGGGCCCTCTGCTCCATATGAAAATCAGGGAAAATTACACTATGAGGCATGGGAGCACTGGGCCCTCCACAACACACTGTAGACTGATTGGAGTGCAGGGCCTGGAGGGCCCTGTGCTACCACAACCACATAAGGGTAAGATTAAACTTTCTCAAAAATAGAAATTATTGCAAAAACTCTGTTAATGCATCAGTTAGGTTCTTTACAGCAACAAAAGTATGGAAATTGGCTTCAGGTTCCTAATCTTACTGACCATTTCTTCCACACACACCAACAGGCATCTGGTTTGCCTTTTGGGTCGTTGGCCTAACTCTCACCCCATTCTACTATACTGTACCATCTCAGCTTCCTTACACATGGAATGGGGTGAGAGTTAGGACCGATGACCCCAAGACACACCTCGACAACTGTTGGTGTGTGGAGGATGGGTGGGGGTGTTAGGGTTGGGAACCCTAACACTGAATTTCCATACTTTTGTCGCTGTAATAGGGACCCTAACTGATGCAGTAACAGAGTTTTTTTCAATGAATATTATATATACCTATATATTATTTATGGGTACAGTACAGCTAAAAAGGGATGTCTGAAAAATTAGGGGATTTTGATCAACGGGACATCTCTCCTAGCATACAAGATAAGATTCTCCCAAAAGAGCCAGACTCCTGGAAGGGCCCCATTGACAATGTTGGAGCTAACAGAAAAGGAAATTATGGGGAGTATGAAGTAATTTCTTCTTTCTGCAGTGCTACACATTGTCAGTGGGTAATCATAACAATTATGTTCTAAGAATCAGTACCCAGAAAAATGGGAGGAGAAGATTATTCCATATGCCAGAAGCAAGCACTGAGAATTACTTGCAAACTGCTGTCTGCAGCACTCTGTGATCAAAACTGTGTCAGCTGAACTCTGAACATCCAAAATGGATGGTTGTGAATGTGGACAGGACACCATAAACAATGTTTCACCTGTCTTGCCCAGTGCATCGCCTTAGTCCTGGAGTGGTGAGCCTTGAGGAGGGCCGAGGGCTTCCTTTACTACAACATTGGCCTGAATAACTCAGGCCCGCACTCCTTTAGTGAGGGTGATGTGCAAAGGGCCTCTTAACCCTGCTTGCCTGTTCCATGAGAACAAACAGGACTATCTGACTTATTTATTTATTTTATTTATTTAGATTTTGTTGACCAGGTAAGCCCTCTGAGACCAGAGATACCTTTTTCAGGGGCAACCTGGATTGAGTACACCAACCACTTTACATTAGGTGAGGATACAGTAAGACAGTTTCAGAGTACATTCACAGTCAGTAGGGTACATTTAGACAGAGTTGGTGAGTACAGTTTCATTGCAACAGGTCTACAGTAATATTAGTGTTTGCTTTAGGCAGTCCAAGGGGAGCGAGATATTAGTTGTCATTGAGAGGGGTTAGGTTGAAGACATGATCTAGTGGTTACAGCCACAGAGGCTCAGCTCCATAAGGTACGCTTTAAGACCTGCTTTGAACGAGGAGAGGGAGGGAGGGCTTGTCAAGTAAGCTTGCAGGGAGCGAGTTCCAGAAGTGAGGGTCCATGAACTGAAAGGAGTGCTTTCCTTGGTTGGTCTGAATACAGAGGATGTTCAGGAGTTGACTTGTAGTAGACCAAAGATTTCGGATGGAGACTTTGGAGGTGAGCAGGCCACTAAGGTGAAGCGGGTGGCCAAGGGAGGTGAATTTATAGGTAAGGCAGGTGGCGGCATAGGATAATTTATACCTTAGGGTCGGCCAGTGTAGGTCGTTAAGAGCCTCATTGATGTCTCCTTGGGGAGGAGTTGGTTCCAAAGCAAGCAATGCGGTGGTAGAGGGTAGTGAGCTTGATTAGCTCAGACTCCCTGAGGGACTGGGGTAGGGGGGAGCCATATAGCAATGAGGGAAGGAGTTTGCAGTTTGCTATGACTCGTCGTGCTTCTCCAGAAAGGGAGTTTCCTAAGAGGCCAAGCCTCTAATGTATGGATCTGGTTAAGGCATCTATATGAAGTTTGTAGGTTAGCTCTTGGTCAAGGAGAACCCCAAGGTACCTGAACTGGTCAGAGACTTCTACTGGCCTTCCTTGGGCTGACGAGAGTTGGAGTAGACCACTATGGTCATTGCCAGCCGTCAGGTCCTGAAGAGGACTGCTTTTGTTTTTCTTCATTTAGTTTTAGGAGGTTTGCAGTGAACCATGCTTCAAGCATTGTGAGGCTGGCTTGGAGTTTGGATGAGATAACCGAGTTGGGATTGGCTGAAGTAGATTACATGTCATTCACATGAGATAAGGTTGCAAGGTGCACATCCTCTTCAAGGTCGTTTAGAAATAGTGAGAATAGTAGGGGCCCAGGATGGAGCCCTGAGGGTACCCAGAGGTCATAGGCCTAGAGTTGGATCGGGCTCCCCGCCAGCGGAATTTTGGGATCTGTTTGTCAGGCAGCTCATGGTCCAGAAGAGTGAGAGCTGGTCCAGGCCAAGACAATGAAGTTTGGCAAGGAGAAGCTCATGGCTGACCAAGTCAAATGTCTTGGATAGGTCAATGAATAGAGCGCCTGTTGGGGTGCTTTGGTCCATGGCATTTAGTATGTCCGATGTTAGCCGGATGAGGGCAAGGTCGGTGCCATGGCCTTTCCGAAAGCCGTGCTGTACTTTGGAGAGGAGTAGGCGTTGTTCCAGGTAGTCTTGAAGTTGATCGTAGACAAGTCTTTCCTGTATTTTTCCCAGGGAGCAGGGAAGAGAGATGGGCCTGTAGCTCTCCACTCTGTCCCGAGTTCCTTTCTTGTGGACTGGGACTATGGTAGCAACTTTCCATTTACTGGGGACCATCCCTTCTTGGAGGGATCTATTGATGAGCAGGGTAATGGGGTAGGTGATGGCCGGAGCTGCAGCCCTCAACAGCCGGGGCTCTCAGACATCCATTTATGAAGATCCTAACAGTGTGTGATAAATCCAACTTGTGCAATCCCTTCCCTTGGATTGAAGAGGTTGAAGACAGAAGAACACAAGCCTGTGTTCTGGAACTCCTGGATGGAAATGAGCACTTTAGGAACGAAACCCCTCTTTTGAGTACCACCTGTCCTTATGCCTAATAAGGTATGGCTCCTTAAGAGGAAAACTGCAAAACAACCCATCCTGCAATATAGATGGGAGCTGTTTGAAAAACTCCTTGCAAGGAGCATTCAGAACCCAATTCAGCTCCCACAGATAACCGAAGATCAGCACACCAGACATGTCCTACTAAACATGCACCTATTAGTTCCTAGGCCAAAAATCCCAGGATGCTGTGGGAGCAGAACCTGGCCTCTCAGCGGACTCAATGTCAACCTCTTCACCACACCTTCTTGTAGAAAACCAAAACAACTGCAGAACAGAGGCTGATGAAGGTGTAACCTTCCCTGCTGACCCACGGTAAAAATAGAGGTGGCCCTACCAGAGCATAGGCTGCGGAGATGGCAGATTTTTTTTGGCAGCAATCAAAGTATCAAGTAGTTCCTAGGGAAACTATATATATATTTTTTCATAGAAGGGGCCTCCTCCTCCTCCTCTCAGAAACCAGGGCGCGAGCTGCATCATTCCTGGATTTATTTTTGGTGGCGAGGGAGAGACTCTGACAGCCAGTCTCTACACACCAGAAGTCGGAAGGGTGCTTGCTGACCAAGATTCACTAAGTCCGAGAACCACAGTCTTCTGGCCACTCTACAACCTTCTAATAAGAGGCAGCTCCCTAGAGCATCTTTATATTTGTTATTTATTTTCTTTTCCTTTTTAAACTTTGGAAAGAAGTTAGTAGAGGAAAAGAACAGTTACGTAAGAACTTACCATATCAATAGATCTTCGAGGGGATCTCAGTCATCAGGTTACACTGTAGGAACCTTCACCGTCAGTGAAGAGGAATCCACACTACAGATTTTCAGCAGTACAACTGGGGTCACCCACACTGTCAACGTCAGCAAACGTCAGCAGCCCTATATAGGCGTAAGTGGCCCCGCTCCCTCCTCAGTTCTTTCCCCCCGGAGACGAAGGAAGCAAGGCTCATGCCCTAGGAAACTGAGGAGAGACAGAGGTATCCAGCTCTGAGTAAAAGACTGGATACACAAGATAGCCAGTTCCTAAACCGAAGCCCCAAAGAAGGGGGATGGCAAGAGGGGAAATACACCTGATGACTGAGATCCTCTCGATGATCTACTGTTATGGTAAGTTCTTAAGTAACTGTTCTGTTTTCTTTGGGGGTACCTCAATCATCAGGTTACACCGTAGGAACGAGTACCAAGTGGTGACAAGTGTAAATAAATAGTCTGGGAGGCTTGATCTTTATAAACTTAAGACACGAGTCCTTGTAATACAGCCCTGCCAAATCCTGCATAGGCTCTTTAGGCAATCTCCAGAATGCAATGCTTGGTGAAAGTACGGACTGTAATCCAGGTGGCAGCCACACAAAGGTCAGCAGCGGAGATCCCTTTTAAACAAGCCACCAAGGTAGCCATGCCTCCGCTGGAATGAGTTGTGACAGCACCAGGCAATTCTTTGCCATATTTGATATAGAAGAACACAATGCAATTTGCCAACCATTTGGATAAGCATTGCTTAGAAACTGAAGCGCCCTCTCTACCTGGGGCGAAAGAAATAAACAACTGCTTAGACTTCCTGGACTCTTTAGTCTGAAGCAGATAGTACTTCAAGGTTCTGCGCACATCTAACGTATGGAGCAGTACTTCCCTTGGATTAGCATGCTCAGGAAAATAAACAGGAAGGTGGATAGACTGATTTAGTGTGAACTCAGAAACCACTTGGGGAAGAAACCTAGGATTTGTGCACAAAGGCACCCTGTCTTTGTGAAAAATCAAATAAGACTCTTCGCACCAGAGGGCCTGAAGCTCTAAAACTCTATGAGCAGAAGAAGTAATAACAACTAAAAATAGTGCTTTCCAACAGAGAAAGCGTAACTCGAAAGTTGTGACTGGCTCAAAAGGAGATAGGGTCAACTTCTCCAAAATAAAGTTGAAGTCCCAAGCAGGGACTGGGGAATGAACTGGAGGTTTCAGGAGCAGGATGCCCCTAAGAATAGTATGAGAGACATCCAGTTGAGCAATCGTGGGGTCACCCACGGGCTCATGAAAGGCAGAAATAGCCAAAAGGTAGACCTTGAGTGAGGAATACTGGAGGCCTGAATCAGACAAAGAGATCAGGTAGTTCAGGATATGATTCACTGAACTGGTGAAAGGGTCCAGGGCATGTTTGGCAGCCCAGATGGCAAACGCTTCCACTTCATGGCATATGTGGCATGGTGGAAAACTTCTAGTGTACCACAAAACATCCATGACCCTGTTAGAGACTCCGAACATGGCAATGACTGCGTTCTCAGGAGTCAGGCATGCAGAAGAAGGGACCTGAGGCTTGGATGGACCAGGGTCCCTTTGTCCTGGTAAGCAGAATCCTGCCAAGAGGCAGAGGGGCTGGAGGTTCCTCTGCCAGCTGCTGAAGCAAAGGGAACCATATCCAGTGAGGCTAGAATGGAGCCACTAGAATCATGCTGGCCCTCTCCATTTGCAGCTTGATCAGCACCCTCTGGATCAGAGGCAATGGAGGGAATGCGTACAGAAACCTTCTGCTCCAAGAGAGGGACAACATGTCTCGCCAGTAAAAATACTTACAAAAGAAGTTTCCGTAACAGTAGATCTTTGAGAGGAGCTCTTTCAGCAAGTAACACCTTTAGGACTGTAGCCGGCAGGCGCCAGGACCCCAAGGAAACCTTCTAGCTAGCAATACCCGGCGGGGGCTGTCCCCAATGTCGGCCCGACCCCAATGTCATGTATGGTATAAAAGGCGGTCCCCCAGCCCATCCCCAGTTCTACCGCCAGAGACCAGCTAGTGAGAAAAACAGAAAAGGAGAACTGAGGAACGGAGGTATCTGAGATGGAGAAGAAGTCACCAGGGAGAAGGGGGACAGTACCTGCTGCAAGAGCTCCTCTCGAATATCTATTGTTAAAGCAAGTTCTTACGTAACTGTACTATCTTACTTTGAGATATGGAAATTACGTACCTACCGTAATTCTTGATCTTCTTGGACGAAGTCTTCACCATTCATACACACTAATGGGACTATGCCGGAGGTGCTAGGACCCAAAAATCTTCAGTAGGGCCGGAGCTGAGGTAGGACCATGCATGTGTGGCACTGCGAGACTGGCTTGTGCCTATATGGGTTATCTCAGCATCGACCTTCCAACCACCTCAGTTCCTTTTCAACTAAGAAGGTGCAGTGTAAACTAATGTAGGAAACACCTAACCTAATACGGGCATAAGATAGCACAGATAAGCCATGTCAGAAGGGTCTACTCAACAGCGTCTTCACAACCCAAGCCAAAGAGGGAGTTAAGACCAGAAGCAGGATGAGTGAGCTTGGGGGGATGGTGGGTGGGTGTGTTAATGAATAGTGAAGACTTCGTCCAAGAAGATCAAGAATTACGGTAGGTACGTAATTGCCATATCTTACTGGACTAAAAGTCTTCACCATTCATTCATACTAATGGGAAAGCACTGAGCTAAAAACCAATCCCCCCAAGTAGGGCGGCAGGAAACAGAGCTCACTCAGGACAGAAGTCCATTAAGGATTGTCCTGCCGAAGTCACTGTGTGAAATCACCTTTCAGGACCAATTAACGAAACAACACTGCCAATGTTCATAAGGTGGGCTCTCAAGAAGCCTATTTTGAAAATTTGGTGGAAAAATTCCAAAAAATGACTGTTTTACAAGTGTGTGTTGCGCAGTTCCTACGCACTCTTGTAAGTTCGTGAATTTTCAATATTTTCACTCCAGATTTTCAACATTGCCATTTTACCACACCTTCTTATGAGTAGTACAGCCGCCATTTTTCACATCTCACCCAAAACATGTTTCCGCCCATGTAGCACACAATGGCGCAGTTGGTGTCTTGAAATCAATGTCTGGTACAAATTAAGAAAATCACAGTGATACTGTTCATGAGCAGAGGTCTTAAAATGGCTATATTTGAAAATTTGGTGAAAAAATTCCTAAAAATTCCTGTTTTACAGGCGTGCGTTCTTGCCCGGATCTCACGTGTGCTCGTGAGTTCAATTTTCAATATTTTCCTCCAGATTTTCAATATTGCCATTTACTACACCTCCTTATGAGCAGTACAGCTATCATTTTCACTCTCACAAATGTGTTTCCGCCCATGTAGTGCACAACGGTACAGTCAGTGTGTGAAAACAACGTTTGGGACAGATTAAGAAAATCACAGTGACACTGGCCATGAGCAGAGGTCTTAAAATGGCTATGTTGAAAATCTGGTGACAAAACTCCATAAAATGACTGTGTTATGAGTGAGCATTACGCAGTTTCCACGCACCCTTGTAAGTTCATGAATTTGTAATATTTTCAGTCAGATTTTCACCAGTGGCATTTTCCACACCTCCTTATGAACAGTACGGCTGTCATTTTCCACAACATGGCGAAAAGTGTTTTCACACTTTCAGCGCAGAAATGCGTGGTCACTGTGGGAAATCATTGTTCGAGGACAGATAAGAAAATCACACTGACACTGTTCATGATCGGAGGTCCCAAATGCCTGTGTTAACAATCTGCTGTAAAAAATCCCAAACTAGTTACATTACAGATGTCGTTGCAGTTTCTAGTCTTTCACGTGACTTCACCACTTTTTAAGATTTTCACCAGATTTTCAACATTGCCATTTTTTACACCTCCCCATGAACAGTACCGCTGTCATTTTTCACATCCTGTTCGGAATGTGTTTTTGCACCTGTGGTGCCAAATGCCATAGTCACTGTGCAAAAGCAGTTTTTGGCTAACAAACTAATATTGCCACTGTTCATGAGGTGGGGGTCACAAAAAAAACATGTTGAAAATTTGGAGTGAAAATACCAACGAATGCCTGAGGCGTTAAGGTTTCTGACCATAACGTCCCACCCTGGGGCTACAGGGACACAAAGACTGGGGCACCAAAAAAAAATAGCAGGCATTCCTGGAGGTGCTGAGGAGAGCAGAAAGGGAGCTACATGAACTAAAGGTAAGCTCCCAGATTGGTGGTGGGGGGGGTTACATATCCTTATTTGATTCCTTTTTTGGGTGTTTGTCTGTCTAGCCTGGATGTTACAGAAGTTTATTTTTGTCCTAGGATTAATTTTAATGTTGCTGCACACTGGGCTGCCTGCTTCACGGCTGGTGAGTCGGTTGCTTGAGGAGGGAGTTGTTTTGGGCTGTTGTGCTGAGTTTGTGTGGAGTTTTTTATCCTTATTCCTTCTACCCAGGGATTGCTGTTTGGCCCTTCTGGCTGGGGTCCACCCCCCGTTTTGCTCTGAGATGCGGTGCTGTGTAAATGCACCATTATTTCCATTGGGAATGGAGTTTTCTGTCTTTCCTCCCCTCCCTCATCTGTATTTAATGTATTATAGATTCAGTGCTGAGTGCAGCTTGGCACTTTTTTCTGCTGGCGTGTCATTTCTGTTGCTGATCTCTTGGGCTTTATGGACGTCAGCAATTTTCTGTCGGAGCTGCAGCTGGTTGCTTGACAGACAGCTCGACCTATGAGACAGTTCTATCTATAGCACTTGGTGTGCCTTCTGGCAGGCAGAAGGGTTTCTTCACGAGTTGTGTTATCCTGAATGCTTGTTTTGAGCAGAGCGCTCACAAGCAGGTGCATCCCAGTGTAATGATGTCACTCACTTCATGTGACGCCAGATACACAACTGGTTGCTCAGACTAGAACGTTGTTTTTGCACAGTACACATGTTTTGCTCTGAAAGAGCAGCCTGGTAGAGGAATGCTATTGATTTTGGCTTGAGAGTACAGCCTGGCAGAAAAGCTCTAGTTTGGATATTACAGGCACAGTATGTAATTTTTTTTTGTTCCTGCCTAGTGTTTCCAAGAGTGTGGTGGATGTTAGGAGTCACTGACCACATCAACCAAGACCCAGCTTCCAAAGTAAAAACGAAGTATAAGCTTAGGAGCTGAGGGGTTCATAAGGGCCTTCTTTTTTAATGAAGCCCCCCCTTCCCATTTTAAGTCAATTACAGTGATGTGTGAGCTATGGGGCTCACTTTGGAGCTAGTGGGGTCAAGCTCTGACCTGTCCCTCCAGTAATCTGTGGTGAAGCTGGGGGTGGGGGGGGGCAAGCCCTGACAAGTTTCCCCTATAATCCAACACTGGCAGTCTGTATGGTTTTATTGCTCATTAAACACTGACAGTCTGTATGGTTTTATTCCTCATTAAGGGTGCACTGTCTTCCAGCTACGTGTGTGACTGCATGTAGACCTATTGTTGCATTATCTGATGGAGTTTAACTCTTCTGCCAACAGAATCAGAACGTATACGAATTCTGGACTGATATATCAGTCTGTGGCACAGCAAGGGTTAATAATTAATGTGCAGGCCATTAAAGAGTCAGTGTCCTCCTTGTTAAAACTTTAAAGGTTTGTGATAGCTAAATGTGTTGACAATTAAAGAGGATAGTATATCTGTGTTACATGGTCAGCCAGATAGGTGCACAGGGCCCTCTCAGTGTCTAACACTGCATATTACATAGAGAATAATGGACAGGTAAGTGTATGTTATGGATTTTATTCACACATCCGACGTGTGTGATGACCCATAAACCTCGAGAGCAAAGCTCGAGCGGTTTGTGTGGTCATCACACACCGAGGATGTCTGAAAAAAATTCATAACATCAAATTTACCTATCCTTTATTTTTTGCCTGTGGGCAGAGCCTACAGCCCTCCTATCATCGATCAGATTGTAGCTCTAAAATGGCTTTTCATGGAACTCCCTTTTTAGACATTTGGAAGTATACCTCCACAGCTGCAAAGTAGTGCACTCCCCCTCTGATTTTTGCTATTTTCTGCTCTATGTTAAATGCATCTGAATGGAGGGGGGATGCTACTATATTGTGCTTCAGAACTTCTCAGGCTATTAACAAAAAACAAAAAAAAAACCTTTTAAACTACTGTTTCTATCATCTGTCCAGCTCAGTCTAATAGAGGTATTCTATTTCTTTCAGCAACACAGGAGTTAACTCATTATATGATTTCTATAAAACACTGAACCTCTACAGTGTCAGATTATAGACAGTGAACCTGCAGTCTGTGAGCTATTTCATTCCTATGGGCACACATACGAACTGCAAGCATGGGGGCTATAGCCCCATCACTTTTTGGCCTGAAGAATCTTGCCCTTAAACAAACAAAAAAGTAAGCATAAACAAGCATGACAGAGTTAATTAAGTCCAGCTGCCAGGCACACATAGAACAAGAGGTACCTCATCCTTGTTTGCTGTTTCTGAAATCGGAAGTGTCAAGTGGAAAGTGCTTTTAAGAGTGTGTGTGTGTGTGTGTGTGTGTGTGTGTGTGTGTGTACAATCCTGCTTTGGGAAGGGTCATGTGATGCAGACTGCTCATCTCTTATCTAGGATTTACAGTATTTGGCTCAGCTGCTCTAACTGAGTGTGCATTCCTCCCTGCAGCAGAAGGTCAGTGTAAAAGTGTTATGTTTCCATCCTCCAGACAGATTCAAAACTAAAAGAAAAAAAATAAAGAGATTTACAGAGAGAGAGAGAGAGACATAGAGTAGTTAGATGGACTCCATTAGGAGTAGGGAGGTTGGTTATTTCATGGATCTGGAATCTGTGTACTTGAGTTGAATGTTTGTTTACAGTTTATAAATGTAATTTAATAAATATATATATATATATTTTCCTTTGGTAACCAGGTAAGGATAACTAGGCATAGGTGCTTGTTTCTAGGGACAGCCCAGGAACATTGGGGAGATTAAGTGACATAATCAGAGCCACACAGTATGGAAATGGAGGGTGTGGGAATCAAACCCATGTCTGAATGCTGGATGTACAAAGCTCATTTATAGCTCATTACTCTAATCTCTAGGCTATACTGCCAGTCCCATAAATAGTGAACAGTTTAGACTGGGCTGTTAATATCTCAAAGGAGAACTGCCTTGAATCAGCAAACATGCATTTTTGTAGATGTAGATGTTATTTTTTAAAATACTAGTTCTTATTTTGTTACTGCTTAATCTGAACTGGCCTTTTGGTAAATTCAGTGAGTGTTTCTGAGTCACACCCTGCTGGCATTGACCATTTTAGAACAGTTTGATCTTGTCAAGAACTTACATTGTTGGTACAAAGCATCTGGGTTCTAATTTAGAATTCTTAGGTTCATGGGGACATACACAATATCATACAATTCTTACATGGCACTTTGCAGCAGTGTGTAACACATAAATATCAAATGGGTTAACTAAAAAGCCAGCAAAAGTGGGGCAGAAATAGAAGGGGACCTACTATATGAAAAAAAAAAAAGCTTCTACAGGAAACACTACTCACAGATTCATTGCAGTTCTCCTTTAACTAAGTTTGTAGGGAATGTCAGGTGTTTTATCTAAATGGTAAGGAAAGTACAGTTACATAGGAACTTACCGTAACAGTAGATATTCGAGGGAGGTTCCTTCAGTAGGTCATCACATATAGAACTGGCGCCACCTGGCGTCGGGCCGCACAGCAGACTTTTCTAGCAATACTGACAGAGGACTGCCCACCCGACATCACATGACTGACGCCAGTGTGACTGCATATAGTGGGCAGTCACCGCATGCCCTCCAGTTCTCTCTGCCGAGCCAAGAAGAGGCCTGACAGCAGGAGTGAACAGGAATTGGAGTCCCTGTAAAACACAAAATGAGGGAAGGAGGGAGGAGGGGTATACTATTGAAGGAACCTCTCTCGAAGATCTACTGTTACAGTAAGTTCCTACATAACTGTACTATCTTACTTCGAGACGGTTCCTTCAGTAGGTCATCACATATAGGACAGAGTCCCAAGCAGTCCCTCCGAGGAGAGACTGAGAGAAACTATGGAGGAGGAAAACTAACTCCAACGGAAAAAACTGAGGTCCAAGAAGGACCCAGTCTAGGACAGAAGGCCCTGCAGGATGGCTAGGCCATAACCAGCCCTCCGCCTAGAAGCAGTGTCCAGACTGTAATGTTTGGTAAAGGTATGGACGGAACTCCAAGTAGCGGCAGCGCAGATGTCGGCCGCAATTATGTTCCGTAAGAAGGCTGCGGAGGCAGCCATGCCCCTACTAGAATGACCTCTGATGGAACCCGGCAGAGGTTTTTCGTACTTCTGGTAACAGTAATGAATGCAGTTGCCTAACCATTTGTAAAGGCCCTGTTTAGAAACCGTTTTGTCCTTTGATCTCGGGGCAAAGGAGACAAATAACTGGTCGCAAGAGCGAAACTCTTTGGTCTGATGAGTGTAACACCTGAGAATCCGATGGACGTCCATCGTATAAAGGAGTGCCTTACCTCTGTTCGAGGGGGATGGGTTATACACCAGAAGCTCCACTGACTGATTCAGTGTGGCTTCTGACACCACTTTGAGAAGAAACCTCGGATGAGTTCTGAGGACCGCCCAGTCTCGATGGAAAATCAAGTAAGGCTCCTTGCAGATTAGAGTGTGAAGCTCCGAAATCCTTCGGGCTGACGTGATAGCCACCAGAAAAAGCGCCTTCCAGGATAGGAAGCGCAAATCACAGCTCACAGCCGGCTTGAAAGGAGGAAGGGTGAGCTTTTCCAGTACGAAGTTCAAGTCCCAAGGTGAAGTGGGGCTACAGAGGGGGGGTTTCAGATGGAGAATCCCTTTCGGAAAGGTTTTGGAGACATCCATCTGAGCCACGGGTTTACCATCCATTAGCTCATGGTACACTGAGACAGCTGAGATATAGACCTTTAAGGAACAGTAGGACAGACCAGAGTCTGATAAGTGAAGGAGGTATTCCATGACTTGTGGGGCCGAGCAAGAGAAGGGGTTCCAGTTTAGCGGTCGCCCAAATGGAAAACCGTTTCCACTTCATGACGTAAGTGGAATGGGTAGACGGTTTTCTAGCCTCTATGAGGACTTGAGCCACCCTGGAGGAAACCCCAGAATGGGAGATCGGTATGTCTGCAGGAGTCACGCATGGAGATGCAGGGTCCTGAACCCCGGGTGTACCAGTCAACTCTGATCCTGGGATCAGGAGGTCGTGAGTCACTGGAAGTGGAACCAGTGGTTCTCGGAAAAGCTGCTGTAGCAGCAGGAACCAGATCTGTCTTGGCCAGAGAGGAGCGACGAGGATCATCTTTGCCCTCTCCGCCTGAAGCTTGAGGAGAACCCTCTGCAGAATGGGAACGGAGGGAAGGTACAAAATGTCCCTGTCCAAGACAGAGACAATGCATCGCTCCAAAAAGCACCGTGCTTTGGAACAAGCAAGCAAAATTTGGAAGTTTTAGTTGCATTGGAGGCAAGAGGTCGATTCGGATGCCCTCAATTTTGGAAGATGGAATCCGCCACTTCCTGATGTAGTTCCTACTCATGAGCTAGGGTTCGAGATCTGCTGAGACTGTCCGCCAGAACGCTTAGAATGCCTGAACATGCACGGCCACAAGGGCCAGATGGTGTTGGACTGCCCAGTTCCACACCGTGTCGCCTCCCGCAAAGGGGTACGACCGGTTCCACCTTGTTTGTTGCTATACCAAACTATCGACATATTGTTCATTTGGATTAGCAGTGATCCGTTTGATAGGAGGGTCTGAAAGGCCCAGCACGACAGGACCGCCTCAACTCCAGAACACTGATGTGGAGAGAAGTCTCCAAGCCTGACCATAGTCCTTGGGCTTGGTGTTCCCCGAGGTGAGCTCCCCACCCCATGTTTGAGGCATCCGTGGTGAGGGTGGCTACTAGTGCAGGGTTCCGAAAGGGAAGTCCCAAAGAAAGATTGTGAGGATTCTTCCACTACTTTAGGTCTTTCTGAAGCTGATCCTACTGCACCCACAACGACCACTGAGTAATCCTCACGTAAAGCCTTGCGAGGGGAATGGTAGTGATGGAGGCCACCATCAGGCCCAGAAGGCAAAGGACTTCCCGAGCTGGGATGGTCCTGAAGGAAGCCACTTTGGAGGCCTGACAGACAAGGGTTTCCATTCTGTCTGGAGGAAGGAAGGCTCTGCACTGGATTGTATCCAGGACTGCCCCAATAAACTGAATTCTCTGGGCAGGGATAAGGGATGACTTGGGAACGTTGACCATGATCTCTAGTCTGCTGAAAAGGTTCAGGATAAAGGAAAGAGCCTCCAGCAAAGAGTCCCTGGATGGGGCTGAAATTAGCCAGTCGTCCAGGTAAGGGAAGACCGCAATACCCCTGCGGTGTAGGAACGCATTTGATAAAAACCCATGGTGCCGAAGACAAGCCAAAGGGGAGCACCCAAAACTGGAAGTGTTCCCCTTGGAAACGAAAGCGCAGGAATCGGCGGTGGCTGGGGAAAATAGGGATGTGCAGGTAGGCATCCTGCATATCCAAGGCACAGTGCCAGTGGTTCTCCATCAGGAGAGGGAGGAGGCTCTGGAGTGTCAGCATTCTACATGTTTTGTACTTGACAAACTGATTTAGCTGACTTAGGTCGAGTATGGGCCTGAAGGCCCCAGCCTTTTTTGGAACCAAGAAAAAATGGGAATAAAATCCCGTTCCCCTTTGCCCAAAGGGGACACGCTCAATTGCTTCTTTGAGCAAGATCGAATTTACCTCCTTACGAATCAGAAGGGCCTGGTCCTGAGAATAAGAGGACTTTTGTGGTACAGTTTCTGGAGGAATCTTCTGAAATTCTATAGTGTGTCCAACGGACACAAGTTGCAAGATCCATTAGTCGGAGGTGATGGCCTCCACTCCCTACATGGGTGGGCGAACCTCCCCACCTGCTCCCCTGTCGCAAGACTGAGGAGGTAGTGGGGCCTGAGAGTCAAGAAGTGGCGGGACGTTCAGGGGGAGGGCCTTATGAAGGTCTCTGATTTTTGGTGGCAGGAGGGGTGGCTGTACCCATGGCCTTCTGTTTCCCTTGGCAGCGCACCTGAGCGTTCTTTCTCTGCCTCCAGGTCCTTGTCCGAAAGGGCTGCTGCTGCTGCTGTTGTTGAGAGTCTGATTGATACATTGACCTGACAAACCTAAGAGCAATGCCCTTGTCCTGTAGGTCCATGATAATGTACTTGGTGTCCCCACCAAAAAGGACCAAGCCCCTGAAAGGGGCGTCCTGAATCGCTGACTGGACCTCGTTGGCGAGTCCAGAAAGGTGAAGCTAGGAATGCCATCTGAGGGCAACGGCAGTTGCTGAAGTACGGGCCACTGAGTCAACGGAGTCGTAAGTGGCACATAAAGCGTGCCTACAGGAAACCTTGGAGAGGCGGAGATCCTTGGCAAGGTCCTCCTTCAAAGGCGAGGAATCCATGGACTGGACCGCACTTCCAGCCTGGCCAGGGTCACTTTCTGATGGGACACCATGTGGGCCAAGTAACTGAGGACTGAAGGGCGCTCATGGCAGAGAATATATCTTCTTCCCAAACTGGTCCATCTGCCTCGACTCTTTGTCTGGAGAAGTAGTGCTCATGTGCTGGCTGCTGAGCTATCATAAGCCACAGAGATGACCACAGAGTCAGCCTTGGGATGAGCTTTTAAGAAAGGGCACCCGGTAGAGCCTGTCCGCTCGCTTGGGGACAGCCGGGATAGAATGAGATATCTACCAGACGGTAGTGGTGAGGTCTTGATGAGGGGTTATCCATGGATGAATTGGGATGGGAGACAGAGACTCTAAGTCTAGGTGTTCCGCGAGTCTCTGTCTCATGGGTTCCTGTTCTTCTGACTCCCAGTCGAAATAGTCCTTCATGGCTCTCAAGAGGTCTGAGAAGGCAGGGTCTTCAGGTGGAGACTTTGGTGAGACCTTGCCTCTCATCTCTTCATGGTCCTCCGGGGCCTCCTCAGAGGAATCTTCCCTCCCTTCTGAACTGTCATCATCACCATCATCTGCCTCCTCGACAGGATGGTGTCTGGCATCTGGAAGGGAAACGTCCTGTCAAGTCTTCCCCGAGATGTGGACAGTGGCTATCGATGAACTGCTCGGGGAAGGGGACCTAGGAGACCGCGGTTGTGGGAGCCTAGTCTCCAGGTCCAAGACCAACTCTAACCGAGCCCCCTGCCACCAAGACTGTATTAGGGTCTTGAAATCTGGGGTAACCGGAGGGGGAGGAGGGGGAGGTGGAGAAGGCAGACGCTGGCGGGGAAGGAGAAGAAGGAGGGACAACTGGTTGTGGATAAAAGCCCTGGAATCCCATATAGTGGGAGTAGGGATTAAATCCAGGATAGAACTGTCCCAGATTACTCCAGTCCAGAGTGGGACCCTCCAGGTAATGGTCCCCAGGATACCCCAACGGGTAATGTGGGACAGTCCGTGGTGGGGTATAAATCCCCGTCATCAGATCAGGCATCGGGGGAACGCACGTCGTACCCGCTGTTGTTTAAATAGCTTGAGGGTCTGGCGTCGGGACAGCCCACATCAGAGGAACCAACGTGAACCGGCACCACCGGTCCGGTGCTGGAAGGGGCGGTGTCAGAACTAGACGAAGGGCCTCAAGGCCGGGTCTGGATTCGTCAGGGCCAAAGGCAAAGGCTGCTCAGCCGGTCCCGGCTGCGGGACTGTCGTCAGGATAACCGGCGTCAAAGGAGGTGCCAGAAGCCCGCCAGAAGGTAGAGGAGGAACCTCCACAGTCAGGCCTGTAGGACGAGGATGACCATCCTTTTCCTTGACCCCAGGAGGGGATTGCGGAGTAGACCACGAGTCATCGACAGGGTCAATGGGATCTCTGCTGCCATTGCTGGACGTACCCGCCGGTGAAATGGAGGGCACAGGCTAGAAAGGAGGAGGAGGCGAGGGCTTTCTCCTTCTGGTTCCACCAGATGTCGGTGAGGTGCCGTTAGGCCCAACGGGGAACCGAACCCGAGCAGTTGTCAGGGACGGCTGCCTTAGCGGTTGGGGTCGGGCGGTCGTGGGAGGAGCCCCCGGCCAGCTTATCGGCCGGAGCCGGGCGAGTACCCACTGCCTGGGTAGACAATCTGCCGGCCGACACGTGGTCCCTAGAGGAGCCAGGAGCCTACTTATAGGTCGAAGCAGTGCGGTCGCCGGAGGAACAGATGTCCGACTGATCCGCTGAAGTTTTGCCAGACTTACCATCCAGTTTTCTGTGGCAGGCGCTTGCTTGTCGACGGCCTGTTGTCGTCGCAGAGCGGCCCGCTCCCTAGTTTTCTCCTTATGTTTCTTTGAAGGAGAAGATTTTTTGGATGAATCCCTGAGACGATCCATTTTCTTCTCGAGGGAAGCCAGGCGGGCTTTTAGCAAACGGACCTCCAAAGCCTGCTTTCTCCTCTTTTTAGTGGCCTGGTTAAAGGTCTGGCACTCAGGGTAGTAGGATATTGGATGGCCCAGGCCTAAACAGAGGATGCACTTGAGGTGACCATCTTTGTGCGGGATCTGCGTGCCACAAGACGAGCACTTCTTCTTGGGAGAAGACATCAATAATAGAACATGAACTTTAGAGGAAAAAGCAGCGAGGGAGAACCCGACGCAATAACTTTCACGACGATCGCTATCTGGAAGTCTGCAATGTGACTGACATGAGGCGAAGGTGGGAAAGAACTGGAGGGCGGGGGCGTGGGGACCGCCCACTACATACAGTCACAATGACATCAGTCACGTGACGTCGGGTGGGTGGTCCCCCATCAAGTATTGCTAGAAAAGTCTGCCATGCGGCCCGACACCAGGTGGTGTCAGTCCTACATGTGATGACCAACTGAAGGAACTCTCTCGAAGTAAGATCTCTGTTTACAGGGATTTGGAGCCATCTACAGGGAAATTCTTCCCATAGACTTGTATTAGTTATACGGGAAAACAGAGGAATTTGGCTTCCATTGGAAATAATGTAATCTACAGGAAAACATAGGAAAATTGCCCTGCAGTTACAGGAAAAAGGCAAACTTAATCTGGGAGCAGACACAGACACACACACACACCAGTAGTATTTACTCTGACTAAATAAATTCAAGAGGACTGATTTAGCAACATGGCAGTTTTTGATGATTGTGACTAAATAGCACTATATGATACCAACAAGAAATGAAAATTACGTACTCTACCGTAATTCTTGATCTTCTTGGACGAGTCTCCACCACTCATTCACACTAGTGGGATTAGCACCGGAGGCACTAGGACCCATCGAGGCAAACTTTTGCTGGAGGGTCGGTGAGATGGTGCCGTGGGCATGGCGCCGCAAGCAGCGGCTTCGAGCGGCAATGACCATCTCGGCTGACGACCTCCAACCGCCTCAGTAATTTTTACCAAGGAGTGCAGCTTAACTAACGAAAGAGTAAATCTAACTCTTAAAAACGGACATAAGATAGTCCGTGATGACCCGTGTAAGAAGGGTCAGCAAAGAAGTCCTCACGCCTAAAGATTTGAGGGAGTGAAGACCAACACAGCGGTGAGCTCGGGGGATGGAGGGTGGGCGTGTGAATGAGTGGTGGAGACTCGTCCAAGAAGATCAAGAATTACGGTAGGTACGTAATTTTCATATCTTCCTGGACATAAGTCTCCACCACTCATTCACACTAGTGGGAGAGTACCAAGCTGATAATCCCCCAAAAGGGCGGCAGGAGAGCCAGAGCTCACGCGTCTAAGATAGAAGCCCATTAAGGATAGTTCTGCCGAATGCGGAATGTCGCCTGGCATGAACATCCAGTGCATAATGCTTAACGAAGGTATGCACTGAGCTCCAGGTGAGTTGGCAGCAGATATCCGCACTGGAACATTGCGAATCTCCGCTAAAGATGCCACGCTGCACGCCTAGTAGAGTGAGCGCATACTCTACCCTCCAATTTAACTTGAGCCATGGAGTAGCAATGTCGAAGGCATGCCACTAACCATGATGAGATGCATCTAATAGCGACGGGTTGACCCAGCCGGTGTCGCTGAAAGAAACAAACAGTTGCTGAGTCTTGCGAAAATTCTTGGTTCTATCTAAATAGAACCGCAAGGCTCTCTTAACATCCAAGGAATGAAGAGATCGCTCCTTCATTTTGGAAATTAGCGAAGTAAGAGGGAAGTACCAGAGGTTGGTTTAGATGGAATTCTGACACAACCTTGGGAAGAAATTTAGGATGAGTACGGAGAACTACCTTGTCTTTATGGAATACAGTATACGGAGGGTCCGTCACCAAGGCATGAATCTCCGAGACCCTGCGGGCTGAGGTAATGGCCACCAGGAAGGCAGTCTTCCAGGTAAGAAATTTTAGCTCACAGGTAGCTAGGGCTCGAAGGCTTCCGAAGTGAGCACATGTCCAGCACCAGGTTAATGTCCCAGGTTGCAACTGGACGCCTAACAGGGGTCTGGTATGAAGAACTCCTTAAGAAATCTCTTCACCATAGGAAGCTGAGCCAGAGTCAAGGAAGAAACCGCTCATGGAACGCTGAGATGGCACTAAGGTGAACTTTAACTGTGTAGTACTGGAGACCTGAGTTTGACAGGTCCAAAAGATACTCAGAACCTTGTCAGGAGGACAGGAAAAGGGATTCAAGAGGACTTTGCACACCAGAGAGAAAAGCGTTTCCATTTGAAGCCCGCATCGCTGGTGGCTGGCTTCCGCGAGCCAGAAGGATGTCCGGAGACTCTACGAGACGTTGAATCGATTCACTTCTACCTCTTCAGGAGCCAAGCATGAAGGTGAAGTGATTTCAGGTTGGGATGGACCAACGAACCCTGAGTCAAAAGGTTGATTTGCAAGGGAAGTGGTCTCGGAGAGGCTGCCAACATACTGTTGAGCAGAGGAAACCATAGTTGCCGAGGCCAGGAGGGAGCAATGAGAATCATTTTGGTCTCCTGAGACTCGAACTTGAGGAGAACTCTCTGGATTAGAGGGAGCAGTGGAAAGGCGTAAAGAAAACGTTTTGTCCACCGCAGCCTGAACGCATCCTGACAGAAAATTCCAGGCCCTGGATTTCTGGAGCAGAAGAGAGGCAGTTTTGCGTTGAGTGGGGATGCAAAAAGGTCCAGGTCTGGAGTCCCCCACTCTTCGAATAGTGACCGAGTTACGGCTGAATCGAGTGACCACTCGTGAGGGTCTGCCTCCGTTCTGCTGAGGTGATCTGCTAGATTGTTTTGTATACCTGGCAGATAAACTGCCTGAATCAGAGACTTGTGCTCCAAGCACCACTCCCACACCCTCATTGCTTCCCTGCAAAGGGGGTAAGAATGAGCACCGCCTTGCTTGTTGATGTAATACATCACAGCTTTGTTGTCCGTTTGAAGGAGAATGTTCTTGTGACAAAGGATATCCTTCAGAGCTCGGATCGTGTAGAGGACTGCTCTCATCTCCAGGACATTTATGTGGAGAAGAGTTTCGAACTGAGTCCATACACCTTGAGTGTGGAGGGAGCGACAGTGAGCTCCCCATCCCATTAGCGATGCGTCTGTGGTGATGGAGATCTGATGATCCGGGGGAGCAAAGGGGAACCCTTCCAGGAGATTGCTCTCTTGAGTCCACCAGGTGAGAGACCTTCGAAGGGGCTCCGTCACCTTGATGGGATAAGACTGGGGGTGAGAGGTCGGAGACCACTGAGTGGAGAGCATCCACTGGGTGGTTCTCATGTACAACCGGGCCAGGGGTACAGTGAACACCGAGGACGCCATGAGACCCAACATGCGTTGCATCGAGAGAGCTGTAACCGATTGGTTCTCCCCGATGTAATGGGCCATCCGAAGGATGTCGAGTCTTCTGTCCTCTGGAAGGAAAGCCTTCACGGAAGAGGTGTCTAGAAGCGTCCCTATGAAAAGGAGCCTCTGGGAGGGCTGCAGTTGTGATTTTTTCAAATTCAGCAGAATTCCCATGGACGTAAGAAGACGAGAAGTCGTTTGCACGGCTTCCAAAGTCCCTTGGCTGGAAGGGCTTGCTAGAAGCCAATCGTCCAGGTAGGGAAACACTCGGAGTCCGATCTTCCTGAGATGCGCTGCGAGAACTGCACAACACTTTGTAAAGACTCGCGGCGCCGAGGATAGCCCAAAAGGCAGGACTCTGACCTGATAATGCTGACCCAGAGCTACAAACCTGAGGAACTTGCGGTGGGTCGGGTGGATGGGGATATGCTGGTAAGTGTCCTGCATATCCAGGGAGGCCAGCCAGTCGTGCTGATGCAGCAAGGGTAACAGGGTACCTAGGGAAATCATTTTGAATTTCTCCCTGGGGAGAAATTTGTTTAACTTTCTGAGGTCTAGAATGGGGCGGATTTCCCCAGACTTATTTGGAACCAGGAAGTAATGGGAGTAGAACCTTAGCTTTCGCGAGATGCGGGGCACCAGTTCTATTGCCCTGTTGCTTAGAAGGCCTGGATCTCGGCGGTGAGGAGGTCTGACTGAGAGGCCGACAACCTGGGTTGTCGTCTGGGAGGACAATTCGGGGGGGTTTCCAAAAAATTGAGAGAATAACCCTCGCGAATTATCCGAAGGACCCATTTGTCCGAAGTTATGGACTTCCACTGGTTGTAGAAGTACATCAGACGACCTCCCACCGGAGGAGAAAGTTCCACCTCGGGCAATGTGGATGGAACTTGGGCCAGCAATTCATAAGGTGGCGCTGGGGGCTTTAGGCCCCTGCACTTTCTGCTGTGCTTTCTTTTGAGGTTGGGCAGGTTGGCTTTTATGGAGGCTTCCCCTGCCTCTGCCTCGAAAGGACTGACGACTATGAAACTGACGTCTGTTCACATGCCCCCAAGAGGGGCAGGCGGAGGTCTGGCCAACAATGGCCGACCTAGTCTTCTGAGTGGCCTCTAAGGCTTGTTCCACCTGAGGGCCGAAAAGAAAGGAGCCATCAAAGGGCAGCGCCATTACCTGCTGCTGAGCATCATTCGTGAAGCCAGAAGTACGCAGCCAGGAATGGCGCCGAGTACAAATACCTGCGGCTGCTGAGCGAGAAGCAGTGTCGAAAGCGTCCATAGCGGCTTTGACCTGTTGGTTATTGGACTCAATACCTCTAGTAACGGTCAGAAGAAGCTCTGACTTGGAGTCCGAATCCGGAAGAGCTTCAACCATTCTTTTAAAGAGTGCCACAGGATATACTCATACTGAGAAAAATAGCCTTGATAACTGGCAACACGCATACTTAGAGTGGAGGCAGCAAAGACTCTCTTACCTAATGTATCAATCTTACGAGACTCTTGTTAATAGGTCGAGCTGTAGTAGTTGAGGAAGAACGACCTTATCATTCTCTGCCAGGACTACAATAGGATCCGTAAAGGCTTGGGATGCCAAAATGAGATGATCCTTGGGAGCTGAGTACTTTTATCAATGGATTTAGCCACTGAGGGAATAAGAGCAGGATTATTCCATACCATTTGAGACAGCGTCTCGAAGGAAGGCTGGATCGGAGGAGTCAAATCTGAGGGATCTCCAGCATGAAGGTACTGGAGTCTTAATATCTTCCCAGGATCGATGTCTGTAGTCTGGAGAGAAAGAGTGGATCTCAGGTTCTTCAACAGAGACTTAAAGGACAGGTCCTCGACCACAGGCTCTGTAGCAAAGAAAGATCCTGTTTCCTCCACTTCATCACCCAACCGAAGGTCTGGGTCAGGCTCAACATCATCTCCTGATGGTCCAGAAAGGACTGTTTGGACAGGAAAGGAGTGAAAATTAGGAGAGGAGGAAATAGCAGAGAAACAAGGAGAGTCCCCGAGGGCCCCCGGCGCCGAGAAGGCAAAACGGGTTGAAAACGGCACCACAGAGGGGCACGGCGCCGAAGAGGCACGCGGCACCGCAAGCGCCGCCGCCAGACCCAATAGAAGCGCCAAGAGGCGCCACACACCACGTCGAGGCGGACGGTGCCGCAAGGCCGAGCGGCACCGAAAATGGCACCCACAAGCCAACAGACCCCGCGGAAGGTGCCGGAAACGCCCCAGGAACCTGGAAAGCTAGAGAAGGAAAAAAAACAGGAGATAAGGGCATCGGTGTGGCCCCCTGCGCCGCAGCCATGTGAGGTGGGGAACACCTAAGCGCGGAGTCACCAGCACCGAAGAAGGCGCCGTGCGACTAGGAAGGTCCAACCGCCCTACCCGATCGCTGGAGGAGCCCTGGGGCTCCGTGGCAACCGAGCCAGGCAGGAGAACCAACCTCCGAGCCCATCGCTCCAAAAGAGCGGCCCACTGATGAAACTGCTCATCTGGAGCCCTACCTACAGGCGGGAGGCTCCGATAAATGAGGACGAGCGGTTACCAGCAGTTGGCGACTCGAAGAAGGAGAACGGCAACTAGCTACGATAACCGACCGTCGGACGCGAGACATACCAGAGGGCAACCTCGAGTGATGCCTTCTCTTTTTGACCTATGGGCGAAGAAGCTCGAGGCGCAACGGTGCCGAGAATGCGACCGCTTATTTTATGCCGACGGGGACCGCCCATCCCTCGGCACCGGACTGACCGCTGTCGGAACCCCGCTGAGGAGAAGGAGGCTGACCGACCCAGCCCGCTGACTGAACAGCTTTCACACGGAAGTCTCCCTACCGTCACCTGACCTGCTCATGGTCGACTCATCCAGTAGGCCGAGACTTCTTCAAGTAAGTTAAATTTAAAATATTAGAAAAATTTAACGAAAATAGAATAAAATTAAGCGATACTATTATCGAGATAATGTTACAAAAAAATAAACTGAAAACTATGCGCTAGTTTGAAGTTTGACTCCCGACAGGCGAGCGACGTCGTCACTGAAGCGCACTCGACGGCGGGAAAAAAGGAACTGAGGCGGTTGGAGGGTCATCGCCGAGATGGTCATTGCCACTCGAGCCGCTGCTCGCGGCGCCATGCCTCGCGGCGCCATCTCTCGCGCCGACCCTCCAGCAAAAAGTTTGCTCCCGATGGGTCCTAGTGCCTCCGGCGCTAATCCCACTAGTGTGAATGAGTGGTGGAGACTTATGTCCAGGAAGATAATAACTTTGGTCATTTGATACCTTGTCACAGCCCTATTGGCTCTGGCTAGAGTTTGTTTATAATTGCTGATGTGGAGATTTAAACAGTATTTCTAGCAACTTGAAAGAAAAATATGTTTTTTAGCTAGAGTGCAGTTTTATTTTTGAATAAATTGACCTGTACATGAATAAAACACAGTTGAAAATACTGCAGTTGAAATACTTTTTGTGAAACAATGGAAGGCAAAAGTTTCTTTGGGGAATGTCATACCAACCAGATTTCGGGTTATTATGAAGTGTCATATCAACCAGATTTCAGGTTATTATTGCCTTTGGAGCATAAGAAAACATTACTTACCATAGTAATCTTGTTTCTTCTTAGGGAATCTTACTGTTTTCTGACAAATGCAGTATGGTCTCATCACAGGACTGCCCTGAGTTGAAATGGTTAATAGAACCTATGCTAATAGTGGAATGTTAGGCTCAAGCTTGGTTTTCAAATCACTGTCCCTGGTTGCACTTTCTGCAACTATCAGATTCTTACGAAGCATGCAGAAGCTAAAAGACACTAACAAAGCCAATCTAACAATTAGTAGAAACCCTGTAAGGGGACAAAAACACCTCTTAGATAACAGAGGGCATCACTAAGACTCAAGTCACAGATGCCCAATAAACTACTAGGTACCCACAGGTTTCCAACTTTAATTGTACAAACAGTATGCAGTACCCTGTAAGTCCTAGCAGGGGAGGAGGGTGGGAGCTCAGAATACAGTAAGATTCCCTTAGAAGAAACAAGATTACTATGGTAAGTAATATTTTCTCAAAACCCCAGGAAATCTTACTGTATTCTGATAAATGCAGACTAACCAAGCAGTGCCACTGGAGGTGGGCAGAGGACCTACGTAGGAAACAGGCTCTGCAGAACTGCTGTGCCAAACCTGGCATCACTCCTAGCCCGAGTATCAAGGCAGTAATGCTTGGTGAATGTGTGAACTGTCTTCCAGGTAGCTGCTTTTTAGATTTCCAACAAAGGGATATCTCTAGAGACTGCTATGGATGCAGCTGTTCCTCTCGTAGAGTGGGCCCTAAGACCCTGCGGGGGTTGTCTGCCCAACTTGTTATAGCAAAACTGAATACATGCCACAATCCACCATGTTATGGATCTCTTTGTGGCAGGTTTACCTTTTCCCATTTCCCTATAAGTCAAAAAAAGATGGGTCCTATCCCCTCTGTGGTCTTTTGTATGTTCCAGGTAATAGCTGATAGCCCTTTTAACATCCAGGCTATGTAGCCTACATTCACCTGAAGAAGAATGATCAGTGAAACAGACTGGTATTGTGATGAACTGGTTGACATGAAAATCAGACACTACCTTAGGAAGGAACTTGTTATTGGTCCTAAGGACTACCTTGTCCCTGTGAAATGCAATATAATTAGTATCTATGGACAACACCTGGAGCTCACTGATCCTCCTGGCTGAGGTAATTGCAACTAGGAAGACAGCCTTCCAAGTTACATATTTGAGGTCAGCTGACAACATAGGCTCAAAAGGTGGTTGCATGAGCTGTGAAATACATATGTTGAGGTCCCACACTGGGGTGGAGGCCCTATGTGGGGGGTGCAAATGGAGCAAACCCTTAAAGAAGTTCCTAAATACTTTGTTTGAAGCCTGTGAAGATGTCTTACCTGCTGACAGATAGACTGATACAGCAGCCAAATGCACCTTGAATGTAGAAGGCCAAAGGCCAAGGGAATGGAGGTATGCCAGTAATCCGGACTACTGGCAAACCCACCTGAGTGTTATCCAAACCTTTCTTTTGACACCAAATGGAAAATCTTTTCCACTTGAACATGTAAATTCTCCTGGTGGATGACTTTCTAGAAACCCTAAGGACCTCCATAACCCCTTCTGAAATGTGCAAATCAGCATATTCTAGGTCAAGAACCATGCCTTGAGCCTGAGGGACTGAAGGCCAGATAAAGAATCCTGCCCAGAGAAGATGTTAACGTGTTGTGCCTCCTGGGAAGCTGATTGGTCTGGATACTGACAATGCCAGGACTAGGGGATACCATGGCTGCTCTGGTTCAATCTAAGCAATGAGGACTGTGGCAGGCTGATCTGAGGTTTTCAGAAACCAGTAGCAAGGGAAATGGGGGACGGGCATACGAAACTTTCCTGTCCAGTCCAGAATGAGTGCATCCACTGGGACTGAGCCCAAGACTGGAGGTCTGCAACAGAATTTGGGAAGCTGGTAATTGTCTGGGGCTGTGAAGAGGTCTATCTCGGGACTGCTCCACCGCCTGAATACCACTTGTAGCATCTGCCTATTCAGGGCCCATTCGTGATTGTTCTGATTTATCCTGCTCAGTGCGTCTGCCAAAACATTGTCTTTCCCCTGGAAGGTGCACTGCTGACAAGACAACCCCCAGAGAATAGTCGAGATCCCACATTCTCATGGCTTCTGTGCACAGGGGTGTAGACCTTGCGCCCCCTTGTTTGTTTATGCAGTACACTGTGGTCGTGTTGTCTGTCCTGATCTGCACCACTTTTACTTGTAACAGGTTGGCAAATGCCTGAAGTGCTAGGAAGACTGCCCTGGGCTCTAGCAGGTTGATGTGAAGCAGTGATTATTTTTTTGAGCCATGTACCGTGAACAGTGTGCTCCCCACCCTAGAAGGGAAGCATCTGTGGTTTACACAAGGGAGGGAAGCTCTTGAAGGAAAGGAATTCCCTGTCTGAGGTTGTCTATGTCCAACCACCATTGCAGTGCTTGCAGGAGGGTTTGTGTGACTGGAACCAGTTTTGACAATGGATCTGATATCTGATGCCAGTACAATCTGAGGTGATACTAGACATCCCTCATTTCAAATCTTGCTCCTAACACTGTAGCTGTTGAAGCTGCCACATGGCCCAGCAGCTGCAGAAAGTGTCTGGCAGGCCTAAGGCTTTAAGCCTTGAAAGTACCCGCCAGTTGAACCAGGGTATGTGCTCTTGACTGTGGGAGAAAAATCTTTCCTCTCACTGAGTCCAGCTTGACTCCTGTGAATTCCAGGAGCAGCACTGGTTGTAGTACTGACTTTTTTAGACTGACCAGGAACCCTAAAGACTGGAGGAGCTCCTGTGTCAGTGCCAGAAACTGCTTCACCTGATGTGGAGACTGCCCTATGACTAGCCAGTCATCCAGGTAAGGAAACACTACTACCCTTGCTTTCTGAGATGTGCCCACAACCACAACCAAGCATTTTGTGAACACCCTGGAGCAGAATTAAGTCCGAAAGGCATTGCCTTGAACTGGTAGTGACCTGATGGCAGTCTGAATGGCAGGAATTTTCTGTGGGACTGTCTTATGGGTAAATGGAGTAAGCATCCTTTAGTCCAGATGCCAACCAACCCCTTGTCTTAGGGTTGGAAGTATAGTGCTCAGGGTTACCATTTTGAACTTTGGCTTCAGTAGATGCCTGTTTAAGTGCCTGAGATCTAATATGGGTCGCCACTCCCCGTGTTTTTTCAGTGTGAGGAAGTACCTTGAATAAAGACCCTTTCCTCTCTGTGCCAGAGGAACTGGTTCTATCGATCTCAAGGATAGCAGATTCAGTACCTCCTCCTCTAACAACTTTGTTTCTGAGGGAGAGGATGGTCTGAAAACTCTTGCTCTCAGCCCTGGTTGTAGCTTGAAACTGAGAGTCAAATCCTTGGCCCACTACCTCCAGAACCCATCTATCTGTAGTGATGATTTTCCGTTCCTGGAGGTAGTGGGCCAATCTGCCCCCTATCTGGACTGGGAGGTGACCTGACAGATACCTCAGGGTGTCTGCTTAGGCTGGCATGCTGGCTGGTGACTGGCGCTAGCTCGGGTTCCACCTCTTCTACCCCTGCCTCTGAAATAGCCCCTCTGCTGTTGATACTGGGGGTAGACCTGTGACTGGAAATAAGGCCTATATTGACCCCCACTCTAGCTCCCCTGTTCGGTTTTTCTGAGGGTGGAGGCCTCTCCTTGGCTGCAGCATTTTTGTAGGCTATTTTGTAACCATCCATTTTTTTCATGTAAGCCTCTGTCTGTTTACCAAACAGAGAGGAAGACTCACAAGGGAAGTCCAAAGCCTTGGACTGCGTGTCTTGGGTCAGGTTGGTAGTGCTAAGCCAAGCAAATCTTCTGAGGGAAATAGAAGAAGCCATCTGTCTGGCTGCAGTATTATTATTATCTACAGGTAGTCTGAATTGTGCCTTAGAAGCCTCAATGACCCTCTTTGCAGCTTCTTGTAAGTCAGCTGCCATAGGGGCTGGCACAGATTTAGTAATTTCCATAATCGTGTCCCACAAGGTCCTCTGGTATCTGGCTATGTATGCCATATAAGAGGCCTGTCTGATGATAAGGAGAGAGGATCCCAAATATGTCTTCTTTGCAATGGTGCCCATCCTCCTTGAATCTTTATCAGGCAGGTGGGAAGCCAGGGTTATGCCAGCCTTGTCACAGACGGCAGCCTGTACCACTCCCTCATGGCTAGGGTATCTGAACAGGAAGTCTGACCCAGCTTTGGCAACCCAATATTTTTGGTCCACCTTTTTATCCACTGGTGGCACAGAGGTAGGAGTCTGAAGGATCTTATGAACCTGCCTCTTAAGAGATTTATGGATAGGTACCAGCAGTCTCTCTGAGACAGGTACATCCATTATCTCCCTATAGTCCTGTTCTTCATCCTCATCAGTAGACTCCTGTGTAGAAGATCAAGAGACTGAGCCACCTGTTTAATAAAGGCATAATAAGAGGTAAAATCCTCATGTCCTTTATCAGGAGTCAGAATGGTGAGGATTCAGGGAAACCTCTGGTTCAATTACCTCCCCATAGTCCTCCTCATCATCATCATCATATGGGCACTCCTCCTCTTCATCAGCTAACCATTTCTGTTCAATTTCCAATTATCCAGGAACTGGTGTAGGATTAGCTGAAGGGGAATTCCCAACTGGAACTGGAGTGCTCGGTTGCAAAGCCTGAATTATCCGGATAGAGTTTGCTATCTCCTCCGCAGTCAGAACCGCTACCCCCTTTCGATTGCGGTTCGACTGTTACATGCTTTTCTTTCTTTTTTCTTTTTCCCCTGGTTGCTAGGTTAGCGGCAGGATCTGTGGGGCACTTTTTGGTAGAAGAACTGTCACTCTGGTCAGAGGGCTGGTTCTCCGGTTCAACTTGGCCCATGGCCGGTTTGTCGTTAGCCGGTTCAGCAGCCTTATTGGACATCTTCTCTTGCAGTCACTTAAGTCGCCTATCAAGCATCGACTGAGGGAAGTTTTGCAGATATTACAGTCCTCTTGGGGTAGTCAAACCCCAAATAAAAACACAAATTAAATGAGGATCTGCCTTACTGAACTGTTCCCCACACTCTGTACAATGTTAGAAACCTGTGGGCCCGTTCATTTCTTGGTCTGTGACACTGAACACATGATAAGCCAAAAGACAGAGAGTTACCCCGGTAAAAACACTTTTTTTGTTAAAACCGCTGAACCGGACTGCAATAGAACTAAAAATTAAACTATAAAAATAAAAACAATATTGGTTCCTTCCCGGCTGTAGAAACTGGGTAGAAACCGAAGAAACTCACCAAATAGTCACTAAATTTAGACTAATTCTGCCTAGAACCAAGGACAGTGTTTCAGAAACCGAAAATAAACAACAGACTTTAGAAAAATGAGAAATAAAATTTCTTCAATGAAAATGAAGAGACTCTCCGGAGACGTCTTACTGAGGCAAGCGGAATAAAGGATCTGACGGTTGCAAGAAGTGCAACCAGGGCAGTGATTTGAAAACCGAGCTTGAGCTAACATTCCACTATTAGCATAGGTTCTATTAACCCTTTCAGCTCTGGGGCAGTCCTACTGGGAGCCCATACTGCATTTCTCAGAATATAGTAAGATTTCCTGGGGTTTGAATAACCTAAAATCCGTTGATATGCATTTTAACAAAATAGTAATCCGTTGATAGTTATGGTCACCAGTAATTATAATTATACATATACATACATACATACATAGTTTCCAGCAGATTAGGCCTAATGGTCTATCTTGTCTGCCGACCCAGCTCTCTTGGTAGTGTACAGTAGCTGCTCTACCTCCTTCCATTATTTCCCTCTCCACCTACTTCCTCCCTGTACCCTCTGGTGATCACCTGCACTCTCACCCCATACCATGCCCCTGTACCTATCCCATCCCTTTTAAAACCTCCCACAGTTCCCACTTCACCACATCATCAAGCAGTGCATTCCAGGGTGCAACCACCCTCTCCGTGAAATAATGCCTCCTTGCCTCCCTCTGTACCGCCCGCCTGCTAACTTTAGACTATGGCTCTCATAGACCCCTCCTCAACTTGAATAGACCCTTGTTCCCTCTGTTGAACCCCTTCAGGTATTTGAAGGTCTCTTATCATATCATTCCTTTCCCTCTGTCCTCCAGAGAGTACATGTTCAGCTCCTTAAGTCTATCTTCATATGACAAACCCTCCAGACAACTAATCATCCTCGTCGCCCTGCGCTGGACTCTCTCCAATAGTGTAATGTCCTTTTTTAGGTGGGGCACCAGAACTGCTTGCAGTATTCCAGATGCGGCCTCACAAGTGAGGTGTGCAGGGAAAGTATAACCTCCCTTCTCCTGGACGTTATCCCCCTGGCTATACAGCCAAGCATTTTGTTTGCTTTTGCCACTGCTTTCCTGCACTGCTCCAAGTGGTTCCCTGTAGCATCAATCATCACCCCCAGATCCTTCACTATAATCACTACAGTTAGCTGTACCCCCCCAAGTGGTAGGTATACCCAGGGTTCTTAACCCCTAGGTGCAGAATGCTCCATTTGTGTGCGTTAAACCCCAACTGCAACGTGCGGGCCAAGTTTTCCAACCTCTCCATGTCATCCTGTAGTGCCCTCCTTCCCTCCTCACTAGTGCCCTCCTCGCTATCTACCACTACCCCCAATTTAGTATCATCAGCGAACAAACTAATTTTACTATCAACTCCCTCCCCGATGTCTGCAATAAACACATTAAAAAGGACAGGGTGCAAAACTGAACCTTGTGGGACCCCATTGATGACCCCTCTGGGTGTCAAGACTTCACCCCCCAACCACCACCATCTGCTGTCTATTCCTAAACCAATTTGTTACCCAACCCAACCCACCAACTTATCTCCCACCCTCAGTTCCCTCAATTTCCAAATTAGCCTTCTGTGCAGGACTGAATCGAAAGCCTTGCTGAAGTCCAGGGACAGGAAATCAACGGGCATTGCTCCATCCAGGGACTTTGTCACCCAGTTGAAAAATTCGACCAGATTAGTTTGACATGATTTTCCTTGGACAAACCTATGTTGGTTTTCATCCTGCAAACCATTTACCTCCAGGAACTCCACCATCCGTTCTTTCAAGGTGGCCTCCAACATTTTCCCTACTATGGATGTCAGGCTGACTGGTCTGTAGCTCCCCAGATCATCCCGAGGTCCACTCTTGTGAAGTGGCACGATATGGGCCAACCTCCAGTCTAGAGGTTGATGATGCTTTCCTATTACCTGTTCCAGGAACGGATTGAGAAGGAATACAGTGGAGCCTCTTACATAAGCAGAGAAAATGCCTTCCTTTTCAGGTATTCATAGTGGCACCATGGCTTATCATAGACCAAAAGCAGTATGCATAAGACTTGCAGTACGACTGTGAGACCCTGTTGCTCAAAGTACCTGTTGTCCACACTGTGTAAGTCAATGTAATATGTCAGTTTTATGCCCCCCCAGCCAAACCATCATGCTTGGGTGGAGGGTGCACCTGTGGTACCACTGGCTATGGTGAAGCTGAATTACACAATGTCTATGCTGTTTTTTTTTTCCTGTGCAAAGCATTCTATATTCGGTCTACTAGGGATCCACAGGTTCAACCTGCGAACACTTCCCAGTCCATATGGATCTATCTGGTCAAGGAGAGGTTCCTAAAGCACATCCGGTGTGCCAGAGTGGAGCGAACCAGCTCACCTGTTTGCAGACAACCTCTAATCTTAATGACAGGTCAAGAGGAGGGTATATTGGAGTATCGACTATAATCCTGATTGAATGGAGCCAGATCCGACTTGCAAAGGATGCCTCTTCAAGGAGGAGAGGAGTGATCGGAAACAAAAGGTGGAAGTTCCCCCCTTTGTTGTGTGGTTTGAAATGGGGGGGACTGATCTGAACCTTTAGTTTGTTTGGTGCAAGGCTCCTGTACTATGTTATAACATGCCGACCTAGGCTCTGGGAAATGTTATTTACAGCTTCCTTTCACTGTATATATGATAGATCTGAAATGGGCCAGGGAGGCCAAATCACAGCTTCCCTGGACTAATTTATGCTACTGTCTTGCCTATAAGATTCATTTTTATTTGTAATGTGGTAAGTGTACTCTGGTATTGGTAAAGTATATGCAGAGCCATGGGGAGCTCCACCTTACCTTGTAACACTATGCTGCCTAGTCAGCCACTCAGGACAAATGCACACAGGGCATGCAAACAGACCTGCACTTATACCGTAGCATCTGCGAAATGAGGTACACCCTCTGAGTTATTCCCAGGTGCCATATGAGCATGCCCTACCCCCCTTAGACTGTTGCCTTTTCATTTGTTGGGTTGGTCAGCCTATTCTAGTGCGACATCCAAGAGAGGAGTGGCCACATCATCGGACCACAAGCCTCACCCATGTTAAAATGAGTTGATATAATGCACCCTTTGCTGAGGACCTGATCTTCAGCCAGAACATGGAAATTACATACTCACCGAAATTCTTGATCTTCTTGGACAAGTCTTCTCCATTTATTCATACTGCTAGTTACAGGCTGGGCTGGGACCTGAAAGGCAAAATCTTCAGGAGGCCGCTTTGAGACAGGGCAGCGTGTGCGTGAATACTCACGAGACTGGCTTGCACCATACAGGCTATCTCGAATCAACCTCGCGAACCGGCCTGTACCTTTTTACTGAGGAGGTGCAGCATATGCTAACTAGATAACATCTTTCCTCACAAGGGTGTAAGACAGCCATTTTGACTCATGTAAGAAGGGTCAACCAAAACAGTGTATTCACAGGCAAACAGAAACAAAGGTGTGAAGATCAGTGTCATCAAGGCACAGGTCAGTAAGCACAAGAAAACCAGGAGCAGTTGTAGAATTCAACAAAAATATTTATTTACACTAGCAGTAACATTAAAAAAATAAACTTGTTCAGTATACCTATTTACAAAGACCAAATAAACAAAAGATCAATCTGAGTTTTTCTTCAATCTCTGTGTCCCTTTTTTCTCTCAAGCAGTTCCAGCTCAGCACTCTTATAAGTCCTTCCAACCCCCATTATTAACAAGCATCCTGATCTTGTAAGTATCAGGCATGTGCAAGGTAGGAACACAGTGTGCCTGAGCTGAGCCCCTCTTTTCCACAGCTCTTCTGCAAAAGGTTTAAAAGTTGCACTCTGGTAACCTCTTTAGTTTACAATAGCTTTTTGCAATAATCTCAAACTATAGTAATAAACATTTCAAAAATTAACACTATATATTTTCTAAACAAAGGGATCCCAATATCAGTTACATTTCCACATAATGCATATATTTTTATACCAGCAGATATGCAAGGGAGGAAAAGATAAACAGCAAGGGAAACTGAGAGACAGTGAAAGGCAGAGAACTGCGAGCCTGTCGGGTGATCAAATCCTAGTTCTCACGGAAAATTTGGTTGTGCACCCAGACAGGAAAGAGACAGGAACGGAATAAAACAGAACAGATCCTTGCATTTAAACACTTTCTCCATAACGATTGGGACAGGGTCCTATTCCACCCTGTCACATACACTCTTCTAAGAGAGGAACCTGTTTTATCAAACAGGTTTCCAAACTTTCTGTTAATTCTCTATGAACATTTACTGCTAATTTTCAGAGATTAAGCACATGTGCATTATCCAAATTTTCTATAACAGTATAGCAAATAGTAAAGTTCAAACCCATACATTTGTTTTTTAACCTTCCAAACCGTCAATTCCTGATACATATCTTGACAGAAAATCAGCATTGCTATTCTCTTTACCAGATTTGTGTATCACCATTAATTTAAAGGCTGTAGTGCCCAGGTCCTCTGCCTCTGATAACTTTTCAAGGCATCCACCATCACTGCTCCTGTCGCTGCATCTCTTCTCTCATCTGCTGCCCTGTCGCTGCATCTCTTCTCTTCTCTGCGCTTCTAAACATTGAATCTCTTTTTCTCTCTGCTTCTAAGTCTCTTTTGTTGTATAGCCACCATTTGAAAAAGTCCATCAGGTTTTCAGGTTCTGTCACTGCCTGTTCTTTTTCATAACTTGTGCTGGCTGTACAGTCTCAGCTTGACATCTGTCTCTGCTAGTTTGGCTGCCATTCTCCTGGTAACCACTCATGGACTTGCTGCTGCAAAATCCATACCTTTCTCTGTGCTTCCTGGCACTAGGTCCAGTACCCATGCACAAAACTCCTGGCTTAGAGTATGCACGGCGTAAATCCCACTTCTAAAACCATCTGTCGTTGAGGCACAGGTCAGGAAGCATAGAAAAAAAACATGAGCAGCTGTAGAATTCACCAAAAATATTTATTTACACTAGTAGTAACATAAAAAAAAATTGTTCAGTACAACTGTTTACAAAGGCCAAATAAACAGAAGATCAATCTGAGTTTTTCTTCAATCTTTGAGTCCGTTTTCTCTTTCAAGCAGTTGCAACTCAGCTCTTTTACAAGCCCTTCCAACCCCCATCCTTAATAAGCATCCTGTTCTTGTAAGTATCAGGCATGTGCAAGGCAGAAACACAGTGTGCCTGAGCTGAGGCCCCCTTTTCCACAGTTGTTTTGCAAAAGGTTTAAAACTTGCACTCAGGTAACTCTGAGTTTACAATAGCTTTTGCAATCATCTCAAACTATACTTATATACATTTCAAAATTAACACTATATATTTTCTAAACAAAGGGATCCCAATATCAGTTACATTTCCACATAATGATCTGCATATATTTTTACACCAGCAGATACGCAAGGAAGGAAAAGACAAACAGCAAGGGAAACTGAGAGGCAGTGAGAGGCAGAGAATTGCAGACTGTCGGGGTGATCAAATCCTAGGTCTCACAAGAAAATTTGGTTGTGCAACCAGACAGAAAAAGAGACAGGAAAGGAATAGAACAGAACAGAGCCTTGCATTTAAACACTTTCTCCATAACAACTGGGACAGGGTCCTATTCCACCCTGTCACAACCAGGAACAGATTCAGTGAGTTTGGGGTGGTGGATGGGTGATGATAATGGTGAAGACTTGTCCAAGAAGATCAATACTTACAGTGAGTACGTATTTCCATATCTTCCTGGACTTAGTTCTTCACCATTCATTCACACTGCTGGGTCAGAGTACCAAGCAAAAACCAAATCCCCCAGAGCACGGTGGTAGGAGCTCACTCAGGACAGAAGTTCATTAAGGATCGTCCTGCCAAAAGAAGCATGCTGTGTGTCATGAACACCTAAAGTGCAGTGCTTAATGAAAGTATGCACAGAGCTCCAAGTAGCCACTTTGCAAATGTCATCAATGAGAACAGAGCAGATCTCCACCAAGGATGCAGAAACAAATCTGGTAGAATGCGCGTGCACTTGGCCTTCCAACTTAACCTGCACCACAGAGTAACAGTGATGCAGGCATGACACTATCCAAACAGAAATATACTTGATGGAGGCTGGCTGACTGAGTCTGGCAGTGCTGAAAGACACAAACAGCTACTTGGATTTATGGCTGTCCTTTGTTGTATCGATATAGAACCAAAGGGCTCTTTTAACATCCAAATAGTGAAGGGTGTGTTCTACTTCATTCTGGAAGTTAGAGAAATAGGTGGGTAGTACCAAGAGCTGGTTGAGGTGGAACTCTGAAACCACTTTGGGCAGGAACTTCAAGTGCACACAGAGAACCACCTTGTCTTTATGAAAGACAGTATACAGAGGTCTGTGACCAAATCATGCATCTCGGAGACCCTATGGACAGAAGTGATGGCCACTAGAATGGCAATTTTTCAGGTCAGAAATTTTTAATTGCATATGGCTAGAGGCTCAGAAGGTTTACAAGTGAGCATATCCAGCATGAGATTAATATCCAGGGAGCAACCAGCTTCTTGACCAGAAGCCTTATGTGCAAAATGTCCTTGAAGAGTCTCTTGAACGGGGCAGTTTTGTCATGGTCCTATTCTGGACTGGCTCCTGCTAGGCCAAGACAGCACAGAGATGTACCTTTACCAAGGAGAAGTGAAGTCCCCCATCTGAAAGATCCAGCAAGTATTCCAATATCTTGTCAGGGGGACATCAGAATGGGTCTAAGGGAATCTTAGCACACCTTTCTGAGAAGCGTTTCCACTTTGCTGTGAAAATTTTCCTAGTGGAAGGCTTACGAGTAAGCCAAGAGGATTTCTGGGATTCTTTGAGAGACATTAAACCTGCCCACTTCTATATCTTCACGAGTCATGCATGGAGATGAAGGGAGCACATGTTGGGATGGACCAGGGACCCCTGTGTCAGAAGGTCTGTTCACAGCGGTAGTTGCCGTGGAAGATGTACTGTCAGCTTTTTGATCAAGGGAGATCAAATTTGATGAGGCCAGTATGGTGCAATGTGAATCATATTGCCCCCATGGGCCTCCAGTCTGAATAGCACCCTCTGAATTAATGGAAGAGGAGGAAATGCATACAGAAAGTGATTTGTCCCCCGCAGCCTGAATGCATCCTGACAAAAAAAAAAACAGGTTTCTGATTTTTGGAGTAGAGAGGCAGTTTTGCATTGAGTGGGGATGCAAAAAGGTCTAGGTCTGGAGTACCCCACTCAGCAAAGAGTGACTGCACATTATCTGGTGCTAAAGACTACTCATGAGGAGCCGCCTCTGTCCTGCTGAGTTGGTCTACCAGATCATTCTGATGTTCCTGGCAGGTATACTGCCTGAATTATGACCTTACGATCAAGGCACCACTCCAAGACCCTCATGGCCTCCCTGCAAAGAGGGTAGGAGTGTGCCTCCCCTTGCTTGTTAATATCACTCCTTTGTTGTTTCTCTAAAGAAAACCTTGTGACTGACCACATCCTCCTGGCCCGGAGGGCGTACAGGACTGCCCTCATCTCCAGAAATGAAAATGACAAACCTACCACAATTCTTGATCTTCCTGTATATCTTCACCATTTATCACTGGTGGGTACCAGCCAGAGGTGATAGGACCCCGCGGGAAGCTTTTAAGCTAAAAGCTTTCTTCCTCTCTGGAGGAGGGGCCAATGTTGGAGACAGCACCACCCCCGAGGCTGACGTACTACGTGGTGCTTGCAGGTTAGCCAGTAATAGATGCCAGCCCTTCCACCACCTCAGTTCTGCTCACTGGGGAGGAAAATAGAGATAAAGGAAAAAAGGGTGGAGGGTGGTGCAAAGGAGCAGAAGGGACAGAAGAAAAAATTACTCACCTTAGTAACGTTGTTTCTTCTAATGGAATCTTGCTATATTCTGACATATGCAGTGAGTCCCAACCTTTGAACTGCTCCGGAGGTGAAAGAGTTAACTTTCCATGCCAGGCATGGAACACTGAGCTCGAGCTTGGTTGAAACTCTGTCTGTTGTTCTTCAAACTCAAACCGTCAGATCTTTACAAGCTAAACTCACTGAGGTCCTGTGTGGAAGCTGTAAACCTACACTAGCCAACTGGCTACTAAACATAAGATCACATTTTTGGTCCCAAAACAAAGACTCAAGTCAGGAGACCCAAAAAATGAAAACACAACACCAAGTCACCCCAAGAAAGGATGGGTGAAAAACAACAAGGTGGGCACCTACTAAATGCCAACACTTCACTGCCCACCCACATCCCAAAAACAGAGGTTCTGAGAGGGGCAGGCAGGGGGGGAGGTCAGAATATAGCAAGACTGCATTAGAAGAAACAACATTACTAAGGTGAGTAATGTTTTCTTCAAACAACATGAAGTCTTGCTATATTCTGACATATGCAGACTACACAGCAGTACCTCCATGGAGGAGGGACAGAACCTACTTAGGAAATAGGCTCTGAAGCACAGTTGTAGCAAACCGAAACATCAATCCTAGCCTGGATGTCCAGGGAGTAATGCTTGGTAAAAGTGTGAACTGTTTTCCAGGTAGCTGCTTGACATATCTCTAGAATAGGGATGTCCCTGGCAGCAGCCAGGAAGCAGCTGTACCTCTGAGAGTGAGCCCTCAGGCCTGAGGGAGGAACCTTACCCAGTTTTTCATAGCAAAATTGGATACAAAAGACAATCCACCTGGCAATGGATCTTTTAGTGGCAGGTTTCCCTTTACCAACCTCACCATAAGTGAGGAACAGTTGGAGGGAGTCAAACCTCTGACCCTTGGTACGCTCTATGCAGTAACTAAGGGCTCTCTTCACATCTAAGCTGTGCAGCCTCCTCTCGCCAGAGAAGGAATGGTCAGTGAAGTACACAGGAAGAGACATAGATTGATTAAGGTGGAAATCTGAAACCACCTTAGGCAAGAACTTCCTGTTAGCCCTGAGGACCACCTTATCTCTATGAAAGGAGATAAAATCAGGCTCCACTGACAAAGCTTGTAATTCACTTATGCGTCTGGCAGAAGTGATGGCTACCAGAAACACAGTCTTCCAAGTCAAGTACTTAAGCTCTGCTGAAGACAAAGGCTCAAAGGGGGGTTGCATACACTGAGCAATGCAAACATTAAGATCCCAGGCGGGGGCAGGGTCCCTGAATGGAGGGTTGGTGTGAAGCAATCCCTTGAAAAACTTGGAGAATACAGTGTGAGCTGAAAGAGAAGAGGGCTTACCTGCTGAAATAAAAGCAGACACAACTGCCAGACACACTTTTAGGGTAGCTTGTCTCAGCCCCAAGGTATTTAAGTGGACCATATAATCCAGGACTGTGGGTAAATCAGCAGATTCTGGGAAATATGCTTCAGAGCACCATATGGAAAACCTTTTCCATTTGGAATTATAAGTAGCCCTGGTGGAAGGTTTCTAGAAGCCTTCAGGATATCCATTACACCTTGAGAGGTGTAAATCAGCAACCTAACTCTTCAAGAGCCAGGCCTTGAGATTGAGAGATTTGAGGTTCGGTACCAAACCCTCCCCTGAGCACAGGTTAACAGGTTGTGATTCCTGGGAAGACACAGGGAAGACGGACTGTTAAGGACAGTAGGAGGATACCAGGGTTGTCTGGCCCAATCTGGAGCAATCAGGATAATCTTGCAGGGTTGAGATCTGATTTTGACTAGCACTTTGAACAGGAGAGGGAAGGGGGAAGCATAGAGAAACTTCCTTCCCAACTGAGAACTAAGGCATCCAGAGGACTGAGCCCAACACTGGGGGCCTGCAGCAAAAAAGGGGAAGTTGGTGATTGTCTGGGGCTGCAAAAAGATCTATCTGAGGGGTGCCCTATCTGGCAAATATCACCTCCAAGACCAGGGGGTCCAGTGACCATTCGTGATGGCCCTGGGAAATCCTGCTGAGAGCATCTGCCAGGACATTGTCCTTGCCTGGGAGGTGAACTGCCGTAAGGGAGGTGTTCAGGGAATAAGCCAGAGACCACAACTTAATTGCTTCGGTGCACAAGGCCGTAGACCGAGTGCCCCCTTGCTTGTTGATGTACCACATTGTGGTGGTGTTGTCTGTTCTGACCTGTACAACTTTGTTCTGAACAGATTTGGAAAAAACTTGAAGTGCTAGAAAAACTGCTCTGAGTTCCAACAGATTGATGTGGAGCAGAGATTCCTGAGGGGACCACAACCCTGGGTAGTGAGGTCGCCCATGTGAGCTCCCCACCCCAAGAGGGATGCATCTGTAGTAAGGATTAAGGAGTGAGACTGAGGACAAAAGGAACCCCTGTCTCAGATTGCTCTGATCCTGCCACCACTGTAGGGTCTGGATCAGGGTTCGAGTCACTGGGATCAATTTGGTTAGAGGGTATTTCTTTGAGACCAAAAGGCTCTCAAATGGAACTGAATGTCCCTCATCTGAAATCTTGCTCCTGCACTACTGCTGTAGAAGCAGCCATGTGCCCCAGGAGCTGAAGAAAATGCCTTGCTGGTCGAGACACCTGCAGGGTGAATGAGGAGGCCAGAGACCAGGGTCCTTGCTCTGTCCAAAAGAAGGGAGGCTCTGGCTTTCTCTGTGTTCAGCTCTGGCGCCTATGAAGGTGAGGAGCTGGATAGGCTCTAGAACTGACTTTGAAAGATTCAGAAGGAAACCTAGAGATGTGAGCAGTTGCTGAATTATCTGTAGGTGAAACTTGACTTGGTCTGGGGACTGACCTACTATGAGCCAGTCGTCCAGGTAAGGGAAGATGGCAATTTTTGCCCTTTAGAGAAGCAACTGCTACTGCCAGGCATTTTGTGAATACCCTTGGAGCAGAGGTGAGGTCAAAGGGCATTGCTTGAACTGGCAATGGCCTGAGAGCAGCTTGAACCTGAGGTACTTTCGATGGGAGCTTCTGATAAGAATATGGAAGTAGGCATCCTTGAGGTCCAGGAACGCTAGCCAGTCCCCTGGCCTTAGAGAGGGTAGAATAATTCCCAGAGTCACCATTTTGAATTTTGGTTTTAAAAGGTGCTTGTTTAAGTATCTGAGATCCAGGATGGGCCGCCATTCTCCTGTCTTTTTTAGGGTAAGGAAGTACCTGGAGTACAACCCTTTGCCCTGGTGTAGGGGTGGAACTCTTTCCACAGCTCTGAGAGCCAGGAGGGAAGAGATCTCTGCCTCTAGGGCAAGTGCCTCTGGTGGATTTGCAGGTGGAAAGGATCTGGTTCTCATCTTTGGAAACTTTTTGAAGCTGAGAACCAGTCCCTGGCTTACTACTTCCAGGACCCACTTGTCTGATGTCAGAAACTCCCAGTCCTGGACAAAGTAAGCCAGCCTGCCCCCTACAGGTAGCTGAGAATCGGCCCTGGCAACTCCATCAGGGTGCCTGCTTGGCAGGGGCTTTGGGCTGAGGGGTGGAAGCAGGCCTGCTTGTACCCCATCTGCCTCTCCCTCTAAAGAACCCCCTCTGGGCATAAGCAGAAGAGGAGGCCTGGGCTTGGTAAAAAGACCTATGGAAAGGTCTGCCCCTGCCCCTGGAAGCTGCCTTTGAGGAGTGGCCTGCCTTTCCTTGGCTTGTGCACTCCTATAGGTGGTCCTTATACTCATCCATTTTCTTCATGTAATTCTCTGTCTGCTCCCAAACAGGGAATTACCCACAACTGGAAAATCCATGGCCTTAGTCTGGGTATCCCAGACAGGCTAGTACATCTGAGCCAAGCCATTCTGTGAAGTGCCACAGATGTAGCCATGACTCTTGATGACACATCATTTGAGTCCACTGCAGCATGGAATTGCACCTTGGATGCCTCAATACCATCAGCAGCCACCTGCTCCAGCTCCTTGGCAAGCTGGCCAGGGACCTGTTTTGCTAGAGCCATAACAGTATCCCATCTGGATTTCTGATATCTAGCAACATAAGCCATATAATTTGCCTGTCTGAGTCCCAAGGATGCTGCCATGTACTGTTTTTTGCCATGGCATCAATCCTCCTGGAGTCCTTGTCCGGGAGGGGGGGGAGATATTTGCCTTGTCACAGGCTGCAGCCTGCAATACCCCAACATGGCTGCATTGTTGTGTAAGGCACTCCGTATCAGAGCCTGACAATGTGTACCTCTTGTCCATTCTCTTATCCACAGGCGGTATAGTGTGAGAGTTTTAGAATTTTAAATGTCTGTTTCCTAAAGATTTATGCAAGGGAATAGACAGCCTCCTAGATTCTCGGATATCCATCATTTCCACATAGTCAGGCTCCTCTTGATCATCCACAGCTTCCTCCATAGGGAGCTGGAGGGTTTCAGCCACTTTTTTATAAAACATAAAATGAGAAGGGGATTCAGAAAGCCTAGGAGGAGACACTCCTGAAGGTCTGTCTGGGGAGATGTCCGGATCAATGGGCACATCCAGACTTTCAAATCCACATTCACTCTCCTCATACTCCTCTTCCCCCTCCACTGGTTCATAATATTCCTCTAAATCATACTCTTGAACCGGTGGAACCGGCCGAACCGGGCGCTTACCTGATGGTGCCAGTTCGGTCGGAACCGGGGAAAGCAACTGGACAATTTTAATCGCTTTGACTATTTCTTCAGCGGTTGGAGAGGAAAGTTTTGGCTCCACACCAGCTGATTTTCTAGTCCTTTTTGCTGGAACCGACTCCTCAGAGTCGGATTTCCTTTTGCCCGAAGAAGTCTCGCCCTGGTCAGAGTGCACTCCTCTGGTTCGGTTGGAACCGAACTGGGCTGGCCATCTGGTTCAGCGGACTTTTTGGCCTCCCTTTCCCTGAGCCTACCAACTCTTTTCCAGGGTAGCTGCAGGAAAATTTTACAAATCTGGCAGTCTGCATTGAGGTGGTCAAATCCCAGACACAACACAGGTGGTGTGGGGGTCAGCCTTGGCAAAGACTTCCCACACACACACACACACAGCAGTGCTGAAACCCAGTGGGCCCGGTTTTTCTTTTGGGTTTCTCAGACATAGTGCCAGTCCTAACCAAACTTACCTGTTTATGGCAATCCGCCAGGTAAGACCCTCTTATCGGTTCCCAACCGTGTCACGGGTCGTGGAAAAAACCGTAATAAAATCTGTTTTTTTTAGAACCGATAAGTACCGGTAACCACACTCTGAATCACAGATTAAGATGTTTTAAACAACCTGATCGGTTCAAACCGAACCGATAAACCATTTACAAGTTCCACACAGAAGAGAATTAATGTAAAACCTATCTAGTACTCACAAATACCACAGACAGAGCCTGAACCGACCGGTTGCGGTTTAAATTCGGTCGAAAACCGAGAAAAACAATACTTTAACCAACAAAATGAACCGAGCAGAAGGAGAAATCTCCGGAGCGACTGTTCAGTGAGGCGGAGTAAAGAATCTGACGGTTTGAGTTTGAAGAACAACAGACAGAATTTCAACTGAGCTCGAGCTCAGCGTTCCATGCCTGGCATGGAAAGTTAACTCTTTCACCTCTGGAGCAGTTCGAAGGTTGGGACTCACTGCATGTGTCAGAATATAGCAAGACTTCATGTTGTTTGAAAAAGTAAAGGAGGTAAACTTAAAGGAAGTATAAGCCAACCAGAGGAAGAGGAAAGACCCTAAGTTTTGTGGGAGGGGACCCAACCACTGAGCAGGTCAGAAGGGGTGAGAGGATGGGTAGGGAGAGAAAGGTAAGAAAAGAAAGAGAAAGAGACAGTAAGAAAATAAGGAGGTGGAGGGAGAGTAAAAAGATGGAAGATAAGAGACAGCATAACCTAAACATAAGAGAGACAAAACAGAGAAGGAAGAAAGACCTCAATGGCTAATACTACAGGGATTCTTCCACTGCTTGGCACTTAAGGGAAGGAGATCGACTCGAATGCTCTCTTCTTTTTATGAACCTTAAAGAGCGTCCAAGGATTGGACACAAGAGCCTACAAGGGAGGAACAAAAAAAGATGCCCTCTAGCGTAGAAAAGTCAGATCTCTCAAACCCCTAAAGAGGTGTCCAATCAATTCCCTCCCTCTCTCTTCCTATGTCTCTCTCTCTCTCTCTCTCCTTCCCTGACCTGCTACAACGGGGTGATGATAAAAATAACCCACCCTGTGTCAAGGTCCCTTCTTCCCATGGGAAGAGGTCACCTGCTCAATTAGCCCTTCTAGAGAGCTCATGGAGAGCTGTTTGCACCTAGATCTAGCCTCAGGTAGAGGAAGATACGGTTCATGCCACCAAAAGGTAAGAGACCAGAAGGACCTTTTCCCATGGCCAGCCACTGGCTGCTCACAGGAGCATACAGAAACAACACATGGCCTGAAAGAGAAAGGAGGGTGAAGAAGAAGAAGAAGATAGGGATCCCCGGAGCTCCATCGACCAAGGATATGACCCAAAGGAGGCAAAGAAGGGACCCACACAAGAAAGGGGGGCGGGGACCTAAAATCAGAACTTCTAGTAGAGAATGCTGCCTCAGGGAATACCCCACCAGGTCATACTGAACTCCAAGGTAACTCTGGTCAAAGACGGCAACAGCTCCTGCTTGCCCTCCCCCTAGAGGTGGGTCCCTGCTGCTTCACAGAAGGATCAGTTGATCCGGAGGTGCCAGCGGGACTGTGCCCACAACTGGCCTCAATTAAGGAAAGGCAAGTAGGGAGAAGGCACTGCCCAGGAAGCTGAGGCCCAAGAGGGGATGGTAGGTGGGAAGCAGTGATGAATGGAGAAGATATACAGGAAGAGTAAGAATTATGGTAAGTATGTTATTTTTATAACTTACCTGTATCAATCTTCATCATTCATCACTGGTGGGTGAGAACCAAGCACCATGTCTGTAGTGCTGGCACCTCCCTGAGGGCTAAACTTTCCCTTAGCCTCTAGTGGGGGAATCACAAAAGGAGGGGGCCCATCATGAGTCTGGCCAGACCCACTACTGATCAGGGTCAGGTTGCAGCTCTTGACATGCAGGGGAAGGTGGGTGCCTCAACAGCTCTCAACTGGACCTGCGGGAGAAGAATTGGGCCCCCCCGGAAGGGTGAGGCAATCACCCTATGCTGGGCCATGGGTGACAGCCGGGATAAGCGTAGCCATGCTGTCCACTGAATACAGACTGCTGTTCCTGAAAGGCTGAGGCTACCGTTGGGCTTTGCAGGAAGCCCTTGCTTGATGTCTCGCTAGCTCCAAGCCATGGGTAGAAATGTCTATGGCCCACCTGGCCCCCACCATCAGGCACGGCTACCAGGATCTGACCCAGCTGAGCCCACAAGCACCTTCATAGGCTACCATGTGTGCCTAATATGCAGAGATAGAGAGCAAGAGCCACACTGAAGCAAAGACCCTTCTGCCTCAGTGATCAAACTCCATGGAATCAGCTTCTGGAGGGCGGTCTCTTGAAAGGTGTAGACACCCTGAAGGGGTATCCAGCCACTCCAGTCCAGACACGGATGGGGCATAGCTTCTGGAGACCCGGGGGAAAGCAATACCTGTGCTGGCAGTCCTGAGTGGCTGGAGAAGAAGAACTGGTAAGTTGCCAGGCTCTGCGTGACTCCTCCATGAAAGGACGGGGCCACTGAGGGATCACAATGGATTCTTGACTGTACTCCCTGAGGAAGGACAATGTCACATGCGCAGAATTGTGGTCTAGCGATGGGGGAAGATGGAGCTCCTCTAATATCATCTTGAGGAACTTCTGATAATCCATGAAGTCAGCACCTGAGGAGAGGTGAGAGGAGAGTCCTCTCAGAGGAGGAAGCCAATGGTGGGAAGGACTTTGTACAGGGTGTGACAGTACAAAGGTAGGAGGTGGAAAAATCATCTCGTCTATGGCCCTAAAATAAATGGGGAATGCACTCACCATTGCCCTATACTGTTCCCAGGTGAGGGGCCCTAAGGGACCAGAAAGACCTGGGAGAAAGGGAGATGGAGGCAGAGAGGAAGGAGGGAGAGCAGAATGGTCCTAGGAGACCAATTCCCCTCTGCCAGGGCTCTGGGAGCAAGCAGGGGACCCTTCCTGAGGGAGGGGGCTGCGCTATCCAGCCACTAACTGTTGCTCAACCCTCTCCAAGCCAACCGGGTGGTGCCCAAGTGGGGGGGACCCCTGGTGAGGAGATCGGAGCCGTACAGGCCCAGAAGGGCAGCTCCCCCACCCACAGCAGGGCTCCGCCCCTAGGCCAAAGGGGGAGCCCTAAATTGGGTGCTCCAACTCTGTCTCAGGGTAGCTAAGGCCACCAGGACAGAACAGGATGCAAGACGGGCCCCCCCATCTGACCCAGAGGACCGGCATCTGCCCCTCAGGAGAGGCCCTACCTTTGCCACTGCTCTAAGGGAAGGGGTAAGAGAAAAAATGGCAACCGGGTCGGCTTCCAACTCCCTCTTAGACTCCAGGTCGGCACCGACAGCGGACATGGCACCGAAGATGGTATCAGCAATGACTGGAGGTGGTGCCATCACCTGAAGTGGCACTGCCATCAGCTGTGACACTGCTATCAGCCATGGCACTGACCACAGCGACACCACCAGAGGCCGCACCAACATCGGAAGTGGCGCCGGACATGGCACTGAACTCAAAAGCAGTGCCGTCCTCAGAGGCGGCGCTGAAAGTGGCACCATCACTGACAGAGAGAGGAGCAGTGCCGTAAATGGTGTCATCCTGAGAAACAGACAAAGAAGGGGACTTCCTCCTGAGTCCGAGGAGCATCCCTAGCTCCGGAGAACTGGGCTGCCAGTCCGGATCATCCTGGTAATCCTTTGATTCCAAGGAGGAGATGATGGAGATCCCAAGAGAGGCAACCCCAGACACTCTACCTATCCTGGCACCGGGGACAGTGTCAGAAGGTGGACACAGTGGCAACGGCGCCACCTCGCTCACCAGCACCGGAGTTGGTGCCAGGAGTCAAGGCTTCACCCACCAGGGCCTCTGAGGGAACTGCTAATGTAGGCCCTGCATATAGGTGAGATATCAACACTAAGGTGGCTTGGTTCCAAAGGGGAACTAGGGCCGAGGGTGTGCACAGCAGTCCCCAGGAGGAGACCGACTGTCTGCCTGACACCTCACCCAGGTGTCTGCTCTTAGCAAAACCTGAGAAAATGGAGGCCTGCTCTCCTCCAGTGTGTGTAGCAGTGGGGGGAGGCCTGGGGAAAAGGCCCAGGAACTTTACCTTAGCAGCCCTCGTGCGACACCGACCACCAAAAGTTTGGGGTGGCCTGCCCCAACCTCGTCGCATGGTCGACCAAAAGACGAAAATCCACTGAGAAACAGGCGTCGCAACGATCCATATCGTAGTTTAGCCCTAGGCAGGTGAAACATTGGTCATGTGGGTCCGTTATGAAAAAAAAGACTACCATGGGGCACCGACGCATCAGAGTAGTCCCCACCTTCGAACGTTTTTGATCTGAACCCAACACGATTGGCCACACATAAAAATAATAAACCAAAGTAAAAGACTCAATGCCACATTTTAAATACAAGAAATAATGCTGCTGGGTTATGGTGATGGAAACTGTGTCGAGTAACCAAACAAATGAGCAGAGCCTAGTAAGATGAGTCCTTCTGGAAGATTCTGAGCGTTGTCCCATGGAATCATGCTGCTGTCCTCAAAGGTGGAAAAACAGAACCGAGGTGGTGGAGGGGCCAACGTCCGTTACTGACCAACCACCGAGTGCCACATATTACGTCGGCCTCAGGAGTGGCACCATCTCCGTCAGCCCCTCCTCCAGAGAGGAAGAAAGCTTTTAGCTAGAAAGCTTCCAGTTGGGTCCTAGCACCTCCAGCTAGTACCCACCAGTGATGACTGGTGAAGATTGATACAGGTGAGATCGTTTTTTTTTTTTTGGTATTGTTTCTTCCTGCAGTCCCAACCTGCCTTCTGACATCCCCCCATGCCAATCGGGTATGACACTCCCTTCCCTTCAGCCCCCATGACTTACACCTCGTAGCGGGGAGTGGGGAGACCCTCAACCCACCAGACGGATCCAGTTTAGGGAGGTGCCCTCCCAGTGGCGCTGCGAGGGGACAATCGTCATCCATGACAAGGACTCCCAATTTTTTCTCCTGTGCGGAGCGGGGCATGCAATGATGCTGGCGGAGAGTGCGCACATGCATACGTATGCACTCCTCCATGTGTCTGCATCGTCTCCGCCCCTCTTCAGCAGTGTTGCCGTGCTACCCCCAGCCTCTGCTAGGGACCAGCAAAGCGCCATCCACTGGCGTCCCCCCTCCCCGGAGAAGGAGAGCAGTCCTTCGGACGCTCAATCCTTCTCCAACCCTGCCAACCCCCGGTGACCTGTGCTCATTCCTGAACATGGGTTGCCAGTGTAGTGTGAGGAAAGATGTCCAGCGCCTCAGCCCTCAGCACCATCACAGCTACAGGTAAGATCTTTATGCATCTCCTGTGAAGGAAAATTAAAAAAATAGACAAGTTTCCCCTAAAAATGAGGAATAACAGTAGAAAATGAGTTTAAAATAAGAAAAAAAGAGATTTTTACCTCAGAAAATGTAATTTCCAGTCAGCGACTATATTGTGGAAAACCAAAGTAATTCCTGTGAGGAAAAATTTAAACTGTTCCTAGAAAGTGCTGGGAGCCCAAAAAACACTAAAACCTGATAAAAATGCAAAGAAAATCAACCTCTAGGCAGTAAAATGAAAATAATACACTATAAACAGATAATAACTTCCTTCAAGTGAAGAGAGAGAGAGAGAGTCTCTGGCATTAACTGTCCACTGCCGTGGAGAAAAGATCTGACTAGCAAACAGCACAACCTACAGGCAGTAATCTCTTGCTACAATCTGACTGGTAGTTTAGTTTTAATCATTTACATAAACTCTTCCAGCAGCTGAACCCAGCTGGCTAACTCCTATAGTCAGGAATACTGAGGTGATTCCTGGGGTGAGAAGACTGCTGGTACTGAGTCGCACGGAGGATACAACAATGCATGGTAAACCCGAAGGGATACAGCAGTTGGTCCCTGCTGCTGGCCTCAATAGCGTCTGATATCACTGCCCACAGGACAGCTGTGACATCGCCCCCAGTCCAGCTAGCCCCAGTGTACCTCGCTCTGTCACCACCACCACTGGTGCAGGACGGGACAGTCACTGTTTGATGTGTTTCCATGGCAACCAACAACGGTGACGGTTGAGTAAGCGAGAAAGAGCTGCTGACAGGCAGGGTCCGGCCAGCAGTAAAAGTGGGTTCTTCTAACACCAGGAATGAAAATTGCATCATCCATAGTCAATTGGAATTAGGTGAGAGCATAGCTGCTATTTTGAGATGCATGTATCGGGTTACTGAGTGACTGCTCTCCTGTCAAGTCTCATTGTTTCAAAGTAGGACTAGTTTAGTCTCACTCACTCGCCAAATTAAATAGGTATCTCACACACTTTTTTTTTCTCATTCTGAAATTCAGAGATTTGACTTACAATGCATTTTAATGTAACAGTTACAATCTATTTTTTATCATATTAATGCATTAGCAGCCATTGTGGCTCTGACCAGATTTTGTTTTCTCATGTACTTAGTGCACTCCAGTGCCACCACCCTCCTATTTGGTATTACATCCTTGGGTTCCTTTTCCAAATGTGCATCACTTTGCATTTTTTTCTGTTTTTGTTGTCATATGGAGTAAAATGAAGTGAAGTAATTTAAATATTAACAAGAAAGATAAACAATATGTTGCATGTATAAATGATACATAAAGGCAGAAACTTTTCAACTTATGTGGTTTCTGTAAACACACATACTGTACAAGTAAAAGCCTCCAACATCGTACAAGGCACCATGGGTATTTGCCATTTTCATCTTGTTTGTGAGGTCTACTGCACCATGTACTATAGCACTTAGAGTGATTTTCTGAGGTTTGCCTTAACAAATGGAAGCAGTAACCCGTAGGAGTTGTCAATCAATCTCCTACCATTCAAACTGCCAAAAAGTGCTTCTTCCCATGAAAAAAATGCTTTTCTTTCTGTGCTCTGCTTCATTTGCATAACCCTGACCCTTTTTTCCTCAGTGATGCAACCCCCAATCGTGACACCATGCAAGGGAAACAAAGTTTTGAAACAGAGACCTCTGTTGGTCGGTCTTGCTTTTGCAGACATCATTTTCTTTCACAATTTTGGACTCCTAGCATAAGCTTTACACCAAAGTAAAATAAAAGTATTCTGACCCATAATTACACTCCTGAACTACTTACAGTCATTCGGGACCTATAACATGGACACAGAAAAGTGTCATCATGCTCCCACATTCTGACAGGAGCTGTCACTTCACCAGCAGGAAGTAAAAGTGAAACATCTACACAGAATGGCAAATTATCTTTTTGGCCTACCTGCATCACAAAAACATTTTTCCAGAAACTTTTCTACAGATTGTATTGCTGTAAACACTACTGAAATGGGAGACTACACTTTGATTAGAGAGACAGAAAAATCAGCTATTTCTGTGGTCACTACAAAAAGGTAACCAGTGATGACAGCGATTATAAATGAGTGACTGTAAAACAGCGACTCATTTATAACGTCATCATCATCAGATACCCTGCAAGGGTAGCAATGCTATAAGGCGGAAAGCGACCGGAAGGGAAGGATAAGGAGGTGTAGGGAGGGATAGGAGAGAGGGTTTGCATGGGTAGGTGATCCTGCTGCAGTTGATCAAGCCCGTGGTGTGGTGGTGAGGGTGGCTGACTCTCCTCTGGAGCCTGCTGTAAGGGGACTGTAAGGTCAGTGACTCTGGGAAATGTAGTTTTGACCTTGGCGCCTTTTTCCACCAACGGGGGAGTTTACTGTGAGTGACAGCCGGACCAGCCAACAGGATAGTGTGGAGCTAAAGGAAATGCACTGCTCTGGGACTGGAGAAGTTAGATCAGTTTGGCAGTGAAGTGACAAGAAGCGCTCTGTTTCTGCGGTGTATAGTTTTAGCGCGGGAAGCGTGTGTAAGGCCCTGAGTTTTGGTCTGCAGTCTGTGCAAGCGCCCGGTCAGACTGAATCCGACCTGTGAGGAGAATCAAGGAGATCTGAAGAGTAGAAACCAGGCTCACCCCGTAGAAGACTGGAGAAATTGCTGAATCGCGCTCGGTCTGTCAGGAACTAAAGCTGCTGTGTGTTCTCCCGGCATCGTGCAGTAATTGCGGATGGGATCGAGAGGCAGCCTGCCTGGTATAGTACTATTCTTTTACATATCAATGTGTGTAATGCTTGTGGGGAATCGCATTTCAAATCCCCTGTACAGTGAATTGAGTGCATGTAGCTGGAAGTAAACCCCAGTTTAATCCAGACTACATCTATTTGCTCTAAACTGCAGTGGGGTCCAGTCACAAGGACCTTGTCCACATGGTCTGCTTCTCCTGGCAATCCAGGACAATCTGCCTTCCATCTAGTTTTCAGCATTGAGTTAGTGAGTACAAGCAGGGTAGCTCCCTGCCATCTGTTTATCAAATTACAAGTGTGTCATCTAATTGTTGCTGTTTCATTTCTTCACGAACTGAGCCATCCGGCTCCAGATTACAATTGGGTATTGTGCAAGTGTTTTTTCCATCACAGGGCCCCAACCAGTTGCACCGATCCTGGCTATCCCCCCCATCCTGGGTACCCAGTGAAAGTGACATTTTGGGACTCTGAATATGCACACAGTACTGTGATTATTAATGTGTTTAACCTAATTAACCTGATTCCCCCTGTCCTTGTTACAGCCCCTTAAATCAGATCTGTTTGTTTCAGCAAAGTTACACTGACTGCAGTAACTGCTTATGTTAAAGTATTGTACAGTGGCTATCGCACTGTACTATCTTGTGTTACAGGGGGTACTCAGAGTCCAGTTGACAGAGCCAGTCCTGAGGGTAAGTGTACATTGCGATGATACTCTTGATGTATTATGTGGGCCATTAGTGGGAAGAAAGGGGGGTTACAGTGTCCCAGAGGACTGTGACCAAGTCAGAATAGACAGTACCAACCGTGACCTGTGGGTGGAGGCACCCGCCATTGGACCTAGGCCCCTCAACCTGTCAGTAATCAGTCAGGCAGGGATAGTAGCCCTTGGGATAGCACCACCTGGGGTTATATATAGCCACACAAACATCCCACCTGACACGTTTGGACCCAACAGGTCCTTTATCAAAGACTGCACCTCACAGTAAGGAAATTGGAAAACAACTTTAGTGTACCAGCAATGCCTTACTGCATATGTACCTGCTGTGCCCCTTTCCCTGTCTTCCAGAACGCATCTGGAAACGAGCTTGTCTGCTCAGTATGTCTTCCCTGGTGAAACTTTTAAATAAATAAATATGTCTACATATTAGGTGCAATACTGCAGTCACCACTACCAAAATAAGGGACCGCACCTCTCAGTAATGAACATTTAAGTTAGCTTTATAATTTACCCAGAATTCCCTGTTGCTGTATGTAAAACATTGACAGTTCCCTTGCATGACATCATTCTGGGTGTGTGGCTGCACACAGAACACTGGCGGACATACAGAAAAAAAGTGCTGATAAAACGTAAAAAAAAATGACTGACAGATTTATTTACAAAACAAATTGCAGCTTCAACATCTGAAGCATGGGCGGCAATGGTATACTGTGTGAAAAGGCATCTAAACCTCAGAAAATCACTTTAACAAATCTTAACCCCTATAATTCTTTTTTTATACAGTGCTACCCATAGTGCTTTGCATCATGGGGATACAGTATGTAAAACTTCTAAAATGTGGCATTGTTGTGGACGCTGTTTGTGTCACCTTCTCCCACTGTTGTGCATTAATGTTCTTTCTTTTACGTAGTATAGCTTGCTTAGGTTTCACAGAACTGAGCCATTAATTACTGAATTTGCTTCCCAAACTATTGTAGTTCTCCCAACTCTCACTGTATTATATCCAAACTAGGAATGGGATAAATAGTACTTTTTAATATTCGACTGAATAGTTGCTAAGAGTCTTGTCAAATGATGAAAAAGAACAGTGAATAAAGACACATGGCTGGGGTATAATTATTATATTATTTTAATTTAAGGCATGCTAAGCTAAATTGCACAAAATGGGCATTTAGCAAGTTATACAATATAACAGATTAAAAATTGGATAAGAAGCAAATATGAAAGCTCCCCACTTATTGCTTTTATTGTTTCACTTTTTTTTTATATACACATTTTCGCTCCTGATGTCCCCAGTCCTGGTAACATCCTTTCAGCCCCAATACTGACCTGTCTCAGGAACCTACCTGTTAACCACCACCTACAGCCATGTTAGGCAGGTGGCCTGCCCTGTAATGTTGTGCGGTGCATGTAGGAGGTGGTGAGCGGGCTGGGCATTTTCCTCCTGTAGTTTTTTTCAGTCTTGCCCAGGACATCATGCGCAGTGACATGCACATCAGTGGGCATACATGCCATGTCTGCTAACGCCTGCACCCAATCAGCTGCTCCCAATGTTGTTGCCATCTGGCCTCTGCCAAGTGGCAGTCAAGTGACTGGAAACAGAAAACCCTCCCTGAGAGAGAAGAGCTATCATGGGATGCTCAATTCTTCCTCTCCTAGCCAGCCCCACAGCGACCCTAGTCTGTACCCCAACCCAGTTGCTGGTGTGGCAGGAGATATAGCAGTCAGCAGCTCCACCCACCATGCTACTGGACCAGAACTTGCTTCATTTTTTAAAAGTAAAAAGCTAAAAATGTGAATATTTAGTAACTACGGTATTTGGAATTCAAGCATGCTTCTACAAGACATTCAGTTGAATGAGAGTAGTCAGTGCAGGGCATTGTTCAGTACATAGCAAATATCTGCCCTCTCCCCAATCCAAAAAGAAACATTTATTTTTTTGCAAAACTACTGACCTTTTTAATCCTAGGTGCCATCAAGTTCATAAACACTGATGCTATTCTCTGGTATGTTGCCTCATAAGTTTGAAGAGCTGTCTGTTAACAAAGAAAATGTAGCCTCGTGTTACTTTATCATAGCTCTGGTAACAAAATATATTTATAAAATGGGTAGGCAAAAGTCACAAAAATACAGAAACTTCATAGGTCAAAATGCATCACCTGGCCATTAATGCAATACCACCGTACAGTGCCCTGCTGACAAAGATCATATAGGTTAACTGTAGTATGCATGTAATCCACAGCATTCCTAGCCTTTACTTCATGGGTTATTTTAGCAATATACCACGACAGGGTGTGGGTATATGGTGGGATTTACCAAGCCTGGTGTGGTTTGGTCACTAGGTGCAGCCGAGTGACCAAAGCCATACCAGAACTGGGTAAATTCCACCAGATACCCACATTCTGGAGTGGCATATTGCGATTATACAATGTCCATTTTTTCTTCAAAAGAAAAAAAAGTAAATAAAATGTTCTTTCTCGTGTTAATTTGTTTTTTTTCCTGTGTTTTTATTGCTCCGTTGGAAGAAGTAGTCCTTGGTTACTTGGGCTGTGGAGAAACTGCACATGTGCAGTACTGCTTTATGCTTCAGAACACAGTGCTTCTTGGGGGGGAGCAGGAAATGTTGAAATGTGTTCCCTGGTTACTTTTTTTTGCAGTGTCTCGGCTGCATTTTTATGTTTGCTTTCACGCATGTGCAAGAAACATAGTGCCATCATCCGAGTTTTTGTAGGTGTGGCACCCTGTCTTCCAATTCAGTCAGTGTGTTTGCAGGCGTGGCCATAGTTCACCAATGAATGCTGCAGCTGTCTATGACAGCAGTTGAAAATGCAGTGGCGTACAGCTGAAAGGGAGAGACCGCTTCAGTGAGCAGCGATAAGATAGTGTTGATTAGCATACTGCCGGCAATCCTGCTTGTATACGTTTCTACTATCTCTTCCTGGAACATAAATTCAGTTTGAAGTGAACTTTTCCTAGGACTATCTTTCCGGGAGGAGGCAAGTGACTAAAATGACATCCTTGGAATGTTTCCAAAAAAAAGATCTAATTGCCATCCTTGGAATGTTAAGTCAGAGTTCAGGGTAGGAGCGGTGTTGACAAAAGCAGGAAAACAGAACCCCAAAGAGACTGAAAAAGTAGACACAGTTTTCGTCTGTTGGCACACTTGATCAGTATTGTAATAATATTCCCCACCCTCTGAGTGTCTCTGAATAGCGCTACCCCCCTGCCACACACAGTATGGCTGGCGGTGCCAATCCCTCTGGCTCCAGCCCCCAGAGTTCTAGGTGCCATGCTGGGAGCCCACCCCAGCGTGGCATAAGTGAGAATGGCAATAGGGTGCCCAACTCTGTCGGGCTCAATTAAGCTCCCCCAAAGAAAGAGATTCCAGTTGCCAAGCTGGGAGCCCACTCCAGCGTGGCACAAGTCCCTCGTCGCCTTCCTAAAAAGAAAACAAACACCTGAAAAGAAAAACATGGTCCCTCATTGATTGTCTTGCCCCCAACCCCACCCACCCTCTGCGCATCCACCCCCACCTCACCCCATACTTACCTCCGGAGGCTGGCGCGATGATCTTTGGTGGACCAGGAACACGCCTGCACTCTTCAAAGCCGACCGCAAACTGAAGAAATGCCAGTAAGTTGTATAATGGAATAAACAGGGTTTTTCAAATTTGATGCATATCTCAGGCATTTTTCAGAATTTTGGCACCAAATTTTCAACATGGGGTTTTTGGGATCCCTCCTCATGAATTCTGGCATGGTCAAGGCATCAATCGTCCCTGAAAGGTGATTTTACGGTCACTGCTCAGAACCACCTTTCAGGACCGATTTAAGAAACGACAGTGTCACAGTTCATGAAGTAGGCCCCCAAAAACCCTAAGTTGAAAATTTGGTGAAAAAATTCAAAATGACTGATTCTGAGCGCGGCGTTAGGACAGTTCTATGCACACTCGTAAGTTTGCGATTTTAATATTTTCACCAGATTTTCAACACTGCCATTTTACCACACCTCCTTATGAGCAGTATAGCTGTCATTTTCACATCTTCCAAAATGTGTTTCCATGCATGTAGAGCACAATGACGAAGTCGGAGTGCTAAATCAATGTTCGATAGATTAAGAAAATCACAGTGATACTGTTCATGAGCAGAGGTCTTAAAATGGCCATGTTAAAAATTTGGTGACAAAGTCCATAAATGACTGTGTTACGAGCGAGCATTGCGCAGTTTCCACGCACCCTCGTAAGTTCATGAATTTGTAATATTTTCAGTCCAGATTTTCACCACTGGCATTTTTCTGCACTTCCTTATGAACAGTACAGCTGTCATTTTTCACACCATGGCCGAAATGTGTTTTTACACTTCCAGCGCAGAAATGCGTGGTTGCTGTGGGAAATCACTGTTCAGGACAGATTAAGAAAATCAGTGACACTGTTCATGAGCAGAGGTCCCAAAATGCCTGTGTTGACAATCTGCTGTAAAAAATCCCCAAACTAATTACATTACAGGTATGCGTTGCACAGTTTCTACGCACGCTTTTGCCATTTTCTACACTTCCTCATTAACAGCACAGGTGTCATTCTTCACATACTGTTCAAAATGTGTTTTCGCACCTGTGGTGCCAAATGGCGTAGTCACTGTGCAAAATCAGCTTTCGGCTAATGAACTGATATTGCCACTGTTCATAAAGTGGGAGTCACAAAAAAAACATGTTGAAAATTTGGAGTGAAAATACTGACGAACACCTGAGGTGTTAGGGTTTCCGACCATAACGCCCCACTCTGTAGAGACTGATAGGCATCAGGGGTGTGACTTCGGATTGTCACCTGTAATGCTCATACCATTCCACCCCCACCCATACCCTGCAGCCAGAAAGAGGCATCGAGGTGTCTTTGACTCTTCGCCCCAAAGTTCACCCCATTCTCCTATACAGCACCCACATCTCACGTATTTCTTGATGGAATAAGAGTGAATATAGGAGCCAAAGTCCTCAAGGCACACCGTGACGCGGTGTCTGCAGCGTGGGGTGTCGTGAAATAGCGTGCCTGTTATGCCTGACGACCCAAAGGCACACCCCAATGCCTGTCAATATCTGCAGTGTGGTGGTGGGGTTGGCTTCCGTTCAATACTTCACTGCCATTCCTATTATGCAGCTCTGTAACTCCTACACTACCAATGCCAGTGCCAGCAAGCAAACATTTGGCACTGACAAATGCTTGTTTTGTTAATATCTGCATTTATTGAGATACGCTTGGGGTACCTTTTTGCTAAGAGTCTTCTGCCGAACGTACACTGCTGTCACTTGAGTGAGGTAATGAGCTGGCGTGGGACAAGAAGTCCTCTGTGGTAACCGGTACCGGGGTGAAAACGAGAGGTAATGATTTGTTCACATTTTTGTAATTACGGGTTTCCTGACTGCTTTTATTTTGGTTGCTGTTGACCTCTTTCTTGTTTGCTGCAGCTTTTGCAGGTTATGCCAGCAGCAGGGATCAGAATGGGACCAGTACAGCAGTTCTGAGAGATGGCTGTTTAGTGGGGATTGGCATCTTTGCCAGTCTTGGGCTTCCCATGCTCAGGGTGATTTTGGGAGGGGAAGGGGAGGGTGTTGATGCAGCTGACTGGTGGCTGGCACCTTTTTCTGTTGGTACATTGGAGGATTTACAACAGAGAAATCAGAATGCAGGATTTGGTGTTTATTTTGGTGCCCATTGTATAATATCACATGATAGGCTGGAAGATACACATGATGTCAGAGCTTTCTAATTCGACTCTACCTGGCTCCTGGCATTCCAGGATACTTTCAGTTTTTTCATATGCATCTTCCAGGTTAGAAGCACAAGCCTGAGTTCCCAGGTTTTAGCATTCCATTCAACTTTGAGGTAAGAACCGACAACCCAGGTCTGGAAGTGAACCTGGGCTTCGGAGGGCCAGTCAGGCGGGAGAAGGCTTGAGCATCCCATAGACTATTCTCTTCTCCAGGGAGGGGGAAGCTCCCGGCACTTGTCTAACCCCTGCTAGAGGCCAGAGGGCCAAAAGCCTGTGCATGTAGCTGCTGTAGGCGGGGCAGACATTGGCATACATGCCCTTGATGTCCTTGCACATCCCACCTCCTGGGAGAAAACCGGAAAAAACTTGGGCCATGCAGGATGCCACCCACCTCACGCCACAGGTCCCACAGGTGCCGCAACACTGACCCATGGCACCGCTGGAGCCGTATCCCATCATCCACGAGGAGGAAGAGCTCCCTCCTAAAGGCCCCTCATTGAGGGGGTAAGCCAGGGTGTAACTCTGGGTCAGAAGTATCCCACGGCCGTATCCTGTTGTCCGATGGGAGGATGGGCCCCTTCCTGGTGGCCAGCCCTGAAACGTAATCCAGGGTGTACCTCCGGATGAGTAAGTCCTGAAGAGGTGGACGATGGAGCTGGGCGCCGGGGGCCAGTTCATTGGGGAGCAAAAAATACAGCAAATTAAAAAAAAAAAAACTTTGAGGTAAGAAAAAAAAAATTACTCACCTTAGTAATTATGTTTCTTCTAGTGGAGTCTTGCTGTATTCTGACAAATGCAGTTAGGTCCTGCCTTTCAACTGCCCCGGAGAACATAGGGTTAACTTTTCTATGCATGGCATAGAATGTTCATCTCGGGCTCGGTTGACGCCTCTGCCTGTTGTTATTCGAACTGCAACAGTCAGATCTTTACGAGCAAAAACTCAGTAGGTGTTCTGTGTGGAAACTGTAAAATTTTTACTAGTCAACTGGCAAAAATATAATGTTTTTTGTTCCCAAAGGAAGACTCAAGTCAGGAAACCCAAACACAAAAACCAATCAATTGAACAACATTCCACCCAAAAGAACAAAGAGGGTGTAAAGGGGGGGGGACCTCTAGGGTGCCAACACTGCACCTGCCCACCCATATCCCCAAAATCTAGGTTCTGAGAGGGGAGGCAGGGGGAGGTCAGAATACACCAAGACTGCACTAGAAGAAACATAATTACTAAGGTGAGTAATTTTTTCTTCAAACAACATGAAGTCTTGCTGTATCCAGACTACCAAGCAGACCTCCGTGGAGGAGGGACAGAACCTACTTTGGAAACAGGCTCTGACGTACTGCTGTGCCAAACCGAGCATCACTCCTAGCCTGGCTATCCAGAGAGTAATGCTTGGTAAAAGTATGGACTGTTTTCCAGGTGGCTGCTTGACAAATTTCTAAGAGAGGGATATCCCTGGCAGCAGCCAGGTCAGCAGCTGTACCTCTTGTGGAATGAGCCCTCAGGCCTGAGGGTGGAATTCTACCCAGCTTTTCATAGCAGAATTGTATACAAGAAACAATCCACCTGGCAATAGATCTCTTAGTGGCAGGTTTGCCCTTCCCAACTTCACCATAAGTGAGGAACAACTGGAGGGATTTAAATCTGTGACCCTTGGTACGCTCTATGTAGTAGCTATGGGCTCTTTTAACAGCCAAACTGTGTAGCCTCCACTCTCCCAAGGAAGAATGATCAGTGAAGAAAACAGGGAGAGATATAGACTGATTGAGGTGGCAGTACTGTAGGAAGCGTGGGGCGGGTGGTGCGCCTGCCCCGTGTGCGTGCCTCTGAGGGGCACAGCCTTCAAACCTGATCGATTCACTTAAATCACTTGCACAGGCTACAGCTGTGTGCTGTAGCTTTAATTTTTGTGTGTGTGTGAGATAACGAATTCTGACAGCAGGGGCGCATCCAAGGAAGACTGGGGGTCCGAGTCACATCATCCTCGCTGTCTGCAAGGGGAAAAAAGTCATGTGGTGCGGTTTTGGCGCCGCCATGGTCCCACTATAAAGATACGCGTGGACTGTAGCATGCGGTTGTTGTAGTGAGAGAGTGAGCAAATCGGTGGTTAGAGAGACGCAGAAAAATAAATTAGCGATAGAGTAGAGGTTTAGCATGGAGGAGGAGGAGGATATAGAGTTAGACTTACAGTGAGTCAATGAGAGGAAGTCAGGAGGACGACTTGAGTCAGAATCTTTGAAGTGGAGATTAAAATCTGTAAGTAAAACAGCAGTGCCAGCATCATATGATCAATCACTTGACACTACTAGACGGGGACGCACGACCAACCATGATTCTGAATATATTAATTGGGCCCGGGGGCCTGGGCTGCCCAACTGGCTGCAGTCAGTCCGTGTCTCAGTGCCTGCTCCCTGTTTTTTTTGTAATTATGATCTGTCTGATCACCGGACTGGTACTTAACTTACTGTACGTCTGTGACTCGGAGTCAGAGATGGTTGACTCGCACAGATTTTGCTGCCTGTTTTTTGCTCTCTTCAGTCTGCAGTCTGTTAGTCCAGTCCATTCTCTTCACTCAGTTGGAGGACAGTACTCTCCGGTGTTGCAACTTCAATGTGCCCCTCCCGTTTGGTTGGAGCTTGAGCCCCTGCCCTCACCTCGACGACAGAACTTGCTTCTTCTTTTCTTGCCACCAAGGTGAATTTGCTCATGCGGTCCCGCGGCTATGCGTTTCATTAGGGTTTCACTGTGCAACAAAAGATGTAGGATGAAGAGAAATCCAAGGATGCAAAAACAAAGAGAACCCCCAAATAGGACGCTGCTCACTATTCACAATAAAAATAGCCCTGCCAAAGAAAGTAATAATTTATAAACTGTATGCCACATGTAAATTAAGTGAATGTGAAGTAATCGCAAAGTGATAATTAAACTGAAGAAGGCCAGGCATGAAGAGGGCTAGCCAGTAGCCAGTGTGGTTGGTGCTGAATGATCACTTGGGGTCTTGTCTAAGAGGCTCTGATTTTGAATCTTAACTTGAAATTAATCAACATCAGGATAATCCTGATGTTAATTAATTTCAAGTTAAAAAGTGCCAAATAAAATTTGATTGTTGTGGAAGAAAACGTACTCAAGTACAACAACCCCTTTATCTCTCATTTTAACATGGGAGAGCCAGGATAGAATCGGGATGTGTTTTGTGATCGGTTATTAGCCAGAGATAGGGGTTAGCTAGGGCACAAAATATTAGCAAATAAACATTATGGATGGTTATGGTATGGGCCATGATGGCACATCAAGCACAAAACATGCCAGTAGAACATCACTTTGTTGAGGTAATAAACATGCCTTTCCCTGGCCTTGAGTCTTTGGTTTAAATGTATAGACATACATTCAAACTTCAAAGGCTTTGAATGTATGTCTGCAATGGGAAACAGCATTTTTATTACCCCAACAAACTACTGTCTCTGTATATCAGTCAAGCCTGTTCTAGTCCACTGTCCTGTCATGACTTACAAGAAATTTATTCGTTCACAGATTATTTTTGATATTACGTGCCTTATGTCATGTGGCACCCTACTACTCTCTGCAAATTATACTGGACGCATGACTGCATCCTTCCCAGCTGAGTGGGGCCCAGTCAGCTGGGAAGAATGGCATGCAGCCATCAGTAATGCAGTATAATTTGCAGATAATGCTCATGGGGTCATGGGACATGGAGAAAATGAGGACACGTCATGATGAAGTAAAATGTAATTGTACTAGGTACTGTACGGGGTGGCTCATTAAAGAATTTTGTTTGTTAAAGAAATAGGTACAGTAGGCTTGTCTGTGGGAGCTGAGCGGAGAGCAGAATAATACTGTAACTGTACTAATTAGCTATCACCGGCGGGCTGGCCATCTGTCCCAGCCCCAGAGAGAGCCAGCCAGTCCAGTAGTCACTTCAGTCTAGTGTGGTTATGGTGTCATCCAACTCCAGTAATTACGTTTTCTGACTGCTTATCTTCAGCCTAGAGGGTAGCAGCACCAGCCCAGCAGTAGCACTGGCAGTACGGTACACTGTACTTCCCGGGTTGGGTGGGTCTCTCACGGTTTTGTTTGGGAGGAAGTGAGTCAGTAACCGGAGTCCAGTTACTGATTCCCTCCCTCCCAAACAAAACTGGGAGGGACCCACCTGACCAGGAAAGTACAGTGTACTAATACTACCGCTGCCTGGTGCTGCTACCCTACTAGGCTGATGATAAACAGTCAGATAACTTAATTAACTTAAATGAAATCAGCACCACAGCTGGCAGGCCACCATCCCTTTTAAAATACTGTTTTACCACAGTTCCAAGATCACTGAATGTGATTCTACCCTACTGTGGTAGAACAGCATTCTAGAATGAGTCAGTTTAATTTTAAAAGAAAAAGAAATCACAAAACACATGCTTCACACAGTACTATACACTATGAAAAATGCAGGATGAGCAATTCTATGCACAGCCACTGTGTTTTGCCATCCCTGGGTTCTGATTCCCAAGAACCTCTTAAACTTCACTATCGAGGTGAGAGGGAATCAGAGCCCCTCTGTGGCAGAACACACTTGTTCTGCAGAGTTGCCCATCCAGTATTCTCCATATTGCTATTATTTATAAACAAAATTGTTTAAAAAAAGTGTTAAAACTTAATACTTTTTGCATATTTTACTCATGTAGAGGGAGATTTTTTAATAAAATAGTTATTCCACCAACAGTTAATATGAATATATGAACATAGCATTCCAGTCATTCAGCAGTGCTGGATGATGGAATGCTGACAGGAAGAAATGAATCCATGTCCCGTCCCACCACTGTGAGTGATTTAGCCAGGGTATACTCCTTTGTCTCTCCTCGTCTTCATATGGGTTATGGTGCAGACCCTATTGCACCATTTAGTTGCCTTCCTCTGGACTGCCTCCGGCTCCATCATGTCTGTGTCCTTCTGAAGATGGGGTCCCAGAAAAGCACACAGTACTCCAGATGGGGTCTCACCAACTGTGTGTACAGAGGGTCAGTGATGATAACCTCCTGTTTTCTACTAGTGATGCCTCTCCCTATGCATCCGACTCAAGAATCCCCCAGCCCTCTCTACTGCCTTCTCAAATTGCTTGCCTACTTTTAGGTCATTTTATATGATGACTACCCCCAGGTCCTTTTCCGTCTTAGTACGACCACCCCTGTTGTGTGGTCTTTATCTTCCCCTGGGTTTTGTTTCCCACGTGCATTACTTTGCACTTCTTTGCAGTGAATCTAAGGTGCCATACTTCTGACCAGTTCTCCAACCTTGCCAAGTCCTGTTTTATCCTTTCCACAAAACTTGCCACAAAGCATGTAAACCCCTCTGAGCTTGTGGGGGCCTTGCGGCCCCCAGACACCCATGCTTTATGTAGCAATCTTTCACAGTATATTTCAAAAATACATATAGGGTGGGCAATTGATGGCACTGTTGGTCAGCCACTTGTCCACAATTGCAGCTGCACACTCTGATACTAGCCAGCCAGAGTCTCCCACATCTCATATTCCATGGGAGAAAAATATTCCTTGAAATCAGGGGTAGGGAACATATAACAAGTATGTTTTTTTTTCCAGAAAAGCCACAATAATCACCACACAGCATGTACATCCCTCAGAGCTTCTGGGGGCCTTGCAGCCCCCAGACCGCCAGCTCATTTCTCAGGGAGGGGGGGCACAAAATTTGTCTCCTGCCCAAAGCACCAAAATGGCTTCCTATGGCACTGTGAGGTGGAAATCTGAGACCACTTTAAGCAAGAACTTTCTGTTAGTTCTAAGGACCACTTTATCTGTATGAAAAGAGATGAAATCAGATTCCACTGACAAGGCTAGCAATTCACTGATACGTCTGGCAGAAGTAATGGCTACCAAAAACACAGTTTTCCAAGTCAAGTACTTAAGCTCTGCTGAGGACAAAGGCTCAAAAGGGGGTTGCATAAGCTGAGCAATGCAAACATTAAGATCCCAAGCAGGAGCAGGATCCCTAAAGGGGGGATTGGTGTGAAGCAATCCCTTGAAAAATTTACAGAATACAGGATGGGATGACAGAGAGGAAGACTTGCCTACAGACAGGAAAGCAGAAACAACTGCCAAGTGTACCTTGAGAGTAGCAGGTCTGAGACCTAGGCCATTAAGATGGACCATATAATCCAGAACCATAGGCATTCAGCAGAATCTGGAGAAATATTCTTCTTAGAACACCAAATGCTGCATGTTTTCCATTTGGAGCTGTAAGTCTTTCTGGTGGAAGGCTTTCAAGAAGCCTTAAGGATATCCAGAACACCTTGGGAAAGATACAGATCTGCAAACTCTAACTCTTCAAGAGCCAAGCCTTGAGATTGAGAGACTGAAGATTCGGGTACCAAATCCTCCCCTAAGAGGATGTTAACAGGTTGTAATTCCTGGGAAGAGACAGGGGAAGATGGACTGCTAGAGACTTCAACATGGGATACCATAGCTGCCTGGCCCAGTCTGGAGCAATCAGAATCACTCTGCATGGTTGTGACCTTACCTTGACAAGCACTTTGAACAGGAGAGGGAAGGGGGGAAAAGCATATAGAAATGTCCCTTCCCAGTTCAGAATCAGAGCATCCAGGGGGACTGTGCCCAAGACTGGGGGTCTGCAACAAAAAAGAGGAAGTTGGTGATTGTATGGGGCTGCAAAAAGATCTATCTGTGGAGTACCCCATCTGGAGAAAATCACTTTCAACACCAGAGGATCAGAGGCCCATTCGTGATGGCCCTGGGATATTCTGCTCAGTGCATCTGCTAGGACATTGTCCTTCCCTGGGAGGTGAACTGCTATCAGAGAGGTTTGCAGGGAATAGGCCAGGGACCACAACTTCATCGCTTCTGTACACAAGGCCGTAGATCGAGTGCCTCCTTGCTTGCTGATGTACCACATGGTTGTGGTGTTGTCTGTTCTGATCTGAACCACCTTGTTCTGTACAGATTTGGAAAAAGCTTGCAATGCCAGAAACACTGCTCTGAGTTCCAAGGGACTGATATGACTCAGAGATTCCTGAGGCGACCACAGTCCCTGGGTGGTAAGTTCCCCCAAAAGCGCTCCCCAGCACAGCAGGGAAGCATCTGTGGCGAGGAACACTGAATGAGACTGAGTGACAAATGGAACTACTTGCCTCAAATTGTCATGATCCTGCCACCACTGCAGGGCTTGGATCAGAGTTCAGTCACTGGAATTAGTTTGGTAAGGGGAATCCTTTCTTTGGGACCAAAACGCTCTTAAGTGGAACTGAATGTCCCTCATTTGGAATCTTGCGCCCTGGACCACTGCTGTAGAAGCTGCCATGTGGCCCAGTAGCTGAAGGAAATGCCTTGCTGGTTGAGACACCTGAAGGCTGAATGAAGAGGCCAGTTCCATGAGGGTCCTTGCCCTTTCCAGGTGAAGGAAGGCTCCTGCCTTTACCGTATCCAGCTCTGCACCTATGAAGGTGAGGAGCTGCACTGGTTCGAGAAAGTACAGTTACATAAGAACTTACCATAACAGTAGATCTTCGAGAGAGGCTCTTGCAGTAGGTAATTACATATAGGACTGATGCCGGCAGGCGGCAGGACCCCACGGAAAAATTTCTAGCTAGCAGTCCTGGCGAGGGACCGCCCCCATGTCAGGTGACCAGGTGTCAGGAGACGTCGGTATAATGGGGTGGTCCCAGACGCCCGCCTTCCAGTTCTTTCCTGCCACAGGCCAAAAGAGGCCGGACGAGAGAGAAGCGGATATTTCCCTCAATGGAAAAGGAGCTGAAAAAGCCTAGGGGGATGGAGGGCAGGAAGGTATTGCCTACTGCAAGAGCCTCTCTCGAAGATCTTCTGTTACGGTAAGTTCTTACGTAACTGTACTATCTTACTTCGAGAGGACTCTTACAGTAGGTAATTACATGTAGGACTGAATCCCAAGCAGTCTGGAACGAAGAGAGGCACCGGGAGGAGGAAAACTACTCCAAAAAGAAGTTCTGGTTGTGCAAGTCTCAGGACAGGAGACCTTGCAAAACAGCCAGCCCAAAGCCTGCTCTGTGGCGAGAGGCAATATCCAAACTGTAATGTTTTGTAAAAGTATGGACGGAGGTCCAGGTGGCAGCAGTGCAGATGTCTGCCGCAGACACATTCTTGAAACAAGCTACCCTTTGTGGAGTGGCTTCTCGACTTGACCCAGGAGGGTCTTGTTGTATTTGTCATAACGAAGTGATGAAATGAGCCAACCACTTAGACAGGCATTGTTTGAAACAGCATTGCCTTCCCTTTGTGAGCAAAAGAGACGAACAATTGATCAGTCTTTCTGAGATCCTTCGTTTGTTGGTGTAGTATCTCAGAATCCGGTGAACATCCATAGTATGGAGTAAATATTCCCCTTGATTAGAATACTGTGTAAAAAATGCAGGTAACTCTATGGACTGATTTAGAGTAGCCTCAGCTACTACTTTAGGGAGAAACTTGGGATTTGTGCGAAGAGCAACTCGTTCCTTGTGAAAAATCAAGTATAGGATTTTACACATCAGGGCCTGGAGCTCAGAGATTCTCTGAGTTGAAGTAATGGCCACCAAGAAGAAAGTCTTCCACGAAAGGAACTTCAAATCCACAGAAGCTGCAGGTTCGAAGGGAGGGAGAGTAAATTTCTTGAGAACAAAATTCAAGTCCCAAGGAGGAGCAGGAGTACAGATGGGGGGCCTCAGATGAAGGACCCCTCTGAGAAAGGTCTTGGAGACCTCCAGTTGAGCAAAAGCCTTGTCTGAAGGGAACATGATAGGCCAAATGGCTGCCATATGTGTACCTTCAGAAAGGAATGGCTGAGACCCAGGTCAAACAGATGACGTAGATACTCCAGCAGAAGCCCCGCTGAACAGGAGAAAGGTTCCACGTTCTTGGAAGCAGCCCAAATAGTGAATCTTTTCCACTTCATGGCATAAGTGGATCTGGTAGAGGGTTTTCTGGCCTCCACTAAAATATCCGCCACTTTGGAAGACACTCCAAAACGGGATTGGGTTAGGTCTGCAGGAGCCATGCATGCAGTTGAAAGGATTTGAGGCCTGGATGGACCAGGGTCTCCTGATCCTGGGTCAACAGACCTCGAGACAGAGGAAGAGGAAGAGGAGGACCTCTGAATATTGTTGTAGAAGAGAGAACCAGATTTACCTGGGCCAGAAAGGAGCGATGAGAATCATTCTTGCTCCTTCTGAAGCTAGCTTCTGCAAGACTCACGGGATAAGTGGAACTGGGGGAAAGGCATAGATGAATCTGTCCTTCCAGTCTAGAGACAGAGCGTTGCTCCAAAAAGCGCCTCGCTCTGGAATGAGTGAGCAGAAGATGGGAAGTTTTGCATTTGGGGGGATGCAAACAGGTCGACCTGTGGTGCTCCCCAAAGTTGGAAGATACTGTCTAGGACCCCTTGGTCCGGTTCCCACTCATGAGTCAGAGCAGAAGAGTGACTTAGTTTGTCTGCCAGTGTGTTGTCGACTCCCAGAACGTGAAATAGAAATTACGTACCTACCGTAATTATAATCTTTCTGTGTATCTTCACCATTCATCACAGATGGGAACTGGCCGAGATTAGGACCCCAGAGACCTTTTTTTTTTTTTTTTACAAAGGATGGTGGTCGACACAGCATCGGCGCCGCCTTGAGGGCTGACGTACTACGTGGCGCCGAGGATTAGCCGTAGTTGTGTTGACCCCGCCTGCCTACCAGTTCTGAGTCACCGGAGAGGTAAGAGGAAGGGATGGAGGGTGGGACAAGAGAGTCAAGGGACAGAAAAAGGAAGAGAAAACTGAACTAAAAGGAGAAATAACGACTGAGAGGACAGCATAGAGGAAGTAAAACTAAGGGGATTGGGTAGGGGCCCCAATCTCTGGAAAAGGAAGAAGGGAGGGGGGGGGAGAGAGAATTTAGGAGAGAGTGAGAGGTAACAAGGATCCAGGACCCTTGTCCGTCACCAGACTGTATAGGAACTGCAAGGAGTGGCAAAGCTCATCTGCCAGAATTCAAGGCACAGAATAACTGGCAATACCCCAAAAGCAGAGTCGGCTATTCTGGAGAAGGACAGGGTACAGGGACTCAGTACTCTCTCTGTAAAGATATTTGGTGAAAAAAGGAGTTCCTTTTTTTTTTTTTAAATAGATGGATAACAGAAGGAGGGCAATCACCAGTTCTCACCCCATAGGGGTGAGGATAAGTAGTAGAGAAGAAGTGCCACTCGAACTGTACCCCTTGGGGAAGAAAATTACCCCCTGTGTGTCCCAACTTTACCCAGCTCAAAAAGAGGGGTAGGCACAGAGGGAGGAGGATCCAGAGACTGGAGCCCCAGGGGGATGGCAGGCGGGACTGTGATGAATGGTGAAGATACACAGAAAGATCATAATTACGGTAGGTACATAATTTTTATATCTTATCTGTGGGGGGTTGATTAATTGCACCCTAAGGGACAGTGTCCCTTTGCCCTCAGTGGGTGACACACTAAGGGGGGGGGGAACCTTCTGGGCCTGAAGAGGCCCGAGAGTGGGGAGAGCGAGATGGGGTCCCCCCGAAGGGGAAAGGAATTTGCCCTGACAAACGTTGTCTCGCCCTATGGGAAAAGAGATAGGTTCCCTGGTGAGTGGAGCAAATCACCCTACGCTGAGCCAAGGGTGACAACCGGGAAAGGCGAAGCCATGCCATTCTCCTGGTGCAAATCGCTGTCCCTACTACCCTGGTAGCTACCTCACTGGCGTTGTAAGATGCCCTTGCTTGGTGCCTTGCTAGCTCCAGGCCACGTGCAGAGAGTGCGATGGCTTGCCTGGTTTGCTCCGAGTCAGGCAAAGCAGCTAGGATCTGACCTAGTGCTGACCACAAGAACCTGTTGTAGGCTGCATAGTGGGCCTGATGAGCGGAGATGGAGAGAAGCAACCGTGCCGAGTAGAAAGTCCTCCTCCCCCAGAAATCAAAATCTGAAGAGTCCTGATCTGGGGGCCCGTCACGGTGGAGGGCGCGAAGCCTGTCAGGAGTGTCCAGGTGCGTCAATCCGGACTGTGGATGAGGCATAGAACCTGGAGACCCTGGGGGAGCGCAATACCTCTGGCTGAGGTCCCTAGGGGCAGGAACTCCGGAGAAGGGCCTCTGCCAGAAACGCATGGACGCCTCCCAAAAGGGAGCAGGCCAGGGCGGCACCACAAGGGTGGCTGCACCGAAATTGCCTAGAAAGGCGTGCGCCGCATGCTCAGGATTGCTCATGGAGAGGGGAGAGAGGTGAAGGTCCTCCAGCATCCTCATGAGGAAACGCTGATACTCGGAGAGATCAGCGGCAGGAGAGATATGGACAGACGTTTCCTCTCCCCCTGAAGAGGGGGATGAGGAGCTGGAGGTCACCATGCGCTCTAAGAGTGGCGGCTCGGGGGGAGGTTGAAAAACCTGGCTGTCCATGGCCCTAATGTAGGCAGGGAACCGAGCAGCCACTGCTCTGAACTGTTCCCAGGTGAGAGGACCGCTAGGACCAAGAATACCTGGGAACGCTGGAGAAGGCGGCAGAGGGAGGGGGCAGAGCCGAGAAAGGAAGTCAGCTGACCTCTGCCAGGGCTAGGGAGCGGACCATGGAACCCCGCGGAGGGTGTCCTGGAAGACTCCGCAGCTGACAGCTGTACAACCACGTTGGTACTGCCTAGGCTGCGCCCAGAAGAATCCCCCAAGTGAGGCGACCGGGGCCGTATAGATCCAGAAGGACGGTCCCCTGACTCCAAAGAATGGGACCCCCTCAAGAAACCAGAAAGGGAAGGGCAGAAGTCCGTGCTTCGGCTTCGTCCAGGGCCCAGGTGGGTCCCAGAGAAAGGTCAACGCGCCGACCCCACACCCCTCGACCCCTCGGAGTCCAAGAGAGTCCTAGTCCTCGAAAGGGTCAGCCTAGGAAGCTGGCAGCTCTGGGCTGCTCCCAAAGGGGAGACCCAGGGAGCAGCACCCTTCCCTCCTGTGGGCTTCCCGATAGGCCCCAAAGTTGGGCAATCGAGACACACCACTGGAGGGGGTACCACCGCTGAGGGGTCAAGGAACCCCCCCCAAGGCCAGGTTGCATGGCAATGGTGGCACGCACCACAGCCTGCTGATCAGTACCACTGACCCTAACCTCAGGGGGAACCAGACGCACCTCAGAAGGGGACTGAGACCCGTCATGGAGACCACCGGCTCGTCCTCCTCTGCAGACAACCCCGAAGGGTGTGACTGCCCACTCTATTCCGAGCCAGACTCCACCTCCGAAGAGGTAGAGTCTGAGGCCCTAAGCCAGACGGTAGGAGGACGAGGGAGGGCGACCTGACCAAAGGGCCAAGAAGTCCAAGCAGTGGCCAAGGTGGCATCTGCATCCTCCACAGCCCCGCAAGCGGCGCTGGCAGAAGGCGGCAGGGCAGCACGGACCAAAGGTCCCGAACTAGGGACAGCTGCGGCACTGTCAAGTCCACTGGCACCAGGGGCGGTACCAGTAACAGAGACGGCACCGACAGAAACCCCAGCAACAGCCTCGGCGCCGACGACGCCAGGCCCTTCGGCGCCGCGAATGGCACCGAGGACCGAAGTGGCGCCGATGACCCTCGCCCCGCTAAGCGGCACCGAGAGCACCAACGGCGCCGAGGACGGCACCGACGGACTACCCGGGCGCACGGCGCTAGCTCAACCTCAGCGCCGAGGATGGTGCTGAGGTGAGACATGGCGAAAGGCAACGCCGATTCCAGGGTCACGGCGCCACGAGCAGAGTCAGCACTGCGAATGGTGCCGACGGCCCACAGCACCGGAAGACGCATGGCGCCGACAGGGACCTATGCAGCCCGCAGGCCCCGAGCGATGGCGCCGAACGGCTTCAACCCGGCCTTCCGGACCACGGAGCGACACTGGGAGCCTTCATCACCGCAGGGGTGATTGCCATAGCGGCGCTTTCCCGCCCGCCTCCCGAGAGGAAGCGGGACGGCCTCCGCGCCATGGAAAGAGCCTTTGCCAAGGCTAGGCTAAGAGGCCGAGGCCCTCCTCCCTCGGTCTGTATAGAACCGGAGGGGACCCAGAGGAAAGGCCGAGAGTGCTACGGGGTTGGCCCGACGAAAGCAGACCTACTCCTTTAAAATTGGCGGAGCTCGCTTCACTTTAAATCGCCACGCTGTTCGAGGATGCGCGTCCATGTGGAGAAGCAGGCGCCGATCAATCCATGCCGTGGAAGCTGGCCAAGACATTTAGAGACACCGATCATGCTGGTCGGTAACGGAGTATCGGCGGCCGCTGGCACCGACGCATGGGGTCACTTTAGCCTACTTCTTGCCTCCGACCGCGACATGACCTATGGAAAAAAAACACCAAAAACAGACTCGACGTCACTTAACTATAAAATAAATGGAAAGATCTTACCAGCGACGTCGAGTAGAGCAGACTAGAGCTAGCAGGAACCGACGGACTGTCGACAACAAGAGGCTAAGGCCTAAAACTTTGAAAATCTCTTCACTGGCTTCCCACGAGGCGACCTCGACGGCAGGAGACGAAGAACTGGTAGGCAAGCGGAGTCGACACAGCTTAACAGCTAATTCTCGAGCACCACGTAGTACGTCGGCCTCGAGGGCGGCGCCGATGCTGCGTTGACTCCGCCTATCCTTTAAAAAAAAAAGCTCCCACGGGGTCCTGATCTCCAGCCAATACCCATCTGTGATGAATGGTTAAGACTGACACAGACAAGATCTGCCGTGAGGTGAAGGTCGTGTTGTGTTGCCCAATCCCAAACCCTCATTGCCTCCCTGCATACAGGGTAGGACCGAGTCCCTTCCTGCTTGTTGATGTACCACAACACGCACAAGTTGTCCATCTGGACAGCTAGGTGGCCATGAAGGATGTATAGGTGAAGGGCTTGGAGAGCGTAAAACACTGCCCAAAGCTCAAGCACATTGATGTGGAGAGCTTGTTCTAGCTTGGACCAGGAGCCCTGGGTCCAATGAGGGCCTAGATGGGCTCCCAAACCTTCGCCTGAGGCATCTGTGGTTAGAGTCTGGGAAGGGGGAGGATGAAAGAAAGGACTTCCCTAAACAGGTTCTCTCGAACCATCCACCATTGCAAGTCTCGCATCATCGGCGAGGAGATCAGAACTGAGTGATCTAGGTTGTCCACTAGCTGATCCCATTGACAGCGTAAAGTCCACTGAGAGATTCTCACGTGGAGTTGAGCACGAGGTACCGTCGGGATAGCAGCCACCATGAGCCCAAGAAGGCGAAGGACCGACCTTGCAGAGACCATCCTGCAGTGGGACAACAGACTTATTTGGGTCTGAAGGGTGGACGTCCTGTCCGGAGACAGGAAGGCCTTGCCCATGGTCGTAACGAGGATCGCCCCAATAAACTGTAGCCTCTGGGATGAGACTTGGAATGGTTGATGGTAATACCCAAGCAGGCAAAAACCTGCTAGGTAAGGGAGAAGAAACGCTGGAGTTCCTCCCTGGATGAAGCCGCCAGGAGCCAGTCGTCCAGGTATGGGAAAACCTGCACTCCCTTGGTACGCAGGTGGGCTGCCACCAATGCCAGGCATTTGGTAAATACTCAGGGGGCCGAGGATAGACCAAACGGGAGTGCCTTGAACTGGTAGTGGTCCCCCTGGAACGCAAAGCGAAGGTATTTGCGATGAGATGGGCTAATGGGAATGTGCAGATAAGCATCCTGCATATCCAGAGCACAAAGCCATTGACCCGGCCGGAGGAGGGGCAGAAGGCTCTGCAAAGAGAGCATCCTGAACCTTTTGTCGGAACCGAACCGGGCTGGCCATCCGGGTCAGTGGACTTCTCGGCCTCCCTTTCCCTCAGTCTACCTACTCTCTTATCCAGGGTAGCTTTGGGAAAACTTTTACAAATTTGGCAGTCTGAATTGAGGTGGTCAAACCCCAGACAATAAACACAGGTGGTGTGGGGTCAGCCTTAGCAAAGGTTTCCCACACACACTACAGTGTTGAAACCCAGTGGGCTCGGTTTTTCTTGGTTTTCAGACATGGCCAATCCTAATCCAAACGACACTTTTCGGCAATTAGCCAGGCAAGACAATTCTATCAGTTCCTGGCCGTGGTTATGGGTCTTGGAAAAAACATAATGAAATCCGTCTTTTTTAGAACCGATACAGACCGGTTACCACACACTAATAAAGACAGAAGTTTTTTTACACAAACTTGATTGGTTCAAACCGAACCGATCCTATGTTTACAACTTCCACACAGAAAACTAATATATAAAACCTATCTAGTACTCACGGTACCACAGACAGAGACTTAAACCGACAAGTTAGAAGCAGAAATTCGGTTGAAACCGAGCGAAAGAAATGAAAATTATGTACCTACCGTAATTCTTGATCTTCTTGGACGAGTCTCCACCACTCATTCACACTACTGGGATCTGCGCCGGAGGCACCAGGACCCATCGGGAGCAAACTTTTTGCTGGAGGGTCGACACCAAAGATGGCGCTATGTAGTACTAGCTCGCGCAATGACTATCTCGGCGTCGACCCTCCAACCGCCTCAGTACCTTTTACCAAGGAGGTGCAGCGCAACTAACGTAAAGAGTAACCTAACCTTAAGACCGGACATAAGATAGTCTGGGTGACCCGTGTAAGAAGGGTCAACAAAGAAGTCTTCACGGCCTAAAGATTTGAGGGAGTGAAGACCAACACAGCAGTGAGCTCGGGGGATGGAGGTGGCATGTGAATGAGTGGTGGAGACTCGTCCAAGAAGATCAAGAATTATGGTAGGTACGTAATTTTCATATCTTCCTGGACATAAGTCTCCACCACTCATTCACACTATTTTGAGAGTACCGAGCTAATAATCCCCCGAGAGGGCGGCAGGAAGACCAAGAGCTCACGTTTCTAGGACAGAAGTCTATTAAGGATAGTTCTGCCGAAGGTGGAATGTCGCCTGGCATGAACATCCAGTGCATAATGCTTAACGAAGGTATGCACTGAGCTCCAGGTGGCGGCATTGCAGATGTCTGCAATCGGCACATTGCGAATTTCCGCTAGGGATGCCGCGACCGCTCTGGTAGAGTGAGCGTAAACCCTACCTTCCAATTTAACCTGTGCCATGGAATAGCAATGTCGAAGACATGCCACTAGCTACGATGAGATGCATCTGATAGCGACAGGTTGACCCAGCCGGGTCTCGCTGAAGGAAACAAACAGTTGTTGGGCTTTGCGAAAATCCTTGGTTCTATCTAGATAGAAACGCAAGGCTCTCCTAACATCCAAGGAATGAAGAGATCGTTCCCCTTCAGTTTGGAAGTCCGCAAAGTAAGAGGGAAGGACCAAAGGTTGGTTTAGATGGAATTCCGACACAACCTTGGGAAGAAATTTAGGATGAGTGCAAAGAACTACTTTGTCCTTATGGAACACAGTATACGGAGGGTCCGTAACCAGGGCATGTATCTCAGAGACCTTATGGACTGAGGTAATGGCCACCTAGGAAGGCCGCCTTCCGGTGAGAAATTTTAGCTCACAGGTAGCCAGAGGTTCGAAGGTTTCCTGGGAGCATGTTCAGCACAAGGTTAATGTCCCAGGCTGCAACCGGACGCCTTATAGGGGGTCTGGTATGCAGAATTCCTTTAAGAAATCTCTTAACCATAGGTAACTGAGCCAGAGACAAAGAAGAAAACGGCTCATGATACGCTGAAATGGCACTAAGGTGAACTTTGACTGTAGAGTACTGAAGACCTGAATTTGAGAGGTCCAAAGGTACTCAAAACCTTGTCTGGTGGACAGGAAAAGGGATTCAAGAGGACTTTGCACACCAGAGCTAAAACGCCCACTTAGACGGTAAGTTTTCCGAGTAGCTGGCTTCCGAGCAGCCAGAAGAAAGTCTGAAACTCTTCGAGAGACATTGAACCGTTCACTTCTACTCTTCAGGAGCCAAGCGTGAAGGTGAAGCGATCTCAGGTTGGGATGGACCACCAGACCCTGAGTCAACAGGTTCATCTGCAGGGGAAGTGGTCTCGGAGGGGCTGCCAACATATTGTTGAGTAGAGGAAACCATAGTTGTCGAGGCCAAGAGGGAGCAATGAGAATCATCTTGGTCCCCTGGGACTCGAATTTGAGAAGTACTCTCTGAATTAGAGGAAGAGGCGGAAAGGCGTAAAGAAAGCATTTTGTCCACCGCAGCCTGAACGCATCCTGACAGAAAATGCCAGGCCCTGGATTTCTGGAGCAGAAGAGAGGCAGTTTTGCGTTGAGTGGGGATGCAAAAAGGTCCAGGTCTGGAGTTCCCCACTCTTCGAATAGTGATTGAACTATGGTTGAGTCGAGAGACCACTCGTGAGGATCTGCCTCTGTTCTGCTGAGACGGTCCGCCAAGTCATTTTGTACACCTGGCAGGTAGACCGCTTGAATTAGAGATTTGTGTTCCAAGCACCATTCCCACACCTCATCGCTTCCCTGTGAAGGTAAGAGTGAGCACCGCCTGCTTGTTGATGTAATACATCACAGCTTTGTTGTCCGCTTGAAGGAGAATGTTCTTGTGACAGAGGATGTCCTTCAAAGCCCGGACCACATAAAGGACGGCTCTCATCTCTAGGACATTTATGTGAAGCTGGGCCTCGAGTTGAGTCCATACACCTTGAGTGTGGAGAGCGACAATGGGCTCCCCATCCCTGCTAGCGATGCATCTGTGGTGATGGAGATTTGATGATCCAGAGGAGCAAAGGGAAATCCTTCCAGGAGATTGCTCTCTTGAGACCACCAGGTAAGAGACCTCTGTAAGGGTTCTGTCACCTTGATGGGATAAGACTGTGGGTGAGTGGTTGGGGACCACTGAGCACTGAGCATCCATTGGGTGGTTCTCATGTGTAGCCGAGCTAGGGGTACAGTGAACACTGAGGATACCATGAGGCCTAACATACGTTGCATTGAGACAGCTGTAACTGATCTGTTCTCCCCAATGTAACAGGCCATCTGAAGGATATCGAGCCTTCTGTCCTCTGGAAGGAAAGCCTTCACGCAAGAGGTGTCCAGTAGAGTCCCTATGAAAAGGAGTCTCTGGGAGGGCTGCAACTGTGACTTCTTTAGATTCAGCAGAACTCCCATGGACATAAGAAGGCGAGAGGCCATCTGAACGGCTTCCAGGGTCCCCTGTCTGGAAGGGCTTGCTAGGAGCCAGTCGTCCAGGTAGGGAAACACTCAGATTCCGAGCTTCCTGAGATGCACTGTGAGAACTGCACAACACTTTGTAAAGACTCGCGGCGCCGAGGATAGCCCAAAGGGCAGGACTCTGAACTGATAGTGTTGACCCAGAGCCACAAACCTCAGGAATTTGTGATGCCTCGGTGAATAGGAATGTGCTGGTAAGGCTCCTGCATGTCCAGGGAGGCTAGCCAGTCGTGTTGATGAAGCAAAGGTAACAGGGTTCCTAGAGAATCATTTTGAATTTCTCCTGGGGAGAAATTTGTTTAGCTTTCTGAGGTCTAGAATGGGGCGCATACCCCCAGACTTCTTTGGAACCAGAAAGTAGTGAGTAGAACCCTGTGTTTCGCTGATGCAGAGGCACCAGTTCTACTGCCCTGTTGTTCAGAAGGCCCTGGATCTCAGCGGCGAGAAGGTCTGACTGAAGGATTGACAGCCTGGGTTGTCGTTTGGGAGGACGATTCGGAGGGGTCTCCAGAAAACTGAGAGAATACCCTTTGCGAATTATCCGAAGGACCCATTTGTCTGAGGTTATGGACTTCCACTGGTTGTAGAAGTGCATCAGACGACCTCCCACCGTAGAGGAAAAGTCCACCTCGGGCAGTGGAGATGGAACTTGGGCCGGCAACTCATAAGGTAGCACTGGGTGCTTTGGGCCCTGCGCTTTCTGTTGCGCTCTTCTTTGAGGTTGGGCAGGTTGGTTCTTATGGAACTTCCTCTGCCCCTGCCTCGAAGGACTGATCGATTATGAAACTGACGTTTACCGACATGCCCTCGAGAGGGGTAGGAGGGGTCGAGCCAGCTAATGGCCAACCTAGTCTTCTGAGTAGCCTCTAGAGCTTGCTCTACCTGAGGACCAAAAAGATAAGAGCCATCAAAGGCAACGCCATCACCTGCTGCTGTGCATCATTGAAGTCCGGCACGCAGCCAGGAGTGATGGCGAGTACAAATACCAGCGATCTGAACAGAAGAGTGTCGAAAGCATCCATGGCTGCTTTGACCTGTTGGTTATTAGATTCAATACCTCTGGTAATGGTCAGAAGAAGTTCTGACTTAGAGTCCGAGTCCAGAAGAGCTTCAACCATTTGCTTGATAGAGTGCCACAGGATATACTCATACTGGAGAAAATAGCCCTGGTAACTGGCATACGCATACTTAAAGTGGACGCGCAAAGACTCTCTTACCTAATGTATCAATCTTACGAGACTCTTTGTTAATAGGTTGAGCTGTAGTAGCTTGAGGAAGAACGACCTTATCATTCTCTCCAGGACTACAATAGGATCCGCAAAGGCTTGAGATGCCAAATGGGACGATCCTTGGGGTTGAATATTTCCTATCAATGGATTTAGCCACCAAGGGGTAAGAGCAGGATTATTCCATACCATTTGAGACAGCGCCTCAAGGAAGGTTGAATCGGAGGAGTCAAATCCATAGGGATCTCCAAGCATGAAGATATTGAGTCTTAACCGCTTCCCAGGATCGATGTCTGTAGTCTGGAGAGAAGAGTGGAGCTCAGGTTCTTCAACAGAGACTTAAAGAACAGGTCCTCGACCACAGGCTCTGTAGCAGTGAAAGATCCTGCTTCGTCCACTTCATCACCCAACCGAAGGTCTGGGTCAGGCTCAACGTCATCTCCTGATAGTCCAGCGAGGACTGTTTGGACAAGAAAGGAGTGAAATACAGAAGAGGAAGGAAGAATTGAGAGGAAAGAGGAGTCCTCGAGAGCTCCCGGCACCGAGGAGGCAAACGGGACCGAAAACGGCGCCGAGAAGCCGCCTGGCGAGAAGGCATACGGCGCTGCAGAAGGCGCCGAAGTTCGCGACGCGCGGACGGCACAGACAAGCCCCGTGACACCGAAAACGGCGCCGACAAGCCACGCGACGCCAAAAATGGCGCTGACAAGCCCCGCGACGCCGCAGACGGCGCCAAAGCATCCCAGGACCCTGAGAAACATGGTTAGAAGGGAAAATAGCAGGAGATAAGGGCATCGGTGTGGCCCCCTACGCCGCAGCCATGTGAGGGGGGGAAACACCTAAGCGTGGAGTCGTCGGCACCGAGGAAGGTGCCGCGCGACCAGGAAAGTCCAACCGCCCTACCTGGTCGCCCGACAAGCCCGAAGGCCCGTGGGCAACCGAGCCAGGTAGCAGAACCAACCTCCCGAGCCCATTGCTCCATAACAGTGGCCCACTGATGAAACTGCTCATCTGAAGACCTACCAATAGGCGGGTAGGACTCCGATGCCAAGACGGCGCTACCGAAGCAGAAGTTGGCGACTCGAAGGAGGAGACCGCAACTAGACACGATAACAGAGCGTTGATGCCAGACATATCAGCAGGCGACCGAGTGATGCCTTCTCTTTTAGACCTGTGGGTCAAGAAGAGCTTCGAGGTCAACGGTGCCGAGAATGCGCACTGCTTGTTTTATGCCTCCGGGACCGCCCATCCCCGGCATTGGACTGACTGTTGTCGGACCCCGCTCGGGAGAAGGAGGTGGACGGACCCAGCCCGACTGACTGAACAGTTTTCATGAAGTCTCCTACCAGCCACCTGACCTGCTCATGGTCGACTCCGTCAAGTAGGCTGAGACTTCTTTATTGTATATTAAAACAGAATAAACTTAAGCGATACTATATCGAGATAATACTACAAAAAAATAAACTAAAAACTATGCTGCTAGTTTGAAGTTTGACTCCCGACAGGCGAGAGACATCGTTACTGAAGCGCACTTGACGGCGGGAAAAAAGGAACTGAGGCGGTTGGAGGGTCGACGCCGAGATAGTCATTGCCGCGCAAGCTAGTGCTCGCGGCGCCGTGCCTCGCGGCGCCATCTCTGGTGTCGAACCTCCAGCAAAAAGTTTGCTCCCGATGGGTCCTGGTGCCTCCGACACAGATCCCAATAGTATGAATGAGTGGTGGAGACTTAAGTCCAGGAAGATCGACACTTTAACCGACTTTTTTGAACCGTGTGAAGGAGAAATCTCTGGAGTGACTGTTCAGTGAGGCGGAGTAAAGAATCTGACGTTAACTCTTTGTTCTCCGGGGCAGTTCAAAGGTTGGAGATCACTGCAATAGTCAGAATACATCAAGACTTCATGTTGTTTGAAGTTGACCATGTGCTTTTCCACATCAGGGACCATTGTTCATCTGTGATGAGGATCCTTAGATCTTGTTCCCATCTATTATTTATATACAGAGATGAGTTTACCATATCTGCCACATATCTATTATATAGCAGCGAGACGGCATGATCCGCCCCCCGTGGGCCCCATATCCTTTGGAACAGCTTGCTCTCCTCCAGTGCAGGTTCCCCAACATTGTTTTGTTAATTTGTATATTCAAATAGTCTCTTAATTGGTAATACCTGATTCTGTCAGTCTGCTGCAGGCCATATTTTCCTGTATTGCTTCAAAAGAGAATAGAGTATTTCCTGTCATTATTTGATAAGGTGCATACAGACCCCTTCTGGCTTGTTTCTGGTACCATCTATCAATTGTTGCTGGTACAAATTGGCAGTCGTAAGCCCATCATCTAAACCTCCAGAGATGTCTATGTGTGGCGCCCCTACTTATTCCCCTCCTCCAACCTTCTAGCACAGCCTTTGTGCCAGAGAAACCCTCTATTTCATCTGAGTCCAGAGGCCCAAATAACATCGCCCGCAATGGAGAGTTACTCTGTTTCCAGAGATCCATTCTCTTCCAATGGGTATCATATCCTGGGTTGCCCCAGAGTAGTGCAACCCTCATCTGGGCTGCCACCCAGTAGCCCTGCAAACAAGGGAACGCAAGGCCTCCCTCCACTTTTGGAAGACATAAAATCGATCTTCTTAGTCTGGGTTTTTTACCCTTCCATAAGTAGGAAAAAAACATACTTTGCCAGGTTTCCAAGTCTAGCCAGAGTTAACAGGCATAGAACACATTGGAATAAGTAAAGGAGACGTGGCAATGCGTTCATCTTGAGGGCTTGTGCTCTGGCACAAAGTGAGATGTGCAATAGTGACCATCTTTGAAAATCACTTTTAAGTTGCGCTATTATCGGTGGATAATTCAGCTCCTTCAGTTGTGCATTGTTCTTCCCCAACTTCACCCCTAAATATTTTATCTCTGTCTGATCCCACGACATAGGGTATTTTCTTTTGAGCTCATTGGCTGGGATATAGTTAAAGCACAATATTTCCGTTTTATTGTTGTTTAATTTATATCCGGATAACCTGGAAAAGTTATCTAGCTGACGAAATATTGCAGGCAAAGACATCTCGGGGTTTGCCAAGTATAAAAGGACACCGTCAGCATACAAAGCCAACTTATGGGTTTGTCCCCCCATGTTGATCCCTTTTATCTCTGGGTTCTGATGGATCCTCTGAGCAAGAGGCTCAATAAAAAGGGCGAACAATAATGGAGAGAGGGGGCACCCCTGTTGCGTTCCCCTTCCGAAGTTAAAGGTCTCAGATATGTGGCCATTCACCCTAACCTGCACTCTTGGGGACTCATAGAGCTTAAATATGGCCGTTATCAACAGTTTCGGGAACCCAAACCGGGAAAGGACCTCCTTCAAGAAAGGCCAAGAAACTCTGTCAAACGCCTTTTTGGCATCTAAGCTCACTATTAACGATGGTAGTTTTTGCATAGTGATCTGATCAATTACATGGGTTGTCCTACGTAAGTTATCTTGTGCTTGTCTATTCAGTATGAAGCCAGATTGGTCAATGTGTACTAAAGAAGGGAGATACTCCTGAATGCGTCTCGCCATGAGAGAGGTGAGTATTTTATAGTCAGTGTTCAATAAAGAAATCGGTCTGTATGAGGGGCATTTAACAGGGTCCTTTCCCGGCTTGGGCATCACCGAAATCACCACCTGGACCCAAGAAGGAGGAGACAAAGCCTCTCCCCTCAAGACCTCCTCATAAACCTGCATCAGCAGAGTCTGTATCTGGCTCTCGAAACATTTTTAAAACTCCGAGGGGAGTCCATCAGAGCCTGGGCATTTGCCTACTTTAAGCCATTTTCTCTCTTCCTTTATTTCCTCTGGTCTCACTGGACCCACTAACTGTTCCCCTTGTTCTTCAGTTAAGCCTGGCAGTTTAATCGTCTCCAGGAATCTCTTTATGTTATCTTCTCCTGCTTTGTATCCTCTGTATATAATTTAGTATAGTATGTCTTGAAGGCATCTGCTATCTCATGGACCCCCTGCACCACTTTGCCTATCCCTGGATGCCACACCTTTGTTATTGTTGCTTTCACCCGTCTTGACCTCAGCCTGCTAGCTAGGAAGCGCATCAAGGGAGGCCCCCCCCCAATAATATTGCTGTCTCAAGAAGAGCAGCCTCTGCTCCACTTGATAGTCCAGAATACCCGTCAGTTCTCTCTTATACTCCAATAACTGTCTCCTGCACTCCTTATCATATTTTTATTTTTGTTACCTCTCTAAGTCTGCTATCAACTCAGTTAGGGTAAGCTTCCTGGCTTCTCTCTCCTTCTTTTTCCAGGAGGCCAACTGAATAAACTTACCTCGCAACACCGCTTTTGCAGCGTCCCAGCGGATGGCGTGCGAGGTGTCCTGCCCTGTATTTTCTGAGAAGTACATTCTATAAGTTGCCACTATTTGCTCCCTAATTTCTTTATCTTTCAGGAGTGAGGTGTTTAAGCGCCATATGGTATTCCAGCTTATCTCCCCTAAATCTATTTTTATATATATAGGCACATGATCAGATAGAAGAAGGTCCCTTATCCAAGTTTCTACGATTCTTTGCACCTCATTCTTCGTGACTAGAATATAATCCAGCTTTGGTGTATGTGTTATGGGCTGCAGTGTTGGTATCTCCATGTGTCTAGTAATCCCATATCGCCTATCAGTTTCTGGACCTTTCTAGCTATTTTATGCGATTTCCCTCTTACTTTCAAGGAGGAGTCCAGATCCGGGTTCAAGGGTAGGTTAAGATCCCCCTCACAAATTAGTGTTCCCTCCCCCCACTCTAATAGAGTGGCCAGAAAAGAACGATATTCAGGTAGTGCTAAGCCAGGGGGAAAATACACCGATGCTAGTGTCACCATATTACCCCTAAATTTACCTTTTAACATCGTGTAGCGTCCCTCCCTATCTGTCCTTGCCTCTATTTTTTCAAACAGAGAGTTGACCGGCACCAACACCGCCGTGCCCCTCCATCTACCATTTTTATAGGAAGATGCTGCCATCTCTCTAAAACCCAATTTAAGTAGCTTGTTATGATCCTTCATCGACAAATGGGTCTCCTGGAGAAATAAAAAATCTGCCGAGGCTTTCCTTACCTGGCTCAGTATCTTAGATCTTTTCACAGGGTTTGTGAGACCATTAACGTTATAGGAGCAAACAACTGTGCCCTTACACGCCTTCAAAAAGGTCTATACCTAGACTTATACTCTCAGGGCCCCCCCGGACTCTTCCTCGAAACTCCTCCCTCTTAGGCTCCCTCTTTGTACCACTTAGCCCTCTCTTACATCAGAACACATCCCAAGAAAAAATTAGTATATCAACCATTACTTTAAGACAGTAAAACAACTTTTTAGCCAACCAGGCCTTTAAACGGTGTACTATCACTGACCCCCAAGGAAGAAGTCCCATTTTTTAGAGCTCTATTCTTACCTCCACCTTATTCAGGCGAAGGCAAGCACAGAGGGGTTTCCAATGTCTCCTCAATGGGAGATGCCCTCTAGGGAGCTCTTGTTCATAACTTCAAGCTCTTTGCTCGTCTCTATGACCAATTACCTTATTGGTCAGAAAAGCCTTACTTCAGGAGCACTGTGTGCCCAAACAGCAAAATAAAAGAAACTGAAATTATGTGCTAGTCTAACCGACTTTCATGTGCACCCTTAGCTCCTGACCTGTCCCTTAAAACTTATCTTTTGTGGGGCTAGGAGAATCTTCATCCTCCGTTTACCGAAAAGGGATCCCCCATCCCCCACAGAAGAGGAAAATCCTCCTCCCAACAGGGGGGAGTCACCCCTCTAAACACCATCCAATATTGTCCCCTTACTCCTAAATTGTTACATTTTCTACAAGTTCCCATAGGATCCATGGTACTCTAATAACCCATTCTGTGTCCCCTTCCTAATACCCCTTTCTCTCCCTTTCCCCCTACCTCCTATCCCTCCGTCCTTATTTCTCCCTTATTAGTTCATCCCTTTATCCCGGGCTCTCTATAGGAGTATCCATGGACCTTTTCTGAGGTACTGGCTCCTGTTTTGCGTCATCTCCTCGTTATACGCATTTGAGGCAACTCCCATCCACCCATTTCAACCACTGTTTGTGGGAGCCCCTATTTATTCCCACCTCTAATCTTGTTAGGCATTCCCTTAACATACAGCCAATAAATGGCTTCTTCATCTTTATTCCCCCCTCCCCCCAATCCTTACCCCACTCCGCTCCCCCCACCACCAGTCCCACAGGAAGGGACAAAAACCAAGGAGAAAGAGTGATTCTCTATGTTTAGTGGTATCCCCTGCCCTCTGCATCCACTTTTTAAACTGTTCATAGTCCCTTCTAGTTAAAATCCTGCTCCTCTGGGACGATCTATACTTGCATTGCATTAGAACCTCAGTGGGAGTTATGAGAAGGTGGAACCCTCCCCTCCTCCCCATGAGAAACTCGAACAATTACTTAAACGCCCCTCAGTCTTATTCTACAGGCACAGTCTCAAGCTGTTTAAGTCATTTCATTTCCCTTCGGCCGCTGTAGGCTCATTTTACCCCCTTCAAGTCTATACAAGAGCCTTTCTCTGTTAGTACTTGCATTCTGATCCCGTTGCAATCTCTTATCCTTCTGCCATTTGATTACTGTTCGTAGAAGCGGTCCTCTCTCTCATAGGATCTTCCTGCTCCTTCTCTCCTCGCTCTATTTCTCTGCCTGGGGGTTTTCTTTTGGCAAGGACCTTGTCCCACACCCCTACTGTGTCTCTGTTGGAACCGCCACTCGCTCTTTTTGGTCCCCTTTTTAACCAGGCTCTCTCCCTCAGCTGCTGAGGGACCCGATGCCCTTGTTCTTCAGGTAATTGCAGCCCGAGGCTCTCCAAAAACTCCTTAGCCTCTACCAGTTCCTGGAACCTCTGTTGGCCCTTGTATGTTTGTACCTTCAGCCTGGCTGGATATTCCATGAAAGCCTTTGTAACCCCCCCCTGCAAATGGGGGTTCCCAAAAGACTTCCAAGAGCTTAGAAACATAGAAACATAGACTTTGACGGCAGATAAGGACCACTTGGCCCACCCAGTCTGCCCATATCCCTACCTACTGGATAAGCTGCAGATTCTAGTTAACCAACAGCCTGTTTCCTGCAACCCCCCACTATAATTGCTTTGTGTCTGTCCCATGCATGTTTGAATACCCCACTGTTTTAGACCCATCAACCTCCTCAGGAAGGCTGTTCCATGTATCCACCACTCTCTCTGTGAAAATAATTTCCTCACATTACCCCTAGGCCGTCCCCTCTATCTTTAAACTGTGCCCTTGTTCTTACACATCTCTTTTCTGAAAGATGCTACCCTCCAGGACTTTGTTGATTCCTTGAGGTACTTGAGCGTTTCAATCATGTCCCCTGTCCCTCCTTTCATCAGGGTATACATATTAATGTACCCCCAAATGGGGGTTCCAAAAAACTTCCAGGAGCTTGCTTGAATGCTCCAAGCCTGAATGGTGTTTGGCATTTAAGCCATTTATCAGTGAGTGTTTTAGAGCCTCTGGTACTGTCTCTTTAAGAGCTGTCTGCTTGCAGACATAATTAGTTTGTATGGGGGACTGTGTGCTTCTCTGAGTACCACTCGAGCTGCTGCCAATTCACTTCATTTTGCAGTCACTAGGAGTGCAAAGGAACCTATCTGAAAGATGTAACTGTTTGCCAGAAATTATTTAGAGTAATAATGAAATTACAGTTTGTCTAACCTGCTTTCTTTGCAGTCAGAACTGTGTCTGCTAGTTCCCATTCTAGTTTTGAACTGCTGAACTGGACCAATCAGTGTGGGTAAGCTAGCTCTAAAATGGTGCCTTGGACGAATCAGAACTTGGACTCATAATCTGAGCCAGCCACAAGAGAGGATTGTATGGGCAGTGACTCTGGGAGATGTAGTTTAGACTTCAGTGCCTTTTTGGACCAACAGCAGCAGTCTATTGTGAGTGACAGCCAATCCAGTCAAGAACTGGGAGGAACTCAAAGGAAGTGCTCGGTTTTGTCGGTTGGAGTTTCAGTTGAGCTTTGGCAGTGAAGAAGGAAGGGCCCTGTGCTTTTTCAGTGTGCAGTTTTAGTCAAAAAACGTGTAAGGCCCAGTTCGGTCTGCAGCTTGTGTAACAGCTTGATAGGGACTGAATCCGTCCTGTGAAAAGAATCAAAGGATCTCTGAAGAGTAGAAACCAGGCTCACCCTGTAGAAGACTGGAGGAATTGCTGAAAATTGTACTCGGTCTGTCAGGAACTGAATCTGCTGTGTGTTCTCCGGGTATTGTGCAGTAGTGCGATCGGGATACAGATGCAGCCTGCCTGGTATAGTGCTTTCTTTTATATGGATGTGTGAAGAGGTTTGTGTACCTCAAGTGAGCCCTGCTGACATTGAAGGACCCTATCTTATTTGGAGGTCGTGAGTACTAATTCAGGATCGCTCCTGTTGGATTGCCACATTAAATCCAAATGGAATTACTGTACTGCTGACTGTTTAATTCTCCTTTTCTCTGTGTGAAAGGGCCCCTACCAGCTGCCACCGTTTGGACTAGCCACTAGGGCTTGGGTACCCAGGACAGTAACTGATAAGGATGAGCCTGTGCACAGAGCCATAGGTAGATTATTAGGTGATAAGCTAATTAACCTGATTTCCCCTGTCCTTGTTACATCTCTAAATAAATCAGAGCTGCTTGTTTCAGCAAAGTTATACTGCCTGAGGTATTTGTCTATGTTAAAGTACTGTACTGTGATTGTTGCACTGTATCTCATTTCTGGGAGGTCCCAGTGCGGAACCAGACCTGGGGTAAGTGTATACTGTGAAGGTAATTCTGATATATTGTGTGGGCCACTAGTGGGAAGAAAGGGGGTTGCAGTGTCCCAGAGGGCTGTGACCAAGTTAGTTTAACTATTGCAAACCCTGACCTCTGGGTGGAGGCACCCCATTGGATCCAGGCCCCTCAACCTGTTGAGTGGCAAATCAGGCAGGGTAGTAGCCCTGGGATAGCGCCATCTAGGGGTTACATTAGCTCTCTCAGTCTCTCCTCTTATGGTTTCTGATGTAGACCCTACACCATTTTAGTGTGCCTCCTCTGGACTGCTTCCATCTTGTCTATGTCCTTGCGTGAGATGGGGTCTACAAACTGCACACAGTACTCCAGATGGGGGTCTCACCAACTGTCTGTACAGAGGATAACCACTTCCCTTTTCTACTTGTTTGCCCTTCCTATGCATCCCAGTATCCCCTGGTTCTCCTTACTGACTTTCACATTGCTTACCCACCCTTAGGTCATCTGATATGACTACCCCAGGTCCCTTTCCATTTTGTTGTTGTTAGTACCTCCCTGCTAATGTGTGCTCTTCTCCTGGTTTTGTTTCCCAGGTGCATTACTTTGCACTTCTTTGCATTGAATCTAAGTTGCCATATGTCTGACCATTCCTCCAACCTTGCCAAGTCACTCTCTTTTCTACCCCCTCTTGTATCAACTCTGTTACAGATCTTTTGTGTCATCAGCAAAGAGGCATACCTTTCCCTCAGACCCTCTGCAATGTCACTTATAAAGATGTTAAGAGGATTGGACCCAGTACTGAGCCTTGGGTACTCACTAGTAACCCCTTTCTTGAATGTGTTCCATTCACTATTACCTTCTGTGTCCTGTTGTGCAGATTCACTACCCAGGCTACCACTCTGGGACCTCTCCAGGCTGGCTAACTTGATTATTAATCTTTTGTGTGGGACTGTGTCAAATGCCTTTGCTAAAGTCTAGGTAGGCCATATCCACAGCCCTCCTGGTCTATTACTTTGGTCACTCAGTCAAAGAAATCAATTAGATTAGTCTGACATGACCTTCCTGCTGTAAATCCATGCTGCTTTGGGTCCTGTGCCCTGCTGACCTCTAGGTACTCAACAATTCTTTCTTTCAGAAGTGATTCCATCATTTTCCCTACCTGAGGTCAAACTTACAGGTCTGTAGTTTCCTGCTTCAGCCTTGCCACTTTGTAAAGGGAATCACATCTGCCCTCCTCCAGTCCTCAGGTACCACCCCATCCTGCCATGATTTGTTAAAAGTGTGGTCAGTGGTGTCACTAGGTCCCCCTTAGTTCTTTTGGGACTCTGGGGTGAATCCCGTCAGGTCCCATGCTTTGTCCACCTTGAGGTTTTGGGAGTTCTTTCAGTACTCTTTCTTCTGTGAATGGACTGGTGTCAACACCCCTACCCAGAGTGCTTCTATTGTCTGGTTTAGGTAACTGCTCCTCATCTTCTTTGGTGAATACTGAGCAAAGTATTCATTCAGTATCTCTGCCTTTTCACTGTCTCCCTCTGCCGACCTCCCCTCCTTTATTAATCTTCACTATCCTCCTTAACCTTTCTATGCTCCCTAATGTACCTATAAAGGTTTATGCCCTTTGACCGAGCTGGATATTTTTCCTCGGTTTGTGCCTTTGCTATTCTGACTGCTTTTCCTACTTCTTTCTGCTTTAATTGATACAGTTCTCTGTCGTGGCTCTTTCTGTGATTCCTTATACTTTTTGAATGCTGCCTTTTCTCCTTAACCTTCCCTGCCACCTCTTTTGAGAACCATAGTGGTTTTTTCCTCTGCTTTGTTTTCTTTATTTGTTTTACACAAAGACTTGTTGCCTCTATGATGGCAGTTTTGATTTTTCTCCATTGTTCTTCCACCCCTCCTATTTGGCCATTTGCTAGTGCATTCTTCAGGTGTTTACCCATTTTGCCAAAGTAAGCTCTTCTAAAGTCCAGTATCCTTGTTTTGGTATGGCTTATCTCCATGGTTGTGCTCATCGTGAAGCACACTGTGCAGTGGTCGCTTGTTCCCAGATGTCTACCGACTTCTAAATTTGTGATCCTCTCTCCATTTGAGAGTACCAGGTCTAGTATTGCTCCCTCCGAGTGGGTTCCAGCACTAGCTGTCTAAGGTCTGCCCCTGCAGGCATGAGAATGACCCTGCTCTTGGATGGCTGCAGTACACATGTCCTCAGTTAACATCCGGCATATTCAGGTCCCCATCAACAGTATCTCCCTTTTTCAGCCATTTTGAGAATGTCCTCTATCATTCTTTTGTCCATTTCCTCCCTTGAGGCGGGGTCTGTATACAACCCCTGTGCGGATTGTGATGCCATTCCCTATCTCCAAGGTGACCAAAGTGCCTCTTGTCCTCCCCTTTACTTTAGTTCTGTAGCTTTGATCCCTTCCCTTATGTATGAGCTACTCCACCTCCTCTTTGCCTTCCTGTCCCTTCTGTAGATTGTGTACCCTGGTATGTTGACATCCCAGTCATGGTTCTCAGTGTACCATGTTTCTGTGAGTGCCACAATATCCAATTGTTCATCTTCCATCAAAGCTACTAGCTCAGAAGAAAAAATTACTCACCTTAGTAATGTTGTTTCTTCTAATGGAGTCTTGCTATATTATGACAGTAGCAGTTTGTCCCACCACTAGAACTGCTCCGGAGGTGAAATGGTTAATACCATTCCAAAATAGAACTTTGAGCACGAGCTCTAAGAAGCAGCTCTATCTGTGTAATTTCAAACCTGAACTGTCAGATCTTCTGACAAAAACTCACTAAGGACTGTGTGGAAGCTGTAACCTACACTAGCCAAATGGCTACCTAAATAATAACAACCATTGCTGGTCCCAACACCCAAGACTCAAGTCAGGGACCAGAACTACTAACACAATTCTAACAACATGAGAATAAAACAACAGTATAATAAAACACACACCCAAACTCCCAAAGGGAGAAAGCGCTAAAAGGGCATAAGATAGTGCCCACACTAAGTTGCCCGCACCACCAAGTAGAAGTTCTGAGAGGGGCAGGCTGGGGAGGTCATAATAGCAAGACTCCATTAGAAGAAACAACATTACTAAGGTGAGTAATTTTTCTTCAAACAACATGAAGTCATGCTATATTATGACAGTAGCAGAACTACACAGCAGTACCTCCATGGAGGAGGGCAGAACCTAGCAGAATAGGCTCTGAAGAACAGCTGTGCCAAACCGAGCATCCTCTCCTGGCCTGGACATCCAGGGAGTAATGCTTGGTAAAAGTGTGTACCGTTTTCCAAGTAGCAGCCTGGCATATCTCTAATATAGGGATGTCTGGCAGCAGCTAGAGGCAGCTGTACCCTGGTAGAATGAGCCCTCAAGCCAGAGGGGATCTCTGCCCAGTTTCTGATAACAAATTGGATACAAGAGACAATCCACCTGGCAATTGATCTCTTAGTGGCAGGTTTGCCTTTCCCAACTTCACCATAGGTAAGGAAAAGTTGGAGGGATTCGAACCTGTGACCTTTAGTGCGCTCTATATAGTAACCAAGAGCTCTCTTAACATCCAGGCTGTGCAACCTCCTCTCAGAAGAGGAGTGATCAGCGAAAATACTGGAAGGAGATAGATTGGTTAAGATGGAAATCTGAAACCACCTTAGGTAAAAACGTCCTATTAGTCCTAAGGACTACCTTATCCCTGTGAAAGAAATAAAGTCAGTTTCCACTGACAAGGCTTTCAACTCACTTATCGTCTAGCAGAGTGATAAGCCACAGAAAAACAGTTTTCCAAGTTAGATACTTAGCTCTGCAGAAAACAGGTTCAAAAGGGGTTCAATTAACTGGGCAATACAAACATTAAGGTCCCAGGCGGTGGCGGTTCGAAAAGTGGATTAATGCAGGAGTAATCCCTTAAAAACTTGGAAAACACAGGGTGAGTGGAAAGAGGGGATGACTTTCCTGCTGACACAAAAGCAGATACAGCTGCCAAATGGACTCTCAGGGTAGCTGGTCTGAGACCCAAGGAATTAAGATGGACCATGCAATCTAATACAATGGGCAAATCAGCAGATTCTGGGGAAATATTTTTCCCAGCACACCAAATGGAACACCTTTTCCATTTAGAACTATAAGTAGCCCTAGTGGAAGGCTTTCTGGAAGCCTTTAGGATTTCAAGAACACCCAGAGAGGTGTAAATCAGCAAACTCTAACTCCTCAGAGCCAGGCCTTGAGGTTGAGGATTGAGGTCTGGATACCAAACCCTTCCCTGGGCACAAGTTAACAGGTTGTGAATCCTGGGAGGCAAAGGGAAGATGGATTGTCAGTGACAGAAGGAGTGGGTACCAGGGCTGCCTGATGTCTGGGGCAATCAGAATCACCCTGCAAGGCTGAGATCTGATTTTGACTAATACTTTGAATAGGAGAGGGAAGGGAGGAAAGCATAAAAACTTCCCTCCCAATCAGGAGAAGGGCATCCAGGGGACTGAGCCCAACACTGGAGGCCTTCAACAGAACAGAGGAAGTTTGTGATTGTCTGGGGCTGCAAAAGATCTATCTGAGGGTGCCCCATCTGGCAAAGACTATCCCCAGCATTTGAGGATCCAGGGACCATCGTGATGGCCTGAAATCCTACTGAGAGCATCCGCTAGGACATTGTCCTTCCCTGGAAGATGAACTGCTATGAGGGAAGTGTTCAGGAATGGGTCAGAGACCACAACTTCATTGCCTCGGTGCACAAGGCCGAGACCAGTGCCCCCCGTTGTTGATGTACCACATTGTTGTGGTGTTGTCTGTTCTGACTTGTATCACCTTGTTGTGGACAGATGCAGAAAATGCTTGAAGAGCTAAAAAGACAGCTCTGAGTTCCAGCAAATTGATGTGGAGCAGAGATTCCCGGGGGGACCACACTCCCTGAGTGGAAAGGTGGCCCATGTGGGCTCCCCAACCCAGAAGGGAAGCATCTGTAGTGAGAGTCAAATTGTGAGCAGGAGGAGTGAAGGGGACCCCCAATCTTAAATTGCTCTGATCCTGCCACCACTGGAGGGCCTGGATCAAGGTTCGAGTCACTGGGACCAACTTGGAAAGGGGGTCTCTTCTCTGAGACCAATAGGTTCTCAAGTGAAACTGAATGTCTCTCATCTGAAATCTTGCTCCCTGCACAACAGCTGTGGATGCAGCCATGTGTCCCAGGAGCTGCAGAAAGTGTCTTGCTGGTTGAGAGACCTGCAGGGTGAAGGAGGAGGCCAGAGTCACTAAATTCGTCACCCTTTCTAAGGGAAGAAAAGCTCTGGCTAGCATTGTGTCCAACTCTGCCCCTATAAAGGTGAGTACCTGGACTGGTTCCAGAACTGACTTTGGTAGATTTAGCAGAAAGCCCAGGAGGTGAGAAGCTGCTGGGTAACTTGCAGGTGAGATTTTACCTGTTCTGGGGACTGGCCTACAATGAGCCAATCGTCTAGATAGGGAAAAACAGCAATCCTTTGCCTCCTTAAGTGAGCCACTGCCACTGCTAGACACTTGTGAATACCCTTGGGGGCAGAGCAAGGCCGAAGGGCATTGCTCTGAACTGGTAATGACCTGAGGGTGAGTTGAATCTGAGATATTTTCAGTGGGAGCTTCTGATTAGGACGTGGAAATAGGCATCCTTGAGGTCCAGGAAGGCTAACCAGTCCCTGGCCTTAGGGAGGTAAAATCATTGCCAGAGTTACCATTTTGAACTTTGGTTTCAAAAGATGCTTGTTCAGATATCTGAGGTCTAATATGGGCCGCCATTCTCCTGTCTTTTTGGGGTAAGGAAGTATCTGGAATACAGACCCTGCCCTGGTGCAGGAGGAACCCTTTCCACTGCTCTGAGAGCCAACAGGGTTGAGACCTCTGCTTCCAGAGCAAGGGTCTCTGAAACACTGCAGGTAGAAAAGTCTGGTTCTCAACTTGGGAAACTTTTGAAGCTGAGAACCAGACCCAACTACTACTTCCAGAACCCACTTGTCTGAGGTTAAAGAAGCCCAGTTCTGACTGAAGTAAGCCAGCCTGCCCCCTACCGGTAAGGAGAATGGACCCTGGGCACCCCATCAGGGTGCCTGCTTAGCAGGAGCTTTAGGCTGAGGGTGGGAGCAGGCTCCACCCCTCGTCTGCCTCTGCCTCTGAAGAAGCCCCTCTGAGCATAGCAGAGGAGGCTTGAGTCTGGTAAAAGGCCTGTGAAAAGGCCTACCTACCGCTGAGGGTATGCCTCTGAAGAGTGGCTTGCCGCTCCTTAGCTGAGGCACTTTGTAAGTAGTCCTATATTCATCCATCTTTTCATGTAATTCTCTGTCTGCTCCCCAAACAGAGAATTTCCACCACAGGAAAATCCATAGCCTTAGTCTGGGTATCCTGTGACAGACTAGTACACCTGAGCCAGGCCAACCTACGAAAAGCTACAGATGTGGCCATGACCTTAGAGCAAACATCATTAACATCCACAGCAGCATGAAACCGTACCTTAGAAGCCTCAATGCCATCAGCAGCCACCTGTTCTAGTTCGCTAGCCAGCTGGCCATGGGCTTGCTTGGCTAATTCCATAACAGTATCCCATCTAGATTTCTGATACCTAGCTACATAAGCCATATAATTTGCTTGCCTGAGTCCCAGAGAGGCTGCCATATACTGTTTTTTATAGCCATGGCATCAATCTTCCTGGAATCCTTGTCAGGAGGATGTGAAGCCAGGGGATATTAACTTTATCACAGGCTGCAGCCTGAACTACTAACATGACTGCATTGCTGAGAAAGGAATTCTGTATCAGGACCTGACAATGTGTACCTTCTGTCCATCTTTTTATCTACAGGAGGCACAGAATTAGGAGCTTTAAAATTTTTATTGTTTGCTTCCTAAAGACTTATGCAAAGGAATAGACAATCTCCTAGACTCTGGAATATCCATCATTTCTACAAAATCAGGCTCCTCTTGCTCATCCACAGCTTCTTCCAAGGAAGCTGGAGGGTTTCAACAACTTTTTGTACAACATAAAATGAGATGGGGACTCAGATAGCATAGGGAGATTCTAGAGGTCTGTCTGAGAAATGTCCGGTTCAATGGGCACACCCAGACCTTCCAGCCACATTCATACTGTTCATAATCATCCTCCCCTCCTCTGGTTCATAAAATTCCTCAACATCATATTCCTGAACCACTGGAACCGGACGAACCGACCTTTTGCCAGATAGTGGCGGTTCGGACGGAACCTGAGACAGTGACTGGACAATTTTGTATGGCTTTTGCTATCTCTGCAGCAGTTGGAGAAGGGGTTTGGACTCCAAACCTGCTGACTTTCTTGTTTTCTTTACTGGAATTGGTTCCTCAGAACCAGCTTTTCTTTGCCGAGGAAGTCTCGCCCTGGTCAGAGGCACTCCTCCCGTTTGGTTGGCACCGAACCGGGCTGACCATCGGGTCAGCGGACTTTTGACCCTCGTTCCCTGAGCCTGCCCAATCTCTTTTCAGGGTGGCTGCAGGGAAATTCTTCATATCTGGCAGTCTGACTGGAGGTGGTCAAACCCCAGACAACAGACACATGTGGTGTGGGTCAGCCTTGGCAAAGACTTCCCCACAGACATCACAGTGTTGAAACCCAGTGGGCCAGTTTTTCTTTTGGGTTTCTCAGACACAATGCCAGCCTAACCAGAAAACTTGACCTTTAAGCGGCGTACTAGGCAGACACCCATATCGGTTCCTAACACGTGTCACGGTATTGGAAAAACCGTAATAAAATCGATTTTTTTAGAACCGATAAGAACCGGAACCGCACTCTAAAATGTTAAACTTTAAAGTTAACAAGTTTTAAACCAGCTGATCGGTTCAAAACCGAACCGATAAACTTACAAGTTCCACACAGACAAAACCTTTAATTTACTTACGATTACACAGACAGGCTTGAACACCGAGCGGTTTTGCGGTTAAAATAAAACTATTCTCGGTTGAATCGAACCGAGAAAACACTATTTAAACCGAAATGAACCGAGCAGTAGGAGAAATCTCCGGAGCGACTGTTCACTGAGGTGGAGTAAAGAATCTGACAGTTCAGGTTTGAAATTACACAGATAGAGCTGCTTCTTAGAGCTCGTGCTCAAAGTTCTATTTTGGAATGGTATTAACCATTTCACCTCCGGAGCAGTTCTAGTGGTGGGACAAACTGCTACTGTCATAATATAGCAAGACTTCATGTTGTTTGAAAGCTTGTTTCCCAGACTATGGGCATTGGTAGTCATTGCCCTCCATTTAATGTTGGCTTTATACTTTTTCCCCCCATCCCTGCTCTTTTTGCTCTTATCTATTTTACCATTTACCCCCTTCCTGCCCTGTGTTGAGCTCTATACCTCAGTGTTTACCCTACTACCTGCCATGTTTTGTGGGGGGAGGCTTGACTTTTCCTGCCTTTTATCAGTACCTCCCCCCTTTTCTAGTTTAAAAGCTTGCCAAGGAAGCATTTAAACCTGTCACCTAGGAGCTTGGTCCCCTTTGTGGACAAATGCAGACCGTCACACCAGTATAGACCTTTATCACTCCAGGTGGACCCCCAGTCCCCAATGAAGCCAAAGCCCTGTGCTCTGCACCAGTTTTGCAACCATTCATTAAACTGCATGGTGTGTAGTACCCTAGCCTCACTCCTGCCATGGACTGGTAGCACCTCTGAGAAGGTTACTGTGCTTGCTACCGTCTGAGGCCCCTCCCCAACTCCACAAATTCATTCTGCACTGCACTGGTCCCATGCCTAGCTAGGTCATTTGTCCCAAGGTGGACAATGATATCTAGTTACTCTCCTGTGATGCTGCTTCTGCAATTGTGAGGATTGCTTCTTGTCCCTCAAGCCATGGCACCAGGCAGGCAGCTACTTCCTTCTCTCCTTCCCAGTTCTACCCCCTAACAATTGAGTGCCCTATCAGTAGCTGTTTCCTTCCCCTGTGGTGTCCCTTGCCACCCTTTTGTGAGTCTCCCTTGTGGATGTCCTCAGCATTCTTCTGGGTCTCCACTGAGGGTGCCATCATAGAGGAACCTTGCTCTGCCAGAATGGCATATGATTTGTGTAGAGGTACAACTGGGGGGCTTCGCCTCTGGTCCACCACCCGCACCCTCCCAGAACCCACTGTGGTCCAACTGCTCTTCATACTCCGAACCCACTGATTCAGTGGTTGTGGCAGTGGTGCTCTTTGGGAGAGGGATGCCTCCTTAGTCCTTTCTAGTTCAGCCTGGAGGTGGGCAACCTCCTCTCTCAGAGCTGACAGTTGCCTACAAATAGGACAGCAACGCAGTTTCCAGAATGTCTCCCGGAAAACTGCTGCCCCACAGCCAGTGCATTGCACCACTCCCCACATGTCCCGCTCCCTTATTATATACAATATGTAATTATATATGTATTACTACTTGTTTTGTGTACCTACTCTTTATGTCCGTTGCAGGGTTATTAGGAATATGACAGTTCTGCCCCAAGAACTGTTGAGGAAGTGATGTCAGAACTGTGTCTATAAAGGAAATGCCATGCCTGGGGTGGGAGGGAGGGAAGGGTGGGTGGGTAGTGCACAGCCACTGGTGACTGCTAGAAACAATCAAATACACACTGCTCCACCACCCGGTAAGTACTGTCCTTTATAGTAATACAACACACACCACAATTTACTAGACCACGGCTCCTACACAACCACTCTACTCGTCCAGGGATGAAAATGAACTAACTTCTCAGCCAGCAGGACACTTTAAATGTTACAAAATATCCTTCCAAATTCTAGGTCTCAACCCCAGCACTCAAGCAAATTCAGTTGTATCTCACTCCCTCTGGTTATAAAATTACTACACTTTTAATGGAATCCTGCAATTCTCTGCTTAATGCCAATAAGGAAAAATAAAAATAAAACCTTTTGTAGAAAGCGTAGCTCCCTTTTCTTACCAAATGCTCTGCAGTATTATGCCTTAATCAGGTTTCCAGGTTTAAATGGAGTTGGTTTGTTCTTTGCAGTTACTTTCTCAGATTCCAACAGACAATTTAAAGTCAGTGTGACTGGCTTCTAACTGTGAAGGATGCCTAGATCAAACAGTGATGAAAACCCCACCCAGAGCCAATTGATTGACTAGTGACACCTGTGATGTAAGCAGGCCTTTCAATGTAGGCAGCCTGCTATGTCTGATTCCAATACACAAAACCTTTCAGTGAAACCAGGGCTAAAAAACTTAACTTCTCAGCCAGCAGGACACTTTAAATGTTACAAAAATATCCTTCCAAATTCTAGGTCTCAACCCCAGCACTCAAGCAAATTTAGTTGTATCTCACTCCCTCTGGTTATAAAATTACTACACTTTTAATGGAATCCTGCAATTCTCTGCTTAATGCCAATAAGGAAAAATAAAAATAAAACCTTTTGTAGAAAGCTTGCTTGAATGCTCCGAGCCTGAATGGTGTTTGGCGTTTAAGCCATTTATCTGTGAGCGCTTTTAGAGCTTCTGGTACTGTCTCTTTAAGAGCTTTCTGCTTGCAGACATAATTAGTTTGTATGGGGGGACTGTGTGTTCCTCTGCTTGAGTCCCACTCGAGCTGCTGCCAATTCGCTCCGTTTCTGCAGTCGCTAGGAGTGCAAAGGGAACCTATCTGAAAGATGAAACTGTTTGCCAGAAATCATTTAGAGTAATAATGAAAATACAGTTTGTCTAACCTGCTTTTCTTTGCAATCAGAACTGTGTTTGCCTAGTTCCTGCATTCTAGTTTTGAACTGCTGAACTGGACCAATCAGTGTGGGTTACAGGAGCTCTAAAATGGTGCCTGTGGACGAATCAGAACTTGGACTCGTAATCTGAGCCAGCCACAAGAGGACTGTATGGGCAGTGACTCTGGGAAATGTAGTTTGGACTTCAGCGCCTTTTTGCACCAACAGGGGGAGTCTATTGTGAGTGACAGCCAATCCAGCCAAGAACAGGGAGGAACTCAAAGGAAGTGCCCGGTTTTGTCTACTGGAGTTTCAGTTTAGCTCTGGCAGTAAAGAGGGAAGGAGCCCTGTGCTTCTTCAGTGCGCAGTTTTAGTCGGGAAACGCGTGTAAGGCCCCAAGTTTCAGTCTGCAGTGTGTGCAAGTGCTTGTTCGGACTGAATCCGACCTGTGAAGAGAATCAAGGAGATCTGAAGAGTAGAAACCAGGCTCACCCTGTAGAAGACTGGAGAAATTGCTGAATCGCGCTCGGTCTGTCAGGAACTGAATCTGTTGTGTGTTCTCCCGGGTATTGTGCAGTAATTGCGATCGGGATAGAGAAGCAGCCTGCCTGGTATAGTACTTTCTTTTTCCACATAAATGTGCGTAGTGCTTGTGGGGACTCGCGTTTCAAATCCCCTGTACAGTGAATTGAGTGCATGAAGCTGCAAGTAAACCCCAGCTTAATCCAGACTACATTCATTTGCTCTGAACTGCCGTAGGGTCCAGTCACAAGGACTTTGTCCACATGGTCTGCTCCTCCTGGCAATCCAGGACAATCAGCCTTCCATTCAGTTTCAGCATTGAATATGTGAGTACAAATCAGGGTCGCTCCCTGCAATCATCTAATTGCAAGTGTTCCATCTGATTACTTTTCCTTTCTTTCTCCACGAACTGAGCCTACCACAATTTGGGTATTGTGCATGCATTTTCCATCTTCAGGGCCCCAACCAGCTGCACCAAATAGGCTAGCCTCTTATTGCCTGGGTACCCAGTAAGAGTGACATTAGGGACATTTGAGATTCTGAAATATGTGCACAGTACTGTGATTATTAATGCGTTTAAACTAATTAACCTGATTTCCCCTGTCCTTGTTATATCTCCTAAATAAATCAGATCTGTTTGTTTCAGCAAAGTTACACTGCCTGAGGTATTGTCTATGTTAAAGTACTGTACTGTGGTTTTGCACTGTATCATCTTGTTTTACAGGAGTCCCCGGAGTCACGCTGACCGAACCAGTCCTGGGGGTAAGTGTATACTGTGAAGGTAATTCTGATATATTGTGTGGGCCACTAGTGGGAAGAAAGAGGGGTTGCAGTGTCCCAGAGGGCTGTGACCAAGTTAGTTTAACTATTGCAAACCCTGATCTCTGGGTGGAGGCACCCCCCATCGGATCCAGGACCCTCAACCTGTTAGTGGCAAATCAGGCAGGGGTAGTAGCCCTTGGGATAGCGCCACCTAGGGGTTACACCTTGATACCTTTTTGTATTTGACCACATATAGAACCTTCCTCCTCCTGGCTAGCAATTGTGGGGAAAAATCGTGGTCAAAAAACAACCGAACATTTCCAAAATATATTGTTTTTTTTTTTACCAGGCTAGCACAAGCACCTCTTCTTTGATCCTGTAATCCAGGAACGCGAGCACTATCGATCTGGGTCTAGCCTTCGGGTCTCGGGGCCGGGGCACTAGGGATCTGTGCGGTCTGATGATATCTAGGCGTTTTTCTGAAGGAAGGCTAAGCATTTCTCGCAAGAAAGAATCAATAAAGTCTATCATGTTCCGTGATTCCATACCCTCTGGCAGTCCGTGGATCCGAATATTATTGCGTCAGTTCCGATTCTCAAGTTTCTCAAGCTTCTGTTCTAACAGCCAGGTGCACTGATGCAGCTCCAAGAGAGCCGAGTTGTGAACATCTGTGGTCTATGTATATTCTGTCATTATCGTCTCTACTTCTTGTGTTTTCCGGTATAGTTTTGCTATGTCTTGACGCTAGTCCAATGCTTTAGCCTCTAGTCTTTGCAAAGTGTCATTTTATTTGTAGCAGAGCCTGACACAGCTGCCGAGAGGTTATGGTACACTCTGCTTCCTACGTCATATTTGAGGCCTGTTCCAAACCCTGCATCGGGGATTCCCGCATTGCATAGGCCTCCGCTCGGGTGCTTTGTTCTTGCTCTGCTCCCTTTTGTTTGGCACTACCATTCACTTAGATTTCCTTCAATCGATGTTTAGGTCCCATCAGGTAATCCTTTATTGATCGTTTGGAATGCAGGATTGACGTTTTTTGTGCAGATTAACATGGATTGTTGAAGGTCAGTCGTTTAGCGCTTTGCTTAGGCAGCCATTAGTTCAGTGTTCCAACCAGAAGTCATCTGAACTTTGGCTTTAAAAGATGTTTGTTCAAGTATCTTAGGTCCAGGATGGGTCGCCACTCTCCTGTCTTTTTGGGGGTTAGGAAGTACCTGGAGTACAATCCTTTGCCCCAGTGTAGGGTAGGTACTCTCTTTATAGCTCTGAGAGCAAGGAGAGAAGAAACCTTTGCCTCTAGGGCAAGGGTCTCTTGAGAGATTTGCAGGTGGAAAAGATCTGGCTCTCAGCTTGGGAAATTTTTTGAAGCTGAGAACCAGACCCTGGCTTACTACTTCCAGGAACCACTTGTCTGATGTAAGAGACATCTAGTCCTGGACAAAGTAAGCCAGCCTGCCCCCTACTGGGATAGGAGAGTCGACCCAGGCAGACCCATCAGGGTGTCTGCTTGGCAGGGGCTTTAGGCTGAGGGGTGGATGCAGGCCTGCTCATCCCCCTTCTGCCTCTCCCTCTGAAGAACCCCCTTTGTGAAAAAGAAGAAGAGGCCTGTGCTTGGTAAAAAGGCCTTTGGAAAGGCCTACCCCTGCCCGTGGACTGCTGCCTTTGAGGAGTTGCTTGCCTTTCCTTGGCCTGAGCACTTCTGTAAGTGGTCCTGTATTCATCCATTTTCTTCATGTAATTCTCTGTCTGCTCCCCAAACACAGAATTACCCACTACAGGAAAATCCCTGGCCTTAGCCTGGGTATCCTGTGAGAGGCTAGTATATCTGAGCCAAGCCATTCTCCGAAGAGCCACAGATGTAGCCATGACTCTTGATGATACATTATTTGAGTCTACAGCAGCATGAAACTGAACTTTCAAAGCCTCAATCCCATCTGCAGCCACCTGCTCCAGCTCCTTGGCAAACTGGGGAGGAGCCTATTTAGCCAGTGCCAGTACAGTGTCCTACCTGGACTTCTGGTACCTGGCTGCATAGGCCATATAGTTAGCCTGCCTGAGTCCTAAGGATGATGCCATGTACTGCTTCTTTGCCATGGCATCAGTCTTCCTGGAGTCATTGTCTGGGGGGTGTGATGCAAAAGGGAATGCTTGCCTTATCACAGGCAGCAGCCTGTACAATCCCAACATGGCTGCATTTCTGATAGAGGAACTCCATATCTGAGTATACCTCTTGTCCATTCTTCTGTTCACAGGAGGTATAGAATTGGGAGACTTCAGAATTATTTGTGTCTGTTTCCCAAAAGATTTATGGAGGGGAATAGACAGTTTCCTGGACTCTGGAATGTCCATCATCTCTACATAGTCAGGCTCTTCCTGATCCTCCACTGCCTCCTCCACAGGAAGCTGGAGGGTATCAGCCACCTTTCTGTAAAACATGTAGTGCGAAGGGGACTCAGAAAGCCTAGGAGGAGAATCACCTGAAGGTCTGTCTGGGGAGATGTCCGGGTCAACAGGCACATCCAGACTTTCACCATGACCATAGTCATCTTCCAACTCTCCTTCCTCCTCAAACTCCGGTTCATAAAATTCTTCCAGGGTATAATCTGGAACCGGGGGAACCGACCGAACTGAGCCCCTGCCAAAAGGGGCCAGTTCAGTTGGAACATTTCGAAGCGATTCCACAATCCTAATCACTTTGGCTATTTCATCGGCAGTCGGAGTATGAGATTCTGGCTCCGAACCGGTCGACTTGTCTTTTCTTTTTCTTTTTGTTGGAAACGAGTCCTCGGAATTGGCTCTCCTTTTGCCCGAAGAAGTATCGCCCTGGTCAGAGGGCACTCCTTCTTGTTTGGTTGGAACCGAACCGGGCTGGCCATCAGGGTCAGTGGACTTCTTGGTCTCCCTTTCCCTCAGTCTACCTAATCTCTTTTCCAGGGTAGATTTGGGAAAATATCTGCAAATTTGGTAGTCTGAATCGAGGTGGTCAAACCCCAGACAATAAACACAGGTGGTGTGGGGATCAGCCTTAGCAAAGCCCTCCCCACACACACTGCAGTGCTGAAACCCAGTGGGCCCGTGTTTTTTCTTGGGTTTCTCAGACATGGCCAACCTAACCAAAACTTACCCTTTTTTTGGCAATCCGCCAGGCAAAACTCCCCTATCGGTTCCTAAGCATGTCACGGGTCTTGGAAAAAAACGTACTAAAACCCAGTTTTTTTAGAACCGATACAGACCGGTAACCACACACTAAAGTAAAGTACAAATTTTACCTCAAAATGATCGGTTCAGCCGAACTGATCCACAGCTTTACAAGTTCCACACAGAAAACAGAACAAAACCTATCTAGTACTCACGGTACCACAGACAGAGACTTGAACCGTCTATGTGGAAACAACAATTTCGGAAGAAAACCGACCGAAACCGACATCGCCAACCGACTTTGAACCGAGCAGCAGGAGAAATCTCCGGAGTGACTGTTCAGTGAAGCGGAGTAAAGAATCTGACGGTTGCAGTTCGAATAACAACAGGCAGAGGCTTCAACCGAGCTCGAGATGAACATTCTATGCCATGCATAGAAAAGTTAACCCTATGTTCTCCGGGGCAGTTGAAAGGCAGGACCTAACTGCATTTGTCAGAATACAGCAAGACTTCATGTTGTTTGAAAGTCTAACTTATGCAATAAATTGGCTGTTTAGATAAAATGAATTCAGAGCAGTACTACGATTGAGATTTCTGGCATTTTTTTATTATGTTTCTTATAAATTCTGCTTGCCAGAGTTCTACTACAGTGGCTCTCTTCTTTGTCGTTGCCTCCCTTAGTACGCAGTGCGATGGTGCATCAGTGTTGTTCTTATGTTGTCAATTGTTTACACTCAGCCAGCATATACGAGGTAGCATTTTGCCATATTTTTGCTGCTGATTCAAAATCCCCACCGAGTGTCACATCTGGACACTCAGAAGACTTATGCTACACCCCCACCTTCCAGCACAAAACGCTTCTCCTACATCCTATGGACACACAGTACCTAATATTGTTCAATATCTCCAGTGCAGAATGGCCTGCAAAGATGCTCAGCTACTTACCATGTCTGACACCTTGATTCCTGGCTGGTGTTGGGCAGGGCATGCCTTTAGCCTTCACACCAGTTCTTCCTGAGTGACCAAACTACACTGTACATACTAAAAGACTCTGGCATCCCTCATTAGTGACACCAGCAGTCCAAACAGCCACAAGCAGTCAAGATGAGACACTCACCTTTTTTGGCATAACAGTGACCATCCAAGCCCCTCATGAGCAGCTCCAGCAAACAGTACAGCACCCCAAATCAGCTCCCATCCCACCTCATGAGCAGGCCGGGACAGGGCAACACAGTATATTAAGAAACAGAATTTCCCTACATACTCAATATCCTTTCCTGCCTGCCAGCAATTCTAAGAGCTGGACAAACCTATTAGAAGCATGTATTGCACTTCTCAATCGCTCCTGCCACAAATTTAATCAAGGCACATGCGGCACATCCCACTCACTCCAACCCACAAGCAATTTTATAGGGGCTAAACAAGTTACATTTTGAGCATATGTGGTGCTTTTCACTCACCCTTTTGTCATTCAGCCATGATCCTGCCTCCCCACTGCCCACTGGGCCCAGGATTGGCATGACTATCTTCCATGTAATATCCATTGCTGCAAGCTAATTGAATCGCCATTGTTAGCACAGTGGTAGTCGGGCAGCAGCCACTTCCCAGGCTGAGTGGACGTGAGGCAGCGGTCATCTTAAGGGCCAAAACAGAAAGTGAGGTGCCATCCACCTTAGATGGTTGGTAGCCATCTTACACTTCTGCACCATAAGAAGGGTGGCGGACATTTTGTGGTCAGAAAAGGAAGTGCAGTGACGGCCACATTATCCACCTAACAGGTTCCTATGATACTAATAATGTCATGTACCACTACAATTTATCCATAATTCAATACTTAAATGGTCAGCATTATTGCTAAATTTTATAACACTGTAAGCCAGTGGCCTCAGGTCCAATTATCTCAAAAAAGAACAGAATCTTATCCATTTGCCTTAATCCTTTTAACACATTTTCTATACGTATCAATACCCAAATTTATAGTCCTATAAACATATGGCTCACCAACCCCCCTACGATAACGATGATGAAGCCAACACCACAGGATTAATTCATCCATGGCACTGATTGAGCGAAGCATCACTACACATAATTAAAACACCACTGCTTCCCCTTGTGTCTTTCGGGTCATTATGGTAAAGGCGAAGAAGCGCTTGTCTTGTGTCATAGCCCTGCTACCTCAGAGCAGCCCCTACTGTGTGCCACAGGAGATCAGCATGTGGTTGCATCATCTAACAACACTACTACAATTGGGGTTGTCCTGGACAACAACATGCCAGCACCCCTCAGTTTCAGTGGCTCTACTTCAGACTTTATATTGTCCACAGACACCAGCATTGTGGCTTTCTCTCAGAGCCAACATGCCCTAATGCAGAAGTTAATAGGATGCATAGAGGTTATTGAAATAAACAAACTTAATCCTCAAGCTCTTACAACATCAACTATTTTAAAGTCACCACCCAATCCAAAACCTACAGCCCACCCAGCAAGATTCCCAGCCCATAGATCCAGAGCAGTAGAAAACAGATTCCATCAATTTTAAGGGGGAAGACAAGAAGAAAATGGAAGAAAAACCAGCACTGATAGCCAAATTATGCCAGTCATACGCTTTATCCAAACTCATTCACTGTATAAAAGACATAATGAAGTCCAAAGCATCAGGGAACAGAAACAACCTAATTCAGACCATTATTAGGACAGAAACAGCTGAACTCTGCTGTCTTATCTGTCTATTTATTGACAAGGTGATCACCAGGAATGAGAGTCGTCTGACCATTTTAGAATGTCTGAAAAAAGGTAATTTGAAAACTGTTACCACCTACAGAAGGATAATGCAAAGATGTAGTGTTTCACCCCAGCTGTGGACCTTCAAATTGCGGCAGTAGGCTACTGCACCCTCCTGCCAGCAGAAGGAACCACCCCACTCAAAGACCCAGCAGACAAAAAGGTCAAGAAATACCTCAAAAAGAACGTCAAAATCACAGGAATGAAGAAATTGCAGTTATGAAAGAACTTACCGTAACAGTAGATCTTTGAGAGGGTTCCTGCAGTAGGTCTTCACATATAGGACTGCGCCCCCTGGTGTCAGGTTCCAATGGCAAACTTGTAGATAGCAATCATCAGAGGGGGCCGCCCCTGACACCAGGTGACGTGACGTCAGCCAGACTATAAAAGGGGTGGTCCCGCACCTGCCCTCCAGTTCTTTTCCCACCGGAGACCTAGAGAAAGGTAAGTAGAAAACAGGAGGAGTGTAAACCCCTAGGACCATGCTTCCTCTCTAGACCCAAGGACTAGGTAGGATGAAAATGAAGGAAACATTCCAGGAGCAGGGGGAACATGGGTGGGAAACTAGACCTACTGCAGGAACCTCTCTTGAAGATCTACTGTTACGGTAAGTTCTTGTGTAACTGCAGTATCTTACTTCGAGAGGGTTCCTGCAGTAGGTTTTCACATATACGACTGAATATCAATCAGTCCCAAAGCAAATAAAATGGAGGTACATCCAGGAGGAGGAGAAGTCACCACAGGAAATTATGACAGAAGGCCTTGTAAAACTGCGAGACCAAAGCCAGATTTGTGCCTATAGGCAATATCCAGACTATAATGCTTAGTGAAGGTGTGAACAGACGACCACATGGCCGCTGCACAGATTTCTGCAGTAGACACATTCCTCAAAAAGGCAGTAGAAGTTGCGACACTCCGAGTGGAGTGACCTTTAACTAGACCCGGAAGGGACTTCCCATATTTCTGGTAAGCGAAATGGATGCAGTTGGCTAACCATCTGGAAATGGTCTGTTTGGAAATAGCCTTGCCCTGGCACTGGGGAGCAAAGGCTACAAAGAGCTAATTGGATTTACGGAGCTCTTTAGTCCAGCCTGTGTAGTATCTCAGAATCCAGTGCACATCCAAAGTGTGCAGCAGGTATTCCCCCCCATTAGAATGCTGGGCATAGTATACAGGTAATTCCACACTTTGATTCAGAGTGATTTCTGAGACCACTTTGGGGAGAAACGAAGTGTTAGTTCGAAGGACTACTCTGTCCCTATGAAAAATTAAATAGGGTTCCTTGCAGACAAAAGCCTGAAGCTCGTAGACCCTTCTAGCGGAGGTGACTGCAACTAAAAACAAAGTCTTCCAGGAAAGGAAGTGCAAGTCACAAGTAGAAACTGGCTCTAACAGCGGTAAGGTCAGTTTCTTGAGTATGAAATTCAGATTCCGGGGGGACAGGGATTCCGGATCGGAGATTTCAAGCGAAGGATGCCTTTCAGAAAGGTTTTGGCAACCTCCAGCTGAGCCAAGGTTTTGCCCTCCACCGGGAGGTGGTAGGCCAACACCGCAGAGAGATGAACCTTAATGGAGAAGTAGCTAAGGCCAGTCTCAGATAAATGTGCGAGGTACTCTAACACCTGGGCCGCCAAGCACAAAAAGGGATCCCAGCGTCCTGCTAGGACCCAGATCGAAAATCTTTTCCACTTCATCGCGTAAGTGGATCTAGTAGAGAGTTTTCTGGCTTCTACTAAGATGTGTGCCGCCTATGAGGAGACACTTTAGCAGGAAACTGCTATGTCCACAGGTGCCATGCATGAAGGTGGAGCGACTGAAGGCTTGGGTGCACCAGGGTTCCCTGCTCCTGTGTCAGAAGGTCGTGGGAAAATGGCAAGGGGACCGGGGGCTTCAGTGTCAGTTGTTGCAAAAGAGGATATCAAATCTGGCGTGGCCAGAGAGGAGCAATGAGGATCACATGTGCTCCTTCCTGCTGAAGTTTCACAAGAACCTTCTGAATGAGAGGAAAGGTGTAGAGAAACCTCCCTGTCCAGGAGAGAGACAGTGCGTCTCGCCAAAAAGCATCATGCCTGGGAATGAGCGAGCAAAAGCTGGGTAGTTTTGCGTTGAATAGGGAGGTAAACAGGTCTATCTCTGGTCAACCTCATCGAAGAAAGAGTTCTTCGACCACCTCCGACTTTAGCTCCCACTCATGAGTCCTGGCTACTGATCGACTGGGACTGTCTGCCAGGACATTGCTTATGCCTGGGACGTGGACTGCTGTCAAGAAAAGGCTGTGCTGAATCACCCAGTACTAGACCCTCATTGCTTCTCTGCAGTGGGGGTGTGAGCATGTTCCTCCCTGTTTTTTAATGTACCAGACAGTGAACATGTTGTCCATCTGTACCAGAAGTGATCCCGGTACCAGGAGTGACTGAAATGCCTGGAGGGCGTAAAGAACCGCCCTGGTTTCCAGAACGTTGATGTGGAGCATAAGCTCCTGGTCGGACCAAGACCCCTGTATCTTGCTCAACCCCCAGATGGGCTCCCCAGCCCAAGTCTGAGGCGTCCATTGTGAGGATTTGGGCTGGAACAGGGGAATGGAAAGGTGTTCCCCTTGATAGGTTGGAGAGATCCTGCCACCAGCCAAGATCCCTCTGAAGGCTGTTGGAGATCATGACTTTTTGATTCATGTCGTCTGTCCTCTGATCCCACTGGACTCGGAGAGACCACTGGGTGACCCTCATGTGAAGTCTGGCCAAGGGCATTGTGGAAATGGCCACTGCCATCAGTCCCAAGAGACGTAGCACGGCATGTGCTGGAATCCACCGAGCCTGGGCCATCAGAGTGGCTTGAGCAACTAGAGTCTCGGCTCAATCCGATGGCAGAAAAGCCTTGCTCTGAACTGCATCTAGTACTGCTCCATTGAACTGGAGCCGTTGTGATGGTACTAGCTGGGATTTGGGCAGATTGACCGTGATACCCAGAAAAGAGAACAAGCTCAGAGTAAAAGAGAGAGCCTCTTTTAGGCTGTTCAGAGAGGATGCTGCGAGGAGCCAGTCGTCTAGGTACAGGAAAATGTAAATGCCCTGGCGGCGGAGTAAAGCCGCCACTACCACTAAGCACTACGTGAACATCCAAAGGGCTGAGGAAAGGCCAAAGGGAAGCGCTGGAAACTGAAAATGGTTCTCCAGGAAAGTAAAACGGAGAAAGTGGTGGTGGGCCAGGAGGATAGGGATGTGCAGGTAGGCATCCTGCATATCCAGGGAGCAGAGCCAAGAATTTGGATGGATCAGGGGGAAGAGCCCCTGAAGGGTCAACGTGCGAAACCTCTTGTACTCGACAAAGAGAATTAGCATGCTGAAGTCCAGGATCAGTCTCAGATCACCCATTTTCTTTGGGACTAGAAAGAAGTGGGAGTAAAATCCCCTTTCTATCTGGTTTAGAGGGACAGGTTCTATGGCCTTCTTTAGCAGAAGGGCCTGGATCTCCTGAGAGACAATGGGGATCTGATCCCTTGGATAGAAAGACCGTCCCGGCGGAAGAGGGGCTGGAATCTCGGAGAACTCTATCAAGTGACCCTGCTGGATGAGCTGTAGCACACAAGATTCTGCAGTGACAAACCTCCACCCCTCCAGCTGGAGGCCGAACCTCCCTCCGACCGGTTCCTCCTTGCTTAACAGAGGGAGCGGAAGGAGGGGAAAGGAGTCAGGACGCCGAGTGGAGGGGAGCTTTTGCCCCAGAGGCCGGCCTGGGGAACTTGGCCTGGGGGGTTTGTGCCCCTGAACCGGGGGCACGTCTTTTGCCCTGACACATACCCTGGTTCTTATTCCACCCTCTTTGGTGATGAAAAGGCTGCTTTTTTTGTCCTGTCTGGAACATAGAGCGTACATCCCAAAGGGAGCGTCCGCTCTCCTGCAGCCCTGTGATAATATCTTTAGCATCACCGCCAAAGAGGACGGAACCCCTAAAAGGGGCATCCAAAAGGGAGGACTGGACATCTTGTGCCAGACCCACTATCCATAGCCAAGACAGGTGGCAGAGGCAGATCCCCATGGCTGCCGCTCTAGCCACTGAGTCATACATTGCACTCAATGCATGACAGCAAGAGGAATTCCCCATCCTGATCTTGTCCAGAAGCTTTTTCCTGAGAGTTTTGTCCTGGACCTCCAGGAGGTCCTTTTCCAGTTCTGAAAGAGATGCCTTCTGGAAGGCAACCATGTGGGAGACATAGTTGAGGGACCAAATGGCACAAAAGGAAGAAGAGTAAATCTTCCGGCCAAACTGGTCCCACTGACGAGAGTCCTTGTCCGGAGGCGAGGAGCTCAGGTGTTTCGGTTTAGCTGACCGGTCATGAGCGGCCGTGATCACCAGAGTCAGCCTTTGGATGGGTGGTGAGGTGTTGAAACCCTTCCGGGGAGTTAATAAGTATGGTCCACCTTTCTAGAGACCGCCGGGATGGAGGAAGGCTGCTGTCATATCGTGGTCACCAGATCTTCATGAGGGCCCATCCATGGGGGGATGGGGATGGGATCCGAAGTAGTTAAATCCAGGTGTTCTACCAGTCTCTTGCATTGCAGATCCACCTCTTTGGAAGGCCAGCCTCCTGCTGCCTGGATGGTGCATAACAGATCTCCAAAGGAAGCGTCCTCTGGAGGAGATTTTGGGAACTTCTTGGGAGGTACCTCAATGGGTGATCTGGGGTCCGAAGGCTTGGAATCAGAATCTGTGTCAGAGGGCTCAGAACCACTGGAGATGGAAGGATCCACCCAAAAAGATCCCACTATAAGAGCACCCCATGTCCTGCCGGAGGGAGGCGGTGCAGGAGGAGCCCTCGGTAGGGGAATATCCCCCACTGACTGCCTGGTCTCCATGAGGAGCTGGGTTCTGGCATCCTGCAACCATGTGGTGGCCGACTCATGGTCAGGCAGTGGAGGTGGCTGAAAACCTGGGTAGCCTGGGCATTGAGGGTATTGCCATGAGGAGTACTGGAAACCCGGCAATGCCTGTGAATAGAAGGAGTACCCAGGGTATCCTGGCGTCAGGGGCACGTGGCCTGGCATCGAGTACAGAGGAGCCGACGGTGGGCAGCCCACTGGCGGGACATGAAGATTTGGCCCCGGGAACCTGCCTGAAGGATCTGGGCCTACCAGGGGAGGTGCCAGGGTGCCACTAGGTGACATGGGATCCGGAAGGGCCACTGAAGGTCCTGAGGGAGGAGGCTCCACTGACAGATCCCCAGCCGGTGACGGAATCCTGTCCAGGGGCGGCGAAAGACCAGGCGAAGAGGGAAGTTCTGGGAGGGACCCCAATGAAAGGTCAACTTGCGATCCTGCCGGAGTGGGAAGCGCAGGATTGGGTGACGAATCCCTGGGGTGAAGAACCCGGTGGGATGACTAGTTGCTCTGCCGCTCACTCTATCCGACATCGGGGGGGTCAAGCTGGAGCCCAACGGGAGAGTGGCGATGTCCGGGCGGGCAACTGAGGCGCCGTCGACCGAATGATCAGATCTAACCGGGCTAGTGAAGGCCAGGAGACCGCCGCTAGACTGACCAGTCAGAGCCATGCACCCTTTGACGGAGCTGTGGGGTGACTTATTGGCTAAGTAGATAGGCGACAGTACAGAAACCTCCAGAGATGTGACCCCTGGCTGCACACTCACCTCGGCAGGAGGGGGAGAAGGTGCCCAGCCCAAAGAGGCAGACAGGGTACCAGAAGGAGTACTCACAGTTTTTGTAGGCCTGCCACGTGGTGATGGACTCCTGTCCTGGTGCTTCTCCTTACTCTTCTTTTTTCTCGGGGCCAGTGATGACAACCTTTCCCTCAATTCCTGGAGCTCCTTTTCCATCGACGCCAGTCTTTGGGTCAGGAGGTGGGCCTCAAGAGTCTGCTTGCACCTGGTCCGAGTTGCCTGGTTGAGAGCCTGGCAGATGGGGCACTCCTTGCTGTTGTGCTTAGAGCCTAGGCACAAGAGGCAGTGGGAATGGTTGTTCCCATGTGGGATTTGGGCTCTGCACTTCAAGCACTTCTTCTTTGGTCGACAAGACATCAATCGACAAAAAAATCGGCATGAAAAGTATTTATGAGGTGAAGAAAACTTTGACTAACGCTGCAGGCGTTTGATTGCTGTTCTACTTGTGGCCGAACAAACTGAGGTGACGGCAGGAAAGAACTGGAGGGCGGGCATGGGACCACCCCTTTTATAGTCGGGCTGACGTCATGTCACCTGACGTCGGGGGTGGTCCCCACTGATGATTGCTATCTACAAGTTTGCTGTTGGAACCAGATGCCAGGGGCACAGTCCTATATGTGAAGACCTACTGCAGGAACCCTCTTGAAGTAAGATCAGAATTTCCACAGTAGCAATTTACACCACAATGGCACAACTCAGATGGGTAGATGATATCATCAAGGCTACAGCCCCCAAATCTTCCCAGGACAGCAAGTTATAGTAGGTGCAACAGACATCTAAATACTTAGCCGATGTTACTGTAGAGATATTAAAACGTAAGGAATGTTCAGCAGCAATAGCAAATCAGACTAGACACACTCTATAGCTCAAACTATATCAGGCAGACAATGATTCCAAGAATCTTCTCAATAAAGTTCCCTTTAAAGAAAACCAACTGCTCATTGAACAGCTGAAGCACTTCCTAAAACTGCAAGAGGATGGAAAGAATCTTGCAAAGGATAAGGCGAACCCCACAGGTATACAAGATTTTTTTTGGTGCTGTCCCTGGCACCATCCCTGGATTCGATGCCGTGATCCGAGGCGGTACCCTATGGCACTGACCACGGTGCTGACAGAAGCAGGAGTGGTGCTGAACTCAGTGTCAACAATAAAATCAGATCCCACTGAAGACCCTGAACGGAATCCAGTGGGCGACTGCTCCAAAGGGCTGGGCTGCCAATCCGAGACCTCCAAGTCATCCTCTAAATCTGAGGAGGAGACTAGAGAGACATTCAGAGAGGCAACCCCTGTCACCCAACCAGTCCTGGCACCCAGAACAGTGTCAGGAAGGGACTCCACAGCAGCAGGAGGAGAGTTGCGTTCACCGACACCAGAAACGGCGTCAGGAGCTGAGACCGCCCCCCCCACCAAAGCCCCCGAAGGGACCATCGGCATAGGCCCCGCGTGTAGCTGAGGCCTCAACATCGGTGTCTGCGGGTCCTCCGAAGGAGAACCAGACTTGGAGCAGTCAGCAGTCGGCCCCTGGAGAAGGGCAACCACACCCCCGACTGCTCCTCCAGGCGCAGGGCTCAGCGGGACGTCAGCCCTCAGTGGCCTGCTCTCCCCTGGTGTGTACAGCCTCGGGGGGAGGCCCAGGGATCAGGTCCAACGACCTTACCTTGGTGGCCCTCATGCATTGCTTGGCACCCGAAAGTTGTGGGTTCGCATCCCGACCTCCCCATGTGCATTTCCAGAGTGTGGTAATCCATGCTGAAGCAGGCATCACAGCAATCCATATCATGATTTGGCTCCAGACAGGTGAAACAGCGATCATGCTGGTCCATTATGGTGAACTGCCCTCTGCAGGGGCACGGACGCTTGGGGGAGGTCCCAGCCTTGGAAGATTTATGCTCCAAACCCGACATGACAAGACCACACAAATAAAATAATAAAAGAAAAAGGGCCTGATACCAAACTTTTAACCAAAGACGAACATTGTCGAGAATGGTGTTGAGATAAACGTAAGCAGAACGACCAAAACTTTTTTGGAGAGACGCAGCTGAAAATCCTCAAGCTGTCCCATGAAGCACCTGCTACCTCAACGGCGGGAAGAATAGAACTGAGAGAGTGGAAGGGACGCTGTCGGTTACTGGCCCACCCATTAGCACCACGCAATGCATCAGTCTCAAGGACGGCACCATCCTTGATGTTAATCCTCCCTCTTAGAGCAGTCAAGGCTTTTTCTTAAAGCAAATGTTTCCCACGGGGGTCCTGTGCCTTTGGCTAGAACCTATCAGTGATGAATGGTGAAGATTGATACAGGGAAGATCACCATGCCCTGGATCTAGCGAGCAAAAACTGGGCAGTTTTGCGTTGAGTGGGTACGCAAAGAGGTCCAACTCTGGCCAGCCTCACCTGTCAAACAGCTTTTTGGCAAGCCGGCCCAGTGGCTCTGAGGGTTGAAGTGCTGGACGCCACACCTCGCGCTGCACCAGCGACCCGGGTTCAGGAATGGACTCGGGTCGGTGGGGGTCGGCTGGGGGAAGGAGGATTGAGCTTCCCAACGGATGCTGTCCTCCTTCTGGGGAGGGTTACCAGGGGTGCCTTGTACACCCGCATCCCCAGAGAGCCGGTGGAAGCATGGGCTCTCCAGGGTTCTGGCGGCTCCATTCACTGGAGTTGGGGAGGGAGGACGCTGTCAGGTGCTTGGGAGAAGGCGAGCGTCAACATGTCGCCTCTCTGGACATACGTCCTTGCGCCGACGTCCCCAGGGGACTGGGAACCACAGAAAAAGCCTTAGTGAGCCTAGATGACAGCAGCTCCAACAGCCATCCAGGTCCAGAACCCACGGGCAGATATCCGTTGTGCAGGTGCTCCAGGAGTAGGAGGAGGTAAGGAGTAACTGGGCACTCTAGAGACAGACACCGTGGTAGCGAACCTAGGAGGGACATGAGCAATGCCTGAAGGAGTGGAGCACTGAGGGAGTATAGGAGGGGGTATAAATGGGGCAGGGTGCTCCAAAGTGAGAAAAACAAACCAAAAAAAAAAAAAAGCTCTTTGGCCACAGATTGGAGAGTTCCCGCTTGTGTGCTGAGACCGGCTTAAACTGTCGGCCAAGGTGTTTTGTACGCCTGGGACATACACGGCAGTGAGAGCCAGATGATGCTCGATGGTCCAATACCAGACTCACATGGCCTCCCTGCATAGGAGGCAAGAATGAGTTCCCCCTTGCTTGTTTATGTAGAAGACCATGGACATGTTGTGCATCTGAATTAGAAGAGGGCCCGGGAGCAGATGCGACTGAAATGCCTGCAGGGCGTTGAGTATCGCCTGCATCTCCAGCATGTTGACATGGAGATGCTGCTCTTGGAAAGACCAGGTTCCCTAGGTCTGGTTGTCTGCCAAATGGGCACCCCAGCCCTGGCTGGACGCATACGTAGTGAGAATCTGTCCATAACGCTCGCTTGGACATCCAGAGAAAAACCGGAGATGTGGAGCCAACAGTAACGGTGAAGGCAGAAGCTGGAGGCTGCTGCCCTGGCCACTAAATCTGCCGTTTCATAGGAAGAACACAAGACATGGGTGCCCACGTCCAATCCTGATTTTAAAATATGAAGTAGCTCAGCTTTTTGAGGGCTATCCTGCTGAGTCTGGACTAGTTCCATGGTCTTCTCCCACAGGGTGTTCTGATACTGGACCATGTGGGCTAAAAAATGCAAAGAGCGGATGGCATAGGAAGCACATACTTTCCTGCTGAGATGGTCCACCTGCTTGGAGTTTTGTCCAGAGGCTGAGTGCTAAGATACCGGGGCCTCTTGGACTGATCATGAGCCATCGTAATAACCATGGAGTCTGCAATGGGCTGCTCTCCGAAGAAATGTTTGTCTCGAGGAGCATTATAGAGGCGATCGGACTTCTTGGAAACAGCAGGGGTGAGAGATAGGAATTTCCAAGCAGATCTGGTGACGTCCTTGAAAGGGTCTACCAGAGGAGGAATGACCAAAAGCTTGGGATCCTTTTGACAGAGGAAAATAGCCAGACGGCATCTTGCCGGGTCCAGTCTTCAGTGTCCCAGCCCATATTGGACTGGATGTGCCACATGACCTCCACGAATGTCGGGTCATCGGGAGGGGACCTGGAGGTGTTCTTGGGATCTGCTGGAAGGGGAGACAGCCCCGAGTCAGATGACAATGAGGAGGAGGAGGAGGAGGAGGAGCGCCGGTCCGAGTTCCCTGAGGAGGAAGATCTAGAGGTCGAACGATGGTGCCTATGGCCGTGCAACCTATGTCAGTGCCAGTGCAAGGACCTGGAGGACAAGCAACAGTGCTTCCGCCCGTGATATTTACAGCGATCCCTGCCAGTGTCATCTGGTTGTGGGGTAGGCTCTTTTGGCATTGGCGTAGTCTTTCAAGGATGAGCCTGAGGCTGACCCCCTCGCCCGAGGGAAGAGGTTCCTTGGGAGGGGGTGCAGCAGGGGATTTTGCTATGTAGAGAGATTAGCCAACGTTGGTGGGGGGACATCAGACGACCCCGGTGTTGGTCCCTTAGGAGGCAGCAACCCATGCGGTGGGTCCTGAGGGTTTGGGTTGACCGGCAGTGGCCAAGTGAGCATCTGGTTATCTGGTGTTGGTCTGGCGGGTGTTGTCAGGCCAGACACCAGGCCCTCTGGTGTCAGCTGAACTGTAATGTTAGGATCAGCCAGTGACACAGGGCAGTTGAGCGACAAGGGAATAGGTGTCTCCGGGGTGGCAGGTGTCAACCGGACAGGCATGGACTGACGCCGGTCAGGGGAAGCAACTGGCGTCGTCTTGGGAGGAGCGTGTCACGGGGAGCCAATCCCCGAATGGGGCAGAGGTGTCACTCTCCCAGGGAAGGCAAGCACATGCCCCTGGCATCGCAGGGTGGCATCAGCCCCAGAGCTTGGAGCCAACTTAGCAGATGCCAAGGCCGGGCGGACAATGGGCAGGGACCCGCTACCTAAAGAAGACTCAGCTGAGCCACCTGGCTGAAGACCCATAGTTTGATGGAAGGGCCTGAACATCAGGGGCTGGACGGGTCAAGGACAAAGTCCCCGATCCCGAAGAACCACCGCCCGATGTTTGGATGAGGGTGGGGTGGTTTGACCAAGCCCAGAGGAAGAGAGAGCTACCGTGGAAGCCGATTCCGACTTCCCATGGGAAGGTGACCTGGAGCCAGTAGCCTTTGAAAGAGGGGACCAGGAATGGGAGGTTGACCAGGGTTTATCCTTGTGTTTCTTCTGGTGTTTATGCTTTCCATCCGACTTTTTCTCCTGGTGAGAAGGTGAAGAAGTGGAGGCCTCGGAATTCGTGGAGGAGGAGGAACATTTTCCCTGGATCTGTTTCTCCATCGCTGCCACTTTCTTTTCTAGCATGAAGCGTTTCAGGGCCTTCTGGTGGCAGATCCTGGCCCTTTGGTTCAACTTCAAACAGCATTGGCAGGCATCTGCATTGTGGTCTGGGCTTAGGCAGAAGAGGGAGAGAGCATGTCCGTCCTTGGATAGGATCTGCTTGCTGCAAGAACACTTGGACCGCTGCCATTCCACTGACGACATCAGAGAAGGAAACAGGCAGAGAAAATCTGGAAAAAAATCAGATTTAAAGGAAATAAAGCACAGGTGATCGCGAAAAAATGACAGTCGACTAGAGCAGAAGGCATCCGTGGAGCCAACTGTGTGTGGGTCGACGGTGGGAAAAGAAAGTACAGTTACATAACAACTTACCGCAACAGTAGATCTTCGAGACAAACTCTTGCAGCAGGTTCTAACAATGAGGACTGGCACCACCTGGTGGCGGTTCTGGCAACTTTTTCTCTAGCAGTACCGATGTAGGGAACGCCCCCCACCAACATCGGCTCCACCCCCGACGACGCTCTATATGAGGAAGGAGTTCCCCATGTGCTCCAGTTTTTGGACACCCCCTCGTCAGTCAAGTAAACCAGCAGGTCAGTAACGATAACTGATTGTCAACGGACAACCTTTCAAGAGAAACGATGCCACCCTGGAAAGGACCTGATCCCTGGGGGAAGGAGGGCAGGAAATACACCTGCTGCAAGAGCTTCTCTCGAAGATCTACTGTTACGGTAAATTCTTACGTAACTGTACTATCTTACTTCGAGGAGAAGCTCTTGCAGCAGGTTCTAACAATGAGGACTGAGTCCCAAGCAGTATAAACTTATAACAGCCCCCTGGGAGGGAGAAGAACATGAAACAGGGAAAATCAGAGAGGAGAGAACCCTCAGGAAACCAGGCCCTGCAGGACCACAAGGCCAAACCCTGCTCTGCATCTGGAAATAATGTCCAGGCTGTAGGGCCTGACAAAGGTGTGCATGGAGCGCCAGGTAGCGGCAGCGTAAATATCTGCCGTCGGAACTCGTTTTAGCTTGGTGAACGAAGTAGCAATAGCCCTCACAGAGTGAGCTTTAATCGGCCCTGAAGTCGACCTATTGTACATCTCATAACAATAGGAGATGCAATGGACCAACCAGTGCAAAAGCGTCTGTTTGGTGACCGGGCAACCTGCAGACCAAGGAGCAAAAGAGACAAATAACTAATCAGACTGCCTGATGTCTTTGGCTCTAGCCAAGTAGCACCTGAGAGCCCTGTGGACGTCCAGGGAATGGAGAAGGGCCTCTCCCCTATTGGAATGATCCAGGTAATAAACCAGAAGCTGAACCAACTGGTTTAAAGTGAGCTCTGAGACCACTTTCGGCAAAAAGTTTGGATTTGTGTGCAAATCAACCCTGTCCTTGTGAAAGACCAGGTAGGGTTCCCTACACATGAGGGCTTACAGTTCTGAAATGCGCCTGGCCAAAGTAATAGCCACCAAAAGCAGCGTGTTACAGGAAAGAAAATGAAGCTCCATGCTCATAGCCGGTTCGAAGGGGGGAAGAGAGAGCTTCTCCAGGACGAACAGGAGATCCCAAGGAGGAACAGGGTCCCGGATGGGAGGTCTGATATGCAGAATGCCGCACAAAAAAGCTTTGGAAACCTCCATCTGAGCCACCTTCTTACCCAACATGAAAGAATGGTAAGCAGAGATGGCAGCCAGGTGTACCTTGGTGGAGGAATAACTAAGGCATTTCTCGAAAAAAAGAGCAAGTATTCCAGGATGGTGTTAACCGGACATACCAACGCATCCACCTGCTTCGCTGTGGACCAAATGCAAAACCGTTTCCATTTCATAGCGTAAGTGGCCCTGGTGGCTGGTTTCCTAGCCTCGACCAACACCTGGGCAACCTGATCAGACACCCCAAAACAGACCTTGACTAAGTCCTGAGGAGCCAGGCGTGCAGGTGAAGAGAACACAGCTTCTGGTGTAACAGGGACCCGTTGTCCTGCGACAAAAGATACGAGGATAGAGGAAGAAGCATTGGAGGTTCTGCCACTAGACGCTACAGTAATGGAAACCAAATCTGGCAAGGCCACATTGGGTCGATCAGAATAATGGTGGAAGACTCCAACTGGGCCTTGAGGAGGACCTTCTGAAGAAGAGGGAAGGCATAAAGGAACCTCCCGTTCCAGCAGAGGATAACGCGTCTTCCAGGAAGCACCAGGTTCTGGACCTAGCGAGCAAAAACTGGGCAGTTTTGCGTTGTATTGAGATGCGAAAAGATCCACCTCTGGTGTCCCCCACAGGAGGAAGATGTGATCTGCCACGTCTTGGTGCAATTCCCACACGTGAGCTTGTGACCTTGTCCTGCTGGGTGTGTCTGCTAGCACGTTCTGAAGCCTGGGAATGTGAACTGCTGTCAGGAACAGGTGGTGTTCTGGGCCCAATCCCATACCAGCGTTGCTACCCTGCAAAGGGGGTAGAAATGAATGCCGCCTTGTTTGTTGATGTAAAACATCTCCGAGGTGTTGTCTGCACCAAAAGATGGCCCAGTGATAGGACCGATTCCAAGGCTTGAAGGGCATAGAGCACTGCTCTCATTCCCAGGACACTGATGTGCAGATTCGCTTCTAAGGGAGACTAAGTACCCTGTGTACGATGAATCCCCAAATGTGCATCCCATCCCAGGGACGATGCATCTGTTGTTAGGGACTGGGCAGCTGCCCCCAGCTGAAACGGAATGCCCTTTAGGAGATGTTCGGATGACATCCACCAGCGAAGCTCTCGGTGGATTGGCTCTGATATTCTGACCAAGGCAATCCAGATCGTCTGACATCTGGTCCCACTGAACCCTCAGGACCACTGAATGGTCTGCATGTGGAGACGGGCCAGAGGTACTGACACTATGGCAGCCGCCATGTGTCCCAGCAATCTAAGGAGCAGGCGAGCCGGAACCTCTGAGGCTGAAGAGACCTGGGACATGATGGTATGAATGCGACCGCTCTGTCGCAGGGAAGAAAAACATTCCCATGAGTGGTATCCAGAGAAGCTCCTATTAACTGGAGTGGAGACAGATGGGACTTGTCTCTGCTGATGGTGATTCTCAGACTCTGAAACAGAGAGATGGAATCCTTGATAGTCTCCGACAGGCGGGGTCTGGAATGGGCCAGGAAGATCCAGTCGTCCAGGTACGGACCATCAAGCACTTCAAGAAGAACCTTGGGGCCAAGGAAAGACTGAAAGGGAGGACTCGGAATTGAGAGTCCTCATTGTCGAATCTGAACCTGAGGAATCTTCGATGGCTTCTGATAATTGGGATGAGCAAGTAAGCGTCCTGCATGTCCAGGGACTCTAGCCAGTCTCCTGCTGAAATGAGAGGGAGGAGAGTGGGTAGAAAAACCATCCTGAATCTCTTGTAGGAGACACACTGATTGAGGTCACTGAGGTCCAGAATGGGTCTGAGATCTCCCAGCTTCTTCAGAACTAGGAAGAAGTGGGAGAAAAGACCCTTTCCTGATTCGGCCAGTAGAATCGTCTCGATGGCCCTTTTTTTCTAGAAGGAAGGATATCTCCTGTCTGATCAGGGCTCTGTGTTTCTTGGGGTACCGTGATGGGGGGGGGGGGTTGGTCTGTCCAGAGGAACGGATGTGAACTCTATGGAGTGCCCAAACCCCACGAGTTCTAGAACCCAGTGATTGGACGTCACCTGAGCCCACGCATCCGTGTAGAGCGAAAAGCATCCTCCTACTGGCTCCCCTGGTGGAGTTACCAGAGGAGAAGGGTCACCTGAGTAGTCAGGCATTGGATGGGGGAGGGAGGGTGGCACCAGCTGCTCTGGGAGGTCTAGAGGCGGATGTCGAAGCACCTCTGGCTCTGCCTCTATGACAAAAGCCACCTCATTGAGCATGCTGCTGAAAACAAGGTTGCTGCGATTGGTGTCCCCCACGGCCACAAAGAAAAAATTACTCACCTTAGTAATGTTGTTTCTTCTAATGGAGTCTTGCTATATTATGACATATGCAGTATAACCCCAGGTTAGAACTGCTCCAGAGGTGAAAGAGTTAACTTTCCATGCAGGGCATGGAATCTTGAGCGCGAGCTTGGTTGAACACTCTGTCTGTGGAAGCTCAAACTTAAACTGTCAGATCTTTACGAGCAAAAACTCACTAAGGTTCTGTGTGGAAGCCGAAAACCTACACTAGCCACTGGCTACTAACTACAAAAACACCTTTTTGTTTTTGATCCCAAAACAAAGACTCAAGTCGGGGGATTCAAGAAAGAAAAATTAAGTATAACACCTAAGCACCCAGAAGGGTGAAAATAAAGTGGGCATCAATGAAGTGCCAACATTGCACTGCCCACCCACATCCCAACAATAGAGGTTCTGAGAGGGGCAGGCTGGGGGGGAGGTCATAATATAGCAAGACTCCATTAGAAGAAACAACATTACTAAGGTGAGTAATTTTTTCTTCAAACAACATGAAGTCTTGCTATATTATGACATATGCAGACTACACAGCAGTACCTCCATGGAGGAGGGCAGAACCTACTTGGGAAATAGGCTCTGAAGCACAGCTGTGCCAAATCGAGCATCACTCCTAGCCTGGATATCCAAGGAGTAATGCTTAGTAAAAGTGTGAACTGTTTTCCAGGTAGCTGCTTGACATATCTCTAGGATAGGAATGTCCCTGGCAGCAGCCAGAGACGCAGCTGTACCTCTGGTAGAGTGAGCCCGCAGGCCTGAGGGAGGAACCTTACCCAGTTTTTCATAACAGAATTGGATACAAGAGACAATCTACCTGACAATGGATCTTTTAGTGGCAGGTTTCCCTTTAACAACCTCACCATAAGTGAGGAACAATTGGAGGGATTCGAACCTGTGACCCTTGGTACGTTCTATATAGTAACTAAGGGCTCTTTTGACATCTAAAATGTGCAATCTCCTCTCACCAGAGGAGGAATGGTCAGTGAAGTACACAGGAAGAGACATGGATTGATTAAGGTGAAAGTCAGAAACCACCTTAGGCAAAAACTTTCTGTTAGTCCTGAGGACCACCTTATCTCTATGAAAGGAGATAAAAACACTGACAAGGCTTGTAGCTCACTTATGCGCCTGGCAGAGGTGATGGCTACCAGGAACACAGTTTCCCAAGTCAAGTACTTAAGCTCTGCTGAAGACAATGGCTCAAAAGGGGGTTGCATAAGCTGAGCGATGCAAATATTAAGATCCCAAGCAGGGGCAGAGTCCCTGAACGGGGGACTGGTGTGAAGCAACCCTTTAAAAAAAACTTGGAGAACACAGGGTGAGCTGATAAAGAAGAGGGCTTACCTGCTGATAAGAAGACAGACACAGCTGCCAAGTGCACTTTTAGGGTAGCTGGTCTTAGCCCCAAGGAATTCAAATGCACCAAATAATCCAGGATCGTGGCACGCCAGCAGATTCTGGGGAAATATGTTTACCAGCACACCATATGGAAAATCTCTTCCATTTTGAATTATAGGTAGCCCTGGTGGAAGGCTTCCAGAGGCCTTCAAAATATCCAATACAGCTTGAGAAAGGTGTAGGTCAGCAAACTCTAACTCTTCAAGAGCCAAGCTTTGAGATTGAGAGATTTGAGGTTCGGATACCAAACTCTCCCCTGGGCACAGGTTAACAGGTTGTGATTCCTGGGAAGACACAGGGGAGGGTGGACTGCTAAGGACATGAGGAGTGGGTACCAGGGCTGCCTGGCCCAATCTGGAGCAATCAGGATCATCTTGCAGGATTGAGATCTGATTCTGACAAGCACTTTGAAAAGAAGGGGGGGAAAGGCATAGAGAAACTTCCCTTCCCAATTGAGGAGGAAGGCATACAGAGGGACTGAGCCCAACACTGGGGGCCTGCAGCAAAAAAGGGGAAGTTGGTGATTGTCTGGGGCTGCAAAGAGATCTATTTGCGGGGTGCCCCATCTGGCAAATACTACCTCCAGTACTAGGGGATCCAGTGCCCACTCATGATGGCCCTGGGAAATCCTGCTGAGAGCATCCGTTAGGACATTGTCCTTGCCTGGGGGGTGAACTGCCGTAAGGGAGGCGTTCAGAGAATAAGCCAGAGACCACAACTTCATTGCTTCGGTGCACAAGGCTGTAGACCGAGTGCCCCCTTGCTTGTTGATGTACCACATTGTAGTGGTATTGTCTGTTCTGACCTGAACCACCTTGTTCTGGACAGATGTGGAAAAAACCTGGAGTGCTAGAAAGACTGCTCTGAGTTCCAGCAAATTGATGTGGAGCAGAGATTCCTGAGGGGACCACAGCTCCTGGGTGGAAAGGTCGCCCATGTGAGCTCCCCACCCCAAGAGGGATGCATCTGTAGTAAGGGTCAAGGAATGAGACTGGGGAGTGAAGGGAACCCCCTGTCTCAGATTGTTCTGATCCTGCCACCACTGAAGGGCCTGGATCAGGGTTCGAGTCACTGGAATCAATTTGGTTAGGGGATCTGTCCTTTTGAGACCAACAGGCTCTCAAATGAAACTGAATGTCCCTCATCTGAAATCTCGCTCCCTGCACCACTGCTGTAGAAGCAGCCATGTGCCCCAGGAGCTGTAAAAAATGTCTTGCTGGTCGAGAGACCTGCAGGGTGAAAGAGGAGGCCAGAGATACCAGGGTCCTTGCTCTTTCCAGAGGAAGGAAGGCTCTGGCTGCTTTTGTGTTTAGTTCTGCGCCTATGAAGGTGAGAAGCTGGACAGACTCAGAACTGACTTTGGAAGATTAGAAGGAAACCTAGAGATGTAAGCAGCTGCAGGTTACTTGTAAATGTAGCTTGACCTGCTCTGGAGACTGGCCTACAATGAGCCAGTCGTCCAGATAAGGAAAGATGGCAATCTTTGCCTTCTTAAATGAGCAACTGCTACTGCCAGGCATTTTGTGAACACCCTTGGGGCCGAGGTGAGGCTGAAGGGCATTGCTCTGAACTGGTAATGGCCTGAGGGCAGTTCGAATCTGAGGTACTTTCGATGGGAGCTTCTGATGAGAACATGGAAGTAGGCATCCTTGAGGTCCAGGGAGGCTAGCCAGTCCCCTGGCCTTAGGGAGGGTAAAATAATCCCCAGGGTCACCATTTTGAACTTTGGTTTTAAAAGGTGCTTGTTTAGATACCTGAGGTCCAGGATGGGCCGCCATTCTCCTGTCTTTTGGGGTGAAGGAAGTACCTGGAGTACAACCCCTTGCCCTGGTGTATGGGTGGAACCTTTTCCACAGCTCTGAGAGCCAGGAGGGAAGAAACTTCTGCTTCCAGGGCAAGTGCCTCTGAAGGGTTTGCAGGTGGAAAAGACCTGGCTCTCATCTTCGGAAATTTTTTGAAGCTGAGAACCAGTCCCTGGCTTACTACTTCCAGGACCCACTTGTCTGATGTTAAAGACTTCCAGTCCTGGACAAAGCAAGCCAGCCTGCCCCCTACCGGTAGTGGAGAATCGGCCCTGGCTACCCCATCAGGGAGCTTGTTTTGCAGTAGCATTGGGCTGAGGGGTAGAAGCAGGCTTACTAGAACCCCTTCTGCCCCTTCCTCTAAAGAACCCCCTCTGGGCATAAGCAGAAGAGGAGGCCTGGGCTTGGTAAAATGGCCTATGGAAAGGCCTGCCCCTGCCCCTGATATGCTGCCTTTGAGGAGTGACTTGCCTTTCTTTGGCCTGTGCACTCCTATAGATGGTCCTATACTCATCCATTTTCTTCATATAATTCTCTGTCTGCTCCCCAAACAGAGAATTTCCCACAACAGGAAAATCCATAGACTTAGACTGGGTATCCTGTGACAGGGCAGTACATCTGAGCCAGGCCATTCTGCGAAGAGACACAGATGTAGCCATGACTCTTGATGAAACATCATTACAGTCTACTGCAGCATGAAATTGCACCTTGGATGCCTCAACACCATCCGCAGCCACCTGCTCCAGCTCCCTGGCAAGCTGGTCGGGGCCTGTTTTGCTAGGGCCAGGACAGTATCCCACCTGGATTTATGGTACCTAGCTGTGTAAGCCATATAATTTGCCTGTCTGAGTCCCAAAGATGCTGCCATGTACTGCTTTTTGCCATGGCATCCATCCTCCTGGAATCCTTTTCAGGAGGGTGAGAGGCTAGAGGAATATTAGCCTTGTCACAGGCTGCAGCCTGTACTACCCCACATGGCTGCACTGCTGGGATAGGAACTCCGTATCAGAGCCTGATAAAGCATACCTCTTGTCCATCCTTTTATCCACAGGGAGGATAGAATGAGGAGTTTTCAGAATTTTTACTGTCTGTTTCCTAAAAGATTTATGCAAGGGAATAGACAGTTTCCTAGACTCTGGAATATCCATCATTTCCACAAAATCAGGCTCTTCTTGATCATCAACAGCTTCCTCAACAGAGAGTTGCAGAGTCTCAGCAACTTTCTTGTAAAACAAAAAATGAGAAGGGGACTCAGATAGCCTGGGAGGGGACACTCCTGAGGGTCTGTCTGGAGAGATGTCCGGTTCAATGGGCACATCTAGACTTTCAAAATCACACTCACTGTCCTCGTACCCCTCCTCCCCTTCCCCCGGTTCATAAAAATCCTCAAAATCATAATCTTGAACCAGGGGAACCGACCGAACCAGGCGCTTCCCTAATGGTGCTGGTTCGGACGGAACTGGGGAAAGAGACTGGACAATTTGAATAGCTTTGGCTATTTCCTCAGTGGTTGGAGAAAGAACTTTTGGCCCCAAATTAGCTGACCTTCTAGTCCTTTTAGTTGGAACCGACTCCTCAGAGCTGGCTCTTCATTTGCCCAAGGAAGTCTCGCCCTGGTCAGAGGGCACTCCCTCAGGTTCAGTTGGAACCGAACCGGGCTGGCCATCTGGGTCAGCGGACTTTTTGGCCTCCCTTTCCCTGAGCCTACCAACTCTTTTTTCCACGGTGGCAGCAGGAAAATTCTTACAAATCTGGCAGTCTGCATTTGAGGTGGTCAAACCCCAGACAATATACATAAGTGGTGTGTGGGTCAGCCTTAGCAAAGGCTTCCCCACAGAGGCCACAGTGCTGAAACCCAGTGGGTCCGTTTTTGCTTTTGGGTTTCTCAGACATAGTGCCAGCCTAACCAAAACTTGCCCGTTAATGGCAATCCACCAAGCAAGACTCTCTTATCGGTTCCCAACCGTGACACGGGTCGTGGAAAAAAATGTAATAAAATCCATTTTTTTTAGAACCGATAAGAACCGGGAACCGCACTCTAAAGGACTAGAAGGTAATTTTAAAACCCATCTGATCGGTTCAAACCAAACCGAAAAAGACGCTATAAGTTCCACACAGAAGAAAAATAATAAATAGCCTATCTGTTACTTACAATACCAGTCAGGCTTGAACCCGTGATTCGGTTAAATTTCAGTGTAAAATAAACTGAGAATTACACTTTAAGACCGACAAACGAACCGAACAGCAGGAGGAGTCTCCGGAGCGACTGTTCAGTGAGGCGGAGTAAAGAATCTGACAGTTTAAGTTTGAGCTTCAACAGACAGAGTGTTCAACCGAGCTCGCGATCAAGATTTCATGCCCTGCATGGAAAGTTAACTCTTTCACCTCCGGAGCAGTTCTAACCTGGGGTTATACTGCATATGTCATAATATAGCAAGACTTCATGTTGTTTGAAAACAAGGCTTTCTGGCTCGCCCCTGCTTCGGGTGGTACATGGACTGCACGAAGTGGATGGCCTTTCTGGAGTCCTGCAGCCTGGTGATAATATGCTCCATGACCTCACTGAAGAACACGGAGCCTTTAAAGGGATCATCCAGAAGACTGACTTGAACATCTGGATTGAACCCAGATGCCCAAAGTCAAGCATGGCGTCGGAGGCAGATGCCAGTAGCAGCCGCTCTGGAGGAGGTGTCCACAGAGTCACAGGCTGAACGCAGAATGTGGGTACCCACATCTGAGCCGGTCTGCAGTAGCTTGGCGAGCTCAGTCCGCTGAGAACAATCGGGCAGGCTCTGCACTATGTCCAACCCTTGTTCCCAAAGGGCGTTCTGGAATTGGACCATGTGGGTTAAGAAGTTGAGACCCCTTATGCTACAGGTGGCAGCAGAGTACACCTTACAGCCGATGGAATCCAGCTGCTTCGATTCTCTATCAAGCGGCTGGGTGCTCAGGTATTTGGGCCTCTGCGAACGATCATGAGCTGCTGAAATCACCACTGAGTCTGCAGCGGGTGGTTCGGCCAAAAAGGGGTGGTCTGCAGGCACCTGGTAGAGCCGGTGAGCCTTCTTTGGTACAGCAGGGGAGGAATGAGGGCGCTTCCAGGTCGCGTGGGTGACATCAGCAAAGCTGTCGACCATGGGAGGGATGACTGCCGGCTTTGGGTCCTTTTGTCGGAGGTACTTAGCCAGCCACAATCGCTCGGGGTCCAGAGCCTCAGTGTCCCAGCCCATGCTGGCCTGGATGTGCCTCATTACTTCCATAAAACTGGGGTAATCTGGAGGGGATTCTGGAAAGCCCTCCGTGTCCCCAGAGTCTGGCTCCGAGTAGACTGAGGAAGTGTCTGAGTCTACGTAGGAGGTGGTAGGGGAAGAGGGAGAGGGGCTATGCCTCTTCCCTTTCGGACTCTTGTTCAGAGGAGGAGAAGGGGAACAGGAGGAACTGTAAGAGCAGTCCCTCTTGGATTTTTTTTCGTGCTTTTTAGGTGGAGGCACGTCGTCCCCTCCACCACCCAGTTCAATTCAGTCAGGAACCAGCTTCGGAGTGGGTGGAGGCACCACAGCTGGCAGGTCCTTTTTTATTGTGTCCCACCAGTGGGAAAAAAGTTCCTTAACCTGAGAGAGAGATGTAACTTGGGAGAGTCAGGTGTAGGCTGAGGAGTGCCTGAGCCCGTACCGGCACCGGCCCCATCGTCTAGGGGCGGCTGGCATCGGGTCCGAACCCTTGTCGACCAGCTTTAGCCTAAGGGGGGACGTCAGGGTGGCGTCAGCACAACCGTCGTCGGGGTCCGGCATCAGGTGGACCGGCGACCATGGAGAAGGAGTGTCTGAACTGATGTTGGGCGTCGGGGGCATAACCGGCATCGGGCGGACTGGCGTCAGTTTCACTATGACCGGTGGTGGAATAACCTTCACTGGGACTGGGGCCAAGGGAGTTGCAGGCGGACGAGGGTCCGGCGTCCGCTTCTCCCTGTGACCTGACGGACGTCGTTCCTTTTCTTGGGACGGACAACGGTCTGTTTTTTGGCTCGAGGTTTTCTCGGCCAAACGCCATTCAACAGCCAGAGGCTGGCGTCGATCCGAGGTCTTGTGTTTTGATGGGAAGGAGGAGGCCCTGCTGGCTGAAGACCCTGAGGCCTTGCATGACTCCTGGGGGTTGGCTTTTGAGGAGGAAGCCGAGTGGGAGGAGCACTTACCTGAACCCTTGAGCTTCTCGGAAGACTGAGAGACCTTCAAGGGCTGGAGAAAAGTGAGAGTAGAACCCACCGACGAAGGCTTGACCGTTGTGAGGCGGAAGTCATGGCCCGACAATCCGGACTTCGATCCCGAGGACTGATGCTTCAAGTGGGATCTCCCTTTGTCCTGCTCCCGATGTTTTTTATGGTGCTTGTGGGTGGGCTGAGGTTTGGATTCCCCCGATGAAGAGGCCTGTTCCATGGTGGCAAGTTTAGTTTCTGTGAGAAAGGCCATGAGGGACTTCTGGCACTGGATTCGCATCTGCGAACTGAAGGCCTGGCAGTGAGAGCAGGCGTCGGTGTGATGGTCAGGCGCCAGGCAGTTGAAACACGCAGAATGTCCGTCTTTCACGGGAATCTGTCACCCACAAGCGCACTTGTTTAAATGAGATGACATAGATATTGAAATCCAAAATTTTTAGCTAAAATCTACCAGTGGAGAAGAGCAATCGGTACTAGCCGAAACACTGAACTAACCCTGACCGTGCGGCGGGAAAGAACTGGAACATGTGGGGAACTCCTCCCTTATACAGGGCATTGTCGGGGGTGGAGCCGACGTCGACAGGGGGCGTTCCCCACATCAGTACTGCTAGAGAAAAAGTTGTCGGAACCGCCGCCAGGTGGCGCCAGTGCTCATTGTTAGAACCTGCAGCAAGAGCTTCTCCTCGAAGTAAGATCAGAGGTTGGGCTGGGGAACGCCTCTTATACCACTGGCTGGCATCAGGGGGCGGTCCCCTGCTGTAGACTGCTAGCTAGAAGTTTTCCTTGGGGTCCTGGCACCTGCCGGCTGCAGTTCTTATGGTGTAGCCTGCTGCAAGAGCTCCCCCTTGAAGTGAGATCTACATTTCAAAATACTGGACATGCCATATCAGCACCAGGCTTTGCCTTTTGCTTTAGCATCCACTCCAAAGGTATTCACCAAAGTCTTAATAATCCTTGCAGTAGCAGTGAGGGAAGAGGGGATCCACATAACCCCCTACCTAGACGATTGGTTCACATGAGCCTGAAATGAACACATGCTAACATGTCACACACAGTAAGTGATAAAGGTACTGACATCCCATGAATGGGTAGTCAGCAGTAAAAAGAAAAATCTTACACTATCACAATGAATCGAACATCTGGGGTCCATGACTGACACTGCCTCAGGCCCTGACAGGCCATTAGACGCAAGAATTCTCAAAGTAATCAGTCAAGCAAAACAAGCGACAATCAACACCCCACGCTGACAGAAGTACTACAAGTACAGTACTAGGGTTGATGGTGTCCTGTATAGACCAGATGGCACACGTACTCACTTCAACTAGCAGCGATACAGGTAATGGCACCAACAGATCATGTCAGCAGACTGTATCCATCATGATGATGTGACCGTGGGGAATTTCCTCTCATGGTAGATGAGCGAGTCACACCCATACCTCTCAAACTTTCATCCCACAAATGTGGAACACTGCCTCTCAAAACATGGAACAAACAGGCAAAATGTGGGACACTTAATCAAATCAAGAACATACGAAAGGTGCAGGCAAAAGAAGGTTACAAAACCCATATAAACTTCCTGCTAGTACACATTACTATTGATGTGTTAGAGTCCCCCCATGTGAGCATCAAGTCTGTTTTTAAAGATGTTTAAATTTCTATTGCAAACCACCTCTTCAGGAAGACTGCTCCATTTGGATGCTACTCTCTCAGTGAACCATCCCCTTCAACGGTTTGTTTTACAGTGATCACCTGACATCTTAAACATATATCCCCTTAAACCATTCTATGAGTAGTTCTCTGAATTTAATAATTTCCAGTAATTGTGGATCCCATTCTGCTCAGTATGTTTAAATCACATTTCCCTGCTGTCTTCACCTCTCCAAAGAGAACCATGAAGCCTTATCCCTTCTATTTGTTTGGTAAATCTTCCAACCTTCCTCTCTCCCTCCCTTTATTCCTCTCGTTTCCTCTGGTCTTGGGGGGAGGGGGAAAGACAGAACACTAATGATCCAAGGTACAATGTACACAAATAATGGTTTTACTGTAGTGCTTCGACAGTGCTAGCACCGACATCCCCACAGCGACAGCCACAATGCCAACTGTCAGCATTGTACCGTCGGGGATGTCGCTGCTGTTCTGTTGGGGGCAGCGCCCCCCGAACCCCCCATGTGGGGGCTCTTCCCCCCACATCCCCCAGTCTCCAGGATTCTAACTCCAAGTCGGAGGTGGACCGGGGAGGTGGCGCAACACCAGAAGTCGCACCACCGGTGTCAGCACAGCGACTCATCGCATCCTGGTGAAATCTGTAGCTGTGCTGGACTTCATCTTAGTGGTGTACACCACAGAGAATACAGCAGTATGGAAATAAAACAATATATACAAACTACAAGAAAACCCTACAGAATGAAAATTACTATACTATAAACTAATGTGCAGCAAATTTTGAACAGTCAAAAGAACATTAAACTGTGAGCAGCAAATGATTACAATGAGAAGTAGTAGTTGACCAGTGCTCACGTTTCATTACTAAGTGGCCATTATAATATTTAAAAAATATCTGAAACCTGCCGCCCATTGACTATAATGGGTCACACCCCTGTGCGCTCCCTGGCATCTCGTCATCATGGCAGTGAGCACGGGGGCGGCACTTAGAACCGGGAAGTCCTTGGGACCTGGTTAATTAAATTTTATGAGTGAGATTGCGTTTTAATGACTAGATTACTTGTTGCCATAATTATATTACCAGCATGCTGTGGAGGTAAATTGACAAAATGGCAGATGCATGGGTTGCAAACTGTTGTCTTGGTTAATCTCTTTAACTATAGCAGATTACAAAGCAGTGCAGTTGGGAGGAGGGAACAGAACCTACTTTGGAAACTGGTTCTGTACAAATGCTGTGTCAAATCTGGCATCTGATCTAGACTACATCTAAGCAGTAGTGCTTTGTGAAATTGTGTACAGTTTTCCAAGTAGCTGGTCTGCTGATATCTAGCAAAGGAATGCCTCTCTGAGCAGCTACTAAGGCTGCAGTGCTCCTGGTAGAGTGGGCCCTGAGGTCTTGGGGAGGCTGCGTGCCAACTTTATTGTAACAAAACTAAATGCAGGAAACTATCCAGTGAGAGATAGTTCTTCTCTTAGAAGCTGGCCTACCTTTGTCTGCTTCACCAAAGGTTAGGAAAAGCTGAATATGAGAGGCCCTGATCTCCTTAGTATACTCCAGATAGTATGTCAGTGCCCTCTTAACATCCAGGCTATGAAGCCTGCGCTCACCTGGAGTAGGTTTTTATGTAAAGAAGACAGATAAAGAGAGATATATTGCTTGAGGTGTGTGGAGGAATTTTTTTTTATATATCTTTCTTTTATGCATACATATGAAGTGGATTCATGCATACATATAAAGTAAAGTGTGTTACAACATATATATATATATTATGATTATAATATATAAGCTGCTACCATATATATATATTATGATTATAATATAGAAGCTGCTAGTGTAGTTGAATATAGCCAGGCCTGAGTAGAAGCTAAGGGTCATCATAAGTTTGTAAGAATTGCAAGGCAAGCAGAAGGCAATAGCTCATGCTGGCTGAAACCAGTTACTTAAAGTTGTGAAAATAGCAGTTTAGATAAAGCTGAACAGAACTGATGGTACCAGCCTGAATAGCAAGCTTGGGCAGGGTTGGGCAAGAAGCAGAGATAAGAACATGTAGTCACATTAAAACCAAGCTGTACGGTACCATGGAGTGAGTGAAACTCATTGTTTCTATTAGGTTAGCTTGACCCAGGTGTATGTATTAAGCAGTGATGAAATAGGCCAGTGGAAAAGTACCTGACGCATATAAAACTGTTTTTCTGTTATTGCTAAGAAACTATGATTACCTTACACTGAAATGTTAGTGTGTTTTCAAGATAAGAAGTGCTATAAAATACTGTGTAAAACTTAGTTCGAGGAGCTCTTGCCTTTAGTCGAGGCTCCACACATGTGTGTACAGACAATAAACTGAGTTTATTGGAATAACCATTGGGTGTGGTTATTGAATATATAGAATTTAAGGTAAAGTATATACAGTAATGAGAATCTGCGACCACAGTTTTTGGCGTGAGTCGGCAGGATGGCTTCACTTCTCCGTGTCACACTGTGATCGGACTGACAAGTCCCAGCCTCAGGGAAGGTGGCCCGGAGGTTTAAGTCCCACCATCGTGTGATGCCTTGGGGCGGTGACAGTCATCATTTACTGTTTTTAGGTGCTGGGGTGGCACCAAGAGTGCTGGGTGGGCACTCGGCGTCAGGGGACGCCCGTAAAAAGTAAGAGTGCTGGGTGGGCACTCGGCATCAGGGGATGCCCGAAAAAGTAAGAGTGCTGGGTGGGCACTCGGCATCAGGGGATGCCCGAAAAAGTAGGAGTGTTGGGTGGGCACTCCAAGACCGGTTAGGCGCCTTTTAGGGACTACAATGGGAAATACTGGGGACCTCTACCAGATGAATCTCAACCTAGTACTGTTAGAGATTTTTTTGTTGTGTTTTTAAACTGCAAACCAGAGCTCTGGAAAAAGACTTGGTTTGGCAGGTTACTAAAATGGCCAAAACAAAACATTTAAAAGGGTTAATAGCTGCAGTGTTTGGAAATTATCATGAAGGTCCTGCAGTCAGTTTTCTTACTCAGACTTGTGTATCGGAAAAGAAGAAGAAAAATACCTTGGCACCGGGTAAGTCTAAATTGTTTTTATTCAAAGTTGTTTTATGTCTGTCTGTTTTATTTCTGTAATACGTATACTAAACAAGGTAATGCTCCGTATTTCTTGTGCATCTAGCTTATATCTGTGTTCTGTAATTATGTTCTGTTGTCAAGGTTGCGAGATAGGATTGACTGCCTTCAGTGCACAACATGTTACAGTAAAAAAAAAAAAAAAAAAGAAAAGTTTCTTTGCCTCATAGCTGACTGTTTTAATTGGCTTTATTTTTAATGGAACATTTGTGCTGCCTAGATAGGGTCAGTGAAGAATTTTGTATGTAGTTGTTGGGTGAAGCAGGTAGTGTTGAAGGTGAAGAGATATGGCGTCATAGATTGCAATGTGCAAAAAGATTTGTAGTTTGAAGCAACGTGCCAAGCCACTGCTAGGTGAAAATGTAATGTGTTAACAGCTATAAATGGCTTTATCATACTTCTAGTTAAAACCAGAAACTTTTTGCAAAATGGCAAAGTGCCATATTTTGGCTATGCGCCAAAAGGTGTAACCATGTTATACAAGATGTGTTCACTTACAGATGGTACGTTGTGTTGTGTTTTAAAGGTGTTGAAAGGAGTTATTAAAATGTGTTTAAAAAGTGTTTTGTTCTGAAAAGATTTGGCATGGCAATATGTATAAATGTGTTGGTTTAAAAAATTATCAGTGTTACAAGACAGGCGGAGGCAGCACATATATCTAAAAACACGTACAGTTTTCTAATGAAACTATGGGCATTACCTCAGCAAATTGGTGTGAAACAATGTCAGTCTTATTTTGTGTTAAGTATTTCTTTTTGTGTATGTGTATGTGTGTGTACTGTCTTGGCCAGCAGTTTTATTGTAAAGATATTTAATATCAGCAGTGTTCAAGGACACTAAAAAATAAATAAATAAATAAATAACTGGGTTTAAACGACCCTTGCATGCACACTGTGACCTTTTGCACGTTATTTGACCTTCTTGTGTTTCAACATTTTATGTTACTACCAGTTCAAACTTGATGTGTATTCCATACCTAAAGCACAACTTTTCACACAAAATGTATGTTTTCATGAAAGCACACCAAGAGTGAACCATGTAATTTAACTTTTTATTGCAAAACTAGTATTCTAAGTGAAGAGGAACAAACTTTTCTTCTCCTCTCATGGCTTCTGACTTGCAGCCAACACAGGCAATACTCCAGCTGAAAGGGAGAATTATTCATCATCTCCCCATATTTTTATTATATATATATATATAGTATGCTTTTGAAAAAAGGACTATTACAGCTGTTTTTGAGAGTCTACCATCTACAGTTAAAAACAATGGTTTTGTTTTATGTGTGACCATGGTGTAATCATTTTTTTTTTTTGTCTTTTTAAAATGCATTCTAAGAGATACGACGTGGTATTACCATCAATCTGAATTTTTTATAAACTCAGCTGACATTTTGTCATGCTTAGGATAAGGGAACCCAGGGACGCTTGGCTTCTTTTATCCTATGGAAATAATCTTGTTTTATTTTTAAACTGGTGTGTGTTTGTTTTTGTTGTTTGTCTGTGTTTCTTCTCTTTCTTCTAAAAAAAAGTTCCCCATCTTTATAGTAAGGTATAAAACTTACTAAACTAATTGTAATATTATCTTGTTATAATTTAAAGTGTAGTAGGTGGGGATCATGTCACCATCCACAGCTAACCTTTATTGCTACAGTATTCAAGCTGTCTCTTTCACTTGAGCTGTCTCTTCCACCAGTAGGAGCTTGGGGAGGGGTAAGCTACCTTCCTCTATCCCTTCCAGTGTAATACCCACAAAGGTTGCAAGGTACATCACTGTTCCCTAGAGGGTAAATAAAGAAAATATGTATTTGCCAATAATTGTTTCTTATTTACAGGTTTTAAAAAGACCCACGGTATTTTAACAGCATAACCCAGCCCAAGCCCTTCTGTTTTTCTAGTGCAAACAGTTAAATCTCACACCTATTATTGGTACAAGGGTTTCTGCCCTCAGCAAGTAATCTGTTACACTGGAGGGTAGAGTTGTGTATGTATGTCCACACATATTCATTCTTTTGATTGTCTTTTCAGCATTCTTATCCTGTTAAAACAACTGCAAAGCAACTTTTGTCATTGCCTTACAGCAATGAATGTATTTTTTTTCAACCAGTAAATTCACAGTACTCTAACATTTCTGGATTCTAAGCTAAGTTTACAGTTTATATTTGTTGTTTAAAATGTATGTTATGCATTATGCTCAATACTAAAATTGTTCTATTACAAACATGCTTATGTTTCATGTTTATGTTATAACGTTTTAATATACATCTTGCTACACTGTATCATGTGTGTATTCAAAAAAGTGTTCCACATGTATAACGTTTTTAATGCTCATAACCAAACCTAAATACTGGGACCAGCATTGCTGACCCACCCCTACAATATGTTCCAAAGCAAAATCAAAAGTAAAATTAATGCTCTGTTTGTCTTATTACTCACAAGTACCCCTAAAGAATGAGTGTACTCATTCAGGTTTTGTCATTTTAAATTTTAACAGTTATAATATGCAAAATTTAGATTGTACTCCAAACCTATGCTTCAAGCCTTATCTCACTCAGTACTTTAAAGTATGTCACTATACAGGGTAAAAAAGGTAGACCTTTTCACGTGTCACAGGTGCAATAGGCACTGTTATTAAATTGACATAGGCCAACAACATATGTATTTGTCCCACTAATTGCATTGTGTAAAAGGCATATTGTTATGAACAATATGTTTAAAGCGTAACTGCATTAAGCAGGTTAGCAAGAGAAAAGAAAGAGGAGACCATTATGGTTTTCCAAAGAGGTAGCAAAGAAAGTGAAAGCCAAAAAGATAGCATTCAGGCAATACAAAAAGACACAGGCAGAAGGGGATAGGGAGAAGTACCAGGAGAAACAAAGGGAGGCAGGAAAGTCAGTAAGGGAAGCCAAAGCTCAGACAGAAGAACACATTGCAAAATCAGTGGTTAAAGGGGACAAAACCTTTTACAGGTACATAAGTAAAAAAAAAAAAAAAAAAAAGGACAAAGAGAGGGATAGTGAGACTAAAGGGGGAGGATGGGAGTCGCGTGGAGGATGACAACAGTAAAGCTGACATATTAAACAGGTATTTCTGCTCAGTCTTTACTGAGAAAAAGGGGGATAATGGGTCTAAAGGGAGTACAAGGGGTGAAAATGGTGCAGAAATGGATTGCATCACAAGTCCTATAAAGACAAGTTGAAGGAACTAAACATGCACTCCCTGGAGGAGAGGAGAGAGAAAAAGGATATGATAAGAGACATACAAGTATCTTACAGGGAGAAACAGAGTGCAGGAAAACACTATTTTTAAGCGAAAAAGATGTTCCAGGACTAGAGGGCATGGGATAAAGTTGGAGGGAGGACGATTCAGAGAAAACATGAGAAAGAATTTCTTCACAGAACAGGTGGTGGACAAGTGGAACACCCTGCCAGAGGAAGTGGTGGGGGCTAAAACAATCAAGGATTTAAGAATGCATGGGATAGACATAAAGGAATTCTAGAGGTCAGGGTAAGGAAAACAAACTAAACTTACAAGCTCAAATGGGCAGACTGGGTGGGCCATAGGCCCTTATCTGCTGACACTGTCTATGTATCTATGTATTGTAACATTACAGGATTTTATAACTCAGGTCTCCGTCAGGCCTGCTTGCAACAGACAGGGAAATAATGTTCATCACTGTCATAACTGCTGTGATTTAAAAGCAGGAGGTAACCATAACATTGTCATGATTTACAGATGGTCAAATGGTATAATTAAACCTCGGCCTGCACCCCCAGGTGTGCGGTTAATGTCCCATTTTTATTTTTCTAATTGCCAAAATTTAGGCTCTGTCACACCACTCTTTACAAAACAAAAGTAAATGGTTTAAAAGATTGTTATTTATGTGTTTTTAACTCAGTGTCTAACACACTTTGCAAGTTTGCAGGTTTCCACGGTGTGGCACACACAAGATCTCCACGTTCAACAGCAGTAACCTCTGCAAGTGTAATGTTTTCAGCAAAATTACACCTATTTGTAGAACTTTAAATCAACTGAAGAAGGTCCAGTCAGTTCAGACTCTGCAATCAAGCTTATTGTTTCTGCTTACTATAAAGTTAAGTCTGGGGAAGGGGCACTCCCCAACTCCAGCGAAAAGATTCTGCTTCAATTGACCTTCAAGCAATACATCCATTTTCTTCGCTGCTGCTTGTTCCAAACATGGCTGGTACTTTCTACAACCCTATTGCTCTGTTATGGACTGTGTTCTTAATGGTTTATTGTCAATTGTTACCTTTTTATGGACTGTTAATCTTTATGCTGGGGTGTAATCAACTACGACAAAACAAATGCCATGCCAGTGTGTGTGTGTGACTACTCCATTAAAAGGACTTAATGCACCCCTGGCCAGTGTGTCTACTAATCAGCCAGCCAGCAAAATAAACACTGACTTTTCTACTATGCTGGTGTTTTGTTTTTAAATTACTGTCTGCATTGCCCCATATGCCTTGTGGGGTTACCACCATTCTGCAAATGACATTTCATCTGTACTGTAACTACATCAACCTGTGGATACTTATATAAACTTTATGGACTGTTAACTTTATGGACTGTTATGTTTTATAAGGACTTATCTGTCAAGAGACATTATCAATAGATTCTTCAATCAAGCTCCAAGGGTGTGCCACACCTCAACACAAGGTAGCATCTACCTTATTCACTCTCAAAGTGAATTCCATGAACTCTTTTTCATCAACAAAATTGTTATGTTATATTGTGTTATATGTGGTGTCACATGTTAGCATTTTTTCACATATTTCAATTGTGGTGTTGACATCCCTCAATTCTGTATTATGTTTTACAAACTCACCATTGTGTTCCATCTGTAACTCCATGCCTTAACTATCTGTATGCTGGGAACCAGTTTTAAATCATATAAATAAAAAGGGGGGTGGTTAGTTGATACAGAGTATCAAAAGGGGGGAGTGTGGAGGAATTTCTTTTTATATATCTTTCTTTTATGCATACATATGAAGTGGATTCATGCATACATATAAAGTAAAGTGTGTTACAACATATATATATATATTATGATTATAATATATAAGCTGCTACCTATATATATATTATGATTATAATATAGAAGCTGCTAGTGTAGTTGAATATAGCCAGGCCTGAGTAGAAGCTAAGGGTCATCATAAGTTTGTAAGAATTGCAAGGCAAGCAGAAGGCAATAGCTCATGCTGGCTGAAACCAGTTACTTAAAGTTGTGAAAAATAGCAGTTTAGATAAAGCTAAACAGAACTAATGGTACCAGCCTGAATAGCAAGCTTGGGCAGGGTTAGGCAAAAAGCAGAGATAAAAACATGTAGTCACATTAAAATCAAGCTGTACGGTACCATAAAGTGAGTGAAACTCAGTGTTTCTATTAGGTTAGCTTGACCCAGGTGTATGTATTAAGCAGTGATGAAATAGGCCAGTGGAAAAGTACCTGACGCATATAAAACTGTTTTTCTGTTATTGCTAAAAAACTATGATTACCTTACACTGAAATGTTAGTGTGTTTTCAAGATAAGAAGTGCTATAAAATACTGTGTAAAACTTAGTTTGAGGAGCTCTTGCCTTTAGCCGAGGCTCCCACACATGTGTGTACAGACAATAAACTGAGTTTATTGGAATAACCATTGGGTGTGGTTATTGAATATATAAAATTTAAGGTAAAGTATATACAGTAATGAGAATCTGCGACCACAGGTGGAACTCCAAAACTACTTTAGGAAGGAATTCCTATTGGTTCTGAGAAACGAAAATTACGTACTTACCGTAATTCTTGATCTTCTTGGACAAGTCTTCACCGTTTATTCATGTTAGTGGGTTCAAGCCGAAGGTGGTAGGCCCCCAAGGGAGCCAAAAATCTTCAGGAGGGCCTCACCAAGGTAGGACCGTGCATGCGTGGCACCACGAGGTTGGTTCGTGCATGTGTAGGATATCTCGGCGTCAACCCTCCAACCACCACAGTACCTTTTTTACAGAGCATAAAATAAGAACATCTAACCTAACAAGGGCATAAGATAGCCCTTCTGACCTGAAAGAGAAGGGGCAGTTTAAACAATGTCTTCACAGCCCAAACCAACTGAGGGGGTGAAGACCAGAAACAGATTGAGTGAGCTCAGGAGATGGTGGGTGTGCGTATGAATAAATGGTGAAGACTTGTACAAGAAGATCGAGAACTACAGTAAGTACGTAATTTTCATATCTTCCTGGACTTTAAGTCTTCACCATTTATCTTACTAGTAGGTTAGAGTACCAAGCTAAAACCAAATCCCCCGAGCAGGGCGGCAGGAGATGGGTCTTGCTCAGAACAGAAGTCCAATAAGGATTGTCCTGCCAAATGAAGCATGCTGTCTGGCTTGGACATCTCGAGAGTACTGCTTTATGAAAGTGTGCACTGAGCTCCAAGTAGCCACTTTGCAGTGTCATCAATGGGAACAGAGTGGATCTCTGTCAGAGACGTGGCTACAGCTCTGGTAGAATGGGCACGTACCTGGCCCTCCAACTTGATCTGCTCCATGGAGTAACAACAGCGAAGGCATGCCACTATCCAAGCAGAGATACATTTGATGGACATTTGATGGACACCGGTTGACCCAGCCGGGCTGTGCTGAAGGACACAAAGAGCTGTTTGGCCTGATGGGTATCCCTGGTTCTATCGATGTAGAATCATGCGGCTCTTTTAATATCCAGGGAATGAAGGGTGTATTCCCTTTCATTTCGGAAATAAGAAAAATATGTAGGCAGAACCAGAGGCTGGATGAGGTGGAAATCCGAAACCACTTTGGGTAGGAAGTTAAGGTGACTACAGAGAACCACCCTGTCTTATGAAACACTGTATATGGAGGGGCTGTAACCAAAGCATGTATTTCAGAGACCCTACAAGCCAAAGTGATGGCCAATAGGAAGGCGGTTTCCCAGGCCAGAACCCTTCAGATCACATGTAGCTAGAGGCTCATAAGTTTTACAACTGAGCATGTCTAGCATGAGGCTAATGTCCCAGGGAGCCACCGGCTTTCTAACCGGGAGCTTTGTATGAAAGATACCTTTAAGGAATCTTTTGGTCAGCAGCAACTGAGCCAAGGTCATGTTTTGGACTGGCTGATGACAGGCAGAAAGCACACAGAGGTGCACCTTTACAAACGTGTATTACAGACCTACATCTGAAAGGTCTAGTAAGTACTCCAGTACTTTCTCTGGAGGACACTGAAATGGGTGAGACACTAGAAACCTGCTAACTTTGATCTCCTCAGGAGCCAGGCATGGAGATGATGGGAGCACAACCTGGGATGGACCAGGGGTGTTTGTGTCCAGGAGATCCATTCGAAGAGGCAATTGTTTTGGTGGGACCTCTGATAACTTGTTGATCAAGAGAAACCAGATCCGTCAAGGCCAATACGGTGCAATTAGAATAATTTCCTCCCATGTGCCTTCCGTCTCAGCAGCACCCTCTGAATTATTAAAAGAGGAAGTAAAAGCGTACAGAAAAAGTCTTGTCCACTGCAGCCTGAATGCATCCTGACAGAAAATGCCAGGCTCTAGATTTCTGGAGCAGAATAGAGGCAGTTTTGCATTGAGTGGGGACGCAAAGAGGGTCCTGGTCTGGACTGCCCCACTCATCGAAGAGTGACTGCACTGTGTCTCGTGCAAGAAACCACTCGTGAGGATCCGCTTCCGTCCTGCCAAGGTGGTCTGCCAGCTCGTTCTGGACTCCTGGCAGGTAAACTGCCTTAATCAGGGCCTCACCCTGTTTGTTGATGTAGTACATTACAGATCTGCTGTCTGTCTGAAGAAGAATTATCTTGTGACTGATCACTTCTTCTAGGACTCAGAATTATCTTGTGACTGATCACTTCTTCTAGGACTCATAGGCCATCCATCTCCAGAACACTGATATGGAGATGGAGACTCCTCCTGGGACCACACCCTCTAAGAGCGAAGGTCCTGACAATAGGCCCCTCAGCCAAGCAAAGAGGCACCCGAAGTGATGATGATCTGAGACTCCGGCAGGGCAAAGGGCAGACCTTAAAGAAGGTTATCCTCCTGTATCCACCATGCCAGTGACTGTCACAGGGGCTCTGTCACTTCAATGGGGTAACACAGAGGATGTATAGTTGGGTAACACTGTGTGCTGAGCATCCACTGAGTGGTCCTCATGTGCAGATTGGCTAGATGCACCATGAAAATGGATGAAACTATGAGGCCTAACATCCGCTGCATAGAGTGAGCTCACAGAGGGTTGATTTCTCTGATGAAGCGAGCCATCTGGAGAATGTTGTTCCTCCTGTCTTCTGGGAGAAAAGCCCTCACTCTTGTAGAATCCAGGAGGGCTCCTATGAAGAGGAGCTGCTGAGAAGTTTGAAGTTGTCCTTCTTCAAGCTCAGCTCATGGCAGTGGGGAACTGGGAGGCTGCAGAAATCGCCTTCTGTGTCTCCCGCTGTGATGGACTTGCCAAAGCCAGAAGGGGAAAAATGAATGCAGAGCTTTCAAGGGTGTGCAGCAAGGAATGCACAACACTTGGTAAGACTCAAAGCACCAAAGAGAGTCCAAAGAGCAGGAGTCTGAATTGGTAAAGTAGGCCCAAGGCCACAGAAAGAAAGTACTTGTGATGATGTGGGTGTACTAGAACGTGCTGGTAGGTGTCTTGCATTTCCAAAGATGCCAGCCAGTCGTGCTGTTGAAGGAGTGGTAGTAAAGTCCCTAGGGAGACAATCTTGAACTTCTCCCTGTACAAGAATTTGTTTAACTTTCTCAGAATGGGGCGTATGCTGCCTATCCTGTTTGGAACTAGAAAGTAGTAGGAGTAGAAACCTGTGTTCCTACCTTCCCAGGGAATTACTTCTGCTGCCCTGCTTCTGAGAAGGCCCTGTATCTCGGGAAGTGAGAAGGTTTGACCAAACAGGTGACTGTGCTGTCATTTCAGTGGAAGATCCGGGGGAATCTTTGTAAAATTGAGAGAATACCCCTCTCGGACAATCCTGAGGACCCACTTGTCCATGTGATAGACTTCCACTGGTTGCAAAACTGAGTCAGACAACCTCTCACTGCCATGGAAATGTCTAGCTCGGGCAGCTGAGGTGAGATTGGGGCCAAACTTTCAGAGAGTGGCACTGGGCGCTTTCGGGCCCTGTGCCTTGAGCTGTGTTTTCTTTTGTGGTTGAGGAGGCTGGTTCCTTTTAGGGGATCCTCGGCCTCTCCCTTGAAAGGTCTGCATGTTTTGCAAAAACAGTTCCCACTTCTCTAAGGAGCTGAAGTAGCCGGTCTGGCTATCTTAATGGCAGTCCTTATTTTCTGAGAGGTCTCCAGGGCATACTCCACCTATTGCCAAATGGATATGCACTATCAAAGGGGACATTCATCACCTGCTGCTGAGCATCAGAGGAAAAAGCTACTGTCTGAAGCCAGGAAAGTTGTCTGATACAGATTCCAGAAGCAGCCGCTCTAGAAATTGAGTCGTAAACATCCATGGGAGCTTTAAATTGATGGCTATTAAATTCTGAAGCATCTCCATTTGGAGGCAAACTCCAGGAGACTTTCTGCTTTAGGTTGTGAGGTCTGCCTATGGATTTGCAGACTGATGAATAACAGCTGACCTGCCCACACTGCCTCGAACAAAGTCTCGAAGGGTGGGGAGACTGGTGGCAAAGGTTCACTGCAAGTTAGGAACATAAAGCCACTCGAGGTGCAAAAGCCTACTTGGGTCCACAGAAGAGGTCTGAAGAGCCAGAGTTGCCCTCATGTTCCTGAGTAGAGACTAAAAGGAATGGTCCTCTACTGGGGTTTGAGTTGGAAGCGAGGGCTTAGTATTCAAACTATAGAACGAGTCTTTGTCGCCGTCTTCTGAAATTATACGGTTGGAATCAGACTCAGCTTGTCCCAGGACACCATCAGAAGGTGTGGGAGCTGCCCAATGGGATCAACAGAAGATACCGGAATCGGCACCAGACCGGCACTGCAGACCCCAGCACTGCACGCAGCAATGAAGATGGCACCAAACCAGATGGCACCGCCTGGAGATCCAGAGAAAACCTAGGAGAAAAGGAAGGTACCTGTGCCAGCCCCTGCGAGGAAATAGAGCAAGGGCACATGGAACCAGCGTCGGCAGCACAAACGCCAGCAAGGGAGAAAATCTGTTGCTGGCACCAGTCGCTAAACCTGCCCTGAAGGTCTCAACCATGGTTCCGAAGTCCCTAAGCCCATGGACACTGGAACTGGAGCCACAGGAGGGGAAACAAGACAGACACTGTACCCACTGCTCTATAAGAGTGATCCACTGGTGAAACTACCCACCAGAAACCCCACAGGAAGACAGACAACAGCTCTGGAGTTGAGAGTCTGAGAGACCTCGCGTGGAGGCCACTGGAGACCAGGGAACCAGGGACAGCCTACCACTCCCGATCACAGAAAATCTCAAGGAAGACATACCAGAGGGTGACCTTGAGTGGAACCTTTTCTTTCCATTCTGATGGGAAGAGGAAGAGCTCCAGGTGGAGTGGTGCTGGGCCCCTGATCTGGATCGGGAATGGGCCCACTTCTTTTTGTGTTAACAGGAAGGCTGTCCTCTCTCCTGGACACCGGACTGCCAGTGGTTGGACACACTCTCCAGAGAGGGTGACGGACTGGACACAGCCCCACTGCCAGAGCAGCCTTCAAATGAAGGACCCTATCATCAACGTCACCATCCATGGTCGACTCCTGCGAACAACAAAGCTGAGAGGAAAACAAGAAAATTCTCTTCTTTTTCTCTTTTTTTTAATAAACAAAAATAAAAAGTAAATCTGAATACTGTCGTACAGACGTGAAGATTTGACTCCTGGCGGGTGAGCAACGTCATCACTGAAGTGCACTAAACGGCAGGAAAAAAGGAACTGAGGCAGTTCGAGGGTCAATGCTGAGATAGTCTACACAGACTTGAGCCAGTCTTGTGATGCCGCACATGCGCAATCCGACCTTGTAACTGGTTTTCCTGAAGATTTTGGACTCCCGCGGGCTCCTAGCACCTCTGGCTTGAACCCACAAGTATGAAAAAATGGTGACGACTTTAAGTTCAGGAAGATCCACTTTGTCTCCGTGGGAGACAATGTAGTTGGGTTTAGTACAAAGAGCCTGCTGCTCTGAAATTCTCCTGGTGGAAGTAATTGTTAAGTCTGCTGTAGCCATAGGTTCGAATGGGGCATCCATTAACATGGCTATACACAGGTTCAAATCCTAAGAAGGGACAGGTTCCCTAAGTGGGGGCTGAAGCACCAGCAGACCTTTAAAGAATTTCTTAAAAATAGGGTGAGAAATAATGGATTTCTCTTTGCCCACCAAAATGTAAGCTGAAATTGCTGCCAGGTGAACTTTCAGAGATGAGGCTCTCAGGCCCAAGGCCTTCAAGTGCGGCTTGACTGCGTGGGATCAGTTTGTTTATCTTTACTACAGAAAGAAAATCTCTTCCATTTGGAGACATAAAGTCTTTTTGGTACTAGGCTTTTTAGCTAATCCGCGGATTTTCAGGACCTGCTGTGAATACTGAGGGTCAGGAAACTCTAGCTCCTCAAGTACTTGGCCATGAGCTGAAGTGACTGGACGCTGGGGTATGGAACTGCCTTCTGACGCACTCAAGAGACTGTGACTGGGAGGCAGACGAATACGTAGCTGGAATGACAGGTGGAGAAGCTGGGTGTACCAAGGTTGTCTCGCTCAGTCTGGGACTAGTAGGATCATTGTTTCAGGCTGACTCCTGAGTTTGAGGAGTACTCTGGAAATCAGGAGAAACGAGGGAGAAAGCATAGAGGAACCTCCCTGACCAGTTGAGATACAGGGAATTCACTGGCACTGTGCCCAGCGCCGGGGGCCTGTGACAGTCATGGGGAAGCTGATGATTATGCTTGAAGGAGAACAAGTCTATTTCTGGAGTGCCCCATTTCCTGAACACTGTAGCTAGTACCTGGCTATTCAGGGTCCACCCATAGTGGCCCTGGCTGATATGGCTCAGAGAGTCTGCAAGGACATTGTCCTTGCCTGGCAGGTGAATGGCGGGTAGCTGCATGTCCGGAGAGTAAGCTAGCAGCCAAATCCTCATCACTTCTGTGCAGTTTCGAGGATTTTGTGCCCCCTTTTTTAGTTAATGTAGAATATGGTGGTATTGTCTGTCCTGACCTGGACAGAGTGATCCTTGAGCTGGGGGGGGGCAAAGGCTTTTATGGCCAGGTACATCGCTCTGAGCTCGAGGGAGTTTATATGACAGCTGGATTCCGTGGGGGACCATACTCCGCTTATGGGTTGATCCTCCAGATGGGCACCCAAACCTAGGAGGGAGGCACCTGTTGTGAGGACCTTGAAGAGCTCCCATCGCTGAAAGAGAACTCCTTCCCTGAGATTTTGCCTCTCTTTCCACCAGTTCAGAGCTTGCGGAATCGTCTTTGCGACTGAAATTAACTTAGACAGGGAGTCTCTTTTCTGAGACCAATGTGTCCTGAGGTGGTATTGGATGTCCCTTATTTGGAACCTGGCACCTGGAACCACTTGAGCTAGATAAAGACTACTACTCCTCATGTCCATCCTCACATCTGAGGCCTCTTCCTCCCTGACTAATGAACCCTCTGGTACCTCTACTACTTCCTGTCTCCCACCCAAACTCACTCCCCCCCTTTTTTTCCTGTCCCCTCTCACTTACTCTCCCGCTCACCACCTTTCCCTCCTCTCTAGCCTCCTTTTGGTGCCTAATGATCACCCTCTCCCTGGAAGTTTCCTTAACCTCGAAATTGTCTACTCGCTTGAAACAGTTATAGCTTGTTTTTCTATGAAACTTAAAAACGTTACTGCCTTAAACTGTTAATAGCAAATTTATGATGTAACTTTCCTGTCTGGTTTTACCTGTAATGTGTATCGTGCTTTGTTAAATGTTCTTTGTGACGTGGAACCTTTGTAAAAGAGCCCTGGCTCAAAGGTATTAATTCCTAGACTAATAAACTAAACTAAACTAAACTAAACTGCTGTAGTAGAGACTATGTGGCCTAGTAATCTGAGAAAGTGCCTGACTGGACTTGCCTGGCCTAGCACAAACAAATCTGTCAGGGACTGGAGATTCTGAATCCTGTCCAATGGAAACAGAGCTTTTCCCTGCTGGGTGTCCAGTTCTGCGCCAATTAATTCCAGGACTGGTTCCAACTGAGACTTCTGCAAGTTGATCAGCCACCCCAAGGACTCTAGGGTGAGCTGAGTGAGCTTTAGAAAGTCTTTGAGCTGTTGAGGAGACTTGTCTGCCACAAGCCGGTTGTCCAAGTAAGCGAAAACTGAGACATGCTATCTCCTGAGGTATGCTGCCACTGCAGCCAGGCACTTTGCGAAAACCCTGGGTGCTGTGGTAAGGCCAAAAGGCAGGACTATAAACTGGTAGTGTCCAGTAGGCAGTCTGAATCTGAGGTGCGTTCTGTGGGAAGGCCTTATTGGAATGTAAAAATAGGCATCCCTGAGGTCTAGGGAGGCTAGCAAAGAAGGAATGACCACTGACAGGGTGACCATTTTGAACATTGGTTTGTGCAGATGCTTGTTTAAGTATCTGAGGTCCAGAATAGCTCGCCACTCCCCGTTTTACTTCAGGGTAAGAAAGTATGTGGAGTAGAGGACCTTTGCCCACTGGGAGGGGGGTACTCTCTCTACTGCATTTTGTGACAGGAGAGACTTTACCTCTAACTCCAGTACAATCTTTTCTGTTGGGGCGAGGGGTTTGAAACTCCTGTGTCCCTGCTGAGTGAGGATTTTTTTGAACTGCAAGGTAAGACTTTGGTTCATTACCTCCAGTACCCATTTGTCTGTGGTGATGCTTTGCCAATTGTGGAAGTAGTGGGTAAGCCTTCCTTCTACTGGGAGAGGGGAGGCGACCTGGACATTCCCATCAGAAGTTCTGCTTGGACTGGGTTTTTGTGGAAGGGGCAGGATCTGTATGCATCTGGGTTCTTCTGCCCCTTCCGCTAAAGAAACCTCTTATTTGGGAGTAGTCCACTGACATAGGCATGGGCACTGGAAAGAAATCTCTAGGGAAGTAACCCCTGCCTCTGGCTCCCCTTCCCTGGGGCTTGTAGAAAGTGGAGGCTTTTTCCTTAGCTACATAGCTCTTGTAGGTGGTTTTGTATTCATCCACCTTTTTCATATAGGCCTCAGTTTTATCCCCGGAAAGTGAGTTATTCTCTCAGGGAAAATCCATGGCCTTATTCTGGATATCCTGAGTAAGGTTAGTAGTCCGTAGCCAAGCAAATCTCTTCAGAGAAATAGCTTGTGCCATTGCCCTGGAGGCAGTATAATTTGTGTCTACAGTCATGTGAAATTGATACCTGGTGGCAACCAGGGCAGTCTGTACTGTTTCGGACAGGTCCTGAGCAATGTTGTCAGGGAGCTTCTGTCTAATAACCAGAACAGCATTCCATAGAGCATTTTGGTGCTGTGCGGAGTATACCATATATGTGTCTAGGTGAATCAGCAAGGAGGCTGTAGTATATAATTTCTTGCCCATGGTATCCACACTCTTTGTCAGGAGGCTGTGATGATAAGGACACTTTAGCCTTGTCACAGGCTGCCGCTTGTACCACACCTTTGTGATCAGGATGTTTATAAAGGTAGTCAGTGTTATTCTTGTGAAGCTGGTACTTTTTCTCTCTTTTCTTGTCCACTCTTAAGATGGACATTGGGCTTTGTAGCAGTTAAAAAATCACCTTGCAGAGGGACTTATGGACACGCAGAAGCAATTTCTTGGGATGAGGGAGACTCATCATATCTAAAAGTCTGCCTCCTCATACTCTTCAATGTCTTCTTGAATAGAGAAGTTAAGGGTGTCCACCATCTGTTGGACAAAAGTGTAGTGAGAGGTGAAATCCTCCTGACCTGGTAAGAGGGAGCCAAATTCAAAGTCCTGGTCAGGGGACCCACCTAGTTCTGTCCCATCCTTCTGCTCTTCATTTTCATCATAATAAAAACCCTGACCTAGGTCAAGGGTAGATGGAGTAGGGTAGACGGTCCAGGTGGGTCTACGAACATGTTGCCCATAGCCTGGAATGTCTTATACATTTGCCAAGCCCTTGCCAACTCCTCAGGAGAAGGCATATTTTGATTTGTCACTGGCATCTCCCTGTGTCTTTCAGTGGGAGGGTCAGCAATGTTTTTCTTTTTCTTTCTTTTTGGCAGGCTCTGAATCAGAACCTGCTCAGAATGTCTTTTATGTATGGCTTTGTCAACATTGTTTTCATCAGACTTATTTTCACTGGGGTCCTTAGAGGACCTATCTTTATATATATAATGGAAATAAGTCCCCTCCTCAGTGGGCTTAGAAGATAGGGAGGGAGACTGAGAAGCCATAATTATGACCTCTACATAGCTTTTTTTAAATTTAAATACAAGGCAAATAATAAAAAGTTGGACCAACAGGAAAAACAGCAAGATCATTGTCGACAGCAGTGATTAAAAATAACAAAGCAGATTTTTATTAAAAAATGTAGGTCCAGTTCAGTTTAAAAGTCTGTCTGACAGAAAATAAAAGTCAGAAGACTGAAAAATGTTTCCAAAAGGGACATATAAATGTAAAACAATCTGTCCCAAATGCTGTGGAACCATGGAAACGATTTCCAAAACAACATCACAAAAAGAAAAATTGAAATAAACAGAAATTAACTTTCTTCAAAAGAAGAGAGAGAGAGTCTACAGAGCCAATTATCCACTGAGGCGGAGAAAAGAATCTGGTTGGCAAACATCACAACCTGCAGGCAATAATCTCTTATCACAATCTGACTGGTAGTTTAGTTTATTTTCACTCATTTACATAAACTCCTCCTCTGGCGCTAGATGAACCCAGCTGGCTAGCTGCTATAGTCAAGCATACTGAGGGAATCCTGGGGTGAGAAACAAAAACTATTGCTTTTAAGCAGTAGGTGGGCTATAGAGCAACACATGCCACACAAACTTGACACCCCTAGGATACTATCAAGACTGACTGAATCCTCCTTGGACTGTAATGTGCTGGACAACACATTCCAACCAAAACCCAAAAAATACAACAGACTGAAAAACCAATTCCACTCTAATGACTATCAAGGAAGAGGTTGCCTGAGAGTTGATGGCAGGAAAAGAGAGGCAGAAAACATGCCCAATACATATAGCCGCCACTTTTACACGCAACTGACTACTGACTTGAGACTGGATAGATCACATCATGCTCGTGACTGCTCCAAATAAAAAACAAATCCTTAGAAATATTGGTAGGGTTCTGACTTGTCCATTTGAAAAGAATGAAGCCTATGGTCCAGTGGAGTACCCACCTTACACCTGGACGTCACAGTCAAGGAAATACTGACCAAAGTAACACATGCAAATCAACCTCCCAAAAACACAGGAAATACCCATAAATTCTTAAGGGAAAATCTGAGGGAGCAACTCTGTCACATACTGTATGCTGCTGCCAAAGTACATGTCTGGCTGCATGCCCTACTACCCTTGTCCTGAACGTCTGGCAGGTAGTATGGTGCTATAAGGCAAGATGGAGCACCCCGAGGCTCTGTCTGTAACTCAGGTGCCCGAGATTACACAGAGTACATCCCAAGCGCACAGAACCAGAGGCCATACAACAGCACAGGCCAGTCAAGGTGAGCTGAGACACAGTCACCCTGTCTCCTTCTAGTCCTGTCCTATACATGGAGGTTGTAGGCTGTAAACAAAAAAACTTCTAGAGGCCTTTAGTGACATGTGACACAAGCACCGAAACCTTACACCAAATTAGGGCACAAACCCTCCTTCAAGCTACAGAAATGGAAATTATGTACTCACCATAATTCTTGATCCTCTTGGACAAGTCTTCACCATTAAGTCATATTGCTGGGTTACAAGCCGGAGGTGCTAGGACCCTGCCGGAGCCAAACATTTTCAGGAGACCCGGTGCCAAGATAGGACCATGCATGCGCAATGCCACAAGACTACCTCACACTGTGTAGGCTATCTCGGTGTCAACCCTCCAATTGCCTCAGTACCCTTTTTACCGAGGAGGTGCAGCGTATGCTAAGTAGATCAACACCTAACCTAACAACAGCATAGGATAGCCCTTTTGACCCATTTAAGAAGGGTCAACTAAGAACAATGTCTTCGAAGCCCAACAGAAACAAAGGAATGAAGACTATGAACAGAGTCAGTGAGCTCGGGAGATGATGGATAGGAGTACGAATAAATGGTGAAGACTCATCCAAGAAAATCAAGAATTATAGTGACTAAGTAATTTTCATATCTTCCTGGACTAAGTCTTCACCATTTATCCATCCTGTGGGCTTACAGTACCAAGCTAAAACCAATTTCTCCGAGCAGGGCGGTAGGAGACAGAGCTCACTCAGGACAGAATCCTTTAAGGTTCATCCTCCCAAAAGGAGCATGATGTCTAGCATGAAGGTCCAGAGCAGAGTGCCTAACAAAAGTATGCATCGAGTTCAAAGTAGCTGCTTTACAAATGTCATCAATGGGAAAAGAGCAGATCTCTGTCGAGGACATAGCAACAGCTCTGGTAGAATGTGTGCGCACTGGGCCTTCCAACTGGATCTGCACCATAGAGTAACAGTAACACAGGCATGCCACTATCCAAGCAGAAATACACTTAATGGAAAGTGACTGACCAAGTCTGGCAGTGTTGAAAGACACAAAGAGCTGCTTGGATTTATGGATGTCCTTTGTTCTATCGAAGCAGACCTAAAGGGCCCTTTTAACATTCAGAGAGTGAAGGGTATGTTCTCCTTCATTCTGGAAGTTACAGAAATAGGTGGGTAGTACCAAAGGCTGACTGAGCTGGAACTCAGAAAACAATTTGAGCAGGAACTTCGGGTGCGTATGAAAAACCACCTTGTCTTTGTGAAAGACAATAAATGGAGGTCTGTGACCAAAGCATGCACTTCAGAGACCCTACCGGCAGAAGTAATGGCCACCAGAAAGGCAGTTTTCCACATCAGAAACTTGAGATCACATATAGCTAGAGGCTCAAAGGGTTTACGAGTGAGCACATCTAGTACAAAGGTAATATTCCAGAGGACAATTGGCTTCTTGGCCGGTGGCCTTGTATGTAGAATGCCCTTGGGGAATCTCTTGAACAGTGGTAGCTGAGCCAGAGTCATGTTCTGGACTCACTCATGACAGGCAGAGAGTGCACAGAGATGGACCTTTACAAAGCAGTATTGGAGTCCCACGTCTGAAAGTTCTAGCAAGTACTCCAACACCTTTTCAGGGGGACACATGAATGGGTCTATGGAGATCTTAGCACACCATTTTGAGAAAAGTTTATATTTGGCTGTGCAAGTTTTCCTAGTGGATGGCTTACATGCAGCCAGAATGATCTCTGAGATTCTCTGAGACACATTAAACCTGCCCACTTCTATGTCCTCAGGAGCCAGGTGTGGAGATGAAGGAAGCGCAGGTTGGGATTGACCATGGATCTCTGCGTTAAAAGGTCCATCCGTAGCAGGCAGTTGCCTCAGAGGAAGCACTGACAACTTGTTGATCAAGGGAAACCAAATCTGTAGAGGCCAGTACAGTGCAATGAGAATCATGTTGCCCCCATGCGCCTCTAGTCTGAGCAGCGCCCTCTGAATTAATGGAAGAGGAGGAAATGCGTACAGAAAGCGATCTGCCCACTGCAACCTGAATGCATCCTGAAGAAAATGCCAGGTTCTGGATTTCTGAAGCAGAACTGAGACACTTTTGCTTTGAGAGGAGACGCAAAAAGGTCAAGGTGTGGAGTAACCCACTAGTCAAAGAGCAACTGTACAACGTCTGGTGCTAATTACCACTCATGAGGATCCATTTCTGTCCTGCTGAGATGGTCCACTGCATCATTCTGAGCCCCTGGCAGGTAAACTGCTTGAATATGGGCATTGTGGTCGAGGCACCACTCCCATACCTTCATGGCTTCCCTCCAGAGAGAGAGTAGGAGTGTTCTTCCCCTTGCTTGTTGATGTAACACATCACTGCTTTGTTGTCTGTCTGAAGAAGGATTACTTTGTGACTGACAACATCTTCCAGGACTCAGAAGGTGTACAGGACTGCCCACATCTCCAGAATGTTAACATGGTGGTGTGAAACTGCCTGTGTCCAAAGTCTCTGAGTGCGATGGCCCTGGCAGTGGGTTCCAAAGCTGAGGAGAGATGCATCTGTAGTGATGGTAATCTGAGATTCCATTGGCGCAAAGGGGAGACCTTGAAGCAGGTTGTCCTGCTATGTCAGCCATGCAACAGACTGAAGCAAGTGCTCCATCAGTTTGATGAGGTAAGACTGAGGATGTGTTGTTGGGGACCACTGTGTGCTGAGCATCCACCTAGTGGTCCTCATGTACAGTCGAGGAAGAGGCACTGTTAAGACAGAAGAGGCCATGAGGCCTACCATCCACTGTATGTAGCAAGCCTGGACAGGGTTGATTTCCATGATGAAGCGTGCCATCTGAAGGATATCATTCCTCCTGTCCTGTGGGAGAAAGGCCCTCACTTTTGTGGTGTCTAAGAGGGACTCTATTAAGAGGAGCTCCTGTGAGGGTTGAAGCTGTGACTTTTCCAGGTTCAGCAGAACCCCCATGGAAGTCTGGGACTGAGATGCTGTGGCCACCGCTCTCTCTGTCTCCTGTCTTGATGGTCTTGCTAACAGCCAGTCATCCAGGTAGGGGAAGACTTGAATGCCGAGGTTTCGAAGGTACACTGTGAGAACTTCAAACTACTTTGTAAAGACTTGGGGCTCTGAGGAGTGCCCAAAGGGCATGACTCTGAATTGGTAATGTTGACCCAATGCAACAAAGTGAAGGAATTTGTAGTCGTTTGGGTGCACTGGAATATGCTGGTAGGCATCTTGCATTTCCAGGGCTGCTAGCCAATCACGTTGTTTGAAAAGTGGTAGAAGTGTCCCCAGGGAGACAATCTTGAACTTCTCGCGGTACAAGAACGTGTTCAACTTTCTGAGACTGAGAATGGGGAACATGCCCCCTGTCCAAGACCAAGGTAGAAAGGTCAGTGGAGGATGCTGCTACAGAAGGTAAAGTCATCAAAAAATGGAGAGCAATGAGTACCACTGCCCCTAGTCTGGGTAACAAGTTTCCTGAATTAATGGCCTTGATGGAGGAGGAACATCTGGATATTGTGGCAGTCACAGAAACATGGTACACACAGAACCATGACTGGGACATAAACATACCAGGATACACTATCTACAGGAGGGACAGGGAGGATAAAAGAGGAGGAGGAGTAACTCTCTACATAAGAGAAGGAATCAAAGCAACAGAACAAAAGGGTAAACAGGGAGGAGAAGAAGCACTGTGGGTCAATTTGGAGGCAGACAATGGCACCACAATCCGCACAGGTGTTGTATACAGACCCCCCTCTCAGGGGAGGAAATGGACAAGGAAATGATAGAAAGTATACTTAGAATGGCAGATAAGAAAAAATTACTCACCTTAGTAATGTTGTTTCTTCTAATAGAGTCTTGCTATATATAGACATTAGCAGTTTGTTCCAGCTCTAGAACTGCCCTGGAGTGAAATGGTTAAAACCATTCCAAAATAGAATTTTGGCACGAGAACAGCTCTATCTGTGTCATTTCAAACTTGAACTGTCAGATCTTTATGAGCCAAACTCACTAAGGTCTGTGTGGAAGCTGTAACCTACACTAGCCAAATGGCTACCTAAATAATAACAACCATTGATGGTCCCAACACCCAAGACTCAAGTCAGTGGACCAGAAATACTAACACCATTCTAATAATATGAAAATGGAACATAAGTATAATAAAACACACACACGCGTACACATACACACCCCCAAAGTCCCAAAGGGGACAAAATGCTAACAAGACATAAGTAGTGCCCACACTAAGTTGCCCGCACCCCACCAAGTAGAGGTTCTGAGAGGGGCAGGTTGGGGGGGAGGTCTATAATATAGCAAGACTCCATTAGAAGAAACAACATTACTAAGGTGAGTAATTTTTTCTTCAAACAACATGAAGTCTTGCTATATTATGACAGTAGCAGACTACACAGCAGTACCTCCATGGAGGAGGGGCAGAACCTACTTAGGAATAGGCTCTGAAGAACAGCTGTGCAAACCGAGCATCTCTCCTGGCCTGGACATCCAGGGAGTAATGCTTTGGTGAAAGTGTGTACCGTTTTCCAAGTAGCAGCCTGGCATATCTCTAATATAGGGATGTCTCTGGCAGCAGCTAGAGACGAGCTGTACCCTGGTAGATTGAGCCCTCAAGCCAGAGGGGATCTCTGCCCAGTTTCTGATAACAAATTGGATACAAGAGACAATCCACCTGGCAATTGATCTCTTAGTGGCAGGTTTGCCTTTCCCAACTTCACCATAGGTAAGAAAAGTTGGAGGGATTCGAACCTCAGACCTTTGGCACGCTCTATATAGTAACTAAGAGCTCTTAACATCCAGGTTGTGCAACCTCCTCTCACCAGAAGAGGAGTGATCAGTGAAAATACTGGAAGGAGATAGATTGGTTAAGATGGAAATCTGAAACCACCTTGCGTAAAAACTTCCTATTAGTCCAGACTACCTTATCCCTGTGGAAAGAAATAAAGTCACTTTCTACTGACAAGGCTTGCAACTCACTTATGCCTAGCAGAAGTGATAGCCACCAGAAAAACAGTTTTCCAAGTTAGACACCTAAGCTTTCCAGAAAACAGAGGTTCAAGGGGCTGCATTAACTGGGCAATACAAACATTAAGGTCCCAGGCAGGGCCGTTCCCAAAGGGTGGATTAATATGGAGTAATCCTTAAAAACTTGGAAAACACAGGGTGAGTGAAAGAGGATGACTTTCCTGCTGAAACAAAAGCAGATACAGCTGCCAAATGGACTCTCAGGGTAGCTGGTCTGAGACCCAAGGAATTAAGATGGACCATGTAATCTAATACAATGGGCAAATCAGCAGATTCTGGGAAATATTTTTCCAGCACACCAAATGGAAAACCTTTTCCATTTAGAACTATAAGTAGCCTAGTGGAAGGCTTTCTGGAAGCCTTTAGGATTTCAAGAACACCCTGAGAGGTGTAAATCGACAAACTCTAACTCCTCAAGAGCCAGGCCTTGAGGTTGAGGATTGAGGTCCGATACCAAACCCTTCCCTGGGCACAAGTTAATAGGTTGTGAATCCTGGGGAGGCAAAGGGGAAGATAGACTGTCAGTGACAGAAGGAGTGGGTACCAGGGCTGCCTGGCCCAATCTGGGGCAATCAGAATCACCCTGCAAGGCTGAGATCTGATTTTGACTAATACTTTGAATAGGAGAGGGAAGGGGGGGAAAGCATAAAGAAACTTCCCCGGCCAATCCAGGAGAAGGGCATCCAGGGGGACTGAGCCCAACACTGGAGGCCTGCAACAGAACAGAGGAAGTTGGTGATTGTCTGGGGCTGCAAAAGATCTATCTGAGGGGTGCCCCATCTGGCAAGACTATCCCCAGCACTTGAGGATCCGGGGACCATTCGTGATGGCCTGGAAATCCTGCTGAGAGCATCTGCTAGGACACTGTCCTTCCCTGGAAGATGAACTGCTATGAGGGAAGTGTTCAGGGAATAGGCCAGAGACCACAACTTCATTGCCTCGGTGCACAAGGCCAAGACCGAGTGCCCCTGTTTGTTGATGTACCACATTGTTGTGGTGTTGTCTGTTCTGACTTGTATCACCTTGTTGTGGACAGATGCAGAAAATGCTTGAAGAGCTAAAAGACAGCTCTGAGTTCCAGCAAATTGATGTGGAGCAGAGATTCCTGGGGACCACACTCCCTGAGTGGAAAGGTCGCCCATGTGGGCTCCCAACCCAGAAGGAAGCATCTGTAGTAGAGAGTCAAATTGTGAGCAGGGGAATGAAGGGACCCCAATCTTAAATTGCTCTGATCCTGCCACCACTGGAGGGCCTGGATCAAGGTCTGAGTCACTGGGACCAACTTGGAAAGGGGTCTCTCCTTTGAGACCAATAGGTTCTCAAGTGAAACTGAATGTCTCTCATCTGAAATCTTGCCCTGCACAACAGGCTGTGGATGCAGCCATGTGCCCCAGGAGCTGCAAGTGTCTTGCTGGTCAAGAGACCTGCAGAGTGAAGGAGAGGCCAGAGCCACTAAATTCGTCACCCTTCTAAGGGAAGAAAAGCTCTGGCTAGTTTTGTGTCCAACTCTTGCCCTATAAAGGTGAGTACCTGGACTGGTTCCAGAACCGCTTTGGCAGATTTAGCAGAAAGCCCAGGGAGGTGAGAAGCTGCTGGGTGACTTGCAGGTGAGATTTTACCTGTTCTGGGGACTGGCCTACAATGAGCCAATCGTCTAGATAGGGAAAACAGCAATCCTTTGCCTCCTTAGTGAGCCACTGCCACTGCCAGACACTTTGTGAATACCCTTGGGAAGAGGACAGGCCGAAGGGCATTGCTCTGAACTGGTAATGACCTGAGGGTAGTTCGAATCTGAGGTACTTTCGATGGGAGCTTCTGATTAGGACGTGGAAATAGGCATCCTTGAGGTCCAGGGAGGCTAACCAGTCCCCTGGCCTTAGGGAGGGTAAAATCATTGCCAGAGTTACCATTTTGAACTTTGGTTTCAAAAGATGCTTGTTCAGATATCTGAGGTCTAATATGGGCCGCCATTCTCCTGTCTTTTTTGGGGTAAGGAAGTATCTGGAATACAGACCCCTGCCCTGGTGCAGGGGAGGAACCCTTTCCACTGCTCTGAGAGCCAACAGGGTTGAGACCTCTGCTTCTAGAGCAAGGGTCTCTGAAGCACTTGCAGGTAGAAAAATCTGGCTCTCAACTTGGGAAACTTTTGAAGCTGAGAACCAGACCCTGGCTTACTACTTCCAGAACCCACTTGTCTGAGGTTAAAGAAGCCCAGTTCTGACTGAAGTAAGCCAGCCTGCCCCCTACCGGTAAAGGAGAATTGGCCCTGGGCACACCATCAGGGTGCCTGCTTAGCAGGTGCTTTAGGCTGAGGGGTGGGAGCAGGCCTGCCCACCCCTCGTCTGCCTCTGAAGAAGCCCCTCTGAGCATAGGCAGAGGAGGCCCGAGTCTGATAAAAAGGCCTGTGAAAGGCTCACCCCTACCCCTGGGGTGGCTTGGGGAGTGGCTTGCCGCTCCTCAGCTTGGGCACTTTTGTAAGTAGTCCCATATTCATCCATCTTTTCATGTAATTCTCTGTCTGCTCCCAAACAGAGAATTTCCCACCACAGGAAAATCCATAGCCTTAGTCTGGGTATCCTGTGACAGGCTAGTACACCTGAGCCAGGCCAACCTACGAAAAGCTACAGATGTGGCCATGACCCTAGAGGAAACATCATTAACATCCACAGCAGCATGAAACTGTACCTTAGAAGCCTCAATGCCATCAGCAGCCACCTGTTCTAGTTCGCTAGCCAGCTGGCCATGGGCTTGCTTGGCTAATTCCATAACAGTATCCCATCTAGATTTCTGATACCTAGCTACATAAGCCATATAATTTGCTTGCCTGAGTCCCAGAGAGGCTGCCATATACTGTTTTTTCGCCATGGCATCAATCTTCCTGGAATCCTTGTCAGGAGGATGTGAAGCCAGGGGAATATTAGCTTTATCACAGGCTGCAGCCTGAACTACCCCAACATGACTGCATTGCTGAGAAAGGAATTCTGTATCAGGACCTGACAATGTGTACCTTCTGTCCATCTTTTATCTACAGGAGGCACAGAATTAGGAGCTTTTAAAATTTTATTGTTTGCTTCCTAAAGACTTATGCAAAGGAATAGACAATCTCCTAGACTCTGGAATATCCATCATTTCTACAAAATCAGGTTCCTCTTGCTCATCCACAGCTTCTTCCAAGGGAAGCTGGAGGGTTTCAGCAACTTTTTTGTAAAACATAAAATGAGATGGGGACTCAGATAGCATAGGGGGAGATTCTAAAGGTCTGTTTGGGGAAATGACCGGTTCAATGGGCACACCAGACCTTCCCAGCCACATTCATACTGTTCATAATCATCCTCCCCCTCCTCTGGTTCATAAAACTCCTCAAAATCATATTCCTGAACCACTGGAACCGGACGAACCGACCTTTTGCCAGATAGTGGCGGTTCGGACGGAACCTGAGACAGTGACTGGACAATTTGTATGGCTTTTTTATCTCTGCAGCAGTTGGAGAAGGATTTTGGACTCCAAACCTGCTGACTTTCTTGTTTTCTTTACTGGAACTGGTTCCTCAGAACCAGCTTTTCTTTTGCCCGAGGAAGTCTCGCCCTGGTCAGAGGGCACTCCCTCCGGTTCGGTTGGCACCGAACCGGGCTGGCCATCTGGGTCAGCGGACTTTTTGGCCTCTCGTTCCCTGAGCCTGCCCAATCTCTTTTCCAGGGTGGCTGCAGGGAAATTCTTACATATCTGGCAGTCTGACTGGAGGTGACTATTGCACAAACTGGGGAATATGGGTGTGGGCAGGACAGTAGTGCGGTGGGTAGGTAACTGGCTGGGCAGCAGGACACAGAGGGTGGTGGTAAATGGCTGTCACTCCACAGAGGGAAGAGTGACCAGTGGGGTACCACAGGGATCAGTGCTGGGACTGGTACTATTCAATATCTTCATCAGTGACATTGTGCAGGACCTAGAAGGCAGAATTTCACTGTTCACTGATGACACAAAGCTCTGTAACAGAATAGACACACCAGAGGGTGTAGACAGAATGAGAAGGGACCTGCAGAAACTTGAAGAATGGTCAGGGGTTTGGCAGTTGAAATTCAATGCAAGGAAGTGCAAGATAATGCATATGGGGCACAAAAACCCTGGCACAATATATCAGTTGGGGGGTGAGGATATAGCATGCACCAAGCAGGAAAGGGATCTTGGAGTTATCATCTCTGATGACCTCAAGGCAGGGAAACAGTGTGACAAGGCAGCAGGTAGGGCAAATAGGATGCTGGGATGCATAGGCAGGGGCATCACCAGCAGGAAAAGGGAGGTCATAATTCCACTATACAAGACACTAGTGAGGCAGCACCTGGAGTACACTGTGCAGTTCTGGAGACCTTACCTACGTAAGGACATAGACAGGGTAGAGAAGGTTCAGAGGAGGACAACAAAGATGGTGCATGGATTGCATCACAAGTCCTATGAGGACAGGTTGAAGGCACTGAACATGTACTCCCTGGAGGAGAGGAGGGAGAGAGGGGATATGATAGAGACATACAAGTATCTTACAGGGAGGAACAGGGTGCAGGAATGCACTATTTTTAAGCGAAAAAGATGTTCCAGGACTAGAGGGCATGGGATGAAGTTGGAGGGAGGACGATTCAGAGGAAACGTGAGGAAGAATTTCTTCACAGAACGGTGGTGGACAAGTGGAACACCCTGCCAGAGGAAGTGGTGGGGGCTGAAACAATCACGGGATTTAAGAATGCATGGGATAGACATAAAGGAATTCTGGAGGTCAGGGGTAAGGGGCAACAGACTTCCTGGAAAACATAAACTGAACTTACAAACTTAAATAGGCAGACTAGGTGGGCCATAGGCCCTTATCTGCCGACACTGTCTATGTATCTATGTATGTATCTATGTGGTGTGTGGGTCAGCCTTGGCAAAGACTTCCCCACAGACATCACAGTGTTGAAACCCAGTGGGCCCGGTTTTTCTTTTGGGTTTCTCAGACATAATGCCAGCCTAACCAGAAAACTTGCCTTTTAAACGGCAGTGCCAGGCAAGACACCCTTATCGGTTCTCAACCGTGTCACGGGTATTGGAAAAAACCATAATAAAATCCGTTCTTTTTAGAACTGATAAGAACCGGGAACCGCACTCTAAAATGTTAAAACTTTAAAATTAATGAGCTTTAAACCCAGCTGATCGGTTCAAAACCGAACCGATAAACTTACAAGTTCCACACAGACAAAACCTTTTAATTACTTACGATTACCACAGACAGAGCTTGAACCGAACGGTTTTGCGGTTAAAATAAAACTATTCTCGGTTGAATCGGACCGAGAAAACACTGTTTAAACCGAGAAATGAACCGAGCAGTAGGAGAAATCTCCGGAGCGACTGTTCAGTGAGGCGGAGTAAAGAATCTGACAGTTCAGGTTTGAAATTACACAGATAGAGCTGCTTCTTAGAGCTCGTGCTCAAAGTTCTATTTTGGAATGGTATTAACCATTTCACCTCCGGAGCAATTCTAGTGCTGGATCAAACTGCTACTGTCATAATATAGCAAGACTTCATGTTGTTTGAAAGACTGAGATTCCCTGTCTTCTTAGATGTGCTGCCACTATAGCCAGACATTTGGTGAATACCCTTGGTGCAGATGTCAGGCTGAAGGGCATGGCTGCAAACTGGTAGTGCCCTGATAGAAATTTGAACCTCAGAAACTTTCTGTTGGACTGCCTTATTGGAATATGAAAGTAGGCATCCTTGAGGTCTAGGGAGGCTAGACAGTCTCCCTGCTGAAGAGATGGTATTACCATTTTCAGGGTGACCATTCTGAATTTGGGTTTCAGAAGGTGCTTGTTTAAGTATCTGAGGTCTAAGATAGGTCGCCACTCCCCATTTTTATTTTGTGTCAGGAAGTATCCGGAATAGAGATCTTTGCACCATTGGTGGGCAGGCACTCTCTTTACCACCCTTGCTGCCAGAAGATCTTTCACCCCCATCTCAAATAGAAGTCTTTTTGTTGGGGTTAGTGATTTGGACAGCTGGGTGCACATAAGGGCTAGCATCTTTTTGACCTGAAGTGGCAGGCCCTTTTCCACTACCTCCAGGACCCACTTGTCTGATGTGATGAGGGTCCAGGACTGGAAGTAGTGGGAGAGCCTGCCTCCTACAGGCAGAGAGGGAGGCGACCTGGACAGATAAGTCACGGCTTATGCTGAGTTGCAGGAGCAGGAGTAGAGGCAGGTTTCCTCTGACCTCTCCTGCCTCTTCCTCTGTAGTAACCTCTCATTTGAGAATAGTCAAACTGAGGAGGAAGGGAAAAATAGGGTCTAGGGAAGTATCCCCTGCCCATTTCCCTTAGGTTGGGGTTTCCGAGCAGCAGAAGACTACACTTTTCTTGTGTTGCTTTGATAGGTTGTTTTATATTCATCAACCTTCTTCATGTAGTCTTCTGTTCTAGAATCAAACAGAGCATTCTGGTCACAGGGAAAGTCCATGGCCCTGGACTGAGTGTCCTGCATCAGATTAGTTGTCCTCAGCCATGCAAACCACCTGGGCCATTACTCTGGAGGCTGCATCACTGTTGTCATCTGCTATGTGGAACTGGTACTTAGTGGCTCCCAGGGCAGCTTTAGGGTCTCCACCAAGTCCTGTACCATAGAGTCAGACCCCTGCTGAGCTATGGCCAGGACTGAATTTCAGAGGGCCTTCTGGTACTTGGCTGTGTAAGCCATGTAAGAAGACAGGAAGAGGAGAAGAGAAGTTGAGGTATAGGTTTTCTTAGCCATAAAATCCAACCTTCTGGAATCTTTCTCAGGGGGCTGAGAAGAGAGAGGGACTCCTGCTTTGTCACATGCAGCCTGCTGTACCACTACTTCATGGCTGGGATGTACAGACAGGAAAGCTGTATCTGTTTTGGATAACTGATACTTCTTGTCTATTCTCTTGTCAACCCCCGACAAAGATGTAAGGGTCTGAAGAAGCTTCATGGTATTCTTCCTAAATGCTTTATAAATAGGAAGTACCACTGTTTTAGGAAGAGGGCGATATTTCATTTCCCTATAATCCTGGTCTTCCTCTTCTTGCTGGGTGAACTCCTGAGAAGGAAAGCCAAGGGTGTCCTCCATAGGTTTCAGGAAAGTCAGCATGGAGGAGGTATCCTCCTGATCCGTAGGGTCTGAAAAACATGCCAGGCTTTAGCCATGTCCTCCATGGATGGCAACTGCTTATGTGTGTCTGGAAGATTACCACCCTGGGGTTCTATGTGTTTAGATTTATCTTTATGTTTTTTGCCCACTGCTGTTTCACCTTTAGCAGAGCTGAGAGGGGCAGTGGTATGCTTTTCTTTACAGGGCTTCTTTGTAGCCAACTCATCGGTGACTTGGTCAGGCTTTCTTTTTGAACCAGGCACCTCATCAGCACCTTTAGAATTTTTTGGTTTAAAAGGAGCTTCATCAGCCCCTTTTGAAATCTTAGTTTTAGCAGGCACTTCATCAGCACCTGAATTTATATTTCTCCCTTTTGCAGGCACTTCATCAGCACCTTCGGTTGGGTTAGATGTAGAAGACGTCTCATCAGCACCTTGATTAGAATTTTTATTCTTTGAAGGCACCTCATTGGTAGCCTTGGGTCTTTGTTTGGGAACAGAGGAAGAACCTTCTTTAGCCATCCTTCTAAGCCTTTTTTCTCTATTCCTTAAGGTCTCTGAAAAAAAACTTAGAGTAAAGAGAACAGTGGTCTGACCTAAACACCTTTAACACGGGTTATGAATGCCAGCCTTAACCACTATTCTGTGGCAATTTAAACAATTTTTTAAACCTGTGGCCCCAGTCCTCTTTTTAGGGATTTCTGACATGCCAAAACTCAGAAGACCCCCGGAAATTCAAACCCTAATAGGGTTCTATTTAGAAAAATGGTCGGTTCCCTTACGGTAAAGAACCACGACTTTCTGAGCTAAAAACTAAGCAAATAAAAAGGAAAATGCCGGTTCCCACTGAAAAAAGGGAACCGTGCTAAAAATAAGAAATGGAAATGTCAAATACAATAAACGCAGTTAGTATTTTAGGTAGAAAATAAAGAAAAGGAACTGTGGAACTGGTCGAAAAATGCGGTTCCCGAGAACCGAGGGAAACCACTAAAAAACAGGAAAAGGCTACTCGGCACACTACAAAGAGGAAATAAAGTACGATTTATAGCTACCAAGAAGTAAAATACTTTTCTTTGGCCAAGAGAGAGAGAGAGCACCTCAGAGGCAGTGTTGCTCAGTCAGGCGAAGAAAAAATTCTGGTGCCTTCCTCACAGCCTCTGCTCAGCACACCCTCAAATTTCTCTCTGATTGGCTAATTCACAAACTCACCCTTAAATTACCATAATCTCCACCTCTGGAGCAGTACTACCTGGTCCGCCCACTGCTAAATTTATTGATGCTAAAGGACTCCCGAGGTGAGAAAAGTACTGTTACTTAAGAACTTACCATAACAGTAGATCTTCGAGAGAGGCTCTTGCAGTAGGTAATTACATATAGGACTGACACCAGCAGGCGTCAGGACCCCACGGAAAAATTTCTAGCTAGCAGTCTCTGGCGGGGGACCGTCCCATGTCAGGTGACCGACGTCATACGACGTCAGTATAAAGGAGCGGTCCCCCATGCCTGCATTCCAGTTCTTTCCCACCAAAGGCCCAAAAGGGAGAGACGAGAGAGAAGTGGATATTTCCCAACCTGGAAAAGAAGCTAAAAAAGCTTAGGGGGATGGAGGGAGGGAAGGTATTACCTACTGCAAGAGCCTCTCTTGAAGATCTACTGTTACAGTAAGTTCTTACATAACTGAACTATCTTACTTCGAGAGGGCTCTTGCAGTAGGTAATTACATATAGGACTGAGTCCCAAGTAGTCTGGAACAAGAAGAAGCAAACGGGAGGAGGAAAGCTATTCAAAGTAGATCCTCTAGGTGTGAAGGCCTTAGGAAAGGAGGCCTTGCAGAACAGCAAGCCCGAAGCCTGCTCTACGGTGAGAGGCAATATCCAGACTGTAATGTTTTGTAAAGGTATGGACGGAAGTCCAAGTGGCGGCAGCACAGATGTCCACCGCTGACACATTCTCGAAACAAGCCACTGAGGCAGCGACTCCTCTGGTGGAGTGGCCTCTCACTTGACCCGGAAGGGTCTTGTTGTACTTGTCATAACAGAAAGTGATGCAATGAGCCAACCATTTGGACAGGCATTGCTTAGAAACAGCATTGCCTTCTCTTTTGTGGGCAAAAGAGAAACAGTTAATCAGTCTTTCTGAGATCTTTTGTTCTGTTAGTGTAGTATCTCAGAATCCGGTGAACATCCAGCGCGTGTAGGAGATACTCCCCTTGATTGGAGTGTCGCGAAAAGAAAGCAGGTAACTCTATGGACTAATTCAATGTAGATTCCGCTACCACTTTGGGGAGAAACTTAGGGTTGGTGCGCAGAGCTGCACGTTCCTTGTGAAAAATCAAATATGGGATTTTAAACATCAGGGCCTGGAGCTTGGAAATCTGTCATGCAGAAGTAATGGCCACTAGGAAGAGAGTCTTCCATGAGAGGAACTTCATGTCTGCTGAGGCTGCCGGTTCGAAAGGAGGCAGAGTAAGCTTCTCGAGGATGAAATTCAAATCCCGAGGGGCAGAAACCCAGACAGGGGGTCTCAAGTAGAGAACCCCTCTGAGGAAAGTCTTGAGAGACCTCCAGCTGAGCAAATGTCCTGCCTGCAAAAGGGACATGGTAGGCTGAAATGGCCGCCATGTGTACCTGCAAGGACAAGTGACTGAGACCCAGATCAAAGAGGTGGTGCAGGTACTCCAGCAGCCACCCAACAGAGGACGAGAAAGGCTCGAAATCCTTTGAAGCGGCCCAAATTGTGAACCATTTCCATTTCATGGTATAGGTAGATCTAGTGGAGGGTTTTCTAGCCTCCACCAGAATCTCATCCACTCGTGGTGAAACCCAAATTGGGATTGAGCTACGTCTGCAGGAGCCATGCATGCAGTTGAAGGGACTTGAGACCTGGATGTACCAGGGTCCCCCTGATCCTGGGTCAGTAAAAGTCGCGACAGAGGCCGAGGAAGAAAAAATTACTCACCTTAGTAATGTTGTTTCTTCTAATGGAGTCTTGCTGTATTATGACAAATTGCAGTGAGGTCCAACCTTTGAACTGCCCCGGGATTAATGAGGTAACTTTCCATGCCAGACATGGAATGCTGAGCTCGAGCTCGGTTGAGACTCCGTCTGTTGCTATATGAACTCAAACCGTCAGATCTTTACGAGTTATACTCACTGAGTGTGCTATGTGGAAACTGTAAACTTGCACTAGCCAACTGGCTACTAAATATAACAAACAGATTTTCTGGTCCCAAAACAAAGACTCAAGTTAGGAAACCCAAAAAATGAAACAAACACAACACCCTCTCACCCAAACTAAAGGGGTGAGAAATAAGGAGTGGGGCACCTCTTCAGTGCCAACACTGCTACTGCCCACCCACATCCCAAAACAAAGGTTCTGAGAGGGGAGGCGAGGGGAGAGGTCAGAATACAGCAAGACTCCATTAGAAGAAACAACATTACTAAGGTGAGTATTTTTCTTCAAACAACATGAAGTCTTGCTGTATTCTGACAAATTGCAGACTACCAAGCAGTACCTCCATGGAGGAGGGACAGAATCTACCTAGGAAATAGGCTCTGAAGCACTGCTGTGCCAAACCGAGCATCACACCTAGACTGGATATCCAGAGAGTAATGCTTGGTAAAAGTGTGTACTGTTTTCCAGGTAGCTGCTTGACAAATCTCCAAGATAGGAATATCCCTGGCAGCAGCAAGGGAAGCAGCTGTACCTCTGGTAGAGTGAGCCCTCAGGCCTGACGGTGGAGTCCTACCTAGTTTTTCATAGCAAAACTTAATGCAAGAGACAATCCACCTGGCACTAGATCTCTTAGTGGCAGGTTTTCCCTTACCAACCTCACCATAAGTGAGGAACAGTTGGAGGGAGTCAAACCTATGACCCTTGGTGCGCTCTATGTAGTAGCTAAGGGCCATTTTCACATCCAAACTGTGCAGCCTCCTCTCCCCAGAGGAGGAATGTTCAGTGAAGAAAACAGGAAGAGACATAGACTGGTTAAGGTGAAAGTCTGAAACCACCTTAGCCAAAAACTTCCTGTTAGTCCAGAGGACCACCTTATCTCTATGGAAAGAGATAAAATCAGGCTCCACTGACAGGGCTTGTAACTCGCTTATGCACCTGGCAGAAGTGATGGCCACCAAGAAAACAGTTTTCCAAGTCAAGTACTTAAGCTCTGCTGAGGACAAAGGCTCAAAAGGGGGTTGCATAAACTGGGCAATGCAAACATTAAGGTCCCAAACAGGGGCAGGGTCCCTGAATGGAGGATTGGTATGAAGCAATCCCTTGAAAAATTTAGAGAATACATGATGAGCTGAAAGGGAAGAAGGCTTGCCTGCTGAAAGGAAGGCAGAGACAGCTGCCAGATGCACTCTTAGTGTACCTGGTCTGAGCCCCAAGCTATTAAGATAAACCATATAGTCAAGGACCATGGACAGGTTAGCAGACTCTGGGGAAATATGTTTCCCAAAGCACCATATAGAAAATCTTTTCCACTTGGAGTTGTAAGTGTTTCTGGTGGAAGGCTTCTGAGAAGCCTTTAGAATATCCATAACACATTGAGAGAGGTGAAAATCAGCAAACTCTAACTCTTCAAGAGCTAGGCCCTGAGATTGAGAGATTTGAGATTCGGATACCAAACCCTTCCCTGAGCACAAGTTAACAGGTTGTAATTCCTGGGAAGAGATAGGGGAAGGTAGGCTGCTAAGGACAACAAGAGAGGTTACCAGGGCTGCCCGGCCCAGTCTGGAGCAATCAGAATCACCTTGCAGGGTTGAGACCTGATTTTGACTAACACCTTGAACAGGAGAGGAAGGGGAAGCATACAGGAACTTCCTTTCCCAATTGAGAACTAGGGCATCCAGGGGGACTGAGCCCAACACTGGGGGCCTGCAGCAGAAGAGAGGAAGTTGGTGATTGTCTGGGGCTGCAAAAAGATCTATCTGTGTGGTGCCCCATCTGGAGAAGATCACCTTCAAAACTAGGGGATCCAAGGACCATTCGTGATGGCCCTGAGATATCCTGCTGAGAGCATCTGCCAGGGCATTGTCCTTGCCTGGGAGGTGTATTGCTGTAAGGGAGGTGTTCAGGGAATAGGCCAGAGAGCACAACTTCATTGCTTCTGTGCAAAAGGCCATAGACCGAGTGTCCCCTTGCTTGTTGATATACCACATTGTGGTGGTATTGTCTTGTCCTGATCTGAACTACTTTGTTCTGAACAGACTTGGAAAAAGCTTGAAGTGCTAGAAACACTGCTCTGAGTTCTAACAGATTGATGTGAAGCAGGGATTCCTGAGGGGACCACAACCCTTGGGTGGTAAGGGGTCCCAAGTGTGCCTCCCACCCCAAGAGGGAGGCATCTGTAGTAAGGATTAGAGAATGAGACTGAGTGACAAAAGGAACTCCCTGTCTTAGATTGTCCTGATCCAGCCACCACTGTAACGCCTGGATCAGGGTTTGAGTCACTGGGATTAGTTTGGTCAGAGGGTCCCTTTTCTGAGACCAAAAAGTTCTGAAGTGGAACTGAATATCCCTCATTTGAAATCTTGCACCCTGCACCACTGCTGTAGAAGCAGCTATGTGTCCTAGAAGTTGCAGAAAGTGCCCTACTGGCCGAGACAACTAAGGAGTGAATGAAGAGGCCAGTGAGATAAGGGTCCTTACCCTGTCCAGGGGAAGGAAGGCTCTTGTCTTTGCTGTATCCAGCTCTGCCACTATGAAGGTGAGGAGCTGCACAGGCTCTAGAACTGACTTTGAAAGATTCAGCAGGAAGCCTAGAGAAGTGAGCAATTGCTGAGTTATCTGTAGGTGTAACTTGACTTGGTCTGGTGACTGGCCTACTATGAGCCAGTTGTCCAGGTATGGAAATATGGAGATCCATTTTCTCCTTAGGAAGGCAACTACTACTGCCATGCATTTTGTGAACCCCCTTGGAGCAGAAGTTAGGCCGAAGGGCATTGCTCTGAATTGGTAGTGGCCTGAGGGCAGCTCGAACCTGAGGTACTTTCGATGGGAGCTTCTGATGAGAATATGAAAACAGACATCCTTGAGGTCCAGGCCCTGGCCTTAGAGAGGGCAGAATTATTCCCAGAGTCACCATTTTGAACTTTGGCTTTAAAAGGTGCTTATTTAAGTATCTGAGATCCAGGATGGGCCGCCATTCTCCCGTCTTTTTGGGCGTTAGGAAGTACCTGGAGTACAATCCCTTCCCTTTGTGTAGGGTGGAACCCTCTCTATGGCTCTGAGAACCAAGAGGAAATAGACCTCTGTCTCTAGAGCAAGTGCCTCTGAAGGATTAGCAGGTGGAAAGGATCTGGTTCTCATCTTTGGAAACTTTTTGAAACTGAGAACCAGTCCCTGGCTTATTACTTCCAGGACCCATTTGTCTGATGTTAAAGACATCCAGTCCTGGACAAAGTAAGCCAGCCTACCCCCTACAGGTGGTGGAGAATCGACCCTGGCAAACCCATCAGGGTGCCTGTTTGGCAGGGGTTTTAGGCTGAGGGGTGGAAGCAAGCCTGCTTGTACCCCATCTGCCTCTCCCTCTAAAGAACCCCCTATGAGCATAAGCAGAAGAGGAGGCCTGAGCTTGGTAGAAAGGCCTATGAAAAGGCCTGCTCCTGCCCCTGGGATGCTGCCTCTGAGGAGTGGCTTGCCTTTCCTTGGCCTGAGCACTCCTGTAGGTGGTTCTGTACTCATCCATTTTCTTCATGTAGTTCTCTGCTCCCCAAACAGAGAATTACCCACAACAGGAAAATCCATGGCCTTAGTCTGGGTATCCTGAGACAGGCTAGTACATCTGAGCCAAGCCATCCTACGAAGGGCCACAGATGTAGCCATGACTCTAGATGAACATCATTGGAGTCCACTGCAGCATGGAATTGCACCTTGGATGCCTCAATACCATCCGCAGCCACCTGCTCCAGCTCCTTGGCAAGCTGGCCAGGGACCTGTTTAGCTAAAGCCATTACAGTGTCCCATCTAGATTTCTGATATCTAGCTGTATAGGCCATTTAATTAGCCTGCCTGAGTCCCAAGGATGCTGCCATATTCTGCTTCTTTGCCATGGCATCAATCCTCCTGGAGTCCTTATCTGGGGTATGTGAAGCCAAGGGTATATTTGCCTTATCACAGGCTGCAGCCTGCACTACCCCAACATGGCTGCATTGCTGGGTAAGGAACCCCATATCTGAGCCTGAGAGAGTATACCTCTTGTCCATTCTCTTGTCCACAGGAGGTATAGTGTGAGGAGTTTTTAAAATTTTAACTGTCTGTTTTCCAAAATATTTATGCAAAGGAATAGACAGTCTATTTCCCAAAGGACTTATGAAGGGGAATAGACAGCCTCCTGGACTCTGGGATATCCATCATTTCAACACAGTCAGGCTCCTCCTGGTCGTCCACAGCTTCTTCCATAGGAAGCTGAAGAGTTTCAGCCACTTTTTTGTAGAACATAAAATGGGAAGGGGACTCAGAAAGCCTAGGAGGAGACACTCTTGAAGGTCTGTCTGGGGAGATGTCCGGGTCAATGGGCACATCCAGACTTTCATAATCACACTCACATTCGTCATACTCTCCTTCCTCCTCCTCCAGTTCATAAAACTCCTCTAAATCATAATCCGGAACTGGGGGAACTGACCGAACCAAGCGCCTTCGCAATGGTGCCGGTTCGGTCGGAACCAGGGATAGCGACTGAACAATCTTTATTGCTTTGGCTATTTCATCAGCGGTCAGAGAAAGAACTTGTGGATCCGCATCGGCTGATGTATCCTTCTTGTTCTTTTAACTGGAACCGACTCCTGGAGCGGTTCTCCTTTGCCGGAAGGAGTTTGCCCGGTCAGAGGGCACTCCTTCTGGTTCGGTCGGAACCGAACCGGGCTGGCCATCCGTCAGCGGACTTCTTGGCCTCCTTTCCTGAGCCTACCAACTCTTTTTCTAGGGTAGCTGCAGGAAAATTTTTACAAATCTGGCAGTCTGAATCGAGGTGGTCAAACCCCAGACAATAAACACAGGTGGTGTGGGGATCAGCCTTAGCAAAGACTTCCCCACACACACTACAGTGTTGAAACCCAGTGGGCCCGGTTTTTCTTTTGGGTTTCTCAGACATGACCAATCCTAACAAAAACTTACCCTTTTTTCGGCAATCCACCAGGCAAGACACCCTTATCGGTTCCTGACCGTGTTACGGGTCGTGGAAAAAAATGTAATAAAATCTGTTTTTTTTAGAACCGATAAGAACCAGTTACCACACTCTAAAAGCAGAATAAAACTTCTTAAACAACCTGATCGGTTTAAACCGAACCGATCCCACGTTTACAAGTTCCACACAGAATAATAACAAAAAATAAGCCTATCTAGTACTCACGAAACCACAGACAGAGACTGAACCGATAGGTTACGGTTTAAATTCGGTCGAAAACCGAGAAAAACGGTACTTTAACTGACAAACTGAACCGAGCAGAAGGAGAAATCTCCAGAGCGACTGTTCAGTGAGGCGGAGTAAAGAATCTGACAGTCTGAGTTCAAACAGCAACAGAGTCTCAATCGAGCTCGAGCTCAGCGTTCCATGCCTGGCATGGAAAGTTAACTCTTTTATCTCCGGGGCAGTTCGAAAGTTGGACCTCACTGCAATTTGTCAAAAACAGCAAGACTTCATGTTGTTTGAAGAGGAGGTTCCTCTGAGCACTGTTGCAGAAGAGAGAACCAAACTTGCCTGGGCTAGAAAGGAGCACTCAGTATCATTTGAGCTCCTTCTGAACCGTGTTTCTGTAAGACTCTCGGAATCAAAGGGATCGGGGGGAAAGCATAGACGAATTTGTCCTTCCAATCTAGAGAGAGAGTGTCTCTGCTAAAAATGCCGTGATCTTGAGCGAGCGAGGAGAAGTCGGGAAGCTTTGCGTGTAGAGGTGAGGTGAACAGGTCCACCTGTGGTATTCCCCAATGTAGAAAGACATTGTTTAAGACCCCTTGATCCAGTTCCCACCCGTGAGCTTGAGCAGACGAGCGGCTGAATTTGTCTGCCAAGGTGTTCTCGACCCCCGGGATGTGAACTGCCATGAGGTGGAGGATGTGCTGAACTGCCCAATCCCAAACTCGCATCGCTTTCCTCCAAAGAGGGTAGGAACGAGTCCCTCCCTGTTTGTTGATGTACCATACCACACGCATATTGTCCATCTGTACGGCTAAGTGGCCAGGAAGGAGGTGCAGAAACATAGAATTTGACGGCAGATAAGGACCGCTTGGCCCACCCAGTCTGCCCATTTCCCTACCTAATGGATAAGCTGCAGATCCTAGTTAACCAGCAGCCTACTTCTTTCTGCCCCCACCCCCTAGAATTGCCTTATGACTGTCCCATGCATGCTTGAATTCCACCACTGTTTTTGACTCCATAACCTCCTCCGGAAGGCTGTTCCATGCATCCACAACCCTCTCTCGAAAAAATACTTCCTTAAATTACCTCTGAGCCACCCCCATCTTCAAATTGTGCCCCTTGTTCTTGCACACCTCTTGTTTTGAAAGATGCTACCCTCTTGACTTTGTTGATTCCTTGAGGTATCTGAAAGTTTCTATCATGTCCCCCCTCTCCCTCCTTTCCTCAAGGCTATACATATTAAGCTCCTTAAGTCTCTCTTCATATGCCTTCTGGTGCAGACCCTGCACCATTTTAGTTGCCCTCCTCTGGACAGCTTCCATCCTGTCTATGTCTTTGCGGAGATTGGGTCTCCAGAACTGCACACAATACTCCAGATGGGGTATTACCAGCGGTCTATACAGAGGGATAATAGCGTCCTGTTTTCTACTGGTGATGCCTCTCCCTATACATCCCAGTATCCCCCCAGCCCTCCTTGCTGCCCTCTCACATTGCTTGCCCACCTTTAGGTCATCTGATTTGACTACCCCCAGGTCCCTTTCCATTGTTGTTGTTGTTAGTATCTCACCCCCCGTTGTGTACTCTTCCCCTGGGTTTTTGTTTCCCAGGTGCATTACCTTGCACTTCTTAGCATTGAATCTAAGCTGCCATACATTTGACCATTCCTCTAACCTTGCCAAGTCCCTTCTCATCCTTTCCACCCCACCTTGTGCATCAACTCTGTTGCAAATCTTGGAGTCATCTGCAAAGAGACATACTTTTCCTTCCAGTCCCTCTGCAATGTCGCTTATAAAGACATTGAAGAGGACTGGTCCTAGTACTGAACCCTGCGGTACCCCACTAGTAACCCCCCTTTCTTCAGAGTGGACTCCATTTACTATTACTCTCTGTGTCCTATTCTCCAGCCAATTCTTTACCCAGGCTGTCATCTTGGGACCCACTCCCAGGCTGGCTAACTTGTAAATTAATCTTTTGTGTGGGACTGTGTCAAATGCCTTGCTAAAGTCTAGGTAGGCCATGTCCACAGCCCCTCCCTGATCTACTACTTTGGTCACCCACTCAAAGAAATTTATCAGATTCGTCTGGCATGACCTTCCTGCTGTGAATCCATGCTGTCTTGGGTCCTGTGCCCCTCTGGCCTCTAGATAATCGACAATTCTTTCCTTCAGAAGTGATTCCATCATTTTCCTACCACTGAGGTTAAACTAACAGGTCTGTAGTTTCCTGCTTCTGCCTTGCTCCCATTTTGTGAAGGGAATCACATCTGCCCTCCTCCAGTCCTCGGGTACCACCCCATCCTCCCATGATTTGTTAAAGAGGGTAGTCAGTGGTGTCACTAGTTCTACCCTTAGTTCTTTTAGAATTCTGGGATGAATCCCATCAGGCCCCATTGCTTTGTCCACCTTCAGTTTTAAGACTTCTTTCAGAACCCTTTCTTCTGTAAATGGGCTGGTATCAACTTCTGTATCCAGAGTGTTTCTACTGTTTGCAGAGCTTAAAGAGCATAAAGCACTGCTTGAAGCTCGAGCACAATGATGTGAAGCATTTTCTTGAGCTTGGGTCCTGTGAGGTCCGAGATGGGCTCCCCAACCTTTGCCCGAGGTGTCTATGGTCAGAGTCTGAGAGGGGGGAGAAAGACAAAAGGGAACTCCCGAGAAAGAGTCTCTTGAACCATTCACCACTGCAAGTCCCGAACCATGGGAGAGGAGACCAGGACAAGTGGGTCCAGGTCATCCACCAACTGATCCCACTGAGACCGAAGTGTCCACTGAGAGATCCTCATGTGGAGCCGAGCACGAGGGACTGCTGGGATTGCAGCTGCCATAAGCCCGAGGAGGCAAAGAACCGACCTAGCACTGACTCGCCTGCAGCTGGACAACAGGCAGACCTGAGCCTGAAGTGTGGCCCCGCTGTCCGGTCGCAGAAAAGCCCTGCCAGAGGTCGTGTCCAGGATCGCCCCAATAAACTGGAGCCTCTGGGACGGGATCAAGTGGCACTTGGAGTGGTTGATGGTGATGCCCAGGGAGAAAAACGCCCCCTGGATGAGGGAAAGGAAGCACAGGAGATCCTCCTGGACAGGGCCGCCAGGAGCCAACTGTCCAGGATCGGGAAACCTGCACCCCTAGTATGGTAGGCCACTACCACCGAAAGGCATTTGGTGAACACCCGGGGTGCTGAGGAAAGACCAAATGGAAGGGCCTTAAACTGGTAGTGGTCCCCCTGGAAAGCAAAACGGAGGTATCTGCGGTGAGAAGGGCGGATAGGGATGTGCAGGTAAGCATCCTGCATGTCCAGAGTGTACATTGTCCCAGCCGAAGCAGGGGCAGAAGGCCCTGTAGGAAGAGCATCCTGAACCTCTTGTACTCCACGAACAAGTTCAGGGAACTGAGGTCGAGAATCGGCCTTACATCTCTTGTCTTCTTCGGGACCAGGAAGAACTGAGAATAGTAACCCATTCCCTGAAGAGGAACGGGGATGGGCTCTATCGCCTCCTTCAGCAAAAATGCTGAAATCTCTTCCCGGACCAGAAGGAGGTGTTCCCGAGAGTATGACGACCTTGGGGGAGGGTGATGAGGTGGTTTCTGGAGAAACTCTATTGAGTGTCCTTCTGCGATCAGCTGGAGAACCCAGGAATCTGAAGTTATCCTCTCCCAACCCGGGAGGTGTAGGGGAAAACCTCCCTCCCAACGGTTCCTTCGGAAGGCCCACAGGCTGTGGGAGAGCAAAGAAGTCAAGTGGTGTGGGGCAGTGCCGCGGCTGAAGCACCTGCTGCTTTTTTGGGCGGAGGGGGCTTGGCAGCTGGAGGGGCCCGGCGTTTAGTGGCCCGCTTTCCCTGGGGTTTCACCTTCTGCCGATTCCGTCTGCGAAAGGGATGGCGCTGCGTTTGATAGGGATGGTACATGGAGTCCACAGACTTCAGAGCAGTCCCCTTCTCCTGCAGATCAGTGATAATGTCCTTGACATCACCACCAAACAGCACCGAACCCTGGAAGGGTGCTTCTTGAATAGCGGACTGCACTTCTGGGACCAACCCTGACAAATGGAGCCAGACATGACACCGTAAGCCTATGGCAAAAGCGGAGTTCCTACCAGCAGTGTCCACTGCATCAAAAGTAGCATGAACCATGTGTCGACTGGCTGAACGTGCAGAACGGACGAGGTCAGCCACTTCCTGTTCGACTTGAGAGTCCAGAAGGGAGTCCAATTTGGATTCCACCTCACTAGGAATCACCTTCTGGTAATCCCCCATGTGACTGACATAATTTAACATAGAAACATAGACTTTGAGGACAGATAAGGACCGCTTGGCCCACCCAGTCTGCCCATTTCCCTACCTAATGGATAAGCTGCAGATCCTAGTTAACCTGCAGCCTACTTCTTTCTACCCCCACCCCCTAGAATTGCCTTATGGCTGTCCCATGCATGCTTGAATTCAACCACTGTTTTGACTCCACAACCTCCACCGGAAGGCCGATCCATGCATCCACAACCCTCTCTATGAAAAAAAAACTTACTTATATTACCTCTGAGCCATCCCCCCCATCTTCAAATTGTGCCCCCTTCTTCTAGCACACCTCTTTTTTTGAAAGATGCTACCCTCTTGGACTTTGTTGAGTCCCTTGAGGTACTTGAACATTTCTATCATGTCCCCCCTCCCTCTTTTCCTCAAGGCTATACATATTAAGCTCCTTTAGTCTCTCTTCATATGTCTTCCGGTGCAGACCCTGCATCATTTTAGGTGCCTTCCTCTGAACAGCTTCCATCTTGTCTATGTCCTTGCGGAGATTGGGTCTCCAGAACTGCACACAGTACTCCAGATGGGGTCTCACCAGCTGTCTGTACAGAGGGATAACAACTTCTTGTTTTCTACTGGTGATGCCTCTCCCTATGCATCCCAGTATCCCCCCAGCCCTCCTTACTGCCCTCTCACATTGCTTGCCCACCTTTAAGTCATCTGATATGACTACTCCAGGTCCCTTTCCATTTTTGTTGTTGTTAGTATCTCACCCCCATTGTGTACTCTCCCCTGGGTTTCTGTTTCCCAGGTGCATTACTTTGCACTTCTTAGCATTAAATCTAAGCTGCCATACATTTGACCATTCCTCTAACCTTGCCAAGTCTCTTCTCATCCTTTCCACCCCACCTTGTGCATCAACTCTGTTGCAGATCTTTGTGTCATCTGCAAAGAGACATACTTTTCCTTCCAGTCCCTCTTCAATGTCGCTTACAAAGACATTGAAGAGGACCGGTCTTAAAACTGAACCCTGCGTCACCCCACTAGTAACCCCCCTTTCTTCAGAGTGGACTCCATTTACTATCGCCCTCTGTGTCCTATTCTCCAGCCAATTCTTTACCCATGCTACCATCTTGGGACCCACTCCCAGGCTGGCTAACTTGTATATTAATCTTTTGTGTGGGACTGAGTAAAATGCCTTGCTAAAGTCAAGGTAGGCCATGTCCACAGCCCCTCCCTGATCTACTACTTTGGTCACCCAGTCAAAGAAATCTATTAGATTCGTCTGGCATGACCTTCCTGCCGTGAATCCATGCTGCCTTGGGTCCTGTGCCCCTCTGGCCTCTAGGTACTCGACAATTCTTTCCTTCAGAAGTGATTCCATCATTTTCCCTATCACTGATGTTAAACTAACTGGTCTCTAGTTTCCTGCTTCTGTCCTGCTCCCACTTTTGTGAAGGAGAATCACATCTGCCCTCCTCCAGTCCTCAGGTACCACCCCATCCTCCCATGATTTGTTAAAGAGAGTAGTCAGTGGTGTCACTAGTTCTACACTTAGTTCTTTTAGAATTCTGGTATGAATCCCATCAGGCCCCATTGCTTTGTCCACCTTCAGTTTTAAGAGTTCTTTCAGAACTCTTTCTTCTGTAAATGGGCAGGTATCAACTTCTGTATCCAGAGTGTTTCTATTGTTTCTTTTAGGTACCTTCCCCTCTTCATTTGTAAATACTGAGCAAAAATATTTGTTTAGTATCTCTGCCTTTTCACAGTCACCCTCTTCCCACCCCTCCTCCCCTTTATTAAGCCTCACTATCCCTCCCTTAGTCTTCCTTCGCTCCCTGATGTACCTAAAAAAGGTTTTATCCCCCTTCTTAACTGAGTTGGCTATCTTTTCCTCAGTTCAGGCCTTTGCTGTTCTGACTGCCTTCCCAGCTTCCTTTTGCTTTAACTGATACAATTCTCTGTCTTGCTCCTTCTGTGATTCCTTGTACTTTCTGAATGCTTTCTTTTCTCTTAAACCTTCACTGCCACCTTCTTTGAGAACCATAGTGGTTTCTTACATCATTTTGTTTTGTTTATTTGCTTCACACAAAGGCTTTTTACCTCTGTGATGGCAGTTTTTATTATTCCCCATTGTTCTTCCACCCCTCCTTCCTGCCCATTTGCTAGTGCATTCCTTAGACACTCACCCATTTTGGCAAAGTCGGCCCTCCTGAAGTCCAGTACTTTTGCCTTTGTATGGCTTGACTCTATTGCTGTGTTTATTGTGAACCATACTGTTTGATGGTCGCTAGTTCCTAGATGGCTACCCACTTCAACATCTGTGATCCTCTCTCCATTTCCATTTGAGAGAACCAGGTCTAAGATTGCTCCCTCTTGAGTGGCTTCCAATATTAGCTGTCTAAGGCATGCCCCCTGTAGGGCATTTAGAATAACCCCGCTCTTAGAAGTGGCTGCTGCAGCTGCACTCCAATTAACATCTGGCATAGTCAAATCACCCATCAGCAGTATCTCCCCTTTATCTGCCATTCTAAGCATACTTTCTATCATTTCCTTGTCCATTTCCTCCCCCTGAGGGGGGGGGGTCTGTATACAACCCCTGTGCGGATTGTGGTGCCATTGCCTGCCTCCAAATTGACCCACAGTGCTTCTTCTCCTCCTCCCTGTTTACTCTTTTGTTCTGTTGCTTTGATTCCTTCTCTTATGTAGACAGCTACTCCTCCTCCTCTTTTACCCTCCCTGTCCCTTCTGTAGATAGCGTATCCTGGTATGTTTATGTCCCAGTCATGGTTCTGTGTGTACCATGTTTCTGTGACTGCCAGATGTTCCTCATCCTCCTCCATCAAGGCCACTAATTCAGGAAGCTTGTTACCCAGACTATGGGCATTGGTACTCATTGCTATCCATTTTTTGATGGTTTTACCTTCTGTAGCAGCATCCCCCACTGACCTTTCTACCTTGGTCTTTTTCTCAGTTAGTACCCTGTTTTGTAGGGGAAGGCTGGGATTTTCCTGCTGCTTATCAGTGCCTCCCCTTGACTAGTTTAAAAGCTTGCCAATGAAGCATTTAAACTGATTGCCCAAAAGACTTGTTCCCTTCCTGGACAGATGCAGACCATCCTGCCAGTATAGGCTGGTGTCCCTCCAGGTGGAACCCCAGTCCCCAGTGAAGCCAAACCCCTGTGCTCTACACCATTTTTTCAACCATTTGTTAAACTGCATGGTGCAAAGTACCCTCGCCCACCCATGCCACTGACAGGCAGCACCTCTGAGAAGGATACTGTGTGTGCTACTTGTCTTAAGCCCCTCCCCAACTCTACAAAGTCCTTCTGCACTTTTCTATTCTCATGATGAGCCAAGTCATTTGTCCTTAGGTGGACAATGACGTTCAGCTCAGACTCCCGTGCAACTGTTCTCGTGATCCTAAGGATGCACTTCCTGTCCCTCCAAGCTATGGCACCAGACAGGCACCTTACTTCAGTTTTCCCTGCTCCCCCCAGTTCTATCCCCCTAATAATTGAGTCCCCCACCAGGAGCTGCTTCCTTTCCCTGTGGTGCCCTCTGCCTCCTTTTGGGCCCTAATACCCAGAGTGGAAGAAGCATAGATCTTCTTCCCGTACTGGTCCAGAAGACAGGATTCTTTGTCAGGTGGAGACGAGCTCGGATGTTTCAGATTCGCTGTTCGGCCAAGAGCTGCGCTAATCATGACCGAATCAGCTCGAGGGTGAGAATCTAAAAAGTCAACACCCTCAGGAGCCTGATATAGCCTGTTCGAATTCTGAGGAAGTGGGGCTAAAGCCGATGGTTGCTTCCAAATAGTGGAAACAAGATCGGCATGAGGCTCAATCCAGGGTGGCACCAAGGTGGGAGCTGTCACGGGCAGATCCAGATGCTCAGCGAGTTTCTTATGCTGGGGATCCGGCTCCAAGGAACGCCATTTATGAACCTCCTGGTTTTTGCGTAGCAACTCTGTAAAAGAAGGATCCTCTGGAGGAGACTTCGGAGGAGTGCTTGGCCTGGGCTTAGACAGAGAGCGTGGCTCATCGTCCAGCTCGGAACAACTGTCAGAGTCGTCTGAGGTGTCCAAAGAGGAAGAAGAAGATGATGAGAAGACTCCCTCTCCCGGTGTGGGGGAGGAACGGACCCCTTGGGAAGCCCTTGGGGAAGCATGTCCTGACCCGCCCTGGAACCAGAGGGCTCGGCTCTGGTGTCCGGAGGTGGGGAGGGAGTCTGTCGCCGCAGACGTACGGGAACTGGAACCATCATCGGGAGACGACTCTCCACCTCTCTGGTGAGCTGAGCCTTGGCCTCAGCCCACCAGGAGGCCAGAGTCTCCTTCAAGTCCACCGACAGCTGAGGGGGTGGATGAGGAGGAGGAGGAGGAGGGGGATACAGGTATGGATTATACCCGTAAGGCACATATCCATAACCCGACGGCGGGAAGCCAGCGTCAGGTACTGAGGCGTCGGATACTGCGGACCCAGGTAAGACGGCGTCGGATATGACGGGGTCGGGTACCCTGGAACCGAGGGGTCTGCTGGAGCAGACGGCCAAGACGGAGGGCCCACAGGCGGGTCTGGAGCAGAAGGCCCGGTGGGCGGAGGGCCCGGTGTTGGGATTGGCATCCGGAAGCGGGATTTCGCCCAGGGTCGGCAAGACCAGCGTTGGAGCCGGCATCCGGGGAGCCAATGTCAGGTCAGTCAGCCCAGCGGGCAGACGGTCTGATGGGGGCGCAGCAGGAACCTTGGCATCACCTGGGGAGGGAGGAGAAAAATCCCCAGGGTCACGCTGAGGAGACCCAGGGTCCCCAGAGGGCAGCAAAGGTTGTGGGGAGCTGGAAGAAAAAAATTACTCACTTTAGTAATGTTGTTTCTTCTAATGGAGTCTTGCTGTATTCTGACAAATTGCAGTGATGTCCAACCTTTGAACTGCTCTGGAGATGAAAGAGTTAACTTTCCATGCCAGGCATGGAACGCTGAGCTCGAGCTTGGTTGAGACTCTGTCTGTTGCTGTTTGAACTCAAACCGTCAGATGTTTACGAGCTATACGCACTGGGTGTCCTGTGTGGAAACTGTAAACTTGCACTAGCCAACTGGCTACTAAATATAATAAAAAGATTTTTTGGTCCCAAAACAAAGACTCAAGTCAGGAAACCCAAAAAATAAAACAAAAGAAAAAATTACTCACCTTAGTAATGTTCTTTCTTCTAATGGAGTCTTGCTATATTATGACATATGCAGTGAGTACCAACCTTCGAACTGCTCCGGAGGTGAAAGAGTTAACTTTCCATGCCAGGCATGGAACGTTGAGCTCAGCTGAAACTCTGTCTGCTGTTCTTCAAACTCAAACCGTCAGATCTTTACGAGCCAAACTCACTGAGGTCCTGTGTGGAAGCTGTAAACCTACACTAGCCAACTGGCTACTAAACATAAGAACACATTTTTTGGTCCCAAAACAAAGACTCAAGTCAGGAGACCCAAAAAATGAAAAACACAACACCAAGTCACCCCAAGAACGGAGGGATGAAAAACAACAAGGTGGGCACCTACTAAGTGCCAACACTGCACTGCCCACTCACATCCCAAAAACAGAGGTTCTGAGAGGGGAGGCAGAGGGAGGTCATAATATAGCAAGACTCCACTAGAAAAAACATTACTAAGGTGAGTAATTTTTTCTTCAAACAACATGAAGTCTTGCTGTATTCTGACATATTGCAGACTACCAAACAGTACCTCCATGGAGGAGGGACAGAACCTACTTAGGAAATAGGCTCTGAAGCACTGCTGTGCCAAACTGAGCATCACTCCTAGCCTGGATATCCAGAGAGTAATGCTTGGTAAAAGTGTGTACTGTCTTCCAGGTGGCTGCTTTACAAATCTCTAAGATAGAAATATCCCTGGCAGCAGCCAGGGAAGCAGCTGTACCTCTGGTAGAGTGAGCACTCAGGCCTGAGGGTGGGATCCTACCTAGTTTTTCTTTGCAAAACTGGATACAAGAGACAATCCACCTGGCAATGGATCTTTTAGTGGCAGGTTTCCCTTTACCAACCTCACCATAAGTGAGGAACAGTTGGAGGGAGTCAAACCTGTGACCCTTGGTACGCTCTATGTAGTAACTAAGGGCTCTCTTCACATCTAAACTGTGCAGCCTCCTCTCCCCAGAGGAGGAATGGTCAGTGAAGAAAACAGGAAGAGACATAGACTGGTCAAGGTGGAAATCGGAAACCACCTTAGGCAAAAACTTCCTATTAGTCCTGAGGACCACCTTATCTCTATGGAAAGAGATAAAATCAGGCTGGCGTCTGGCAGAAGTGATGGCCACCAAGAAAACAGTTTTCCAAGTCAAGTACTTAAGCTCTGCTGAGGACAAAGGTTCAAAAGGGGGTTGCATAAGCTGAGCAATGCAAACATTAAGGTCCCAAGCAGGGGCAGGGTCCCTGAAGGGAGGATTGGTATTAAGCAATCCTTTGAAAAATTTAGAAAATACAGGATAAGCTGAAAGGGAAGAGTGCTTGCCTGCTGAGAGGAAGGCAGAGACAGCTGCCAGATGCACTCTTAGTGTAGATGGTCTGAACCCCAAGCTATTAAGATGGACCATATAGTCAAGGACTGTGGGCAGGCCAGCAGACTCTGGAGAAATATGCTTCCCAGAGCACCATATAGTAAATCTTTTCCACTTGGAATTGTAAGTGTTTCTGGTGGAAGGCTTTCGAGAAGCCTTTAAGATATCCAGAACACCTTGAGAGAGGTGCAAATCAGCAAACTCTAACTCTTCAAGAGCCAGGCCTTGAGATTGAGAGATTTGAGATTTGGATACCAAACCCTCCCCTGAGCATATATGAACAGGTTGTAATTCCTGGGAAGAGACAGGGGAAGGTGGACTGCTAAGGACAACAAGAGAGGGTACCAGGGCTGTCTGACCCAGTCTGGAGCAATCAGAATCACCTTGCAGGGTTGAGACCTGATTTTGACTAGCACCTTGAACAGGAGAGGGAAAGGGGGGAAGCATACAGGAACTTCCCTTCCCAATTGAGAACTAGGGCATCCAGGGGGACTGAGCCCAACACTGGGGCCTGCAGCAAAAGAGAGGAAGTTGGTAATTGTCTGGGGCTGCAAAAAGATCTATCTGTGGGGTGCCCCATCTGGAGAAGATCACCTTCAAAACCAGGGGATCCAGGGACCATTCGTGATGGCCCTGGGATAACCTGCTGAGAGCATCTGCCAGGACATTGTCCTTGCCTGGGAGGTGTACTGCTGTAAGAGAGGCGTTCAGGGAATAGGACAGAGACCACAACCTCATTGCCTCTGTGTACAAGGCCCTAGACCGAGTGCCCCCTTGCTTGTTGATATACCACATTATGGTGGTATTGTCTGTCCTGATCTGAACTACTTTGTTCTGAACAGACTTGGAAAAAGCTTGAAGTGCTAGAAACACTGCTCTGAGTTCTAATAGATTGATGTGAAGCAGAGATTCCTGAGGAGACCACAACCCTTGGGTGGCCAGGTCCCCCAAGTGGGCTCCCCACCCAAAGAAGGAGGCATCTGTAGTAAGAATTAGAGAATGAGACTGAGTGACAAAAGGAACTCCCTGTCTTAGATTGTCCTGATCCTGCCACCAGTGTAACGCCTGGATCAGGGTTCGAGTCACTGGGATTAGTTTGGTCAGAGGGTCCTTTTTCTGAGACCAGAAGGCTCTCAAGTGTAACTGAATGTCCCTCATTTGAAATCTTGCTCCCTGCAAATGCCTTGCTGGTCGAGACACCTGGAGGGTGAATGAAGAGGCCAGTGAGATAAGGGTCCTTGCCCTATCCAGGGGAAGGAAGGCTCTTGCCTTTACTGTATCCAGCTCTGCCCCTATGAAGGTGAGAAGCTGCACAGGCTCTAGAACTGACTTTGAAAGATTCAGAAGGAAACCTAGAGAAGTGAGCAGTTGCTGAGTTATCTGTAGGTGTGACTTGACTTGGTCCGGAGACTGGCCTACTATGAGCCAGTCGTCCAGATATGGAAAGATGGAGATCCTTTTTCTCCTTAGGAAGGCAACCACTACTGCCAGGCATTTTGTGAACACCCTTGGAGCAGAAGTTAGGCCGAAGGGCATTGCTCTGAAAAGGTAATGGCCTGAGGGTAGCTCGAACCTGAGGTACTTTCGGTGGGAGCTTCTGATGAGAATATGGAAATAGGCATCCTTGAGGTCCAGGGAACCTAGCCAGTCCCCTGGCCTTAGAGAGGGTAGAATTATTCCCAGAATCACCATTTTGAAATTTGGCTTTAAAAGGTGCTTGTTTAAATGTCTTAGATCCAGGATGGGCTGCCATTCTCCTGTCTTTTGGGGGGTTATGAAGTACCTGGAGTACAATCATTTTCCCTTGTGTAGGAGTGGAACCCTCTCTATGGCTCTCAGAGCCAAGAGGGACGAGACCTCTGCCTCTAGGGCAAGTGCCTCTGAAGGATTTGCAGGTGGAAAGGATCTGGTTCTCATCTTTGGAAATTTTTTGAAGCTGAGAACCAGTCCCTGGCTTACTACTTCCAGGACCCATTTGTCTGATGTTAAAGACATCCAGTCCTGGACAAAGTAAGCCAGTCTGCCCCCTACAGGTGGTGGAGAATCGGCCCTGGCAAACCCATCAGGGTGCCTGTTTGGCAGGGGCTTTAGGCTGAGGGGTGGAAGCAGGCCTGCTTGTACCCCAACTGCCTCTCCCTCTGAAGAACCCCCTGTGAGCATAAGCAGAAGAGGAGGCCAGGGCTTGGTAGAAAGGCCTATGAAAGGCCTGCCCTGGATGCTGCCTCTGGGAGTGGCTTGCCTTTCCTTGGCCTGAGCACTCCTATAGGTGGTCCTGTATTCATCCATTTTTTTCATGTAATTCTCTGTTTGCTCCCCAAACAGAGAATTACCCACAACAGGAAAATCCATGGCCTTAGTCTGGGTATCCTGAGACAGGCTACTACATCTGAGCCAAGCCATCCTATGAAAGGCAACAGATGTAGCCATGACTCTAGATGAAGAGTCCACTGCAGCATGGAATTGCACCTTGGATGCCTTAAAACCATCCGCAGCCACCTGCTCCAGCTCCTTGGCAAGCTGGCCAGGGACCTGTTTAGCTAAAGCCATTACAGTGTCCCATCTAGATTTCTGATATCTAGCTATATAGGCCGTATAATTAGCCTGCCTGAGTCCCAAGGATGCTGCCATGTACTATTTCTTTGCCATGGCATCAATCCTCCTGGAGTCCTTATCTGGGGGGTGTGAAGCCAAGGGTATATTTGCCTTATCACAGGCAGCAGCCTGCACTACCTCAACATGGCTGCATTGCTGGGTAAGGAACTCCATATCTGAGCCTGAGAGAGTATACCTCTTGTCCATTCTCTTGTCCGCAGGAGGTATAGAATTAGGAGTCTTTAAAATTTTTATTGTCCGTTTCCCAAAGGACTTATGAAGGGGAATAGACAGCCTCCTGGGCTCTGGGATATCCATCATTTCAACATAGTCAGGCTCCTCCTAGTCATCCACAGCTTCTTCCATAGGAAGCTGAAGAGTTTCAGCCACTTTTTTGTAGAACATAAAATGAGAAGGGGACTCAGACAGCCTAGGAGGAGAAACCTCTGAAGGTCTGTCTGGGGAGATGTCCGGGTCAATAGGCACATCCAGACTTTCGTAATCACCATCACTATCCTCATACTCTCCTTCCTCCTCCTCATCCTCCTCCAGTTCATAAAAATCTTCTAAATTATAATCTGGAGCCGTAGGAACCGACCAAACCGAGCCCCTTCCCGATGGTGCCGGTTTGGTCGGAACCGGGGTTAGCGATTGAACAATCCTTATCGTTTTGGCTATTTCATCAGTGGTCGGAGAAAGAATTTGTGGATCCACACCGGCTGATTTATCCCTTCTTTTTCTTTTAACCGGAACTGACTCCTCAGAGTCGGTTCTCCTTTTGCCAAGAAGTTTCGCCTGGTCAGAGGGCACTCCTTCTGGTTCGGTTGGAACCGAACCGGCTGGCTATCCCGGTCAGCGGACTTCTCTTGGCCTCCCTTTCCCTGAGTCTACCAACTCTCTTTTCCAGGGTAGCTGCAGGAAAATTCTTGCAAATCTGGCAGTCTGAATCAAGGTGGTCAAACCCCAGACAATAAACACAGGTGGTGTGGGGATCAGCCTTAGCAAAGGCTTCCCCACACACACTACAGTGTTGAAACCCAGTGGGTACTGGTTTTTCTCTTGGGTTTCTCAGACATGGCCAGTGTTAACAAAACTTACCCTTTTTTCGGCAATCTGCCAGGCAAGACACCCTTATCGGTTCCTGACCAGTTATTTGAGTCGCAAAAAAAACGAATGAAATCTGTTTTTTAGAAGCGATAAGGACCGGTTACCACTCTCTAAAAGTAGAATAAACTTTTTTGAACAAACCTGATCGGTTCAAACCGAACCGATCCCACGTTTACAAGTTCCACACAGAAGAACAAGAAAATAAACCTATCTAGTACTCACGATACCACAGACTGAACCGACAGGTTAACGGATTAAATTCGGTTGAAAACCGAGAAAACTGAACTTTAACCGACAAACTCGAACCGAGGAAAGGCAAAATCTCCGGAGCGACTGTTCAGTGAGGCGGAGTAAAGAATCTGACAGTTTGAGTTCAAACAGCAACAGACAGAGTCTCAACCGAGCTCGAGCTCAGCGTTCCATGCCTGGCATGGAAAGTTAACTCTTTCATCTCCGGGGCAGTTCAAAGGTTGGACATCACTGCAATATGTCAGAATACAGCAAGACTTCATGTTGTTTGAAACGGCGGACGTTGGAAAGTCCGGCGTCAGCTCAGCTATCATACGGATGTTGGGCAAACCGACGTCTGACTTATCAGCGGGGTCCGGATGGACGCCCGGAGAAGCTGACATCCGGCTTAGCAAACCCGTTACTCGAGGCAGGTCGCAAAGGAGGGGCGGTCTGGTCAGGCAGAAGAAGGGCCATGTGCTGCCCTGAGAGGTCGGGCGACTTATCGACCTTCTCTATGTGGGCATCGGAGGAGCCGATGCCCGACACCGGAGCTGCTCGAACCAGTAGGCCACACGGTGGCAGTTTTACCAGGAGCGGAGGCCTCCAGTAGCCTGGAGGCGCCCGAAGGGCCCGCGCGCAAGCCAGATGGGTGGGCCAATGCCGCCTTGGAGGTTGTGGAACGGTCCCCGGGGGGGGGGACGTTACCTGGAGCACGGCGACTCCCGAGGGAGACACAGTGGATGAGGAGCCCTTGTCCCGGTGCTTCTCCTTATCTTTTTTCTTGCGATGGTCTTCGGGGGAAGGGGACGCCTGCCGGAGCTTTTTTAACTCCTTTTCTATGGAGGACATTTTCTTCTTTAAAATTTGGTCCTCCAGGGACTGCTGCCGCCGTCTGCAGGTGGCCGCGTTGAATTTAAGGGAATGCTGGCACTTCTCCACCTGATGATCTGGGCCTAGGCAGAAGAGGCACTGGGAATGGCCGTCCTTGTGTGGGAGTTGGGCGCCTGACGAGCTGCACTTGTTCTTGTGCTTGGAGGGTGTACGGGATGACATACACTGCCGACTACCTGAGAAAAATTCAAAAAATCGAAAATAACTCAGTAAAAAACTACCAACGATTGAGGCTGACAAGCGCTGAACTTTTCTGCGAGGCGCTGACATGAGCTAACGACAGGAAAGAACTGGATGAAGGGCATGGGAGACCGCCCCTTTATACTGACGTCGTACGACATCAGTCACCTGACGTGGGGGTGGTCCCCCGCCAGAGACTGCTGGCTGGAAATTTTTCCATGGGGTCCTGATGCCTGCTGGCGTCAGTCCTATATGTAATTACATACTGCAAGAGCCCTCTCGAAGTAAAATCAATGATTTCAACAAAACCTTCCTACTTGGATGAAAAATTGAAAAGAACTAACCACTCACATAATTTAAAGAAAAGTAAATTATGAAGAGAATACCAGCTCAATACACCTAAAACCAGATACGGAGAAATGACGTTTTCTTTTTCTGTCCTAAAAATATGAAATGAATTAAAAATACAGAACAGAAACATAAATGAAAGTTCGAAAAAATTCAGTACAGCATTGAAACAAGAATTATTAAAACAATGCACATTTTGATTAAAATATTACAAACCTGCAACAAAAGATTATATGATATATGGCATGTTTGATAACCGTTTTGTATTTAAGTGGCCCTTCAACGTTTGTGTCATGAATGAGTTATTAGACATGTATTATGTAACCTTAGAAATTTTAGATTTCTGTACAGAAAACAGGAGCACCTTGTAAATAGGACTTGTCCTGATGGTGTACTACATGTCACATGATCCTGTCTAAAAATAAAGATTTTTCCTACTAAAATAAAACCACCACCTGTCCTGAAAGAAGTGGTGCAGGCTCCAAAAATGTCAGCCCAACTTAGCACTCCCAAGATGGAGTAAGTGATATTCAATAAAACTTACATGCATCTAAATAGAAATAGAAGTTAATCCCCCACCCCCCTACTTAACCTGTACTATATGTTATTTGATCTTGGACAATAATGCAAAATCCTTTAAACAAAAAAGCACCTATCAAAACAATTCAGACTTTACTCTAAAACCAGTTTTGACAGACATGCTTTAAAACCAAATTGATTTTATGTTACCTCCAAACGCAACTTGTTTGCCTTCATTGTGTTCTCTATTTTTATCAGTCTCTTGGCTTGTTCTGGTACTTCAAGACCCATTTTTATCAGACATTTAGCTTCTCTAATTATCTCCAAGATTTTTGGATCAAAGTTGACAAGCATTTTTCCACTCTCTGGATGTCGTACCAACAATGTAGCTTGTAATGCTGCAGGAATATAAGAAAACTAATTACTCGCCGTGGTAATGATGTTTATTCTAGATGGTTTAGTTGTGATTTACCATACCTGCATCAGTCTCATCCCCGAGTTGTTACCCTGGTGATGGAAAGAAAAGTTACATACTTACCATAACAGAAGATCTTTCAGAGTATCTTCTCCATGGAGTAACATTCTTGGAGTGTACGGCAGAGGCACTAGGAACCTATGGAAGCAAGACTGTAGCCTAGGGGCCAGCAATGTCTACTGGTTCAAGGTGTCGTGAGCCAGTAGCCATTGCTGGCCTACCAATAACCGCTGCTGGCTCCCGGCCTACTTTAGTTCTGTTTATCCCACCACTGAATGTGCACCATGGGAGTGAGTTGCTCTATCTCAGTTTGCTGATACAATACAGTATGACTCTACTACCTAAAAGAAGAGTGAGGAAATTCATTGCAAAAACTCTGTTAAAGCACCAGCTAGGGTTAAAGCAACAAAAATAGAGAAATGTGGTATTAGGGTTTACAACCCTAACTCCAACCTCCCAACCCAAGCACCAAAAGGAAAAAACATTACAGTTTTCATTGTCATTACTCTTAGCAAATCGAGGTGGGTGTTCCATGGGGTTCTCAACCATAACACTCTCCCCATTGCCAGATTCTCTTCAAACATGTGTCTCCCCACATAGTGCCAATAACCTCTATGCCCTGCATGAAGAAAACAGATCACATCTGACCTTATTTGTACATAGAATGACAGTGAGCAGCTATCAAAAAACCAAACTGAGAGAAAATATCAGGTGGACAAACGGAGTGAAAGATCTGTATGCCTATCCTGATTATCATAGGGTGGTCCAGGCTGCTGCTAATTTTTTTTTTGATTATATTTCTTCACTCTATGGTCCAGGGCATCCTTCCAAGGTGCTCACTCGGCTAGGACCTCTTACTCCCTACCTGAACCCCTGCTGCCAGTGTCCCTCCCCACCTATACAGCTCAGTCAGGTCCAGCCCCCCCCCCAGCTACTGGGTACCGGGGGAGAGGGTACGCCCTCTCTTGGCCACATTACAGACTCAAGGGGCCTACCTGAGTGTAAGGCTGGTCCCTGGGAAGATTTCTGGTGTGCTGGGCCAGCCTTGGGATGTGGGCTATGCCCCTGGAGCCCTCATCATCACTGGACCGCAAGGAGGTTTTTCGGCTAGTTGTCCCGTGCATATTTCCCCCTCCCTCCAAGCACGACATGCAATGATGCCATGGCGCATGGCAACCCTGCCAGCGTCCACCGCACTCAGCCCATCACATTAGTCGGCCATCCTTGTACATCACGATCTCCATCGGGGCCACTAGGATGGCGGACAACCCTCAACCCTCCCCCCAGGAAAAGAGAACTGTCTAAGGATGCTCCATCCTCTCCCACCCCTGCTGACCCCCGGCAACCCGAGTCCGCATCCGAACCCAGGTCGCTGGCGTAGTGTGAGATATGGCATCCAGTGCCTCAATCCTCAGCGCCACTGAGCCAGCCCAGGCTGTTGCTCATTAGAGTGCAAAAATCACTCTGTCTGCACAGCCCCCTGAAAAAGACTCTGAAAAATTAGATTCTAGGGCAAACATTTTTTTTATATCAGCTTCTCTGCTTATCAGGCAAGCGGCTTATTCAGCACATATAGCACAGTACAAGAAAACACTTTGGAACACAATTCTGGCACTGGCAACAAGAGCAGAAGATGATTTGGCACATGAGCTGATTGCTACAGCAAGATCAGCCTTGGATGCCACAAGAAAAAATTACTAAACCTTAGTAATGTTGTTTCTTCTAATGGAATCTTGCTGTATTCTGACAGTAGCAGTGAGTCCCAACCTTCGAACTGCCACGGAGATGAAAGAGTTAACTTTCCATGCCAGGCATGGAACGCTGAGCTTGAGCTCAGTTGAGACTCTGTCTGTTGCTGCTTGAACTCAAACCGTCAGATCTTTACAAGCTAAACTCACTGAGGTCCTGTGTGGAAGCTGTAAACCTACACTTGCCAACTGCCTACTAACATAATAACACATTTTTGGTCTCAAAACAAAGACTCAAGTCAGGAGACCCAAAAATGAAATAACACAAAACCCACTCACCCAAGGAAGGGTGATAACAAAAAAGGTGGGGCACCTCCTGTGTGTCAAAACTGCCACCGCCCACCCACATCCCAAAAAACAAAGGTTCTGAGAGGGGAAGGCGGGGGGGGGAGGTCAGAATACAGCAAGACTCCATTAGAAGAAACAACATTACTAAGGTGAGTAATTTTTTCTTCAAACAACATGAAGTCTTGCTGTATTCTGACAGTAGCAGACTACCAAGCAGTACCTCCATGGAGGAGGGACAGAACCTACTTAGGAAATAGGCTCTGCAGCACAGCTGTGCCAAACCGAGCATTACTCCTAGCCTGGATGTCCAGGGAGTAATGCTTGGTGAAAGTGTGAACTGTTTTCCAGGTAGCTGCTTGACATATTCCTAGAATAGGGATATCCCTGGCAGCAGCCAGGGAAGCAGCTGTACCTCTGGTAGAGTGAGCCCTCAGACCTGAGGGTGGAACCTTACGTAATTTTTCATAGCAAAATTGTATGCAAGAGACAATCCACCTGGCAATGGATCTTTTAGTGGCAGGTTTCCCTTTGCCTACCTCACCATAAGTGAGGAACAGTTGGAGGGAGTCAAACCTATGACCCTTGGTGCGTTCTATATAGTAGCTAAGGGCTCTTTTCACATCTAGGATGTGCAGCCTCCTCTCACCAGAGGAGGAATGGTCAGGGAAGTACACAGGAAGAGACATAGATTGGTTAAGGTGGAAGTCTGAAACCACCTTAGGAAAAAACTTCCTGTTAGTCCTTAGGACCACCTTATCCTTATGGAATGAAATAAAGTCAGGCTCCAATGACAGGGCTTGCAGCTCACTTATGCGCCTGGCAGAAGTGATGGCCACCAGAAACACAGTTTTCCAAGTCAAGTACTTAAGCTCTGCTAAGGACAAAGGCTCAAAGGGAGGTTGCATAAGCTGTGCAATGCAAACATTAAGATCCCAAGCAGGGGCAGGATCCCTGAATGGAGGATTGAAATGAAGCAATCCCTTGAAAAACTTGGAGAAAACAGGGTGAGCTGAAAGAGAAGAGGGCTTACCTGCTGAAAGGAAAGCAGAAACCGCTGCCAGGTGCACCCTTCAGTGTAGCTGGTCGGAGACCCAAGCTATTATATGAACCACATGTAGTCAAGTACTGTGGGCAGATTCGCAGACTCTGGGAAATATAGCTTCCACAGCACCATATGGAAAAATATTTTCCACTTGGAATTATAAGTGGTTCTGGTGGAAGGCTTCCTAGAAGCCTTCAGAATATCCATAACACCTTGGGAGAGGTGTAAATCAGCAAACTCTAACTCTTCAAGAGCCAGGCCTTGAGATTGAGAGATTTGAGATTCGGGTACCAAACCATCCCCTGAGCACAAGTTAACAGGTTGTAATTCCTAGGAAGAGCCAGGGGAAGATGGACTGATAAGGACAATAGGAGAGGATACCAGGGCTGTCTGGCCCAGTCTGGAGCAATTAGGATCACCTTGCAGGGTTGAGACCTGATTTTGACTAGCACTTTGAACAGGGAAGGGGGGGAAGGCATACAGGAACTTCCCTTCCCAATTGAGAACTAAGGCATCCAGGAGAACTGAGTCCAACACTGGGGGCCTGCAGCAAAAAAGGGGAAGTTGGTGATTGTCTGGGGCTGCAAAAAGATCTATACGTGGGGTGCCCCATCTGGAGAATATCACCTCCAAGATCAAGGGATCCAGTGATCATTCGTGATGGCCCTGAGATATCCTGCTGAGAGCATCTGCCAGGACATTGTCCTTGCCTGAGAGGTGTACTGCTGAGAGGGAGGTGTTCAGGGAATAAGCCAGGGACCACAACTTCATCGCTTCTGTGCACAAGGCCGTAGACTGAGTGCCTCCTTGTTTGTTGATGTACCACATTGTGGTGGTATTGTCTGTTCTGATCTGAATAACTTTGTTTTGAACAGACTTGGAAAAAACTTGAAGTGCTAGAAAAACTGCTCTGAGCTCCAACAGATTGATGTGGAGCAGAGATTCCTGAGGGGACCACAACCCTTGGGTGGTCAGGTCGCCCAAGTGAGCCCCCCACCCCAAGAGGGAGGCATCTGTAGTAAGGATTAGAGAGTGAGACTGACTGACAAAGGGAACTCCTTGTCTCAGATTGTTCAGATCCTGCCACCAGTGCAAGGCCTGGATCAAGGTTCGAGTCACTGGGATCAGTTTGGTCAGAGGGTCCCTTTTCTGAGACCAGAAGACCCTCAAATGGAACTGAATGTCCCTCATCTGAAATCTTGCTCCCTGCACTACTGCTGTAGAAGCAGCCATGTGCCCCAGGAGCTGCAGAAAATGCCTTGCTGGTCGAGACACCTGTAGGGTGAAAGAGGAGGCCAGAGTGATAAGGGTCCTTGCCCTGTCCAGGGGAGAGAAGGCTCTGGCCCTTTCTGTATCTAGCTCTGCACCTATGAAGGTGAGGAGCTGAACCGGCTCTAGAACTGACTTTGACAGATTCAGAAGGAAACCTAGAGAAATGAGCAGTTGCTGAGTTACCTGCAAGTGTAACTTGACCTGGTCTGGGGACTGGCCTACTATGAGCCAGTCGTCTAGGTATGGGAAGATGGCAATCCTTCACCTTCTCAGAGAAGCAACTACTACTGCCAGACATTTTGTGCACACCCTTGGAGTAGAGATTAGTCCGAAGGGCATTGCTCTGAACTGGTAATGGCCTAAGGGCAGCTCAAACCTGAGGTATTTTCGATGGGAGCTTCTGATAAGAATATGGAAGTAGGCATCCTTGAGTTCCAAGGACACTAGCCAGTCCCCTGGCCTTAGAGAGGGTAGAATTATTCCCAGAGTCACCATTTTGAATTTTGGCTTTAAAAGGTGCTTGTTTAAATATCTGAGATCCAGGATGGGCTGCCATTCTCCTGTCTTTTTTGGGGTAAAGAAGTACCTGGAGTACAATCCCTTGCCCTGGTGTAGAGGTGGAACCCGTTCCACAGCTCTGAGAGCCAGAAGGGAAGAGACCTCTGCCTCTAAGGCAAGTGCCTCTGATGGATTTGCAGGTGGAAGGGATCTGGTTCTCATCTTGGAAATTTTTGAAGCTGAGAACCAGTCCCCGGCTTACTACTTCCAGGACCCACTTTGTCTGATGTTAGAGACTTCCAATCCTGGACAGTAAGCCAGCCTGCCCCTCACAGGTAGTTGAGAATCGCCCTGCAACCCCATCAGGTGCCTGCTTGGCAGGAGCTTTGGGCTGAGGGTGGAAGCAGGTGGTCAGCTTGTACCCCTGGCCTGCCTCTCCCTCTAAAGAACCCCTCTGGGCATAAGCAGAAGAGGAGGCCTGGGCTTGGTAAAAGGCCTGTGAAAAGGCCTGCCCCTGCCCCTGAAAGCTGCCTTTGAGGAGTGGCCTGCCTTTCATGGCCTGTGCACTCCTATAGGTGGTCCCTATACTCATCCATTTTCTTCATAGTAAGTCTCTGTCTGCTCCCTAAACAGAGAATTACCACAACAGGAAAATCCATGGCCTTAGTCTGGGTATCCTGTAGAGAGGCTAGTACATCTGAGCCAAGCCATTCTGTGAAGTGCCACAGATGTAGCCATGACTCTTGATGACACATCATTAGAGTCCACTGCAGCATGGAATTACACCTTGGATGCCTCAATACCATCAGCAGCCACCTGCTCCAGCTCCTTGGTAAGCTGGCCATGGGACCTGTTTTGCTAGAGCCATAACAGTATCCCATCTGGATTTCTGATATCTAGCAACATAAGCCATATAATTTGCCTGTCTGAGTCCCAAGGATGCTGCTATGTACTGTTTCTTTGCTATGGCATCAATCCTCCTGAGTCCTTGTCAGTAGGGTGCTGCCATGAAGCCATTTGGTTTCTTGTCACAGGCTGCAGCCTGCACTACTCCAACATGGCTGTACATTGTTGTGTAAGAAACTCTGTATCAGAGCCTGACAATGTGTACCTTCGTCCATTCACTTATCAACAGGAGGTATAGTGAGGAGTTTCAGAATTTTAACTGTTTCCCAAAAGATTTATACAAAGGAATAGACAGGCTCCTTGACTCTGGGATATCCATCATTTCACATAGTCAGGCTCTTGATCATCCACAGCTTCCTCCATAGGGAGCTGGAGGGTTTCAGCCACTTTCTTATAAAACATAAAATGAGAAGGGACTCAGAAAGCCTAGGAGGAGACACTCCTAGGTCTGTCTGGGAATGTCGGATCAATGGCAGCATCCAGACTTTCAAATCCACATTCACTCTCCTCATCTCTCTTCCCTCCTCCGGTTCATAATATTCCTCACATCATACTTTGAACCGTGGAACCAGCCGAACCGACGCCATTTGATGGTGCCGGTTCGGTCGGAACCGGGAAAGCGACTGGACAATTTTAATCGCTTGACTATTTCTTCATGTGTTGGAGAGGAAGTTTTGGCTCTACACCAGCTGATTTCCTAGTCCTTTTGCTGGAACCACACTCGGAGTCGGATCTCCTTGCCCTGAGGGAAGCCCCACCTGGTCAGAGGGCACTCCTTCGGTTCAGTTGGAACTTGAACCGGGTTGGCCATCCGGTTCAGCAGACTTTTAGCCTCTCCTTTCTGAGCCTACCAACTCTCTTTTCTAGGGTGCTGCAGAACATTTTTCAAATCTGGCAGTCTGCATTGAGGTGGTCAAACCCCAGACAATAAACATAGGTGGTGGGGCAGCCTGGCAAAGACTTCCCCACAGACACTGCAGTGTTGAAACCCAGTGGGCCGGGTTTTTCTTTGCTTGTGACATAGTGCCAGTCCTAACCAAACTTACCCGCTTAGACCAATCCGCCAGGTAAGACCCTCTTTATCGTTCCCATCTGTATTATGGGTCGTGGAAAAATGTAATAAAATCCGCTTTTAGAACCGATAAGAACTGGTAACCACACTTTAAATGACAGATTAATATATTTTAAACAACCTGATCGGTTCAAACCGAACCGATAAACCATTTACAAGTTCCACACAGAATAGAAATCAATCAAAACCTATCTAGTACTACAATACTACAGAGACAGAATCTGAACTGACCGTTTGTGTTTAATTTCAGCTTAAAACCTAGAAAACAATACTTTAACGACCAAAATGAACGGAGCAGAAGGAGAAATCTCGAGCGACTGTTCAGTGAGGCGAGTAAAGAATCTGACGGTCTGAGTTTGAAGAACAACAGACAGAGTTTCAACTGAGCTCGAGCTCTGCATTCCATGCCTGGCATGGAAAGTTAACTCTTCATCTCCGGAGCAGTTCGAAGGTTGGGACTCACTGCATATGTCATAATATAGCAAGACTTCATGTTGTTTGAAAGGGGGGTTGCATCAATTGTGCTATGCAGATATTTAGATCCCATGAAGGGGTAGGCACCCTATGAGGGGGATGTATATGTAGCAACCTGTGAAAGTGTGCTGTTAAACCTCCAAATACCTGTCTAATTCTGTTTCACAAGTCTACTGCAGTAGCACACTCTGAATATCTTTACTGTCCTTTCCTTTACTTTCCCCCTTTTTAATTCCCTTTTTCCAGGCAGACCACCTGGATAAGAGGCCCTTTCTATCACTTTCATTTCATTAAAAAGACAGGTATGGAGCTTCACTACCCTGCCCCCCCCCCACATGATAGGCTACAGTGTATAGACCTGGGGTTTAGCATATTTGGGCTAGTAGTTCTCTTTTCATGTTTAAGCAATGCTCAAGAAACAAATGTGAATGCCAAATATAGGGGGATTCTCCTCGTACATGCATATTAGTTTATTTGGCAGAGAAAAATAAAGATAAGAAAAGATTCAGAGTCTGCCTGCTGGTCACCCAATCCCTTAGTGTGTTGTTGTAAGGTTCCCTAGATATGCCTTTTAGCAACACTATTTTGACCCCAAAACAGTTTACTTTTCCTTAAAGTTTTAACTTTATTATTTTTGTAAGGTGACATGGAAGGGCAAATGCCAGCAGCACAAATGGTTTTAAACATAAGCAGATTTGAAATTAAAGGACTGCTTGTTTGTTTAGGTATGTAAATGTGTTTGGTACTCCCAAAAGACTCCTAAACAAAATATGCATTGTTCAGATATTATAAAAATAAATGATGGTCTCTTTCAGTTTTACTCCTTTCATGCAGTCTGGCTCCTGTTAATATTAGAGAGTAAAGCTTACCACATAATGGATATTCAGGTTCTTGTGCCAGAGGTAATCCTTGCAGCCATTTGCACTTGTTGCTCTTGCTGTTTTCCTAGGAGGCATTCCCATTTCTCACTATAGTTATACTGTGGATAGTTGAGGAGGGGCTAAACTTGGTAAGAGTACTGTTTTAGTTAAACCAGTATTATATTTCATTTGTGGACGTCAATGTTTTGTAATAAAGATATTGAACGTCCCTTGGCTTTAGAATGAAATAAAATGTTTTATAAATGAAAATCTGTATTGAAGAGTATAGCGGAGTCTGGGTGATCACTTGATGATTCCTAGGATAAAAGGAGACTCATTCTTGTGATACCTTCAGATTAGCTTTTGGGATCAGCCAGTACTGATCCATTTGGGATCTGCTTACAGACTAAGATAACTGAAATCCAGGCAGCCTTTTCGTTGCTGATATTGCCTGTGGAAACATTCATCCAGGGTCAGAGGATTACTGGTAACCCCCTCAAATGGGGGTTCCCAAGACTTCCAGGAGCTTGCTTGAATGAACTAAGCCGGAATGGTGTTTGGCTAGCCATTTATCAATGTAGTGTTTTTAGAGCCTCTGGTACTGTCTCTTTAGAGCTGTCTGCTTGCAGACATAATTAGTTATATGGGGACTGTGTGTTTCTTTGGTGAATACCACTCAAGCTGCCAATCCTCCATTTGCAGTCACTAGGAGTGGAAAGAAACCTATCTGAAAGATGTAACTGTTTGCCAGAAACCATTAGAGTAATAATGAGTACAGTTTGTCTAACCTGCTTTCTTTGCAGTCAGAACTGTCTGCCTAGTTCCCCATTCTAGTTTAGAACGCTAGACTGGACCAATCAGTGTCATTAAGCTAGCTCTAAAATGGTGCCTTGGACGAATCAGAACTTGGACTCATAATCTGAGCCAGCCACAAAGGATTGTATGGGCAGTGACTCTGGGAGTGTAGTTTAGACTTGACGCCTTTTGGACCAACAGGAGCAGTCCAATGAGTGACAGCCAATCAGTCAAGAACTGAGAGGAACTCAATGCCAGTTTGTCTGTGAAGTTTTCATTTTAGCTCTGACAGTGAAGAAGAAGGAGCCCTGTGCTTTTCAGTGTGCAGTTTTAGTCGAGAAGCGTGTGTAAGGCCCAGAGTTCGGTCTCAACATGTAACTGCTAGTTAGGACTGAATCCGTCCTGTAAGAGAATCAAGGATATCTGAAGAGAAAACCAGGCTCACCCTAGAAAGACTGGAGAAATAGCTGGTGCACTCAGTCTGTCAGACTGAATCTGCTGTATGTTCTCCAGGTATTGTACAGTAATTGCGATCCGGATAGAAGCAGCCTGCCTAGTATAGTACTCTGTTTACCATATAAATGTGAAGAGACATGCACCTCAGTGAATCCTCTACCATTAAGGACTTTTGCCTGTTGCAGTTGCCATATAAATGTGAGGAGTCGTGGAGCTCAGAGTAGCCCTACTGACATTGAAGGACCCTATCTTGTTTTGGAAGTAAAGTACTAATTCAGAGTCACTTCCTGTTGAATTGCCACATTAAATCAAATGGAATTACTGAACTGCTGACTATTTAACTAATTTTCTTTTCTCTGTGAAAGGGCCCCTACCAGCTGCCACCAGTTTAGACTAGCCACTAGGGCAGGTACCCAGGGACATGATAACTAGTGAGATAAGCCTGTACACAGAGCCATAAATAGATGAGTAGAGTGATAAGCTAATTAACCTGATTTCCCCTGTCCTTGTTATATCCTAAATAAATCAGAGCTGCTTGTTTCAGCAAGTTATACTGCCTGAGGTATTTGTCTATGTTAAAAGTACTGTACTGTAATTGTTGCACTATATCTTATTTCCAGGAGGTCCAGTGCCAGAAACAAGTCCTAGGGGTAAGTGTATACTATGAAGTAATTCTGATATATTGTAGGTCACTAGTAGGAAGAAAGGGGTTGCAGTGTCCCAGGGGCTGTGACCAAATTAGTTTAACTACTGCAAACCCTGACCTCTGGGTGGAGGCACCGCCATTGGATCCAGGTCCCTCAACCTGTTGGTGGCAAATCAGGCAGGGGTAGTAGCCCTGGGATAAGCGCCATCTAGGGTTACATCTTGGAGCTCACCGCTGGGATTGTGTGTCCTCTAGTGGCCATATTCACGAACCACTATTAAAAAAAAAAAAAAATGGGTACCCGACAGAAGTGGCTGTGCACCGGCTGGTGGAGTGGTGTACTGGGGAGGAGATTGACCCCAAATGCTATACTTATCCTGGACATCCCCTATGGGTATCAATATGGACACTGTACAGGGAGTACTTCCAAGGTGGAAGGTTTACAAAACCCTGTGGTGGTGGAGTCGGCATGCTAATCTGCTCACCCACACTTTCCTGGCCCTAGTAGAGTTTAAGGATCCCATAGATAGCTCCAAAGTGCCACAGACCATTACCCCAGAGGAGCCCTCACTGCCTGGAAGTGATAACTAAGTACAGTAAAGACCGGGGGAATGACCCCCACCACTGTCTGAAACTTTTGAGGAGAAATTTGCTAAATGGGTGCTGGGGAAGGAAAAAACTGTGGAAGGACTTGAAGAAACTATTCTTGCCACCTGAGGTGTTCTCCCCCAACACCTCTCCCGCTCCAGTACCCGTAATGGTGGCTGAACCAATGCAGACTCCTATTTCTGCACCTGCCATTAGTCACGACTCTTACGAAGAGTTGAGGATCTTCTCTGGCACCCTCCCACCCCCAAGGGAGGATGACTGGGAGACCTGGATGAACTATGTTGCCCCCAAGTGCTAGAATGGCAATGCTCGGAAGCAGCGCAAAGAGGGTTAGTGAGAGCCTCCGAGGTCCTGCCCTGGCTACCATCCGTGCTAAGCGGGCCAGTAACCCTAAGTGACTGCACAGGGCTATCTTGAGGCCCTGGAGAATGTGATGGGAGCCCAGATTCTGATGAAGATCTATGGTGGGGAGAGTAAAGAGATGCACAACAGTACCAAGGGAGTTGTTGTCTGTGTATGTATCTCGGCTGGAAAAATTGTTTGCAGAATGCCTCAGAAAAGGAGTAGTTGCCAGCGATTGAACTGGACCGAACCAGGCTGGACAGGATCCATAAGTCTGCCCCTTCTCAGAACTGCTGTTGCTTCAGTTATGCCTGGCAAATCGACTGGAATCCCCCCTCCTATGATGAGTTAATGAGAGAAATTTGGGGAGTTGAGAAAAAGGCGACCTGGGAGGTACCTGCACCAACAGCTGCGGCCCTACGACCCGAGTGACTGAGGGTGACCCATCAAGTGAAGTTCAGGGGCAGGGTTGGCAGTAAATGAGTGCTCTGACAAGGAAAAGATATGCCACAATGGGACGAACTGTTGAGAGAGATCAGAATTCCAAAAACAGTCCCTTTATGAAGACGCCTGCAAGTGCAGGCCCTGACCTATATCCGACTGCATCTGCTATAGGGTGGGGGTACCCTGTATATCTCCTGCTGATAACAGCTCGAACTCGATTCCTTGACCATGGAAGTGGAGAAACTGACGAGATGTCTCCAAATGCTTATCACACTGCAGAACAGAGATGGCACCAAGGGTTTCCAGTTAGTAATACCCCTCCCTGGCTCCCAGTGTGAGCTCGGCCAGCTCAAACTCCAGAAAGTATGTTTGCTATAATTGTGGAAAAGATGGGCACATAGAAAGAATACGGTCCCAAAAGACACTGACAAAGTTGCATATAGGCTACAAGGAGAGCTTCGGAGAACAAATCAGTGGTTAAGAGGTGCACGAAATGATCCCAGTGAGGGCACCAAAATGCTAAGTCACGTCCTTTTGTGGCAGGTCAGTTGCCCAGGCCCCACTACCACCTCTCAGACTGAAGTCCAGAATAAGTGGGTCCCTCCATGGAGACCACTAACAAGGTGAATGGAGTGTCTACAAGAGCTGTGATGGCAGTGGCTCCCAAGTGACAATTATGTTCCAGGATTGGTATCAGAAGCATTTGTCGGCGGTACCCTTACAACCATTAGAAGGACTGCATGTATGGGGGTTAAGTGAGAAGGCCTACCCTGTTCGGGTATATCAAATTTGGCTTGTCTTTCCCCACCTCCGTGGCTGGAGTGGCGAACAAGTAGGAGACCCTAGCCTTAGTGTGTCCCCACTGGACTGTATGAGTGGTGCCTTTGGTGATTAGAACAAAATGCTCATATGTTCGGAAGGCTGGCACAGTTGTGTTATGAAACAGGGATCAAAGACTAGTAGAGCTTTAAGAGTTCCGGCTTAATTAAGAAGGCCTATGAGGCACAGAGATGCTGAAAAAAATAGAACCAGAGGAACCGGTCGGAATTGTATGGAAGAAGGATCCTGGAGTCTCCGATCCTGGCGCCAAATGCCCAGTGTACCTTACAGGAGAGGTCCGTATCAGAAAGGATGTTAGAATAAAATATTAATGTTGGATGACCAGGCGATGGAAAATTGCCAGAGGGACTGCTGGTCAAGCCTAGTATTTTGCCGCTAGTCACCATGCTTATGCCAGAAGGGTAATGGTCCAAGTTCATAATGTGTCTGAAAGAGACATTCGGTAAATAGAGGTTGCATAATTAGCTAATGTACATTGTGCAGACACTGCAGTGCTACCCAGCAGCAAGAGTTCAAGGAAGAATGACAGAATAACGCCTGACTTGTTTGATTTGGCGACTCCCGCTGCCAGCTGAATGGAAAGTGAGGATCAGTGAGAAGCTGCCCAGAGAGACCAGGCGTTTTCTTTAAAGGAATGGGATGTAGGATGCGTGCAAGGGCTGAGCACAATATCCGGCTGCATGACGAAAGACCATTTCGTGAGAGGTCTGGCGCCTGGCACCTGCAGACATAGATGATGTGAGCGGCATCTGCAAGAGATGTTAGCTGCTGGTGTAATACAAGAATCCAGAAGCCTTATACTTCCCCATTGTGGTAGTGAGGAAAAAGAATGGAACAGTAAGGATGTGTGTGGATTATTGCATTTTAAACGGCGGACTATCCCTGATCAGTACACAATGCCCGCATTCAGGATGCTTTGGACTGCCTAAGCGGGAGCAAGTGGTTCTCTGTGCTGGATCTCCGCTGATGGGTACTACCAGATAGCGATGGCCCCAGAGGACCGTGAGAAGACAGCCTTTATCTGTCCGCTAGCTTCTATGAATTCATGAGGATGCCTCAAGGGATTTCAGGTGCCCCAGCCACTTTTCAGCGATTGATGGAGGCGTGCAGTGGGGACATGAACTTACTAAAGTGCCTGGTATACCTAGATGATGTTATTGTGTTTGGCAGCTCACTGGAGGAACATGAGAGCAGATTATTTAAGGTATTGGACCGACTGGAGGACTTTGGCCTTAAACTGTCCATTGATAAGTGTCAATTCTTTCAAACATCAGTAAAAGTATATGGGACACATAGTATCCACCGAGGGAATAGAGACCGACCCAAGTAAAGTTGAGGCCTTGACCACCTGGCCACAGCCCAAAAATCTAAAAGAACTGCAAAGATTCCTGGGATTCTGTGGTTATTATCGGCGTTTCATCAAGGACTGTTCAAGAGTGATCCGCCCTTTACTTAACCTTACTCAAGGGTATCCCCCAACCCACAAACAATACCAAAAGTCAGCGTCCCTCAAGACTGAAAGAGTGTATTTTCATCCGGTGAAGTATTTGGGGCCACTGGACTCTGATTGTGAGACTGCTTTCATGAGATCATATATCAACTACCCATGCTCCAGTGCTGGCCTATGCCGATCCAAGAAAACCTACGTCCTGCACACTGATGCTAGCTTGCAAGGGTTGGGGCTGTGTTGTACAAAGCACGAGAATGGCCTGAGACCAGTGACCTTTGCCAGTAGAAGCCTGACCCCATCCGAAAAGAACTATCCTGTACATAAGTTAGAGTTCCTAGCTTTGAAGTGGGCTATGTTGACCAATTCCATGAGTACTTGTATGGGGCTAAAATACTAGTAAAACTGACAATAATCCTTTGACCTATGTGCAGACCTCAGCTAAGTTGGATGCCCTGGCCATAGGTGGCTTTCTGCATTATCTACATATGACTATGCTCTGAATACCGAGGCAGGTCTGAACCACATAGATGCTGATGCTCTCTCCCGAGGCCTGTTCCCCAGAATGATTGGGTCAATTGGCAGAACCTGACATTCGGGCACTCTGCGGAGAGATTTGACAGGAGGAACAAATGTCCCACCGGGCGCAGTGGACTGCATAGTGGATTGCTTGGGACCCTCTGAGAATTGCATACCTGCTGCTTATTGCCACTTTCTGCAATAGACATTGGTGCACTGCCTCAGCTGGACAATGACAGTATTCAGGAGCTCAATCCCGCGATCCCATGATCAAAGCAGCTTTAGAAGCCCTCTATGCAGGAAAAGATGTGTCAAATTACGCTCCACGGATTTGAGAACTGCACTATTATACAAAGAAGGTCCTAAGTTGAAACTGATCAATAAACTGTTATACAGAGAAACAGTAGACAGAGGGGACAAGTAGACAAACAACAACTAGTGCTGCCCACTGCCTTCAGAGACTCAGTACTGATGTCCTTGCACAACCACATGGGGCACCTTAGTATAGACAGGACACTTGACTTGGTGAGATCAGATTCTATTGGCCTAAAATGGGGCTGATGTGGAGCAACACATTGAACTTGTAGTAAGCTGCTTACAGAGGAAAGCTTTGCCCCAGAGGGCTGCCCCCTTGTTAACATCACCACCAGTGCACCCATGGAGCTAGTCTGTATTGATTTTCTGAGTTTGGAGTCAGATCAAAGAAATATCAGTAATGTGCTGGTGGTCACTGACCATTTCACGAGATATGCCCAAGCTTTCCCACCAAAGACCAGAAAGCATCCACTGTGGCCAAAGTACTTGTAGAAAACTTTTTGTTCACTATGGGGCTCCACAAAGAATCCATTCTGATCAAGGAGAGACTTTGAGAGTCATCTGATCAAAGAGATGCTTTCTCTGTGGGGAGTCACGAAAGTCCAGAACCACTCCTTACCACCCCAAGGGACCCTCAGCCTGAGCGTTTCAACAGCACTTTGCTAGATATGCTAGGCACCCTGCATCCAAAGGACAAGCCTAGATGGAGCCAACAAATTAGCACCCTGGTACATGCTTATAACTGCACCAAAGTGATGCCACTGGGTTTCTCCCCTACGCCTGATGTTTGGAAGAGAAGCTCGACTACCGGTAGATGTGTGTTTTGGGGTCTCTCCTGATGGGGTTCAAGCTGACAACTATTTACAGTATGTGCAACAGTTAAAGGCCCAGCTAACTCATGCGTACCAACTGGCTCAAACCATGGCTGCCAAAAGAAATCTGGCCAACAAAGAAAGGTATGATAAAAGGTGAAACACAGGAACTCCAGGAGGGAGATCGGGTATTGCTAAGAAATCTGGGACTGCATGGCAAGCACAAGATTGCTGACAGATGGCACCATCTCCCTCACATTGTAGTGGGAAAACTAGATGATCTGCCAGTGTACAAAGTAAGGCCTGAGAATAATTCAAAAGATGTAAAAACAATGCATAGAAATCATTTACTGCCCATTGGACAAATCTTGATTGAGTCTGAGCCCCTAGAAGATGCCCCTCTGGACCAGTGACTAGAGCTGCTGCTAAGAAAAGATCAAGAAAGTCTGCACCTACAGAAGCAAAGTTAAAGTGTTCCCCTCCACAAGTCCCAGTTGAGCATGACTGTCAGTCCATATCAGAAGAAAGTAGAGTGACTTTGAATACTATCCTTCTTACGAGCGAGTCAATTGTTTAGGGGCAATCCCTAGTCAATACTGGAGGCGAAGCTGGGCCTTCTGGACTGTCTAAGCCCCCAGCTTCGTCCCTGGAGCCAATGCTCCCAGAAAGTGAGGTGCAAAGCATCAGATCAGATGAAATGGAATCATTGTGCATGGTTGAACTGTTTGAGCTTTCAGGGGAGGAAAATGATGGATTGGGTCAGACTGGTGATACACCAGAACAAGAAGAGTATTTTGAGTGCCCTGACAGTCCACTGCCAGTGTCCGAAAGCTCTCCATGCGAGCCAAATGTTGTGGACTCAGAAACTGTAACTCCTGGAGCTGAAAGTGCCCCAAGTTCTAGCCTCTCTACCCCCATGGAGACTCCCCTGACAAGTGAGGACAATGCTGAAAATGAGGCTCAGAGTGCAGAGACTGTAACAGTTCCCCTAGAAAGACTGGTCGAGCTGTAAAGCCTGTGGTGCACCTCAGTTATGATTCACTTGGGAGGCCTGTGGACTTGCCTCTCAATGTTGTCCATAAAGGAGTGTATGTGTCCCCGAGCTCATTGCCCAAACTGAGCGTCAGTGCTAACTCCAAGTTACTTGTGTTGCCCTCTAAGTATGGTGCCCTTGCCCCGTCCAGCCCCAAGGTAACTGATAGGGAAGAGCCCCCTCTCTTCAGGTTTCATGTACAAGAGATAATAACTTGAGTTATGGTACAATGTGTATGTAATACTGTGTAAAGAGTGACGTAATGCAATGTTTCAGAAATGTGTTCTTGGTAAAATGATATATTGACTGATGATTACATGTGTGAGCCTAATGCAAATGTATATGGTTGCAGTTAAAACTTATAGGAGTACTTGCTTGGCCAGCAGACGTCAAGCTTTCCCAGGCCAGGAAGGGTGTAACCCCTGCAAATGGGGGTTCCCAAAAGACTTCCAAGAGCTTGCTTGAATGCTCCAAGCTTGAATGGTGTTTGGCGTTTAAGCCATTTTATCAGTGAGTGTTTTAGAGCCTCTGGTACTGTCTCTTTAGAGCTGTCTGCTTGCAGACATAATTAGTTATATGAGGGACTGTGTGTTTCTTTGATTGAGTACCACTCAAGCTGCTGCCAATTCACTCCATTTTTGCAGTCACTAGAGTGCAAAGGAACCTATCTGAAAGATGTAACTGTTTGCCAGAAACCATTTAGAGTAATAATGAAATTACAGTTTGTCTAACCTGCTTTCTTTGCAGTCAGAACTGTGTCTGCCTAGTTCCCCATTCTGGTTTTGAACTGCTGAACTGGACCAATGCGGTGTGGGAGTAAGCTAGCTCTAAAATGGTGCCTTGGACGAATCAGAACTTGGACTCATAATCTGAGCCAGCCACAAGAGGATTGTATGGGCAGTGTCTCTGGGAGATGTAGTTTAGACTTGATGCCTTTTGGACCAACAGGAGCAGTCTATTGTGGTGACAGCCAATCCAGTCAAGAACTGGGAGGAACTCAAAGGAAGTGCCAGTTTTGTCTGTTGAAGTTTTTCAGTTTTAGCTCTGACAGTGAAGAAGGAAGGGCCCTGTGCTTTTCAGTGTGCAGTTTTAGTCGGAAGCGTGTGTAAGGCCCAGAGTTCCGGTCTGCAGCTTGTGTAACTGCTTGTTAGGACTGAATCCGTCCTGTGAAGAGAATCAAAGGATATCTGAAGAGTAGAAACCAGGCTCACCCTGTAGAAGACTGGAGAAATAGCTGGATTGCACTCGGTCTGTCAGGAACTGAATCTGCTGTGTGTTCTCCGAGTATTGTGCAGTAATTGCGATCGGGATAGAGAAGCAGCCTGCCTGGTATAGTACTTTCTGTTTTACCATATAAATGTGTAAAGAGGCTTGTGTACCTCAAGTGAATCCTGCTGCCATTAAAGGACTTTTGCCTGTTGCAGTTTGCCATATAAATGTGTGAGGAGTCTCGTGGAGCTCAAGAGTAGCCCTGCTGACATTGAAGGACCCTATCTTGTTTGGAGGTCGTGAGTACTAATTCAGGGTCACTCCCTGTTGAATTGCCACATTAAATCCAAATGGAATTACTGTACTGCTGACTGTTTAACTAATTTTTCTTTTCTCTGTGTGAAAGGGCCCCTACCAGCTGCCACGGTTTGGACTAGCCACTAGGGCTTGGGTACCCAGGGACAGTAACTGATAGGGATAGGCCTGTGCACAGAGCCATAGGTAGATGAGTAGAGTGATAAGCTAATTAACCTGATTTCCCCCTGTCCTTGTTATATCCCCTAAATAAATCAGAGCTGCTTGTTTCAGCAAAGTTATACTGCCTGAGGTATTTGTCTATGTTAAAGTACTGTACTGTGATTGTTGCACTGTATCTTATTTCACAGGAGGTCCCAGTGCCGGAACCAGTCCTGGGGGGTAAGTGTATACTGTGAAGGTAATTCTGATATATTGTGTGGGCCACTAGTGGGAAGAAAGGGGGGTTGCAGTGTCCCAGAGGGCTGTGACCAAGTTAGTTTAACTATTGCAAACCCTGACCTCTGGGTGGAGGCACCCGCCATTGGATCCAGGCCCCTCAACCTGTTAGTGGCAAATCAGGCAGGGGTAGTAGCCCCTGGGATAGCGCCATCTAGGGGTTACACTCATCTCACAAGTCCTTTGTGAGACAGATGGTAGATACCCTTGACCTCAATATACAGGAGTCAGTCAAGGATGAGGAGGAAGCTGACTTCCTGGACATGATGGGTCTCACCCACACAAAAAGACTGCTAAAAAATTCTGGTCACATGTCAAAACCTTTCTTGGCAATCATCAATCCCATACCCCCGATGACATTGTCCTAAATGGTGTACACTGCAATGATCCTGCTACCATAGCTAATTCTTTCAATCTACATTTTGCCGACCTCTCCAAATACACTTCCTCCTTCTCCTCCACTCCACTTGCAAACCCCTGCTCTAATTCCACTTCCATGGCGCCACCTTTTAGTTTCAAAGCTGTAACCAGGTCTCAGGTACTGAAATTCCTAAACACTATCTTGGACACTACCAGTATTGGCTCTGATGGTCTTGAACCTAGGCTCCGGAAACGCGCTGCTCTCTTTATTGCCTCTCCCCTGGCTCAAATCTTACCTTGTCCCTGCATCAAAGTCATGTCCCGGACATCTGGAAAAATGCCCATGTCACCCCATTCTTTAAAAAAGGGGATTCTAAGAACACTTGAAACTACCGACCCATAGCTATTCTCTTAGTGCTCAGCAAAATCCTTGAGAAGTTGATTGCTTCCCAAACAACTGATTTTCTTTTTATATATAATCTCTCTGATCAAGAGCACGGTTTCTGCAAGGGACATAGTACCTCCACTGCCTTACTTAAATTTACTAATGACACTGTCTCTGCTATGGATTCTGGCCTTCTGACGGGTGCAGTCTTTACTGAGTTGAGGAACGCTTTTGATCTTGTTGACCATCCCTTATTTCTCTCCACTCTTCAATCCAATGGCTTCTCGCCACCTGTCATCACCTGGTTTAGTAGCTATCTAGCTAATCGCACACAGGTTGTGAAATTCAGCTCTGCACTCTCCAACTCTGCCACAGTAAACATTGGTGTCCCTCAGGGCTCCATACTCGGCCCCATCCTCTTCTACATTTTTAGCAACATCATCGTTGAAACTGCCTCCTGCTCATCCCTCCTCTACTCAGATGATCTCATCCTTTACAGTAGCTCAAAGAATGTCTCAGATGTAAATCACAACCTGTCCTCTGCATTCTCACAATTCAAGCATGGCTCCTTGTACATTGGCTTGTCCTAAATGCCGGCAAAATGCAAGCCATGCTCTTTGGCATCTCCGCTAAACTCGGGTCCTGCCAAATCCCACTCAAGGTGTCCAGCTCTCTAAACAGTAAATTCTTTCAAATATCTGGGTGTCCTACTTAACTAGTCCCTCGACTTCGACCTCTACATCCAGACCATCTGTAAATCTGTCAACGCCAAATTAGGGATTGCGTACAAAACTAGTTCTACGTTAACCCCGTCTGCCAGAGTGGTTTTTGCCAGGGGCATCCTGCTTCCTTCCCTCACTTATGGGGTTGCTGCCTATACTGCTGTGGCTAAGACTGCTCTTCGCAAATGGGATATCACCTACAATAACATCTGCCGGTATGCCTCCTCTTCCCATCGGCGTAAGCACCACTGTCAGCTCTATGCAGACCTTTACTGTCTCTCCCCTTCCGCCCTCAGGCTTCTCTCCCTTGGCTCTATGAGGGATGCTGTTATCAGATCACAAACACCCTTGTCTCTAGCCTCCTTACTGCTCCCTCTATCCTGCTCCTATGACCTATGCTCAGCTGACCACTCTCTTCTACATGTCCCAAGATGTAAAACCACCAAGGGTGCCTGTGCTTTCTCTCATGTTGCCCCAATGCACTGGAACTCCCTTCTCCTTGCTATCCGTCACTCAGCAACTCATGCTACATTTAAAAAGGAGCTGAGGAATTTCCTAGTCAGATATGTCCCTTGTAACTGCTTTGATCCTACCTAGTCCTCCTCTATCTTATCCTATCACTACCATCCTACCCCTTACCCAGCTTGCCTTAACTTCTTGCATACTCTTGCCTCTCTGAATTGCTCTCCTTGCTCAGTTTCTCCGTTGTCTTGACCTTGCCGGTGTGACGCTGTGCCCCTTGCTTATGATTATTGTACGATATTGGTATTATAAATACATGGTCTGTGTATGACATTTCAGTGTGTGAGGAATTTGGCCTGTAATTTCAAAGTGACAGTAGCTGAAAATCACAGGATGTATAATTACACTGACCAGAAGATTCCTGTAATTAAGACTTCCTTAAAGAAATGGCATTGTATTACCTTTTTATGATATGTGTAACCCCTAGATGGCGCTATCCCAGGGGCTACTACCCCTGCCTGATTTGCCACTAACAGGTTGAGGGGCCTGGATCCAATGGCGGGTGCCTCCACCCAGAGGTCAGGGTTTGCAATAGTTAAACTAACTTGGTCACAGCCCTCTGGGACACTGCAACCCCCCTTTCTTCCCACTAGTGGCCCACACAATATATCAGAATTACCTTCACAGTATACACTTACCCCAGGTCTGGTTCCGGCACTGGGACCTCCTGTGAAATGAGATACAGTGCAACAATCACAGTACAGTACTTTAACATAGACAAATACCTCAGGCAGTATAACTTTGCTGAAACAAGCAGCTCTGATTTATTAGGGGGCTATAACAAGGACAGGAAAATCAGGTTAATTAGCTTATCACTCTAATAATCTACCTATGGCTCTGTGCACAGGCCTATCCTATCAGTTACTGTCCTGGGTACCCAAGCCCTAGTGGCTAGTCCAAACCGTGGCAGCTGGTGAGGGCCCTTTCACCAGAAGAAAGGAGAATTAAACAGTCAGCAGTACAGTAATTCCATTTGGATTTAATGTGGCAATTCAACAGGGAAGCGACCCTGAATTAGTACTCGACCTCCAAATAAAATAGGGTCCTTCAATGTCAGCAGGGCTCACTTGAGGTACACAAACCTCTTCACACATCCATATAAAAAGCACTATACCAAGCAGGCTGCATCTGTGTCGATCGCAATTACTGCACAATACCGGGAGAACACACAGCAGATTCAGTTCCTGACAGACCGGTGCAATTTTCAGCAATTCCTCCAGTCTTCTACAGGGTGAGCCTGGTTTCTACTCTTCAGAGATCCTTTGATTCTTTTCACAGGACGGATTCAGTCCTAACAAGCTGTTACACAAGCTGCAGACCGGAACTCTGGGCCTTACACGTTTTTGACTAAAACTGCACACTGAAAAAGCACAGAGCTCCTTCCTTCTTCACTGCCAAAGCTCAACTGAAACTCCAACTGAAAACCAGGCACTTCCTTTGAGTTCCTCCCAGTTCTTGACTGGATTGGCTGTCACTCACAATAGACTGCTGCTGTTGGTCCAAAAGGTGCTGAAGTCTAAACTACATCTCCCAGAGTCACTGCCCATACAATCCTCTTGTGGCTGGCTCAGATTATGAGTCCAAGTTCTGATTCGTCCAAGGCACCATTTTAGAGCTAGCTTACCCCACACTGATTGGTCCAGTTCAGCAGTTCAAAACTAGAATGGGGAACTAGCAGACACTGTTCTGACTGCAAAAGAAAGCAGGTTAGACAAACTGTAATTTCATTATTACTGTAAATGATTTCTGGCAAACAGTTACATCTTTCAGAGACAAAGAACCTCTGTGCATAAACACTGAGGCAAGGGTTACCCCAAAGGGCATTTGGCTGGGAAGCCAAGTTTCAAGAAAATACAAAATCGCACATGCCCCCACAATGCAAAGCATCATGGGCTGCATATGCAAATCACCACAGAATGTTAGGCTGGTCCAACTTTAAGCAGATGCATGGTGCCGAAAGGCCTCTCACACAGTTTGCAAAGGGTGCTAACTGTTAGCACCCTTGCAAACTGCAGAGGCCTTCGGCACCCATGCTTATTGGACCAACATTCTAATATTGTTCTACATATGCAACCATAATGCTTACAGTGAGGCTATGTCTGACCACATCTTTCAGATAGGTTCCCTTTGCACTCCTAGTGACTGCAAAAATGGAGTAATGGCAGCAGCTTGAGTGGTACTCAATCAAAAACACACAGTCCCCCATACAAACTAATTATGTCTGCAAGCAGACAGCTCTTAAAGAGACAGTACCAGAGGTTCTAAAAACACTCACTGATAAATGGCCTAAACGCCAAACACCATTCAGGCTTGGAGCATTCAAGCAAGCTCCTGGAAGTCTTTTGGGAACCCCCATTTGCAGGGGGGTTACATATGCTCAGACTTTTGAAGTTGAAACAAAATCTAAAGTTTATGACGTCAGGAAAGAAAGGGTAATTTGTCTGTTCCTATCAAGTTTAACACCTAAATGACAAATGCTGGGACTGCTAAGATCAAAGTGAAATATTTAGTTAAAGGATGTCATATTTAGGAAAGGTTTTTTTTCTTCTGATGTTCCATTAATTAAAGATACCTCATGGTAGAAAGTATGTTGGAATGAATTCTGAGGGAGGGTCTAGCTGACCTCATCCAAATGGCGGAGGGGGGCAGAGAAAAAACATGTAACATTGTAAAGGAAGAGATAACATTTTGGGCTCTGAAGAAGCAAAGTTCTCTCTCTAACTAAAAGAGCACTTAGAAAGGTAATAGTTAGGAAGCAATTACGTCTTTTGTGGTAGAAGTGTTGTTCTGAAACTTCCTTTTCATTTTATAAGATTGTAAGCTGTATGATGTATTGTTCTGTATTTTATTTTACTTATTTTACAATTTTTAGTAAATAACCATTTTCTTAAAATACTGCCTGTCTCTTCCCAGTTTTCTTTTTGCATGTGAAGTTCCTGTATGTTTAAGTCTGACACGGTTTAACAGGCTTGATGGTGTTACTGAGCTTGGAAAAGGTAAGAATATACCTAAGATCTCTTATAGAGTTTTAGGGGCTCATTTTGGAGACCTGGCTTGGTGCCCATGGCAAAAGATTGTACTGCAGTCCTGAAGAGAGTACATATCTGAGCCTGTAACTGGGTATGCTAGCATAAGGTTCACAGTTTGAATCCCTCCAGAACTTGAGGCTAAAAGGTGATTCGGACTCAAAGCAGACAGGAGGGTTACCCTGTCTGTTACCTGTTCACACTATTGTGCTCTGAGGTTGGTACTCTGGGAGCAGAGGGCCTGACCTGCGGAATGCGTTTGTGACAGATTTGGTTGGCAGCAGTGAGATAAAATATTGGTAACACAAGCTTAACAGTTCAGTGTGTCAGCTTAATACTGTACAGCTCGCTTGCAAAATAAGGCAGTGATTTATTTTTAAAAGAGAAAACAGAACAAAATCATTTTGCTTACAGTCAAAGTTCCTACCTGTTTTATTTTTTTCCTAAAGTGCAAGTTAGAGTAGCTGTAGTTAGGGAAGATGATGGCTTTCAACTACAGCAGGTATACTGCAGATTACTTGAGGCAGTTGTGCCAGGACAGAGGAGCCCAATATGAGGGGAAAGCCAACAAGCAGAACCTCACAGATGTCCAGAGCATCGAGTCACAGTCTGTGACTGTAAAGGACCAAACCTTGGGGGTGGAGGGGCCAGCGGCCAGTGCAGTGTCCAGATCCGGTGAGGAGGACAGCAGGGCCAGTGCAAGCCAAGGGCCACAACAGCATGGGAAGGTCACCAGCATTCTGGAGCCAGAAGCCATCAGGCTGCAGATGGAGTTGCAGAAGATGGAACTTGAGTTCCAGAGAGAAGAGAGGCGAGAGCAGCAAGCTGCAGAGTAGAAGAGGAAGGGAGGACAGCGAGCCACAGAGGAGATGAGGGAGGGATAACAGCAAGCCACAGAGGAGAAGAGGAAGGGAGAACAGCAAGCCGCCGAGGAGAAGAGGGAGGGAGAACAGCGAGCTGCAGAGGAGAAGAGGGACTGAGAACAGCGAGAAGCTGAGCGAGAACGGCAAGAGGCAGAGCATGAACAGCGAGAGGCTGACCATAAAGAGCATGCGTGCCTGAGGCAGCATGAACTGGAGAAGCTACGACTCCAACCACCAGCACCAGAGCAGGCAAGTGGTTTGGGTTTAACTGGAACTACAGGACTGGGTTACAAATTGAATTCCAAATTGATAGCTGAATTTAAAGAGGGGGAGGATATGGATGCCTTTTTAAATTCCTTTGAAAACGTTTGTATTCAGGCAAATATTCCTAGAGGGTTCTGGAGCTTCCAGCTATCCCTGCTACTTGCCGGAAAACCTTGGGATGCATTGGGTCAAGTGGACACTGAGGACAGAAATGATTACAGCAGACTTAAAGCTGCACTTTTAAAAAAGTTTGATTTAATTGCAGAAGGATGTAGTGCTAAATTCCGTAAGCTCAGGAGAAGCCCTGACATGAGCTACGAGGAGCTAGTCGCGAAACAACGTCAGTTTTTAAAACGGTGGTGGGAAGGAATTGAAGCAAACTCTGTAGATAAAATTTAAAATGCTATATTGTTAGAGCAGTTTTGGGGGGCATGCCCAGCAGAGCTGAAAAGATGGCTGGAGGACCGAGATCCAAAAACAGTGCAAGAGGCTGCTGAACTCTTGGACCGATATGCCAAGACCAGACCTGCTCTGAGAGCGAATGGGGCTGGTGTGGCAGTGCAGAATGGAAAAAGCGCGCCTTCAGGACAGCTAAAACCCTCACTGCCTCCACCGAAACCAGTTAGCACCAGGTTTCAATGGAAGAATTTTTCTGAGAAAAGAAACGAATGTTGGGTTTGTAAAGAAACTGGGCATATTACCAAACAGTGTCCCAAAAGGACGAGCAATACGGAAGGTGGTGCTAGGAAAGAAGTGGGTTGTTTGTGTGTCCCTGGAAACATGCCTGTGAACATGAGAGAAAACATGCACCCAGTCACTGTGAATGGTGCACAGACGCAAGGGTTAAGAGACAGAGGGGCATCCCTGATGCTGGTAAAAGGGGATCTGGTAGGGCCTGGTCAGCTTATACCCAATAAATTTGTAACTGTACTAGGGTTCGCTGGGGAGGAGACAACATTGCCACTCGCTAGTGTTCTCCTAGACTGGAGTGAAGCGGGGAACAGTGCAACAGGTGGCTGTAGCCAAAACTTTAGCAGTTGACATCATCCTTGGCAACAATCTGAAATGGGATGGTGTGTGCAGTTACCCGTAGCGAAGTGGCAAGGGAAAATTGTAGTTCCCTGGACTCCATAGAAGCCACTGTGGAAACCACTGGGAGGCTTGTTTCCAAGCCTGTGTTTGCTGATATGGAGACTAATGAAAGGGGGGTAGAAATTTCCCCAGTAGCAGTTAACCAAACAGCTATGGAGGGTTATTCCAAAGAAGGAGGGGTGACCCATTGTCAGAGGGTTAGGGATGACAGTGATCCTGAGAGCCCTGACACAAGAGCTAGGGACCCTAGTTTAGATACTGACCAGGACCTGTCCCATGCCTTGGGAATGTGCAAGGAGTTTGCAGCTGCTTAGAAAAGTGACCCTAGTCTAGAGAAGCTGAGGGCTTGGGCAGACTCTGATGGAGTACAAGTAGGTGACAGGAAACATAAGGTTTATTGGGAAAATGGACTGATGTATACTCAGGCTGAAAAGACAGAGGGAGGGATGATAGGTGGGCAGCTTGTCGTTTCCCCAGGAGTACCGTAAGCAGTTACTCAAGACTGCACATGAAATATTCCCATATCTGGTCACCTGGGAATGCGTGGTGCACTATGCAGCTGATTGGCCCAGAATTTCTATTGGCCCAACTTCACCCAGCAGGTGAAGCACTATTGCAGATCTTGTCACCGGTACCAAGAAATGGGGAAGGCGGGTAAGAAAACCCAAGCCGACGTAATTCCATTGTCCATAGTGGAGGAGCCATTCCAGAGGGTAAGAATGGATATTGTGGGGCGTTTAAATACCCCCAGCTCCTCCGGGAAGAGGTTCATCCTGACTGTGGTGGATTATGCCACCTGGTACCCCAAGGCAGTCACCCTATCCTCATGGAAGACAAATTGGCAGATTCCTTACGTGGGGATTTTCTCACATGTTGAGTTTCCGCAGGCAGTCATCACCGATCGAGGGTGTTTCTTCATGTTGGACCTGATGAAATGTTTGTGGGAGAAGTGTGGAGTGGTGCAGAGATGCACGACACCTTATCACCCACAAGCCAGTGGGGGCTTGTGGAAAGATATAACAGTACCCTGAAGTCAGTGCTCTGAGCATTTGCTGAACAGCATGGAAGAGACTGGGAGAAATACCTTCCCCACCTTTTGTTTGCATACAGTGAGGTGCCACAAGAGTAAACAGGGTTTTCCTCCTTCAAGCTCTTATATGGATGCCGGGTACATGGGCCCCTAGACTTGATCCAGGAGGACTGGAAAGGCAAGCATGCCACCCAGGGAACTCCCATAGTGGATTATGTCCTTAGGTTTAGGGAAAGGCTGAAGGAGCTTATGGGGACAGCCCAGAGTAACCAGGCAGCTGCCCAACAAAAACAAAAAGTGAAGTACGCCCACAGAGCCAGAGCTCGCTCGTACATGGTGGGTCAGGAAGTCATGATCCTCATCCCGGTCCAGAAGGACAAGCTGCAGGCTGAGTGAGCAGGACCATACAAAGTAGTCATAAAGGTAAATGATGTGAACTATATCGTAGAGTTACCTGACAGAAGACATACAGAAAGAATGCACCATGTCAGCATGATGAAGCCATATACTAATTGGGCTGACATGGTGTTTGCAGTGTGTGGCCTTGGGGAGGGGATGGACGAAGGAGACCCCCTTCTGGACTTGCTGGAAGAAAGCAAGTGGGAGTCCTCTGTGGCGGCAGTTAAATTGTCACCCAAGCTGGCCCCGGACAAGATCCAGGAAGTAAGGGAGGTTTTAGCAGATTTTGCCCCACTGTTTAGCGCCAAGCCTGGACTAACCCCCTTAGCAACACACAAAGTGGAGACAGGGACGTAGGTGCCCATATGGCGGATAGCATAGTGGGTGTCAGAGGCTGTCCAAAAGAACATTAGGAGGGAGGTGGAGGAAATGCTGGATTTAGGGGTAATCCAGAAATCCCACAGCCCCTGGGCTTCACCCGTAGTCCTTGTGCCCAAGCCAGGTGGCTGTACTCATTTTTGTGTTGACTGAATGCAGTCACAAAGGCTGACGCCCACACGATGCCCCAGATGGATGAACTCCTGGACAAGTTGGGAGGGGCATCCTACTTTATGACTATTGACCTGACAAAGGGGTACTGGCAGGTAGAGTTAACTGACAGAGCTAGGGAGAGGTCGGCCTTCATCACTCCGATAAGGTTATTTGAATGTAAAGTAATGCCTTTCGGAACGAAGAACGCCCCAGCCACTTTCCAAAGGTTGGTGAACTAGGTGTTAAGTGGTGCTGAGGAGTATGCTGTGGGGTACTTGGATGACATTGCCATCTTTAGTACCAGCTGGGATGAACACCTGTCCCGCCTTAGGGAAGTGCTTGGCAGGATACAGAGGGCCGGGATCACTGTCAAAGCTGAGAAGTGCCAGGTGGCCAAGGCTGAAGTGACATACCTCAGGCATGTCGTAGGCTGGAGACAGCTCCGTCCCAACCAAGTAAAAATAGAGGCAATCAAGGCATGGACCAATCCAGAAATGCAGAAGCAGGTCAGGAGTTTTCTAGGGACAGCAGGGTACTATAGGAAATTTTTACCCAATTACAGTGTCTTGGCTGCTCCCCTATCAGACCTGGTAAAGGAAAGGATGCCTAAGAAAATTTCCTGGGAACCAGCCTGTGAAAAATCTGTTACCAGACTGAAGGAGGCACTGTGCAATGCTCCTGTATTGATGAGTCCTGACTATAGCAGACCCTTTATAGTCCAGACTGACCCCTCAGATGTGGGTATTGGGGCAATGCTGAGTCAGACATCCAACCAGGGGAAAGATCATCAGATCGTGTACCTAAGTAAAAAGTTACTTCCCAGGGAGCAGGCATACTCAACTGTGGAAAAAGAGTGTCTTGCCATAACGTGGGCTCTAAAGAAGTTAGAGCCATACTTATACGGGCAGTATTTTGAGGTACAAACTGACCACAACACCCTGGTTTGGCTGACACAAATGTGAAAAACTAATGGTAGACTATTAAGATGAAGTCTTGCCTTGCAAGGGTATGACATGACGATCTTACGTAGGGTTGCAGCAACCAATCAGAACACAGATGGCTTGTTGCGTCTATGTGAGGAATGAACTGACTTGTGGAGCTCATCCCATGCAGGCGATAGAGCCCTCAAATTCAGTCTAGGTGGAGAGGGGTGTGACGCTCTGCCCCTTACTTATGATTATTGTATGATATTGATATTATAAGTAAATGGTCTGTATATGATATTTCAGTGTGTGAGGAATTTGGCCTGTAATTTCAAAGTATCAGTAGCTGAAAATCACAGGATATATTACACTGACCAGGATATTTCTGTAATTAAGACTTCCATAAAGAAATTGCATTTTATTACCTTTTTATGATTTGCTCAGGCTTTTGAAGTTGAAACAAAATCTAAAGCTTATGATGTCAGGAAAGAAAGGGTAATTTGGCTGTTCTTATCAAGTGTAACACATAAATGACAAATGCTGGGATTGCTAAGATCAAAGTGAAATGTTTAATTCAAACAACATGAAGTCTTGCTGTATTCTGACAAATGCAGTTAGGTCCTGCCTTTCAACTGCCCTGGAGAACATAGGGTTAACTTTTCTATGCATGGCATAGAATGTTCATCTCGAGCTCGGTTGAAGCCTCTGCCTGTTGTTATTCGAACTGCAACCGTCAGATTCTGTACTCCACCTCACTGAACAGTCGCCCCGGAGATTTCTCCTGCTGCTCGGTTCAAAGTTGGTTGAAGTGTCAGTTTCCTTCCGAAATTGTTGTTTCCGCATAGTCGGTTCAAGTCTCTGTCTGTGGTACTGTGAGTACTAGATAGGTTTTGTTCTGTTTTCTGTGTGGAGCTTGTAAAGCTGTGGATCGGTTCGGCTGAACCGATCATTTTGAGGTAAAATTTGTACTTTAGTGTGTGGTTACCGGTCCGTATTGGTTCTAAAAAAACAGGGTTTAGTACATTTTTCCAAGGCCTGTGACACGATCAGGAACCGATAGGGGAGTCTTGCCTGGTGGATTGCCGAAAAAAGGGTAAGTTTGGTTAGGTTGGCCATGTCTGAGAAACCCAAGAAAAAAGCGGGCCTGCTGGGTTTCAACACTGCAGTGTGTGTGGGGAGGTCTTTGCTAAGGCTGATCCCCACACCACCTGTGTTGATTGTCTGGGATTTGACCACCTTAATTCAGACTGCCAATTTCTAAAATGTTCCCAAATCTACCTGAAAAGAGATTAGGTAGACTGAGGGAAGAGTCCGAAAAAGTCCAGGCTGACCGGATGGCCAGCTCGATTCGGTTCTGACCGAACCAGAAGGAGTGCCCTCTGACCAGGGCGATACTTCATCGGCCAAAAGGAGAGCCGATTCCGAGGAATCGGTTCTGATAAAAAGAAAAAGAAATGATAAGTCGACCGGTTCGGATCCAGAATCTCATACTCTGACCGCCGATGAAATAGCCGAAGAGATTCAGATTGTGGAATCGCCTCGATCGGTTCCAACTGAACCGGCACCTTTTGGCAGGGGCTCGGTTTGGTCAGTTCCTCCGGTTCTGGATTGTACCCTGGAAGAATTTTATGAACCAGAGTTTGAGGAGTAGGGAGAGTTGGAAGATGATTATGGTGATGGTGAAAGTCTGGATGTGCCTATTGACTCGGACATCTCCCCAGATAGACCTTCAGGTGTTTCTCCTCCTAGGCTTTCTGAGTCCCCTTCACACTACATGTTTTACAGAAAGGTGGCTGATACCCTCCAGCTTCCTGTGGAGGAGGCAGTGGAGGATCAGGAAGAGCCTGACTATGTAAAGATGATGGACATCCCAGAGTCCAGGAGACTGTCTATTCCCTTCCACAAATCTTTTGGGAAACAGACAAAAAAAAATTCTTGAGTCTCCCAGTTCCATACCTCCTGTGGATGGAAGAATGGACAAGAGGTATACTCTTTCAGGCTCAGATACAGAGTTCCTTTATCAGCAATGCAGCCATGTTGGGTTGTACAGGCTGCTGCCTGTGATAAGGCAAGCATTCTCTTGGCATCACACCCCAGACAAGGGACTCCAGGAAGATTGATGCCATGGCAAAGAAGCAGTACATGGCATCATCCTTAAGACTCAGGCAGACTAATTATATGGAGCCTGTGCAGCTCAGGTACCAGGAGGTCCAGGTGGGACACTGTACTGGAACTGACAAACAGGCTTCCCTCAGCTTGCCAAGGAGCTGGAGGAGGTGGCTGCAGATGGGACTGAGGCATCGAAAGTTCAGTTTCATGCTGGTGTAGACTCCAATAATGCATCACCTAGAGTCATGGCTACATCTGTGGCTCTTCGGAGGCTTGGCTCAGATGTACTAGCCTCTCACAGGATACCCAGGCTAAGGCCATGGATTTTCCTGTAGTGGGTAATTCTCTGTTTGGGGAGCAGACAGAGAATTACACAAAGAAAATGGATGAATACAGGACCACTTACAGGAGTGCTCAGGCCAAGGAAAGACAAGCAACTCCTCAAAGGCAGCAGTCCAGGGGCAGGGGCAGGCCTTTCCAAAAGGGCCTTTTTGCCAAGCACACGCCTCTTTCTTTTCACAGGAGTTCTTCAGAGGAGAGGCAGAAGGGGGATGAGCAGGCCTGCATCACACCTCAGCCTAAAGTCCCTGCCAAGCAGACACCCTGATGGGTCTGCCCAGGTCGATTCTCCTATCCCAGTAGGGGGCAGGCTGGCTTACTTTGTCCAGGACTGGATGTCTCTTACTTCAGACAAGTGGGTCCTGGAAGCAGTAATGAGGGTCTGGTTCTCCTTCAAAAATTTCCCAAGCTGAGAGCCAGATCTTTTCCACATGCAAATCTCTCAGAAATATGCCCCTAGAGGCAGAGGTTTCTTCTCTCTAGCTCTCAGAGCTATAGAGAGAGAGAGAGCTACCCTACACTGGGGCAAAGGATTGTACTCCAGGTACTTCCTAACCCTCAAAAAGACAGGAGAATGGCGACCCATCCTGGACCTAAGATACCTAAACAAATATCTTTTAAAGCCAAAGTTCAAAATGATAACTCTGGGAATTATTCTTCCCTCTCTAAGGCCAGAGACTGGCTAGCCTCCCTGGACCTCAGAGATGCCTACTTTCACATTCCCATCAGGTGCTCCCAAAGAAAGTACCTCAGGTTCAAGTTGCCTTAGGCCACTATCAGTTCAGAGCAATGCCCTTTGGATTAACATCAGCCCAAGTGTCTTCACAAAGTGCCGAGCAGTAGTTGTTGCCTTTCTAAGACAAAAGATTTCCATTTTTCCATACTTGGACGACAGGTTCGTAGTAGGCCAGTCTCTAGATCAAGTCAAGTCACACCTGCAAGTGACCCAGCAAGTGCTCACTTCTTTAGGATTTCTTCTCAACCTACCAAAGTCAGTTCTCGAACTAGTGCAGCTCCTCGCCTTCATAGGGGCAGAGCTGGATACGGTAAAAGTAAGAGCCTTCCTTCCCCTGGAAAGGGCAAGATCCCTCATGGAACTGGCCTCTTCATTCAGCCTTCAGGTGTCTCAGCCAGCCAGGCATTTCCTTCAGCTCTGGGCCACATGGCATTCTACTGCAACAGTGGTCAGTGCACAAGAATTCAAATGAGGGACATTTCAGTTCCACTTAAGAGCTTTTGGTCCCAAAGAAAGGTTCCCTTACAAACTAATTCCACTGACTCGAACTCTGATCCAAGCCCTGCAATGGTGGCAGGATCAGGACAGTTTGAGTACGGGGTTCTGTTGTCATGTCAGTCTCATTCAGTGGTCCTCACCACAGATGCTTCCTACTGGGCTGGAAGGCCCATTGAGAACTTACCACCCAGGACAGTGGTCACCTCAGGAATCTCTGCTTCACATCAGTCTCTTGGAACTCAGAGCAGTGTTGCTGGCACTGCAAGCTTTTTCCAAATCTGTACAGGACAGGGTGGTTCAGGTCAGAACAGACAACACCCACCACTGTGGTACATCAACAAGCAAGAGGCACTCGGTCCCACGACCTTGTGCACAGAAGTGATGAGTTGTGGTCCCTGGCCTATTCCTGCAAACCTCTGTGATAGCAGTTCCTCCCAGGAAGGACAATGTCCTAGCAGATCCACTGAGCAGAATATCCCAGGGCCATGTCAGATGGGCCTAGTCCTCTGGTGTTGAGTGATTTTCTCAAGATGGGGCACTCCAGAGATAGATCTTTTGCAGCCCCAGACAATCACCAACTTCCACTTTTTGTTGCAGACCCCCAGTCTTGGGCTCCAGTCCCCTGGATGCTCTGATCCTGAACTGGGAAGGGAAATTTCTGTATGCTTTTCCCCCCTTCCCTCTCCTGTTCAAAGTGCTTGTCAAGATAAGGTCACAATCATGCAAAGTGATTCTGATTGCGCCAGACTGGGCCCAGGCAGCCATGTATCCCTTGTTGCTGTCCCTAACACAGTCCATCTTCCCCTGTCTTTTCCCAGGATTACAACTGATAACATCCTCTCCAGGGAGGATTTGGTGCCCGAATCTTCAGTCTCTCAATCTGGCTTGCTCTTGAAGGTTAGAGTTGCAGATCTGCATCTTTCCCAAGGGGTTCTGGATATCCTCCAAGGCTCTCAAGCACTCCACCAGAAAGACATAATTTATTTGTTGTTTTTGTTTACGGGTAAGTACTAGATAACTATGTTGTCTATATTCAGGCATGCACAACTCCAAATGGAAAAGATTCAAGTATTTGGTGTTCTAAGAAAAATATTTCACGAGACTCTGCTGAATTGCCTACTGTTCTGGATTATATGGTCCACCTTAATAGCCTAGGTAATAGACTATGTACTGTCAAGGTACCTTGGCAGCTGTTTCTACTCTTCTGTCTGTAGGCAAGTCTTCCTGTCATCCCATCCTGTATTCTGTAAGTTTTTTCAAGGCTTAGCCACCAGTCCACTTTAGGATCCTGTAGGATCTTAATGTTTGCATTGCTCAGCATTCGCGCACAACACTGGCCTTGTCCTCTGCAAGCTTAAGGTACTTGACTTGGAAAACTGTGTTTTTGGTAGCCATTACTTCTGCCAGACATATCAGTGAATTGCAAGCCTTGTCAGTGGAATCTGATTTCATCTCTTTTCACAGAGATAAGTGGTCCTTAGAACTGAAAGTTCTTGCCTAAAAAGTGGTTCAGATTTCCACCTGAATCAGTCTATATCTCTCCCTGTTTTCTTAACTGATCATTCTTCCTCGGGATAGAGGAGGCTACACAGTTTGGACATTAAAAGGCCCTTAGCTACTACATAAGAGCATACCAAGGGTCCTAGTTTGACTCCACTAGTTGTTCCTCACTTATGGAGAAAGTGGGAAGGGCAAACCTGCCACCAAGAGGCTATTGCCAGGTGGATTGTTCTTGTATACAATTCTGCAATGAAAAACTGGGTGAACTCACCTCAGGCCTGAGGGCTCATTCTAAAAGTGTAACTGCTTCCTCGCTGCTTATGAGATATCCCTCTCTTAGAAATTTGTCAAGCTTCTTACCCCTGGAAAAGCAGTCCACCACTTTTGCAAGCATTACTCTCTGGATATTGGGCTGAAGTGATGCTCGGTTTGTACAACAGTACTGAGCTTGTTTCAAAGTATGTTCTGTCCCTCCTCCATGAGGTACTACCACAGTAGTCTGCACTTATCAGAAATACAGCAAGACTTCATGTTGTACGAAGAAAAAATTACTCACCTTAGTAATGTTTTTCTTCTAGTGATCTTGCTGTATTCTAACCCCACCTCTCCTCTCCAGAGCAGTTTTGCAAGTTAGCCGTTGGGCAGGTGTAGTGTACAGTGCACCCTAGAGGTGCCCCTTTGCTACACCCTCTTTTTTCTTGGTGGAATGTTGTCTATTTGATTGGTTTTGTTTTTGGGTTTCCTGACTTGAGTCTTCCTTTGAGAACCAAAAACATTATATTTCTGCCAGTTGGCTAGTTAAAAAACGTTACAGTTTCCACACAGAACACCTAGTGAGCTTTGCTCATAAAGATCTGATGGTTGCAGATTGAAATAACAACAGGCAGAGGCTTCAACCGAGCTCGAGATGAACATTCTATGCCATGCATAGAAAAGTTAACCCTATGTTCTCCAGGGCAGTTGAAAGGCAGGACCTACCGCATTTGTCAGAATACAGCAAGACTCCACTAGAAGAAACATAATTACTAAGGTGAGTAATTTTTTCTTCTGGCCCAGGCAAGTTTGGTTCTCTCTTCTGTAACAGTTTTCAGAGGAACCTCCGCTTCCTCTTCCTCTGTCTCATCTTTTGCTAACCCAGGATCGGGGGACCCTGGTCCATCCAGGCCTCAAGTCCCTTCAGTTGCATGCGTGGCTCCTGCAGACATAGCTCAAGCCCGATTTGGGGTTTCCCGCGCTGGTGGCTGAGATTTTGGTGGAGGCCAGGAAGCTCTCCACTAGATCTGCCTATGCAATGAAATGGAAACAGTTCTCTATGTTGGGCGCTTCAAAGCATCAACCCTCCTTTCAGGATCCTGCTCCGCTGGGATCTTAATATTTGCAGTGGCCAGCTTATACAACCTCCTTCGAATCCATGTCTTCAGCGGAGCTTAAGTACCTGACTTGGAAGACTGTATATTTTTTTGGTAGCCATCACTTCTGCTGGGCGCACAAGTGAACTACAAGCATTGTCAGTGGAGCCTGATTTTATCTCCTTTTCATAGAGATAAAGTGGTCCTCAGGACTAATAAAGTTCTTGCTAAGGTGGTCTCGGTTTCCACCTGAATCAATCTATGTCTCTTCCTGTGTATTTTCACTGACCATTCCTCCTCCTCCTCTGGTGAGAGGAGATTGCACAATCTGAATTATCAAAAGGGCCCTTAGCTACTATATAGAGCGTACCAAAAGGGTCACAGGTTACGATTCCTCAACTCTTCCTCACTTAAATTGAAGTAGGTAAAGGAAACCTGCCACTAAAAGTCCATTGCCAGGTGGATTGTTTCTTGTATCCAATTTTGTTACCAAAAACTGGGTAAGGTTCCCCCTTCAGGTCTGAGGGCTCATTCTACAAGAGGTACAGCTGCGTCCTTGGCTGCTGCAAGGACATTCCTATCATAGAGATGTGTCAAGCAGCTACTTGGAAAACCAGTTCACACCTTCACAAAGCATTACTCCCTGGACACCCAGTCTAGGAGTGATGCTTTCGAGTCTTTAGCTGTGCTTCCGAGCCTATTTCTAAGTAGAGTTCTTCTCCTCCATGGAGGGTACTGCTGTAGTAGTCTGCATGTGTCATAATACCATAAGACTTCATGTTGTTTGAAGAAAAAATTACTCACCTTAGTAATGTTGTTTCTTCTAATGGAGTCTTACTATTATGACCTCCATCGCCCTCTCAGAACCTCTTCTTCAAACAACATGAAGTCTTGCTATGTGCGAAGACAATTTGCCAGTTTGTCCCACCATTAGAACTGCTCCGGAGGTGAAGGTTAACTACCATGCCAGGCATGGAGTTTAGAGCCTTGACTTCGGTTAGAGAGCTCTGTCTGGCTAATTTCAAACGAAACTGTCAGATTCTTTACTCCGCCTCACTGAACAGTCGCTCGAATTTCTCCTACTGCTCGGTTCATTTCTCTTTAAACAGTATTTTTAATTAAATTCAACCACAGTATTATTATTTTAACTTCACCAAATCGATCGGTTCAAGCTCTGTCTGTGGTATTGTAAATAATAGATAGGCTTATTTTCTGTGTGGAACTTTGAAATTTTTATCGGTTAGGATTCGAACCGATCAGACTATTTAAAACTTTTAAAGTAAGCATTTTAAAAGCTTTTAGAGTGGTTCCAGGTTCTTATCGGTTCTAAAAAGCAGATTTCATTACAGGTTTTTCCACGCACCCGTGACACGGTTGGGAACCGATAAGGGTGTCTTGCCTAGCACTGCTGTTAAAAGGCAAGTTTGTTGGTTAGGCTGGCATTATGTCTGAAACCCAAAGAAAAACTGGGCCCACTGGGTTTCAACACTGTAGTGTCTGTGGGGAAGCCTTTGCCAAGGCTGACCCACACACATATGTCTATTGTCTGGGGTTTGACCACCTCAATTCAGACTGCCAGATTTGAAAATTTCCTGCAGCCACCCTGGGCAAGAGAGTGGGCAGGCTCGAGGAGGGAAGGCCAAAAGTCCAGCTGACCCGGATGGCCAGCCTGGTTGGTCCAACAGACGGAGGGTGCCCTCTGACCAGGCGAGACATCCTCGGGCAAACGAAAAGCTGGCTCTGAAGAACCAGTTCCAGCAAAGAAAACTAAAAAATCAGCAGGTTTGGAGTCCAAAATTCCTTCTCCAACTGCTGCAGAAATAGCAAAAGCTGTACAGATTGTCCAGTCACTTTCTCTGGTTCCGTCCGAACCGCCACTGTCTGGTAAAAGGTCGGTTCGGCCGGTTCCACCGGTTCAAGAATATGATATTGAAGAGTTTTATGAACCAGAGGAGGGGGAGGAGGATTATGATCAGTGTGAATGTGACTTTGAGAGTCTGGATGTGCCCATTGAACCGGACATCTCCCCAGACAGACCTTTGGAATCTCCCCCTATGCTTTCTGAGTCCCTTTCTCACTTTTTGTTTTATAAAAAGGTTGTTGAAACCCTCCAGCTCCCATTAGAGGAAGCTGTGGATGAGCAAGAGGAACCTGATTTTGTGGAAATGATGGATATCCCAGAGTCTAGGAGATTATCTATCCCCTTACATAAATCATTTAGGAAACAAACAATAAAAATACTAAAAGCTCCTAATTCTGTGCCTCCTGTTGACAAGAAGATGGACAGGAGGTACACTTTATCAGGTCCTGATACAGACTTTCTTTCACAGCAATGCAGTCATGTTGGGGTAGTTCAGGCTGCAGCCTGTGATAAGGCTAACATTCCCTGGCTTCACATCCTCCTGACAAGGACTCAGGAAGATTGATGCCATGGCTAAAAACAATACATGGCAGCGTCCTTGGGACTCAGACAAGCAAATTACATGGCTTATGTGGCAAGATACCAAAAATCTAGATGGGACACTGTCATGGCTTTGGCCAAACAGGCCCCTGGCCAGCTTGCCAGGAGCTGGAGCAGGTGGCTGCTGATGATTGAGGCATCCAGGTGCAATTCCATGCTGCTGTGGATTCTAATGATGTATCCTCTAGAGTCATGGCTACATCTGTGGCCTTTCGTCAGGTTGGCTTGGCTCAGGTGTACTAGTTTTTCTAGGGATACCCAGACTAAGGCCATGGATTTTCCTGTGGTAGAATTCTCTGTTTTGGGAGCAGACAGAGAATTACATGAAGAAAATGGATGAATATAGAACAACTTATAGGAGTGCACAAGCCAAGGAGCGGCAAGCCACTCCTCAGAAGCAGACCCCCAGGGGTAGAGGTAGGCCTTTTCACAGGCCTTTTTACCAAACCCAGGCTTCTTCTGCTTATGCTCAGAGGGGGTTCTTCAGAGGCAGAGGCAGACGGGGTGCAAACAGGCCTGCTTCCACCCCTCAGCCTAAAGCCCCTGCCAAACAGGCACCCTGATGGGGTGCCCAGGGCCGGTTCTCCATTACCTGTAGGGGGCAGGCTGGCTTACTTCGTTCAGGACTGGGAGTCTCTAACATCAGACAAGTGGGTCCTGGAAGTAGTAAGCCAGGGTCTGGTTCTCAGCTTCAAAAAATTTCCAAAGATGAGAGCCAGATCTTTTCCACCTGCAAACCCTCTAGAGACCTTTGCCTTAGAAACAGAAGTCTCAACCCTCCTGGCTCTCAGAGCTGTAGAAAGGGTTTCCCCCCTACTCCAGGGCAAGGGTCTGTACTCCAGGTACTTCCTTACCCCAAAAAAGACAGGAGAATGGCGGCCCATTTTGGACCTATGATATCTGAACAAGCACCTTTTGAAACCAAAATTTAGAATGGTGACTCTGGCAATAATTTTACCTTCTCTAAGGCCAGGGGACTGGCTAGCTTCCCTGGACCTCAAGGATGCCCTATTTCCATGTTCTAATCAGAAGCTCCCACGAAGTACCTCAGATTGAACTGCCCCTAAGCCATTACCAGTTCAGAGCAATGCCCTTCGGCCTCACCTCTGCCCCAAGGGTATTCACAAAATGTCTAGCAGTAGCAGTTGCTCATTTAAGAAGGCAAAAGATTGCTATCTTTCCCTACCTAGACGACTGGCTTATTGTAGGCCAGTCTCCAGAACAGGTCAAATCACACCTGCAAGTTACCCAGCAGCTGCTTACCTATCTGGGTTTCCTGCTCAGTCTCCCAAAGTCAGTGCTGGAACCTGTTCAGGTACTCACCTTCATAGGTGCAGAACTGGATACAAAGCAGGCCAGAGCCTTCCTGCCCTTAGAGAGGGTAAGGAACCTGGTGGCCCTGGCCTCCTCCTTCACTCTGCAGGTCTCTTGACCAGCAAGGCACTTCTTACAGCTCCTAGGACACATGGCTGCTTCCACAGCTGTAGTGCAAGGAGCAAGATTTCAGATGAGGGACATTCAGTTTCACTTGAGAGCCTTTTGGTCTCAAAGAAAAGATCCCCTTTCCAAGTTGATCCCAGTGACTCAGAACCCTGATCCAGGCCCTTCAGTGGTGGCAGGATCAGAGCAATTTAAGACTAGGGGTCCCCTTCATCCCTCTATCTCACTCCTTGACCCTTACTACAGATCGTCCCTTCTGGGATGGGGAGCTGACATGGGCGAGCTCTCCACCCAGGGAGTGTGGTCCCCTCAAGAATCTCTGCTCCACATCAATTTGCTGGAACTCAGAGCTGTCTTTCTAGCACTTCAAGTGTTTTCTGCATCTGTTCAGAACAAAGTGGTACAAGTCAGAACAGACAACACCACCACAATGTGGTACATCAACAAACAAGGGGGCACTCAGTCTTCGGCCTTGTGCACCGAAGCAATGAAGTTGTGGTCTCTAGCTTATTCCCTGAACACTTCCCTCATAGCAGTTCACCTCCCAGGAAAGGACAATGTCCTGGCAGATGCTCTCAGCAGGATTTCCCAGGGCCATCACGAATGGTCACTGGATCCCCAAGTACTGGGGATAGTTTTTTGCCAGATGGGGCACCCTCAGATAGATCTTTTCGCAGCCCCAGAAATCACCAACTTCCACTGTTTTGTTGCAGGCCCCCAGTGATGGGCTCAGTCCCCCTGGATGCCTTTCTCCTAGATTGGGAAGGGAAGTTTCTATATGCCTTTCCCCCATTCCCTCTCCTTTTCAAGGTGCTAGTCAAAATCAGATCCCAGCCTTGCAGGATGATTCTGATTGCTCCAGATTGGGCCAGGCAGTCCTGGTACCCACTCCTTCTGTCCTTAGCAGTCCATCTTCCCCTGTGCCTCCCCAGGAAACACAACCTGTTATCTTGTGCCCAGGGGAGAGTTTGGTATCGAATCTCAATCCCCTCAACCTCAAGGCCTGGCTCTTGAGGAGTTAGGTTGTGACATACACCTTTCTCAATGTTCTTGACATCCTGAAACTGGGAAGCGCTTCCACTTCATTACCCATAATTCTAAATGGAAAAGGTTTTCCATCTGGTGCTCTGGGAATATATTCCCGGAATCTGCTGATTTGCCCATTGTTTTGGACTATATGGTCTATCTTAACTCTTTGGGCCTGAGACCAGCTACCCTGAAAGTACATTTGGCAGCTGTCTCTGCTTTTTATTTCAGCAGGAAAGCCTCTTCTCTTCCACTCACTGTATTTTCCAAGTTTTCAGGGATTACTTCATACTAATCCACTTTCAGGGACCCGGCCCTGCCTGGATCTTAATGTTGCATTGCTCAGTTGATGCAACCCCCTTTGAACCTCTGTCTTCTGCAGAGCTTAAGTACTTGACTTGGAAAACTGTTTTTCTAGTAGCCATCACTTCTGCCAGGCGCATAAGTGAGTTACAAGCCTTGTCAGTGGAGATTGACTTTATTTCCTTTCTGAGGGATAAAGTAGTCCTTAGGACTAACAGGAAGTTTTGCCTAAGGTGGTTTCAGATTTCCATCTTAACCAATCTATCTCCTCTTCCAGTGTTCTTCACTGACCATTCCTCCTCTGGTGAGAGGAGGCTTTTTAACAGATGTTAAGAGGGCCCTTAGTTACTATAGAGCGTACCAAGGGTCATAGGTTCGAATCCCTCCAACTTTTTCTCACTTATGGTGAGGTTGGGAAAGGTAAACCTGCCACTAAGAGATCCATTGCCAGGTGGATTGTCCTTGTATCCAATTTGTTATCAAAAACTGGGAAAGGTTCCCCTTCAGGCCTGAGGGCTCACTCTACCAGAGGTACAGCTGCAGTCTCTAGCTGCTGCCAGAGACATCCCTATCTTGGAGATATGTCAAGCAGCTACCTGGAAAACGGTACACACTTTCACCAAGCATTACTCCTTGGATATCCAGGCCAGGAGGGATATAGATTTGGTAACAGCCGTGCTTTAGAGCCTATTCCCTAAGTAGGTTCTGTCCCTCCACCATGGAGGTACTGCTGTGTATTCTACAATTGTCATAATATAGCAAGACTTCATGTTGTTTGAAGAAAAAAATTACTCACCTTAGTAATGTTGTTTCTTCTAATGGAGTCTTGCTATATTATGACCTCCCCCCCAGCCTGCCCCTCTCAGAACTTCTACTTGGGTATGGGGTGGGCAGTCCAGTGTTGGCACTTATTATGCCCATTATATGTTTTTTCCACCCCTTTTTGGGGTTTTGGGTGTTGTGTTTTATTTTATCTTATATTATTATTTTTCTGGTCCCCTGACTTGAGTCTTGGTGTTGGGACCAGGAATAGGTGTTAATATATATGTAGCCAGTTGGCTAGTGTAGGTTACAACTTCCACACAGTTCCTTAGTGAGTTTTTGCTCGTAAAGATCTGACAGTTTCGGTTTGAAATTAGCCAGACAGAGCTTCTCTAACCGAGCTCGCGCTCTAAACTACATGCCTGGCATTGTAGTTAACTTTCACCTCCGGAGCAGTTCTAATGGTGGGACAAACTGCAATTGTCATAATATAGCAAGACTCTATTAGAAGAAACAACATTACTAAGGTGAGTAATTTTTTCTTCTTGTTTTTTGGGATGTGGGTGGGTAGTGACCTGTTGGCACCTAGTGTTTGCCATTTTGTTTGCTGTTATATTCCATTCTTTGGTCCCCTGACTTGAGTCTTGTTTTTGGGACCATAAAATGTGTTAGTATTTAGTAGCCAGTTGGCTAGTGTAGGTTTACAGCTTCCACACAGAACCTTTAAGTGAGTTTTGCTCGTAAAGATCTGACAGTTAAGGTTTGAAGCAGCACAGACAGAGTGTTCAACCGAGCTCGTGCTCAAGATTCCATGCACTTAACTCTTTCGCCTCCGGAGCAGTTCTAACCTGGGGTTATACTGCATATGTCATAATATAGCAAGACTCCATTAGAAGAAACAACATTACTAAGGTGAGTAATTTTTTCTTAGGGGGACTTGAAATCCTGTGGCATTTTTTTTGTGAAAAGGTACTCAAGGGACACTGTTAAATTGAATTGCACTGTAAATATATTTAAGTTCCTTGTTGATTTATTTGTCTGTTTATATTTACTATGTTTTCTGTCCTGATTTTAGTATATTGTAACTGCTTTATGCTGAACAATAAATTGTACTACTACAACTACTACTACTACTACTACTACTACTACTACTACTACTACATTCCAAGCTTCTAGTGCTGACTGTGAAACAGGCTTCAGCCTCATGAACTGCATTAAGAGCAAGCAAAGAAACCGCTTGGAAGAAAGCCATTTAGATATTCTGATGCAAACAAAATTGTTTTTAACATCTGATGGAAAAATGGATCTTAATAAAATATGTCCACTGGAAGAGTGGGAAAGACAGGAGAGAAAAACAGTAAATGCTGATTTCTTAGCAATGCATCATCAGCAGCACCCCTTTTAGATGCATGCAAGACTCTTTAAAATGTACATAGTTTACACGTTTCCAGTTCATACTGTTATAGTGCACAATGCACATCCAAGCTTCGGACTGTCAGAATGTACATTTATACTTTGCATTGAGTATTTGAGTGTTTGGTTATGTTTTCTACTGTTTATTGGCAATAAAATATATCACTTGTTTGGGCAACCCAATTAGTGCACATGACATATCAGTTGCCCACCCACAGAGACTAAAAATTAGAGGGAACATTGCTCATGATGCCAGGTAGCCTTGGAGTTAGGGCACAGTGGCTGAGTTGGGGGGAGCCAAAGCTTTAAGAGCTGTGGAAATCAAGTCAAAATTGTCTTGGCTTGCTGGCTTGGTGAATAGAGCTGCTGACTTTGGACTTAAAGGTGCTGGGTTTGAGACCTGGGGAAGGACAGTGGAGTGCCCTTATCTTTTTGGGTTAAGGAGTAAGAGCTTTAAGATCCAGTAGAATTATGTCTCGGCTTGATGGCCTGGTGGTAGAGCTGTAGGCTTCAGTCCCAAAGGTACTGGGTTTGAGACCTGTGGTAGGACAGTAGAGTATCCTCCTCCTGAGTGCTTCTCCTTGTTCCAGACTGCTTGGGACTCAGTCCTATATGTAATTACCTACTGCAAGAGCCTTCTGGAAGTAAGATAGTACAGCTACGTAAGCACTTACTGTAACAGCAGATCTTACTTCGAGAGGGCTCTTGTAGTAGGTAATTACATATAGGACTGACGCTGGCAGGACCCCATGGAAACATTTGTAGCTAGCAGTCCCTGGCAAGGGACCGCCCCCACGTCAGGTGGACAACATGTGTGTGGTGTGGTATAAAGGGGCGGTCCCGGACGCCCGCCTTCCAGTTCTTTCCCGCCGTCAACTTGTGCAGCGCCTCGCGGTTAAGTTCTTATCGCTCAGTCCTGTTACTTCGTCATTTTTTTACGAAAAGTTTTCAGTATTGTATTTTATCCCCCGGATAAGGAATCTCGCCTTCTGGATCAGTATGGAAGGAAGATCTACGCTTCTTCCACACTGGGGATTAGGGCCCTGAATTATGTAGCACATGTGGGGGATTACCAGAAGGCTGTCCTTACCCAGGCGGAATCTAAGATTAACTCTTTGCCTGACTCTCAAGTCAAGCAGGAGTTAGCTGACCTGGTCCGTTCTGCTCGTTCAGCCAGTCGTCACATTCTGAGGAAGACTTAGGATGCAGTGGACACCGCAGGATGGAGCTCTGCATTCGCCGTAAGTCTTCGGCATCACGCATGGCTCCGTGTGTCAGGTCTGGTCCCAGAGGTGCAGTCAGCAATTCAAGAAGCACCTTTCAGGGGTTCCGTGCTTTTCGGCGATGATGTCAAGGACATCATCACTGACTTGCAGGAGAAGGGGACAGCCCTTAAATCTGTTGATTCAATGTATCGTCCCCATCCCCACAAGCGCCGTCCCGCGCCCAGGCGCCAGCCGGCCTCAAGCGGACCTCAGGGAAGGCGGGCCACTAAGCAGTCAGACCTCAGCTGCCAGGTCCCCGCCCGCCCAAAGAGCAGGTGCCCCAGCTGGCGCTGCCTCACACACCTGACTCCTTCTCTCCCACTGCTTCCGGACGCCCCGGAGGGGCAGTGGGAGGAGGTTCTCCCTCCACCTTCCGGGTTGGGAGAGGATAACATCGGATTCATGGGTGCTTCAGATCATAGCAGAGGGGCACTCCATAGAGTTTCTGCAGAAACCTCCACGTCACCCCCCTCTGAATTCCTCTTACTCAAGGGACCATCTTCCTTTGGTCAGGGAAGAAATCTCTGCTCTCCTTGTGAAGCAGGCTATAGAGCCCGTCCCCCCTCACCTCCATGGGACGGGTTACTATTCCCATTTCTTCCTCGTACCAAAGAAGATGGGAGATCTCAGACCCATTCTCGATCTCAGCTCCCTGAACCTATATGTGGAATACAAGAGGTTCAGGATGCTTTCCCTTCAAACCCTCTTGCCCCTGCTTTGGCCGGGCCAATGGCTTTGTGCACTGGATATGCAGGATGCGTGCCTGCACATCCCCATTCGCCCTTCGCACTGAAATTACCTCCGATTTGCGTTCCAGGGGGACCACTACCAATTCTGGGCGCTCCCTTTTGGTCTTTCTTCGGCTCCCCGAGTCTTTGCCAAATGCCTGGCGGTGGTAGCGACACACCTGCGTACTTTTGGGAGCTCAGGTTTTTCCCTACCTGGACGACTGGCTCCTGGCAGCCCTGTCCAGGGAGGAACTCCTGCATTTTCTCTCCCTCACCCAGCAGGTTTTCACTGGCCTGGGTATTACCATCAACCATTCCAAGTCTCACCTGGATCCTTCACAGGCTCCAGTTCATCGAGCAATCCTCAACACGACAATGTGCAGGCCTTCCTGCCTCCGGACAGGGGTGCCTCCCTCAGTCCCAGATTTCCCCTCCTATCGAGACACAGGAGGGTTCGGCGAATCTACTGGGAGAAACGCGAGGCGGCCATCCCGACAGTTCAGCGCGCCTCCACATGAGAATCTCTCAGTGGACTCTCCAATCTCAGTGGGATCAACGGGTAGACGACCTAGATCATCTTGTTCTGATCTCCTCGCCGATTGTAAGAGACTTGCAATGGTGGATGGTTCGAGAGAACCTATTCCGGGGGGGTCCCCTTTTTTCATCCTCCCCCCGATCAGACTCTGACCACGGACGCTTCAGGCGAAGGTTGGGGAGCCTATCTGGGTCCTCACTGAACCCAGGGCCTATGGTCAAACTTGGAGATAGTTCTCCACATCAACGTGCTCGAGCTTCGAGCAGTGCTGTACGCTCTCTAGACCCTTCACCAATTCATCCTTCCCGGTCACCTAGCTGTCCAAATGGACAACATGTGTGTGTGTGGTACAAGCGGGGAGGGACTCGGTCCTAACCGCTGTGCAGGGAAGCGATGAGGGTTTGGGAATGGGCAACGCTTCACAACCTTCACCTCACGGCAATCCATGTTCCGGGAGACGACAGTGTCTTGGCAGACAGACTAAGTCACTTGTCGGCTCTACCACACGAGTGGGAACTGGATGTAAAAGTTCTAAAAAGCATCTTCCAGATTTGGGGGACTCCTCAGATAGACCTGTTTGCCTCCTCCCAAAATGCAAAGCTTCCAATCTTTTGCTCGCTCGCTCCAGAGCGAGGTGCTTTCTGGAGTGACGCTCTATCTCTAAGCTGGAAGGACAGATTCGTCTATGCTTTTCCCCCAATTCCTCTGGTCCCCTGTGTGCTGCAGAAGCTTGCTTTGGAAGGAGCGAGAATGATTCTGATCGCTCCTTTCTGGCCCAGGCAAATCTGGTTCTCTTTTCTACAACAATACTCAGAGGTTCCTCCTCTTCCTCTTCCTCTTCGTTTATCTCCAGGATTGCTGACCCAGGATCAGGGGACCCTGGTCCATCCGGGACTCAAGTCTCTTCAACTTCATGCATGGCTCCTGCAGACCTAGCTCAATCTCGTTTTGACGTTTCTTCTAAGGTGGCTGAGATTCTGGTGGAGGCTAGAAAACCCTCCAGTAGGTCCACCTACGCCATGAAATGGAAAATATTTTCCATCTGGGCTGCGTCCAGGAATGTGGAGCTCTTTTTCTGTCCTGTGACCATTTTACTCGAGTGCATGCGTCATCTTTTTGACCTGAGTCTCAGTCACTCCTCTTTGAAAGTCCATATGGCGACTATCTCAGCCTACCATGTTCCTTTCACTGATAAGGCATTTGCCCAGCTGGAGGTATCCAAAACTTTCCTCAGAGGGGTCCTTCATCTTAGGCCCCCTGTCCGTACTCCAGCTCCCCCTTGGGACTTAAACTTTGTCCTCGAGAAACTTACCCTTCCTCCTTTGAGCCCTTGACTTCATGAACTTGAAGTTTTTTATCGTGGAAGGCGGCTCTTCTTGGTGGCCATTACTTCTGCTCACAGAATTTCTTTGCTCCAGGCCCTGATGTGCAAAATCCCTTATCTGATTTTCCACAAAGAACGTGTAGCTCTTCACACGAATCCTAAGTTTCTCCCGAAGGTGGTAGCGGAATCTACCTTAAATCAGTCTATTGAATTACCTGCTTTTTTCACGCTATACTCCAATCAAGGAGAGTACCTGCTCCATACCATGGATGTTCACAGGATTCTGAGATACTACACCGATAGGACAAAGGATCTCAGAAAGACTGATCAGTTGTTCGTCTCTTTCACTCACAAAAGAGAAGGCAATGCTGTCTCTAACCAATGCCTATCAAAATGGTTGGCCCATTGCATCACTTTCTGTTATGACAAGTACAAGACCCTCCCGGGTCAAGTCAGAGGTCACTCCACTCGTGGAGTTGCAGCCTCTGTGGCTTGTTTCAAGAACATGTCTGTGGCAGACATCTGTGCTGCCGCCACTTGGATTTCAGTTCATACCTTTACTAAACATTACAGTTTGGACATTGCCTCTCGCCGTAGAGCAGGCTTCGGGTTAGCTGTCTTGCAAGGCCTCCTTTCTTGAGACCTGCTAGATTATTTGCTACTTTGTGGAGTAGTTCCTCCTCCCGGTGCCTTTCATTTGTTCCAGACTGCTTGGGATTCTGTCCTATATGTAATTACCTACTGCAAGAGCCCTCTCGAGTAAGATAGTACAGTTACGTAGAACACGTAACAGTAGATCATGAAGCTCTTACAATAAATAACTCTCCCACCCTCCATCCCCCTAGGCTTTTCAGCTCCTTTTCCATTGAGAAAATATCTCTTCTCTCTTGTCCAGGCCTTCCGGCCTGTGGCGAGAAAGAACTGGAAGGCGCGCTCGGGACCGCCCTTTATACTGACATTGCATGACGCCGGTCACCTGATGGGGCGGTCCCTGCCAGAGACTGCTAGCTAGAAATGTTTCCGTGGGGTCCTGATGCCTGGCGGGTCAGTTCTATATGTGAATACCTACTGCAAGAGCCTCTCTCGAAGATCTACTGTTATGATAAGTTCTTATGTAACTGTACTATCCTACCCCTTCTACCAAATCCATGGTGCAAAAAGGGGGGGGGTGGCCTTTTATGTCAATGAAAATATCAAAGTTGCAGAAATTCAGAATACACATAAGGAGCCAGAAGAACTGTGGGTCACCCTGGAAACAGGAAATAGGACAGCCATACGAACTGGGGTTGTCTACAGGCCTCCAGACCAGGGGGAGGACACAGACACATTACTGTTAGAAGATATACAAAACATGACAGCTAAGGGGGAGGTTCTCTGATAATGGGTGACTTTAACATGCCAGACATAGATTGGTCAATACCAACAGGAATATCCACCAGAACTAGACACATAGTGGATTCCCTGCAGTGGGAGGGCCTCAGACAACTGGTACAACAACCCACAAGAGACAGGCCTATCCTAGATCTAGTACTGACTAACAGGGAAAGGATCACAGATCTCTAGGTAGAAGGTCACCTGGGAGTCAGTGACCATCACATGGTATGTTTCAATTTGGCCAATAGAACTAAATCATCCCATTCCAAGGCAAAAATATTGAACTTCACAGAGGAGCTGACTTTGATAAGATGGCTAACAGAGTTAAGCTAGCCCTGGCAAAAAGAAATACAGGTGACTGGGGTACAGGCAAAGTGGGCAAGCATTAAAGGATGCAATATTTGAGGCAACATCCCATTGTGTTAGGGAGAAAAGCAAGAACAAAAGAAGGAGGAAACCACTTTGGTTCTCAAAAACAATAGCAGAAAAGGTCAGAGCCAAAATGCTGACCTTCAGGAAATATAAGGGAACACAATGGGACAAAGATAGGCAGGCATACCAAACTTCCCTAAGGGAAGCAGCGAAGGCAGTAAGGCAGGCAAAGACCCAAACTGAGGAAACACTAGCACGAACAGTAAAAGAAGGGGACAAGACCTTCTATAGATTCATTAGTGAAAGGAGAAAGTCCAGAGGGAGTATTGCTAAGATCAGAGGGGATAAGGGGGAGTGTGTGGAGGAGGACCAAGCAAAAGCATCTATCCTAAATAGATACTTGTACTCAGTATTTACTGAGGAGAAGGCAGGGCAGGTCCCACAGCTCAGCACCATGGACACGGGAGGGAGGTGTGCACAAGTCCCTTCACAAAAGAAAGGGTCCTACAAGAGCTTACTAGGCTCAGGGTGGACAAGGCAATATGACCTGATGGCATACATCCCAGGGTACTAAAGGAGCCAAGTACATTCACTAAAAATATCACCAACAGCTTAATCTGGTTCAATATTAGTTGCTTACCAACTGTATCCCCACCTCACCCCCAGTCGCCCCTGAAAAAGGGACTTCTAGGCCCAGTTGGCTTACCAGTTAAACAAAATTAAACAAAAACAAACAAAAACAAAGCAAGTGTGGAACTAACAGAGCTGTTATCAGAACTGTTTAGTGAGTCTCTGAGCACAGGAGCGATCCCAGGAGGCTGGAGAAGGGCTCATGTGATCCCACTGCACAAGAGTAGCAGGGAGGAGGCAGGGAACTACAGACCAGTCAGTCTTATCTCAGTAGTGGGCAAGATTATGGAGGCACTCTTTAAGGAGAGGATAATGCAACACCTGGAATCCGTAGGAGCACAGGATCCAAGACAGCATGGGTTTACAACAGGAAGGTCCTGTCAAACTAATCTCATAGATTTCTTTGGGTAACCAGAGTCGTGGACCAAGGGGGTGCAGTTGATGTCGCCTGCCTTGATTTCAGCAAAGCTTTCGATAATGTTCCACATAGAAGATTGATTAATAAGCTGGGTAGGCTCGGGCTGGGTCAGAAGTTGGTCAGCTGGGTGGCAAACTGGTTGGTGGGTAGAAAATAGAGAGTGATGGTAAATGGTACACAGTCAGACAAGATGCATATCACAAGTGGGGTACCTCAGGGATCAGTCCTGGGGTCAGTCCTCTTCAACATCTTCATCAGTGACATTGCAGATGGATAGTAGGGTAAGGTTTGTCTGTTTGCAAATGACAACAAGATCTGCAACAGAGTAGATGATCCAGATGGGATGGGCAGAATGAGAAGAGATCTGGATAAACTGGCAAAATGGTCAGAAGTGTGGCAACTGAGGTTTAACACAAAGAAGTGCAAGATCATGCACATAGGGAAGAGAAACCCTGAAGCCCCCTATAGGTTGGGAGGGGTGTTCCTGGCAGTCACAAAGGAAGAAAGAGACTTGGGCGTCATCATTACAGGTGACCTGAAATCATCCAAGCAGACCACTAAAGCAGTAGGTAAGGCTAGAGGGATGATTGGGGTGTATTAGTAGGGGTATCACAAGTCATAAGAGGGAGGTAATAATCCCTCTTTACAAGACACTGGTTAGGCCCCATCTGGAGTACAGAATGCAGTACTGGAGGCCACACCTGCACAAGGACATTAACAAAATGGAGGAAGTCCAGAGAAGGGCAACCAAAATGGTGCAGGGACTGCATCAGAAAACATATGAGGGCAGATTAATGGAGCTCAAAATGTATACCCTAGAACAAAGGAGGGAGAGAGGTGATGTGATCAAAACATTCAAACATCTTAAGGGCATTAACAAGGTGAAAGAGTCTAACATGTTTCAATATAAGAAAAATAGCAGGACAGGAGGACACAGCATGAGATTAGAGGGAGGCCAATTAAGGGGTAATGTGAGTAAGTTCTTTTTAACAGAAAGGGTGGTGGATGCATGGAATGGCCTACCTCAGGACGTGGTGGATATGAATACAGTGCAGGGCTTCAAACAGGCATGGGATAGGCATATGGGAGCAATACAGATGAGTATGAATAGGTAGGCCATTGACAGTACAGGCCTATGGCTCATTCATAAGGTAGAAAAAATGGGCAGATTGGATGGGCCTTGCATCCTTATCTGCTGTCAACTTCTATGTTTTTATGTAAAACTCAGACTAAACAAAATCCCTGACTGGAAGGCCTAGGCCACCTCTCCTCTTCCAGTAGGAGGAAGGCTAACCAACTACCTCAACCACTGGTAATCCATCACCACAGAGAGTGGATCCTGGAGGTAGTGGGTTGAGGACTTACCCTGCAGTTCAAAAAATTACCCACTCAGTAGGGGCACAGGAGTCTAAACCATCTAACCCCCACAGAAAGATTACTCCTGGAATTCGAGGTCAAAGCTCTCCAGTCAGCAAAGGCAGTGGAAAGAGTTCCCTTCTCCCAATGAGGGAAAGGCCTCTATTCCAGATACTTTCTAACCCAAATAAAAAATTGGGGCTGGCAGCCCATTCTAGATCTCAAGTACCTGAACAAGCACCTGTTCAATCCCAAGTTCAAGATGGTCATCCTCTCAGTGGTGATTCCCTCCTTACAACAGAGAGACTGGCTAGCCTCCCTAGACCTGAAGGATGCCTATTTCCACATTCCAATCAGGCCTTCTCACAGAAAGTGTCTAAGATTCAGACTGCCGTCTGGTCATTCACAGTTTGCAGCTCTCCAATTCAGCCTTTCCTCAACCCCCAGGGTTTTTTCACAAAGTATCTGGCAGTGGTGGCAGCCTACCTCAGAAAACAGGAGGTATCTGTCTTCCCCTATCTGGACAACTGGCTGATAATGGACAAGTCTCCCCAAAAGGTCAGAGGCTCACTCAGCCTCAGACAATGCACCCTGGAGTCCCTGGGCTTCCTGATCAGTTCAGAAATGTCCCACTTCAAGCCAGCCGAGCTCCTGGAATTCATCGGGGCAGAGCTGGATACCCAGTTAGGAAAAGCTCTGCTTCCACTAGATAGGGGGCAAAATCTCCTCACCCTGGCACACTCGTTTGTCCTAGGCCAACCAAGGCCAGCCAGACACTTCCTCAGACTACAGGGGGCACATGGCCTCTACTACAGCTGTAGTTCCAGGTGCCAGGTTTCAGATGAGAGACATCCAATATCATCTGAGGGCTTCATTGGTCTCAGAAAAGAGACACTCTGTCAAAGCTCATTCCAGTCACAAGGACCCTACTGCAAGTCCTAGACTGGTGGAAAGATGTGGGAAACCTCAGGGAAGGGATTCCTTTTCAGGAAAGGGAGCCCTCAAAGGTGCTCACTACCAATGCTTTCCTCCTAGGCTGAGGTGCACACCTGGCAGACCTGTCCATAAGTGGGGTGTGGTCTGCCAGAGAGTCCAGGTGCCACATAAATCTCCTCAAGCTCAGAGCCATTTATCTGGCTATTAAAGCCTTTGCCCCCCCAGCAAAAAGGTTAGTCTAGTCAAACCAGAACATACAATAATACTGCTATGTTTTACATAAATAAGCAAGGGGGAACAAGAGCCATGATACTGCACAGAGGCCATGAAGATTTGGTCTCTGGCCTACTCCCTGGACATGCAGCTCTCTGCCATCCACCTGCCAGGCAAAGACAATGTCTTGGCAGACTCCCTGAACAGTATTAGTCCGGGTCACCACAAGTGGACCCTATATAAACACGTACTGGTCACAGTTTTCAGGAAGTGGGGCACTCCAGAGATGGCTCTTTGCCTCCAACCTCAATCTCCAGATTCCTTTGTAATGCTGCAGGCCTCCGGCTCTGGGCCAGTGGATGCTCTGGATTGGAGAGGAAGGTTCCTGCATGCCTTTTCTCTTTTCCCCCTGATTCTCAGGGTCCTGCTCAAACTCAGAAGCCAACCAGCAACAATGATACTGGTGGTTCCAGACTGGGCAAGGCAGCCTTTGTACTCCCTACTCCTTGCCTTCTCAGTCAGATGGCCCATTCGCCTGTCCTCGATCCACAGTCTCCTGACCCTGTCTCAGACTACTACCATACTCCAACTTAGAGTCTGTTTGCCTTAAAGCCTGGTACCTGAGCTAGAGTTCCCAGACTCTCAATATTCAGAACAGGTCCTGAGAATCCTTCGACTTGCCAAAAAAACAAATACCAAAAAAACTCACACTTCCATATGGAAGAGATTTTCTTTCTGGTGCAAAGACAGACTAATTGACCTTTTACAAGCTAGCCTAGCTTCTATTCTAGACTATTTAGTACATTTATAAGCATCAGGCATTAGAGCCTCATTCCTGAAAGTCCATCTGACAGCCATTTCTGCTTATCTTTCTTCTGGCAAAGAGAAATCTGTGATTTCTCATTTTATCTTGAAGGTTTTTTTTCTGTTTTTATTTGTAATTTTTGGGTTTTTGGTCCCCATTTTCTCTCCAACCTGGGACCCTGGCAGACACGCATGTGTGCGTACGTGGAGGCGCACGCACATGCCGGGTACCGGTTCAGCCCCTTCAAACAACATGAAGTCTTGCTGTATTCTGACATATTGCAGTTAGCTCCAGCTCTTGAACTGCCCCGGAGAGTGAAGGGTTAAATTCTATGCCAGGCATAGAACGTTGGGCTCGAGCTCGGTTGAAAACTCTGTCTGTGTCCTTTTGAAACCAAACCGTCAGATTCTTTACTGTGCCTCACTGAACAGTTGCTCCGGAGATTTCTCCTGCTCAGTTCCATCGTGGTTAAAGTTTTGGTTTTAGTCCAATTTTTGTTCCGTTTTTCGGTTCGAGACTCTGTCTGTGGTACCGTAAGTACTTAGATTAGTAGCTGTTGTGTGGAAATTGTGAAATTTTCCGATCGGTTCGGCTGAACCGATCTTGTAGTAAGATCTTGAAAAGAAAAAAGTTAGTGTGTGGTTACCGGTCCGTATCGGTTTTAAAAAAAACATAATTTTAGCGTTTTTTTCCATCACCCGTGACATGGTGAGAAACCGATAGGGGAGTATTGCCTGGCGGTTGTCATATAAAGGGTAAGTTGGTTAGGTTGGCCATGTCTGAGAAACCCAAGAAAAAAAATGGGCCCACTGGGTTTCAACACTGCAGTGTGTGTGGGAAGGTCTTTGCTAAGGCAGATCCCCACACCACCTTTGTTTACTGTCTGGGGTTTGACCACCTCAAGTCATACTGCCAAATTTGTAAGAATTTCCCTAATTCTACCATGGAGAAAAGGTTAGGTAGACTTAGGGATAAGGACGCCGAGAAATCCGCTGACCCGGAAGGCCAGCCCGGTTCGGTTCCTACCGAACCAGAAGGAGTGCCCTCCGACCAGGGCGATTCTTCTTTGGGCAAAAGGAGAGCCGATCCTGAGGGATCAGTTCCTACAAAATGAAAACGAAAGGATAAATTGGCTGGTTTGGATCCAGAGCTGCATGTTCCAACCGCCGAAGAAATAGCCAAAGCGATTTGCATTGTGGAATCGCTTCGTCCGGTTCCGACCAATCTGGCACCTTCTGGCAGAGGTTCAGTTCGGTTGCTTCCCCCGGTTCAGGATTATTCCCCTGAAGATTTTTACGAATCGGAGTTTGATGAGGAGGGGGATTTGAAGAGGATGATTACGACGGTGAAAGTCTGGATGTGCTGGTGGAACCAGACATTTCCCTTGACAGACCTTCTGGTGTTCCCCCTCCTAGGCTTTCTGAGTCCCCTCCCAACTTTCTGTTCTACAGAAAAGTGGCTCAAACCCTCCAGCTTCTTATTGAGGAGGCTGTAGAGGATCAAGAGGATTCTGACTTCATAGAGATGATGGACATCCCAGAGTCTAAGAGACTGTCTATTCCCCTTCATAGGTCATTTGGGAAACAGACACAAAAAATTATTAGGTCTCCCAACTCTGTACCTCCTGTTGACAAGAGAATGGACAAGAGTTACATCTTGTCAGGCTCGGATACAGAATTTCTTTACCAACAATGCAGCCATGTTGCGGTAGTGCAGGCTGCTGCCTGTGACAAGGCAAACATTCACTTGGCTTCACACCTCCCAGACAAAGATTCCAAGAAGACAGATGCCATGGCAAAGAAACAGTACTTGGCATCATCTTTGGGACTCAGGCAGGCTAATTATATGACCTATACAGCCAGGTACTAGAAGTCCAGGTGGGACACTGTACTGGCACTGGCTAAACAGGCTTCCCCTCAGCTAGCCAAGGATCTGGAGGGAATGGCTGCTGATGGAAATGAGGCATCTAAGGTGCAATTTCATGCTGCTGTGGACTCCAATGATGTGTCATCAAGAGTCATGGCTACATCTGTGGCTCTTCGGAGAATGGCCTGGCTCAGATGTACTAGCCTTTTGCAGGACACCCAGGCTAAGGCCATGGATTTCCCTGTAGTGGGTAATTCTCTGTTTGGGGAGCAGACAGAGAATTACATGAAGAAAATGGATGAGTACAGGACCACTTATAGGAGTGCCCAGGCCAAGGAGAGGCAGGCAACTCCTCAGAGGAAGCAAGCTAGGGGCAGGGGCTGGCCTTTTCATAGGACTTTCTACCAGGCGCAGTCCTCCTCTTCCTTTTCTCAGAGGGGGTTCTTCAGAGGGAAAGGCAGAAGGGGGATGAGCAGGGTTGCATCCACCCCTCAGCCTAAGGCTCCTGTTAAGCAGACACCCTGATGTGTCAGCCTGGGTTGACTCCCCCATTCCAGTAGGAGGCAGGCTGGCTTACTTTGTCCAGGACTGGATGTCTGTTACCTCAGACAAGTGGGTCCTGGAGGTTGTAAGCCAGGGGCTGGTTCTCAGTTTCAAAAGTTTTCTGAAACTGAGACCCAGATCCTTTCCACCTGCAAATACTTCAGAAACCCTTGCTCTAGAGGCAGAGGTTTTGTCTCTACTGGCTTTAAAGGCCATAGAGAGAGTTTCTACTCCATACAGGGGCAACGGTCTGTACTCCAGGTACTTCCTTACCCCAAAAAAGACAGGGGAGTGGCAATCCATCCTAGATCTAAGATACCTACACAAGCACCTAGTAAAGCTAAAATTCAAGATGGTGACTCTGGGAACAATTCTTCCCTCTCTGAAGCCAGGAGACTGGCTAGCCTCTCTGGACCTCAGAAATGCCTGTTTTCACATTCCCATGAGGTGCTCCCTCAGAAAGTACCTCAGGTTCGAATTGCTCTCAGGCCATTATCAGTTCAGAACAGTGCCCTTCAGTCTAACCTCAGCTCCAAGGGTGTTTACAAAGTGTCTCACAGTAGTGGTGGCCTTTGTAAGAAGGAAAAGGATCTCTATTTTCCCATATCTGGACAACTGACTTCTGGTGGGCCAGTCTTCAGACCAAGGTAAGTCAGATCTGCAGCTTACCCAGAAAGTTCTCACTTCCCTGAGGTTCCTTCACAATCTTCCCAAGTCAGTTCTCGAACCAGTACAGCTCCTCACTTTTATAGGAGCAGAGCTGCACACCCTCAAAATAAGAGTCTTCCTTCCTTTGGAAAGGGCAAAAGCTGTCTCTCTGCTGGCTTCTTCCTTTCTCCCTCTGGTTTCTCGACCAGCAAGGCATTTTCTGCAGCTTCTGGGCCACATAGCAGCTTCCACAGCAGTGGTCCAAGGGGCCAGGTTGAGATGAGGGACATTCAGTTCCATCGAGAACCTTTTGCTCCCAGAGGAAAGATCCTCTTACCAAGCTAGATCTTCCTGGACATAAGTCTCCACCACTCTTTCACACTATTGGGATCTGCACTGGAGGCACTAGGACCCATCGGGAGCAAACTTTTTGCTGGAGGGTCGGCGCCAGAGATGGCGCCGATGAGCCCTAGCTCGTGCGGTAACAACTATCTCGGCGTTGACCCTCCAACCGCCTCAGTTCCTTTTTTCCCACCGTCGAGTGCACTTCAGTGACGACGTCGCTCGCCTGTCAGGAGTCAAACTTCAAACTAGCAGCATAGTTTTCAGTTTTTATTATTTTGTAGTATTATCTCGATACAGTATCGCTTAAATTTATTCTTATTTTTAAAATAAATACAATAAAGAAGTCTCAGCCTACCTTGAGGTGGAGCCATTGAAGCAGGTCAGGTGGCGGTGAGGAGACTTAGAATATAGCTTGTTCAGTCAGTCGGCTGGGTCTGGTCCGCCGCCTTCTCCGGAGGAGGAGGTCTGACAGCAGTCAGTCCAATGCCTGGGGGATGGGCGGTCCCCGGAAGCATAAAAATAGCGGTCACACTCTCGGCACGTTAGGCCTCGACTCTTCTTGACCCGCAGGTCTAAAAGAAGCATCACTCAAGTTAGCCCTCTGACTATCCTGCGTAGGCGCCCGGTTATCAGTTCTGGTTTCCAGTCTCCTCCTTCGGAGTCGCCAACCTCTGCTTCTGGTAGCTGACGGCTTCGACATCGGAGCCCTACCCCACCCGCAGGTAGGTCTTCAGATGAGCAGTTTTCATCAGTGGGCCGCTCTTATGGAGCAATGGGCTTGGAGGTTGGTTTGGCTACCTGGCTCGGTCGCTCGTGGGCCTTCGGGCTCTCTGGGTGACGGGTAGGAAGCGATTGGACCTTCCTGGTGTGGCACCTTCTTCAATGCTCGACTCCGGCTTAGATGTTTCTCCCCCTCACATGGCTGCGGCGCAGGGGGCCACACCGATGCCCTTATCTCCTGCTCTTCTTCCTTCAAAACCTGTTTTTCAAAGTCTGGGAGTGTTTTCGGCGCCCTCGGCATCATGTGACCTCTCGGTGCCGTCCTCGGCATCGGTGCTGTGCTCGGCGCCGTCCTCGGCGCCGTGCGGCTTCTCAGTGCCGTCCTCGGTGCCGTGTGGCCTCGCGGTGTCGTTCTCGGCACTGGCGGCTCTCGGGGACTCCTCTTTTCACTGTTTCCTTCTTCCTCCTCTTCTGATTTCATTCCTTTCCTGTCCATACAGTCCCTCCTGGACTGTCAGGAGATGACGTTGAGCCTGACCCAGACCTTCGATTGGGTGATGAAGTGGATGAAGCAGGATCTATTACTGCTACAGAGCCTGTGGTCGAGGACCTATCCTTTAAGTCTCTGTTGAAAAATCTGAGTTCCACACTTTCTCTCCAGATTACAGACATCGATCTTGGGAAATTGTTGAGACTCCAATATCTTCATGCATCGGAGATCCCTACGGATTTGACTCCTCCGATTCAGCCTTCATTCGAGACGCTGTCTCAAATGGTATGGATTAATCCTGCTCTTACCCCTTCGGTGGCTAGATCCATTGATAGGAAATATTCAGCCCCCAAGGATCGTCCCATTTTGGCATCTCAAGCCTTTGCAGATCCTATTGTAGTCCTGGCAGAGAATGATAAGGTCGTTCTTCCTCAAGCTACTACAGCTCAACCTATTAACAAAGAATCTTGTAAGATAGACACCTTACGTAAGAGAGTCTTTGCTGCTTCTACTCTAAGTATCGTGTGCCAGTTACCAAGGCTATTTTCTCAGTATGGTATATCCTGTGGCATTCTATTAAACAGATGGTTGAAGCCCTACCGGAGTCGGATTCAAAGCCAGAGCTTCTTCAAATCATTACCAGAGGTATTGAATCTAATAACCAGCAGGTTAAAGCAGCCATGGATACTTTTGACACTGCTTCCCGTTCAACCAACTGCTGGTGTTGCACCAGCGTCATTCCTGGCTGCGCACTGGCTTTCTGTAATGACGCACAGCAACAGCTGATGGCATTGCCCTTGACGGTACATATCTTTTTTGGTCCTCAGGTAGAGCAAGCTCTAGAAGCTACACAAAGACTAGGTCAGCCATTAAGTTGACTCGGCCTCCTGCCCCTCTCGAGGCATGCCAGTAAGCGACAGTTTCATAATCGCCAGTCCTTTGAGGCAGAGCGGTGGAAGTTTCCATGGAACCAACCTGCAACCTCAAAAGAAGGCGCAAGCAAGCGCAAAGGGCCCAAAGCGTAGCTTCTATCAATTGCATTGAGTTCCATCTCAGCTGCCGAGGTGGACTTTTCCTCTCCGGTGGGAGGTCATCTGATGCACTTCTACAACCAGTGAAAGTCCATAACCTCAGACAAATGGGTCCTTGGGATAATTCATGAGGATATTCACTCAGTCTTGTGGAGACCCCTCGGATCGTCCCCCCAAGCGACAGCCTAGGCTGTCAACCCTTCAGTCAGACCTTCCTAGACACGGATTCAGGGCCTTCTGAACAATAGGGCAGTAGAGCGTGCCACTGCACCAACAAAAGCAGGGTTCTACTCCCATTACTTTCTGGTTCCAAAGAAGTCGTGGGAATCGCCCGATTCTAGATCTCGAAGCTAAACAAATTTCTCCCCAAGGAGAAATTCAGAATGATTCTCTGGGAACCCTGTTACCTCTGCTCCACCAACATGACTGGTTAGCCTCCTAGATATGCAGGACGCTTACCAGCACATTCCTGTTCACCCGAGGCATCACAAATTCCTGAGGTTTGTGGCTCTGGGACAGCACTATCAGTTCAGAGTCCTGCCCTATGGGCTATCCTCAGCGCTGCGAGTTTTTACAAAATGTTGTGCAGTTCTCGCAGTGGACCTCAGAAAGGTCAGAATTCAGGTGTTTTCTTATCTGGACGATTGGCTTCTAGCAAGCCCTTCCAGGCAAGGGACTCTGGATGCCGTGGAGACGGCCTCGCGCTTCCTTACATCCATGGGAGTTCTGCTCAACCTCAAGAAATCGCAGCTACAGCCCTCCCAGAGGCTCCTTTTATAGGGACTCTTCTGGACACCTCTTGTCGAAGGCTTTTCTTCAAGACAGAAGGAGACGATATCCTTCAGATGGCCCATCACATCGGGAAAACAGCTGTCACAGCTCTCTCGATGCAACGGATGCTAGGCCTCATGGCATCCTCAGTGTTCACTGTACCCTAAGCGTCTGCACATGAAACCCCAGTGGATGCTCAGTACTCCAGTGGTCCCCAACCACTCACCCAGTCCTATCTCATCAAGGTGACAGAACCTTTAAGGAGGTCACTCACCTGGTGGTCTCAAAAGCAATCTCCTGGAGGGATATCCCTTTGCTCCTCTGGACCATCAGATCTCCCACCTACCGACGCATCCCTAATGGGGTGGGAGCTCACTGTCATGCTGTCCACACTCAAGGTGCGTGGACTCGATCCCAGCTCCATAAACGTCCTAGAAATGAGAGCCGTCCTTTATGCGGTCCGAGCTGAAAAGGACATTCTGTGTCACAAGAACATTCTCCTTCAAGCGGACAACAAAGCAGTGATGTATTACATCAACAAGCAGGCGGGCCTCACTCTTACCTTATGCAGAGAAGCAATGAGGGTATGGAATGGTGCTTGGAGCACGAGGCTCTAATTCAAGCGGGTGTACCTGCCAAAGGTGTTCAGAGCGAACTGGCAGACCATCTCAACAGAACAGAGACAGACCCTCACGAATGGTCTCTCGACTCAACCATAGTTCAGTCACTATTAGAAGAGTAGGAACTCAGACCTGGACCTTTTCATCCCCACTCAATGCCAAAATGCCTCTTCTGCTCCAGAAATCCAGAGACTGGCATTTTCTGTCAGGATGCGTTCAGGCTACGATTGGACCAAAACACTTTCTTTACACCTTTACGCCTCTTCCTCTAATTCAGAGAGTACTCCTCAAGTTCGAATCCCAGAGCGACAAAATGATTCTCATTGCTCCCATTTGGCCTCGACAGCTGTGGTTTCCACTACTCAACAATATGTTGGCAGTTCTTCCGAGACCACTTCCCCTGCAGATGAACCTTTTGACTCAGGGACCGGTGGTCCATCCCAACCTGAGATCACTTCACCTTCATGCTTGGCTCCTGAAGAGGTCGAAGTAAACCAGTTCAATGTCTCCTTGAAGAGTTTCAGATATTCTTCTGGCTGCACGGAAGCCAGTAACTCGGAAAACTTATACAGCCACGTGGAAGCATTTTTCGCTCTGGTGTGCAAAGTCCTCTTTAAATCCCTTTTCCTGTCCACTAGATAAGGTTTTGGAGTACCTTTTGGACCTCTCAAATTCGGGTCTGCAGTACTCTACAGTCAAAGTTCATCTTAGTGCCATTTCAGTGTATCATGAACCCGTTATTTCCTTAACTCTGGCTCAGTTACCTATGGTTAAGAGATTTCTTAAGAGGATTCTGCATACTAGACCTCCTACAAGACGTCCAGTCGCAGCCTGGGACATTAATCTTGTGCTAGACATGCTCACTCGGAAACCTTTCGAACCTCTGGCTACCGTGAGCTAAAATTTCTCACCTGGAAGACTGCCTTCCTAGTGGCCATTACCTCAGCCCGCAGGGTCTCTGAGATACATGCCCTGGTCACAGACCCTCCGTATACTGTGTTCCATTTGGACAAAGTAGTTCTTCGTACTCATCCTAAGTTTCTTCCTAAGGTTGTGTCAGAATTTCATCTAAACCAACCTTTGGTCCTTCCCTCTTATTTTACGGACTTCCAAAATGAAGGGGAACTTTCTCTTCATTTTTTGGATGTTAAGAGAGACCTTGCGTTTCTATCTAGATAGAGACCAAGGATTTCGCAAAAGCTCAGCAACTGTTAGTTTCCTTCAGTGAGTCCCAACTGGGTCCAACTGTAAGCTATCAGATGTATCTCATCATGGCTAGTGGCGTGCCTTACGTCACTGCTATTCCATGGCGCAGGTTAAGTTGGAGGAGTAGGTTTACTCACTCTTACCAGAGCGTCGCGCATCCCTACGGAAATCGAACGCGCCCATTGCAGACATCTGCAATGCAGCCACCTGGAGCTCAGTGCATACTTTCATTAAACATTATGCACTAGATGTCCATGCCAGACGACATTCTTCCTTTGGCATAGCCATCCTCAGTGGACTTCTGTCCTAGAAACGTGAGCTCTTGGTCTCTCCTGCCACCCTCTCGGGGGATTATTAGCTCGGTACTCTCCCAATAGTGTGAATGAGTGGTGGAGACTAATGTCCAGGAAGATATGAAAATTACGTACCTACCGTAATTCTTGATCTTCTTGGATGAGTCTCCACCACTCATTCACACGCCCACCCTCTATCCCCCGAGCTCACCTTTCTTGTGGGTCTTCACTCCCTCAAATCTTTAGACCGTGAAGACTTCTTTGTTGACCCTTCTTACACGGGTCGCCCGGACTATCTTATGTCTGGTTTTTAGGTTAGGCTTCCCTTCTAGGTTAGTTACGCTGCACCTCCTTGGTAAAAAAGGTACTGAGGCGGTTGGAGGGTCGATGCCGAGATAGTCGTTACCGCACGAGCTAGGGCTCGCGGCGCCGTACCTCGCGGCACCATCTCTGGCTCTGACCCTCCAGCAAAAAGTTTGTTCCCGATGGGTCCTAGTGCCTCCGGCGCAGATCCCAATAGTGTGAATGAGTGGTGGAGACTCGTCCAAGAAGATCAAGAATTACGGTAGGTACGTAATTTTCATTTCCTATTACTCAGACTTTAATTCAGGCCCTTCAGTGGTGGCAGGACCTGGACAATCTGAGACAAGGTGTTCCATTTGTCTCTCAGACTCACACTGTGGTTCTTACCACAGATGCTTCCCTTTTGGGGTGGGGAGCACATCTGGGGGCTCTCACGGCCCAGGGACTGTGGTCCCCTCAGGAATCCCTTCTTCACATCAACCTTCTGGAGCTCAGGGCAGTACTTCCTGCTCTACAAGCTTTCTCTCAGTCAATACAGAACAAGGTGGTTCAGGTCAGGATGGACAACATTACCACCATGTGGTATATCAACAAGCAGGCAGGCACTCAGTCCACGGCCTTGTGCACGGAGGCCATGAAAGTATGGTCCCTGGCTTATTCCCTGCAGACCTCTGTAGTAGTGGTCCACCTCCCAGGAAAGGACAATGTGATAGCGGATGCATTGAGCAGGATTTCCCAGGGCCATCACGAATGGTCTCGGGATCCTTTGGTGTTGAAGGTGAGCTTCTCAAGGTGGGGCTCTCCGGAGATCGGTCTCTTTGCAGCCACAGACAATCACCAACTTCCTCTGTTTTGTTGCAGACCCCCAGTCTTGGATTCAGTCCCTCTGGGTGCTCTGATTTTGAACTGGGAAGGGAAGATCTTCCTGGACATAAAGTCTAGACCACTCATTCACACTAATGGGATCTGTTCCGGAGGCACTAGGACCCAGAGGGAGCAAACTTTTTGCTAGAGGGTGGGCCGGAGATGTAGCCTCGACGAGTGACGGCGAGCCTCCACTTGTGCCGTAATGACCATCTTGGCGTCGACCCTCCAGCCGCTTCAGTTCTTTTTTTCCCGCCATCGGGTGCTCTTCTATGATGACGTCACTCTCCCACCAGGAGTCAAACTTCAAGCTAGCTGCATAGTTTGCAGTTTATTATTTTTATAACATTTTCTCGAATAAAGTAATTTTTTCTTAAGAAAGAAGTCTCAGCCTACATTGACAGAGTTGACCATGGACAGGTCAGGTGACGGTAGGGAGACTTCGTATGAAAGCTGTTCAGTCAGCCGGGCTGGGTCCAGTCTGCCGCCTTCTTCGGAAGGGGGGGTCTGACAACGGATGGTCCAGTGCTCGAGGGGAGGGGTGGTCCCCCCAGAAGTATAAACTAAAGTGGTCGCATTCTCTGCACCGTTCGACCTCGAGCTCTTCTTCAGCCCGTAGGTCGGGAAAGAAAAGGCATCACTTGAGGCCACCCTCTGATATGTCTGCACATTGATGGTAGGTCACTGGGGCCAGTTGCTGGTCTCCTTTTTCAGAGTCACGGTTTCTGTGCCTGGTCGCCGACCTCTTCGACATCGGAGCCCTTCCCTGCCTTCTGGTAGGGCTTCCGATGAGCAGTTTCATCAGTGGGCCGCTCTGATGGAGCAATGGGCTCGGAGGTTGGTCCAGTTGCCTGGTCCAGTCGCCCCGGGGCTCTCCGGCTTTTCGGGCAATCGAGCAGGGCGATTGGGTCTCCCTAGTTGTGCGGCGCCGTCTTCGGTGCCATCGACTCCGCACTTAGGTGTTTCACCCCCTCACATGGCTGCGGCGCAGGGGGCCACACTGATGCCTTGATCTCCTGATATTCTTCCTCTTTTTCCCTCAAATCCTGGTTTTCAGGGTCCTGGGTCGCTCGGCGCTGACTGCAGCTCCGTCCTCGGTGCCATGTGGGTTTTCGGTGCCATTAGCTTTCTCGGCGCCATGTATCCTTTCAGTGTGGTCTTCGGCACCGTGCAGCTTTTTGGCACCATGTTCCTCAGCGTCGAGGCCTGGCTCTTTGCTTGCCAATCCTCAGGGCCTCTCCTCTCTGAATTCTTTTCCTTCCTGTTTTCCTGCTGATTTTCATTCCTTTCCTGTCCATACAGTCCCTCCTGGACTGTCAGGACATGATGTTGAGCCTGACCCAGATCTTAGACTGGGTGATGATGTGGAAGGACCAGGTTCTGATCCTGCTGCAGAGCCTGTGGTTGAAGACTTATCATTTAAGTCTCTGCTGAAAAATTCAAATTCCACTCTTTCTCTCCAGACTATGGACATTGATCCTGGGAAGCCTTTGAGACTCCAGCACCCTCATGTTCCAGACATGGATTTAACTCCCCCGGTACAACCCTCCTTTGAGACGCTTTGCCAAATGGTATGGAGTAATCCTGCTCTCATTCCTTCTGTGGCCAAGTCCATAGATAGAAAATATGCGGCTTCCAAGGATCAACCCATTTTGACCTCCCAAGCCTTTGCGGATCCTATTGTAGTCTTGGCAGAGAATGATAAGGTCATCCTTCCTCAGACTACTACAGCTCGACCTATAAACAAAGACTCTCGTAAGATAGATACTTTAGGTAAGAGAGTCTTTGCTGCTTCCACCCTAGGTATGCGTATTGCCAGCTACCAGGGCTATTTCTCTCAATATGAGTAAATTCTTTGGCATTCGCTCAAACAAATAGTTGAAGCTCTTCCAGAATCGGACACTAATTCAGAGCTTCTTCAAACCATAACCAGGGGTGTCGAGTCCAACAACCAGCAGGTTAAAGCAGCTATGGATGCCTTCGATATTGCCTCCCAAGCAGCGGCGGCGGGCATTTGTACCCGCCATCACTCCTGGCTGTGCACTTCAGGTTTCACGAATGATGCCCAGCAACAGGTCATTGCGTTGCCCTTCGATGGTGTGTATCTCTTCAGCCCTCAAGTAGAACAGGCTCTAGAGGCCACACAAAAGACTAGGTCAGCCATTAAATTGGCTCAAATTCCTCCCGCTCCCTCTCGAGGGGTTGTTAACAAACACCAGTTTCATAACTGTCAGTCCTTTCGGGGCAAAGGCAGGGGAGGTTTTAATAAAAACCAAGTCCCTCAGCCTCAAAAGAAAATGCAACAGAAGGCACAAGGACCCAAAGCGTCCAGTGCTGCCTTCTAAGTTGTTGGCCCTAGTCCCACCTCAGCTGCCCGAGGGGGACTCTTCCTTAGTGGTGGGAGGTCATCTGACTCACTTCTACAATCGGTGGAAGTCCATAACATCGGACAAATGGGTCCTCTGGATAATCCGCAAGGGGTATTCCCTTAATCTTTTAGAGACCCCTCTGGATTGTCCCCCCAAATGACAGCCCTGAATGTCAGTACTTCAGTCAGAACTTCTTGCCTCCGAGATACAAAACCTTCTGAACAACAGGGCAATGGAAGTAGTTCCGCTGGATCAACGAGACACACGGTTCTACTTCCATTACTTTCTGGTTCCAAAGAAAACCGGGGGCATGCACCCCATTTTGGACCTCAGAAAATTAAACAAATTTCTTCCCAAAGAGAAATTCGAAATGATATCGCTAGGAACCCTGTTACCTTTGCTTCGTCAACACGACTGGTTAGCCTCCCTCGACATGCAGGATGCTTACCAGCATATTCCTATTCACCCAAAGCATCACAAATACCTAAGGTTCATGGCTTTGGGACAGCATTATCAGATCTTACTTTAAGAGGGCTCTTGCAGTAGGTAGTACATATAGGACTGGCTGCCGGCGGGACAGGACAAAATTTCTAGCTAGCGGTCCTGGCGGAGCCGCCGTCAGGTGACGGCACCATATGACGTTGGTATAAATTGGCGGTCCAGGACGCCCACCCTCCAGTTCTTTCCCACTGTCAGCTCGTACAGCGCCTCGTGATTAAGTTCATATCGCTCAATCCTGTTATTTCGTCGTTTTTTTTCCGAATAGTTTTCAGTATAGAATTTTATTCTTCTTTCATCAGGTGAACGTCAGTATATGTTGTCCCCTTCAAAGAATAAGTGTGACTCGTGCGGCGCCCAGCTGCCTCACAAAGATGGTCACTCCCTCTGCCTTTTCTGCCTAGGCCCGATACGCGGTGACAAGTTCCGCTGCCTCGATTCAATCGGCCACCCGGACGACGCCAGCAGTCCCTCAAGCCCATCTCCTCAAAAAGATGTTTGCGATGGAGAAGAGTTGAGAAAACTTCGGCAGGTGTTGACCTCCCCTGAAGGGCATAAGAAGCGGGACAAGGAAAGGCACCGGGAGAAGGTCTCCTCTTCCGCGACTCCAAGGAATCACCCGACAGCAGCCTCCAAGGCTTTGGAGGAGGCGTCGGCTCGCCCAACAGGTTCGTGTTCAAGCCTGCCAGGCGTCTCTGGGCAAAGGGAGACTCCAGCCCCCAGTACCGCTGCAGGCCTGCGGCCTACTGGTGCGGGCACCTCCCTTAAGCCGGACGTCGGCTCCTCCGACGTACGCCGGGAGAAGGCCGCTAAGACGCTTGACCCGCCGAGGCGGCCGCGGAAATGTCTCGCTCAGACCAGGCTCCTCTCATCCTTGGCCCGCCTCCGACAAGGACCCCGAAGCGGACGTCGGCTCCTCTGTGTCTGCGGGATTACCCCAAAGCCACACGTTGGCTCCTCCGGCGTCGCCCGGGCCTCGGAGCCTAGCGGACCCTGCAGTATCTGTTGTACCAGACTCCCCACAGCCTTCGCTGCCGTCAGGGGAACCCCAGTCCCCCCTGCCTGACCCCGGGGATTTTTCCCCTCCGTCCCCGGATGAGACTCGGGACCCTGGGCTACCGTCCAATCCTCTTCCTGAAGAACCAGATCTGATGGCGGCTCCCCTGACGCCGGCTCTGACACCGGGCCCTCCGACGCCGGTGGGGGAGTTTCCTCTTCCTTCGGGCCCTCCACCCCACGGGCCTATCTCGGCTGAGCCACCTGTGGAGTACCCGGCTGGGCCGTCTGCTCCGGCAGCTCCGGCAGCTCCTCCAGTGCCTGGGTATCCACTGTCATATCCGACGCTAGTCTTCCCAGGTCCGCAGTATCCTGCACCGCCGTACCCGGTGCCGACTCTTTTGATGCCGCAGTACCCGACGCCACAGTACCCGACTCCGGTATACCCGCAGCCGGGTTACGGATACTCTCCCTATGGATTTCCTCCGTACAACTATCCCCCAACTCCTCCTCCACCGCCCCCTAGGCTGCTGGTGGATCTTCAGGAGACTCTTGCCTCCTGGTGGGCTGAGGCCACGGCTCAGCTCACCAAGGAAGTCGAGAGCCATCTTTCGGTGACGGTAACACCCCCGGCTCCAGTACGCCCTAGACGGCACTCTCCCTCTCCTCCTCCGGATTCCCGGGTTTTACCCTCGGGATCCAGAGAGGGGCAGGACACGCGTTCTGGGATCCCTCCCAAGGAACCCGTTCCTCCCCCTAGACGAGTTAGGGAGTCTTACTCTGCTTCAGATTCTTCCTCCCCTTCTCTCTCGGACTCCTCGGACGCTTCCGATAGATGTTCTGAGAAAGACGACAAGCCATGCTCTCCGTCCATGCCCCGGCCGAGGACTCCTAGGGAGGATCCTTCCTTCACGGAGTTGCACAGGAAGTCCATCAGTGGCATTCCTTAGAACCAGATCCTCAACAGGTAAAACTTGCCGAACATCTGGACTTGCCCCTTATGGCTCCTACCTTAGTGCCACCCCGGATCGAGCCTCACACCCACCTTGTTTCCACTATTTGGAAGCAACCGTCGGCTTTATCCCCACTTCCCAGGAAGTCGAACAGGCTATACCAGGCTCCGGAGTGTGTAGGCTTTTTAGACTCTCACCCCCGTGCAGACTCGGTTGTGATTAGCGCTGCTCACGGCCGGTCAGCACACCCAAAACACTTCAGCTCGTCTCCCCCGGATAAGGAATCTCGCCTTGTGGATCAGTATGGAAGGAAGATCTACGCTTCTTCCACACTGGGGATTAGGGCCCTGAACTATGTAGCACATATGGGGAATTACCAGAAGGCCATCCTTACCCAGGCGGAATCCAAGATCGACTCTTTGCCAGACTCTCAAGTCAAGCAGGAGTTGGCCGACCTGGTCCATTCTGCTCATTCGGCCAGTTGTCACATTCTGAGGACGACCTACGATGCAGTGGACACCGCAGGATGGAGCTCTGCATTCACCGTAAGTCTTCGGCGTCACGCATTGTTCCGTGTGTCAGGTCTGGTCCCGGAGGTGCAGTCAGCCATCCAAGAAGCACCTTTCAGGGGTTCTGTGCTTTTTGATGGTGATGTCAAGGACATCATCACTGATTTGCAGGAGAAGGAGCGGCCCTTAAATCCGCTGATTCAATGTGCCGTCCCACATCCCCAGCGCCGTCCCTTTGACCAGGCGCAGCCAGCCTCAGCGAGAACCTCAGGGAGGCGGGCCACTAAACATCGGGCCCCCACAGCTGCCAGGCCCCCGCCGCCCAAAAAAGCAATGGGTGCCCCAGCTGCGGCGCTGCCTCACACCACCCGACTCCTTTCCTCTCCCACCGCCTCCAGGCCCCGGAGGAACTGGTAGGAGGGAGGTTCTCCCTCCACCTTCCGGGTTGGGAGAGGATAACTTCAGATTCATGGGTGCTTCAGATCATAGCAGAGGGGCTCTCCATAGAGTTTCTACAGAAACCTCCACGTCACCCCCCTCTGAACTCTGCTTACTCAAGGGACCATCTTCCTTTGGTCAGGGAAGAAATCTCGGTGCTCCTTGTAAAACAGGCTATAGAGCCCGTCCCTCCTCACCTCTACGGGACGGGGTACTATTCCCACTTCTTCCTTGTACCAAAGAAGACGGGAGATCTCAGACCTATTCTCGAGCTCAGCTCCGTGAACCTGTATGTGGAATACAAGAGGTTCAGGATGCTCTTCCTTCAATCCCTTTTGCCCCTGCTTTGGCCGGGCCAATGGCTTTGTGCACTAGATATGCAGGATGCGTACCTGCACATCCCCTTTTGCCCTTTGCAAAGTACCTCAGGACTTTGTGTCCAGGGGTCCACTACCAATTCCAGGCGCTTCCATTTGGTCTTTCCTCGGCCCCGAGCCTTTACCAAATGCCTGGCGGTGGTAGGGGCCCACCTGCGTTCTTTGGGAGCTCAGGTTTTTCCCTACCTGGACAACTGGCTCCTGGCGGCCCCATCCAGGGAGGAACTCCTGCATTTTCTCTCCCTCACCCAGCAGGTTTTCACTGGCCTGGGTATTACCATCAACCATTTCAAGTCTCACCTGGATCCTTCACAGAGGCTCCAGGTCATCGGGGCAGTTCTCGGCACAACTTTGTGCAAGGCCTTTCTGCCTCCAGATAGGGGGGCCTCCCTCTAGTCCCAGATTTCCCTCCTATCGGAACACAGGAGGGTCCCGGCGAAGTCAGTGCTCCGTCTACTGGGGCCTCCGGCGGCGGCCATCCCGACGGTTCCACGAGCATGCCTCCACATGAGAATCTCTCAGTGGACTCTTTGATCTCAGTGGGATCAACGAGTAGATGACCAAGATCATCTGGTTCTGATCTCCTCGCCAATGGTAAGAGACTTGCAATGGTGGATGGTTCGAGAGAACCTCTTCCGAGGGGTCCCCTTTTTTCATCCTCCCCCCGATCAGACTCTGACCATGGACGCTTCAGGCGAAGGTTGGGGAGCCCATCTGGGTCCTCACCGAACCCAAGGCCTTTGGACAAAGTTGGAGATAGTTCTCCACATCAAGCGTGCTCTCGAGCCGAGCAGTGCTGTATCGCTCAGGCCCTTCACCAATACATCCTTCCGGTCACTAGCTGTCCAAGCGGACAACATAATGCGTGGTGTGGTACATCAACAAGCAGGAGGAACTCGGTCCTACCGTCTGTGCAGGAAGCGATGAGGTCTGGGATTGGGCAACACTCCACAACCTTCACCTCACGGCGATCCATGTTCCAGGAGTCGACAATGTCCTAGCAGACAGACCAGAAGTAATCATCGGCTCTTCCACGGAGTGGGAATTGGACGAAAAAGTTGTAAAAAGCATCTTCCAGATTTGGGGGACTCCTCAGATAGACATGTTCGCTTCCTCCCAAAACGCAAAGCTTCCAATCTTTTGCTCGCTCGCTGCAGAGCGAGGCGCTTTCTGGAGCAACACTCTGTCTCTAAGTTGGAAGGACAGATTCGTCTATGCTTTTCCTCCAATTCCTCTGGTCCTTCGTGTGCTACAGAAGCTTGCTTTAGAAGGAGTGAGAATGATTCTGATCGCTCCTTTCTGGCCCAGGCAAACCTGGTTCTCTCTTCTACAACAATACTCCGAGGTTCCTCCTCTTCCTCTTCCTTTATCTCCAGGATTGCTGACCCAGGATCAGGGGACCCTGGTCCATCCGGGACTCAAGTCCCTTCAACTTCATGCATGGCTCCTACAAACCTAGCTCAAGCTCGTTTTGGTGTTTCTCCTAAGGTGGCTGAGATTCTGGTGGAGGCTAGAAAGCCCTCCACTAGGTCCACCAATGCCATGAAATGGAAAAGATTTTCTATCTGGGCTGTGTCCAGGAACGTGGAGACCTTTTCCTGCCCTGTGACCATTCTGCTTGAGTACATGCGTCATCTTTTCGACCTGGGTCTAAGTCACTCCTCTTTGAAAGTCCATATGGCGGCTGTTTCAGCCTACCATGTCCCATTCGCAGATAAGGCATTTGCCCAGCTGGAGGTATCCAAAACTTTCCTCAGAGGGGTCCTTCATCTCAAGCCCACTGTCCGGGCTCCAGCTCCGCCTTGGGACTTAAACTTTGTCCTAGAGAAACTTACCCTTCCTCCCTTTGAGCCTGCAGCTTCCGCAGACTTGAAGTTTTTATCATGAAAGACGCTCTTCTTGGTGGCCATTACTTCTGCTCGCAGAATTTCCGAGCTCCAGACCCTCATGTGCAAAATCCCTTATTTGATTTTTCACAAAGAACGAGTAGCTCTTCGCACGAATCCTAAATTTCTTCTGAAGGTGGTAGCGGAATCTACCTTGAATCTTTCTGTTGAAATACCTGCTTTCTTCACGCAGTACTCCAATCAAGGAGAATACCTGCTCCATACCATGGATGTTCACAGGATTCTGAGATACTACACCAATAGGATGAAGGATCTCAGAAAGACTGATCAGTTGTTCGTCCTTTTGCTCACAAAAGAGAAGGCAATGCTGTCTCTAACCAATGCCTATCAAAATGGTTGGCCCATTGCATCACTTTCTGTTATGACAAGTACAACAAGACCCTCCCGGGTCAAGTCAGAGGTCACTCCACTCTTGGAGTTGCCGCCTCTGCGGCTTGTTTTAAGAACGTGTCTGTAGCAGACATCTGTGCTGCCTCCACTTGGACTTCTGTCCATACATTTACCAAACATTACAGTTTGGACATTGCCTCTCGCCGTAGAGCAGGCTTCGGGTTAGCGGTCTTGCAGGGCCTACTTTCTTGAGGTTTGCAAGCTTTCTTACTACTTATTGGAGTAGTTCCTCCTCCTGGTGCCTTTTCATTTGTTCCAGACTGCTTGGGATTCTGTCCTATATGTAATTACCTACTGCAAGAGCCCTCTCGAAGTAAGATAGTACAGTTAAGTAAGAACTTACGTAACAGTAGATCTTCGAGAGATGCTATCGAATAATACTTCTCCACCCTCCATCCCCTAGGCTTTTTCAGCTCCTTTTCCATTGAGAGAAATATCTGCTTCTCTCTCGTCAGGCCTTCCGGGCCTGTAGCGGAAAGAACTGGAAGGGGCGTCCGGGACCGCCCTTTATACCGGCGTCGGTATGGCGCGGTCACCTACCGTGGGAGCGGTCCCCGCCAGGGACTGCTAGCTAGGAATTTTTCCATGGGGTCCTGCCGCCAGCCGGCGTCAGTCCTATATGTAATTACCTACTGCAAGAGCCTCTCTCGAAGATCTACTGTTATGGTTAGTTCTTATGTAACTGTACTTTCAGAGTCCTGCCCTTTGGGCTATCCTCGGCACCGTGAGTTTTTACAAAGTGTTGTGCAATTCTCGCAGCGCATCTTAGAAAAATCGGAATCCAAGTGTTCCTATATCTGGACGACTGGCTTCTAGCAAGTCCTTCCAGGCAGGGAACTCTAGACGCCATAGCCATGGCCTCACACTGTCTCATGTCCATGGGAGTCCTGTTAGACCTCAAAAAATCGCAGCTGCAGCCCTCCCAGGGGCTGCTTTTACTAACATACTGAAATGCCAGCAGAATAGGCTAACGGTCTTAAGTGTCTGCTTGTTTGGTCAGCCCCCAACCTGGGTGCTGACCTTGCTGTCCCCCTCGCCTTCTCTGGCTTCTCCCTTCCCAGTTCCGGATATTCTTGCTGCATTGGATTTTGCTTCCAGAACCCTTCCCCTGTACCTGTCCCACCCCCTCTTGAACCCCTCCACTGTCTCTGCCTCCACCAGCCCCCTAGGCAGTGCATTTCATGGCTCCACCACCCTCTCAGTGAAGTAGCACCTCCTCCTTTCTCCCCTGAATCTTCCCCCTCCAGCTTCCACCCATGCCTCTGAGTGGCCCCTTCCTCCTTCCTTGAAGCACCCTGACTGTTCCTCCCTATTTACCCTCTTCATGTACCTGAAGACCTCTATCATGTCCCCGGTCCCTTCTCTCTTCAATGTGTACATATTTAGCTCTTCAACGCCTCTCCTCATAGGTCCTGTCCCCAAGCCCCCAAATCATTTTGGTTGCCCTCCTCTGGACCCTCTCCAGGAGGTTAATGTCCCTCTTTAAGTGTGGCCTCCAAAACTGCACACAGTACTCAAGGTGCGGCCTCACCAAGCAGTTATACAGAGGAGTATCACTTCCTCCTTCTGAGGTGATCCCTAAGCTATGCATCCCAGCATCCTGTTGGCCTTGGCTGCTGCCCTCCCACAAGTCTCAGAGTTGTTCATCTTGACATCCACCACCACCCCAGGTCCCTCTCAGCCATCGAGACTTGTAGCATTCCCCAGGGTGTACACACTTGGCCTGGGTTTCTGGCCCCAGGTGGAGTACCTTGCATTTCCCTGCATTGAACCTCAGCTTCCACTTTCTAGACCATCTTTCCAGAGCCTCCAGGTCCCCTGTAGGCCACCTCCCCCTCCTCCCCATCCACCACCGCCCCCAGTTTGAGTCATCTGCAAAGAGACTCATCTCACTCCTGATTCCTGTCCTTATGTCGAGATCGTGGCGTTGAACAGAAGGGGCCCAAGGACTGATCCTGTGGGACCCCACTAATGACCCTCCTTGGGGATGAGACTATCCACCAACTCGACCCTCTGGGTCCGGTCCTAGAAACCAGTTGCCTATCCATCTGATCATCTGGTTCCCACCCCCATTTCTCCCAGCTTATCCAACAGACCCATGTGAGGAACAGAGTCAAATGCCTTGCTGAAGTCTATAAGAGGACATCCACTGGTCTACCCAGGTCCAAGGCACTTGTCACCCAGTCATAGAACTCCACCAGGTTTGTCTGACACGATTTCCCAGGTGAATCCTTGCTGTATCGTCCAGGCACCCTGACTTATCCAGGTCCCCCTAGCTCTCCTGACAATGCCCTCCATCACCTTGCCCACCATCGATGTCAGGCTGACAGGCCTGCAGTTCCCTCACCTCCCTTGATCCCCTTGTGGATAGGCACTATATGCGCCACCTTCCAGTCTTGGGGCACCCACCCTGTCTTCAGAGATGGTGAAAGCTCTGCCAGGGGTTTCCAGGACATCTGCAAGTTCCTTCAGCACTCTGGGATGTAATTTATCCTGCCCAGTGCTTTCTCCGTCTTAAGGGACTGAGGGCTTTCCTCCTCTCTCTGCTGTGATTTCCACTTCCGGACCTCTTCTCCCTGCTTAGCCCTCCCCCCACCTGCCAGTGATGCTGCCCCTCTCCCCAGACCTACCGATCAGTGAGGGTCCCCCCTCCTCAGTATCTCTGTCTCCTCCCATGTATGATGCAGCACCCCATTTTCCCTGGTGAACGGAGGTGAAGTACTCATTTAGTGACCTCAGCCTGCTCCCCTGGGTCTTGTGCCCATCTCTCCCTGATTTAATCCGCTAATCTGCCCTTCACCCTTCGTCTTTCCCAGTGTATCTAAAGACCCTTGTTCCCTCTCCCTAATTTCCCTGGCCAGGTTCTGCTCCTTCCTTGCCTTAGCCGCCCTCACCACTCTAGTGGCCCTTCTAGCATCAGCTCATACTCCCCTTGATCCCTTTTCCTCCCTTGAGCACTTAAATTGCTATAGGCTGCTTTCTTTCCCGCACCACCTCCTGGACCTCCCTGATCCACCAACAGGGTTTTTGGCCCTACGCATTTTGTCTTACTCTTGCACAGGTGCTGGTAGCATCCTGCACCCTCTCCTGATGATTTCCCACCTACTATCAGCGTCCATGTCTGACCAATCCCATCCAAATGCTCATAAGGATCCTTCCCATTTCCTTAAAATCCGCCCCTGAAGTCGGTTACTTCGTCTTTGTGCAGCTTTCTACCCTCCTAGGTCCAAGCAGAACCAGACCGTGGCATGGTCACTCCCGCCAATGGGTCCCCACCTCCAGGCCCCCAATCTGGTCACTGTCTGCTGTGGACCACATCCAGTACCGTGCCTCCCTCTGGTTCCCTCACCTGCTGAGTTAGGGAACGCTGCCTGAAAGACATCCAACAACCTCTGTTCCCTGGTCACAGAGGATGTCATAGTCTCCCAGTCTGTTCCTGGCATGTTTAAGTCCCCAACACCACCACGTTCCTCTGCCCAGTCTGCAGTGTCTCCTAACATCTGCCACCAGACTGTCCTCCAGCCTCCTCCGGCAGGGCAGGGTCTATACACCACTCCTATTTTTACTCTTGCCCCCCTTGTTATCAAGGTGACCCAAATCGCCTCCACGGTTCCCTCCGCCTCCTCTACTCCCCCTATGCCAATGCAGTTTTTGACTATCATTGCTACCCCTCCTCCCCTTCCCCCCCTGTCCTTCCTGAACATAGTGTAACCCTCCTGGTTCAGGTCCCAGTCATGTCTTGCAGTGGCCCAAGTCTCAGTGACCGCTGCCACATCCACTGCTCCTCAGTTAGCATCGCCTGGAGCTCAGGCATTTTCTGCACTCCTGGCATTTAACAGGACTACCTTCCACCCTTCCTATAGTTCCATTTCCCTGCTCGTGTTCCCATGGGATTCTGTTTTCCCTGGTCTGCACTTTTGCCAGTTGGCCTTTCCTGCAATCCTCCTGGTCTCCAGGGGGTGGAGACAGAGTCCCTCCTTTATCGGCACCCCTTGACAGCCTTTTCTCCCATCCCACCCCCTTCACAAGTTTAAACCACACTTTTACCAATGAACCCTCTATTTTCAACCAAGGATTCCTCCCTCCAAATTGAGATGTAGTCTATCTCTAGGATACAGCTCCTTATCCTCCCAGGTCTTCCCCAATCCCCATCAACCCATACCCTCTGGCCTCACACCACTCCCTGAGCCACTGGTTTATCTCCCTAATTTTCCTTTTGTGTTCCCCACTAGTCCTTGGCACTGGCAGGATTTCTGAGAAGGAAACTGTGTATCCTATGTCATGACAGACCCTGCCGAGTTCCCTGAATCTTGCCTGTATCTCTAGCTCGCTATTTCCCTCAATGTCATTTGTACTCAGGTGGACCAGTATGTCTGGGGAACCCCCACAATCCTTTGCCAGCTGATATACCTCGTGCTTAGCCCTGCGCACCGTTAGTCCAGGGATGCATCTTGTTCTAACTGGCCAGGCTCCCTCCCTATCCCGCTTTGATACCCTGATCATAGAATCCCAGCAGAGACACTCTGACCTCCTTTTCCTCCATTCCCTCCTTCCATGTCCCTCATCCTTTCTACAGGCCTCTCCACCCAGCTGGCTCCTTGTTCCTCCCCTATCTGGGTGCCAGATGCCACCCCTCCATATTTACCATGGCCACCCCTCCCTCCGTCCTATGCCTCCTCTCCTCCTGAGTATCCTTCTGTACCTTGCTAATTCCCCCTCACTGCTCGTAACTGGTCCTTCTCCCCCATCTGCTAAACTAGCTTGGCTCATCCTCCCTTCCTTGCTGTCTCCATTTAGTTCCTCCTTGCTCATCGTGCTCCTAGGCTAAACCCTCAGCTCCCTTACTGAATCCTCCTTGTACTTCTGGTCCTTCTCCTTTACCTTTCCTCCCAACTGGTCCTTCTCCTTGCGCTTTCCTCCTCTTCCCCTGCCCCTCCTGCTCTGATTCACTGCTCCCCATTCTCCTGCATTCCAGGTCCCCCGGTCTTCCTGCTATCTGGCCCTGCCTCCTGCCTCCCACTCCCACTCCCTTTCCGTCTCTAACCACCTCTGTCGTGGCTACATCACCCCCCTCATCCTTGAGCAGAAGAAGAGAATTGAAGCGGTTACTGAGTGTAAGGTCTGATCCACCTCCCCGCCTTGCTTCCTTCTGTCCAGCCCTGGCCATCTGCGTACTTCCCTGAGAATGTTGTCCCTCCGTCCCACCTTTGTGAGGGTCCCCAGTTACCTGCCTGCTTCCTTGGTAGTGTCCTTTTGGACCCCCTCTGCCAGGGTCCCTACGTGACCCCTGAGTATTCTCCTGCACTCCTTTCCCTATGCCCCCAACCCCAGTGCTTGGTGCAACCCTGTGGGAGATTCCCAGCCCTCTTCCCCAACCATACCACCCCCCTTCCCCCAGCTTTCTCCTAATCCCCGCAACCTCCTCCCTAAGCTGTGCTAGCTGGTAGCACACTGGGCAACCACCGAACTTCCAAGCCCAGTCCAGTATCATGGCTGCTCCACATCCTGTGCACCCCACCACCCTCCCAAAGATGCCGGCCCTAATGATGTGTGGTTCCATCCCCTTCCAAATAGGTTTCCTTGGGTGAGCCACCAGGTTCCCCCCTAGTCCAAGATACCCCTACTGCCTAATCAGGTCACCCACTAATCTTAGAGACAGTCCCACTGTACACCAGTAACCTGTTACTAGGTGTAGTACAACACATTAAACTTATAAGGAAATGAACAACTCCCAAGCTCCTCTCCCAGCCTTTAAATCAACCCCAGTGGCTAGAACTACATGAGCTGCACCTGCAGCCTTTTCCTCCAATTGCAGGGCAGGTGTTCCCTATAAATTAGCAGACTTCTGGGAGGGAGGGGTGGGGAGGGCGGGTCCTGGGCAGACACCTGACTCGAGAGAGAGAGTGTATCATCCCTGTGTCTCCCTCCAAGCCCAGCAGCCAAAGAACCAGGCCCAAGCAAATCCCACCAAATAGGTTTTAAATCAGAAGAAATAGACCTCTACCAGTGCAGCCTGTTACACAGTGAAACATCCACAAAATGAGCCCACTTACAGCCACCAAATCAGTTTACAAACATCCAGCAGCCCCCAAAACAATACCCTGCTAGCCCCTTAGAAGTAAGAAAGAAAAGAACTAACCTACCAAGTAAAATCCACAAGAACCCTGTGAAAACAACAGCAGCAGCTACTGTCCTGGAACACAACTGATCCTGTCCCCTTCCAGTTCTTTCTCCCACAAGAACCCTGTGAAAACAACAGCAGCAGCTACTGTCCTGGAACACAACTGATCCTGTCCCCTTCCAGTTCTTTTTCATAGGAACTCTTCTGGACATCTCCTGTGCGAAAGCATTTCTTCCAGAGGACAGGAGGAGCGATATCCTTCAGATGGCCTGATACATCAGATAGAACAGCTCGATTTCGGCTATCTCGATGCAACGGATGCTAGGTCTCATGGCATCCTCGATGTTCACTGTACCCCAGCACGCCTTCACATGAGAACCTCTCAATGGATGCTCAGCACTCAGTGGTCCCCGACCACTCGCCCTCAGTCCTTTCTCATCAAGGTGATAGAAACTCTGAAGAGATCACTCACTTGGTGGTCGCAAGAGGCCAATCTTCTGGAAAGGTATCCCTTTGCTCCTCTGGATCATCAGATTTCCATTACCACGGATGCATCCCTGATGGGGTGGTGAGCTCACTCTCAGGCTCTTCACACTCAAGTTACATGGACTCTGCACAATTCCCAGCTTCACATAAATGTCTTAGAAATGAGAGCCATCCTTTATGCAGTCTGGGCTTTGAAGGGCATCCTCTGACTCAAGAACATTCTCCTTCAAACGAACAACAAAGCAGTGATGTATAACATCAACAAGCAGGCGGTGCTCACTCTTACCCCTTATGCAGGGAAGCGATGAGGGTGTGGGATTGGTGCTTGGAGCACAAGGCTCTAATTCATGCGATTTACCTGCCAGGGGTGCAGAACGAACTGGCAGACCATCTCAGCTGAACAGAGACAGATCCTCATGAATGGTCTCTCGACTCAGCCAAAGTTCACTCACTATTCGCAGAGGGGGGAGCTCCAGATCTGGACCTTTTTGCATCCCCAGTCAACACAAAACTGCCTCTCTTCTGCTCCAGAAATCCAGGGCCTGGCATTTTCTGTCAGGATGCGTTCAGGCTGCAGTGGACAAAACGTTTTCTATATACACCTTTCCACCTCTTCCTCTAATTCAGAGAATACTTTTCAAGTTGGAGTCCCAGCGGGACAAAATGATCCTCATTGCTCCCTTCTGGCCTCGACAGATATGGTTGCCATTACTCAACAGTATGTCGGAAACCCCTCCGAAACTGCTTCCCCTTCAGATGAACCTTCTGACTCAGGGGCCTGTGGTCCTTCCTAATCTCAGATCTCTTCCCCTTCGGGCTTGGCTCCTGAAGAGATAAAAATGAATAGGTTCAGTGTCTCTCGCAGAGTTTCAGATATTCTTCTGGCTGCATGCAAGCCAGCCACAAGGAAAACTTACACAGCCAAATGGAAGCGTTTCAAACAACATGAAGTCTTGCTGTATTCTGACATATGCAGTGATCACCAACCTTTGAACTGCCCCGGAGAACAAAGAGTTAACTTTCCATGCAGGGCATGGAACGCTGAGCTCGAGCTCGGTTGATGCCTCTGTCTGCTGTTGTTTAAACCCCAACCGTCAGATTCTTTACTCCGCCTCACTGAACAGTCGCTCTGGAGATTTCTCCTTCGCTCAGTTCAAAAAAAGTCGGTTAAAGTGTCGTTTTTTTTTCGCTCGGTTTAAACTGAATTTCTGCTTCTAAACCTGTTGGTTTAAGTCTCTGTCTGTGGTACCGTGAGTACTAGATAAGTTTTTCTATATTAGTTTCTGTGTGGAACTTGTAAACATTGGATCGGTTTGGTTTGAACCGATCAGGTTTAATAAAAACTTCTGTCTTTATTAGGTGTAAACCGGTCCGTGTCGGTTCTAAAAAATGGATTTCGTACATTTTTTCAAGATCCTATACTCGGTCAGAAACCGATAGAGGTGTCTTGCCTGGCGGATTGCCGAAAAAAGGGTAAGTTTTGGTTAGGAATGGCCATGTCTGAGAAACCCAAGAAAAAAAACAGGCCCACTGGGTTTCAACACTGTAGTGTGTGTGTGTGGGGAAGCCTTTGCTAAGGCTGATCCCCACACCACCTGTGTTTATTGTCTGGGGTTTGACCACCTCAATTCAGACTGCCAAATTTGTAAATGTTTTCTCAAAGCTACCCTGGATAAGAGAGTAGGTAGACTGAGGGAAAGGGAGACCAAGGAGTCCGCTGATCCGGATGGCCAGCCCGGTTCGGTTCCGACCGAACCAGAAGGAGTGCCCTTTGACCAGGGCAAAACTTCTTCGGGCAAAAGGAGAACCGATTCTGAGGAGTCGGTTCTGGTTAAAAGAAAGAAAAGGGATAAATCATCCGGTTCGGATCCAAAAGTTCTTTCTCCGACCGCTGATGAGATAGCCAAAGCGAAAAGAATAGTTCAGTCGCTAACTTCAGTTCCGGCCGAACCGGCACCATCTGTTAGGGGCTCGGTTCGGTCGGTTCCCCTGGTTCCGGATTATACTTTAGAAGAATTTTATGAACCGGAGGAGGGAGAGTATGAAGATAATGATGATGATGGTGATTATGAAAGTCTGGATGTGCCTATTGACCCGGACATCTCCCCAGACAGACCTTCAGGTATTTCTCCTCCTAGGCTTTCCGAGTCCCCTTCCCAGTTTATGTTTTACAAGAAAGTGGCTGAAATCCTCCAGCTTCCTATGGAAGAAGTAGTAGAGGATCAGGAGGAGCCTGATTTTGTTGAGATGATAGACATCCCAGAGTCCAAGAGATTGTCTATTCTCCTCCATAAGTCTTTTGGGAAACAGACATTTAAAATTCTAAAAACTCCTAATTCCATACCTCCTGTGGACAGAAGAATGGACAAGAGGTATACTCTTTCAGGCTCAGACACGGAGTTCCTTTCCCAGCAATGCAGCCATGTTGGGGTAGTGCAGGCTGCTGCCTGTGATAAGGCAAATATTCCCTTGGCATCACACCCCCCCAGATAAGGACTCCAGGAGGACTGATGCCATGGCAAAGAAACAGTACATGGCAGCATCTTTGGGACTCAGGCAGGCTAACTATATGGCCTACACAGCTAGATACCAGAAGCCCAGGTGGGACACTGTGATGGCTGTAGCTAAACAGGCCCCTGACCAGCTTGCCAAGGAGCTGGAGCGGGTGGCTGCAGATGGGACTGAGGCATCCAAGGTGCAATTTCATGCTGCTGTGGACTCCAGTGATGTTTCATCTAGAGTCATGGCTACTACGTCTGTGGCTCTTCGGAGGATGGCTTGGCTCAGATGTACTAGCCTATCACAGGATACCCAGGCTAAGGCCATGGATTTTCCTGTCATTAGTAATTCTCTGTTTGGGGAGCAGACAGAGAACTACATGAAGAAGATGGACAAGTATAGGACCACCTACAGGAGTGCTCAGGCCAAAGAAAGGCAAGCCACTCCTCAGAGGCAGCATTCCAGGGGCAGGGTCTTTCAAAGGCCTTTTTACCAAGCCCAGGCCTCCTCTTCTGCTTTTGCTCAGAGGGGGTTCTTTAGAGGGAGAGGCAGACGAGGTATGAGCAGGCCTGCTTCCACCCCTCAGCCTAAAGCCCCTGCCAGGTAGACACCCTGATGGGTCTGCCTGGGCCAGTTCTCCTATACCTGTAGTGGGCAGGCTGGCTTACTTTGCCCAGGACTGGAAGTCTTTAACATCAGACAAGTGGGTCCTGGAAGTAGTAAGCCAGGGACTGGTTCTCAGCTTCAAAAAATTTCCCAAGATGAGAACCAGATCCCTTCCACCTGCAAATCCATCAGAGGCCCTTGCCCTAGAGGCAGAGGCTTCTTCCCTCTTGGCTCTCAGAGCCATAGAAAGGGTTCCTACACTACACAGGGGCAAAGGATTGTACTCCAGGTACTTCCTAAGCCCCAAAAAGACAGGAGAATGGTGGCACATCCTGGATCTGAGATATCTAAACAAGTACCTTTTAAAGCCAAAATTCACAATGGTGACTCTGGGAATAATTCTGCCCTCTCTAAGGCCAGGGGACTGGCTAGCCTCCCTGGACCTCAAAGACGCCTATTTTCACATTCCCATCAGGTGCTCCCGCCCTCAGGCCACTATCAATTCAGAGCAGTGCCCTTTGGTCTAACATCAGCCCCAAGGGTGTTCACAAAGTGCCTGGCAGTAGTGGTTGCTTTCCTAAGGAGAAAAAAGATCTCCAACTTTCCATACCTGGATGACTGGCTCATAGTGGGTCAGTCTCCAGACCAAGTCAAGTCACATCTTCAGATAACTCAGCAACTGCTCACTTCCTTAGGATTCCTCCTAAACCTTCCAATGTCAGTTCTGGAGCCAGTACAGCTCCTCACCTTTATAGGGGCGGAGCTGGATACAATAAGAGCAAAGGCCTTCCTTCCCCTGGACAGGGCAAGGACACTAATAGAACTGGCCTCTTCTTTCACCTTCAGGTGTCTCGACCAGCAAGGCACTTCTTGCAGCTCCTGGGCCACATGGCAGCCTCTACCGCAGTGGTCCAGGGGGCAAGATTTCAGATGAGGGACATTCAGTTCCATTTGAGAGCCTTCTGGTCCCAGAAAAAGGATTCCCTTACCAAACTAGTCCCAGTGACTCGAACCCTGATCCAGGCTTTGCAATGGTGGCAGGATCAAAACAATTTAAGGCAGGGAGTTCCTTTTGTCACTCAGTCTCATTCACTAATCCTCACCACAGACGCCTCCCTCTTGGGCTGGGGAGCCCACTTGGGGGATCTTACCACCCAAGGGCAGTGGTCACCTCAAGAATCTCTGCTTCACATCAACCTCTTGGAACTCAGAGCAGTGTTTCTGGCACTTCAGGCTTTTTCCAAGTCTGTTCAGAACAAAGTAGTCCAGATCAGAACAGACAATACCACCACAATGTGGTACATCAACAAGCAAGGGGGCACTTGGTCTATGGCCTTGTGCACAGAAGCAATGACGTTGTGGTCTCTGGCCTGTTCCCTGTAAACTTCTCTGACAGCAGTTCACCTCCCAAGGAAGGACAATGTCCTAGCAGATGCTCTCAGCAGGATATCTCAGGGCCACCACGAATAGTCCCTAGATCCCCTAATTTTGAAAGTGATTTTCTCCAGATGGGGCACTCCACAGATATATCTTTTTGCAGCCACATGCAATCACCAACTTACTTTCTTTTGCTACAGACCCCCAGTCTTGGGCTCAGTCCACATGGATGCTCTGGTTCTCAATTGGGAAGGGAAGTTCCTGTATGCTTCCCCCCCTTCCCTCTCCTGTTCAAGGTGCTAGTGAAGATCAGGTCTCAAATGTGCAAAGTGATTCTGATCGCTCCAGTCTGGGCCAGACAGTCCTGGTACCCACTGTTGCTGTCCTTAGCAGTCCACCTTCTCCTGTCTCTTCCCAGGAATTACAACCTGTTGACATCCTCTCAGGGAAGGATTTGGTATCCGAATCTCAATCTCAAGGCCCGGCTCTTGAAGAGTTAGAGTTTGCTGATCTGCACCTCTCTCAAGGTGTTCTGGACATTCTTAGGGCTTCTCGAAAGCTTTCCACCAGAAAGACTTACAACTCCAAATGGAAAAGGTTCTCTGTTTGGTGCTCTGGTTAGCATATTTCTCCAGAATCTGCTAGGTTGCCTACAGTCCTGGACTATATTGGTCATCTCAATGGCTTGGGACTCAGACCAGCTACACTCAAAGTACATTTAGCAGCTGTTCCTCTTTTTGTCAGTAGGCAAGCCCTCTTCTCTATCAGCCCATCCTGTATTTTGCAAATTCTTCAAGGGATTGTTGCACACCAATCCTCCCTTCAGGGACCCTGCTCCTGCTTGGGACCTTAATGTTTGCATTGCTCAGCCTATGCAACCCCCCCCACCGAGCCTTTGTCTTCTGCAGAGCTTAAGTACTTGACTTGGAAAACTGTGTTTTTGGTAGCCATTACCTCTGCCAGGCACATCAGTGAATTGCAAGCCCTGTCAGTGGAGCCTGATTTCATCTCTTTCCATAGAGATAAAGTGGTCCTAAGAACTAACAGGAAGTTTTTGCCTTAGGTGGTTTCAGATTTCCACCTTAATCAGTCTGTTTTCTCCTGTTTTCTTCACTGACCATTCCTCCTCTGGAGAGAGGAGGTTGCACAGCCTCGATGTCAAAAGGGCCCTTAGCTACTACATAGAGCGCACCAAGGGTCACAGGTTTGAGTCCCTTCGGTTGTTCCTCACTTATGGAGAGGTCGGTAAGGGCTAACCTGCCACTAAAAGATATGTTGCCAGGTGGTTTGTCTCTTGTATACAATTCTGCTACGAAAAATTGGGTAGAATCCCACCCTCAGGCCTGAGGGCTCAGTCTACTAGAGGTACAGCTGCTTCCCTGGCTGCTGCCAGGGATATTCCTATCTTAGAAATCTGTCAAGCAGCCACCTGGAAAACAGTCCATACATTCACCAAGCATTACTCTCTGGATATTCAGCCACAGGAGTGATGCTCAGTTTGCCACAGCAGTGCTTCAGAGCCTATTCCCAAAGTAGGTTCTGTCCCTCCTCCTGGAGGTACTGCTTAGTAGTCTGCATTTGTCAGAATACAGCAAGACTTCATGTTGTTTGAAGAAAAAATTACTCACCTTAGTAATATTGTTTCTTCTAATGGAGTCTTGCTGTATTCTGACCTCCCCTCCCGCCTCCCCTCTCAGAACCTGTTTTTTGGATGTGGGTGGGCAGGAGCAGTGTTGGCACCTGGAGGTGCCCTTTTCTCACCCTCCTTTATTTTGGGTGTGTGTTGCGTTTTGGTTTTTGGGTTTCCTGACTTGAGTCTGTGGTTTGAAACCAAAAAACCTTTTTTATCAAATTTAGTTGCCAGTTGGCTAGTGTGAGTTTACAGTTTCCACACAGAGCGCCCAGTGAGTATAGCTCGTAAAGATCTGATGGTTGGGGTTTAAACAACAGCAGACAGAGGCTTCAACCGAGCTCGAGCTCAGCGTTCCATGCCCTGCATGGAAAGTTAACTTTTTGTTCTCTGGGGCAGTTCAAAGGTTGGTGATCGCTGCATATGTCAGAATACAGCAAGACTCCAGTAGTAGAAACATTACTAAGGTGAGTCATTTTTCTTTCTACTCTGGTGTGCAAAATCATCTTTGAATCCCTTTTCATGCCTGCCAGATAAACTTCTAGAGTACCTTTTGGACCTCTCAAAGTCAGGTCTGCAATACTCTACTGTCAAAGTTCACCTTTGTGCCATTTCAGCTTATCATGAGCCAGTACCTTCCTCATCACTGGCTCAGTTACCTGTAGTTAAGAGGTTTCTTAAGGGAATTCTACATACCAGACCTCCTATCAGGCATCCATTCACAGCCTGGGACATTAATCTTATGCTAGACTTGCTCACTCAAAAACCTTTCGAACCTCTAGCTACCTGTGAGTTAAAATTTCTCACTTGGAAAACGGCCTTCCTGGAGGCCATTACCTTGGCCCGCATGGTCTCTGAGATACATGCCTTGGTCACAGACCCCCTGTATAGTGTGTTTCATAAAGACAAAGTAGTTCTTAGGACCCATCCTAAGTTTCTCCCTAAGGTTGTTTCAGAATTCCATCTAAACCAACCTTTGGTCCTTCCTACTTACTTTGCAAACTTCCAAAATGTAGGAGAGCATACTTTTCATTCATTGGATGTCAGAAGAGCTTTGTGTTTCTATCTAGATAGAACAAAAGATTTTCGCAAAGCTCAACAACTGTTTGTTTCCTTCAGCGAGACCCGGCTAAGTCAACCTATCGCTATCAGATGTATTTCAGCATGGCTGGTGGCATGCCTTCACCACTGTTATTCCATGGCGCAGGTTAAGCTGGAGGGCAGAGTGTACGCTCACTCTACTACAGTGGTCGCCGTGTCCCTGGCAAAAATCCGCAACATGCCCATTGCAGATATTTGCAGTGTGGTCACCTGGAGCTCAGTGCATACTTTCGTCAAACTCTATGCCCTGGATGTCCATGCCAGACAACGTCTTTCATTTGGCAGGACCATCCTTAATGGACTTCTGTCCTAAAATTGTGAGCTCTTGGTCTCTCCTGCCACCCTCTCGGAGGATTATTAGCTCGGTATTCTCCCATTAGTGTGAATGAGTGGTGGAGACTTTATGTCCCGGAAAATATGGAAATTACATACCTACTGTAATTCTTGATCTTCTTAGACGAGTCTCCACCACTCATTCATAAGCCCACCCACCTTCCCCTGAGGTCACCTCTGTTATTGGTCTTCACTCCCTCAATCTTTAGGCTGTGAAGACTTCTTCATTGACCCTTCTTATACGGGCTGTCCGGACTGTCTTATATCCGGTTTTTGTTAGGCTGTCCTTCTAGGTTAGTTATGCTGCACTTCCTCGGAAAAAAAGGTACTGAGGCAGGTTGGAGGGTTGACGCTGAGATGGTCATTACTGCACGAGCGGTATTGCTTCTCGCGGCTCCATCTCCGGCGCTGACCCTCTAGCAAAAAAGTTTGCTCCCGCTGGGTCCTAGTACCTCTGGCGCAGATCCCATTAGTGTGAATGAGTGGTGGAGAGTCGTCCAAGAAGATCAAGAATTACGGTAGGTACGTAATTTCCATTTTCTGTATGCCTTTTCTCCTTTTCCTCTATTGTTCAAGGTTCTAGTCAAGGTAAGGTCACAACCATGCAAAGTGATTCTGATTGCTCCAGACTGGGCCAGGCAGCCTTGGTACCACCTGTTGCTGTCCTTAGCCCTCTCCTGTTGTCCTTAGCAGTCCACCTTCCCTTGTCTCTTCCCAGGAATTACAACCTCTTAACCTGTGCTCAGGGGAGGGTTTGGTACTCGAATCTCAAATCTCTCAACCTCAAGGCCTGGCTCTTGAAGAGTAAGAGTTTGCTGATTTACACCTTCCTCAAGGTGTTATGGATATTCTAAAGGCTTCTAGGAAGCCTTCCACCAGGACTACTTATAATTCCAAATGGAAAAGATTCTCCATATGGTGCTCTGGGAAGCATATTTCCCCAGAGTCTGCTGACCTGCCCATAGTCCTTGACTCTATGGTTCATCTGAATAGCTTGGGACTCAGACCAGCCACACTAAGGGTGCATCTGGCAGCTGTCTCTGGTTTTATTTCAGCAGGTAAGCCCTCTTCTCTTTCAGCTCACCCTGTATTCTCCAAGTTTTTCAAGGGATTGCTTCATACCAATCCGCCATTCAGGGACCCTGCCCCTGCTTGGGACCTTAATGTTTGCATTGCTCAGCTTATGCAACCCCCTTTTGAGCCCTTGTCCTTAGCAGAGCTTAAGTACTTGACTTGGAAATCTGTGTTCCTGGTGGCCATCACTTCTGCCAGGCGCATAAGTGAGTTACAAGCCCTGTCAGTGGACCCTGATTTTATCTCTTTCCATAGAGATAAGGTGGTCCTCAGGACTAACAGGAAGTTTTTACCTAAGGTGGTTTCAGACTTCCACCTTAACCAATCTATGTCTCTTCCTGTCTACTTCACTGACCATTCCTGCTCTGGCAAGAGGAGGTTACACAGTTTGGATGTGAAAAGAGCCCTTAGCTACTACATAGAACATACCAAGGGTCACAGGTTTGACTCCCTCCAACTGTTCCTCACTTATGGTGAGGTTGGTAAAGGAAAACCTGCTACTAAAAGATCCATTGCCAGGCGGATTGTCTCTTGCATTAAATTTTGCAAAGAAAAACTAGGTAAGATTCCACCCTCAGGCCTGAGGGCTCACTCTACCAGAGGTACAGCTGCTTCCCTGGCTGCTGCCAGGGATATTCCTATCTTAGAGATATGTCAAGCAGCTACCTGGAAAACAGTTCACACTTTTGCCAAGCATTGCTCTCTGAATATCCAGGCTAGGAGTGATGCTCGGTTTGGCACAGCTGTGCTTCAGAGCCTATTTCCTAAGTAGGTTCTGTCCCCCACTTCATGGAGGTACTACTTGGTAGTCTGCTATTGTCAGAATACAGCAAGACTTCATGTTGTTTGAAGAAAAAATTACTCACCTTAGTAATGTTTCTTTTAATGTAGTCTTGCTGTATTCTGGCGTCCCCGCCTTCCCCTCTCAGAACCTTTGTTCTTGGGCTATGGGTGGGCAGTAGCAGTGTTGGCACTCAGGAGGTGCCCCACCCCTTTTTTATTATCACCCTCTTTTCTTTGGGTGAGTGGGTGTTGTGTTTATTTCATTTTTTGGGGTTTCCTGACTTGAGTCTTTGTTTTGAAACCAAAAAATGTGTTATTGTATTTAGTAGCCAGTTGGCTAGTGTAGGTTTACAGCTTCCACACAGGACCTCAGTGAGTTTAGCTCGTAAAGATCTGACGGTTTGAGTTCAAACAGCAACAGACAGAGTCTCAACCGAGCTCGAGCTCAGCATTCCATGCCTGGCATGGAAAGTTAACTCTTTCATCTCCAGGGCAGTTCGAAGGTTGGGGACTCACTGCTATTGTCAGAATACAGCATGACTCCATTAGAAGAAACAACATTACTAAGGTGAGTAATTTTTTCTTCTGTGCCGTGTTTGGCACCGGGTCCTTCGGTGCTGGGTTCAGCGTCAGGTACTTGTCATTGAGGTACAGGTCAGAAAGCATAGGAAAATCCAAGAGCAGTTGTAAACTTCACAAAAATTGTTTATTAGTACTAGCAGTAACATAAAATTGTTCAGAATAGCTATTTACAAACTCAGATTAAACAGAGAAGATCCATCTGAGTTTTCCTTCAATCTCTGTGTCTCTTGCAAGAAATTGCAACTTTGTTTTTAGAAGTCCGTGGAACTCCCTTTTTTAACAAGTGTCCTGTTTTTTCTAAAATATTCTTCTAAATATTAGGCAGGTGCAGCTTGAACACAATGTCCCAGAACTGAGGCCCATTTTCCACAGCTTCTGCAAAAGGCTTAACATTTGCATTTCGGGTTAACCCCTTGAGTTCTAAATAACTTTGCAGTCATCTCAAACTATAATTATATACATTTCAACAGTAACACTATATAATTTCTAAACAAAGGGATCCCAATATCAGTTACATTTCCACATAATGGTTTGCATAGATTTTTATACCAGCATATATGCAAGGGAGAAAAAGACAGACACAGCAAGGGAAGACTGACAGACAGTGAAAGGCAAAGAATTGTGAGACTGTCGGGGTGATCAAGTCCTAGGTTTCACAGGAAAATTTGGTCGCGTAACCAGACAGACAAGAAACAGGAAAGGAAAGAACAGATCCCTGTATTCAAACTCTCCATAACAACTGGGACCCTGTCACATACGACCCCCCTCCTTAAGAGGGAACCTGTTTTATCAAACAGGTTTCCAAAACTTTCTATTAATGCTGTACTAGCATTAGTTTCTAACTTTCAGAAATTAAGCACATGTACAGTATCTTTTTTTCTATAACAGTACAGCAAACAGTAAAGTTTAAACTCGGACATTTGTTTTTCCAACCTATTTCTTGAGGAGGTTAGCATGGTATATCTTAGTAGGATTTTTCATGTCAGGGGTCTCAGTCTCGTAGTTAATGATGCCACTTCATTAACAGTTTATTTTCTGTTGTCGGTAACAGTAGTAAAACCGTTTCACCTGGCTCAAAACATTTTTTTTTTACCCCAGTGTCATAATATACCTTCTGCTGGTTTCGTTCCTCTTCCTGATTACTATGGGCAATTTTAACATATTTTGCCAGTTTCTTTCTTAGAGCACACATATAAGATGTTATAGATTGTTTCTGAGTGGGGTCAACTTCCCATGTTTCTTTTGTCACATCCAGTGGCCATCTTGGCTGCCTACCATATAGCATTTCAGATGGTAAAAACCCTGCTGATGCCTGTGGCACTTTTCTGTAAGCAAAAAGTAGGTAAGGCATGTATTGGTCCCAATCTTTCCCTTCCCCTTTTACAAACCCTTTTAACATGTGTTTTAGGGTTTGGCTAAAACACTCAACAAGATGATCTGTCTGAGGGTGATAGGGGGAGGTCCTTATGGCAGTGCTACCTAGTAGTCTGTACAGCTTCTTAAGTACTGCAGCACCAAAATTACTACCCTGATCAGTAATAATTTCTTTAGATATACCTACTCTGTTGAAAATTTTAGCAAGCTGTGCTGCCAGTTTTGAAGCTGTGACAGTACGTATTGGAACTGCTTATACTACCAGGATAAATCTATTACCCTTTTTACTTTTGTGTAAAGGACCTACCACATCCATTGCAGTTCTCTCAAAAGGCACATCTATCAAGGGTAGGGGCACCTTGTCTTTTCTAGTGACTGGGGCTACATTCTGACATTCAGCACAGGAATTACAATAGGTAGCAACCTCTTCATGAATTCCAGGCCAGCAAAATCTATACAGTAATCTGGAAAGGTTGCGATCCCTCCATGAGTGACCAGCCGTAGGACTATCATGTGCTATCTGTAACAACTCTGTTCTGTACTTCTGTGGTATAACCAATTGTACTTTGTGTTCCTGTGTCTGAGGTTTAACCCAAACTCTGTACAGTAATCCATTGCATTTTTTAAACATAGGTTCACCCTGTTTTGGTGTCACCCCAGCTGCTAAAAATAGCTCTGGAGAAACATCATCAACTTGCTCTGAAAGAAAATCACAATCAGTTATCAGTTTAGTTTCAGCATTTTCATATGTTAACCCCTTATGTCCATCAGTCATTTGTTGCCACAGTTTTTTCAGGTATCGTCTTTCTTTCGTGGATTTCTGGATCTTGGAGCTGTGCTCAAACAAGTCTGAATCAAAATTGCTTAAAGAAAAAGTGTCCCCACCGTTTGAGATTTTCTTTGCCCGAGCTCTTGTTACCACTCCTCCTGAAACTGCAGGGTTCAATTCCTCTGAAATTAACTCAGTAAATCCTGGACAGTCATTTCCAATAATCACAGGGACAAGTAACTTAGGTACTACCCCCACTTTCATTTGGTGCGACACACCCTTAATGGTCTGAATCACTTGGGTGGTGGGATAGTATCGAGTGTCCCCATTGATGCAGATGACACCAGTACCTGGTCGTTTTGCACAGTGTTTTCCCAGCACTTCAACATGCATTAGGGTCTGTTTGCTTCCTGAATCAATGAGTCCCTTTACAGTCTTATCCACCACCTTCACATCTGTTAAGTACTTTCCCCAGTTTGCCAAGGACAAATCTGTTCTAGTGTCACTCTTCTTAGGGTAATTTCTTGCAATATGACCTGGCTTATTCCAGTTATAACAAATAACGTCTTTGGGCACAGATTTGTTACTCCCACCAGAGTTCTTATCAGACTTGTAGTTTAAGTGGGAAAAAGAGTGTCTTACCGGTGCTTGGCTGTTACCTCGCTGCTGTGGTGTCTGTCTGGCCATTTGGTAGTCTTCGGCCAAAGAAACAGCCTTTTCCCTACTTTCTGGTTGGTGTTCAAACTACAAGAAGTCCTAATGTATACTGACATATGCAGTAAGACCTTCTTGTTGTACTGCCCCAGAGATGAAATAGTTAAAGCCTACATTCTAAGTAGGGACGTGCTTGCTTTGAAACCACTGTCCCCTGGTACATTCTATTCAACTGTCAGATTCTTTACTCCACCTTACTGTAAAGATGCCTCAGAGATTTCTCCACAGCATCTCATCAGTTAAAATGTTTTTTTTACTGTGGTTTCGTCTACCAGTAGTTTTAGAACAAGTTTCAAATTACTGTCCTTCGGTACCAGTATAGTTGTCGGTTCATTTTTCCCTCAAATGGGGTAAGTCTCGGTTCTGTAGCGGTTGCCATTCAACCGTGAGTGAACTAAGTTTTTTTTCTTTACATCTACTTCTTTTAAAGTATAGTCTTTGGGCCCTGTTAGCTCTGGTTAATAAAAAAACGAGTTTGTCATTTTTTTCTTGACCGCTAATACTGGTCTATTAACCAGGACTACATTTATTTTACTTATCCAGCCTAACCGCCATTGGGATAAGTTCAGATATGGAGTCATAGAAACCCTAAAAGTAAACCGGTCCTACTGGGTTTCAACAATGTATTAAGTGTGGGGAAACTTTTGCCAGGGCCGATCCTCACACTACCTGTGTTTTCTACTTGGGGTTTGAACACCTACAGGCAGACTGTGACATCTGCAGAAATTTCCCTCAGTTGATGCTGGACAGGCGACTTAACCGACTGAATGAGAAATCGGCTGAAAAATCCGCTAACACGGATGGCCGGACTGGTTCGGATTCAAAAGAACCGGAAGTGGTGCCTTCTGACCAAGGTGATACCCCTTCAAGTAAGTGAACCATGGAGACAGCTCTTGAAATGGCTACCGCTAAAAAGAAAAAGAAAAACATACTGAACCGGCTCCTAAGCCGTGGACAATTGCGGTTCCAACCGCGGAAAAAATAGCTAATGCAATATGCATTATCCAATCTTTGCAAACTGGCCCAGCTGAACCAGTGCAATGCCCGGTTACTCCTCAGGTGGTTCAGAATCCTGAAGACTCTACTGAGTATGATTGTTCCTGGGATCAGGAATGTGAAGGGGCAGGAGGATGAAGAGGACTATTATGGTCCTACTGAACCTGAGGTATCCCCAGAGCATGAGGGAGGCATTTCTTCACCTAAGAAGTTGTAGTATGCCCTTACACACTTTTCCTTTATGAAAAAGGTGGCTGAAACCTTCCAGTTACCAGTTCAGGAGTCCTCAGAGGAGGAAGAGGAGGAGGAAGAATCGGATTATGTAGAGATGATGGTAGTCCATTCCACAAAAAGGTTGGTGATACCCATCCATAAATCTCTAAAGAGACAGACATTAAAAATGTTGAGTACCCCTACTTCTGTCCCTCCAGTGAATAAGAGGACAGGTAGGAAGTACCCAGTTGCTAGAAATGGCACAGATTTTCTGTCTGGTCACTTCAGCCTTTAAAGGGGTAGTCCAGGCTGCTGCCTGTGAAAAGGCAAGCATACCACTGGCTTCCCACCCTCCTGAAAAAGATTCCAGGAGAATTGATTCGATGGCAAGAAAGGTGTACCTTAGCTCCTCCCTTATTGCCAGGCAAGCTTCCTACATGGCCTATGTGGCAAGTACCAGAAGAAGGTATGGGAAGCAGTATCCTCTCTTGCAGCTAAGATCCCAGCTGACTTGGCTGCATATTTGGGTGAGATGGCAAGGAGTGGAATAGAGGCATATAAGCAGCAATTCCACATGACTGTGGATGCCAGTGATTCAGCATCCAGGGTTATGGCTACCTCCATCTCTATGAGGAAATTTTTTGTGGCTCAGAACCACAAATCTCTCTCAGGACACCCAAACCAAGGGCTTGGATTTTCCTCTGGTTCAGAATTCCCTGTTTGGTGAACAAACTGAAGCCTATATGAGGAAAATAGATGAATACAGAACCTCCTATAGGAGTGCTGCAGCCAAAGAAAAAGCTACCACCCCTCAGAAACAACAAGGTATGGGAGGCAGGGGTAGGCCTTATCAGAGACCCTTCTATCAGGTCCAGGTCTTCCCTGTCTACCAACAACAGCGTGGATATTTTAGAGGAAGGGGGAAGGACAGGTGCCACTCATTCCAGCCCAGCTTCCCAACCCAGGACACCAACTAAGCAGGCTCCCTGAAGAGCCATGGGTTGCTTTCCCAGATCCAGAAGGAGGCAGGCTTGCCTACTACCTGCAGACTTGGCTGTCCATAACATCAGACAAAGGAGTTCTGGAGGTAGTGGGCCAAGGCCTTGCTCCGAGTTTCAAGATTTTTCCCAGGCTGAGAGCAAGGTTATTCAAGCCTGCCAACCAAGTAGAAACTATCTTACTGGAAGCAGAAGTAGCAGCTGTTCTTCAGGGCAGTGCAGCGGAACCTGTCCCTCTGTCCCAAAAAGGAAAAGGGGTTGTACTCAAGATACTTCCTGACCTTGAAGAAAAATGGGGACTGGCGACCCATTCTGGATTTAATATTCCTGAACAAACATCTAACAGAACCAGAGTTCAAGATGGTCACTCTGGCCATGATCTTACCCATTCATAGGCAAGGGGACTGGTTGGCATTCATAGACCTCAAGGATGCCTATTTCCATATCCCTATCAGACAGTCGCACAGGAAATACCTAAGATTCAGACTACTATCATGCTATTACCAGTTCAGGTCCTTGCCCTTTGGCCTAACTTCAACTCCCAGAGTGTTCACAAAATGCTTGGCAGTGGTGGTAGCACACCTAAGGCATCTGGGGGTCTCAGTATTCCCTTACCTGGACGACTGGCTAGTGATAGGACAGACTGAGCAACAGGCTGCAGAGGCTCTAGCCCTCACTCAGAGCACCTTACTCTCACTGGGCTTCTTAATAAATACCAAAAAGTCAGTCTTGAAGCCAGTCCAGCAAGTACAGTTTATAGGGGCAGAGCTGGACACAGTGATGGGAAGGCAAGACTTCCAGCAGACAGGGTGGACAATATGGTACAACTAGTGGACTCTTTCAGGCTCCACTCTCCAAAGCCAGCCAGACATTTTCTGTGGCTATTGGGACACACAGCGGCCTCAACAGCCGTAGTACCGGGGCAAGGTTTCAGATGAGGGACATTCACTTCCATCTGAAGTCATTCTGGCCACAGAGCAGAGATTCTTTGTCAAAACTGATTCCAGTGACTTCTACACTACTTCTGGCTTTGCAGTGGTGGCAGGACAGAGACAACCTCAGAGTAGGTGTTCCATTCCTTCAAAACCCCACAGAGGTACTTACCACAGATGCATCCCTTCTGGGATGGGGTGCTCATCTGGGGGAGCATACAGCTCATGGCACATGGTCTCCTCAAGAGTCCCTTCTGCACATAAATCTGTTGGAACTCAGAACAGTGCTACTGGCTTTTCAGTCCTTTTCTTCCATAGTATTGCAGGTCAGGACAGACAACAGCACCACCGTGTATTACATCAACAAGCAAGGTGGCACAAGGTCCACTCTGTTGTGCACAGAGGCCATGAAGATTTGGAATCCAGCCTACTCCTTGAGGTAACCCTGTCAGCAGTTCACCTCCCTGGGAAGGACAATGTCCTAGTAGATTCTGTCAGCAGGATCAACCAGAACCACCATGAGTGGTCACTAAATCATTTAGTCCTCAAAGATATCTTCAGGTGCACTCCTTCTGGAATGGTCAGAAATCTCTGTGGCCTTCCCTCTGTTTCCCTTGCTGCTCAGAGTACTGACCAAGCTCAGGAGCCAACCAACCACAATGATCCTGATAGCCCCAACTGGGCCAGACAGCCTTGGTACTCAATACTACTAGCCCTGTCATTGACCAGCCCGATTTGCCTCCCCAGGAGGCATGCCTTACTGATCTCTTCCTAGGACAGGATCATGTACCCCAGCTTAGGGTCCCTCAGACTGAAGGCCTGGCTCTTGCAGAGTTAGAGTATTCTGGGTTGCAGCTCTCTGATATTGTTCTGGATATCTTAAAGGTTTCCAGAAAACCAGCTACTAGGAAAACCTATTCCTCCAAATGGAAGAGGTTCACCATATGGTGTGGTCAGGCAGGTATTGAGCCACAAGGGGTGGGCATTCCACTCCTGTTAGAGTATCTGGCTCATTTACATTCGTCAGGCGTTAGACCCTCTGCCCTGAGGGTGCATCTGGCAGCAGTTTCTGCTTATTTGTCAGTAGGAAAATCTTCTTCCTTAGCCTCTGATCCTAGATTAAAAACAGTTCTTTAAAGGGCTGTGTCATAGGCTGTGGGTGTAATGATGGACACTGACACAAAAAAGTAATGTGGCAAGGCTAAAAAAAATTGCCAAGCCTAAAGCTTTATTAAAGTAACAGCAAAAAAAAAAAAGAAAATATAAAACTATTAACTTTGCAGGAGTACAGAAAGAAACATAAAAGGTACAAAAATAAATGAATGTTTCCACAGGCAATATCAGCAAACGAAAAGGCTGCCTGGGATTTCAGTTATCTTAGTCTGTAAGTGCAGACTCCCAAATGGATCAGTACTGGCTGATCCCAAAAGCGAATCTGAAGGTATCACAAGAATGAGTCTCCTTTTATCCTAGGGAATCATCAGGTGATCACTCCAGACTCCGCCTCCTATACTCTTCAATACAGATTTTCATTTATAAAACATTTTATTTCATTTCTAAGCCAAGGGACATTCAATATATCTTTATTACAAAACATTGACATCCCTGAAATGAAATATAATACAGGTTTAACTAAAACAGTACTCTTACCAAGTTTAGCCCTCCCTCAACCTATCCACAGTATAACTATAGTGAGAAATGGGCGGCTGCCTCCTAGGAAAATAGCAAAAGCAACAAGTGCAAATGGCTGCAAGGATTACCTCTGGCTAAAGGCCTGAATATCCATTATGTAGTAAGCTTTACTCTCTAATATTAGGAGAGCCAGACTGCTATGAAAAGATAAAACTGAAAAGAGACCATCATTTATTTTATAATATCTGAAATACTGCATATTTTTGTTTAGGAGTTTCTTTTGGGAGTGCTAAACACATTGCTAGCTAAACAAACAAAAAGCAGTCCCTTTAATTTCAAATCTGCGTATGTTTAAAACCATTTGTGCTGCTGGCATTTTGCCTTTCCATGTCACCTTACCAAAATAATAAAGTTAAACAGTAAGGAAAAAGTAAACTGTTTTGGGGTCAAAATAGTGTTGCTAAGGCATATCTAGGAACCTTACAACAACACACTAAGGGATTGGGTGACCAGCAGGCAGACTCTGAATCCTTTTTACTATCTTTATTTTTTCTCTGCCTAAATAAACTAGTGCTTGTACTGTGAGGAGGAATTCCCTATATTTGGCATTCACATTTGTTTCCTGGGCATTGCTTAAACATGAAAAGAGGAACTACTAGCCCAAATATACTAAACCCCAGGTCTATACACTGTAGCCTATCATGGGGGGGTAACTGAAGCTCCATACCTGTCTTTTAATGAAATGAAAGTGATAGAAAGGCCTCTTATCCAGGTGGCCTGCCTGGAAAGGGAATTAAAGGGAAAGTAAAGGAAAGGACAGTAAAAGATATTCAAGTGTGCTACTGCAGTAGACTTGTGAAACAGAATTAGACAGGTATTTGGAGGTTAACAGCACACTTCAATTTCCTCCCACTTAAGAGGAAACTATAAAGTACATTATCCTACTTCTACCCCTAGTTTCCTAACTACTAAGTCTTATGCAAAATTAACAGATCTCTCACTCTTAGAAAGGGAGATGGAGCTTCTAACCCACCACTCCCAAAGCTCCACCTCCGGGACCCTTATTAACTAATACATACATGAAAGGTTATTCCTAATCCTTCTTACTGCTTTCAAATTCCCCAAAGGTCTGCATGTGTATTTTATTCTGCCCATATTAGGACATAAAATCAGCATTCTTATTTTCTGTCCCAGGTCGATATTGTACTGTGAACCTATAAGGCTGTAAGGCCAAAGTACCACCGCATTATTCTTAGGTTTTTTATCCTTCCTTATTATAAACCGACAAAAGGCTGTTGTGGTCAGTTAAAACCTCAAATTCTGAGCCCACAGGTAAAACTTGAGGCTTCAATGGCCACTTCATAGCCAGACATTCCCTTTTCTATGGCTGAATATTTTGTCTCTCTCTCATGCAGCTTACGGCTCAGGTATATCACTGGATATTTCTTCTCCATTTACTATTTGAGAACAGAACAGCCCCTATACCAGATCCGAAAGCATCAAATCTACAACAAAAAAGGAAGGAGTGAAGTCAGGGCTTCTGAGTACTGGTGCTGCACAAAGATGTGCCTTAATGGTGCAAAAGGCTTTTTTGCACTCTGGTGTCCATTTAACAGCATTGGGGTGTCATTTCTTTGTCAGGTTAGTAAGAGGTATAGCTAAGGTGACAAAATTAGGCACAAACCTCCTGTAATAACCTGCCAGTCCCAAGAAAGATCGAACTTGTTTTTTATTTAATGGTCTGGGACATTGGGCCACAACATCAATTTTACTTATTTCAGGTTTAACTTTCCATTACCTATTAAGACCCCAGATATCTAGTCTCTTGCATAGCTGTACTACATTCATTAGGATTTATAGTTAACCCTGCTGTTGTAAAGAGAAGCGGAGGCAGCATCTAGATGTTGTAAATGGAGGCTGCCAAGTGGGGCTACACCTATCACATCATCCAAATATACAGTAATAGGACTCATGGCAGCTGTAATGTTGGTCATTAGGCGCTGGGCGTGGCGCACCATGTAGGCCGAAGAGCATAGTGACAAAATGGTACTACCCAATAGGCGTAGTAAATGCTGTTTTTCTTTTGAAGTCTGATCCAAAGGGATCTGCCAGTAACCCTTTGTCAGGTCAAAGGTGGTAATGTATTTTGCATTGCCAAGTCTATCCATGATGTCATCAATCCTTGGCATAGAAGTTACATCAAATTTGGAAACAGCATTTAGACATCTAGAAATCAGACAGAGGCATATACCACCTTCTTTTTTACTTACCAAAACTATGGGAAATGCCCAATCACTATTTGATGGTTCAATTACCCCCAACTCATGCATCTTCCTTACTTCTTTTATTACTTCGTCCCTGGTCCTCTCAGGTAACAGTATGGTTTTGTCGGATAGGGCTAGAATTAACTTCAATTCGGTGTTCAAAACCATGTACCAACCAGGTTTAGAGGTGAATGACTGGAAATACTTATTAAGAAGGTGATCTAACTCTCTCCTCTGCTCTGTCATCAGCATGGGATTAATTGTAAGATCCCTCATTTCTCTATCATTCTCTAGCCACCTATAGGCTACTTCCATTTCGTTAGGTATCACTCTCGAGAGCAAATAAAACACTCTGGGGAGGTTGGTCTTTCAACCCATTCTTTTAACAAGTTTACATGGTAAATCCCCTTTTTCTGGCGCCTGTCTGGTAGTTCAAGTTCATATGTAACAGGGCCTGTTTGTCTTAAGATAGTATAGGTGCCTGCCATTTCATCAGTAATTTGTCAGGAGGAGGGCAACAACAGTACCTTATCCCCTTCTTGGAATGACTTAGTTCCCACCCTGGTCATAATACTCCTTCTGCACTGCCTGTTTGCATAGATTGTGCTGATGAGCCATCTGTGTGTATCTGACCAGTTTGGAACACAAGTTCGTTAAATATTTGAGGGTGGTACTGGTGTGTTCCTTTTTGTCTTCCCATTCCTCCTTGACAACATCTAGGGGTCCCCTGGGGTTCCTCCCATAAAGTAACTCAAAGGGGGCAAACCCTGTAGAAGCCTTTGAGACCTCCCTATATGCAAACAATAGGAGTGGAAGGTAAATATATACAGGTTACTCACCTGTAACAGGAGTTCTAGGAATGGTATATGTTGTTCATCCACACTTATTGGCAGGTTCCTTGCCGCTTTAAATCTTGCCGGAAGGTCTTCAAGCTGGCTCCTCCCACCCACCCGGGTGGTAAAACTCTCGGCTCCGCCCCATGACGCCAGATCTGGCCCGCTGGAAGCTCAGGTTGTGCGTCGAAGCCGGGGAGGTCGGGTGGGTCGTGTGGATGAACAACATATACCATTCCTAGAACTCTCTGTTACAGGTGAGTAACCTGTATTTCTGGAACATGGATATGTTGTTCATCCACACTATCTTCGAACTCTAGCAGTTCTCCGGGAGGAGGGCAAGCGCACACCCCTACTTAGGAAATAAAGACTGGAGAACCGAGGGCCCCAAAACCCAGCATCCGGCGTGTTTTCAAGGTCGATGTGGTAATGGGTAATAAGGTGTGTACTGACTTCAGGTAGCAGCCCTGCAGATTTTCCTGGATAGGGGCGTCCCTAGAAGCAACCACCGATGCAGCAGTATGGCCGGGTGAGAATGAGCTCTTATCCTCTGGAGGCTCCATGCCGCCAACCTCCTTGAGAGAGATCTATGCAGGAGGTGACCCACTGCCTATACGTCCGCTTGGCTGCAGGTCTGCCAGAGTGCGGCTTCAACGTGAGTGACAAACAGCTGGCGAACCTCTCCCCAGGAATTTCAGCCGTCGCTCATTATAATAGCGGGCGCCCTTCCAAAGTCCAAAGTATGGAGCCTGTATTAAACCTCCGAGGTGTGATTGAGGGTAGAACACCGGCAGAGTCAGCACCTGGTTGAGGTGAAACTCCGACACCACCTTAGGAAGGAATTTCCGGGTGGGGCACAGGACAACTCTGTCCCTGTGGGAAGACCAGGTAAGGAGACTCGGTGCAAAGCGCCTGGAGCTCTCCCATCCTTCAGCTGGCTGATAGCCACCAAGAAGCGGTCTCCCACGACAGGTGAGAGAGATCACACCTGTGCATTGGTTCGAATGACAGCGCGCGGGCTTTGCCAGTACCGGCAGTAAATCCGCACGGTGGAGGTTCCGTGCGGAGGAAATGTGATCAAGGCCTTTGCCGCCCGACCACCATATCCTCGCCACCGACTGCTCCCGGCCCGCCCGGTAAACAGAGAATGGCTGCCAGGTGCACCTGCAGGGTCGTCAACCTAAGCCCTTGACTAGAAAGGACCATAAATAGTCAAAATGCTTGCCACAGAACAGGAGGAAGGGTCCAGTCCTTGCCTGACACCAAATGGAGAATCTCTTCCATTTAAGGCGTAGCATTTCTGGTCGACTCTTACGGGACACCAACAACATTGAGGACCTCGTCCAGAAGAGCCAAGGCCTGGAACTCTGGCAGCTCAGGAACCAGGCCGTCAGATGCAGGGATTGAAGGTCGGATGGAACACCTTCCCTGATTGACTGAGAACAGAGTCTGGGGCGAGCTGGGAAGCTGCCTCGGGAGCCTGGAGCTGAGGCTGAGGAGATCTGGGTACCAGAACTGGTGGAGCCAGTCTGGGGCTATCAGAATCACCTCAGCCTTGTCCCTCCTCCCTTGAGAAGCACCTTGTGAATCAAGGAAATGGGAAAGGCATAGAAGAGGCCAGGGTCCACAGCCTCGAAGGCATCCCCTGCAGCGGGCTGAGGGGGCAGGCATGAAACAGCCTCAACCGCGTTCTCCTGGAGCAAACAGGTCCACCTGAGGTGTGCCCCAGAGGGAACAGATCTTATACTACCTCCGGAGGAGAGACCACTATGAGATACAGCCCCTATCCGGCTCAGGGCACTGGGGACCTGCAACAGAAAAGAGGAAGTTGGTGATTGGGGCTGCAAGATCTATCTGAGGAATGCCCTCACCTGGCAAACACCACCTCTCAGGATAAGGGGATCTAGAGTCCATTCGGATGGCCCTGGGAAATCCTGCTTGAGAGCATCTGCCAGGACATTGTCTTTGCCTGGGAGGTGAACTGCCAAAAGGAAGTGTTCAGGAATAAGCCAGAGACCACAACTTCATTGCTTCGGTGCACAAGGTCAGAGACCGAGTGCCCCTGTTTGTTGATGTACCACATTGTAGTGGTGTTGTCTGTTCTGACTTGTACCACTTTGTTCTGAACAGATGTGGAAAAGCTTAAAGAGAAAAACTGCTCTGAGTTCCAGCAGATTAATTGTAGAGCAAAGATTCCTGAGGGGACCACATCCTGAGTGGTGAGGTTGCTCAAGTGGGCTCCCACCCCAAGAGGGGATGCATCTGTAGTAGAAGTCAAGGAATGAGACTCAGATAAAAAGGTACCCTTTGTCTCAGGGTTGGTCTGATCCTGCCACCATTGTAGGGCCTGGAGTCAGGTCTCGAGTTACTGGGATCAACTTGTTAGAGGATCACCCTTTGAGACCAGAAGGCTCTCAAATGGAACTGTGAATGTCCCTCATTTGAAATCTTGCTCCCTGCACTACTGCCATGGAAGCAGCCATAGTGCCCCTAGGAGCTGCAGAAAATGCCTTGCTGGCCTAGAGACCTGCAGAGTGAAGGAGGAGGCCAGAAACCAGGGTCTTTGCCCTTTCCAGAGGAAGGAAGGCTCTGGTTTGTTGTGTGTTCAGTACTGCACCTATGAAGGTGAGAAACTGAACAGGCTGAGAACTGACTTTGGAAGATTGGAGAAGGAAACCCAAAGATGGAGCAGCTGCTGGGTGACTTGAAGGTGCACTTTAACTTGTTCTGGGGACTGGCCCACTATGAGCCAGTCGTCCAGGTAAGGAAAGATGGCAATCTTTTGCCTTCTTAAATGAGCAACTGCTACTGCCAGGCATTTTGTGAATACCCTTGGGGCAGAGGTGAGACCGAAGGGCATTACTCTGAACTGGTAATGGCCTGAGGGCAGTTCGAATCTGAGGTACTTTCGTGGGAGCTTCTGATGAGGATATGGAAGTAGGCATCCTGAGGTCCAGGGACGCTTAGCCAGTCCCCTGGCCTTAGAGAGGGTAAATAACTCCCAGAGTCACTACTTTGAATTCTTTTGGTTTTAAAAGGTGCTTGTTTAGGTATCTGAGATCCAGGATGGGCCACAATATCCTGTCTTTCTTGGGGTAAGGAAGTACCTGAATACAACCCTTGCCCTTGTGTAGGGAGGAACCTCTCCACAGCTCTGAGAGCCAGGAGGGTTGGGACTTCTGTTTCCAAGGCGAGAGCCTCAAGGATTTGCAGGTGGAAAGGATCTGGCTCTCATCCTTGGAAATTTTTTGAAGCTGAGAGCCAGTCCCTGACTTACTACTTCCAGGACCCACTTGTCTGATGTGAAAGACATCCAGTCCTGGACGAAGTAAACTAGCCTGCCCCCTACAGGTAGTGGAGAATCGGCCCCTGGCCAACCCAGCAGGGTGCCTGTTTGGCAGAAGCTTTAGGCTGAGGGGTGGAGCTGGTCTGCTCGCACCTGCCTGCCTCTCCCTCTGAAGAACCCCTGGGCATAGACTGAAGAGGAGGCCTGGTTTTGTCAAAGGCCCGTGGAAGAGGCCTGCCCATGCCCCTGGAAAATTGCCTTTGAGGAGTGGCCTGCCTTTCCTTGGCCTGTGCTCCTCATAAGTAGTACCTGTACTCATCCATTTTCTTCATATAATTCTTCGTCTGCTCCCTAAACAGAGAGTTATCCACAACAGGAAAATCCATGGCCTTAGCCTGGTATCCTGTGACAGGCTAGCACACCTGAGCCAAGCTATTTTACGAAAGCCACAGATGTATCCATGACTCTGGAAGATACATCATTAGGAGTCCACTGCAGCATGGAATTGCACCTTGGATGCCTCAATACCATCAGCAGCCACCTGCTCCAGCTCTGGCAAGTTGTTCAGGAGAGGCTTTGCAAGAGCCATAACAGTATCCCATCTGGATTTCTGATATCTTGGACATAAGCTACATAATTTGCCTGTCTGAATCCCAAAGATGCTGCCATGTACTGTTTCTTTGCCATGGCATCAATCCTCCTGGAGTCCTTATCTGGGGGGTGTGAAGCCAAAGGGATATTTGCCTTGTCACAGGCTGCAGCCTGTACTACCCCAACATGGCTGCATTGTTGTAAGAGGAACTCCGTGTCAGAGCCTGACAAGGTGTACCTTCTGTCCATTTTCTTATCCACAGAAAGTACAGAATGGTTTTTTTTTTTAATCTTTACTGCCTGTTTCCTGAAAGATTTGTGCATAGGAATAGACAGTCTTCTAGACTTTGGGATATCCATCATTTCCACATAGACAGGCTCTTCTTGGTCATCCACAGCTTCTTCCATAGGAAGCTGGAGGGTTTCAGCCACTTTTTTATAGAAAATAAAATGAGAAGGAGAGCCAGAAAGCCTAGGGGGAGAAACTTCTATAGGTCTGTCTGGAGAAATGTCCGGTTCAATGGGCACATCCAGACTGTCAAAATCATATTCACTCTCTTCACAGTCTTCCTCCCCCTCCTCCGGTACATAAAAATCCTCTACATCATACTCCTGAACCAGAGGAACCGACCGCCTGCCTGATGGTGACGGTTCGGTCGGAACCGGGGAAAGTGACTGGACAATTTTGATCGCTTTGGCTATTTCTGCAGCAGTTGGAGAAGGGATTTTTGGCTCCAGACCTGCTGACTTCTCAGTCCTTTAACTGGAACCGACTCATCCGAGTCAGCCTCCTTTGCCTGAGGAAGACTCACCTTGTTTAGGGGTTCTCTGGTTCTGTTGGCACCAAACCAGGCTGGCTATCTGGATCAGCGGACTTTAGCTTCCTTTCCTGAGCCTACCAACTCTCTTATCCCGGTAGCTGCAGGAAATTGACAAATCTGGCAGTCTGAATTGAGGTGGTCAAACCCCAGACACTAGACACAGTGGTGTGTGGGTCAGCTTAGCAAAAGCTTCCCCACAGACATCACAGTGTTGAAACCAATGGGCCCGGTTTTTCTTTGGGTTTCTAGACATAATGCCAGCCTAACCAGAAAACTTCGTTCATAACGCCCTTATTAAGCAAGACAACTTATCGGTTCCAGACCGTGTCATGGGTCGTGGAAAAAACGTAATGAAACTGCTTTTTAGGACCGATAAGAACCAGGAACCGCACTGATGAAGTTTAAAGTAATTTTAGAATAACCTGATCGGTTCAAAAACTGAACCGATAATATCGTTTACAAGTTCCACACAGAATAAATGTAAAAGCTTAACTTACTTACGATACACACAGACAGAGCTTGAACCGACTGCCATGCTCTGATTTTAAACAAATGTGTTTAAAAAAACGAGAAATACACTTTAAAACCGACAAAATGAACCGAGCAGTAGGAGAAATCTCCGGAGCGACTGTTCAGTGAGGCGGAGTAAAGAATCTGACAGTTAAGGTTTGAAGCAGCACAGACAGAGTGTTCAACCGAGCTCGTGCTCAAGATTCCATGCACTTAACTCTTTCACCTCCGGAGCAGTTCTAACCTGGGGTTATACTGCATATGTCATAATATAGCAAGACTTCATGTTGTTTGAATAAACTTTACAAATAAGTTGAAATTAAAAATCTTGCAAAGATCTCTACCATGTTCTTCTCTTTCATAATAAACAAATATTCCCCAAAGATCCTCCGGGGGAGGCTGAGATACCCTAACAATCCACCCAGCAGTTTTTTTCCTAGTTGATTCGTACCTAGGACACAAGAGTACTACGTGTTTGAGATCATCTATAGTCCCGACTCCACATTTACAATATGGAGAAAGTACCCCTCTCTTTTTTGTCTGAAATGAATGCATTGAGCATTATAGTTTTCAGTTCTGAATCTTGTATAGATTCCCCTTTGTTTAGGACAGGTTAAAAAAGGCTCATATCACCATGACATTTTTACTTTTTTATAAAACCCATATAACTTAAGCTTGGATAGTTGAACATAGCAAGAATTTATGTCTAAGTCAATAAGCCTCAATTTGACATCCTGCCTAATCTCCTGAAATGGTCTAGTGTAAATTTTATATAAGAGGTGGCCCAATCTGGCCAACATTATTGTTTTCTTAATAAATTGAATAAAGGGATGTACATATCCTATGCTGGCTGATTTGCTGGCTTCCTCTACGCACATTCTGGGATATCTTTGTTGGCAAAAGAAAAAGTTTCAACAGAAAGAGATAATGTTGTTCACAGTTGAGAGAAGTCAAGGAACGTTGTCCTAACTTTTAAGGCAAGAATATAGCTTGGAGTTCCATTTAACAACATTAAGATGTATCTAGAGTTTAATCAGAATTATTTCTAATTCTAACCTTAGTATAACCCCAGCTTTCAGAGGCATATAACATGCTTCATTCTTATTTTGGCATTAACAACTCTTAATACCCTCTGACCAATGACTTCCCCATCTTGCTGTTAAATATGTTTGGGCATTTACTGAAGATCCCATTTTAAATCGAACAGCCTCCAAATGTTTGGTCCAAGATAAGTTAGAGGCAAAACGGGACCCTAAATAGTCATAACACTTAACAGTGTCTATATGGTTACTGTTTAGCCTAAAGCCTATCATATTCGTGGTTTGAGAGCCAAAAACTACAATGTTGGTCTTGCCGAGATTAACTTTTAGTTTCCTTTGAGAACAGAGAGATTCAAAGTAAGCCAATTTTCTTTTAAGACCTAGGACTGAAATAGAGAGCAAGACTAAATTGTCTGCTAAACATTCAATCCTTTGATTATTAATTTTTGGAGTATGAAAATCTGGGTTCCAAGCTGATCCAAGACTGTATTAATGTAGATGTTAAAGAGCGTGGGGGGCAAAATACACCCCGTCAGACCCACACGTTTGTCTCAAATCTATCAGTTAGATGACTATACTGATTATACTGGACCCTTGCCCACATATTTTAATAGAGTCTAATAACATCAAGAAGTAAGACCTCCAACTTCGGATCCCTTAATGTAGCCCAAAGGATTTTTCTACTAATGCTGTTGAAGGCTGAGCAGAAGTCCACAAAACAGCAATATAATCTATTTTTTCTCACTTTAGTATACTTCCAGATCAGGTGCTGAAGCACATAACAGTGTTGTGCTGTAGAATGGTCCTTCTGGAAACCGTTCTGTGCCTCATTCAATACTGGGTTCTCCTCGACCCACGACAGCAATCTGCCCAAAATTATCCTAGAGAAAATCTTCTGTGAAACAGCTATCAAACTAATAGGTCTATACATCCTTGTGTCATTCAGATCCTCTTTTTTAAAAATTAGGAAGATGACACTACCTGCTCAACCGGCAGGGCAAGAGTACCCCTGAACCAGGCCATTAAACAGCAAAAGAAGAAAAGGAATCCACCAGTTGGGAAAAACCTTATAGTGATCACCTAGGACCCCATCCAGCTCTGGTGCTTTATTTGCCTTAAGCCCAATCAGTGCCATCCAGATTTCGTCCTCTGTGATCAAGACAGGTCTTGGAAAAATGTCATCCTCCTGTATTTTGAAAGCATCAGGCGTCTCCTGCTCTTCATGAGAATAATACAGCTTGGAGAAATGAGATGCTCAAACTTCAGGTGTAATATAGACTTCAATCCTATTGGCATATTTATTATATTGCTGGGCAACAATATTCCAAAATTGTCTTTCATCCCTATCCAAAACAGCCTGCCTTAGTTTTTCCCAAAGTCCCTGAGTATGTTTATGTCTCTCCCATTAGAGAATTGTCCTGTATTTTTCTCTTTCAGTCTTTTGCAATTTAAAATCTGATGTAGACTTATTTCTTTTCTTCATATGCTGTCTTAGTTTTCCTCCAAACTCTTTCTTTGCCTGTAGGCATACCAAATTAAACCAATACTTTTTATAAAGGGACCTAGGACACTACGTTGTTTTACATCTAGGTCCAAGTAAAAAATGAATACTTTCCTAATTCTCCAAAATATTAAAGGCCCTACTTTTGTCCAGGACCAACTCGTGAACATCACCTAAGACTCCTGTACTAAGAATTTCATCGAAACTAGCCTGAAGAATCGGCCCCCATCTAATCCTACTCTCGTTTATGACTTCCAGACTCTCTTCCTATTGTGCCTCACTCCTTAAAGTCCCAAAAGGGCATTTGATGTTAATTACAATGGCACAGTGTGCTGATTCCAATCTATCCATGACCTCTAACTTTTGGATCAGCTTTATTGCTTCCAAATTGGTCCAAACCTGATCAAGGGTTGAAGAGCCAGTAGGTCCTCAATGCGTTAAGGATCCAACTAGATATAGAAATTACGTACCTACCGTAATTATGATCTTTCTGTGTATCTTCACCATTCATCACAGATGGGTACTGGCCGGAGATCAGGACCCCGAGGGAGCCTTTTTTTTTTTTTTTTTTTTTTTTTTAAAAAGGATAGGCGGAGTCGACGCAGCATCGGCGCCGCCCTCGAGGCCAACGTACTACGTGGCGCTCGAGGATTAGCCGTTAAGCTGTGTCGACTCCGCCTGCCTACCAGTTCTGAGTCGCCGGAGAGGTAAGAGGAAGGGATGGAGGGTGGGACAAGAGAGTCCAAGGGACAGAAAAAGGAAGAGAAAAACTGAACTAAAAGGAGAAATAACGACTGAGAGGACAGCATAGAGGAATTAAGACTAAGGGGATTGGGTAGGGGCCCCAATCTCTGGAAAAGGAAGAAGGGGAGAGAATTTAGGAGAGAGAGTGAGAGGTAACAAGGATCCAGGACCCTTGTCCGCCACCAGACTGTATAGGAACTGCAGGGAGTAGCAAAGCTCATTTGCCAGAATTCAAGGCACAGAATAACTGGCAATACCCCAAAAGCAGAGTCTGCTATTCTGGAGAAGGACAGGGTACAGGGACTCAGTACTCTCTCTGTAAAGATATTTGGTGAAAAAAAGGGGAGTTCCTTTTTTTTTTTTTAAATCTGATAGATAACAGAAGGAGGGCAACCACCAGATCTCACCCCATAGGGGTGAATATATATAGTAGAGAAGAAGTGCCACTCAAACTCTACCCCTTAGGGAAGAAAACTACCCCCCGTGTGTCCCAACTTTACCCCGCTCAAAAAGAGGGGTAGGCACAGAGGAAGGAGGATCCAGAGACTGGAGCCCCGGGGGATGGCGTGATGGATTGTGATGAATGGTGAAGATACACAGAAAGATCATAATTATGGTAGGCAATGCACTTTCTATGTCTTATCTGTGTCAGTCTTCACCATTCATCACAGATGGGTGAGTACCAAGCCCCCAAGGGGTTGATTAATTGCACCCTAAGGGACAGTGTCCCTTAGTCCTCAGTGGGTGACACACTGAGGGGACCTTCTGGGCCTGAGGAGGCCCAAGAGTGGGGAGAGCGAGACGGGGTTCCCCTGGAAGGGGAAGGAATTTGCCCCGACAAACGTTGTCTCGCCCTACGGGAAAAGAGATAGGTTCCCTGGTGAGCGGAGCAAATCACCCTACGCCGGGCCAAGGGTGACAACCGGGAAAGGTGAAGCCACGCCGATCTCCTGGTGCAGATCACTGTCCCTACTACCCTGGTAGCTACCTCACTGGCGTCATAAGATGCCCTTGCTTGGTGCCTTGCTAGCTCCAGGCCACGTGCAGAGAGTGCGATGGCTTGCCTGGTTTGCTCAGAGTCAGGCAAAGCAGCTAGGATCTGACCCAGCGCTGACCACAAGAACCTGTTGTAGGCTGCATAGTGGCCCTGATGAGCGGAGATGGAGAGAAGCAACCGTGCTGAGTAGAAAGTCCTCCTCCCCCAGAAATCAAAATCTGAAGAGTCCTGATCTGGGGGCCGGTCACGGTGGAGGGTGCAAATCCCATCAGGAGTGTCCAGGTGCGTCAATCCAGACTGTGGATGAGGCATAGAACCTGGAGACTCCGGAGGAGCGCAGTACCTCTGGCTGAGGTCCCTAGGGGCAGAAACTCCGGAGAAGGGCCTCTGCCAGAAATGCATGGATGCCTCCCGAAAGGGAGCAGGCCAGGGCAGCACCACAAGGGTGGCCATATCGAAATCGCCTAGAAAGGCGTGCGCCGCATGCTCAGGATTGCTGACCGACAGGGGAGAAAGGTGAAGGTCCTCCATCATCCTCACGAGGAAGCGCTGATACTCGGAGAGATCAGCGGCAGGAGAGATATGTACAGATGGTTCCTCTCCCCCAGAAGAGGGGGATGAGGAGCTGGAGGTCACCATACATTCCGAGGGTGGTTGCTCGGGGGGAGGTTGAAAACCTGGCTGTCCATGGCCCTAACGTAGGCAGGGAACCAAGCAGCCACTGCTCTGAACTTCTCCCAGGTGAGAGGGCCGCTAGGACCAAGAATGCCTGGGAGCGCTGGAGAATGCGGCAGAGGGATAGGGGCAGAGCTGAGAGAAGAAGTCAGCTGACCTCTGCCAGGGCTAAGAAGTGGACCATGGACACCAGAGGAGGGTGCTCCGGAAGACTCTGCAGCCGACAGCTGTACAACCACGTTGGTACTGCCTAGGCTGCGCCCAGAAGAATCCCCCCAGTGAGGCGACCGGGGCCATATAGATCCAGAAGGACGGTCCCCTGCCTCCAAAGAATGGGACCCCCTCAAGGAACCGGAAGGGGAAGGGCGGAAGTCCGCACTATGGCTTCGTCCAGGGCCGGGGTGGACCCCAGAGAAAGGCTGGCATGCCGCCCCACACCCCTCGACCCCTCAGAGTCCAAGAGGGTCCTGGTCCTCGAGAGGGCCAACCTAGGCAGCTGGCAGCCCTGGGTTGCCCCCGAAGGGGAGACCCAGTGAGCTTCACCCTCCACTCCCGTAGACTTCCTGATGGGCCCCAAAGTTGGGCAACCGAGACAAACTATGGGAAGGGGTACCATCGCCAAGGGGTCAAGGAACCCTCCAAGGCCAGGTTGCATGGCAATGGTGGCTCGCACCATAGCTTGCTGGTCAGTACCACTGACCCCAACCTCGGGGAGAACCTGACGCTCCTCAGAAGGGGGCTGGCTGTGACTCGTTGTCGAGACCACTGGCTCGTCCTCCTCTGCAGACAACCCCGAAGGGTGTGACTGCTCGCCCGACTCCGAAGAGGTAGAGTACGAGGCCCTAAGCCAAATGGTAGGAGGGTGAGGAAAGGCAACCTTACTGAGAAGCCAGGAAGCCAAAGCAGTGGCTGAGGCGGCCCCCGTGCCCTCCACAGCCCCGCAAGCGGGGCTGACAGGAGGCGGCAGGGCACCTCGGGCCGAAGGTCCTGAGCCAGGGCCAGCCACGGTGCCGTGAAGTCCACTGGCACCGGGGGCAGTACCAGGAACAGAGACGGCGCTGACGGCAGCCCCAGCAATGGCCTCGGCATTGATGACGCCGCCAGGCCACTTGGCGCAGTGAATGGCACTGAGGACCGAAGCAGCGCCGACGGCCCCGAAAGCAGACTCGGCACCGAACACGGCACCGTCAGGCCCCTCAGCGCCATGAACGGCACTGAGAGCACCAACGGTGCAGAGGACGGCGCCGACAGACGTCTCCGAAGGCCTCATGGCACCGTGCTCAACCTCGGTGCCGAGGACGGCGCTGAGGCGAGACATAGCAAAAGGTGACAGCGAATCCAGGGTCACGGTGCTGTTAGCAGCATCGGCGCCTCGAACGGAGTCGACAAAGCCCACGGCGCCGAGAGATGAGTCGGCACCGTCGTCGGCGCCGACAGAGCCCACGGCACCGCGAATGGCGCCGGGCGCCTGGATGGCACCGACCGACAGGCGCCGAGGACGGCATCGACCCGGCCTTCCGGACTACAGGAGCGGACACACGGGAGCCTTCACCCCGAGGCAGGATTGCCATAGCGGGCGCCTACCGCCCGCTCCTGGGAGGAAGCAGGACGGCCTCCGCACCGCGGAGGAGCCTCGCCAAGGCTGAGCTGCAAGAAGCCGAGGCTCCCTCCTCCTCGGTCCGTATAATAATAATAATTATTTTATTTGTATAGCACCTTTCAGTATATCAAGGTGCTGAGCAGTTTTAAAACAATTCCAAACTCTAAATAAAAACATAAAATATCCATAAGAAGTCAACATATCATCAAATAATATATTTATAATAAAACCAGACATTAATAAATAATTAATTATCTAAAAGACCATATTCCACAAAATGTTTTCAAATCTCTTAAATAACTCCATCGGAGGTGCACTGTCAGAACGCAAGGTAGAGAATTCAAAGAGGGTGCAGCATGCAGAATGCTCTGCTGCCAGAGGATTTTAAACTCACTCTGGGATCTCTAACAACCCCTGTCGGCCGAGCGGAGTGATCGATCAGGGCAGTAAGGAACCAGGAGGTCTTTCAGATAGGCTGGACCCTGATCGTGAAAGGCTTTAAAAGTCAATAAAATGACTTTAAAGGTGATCCGCCACCGCATAGAAAGCCAGTGCAGTTCGCGCAGCACGGGAGTGATATGACAGGACCTACTTGTCCCAGTCAATACCTGAGCTGCAGCGTTCTGCACCAGCTGTAGGCGACGGATTTCAACCCCAGAAAGCCCAAAGTAAAGGGCGTTGCAATAGTCCAAGCGTGAAGATACAAAAGCGTGAACCAAAGTAGGCAGGGAGTCGGATGGGACAAGGTGCCTAACCCTGGCAATATTCCTAAGATGATAAAAGGAAGTCTTGACAACGGCTGACACCTGAGATTTAAGAGTCAGCCTGTCGTCAAGAATAAACCCAAGGTTACGCACCCGTTCTGAGGACGGGAGAGATACTCCACCAAGAAAGATTCCAGACGCTGCACCAATACCCGGCCTCTCCATCCAACCACCTGGGTCCACTACTAGCACCTCTGTTTTCTCCGAGTTCAACTTTAGCCAACTAGAATCCATCCAGTCTTGGATCTCCCCCAGACAGTTGTTAAACACCGAGAGAGCTCCATCCTGATCGGGTGCAAAAGACAGATAGAGCTGGGTATCATCTGCATAGCAGTGAAACCTCAGCCCATATCGCCTAATGATACCTCCGAGGGCAGCATATATACACTGCGAACAACATGGGTGACAGCACAGATCCCTGGGCACTCCACACAACAAAGAAACTGGGTCAGAGGAAAAATCCCGACACAACTCTTTGTGATCTCCCGTGAGGAATGACGTGAACCATTGCAAACGGTTCCAGACATTCCACAGATTTGCCCCAGGAGCTAATAACACCATGTGGTCCACAGTGTCAAAGGCTGCAGAGAGATCAAGAAGAACCAAGATGGAGCGCCTCTTCTGATCCCTCGCCATCAGAAGATCATTTAACACCGAACCAGCGCAGTCTCGGTGCTGTGTCTTTCCGGAAGCCAGACTGGAAGGATTCAGACATTATGGATGGTTAAATGGTCATCCAGTTGGACTGCTCATACCTTTCAATAACCTTCCCAATAAAGGAAGGTTAGAGATAGGCCGATAATTTGAAAAACAGTCTGGGTCCAAGGAAGCTTTCTTCAGAAGAGGAGTCACCACTGCCTCTTTCAAAGAGCAGGGAAACTCACCTAACTCCATTGAGCACCAGACTATTTGCGTCAGGACCGTACCGATGATATCAAAACAACCCAAAATGAGGGCAGTCGGTCCGGGATCCAAACCACAACTTGTGGGGCGCATAGAATGGATGATCCTCATAATGTCCACGAACTCAGGTCACCAAAAGGAACTCCAGGAGAAATGGGGCACTGTGAACTCCTGCTGTCCAAAAGCCTCACCCATAGAGGTTACCGGACCCAGGTTTGCCCTAATGTCGGCCACATTAGTTGCAAAGTATAGAGCAAGCTCATCACACTCTACTTGCGAAAAAGCTTTCCGAACTTGCAGGCAGGCTGGGTTGCACAGTCTGTCTATGGTTCGGAACATATAGAGTATAGAACCGGGAGGGGACCCGGAGGAAAGGCCAAGAGAGCGCGGCTTGGCCCGACGAGTGCGAACCCTACCCCCGAAAGTCGGCGGAGCTCACCCTACTTTGAACGCGCGCTGTTCTAGGATGCGGCGGTCCATGGAGACGAAGGCATTGCACGAATCCATGTCGTGAAGCGGGCCAAGACACGCGAGACACCGGTCATGCTGGTCGGTAATGGAGTACTTGAGGCCGCACAGGCACCGATGCATAGGGGACCGCCCCGCCTTAGAAAGTTTCTTGCCCTCCGACCGCGACATGACCTGCGGAAAAAAACACCAAAAATAGACTTGACGTCGCTATACTGTAAAATAAAAGGAAAGATCTTACCGGCGACGTCAAGTGGAGGCAGAACCCAGAACTAGCAGACCGACGGACTGAAATGCACAAATTCGAAGGCTAAGGCCTAACACTGTCAAAAAACTTCTTCAGTGGCTTCCCACGAGGTGACCTCGACGGCGGGAGACGAAGAACTGGTAGGCAGGCGGAGTCGACACAGCTTAACGGCTAATCCTCGAGTGCCACGTAGTACGTCGGCCTTGAGGGCGGCGCCGATGCTGCGTCGACTCCGCCTATCCGTTTAAAAAAAAAAAAAGGCTCCCGCGGGGTCCTGTTCTCCGGGCCAGTACCCATCTGTGATGAATGGTGAAGACTGACACAGATAAGATCTCCCTGAATTCTCCCATTTAAAATACAGAAATTTCTACTGGCCAAGCCCGCTACCAATTCCCTACCTTTGAGGTTAGATTTTAGATCCTGAGCAGTCCTAGTATATGAGATATTTGGATTAATTATAGATATTGTATGGATCATATCTGAATATACATTCTCCAAGAAACAAGAAGGAATTCTGACGTTAAAGTCTCCCAAATAATTACTGGACAAGATATACTCTTATCTGGCAATTCGTCAAGTGCCATTTTCAGATCCTGTATGAAAAGTCAGCAGGATCAGTAGCTCTATTGTGAGGGGGAAAGTATATAGTGCAGAGAATGATCTTCTCTTGTCCCTTGCTAATCACTAGATCCAAAATACCCTCTGACTTAGTAGAAATGTTAGTGATCTGAAAATTTAGCAAAGTTTTGATAAAAAAAAAAAAAATATCCCTTTAAACCTTCCAAACTTTCTATCTTTAGTTGCTGGCAGAGTAAAGACAGAATATCCAGCCAATTTGGGAGTTACATTTTCTGTACACCATGTTTCTTGCAGTCCAATAATATCAAAATTATCCAGAAATCTCACTACTTCAGGGTCAATTATTTTAAGATGGATGCCCTCAATATTCCACAAAAGTATAGAAAGGGCATCCACATCTCAATCCCCAGCTCCCATATCCAAATCCAGCTGGCATTCAGAGTTCATTTGTTTGATATTATCTACAGGCTGCATTTGTGAGGCTCAATCAATAACCGTCAGCAGTGAGTAGGTATTAGGGTCAATTAGGTTTCCAAAGTCAATCAGGGGGTTATCTGCCTCTAAGATTGATTCTGGACTATCCTTAGTCTGTATCAAGCCGGAAAAGACTTTGCCCAAGTCTAAAGTGTTAACTAAATGTATTCCCCAGCAATCCAGCTTGCTGGCCAGAGAAAGCAAGCTGCTAGCTGTATGAGGATTTTTAAATGTAATATCAATCTGTGTTGAGGGCTCAGGATCTCCATATAACTTTATGGACTCCACCATGTTTCTGGAGATATAAAATCCTAATGCTCTCTCCAAAAGCAGCAACAAATCTTCCCTAACTTTCCTATGAGAATCCTTGAGTGAAACCTTCCACTCAAAGATAGTTAGGGTCCTATTCAGCCATACCTCTCTCTGCTTCTGTACGTGATCCTCTATAACTCCCAAGATTTTTCTCTGTGCTATCGTATCCTTCTCACTCTGCACCTCTCTATGGAGACTCTCTTCTGGGGAAGCATAAGACTGTGTAGGAACCTCTATAAATGATAGCTTCATATTTAGCTTGGAATGTAGCACGTACATCAGTAAGTTTAGCCACCATGCTGTACTGCACGTTAGTCACAGTCAAGTGGATCATGTCAGTAAAGGATTTTAATTATAGTCCCTTAATTTTTTTCAGCATCTATAACTCAGAAGTCATTGTACTGGCTAACAATTTCTGCTTGGTCGACTGATGAAAATAAATAGTCCTGATAATTGCTGCACAGTCTCTCAATATTGGATGAGCCAAACTCAAAGCTGCAATGTGGCATTGCTGCAAAATCAAAGGCAGATCAGTCAGAAAGTTCACCTGCAGGAAATCGGCTATCCAGAGAGTCACATAACAGACCAATGAATTGCAAAATTGCTGTTGTGCTTACTTCAGCTGTGCAGTTAGCCAAAAGCAGTTTTATGGTTGGCTCCAGTAGACAGTTTCACCCAGGTACTGGCTTCTAATCCTTTTTATTTTTTGCCCTAGCAATCTGTACAGCTTCAACTGTTGTCAGACCACTTTTCTGAAACATCTTAGACAACTCTGCCAACTCCAAAAGTATATCATTTAATAATGTTACGGCAATGTGGTATTCAGGGCTGGACAGCTTCTTAAAGCAGTACTTAGCAATGGGATCTTTGATGGATGCATGCATAATTGTATGTGATGTCATTTAGCCTAGGTATGGTTTACAACAAGTATGCTGGGTATTGTCAAGCTCAGTGGGGGTTTTAAAATGTATTTTTGCAATGTAGTGAGTGAGTCAGTGTGATATGAGAGAGGAGATGCATTTAGGAGACTGTATTTCTCTTCCATTCCTGATCCATACTAAGCACAGTCTCAATTTATGAAATTAAATGAAAAGGAAATTTTTTGCACTTATATTTCTTGCCTGTCCACTTTAGAATTACTATCCCCATGTAGCTAACACGGGCAACCTTTTACAAGCACTGATTCATTGAATCTCAATATATAATATGAGACCCCATTTTAAAGAGAAGCACAATCTCATCTCTCTAGACATATGTACAGTCAATGTCTCAGCCTGCTAATTGAGAAGGTTATACCTGTTCCGGCCTCCAACAAATACATAAAAAAATGACACAGAAATAGACGGTAGGTTGCTTTGATGCTTTTATTGTAAACAAAAACTATAGTTTTATAGTGCCCAAGAGGTGGATAAGCAGAAAAGGGGCAAAATTCAGCAGAAGGGCAGACAGCAAGGAGAACCAGGGATAAATGATAACCAAGGAAGGGGCTGGAGTAGAACAGTGAAACAGTCTAGGGAGGTCAAATCGTGCAAAGCCATGTGTGCAAATGCCAGGAGCCTTAGCAACAAGATGGAAGATCTGGAGGCTGTCATGGTACAGTCAGACTTGGACATTGTGGCCATCACTGAAACCTGTGTAATGATAACCACAACTGGGAGATGGCCATACCTGGCTACAACATATTCAGAAGAGACAGAGCAGGCAGGAAGGGAGGAGGAGTGGCACTGTATGTGAAAGATGACATAAGGGCCACAGAGATCCAGGAGGAACAAAATGGGGAGATACTGTGGGTTAAGCTGGAAAGGAAAATGGGGACAGCTATCCGCACAGTGTGGTCTATAGACCACCAGCCCAGGAAGAAGAAACAGATAGAGTTGTTAGTTAGCCATCCAAAGGATGGCATACAAGGGTGAGGTAGCACTGGTTGGAGACTTCAATATTCCAGACGTGGACTGGAGCATCCCAGCAGCATCAACTAGAGCAGATTTATCCTGGACTCTTCAGGGTGCCTTCTCAAGCAACTGGTCATGGAACCAACTCGGCAGAAGGCAATACTGGACCTTGTGCTCACAAACAGGGACAGTGTGATGGGGGTAACAGTGGGGGCACCTGGGAAACAGTGACCACCAGTCATTGTGGTTTGAAATCACAGAAAGAGCAGAACCAAACCACACAAAACACGATCCTGGATTTTAGTGGGGCAGACTTTGGGAAAATGGGGAGATACTTGAAAGAGGCATTAAGGGAATGGGACAGGAATCAGGGTTGAGGAACAGTGGAGTATTTAAAATGGGGATTACAAGAACAACAGAATTATGCATTAAGCAGGTTAGCAAGAGGAAAAGGAAGAGGAGACCATTATGGTTTTCCAAAGAGGTAGCAAAAGAAAGTGAAAGCCAAAAAGATTGCATTCAGGCAATACAAAAAGACACAGGCAGAAGGGGATAGGGAGAAGTACCAGGAGAAGCAAAGGGAGGCAGGGAGGTCAGTAAGGGAAGCCAAAGCTCAGACAGAAGAACACATTGCAAAATCAGTGGGTAGAGGGGACAAAACCTTTTACAGGTACATAAGTGAAAAAAGAAAGACAAAGGGAGGGATAGTGAGACTAAAGGGGAGGATGGGGGCCGCGTGGAGGATGACAACAGTAAAGCTGACATACTGAACAGGTATTTCTGCTCAGTCTTTACTGAGGAAGAGGAGGGTAATGGGTCTGAAGGGAGTACAAGGGGTGAGAATGGTGCAGAAATGGACACAAGTCCCTTTACACAAGAAAGAGTCCTGAAGGAACTGGAAGTAATAAGAGTTGATAAAGCAGTGGGGCCAGATGGGGTGCACCCAGGGTCCTTAAAGAACTAAGAGAGGTGGTGGCTGAACCTCTGGCTATCCTGTTTAGCTGATCACTGGAAACAGGGAGGTACCCAAAGACTGGAGGACAGCAGATGTAGTCCCCTATACAAAAGTGGGAACAAAGAGGAAGCAGGGAACTACAGACCAGTCAGCCTCACCTCGGTAGTGGGAAGATCATGGAAGCACTACTGAAGGAGAGATTGGTGGAACATCTGGTTGTCAATGGACTACAGGACCCAAGGCAGCATGGTTTCACCAGGGAGGTCATATCAGACCAATCTCGTTGAATTTTTGATTGGGTGACTAGGAGGTGGATCAGGGAGGGCAGTGGACATGGCCTATCTGGACTTCAGCAAGGCCTTGACACTGTGCCACATAGAAGACTATTACACAAACTGGGAATATGGTGTGGGCAGGACAGTAGTGTGGGTGGGGTAACTGGCTGGGTGGCAGGACACAGAGGGTGGTGGTAAATGGCTGTCACTCCACAGAGGAAGAGTGACCAGTGGGGTACCACAGGGATCAGTTCTGGGACCGGTCCTATTCAACATCTTCATCAGTGACATTGTGCAGGACCTAGAAGGCAGAATTTCACTGTTCGCTGATGACACAAAGCTCTGTAACAGAGTAGACACACCAGAGGGTGTAGACAGAATGAGAAGCGACCTGCAGAAACTTGAAGAATGGTCAGGGTTTGGCAGTTGAAATTCAATGCAAAGAAGTGCAAGATAATGCATATGGGGCACAAAACCCTGGCACAATATATAGTTGGGGGTGAGGATATAGCATGCACCAAGCAGGAAAGGGATCTTGGGGTTGTCATCTCTGATGACCTCAAGGTAGGGAAACAGTGTGACAAGGCAGCAGGTAAAGCAAATAGGATGCTGGGATGTATAGGCAGGGGCATCACCAGCAGGAAAAGGGAGGTCATAATTCCGCTATACAAGACACTAGTGAGGCCCCACCTGGAGTACGGTGTACAGTTCTGGAGACCATACCTACGTAAGGACATAGACAGGGTAGAGAAGGTTCAGAGGAGGGCAACAAAGATGGTGCATGGATTGCATCACAAGTCCTATGAAGACAGGTTGAAGGAACTGAACATGTAATCCCTGGAGGAGAGGAGGGAGAGAGGGGATATGATAGAGACATACAAGTATCTTACAGGGAGGAACAGGGTGCAGGAAAACACTATTTTTAAGCAAAAAAGATGTTCCAGGACTAGAGGGCATGGGATGAAGTTGGAGGAAGGACGATTCAGAGGAAACATGAGAAAGAATTTCTTCACAGAACGGGTGGTGGACAAGTGGAACACCCTGCCAGAGGAAGTGGTGGGGGCTGAAACAATCACAGGATTTAAGAATGCATGGGATAGACATAAAGGAATTCTGGAGGTCAGGGGTACTGGGCAACAGACTTCTAGGAAAACAAACTGAACTTACAAGCTCAAATGGGCAGACTGGGTGGGCCATAGGCCCTTATCTGCCAACACTGTCTATGTATCTATGTAGTTTTCCCATTTTCTTATACTGAAAAAAAAAATGACCATGCCTACAACGGTGAGGCTTTAAATCCATTATAAACACATTTTATATGTGAGACACTGCTTGGGGAGGACGCGGATTACACCGATGTTAAGCAACTTTAAAACTGAAATAATATAATATTCACCCTATGTCAGAGAATCTCTCGCATTGATTTGTAGGGGGGCATCTACAAAACAAATAAAACATGCCATTTCCGTGAACAGCAGGGGAATACCGTTCATTATCAAGTACAGTCTTACTGAAAAGAGGTGTCAAGCTGAAAATATTGCTGTAACTGCAAAGCAGACTGGTTGGAATTTTGCCGATTGGTTCCTTTGTTCAGTAAGTGGAGCGAGATTGAGATGTCTGGCTTGTTAACTGCTAGCATGTTAAAATTAATGGGTTGTGGCCTCGGGGCTAGGTATATAATGTTTCTTTCCCATTTACTTTCAAGACCTGCTGTCTGAGTCTTAAATCTGAGTGATGACTGTTGTCACTACTTCATGAACATGAGGATCCCTGTCAGCTGCTTTGTGCACTACTACTGAAGCAGTGTGCCGGTTACTTCTGACTGCTGTGCAGGCGCACATGCACACACCTTGGGGGAACATAGGTCATGAGTATTAATTTCCACCTCATATGCATCATCTTCTTATACTTCCTGGAACCTACCTCCCGCCAGCCAGACCTCAGCCCTTGCCCATGGTCTATGGAACCTACATACTTTACCACCGTAGCCCACCCACCCACCACAATGTCAATGCACCCCGGACCCTGCATCCACCGCTTGCTGCCCCCAACCCCACCTCCTACCCTGGCTCCACCACTTCTGCATCTTCCAGACCCTCCAAACCCTGCCCATTCCCTGTTCAGCCACTGCCTGCCTGGCTCCTCAACGTACCCGCAAGAAACTAACAAACTTAATATCCACCCAAACCCAGTCCCTGCCACCGCCAATCCACCAACTAAGTCCAACGGACTTCGAACTGCCTCCATGAATGTATGCAGCCTGCTTAAAAAATTTGCTGCCATTCAGTGCTGGGTTATATCACCCCAACCAGACATCTTAGCCCTAGTTGAAACCTGGCTAACGAAGTCCACGCCAGACTTCTTTGTTTCCCTCTCAGGCTACACCCCATTTCGCGAGGATCGAGTAGGTAAACGTGGAGGTGGTTGTGCGTTCTATGCTCGTGACACCATCGTAGGCCACGCCCTCCCAGCTCCCAAGCTTGTAGATGGTACCCAGGCCCTCACCCTCAAACTCACCCCAGACCCATCCGAGAGCCCCCTCGATCTCACAGTCTCCTATATCCCCCCAAGGAACCAGACCCCCGCAGTATCATCTCTCACCAAATATCTCTCCTCCCTCCCCATAAGGCTCAACAAGTCCTAGTAGGAGACCTCAATGTAAACTGGCTCAGTCCTACTGCCTCACCAATAAGAGACACTTTCGCTGCATTGGACCTGACCCAACTTGTCACACAACTCACCAGATATAACCAAAAGTCAGGGACAAGCATCCTCCTAGACATCATTGTCTCAAACTGACCCCAAAGGGTTCAAGATATTCAAGTTCTCCCAGATTCCTTACGCGACTACTCCCTTCTCCTATTCCTCTGGTCTACCCCCAACCCCAAATCCTAAGTCCAAACCAATCACTGCAGGCGCCTTCGCCCAGGAGGACTGCTAAAACTCAGGCAGTTCCTTGCTCACATTGACTGGTCTCCCATCCAGCAGGCAACAAGCGTTGACACTGCCCTCAACCTATTCTCACAGGTTTTACCAAGGCCTGTGATCTTTTTGCACCATTCACCATGATCCGCCCCGAAAAACAAAATGTACCCTGGGTCACTTCTGCCCTACTCCAACTACTCAAGGACAGTGATAATCTTTGGCATATTGCCACCGAGACTGGTCAGGCTGCTGACAGACAGGCATATAACGCTGTCCGGAACAGGGACACATGGTCCATCCACAAAGCCAAGGCAAACCACTTCCAGGCCCCCCCTCACGTCCTCCTGGGACTGTGCCCGGAACTTCTAGGACAATATAAAAGTAATAACTGGGAAATCACGCTCCCCCCAGCACACCTTACAGTCAATGGCACCACCATCACTGACCCCACCGACAATGCCAACTGCCTTAACTCCTCCTTTACTGATCTTAGCCCTGTCCTCCTGAGTAACTTTTTCGACCCTACTCACAACCCACCACCTTTAGATCCACAGCTCCCCCAGTTCTACCTAGGCAAGGTATCCGATCGGGAAGCCAAACCACTCCTGTTTAAAGCACTAAAAGGCACCAGTTCTAGCAGTGAACCCCGAACCCAAAAATACTCTGGCTGGTCCTGGATGAGGTCCTGGTCCCACTTACAGAACTACTGAACCGATCCCTCTGTCTGGGGCAATTCCCCACAGCATGGAAAACTGCAACAGTCAGACCAATCCACAAAGGTGGTGACCGGTCCGCCCCCAGCAACTATCGCCAATTTCCATTCTTCCCCCCAAAAGCCTTAGAAAAAGTGGTGGCCACCCAATTCATGGAATATCTGGCAAAATATAACATCCTGTGTCCAGAACAGCATGGCTTCTGCGTTGGTCACAGTACAGGCACAGCTTTAATGGAGTTCTCCAACTTCCTTCATGCCTCCCTGGACCACGGTTCCCTAGTTGGGTTAGTGTACATTGACCTCTCTAAGGCCTTTGACACTGTCTCCCACCCACTCCTACTAAGTGCCCTCAACCATACAAGTTTCTCTGCTGGCCCCGTCTCCTGGTGTGCCAGCAACCTATCAGCCCGCTCCCAGCATGTTAAAATCAATGGGGTGCTCTCAGAAACCTGTCACATCCCCCCCCCCACTCTTTAGCCTGTACCTAAATGCCCTGCCTAACGAATGTACTGGCAATGTTCTGCTATATGCTGACGACGCCGTGATTTATGCAGCTCACAAAAATCTCACCTCCCTCTAAGACTCCCTCCAGCACTCTTTCACTGATGCTGAGAATTGGTTTAAGAAGAGCAGACTAGTAATTAACCTCAAAAAAACTAAGGCAATGCTCTTTGCCCACCCCCAGAACAAAGCAGCAAAAGTCCCCTCCAAATCTTCCCTAGCACTGGTCAACCACTCGAACAAGTTTACTTGTACAAATACCTTAGAATCACATTTGACTCGGCCCACACCTTTCATGCCCACATTACTGCCCTTGCTTCCACCGCAAATGAGCGCCTTGGCATCCTCTACCGGCACAAGGACTGCCTCCCACCTGATGCCATTAGGCTTGCCATCACGTCCGCAGCAATGTCCCTTATTGATTACGGCCTCCCAGTATATGGTGCTGCTGACTCCACTGCCCTCAGCAAGATTAGACTCACGCTGAATAAGGCTTGCAGGCTACTGACCAGTGGCCCCAGACTCACCCATACCTGTCAACTCTCTGACATGGCCAAATTCCTAAACCTCGACTAACGCATCCGCTACCAAATCGGCCTGCTAACCAAGAAGATCCTACTTGGGCTCCCCCCCACCCTGGGGTGTCTGCCTCCATCCAATTTACACACCCCAGAGCCACCACCCGAACTTCGGACAAGGTGACTCTACTAGTGCCCAGAAAGTACAGTTACGTAAGAACTTACGGTAAAATACAGTTACGTAAGAACTTACCGTAACAGTAGATCTTCGAGAACAGCTCTTGCAGCAGGTTACACCATTAGGACTGAAGCCGGCAGACGTCAGGACCCCACAGAAAAATTCTAGCTAGCTATCTTTAGTGGGGACCGCCCCCGACGTCGGTCCCGCCTCTGACATCAGGCGTAGTACATAAGGGGACGGTCCCACCAGATTCCCCAGTTCTCCAGCCGGAGACTTCCGGCCGCAGGCTGACATCGAAATGGGAGACTGAGGATCCACCATCAGAAGATAAAAGAGTAAAAATCCCTGTTAAAAAAGACTTAAGCCATGCCTCCTCCAAGGGGGAAGGTGGGCGGGAAGGTACCTGCTGCAAGAGCTGTTCTCAAAGATCTACTATTACGGTAAGTTCTTACGTAACTGTACTATCTTACTTCGAGACACAGCTCTTGCAGCAAGTTACACCATTAGGACTGATTCCCAACCAGTAGCGCTTGCAAACATTCTGGGAAGAGGAAACTAGAAAGTACATTCCAGGTCCTGAATCTAGGACTGGAGACCTTGTAGCACAGCCAGGCCGAAGCCGGCTCTTCGCTCTGAAGCGATGTCCAGTCTATAATGCCTGATGAAGGTATGTACAGAGCTCCAAGTGGCTGCAGCACAAATGGCAGAAGTGGAGACGTTTCGAAGTGCTGCAAAGGAGGTGGCCACTCCCCTCGTGGACTGGCCCCGGACTGATCCCGGGAAGGGTTTTTGTTCAATATCATAACAGTATGAGATACACTGGACAAGCCAGCGAGACAGGGACTGTTTGGATACTGGCTGGCCCATCATCCTTTCAGTAAAGGAAACGAAAAGTTGCTCCGATCTACGAAGCTGCTTGGTTCTGCTCAGGTAGTACCTTAAGCTGCGGTGAACATCCAGGGTGTGAAGCAGCGCCTCTCCTCTATTAGCATAATTAGGGAAGTAGACCGGCAGGTCAATATCCTGATTGAGAGTGAGTGTGGAAACCACCTTAGGCAAGAATTTAGGATTCGTCCTCAGGGATACTCTGTCCCGGTGGAAAATTAAATAAGGCTCTTTGCACATGAGAGCATGAAGCTCAGAAACTCTTCTCGCTGACGTAACAGCAACCAAAAACAACATTTTCCACGACAGAAAGCACGGCTCACAATCAGCAGGCTCAAAGTGGGGGCGTGAGTTGCTCCAGGACAAAGAGCAAGTCCCATGGACGCACTGGGTCCTTAATGGGCGGCCTAAGATGTAACACCCCTCAAGAATTCTCGACAGGCATCTAATTGTGCCACTATGCGCTGTCCCACGGGGTGATAAGCTGAAATGGCACAGAGGTGCACCTTAATAGAGGTAGGCGAGACCGAATGGAAGGAGAGCAGGTACTCTAACACCCGCTTTCACCGGACAACCTAAAGGGGAAAGGCCGCGTGCTTGCGACCATAGACAAAAATGGCGCCATTTCATGGCGTACGTCGCATGCGTTGCCGGCTTTCTGGCTGCAGAAAGAACTTCCGCAACCTCTTGCGAGACCCGTGTCGCAAGATGGCTATGTCTCTAGGAGCCATGCATGCAGGTTCAGTGAGCGTAAGTCCGGGTGGACCAGTGAACCCTCCTCCTGAGACAAGAGATGGGAGCTGAATGGCAACGGGAGCAGAGGTTCCCAGGATAGCTGTATTAGCAAAGGGAACCAGATCTGTCTGGGCCAGAAAGGGGCCACCAGGATCATTGTTGCATGCTCCCTGTGCAGTTTGAGAAGAACTCTCTGGATCAATGGGAAGGGAGGGAAAGCGTAGAGGAATCTGTCCACCCAGGAGAGGGACAATACGTCTTGCCAGAAAACACCAGGCCCTGGATCTAGCGAGCAAAAATTGGGCAGTTTTGCGTTGGATGGGGAAGCGAACAACTCCAATTCTGGAGTTCCCCATCGAAGGAACAGATCCTCTGCTACCTCCTGAAGAAGTTCCCACTCGTGGACTCTGGCCTGGGAGTGACTCAGGCCGTCTGCAATTGTGTTGTCCACCCCGGGAACATGTACTGTGATCAGGTTCGTGCCGTGTCGGATCACCCAATCCCACACCCTCATGGCCTCCCTGCAAAGGGGGTAAGAGTGTGTGCCTCCTTGTTTGTTGAGGTAATACATCACCGCTGTGTTGTCTGTCTGAAGCAGGAGAGTACTCGGCGGGATCTCTGACTGAAATGCCTGCAGGGCATAAAGGACCACTCTAATCTCTAGGACGTTGATATGGAGATGGGCCTCCTGAGGGGTCCACGTTCCCTGGGACTTCACCCCGTCCAAGTGTGCTCCCCACCCTAGACCTGAGGCGTCTGTGGTGAGGATTACCTCCGGGGACGGCACTATAAATGGGATGCCCGTAGAGAGTGTCCCTGGGTCTAGCCCACCACTGCCAGTCTCGAATCACAGTACTCGTGATTCTGACCGGATGCTGCATGTGGTCTTGCCTTTGGTCCCATTACACCCTGAGCATCCACTGAGTTACCCGCATGTGGAGCCTTGCGAAAGGGATGGTAGGAATGGCCACAGCCATGTGTCCGAGCAAGCGAAGGACCGACCTGGCTGGGACGGTCTTGTTCGAGGAAAGTTCCCTAATGAGGGATCTGATGCACTCCGCTCTGTCGTCTGGAAGAAATGCTCTTCCTTGAACGGTGTCCAGTACTGCGCCTATGAACTGCAGCTTCTGCGACGGTACCAGGAGAGACTTCTTGTGATTGATTAGGATACCCAGAGATCGAAACAGGTCCTGGGTACCCTGGATCGTCCGTAACAACGCCTCTCTGGAGGCAGCCATGAGAAGCCAATCGTCCAGGTATGGGAACACATAATGGCCCTGTCTCCTTAGAGAACGCTGCCACGACTGCCATGCATTTGGTAAAGACCCTGGGTGCCGATGACAGCCTGAATGGAAGGGCTCAGAACTGAAGATGATGGCCGAGAAACTCGAAGCGCAGGAACCTCTTGTGCGCTTGAGCTATAGGGATGTGCAGGTAAGCGTCCTGCATGTCTAGAGATGCTAAAAAGACGTCCTGCTTCAGCATGGGAATAAGACCCGGAAGAGTTACCATGCTGAATCTTTTGTAGGCGACCGACAAATTGAGGTCGCTGAGGTCCAGAATCAGACGGAGGTCCCCTGTCTTCTCTGGAACCAGGAAGAAGTGGGAATAGTATCCGTGTCCTCTCTGGTTCTCTGGGACGTACCCTATTGCTCCCTTTTGCAGGAGCGCGAGTACTTCTTGTCTGATCAATGACTTGTGCTGACCCGAGTATCGGGAGAGCAGACGAGACCTCGAGGGTGGCTTTTCCGAGAATTCTATAAAGTGACCTCTTCTGACCATCTGGAGAACCCACCTGTCGGTGGTTATAGACTGCCATCCCGGCAGGAAATTCGCAATTCGACCCCCGACCATGAAATCCCGTTGATCCTGAGGGGCGGGGGCCGTAAAGGAGTCAGGCTGTGGTGGCTGAGGGGCCCGTTGGCTGGGCTGGCTTCGGAGTGCGCTGGCCTCGACCTGCGGGTTGTTTTCCCCTGGGCTCTGTGGAAACCGGAGCCCCTCTGTTGTGGAACGGGGCGGGACTGTTGTCTCTGCGTCCGTCCACGAAATCGGCTTTGGTTCCTACGAAACGAACTAAGCTTGGGTCGGTACATGGCCTGAACTGACCTCACCGCCTTCCCGGCCTCTTGGAGTTTGGTAATTATCTTCTCGGAGGGTTTACCAAATAAAACTTCTCCCTCGAATGGGGCGTCCATGATGTTTTTCTGGACGTCCGGGGTAAAACCGGAGACACGGAGCCAAGAGTGCCTCTGGAGGCATACGCCTGAAGCTGCTGCTCGGGCCGAGGAGTCGGCGGAGTCGTACGCGGCTCGTAGCACCTGGGTTCCCACGTCTGAACCCGTACGGAGGAGCTGCAACATCTCTTCCTTCTGCTCAGCTTCTGGCAATTTCTCAGCTGCGTCCAGACCCTGCTCCCACAGGGCATTTTGGAACTGCACCATGTGGGTCAAATAATTCAGGGATCTGATGGCGCAGGTAGCGGAAGCATACGTGTGCCTACCCATGGCTTCCAGCTGCTTGGACTCTGGGTCCGGTAGCAGGGTGCTGAAATGTTGCGGTCTCTGGGACCGGTCATGTGAGGCTGTTATGACCAGAGAGTCGGCCTGAGGATGCTGAGCCAAGTACTGGTCTTCCCTTGGAGCCTTGTACAGGCGGCCAGCTTTCTTGGCATCGCCGGGAGTGAATGTGGACGCTTCCACGCTGCCTTGGTAACGACCACAAAAGTGTCTACCAAGGGTGGCACCACCACAGGCTTGGGGTCCTTCTGCCGAAGATACTTCGCAAGGCGTAGCCTTTCGGGGTCTAACTCTTCCGCATCCCATCCCATATTCTCTTGGATGTGTCTCATGATATCCGAGAATGAAGGGTCATCCGGAGGAGACTTTGGAAGCTCACGTGGGTCCGGAGAAGGGATGGAGAGAGGAGATGGGGATCTGGATGTTGAAAACTCTGATCCCGTGTCCTCCGTTGAAGGCAAACGGCGGCGTCTTCTGGGTCTCTTAGGGCTAGGTGACCTAGAAGAGGATCTGGACGGAGGTCTCCTTTTGTCTGGTCTCCCCCTTGGAGGGGTCCTGGGCTCCCGGGGAAGAGGTAACCAGCCTGCAGACCCAGATGGAGAGAGGGATGCAGGAACCGGAGGAGTAACCGGTGTAGGAGGAGGAGGAGGTGGAAGTGGAGGCGGAGTGGGGACCATGTCCTTTTTGATGGTATCCCACCAGTAAGTGAAAAGCTCCTTCACCTCTGAAAAAGAAAGGCCCGACGATGGACCGGGCACCGGTGGTCAGTCTTCGGGTCCCGGTGTCGGCTCCACAGGGGGCTCGGGTTGCGGAGAGGGTTCCCTGGGAGTCTCAACAGGGTCGGGGTCGCCCGTCTGGTCCTTGGGCTGAGTCAACTCCTCCTCGGTGATGGTCTCCTGACCGACGTCGGTTGGAAGCGTTGGGGTCCTCTTCTCGATTGGAGCGGGTGCCGGTCCCCCTACCGGCATCCGGTGATGAGTTGGCCTGGCCGGCGACGGTCTCCTGACGGACGACAGCTCTGGGGACCTGTGGCGAGAGGCCGATGTCAGGTGAACCGGCATCAGGTCCAATGGCCTCTTAAGTGAGGTGAGCTCCTTGGTCTTCCGTTGGGGAGGAGGAGGCAAGGAAGCGGAACTGACGTCGGGTTCAGAATGGCGGGAACCCAACTTGTGGTTATGGTGATGATCCCCCGACTTAGCCAGGGCCTTGGAAGATGAGGAAGGCCTGGGAGTCTTGGCCTGAGAAGAGGAGCCTGAAGACTTTCTCACCGCAGGGGAGGCTGAGAGCTGGCCCGGGAAGGAGAGCGGTCGGACCTGGAGCCGGAGCTGCGCGAGTCGGAGGCCCTAGACAGGGACCTGGAAGGGGCCTTCTCTCTATGCTTCTCAGCATGCTTGCAGGCCTTCTGCGAAGAATCCCCCTTGGAAGCCATGGTCTTGAGTTGTTCCTCGAGCAGGAATGCCTGTAGGGCCTTCTGGCGACGGATCCGGGTTCTGCTGTTGAAACCCTGGCAAAAGGTGCAGGACTGGGTATCGTGGTCTGGGCCTAGGCACCAGACACAGGCCGAGTGCGGATCCTTGAATGGGATCTGCCTCCCACAGGCACACTTCGAGGAGTGACCGGAGGTCGGAGAGGACATCAGAGAAAAAACTGAACGAAGAAAACGAATTTCCCATAGGAAAACACTTTACCACGCGTCGCGCGCTAGAAGCTGAACTGAAGGGTCGAGACATGCAAGTCGACGGCGGGAAAGAACTGGGGAATCTGGCGGGACCGCCCCCTTATGTACTATGCCTGACGTCGGGGGCCGTCCCCGCTGAAGATAGCTAGCTAGAATTTTTCCGTGGGGTCCTGATGCCTGCCGGCTTCAGTCCTAATGGTGTAACCTGCTGCAAGAGCTGTGTCTCAAAGTAAGATCAGTAGATCTTTGAAAGAGGCTCTTGCAGTAGGTAATCACATATAGGACTGATGCTGGGAGGCGGCAGGACCCCATGGAAACATTTCTAGCTAGCAGTCTCTGGTGAGGGACCACCCCCACGTCAGGTGACTGGCGTCAGGAGATGTCAGTATAAAGGGGCAGTCCCTCACGCCCGCCTTCCAGTTCCTTCCTGCCATAGGCCAAAAGAGGCCGGACAAGAGAGAGAAGCGGATATTTCCCTCACTGGAAAAGGAGCTGAAAAAGCTTAGGGGGATGGAGGGCGGGAAGGTATTACTTACTGCAAGAGCCTTTCTCGAAGATCTACTGTTACGGTAAGTTCTTACGTAACTGTACTATCTTACTTTGAGAGGGCTCTTGCAGTAGGTAATTACATATAGGACTAAGTCCCAAGCAGTCTGGAACAAGAAGAAGCACACGAGAGGAGGAAAGCTACTCAAAGTAGATCCTCTCGCTGTGAAGGCCTTAAGAAAGGAGGCCTTGCAGAACAGCAAGCCCGAAGCCTGCTCTACGGCGAGAGGCAATATACAAACTGTAATGTTTTGTAAAGGTATGGACGGAAGTCCAAGTGGCAGCAGCACAAATGTCGGCCGCCAACACATTCTTGAAACAAGCCACTGAGGCAGCGACTCTTCTGGTGGAGTGGCATCTTACTTGACCCGGAAGGGTCTTGTTGTACTTGTCATAACAGAAAGTGATGCAATGAGCCAACCATTTGGATAGGCATTGCTTAGAAACAGCACTGCCTTCCCTTTTGGGTGCAAAAGAGACAAACAGTCTTTCTGAGATCCTTTGTCCTGTTAGTGTAGTATCTTAGAATCCAGTGAACATCCATAGTATATAGTAAATACTCCCCTTGATTGGAGAACTGCGTAAAGAAAGCGGGTAATTCTATGGACTGGTTCAATGTAGATTCCACTACCACTTTGGGGAGAAACTTAGGATTGGTGCGCAGAGCCACATGTTCCTTGTGAAAAATCAAGTATGGAATTTTACACATCAGGGCCTGGAGCTCGGAAATCGTCCGAGCATAGATAATGGCCATGAGGAAGAGCATCTTCCAAGAAAGGAACTTCAAGTCTGCGGAAGCTGCCGGTTCAAAAGGAGACAGAGTAAGTTTCTCAAGAACAAAGTTCAAGTCCCAAGGAGGGGCAGGAACTTGGATGGGGGTCTCAGGTGAAGAACCCCTCTGAGAAAAGTCTTAGAGACTTCCAGTTGAGCAAATGTTCTGTCTGCAAAGGGAACATGGTAGGCCGAAACGGCCGCCATGTGGACTTTCAGAGATGAGTGACTAAGACCCAGGTCAAAGAGATAGCGTAGGTACTCCAGCAGTCGTCCAACTGAGCAGGAGAAAGGTTTGATGTCTTTCGAAGCAGCCCAGATTGTGAACCTTTTCCACTTCATGGCATAGGTAGACCTAGTGGAGGGTTTCCTAGCCTCCACCAGAATCCCCGCCACCTAAGGAGAAACTCCAAAGTGGTCTTGAGCTATGTCTGCAGGAGCCGTGCACGTAGCTGAAGGGACTTGGGACCTGGATGAACCAAGGTCCCCCGATCCTGGGTCAGCAAACATCGTGACAGAGGAAGAGGAAGAGGTGGTTCATCTGAGTATTGTTGCAGAAGAGAGAACTAAACTTGCCTGGGCCAGAAAGAAGCGATCAGAATCATTCGTGCTCCTTCTGAACCTAGTTTCTGCAAGACCCATGGGATCAAAGGAATTGGGAGAAAGGCATAGACGAATCTGTCCTTCCAATCTAGAGACAGAGCGTCTCTCCAAAAAAATGCCTCACTCTTGAACGAGCGAGCAGAAGTCGGGAAGTTTTGCGTTTTGAGGGGAAGCGAACAGGTCGACCTGTGGTGTTCCCCAAAGTAGGAAGATATCGTCTAAGACCCCTTGATCCAGTTCCCACTTGTGGGCCAGAGCAGATGAGTGACTCAGCTTGTCTGCCAAGGTGTTCTCGACTCCCGGAACATGAATTGCAGTAAGGTGAAGGTCGTGTTGTGCTGCCCAATCCCAAACTCTTATTGCTTCCCTGCAAAGAGGGTAGGACCGAGTCCCTCCCTGTTTATTGATGTACCATACCACACACATATTGTCCATCTGGACAGCTAGGTGGCCTGGAAGGAGATATAGATGAAGGGCTTGGAGAGCATAAAGTACTGCCCGAAGCTCCAGCACATTGATATGAATTGTTTGTTTGAGCTTGGACCAAGAGCCCTGGGTCTGATGAGGACCCAGATAGGCTCTCCAACATTCGCCCGAGGCGTCTGTGGTCAGAGTCTGAGAGGGGGGAGGAAGGAAGCATGGAACTCCCTTAAGAAGGTTCTCTCAAACCATCCACCACTGCAAGTCTCGAACCATGGGAGAGGAGACTAGGACCAATTGATCCAAGTCGTCCACCAACTGATCCCATTGGGAGCGAAGCGTCCACTCAGAAACCCTCATGTGGTGCCGAGCGCGAGGGACTGTCAGGATAGCAGCCACCATAAGCCCGAGAAGGTGAAGAACTGACCTTGCACTGACCCACCTGCGGCCAGACAACAGGCTTACCTGAGTCTGGAGAGAGACCGCCCTGTCCGGTGGCAGGAAGGCCCTGCCCAGAGTCGTGTCCAGTATCGCTCCAATAAACTGGAATCTCTGGGATGGGATCAAGTGAGACTTGGAATGGTTGATGGTAATATCCAGGCAGGCAAAAACCTGCTGGGTAAGAGAGAGGCAGTGCAGGAGTTCCTCTCTGGATGAGTCCGCCAGGAGCCAGTCTCCAGGTACAGGAAAACCTGCACCCCCCAGGTACGCAGGTAGGCCACCACCACCGCAAGGCATTTGGTAAATACTCGGGGAGCCGAGGAGAGGCCAAATGGAAGTGCCTTGAACTGGTAGTGATCCCCCTAGAAAGCAAAATGGAGATATTTGTGGTGAGACGGTGGATGGAGATGTGCAGGTAAACATCCTGCATATCCAGAGCGCACAACCACTGGCCCGAGCGGAGGAGAGGCAGAAGGCTCTGCAGGGAGAGCATTCTGAACCTCTTGTATTCTATGAATAGATTCAGGGAATTGAGATCTAGAATAGGTCTTACATCTCCTGACTTCTTTGGGACCAGGAAGAAGTGGGAATAGTAACCCATTCCCTGTAGAGGAAGTGGGACGTGTTCTATCGCCTCTTTCAGCAACAGTGCTGAAATCTCTTCCTGGACCAGAAGAAGATGTTCCTGAGAATACGACGACCTTAGGGGAGGGTGACGAGGTGATTTCTGTAGAAACTCTATTAATAGAGTGTCCTTCTGCGATTAGCTGGAGCACCCATGAATCTGATGTTATCCTCTCCCAGCCCAGAAGGTCGAGGGAAAACCTCCCTCCTACCGATTCCTCCGGGAAGTCTGGAGGCTGTGGGAGAGGGAAGGAGTCAGGTGATGTGGGGCAGTGCTGCAGCTGAAGCACCCGCTGCTTTTTTGGGCAGAGGGGGCTTGGCAGCTATGGGGGCCTGGCGTTTAGTGGCCCAATTTCCCGGAGGATTCGCCTTTGGCCGATTTGATCTGCGAAAGGGACGGCGCTACGATTGATGGGGATAGTATATAGAGTCAACGGACCTCAGTGCTGTCCCCTTCTCCTGAAAATCGGTGATGATGACCTTAACATCACCACCGAAGAGTACCAAATCCCGGAAGAGTACTTCCTGTATAGCGGACTGCACTTCTGGGACCAACCCTGACACACGGAGCCAAGCATGACGTTGGAGCCTACAGCGAAAGCTGAGCTCCATCCAGCAGTGTCCACTGCATCGTAAGTCACACGAAGCATGGGTCGACTGGCCGAATGTGCAGAGTGGAAGAGATCAGCCACTTCCTGCTTGACTTGTGAGTCCGGCAGGGAGTCCAATTTGGATTCCACCTCAGTAAGAATTGCCTTCTGGTAATCCCCCATGTGACCGACATAGTTCAGGGCCCTGATATCCAGTGTGGAAGAAGCGAAAATCTTTTTGCCATACTGGTCCAGAAGGCAGGATTCTTTATCAGGTGGTGACGAGCTAAGATGTTTTGGGTTAGCTGTCCAGCCATGAGCGGCGCTAATCACGACAGAGTCAGCTCGAGGGTGAGAATCTAAATAGTCAACACCCTCAAGAGCCTGGTATGGCCTGTTCGACTTCTGGGAAAGAGGGGCTAACGCTGACGGCTGTTTCCAAATGGTGGTAACGAGGTCAGCATGAGGCTCAATCCAGGGTGGCACCAAGATGGGAACTGTCACAGGCAGATCCAGATGCTCAGAGAGTTTCACCTGCTGTGGATCTGGCTCCAAGGATCGCCAATTATGTACCGACTGGATTTTGCGTAGCAGCTCCGTGAAAGAAGGATCCTCCAGAGGAGACTTCAGAGAAGTCCTTGGCCTGGGTTTTGATGGAGAGTGTGGTTCATCGTCCCGCTCGGAGCAGCCATCGGAGGAGTCCGAGGTGTTCAAGGAGGAACAAGAAGATGGTGAAGAAGAAGATTCCCTCTCCCATCTAGGGGGAGGAACGGACCCCTTGGGAAGCCCTCAGGGAAGCATGTCCTGCCCCTCTCTGGACCCAGAGGGTTTAGCCCTGGTGTCCGGAGGCGGTGAGGGAGTTTGTCGTTATGGATGTATGGGAACCGGTACCAGCACCATCGTTGGAAGATGACTCTCCACCTCTCTGGTGAGCTGAGCCTTGGCCTCAGCCCTTCAGGAGGCCAGAGTCTCTTGCAAATCCACTGGAGGCTGGGGGGGGCAGTAGAGAAGGAGGAGGGGGATATGGGTATGGGTTATACCCATAAGGCGAGTATCCATAACCCGATGGCGGGAAGCCCGGTGTCAGGTATTGTGGTGCCAGGTACTGCGGTGTCGGATACGCCGGTGTCGGGTACTGAGGCATCGGATACTGCAGTCCCAGGTACGACAGCATTGGATACGATGGGATGGAGTACCCGGAAGCCGAGGAAGCTGCCGGAGCAGACGGCCTGGCCGGAGGCCCCATGGGCGGATCTGGAGCAGAAGGCCTGGAGGGTGGAGGGCCCGGCGTCGGGGCGGCATCTGGGAGCAGGATGTCACCTGGAGTCGGCAATACTGGTGTCGGAGCCGGCATCTGGAGAGCTGACATCAGATCAGTCGGACCAGCAGGTGGACGGTCTACTGGAGGTGGAACAGGGACCTCAGCGTCACCCGGGGATGGAGGGGAGAAATCCTCAGGGTCGGGATGAGGAGACTCAGGGCCCCCAGAAGGCAACAAGGGCTGCGGGTAGCCGGAAACGATGGAGGTGAGAGGGTCCAGCGTCGGCTCTTCCGCTGTGCAGATGTCAGCTGAACTGACATGCGGCTTAGCAGCGGGATCTGGGCAGGGACTGGCATCCGACTTAATGGACCCATCGCAGGAGGCAGGCCGCGATGGAGGGGCAGCCTGGTCTGGCGGAACAGGGGCTGTGCGCCGCCCTGAAGGGTCAGGCGACTTTTTTACTTTCTCCGTACAGACGTCAGAGTAGCCGACGTCCAGCTTATCGGAGCCGCTCGCACCAGTATGCCGTGAAACCACGGCTTTACCAGGAGCGGAAGCCTCCAAGATCCCGGAGGGGCCTGAAGGGCCCAAGAGCGAGCCAGACGGGCGGGCCGACGCCACCTTAGAACCCTCTAAGGCGGCTGCTGAGGAGCGGTCCCCTTGGGGAGGACGTTACTTTTAACATGGCGACTTCCGAGGAAGTCGCGGTGGGAGAGAAGCCCTTGTCCCGGCTCTTTACTTTGTCCTTTTTCTTGCGATGGCCTTCAGGGGAAGTTGACACCTGCCGAAGCTTTTTCAATTCTTTCTCCATGGAGCTCAACTTCTTTTTCAGAATGTGGGCTTCCAGGGACTGCTGCCACCTTCTCCAGGTGGTCGCTAAAACCAAGGCAGTGTTGTCACTTCACTGGATGGTCGGGGCCCAGGCAAAAAGGCAGAGGGAATGGCTAACCTTAAAGTGGAGTTGGGCGCTGTAACGCAGTCGTACTTTGTTTTTGTGCTCGGAGGGTGTAGGGGACTTCATATACACCAACGAATACCTGATGTTGTATAAGAAAAGCGAAAATACTTGGTAAAAATACCGAGAAGCCTGACAAGTAAGGAACTTTATCACAGGCGCCTGGCATGAGCTAACGGCGGGAAAGAACTGGAAGGCGGGCGTGAGGGACCACCCCTTTATACTGACACAGGTCACCTGATGTGGGGGCAGTCCCTTGCCAGAGACTGCTAGGTAGAAATTTTTCCGTGGGGTGCTGCCGCCTGCCAGCGTCAGTCCTATATGTAATTACCTACTGCAAGAAGCCTCTTGAAGTAAGATCTAGGACCTCCCAGGCTCAGAGGTAATTCAGCTACAGAGCCCCTACCTGGTTCAACTCACTCCCCGCAGCCATTTCCAACACCGCCAAAATTGCCCCCTTCAAAGATGCCTTACGAGACCTGCTGTTCAACACCCGCTGCTGCACCTGTCACTAAAAGATATTCTGTTGTTCTTCTGGCACTATTGACATGGCCCAATCACCCCCTCATCCCACCCCCAGGCCCTCCCTCCTCTGCCAGTACCTGCTGGTACTACTTGAAATGTTTATTTATTTACAAATGTGTTCAAGCAATTGTATGTAATACTATGTATCTCTGTTCATGCACCCTATGTAATACTATGTTGACTCTGTATGTCTGTATTCAGTAAACATGTAAAAATCTGTTACTCTGTCTTGACTATACTCTGTAAACTATGGTAACCATGTGTGTCCTCTCTGTGACGAGGTACCTTTGTAAACGAGCTGCTGGCTCAAAGGTTGTAAATCCGATTATACAATAAATAAATAAATAAAATAAATAAAACTATCCATAGCATGGACCCTCTGGCTGAATGGGTCTTATGAAAGAAGACCTTGAAGCACAGCCAACCCGAAGCCTGCTCTACGGCAAGAGGCAATATCCAAACTGTAGTGTTTCATAAAGGTATGGACAGAAGTCCAAGTTGTGGTTGCGCAGATATCTGCCGCTGGCACATTCTTGAAACAAGCCACAGAGGCAGCTACTCCTCTGGTGGAGTGACCTCTGACTTGACCCGGCAGGGTCTTCTTGTACTTCTCGTAACATAAAGTGATACAATGAGCCAACCATTTAGATAGGCATTGCCTTCTCTTTTGTGAGCAAAAGAAACAAAAAGTTGATCAGATTTCCTGAGATCCTTAGTGGCGTAGTATCTCACTATTCTGTGAACATCCAAAGTATGCAAGAGCTACTCCCCTTGATTGGAGTGCTGCATAAAGAAAGTGGGTAGCTCATTGAATTGATTCAATGTAGATTCAGCCACCACCTTAGGGAGAAACTTAGGGTTGGTGCGCAGAGCCACACGTTCCTTGTGAAAAATCAAATACGGGATTTTACACATCAAGGCCTGAAGCTCGGAAATTCATCGAACTGAAGTAATGGCCACTAGGAAGAGAGTCTTCCACAAGAGGAACTTTAATTCTGCTGAGGCTGCCGGATCAAAGGGAGGCAGAGTAAGCTTCTCAAGAATAAAATTAAAGTCCCAAGGAGGAGGAGGAGCAGGAATGCGGATGGGGGGTCTCAAATGAAGGACCCCTCTGAGGAATGTCTTAGAGACTTCCAACTGAGCAAAAGTCCTGTCTCCAAAGGGGACTTGTTATGCTGAAATTGCAGCCATGTGGACCTTTAAAGAGGAATGACTGAGACCCAGATTGGAGAGATGACGCATGTAGTCCAGGACTCTGTTGGCTGGGCAAGAAAAAAGTTCAAATTCCTTTGACGTGGCCCAAATCGAAAACCGTTTCCACTTCATGGCGTAGGTTGAGCTGGTGGAAGGCTTTCTGGCCTCTACCAATATGTCTGCTACGAGCAGGGAAACCCCAAAGCGGGCTTTAGCTATGTCTGCTGGAGCTACGCATGCAAATGAAGGGATCTGAGACCTGGATGAACAAGGGTGCCCTGATCATGGGTCAATAAGTGTTGCAACAGAGGAAGAGGAAGCGGAGGTTCCTCTGAAAACTGCCTCAGAAGAGAGAACCAAACTTGCCTGGGCCAGAATGGAGTGATGAGGATCATTCATGCCCCCTCTGATCTAAGCTTGTTCAGGATCTTCGGAATTAAGGGAATAGGAGGGAAGGCACAGACAAATCTGTCCCTCCAATCGAGAGACAGAGCGTCCAACCAAGAAATGCCTCACCTTGGAGCGAGCGAGCAGAAGGCGAGAAGTTTTGCATTTTTAGGAGACTCGAGCATGTCTATCTGAGGTGTTCTCCATTGCAGAAAGATGTCGTCTACAACCTCTTGATCCAGTTCCCATCCATGGGCCCTGGCTGAGAACCAACTGAGGTGGTCTCCCAGTGTGTTTTCCACTCCCGGAACGTGAATGGCTGCCAAGTGAAGGTGGTGCTGGGTAGCCCAGACCCACACTCTCATTGCTTCCCTGCATAGAGGGTAGGAACATGTTCCTCCCTGCTTGTTGAGATACCAGACTACACACATGTTGTCAGTCTGTATGAGGAGATGACCAGGAAGGATGGATGAGTGCAGGGCCTGGAGGGCATAAAGGACTGCTCTTAGTTCAAGCACATTTATGTGCAGATTTTGTTTAAACTGGGACCAGCTGCCCTGAGTTCTGTCAGACCCGAGATGGGCTCCCCAGCCCTCGCCTGAGGCATCTGTCGTCAACGTCCGGGAGGGGGGTTCGATGTTGAAGTGAACTCCCTGGCAAAGGTTTTCTCGTACCATCCACCGTTGCAAGTCCCTGATCATGGGATCAGAAACTAGTATTTCTTGGTCTAGATCATTCAGTTTTTGATCCCACTGAGAATGAAGTGTCTATTGAGAAATCCTTATGTGGAGCTGAGCGCATGGGACTGTTGGAATGGCAGCTGCCATTAGCCCGAGGAGGCGGACAACTGATCTGGCTCCGACCTGTCTGCGACTGGATTGGAGGTATGCTTGAGTCTGAAGGATGTCCGCCCTGCCCTGAGGCAAAAAGGCTTTGCCGGTGGTCGTGTCCAGAATCGCCCCTATGAATTGTAGGCATTGACAAGGGACTAAATGGGACTTTGCCTGGTTGATGGTAACACCCAGGCTGGTGAAAACCTGTACAGTAAGGGACAGAGAGTGTAGGAGTTCCTCCCTGGACGGGGCTGCCAAGAGCCAATCGTCCAGGTACAGGAATACCTGAACTCCCTGGGTAGGACTAGGCAGGTGGGCCGCCACCACAGACAGGCATTTGGCAAATACTCGGGGGCTGAGGAGAGACCAAATGGGAAGGTCTTGAATTGGTAGTGGTCCCCCTGAAAGCAAAATCAGAGGAATTTGCAGTGGGAAGGACATGTGTAGGTAAGCATCCTGCATGTCCAAAGCGCACAGCCACAATCCCTGCTAAAGAAGAGGCAGAAGGCTCTGCAGGAAGAGTATTCTGAAGTGTTTGTACTCCACGAACATGTTCAGAGAACTGAGGTCTAAAATATGCCTCACGTCTCCTGTCTTCTTTGGAACTAGGAAGAATTGGGAATAGTAACCGGTCCCCCATAGATGGTTGGGAACTGGTTCTATCACCGCCTTCAAGAGAAGGGAGGTGATTTCTTCTAGGACCAAAGGAAGATGTTCCAGGGAGTAAGACGACTTGGGGGTGGCCTTCGGAGTGGTTTCTGTAGAAACTCTATTGAGTGTCCTGCTGCAATCAACTGGAGCACCCAAGCATCCGATGTTATTCTCTCCCAACCCAGTAAATGGAAGGAGAATCTCCCTCCTTCTAGTTCCTCTGGGACCTCCAGAGGCAGTGGGAGAGGTGAGGAGTCAGGAGGTCTGAGGCAGCGCAGCAGCCGAGGCTCCCGCAGCTTTTGTGTTAGGGAGAGTCTTGGTTGCTGGAGGGGCCTGACACTTGTTGGCCCGTTTGCCCTGTTGTTTTGGTTTTTGTCAGTTACATCCACAAAAAGGATGCCACTGACCCTGAGGGGGTCTGTACAAAGAGTCAACAGACTTGAGTGCAGTGCCCTTCTCTTGCAGGTCAGTAACGATGTCCCTGACATCACTTCCGAACAGCACCAAACCCCTAAAGGGAGCATCCTGAATAGTGGATTGCACTTCAGGGACAAAACCTGACACACGGAGCCAGGCATGACAGTGAAGGCCTACAGCGAAAGCCAAGCACCGTCCAGCTGTGTCGACTGCATTGTAAGTGGCACAAAGCATGTGAAGACTGGCCAAACGAGCAGAATGGACAAGATCCACCACTTCCTGTTTTGTCTGGGACTCAGGAAGGGAGTCTAACTTTGAGTCCACCTGACTAAGGATGGTCTTCTGGTAATCCCCGATATGTGCTACATAATTCAGGGCCCTAATACCCAGGGTAGAAGATGTATAGATCTTCTTCCCATATTGGTCCAGAAGCCTTGACTCCTTGTCAGGCAGAGACGAGCTGAGATGTTCTGGATTAGCAGAGCGTCTGTGAGTGGCACTAATCACAACCAAGTCTGCTTTGATGTGTAGGTTCAAGAAATCTACTCCCTCAGGACCCTGATATAGACAATCTGCCTTCCTTGGAAGGGGAGCTAACGCAGAAGGTTGTTTCCAAATAGTGTAAACAAGATCCACGTGAGGATCTATCCAGGGTGGAATCAATGTAGGAGCGGTCTCAGGCAGATCCAAGTGGGCAGCGAGCTTTTTACGCTGTGGATCTGGCTCCAAAGATTGCCACTGATGAACTTCCTGGATCTTTTTCAGTAGCTCCAGAGAAGAAGGATCCTCTGGAAGAGACTTCGGAGGGTCTTTGGCCTAGGTTGGTCTAGAGTATGAGGCTCCTCATTTGGGTCAGAGCGTCCCTCTGAGTCTGAGTCAGAGGTCTCCTATGAAGAAAAGGAAGACTCCTCCCATGCCCGGGGGGGAACGGTCCCTTTGGGAAGTTCTCTGGGACGTGTATCCTCCCCACCCCAGCACCCGAGGGTTCACCTCTGGTGCTGGGTAAGGGGGAAGGAGTCTCCCGTCTCCGATGCAGGGGATCCTGCAAAGGGTCCTGCATCGGTAGACAACTATCTACCTCTCTGGTGAATTGAGCCTTGGCCTCAGCCCACCAGAAGGCTAGAGTCTCCTTCAAATCTGCCGGCAGCTAGGGCGTGGGCGGCAGAGGAGAAGGAGGAGGGGGATATGGATACTCAAGATATCCGTACATGGAGTATCCATAACCCAACAGTGGGAAGCCCGGCGTCGGGTACTGTGGTGCTGGGAAGATGGCACCGGGTATTGAGGTGTCGGATACCCGGGAGCCAGGGGCTCTGGTGGAACAGAGGGACCTGGCAGAGGCCCAGCTAGTAGGCCAGGCAAAGGAAGAGCTGGCCCCGCAGGTGTGGGGCTAGGCGTGAGAGCACCATCCGGTAGAGGGATGTTGGGCGGTGTTGGGTAATCCGGTGTCTGAGGGTCTGGCTTCAGGGTATGTGGTCCCGAAGGATGAGGCCCTGATGGCAGTGTGTTCAAGTCCTCCATGACGACCAGGGAGGAGGGAGGAGGTTGGAATCCCGGGGGTCAGTAGAGGAGACACAGGGACCTCACAGGGCAACACCAAGTGTTGCGAGGAACCTGGGGCGTCGGACTGGTCGAGGAGGTCTGACGCAGGCTCCTTGGCCAGGCGGGCGTCGGAGGGGCCGATGTCCAGCTTATCAGTCGGATCCGAGTGGGTGTCGGAGGAGCCGACGTCCAACTTATCGTATCCCTTGCTCGATAAAGGCTGCGCTGGAGATGTGGCCTTGTTGGGTGAAAGAGCGACTGTGCACCCTCCCGAAGGAGTGAGCAGCTTACCAGCCTTGTCCGGGCAGATGTCAGTGGCACCGGCGTCCGACTGAGTGGACCCGCTTGAACCTGAGGGCCGCATGGCAGCAGCCTTCCCGGGAGTGGAGGCCTTTACCCCAGAGGTACCCGAGGGGCCCAAGAACGAGTCCGACGGGGGGGGGGTGACACCTTCTTGGACACTGCCAAGACGGTCATCGTGGAGTGGTCCCCTGGAGCGGATGTTACCTTCAGAACCATGACTCTGGACGGAGTTGCGGAGGCTGTGGAAGCCAAATCCTGCTCCCAGTGCTTCTCCTTCTTCTTTGTATGGCCTTTGGGGGAAGTGGACACCTGTCTCAACTTTTTTTAGCTCCTTCTCCATGGATGCCATTTTTTTCTACAAAGTATGGGCCTCCAGGGACTGCTGCCTTCGTTTTTAGGTAGCTGAATTAAATTGCTGGCAGTGCTGGCACTTCTCCACAGGATGATCTGGGCCTAGGCAGAAGAGGCACAGGGAATGGCTGTCCTTATGCGGCAGCTGGGAGCCGCACAATCCGCATGTGTGTTTATGCGATTCGAAGGCCGGGATCGACATACATGCGTATAGAGAGATAGTATAGATATGCGAAAAAACACGGTTGAAATGTTCGAAAACTGTACCGACTAATGACTGACGAGCGTTGAACTCTACTGCGAGGAACTTTCACAAGTCGATGGCGGGAAAGAACTGGAAGGCAGGCATGGGGGACTGCCCCTTTATACTGACGTCGCATGATGTCGGTCACCTGACATGGGGACGGTCCCCGCCAGAGAATGCAAGCTAGAAATTTTTCCGTGGGGTCCAGACGCCTGGCAGGTCAGTCCTATATATGAATACCTACTGCAAGAGCCCTCTTGAAGTAAGATCAGCACTTTTCTGAGCCCTTCTACTCCTTCCCCTAAAGAACCTTCTCATCTGAAAGTAGTCCACAGGCATGGGCAGTGGTATAGGATAGAAGGCTCTGGGATAGTAGCCCCTAACTCTACCCCTTCTGCCGTGGGGTTTGTAGGAAGTAGAGGCTTAAGCTGCATTGCTCTGATAGGTGGTTTACTATTTCTCCACCTTTCTCATGTATCCCAAAAAGAAAGACCGACAGATGGATAAAATGTTATTCATGTTAATTCAGAGAACACAACATGAACCTGGTACAGGAATCCCAGTTGAGCAACAAAGGCTCATTTACAATGGGTACCATAAAAAAGCATAATCTCAATTATAATACAAGTTAAATATTTATACATGCCTCTAGCACAAAACAATAAAGTGACACACAGTTATATTTCAAAGTACGATAATAAATACGAATGGCACTATAAAAGGAACAGTATTGTCACATTAGCTAACACATGTTTCCAAAGTTATTAGACCATGACTAATCTGTAATCATTGGTTTGTTTATACTAACACAAACTCTGGATAACAATTTTGGGGTCTAAGACTGTCGTTTAATAAAAAAAAAAGAGTTATTCTCACTGAGGAAATCCATAGCCTTAGTTTGGGTGTCCTGGGGGAGACTAGTGGTTATCAGCCAGGAAAACGCCTGACAGATATGGCCTGGGCCATAGCTCTGGAGGCAATGTCACTGGCATCCACAGCCATATGAAACTAGTATTTTGTGGCTTCCAAGGCAGTTTTAACAGTTTCTGCTAGGTCCTGCACCACCCTGTCTGGGGCTTGCTAGCTAATAGCCAGAACAAAATTCCAGAGAGCTTTCTGGTATTGAGCAGTACATGCCATGTACATGGAGAGGCAAAGCAGCAAAGAAGCTGTGGTCTAAGATTTCTTACCCATAGTATCCAGTTTTCTAGATTATTTTTCTGGAGGCTGGGATGACAGAGGCACTGTAGCCTTATCACAGGCTGCAGTTTGTACCACTCCTTCATGATCTGGATGAAGGTAAAGAAACTCAGCATTAGTTTTATCTAGATTATACTTTTTCTCTATTTTCTTATCCACATCGGGGATGGAGGTGGGATTCTGAAGTAATTTAAAGGTAGCCCTACAAAGGAACTCATGAATTGGGAGGAGTAGCTTTTTGGAAGGAGGGAGACCCTTCATATCTAAGAAGTCAGCTTCCTCATCTCCATCAGTGGTCTCTTGGATACAGACATCCAAAGTATCTACCATATGTTGTGCAAAGGTACAGTGAGAAGAAAAACCCTCCTGACCATTGGATGTGGTAACAAAATCCTGGTCAGAGGATGTATCAGGTTCCAAAGGTTCGCCCTCCTCTTCATCATCACCGTCTCATAAAAAATACCCTGTCCAATGCCAGGGTCTGAGGGGATAGGTGCAGTAGGACCAGGTGGCACACTGAGGAGACTGCCAACAGCCTGGAAGTTTGGTAGAGTTGCCAAGCCTTAACCATTTCCTCCACAGAGAGTATATCTTGTTGTGACACTGGCGTCTCCTTTTGCTTTCAGCAAGAGGGGCAGCGATATGTTTTTCTTTTTGTTCCTTTTAATAAGGCACTGGATCAGAAACCTGCTCAGTATGTCTTTTTTTGGCTTGGTCATGGTTATTTTTATCAGGTGTATTTTCTAGAGGGCTCCTTGGAGGACTTTTCTTTAGATTTTTGATGAGATGAGGACCCCTCTTCTGGATTTTTATTAGACGGGGAGGCAGACTAAGATGCCATTATTTCCAGCCTTTTTGAACAAAACCTAGTGCAAAGTTCACAGTTAGTAAAAATATGGGCTAGACCCAAACAACTTAGGCAAAGGTCTTGGCTGTCTCCCTTGGCCACTGTTTTAGACTACTTTATATAATTTTTAAATCCAGTGGGTCCAGTACTCTTTTTGGGACAATCTGACATTGGCCTTTGAAGATCAGGTGTCAGCTATAGTAATTAGTGGTTTTTACCTTTTGTGGAACATTGTCCGGATTAAGCCCCTAATTCCGCCCGAGGACCTGCCAACACTAGTACATGCCTTTGTGACTTTTAGGCTCGACTACTGTAACACTCAGTATTTTGGGGTCATGGGAGGGACCCTCCGCAGGCTGTAGCTACTGACGGGCCTTTCGAGGTCCAGTCATGTGACCCTGATTTTGCGGACTCTGCACTAGCTGCTAGTCAGGTGGAGGGTCCTTTTCAAGGTGGGTCTTCTCACCTTTAAGGACCTATATGGGCTGGGCCCTGGTTACCTGTCCTAGCTCCTGACACAGGTGCCCTCTGCTCACTCCCTCCACTCTTCCTCGAGGGGCCTCCTGGATGCTCCCAGGGTTCAGCTCAAGACCTCAGGAAATCGTGCTTTTAGTGTCTCTGGCCAACCCTGTGGAACGTGCTTCCATCTGCTGTCCGGGAGGCCCCCTCAATTGAGGTGTTTAAGGGGAGGCTAAAGGCCCATCTTTTCAGCATGGCCTTTAACTGTTGATAACATCTTTAGCTTTGGCCAGTCCCATGAAGATGACTCTTGGAGACCTCTGTTTTGCTGAATTTTATCATGTTCTGGTTTTAAATGAGGTTTTATTATGTTTTATTTACTATTGTACAGGGTATATTTTTATTTATGTTCAGCGCCCGGAGCTTCTGGGATTGGGCACCTTATAAATAAAGTTGACTTGACTTGAAATGCCAATTAATAACAAGACCTTAAAAAATGGTTCCCAAAAGGGAAAAAGTAAGGCAAAATGATCGGTTCCCAAGCACTGTGGAACCACTACAAAATGGTCCCCAAAGGAAGAAAAATACAGTAAAAATATGTGAAAAACGAGGTTCTCTTGAAATACAGGGAACCACAACCAAAGAATAAAATAAAGAAAACCGCTAACATTTTACCTCAGAAGTGGTAGTTTAATACAGAAAATAAAGTGCTGGAGCGGAAGGTGGAACCACTCTGAGGAGAAAATTTGCAGATCCAAGGAACCAAAGGGAGCCGCTAAAAACCACTAAAAATGCTTACAAAATGTATAAAACAACTAAAGGCAGCACAAACTTAACAAATATACTGACTTCAAAATAAATTAACTTCTTCAAGCGAATTTATGAACAGGGCACTCCGGGACAGACTTGCTCCAGTCAGCGGAGAAATTAATCTGACTGACTCACAGCTCCAGTTACAGGCAGCTCTCTCTCTTATTGCAATCTGATAGGTTAAGTCCCTGGCATCATTAGCATAAACTCCACTTCTGGGGCAGCTGAACCCAGCTGGCATCACTGCATTAGTCAAGCATACTGAGGCGTAACCCCCCTGCTAATGGGGGCTCCCAAAAGTCTTCCAGGAGCTTGCCTGAATGCTCCAAGTCTGGGTGGTGTTCAGCGTCGGAGCTGTTTAGATGTGGTTCCAAGTGAGTGCTATTTGAGCCTCCATGTACTGTCTCTTTAAGAGCTGTCTGCTTTGCAGACATAATTAATTTAGAAGGGGGATTGTGTGTTTCAATGCCCAAGTCCCGCCCCTGGCTGCTGTCAACTCGCTCCGTTTCTGCTGTCGCTAAATGCGCAGAGGGAGGTCTTTCAAAAAGGTGTAACAATCTGCCAGGAAGTGTTTAGAGCAATAATGAAAATACAGTTTGTCAAACCTGCTTTTCTTTGCAGTCTGAACTGTTTTTGCCTAGCCCTCCATTCTGGTTTTGAACTGCTGAACTGGACCAATCAGTGTGGGGGGGCCTTTAAAATGGAGCCTGCTGCTGGCAAATCAGAACCTGGACTCTCATTGTGGAGCCAGCCACCTATGTACTGTATGGCCAGTGATTCTGGGAAATGTAGTTTTGATCTTGGCGCCTTTTTCTACCAACAGAGGGAGTCTTATTGTGAGTCACAGCTGAATCAGCCAACAGAATAGTGTGGAGCTAAAAGGAAATGCCCTTCTCTGTGACTGGAAAGATCAGATGAGTTTTGGCAGTGAAGAGAGAAGGTGCTGTGTGCTTCCGCGGTGTATAGTTTTACGCGGCAAAGCGCATGTGAGGCCCTGAGTTTCGGTCTGCAGCCTTTGTGAGTGTCAGTTTGGACTGAATCCGACTTGTGAGGAGAAAGAAGCACTAGAAGTGTGTAAACCAGGTTCACCCTGTAGAAGACTGGAGAAATTGCTGAATCGCGCTCGGTCTGTCAGGAACTGAAACTGCTGTGTGTGCTCCCAGGTATATTGCAGTAATTGCAATCAGGATCGAGGAGCAGCCTGCCTGGTATAGTACTTTCCTTTTGCATATGAATGTGCGTAGTGCTTGTGGGGAATAGCTATTTCCAGTCCCCTGTGCTATGTGCTGTGTGTTGAAGCTGGAAGCAAACCCCAACTTAGCTTTGACTAAATACATTTGCTATCAACTGCAGTGGGGTCCAGTCACAAGGACCTTGTCTCCACGCTCTGTTGTTCTGGCAATCCAGAAGAACATCTACCATCTGGTCCTCAGCTTGGGTATTGTGAGTACAAATCAGGGTATTCCCCTGCAGTCTGTTTTCAATCACATGGGTGTCATCTAATTCTTGTTTCCCTGCTTCATGGACTGAGCCATCCAGCTCAGGATTACAATTGGGTGTTGTGCATATATTTTCTTCTACAGGGCCCCATCCATCTGCACCTGCCGGCCAACCCCGGGCAACGGACCTGGCTAGCCCCCAACCTGGGTACTCAGAGTGTGACTTTTCAGACCCTGTATGTGTGCAAAGTACTGTGATTTAATGCCACTAATTAACCTGATTTCCCCCTCCCGTGTTAGTGCCCACTAAATATATCAGATTTGTTGTTGTTATACTATATACTGGCTGTAGTGTTGGTACTTATGGAAGCAGTATTGTGTTTTGCTGTGTATGTTGTTTAACCTTATTTTACAGGGGGTCTTCAGAGTCGTGCTGCAGAATCAATCTTGAGGGTAAGTGGTATCTATATGAGTGAACAGTGTGTATATGTGGGGTATTGGGGCTGTAACTCCGGGGTACTGTGTGAGCCACTAGAGGGCATAAAAGGGGGTCTCAGTGTCCCAGAGGTCTGTGACCAAGCTAGTCTAACCACTACAAATCCTGACCTCTGGGTGGAGGCACCTGCCATAGGACCTAGGCCCCTCAACCTGTCCGTAGTCAAACAGGCAGGGGTAGTAGCCCTTGGGGAAGCACCACCTATAGGTTACAGAGGAATTCCTGGGGTGAGACTATGACTTTTTTTAAATAAAATTTGCATAAAGCAACCTTATTCACTTATGGATTCAGTTAGCAGATGGCGAGCATGTGCAGTTGTGAACACCCAGTGGAGGTTATGCAGTGGGGGGTAAGCAGCTCTGTAATAAAACTGCACTGCTCTACAGTACATGAATTATATTGAAACGGCAGCATGTTTCATCATCTCGCCTTTAAGGGGATATATTTTCTAGTCAGTATTGTGCTCTCTCCACAGAGGAAATAAATGAACAAAAAGTGTTTTTTCAACTTCAGTTGGTGTCTGATACTCTCTCATTTTTCTCTGTGCAAGAAGGGGCTCACTTGTCAGGTCGGCGTTGTCAGGATGTAGTGTCAGCAATAATAATAATAATAATAAGCTTTATTTATAAAGTGCCTTTCACATACCAAGGTGCTGAACAATAAATAAACAGATAAAAACAGTAAAATACATGATAATATAACCGAATAACAAAAATGAATAACAAAGCTAAAATCAAGCTAAAATAATCAGTCTGGGTAGGCAATCAGCCACAGATGTGTCTTCAAGGCCTTCTTAAAGCCCTCCACAGTCGTGCACTCACGTATCTGACGGTGTAGAGAATTCCACAGGGCTGGGGCCGCATACATAAATGCACGGGCCCCCTGATGACTTCAAGCTCATTCTGGGAATCTCTAGCAGCCCTTTGTCAGCTGAGTGGGGAAGTCGCCTGGGGCAGCAGGGGCACGGGAGCTCTTGCAGATAGTCTGGACCCAGTCCATGCAGGGCCTTATAGGTCAGAAGCCCGACCCTGAAGGTAATCCACCACTGAATAGGCAGCCAATGTAGTTCGAGCAGCACCGGCATGATGTGACTCGAACGAGGAGTCCCCACCAACAGCGGGGCCGCAGTGTTCTACACTAGCTGTAAACGGTGGATATCAACCCCCAGAAGCCCTAGATAAAGGGAGTTGCAGTAGTCCAGGCGTGAGGTCACAAAGGCATGGATCAACATTGGAAGGTCGTCGGATGGAGCAAGGTACTTGACCTAAGCGATGTTCCTCAGATGGTAGAAAGAGGACTTGACGACTGCCGACACCTGTGAACGCAGTGTCAGCCCATCATCAAGAATCACCCCCAGGTCTTACACCCGTTCAAAGAAAGGAAGCTGGATACCACCTAGACAAAGTCCGCCAGGTTGGCCAGCCCCCAACCCCTCTGTCCGACGACCAGAATCCACCACCATTACCTCAGTCTTTCCAGAGTTCAACTTCAACCAGCTGGAGTTCATCCAGTCCTGGATTTCAGCAAGACAGTTGTTAAATACCAAGCGTGCACTATCCTTATCGGGTGCAAAAGACAGGTAGAGCTGAGTATCATCAGCATAGCAGTGAAACCTCAGCCCATACCATTTTACAGTGTCTCCAAGAGGCAGCATATACACCATAAACAACATGGGGGACAACATCGAGCCCTGAGGGACCCCACATGGCAAAGAGAATGGGTCAGAGAAAAAAATCCCAGACACCACCCTCTCAGTTCTGCTAGTGAGGAGGGACTTAAACCATCTGAAAACTGTCCCAGACAGGCCATAGATGAATATCAGGCACTCAAGAAGCACCCAATGATCCACGGTGTCAAAGGCTGAAGAGAGATAAAGAAGCACCAAGATAGAACGGCTCTTCTGATCTCTCGCCATCAAGAGATCATTGAGCAACCGAACCAGAGCGGTTTCGGTACTATGCCTCTTACAAAAATCAGAGTGGAGAGGTTCGTAGATGTCATGGATGGTCAGGTGGTTCTCCAGTTGCAGGGCCACAACTTTCTCAATTACCTTCTCAATAAAGGGAAGGTTTGAGATAGGTATGTAGTTTGCAAAGCAGCTTTGGTCCAGAGCAGCTTTCTCTGGGAGAGGTGTCATCACCACCTCCTTCAGGGAGCTAGGAAACTCACCAGACTCTAAGGAGCACCAAACTATCTTTGCCAGGAATGGGCCTATGATATCACAACAACCCATTATCAGGGAAGTTCGGCCCAGGTCCAAACTACAGCATGTTGGGCGCATACCCTGGGCAATCCACACAACATCCATGATTTCCAGCCGGTCGAAGGAACTCCAGGTACACCGAGGGACAGTGACCACACACCGATCACTATCAGCTCCCATAGAGTGTGCCGGCTGGATCTCCATCCTGATGCTGGCCACCTTATCCGCAAAGAACCAAGTGAGCTCATCACACTCAATCTGTGAAAAGGTTCTTCGAACCTGAAGACAGGTTGGGTTGCACAACCAGCCTGTCCAGGGTTCGAGAAAGCTGAGCCAGTCGGTTCTGAGCAGCAACAATCTCTCCAGACAGGAACTCTGCATTCTTACGGGTGATTGCTGATTGACAGATTTGATAATGTCCCATCAATCTAAGGTGGTCAGCAGCCAGGGCAGATTTCCGCCAGTGACGCTCTAACCTTAATACAAGTTGCCACAACTCCCTCAAGGTCACATCAAACCAAGGGGACTGAGGGCGAATGCAGAGAGGACAAACACGGATGGGAGCAACACAGTCCAGGCCTTATTATAGGCCTGAACCAGGCTCTCTGTACTCCCACTTGCTTCCGGAATTACCAATAGGTCTAATACCGCCAACAGACCATCAGGGCTCACATCCCGTAAAGAGTGGTATCTGACCATCTCCACAGGGGCAGGCCTATACGGGGTGAGGCACAAAAACTGAACCCTACAGTGTGATGATCCAACCATCCAACAGGTTCCACCACCAAGTCGGAAGTTTCAACCCCCAGGAGGAAAACCAAGTCAAGAGAGTGACCAAACTTATGGGTAGCAGAGGCAACCACCCGTGTAAAGCCCAGAGATGTTATCAACTGGAGGAAGTCCTATCCAAATTGAGAGAGTTCATCGTTGACACAGGTGCTGAAGTTACCCATGACCATCATCCTGGATGACTCAAACGCTATGTCGACCATGAAGTCTGCTACTTCCTGAAGGAACCGCTTCTCATCCCCGGATAGACGGTAGAGGACAGCGATCCTACAGCCTACACCTGGAACCACGGTACACTCAAATGAGTTGGTCTCCTCAACTGGCACACTTGTAAGGTACAGTTCCATATTGAAACAGATAGCTACCCCCACCCCGCGGTCCGATCTCAAGCAGTGTATCACCGAGTACCCGGCTGGAACAGCAGCCTCCAATATGGGGCCAGCATTATCGGCCAGCCAGGTCTCAGTGATACAAACCAGATCTGCTGTCCCAACAAGATCTGCAATTATTGCAGTCTTGTTCTTAATAGATCTGGCATTGCATAACACCGCTTGAGTCAGACGGGATTCCAGGGCCATCCATGCTATCTGTCCACCAACAGTGGAGCCCTTGGGTATGGAGACCAGGCATGGAGGACCACATTCCAGAATCCATTTCCCCCCAGGGCGTCTCCTGGGTTTCACTACCCCAATACAAGAACACTGCTCATTCATCCTCCGATGTTTGCAAATCCTTGCCCAGCCCCACCCCCCACGAGCAAATCCTAATGCTCTAAAACACTGATAGACTGTAAAGGGGGTGTAAATGGGCGGAGGTCACGAAGTTCGGAAGGTGAATAGCGCATGACAGGGAGAGCAGTCCACTGACACATCTAGGCACCCAAAATCTCATGTCACACACCCAGAAACCCAAAGCACTCAAAATCACAGATGCCGCAAGTAGCAAAAAATAAATCAAATTCTAAAAAATAATACAATCCTCCACTCTCTCTCACAGAGTGGTGGATGAAATAAAAACAAAATAAAACCTACCCCCTCTCAAATGTCAACATAATTAATTCCTCCCATTTCTCTCTCTCTCTCTCTCTCTCTCTCACAGAGCAGGGGATGATGGACAAAATAAAACACAAATAAAACAAAATAAATAGAATAAAGACCTACCCTCTCTTGGATGACCAGAAACTCACTCCTCCACTCTCTCACACAGAATGGGGGGGGGGTGTCAACAAATAAAATTACACACACTGTCTCTCACACAGTGGGGGAAAACAAAAACATAAATACATAAAACAACACCAAATTACCAAAAATTAACACACATTCAAACTCTAAAGGAAAAAATAAAATAATAAACAACTGTAAACCCTAGGTGGCGCTATCCCAGGGGCTACTACCCCTGCCTGTGTGGCTAGTGTCAGGTTAAGGGGCCTAGGTCCAATTGCGGGTGCCTCCACCCGGAGGTCAGGGTTGATAGTGGTTAAACTAGCTTGGGTACAGCCCTCTGGGACACTGTGACCCTCCTTTGTTTCCACTAGTGGCCCACACAGTACACGGGAGTTACCTTCCCAATACCCCACATATGCACACTTCTTACACATACAGTAACCACTTACCCTCAGGACTGATTCTTGCAGCATGTCTCTGAGGACCCACTGTAAAACAAGGTTAGATAATACACACAGCCACAATGCAATGCTTATTCTACATGTACTGACACCACAGACAGAACATAGTTCAATAACAACAAATCTGATTTATTGGAGGGGCAGTACAAGGAGGGGGGTAATCAGGTTGATTTGGTTTGGAAATATTCAAATCACAGCACTGTGCATTCATATAGGGTCCAAAATGTCACATTCTCTGGATACCCAGGATGGGGGGGGAAGGGCTCAGCCAGGTCCGTTGCCCGGGGTTGGCCGGCTGGTGCAGATGGATGGGGCCCTGCAAGGAGAAAACACATGCACAACACACAATTGTAACCCGGAGCCGGATGGCTCAGTTCATAGAAAGAAAACACAATGCAATCTATTGACACACTTTGATCAAATGAAAGGTGCAGGGAGCTACCCTGATTTGTACTCACAATGCCCCAAGCAGAGAACCAGATGGAGGATGGTCGCTCTGGATTGCCTGCCAGAGAAGCAGGGCATGGAGACAAGACCCTTGTGACAGGGCCCAACTGCTTTTGATAGCAGGCAGATTTAGTCTGAATTAAACAAGGTTCTGCTTCCAGCTTCAGCACAAACTTCACAGTAAAGGGGGGAATAAACTGCAATCCCAAACAAGCACTAGGCACATTTATATGTAAAGAAAATTACTATACCAGTCAGGCTGCTCCTCAATCCCGATCGCAAAACACTGCAAAACCCGGGAGCACTCACAACAGCTTCAGTTCCTGACAAGCCGATCGCACTTCAGCAAAACTTCGGTCTTCTACAGGGTAAGCCTGGTTCTACACCACTTCTTCCTCTTCCAAACCTCGGGTTCAGCCCGATGCACGCTAACGGTTGCAAGTCGACTTCAGGGCCTCCCACGCACTTCCCGCGCGAACTACACACCAAAACAGTACAGAGCTCCTTCTTCTCTCACAGGCACCTTGCATCTGCCTTGCCAGCAACAGTGCAGGGCATTTACTTTAGGCTCACTCAAGTTCAGTTGGTTGGTTCGGCTGTCAATCACAGCAGGGCTCCCTCTGTTGGTGCAAAAAGGCACCAAGGTCCAAACTACAATTCCCAGAGGCATTGAGTCCAAGTTCTGATTTGCCCACAGCAGGCTCCATCTTAGAATCTTCACACACTGATTGGTCCAACTCGGCAGTCTGGGACCAAAATGGAGAAACAGATTAGAAACAGTTCATACCGCGCAAAAGAAGCAGGTTAGACAAACTACATTTTCATTAATACTCTGCATTTCTCCCCAGAATTAGTTACATCCTCCAAGGGTGCTCACTCTGCCCACTTAGCGACGGCAGAAACAGAACACTTGGCCAGCAGCTCGGGTGGGACTCGGGCTTAAACACACACACAGTCCCCCCAGTTTAATTATGTCTGCAAGCAGATAGCTCTTAAAGAGACAGTACTTGGAGGCTTTTATAGCACTCTCTGTGCCCACATTGAAATGGCATTTCGCTGAATGCCACCCAGACTTGGAGCACTCAGACAAGCTCCTGGAAGACTTTTGGGAACCCCCATTTGTAGGGGGGTATACAACAAAAATCACTTAATGTCTTAGTTCATTTGAAATCTTTGATTAATCCAGCACTTCCTAGTTCCATACACCTTTGCAGCTCGTATTGTCCATTAAAAGGACTTCCAAATTATCAAATAAACAACCTGACATGGAACCTTTGTAAAAGAGTGTATACTCAAAGGTTGTATCCAAATTATCAAATAATAAATAACTGCAGGGTTAAGCAGAAAATAAAGAAAAAGGTCTGATCAGGTGTCATTGGGGAAAAGGAGGCAGATAGCAGTTCCCAGCAAGTAATGAAATTTCTCAAGGAGCAGTCTATTCGTCTTCTGAGTAGATGCCCAATTCCCAGCCCGGAAGAGAAGTCCACACCAGTTTCTTAATAAGATCCACCTCACCCCAAACGGGAAAATATGAATACACAAAGCAGGTGGTGTTGAGTGCTCCCCTAGACCCAAACCAAGAAATACTCGCCACAGAGCAAGGGGATCAGCACTTCGACAGCCTGGTCTGAGCGGCTCTCCAGCCAACTCCCCAGACTATCTAGGGGAGCCACGGTTTGTACCTGTCCTTTAACAGACCTAAGGTGAGCTCCTCTGTGTGGCCACAAACACCCCCAGGGAACCGCCACACAGAGTCAGGGACGAGCCCCCACACCAACCCGCCTAACCCAACATTTGAGCAGAACCCCTTCACTGGGGGCTTACCACACAGGAATCCGGCAATCTTGTAATCAAAGATAGGGCAATAGAAATCCAACTAGTCCAGGCACCACAATCCCTCGATGACACTCCTTCTCCACTGATTTCAAGCCAGGAATAGAATCAAATTCCTCAGAGCACCTCTGGAGCCATTACTGCTTCCACCTCCTCAGCCCAAATTACTGCACTTCACAATCACTGGTCAGGCAAGAAACACCAGCCAAAGTCAAACAGTTCTGATACAAACCGGCAAGCATCAGAAGCCTAAACAGCATGATGCATCGCCCAAACACCCAAAATTGTGGCTTTCCATAAACAGCAAAACATGTTAGCAGTGCAGATTAACAACGTAATTCGGAGCCCAAAATCAGAGCTTTCCGTAGTCGGAGTCTCTGAAAAACTACCCACAAATACAATCAGGCTAATCTACATCACTAAAAGATCCCTAATTGATCTAAACTTAAACCTACACTACTGCAAATAGGTAAATCAATATAATAAATGAGAATAAACAAAACAGGCAAAATAAAATGAAAATAGAATGAAAATAAAAAGCGTAAAGAACTAAAAATAGTTCAGCTACAGACACTGCATTTGGCTAGCCCAGGGTGACCGTCATCTTCTTCAGAACAGAACTCGTTTGTTCTACCAAGCCTTGGACTTCTTCCGAGAGTAAACAGAGGTGCAAGAGAGAGCAAAAAGCATTCTTAGACTAACTAAAGTTATAGTAAAGTACAGTTACATAAGAACTTACCTTAACAGTAGATTTTCGAGAGAGGCTCTTGCAGTAGATAATTACATATAGGACTGATGCTGGCAGGCATCACAACCCCATGGAAAAATTTCTAGCTAGCAGTCTCTGGCAGGGGACCGCACCCACGTCAGGTGACCGACGTCATACAACGTCAGTATAAAGGGGCGGTTCCCCACGCCCGCCTTCCATTCATTCCCGCAAAAAGACAAAATGAGAGAGAAGTGGATATTTCCCGTCCTGGAAAAGGAGATGAAACGCTCAGGGTGATGGAGGGCAGGAAGGTATTACCTACTGCAAGAGCCTCTCTTGAAGATCTACTGTAACGGTAAGTTCATACGTAACTGTACTATCTTACTTCGAGAGGGCTCTTGCAGTAGGTAATTACAAATAGGACTGAGTGCCAAGCAGTCTGGAACAAGAAGAAGCAAACGGGAGGAGGAAAACTACCTAAAAGTAGACCCTCTGGCTGTAAAGGTCTTAGGAAAGAAGACCTTGCAAAACAGCCAACCCGAAGCCAGCTCTACGGCGAGAGGCAATGTCCAAACTGTAATGTTTCATAAAGGTATGGACAGAAGTCCAAGTGGCAGCTGCACAGATGTCTGCCGCTGACACATTCTTGAAACAAGCAGCAGAAGCAGCGACCCCTCTGGTGGAGTGGCCTCTGACCTGACCTGGCAGAGTCTTGTTGTACTCGTCATAACAGAAAGTGATACAATGAGCCAACCATTTAGATTGGTATTCCCTTCTCTTTTACAAGCAAAAGAGACAAACAGATGATCAGTCTTTCTGAGATCCTTTGTCCTGGTGGTGTAGTATCTCAGAATTCGGTGAACATTCAGAGTATGCAAGAGGTACTCCCCTTGATTGGAGTGTTACGCAAAGAAAGCAGGCAACACTATGGATTGATTCAGCGTAGATTCCGCTATCACCTTGGGGAGAAACTTAGGGTTGGTACGCAGAGCTACACGTTCCATGTGAAAAATCAAATAAGGAATTTTACACATCAGGGCCTGAAGCTCGGAAATTCTTCGAGCAGAAGTAATGGCCACCAGGAAGAGAGTCTTTCACGAGAGGAACTTCAGATCTGTTGAGGCTGCTGGCTCAAAAGGAGGCAGAGCAAGCTTCTCAAGGATAAAATTCAGATCCCAAGGAGGGGCAGGAACCTGAATGGGGGTCTCAAGTGGAGGACCCCTCTAAGGGAGGTGTTGGAGACCTCCAGTTGCGCAAAAGTCCTGTCCCCAGAAGGAACACGGTAAGCCGAGATGGCCACCATGTGAACCTTCAGAGAGGAATGACTGAGACCCAGATCAAAGATGTGTCGCAAGTAATCCAAAAGCCGCCCAACAGAGCATGAGAAAGGCTCAAAATCTTTGGAAGCGGCCCAAATAGAGAACCGTTTCCATTTCACGGAATAGGTAGCTCTAGTGGATGGCTTCCTAGCCTTCACCAGAATCTCAGCCACCAGCGGGGAAACCCCAAATCAGGCTTGAGCTACATCTGCAGGAGTCACGTGTGCAACTGAAGGGACTTGAGGCCTGAATGGACCAGGGTCCCCTGATCCTGGGTCAGCAAAGTTTGCGACAGAGGAAGAAGACATGGAGGTTCCTCTGAATACTGTTGCAGAAGAGAGAACCAAACTTACCTGGGCCAGAAAGGAGCGATAAGAATCATGCGAGCTCCTTCCGAACTGAGTTTCTGTAACACCCTCAGAATCAAGGGGATTGGGGGGGAAGGCATAGACGAATCTTCCCTTCCATTCTAGAGACAGAGCATCTCTCCAAAAAATGCCGCGCCCTGGAGCAAGGGAGCAGAAGGCGGGAAGTTTTGCATTGAGAGGAGACGCAAACAGGTCTACCTGAGGAGTTCCCCAGCATAGAAAGATGTTGTCTGCCACCCCCTGGTCTAGTTACCACTCGTGTGCGTGAGCAGACGACCAACTGAGGTGGTCTGCCAATGTGTTCTTGACCCACGGGACGTGAATGGCCGTGAGGTGAAGGTTGTGCTGCACTGCCAAATCTCAAACCTGCATCGCTTCCCTGCAAAGAGGGTAGAAACGAGTTCCTCCCTGTTTGTTGACATATCAGACTACGCACGTTGTCCATCTGGACAGCCAGATGCCCGGGAAGCAAATAAAGATGCAGAGCCTGAAGAGCATATAGCATGGCCCGAAGCCCGAGCACATTGATGTGGACAGATTTTTCGAGCTGGGACCAGGATCCCTGGGTCCTGTGAGGCCCAAGAGGGGCTCCCCAACCTTTTCCCGAGGCGTCTGTGGTCAGCGTCTGGGAGGGAGGAGAAAGGCAGAAGGGAACTCCCCGGCAAAGGTTCCCCTGGACCGCCCACCATTGCAAGTCCCGAGCCATAGGGTTGAAGACCAAGACTAGCTAATCTAGATCGTCCACCCGCTGATCCCACTGAGACGGAAGCATCCACTGAGAGATTCTCATGTGGAGCCGAGCACGAGGGACTGTCACAATAGCAACCGCAATGAGCCCAAGGAGGGGGAAGGACTGACCTGGCGCTGACTCGCCTGCAGCTGGACAACAGGTTGACCGGAACCTGGAGTGAGGCCACCCTGTCCAGTGGCAGAAAAGCCATGCAGGAGGTCGTGTCCAGGATCGCCCCGATAAACTGGAGCCTCTGGGACGGGATTAGGTGGGACTTGGCCTGGTTGACGGTAACACCCAGGCAGGCAAAAACCTGCAGGGTAAGGGAGAGGAAGCACAGGAGTTCCTCCCTGGACAAGTCCGCCCGCAGCCAATCATCCAGGTATGGGAAAACCTGCACCCCTGGGTACACAGTAGGTCGCTACCACTGAAAGGCATTTGGTAAAAACTCGGGTCGCCGAGGAAAAACCAAATGGGAGGGCCCTGAACTGGTAGTGGTCCCCTGAAAAGCAAAACGCAGGTATTTGTGGTGGGAAGGGCTAATAGGGATATGCAGGTAAGTATCCTGCATATCCAGAGCACACAACCACTGTCCCGGCCGAAGGAGGGGCAGAAGACTCTGTAGAGAGAGCATCCTGAACCTTTTGTACTCCACGAACAAGTTCAGGGAGCTGAGGTCTAGAATCGGCCTCACCTCTCCTGACTTCTTCGGGACCAAGAAGAAATAGGAGTAGTAGCCCATCCTCTGAAGATGTGGAGGCAAGGGCTCTATCGCCTCTTTCGAAAGAAGAGAGGAGATTTCCTCCCAGACCAGAAGAAGATGCTTTGGGGAGTAAGATGACATGGGTGGGTTTGCGAGGAAGTTTCTGAAGAAACTCTACTGAGTGTCCTTCTGCGATCAGCTGGAGCACCCAAATGTCTGTAGTTATCCTCTCCCAACCTGGTAGATGGAGGGAGAATCTCCCTCATACCGGTTCCTCTGGAAGGCCCAGAGGCAGTGGTAAAGGAAAGGAGTCAGGAGGTAAGAGGCAGCGTCATGGCTGAAGCCCCGGCTGCTTTTTTGGGCGGGGGGAGCTTGGCAGCCGGAGGGGCCCAACGTCTATCGGCCTGCTTTCCCTGAGGTTTCGCTACAAGGACGCCCGCGAAAGGGACAATGCTGAGCTTGAGGGGGCTTGTACAAAGAGTCGACCGACTTAAGTGCAGTACCCTTCTCCTGCAGATCAGTGATGATGTCCTTGACATCGCCACCAAACAGCACTGAACCCCTGAAGGGCGCGTCCTGGATGGCGGACTGCACTTGTGGGACCAAATCTGACACCCGGAGCCAGGCGTGATGTCGCAAACCCATGGTGAAAGCCGAGCTCCAACCAGCGATGTCCATTGCATCGTACGTGGCACGAAGCATGTGCTGACTGGCCGAACGCGCAGACCGGACTAGATCCACTACTTCCTGCTTTGTCTGAGACTCAGAAAGGGAGTCCAATTTAGCCTACACCTCGCTAAGGATTGCCGTCTGGTAATCCCCCATATGACCAACGTAATTCAGGGTCCTAATACCTAGAGTGAAAGAAGCGTAGACCTTTTTCCCCCTACTGGTCCAGAAGGTGGGATTCCTTGTCGGTTGGTGATGAGCTCAAGTGCTTTCGGTTAGCTGTCCAGCCATGAGCGGCGCTGATCACGACCGAATCAGCTAGAGGGTGCGAATTCAAAGAGTCAAAACCCTCGGGAGCTTGATAAAGCCTATCCGACTTCCTAGGAAGGGGGGCTAATGCCGATGGCTGCTTCCAAATAGTAGAAACAAGATCGGCATGAGGCTCAATCCAGGGTGGAACCAGAGTTGGAGCGGTCTCTGGCAGATCCAGGTGTGCAGTGAGTTTCTTACGCTTTGGATCCGGCCCCAAAGAATGCCACTGATAAACTTCCTGGATTTTGCACAGTAACTCGGTAAAAGAGGGATCCTCCGGAGGAGACTTCGGAGGAGTCCTCAGCCTAGGCTTATTCGGAGAGCGTGGCTCGTCGTCTAAGTCGGAACGACCATCTGAGTCTTCCAAGGTCTCCGAGGAGGATGAAGACTCTTCCTCCTGATGTGGGGGAGGAACGGACCCCTTGGGAAGCCCTCGAGGAAGTGTATCCTGACCCACCCTGGAACCGGAGGGCTCGCCCCTGGTATCCGGAGGTGGGGAGGGAGTCTCTCGGCTCCAACGTAAGGGGTCCGGAACCAGGACCAGCATCGGAAGATGGCTCTCTACCTCCCTGGTGAGCTGAGCCTTGGCCTCAGCCCACCAGGAAGCAAGAGTCTCCTTCAAGTCCACCGGCGGCTGAGTGGGCGGTGGAGGAGGAGGAGGGGGATACAGATACTGAGGGTATCTGTACGGCGCGTATCTGTACTCTAATGGCGGGTAACCCGGTGTTGGGTACTGAGGCGTTGGGTACTGCGGCGTTGGATAGACCAGCATCGGGTACTGGGGCGCCGGATACTGCAGCCCTGGGTATGATGGCGTCGGATAGGACGGGGTTGGATATAAAGGGATGGGGGCTCTGCAGGAGCAGAAGGTCCCTGGAAAAGGCCCTGTGGGTGGGCCCTGAATGGGAGGCCTGGTGTAGGGACGGCATCCAGGATAGGGATGTCGCCCGGCATCGGCAAGACCGACATCGGCATCCGAGGGCCTGATGTCAGGTCGTCCGGCCCAACGGGAGGGAGACCTGATGGGAGTGTTCCTGCATCCTTGGTATTGCCCAAGGAGGGAGGATTAAAATCTCTGGGGTCTAGCTGAGGAGATACTGGGACCTCGGAGGGCAGTGAAGGGTGTGGGAGCCATGGATAGCGGACTGAACGTCAGGGCCTGGCATCGGCTCCAACGCCATGAGACCATCGGAAGGGCCAACGTTCGCCTTACCGGTGGGGTCTGGGCGGATGTCAGAGGAGCTGTCGTCCAACGTAGCGGAGCCAGCACCCGAGTGAGGTCACGAAGGAGGTTCAGCCTGGTCAGGCTGTTTAGAGGCCGTGTGCTGCCCCAAAGCGTTGAGCGATTTAGCGGCCTTCTCCGGTTGGACATCAGAGGAGCCGACGTCTGGCTTACCGGAGCCACTCACATCAGAAAGCCGCGCGATGGTGGCCTTGCTGGGAGTTGATGCCTCCTTTGACCCGGAGGCACCAGAAGGGCCCGAGCGTGAGCCAGACAGGAGGGTCGTCACTGGCTTGGAAGCCTCCAAGATGGTCATCACGGAGTGGTCCCCTGGGGGGGACGTTACCTTGAGCATGGCGACTCCAGCCGATGTTGCAGTGGCCGAGGAAGGGGAGTCCTGGTCCCAGTGCTTCTCCTTGTCTTTCTTCTTACAGTGACCTCGGGTGAAGTTGAGGCCTGATGAAGCTTCTTCAGCTCCTTTTCCATGGAGGTAATTTTCTTTTTAAGGATGTGGGCCTCCAGGGACTGCTGCCTCCGACTGCGGGTGGCGGCGTTAAATTTCAGGCAATGGTGGCACTTCCCCATGGGGTGATCCGGGCCTAGACAGGAGAGGCATTGGGAGTGTCTGTCCTTGTGGGGGAGTTGGGCGCCACACGAGTTGCACTTATTCTTGTACTCGGAGGGTGTAGGCGACGACATACACTACAGAAAGTGAAAAATTCGAGAAATCGAAGAAAAAAACAGCGGTAAGACTACCGACGACAGACTGACAAGCAGTTGAACTTAACCGTGAGGCGCTTTTACAAGCTAACAGTGGGAACGAACTGGAAGGCGGGTGTGGGGGACCGCCCCTTTATATTGACGTCGTATGACGTCGGTCACCTGACATGAGGACTGTCCCCTGCCAGAGACTGCTAGCTAGAAATTTTTCCATGGGGTCCTGACACCAGCCGCCATCAGTCCTATATGTAATTACCTACTTCAAGAGCCCTCTCAAAGTAAGATCTTCAGATCTCTGCCCTAAAGTACCTAAACCTGCATGCTGAAAAGCCGAAACACTTGATCCCGCTGTCCACGTGGTCCCACCAATCATCACCCTAGCCTGCTTGCAGCATCCACTACCTCACAGCTCTTTTGAAAAGTTTCAGCTCATACAGTGATAAAAAAATATATATTATTAATCATAGTACGGTTACTGAAGATCACTACTAACGCTGTACCATCATGACTGAGACTGCGCTCTGTCCCTCGATCGTGAACACTCTGTCAGTCTGCGGATACTGCCTAACAATTTGAAGTGTAGGTGCAGAGTGGGCTGGGGTGAGTAAAAACTACTAAAGAAATGGTGGTTTCCTAGTCAGAAAAAGTTCTGTGAATGTTCAGTAAATAAATATGCAGTATAAGCAGTGATACTGTATAAAGGGTGCTGACCATCTGAGCAGGGCAAGCCTAAAATATAATTTGCACTAATATATGCTTTAAATATGATCTTCGAAAGAAACCTCATGCAAAAGTAAATCCTTTTGTACTATTTTTTCACATGGATATAACAACACTTCTAACCTGTATCAGTCATGTCTGGTAACTATATCCATCTTGCGGCTTCCATTTCAATAACATGCTTCCCCTATTATAACTTGACCCCGCTTAGTGGTTATAGATAAAACAGTGGACTGGAAGTTAGCACGTCTGTTGAATAGGTAGTGGCTGCAAGTCACATACAAAATATGCAAACACCACATGCTTCAAATATACACATCGCCATGTTTATTACACTCAGAACACCAGTAGCATAATAGACTTTAAGATGACTCGCTTATTGTCTCCATTGCTTTACAAATACTGTCAGAATTGACACTGACAACTAGCATATGGAGCGAGCTTAAATCAAACTGACTCTTCCCCTGCAGCATCACTTCCGGTCTAGACAGCATGAGATGGCATTGCACATGTCTATGTGCAGCTTCACTTTTAAAGAATAAAAAAAAATTAAAACAAAACCATATGCGCCTGAAAGTGTTACAGTGGTGAAAATAATACTATTTATGACAGTTTACATGTACCAGACAGAACAGACGCATTTTTCAATCCACTAACTCTTTAAGAGTAGCCGAGACACAGACCCATTTGTCTACAGGTCTACTTTGCGCAACTCCTTGTTAGTAGGGTGCACTGTGAACTGCTTGACTACTATGACTTTGTCATTCTCAACCAGGATAATAATGGAATCAGCTATATGTAACCCCACTCCAATTTGGGGTTTACTTAATGTCTTCCTGGGCTACATAATGCCCACTGTCAGGCTGGTGTACTGTCTTTAAGTAGTTTGTTCAATTGTGTGAGAATGCCATATTGAGCCTCCGCGCCTGTCCCTTTAAGAGACTAGCTAACCTGTGTTAAGTAAATGGTCTGAGCTGGGTCCAAGTGATTTAGGGCTTGCGACCGGCCAGATAGTGCTCTGTTTTGCTCCACTCTGCAGTCGCTATTTGCGCAGAGGAAGCCTGTGTAGGAACTGTGCTTGTTTACTGTTTGTGCATTGTTGTATTTGAAATAGAGAGGTCTGTCTGATCTGCTTTATTTGCAGCTTGCTTATCTGGATGGGAGCCACCATGTTAGGTCTGGGACTTCCATTAATTGGACCAACAGAACCACTGGGGGCCTAAGATGGATCCAAACCCCAGTGTTCTGTGCGAAGGAAAGTCTGTAGTTTTGTAGTTTTTCAGTTGGCACCAATTTGACCTGAAGGGGGAACCTTAACTGTGACTGACAGCTCCTTGGGCCAACCAAACTGCTGGATTTACAAGGAAAAGTCCCTGTGTGCCAAGAGACACTGGATCAGTTAGAGTTGGAGGCTGAAGTGTGAACAGCTCGTGCTTTCGAGCAGCTGCTCTCAGAAGCAGCATAAGGGAATCGGCTGGTAGAAGCCCAGCTTGCCTCCCTATCACATTCTCCTGCTTGAGACTATCTATATGTAACCCCCCTGCAAATGGGGGTTCCCAAAAGACTTCCAGGAGCTTGCTTGAATGCTCCAAGCCTGAATGGTGTTTGGCATTTAAGCCATTTATCAGTGAGTGTTTTTAGAGCCTCTGGTACTGTCTTTAAGAGCTGTCTGCTTGCAGACATAATTAGTTTGTATGGGGGACTGTGTGCTTCTCTGAGTACCACTCGAGCTGCTGCCAATTCACTTCATTTTGCAGTCACTAGGAGTGCAAAGGAACCTATCTGAAAGATGTAACTGTTTGCCAGAAATTATTTAGAGTAATAATGAAATTACAGTTTGTCTAACCTGCTTCTTTGCAGTCAGAACTGTGTCTGCTAGTTCCCCATTCTAGTTTTGAACTGCTGAACTGGACCAATCAGTGTGGGGTAAGCTAGCTCTAAAATGGTGCCTTGGACGAATCAGAACTTGGACTCATAATCTGAGCCAGCCACAAGAGGATTGTATGGGCAGTGACTCTGGGAGATGTAGTTTAGACTTCAGTGCCTTTTTGGACCAACAGCAGCAGTCTATTGTGAGTGACAGCCAATCCAGTCAAGAACTGGGAGGAACTCAAAGGAAGTGCACGGTTTTGTCTGTTGGAGTTTCAGTTGAGCTTTGGCAGTAAAGAAGAAAGTAGCCCTGTGCTTTTTCAGTGTGCAGTTTTAGTCAAAAAACGTGTGTAAGGCCCAGAGTTCCGGTCTGCAGCTTGTGTAACAGCTTGTTAGGACTGAATCCGTCCTGTGAAAAGAATCAAAGGATCTCTGAAGAGTAGAAACCAGGCTCACCCTGTAGAAGACTGGAGGAATTGCTGAAAATTGCACTCGGTCTGTCAGGAACTGAATCTGCTGTGTGTTCTCCCGGTATTGTGCAGTAATTGCGATCGATACAGATGCAGCCTGCCTGGTATAGTGCTTTCTTTATATGGATGTGTGAAGAGGTTTGTGTACCTCAAGTGAGCCCTGCTGACATTGAAGGCCCTATCTTATTTGGAGGTCGTGAGTACTAATTCAGGGTCGCTCCTGTTGAATTGCCATTAAATCCAAATGGAATTACTGTACTGCTGACTGTTTAATTCTCCTTTTCTCAGTGTGAAAGGGCCCTACCAGCTGCCACGGTTTGGACTAGCCACTAGGGCTTGGGTACCAGGGACAGTAACTGATAGGGATAGGCCTGTGCACAGAGCCATAGGTAGATTATTAGAGTGATAAGCTAATTAACCTGATTTCCCCCTGTCCTTGTTATATCCCCCTAAATAAATCAGAGCTGCTTGTTTCAGCAAAGTTATACTGCCTGAGGTATTTGTCTATGTTAAAGTACTGTACTGTGATTGTTGCACTGTATCTCATTTCACAGGAGGTCCCAGTGCCGGAACCAGACCTGGGGGTAAGTGTACACTGTGAAGGTAATTCTGATGTATTGTGTGGGCCACTAGTGGGAAGAAAGGGGGGTTGCAGTGTCCCAGAGGGCTGTGACCAAGTTAGTTTAACTATTGCAAACCCTGACCTCTGGGTGGAGGCACCCGCCATTGGATCCAGGCCCCTCAACCTGTTAGTGGCAAATCAGGCAGGGGTAGTAGCCCCTGGGATAGCGCCATCTAGGGGTTACATATAGCAAAAGGACTTGTCCAATTCCAGCCTGGAACTGCAGCAGAAGATAAGGAAGAAGTTTATCTATGCTACTTGCAATTTAGACTGAAGACTTGCTCCTGAAGCGATCGGCCCAGTTTGTGTGCGAGACATTCTTGGATCGAAATGTTTGCTCAGTAAAGCTGCTGAATTGCAACCTGACTATATCCAAACTGTACCTGGAGATAGCTGTTATTCCGAATGTGCTGAATGTGTTATGTGGGCTGAGACCTGCTTGCCCACAGCCAAATCTGCCACACCAGCTGGAGGCACCACCAGCAGAACCTATGAATTTTGCCAGACTGCTCATCTTGCCTGGGCCTTGCCAATTCAGGCTAGGGCGCCACTCCTTACCAGAGACTGTTTCGGTGAGAGACCGACTTGAGGATCCAGCCCCTGCGCAGCAACAACACACAGGTTGAGGCCACCTGGAGGAAAGGTCGTGAAGAGGAGGTGAGTCGTGCTTGTCCTGTTTCCCCAGGCCCATCAGTCATCACCACGAGGTCTCTATATTGCCTGCCTTGCAGCAGAATCCTGGTAGCATGAGTACAATCAGTGTAGCTTGCTGCAACAAGTGTTCAAATCATCTGTGGTACCACGTAATTGTTTCAATTTCTTGGGTTTACAAAGGACTGAGTCAAGTGGCTCGGATTACAAATAATCTGGTTGTTTTGCATGTCAACTGCTTTTCTTTCCACCAAGGGCCCCAACATCAGTTGCAACGCAATGCCTCTAGCTAGCCAAACTTATCATCCTGGGTACCCAGTGTTGTGTGACTGTCAGTTTAGGACAAAAGTGCATGCAATCACTGAACAAAGTCATATTTCAAATCATTTAACTAGATTCATGCCCCTTCCTTGTTCACTGCCCCTAAATAAACCCGATTGTCTTTCTTCATGTTTAACCTGGCTGGTGTGCATATTATTAGTTGGGTTACAATGTTAAGAGTGTGCTATTATATTGCTAACCTTATTTTACAGGGGGTCTCCAAGGAAACTGCTGCAAATCCAGCCCTCGGGGTATGTATGAAGGGTGTGTGCATATTATTACTGTTTCATACTGTCTGTGAGTTTACTACTGCATCAGGTACGAGGCCAGCAGGAGGGCTGGTGGCTGATTATAGCTCCTAGAGGGCTATAGCAGAATAAACATCCCCAATACTGTTACGCTGGGTGGAGGCACTCTATTAGTGAATCCAAGCCTCTCAACCTGTGCACAGCCATACAGGCAGGGGTAGTAGCCCTTGGAACAGCGCCACCTAGGGGTCACATACAGGCTGAGTGAAATACACAGGCTTAGTTTTAGGCATTGCATATTTCTTGTCCACCTGTTTGGGGACAGCTGCCACAGCAGGCCTCCTCCAAGCCACCTCATAGAGTCTCCAGGGCTGGGGGGATGGTAGGAATTAAGGAGACTAGGATACTAGACATATTTAGAAACTCCTGTTGGAGGTGCCTAGCCTAGTCTATGGCTGCTGGTCCGAAATTCAATGTGGAGAGCATATTTCTGAGCACAGCCTGGAAGGAGAGGTCCTCCTGTAATACGAGTCACCCTCCCCACCATCAGGAATTATAGGGTCAGGGTCTAACTTGTCCCCTTCAACACCCTCTGCACTTGAAGAGTAGTAGACAGGAGGGGTCAGACAGCCAGTAGTGCAGTGCTTGTCCTCAGCAAAACTAGGGACACCAGATCCAGCCCAAGGGGCCTGGAAAACAGTATGATGCTGCAGACAGTGGCACGGGTGTCTCTGACGGAAACACTCCTGATGCAGCAGGCCCAAGTGGCACCACTAGCAGCACCAAGGTAGCCCCAAGGGACCTGACCGTGACACCATATATGGAATAGATGAGCCAGCTGACACTGAAGTGACTGGTAACGGCATGGCATCAAGGCTGCCCCATCCCTTGTGGGAATAGAGGAGACGCCACAAATGGAGCAGATGTCAGCAACACTGCCAGCAGCAGCAGCCCAGAGGTCAGCACCACAGTCAGCCATGAGCCTAACTGAAGAAACACCGCAGGCAGTGCCAGTCCATCTGACCTGGAGGGGTTACGTGCCATCACCAGAAACAGCACTGAATGACTTAAATGCTGCACCCACTGCCCCATAAGAGCTGTCCAATGGCTGAAGAGACCACCGCTGTCCTCCCTAATAGAAAGACACTCTGGAATGGAAACACTGGCCTCATTGGCCAAGCGTCCCCGGCGTCATAGGTGACCACAGTGGAGAACCCAGGCCTGTAGAAGTCAAGTGTCTCACAATAGAACAGGCAGAGGATGAACTCGACCGATACCATTTCTTCCCCTTATTACAAGGAGAGGAAGAAGTAGAGGCCGAATGGTGCAAAGATCCCAATGCCAAGTGTGTGGGATCTGGACCATTTCTCTAGAGTGGGAAACCCAACCGTGGGTTCCCCCTCCTCCGGAGAACCTCCCCGGACTGCGGAGTGGTGCGGCCAGCCTGAAACAGCTGCCGCCCTCCCTCCCAACTGCCGCTGCCTCAGCTCTGCAGTGGGAAACCCGACCGCGGGTTCCCCCTCCACCAGAGAACTTCCCTGGACTTCGGAGCGGTGTGACCGACCCTGAAACAGCCGCCGCCCTCCCTCCCAACTGCCGCCGCCTCAGCTCTGCAGTGGGAAACCCGATCGCGGGTTACTCCTCGACTGGCGAACTTCCCCGGACTTCGGAGCAGTGCGGTCAGCCCTGAAACAGTCGCCGCCCACCCTCCCAACTGCCACCGCCTCAGCTCTGCAGGTACGGTGCTCTCCCAGCCAACCGGAATCATGCGCTTTTCCCCAAGTCTCCACTGATTGGCTGCTCTGTTTCATCTCTACTTTGTATTTTTCAGCGCATTTTGCCACTGTGTTACTACACTTAGAGCGACCTGTATGGCATAAATGTTCAGAAAAAGCTGTAATTTCTTGCTGCATTGCTTAAAGTGTTAAATGTATGCCCTGCTGAAAGTATAATCTGTAATCTGGTAGCCACGCTAGATCAATATTTGTTTTTGTCTCACTATTCTCTACCTGGAACGCTATTGTCTCTGCCGGTCTCTCTCTCTCGCTCGCTCACTCTTTCTCTCCCTGTCCCTATTTTTGCCCTCCTGCTGTTTCACTGTCTCACTAGCCTGTCTACCCACGCCCATCGCTGAAGCGGAAAAAGCCTTCTGGCTGTTTGACCCACGCCCCCCGATTTACTGCAAGTCATTAACAGCACTTTCTTGCTTCCTTTGCAGTGGGAAACTCGACCGTGGGTTCTCCCTCCACCGGAGAACTTCCCCAGACTTTGGAGCAGTGTGGCCAGCCCTGAAACAGCCACTGCCCACACTAGCAACTGCTGTAGCCTCAGTTCTGCAGGTACGGTGCTCTCCCAGCCAACCGGAATCGTGCGCTTTTCCCCAAGTCTCCACTTATTGGCTGCTCTCTGCTTTATCTTTACTTTGTACTTTTCGGTGCCTTTTGCCACTGTGCTACTATGCTTAGAGCACCTGTATGGCATAAATGTTCAGAAAAAGTTGTAATTTCTTGCTGCATTGCTTAAAGTGTTAAATGTATGCCTTGCTGAAAGTATAATCTATAATCTGGTAGCCACGCTAGATCAATATTTGTTTTTGCCTCACAGCTCTCTTCTTGGAACACTGTTGTCTCTGCCTGTCTCTCTCTCTCTCTCTCTCTCTCGCTCACTCTTTCTCTCCCTGTCCCTATTTTTGTCCTCCTGCTGTTTCACTGTCTCACTAGCCTGTCTACCCACGCCCACCACTTAAGTGGAAAAAGCCTTCTGGCTGTTTGACCCACACCCCCCGATTCACTGCAAGTCATTAACAGTGCTTTCTTACTTCCTTTGCAGTGGGAAACCCGACCGTGGCTTCTCCCTCCACCGGAGAACTTCCCCGGACTTCCGAGTGGTGCAGCGGCCCTGAAACAGCTGCCGCCCACCCCTCCCAACTGCCGCCGCCTCAGCTCTACAGTGAGGAACCCGACCGCAGGTTAGCCCTCCACCGGAGAACTTCCCCGGACTTTGGAGCGGTGCGGCCGGCCCTGAAACAGCCGCCACCCACCCTCCCAACTGCCGCCGCCTCAGCTCTGCAGGTACAGTGCTCTCCCAGCCAACGGGAATCGTGCGCTTTTCCCCAGGTCTCCACTGATTGGCTGCTCTCTGCTTCATCTCTACTTTGTACTTTTTGGCGCCTTTTGCCACTGTGTTACTATGCTTAGAGTGCCAGTATGGCACAAATGTTCAGAAAAAGCTGTAATTTCTTGCTGCATTGCTTAAGTGTTAAATCTATTCCTTGTTGAAAGTATAATCTGTAATCTGGTAGCCACACTAGATCAATATTTGTTTTTGCCTCACTGCTTTCTACCTGGAACACTATTGTCTCTGCCTGTCTCTCTCTCTCTCTCTCTCTTGCTCGATTACTCTTTCTCTCTGTGTCCCTATATTTTTGACCTCCTGCTGTTTCACTGTCTTACTAGCCTGTCTACCGACACACATCGATTAAGTGGAAAAAGTCTTCTGGCTGTTTGACCCACGCCCACCGATTTACTGCAAGTTATTAACAGCACTTTCTTGCTTCCTTTGCAATGGGAAAGCCGGCTGCGGGTTCCCCCTCCACCGGAGAACTTCCCCAGACTTTGGAGTGGTGCGGCCGGACCTGAAACAGTCGCCGCCCACCCTACCAACTGACGCCGCCTCAGCTCTGTTCCCGTCTGCGCTTTGCGCCGGCTCCCCACCCACCCTAGGTGGGCTGTTCTTTATGTAGGTCTCTAAGTGTCTACTCTCCCATTGGACACTTATATGAACCAACCACTAGGGGTTTCTCTATCCGCTAATACACAGCATTCTACCTTGTGGTAATACTGGCTGTGCCTAGGTTTGCAGCTAGAAATGGAGAAATATATCATGGTACTCCTACTCATTACCTCTAACATTTTTTCACTTGTCCATGACTGTAGTACTCCCGACTAACCTAGCTGACCCTCCTATCCAAGCTCTCTCATATGACTTTGTTTTCAAACCTACTCGTACTGTCGCCATTTCACTGCGATTCCACCCCCCTCCTACTAAATAACATCTCACGCTTCATAGCCTGCAGAAAATTTGCAAGATCACCCTTGCGGTTTCTAACCCTTTCCCCTTTTATCCATCGCAAACTGTGGTATCTTCTTATCTTGGCTATTTTGCTGTCTGGGGATGTGCAAATGAACCCAGGCCCAGTCCCTACAAACTCAGCGCCTGCCACCAGGGGTCTCTTCAAAGCACACCATAACCAGGGTGCGAAATTCCTGTACCTTAGATGCCCCAGGGCAGGCACTTTTGTCTCGAGATACCTACTGCTGTGTAGTACCTAAGGTATTCCTGCAGTCAGGGCTCCGTTTTTGTTTAAATCAGTCAGAGCTGCATTTTTTTTTAAATGCTTTCTGTGCTTATATTTTGTTTAGGATATATTTCGAAAGCGTCAAGTGACATTTTCTGGCAGCCATGGGAGAAGAGCACAGGTGCAGAGCTGGCTGGTTCGCAGAGGAGAGGAGCAGCCTGAAGTGGGAGTTTCATCAGCACAGCCAGTATCCAACCACTAGTGAGAAGGGATCTGTCCGTCACTGCTGGAGGCGGGGTTGTAGGCTCAGATATCATGTGCGACTTGAGGAGGACTCTGCAAAGCGCGGCATTTTTTCCAAATTTTGGACACATTTAGTTCATACCGCGCTTTCACGGCGTGTACTGTGAATGTTGGAGTGGCCACAGCAGTTGGGATCACCGATCGTGATCAACTAAAAAAAAAAAAAGCTCTTTTAAGCGCTAATAGTATAGTATTTCAGAGCTGGCCTGCAAATGAGGTAGGGGACTTAGGTGGGAAAGGAGAGTGAAACCGCAAAGGTCTCTGACTGGCAGAATGGAGGAAAGAACTCTCCCATCTAGTAAATCGGCAACAGAAAAAAACTGGATCAGACTTTGGTGGAAAACAAAAAGTGCAACACATATCACTTACTTTAATCGAGTTCCATAGGGAAAAAAGTAGTCAAGAAGTAACTGACTGGTGGTGACTGTTACAGGAGGGGTTAAGGTGAGAGAGACTTGTGGGAAGCATTGAGTGCAAGCTCATTCTTTACTACAACTAATTACTTTCACTAGAAGTACTGCTGCCTAAGATATTTTATTTCATAGAAGTCTGTGGATTGTACTGCAACAGGCAGAGACAGTACTGCCAAAAAGCAGCTAGACTTCAACAGAGAGGGTCTGTGGGGCCATTCTCAGGCACCTTTCAGGCTAAAGCGGTCATTATGTTGCTTGCACGCATGTGCAATAAACATAGTGCCATCATCGGAGATTTCGGAGGTGTGTCACCTCCTCCTCCAATTCAGTCAGTGAGCTGGCAGGCGCGGCCCTGTAAGCCAATGCATTTTGGAGCTGTCCTATGACATGCTCCAAAATGCAGTAACACTCTGATTGAAGAGGAGCTACACTTCAATGAGCACCGATAAGAAGCGTAGCCCCCACCGCAGGCGTCACGTGCCCCTACGTACTGTGTAGCCGACGGGGTTCCCAATCCCGCTGGCTGAGCTGCGCTCCCCCCAGTAGTTGGTGCCACGCTGGGAGCCCACCTCAGCGTGGCAATCAGTCCTTGGCGAGGGGGTGCCAACTCGCTGGCTGAACCGCCTTTGCTCCGTGCCACGCTGGGAGCCCACCCCAGCAAGGCAACGTCCCATGACGCCTTTTTTTTCATACTGTAAAACAAAACGGTCCCGCAGCACGCCTCCCGACCCCCACACAACCCACACCCACCCACCCACTGCGCACCCAGCCTCCCCACACACCCCCGTCACCCCATACTTACCTCCGGACTCCATCGCGACAATCTTCGGTGGACCGGGAACACATCTGCACTCTTCAAAGCCGACCGCGAACTGAGGAAATGCCGGTAAGCTATATAATGGGCTAGATAGGGGGGTTATTGCATATCTCAGGCATTTTTGGGAATGTTTGCACCAAATTTTCAACATGGGGTTTTTAGGACCCCTTCTCATGAATGATGTCACTGTCATGGCGTTATTCTGGCCCGAAGGGTGATTTCGTGCAGTGACTGCGAAATCACCTTCGGCCCGAACACCGCCATGACAGTGACATCATTCATGAGAAGGTCCCAAAACCCCATGTCCAAAATTCCAAAATGACTGTTTTACGAGCGTGCGTTGCGCAGTTCCTACGCAGGCTCGTAAGTTCGCGAAATTTCAATATTTTCACTCCAGATTTTTGACACTGCCATTTTACCACACCTTCTTATGAGTAGTACAGCTGTCATTTTTCACATCTCTCCCAAAATGTGTTTCCGCCCTTGTAGCACAGAATGGCGCAGTCGGTGTGCGAAATCAATGTACTGGACAAATTAAGAAAATCACAGTGACACTGTTCATGAGCAGAGGTCTTAAAATGGCTATGTTGAAAATTTGGTGAAAAAATTCCTAAAAATGACTGTTTTACGAGCGTTGCGCAGTTCCTACGCAGGCTCGTAAGTTCACAAATTTTCAATATTTTCACTCCAGATTTTCAACATTGCCATTTTACCACACCTCCTCATGAGCAGTACAGCTGTCATTTTTCACATCCTGCCCAAAACATGTTTCCGCCCATGTAGCGCACAATGGCGCAGTCGGTGTGCGAATTCAGTGTATGGGACACATTAAGAAAATCACAGTGTCACTGTTCATGAGCAGAGATCTTAAAATGGCAATGTTGAAAATTTGGTGAAAGAATTCCTAAAATGACTGTTTTACTAGTGTCGTTGCACAGTTCCCACGCATGCTCGTAGGTTTTGCGTAATTTTCACATGTTCCACTCCAGATTTTCAACATTGCCATTTACCACACCTCCCTATGAGCAGTACAGCTGCCATTTTCACATCCTGCCCAAAGCGGTTTCCTACTCATGTAGCTTACAATGGCGCGAGTCGGGTGTGCAAACTCAATGTATGGGACACATTAACAAAATCACACTGACACTGTTCATGACCAGAGGTCTTAAAATGGCTATGTTGAACATTTCGTGAAAATTTCCTAACAATGACTGTTTTATTTAGCTGCGCAGTTCCTACGCACGCTCGTAAGTTCGCAAATTTTCAATATTTGCACTCCAATGACTTCCAAATACCTAAACAGCACATAGAAGTGTAACCCTCCTGCAAATGGGGGTTCCCAAAAGACTTCCAGGAGCTTGCTTGAATGCTCCAAGCCTGAATGGTGTTTGGCGTCTAAGCCATTTATCAGTGAGTGTTTTTAGAGCCTCTGGTACTGTCTCTTTAAGAGCTGTCTGCTTGCAGACATAATTAGTTTGTATGGGGGGACTGTGTGCTTCTCTGCTTGAGTACCACTCGAACTGCTGCCAATTCACTCCATTTTGCAGTCACTAGGAGTGCAAAGGAACCTATCTGAAAGATGTAACTGTTTGCCAGAAATCATGTAGAGTAATAATGAAAATACAGTTTGTCTAACCTGCTTTCTTTGCAGTCAGAACTGTGTCCGCCTAGTTCCCATTCTAGTTTTGAACTGCTGAACTGGACCAATCAGTGTGGGGTAAGCTAGCTCTAAAATGGTGCCTTGGACGAATCAGAACTTGGACTCATAATCTGAGCCAGCCACAAGAGGATTGTATGGGCAGTGACTCTGGGAGATGTAGTTTAGATTTCAGCCTTTTGGACCAACAGGAGCAGTCTATTGTGAGTGACAGCCAATCCAGTCAAGAACTGGGAGGAACTCAAAGGAAGTGCCGGTTTTGTCTGTTGGAGTTTCAGTTTAGCTCTGGGAGTAAAGAGGAAAGAAACCCCTGTGCTCTTCAGTGCACAGTTTTAGTCAAAAACATGTGTAAGGTCCAGAGTTCGGTCTGCAGCTTGTGTAACTGCTTATTAGGACTGAATCCGTCCTGTGAAGAGAATCAAAAGATATCTGAAGAGTAGAAACCAGGCTCACCCTGTAGAAGACTGGAGAAATTGTTGAATTGCACTCGGTCTGTCAGGAACTGAATCTGCTGTGTGTTCTCCGGTATTGTGCAGTAATTGCGATCGGGATAGAGAAGCAGCCTGCCTGGTATAGTACTTTCTTTTGCCATATAAACGTGGAGGAGTCTCGTGGAGCTCAAGAGTAGCTCTGCTGACATTGAAGGACCCTATCTTGTTTGGAGGTCGTGAGTACTAATTCAGGGTCGCTCCCTGTTGAATTGCCACATTGAATCCAAATGGAATAACTGTACTGCTGACTGTTTAACTAATTTTTCTTTTCCTTGTGAAAGGGCCCTACCAGCTGCCACGGTTTGGACTAGCCACTAGGGCTTGGGTACCCAGGGACAGTAACTGGTAGGGATAGGCCTGCACAGAGCCATACGAATGAGTAAAGTATAAGCTAATTAACCTGATTTCCTGTCCTTGTTATATTCCCCTAAATAAATCAGAGCTGCTTGTTTCAGCAAAGTTATACTGCCTGAGGTATTTGTCTATGTTAAAATATTGTACTGTGATTGTTGCACTGTATCTTATTTTACAGGGGTCCCAGTGCCTGAACCAGTCCTGGGGTAAGTGTATACTGTGAAGGTAATTCTGATATACTGTGTGGGCCACTAGTGGGAAGAAAGGGGTTGCAGTGTCCCAGAGGGCTGTGACCAAGTAAGTTTAACTACTGCAAACCCTGACCTCTGGGTGGAGGCACCCGCCATTGGATCCAGGCCCCTCAGCCTGTTAGTGGCAAATCAGGCAGGGGTAGTAGCCCCTGGGATAGCGCCATCTAGGGGTTACAGAAGCAAGCAACATTCGGCACTGACAAATGCTTGTTTTTGTATGTATTCAGCTGCTTACTGAAATTGCTGGGAAATGGAACCGAATTTCAAAGAAAAATTTCTGTCTCCTTTTTTCCCTGTCAACAAAAAACACTAAGCAGTGTATTGGAAGCTAACTAAGGCAGCCATCAAATAAAAAAAGCTGTTTATAACTTGGAGCAGAACTAGTATTCTTTTAAAAAGGCTTGAAGACAAAGCTCAGCTACTTAAGTTATTGTACATTAATAGCACCTACCTACCGTACCTAAATAAAGGTTGAGGGTGCCATTCTCGGAGTTTGAAGGCCGCAGCAGTGTAGAAGTTGCTGGCCCTGCTGGAGATTGAGAAATCTCTCAAAAAAGCTCTTTTACCTAACTAGTAATTACAAATCATCACCTCTGTGTTCTAAACTACCTACTAGAAGCTAAATTAGGAATGAATAGCATTTTACAAGTTATTCTGCGGACTACCTAAAGTCTAAATACTAAGGGGCGGCATGTAAATAGTTTCTTGGGCATGTACATTTGCTTGTTACATGCCCAAGTGGGCATGTACTTTTTTTCACGAATTTCATACCCTGACCATAACAATAGAAGCCTTGAACATAGTTTTGCCGAGTTAGAAACCTGGATTGCCCTCCATGAACCTGATATAATTTGCTTAACTGAAACTTGGCTCAAACCCACTGTCCAGGATTCTCGCCTCCAAATACCCTCCTATAATCTACTGAGGAACGATAGATGAATAAATAAAAGAGGTGGAGGCACAGCTATTTATTTCAAGAACCATCTAAACCTTGCTGCTACAGACTCCTCGTCTCAAGGCCAATGCAAGGTGCAACATGCAATTCTCTCCCTGGGGCAAAGAAACTGCATATCGTCTGTGTGTATAACCCACCGAAAAATGGCATAAAGGGCCTGGTTGATCTGCTTAACCAAACACCGATCTTAGTTGGGAGAAATGAAGTGCTTATACTTGGAGACCTAAATATTAACTGGCTTGGAAATACTCATGCTATGTCACTCTCAAAGATACAAAGCTACAACCTGCACTAATTACGAACATACGAAATTTGCCAGCAGATAAAGGCCTAGAGGTCTATCAAGTCTGCTCGAATGTGCAGCTAGCACCCCTTATTCTGCAGCTGCCCCTAACTTCCACCCTTACCCTTCATTAACCCTCCCCCTTGTCCTGTCCCATCCTCGTTTGAAGCAGTCCACTGTTCTACTGCATACCACTTCAGCAGGTAACGCATTCCACCCAGTCACCACCCTCTCTGTAAAAAAGTGTCTCCCCATCTCCCTCCTGAACCTTCCTTGCTCCAGTCTCATATCATGGCCCCTGGTGGCCCTCCTCCCTTACTTTGAACAGCCCTCTGTACCCGTCTTGTTTATTCCTTTCATGTATTTAAAGGTTTCAATCATGTCACCCTGTCTATCCTCTCCTCCAGTGAGTACATGTTCAACTCCTTCAACCTCCTCTCGTACGATAAGTCCCCCAGCCCCTTGATCATCTTTGTCGTTCTGCGCTGCACCCCCTCCAGTAACTTAATGTCCCTCTTCAGATACGGATGCCAGTACTGCACGCAGTACTCCAGGTGTGGTCTAACTAATGACCTATACAGTGGCAGAATCACCTCCTCCTCCCTCTCCTCGAGGATATATCACTTGCAACAACCCAGCATTTTGTTGGCCTTTGCAGCTGCCTTCCTACATTGTGCCGAGTTGTTCATTGACCTGTAATGAGCACACCCAGATCCTTCTCCTCCTATGTCTGGGCTAGCTGCACTCCCCTAGCTGGTAACTCCTCCTTGGGTTCTTCATCCCAAAATGCAGCACCTTGCACTTTTGACTGCAGTCTAGTGCCTGGTGTCTGACCAGGTTTCAGGCTTTGCCAGATCATCCTGCAACCCTGCCATCCCCTAGGTCATCCACCACCACGCCTACTTTGGTATCATCAGCAAACAGACTGATCTTGCTCTTGATGTCCCATGATATGTCTGCAATGAATATCCCAAACAACACTGATCCCAACACTGAGCCCTGTGGAACACCGCTCGTCACTGCCCTTGGGTGTGAGAGCTCCCCACCCACCACTACCCTCTGTTGCCTTCCCTGCAGCCAGTTTCCTAGCCATCTCACCAGCTTTGCACCCGCTCCTGTGCCTACTAACTTCCTTCCCAGCCTTCCATGTGGCACTGAGTCGAATGCCTTACTGAAGTCTAGATACAGGACATCCACTGCATGGCCCCTGTCCAGTGCCTAGTTACTCAGTCATAGAACTCGACCAGGTTGGTTTGGCAGGATCTGCCACATATGAAGCCATGCTGTCTGCTGTCCTGTAGTCCTTTGGCCTCTAGGAGGGCCACCAGCCTCTCCTTCAGGATAGTCTCCATTAGCTTACCCACGATGGATGTGAGGCTCACTGGTCTGTAGTTTCCCGGTTCATCCTTGGGGCCACTCTTCTGGAGGGGCACCATATGAGCCATCCTCCAGTCCTGAGGTACACACCCCGAATGTAGTGAGGCATTAAATAGGTCTGCCAAAGGTCCTGAAAGGACCTCTGCCAGCTCCTTCAGTACCCTGGGGTGGATGCCATCTGGGCCTGGCGCCTTGTCCACCCTCAGTGCCTTCAAACCCTTTCAAACTCTGCTCTCCATGATTTCCCCATCTGTCACCACTTCCCCGCTTCTGCCATTTCTCCCACCTTGGGTGTCACCCCCTCTTCTCTTTAGTAAATACTGAGCAGAAGTACTCATTTAGTGCTTCCGCCTTATCGCCTTCCTGCTTGCACCCAACCCCCTCCTTCCTAATCCTTACTATGTGGTCCTTACAACTCCTTTTCTCCCTGATGTAGTTAAAGAGTCCTTCTCCCCTTCTTAATGCCTTGTGCTAGCCTGAGTTCCATAGATGCTTGCCCCTTACTGCCTTGTCACTCCTTCGATTCTGTCAAGTACTCCTCCTGTCCTCCCCCTCCTGTTTTCTAGTACTTCCTAAAGACAGCTCTTTTCCTCCTTACCTTTTCCATGACCTCGTTGCTCAACCAGATCGGTTTCTTAGCCCTAGCCTTCTTGCTCTGGGCTTTGCAGCAGGTTTTGGTTGCCTCCACTATCCCCAGCTTTATGAGCTCCCACCTCTGGTTAGTGTTCATACTAGATTGAATTCTGGCCAGGTACCCTTTTACCACTTCCCCCATCCTCCCAAAGTTGGCCCTCCTGAAGTCCAGCACTATTGTGCTAGATTCCACTACTTCCTTGCCCATATATAATGTGAGCCATACTGAGTGGTGGGCACTGCCTGACAGCGGTTCATCTACTGTAAGTTCTCTCACAAAGTCCCCATTTGCCAGCACAAGGTCAATGGTATTTCCTAACCTGGTTGGTTCACTGACCATTTGCAGCAGGAAGCTGTCCTGGAAGGCATTCAGCAGTACCTGCTCCCTTCTGTTCCTGGTTGTTGGGGTGCTCCAGTCCACTCCTGGCATGTTGAAGTCCCCACAATCACCACACTACCCTTCTCTGAGTCCTCCTGATCTGTCCCGCTAGTTCCCTGTCTAACTCCTCTGTCTGAGATGGTGGCCTGTACACCACTCCCATTCTAAGAATCCTATTCTTGGAATCCTGGATTTGCATCCAAAGTGACCTGCACTACCCACCTCCCTTCCTCCTTACACACTTCAGTCCTTCCTTCATATATAGTGCCAGCCCCTCCTTTCCCAATCACCCTGTCCCTCACGAATAACCTGTACCCTGGTACAGACAGGTCCCAGTCATTGTATTGGGTGGCCCATGTTTCTGTGATGGCTGCAATGTCCACCTCTCCTCTGCCATGAGAACCTGTAACTCTGCAGTTTTCCTCCCAAGGCTCCTAGCATTAAGGGTAACCACCTTCCACCCTCCCCATCCTGCCTCCTTTCCTAGCATCACCAACAGTACTTGCCATTTGTCCTTTGTCACTGTTATGGGGGTAAGCTCATATGGTTTCCCAACCTGTGGTCTCTGCATATCTCTTCCCCAACTGCCGCCCCCCACTCCTACTTTAAATTCCCAACTTCCTCTATGTACTCCTCCATCCTCTGTTTCAACACTTTCTTTCCCTCCACACTCAAGCGTAGTCTGTCCTTGGCATAGAGACTACTGTCCTCCCAGGTCCCTCCCCATCCCCCCAACCCTTTAGCACACCAGGTTCTTAGCCATCCGTTAAATTCCTCTATCCTCAGCTCTCTTGTTGTGCTTGCCTTTGGCACTGGAAGTATCTCTGAAAAAGTTACTGATCTTCCTGCCCCATCACATAATTGTGCTAGTTCCTCAAACCTCCTCTGGACTGTATCTACTGTTTCGTCAGCCAGGTCGTTGTCCCAAGGTGTATAATTAAATGAGATTTGTCCCTACCCCTTCTAGCATATTTCAGAACAGACTGTCCCACCCTTTCCACTGTCATTCCTGGCATGTCCTCCACCCAAATGTGACTATGCCTCTCCCCCTTGCTACCCCACCTAACTCCTCTTAGTATTGAGTCCACCAGCACTAAGATTCCATCCCTCTTACTCCCTGCTTGCTTCTATTCATCTCCCTCTCTCATTTCCAGCTCCTCTTCTTCCTCCTGCACATTATTTCCCCATTTTACCCCTGTTACAATTCTCCCAGCAGAACTTTCCCCCGCTCCAGTTTGATCCAGGCATTTATCAATTACTCCTCTAATTTCATCATTTCCCTCCTCCACCTTCTTCCTCTCTAGCAGTGCACAACTATTTTCTGAAGGCCCTTCACAAATGCCCGCTCCCTCTCTCTTCATAGTAACCTGTTCTCTCCTTTCCACTCCATGACTGTTGCCACTTCTTCGCCTCCCCTCATAAGTCCCTATCTCCTCCTTCCATTTGTCTTTTGTCTCCTGACCTGGTTTCCCCGACAACTGTTCTTCCTGGCCTGGGCCCCTTTGTCTCTGCTTCCCTTCTTCTGACCCTCTCCTCACCACTGTTGGCTTAAATCGCCCTCCCTCATCTCCCCTTCTTCCTCCCTCCAGTATTGGGCTAAACCCACCCCCAATCTGCCTTGCCTGTCTTAGTTCCTCCTGCAGACCCTCAATCTTCTTTCTAAGTTTTTCTATGTGGTTGCACACTAAACATCCTCCCACACTCCAGGCAATTTTTAGAAAGATTGGTGCACCGCAGTTGTTGCAGCCTACCACCCTACCCATTGCTGTCGTTGCCCACCAGCGACCCCCCACCCTTCCAGATGCAGGATACCAAACACTCCCCCAAGTCTCTCTCTCCCTCCTCTATCAGTGCAAAACATTTTCTTTATTTCCTTACTCCTTTGTTGCATACTTGTTAGATATTGAGCAACTGCTTTTTATATTCCTATCCTTCCTATCCACACTCAAAACAGACTTTAAGTAGCCATTGCACAACCTTCTTCAAACTCTAACTCCTCCTTTCCCCAATGCAATATCAATGAAGAAGTAATAATGAAAGCTCCTAGATTTGCATTTACTTCCCTTCCACTGAGAGAGCAGTCACCTCTTCACTTGCTGCTGTTCCTTTCCTGGATGTCTGCTTTTGCTATGACAGGTGCATATCCTTTGCCTGTTTGAGGAAGTGATGTCAGAACCCCTGGTATAAAGGAAATAATGGACCAAGGGTGGGACCAGCCCAAGTCTTCCAGAAACAATCAAGTAGCTGAGGCCTCTGATCAGACCATTAGCACCCTTCCCCCACTCTGCACTCAAACTTTGCAGCTAGTGAAGCCAGCAACAATGAATCACAATTCTACTCAAAGCCCCCAAAATAGGTTTGCTACCCAAAGAAACAGGACTCCAATTCAAACAGCTTCACCAACAACACATCAAAATAGTCTTGGAATTAGAAGATATATGTCTCCAATTCAAAGAAACAGACTCAGTTAAATCACACCAATTATGTTTTAAAAACAGAAGAAATAGGCCTCTACAAATGTATCCTGCCACACAGTGAATCAAACGAGCCCACTTATAGCTACCAAAACAGGTTTCAAAATTCCAACAGCCCCAAACAATACCCTGCTAGCCTCTTAGTAGTAAGAAAGAAAAGAAATAACCTTCTACCAACTAGAATCCACAAGAAACAATGTAAAACAACAATAAGCTACTGTACTGTAGATCTGATCTTGTCCCCCTTCTAGTTCCTTCTGAGAAGCCAAAGCACTGAGTTCCAAACTCTGTGATTTCCCTTGTGCTGCTTTCAAAATCAGACAGTTCCAAACTCTGCGATTTCCATTGTGCTGCTTTCAAAATCAGAGTTCCAAACTCTTTGACTTCCCATGTGCTGCTTTCAAAATCAAACAGTTCCAAACTCTGTAATTTCCCTAGTGCTGCTTTCAAAATCAGAATTCCAAACTCTGTGACTTCCCTTGTGCTGCTTTCAAAATCAGAATTCCAAACTCTATGACTTCCCCTGTGCTGCTTTCCAGAATCAAACAGTTCCAAACTCTGTGACTTCCCTTGTGCTGCTTTCAGAATCAAACAGTTCCAATTGATCACTGAGCCTACCAGGATAGCCCCAAACTCAAAAAGCAGCACCTTGCTGGATTGGATTCTGTCAAATCATCCTGAAAACATTCTAAACATCTCAGCTGATGCAATTGCTGACTACTCCCCAACCTTCTGCATGTGGGGCAAAGCTGCCCGCCTCCAAATAAGCCCCATCTCATCACCTTCTGGGATTATGCAAGCCTTGAGCCACGATCCTTTCTACAGGATGTCTCCAGTATAGACTGGGCTGACTTGTATAAGGCTACTGATGTTCAATCTGCCCTAAATATCTTCCTAAGCAACTTTCTAGCCATACAAGACCACCATTGTCATCTAGCGACACGACGAATCAAGATGAGAAAAACCAGATGGTTAAAGGCTGATCTCCTTACCAAATTAAAAAACAGAGATAAGAGCTGGCACCGGTTCAAAACCTCTGGACTGAAAAGTGACTATGACCACTACAGAGCTCAGAGGAATGCCTGTAAAAAAGACATCAAGCATGCAAAAACCTCTTACTGCAAAGAACTACTAACAAACTCTTATGGGGACTCCAGGAAATTCTGGTCCCATATCAAATCTTTTTTGGATTCTCACCAGCTCTTGACACCTACTGACATGATTCTTGAAGGCTCAAATTGTAATAACCCTGAGACCATTGCCAACTTTTTTAATCACAAATTCTCTGACCTTTCACTTCTTACCTCCTCCTTCCCAGTACTGAAACTTCCTAATATTCCTCCTAATAGGTCAGTACCCCTCTTCTATTTTAGATCAATTACATGTAACGAAGTCCTTACCCTTCTACAGAAAGTCTCAGTGACTACGGCCTCTAGCTCGGATACACTGGAACCCAGACTATTAAAACTGGCGGCTCCTTTTATTGCTGCTTCACTAGCGAGAAACTTAACTCTCTCCCTTAGTCAAAGTCAAGCACCTTATATCTGGAAGTCCGCAAGGGTCACCCCTGTTTTTAAAAAAGGTGATGCCAAAGACTCTGACAACTACAGACCCATTGCCATCCTACCTGTCCTTGGAAAGATTCTTGAAAAACTTGTAGCCACCCAAACTATTGAATTCCTACAGAAATATGACCTTCTAACTGCGGCACAGCATGGATTCCGCAAAGATCACAGCACAACTACTGCCCTCCTTAAACTTACGTCTGACACCCTATCTGCTATGGATGCTAGTCTTCTCACAGGTGCAATTTTCATTGACATGACAAAGGCCTTTGACCTGGTTCACCACCCTATCCTCCTTGCTACCCTGCACTCATTGAACTTTGCACCTAATGTTGTAGATTGGTTTGATAGCTACCTATCAAACAGGATGCAAAGGGTCAAATACAATTCTACCTTCTTATGCAAGACTGAACTAAATATTGGGGTGCTTCAAGGCTCCATCCTTGGCACACTCCTTTTTTCTATTTTTATCAATGGCATCACATCTACCCTGTCGAACACTTCCTTTCTTCTGTATGCAGATGATATAGTGCTCTACACCAGTGCCAAGGACATACAGGTCATAAATCAACGACTATCGACTGACTTTCAAAGTACACAAACTTGGTTGGCTAACCCCAGGCTGCTGTTAAATGACTCTAAGACCAAAGTTATGCTTTTTGGAACGAACCCAAAAATCAAGCACTCCCAAAGCAAACTCATAGTCACTGCCTTGGATGGCTCCACCATAGGATCTGTGACTTCTTTTAAATACCTTGGTGTTACCCTCAACCAGTCATTAACTTTTTATCCCCATATACAAGATGCTTGTAAGACAGTGAAAATGAAACTTGGCATTGCCTATCGCACCAGCTATGTGTTAACCCCCTCCGCCAAGCTAGCTATAGCACGAGGTATCTTACTCCCCTCACTTACCTATAGTGTTGCCACCTATACTGCTGCAGCCAAATCCAGTCTACACAACTGGGACATCACCTTTAATAGCATCTGTCGCTATGCCTCATCTTCCCACCGGCTTAAGCACCACTGTCTCCTCTACTCGGATCTGGGCTGGTAACCTCCTGAGGAGACAAGGCACTACCATAAATAGGATCATATCATGAAAAACTCCTACCTCACTTGCTGAGTGCTTTATCAGTCAGCCCTCCCACTATGGTTTGTGCTCTATTGACAAATCCCTTATCTGTATCCCTAGGTGCCATACCTCCAAGGAAGCAAGTGCCTTTGCCGTTCTAGCTCCTCAATATTGGAACTCCATCCCCCTAGCCGTGTGCCAGGCCCCCTCTCACAAGGCCTATAAGTCAGAGCTCCACAAGTATTTAGTCTGAACAAATGTTTGCTCCTGCTTCAAACCACCCTAGTCCCCACACAATACCAGCACAAGTACATGCACTGTCTTGCACTTACACCCAGCTCTTTTCTCTAATTTTGCTTTTCTCTCTCTACTTATCTACACTCCTTGTTGGCATTAACTACTGTTAAAGTTTACTGCTGTAATGTTTGTTGTAGCTTACCCATACCTCTTGACCTACTTGTTTCTGTTAGATATTTTTCCCTAAAATGTATCTGTAATTATTGTCATACCTTATTGTTTTTTGTACTGTTACCTCCCGGGTCGTGTCTGGAAATAGTCATGACCATGGTTAGTGCACCTACCAGGTAAACAAAAACTAAATAAATAAAATAAAAAATAAATGTATTTTTCCATCTCTGGGAGGACTGTCCCTCCTCCTCCTCCCAGGCATCACATTGCCCATAGTCAGAGCACCCACCCAGAGAGAGGTGGTGACTGGACACATCTCCGTTGCCACAGCAACTTGACTTTTCAGGCTCCCTACCATCTTTCATATCATCGACGATTAGCACAAGGTAAGGCTGAGAGCAAACTAAATTATTTGTATTAAACTAACCAAAGTGACACAAAAATAACAAACGCTAGTACATTAAACACTAAAGCCAAAGAACTGAATGCTGTTGTCGTATATACAGTGAAGTTCTGGCCTCCAAGAGGAGAGCGGCGATGCTACTGATGCACACTCGATGGTTGGAAAAAAGGACCTGAGAAAGTTAGGGCTGCTACTGTTGAATACCAGTGGGTGCGTTCAATGTTGTACGCAGGGCTTCTTGCATCCTCAGCTCCCACCAGAAACGTTCTGGCGCCACAGGGTCCTAGTGCCTCTGCCACAGACCCACACATAGGAATCAATGGTGAACACTGATTCTTGGAAGATCAGCAAAATGTTTCTAGATGGTTTATATTGCTTTAAAACAATATTTCTAATTCCAAACAATTTCCTATTTTATGTCCCTATCTCTGCTATCTTAAAATCAGTTAGAAGGTGTTAATTCTCAAAACACCCACAGTCTGGATAGTATCCACCTCTGAGCAACAGTGGTGTTAACCACATAATAATTTTATATACCATACCAGCATAACACACAGCAACTGTTTTGGCTCTGACTAGAACTTTTGAAACAAGCATGAACAAAGCAATTGGTGGTTTCTGAGTATAACCTATTATAACCAATATTCTGCTCACTGTTATCCTTTCATAGTAATTGCAACTAAGCAAATCCAATGGCTAGCAAAATATATTAACCATGAAATGTAAACAAATGAGCGAATGAATGAAGAATGAATGAATTAAATGATTAATTGAAACAATTAATTTTGGTTTTATACAGTACTTTTCACGTACCATAGATCTCAAAGTGCTTTACAGAGCAATGTGTTCACTACTGTATGCTGTCATTAGCAGTCATTAAGTGCTTGTCATCCACACACAAATATGAGCAATTGTATAACCAACTCTATTATGGACAGTGGGAATGTTAGAAAGGACATGTGTACATGCTCATACCATACAAAAAGTGCCACAGGATCTTTTACTTCTACTTGGACAAATACCAGAAATAAGCAGAAGGTACATTAGTTTAGAATTTCATTCAACAAATACATTAAACAGGGCAGTATGCCCCTGGTACTGCACTATACTGTCAGCACTGGATGGAAGCCCAGATCCCTTGTGTAGGACTTGAACACGCTACCTTCTAGCACTGAGATGCGAGTCCTAACATCTGTCTCACAATGATTGTTCATGCAGCAAATCCCAGTGAAATACAAATACTTCTTAAACTCTAAATAAAGTTAATGGGATAAAGTCAGTCAAACACAGAAATCAAAATTTATTTGATAAGCTATTTTTTTGTCATCAAAGAGGACTACTATTCAAAGAATAGGTACTGATGCCATTACCATACTGTAGTTGAGAAATCTCTTTGACCCAGGCCATGTGGTACAATACTTCAAATTCCACCAACACATATGCAGTCTTATTGTACAGCCCCACCACAGCCTTACCCTCTGGGCTTGTCAAAATGTCAGAATTTTTCTGAAACAAAGAAAAATGTTCAAGTCAGTAATATTTTATTCTGTTGTAATTTACGCCATTACTAAAGAACCACCACTTTGAAGGCTTTAAAGGGCAACTCTGCATGCCAACAGGTACTTTCACAACAAATAATGTTTCAGTTATTACAATGCACTAGAAAATATATTTTTTCAATTTTCAGTTTTCTTTTTTTTTTTTTACTCTTTCTTTATCCCTCCCACTTTCTGCCACTGATCACTATCTCGGAGCTCCCCTTGTTGGTCCCCATCTGCAGCTCCCCTAAGTAGTCTGCCCTTAGAGTACTAACGCTGCCCTTATACCTGCAGAGCCTCGGATTACCTTCCGGGCAGGGTGGCAGACAGCCCCCATATCTCCCCCTGAACAACGACTGGGAGCGCGTACATCAGAGTCTGCTCTCTCTCTTGGGTGCTGCCTCCGGACCGACGCTGAGGCTCGTCGCCTAGACCAGGGCAGGATTTTTTTCCTGATGTTCTGGTGCATTCCCCTAACGTCAGCATACAATGGGGACGAGGCTGCCGGCACGCGTAGAGATGCACGTCAAAGCCAGTCCCCTGCCAACGTCTATCCTTACGTGGAACGTCTCCCAACTGCACCGATCGCCCTGAGGTTCCCCCAACAGGTGGCGGTAATGCAGTGGAGAGTACAGTACCCCCCCTTCCCAGAGAAGGAGAGCTCGCTGGCGCCAACCTTCTCTCTCTCGCCGACCCCTGTCAACCCGAGTCCGCTCCTGAACCTGGGTCGCCGACGTGGTGCGAGGTGTGGCGTCCAGTGCCTCAACCCTCAGCACCACCGGGTCGGCTAATTTTCAGTTTTCTTTATCAAGGTCTATAACACTTGTTGGCACCCTGTATACGAAGTAAATATAAAAAAACATCTGACTGTCCACAAAGGGCTTAACCATTTCTTTGTTTATAACATCATGGTGCTTACCATTAAGACTGGCAGTCATGTCACAAACAGCAAATGTGAGATTAGTCATAATCTTTTTCTAATGCACTATGAAATAAAGAAAAAAATATTAATCTTAGTAACATCTTTTGTTATAATGGATTAGAACAGCCAGTGAAAGTTTCTCTTGCTGCCCCAGAACTTAGAATGTATTTTCAAGGATGCTTTCTCACTGTGCTGGTCGCGAGCCTCCCAACGTTCCAACAGCAGATCCCCGAGTTTAGAAGGCCTAGAGATTCAAGATCTAACTTAAAAAAAAATCTTATTACAGCAATATATATTTCAGAATAAAAAGGTTATAATTACACAGAAAACAAGAACAATTAAACTCTCATATCTTACTAACAAAATTTAATTCTGGAGAACTGAATTACCCTGTCCTAAAAAGGGGGAGGCAGAGAAGGGTACTCTGACTGGCTTGTCTAATCCATTAGAAGAAAATATGTTACTATGGTGAATAACTTTTAGAATATCCCTGTCAAACTCTTGCAGACTCCAAACAGTGCCATGGGTTGGAGTGTTTTAGGATTACTTCAGGATGGGTGCTGATGTGAACGTGTAGACTGGGGACCAGGCAGCAGTTTTACAAATTTACATTCCTTCTAGCTGCCACTGATGCTGCTATAATCCCTCTGGACCGTGGTTTAAAGCAATCTGGGGTACATTCCCCACTTTGCTGCAGTAGAAATCTATTGTGGTCACTATACCATCTCTGTATGGTCTGTTTATGATCTGGGTATCTCTTTCATACCTCACAATATGTATTAAACAACTATTTGTTATTATTATTATTATTTTTAATGTCCTCTAGTCTGGCTTTGCGAAAAAGAAAAGTTACAATCCTTAAGAAGCGGCTTCCAAGTGTGTGTGGTGCAGCCTGAGCTGCAAATCACTACGACCACAAATTATGGGGCACTCACAGTCTCCAAGGAATTCATAAGCACTGGTATAAAGTTCTTCAGACTTTATTGTTTAAACTCTTAAAAATCTGCCAAAACTGGTGACAGCATCATCTTTTCATCATCATTTTATTAAATAAGGCACTCTTTTTCATTTTGACTCAAGGCGCTGTACCAGTGAGCAAATTATATAAATAGATAAAATACATAAAATAGAGTCCTAATTGGATATATTCCAAGATCAACTACCTCAGCTGGAAGGAAAGGTTTGTCTAAATAAAAATGTCTTAAGCTCCCTTTAAAGGCATTCACTGATGTAGCTTCTCTCAAAGGACGAGGGAATGAGTTCCACAGGCTCGTGCCATAAACAAGAAAGCTCGGGCACCTGAAGATTTTAAATAGACCCTAGGAATTACCAAAAGACACTTGTCATCTGAACGGAGGGGACAGGATGTGCAATAGGGCTGTAGGAGGTCTAGCAGGTAGCCAGGCCCAAGTCCGCACAGGGTCATATAGATCAGCAAACTAACCTTGAAGGTAATCCGCCACCTAACAGGCAGCCAGTGCAGAGAGTGCAGCACAGGCATAATGTGATATGATCTCAAAAGACCAGTCAACAGCCTGACTACTGCACTCTGCACCAGCTGCAAGTGGCGAAGATCAACCCCCAATAGCCCCAGGTAAAGGGCATTGGAGTAATCAAGCCATGATGTCATGAAAGCATAGACTGGTGATGGCAGATCACCAGGAGGTATCAAGTGTTTAATACTGGCAATGTTTCTAAGATGGTAGAAGGCACACTGGGCCATGGCCGACACCTCAGATTCAAGTGTTAGGCCACGTTCCAGTACAATGCTAAGATTCCTCACCCTGACAGAAGTGAGCAGTTGGAAGTCCGAGTTTGAGCCCGGAGACTTGAGCAGGTTGCACACCAACCCTCGGGCAACCAGGTTCCACCACCAGTACTTCAGTCTATACGGATTTAACCTCAACAAATTGGCCCTCATCCCGTCTTGGATCTCGGCAAGGCACTGACCAAACACCGAGACTGCATCCTACTGTTCGGGCGCAAAAGACAGGTATAGCTGAGTATCATCAGCATAGCAGAGAAAATTCAGCCCAAGCCCCATACCATCTTATGATGTCCCCTAGCAGTAGCATATACACCGTGAACAACATAGGGGAGAACATTGAGCCCTGCAGGACCCCACGAGGCAGGAGCAGTGATGCAGGGGAAAAAGTCCCTAACACCACCCTCTGCGTTCTGCCCCTGAGGACACAATTGAACCAGATGAGGACTGTACCAGCCAGCTCACAACAGACCCACAGGTACTCCAACAGCACCCCATGGTCCATGGTGTCAAGTGCAGCTGAGAGACAGAGGAAAATGAGAATGGGGACGTCTTCTTCCATCCCTCACCACCAGATCATCATTAAGCACTCGAACCAGTGTAGTCTCAGTGCTGTGCCTTTTCCTAAAACCCAACTGGAGAGGGTTGTAGATGTTGTGGGTTGATAAACGGCCTCCAGTGGAGGGCCACCACCTTCTCAATAACCTTTCCCACAAAGGGAAGGTTAGAAACAGGTCTATAGTTAGTTAGGCAGTTCGGGTCTAGTGAAGCTTTCTTTAGAAGTGGTCTTACCACTGCTTCCTTCAGGGCCCAGGAAAGACCCCTTTCACTAGAGAACACTGGACTATCCCAGCCAGGACCTGGCCAATAACATCAACACACCCTACAAGAAGGCACGTTGGACCCAGGTCCAAACTACAGTAGGTGGGCCTCAACTCCTGGATGACCCTCACGATATCTACGACCACCAACTGTTCGAAGTGAAACCAGACAGACTGAATGCCCGTGACCCCCCTGGCTCATCACTGCATACCCCAGTAGACTATGTCAACTGTATTCCTGATCTGATAGAGGCAATCTTATCAGCGAAAAACCGAGCGAACTCATCGCACCTAAACTGTGAAAAGGCTCCTATGGACTGAAGACAGGCAGGATTTCATAGCCAGTCAACAGTCCAAAAGAACTCAGCCGGTCTGTTAATCACTACAGTAATCTCCTTGAATGGGAACTCTGCCTTCTTACAGGAGATTGCTGATTGACACTCCCTATAATGGGACATCAAAATAAGCTTATCCCCATCAGACCGAGACCACCGCCAGTGCCGCTCCAACCTTTGACCCCTCCTCTTCGGCTCCCTGAAAGTCCCATCAAACCAAGGGGACTTCCAGTGTGAAGTGAGGGGCTGAACATGGACTGGTGCGATAGAATCGAGGGCTTCAGCAATAACCTTATTATAGGTCAATACCAACTTCCCAGGCTCATCGCTAGCACTCATTATACCTGATAGGTTGAGCACCGCCATAAGACCTGGCGGGGTCAAACCCCTTAAAGGGCAGTACTGGACCATCTCCATAGGGGAAGGTCTATTGGGGGGGGCTTCGAACGAGAGCCACACAGAATGGTGGTCTGACCAAACGACCGGTTCCACCATGAGGTCAGTGACCTCCACTCCCAGTGAGAAGACAAGGTCCAACAAGTGGCCGTGTACATGGGTTGCAGAGGTAACCACCTGTGTCAAGCCAAATGAGTACATCAGCTGGAGGAAGTCTTGTCCAAACAGCGAGAGTTCATTGTCAACCCAGGAAGTGAAGTCACCCAGAATAATCCATCTGGGTGACTCCAATGCCAATTCGACAAGGAAGACTGCGACTTCCTGGAGGAATTCCTTGTCATTCCCTGGGGGACAGTAAATGAGAAGGATCCAGCAACCTGCAATCCCTTGAACAGCCACACATTTAAAGAACCTTGTTGTTCCCACCGGGAGAGCACACAGACCTCTCCCAAAAAACAGTCAATAGTTTTGCGCTACAAGCACTTTATCAAGACTCAGTCTCACTTGTGCCATATCAGGCATAAAGGCCTCAGTGGGTGAGAATTCTGGTGGAAAGGTATGACTGCAGCATGATGGCTAACTGCGAGATGGAGTCTGCAAGGTCCACTATACAGCTGCAAGGTAGATCAAAACAGACAATGTCCGATACGGGGAACTAGTCGTCTCTCCCCCATCAGCTAGCACTACACCTACAAAACATTGTTGTGGGAGCATCGCAGAGGAAGGAAGGAAGGAATGCAACTCAAAAAGGGTCCAACAAAAATTTTTACTTTTATTTATTTATTTATTGAAAAGTTTCACCAGGAAGGCACAGTAAACAACAAGTTGCTCATCTCCCGGTGCGTCCTGGGGGAAAGGGTAAGGGGAGACATATATACAGAGTATGAAAACACATATGGATAAAATACAAAAATGATCAATTTATAATTACATTAAGGGACTGCACAAATCAGTTTAACACAGTGTGATTTACATACATGTTAAGATAACAAATACATAAGAGCCAGACAAAACTTGGCAATAATTGAAGCAAAGCCAACAAGCAGAACAGTAGTTAAGCGCCAATTTAGGTTCAAGTGCTAGAAGCTGCAGTAACATGGGACACTCTTGCAGTCACAGTCGGGTGGTAGCGAGTTCCAGAGTTTGAGGAAATAGTGGGAGAAAGCGGACTGGCCAGTAGAGGTGAGTCAGCGGGGTATCGGCAAGGTTCTGGTATCAATGGATTTAAGTGAGTGTTTAGGAGGTGAAGGGATGGACAGAGCAGAAGAGAGGTAATGGGGCAGAGAGCTGAACCAGAATTTAGCGGTGAACTTAGCAATGTGGGAGAGGCGACGGTCAGCTAGTGAAGGTAACGCGAGGGAGTGGTATAGATCACGGTGGTGAGTGCAAGGTGAAGCGTCAAGTGCGAAGTCACAGAAGGAGTTGAAGAGGGAGTCCAATCTCGTTAAGATGGACTTCAGAGTGGTACTATAAACTACACTGCAGTAGTCTAAGATTGGAAGAATCATTTTCTGGACAAGTTCACGTCTAGCCGGTAGAGGTAGACAGTTCGGTTCCTGAAAAGCACGGCAAGCTCGGGGGCACAGTTTTTTCAGAATAGCATCCACATAGCCAGAAAAGTTGAGGTGTTGGTCTAGCCAGACCCCCAGGTATCTGAAGGAGGAGGTGTCTTCCAGGGAAGTCCCATCAAGGGTGTGGAAGGAAGGTAGGGTGGTGAGCCTAGAGAATCTTTGCCTTGTGCAAAAGGTCATGGATACTGTCAGTTAGCCTAAGTAGGGAGGTGGTGGTAGACTGATGCTTCCTGAAACCAGATTGGTAAGGTGTGAAAATAGAGTCTGAGACATAGGAGGAGAGTTGTGAGAGGACTAAGTGCTCCTGAAGTTTGGCCAGAGTAGGGAGGAGGAAAACTGGGTGGTAGTTACCGAGGAAGGACAGATCACCACCCTTGAGAAGTGGTAGGACCACAGCATGCATCCAGATTTTAGGTACTGAGGCTGTGGCGAAGGAAAGGTTTAGGATGTCTACCAGTAGGGGGGCTATAGCTGGGGCAGAGAGATAAAGAAGCCTAGGGTCCAGACCATCAGGGGAGCCTCCTCTGGTGGGGTTTAGAGCAAGAAAGGCAGTCAGACTCTCTGCAGGAGAGACTTTTTTTTTTAATTTTAGTCTTTGGTAACCGGGTAAGCCCACTAGGCAGAAGTGCCTGTTTTCAGGGGCGACCTGGGAGCACTTGGCTGTTAAGTGACTTGCTCAGAGTCACACAGTATGCAAGTGGAGGTTGTGAGAATCAAACTCATGTTTGGTCTGCTGGATGTATCAAGCTCATTCACACCTCGCTCCTCTAACCTCTAGGCTATACTGCCAGCCCATTACTTTTGCAGTACAATACAGCCCAGTACTTTTGAGAAAGAGAAGTCTCCCTTGTGTGAGACTTTATTATGTGATGTAGTGGTATTTGCTTGGGAGGGTGAGGGTGGAGGGAGGGAGGCAAGGAGGGTGGATGGCAGGAGGTAAAATAAGAATTGAATTCAGTGGTGACATCATGGTTGTCAGAGAGCAAGGTATTGTTATTCTTAAGGATAGGGGGAGATGATTTAGATTGGGCAGAGAATAGAGCATGGACTACCTTCAAGAATTTGAATGCCTCTCTCCCCCGGTGCATTCCCGTGCATGTGGCAGTCTCACTCCCCCTTTTCCCACTTGATCCTACCTGGCCCATGGCCGAGGTTTCTGGGTGTCGAGGTGTGCCCGCGCCCTTGTCCATGGGTGTGACCCTGGATCTTATAGACTCATGCTATCCTGGGCCCTGTAAGGGGCAATAGGAGCTGTCTGCGGCCCCTTGGTCGACGCCCCCAGTGGCCCTCCAGACATGGCACTGGGTGGGTATCAGGGTGAGGGGTAGGTCCGGGACTTCTGCCTCAAGGGGAGGGCATGGGGCACTGGCTCTCCAAACCAACCTCAGATGCCTTGACTGGGAGGTCTCTAACAGGTCGGTGGCACCTTTCCTTGTGCTATATCACTGAGACTGGATAACGGACTTTGGAAGAGCCCTGCTGAGGAACTCCTTGGCAGACTGTGTAATGGCTGCCATGGGAAAAATACCAACCCTTTGGAAGGATATTGATGAAACAGGGATGGGAATCTGGTATATCAGTTCTGCCCCTTCCCGGGAACCTGCTGCTGAGGGTATATCTGAGTCTGCGAGTGGGGGTCAGGAATCGGGACTGATCCCCCCCTTCCCCGGGATACCAGGATTCCCCATGAACACAGTGGCAGCCCTTATGGCCCATCTACAGCCCGACTCCTCTGTCTGTTGGCCTGTCTACTGGGGGGGGGGGCCCTCCCCAAGGCGGTCACTGGGTTGGGACCCTGATGTGGCCTGATTACAGCTTACACGGTGAGGGAGCCATGGAATATCTGGTTGCCCATTCAATTACAACAAAAAGAGTTTTTCCTTTCTACAGAATCTGTACTCCCAACCTTGGAGGAGCAAAGGCATGACTATACCCCCTTTCTCTTACCCAAAAGACGTTTGCGTCTAGTGCCCTCTGGTAGGCACAGGCCGAGTTAGGCGAAGTCTGGGGACTTGGTGTTCTTTTTTGGTTTTCAACACAAGGCTCCCATGGAAGTCACTTATAGTTGTCTAGGAATTGCTTCAGTTGGCGCATGCCTATGGAATAGATATCCGACGTTGGTCTCTATTCCCGTTAATACTGTTGTTGTTTACCCCCCTTTTAGATTCCCGGTTGGAGGACATTTGCCCTCACCCTTTTACAAGCAGTCACACTTTTTTCCAAATGGGTACAGATCAGTACTCCATTGTAGACACCGACCCAGGAGACATGCCTCTTAGGCTAAAAAAGCTCTCCCAGTATTTAATATGTTATATAAATGGCTAGTAAGCATCTTAAGCTCTACTCCCTGAATGTAAACGGCCTGGGGAGCCCTATAAAGCATACCAGAATGTTGACCTTGCTAAGAAAGAGTCAGGCTGAACTAGCTTATATCCAAAAAACGCATATGACGGCTGCTGAGCATAAGAAATTGACAGCTAGAGGATTCAACCAAGTCTTCTCCTCTGCATGCGAGAGGGGGATGGGGGGTCACCATCCTGGTAGCCAGCAATACCCCTTTCCAAGCCACCAGGCAATGGGTGGACCCGGAGGGCCATCTGATTATTGTGCAGGGAGTCCTGCAGGGCCGTGAGGTGACCCTGGCAAATATTTACCTGCCCCGGGGTGCCAACAACCCCACCATACGCCACCTCCTGAACAAGATAGTTGAGATGACCCGTGGCACATTAATGCTTGCAGGAGACTTTAATATAGCCCCCAGCTCAATCCTTGACACTACAAACAGTTCCAAGGGAAAACAAGCGGCATCCGATAAATTCTTTAAACATTTTATATGGGAGGTTGGCTGGCTCGATGTATGGCGATCCCTTCACCCTAGGGATAGGAAGTACACATTTTATTCAGCAGCGCATGGAACCTACACCTGTATTGACCATTGCTATACTCAGCAGGAGTTCTTGGGGGCTGTGGTAGATTCCTCAGTTGGAGATATTTCCCACTCAGACCATGCTCCCCTGATCTCGTCCTGGGATTTTGGGATGGAAAGGCGTAACACCCTCTGGAGGTTCAACCCGATCCACCTCAAGGGTGAAACCTTTACAGAATTCCTGAGGGATAGGATAGAGGAGACTCTGGAGGACAATGCTGATCCAGGTATTTCCCCCCATATTAGATGGGATACCCTGAAGGCTGTGGTAGGCAGTCATTTAATTAAACACACAGCAACCCTTGCTAAAATTCGTAACTCTAGACGTGCACAGCTGGAACAAACCCTTCATTTCCTACAGGCAGCCCATCAACAAGGGGACCTCACAGTTACTGTCCAACTTAACCAGGTCAAAAGAGACCTGGACACCTTGTGTGTCCAGCAGACAGAGATAGCGCTCTCCTTTTTGAGACAGCGGTATGGGGAAATAGGCCCACGGGCCTCCCGGCTATTGGCTTACCGCCTTCGTAAGCAGCGTAAACAATCCACCATAGCTGCTATTAAAGATCCCTCCACGGGGCGGTTCATACTAAACTTAGCCACATCTCCTGAGCCTTCTGTGACTATTATAAGTCGCTTTACACCCTCAAACAACCTGAAGACCCTGAGGCGATTATTAAATTTCTGTCACCTTTACTACTACCAAGTCTAAGCTGGGAACAAGAAGAAGATCTGGTAACCCTCATTACACAGGAGGAACATGCAACAGCCATCTCCAGGTCTAAAACCATGAAGGCACCGGGCCTCCAAGGCTACGGCACGGAATTTTATAAATGTGTCACACAATCAGTCAGCCCACTTTTGTTACAGGTTTATAATGCAGTCCTTCAGGGAACCTCTGACCCTCCCCCCAGCTGATCGTATGCTGCGGTCTCCCTTATTCCTAAGCAGGGCAAAGACCCCCTCTCATGTAGTTCGGTCCTAAATATGGACTACAAGTTTTTCATGTCCATCCTGACCCATTGGCTTGATATCCTCACCTCCACGATCAGACTTGATCAAACAGGGTTTGTTAGCTCAAGATCCACAACCGACAATACCCGCAAGGCAGTTCACTTACTTCAAATCAATCAATCAATCAATCAATCAATCAATCAAATCTTTATTTATTCAGGCGAACATCATTGAGCAAAGCTCATTTACAAAATGGACCTGATAAGGTCAAGGTTCAATGGCTGGTACATAAACAGATACAATCAAGGCACTTATATATGCATAACAGATACAGTCAAAACACTTATATATACAATAATCAAGGGACAGAAGTTGATTAAAACATAACAGGACAAGGTAGGTTATATGAAAATTACACTAGAAAATAAAGTATATACATACCCCATTAGAGGAGTCAAGGCATGCACGCAACATAAGGTACCCAGGAATACCAGGTTCCAGGGCAAGCTAAAGCAGCCAAGGAGACATAGTGTTTGAGTGACTGAGAAAATGGTGATCACAGCCTCTGGTAAAAGACCTGGAAGGGATGGTGGGGGATTCTGGCAGGGGCTGGGGCTAATACTAGGAGGTATGGGGAGTAATTAGGGTTGGTGTAAGGGCCAGGAGTTAGTGGGAGAAGAATTATAGTCCGGGGTAGCAAGATCTGTGTAGGTAGAGTTATAGGGAACTGAGGTACCATAATAAGGGTGGCTGTCTGGGAGGGAGAACTGTGGAGAAAAATTATGCCATTTATGGTGGTTGTCTGGAAGGGGGAGGGTTATGAAGTGACTAGACTAGGTCTTGTGGTAGCAGTTGCATTTCTCTGTGAAGAGACTTGTGCAAAGCTGTTTAAAGGATGCTAGAGGTATAAGATTGGTCAGCTTTAGGGTCTTCTGTAGAGTATTCCATGCCATAGCTAGAGAATAGCTGATTGCAGACCTCCCTTGCCGGGTGTTGACTTTAGGTATCTTGAGCATGATGAAGTTGTTGCTTCTTCTTAGGGCATAGGAGTTAGCTGTGGCCTGAGTGAAACAGTCTAAAATATAATTTGGAAGCTTCTTAGACAACACTCTGTAGATCCATAGTGCAGCATTTCTGTTCCTTCTGAGGTGTAGGGAAGCCCATCCAACTGCAGCACAGAGAGAGCAATGATGAGCGTTAGATGGAAGATCTGTTATGAATCTTAGTGCTCTATGGTACAGGGTATCCAACTTACTTAGATAGGAGATGGGGCAGTGACTATAAAGGAAGTCTGCATAGTCAACAACTGAAAGAAATGTGGCCTGGACTAACCTCATCTTTGAGTCTCTGGTTAGGAAGTGTTTTATTCTGAAGAATAGACCAAGCCTCTGGCGAAGTTTTTTCAGCAGTTCTTCAATATGATGTGTGTAATCAAGCCTGCTATCAATCCATACCCCTAAATATTTGAATTTTTCTACATAGTCCAGGCTTTCTCCAAGGATAGTGCATAGCTGGGGGAGATTGCTTAGTGAGGAGGTGTTAGTATAGCTTTGATTGGAGAATAACAATTCTTTTGTTTTCTTTGCATTTAAAAGAAGCTTTTTCTCAAGTAGTTGATGTTGCAATGTTCATACAATGCAATCTCAAAAAGACCCCTCTGTCCTTCTCAGCCTAGATGCTAAAAAGGCTTTTGACCGGGTCTCCTGGCCCTTTCTATTTGCCATTATGCACAGGATGGGGTTTCCCTCTTCTTTCACAGCCATCATAAAAGCCCTCTATGCATCTCCCCAGGCCTGTGTTAAGGTCTCGGGTCATCACTCCAACTATTTCCCCCTCTTTAGGGGGACCCAGCAGGGCTGCCCCCTATCACCAGGACTTTTTGTCATCTTTATCGTACCCCTGGCACAGACTATCAGGCAGTCCCCATCAGTTATGGGAGTGCGAGTGAAGGGGACGGAACATCGTATTGCTTTATATGCGGATGATGTTCTCTTGTTCCTCTCCAACCCATCGCAAACAATTCCTGCAGTCTTTCAAATTCTTGAGACCTTTGGGGCATGCTCAGGGTACAAACTAAATACGTCCAAAATGGATGCCCTTGCATTTCACTATGTCCCTCCCCCACACCTCAAACAGACCTATTCATTTCGGTGGGACCTGGATAAATTGAAGTATCTGGGTATACATCTCTCACATGATGCACAGAGCACCATGCAAAATAATTATGACCAGTTTTATACACAACTCAAACAAGACTTATCCAGGTGGAAAATCCTCCCTTTGAACCTGTACCAAAGGGTGAAGGTGATCTGGATGGTGGTCTTACCGATGGCCCTCTATCTCTTTTAGAATATACCCCAATATATCCCAACTAAGACATTCCAGGCAGGTAAGCGCCCGAGAGTGAAGTTTTCGATTCTCTCGCTCCCTAAGGCTCAAGGAGGGTTGGCCCTCCCTAACTTAAAACTCTATAACTGGGCCTCACACCTCACCTTTTTGGCTCTCCGATATATGAGGACATCTCCCGGACTGTGGAGAGAAATAGAGGAGGAGCTCTTCCTCTATGATGACTTTAGTAAGACCACCTTGTACAATACCCCCCCTTCCACATCGAGGATCCCCCTAGTCCCTGGCTTCAACACCAAATTAGGACATGGAACATTATCCACAAACACTTCTCATTACAACCTTTCCTAATGTTGCTCTGCCCAATTGCTTTGCTGGAAAATTTCCTCCCTGCCCGAATAGACCATACGTTTAATGATTGGAGCCATCTGAAGCTCCTTTTCCTTCTACAATTTTTAAGTAGCCCCACATTTAAATCTTTTCAGGAGATGCTTGAGACCCACTGACTCCGCTAAACGGATTTTTACAGATACCTCCAGCTGAGACACTATTATTACTCTCTCCCAACCGTTGCACTCAGTTTAGAGGGTCGTCCCCCTCTTATCAATCTCCTCCAGAGTGTTCTTCTCTCCGCAAAAATACCACATGAAATTTCCACCCTTTATAAAGCCCTCATTGACACAACTGATGACAGCCCCAGGTCAGTTATCGATAGGTGGAGTGGGGAGCTGGGGGTGAATATTACCCCTCAACTTTGGACCCTAAGTTGCCTGGCTACATCCAAACTCACTTTCTCCCATAACTGGCGCCTTTTTGCTTGGAAACTTTGGATCCGGTACTTTCGTACCCCAATGATCACCTCTCACTACCTATCATCCAGCTCTGCTCAATGTTGACGCCTATGTGGACACCTCTCAGCTCACCACTCACATACTTTTTGGCTGTGTCCTATATTACAACCATTCCTCACATCGCTGGGCCAGGAGTTTGGAGTACTCTTTGGTCGGGCGGTCCCCCTCACAGGAGAGTTATTTATATTGCATGTATTTCCCCAGGATTTCAGAGACTCACACAAACGATATCTCTTGGGTGTGGTCCTCCTGGCTGCCAATAAGGCAATAACAAGACACTGGCTCACGGCCTGGGTACCTACACTCCAACAATGGAGGGACATAATCAACCTCATATATAAAGCTAAGAGGATCTCATTTCTTCTGAATGATAGATTAGAACAATGTCCCTTGAGATGGAACAGATGGATCATCTACATCATGGCTAAAGACTCAAACTTTATTCCCTGAAGTAGAAGGGGGGCTATATGCAGGTCTGGGGGGATCCAGATTGAGTGCCCATTATTGGAGGGAAGGGGCTGATCTGGGACCATGCATTGCATTATAACCACAAAAAAAAATGAGGGACTGAATCCTTTAGCAAATAGGCATTTTTCTACTATTAATGCTCATTGCTAAATTTTTTACTCCTCAAATTCATTAATTATTACCTATTTACTGTTTTAATTACTTTAAAGCTGGACAAGTCTACTGTAGTTTCTTTTATATTTATGTAGCCTAAGGCTGTAACATATTGTATCTAAGTCTACACGATTAACTGTATTTGACGTCTGTTGACTGCTTGTACCCTGTTGGGGGAAAAAAAAAAAAGGAAAAAAGTTAATACAAATTATATTTACAGAAAAAAAAAAAAAAAAGAATTTGAATGCCAAAAGGTAAAAAGAGTAACCAGCAGGGAGGAGGCATCTGTGCAGTCAATGGAAATATTATGGTACGGAAAGCAATATGCACAAACTCATGCAGTCTAGCAAATAAAATACCAGACCTTACCGTCACAATGGCTGAAGCAGGACTGGACTGGGTTGCCATAACTGAAACTTGGTTCAATGATAACCACACTTGGGACAGAACTATCCCAGGGTATAACCTATTTAGAAAGGACTGTAAGGGCAAAAAGGGGGAAGGGGTAGCTATTTATGTAACAGAAGACATTAATGCCACAGAGATACAAGGGGCACAAGGGGAAGCAGAGGCCCTGTGGCTCACAATTGGGGCAAGTAACAAGGCACCAATCTGGGTAGAAGTGATCTACAGACCCCCATCTCAAGAAGAGGCAAAGGATAGGGAGATCCTAGAAACCATTCTATGGCTATCAGATATAAAGGACATTGGGCTGGTTGGGGATTTCGATCTACCGAACATTAACTGGAGCTCTCTCTCAGCTGCATCAGAAAGAAGCAGGAAGTTCCTGGTTCTCTCTCAGCTGCATCAGAAAGAAGCAGGGAGTTCCTGGTTGCCCTGCAGGGGGCAGGACTTCATCAGCTAGTGAAATCACCTACAAGAGAGGAAGCGATCCTGGACCTAGTATTTACAAACAATAAGAGGGCGACAGATGTCGAAGTTGGGAACCATCTTGTAACAAGTGACCATCGCACTGTATGGTTTAGGGTAAACAAATCTGAGGACACCAGACACTCAAAACTGAAAGTCCTCGATTTCAGGAAAGCAGATTTCAATAAAATTAGACCCTGTCTAAGGGAAAATTTAGACGGTATAGCTGAATGGGATGCGGAAGAATACTGGGTCAGACTGAAGGTGGCATTAACATTAATCACATCACAATTCACCAGACAAGCTAGTAAGTCAAAGAGGAGAAAAGAAAAAATTACTTACCATAGTAATCTTCTTTCTTCCCAGTGATGCTCAGACATTCATAACTTTGTGCAGTCATCCTGATGGGTTGGACTGCCCAGAGAGATGGAACACATGCAAACGATGGAATTCTTTGCATGTCAGCATCTTTCAAATACTGCCTCTACCAACTGTAGTGTTCTAAACCCTTCAGATTTGTAAGAAGCCTGGAAGTCAGGCAACATGGAAAAATCCGACAACTAATTAATAAAACATTTTTTAAGATTAGCCTAATAAAAAACTTGCTACAAAAACCTCCAAGGGAGGAACTATATCTATATATAATAATGGTGTTCACCATACAGTGAGAAAAACTATTAAGAGAGACAGAAAACTGTTAAAATCTGTCTAGCATAGAGGAAATGTATCCAGAAGGAATGGCTATGTGGCACTAGCATGCGGAATGCAGAGGCTGAAGTTCTGGAAGGGGAGGATGGGAGGGAGTTATGAATGTCTGAGCATCACTGGGAAGAAAGATTACTATGGTAAGTAATTTTTTCTTCTAACCCCAGTAATGCTCAGACCATTCATAACTTTGTGCAGACTACCAAGCAGTACCCCCTGGAGATGGGCACAGAACTTATTTTGGAAAGAGACTTTGCAGGACTGCTGTGCCAAATTTGGTGTCACTTCTGGAAAAATATCTAAATTATAATGCTTTGTAAAGGTGTGTACTGATTTCCAAGTAGCTGCTTTACAAATGTCTAACAATGGCACCTCCCTAGCAGCTGCAATAGTGGCAGCTGTTCCTCTTGTTGAATGAGCCCTCAGCCCAGCTGGGGACTCTCTACCTGCTTTAGTGTAGCAGAATTGAATACACTGGACAATCCACCGAGAAATGGATCTTTTTGAGGCTCTTTTGCCCATTCCAACATCCTCATATGTAAGGAAAAGTTGTTTTTTGTCTTGCCTATGGCCTTTAGTAGCTGTCATGTAGTAGCCGATAGCTCTTTTCACATCCAGGCTGTGAAGCCTTCTTTCACCAGAGCTGGCATGGTCTGTGAAGAAGACAGGCAGAGTGATTGATTGGTTCAGATGGAAGTCTGAAACTACTTTGGGAAGGAATTGTCTGTTTGTTCTGAGGACTACTTTGTCCCTGTGGAAGGAAATGTAGTCTTGGTCAACACAGAGAGCCTGAAGCTCATTGATTCTTCTTGCTGAAGTAATTGCTACCAGGAAAACTGTTTTCCAGGTAACATACTTTACATGGGCTGTAGCCATGGGCTCAAAAGGAGCCCGCATCAACCTGCTATACATACATTAAGATCCCAAGCGGGCACTGGTGCCCTGTGAGGAGGGTGCAAATGCATTTGGCCTTTGAAAAATCTTTTGAAAATGGGATCTGATGCTACAGATACCTTTGTCCTAGCAGACAGGTATGCAGATACTGCTGCAAGGTGAACTCTTAAGGAACTGGGTTGCAGGCCTTGTGAATGTAAATGAGTTAGATAATCCAACACCCGCTGAGACCCCTGCATCATTTGGGGTGAAGTTTCTAGTAGAGCACCAGAAAGAGAATCTTTTCCACTTAGCAGAATAAGTTTTCTTAGTTGAAGGCTTCCTGTAACCTTTCAAGATGTTTAATACAGCTTCAGAAGGGTTCAAGCCTGCATATTCTAACTCCTCAAGAGCCATGCCTTGAGGTGAAGAGATCTGAGATTTGGGAACAGCAATGTTCCCTGATTGGAGGTTAGAAGATTGTGCTTGAGGGGCAAGCTTATTGGCCTGCTCACTGCCATGGAGAGCAGAAGAGAGTACCATGGCTGCCTGGGCCAATCTGGAGCTATCAATATCAGAGAAGCTGAAAGGGATCTGAGTTTCAGCAGTACCCTGAAAACTAGAGGAAAAGGGGGGAAAGGCATAGAGAAACTTGCCCGACCAATCCAGTAGCAAGGCCTCCAGAGGGATTGTGCCTTGGGCTGGTGGCCTGCAACAATACTGAGGCAACTGGTGGTTCTGGTGGGATGCGAACAAGTCTATCTCTGGAATGCCCCACCTGCTGAAAATTACCTGTACCACCTGCTTGTTCAATGTCCATTCGTGATGGGACTGATTGATCCGACTCAGTGTGTCTGCCAAGATATTGTCCTTTCCTGGAAGATGGATGGCTTACAGGGACACCTTTAGAGAGTATGCCAGAGCCCAAATTCTCATGGCTTCTGTACATAGGGGACCTGACCTGGTGCCACCCTGCTTGTTTATGTGATACATAGTGGTGGTATTGTCCGTTCTGACTTGTACCACTTTGCCCATTACCAGTGTAGAGAAAACTTTTAGTGCTAGCCGCACTGCTCTGAGTTCCAGCAAATTTATATGCTGGAGGGACTCTGCCCTTGACCAGGTACCCTGAGTTGTGTGCTCCCCCAGATGGGCACCCCAGCCCAGAAGGGATGCATCTGTTGTAAGGACCAGTGAAGGATCCTCCCTCTGGAAGCGGACTCCCTGCCTTAGGTTGGATTCCTTTTTCCACCTCAAGAGGGCTTGTAACAGAGGCCTTGTCACTGGAATGAGTTTTGAAAAGGGATCTTTTTTCTGACTCCAGTGAGTCTGGAGGTGAAACTGGATGTGTCTCATGTGAAACCTGGAACCCTGCACTGTGCCTGTGGATGCAGCCATATGACCCAAGAGCTGCAGGAATTACCTGGCTGTTTTTGACCGTGCAATTTGAAGAAGTCTGCTACGGTCTGAAGACTTTTATTTATTTTGTATTTATTTATTAAATTCTCGGATTACAAATACCTTTGAGCAGAAACTGCTCGTTTACAAAGGTTCCACGTCAAAGGATGAGGGTCAACATACATACAGAGGTAGTAAAAGAATGCACAATAAACAACCAAAACAACTAAAAGAAAAAATAAAGATACTCAGTTATAACATACTTTGAGATAATATTCATAAAACGAGCAGCTTGAGTAGGCAGCTGGCTGCGGTAACAATAAGAGAAAGAGGGCACCATAGGCAGTTAGTATTGCATATGACTGGGAGAGGAAGTGGTAGGCTAATGGGCCACTGTCCGATGGTAGTGGAAAATGTCTTGTACCAGTGGAGATGTGAAGCAGGAAAGGAGTCACAAGGAAGGCCCAGTGCCAGAGGAATGAGATTGGGAAAGGGCGGGCTGTGAGACATGAGTGAGCTGGGAGGTGTTTAGAGATCTCTGTTCAACAAAGCAGTCACATTGAGTGGTAGAGGTGAGGTAAAGTTTGAGATTCCTTTGAAGGGTCCAAGTGTAGTAGAGGAAAGTGATTCTTTATTGAGGGAATTGAACCATTGAGCAGCTCTATAGATAAAGGACCGCTGACCCATGGAGGTACGACATCTGGGAACCTGAAAGGTTAGAGATTGGCACCACGTGTTTGTTGAGTGCCACTGTAGGTAGTAAGGAGTGAGCCTACCAGGTGGCATGAGACCAAGGAGAATCTTTTTGGTAAGTAAGCAGGTCTGGTATTGTATTCTGCTGTGTAGGGGTAGCCAGCTGGCCTGTGCATAGAGGTCACAGGTGTGAGTTAGTCGGGCTGCACCTGTCAGTAGTCTACAGGCTTTGTTGAGAGCAACTGAGATCCTGCGGCGGGCACTTGTTGGGGCAGAGCCATAGATGGCAAGGCCGTAGTCAATGATAGAGGTGACAGAGCTGTAGATGGCTAGATTAAGGGCATCCGCAGGCATACAGTGCTTGTGTTTGTGTAGTAGTCCAATCCGTATATTGGCGGTCTTGGCAACAGAGTCAATATTAAGGGCCTTAAGGGTAGCTGGTCCATTCCACTGGGGTGTCAAACAGACGGGGCATACTGATGAGTCCTGGTAGGACGAAACACGTGTCTATGTCTTCTGTTAGCACCCTTTGCAAACTGTGTGAGAGGCCTTTTGGCACCATGCAATTCAGCTTAAAGTTGGACCAGCATAACATTCTGTGGTGATTTGCATATGCAGCCCATGATGCTTTGCATTGTGGGGGCATGTGTGTTTTGTATTTTCTTGAAACTTGGCTTCCAGCCAAATGCCCTTTGGGTAACCCTTGCCTCAGTGTTTGCGCACAGAGGTTCTTTGTCTTTAAATAGTGTCAATATGCGAGTGTAGGAGAAGGTACTATCCAGGGTAATACCAAGGTACTTGAACTCCTTGACATGTTCGAGTGGGTTCCCAGCGTGGTTCTTGATGGTGAGGACAGAGAGTGTGCCTGCTCTGTCGGTTACAGAAGGACATGGCTTTAGTCTTGCTGTGGTTCAGGACAAGTTTATGAGAATTGAACCAGTCTTCGATGCGACTGAAGTCGACTGCAGCTGGGATTCAAGGACTGTAATGTCATGGTGGCTGGAAAACAGGACTGCATCGTCTGCGTATAGTAATGTTTTTTGGTGGCAGGCACTGGGGAGATTGTTGATGAAGAGGGAGAAGAGTAGAGCACCCAGAATAGACCCCTTGGGGACTCCGGAGCGGACCGGTTTCTCATCCGAAGAGATCCCTGCAAGCCTTACATGTTGGATCCGATTATCAAGGTAGCTGGTGAACCATGGAAGGGCATCGCTGGAGATCCCAATGGAGGACAGTTGCTTGAGCAGTAGGGGGTGGTTAACTGTGTCGAATGCCTTGGTAAGGTCTATAAATACTGCCCCTCCACAATTCCCTTTGTCAAGCGTGGCATGGATGAAGGTTGTAAATTCCAGTAGTGCAGTGGTGGTGCTGTGCCCTTTTCTGAAGTCATGCTGCTCTGGGCACTGTACATTGTACTTATCCAGGAATTCAGCTAGTTGGTCCGACACTATTCGCTCCAGCGCTTTGGATAGTGGGGGGAGGAGTGAGATAGGTCTGTAATTGGTGTGCAGTGTCCTATCTCTGCTTTTGTGAACCGGTGTGACAGTGGCTTTCTTCCAGAGAGAGGAGAAATGGCCCAAACTAAGCGAAAGATTAAAGATCTTTGTAAGTGGTTCTAAGATTTCATCGAGGACTTGTGCCAGCAGTTTGAGGTCAAGGGAGTCACCACTGTACCCTTGTTTGCTGATGGCCTTTTGAATGTATTTTCTAGCTACTTGTGGTGGGACCTCCTTAAAAAAAAACTTTGGGGTTGTACGTTCTAGTTGGGGGGTAACTTGGGAGGAGCTGGAGGGGAGGTCACGAAAAAATTTGGTGGAAGGACACTGTCCAGGTTTGTAAATGCATTATTAAAAGTGCTGGTGATGATACCTAGGTCGAGTGTAGGTGCCATGAAGGTTGAGCATAGTGGGTGGTGCTTTAGGATCCTTGCCTGTGAGTTCTTTTCATGTTGTTCCAGAATTTGTTTCCCTGGCCCCAAGAGTTGGTCAGAGCCTCTTGTAATACCTCGTTTAGCATTCCGCATTCTTCGAGGTGCAATCATTTCTGGCTGCTTTGTATAATTGTATGTTTACTTGCGTCGGAGTTGCACGAGCACAATGCCAGAGGTGGTCTCTGTGCTTGAGCAGAGTTAAAAGGTCAGTAGTAACCCAGGGGTTGGTCTGTCCTTTGACCTTCATCTTTTTCACTGGTGCATAGATGCCACAGGCTTCGTTGAAACGTTTGATAAATAGGTCCAGAGCTTTGTTGGTGTCATTGAGGTAGTCAAGCACTGCCCAGTTCAGCCTGGTTAGATGGGATTTTAACAGCTGGAGGTGCCGTTGTTTGATAACCCTGGCATAGATAAGCTTGGGAGGGGGCTTGTGGTATTTGTTTGACCAGGAACAGATGACAGGCGAGTGGTCACTTATTGTATCCGGGAGTACAGAAACAGTGGAGATGCGTTCAGGGTGGTTAGATAGAATCCAGTCTAGAAGCGTAAGGGAGCCTGTCCTATAGTTACACCTAGTGGGGGCATTGACACAGTTAATGAGGTGATGCGCCACGGCTGCATCCTTATAGGTAGCGGCCTCAGCGGAGAGAGCCAGTTAATGCTAAATCACCCATGATTATGGTTTCAGAATTATGTTGCTGGACCCTAGATATTCCATGATGCTATGGAAGCCAGCAGCCTGGTCTCTTGGGGTAGGTAAACCGAGATGACAGTGAGTTCCTTGTTATGTGCACCAAGGAGGATTTTGATTGTGAGGACCTGAGAGGAGTTGCTCAGGCTGGGGATGGGATGATGTGACCCATAAGGGTATCCTTAAGATAGATGGCGAGCCTCTACTCTGCTTAGCAATCCTGTCTTGCCTGAAAATGCAGTAGCCAGGGATAGAGACTGAGGTATCAGGGATTTTAGGGTTTAGCCATGTTTCCACAACTGAGAGGACATCAGGGTTGTGCTGTAGGATCCATGTTTCGGGGAGTCAAGTTTGTTGAGGATGCTGCAGGCATTGATGGATGCCATGGTGAGTGTCCCTGTCCTTCTGCTTGGTGCCACTGCTGGCTGCCCAGGTGGTCCTGGGTTGGGGTGAACATTTCCTGACAGCAGAAGCAGCATAAGGAGAATTTGTAGGAGAAAGGATTTCAGCATCTTGTAGATACCTGGTGGTTAAGTCATAAGCCAAAACAAATCATCAACAGCTGAGGTCCAGAGTCACAGAATGTGTTAGAATTCCTGCAGGTGATGAACTGTGCCTGTGCATATGCAGGATGTGAAATCCTTTTGTCTGCATGCTTCTTTGTCATTCAAAGAGGTTGTTGAAAAGACAACATACAGATCATGGAGCAGGTCAGACGAAAATGTGGATTCAAGCAGACCTAGAGTCACTGAGTTTGTCAGACTTAATTGCTTGACTTATGTTTTGCTTGGGATAGCTTCCAAAAAGTTGATTTTTAAATGAAAAATGCAGATACCTGGTTGTGATGTTTTGCAGAAATCCAGTTCAGGAGACTTTCACGGATGTAGTGAGCAACAATGGTGTAGTTACTCCAAGCAGAAAACCATGTAAATCCACAAAAACTAAGCTACAGACACAGACAAGCAGCCACTACAAACATACCTCCAGCAAACATAAGGCCCTGGCTTGTAGGGTGCTGATCTCTGCCCCGATGAAGTGTAAAGTCTGTGTAGGGGTGAAGACAGATTTTTTCTGGTTTACTATGAAACCCAGGGACTCCAAAGGATCCTGTGTGAGCCTTAGAGAGGTTGCGACCTGCTCTGGTGATTTCCCACTACCAGCCAGTCATCCAGGTATGGGAAGACAGTCACTCCCTGTCTTCAAAGAAAAGCCACCACAGCTGCTAGGCATTTTGTATACACCCTTGGTGCCGAGGAAAGGCCGAAGGGTAGTGTTGCAAACTGATAATGACCTGATGGGAGTCTGAATCTGAGATATTTCCTGTAAGATTCCTTTATGGGGATGTGGAAATAAGCGTCCTGTAAGTCTAGAGATGCCAGCCAGTCCCCTTTCTGGATTGTTGGCAGAATCCGAGCCAAAGTGACCATTTTGAACTTTGGCTTTTTTAGGTGCTCGTTTAAAGCTCTGAGATCCAAAATTGGCTGCCACTCCCCACTTTTCTTTGTTGTTAGGAAGTAACTAGAGTAAAAACATCTTCATCTCAGGGTTGTAGGGATTTCTTCCACTGCTTTGAGCTGAAGCAGCTTCTGAACCTCTGCCTCTATGTCACTGAAGAGTAGAGAGATTCTAGAGGACTGGAAAAGGGCTACGGTGGTGCCACTTCACAAGAGTGGAAGCAAAGAGGAACTGAGGAACTACCACACAGTTAGCCTCACCTGACTGGTGAGAAAGTGGATTAAATCCCTGTTAAAAGAGAGGATACTGGCATTTTTAGAAGCAAGCAGTCAATTAGACCCAAAGCAACATGGCTTCAGGAAAGGAAGGAAGGTCTTGCCAAACAAACCTGATAGAGATTTTTCACTGAGTCACTAGCACGGTGGACCGGGGGAGCAGTTGACGTGGTCTACCTGGACTTCAGCAAGGCCATTTTTTTTTATACTTATCTTTTATTTAGATCAGAGAAAATTTTCTTCAGCAAGGCCTTTGACTCTGAGTCATACAGGAGCTTGGTTGGTAAACTGAAACACACTGGAGTTGGGCATATAATAACTTGCTGGGTGCAAAATTGGCCGAATGGGAGGTCTCAGAGGGTATTAGTGAATGGTATTCTGTCAAAAGAAGGTATGGTCACCAGCAGAGTACCAGAGATCGGTGCTGGGACTAATCCTCTTCAATACATTCATCAGCAATATTGCAGAAGGTCTGGAAGGTAAGGTGTGCCTGTTTGCAGACAACACAAAGATCTGCAATGGTGGATACACCTAATGGGGCACAAAGGATGGAGTCCGACCTCAGGAACATAGAGGAGTGGTCAAGAAACAGGCAGTTGAATGAAGTGCAACGCAAAAAAATGTAGGGTCATTCACCTGGGAAAATGTAACCCAGGGAGAGTGTACTTAATGGTAGGGGGAATACCTAATGTCTACCAAGCATGAGCATGATTTAGGGGTTATCATTTCAGATGACTTGTGAAAAGGCATCACTGAAGGCTAATGGAATCCTGAGTTGCAGAGGGAAGGGAATCACAAGTAAGAGAAGTGAAGTCATTATGCCACTGTATAGATCACTGGTGAGGATTACTGCATCCAGTTCTGGAAAACACACACACCTCAGGAAGACATAGATCGATTAGAGACCATGCAGAGAATGGCAACGAAGATGGTGCAGGGTATGCATCGAAAGCTGTATGAGGCAAGACTACAGAAGCTCAACATATTTATTTATTGATTGATTTTTGTTGACTGGGTTAGTCCACTGGGACTCAGAGAGTCCTTTTTTCAGGGGCAACCCGGAATTAGTTACATACAGATGAGACAGTAAATAATGAATATTGTAGAAGTACAGACAGTGGAACAAAATATTTCGTAGACAGTAAAACACTGAGATCACCAACTAACAGCATTAGTAATACAGGCTTATTAAATTTCAATTAAGTGCTCCAAAACATAAAGGAACAGTAACATAATTCAAGACAAGCATTTCATTCCAGGAACTGAGTGGGAAGTCAGTGATAACAGCTGCACTGGTTCCATGCTAGGTGGTGGGCTTTTATATACTCTCTGGAGCAGCGCAAGGATCGGGGAGATATGATAGACATTCAAATATCTGAAGGGTATCAGCAAGGTCCAGACGCAGAACCTTTTTCAGGTAAGCAGCTGTACGAGGACTAGAGAACACAACATGCACCTCAGGAGAGGCAGATTCAGGAGCAATGTGAGAAAACAGTGGTGGAACCATGGAAAGGCCTACACCGGGGGTCGTGGGAGCAAAGACGGTAAAGGAATTTAAACTAGCATGCGGCATGCAATAAGGGGATCCTCAAAAATACAACAAACTAAGGGGGGGGGTGTTGAAGGTAAGGACAGACTAGATGGATCTTGTGGTCCCCATCTGCTAACATATTCTATGTTTTTATGATAAATAGATCCTAGTAGCCTTGATGGTGGTGGGAGTTTTGTCAGCTATCCGACAGCCATGATGACTGCTGTTAGCAGCAGAGAAGTGGATTTGTCAACTACAGCAAGCAATCCAGAGGGCATCAGAGCTGACTCAGGAACATGAACCAAAGGTACCATCTACACAGCAGTCGAAAGTCCCAGACCACACTACTATCACAGACTGCAATACTGACCAGGAGGTTGATGTGGCCAAAAGGGGTACTTATCAAGAAGGCACCACAGAAGTTGGAGAGGAGGAGCCTGTACAGAGGGAGGAGATATACTTGCCCAAGATCCTGAAGAAGATCATTTTGGGAACAAAGAAAAAATTACTCACCTTAGTAATAATGTTTCTTCTAGTGGAGTCTTGCTGTATTCTGACAAGTGAAGTTAGCCCCAGCCTTTAAACTGCCCCGGAGAACAATGGGTTAACTTTTATATGCATGGCATAGAATGTTCATCTCAAGCTTGGCTGATGTCTCTGCTTGTTGTAATTCGAACTGCAACCATCAGATCTTCACGAGCAAAACTCACTAGGTGTTCTGAGTGGAAACTGTAAAATTTTTACTAGCCAACTGGCTGAAAAATAATGTTTTGGGTTCCCAAAGGAAGACTCAAGTCAGGAAACCCAAACACAAAAACCAATCAAATGAAATAACATCTCACCCCATGAGAAACAGAGGTTGTAAAGGGGGCACCGCTAGGATGCCAACACTGCACCTGCCCACCCACATCCCAAAAAATCTAGGTTCTGAGAGGGGAGGTGGGGGGGGAGGTCAGAATACAGCAAGACTCCACTAGAAGAAACATAATTACTAAGGTGAGTAATTTTTTCTTCAAACAACATGAAGTCTTTATGTATTCTGACAAGTGCAGACTACCAAGCAGTACGAGGGACAGAACCTACTTTGGGAATAGGCTCTGAACTACTGCTGCGCCAAACCGAGCATCACTCCTAGCCTGGATATCCAGAGAGTAATGCTTGGTGAAAGTATGGACTGTTTTCCAGGTGGCTGCTTGACAAATTTCTAAAAGAGGGATATCCCTGGCAGCAGCCAGGGAAGCAGCTGTACCTCTTGTGGAATGAGCCCTCAGGCTTGAGGGTGGAGTTTTATCCAGTTATTCATAGCAGAATTGTATACAAGACACAATCCACCTGGCAATAGATCTCTTGGTGGCAGGTTTGCCCTTCCCAACTTCTCCATAAGTGAGGAACAACTGGAGGGAGTCAAACCTGTGACCCTTGGAACGCTCTATGTAGTAGCTAAGGGCTCTTTTAACATCCAAACTGTGTAGCCTCCTCTCTCTTGAGGAAGAATGATCAGTGAAGAAAACGGAAAGATATAGACTGATTCAGGTGAAAATCTGAAACCACTTTAGACAAGAACTTTTCTGTTAGTTCTAAGGACCACTTTATCTCTGTGGAAAGAGATGAAATCAGGTTCCACTGACAGGTCTTGAAATTGACTGATACGTCCAGCAGAAGTAATGGCTACCAAAAACACAGTTTTCCAAGTCAAGTACTTAAACTCTGCTGAGGACAAAGGTTCAAAAGGGGGTTGCATAAGCTGAGCAATGCAAACATTAAGATCCCAAGCAGGAGCAGAATCCCTAAAGGGGGGATTGGTGTGAAGCAATCCCTTGAAAAACTTACAGAATACAGGGTGGGATAACAGTGAGGAAGACTTGCCTACTGATTGGAAAGTAGAAACAGCTGACAAGTGTACCTTGAGAGTAGCTGGTCTGAGGCCTAGACCATTGAGATGGACCATATAATCCAGAACCGTAGGCAATTCAGTGGTGTCTGGAGAAATATTCTGCTTAGAACACCAAATGCTGAATCTTTTCCATTTGGAGTTGTAAGTCTTTCTAGTGGAGGGCTTTCGAGAAGCCTTGAGGATATCCAGAACCGCTTGGGAAAGATGCAGATCTTCAAGCTCTAACTCTTCAAGAGCCAAGCCTTGAGATTGAAAGAAGGAAGATTGGGGCAGGATGTTAACAGGTTGTAATTCCTGGGAAGAGACAGAGGAAGATGGACTGCTAGGGACAGCAGCAAGGGATACCATGGTTGCCTGGCCCAGTCTGGAGCAATCAGAATCACTTTGCAAGGTTGTGACCTTATCTTGACTAACACGTTGAACAGGAGAGGAAAGGGGGTAGCATACAGAAATGTCCCTTCCCAGTTCAGCATCAGAGCATCCAGGGGGACTGAGCCCAAGACTGGGGGTCTGCAACAAAAGAGAGGAAGCTGGTGATTGTCTGGGGCTGCAAAAAGATCTATCTCTGGAGTGTCCCATCTTGAGAAAATCACCTTCAACACCAGAGGATCCTAGGACCATTCGTGATGGCCCTGATATATTCTGCTCAGTGCATCTGCTAGGACATTGTCCTTCCCTGGAAGGTGAACTGCTATCAGAGAGGTTTGCAGGGAATAAGCCAGGGACCACAACTTCATTGCTTCTGTGCACAAGGCCACAGACCAAGTGCCTCCTTGCTTGTTGATGTACCACATGGTGTTGGTGTTGTCTATTCTAACCTGAAGCACCTTGTTCTGTACTGATTTTGAAAAAGCTTGCAGTGCCAGAAAAACTGCCCTGAGTTCCAAGAGATTGATGTGTAGAAGAGATTCCTGAGGCGACCACAGTCCCTGGGTGGTGAGGTTCCCCCAAATGGGCTCCCCAGCCCAGCAGGGAAGCATCTGTGGTAAGGACCACTGAATGAGACTGAGTGGCAAATGGAACCCCTTGCCTCAAATTGTCCTGATCCTGCCACCATTGCAGGGCTTGGATCAGAGTTCAAGTCACTGGGATTAGTTTGTTAAGGGAATCCTTTCTTTGGGACCAAAAAGCTCTTAAGTGGAACTAAATGTCCCTCATCTGGAATCTTGCGCCTTGGACCACTGTTGTAGAAGCTGCCATGTGGCCCAAGAGCTGAAGGAAATGTCTTGCTGGTCGAGACACCTGAAGGCTGAATGAAGAGGCCAGTTCCATGAGAGCTCTTGCCCTTTCCAGAGGAAAGAAGGCTCTTGCTTTTACCGTATCCAGCTCTGCCCCTATGAAGGTCAGGAGCTGCACTGGTTCAAGAACTGACTTTGGTAGGTTGAGAAGAAATCCTAAGGAAGTGAGCACTTGCTGGGTCACTTGCAGGTGTGACTTGACTTGATCTGGGGACTGGCCCACTATGAACCAGTCATCCAAATATGGAAAAATGAAAATATTTTGTCTTCTTAGGAAGGCAACAACTACTGACAGGCACTTTGTGAAGACCCTTGGGGCTGAGGTTAGGCCAAAGGGCATTGCTCTGAACTGATAGTGGCCTGAGGGCAACTCCAACCTAAGGTACTTTCTGTGGGAGCACCTGATGGGAATGCGAAAGTAGGCATCTTTGAGGTCCAGGTAAGCTAGCCAGTCCCCTGGCCTTAGAGAGGGAAGGATAATTCCCAGAGTTATCATTTTGAACTTTGGCTTTAAAAGATGTTTGTTCAGGTATCTTAAGTCCAGGATGGGTCGCCACTCTCCTGTCTTTTGGGGGGTTAGGAAGTACCTGGAGTACAGTCCTTTGCCCCGGTATAGGGTAGGTACTCTCTCTATAGCTCTTAGAGCTAGGAGAGAAGAAACCTCTGCCTCTAGGGCAAGGGTCTCTGAGAGATTTGCAGGTGGAAAAGATCTGGCTCTCATCTTGGGAAATTTTTTGAAGCTGAGAACCAGTCCCTGACTTACTACTCCCAGGACCCACTTGTCTGATGTAACAGACATCCAGTCCTGGACAAAGTAAGCCAGCCTGGCCCCTACTGGGACAGGAGAATCGACCTGGGCAGACCCATCAGGGTGTCTGCTTGGCAGGGACTTTAGGCAGGGACTTTAGGCTGAGGGGTGGATGCAGGCCTGCTCATCTCCCGTCTGCCTCTCCCTCTGAAGAACCCCCTCCTCTGTGAAAAGGAAGAAGAGGCCTGTGCTTGGTAAAAAGGCCTTTGAAAAGGCCTGCCCCTGCCCCTGGACTGCTGCCTTTGAGGAACTGCCTGCCTTTCCTTGGCCTGAGCACTCCTGTAAGTGGTCCTGTATTCATCCACTTTCTTCATGTAATTCTCTGTCTGCTCCCCAAACAGAGAATTACCCACTACAGGAAAATCCATGGCCTTAGCCTAGGTATCCTGTGAGAGGCTAGTACATCTGAGCCAAGCCATTCTCTGAAGAGCCACAGATGTAGCCATGACTCTTGATGATACATCACTGGAGTCCACAGCAGCATGAAACTGAATTTTTGATGCCTCAATCCCATCTGCAGCCACCTCCTCCAGCTCCTTGGCAAGCTGGGGGGAAGCCTGTTTAGCCAGTGCCAGTACAGTGTCCCACCTGGACTTCTGGTACCTGGCTGCATAGGCTATATAGTTCGCCTGCCTGAGTCCCACGGAAGATGCCATGTACTGCTTCTTTGCCATGGCATCAATCTTCCTGGAGTCCTTGTCTGGGGTGTGTGATGCCAAGGGAATGCTTGCCTCATCACAGGCAGCAGCCTGTACAACCCCAACATGGCTGCATTGCTGATAAAGGAACTCCGTATCTGAGCCTGAAAGAGTATACCTCTTGTCCATTCTTCTATCCACAGGAGGTATGGAATTGAGAGACTTAAGAATTTGTTGTGTCCGTTTCCCAAAAGATTTGTGGAGGGGAATAGACAGTCTCCTGGACTCTGGGATGTCAATCATCTCTACACAGTCAGGCTCCTCCTGATCCTCCACTGCCTCCTCCACAGGAAGCTGGAGGGTATCAGCCACCTCACGGTAAAACACGAAGTGTGAAGGGGACTCAGAAAGCCTAGAAGGAGAAACACCTGAAGGTCTGTCTGGGGAGATGTCCGGGTCAATAGGCACATCCAGACTTTCACCATCACCATAATCATCTTCCAACTCTCCTTCCTCCTCAAACTCCGGTTCATAAAATTCTTCCAGGGTATAATATTGAACCGGGGGAACTGACCGAACCGAGCCCCTGCCAAAAGGTGCCGGATCAGTCGGAACCGGGTGAAGCGATTCCACAATACAAATCGCTTTGGCTATTTCTTCGGTGGTCGGAGTATGAGATTCTGGATCCGAACCGGTCGATTTGTCATTGCGATTTCTTTTTGTCTGAACCGACTCTCGGTATCGGCTCTCCTTTTGCCCGAAGAAGTATCACCCTGGTCAGAGGGCACTCCTTCTGGTTCGGTCGGAACCGAACCGGGCTGGCCATTCGGGTCAGTCTACCTAATCTCTTTTCAAGGGTAGATTTGGGAAAATTTTTAAAATTTGGCAGGCTGAATCGAGGTGGTCAAACCCCAGACAATCAACACAGGTGGTGTGGGGGTTGGCCTTAGCAAAGACCTCCCCACACACACTGCAGTGTTGAAACCCAGTGGGCCCGTTTTTTTTCTTGGGTTTCTCAGACATGGCCAACCTAACCAAACTTACCCTTTCTTCGGCAACCACCAGGCAAGACTCCCCTATTAGTTCCTGACCGTGTCACGGGTCTTGGAAAAAAAACATACTAAAACCCATTTTTTTTAGAACCGATAAGGACCGGTAACCACACACTAAAGTAAAGTACAAATTTTCCCTCAAAATGATCGGTTCGGCAAGTTCCACACAGAAAACAGAACAAAACCTATCTAGTACTCATGGTACCACATACAGAGACTTGAACCGACTAGCGGAAACAACAATTTTGGAAGAAACCGACCGAAAAGTGACACTTCAACTGACTTTGAACCGAGCAGCAGGAGAAATCTCCAGAGCGACTGTTCAGTGAGGCGGAGTAAAGAATCTGACGGTTGCAGTTCGAATAACAACAGGCACAGGCTTCAACCGAGCTTGAGATGAACATTCTATGCCATGCATAGAAAAGTTAACCTTATGTTCTCCGGGGCAGTTGAAAGGCAGGACCTAACTGCATTTGTCAGAATACAGCAAGACTTCATGCAGTTTGAAAGGCTAAAAAAGGATTTATAAAAAACAGAAATTTGGGCTAGAAAAAATAATATGAAATTTAGTATAGAGAAATTAGGAGTAATGTACCTAGGAAAGGGGAATAGGAAAAAAAATAGGTAAACATTAGATGGAAAAGAACTTAAGTTGAGGAGGAAAGAGATTGTGGGATAATAATTGACAAAGAACTGAAATATAATAAATAACGGACAGTGGTTATAGAAAAAGCAAATAATATGCTGAGAAACATAAAACATAGTTTTATGAATAAATCAGTGGGATGCAGAGTACCAATATATAGGTTTTATGTTAGACCGTATTTGGATTTTGGGTCTCAGTTATGGAGTCCATACACAAAGAAGGAGATAAGGAGAGTGGAAGGAGTGCAGAGGAAATATACTAAGATGACTGAAAATTTAAACAGATATGAATATAGTTAAATATTAAAAAGGACTGGATTATTTACATTGGAACAAAGAAGGGAGAGAGGAGATTTAATGATGATATTTAGAATAACAAATGACAATGAACTGAAAAATGAAATGGGGGTGAAGATGCAGGAAAAGCCAAAAGGGCTGAGAAGTCATGATAAGCAGATTAAATTGAAAACTGTTACAAAGAATGGTATATTCTATTCATTTGTAAATAGAGCAGAGAGAGTGTGAAATACTCTGCCTGCAGAGGTGGTGGATAGCAAAACCTTAAAGGAATTTAAGGGAAAGATTGATAAATATCGCTTGGGGAATAGGCTGATGTGTACTCACTAAAGTGGGGGAAAGTTTATATGGACCAGTGGCCTTCTACTGTTCTGTACCAAGTATAAATACCAAGTATAAAAGTGGAGACAAGCGGGACGGGTGGGAAATGGACAGACTAGATGGACCAGTATGGTCCTTTTCTGCTGATACATTACTATGATACGATGAAGAAAGCCAGGAATCTTAGTAATGTGAGTCAGTGTAATATCAAACTACACCCCCCGACCCACATAACAAAAAAATAGTGCCTACTGTATGAGAAGACTGCATTGACACAGTGGAGGGTTTCACACACTGTATAGGGAACTGTGATGCAACTCTAAATTGTCATTGTCCTAAATTGTTGTTCGGTAGGAAAGAATGCAGTGCTTTTTCTGAAAGCAAAAGGACTGCAGAGCACTGCCTGCTGTAGCCCTAAAAAGGATTTAAAAAAAAAAACGAAGACGCAATAGAAAGGAATGGGCCTACACTGTGCACAGAAAACTGCAAAGGAGGATACCTGACTCTTCTAGGAGAAAGGAAGCTCTGACGTCACAGAGCGGAGCTGAGAAGGTTGCCACATGGGTGGGTTGGAGGAGCTTAGCTTGAACACGTTCTGGCTGGAATTAAAGAGGAAGGAAGACTGCCAAAGTGTGGACAGTGCACTATTTCCACATCCCTACAAATAAAGTTTCCCATGACAGGAAACATAAACAACAAGTCATGGTAGGCTCAAAAAGGAGCCAACGTCAACTTCTCAAGTACAAAATTCACCTCCCAAGGTGGGACTGGATTATGGATAGTAGGTTTCATATAAAAAAGTATGGGACACTTCTAGTTGAGCAACTGTACAGCCATCAATAGTGTCATGGAATGCTGATATGGCAGCCAAATGCACCTTAATAGAGGAATACTGTAAGCCTGAGTCAGACAAAGAAAGTGAGTACAAAATGCACAGGACATGTAAAAGGGTCTGTTTTTCAAGAATCAGACCACAAAGTGAAATGCTTCCAGTTCAAGAAATAAGTATGCATGGTAGAAGACTTCCTAGCCAAAAGCAGGACATCAGCAACCTTAGGGGATACCCCAAAGCATGGAATGGCTATGTTCTCAGGAACCATGCATAAAGGTGTAGGGACTTTAGGTCTCGATAAACCAGAGACCCCCTGTCTTGTGACAACAGACCCAGACACAGGCAGAGTAACAGGATGCTCCACTGCAGATGTTGCAGGAGTGGCAATCACACCTGCAAGGCCATAAAGGAGCAATAAGGATGAGAGTGGCACTCTCCACTCTTAGCTTGAACTGGACCCTCTGTGTTGGAGGCACGGGGGGAATGCATACAGAAAGAACAGTTACGTACTTACCATAACAGTAAATCTTCCAGACAATCTCTTCCCTTAGGCCACACTTTTGCAATTATACCTGCGTCAGTGCTAGGATCACATGGAATGGTTTGCTAGCCAGGGGCCACTGACAATGACATCACATGTCAGCACCTACTGTACATAAACGTGGGGGGCCCCATCTCTCCTCAGTTCTCCACCAGATAATCTGTTCGGAGGACTCTCTTCTTGGGGGACCAGGAGATATACCAGCACCTCTGATACTAGGCAGATGCCGTGCTGGAGAAAGCAGGCATGAAAATTCCCCAGGCATAACTGGATACCAAGTTCTCCTACAGTTGATAAAAGGGGGAAAGAGGGAGGGCCGGCACGGCTTAAGGAAAGAGATTCTCTCCAAGATCTCTTGTTACGGTAACTACGTAACTATTCTATCTTTTTTGAGGATATCTCTTCCCTTAGGCTACACGTTTGGAACAAGTCCCAAGCAGTCCCAAAAGATAACTGGGAGATAAGGGCAGTCTCTTCATGACAGTAGGCCCTGTAATACTACTATTGCTAGAACATGTTCGTACAAGACAGATACAGACAGCCTTAGTAACCTAGGATGCTGAAAAGGCCTTTGACAGGGCGTCCTAAAATTTTCTTTGGGGTACCCTCTTGGTCTTTGGCTTCCCCTCTTTTCTGGTTTGGCTTCAACAAATACATCATGATTCCCCAGGCTTATATATGGGTTAATGGCTACTACTCTTCTCCAATATCATTACAAAGAGGTACCCGGCCAGGGTTCCCCTTATCTCCTTTCCTTTTATCATTATATATAGAACTCCCAGCTATTGCACTTTGAACTAATACAGAAATTGAAAAGTTTCCACTTAGTAGAATGGAATATAAGAAAAAATTACTCACCTTAGTAATGTTGTTTCTTCTAATGGAGTCTTGCTATATTATGACATATGCAGTATAACCCCAGGTTAGAACTGCTCCAGAGGTGAAAGAGTTAACTTCCATGCAGGGCATGGAATCTTGAGCGTGAGCTTGGTTGAACACTCTGCCTGTTGAAGCTCAAACTTAAACTGTCAGATCTTTATGAGCAAAAACACACTAAGGTTCTGTGTGGAAGCCGAAAACCTACACTAGCCACTGGCTACTAATTACAAAAACACCTTTTTGTTCTTGATCCCAAAACAAAGACTCAAGTCGGGGGATTCAAGAAGGAAAATTTAAGCATAACACCTAAGCACCCTAGAAGGGTGAAATAAAGTGGGCATCAAAGAAGTGCCCAACATTGCACTGCCCACCCACATCCCAAAAACAGAGGTTCTGAGAGGGGCAGGCTGTGGGGGAGGTCATAATATAGCAAGACTCCATTAGAAGAAACAACATTACTAAGGTGAGTAATTTTTTCTTCCAACAACATGAAGTCTTGCTATGTTATGACATATGCAGACTACACAGCAGTACCTCCATGGAGGAGGGACAGAACCTACTTGGGAAATAGGCTCTGAAGCACAGCTGTGCCAAACCGAGCATCGCTCCTAGCCTGGATATCCAAGGAGTAATAATTAGTAAAAGTGTGAACTGTTTTCCAGGTAGCTGCTTGACATATCTCTAGGATAGGAATGTCCCTGGCAGCAGCCAGAGACGCAGCTGTACCTCTGGTAGAGTGAGCCCTCAGGCCTGAGGGGGGAACCTTACCCAGTTTTTTGTAACAGAATTGGATACAAGAGACTAGAGACAATCCACCTGGCAATGGATCTTTTAAGGGCAGGTTTCCCTTTACCAACCTCACCATAAGTGAGGAACAATTGGAGGGATTCGAACCTGTGACCCTTGGTACGTTCTATATAGTAACTAAGGGCTCTTTTGACATCTAAACTGTGCAATCTCCTCTCACCAAAGGAAGAATGGTCAGTGAAGTACACAGGAAGAGACATAGATTGATTAAGGTGAAAGTCTGAAACCACCTTAGGCAAAAACTTCCTGTTAGTCCTGAGGACCACCTTATCTCTATGAAAGGAGATAAAATCAGGCTCCACTGACAAGGCTTGTAGCTCACTTATGCGCCTGGCAGAGGTGATGGCTACCAGAAACACAGTTTTCCAAGTCAAGTACTTAAGCTCTGCTGAAGACAATGGCTCAAAAGGGGGTTCCATAAGCTGAGCGATGCAAATATTAAGATCCCAAGCAGAGGCAGGGTCCCTGAACAGGGGTTGGTGTGAAGCAACCCTTTAAAAAACTTGGAGAACACAGGGTGAGCTGATAAAGAAGAGGGCTTACCTGCTGACAAGAAGACAGACACAGCTGCCAAGTGCACTTTTAGGGTAGCTGGTCTCAGCCCCAAGGAATTCAAATGCACCAAATAATCCAGGATCGTGGGCACACCAGCAGATTCTGGGGAAATATGTTTACCAGCACACCATATGGAAAATCTCTTCCATTCTGAATTATAGGTAGCCCTGGTGGAAGGCTTCCTAGAGGCCTTCAAGATATCCAATACACCTTGAGAAAGGTGTAGGTCAGCAAACTCTAACTCTTCAAGAGCCAAGCCTTGAGATTGAGAGATTTGAGGTTCGGATACCAAACTCTCCCTTGGGCACAGGTTAACAGGTTGTGATTCCTGGAAAGACATAGGGGGAGGATGGACTGCTAAGGACATGAGGAGTGGGTACCAGGGCTGCCTGGCCCAATCTGGAGCAATCAGGATCATCTTGCAAGATTGAGATCTGATTCTGACTAGCACTTTGAAAAGAAGGGGGAAGGGGGAAAAGCATAGAGAAACTTCCCTTCCCAACTGAGGAGGAAGACATCCAGAGGGACTGAGCCCAACACTGGGGGCCTGCAGCAAAAAAGAGGGGAAGTTGGTGATTGTCTGGGGCTGCAAAGAGATCTATTTGCGGAGTGCCCCATCTGGCAAATATTACCTCCAGTACTAGGGGATCCAGTGCCCATTCGTGATGGCCCTGGGAAATCCTGCTGAGAGCATCCGCTAGGAAATTGTCCTTGCCTGAGAGGTGAACTGCCGTAAGGGAGGCGTTCAGAGAATAAGCCAGAGACCACAACTTCATTGCTTCAGTGCACAAGGCTGTAGACTGAGTGCCCCCTTGCTTGTTGATGTACCACATTGTAGTGGTATTGTCTGTTCTGACATGAACCACCTTGTTCTGGACAGATGTGGAAAAAACCTGGAGTGCTAGATAAACGGCTCTGAGCTCCAGCAAATTGATGTGGAGCAGAGATTCCTGAGGGGACCACAGCCCTTGGGTGGAAAGGTCGCCCATGTGAGCTCCCCACCCCAAGAGGGATGCATCTGTAGTAAGGGTCAAGGAATGAGACTGGGGAGTGAAGGAACCCCTGTCTCAGATTGTTCTGATCCTGCCACCACTGAAGGGCCTGGATCAGGTTCGAGTCACTGGAATCAATTTGGTTAGGATCTGTCCTTTGAGACCAAAAGGCTCTCAAATGGAACTGAATGTCCCTCATCTGAAATCTCGCTCCCTGCACCACTGCTGTAGAAGCAGCCATGTGCCACAGGAGCTGTAGAAAATGCCTTGCTGGTCGAGAGACCTGCAGGGTGAAAGAGGAGGCCAGAGACACCAGGGTCCTTGCTCTTTCCAGAGGAAGGAAGGAAGGCTCTGGCTTCTTTTGCGTTCAGTTCTGCGCCTATAAAGGTGAGAAGCTGGACAGGCTCCAGAACTGGCTTTGGAAGATTGAAAAGGAAACCTAGAGATGTAAGCAGCTGCTGGGTTACTTGTAAATGTAGTTTGACCTGTTCTGGAGACTGGCCTACAATGAGCCAGTCGTCCAGATAAGGAAAGATGGCAATCTTTTGCCTTCTTAAATGAGCAACTGCTACTGCCAGGCATTTTGTGAACACCCTTGGGGCCGAGGTGAGGCCGAAGGGCATTGCTCTGAACTGGTAATGGCCTGAGGGCAGTTCGAATCTGATGTACTTTCGATGGGAGCTTCTGATGAGAACATGGAAGTAGGCATCCTTGAGGTCCAGGGAGGCTAGCCAGTCCCCTGGCCTTAGAGAGGCTAAAATAATCCCCAGGGTCACCATTTTGAACTTTGGTTTTAAAAGGTGCTTGTTTAGATACCTGAGATCCAGAATGGGCCGCCATTCTCCTGTCTTTTTTGGGGTAAGGAAGTACCTGGAGTACAACCCTTTGCCCTGGTGTATGGGTAGAACCCTTTCCACGGCTCTGAGAGCCAGGAGGGAAGAAACTTCTGCTTCCAGGGCAAGTGCCTCTGATGGATTTGCAGGTGGAAAAGACCTGGCTCTCATCTTCAGAAATTTTTTGAAGCTGAGAACCAGTCCCTGGCTTACTACTTCCAGGACCCACTTGTCTGATGTTAAAGACTTCCAGTCCTGGACAAAGTAAGCCAGCCTGCCCCCTACCGGTAGTGGGGAATCGGCCCTGGCTACCCCATCAGGGAACCTGTTTTGCAGGGGCTTTGGGTTGAGGGGTAGAAGCAGGCTTACTAGAGCCCCTTCTGCCCCTTCCTTTAAAGAACCCCCTCTGGGCATAAGCAGAAGAGGAGGCCTGGGCTTGGTAAAACGGCCTATGAAAAGGCCTGCCCCTGCCCCTGACATGCTGCCTTTGAGGAGTGACTTGCCTTTCTTTGGCCTGTGCACTCCTATAGGTGGTCCTATACTCATCCATTTTTTCATATAATTCTCTGTCTGCTCCCCAAACAGAGAATTTCCCACAACAGGAAAATCCATAGCCTTAGACTGGGTATCCTGTGACAGGGCAGTACATCTGAGCCAGGCCATTCTGCGAAGAGACACAGATGTAGCCATAACTCTTGATGAAACATCATGAGAGTCTACAGTAGCATGAAATTGCACCTTGGATGCCTCAATACCATCCGCAGCCACCTGCTCCAGCTCCCTGGCAAGCTGTTCAGGGGCCTGTTTTGCTAGGGCCAGGACAGATTCCCATCTGGATTTCTGGTACCTAGCTGCGTAAGCCATATAATTTGCCTGTCTGAGTCCCAAAGATGCTGCCATGTACTGCTTTTTTGCCATGGCATCCATCCTCCTGGAATCCTTTTCAGGAGGGTGAGAGGCTAGAGGAATATTAGCCTTGTCACAGGCTGCAGCCTGCACTACCCCCACATGGCTGCACTGCTGGGATAGGAACTCTGTATCAGAGCCTGATAAAGCATACCTCTTGCCCATCCTTTTATCCACAGGGAGGATAGAATGAGGAGTTTTCAGAATTTTTACTGTCTGTTTCCTAAAAGATTTATGCAAGGTAATAGACAGTCTCCTTGACTCTGGAATATCCATCATTTCCACAAAATCAGGCTCTTCTTGATCATCAACAGCTTCCTCAATAGGGAGTTGCAGAGTGTCAGCAACTTTCTTGTAAAACAAAAAATGAGAAGGGGACTCAGATAGCCTGGGAGGGGATACTCCTGAGGGTCTGTCTGGAGAGATGTCCAGTTCAATGGTCACATCCAGACTTTCAAAATCACACTCACTCTCCTCGTACCCCTCCTCCCCTTTCCCCGGTTCATAAAAATCTTCAAAATCATAATCTTGAACCGAGGGAACCGACCAAACCGGGCGCTTCCCTAATGGTGCCGGTTCGGACGGGACTGGGGAAAGAGACTGGACAATTTGAATAGCTTTGGCTATTTCCTCAGCGGTTGGAGAAAGAACTTTTGGCCCCAAACTAGCTGACCTTCTAGCCCTTTTAGTTGGAACCGGCTCCTCAGAGCTGGCTCTTCGTTTGCCCGAGGAAGCATCGCCCTGGTCGGAGGGCACTCTCTCAGGTTCGGTTGGAACCGAACCGGGCTGGCCATCTGGGTTAGCGGACTTTTTGGCCTCCTTTCCTGAGCCTACCAACTCTTTTTCCACGGTGCGCAGTAAAATTCTACAAATCTGGCAGTCTGCATTGAGGTGGTCAAACCCCAGACAACAAACAGTAGTGTGTGGGTCAGCCTTAGCAAAGGCTTCCCACAGAGGCCACAGTGCTGAAACCCAGTGGGTCCGGGTTTTCTTTGGGTTTCTCAGACATAGTGCCAGCCTAACCAAAACTTGCCCGTTAATGGCAATCCACCAAGCAAGACTCTCTTATCGGTTCCCAACCGTGTCACGGGTCGTGGAAAAAACCGTAATAAAATCCGTTCTTTTTAGAACCGATAAGAACTGGGAACCGCACTCTAAAGGATTAGAAGGTAATTTTAAAACCCCCCTGATCGGTTCAAACTGAACCGAAAAAGACGTTTACAATTTCTACACAGAAGAGAATAAATAAGTCTATCGATTACTTACAATACCAAAGACAGAGCTTGAACCGACGAGTGCGGTTAAATTAGGGTTAAATAAACTGAGAATTACACTTTAAAACCGACAAACGAATCGAGCAGCAGGAGGAATCTCCGGAGCGACTGTTCAGTGAGGCCGAGTAAAGAATCTGACAGTTTAAGTTTGAGCTTCAACAGACAGAGTGTTCAACCGAGCTTGCGCTCAAGATTCCATGCCCTGCATGGAAGTTAACTCTTTCAATTCCGGAGCAGTTCTAACCTGGGGTTATACTGCATATGTCATAATATAGCAAGACTTCATGTTGTTTGAATGGGAAGGCTTTAAGCCTGAGGTTCAATGGGTAGAGCAACTACGTCACTCCCCCATCAGGCCATAAAAGGTCATTCCTCCTGGACTGTTCCAGGATTTGTCTCTTTATTGCTGCAGGAGGCTCGGTCAGCTGTTCCTTCTCTCATTTTTCGTCAGTACTGCTGGTCAGGTGACACGCCTCCGGCCGCCTCCTTGATCTTTGCTCCGTCTCTCGTTATTCCCTCGCTTCTCCTGTTTCTTTCCCCTCCCGATGTCATCTCACCTCGACCACTGTTCTTCTCCATTCTTTCAGTACTCCTTGTTTTGCTGGCCGTACCTGTTCTCTGCCCTGGGGCTTCCGGGTTGCATGCCCCTTGCGGGCCTTGCCATCTTGCCTTTCAGTGGCGGTCCTCGATTTCCCTGTTCCCTAATCTCATTTCACACCACCCCACCCCACCTCCTGTCTTCTTTCCCCTCTTTGGTCTCCCCTTTGCTCTGCTTTCCCCTTCGCGTGCTCCTCATTTGCCTGCTTCCTACAGTGTCTATGGCCCCTTTTGTCCTTTCCTCCCTTCGGTTGCTCCATCCTCGGCTCCATCGCGGCATCCTACAGCTGCCCTCTGGTCTCCCTCCCCATCTAGCACTGCTGCACTTGCCTGGTCTGTCATTGGATGGTCATCCAGTGCTTCTCCACTTGCCTGCTCTGTGTCCTTGGGCTTGCTCAGAGCGCGCCTCACCCATCGTCACTCGGCTGCTGCCTCCATTTCTCAATTCCATGTTTCCTTCTCCGTCTCTACACCTTCCTCCCTTGCTCGGTTGTGGTCCTCCCGTTCCCTATCTGTTTCCCTGATTCCTGATCTGTATTCTTTTGTTTTACATACTTTGTCTACAAGGATTCGTTGCCATTTGATTTATTTTGAGCAGGGATCAAACATAAAAGAAACTGACTCACTTTTCATAACCGTGCAGTTCCTCTGCAGGTATGTTTTCCAGCCCCTGTATCTCAGTTCAGAATAAGATACCATTTGAGCATACTGTAGGATAAATGAAGGTCTTTAACTGGCTTGCACATTTTCTTGGATCCTTTATGGTTAGTTCCAGTATCATTTGGAAGCTATCAGAATCAACAATGCTTTTCCCGCAACTGACAGACTCTGTATAATGAAACATTGAAGCTGGCTGCAGAAAATGAACTTGTGGCCCTTCCTGTCTGTCCAGCACTACCCATGGCTGAATACTAGTGCCCTAGTGGCTATTCAGTGCTCTTCTCCATCCCTTGTCTTTTCCTGATATCCTTACCAGTCCTGTGTGTCTTACCCTATCTATCACTGCATCACTCCACTGATTTTGTATGGATGACTTTGCTTGGTAGTTTGTTCTACCTACTCCCTTACTGTATAGAAATATTTCTTGATAGCTTTCCTCAGTTTCCTGTGCCCTCCAACTCGACTCCATGCTACCTACGTAGCTGGCTCGGGTTGTGTTATTCTCCCCTCTCGTGAGCTCAGTCCACTTTCTCCTGCTTAACTTGTCTGCCCACTCTGTTGGGGGTGTCTACCCGTTGACTCCACTAGTTGCCCTCCTCCTCCTCCTGTTCCCTCCGCCCTCCATTCCACTCCTTCTATGAACTTTGCTTTTTTGGGGGGTCCCTATCTTGTCATCTCCTACATTATTCATATCATCCCCTTACCTTAGTCCATCTGCAGAGTCTGGTTCTCCTTTGCTCAGTTTGACCTCAGGGTCTACTCATTTATATTGCTTAATCGAGCATACGCATCATTGGGTCTTATGTTACCTCATCGAACTGCTGCAATCTTGTAGTTTTCTCAACATCAGTCTTCTCATGCCCGGATCTGGGTATCCCACTCTCATCCGACCTCTATGTGGGTCTACTCCTTCACACTGACTTTCGGGTCTATACTACCTCGACTTGACCTGCTCTTCACTTGGGAGACATGCCTTCATGTCTATTACCCCTTTGCTAGGGGCTGGCAGGCATCTATCCAACATCGTTCATTGTTCATTTTATGTCTCACTTTAAACCATGCAGGCCTTCAAGGCTTCCTTTCATCATCATACTTCCTCTCTTGCTTTGAGCATCTAGTTGCAGACATCGCTTGCATCCCTCGACAGCTGTCCACTTGGAAGGACGAGTGAGAGCTTCCTCTAAAACTGGACTTTTTCTCCTTCCTCGAGCGCTACCCTAAACTGCGTAGCACAGCTGTCCCTAATCTAAACATCCTTCAGCCTGGAGGATCCCCAGAGGTTTCCTCCTCAAAGGGTTTTTTTCCTCTCCTGGCATAATGGTCATAATATTAGTCAGAGTTAGTGCTTTCATAGGTTCCTTAGTTAGGTTCCACTGTTGGATGGAGTCGGATGGTGGCCCCTGCTGTTCCCTCTCTTTAGCTAGTTCACCCTTCTGCATCTTGTAAGATTTCCTTTTGTTCATTGTCCTCGCCTTTTCTCGTTCTTCTCCTGTCTTTACTATCTATGTCTGTCACAATTATTTCTACATAGAAACATAGAATTTGACGGTAGATAAGGACCGCATGGCCCACCCAGTCTGCCCATTTTCCTACCTAACAGATAAGCTGCAGATCCTAGTTAACCAACAGCTTATTTCCTCCTACCCCCACTAGGACTGCCTTATGCCTGTCCCATGAATTCTTGAATTCCTCCACTGTTCTTGACTCCATGACCTCCTCAGGGAGGCTATTCCATGCATCCACAACCCTCTCTGTGAAAAAATACTTCCTCACATTACCTCTGAGCCGTCCCCCCTCTATCTTCAAATTTTGCCCCCTTGTTCTTGCATATCTCTTTTTCTGGAAGATGCTACCCTCTTGGACTTTGTTGATTCCCTTGAGGTACTTGAAAGTTTCTATCATGTCCCCTCTCTCCCTTTTTTCCTCAAGGGTATACATATTAAGCTCCTTTAGTCTTTCTTCGTATGTCTTCTGGTGCATACTCTGCACCATTTTGGTTGCCCTCCTCTGGACAGCCTCCACCCTGTCTATGTCTTTGCGGAGATGGGGTCTCCAGAACTGCACACAGTACTCCAGATGGGGTCTCACCAACTGTCTGTACAGAGGGATAACAACTTCCGGTTTTCTACTATTGATGCCTCTTCCTATGCATCTCAGTATCCCCCCAGCCTTCCTTACTGCCTTCTCACATTGCTTGCCCACCTTTAGGTTATCTGATATAATTACCCCTAGGTCCCTTTCCATTTTTACTGTTGGCAGTATCTCACCCCCCATTGTGTATGCTTCCCCTGGGTTTTCTGGTCTAGATATCTTCTGATTTTTCACCTATTCGATGCTCGACACCATTTTGGGTATTCTTTTTGGGCTTCTTCCTAAGCTACTTTTAGCCAAGGGAATTTCCCATGGCACCTATGGGGGGGAACCCTCCTCTAGGGTTCCTTGCATCGTACCCCTACAGGGTGGTATATCCGACGGATAGAGAAGTGAATAGCCACAATGTATCAAATTCACACAAGCATACTTCTCATCCAGTTGCATAAGCACAACTGAATGGGAAGGCTTTAAGCCTGAGGTTCAATGGGTGGAGCAACTACATCACTCCCCCATCAGGCATTAAAAAGCCACTCCTCCTGGACTGTTCCAGGATTCATCTCTTCGTTACCCCACCATCCACCCCTCCTCCTCCTCCAGCAGCGTCTCTCTTTCCTATGGGCTTCTTTCTAAGCTACCTTTAGCCAAGGGAATTTCCTGTGGTACCTATGGGGGGAACTCTCCTCTAGGTTTCCTTGCGTTGCACCCCTACAGGGTGGATAGAGAGGTGAATAGCCATAATGTATTAAAGTCACACAAGCATACACCTCATCCAGCTGTGTAAGCACAATTGAAAGTAACTTTACACAACGTGCTTCTTTCTTTTCTTAACCCAGAAGAAAAAATGACTTACCATAGTAATATTGTTTCTTTCAGGGGATCCCTCAGTATGCTTGACTATAGCAGTATTGCAAGATGGGTTCAGCTGCACCGGAGGTAGTGCCTGTGCTAACGATGGCAGGGCATTAGCCAATCAGAAAGTGCTAGGAGACTGCTGCCTGTAGGTGCTGCTGCTAGTGAGTCAGATTCATTTCGAAGCCTATGGGGCAAAAGGCCCCGATCCCTAACATTATTCCAGAGTAATGAAAAAAAATGTGGAAAAAGAAAACAAAAGGGAGAAAAAAAGTGCCTAAGGTGAACTATGTACAGTACGTTTAACTGCGAAACATCACACCTAACACCCCTCTAAGTAAGAATTTGGCCTGTGATAAGGACTGCAGAACTGTTAATAAAATAAATGAAATCCTCAGCTCCACTAATGCGTGCCAACTTGTAAACATAAAGTTGAGAAGAAACACGGCACCGGACCTTAACGCATCATAATATATGTTCAAGGTTAGTAGGTTGCAATCATCTGTTAAGACCAAACGCATGGCCATCAGGATGACGACCGCTTGGTGCGTAAACTGAAGGAGGTTGCAGCCTGTACTGCTGAGCGGCTGGAGCACATATTATGCACCGATTAAAGATTTAAGATTTCCATCTACCTGCGGTGCCGTTGTTTTTTCCTCAGAACTGTTAATAAGCAGGTTATGTGAGGGGAGGATGGGTGGGAGGTCAAGCATACTGAGGGATCCCCCGGAAGAAATAATATTACTATGGAAAGTATTGGAATTGGCAGGATCTAAACCTGATGGCAAAACACAACACAGAAGCTGGTGCAGCAGAACTATGGTTTATTCCCCAATACATGTAAAAAGGACAGCTTACCACAGCTGGAGTCCAGAACCTCCGAACACCAGGTGTTGTCATAGAGTAAACTCTAACTCAGAGAACCTCTTACACACAGTTATATACTCAGAGATAAGAAGGTCCGTTGCCTGGTAATGGACCCATCTGTATAGCAGAGAGGCTAAACAAAGCAATTCTACTGGTTATACTGGTGGGTGTCTCACACCCAAGGCCATTATACTTTCATGCGTAAATAGTGATAAGCATTTATGCTGACTACTGTTCTTTGGTTACAATACAGTTATTCATCCAGACTTGCTGATCATAGCATTGTAGCCAGCGGCTGTAGCTTGCGCTCTAACACCACACAAACAGCTATGCTGGATAATAAGTTTGTGACTACATCATAACAAGCACAAGTAAATAGTGATATACCTAATACTGTATGGTTGGACATGATGATCTACATTGGGGACTGTAGGTCAGGCGGGTCTACAGTAAGTCATTTTTTCATCTCATCCCAGGAAACCCTCAGTATGCTTGACTTTAGCAGACTACAAAGCAGTAGGGTTGGGAGCAGGGAACAGAACCTACTTTGGAAACAGGTTCTGCAGGACTGCAGTGCCAAATCTGGCATCAGATTTGGTCTGTACATCCAATCAATAGTGCTTTGTGAAGGTATGTACAGTTTTCCACATAGCTGCTTTGCAGATATCAAGTAAAGGTATGTCCCTTTGTGCTGCCACGTAGTCTGCAGTGCCCCTTGTGGAGTTGGCCTTGAGGCCTTGGGGTGGCTGTCTACCAGCCTTACTGTAACAGAATTGGATGCAAGAGACTATTCATCGAGAGGCAGTTATCTTAGAGGCTGGTCTGCCCTTCCCCACCTTGCCACAGGTGAGGAACAGCTGGGTATTACAGGTCCTGAGCTGCTTTGTATGCTCCAGGTAGTAGGTCAGAACCCTTTTAACATCTAGGCTATGGTGCCTGCGCTCACCAGGAGTAGTTTTGTCTGTGAAAAAGATAGGAAGAATTATGGATTGGTGGAGGTGAAATTCAGACACTACTTTGGGAAGGAATTTTCTGTTAGTTCTGAGAACTGCTTTATCCCTCTTAGAGACGATGTAGTTAGGTTTGGTGCACAGAGCTTATAACTGAAATCCTCCTGGCAGAAGTGATGACCACTAGGAATATTGTTTTCCATGTGACATACTTTAGGTCTGCTGTAGCCATCGGTTCAAATGGGGCATCCATCAACTTGGCTATACACAGGTTCAAGTCCCGGGGGGGAACAGGTTCCCTAAGTGAGGGTTGAAGGTGCAGCAGGCTCTTAAAGATTTTCTTGAAAATGGTATGAGAAATTATAGATTTCTCTTTGTCTGTAGAAATGTAAGCTGAAATGGTTGCCAGGTGGACTTTTGAGGATGAGACCCTAAGGCCTGAAGCTTGCAGGTGAAGTAAGTAATCCAGTATGGAGAGCAGGCTAGACTGCAAGGGGTCAATCTGCTTCTCTTTACACCAGAAAGAGAATCTCTTCCATTTGGAAGCATAGGTCTTTTTGGTACTTGGATTTTTAGCTAGTCTAAGGATTTGGAGGACCTGTTCTGAATAATGAGAATCAGGGAACTAACTCTTCAAGTAATAAGAGCTAAGGCTAAGGGATTCTATGTTGGGGTATGTTACTCCCCTCTGAGGCAAGGTCAGGAGACTGTGGCTCAAAGGCAGGCAGATGGGCCGTTTGGCTGATAGGGCGAGGAGCAAGGAGTACCATGGCTGCCTTGCCCAGTCTGGAGCAACCAGGATCATTGTTGCCAGCTGTCTCCTGAGCTTCAGGAGCACTCTGAGAATCAGGGGAACAGGCAGGAAACCACAGAGAAACCATCCTGTCCAGTTCAGGGACAGGGCATATGCTAGCAATATGCCCAGTGCCAGAGGCCTCCAGCAGTATAGAGGGATCTGGTGATTGTGATGGGGGCGAAAAGATCTCTGGAGTGCCCCACCTGGTGTCAGCGTGGCTCAGTTGGTAGCACATCCACCTCTGGACCGGAGGGTCGTGGGTTCTTGTCTCACACCAGGATTGGACTCGTACCTAAAAAGCACTGGCACACGAGAGCAGTATTAGGGGGTGCTGTACTGATGGGGTGTGCCATCCTTCAGATGAGACGTTAAACCAAGGTCCCTTCTACCCATCCTGGTGCTGTCCTGGTGGGTGTCCAGGTAGAAGTAAAAGAACCCAAGGCATTCTTCACAAAGAGTAGGTAACATTCCCAGTGTCTTGGCCAATATTCCCCTTCCCATAAAACCAGTTAAGCAATTGTCCTGTCTGTGTGTGGGTGCTGATGTGCAATATGGCCGCCACTACACATTCAGTCACTTCACTACCAGTCTAACACTGCTTGTAAAGTACTTTGGGATACATTGTGCATGAAAAGCCCTATATAAATGCTGATTCTTCTTTTCCTGCACCTCCTGAAGGCTGTGGCCAGCACTTGTCTGTTTAGGGTCCACTTGTGGTGGCCCTGGCTGATGTGGCTCAGAGTGTCTGCCAGCACATTCTCCTTGCCAGGCACATGAATGGTAGTTAGTTGCATGTCCAGGGAGTAAGACAACAACCAGATCTTCATGGCCTCTGTGCAGAGCTTTGATGATCTTATGCTCACTTGCTTGTTAATGTAAAACACAGTGGGTGGTGTTGTCTGTTCTGACTTGGACAGACTGGCTCTTGAGCTGGGGGACAAAGGCTTTTATGGCTAGGTACACAGCTCTGAGTTCGGCAAGGTTTATATGACATCTGGACTCCCTGGGAGACCATACCCCACTTACTGATTGGTCTGCCACATGTGCTACCCATCCCAGAAGGGAGGTGTCTATAGTGTGCACTCTGGAGGGCTCCTTCTGTTGGGTAGAAACATCTTCCCCAAGATTGTGGCTGTCTATCCACCAGTCCAAGGCTTGCAGGAGAGTCTTGGTGACTGGAACCAGCTTTGACAGTGAGTCTCTTTCCTGAGACTGTTGAGCGCTCAGATGGTCCTGAATGTCCCTCACCTGAAACCTGGCTCCTGGGACTACCACTGAAGTGGATGCCATATGGCCTAGGAGCCTGAGAAAGTGCCTGGCTGGCTGAGGACAAATGAGTTTGCCAGGCTGTGGAGGTTTCTTACTCTGTCCAAAGGAAGCAGTGCTTTCCCTTGCTGGATGTCCATCTCTGCTCCTGTAAATTCCAGAAGTTGGACTGGCTCCATATGAGACTTTTCTGCATTAATCAGAAACCCCAATGATTCTAGGGTGAGCTGAGTGAGTCACAGAGTCTCTGAGTTTCTGAGGAGACTTGACTACTATGAGCCAGTCATCCAGGTGAGGAAAGACAGAGACCTTCTGTCTTCTTAAATGGGATGCAACCACTGCAAGGCACGTTGTAAAGACCCTGGGGATGGAGGACAGGCCAGATAGTAGTACTGCAAACTCGTAATGGCCTGAAGGCAGTCTGAATCTGAGATACTTTCTTTGAGTGGCCTGATTGGGATGTGAAAGTAGGCATCTCTGAGGTCTAGGGAGGCTAGCCAATCTCCCTGTTGTAAGAAGGGGATCACTACTGACAGGGTGATCATCTTGAACCTGGAGTTTAGCAGATGTTTGTTTAAATACCTGAGGTCTAGAATGGGTCACCAGTCCCCCATTTTTCTTTCGAGTGAGAAAGTATCTTGAATAGAGGCCTTTTTCCCACTGGGGAGGAGGCACTCTTTTCACTGCATTTGCTAGCAGGAGAGAGTTGACCTTTAACTCTTACAGAATCCCTTCTGTGGGGGTTAGAGGCTTGAAAGTCCTGCTTCCATGCTGTGTGGGGAATTTCATGAACTGCAGAGTGAGTTCCTGACCCACCACTTGAAGCTCCCACTTGTGTGTGGTGATAAGCTGCCACTAGTGAAGGTAATGGGTCAGTCTTCCTCCTACTGGGAGAGGGGAGGCAACCTGGGCATCCCCGTCTGGGGTTTTGCTTGGCCTGGGCCTTAGGCAAGGGGGCAGGATCAGTACCCTTTTGAGCCCTTATACTTCTTGCTCTAAAGAAGCCTGTCATTTTGGAGTACTCCATGGGCATCGGCATGGGATAGAAGGTTCTGGGGTAGTAACCCCTACCTCTGCCTCCTCTTCCCTGGGGCTTGTAAGAAGTGGAGGTTTTCTCTTTAGCTGCATTACTCTTGTAGGTGGTTTTGTATTCCTCCACTTTTTTCATGTATTCCTTTGTTTTGTTCCCAAAGAGAGAATTGTTCTCATGGGGAAAACCATAGCTTTAGTTTGAGTATCCTAACAGAAGTTAGTAGTTCTTAACCAAGCAAACCTTCTGAGGGAAATGGTTTGTGGCATAGATCTGTAGGCAGTGTCACTGGCATCTACTACCATATGAAACTGATACTTTGTGGCATCCAAGGTGGTTTTAACAGTTTTCGCCAGGTCCAGAGCAATAATGTCAGAAGCCTTCTGGCTAATAGCCAGGACCGAGTTTCACAGTATAATGTGGGGAGTGGTGCAATGCAGTGGCTGTGGGGCAGCCATATTCAGGCAGACCATCTGGACACTGAGGTGCTGCCCTATCTGCATGCATCTCTCTGGACTGCGGGATGAGGCAGCAAGACTCAGAGCGGAAGTAAACTGGGTCAGGAGTACCATCATCCCTATCCAGGGACCACCCAGTCCAATGCAGCTGCCTCAAAGGATGCCGAGAACGAGGAGAACTTGGATGACAGTGGGCTCAGGGAGGGTTAGAGCAGTCAGGCAGAGGCACATCCCAGATCCTATTCCACTCAAGAACTCATATGCCACACTGGCAAACGAGGACAACCAAATAGAGGTACCCAGAGAAGTGGAAGGAAAGGATGTGGAGGTTAGCCAAGGAGGTGACCTCAGCGGGGAAAGCAGTGGACCCCAGAGGAGGAGGAAGCGAATCCTGGTGGGGGACTCCATCGTAAGAGGGATCCAGCTAGGAACACAGGAGGGGGAGGACAGGGAGGTGAGGTGCCTCACCCAGTGCCACGGCATGGAGGGATGGAAGGAAGATCCTGGGATCACTGGGAAGGCAAGTCGGAGGGTGAGCTGGATGTCATTATCCACCCAGGTACTAATGACCTGGCAAATGGGAGGCAAAGGAGTTCAGGAAGAGTTTAGGAAACTGGGGAGGGTCTCAAGCAAGTAGCTACTTCTGTCACTTTCTCAGAAGTACTACCTGTGAGGCAAGGGAGAGCATAGGAGTGCATGCACCAGGAACTTTAACTCATGGTTGAAGAACTCGTGCTGTGAGGAAGGGTTTGGATTCATTGGTGACTGGGGACCCACCTGGAGGGATGGAGGTTTGTTCAAGCCTGACGGCCTGCATCCATCCTGGAGGGGAATCCAAGCACTCAATGATAAGTTTAAATGCTACATTGACAAGCATTTAAACTAGCAAAGGGGGGTGGCAGGCCAGCAAGGAGGGTACCTACTTGCTCACCCCCCACAGCTAGCAGTGGAACCAGTGAACCAGAGGAGTGGCTATCTCTGCAAAGCAGTGTGCAAAAGATGGAGATTAGTGCCCAAGAGGTGGATAAGCAGAAAAGGGGCAAAATTCAGCAGAAGGGCAGACAGCAAGGAGAACCAGGGATAAATGACAACCAAGGAAGGGGCTGGAGTAGAACAGTGAAGCAGTCTAGGGAGGTCAAATCATGGAAAGCCATGTGTGCAAATGCCAGGAGCCTTAGCAACAAGATGGAAGATCTGGAGGCTGTCATGGTACAGTCAGACCTGGACATTGTGGCCATCACTGAAACCTGGTGTAATGATAACCATGACTGGGAGATGGCCATACCTGGCTACAACATATTCAGAAGAGACAGAGCAGGCAGGAAGGGAGGAGGAGTGGCACTGTATGTGAAAAGTGACATAAGGGCCACAGAGATCCAGGAGGAACAAAATGGGGAGAGATACTGTGGGTTAAGCTGGAAGGAAAATGGGGCCAGCCATCTGCACAGGTGTGGTCTATAGACCACCAGCCCAAGAGGAAGAAACAGATAGGAGTTGATGCTAGCCATCCAAAGGATGGCAGACAAGGGTGAGGTAGTACTGGTTGGAGACTTCAATATTCCAGACGTGGACTGGAGCATCCCAGCAGCAGCATCAACTAGGAGCAGATTTATCCTGACTCCTTCAGGGTGCCTTCCTCAAAACTGGTCATGGAACCAACTCGGCAGAAGGCAATACTGGACCTTGTGCTCACAAACAGGGACAGTGTGATGGGGGTAACAGTGGGGGAGCACCTGGGTAACTGACCACCAGTCATTGTGGTTTGAAATCACAGAAAGAGCATAACCAAACCACACAAAAACACGTATCCTGGATTTTAGGGGGGCAGACTTTGGGAAAATGGGGAGATACTTGAAAGAGGCATTAAGGGGAATGGGACAGGAATCAGGGGTTGAGGAACAGTGGGCAGTATTTAAAATGGGGATTACAAGAACAACAGAATTATGCATTAAGCAGGTTAGCAAGAGGAAAAGGAAGAGGAGACCATTATGGTTTTCCAAAGAGGTAGCAAAGAAAGTGAAAGCCAAAAGATTGCATTCAGGCAATACAAAAGACACAGGCAGAAGGGATAGGGAGAAGTACCAGGAGAAGCAAAGGGAGGCAGGAGGTCAGTAAGGGAAGCCAAAGCTCAGACAGAAGAACACATTGCAAAATCAGTGAGTAGAGGGACAAAGCCTTTACAGGTACATAAGTGAAAAAAGAAAGACAAAGGGAGGATAGTGAGACTGAAGGGGGAGGATGGGGCTGCTGGAGGATGACAACAGTAAAGCTGACATATTGAACAGGTATTTCTGCTCAGTCTTTACTGAAGAGGAGTAGGGTAATGGGTCTGAAGGGAGTACAAGGGGTGAGAATGGTGCAGAAATGGGCACACAAGTCCCTTTACACGAGAAAGGGTCCTGAAGGAACTGGAAGTAATAAGAGTTGATAAAGCAGTGGGGCCAGATGGGGTGCACCCCAGGGTCCTTAAAGAACTAAAAGAGGTGGTGGCTGAACCTCTGGCTATCCTGTTTAGCCGATCACTGGAAACAGGGAGGTACCCAAAGACTGAGGACAGCAGATGTAGTCCCCTATACAAAAGTGGGAACAAAGAGGAAGCAGGAACTACAGACCAGTCAGCCTCACCTCGGTAGTGGGGAAGATCATGGAAGCACTACTGAAGGAGAGATTGGTGGAACATCTGGTTGTCAATGGACTACAGGACCCAAGGCAGCATGGTTTCACCAGGGGGAGGTCATGTCAGACCAACCTCGTTGAATTTTTTGACTGGGTGACTAGGGAGGTGGATCAGGGAGGGCAGGACATGGCCTATCTGGACTTCAGCAAGGCCTTTGACACTGTGCCACATAGAAGACTATTACACAAACTGGGGAATATGGGTGTGGGCAGGACGGTAGTGGTGGTAGGTAACTGGCTGGGTGGCAGGACACAGAGGGTGGTGGTAAATGGCTGTCACTCCACAGAGGGAAGAGTGACCAGTGGGTACCACAGGGATCAGTGCTGGACTGGTCCTATTCAACATCTTCATCAGTGACATTGCGCAGGATCTAGAAGGCAGAATTTCACTGTTCGCTGATGACACAAAGCTCTGTAACAGAGTAGACACACCAGAGGGTGTAGACAGAATGAGAAGCGACCTGCAGAAACTTGAAGAATGGTCAGGGTTTGGCAGTTGAAATTCAATGCAAAGACGGCAAGACAATGCATATGGGGCACAAAACCCTGGCACAATATATCAGTTGGGGGGTGAGGATATAGCATGCACCAAGCAGGAAAAGGATCTTGGGGTTGTCATCTCTGATGACCTCAAGGTAGGGAAACAGTGTGACAAGACAGCAGGTAAAGCAAATAGGATGCTGAGATGTATAGGCAGGGGCATCACCAGCAGGAAAAGGGAGGTCATAATTCCGCTATACAAGACACTAGTGAGGCTCCACCTGGAGTACAGTGTACAATTCTGGAGACCATACCTACGTAAGGACATAGACAGGGTAGAGAAGGTTCAGAGGAGGGCAACAAAGATGGTGCATAGATTGCATCACAAGTCCTATGAAGACAGGTTGAAGGAACTGAACATGTACTCCCTGGAGGAGAGGAGGGAGAGAGGGGATATGATAGAGACATACAAGTATCTTACAGGGAGGAACAGGGTGCAGGAAAACACTATTTTTAAGCGGAAAAGATGTTCCAGGACTAGAGGGCATGGGATGAAGTTGAGGAGGACGATTCAGAGAAAAACATGAGAAAGAATTTCTTCACAGAACGGTGGTGGACAAGTGGAACACCCTGCCAGAGGAAGTGGTGGGGCAGAAACAATCACGGGATTTAAGAATGCATGGGATAGACATAAAGGAATTCTAGAGGTCAAGGGTAAGGGGAAACAGACTTCTAGGAAAACAAACTAAACTTACAAGCTCAAATGGGCAGACTGGGTGGGCCATAGGCCCTTATCTGCCGACACTGTCTATGTATCTATGTATCTATGTAAAGAGTTTTGGTACTGTGCTGTGTGTGCCATGTACATAGAGAGGCTTAACAGCAGAGAAGCTGTGGTGTAAGATTTCTTACCCATGGTGTCCAGTTTTCTGGACTCTTAATCAGGAGGCGGAGAAGAAAAAGGCACTCTAGCCTTGTCACAGACTGCAGCCTGTACCACTCCTTCATGATCAGGATGACTGTAAAGGTAATCAGCATTTGTTTTCTCTAGCTGGTACTTCTTCCCTATTTTCTTATCCACCCCAGCAATGGAGGTGGGATTCTGGAATAGTTTGAAAGAACTAAGGGGAGAACTAGTGACACCACTGACTACCCTTTTTAACAAATCATGGGAGGATGGTGTGGTACCTAAGTACTGGAGGAGGGTGGATGTGATTCCCCTTCACAAAAGTGGGAGCAAAACAGAAGCAGGAAACTACAGACCTGTTAGCTTGACCTCAGTGGTAGGGAAAATGATGGAATCACTTCTGAAAGAAAGAATTGCTGAGTACCTAGAGGCCAGCAGGGAACATGGCCCAAGGCAGTATGGATTTACAGCAGGAAGGTCATGTCAGACGAATCTATTTCTTTGACTGGGTGACCAAAGTAGTAGACCAGGGAAGGGCTGTGGACATGGCCCACCAAGACTTTAGCAAGGCATTTGACACAGTCCTACACAAAAGATTAATAATCAGATTAGCCAGCCTGGGAGTCGGTCCCAGGGTGGCAGCCTGGGTAAAAAATTGGCTAGACAACAGGACACAGAGGGTAACAACAAACAGAGTCCACTCCAAAGAAAGGGGGTTACTAGCAGGGTACCGAAGGGTTCGGTACTGGGTCCGGTCCTTTTTAAATGTCTTTATAAGTGACATTGCGGAGGGCCTGGAAGGAAATGTATGCCTCTTTGCAGACAACACAAAGATCTGCAACAGGGATGATATACAAGGGGGGTGGAAAGGATGACAAGGGACTTGGCAAGGTTAGAGGAATGGTCAAAAGTATAGCAGCTTAGATTCGATGCAAAGAAGTGCACAGTAATGCAACTGGGAAACAAAAACCCTGGGGAAGAGTACACAATGGGGAGTATTAACAACAAAAATGGAAAGGGACCTGGGGGTAGCCATATCAGATGACCTAAAGATAAGCAAGCAATGTGAGAAGGCAGTAAGGATGGCTGGGGGGATTCTGGGATGTATAGGGAGAGGCATCACCAGTAGAAAACAGGAAGTTGTTATCCCTCTATACAGACAGTTGGTGAGACTCCATCTGGAGTACAGCGTGCAGTTCTGGAGACCCCATCTCCGCAAGGACATAGACAGGATGGAGGCAGTCGAGAGGAGGGCAACTAAAATGGTGCAGGGTCTGCAACAGAAGCCATACGAAGCGAGACTAAAGGAGCTTAATATCTATACCCTTGAGGGAGGGGGGACATGATAGAAACTTTTAAGTACCTCAAGGGAATGAACAAATTCCAAGAGGGCAGCATCTTTCAGAAAAAGAGATGTGCAAGAACAAGGGGACACAATTTGAAGATGGGGGGGACAGCTCAGGGGCAATGTGAGGAAGTATTTTTTCACAGAGAAGGTGGTGGATGCATGAAACAGCCTTACTGAGGAGGTTGTGGGGTCAAAAACTGTGGGGGAATTCAAGAATGTATGGGACGACATAAAGCAGTTCTGGTGGAGGGTAGTAAGAAGTAGGCTGTTGGTTAACTAGGATCTGCAGCTTATCCAATAAGTAGGGAAATGGGCAGACTAGGTAGGCCAAGCGATCCTTATCTGCTGTCAAGATCTTATGTTTCTATGAAGGTTGCCTTGTGAAGGGACTTGTGAACAGTAAGTGGCAGCTTCTTGGGAGGGAGACCCATCATATCCAGAAAGTCTGCCTCCTCAGTAGTCTCCTGTATGGAGAAGCCTAGAGTGTCTACCATCTGCTGGACAAATGTGTAGATAGAGGAAAAATACTCCAGACCATGAGAAAGGGAGTCAAATTCCTGGTCAGGGGACATACTAGGTTCTATGCCTCCCTCCTCATTATCATTGTCTTTCTCAAAATAAAACCCTGGCCTTGGTCAGGGTCTGTGGGAACAGGTGTGGAAAGACTACCTGAGGCACCAAATAAATTGCCCACAGCGTGAAATGTTTGATGTAGTTGCCAAGTCTTTGCCAACTCCTCAGGAGAAGGTATATTTTGTTGTGTCACTGGCGTCTCCCTTTGCTGTTCAGCGAGAGGGGCAGTGATATGTTTTTCTTTTTGTTTCTTTTTGGCAGGCACTGAATCAGAAACTTGCTCAGAATGTATCTTTTATTTGGCTTGGTCTAAATTATTTTTGTCAGACTTATTTTCTAGGGGTCCCTGGAGGACCTATCTTTAGGTTTATGCTGAGAGGAGGACCCCTCTTCAAGAGGCTTATTAGAGGGGAGGCAGACTGAGATGCCATAATTTCTAGTCTTCTTGCTCTCTTCTTAACCGTTTTAAAGCAAAATTTAGTGCAAAGTTCACAGTTATGATTTACACAGAAATGTGATGGCAGAGAAAGGCCCCATGGCCCATCTAGTCTGCCCAACACCCTACCCCCCCCCTTCTGTTATACTTCTCGTTTCCCAACCCCTTAAATCTATCCCAAGCCCTTTTAAACCCCTCTACCATTTCAGCTGCCACTACCTCCTCCGGCAGCTTGTTCCAGGCCTCCACCACCCTCTCTGTGAAAAACTGCCTCCTGACATTACCTCTGTATTGCCCACCTTCCAGTTTGAGGCTATGTCCCCTCGTGTTCGCCCCCTTCTTCAATCTGAACAAGTTATAACCCTCCATCTTATTTATTTCCTTCAGATACTTAAAGGTCTCAATCATGTCCCCACTCTCCCTGCTAGTCTCCAGAGGGTACAAATTCAGCCTTCTCAATCTTCTCTCATAGGGTGCATCCTGCATCCCTCGTACCATTTTGGTTGCCCTTCTCTGTACCCTCTCCATCAACTCTCCATCTCTTCGTAGGCGAGGCCTCCAGAACTACACCCCATACTCCAGATGCGGCCTGACCATGGTTCTGTATAACGGCATTAGCACCTCCCTCTTCCTGCTATTAAAACCCCTCGCAATGCAGGCCAGCATTCCATTTACCTTTCCCACCGCCCTGCTACACTGGCTGCCCACCTTGAGGTCACGCGATACCATAATCTCCAGGTCCCTTTCCGTTTCATTCTCCTTAATCACCACCTCCCCAAGGAAGTAAGTTTCCCTCCTATTCCTCCTCCCCAGATGCATCAGCGAGCACTTTTGTGCATTAAACTTCAATTTCCAGGTGTCAGACCACCTCTCTACCCTCTCCAGGTCCCGCCTCATGGCTTGCACCCCACTATGTGAATCCATCATATTGCAGACCTTTGTATCATCTGCAAACAGGCACACCTGTCCCTCCAGACCCTCCGCTAGGTCACTAACATAGATGTTAAAAAGTATTGGTCCTAGCACTGACCCCTATGGCACCCCACTGGTCACCGCCCGTCCTCTGGAATGTGTCCATTTACCACCACCGTCTGACTCCTTCCCTTCAACCAGTTTTCCACCCACCTGGTGATCCTGAGGTCCACCCCTAGTCTGTCCAGCTTATGCACCATTCCACCATGCGGAACGGTGTCGAAGGCCTTACTGAAATCCAGATAGGTCATGTCCAACGTTCCTCCCTGGTCCAGTATCTGTGTCACCCCATCAAAAAACTCTATCAGGTTAGTCTGACAGGACCTTCCCTTGGTGAAGCCATGCTGCCTGTCATCCAGAATGACGTTCATCTCCAGGTCTTCTATCAACCTGATCTTACGTAGTGTTTCCATTACCTTCCCCACCACTGAGGTAAGACTGATGAGATGGTAGTTTTTGACCTTGTCCTTCTGCCCCCCCCCATGTAATGCGACCACCTCAGCCCTCTTCCAGTCTGTTGGCACCATCCCTGTGACCAAGGACAAGTTAAACAGCCTCGCCAGATGTGGCCCAGTTCATCCTTCACCTCCTTGAGAACCCTTAGGTGTATTCCATCAGGCTCCATTACCTTATCCACCCTAAGTCTACCCAGCTCTTCCCTTACTCCTTCAGTTGTGAATTCTCCCACACCCACCTGCCTGTGGCTGTCACCCTCCCCAACCTGTCCTGGTCCTCTGCCCTCTCTTTCCTGTGAAGACTGAGGCGAAATAGCTATTTAATGCTTCTGCTTTTTCGAAATCCCTTTCCAGTAATGTTCCACTTCCCCCCTTATCCTCCCAATCCCATGCTGTGCCCTCCTCCTTTCTCCAACGTACCTAAAGAAGGTTTTGTCCCCCCTCCTTGCCTGCTTTGCTATCCTCTCCTCAGTGGCCTCCTTAGCCCTCCTTATCTTTTGCCCTGCCTCCTTTCTTTTTTCCCATAGGTTTCCCTGTCCTCATCCTTTTATGTCCTCCTGTATCTCTAGAATGCGCTAGTCTTCTTCTTGACCCCTAACACAACCTCTCTAGTGAACCATAGAGGTCTTTTCTGTCTTCTATTCTTTCTTACTCTTCTTATACATGAGTCCATGGCTTTAAATACCCCTCTCTTGATGGCTGCCCATAATTCCTCCACCTTCGGCACCTCCACTATCCTCAGCATTTCTTCCCTAACTACCTTCCTCATTCCATGAAAGTCAGCCTTCCTGAAGTCCATTACCTTGGTTCTCGTCCTAACCCTCACCCTGGCCGCTCTCACCCTGAACCTGACAGCCCTGTGGTCACTGGTGCCAAGCTCTTCCCCCACCTCAGCCTCCTCCACACTGTCCCCATTTGTAAGGACAACATCCAACAGGTTTACACCCCTAGTGGGCTCACTGACCCTTTGCTGCAGGAATATGCCCTGAAGAGCCTCTAAGATGCCCCTGCTCCTTGCGGAGATTGCTCTCTGGGCCTCCCAGTTGATATCCGGAAGGTTTAAGTGTCCAACTAGCACAATTTCTCCTTTCCATGCCATCCTTGCTATGGATTCCACAAGTGTCTATCCCCTTCCTCCCCCTGCATTAGAGGCCTATAGACTACCCCAATGTGCAGGTTTTCCTCCATCCCCTGTCTAGGGTGACCCACATTATCTCTGCTTCCCCCTCCTCATCCTGCCCTTCCATGGCCCCAATCCCTTACCTTACATATAATGCCACCCCTAACCCCTCGTCCCCTCCCGATCCTTCCTAAACAAATGATACCCTGGGATCACCGTCTCCCAGGAGTGGTACTCGTTCCACCAAGTCTCATTCACTGCTACAATGTCTACGTTCTCCTCCATCATGGTGGCCTCCAGTTCTCCCATTTTGTTTCCCAGGCTCCTGGCATTTGCAACCAAAGCCCTCCAACATGTAGCCCCATCCCATCCTCCCCTGCTGCTAACTGTTCCCTTGATGAGTGTTGTGACTTGGGGGGAGGCTGACAGCCGCTCTGCTCTTCCTCACGTAAGGATGGCCCTGTCTTTAGCCCCCCCTTATTTAGTTTAAATTGAACTTCCTTGCCATGAAGTCCCCCAGTTTACTCCTTGGTGCAGCTGCCCCTGAAGAGTTCAGTTGCAGCCTGCCTTGGGCATACAGCCCCATCTCCTCCCATGTAGAGCCCCAGTCACCTATCCAGCCGAACCCCATCCGACTGCACCAACTTTGTAGCCAATTGTTGAATGCCCTTATCCTATGGACCCTAACAACTTAAACAAACATCTGCTTTGGCCACAATTTTAAAACGCTTAATGCAAATTTTAACACCTGTAGAAAAATCTCTTTTTAGGTCTATTTGACATACCAAAAACATCAGAAGACTAAATATTTAGTTCTCAATAGGGAAAAAATATAAAATGATAGTCGGTTCCCGTTAAACCGTGAGAAACTGTTCCAAAACAACAAAAGAAAAAAGGAAAAGTAAAGCTAAATGCCGTTCCCTCAAAAAGAAGGGAACCAATAAAAAACTGAAGTTAAAATATCGAAAACAGAAATTCTTTACCACAGAAAGTGATTTTCCAGTAAGAAATAAAGTGTGGGCACGACAGTAAAAACCCGTTAGGGGAAGATTTCTCGGTTCCTGGGAACCGATGGGGACCAAGAAAAAACAAAATAAATAGTGAAAAAACACTAAAAAAATACTGAAGGCAGCAGAACATACAGAAACAAACTCTGGTCAGACCCAATATGACTGTGGAGAGCTTTTAGGAGTGGCAAGAGTGTTGAAAAAAATATGCAGTACTCTCGCTGCGCCAGAGTCAGACGTAACTGATGCTGCAGCAATTACAGAACTGCGCATGCGTGATACTCGTGCATGTGCAGTTTTCCCGAGTCAACTGTGTGCAAGATGGTGGCCTTGACATGACTACGTACGTACGATACTTGTGCATGTGCAGTTTAAGTCAGTGCCACCATGTTGCACATGGCAGCCCTCACTTCCACAGTTGTGGAAAGGAAAAGTAGTGCGCCGGGAAGGAGGTGTGTTTAGGTGGCCCACGGAGAGGAAGGGCTGCACAAACAGAATCATTAGAAACTATGCTGGAGCTCTGTGGCAGCATATCAGACAGCAGTCTGGTTACGTGCTTCCATGGTGCTCTTATACAAATCTGATGATCGCATAACATCTGTGGAGCTTGGCTCCACACAGCCATAAAAATCAGACTCGAGAGGAGACTATTAACAAACTAGAGATCTGGTCTGGGACTTGCTCATCATCATCATAATCACTTTCTCATTCTTTTCTAAGCACTAATTTTTGGTAAATGTGCCTTAACCATATTGATCTCAGTGCTGGTAGACTACTTCTGGTTTTCCTCTGATTGTAGTAGGTGGGTGTAGTAGCAGTTTTGAAGTGGTAGCTGTTGGTAGTGGCATGCTCTAAAAAGTGGTCCCCATGCTCATCTGCATATTTTAGAAATGACCCCTTTCCTTGTTTTTGCTGTAAAAAACTTGACTCATTTAATGAAAAAAAAACAAGGAGTCAGTTTGGCCTCCCCTCACCCCCTCTTCAATTGAGGAACATGAGTAGGGGTTTGTATCAGATGTACAGTGGCAGCCATAGACGCATAATATTGTTAAACAGTAATCAACTGTACGCAAAAGCTTGTTTTGGGAGGAATGTGTGTTTTCTTAATGTCAATATAACTCCACCCGGGGATTTAGGCTTAAGGACACTGAATATAAACTGGCCATGTATGTGGATGACCTCCTTCTGTATTTACAGACCCTCATGAAGATCTAAACAGGGTCCACTGGGCCATAGTAGAATATGGCTTAATATCTGGCCACAAAATTAACTGGACCAAGAGTGAGGTCCTTCCAACACTTGAATGGCGTGCAGATTGTCCCCCACCTTAAATACCTAAGGATCATAATCTCTGGCAAAGCCTGTACCTTATATGGGTTCAATTACAGGCCCTTTATGAGAACACTCACTTTGGATTGTGAGAGATGGACGGCACTTCCAATCTCCCTAATGGGTAGAGTTAGAGTGATTACCATGATGATACTGCCCAGATTGGTGTACTTATATCAGTCCCTCCCAATTAGGCTTCCGAAGTGCCACTTTCAGAGGTTGCATGCAGTTATACATAGGTTCTTTTGGAGGGGTAAACATCCAGAGTAAAGAGATCAATATTACACTTGCCCCCACGTCCGGGGGGAACTGGCCTGCCTAATTTCAAAATCTATCATCAGGCAGCTCTGCCTGCTGCTATCCCAGTTGGCTGGGAGGATTTGAACCATAGTTGGTTAGAGCTTGAGGGGCTGGGTTCAGAGTCCCATCTCAAGTAGGGGGGTCTTGGCAGAGGAGTTGTGTTCCGGAGTGCTGTCTGAACACCCCAACCCTTTTACTTCAGCAACCATTGAGGCCTGGTCAGATGCCCACCATCAGATGGGTAGGGCAATAGGTCCTACTAAAATTACCCTTATTGTAGAAGTAGTTCGACTCAAATTTGCATCCACTGAGGCAATGACTGACAGATTGAGAGATTGGGCTGATAGGGGATAAAGATGGATCCACCAACTCTATGTGGGGGGACAGTATGGTTCCCTTCACCTACCTGAGGGACCAGTGGAACATACAGGGAGGAGATTTCTTTATTTATTTCCACCTGAGGTGCATCTTGGGTGCTGAACTGGTCCCAGGTGCTGGTTGGGCCCCTCCTTCTCCTTCGGAGGAGGAACTGTACTAGCCTCAGCTGGGTGTTAGCTCGCTAGCCACCTATAATCGTTGCAACAATGGAGGTGACCTCAAGGCTGTAGACAACATAACAGGGAAATGGGAGGCTGATCTGGGGTTTCCGTTCAGTGAACAATTATGGAAGCAAGCATCCAAACATATAGTAACCTGTTCAAGGAGCAATAAACTCCAGCAGGTGCAATATTACTTTCTACACCAGGCCTATTACTCTCCTGTGAAACTTAAACTTTTTGACTCAAACAAATAGGATATATGTCCCAAATGTCAGACAGCTACAGCAGATTTCCTGCATATGGCTCTAGTGTGCCCCCAAATCATGCCTTTTTGGGTGGGTATGCACAATATCATGGTTAAGGTGTTGGGTTTTTCCCCACCAAACACTCCTGTAGAGTTTATGCTGGGTGCAGAACCCGAGCGCTTGGGCATGTCTGGTCATGAAACTTTGTGGTCTCTGGCTCTAGTGAACACCCGCAAGACCACTGTACAAAATTGGTTGGCCCCTAACCCTCCTAGTGTACAGCAGTGGGCTAATAACTTGAAGCAGTGTATGTCCATAGAAAGGGCTCAGCTAACTGCGTTGGGTCATGTTGAGGTGTTTCGTCAGCTCTGGGGTCCTTTGCTAGAGGCAGCTGATGCTGATATCTTTCCTTTATGAGATGTAAAGCGCTCTATAGCACTTTATATATCTGGGGTAGATTTAAGAAGTCTGTCTGATTGGCTGCTGTATAGATGAAGCATTCAGTATGTAAACCTCTTGTATTATATAAGATGGAACCGATGATGATGTAACCTTCCCTTAGTCTCAATAAAAAATATGTTAGCAAAAAAAATATAACTCCACCCATTTTGTACTCTGCCCCTGGATTTCTGTGCCCCAAGTGCATTATTTTACATTTTTGTGTTCAGGACAAAAAGGCATTTCAAATGAGGGTAGTCACTAATCTAAATTCTTTATAGTTTTTTAATAGCCATCAGAAATGTGAATTTTATAAAGACAAAAATGGAAATACAGGTAGTAAGATGACTATATTTTATTAAATGTAAGGAGTTCAGATTAGTGACTACCCTCATTTGTAAAGCACTCTGGAGTTCTGCCTCCAACGTTCAAAACACAAAATGGGTCTAAATGACTTTAAATTAGACATGACAAGAGAGTTTTGGTTTGGTCTAGTATTTCATTTAACTGGTGGAATGGTTTGCAGAAATTAGGCTGTTTGAAGTGCAATAGGAGTTATGCCAAACAAATGTAAATATATCTAAGTGTATACGAGTTACACATATAAAAAAAGTATGAAAGCTTTTCAGGACAAAAAGACCTTTCAAATGAGCCTGATCATTAAGATGCACTAATTATATTTTTTTAAACTATGGGCATCTGATTACCTGAATTTTCATTTTATATAGGAGTTATGCCAAACAAATGTAAATATCTCTGAAAGTACACAAGTTACACATAAATCACCAGTATGAAAATTGTTCTGGACAAAAATACCTTTCCAAAGAGCCTATTCATTAAGCTGCACTAATTATAGTTTTTAAACTATGGCCATCTGATTACCTGAATTTTCTTCACAATTTTCACCTTCCGGATGGCTGACTTTAAAAAAATATAATGACTTCAGATTAGTGGCTACCCTCATTTGAAAGGCCATTTTGTCCTGAACAACTTTCATGTTGGTTGTGTATGGGTAACTGGTATACTTTCCAAGATATTTACATTTCTTTGGCATGACTCCTACTGTGTTCACTCAGAGAACAAAATATGAGGCTGTTTGGAAGAGCATATTTTACAAAATATAAAGAATTCAGATTAGTAACTACCCTCACGTGAAAGTTCTTATGTCCTGAACAACTTTCACACTGGTTGATTTTGTGCATCTTGAATAGTTTTAAAGATATTTGGATTTGTTTGGAATGTGTGCACATTTGCTCTCAGATGAAAGCAGCTTGCAGTTCTGTCTAGAACATTCTAAACAGAGAGAAGGGAGTATTTGATTTAACTGCCATAGAAATTTGCAGTTATGGACAGATACACTGAAAAGTCCAAAAAATGTGTTCCACAGTATCCCTTTTTTCCAAATACAGCAGGATGGCTGCAGGCTCCGCCCACAGCCATAATAAAATGACATTAATGAAAATAAATTTCGACAAGTGATAAGAAATGGAGAACACTCTGAGGCCAATTTGTTCTAGAGGGCAGAGAAATGAATATGACTCACTAGCAGCAACACCTACAGGCAGCAGTCTCCTTGTGCTTTCTGATTGGCTAATGCCCTGCCAGCATTAGCATAGACACCACCTCTGGGGCAGCTGAACCCAGCTGGCAATACTGCCATAGTCAAACATACTGAGAGATTCCTGGGGTGAGAAGCATCCATTTCGGCAGCATGGTCTCTCTTATAAGCTTATGGTCAGTAATTGGGCTTTTCTCTCAATCTTTGCAAAATAGAAGTTCTTGCACTCCATTTTATTCCCATCCTCTCTCCCCATCAGAATTTACATTTGAAATGGCAAAACACTAAAATAAAATACTTAAGTATAATCATTCCAAAGAATCTGGGAAATTTGGAATTACTACTCTATAAACCACTTACGGTTCTACTGACGGAAGATCTTAGCCGGAGGAGTTGTCTTCAAAATCACAAATTGAGGCTATTCATTTGAATGTCCTCCCTAGATGAGAGTAGGCCCTGTAGAACATCAAGGCTGAAGCCTGCACGTTTACAAGAAACAATGTCCAGACTGTAATGTTTAGTAAAGGTGTGGGCAGTATTCCATGTGGCTGCAGCACAGATATCAGCTGCAGAGACATTTCTGAAGCAAGCAACAGATGTGGAATGACCATGAACCACACCAGAAAATTCCTTACCAACCTTCCTAAAACCAAACGTAATACAACATTCTAGCCATTTGGACAAGCACTGTTTTGAAATGGGTATGCCCGCTTTCCTAAGAGTGAACAAAACAAAAAGCTGAGAGGACTTTCTGCAGTCCTTGGTGTGAGCAGTATAGTATCTCGGGATTCTATGCTCATTTTCATTTTGATTGACATGCTCAGGATAATAAACTGGAAGGTGGATAGTTTGATTTAGTGTGAACTCAGACACCACCTTTGGCAGAAACTTAGGATTAGTATGTAAAGACCTCCGGGGCTCGATTTTCAAAGCGACGGCATTTTTGCTACGCTTATGATGCCAACAGCATTCTTGATGCTATTCTGAACCAATGCCAGTGACAGAGAGTGGTAGTAAACAGAGCTCACTCCGGGGAAGGGAGCATGACCAGTGGGGTGTTTAGGGATCAGTGTTTGGACTGGTCCTCTTGTCTTTATAACTGACATTGCAGAGGTGTGGGGAGGGAAGGTATGTCTCTTTGTGGATGATACCAAAATCTGTAATAGGGTGGACACTTTGAGGGAGATGGAATGCTGAGCAGAGACCAAACAAAACTAGTGGCACACTCAAGGGTATGGCAGCTAGGTTTCAATGCAAAAAAGTGCAAAGTAATGAACTTCCGCACAAAAACCCAGCAGTGAAGTACAACATGGGTGGAGTGGTATTGATGACCATCAAGCAGGAAAAAGAACTGGAAGTAATTTAATCAGATGATGTTAAGGTGGCCAGGCAGTGTGACAAGACAGTCGGGAGGGTTAGCGTGACACTGGGATGCAGAGCGAGGGGTATTACCAGAAGAAAGAGGGAGGTGGTGTTGTCTCTCTATAGAATCGCTTTAGGACCATCAGGCGTACAGACACTGCCAAGCTACTAAAATCCCTACCAGCCAAAGGAAGCCCTGGCAGCGACGGTCTGTACCCTGCATTTCTAAAACCCATCTCTCCTGCAATCATAAAACCACTCACTTTCATCCTCAATCTCGCCCTTACCACTGCTGCTGTACCAGACTCCTGGAAAAACGCTAACGTCATATCGATCTTCAAAGCCAGCGATCCCCTCTATTTCCCTCCTCCCCCACCTGAGCAAGCTGCTTGAAAAATCCATACACTCTCAGCTAACAGAGCACCTGGAAAAGTACAGCCTCCTATGCCCCCTCCAACATGGCTTCTGTAAGCAACATAGTACCTCCTCTGCCCTGGCCCTCTTTTCCGATCATGTACTAAGAAGTATGGACCAGAGCAAGCCCACAAGCACAGTCTTCACTAACCTGTCTAAAGCATTTGGCCTGGTTGACCACCACCTCTTCCACTCAACCCTGCTTCGCTTTAGCTGCTGGTTCTGCAGCTACCTATCAAACAGGACTCGGTCAATTATCATCGGCAAGGCTTCCTCTGCTCCTTTTCCTGTACTCACTGGAGTTCCCTAGGGCTCCATTCTCGGACCACTGCTCTTTTCCATGTTTATTAATACACCCCCAATGACAGCCTCAACTGTAAAGCTCTTCTCTACGCTGACGATTTGGTCATCTATCATAGCAGAAAATCTTTTGACTCAATCTCATCCAGCCTCACACAAAACTACGCATCTGCCCATCATTGGTTCCTTTCAAACAAGCTTCTAGTCAATGAAAAAAATACTAAATCCATGCTGTCCGGTTCCAAACCCTTCCTATCCAAAGCCACCAAAGCCAACCCCTCCCTCCTAGTTTGCACCCCTGCTGGTCCTCCCCTTGAAACTGCCACATCCTTCAATTATCTAGGTGTTACCCTCGACCTCTCCCTTTCTTTCTCAGAACATGTCAACCATATGGTGCACCAGATGAAAAAATTACTCACCTTAGTAATGTTGTTTCTTCTAATGGAGTCTTGCTATATTATAACATATGCAGTGAGTCCCAACCTTTGAACTGCTCCGGAAGTGAAAGAGTTAACTTTCCATGCCAGGCATGGAACGCTGAGATCGAGCTTGGTTGAAAACCTGTCTGTTGTTCTTCAAACTCAAACTGTCAGATCTTTATGAGCTAAACTCACTAAGGTCCTGTGTGGAAGCTGTAAACCTACACTAGCCAACTGGCTACTAAATATAAGAACACATTTTTGGTCCCAACACAAAACTCAAGTCAGGAGACCCAAAACGAAAAACACACTCCAGTCACCCCCAAAAGGAGGGGTGAAAAACTAGGTGCATCTACTAAGTGCCAACACTGCACTGCCCACCCACATCCCAAAACAAGAGGTTCTGAGAGGGGCAGGCAGGGGGGGAGGTCATAATATAGCAAGACTCCATTAGAAGAAACAACATTACTAAGGTGAGTAATTTTTTCTTCAAACAACATGAAGTCTTGCTATATTATGACATATGCAGCAGCAGTACCTCCATGGAGGAGGGACAGAACCTACTTAGGAAATAGGCTCTGAAGCACAGCTGTGCCAAACCGAGCATCACTCCTAGCCTGGATGTCCAGAGAGTAATGCTTGGTAAAAGTGTGAACTGTTTTCCAGGTAGCTGCTTGACAGATCTCTAGAATGGGGATGTCCCTGGCAGCAGCCAGGGAAGCAGCTGTACCTCTGGTAGAGTGAGCCCTCAGGCCTGAGGGAGGAACCTTACCCAGCTTTTCATAACAGAATTGGATACAAGAAACAATCCACCTGGCAATGGATCTTTTAGTGGCAGGTTTCTCTTTACCAACCTCACCATAAGTGAGGAACAGTTGGAGGGAGTCAAACCTGTGACCCTTGGTACGCTCAATGTAGTAACTAAGGGCTCTCTTCACATCTGTTGTGCAGCCTCCTCTCGCCAGAGGAGGAATGGTCAGTGAAGTACACTGGAAGAAAAATAGATTAAGGTGGAAATCTGAAACCACCTTAGGCAAGAACTTCCTGTTAGTCCTGAGGACCACCTTATCTCTGTGAAAGGAGATAAAATCAGGCTTCACTGACAAGGCTTGTAATTCACTTATGCGTCTGGCAGAAGTGATGGCTACCAGAAACACAGTCTTCCAAGTCAAATACTTAAGCTCTGCTGAAGACAAGGGCTCAAAGGGAGGTTGCATAAGCTGAGCAATGCAAACATTAAGATCCCAGGCAGGGGCAGGGTCCCTGAATGGAGGGTTGGTGTGAAGCAATCCCTTAAAAAACTTAGAGAATACAGGATGAGCTGAAAGAGAAGAGGGTTTACCTGCTGAAATAAAAGCAGACACAGCTGCCAAATGCACCTTTAGGGTAGCTGGTCTCAGCCCCAAAGTGTTTAAATGGACCATATAATCCAGGACTGTGGGTAAATCAGCAGATTCTGGGAAAATATGCTTCCCGGAGCACCATATGGAAAACCTCTTCCATTTGGAATTGTAAGTAGCCCTGGTGGAAGGCTTCCTAGAAGCCTTCACTATATCCATTACACCTTGGGAGAGGTGTAGATCAGCAAACTCTAACTCTTCAAGAGCCAGGCCTTGAGGTTGAGAGATCTGAGGTTCGGGTACCAAACCCTTCCCTGAGCACAGGTTAACAGATTGTGATTCCTGGGAAGACACAGGGAAGATGGACTGCTAAGGACAGTAGGAGTGGATACCAGGGTTGTCTGGCCTAATCTGGAGCAATCAGAATCACTTTGCAGGATTGAGATCTGATTTGACTAACACTTTGAACAGGAGAGGAAGGGGAAGGCATAGAGAAACTTCCCTTCCCAATTGAGAACTAAGCATCCAGAGGGACTGAGCCCAACACTGGGGCCTGCAGCAAAAGGAAGTTGGTGATTGTCTGGGGCTGCAAAAGATCTATCTGGGGGTGCCCCATCTGGTAACATACCCCAGGACTAGGGGATCCAGTGACCATTCGTGATGGCCCTGGGAAATCCTGCTGAGAGCATCTGCCAGGACATTGTCCTTGCCTGGGAGGTGAACTGCCGTAAGGAAGGTGTTCAGGGAGTAAGCCAGAGACCACAACTTCATTGCTTTGGTGCACAAGGCCGTGGACCGAGTGCCTCCTTGCTTGTTGATGTACCACATTGTAGTGGTGTTGTCTGTTCTGACCTGTACAACTGTGTTCTGAACAGATTTGGAAAAAGCCTGAAGTGCTAGAAAAACTGCTCTGAGCTCCAACAGGTTGATGTGGAGCAGAGATCCCTGAGGGGACCACAGTCCCTGGGTAGTGAGGTCGCCCATGTGAGCTCCCCACCCCAAGAGGGATGCATCTGTAGTAAGGATTAAAGAGTGAGACTGAGTGACAAAGGGAACCCCCTGTCTCAGGTTGCTCTGATCCTGCCACCACTGTGGGGCTTGGATCAGGGTTCGAGTTACTGGGATCAACTTGGTTAGAGGGTCCTTTCTTTGAGACCAAAAGGCTCTCAAATGGAACTGGATGTCCCTCATCTGAAATCTTGCTCCTTGCACTACTGCTGTAGAAGCAACCATGTGTCCCAGGAGCCGCAGAAAATGCCTTGCTGGTCGAGAGACCTGCAGGGTGAATGAGGAGGCTAGAGAGACCAGGGTCCTTGCCCTGTCCAAAGGAAGGCTCTGGCTTCCTCTGTGTTCAGTTCTGCGCCTATGAAGGTGAGAAGCTGGACAGACTCTAGAACTGACTTTGGAAGATTCAGAAGGAAACCTAGAAAGGTAGGCAGTTGCTGAGTTATCTGAAGATGTAACTTGACTTGGTCTGGAGACTGGCCTACTATGAGTCAGTCGTCCAGGTAAGGAAAGATGGCAATTTTTTGCCTTCTTAGGTAGGCAACTGCTACTGCCAGACATTTTGTGAATACCCTTGGAGCAGAGGTGAGGTCAAAGGGCATTGCTCTGAACTGGTAATGGCCTGAGGGCAGCTCGAACCTGAGGTACTTTCGATGGGAGCTTCTGATGAGAATATGGAAGTAGGCATCCTTGAGGTCCAGGGACGCTAGCCAGTCCCCTGGCCTCAGAGAGGGTAGAATAATTCCCAGAGTCACCATTTTGAATTTTGGTTTTAAAAGGTGCTTGTTTAAGTATCTGAGATCCAGGATGGGCCGCCATTCTCCTGTCTTTTTTGGGGTAAGGAAGTACCTGGAGTACAATCCTTTGCCCTGGTGTAGGGGTGGAACCCTTTCCACGGCTCTGAGAGCCAGGAGGGTAGAGACTTCTGCCTCTAGGGCAAGTGCCTCTGATGGATTTGCAGGTGGAAAGGATCTGGTTCTCATCTTTGGAAATTTTTTGAAGCTGAGAACCAGTCCCTGGCTTACTACTTCCAGGACCCACTTGTCTGATGTTAGAGACTTCCAGTCCTGGACAAAGTAAGCCAGCCTGCCCCCTACAGGTAATTGAGAATCGGCCCTGGCCACCCCATCAGGGTGCCTGCTTGGCAGGGGCTTTAGGCTGAGGGGTGGAAGCATGCCTGCTAGTACCTTGTCTGCCTCTCCCTCTAAAGAACCCCCTCTGGGCGTAAGCTGAAGAGGAGGCCTGGCCTTGGTAAAAAGGCCTATGAAAAGGCCTGCCCCTGCCCCTGGAAGGCTGCCTTTGAGGAGTGGCCTGCCTTTCCTTGGCCTGTGCACTCCTATAGGTGGTCCTATACTCATCCATTTTCTTCATGAAATTCTCTGTCTGCTCCCCAAACAGAGAATTACCCACAACAGTAAAATCCATGGCCTTAGTCTGGGTATCCTGTGACAGGCTAGTACATCTGAGCCAAGCCACTCTGCTGAGTCACAGATGTAGCCATGACTCTTGATGACACATCATTAGAGTCCACTGCAGCATGGAATTGCACCTTAGATGCCTCAATACCATCAGCAGCCACCTGCTCCAGCCCTTGCAGCTGGCAGGACCTGTTTTGCCAGAGCCATAACAGTGTCCCATCTGGATTTCTGGTATCTAGCAACATAAGCCATATAATTTGCCTGTCTGAGTCCCAAGGATGCTGCCATGTACTGTTTCTTTGCCATGGCATCAATCCTCCTGGAGTCCTTGTCAGGGGGGTGTGAAGCCAAGGGAATATTTGCCTTGTCACAGGCTGCAGCCTGCACTACCCCAAGATGGCTGCATTGTTGTGTAAGGAACTCCGTACCAGAGCCTGACAATGTGTACCTCTTGGTCATTCTCTTATCCACAGGAGGTATAGTGTGAGGAGTTTTTAGAATTTTTACTGTCTGTTTCCCAAAAGATTTATGCAAAAAAATAGACAGTCTCCTAGACTCTGGGATATCCATCATTTCCACATAGGCTCCTCTTGATCATCCACAGCTTCCTCCATAGGGAGCTGGAGGGTTTCAGCCACTTTTTTATAAAACATAAAATGAGAAGGGGACTTGGAAAGCCTAGGAGGAGACACTCCTGAAGGTCTGTCTGGGGAGATGTCCGGTTCAATGGGCAGATCCAGACTTTCAAATCCCATTCACTCTCCTCATACTCCTCTTCCCCTTCCTGCAGCTCATAAAATTCCTCTAAATCATTACTCTTGAACCGTGGAACAAGTCAACCGCACGCTATTTGATGGTGCCGTTCGTCGGAACCGGGAAAGCGACTGGACAATTTTAATCACTTTGGCTATTTCTTCAGCGGTTGGAGAGGAAAGTTTTGGCTCCACACCAGCTGATTTCCTAGTCCTTTTGCTGGAACCCGGCTCCTCCGAGTCGGCTCTCCTTGCCGAAAGTCTCAGCCCTGGTCAGAGGCACTCCTCCGGTTCGGCTGGAACTGAACTGGCTGGCTATCCAGGTCAGCGGACTTCTTGGCCTCCCTTTCCCTGAGCCTACTAACTCTCTTTTCCAGGGTAGCTGCAGGAAAATTTTTGCAAATCTGGCAGTCTGCATTGAGGTGGTCAAACCCCAGACAATAAACACAGGTGGTGTGGGGGTCAGCCTTAGCAAAGACTTCCCCACAGACACTGCAGTGTTGAAACACAGTGGGCCCGGTTTTTCTTTTGGGTTTCTCAGACATAGTGCCAGTCCTAACCAAACTTGCCCATTTATGGCAATCCGCCAAGCAAGACCCTCTTATCGGTTCCCAACCGTGTCACGGGTCGTGGAAAAAAACGTAATAATATCCGTTTTTTTTAGAACCGATAAGAACCGGTAACCACACTCTAAAGGACAGATTAATATATTTTAAACAACCTGATCGGTTCAAACCGAACCGATAAAACCGTTACAAGTTCCACACAGAAGAATAAATGTAAAACCTATCTAGTACTCACAATACCACAGACAGAGCTTGAACCGACCGGTTGCGGTTTAAATTCGGTCAAAACCGAAAATAATACTTTAACTGACAAAATGAACCGAGCAGAAGGAGAAATCTCCGAGCGACTGTTCAGTGAAGCAGAGTAAAGAATCTGACAGTCTGAGTTTGAAGAACAACAGACAGAGTTTTCAACTGAGCTTGAGCTCAGCGTTCCATGCCTGGCATGGAAAGTTAACTCTTTCACCTCCAGAGCAGTTCGAAGGTTGGGACTCACTGCATATGTCATAATTTAGCAAGACTTCATGTTGTTTGAACCACCAGAAGCTAGGTGCTGCATACCACCATGTACATTACCTATCCGCTGAAGCATGCCTGGCCAGTGCACATGACAGCATACTTCCCCTCCTTGACTATTGCTCCCCAGTTTCCTCGTACCTATCCACCACTCTGCACAAGCAGCTAAACTCAACATATAACTCTATCTGTCAATTCGTCCTTCAAGCCTCTTACCGCTCCCACCACTTTTAACTCTACCAGTCACTTGGGTGGCTCACCCTACAAGGTCGCTTTGACTTTACAATGGACTGTCTTGTGGACAACTCCCTCGAGAACCAACATGTCCCCTTACTCACCCCTCTTGACAGGTAGAGTGGTCTGTAGGAATCTAAGGGCATCCTCAGTCCCCCTGCTAGAAGTACCCCGTGCCTCCACCACCACGGGAACCCAAGCTTTCTCAGTCACAGCACCCACCCTATGGAACAAGCTCCCCACGTCTGTTCGCATGTTCCCCTCCCACCTAGCTTTTAAACATAACCTGAAGACCTAGCTCCTCACTGCTGCAAACTGTCACTGTGCCGTACAGCAATGCTAGGGTCTACAACTCGAATATGCTTTAATAGCACTCCGACTTTTACCTGATGCCCTACAGTACTTATACCCCCCTCCTGCCCCTTTTTCCCATCTCTCTCTCTCCTTCCTGTGATTTTTTTTCCTATTTGAATTTTTATTACAGCAACTGTTTTTTTCTCACTTGTACTTGAATTGGACCTTGTACCTGTATACCATTACTGTTTGTGTCTTCCACCGTCTGTATTTTGCCTATGCTTGTGTACATACTGATAGAGCATTACCTGACAACCCTATATGCACATTGTCATTGCATTACTACTGTTTCTCTCTCTCCACCCTCATCGACAGCTGTTGGGTGTGCACATATTGTATCTTGTAACTGACTGTTTGTACCTGTACCTATTTTTTACCACTTTGAGGCCTGGGTTGTGACTAAAAATGGTCCTCTGGATCAGTACACCTACCTGGTCACCAAAGACATAAATAAATAAATAAAATAAAGATTGCTGGCAAGACCACACCTAGAATATTGTGCCCTGTTCTGGAGACCCCATCTCTGGAAGGACACAGAGTGGAGGCAGTCCAGAGGAGGGTAACTAAAATGGTGCAGGGTCTGCATTAAAACTTCTATGAGGAGAGACTAAATGACCTCAACATGTACACCCTGGAACAGAGGAGGGGGGAGATATGAAAGAGACTCTTAAATACCTCATGAGGTAAATAAGTAAGAGAGGGAAGTATTTTCAGAAGAAAAAGTGCTCAAGAACAAGGGAACATGCTATGAAGCTGGGTGGTGGGTACATTCAGGAGGGATGTGAGGAAGTACTTCTTCACAGGAACAGTGGTGAATTCCTGGAACAGGCTTCCAGTGGAGGTGGTTGGGGCAAAAACAGAAGTGGCATAATAGAGATAAGAACAAGAGAATGAGATAAGAACAAGGGAATCATAATGGAAAGAAAGGGGGGATGGAGAAAGAGCTGTAGATCAGGTATGGTCTGCGGTACTAGTGTAGGTAGTGAGAAATGGGCAGACTGGATGGACCAAGTGGTCCTTATCTGCTGTCAAATTCTGTGTTTCTGTGTATTTCTGTGTTTTCATAAGTTTTACTGCCTTCCTCCTCTCCACCTTTTCAAATAAGTATCAGACAGTCTTCCTTTCTGTGCATTACACTGAATTTTGTATAAGAATTGATGCTTTTAATCATTAATCCCAATGACATGAAACAGATATGGTCTATCTTTACATGACTGCAGCATTCTCCCTTGCAATCCCAAGACATTTTAGCTAGTGAAAAATACATAAAAATCTGGAAACTGTATAGTTGCCGCTAGGTAATGACAACAAGATTAGATCACTGGCCTTTTATTACTGGGGTTAAAACAAGATTGAGTTAAGTAAATTGGCTATCATAAATTCAGTTACTGAAGTGATGCTAGTATGTGCTCTAGTTCATATTCGAGATTACTCACTTTGTTGGCACCAGCAGCTAAACAGAGACACACTTGGATACTTTGCCAAACAGGAAAAAACAGGAAATATAAAGATAACTTAGACAAACGGGTCAAGTTGTTGGTAGGCTCTTAATACTGTCCCGAGAGAGAGAAGCAAGCAGGACAGAATCTCAGAAACAGACAGATCAGAGGTATTAAGTTGTGAAAGAGAATGATGGCGACCAAGTGGAATATAGACGGAGACTAGCATAATGTGTGAAACAAATGTCATAGAAAAATTCTCCTTCACTGTGCTTACCAGTTTTCTCCCCAAGGTGATGCCAACAACTACAATGTTTAGTCTTTGCTAATTAGGCAATTCAATGAACAATTGAGGAATATTCTATCCACAGTACAATGTTTCCGTGACCAACTCATGTTGAAAGACCGATTATAGGCCAATAGTAATAAAGATCATTCGTAGTCTCTCTATATAACTCAATTTACAATTCTCTACATATAGGCACCAAACGTGCATATTTTTGTGTTAATAACGTCTTTGTTCAACATGGTATGGGGGGGCTGACAGAGGGATGAAATCTCCATAATCCGAATGTAGTACACAATGAATGAAATAACAGAAAAAAAACTGCTGAATTTAATCCAACAGCTTGCCATGGAACTACAACAGGTTCAGCAGCAGAGGCTAGGTAACAGAAGTAAGTAATAAGCCATGACAGAGTGTGCATTAAATGATTTTAATGCACACCCCAGGAGCACAGTAAGGCATGAGGTCAAAAGCTGAGTGTCCTTATGTCCCAGGAAGCGCACACCCTAGAGGGGCTTATCACACTTATAAAATGGCTCATTGCTATTTGAAGTAAATTGGTAAATAAAGAACAGTATTTCTAAGTAAATAAATTCTTTAAAAATAAAAAAGCAAAAGTAAAACATTTTATGTTTCAATAAAAAAAAATCCTTGTGTTGAAATAAGCAGTGTGGTGTGCCAATACCACCAATTGGCACTGTGACTTCAGTTGCTGTGGCCAGTATTATAGCGTGAGCTCCTTTGCTGCTATATGGTCTGCCTCAGTGTTTCAAACCTCTTTTGAATATGCCGCCCCTATTTACTGTATACAGATAACTTAAAGTGGGTGTTAATGGCTGAAATTGGCATTAATGAATGGTCAATTGCTGATATGCCATTGGTCATAACATGTCAGCTGACCATTCATTAATGCCCTGGTAGATAAGCAGTTGGCATGAGGATCTTTTTCAGCTGGTACATAAAGCTGAATGTCAAAATATAAAAATCAATGCCTTCACATTTTCCTGCTTTAACCACTGCCATTGACAATAGCAGATGAAGTGAGAGATCGTGAAAAGATGGAGCAAGCACAAGAAATATGCACAGAATTTGACATTTTCGAGGGTCTGATGCCAGATGTTTAAAATACTTACAACCAATAGTTCCTGTGTAAATTCTCTTGCTTAACGAGAGAAATACGGCCGCCATGTTTTTTTTGTTTTTGTTTTTTTAAACCCACCAACACGTGACTGGCAACCAATGAGAGCCAGGGCTAGGCAAGAAAACCTTTTTATTTAAAGAGACCTACTTTTTAAAGCAGATGGACAAAGTGAACAAAAAATACAATTTAGAACAATTTTAAAATATTTTGATTAAACACTTGCAAAACATACCATTTTATAAGTGCAATAACCCACCCCAGTCCATGGGTGTAGCAGGGCATTAATGCACTTCCTGGCTGGTTGAAGTCACTCGGGCAAGCCCTCGTGCCTCACAATGAACCTGGGGCGTGCATTAATGAATTATTGAGAAAAGATGTGGCTCTCAACCTCCAGATACAGGAAACTAACTTCCATATAGAGAATTTCCATAATTTATTTTCGTGTTTATTGTTTCAACATAAATATTGCAGTCCACATATAATTCCATGTAGATTTCTCATTTTTCATAAAACAGTTTAGCTTAGAACCAGCTTTTGTTAATCTTTTCCAGCTCTCTTTCACATTTATCCCAAGTAGTTATGTTTCAGGACCACAATGTCCCTTCATCAGACCACAAAGTAGCTCAGTATACTGGCTGAAAAATTAATTCAAACAATATATTAATATTCCTGTTTCTGGTCCTCTTTCTACTACAACAGTAATCTTACATTTTAAACTTAAAATTTTACATTTTAAACTCTTAGGTGGGAACAAACCTCTGTGTCTGATTATTTACAGAGGTTCGTTCCTACCTAAGAGTTTAAAATTAAAAATTTGAAGTTTAAAATTTAAGAATACTGTTTACTTGTTTTAATTAACTTTTCAGCCAGTATACTGAGCTACTCTGTGGTCTGATGAAGGGAGGGCCACATCTTTTTCTCAATAATTCAATTTAGTAGTTCCATTTGTGGCGCCCTCCCCCCTCTTTCTATCTTTCAAAGAGACAATAAGGGAACCGAGGAAGACATTCAATACAATCAGCGTGCATTAATGCCCAGATACACCCATGGTCTGTTGTGGGTTATAGCATACATGTCAGAGGAGCAGCAGCCATTCTACCCACATCATTGTTTATTTGGCAGCTCTGTATTACAGCCATCCCATCACCCTCTGTCTGACCTGCACTACCACCAGTCCCAGTCTGTTACACTGTGAGTCAGCAGAATGTTATTTTTTGACCCGCCACCCTCAGTCTGTCCTGTGTTGCAATCAGTCCTGGTGTACAAGATGGTGGGTTGGCAGAATGGGCCTTGATGGACCCAGGTCCATCTTGCAAATGAGCTTCTGCTCAACGATGAACGCCTGGTTAAATAAAGATTTGACTGATAGATTGATTGATGACCCCCCCACATGCAAGCGCACGCGTGCACACACACACACACACACACACACACACACTCCCTACTCAGGTTAGCGCAGCACCAATCGCCTTTTGTTTTGTTCACATGGTGGTACGGCAACAGAAAGTGTCTAACTGCTCATGAAAATACAACATGCTGTGTAGTCGGTAAGTGAACAATTGGAATAAATGAATGAAAGTTTTATTTTAAATTATTTCAAGTTAAAGAATGATTGTTGGTAGTAAGTCAGAAAGGGATTCTCTGCAATGTTGGAGTGGGGCGTTAGTGGGAGATGAAATGAAAACAGTGTTGGTTTATGCAGAGGCCACAGAGGTTCGTTTAAGTGTGGAGAGTGAAAATACTTTTTTCTTTTTAAATAGCAGCGAAATGTTTTTTTAAGGTGCTATGATGCTGGCAATGTAATCTGTTTGTGAAATGTTGGGGTTCAGTTTACAAGAATTTAGTTTGAAAGAATGTTAGTAAAGGTGAGGATTTTCAATGTGGTGGCTACTGGATTTTCTGTTTGGAGGATTAATGAATACTGTTCAGTACGTTGGTTTTGTGGGGAAGAAAAGTGAGATCCGGCAGCTGACCGTATGTTTATAGAGATTTAACGTATGGTTAGTTGACGTCTTGCTACCAATGAAATTACCATATTTTTCTTGCCATTTTATAAAAGAAATTATAAGTTAAGTATGTGAACAAATGTGAGATACAGTCCACTGAATCATGATCTAAAAAACTAAGTTATCTCTTACTATGTAACTGCTCTGACAGCAGACATTTCTTTTCACTCACCAGCTGTGTAGGAGCAAGTACATAGAAATCATGGAGGATAGTATCAGATGCATTTTTGGAAGTAAGTGATTGAAAACAAACATGGCGGGTGCTCCTTTAATTTGCAAGAAATAATATGTACTTATTAAAAATATCTCAACAAAAACAAAAAGTGTACAAAACAATAACTAGGGAGTCAATCTGCATCAAGTAGTCAGGTCGGCATATGGCATATTAAGTAAATGGAGACAGCGAGCAGGTAAGCCATAGCTTGGTGGTGGGACGGTGTTCTTTGCTTGGTGGGTGGTTCACTCTTTTGAACTACCTGACGTTTCCACCCAGAAAGCAGAGAACACTGTCACAATCAACTTGGCTGATCATTAGCCTATTACTACTGAGCCCACTGTAGCCTGAGCTGCATTGGACCAACAGAGACACACCTCTGAAATGGCCTTATTGTAACAAAATGTTTGATCTTGACAGGAAAGCTATTTGGAACAATAGAAAGTCCTGGTCCCTGACACGGTATTATGGTTTATAATGGAGGGGAAAATAACAAATGAATCAATAGGGGCCACCACTATTATTATCAGTGCATGTGGCCCTGTACATTGCTGCTGTGTGCATTGCATGCTGCAGCATCAACTGTTCTGACCCCATGTGGTCCTAGTGCCTTCTCATATAAAGAGTTGTTCACCTGGAGGAAATTCATTGACTTTTTGAAGATATTCAGTTCTCACAGTGGCACAGTTAAGATGATACGTTGCTAGACACAATACCGATGTAAAGAAGTAAAGAAAGAAAATCAACACAGACAGTAACTGTGCTGAAGTCAAAAAGTAAAACAGAAATAACAAAAAGAAAAGGAAGAAAAACACTGAAAGAATCCAACTCCATAAAGCTGTGCTCTAAGATGGTGGAAAAAAGGAACTAAGGTGGTTGGGGCCAACATCATCCATTGTAATGGCATGCATGGGACGCCATGCACTAGTGATGTTTGTCAGTGCAATCATGCCCCAAACGTTCTGATTTTAAGAGGGCAACGGTGCCTCTGGCTGTAAGGCCGGGATTGGGGCTCCATGGAGGAGACAGACAATAGACTAATTTAAAAGTCTGTCATAACTTCCTGCTGAAGAGAATAATTTGTATCTGTTTGTGTACAGAGAAATCCTGAGCCTGAGGGGCAAGTAACTTTTTAAACTGGGTTCTGTGGTATGAGAGGATCAACTACTATATTTACCAGGAATCATTACATTATGAGAGGAATTTAAGGTAGTATGTATTGTGAACCGGATTCAGAAATTTATCAACTTGTTTTATAATTTTGTTACAATAAAATAAGACTTACATAGAAATATTCAATTGGCTCATGTATTCGTCGGTATAGCTGCCTCACCCAAAGGATTTTTCCAGCTACTGGAGGAAAATTTCGGCCAAGTGGAGGATCTTCTTTATGAGCTTGGTACAGCTGTAAAAAAGATAAGTATTCTTTGAAACAAGAAGAACACAACAAAACAAGCAAGGAGTTTGATACTAATTGATTTTGACAAGCAATGATTCCATCTGTGTGTGATGAGAAAAACAGCATTCCCCCACCAAAATAGCACCCTTATTTATTTATTAGAATCTCAGATTGACACCTTTGAGTTAGAGAGCTCATTTACAAAGATTCCACGTCAAAAATTGCACAACAGGGCCGGCCTGGTGGCATAGAGGGCTGAGGCGCAGGCACCTTATCTCTCACCACGCTGGCGACCCAGATTCGGGAGCGAGCTCGGGTTGCCAGGGGTCAGCCAGGGGAGATAGGATCAAGCGTCTGTAGGACAGCTCTTCTCTCTCAGGGACAGGTGGGTTGTGAAGTCCTAGCACTAGCAACACCATGCGGAGACGTGCTGTCCTGTAGCCAGGAATCACACAAGGGCATGGGGAGAGGCGATGGTGAACATCAGCGGGATGAGTGCGGGAGCGCGCTCGTGCCTGCGCTTGACGTCACTGCATGTCCGCGCCTCTGGGGGAACGTAGAACAAGCAAACACCCCTCTCACCAGGAGGAAGACATCACTCCCATCACCACACCCATGCTGGATTCTCCTTCCTGAGCCCTGATCGCCTCCCTCCCTCCTTCACCTCTGCCTGCCTGGCACTGCATAGCAGGAAGGTCGCCTTTGAGCTGAAGGCGACCCCATCTCAGGGGAGTAACCGAGGGGTGTCACGTAGGTGTGTCGCGGGTGAGTTGGAGGAACAGGTGCATCGAGACCAGGACATCATAGCAGGAAGGGATACGGTGGGGTGACTGATGGCGCCCCATGAGAGGTAACCGGAGGGAAGTAAAGTCAACAAAAAAAAAAACTGCACAACAGATTATAGACTTTTTACAAGACAGATTGTAAGGAACATAACAAGCAAGTAAGTGTATTACAGTCACTTCCAAATGAACCCAGTTTACAGACAATAACAAGCTAAAACAATAGTGGGCAAGGTGGTACTGGGTTCACAAAAAGTGGTATTGTGCTTAAAAGCTTACTAGTTTAGTAGAGAAGGTCAGGTAAAGGGTGAACCTTAGAGATGGGGGGAGTAGGTAAATAAGAGCTGAGGGTGGTAGAGAGTTGATCAGAGGAAGAGGCAGATCAGAGAGTTATGTGGGTAGGCGGATGGAAATGGCAGGGAATTCACCCAAGGTATTACATTAGTCAGGGATTTGGGGTGGAACTGAGGTGAGGGTAGGAGGAGAGTCACTAACAGATTCCAAGGTAAGGGAATGGAGGTCTAAGCAGGATGGAAGTTTGTTGGCAATAGAAGAAATTCTGTCAAAGTTACAGTAATTTATTTTCCTATTAAGATACAACTTTGTCACTGGGTTATTTATAACTGCTGGATAATTATGTTACCCAACTAGGGACACTGACAAGTCACAAAGTTGTGGCATCATCAGAGAACCATGCCTGCATAAACATGCCTCTGACAGTTACCATACTACAACAAACTCTGGCTAGAGCTGATAGGGCTGCAGCTGAGGAATTTGGGTTAAAAATATTGAAAATTACCAAAGTTTTGAGCCTGCATTCGCAAAATTCAGTATAGGCTCATAACTCTGCTTTTTTTATATTTTTACACCACATTTGCAACATAGCCTTCTTATGACCCCATCTCATGAACAAGGGCAGAGAAAATGTTCAACTCCTGCCCGAAAAGTGATTTCGCACAGAAACCGTAAAATCACTTTTCTGGCCAGATTTGCCTTAATGTCAGTGCAATAATTCATGAGGTGGTGTCCCAAAAAAGGCAAGTTGAAAATTTGAGAAACAAATATGCAAAAATGGCAAAGTTATTCCACTAAGTTCAAAACACCACTGAAATACGCTGAAACACATACCTGTTTCTGCAGTTCATAGTTCAGATTTGAAGAGTGAATACATGTCTGCAGTCCAGAGAGGATTACGGCGTGGATCCCCGATTGGTAAGTAAGGGCTTGGGGGGTGTGGGGTGGTGGGTGTTGAGTGGGAGGTTCGGGTGGGGGGACTGAAACGGCTGCAAAAGACATCAAAAAACCTTTTTTCCAGATAAAAATAACAACAATCGAGGAGTCATGCACTGGGTGAGGACCTGCCTGTTCCTTTTGGAAGCTGAGAAATTGGCTATACTGCAGAGAACAAACTAGAACGCATTTGAGGAACTGGTAACTTGGTAAAACATAATATTGTAGGGGACTAGGAAGGTAAGCTACACTTTCTACAGAAAGTTTCATTATTTTCTTATTGGCATTAAGAATTGCAGGATTCCATTAAAGTGTAGTAATTTTATAACCAGAGGGTTGTAATACAACTGAAGTTGCTTGATTTCTGTGCTAGACACATAGGATTTGGAAGGATATTTGTGCAATATTTTGTAAGTGTCCTGCTGGCTAAGCAGTGAGTTTATCCCTGGTTTCAGATAAAGGGTTTGTGTGTGTATTAGAAGCAGACATAGCAAATTGTCTTCACTGAAAGGCCTGCTTACATCACAGGTGTCACTAGTCAATCAATTGATTCTGGGTGGGGCTTGTATCACTGTTCTGTTCAGGCATACTACACAGAGTAAAGTCAGTCAGAGGACCTGCTGTTCCTTTTGGAAGCTGAGAAATTGGCTATACTGCAGAGAACAAACTAGAATGCATTTGAGGAACTGGTAACTTGGTAAAACATAATATTGTAGGGGACTAGGAAGGTAAGCTACACTTTCTACAGAAAGTTTCATTATTTTCTTATTGGCATTAAGAATTGCAGGATTCCATTAAAGTGTAGTAATTTTATAACCAGAGGGTTGTATACAACTGAAGTTGCTTGATTTCTGTGCTAGACACATAGGATTTGGAAGGATATTTGTGCAATATTTTGGAAGTGTCCTGCTGGCTGAACAGTGAGTTTGTTTTATCCCTGCACTCAGTAGAGTGGTTTGTGCACGAGCAGTGGCCTAGTACATTGTGGTGTTGGTTGACTTACTATAAAGGGCAGTACTCACCAGGGTGGTGGAGCAGTGGTGTAATTGATTGTTTCCAACAGTCACCAGTGGTTGTGGCTACCCACCCACCCTACCCTCACCCCACCCACCCCAGGTGTGGCATTTCCTTTATAGTCAAGGTTCTGACATCACTTCCTCAACAGGTCTTGGAGCAGAACTGTCATATTCTTAATTACCAACTCAGTGCATAAAGCGTAAGTATACACACACCAAAAAAAAAAAATTGTATATTACTGTATATTATAAGGAAGAGGGACATGTGGGAGTGGTGCAATGCACTGGCTGTGGGGCAGCAATTTTCGGGAAACATTCTGGAACCTGCGTTGCTGCCCTATTTGCAGGCAACTGTCAGCTCTGAGGGAGGAGGTTCCCACCTCCAGGCTGAACTGGCAAGGACTAAGGAGGACTCCCCCACCCAAAGAGCACCAGTTCCACAACCACTGCCTCAGAGGTTGCCATGTGTGAAGAGCAGATGGACCACTGTAGGTTCTGGGAGGGTGAGGGTGGTGGAACAGAGGCGTAGCCCCTGAGTTGCACCTCTACACAAATCATATTTTGGTCTGGCAAATCAAGGTTCCTCTATGATGACACCCTCATTGGAGACCAAGAAGAATGCTGGGGACATCCACAAGGGAGACCCACAAAAGAGTGGCAAGGGACAACACAAGGGAAAGAAACAGCTTCTGATAGGGGACTCAATTGTTAGGGGTGTAGACCTGGGGAAGGGAGAGGAGAGGGAAGTAAGGTGCCTGCCTGGTGCCATGGCTTGGAGGGACAGGAACCGAATCCTCAGGATTGCAGAAGCAGCATCACAGGAGAGGAAACTAGATATCATTGTCCACCTCGGGACAAATGACCTAGCTAGGCATGAGATCAGTGCAGTGCAGGATGAATTTGTGGAGTTGGCGAGGGGCCTCAGACAGGTAGCAAGCACGGTAACCTTCTCAGAGGTGCTGCCAGTCCATGGCAGGGGTGAGGCTAGGGTACTGCACATCATGTGGTTTAATGAATGGTTGCAAAACTGGTGCAGAGCACAGGGCTTTGACTTTATTGGGGACTGGGGGTCCACCTGGAGAGATGAAAGTCTATACTGGCATGATGGTCTGCAACTGTCCAGGAAGGGAAACACGCTCCTAGGTGACAGGTTTAAAGACTTCCTTGGCAAGCTTTTAAACTAGCCAAGGGGGGACGTGCTGATAGGAAACAGGAACGTTCAAGCCTCCCCCCGCAAAGCATGGCAGGTAGTAGGGTAAACACTGAGGTACAGAGCTTGAGAGAGGGCAGGACAGGAGTAAATGGAAAAACGGACAAGGGCAATAAGAGCAGGGATGGGTAAAAAAGGATAAAGCCAACATTAAATGGAGGGCAATGAGTGCCAATGCCCGTAGTCTTGGAAACAAGCTTCCAGAGCTAGTAGCCCTGATGGAAGTGGAACACTTGGATATTGTGGCAGTCACAGAAACATGGTACACGGAGAACCATGACTGGGATGTCAACATACCAGGGTACACAATCTACAGAAGGGACAGGGAGGGTAAAACAGGAGGTGGAGTAGCTCTCTACATAAGGGAAGGGATCAAAGTAACAGAACTAAAAGGTAAAGGGGGAGGACAAGAGGAACTCTGGGTCACATTGGAGACAGGGAATGACATCACAATCTGCACAGGGTTGTATACAGACCCCATCTCAAGGGAGGAAATGGACAAGAAAATGACAGAGGGCATTCTCAAAATGGCTGAAAAAGGGAGATACTGTTGATGGGGACCTAAATATGCCAGATGTTAACTGGGCAACATGGACTGCAGCCACATCCAAGAGCAGGTCATTCTCGATGCCCTACAGGGCATGCTTAGACAGCTAGTGGTGGAACCCACTCAGGAGGGAGCAATATTAGACCTGGTACTCTCAAATGGAGAGAGGATCACAAACTTAGAAGTCAGTAGACACCTGGGAACAAGCGACCACTGCACAGTGTGCTTCACAATAAACACAACCATGGAGACAAGCCATACAAATACAAGGATACTGGACTTTAGAAGGGCTGGCTTTGGCAAAATGGGTGAATACCTGAGGAATGCATTAGCAAATGGCCAGAAAGGAGGGGTGGAAGAACAATGGAGAAAAATCAAAACTGCCATCATGGAGGCAACAAGCCTTTGTGTGAAACAAATAAAGAAAACAAAGTGGAATAAAAAACCACTAAGAAGTGTCAGGGAAGGTTAAGGAGAAAAAGGCTGCATTCAAAAAGTATAAGGAATCACAGACAGAGCACGACAGGGAACTGTATCAATTAAAGCAGAAAGAAGTGGGGAAGGCAGTCAGAAAAGCAAAGGCCCAAACCGAGGAAAGGACAGCCAACTCAGTGAAGAAGGGGGATAAAACCTTTTATAGGTACATTAGGAACATAGAAAGGTTAGGGAGGGATAGGAAGATTAATAAAGGAGAGGGGTGGGCAGAGGGAGACAGTGAAAAGACGAGAAAATGAATGAATACTTGCTCAGTATTCACAAGAAGAAGAGGAGGAGTTACCTAAACCAAACAGTAGAAGCACTCTGGATAGTGGGGTTGATACCAGTCCATTTAAAGAAGAAAGAGTACTGAAAGAACTTCTAAAACTCAAGGTGGACAAGCAATGGGGCCTGACGGATTCACCCTAGAATCCTAAAGAACTATGGAGGACCTAGTGACACCACTAACCACACTTTTAACAAATCATGAAAGATGGGTGGTACCTGAGGACTGGAGGAGGGCAGTTGTGATTCCCTTCACAAAAGTGGAAGCAAGGCAGAAGCAGGAAACTACAGACCTGTTAGTTTGACCTCAGTGGTGGGAAAATGATGGAATCACTTCTGAAAGAAAGAGTTGTTGAGTACCTAGAGGCCAGCGGGACACTGGACCCAAAGCAGCATGGATTCACAGCAGGAAGGTCATGTCAGACAAATCTAATCGATTTCTTTGACTGGGTGACCAAAGTAATAGACAGGAGGGGCTGTGGATATAGCCTACCTAGACTTTAGCAAAGGCATTTGACAAGTCTACAAAGATTAATAATTAAACTAGCCAGCCTGGGAGTGGGTCCCAGGGTGGTAGCCTGGGTAGAAAACTGGCTGCACAACAGGACACAGAAGGTAATAGTGAATGGAATACATTCTGAAGAAAGGGGGGGTTACTAGTGGAGTACCTCAGGGCTCAGTACTGGGTCCAGTCCTCTTTAACGTCTTTATAAGTGACATTGCAGAAAGTCTGGAAGGAAAGGTATGCCTCTTTGCGGATGACACAAAGATCTGTAACAGAGTTGATACACAAGGTGGGGTAGAAAGGATGAGAAGGGACTTGGCAAGGTTGGAGGAATGGTCAGACATATGGCAACTTAGATTCAATGCAAAGAAGTGCAAAGTAATGCACCTGGGAAATAAAAATCCAGGAGAAGAGTACACAATAGCAGGGGAGGTACTAACAACAATAATGGAAAGGGATCTGGGTGTAATCATATCAGATCACCTAAAGGTGGGTATGCAATGTGAGAAGTCAGTAGGGAAAGCCAGAGGGATACTGGGATGCATAGGGAGGGGCATTGCAAGTAGAAAAAGGGAAGTGGTTATCCCTCTATACAGACAGTTGGTGAGACCCCATCTGGAGTACTCGTGCAGTTTGGAGACCTCACCTATGCAAGGACATAGAGCAGGATGGAAGCAGTCCAGAGGGCAACTAAAATGGTGCAGGGTCTACATCAGAAACCATATGAAGAGAGACTAAGAGGCTTAATATGTATACCCTTGATGAAAGGAGGACAGGGAGACATGATAGAAACTTTTAAGTACCTCAAGGAATCAACAAAGTCAGGAGGGAGCATCTTTCAGAAAAGAGAGTGTAAGAACAAAGGGGCACAATTTAAAGTTAGAGGGGACGGCTCAGGGGTAATGTGAGGAAATTCTTTTTCACGGAGAGAGTGGTGGACGCATGGAACCGCCTTCCTGGAGAGGTTGTGGGGTCTAAAACAGTGGAGGAATTCAAACATGCATGGGACAGACATAAGGCAATTATAGTGGGGGGTTGCAAGAAATAGGCTGTTGGTTAACTAGAATCTGCAGCTTATCCAGTAGGTAGGGAAATGGGCAGACTGGGTGGGCCAAGTGGTCCTTATCTGCCGTCAAAGTCTATGTTTCTATGTTTCTATGGGTGATCAGTGTCACTGCTACATTTCTGGAGGTAGGTTGTTTCGTGAGGGCACAGTTTAGGCTAACCCTTCCCACCCTCACCCCACCCACCTGGAAATAGTTCATTTATACCTGGGGTTCTGACATCATTTCCTCAAGAGGGCAAGGTACACATCACTGTCATATCCTGTCTAGCACACTGCACTGACAATATAAGCATACACATTATATAAATACATATATTTCTATATAACGCACCAATCACACACACACACACACACACAAAAAAAAAAACTAAACAAGGTAGACAGTTATGTGGGGAGCAGTACAATGTAATGGCTGTGGGGCAGCAGTCTTCCGGGAGTCTTTCGGGAGGCTGAGATGCTGCCCTGTTTGCAGACAACTACCTGCCCTGAGGGACGAAGTTGCCCATCTTCAGGCCGCACTGGACAGTGGCAAGGGAACCTCCCCCATCCAGGGAGCACCACAGCCACCACCACTACCTCAGAGGTTGGAGAAAAGCACAGCAGTTGGACCACAGTGGGCTCAGGGAGGTAAGGGTGGTGGAACAGAGGCACACCCAGTCAGTTGTTACACTCCACAATCCATACACCATTCTGGGGGAGCATAGTTCCCCTATGGATGCACCCATGAAGGAGACTAAGGGGTGCAGACAACTGTCAGCAAGGGAGGCCCTCAGGAAGGAGGCAGAGGGCACCAGGGAAAGAAAGCAGCTCCTGGTGGGGGACTCAATTATTAGGGGTAGAACTGGGGGGCAGGAAAACTGAAGTAAGGTGCCTGCCTGGTGCCATGGCTTGAGGGACAGGAAGCGCATCCTTAGGATCACGAGAACAGTTGCACTGAGTCTGAGCTGGACATCATTGTCCACCTAGGGACAAATGACTTGGCTCATCATGAGATTAGAGCAGTGCAAAGGACTTTGTAGAGTTGGGGAGGGCTTAAGACAAGTAGCACACACAGTATCCTTCTCAGAGGTGCTGCCTGTCAGTGGCATGAGTGAGGCAGGTACTGCACCATGCAGTTTAACAAATGCTTGAAAAATGGTGTGGAGCACAGGGGTTTAGCTTCATTAGGAGACTGGGGTTCCACCTGGAGGACACCAGCCTATACTAGCAGGATGGTCTGCATCTGTCCAGGAAGGAACAAGTCTTTGGGCAATCGGTTTAAATGCTTCATTGGAGCCTTTAAACTAGTCAAGGGGAGGCACTGATAAGCAGAAGGAAAATCCAGCCTCCCCTACAAAACAGGGTACTAAATGAGAAAAGACCAAGGTAGAAAGGTCAGTGGGGTTGCTGCTACAGAAGGTAAAGCATCAAAAATGGAGAGCAATGAGTACCAATGCCCGTAGTCTGGGTAACAAGCTTCCTGAATTAGTGGCCTTGATGGAGGAGGAAGATCTGGATATTGTGGCAGTCACAGAAACATGGTACACACAAGAACCATGACTGGGACGAAACATACCAGGATACACTATCTACAGGAGGGACAGGGAGGGTAAAAGAGGAGGAGTAGCTCTCTACATAAGAGAAGAGAAGAAATCAAAGCAACAGAACAAAAGGGTAAACAGGGAAGAGAAGAAACACTGTGGGTCAATTTGGAGGCAGGCAATGGCACCACAATCCGCACAGGGGTTGTATACAGACCCCCCTCTCAGGGGGAGGAAATGGACAAGGAAATGATAGAAAATATACTTAGAATGGCAGATAAAGGGGAGATATTGCTGATGGGTGATCTGAATATGCCAGATGTTAACTGGAGTGCAGTTGCAGCAACAACTTCTAAGAGTGGGGTTATTCTAGATGCCCTCAGGGGCATGCCTAGACAACTAGTATTGGAGCCCACCTGAGAGGAGCAATCTTAGACCTGGTTCTCTCAAATGGAGATGAAGAGAGGATCACAGATGTAGAAGTGGTAGCCATCTGGGAACTAGCAACCATCGAACAGTATGGTTCACAATAAACACAGCAATAGAGTCAAGCCATACAAATACAAAGGTACTGGATTTTAGGAGGGCTGACTTTGCCAAAAATGGGTGAGTGCCTAAGGAATGCACTAGCAAATGGGCAGGAAGGAGGGGTGGAAGAACAATAGGGAATAATAAAAACTGCCATCACAGAGGTAACAAGCCTTTGTGTAAAGCAAATAAACAAAACGAAACGAGGTAAGAAACCACTATGGTTCTCAAAGGAAGTGGCAGTGAAGGTTCAAGAGAAAAAGAAAGCATTCAGGAAGTACAAGGAATCACAGAAGGAACAGGACAGAGAATTGCATCAGTTAAAGCAAAAGGAAGCTAGAAAGGCAGTCAGAACAGCAAAGGCCCAAACCGAGGAAAAGATAGCCAACTCAGTTAAGAAGGGGGATAAAACCTTTTATAGGTACATCAGGAAGCAAAGGAAGACCAAGGGAGGGATAGTGAGGCTTAATAAAGGGGAGGGAGGGAGGGTGGCAGAGGGTGACTGTGAAAAGGCAGAGATACTAAACAAATATTTTTGCTCCAGTATTTACAAAGGAAGAGGGAGGTACCTAAAACAAACAGTAGAAACACTCTGGATACAGAAGTTGATACCAGCCCATTTACAGAAGAAAGAGTTCTGAAAGAGCTCTAAAACTGAAGGTGGACAAAGCAATGGGGCCTGATGGGATTCATCCCAGAATTCTAAAAGAACTAAGAATAGAACTAGTGACACCACTGACTACCCTCTTTAACAAATCATGGGAGGATGGGTGGTACCCAAGGACTGGAGGAGGGCAGATGTGATTCCCCTTCACAAAAGTGGGAGCAAGGCAGAAGCAGGAAACTACAGACCTGTTAGTTTAACCTCAGTGGTAGGAAAATGATGGAATCACTTCGAAGGAAAAGAATTGTTGCGTATCTAGAGGCCAGAGGGCACAGGACCCAAGGCAGCAGCATGGAATCACATGGGGAAGGTCACGCCAGACAAATCTGATAGATTTCTTTGACTGGGTGACCACAGTAGTTGATCAGGGAGGGGCTGTGGACATGGCCTACCTAGACTTTAGCAAGGCATTTGACACAGTCCCACACAAAAGATTAATATACAAGTTAGCCAGCCTGGGAGTGGGTCCCAAGATGACAGCCTGGGTAAAGAACTGGCTGGAGAATAGGACACAGAGAGTAATAGTAAATGGAGTCCACTCTGAAGAAAGCCAGGTTACTAGTAGGGTACCACAGGGTTCAGTATTAGGACCGGTCCTCTTCAATGTCTTTATAAGCGACATTACAGAGGGACTGGAAGGAAAAGTATGTCTCTTTGCAGATGACACAAAGATCTGCAACAGAGTTGATGCACAAGGTGGGTGGAAAGGATGAGAAGAGGACTTGGCAAGGTTAGAGAATGGTCAAATGTATGGCAGCTTAGATTCAATGCTAAGAAGTGCAAGGTAATGCACCTGGGAAACAAAACCAGGAAGAGTACACAATGGGGGTGAGATACTAACAACAACAAAATGGAAAGGGACCTGAGGGTAGTCATATCAGATGACCTAAAGGTGGGCAAGCAATGTGAGAGGCCAATGAGGGCTGGGGATACTGGGATGCATAGGGAGAGGCATCACCAGTAGAAAACAAGAAGTTATTATCCCTCTGTACAGACAGCTGATGAGACCACATCTGGGTACTGCGTGCAGTTCTGGACCAATCTCCATAAAGACATAGACAGGATGGAAGCTGTCCAGAGGAGGGCAACTAAAATGGTGCAGGGTCTGCGGAAGACATATGAGAGAGACTTAAGGAGCTTATTATGTAGCCTCGAGGAAAAGGAGGGGAGGGGACATGATAGAAACTCCAAGTACCTCAAGGAATCAACAAAGTCCAGAGGGTAGCATCTTTCAAAAAGAGGTGTGCAAGAACAAGGGGCACAATTTGAAGATAGAAGGGGCGGCTCAGAGGTAATTTAAGGAGTATTTTTCACAGAGAGGGTTGGGATGATGGAACAGCCTTCCAGAGGAGGTTGTGGAGTCAAAAACAGTGGTGGAATTCAAGCATGCATGGGACAGTCATAAGGCAATTCTAGGGAGTGGGGGTAGGAAGAAGTAGGCTGTTGGTTAACTAGGATCTGCAGCTTATCCATCAGGTAGGGAAATGGGCAGACTGGGTGGGCCAGCGGTCCTTATCTGCCGTCAAATTCTATGTTTCTATGGGTGGTGGTTGCTGAAAGGGAGGGTTGGGTGGAGGAAGAAAAATCCTTATCATGACACTGGGAGATTGGGCACCTCCAGTATCACTGTTACGTTTCTGGGGGTGCTGACAGAGATGGTATGGTGGGAGGAAAATCCTTATTGTGACGCTGGGGGATTGGGCACCCCCAGTGTCACTGTTATGTTTCTGGGGGGTGGGGTGCTGAGAGGAAGGGTCAGGTGGGGGTAGGAAAAATATATGAACTTAAAAACTTTTGAGGCAGTCACATTGGAACACAGCACAGTCCACTGTGTCCAAGCTGGCCACCAAACCAAAGTAGTTGCGAATGTGCAGTAGATTTTGGTGGACTGTGCCATGTTCCGCCTTGACCGTGGACTGAATAAAATAGTGCAGTGCAATGCGAAATAGTGCCTATGAGAAGACTGCAGTGACAAAGAGGAGTGCTTCAAAGACTGCGGAGGTGACTGTGATGCAACTCCTGCATGTTGTTCGATCAGAGCTGAGAGTCTTTTTTTTGATCGCAAGAGGTCTGCAGGGCTCCGCCCACAGCAGCACTAAAAAGGCACAGCTGGTTCGACTTTTCTTATACAGATACCTTTTGGAGGCAGTATAGCACAGTGGTCTAAGGCTCTGAGCTGCAAATTTGGTGACATCCAGCAGACCAGACCTGGGTTTGAATCCCACAGCTTCCACTTGCATACTGTGTGACCCTGAGCAAGTCACTTAACCTCCTTGTGCTCCCAGGTTGCTCCTGTAAAAAAGCTTTCAGCTTAGTGTGCTATACCTGGTTAAACAACTAAATAAAGATACCAAATCACAGGTGAATTGAGAACACAGGTGAAAACATTTCACTTAGCTACTTTTGGAGTAAGTTTTTGATTTAGAAACACAATACTAACAATCAACCTTCAAAAACATACATATCAAAAACAAAGGAGGTAGATCTCAGTGTACTATTACTCAGTCAACATTCCCATTAGCACTAAAGTAGGAAAGGGGCCATTTTTATACCACTGTCTCAGTGCTACATATTCCCACCCCAGAGGCTTCTGTGTGATCTACCCGTATGTCTGCTACTGTAATCCTTCTCACCCACTCACTCACTCACACTGTGTTAACTCCCATCATGTCCATGTATTTAAATAGGCTTCCATCTTATCTTGCATTTGTAAAGTAAATCACTCTAGATATTCAGGTGGTGCACTCAGTGTGAGAGGCAGCCCTCCTCTAAGCTCCATGTACTGAGTTTGTTAAATCGTGGTTAAAACTAGTTTTTTTGTAAAACTCTTTATTCTTTCTTGTCAGCATTGCCAGAGGGCTATTCATTTATCACAGATATTGCATAAACAGCTGAAATGTCAGCGCTAGAATCTCCACAGATTGAGGTGACAACTGTCCCGCCACTACTGCACCATTCTCAAGCCGCGATGTAGCAGAAGCAAGTACTGCCGCTTGACTCTCTCAGAACCTGGTGCCTAGGAGAACATAGTGGAAGTTGAAAAAATTATTTACCACAGTAATATTGTTTCTTCCATGGGATCCCTCAGTATGCTTGACTAGTACAGTTATACCAGCTGGGTTCAGCTGCCCTGGAGGTGAAGTCTATGCTAATAATATAAAGAGTTAACCAATCAGATTACAGTAGGAGACTGCTGCCTGCAAATGCCAGTGAAGGCTAGTCAGATTAATTTTGAAGCTAAAGGGGCAAAAGGCCCCAAATCCCTCACCTAACAGTAAAAAAACCAAATTGAGTAAAGAACAAGAAAAGGAACTCGTCAACAGGAGAACTATATACAACATGGTACAAAAGTGGAGCACTCCACAGAATAAATCATAACAGGAAGACATTTGGCCCAAGGCATGGACTGCAGAACTAACTCATCCAGGTTATCTGAGGGGAGGCTGGGTGGGAGGTCAAGCATGCTGAGGGATCCCCTAGAGGAAACAATATTACTATGGTAAGTAATTGTTTTCTTCTCTCACCTAGGAATCCCTCAGTATGTTTGACTAGTGCAGATTACAAAGCAGTGTAGTTGGGAGGAGGGAACAGAACCTACTTAGGAAACAGGTTCAGCAGGACTACAGTGCCAAATCTGGTATCAGATCTGGACTGTACATCCAAGCAGTAATGCTCTGTGAAACAGTCTTCCAGGTAACTGCTTTACAGATATCAAGCAAAGGAATGTCCCGTGTTGCTGCCACTGAGGCTACGGTGCCTGTGATGGAGTGGGCCCTGAGGCCTTGAGGCGGTGCATGCCAGCCTTAGTGTAACAGAACTGGATGCAAGAGATAATCCAGCGACAAATAGTTCACTTAGAGGATGGCCTGCCTTGCCCCACCTCGCCATACATAAGGCAGAAAAAAATACTCACCTTAGTGATCTTATTTTTTCCAAGGTATTCTTCAATATCCATAACTCTTGCAGTCAATCTTCTAAGTAGAACTGCCTCGAAAATGGAACCCATCATTAGCCGTGCCACTGTTCAAATCTGCCCTTACTAACTGCTGCGTTCTCTAACATTTCAGATCTCATAGTCTGTAAGGAAAGGGCCATCCTAAATCTATTCTAACAACTTGCACTTAAAGCCCTATACTCCTTGATAAAAGAAGAAAAAAATACTCACCTTAGTAATTGTTTTTCTTCTAATGGAGTCTTGCTGTATTCTGACTATCTGCAGTTAACTCCAGCCTTTAATCTGCCCCCGAGAACATAGGGTTAATTTTCTATGCAGTGCATAGAACATTGAGCTCGAGCTTGGTTGAGGTCTCTGTCTGCAGCCCTTTGAAACGCAACCATCAGATTCTTACGAGCAAAAACTCACTAACTACACTATGTGGAAATTATAAAATTTTACTAGCCAACTGGCAACAAAGAGTTTGGATTCCCAAGGAAGACTTAAGACAGGAAAGCCAAAACCAAAAACCAATCCAAATAAGGATAAATACAACATAACACCCAAACAAAAAAGGGAGGGTGTCTAAGAAGCCCCTCTGGGGCACAACACTGCACCTGCCCACCCACTTCCCAAAAACCAGGTTCTGAGAGGGGAAGGAGGTCAGAATACAGCAAGACTCCATTAGAAGAAACACAATTACTAAGGTGAGTAATTTTTTCTTCAGACAACATGAAGTCTTGCTGTATTCTGACTATCTGCAGACTACCAAGCAGTACCTCCATGGAGGAGGGAGAGAACCTACTTTGGGAATAGGCTCTGAAGTACTGCTGTGCCAAACCAAGCATCACTCCTAGCCTGGATATCCAGAGAGTAATGCTTGGTAAAGGCATGGACTGTTTTCCAGGTGGCTGCTTGACAAATTTCTAAGAGAGAGATATCCCTGGCAGCAGCCAGGGAAGCAGCTGTACGTCTTGTAGAGTGAGCCCTCACGCCTGAGGGTGGAATCTTTCCCAGTTTCTCATAGCAGAATAGTATACAAGACACAATCCACCTGGCAATAGTTCTCTAGGTGGCAGGTTTGCCCTTTCCCACTTCTCCATAAGTGAGGATCAACTGGAGGGAATCAAACCTGTGACCCTTGGTATGGTCTATGTAGTAGCTAAGAGCTCTTTTAACATCTAAACTGTGTAGCCTCCTTTCTCCTGAGGAAGAATGATCAGTGAAGAAGACAGGAAGAGACATAGACTGATTCAAGTGGAAGTCTGAAACCACTCTGGGTAAGAACCTTCTATTGGTTCTAAGGACCACTTTATCCCTATGAAAGGAGATAAAATCAGGTTCCACTGACAGGGCTTGCAATTCACTGATACATCTGGCAGAGGTAATGGCTACCAAAAACACAGTTTTCCGAGTCAAGTACTTAAGCTCTGCTGAGGACATAGGCTCAAAAGGAGGTTGCATAAGTCGAGCAATGCAAACATTTAAGTCCCAGGCAGGGGTAGGATCCCTAAAGGGAGGATTGGTATGAAGCAATCCCTTGAAAATTTTACAGAACACAGGATGAGATGATAGTGAGGAAGACTTCCCCACTGACAGAAAAGCAGAAACAGCTGACAAGTGTACCTTGACAGTAGCTGGTCTGAGGTCTATTCTTTTTTTTTTATTATTATTTATTAAGTCTAGGATTACAAATACCTTTGAGCCTTGGCTCTTTTACAAAGGTTCCATGTCAGAGAAATACAAATTATGGGGAACATCAAGACAGACATTACAACAATGTGGACATTGCAAACAGAGTACAGATTAATACAATTCAAAGGTAGCACTGTAACAAGGCAGCCAGTGGCATTTGTCAGAGAAAACAGACAACAGATAAGTGCCAGTGTCATAGGAAGAGAGGAAGAGGTGGGGAAGGAATGTAGGAAGGGTGGGGAGAGGGTGAAAAGTGCAGCACTGGGTATTCAGATGGACCATATAATCCAGAACTGTAGGCAATTCAGCAGTCTCTGGAGAAATATACTTCTTGGAACACCAAATGCTGAATCTCTTCCATTTGGAGTTACAGGTCTTTCTTGTGGCAGACTTTCGAGAGGCTTTGAGAATATCCAGAACCCCCTGAGACAGATGCAAATCTGCATATTCTAACTCAAGAGCCATGCCTTGAGATTGAGAGACCGAAGATTGAGGTACCAAATCCTCCCCTGAGAGGAGGTTAACAGGTTGTAATTCCTTGGGAGAGACAGAGGAAGATGGACTGCTAGAGACATCAAGGCTGTCTGACCCAGGCTGGAGCAATCAGGATCACTTAGCAAGGCTGTGACCTTATCTTGACTAGAACTTTGAACAGTAGAGGAAAGGGAGGGAAGGCATACAAAAATTTCCCTTCCCAGTTCAAAATCAGAGCATCCAGAGGGACTGAGCCCAAGACCGGGGATCTGAAACAAAAGAGAGGAAGTTGGTGATTGTCTGGGGCTGCAAAGAGACCTATCTCTGGAGTGCCCCACCTTGAAAAAATCACTTTCAACACCTGAGAGTCCAGGGACCATTCGTGATGGCCCTGGGAAATCCTGCTCGGTGCATCTGCTAGCACACTGTCCTTCCCTGGAAGGTGGACTGCATTCAGAGAGGTCTGCAGGGAATAAGCCAGGGACCATAATTTCATGGCCTCCGTGCACAAGGCCGTAGACTGAGTGCCTCCCTGCTTGTTGATGTACCACAAGGTGGTGGTGTTGTCTGTTCTGACCTGAACCACCTTGTTCTGCACTGACTGAGAGAAAGTTTGCAGGGCCAGAAAAACTGCCCTGACTTCCAGGAGATTGATGTGAAGAAGGGATTCCTGAGGGGACCACAGTCCCTGGGCAGTGAGAGCCCCCAGATGGGCTTCCCAGCCCAGAAGGGAAGCATCCGTGGTAAGGACCACTGAATGAGACTGAGTGACAAATGGGACCCCTGGCCTTAAATTGCCCTGATCCTTCCACCACTGAAGAGCTTAGATCAGAGTCAGAGTCACTGGAATCAGTTTGGTAAGAGGATCCTTCCTTTGGGACCAAAAGGCCCTCAGATGGAACTGAATGTCCCTCATCTGAAATCTTGCCCCTTGGACCACTGCTGTAGAAGCTGCCATGTGGGCCAAGAGCTGAAGGAAATGCCTTTCTGGTCGGGATATCTGAAGGCTACAGGAAGAAGCCAGTTCTATAAGACATCTTGCCCCTTCCAGGGGAAGAAAGGCTCTTGCTTTGACAGTATTCAGCTCTGCCCCTATAAAGGTAAGAAGCTGCACTGGTTCGAGAACCGACTTGGGAAGGTTGAGAAAAATCCTAGAGAAGTTAGTTAGCACTTGCTGGGTCACTTGCAGGTCTGACTTGACTTGGTCTGGAGACTGACCCACTATGAGCCAGTCATCCAGGTATGGAAAAATGGAAATCTTTTGCCTTCTTAAAAAGGCAACAACTACTGCCAGGAACTTTGTGAAAACCCTTGGAGTTGATGTTAGACAAAAGGGCATTGCTTTGAACTGATAATGGCCTGAGGGAAACTTGAACCTGAGGTACTTTCTGTGGGATCACCTGATGGGAATGTGAAAATAGGCATCTTTGAGGTCCAGGGAGGCTAGTCAGTCCCTTGGCCTTAGAGAGGGAAGAATTATTCCCAGAGTCACCATCCTGAACTTTGGTTTTAAAAGATGTTTGTTCAGGTATCTTAGATCTAGGATGGGTCGCCACTCCCCTGTCTTCTTTGGGGTAAGGAAGTACCTGGAGTACAGACCTTTGCCCCAGTGTAGTGTAGGAACTCTCTCTGTGGCTCTTAGGGCCAGAAGAGACGAAACCTCTGCCTCTAGGGCAAGGGTTTCAGACAGACCTGCAGGTGAAAAAGATCTGGCTGTCATCTTTGGAAATTTTTTGAAGCTGAGAATCAGTCCCTGGCTTACTACTTCCAGGATCCACTTGTCTGAGGTAACAGACATCCAGTCCTGGACAAAGTAAGCCAGCCTGCCCCCTACAGGAATAGGAGAGTCGACCCGGGCAGACCCATCAGGGTGTCTGCTTTAGGCTGAGGAGTGGATGCAGCCCTGCACATCCCTCTTCTGCCTCTCCCTCTGAAGAACCCCCTCTGTGAAAAGGGAGAAGAGGCCTGTGCTTGGTAAAAAGGCCTATGAAAAGGCCTGCCCCTGCCCCTAGATTGCTGCCTTTGAGGAGCTGCCTACCTCTCCTTGGCCTGAGCACTCCTATAAGTGGTCCTGTAATCATCCATTTTCTTGATGTAATTCTCTGTCTGCTCCCCAGAGAATTACCCACCACAGGAAAATCCATGGCCTAAGCCTGGGTGTCCTGTGAGAGGCTAGTACATCTGAGGCAAGCCATCCTCTGAAGTGCCACAGATGTAGCCATGACTCTTGATGACACATCATTGGAGTCCACAGCAGCATAAGATTGTACCTTTGATGCCTCAATCCCATCAGCAGCCACCTCCTCCAGCTCCTAGGCCAGCTGGGGGGAGGCCTGTTTAGCCAATGCCAGTACAGTGTCTCACCTGGTTTTCTTGTACCTGGCTGTATAGGCCATGTAGTTCACCTGCCTGAGTCCCAAGGAAGATGCCATGTACTGCTTCTTTCCCATGGCATCCATATTCCTGGAGTCTTTGTCTGGGGGAGGTGAAGCCAAGGGAATATTTGCCTTGTCACAGGCAGCCGCCTGCACTACCCCAACATGGCTGCATTGTTGGTATAAAAACTCTGTATCTGAGCCTGATAGTGTATACCTCTTGTCCATCCTTCTGTCAACAGGAGGTACAGAATTGGGAGACTTTAGGATTTTCTGTGTCTGTTTCCCAAAGGATTTGTGAAGGGGAATAGACAGTCTCCTGGACTCTGGGATGTCCATCATTTCCGCATAATCAGGCTCCACTTGATCCTCCATTGCCTCCTCCATAGGAAGCTGGACGGTTTTAGCCATTTTTCTGTAAAACAGATAGTGGGGAAGGGACTCAGAAAGCCTAGGAGGGGAAACACCAGAAGGTATGTCTGGGGAGATGTCCGGTTCCATAGGCACATCCAGGCTTTCACCATCATCACCATAATCTTCGAAACCCCCCCTCCTCCTCAAACTCCGGTTCATAAAAGTCTTCAGGGGCATAATCTTGAACCAGGGGAACAGACCGAACCGAATCCCTGCCAAAAGATGCCGGATCGGTCGGAACCAAGCTAAGCAATTCCACAATCCGAATCGCTCTGGCTATATCCTCGGCGGTCGGAACATGAACCTCTGGATCCGAACTGGTCGATTTCTCTTTGCGTTTCCTTTTTGTAGGAACTGACCCCTCAGGATCGGCTCTCCTCTTGCCTGAAGAAGTATCGCCCTGGTTAGAGGGCACTCCTTCTGGTTTGTCCGGAACCGAACCGGGCTGGCCTTCCAGGTCAGCGGACTTCTCAGCCTCCTTTTCCCTAAGTCTACCTAATCTCTTCTCAAGGGTAGACTTAGGAAAATTTTTACAAATTTGGCAGTCTGTATCGAGGTGTTCAAACCCCAGACAATCAACACAGGTGGTGTGGGGATCGGCCTTAGCAAAGACCTCCCCACACTCACTGCAGTGCTGAAACCCAGTGGGCCCGGTTTTCTTCTTGGTTTCTCAGGCATGGCCAACCTGACCAAGCTTACCTTTTTTATGGCAACTGCCAGGCAAGACTCCCTTATCGGTTCCTAACTGTGTCACGGGTATTTTATAAAAACGTTCAAAACACATTTTTTTTAGAACCGATAAGGACCGGTAACCACACTCTAAAATAAAATACAAGAATTCACTATAAGTGATCGGTTCAGCCAAACCGATCAAACAACTTTACAATTTCCACACAGAATTAAGACAAAAAACCTATCTAGTACTCATGGTACTGCAGACAGAGACTTAACCAACTATGCAGAATAAATTTGGCTTGAAACCGACAACTTTAACCAACACTTTAACCGACTTTCGAACCGAGCTGAAGGAGAAATCTCCGGAGCGACTGTTCAGTGAGGCAGAGTAAAGAATCTGACGGTTGGGTTTCAAAGGGCTGTAGACAGAGACCTCAATCGAGCTCAAGCTCAACGTTCTATGCACTGCATAGAAAATTAACCCTATGTTCTCCGGGGCAGTGTAAAGGCTGGAGCAAACTGCAGATAGTTAGTTAGTTAGTTAGTTAAAACCTTTATTTTTATACAGGAATTCAGATGGAAAACATCACATCATTAGGACAAAGTCCTATTTTCAAGATGATCCTGTAAATACATAGATCATAAATTATGACAACAAAACATTACAATACACATAGATCAATCATTCACAATATAATACACAAAATGTCTAGACAATCATCTAAAACAATCACAGTGTATTTTTAGTTCAGGCATCAAACTTGTTAAAAATACCTTCAAATCATTAATCTGGTTACAATGTACAGATTTCAAGGCCCCCCATAAATCTTTAACAATAACCGGAAATCTAAGAGCACTATATGCATTTATGGACCTTGGGAATATATAACCCCTTAAATGTATGTCTCTCAAATTATATACACATTTTCTTGGTTCTAATTTATCATAAAGACTTTCAGGTTGTTGAAATTTTACTACCTTAAAAATCTGTGTTAACCAAGAGATCCTGCGTTTACTTTCCTGTGTGACCCAACCCAGTTCACTAAGTATTTGGCAATGATGTGCCCTATAATCCTTTTGTAATATAAATCTAGCCATCTTATAATATAATTGATCAACCTGAATTAACCATCTATTTGCTGCAAAACCATATATATGATTTCCTTATTCCAAAATTGGAAGAAGAAATTGGTTTATAATTTGTTCCCTCATTAATCTATTCAGACAAAAACTAGAGCGCCTGAAAGCTCCCAATCTTTTATTTACTTTAGTTATAGTCTCTGTTATATGATGTTCAAATTTCAATGATGAATCTATCCAAACACCCAGATATTTATAAACTGTAACCTGTTCTAACATTTCGTCACTTAAGGTTTTTATATTAATCTTTGTGTTTTCAAAACCTACAGGGGTTTGCTTTCTTCCAAAAACCATTAACTTGGTCTTTTTACTATTAAGTATTAAACCAGATTTTGTTAACCAATTTGATAAACCAGTAAAATCATTCTGTAAATTTGTTTGCATTTCATCAATTGTTTGACCACTAGATATCAGCAGAGTATCGTCTGCATAAAGATTTATATTAGAGTGTTTTATGCAATCCGTAACCTTATTAATATAAATCAGAAACAGTATTGGGCCTAAAATAGAGCCCTGAGGTACTCCTCGTTGCACATTTAATTTATTTGATAACACTCCATTTATGCAGACTTGTTGAGTTCTTTTTGAAAGATAAGATTTAAACCAATTTCCTGTCTCCTTAACCACACCAATTTCTGCCATACGTATAGCCAACAGGCTATGATTAACTGTATCGAAAGCCTTGGATAAATCCACGAACACCGCTCCCACCAATCGCCCCCCCTCTAATTTGGATGCAATAGTATCAACCACATCGGTGAGAGTGGTGCCCGTGGAACATCCCTTCCGAAAACCAGATTGTTGTTTGGTTATTAATGAATACCTTTCCAAATGGTCAACCAATTGAACTTGAATTAATTTTCCAAAATTTTTGAAATCCCAGACAATAAAGCAATAGGTCTATAATTTATTGGTTGGTATGAATCCCCTGAACCTTTGTATATAGCAATAATCTTGGCGTTCTTCCAGACATCTGGAAAAATGCCCTCACTCAGAGACCAATTAAACAACTTGGTCAATATGGGAGCAATCACCTGAGCTGAATCTCTCAGAAATCGATTTTCTATAAGATCAAAGCCACAAGCCTTATTTGTTTTCAATTTCCTAAGTTCTGTTTTTACCTGTTTACAAGAGATCATTTTAAAACTAAACCTCGGAATATTAGTGTACGATGTCTTGCTAGATTCATCCCCTAATTCTGGGTCAATAAGGTCTAAATCTGGCAATGTAACAAAATAATCATTTAAAATATTTGATGTTTCCTTTTTATTCTGGGGGACACCTCTAGTTACCATTTGAATAGGTGGGCCACAAACCTGTGGGGTCTCAAAAGATTTTAGTAATGACCAATACTTTTTATTATTATCTGTAGTCTGTTTAATTTTATCTTCAAAATATTTTTGTTTCAATATTTTATTTGAAATTTCAAATGATTTCTAGCTTTTTTATATTCTTCCCAATCTGCATTTTTTAAAGATGTACTCACCTTTTCCACAAACAATTTTTACCACGTATTAGTTTTTTTAATTTTTCTGAAACCCAGGGAACATGTGACTTTCTTTGCATACATGTACAAAAAGGAGCCAATTCATTACAAATCTCTAGAAACCATTTAGAAAATTCCCCAACCGCAATATTCACAGAAGGTATCAAGAACAATCTATTCCATCTTACTGAAGAGAGTTTTACCACAAATGCATCTTTATTATAACTTTTAAAATTTCTGTGTTTTATTTTTAATGGAAGATTTCTAATAGGTTTACTTTTTATGTCTTCCATAACAAACAAACAGCTTATTGAACTATGATCTCCCATCACTGGTTGCTTTACTTCAATTGCTCTCATATTGATCTTTGTTGTAACAAAATTTAGATCTAATATATTGCCAGAGCTAAGATGAGAAGTTTTCCTAGTGGGAAGTATAATCTTTTGTTCTACGTCTAAAATTTTAAAACTTTTTTCCAAAGCAAGACCCCTTGGTTTCCTCCACGCTGCATTAAAATCACCAATTAACATTAATTCACAACTCATTGAAGTCCTCTGAATAACTGATGCTAAATTTTCAAATTCACCAGTTGGAGTCTTGGGGGGAGCATAGATAACCCCCAGTACCAACTGTAAACTTTGAACCTTGACTAATAAACAATCTATTTTTCCTACCTGATCTGCAAACAAAATTGAGATTTGACCAAGTTCCCATTTTATAAACATTGATACTCCCCCACCTCTCTTTCCATTCCTATCCAATCTATAACTATTATAACCCTCAGGTTCAAATTCTTTGGTGTCTATACTCTTATTTAACCAAGTTTCAGTCAATGCTACAATTTCAGGAGTTTCTGTTTCTACCCAAGATTTCATCAAATCCACTTTTTTCTTAACTTCTAGCATTATCATAAATGATTTTAATATCTCCAAATTTTTCGGGTCCTGGGTTTGTTTCTATGTCACCCCCCAAAATCAATGATATTAATAAACAATTTCTATTTTTAGTTTGCCCAGTAGCCAATATACTTAGATCAGTTAGTTTTTTACTTAACTGGTCTCTAACCATAGAAAAGGGATTTCTACGGCGCCCTCTGTACTCTGGAATCCCCTTAACTGATAGTACTCTCATTTTTAATACTGGGGCAACCTCAATCGCTATAGAACTTGAAATTTCTAGTTGGCAAGGGGTTTTCAATTTCACTGTTAATAACAAAAGAACACACAATTGGAACATCATCCTACAAACTAAAGCCATTCTATTTGGAATTTGAGGGCTATACAATATATCTATCATGCACTTTGAATTAAATCTAAACACCAATAATATCCCTATAATAATAACCACCTCTATACTTAAAATACTTTTGCCTGACAGTTTTGTTACCGAGTGGCGCTCGCGCAGTACCAGCGCGAGGAATTTAACACAGTCCCCTCCCAAATGATGACGCCACTGCATCAGCTCCCACTCAGCAGCTGTTAATGCTTACGGTAATCGGAGAAGGTTTGGGAGCAGTGGCGCAAAGTCTCACAGATCAGTAGCTCCTTCTGAAACCAGGTCAGCTTGCAATGTCTCTCAAATCAGCAGCTCCTTTACAAGTGAGATGTTTTAAATCAGTAGCAGCGTCAGTTAGCATAGACTCACTAAGCGGCAGCCCCTTTGCAGACAGGATAAATTAGTCAGATTCAGCTTCAGCCATAAACAGTCACAGAAAGCAGCAGCCCCTTCGGAAACAGGATGGATTAATCTGTTATAACTTCAGCTGGAGTACCAGCGCAAGGAATTTAACACAGTCCGCCCCTCCCAAAATGATGACGCTATCTCTCCGGTACCACCCCCCACTGAGCAGCTGTTAATGCTCACGGTAATCGGAGAAGGTTTGGGAGCAATGGCACAAAGTCTCACAGATCAGCAGCTCCTTCTGAAACCAGGTCAGCTTGCAATGTCTCTCAGATCAGCAGCTCCTTTACAAGTGAGATGTTTTAAATCAGTAGCAGCGTCAGTTAGCATAGACTCACTAAGCGGCAGCCCCTTCGCAGACAGGATAAATTAGTCAGTTTCAGCTTCAGCCATAAACAGTCACAGAAAGCAGCAGCCCCTTCGGAAACAGGATGGATTAATTTGTTATAACTGATAGTTATATAGATAGATAGTCAGAATACAGCAAGACTTCATGTTGTTTGAAAATAGCAATAATAATTATAACTTAAACATTAACTTTAACTAGTCCTCCCAATAGAGGAAAACCCTTCACAAATGTCAGAATAACTTGAAGAAGGGAAACGATGCCAAACGGGGGTCAAAAATATAACTAGACCAGTGTATGGCACTCTTTCTTACAGTTATGTAGTATGAGATGCAACGGCCACTGTTTCTTGAAGACGAGGCAGGGCAGGAGAGTTATGAACATTGAAGAATAACTTGGAAGAAACAAGATTACTAAGGTGAGTATACCAGAAGACAGAAAGCGGCCTGTTCTCAGGGGAGGGTTGGGCGGCTGTGCTGCACGCCTCCCTTGCCATGGACACACACGTGAGCACCTGGGGTTGAGGCCGGGTTAACATAGAAACACATAGAATCTGACGGCAGATAAGGACCACTTGCCCACCCAGTCTGCCCATTTCCCTACCTACTGGATAAGCTGCAGATCCTAGTTAATCAGCAGCCTACTTCTTCCTACCCCCACCCCCTAGAATTGCCTTATGACTGTCCCATGCATGCTTGAATTCCACCACTGTTTTTGACTTTTGAAGGCCGTTCCATGCATCCACAACCCTCTCTGTGAAAAAATACTTCCTTAAATTACCTCTGAGCCATCCCCCCTCTATCTTCAAATTGTGCCCCCTTCTTCTTGCGCACCTCTTTTTTTGAAAGATGCTACCCTCTTGGATTTTGTTGATTCCCTTGAGGTACTTGAAAGTTTCTATCATGTCCCCCTCTCCCTCCTTTCCTCGAGGCTTTTTTATGTTATTTATTTATTTAACAAGTCTAGGATTACAAATACCTTTGAGCCATGGCTCTTTTACAAAGGTTCCACATCAGAGAAATACAAATTATGGGGAACATCAAGACAGGCATTACAACAATGTGGACATTGCAAACAGAGTACAAATTAATACAGTTCAAGGGTAGCATTGTAACAAGGCAGCCAGCGGCATTTGTTAGAGAAAATAGACAAAAGATAAGAAGTGCAAGAGTCATAGGGAGAGGGAAGAGGGTAGGGGGGGAGAAGGAATATAGGAAGGGTGGCAAGATGGTGAAAAGTGCAGCATTGGGTATACCAAGATGTGAGGGTAGAATCCAGTGGGGGACAACTAGAGCAGAAAGGAAGTGGAGAAACAAGGTTGTTGGCAGTCACAGGAGCTGTTGGTAGTGAGACAGCCCCGAGCCTAGTTTTAAACATACCAAAAGTTGGGGCAGAGGAGATGGTTGGGCTGAGGCCATTGAACCAGAGTGGTGCGCGATAAGCAAAAGAGCGTTGTCCCTGTGAAGTGTGACAGTGGGGGACTTCCAGTAGCTGTAGCGTGGATCTCCTAAGGCACCATTTGTTAATTCGCTGTTGTAACAGAGTTGAGACCCCAGAAGGTGCAAGGCCAAGGTAGATTTTTTTGACCATGGAGCAGGTGAGAAACTTTATGTGGTTTGATAGTTGGAGCTAGCCAGTCTGAGTGTACAGGTCACATGTGTGGGTGAGACGGTGAGCACCAGTGATGAGCCGGCATGCTTTATTTAAGGCAGTTGAGAGGCGTCTAAGGGTTGTGGTTGTGGCCGAGCCATAAATGATGAGACCACAGTCTATTACAGAGATCATAGAGCTCAGGACTGCAATCTTCAAAGCTTCTGGCGTGAGGTGTGGTCTGTGTTTGTAGAGGAGACCAAGCCGTGTATTAGCAGCTCTAGCTACATTATCTACATGAAGGTCATAAGAGAGATTAGGGTCAAGCTGAATCCATAAGTATTTGAAGGACACCACCTGATCTAGAGTGTTGCCCTGGGTGGTGGAGATAGCCAAGTGGTGTAGCTTGTGTGGGTTATGAGAGCTGCAGAAGAGCATAGATTTGGTTTTCTTCTCATTGAGGACCAGTTTATGATTAAGAAACCATGACTCTACAGAACTGAAAAAAAGTTGAATGTTGTGTTGAAGAGTCACAGGATCTTTGTGAGTGGAGAATACAACAGCATCATCGGCATATACATATTAAGCTCAAGTCTCTCTTCATATGTCTTCCGGTGCAGACCCTGCACCATTTTAGTTGCCCTCCTCTTGACAGCTTCCATCCTGTCTATGTCTTTGCGGAGATTGGGTCTCCAGAACTGCATGCAGTACTCCAGATGGCGTCTCACCAGCTGTCTGTACAAAGGGATAATAACTTCCTGTTTTCTACTGGTGATGCCTCTCCTATGCATCCCAGTATCCCCCCCAGCCCTCCTTGCTGCCCTCTCACATTGCCTGCCCACCTTTAGGTCATCTGCTATGACTACTCCCAGGTCCCTTTCCATTTTTGTTGTTGTTAGTATCTCACCCCCCATTGTGTACTCTTCCCCTGGGTTTTGTTTCCAGGTGCATTACCTTGCACTACTAGCATTGAATCTAAGCTGCCATACATTTGACTATTCCTCTAACCTTGCCAAGTCCCTTCTCATCCTTTCCACCCCACTTAGTGCATCAACTCTGTTGCAGATCTTTGTGTCATCTGCAAAGAGACATACTTTTCTTTCCAGTCCCTCTGCAATGTCGCTATAAAGACATTGAAGAGGACCGTCCTAATACTTGAACCTCCTGTACCCCACTAGTAACCGCCTTTCCTCAGAGTGGACTCCATTTACTATTACTCTCTGTGTCCTATTCTCCAGCCAATTCTTTACCCAGGCTGTCATCGGGACCCACTCCCAGGCTGGCTAACTTGTATATTAATCTTTTGTGTGGACTGTGTCAAATGCCTTGCTATAATCTAGGTAGGCCATGTCCACAGCCCTCCCTGATCTACTACTTTGTCACCCAGTCAAAGAAATTTATCAGATTCATCTGGCATGACCTTCCCTGGCCAGAATCCATGCTGCCTTGGGTCCTGTACCCTCTGGCCTCTAGCTACGAACAATTCTTTCCTTCAGAAGTGATTCCATCGCTTTCCTATCACTAAGGTTAAACTAACAGGTCTGTAGTTTCCTGCTTCTGTCCTGCTCCCACTTTGTGAAGAGGAATCACATCTGCCCATCTCCAGTCCTCGGTACCACCCCATCCTCCCATGATTTGTTAAAGAGGGTAGTCAGTAGTGTCACTAGTTCTACCCTTAGTTCTTTTAGAATTCTGGGATGAATCCCATCAGGCCCCATTGCTTTGTCCACCTTCAGTTTTAAGAGTTCTTTCAGAACCCTTTCTTCTGTAAATGGGCTGGTATCAACTTCTGTATCCAGAGTGCTTCTACTGTTTGTTTAATGATACCTCCCCCTCTTCATTTGTAAATACTGAGCAAAAATATTTGTTTAGTATCTCTGCCTTTTCACAGTCTCCCTCTGCCCACCCTCTCTCCCCTTGATTAAGCCTCACGATCCCTCCCTTGGTCTTCCTTTGGTCCCTGATGTACCTATAAAAGGTTTTATCCTCTTTCTTAACTGAGTTGGCTATCTTTTCCTCGGTTTGGGCCTTTGCTGTTCTGACTGCCTTCCCAGCTTCCTTTTGCTTTAACTGATACAGTTCTCTGTCCTGCTCCTTCTGTGATTCCTTGTACTTCCTGAATGCTTTCTTTTCTCTCGAACCTTCACTGCCACTTCCTTTGAGAACCATAGTGGTTTCTTACATCGTTTTGTTTTGTTTATTTGCTTCACATAAAGGCTTGTTACCTCTGTGATGGCAGTTTTTATTGTTCAAAAAAAGTATCAACTGATGAAGTCTCTCAGGGTTCCTTTTTTAATTTTTATGTTTTGTATTTATCAAAATGGGGAGTAAGACACAAAAACGGATAATGATAGTAGTTCAAAAAAAGTGTCTAACTCAACCCCAAGAAAGCAATATGTTTAATATCTTGTAGTTCATTTTATTTACTCAAATCTTATTTTAGGAATTTAACATGCTTCTGAAATGTATTTCTGAATGATTCAAACAAATTCACTTGCTTCAAAAATATTTCTTCAGTCAGTCATATGCTTCTGCAAAATGATTCTTCAATAAAGCAAACGTTTCACAAGCTCCAGAAATACATTTCTTTAAAATAAAGTAGTAACATTTCAGAACTAGTATATGTTCCTTCATCAGACTTGAAGCATTAATAACACACGCTATTGAAAATAAAAGAGAAAATTATTCTAAATTATTCAAAAGTTAATGTTTCTAGTTAATACATAATTATAATGTATTTAGTTTTAGTAAATTTAGATTTAAATTTAAATTTAAATACAGGTGGAACAAACCTGAAACAGGACCTACTGATGTTCAGCATTAACATTCGTGGTATGGATTAGGAACACTGCGTGCTTATGGATTCAAACACCTTTGTGGTTTATGTCTGTATATCAAAAGGAAATGTTTTGTTTTAAAATATCTTTCTTTGCTAATTCTAATATATTGTTAAGCAAATTGTTAGTATAGGTGGCTAACTTACAAGAACAAGTTTTAAAGCCCAAATGTTGTTGAGAAAAACCTCAGAGTTTCATGTATTGGCTAGTTAAACACTGTGAATCAAAAGCAAAGAATCGTGAATTTTAAACTTTAAATAATTCAGTTCAAAACTTCTCAAAATATTTGAAAGTCTGTTCTCATGTGAACTAACTGTGCACACTCGCAGGTGAACAAGAAGGGGCTGGCCATACAGTTACTAACCCACTCTTTCCTCCCCCTTTAACACACCATTTTTCCCTTCCCCTTACATTCACGTATATTTTCATCCAGTCCCCCTTCCCCCCTTCTTATTTTTCTTACATTTTATCTTCTTACTGCACCTTTTCTCTTCACTTTTCATCTTTTTTTGCCATCTCTCTAATTCATACATTTTGAGTAACTCTTGATACCATTCATTCAAAATCAATATTGGTTGTATTCATGGAATATTATGTTCATGTTTGATTTTAAACATTGATACAATATTCAATACGAGACTTAAGGTTTGCGGTATTTGCACTTGGCCATAGAATTGTTTAATCGATCATAGGCATTTGTTGCAATGTTTGAACTTCAACTAGAGGGGGACTTGGCGGAGTTTCATTTAGCTGCCGAGTTTCAATATTTTGACCGGGCCGCACAGGAGACGTCTTTTGTAACATCAACACGCCGACAGGTGTGTGTTTTGCATGGCCTGGCCCTTCTTGTTCACCTGCAAGGTGTGCACAGTTAGTTCACATGAGAAGTCAGCGTGTAATGGCGTCGCGAACACTTGCATGTTTAGGAATTAAGATTATGCGGTTCAAACAGAAGGAACAGTCCTGCGAATTCAAGATAAGGTAAAATAAAGCAGGCTTTCAAATATTTTGAGAAGTTTTGAACCGTATTATTTAAAGTTTAAAATTCATGATTCTTTGCTTTCGATTCACAGTGTTTAACTAGCCAATACATGAAACGCTGAACTTTTTCTCAACAACATTTGGGCTTTAAAACTTGTTCTTGTAAGTTAGCCACCTATACTAACAATTTGTTTAACAATATATTAGAATTAGCAAAGAAAGATATTTTAAAACAAAACATTTCCTTTTGATACACAGACATAAACCACAAAGGTGTCTGAATCCATAAGCACGTAGTGTTCCTAATCCATACCACAAATGTTAATGCTGAACATCAATTGGTCCTGTTTAAGGTTTGTTCCACCTGTATTTAAATTTAAAACTAAATTTACTAAAACTAAACACATTATAATTATGTATTAACTAAAAACATTAACTTTTGAATAATTTAGAATCATTTTCTCTTTTATTTTCAATAGAGTATGTTATTAATGCTTTAGGTCTGATGAAGGAACATATACTAGTTCTGAAACGTTACTACTTTATTTTGAAGAAATATATTTCTGGAGCTTGTGAAACGTTTGCTTTATTGAAGAATCATTTTGCAGAAGCACATGACTGATTGAAGAAATATTTTTGAAGCACGTAAATTTGTTTGAATCATTCAGAAATACATTTCAGAAGCATGTTAAATTCCTAAAATAAGATTTAAGTAAATAAAACGAACTACAAGATATTAAACATCTTGCTTTTTTGGGGTTGAGTTAGACACTTTTTTTGAACTACAGTTTTTTATTATTCCCCATTGTTCTTCCACCCCTCCTTCCTGCCCATTTGCTAGTGCATTCCTTAGGCATTTTGGAAAAGTCAGCCCTCCTAAAGTCCAGTACTTTTGCCTTTGTATGGCTTGACTCTATTGCTGTGTTTATTGTGAAACATACTGTTCGATGGTCGCTAGTTCCCAGATGGCTACTCACTTCTACATCTGTGATCCTCTCTCCATCTCCATTTGAGAGAACCAGGTCTAAGACTGTTCCCTCTCGAGTGGGCTCCAATACTAGTTGTCTAAGGCATGCCCCCTGTAGGGCATCTAGAATAACCCCGCTCTTCGAAGTGGCTGCTGCAACTGCACTCCAGTTAGCATCTGGCATATTCAGATCACCCATCAGCAATATCTCCTCTTTTTCTGCCATTCTAGGTATACTTTCTATCATTTCCTTGTCCATTTCCTCCCCTTGAGAAGGGGGTCTGTATACAACCCCTGTGCGGATTGTGGTGCCATTGCCTGTTTCCAAATTTACCCAGAGTGCTTCTTCTCCTCCCTGTTTACCCTTTTGTTCTGTTGCTTTGATTCCTTCCCTTATGTAAAGAGCTACTCCTCCTCCTCTTTTACCCTCCCTGTCCCTCCTGTAGATAGTGTATCCTGGTATGTTTACATCCCAGTCATGGTTTTGTGTGTACCATGTTTCTGTGACTGCCACGATATCCAGATATTCCTCCTCCTCCATCAAGGCCACTAATTCAGGAAGCTTGTTACCCAGACTACGGGCATTGGTACTCATTGCTCTCCATTTTTTGATGGCTTTAACTTCTGTTGCAGCATCCCTCACTGACCTTTCTACCTCTGTCTTTTTCTCATTTAGTACCCTGTTTTGTATGAAGAGGCTGGGATTTTCCTGCTGCTTAGCAGTGCCTCCCCCTTTGACTAGTTTAAAAGCTTGCCAATGAAGCATTTAAACTGACTGCTCAAAAGACTTGTTCCCTTCCTGGACAGATGCAGACCATCTTGCTAGTATAGGCTGGTGTCCCTCCAGGTGGAACCCCAGTCCAATGAAGCCAAACCCTGTCTCCACACCATTTTTTCAACCATTCATTAAACTGCATGGTGCAAAGTAGCCTTGCCTCCCCATGCCACTGACAGGCAGCACCTCTGAGAAGGATATTGTGTGTGCTACTTGTCTTAGGCCCCTCCCCAACTCTACAAAGTCCTCCTGCACTGCTCTAATCTCATGATGAGCCAAGTCATTTGTCCCTAGGTGGACAATGATGTCCAGCTCAGACTCCCGTGCAGCTGTTCTCGTGATCCTGAGGATGCGCTTCCTGTTCCTCCAAGCCATGGCACCAGGCAAGCACCTTACTTCAGTTTTCCCTGCTCCCCCCAGTTCTAGCCCCCTAATAACTGAGTCCCCCACCAGGAGCTGCTTCCTTTCCTTGTGGTGTCCTCTGCCTCCTTCCTGTGGTCCTCCCTTGTGACAGTTGTCCTCAGCCTCCTTAGTCTCCTCTGCTGGTGTATGGATTGTGGAGTGGAACTGACTGGGTGTGCCTCTGTTCCACCATCCTCACCCTCCCTGAGCCCACTGTGGTCCAACTGCTGTGCTTTCTTCGCAACCTCTGAGGTAGTGGAGGTGGCTCTGGTGCTCCCTGGATGGGGGAGGTTTCCTTCCTACTGTCCAGTGTGGCCTGGGAGAAGGTTCCCTTACTACTGTCCAGTGTGGCCTGAAGATGGGCAAATTCTTCTCTCAGGGCAGAGAGCTGTCTGCAAATAGGGCAGCATCTCAGCCTCCAGAAAGACTCCCGGAAGACTGCTGCTCCACAGCCATTACATTGCACTATTCCCCACATGTTTATCTGCTTTTTGTGTGTGTGTGTGTGTGTGTGTGTGTGTGAGAGATCGGTTTGTTGTATAGAAATATACATATTATACAATGTGTATGCTTATATTGTCAGTGCAGTGTGCTAGAGAGGATATGACAGTGATATGTACCTTGCACTCTTGAGGAAATGATGTCAGAACCCCAGGTATAAAGGGACTATTTCCAGGGATGGGTGGGGTGAGGGGTGGGCAGGGGTTGGGCCTAAACTGTACCCTCACGAAACAATCAGCTAAAAGCTCTGACCCACCACTGCGATAAGTGCCTTCCTGTCAGCAAGATGCCCTACACAACAATTTGACAGAGAAAATATCCTGCTAAGCTGGACAGACCTCCCCTGACGAAAAGAAAAAAAAGAGCAGTCAGGGATTTGGTTTTTCGGCTGCATTTGTGGACTTGGTTGGTTTCGGCAGCAGACTTGGGACATTTCTACAACCGGAGCCTCGGTGTTCGTCTCTGGGCACCAAAATTTGAAAAAAAAAAGCTCCCATGCCTCATTGGTCCCCCAGCCGTGACGATCGGGCAGCCTGGACAAAAGGCTGTGACCAAGCATTAACGGCTTGACTATCCTAGAAGGCAGAGAGCGACCTGATCTCAGGGGAGGGTTGGGCGGCTCGTGCTGAGCGCTCCCCTTTGCCACGGACACCACATCAAGCGGAGCACTATGGGGTTGAGGTGCCAGCTAACTTCCCTAAGCCAGGCGGACCTCCCCTGATGAAAAGAAAAAAAAGAGCAGTCAGGGACTTCGTTTTTCGGCTGCGTTTGGGGACTTGGTTGGTTTTGGCAGCAGACTCGGGGCATTTCTACAACTGGAGCCTCAGTTTTCATCTCTGGGCGCCAAAATTAGAAAAAAAAAAGCTCCCACGCCTTATTGGTCCCCCAGCCATGATGATCAGGCAGCCTGGACAAAAGGCTGTGACTGAGCATTAATGGCTTGACTATCCTAGAAGGCAGAAAGTGACCTGATCTCAGGGGAAGGTTGGGCGGCTCATGCTGCGTGCTCCCCTCTGCCACGGACACCATATCAAGTGGAGCACCTTGGGGTTGAGGCGCCGACTAACTTCCCTAAGCTGGGTGGACCTCCCCTGACGAAAAGGAAAAAAACAGCAGTCGGGGACTTGTTTTTTCGGCTGCATTTGGGGACTTGGTTGGTTTCGGCAGCAGACTTGGGGCATTTCAGAAACTTCTTGCCCACCCAGCCCATTCCCTCCTCCTTTTAAATGTTCGCTAACCACACCCACCATCCGTTGGGACCAACCTGATTTAGCGAGAGCCTGCTACAGACCGAACAGCCTTCACAACAGGACACAAATAAGTTTGCCACTGCATATTCTCGTTGATAATTGTACAGCAATCATTTACAGTCTATCAAACTGATGGGGCTGGCCTGAACTGTTAATGAGCAGGAAGTGCAGAACCAGATTGTACAAAGTATTAGAACTTGTATGTATTCTAACTGATGCTCATGTCCTGGACCTAACCCTACAGGTGATGTTTAACTCCAGCTGTTAGAAGGTTCATACGTAGAAGCCACTAGTCTATTCTGCCTAAGTCGGTCACTCCTACAGATGGTACAGAGCATAGACGTACTAGGCAGAATACAGTAACTCTGGCCTTCTCCCAGGTGATTATAGACAGTAAACCTAGGCATCCTGAAGGTCACCTCACCTAAAGTAGAGATCACCCTACCCATAGATATGACTGTAAAGAAGGGTATACCTGGCCAACTCCTGCCCAACAGAGGGACACTCCTGGCCATCATATACATCCTATCCCTCCTCTAGGTGGACGAGCTCACCCGCACAGGTGACCCAGACCCTGAGGGATCCCAGAAGCTTGACACCCCCCCACTTGTATTACTTATTCCCCTCCTAGAGTAGACGCCAGTCCCTCTTGTTGGCCCACGCACTTACCAAGAAAGACATTACGTATGCTACAATCCTCCACGCAAAAAGGACACTTAGAAGAGATCTACTCCCAATCCCTAGCGCCACCTCACTTTGCCTCCTCTCTGCCCTCCTGCTCCTGGCAGGAGATATACCACCGAACCCAGGCCCTCCTATTGACAACCTAATAGCCTCACCGCAGGACCCACACTGGGTGTCCTCGAAAGGTATGAGGCTAGCACATATGAACATTTGCAGCCTGAGGCCCAAGATGCAGGAAGTGCAAGCATGGCTGGACCTGTACCAACCAGATGTGTTGGCCGTGTCTGAGACCTGGCTCAAGCCACATGTACTCTCACACGAGGTTGATGCACTATACCACTCCTATCGCAGAGACAGGGCCAACAAAAGGGGGAGGTACTCATCTATGTAAAAGAGACCCTAAACTCAGTACAGGTCAACCTGTAGCACATTATCACCACTGACAGTGAATCAATCTTTGTTTGCATCACCCTTAGACTCTGCAAGCACCTCACTATTGGGTGTGTATACAACCCCCCTAAGAACGCTCTCCAATCTTTGGAGGCAATCCTAAAAGATATAGTTAAGGAGATCTCCTCGGAACTCCTCATCCTGGGAGACTTTAACCTGAATTGGGCCCAAGATGGAAATCTGTCCCTTAAATGCCTGATTCACGAAACAAACCTAGTTCGGGTTATCTCTGAACCCACTAGACTGAAACACAAAACAGGAAACCACTCCACCCTCGACTGGGCCATGGTGACCAATCCCTGCAACATCCGGACAGCCGGTATAATGGCTGACACCCTGAGTGACCACTCTCCCGTCTTCTGCATCTGGATGAACAAGGCATCCAGGGTTCAACCGCGAATCCTGTCTGCACGGGATTATACCCACTTCTCACCTGAACAATTCACTGTCCATCTCAGCAGCCTAGACTGAAGCCCGATCAAACTCCTCCCCACTCTGGACGAGGTGGCTGCTTTCTTCCAGTCAACAGTTATCACTGTAGCTAACCTATTCACACCCACGAAGAAGCTCCGTGTCAAGGGAAGCTGCTACAAATGGATTACCCTCCCATTAAAGGCCCTGATGATTAATCGGGACAATGCTTGGAAAAGGTTCAAGCACTCCTCCCTACCTGTCGACCTCGTGAACTACAAAACTCTCAGGGACAAGTGTAAATTGGCTATAAAAACTGCCAAAAGAGAGTATGTCGCATGTCTTCAGAGAAAAACGTAGGGAACCCTAGACTCTTCTGGGCCCATATCAATGGGCTGCTAAAAGGGAAAGGCAAGTCCGAATCCGGTCCCATCGAGTGTAATGGTGAACAGCTGACTGATGAACCCCAAATTGCCACTGCACTCAACCTCCACTTCACAAACCTTGACTTGTACAAGGCTGGCCTACCTCCCCCAAAAACTGACCCTGGTACGCAGGCACTTCCGAACCTAGGACGCCCTTTCTTCCACCATAGGCTGGTCAGGCCACAAGAGGTCCTCTCACTTCTAATGACTCTAAAAACCTCGGGCTCCGTGGGACCCGAAGGGATTCACCCTAGGCTGCTGAGGGATGGTGCCCCTGCCCTGGTCAGACCCCTGACTTGGCTCATCAACCGCTCCCTGATGGAAGGTGCAGTCCACAAGCAGTGGAAACAAGCACATGTGGTCTCAATCCACAAGGGAGGCCACCGGGAGTCTATTGGTAATTACAGACCAATCTCCTTCCTCTGCATTCTGTCAAAACTCCAGGAAAGGCTGATCAACAGACAACTCCGAGACTACTTGGAGGTCCATCAACTCCTGGCTCCCTCCCAGCATGGTTTCAGGTCCAGGCGTGGGACTGATACTGCCCTGACCAAACTCTCAACGGATGTACTCCGAGATTTGGACCAGGGGTCCCCTACTAGAGCGGTCTTCATTGACTCTCTATGGCCTTCGATTTGGTCATCCACAACCTGCTTCTAGCCAAACTGGGCAACATAGGCCTCGACTCCCATGCCCTAAAGTGGTTTGAAAGTTACCTAACCGGCCGCTCACAGAGAGTAAAATGGAAGGACGCCATATCTGACCCACTTCCACTAAAAGAGGGAGTGCCTCAAGGATCGGAACTAGGTCCTCTCCTCTTCTCCCTGTTCACTAATGAACTAAGTGACCACTGCGGAGGGAGCACTGTCATCCAGTATGCGGACAACGCCATCATCTATCGGTTCATGGCCAACCTGGCTGACCTCAGTCCCTTACTCCAAGATGACCTATGATCCCTTCAGAACTGGCTCATCAAGAACAGAATGGTCCTTAACACGGACAAAACCAAGGCCATGTTGTTTGGCCCCAGATCCCTTGGTCAGGACAGAAAACAACATCTAAATCTCACCTCTGTGTCTGGCAACTGCATAGAAGTAGTTTCCTCCCTAAATACCTTGGCCTCACCCTAGACCAAGGTCTCACCATTAAGAACCACGTGGACCAAGTCACCAGAACCATACAGGAGAAACTGGGCACTCTCTACTGACTAAAAGATCAGCTGGTACCTGAAGCCAGGGTCTTTATCGCCACCAGTGTCCTCCTCCTGACACTTACATATGCCGCCCCAGTCGTATATGGGCTGGTGAAGACTGAGAGGAATAGACTTCAAGTTCTCTACAACAAGGTGGCTTGCTTTGCCTCCCAAGCAAACCCCAGGAATCACCACTGTGACACCCTATCCCTACTAAACTGGCCATCACTGGACACCCGCCTCCAGTATCCCCAGCTATGCCTAGCCTACAAGTTAATCAGTCCAACTCCTCCCCCTAGTCTCTCCAGACTCATTGCTCTGAAGTCCAATCCCCGGCTCCTCCGCACTACAGGATGAACTTTCCTACATGTCCCCAGAGTAAGAACCAAGGCTGATGCCAAGTCATTCGCACACACTGCTCCCATCCTATGGAACATACTCCCACTCGGGGTGCAGGAAGTACCCTCTAACAAACGTTTCCGCACTATGCTTAAGGTTCACATGGTGGCAGCCAGTACTGGTAACTGCAATGGCCTCTGAGACCACCCCTGATAATAGCTCTTCTGGACCTATCCAGCCTTAGTGGGTTCCTTCAGTATAATACTACTTATCAGCATTGTCGATCATTAATTTTACCAATGTACCACTACTGTACATCTGTCTGTAAACATGTAACTCGTGCTCACTGTTTCATAACGTTGTTTATACTGTTGCTGTGTAACCTGGGTGACCCTTGAAAAAGGGACCTCTGGGGCCCAGTGGGCTTAGCCGGTCACCAAAATTTAATAAATAAATAAATACATTTTTTTCTTCTAAACCCAGGTATTCTTCAATATTCTTAACTCTTACAGACTACAAAGCAGTACCTTTGGAAGTGGGCAAAGAATCTATTTTGAAAACAGACTCTGCAGAACTGCTGTGCCAAACCGGGCATCACTCCTGGACTGGGTGTCCAAACAGTAATGCTTTGTGAAAGTGTGTACTGTTCTCCATGCACAGTAGCTGCTTTGCAGATTTCCTGTAATGGGACATACCTGGCAGCTGCTATAAGTGCTGGCCATGCCCCTTGTGGAATGGGCCCTTAGTCCTACTGAGGGCTCCTTTCCAGCTTTTGAGTAACATAATTGAATGCACTGGACTATCCAATGAGAGACAGTTCTTTTAGATGCTGGTTTACCTTTACCCACATCCCCATAAGTCAGGAACAGCTGCTGTCTGTCCTGTCTATGTTCCTTAGTGTGAGTCATGTAGTAGCTCAAAGCCTTCTTGACATCAAGGCTATGAAGTCAGAATTCGCCTGAGCTACAGTGCTCAGTGAAAAAGACTGGTAAAGTAATGGACTAGGTCAGGTGGAAATCAGAGATCACTTTAGGAAGGAATTTCCTATTGGTTCTAAGAACTACCTTGTCTCTATGAAACAAAATGTGGTCCTGATCAATGCACAAGGCCTGAAGCTTACTAATCCTTCTGACTGAAGTGATGGCCACCAAGAACACTTGTTTTCTAGGTAACATATTTCAGGTGGGCTGAAACCATTGGCTCAGATGGGGGTCCCAAGAACTTGGTAATGCATACATTAAGGTCCCATACAGGCTCTGGTTTCCTATGAGGTGGGTGCAGATGGGTCAACTCCTTGAAAAACGTTTTAAAAATGGGATAAGAAGCTATGGATACACCCTTGTCAGCTGAGATATATGCCGAAACAGAAGCCAAATTTACACTTAAAGTAGTGGGCTGTAAACCCAAAGAATGCAAGTGAATAAGGTAGTCCAGCAAGGCTGATACCCCACCTGTGAGGGTACTACATAATTAGTAGAACACCATATAGAAAATCTCTTCCACCCAGAAGTGTAGGTCTTTTTAGTGGAGGGTTTCCAATACCCCTCAGGACATTTAGGACACTTTCAGAGAGATGCAAACCTGCATACTCTAACTCGTCAAGAGCCAGGCCTTAAGCCTGGGAGATCTGAGGTTCTGATACAGGATCCTACCCTGGGAGGATGTTAACAGGTTGTGCCTCCGAGGGAGGTGTATTGATGGTGCCACAGACATGGAGAGCAGCAAAGAGTACCATGGCTGCCTGGCCCAGTCTGGTGCTATCAGTATCATTGATGCTGGCTGGGATCTGAGTTTGGTTAGAAGTCCAGGAATCAGGAGAAAAGGAGGGAAGGCATACAACTGTTTTCCTGGCCAATCCAGGGTCAGGGCATCCAGGGGTACTGTGCCCCAGGCTTGTGGTCTGCAACAGAACTGTGGCAGCTGGTGGTTTTCGTGGGACACAAAGAGATCTATCTCTGGGGTGCCCCACCTTCTGAATACCACCTCCAGTACTTGCCTGTTGAGAGTCCATTCATGATGATCTTGGTTGATTCGACTTGGAGCATCTGTCAGGGTGTTGTCCTTCCCCGGCAGATGAATGGCCACCAGTCAAACCTGGAGTGAGTAGACTAGGCTCCAAACATTCATTGCCTCTGTGCACAGGGGCTGGACCTTTTTCCTCCCTGCTTGTTTATGTAGTACAGCACATTGTAGTGGTATTGTCTGTTCTGACCTGAACCACCTTGTCTTGTATCATGGATGTGAAAGCCTGCAGGGCTAGGAACACTGCTCTCAATTCCAGCAAGTTTATGTGCTGGAGTGACTCTGCATCTGACCAGGTGCTGTGTATTGTACGATTCCCCAGATGAGCTCCCCAACCTAGGAGGGATGCATCTGTTGTTAGAACCACTGATGGGAACCACTGCTGGAAGGGAACTCCCTCTCTGAGGTTTTCCCTTACTTGCCACCATTGGAGGGCTTGCAGTAATGTCCCTGTTACTAAAACCAATTTTGACAGCGGATCCCTCTTTTGGCACCAATGTGCCCTGAGGAGGAACTGCATGTTTCTCATTTGGAACCTGGAACCCAAGACTGTACCTGTTGCTGCAGTCATATGTCCCAGGAACTGCAGAAATTGCCTTGCTGACTTTGGTCTGTTCAGCCTGAACAACCCAGCATTTGTGGAATGCTGCTTACCCTGTCCTGAGGTAGGTAAGCCCCTTCCCCTTAGTGTGCCCAGCTCTGCTCCTATGACGTGCAGCACTTGCACTGGTTGTAGGATGGATTTCTTGAGATTTAGCAGAAACCCTAGGGACTCCAGTAGGTCCTGAGTTGTCCTTAAATAATCTCTAGCCTGCTTTGGTGACTTTCCCACCACCAGTCAACCATCCAGGTAGGGAAATACTGTGACTCCCTGCCTTCTTAGGTGTGCTGCCACCACTGCCAAGCACTTTGTGAACACTCTTGGAGCAAAAGTGAGGCTGAATGGTGATGCTAAGAACTGGTAGTGACCTGATGGGAGTCTGAACCTGAAGTATTTTTTGTGAGACTCCCTTATAGGGATGTGGAAGCAAGCATCTTTTAAATCCAGGGATGTCAACCAGTCTCATTTGTGGAGGGTTGGCAGAATCATGGCAAAGTTATCATTTTGGAATTTTGGCTTTGCCAAATGCCTATTCAATAACCTTAGGTCAAGAATAGGCCGCCATTCCCTGGTTTTCTTTGTAGGGATGAAGTATCTTGAGGAGAAACCTTTCCCCCTTTGCTGTGGAGGAAAGTACAGTTACATAAGAACTTACTGTAACAGTAGATCTTTGAGAGAGGCTCTTGCAGTTGGCAATAACCACTAGGACTGAGCCATCAGGTGCTAGAACCACAAGGAAAACTTAGCTAGCAGTATCTGCCGGGGGACCGTCCACCCAGCGTCAAGTGACTGATGGCCTAGCGCTGTGTAGAGGGCAGTCCCCATGTCCACCCTCCAGTTCTACCACCGGAGATCTAAGAAGATGCGACAGGAAAAGGAGTGGACTCCTGGAGCCAATGAGAATGGCTGAAAGAAGGTAGCAGCAGCAGGGGGAAGGAGGGAGGGAAAACCTTGCCTACTGCAAGAGCCTCTCTCAAAGATCTACTGTTATGGTAAGTTCTTACGTAACTGTACTATCTTACTTAGAGAGGGCTCTTGCAGTAGGCAGTAACCACTATTACTGAGTCCCAAGCAGTGTAAGTCAGGCAAAGACTGAACATGGGAGGCAGGAAAAGGTCTGCAGTAGACAGGGGCCTAACACAGAAGGCCCTGAAGGACAGCTAGTACAAAGCCAGCCCTGCACCTAGAGCCAAAGTCCAGACTGTAATGCTTAGTAAAGGTATGGACAGAGCTCCAAGTGGCTGCCGCACAGATGTCTGCAGAAGAGAAATTTCTGAAACAGGCAGTAGATGCAGCCATGCCTCTGACTGAATGCCCTTTAACTTCCCCATGAAGGGGTTTGTTATACTTCTGATAACAAAATAAAATGCAGCTGGGGGGACAGAGAGCCAGCTTCTGGAGTGGACACTTTTGCAAGAGCTCCTGCACAGCAACAGCAATATAATGCATAAAAATTTAATTTACCACAAGTCACAGCTATAAAAGTTCCACCTTTCATCTCCTGAGTACCTAAGGAATTGGTGGATACCATACAGTATATCACTATGGAGCGACAGAAAACCAGCCACCTGGACTGCAGAAACCTAATGCTCCTCAACCTCTCTCAGAAGGAGGAAATGGTGGCCTAGTTGGGAGTAATCAGCCTGCTTCTACTTTGACCCCACTGTAGCAAGCAATCCTAGAATCTGTTAAATCTACGGATGCCAAAACAAAACCCTAACAAAATTAGAGATGCACGATGCGGCGCTGATTGAGCTGTGATCTACGGTGGCAGGAGCTGATAACAGACACCTTACAACCCAAGCGGCAGTGTTGGCCGTTACGAAAGAAAACGTGGCCATGAGAAACCACCTGGAGAGTTTAGAAAATGAGCTCTGATCAGGGAATTTGTACCTGGTAGATGTCCCGGAGGGTGTAGAGGGCACAAATCTGCTGCTATTTGTAAAGGACTGGATGGCTACATCTTTAGACATCCCGGAGGAGTCTGACTGGGGAGGGCCTATACAGCAAACCCACATGTGCGAACCACCACTGCTGGGACACCCAGAACCATCATCCTCTGAACATCGGCCAAGAAATTAGAGACCTGCTGCTAGCATCTGCAAGGGTTGCCTACCCAACTGTGGTTCAAGACAAGGATGTAAAAATTTTTCCAGACTTATCTTACCAGACCAGGTTGCATCGTAAACAATCTGATGCAGTTCGGCAGCGACTCTGAGCCATGGGCATTGTCCATTTCTTCCTTTTACCCACCAGATTGCGTATCATCTACGGGGGGAAATCATGGCAGTTTGCTGACCCCAAGGACACGGTGCAGTGGATGGAGCGAACAGAGACAGAATTTGCAGCCCGACTCGGACCTCGCCACGAAGATACGGAGTTGGAAGATGAGAAGAGTTGAGGAACTGAGCCTGCAGAAATGCAAGTTTAAAATTAAAGTTACTGTCACTTCTATATAGTTGAGGATGTGAGTTTGTCAACAACTCACTTTTGGCTAATCGAGGGGAAGGCTGGTTATATTTTCGCAGGGGTTTGTTTTTTAATATAAAGAAGGGCCAAATCCTAATTTCTGAACTTTGGGACACTAAGGACTTTCACTATCTGGCCCATAATACATGTTTAAAGAGTACTTTACCTGTTCTAGATATATGCCAGCATATGTCTAGTTAAGGGGCTATGATAAAGGTTTCTCTTAATATCCGGTTGTTCACAGCTAAGTGAGAATGCTGGAATTTAGTAGTTGTGTTTCAGGGAACACTGCTGAAAGCATAATTTCCATATTTGTTCGAACTAATATAGAGTATATAGCACTTTGTTGAGTGCGTTTAAAAATTACCTATGATTCTCCCTGAAAGGACACTACTCTTGCCATTGAAGTGGCTGGCAAAGCTTGGACTTTCTCGTGGAACTTTCTTTTTACTCCTTAGAAACCCCCAATTCCTACAGTACCAGATTGCAGGTTGTTGTTTGAATTTACTTACTCCCTTAATCCTGTCTGGGGTTGTAACCTACAATGTAAATGTGGTACCTGCATAAGAAATGTATAACCTATATTGTTATTTTAAATGGCAATAAACAGAAAGTACAAAAAACAAAATGCAGTTTGCCAACCATCTGGACAAACATTGTTTCAAAACTGAAGCGCCCTCTCTTTTGGAGGCAAAAGAAATGAAAAGCTGATCCACTTTGCAGACTGACTTTGTCCGATTCATGGAATAACGTAAAATTCTGTGCACGTCCAATGTGTGCAGAATAGCTTCCCCATGATTAGAATGCTCAGAGTAATACAATGGCAAGTGTATGGTCTGATTCAAGGTAAACTCAGAAACCACCTTTGGTAAAAACTTTGGATTTGTACACAGAGCCACCTGGTCTCTGTGAAAACAAACAGGTCTCCTTACACATAAGGGCCTGAAGCTCAGAAATCCTTCGAGCAGCAGTAATAGCAACTAAAAACAGCACTTTCCAGGATAGATAGTGCAGGTTGCAACTCACAGCAGGTTCGAATGAAGGCAAAGTAAGTTTCTTAAGTATGAAGTTCAGATCCCACGGACAAACAGGGTTCCTGACCGTGGGTTTCATGTGGAGGATTCCCTTCAGGAAAGTGCAGGAGGCCTCCAACTGAGCCAAGGTCTTGCAGTCTACTGGAAGATAGCAGGCAGAAATGGCAGACAAGTGGACCGTTAATGAAGAATAGCTGAGCCTCAGGTCTGAGAGGTGCAAGAGGTACTCCATGACCCAAGAGAAAGGGCATGAAAAGGGGTCCCAACTCTTGGAGATTGCCCAGAGAGAGAATCTCTTCCACTTCGTAGCATACTTGGTCCTCGTGGATGGCTTTCTTGCTTCCACAAGAATGTGAGCAATCCTAGAAGAGACTCCAAAGTGCAAGGCAGCTATGTCAGAAAGCATCATGTGTGAAGATGAAGGGACTTGAGACGAGGGTGAATCAGGGTGCCCTGCTCCTGGGTCAGGAGATCGTGGCAGAAGGGTAAAGGAACCAGAGGCTCCACCGCCAACTGCTACAGCAGAGGGAACCAAATCAGGCGAGGCCAATATGGGGTGATCAGAAATATGTGAGCCTCTCTGCCTGCAGTTTGAGAAGCACCCTCTGCAGTAGTGAGAAGGGAAGGAAGGTGTACAAGAACCTCCCTGTCCAGCAAACAGACAGCAAGACTCGCCAGAAAGCATCAGGCGCGGGAGCGAGCGAGCAAAAATTGAGTAGTTTTGCATTGTACGGGGAGGTAAACAGATCTAGATCTGGGCCACTCCAAAGGTCGAAGATGTCTTCGACTACAGACATCTTCAGTTCTCACTCGTGTGCCCTTGCCTGAGTGTGCCTGAGAGTGACAGCTAGGACATTTTGAATGCCTGTAACATGCACTGCCATGAGGTGAAGGTGGTGCTGAAATGCCCAAATCCAAATGCGCATCGCCTCCCTGCACAGGGGTTACGAGTGCACGCCTCCTTGCTTGTTCAGGTATCAGACCACATACTGTAGATCGACTGACTGTACCAGCAACAGCCTGGAAGGAGAAGGTTCCGAAAGGCCTGAAAGGCATATAACACCGCACACATCTCCAGGATGTTGATGTGCAAAGAGATTTCCCGATGTGACCAGGATCCCTGGGTCCTGTGATCCCACAAGACAGCACCCCAGCCCTGACCAGAGGCATCCGTTGTCATGTTCTGGAGAAGGAGGCTGGAAGGGGACCACCCCCAGCACAGATTGTTTAGATCCTGCCACCAGAGGAGATCCAGTTGCATGGGGTTGGAAACCAGGACCCTGTGGTCCAGGTCGTCCAACCTTTGGTCCCACTGCACTCGAAGCATCCACTGCCTGACACTCATGTGGAGTCTGGCTAGAAAAACAGTGGGGTTATCCACCACCGTAAGGCCCAGGAGACGTAGGACAGACCTGGCCACAGACCAATGGCAGGATGCCACCTGCATGGTCTGCTTCTGCAGCATTTCTGCCCTGTCCAAGGGGAGGAAAGCTTGATCCTGGGCTGTGTCCAGCTCTGCTCAAATAAATTGGAGGTGCTGAAAGGGGGTTAGGTGAGACGTTGGGTAGTTCACCATAACTCCCACTTGATGGAACAGAGCCAGGGTAGCTGACAGAGAGGCTCCCAGACTGTCCCTCGATGGGGCCGACAGGAGCCAGTCGTCGAGGTACGCGAACACTCAATGACCCTGACAACATAAAGCTGCTGCCACCACCACTAGGTACTTGGTAAATACCCTGGGTGCCGATGAAAGGCCAAAGGGGAGGGCTTTGAACTGAAAATGCTCCCCCTGGAAGGAAAATCTGAGGAAGTGGCGGTGGGCGGGGAAGAAGGGTATGTGCAGATATGCATCCTGCATATCCAGAGCGTAGAACCAGTGTCCCTGTTGAAGCAGTGGCTGTAGACCTGGGAGGGTCGGCATGCAGAATCTTTTGTACTCTACATAAAGATTGAGTGTGCTGAGGTCCAATATTGGCTAAAAGTCTCCTGTCTTTCTGGGCACCAGGAAGAAATGGGAGTAATACCCCCTTCCTGTTTGGTCCGGAGGAAAGGGCTCTACAGCTGACTTCTCCAAAAGAGCCTCGGTTTCCTTTCTGATGAGCGGAATGTGACTTTTTGGGTAATAAGAGTGACCTGGAGGATTTTCTGGAGATCTCTCTATGAATTCTAATGGGTGCCCTTGAGCTATAAGCTGAAGGACACAGGAGTCTGCCGTGATCACCTCCCACCCGGGTAGGTGACTGGCAAATCTGCCCCTACTGGCTCTTCCATAGCCAGTGGTGAAGATGGGGGGGGATCCGCGAGTCAAGAGGTGGAGGGAGGGTTGTGGAGTGCCACCCTGAAGCTTTCTGAGACTTGGCTGGAGGGGTGGAGGCAGCTGAGGAAGCCTGATGCTTGCTCTGATGGTTGGCGGGCTGCTGTCTTGTCTGATGCCTTTGCTAGCGACAAAAATGCTGCCCGGGCTTGGTACTGGTATGGTACAGTGATTGTACAGAGCGGAGGGCTTTCCCACTCTTTTGCAAGTCAGTCAGTATATCTTTGGCATCCCCTCCAAATAGAACTGAGCCTGAAAGGAAGCATCCAGGATAGAGGCTTGAACATCCTGAACAAATCCTGATACCCGCAGCCAGGAGTGTCAGCACAAACAGACAGCTGTCACACTGCACCAAGCAGAAGCATCATCTGCATCATAAGCTGCTCATAAGGTATGACCGCAAGTTATTTCTGCTGTCCTAACTGTCTGCTTGATCTTGGTATTGGCCTCAGAAGCTGGCAAGACCTTGAACTCAGATTTGAGCTGGCCCAGTATAGCCTTCTGGTAGCATGTTATCTGGGCTATGTCACTGAGAGCCCTCACTGCCAAAGTGGAAGATGAGTAGACCTTACATCCAAACTGGTCCAGCTGCCTCGCCTCCTTATCTGGAGGGGAGGTATTCATGTGCTTAGGCTTAGCAGAGCAATCATGAGCCACATTAATGACCACCAAATCAGCTTTGGGGTGGGTACCGAGGTGGTTTTTGCCATCGGGGGCATGATACAATCTGTCTGCCTTCTTAGCAATGGCTCCGACAGATGACAATTGCTGCCAAATAGTAGAGGCTAAATCATTGTGGGGCACCGTCCACATGGGGAATGAGGAGAGGAATCAGCTCTGGCAAGTCAAGGTGCTCCGCTAATCTCCTGTGTTGAGGATCTTGGTCTTCAGTCTTCCATCTGTTGGCGTCTTGGATTTTCCAGAGGATTTCTGTAAAGAAAGGATCCTCTGGGGGAGACTTGGGAGTCTCTTTGGGTTTAGGGTCCTCCAAGGGAGGAGATTCATAGCTCGACGCAGAGGAGGATGACTCGGACTCAGAGTCCAATGAAGGGCTCCTGTCCAGAGACACAGACCTATGGCAGGGAACCTCTTCCTGGGGTCCTGCTGTCCCATTCCCTCATCCCCCACGTGTGGCCAGAAGTGGGGGGATGAGTCTCAACAGGAGAAAGAGAGACTGAGGAGAAGGTGTCAGACGGCCAGCGAAGAGGCTGCAACTGGCTGATGTTGGTCCATTTTTGTCACAAGCTGGGCTTTGGCCCTGTTCCACCAGGACGGGAAAAGGGCTTCATAATCTACCTACGGCTGAGGAAGAGTAGGTAAAGGAAGCTGGAAGGCCGGCAGGTAGCCTGCCAGCGAGTAACCTGGCATTGGGTACCCAGGCGTTGGGAACCCCGGCGGGTGATAGCCTGGTGTTGGATACCCCAGCGTTGGGTACCCCAGCTTTGAGTACCCTGGCAATGGATATCCTGGTGTCGGGTACCCTGGCGTAGGGTAACTCGGCATGGGGTAGCCCGGCGTCAGGTAACGAGGCAAAGGACCCAACGACAGGCCTGATGGACCCGGCAGAGGCTCCCGAAGGGATGACAGAGGGCCCAGGCTGCAAAGAAGTCAACTGTGGGGGAGCTGGCTGTGGTCCCGCAGGGGGAGGTAACGTTGGACTTGCGGAGGGGTCCAGTGTCAGCCCAGGTGGGACGATGGGCGCATCTGGGTTCTGGGGCTGGGTAGGCAGTCCAGGCAGAGGCAGACTGACCATAATGTCCCCAGGGGTATCTGGTGTGGGTCTGGACAGCGCTGGCTGATCAATCGAGTCAGCGAGCGGCGGCTCCTCTGGCTCTGGGTGGGAAGGAGAGGTAGAAGGTCCCATCGGAGGTGATGAAGGAGTGTCCCGAGAGGGGGATTCCTATTGGGGCAGCTGAAGCAAGGTGGCAGGAAGCAGGCACTGGTCCTAAAGACTGACGCCTGACCCCAAGGTGGAGTCCAACGTGAGCGCCAGGGCTGTGCAGTCGTCAGTAGAACTGGTGTCTGACTTACCTGCCGAACCACTCGGTTTAGATCTGGAGGGTTTGAAGGGCCTAAGAGTGGAAGAAGCATCCGAATCCCTGGAGGTCCCCACCAGAACTGTGACCAGCACAGGCAGGGGGACCAAGGGCTGTCTCGAAGAGGAGGGAACAGGCCTGGTCAGAGGAGCGGTATCCTTGCTGAAGGAAAGCCATTCGTCGGCCTCGGTCCCCAGAGGGAGTTGTGGCCCGGAGGGAGACCAGTCCCGGTCCAGCTGCTTCTCCTTGTCCTCCTTTTTTTTCTGCTTGTGGGAGCCAGAAGTTCCTTCCAGAGATGAGGAACAGCTCCATACCTGCTGCAATTCCTTCTTCATGGAAGCCAGTTTTTGTTTTAAAAGATGAGCTTCCAAGGCTTGCTGATGGCATTTCTGTGTGGCCTGGTTGAACTTCTGTCAGACCTCACAGTCCTCAGTTTCGTGGTCAGATCCTAGGCACAGGAGACATGAGGTATGGCCATCCTTCTCCGGTATCTGCTTGCCTCAGGTGCACTTGTTTCTTATCTGATTTGGAAGGAGTTGGAGAAGACTTGCAATCTGATGACTAAATACAGAATTTAGATAAGAAACTGAAGAAGTTCAAAAGTTTATATTTATCGAAAATGTTAGTCGACTGCAGCAGCCTTCCATGAGATCTGACGTGCACAGGTTGACGGTGGGAAAGAACTGGAGGGTGGGCGTGGGAAAGCACTAGGCCGACATCGGTCATGTGATACCGGATGGGCAGTCCCCCGCCAGACACTGCTAGCTAAGTCTTCTGTGTAGTCCTTGCACCTGACGACTCAGTCCTAGTCATTACTGCCTACTGCAAGAGTCCCCTCGAAGTAAGATCTGGTTCTACTGCCCTTGACAATAGTAAATTTGCCACTTCTTCTTCTAGCAGCTTCCTTTCTGAGTTTGAAGATGGGCTGCATACTCTTGTTCTTAGTGATGGGAAGGATTTGAAACTCAGGGACAAACCCTGACTCACTATCTCCAGGACCCACTTCTCTGTGGTGATGTTCTTCCAAACCTGGAAGTAGTGAGTCAGTCTACCCCCTACTGGAAGTTGGTAGGTGGCCTTAGCAACTAAGTCAGGGGTTTTGCTTAGACTGGGGCTAAGACTGACTACTCTGCGACCCACGTCTTGACCCCCTTCTGCCTCTACCCCTGAAGTGCCCTGTCTGCTGGGGGTACTGTTGGTACTGCTGAACAGCCTGAACTTGAAAGAAAGGTCTGGTATTCCCAGACCTACCTCTGCCCCCCCCCCACCATATGGCCTGTTGGAAGGTGAAGGTTTCTCCGTGGCTGAATTGCTCTTGAAGGTGGCTTTAAACTCATCCACCTTCTTCTTGTATGCCTCTGTCTTGTCCACAAACAGAATTACTCTTGCAAGGGAAATCTATGGCCTTCGTCTGGGTATCTTGTGTGAGGTTGGTGGGTCTGAGCCATGCAAACCCCCTGAGGGCCACTGTGAGGGCCATCCATCTGGCAGCAGTATCACTGGCATCAGCTGCCATCTGAAACTGGTATTTAAAGGTTTCCAAACCAAACCTAGCAGTATCAGCCAGATCAGCTAATAGGCCAGATGGTACCTTACCAGCATGGCTAAAACTGACTGCCACAGAGATTTCTGATACTGGGCAGAATAAGCCAGTTAATTAGCTTGCCTAATAGACAAAGAAGCTGACAGACAGCTCTTCTTTAGCCATGCTGTCAATCTTCCTGGCATCCTTGTCTGGCGGATGAGATGCCAAGGGTACCCTCGCCCTATCACAGGCTGCAGTCTGCACAACACCCTGATGATCAGGGTGGGAGAATAAGAATTCTGCCCCTTCCCTTCCCTGCCCAACTGATATTTCTTATCAGCCCTTTTGTCAAGGGGTGGTACAGTGTTAGGGGTTTGTAATATCTTCAAAATATCCTTTTTGAAGTATTTATTTATGGGAAGCAACAGCTTCTTTGTTGGTGTAAGACCCATGAGTTTGAGGTATTCTACCTCCTCCTCCTCTTCATCTTCTACCACTTCATTAGTGGCAAGTACCCATGCCTGCATCGACCGCTTTTCTTTTACCATGCCTGTAAGCCATGCCTGTATCCACTGCTTTTCTTTTACCATGCCTGTAACCATGCTTGTATCCACTATTTTTCTTTACTGTAACCACCTCATGATGTAACTCACAATACCTCAAATGTTCCTTATGTCCTTGTTCATTCTTATAACTTCTGTTGTTATCCCGGGTCGCCCCTGAAAAAGGGACCTTCAGGGCTCAGTGGGCCTACCTGGTCACCAAAATTTAATAAATAAATAAAATATCTAGAGCATCAACTATTTTCCTCACAAAAGTAAAATGTGAGGAGTAATCCTCAGATACCCTCAGTGGGGACTCAAATTTTTTTCTCAGGGGACACCTCAGGCTCAATGGGTTCCCCCTGATCCTCGTCATATTCTTTGTATTCCTCATACTCCTATATTTCAGGGAGTGAGGAAGAAACCAGCAATACCGGTTGCAGAACTGAGGATTGGACCGATATCTGAGGAACCGGAACCGGTACCATCCCCTGGAGAGCCTGGATTACGTTAAATGCCTAAGTGATGGTCTCAGGTGTAGGCATCTCACTTTTCTCACCAGAAGTCCCCCCTTTTACTTTCTAGCAGGGAGTTCCATGTGTTTAGTTTTCTTCAGTTTGTTGGCCAATACCGTTGTCTCAACTGGTTTAGCGGTTCATTTACCTTGCGAAGGTTCACCCTTGTCAGGGGTGACTGGTTTTGATCTGCATTCTCAGAGGAAGTAGACTGGTTAGAGCCATTATGTCCCTGGCCTGTTTCATAGGCCAACTTCTTCTTTAGTCTTTCCATCCTTTTCTCAACAGTTTTTGATGGAAAAGACTTACAAATCTCACAATCAGTTGTGAAGTGTGATTCACTAAGACTGACAAGATACTGATCATGTTTGTCTGCCTTAGCAAACACCTCTCCACACTGAGTGCAGTTTTTGAAACCCGGAGGCCCAGTTTCTCCTTTGGTTTTTCTGACATTTTTGATTAAATAGCAAAACAAAAGTAACCGCAATACCAAAAGTCTTTCTTTTTTTTTTTGGTTTAGCTCGGTTTCAGAACCGCGGTTAATTCCAATCAGAACCACGATTGTGAATACTAAAAGAACTGAAGATATTGGTTCTAACAAAAAGACAAACTAAGCAATAATATAGGCTAAACCAAATAAAAAAGATAGCAGAGAGCCTATAAAGGCTAACGGAAAATTAGAATTACGTACCTACCGTAATTCTTGATCTTCCTGTGTATCTTCACCATTCATCACGGGTGGGGTGTCAGCAGGAGACACAGCACCCCATGGCAGGGTTTTTTTTTTCATTCACCTGAACAGGGAAGAGTCAGCAACACGGTGCCACCCACAAGGCGGACGCATGGTGTCGCGCTCGTGGCTTGGCCATAACTGGCCCCGGCTCCTCCCCGCCTCAGTTCTGCACACCAGTGAGAGGAAAAATAGAGTGCTAGAGAAAAAGGAAGCTGAGGCAAGAGAGCCCAACAGATAGAAAAAGGAAGGGAATGAACTGAAAAAGAAATATGCCGGCCAGAGGACAGAGGCAGAGAAGGACCCGAGGGGATGGCATTGGCCCCAGCCCCTGGATAGCTAGCCAGAGTGCTGAAGGAGAGAAGAGAAAACAGAAGAGGGGAGAAGAAAAAGAGAAAGAAGAAATAAGAGACAAGGGAGGAGCCAAGGGGGAACCCCAGTATGGTGCCACAGTTCCCCTGAACAGGGAGGCCGAAGAGAGTCCCCCCTCCTCCCTTGATATTAAGGAGACAACATCCTTGGATAGGGCTCCCCTCGCCCTGGCTGCCACCTCTCACAAGACTCAAAGAAGAAGAGAAGGGGGGTGCCCCATCCCAAGGACCACATCTCTGCCCCCCCAGGGGGAGGAGAGAAGGAAGGAAAAGAAGGATGGATAGTAAGGGGGGATTCCCCACACACCACTCCCCACCACCTGTCCCAGCAGGGTACCCCCATAAGTCAGCCCCAACCCAGTGTATCTGGGTCAAGCTGGGAGGGGGAAGACCTGCCAGTGAGGCAGGCGCAATGGGGGGAGGGGGTACAGAGGAGACCTCACCCAAGGCCAGGGCGCAGACCACATCGCCCTCCTCCGAGCATGAGCCCCTCGGTTTTCCCGGAAAGATGCAAACTGAGAAGGGAGGCCCCACCCAGTGGAGGGAGGAGGGCTGCCCAGGGACTGAGGCCTTGTGGGGTAGGACGGTGGGATTCAGTGATGAACGGTGAAGATACACAGGAAAATCAAAAATTACGGCAGGTATGTAATTTTCATATCTTCCCTGTGTCAGTCTTCACCATGCATCACTGGTGGGTAGGTACCGAACCCCCTCCCAAAGAGAGCCCAGTAGTTCCCTGAGGGACGAAATTCCTTAGCCCCCCATAGAGGAAGATGACTCTCACAGGCCATTCAGGCCTGTGACTGGTCAGGGTGAGGAGGGGTCTCCCGATGGCTGGGAGAAGGAAGGTGCCCCTGAAGTGCCCTCCTGGAAAACAGGCGGGTCACTAGGAAGGTGGAGGCAAGCACCCTTCACCAGGCCCAGGGTGACAACCATAATAGACGAAGTCTTGCCATCCGCCTGATGAAGACTGCTGTCCCTGCAAGTCTGGAGGCTACCTCACTGGCATCATAAGATGCCCTTGCCTGATGCCTTGCAAGCTCCAGACCCTGAGCAGAGAGGGCAATAGCATGTGTGGCCGCTTCCGAAGAAAATATCACTTACCATAGTAATCTTGTTTCTTCCCAGTGATACTCAGGTAATCATAACTTTTTGCAGTGTCCCTTTAAGCCAGAACTGCTCGGAAGGGATAGAACACATGCAAATGATGGAACTCTGAATGTGAAAACTATTCAAATGCTGCCTTGAACTAACTGTCTTAGTTCTAAACCTCTCAGATTTCCTGGACGCCTGGAAAGGCAGCCCCCGGACTATAAATCCTGAATAGCAATAATAATCAATGATAATAATAATGCTAATTAAGCCCATAATCCCCCAAATAAACCCTCCAACTGGCGGAGAAAACATAACAGATACCCCAAAAAATGTCAGAATCACCTGAAAGAAGGGGGAAAACAACATGACCTTTGTTTGAAAAAGTGGTGCCAGAAAGTGGCATTTATACCCCTGAGAGCACAGTATTCAGAAGTGCAGAGGCTAAAGGTTCTAAAAGGGGAGGCAGGGTGGGAAGTTATGAATATCTGAGTATCACTGGGAAGAAACAAGATTACTACGGTAATTTTTTCTTCTAATCCCAGTAATACTCAGGTATTCCTAACTTTCTGCAGTCTAGGAAGCAGTACCTTTGGAGTTGGGCACAGAACCTAATTTTGGAAACAGACTTTGCAGGACTGCTGTGCTGAACCTGGCATCACCCCTGGACTGAATATCTAGATTGTAGTGCTTTGTAAAGGTGTGTACTGTTTTCTAGGTAGCTGCTTTACAGATGTCCACTAGTGGAACATCCCTGGCAGCTGCTAAAGTAGCAGTTGTTCCTCTTGTGGAATGGGCCCTCAATCCCATTGGAGGTTCCCTTCCCGGTTTAGTGTAACAAAACTGGATACACTGAACTATTCATCGAGAAATGGACCTTTTCGATGCTGGGTTATTCTTTCTCACATCCCATTAAGTCAGAAACAGCTGTTTCCTGTCCTGCCTATGGTCCTCAGTGGCTGTCATATAGTGGCTGAGAGCTCTCTTGACATCCAGACTGTGAAGTCTCTTTTCACCAGAGGTAGAATGTCCAGTGAAAAAGACAGGTATGGCAATGGTTTGGTTCAGGTGGAAATCAGAGACCACCTTAGGGAGAAATGTCCTGCTTGTTTTCAGGACCACCTTATCCCTGTGGAATGAACTGCAGTCCTGTTCAATGCAGAGAGCCTGGAGCTCATTGATTCTTCTTGCAGAAGACATTGCCACTAGAAAAACTGTTTTCCCAAGTAACATATTTCAAATGAGCGGAGGACATGGGCTCAAAAGGAGGTCCCATAAGCTTAACTATGCACACATTCAGGTCCTTTGCTGGCACTGGTTCCCTATGAGGGGAGTGCAAATGGGCAAAGCCCTTGAAGATCCTCCTAAAGATAGGGTCTGAAGCCATTGACACATTCCTTCCAGCAGATATGTAAGCAGATGCTGCAGCCAGGTGGACCTTGAGGGTACTGGACTGCAAACCCAATGAATGTAAATAAGAGAGGTGATAAAGAACAGCTGGAACCCCAAGCTTGTGTTGGTACCAGTTCTCTAGCTGAACACCAACTAGAAAACCTTTTCCATTTTAAAGCATAGGTTTTCTTAGTGGAATACTTCCGGTAACCTCTTAGAATGTCTAAAACACTTTCAGACAGATGCAAGCCTGCATATTCTAGGTCTTCAAGAGTCAAGCTTTGAGCTTGAGAGACCTGTGGCCCAGATGCAGAAGACTCCCCTGGCTGGAGGTTAACAGATTGTGCCTCCGAGGAAGGTGTACTGGCTCGGCCATAGACATAAAGAGCAGCAGTGAGTGCCATGGCTATGTTGGCCCAGTCTGGTGCTATCAAGATTATTGATGATGACTGGGACCTGGGCATGAGCAATAACCTGTACACCAGAGGAAAGGGAGGAAAAGCACACAGGTGCTTTCCTGACCAGTTCAGAACTAGAGCATCCAGGGAGAGTGCATCCTGATCTGGAGGTCTGCAACAGTATTGTGGCAGGTGGCGGTTCTGTTGGCATGCTAACAAGTCTATCTCTGGGGTGCCCCACATCCTGAAGATCACGTCTACCACTTGTGTGTTCAGGGTCCATTCATGATGGGCATCTGCAAGGGTGTTGTCTTTCCCTGGCAGATGGATTGCCTGTAGGAAAACTCCCAAGGAGTATGCCAGGCTCCAAATTTTCATGGCTTCTGTGCAGAGGGGACCCGACCTGGTACCTTCCTGCTTGTTTATGTAGTACATTGTGGTGGTATTGTCTGTTCTGACCTGTACCACCTTTCCCTGTACTAGTGATGTAAAGGACTTCAGTGCCAGAAACACCACTCTGAGTTCCAGCAGGTTTATGTGCTGGAGTGACTCTACACTTGACCAAGTGCCCTGGGTTGTGTGGTCCCCCAAATGGGCGCCCCACCCCAGTAGAGATGAATCTGTTGTGAGAACAACTGATGGAGACTCCTGCTGAAAGGGAACGCCTTCCTTTAGGTTGGATTCCTCTTTCCACCACTGAAGTGCCTGCAGCAAGGTTTTTGTTACTGGGATCAACTTTCAAAGGGAATCTCTTCTTTGGCACCAGTGTGCCCTTAGGTGGAACTGGATGTCTCTCGTACCTGTGGCCACAGCCATGTGACCCAGGAGATGTAGGAACTGTCTTGCAGTTTTTGACTGAAAGAATTTGCAATTAACTGGATACTTCCTACCCTGTCTAAAGGCAGGTGTGACCTGCCCTGCAGGGTATTGATCTCTGCTCCTATGAACTGCAACACCTGTGCAGCTAGAAGGATGGATTTCATGTGGCTTATCAGGAATCCCAGGGACTCCAGAAGCCCCTGGGTGATCTGAAGATACTGTCTAACTTGCTCTGGTGATTTTCCCACCACCAGCCAGTCATCCAGATATGGGAACATCATGACACCTTGCCTTCGAAGGTGTGCCACAACCACTGCCAGACACTTTGTGAACACCTTTGGAGCTAAAGTGAGGTAGAATGGCAGGGTTGAAAACTGGCAGTGACCTGATGGGAGTCTGAACTTGAGGTATTTTCTGTGAGACTCCCTAATGGGGATGTAGAAATAGGCATCAATCAATCAGTCAATTAAAATTTATTTTTAAACACTTCAACAAACCAAAGCGCAGATACATTATAAAAAACATCAGATCAAATAAAATATATAAAATAATAAGGCAGCAGTAACAAAACTAAACATTATCCCCTAATGCCATTCCAAATAAATATGTTTTTAGTGAGGATTTAAAAGCCTCGGTGGACAGGCACTCTCTAATCCGACGAGGTAGAAAGTTGCACAGGGTCAGGGCTACAAAAGAAAAAGCCCTAGCACCTGATGTCTGCAGATGGACCCTGGAAACCTCTAGCAATCCCTCACCGGTGGAGCGGAGTGGGTGAAGGGGGCAGTAGGGCCGAAGGTCTTGCAAGTAACCCGATCCATGTCCATGTAGGGCCTTATAGGTCAGCAACATGACCTTGAAGGTGATCCTCCATCGCACCAGCAGCCAGTGCAGTTTGCACAGCACAGGTGTGACATGGCTAGCTCTTGACAACCCTGTCAACAATCTGGCCGCACCAGCTGCAGGTGATGGAGATCCACCCCTGGTAACTCTAGGTATAGAGCATTGCAGTAATCCAGACGAGAGGACACAAAGGCGTCAACCAATGCAGGAAAGTCCTTAGGTGGAACGAGGTGCTTTATTCAGGTCATGTTCCTCAGATGATAAAATGAGGACTTGACAACTGCTGACACCTGCGCTTTTAGCGTCAGTTCGTTATCAAGCACAACACCCAGATTCCGCACCCATTCAGAAGGTCTCAACTGGTTACCCCCTAGCACAAAGCCAGACGGTTGCCCAGTAGTCAACTTCTCTACCCACTGACCTGGGTCCACCACCAACACCTTAGTCTTATCCGGATTCAGCCTCAACCAGTTAGCACTTATCCAGTCCTGGATCTCAGTGAGGCAGTTATTAAAGACCGAGATCGCACTGTCCTGTTCAGGTACAAAGGACATGTAGAGCTGAGTATCATCTGCATAGCAGTGAAAACTCAGCCCATACCGTCTTGTAATGTCTCCCAATGGCAACATATACACCGTGAACAACATGGGGGACAGCATGGAACCCTGTGGCACCCCACAAGGCAGGGAGAAGGGGGCCAAGGAAAAAATCCCCAAACCACCCTCTGAGTTCTGTCTGTGAGGAAACAATGGAACCACCTGAGGACTGTCCCAGATAGTCCGCAGAGTAGCCGCAGGTGTTCCAGCAACACCCCATGATCCACGGTGTCAAATGCTGCAGAGAGATCAAGGAGGACCAAGATCAAACGACTCTTCCGATCCCTCGCTATTAGGAGATTATTAAGTACTCAAACCAATGCCCTCTCGGTACTATGCTTCTTTCTGAAATCAGACTGGAGAGGATCATAGACTTCGTGGGTGGTAAGAAAGTTCTCAAGCTGCAATGCGACTACCTTTTCAATAACCTTTCCCAAGAAGGGCAGATTAGAGACCGGTCTGCAGTTTGCAAGACAGTCTGGGTTGCAGGAAGATTTCTTTAAAAGGGGTGTCACCACAGCCTCCTTAAGGGGGTCCGGAAACACCCCCTGATCCAGCGAGCACCAGACTATCTCAGCAAGGATCGGTCCGATGGCATCCATACTCCCCACAAGGAGGTGAGTTGGACCAGGATCCAAACTACAGTAAGTCGGCCGCAAGCTCCGAACAATCTTCAAGATATCCACGATCACTGGCTGATCAAAATCTGTCCAGACTGACCGGGTGCCTGTGCCCTCACATCAACCACCACCATACTCACTTGAATGAGTCAGGCAGATCTCCGACCTGACAGAGGACACCTTATCTGCAAAGAATTGAGCGAACTCATCACGCGTTAATTGTGGGAAAGCTCTCCGGCCCTGGAGGCAGGCTGGATTGCACAGCTTGTTCACGGTCCGAAAGAACTGAGCCGGTCAATTCTTTGCTGCAGCAATCTCCTTGGACAGGAACTCTGCCTTCTTATGGGAGTTTTCTGATTGATAGTCCGAGTAATGGGCAATCATCCTAAGTCTGTCCTCCTCCAGGAAAGACTTCTGCCAACAGCATTTCACCTTCACCCCACTCTCCTCAACTCAATCAAAGTCCAGTCAAACCAAGAGGACCGAGGACAGAGAGGGAGAGGGCGAACTTGGACATCTTTTAGGTCCAGTACTGCCAACCAGTCTCCTCGCTGGAGTGTTGGCAGAATCAGTGCCAATGTTACCATTGTGAACTTTGGTTTTATCAAATGCTTGTTTAGTACCCTGAGGTTCAAGATAGGCCGCCACTCCCCATTTTTGTGGTGAGGAAATACCTTGAGTAGAAACCCTTTCCTTTCTGCTGAGCTGGGACAGGTTCCACTGCCCTTGACAGTAGCAGGTTTTGAACCTCTGCCTCCAGCAGCTTCTTTTCTGTGAGGGAGGATGGTCTGAACACTCTGGTTCTCAGAAGAGGAAGGGATCTGAAACTCGGAGACAGTCCCTGACTCACCACCCCCAGGACCCACTTGTTTGTGGTGATTTTTTGCCAAGCCTAGAGGTAATGAGACAGCCTGCCTCTAACAAGTATCGAGGAGGTGGCCTGTGAAGGCACATCAGGGTGTTTGCTTAGTCTGGGGATGAGGCTGGGTTTGAGATCCCCACCTGGATCCCCTTCTTCCCCTACCTCTGAAGTACCCCTGCTGGGGATACTGTTGGTATTGGGGTGCAGCCATTGTCTGGAAAAATGGACTACTGTGAAAGGACCTGCCCCTGCCTCCCCTTCCACAGGGTCAGGTGGATGGAGAGGCTGTCTCTTTAGCTGAGTTGCTTCTGAAGGTGGCCTTTGTATTCATCCACCTTCTTCATATAAGCCACTGTTGTCTCTCCAAAAAGGGAATTACCCTCCAGAGGGAAATCCAGAGCCTTTGAGTGTCCTGGGCAAGATCTGGTTAATATCCCAATACTGACACTGTAGTGCAGCATGAGAGGGGTGCTGCACTTCTGAGGTGCCGTCTTTCGGATGAGACGTTAAACCGAGGTCTCTTCTACCTGGATTGGTGGTAGTTCAGGTGGATGTTTTATATTTTATATATTTTATATTGCAATCAGTTTACAACCTTTTTGTTAAAGAATTTAAAGATCCCATGGCACTTATCGAGAAGAGTAGGGGAATTATTTTATTGTAACAACATCAAGGACACATAATAATCATCAGTGTTACATCACACTATACAAAAAACAAATCATATATAACAAAAACATATACAGTGTTAACATCACACTATACTCATTTAATTTAAGGGTTCAAAGCAGGGGAGAGAGAGAGGAGAGAGAAAAAAATATATAATTAATATTAGGTATACTCAAATAGGTAGGACCACAATCTTCACTTCTGAACTAAGTTTCGACCCTCTACTGCATCATTTGTACTTAATGAAAATGTTAAAACCCTTCCACCACCGAAACACTTTTGATGTAGAATAAAGTGCCACATCCAAATTATACAGCTTTATCATGGCCTGAGAAACCATAACCCGTACAGTATCATATGGCATCACCCTTTGATAGAGAACCCACTGACACCTACTTTGGCACAAATAATACTTTAGACAACATTAAAAAAACTGTCAATGTATTAGAATGGTAATTAGCACCTATATGGTCATATTGACCAAGTATTAAAAAATCTTACGTCATATTAGACAACCACTGCATGTTCCAAGAATGTGCTAGATGAGCCCATAGAGGTTTAACAAATGAACAAGTGAATAAATAATGTTCTGTAGTTTCCTCTAAATTAATGCAATCCATATAAGGACAATTCCGTTCATCCAAAGCCTTATGTTTAGCATTACCCCGAACATTTATTCTCCCATAAACTGAAAACCATAGATGTTCCCACATCAAAGGGGGAATCCTAGGGTTAAGAAGTGTGGCTAACACCTGATGATTATTCTGAGGAGAGCAGTTCCTAAAAGTGGGTTCAGTAGGAGAAACTAAAGCCATAGCAGCATTATACAGTTGTTGACCAGAACTCTGAATAATACATTGTTTAGAGATCCCCATTTATATAATTTAGCTACCACTGGACGGAAAAATTCAGGTACATGAAGGTGAACTAACAAACGGGTAGGGGTGACTCCGTAAGTCGTCAGATATCATGACAATATCCTCAGAGTCCAGTGATTGTGGAGGCCTGGGGATGTAGCAAGCCCACTTTTTACAGTCTGGGGAATGAACAACGTGTGAAAAAATACAACTGGGTCAAGCATTCCAAGACCCCCTTTTTCTCTGAGTAAATAGGTAAAACACCATTTAATGGGGTTAAGCTCATTTCACCAGAGCATCTGGAAAAAGAGACTATATAATTTTACCTCGAGGTGCCCGGGAGGGGGATAAATCATAGCTACATAAAGTAAAATGGGAACTAAAAGTTGTTTAAATATTTATAAACCGCTTAATTTCATACATTTTCCAGTGTTTCCAACTACCCACTTTGGATTCAACCTTCTGCAGCCCCACCTCCCAGTTTAATAATAGTAAATTTGGAGGACCAAAAAATGATTCCTAAAATCTTTAGAGGGTTCAGCAAAAAAGGGAATACCCTCCACACACTTGGGGGGAGAAGCACCAGCAACCAAAAACAAGCCTCTACTTTTCCCAATATTTAATTTTGAATTGGAAAGGAAAGAATACTGCAAAATTTCCTGTAATATAAATGTTAAATGGTTGTATCTGGAAAAAAACAACAGACGTTGTCTGCATAGGCCTGTACCCATAGTTCCCTCCCTGTACTTGGTTCTACAATTCCTGACCACAAGGGGGATAAGGCCAATTTCCTTAGAAGGGAATCCAAGTTAAAAATATAGAGAAGTGGACTGAGAGGGCACCCTTGTCGTACACCAGTAGGTACAGAAAAAAACATAGTTATTTGACCCCGAACAACTGGGTGCACAAAAGTAGAGGACTATAATAACTGAATTTGAAAAATCAAAAAATCAGCAATCCTATATGCTTTAAGAACCACAAACAAAAATGGGAAGGTACACTCGGTCAAATGCTTTTTCCTGATCAAAAGAGACCAGGAAAGCTGACCTGCCACTGAGTGATAAAAATTAAATCAAGTCCCTTATAACCATTAGGGCTTGTTGTATTTTCCGAGTGGGTACCTACGAAACTGATAAGGGGATATCACCAATGAGGCATAAATCTTTAATCGATTGTTGAGAATTTGTGCTAAAATCTTATAATCGGAGTTCAAAATAGTGATTGGTCTCCAATTTTGGAGATTTCCCAGATTTAAATAAATATATCAATAAACCTGTCAAAAAGGCAGGGTGTATTTTCTGAGTCTTAAAAAAATAATCAAAAACCAAAGCTAAACATAAAGAGTGCTCTGGGACAAAGGTTTTATAAAATTCAAATGGCAAACCATCCATTCCAGGAGAGACACCATTTTTCTGAATTCCTATTACCTGTTCGATTCCTACAGAACTGATGTTATCTTGATTAGCAGGAATTTCAGCAGAAATATGATGAATATTGGCAGAATACAAATACGCTTGGATGGATTCTTCCGAAGGCGGATTTAAAGGACTGTGAGAGTAAACAAAAGACACTATGGTCTCGCGAATGGCCTTAGCAGAATGTACAACCTGCCCTTTTTGGTAATCCAGAGAATACATGATAACAGTATGTTTTAAGTTTTTACATGCCGCAAAGGGATCCCCAATCGGGGATTTTTGGGTTCCTGACTGTAACATGGCCTGTACAGAATGTGCCCTATCATATTGGGAAAGTAACATTTCTTTTTTTAAATTATATATTTGGGAAGAATAATCAAATTTAGAAGTGTTAGCCAATGTAAATAATTTAAACAGTAGATGTCGTAAGGACAGGTATTTCAAAAATTGAGTATTTATAGAGTTTTTACCAAACTTCTGAAACCAGGATCTGAAATCAGCCTTAGTGTCCATCCACCATTCCCCCAAATCAGAAAAGAGGAAACTAACAGAACTTCTAGCTGCAATCAACCCCCGGATCCCTGACTGTACCAGAGGGTTACTCAGCACAGAAGTATTAAGTCTCCAAAAATTAGATCGGGCCTGCTTCTCCAGGTGGCAAGCTACTTCAATAAACAGCATTAAATGTTCAGAAAATTCAGTAGGTTGAATATGAAAAGAGAAATGTGGCAAATTTCTTGACACAAACATATAGTCAATAGAGGTATAGTATCTATGCCTCATATAAGTAAAACTAGGCCCATATTTGTGAAAATTACTACAGTCTATCACATCAGCAAGGTTTATAACCTGAAAAAAGGGCATTTGCATCGCAGTTCACTTTTTTTGAAGAAGAACCCCCACCATTCAAAAAAGGACAATTAAAATCTCCACCAAAAATAACCACAGATGAAGTAACTAAATATGGTTGTATAGAATGAAGGAGAGAAACACTCTCCGCCTTTAATTGAGGCCCATAAATATATATATTTTTTTTATACTTTATTTTTTATTAGTTTTGACATGTGTTTATACATACACAATTACATCCATATCTGAGCAGACCATACATGTTATCTTTCCCAAAGAGAGACTAGCTCATTAATCAAAGGATTTCTGTATCCCAAATATTTTGATACCTCATTAGGAGGACTCCTAGGTTAAATACTAAAGATATATTCGTTATAAAGCTGTTAAAGGCAACCCATGAGCAGTATGAATAATACTATTATCTAAAGGTCTATATTAGGTTTTCAACAAGCCGTACCCTGTATGGGTTAATGGTATCATACTATGAATCTTAAGAAAATACATATCTTCCCATAGAAAGGAACTATTAGGCAGCAAAAAACTTCCATTCTCTAACCATTCTATGATAGAGTAAAAACGTAAAGGAGTATTTTAAACTAGGAGTTAAACATTCGTGGCTCCCTTTAGAAACTATTAAGCTTCAACTCTCATTTAAGTCTATTTTTCCCCTTATAGATTATGTTCTTAATTAAAGTTCAAATATAAATTGTACCAGGGGGAAGTATCCCTTAAAAATTTTCAAAACGAGGTACCCCACAGTTCCAAGGACACCGTGCAGATCCGTTCTTTATAAGCAAAGAGTTAGTGGCACTTTACTTTAGTATGTTCAGCCTTCTTCTGTTTCAGCTCAAACCCCTTCTTCAATGTCTGAGTCTTGTGACAAACTACTGCGTTTCATGGCAAATCGAGAGGCCCATTTAGCAGCCTCATTAGGGTCAGAGAAGACCCAGACTTTCCCAGCATGTACCATTCTAAGGCGAGCCGGAAAAACCACTGCATGAGTAATGGAAGCCTCGCGGAGTAGTTTCCTGGTGCTATCGAATTTGTTTCGACGCATTCTGGTTGAATAACTAATGTCCGGGAACAAGTATACAGGGCGATCGTCTTGAATCAGAGGACCTGCTTGTCTGGCCATCCTAAGTATTTTATCTCTGGTACCCACACCATCAGTAATTAAAAGGAGTGTGCGAGGGGTTTCCATGTCTTCTCTATACCCTCGGGGTGTAATACGATAAGCTTTCTGCAACCCCAGTTGGAGACTTTGACCCTCCGGTGCAATTTTCTCTTGTAGCCAGTCCCGTAAAAACATGAGAGGGTGATCTCCCTCTGACCCTTCAGACAACCCTAGAATTCGAATATGTGAGGATCTGGCTTGGTTCTCTAGGGTCTCCAGCCTTGCTCTCAAATGTGTGTTTTCTTTAATCACCACGGCTGTTGCAGTAGATGACGACTCTGTTCCCCTCTTTAAATTTGACATGTCTGTTTGTAATCCCTCAACGGTTTTCTCTACCAGGGACACTCTAGAGCCTATCGCATCCATTTTAGTGCTTAAATCTGATACCGACTGAATCAGCCGTTGTAACTTTAGGCCTATAGATGCCATATTTTCTTCAGGCTCAGAACTCGTGGCAGCCTGTGTTTCCAGAATCGATCGTGTAGTCTGCGCAGTTCCAGAGAATTTCCCTCCGGTTCCACCACCTTTATCTCGCTTCGGGTTTCCCATATTGGATTTCCGATACACCTCTAGCCGATGAGATAAAAATATTTTCCCTCTTCTGGCTCAAAAAACAAGTATTTTAAGATTGTTTACGAGAAAGTCAGAGAGCTGATGTAAAATGCTGCCGCCAAGCTCGGGCTCCACAGCGCCCCCCGAGGCCCATAAATATTAATAAAGCGAAAATGTATATTTTGCCATATACCATCCAAAATCAGGCACCTTTCAAGACTTAAATCAATCAGTTTAGTTAAGGAAAAATTATAATCTTTAAATAAAATCCCCACTCCATCATCAGAATCTGTCCCAAATGACCAGTATGAAGGGCCCCATTCCACTCCCCCTGGAAAGATCTAAGCTGGTCCTCAGAGAACATCCAAGTTTCCTGCACATAACAAATATCAAAATCTGAAACATGAAGAAAGTCAAAAACTGCCTGATGTTTTAAAGGATTTAACAGACTATTAGTATTTACTGATCCCACCTTTAATGGGATAGCAGCTTAAGCTATTTTTTTTGTTTTTTCTTTCCCCCTCCATAGCCCATCAACTCAGGAGTGGAAGGGGTATGGAGGGCAGCTGGAGGCAGATCAACTGACTCCTCCTGATCCACATCCGAAGCACCATCTTCAGAGGCCAAAACCTGAAAGGGATTTGCAGATTCTATGAACCCTGGAGGAGATACAGGTCTGGTTTTGGAAATCCTAGCAGAATGCCTGGGAAGAGGAGCAGAGCTCTCTACAGAAACCCCTACAATGTCAGGATCCCTGTAACAGACTGGAACCAGGGACTCGTCAACAGTAGGTTCTGCCACAGGGAGGGAAGGGGAAGAAGGAGCAATTACTACTAAGGGAAATTTTTTTTTGGGGGGGAGAGAGCCTGTAAACGGGGCCCAGAAGGAAGTGGAGAAGAAGACGGCTCTAGACTTGGACAGGGTATCAGATCCTGTGCATGTTGAATTAACAGGTCTGGACTCCTACATAAGGCCTTATTCTTGGCTGCCCAGGAGCATTCACCAAAAACATGGCCAATCCCCTCACATAAATCACATTTGGTGTGGGAGGAGCATTGCAAAGCAATATGCCATATATCACCACAATTATCACAATGCGGTTTATCGCAGGAGCTGGAAATGTGCATCCTGGAACCACATTTGTAGTATGCTCGAAGTTGTCCAGCATAAAAACATACACCTCAATCCCTACCCAACATAAAAGAGTTGGGAACATGAGAAATCCCATAATCAGACTGCCACAGTTTAACCTTATATTTCCAACTGCCTGTCCAAAATAGTTCAGAGTCTAGAATTGCCTCAGGATCACTTAAAACATCACACTTCTGGGAGAGCCAATAGGTAATATCATCCACATGGACTCCCTCATTCTGAAACATAACTGTCACAAATTTTATCAAGAATTGGGTCAAAGGGATAACCAAAAAGGGAGTCCATTGGGTAAGAATTTTACTTGATTGTATCTCTCCCAAAAGAGGTCCAGGGCATAAGGGTGCAAAAGCTATTATCATAGTTATCTCCCCCACTGATGTTAATGAAGGCAAAAACCTCACAAGGGGAGAAATGAAGAGAATCCTTCAACGAACTTTTCCCCACATAATGTCTATCTGGCCGGTGCTCAAGACCCCCTTTGCAGCGGATCCGCACCACATTCCTTCGGGGTGCAGTTTCTTTTTTAATTTTAGCAAATAAGTCTGATAAAAAAGGTTTCTGAGCTTGGGGAGGCTCTTGGGGGGCCACCCTCCGAGTCGTCAGCACTACCCCTTTGAACCTCAGGGTTAGTAGGTACCCTAGTAGCAGAAACGTCTCCAGGCAAACACCCCTGGGCTGGGGCCTGGGGGCAAGAACCCTCCCCTGGACCTAAAGCCCCTGTATCCAGAGTAGGGGAATGTCCCCGGTGTTCTGGCCAAATTTCCCTCATTCACTAAAAATACCACCAACAGCTTAATCTGGTTCAGTTTCAGTTGCTTACCATCTGTATCCCCCCCCAGTCACCCCTGAAAAAGGGACTTCTAGGCCCAGTGGGCTTACCGGGTCAACAAAATTCAACAAACAAACAAGATCTGTGGCTCTTAGCCAGGTGAACCTTCACTGGACAACAGTATTGGCCATCCACCTCGCTGCTGTATCACTGGTATCAGCAGCCATTTGAAACCGATACTTGGCTGCCTCTAAGCCAAACCTGGCAGTTTCAGTGAGGTCATTAGACAAGGGTGATGAGACTTTATTTGTCATAGCCAGTACAGATTGCCATAATGACTTCTGATACTGGTCCGCATAGTCTTGAAAATTAGCCTGCCTGATGGCCAAGGAAGCTGAGAAATATCCCTTCTTGCCCATACTGTCTATTTTTCTGGACTCCTTTTCTGGTGGGTGAGAAGCCTGGGCACCTTAACCTTGTCATAGGCTGCTGCCTGCACCACCCCTTGGTGGTCAGGGTGGGAAAACAGAAAATCTGCACTCTCCCAGTCCAGCTGATGTTTGCTGTTCAGTTTCTTATCAAGAGGGGGGACAGAGTTAGGGGTCTGTAAAATCTTCAAAGCATCTTTTTTGAAGAATTTATTCACAGGTAAGAGGAGCTCTTTTGTGGGGGTTAACCCCATCAGCTCAAGGTATTCCACCTCCTCATCATCTTCTATTTCCTCACTTGTGGTGATGTCCAGGGCATAGTGAAACACGAAGAATAATCCTCAGTAGTTCTAAGAGGAGAGCCACAATCCTGTTCGGGGGAAACCTCAGGTTCAATGGGTTCCCCTGATCCTCCTCCTCACACTCACCATAATCTTGCTCTTCAACGAATGAGGATTTGCTTGAACTGCCAGCCTGTCCAGCTGGGGCTTGTACAGGTGGCTGCTGGCCAGTGGAAAAAAAGGCCTTGCAAGGCTTGCACCACTTTAAAAGCCTGTGCTATTTCTTGAGGAGAAGGATAAGCCAGAGCACCCATGGAAGTCCCCTTTTTTCCAGAAGGGGGTTCTGAGTGCTTTACTTTCTTAGTTTTTTTAGAGGGAATTGAGGAGTCAGCCAGTTCCGCAAGCCTCTTAGTAATTTTATCACCCGTCTCAGGAGTTGAAATAGTCACTGCAGTGGTTTCACCCACAGCAGAAGAGGGTGTTGGCTGGTCAGAGCCAGAGGGACCCTTACGTGGAGGAAGTTTTTTCTTTAGCCGTTCCAGGTGCTTCTTCACTGTTTTCTCTGGAAAGGTTTTACAAATATCACAGTCTTTCTTCAGGTGATCATAGTCAAGACAGGCAACACACAAACTGTGCTTGTCTGCCTTAACAAACACTTCCCCATAATCAGTACAATTTTTAAAACCAGGCTCACCAGGTTTTTTTTTAGTTTTTTCTGACATTTTATTGGGAACCGATAAAAATGTAAACCGTTAATAAATTTAAAAGCTTTATCTAATATTTAGTAGTTACAGTCGGTTCAGGAACCAATAAGGAACCGATGTGAACCGGAACTGAGGAGAAAAAGGAATTGAGGTTATCGGTTCCGTAATCGATAAAGTGGTTACAAAAATAAAAGATTTAAAATAAAATGAAACTAAACTAACAGTTTTTTTTACTCAGAAAACTGCCGAAAATAACTAAAATAACTCGGTTCCACACCGGTTATACCGAACCGGGAGGAATCCATAAAAATACTAAAATTAACACTAAAACTAAGGTTTAGCTAAAAATTACAATAAGTAAAAGGCAACAAATGAAAGAAAAAGATACTTCTATGTAGTTATACGTTTCTTCACATCACAGGTAGAAGTTGAGGAGAGGAACTCTGAGTAACTAGACTTGACAGGCGGAGAGTGAAATCTGAGGGGTTTAGAACTAAGGCAGTTAGTTCAAGGCAGTATTTGAATAGCTGTCACGTGCAAAGAGTGCAATCATTTGCATGTGTTCTATCCTCTCCAGGCAGTCGTGGCTTAAAGAGACATTGCAGAAAGTTATGAATACCTGAGTATCACTGGAATGAAACAAGGTGTCTATGGTAAGTCATTTTTTCTTTCTTTCATTTGCAGGAGGTGCTAGGACCCAGTGAAAGCCAAAAATCTTCAGGAGAGTTGGCACCGAGGTAGGACCGCACATGCATTGTACAATGAGACTGACTTATGCCTGTATAGGCTATCTCGGTGTCGACCTTCCAACTGCCTCAGTTCCTTTTTTCCCCACCATCGAGTGTGCTTCAGTGACAATGTTGCTCGCCTGCCGACAGTCAAATCTGCATGTCTATATGGCAGCAGCTATAGTCGTTCAGTTTCGATTAGTTTAGAAGTTTTAGTATTATTTTTTATTTTAAAAAAATAAATAAATAAATTCTCTCAGCCTGCCATTGACAGAGTCGACCATGGATGGCACTGGTGATGGTAGGGAGACTTCACTAGAAAGCTGTTCTGGCATTGGGGCTGTGTCCAGTCTACCACCCTTAACAGAGGTAGGGTCTGACCACAGGCAGTCCGGTGCTCGGGAAGGAGGACAGTCCTCCCAAAAGCACAAAAAGAAGCAGGCCCTTTCCTGGTCTCGATCGGGGACCCTTCACCGCTCGGCCTCAAACTCTTTTCCTTCCCGTCAGAAGAAGAAGAAGCAGCGGTACCACTCAAGTCACCCTCTGGTATGTCTGCAAGGGAGTCTTTGGTAGTGGAGAGTGGTAGACTCACCCCGACCCCTCTGGGGTCACTGGTGGTCTCTGCCCTTAAAGGCCAGGATTCCTGACACCAGAGTCCCTCTCTGTCCTCTGATGGGGTTTCCGGTGAACAGTTTCATCAATGGGCTGCTCTTATGCAGCAGTGGGTATGGCACCTGTCTTAGTTGCCCTTGCCAGTGGAACCAGTTCTCCGGACCTCAGGTCTTGGAGTTGTTGGGCGCAGCCGGGTCATTCGGGTCAGGATGAGCATTCGGTGCTGGCAATGGAATTCTTACCCTCTCCGGTACCAGTGCCACTGATGCCAGTTCCACATGTATTAACCCCTCACTATGTTTCCTCGCAGGGACCAGCATAGGTACCACTTCCCTCACCTATTCTTCTAGGTGTGATGGGTTCACGAGTGGCACTGTGTTCTTCAGTGCCATGTTCGACATAGAGTTCTTCGGTGCCGTGTTCGGACTCGGTTCCATGTGCGGCATCAGGTTCTTTGGTGCCATATGTGGCATTGAGTGTTTCAGTGCCACATGCGATGACGAGTGCCTTGGTACCATGTACAGAGTCGGGCGCTTTGGTGCTGCGTGCAGCATTGAGTGCCTCAGTGCCACATGTGACGTCGGGTTCTTTGGTGCCGCATTTGGTGCCGGGTTGGGGTCCTCAAGGCCGATATGGGTTCAGTCTCTCCTGTGTATTTCTTGCCTAGGCCAGGCTTTGGCCTTGCAGAACTAGCTCCTGACCTTTCAGGAGTGGAAGAAGAACTTGATGAGTCTGATCCTGACCTGCTTTTGTCTGACGATGTCGAAGATAACTCAATCTACCACCTGGAAGGCACGCCTTCTGTCTCGGCTGAATCCTTGATCAAGGACCTTTCCTTCCCCTCCTTCCGCAGAAACACGGGATCACCTCTGGGCCTACAGACCTCATCTGTAGATCCAAGTAGACTTTTACTACTCAAATTCCTCCATGTTTCCAATATTCCGAAGAACCTTATGCCTCATGTGCGCCCTCTTTTTTTTGTACTTTATTTTTAAATTTTTCAGTACTACACAACACAGTAGCTAAAGACCATATCCATGACTAAACCAAGTCAGACGACAGGTGTATCATAAACATTCTGATACCACATATGGGGGTAAAACAAAATATATCCCACAAGAAACTAAAGTAAAAGCTGTTAATGTAAGCCCACAAGCAGTATGACTTTTAACTGATTATCTAAAGTCCTGAGAACAAAAGTCTTGCTTTTGCATGCCTACCTTTAGGCTATTGGCGTCATACAGTCCCCTAAAGAAAATTAAAATTCTAAAGTTTTATAAGACAGCAAACTACTTGTAAATCCAGCAACAAAAAACAGCAGCTCATATTATCCAAACCTCAAGGACTTAGACATGATAGAGGCAGTCCAGAGGAGGGCAACTAAAATGGTGCAGGGTCTGCAAGAGAAGCCTTACCAGGAGAGACTAAAGGAGCTTAATATGTATACCCTTGAGGAAAGGAGGGAGAGGGGGGACATGATAGAGACTTTTAAGTGCCTCAGTTGAATCAACAAAGTCCAAGAAGGTAGCATCTTTCAGAAAAAGAGATGTGCAAGAACAAGGGGACACAGTTTGAAGATGGAAGGGGGCGGTTCAGGGGCAATGTGAGGAAGTATTTTTTTCACAGATAGGGTGGTGGACGCATGGAACAGCTTCCTGAGGAGGTTGTAGGGTCTAAAACTGTGGAAGAATTCAAGAATACATGGGACAGACATAAGGCAATTTTTGTGGGGGGTAGGAAGAAATACGCTATTGGTTAACTAGGATCTGCAGCTTATCCTGTTGGTAGGGAAATGGGCAGACTAGGTGGGCCAAGCAGTCCTTATCAGCTGTCAAAGTCTGTGTTTTTATGTTTCTATGTTTCATTATATAAAACTAATAGTTTCACAACCATTATATGTATAAACATCACTGACAGCAATCGGTTTTACAAAAGAGAATTAACTGAGACAAGGCAATCCTGCTTGTTCAGGAAACAGCTAATTTCTAACTGAGACATGGCAACCCTACTTATTCAGTAGCTATCCAGTTTCGAATGATTTGAAAGGAGCAACAGAAAAAAGAAAGTTATTTATATGTCCTTTGAGCATTAGTAAACAGTCATCATGCTCCATTCTAGTCCACACATGCTGTCCCCAAACGCTCCAATTCTAAAAGAAAAAGGAAAGAAATGCTCATGCAGCAAATTCAGTCACCCTCCTTTCTTCCCGATCAGATCTCTCCGTTTCCTCCACTTGTTGCTCCCGATTTTGTATTAGTATGTGATCAGCCCATCTCCCAGCTTCTATCGGGTCTGAAAAGCTCCAGACTTTACCCTTGTGCACTATACTGAATCTGGCTGGATAGATTATGGTGTGAGGTATCCAGGCCTCTCTCAGCGCTCGCCGAACACCTTCAAACTTTTTGCGCTGCATGTGGGTCACACAACTTATATCTGGGAAAATAAAGACTGCCCGGTCATCCTGCGACAAAGGCCCCATGCGTCTGGCCAATCTCAAAATGTGGTTCTGTGTCCCCACACAGTACAGTAACATAAAATCTTACTGTAACAGTAGATCTTCGAGAGAGGCTCTTGCAGTAGGAAATTACAAATAGGACTGAAGCCAGCAGGCGTAAGGACCCAATGGAAAAATTTCTAGCTAGAAGTCTCTGGCGGGGGACCACCCCCACGTCAGGTGACCGACGTCAGGCGATGTTAGTATAAAGGAGCGGTCACCCACGGCCGCCTTTCAGTTCCTTCCTGCCAAGGGCCAAAAAAGGCAAGACGAGAGAGAAGCAGATGTTTCCTTCACTGGAAAATGAGCTGAAAAAGCTTAGGGGGATGGAGGGCGGGAAGGTATTACCTACTGCAAGAGCCTCTCTCGAAGATCTACTGTTACGGTAAGTTCTTACTTAACTGTACTATCTTACTTCAAGAGGGCTCTTGTAGTGGGTAATTACAAATAGGACTGAGTTCCAAACAGTCTGGAACAAGCAGAAGCAAACGGGAGGAGGGAGGAAAACTACCCAAAAGTAGATCCTCTGGCTGTGAAGGTCTTAGGAAAGAAGGCCGTGCAGAACAGCCAACCCGAAGCCTGCTCTACGGTGAGAGGCAATGTCCAAATTGTAGTGTTTCGTAAAGGTATGGACAGAAGTCCAAGTTGCGGCTGCACAGATGTCTGCCGCTGACACAATCTTGAAACAAGCAGCGGAGGTAGAGACCCCTCTGGTGGAGTGGCCTCTAACTTGACCCAGCAGAGTCTTGTTGTACTTGCCATAACAGAAAGTGATACAATGAACCAACCATTTAGACAGGCATTGCTTAGAAACAGCATTGCCTTCTCTCTTATGAGCAAAAGAGACAAACAGTTGATTAGTCTTTCTGAAATCCTTCATCCTGGTGGTGTAGTATCTCAGAATTCGGTGAACATCCAAAGTATGCAAGAGGTATTCCCCTTTATTGGAGTGCTGTGTAAAGAAAGCAGGCAGCTCCATGGATTGATTCAGCGTAGATTCCGCTACCACCTTGGGGAGAAACTTAGGATTGGTACGGAGAGCCACACGTCCCTTGTGAAAAATCAAGTACGGGATTTTGCACATCAGGGCCTGCAGCTTGGAAATCCTTCGAGCAGAAGTAATGGCCACAAGGAAGAGAGTCTTCCATAAAAGGAACTTTAGGTTCACCAAGGCTGCCAGCTCGAAAGGAGGCAGCGTAAGCTTTTCAAGAACAAATTTCAAATTTCAAGAACGGGCAGGAACCCGAATTGGGGTCTTAAGTGGAGAACCCCTCTAAGAAAAGTCTTGGAGACTTCTAGTTGCACAAAAGTCCTGTCCCCAAAAGGAACGTGGTAGGCCAAGATACCTGCCAAGTGAACCTTCAGAGAGGAATGACTGAGACTCAGATTAAAGAGGTGTCACAAGTAATCTAAAAGCCACCCAACAGAACATGAGAAAGGCTCAAAATCTTTGGAAGCGGCCCAAATAGAGAACTGTTTCCATTTCATTGCATAGGCAGATCTAGTGGAGAGCTTCCTGGCCTCCACCAAAATCTCAGCCACCAGCGGGGGAAACCCCAAATCGGGCTTGAGCTATGTCTGCAGGAGCCACGCGTGCAACTGAAGGGACTTGAGGCCTGGATGGACCAGGGTCCCCCGATCCTGGGTTAGCAAAAGATGAGACAGAGGAAGAGGAAGCGGAGGTTCCTCTGAAAACTGTTACAGAAGAGAGAACCAAACTTGCCTGGGCCAGAAGAAAAAATTACTCACCTTAGTAATTATGTTTCTTCTAGTGGAGTCTTGCTGTATTCTGACAAATGCAGTTAGGTCCTGCCTTTCAACTGCCCTGGAGAACATAGGGTTAACTTTTCTATGCATGGCATAGAATGTTCATCTCGAGCTCGGTTGAAGCCTCTGCCTGTTGTTATTCAAACTGCAACCATCAGATCTTTATGAGCAAAAACTCACTAGGTGTTCTGTGTGGAAACTGTAACGTTTTTAACTAGCCAACTGGCAGAAATATAATGTTTTTGGTTCTCAAAGGAAGACTCAAGTCAGGAAACCCAAAAACAAAAACCAATCAAATGAACAACATTCCACCCAAAGAAAAAAGAGGGTGTAAAGGGGGCACCTCTAGGGTGCCAACACTGCACCTGCCCACCCACAACTCAAAAATCTAGGTTCTGAGAGGGGAGGCGGGGGTCAGAATACAGCAAGACTCCACTAGAAGAAAAATAATTACTAAGGTGAGTAATTTTTTCTTCATACAACATGAAGTCTTGCTGTATTCTGATAAATGCAGACTACCAAGCAGTACCTCCATGGAGGAGGGACAGAACATACTTTGGAAACAAGCTCTGAAGTACAGCTGTGCCAAACCGAGCATCACTTCTAGCCTGAATATCCAGAGAGTAATGCTTGGTAAAAGTATGGACTGTTTTCCAGGTGGCAGCTTGACAAATTTCTAAGAGAGGGATATCCCTGGCAGCAGCGAGGGAAGCAGTTGTACCTCTTGTGGAATGAGCCCTCAGGCCTGAGGGTGGAGTTCTACCCAGTTTTTCATTGCAGAATTGTATACAAGAAACAATCCACCTGGCAATAGCTCTCTTGGTGGCAGGTTTGCCCTTCCCAACTTCTCCATAAGTGAGGAACAACTAGAGGGAGTCAAACTAGGGACCCTTGGTATGCTCTATGTAGTAGCTAAGGGCTCTTTTAACATCCAAACTGTGTAGCCTCCTCTATCCCGAGGAAGAATGATCAGTTAAGAAAACAGGGAGAGATATAGACTGATTCAGGTGGAAATCTGAAACCACTTTAGGCAAGAACTTTCAGTTCTAAGGACCACTTTATCTCTGTGAAAAGAGATGAAATCAGATTCCACTGACAAGGCTTGCAATTCACTGATATGTCTGGCAGAAGTAATGGCTACCAAAAACACAGTTTTCCAAGTCAAGTACTTAAGCTCTGCTGAGGACAAAGGCGCAAAAGGGCGTTGCAAAAGCTGAGCAATGCAAACATTAAGATCCCAAGCAGGATCCTTAAAGGGGGGACTGGTGTGAAGCAATCCCTTGAAAAACTTACAGAATACAGGATGGGATGACAGGAAGACTTGCCTACAGACAGAAGAGCAGAAACAGCTGCCAAGGGTACCTTGACAGTACATGGTCTGATACCTAGGCCATTAAGATGGACCATATAATCCAGAACAGTAGGCAATTCAGCAGAGTCTGGAGAAATATTTTTCTTAGAACACCAAATACTTAATCTTTTCCATTTGGAGTTGTGCATGCCTGAATATAGGCAACATAGTTATCTAGTGTACTTACCCGGTAAACAAAAAACAAATAAATAAATTATGTCTTTCTGGTGGAGTGCTTTCGAGAAGCCTTGAGGATATCCAGAACCCCTTGGGAAAGATGCAGATCTGCAAACTCTAACTCTTCAAGAGCCAAGCCTTGAGATTGAGAGACTGAAGATTCGGGTACCAAATCCTCCCCTGAGAGGATGTTAACAGTTTGTAATTCCTGGGAAAAGACAGGGGAAGATGGACTGTTAGGGACAGCAACAAGGGATACCATGGCTGCCTGGCCCAGTCTGGCGCAATCAGAATCACTTTGCATGGTTGTGACCTTATCTTGACAAGCACTTTGAACAGGAGAGGGAAGGGGAAGCATACAGAAATTTCCCTTCCCAGTTCAGGATCAGAGCATCCAGGGGGACTGAGCCCAAGACTGGGGGTCTGCAACAAAAAAGTGGAAGTTGGTGATTGTCTGGGGCTGCAAAAAGATCTATCTCTGGAGTGCCCCATCTTGAGAAAATCACTCTCAACACCAGAGGATCTAGGGCCCATTCGTGATGGCCCTGGGATATTCTGCTCAGTGGATCTGCTAGGACATTGTCCTTCCCTGGGAGGGGAACTGCTATCACAGAGGTTTGCAGGGAATAGGCCAGGGACCACAACTTCATCACTTCTGTGCACAAGGCCGTAGACCGAGTGCCTCCTTGCTTGTTGATGTACCACATGGTGGTGGTGTTGTCTGTTCTGACCTGAACCACCCTGTCCTGTACAGATTTGGAAAAAGCTTGCAGTGCCAGCAACACTGCTCTGAGTTCCAAGAGACTGATGTGAAGCAGAGATTCCTGAGGTGACCACTGTCCCTGGGTGGTAAGTTCCCCCAAATGGGCTCTCCAGCCCAGCAGGGAAGCATCTGTGGTGAGGACCACTGAATGAGACTGAATGACAAATAGAACCCCTTGCCTCAAACTGTCCTGATCCTGCCACCATTGCAGGGCTTGGATCAGAGTTCGAGTCAGTGGAATTAGTTTGGTAAGGGAATCCTTTCTTTGGGACCAAAAAGCTCTTAAGTGGAACTGAATGTCCCTCATTTGGAATCTTGTGCACTGGACCACTGCTGTAGAAGCTGCCATGTGGCCCAGAAGCTGAAGGAAATGCCTTGCTGGTTGAGACACCTGAAGGCTGAATGAAGAGGCCAGTTCCATGAGGGATCTTGCCCTTTCCAGGGGAAGGAAGGCTCTTACTTTTACCGTATCCAGCTCTGCCCCTATGAGGCGAGGGAGCTGCACTAGTTCGAGAACTGACTTTGGTAGGTTGAGAAGAAATCCTAAAGAAGTGAGCACTTGCTGGGTCACTTGCAGGTGTGACTTGACTTGATCTAGAGACTGGCCTACTACGAACCTGTCGTCCAAGTATGGAAAAATGGAAATCTTTTGTCTTAGAAAGGCAACAACTACTGCTCGGCACTTTGTGAAGACACTTGGGGCTGATGTTAATCCAAAGGGCATTGCTCTGAACTGATAGTGGCCTAAGGGCAACTTGAACCTGAGGTACTTTCTTTGGGAGCACCTGATGGGAATGTGAAAGTAGGCATCTCTGAGGTCCAGGGAGGCTAGCCAGTCCCCTGGCCTTAGAGAGGGAAGAATAATTCCCAGAGTTATCATTTTGAACTTTGGCTTTAAAAGATATTTGTTTAGGTATCTTAGGTCCAGGATGGGTCGCCATTCTCCTGTCTTTTTGAGGGTTAGGAAGTACCTGGAGTACAATCCTTTGCCCCAGTGTAGGGTAGGTACTCTCTCTCTCTCTATAGCTCTGAGAGCTAGGAGAGAAGAAACCTCTGCCTCTAGGGCAAGGGTTTCTGAGAGATTTGCAGGTGGAAAAGATCTGGCTCTCAGCTTGGGAAATTTTTTGAAGCTGAGAACCAGACCCTGGCTTACTGCTTCCAGGACCCACTTGTCTGAAGTAAGAGACATCCAGTCCTGGACAAAGTAAGCCAGCCTGCCCCCTACTGGGATAGGAGAATCGACCTGGGCAGACCCATCAGGGTGTCTGCTTGGCAGGGACTTTAGGCTGAGGTGTGGATGCAGGCCTGCTCATCCCCCTTCTGCCTCTCCCTCTGAAGAACTCCCCTGTGAAAAAGAAGAGGCGTGTGCTTGGCAAAAAGGCCCTTTTGGAAAGGCCTGCCCCTGCCCCTGGACTGCTGCCTTTGAGGAGTTGCTTGTCTTTCCTTGGCCTGAGCACTCCTGTAAGTGGTCCTGTATTCATCCATTTTCTTTGTGTAATTCTCTGTCTGCTCCCCAAACAGAGAAGTACCCACTAAGAGAAAATCCATGGCCTTAGCCTGGGTATCCTGTGAGAGGCTAGTACATCTGAGCCAAGCCTCCGAAGAGCCACAGATGTAGCCATGACTCTAGGTGATGCATTATTGGAGTCTACACCAGCATGAAACTGAACTTTCGATGCCTCAGTCCCATCTGCAGCCACCTCCTCCAGCTCCTTGGCAAGCTGAGGGGAAGCCTGTTTAGCCAGTTCCAGTACAGTGTCCCACCTGGACCTCTGGTACCTGGCTGCACAGGCCATATAATTAGTCTGCCTGAGTCTTAAGGATGATGCCATGTACTGCTTCTTTGCCATGGCATCAATCTTCCTGGAGTCCTTGTCTGGGGGTGTGATGCCAAGAGAATGCTTGCCTTATCACAGGCAGCAGCCTGTACAACCCCAACATGGCTGCATTGCTGATAAAGGAACTCTGTATCTGAGCCTGAAAGAGTATACCTCTTGTCCATTCTTCCATCCACAGGAGGTATGGAACTGGGAGACTCAAGAATTTTTTTTTGTCTGTTTCCCAAAAGATTTGTGGAAGGGAATAGACAGTCTCCTGGACTCTGGGATGTCCATCATCTTTACATAGTCAGGCTCTTCCTGATCCTCCACTGCCTCCTCCACAGGAAGCTGGAGGTCAGCCACCTTTCTGTAAAACATGTAGTGTGAGAGGGACTCAGAAAGCCTAGGAGGAGAAACACCTGAAGGTCTATCTGGGGAGATGTCCGAGTCAATAGGCACATCCAGACTTTCACCATCACCATAATCATCTTCCAACTCTCCCTACTCCTCAAACTCTGGTTCATAAAATTCTTCCAGGGTACAATCCAGAACCGGAGGAACTGACCAAACCGAGCCCCTGCCAAAAGGTGCCGGTTCAGTTGGAACCGATCGAAGCGATTCCACAATCTGAATCTCTTCGGCTATTTCATCGGCGGTCAGAGTATGAGATTCTGGATCCCAACGATCGACTTATCATTTCTTTTCTTTTATCAGAACCGATTCTCGAATCGGCTCTCCTTTTGCCCAATGAAGTATCGCCTGGTCAGAGGGCACCTTCTGGTTCGCCAGAACCGAATCGGTTGGCCATCCGGTCAGCGGACTTTTTCGACTCCCCTTCCCTCAGTCTACCTAATCTCTTTTCCAGGGTAGATTTGGGAACATTTTTGCAAATTTGGCAGTCTGAATTAAGGTGGTCAAATCCCAGACAATAAACACAGGTGGTGTGGGGATCAGCCTTAGCAAAGACCTCCCCACACACACTGCAGTGTTGAAACCCAGCAGGCCCGTTTTTTTTCTTGGGTTTCTCAGACATGGCCAACCTAACCAAACTTACCCTTTTTTCGGCAATCCACCAGGCAAGACTCCCCTATCGGTTCCTGATGCATTGTCACAGGCCTTGGAAAAACTGTACTAAACCCTGTTTTTTAGAACCAATACGGACGGTAACCACACACTAAAGTACAAATTTTACTCAAAATGATCGGTTCAGCCGAACGATCCACAACTTTAAGCTCCACACAGAAAACAGAACAAAACCTATCTAGTACTCACAGTACCACAGACAGAGACTTGAACCGACTATACGGAAACAACAATTTCGGAAGGAAACTGACACTTCAACCAACTTTGAACCGAGCAGCAGGAGAAATCTCCGGGGCGACTGTTCAGTGAGGTGGAGTACAGAATCTGACGGTTGCAGTTCGAATAACAACAGGCAGAGGCTTCAACCGAGCTCGAGATGAACATTCTATGCCATGCATAGAAAAGTTAACCCTATGTTCTCCAGGGCAGTTGAAAGGCAGGACCTAACTGCATTTGTCAGAATACAGCAAGACTTCATGTTGTTTGAATTAAACATTTCACTTTGATCTTAGCAATCCCAGCATTTTGTCATTTATGTATTACATTGATAAGAACAAGACAACTACCCTTTCTTTCCTACATCATTAAGCTTTAGATTTTGTTTCAACTTCAAAAGCCTGAGCAAATCATAAAAAGGTAATAAAATGCAATTTCTTTAAGGAAGTCTTAATTACAGAAATATCCTGGTCAGTGTAATATATCCTGTGATTTTCAGCTACTGATACTTTGAAATTACAGGCCAAATTCCTCACACACTGAAATATCATATACAGACCATTTACTTATAATATCAATATCATACAATAATCATAAGTAAGGGGCAGAGCGTCACACCCCTCTCCACCTAGACTGAATTTGAGGGCTCTACTCGCCTGCATGGGATGAGCTCCACAAGTCAGTTCATTCCTCACACAGACGCAACAAGCCATCTGTGTTCTGATTGGTTTGCTGCAACCCCATCGAAGATAAGTCATGTCCATACCCTTGCAAGGCAAGACTTCATCTTAATAGTCTCACCATTAGTTTTTCACATTTGTGTCAGCCAAACCAGGGTGTTGTGGTCAGTTTGTACCTCAAAATACTGCCCGTATAAGTATGGCTCTAACTTCTTTAGAGCCCACGTTATGGCAAGACACTCTTTTTCCACAGTTGAGTATGCCTGCTCCCTGGGAAGTAACTTTTTACTTAGGTACACGATCTGATGATCTTTCCCCTGGTTGGATGTCTGACTCAGCATTGCCCCAATACCCACATCTGAGGGGTCAGTCTGGACTATAAAGGGTCTGCTATAGTCAGGACTCATCAATACAGGAGCATTGCACAGTGCCTCCTTCAGTCTGGTAACAGATTTTTCACAGGCTGGTTCCCAGGAAATTTTCTTGACATCCTTTCCTTTACCAGGTCTGATAGGGAGCAGCCAAGACACTGTAATTGGGTAAAATTTCCATACATGCCCTAGCTGTCCCTAGAAAACTCCTGACCTGCTTCTGCATTTCTGGATTGGTCCATGCCTTGATTGCCTCTATTTTTACTTGGTTGGGACGGAGCTGTCTCCAGCCTACGACATGCCTGAGGTATGTCACTTCAACCTAGGCCACCTGGCATCTCCTCAGCTTTGACAGTGATCCCGCCCTCTGTATCCTGCTGCCACTCCAAGGCGGGACAGGTATTCATCCCAGCTGGTACTAAAGATGGCAATGTCATCCAAGCACTCCCACAGCATACCCTCAGCACCACTTAACACCTAGTTCACCAACCTTTGGAAAGTGGCTGAGGCGTTCTTCGTTCAAAGGCATTACTTTACATTCAAATAACCTTATCGGAGTGATGAGGCCGACCTCTCCTAGCTCTGTCAGTTAACTCTACCTGCCAGTACCCCTTTGTCAGGTCAATAGTCATAAAGCAGGATGCCCCTCCCAACTTGTCCAGGAGTTCATCCATCTGGGGCATCGTGTATGGCCAGCCTTTGTGACTGCATTCAGTCAACACAAAATGAGTACAGCCACCTGGCTTGGGGGCACAAGGACTACGGGTGAAGCCCAGGGGCTGTGGGATTTCTTGGATTACCCTAAACCAGCATTTCCTCCACCTCCCTCCTAATGTTCTTTTGGACAGCCTCTGACACCCACTATGCTATCCGCCATATGGGCACCTACGTCCCTGTCTCCACTTTGTGTGTTGCTAAGGGGGTTAGTCCAGGCTTGGCGCTAAACAGTGGGGCAAAATCTGCTCAAACCTCCCTTACTTCCTGGATCTTGTCCGGGGCCAGCTTGGGTGACAATTTAACTGCCGCCACAGAGGACTCCCACTTGCTTTCTTCCAGCAAGTCCAGAAGGGGGTCTCCTTCGTCCATCCCCTCCCCAAGGCCACACACTGCAAACACCATGTCAGCCCAATTAGTATATGGCTTCATCATGCTGACATGGTGCATTCTTTCTGTATGTCTTCTGTCAGGTAACCCACGATATAGTTCACATCATTTTACCTTGACTACTTTGTATGGTCCTGCTCACTCAGCCTGCAGCTTGTCCTTCTGGACCGGGATGAGGATCATGACTTCCTGACCCACCATGCACGCAGCGAGCTCTGGCTCTGTGGGCGTACTTCACTTTTGTTTTGTTGGGCAGCTGCCTGGGTTACTCTGGGCTGTCCCCATAAGCTCCTTCAGCCTTTCCCTAAACCTAAGGACATAATCCACTATGGGAGTTCCCTGGGTGGCATGCTTGCCTTTCCAGTCCTCCTGGATCAAGTCTAGGGGCCCATGTACCCGGCATCCATATAAGAGCTTGAAGGAGGAAAACCCTGTTTACTCTTGTGGCACCTCACTGTATGCAAACAAAAGGTGGGGAAGGTATTTCTCCCAGTCTCTTCCATGCTGTTCAGCAAATGCTCAGAGCACTGACTTCAGGGTACTGTTATATCTTTCCACAAGCCCCCACTGGCTTGCGGGTGATAAGGTGTCGTGCATCTCTGCACCACTCCACACTTCTCCCACAAACATTTCATCAGGTCCAACATGAAGAAACACTCTCGATCGGTGATGACCGCTCATGAAACTCAACATGTAGAGAAAATCCCTCATGAAGGAATCTGCCAATTTGTCTTCCATGAGGATAGGGTGACTGCCTTGGGGTACCAGGTGGCATAATCCACCACAGTCAGGATGAACCTCTTCCCGGAGGAGCTGGGGGTATTTAAACGCCCCACAATATCCATTCTTACCCTCTGGAATGGCTCCTCCACTATGGACAATGGAATTACGGCGGCTTGGGTTTTCTTACCCGCCTTCCCCATTTCTTGGTACCGGTGACAAGATCTGCAATAGTGCTTCACCTGCTGGGTGAAGTTGGGCCAATAGAAATTCTGGGCCAATCGCTGCATAGTGCACACGATTCCCAGGTGACCAGATATGGGAATATCATGTGCAGTCTTGAGCAACTGCTTACGGTACTCCTGGGGAACGACAAGCTGCCCACCTATCATCCCTCCCTCTGTCTTTTCAGCCTGAGTATACATCAGTCCATTTTCCCAATAAACCTTATGTTTCCTGTCACCTACTTGTACTCCATCAGAGTCTGCCCAAGCCCTCAGCTTCTCTAGACTAGGGTCCCTTTTCTAAGCAGCTGCAAACTCCTTGCACATTCCCAGGGCATGGGACGGGTCCTGGTCAGTATCTAAACTAGGGTCCTAGCTCTTGTGTCAGGGCTCAGGATCACTGTCATCCTAACCCTCTGACAATGGGTCACCCCTCCTTCTTTGGAATAACCCTCCATAGCTGTTTGGTTAACTGCTACTGGAAATTTCTACCCACTTTCATTAGTCTCCATATCCAGCAAACACAGGCTTGGAAACAAGCCTCCCAGGTAGTTTCCACAGTGGCTTCTATGGATCCAGAAACTAATTTTCCTTGCCACTTAGCTACGGGTAACTGCACACACCATCCCATTTCAGATTGTTGCCAAGGATGATGTCAACTGCAAAGTTTTGGCTACACGCCTGTTACTGTTCCCTTCACTCCAGTCTAGGAGAACACTGGCAGTGGCAATATTGTCTCTCCCAACAACCCTAGTACAGTTACAAATTTATTGGGTATACATTGACCAGGCCCTAACAGATCCTTTACCAGCATCAGGATGCCCTCTGTCTCTTAACCCTTGCGTCTGTACCATTCACAGTGACTGGGTGCATGTTTTCTCATGTTCACAGGCATGTTTCCAGGGACACACAAACAACCCACTTCTTTCCTAGCACCACCTTCCATGTTACTGCGTCCCTTTTAGGACACTGTTTGATAATAACAGTTTTGTACCTGGAAAACCCAACATTCGTTATCATTTCGTCAGCAAAGATTGCCAAGAAAGGTTTTGACATGTGACCAGAATTTTAGCAGTCTTTTTGTGTGGGTGAGACCTATCATGTCCAGGAAGTCAGCTTCCTCTCATCCTTGACTGACTCCTGTATATTGAGGTCAAGGGTATCTACCATCTGTCTCACAAAGGACTTGTGAGATGAGTGTAACCCCTAGATGGCGCTATCCCAGGGGCTACTACCCCTGCCTGATTTGCCACTAACAGGTTGAGGGGCCTGGATCCAATGGCGGGTGCCTCCACCCAGAGGTCAGGGTTTGCAATAGTTAAACTAACTTGGTCACAGCCCTCTGGGACACTGCAACCCCCCTTTCTTCCCACTAGTGGCCCACACAATATATCAGAATTACCTTCACAGTATACACTTACCCCAGGACTGGTTCCGCACTGGGACCTCCTGTGAAATAAGATACAGTGCAACAATCACAGTACAGTACTTTAACATAGACAAATACCTCAGGCAGTATAACTTTGCTGAAACAAGCAGCTCTGATTTATTTAGGGGGATATAACAAGGACAGGGGGAAATCAGGTTAATTAGCTTATCACTCTACTCATCTACCTATGGCTCTGTGCACAGGCCTATCCCTATCAGTTACTGTCCCTGGGTACCCAAGCCCTAGTGGCTAGTCCAAACCGTGGCAGCTGGTAGGGGCCCTTTCACACAGAGAAAAGAAAAATTAGTTAAACAGTCAGCAGTACAGTAATTCCATTTGGATTTAATGTGGCAATTCAACAGGGAGTGACCTTGAATTAGTACTCACGACCTCCAAACAAGATAGGGTCCTTCAATGTCAGCAGGGCTACTCTTGAGCTCCACGAGACTCCTCACACATTTATATGGCAAACTGCAACAGGCAAAAGTCCTTTAATGGCAGCAGGATTCACTTGAGGTACACAAGCCTCTTCACACATTTATATGGTAAAACAGAAAGTACTATACCAGGCAGGCTGCTTCTCTATCCCGATCGCACTATACTGCACAATACTCGGGAGAACACACAGCAGATTCAGTTCCTGACAGACCGAGTGCAATTCAGCTATTTCTCCAGTCTTCTACAGGGTGAGCCTGGTTTCTACTCTTCAGATATCCTTTGATTCTCTTCACAGGACGGATTCAGTCCTAACAAGCAGTTACACAAGCTGCAGACCGGAACTCTGGGCCTTACACACGTTTCCCGACTAAAACTGCACACTGAAAAAGCACAGGGCTCCTTCCTTCTTCACTGTCAGAGCTAAAACTGAAAAACTTCAACAGACAAAACCGGGCACTTCCTTTGAGTTCCTCCCAGTTCTTGACTGGATTGGCTGTCACTCACAATAGACTGCTCCTGTTGGTCCAAAAAGGCACCGAAGTCTAAACTACATCTCCCAGAGACACTGCCCATACAATCCTCTTGTGGCTGGCTCAGATTATGAGTCCAAGTTCTGATTCGTCCAAGGCACCATTTTAGAGCTAGCTTACCCCACACCCATTGGTCCAGTTCAGCAGTTCAAAACCAGAATGGGGAACTAGGCAGACACAGTTCTGACTGCAAAGAAAGCAGGTTAGACAAACTGTAATTTCATTATTACTCTAAATGGTTTCTGGCAAACAGTTACATCTTTCAGATAGGTTCCTTTGCACTCTAGTGACTGCAAAATGGAGTGAATTGGCAGCAGCTTGAGTGGTACTCAATCAAAGAAACACACAGTCCCTCATATAAACTAATTATGTCTGCAAGCAGACAGCTCTTAAAGAGACAGTACCAGAGGCTCTAAAACACTCACTGATAAAATGGCTTAAACGCCAAACACCATTCAAGCTTGGAGCATTCAAGCAAGCTCTTGGAAGTCTTTTGGGAACCCCATTTGCAGGGGTTACACCCTTCCTGGCCTGGGAAAGCTTGACGTCTGCTGGCCAAGCAAGTACTCCTATAAGTTTTAACTGCAACCATATATTTGCATTAGGCTCACACATGTAATCATCAGTCAATATATCATTTTACCAAGAACACATTTCTGAAACATTGCATTACGTCACTTTACACAGTATTACATACACATTGTACCATAACTCAAGTTATTATCTCTTGTACATGAAACCTGAAGAGAGGGGCTCTTCCTATCAGTTACCTTGGGGCTGGACGGGGCAAGGGCACCATACTTAGAGGGCAACACAAGTAACTTGAGTTAGCACTGACGCTCAGTTTGGGCAATGAGCCTCGGGGACATACACTCCTTTATGGACAACATTGAGAGGCAAGTCCACAGGCCTCCCAAGTGAATCATAACTGAGGTGCACCACAGGCTTTACAGCTCGACCAGTCTTTCTAGGGGAACTGTTACAGTCTCTGCACTCTTGAGCCTCATTTTCAGCATTGTCCTCACTTGTCAGGGGAGTCTCCATGGGGGTAGAGAGGCTAGAACTTGGGGCACTTTCAGCTCCAGGAGTTACAGTTTCTGAGTCCACAACATTTGGCTCGCATGGAGAGCTTTCGGACACTGGCAGTGGACTGTCAGGGCACTCAAAATACTCTTCTTGTTCTGGTGTATCACCAGTCTGACCCAATCCATCATTTTCCTCCCCTGAAAGCTCAAACAGTTCAACCATGCACAATGATTCCATTTCATCTGATCTGATGCTTTGCACTTCACTTTCTGGGAGCATTGGCTCCAGGGACGAAGCTGGGGCTTAGACAGTCCAGAAGGCCCAGCTTCGCCTCCAGTATTGACTAGGGGATTGCCCTCAAACAATTGACTCGCTCGTAAGAAGGATAGTATTCAAAGTCACTTCACTTTCTTCTGATATGGACTGACAGTCATGCTCAACTGGGACTTGTGGAGGGAACACTTTAACTTTGCTTCTGTAGGTGCAGACTTTCTTGATCTTTTCTTAGCAGCAGCTCTAGTCACTGGTCCAGAGGGGCATCTTCTAGGGCTCAGACTCAATCAAGATTTGTCCAATGGGCAGTAAATGATTTCTATGCATTGTTTTTACATCTTTTGAATTATTCTCAGGCCTTACTTTGTACACTGGCAGATCATCTAGTTTGCCCACTACAATGTGAGGGAGATGGTGCTATCTGTCAGCAATCTTGTGCTTGCCATGCAGTCCCAGATTTCTTAGCAATACCGATCTCCCTCCTGGAGTTCCTGTGCTTTCACCTTTTATCATACCTTTCTTTGTTGGCCAGATTTCTTTTGGCAGCCATGGTTTGAGCCAGTTGGTACGCATGAGTTAGCTGGGCCTTTAACGTTGCACATACTGTAAATAGTTGTCAGCTTGAACCCTGATCAGGAGAGACCCCAAACACACACATCTACCGGTAGTCGAGCTTCTCTTCCAAACATCAGGGCGTAGGGGAGAAACCCAGTGGCATCACTTTTGGTGCAGTTATAAGCATGTACCAGGGTGCTAATTTGTTGGCTCCATCTAGGCTTGTCCTTTGATGCAGGGTGCCTAGCATATCTAGCAAAGTGCGGTTGAAACGCTCAGGCTGGGGCCCCTGGGGTGGTAAGGAGTGGTTCTGGACTTTGCACTCCCCACAGAAAGCATCTCTTTGATCAGATGACTCTCAAAGTCTCTCCTTGATCAGAATGGATTCTTTGTGGAGCCCCATAGTGAACAAAAAAGTTTTCTACAAGTACTTTGGCCACAGTGGATGCTTTCTGGTCTTTGGTGGGGAAAGCTTGGGCATATCTCGTGAAATGGTCAGTGACCACCAGCACATTACTGATATTTCTTTGATCTGACTCCAAACTCAGAAAATCAATACAGACTAGCTCCATGGGTGCACTGGTGGTGATGTTAACAAGGGGGGCAGCCCTCTGGGGCAAAGCTTTCCTCTGTAAGCAGCGACTACAAGTTCGAATGTGTTGCTCCACATCAGCCCCCATTTTAGGCCAATAGAATCTGGATCTCACCAAGTCAAGTGTCCTGTCTATACCAAGGTGCCCCATGTGGTTGTGCAAGGACATCAGTACTGAGTCTCGAAAGGCAGTGGGCAGCACTAGTTGTTGTTTGTCTACTTGTCCCCTCTGTCTACTGTTTCTCTGTATAACAGTTTATTGATCAGTTTCAACTTAGGACCTTCTTTGTATAATAGTGCAGTTCTCCAATCCGTGGAGCGTAATTTGACACATCTTTTCCTGCATAGAGGGCTTCTAAAGCTGCTTTGATCATGGGATCGCGGGATTGAGCCGCTTGAATACTGTCATTGTCCAGCTGAGGCAGTGCACCAATGTCTATTGCAGAAAAGTGGCAATAAGCAGCAGGTATGCAATTCTCAGAGGGTCCCAAGCAATCCACCATGCAGTCCACTGCGCCCGGTGGACATTTGTTCCTCCCTGTCAAACTTCCGCAGAGTGCCCGAATGTCAGGTTCTGCCAATTGTGACCCAATCATTCTGGGAACAGGCCTCGGGAGAGAGCATCAGCATCTATGTGGTTCAGACCTGCTCGGTATTCAGAGCATAGTCATATGTAGATAATGCAGAAAGCCACCTATGGCCAGTGGCATCCAACTTAGCTGAGGTCTGCACATAGGTCAAAGGATTATTGTCAGTTTTACTAGTATTTTAGCCCCATACAAGTACTCATGGAATTGGTCAACAATAGCCCACTTCAAAGCTAGGAACTCTAACTTATGTACAGGATAGTTCTTTTCGGATGGGGTCAGGCTTCTACTGGCAAAGGTCACTGGTCTCAGGCCATTTCGTGCTCTTGGTACAACACAGCCCCAACCCTTGCAAGCTAGCATCAGTGTGCAGGACGTTAAGGTTTTCTTGGATCGGCATAGGCCAGCACTGGAGCATGGGTAAGTTGATATATGATCTCATGAAAGCAGTCTCACAATCAGAGTCCAGCGGGCCCCAAATACTTCACTCGGATGAAAATACACCTTTCAGTCTTGAGGGACGCTGACTTTTGGTATTGTTTGTGGGTTGGGGATACCCTTGAGTAAGGTTAAGTAAAGGCGGATCACTCTTGAATAGTCCTTGATGAAACGCCGATAATAACCACTGAATCCCAGGAATCTTTGCAGTTCTTTAGATTTTGGGCTGTGGCCAGGTGGTCAAGGCCTCAACTTTACTTAGTTGGTCTCTATTCCTCGGTGGATACTATGTGTCCCACATACTTTACTGATGTTTGAAAGAATTGACACTTATCAATGGACAGTTTAAGGCCAAGTCCTCCAGTCGGTCCAATACCTTAAATAATCTGCTCTCATGTTCCTCCAGTGAGCTGCCAAACACAATAACATCATCTAGGTATACCAGGCACTCTAGTAAGTTCATGTCCCCACTGCACGCCTCCATCAATCGTTGAAAAGTGGCTGGGGCACCTGAAATCCTTGAGGCATCCTCATGAATTCATAGAAGCCAAGCGACAGATAAAGGCTGTCTTCTCACGGTCCTCTGGGGCCATCGCATCCTGGTAGTACCCACTCGCGGAGATCCAGCACAGAGAACCACTTGCTCCGTTTAGGCAGTCCAAAGCATCCTGAATGCGGGGCATTGTGTACTGATCAGGGATAGTCCGCCGTTTAAAATGCAATAATCCACACACATCCTTACTGTTCCATTCTTTTTCCTCACTACCACAATGGGAAGTAAGGGCTTCTGGATTCTTGTATTACACCAGCAGCTAACATCTCTTGCAGATGCCGCTCACATCATCTATGTCAGCGAGGTGCCAGGCGTCGAGACCTCTCACGAAATGGTCTTTCGTCATGCAGCCGGATATTGTGCTCAGCCCTTGCACGATCCTACATCCCATTCCTTTAAAGAAAACTGGTCTCTCTGGAAGCGAGCTTCTCACTGATCCTCACTTTCCATTCAGCTGGCAGCGGGAGTCGCGAAATCAAACAAGTCAGGCGTTACTCTGTCATTCTTCCTTGAACTCTTGCTGCTGGGTAGCACTGCAGTGTCTGCACAATGCACATTAGCCATGATGCAACCTCTATTTACCGAATGTCTCTTTCAGACACATTATGAACTTGGACCATTACCCTTCTGGCATAAGCATGGGCTCTAGCGGGCAAAATACTAGGCTTGACTAGCAGTCCCTCTGGCACTTTTCCATCGCCTGTGCATCCAACATTAATATTTTATTCTTAACATCCTTTCTGATATGGACCTCCCCAAAGGTACACACTGGCATTTGCCCAGGATCAGAGACTCAGGATCCTTCTTCCATACAATTCCGACGGTTCCTCTGGTTCTATTTTTCAGCATCTCTCTGTGCCTCATAGGCCTTCTTAATTAAGCCGGAACTCTTAAAGCTCTACTAGTCTTTGATCCCTTTTTCTAACACAACTGTGCCAGCCTTCCTAACATATGAGCATTTGTTCCAATCAACAGGGGCACCATCATACAGTCCAGTGGGGACACACTAAGGCTAGGGTCTCTACTTGTTCGCCACTCCAGCCACGGAGGTGGGGAAAGACAGCCAAATTTGGATATACCGAACAGGGTAGGCCTTCACTTAAACCCCATATATGCAGTCCTTCTAATGGTTGTAAGGGTACGTCTGACAAATGCTTCTGATACCAATCCTGGAACATAATTGTCACTTGGGAGCCACTGTCTAATACAGCTCTTGTAGATACTCCATTCACCTTGTATGGTCTCCATGGAGGGACCCAATTATTCTGGAATTCAGTCTGAGAGGTGGTAGTGGGGGCTCGGGGCAACTGACCTGCTACAAAAGGACGTGACTTAGCATTTTGGTGCCCTCACTGGGATCATTTCGTGCACCTCTTAACCACTGATTTGTTCTCCGAAGCTCTCCTTGTAGCCTATATGCAACTTTGTCAGTGTCTTTTGGGGACCGTATTCTCTTTCATGTGCCTCATCTTCCTACAATTATAGCAAAACATACTTTCTGGAGTTTGAGCTGGCGAATGCCACACTGGGAGCCAGGGAGGGGTATTACTAACTGGAAACCTTGGTGCCATCTCTGTCTTTGGCGTGATAAGCATTTGGAGACATCTCTGTCAGTTTCTCCACTTCCATGGTCAAGGAATCGAGTTCGAGCTGTTATCAGTAGGAGATATACAGGGTACCCCCACCCTATAGCAGATGCAGTCGGATATAGGTCAGGGCCCGCACTTGCAGGCGTGCTTCATAAAGGGACTGTTTTTTGGAATTTTGATCTCTCTCAACAGTTCGCCCATTGTGGCATATCTTTTCCTTGTCAGAGCACCCATTTACTGCCAACCTCTGCCCTGAACTTCACTTGATGGGTCACCCTCAGTCACTCGGGTCTAGCCGCAGCTGTTGGTGCAGGTACCTCCCGAGGTCGCCTTTCAACTCCTCAAATTTCTCTCATTAACTCATCATAGGAGGGTGGGGATTCCAGTCGATTTGCCAGGCATAACTGAAGCAACAGCAGTTCTGAGAAGGGGCAGACTTAAGGATCCTGTCCAGCCTGGTTCGGTCCAGTTCAATCGCTGGGAAACTACCCTTTCTGAGGCATTCTTGCAACAATTTTTCCAGCCGAGATACATACACAGACAACAACTCCCCTTGGTACTGTTGTGCATCTCTTACTCTCCCCACCATAGATCTTCATCAGAATCTGGGCTCCCATACACATTCTCCAGGGCCTCAAGATAGGCCTGTGCAGTCACTTCAGGGTTACTGGCCCGTTTAGCACGGATGGTAGCCAGGGCAGGGACCTCGGAGGCTCTCTACCAACCTCTTTCGCTGCTGGCTTCCGAGCATTGCCATTCTAGCACTTGGGGGCAACATAGTTCATCCAGGTCTCCCAGTCATCCTCCCTTGGGGGTGGGAGGGTGCCAGAGAAGATCCTCAACCTTCGTAAGAGTCGTGACTAATGGCAGGTGCAGAAATAGGAGTCTGCATTGGTTCAGCCACCATTACGGGTACTGGAGCGGGAGAGGGTGTTGGGGAGAACACCCCAGGTGCAAGAATAGTTTCTTCAAGTCCTCCACAGTTTTCCCTTCCCCAGCACCCATTTAGCAAATTTCTCCTCAAAAGTTTCAGACAGTGGTGGGCTCATTTCCCCGGGTCTTTACTGTACTTAGTTATCACTCCAGGCAGTGAGGGCTCCCTCTGGGGTAATGGTCTGTGGCACTTTGGAGCTATCTATGGATCCTTAAACTCTACTAGGGCTAGGAAAGTGTGGGTGAGCAGATTAGCATGCCGACCCACCACCACAGGGTTTTGTAAACCTTCCACCTTGGAAGTACTCCCTGTACAGTGTCCATATTGATACCCAGGGGATGTCCAGGATAAGCATAGCATTTGGGGTCAATCTCTCCCAAGTACACCACTCCACCAGCCGGTGCACAGCCACTTGTCGGGTACCCATTTTTTTTTTTTTTTTTAATAGTGGTTCGTAAATATGGCCACTAGAGGACACACAATCCCAGCGGTGAGCCTCCAAGATGTAACCCCTAGATGGTGCTATCCCAGGGCTACTACCCCTGCCTGATTTGCCACTAACAGGTTGAGGGACCTGGATCCAATGGCGGTGCCTCCACCCAGAGGTCAGGGTTGCAATAGTTAAACTAACTTGGTCACAGCCCTCTGGGACACTGCAACCCCTTTTCTTCCCACTAGTGACCCACACAATATATCAGAATTACCTTCACAGTATACACTTACCTCTGGGGACTTGTTTCCTGCACTGGGACCTCCTGTGAAATAAGATACAGTGCAACAATCACAGTACAGTACTTTAACATAGACAAATACCTCAGGCAGTATAACTTTGCTGAAACAAGCAGCTCCTGATTTATTTGAGGATATAACAAGGACAGGGGAAATCAGGTTAATTAGCTTATCACTCTACTCATCTATTTATGGCTCTGTGCACAGGCCTATCCCTATCAGTTACTGTCCCTGGGTACCCAAGCCCTAGTGGCTAGTCAAACCGGTGGCAGCTGGTAGGGGCCCTTTCACAGAGAAAAGAAAAATTAGTTAAACAGTCAGCAGTTCAGTAATTCCATTTGGATTTAATGTGGCAATTCAACAGGAAGCGACCTGAATTAGTACTCACGACCTCCAAAACAAGATAGGGTCCTTCAATGTCAGCAGGGCTACTCTGAGCTCCACGAGACTCCTCACACATTTATATGGCAAACTGCAACAGGCAAAAGTCCTTTAATGGCAGCAGGATTCACTTGAGGTACACAATGCCTCTTCACACATTTATATGGTAAACAGAAAGTACTATACCAGGCAGGCTGCTTCTATCCCGATCGCAATTACTGCACAATACCCGGAGAACACACAGCAGATTCAGTTCCTGACAGACTGAGTGCAATTCAGCTATTTCTCCAGTCTTCTAAGGGTGAGCCTGGTTTCTCTCTTCAGATATCCTTTGATTCTCTTCACAGGACTGGATTCAGTCCTAACTAGCAGTTACACAAGCTGCAGACCGGAACTCTGGGCCTTACACACGCTTCCTCGACTAAAACTGCACACTGGAAAAGCACAGGGCTCCTTCCTTCTTCACTGTCAGAGCTAAAACTGAAAAACTTCACCAGACAAAACTGGCACTTCCTTTGAGTTCCTCCCAGTTCTTGACTGGATTGGCTGTCACTCACAATAGACTCTGCTGTTGGTCCAAAAGGCGCCAAGTCTAAACTACATCTCCCAGAGTCACTGCCCATACAATCCTCTTGTGGCTGGCTCAGATTATGAGTCCAAGTTCTGATTCGTCCAAGGCACCATTTTAGAGCTAGCTTACTTGACACTGATTGGTCCAGTTCAGCAGTTCAAAACCAGAATGGGGAACTAGGCAGACACAGTTCTGACTGCAAAAAAGCAGGTTAGACAAACTGTAATTCTCATTATTACTCCAATGGTTTCTGGCAAACAGTTACATCTTTCAGATAGGTTCCCTTTCCACTCCTAGTGACTGCAAAATGGAGTGAATTGGCGAGCTTGAGTGGTACTCAATCAAAGAAACACACAGTCCCCCATACAACTAATTATGTCTGCAAGCAGACAGCTCTTAAAGAGACAGTACCAGAGGCTCTAAAACACTCACTGATAAATGGCTAAACGCCAAACACCATTCAGGCTTAGAGCATTCAAGCAAGCTCCTGGAAGTCTTTTGGGAACCCCCATTTGCAAGGGGGTTACACGAGTAATCCTCTGGACCCCTTGGGGAGAAAGTACAGTTATGTAAGACCTTACCGTAACAGCAGATCTTCGAGAGGAGCTCTTGCAGCAGGTAATACCATTAGGACTAATGCCACCAGACGTTAGGACCCCATCGAAAACTTGTAGCTAGCAGTCTGAGCCGGGGGACCTCCCCTGACGTCAGCTCCATCTGACATCTGGCGTGGTATAAAGGGGGCGGTCTCCTGGAGTCATCTCAGTTCTCCCGCCGGAGATCCGGCTAACACAGTATTGGAGAACCGAGCAGGAACTCCCCAACCTAGTACAGGTGAAAAACTCAGATATCTGGGGGATGGAGCGTGGAAAAGCCACCTGCTGCAAGAGCTCCTCTTGAAGATCTACTGTTACGGTAAGTTCTTACATAACTGTACTATCTAACTTCGAGGGTGGAGCTCTTGCAGCTGGTAATACCATTTGGACTGAATCCCAAGCAGTACCCAAAGAGAGGCCCAGGTCTGAGCAGGAGGTAGTAGAGAAACTGACAACATAGGCAGAAGCCAGGTATACTAGGAGAGCAGGCCCTGCAGGACGGCTAGTCCAAAACCTGCTCTCCTTGTAGAAGCAATGTCTAGGCTGTAATGCCTGATGTAGGTATGGACTGTGCTCCATGTCGCAGCAGCACAAATGTCCGCTGAAGAGACATTCCTCAGGGAAGCAAAGGAAGTGGCCATGGCTCTGGTGGAGTGGCCCTTAACGGGACCCGGAAGGGGTTTACCATGGTGCTGGTAGCAAAAGGAAATGCAGTGCACTAGTCAACGGGCTAGAAACTGCTTCGATACAGGAGCCCCTGTCATCCTTTTTGCAAAGGAGATGAATAACTGTTCTGTCTGTCTGGAGGAACGTGTTCTGTGAAGGTAATATCTTAGGATTCTATGAACATCCAAGGTGTGCAGCAGCGCTTCGCCTTGGTTGGAAAACTCAGATAATAAACTGGAAGGTTGATGTCCTAATTCAGTGTCAGGATGGACACCACCTTCGGTAAGAACTTGGGGTTCATATGCAGGGTCACCCTGTCCCTTTGAAAAGCGATATAAGGTTCCTTACACACCAATGCGTGGTGCTCAGAAACCGTTTGAGCTGAGGTAATGGCAACCAAAAGGACAGCTTTCCCACGAGAGGAAGCATAGCTTGTAAGAAGCGGCTGGCTCGAAGGGTGGAAGGGTAAGTTTCTCCAGGACAAACAGTAAGTCCCATGGGGGAATGATGTCCCTCCTGGGGGGTCTGATGTGTAAGACCCCTCTGAGAAAGGTCTGGCAGACATTCAGTTGTGCCAGAGTTTTCTCCCCAATAGGCTCATGATACACGGAGACTGTGCACATGTGAACCTTGATGGACGAATAACTCAGTCCAACATCCAAGAGGTAGAGGAGATAGTCTAGCACGTGGTTGACTAGACAACCCAAGGAATCTATGGCACGGGCTGCAGCCCAGATGCAGAAATGCTTCCATTTCAGAGTGTAAGTAGCTCTAGTGGAGAGTTTCCTCACTGCCACCAAGACCTCCTCCACCCTGTTTGACACTCCTAGACCGTCCTCCGCTAAGACTGCAGAAGCCATGCGTGCAGGCGAACAGAATGAAGAGCAGGATGGATGAGTGTCCCCTGCTCCTGTGAGAGCAAGTGGATGGAGAGTGGCAACTGTACTGGAGGTTCCAAAGACAGCTGCTGGAGCAATGGATACCATATCTGTTGAGGCCACAGAGGAGCAATCAGGATCATCCTGGCCCCCTCTGACTGTAATTTGAGCAGTACTTTCTGAATAAGCGGGAAGGGAGGGAAGGTGTACACAAACTTCCCTGTCCAAGAGAGGGCCAATGCATGTCGCCAGAAAACACCAGGCCCTGGAGTGAGTGAGCAAAAATTTTGCATTTGGACGGGGACGCAAAGAGGTCCAACTCTGGATGGCCCCAGTGACCAAAAAGGTTGTCTGCGACTTCTTGACGTAATTCCCATTCGTAGTTCAGAGAGGTGGAGTGACTGAGACTGTCGGCAAGAACATTTTGGACCCCTGACAGGCGTGCTGCGATGAGGTCTAGACTGTGTTCTACTGCCCAATCCCACACTCTCATGGCCTCTCTGCAAAGGGGATAAGAGTGAGTTCCCCCTTGCTTGTTGATGTATGAACATATGAATGTGCCAGCAGTAAAAGACCACCCGGTCCATCTAAGTCTGCTCGAGTGTGCAGCCAGCACCCCTAGTCCCATGCCCTTTTGAAGCTGTTCACAGATTTACATGATACCACCCATTCTGGTAGGGTGTTCCATTTTGCTACCACCCTCTCTGTGAAATAGTGTCTCCTCATTTCCTTCCCAAATTTTCCCCCTCTATTTTTAGCCCCTGTCCCCTGGTGACCCTCCCCCTCCTTAACTTAAAGACCCCATCTGCCCCATCCTGATTCCCCTCAGATACTTGAATGTCTCTGTCATGTCCCCCCTGTCCCTTCTATCCTCCAGGGTGTACATATTCAGGTCTCCCAGCCTGCTGTCATAGTCTCTCCCCTCCATTCCACATATCGTCTTTGTTGCCCTCCTCTGCACCCCCTCGAGTAGCTTGATATCATGCTTTAGGTATAGCCTCCAAAACTGCACACAATACTCTAAGTGCAGCCTTACCAGCGACCTGTAGAGGTGTAAGATCACCTTTCTTTGCCTGGATGAAAACCCCCTCGCTATGCAACCCAGCATTTTGTTCACTTTTGCAGCTGTTCTCCTGCACTGGGCAGTGTTGTTCATTGTCCCTCTTATCATTACCCCTAGGTCCCTCTCCTCCTCAGTGATCCCCAGCTTAACCCCCCCCAGTATTCTCTCCTTGGATTCTTCACCCCAAAGTGCATAACCTTACACTTCTTTGCATTGAACCCCAGCTGCCACCTCTCTGACCACTCCTCTAGCTTGCGCAGGTCCCCCTGCTGCTGCTTCCATCCCTCCTCTCCACTCACCACTGCTCCGATTATGGTGTCGTCAGCGAACAGACTTGCCTTGCTCACTACCCCATGTGCAATGTCTGATATGAAGAGCCCAAACAATACCAGCCCCAACACAGAGTCCTGTGGCACCCCACTCGTCACCGGCCTTGGAGTTGAGAGCTCCACTCTCACCACCACCATTGCAGCCTGCCATTCAGCCAGTTTGCAATCCTGTTGATCATTTTTGCCCCACCCCTACACCAGTTATCTTCTCCCCCAAGCCACCCATGAGGCACTGAATCAAAGGCCTTGATGAAGTCCAAGTAAAGAACATCCACAGCATGACCCTTATCCAGCTCACCTGTCACCCAGTCATAATATTATAGGAGGTTGGTTTGACAAGGCTTCCCTGAAACAAACCAATGCTGCCTCACATCCTGGAGACCATTGTCCTCCAGGTATGACACCAGTCTTTCCTTTAGTATCATTTCCATGAGTTTGCACACTATGGAGGTGAGACTTACCGGACGATAATTACCCATTTTATCCCTTGGCCCGCTCTTGTGTAATGGTACTACATGTGCCATCCTCCAGTCCAGTGGCACACATCTCGACTCCAATGAGGTGCTGTACAGATTTGCCAGCGGTTCCGCCAACACCTCTGCCATCTCCCTCAGCACCCTGGGGTGGATACTATCCAGCCGTAGTGCCTTGTCTACCTTCAGTGCCTTCAGTCCCTCTAGGACTCTACTTGCCTCAATTCTTCCATTTGTCGCCTCCTCTTTCCTGGCCCCACCCCTCCCAGCCCATGCTGATAGCGGTCCCCCTTTCTTCTATGAACACTGAGCAAGAATATTCATTCAGTGCTTCTGCCTGCTCCTCCCCCTTTTCCATCCACTCCCTACCCCTTTTTATCCTCACTATTGTCTCCTTGCACTTCCTTTTCTTCCTGATTTATCTGAAAAAGTCCTCCCCTTCCCCATTAATTCCCTGTGCTAATCTCAGCTCCCTCTGGGCCTAGGCTTCTCTCACTTTTCTAGTCACCTCCCTGGACCATCTTGCATATTCCTCCCTGTCCACTTCCTTCTCTGTCCTCCTAAACCTCTGGTGCGCCACTTGTTTTGCCCTCAGCACCTCCACAACCTCACTGTTCAACCAGCATTATGTTCTTGTGCTGCTCCTCTTACTCTGTGCCTTGGTGCAGGCTTCTGTTGCCTCTGTAACCCCCCCCATTTAATAATATCCCATTTCTGCTCCACGTCCATCTCCTGCCTTATGCCCTCCAGTTTCCCTTTCAGTACTTCTTGCATCCTCCCAAAGTCCACACCCCTGAAGTGTACCATCCGAGTAACTGATTTCTCTGGCTCCTCTCACATCGAGATATTATACCACACTGTTTGGTGATCGCTGTCAGCTAGTGGGTCCTCTACCTTTATTTCCCTCACTGCAGCCCCATTCAACAATACCAGATCTAAAGTGTTCTTTAGACTAGTAGGTACATTAACCAACTGTGTCAGGAGACCCTCCTGGATCGCAACCAGGAGCACTTGCTCCCTAGCACAGGAGGTGACCAGAATGCTCCAGTCAACCCCCAGCAAGCTGTAGTCCCCCACAATGACCACCTTCCCTTTTCTACATACCTTTTTAATTTGTCCCGCTTACTTCCTGTCAAGCTCCTCGGACTGGGACGGTGGCCTGTATACCACCCCAAACCTCACTTTCCTACCCCTTGAGTTTAGAAGCTGCAGCCAGGTTGCCAATGTTCTCCTTTCTTCTCCCTCGTCCCTTCTGCATTTGATCCCGTCCCTTACACAGACTGCCACCCCACCCCCCCTGCCCTCCTTACGATCCTTCCTGTATAATTTGTATCCTGGGATTGCCAGATCCCAGTCCTGGTGCTTATTTACCCACGTTTCTGTGACAGCTGCAATATCCACCCTCCACACTGCTAAGAGTGCCTGTAGCTCAGCGGATTTGTTTCATAGGCTTCTTGCATTCAATGAGACCACCCTCCATAATGCCTCCCTCCCTTCACTAGTCTCCATCTCCTCCCTTCTACTCCCTCCTTTTTTGGCCACCCGAGTCCTTCCCTGCTACCCTGGGGGGTAGGCTGTGATTCCACTCTATCGGATACCTACCTACCTGCTGTACACTTACCCCCCCCTTCTAGTTTAAATCCACCCTTGTTGCAATATACCTCCCCAGTCCTTGCTTTAATACTTCCTTCCCCTCCCCCACTCAGATGCAGCCTATCCCTTGCAAACAGGTTGTTATTATCCCAGGTACTGCCACAGCTGTCCATAACCCCATACCCCTTAGTTCAACACCATTCTACCAACCATGTGTTTAACTCTCCGATCCTCTCCTTTCTCACTGTGCTTGAGCAGGGTACTGGGAGCACTTCAGAAAAGGCCACAGACTCCCCAGTCTTCTCACACAACTTTCCCACATCCTCAGTTCTCTCCTTGTTACCTCCACCGTTTCCCCCGCTAGTTCATTTGTCCCCACATGTACAACAATGTGTGGTTTCCTCCTACCCCTCTTTATGCACCTTACAATTGCCTGTCCTACCATGTCTGCCTTTAATCCTTGTATACACTACACCCATATCTGACTGTGCCTCTCCCCCTTGCTGCCCCATCTAATCCCCTTGAGTATGGAGTTCCCCAACACTAGTACAACCCCGTCCTCTTTCCTTGTGCCCGTCACCAGCCCCCCACCCAAGTTCTTATTTTTAGAGCCACTCAAGACTGTGTTTTTACCATGTGCCCCAGTGTCTTCCCCCCTGTCCTTCCCAATTAGGACCCCTCCCCCTCCTCCTGTTTGACTGCCAACCTCCCTCTCCCTCCTCACCTCTCCGAGTATTATCCCTCCTCCTGCCATGCCATGCTCAATCTCTCCACTAGTAATACCTCTCACTCCCTCTTCTTTGTGGGTGCTATCCCTTGTGCAGTCACCTCCTGCATCCTCCTTCCCATGTGTTGCCAGTGAAGTAAACCTGTTCCCTATCCCCTTTGCCCTACTATGTGCTTTCTCCTCCCTCCTGCCTACTACTGCTGCTCCTTTTCCCAGGTCATACCAGTTGGTGAAATGAATCTGAGCAATTCATAGTACAGCAGTTTGAAATTGGTACGAGCCAATGAGAGTTTCATCATTTACATACATTTTATTCTCTCTGGCACAGTTCAATACTGAAGGCTGACTGCATTAGTTAAGCAGACTGAGTGATTCCTGGGGTTTGAACAGAAGATAGACTAGCTTGCAGAGTGTCAATGAGCCATAAGGCTCTCTTTGCACCAGGAAGAAAATCTCTTCCATTTGGAAGTGTAGGCCTTTTTGGTACTAGTTTTTTGGCAAGTCGAAGAATTCTGGAACTGTTCTGAATACTGAGAGTCTGGGAACTCTAGCTCCTCAAGTAGCAAGCTTTCAGGCGAAGAGACTCTATGTTCTGCGAAGAGACTCCCAGGGGAAGAGTACACAATGGGGGGGTGAGATACTAACAACAACAAAAATGGAAAGGGACCGGGGGGTAGTCGATCAGATGACCTAAAGGTGGGCAAGCAATGTGAGAGGGCAGCAAGGAGGGCTGGGGGATACTGGGATGCATAGGGAGAGGCATCACCAGTAGAAAAATACAGGTTACTCACCTGTAACAGGAGTTCTAGGAATGGTATATGTTGTTCATCCACACTTATTGGCAGGTATCCTTGCCGCTTTAAATCTTGCCGGAAGGTCTTCAAGCTGGCTCCTCCCACCCACCCGGGTGGTAAAACTCTCGGCTCCGCCCCATGACGCCAGATCTGGCCCGCTGGAAGCTCAGGTTGTGCGTCGAAGCCGGGGAGGTCGGGTGGGTCGTGTGGATGAACAACATATACCATTCCTAGAACTCCTGTTACAGGTGAGTAACCTGTATTTCTAGGGACATGGATATGTTGTTCATCCACACTTATTGGCAGACTCCTAGCAGTTCTCCGGGGGAGGAGGGCAAGGCGCACACCCCCTACTTAGGGAAAAGAGACTGGAGAACCGAGGCCCCAAAACCAGCATCCCGGCGTGACTCAAGGTCGGTGTGGTAATGGGCGATGAAGGTGTGTGCTGACTTCCAGGTAGCAGCCCTGCAGATTTCCTGGATAGGGGCGTCCTGGAAGCAGCCACCGATGCAGCAGTATGGCGGGTAGGAATGAGCTCTTATCCTCTGGGAGGCTCCATGCCCGCCAACTTATAGCAGAGATCTTTGCAGGAGGGTGACCACCTGCTTATCGTCCGCTTGGCTGCAGGTCTGCCAGGTCGCGGCTTCAGCGTAGGTGGACAAACAGCTGGCGAACCTCTCCCAATTTCAGCCATCGCTCCTTGTAATGTAAGCGCCCTTCTAGGTCAAGTATGGAGCCTATTATCAGCCTCCAGGTGTGACTGGGGTAGAACACCGGCAGAGGCAACACCTAGTTAGATTGAAACTCCACCACCTTGAGAAGGAATTTCGGGTGGGGAAGCGAAGGACAACCTTGTCCCTGCGGAGACCAGGTAAGGAGACTCGATGGAAAGTGCCTGGAGCTCTCCCATCCTTCTGGCTGACGTGATAGCCACCAAGAAGGCGGTCTTCCACAACAGGTGAAGAGATCACACCTGTGCATTGGTTCGAATGACTTGCCCATGAGCTTTGCCAGTACCAGCAGTAGATCCCACGGAGGTGGAGGTTCTCACACCGGAGGGGAAATGTGATCAAGGCCTTTGAAAAAGCGCCAGACCACCTTCTCCTGCACCACCGACTGCTTCCCGGCCCGCGCTCGGTAAGTAGAGATGGCTGCCAGGTGCACCCTTAGGGTTGTCGACCTAAGCCCTTGCTGAGAAAGGGACCATAAATAGTCCAAGATGCTTGCCAAGGAACAGGAGGAAGGGTCCAGGCCCTTGCCCTGACACCAAATGGAAAACCTCTTCCATTTGAAGGCATAGCATTTCCTGGTCGACTCCTTACGGGACGCCTCAACAACATTGAGGACCTCGTCGGAAAGACCCAAGGCCTGGAACTCTAGCCGCTCAGGAACCAGGCCGTCAGGTGCAGGGATTGAAGGTCCGGATGGAACACCTTCCCCTGACTGACTGAAAGCAGGTCTGGGTGAGCTGGAAGCTGCCTCGGGAGCCTGAAGCTGAGGCTGAGGAGATCTGGGTACCAGAACTGGCAAGGCCAGTCTGGGGCTATCAGAATCACCTGCGCCTTGTCCCTCCTTGCTTTGAGAAGCACCTTGTGAATCAAGGGAAATGGGGGAAAGGTGTAGAATAGGCCCGGGGTCCACGGCCTCAAGAAGGCATCCCCCTGCAGCGAGCCTTGCTGAGGGGGGCGGGCATGGAACAGCCTCAGTCCGCGTTCTCCTGGAGGCAAGCAAACAGGTCCACCTGAGGTATGCCCCAATGGGAGAACAGATCTTGTACCTCGGCAGGAGAGACCACTCATGGGACGAGCCCCTATCCGGCTGAGGTATCGGCCAGGGTGTTGGAGGCTCCTGCCACATGAATAGCTAGGAGATCCGCCTCCAGGATGCATACGAGTGACCAAATGCAGAGAGCTTCCTTGCATAGAAGCATGGAGCGCATCCCGCCCTGGCGGTTTAGATAGTACATGGTCGTGGTATTGTCCATCTGGACTCGGACCACTTGACCCCGGAGAAACGGAGCAAAGGCGGTGAGAGCTAGGCGGACCGCTCGGAGCTCCAGCAAGTTGATGTGGCACCGGGACTCCCGCGAGGACCAGAGGCCATGAGCCTGTTGTTCCCCCAGATGGGCACCCCAACCCATCAGAGAGGCATCGGTCGATAGAGAGACCGTCGGCTCGGGGCGGACAAACGGGATGCCCTCCTGCAAGTGAACTGGAACAATCCACCATCGGAGAGTGTTCCACATCCCCCTGGGTCACCGTCACCAGCTGGTCCGAAGGATCGCAGCGTTGTGACCACTGGCTGGCCAGTCCCCACTGAAGAGGACGCATCAGGCCCAACGGACCACGCTGGTGCAGGCCGCCATGAGACCCAGGAGGCGCAGGAAGTCCCGGGCAGGGCACGATTGCCCAACCAGAAATGACTGGGCAAAGTAGGAAAGAACCTCGGCCCTGTCCGCCGGGAGCCGTGCTCTGGCTCAAAGAGAGTTGAGCTCTGCCCCGATGAAAAGAATCACCTGCTTCGGCTCGAGTTCCGACTTGGCCTCGTTGATGAGGAGGCCGACTTGAGAGCAGACCTGGAGGGCCAGATCTCTGGACAGCTCCACCTCCTGCCTGGAGGGGCCTGCTATCAGCCAGTTGTCCAGGTAAGGGTACACCCCGGACCCCTCGGCGCCGCAGGAATGCTGTCACCACTGCCATGCATTTGGTGAAGACCCTGGGACCTGGAGACAGGCCGAAGGGCATGGCTAGGAACTTGGAAAGGGATCCCTCTGCTCGAAAGCGAAGGAATCTCTGGTGTGACGGATGGATAGGGACATGAAAGAACGCGTCCTGCAGGTCCAGAGAGCAGAACCACCACGTGTTCCAAGGATGGTATTATCTGAGCCAGAGTGACCATCCTGAAGGTTCGAGACCTTAGGAACTTGTTCAGGTCGTACAGGTCGAGAATGAGGCGCCAGACCCCCCGTCCGTTTCGGGACCAGGAAGTACCTGGACACAAACCCCGGGTCTGAGGGAGGGTCCGCCACCTCCCTGATCACCTCCTTCTGGAGGAGGAGAGCAATGTCGGCTCGGCGAGCCGACAGCGAGGCTGTGGACCCTGAGGCCCCCCGAGGAGCGACGGCTCTGAAGGGCGGGCCTACTCGAACTCAGAGGCAGGCCTCTTCCCACCACCTCTAATACCCATCTGTCCGTGGTAATAACGGACCAGGTGGAAAAAGAGTAATTGAGCCATCCCTCCATGGGGAACCTGGGGTGAGGGAGGTAGGCGACACCCTCAACCCGTCACTGGGCAGGCTTGGAGGAGGGACCGGCCGAGGGACCTCCTGGCCTTTTTCTCCTGCTTCCTGTTGAAGGAAGCCCGGGCTGGGTTTGGGATGCCAAGCTCGGCCTGCTAGCCCTGGCGTTGCTGGGCGGACGTGCTGTGGGCGCAGAGGGCGAAAGAGGCTTAGGCTGTGGTCTCGGCCCTTGTCCTTCTGTGCGGATGAGACCAAGTCCAAGGTAGCATTGGACTTCTCGATCCTCTGTAGGTGACCTTCCACCCCAGGGCCGAAGAGGTCGGTCCCCAGGAAGGGGACATCCGCCAACTTGTGCTGGGTATCCGAAGTAAAGGTGGATACCCTCAGCCAAGCTCGACGGCGCATAGCCACTGCGGCCGCTACCGACCTGGCACAAGAGTCTCCAATGTCCAGAGCAGTCTGGAGCTGCTGTTTGGCCACTGCCCTGCCCTGGACCCGCACCTGCCGGACCGTGGTCTGCAGGTCCGCTGGAAGATGAGGGACTACCTCGTCCCGGGAGCCCAACAGGGCATGAGAGAAATGTGCCATGAGGGCGGCCAAACTGGCCTGGCGAAGCGAGGAGGTGCAGCGTAGACTTTGCACCCGCATAGTCCCAATTTCTTGACCTTGTCGGGCGTGTTTGTCCACATCCTAAGCATTCCTGGCGCGCGAAAGCGCTGTCGGTAACCACCCTCGTGTGAGGGGTGATCAAAAACCGGACAAGGAACTGGTAGGGGCGGATACTTCCTGGCCATCCTGGCGAGGTGCAGGACAGGAAGCAGGGCGCTGCCAGAGCTCCAAGGCGGGCCCACTATGGCCTCGGCCACTGGAAGAACCTCCGTGGAGAATCCCCGGCCAGAATCTCCATCAGGGGTGCCTGGCCTGCTTAGAAACAGGTTGGAGCTTCATCCCGGTGGACTCCTAGATGAGCGAAGCAATCCCAGATAGGACGAGCTATCGTCCATTGACCTGACCCCAAGGACTCCAAGTCTCTCGTCTGGAGAACAGAGATGAGGTGTAGTCGGACTCAGAAGAGTCCATAAAGAGGCTACTGGGCCTGGAGCCACCTCCACCTGCCGAGGTCGGTCGAGAGTGAGGTAAAGCCTATGGGGCAGATCTGAGCTGACCGAGAATCCTGGTCGGAGCCCCGGCCACTAGCAGCTGTGGAGGTAGAGGTTCCACTGGAAATCGGTGGAGCAGCTGGTTTTGGCCGAACAACCGCCTGGGAACAGGCTCCTGGTTAAGTCGAGGGGTTGTTTCCGCCACTCCGGTGACAGCCACTTAATGGCGGGAAGGCGGATCGTCGGCTTATTCCCAGTCAGAGGAGCTTGATGCACATGAGATCTCGTATCGTCGACGTAACTTTGCGAAGCCTCCCTCGTCCGAGGAGGAGGAGGACGAGGATGAACGGCGACACTGCTTACTGCTGTGCCAGGATCGAGACTGCCTAGGGACGGCGGGATCGGCTGCCGCCGAGAAGTCCGGGAGACCGAGAACCTGGCTTTCCCCGAGGGCGGTGCAGAGAAGTGTCGGCCGAACCGCACTTCCTCGGCTCGGAGGGTTCACCCGAGGGCTCCGGAACCGGAGGCACTGGCAAGCCCACGGGATCCTCAACTCCCACCGGGGAAACCGGGGAGAGAGGATTCTCGGCTTCTGCTGATGACAACCTGTCCAACGGGTCGAGAAAAACCTCGACTGCATCGACAGGAGTCTCGGTCAACTGACCTGACGGGGACACCGTGAATCCAGTGGCCGGAGCCGAGCGATCGACCGAAGTTGACGGTCAACGACTCGGGGAGAGGGACCTTTCCCGCTCCCAAGAGCGACGACGGAGGGATCTACCCTTGTCCTTCTTTTTGGACCGAGAAAAAGGTCCAGCAGACGTTGGTCCCTCTCCCTTAGTGGAGAGGGACAGACAAAGCTCCTTAAAGGAAGCTTTATCAGAGGAACCCAGAGAGAGCGGGATAAATGCCGTGGCCGAGGAAGATGCGGCCCGCGCCGCCTCCTCTTCGATCATCAGCTCGAGCTGATCCGCCGAGCCCGCCACCGCGGAGACCACCAACCGGGCCTCTTTTGACTTCACCGGAGGAAAACGTTTCTCGGGACACCCCAGTTGTAACCGGGCAGCACGGTCTTCGAGGACGTAGGCCGAGAAGGAAGAGCACAAGTCGCAAGCCTGCGGGTCGTGTTCAAGGCCTAAACAGTAGACATACGTGGAGTGCGTATCCGTCCGAGACATCTTCTGCCCGCAAGGGCATCTCCGAAAACCGGGAGTTGATTTGTCCATCGCAGCCGCGAGGGATAGAAGACCGAAGTCTCAATGAGCAAAAACTTTTAAATTCGCAAAACCGATGATTTAGGAACCAGTCTCAAACACAGAGTGTTAAGGAGGGAACCTGAGCTTCCAAGCGGTAAGGAAGATCTGGCATCATGGGGCGGAGCCGAGAGTTTTACCACCCGAGTGGGTGGGAGGAGCCAGCTTGAAGACCTTCCGGCAAGATTTAAAGCGGCAAGGATACCTGCCAATAAGTGTGGATGAACAACATATCCATGTCCCTAGAACAGGAAGTTATAATCCCTCTGTACAGACAGCTGGTGAGACCCCATCTGGAGTACTGTGTGCAGTTCTGGAGACCCAATCTCCGCAAAGATACAGACAGGATGGAAGCTGTCCAGAGGAGGGCAACTAAAATGTTGCAGGGTCTGCACCGGAAGACATATGAAGAGAGACGAAAGGAGCTTAATATGTATAGCCTCGAGGAAAGGAGGGAGGGGGGGACATGATAGAAACGTTCAAGTACCTCAAGGGAATCAACAAAGTCCAAGAGGGTAGCATCTTTCAAAAAAAGAGGTGTGCAAGAACAAGAGGGCACAATTTGAAGATAGAGGGGGGCGCTCAGAGGTAATTTAAGGAAGTATTTTTTCACAGAGAGGGTTGTGGATGCATGGAACGGCCTTCCGGAGGAGGTTGTGGAGTCAAAATCAGTGGTGGAATTCAAGTATGCATGGGACAGTGATAAGGCCATTCTAGGGGGTAGGGGTAGGAAGAAGTAGGCTGCTGGTTAACTAGGATCTGCAGCTTATCCAGTAGGTAGGGAAATGGGCAGACTGGGTGGGCCAAGCGGTCCTTATCTGCTGTCAAATTATATGTTTCTATGTTGGGGTATGGTACCTCCATCTGAGGCAGGGTCCGAAGACTATGGGTCGAGGGCAGGAAAATGGGCCATTAGACTAAGAGGGCAAGGAGCAGAGAGTACTAAAGCTGCCTTGCCCAGTCTGGAGCCACCAAGATCATTGTTGCTGGCCAGCTTCTGAGTTTTAGCAGGACCCTAAGAATTAAGGGGAATGGAGAGAAGGCGTACAGGAACTTTCCTGTCTAATCCAGAGATGGAATATCCACTGGCACTGAGTCCAGAGCTGGAGGCCTGCAACAGTACAGAGGAATCTGGGAAATGAGGTTGGAGGCAAAGAGATCTATCTCTGGGGTGCCCTATCTCCTGAAAACTGTGGCCAGTACTTGTCTGTTTAGGGTCCACTCATGGTGGCCCTGACTGATGCAGCTCAGGGAGTCTGCCAGGACAATGACTTTGCCTGGCAGGTGGAAGGCAGAGAGCTGCATGTCCAGGGAGTAGGCCAGAGACAAAAATCTTCATAGCCTCTGTGCAGACATTTGTGGATCTTGTGCCCCCTTGCTTATTTATGTAAAACATAACAGTAGTGTTGTCTGTTCTGATTTGAATAGACTAACCCTTCAGCTGGGGGGCAAAGGCTTTGTTAGATAAATGACTCTGAGCTCAAGGAGATTTATGTGGCACCTGGACTCTCTGGGAGAACACATCCCACTCATCGACTTGTCTGCCAGGTGTGCACCCCAGCTTAGGAGGGAAGCATTGGTAGTGAGCACCTTTGAGGGCTCCCTTTGCTGAAAAGGAATGTCCTCCCTGAGGTTTTCCCTGTCTTTTCACCAGTCCAGGGCTTTCAGTAGAATCCTTGTGACTGGAATGAGCTTTGACAGAGAGTTCTCTTCTGTGACCAGTGAGCCCTGAGTTGGTACTGGATGTCCCTCCTCTGGAACCTGGCACCTGGGACTACAAATGTATTAGAGGCCATGTGCCCTAGGAGCCCTGAGGAAGTGTTTGGCTGGCCTTGGACAAATGAATGTGCCAGGGTTTGGAGATTTTGCACCCTGTCTAACGGCAGAAGAGTTTTTCCTAACTGGGTATCCAGCTTTGCCCCAATGAATTCCAGGAGCTGGGCTAGCTCAAAGTGGGACTTTTCTGTATTGACAAGGAAGCCCAGGGATTCCAGGGTGTGTTGTGTGAGGCTGAGTGAGTCTCTGACTTTTTGGGGAGATTTGTCCACTATCAGCCAGTTATCCAGATGGGGAAGATAGATACAGCGCAGTTACGTAAGAACTTACCGTAACAGTAGATCATCAAGAGAGGCTCTTGCACTAGGTAATTACATATAGGACTGACGTCGGCAGGCGGCAGGACCCCACGGAAACATTTCTAGCTAGCAGCCCCTGGCGAGGGACCGCCCCCATGTCAGGTGACCGGCGTCAGGAGACGTTGGTATAAAGGGGCGGTCCCTGTAGCCCGCCTTCCAGTTCTTTCCTGCCACAGGCCAAAAGAGGCTGGACGAGAGAGGAGTGGATGTTTCTCTCAATGGAAAAGGAGCTGAAAAAGCCTAGGGGGATGGAGGGCGGGAAGGTATTACCTACTGCAAGAGCCTCTCTCGAAGATCTACTGTTACGGTAAGTTCTTACATAACTGTACTGTCTTACTTCGAGAGGGCTCTTGCAGTAGGTAATTACATATAGGACTGAGTCCCAAACAGTCTGGAATAAAGAGAGGCACCGGGAGGAGGAAAACTACTCCAAAAAGCAGTTCTAGCTGTGCAAGCCTCAAGACAAGAGGCCTTGCAGAACAGCCAGCCCAAAGCCTGCTCTACAGCGAGAGGCAACATCCAAACTGTAGTGGTTTGTAAAGGTATGGACGGAGGTCCAGGTGGCAGCAGCACAGATGTCTGCCGCTGACACATTCTTGAAATAAGCCGCTGAGGCAGCAACACCCCTAGTGGAGTGGCCCCTTACTTGACCCGGCAGGGACTTGTTGTACTTTTCATAACAGAAAGTAATGCAATGAGCCAACCATTTGGATAGGCATTGTTTAGAAACGGCACTGCCTTCTCTTTTGGGTGCAAAAGAGACAAACAATTGATCGGTCTTCCTGAGATCTTTTGTCCTGTTAGTGTAGTATCTCAGAATCTGGTGAACGTCCATAGTATGGAGTAAATACTTCCCTTGACTGGAGTACTGCATAAAAAAGGTGGGTAACTCTATGGACTGGTTCAGAGTAGACTCCGCTACTACCTTAGGAAGAAACTTAGGGTTAGTGCGCAGAGCCACACGTTCCTTGTGAAAAATCAAGTATGGAATTTTACACATCAGGGCCTGGAGCTTGGAAATTCTCTGAACGGAAGTAATGGCCACCAGGAAGAGAGTCTTCCATGAAAGGAACTTCAAGTTTGCGGAAGCTGCCGGTTCAAAAGGAGGCAGAGTAAGTTTCTCGAGAACAAAGTTCAAATCCCAAGGGAGAGCAGGAGTACGTATGGGAAGTCTCAAATGGAGGACCCCTCTGAGGAAAGTCTTTGAGACCTCCAGTTGAGCAAATGTCTTGTCTGCAAAGGGGACATGATAGGCCGAGATGGCCGCCATGTGGACTTTCAGAGAAGAATGACTAAGACCCAGGTCAAAAAGATGGCGTAGGTACTCCAGCAGAAGCCCTGCTGAACAGGAAAAGGGTTCCACGTCCTTAGAGGTAGCCCAGATAGTGAACCTTTTCCACTTCATGGCGTAAGTAGATTTAGTAGAGGGTTTTCTAGCCTCCACCAAAATTTCCACCACTCGGGGAGAGACCCCAAAGCGGGACTGAGCTAAGTCTGCAGGACCCATGAATGCAGCTGAAGAGATTTGAGGCCTGGATGGACCAGGGTCCCCTGGCCCTGGGTCAGCAAACCTCGTGATAGAGGAAGAGGATGATCCTCTCAGTATTGTTGTAGAAGAGAAAACCAAACTTGCCTGGGCCAGAAAGAAGCAATCAGAATCATTCGTGCTCCTTCTGAAGCTAGTTTCTGTAAGACTCGTGGGATAAGCGGAATTGGGGGAAAGGCATAGACGAATCTGTCCTTCCAGTTTAGAGAGAGAGCGTCTCTCCAGAAAACGCCTTGCTCTGGAATGAGCGAGCAGAAGATGGGAAGCTTTGCGTTTAGAGGAGATGTGAACAGTTCGACCTGTGGGGTTCCCCAGAGTCGGAAGATACCCTCCAGGACTCCTTGGTCCAGTTTCCACTCGTAAGCCAGAGCAGACAAGTGACTTAGCTTGTCTGCCAAGGTGTTGTCAACTTCCGGAACATGAATTGCCGTGAGGTGAAGGTCGTGTTGTGTTGCCCAATCCCAAACCCTCATTGCTTCCCTGCCAAGAGGGTAGGACCGAGCCCCCCCTTGTTTGCTGATGTACCAAACCACACACATGTTGTCCGTCTGAACGGCTAGGTAGCCAGGAAGGATGTATGGGTGAAGGGCTTGGACAGTGTACAACACTGCCCGAAGCTCAAGCACACTGATGTGGAGTGTCTGTTCGAGCTTGGACCAAGATCCCTGGGTCCTATGGTGACCTAGATGGGCTCTCCAACCTTCGCCCGAGGTGTCTGTGGTTAGAGTCTGGGAGGGGGGAGGATGATAGAAAGGAACTCCCCGAAGCAGGTTCTCTCGAACGATCCACCATTGCAAGTCTTGGAGCATTGGTGAGGAGACTAGAACTGAGTGATCTAAGTCGTCCACTAACTGATCCCATTGGGAGCAGACAGTCCACTGAGAAACTCTCATGTGAAGCTGAGCGCGAGGGACTGTTGGGATAGCAGCCACCATGAGCCCCAGAAGGTGAAGGACCGCCCTTGTACTGACCTGCCTGCGGCCGGACAACAGATTTATTTGAGTCTGAAGGGTGGACGCCCAGTCCGGTGGCAGGAAGGCCCTGCCAATGGTCATGTCTAAGATCGCCCCTATAAACTGTAGTCTCTGAGATGGGATCAAGTGAGACTTGGAATGGTTGATGGTAATACCCAGGCAGGCAAAAACCTGCTGGGTAAGGGTGAGGCAGCCCAGAAGTTCCTCCCTGGACGAGGCCGCCAGGAGCCAATCGTCCAGGTACGGGAAAACCTGCACCCCCCGAGTACGCATGTAGGCCGCCACCGCCACTAGGCATTTGCTAAGTACTCAGGGAGCCAAGGATAGGCCAAACGGAAGTGCCTTCAACTGGTAGTGGTCCCCCTGGAATGCAAAACGAAGATATTTGCAATGAGACGGGCAAATGGAAATGTGCAGGTAAGCATCCTGCATATCCGGAGCACACAGCCATTGTCCCGACCGAAGGAGGGGCAGAAGGCTCTGCAACGAGAGCATTCTGAACCTTTTGTATTCCACAAAAAGATTCAGGGAACTGAGATCTAGAATGGGTCTTAGATCTCCTGTCTTCTTTGGGACCAGGAAGAAGTGGGAATAGTAACCCATCACTTGAAGTTGAAGAGGGATGGGTTCTATTGCTTCTTTCAGCTGAAATCTCTTCCTGGAACAAGAGAAGATATTCCCGTGAATATGACGACTTTGGGGGGTGGCGAGGCGGTTTTTATAGAAACTCTATTGAGTGTCCTTCTGCAATCAGCTGGAGCACCAAAGAATCTGATGTTATCCTCTCCCAGCCTGGAAGGTGGAGGGAAAACCTCCCTCCTACCAGTTCCTCCGGGGAGTCCGGAGGCTGTGGGAGAGGGGAGGAGAGGAGTCAGGTGGTGTGGGGCAGCGCCGCAGCTGAAGCACCCGCTGCTTTTTTGGGTGAGGAGGCTTAGCAGCTGTGAGGGAACGTTTTGTGGTCCACTTTCCCTTGGGTTTTGCCTTGGGCCGATTACGTCTGCGAAAGGGATGGCGCTGCAGCTGGTGGGGATGGTACATGGAGTCAACGGACTTTAGTGCCATCCCCTTCTCCTGCAAATTGGTGATGATGTCCTTGACATCGCCACCGAAAAGGACAGAGCCCCGGAAGGGTGCTTCCTGGATAGTGGACTGCACTTCCGAGACCAACCCTGACACACGGAGCCAAGGGTGATGACATAAGCCTATGGTGAAAGCTGAGCTCCGTCCAGCAGTGCCCACTGCATCATAGGTCATACGAAGCATGTGTCGACTGGCCAAACGTGCAGAGTGGACAAGATCAGCCAACTCCTGCTTGAACTGAGAGTCCGGCAGGGAGTCTAGTTTGGATTCCACCTGACTAAGAATGGCCTTCTGGTAATCCCCCATATGACTGGCATAGTCCAGGGCCCTAATCGCCCGCGTGGAAGAAACGAAGATCTTCTTACCATACTGGTCCAGTAGGCAGGATTCTTTGTCAGGTGGCGACGAGCTAAGATGTTTTGGGTTAGCCGACCGGCCGTGAGCGGCGCTAATCACTACCGAGTCAGCACGAGGGTGAGAATCTAAAAATCAACACCCTCAGGAGCCTGGTATAGCCTATTCAACTTCCGCGGAAGTGGGGTTAGAGTCAACGGCTGCTTCCAGATGGTGGTAATGAGGTCGGCATGAGGCTCTATACAGGGTGGCACCAAAGTGGGAGCTGTCACGGGCAGATCCGGATGCTCAGCGAGTTTCAACCGCTGAGGGTCTGGTTCCAAAAAGAGCCACTGATGAACCTCCTGGATTTTGCGTAGCAACTCCGTAAAGGAAGGATCTTCTGGAGGAGACTTCGGAGGAGTCCTTGGCCTGGGCTTTGATGGAGAACATGGCTCGTTGTCACTTTCGGAGCAACCATCGGAGGAATCCGAGGAGTCTGAGGGGGAAGAGGAAGAGGAAAAAGACTCCCTTTCCCGACCCGGGGGAGGAACGGACCCCTTGGGAAGCACCCGAGAAGGTGTATCCTACCCCTCTCTGGACCCAGAGGGGAGAGCCCTAGTGTCCGGAGGTGGTGAGGGAGTGTGCCGCCGTGGACGTACGGGAACCTGGGATGGCACCGTCATCAGTAGGTGGCTCTCTACCTCCCTGGTGAGCTGAGCCTTGGCCTCAGCCCACCAGGAGGTCAGAGTCTCCTGCAAATCCACCAGCGGCTGTGGGGGCAGTGGAGGAGGAGGAGGGGGATAAGGGTATGGATTATATCCATACGGGGAGTATCCGAAACCCAGTGGCAGAAAACCAGGCGTCGGGTATTGTGGTGTCGGGTACTGCGGCGAAGGAAAGACCGGCGTCAGGCACTGTGGCGCCGGATACTGTGGTCCCGGATATGACGGCGTCGGATAGGACAGAGGGTATTCGGGAGCCGGAAGAGTTGCCGGAGCAGACGGCCTGGCCGGCGGCCTCACAGGCAGGTCCAGATTGGAGGGCCCAGAGGGCCCGGTGTTGGGGCAACATCCAGGAGTGGGATGTTGGCCGGAGTCAGTAAAACCAGCATCGGGGCCAGCGTCGGAGGCACCGGCATCGGAGCCGGCGTCCGGGGAACCAACGTCAGATCCTGCGCACCTAAAGGAGGATGGTCTGACGGAGAAGGAACCCCAGTGTCGCCCGGGGATAGAGGGAAAAAATCCCAGGGGTCGGGCTGGGGGGGGACTCAGGGTCCCCGGAGGGTAGCGAAGTCTGCGGATAACCAGGGATGATGGATGTGGGGAGGTCCACCGTCGTTTCTTTCGCCAACCGGACGTTGGAAGAGCCAATGTGCGGTTTTACAGCGAGATCCCGGTGGGCGCCGGAGGGGCCGGCGTCCGACTTATGGGACCTCTTGCCGGAGGCAGACCGAGAAGAAGGATTGGCCTGGTCCGGCGGGAGAGGAGTCAGGCACTGCCCTGAAGGGTCATGCACCTTACCGGCTTTCTCCGCGAGTCGCCCATACCAGTAGGCCGCGAAGCTATGACTGAACTGGGGGCAGAGGTCTCCAAATGCCCAGAGGTGCCCAAATGGCCCAAGTGCGAGCCAGGTGGATGGAACGACGCCGCCGTCCTCTGAAGGGGACGTTACTTGAGTCCCGGTGACTCCTGAGGGAGACGCGGTGGAAGAGCCCTAGTCCCGGTGCTTCTTCTTCTTTCTTTCTTCTTCCGATGGCCTTTGGGGGAAGTGAACGCCTGCCTCAGTTTTTTGAGCTCCTTCTCCATCAAACTCATCTTGTTCTTCAAGATGTGGGCTTCCAAGGATTGCTGCCACCTTTTTCGAGCAGCTGCATTGAAGCTGAGGCAGTGCTGGCACTTCTTGACTAGGTGATGGGGCCTAGACAGAACAGGAACAGGGAATGGCCATCCTTGTGCGGGAGTTGGGCGCCGCATGACTAGCTCTTATTTTTGTGCTCAGAGGGTGTAGGGGATGACATACACCGACTAAGAACTGACAAATGTAGAAAAAAGGCAAAATTATTTAGTAAAAACCGACGAAGGGAGGCTGACGAAGCAACAAACTTTTCCGCGAGGCGCTGCACGAACTAACGGCGGGAAAGAACTGGAAGGCGGGCGTCAGGGACTGCCCTTTATACCGATCGCCTTTCGACCCGGTCACCTGACGTGGGGTGGTCTCGCCAGGGACTGCTAGCTATTAATTTTTCCGTGCGGTTCTGCCGCCTGCCGACATCAGTCCTGTATGTAATTACCTACTGCAAGAGCCTTCTCGAAGTAAGATCTCCTGTTTTCTGAGGTAGGCTGCCATCACTGCCAGGTACTTTCTGAAAGCCCTGGGGGCTTAGGAAAGGCTGAATGGCAGAAATGCAAACTAATAATTGCTAGGGCAGTCTGAATCAATGATACTTTCTGTGAGAAGGCCTTATTGAAGTGTGGAAATAGGCATCCTTCAGGTCTAGGGAAGCTAGCCAGTCTCCCTATTGTAAGGAAGGAATCACCTCTGACAGGATGACCATCTTGAATTTGGGACTGAACAGGTGCTTGTTCAGGTACCGGAGATCTAGAATGGGTTGCCAGTCCCCATTTTTCTTTTGGGTTAGAAGGTATTTGAAATAGTTGCCTTTCCCCCATTGGGAGAAGGGAACTCTTTCCACTGCCTTTGCTGACAGGAGAGCCTTGACCACTAACTCCAAGAGAAATCTCTCTGTAGGGGTTAGAGGGTTTAGACTCCTGTGGCCCTGCTGAGTGGGGAACCTTTTTAACTGCAGGGTAAGTCCTCGACCCACTACCTTCAGCACCCACTTGTCTGTGGTGATGGTTTGCCAGTAGTGTAGGTAGTGGGTCAGCCTTCCTCCTACTGGAAGAGGAGAGGCGGCCTGAGCATTCTAGTCAGGGATTTTGTTTAGTCTGAGTTTTGGTAGAAGGGGCAGAATCAGCACATTTCTGAACCCTTCTACCCCTTTCCCTTAAAAACCCTCCCATTTAAGAGTATTCCAGGGGCATGGGCATTGGCATGGGATAAAATACCCTGGGATAGTAGACCCTACCTCTACCTCTCTGCCCTAGGTATCTAGGAAGTAGAGGCTTTCTCTTTAGCTGCATTGTTCTGATAGGTGGTTTTTGTATTCCTCCACCTTTCTCATGTATGCCTCAGTTTTGTCCCCAAAAAAGAGAACCATTCTCACAGGGGAAATCCATAGCCTTAGTTTAGGTGTCCTGGGAAAGATTAGTGGTTCTCAGCCAGGCAAAACACCTGAGAGATATGGCCTGGAACACGGCTCTGGAGGCAGTGTCACTGGCATCCACAGCCATATGAACCTGGTATTTTGTGGCTTCCAAAGCAGTTTTAACAGTTTCTGCCAGGTCTTGAGCCACCCTGTCTGGGGCTTGCTAGCTAAGAGCCAAAACCAAGTTCCAGAGAGCTTTCTGGTACTGAGCTGTATACCCCACGTAAGTGGACAGCGGAAGCAGCAAAAAAGCTGTGATATGAGATTTCTTACTCACAGTATCCAGTTTTCTAGATTATTTTTCTGGAGGCTGGGATGACAAAGGCACTTTAGCCTTATCACACGCTGTAGACTGTACCACTCATTCATGATCTGGATGAAGGTAGAGAAACTCAGCATTAGTCTTTTCTAGCTGATACTTTTTCTCTATTTTCTTATCCACCTCAGAATGGAGGTGGGATTCTGAAGTAATTTAAAATTAGCCCTGTAAAGGGACTTATGAATCGAGAGGAGTAGGTTTTTGGGAGAAGGGAGACCCATCATACCTAAGAAGTCTGCTTTCTTATCTCCATCAGTGGCCACTTGGATAGATCGATCCAAAGTATCCACCATATGTTGTACAAAGGTATATTGAGAAGAAAAATCCTCCCAGCCATTGGAGGGGGTACCAAACTCCTGGTTAGGGAATACATCTGGTTCCAAAGGTTCACCCTCCTCTTTATCATCACCTTCCTCATATAAAATACCCTGTCCAAGGCCAGGGTCTGAGAGGATAGGTGCAGTAGGACCAAGTGGAGCATTGAGGAGGTTGCCCATGGCCTGGAAAGTTTGGTAGAGTTGCCAGGCATTAGACATTTCCTCCACAGAGGGTATATCTTGTGACACTGTCGTCTTTGTTTTTCAGCGGGAGAAGCAGTGATATGTTTCCCTTTTTGTTTCTTTTTAGCAGGCACTGTATCAGAAACCTACTCAGTATGTCTTTTTCTGGCTTGGTCATTACTATTTTTCTCAGACTTATTTTCCAGGGGGTCCTCAGAGGACCTTTCTTCAGATTTTTGATGAGAGGAGGACCCTTCTTCTGGATTTTTATTACGGGGGATGCAGACTGAGAAGCCATTATTTCTAGCCTTTTGGCTGTTTTTCTAACTGTTTTTGAACGAAACCTAGTGAAAAGTTCACAGTTAGCAAAAATATTGGCTGGACCCAAACAACTTAAGCAAAGGTCGTGGCTGTCTGCTTTGGCCATAGTTTTAGAGCACTTTATACAGTTTTTAAATCCAGTGGGTCCAGTCCTCTTTTTTGGGTCTATCTGACAAGCCAATTTGTCAGAAGCCCTCAAAAAAAATGGTTCCCAAAGGAGAAAAAGTAAGGAAACATGGTCGGTTCCCAAGCATTGTGGACTGCTAGAAAACGGTTCCCAAAAGAAGAAAAAGACAGTAAAATATATGAAAAACGCGGTCCCTTAAAACATAGAGAACTGAGAAAAAAGCAGAGTAAAAAAAAAGAAAGGGGCTAATACTTTACCACAGATGTGGTACTGCAATACAGAAAATAAATTGCGAGAACCACAGGTACTATCGCTCTGAGGAGACAATTTGCAGTTCCAGGGGACCGCTTAAAACCACTAAAAATGCTAAAAAAAAATTTATAAAACTAAAGGCAGCACAAACTTAACAAATATTCTTACTTCAAAAGAAATGAACTTCTTCATGCGAAGTTGTGAAGTGAGAGCTCTGTGGCATACTTGCTAGAGTCAGCGGAGAAATGAAACTGACTCACAGCTCCAGCTACAGGCAGCTCTCCCTTACTGCAATCTGACTAATTCCCTGGCATCATTAGCATAAACTCCATCTCTGGGGCAGCTGAACCCAGCTGGCATCACTGCATTAGTCAAGCATACTAAGGGATTCCTGGGGTAAGAAATACAGTTTACTCACCTGTAACAGGAGTTCTAGGAATGGTATATGTTGTTCATCCACACTGCCTGGCAGGTTCCTTGCTGCTTTAAATCTTGCTGGAAGGTCTTCAAGCTGGCTCCTCCCACCCACCCGGGTGGTAAAACTCTCAGCTCTGCCCCATGATGCCAGATCTAGCCTGCTTAAAGCCAGGTTGTATGTCGAAGCCGGAGAGGCCAGGTGGGTCGTGTGGATGAACAACATATATCACTCCTAGAAAGTACAGTTACGTAAGAACTTACCGTAACAGTAAATCTTCGAGAGAGGCTCTTGCAGTAGGTAATTACATTTAGGACTGACGCCGGCCAGCGGCAGGACCCCACGGAAAAATTTCTAGCTAGCAGTCCCTGGCGAGGGACCGCCCCCACATCAGGTGACCGGCGTCAGACGACGTCGATATAAAGGGGCGGTCCCGGATGCCCGCCTTCCAGTTCTTTCCCGCCACAGGCCCGAAGGCCCGGACGAGAGAAGCAGATATTTCCCTCAATGGAAAAGGAGCTGAAAAAGCCTAGGGGATGGAGGGCGGGAAGAGTGTACCTGCAAGAGCCTCTCTCGAAGATCTACTGTTACGGTAAGTTCTTACGTAACTGTACTATCTTACTTCAAGAGGGCTCTTGCAGTAGGTAATTACATATAGGACAGAATCCCAAGCAGTCTGGAACAAAAGAAAGGCACCGGGAGGAGGTACTACTCCAAGAAGTATGTAACTCCCTTGCAAATGGGGGTTCCTAATGTGCCCTATGCCTGGCTGGTAGTCGGCATAAAGCCACCGAAATGGGGGTCTGTTGAGTGCTTTTTAAGGCCTCCGTATACTGTTCCTGTAAGGGCTGCCTGTTGCAGTTGGGATTAGTTAAAATGGGAGGGGGTTTGAGTGTTGTCATGCTTGACTCCCGCCCGGACTGCTGAGTAGCGCTCCCTTCTGCCATCGCTAATAGTGCAGGGGGAGCCCTAATAAAGGATGCAGGTGGTTGTTTAAAATAAGTTGTATAGATAATGATAATGTAGTTGTTCTAACCTGCTTTGCTTTGCAGCACAGAGAGTTTAATTGCCTCTTCCATTTTGGTCCTGAACTGTGAAACTGGACCAGTCAGTACTTTGGAATCCCACAGAGTTGACTGACCAATAGAGGAGCTGTTTAGAGGGAACAAGGCATTATGGACTATGGCGCTCGTTCTGCACTAATGGGAGCCATGAGAAGTGACTGGCAGGTTCGGCCAGCCAATGACAACGGGTTGCGCCCGAACTAAGAGGAGTGCTGGGTGTTGCCAGTTGTTCAGAATCGTTGTGGCTAGTGAGGAGCTGTGTGCTTCTGCGCTGGGAAGTGTTCGCACGGGAAGGGCGTGAAGGCCTAAGTTCGGCCGTTTTTCCTGCGAGAAGTTTGTCTTGAAATCTGTCGGTGGGCGGTCAGAGGAGGCTGTGCTCTGTACAGCTAACCACCAGGCTCGACCTGTAATAGGACTGGAGAACATTGCTGAATTGCGCTCGGTCCGTGGGAGGAGTAAAAAAGCTGCCATTGCAGAGCTGGAGTGACTGTGAAAGCTGAAGAGCCTGGGAGCAGCTGCCTGGTGTGGTACCCCTCTGCTATTGTTGTTTACCATATAAATGTGTGAGTAGCTCAAGTTAGTCCTGCTGCAATTAAAGGACTTTTGCCTGTTGCTGTTTACCATATGAATGTGCGAGTAGCTCAAGTTAGTCCTGCTGCAATTAAAGGACTTTTTCCTGTTGCTGTTTACCATATAAATGTGTGAGTAGCTCAAGTTAGTCCTGCTGCAATTAAAGGACTTTTGCCTGTTGCTGTTTACCATATAAGTGTACTATGAGGCTTGTGAGTTCAAGTTAATCCTGCTGCCAGTGAGGGATTCTGCCTGGATTGAGATAACCATATAAATGTGTACAGAGACTTGTGAAGTTCAGGCTCAGCCCTGCTAGTGTTGGAAGAACCGGGATCGGCTGGAGGTTGTGAGTACTAAATCAGGGTAGCTCCCTGTTAAGTGTGCAATCAGTGGTTTTCCAATCGTATTGCTGTACTTTTGACTGCCTAAATGAACTTTCTTTCCCTGCTGACTTGCTCAGGATTGCAGCATCTATCTGTGTTAAGGGCCCCAACCAGCTGCCACGTTTGGATTAGCCATTAGGGCTTGGGTACCCAGGGACAGTGACTCATAGGGATAGGCCTGTGCACAGAGCTCTAGGTAATTAAGTATAATGATAAACCAATTAGCCTGATTCCCCCCATCCTTGTTATCTCCCCCTTAATAAATCAGATTTGTGTGTTGCAACTACACCCTGGCTGGTTTGTGCATCCCTGTTTAACTGCTGTATAGTGACTGTGATATAACTGTATCTTATTTTACAGGGGGTCCCTGGAGTGAGCTGAGAGATACTACCGGGGGTAAGTGTATTGTGAAAACCTTGTTGGTACCCAGTGTGAGCCACTAGCGGGGAAAAAAGGGGTTGCAGTAACCCAGAGGGCTGTGACCGAGGCAATCTCGACAGTATTAATCCCGACCTCTGGGTGGAGGCACCCGCCAACGGATCTGGGCCCCTCACCCGGTCTCTGTGGAGGCAGGCAGGGGTAGTAGCCCTAAGGGTAGCACCCCTTGGTAGTTACAAATTGGAGGCACTACTGGGATTAGCGTCCTCTAGTGGCTCAGTGAGGAGATACCCTAAAGATGGAAAAAATGGAAGGGGATGTGTTGGAAAAAATTAAGCTGGGACCCCTCAAAACCATGGTACACAAACTAATGGGTTGGGGTGAAGCAGAAGAGCTAGATTCCGAAAAGATTATATTATTGTTAGATGTGCCCTTGGGTACCTCGGCCGCTGATATTGTCTCTGTTGCAGAACGAGTAAAGTGTTTGGGTAAGGTTGAAGTGAAAGGGCATATGACTGATTTGCTTGACCAGACATTGCAGGTGCTACTCCTATGCAGTGTGGCCATCGACCCTGAGAAGGTACCTCCTGTACTTTACCCGGAGGGTGCGTCCCAGGGGTGGAGGCTAATCCATATCCGAAGTGAGTCAGTCACTCCTGGGGGGGTCTCCTCAAATGAACAGCTTTAAAGATAAACTGCTTAAATTGTTAGCTGTGGGAGGGAGGACTACACAGGAGTTGCTACAAGCCTTGGATCTGTCCAGTGATACTACCCCTCGGGGTTCTCCGGGCGCCTCCCCTGGCCCGCCCAAAAGCTCTGTGCTGGCTTCTTTGCCCTTGGCAGTCCCATCCATACAGCTTGATTCCTACCGTAAGTTAAAGCTTTTCTCTGGCATGGTACCAGTGCCTCCCGGAGAGGATGACCTGGAGGCATGGATGGACTATGCCACCCCTTTAGTCCAGGAGTGGCAATGCTCCGAGGGGGAGAAAAGGAAGAGGCTGATGGAAAGTTTGCTGGGTCCTGCCTTAGAAGCCATTAGATTCTTCCGGGCCACTCGTCCAGAAGCCACTGCTGCAGAGTATCTCTCTGCTTTAGAAGGGGTTTGTGGGAGTACAGAGACTGGTGAAGATTTATTATGGAAATTCAGGTTTGCTAAGCAGTGGAAAAATGAAAAACTGTCCGTTTTTGTTACTAGAGTGGAGCGGGCATTGCAGAAGGCTTGTAGGAAAGGGGGACTCACTGCTGCAGCCCTGAATCAGGTTCGGCTAGAACATATTTTAAAGTTTGCCAGATTCTCTAGTGTAACTCTATTAAAACTTAAGTTGCATGATCGACGGGCCACCCCGCCTGAATATTGTCAATTGATGAGGGAAATTCGAGAAGTGGAGACTGATGAAGAGGGGTGGGAACCCTGTGTGGGGGCAGTGAACCCTAGTGGGACCCCTGAGTCTAATACTCCTGAGGAGACTGGCTCGCCTGGAGGGTCCGAGGGGTCCCCAGATTTCCCAGGTACGGTGGGGATGCGGGTTGTTTCCTCTGACCCCTACGTGGAGGGTGAGTTGAGGGCTGAGATCAGGAATTTACGGGAATTGGTGAGGGACTTGAAGCAGTCTACTGTGTACCCTACTCGGCCCGGGGCCCCTGAGTTATGTAGAGCCCTGAACCCTAGCCCTAGAGAGCTTTCTCCCTCTCCTCAGGGCCCCCCTCAGAATAGTGATCCCCGGGACCCTAAGTTTTGTTATCACTGTGGGGAAGATGGGCATTTCCAGCCTAACTGCCAGAGGCCGGAGAATTTAAGGAAAGTTAACAGCAGACTGATCGCTCGATACCGCCAGACCCAGTCTCGGGCCAGCAAGAAAAGTTGTGTGACTCAGGCCCATGCCCTTGGGCTAACAATGTTGCTACCCCAACTGGTCTGATGTGGTCGGGCCGTCTATGGAGACCAGGCAGGTGAATGGAATTCTACTAGAGCTGTATTGACAGTGGCTTCCAGGTGACCATCATGTTTCAGGACTGGTACCAAACACACTTATCTGAAGTGCCCCTGCAGCCTCTAACTGGTCTACATGTATGGGGGTTGAGCGACAAGGCTTATCTGTATTTGGGGTACATCCGTGTATGGTTATCTTTCCCTGCAACTGTGAATGGAACAGATGAGCAAGTGGAAACCTTGGTCTTGGTCTGCCCACCCACTGGACTGTATGATGGGGTGCCCCTGTTGATTGGAACAAATGTGCACGTTTGGACGATTGGCCCAGTTGTGTTCAGAGAAGTGAGCATTTCAGACTGGGCGAGTTTTGGGTGTACCTGCTGTAATTCAAACGGTCAGGGCCACTCAGAAGAAGGGTAGGCCGGAGGCACCTGAAGGCCCTGTGGGAGTGGTATGGAAGAAGGATCCGGCCCCTGTAGTGCTTGCCCCAAATGCACAGTGTGTTCTGCATGGAGAGGTACAATTAAAGACAGATGTCAAGAATAAGTTGTTGATGTTGGATGCGCCTATGGAGGGAGAACTACCTGAGGGGTTGTTGCTCAAACCCAGCATTCTGCCGGCCAGGGCCCATGCCTACGTTAAAAGGGTGATGGTTCAAGTGCACAATGTGTCTGATAAAGAGATTCAAATAAAAAGAGGGTGTACCCTGGCTAGCGTCCATTGTGCGGATACTGCTGTCCTACCAAATAAAAAGAGTTCCCGGACAGGTGATAGAGTTGCTCCTGATCTGTTTGACTTTGGTGACTCTCCGCTGCCGTCTGAGTGGAAGCGCAGGGTCAGTGAGAGGCTTGCCGAGAGGAACCAGGTTTTCTCCTGAAAGAGTGGGATGTAGGATGTACAAGGGCTGAGCATCACATTCGATTGCACGACTAAAGACCTTTCTGAGAGAGATCCCACGCCTGGCTCCCGCTGACATAGATGATGTACTGCGACATTTGCAAGAAATGTTGGCTGCTGGTGTAATCCAAGAGTCTAGAAGCCCCTATGCCTCCCCCATTGTAGCAGTAAGGAAAAAAAATGGGGCAGTTTGGATGTGTGTGGACTATCGTACTTTGAATAGGTGGACCATTCCGGATCAATATGCCATGCCACGCATACAAGACGCCTTGGATTGTCTGAATGGTAGTAAGTGGTTCTCTGTATTGGATCTTCAGAGCGGATACTACCAGATCCCGATGACCCCAGACGATCAGGAGAAGACTGCTTTCATTTGCCCGTTAGGCTTCTATGAATTTATTTGGATGCCTCAAGGAATTTCGGGTGCCCCAGCCACTTTTCAGCACTTGATGGAACGAGCTGTGAGGGGACATGAACCTACTCGAGTGTTTGGTCTATCTAGATGACGTCATAGTGTTTGGCAGATCCTTGGAAGAACATGAGCAACGTTTATTCAAAGTCCTGGATCAAATGGAGGATTTCGGCCTCAAGTTGTCTATCGACAAGTGTCAATTCTTCCAGACTTCTGTGAAATATGTGGGCCACACAGTGTCCACTGAGGGCATAGAGACTGATCCTAGCAAGGTGGAGGCGTTGACCACTTGGCCTCAACCTAGAAATTTGAGAGAGCTGCAACAATTCCTGGGGTTTTGTGGCTACTATAGGCGGTTTGTCAGAGACTATTCACGAGTGATTCGCCTTCTCCTTAATCTCATCCAGGGGTATCCGCCTACTCACAAAAAATATAAGAAGAGTGTGCACACTGACTTAGAAAAGAAGTATTTTCGGCCAAACGATATGTTCGGGGATCGATGGACTGCTGAGTGTGAGGAAGCTTTTCATGACATCATATATCAACTTACCTACGCACCCGTGTTGGCCTATGCTGACCCAGCCAAGCCTTACACTTTTCATACTGATGCCAGTCTGCAAGGACTGGGGGCTGTATTATATCAGGAGCACTCGGATGGGCTGAGACCTGTAGCATTTGCCAGTAGAAGTCTGACGCCGTCAGAGAAGAATTACCGTGCACAAATTAGAGTTTCTGGCTCTGAAGTGGGCCATTGTTGATCAGTTCCATGACTATTTGTATGGTGCCAAGATATTAGTAAAGACTGATAACAATCCTCTGACCTATGTACAAACCTCAGCCAAACTGGATGCCACTGGGCATAGGTGGCTCTCTGCCTTGGCCACCTACGATTACGCTGTAGAATATCGGGCGGGCTTAAACCATATAGATGCGGATACTCTTTCTCGGAGGCCTGCGTCCTAGACTGAATGGGTCCGGTTGTCGGAGCCTGACATACACTACCAGTCAAAAGTTTTAGAACACCCCCATTTTACCAGTTTTTATTGAAATTTACGCAGGTTAATGTCTCAATGTACTCTGAAATTAAAGCATAGAACAAATAAACAATTGGAGATAAAAAAGAAATCATAGAATCATTTTGTTTAACAAGATTTAATCTAAATTTTTGACTCATCAAAGTAGCCACCTTTGCAGATATACTGTAACACAAATACACTCATGGCATTCTTCCTACAATGGACATCAAATATTGTTAGGAAGTTCTTCCAACACTGTTGCAGAAGTTCCACAAATGTGTTGCACTTGTAGAGCTTGCTTTACCTTCTGTCAGAGTTCATCCCAAACCAGCTCGATGGGGTTTAAGTCTAGAGACTGTGCTGGCCATTCCATGATTTGAAGCCTACCGTCTTTTTCTTTTCCTCGAAGGTAGTTCTGACATAGCCTGGAGGTATGTTTTGGGTCATTATCTTGCTGTAGGGTGAACCCCTGACCAACTAGGTGTAGACCAGAGGGTATTGCATGGCACTGCAAAATGCTGTGGTAGCCCTTTTGGTTCAGGGTGCCAGTCACTCTGTGCTGTTGTCCTGTGAGCCACCTATCACGCAAGCTGTTGAATCTCAGAAACTTGTCTTCTGATTCTGTTGTGGCTTTGGGTCTGCCAGACCTCTTCCTGTCAGAGTTTCCTTCAGTTTCCAAGTGCCTTTTGATGGTGTAGGAAACTGTACTCACTGACACCTTGGCTTTCTTTGCAATTTCTCTAAAGCAGTTTTTGCTAACGTAAACTTTTTTTTAACCTCTAGCAGTTTACCGCTTACCTTTGTACCATTTCAGGTTATCCACTGGACTGGAATTGCTTAAATTTCAATAAAAGCTGGAAAAATTGGGGTGTTCTAAAACTTTTGACCGGCAGTGTAAGAGCCCTGTGCCAGAAATTTGATAAAGAAGAACAGGTGTCTCCGGACACGGTGGACTGTGTAGTAGATTGTTTGGGGCCGCCGGAGAACTGTATACCTGCCGCCTACTGCCATTTCTCTGCATTGGACACCAGCTCTCTGCCTCAACTCAACAATGATGATCTCCAACAGGCTCAATCCTGTGACCCTATGATAAGAACGGCCGTAGAGGTTTTGCGGGCTGGAAGGGATGTATCCAAACTACGTTCCACCGACATGCAGACTACCTTGTTGTATAAAGAAGGGCCCAAATTAAAGCTGATCAACCAACTACTATATAGAGAGACTGTGAGTAAGGAAGGCCGGGTGCAACGACAACAACTGGTGCTGCACTCAGCTTTCAGAGAACTAGTTCTAAGGTCATTGCATAATCAGATGGGGCACCTGGGCATAGATCGAACACTTGATTTGGTACGGGCTTGATTCTATTGGCCAAAGATGAGTGTGGACGTAGAACAGTATGTCAAGACCTGTGGTCGTTGTTTGCAGAGGAAAGCGTTACCACAGAGAGCTGTTCCCTTGGTCAACATTACTACTAGTGCTCCTATGGAACTTGTCTGTATTGATTTCCTGAGTTCAGAGCCTGATCTGAGAAGTGTTAGCAACATATTAGTGGTCACTGATCATTTTACCCGGTATGCACAGGCTTTCCCGACCAAGGATCAGAAAGCAACTACAGTGGCTAAGATACTTGTTGAAATTTTTTCGTCCACTATGGGGCTCCATGGCAGTTCATTCTGACCAGGAAGGGACTTTGAAAGTCGCTTGATTAAGGAGATGCTGTCTTTGTGGGGGGTACGCAAATCACGAACCACCACCTACCACCCGCAGGGAGACCCTCAGCCTGAAAGGTTCAATCGTACATTGCTTGACATGCTGGGCACTTTACAATCAAAAGATAAATCGAGATGGAGTCAACAGATTAGCACTCTAGTACACGCCTACAATTGTACAAAAAGGAAAAATTACTCACCTTAGTAATGTTGTTTCTTCTAATGGAGTCTTGCTATATTATGACAATTGCAGTTTGTCCTAGCCTTAGAACTGCTCCGGAGGTGAAAAAGTTAACTTCCATGCCAGGCATGGAATCCTGAGCGCGAGCTCGGTTGTAAAAACTCTGTCTGGTGATATTCAAACCAAACTGTCAGATCTTTACGAAGCAAAAACTCACTAAGGTTCTGTGTGGAAGCTGTAAACCTACACTAGCCAACTGGCTACTAAAATATTAACACATTTTCTGGTCCCAAAACCAAGACTGAAGTCAGGGACCAGAAAATAAAATGAACTACACACCCAAACACCCCAAAAAGGAGGGGTGAAAACACAAGGTGGGCATCATTAAAAGCCACTGCACTGCCCACCCACATCCCAAGAGCAGAGGTTCTGAGAGGGGCAGGCAGGGGAGGTTGATAATATAGCAAGACTCCATTAGAAGAAACAACATTACTAATGTGAGTAATTTTTCTTCAAAACAACATGAAGTCTTGCTATATTATGACAACTGCAAACTACACAGCAGTACCTCCATGGAGGAGGACATAACCTACTTAGGAAATGAAACAAGCACAACTGTATACAAACTGAGCATCCCTCCTAGCCTGGATGTCCAGGGAGTAATGCTTGGTGAAAGTGTGTACTGTTTTCCAGGTAGCTGCTTGACATATCTCTAAGATAGGGATGTCCCTGGCTGCAGCTAGGGACGCAGCTGTACCTCTAGTAGAGTGAGCACTCAGGCCTGAAGGGGGAACCTTACCCAGTTTTTGATAGCAAAATTGGATACAAGAGACAATCTACCTGGCAATGGATCTTTTAGTGGCAGGTTTCCCTTTCCCAACCTCACCATAAGTGAGGAACAGCTGGAGGGAGTCAAACCTGTGACCCTTGGTACGCTCTATGTAGTAACTAAGGGCTCTCTTTACATCTAAACTGTGACATCCTCCTCTGCCAGAGGAGGAATGGTCAGTGAAGTACACTGGAAGAGATATAGATTGATTAAGGTGGAAATCTGAAACCACCTTAGGCAAGAACTTCCTGTTAGTCCTGAGGACTACCTTATCTCTGTGAAAGGAGATAAAATCAGGCTCCACTGACAAAGCTTGTAATTCACTTATGCGCCTGGCAGAAGTGATGGCTACTAGAAACACAGTTTTCCAAGTCAAGTACTTAAGCTCTGCTGAAGACAAAGGAGCAATGCAAACATTAAGATCCCAGGCAGAAGCAGGGTCCCTGAATGGAGGGTTGGTGTGAAGCAATCCCTTGAAAAACTTGGAGAATACAGGGTGAGCAGAAAGAGAAGAGGTCTTTCCTGCTGAAATAAAAGCAGAGACAGCTGCCAAATGCACTTTCAGGGTAGCTGGCCTCAGCCCCAAAGTATTTAGATGGACCATATAGTCCAAGACTGTGGGCAAATCAGCAGATTCTGGGGAAATATGCTTCCCAGAGCACCATATGGAAAACCTTTTCCATTTAGAATTATAAGGAGCCCTGGTGGAAGGCTTCCTAGAAGCTTTCAAGATTTCGAGTACACCTTGAGAAAGGTGTAGGTCAGCAAACTCTAACTCCTCAAGAGCCAGGCCTTGAGGTTGAGGGATTTGAGATTCGGATACCAAACTCTCCCCTGGGCACAGGTTAACAGATTGTGATTCCTGGGAAGACACAGGGGAAGATGGACTGCTAAGGACAGAAGGAGAGGATACCAGGGCTGTCTGGCCCAATCTGGAGCAATCAGAATCATCTCGCAAGGTTGAGATCTGATTTTGACTAGCACCTTGAACAAGAGAGGGAAGGGGGGGAAGGCATAAAGGAACTTCCCTTCCCAATCGAGAAGGAAGGCATCCAGAGGGACTGAGCCCAACACTGGGGGCCTGCAACAAAAAAGCGGAAGTTGGTGGTTGTCTGGGGCTGCAAAAAGATCTATCTGAGGGGTGCCCCACCTGGCAAATATTAACCCTAGTACTAGGGGATCCAGTGACCATTCATGATGGCCCTGGGAAATCCTGCTGAGAGCATCTGCCAGGACATTGTCCTTGCCTGGGAGGTGAACTGCTATGAGGGAGGTGTTCAGGGAATAAGCCAGAGACCACAACTTCATTGCCTCGGTGCACAAGGCCGAGGACCGAGTGCCTCCTTGCTTGTTGATGTACCACATTGTAGTGGTGTTGTCTGTTCTGACCTGTACCACTTTGTTCTGAACAGATGCAGAAAAAACCTAAAGTGCTAGAAAAACAGCTCTGAGTTCCAACAGATTGATGTGGAGCAGAGATTCCTGAGGGGACCACAATCCCTGGGTGGTGAGGTCGCCCATGTGAGCTCCCCATCCCAAGAGGACACATCTGTAGTAAGGGTCAAGGGTGAGATTGAGGGATGAAAGGAACCCCTGTCTCAGATTGCTCTGGTCCTGCCACCACTGCAGGGCCTGGACCAGGATTCGAGTTACTGGGATCAATTTGGTTGGGATGTCTCCTTTGAGACCAGAAGGCTCTCAAATGGAACTGAATGTCCCTCATCTGAAATCTGGCTCCTTGCACTACAGCTGTGGAAGCAGCCATGTGCCCTAGGGCTGTAGAAAGTGCCTGCTGGCCGAGACCTGCAGAGTGAAGGAGGAGGCCAGAGCCACTAGGGTCTTTACCCTTTCTAGAGGAAGGAAAGCTCTGGCCTGCTTTGTGTCCAGTTCTCGCTTAATGAAGGTGAGTAGCTGAACAGGCTCTAGAACTGACTTTGGGAGACTAAGAAGAAAACCTAGAGATGTAAGCAGCTGCTGGGTAACCTGAAGGTGTGATTTGACTTGGTCTGGAGACTGACCCACTATGAGCCAGTCGTCCAGGTAAGGAAAGATGGCAATCTTTTGCCTTCTTAAGTGAGCAACTGCTACTGCCAGGCATTTTGTGAATACCCTTGGGGCAGAGGTAAGTCCGAAGGGCATTGCTCTGAACTGGTAATGGCCTGAGGGCAGTTCGAATCTGAGGTACTTTCGGTGGGAGCTTCTGATGAGAACATGGAAGTAGGCATCCTTGAGGTCCAGGGACGCTAGCCAGTCCCCTGGCCTTAGGAGGGTAAAATAATTCCCCAGAGTCACCATTTTGAATTTTGGTTTTAAAGGTGCTTGTTTAGATATCTTAGATCCAGGATGGGCGCCATTCTCTGTTTTTTGGCGTAGGAAGTACCTGGAGTATAGTCCTTGCCCTGGTGTGAGGGGGAACCTTTCCACAGCTCTGAGAGTCAGGAGGTTGAGACTTCTGATTCCAAAGCAAGAGCCTCTAATGGATTTGCAGGTGGAAAAGATCTGGTTCTCATCTTCGGAAATTTTTGAAGCTGAGAACCAGTCCCTAACTTACTACTTCCAGGACCCACTTGTCCGATGTTAAAGACTCCCAGTCCTGGACAAGTAAGCCAGCTGCCCCTACAGGTAATGGAGAATCGGCCCTGGGCATCCCATCAGGGTGCCTGTTTGGCAGGGCTTTTAGGGTGAGGGTGGGAGCAGGCCGCTCGTACCCCAGTCTGCCTCTCCCTCTGAAGACCCCCTCTGGGTATAAGATGAAGAGGAGGCTGGGAAGCGGTAAAAGGCCTGTGAAAGGCCTGCCCCTGCCCCTGGAAGGCTTCCTCTGAGAAGTGGCTTGCCCTCCTTGGCCTGTGCACTCCTATAAGTGGTCCTATAATCATCCATTTTCTTCATGTAATTCTCTGTCTGCTCCCCAAACAGAGAATTACCCACAACAGGAAAATCCATGGCTTAGCCTGGGTATCTTGTGACAGGTTAGTACACCTGAGCCAAGCCATTCTGTGAAAAGCCACAGATGTAGCCATGACTCTTGAAGATACATCATTAGAGTCCACTGCAGCATGGAATTGCACCTTGGATGCCTCAATACCATCAGCAGCCACCTGTTTCAGCTCCTTGGCAAGCTGGCCAGGGACCTGTTTTGCTAAAGCCATAACAGTATCCCATCTGGATTTCTGGTATCTTGCAACATAGGCCATATAATTTGCCTGTCTGAGTCCCAAGGATGCTGCCATGTATTGTTTCTTTGCCATGGCATCAATCCTCCTGGAGTCCTTGTCAGGGGGGTGTGAAGCCAAGGGAATATTTGCCTTATCACAGGCTGCAGCCTGCACTACTAACATGGCTGCATTGTTGTGAAGAAGAACTCCGTATCAGGGCCTGACAAGTGTGCCTCTTGTCCATCTTTTTATCCACAGGAGGTAAAGAATTAGGAGCTTTAACATTTTTTATTGTCTGTTTCTAAAGGATTTATGTAAAGGAATAGACAATCTCCTGGACTCTGGGATATCCATCATTTCCACATAGTCAGGCTCCTCCTGTTCATCCACAGCTTCTTCCAAAGGGAGCTGGAGGTTTCAACAACTTTTTATAAAACAGAAATGAGAAGGGGACTCAGAAGCCTGGGGAAGACCCCTGAAGGTCTGTCTGGGAGATGTCCGGTTCAATGGGCATCAGACTTTCAAATCACATTCACATAACCATAATCCTCCCGGTTCATGCAAATTCCTCTATAGCATATTCTTGAACCGGAGGAACCGTCGAACCGACCGTTTACCTGATAGTGGCATTTCGGACGGAACCGGAAAGCGACTGGACAATTTGGATCGCTTTGGCTATCTCTGCAGCGGTTGGAAGAAAATTTTGGCTCCCACCTGCTGATTTTCTAGTCCTCTTTGCTGGAACTGGCTCCTCGAGTCAGCTCTTCATTGCCCGAGAAGTCTCGCCTGGTCAGAGGGCACTCCCTCCGGTTCGGTTGGTACCGAACCCGGGCTGTCCCATCGGGTCAGTGGACTTTTTTGGCCTCTAGTTTCCTGGGGATACCAACTCTCTTATCCAGGGTAGCTGCAGGGAAATTCTTGCAAATCTGGCAGTCTGCATTGAGGTGGTCAAACCCCAGACAATAAACACATGTGGTGTGTGGGTCAGCCTCGGCAAAGGCTTCCCCACAGACACTACAGTGCTAGCAACCAGTGGTTTGGTTTTCTTTTGGGTTTCTCAGACCAATCCATTGACTGTCCAAAGGCACTTTTCAGCAGATCACCAGGCAAGAACACCCTGCTCGGACTCTAACAGTGTCACAGAATCGATGGAAAAAACCGTAATAAATCCGTTTTTGAACCGATAAAACAGAAACCGCACTCTAAATGTAATTTAACAAAGTTTTAACAACAACCTGATTGGTTCAAGCAGACTGATAACAATGTTTGCAAGTTCCACACAGAAAGAAAACCTATCTATTACTTCGATACCTAAGACAGAGCTTGCCGACCCGGTTCGCGGTTAAAATAATATAATTGCGGTTTAAAATAAACGAGAAAAACACTTTAACTAGAAATGACCGAGCAGAAGGAGGAATCTCCGGAGCAACTGTTCAGTGAGGCGGAGTAAAGAATCTGACAGTTTCGGTTTAAATATCAGCAGACAGAGTTTTTACAACCGAGCTCGCGCTCAGGATTCCATGCCTGGCATGGAAGTTAACTCTTTCACCTCCAGAGCAGTTCTAAGGCTGGGACAAACTGCAATTGTCATAATATAGCAAGACTTCATGTTGTTTGAAGTGATGCCACAGGGTTCTCCCCCTATCTACTGATGTTTGGAAGAGAGGCTAGATTGCCAGTGGATGTGTGTTTTGGGGTTTCCCCTGATGGGGTGCGAGCAGAAAACCATCTACAGTATGTACAGAAATTAAAGGCCCAATTAGATCATGCCTACCAGCTGGCCCAGACCATGGCTGCTACAGCGAAATCTGGCTAACGAGAAGATAAGACAGAAAAGTGAAAACAGTAGAGTTGAGTGAAAGGGGATAGAGTGTTGTTAGAAATCTACGACTGCATGGCAAACATAAAATTGCTGACCGATGGCATCACCTCCCTCATATTGTTGTGGGACAGCTGGCAGACCTACCTGTATATAAAGTGCGGCCTGAAAACAATTCCAAAAGATGTGAAACCATACACAAAAATCATCTGCTGCCAATTGGGCAGATCTTGATTAAGTTGAACCTTCCTCTACCCCTCCTTTACAGGCCGGCGTGACTAGATCTGTTACTAGGAAAGACCAAGCCCGTGGAGCCTTCAACAAATCCACCAAGGGGCCTTGTCCACCCACCCCATGAAGAGATGGTCCACACTCAGTGTCAGAAGACAGCGAAGATGATGTTGAATACTATCCTCTTATAGAACTAAGCCAATTGTTTCGGGGCAATCCCCTCCTTAACTCAGGAACTGAAGCTAGCCCATCTGTGTTGATTGAGCCCCCTACTTTGTCCCCGGAGGAATTGCCTCCAGAAGATGAATGGGGTAGCAGACAAACTCAAGGGGTTGAGTCCTTAGGCTTGACTGAACTGTCTGGCCTGGCTGAGTTATCTGACTTTTCAGAAGAAGAGAGTGAAGTGGGGGAACAAGTCTGTGATATGCCAGAACCGGAAGAGCATCTTGAATGCCCTGATGGTTCCCCTTTAGTAACTGGACAGCCCCTAGATGAGCCCAGTGGGGTGGGTTCAGGGATAGAAGGTCAAGCCCCTGATAGTATTATGAGTATCGAGCCTGATTCCCTTGAAGGGATCCCTGTTGCTAATGTCTCTGACATGGGAGAGGAGTCAGGGCCTGGTTCAGAATCCCCAGAGACCCCTAGACGATCCTGCCGACAAATTCGGCCCGTAATAAAGTTAAGCTATGAATCTTTCGGTCAGCCAGAGGACCTGCCCTTAAATGTGGTCCACAAAGGGGTGTATGTGTCCCCAAGGTCTTTGCCTAAGTTAGCCTCGGGGGATAACTCCAGACTACTAGTACAGTCTTTCAAAAGTGGTGCCCTTGTCCCGGGGGACCAGTTAGTAGCTAACCCAAAGAGGGGCCCCTCAGTCCGGGGTCACAGGGTAGGCCCCTATGACCTGATTTAAGAGTGTAAGATTTTATATGTATGATGTATACACTATAGTGCATTGTAGATCTAATATTTATGTATGTAAGGTAAAATGTGATATGGTGTTACTTGGGATGTTCACCTACTCTGCCTCAAGGGTGATTACTGGCCGCGGACGTAAGCTTTTCCAGGCCAGGAGGTGCAACCCCTTGAAAATGGGGTTCCTAATGTGCCCTATGCCTGGTTGGTAATACGGCATAAAGCTGCGGAATGAGGAGTCCGTTGAGTGCTTTTAAGGCCTCACGTATACTGTCCCTGTAGAGCTGCCTGTTGCAGTTGGGATTAGTTAAAATGGGAGGGGGTCTGAGTGTTGTCATGCTCGACTCCCGCCCGGACTGCTGAGTAGCGCTCCCTTCTGCCATCGCTAATAGTGCAGGGGGAGCCCTAATAAAGGATGTAGGTGGTTGTTTAGAATAAGTTGTAAAGATAATAATAACGTAGTTGTTCTAACCTGCTTTGCTTTGCAGCACAGAGAGTTTAATTGCCTCCTCCATTTTGGTCCCGAACTGTGAAATTGGACCAATCAGTACTTTGGAATCCCACAGAGTTGACTGACCAATAGAGGAGCTGTTTAGAGGGAACAAGGCATTATGGACTATGGAGCTCGTTCTGCACTAATGAGAGCCATGAGAAGTGACTGGAAGGTTCAGCCAGCCAATGACAATGGGTCGTGCCCGAACTAAGAGGAGTGCTGGGTGCTGCCAGTTGTTCAGAATCGTTGTGGCTAGTGAGGAGTGAGGAGCTGTGTGCTTCTGCGCTGGGAAGTGTTGGCAGAGGCAGCGTGAAACCTAAGTCGGCCGTTTTCCTGCGGGAGTTTGTCTTGAAATCCGTCGGTGGGCGGTCAGAGGCTGTGCTCTGTACAGCTACCCACTAGGACTCGACCTGTAATAGGACTGGAGAACATTGCTGAATTGCGCTCGGTCCGTGGGAGGAGTAAAAAAGCTGCCATTGCAGAGCTGGAGTGACTGTGAAAGCTGAAGAGCCTGGGAGCAGCTGCCTGGTGTGGTACCCCTCTGCTATTGCTGTTTACCATATAAATGTGTGAGTAGCTCAAGTTAGTCCTGCTGCAATTAAAGGACTTTTTCCTGTTGCTGTTTACCATATAAATGTGTGAGTAGCTCAAGTTAGTCCTGCTGCAATTAAATGACTTTTTCCTGTTGCTGTTTACCATATAAATGTGTGAGTAGCTCAAGTTAGTCCTGCTGCAATTAAATGACTTTTGCCTGTTGCTGTTTACCATATAAGTGCACTATGAGGCTTGTGAGTTCAAGTTAATCCTGCTGCCAGTGAGGGATTCTGCCTGGATTGAGATAACCATATAAATGTGTAAAGAGACTTGTGAGTTCAAGTTAATCCTGCTGTCAGTGAGGGATTCTGCCTGGATTGAGATAACCATATAAATGTGTACAGAGACTTGTGAAGTTCAGGCTCAGCCCTGCTAGTGTTGGAAGAACCGGGATCGGCTGGAGGTTGTGAGTACTAAATCAGGGTAGCTCCCTGTTAAGTGTGCAATCAGTGGTTTTCCAATCGTATTGCTGTACTTTTGACTGCCTAAACGAACTTTCTTTCCCTGCTGACTTGCTCAGGATTGCAGCATCTATCTGTGTTAAGGAGCGCAACCAGCTGCCACGTTTGGACTAGCCATTAGGGCTTGGGTACCCAGGGACAGTGACTCATGGGATGAGCCTGTGCACAGAGCTCTAGGTAATTAAGTATAATGATAAACCAATTAGCCTGATTCCCCATCCTTGTTATCTTCCCCTTAATAAATCAGATTTGTGTATTGCAACTACACCCTGGCTGGTTTGTGCATCCCTGTTTAACTGCTGTATAGTGACTGTGATATAACTGTATCTTATTTTACAGGGGGTCCCTGGAGTGAGCTGAGAGATACTACCCGGGGGGTAAGTGTATTAGTGAAAAGCCTTGTTGGTACCCAGTGTGAGCCACTAGCGGGGAAAAAGGGGGGTTGCAGTAACCCAGAGGGCTGTGACCGAGGCAATCTCGACAGTATTAACCCCGACCTCTGGGTGGAGACACCCGCCAATGGATCTGGGCCACTCACCCGGTCTCTGTGGAGGCAGGCAGGGGTAGTAGTCCTAAGGGTAGCGCCCCCTGGGTAGTTACAAGTAGAAAAGAGAGACCTTGCAAGCCTCAAGAAAGGAGGCCTTGTAAGACCGCTAACCCGAAGCCTGCTCTACGGCGAGAGGCACTGTCCAAACTGTAGTGTTTAGTGAAGGTATGGACGGAAGTCAATGTGGCAGCACAGATGTCTACCGTGAACACGTTCTTGAAACAAGCTGCAGAGGCTGCTACTCCATGAGTGCAGTGACCTCTGACTTGACCGGGAGGGTCTTGTTGTACTAAAGTAACAGAAAGTGATGCAATGGGCCAACCATTTTGATAGGCATTGCTTAGAAACAGCATTGCCTTCTCTTTTGTGAACAAAAGAGACAAACAACTGATCGGTCTTTCTGAGATCCTTCGTCCTATCGTTGTAGTATCTCAGAATCCTGTAAACATCCATGGTGTGCAGCAAGTATTCTCCTTGGTTGGAGTACTGCGTGAAAAAGGCAGGTAATTCAATTGACTGATTTAAGGTAGATTCCGCTACCACCTTCGGGAGGAACTTAGGATTCGTGCGAAGAGCAACTCGTTCTTTGTGAAAAATCAGATAAGGGATTTTGCACATCAGGGCCTGAAGCTCGGAAATTCTGCGAGCAGAAGTAATGGTCACCAAGAAGAGCATCTTCCACAATAAAAACTTCAAGTCTGCGAAAGCCGCAGGCTCAAAGGGAGGAAAAGTAAGTTTCTCGAGGACAAAGTTTAAGTCCCAAGGGGGAGCTGGAGTCCGACAGGGGGCCTAAGATGAATGACCCCTCTGAGAAAAGTTTTGGATACCTCCAGTTGGGCAAATGCCTTATCAGTGAAAGGGACATGGTAGGCTGAAATAGCCGCCGTATGGACTTTCAAAGAGGAATGACTGAGACCCAGGTCGAAAAGATGACGCATGTAGTCAAGGAGAATGGTCACAGGACAGGAAAAGGGCTCCATATTCCTGGACGCAGCCCAGATGGAAAATCTTTTCCATTTCATGGCGTGAGTGGACCTAGTGGAGGTTTCTAGCCTCCACCAGAATCTCAACCACCTTAGGAGAAGCATGTCTTGAGATTGAGCTAGGTCTGCAGGAGCCATGCATGAAGTTGGAGGGACTTGAGTCCCGGATGGACCAGGGTCCCCTGATCCTGGGTCAGCAATCCTGGAGATAAGAGAAGAGGAAGAGGAGGAACCTCTGTGTATTGTTGTAGAAGAGGGAACCAGATTTGCCTGGGCCAGAAAGGAGCGATCAGAATAATTCTCGCTCCTTCCAAAGCCAGTTTCTGCAGCACACGAGGGACCAGAGGAATTGGGGGAAAAGCACAGACGAATCTGTCCTTCCAACTTAGGGATACAGCGTCACTCCAGAAAGCATCTTGCTCTGGAGCAAGCGAGCAAAAGATTGGAAGCGTTGAGTTTTGGGAGGAGGCGAACAGATCTATCTGAGAAGTCCCCCAAACCTAGAAGATGCTTTTTAGAACTTTTTAGTCCAGTTCCCACTCGTGTGGTAGAGCCGACGAGCGACTTAGCCTGTCTGCCAGGACATTGTCGACTCCCGGAACATGGATCGCTGTGAGGTGAAGGTTGTGAAGAGTTGCCCATTCCCAAACCCTCATCGCTTCCCTGCACAGCTGGTAGGACCGCGTCCTTCCCTGCTTGTTGATGTACCACACTACACACGTTGTCCATTTGGACAGCAAGGTGGCCGGGAAGGATGTATTGGTGAAGGGCCTGGAGAGCATACAGCACTGCTCGAAGCTCGAGCACATTGATGTGGAGAACTAACTCCGATTTTGACCATAGGCCTTGGGTTCGGTGAGGACCCAGATGGGCTCCCCAACCTTTGCCTGAAGCGTCCGCGGTCAGAGTCTGATCGGGGGGAGGATGAAAAAAGGGGACCCCCTGGAATAGGTTCTCTCAAACCATCCACCATTGCAAGTCTCTTACCATCAGCGAGGAGATCAGAACCAGATGATCTAGGTCGTCTATTCGTTGATCCCACTGAGAGCGGAGAGTCCACTGAGAGATTCTCATGTGGAGGCGCGCGCGCAGAACCGTCGGGATGGCCGCCTCCAAGAGCCCCAGTAGACAGAGCACTAACCTCGCCGGAACCCTCCTGTATTCCGATAGAAGGGAAATCTGGGACTGGAGGGAGGCCCCCCTGTCCGGAGGCAGGAAGGAACTGCACGTTGTCGTATCGAGGATTGCCCCGATGAACTGGAGTCTCTGAGAAGGATCCAGGTGAGACTTGGAATGGTTGATGGTGATACCCAGGCCAGAGAAAACCTGATGGATGAGGGAGAGGAAATGCAGGAGTTCCTCCCTGGACGGGGCCGCCAGGAGCCAGTCGTCCAGGTAGGGGAAAACATGAACTCCCAAAGTGCGTAGGTGGGCCGCTACCACCGCCAGACATTTGGTAAAGACTCGGGGAGCCGAGGAAAGACCAAAAGGGAGCGCCCAGAATTGGTAGTGGTCCCCCTGAAACACAAACCTGAGGTACTTTCGGTGCGAAGAGGCATGGAGATGTGCAGGTACGCATCCTGCATATCCAGTGCACAAAGCCATTGGCCCGGCTGAAGCAGGGGCAAGAGGGTTTGAAGGGAGAGCATCCTGAACCTCTTGTATTCCACATATAGGTTCAAGGAGCTGAGATCGAGAATGGGTCTGTGATCTCCCGTCTTCTTTGGTACAAGGAAGAAATGGGAATAGTAACCGTCCCGTGGAGGTGAGGGGGGGTGCAGAAGGGCTCTATAGCCTGCTTCGCGAGGAGAGCAGAGATTTCTTCCCTGACCAAAGGAAGATGGTCCTTTGAGTAAGAGGAGTTCAGAGGGGGGGTGACATGGAGGTTTCTGCAGAAACTCTATGGAGTGCCCCTCTGCTATGATCTGAAGCACCCATGAATCCGATGTTATCCTCTCCCAACCCGGAAGGTGGAGGGAGAATCTCCCTCCTACCGGTTCCTCCGGGGTGTCCGGAAGCAGTGGGAGAGGGAAGGAGTCAAGTGGTGTGAGGCAGCGCCGCAGCTGGGGCACCCGTTGCTTTTTTGGGTGGCGGGGGCCTGATGTTTAGTGGCCTGCCTTCCCTGAGGTTTCGCTTGAGGCCAGCTGCATCTGCGAAAGGGACAGCGCTGTGGGAGATGGGGATGGTACATTGAATCAACAGATTTAAGGGCCGTCCCCTTCTCCAGCAAATCAGTGATGATGTCCTTGACATCACCACCGAAAAGCACAGAACCCCTGAAAGGTGCTTCTTGGATTGCTGACAGCACCTCCGGGACCAGACCTGACACATGGAGCCATGCATGATGCCGAAGACTTTTGGCGAATACAGAGCTCCATCCTGCGGTGTCCACTACATCGTAGGTCATCCTCAGAATATGATGACTGGTCGAACGAGCAGAACGGACAAGGTCGGCTAACTCCTGCTGGACTTGAGAGTCAGGCAAGGAGTCAGTCTTAGATTCCGCCTGGGTAAGGACCGCCTTCTGGTAATCTCCCATATGTGCTACATAATTTAGGGCCCTAATCCCCAGTGTGGAAGAAATATAGATTTTCCTTCCATACTGATCCAGAAGGCGGGATTCCTTATCCGGGGGTGACGAGCTCAAATTAGAGGAATGGTCAAATGTATGGCAGCTTAGATTCAATGCTAAGAAGTGCAAGGTAATGCACCTGGGAAACAAAACCCAGGGAAGAGTACACAATGGGGGTGAGATACTAACAACAACAAAAATGGAAAGGGACCTGGGGGTAGTCATATCAGATGACCTAAAGATGGGCAAGCAATGTGAGAGGGCAGCAAGGAGGGCTGGGGGATACTGGGATGCATAGGGGAGGCAGCACCAGTAGAAAACAGGAAGTTATTATCCTCTGTAAGACAGCTGGTGAGACCCCATCTGGAGTACTGTGTGCAGTTCTGGAGACCCAATCTCCATAAAGACATAGACAGGATGGAAGCTGTCAGAGGAGGGCAACTAAAATGGTGCAGGGTCTGCACCAGAAGACATATGAAGAGAGACTTAGGGCTTAATATGATAGCCCTCGAGGAAAGAGGAAGAGGGGACATGATAGAAACTTTCAAGTACCTCAAGGGAATCAACAAAGTCCAAGAGGATAACATCTTTCAAAAAGAGGTGTGCAAGAATAAGCGGGCACAATTTGAAGATAGAAGGGGGGCGGCTCAGAGGTAATTTAAGGAAGTATTTTTTTACAGAGAGGGTTGTGGATGCATGGAACGGCCTTCCAGAGGAGGTTGTGGAGTCAATAACAGTGGTGGAATTCAAGCTTGCATGGGACAGTCATAAGGCAATTCTAGGGGGTTGGGGTAGGAAGAAGTAGGCTGCTGGTTAACTAGGTCTGCAGTTTATCCATTAGGTAGGGAAATCGGCAGACTGAGTGGGCCAAGCGGTCCTTGTCTGCCGTCAAATTCTATGTTTCTATGGAGGGGATATGTGATCAAGGCCTTTGAAAAAGCGCCCGACCACCTTCTCCTGCGCCACCGACTGCTTCCTGGCCCGCACCCGGCAAGCAGAGATGGCTGCCAGGTGCACCTTGAGGGTCATCGACCAAAGCCCTTGCTGAGAAAGGGACCACAGGTAGTCCAGAATGCTAGCCATGGAACAGGAGGAAGGGTCCACGCCCTTGCCCTGACACCAAATGGAGAATCTCTTCCATTTAAAGGCATAGCATTTCCTGGTCGACTCCTTATGGGACGCCTCAACAACATTGAGGACCTCATTGGAAAGACCTAAGGCATGGAACTCTAGCCGCTCAGGAACCAGGCCGTCAGGTGCAGAGATTGAAGGTCCAGATGGAATACCTTCCCCTGATTGACTGAGATCAGGTCCGGGCGGGCTGGAAGCCGTCTCGGGAGCCTGGAGCTGAGACTGAGCAGATCTGGATATCAGAACTGGTGGGACCAGTCTGGAGCTACCAGAATCACCTGTGCCTTGTTCCTTCTCACTTTGAGAAGCACCTTGTGGGTCAAGGGAAATGGGGGAAAGGCGTGGAAGAGGCCCGGGGTCCATGGTCTCGAGAAGGCATCCCCCTGCAGCAAGCCCTGCTGAGGGGGGCGGGCATGAAACAGTCTCAGCTTCGCATCTCCCTGGAGGCAAACAGGTCCACCTGAAGCATGCCCCAGTGGGAGAACAGATCTTGTACTACCTCCGTCAGGAGAGACCACTCGTGGGACGCAGCCCCTATCCGGCTAAGGGCATCGGCCAGAATGTTGGAGGTTCCTGCCACATGGATGGCAAGGAGATCGGCCTCCAGGCTGCGCACGAGTGACCAAATGCAGAGAGCTTCCCTGCACAGAGGCATGGAGCGCGTCCCGCCCTGGCGGTTTAGGTAGTACATGGTCATGGTATTGTCCGTCTGGACCTAGACCATTTGACCCCGTAGAAACGGAGCGAAGGCGGTGAGGGCTAGACAAACTGCTTGAAGCTCCAGCAGGTTGATGTGGCATCAGGACTCCCGAGGGGACCAGAGGCCATGCGCTCTGTGCTCCCCCAGATGGGCACCCCAACCCATCAGGGAGGCATCGGTCGAGAGAGAGACCGTCAGCTCAGGGCGGACAAACAGGATGCCCTGCTGCAGATGTGCTGGAACGGTCCACCACTGGAGTGCGTTCCACATCCCCTGGGTCACTGTCACTAGCTGATCCAAGGGATCGGAGTGCTGTGACCATTGGCTAGCCAGCCCCCATTGAAGGGGACGCATGTACCAACAGGCCCAACAGACCACGCTGGTACAGACCGCCATGAGGCCCAGGAGGAGCAGGAAGTCCCGGGCAGGGTGCAATTGCCCAACCTGAAATGACTGGGCAAAGGAGGAAAGAACCTCGGCCCTGTCTGCTGGGAGCCGTGCTCTGGCTCGTACAGAGTCGAGCTCTGCCCCGATGAACTGTATCACCTGCTTTGGCACAAGTTCCGACTTGGCCTCGTTCATGGGGAGGCCAACATGAGTGCAAACCTGGAGGGCCAGATCTCTGGTCCACTCCACCTCCATTCTGGAGGAGGCTGCAATCAGCCAGTCATCCAGGTAGGGGTACACCCGGACCCTTCAGCGCCGCAGGAATGCTGTCACCACTGCCATGCATTTGGTGAAGACCCTGGGAGCTAGGGAAAGGCCGAAGGGCATGGCCCGGAACTCGTAGAGGGATCCCTCTGCCCTGAAGTGGAGGAATCTCTGGTTGGACAGACGGATTCGGACGTGAAAGAACGCGTCCTGGAGGTCCAGAGAACAGAACCACACGCCTTGTTCCAAGGATGGAATGATCTGAGCCAGAGTGACCATCCTGAAGGTTCGAGACCTTAGGAACCTGTTAAGGTCGTGCAGGTCTAGAATGGGGCGCCAGCCCCTCATCCGTTTTGGGACCAGGAAGTACCTGGACACAAATCTCGGGTCTGGTGGAGGATCCGCCACCTTCCTGATTATCTCTTTTTCGACGAGCATGGCAGTGTCGGCTCGGTGAGCCGACAGAGAGGCTGCCGACCCCTTAGCCCCCCGAGGGGGCGATGGCTCGGAAGGGTGGGACCTGCTCGAACTCCAGAGGTAGGCCCTTTCCTACCACCTCCAACACCCAGCGGTCCGTGGTGATAGCGGACCAGGCGGAAAGGAAGTGGTGGAGCCTTCCCCCCATGGGGGGGGAACCCAGGGGCAGAGTGAGGCTGAGGCGACACCCTCAACTCGGTCACTGGGCAGGCTTGGAGGAGGGCGGGCAGAGACCTCCTGGGCCTTTTCCTCCTGCTTCCTGTTAGAGGAAGCCACAGGCTCAGCTTTGGGATGCCAAGTGCGAGCCTACTGGCCCTGATGCACGGTGTTGTTGGGCCAGAGCGTGCACTTGGCAGATGGCGAAAGGACTTATGTTGTTGTGGGCCCTTGTCCTTCTGGGCGGAGGTGACCGAGTCCAGGGTAGCATTGGACTTTTCGATCCACTGGAGGTGGCCTTCCACTCCAGGGCCGAAAAGGTCAGTCCCCAAGAAGGGGATGTCCGCCAGTTTATGCTGGGTATCCACCGTGAAGGTGGATATCCTCAGCCATGCTCTGAGGCACATGTCCACTGCGGCTGCAAGTCATCTGGCACAGGAGTCTCCAATGTCCAGAGCCATTTGGAGCTGCTCTTTTGCCACCGCCCCTCCCTGGTCCTGCAACTGCTTGACTGTGGTCTGCAGGTCGGCTGGGAGATGAGGGCTCACCTCATCCAGAGAGCCCATGAGGGCATGGGAGAAGTGTGCCATCAGCACGGCCGAGCTGGCCTGGCGGAGGCCTAGGGGGGATGCAGCGTACACCTTGTGCCCGGCATAGTCCAGCTTTTTGGACTTCTTGCCGGTGGGGCTTATCCACATCCCTAGCATTCCCGGAATGCCGGAAAACGCTATCGGTGACTAACCCCTCCATAGAGGAGTGCTCCGAAAAACTGTAGAAAGAGCCGGTAGGGACCGCATACTTCCTGGCCATCCTGGCCGAAGGCGCAGGGCAGGAAGCCGGCCACTGCCACAGCTCCAAGGCTGGGCCAACAATGGCTTCAGCCACCAGAAAGGCCTCCGTGGGCAAATCCCCTCGGTCCAGTATCTCCGTCAGGGGTTACTTGGCCCGCTTGGATATGGACTCGAGCTGCATCCTGGTGGACTCCGAGATGAGCCGAAGCAGACCCATAAACGAAGATGGGCTCCCGTCCATCGACTGCCCCCCCAGAGGACTCCAGGTCAACGGGCCTGGAAAACAGGGAGGAGTCATCGTCAGACTCCGAGGAGTCTGCGAAGAGCTGCCTGGGGCCTAAGCCACCCTCCACCTGCCGAGAACAGTCAGGAGTGAGGGTGACTGACAACTTGTGGGGCAGACCCTGAGCCGACCGAGAGTCCTTGGTCGGCGCCCCTGATTTCAGTTGTGGAGGCGGAGGTTCCACCACAATCGGTGGGGCAGCTGGTTTCGGCTGAACAACCGGCCCAGGTTTGGGCACCTCGACTGCAGCGAGGGGTTGTTTCTGCCTTTCGGGTGACAGCCATTTGATGGTCGGGGAAGCAGATGGCGTTGGCTTGTTCCCAGACAAAAGTAACTGCTGCCACATTAAGTCCTCGTAACGTCGACGCAATTTGCGCCGAAGCCTCTCCTTTTCCGAGGAGGAAGACGACGACGAGCGGCGCTGCTGCTTACCTCGGTGCTGAGACCGAGACCGCTGATGTCAGCGGGATTGGCTGGACCGACACAAGGTCTGAGACCGAGACCCTCGGTGTTTCCGAGGGCGAGTCTGGGAAGGAGCGGGGGACATCCGCTCTTCCCTTGGATCAGGAGCCTTGACCAGGGACTCCGGCACAGGAGGTGCAGGCAAGTCCTCTGTATCTCATATTCTGTGAATATCCAAAGTATGCAAGAGGTACTCCCCTTGATTAGAGTGTTGCATAAAGAAAGCGGGTAGCTCAATGGATTGATTCAGCATAGATTCAGCCATCACCGTAAGGAGAAACTTAGGGTTGGTGCGTAGAGCCACATGTTCCTTGTGGAAAATCAAGTATGGGATTTTGCACATCAAGGCCTGAAGCTCGGAAATGCACTGAGCAGAAGTAATGGCCACTAGGAAGAGAGTCTTCCAAGAAAGGAACTTTAAATCTGCTATAGCTGCCGGCTCGAAGGGAGGCAGGGTAAGCTTCTCCAGAATGAAATTCAAGTCCCAAGGAAGGGTAGGAATGCGGATGGGGGGGGTCTTAAATGGAGAACCCCTCTGAGAAAAGTCTTGGAGACTTCCAACTGAGTAAAAGTCCTGTCCTCAAAGGGAATATGGTAGGCTGAAATAGCGGCCATGTGAACCTTTAATGAGGAATGACCGAGACCCCAATCGAAGAGGTGACGCATGTAGTCCAGGACTTTATTAGCTGAGAAAAGTTTATTATGAGAAAGGTTAGAAGTCTTTCGAGCTAGCCCAAATAGAAAATTGTTTCCACTTCATGGAGTAGGTGGACCTGGTGGAAGGCTTTCTAGCCTCTACAATATGTCCGCTATAAACGGAGAAACTCAGAAGCGGGCTTTTGCTATGTCTGCAGGAGCCACGCATGTAAATGAAGAGATCTGAGACCTGGATGAATAAGGGTCCCCTGATCCTGGGTCAACAATTGTTGCAACGGAGGACAAGGAAGTGGAGGTTCCTCTGAGAACTGTTGCAGAAGAGAGAAACAAACATGCCTGAGCCAGAAGGGAGCGATGAGAATCATTCAAGCTCCCTCCAATCTGAGTTTGTTCAGGACCCTCGGAATTAAGGGAATGGGAGAGAAGGCATAAACGAATCTGTCCCTCCAAGTGAGAGACAGAGCATCCCACCAAAAAATGTATTGCCCTGGAGCGAGTGAGCAGAAGGTGGGAAGTTTCGCATTTTGGGGAGAAGCGAAGAGGTCTACCTGAGGTATTCCTCATCACTGAAAGATGTCATTTACGACTTCTTGATCCAATTCCCATTCGTGGGATCTGGCTGAAGACTGACTGAGTTGGTCTGCCAGTGTGTTTTCCACTTCTGGAATGTGAACCATAGTCAAGTGAAGGTGATGCTGGGTTGCCCAAAGCCAGACTCTCATCGCTTCCCAGCACAGAGGGTAGGAGCGTGTTCCTCCCTGCTTGCTGAGGTACCAGACTACGCACATGTTGTCAGATTGCATGAGGAGATGACTGGAGAGGATAAGGGAGAGCAGAGCCTGAAAGGCATAAAGGACTGCTCTCAGTTTAAGCACATTTATGTGCAGATTTTGTTCAAACTTGGACCAGCTGCCCTGAGTCCTGTGAGACCTTAGATGGGCACCCCAGCCTTCTCCTGACGCATCTGTTGTCAACGTATGGGAGGGAGGTTCGATGCTAAGTGAACTCCCAGGCATAGGTTCTCCTGAACCATCCACAAATGCAAGTCCCTGATCATGGGATCGGAAACTAATACCTCTTGGTCTAGATTGTCCAGGGTCTGGTCCCATTGAGACCGAAGCATCCATTAAGAGATCCTCATATGAAGCCGAGCAAGTGGGACTGTCGGAATGGCAGCCACCATTAGCCCAAGGAGGCGGAAGACCGACCAGGCTCCAACGCTCCTGTGACTAGACAGAAGACCGGCCTGAGTCTGGAGGGTGTCTACCCTGTCCGGAGGCAAAAAGGCCTTGCCAATAGCTGTGTCCAGAATTGCCCCTATAAATTGGAGGTGTCGGCAAGGGACCAAATGAGACTTGGCCCGGTTGATGGTGATACTCAGGCTGGTGAAAACCTGCAGGGTAAGGGAAAAGAGTGCATGAGTGCCTCCCTGAATGGGGCCACCAGGAGCCAATCATCCAGGTAAGGGAATATCTGAACTCCCAGGTGGGCCACTACCACAGACAGGCATTTGGTAAATACTCGGGGGGCAGAGGAAAGACCAAATGGGAGAGTCTTGAATTGGTAGTGGTCCCACTGAAAGCAAAAACGAAGGAATTTGCAATGGGAAGGGCGTATGGGGATATGCAGCTAGGCATCCTGCATGTCCAGAGCGCATAGCCACTGTCCCTGCCGAAGAAGTGGTAGAAGGCTCTGCAAGGAGAGCATTCTGAAGCGTTTGTACTCCACGAACATGTTCAGGGAGCTGAGGTCTAGGAGAGGCCTCACATCTCCTGTCATCTTTGGAACTAGGAAGAAATGGGAATAGTAACCTATCCCTCAAAGATGGTTGGGAACTGGTTCTAGTGCCGCCTTCGAGAGAAGGGAGATGATTTCCTCTAGGACCAGAGAAAGATGTCGCAGGGAGTAAGACGACTTGGGGGGGTGGTCTTTGGGGTGGTTTCTGTAGAAACTCTAATGAGTGTCCTGCTGATATCAACTGGAGCACCCAAGCATCTGACGTTATCCTCTCCCAACCTGGCAGATGGGAAGAGAATATTCCCCCTACAGGTTCCTCTGGAACCTCCAGAGGCAGTGGAAGAGGCAGGGAGTCAGGAGGTGTGGGGCAGTGCAGCAGCCAAGGGTCCCATAGCTTTTTTGCTGGGGGGAGTCTTGGTTGCTGGAGGGGCCCGACATTTATTGGCCTGTTTGCTCTGTGGTTTTTGCCTTTGTCGGTTTTGTCTACAAAAAGAACGCCGCTGCCCTTGAGGGGGCCTGCATACAGAGTTGACAGACTTGAATGCAGTGCCCTTCTCCTGCAGTTCGGTAATGATGTCCTTGACATCACCCCCGAACAGTATTGAACCACTGAAGGGAGCATCCTGGATAGCAGATTGCACTTCAGGGACCAAACCTGACATGTGGAGCCAGGCGTGACGCCGTAGGCCTACGGCAAAAGCTGAGCTCCTTCCAAGCTGTGTCCACTGCATCAAAAGTGGCACAAAGCATGTGCCGACTGGCCGAATGAGCAGAATGGACAAGATCTGCCACTCCCTGCTTAGTCTGTGACTTAGAAAGGGAGTCCAATTTAGATTCCACCTGACTAAGGATGGTCTGAAAATCCCCCATATGTGCCACATAGTTCAGGGCCCTAATACCAAGGGTAGAAGAGGAATAGATCTTCTTCCCGTATTGGTCCAGAAGCCGGGATTCCTTATCAGGCAGAGACAAGCTGAGGTGTCTGGGATTTGCGGAGAGGCTGTGAGCGGTGCTGATGATGACAGAGTCCGCCTTGGGGTGGAGGTTAAGGAAATCTGCATCCTCAGGAGCCAGATATAGCCTGTCTGCCTTCCTCGGAAGGGGGCTAATGCAGAAGGTTGTTTCCAAATGGTGGAAACAAGATCCACATGAGGCTCTATCCAGGATGGAATCAGCGTAGGAGCTGTCTCAGACAGATCCAGATGAGTAGCGAGTTTCTTATGCTGTGGGTCTGGCTCCACTGATTGCCACTGATGGACTTCCTGGATTTTCCTCAATAACTCCAGAAAGGAGGGATCCTCTGAGAAGACTTCTGAGGAGTCCTCGGCCTGGGGCAATCCAGATTATGTGGCTCATCTTCGGGGTCACAGCATCCCGTCTCTGAGTCCGAGTCCGATGTATCTGATGGAGAGGAGGAAGACTCCTCCCTATGGGGGGGGAGCCCCTTTGGGGAGTTCCCTGGGGCACGTATCCTCCCCTCCTCGGGCACCAGAGGGCTCTCCTCTGATGTTGGGAAGGGGAGAGGGAGTCTCCCGTGTCCAACATAGGGGATCCTGTACAGGGTCCGGCGTCAGCAGATGACTCTCAATCTCACGAGTGAGCTGAGCCTTTTCCTCAGCCCACCAGGAGGCTAGGGTCTCCTTCAGATCCGCTGGCAGCCGGGGAGTGGGTGGTGGAGGTGGAGTAGGGGGATACAGATATTGACGATATCCACAGAAGGAGTATCCGTAACCCGACGGTGGGTAGCCCGGCGTCGGGTACTGTGGCGCCAGATACTGCGGCATCTGGTACTGAGGTGCCAGATACTGCGGAGTTGGGTATTGTGGCACTGGATATTGTGGTGTCGGATACCCAGGTGCCAGGGGCACTGATGGAGCAGAGGGACCTGGCAGAGGCCCTGCTGGTGGGCCAAGTGGTGGTAATGCTGGCCCCATGGGCATTGGGCCCAGCGTGGGTATGCCTTCGATAGGGTCTGAAGGACCTGACGGAAGGATAGGTCTGTCGCCAGGTAAGGTGACGCCAGATGGCATCGGGTATGTTAGCATCAGGACCGGCGTCTGAGGGTCCTGCATCAGGGTATCGGGTCCAGAAGGAGGGTTTCCTGACAGCAGCATCTCAGTATCCCCTATGACAATCGGGGAAGGAGAATTATAATCCCTGGGGGTCAGCTGAGGAGACGTGGGGACCTCAGAAGGCAACTTAGAACGTTCCAGAGAGCATGGGGTGTCGAAATGTTCCGTAGGGTCCGGCACAGGCTTCTTGGTTGGGCGGCTGTCAGTGGAACTGGCGTACGACTTATCGACCGAATTCAGGCAGGCATCGGAGGAGCTGATGTCCAACTTATCGGACTCCCTGCCTGAGGAAGGCAGTGCAGGTGATGTGGCCTTGTCAGGCATAGTCTTGGCTGGGCGCTCCCCCGAAGGGGCAAGTGGCTTAGCAGCCTTGTCCGGGAGAGCATCGTTGGGACTGACATCTGACTTACTGGACCCGCTCTGACCCAAAGGCCATGTGGTAAAAGCAACCTTCATGGGAGCAGAAATGTTCCGTAGGGTCCGGCACAGGCTTCTTGGTTGGGCGGCTGTCAGTGGAACCGGCTTACGACTTATCGACCGAATTCAGGCAGGCATCGGGGGAGCTGATGTCCAACTTATCGGACTCCCTGCCTGAGGAAGGCAGTGCAGGTGATGCGGCCTTGTCAGGCATAGTCTTGGCTGGGCGCTCCCCCGAAGGGGCAAGTGGCTTAGCAGCCTTGTCCGGGAGAGCATCGTTGGGACTGACATCTGACTTACTGGACCCGCTCTGACCCAAAGGCCACGTGGTAAAAGCAGCCTTCATGGGAGCAGAGGCCTCCTTTGCCCCAGAGGTCCCCGAAGGGCCTGAGCGCGAGTCAGATGGAAGAGGCGGCACCTTCTTGGTAACCCCCAAGACAGGCATCATGGAGCGATCCCCCAGAGGGGATGTTACCTTAAGTACCGTCACTCTGGCCAGAGTCGCGGCTGCTGTGGAAGCCAGTCCCCACCCCCGGTGCTTCTCCTTGTCACGTTTTTTCTTGTGACCTTCAGGGGAAGTGGATGCCTGCCTGAGTTTCTTTAGCTCCTTCTCAATGGAGGCCATTTTCTTCTTTAAGGTATGGGCTTCCAGGGACTGCTGCCTTCTTTTGTGGGTAGCGGAGTTAAATTTCTGGCAGTGCTGGCACTTCTCCATGGGGTGGTCTGGGCCCAGACAGAAGAGGTACAATGAGTGGCCATCCTTGCGCGGAAGTTGGGAACCACGAGTCGCACCTATTCTTATGCGATTCGGAGGGTGTCGGGATGACATACACAGCGAATTGTAAATAAAAGCTTAAAGACAGATAAAAAAGGTCGAAAAGTTCGAAGACTTAAGGACCAATGAATGACCGACAAAGTGTTGTTCAACGAGGAACTTTCACAAGCCGACGGCAGGAAAGAACTGGAAGGTGGAAGTGGGGGACCGCCCCTTTATACTGACGTCGTATGATGCCGGTCACCTGACGAGGGGCAGTCCCCTGCCAGAGACTGCTAGCCAGAAATTTTTCCGTGGGGTCCTGATGCCTGGCGGGTCAGTCCTATATGTGAATACCTACTGCAAGCCCTCTCGAAGTAAGATCTACTGTTACAGGTGATTAACCTGTTTTTCTAGGGACATGGATATGGTGTGCTAGCCACAATTCTGGCAGACTCCTAGCAGTTCTCTGGGAGAAGGGGGCAAGGTGCACACCCATTTAAGAAACAGAGATTGGAGAACTGAGGCCCCAAAACCAGCATCCCAGCGTGACTCAAGGCCTATGTGGTAATGGGAGATGAAGGTATGTGCTGACTTTTAGGTAGCAGCCCCTCAGATCTCCTGGATAGGGATGCCCCTGGAAGCAGCCACCAAGGCAGCGGTATGACAGGTGGAATGAGCCCTTACCCTACGGGAGGCTCCCTACCCACCAACCTATAGCAGAGGTCGACGCAGGATACAATCCACCTGACAATCATCCACTTAACTGCTGGTCTACCACGTGCGGCTTCAGCATAAGTAACAAATAGCTGGTGAATCTCTCCCTGAACTCCAGCCATGCACTCATTGTACTAAGCAAGCACTCGCTGCAGGTCCAAAGTATGAAGACTGTGCTCGGCCTCCGATGTGTGGTTGGTGAAGTACACTGGGAGATTAATCATCTGGTTAAGGTGGAAATCCGACACAATCTTCTAGAGGAACTTCAGGTTGGGGCAAGGGACAACCTTGTCCCTGTGCAAGACCAGATAGAGAGACTCCACTGAGAATGCCTAGAACTTGCTGATCTTTCTGGCTGGCGTGATAGCCACAAAGAAGTCGGTCTTCACACCTGTGCACTGGTTTAAATGACTTGCCCATGAGCTTTGCCTACACTAGCAACACGTCCCAAAGTGGTGGTGGTTCATGCACTGGAGGGGAAATGTGGTCAAGGCCTTTTAAATAGCGCCAAACCACCTCCTCCTGCGCCACCGACAGCATACTGGCCTGTACCCAGTAAGCAGAGATGACTGCCAGGTGCATCTTAAGGATCACTGACCAAAAGCCCAACTGGGACAGAGACCAAAGGTAGTCGAGAATGTTAGCCACTGGGCAAGAAATGTGATCAAGCTCCGTGCCTTGGCACCAAATAGAGAACCTCTTCCATTTGAAGGCACAACATTTTCAGGTCAACTGCTTCCAAGATGCCTCGACCACAGCGAGGACATCTTCGGAGAGTCCCAAAGCCTGGAACTGTAGCCAATCAGTAACCAGGCTGTTAGGTGCAGGGCCTGAAGCTGGAGGAGGCTGAGCTGGGACCTGACAGGTCGGCTCCTGCCGAAGTGGAGAAGGCCTCGACCTGTGTGGTGAAAGCCATGTGATGGCAGTTGTCAAAGCTGGAACAGGCTTCATCCTGGTGAACAAGAGCTGCTGCCACACTAAGTCCTTGTAGTGATGTTGCAACTTGCGCTGGAGTCTCCTCACGTGAGGACGAGGACGAAGAAAGAACAGTTACATAAGAATTTACCGTAACAGTAGATCTTCGAAGGGATCTCAGTCATCATGTACCACCGTAGGAATCTTCGCTGTCGGTGAAGGGGAATCCACATGGAAGACATTCAGCAGTACAACTGGGGCCGCCCATGCCATCCGCCGACATCAGCAACCCTATATAGGCATACCCACTCCCTCTTTAGTTCTTTCCCTCCAAAGATGAAGGGAGCAAGGCAAGGCTCATAGCCTGGAAAACCAAGGAGAGACTGAGGGACCTGGCTCTAGATAAAAATGATGGCATACAGCAGACAGCCAGGTCCAGAACAGGAGCCCCAACAAGGGGATGGTAGGAGGGAAAGCATACCTGATGACTGAGATGCTCTCGATGATCTACTGTTATGATAAGTTCTTAAGTCATCAGGTACCACTGTAGGAATGAGTACCAAGCAGTCACAAATAGAAACAGGTAGTCTTTGAGGCTGGATCTCCAAAAACTTAAGACAGGATACCTGGAATAACCTACACAGCCAAGGACCTTCTTGAACTTAAGACAGAAGACCTTGTGAAACTGACCTGCCAAGGGACTCCTGTTTTGCCCTGATTAGGTGTGGGTTCCTGGGCTTAGCTCTCCAGGCTCTCTCTGTGTACATGAGGGACAGTTTCACTGCCCTCATGACCTTCAGAAGAAGGCGACATAGCCAATAGTTGATTTATGTTAGGGTAAAGGCACATAGGAGAGACTATGCAAAGAGCTAGTAATTCATGATATTCTGGACCTATAATTTCTCCTGCTTTTATTATATATTTATCTTCCTTACTGATTAACCATATTTTACCCTTGTGTGCGTATACATCATACTCATCAAAATCCCCTTGGTATTCATGTTTATGTGAATATGGTGTAGGACAGTGGGCCTTGCCTCTAGGTGCAAATATTCTGATCACTACACAGCCTATGTTGTTGCTGTGTCTAGGGCAATTGTAGATCTTGCATGCTCCAGCAGCGTCGGGTTATGAGTCTACATTACACCATCCTATAAATTTGTGAATTGGAATAGAACAATTGGGATCTATACAGGTCAGTACATGTTTGTATGCCTCTATTGTTAGTTTTAGTGTTCCCAGATGCCCAATATAACAACAGTCATAAAAATCTCTCTCTTTTGTTTGATGATCACTCTGCTCTCAAGAACTCCCATACTAGTAGTCATATTCAAGTCTAAGCAATGAATTATTAAAACAAATTTTTACTGTCAGCAACTCATGCAGAATGAATTAACAAGCAAGTTTAATTGTGACGCAGAGTAGAAAATGCACTCCCTACTCTAGATGCAAAAATAAAAATAAAGTAAAATAAAATTATGCCAAGCTATTCTGTTCCTTATAGCCAGGATTAAAATAAGCAGTTTCTTACCACCAACAGACCAAACCTGACCCTCAGTTCACATAGGTCCTAAAGTCTCTTCTGTTGGCAGCCGGTCCTCTATGCCAAGCTGAACATCTGGAGAAGAAGACTCTTACTTTGTGTGTATTCAAGCTAATTTATATAACAAAAATTAAATCTGGTGGTTTTTCTGCTCAGCGCAGTAAGTGTGTTGACTGCAATCAGTGTCTTTATGTCATAAATAAAGCTAAGGCTGTCTTCATGTCATAAATAAAACTTAAGACTTCAGGATATGATGTGGTTTGTGTTCTAGCTGCACTGGGTGCACCACACTTGTCTCTGCATTTAGACTTTTTGTCGTATTAACGGTTAGGATTCTACTAGCAGAAACAACAAAACTATTGGTATGAGCAGAAGATACATTTTATAGATATAAATGGCTGTGGTTTGACCTTCTGACTTGTTAGTAAAGAGAAGTAACAAAATTGTTAAAAAATGCATGGAGTTTTCTTATCATCTTTAGCCTACAGATTACAAAAAAGAAAACTACAGTTCATTTATAGCTAAATGTCTGTATCTCGAATCTGAACTTTAAAATCTATTTTATTCTTCATTCTGTGCACTATTGCAGGTGATACATCCATGGTTCTCTGACGAACCCGACCTGCCAGACTGCCACCCGCAGTCCAGGTATGAAGCCACCAGCCCCTCACAGAAACACAGGTAGTATGAGAGCCACAGCCATGGTTCTCTGATGAACCCGACCTGCCAGACTGCCACCCGCAGTCCAGGTCTGAAGCCACCAGCCCCTCACAGAAACGTAGGTAGTCTGAGAGCCACAGACGTGGTTCTCTGATGAACCTGACCTGCCAGACTGCCACACGCAGTCCAAGTCTGAAGACATCAGCCCTTCACAGAAACGCAGGTAGTCTGAGAGCCACAGCCGTGGTTCTCTGACGAACCCAACCTGCCAGACTGCCACCCGCAGTCCAGGTCTGAAGCCACCAGCCCTTCACAGAAACGCAGGTAGTCTGAGAGCCACAGCCATGGTTCTCTGACAAACCCAACCTGCCAGACTGCCACCCGAAGTCCAGGACTGAAGCCACCAGCCCCTCACAGAAGAAAAAATTACTCACCTTAGCAATGTTGCTTCTTCTAATGGAGTCTTGCTGTATTCTGACTATTGCAGTTAGGACCTGCCTTTCAACTGCCCTGGAGAACAAAGACTTAACTTTCCATGGCCAGCATGGAATGTTCAGCGCGAGCTCGGTTGAAGCTCGTATGCTGTTGTTTAAACTCCAACCGTCAGATCTTTATGAGCAACATTCACTAGAAGTTCTGTGTGGAAACTGTAAAACTCACACTAGCCAACAGGCAACTAAATTTATAAAAAGGGTTTTTTGGTTTCAAAGTAAAGACTCAAGTCAGGAAACCCAAAAAACAAAACACAGCACACACCCAAAGTAAAGGAGGGTGAAAAAGGGAACACCCCTAGGGTGCCAACACTGCTCCTGTCCACTGACATTCCAGAAACCAGGTACTGAGAGGGGAGGCGGGGGGGGAGGTCAGAATACAGCAAGACTCCATTAGAAGAAACATTACTAAGGTGAGTAATTTTTTCTTCAAACAACATGAAGTCTTGCTGTATTCTGACTATTGCACACTACCAAGCAGTACCTCCATGGAGGAGGGACAGAACCTACTTTTGGAATAGGCTCTGAAGTCCTGCTGTGCCAAACTGAGCATTACTCCTAGCCTGGATATCCAGAGAGTAATGCCTGGCGAATGTATGGACTGTTTTCCAGGTGTCTGCTTGACAAATTTCTAAGATAGGAATATCCCTGGCAGCAGCGAGGGAAGCAGCTGTACCTCTAGTAGAGTGAGCCCTCAGGCCTGAGGGCGGAGTTCTACCCTGTTTTTCATAGCAGAATTGTATACAAGAGGCAATCCACCTGGCAATAGATCTCTTAGTGGCAGGTTTGCCACTCTCGACCTCTCCATATGTGAGGAACAACTGGAGGGACTCAAACCTGTGACCCTTGGTGCGCTCTATGTAGCAGCTGAGGCCCTTTTAACATCAAGCTGTGCAGCCTCCTCTCTCAGAGGAGGAATGGTCAGTGAAGAAAAACAGGGAGAGACATAGACTGGTTAAGGTGAAATCTGAAACCACCTTAGGCAAAACGTCCTGTTAGTTCTTAGGACCACTTTATCTCTATGGAAAGAGATGAAATCAGGCTCCACTGACAGGGTTTGCAATTCACTGATATGCCTGGCAGAGGTAATGGCTACCAAAACACAGTTTTCCAAGTCAAGTACTTAAGCTCTGCAGAGGACAAAGGCTCAAAGAGGAGTTGCATAAGCTGAGAAATGCAAACATTAAGGTCCCAAGCAGGAGCAGGGTCCCTAAAGGGGGGATTGGTGTGCAGCAATCCCATGAAGAACTTACAAAACACAAAATGGGCTGACAGAGGAGAGGGCTTGCCTACTGATAAGAAGGCAGAAACAGCTGCCAAATGCACGTTAAGTGTAGCTGGCCTAAGTCCGAAGCCATTAAGATGGACCATATAGTCCAGAACTGTAGGCAACCCAGCAGATTCTGGAGAAATATCCTTATTAGAGCACCAAATAGTGAACCTTTTCCATTTGGAGTTGTAAGTCTTTCTGGTGGAAGGCTTTTGAGAAGCCTTAAGGATATCCAGAACCCCTTGAGAAAGGTGCAGATCAGCAAACTCTAACTCTTCAAGAGCCATGCCTAGAGATTGTAAGACTTGAGGTTTGGATACCAAATCCTCCCCTGAGAGGATGTCAACAGGTTGTAATTCCTGGGAAGACACAGGGGAAGGTGGACTGCTAAGGACAGCAACAGGGGGTAACAGGGCTGTCTAGCCCAGTCTGGAGCAATCAGAATCACTTTGCATGGTTGTGACCTTATCTTGACTAGCACCTTGAACAGGAGAGGGAAGGGAGGGGGAGCATACAGAAATTTCCCTTCCCAATTCAGGATCAGAGCATCCAGGAGAACTGAGCCCAACACTGGGGGTCTACAACAAAAGAGAGGAAGTTGGTGATTGTCTGGGGCTGCAAAAAGATCTATCTGTGGAGTGCCCCATCTCGAGAAAATCAATTTCAAAACTAGGGGATCTAGGGTCCATTCGTGATGGCACTGGGATATCCTGCTGAGAGCATCTGCCAGGACATTGTCCTTCCCTGGGAGGTGAACTGCTATCAGAGAGGTCTGCAGGGAATAGGCCAGGGACCACAACTTCATTGCTTCTGTGCACAAGGCCGAAGACCGAGTGCCTCCTTGCTTGTTGATGTACCACATTGTGGTGGTATTGTCTGTTCTGATCTGGACCACCTTGTTCTGTACAGATTTGGAAAAGACTTGCAGTGCCAGAAACACCACATTGAGTTCCAAGAGACTGATGTAAAGCAGAGATTCTTGAGGTGACCACAGCCCTTGGGTAGTAAGATCCCCCAGGTGGGCACCCCAGCCCAGCAGGGAGGCATCTGTAGTGAATATCATTGAAGGAGACTGAGTGACAAAGGGAACTCCTTGTCTCAAATAGTCCTCATCCTGCCACCATTGCAAAGCCTGGATGATCAGGGTTCGAGTCACTGGGACTAGTTTGGTAAGGGAATCCTTTCTTTGGGACCAGAAGGCTCTTAAGTGGAACTGAATGTCCCTCATCTGAAATCTTGCTCCCTGGACCACTGCTGTAGAAGCTGCCATGTGGCTCAGAAGCTGCAGGAAATGCCTTGCTGGTCGAGACACCTGAAGGGTGAATGAAGAGGCCAGTTCATAAGGGTCCTTGCCCTGTCCAGGGGAAGGAAGGCTCTTGCCCTTATTGTATCCAGCTCCGGCCCTTTGAAGGTGAGGAGCTGTACTGGCTCGAGAACTGACTTTGGAAGGTTGAGGAGGAATCCTAAAGAAGTGAGCACTTGCTGAGTTATTTGCAGATGTGACTTGACTTGGTCTGGAGACTGACCCACTATGAGCCAGTTGTCCAAGTATGGAAAGATGGAGATCTTTTTTCTCCTTAGGAAAGTGACCACTACTGCCAGGCACTTTTTGAACACCCTTGGGGCTGATGTTAGGCCAAAGGGCATTGCTCTGAACTGATAGTGGCCCGAGGGCAACTTGAACCTGAGGTACTTTCTGTGGGAGCACCTGATGGGAATGTGAAAATAGGCATCTTTGAGGTCCAGGAAAGCTAGCCAGTCCCCTGGCCTTAGAGAGGGCAGAATTATTCCCAGAGTCACTATTTTGAACTTTGGTTTTAAAAGGTGCTTGTTCAGATATCTTAGGTACAGGATGGGCCACCATTCTCCTGTCTTTTTGGGGGTTAGGAAGAACCTGGAGTAAAATCCTTTGCCCTTGTGTAGGGTAGGAACCCTCTCTATTGCTCTGAGAGCCAGGAGGGAAGAAACCTCTGCCTCTAGGGCAAGGGTCTCTGATGGATTTGCAGGTGGAAAGGATCTGGTTCTCATCTTGCAAAATTTTTTGAAGCTGAGAACCAGTCCCTGGCTTACTACTTCCAGGACCCACTTGTCTGATGTCAGAGACTTCCAGTCCTGGACAAAGTAAGCCAGCCTGCCCCCTACAGGTATTGGAGAATCGGCCCGGGCAGACCCATCAGGGTGTCTCCTTGGCAGGGGCTTTAGGCTGAGGGGTGGAAGCAGGCCTGCTAATTCCCCATCTGCCTCTCCCTCTGAAGAACCCCCTCTGAGCATAAGAAGAAGAGGAGGCCTGAGCTTGGTAAAAAGGCCTTTGAAAAGGCCTGCCCCTGCCACTGGACTGCTGCCTTTGAGGAGTGGCTTGCCTTTCATTGGCCTGAGCACTCCTGTAGGTGGTCCTGTACTTGTCCATCTTTTCATGTAGTTCTCTGTCTGCTCCCCAGAGTACCAATAACAGGAAATCCATGGCCTTAGCCTGGGTATCCTGTGATAGGCTAGTACATCTGAGCCAAGCCATCCTCCGAAGGGCCACAGATGTAGCCATGACTCTTGATGAAACATCATTGGAGTCCACAGCAGCATGAAATTGCACCTTGGATGCCTCAATCCCATCTGCAGCCACCTGCGCCAGCATCTTGGCAAGCTGGTCAGGGGCCTGTTTAGCCAGAGCCAGCACAGTGTCCCATCTGGACTTCTGGTATCTAGCTGTGAAGGCCATATAGTTAGCCTGCCTGAGTCCCAAAGATGCTGCCATGTACTGTTTCTTTGCCATGGCATCAGTCTTCCTTGAGTCCTTATCGGGGGGCGGGGTGTGATGCCAAGGGGCTATTTGCCTTATCACAGGCAGCAGCCTGCACTACCCCAATATGGCTGCATTGCTGAGAAAGGAATTCCGTGTCCGAGCCTGAAATCAGGCTCCTCCTCCTCCTGATCCTCTATTGCTTCTTCCATTGGAAGCTGGAGGGTTTCAGCCACTTTTTTGTAAAACATAAAGTGGGAAGGGGACTCAGAAAGCCTACGAGGAGAAACACCTGAAGGTCTGTCTGAGGAGATGTCCATGTCAATAGGCACATCCAGACTTTCATAATCACCATCATCATCTTCATACTCTCCCTCCTCCTCCTCTGGTTCATAAAATTCTTCTGAAGTGTAATCTGGAACCGGGGGAACTGACCGAACCGAGCCCCTGCCAGATGGTGCCAGTTCGGCTGGAACCAAAGTTAGCGATTGCACTATTCTTATCGCTTTGGCTATCTCATCAGCCGTCGGAGTATGAATTTCTGGATCCGAACCGGACAATTTACCTTTTCTCTTCCTTTTAACTGGAAACAACTCCTCAGAATCAGCTCTCCTTGATCCCAGAGAGATAACAAATAATGCTGTTATAGCAAATGTACTAAGATAAGTTCAAATATAGGGTATATTATAAATAACATAGTACAATCACTGTCTAAAACAGTAAAGATGATGTTTTACCTCCAGATCAACTTTCAGCATTTATGACAGGAAGGTCAGGTTGCATTTGACCCCAGTGTTATCTGAATAAGAATTGTTTAAACAATACTATGGTGTTTAACAAGCTTGGTATAATGTGAGCTAGAGAACTGATCTGAGAAGACAATTTTAAGCCACTAAGTGATTGAAAGTATTTAATGAATAGGAAGGTCAAATTGCAGTGGACCCCTCAGCAAATAAACAATAATGACTGGATGTATTACATTATGAATTTCACAGTTTGGGATGCAGAAAGCAGTAATGTAAGGTGATATAATAACAAATAATACTTCTGAGAAACCTGGAATTTATTTGCAGTATTTTAAATCAAGGCAAGAGAACTGTTGATATTAGCAAAAAATCCTCTTTACTCTTTTGTCACCCTGTGGAAAGAAATCATGGTATGAGAACAATGTGTTTGCATTTTAATAACCTCACAAGAAAGTTAAAAAATAAACAAAAAGTAAACTAGTACAGAGCTGCAGCAACTAGGAACAAATAGCCCGTTTTTTGTGAGCACCCAACTGCACTGATCAGTGCAGTAGTGTTCGGTTGCCTAGCAACCGAGATCGCACAGGTGCGATCAACTGAGTGTGACGACATGGTTAGTCACACCATGGGATCTCACAAAAACGGGTGAGAGGATATCAGGAAGTAGCTACCATTAAAATTTAGTTGGGCTTCAGTGCTTACATGCAGAGGAACTTAACCAAAAAAGGAGAAACTTGAGCCAGATGGAGTGAGGGTAAGCAGTTAAAATATTAAAGAATATTTAGAAGTTGGTATTAGAACCTTCAATTATAAAAGTAAAATGATGGCTATGAGACCAATAGGGGAATACTATGATTATGTTTTCACAGACTACAAAGAACACTAATTCCACTCTAAGAAGTTCACCATCTCCTTTAAGGTATGCTGTTAATAAAATAAGTAAATAGAAGCCACAATGTGGCCACATTATAATATTAAACAGCATAATAACAGCAAAGCTTTACAAAAAATTATGTTTATGTCATTACAGGCCCAAAATTATTCTTTACAAGAAAGACAAGAAGTTTTAAGTAATATATAAGGTATGCTACAAACCAAGAAATATGGGGAACAAGCCTTACAGGCAGTAGTTAAACCTTGTTCCAAGTTGTTAGCAGTGCTGTGTTCACTAACATACTGTCTATGTGTTTTTAGGATGCAACTTAGGATCTAAACAAATACAAATAAATTAACCCTGTGAAAAATTAAGAATATATATAGTACGAGGGTGCACAAGCAATAATCTTTATTGAATGGTATGTGTATACACCATAGAATTAAAAATGTAACAATATCATATCAAAAAAAATGCTGATCAGTGACATAAAATAAATGTATTTACAGATGTGTAACAAAGAATAAACCCCGTGAACAAGCTCCAAGTCAAGTGAAACGTAGGGAGAAGAGAATAAAAAGAAAGATTGAAGAACAATAACTTGAGCGAAGAGTGTTTACTTCAAAGGGCCCCCCAACATTTCCTGTATTTTTTCTCGACTGTTCAGTGAGGCAGAGTAAAGAATCAGACGGTTGGAGTTTAAACAACAGCAGACAGGGGCTTCAACCGACCTTGCGCTGAATATTCCATGCTGGCCATAGAAAGTTAACTCTTTGTTCTCCGGGGCAGTTGAAAGGCAGGACCTAGCTGCAATAGTCAGAATACAGCAAGACTTCATGTTGTTTGGAATGCAGGTAGTCTGAGAGCCACAGCCGTGGTTCTCTGATGAACACGACCTGCCAGACTGCCACCCGCAGTCCAGGTCTGAAGCCACCAGCCCCTCACAGAAATGCAGGTAGTCTGAGAGCCACAGCCGTGGTTCTCTGACAAACCCGACCTGTCAGACTGCCACCCGCAGTCCAGGTCTGAAGCTACCAGCCTCACACAGAAACGCAGGTACGGACTTGTCCTCAGGGACTGATTACCTCCAGGAAGGGAACCCTAGCTGCCAATTTTTGCTTTCTTTACATGACGACCGTTGTCTCTGGTTTAAATCCAGAGTCTTTTACTGCTGTGGCCCACTGGCTGCAGTCAGCCCCAAGAGCACTCCGATTGGCTCCATACAGCTCTGCACAGTTAATCTTTGATTATATTGTGCTAGATTATGTTTTCTGTTAAAACTGTCATGTTTGTATTTTATAGCTGAAGTTTTCTGATTTAATGTAAATGCCTGTATTGTGTTCCTCCATAAGACCAGTAGCGATCTCAACTCTGGCACCTGAGCCCCCCTTCACCTTTTTACGCTAGTATTGTGTTTTAAATAGCCCTGTTATTGCTCACTCAGACTTGGAGGCACCTTGCCCAACATTTTGGTCTGCAACATCACCGCACCCCCTTAAGCCAGTCTGCATTTCTTTTTAGCTCCACAAGCAGCCCCACCCCCTCTGACTTTCTTATTTAATTCTCCTCTGCCTTCTCCTTCCAGGTAGTCTGAGAGCCACAGTCGTGGTTCTCTGACGAACCCGACCTGCCAGACTGCCACCCGCAGTCCAGGTCTGAAGCCACCAGCCCCTCACAGAAACGCAGGTACGGACTTGCCCTCAAGGACTGATTACCTCCAGGAAGGGAGCCCTAGCTGCCAATTTGTTCGCCCACCCACCCACTCCTAGTCCTGATTAAATACACCTAAACCTCACCCCAGCTTTCTAGCTCACTCCTCTTTAGCTCCCACCCCAAATCCCTATTCCACTATGTGTGTTAGATTGTGGATCCCGTTCTGGTCCTTCTTCTATCTCATATTGCATGCCCAATGTATGCCACCTCAAGCCTTTATTACTGGGAATACTAATCTGATCTACTCTGTAACTAGTTCCTGTCCCTATGTGGATATATGCCATTTCAACGCCCCAATTCTTCAACAGTTTTCAAATTACATTTAACGCTGGTACACAAAATGATTTACCACCTCAGCTTATGACTTCCACCAATATCATATAGGCATCATCTCTACAGATAGCAGTCGGAGTACTCATCTCTCCCACCCTTAGTGGGAAGGGCAAAAAATGTTGGGGTTCGCCCCCCCAGGATGATGGCCCACAACGACGTAAAGGGGTTACCAGTATGAAGCTTACTATTGCCACTCTAAGGAAACTTTTACTCCTTCTTCTCCTGTGCTCAGGAAATGTGGAGCTTAATCCGGGGCTACCAGCTGCAATCACATCACCCTCTGACCTTGCCACACTGAAATGCATGAGTTTCCTCCACATTAATGTATGCAGTCTGTTAAAAAAGTTCTCCATGATCCAGGCCTGGGTCCTCCATATTCAACCAGACATCCTAGTGGTTTCAGAAACCTGGCTTAGACCGGCCACCTCTACCAGGGAAGTCAATATCCCTAACTATTTACTATTTAGAGCAGACAGACGCTCCAGGGGTGGAGGGGTTGCCATCTATGTCAAGGATAGGTATACGGCATTGTGTCTGAGTGCTTTATTTGTTGCAAATACTTATGAATGTCTGTCTCTTCAAGTCACCATCTCGCACACTTCAACATTATGTATCATAGGGTGCTATAGACCTCCTTCTGCCGATCGACAATTGTTACCTCATCTGAGTAATATCATCGAACAACAATCATCAGAAATAATTATTCTTGGGGATCTTAATTTTAGACTGGCTATCTAAAACCGCCACTCCTCTCGTAGCTTTCTGTGACACCCATGGATTATCGCAACTCATTGTCAAACCAACACAAGAAAATAAAAAGAACGTGGATAACAACTCCCTGCTAGATGTTATCCTAGTGAATAAACCACATCTCTTCTCCTTTGCCGGCACCTTCTTCAGTGATGTCAGTGATCACTCATTTATTGCTTGCATAAGATCAAGCAACAAACCTACTACTTCACCGAAGTTTGCTGCCAAGAGATCTAGACGGAACTTAGATCTCACTGCCTACATAAATGAACTGAAACACTCCTTGTGATGGCAAGAGTTCTATTTGACAAAAACACGCTATCAGCATTGACATATTCAGCAAAATTATCCTAAATGCCCTAAATAAATATGCCCTATAGTTAAAGGTGTGAATAGCAAAAATGCATGTAGATGGTTCACACCATTATTAAATCTGCACTGACTGAAAGAGAGAACCTATGGAAAAAAGCACGCAAAACCCAGTCTGCAGTGGACTGGTGCAACTTCAAAAGGGCACGAAGAAAAAATTACTCACCTTAGTAATTATATTTCTTCTAAAGGAGTCTTGCTGTATTCTGAAAATTGCAGTGATTCCCAACCTTTGAACTGCCCCGAAGAACTAAGGGTTAACTTTCCATGCAAGGCATGGAACGTTGAGCTTGAGCTCCTTTGAAGTCTCTGTCTGGAGTGATTTGAACTCAGACTGTCAGATTCTTACGAGCCCAATTAAACCAAAAATTCTATGCGGAAATTGTAAAAATTCTACTAGCCAACAGGCTGAAAAGTTTTGGATTCCCAAGGAAGACTCAAGTCAGGAAACCCAAAAACTAAACCCCAAAATAACAATAATAAACAAGCACCCAAACAAAAAGGGAGGAGGAGGATGCCAGCAAATACACCCCTGGGGTGCAACACTGCACCTGCCTACCCACTTCCCAAAAACAGGTTCTGAGAGGGGAGGCAGGGAAGGAGGTCAGAATACAGCAAGACTCCATTAGAAGGACTATAATTATTAAGGTGAGTAATTTTTTTCTTCAAACAACATGAAGTCTTGCTGTATTCTGACAACTGCAGACTACCAAGCAGTATCTCCAAGGAGGAGGGACTGAACCTACTTTGGGAATAGGCTCTAAAGTACTGCTGTGCAAAACTGAGCATCACTCCTAGCCTGGATATCCAGAGAGTAATGCTTGGTAAAGGTATGGACTGTTTTCCAGGTGGCTGCTTGACAAATTTCTAGGAGAGGGATATCCCTGCCCACAGCCTGGGAAACAGCTGTACCTCTTGTGGAATGAGACTTCAGGCCTGAGGGTGGAGTTTTTCCCAGTTTTTCATAGCAGAACTGTATACAAGACACAATCCACCTGGCAATAGATCTTTTGGTGGCAGGTTTGCCCTTTCCCACTTCTCTATAAGTGAGGAACAACTGGAGGGAGTCAAACCTGTGAACCTTGGTATACGCTATGCAGTAACTAAGGGCTCTTTTGACATCTAAACTGTGTAGCCTCCTCTCTCCTGAGGAAGAATGATCAGTGAAGAAAACAGGGAGAGACACAGACTGGTTGAAATGGAAGTCTGAAACCACTTTGGGCAAGAACCTTCTACTGGTTCTAAGGACCACTTAATCCCTATGAAAGGAGATAAAATCAGGTTCCACTGACAGGGCTTGCAATTCACTGATATGCCTGGCAGAGGTAATGACTACCAAGAACACAGTTTTCCAAGTCAAGTACTTAAGCTCTGCTGAAGACATAGGCTCAAATGGAGGTTGCATAAGTTGAGCAATGCAAACATTCAAATCCCAGGCAGGGCAGGGTCTCTAAAAGAGATGGTGTGAAACAATCCTTTAAAAAGTTACAGAACACAGGATGGGAAGATAGTGAGAAGGGCTTCCCACAGACAAAATGCAGAAACAGCTGACAAGTGTACCTTGAGAGTAGCTGGTCTGAGGCTTAAGCCATTAAGATGGACCATGTAATACAGAACCGTAGGCAATTCAGCAGTGTCTGGAGAAATATTCTTCTTAGAACACCAAATGCTGAATCTTTTCCATTTGGAGTTGTAAGTCTTTCTGGTGGAGGGCTTTCGAGAAGCCTTAAGGATGTCCAGAACCCCTTGGGAAAGATGCAGATCTGCAAACTGTAACTCTTCAAGAGCCATGCCTTGAGCTTGAGAGACTGAAGATTGGGGTACCAAATCCTCCCCTGAGAGGATGTTAACAGGTTGTAATTCCTGGGAAGAGACAGGGGAAGATGGACTGCTAGAGACAGCAACAGGGGGTACCAGGGCTGTCTGGCCCAATCCGGAGCAACCGGAATCACCTTGCAAGGTTGAGACCTTATTTTGCCTAAAACTTTGAACAGAAGTGGGAAGAGGGGAAAGACATACAGAAACTACCCTTCCCAATTCAGAATCAGAGTGTCCAAGGGGACTGAGCCCAAAACTGGAGGACAGCAACAAAAGAGAGGGAGTTGGTGATTGTCTGGGGCTGCAAAGAGATCTATCTCTGGAGTGCCCCACCTTGAAAAAATCACTTTCAACACCTGAGGGTCCAAGGACTTTTCGTGATGGCCCTGGGAAATCCTGCTCAGTGCATCTGCTAGCACATTGTCCTTGCCTGGAAGGTGAACTGCTACAAGGGAGGCTTGCAGGGAATAAACCAGGGACCACAACTTCATGGTTTCTGTGCACAAGGCCATGGACCGAGTGCCTCCTGCTTGTTGATGTACCACATGGTGGTAGTGTTGTCTGTTCTGACTTGAACCACCTTGTTCTGAACTGACTGTGAGAACGCTTTTAGAGCTAGAAAAACTGCCCTGAGCTCTAGAAGACTGGTGTGGAGAAGGGATTCTTTGGGGGGACCACAGGCCCTGGGCAGTAAGAGACCCCAGGTGGGCTCCCCAGCCCAGAAGAGAAGCATCCGTGGTAAGGACCACTGAACAAGGTTGAGCAACAAAAGGAACACCTTGCCTTAAATTGTCCTGATCCTGCCACCACTGGAGGGCCTGAATCAAGGTCGGAGACCTTTCTCTGAGACCAGAAAGCTCTCAGGTGGAACTGAGTATCCCTCATCTGGAATCTTGCCCATAGGACCACTGCGGTTGAAGCTGCCATGTGGCCCAAGAGCTGGAGGAAATGCCTTGCTGGTCGAGATACCCGAAGGCTGAAGGAAGAAGCTAGTTCAATAAGAGCCCTTGCCCTTTCTAGAGGAAGAAAGGCTCTTGCTCTGAGTGTGTCCAGTTCTGCCCCTATAAAGGTAAGGAGCTGGACTGGTTGAACATGACTTGGGAAGGATGAGGAGAAATCCTAGGAAGTGAGCACTTGCTGGGTCACTTGCAGGTGAGACTTGACTTGGTCTGGACACTGCCACTAATGTCGTCCAGATAAGGAAATGTGGAAATCTTTCCCTTCTTAGAAGGCAACTACTACTGCCAGGCACTTTGTGAAAACCCTGGAACTGAGGTTAGGCCAAAGGGCACTGCTCTGAACTGGTAGTGGCCTGAGGGCAACTCGAACCTGAGGTACTTTCTGTGGGAGCACCTGATGGGAATGTGAAAGCAGGCATCTTTGAGGTCCAGGGAGGCTAGACAGTCCCCTGGCCTTAGACAGGGAAGAAAAAATTACTCACCTTAGTAATGTTGTTTCTTCTAATGGAGTCTTGCTATATTATGACACATGCAGTGAGTCCCAACCTTCGAACTGCTCCGGAGGTGAAAGAGTTAACTTTCCATGCCAGGCATGGAACGCTGAGCTTCGAAGCTCGGTTGAAACTCTGTCTGTTGTTCTTCAAACTCAAACCGTCAGATCTTTGTAGGCTAAACTCACTGAGGTCCCTATGTGGAAGCTGTGAACCTACACTAGCCAACTGGCTACTAAACATAAGAACAAATTTTTGGTCCCAAAACAAAGACTCAAGTCAGGAGACCCAAAAATAAAACACAACACCAAGTCACCCCAAAAAGGAGGGATGAAAACAACAAAGGTGGGCATCATTAAGTGCCAACACTGCACTGCCACCCACATTCCAAAGTAGAGGTTCTGAGAGGGGCAGGCGAGGGGAGGTCATAATATAGCAAGACTCCATTAGAAGAAACAACATTACTAAGGTGAGTAATTTTTTCTTCAAACAACATGAAGTCTTGCTATATTATGACATATGCAGACTACACAGCAGTACCTCCATGGAGGAGGGACAGAACCTACTTAGGAAATAGGCTCGGAAGCACAGCTGTGCCAAACCGAACATCCCTCCTAGCCTGGATGTCCAGGGAGTAATGCTTGGTGAAAGTGTGTACTGTTTTCCAGGTAGCTGCTTGACATATCTCTAAGATAGGGATGTCCCTGGCCGCAGCTAGGGACGCAGCTGTACCTCTGGTAGAGTGAGCCCTCAGGCCTGAGAGGAACCTTACCCAGTTTTTGATAGCAAAATTGGATACAAGAGACAATCCACCTGCAATGGATCTTTTAGTGGCAGGTTTCCCTTTCCCAACCTCACCACAAGTGAGGAACAGTTGGAGGGAGTCAAACCTGTGACCCTTGGTACGCTCTATGTAGTAACTAAGGGCTCTCTTTACATCTTAACTGTGCAGCCTCCTCTCACCAGAGGAGAATGGTCAGTGAAGTACACTGGAAGAGATATAGATTGATTAAGTGGAAATCAGAACCACCTTAGGCAAGAACTTCCTGTTAGTCCTGAGGACTACCTTAACTCTGTGAAAGGAGATAAAATCAGGCTCCACTGACAAAAGCTTGAATTCACTTATGTGCCTGGCAAGTGATGGCTACTAGAAACACAGATTTTCCAAGTCAAGTACTTAAGCTCTGCTGAAGACAAAGGAGTTCAAGGGGGTTGCATCAGCTGAGCAATGCAAACATTAAGATCCCAGGCAGGAGCAGTGTCCCTGAAAGGAGGGTTGGTGAAGCAATCCCTTGAAAAACTTGAGAATACAGGGTGAGCAGAAAGAAGGGCTTTCCTGCTGAAATAAGCACAGACAGCTGCCAAATGCACTTTCAGGGTAGCTGGCCTCAGCCCCAAAGTATTTAGATGGACCATATAGTCCAAGACTTGAGGCAAATCAGCAGATTCTGAAAGTATGCTTCCCAGAGCACATATGGAAAACCTTTTCCATTTAGAATTATAAGGAGCCCTGGTGGAAGGCTTCCTAGAAGCTTTCAAGATTTCAAGTACACCTTGAGAAAGGTGTAGGTCAGCAAACTCTAACTCCTCAAGAGCCAGGCCTTGAGGTTGAGGGATTTGAGATTCGGATACCAAACTCTCCCCTGGGCACATGTTAACAAATTGTGGTTCCTGGGGAGACACAGGGGAAGATGGACTGCTAAGGACAGAAGGAGTGGATACCATGGCTGTCTGGCCCAATCTGGAGCAATCAGAATCATCTTGCAAGGTTGAGATCTGATTTTGACTAGCACCTTGAAGAAGAGAGGGAAGAGGGGAAAGGCATAGAGGACTTCCTTCTCAATCGAGAAGGAGGCATCCAGAGGGACTGAGCCCAACACTGGGGGCCTGCAACAAAAAGCTGAAGTTGGTGATTGTCTGGGGCTGCAAAAGATCTATCTGAGGGTGCCCCACCTGGCAAATACTAACCCCAGTACTAGGGGATCCAGTGACCATTAGAGTGAGCAGCCCCGGAAATCCTGCTGAGAGCATCTGCCAGGACATTGTCCTTCCTGGGAGGTGAACTGCTATGAGGGAAGTGTTCAGGGGAATAAGCAGAGACCACAACTTCATTGCCTCGGTGCTGGGCAGGGGCAGGGGTGCCCCTTGCCATTGATGTACCACATTGTAGTGGTGTTGTCTGTTCTGACCTGTACCACTTTGTTCTGAACAGATGCAGAAAAACCTGAAGTGCTAGAAAACAGCTCTGAGTTCCAACAGATTGATGTGGAGCAGAGATTCCTGAGGGGACCACAATCCCTGGGTGGTGAGGTCGCCCATGTGAGCTCCCCATCCCAGAGGGACGCATCTGTAGTAAGGGTCAAGGAGTGAGATTGAGGATGAAAGGAACCCCCTGTCTCAGTTGCTCTGATCCTGCCACCACTGCAGGGCCTGGATCAGGGTTCGAGTTACTGGGATCAATTTGGTTGGGGATCTCTCCTTTGAGACCAGAGGAAGCTCTCAAATGGAACTGAATGTCCCTCATCTGAAATCTTGCTCCTTGCACTACAGCTGTGGAAGCAGCCATGTGTCCTAGGAGCTGTGAAAGTGCCTTGCTGGTCGAGACGACTGCAGAGTGAAGGAGGAGGCCAGAGCCACCAGGGTCTTTACTCTTTCTAGAGGAGGGAAAGCTCTGGCCTGCTTTGTGTCCAGTTCTGCGCCTATGAAGGTGAGTAGCTGAACAGGCTCTAGAACTGACTTTGGGAGATTGAGAAGAAAACCTAGAGATGTAAGCAGCTGCTGGGTAACCTGAAGGTGTGATTTGACTTGGTCTGGAGACTGACCCACTATGAGCCAGTCGTCCAGGTAAGGAAAAATGGCAATCTTTTGCCTTCTTAAGTGAGCAACTGCTACTGCCAGGCATTTTGTGAATACCCTTGGGACAGAGGTAAGGCCGAAGGGCATTGCTCTGAACTGGTAATGGCCTGAGGGCAGTTCAAATCTGAGGTACTTTCGGTGGGAGCTTCTGATGAGAACATGGAAGTAGGCATCCTTGAGGTCCAGGGACGCTAGCCAGTCCCCCGGCCTTAGGGAGGGTAAAATAATTTCCAGAGTCACCATTTTGAATTTTGGTTTTAAAAGGTGCTTGTTTAGGAATCTTAGATCCAGGATGGGCTGCCATTCTCCTGTCTTTTTTGGTGTAAGGAAGTACCTAGAGTACAGTCCTTTGCCCTGGTGTAGGGGAGGAACCCTTTCCACAGCTCTGAGAGCCAGGAGGGTTGAGACTTCTGTTTCCAAAGCAAGAGCCTCTAATGGGTTTGCAGGTGGAAAAGATCTGGTTCTCATCTTTGGAAATTTTTTGAAGCTGAGAACCAGTCCCTGGCTTACTACTTCCAGGACCCACTTGTCTGATGTTAAAGACTCCCAGTCCTGGACGAAGTAAGCGAGCCTGTCCCCTACAGGTAATGGAGAATCGGCCCTGGGCATCCCATCAGGGTGCCTGTTTGGCAGGGGCTTTAGGGTGAGGGGTGGGAGCAGGCCTGCTCGTACCCCGTCTGCCTCTCCCTCTGAAGAACCCCCTCTGGGCATAAGCTGAAGAGGAGGCCTGGGCTTGGTAAAAAGGCCTGCCCCTGCCCCTGGAAGGCTGCCTCTGAGGAGTGGCTTGCCTCTCCTTGGCCTGTGCACTCCTATAAGTGGTCCTGTACTCATCCATTTTCTTCATGTAATTCTCTGTCTGCTCCCCAAACAGAGAGATACCCACAACAGAAAAATCCATGGCCTTAGCCTGGGTATCCTGTGACAGGCTAGTACACCTGAGCCAAGCCATTCTACGAAAAGCCACAGATGTAGCCATGACTCTTGAAGATACATCATTAGAGTCCACTGCAGCATGGAATTGCACCTTGGATGCCTCAATACCATCAGCAGCCACCTGTTCCAGCTCCTTGGCAAGCTGGCCAGGACCTGTTTCGCTAAAGCCATAACAGTATCCCATCTGGATTTCTGGTATCTTGCAACATAGGCCATATAATTTGCCTGTCTGAGTCCCAAGGATGCTGCCATGTATTGTTTCTTTGCCATGGCATCAATCCTTCTGGAGTCCTTGTCAGGGGTGTGAAGCCAAGGGAATATTTGCCTTATCACAGGCTGCAGCCTGCACTACCCCAACATGGCTGCATTGTTGTGAAAGGAACTCCGTATCAGGGCCTGACGAAAGTGTACCTCCTGTCCATCTTTTTATCCACAGGAGGTAAAGAATTAGGAGCTTTTAAAATTTTATTGTCTGTTTCCTAAAGGATTTATGTAAAGGAATAGACAATCTCCTGGACTCTGGGATATCCATCATTTACATAGTCAGGCTCCTCCTGTTCATCCACAGCTTCTTCCAAAGGGAGCTGGAGGGTTTCAACAACTTTTTATAAAACAGAAAATGAGAAGGGACTCAGAAAGCCTAGGGGAGACACTCCTGAAGGTCTGTCTGGGGAGATGTCCGGTTCAATGGGCACATCCAAACTTTCAAAATCACATTCACAATCTTCATAATCCTCCTCCCCCTCCTCCAGTTCATAAAATTCCTCTATATCATATTCTTGAACCAGTGGAACCGACCGAACCGACCGTTTACCTGATAGTGGCATTTCGGACGGAACCGGGGGAAAGCGACTGGACAATTTGGATCGCTTTGTCTATCTTTGCAGCGGTTGGAGAAGGAAATTTTGGCTCCACACCTGCTGATTTTCTAGTCCTCTTTGCTGGAACTGGCTCCTCCGAGTCAGCTCTTCGTTTGCCCGAGGAAGTCTCACCCTGGTCAGAGGGCACTCCCTCCAGTTCGGTTGGCACCAAACGGGGCTGGCCATCCGGGTCAGCGGACTTTCTGGCCTCTCGTTCCCTGAGCCTACCAACTTTCTTATCCAGGGTAACTGCAGGGGAAATTCTTGCAAATCTGGCAGTCTGCATTGAGGTGGTCAAACCCCAGACAAAAAACACATGTGGTGTGTGGGTCAGCCTTGGCAAAGGCTTCCCCAGAGACACTACAGTGCTGAAACCCAGTGGGCCTGGTTTTTCTTTTGGGTTTCTCAGACATAATGCCAGCCTAACCAAAAACTTGCCCTTTTCCGGCAAATCGCCAAGCAAGACACCCTTATCGGTTCCCAACCGTGTCACGGGTCGGGGAAAAAAGTAATGAAATCCGTTCTTTTTAGAACCGATAAGAACCGGAAAGCGCACTCTAAATGTAATTTAATAAGTTTTAACAACCACCTGATCGGTTCAAACTGAACCGATAACAACGTTTGCAAGTTCCACACAGAGAATGTAAAACCTATCTATTACTTACGATACCACAGACAGGGATTGAACCAACCGGTTTGCGGTTAAAATAAATATAATTGCAGTTTAAAAAAACAGAGAATAACACTTTTTTAACCAAGAAATGAACCGAGCAGTAGGAGGAATCTCCGGAGCGACTGTTCAGTGAGGCGGAGTAAAGAATCTGACAGTTTCAGTTTGAAGATCAACAGACAGAGTTTTTTCAACCGAGCTCGCGCTCAAGATTCCATGCCTGGCATGGAAGTTAACTCTTTCACCTCCGGAGCAGTTCTAAGGCTGGGACAAACTGCATATGTCATAATATAGCAAGACTTCATGTTGTTTGAAAAGGTGTTCCTCGTTACCAGTAACAGTATAGTCTCCCCTTGCCCCAGTCCTTTCCGCCTCCAAAGGCGTTCCCACGCCTCAAGTGTCTCCCTCACCAAGCTCCCTATATACTCGAAGTCCTCTACTATGCAAATATGCAGTAAGTCTCCCTGGGGTCCCCCACTGTTCTAACTCCACCCAGCTTGCTGCAGATGGTCGATGTACTCAGTCAGCTATCCCTCTGAGCTGCACCGCCATATACTACATACCCAGATCCCGAAAATTAAGTCCCCCTTTAGTCCTATCCACCTTAAGCCACTTCAGACTAATTCGAGGCTTCTTGCCCTGCCAAATAAATTCCAAGAACCCTTTCTCTATTCTTTTTATATCCCCCATAATTAATCTCAACTGCAACATCTGCATAGGGTACAGGATTTGGGCAGGATGTTCATTTTTATCAGGTTGATCTTCCCTAACCACGAGATAGGGAGTTGCATCCACCTTTTAAGATCTGCGAGAATCGTCTTAATCATGGGAGGATAATTCAACTTATATAAATCTCCCCACCTCCGCCCTATCTTTACCCCTAGATACTTAAAATCCGACTGAACCAGTTTAAATCCCATCTGCTGGAATTCCATGCCGGCATCCGGAAACCCCATCATTTCAGTTTTCCTAACATTAATCCTGTACCCATAAAAACTTGCAAACTCCTCAATAATGGACATCAGGTGCCCCATAGACCTTTGCGGATTACCCCAAAACAAAAGCATATCATCCGCGTTTAACGCCACTTTATGTTCCACCCCCTTTGCACCACCGATCCATTCCACCCCTTTATGCTGTAGTATTGCAACCACCAGTGGTTTGATCGCCAAGGCGAACAGGAGGGGAGACAATGGGCATCCCTACCTCGTGCCACTGCCTAACTCGAATCGTTCCGACAGGCATCCGTTCACCATAACTCGTGCAGTCGGCTTAAGGTACATAGCTCTTACCCAACCTATGAAAGAGTCACCCAGACCAAACCGGGAAATAACCTCAAATAGGTATTCCCATTCCACCCTATCGAATGCTTTTTCAGCATCCAGAGAGACCACTCCCATTTTCTCTTGTGTTTGGCCTGCTCTCCATATTACAGTAAGTAATCTATGTACATTATGATATGACCGTTGGCCCTTAGTGAACCTGGTCTGGTCTGGGTGAATCAGGTCTGGGAGAATATTCTCCAGTCTGGTAGCGAGAATCTTAGCTAAGATTTTCAAATCTACATTAAGCAACGAGATGGGTCAGTAGGCTGCACAATTGAGCCCATCTTGCCCTGACTTGGGTATCAGGCAGATATTGGCATCATAACAAGAATCAGGTAACACTGGGATCTCTGTCTCTACTTCTACCTTGAACACCTCACACAACACCCCAGCTAGCTGACCACCCAGGATTCTGTAGTATTCAGTAGGGAACCCGTCTGGGCCACTAGGCTTTCCTTGCTGCATTTTTTGGATGGCCCTTAAAATTTCCACTCTTGAATTAGGCTGCCCCAACAATTCCCTCTGCCCCTCCGTAACCATCTGCAAATTTACCCCATCTAGAAATCCCCGTATGTGAGCTTCTTTTCCTGTGTATTCAGCTTTGTACAGCAACTCATAAAATTTCCTAAAACATTCTGCTATTTCCCCTGAGCTGGTACAGATCCTACCTTCCCCATTCCACACTCTTAATATACATGTTGGGTGCCTACCCCCTTTCATCAGTCTCAACAACATAGGTGCTGGCTTATTACCCCATTCAAAAATCATTCTCTGGCAATAAAACCAAGATTTCCCCGCCTCCTCTCTCAGCAGTGTATTAAGAGCCTCCCTGGCAGTTAGTAGTAACCTAGGGGTTCCCCCCTTTCTCCTACCCCAACCCACTTCTCCAGCTCCTTCACTTGTCTCTCCAGTTCCTCTCACTTACACTTATTTTGCTTTTTAATTTTTGCTACATAGGCTATGATAGCCCCCCCTCACAAAAGCTTTACCAGCCTCCCAAAAAATAGCACTGGAGACCTCCTGCGTGTAATTTGTTTCCTCATACAGTTTCCACTGCTCTGTTAGGTATTCCCTAAAACCCTGATCTTCAATCAAGTATGTGGGGAATTTCCAAGCTGGGGGTGTCCCTCCAGGCACCTTACCCATCAGCTTCAACTTCACCATGGCATGGTCTGAGACGAAGATAGGACTATGGGATATCTCCCTTATCTTACCCACCCAGCTTCTGGGAAGATAGATATAATCTAGACGAGACCAGGTCTTGTGACAGTTAGAATAAAAATGGAAATTACGTACTTACCATAATTATTGATCTTCTTGGACAGTCTCCATCACTCATTCACACTAGTGGGATGGCGCCGGAGGTGCAAGGACCAAGCAGGAGCCTAAAGTTTTCAGAAGGGTTGGCGCCGAGAGAGGACCATGCATGCACGCAGCACCTGAGACTAGTCTGACCTGTGTAGGCTATCTCAAGCGTCAATCCTCCAACCGCCTCAGTACCTTTTCGACCAAGGAGGTGCAGTGTGCCTGAGAGGTCCCAGATGGCCTTTGCAAGAAAAGCCAAAGAGTAATGTCCTCACAGTCTGAATCATAGGACTGTGAAGACCAGGAAAGAAAACGAGTGAACCCAGGGGATGGTGGGTGGGCATGTGAATGAGTGATGGAGACTGTCCAAGAAGATCAATAATTACAGTAAGTACATAATTTCCATATCTTCCTGGACTAAGTCTCCATCACTCATTCACACTAGTGGGAAGAGTACCAAGCTAAAACCAACAACCCTGAATAGGGTGGTAGGAGATAGGGTTCACTCAGAAAGGACAGCCAAGGACTGTCCTGTTAATAAAAAGAGCCGTCTTGTAAGAGCATCTAGGACATAGTGCCTACAAGATAATCGCTCGAGTTGTAATTCGTCACCTTGCCGACGACTGCAATGGGCACAAAAAGAAAGTCTGCCAGGCAGCCGCAACCACTCTAGGAGAGCGGCAAGAACCTGGCCTCACAATTTGATCTAGGACCAAAATTAATAGTGTCAAAGACATGTACTAATGTAACTAAAGGGACCTCAGGAACTGAAAGAGTTGGAGGTAAAGTCTACTGGTTCAAGGTAGACTGGAAAGTGCAGATAGAAACTCCCACTATCCAGAATGGTTGACCTGTAAACAACAGGTCCAGAAGCACTTGAACCCCTTATTTGGTGAGCAAGGGAGTCCAGGTGGGGTTAGCCCATCAAGGAGAATGGTTTCCACTTAGTCACAGGATATTCCTGATGAAAGGCCAAGCACGACTTAGAAGCCTCTCGTGGTGGTCTAGGAAAACCAGATCCTACCCACTGCATATTCCAAGAGGAATAATCCTGCCCCTGTGTGTACAACTGTAGCAGCAGTCTCTGAACTCAGGGAAGAAAGGAAAAAGGTGTACAGGAGGACGTGTCCACTGCGGAAAAAAACATTCTGACAGAAAAAAACCAGGGGCTGGATTTCTAAGGTCAACAGAAGCAGATGTGCATCGAGGAGGGACACAGCAGGACCAAGTTAGGGCTAACCCATCTGTTGAAGTGACTGAAAGAGGCAGTGACTCAATGCAGTGAGGCACTACCCACTCTGGCTTTCTTGAAAGGAGTAGGAAAGGATTCTAATTTGTTTTCTGAAAAAGAAACATCACCAATCCCTCTCACACTTGAAGAGGATAGCTTCGTGAGCGACTGGCATGGACCACAGAGCAGGAACTGAAGGCGTGAATATTTACAAACATACGAAATTTGCCAGCAGATAAAGGCCTAGAGGTCTATCAAGTCTGCTCGAATGTGCAGCTAGCACCCCTTATTCTGCAGCTGCCCCTCCCTTCCACCCTTTCCCTTCATTAGCCCTCCCCCTTGTCTTGTCCCATCCTCGTTTGAAGCAGTCCACTGTTGTACTGCATACCACTTCAGCAGGTAACACATTCCACCCAGCCACCACCCTCTCTGTAAAAAAGTGTCTCCTCATCTCCCTCCTGAACCTTCCTCGCTCCAGTCTCATAGCATGGCCCCTGGTGGCCCTCTCCTCCCTTACTTTGAACAGCCCCTCTGTACCCGTCTTGTTTATTTCTTTCATGTATTTAAAGGTTTCAGTCATGTCACCCCTGTCTCTCCTCTCCTCCAGTGAGTACATGTTCAACTCCTTCAACCTTCTCTCGTATGATAAGTCCCCCAGCCCCTTGATCATCTTTGTCGCCTGCACTGCACCCCCTCCAGTAACTTAATGTCCCTCTTCAGATATGGACGCTAGTACTGCACGCAGTACTCCAGGTGTGGTCTAATGACCTTACAGTGGCAGAATCACCTCCTCCTCCTCGAGGATATACCCTTGCAGTACAACCCAGCATTTTGTTGGCCTTGCAGCTGCCTTCCTACATTGTGCCGAGTTGTTCATTGACCCTGTAATGAGCACACCCAGATCCTTCTCCTCCTCTGTCTGGGCTAGCTGCACTCCCCTAGCTGGTAACTCCTCCTTTGGTTCTTCATCCCAAAATGCAGCACCTTGCACTTTTTGGCATTAAAGCCCAGTTGCCAGGTGTCTGACCAGGTTTCAAGCATTGCCAGATCATCCTGCAACCCCTGCCATCCCCCTAGGTCATCCACCACCGCGCTTACCTTGGTACCATCAGCAAACAGACTGATCTTGCTCTTGATGTCCCATGATATGTCTGCAATGAATATCCCAAACAACACTGGTCCCAACACTGAGCCCTGTGGAACACAGCTCGTCTCTGCCTTGGGTGTTAGAGCTCCCCACCCACCACCACCCTCTTGCCTTCCCTGCAGCCAGTTTCCTACCCATCTCACCAGCTTTGCACCCGCCCTGTGCCTACTAACTTCCTTCCCAGCCTTCCATGTGGCACTGAATCAATGCCTTACTGAAGTCCAGATACAGGACATCCACTGCATGGCCCCTGTCCAGTTGCCTAGTTACCCAGTCATAGAACTCGACCAGGTTGGTTTGGCAGGATCTGCCACTGTATGAAGCCATGCTGTCTGCTGTCCTGTAGTCCTTGGCCTCTAGGAGGGCCACCAGCCTCTCCTTCAGGATAGTCTCCATTAGCTTACCCATGATGGATGTGAGGCTCACTGGTCTGTAGTTTCCGGTTCATCCTTGAGCCACTCTTGTGGAGGGCACCACATGAGCCATCCTCCAGTCCTGAGGTACACCCGAATGTAGTGAGGCATTAAATAGGTCTGCCAAAGGTCCTGCAAGGACTCTGCCAGCTTCCTTCAGTACCCTCGGTGGATGCCATCTGGGCCTAGCGCCTTGTCCACCCTCAGTGCCTTCAAACCCTCTCGAACTCTGCTCTCCATGATTTCCCATCTGTCACCACTCCCGCTTCTGCCATTTCTCCCACCTTGGGTGTCATCCTCTTTCTTTAGTAAATACTGAGCAGAAGTACTCATTTAGTGCTTCCGCCTTATCGCACCCTGCTTCCACCCAACTCCCCTCCTTCCTAATCCTTACTATGTGGTCCTTATAGCTTCTTTTCTCCCTGAGAAGCTTCCTCAGAAAAAAGGACCTACTTGACCATCCGTCAAGAAGGAGAAAATCGCCTGTTAAATTAAGCAAGCAAGGAAGCAGGAACTTGAGTTCCGACTCGGTGGAGAGTCGCTTCTGCTGCTGTAAGGCTCTGTTCAAGAGAAGAAAGCCTGATAAAAAGAAAAGGAATTAACAGACTGGGCAGTCGCCTAGGCCTAGGAAATGTCTCTGAATGAGAGAAATCTCTCAGAGAAAGAGAAGACCCATATCGTCGCTGGATCGGACTCCCCGTAGGTGAAGAAGAAATCAGGTACTCTTTACCTTATCCCGGAGACGAGCGCCTCAAGGGCTGAGGAGGAATCTGACCAGATCCAAAAAAAAAAAAAAAAAGGGGGGGGGGGATTCTGGGTAATTTCAGCTAGGCCCTGTGCTGTGATAAAAACTATTTTGATTATATTTTTTTTTTTTTAGTCTGAGCCTAACAAGGCCTTCAGGCTGCTATTTTGAGGATTGTCTTGATACAAAAAGACAAAGTTGTTTTCCATCTGAATGCGGAAAGAGCCTGAGTGTCCATACTGAAATCATGACCGGACTAACAATTACAGCTGGAGAGAAGTTAACCACCTGTGCTGAAGAAGCCACTGAAGAGGCAATATCACAAGGGGGCTATATACCCCAATCAAAGGAGCGGAAGAGTGAGAGCGGCTCCTGACCATTAAATTAAAATGTTCCACAGAGTGTAACTGTCTTGATGATTAAAAATGTCTAGACGCAGAAGAGTATGGTCCACGGACGCAGTGTGAAATACTACAGTGGACCCCATTACTGAGGAACTACTGAAAGGATTTTCCATCACGGACTCTGATGACAGAGAGGATGTGCCCTCCAGTATATAAAATGAGCTGTCTGCTGTGTTACTGACCAGAAGGACAGGGAAAGACCCATATACAGTAGATACACTTCTACCCCAGAAGGACCTCCAAGAGAGGTCTAGGACAGAGCCACTAGAGACTCCGCCATCAGGAAAGATATTGAGTAGCTTGGTACCACGTAGGGAGCAGAGAAAGTGTTGAGCAGAATTAGATTCCGCTGGCAGAACGGTACAGCAGAGTTCCATAGCAGAAAACCGCTGGATGACACAAGATCCCACATAGACCACCACTCACTAAAATGTGTGGAAAAAATAATCCACAGAACAGGAGTTCATTCTGCGGTCAACATCCCGCCACAAGTTCTGTGGAAAGGAGTCCGAAAGGAAAAATGTGTCACTAATTCTGCTGTACAGCACCCACTAGCACCTGTGTGGCATCAACACCACTCATGGCACAGGAGAGCACCAAGCAGTGCCTATGACAACCTGGGCGATGCCCGGGGTAGCCACGGCAGTATCCGCAGGTACTCCTGGCACCCATGTAGCAACGGCACACAAGGGCACCTCCAACGTCCATGGCACCAATGGCACAATGGCACCCATGGCAAGAATGGCACCCGAGGGCACCAGTTCGTAAAATAAATAAATTACTACTTTAAAATATTAAAACATTAAGAGCTGCTGTCATACAGACGAAAACTTCGACTCCGACTGACGAGCGACGTCGACATCCAAGTGCACTCGACGAAGGGAGAAAAGAAACAGGCGGTTGGAGGGTCAACGCCGAGATAGCCTACACAGGCGCGAGCTAGTCTCATGGTGCCGCCCATGCGTGGTCCTCTCTCGGTGCTGACCCTTCGGAAAACTTTAGGCTCCTGCTTGGTCCTAGCGCCTCCAGCGCTATCCCACTAGTGTGAATGAGTGATGGAGACTTAGTCCAGGAAGACTGTATATTCCCTCGCCCCTGGGTTGACTGACTGCCATCCGTCTACTAAATCCAGATCTGCTACCCCAATCTGCCACTGATTCATAACCTCCGAGATACATCCCTTCCCCTCAGAATGGTCCATGCGTGCATCCATAGTCCAATTAAAATCCCCTCCCATGATAAGCCCAGGGAACTGTTCCCTGACCAACAAGCCCAGCAAAGAGGAATAAAATTGTGGCTCATATACCGCCGGGGCATAAATACAACCAAATGTAAGTTTCTCTCCCTGTAACAAACCCGTAACAAAATATACCTGCCTTCTCTTGGATCACGCGCCACCTTCTTCTTTTTTTTTTTTTAAATTTTTCTTTTTATTGAGTTTTCAACTTGTATACAGTACATTAAGTCATCAATGCTCACATATTTTAAAAACGTTCATAGCTTTTCATACTGTACATGCAATCTGTAAAAGCAATATGTAATTCATACAGAGTGATATGCACTGCTCAGTTTTACAATTCCGTAGCTAGGGGATCAGACCCAGGCCTTCGACCCATAAAGCAAAAGAATTAACACTTAAGACTTGGGGTACTATGAATGGCTTATTCATGGTCCCTGTTGTTAGAGGCATCTTAGTAAGGTGCCTTCGCTCTTAATGAGCCAGTGTCTTGTATTTCATTAAGTAAGTCATTCGAAGGCAAAGGCGCCTAACTGTGTTTCAACTAGTGTCTTCTCTAAAAGGAAAAAAAAAGAAGGTGAGTTTTTAATTATTGTACTGGAGCTTACATTATCTCCCATTCCGGGTTGCAATCTGGAAATAGCAGGCATTACACTTTTACACATCTCCTACATCTCTCCCAGGGTCCTTAAAGAACTAAGAGAGGTGGTGGCTGAACCTCTGGCTATCCTGTTTAGCCGATCACTGGAAACAGGGGAGGTACCCAAAGACTGGAGGACAGCAGATGTAGTCCCCTTATACAAAAGTGGGAACAAAGAGGAAGCAGGGAACTACAGACCAGTCAGCCTCACCTCGGAAGTGGGAAGATCGTGGAAGCACTACTGAAGGAGAGATTGGTGGAACATCTGGTTGTCAATGGACTACAGGACCCAAAGCAGCATGGTTTCACCAGGGGAGGTCATGTCAGACCAACCTCATTGAATTTTTGACTGGGTAACTAGGAGGTGGATCAGGGGAGGGCAGCGACATGGCCTATCTGGACTTCAGCAAGGCCTTTGACACTGTGCCACATAGAAGACTATTACACAAACTGGGGAATATGGGTGTGGGCAGGACAGTAGTGTGGTGGGTAGGTAACTGGCTGGGTGGCAGGACACAGAGGGTGGTGGTAAATGGCTGTCCTCCACAGAGGGAAGACTGACCAGTGGGGTACCATAGGGATCAGTGCTGGGACGGTCCTATTCAACCTCTTCATCAGTGACATTGCATGGGACCTAGAAGGCAGAATTTCACTGTTTGCTGATGACACAAAGCTCTGTAACAGAGTAGACACACCAGAGGGTGTAGACAGAATGAGAAGCGACCTGCAGAAACTTGAAGAATGGTCAGCGGTTTGGAAGTTGAAATTCAATGCAAAGAAGTGCAAGATAATGCATATGGGGCACAATAACCCTGGCACAATATATCAGTTGGCAGGTGAGGATATAGCATGCACCAAGCAGGAAAGGGATCTTGGGGTTATCATCTCTGATGACCTCAAGGTAGGGAAACAGTGTGACAAGGCAGCAGGTAAAGCAAATAGGATGCTGGGATGTATAGGCAGGGGCATCACCAGCAGGAAAAGGGAGGTCATAATTCCGCTATACAAAACACTAGTGAGGCCCCACCTGGAGTACAGTGTACAGTTCTGGAGACCATACTTACGTAAGGACATAGACAGGGTAGAGAAGGTTCAGAGGAGGGCAACAAAGATGGTGCATGGATTGCATCACAAGTCCTATGAAGACAGGTTGAAGGAACTGAACATGTACTCCCTGGAGGAGAGGAGGAGAGAGGGATATGATAGAGACATACAAGTATCTTACAGGGAGGAACAGGTGCAGGAAAACACTATTTTAAGCGAAAAGATGTTCCAGGACTAGAGGGTATGGGATGAAGTTGGAGGGAGGACGATTCAGAGGAAACATGAGAAAGAATTCTTCACAGAACGGGTGGTGGACAAGTGGAACACTCTGCCAGAGGAAGTGGTGGGGGCTGAAACAATCACGGGATTTAAGAATGCATGGGATAGACATAAAGGAATTCTGGAGGTCAGGGGTAAGGGGCAACAGACTTCTAGGAAAACAAACTGAACTTACAAGCTCAAATGGGCAGACTGGGTGGGCCATAGGCCCTTATCTGCCGACACTGTCTATGTATCTATGTATCCTACACCAAAAGTTGCTATCATTTCCCACATTAAATCCCGCCTCAGCTGGGTAAGGCCATGTGTGGACTTCTGCCTCGCGAGGGAACGGGAGCGCCAGGTCCACCCCCTCGGAGTCGATGTCTCCGCTGTCTCTACCTAGGACTCCGGGGAGGTACCTAAGCTGTGGTTCCTTAGGGGATAAACAAATCCATATGGTGGTAAACTTCTCTCCCTGTTCATTTAAGCTATGTGTTATTTTTTCCGTATTGTAGATCTGCTTCGTAATATCCCACCAGTCTTGTATTGAATGGGTTTTTATTGTTAACCACTGTCTAGTAATTGCTTTCTTCGCTGCCGTAAGAAGGAGAGAGAGCAGGTATCTAGTGTTAGGGCTCCTGTGCGGCTTGGGGAAGGCAAGGAATAGAAACACCTCCAGCGATAGTTGGAGTTGTGGATCTAGGAGTTCTTGTAGGTGGGCCTCGAGTTGCAATAGGAACGATTTGAGGACCAGGCAAGCCCATATAATGTGAGTAAGGTTCACCTGTGGCTCTCCACATAACCTCCAGCACCCTGCTGTATTATTTGGGGAATAGTGGCTTGTGACCACTTGGGATCTAAAGTAACGGATCAAGTTCTTCAATGCGTATTCACACCACTAGTGCGAGCTAGACACCCAGACTGAGTAGCAGCACGCCCGCCTCCAGTCCTCCAGAGAAAACAGATACCCCATTTCCCAGGTCCACTGTGCACGGATTTCCCTAGTGAGGGCTTCCCTTTGTGAGTTGAGGGTTTGGTAGTACAGTAATATCAAGTGGTCTTGTTCCCAGAAGTTGTTTAGTTGAATTTGACTCTGGATCAGTGCCGGATAGCCCTCCGGGTTCCACACAGATTGTGGAAGATTTTCCGCATAGTGTCACAGTTGGAGGTAGCGGTAGAAGTCTCTGTGTGGTAAGTGGAACTTTTTTTGGATCTCTGCATAAGTTCAGATACTTCCTTGTGTCACTATCTGCAGCAAGTACTTTAATCCATACCGCTCCCAGCTCTGGAAGCCATTGTCTATGTTGTTAGGAGGGAAGTCATTTAGGCTAGAAATTGGGCAGATGAGAGCTTGATAGGGTGACAGTAGCTGGGATTTCTTAAGGGAAAGCCAGTTCTTAAGCTGGTCCGCTAGCCATGGATTGGGGATCTGTTGTGTTCTTTTCCCCACTTCCCGGTGATACATATCCCGAAAATAAGCCTGGTCATTCATTAGTATTTTTTCTATTTCTAACCAGTGTGGGCTGGAGGTTCTAGTCTGCCGGGCCATTATATGAACAAGGCTTATTGCCTGTTGGTATAACTTTAGGTCGGGGAGTGCTAAGCCTCCGTCTTGATGTGGGAGGGTGAGTATCTTTATGCGGACCCGGGGTTTCTGATTAGACTATATAAATGTCACTATTAGGCGATTTATTTCTTGGAAAGTTTTTAGTGGTATGTATAAGGGGATGTTTTGAAATAGATATAAAGCCCTCGGGAGGGTAATCATTCTGATTAGGTCTATTTTCTTAGATATGCTGACTGGCAGGGTTTCCCAGGCCTGTAGGTCCAATTTTACTTATGTAACAAATGGAGTGTAATTGTGCTTATAATACATTGTAGGCACCTGAGGTATGTATATGCCCAGATATTTTAACTTCTGCAAGTTTCATCTGCCTGGAAGAATGTCTAGGGCATTCTGTGTAGGGGAGTAATGGAAAGTGAGGATTTCCGTTTTAGTCAAGTTTAGCTTGTAACCTGACACCAAGCTATAGGAGTCCAGGATTTGTTTCATTGCGGGAAGTGACTGCTCAGGATTTTGGAGGTATAAAAGAATGTCATCTGCATATAGGGCAAGACAATGTTCCATATCTCCTATCTTGATCCCCTCAACCAGCTGTGAATCCTGAATTTGTTGCGCCAGAGGCTCAATAACTACGGGGAACAACAGGGGCGATAAAGGGCACCCTTGTCGGGTTCCCCTCTGGAGCTGGAAGTAGCTAGAGTGATGTCCATTCACCTTCACACTTGCCTGGGGGGCAGAGAATATATTCTGAAGGGTTTTTATAAGGGCAGGGGGAAAGACAAATTTATTTACAGTTAGATATAAAAAGGGCCAGGCCGCTCTTTCAAAAGCCTTTTCGGCATCTAGGCTTATTAGAACTGAAGAGCCTCTAGAATTTTGCATTTGATAAAACACGTGAAGGGAGCGCTTGATGTTGTCAGTGGTGGTACGGGACCTCACAAACCCCGTTTGGTTTTTGCGTATTAATAAGGGAAGGACCTGATCCAGGTGGTGTGCCGATATACTCATAAAGAATTTATAGTCTTGATTAAGTACTGATATAGGCCTGTAGGAAGCACAATTTTGCGGGTTCTTGCCAGGCTTAGGAATCACAGAGATGGTTGCATAGGACCAGGAAGGGGGTTGGGCTTCTCCCTCCTGCACTGAGTTAAAAACACAAAGTGCGGGGGTGATCTGGGCTCTAGTGGCCTTGTAGAACTCAGCGCCATAACCATCTGGCCCCGGGGATTTTAGAGATTTAGCGTTGGCTATTACTTGCATCATCTCTGGTTCTGTGATGGGCATAACCAGGGATTCCCTGTGTGTCTCCGTAAGCGTTGGGAGTGTGACTGAGCTAAAGTAATCCAACAGCCGCTGCTGGGGGCAGTACAGTCTCGGGGGTGTAGAGAGCCCTATAAAATGTAGTAAAGGCATCCGTGATGTCATGCGTTTTGGAGAGTGGCTAGCCCCCTGGGGGTGTCTTATGGAAGCGATCGTCGCAGCTTTTTTCTGTCTGCGTATTTGGTATGCAAGGAGACGCATGGCTCATGGCCTGACTTCGTAGAATTGTTGCCTTAAAAAGGTTAGGGCAATTTCGGTCTGTTGTTGGGCTAGGCGGTCAAGCTCCCGTTTAGTTTGTTGTAATTGAGGGAGGATCGATTCGTCACCCTGTCGATGCGCCATTTGAAGAAAGTGGAGTGTGTCCCCTAATTTGGCCCTATGTTCTTTGCGCTGCCTACCTAATTCCTCAGTATATACAGGTTACTCGCCTGTAACAGGAGTTCTAGGAATGGTATATGTTGTTCATCCACACTATCTGGCAGGTTCCTTGCCGCTTTAAATCTTGCCGGAAGGTTTTCAAGCTGGCTCCTCCCACCCACCCGGGTGGTAAAACTCTTGGCTCCGCCCCATGACACCAGATCTAGCCCGCTGGAAGCCAGGTTGTGTGTGGAAGCCGGGGAGGTCGGGTGGGTTATGTGGATGAACAACATATACCATTCCTAGAACTCCTGTTACAGGTGAGTAACCTGTATTTCTAGGGACATGGATATCTTGTTCATCCACACTATCTGGCAGACTCCTAGCAGTTCTCTGGAAGGAGGGAGGCAAGGCGCACACTCCCTACTTAGGGAATAAAAACTGGAGAACCAAGGCCCCAAAACCAGCATCCCGGCGTGACTCAAGGTCGATGTGGTAATGGGTGATGAAGGTATGTGCTGACTTCCAGGTAGCAGCCCTGCAGATTTCCTGGATAGGGACGTCCCTGGAAACAGCTACCGATGCAGCTGTATGGTGGGTAGAATGAGCTCTTATCCCTCTGGGAGGCTCCATGCCCGCCAACCTATAGCAGAGATCTATGCAGGAGGTGACCCACCTGCCTATCGTCCAGCTTGGCTGCAGGTCTGCCAGGTGTGGCTTCAGTGTAGGTGACAAACCGCTGGCGAACCTCTCCCCGAACTTCAGCCGTCCGCTCCTTATGATAAGCGAGCGCTCTTCTAGGGTCCAAAGTACGGAGCCTATATTCGGCCTCCGAGGTGTGATTGGGGTAGAAAACAGGCAGAGTCAACACCTGGTTAAGGTGAAACTCCGACACCACCTTTGGAAGGAATTTGGTGTGGGGGCGTAGGACAACCTTGTCCCTGTGGAAGACAGATAAGGAGAATCGATGGAAAGCGCCTGGAGCTCTCCCATCCTTCTGGCTACGTGATAGCCACCAAGAAGGCGGTCGTCCACGACAGGTGAGAGATGTCACACCTGTGCATCGGTTCGAATGGCCTGCCCATGAGCTTAGCCAATACCAGCAGTAGATCCCACGGAGGTGCAGGTTCTTGCACCGGAGGGGATATGTGATCAAGGCCTTTGAAAAAGCACCCAACCACCTTCTCCTGCACCACTGACTGCTTCCCGGCCCGCACCCGGTAAGCAGAGATGGCTGCCAAGTTCATCTTCGGGGTTGCAGACCGAAGCCCTAGCTGAGAAAGGGACCACAGGTATTCCAGTATGCTTACCAAGGAACAGGAGGAAGGGTGCAGGCCCTTGCCCTGACACCAAATGGAGAATCTCTTCCATTTGAAGGCATAGCATTTTCTGGTCGACTCCTCCTTACGGGACGCCTCAATGATGTTGAGGACCTCGTCAGAAAGACCCAAGGCCTGGAACTCTAGCCACTCAGGAACCAGGCCGTCAGGTGCTGGGATTGAAGGTCCGGATGGAATACCTTCCCCTGATTGACTGAAATCAGGTCCAGGCGGGCTGGAAGCCACCTCGGGAGCCTGGAGCTGAGACTGAGGAGATCTGGATACCAGAACTGACGGGGCCAGTCTGGGGCTACCAGAATCACCTGCGCCTTGTCTCTCCTCACCTTGAGAAGCACCTTGTGGATCGGGGGAAAGACATAGAAGAGGCCCGGGGTCCACGGCCTCCAGAAGGCATCCCCCTGCAGCGAACCCTGCTGAGGGGGGTGGGCATGAAACAGTCCCGGCTTCGCATTCTCCCTGGAGGGAAACGGGTCCGCCTGAGGTGTGCCCCAGTGGGAGAAGAGATCTTGTACTACCTCTGGAAGGAGAAACTACTTGTGAGACGCAGCCCCTATCTGGCTTAGGGCATCGGCCAGGGTGTTGGAGGCTCCTGCCACATGAATGGCGAGGATATCCGCCTCCAGGCTGCGCACGACAGACCAAATGCAGACAGCTTCCCTGCACAGAGGCATGGAGCGCGTCCCGCCCTGGCGGTTTAGGTAGTACATGGTCGTGGTATTGTCCGTCTGGACCTGAGCCACTTGACCCCGTAGAAACGGAGCAAAGGCGGTGAGGGCTAGACGAACCGATCGAAGCTCCAGCAGGTTGGTGTGACATCGGGACTCCTGAGGGGACAAAAGGCCATGCGCTCTGTGCTCCCCCAGATGGGCACCCCAACCCATCAGAGCAGCATCGGTCGATAGAGAGACCTTCGGCTCGGGCAGACAAACGGGATGCAATCCTGCAGATGTGCCAGAATGGTCCACCACTGGAGAGCATTCCACATCCCCTGGGTCACTGTCACTAGCTGATCCAACGGATCGAAGTGCTGTGACCACTGGCTGGCCAGTCCCCATTGAAGGGGACTCATGTACTAGCGGGCCCAATGGACCACACTGGTGCAGGCCGCCATGAGGCCCAGGAGGCGCAGAAAGTCCCGGGCAGGGTGCGATTGCCCAACCTGAAATGACTGGGCAAAGGAGGAAAGAACCTCGGCCCTGTCTGCTGGGAGCCGTGCTCTGGCTCGAAGAGAGTCGAGCTCTGCCCCGATGAAATGTATCACCTGCTTTGGCATGAGTTCCGACTTGGCCTCGTTGATGAGGAGGCCAATCTGAGAGCAAACCTGGAGGGCCAGATCTCTGGACCGCTCCACCTCTGCTCTGGGGGGCTGCAATCAGCCAGTCATCCAGGTAGGGGTACACCTGGACCCTTCAGCGCCGCAGGAATGCTGTCACCACTGCCATGCATTTGGTGAAGACCCTGGGAGCTAGGGAGAGGCTAAAGGGCATGGCCCGGAACTCGTAAAGGGATCCCTCTGCTCTGAAGCAGAGGAATCTCTGATGAGACGGACGGATTGGGACATGAAAGAACGAGTCCTGGAGGTCCAGGGAATAGAACCACATGCCCCGTTCCAAGGATGGGATTATCTGAGCTAGAGTGACCATCCTGAAGGTCCGAGACCTTAGGAACCTGTTCAGGTCATGCAGGTCGAGAATGAGGTGCCAGCCCCCTGTCCGTTTTGGGACCAGGAAATACCTGGACACAAACCCTGGGTCTGGAGGAGGATCTGCCACCTTCCTGATCACCTCTTTTTCGAGCAGCAGGGCAATATCGGCTCAGCGGGCCGACAGCGAGGCTGTGGACCCCGTGGCCCCCCGAGGGGCGACGGCTCGAAAGGGTGGAGCCTGCTCGAACTCCAGAGGCAGGCCCTTTCCTACCACCTCCAACACCCAGCAGTCCGTGGTGATAGCAGACCAGGCAGAAAGGAAGTGGCGGAGCCATCCCCCCACGGGGGGACCCGGGGAGTAACGAGGCTGGGGGCGACACCCCTCAACCCATCACTGGGCAGGCTTGGAGGAGAGACCGGCCGAGGGACCTCCTGGGCCTTTACCTCCCTGCTTCCTGTTGGAGGAGGCCGCAGGCTTGGGTTTGGGATGCCAAGCACGAGCCTGCTGGCCCTGGTGCTGGTGCTGTTGGGCCGGACGTGCCGCAGGTGCAGAAGGATGAAAGGGCTTGTGCTGCTGCCGTCGGCGGCCTTTGTCCTTCTGGGTGGAGGTGACCGAGTCCAGAGTCGGCATTGGACTTTTCGATCCACTGGAGGTGACCTTCCACCTGCAGGGTCAAGAGGTCAGTCCCCAAGAAGGACGTCCCGCCAACTTGTGCTGGGTATCCGCCATGAAGGTGGATATCCTCAGCCATGCTCTGCGGCGCATGGCCACCGCGGCCGCAACCGATCTGGCACAGGAGTCCCCTATGTCCAGAGCTGTTTGGAGCTGCTGCTTCGCCACCGCCCTACCCTGGTCCCGAACCTGCCAGACCGTGGTCTGCAGGTCGGCCGGGAGATGAGGGATTACCTCGTCCAGGGAGCCCATGAGGGCGTGGGAGAAGTGTGCCATCAGCACGGCCGAGCTGGCCTGGCGGAGGCCTAGGGAGGACGCAGTGTACACCTTGAGCCCAGCTATAGTCCAGCTTTTGGACTCTTGTCGGGGGCTTGTCCATCGCCCCAGTGTTCCCGAACGCCGAAAACGCTGTCGGTGACCAATCCCTCGGCAGAGGGGTACTCCGGAAACCCAGGCAAAGAGCCGGTAGGGACCCCATACTTCCTGGCCATCCTGGCCGAGGGCGCAGGACAGGAAGCAGGCCACTGCCAAAGCTCCAAGGCTGGGCCGACAATGGCCTCAGCCACCAGAAAGGCCTCCATGGGTGAATCCCCTCGGTCCAGTATCTCTGTCAGGGGATACTTGGCCCGTTTGGATACGGGCTCGAGCTGCATCCCGGTGGACTCCGAGATGAGCCGAAGCAGACCCATAAAGGATGATGGGCTTTCGTCCAGTGACTGGCCCCCGGAGGACTCCAGGTCAACTGGCCTGGAGAACAGGGAGGAGTCGTCGACTCCGAGGAGTCCGCGAAGAGCTGCCTAGGGCCTGAGCCATCCTCCACCTGCCAAGGACGGTCGGGAGTGAGGGTGACCGACAACCTGTGGGGCAGGCCTTGACCCGACCGAGAGTCCTTGGTCGGCGCCCCCGATTTCAGTTGTGGAGGCGGAGGTTCCACCACAATCAGTGGAGCAGCAGGTTTCAGCCAAACAACCGGCCCAGGCTTGGGCATCTCGACTGCAGCGAGAGGCTGTTTCGGCCATTCGAGTGACAGGCACTTGATGGCCGGGGAAGGTGTCGGTGTCGACTTGCTCCCAGACAAAAGTAGCTGCTGCCACATCAGTTCCTCGTAACGTTGATGCAATTTGTGCCGAAGTCTCTCCTCTTCTGTGGAGGAAGACGAGGATGAGCAGCGTCGCCGCTTAACTCGGTGCCAAGACTGAGACCGCTGATGTTGGTGGGATCAGCTGGACAGTGAAGAGGTCCGAGACCGAGATCCTCGGTGTGTCCGAGGATGGGCCTGGGAGGGAGCGGGGGACACCCACTCTTCCCTCGGCTTGGACACCTTAAGCGGGGACTGCTGCACTGAGGGCACAGGTAGATCCTCAGTTTCCACTGGGGGAACCGGCAAAGAAGGGTTGTCGGCTTCACCAGTTGACAATCCGTCCGGGTCGAGAAAAATCTCGACCGCATCGATGGGTGTCTCGGCCGGCTGACCTGACGGGGACGCCGTGAAGCCAGCGGCCTTAGCCGCAACCTCGACCGAAGTCGACGGTCGGCTGTCCGGTGAAGGGGACCTCTCTCGCTCCCACGAACACAGACGATGGGACTTACCCTTGGAATCCTTCTTTTGACTGAGAGGAATGTCCTGATGGCCCCTCCCTTCGTGGAAGGGATTGGCAAAGCTCCTTGAACGAAGCAAATACGAGGTACCCAAAGAGAGCGGGATAAATGCCGCGACAGAGGAGGATGATGTGGACTGGGCCACCTCCTCCTCAAGGGCGATCATCTGCTCAAGCTGCTCAGCCGAGCCAGCTGCTGCAGTAACCGCCCAAGGGGCCTCTTTCGACTTCACTGGCGGATAGTGCTTCTCGGGGCACCCAAGCTTCAACCGGGCAGCGCGGTCCTCCAAGACGTTGGTCGAGAACTAATAGCATGACTCGCAGGGCTGCGAGTCATGTTCTAGGCCAAGGCAGTAGACGCACATGGAGTGCGGATCCGTCCTGGACATCTTCTGCCCACAAGGGCACTGCCGAAAACCGGGAGTTTATTTGTCCATTGCATCCGCGAGGGAAAAGGAAGACCGAAGTCTTGAAAATTTTAAAACGAGTTGCGGACGAACCGAAGAGTTAGGATCCAGTCTATCACGCAGAGTGTTAAGGAGGGAACCTGAGCTTCCAAGCGGTAAGGAAGATCTGGCGTCATGGGGCAGAGCCGAGAGTTTTACCACCCAGGTGGGTGGAAGGAGCCAGCTTGAAGACCTTTCGGCAAGATTTAAAGTGGCAAAGAACCTGCCAGATAGTGTGGATGAACAACATATCCATGTCTCTAGAAATTTAATTATGTGTCCTCTGAGGACTGCTTTGATCGTGTCCCAATGCACCAATGGGGTCGAATCTGAGGAGGGGTTGTCCGTTAGGATTTCGGTGACCCTCTCTGAGAAGAACTCGCGAAACTTTTTAGAGCACAGATGGTATGGGTTTAACCTCCACTGCGTATTTCTAGTTTGGAGGCCCAGGTCCCAGAAGGTGACCAGAGGGACGTGGTCTGAGATGGAAATATCTCCCAATTGGGCATCATGTAAGGTTCCCAGATTTTCTGTTTGGGTGTATGCGTGGTCTTTACGGGAGTAGGTACGATGTACCGAGGAGTAATAAGAATAGTTTCTTGTCTGCGGGTGTAGTCTCCGCCATACATCGCACCATCCCACTTCTGAGATGAATCTTCTGAAGAACTTTTGCGTGGCTGCTTGTTTATGGGGTCTTCTGCTGGAGGAGTCAATCAGAGGGTCTGTGGTCAAATTAAAGTCACCCGCCATCAGAAGGATACCCCTAGTCTTCTGGACTATCTTATCTAGTAATGGCCTTAAGTGTGGGACGGTGATGTCTGGAAGGAAATAAACATTCAAGCGTGTTACCCCTTCATCATTGAGTTTTCCTTGGGCGACGACCAGCCTACCCTCTGGGTCGGACCAGGTGGACTCCATCTTAAATGGAATGTGTGGGGGTATGATAATTGACACTCCTCTACGCCTGCCAACTTTACAGGAAGAGTGGTAGACCTGTCCTCTGCTTAGCTTGGCTAATTTGACATGCTCAGTGGGATTCATTTATTTATTTACAAGATTTACCAGGAAGGCATACTGAGCAACATGCTCGATTGGGGGCCGAGACCCAATACATAATGTGGAATTTAATACATATACAGTTCAATATAGGAAAGCAGAGGCTACTCCTTTAAACATTTGGCAGGAAGTTACAGACAGGGGTAGATACATACAGTGTAAAGATTGGAGGGTAGACTACATTTAATATACAATTAAACTTCATTATCATAGTAGTAAAATTGTTACTTGAAACAGGAGCAGCTGGAGGAGTCCCGTCCATGGTTCTGAAAGGGGGGCAGGGGGCTCGACGGGACAATCTTTGTTGGGAGCCAAATATTAGTAATATGTTTTTTTAGGGTTTAGAAATAACTGGTTTGTCCTGAACCAGTTCTGGATGGCATAGAAGTCCTCCTGGAGAAGAGTTGCCATGCTGCATGTTGTAGGACCAGAGGCATACAGGACTGTGTCATCCGCATACATCTGGATGGATGAATGGGAGCAAGCTGATGGGAGGTCGTTTAGAAAAATGGAAAAGAGTAATGGTCCTAGGACTGATCACTGGGGGACACCAGTATGACTGGCAGGGGGTTTGAGGTGTGTGAGGCAAGTTTGACTGCTTGTTGCCTGCCCACTAGGTAGTCATGGAACCGTTCAATGGCTGGATTAGAGAGCCCTGCATCTGTGAGTTTGGAGAGGAGTAGTGAGTGAGAGACAGTATCGAAGGCCTTGGCTAGGTCAATGAAGATGGCTGAGGTGATGTGTCCGTTGTCCATGCCGGTGAGAATATCACCAGTGACACGTAGCAGGGAGGTGATGGTTGAGTGGGATTTGCAGAAGCCCGATTGGAAAGGAGTGAAGAAGGAGGAGGCATCCAGGTACGGAGTGAGTTGGGACAGGACAAGTCATTCCTGTAATTTGGCCAAGATAGGGAGCAGGGAGATGGGTCTATAATTGCCTGGGGAGGAGGGATCACCCCCTTTTGGCAGGAGGGGTCACCCCCTTTTGGCAGGGGTATGACGGTGGCCAATTTCCAGGCCGTTGGTAACTTGCCCAGAGAGAAAGAGAGGTTAAAGAGGGCGGCAAGAGGGGTGGCTATGGCTGGGACTGACAGAAAGAGCATCTTGACATCCAGGGACATAGGGCATTTGCCTTTGTTAGGGTTCAGGGCCCGTAGGAAGCTGAAGACTTCTGCTTGAGATACTGGGCGGAATGAGAACGGCAGGACTGGGGGGGCTGTTTGAGGAGGGCATGTGCGGTGGGGGAGGACCGTGTGTGTGTGTGTGTGTGTGTGTGTGTGTGTGTGTGTGTGTGTACAGGAGGGAGGATAGGAGCTTGTCTGCACAGCTGGAGAAATGGGTATTAAAGGCTTCAGCTACGCAGATGGGGTCCAAGATGAGGATGCCCTGAGCTGATAGTGTAGGTTGTGGGGGTTGAGTGAGGGGTAGAGCAGGGATTTGAGTGATTTCCAGAAATCCGTCAGGTGGTTAATGTTTTTGCTAAAGGCTGATAGGAAATAACTCTTTTCTGGCTTGGCGGATGATGTTTGTGCATGCATTACGAAAGGATCTGTAGGTAGTGAGGGAAGCCTGTGTCCCCATTTTCTTATGTGCTTTCCAGGCGTGGTCCCTGGAGTGGCATTTTCTGATTATGTCTGCCATGATCCAGGGGAGATGTGTGCCTCTAACTCGTTTTGTTCACAGGGGGCATGTTTGTCCCAGACTTTAAGGAAACTGGTTTTGAACGCATCAAAGGCTGTGTCAATGGAGGATGCCTCAGGGATAAAAGACCAGTTTACGCATCCCAGGTCCGACAGGAGAGATGCTGAGTTGAGGGAGTTATAGGACCTGGTGTGCAGTGTCTGGGGGGGGGGTAGTGAGGCTATGCACCTTCCTGATCAGGAAAATCATGTGATGATCACTTATGGAATCGGGTAGCAGGCCTGCGCTTAGAATCCGGTGAAGGTGGGAGGTGAGAGCCCAGTCCAGTAAAGAGTGGTTTTGTGTCTTATGATTGAGTCTGGTGGGATCATCAATGAGTTGAGTGAGGTTCAGGGCCTTAATTTTGGTCTTCAGGTGAGCTTTATCGTTATCTAAACAGTTGGTGTTAAAATCACCGGTGGCGTGGAGCTCACACCCAACAGCTAGGGACTGTAAGGTGATCAGGTGGGAAAGGATGTCCTCAGAGGGTGTACAGGGAGGGCAGTACGAGCCTGCCACGTATATGGGGGTGGAGCATGGGAGTGAGAGTTTAATGAGTATAGAGTCGATGTTGGCAGGGAGTGAGGGGATATCTCACTATTGTGAACTGACGACTATTGGCGATATACATTGCCGTGACACCGCCTCTCTTTTTGCCGGGCCGGTTATGCCTGATTATTGTGTACCCTGGTATGGAGACTTCCACATCAGTATGATGTGGTTTTAACCAGGTTTCAGAAATGACTAGGATGTCAGGGCGCTGAGTTAGGGCAATTGGTTGCAGCAGAGAGATTTTAGATAATAAGCTGCAGGTGTTAAGGTGCAGGATACAGAGGCCTTTGGGGAAAGAGAAAGGGGTGTGGGTATTTGTGGGGTTGGGGCCAGGGTTTGCTCTCTATGTCCCTGGACAGGAGCAGGAGCAGAGAGATAAGATGCTTTATTTTTGTCCTGGAAAGGTTTGGGCAGGAGGTAGGGGTACGAGTGGTAGAGGAAACTGGGGGGTAGCGGCAGGCTGGGGTGTGTAGAACCGAGAGCCCTGGTGAAAGGAAGGTGGTAGGATAGCGGCACTAATATGCCCATAATGGTTGTGAAACAAGTCTTGAGCAGGCGTGTGTGTGTGTGTGTGAGGAGGCAGCGTAGTAAGGCTGTGGGATAAGATGAGGGGGCAGGGATGGTGGGGGTTCGCTGTTTGGGAGGACAGAGGGGGGCAGGGAGGATAGAGTGGCCAATGAAAATAGAATAAGGGATATAGGAAGCAGCATCCTTGCCAGTTTTGTATAGTAGGCCGAAAATAGGTTTGGTGCCCTCTGCTGGTAGCAGCTGATAAGCTGCAAATGGAAAAATAGGCTGATGGGTTTTAGAGAGTCATGTGACATCAGCCTATAAAAGGAGTCATGTGAGATCAGCCTATCAAAGGAGAAGCTCACCAAGGGCGGTGGTGGGGCAGAAGCACACAGGCACTGGGAAGCACTGTGCTGGCTTAATGGAGGCAGTAGTTCTTTTTTTTTTTTTTTTAAATGGCACCAGAACCGCGCTCTGCTTCCTTTCTTCATGCGTACCTGGGTGCTTTGGAGGGTGGGGGTCCACATTCGAGAGCTGCAGTTGAGGGCTGGGCTTCAGTCCAGGGAGCCCTCACTACCCGTATCCCGGAGTCTGCGGAGAGAAGAGAGGGGATTTATGTACAGGTAAGTGGGAGGAGTAACTCTGCCTGGGAGGTAAAATTACCGTGTTATTGGTCAAGGTTGCAAGCAGTGTAAATGGGATTAAGATTTTTCTTGCAGTTCTTTGTTTGAGCGATTGGGAAGCACTGTGAGGGGGCTGGGGGCCCAGGTAAGCACGTGGTAAATCCCCCTGCATACCTGCTTGCGGCTCGTGCTTTCCAGCCGGTTGCACCGTAAAATCCCCTTGCTGCTCTGTTTAGAGCGTAGATTGTAAATGCTGAGCTATCACTTTTGACTGAGAAACATGCCTTCCTTACAGGGACAACTTTGCAGGTTTCAGCGACTGAGCTTTGAGAAATTTGGTGGCCAGACAGTCTGGGGGAGCAGCAAGGCATGTGGCCTACTTTGGATGAGAACGCTGCCTGATTTTACCTTAGGGCATTTCTCTCCAAAAAGACAGTACAGGGTTTAGTTTAGAAATGCTGCAACCGCTTTCTTTCCTCAAGGGACTCTAAGAGAACAGTGCAGGGTTTAACTTAGTTACTGCTACAGTTTGGAACCTTAAGGGACTCTAATTCCATTCAAAATTGCTGCATGCTTTCCTTGAGGGACTCTAAGAGAACAGTGCAGGGTTTACCATAAGAAACTGCTATAGTTTCCTTCCTTAAGGGACTCTAAATTCTTAATCAAATCGCTGCCATGCATAACAAAACAGTGCATTCACCAATGAAATAGTGTGCACGGACCAAACATTTAAGACAGGATTTTCAGTAGGCAAATAAAAGCAGACTGGTGTTTCGGAGCGGATTTTGGCAGACAAGTAATGCTAAGGCTACATTTAAATTAACGACTCAAAATGGGACAACACCGTGAATAAGCAGGATATAAATGACTAGTCTTAAAGCACCTCTACGAAGGTGTAGTTACTGTGGAGCACAACTAAGTAATTTAAAAACAATCAGCACAAGTATGCCGACAATAAAAGCACACAGGCACTGGGAAGCACTGTGCTGGCTTAATGGAGGCAGTAGTTCATTTTTTTTTTTTTAAATGGCGTCAGAACCGCGCTCTGCTTCCTTTCTTCATGCGTACCTGGGTGCTTGGGGTCCATGTTCGAGAGCTGCAGGGGAGGGCTGGGCTTCAGTCCAGGGAGCCTTCACGACCCGTATCCCGGCATCTGCGCAGAGAAGAGAGGGGATTTATGTACAGGTAAGTGGGAGGAGTAACTCTGCCTGGGAGGTAAAATTACCGTGTTATTGGTCGAGGTTGCCAGCAGGGTAAATGGGATTAAGATTTTTCTTGAAGTTCTTTGTTTGAGTGATTGGGAAGCACTGTGAGGGGGCTGGGGGCCCAGGTAAGCGCGTGATAAATCCCTCTGCATACCTGCTTGCGGCTCGTGCTTTCCAGCCGGTTGCACCATAAAATCCCCTTACTGCTCTGTTTAGAGCGTAGATTGTAAATGCTGAGCTAGCGCTTTTGACTGAGAAACATGCCTTCCTTATGGGGACAAGTCTGCAGGTTTGAGTGACTGAACTTTGAGAAATTTGGTGGCCAGAGTGTCTGGGGGAGCAGCAAGGCGCGTGGTCTACCTTGGATGAGAACGCTGCCTGATTTTACCTTAAGGCATTTCTCCCCGAAAAGACAGTGCAGGGTTTAGCTTAGAAATGCTGCAACCGCTTGCTTTCCTTAAGGGACTCCAAGAGAACAGTGCAGGGTTTAGCTTAGTTACTGCTACAGTTTGGTACCTTAAGGGACTCTAATTCCATTCAAAATCGCTGCATGCTTTCCTTAAGGGACTCTAAGAGAACAGTGCAGGGTTTAGCATAAGAAACTGCTATAGTTTCCTTCCTTAAGGGACTCTAAATCCTTAATCAAATCGCTGCATGCATAGCAAAACAGTGCATTCACCAGTGAAATAGTGTGCATGGACCAAACATTTAAGGCAGGATTTTCAGTAGGCAAATATAAGCAGACTGATGTTTCAACATGGTTTTTGGCAGACAAGTAATGCTAAGGCAACATTTAAATTAACGACTCAAAATGGGATAACACAGTGAATAAGCAGGATATAAATGACTAGTCTTAAAGCACCTCTACGAAGGTGTAGTTACTGTGGAGCACAACTGAGTAATTTAAAAACAATCAGCACACGTAAGCCGACAATAAAAGCACACAGGTACTGGGAAGCACTGTGCTGGCTTAATGGAGGCAGTAGTTTGTTTTTTTAAAAATGGCACCAGAACTGCACTCTGCTTCCTTTCTTCGTGCGTACCTGGGTGCTTCGGGGTGGGGTCCACGTTCAAGAGCTGCAGGGGAAGGCTGGGCTTCAGTCCAGGGAGCCCTTACAACCCGTATCTCGGCGTCCGGGTGCTTTGGGGGGTGGGGGGTCCACGTTCGAGAGCTGCAGGGGAGGGCTGGGCTTCAGCCCAGGGAGCCCTCACGACCTTTATCCCGACCCGATTCATGTGTGTTTCTTGGAGGAACACTATGTCCGATTTAGACCTTCTGATGTAGGCTAGACAGAGGCAAGGCCACTGACATTCAATTATAATAGCTTCAACCTAGGGTCGTGCATCTTAGTAGATCATTATAGTGCTTGTTACCTGGCCCTCCGACCCCCGCGAGGCATCTCCATTAACCAGTGTAGGGCTTGTGCCTGTACACAATACTGAGTGAGCCTGATGACTATTTGACTAACAAAACAACACCAACACATCAACATATATAGATAAACAGTTAACAGAAGTATCAGATACCACATTGTGGCCAACATTGTCACATGAACAGGAACCGATCAACTTGAACTTCCACTGATCCGGGCAGAGCCCCCGATCTAGTGGTAGGGATGTAATCCTACCGTTGTGGCCCTAATTTTTTCTGGGCCTTTGGTTGGTACCTGTGGAGGAAAAGTTAATGGAATTGGTGACGTATGCAGTGGAGCCACTGGCGTCCCTGATCTTGGATGGTCTGAGAGGGATGCTTGTGGTTTGATGGGAGATTTGGCCTTCCTCTACCTAGATGAGAGGTACCCCCGTCCAGGGGTCAGCCCTTACCTACCTCTCTTACCAGCCCACCGGGGTCGGCAGAATGAGAGGAGCATGGGCCAAGCAGCCGGACAGGGGCATATTCACTGACCTCCGCCACCTGCTGGTAGTGCTCTGCGTGTGCATGGCATGACATTAAATCTGGTACCCCGGGACTTGGATTGCTGTCACTTGCAGCAAGCGTCACTTGTGCTGCGTCATGCCTGCCGCCTCGCAGCTGATCTCGCAATAGCAGTCGGGGATTCTGCTAACCATTACCATCCAGGGACTCGGGTGGATGGCAGGTGACCCCCCCCTCCGTACGCCCTAGCGGCCCCGTTTGCCTGATTCCGTAGAGTGGGGCTACCCCAGCCCCACCCCGATTGCCCAGGTAGGGGTTAAATAATTGCTTTGGTCCATCATGCGTCCAGAAGTACCCCCCACCTCCCCATCCCTCCCTCCCTGACCTTTCTATTTGACTTCCGAACCCAAATGTATCCTCTGTTTACCCTTATAGTGTGTTACATACATAGATACATAGACAGTGTCGGCAGATAAGGGCCTATGGCCCACCCAGTCTGCCCATTTGAGCTTGTAAGTTCAGTTTGTTTTCCTAGAAATCTGTTGTACCTTACCCCTGACCTCCAGAATTCCTTTATGTCTATCCCATGCATTCTTAAATCCCGTGATTGTTTCAGCCCCCACCACTTCCTCTGGCAGGGTGTTCCACTTGTCCACCACCCGTTCTGTGAAGAAATTCTTTCTCATGTTTCCTCTGAATCGTCCTTCCTCCAACTTCATCCCATGCCCTCTAGTCCTGGAACACCTTTTTCGCTTAAAAATAGTGTTTTCCTGCACCCTGTTCCTCCCTGTAAGATACTTGTATGTCTCTATCATATCCCCTCTCTCCTCTCTCCTCCAGGGAGTACATGTTCAGTTCCTTCAACCTGTCTTCATGGGACTTGTGATGCAATCCATGCACCATCTTTGTTGCCCTCCTCTGAACCTTCTCTACCCTGTCTGTGTCCTTACGTAGGTATGGTCTCCAGAACTGTACACTGTACTCAGGTGGGGCCTCACTAGTGTCTTGTATAGCGGAATTATGACCTCCCTTTTCCTGCTTGTAATGACCCTGCCTATACATCCCAGCATCCTATTTGCTTTACCTGCTGCCTTGTCACACTGTTTCCCCTACCTTGAGGTCATCAGAGATGATAACCCCAAGATCCCTTTCCTGCTTGGTGCAGGCTATATCCTCACCCCCAACTGATATATTGTGCCAGGGTTATTGTGCCCCATATGCATTATCTTGCACTTCTTTGCATTGAATTTCAACTGCCAAACCCCTGACCATTCTTCAAGTTTCTGCAGGTCCCTTCTCATTCTGTCTACACCCTCTGGTGTGTCTACTCTGTTACAGAGCTTTGTGTCATCAGCGAACAGTGAAATTCTGCCTTCTAAGTCCTGCGCCATGTCACTGATGAAGATGCTGAATAGGACCGGTCCCAGCACTGATCCCTGTGTACTCCACTGGTCACTCTTCCTCTGTGGAGTGACAGCCATTTACCACCACCCTCTGTGTCCTGCCACCCAGCCAGTTACCTACCCACCACACACTACTGTCCTGCCCACACCCATATTCCCAGTTTGTGTAATAGTCTTCTATGTGGCACAGTGTCAAAGGCCTTGCTGAAGTCCAGATAGGCCATGTCCACTGCCCTCCCTGATCCACCTCCCTAGTCACCCAGTCAAAAAATTCAATGAGGTTGGTCTGACATGACCTCCCCGGTGAAACCATGCCTTGGGTCCTGTAGTCCATTGACAACCAGATGTTCCACCAATCTCTCCTTCAGTAGTGCTTCCATGATCTTCCCCACTACCGAGGTGTGAGGCTGACTGGTCTGTAGTTCTATTCTATTCTTCACATTGCTCCCCCCAGTAGCCCCCAAAAAAACGTTCTCCCCGTTTGGCCACCCTTCCGGTTTTACCCACCAAAACTCCTCAGGTACGTGCCTAAAATCGAGGAAGAGTCTTTTATTATATCTGCTGCTCCGAGGCCACTATGCAGCCAAAAGTAGTTGAATTAATGCCCCAGTGCTGCTGAGGGCCTCAGAGATTTGCATGGATTCCCCTGCTTTCTGAGTCGTCTGGGGTCCGCAGGAATGAAAGAAACGGGGGAAGTGCTACTGTCACTGCATTTGAGCCCTTCCCTCCACCCGCACAGGAGTTGGCTCGCAGGGTCAGTACCCCCTCCCATCCACCACTATAAGAGCCATGAACGGTAATTCCACTCAGCAGGCTGTCGGAGGGCTTTCCCCTTCCCTTCCCTCCACCCTCTTGCCAGATCTCTTCTTAGTTCCCTCCAGGTCTCCCTGTCCCTGTCCCATTCACCCTCCGCACACTCCCAGTGAGAGGGATGCATGTCTGCAGCCGATCTTTCTAGGCAAAGGGGAAGGCCCGTCTACCGGCCGCTCCCTCTGCCTAGGCCGCCCGAGGTGATGTGAAGTGGACGGGAAGGGAGGCACCTCTCAAACTCGCATGACCCGGCAGCCCAGGCCTCAGCGACGACACTCAACTGACTCGAGCAGTGTGGGTATGGTCTGCACGAGAGCCCCTCGGCCTTTCAACCCGTGACTCAGGGCCGAGGACTTATCTTTTGTATGCACCGCAGGGCTAGTTCCAGTCCCCGACCCCCAAATGAGCATCCCCCGAGGCAGCTGCCGCGCTGATCACCTACCCTCCTCCCCCAAGAATCGCTACGACCACTCCCCCCCACACAGTGCTGTATGCTGCTAGGTCGCTAGCATATGCAATGGGCGTTCCAGACTACCCTCCCACTCCCTAGTTTCTGCTTCTCCGCTGCCCAGTTTTTTTGTATTTTTTTTAAAAAAAAAGAGAGCACCCAGGGTCTCTATTTGAGGTTTAGTCTACCGTCAAGCCAACACCTTACAGGGGCTCCAACAGAGGCCTGGAAAACCACGGAATTCTCGAGTGAGTGTTGAGCTGCTCCCTCCTCTTTGGCCTCTAATGGGAGTTTAGGCAACATACCCTCAGGGCTACTTTGGAGTTTAAATTATTGCCCTTACCCACCAATGAGTGCGGAAGTTAATCCCCGAACATCCAGTCGACCTCCCCCTTCCCCAAAGCTTACTCCCTCCCCACCCCATTCCCTCCCCAGAACTAGCATTTTCTTACTGGACCTGACAAGATTTTAGTAGCAATACTTTAGTCAGGCCCCATCACCACATTAAGACCATTCATTATACTTGCGGCAGTTTGTTTTGGGAGCCTGCAGGGTCTCGTCTGCCTCCTGTGGGTTTTGGGTCCTGAACTTCCGGGTGCTGATGATTTTTTTGGATGGCCTCCATTCCCTGGCATGGTCTGGAGTCTCGTTGACTGCTGCTCCAGGCTTTTTGTGCAAGTTTGGTAGCGATGGGCAACTTGGTGCTTGGGCGCTGCTGGGGGATCTCCATCTTCCTGGACTTAAGCGCTGTAATTGCTGCTCACTCAAACGTGAGGGGCCCCTCCTTAAACTGGATCACTATTTTTGAAGGATAGAGTGTCCTGAAACATTCGCCTGCCGCTTTAAGGGCCTTAATGACGGGTATATAGGCCCTTCTACGCGCCATCACTTCAGGGGCAAAGTCATTTTCAAGATACAGCCTGTGGGACTTATAGAAGATCGTACCCTGCTTCCAAGCTGTGTGGAGCACCATTTCTTTTACCTGGTGTCAGAGGAGTTTAATCAGAATCGTCCAGGGGCAAGTGCCTGCTGCAGGCCTGGGACCTAAGGTTCGGTGTACATGCTCCATCTTGAGCAAAATTGTTTCCGGTAAATTGAGCACTTCCCTTAGCAGCCTTTGTATGAAGGGAATGATTTCTGTGCCCTCTGCTTCCTCAGGGAGCCCTGAGAGTCGGATATTGTTCCAACGGCTCCTACTTTCTGCATCTTCTGCGTGGTCCTGTCAGCTTTTCAGCTGAGTGTGTAATTGGATGATGGCTCGCTCTGTCTTCTACACCCGCTTGTCTGTCTCGGTAATCTGCTCTTCACAATCGTCCTGCCTTTTTTCAAGTTTGCCCAGGTCAGTTCGCAGAGCGGTCGCGGTGGACCTCCTCTCCTTCCTGAAGTTCCTAATTTCTGCTAACATTTGTGCCATTTGCCTTTGGAGGATGGAGTGTGGCACCCAATCGGCGTTTGATGTACTGTGGCGGGAGGACGATGAGGCCCGCGAGTCCCTGCTCTCTGAGTCTTCATCATGGGATCTCTCCCCATCCAGGCATTTTGGGATCTTGTGGGTGGCATCTTCTCTCTTTCTGGGCATACTGGAACCTCTTAATTTATATTGTATGTGTTTTAGCTTAGGTATAGCTGTTTATTCGAGGTTATTTGAAAATTCTCAGGGAGAGCCTCGCGACCTAAGCTGCTGCTCGGCTCATGACGTCGCCGGAAATCCATGCACCACCTTCTTAACCTCAAAGTGAAGGTTCTTACGTAAGAGTATCGCAACACCTCTCTTATGAGAGGAAAAGGAGGCCACGTAACATTTCCCCACCCAATTCCGCTCCAACTTTGCATGCTCCAAATCCGTCATGTGTGTTTCCTGCAACAGGGCCACCTGAGACCCCCCTTTTAAAGCGGTCAAAAGTGTTGTCCTCTTCACTGGGCTTGCTATACCTTTTACATTCCATGAAATTACATTTAAATTTGTGACGTCAGCCATGTGTCATAATATAACCCTTCCAGATCTGACCTGTTTCTCTTGGCCCATTTCTTCTTCCTTTTCCCTTTTAAACGACAACATTTTAAGCAGTCTTGCAAAGTAACATTACATTTCACATCATCGATTGCATCTATGATTAACACAACTACCTTAACATTAACAGCTCTAACAGAAGAAACATTTTTAACTTTGTGAACTCTCCCCTGCACCCCCACCCCTAAATTTCCCCCCACTCTCCCTTACACCTAGCATGCTTTCCTAACAACCCTTATTTCCCAAATTCATACCCATCTTATTCTCCCTCCCCTTACTCTTCTGCTTTAGTCTTCCCGTCCCAAAAATCTAAGTCCGCCTTCCCACAAACCCCCTCCTCTAATCCTCCACCAACACTAATTGCTAATATAACACAAGTGTCCTAAGAAAAAAGACAAAAAGACCTCCTCAACTGAAATGCGTGTCCCGCTGCTCCACTCCACAGCCACTCCCCCCTCTGGTATTAGCCTTTATGAGCAGCTCATAATCATTAAAACCTATTCCGATGCAGATCTCCATTCACCTCTATCTCTCCCCCGAGTACACATCCTTACATGACTGCTCAGCCCCACAGCCTGCCCTTAATCGTAAGTCACTCCTCCTTGTGCCCAGAGCTCCTCTTACCCCTCCTCTTTCTGGCTTAACTCAGGCAGCTAATAGTGGCCCACGTGACCTCATATCTTCCTTGTCCGCCTCTTCTTCCTGCCTTCACTCAATTTTCCCCTCCCCCTTTTACCGTTCTCTACATAGATGACGTATGCACAGACCCCTCACCCTTCCTACAATCCTCTCCCTGCAAACATTCTTCCCAGACCAAAAAAATCAGCACCCCACCCCAGCAAAAAGAAACAAGAGAGAGTGTACGATGTGTGCAAGAGCCAGGCCGCGCCTTCTAATATCCACGCCAAGCTCACTCTTGCCCCTGCCCTTCACAAGTCTGGCGCTGGGGCTCGAGACCTGCCACTCAACCAAGTCGCCACCAGCTGGGGATCCCTAAATAAACAACAAGGATGTAGCAGGCCACAAGACTCATTCTCAACAAAGGGGGTGAGTCCCAGTGCAATCGAGTTCACCATCTGAAAATCAAACAACCACTCTTCATTCCTTCCCACCTCCGTGTGAGGGTGAGCAAATGAAAAAGACCCTAGGATGTCATAACCATCGACTTTGTCCCTTTTAGGGGATCATTACTTTTAATTTGTCCGAACAGAGAAAAAGGCAGCAAAATAATAATAAAAAATCTCCTCATGGCTTCCCCCCTTCCCCTTTTACTATTTCCTATTAAGCTCACTCACGATCAGACCCCTCGCCTTCCCTACCATCCCTCTCATTTACAAATATTCCCCCCCTAGATAAACAGTATTGGCACCTCGTCATAACCAAGTGAAATAAGAAGAAAGAGCGTGAGGGTTGCAAGATAGGCCACTTTCTTAACACACGCGCTTAAGCTCCGCCTTGCCCCTATCTTCAGAGCTCATGTCCGGCTCAAGGCCCGCCACTTCATGGTACCATCATCAGTGGGGGCTCCCTAAACAAACAAAAACAAAGGGGGAGTATATTAGGCTACTATATCCAGTCACAACAGAGGGGCGAGTCCCAGTCCGATTAAGTCCAACATCCCCAAATTAAATAATTGCCCCATTTTCCTTTCCAGCTCCATGCAAGGGTGAGCAAATGAAATGGGTTTTACTTTTAATTAATATATCCCAACAGAGCAAAAAAAAGAGAGAAGCAGAATAACAAGAGATCTCCTCATGGCCTACTCGCCATTTCCCCAAGGATGCTCTTCCCTCGTGTCTCTCATCCCACTTTCCTTTTCAGGGCCTTCACAAACTCCTCAGCTTTCTCCAATTCCCAAAATGAGAAGGTCGCCCCCTTGATTTTTTAATGTGGCAGGGTATACCAGACAATTCTCGATCTTCATGCTTCTCAGCTGGGCCACAAGTCCATTAGATGCATTCCTCTTCTTCAGCAACCTTGCAGAATAATCCTGCGAGCTGAGCAACCGACTTTCCTCATAGCTCAGTGTGCCCTTCGCTCTATAGGCCTTCAAGGTCGCCTCCCGATCATAGAAACATAGAAACATAGAAGTTGACGGCAGATAAGGACCGCAAGGCCCATCCAGTCTGCCCATTTCTTTTTCTACCTTATAAATGTACCATCGGCCTTTGCTCTGTCAGTGACCTATCTATTCATAGTCATTTGTATTGCTCCCTTATGCCTATCCCATGCCTGTTTGAAGCCCTGCACTGTATTCATAGCCACCACTTCTTGTGGTAAGCTATTCCATGCATCTACCACCCTTTCTGTAAAAAAGAATTTCTCACATTCCCCTTAATCGGCCTCCTCTAATCTCATGCTGTGTCCTCTTGTCCTGCTATTTTTCTTATATTTAAACATGTTAGACTCTTTCACCTTGTTTATGCCCTTAAGGTGTTTAAATGTCTCGATCATATCACGCTCTCCCTCCTTTGCTCAAGGGTATACATATTGAGCTCCGTTAATCTGTCCTCATATGTCTTCTGATGCAGTCCCTGCACCATTTTGTTGCCCTTCTCTGGACTGCCTCAATTTGGTTAATGTCCTTGTGAAGGTGTGGCCTCCAATACTGCCAGCAGTACTCCAGATGGGGCTCAACTAATGTCTTGTACAGAGGGATTATTACCTCCCTCTTATGACTTGTGATACCCCTACTAATCACACCCTAACGCCCCTAGCCTTACCTACTGCTTTAGAGGTCTGCTTGGATGATTTTAGGTAATCAGTGATGATGATGCCCAAGTCTCTTTCTTCCTTTGTGACTGCTAGCAACTCCCCTCCCAGCCTATAAGTGGCTTCAGGGTTTCTCTTCCCTATGTGCATGATTTTGCACTTCTTTGCATTAAATCCCAGTTGCCACTCTTCTGACCATTTTGCTAGTCTATCCAGATCTCTTCTCATTCTGCCCACCCCATCTGGATCATCTACTCTGTTGCAGATCTTGGTGTCATCTGCAAACAGACAAGCCTTACCCTCTAGTCCATCTCGAGGTCACTAATGAAGATGTTGAATAGGACTGGCCCCAGGACTGATCCCTGAGGTACCCACTTGTGACTTGCATCTCTTCTGACTGTATACCATTTACCACCACTCTCTGTTTTCTACCCGTCAACCAGTTTGCCACCCAGTTGACCAACTTCTGACCCACCCCGAGCCTACCCAGCTTATTTATCAATCTTCTATGTGGAACAGTGTCAAAAGCTTTGCTGAAGTCAAGGTAGGCGACATCAACTGCTCCCCCTTGGTCCACCACTCTGGTTACCCAGTCAAAGAAATCTATGAGATTAGTTTGACAGGACCTTCCTTTGTAAACCCATGCTGTCTTGGATCCTGTGCCCTATGGATTCCAGGTGTTGCACTATCCTTTCCTTAAGGAGTGCCTCCATAATCTTGCCCACTACTGAGGTAAGACTGACTGGTCTGTAGTTTCCGCCTCCTCCCTGCTACCACTCTTGTGGAGCGGGATCACATGAGCCCTTCTCCAGTCTTCTGGGACCTCTCCTGTGCTCAGAGACTCACTAAACAATTCTGCTAATGGCTCTGCTAGTTCCTCCTTTAGCTCATTAAGTACCCTGGGATGTATGCCATCAGGTCCCATTGCCTTATCCACCCTGAGCTTAGCAAGCTCTTGTAGGACCCTTTCTTTTGTGAAGGGAGTAGTGCTCACCTCCCTCCCCCCTGTGTCCATGATGCTGAGCTGTGGGCCCCTGCCCTACCTTCTCTTCAGTAAATACTGAGCAAAGTATCTATTTAGGATAGATGCCTTTACAGGGTCCCTCCCTCCTCACATGCTCCCTTTTCTCCATTAAGCTTAGCAATACCCCTCTGGACTTTCTCCTTTCACTAATGTATCTATAGAAAGTCTTGTCACCTTCTTTTACTGTTTCGTGCTAGTGTTTCCTCAGTTTGGGACTTTGCCTGCCTTACCTGCTTCCCTTAGGGCAGTTTGGTATGTCTCCCTATCTTCATCCGCTGTGTTCCCTTATATTTCCTGAAGGCCAGCCTTTGGCTCTGACCTTTTCTGCTACTGTATTTGAGAACCAAAGTGGTTTCCTTCTTCTTTGCACTTCCTTTTCTGTCTAACACAATGGGATGTTGCTTCAAGTATTGTATCCTTAATGCTTGCCCACTTTGCTTTGTACCTCCTCACCTGTGTTTCTTTTTGCCAGGGCTAGCTTAACTCTGTTGGCCATCTTATCAAAGTCAGCTCCTCTGAGTCCCATATTTTTGCCTTGGAATGGGATGATTTAGATGTAGTAGCCAAACTGAACCATACCATGTGATGGTCACTGGCCCCTGGGTGACCTTCTACCTGGAGATCTGTGATCCCTTCTTTGTTAGTCAGTACTAGATCTAGGATAGCCCTGTCTCTTGTGGGTTGCTGTACCAGTTGTTTGAGGCCCTCCCCTGCAGGAATCCACTATGAGTCTAGTTCTGGCAGATGTTCCTGCTGGTATTGACCAATCTGTATCTGGCATGTTGAAGTCTCCCATTATCAGAACTCCCCTTTAGCTGTCATGTTTTGTATATCTTCTAACAGTAATGTGTCTATGTCCTCCCTCTGGTCTGGGGGCCTGTAGACAACCCCAGTTCTTATGGCTGTCCCATTTCCTGTTTCCAGGGTGACCCACAGTTCTTCTGGCTCCTTATGTGTATTCTGAATTTCTGTAGCTTTGATATTTTCATTAACATACAGGGCCACTCCCTCCTTTTGCACCTCGGTCTCTTCTGAACAATACATAGCCAGGTACTGAAGTCTCCCAAGTGTGGTTACTGGTAAACCACGTCTCACTAATTGCTACTATGTCCAGTTTAGCCTCTGACATTATTGCCTGCAGGTCTGGGATCTTATTTCTCAGGCTGTGAGCATTTGTGTACATGATTTTCCATTGGCCAGATTTTGGTGTGTTAGTTGTTGGGTGAAGTTTGGCATTACCCCTGTGCATCGTATGGGGAGACAAACCTTTTTTCTTACCTGGTGATGCAAATGAACGGCAAACACGCTGAATTCCTGTTTGACCACTAGCTGAGGGGGGAGGGGTGTTCTTCCCATTCGACGTATGGGGTGCTGCACCCTCTCCATTTGCTAGTTTAAATATTCTGCAAAGACGTCAAATCTCTGCCCTAATGCACTGACTTCTTTAGTCAGATGCAGTCCATCAAATTTAAAGAACTTTCGCTCCCAGAACTGTTGCCAGTTCCCTACAAATCTGTGTCCTTTTTCCTGGCACCAGTCCTTGAGCCACGTGTTTAGCTCCCCTATCTCCCCTTCTCTGACCTTCCGTCCATCTGCTCCCTTCTCCCAGACTGGCAGGATCTCAGAGAAGGAGATGCCGGACGAAATAGATGATAGTTTGTCACCCAGCTTAGTCAGGTGTTCCTTGGTCTCCACAACTGACCGGCTGGTGAGATCATTAGTCCCTATGTGTACTAGGACATCAATGTTTTCTCCTGCTTTGTGAACAATTTTAGCAATGCGGTCAGTGTCTCTCCATGCTGATGTACCTGGGAGACATCTGACCATCACCCCTGGCTGGAGATGGGTATCAACTCCCCGAATCATGGAGTCTCCTATGATCAGAAGTTTTTTGGATTTCCTTTGTGCTTGTTTAGTTTTAGTTTTGGTTCCTGATTTGGGTGAGTATTGTTGTGCTAGCTCCTGTGCCGCAGTGTCCTGCTCTGCAGTGTCTTCTGCCTCTTTATTTGATTTTAGAGATAGAGGCAGATACCTGTTTGGTAGTGTTTATATGGTTTTGGAGGTAATGTGTTGGAGAGCAGAGAGTGATGGGCACCTGATTTGTTCCTCTAACCACCTGCCAACCTCCTGGACCAACTACCCTCTGCGTTGAGGTTTTTCTGTTGGATGCTGGGGAAATGGCGGTGGTTCTTATAATGTATTTCCTCTTCAATATGAAATTTGAGGCGTGGCAATCTCTGCCCATGCTGCCCGGAGCTGAGACCTAAGATCTCCAAAGGCTCAGCATGTAGGACAGTGTCCTAAATCCTGTAAGACTGTCCTTCTGAAAATTGTTCCACAGTACCTGCAGTTAATGAAATCCATTCCAAATAAGTTGCTGGGTTTGTAACCTAGTCAGAGTAATTAGAAGGAAAAAAAGGAAAAAATGCAAGTAATGGTTTAATTGTGCTTTGTTTAACTTGTTATAACAAGTTAAATTACTAGTGCCCTGTAAATGAGATCACCTTGTGGAGGCCCCACTGATCCGCCTCTTCCTGCTCTGCCACAGGAAATGTCACAACTGTGGTACCCTATAAAGGAGTGTAGTGGGGTGGTTGGGGGGAAGGGGTGGCTGGCCCTTCCTGCCTAAAAGAAGAACCACGGACGAAAGAACAAGGAGGTAAGAGCAGAAACAATCAGTCAACAACAAATGCAGTAACCCTGAAAGCTTATCCTAATGTTAGATAAAACTGTAAAACCTGTAAAGCACCACCTGTAATAATTTCAGAGAAGATATACCCTGTAAGAAACACTTTGCTCCAGAGAAAATAAAGCAGTAACAGAAGATATACCTTGCAAAAGACAATTTGAATCAGAAGATTACAGCAGTAATCTGTTAGCACACCTGTAGGCACACCTTGTAATAATGCAGAAGAAGGTATACCAGCAACAACAATTTGAATCAGAGAAAAATAAAGCAATGAAATGTTAGCAACAAACAGTAGCAATCCTGGGAGTAAAAATAAAACAACACCACACAGTAAATCTGCTTAGCCAAACTAAGTCTTAATCCTTCTCCCTTGCTCTGGTAAGTTTCTCTACTCTGCCTTTCAAGCAGTCTTAGAAGGAAAGAGCTCAGGTGATCCTGGAAGTTGTGGAACCTCATAATGATTTGTCGAGGCGGTCGATCTGCGGACGGACGTAGGAGCACAGCATGATGGGCCCATTCCAATTTTACCTTGCCATGCATAAATACATAGATACATAGACAGTGTCGGCAGATAAGGGCCTATGGCCCACCCAGTCTGCCCATTTGAGCTTGTTAAGTTCAGTTTGTTTTCCTAGAAGTCTGTTGCCCCTTACCCCTGACCTCTAGAATTCCTTTATGTCTATCCCATGCATTCTTAAATCCCGTGATTGTTTCAGCCCCCACCACTTCCTCTGGCAGGGTGTTCCACTTGTCCACCACCCGTTCTGTGAAGAAATCTTTCTCATGATTCCTCTGAATTGTCCTCCCTCCAACTTCATCCCATGCCCTCTAGTCCTGGAACATCTTTTTCGCTTAAAAATACTGTTTTCCTGCACCCTGTTCCTCCCTGTAAGATACTTGTATGTCTCTATCATATCCCCTCTCTCCCTCCTCTCCTCCAGGGAGTACATGTTCAGTTCCTTCAACCTGTCTTCATAGGACTTGTGATGCAATCCATGCACCATCTTTGTTGCCCTCCTCTGAACCTTCTCTACCCTGTCTATGTCCTTACGTAGGTATGGTCTCCAGAACTGTACACTGTACTCCAGGTGGGCCTCACTAGTGTCTTGTATAGCTGAATTATGACCTCCCCTTCCTGCTGGTGATGCCCCTGCCTATACATCCCAGCATCCTATTTGCTTCACCTGCTGCCTTGTCACACTGTTTCCTATCTTGAGGTCATGGAGATGACAACCCCAAGATCCTTTTCCTGCTTGGTGCATGCTATATCCTCACCCCAACTGATATATTGTGCCAGGGTTTTTGTGCCCCATATGCATTATCTTGCACTTCTTTGCATTGAATTTCAACTCCCAAACCCTGACCATTCTTCAAGTTTCTGCAGGTCGCTTCTCATTCTGTCTACACCCTCTGGTGTGTCTACTCTGTTACAGAGCTTTGTGTCATCAGCGAACAGTGAAATTCTGCCATCTAGATCCTGCGCAATGTCACTGATGAAGATGCTGAATAGGACCAGTCCCAGCACTGATCCCTGTGATACCCCACTGGTCACTCTTCCCTCTGTGGAGTGACAGCCATTTACCACCACCCTCTGTGTCCTGCCACCCAGCCAGTTACCTACCCACCACACTACTGTCCTGCCCACACCCACATTCCCAGTTTGTGTAATAGTCTTCTATGTGGCACAGTGTCAAAGGCCTTGCTGAAGTCCAGATAGGCCATGTCCATTGCCTCCCCTGATCCACCTCCCTAGTCACCCAGTCAAAAAATTCAATGAGGTTGGTCTGACATGACCTCCCCCTTGTGAAACCATGCTGCCTTGGGTCCTGTAGTCCATTGACAACCAGATGTTCCACCAGTCTCTCCTTCAGTAGTGCTTCCATGATCTTCCCCACTACCGAGGTGAGGCTGACTGGTCTGTAGTTCCCTGCTTCCTCTTTGTTCCCACTTTTGTATAAGAGGATAAGCCATGCTTAGTATGTAGGCCCAACAACTCCGGCAAAACTTTGCTGCAGAAATCCAGAGCGTCTCCACCTTCTTGCCCCTCCAGTAGCCCTCTCAGCCAAAGGTTTAAATGCCTATGATAATTCTTTTGGTAGCCATAGGCTTCCTTGAACTCCTCCAGCTCCTTTTGGAGTGCCATGACCTTACCAGGCACTGTTAGTACTTCGTCCTCCAGCTGCGATATCCTCTCCTCCGCTTCTGCCAACCTGGAACTCTGCTGGGTCTGTTGCTCTAGCACTTCTTGTAGCCAGCTGTCCAGTTTATCTTCAAGCTTTATTAATCGTGGCTCGAGCACCGCAATTACATGGCCAGCCAGCTCCTTTCCCAACGCGGTGAGCTCCACTGCAGAGAGAGACACACCAGGCCCGAGTTTTCTCCCGCGGGGACTGACGCACACTTCTTCCCAGCTTTTCCTGCAGCTTGTTGATTCTTAGCTGGATTAAGGGTTAAGTACTCGTCCATTCTGGTTTCCTGCACCGAGGAATACTGTCGTTTGTCTGCTCAAAGGTATTTTAAGTTTATTTTACTATTAATTAACAGCTGCACAAGCGGAGCGACCAGGAAATGTGACTGTTCAGCTAGCTGTTCATCAGCGCCCCACCTGACCCTGTTCTAACCAGGTCCATCTTGTAAAAGAGCTCTGTTCAATGATGTTCGCATGGATAAAGATTTTGATTGATTGCTAGCCATTAGCACCATCATTATTGCATGTATCTCATTAGTATCCATATGCTCTTCCAAAATATGGTCAAAAGATTGCTCATCAGTATCCCTCTGTTCCCCCAAAATACTATCAACAGTTTGTTCCCATGGTTGGATTAGCAAGCTATTGTCAACAGCCTGCTCCAGTGACTGAAGTGTCAAAATATTATCAATAGTTTGCTCCAATGACTGGAACTCTTCCAGGGAATGGTCAGGCCCCAATTTGGCCGCAGATAAATTGCAGGTAGTGCACCCCATAAACTTAAGATGGGAGTCCTTGCAGTATAGCCCTGCCAAAACCTGCACGGGCTCTTGAGCCAATTTCCAGACTGTAGTGCTTGGTGAAAGTGTGGCTTGTACTCTAGGTAGCAGCAGCGCAAATATCAGTGGCTGAGACCCCTTGAAACAAGCCACAGAGGTAGCCATGCCTCTCATGGAATGAGCTTTGACAGCACCAGGCAATTCTATGCTGTACTTATTGTAACAGAACACAATACAATTTGGCAACCATTTGGATAAACATTGCTTAGAAACAGAAGCACCCTCTCTACCTGGGGCAAAAGAAACAAACAACTGCTTGGACTTTCTGGACTCCTTAGTTCTGAGCAGATAATACTTCAAACTTCTGTGCACATCTAGTGTATGGAGCAGTGCTTCCCCTGGATTGGTACGCTCAGAAAAATAAACAGGAAGGTGGATAGACTGATTAAGTGTGAACTCAGAAACCACCTTGGGGAGAAACTCAGGATTTGTGTGCAAAGATACCCCCCCTTTGTGAAAAATCAAATAAGCCTCCTTGCACCAGAGGGCCCGAAGCTCTGAAATTCTTTGCGTCGAAGTAATGGCAACTAAAAAGAGCACTTTCCAAGAGAGAGAGCGCAAATCGCAAGTCGCGATTGGTTCAAAAGGAGACAGGGTCAACTTCTCCAAAATAAAATTCAAGTCCCAAGCCGGGACAGGGGAACAGATTGGGGCTTTCAGGTGAAGGATGCACCTAAGAAAGGTGTGGAACACATCCAGCTGAGCAATCGTGCGGTCATCCACAGGCTCATGAAAGGCAGAAATAGCCGGAAGGTGGACCTTGTGGGAGGAATACTGGAGGCCTGAGTCAGACAAAGAAATCGGGTAGTCCAGGACATGCTTCACAGGACAGGTGAAAGGGTTTATGGAATGCATGGCAGCCCAAACGGCAAACTGCTTCCACTTCATGGCATAAGTGGCACGAGTGGAAGGCTTGCGGGCGGCCACCAAGGATGTCCGCTACTCTGTTAGAGACCGTGAACCTAGCAATAGCTCATTCTTAGGAGCCACACATGCAGATGGAGGGACCTTAGGTTGGAATGGACCGGAGTTCACTGATCCTGGGTCAGCAGATTCCTGCAGAGGGACCAGAGGTTCCTCCGCCAGCTGCTGAAGCAGAGGGAACCATATCTGGTGAGGCCAGAGTGGGGCTACCAGGATCATGCTGGCCCCCTCCATTTGCAGCTTGATCAGCACACTCTGTATTAATGGAAATGGAAGATACGCATACAGAAATCTCCCGCTCTGAGAGACAACTCATCTCGCCAGAAAACTCAAGGTCCTGGATCTAGCGAGCAAAAACTGGGCAGTTTTGCGCTGAGTGAAGACGCAAAAAGGTCCAACTCTGGACGACCCCATCTGTTGAACAGATCTTCTGCTATGGATGAGAGAAGCTCCCATTCATGCATGCAGGACTGAGTCCCGCTGAGACTGTCCGCCAGGATGTTTAAGACGCCTGGCACGTGGACTGCAGAGAGTGTGGGACTGCTCCAGGGCCCAGTACCACACCCGCAACGCCTCCCTGTACAGGGGGTACGAGTGAGTCCCGCGCTGCTTGTTGATGTAGTAGACAATACTCAGATTGTCTGACTACACCAGCAATTGGCCTGGAACAAGGCATTCCTGAAATGCCTGCATGGCATAAAGCACTGCTCTCATCTTCAGGACACTGATATGCAGGGTGGCTTCCCATTGGGACTAGGAGCCCTGGGTTTGAAAGGGGCCCAGGTGAGCTTCCCAGCCTTGACCTGAAGCATCTGTGGTTAGAATCTGCTGCAGGGATGAAATCTGAAAAGAGACCCCCTGTAGAATATTCAAGGGGTTCACCACTGCAACACTTTGCGGACTGGGAAGGAAACCAGAACTAGCTGGTCCAGCTCGTCCATGCGCTGGTCCTACTTTACTCTGAGGATACACTGAAGGATGCACATGTGCAGCCTGGTCAGTGGGATGGTGGGAATAGCTGTGGCCATTAAACCCAGAAGCCAAAGGTACAGTCTGATAGGTATGTACCGACTCTGAGCAATTCCTGAGCCTGAGCAATAAGGCATTCTGCCTTGTTTTGGGGCAAGAAGGCCTTTCCCTGCTCGGAGTGCAGAACTGCCCTGATGTATTGCAGTCATAGGGATGGTACTAGAACAGACTTGGGCAGGTTAACTGTTATGCCCAAAGAGTGGAATAACTGGATAGTATGCTCCAGAGTTAGCAACATCTGCTCCCTAGACGGGGTCTTGAGGAGCCAGTCATCCAGGTATGGGAAGACATACAGTCCCACCCTTCTCTTTTTTTTTTTTTTTTTTTAACTATTTTTCCATCCTGCCACCACTGGTTGGGGCCCCATCAGTCATCCTGCCTGTTCCCCTCCTGCCGAGATCCTCCTGAACTGAGCTCTCTGTCTCCCTCTCACCCGTGACACACCTCTGGAGAATCCTCCAGTCCACGCTCCCCAGAGTGGGGCAGCCTTCTAATGCTCCTCAGGCGGAGGCGATGGGTGAGATGAGATTTGGTGGGCAGGATACGGTGCTGGAGGTAGGGGCAGGCGATGTCTTCCTCCCAGCCAATGGGTGGTTTCCTTGTTCCTGATCCCCCCAAGCACAAACACGCAATGACGTCCAGCATGGGCTGAGTGCACTTCCGCACCCCTCACTCGGATGTCCGCCAATGCTCCTTCTCGTCTCTGATGTGATCCTCCGGCTGTTGTACCCCCAGCCTCCGCTGGAAGACGCTATCGCCAGGGAATCATTAACCCACCCTCCCCAGGACAGCAGAGCTGTGGCAAGATGCTCAATTCTCTCCTCCCCTGCCGACCTCAAACCTGGGTGACCGGGGTGGCGCGAGGTGTGGTATCCAGCACCTCAGCCCTCAGCATCATCGGGCCAGCCAGTCCCCCCTTCTGAGGGTTGCTGCGACCATTGGCAAGCATTTGGTAAAGACATGTGGTGCAGAGGATAAGCCAAAGGGCAACTCTTTGAACAGGTAGTGTTCTCCCTGAAAGGCAAAGCCAAAAACTTCCTGTGAGGAAGAAAGACTGAGATATGCAGGTAGGTGTCCTATATGTCCAGTGAGCAGAGCCAGTCCCGCATCTTGAGGAGGGGCATGAGGCCTGGTAAAGTTACCATCTGGAAATGAAAATTATGTACCTACCGTAATTCTTGATCTTCTTGTATATCTTCACCATTCATCACTGGTAGGTTATATGCTGGAGGCACAATGACCCGTGGGAGCTGACAGCTTAGAAATTTTTCTAGGAAGAAGAACCAGCACCAGGGATGGTACCACCTATGACGACAACGCACAGCGTGCTGCTCGTGCGCTGGCCAGTAACCGATGCAGACTCCTCTCTCGCCTCAATTCTGTCTGCAAGACAGTGAAAACAGATACAGAGAAGAAAGAGGGTGGGGCAAGGGAGTCCGAGTGATAGTAAAAGGAAAAGATATAAAACAGGAAGGAGAATAAGCCAAGACAAGAGGCGAGGGAGGCTACGTGAGGGTGTGGTCCCAACCACAGGGCAGTCCCAAGGGCATAAAGGAGTGGAGGGGTGGGGGAAAAAGAAATAGAAAGAAAGAGAGAGCGAGAGAGAGAGAATGAGAGACCATTTCACACCCTACCACTCTAGGGATGCCAGGGAGCATATAGGTGCTAAAAGGAACAGCACCAGCCTCCATACTCCTTAACCACTCCAGCAAGCTGGGGGTGAGAAGAACAAAATGGTCCGTCATCTGAAGAATGTCCAGACCAATGAAATGTTAGGCACTTCAGTGAGAAGTTGGAAGAGAAGCCAACCTAAGGTCGTGCTCTACCTACCCACAGAAGGTGGGTGCCAGGGTCTCTCAGGTTTGTCCCAGGACGCGGAGGTGGGGACAGGTCCCACCCAAGGACAGGACCCCTTTCATAGAAACATAGACTTTGACAGCAGATAAGGACTGCTTGGCCCACCCAGTCTTCTAGTTTCCCTACCTATTGGATAAGCTGCAGATCCTAGTTAACCAACAGCCTGCTTCTTCCTATCCTCCACCAGAATTGCATTATGTCTGTCCCATGCATTCTTGAATTCCCCCACTGTTTTTGACCCCAATACCTCCTCAGAAAGGCCAGTCCATGTGTTCACCACCCTCTCTGTGAAAAAATACTTCCTCACATAGCCCGTGAGCCGTCCCCCTCTCTATCTTCAAATTGTGCCCCCTTGTTCTTGCACATCTTTTTCTGAAAGATGCTACCCTCTTGGACTTTGTTGATTCCCTTGAGGTACATGAAAGTTTTAATCATGTCCTCCCTCCTTTCCTCAAGGGTATACTTATTGAGCTCCTTTAGTCTTTCTTCATATGCCTTCTGGTGCAGACCCTGCACCATTTTAGTTGCCCTCCTCTGGACTGCCTCCATCCTGTCTATGTCCTTGAGGAGACGGGATCTCCAGAACTGCACACAGTACTCCAGGTGGGGTCTCACCAACTGTCTGTACAGAGGGATGACAACTACCTGTTTTCTACTAGTGATGCCTCTCCCTATACATCCCAGTATCCTCCCAGCCCTCCTTACTGCCTTCTCACATTGCTTGCTTACCTTTAGGTCATCTGATATGACTACCCCCAGGTCCCTTTCCATTTTTGTTGTTGTCATTACCTGCCCCCCATGGTGTACTCTTCCCCATAGTTTTTGTTTCCCAGGTGCATTACTTTGCATTGAATTTAAGCTGCCACACCTTTGACCATTCCTCTAACCTTGCCAAGTCCCTTCTCATCCTTTCCGCCCCATTTTGTGTATCAACCATGTTGCAGATCTTTGTGTCGTCTGCAAAGAGGCATACTTTCCCTTCCAGTCCCTCTGCAGTGTCACTTAAAAAAACATTAAACAGGACCAGTCCCAGTACTGAACCCTGTAGTACTCCGCTAGCACCCTCAACCCGAGTCTTTTGGTAGAAAAGCCCAGTAGTTCTTTTTTTTTTTTTCTGAGCCAGCGGGCAAGGAAAGATGGGTTCTCCTTGAGGAGAAGAAGGGAAACTACCCCAGGTTAACCAGCCCATTTAACCAGAGAGGAAAGGAATTCTCGGAACCCCTAAACCCCTCTATGATCCACAAGGGTCCCAAGTCCAGGACACCAGACTACACGCCGATCCCCCTTCCCATAAAGGAGAGTGGAACCCCGGGGGGCAGATCCCCATCCAGACTGCGCGGAAGGGATCCCGAGGAGCCCACATTAGTAGGGGGCAAGCAGCCTTGCTTGCCTTCCCCCCAAGGAGGGTCACTGATGCTTAGCCGAAGGATTAGTGGACCCAGAAGGACTCTTCCCACAATTGGCCTCAGTTGGGAGGAAAGCAAGCAGGGAGGAGGCACTGCTCAGAGGCTGAGGCCCAAAAGGGGATGGTGGATCGGAAGCAGTGATGAATGGTGAAGATATACAAGAAGATCAAGAATTTCAGTAGATACGTAATTTCCATATCTTCCTGTATGTATCTTCACCATTCATCACTGGTGGGTGAGTACCAAGCCCCCTGAAGGGGACCTGGTACCGCCCCTTATAGTTAGACTCTTCCCTGTCGGGGAGAACTGGGGCGGGGAAGAAGCTCTACTGGTCTAGCGAGGCCCACAACTGGTCAGGGAAAGATGGGGACTCCTGTGGCCTAGGAGAAGAAAGGCACCCCACTGATTTCCGTCTCACCCTCCGGGATAAAAAATGGGCTCCTTGGAAAGGGGAGGCAATCACCCTGCACCAGGCCAAGGAAGATAACCTGGAAAGATGAAGCCATGCCACCGCCTTATGCAGACCACAGTTTCTGCCAGCCTAGAAGCTACCTCATTAGCATCATATGATGCTCTTGACAGGTGCCTCGCTAACTCTAGGCCACTAGTAGAAAGGCAGATGGCTTGCCTGGTTGCCTCTGAGTCAGGCAGAGTGGCAAGGAGCTGTCCTAGCACCGTCCATAAGTACCTAGCATAGGCAGTGATATGGGCCTGATAAGCTGAGATACAAAGGAAGAGACACTGTGGAGAAAACCCTTCTCCCCCAGTGATCAAACTCAGCCGAGTCAAAGTCTTGGGGGCGCTCGCGTCTCAGGCGATGATGCCCAGAGGGGGTATCCAGTAGCTCTGTCCCACAAATGGGGTGAGGCATGGAACCTAGAGCCCCGTAGGGTATGCAGTATCTGCACTGCCAGTCCCTCGGGGCAGGGGAGGGGGCAGAGGGGTTCTGCCAGACCTGATGTGATGCCTCCAGAAATGGAACAGGACGCAGAGGAATAACAATATTCTCTGAGAACTCCCCAAAGAGACAACTCTTCACATGAGCAGGATCGCGACTTGCAAAGTGAGATATGTGGAGCTCTTCCAACAACCTCGACAAGAACCGCTGATTGTTGGTGATATCAGTATCCAAGCACAGAAGCCAGGAGGGGGTCTCCAGTAGCTCTATCCCACAAGCAGGTATTAAAGCAAGGACTGCAGAGGTATATTGCAGCAAGGGTGGATTTAAACTAGATGGGGGTGGCAAATGAACAGCAGGTAGGCAGGGATCTGATAGAGTGGAGTCATAGCCTACCCCCCAGGCTAGCAGGGAGGGGCTCGGGGAGGCCACAAAAGGAGGGAGGAGGAGATGGAGGTAGTGAAGGGAAGGGGGCATTATGGAGGGTGGTCTCACTGAATGAAAGAAGTCTAGGAAACAAATCCGCTGAGCTACAGGCACTCTTAGCAGTGTGGAGGGTGGTTACTGCATCTGTCACAGAAACGTGGGCAACTAACCACCAGGACTGGGATCTGGCAATCCCAGGATACAAATTATACAGAAAGGACCGTAAGGGAGGGGGGTGGGGTGGCAGTCTATGCGAGGGACGGGATCAAATGCACAAGGGACAAGGGAGAAGAAAGGAGAACAGAGGCAATCTGGCTGCAGCTCCTAGACTCAAGAGGTAGGAAACTGAGGTTTGGGGTTGTATACAGGCCGCCCTCCCAATCTGAGGAGCTTGACAGGGAGTTAGCGGGACAAATCAAAAAGGTATGTATAAAAGGGAAGGTGGTCATCGTGGGGGATTTCAATTTGCCGGGAGTTGACTGGAGCATTCCGTTCACCTCCAGTGCTAGGGAGCAAGTGCTCCTGGATGTGATCCAGGAGGGACTCCTGACACAGTTGGTTTCTGTATCTACTAGGCTAAAGAACACTTTAGATCTGGTACTGTCGAATGGGGAGGCAGTGAGGGAAATAAAGGTAGAGGACCCAATGGCCGACAGCGATCACCAAACAATGTGGTTTAATTGCACGATGTGTGGAGAGCCAGACAAATCAGTTACTCGGGTGATAAACTTCAAGGGGGCAGACGCAGGAAGTACTGAAAGGGAAACTGGAGGGCATAAGGCAGGAGATGGACGTGGAGCAGAAATGGGATATTATTAAACAGGGGGTTACAAAGGCAACAGAAGCTTGCACCAAGGCACAGAGTAAGAGGATCAGAGCAAGAAAACCATGCTGCTTGAACAGCGAGGTTGTGGAGGTGGTGAGGGCAAAATGAGTGGTGCACCAGAGGTTTGGGAGGACAGGGAAGGAAGTGGACAGGGAGGAATATGCAAGATGGTCCAGGGAGGTGACTAGAAAAGTGAGAGAAGCCAAGGCCCAGAGGGAGCTGCGATTAGCACAGGGAATTAATGGGGGGGGGAGACTTTTTCAGATACATCAGGGAGAAAAGGAAGTGCAAGGAGACAATAGTGAGGATAAAAAGGTGGGGAGTGGACGGAAAGGGAGAGGAGCAGGCAGAAGAACTGAATTAATATTTTTGCTCAGTGTTCACAGAAGAAAGGGGACTGCTACCAGCATGGGCTGGGAGGGTGGGGACAGGGGAGAGGAGGTGAAAGATGAAAAAATTGACGCAAGTAGAGTCCTAGAGGGACTGAGGGCACTGAAGGTAGACAAGGCACCAGGGCCAGATGGTATCCACCCCAGGGTGCTGAGGGAGATGGCGGAGGTGTTGGCGGAGCTGCTGGCAGACCTGTAAAGCACCTCACTGGAGTCGGGATGTGTGCCACTGGACTGGAGGATGGCACATGTAGTACCATTACACAACAGCGGGCCAAGGGATGAACCGGGTAATTATCGTCCAGTGAGTCTCACCTCCATTGTGTGCAAACTCATGGAAACGATACTAAAGGAAAGACTGGTGTTGTACCTGGAGGACAATGGCCTCCAGGATGTGAGGCAGCATGGGTTTGTTTCAGGGAAGTCTTGTCAAACCAACCTCACCCAATATTATGACTGGGTGACAGGTGAGCAGGATAAGGGTCATGCGGTGGATGTTCTTTACTTGAACTTCAGCAATGCCTTCGATTCAGTGCCTCATGGGTAGCTTGGGGAGAAGCTAACTGGTGTGGGGGTAGGGGCAAAAATGATGAACTGGATTACAAGCTGGCTGAATGGCAGGCTGCAACGGGTGGTGGTGAGAGGGGAGCTCTCAACTCCAAGGCCGGTGATGAGTGGGGTGCCACAGGGTTCTGTGTTGGGGCCAGTACTGTTTGGGCTCTTCATAGCAGACATTGCACATGGAGTGGTAAACAAGGTAAGTCTGTTTGCTGATGACACCAAAATCAGAGCAGTGGTGGATGGAGAGGAGGGACGGAAGCAGCTTCAGGGGGACCTACGCAAGCTAGAGAAGTGGTCAAAGAGGTGGCAGCTGGGGTTCAATGCAAAGAAGTATAAGGTTATGCACTTTGGGGTGAAGAACCCAGGGAGAGAATACTGGCTGGCGGGAGTTAAGCTGGGGATCACTGAGGAGGAGGAGAAGGACCTAGGGGTAATGATAACAGGGACCATGAACAACACTGCCGAGTGCAGGAGAGTGGCTGCAAAAGCGAACAAAATGCTGGGGTGTATAGCGAGGGGGTTTTCATCTAGGCGAAGAGACATGATCTTGCCCCTCTACAGGTTGCTGGTAAGGCCGCACTTAAGAGTACTGTGTGCAGTTTTGGAGGCCATACAAAAAGTGTGATATCAGGCTACTGGAGGGGGTGCAGAGGAGGCCAACAAAGATGATATGTGGAATGGAGGGGAGAGACTATAACAGCAGGCTGGGAGACCTGAATATGTACACCCTGGAGGATAGAAGGACGGGGGACATGATAGAGACATTCAAGTATCTGAGGGAATCAATAAAGATGGGGCAGATGGGGTCTTTAAGTTAAGGAGGGGAGGGTCACCAGGGTATGGGCTAAGAATAGAGGGGGGATTTAGAAATGAAATGAGGGACACTATTTCACAGAGAGGGTAGTAGCAAAATGGAACGCCCTACCAGAATGGGTGGTATCATGTAAATCTGTGGACAGCTTCAAAAGGGCATGGGACAGGGAACAGGGGAGAGTGAGGGTGGAGGAGGTGGGTGTGGCAGTGGGATGACAAAGGGGAGGGGGTGGGGCAGCTGCAAACTAGGGGTGCTAGCTGCACACTCGAACAGACTTGGACAGACTGGGTGGTCTGTTTTTGCTGCCACATTCATATGTTCGTATGTTAAGAAGGGGGGTTGTTGCAAGGACTTGTAAAAAGACAGAGACAGAGCTGCAATGGCTTGCAGATGGACACAGAGAGACTGAAGGAAAACTCTGATGAATCTGCTGTTTATTCTTCCTTTGTAAATAGTTATTCTGAACAAGTTTATTCTGTTATGTTACTGCTAGTGTGTATAAATATTTTTGCAAATTTTACAACTGCTCCTGATTTTTCTATGCTTCCTTGACCTGTACCTTGATGACATATGGTGTTAGCAGTGGGATTTATGCCATGCATACTCTAAGACAGGAGTTTTGTGCATAAGTACTGGACCTAGTACCAGGGAAGCACAGAGAAAGGTATGGATTCAGCAGCAAGTCCAGGAGTGGTTACCAGGAGAATTGCAGCCAAACTAGCAGAGACAGAACTCCAAGCTGAGACTGTACAGCCAGCTCAAGTCATGGAAAGAAAACAGGCAGTGACAGAACCTGAAAGCCTGATGGACTTTTTCAAATGGTGGGCGATACAACAAAAAGAGATGGAGAAGTAGAGGAGAGAAGAGATGCAGCATCAGGAGCAGCGATGACTGGATGCCTTGCAAGCTATCAAAGGCAGAGAATCTGGCACAGATCCAGACGAGCAACAAAACACAAGCAACTTGAAAGCCATTAAACTTACAAAGTTGTATCCCTCAGATGATGTCAAGGCATACCTGACAACTTTTGAAAGAGTTGCCACAGTCTGCCAGTGGCCAAAGCAGCAATGGACAATCAGACTGGTACCCTACCTGACAGGGAAAGCCCAACTTGCCTACAGCAGTATGGAAACTGCAAAATCAGAAAACTATGTGTAACCCCTAGATGGCGCTATCCCAGGGGCTACTACCCCTGCCTGATTTGCCACTAACAGGTTGAGGGGCCTGGATCCAATGGCGGGTGCCTCCACCCAGAGGTCGGGGTTTGCAATAGTTAAACTAACTTGGTCACAGCCCTCTGGGACACTGCAACCCCCCTTTCTTCCCATTAGTGGCCCACACAATATATCAGAATTACCTTCACAGTATACACTTACCCCCAGGTCTGGTTCCGCACTGGGACCTCCTGTGAAATGAGATACAGTGCAACAATCACAGTACAGTACTTTAACATAGACAAATACCTCAGGCAGTATAACTTTGCTGAAACAAGCAGCTCTGATTTATTTAGGGGATATAACAAGGACAGGAAATCAAGTTAATTAGCTTATCACTCTAATAATCTACCTATGGCTCTGTGCACAGGCCTATCCTATCAGTTACTGTCCCTGGGTACCCAAGCCCTAGTGGCTAGTCCAAACCGTGGCAGCTGGTAGGGCCCTTTCACACAGAGAAAAGGAGAATTAAACAGTCAGCAGTACAGTAATTCCATTTGGATTTAATGTGGCAATTCAACAGGGAGCGACCCTGAATTAGTACTCACGACCTCCAAATAAGATAGGGTCCTTCAATGTCAGCAGGGCTCACTTGGGGTACACAAACCTCTTCACACATCCATATAAAAGAAAGAACAATACCAGGCAGGCTGCATCTGTATCCCGATCGCAATTACTGCACAATACCCGGGAGAACACACAGCAGATTCAGTTCCTGACAGACCGAGTGCAATTTTCAGCAATTCTTCCAGTCTTCTACAGGGTGAGCCTGGTTTCTACTCTTCAGAGATCCTTTGATTCTTTTCACAGGACGGATTCAGTCCTAACAAGCTGTTACACAAGCTGCAGACGGAACTCTGGGCCTTACAACGTTTTTGACTAAAACTGCACACTGAAAAAGCACAGGGCTCCTTCCTTCTTCACTGCCAAAGCTCAACTGAGACTCCAACCGACAAAACCGGCACTTCCTTTGAGTTCCTCCCAGTTCTTGACTGGATTGGCTGTCACTCACAATAGACTGCTGCTGTTGGTCCAAAAGGCATTGAAGTCTAAACTACATCTCCCAGAGTCACTGCCCATACAATCCTCTTGTGGCTGGCTCAGATTATGAGTCCAAGTTCTGATTCGTCCAAGGCACCATTTTAGAGCTAGCTTACCCCACACTGATTGGTCCAGTTCAGCAGTTCAAAACTAGAATGGGGAACTAGCAGACACAGTTCTGACTGCAAAGAAAGCAGGTTAGACAAACTGTAATTTCATTATTACTCTAAATAATTTCTGGCAAACAGTTACATCTTTCAGATAGGTTCCTTTGCACTCCTAGTGACTGCAAAATGAAGTGAATTACAGCAGCTTGAGTGGTACTCAATCAAAGAAACACACAGTCCCCATACAAACTAATTATGTCTGCAAGCAGACAGCTCTTAAAGAGACAGTACCAGAGGTTCTAAAACACTCACTGATAAATGGCTTAAATGCCAAACACCATTCAGGCTTGGAGCATTCAAGCAAGCTCCTGGAAGTCTTTTGGGAACCCCCATTTGCAGGGGGTTGCACCCTTCCTAGCCTGGGAAAGCTTGGCGTCTGCGTCAAGCAAGTACCATAAGTTTCAACTGCAACCATATACATTTGCATTAGGCTGCATGCGTGTAATCATCAGTCAATATATCATTTTACCAAGAACACATTTCTGAAACATTGCAGTACGTCACTCTTTACACAGTATTACATACACATTGTACCATAACTCAAGTTATTACCTCTTGTACATGAAACCTGAAGAGAGGGACCCTTCCTATCAGTTACCTTGGGGCTGGATGGGGCAAGGGCACCATACTTAGAGGGCAACACAAGTAACTTGGAGTTAGCACTGATGCTCAGTTTGGGCAATGAGCTCGGGGACACATACACTCCTTTATGGACAACATTGAGAGGCAAGTCCACAGGCCTCCCAAGTGAATCATAACTGAGGTGCACCACAGGCTTTACAGCTCGACCAGTCTTTCTAGGGGGAACTGTTATAGTCTCTGCACTCTGAGCCTCATTTTCAGCATTGTCCTCACTTGTCAGGAGTCTCCATGGGGTAGAGAGGCTAGAACTTGGGGCACTTTCAGCTCCAGGAGTTACAGTTTCTGAGTCCATAACATTTGGCTTGCATGGAGAGCTTTCGGACACTGGCAGTGGACTGTCAGGGCACTCAAAATACTCTTCTTGTTCGGGTGTATCACCAGTCTGCCCCAATCTATCATTTTCCTCCCCTGAAAGCTCAAACAGTTCAACCATGCACAATGATTCCATTTCATCTGATCTGATGCTTTGCACTTCACTTTCTGGGAGCTTAGACAGTCCAGAAGGCCCAGCTTTGTCTCCACTATTGACTAGGGGATTGCCCCGAAACAATTGACTCAGTTCGTAAGAAGGATAGTATTCAAAGTCACTCTCACTTTCTTCCGATATGGACTGACAGTCATGCTCAACTGGGACTTGTGGAGGGGAACACTTTAACTTTGCTTCTGTAGGTGCAGACTTTCTTGATCTTTTCTTAGCAGCAGCTCTAGTCACTGGTCCAGAGGGGCATCTTCTAGGGCTCAGACTCAATTAAGATTTGTCCAATGGGCAGTAAATGATTTCTATGCATTGTTTTACATCTTTTGAATTATTCTCAGGCCTTACTTTGCACACTGGCAGATCATCTAGTTTGCCCACTACAATGTGAGGGAGATGGTGCCATCTGTCAGCAATCTTGTCCTTGCCATGCAGTCCCAGATTTCTTAGCAATACCCGATCTCCCTCCTGGAGTTCCTGTGCTTTCACCTTTTATCATACCTTTCTTTGTTGGCCAGATTTCTTTTGGCAGCCATGGTTTGAGCCAGTTGTGACGCATGAGTTAGCTGGGCCTTTAACTTTGCACATACTGTAAATAGTTGTCAGCTTGAACCCCATCAGGAGAGACCCCAAAACACACATCTACTGGTAGTCGAGCTTCTCTTCCAAACATCAGGCGGTAGGGGAGAATCCAGTGGCATCACTTTTGGTGCAGTTATAAGCATGTACCAGGGTGCTAATTTGTTGGCTCCATCTAGGCTTGTCCTTTGGGTGCAGGGTGCCTAGCATATCTAGCAAAGTGCTGTTGAAACGTTCAGGCTGTGGGTCCCCTGGGGTGGTAAGGAGTGGTTCTGACTTTCGACTCCCACAGAGAAAGCATCTCTTTGATCAGACGACTCTCAAAGTCTCTCCCTTGATCAGAATGGATTCTTTGTGGGCCCCATAGTGAACAAAAAGTTTTCTCAAGTACTTTGGCCACAGTGGATGCTTTCTGGTCTTTGGTGGGAAAGCTTGGGCATATCTCGTGAAATGGTCAGTGACCACCAGCACATTACTGATATTTCTTTGATCTGACTCCAAACTCAGAAAATCAATACAGACCAGCTCCATGGGTGCACTGGTGGTGATGTTAACAAGGGGGCAGCCTCTGGGGCAAAGCTTTCCTCTGTAAGCAGCGACTCACAAGTTCGAATGTGTTGCTCCACATCAGCCCCATCTTAGGCCAATAGAATCTGGATCTCACCAAGTCAAGTGTTCTGTCTATACCAAGGTGCCCCATGTGGTTGTGCAAGGACCTCAGTACTGAGTCTCGAAGGCAGTGGGCAGCACTAGTTGTTGTTTGTCTACTTGTCCCCTCTGTCTACTGTTTCTCTGTATAACAGTTTATTGATCAGTTTCAACTTAGGACCTTCTTTGTATAACAGTGCAGTTCTCAAATCAGTGGAGCGTAATTTGGACACATCTTTTCCTGCATAGAGGCTTCTAAAGCTGCTTTTGATCATGGGATCGCGGATTGAGCCGCCGAATACTGTCATTGTCCAGCTGAGGCAGTGCACCAATGTCTATTGCAGAAAAGTGGCAACAAGCAGCAGGTATGCACTCAGAGGCTCCTAAGCAATCCACCATGCAGTCCACTGCGTCCGTGGACATTTGTTCCTCCCTGTCAAACTTCCGGCAGAGTGCCGGATGTCAGGTTCTGCCAATCAGACCCAATCATTCTGGGGAACAGGCCTCCGGGAGAGAGCATCAGCATCTATGTGGTTCAGACCTGCTCGGTATTCGAGAGCATAGTCATATGTAGATAATGCAGAAAGCCACCTATGGCCAGTGGCATCCAACTTAGCTGAGGTCTGCACATAGGTCAAAGGATTATTGTCAGTTTTTACTAGTATTTTAGCCCCATACAAGTACTCATGGAATTGGTCAACAATAGCCCACTTCAAAGCTAGGAACTCTAACTTATGTACAGGATAGTTCTTTTCGGATGGGGTCAGGCTTCTACTGCAAAGGCCACTGGTCTCAGGCCATTCTCGTGCTCTTGGTACAACACAGCCCCAACCCTTGCAAGCTAGCATCAGTGTGCAGGACGTGAGGTTTTCTTGGATCGCATAGGCCAGCACTGGAGCATGGGTAAGTTGATATATGATCTCATGAAAAGCAGTCTCACAATCAAGAGTCCAGCGGGCCCCAAATACTTCACTCGGATGAAAATACACTCTTTCAGTCTTGAGGGACGCTGACTTTTGGTATTTTTTGTGGGTTGGGGGATACCCTTGAGTAAGGTTAAGTAAAGGGCGGATCACTCTTGAATAGTCCTTGATGAAGCGCCGATAATAACCACAGAATCCCAGGAATCTTTGCAGTTCTTTTAGATTTTTGGGCTGTGGCCAGGTGGTCAAGGCCTCAACTTTACTTGGTCGGTCTCTATTCCTCGGTGGATACTATGTGTCCCACATACTTTACTGATGTTTGAAAGAATTGACACTTATCAATGGACAGTTTAAGGCCAAAGTCCTCCAGTCGGTCCAATACCTTAAATAATCTGCTCTCATGTTCCTCCAGTGAGCTGCCAAACACAATAACATCATCTAGGTATACCAGGCACTCTAGTAAGTTCATGTCCCCCACTGCACGCTCCATCAATCGTTGAAAAGTGGCTGGGGACCCAAATCCCTTGAGGCATCCTCATGAATTCATAGAAGCCAAGCGGACAGATAAAGGCTGTCTTCTCACGGTCCTCTGGGGCCATCGGGATCTGGTAGTACCCACTGCGGAGATCCAGCACAGAGAACCACTTGCTCCCGCTTAGGCAGTCCAAAGCATCCTGAATGCGGGCATTGTGTACTGATCAGGGATAGTCCACGGTTTAAGGTACGATAATCCACACACATCCTTACTGTTCCATTCTTTTTCCTCACTACCACAATGGGGAAGCATAAGGGCTTCTGATTCTTGTATTACACCAGCAGCTAACATCTCTTGCAGATGCCGCCTCACATCATCTATGTCAGCAGGTGCCAGGCGCCGAGACCTCTCACGAAATGGTCTTCGTCATGCAGCCGGATATTGTGCTCAGCTCCTGCACGCATCCTACATCCCATTCCTTTAAAGAAAACACCTGGTCTCTCTGGGCAAGCTTCTCACTGATCCTCACTTTCCATTCAGCTGGCAGCGGGAGTCGCAAATCAAACAAGTCAGGCGTTACTCTGTCATTCTTCCTTGAACTCTTGCTGTGGGTAGCACTGCAGTGTCTGCACAATGCACATTAGCCAGGATGCAACCTCTGTTTACTCGAATGTCTCTTTCAGGCACATTATGAACTTGGACCATTGCCCTTCTGGCATAAGCATGGGCTCTAGCGGCAAAATACTAGGCTTGACCAGCAGTCCCTCTGGCAATTTTCCATCGTCTGGTGCATCCAACATTAATATTTTATTCTTAACATCCTTTCTGATACGGACCTCTCCCTGTAAGGTACACTGGGCATTTGGCCCAGGATCAGAGACTCAGGATCCTTCTTCCATACAATTCGACCGGTTCCTCTGCTTCTGTTTTTCAGCATCTCTCTGTGCCTCATAGGCCTTCTTAATTAAAGCCGGAACTCTTAAAGCTCTACTAGTCTTTGACCCTGTTTTTCATAACACAACTGTGCCAGCCTTCCGAACATATGAGCATTTGTTCCAATCAACAAAGGGACACCATCATACAGTCCAGTGGGGACACACTAAGGCTAGGGTCTCTACTTGTTCGGCCACTCCAGCCACGGAGGTGGGGAAAGACAGCCAAATTCGATATACCGAATAGGGGTAGGCCTTCTCACTTAACCCCATACATGCAGTCCTTCTAATGGTTGTAAGGTGTACGCCTGACAAATGCTTCTGATACCAATCCTGGAACATAATTGTCACTTGGGAGCCACTGTCTAATCACAGCTCTTGTAGACACTCCATTCACCTTTACAGTGGTCTCCATGGAGGGACCCACTATTCTGGACCAGTCTGGAGAGGCGGTAGTGGGGCCTGGGCAACTGACCTTGCCACAAAGGACGTGAATTAGCATTTTTGGTGCCTCACTGGATCATGTCGTGCACCTCTTAACCACTGATTTCTTCCCAAGCTCTCCTTGTAGCCTACATGCAACTTTGTCAGTGTCTTTGGGGACTGGCATTCCTTTCATGTGCCCATCTTTCCCACAGTTCTAGCAAAACACACTTTCTGGAGTTTGAGCTGGCCGAGGCGCCACACTGGGAGCCAGGGTGGGGTATTACTAACTGAAACCTGGGTGCCATCTCTGTCTGCGGCGTGATAAGCATTTGGAGACATCTCGTCAGTTTCTCCACTTCCATGGTCAAGGAATTGAGTTTGGAGCTGTTATCAGCAGGAGATACATGGGTGGGTACCCCACCCCATGTAGCTGCAGTCGGATATAGGTCAGGGCCCGTACTTGCAGGCGTGGCCTCTCATAAAGGGACTGTTTTTGAATTCCCGGATCTCTCTCAACAGTTCGCCCATTGTGGTATATCTTTTCCTTGTCAGAGCACTCATTGACTGTCAACCTCTGTCCCTGAACTTCACTTGATGGGTCACCCTCAGTCACTCGGGTCGTAGCCACAGCTGTTGGTGCAGGTACCTCCCGAGGTCGCTTTTTTCAACTCCTCGAATTTCTCTCATTAACTCATCATAGAGGTGGGATTCCAGTCGATTTGCCAGGCGTAACTGGAGCAACAGCAGTTCTGAGAAGGGGAGACTTAAGGATTCTGTCCAGTCTGGTTCGGTCCAGTTCAATCGCTGGCAAACTACCTTTCTGAGGCATTCTTGCAACAATTTTTCCAGCCGAGAGACATACACAGACAACAACTCCCTTGGTACTGTTGTGCATTTCTTACTCTCCACCATAGGTCCTCATCAGAATCTGGGCTCCCATACACATTCTCCAAGGCCTCAAGATAGGCCTGTGCAGTCGCTTCAGGGTTACTGGCCCTGCTTAGAATGGATGGTAGCCAGGGCAGGACCTTGAGGCTCACTAACCCTCTTTCGCTCGCCTTCCGAGCATTGCCATTCTAGCACTTGGGGCAACATAGTCTATCCAGGTCTCCCAGTCATCCTCCCTTGGGGGTGGGAGGGTGCCAGAGAAGATCCTCAACCTTCGGTAAGAGTCGTGACTAATGGCAGGTGCAGAAATAGGAGTCTGCATTGGTTCAGCCACCACACGGGCACTGGAGCAGGAGAGGGTGTTGGGGAGGAACACCCCAGGTGGCAAGAATAGTTTCTTCAAGTCCTCCACAGTTTTCCTCTCCCAGCAACCATTCAGCAAATTTCTCCTCAAAGTTTCAGATAGTGGTGGGGCTGATTCCCCGGTCTTTACTGTCCTTAGTTATCACTCTCCAAGCAGTGAGGGCTCCTCTGGGGTAATGGTCTGTGGCACTTTGGAGCTATCTATGGGATCCTTAAACTCTACTAGGGCCAGGAAAGTGTGGGTGAGCAGATTAGCATGCCGACCCACCACCACAGGGTTTTGTAAACCTTCCACCTTGGAAAGTACTCCCTGCACAGTGTCCGTATTGATACCCAGGGGGATGCCCAGGATAAGCATAGCATTTTGGGGTCGATCTCCTCCCCAGTACACCACTCCACCAGCTGGTGCACAGCCACTTCTGTCGGGTACCCATTTTTCTTAACAGTGGTTCAGAATATGGCCACTAGAGGACACACAATCCCAGCGTGAGCCTCAAGATGTAACCCCTAGATGGCGCTATCCCAGGGCTACTACCCTGCCTGATTTGCCACTAACAGGTTGAGGGGCCTGGATCCAATGGCGGGTGCCTCCACCCAGAGGTCGGGGTTTGCAATAGTTAAACTAACTTGGTCACAGCCCTCTGGGACACTGCAACCTCTTCTTCCCATTAGTGGCCCACACAATATATCAGAATTACCTTCACAGTATACACTTACCCCCAGGTCTGGTTCCGCACTGGGACCTCCTGTGAAATGAGATACAGTGCAACAATCACAGTACAGTACTTTAACATAGACAAATACCTCAGGCAGTATAACTTTGCTGAAACAAGCAGCTCTGATTTATTTAGGGGATATAACAAGGACAGGGAAATCAGGTTAATTAGCTTATCACTCTAATAATCTACCTATGGCTCTGCTGAGCCTATCCCTATCAGTTACTGTCCCTAGGTACCCAAGCCCTAGTGGCTAGTCCAAACGTGGCAGCTGGTAGGGGCCCTTTCACACAGAGAAAAGGAGAATTAAACAGCAGCAGTACAGTAATTCCATTTGGATTTAATGTGGCAATTCAACAGGGAGCTGACCCTGAATTAGTACCACGACCTCCAAATAAGATAGGGTCCTTCAATGTCAGCAGGGCTCACTTGAGGTACACAAACCTCTTCACACATCCATATAAAAGAAAGCACAATACCAGGCAGGCTGCATCTGTATCCCGATCGCAATTACTGCACAATACCCGGAGAACACACAGCAGATTCAGTTCTGACAGACCGAGTGCAATTTTCAGCAATTCTTCCAGTCTTCTACAGGGTGAGCCTGGTTTCTACTCTTCAGAGATCCTTTGATTCTTTTCACAGGACGGATTCAGTCCTAACAAGCTGTTACACAAGCTGCAGACGGAACTCTGGGCCTTACACACACGTTTTTTGACTAAAACTGCACACTGAAAAAGCACAGGGCTCTTCCTTCTTCACTGCCAAGCTCAACTGAGACTCCAACCGACAAAACCTGGCACTTCCTTTGAGTTCCTCCCAGTTCTTGACTGGATTGGCTGTCACTCACAATAGAATGCTGCTGTTGGTCCAAAAGGCATTGAAGTCTAAACTACATCTCCAGAGTCACTGCCCATACAATCCTCTTGTGGCTGGCTCAGATTATGAGTCCAAGTTCTGATCTGGTCCAAGGCACCATTTTAGAGCTAGCTTACCCCACACTGATTGGTCCAGTTCAGCAGTTCAAAACTAGAATGGGGAACTAGCAGACACAGTTCTGACTGCAAAGAAAGCAGGTTAGACAAACTGTAATTTCATTATTACTCTAAATAATTTCTGGCAAACAGTTACATCTTTCAGATAGGTTCCCTTTGCACTCCTAGTGACTGCAAAAATGAAGTGAATTGGCAGCAGCTTGAGTGGTACTCAATCAAAGAAACACACAGTCCCCCATACAAACTAATTATGTCTGCAAGCAGACAGCTCTTAAAGAGACAGTACCAGAGGTTCTAAAAAACACTCACTGATAAATGGCTTAAATGCCAAACACCATTCAGGCTTGGAGCATTCAAGCAAGCTCCTGGAAGTCTTTTGGGAACCCCCATTTGCAGGGGAGTTACATATGACCTGGTGAAAAGCGAAATCCTGAAAAGGTATGACATCTCAGGAGAGACCTACAGGCAGAGATTTCAATCTCTGAAGTACAACTCAGTTGACAATCCTCGAGAAGCCTTCACCCGACTCTGAGAACTTCTGATAAAATGGCTCCAACCAGAGGGCAAAACAGTCCCACAGATCATCAACACATTTGCCATGGAGCAATTCATTAACATCCCACCTAAGATGTGTAGCTTTGCATAAAAGAACATCAACCAGAAAGTGAGAAAAAGGCTATTTCTTTGGCAGAGGACTACCAAATGGCCAGACAAATGCCATAGCAGCGAGGTAACAGCCAAGCACCGGTAAGACACTCTTTTTTTTCCCATTTGAACTCCAAGTATGATCAGAACTCTGGTGGGGGTAACAAATCTGTGTCCAAATACGTTATTTGCTCTAACTGTAATAAACCAGGTCATATTGCAAGAAATTGCCATAAGAAGAGTGACACTGGAGCAGATTTGTCCTTAGCAAATTGGGGCAAGCACTTAAAAGATGTGAAGGTGGGGGATAAGACTGTAAAGGGACTCATTGATTCTGGAAGCAGACAGACCCTAGTGCATGTTGAAGTGCTGGGAAAAAACTGTGCGAAAGGACCAGGTACTGGTGTCATCTGTATCCACGGGGAGACTTGATACTATCCCACCACCCAAGTGACTCTGACCATTAAGGGTGTGTTGCACCAAATGAAAGTGGGGGTAGTACCTAAATTATCTGTACCTGTGATTATTGGAAATGACTTTCCAGGATTTACTGAGTTACTCTAAGAAGGTGTAAATCCTGATGTTTCAGCAGCTGTGGTGACCAGAGCTCAGGCAAAGAAAATTTCAGACAGTGGGGACACTTTTCCTTTCAGTGATTTTGATTCGGACTTGTTTGAGCACAGCTCCAAGATCTGGAAATCCAGGAAAGAAAGACGATGCCTGAAGAAACTGTGGCAACAACTGACTGATGGACACAAGGGGTTAACATATGAAAATGCTGAAACTAAGCTGATAACTGATTGTGATTTTCTTTCAAGGTAAGCTAATGATGTTTCTCTCCCAGGGTTATTTTAACCCTTAGGCAGCTGGAAGATTTAGAACGCATAGGTTTTTAGGACTAGATATTACGTCAGCGGCAGCCTAAGGGTTGAGCAGCTGGGGCTGAAACCAAAACAGGGTGGACCAATGTTTAGAAAATGTAATGGGTTACTGTACAGAGTTTGGGTTAAACCTCAGACACAGGAACAGACAGAACAATTGGTTAAACCAAGAAGTATAGAACAGAATTGTTACAGATAGCACATGATAGTCCTATGGCTGGTCACACAGGGAGGGATTGCACCCTTGCCAGATTGCTGTATAGATTTTACTGGCCCGGGAATTCATGAAGTTGTTGCTACCTACTGTAATTCCTGTTCTAAGTGTCAGAAAGTAGCCCCAATCACTAGAAAAGACATGGTGCCTCTGGCACCCCTACCCTTAATAGATGCGCCTTTTGAGAGAATTGCAATGGATGTGGTTGGTCCTTTAGACAAAAGTAAAAAGGGTAATAGATTTATCCTGATAGTATGCAACTATGCTACTCAATACTCTGCAGAAGTTCCAATGCATACTGTTACAGCCCCAAAAGTTGCAGCAGAGCTAGCCAAATTTTCAGCAGAGTGAGCATACCTAAAGAAATTATTACTGATGCAGCAAAAAAGAGGAAACTGGTGATTGTCCGGGCTACAAAGAGATCTATCTCTGGAGTGCCCCACCTCATGAAAATGACCTGAAGAATTAGAGGGTTCAGGGTCCATTCGTGGTAACCCTGGTAAATCCTGCTGAGAGCATCTGCTAGAATGTTGCCCTTCCCTGGAAGATGCACAGCCATCAGGGAAGCCTGAAGGGAATAAGCTAGGGACCATATTTTCATGGCCTCTGTGCACAAGGCCAAGGACCGAGTGCCTCCCTGCTTGTTGATGTACCACATGGTTGTGGTATTGTCTGTCCAGATCTGTGCCACTTTCCCCTGAACAGCAGTTGAGAATGCTTGTAGTGCTAGAAAGACAGCTCTCAGTTCGAGAAGGTTTATATGTAGGAGAGACTTCTGGTGAGACCAGGTTCCCTGAACTGTAAGCTGATCTAGGTGAGCTCCCCACCACAGTAAAGAGGTATCTGTGGTGAGAATCAGGAAGGACTGACTGATAAAGGGGACACCTTGTCAAAGACTGTACCCCTCCAGCCACCACTAGAGGGCCTGAACTAGGGTTTGAGACACAGGAACCAATTTGGAGAGACAGTCTTTTTTCTGAGACCAATAAGATCTGAGATGAACCTGAATATCTCTCATCTGAAACCTTGCTCCCCAGGCCACTGCTGTGGATGCTGCCATGTGACCCAGCAACAACAGAAAGTGTCTGGCTGCACGAGAAACTAGAGGACAAAAAGGAAAAGCCAGAGTGACAAGGGCCTGAATCCTTGAGACAGGGATAAATGCTCTTGCCTGAATAGTGTCTAGTTCCACCCCTATGAAAGTGAATTTCTGGGCTGGTTCCAGGACAGACTTTTCTAGGTTCAGAATGAAACCCAAGGAGTCTAAAAGTCTTTGAGTGACCTCTAGGGCTGCCTTAACTTGGTCTGAGGACTGGCCAACAATGAGCCAGTTGTCCAGGTATGGGAACAGAAGAATACCCTGTCTCCTGAGGAAGGCCACCACTACTGCGAGACACTTGATGAACACCCTTGAAGCGGATGTTGGGTCGAAAGGCATAGCTCTGAAATGGTAATGGCCTGAAGGCAACTTGAACCTGAGGTACTTTTTGTGGGAATGTCTGTTAGGTATGTGGAAGTAGGCATCCTTGAGATCCAGAGAGGCTAGCCAGTCTCCTGGTCTCAAAGAGGGAAGAATTACTCCCAGAGTCACCATCTTGAATTTTGGTTTTCTTAAGTGTTTGTTCAGGTATCTTAAATCTAGGATGGGTTGCCACTCCCCCGTCTTTTCTGGGGTAAGGAAGTATCTGGAGTACAGTCTTTTTCCCCTGTGACAATGAGGCACCTTCCCCACTGCTTGCAGAAGCAGAAGATGGGAGACTTCTGCCTCTAAGGCCTTAGTCTCCAAGGGAGAGAGAGGACTGAAGGACCCTGCTCTCATTTTTGGGAACCTTTTGAAACTTAGAGCAAGTCCCTGGCTTACTACTTCCAGGACCCATTTGTCTGAAGTACAAGCCTCGAAACAGTGAGCCAACCTGCCAGTTCTATTTAGAAGGGGGCTTAGACTGCATGGATGATTGGGTCCTAGTCATCCCCCACCTGCCTCTTCCCCGAAAGAACCCCCTTCCGCTGGAAAGAAGAGGAGAAGGCCTGAGCTTGGTAGAAAGGCCTTTGAAAAGGCCTGCTACTGCCAGCCCTAAATTGCTGCCTTTGAGGAGTGGCCTGCTTTTCCTTGGCTGCAGCACTCCTATAGGTGGTCCTATATTCATCCATCTTCTTCATGTAGTTCTCTGTTTGCTCATCAAACAGAGAATTACCAGTTACAGGAAAATCTATGGCCTTAGTCTGGGTATCCTGCGAAGGACTGGTACAGCTAAGCCAAGCAAACCTCCTCATGGAGATATATGTAGCCATGACTCTAGAATGCACATCATTCGAGTCCACAGCAGCATGAAATTGTACTTTGGATGCCTCTATACCATTTACAGCCACCTGCTCCAGCTCCTTGGCTAGTTGAGGATGGGCATTCTTAGCCAGCTCCAGAACCGTATCCCATATAGATTTCTGGTACCTGGCTGTATATGCCATGTAATTTGATTGCCTGAGCCCCAAAGAGGATGCCAAGTACTGTTCCTTAGCCATGGCATCCACTTTCCTGGAATCTTTATCTGGGGGGTGAGATGCCAGGGAAATATTAGTCTTGTCACATGCTGCAGCTTGCACTACACCAACATTGCTGCAATGTGCTGAAAGGAATTCCATGTCAGGACCTGATAAGGCATACCTCTTGTCCATTCTTTTATCCACAGGAGGAATGGATGTGGGAAATTGCATGATTTTCTGTGTCTGTTTCCCCAGGGATTTGTACAAAGGGATAGACACTCTCTCTGACTCTGGAACATCCATCATTTCCACATAATCAGGCTCCTCCTGATCCTGATCAGCCTCTTGCATAGGAAGCTGAAGCTGAAGGTGGCTGAAACTCTTCAGCTTCCATAGGAAGCTGAAGAGTTTCAGCCACCTTCTTGTAAAACAAGAAGTGGGAAGGGGACTCAGAAAGCCTGGGAGGGGAAACATTGGAAGGCCTGTCTGGGGAGATGTCAGGCTCTGCTGGCTCATCTAGGCCTACAAACTCTCCTTCTTCATCTTCTTTCTCCTTCCAGTCGCCCTCATAATATGTCTCTGGATCAATGTCTGAGGCAACAACTTCCGACCGAAACGACTGCATTTGAACCGATGTCGGTTCGGTTGGAACTGGGCAAAGCGACTGCACTATTGTAATCGCTTTCGCTATCTCCTCAACGGTCGGAACATGGGGTTTCAGATCCGAACCGGCTGATTTTCTTTTTTTCTTAGTTGGAACCAACTCCGCAGAGTCGGCTCTCCTTTTGCTCGAAGAGGTGTCACCCAGGTCAGTGGGAACCTCTTCAGGTTCGGTCGCAACCAAACCGGGCTGGCCATCTGAGTCAGCGGACTTCTCTGCCTCCCTTTCCTTCAGCCTACTCAGACATTTTTCAAGAGTGGTTTTAGGAAAGTTCTTATAAATTTGGCAGTCTCCCTTAAGGTGGTCAAACCCCAGACAATACACACATACGAGGTGGGAATCAGCCTTAGCAAAGGCCTCTGCACACTCGGAACAGTGCTGAAACCCAGTGGTACCGGTTTTCTTTTGGGTTTCTCAGACATGCCGAATACAAGAAAGTCACCCTTGTCAGCGTTCAGCCAGGCAACTAACATTTATCGGTTCCAACCGTGTCACAGGTCGGTTAAAAAAATCCCACAGAAATCCGGATTTTTTTAGGAACTGATATGTACCGGAAAACCACAATAATGTATACAGAGATACACAAATTACAATAGATTTTGGTTCTGAACCAGACCGACCGGAAAAGAACCGAAGACAAAACAATTTCAAACAAATTCAACAAAATTACCACTACCTACTACTACCACCTACTGATACCAAGACAGAGGTAAGAATACCGATAAAATAAGAACTGCGGTTGAAAAAAATGACCGATTCAAACTATTACCGAACCGAAGCACAGGAGGGATCTCCAGAGCAACTTCACAGTTAAGCAAAGTAAGAAATCTGACGGTTACACTTCAGAGTACCACAGACAGAGATTTGAAAACCGAGCTTGAGCTCAATGTTCTATGCCTTGGCATAGAGTTAACCCTTTGCTCTCCGGAGCAGTTCAAGTGCTGGGGCTAACTACATATAGTCAGAATACAGCAAGACTTCATGTTGTTTGAAGTATAGAACAGAGTTGTTATAGATATCACATGATAGTTCAATGGCTGGTCACTCGGAGAGGGACTGCACCCTTGCCAGATTGCTGTATAAATTTTACTGGCCTGGAATCATGAAGATGTTGCTACCTATTGTAACCCCTGTGCAGAGTGTCAGAAAGTAGCCCCAGTCACTAGAAAAGACAAGGTGCCCCTGGTGCCCCTACCCTTGATAGATGTGCCTTTTGAGAGAACTGCAATGGATGTGGTTGGTCCTTTAGACAAAAGTAAAAAAGGTAACAGATTTATCCTGGTAGTATGTGACTATGCTATTCGATACCCAGAAGCAGTTCCAATGCGTACTGTCACAGCTTCAAAAGTGGCAGCACAGCTTGCAAACATTTTCAGCAGAGTGAGCATACCTAAAGAAATTATTACTGATCAGTGAAGTAATTTTGGTGCTGCATTACTTAAGGAACTGTACAGACTTCTAGGTATCACTGCCATATAAACCTCCTGCTATCACCCTCAGACAGACGGTGTTGTTGAGTGTTTTAACCAAACCCTACAATGCATGTTAAAAAGGTTTGTAAAAGGGGAAGGGAAAGATTGGGACCAATACTTGTCTTACCTACTTTTTGCTTACAGAGAAGTGCCACAGGCATCAACAGAGTTTTCACCATTTAAAATGTTGCATGGTTGGCAGCAAAGAGGGCCACTGGATGTGATAAAAGAAACATGGGAAGATAACCCCACTCTGAAACAATCTATAACTTCTTATATGTGTGCCCTAAGAAAGAAGCTGGTGAAATATGTTGAAATTGCCCATAATAATCAGGAAAAGGCCCCAAACCAGCAGCAGGTATACTATGACCACGGGATAAAAAAAAGTTTTTGAGCCAGGTGAAAAGGTTTTGCTACTGTTACCCACAACAGAAAATAAACGGTTAATGAAGTGGCAAGGGCCTTATAAAGTGCTTAGACGTAATGGCACTATTAACCATGAGGTTGAGACCCCTGACAGGAAAAATCGTATAAAGATATACCATGCTAACCTCCGCAAGAAATTTACCAGAAACTGATAAAGAAGATTGATGTAGCTTATGATAGTTTTTTCCAGTCTAACTTCTGATGCTGTAAAGATGAATGTTTCCTTAACCTCAGAACAAACTGCAGACATTCGTAATGTGCTAAAGACATTTAACAGTACTTTTACCACAGTACCAGGCCGAGCAAAAGGGGTTGAGCACGTAATAGTGCCAAGGAATGCTCGTCCTATTAGGCAAAAGACATGCAGGTTACCAGAGTGGTTAAGAGCTGACGTGGTTGAGGAAATACAAAAAATGAAAGAATTAGGTATCACAGAGGAATCAAATAGTGCTTGGTCATCTCCAATGGTATTTGTAAACAAAAAAGAAGGGGGTGTTAGAATCTGCCTTGATTTCAAAAAACTTAAAGAGCAGCTCTTGACTAGCCCCCCACTAACACACATCCCGCAACTGACCTGGCCAGAAGTCATTTTCCATAAATGATTCCATTGTGAGCTACTATTTAAAAATGTTAGACTTTGGGAAAATGGGGAGATGCTTGAAAGAGGCATTAAGGGGAATGGGGCAGGAATCAGGGGTTGAGGAACAGTGGGCAGTATTTAAAATGAGGATTACAAGAACGAGAATTATGCACGAAGCAGGTTAGCAAGGGGAAAAGGAAGAGGAGGCCATTGTTTTTCCAAGGAGGTAGCAGAGAAGAAAAAATTACTCACCTTAGTAATGTTGTTTCTTCTAATGGAGTCTTGCTATATTCTGACATATGCAGTGAGTCCCAACCTTCGAACTGCCCCAAAGATGAGTTAACTTTGCATGCCAGGCATGGAAAGCTGAGCTCAAGCTCGGTTGAGACTTTGTCTGTTGTTCTTCAAACTCAAACCGTCAGATCTTTACGAGCTAAACTCACTAAGATCCTGTGTGGAAGCTGTAAACCTACACTAGCCAACTGGCTACTAAACATAAAACACATTTTTTAGTCCCAAAACAAAGACTCAAGTCAGGAGACCCAAAAAATGAAAAACACAACACCAACTCACCCCAAGAAAAGAAGGGGTGAAAACAACAAGGTGAGCACCTACTAAGTGCCAACACTGCACTGCCCACCCACATCCCAAAAACAAAGGTTCTGAGAGGGGCAGGCGGGGGGGAGGTCAGAATATAGCAAGACTCCATTAGAAGAAACAACATTACTAAGGTGAGTAATTTTTTCTTCAAACAACATGAAGTCTTGCTATATTCTGACATGTGCAGACTACAAAACAGTACCTCCATGGAGGAGGGACAGAACCTACTTAGGAAATAGGCTCTGAAGCACAGCTGTGCCAAACCGAACATCACTCCTAGCCTGGATGTTCAGGGAGTAATGCTTGGTAAAAGTGTGAACTGTTTTCCAGGTAGCTGCTTGACATATCTCTAGAATAGGGATGTCCCTGGCAGCAGCCAGGGAAGCAGCTGTACCTCTGGTAGAGTGAGCCTTCAGGCCTGAGGAAGGAACCTTACCCAGTTTTTCATAGCAAAATTGGATACAAGAGACAATCCACCTGGCAATGGATCTTTTAGTGGCAGGTTTCCCTTTACCAACCTCACCATAAGTGAGGAACAGTTGGAGGGAGTCAAACCTGTGACCCTCGGTACGCTCTATGTAGTAACTAAGGGCTCTCTTCACATCTAAACTGTGCAGCCTCCTCTTGCCAGAGGATGAATGGTCAGTGAAGTACACTGGAAGAGACATTGATTGATTAAAGGTGGAAATCTGAAACCACCTTAGGCAAGAACTTCCTGTTAGTCCTGAGGACCACTTTATCTCTATGAAAGGAGATAAAATCAGGCTCCACTGACAAAGCTTGTAATTCACTTATGCGTCTGGCAGAAGTGATGGCTACCAGAAACACAGTCTTCCAAGTCAAGTACTTAAGCTCTGCTGAAGACAAATGCTCAAAAGGGGGTTGCATAAGCTGAGCAATGCAAACATTAAGGTCCCAGGCAGGGGCAGGGTCCTTGAATGGAGGGTTGGTGTGAAGCAATCCCTTGAAAAACTTGGAGAATATAGGGTGAGCTGAAAGAGAAGAGGGCTTACCTGCTGAAATAAAAGCAGACACAGCTTCCAGATGCACTTTCAGTGTAGCTGGTCTCAGCCCCAAGCTATTTAAGTGGACCATATAATCAAGGACTGTGGGCAGATCAGCAGATTCTGGGGAAATATGCTTCCCAGAGCACCATATGGAAAATCTTTTCCATTTGGAATTATAAGTAGCCCTGGTGGAAGGTTTTCTAGAAGCCTTCAGGATATCCATTACACCTTGGGAGAGGTGTAAATCAGCAAACTCTAACTCTTCAAGAGCGAGGCCTTGAGATTGAGAGATTTGAGGTTCGGGTAGCAAAGCCTCCCCTGAGCACAGGTTAACAGGTTGTAATTCCTGGGAAGACACAGGGGAAAATGGACTGCTAAGGACAGCAGGAGTGGATAGCAAGGCTGTCTGGCCCAGTCTGGAGCAATCAGGATAATCTTGCAGGGTTGAGATCTGATTTTGACTAGCACTTTGAACAGGAGAGGGAAGTGGGAAAGCATAGAGAAACTTCCCTTCCCAATTGAGAACTAAGGCATCCAGAGGGACTGAGCCCAACACTGGGGGCCTGCAGCAAAAAAGGGGAAGTTGGTGAGTGTCTGGGGCTACAAAAAGATCTATCTGTGGGGTGCCCCATCTGGAAAAAAATCACCTCCAAGACCAGGGGGTCCAGTGACCATTTGTGATGGCCCTGGGAAATCCTGCTGAGAGCATCTGCCAAGACATTGTCCTTGCCTGGGAGGTGAACTGCCGTGAGGGAGGTGTTCAGGGAGTAAGCCAGAGACCACAACTTCATTGCTTCAGTGCACAAGGCCATAGACCGAGTGCCTCCTTGCTTGTTGATGTACCACATTGTGGTGGTGTTGTCTGTTCTGACCTGTACAACTTTGTTCTGAACAGATTTGGAAAAAGCTTGAAGTGCTAGAAATACTGCTCTGAGTTCCAACAGATTGATGTGAAGCAGAGATTCCTGAGGGGACCACAACCCCTGGGTGGTGAGGTCGCCCATGTGAGCCCCCCACCCCAAGAGGGAGGCATCTGTAGTAAGGATTAAAGAGTGAGACTGAGTGACAAAGTGTCTCAGATTGTTCTGATCCTGCCACCACTGTAGGGCCTGGATCAGGGTTCGAGTTACTGGGATCAATTTGGTCAGAGGGTCCTTCCTTTGAGACCAAAAGGCTCTCAAATGGAACTGAATGTCCCTCATCTGAAATCTTGCTCCCTGCACTACTGCTGTAAAAGCAGCCATGTGCCCCAGGTGCTGTAGAAAATGCCTTGCTGGTCGAGACACCTGCAGGGTGAATGAGGAGGCCAGAGAGACCAGGGTCTTTGCCCTGTCCAGGGGAAGGAAGGCTCTGGCCTCCTATGAAGGTGAGGCGCTGGACAGGCTCTAGAACTGACTTTGGAAGATTCAGAAGGAACCCCAAAGAAGTGAGCAGTTGCTGAGTTATCTGTAAGTGTAACTTGACTTGGTCTGGGGACTGGCCTACTATGAGCCAGTCGTCCAGGTAAGGGAAGATGGCAATTTTCTGCCTTCTTAGAGAAGCAACTACTACTGCCAGGCATTTTGTGAATACCCTTGGAGCAGAGGTGAGGCCAAAGGGCATTGCTCTGAACTGGTAATGGCCGGACGGCAGCTCAAACCTAAGGTACTTTCGATGGGAGCTTCTGACGAGAATATGGAAGTAGGCATCCTTGAGGTCCAGGGACACTAGCCAGTCCCCTGGCCTTAGAGAGGGTAGAATAATTCCCAGAGTCACCATTTTGAATTTTGGTTTTAAAAGGTGCTTGTTTAAGTATCTGAGATCCAGGATGGGCCACCATTCTCCTGTCTTTTTTGGGGTAAGGAAGTACCTGGAGTACAACCCTTTGCCCTGGTGTAGGGGTGGAACCCTTTCCACAGCTCTGAGAGCTAGGAGGGAAGAGACCTCTGCCTCTAAGGCAAGTGCCTCTGATGGATTTTCAGGTGGAAAGGATCTGGTTCTCATCTTTGGAAACTTTTTGAAGCTGAGAACCAGTCCCTGGCTTACTACTTCCAGGACCCACTTGTCTGATGTAAGAGACTCCCAGTCCTGGACAAAGTAAGCCAGTCTGCCCGCTACAGGTAGCTGAGAATCTGCCCTGGCACCCCCATCAGGGTGCCTGTTTGGCAGGGGCTTTGGGCTGAGGGGTGGAAGCAGGCCTGTGTGTACCCCGTCTGCCTCTCCCTCTAAAGAACCCCCCTGGGCATAAGCAGAAGAGGAGGCCTGGGCTTGGTAAAAAGGCCTATGAAAAGGCCTGCCCCTGGGAAGCTGCCTTTGAGGAGTGGCCTGCCTTTCCTTGGCCTGTGCACTCCTATAGGTGGTCCTATACTGTCCATTTTCTTCATGTAATTCTCTGTTTGCTCCCAAACAGAGAATTACCCACAACAGGAAAATCCATGGCCTTAGTCTGGGTATCCCAGACAGGCTTGTACATCTGAGCCAAGCCATTCTTCAAGTGCCACAGATGTAGCCATGACTCTAGAAGACACATCATTGGAGTCTACTGCAGCATGGAATTGCACCTTGATGCCTCAATACCATCAGCAGCCACCTGCTCCAGCTCCTTGGCAGGCTGGCCAGGGACCTGTTTTGCTAGGGCCATAACAGTGTCCCATCTGGATTTTTGATACCTAGCAGTATAGGCCATATAATTGGCCTGTCTGAGTCCCAAGGATGCTGCCATGTACTGTTTCTTTGCCATGGCATCAATCCTCCTGGAGTCCTTGTCCGGGGGTGAAGCCAAGGGAATGTTTGCCTTATCACAGGCTGCAGCCTGCACTACCCCAACATGGCTGCATTGTTGTCTAAGGAACTCCGTGTCTGAGCCTGACAATGTATACCTCTTGTCCATTCTTTTATCCACAGGCGGTATAGTGTTAGGAGTCTTTAAAATCTTATATGTCTGTTTTCCAAAAGATTTGTGCAAGGGAATAGACGGCCTCCTAGACTCTGGGATATCCATCATTTCTACATAGTCAGGCTCCTCCTGGTCATCCACAGCTTCTTCCATAGGAAGCTGGAGGGTTTCATCCAATTTTTTATAAAATATGAAATGGGAGGGGGACTCAGAAAGCCTAGGAGGAGACACTCCTGAAGGTCTGTCTGGGGAGATGTCCGGGTCAGTGGGCACATCCAGACTTTCAAATCCACATTCACTTTCCTCATACTCCTCTTCCTCCTCTGGTTCATAAAATTCCTCTAAATCATACTCTTGAAGCGGTGGAACCGGCCGAGCCAAGCGCCTACCTGATGGTACAGGTTCGGTCAGAACCAGGGAAAGCGAATGAACAATTTTGATCGCTTTGGCTATTTCTTCGGCGGTTGGAGAGGAAAGTTTTGGCTCCACACCAGCTGATTTTTCTTTTCTAGTTCTTTTTGCCAGAACCGACTCCTCAGAATCGGTTCTCCTTTTGCTCGAAGAAGTCCCGCCCTGGTCAGAGGGCACTCCTTCTGGTTCGGTTTGAACCGAACCAGGCTGGCCATCCGGTTCAGCGGACTTTTTGGCCTCCCTTTCCCTGAGCCTACCAGCTCTCTTTTCTAGGGTAGCAGAAGGGAAATTTTTGCAAATCTGGCAGTCTGCATTGAGGTGGTCAAACCCCAGACAATAAACACAGGTGGTGTGGGGGTCAGCCTTGGCAAAGACTTCCCCACACACACTGCAGTGTTGAAACCCAGTGGGTCCGGTTTTTCTTTTGGGTTTCTCAGCTATAGTGCCAGTCCTAACCAAACTTACCTTTTTATGGCAATCCGCCAGGCAAGAACCTCTTATCGGTTCCCAACCGTGTCACAGGTCATGGAAAAAAACGCAATAAAATCCGTTTTTTTTTTTTTAGAACCAGTAACCACACTCTAAAACACAATTTAAGATTTTTTAAACAACTTGATCGGTTCAAACCGAACCGATAAACCGTTTACAAGTTCCACACAGAATAGAATTAATATATAACCTATCTAGTACTCACGAGTACCACAGACAGAGACTGAACCGACAGGTTGCGGTTTAAATTCAGTCGAAAACCGAGAAAAACGGTACTTTAACCGACAAATTGAACCGAGCAGAAGGAGAAATCTCCGGAGCGACTGTTCAGTGAGGTGGAGTAAAGAATCTGACGGTTTGAGTTTGAAGAACAACAGACAGAGTCTCATGGAACGTTAACTCTTTCATCTCCGGGGCAGTTCGAAGGTTGAGACTCACTGCATATGTCAGAATATAGCAAGACTTCATGTTGTTTGAACACACAAATCAATTTTATCTGTCTTAGCAAACACCTCACTACATTTAACACACTTTTTTAAAACCCCATAGATCCTATTTTCTTCTTATGTTTATCTGACATATTTATGATAAATCTAAGAAATAGGAACTGCTAACGGTAGATTATAACAGTAAAGTTATAAGTTGTGGTCGGTTCTGGAACTGAAAAAATATTAAAACTTCTCTATTGCGATCAGTTCCGGGAACCAGGAACCGGGTGGGGTGCAGGAACCGAAAAACTCAGTTCAAAACACTAAAATTTAAACAAAGATAAACCAAAAAGGAACTGGAGCACTAAATAAAAGCTCAGATTAAACTTGGCTAAATATCAGATCCCCTACAGTTCCTGGGAACTGGGAGGAACAGATAAAAAAATAAAAAATACACACAAACAAGGTTTTTAAATTTAAACAAAAACTAAAGGCAGTAAACAAAAACAAATATGAAGAAATACATATTTTAGAAAGATACACGTCAGGAACGACTTGTGTGTGAGAGTGAGAGAGAGAGAGAGAGAGAGAGAGAGAGAGAGAGAGAGAGAGAGATCTCCAGGGACAATGGTTTTCCGTTTTTACCGGTAAAAATCACGGAATCCTGCTTGGTTTGCAGATTTTGAATTCTTGTACCGGTGCCTCACAGGAAATTGCATTTCACTGCACAGAATCCCTAAGATTTCAGCATATTTTTAAATGTTTTTATTTTCTCTGTCTCTGCCCCCTTCTCACAGCATCAGTCTCCATTTTTCAGAGTTCTCTAGGCTGGGTATCCCCTAGCTTCACCCAAAGTAATGCTCAGGAGCTCCTGTGAGCCTGCACCCATCCTGCCTAGGTTGTACCCCCCAGGTGGGAAGGGAGGGGACCCCAGGTCACCCCTCCACAGTCCTTTTAATATGTGTCGGGCAGCCCAGTGGGTCCCTCATGGAAACCGGTTATGAAGTCTGGGGTAGCTGGGTCCCTTCTACCAGCAGCTGATGTGGGGTGATTGTTACTGGTTTTCTGGTCTCTGTCCCTGAGGGCACCAACACTCGAGGGGATCCAAGGAAGTAGGGCACATAGAGACATGCCGCTACTTCAGATCCTGGCTAGCTTCCTCTCTTCCCAAATGCTCTGCAGCCTCATTGCACCACCACCTGTGGTCACCCAGGTGGCAGTAAAGCAGCAGGACCTGCAAGCCACCGTTCCCAGAGGAAGACAGCAGCCCCCCAGGTGCTCGATCCTACTCCCCTGGCCAGGCCTGTAGCAACCCGAATTCACTTCTGATCCGAGTCCCTGGCATTGCAAGCAGTAGTGCTGCCTCAGGTTATTTACAGTGCTCTGTCAACTATACACCCACTTTGGTGTAAGAAAACATAAGCAGATGGAGAGGGAAATAATTCAGTTTTAGTAAAATGTTGCAAAGTGTTCAATGTTCATAATTTGCACTGTAGGTACTGTGCACTATTATTGAAATCATATATTAAAACATTATATATGGGTGTTTTGGCTGGCAGTATAGCCTAGTGGTTATAGTAACAAACAGTGATCAAACTGAGTACATTTAGAAAACTTGGGTTTGATTCCCACAACCTCCTCTTGCATACTGTGTGACTCTGAGCAAGGCACTTAACCTCCATAGTGCTCCTGGGTCACCTCTGAAAACAGGCAGTTTTGCCTAGCAGTCAGGGTACCATGTACTTTATCTGAGTTGTACTGGGGCTGCAATGATGTTGTACAGGTAAATATAAATGTTCAGATACATTTTGTGTTTCATAAGCTTGTTTTTAGACTTTAGTCAGGTTTTTATTGTATTTTTTGCATATGAACATCTAGGATATAGATTGCTAAGCGCAGGATCACTGTTACCAACTAGTTTATTCAAGTTTATAATCAGCAGGCCCATCCAAAATCCTCAGTTGTTTGATTGAAAGTGAGTCTGAATGAAAGTATGTTCATAAGGCACAAGCTGCCTTACTACTTATTTAGGTGAATGGGATAGAAACATAGACTTTGACGGCCCACCAAGTCTGCCCATTTCATCATCTGCAACTTCTCTCCCACCTGTTGTGTCAGTCTCTGTGACAACAAAAAGTTTTCTGATAGACTGCTTTAATAAAAAGCAAATGTTACATGTTTAAGTGTACTTATGCTTGGCCAGTGGATTTGAAAGTACATTCAGTGACACACGGAAGGTAAGACCCCAGGGGCTGTATGATGCTGGTGGGCAGAGTGGTGCTCAAGTCACATCTGAGCTCAGACATGAAAACTGAGAGACACCCTTTTCATGAAGACCAAGGGAAAAAAGGGAATCCACATGTTTGTGAGATGCATTAGAAGGTCCTCCACTAATCACTTGTGAATTTTTTTTTTTAGGTGAAGACACTATTTCAAAGAAGCAAATTCAGGCAGTTTTTTTTTGTTCCTCCTACCACCTGGGCATCCACTCCTTCAGGCCTGCCAAGTCCCCCTACCACTGCTGTTGAGTCCCCCCCACCATCCACTGCCCCTTATGGCCATGCTACAAGGTAACCTGAATTAGCCCTTCATCGGTGGGCCCCTATCCCTGTGGGAGGCTAACAAGAGAAGACAATCACCCTAAAGAGCTTCCTGTATATCCCAGGCATGGCAGGGGTCAGAACAGAAAGATGTGTCTGGGACTTCATGCTTATGGAGGGACCAGAAGCCATCCTCCAGGTAGCCAGCAGGTGTTTTTCCATTTTTGTGGGAGCGTGACAGGCCACGTGATGACAAGACACAAGCTGACGTCCATCATGCTCTCTTCCGCAATGAGGGCCAATGTGTTGCCATGCCTCCAGCCTCCACCTGGGGCCAGCAAATGCTGAGCTATGAATATACCCTCCCTCCCAAGAGAAGGTGAGTGGTTGTTGGACACTCAAGCCTTCACCCCCCCCCCAAAGCCGGTCTTCCAGCACTCAAACCTGTTCCCAAACCCTGGTCAGTGGTGTCACTGGCAGAAATCCAGTTCAGGCAGTTAAATGATAGGAAAACAAATGTGGTCCACCTTAGTAGTGGTGGTGGTTCAGATTAATTCACATCTGAGTTCTAACAAGCAAAGAGACTAAGCAATTTGTAACTTGTGCATGTGGCGTGTGGGTGTTGAAGAAAGGGGATCATAGTGCTGTCACTACTGCCATCATCCCTGAGGGATGTGGACTGCGTTGTTGCTACTGCCATCACACCTGAGAGGCGGGGGCGTAGTGCTTCTGCCATAACCACTGGTGGATGGGGAATGTTGAACTGCTGCTGTCCCACCTGAGGGATGGGGGCCATAGTGCTGACACTGCCATCACACCTGAGGAATGCGGAACGTGGTACTGCTGCCATCACACCTAATAGATAGGGACTCCAGTGCTGCTGCTTCCATCACACCTGAGGGAGGGGGGACACAGTGCTGTTGCTGCTGCCACCTCACCAGAGGGATGGGTCTGTATTGTTGTTGGTGCTGCCATCGCACCAGAGGGATGGGGGCCTTACTGCTGCTTCCATCACAGCTCAGGGATGGGGGCTGTAGTGCTGTTGCTGCCATCATATTTTGTACCTAAAATAACTTTAAATTGGTACAAGGATGGAAGGATGTGCAGTAGTGGAGGTCAAAACTGCTAAAATGCATGTTAGCAGAGTTAAAAATTGTTAAAGTGCACAAAACCAAACACCGGTAAAACCGGATTTTGGCTTAGCAGACACCGGTGACAGTACCGTTTTTTACAATGTGCAAAATGGAATTTGCCCTTTCTCAATCCCGGTAAACCAGTATCCCTGGATATCTCCAGGCGCCTTGACTTACAGGCGGAGAGAAAAATCTGAAGGGTTAGAATGCAGCAGTTAGAGAAGGCAGCACATGAAAATGGCATGAGCTAATGAACATTCTCTCATTAGCATATGTTCCATCTCTCCGGGAAGTTCTGTCTTAAAGGGACACTGCATAGAGTTAGGAATACTGGAGTATTCCTGGGGTAAGAAAACAGTACTTTGGATTGATTTTAGTCAGTGTGCTATGCAGAGCTCTAAGGGAAAGCTGCCATCTTGCTAGCGCTCCACAGTGCCCCCTACTCTACCATACAGCATTTCAAATGATGAAAAACTCTCTTGAGGTTTGTGGCACTTCTCTGTAAGAAAAAAACAAGTAAGGTAAGCATTGGTCCCAATCTTTTTCTTCCCCTTTCACAAACCTTTTTAACATGCATTTTAAGGTTTGATTAAAACGCTCAACAAGACCATTTGTCTGAGGGTGATGAGAGGTTCTTATGGAAGTGATACCTAATAATTGGCACAGCTTCTTCAGTAATGCAGCGCCATTATTACTACCCTGATTAGTAATTATCTCTTTAGATGTGCCCACCCTGCTGAAAATGTTGGCAAGCTCTGCTGCTACTTTTGGGGCTGGGACAGTACGCATTGGAACTGCCTCTGGGTGTCGAGTAGCATAGTCACATACTACCAGAATGAATTGATTACCCTTTTATTTTTGTCTAAGGAGCCAACCACATCCATTACGATTCTCTCCAAAGGCACATCTATCAAGTGTAGAAGCACCAGGGGCACCTTGCCTTTTTCAATCACTGGTGCTACTTTCTGACATTCAGCACAAGAACTGCAATAGGTAGCAACATCTTCATGAATCCCTGGCAAAGGTAGTCCTTCTAAGAGTGACCAGCCATAGGACTATCATGTGCTATCTGTAACAACTCAGATCTATGCTTTTGTGGTATGACCAATTGTTCTATCTGTTTCTGCTTCTGTGGATTAACATAAACTCTGTACAGTAGTCCATTACATTTTTTAAACACTGGTTCATCCTGTTTTTGTTTCAGCCCCAGTTGCTTAAAATAACCTTGGAGAGAAACATCATTACTTTGCTCTGAAACAAAATTACAATCAGCTATCAGTTTAGTTTCAGCATTTTCATATATTAACTCCTTATGTCTATCAGTTTTTTTGTTGCCACTGTTTCTTTAGGCATCCTGTGAACAGCAGTAGCTGGGAGGGCTCTAGCTGAGACTTAGAAGGGTTCAGCAGGACTCCCATGGACATCAGAAACTGTGAGGCATCTGGCTCCATAGTGCCAAGCGAAGGGATTCGCTTGGCATGCTGGCGACCTGGGTTCGTGCCCCATTGGAAGCTTCCCTCCCGAGGGGGGTGGGCAGGGCCTCGGCACCTGTGGGCAGATTGGGTGATGTGCTAGGGGGACGTGAGGCCTCGACACCCCCCCCCCCACATGGCTCCACCCAATGTTGCTGTTCTCATGCAGGCCCAATTAGGGCAGTTTTGGGGGGGCCAGAAAAAATGGAAAAAGTGCTCCCCAATCAGCCAGATAAAAGCCGCCGTCCCTTGCTGCCATGAAGTCCCAGAGCAAGCCTGGTCCAACCCCACAGCACCCAGCATACACAGGCTCGTTTACATGCGCCTCCCCCGAAGAAAGGACCCTCCCAACGAAGGGCTAAGGCCAGATTACCTTGGGGGCTGCTATTGAGGTCGGTGGATGGTGGCGGGGACCTAGACAGTCCAAAGAAGTACCTGGTTGGGGGTGCCTGAGGGAGGAGAATAAAAAAACAAATGTAACCCCTAGAAGGCGCTATCCCAGGGGCTACTACCCCTGCCTGATTTCCCACTAACAGGTTGAGGGGCCTGGATCCGATGGCGGGTGCCTCCACCCAGAGGTCAGGGTTTGCAATAGTTAAACTAACTTGGTCACAGCCCTCTGGGACACTGCAACCCTTTCTTCCCACTAGTGTCCCACACAATATATCAGAATTACCTTCACAGTATACACTTACCCCCAGGACTGGTTCAGGCACTGGGACCTCCTGTAAAATAAGATACAGTGCAACAATCACAGTACAATACTTTAACATAGACAAATACTCAGGCAGTATAACTTTGCTGAAACAAGCAGCTCTGATTTATTTAGGGGAATATAACAAGGACAGGGGAAATCAGGTTAATTAGCTTATCACTTTACTCATCTACCTATGGCTCTGTGCACAGGCCTATCCCTACCAGTTACTGTCCCTGGGTACCCAAGCCCTAGTGGCTAGTCCAAACCGTGGCAGCTGGTAGGGCCCTTTCCCACAGAGAAAAGAAAATTAGTTTAAACAGTCAGCAGCAGTGATTCCATTTGGATTCAATGTGGCAATTCAACAGGAGCGACCCTGAATTAGTACTCACCGACCTCCAAACAAGATAGGGTCCTTCAATGTCAGCAGGGCTACTCTTGAGCTTCACGAGACTCCTCACACATTTATATGGCAAACTGCAACAGGCAAAAGTCCTTTAATGGCAGCAGGATTCACTTGAGCTAACCAAGCCTCCTCACACATTTATATGGTGAACAGTAACAGGCAAAAGTCCTTTAATGGCAGCAGGATTCACTTGAGGTACACAAGCCTCTTCACACATTTATATGGTAAAACAGAAAGTACTATACCAGGCAGGCTGCTTCTCTATCCCGATCGCAATTACTGCACAATACCCGGGAGAACACACAGCAGATTCAGTTCCTGACAGACCGAGTGCAATTCAGCAATTTCTCCAGTCTTCTACAAGGTGAGCCTGGTTTCTACTCTTCAGATATCCTTTGATTCTCTTCACAGGACGGATTCAGTCCTAACAAGCAGTTACACAAGCTGCAGACCGGAACTCTAGGCCTTACACACGTTTCCCGACTAAAACTGCACACTGAAAATGCACAGGGCTCCTTCCTTCTTCACTGCCAGAGCTCAACTGAAACTCCAACAGACAAAACTGAGCACTTCCTTTGAGTTCCTCCCAGTTCTTGACTGGATTGGCTGTCACTCACAATAGACTGCTCCTGTTGGTCCAAAAAGGCGCCGAAGTCTAAACTACATCTCCCAGAGTCACTGCCCATACAATCCTCTTGTGGCTGGCTCAGATTATGAGTCCAAGTTCTGATTCGTCCAAGGCACCATTTTAGAGCTAGCTTACCCCACACTGATTGGTCCAGTTCAGCAGTTCAAAACCAGAATGGGGAACTAGGCAGACACAGTTCTGACTGCAAAGAAAGCAGGTTAGACAAACTGTAATTTCATTATTACTCTAAATGGTTTCTGGCAAACAGTTACATCTTTCAGATAGGTTCCCTTTGCACTCCTAGTGACTGCAAAAATGGAGTGAATTGGCAGCAGCTTGAGTGGTACTCAATCAAAGAAACACACAGTCCCCCATACAAACTAATTATGTCTGCAAGCAGACAGCTCTTAAAGAGACAGTACCAGAGGTTCTAAAAACACTCACTGATAAATGGCTTAAACGCCAAACACCATTCAGGCTTGGAGCATTCAAGCAAGCTCCTGGAAGTCTTTTGGGAACCCCCATTTGCAGGGGGGTTACACAAATAATACAAAATAGAAACTGTGAGTCAGTGGCCACTGCCTGCTCTAGCTCCTGCCTGGATAATCGTGTTAGGAGCCAATAGTTCAGGTAGGGGGAAGGCCTGAAGTTCTTCCTTTCTGAGGTGAGCTGCTTGTACTGCAAAGCACTTCATAAAGACTCACTGTGCCGAGGAAAGCCCAAAGGGTAGGACTCTGAACTGCTAATGCTGTCCCTCCACATAGAATTGCAGATACTTGTGGGGGTTGGGAGGCACCTCTATATCCAGAGAGGCTAGCCAATCCTGTTGTTTAACATATGGCATCAAGGATCCCAGAGAAACCATCTTGAACTTTCTTGAACCATGTATTTCTTTAGTTTTCTGCAACTGAGAATGGAATGCATGCCCCCAGATTTCTTGGGTACTAGGAAGTAGTGGGGTTAGAACCCTTTCTTCCATTCTGACTCTGGCACTATTTCCACTGCTCTGTTTTTTAGCACAACAGCAATCTCCTGTGCTAATAGTTCTGACATATGAGCTGATAAGGGGACTTGCTTCCTGGGTTGATTGCCCGGTGTGGTTTATATCCTTAAGACCCAGTTGACCCATTGCAATGGATTCCCTCAGAAGGTACAGCTAGGTGAGGAGCACCATCACCCCAGCCAGACAGGAGTGTTCAACTTCTGGCAACTGAAGCGAACCTGGGGCCTGAACTTCAGATGGTGGCATAGAGCACGTCTGGCACTGTGCCTTGGGTTATGCCTTCTTCTGGGTCTGAGGTGTCTGGGAACTGTTTTGGGAGCCTGTCCTTAGAAATAAATGCTTATTATGGAAAGAGATGTATCCCCTACTCCTCCGTGGGGTACACTGACTCAATTCGCTCTTAAGACTCATTCTATTTCTGTTGGACTCCTTAAAATACTGCTTCACCTGCTGCCCAGACATATAGGTGCCATTGAAGGGCACATTCATAATCTGTTGTTGGATGTCTGGGATGAATCTGGCAGTCTGCAACCAGACTTTTCTCCTGATGCAGATACCTGCAGCCCAGAAGCAGAATGTTGCATCAAAAGAATCCTTGGAAGCCTTTAGCTGGTGACTGCTGGATTCAGTGCCTTGTTTAACAGTCAGCAGCATTTTCTGCTTAGCCTCTGTTCTGGCAGAGGCTGCCAATGACTTAAGCTTGAACCAGAGGGCATACTCATACTTGGAGAAATGGTCTTGATAGCCAGCCATTTTCATACCAAGGGTAGCCGAGGCACAGATCCTACTTGCCTATGGTGTCTACTTTGCATGACTCCTTGTTGGAGGGGTGCTCTATGACCTGCTTGTGCACTATGACATTGTAATTCTCAGTCAAAACAACAAAGGTATTGACTATTGGCTGAATGAAATATGTGGGTTTCAACCTGGGGCCACATATTTTCTGTCCGCCTGTTTGGGAAACCACCAGCACAGTAGCAAGTTACCTCCAGGCTGCCTCTTGGAGAGCCTTTAAGGTTGGCTGGAGGGCAGGAATTGTAGAAATCGGGATATTAGGCACATTTAGGAACTTCTGCTGGAGGTGCCCAGCCTGGTCTATAGCTGCTGTTTCAAAATTTAGAGTGCTGTGTATGTTTTTGAGTAGAGCGTAGAAAGAGAGATCCTCCTGAAGCACTACACGAACTTGGACAGGGTTTTCTGTGCTACAGACGTTGTTATCCTTGTAACCATCTGTAATGACGAGGTCTGCATCTGACTCATCATGTTCCATCTCCAGAGGGTAGAAGTGAGCCCTAATGGGTGACAGCGATAGCCATAGCCTTGACAACACTGGCGATACCAGTCCTGGCATCAGGTAGGACCTCGAGAATGGCAACAACAGTGGCAATGAGGACAGGCCTGGGATCAAAAACAGAGGGCCTGCACTGCATCGAAGGTGGCACCGATGTTTGAACAAAGGCAGACCCTGAAGAGCCCGACACTGGTAACAGACACAACACCTACAGCAGTGTTGTGGGTTCCACTGGCCCCGAAAGATTCGGCAGTGTCACCATAGCGGACATCAAAGTGAGCATGCCTATGTCCAATGACACAAAAGACAGCAATAGCTCCAATGGCACCATCAACGTAACCATTGTACTTGCATGCTCATCACTGCTCCGTAAGAGATGGCCAAACTGTTCACTGCAACCCTCCCTATGGGAAAGAGAAAGATTCTGCCACAGAGACAAGGAGCCTATAGGCCATAGGGACCCAAGTGTCCTCGGAGATGACAAGAGGGATCCCAGATCCACAGACGCTGAATGTCTCGATTGTCTCTGGGCAAAATGACTAGAGTGGGACCTCAACCAGTACCATTTCTTCTTCTTACATTTTATGTGAGAATTTATATGAGAAGCAGTGCTGATGTATTGTGCTTATCTTAACATAGACTGTCCAACTGCCTTGCACCAATTCCAGCTGATGCACTGTATTATTTTAACTGTACCTAGTACTCCTATATTGTCTTGTATGCATTCTGTATTTTTCTTACTGTATTTTTGGACCTCATTGTTCAATGTTTGTCTTGTAGTCTCCTTGTACTCTCCCCTACCCTATCCTCCCCCAGGACACATCTGGCATCAAGCAATATCTCTGCTCAGTATGCCTTCCTGATAAAACTTTTAAATAAATAAAGAGGCCAAGATCAATGGTCCACATGGCCCAGTGCTGAGTGAAAGTGGGACTTGGACCATTTCTTTTTGTGATTCCAGAAGGGTTGTCCTTACTCACAAGCAGTGGACTGACAACTGCCAGAGCTTTCACCCAGAGAGCAGTGGCGATCAGACAGGCCTCCTGCTGGAGCAACTAACCTGTTCAGACTTCTTACCCTCTATGGCATAGACAGTTTTCAGGAGGTAGGGCTATGAGTCAACTTGTTTCTTTTGTGTGTGAATAAAAGTAAACTGACATAAAAATAAACTCTAGTGGATTTTATAATAAAATGAAAGAACTGAATGCTATTGTCATATAGATGGTAAAGGTATGGCCTTGACGAGGACAGCAAGGAAATACTGTGCAATGGAAAGCGGAAAAAAAAGGAACTCACACAGTTGGGGGCTGGTGCCACTGCATACCAACTGGCGTTTCCAGTGATGCTTGCATGGGGCCTACTCATGCCACCAGATCACACCAGAAAAGTTCTGGCTCCTGCAGGGTCCTACTGCCTCCAGTTCAGACCCTTCTCTATGGAGAACATTGATTCTTGAATTATCTTACCTTTTACTATGGAACCCCTTTATGTGTGGCAGCAGTTTCACTTGCTGTATAACTGTAACACAAGTAACACCCAGGAAATGTTTTTTGTTTCTTGCTAGTTATGTTGTCCGTAAAATATTATAGTTGTGGGATGTATGGCGAGAACAGAAAATTGCCTCAAATTGCAGTCCCAAGCCTTTTGTGTAAGCATTCCTGGGTTCTCACAGAGGTTGGGTGGAACAACAACAGTTCCTGTCCTGTACAGTTTTTTTTGTTTTACTTAAACGTCAAAGGACTGGACCCTTTTCATCTCAAGAGGCATTGTTTTGTCCATAAACAAATGGTTGGTACTCCTAGACAGAACACTGTTAGGCCAAGAGTTGGAGGAGTAATGCAAGCTGAAGGCAATCCACAAAACCAGTTCGGACCCATTCTATAAAAAGGGCGGTCTCCAGAGATGAAAGGAATGGTCCAGGATGTGAAGTCAATGAGGTATGCATGATAATGTGGGTGTAGTGAGCTGGCCAGCAAAGGTACTTCTGTTGCACATTTACAATGAGAAGGCAGTTATGTTTGGAATTTTGAACGGTATGCCCCCAAGACAGCAACACCAACACAGTGACCTACCAAACCGTCGACAAGATTGACAGGTTGCCGATAGGTCGCTATGTTAGTGCACCCAACACAGGGGCACACTGTCTCCCAGTCCTGCACCCCCTCCCCGAATCAACTCCGACTGGATTTAAGAATCCTAAATACAGGGGGTGTAGGGGGCAGAGCTAGCAACATCATGGGTTCAAGTTTGCCATGACTCACCTCTTCCCAGTTGGGGGTAAGCTTCTACTCTGCTTAGGATCTAGATAGCACTGAGATAATTTTTCTCTGTGTGACCTCATTCTTTTCTAATGTGTTTATTTTTATCTCTGTACAAATACTGTAGTCCCCATAGTCTTTAGAGTGTATTATCTTCTAACATATGTAAATATTGTGGAACATTAAATGTTGTTTTTTATATACGTAATACTTCCTGTGACTGAGTAATTTCAGGTATAGATAACCAGGGGTAGATTGGCAAATCTGTGATCCATTTTCGAAGAGACAGGCTACAGTTACCATATCTAAAGCAAAGTGTCCTCAGCTGTGACAATAGGTGGGAGTTGTTTGCCCTTTGCTAAACAGCACTGCACTGCTTCAGCAGTGGGTCTAGTGGTAGTCGGACCTAGAAATACCTCAAGTGAGGCTGTTGCTAGTGGAGGCAGTATTATAAGGTAACCCTTTCAGACGTCTGAAGGGTTGTAAAAACTGACAGCGGTGCAAACTGAATCATGGGAGAGAACAAGTCCGAGATAATAATATACACTGTACGTCTTGTATTCTGTTCTAGTAGGTGAACTCTTACCTTTTTAGTGGCTTCTAACTCTGCTACATAATGCTGTAGAATAAGTCCCACCATACTTGCTATTTCTGACTGAAGGCATGGAATATTTAAATGCTGAAACCTAGAAAAATAATGAAATATACATTTTAATTTTAATAACCTTTTATCAGGAAGTCTTATTCAGCTATAAGACATCACTTCCAAGGAGACCTGGTCAAGTGGAGTCCAACAATGTGCAACATACAGCCAGTATTACATGTAACTATATACAAGCAACAAATGAAAACTACGTACTCACCATAATTCTTGATCTTCCAGAATATCTTCACCATTAATTACTGGTGGGTCTATGCCAGAGGCATGAGGACCCCACGGGAGTGTATGCCTTCAAAAGCTTCAGAGGCAGGTTCTGTCCCAGCGTCATGGAGGGCTGAGGAATCCATGCCTTACACCCTGCCATACCACAACCCATGTACGTGGTGCATGCAGGTCGCTGGGGGTTGGCTGGGGAGGGAGAGGATTGAGCGTCTGGAGGACAGTTCTCCTCTCTCAGGGAGGTAGACTTGGCTGCCTCGCCGAATGACTGCCCCCAGGTGGAGGCCTGAGGGTAGAATGGAACAGGGACACCAATAGAAGGGTGGGTGTTGCAGGATTTTGCAGCATGGGAACACCTCCATGTACGCACACTGACGTGTTGTGCCCCAGCAATGGAGAGGAATTGGGAGAAAAATAGAGGAAAACACCTTGTGGCGGCAGGATGAAGATCAACCTCCCACAGGCTCCACACAGGTGGCCAGGTGGCCAATCCTGTGGCCAGAATGGATCAAGGTAAGATCTCAAGAAACCGAATGACTGAGCTGGGGGGGGTCAAGCAGACAGGGGCTGCTGAGGGGAGAACAAAGCACAGAAAGTATAAATTAAAAAAAAAAAGTTCAGACGTAGGGAACCAACGTCGGGGACGGTGCTGACCATGGGGCAAACGTATGACATGGCACTTGTTGGCTGGCCAGTAACCAATGCTGGCCCCCCTTCCTTCTCAGTTCTGTTTGCCAGGAGAGGAAATAAAGGGTAAGAAAAGAAGGGTTGGGGCATGGAAGCTCAAGAGAGGGAGAGATAAAAGGATATAGAATATAAAAGGAACAAAGGAATAAAAAAGGACCATTACAGCAGCGGGGACCCCAAGCTCTCAGCAACAGAAAAATGGTGTAAGAAGAGTTGGCTTACTTCCCACTGGAAAAAGGAATTGCTTATTCTCTACAGAGGCTAGATGACCCTCAAGTGAGATGCAAAGGTCTGCAATATTCCAAGGACCAGCCCCTGAAAGGAGTAGATTGCAAGGGAAGGAGTACTTCCCTGAAGTCCCAGAAACAGGAGTAGAGCTGTGAGCCTTGAAACTGCATTGCCAGTCAGGGTTGCCCATCTGTAGCTATGAGAAGAAAAAATTACTCGCCGTAGTAATGTTTCTTCAAAGTGTCCTTTAGCATCAGTAACAGTAGCAGTAAGCTGGCTAGGCTGAGCTGTCTTGGAGGTGAAGATTATGGTAATGAGTATAATGAATTAGCCAATCAGAAGAGAGTTAGAGGGTGTGCTGAGTGGAGCTTGCCCAGAGGGTACCTGAATTTTTTTCAAAGCTATGCTGGGAACATGGCCACTGCATTCTGCCCTAACAGTCTTTAAAAATCACATAACAATATGAAAACAGTAACCAGATACAAAAAAGAGAAACTTTGCTTTAAATAGACTCCCCAAAACATGAAAACAAATTTGGCACAAACCAGAGAAGGCAGAGTCCTCTTCAGATAGGTTACCAGGGGAGGATGGGAGGGAGGTTACTGATGCTAAAGGACACTTTGGAAGAAACAACATTACTGTGGTGAGTAATTTGTTCTTCTCACCTCAGGGGTCCTTTAGCATCAGTAACAGTAGCAGACTACAAAGCAGCGCAGTTGGGAGGCAGGTACAGAAACCTACGTAGGGAAGAGGCTCTGCAGAACCACCCTGCCAAATCTGACATCAGATCTGCACTGCACATCTCGACAGTAATGTTTTGTGAATGTGTGTACAGTTTTCCAAGTGGCTGCTTTGCATACATCAAGAAGAGGAATGTCTCTTGAGGCTGCCACTGTGGCAGCACTGCCCCTAGCGGAGTGGGCTCTGAGGAGGCTGTTTACCAGCATTGTCATAACAAAACTGGATACAGGAAACTATCCAATGAGAGAGAGTTCTCTTAATGGCTGGTATACCTCCACCCACCTCACCATAGGTGAGGAAAAGCTGGGTAAAAGAGCCTCTGAACTGCTTAGTGTGCTCCAGATTGCAGGACAGGGCTCCTACCTGTATAACACCTAAACTATGTAGCCTACATTCCTTTGGAGTGGATTTGTCAGTGAAAAAGACAGGAAGGGTAATGGACTGATTAAGGTGAAATTCAGAAACCACCCTGGGTAGGAATTTTCTGTTTGTTCAGAGCTCTACCTTATCCTTGAGTGGGATAATGTAGTTTGGTTCAGTACAAAGGGCCTGAAGTTTTAAGATCCTTCTAGCAGAAGAGATGGTTACTAGGAAAACTGTTTTCCAGGTGACATATTTTAAGTGGGCCGTTACCATGGGCTCTGTCATTGAGGCACAGGTCAGGAAGCATAGATAACCAGGAGCAATTCAAAATTCGCAAATAGCATTTTTATTTTTCTCAATAACAGCAAAATAAAAAATAACAAGCATTTGTCAATGCCGAATGCTTGCTTGCTGGCATTGGCAGTGGTAGTGTAGAAGTTACAGAGCTGCGTAATAGGAATGGCAGTGAAGTATTGAACTGAAGCCAACCCCACCACCACCCTGCAGAGAGTGACAGGCACTGGGGTGTGCCTTTGGGTCGTCAGGCATAACAGCCACGCCATTTCACCACACCCCACCCTGCAGACACTGACAAGTGTCACGGTGGTCCTTGGGGTCTTTGGCCCTTATGCGCACCCCATTTCATTAGGAAATACGGTGAGATGGGTGCGATATAGGAGAATGGGGTGAACTTTGGGGCCGAAGAGTCCAAGGCATACCTCAATGCCTCTCACTGGCTACAGGGTGTGGAATGGTATGAGCATTACAGGCAAGAATCCCAAGTCACCCCTGATGCCTGTCATTCTCTACAGGGTTGGGCGTTATGGTTGGAAACCCTAATACCTCAGATATTTGTTAGTATTTTCACTCCAAATTTTCAACATGTTTTTTTTGTGACCCCACCTCATGAACAGGGGGAATATCAGTTTGTTAGCCAAAAGCTGCTTATGCACAGCAACTACGGCATTTAGCACCACAGGTGCAAAAACATTCCGAACAGGATGTAAAAAATGACAGCTATAGTGTTCATGGGGAGGTGTAAAAAATGGCAATGTTGCAAATCTGCAGTAAAAATATAAAAAAAAATAATGAAGTCACGAGCGTACATAGAAACTGTGCAACGCACACCCATAATATAATTAGGTTGGGGATTTTTACAGCAGATTGTCAACTCGGGCATTTTGGTGCTCCATCATGAACAGTGTCACTGTGATTTTCTTTATCTGTGCCGAACAATGATTTCCACAGCGACCACGCATCTCTCGCACTGAAAGTGTGAAAACACACTTCAGCCATGTTGCGAAAAATGACAGCTGTACTGTTAATAAGGAAATGTGGAAAAATGCCACTGGTGAAAATCTGGACTGAAAATATTACAAAGTCATGAACTTACGAGGGTGTGTGGAAACTGCGCAATGCTCATTCGTAACACAGTCATTTTATGGACTTTTGTCACCAAATTTTCAACATAGCCATTTTAAGACCTCTGCTCATGAACAGTGTAACTGTGATTTTCTTAATCTGTCGTAAACATTGCTTTCGCACACCAACAGCACCATTATGCTGCATATGTGCGAAACACATTTTGGCGCATATATGAAAATGGCAGCTGTACTGTTCATAAGGAAGTATAATAAAATGGCAATGTTGAAAATCTGGAGTGAAAATATTAAATTCGCAAACTTACGAGCATGCATAGGAACTGCGCAACGCACGCTCGTAAAACCGTCATTTTTTGGAATTTTTTCACCAAATTTTCAACATAGTAATTTTAAGACCTCAGCTCACGAACAGCGTCACTGTGATTTTCTTAATTTGTCCCGTACATTGATTTCGCACACCAACTGCGCCATTGTGCGCTACATGGGCAGAAACACGTTTTGGGTGAGATGTGAAAAATGACAGCTGTACTACTCATAAGAAGGTGTGGTAAAATGGCAATTTTGAAAATCTGGAGTGAAAATATTGAAAATTCGCGAACTTACGAGTCTGCGTAGGAACTGCTAGCTACGCTCGTAAAATAGTCATTTTTGGAATTTTTGCACAAAATTTTCAACATGGGGTTTTGGGACCCCTTCTCATGAATGATGTCACTGTCATTGGCGTTATTCAGGCCGAAGGGTGATTCGCGAGTCACTGTGAAATCACCTTTGAGACCTGAATACTGCGCCATATTTACTGTTTATCATTATTAGAAGGGTCCCAAAACATGAAGTGAGTAAAATTCAAAAATATCCTGATAATGCAACAAAGTTGAAAAACCCTATCTAGCCCATTATACAGCTTACCGGCATTTCCTCACTTCGCGGTCGGCTTTGAAGAGTGCAGATGTGTTCCCGGTCCACCGAAGATCATCGCGCCGTGCTCCGGAGGTAAGTATGGGGTGAGGGGGTGTGGGGAGGCTGAGTGCGCAGTGGGTGGGTGCGGGTTGTGGGGAGGGGCAGGAAGACTCGTGGGACCGTTTTTCTTTACAGGATTAAAAAAAAAAGCGACGTGGGGCGTTTGCCATGCTGGGTGGGCTCCCAGCGTGGCACAGAACGTCTGGGGGCTGTGGAGCCGGCCGGGGATTGGGCACCCCGTCGGCCATATGATCAGTTGCCACGCTGGGGTGGACTCCCGGCGTGGCACCCAGTACCGGGGTGAGGACAGTGGAGCTGGCGGGGATTGGGCACCCCGCGGCTATTCTATGAGTTGCCATGCTGGGTGGCACCCAGCGTGGCATGTGGAAGGCTTTGGGGGAGCAGCACAAGCCGACGGGGGATTGGGCACCCACGTCAGCTATACGTGTGTGCAGGGGGGGAGGGCAGCAGGCAGTATGCATGCGTGTGTGTGTGTGTGTGTGTGTGTGTGTGTGTGTGTGTGTGTGTGTGTGTGTAGGGGGAGCTGCGCATGAGCAGGCGATATCTTATCGCTGCTCACTGAAGCATAGCTCCCTCTTTCAACTGTACACCACTGCATTTTGGAGCTTGTCATAGACAGCTCCAGCATGCATTGGCAGACAGGGGCCGCGCCTGCCAACACACTGACTGAATTGGAAGAGGGGGTGACACACCTCCGAAATCTCGGATGATGGCACTATGTTTCTTGCACATGCATGCAAGCAAACATAAAAATTATTCAGTATAACTATTTACGAAGGCAGTACAAACTGAGAAAACTAAGTCCTTCTTTTGAGGGTATCTCTTAATTCCAAGTTTTAGCATCTCAGTCTCTCACTCTCCTTTTATCTCTTTCAAAAGCACTGCTGCTCTTTTTTTTAAGTCTTTGTCAGGGAACTCATTAAGAGAGCCTGCTTCTCGGAGAATGTTCTTGAAAGTTTACAGAATATTCTTGTCAGTTTCGATGCAGGTGCAGCAAAAAGAACACAGTGACCGAGAACTGACCTCTTGTTTACAGCTCTGCAAAAGGCTTAACAACTGCATCTTAGGTTAACCCCTTGAGTTCCAAATAGCTTTTTGCAATCATTTCAACAGTATAACTATATACACTTTTAAACAAAGGATCCCAGTATCAGTGACATTTCCACAAAAAGATTCACACATATTTTATACCCGGAGATATGCAAGGGGCAGGAAAAGACAGAAACATCAAGGGAAGGCAGAGAGATAGTGAGAGGCGCAGAATTGCGAAACCGTAAGAGTGATCAGTTCCTAGGTCTCACAAGAAAATTGTGTTGTGCAACCAGACAGAGAAGAGACATAAAAGGAGAGGATTTAGTTTATTTTTTTTTTTTACTCTGGTTTCTAGCTTGTTCAGATCAGAATACAGCCTTGGTAAGTGCACTAGACAAATCCTGCCTATTTTCAGGCACGACCCGGGGGAGGGGGATACAGATGAATGCCAACTGACCTTGAACCAGATTAAGGATAGAACAGATTCTTGCGTTTAAACTCCTTCTGCACAACAAATGGGGCAGGACCTTATTCAACCCTGTTACAGGCTCAAAAGGAGGCTCCATGAGCTTGGCAATGCACAGGTTGAGGTCACAAGGAGGAACAAATTCTCAAATTGGGGGTTGAAGGTGAAGCAGGCCTTTGAAAAACTTTTTGAAAATAAGTAGTGAAATGATAGACTTGTCTTTCCCTTTGGAAAGATATGCTGAAATTGCATCCAGATGCACCATTAAGGATGAGGCCTTTAGGCCTGAGGTCTTAGCAACAAGATGGAAGCTCTGGAGGCTGTCATGGTGCAGTCAGACCTGGACATTGTGGCCATCACTGAAACCTGGTGTAATGATAACCACGACTGGGAAATGGCCATACCTGGCTACAACATATTCAGAAGAGACAGAGCAGGCAGGAAGGGAGGAGGGGTGGCAATGTATGTGAAAAATGACATAAGGGCCACAGAGATCCAGGAGGAACAAATGGGGGAGAGATACTGTGGGTTAAGCTGGAAAGGAAAATGGGGACAGCCATCCGACAGGTGTGGTCTATAGACCACCAGCCCAGGAGGAAGAAACAGATAGGAGCTGATGCTAGCCATCCAAAGGATGGCAGACAAGGTGAGGTAGTACTGATTGGAGACTTCAATATTCTAGACGTGGACTGGAGCATCCCAGCAGCAGCATCAACTAGGAGCAGATTTATCCTGGACTCCTTCAGGATGCCTTCCTCAAGCAACTGGTCATGGAACCAACTCAGCAGAAGGCAATACTGGACCTTGTGCTCACAAACAGGGACAGTGTGATGGGGGTAACAGTGGGGAGCACCTGGGAAACAGTGACCACCAGTCATTGTGGTTTGAAATCACAGAAGAGCAGAACCAAACCACACAAAACACGTATCCTGGATTTTAGGGGGCAGACTTTGGGAAAATGGGGAGATACTTGAAAGAGGCATTAAGGGAATGGGACAGGAATCAGGGGTTGAGGAACAGTGGGCAGTATTTAAAATGGGATTACAAGAACAACAGAATTATGCATTAAGCAGGTTAGCAAGAGGAAAAGGAAGAGGAGACCATTATGGTTTTCCAAAGAGGTAGCAAAGAAAGTGAAAGCCAAAAGATTGCATTCAGGCAATACAAAAGACACAGGCAGAAGGGATAGGGAGAAGTACCAGGAGAAGCAAAGGAAGGCAGGGAGGTCAGTAAGGGAAGCCAAGCTCAGACAGAAGAGCACATTGCAAAATCAGTAGGTAGAGGGACAAAACCTTTACAGGTACATAAGTGAAAAAGAAAGACAAGCGGAGGGATAGTGAGACTGAAGGGAGGATGGGGACCGTGGAGGATGACAACAGTAAAGCTGACATATTGAACAGGTATTTGCTCAGTCTTTACTGAGGAAGAGGAGGGTAATGGGTCTGAAGGAGGTACAAGGGTGAGAATGGTGCAGAAATGGACACACAAGTCCCTTTACAGAGAAAGGGTCCTGAAGGAACTGGAAGTAATGAGTTGATAAAGCAATGGGGCCAGATGGGGTGCACCCTAGGTCCTAAAGAACTAAGAGAGGTGGTGGCTGAACCTCTGGCTATCCTGTTTAGCTGATCACTGGAAACAGGAGGTACTCAAAGACTGGAGGACAGCAGATGTAGTCCCCTTATACAAAAGTGGAAACAAAGAGGAAGCGAGGGAACTACAGACCAGTCAGCCTCACCTCGGTAGTGGGAAGATCATGGAAGCACTACTGAAGGAGAGATTGCTGGAACATCTGGTTGTCAATGGACTACAGGACCCAAGGCAGCATGGTTTCACCAGGGGGAGGTCATGTCAGACCAACCTCGTTGAATTTTGACTGGGTGACTGGGAGGTGGATCAGGGAGGGCAGTGGACATGGCCTATCTGGACTTCAGCAAGGCCTTTGACACTGTGCACACAGAAGACTATTACACAAACTGGGAATATGGTGTGGGCAGGACAGTAGTGTGGTGGGTAGGTAACTGGCTGGGTGGCAGGACACAGAGGGTGATGGTAAATGGCTGTCACTCCACAGAGGAAGAGTGACCAGTGGGGTCCACAGAGATCAGTGCTGGGACCGTCCTATTCAACATCTTCATCAGTGACATTCGTGAGGACCTAGAAGGCAGAATTTCACTGTTCGCTGATGACACAAAGCTCTGTAACAGAGTAGACGCACCAGAGGGTGTAGACAGAATGAGAAGCGACCTGCAGAAACTTGAAGAATGGTCAGGGTTTGGCAGTTGAAATTCAATGCAAAGAGTGCAAGATAATGCATATGGGCACAAAACCCTGGCACAATATATCAGTTGGGGTGAGGATATAGCATGCACCAAGCAGGAAAGAGATCTTGGGGTTATCATCTCTGATGACCTCAAGGTAGGGAAACAGTGTGACAAGGCAGAGTAAAGCAAATAGGATGCTGGGATGTATAGGTAGGGGCATCACCAGCAGGAAAAGGGAGGTCATAATTCCGCTATGAAAGACACTAGTGAGGCCCCACCTGGAGTACAGTGTACAGTTCTGGAGACCATACCTACATAAGGACATAGACAGGGTAGAGAAGGTTCAGAGGAGGGCAACAAAGATGGTGCATGGATTGCATCACAAGTCCTATGAAGACAGGTTGAAGGAACTGAACATGTACTCCCTGGGAGGAGAGGAGGAGAGAGGGATATGATAGAGACATACAAGTATCTTACAGGGAGGAACAGGGTGCAAGAAAACACTATTTTTAAGCGAAAAGATGTTCCAGGACTAGAGGGCATGGGATGAAGTTGGAGGAGGATGATTCAGAGGAACATGAGAAAGAATTTCTTCACAGAACGGGTGGTGGACAAGTGGAACACCCTGCCAGAGGAAGTGGTGGGGGCTGAAACAATCACAGGATTTAAGAATGCATGGGATAGACATAAAGGAATTCTGGAGGTCAGGGGTAAGGGGCAACAGACTTCTAGGAAAACAAACTGAACTTACAAGCTCAAATGGGCAGACTGGGTGGGCCATAGGCCCTTATCTGCCGACACTGTCTATGTATCTATGTAGGTCTGTAAGTATACCAAGTAATCCAGAAGGCTGGAAACTGCAGCCCTGAGAGGGTTTATTTGTTTTCCTTTGCACCAAAGAGAAAACTCTTTCCACTTTGCTGGGTAAGTTTTCTTAGTACTTGTTTTTTTAGCCATATGAAGGATTTTCAGAACTTGTTCTGAATACTGAGTATCTGGGAATTCTAACTCCTCAAGAACCAGGCCTTGGCCACCCAGTGGTGCTGAGGGTTGAAGCGCTGGATGCCACACCTCGTGCCATGCCGACGACCTGAGTTCGGGAGCAAGCTCGGGTGCCGGAAGGGGAGGGATTGGATTGGGCGCCTGCAGGGCTGTTCTCCTATGCTGGGGGAGGGCACTGGGGAGCTCGGCACTCCAGCAGCCCCTGGTGGAGATCGGGGGCGCTGCAGAAGCACGGGGGGCATGTAACAGCGTGCCCAACGCTGGCAGGGTTGTCGGTGCAGCGTGGCTAGTACATGCGCGGGGGTAGGAGCGGAACAAAGGAAACCCTGCCCGCTGGAATAGGCGATGGCACCTATCCTCCATGCCCAGCGTTGGGTTCATCTCGGCTGGCCTCACTACTCCTCCACCCGGGCCCCACCTGCAAACCAGAGTCTGCCTTTCAAGACAGCCCAAAGAAGGAGTCAGGCTACCCTCCCCGGGCGGGTCAAACCGGGGGTGCTGGCTGTGGGGGGGGGGAGAGAAGGCAGAGACAGTAGAGAACCTCAGGTGGGCAGGCACAAGGATAAGGTTGCCTGATAGAGTTCCCACGAGCCGTGACCGGAGGGAAAAAAGATTAAAAAAAAAACAGTCCTTGAGGTGAAGAGATTTCAGATCTGGGTACGGAAACCCTGTCCGAGGTAGTCAGGAGAGTGTGGCTCAGAGGAGGTCAAATAGGCTTCCAGTGAGACAGAGCTAGTAGAAGGGGGTACCACAGTTGCCTTGGCCAATCTGGGGCTACCAGGATCATTGTGGCTCAGTAGACTCTCAGTTTACGGAGCACTCTGTGAATCAGAGGGAAGGGAAGAAAAGTGGGCAGGGAAGTTCCTCTACAATCTATAGTTAAAGCAACTACTGGAAGGGTGCCCAGTGCTGGGGGCCTGCAGCAGTACAGAGGAAGTTGGAAGTTGAGGTGGGATACAAACAGATCTATTTCTGGAGTGCCCCACCTCCGGAACACTGTGACCAGGACCTGCTTGTTCAGGGTCTATTCATTGTGCCCTTGATGCGACTCAAGGCATCTGCCAGGGCGTTGTCCTTGCCTAGGAGATGAATCACTGAGAGGCTTACATTCTGGGAGTAGCCAAAGACCAAATTTTCATGGCCTCTGTGCAAAGCACAGCTGACTTTGTGCCACCTTGCTTGTTTATGTAAAACATGGCAGTGGTGTTACCTGTTCTGATCTGTATCTTCTGATATGTCCCTTGACCTGTGGGCCATAGGCATTTAATGCCAAGTACACAGCCCTGAGCTCCAGTAGGTTGATATAGCTTACAGATTCCTTGGTAGTCCATATGCCACTTATGGAACAGTTGTCCAGATGACCTCCCCAACTCAGAAGGGAAGCATCCGTAGTAATGATTTCTGTGGGAGATGACAGCTGGAAGGAAACTCCTACTGAAAGATAGTCTGTGTCCTTCCACCAATTTAGATCTTGTAGCAGTGATCTGGTCACTGGTACCATCTTGGACACAGAATGTCTTTTTTGTCAGCAATGTGCCCTGAGATGGTACTGAATGTCCTTCATCTGGAACCTGACACCTGGTACCATGGCTATCATGGAGGCCATATGCCCCAGGAGTTTGAGAAAACATCTGGCAGGCCTTGGCTGACCTAGGGCAAAATAATTTGCCACTGATAGAAATGCCTGGATCCTGTCTGCTGGAAGAAAGGCTTTGCCCTGCTGGGTGTCCAACTGTGCACCTATGAAGGTTAGAGGCTGTGTAGGTTCTAAATGGGATTTCTTTTTGTTGATGTAGAAAACCAGAGTGTGTAGGAATTGTTCTGTATAGCTGAGAGCCTCTCTGACTTGAAGAGAGGACTTGCCTGCTACAAGCCAGTCATCCAGGTAGGGGTAGACTGAGATGCCTTGCTTCCTTAGATGAGCTGCCACTATAGCTAGGCACTTGGTGAATACCCTTGGGGCCGATGTTAGGCCAAATGATATGGCTGCAAGCTGATAGTGCCCTGAGGGCAGTTTGAATCTCAGGAACTCTCTGTGGGACTGCCTTACTGGTATATGAAAACAGCCGTCCTTTAGATCCAGGGAGACTAGCCAGTCTCCTTGTTGCAGGAAATGAATCACTGTTGAGAGAGTCTGCATTTTGAATTTTGGTTTCAGTAAGTGCTTGTTCAGGTACCTGAGGTCGAGAATAGGTCGTCACTCTCTGTTTTTCTTTGTTGTTAGAAAGTATCTGCAGACTTCCGGTGATGTCACCAGCATCATGGCTGCCTAATCAGGGAGCTCCCCTCCTCCCCAGCACTAGATTTTAATTCCACACAGCATTGCTGGCGACAATTTACTCCAAAATGAATAAACTGCAAGGTGGAAATTCACATATGAGAAGATCCCGTTCGAAAAACCTAAAATCGAAAAGGGATCAGCACGGATTGAGCCCTGCCAGCTTGGCTGCAAGTGGGAGAGAATTGCCAGTAAGCATGGCAGGTGGAGACACTGAGTCGAAGATGGACACACTGTCCAGATCCAAATTTGAGACGTTGCTCTCAGAAATCAAGCAATTTAGGACGGAAATGAAGCTTGAATTCAGCAGGCTGTATGCTGATCTGAACAAGCTAGAAACCAGAGTATCCACCGCGGAGGACTGCATTTCAACTGCTGAGGATGACCTCATACAAATTTCCAAAGCAACTGAATATTTAGTCCAACAAGAAGAAGATATATCGGCTAAATGTTTGGATTTAGAGGCTCGATCACGACGAGACAACTGAGAATTTATGGTTTATCTGAATCAGCTGAAGTCGGAGATATGAACGAATTCCTAGAAGACCTACTGCGACATGTGCTCGATCTACCACAGGCCTTCTCTTTCAAAACTGAGAGAGCGCACCGAGCATTGGTGCCTAGACCCACGTGGCGAGTGTCAGGCCCCAATCCATAGTGGCCAGATTTTCAAGTTTTCATGAGAAAGAAAAGATTCTTAGAGCGGCTTAGAAGCAGGGACTGATAGAATACAATGGTGCCGGACTGCTTTTTGACCAGGACTACCCCCCCCGGTAATACAACAACAGCGTTTGGCATATGCACCAATACTTCGGAAATTGAAAGCACTAAATATAAGATTCCAAATGCCCTATCCCTCCTGCCTGCAGGTACACTGGGACACAGGTATCGAATTGTACCACTCAGTCGAAGAAGCTCTTTAGGCCTTGAAAAACAAGGGGAATGAAGTCCCAGAGATCCCATGTCGCAGAGAATGACACTACCTCACAGAATCCTTGGCGTTCGTCTACACAACAGAATCCTAACCAAAGTGGAAAGAAGGTGGCTAACACCACACTACAAGATATTAAAAATATGCTTTACAAACTTACCCACTTCCCAAAGCCGCGAGGAGACACTGCCCGAAAGGCTGGAGGACACCTGAGAACGAGGATTAGCAGCTGGTGGTTGCGATCGATGTGCAGGCCTTCCCTCCTATACATCCTGTTCTGTGGGGGAGTAATGATCTACGCTTCAAATATTTGACTTTTTGGAACTTATATCGATAAATGAAAAGAACAGTGAGCTGAAAATTTCTGGTGGATGGTAAAACCTGGGTAAGGTGGAGGGGAATGGTTGAGCTGGCTCTCACCTGGGGATTCAGCTCATATCAGTTTCTTCGGATCTCTCCACTCCGCTGAAGCGGTCAAATGGGTTAGACTCCGAGGCTCTAATCCTTTGATGTGGCCTAAAATTAGAAGGAACGCCGCAAAGGGGTAGACATCATATATGGAAGAACGCTTTCCCCCTGGGTGGCGTTATGGGCCAAAACTTGATGCTTGGCAGGAATTACTGGGGACGTATAAATAGGGTGTTTTCTCTTTTGTGCGTGGATGCCCCCCCGGCAGGGGTTCAGAACTTCTCTACAAGTCTGCTGGTAAGCTCACTGGGGGACCGTGCGGACGCCGGGGGCCTTCTCGCACTCTAGGCCACAGACGGTGTTCCCTGTTAACCACTGAGTTGGGTGTACTTTGGGGCCCACGTCGCATCACCAAGGGTGAGTGAGTACTGCTGGGCTGGGGGACTGTGATTAAATATGGTGAGGCTGTTGCCCTGTATCAATTAGTTTACCAATATAACGAGGGGTCGCTACATTTATAGGGGCTGTCTGGAGGATTACAATCATACGGATACGGATTAGGTGAGCAGACGGTGCTATTGAGGCCCCGTGCTGAGATTCACTCCCACAGGAGGCAAGGCAATGGGGTGGGCCTTCGCATGGAGGGTTAAACTTGTTAGCTGAGGGGAGTACCTATGGCTGTGGCTGTGGGTTGCCCAGACATCGCTAACCTCTCCACGAAGTAAAAACATGCATCAACATGTGTACTATATGTAGGGGGGTGTAATGCTGGGCTGACACAGTAGAGACAAATACACAGAATTGAATGATTCGAGACAATCCGGCGAGAGGCACAGACGTACAATATAAGAGCAATACAGTAGCCTCCCGGAGTAATATTAAATTCTCTTGCACTTAAGAGGTTTTCCCCATGTGCTGAGATCTTCATGGCCTCGTAGGTAGCTCCAACACTCTTAGTGTGGAGCAAGAGGGGAGATTGTGCTGCTGAGGCTCCATGTTGATGCATATTGGCATGGGCAACCTTGCAACGAAACGGGCAGTCCATTTAAAGGGGCAGGGCCTCGTAAATGGATTAGACACCACGTTACTGTAAAATGAAGGAAACCCAAGGCCCACCTTGTATCCCCACCTGTAGCCCTGATATGAAAATAATGGTTCCTGAGGGGAGATGGTGTGTGGGCGATCGCAAATGGATGTAGCTGGTGTTCCCCTCTTAATTGAAATTCTCAATTTGTCGTATTCTTAGGCTGTTGCAACGAGTCTTATAGTGATTTAAAATGTGACTGATTGTGTAATCTTGGGAAATGTCTAAAGGTGTTTAAACTAGATTCTAGATGCCCTCTAGTGGGGAAATAGGGAATTCTTAATCCTACACCACTCTTAACAAGCATTTGTCATTGCTGAATGTTGCTTGCTTCTATGTGCTGTTTAGGTATTTGGAAGTCATTGGAGTGCAAATATTGAAAATTTGCGAACTTACGAGTGTGTGTAGGAACTGCGCAACGCATGCTCGTAAAACAGTCATTGTTAGGAAATTTTTCACGAAATGTTCAACATAGCCATTTTAAGACCTCTGCTCATGAACAGTGTCAGTGTGATTTTGTTAATGTGTCCCATACATTGAGTTTGCACACCGACTGCGCCATTGTGCGCTACATGGGTGGAAACACATTTTGGGCAGGATGTGAAAAATGACAGCTGTACTGCTCATAAGGAGGTGTGGTAAAATGGCAATGTTGAAAATCTGGAGTGAAAATATTGAAATTTCGCGAACTTACGAGCCTGCGTAGGAACTGCGTAATGCATGCTCGTAAAACAGTCATTTTTTGAATTTTTGGACCAAATTTTCAATATGGGGTTTTTGGGACCCCTTCTCATGAATGATGTCACTGTCATGGCGGTATTCGGGCCTGAAGGGTGATTTTGCAGTCACTGCAAATCACCCTTCCGGCCGGCTAACGCATGACAGTGACATTTGTTCGATAACCAAAACCCCAGGTTGAAAAATTTGCAAAATTCCTTAAAATGCCTGAGATATGCAATAGTTGATTCCCCCATCTAGCCCATTATACAGCTTACCGCATTTCCTCAGTTCACGGTCGGTTTTGAAGAGTGCAGACGTGTTCCCGTCCACCAAGATCGCACGCCGGAGTCCGGAGGTAGGTATGGGGTGAGGGGGTGGAGGCTGGGTGCGTAGTGGGTGGGTGCGGCTGTGGGAGGGTGGTCGGAGACGCGCCGGGACAGTTTTTGTTTTACAGGTTTAAAAAAAAAAAAAAGACGCTGATGGACTTGCTGGCGTTGCTGGGTGGGCCTTGTGCGTGGCACAGGATGGAGGGGCTATTCAGCCGATGGGGATTGGGCACCCTCTGCCGCCAAGGACTGATTGCCACGCTGGGGTGGGCTCCCAGCATGGCACCAACTACGGGGGCGACGCAGCTCAGCCGGCGGGGATTGGGCACCCTGTCGGCTACACAGTACGTGCAGGGGCGCGCACGCCTGTGTGTGGGGGGAGCTACGCTTCTTATCGGTGCTCACCAGCCTAGCCTCCTTCAATCTCGGGAGGTTATCAGCATTTGGAGCTTGTCATAGACAGCTCCAAAATGCATTGGCTTACAGGGGCCACGCCTGCCAGCTCACTGACTGAATTGGAGGAGGAGGTGACACCTCCGAAATCTCCGATGATGGCACTATGTTTCTTGCACATGCGCAAGCAACATAAAAAGGAAGGCCATTAACTATGAAACTTTTAATGGGCCCACACAGACTTTAAAAAATTGGGGTCACAGAGTAAAATATTGTTGGGGTTGGTGGGGGAGGGGGGGGGATAGAGCCCTAGAAGTACTACAAAAGATGAGAAGTCCTGTGGTGCTCCTCGCATCATTCATTGTGTTAGGTATGGTGTTGGTGACAATGAGCCATGGCATCTGGCAAGGACCCATTAGTTTCAAGGTCCAGGAGGAATGAGTCATCATTTTGGCCCCTTCTCCCATTCAAGTATTGATTACTCGAACACTTAGGGAACATCTTTCCTTGTTCCCCTACCTTGGGAGTCGCTTTGTAAATAATTTCTTTGTCTCCTGGGTGAGGACTGCTCAGTTAGCACCTCTCAAAGGGACTTTAAAGTTTATATGTTGTGTTTGTGGTGAGATTGGGTTACCTGTTATAGTTTTAAACAAAAATTTTCTTGGGCAAGTTATATCTGAGCAACAAAAGAGATGGCATGGTTTATTGTAACTATTAGGGAGATTCTGGAATAATTCTGTGGAAGGAAGGGAGAGAATATTTTGGAGAACTGAGTGAAAGATGCAGAGGATCAGAGAGTCTGACTCTAGGTACTGGAGGATTTATAATCCTACTTATATAAATGGGGGATAATAATAACATTAAAATTGTTTCCCATAACGTTAATGGGTTAAACAATCCGGTAAGACGATATACGGTCATGTCTACCATAAAAAGGCAGAATCCCTCTTTTGTTTTATTACAAGAAACTCACCTTAATAAGTCTGAACACTAGAAGTTGGGGAATTTGGCTATGACCAGGTGATAGCAGCCTCATTTGGGAAGGGGAAAAAAAGAGGCTCTACTATATTGATTGCCAGAGGAACCTAATTTCAAAAGTCAGCCAGTTACCTGGATCGAGAGGGCCGTTTGGCTATTCTTTCAGGCAGCTTGGAAGGTGCTCCAGTCACACTGGCCTCCTTGTATGTTCCTCCGGGCTCTGCAAGGGAAACCACCCGTTCTCTACTACATAAAATCACCGAATATCACAAGGGCTTGTTAATAGTGTGTGTGTGTGTGTGTGTGTGTGTGTGTGTGTGGGGGGGGATTTAAACCAGGTTTGGGAACAAATGGATACCTCTAAAATCAAGTCCTTTCAGCAGAACCCGATGAGCAGACTAATCAGGGACCATTTAAAGGGAGCTTTCTGGGTTGATGCCTGGAGAAAGCAGAACAGGAATAAAAAAGAATACACACACTACTCATCTCCCCATGGCTTATATGCCAGGATCGACTATATGTTGATCTCAGGAGAACACCAAGATCAGGTGTTGGATTGTAGACAAGTTCCGTCTGTTCTTTCTGATCATACTCAACTATTGTTAAGACTGAATTAGAAGGTCAAGAAGGGTCAGCTCCTCTGGAAATTCAATAACTATTTCTTAAATTTAAAGGAATTTATGGATATGGCTACTGCCAGACTGGCTCAAATCCAGCAGGACAATGAGTCCTCTGAGGTTTCTGATACTGTGTTGTGGGACACTATCAAGACAGTATTTAGGGGAAACTGTATCAAACATGCTGCCTATTTTAAAAGACAACAAAACCAACAACTAGAGGAACTCCAAAGACAAATACAGGTTCTACAGAACCAACATGCAAAGGGGGACAACTCTGTTCTGCTGGACATTCAAAAACTCAAACAACAGATCAAGAAATTAATTGATGTAAAGATGGTGCAGGCACTACAACGATTACGTCAGAGATGTTACGAATCTGGACCACGGGCTTCTTGCCTCTTAGCCCATCGGCTAAGACAACAAACTGTTAGAACTATGGTCATGCAGATTCAGGATCCCAAGACGGGTCAGCTATTAAGATCCCCAGAAAAAATTATATCTGGCTTTAGGGAATTTTATACAGATCTATATAGGTCAGAACACTCTCCAGACAGAGAACAAATAGAAACATTCTTAGCTAAGCTAAAACTACCAAAATTTACCCAGGAAATAAGACCTGGACATCCCTATATCCCCTTTAGAATTGACTTCTGCAATTCAAAGATTGAAAACAAAAAAATCTCCCGTCCCTGATGGGTATACTCCAGAATTTTTTATAAAGGAAATAAAGAGTCCACTGTTGAGGGCCTGTAAGGAGGCACAATTAGGTTAGGCTTTCCAGACACCTGGAATTTTGCAGTTATTTCAAGCATCCCCAAACTGGGGAAGGATACCACACAATGTAACTCCTACCGCCCAATATCTGTCCTGAACATTGACTATAAACTACATGCCTCAATTTTGGCTAAACACTTGGAAGTGGTTCTGCCTAAGTTAATTAACTACGATCAAAGAGGCTTTATTCTAAGTAGACAAACCCAAGACAATATCAGAAGATCATTGCATATGCTGTTCCATGCTGCCTGGTCAGGGGCCCCTTGCATGATACTAAGCCTGGATGCGGAGAAGGCCTTCGATCAGGTGGCATGGAAGTTCTTGGGTCTAGCCCTATGTAGGTTTGGCTTTTCAGATCCCTTTATTAAGGTCATAAATAATATCTACACTAGCCCGAAAGCCTATGTAAAGATCAATGGCAGAGTTTCCCACCCAATTTCACTGCAGTGTGGTACCAGGCAGGAATGTCCTCTCTCTCCCCTTCTTTTTGCCCTTTACCTTGAACCTTTAGCGCAGGCGTTGAGACAGGAGGAGACAATACAGGGGTGGGAATTTGGTGGGGAGACACACAAGCTGGCCCTTTATGAAGACGACTTGTTGGTGTATCTTCAAAACCCAGAACAGTCACTGGAGCACCTATGGGCAGGCTTGATAGAATTTAGTCTCCTGGTTGGATACAAGGTGAACACATCTAAGACGGAGGTTTTAAAAGTGCAGCATGAACCCTCGAAATGGATCTGACAGAGATTCCCCTTTAGATGGAATTTAACCCATATTAAATACTTGGGAGTTCAGTTACGTTTTGAGGCAGATCAACTGTTTAACCTTAACTTTACTCCAATTTTGAAAAACATTAAACTGGAATTAGAGCAGTGGGCACCTACCCCCATTCCCTTGGTCCAGAGAGTGGAGGCGATAAAAATGGTAATCCTCCATAAGTTTCTATACTTGGTCCAAACAATCCCTATGCGCATCCCGGATGTTTTCTTTAACTCCCTCAATAAGGCAATCTCCTGCTTTTTGTGGGGACCACATAAACCCAGAGTCCGGCTCTCGGCACTCCAAATCCCAAAGAAGGAAGGAGGCCTATCCTTACCAAACTTTAAACTATATCATCAAGCGGCACAGCTTAAGACAATTACATATTGGCTAGACCGAGTCAATCTGTCTAAATGGAAGAACTTGGAATTAAGAGAAGGGGCCCTTACAAATTTAAATGACACACTTCTTAGGCAGAGAGATAGAGAGAGAGATCAAATACCTGTCAAGGAGACAATCCCTACACTGCCTCCACCTTGAGTGTTTGGTTTGGAATTTTGAGAGACAGAAGAGCCTCTGGATGGAGGGGTCTCCTGTTCTCCATTCTACGCCTGGATACCTTATTTCCTGCTATGTGGGATGTGGGATTTAGGAAGTGGGAGGAGAGGGGCCTACCTTTATTTGGCATTTCCTGGAGGGAGGAGAGATTGTTTCTTTTGAAACAGTAGTTAATAAATATGGAATCCCTTGGCAAGACAGATTTAGATACTTTCAAATTAGAAACTATATTAGAAGCCTTATTGCACGTCCAGGAGCTGGAGTCTCATCACCTCCACAGCTTACATTTATCTTTAAGAAGGCAATAGAGGGGACACCTATCAAAATGCATATTATTTCTAATTTATATCAAGCTCTTCTTGCGTGGAAAGGGGATAATACCTCCTCCATTAAAAAAGCTTGGGAACTTGATCTGGGAACCCAGATCTTGGAGGAAACCTGGACCTGGACCCAATCAAAGATCCATTGGGGCCTATCAGCAACCAGCTGGCAGGAGTTCTCTTGGAAGATCTTTGTTAGGTATTTTCGGACTCCAGCAATTCAGATGAAATACCAAGGCAATGATTACGGGCAATCTTCTATAGCTTTTGTTCACATGCTGTAGAGTTGCCCAGTTCTGACCCCTTTCTTTCAGGATCTACATCAAGTCCTAAGGGCAATGATAGACCCTGGTGTGGCCCTGACCCCCTCCCACTACTTTTTCTGGAATTACCAAAGGAATACAGAGACTCTCTTACAATTAGGCTTCTGAAAATATATTTTCTAGCAGCTCAGAAAGTAATAACCAATAACCGGCTCCTATCACACTAAATTGTGGCAAGAACTAATGATCAAGATTTACAGAATGGAGGCACTAACGGCCCTCATTAACAAAAGTGTCCCTCAGCATGAGATACTGTGGAGGCGTTGGGTTTTATACATGGCGGAGGTGAGACCTGACTTCATTCCATGATGAGAAGGATGCAAAACTTTATTCATTCAAACTCTTTACCCTAAGATCCAGGGCACATGTAGCCCAGTGGATCTTAACATGATATTTAAATTACCTCTGTTCTCCATAAGTTGATTGGTAGATAGGTAATAAGTCTTCTCTTTTCCTCCTTTTTTGTAAGAAAGGTTAAGCAAGGAAAACAGCCTTAGAAATAGATTTAAGCAAGCTGACAGGAGGAAAATATCAGTTGCCCTGGTATTTCCTCTTTTCTATGCTAAGACATCTCGTGCATCGAATAGGTTATAAGTCAAAGGCAATGTTTTCGAACAAAATATGGTTTGTTGCTATATTGTTGTAACTTTGCTGTTAAATAACAGAATTTGCTCCTTTTGTAGCTTACAAGTTAGGTCAAAGGGACCTCAAAAACTTCTGCTGCTCCCTAATGAACTCTATATGCCAAATGTTCTGCTCATGAATTGAAAAGATTGTAATGCTCATGGAAACATTATAAGTTATTGTGGTTGTTAACTGTTTGTGAATTGTCTGTCCTGTTCTATTGAACTAAAACCATAAATAAAGTATCTGCAGTAGGAAAAAATTACTCACCTTAGTAATGTTGTTTCTTCTAATGGAGTCTTGCTATATTATGACAGTAGCAGTTTGATCCAGCTCTAGAACTGCTCCGGAGGTGAAATGGTTAAAACCATTCCAAAATAGAATTTTGGCCACGAGCTCTAAGAAGCAGCTCTATCTGTGTTATTTCAAACCTGAACTGTCAGATCTTTACGAGCCAAAACTCACTAAGGTCTGTGTGGAAGCTGTAACCTACACTAGCCAAATGGCTACCTAAATAATAACAACCATTGCTGGTCCCAACACCCAAGACTCAAGTCAGGGGACCAGAAATACTAACACAATTCTAATAATATGAGAATAAAACATAAGTATAACAGAACACACACACACACACACACCAAAGCCCCAAAAGGGGACAAAAATGCTAACAGGGCATAAAAGGTGCCCACACCAAGTTGCCCGCACCCCACCCAAGTAGAGGTTCTGAGAGGGGCAGGTTGGGGGGGAGGTCATAATATAGCAAGACTCCATTAGAAGAAACAACATTACTAAGGTGAGTAATTTTTTCTTCAAACAACATGAAGTCTTGCTATATTATGACAGTAGCAGAATACACAGCAGTACCTCCATGGAGGAGGGCAGAACCTACTTAGGGAATAGGCTCTGAAGAACAGCTGTGCCAAACCGAGCATCTCTCTGGCCTGGACATTCAGGGAGTAATGCCTGGTAAAAGTGTGTACCGTTTTCCAAGTAGCAGCCTGGCAAATCTCTAATATAGGATGTCTCTGGCAGCAGCTAGAGACGCAGCTACACTCCTGGTAGAATGAGCCTCAAACCAGGGGGGACTCTGCCCAGTTTTGATAGCAAAATTGATACAAGAGAATCCACCTGGCAATTGATCTCTTAGTGGCAGGTTTGCCTTTCCCAACTTCACCATAGGTAAGGAAAAGTTGGAGGGATTCGAACCTGTGACCTTTGGTACGCTCTATATAGTAACTAAGAGCTCTCTTAACATCCAGGCTGTACAACCTCCTCTCACCAGACGAGGAGTGATCAGTGAAAAATACTGGAAGGGAGATAGATTGATTAAGATGGAAATCTGAAACCACCTTAGGCAAAAACTTCCTATTAGTCCTAAGGACTACCTTATCCCTGTGGAAAGAAATAAAGTCAGTTTCCACTGACAAGGCTTGCAACTCACTTATGCGTCTGGCAGAAGTGATAGCCACTATAAAACAGTTTTCCAAGTTAGGTACTTAAGCTCTGCAGAAGACAGAGGTTCAAAGGGGTTGCATTAACTGGGCAATGCAAACATTCAGGTCCCAAGCAGGGCCGGTTCCGAAAGGGTGGATTAGTATGGAGTAATCCCTTAAAAACTTGGAATACACAGGATGAGAGGAAAGAGGATGACTTTCCTGCTGACACAAAAGCAGATACAGCTGCCAAATGAACTCTCAGGGTAGCTGGTCTGAGACCCAAGGAATTAAGATGTACCATGTAATCTAACACAGTGGCAAATCAGCAGATTCTGGGGAAATATTTTCCTCGACACCAAATGGAAAACCTTTTCCATTTAGAACTATAAGTAGCTCTAGTGGGAGGCTTTTTAGAAGCCTTTAGGATCTCAAGAACACCCTGAGAGAGGTGTAAATCAGCAAACTCTAACTCCTCAAGAGCCAGGCCTTGAGGTTGAGGGATTTGAGGTCCGGATACCAAACCCTTCCCTGGGCACAAGTCAACAGGTTGTAATTCCTGGGGAGGCAAAGGGGAAGATGGATTGTCAGTGACAGAAGGAGTGGGTACCAGGGCTGCCTGGCCCAATCCGGGGCAATCAGAATCACCCTGCAAGGCTGAGATCTGATTTTGACTAATACTTTGAATAGGAGAGGGAAGGGAGGGAAAGCATAGAGAAACTTTCCCTTCCAATCCAGAAGAAGGGCATCCAGGGGAACTGAGCCCAGCACTGGAGGCCTGCAACAGAACAGAGGAAGTTTGTGATTGTCTGGGGCTGCAAAAAGATCTGAGGGGTGGCCCATCTGGCAAAGACTATCCCCAGCACTTGCGGATCCAGGGACCATTCGTGATGGCCCTGGGAAATCTCTGCTGAGAGCATCCACTAGGACATTGTCCTTCCCTGGAAGATGAACTGCTATGAGGGAAGTGTTCAGGAATAGGCCAGAGACCACAACTTCATTGCCTCGGTGCACAAGCGCAAGACCGAGTGCCCCCTGTTTGTTGATGTACCATATTGTTGTGGTGTTGTCTGTTCTGACTTGTATCACCTTGTCGTGGACAGATGCAGAAAATGCTTGAAGAGCTAAAACACAGCTCTGAGTTCCAGCAAATTGATGTGGAGCAGAGATTCCTGGGGACCACACTCCTGAGTGGAAAGGTCGCCATGTGGGCTCCCAACCCAGAAGGGAAGCATCTGTAGTGAGAGTCAAGTCGTGAGTAGGGAAATGAAGGGGACCCCAATCTTAATTGCTCTGATCCTGCCACCACTGGAGGGCTAGGATCAAGGTTCGAGTCACTGGGACCAACTTGGAAAGGGGGTCTCTCTGAGACCAATGGGTTCTCAAGTGAAACTGAATGTCTCTCATCTGAAATCTTGCTCCTGCACAACAGCTGTGGATGCAGCCATGTGCCCCAGGAGCTGCAGAAAGTGTCTTGCTGGTCGAGAGACCTGCAGAGTGAAGGAGGAGGCCAGAGCCACTAAATTCCTTACCCTTTCTAAGGAAGAAAGGCTCTGGCTAGCTTTGTGTCCAATTCTGCCCCTATAAAGGTGAGTACCTGGACTGGTTCCAGAACCGACTTTGGTAGATTTAGCAGAAAGCCCAGGGAGGTGAAAGCTGCTGGGTGACCTGCAGGTGAGATTTTACCTGTTCTGGGGACTGACCTACAATGAGCCAGTCGTCTAGATAGGGAAAACAGCAATCCTTTGCCTCCTTAAGTGAGCCACTGCCACTGCTAGACACTTTGTGAATACCCTTGGGAAGAGGTAAGGCGAAGGGCATTGCTCTGAACTGGTAATGACCTGAGGGCAGTTCGAATCTGAGGTACTTTCGATGGGAGCTTCTGATTAGGACATGGAAATAGGCATCCTTGAGGTCCAGGGAGGCTAGCCAGTCCCCTGGCCTTAGGGAGGGTAAAATCATTGCCAGAGTTACCATTTTGAACTTTGGTTCAAAAGATGCTTGTTCAGATATCTGAGATCTAACATGGGCCGCCATTCTCCTGTCTTTTTTGGGGTGAGGAAGTATCTGGAATACAGACCCCTGCCCTGGTGCAGGGGAGGAACCCTTTCTACTGCTCTGAGAGCTAACAGGATGAGACCTCTGCTTCCAGAGCAAGGGTCTCTGAAGCACTTGCAGGTAGAAAAGTCTGCTTCTCAACTTGGGAAACTTTTGAAGCTGAGAACCAGACCCTGGCACTACTTCCAGAACCCACTTGTCTGAGGTTAAGAAGCCCAATTCCTGACTGAAGTAAGCCAGCCTGCCCCTACCGGTACAGGAGAATCGGCCCTGGGCACCCCTCAGGGTGCCTGCTTAGCAAGCTTTAGGCTGGGGAGTGGGGCAGGTCTGCCCACCCCTCGCCTGCCTCTGCCTCGAAGAAGCCCCTCTGAGCATAGGCAGAGGAGGCCTGAGTCTGATAAAAAGGCTCTGTGAAAGGCTCACCCCTACCCTGGGGTATGCCTTGAGGAGTGGCTTGCCGCCTTAGCCTGGGCACTCCTGTAAGTAGTCCTATATTCATCCATCTTTTCATGTAGTTCTCTGTCTGCTCCCCAAACAGAGAATTTCCCACCACAGGAAAATCCATAGCCTTAGTCTGGGTATCCTGTGACAGACTAGTACACCTGAGCCAGGCCAACCTACGAAAAGCTACAGATGTGGCCATGACCCTAGAGGAAACATCATTAACATCCACAGCAGCATGAAACTGAACCTTAGAAGCCTCAATGCCATCAGCAGCCACCTGTTCTAGTTCACTAGCCAGCTGGCCATGGGGCTTAGCACTGCATAACAGTATCCCATCTAGATTTCTGATACCTAGCTACATAAGCCATATAATTTGCTTGCCTGAGTCCCAGAGAGGCTGCCATATACTTTTTTTTGCCATGGCATCAATCTTCCTGGAATCCTTGTCAGCAGGATGTGAAGCCAGGGAATGTTAGTTTATCACAGGCTGCAGCCTGAACTACCCCAACATGACTGCATTGCTGAGAAAGGAATTCTGTATCAGGACCTGACAATGTGTACCTTCTGTCCATCTTTTTATCTACAGGAGGCACAGAATTAGGAGCTTTTAAAATTTTTATTGTTTGCTTCCTAAAAGACTTATGTAAAGGAATAGACAATCTCCTAGACTCTGGAATATCCATCATTTCTACAAAATCAGGCTCCTCTTGCTCATCCACAGCTTCCTCTAAGGGAAGCTGAAGGGTTTCAGCAACTTTTTTGTAAAACATAAAATGAGATGGGGACTCAGACAGCATAGGGGGAGATTCTAAAGGTCTGTCTGGAGAGATGTCCGGTTCAATGGGCACACCCAGACCTTCCCAGCCACATTCATACTGTTCATAATCATCCTCCCCCTCCTCTGGTTCATAAAATTCCTCAATATCATATTCCTGAACCACTGGGACCGGACGAACCGACCTTTTGCCAGATAGTGGCGGTTCGGACGGACCCTGAGACAGTGACTGGACAATTTGTATGGCTTTTGCTATCTCTGCAGCAGTTGGAGAAGGGGTTTTGGACTCCAGACCTGCTGATTTTCTTGTTTTCTTTACTGGAAGTGGTTCCTCAGAACCAGCTTTTCTTTGCCGAGAAAGTCTCGCTTGGTCAGAGGGCACTCCCTCCGGTTCGGTTGGCACCGAACCGGGCTGGCCATCCGGGTCAGCGGACTTTTTGGCCTCTCGTTCCCTGAGCCTGCCCAATCTTTTTTCCAGGGTGGCTGCAGGGAAATTCTTGCATATCTGGCAGTCTGACTGGAGGTGGTCAAACCCCAGACAATAAACACATGTGGTGTGTGGGTCAGCCTTGGCAAAGACTTCCCCACAAACATCACAGTGTTGAAACCCAGTGGGCCCGGTTTTTCTTTTGGGTTTCTCAGACATAATGCCAGCCTAACCAGAAAACTTGCCCTTTTAACGGCAGTGCCAGGCAAGACACCCTTATCGGTTCCTAACCGTGTCACGGGTATTGGAAAAAAACGTAATAAATCCGTTTTTTTTTTAGAACCGATAAGAACTGGAACCGTACTCTAAAATGTTAATTTTAGTTTTAAATGAGTTTTAACCCAGCTGATCGGTTCAAAACCGAACCGATAACTTACAAGTTCCACACAGACAAAACCCTTAATTTACTTACGGTTACACAGATAGAGCTTGAACCGAACGGTTTGGGGTTAAAATAAACTATTCTCGGTTGAATCCAACAGAAAACACTTTTTAAACCGAAATGAACCGAGCAGTAGGAGAAATCTCCGAGGCGACTGTTCACTGAGGCGACAAAGAATCTGACAGTTCAGGTCTGAAATAACACAGATAGAGCTGCTTCTTAGAGCTCGTGGCCAAAATTCTATTTTGAAATGGTTTTAACCATTTCACCTCCGGAGCAGTTCTAGAGCTGGATCAAACTGCTACTGTCATAATATAGCAAGACTTCATGTTATTTGAAAGGACTATTCCCCACTGCGAAAAAGGGAACTTTCTCCACTACCTTTGCTGATAGCAATGTCATGACCTTCAGCTCTAGCAGTAATTTTTCTGTTGGAGTTAGGGGCGTTGACAGTCATGGACCCCAAAGGGGAGGGAAGGTCTTGAAGTGCAAGGATAGGTCCTCACCCACTACCTCCAGTACTCACTTGTCTGTGGTGATGTGGGTCCAATGTTGGAGTTAATAGGAGAGCCTGCCCCCTACTGGGAAAGGGGAGGCAACCTGGACACTGGAGTCATGGCTTGGACTGTGTAGCAGAGGCAGGGTGGAAGCGCTCTTCTCTGTCCCTCCTGCCTCTTCCTCTGTAGTAGCCTCTCATTTGGGAATAATCCATGGGCATAGGCAAAGGGAAAATGCCCTTGGACAGTATCCTCTGCCCCTGTTTCCTTGTATGTAGACTTCTGGAAGTAGAGGACTTGTCTTTGGCAGCATTACTTTGATAGGTGGTTTTATAATCCTCCATCTTCTTCATGTATGCTTCAGTCCTGTCACCAAAGAGGAGTTATTTTCACAGGAAAATCCATTGCTTTGGATTGTGTGTCCTGCTAAAGGTTTGTGGTTCTTAACCATGCAAAAACATTCAAACATTCTGAGCCATGGCTCTGAAAGCAGCATCACTATTGTCCACAGCCATGTGAAACTGGTATTTGATTTCCTCAAGGGCAGTTTTCACAGTTTCAGTAATATCCCGTACCATCATGTCTGGGTTCTGATGTAAAATGGCAAGAACAGAGTTCCATAAGGCTTTTTGATACTTGGCAGCATATGCCATGTAAGTGGACAGGTGGAGGAGCAAGGAAGTTGTTGTATAGGATTTTTTAGCCATGCAGTCCAGTTTTCTGGGCTCCTTTTCAAGAAGCAGAGAGGAGAATGGGACTTTGGCTTTATCACAAGCCTGCACAACTCCTTCATAACTAGGATGTACAAACAGGAATTCAGCATCATTTCTGGCTAGCTGGTATTTCCTGTCTCTCTTTTTGTCTGCTACAGGGACAGAAGTAGAGGTCTAGAGCAGCTTCATTGTTGCTTTCTTGAGAGTTTTATAAAGAGGCAGAACTATCTTTTTCAGAGGCAGAAGACCCATCATTGCTCTATAGTCTTCATCCTCCTCTTCCTCTTCGGTGGTCTCCTGGGTAGGAAGGTCCAGGGTGCTCATCATATGTAAAATGTAAACAGTGAGGAAAATCCTCCTGACCATTCGGGGAAGTACCAAACTCTGGATCAGGGATACATCTGGTTCTAGAGGTTGGCCTCTGCTCATCATCATCATCTTCATTCTCCTCACCATAGTAATAGTCTGACCCATAAAGGAGGCTGGACTGTGAGGAGTAGAAGGGCATTACATTTATTTCCATGCTTTGAACAGTCTGATAAAGGTGCCAAGCTTAGCCATTTCTTCAGCAGAGGGCAAATCTTTTTCAATATTTATTTCTTTTCTTTATTAGCCATTGGCGTCTCCCTTTGCTTCAATACGGGAAGGGCAGTGCTATGTTTTTCTTTAAACTTCTTTTCTGCAGGCAGTGAATCAGTGATCTGGTCTTCATGTCTCTTTTTGGGCTTGTCACCATTATAATTATTGTCAGAAATCTTATCAGACTTATTTTCAGTGAGGTCCCTAGGGGACCTGTCTTTAGGTTTGGATTGAGAAGAGGACCCCTCTTCAACAGACTTTGCAGAGGGGGAAGCAGACTGAGAGACCATTTTTTTTTCTAATCTTTTGGCTCTCTTTTTTTTATAGTTTTGGAAATAAACTTTGAGCAAAGTTCACAATAGTGATCTGGACCTAAACACTTCAACCAAAAATTGTGGCTGTTTGCTTTAGCCACTATTTTAAAACACTTTAAACAATTTTTAAAACTTGTAAGTCCAGTCCTTTTCTTTGGTTTCTCTGACATGCCAATTAGTCAGAAAACCTAAAAATGGGAGTTCCCAAATAGGGAAAAGAATACTTAGTAGTCAGTTCCCTCATGGTAAGAACTGTGAATAAAAAGAGCAGAAAACTTTTAAAGTAACCAAAAACGCAGTTCCTAGTAAAAACAGGAACCGCAAAGGTTTTAAACTATAAAGAAATAAAGAACCGCTGTTTAAACTTAGACACAATAAAAATTTACCTCAGAAAATAAAGGGAGCACTACGGGGGACCCGCAATACAACAGGAGAAACATGGTTCCCTGGAACCAAAGGGAACTGCGATAAAACAAAAGATAATAAAAAAATCACAAAATACTCACTAATTCAACACAAAAGAAAAGAGAGAAAATATTTTGATAGAAATTCTCTTCAGGCAAGAGTGAGAGAGCACCTCAGAGGCAGTGTTTCTCTGGGCAAGCTCCACTCAGCACACCCTCTAACTCTCTTCTTAGTGGTTAATTCATTATACTGATTAACAATCTCCACCACTGAGGCAGCTCAACCTAGCCAGCTTATTGCTACTGTTACTTATGCTAAAGGACCCCTGGGGTGAAAAATGAAAATTATGTACTCACCGTAATTCTTGATCTTCCAAGATATCTTCACCATTCATCACTGGTGGGTTTTGAGCCAGAGGCGCTGGACCCTGCAGGGGTGTGTAGCTTTAAGACTTTTGAGGAGGGGAGACAATGTCGGGGACGGCACTGCCCACTAGGCCAGATGCATGACTTGGCGTGTGGAGTGGCCAGTAACCGATGCTGATTCCCTTCCTCAGTTCTGCTTTTCCTGCTGTCAAGGCTGGATCGTCGTGGGAGCTGCTGAAGAATTTGCATCTGCACCATCAGTTTCTGCTTGTTTCGCTCAATGCCATTCTTTTAGTTTTGGCTCCGTTTACCTACCTTTTGTTATTTTTTTCTGTAGTATAGAATCAGGCTCCTTTCTCCTGCTGTTTTCTGTTATTTTCTGTCAACTGTGATCATGTCCAATTCGGGGCCTAGTAAGTCTGAGTTCAAAGGCAGGGCTTTCTCCAGTGCATCAGCCGTCTCTTGTGGAAGCCCATGACCATAAAGGACCAGCATGATTGGTGTTTCACCTGCCTGGGCCCACATCATAAGTGTGACACCTGTTTCACTATGGACTTCCACACACTGAAGAACTGCAAGTTAAGGTTGGGACAAGACTCCCTTACCTGTGGAGGATGGCGCTGCATGAGGGACACGAAAGACAGGTCTCTTGGCTCTTCCCCAGGGCCTCTCCCTAGTACTATACGTACCAGGGGAGAGCAGGCCTCAGCTGGTTCTGGTCTCGCTAGAACCACAGGCCTGCCTGAGGGGTTGGGTAGACAGCTGGCCTCCTATGGCAGGGGGTCAGTTGAACACCCCTCGCAGTCTGGTGCTTCTCTGAGCCCTTACATCCCAGCTGTGATATCACAGCTGTACACTGCATTTTGTGACAGGGTCAAAGACCCTGTTTGACTTTGTGCTGCATTTTCTTTCACACTGTCCTGTTCTTGTAAGTTTATTGTTCTAGCTACAGGCTGCATCTGGCCACTTTCAGCCTTGTAGTCTCTCTCTCTCTCCCCCCTTCTCTCAAGTACTGTACAAGGAACATATAAGACAAAAGGCAGTAAGTTGCTTGCCTTCTCCTGTGCTGTACTGCAGGCAGACACAGAGGGAGTGTAAGTAATGCGAAGTCCATCTTCTTCCAAGTTGTGTACTGGGTGTGCTTTGAAACAACTGAGAAGCTGCATGGGATATATTATATTGGACTAGATATCTGTAACTAATCTCTCTCTCTTGCTTACATCTGAGAGAAGTTTTCCTTACTTTTACATTGGTATTGCTTTGTGTTTAATTATTTTAGTTTTTAATTCAGGAAGGGGGTTTTCAAAACTGCTTATCTTGTTAGCATCTTCAGAAGGGCTGAAATAACTGCATATTTGATTTTGCTTTGTGGCTAACAAACCACCAGACTGTTTTGGGGCTGGAGAGGTTTACCTGTGTCTGACTTGGATGTCTGGATTTTTCTCTGTTTGATTAGCAGGGTATTTTCTCTGTCAAATTGTTATGTAGGGTATCTTGCTGACAGGAAGGCACTCATCATGCAGCGTGGGTGAGAGCTTTAGCTGATTGTTTTGTGAGGGCACAGTTTAGGCCCAACCTCTTCCACCCCTCACCCCACCCACCCCTTTGAAATAGTTCCTTTATACCTGAGGTTCTGACATCATTTCCTCAAGAGTGCAAGGTGCATATCACTGTCATATCTCTCTAGCACACTGCACTGACAATATAAGCATACACATTGTATAATATATATATTTCTATATAACAAACCACTCACACACACACACACACACACACACACACACACACACAAACAAACAAAAAAGTAGATAAACATGTGGGAGAAGAGTAATGTACGGCTGTGGGGCAGCAGTCTTCTGGGAGTCTTTCTGGAGGCTGAGATGCTGCCCTATTTGCAGACAACTCTGCCCTGAGGGAGGAAGTTGCCTGTCTTCAGGCTGCACTGGACAGTAGTAAGGAACCTTCCCCAGGCCACACTGGACAGTAGGAAGGAACCTCCCCATCCAGGGAGCACCAGCGCCACCACCACTACCTCAGAGGTTGTGAAGAAAGCACAGCAGTTGGACCACAGTGGGCTCAGGGAGGGTGAGGATGGTGGAACAGAGGCACACCAGTCAAATGTTCCACTCCACAATCCATACATTCATTCTGGGGGAGCATAGCTCTCCCATGGATGCACCCAGAGAAGACTGATGACAACTGTCAAGGGAGGCCCACAGGAAGGAGGCAGAGGACACCACAGGAAAAGAAGCAGCTCCTGGTGGGGGACTCCAATTAGTGGGGGGACAGAACTGGGGGAGCTGGGAAAACTGAAGTAAGGTGCCTGCCGGTGCCATGGCTTGAGGGACAGGAAGCGATCCTCAGGATCAGGAGAACAGCTGCAAGGAGTCTGAGCTGGACGTATTGTCCACCTAGGGACAAATGACTTGGCTCATCATGAGATTAGAGCAGTGCAGGAGGACACTGCAGAGTTGGGAGGGGCCTAAGACAAGTAGCACACACAGTATCCTTCTCAGAGGTGCTGCCTGTCAATGGCATGGGGAGGCGAGGTAATTAGCACCATGCAGTTTAATGAATGGTTGAAAAATGGTGTGAGCACAGGGGTTGGTTTCATTGGGGACTGGGGTTCCACCTGGAGGGACACCAGCCTATACTGGCAGGATGGTCTGCATCTGTCCAGAAGGAACAAGTCTTTTGAGCAATTGTTAAATGCTTCATTGGCAAGCTTTTAAACTAGTCAAAGGGGAGACACTGATAAGCAGCAGGAAAATCCCAGCCTCTCCTACAAAACAGGGTACTAAATGAGAAAAGACCGAGGTAGAAAGGTCAGTGGGGATGCTGCAACAGAAGGTAAAGTCATCAAAAATGGAGAGCAATGAGTACCAATGCCTGTAGTCTGCGTACAAGCTTCCTGAATTAGTGGCCTTGATGGAGGAGGAACATCTGGATATCGTGGCAGTCACAGAAACATGGCACACACAAAACCATGACTGGGACGAAACATACCAGGATACACTATCTACAGGAGGGACAGGGAGGGTAAAGAGGAGGAGGAGGAGTAGCTCTTTACATAAGGTAAGGAATAAAAGCAACAGAACAAAAGGGTAAACAGGGAGGAGGAGGAGAAGCACTGTGGGTAAATTTGGAGACGGGCAATGGCACCACAATCTGCACAGGGGTTGTATAGAGACCCCCTTCTCAGGGGAAGGAAATGGACAAGGAAATGATAGAAAGTATACTTAGAATGGCAGAAAAAGGGGAGATATTGCTGATGGGTGATCTGAATATGCCAGATGTTAACTGGAGTGCAGTTGCAGCAGCCACTTCGAAGAGTGGAGTTATTCTAGATGCCCTACAGGAGGCATGCCTTAGACAACTAGTATTGGAGCCCACTCGAGAGGGAGCAATCTTAGACCTGATTCTCTCAAATGGAGATGGAGAGAGGATTACAAATGTTGAAGTGGGTAGCCATCTGGGAACTAGCCACCATTGAACAGCACGGTTCACACTAAACACAACAATAGAGTCAAGCATACAAAGGCAAAAGTACTGGACTTTAGAGGGCTGACTTTGCTAAAATGGTGAGTGTCAAGGAATGCACTAGCACATGGGCAGAAAGGAGGGTGGAAGAACAATGGGAATAATAAAACTGCCATCACAGAGGTAACGAGCCTTGTGTGAAGCAAATAAACAAAACAAAACGGTGTAAGAAACCACTATGGTTCTCAAAGGAAGTGGCAGGAAGGTTCAAGAGAAAAGAAAGCATCTCAGGAAGTACAAGGAATCGCAGAAGGAGCAGGACAGAGAATTGTATCAGTTAAAGCAAAGGAGGCTGGGAAGGCAGTCAGAACAGCAAAGGCCCAAACCGAGGAAAAGATAGCCAACCAGTTAAGAAGGGGATAAACCTTTTATTAGTACATCAGGAGTGAAGGAAGACCAAGGAGAGATAGTGAGGCCTAATAAAGGGGAGGGAGGGTGGGCAGAGGAGACTGTGAAAGGCAGAGATACTAAACAAATATTTTTGCTCAGTATTTACAAATAATGAAGAGGGGAGGTACATAAAACAAACAGTAGAAACACTCTGGATACAGAAGTTGATACCAGCCCATTTACAGAAGAAAGGGTTCTGAAAGAACTCTTAAAACTGAAGGTGGACAAAGCAATGGGGCCTGATGGGATTCATCCCAGAATTCTAAAAGAACTAAGGGTAGAACTAGTGACACCACTGACTACCCTTTTAACAAATCATGGGAGGATGGTGGTACCCGAGGACTGGAGATGGGCAAATGTGATTCCCTTCACAAAAAGTGGGAGCAAGGCAGAAGCAGGAAACTATAGACCTGTTAGTTTAACCTCAGTGATAGGGAAAATGATGGAATCACTTGAAGGAAAGAATTGTCGAGTATCTAGAGGCCAGAGGGCACAGGACCCTAGGCAGCATGGATTCACAGGGAAGGTCATGCCAGACGAATCTGATAGATTTCTTTGACTGGGTGACCAAAGTAGTAGATCAGGGAGGGGCTGTGGACATGGCCTACCTAGACTTTAGCAAGGCATTTGACACAGTCCTGCACAAAAAGATTAATATACAAGTTAGCCAGCCTGGGAGTGGGTCCCAAGATGACTGCCTGGGAAAGAATTGGCTGAGAATAGGCACAGAGAGTAATAGTAAATGGAGTCCACCAGAAGAAAGGAGGGTTCTAGTGGGGCACCTGCAGGTTCAGTATTAGACTGGCCCTCTCAATGTCTTTATAGTTTACATTGCAGAGGGACTGGAAGGAAAAGTATGTCTCTTTGCAGATGACACAAAGATCTGCAACAGAGTTGATGCACAGGGTGGGTGGAAAGGATGAGAAGGGACTTGGCAAGGTTAGAGGAATGGTCAAATGTATGGCAGCTTAGATTCAATGCTAAGAAGTGCAAGGTAATGCACCTGGGAAACAAAAATCCAGGGGAAGAGTACACAATGGGGGGTGAGATACTAACAACAACAAAAATGGAAAGGGACCTGGGGGTAGTCATATCAGATTACCTAAAGGCAGGCATGCAATGTGAGAGGGCAGTAAGGAGGGCTGGGGGGATACTGGGATGCATAGGGAGAGGCATCACAGTAGAAAACAGGAAGTTATTATCCCTCTGTACAGACAGCTGGTGAGACCCCATCTGGAGTACTGTGTGCAGTTCTGGAGACCCAGTCTACACAAAGACATAGACAGGATGGAAGCTGTCCAGTGGAGGGCAACTAAAATGGTGCAGGGTCTGCACTGGAAGACATGAAGAGACACGAAAGGAGCTTAATATGTATAGCCTCGAGGAAAGGGGGGATATGATAGAAACGTTTCAAGTACCTCAAGGGAATCAACAAAGTCCAAGAGGGTAGCATCTTTCAAAAAAAGAGGTGTGCAAGAACAAGAGGCACAATTTAAAGATAGAGGGGGTGCTCAGAGGTAATTTAAGGAAGTATTTTTTACAAAAGAGGGCTGTGATGCATGGAACGGCCTCCGGAGGAGGTTGTGGAGTCAAAATCAGTGGTGGACTTCAAGCATGCATGGGACAGTCATAAGGCCATTCTAGGAGGTGGGGGTAGGAAGAAGTAGGCTGCTGGTTAACTAGGACCTGCAGCTTATCCAGTAGGTAGGGAAATGGGCAGACTGGGTGGGCCAAGCGGTCCTTATCTGCCATCAAATTCTATGTTTCTATGAAAGAAAATACAGAGCCTTGCACGCTGTGTTTTATTCTGTGTAAACTGCTTTGGGTTTGCAAAAACCCAAAACAAAACATTCTTTCCTAGGTGACGCAGTGGTGTATAAAGGTCAGATGAGTCTGCCTGTCTGTGTTTATTTAGGATGAGTCAGCCTGCATGTGTTTACTTAGACAGTTGTGAGATAGCTCACATGGTGCTGACATCATCAGTAGGCAGGGATAAAAGCCTACCTCCTGAGACGAGTCAGCCAGTAGAGATCTGACTGTTGTGGAGGAAGCAGCTCATAGTATATGCAAGTTTTGATGTGCTAGGAATCTGTTTGGCTGGAACGAAGCCTGGAAGTTGTGCACTGAGGGAATTGTGCACCGTTTCTCATAGTGCAAGCAAGTTTTCATGTGTTAGGAATCTATTTGGCTGCAATGAAGCCTGGAAGTGGTGCACTGTTTCTTATAGTACATGCAAGTTTTCATGTGCTAAGAATCTATTTGGCTGGAATGAAGCCTGGAAGTTATGCACTGAGGGAATTGTGCATTGTTTTTGGAGAACTGAAGGACTAATCACCTATTTCCTTTCTATATGTTTATCTTATTTTGGAAAATAAATACCGCAAAGTGCGTTTTACACCTTTTACCTGAGTCTGTGCATTTGACTCACCTACTAACGTTCACATCTTGTGTCAGAAGTGGGATCCTGGTGCGTCTAGGTTGGGAGAGAGAGACATTACCAGGGGATATCGCCCTGATATCCTGGCAGATGTCACAGGAGCATCAGGTGCAGAAAAGTTAACATGTGGAATACAAGTCACCTATCTTGACCAGAGTGATGTCAGAGAAGATGGGTGAAAAGCCTCTTCCAGGATTAGACCTAAGAATCGGAGCAAAACCAAACCTGAAGCTGAGGACAGCATACAAGAGGCCAAAGAGGACACTGCATCTGCACCACCAGAAGAGGTCAGCGAGCTCCTAAAGTGGCTGTGCAATAAACGGAAGGATATGGAAAGAAACAGAGCCTGACATGTCTACTTTTCAGGACTTTGGTCCAGGTGTCCAGAAGGCATGGAGGCTCTACAGGAGGTAGCACTGAAGAGGTCTACTTAAGACCAGACGGACTACTGTAAATCATTGTTTCATGGGGTGATTCCTTGTGATGAGGTGGACTTGGGTAAGATGCAAACTAATGAGATGAAAATCAGGAAACTGTATGCCTATGTCTAAACAATTGATATTGCCTGTCTGTAATGACAATGAAATGGAGAAATCTTGCTAATATTAAGTCTGTATGCTTACTAAAAGATTTGGGGAATGCAAGTTAAAAGTAAATCTGAAAATGTATGGCAGCTGGAATTTAAACATAGCTGGAGTCAGGTATGGTTTTCATAGAAATACGTAAAAAGGTTAGAAACCAGTCTCACTAAGCAAGAAAAAAATAGTGAACACTGCTTCCCTTTTAAAGAGGGGGATATGTGACAGAGTCAAAGCCTCTGTCTGAATTTGTGCTGCATTTTCTTTTACACTGTCCTGTTCTTGTAAGTTTATTGCTTTAGCTACAGGCTGCAGTCTGGCCACTTTCAGTCTTATAGTCTCCCACACCCTTCTCCCAAGTACTGTATAAGGAACATATAAGTAAGAAAAGAGGCATTAAGTTGTTTGCCTTTCTCCTGTGCTGTACTGCGGCAGATATACAGGGAATGTAAGTAATGAGAAAGAACTGAAACACAGAGCCTTGCACTCTGTGTTTTATTCAGTGTAAACTGCTTTGGTGTACCAGAAGCCAAAAACAAAACATTCTTTCCCAAGTGAAGCAGAGATGTGTAAATGTCAGATGAGTCAGCCTGTCTGTGTTTATTCAGCATGAGTCAGTCTGCCTGTGTTTACTTAAATAATTGTGAGTGAGACAGCTCACATGGTGTTGACAACATCAGCAGGCAGGAATAAAAGCCTACCTCTAATATGATTCAGTCAGTAGAGGCCTGACTGTTGTGAAGGAAGCAGCTCACAGTACATGTAAGTTTTTATGTACTAGGAATCTATTTGGCTGGAACAGGCTGAAGTTGTGCACTGAGGGAATTGTGCATTGTTTTGTAGAACTGAAGGACTAATAACCTAGTTCCTTTCTGTATGTTTATTATTTTGTTTTGGAAAATAAATACTGCAAGGTGCATTCTACACCTTTACCTGAGTCTGTGCATCTGTCTCACCCACTAACCTTCACATACCTACACCAGCAGAGCCCTCAATAGCACAGCCGGTGCACTGTCAGGCTCCAGACACTGCACTCAGGTATCGGGTGAGCAGTGCTGTCCATGCAGCAAGGTCCCTCCCTCTGCCGTTCTTGGCCCTGGAAGAGGTAGGGTCCAGGGGTTGCCTGTTTGGAGATCTCCCTGATCTCATGCTAGGGTCGGAGGGTGATGAATGGGATGATCCTGATTGGCAACCTGAGTCCCTTTGGGGCCTAGTCCCACTTCTTTGCAGTCATGGAGCCTTGGGTTCCTCTCTTGGTGTCAGCCAGGTGGCGCCTCCCTACATCCTTTAGTTTTGCTTGTGGTGTTGGGGACACTGTAGGTGCCAGCTGTGGTGCCAGAGGGGATGGCAGTGACAGGTCCGGTTCCGGGCTGGGATCTAGTGCCGCCCTTGAAGCCGGGGCAGTTTCGGTTGCTACTTTTGGTGCCAGTCCTGGCTCTGGGGTTTCCTACCTGGTCAGAATAGTGCTACAAATACAACAAAAATAGCGTAGTCTGAATAACGCTACCACAGACAGCGACAGGGGTTAAATGACGCTGTGCAGTAAGCGCTCCCCAGCTTGCTGTCTATGGTACTGTGTGAAAGGACAAAAGTAGAGGAACTGGGGAGGCTGGCCGAGCTGCTCTCATGGCAGAGAGGGCTGGGGCATGGAGCAGCTCAGCAGAATGGTGGTGGAGACCAGGATTCTACTCCTGGTCTCCCTTTATTTCTTCTTGTGGCACTTAGTTTTTTTTTCTTACAAAGGGCCATGGAAACAGTATTCCATGGCCCCACAAATTTCATTTTTCCCCATGAATCACTCCCCCCAGAGTAGGAATCTTTAAGTTCAGGGGGTGCAGGGGGCATAGCTCCCCACATAAAAATAGATTTTACAATAGTAGTGGTCATCTCTGAGGTGTGCAACCACTACTATTGGCTCTCTGGTGTGTGGTGGGATTCTGTCCTGCCACTCTAGTGGACAACGTTGTCAATACAGCACTGTTGTGGACAGCGCTGTTATTGACAGCACTTTTCTGACCTAGAGCCCTGGGGTTTTGGGCAGCTCGAGACGCCTCTCTGGCACCAAGGATGATGCCAGGTTACCCCCCATCTTTTCTAACTTTGCTCAGGCTGCTGGACCTCTTCATTGGGCAAGGTCCTCCTTGGTGACCCAGGGGCCATGAGGTCTCTGTCAGAAAGCCTTTCTATTCCTGGGATGGCTGCAGGCTCATCACAGAGCTGCAGTGCTGACTCTGGCCTCCCCTTCCCTAGGGACCTGAGAGGCCTTGCAGTAAGTGGGGACAGGGGCCACCCTGAGGACACGAACAACCCTAATCACCTCATCTGGAGACTTTCCCTCAAGGGCACTACCCTCTCTGCCTCACTACTGTTGGGCAGTCTGTGGTGGCCAGGTTGCACAGTCCCCCTCCCTTGGGAGAGGTCCCCCTGTCTGCTCCTGAAGCCCTTGCAGAGGACCTTCCTTGGTCTGCCAAGTGAATCTTCCTCCCCTACTCTGCCTTCCTCTCCCTCTCAACCTGAATTTTCTGGTCCTATGGGGCCCATGATGGAGGTATGATGGTGTATCATGAATGCACTCCCCAAGAAAGGACAGCAGCAGACATGCAGGACTGCAGCTAGAGAAATGGGACAGCTGCAGCTCCCTCAACATCTTCAAAAGGAACTGTTGGTAGCAGGTGTACTCTGTGTCAAAGGGTAGATGGAGGAAAGAGTCCTCTTCCTCAGAGGAGGAAGATGAGGAGGAGCTGGACTCAGGAGCGGCAGTGCCGGGTTTCGGGCTGGAACATAGCCTGGTTCAGTGCACTCAGGTAAGTGGGGAAGGCACTGCTGAAGCCCTGAACTGTTCCCAGGTCAACAGCCCTGTAGGACCAGAAATGCCCAGGGAGCAGAAGGGTAGGCAGAGGTGTTGTGGACAGACCTGGCCAGGTCCTCTGCCAGGGTTATGAGAGCAAACAGGGACTTCACCCAACAGGAGGGGCTCTGCAACTCATCCACCTGTGAATGCCCAACCATAGAAGGGCGGTCCAGGTGTTGCCCTTGGGAGAAACCCCCAGATGGTGAGACTGGAGCCACAGAGGCTCCATAGGGCAGCCCTAATCACCACCAACCGCAGGCCCAGATGCTTCCAGGAGGCCAAATGACCCGAGTCAACAGTGCAACTCTGCCAGAGTCACCAGACACTGCAGATGTGGAGCACAGTGCCGGCCTGGGACCTACCAGCCCCACCTCACCAGAATGGACTCTGTCCTTTGGGTTAGGCCCTAAGGACATCACCAGCAGCAAGTACCTAAGGCAGGGGCTACAGTGCTGTGAACAGCAATGGTACCTCCCACAGCACTGCAAACAGCACTGGAGCCAGATTCAGAACACAGGGCAGCGCGGAACCCGACCTGGCACCGAGAGCAGCGCTAGAACCCAACCCAGTGCCATACCTGGCACCAACCTCTCCCATGACACCGGAATCTGCACCAGAACTGATCCCAGCAATGCAAGACAGAAGAGAGGTGGCACCGTGGCCGGCAACTAACTGAGAAACACCCCAGGACAACAACGTGAATGCTAAAGTCCTAGGACAAGGCCCAGAAAGGCCTCCTTCCTCACCAGAGTCCGGAAACCAGTCAGGAATATCCTGGGCCTATTCCCCCCGGATCATCCAACTGCTCAGAGGATGGCCACTGGCTCCAGAGACCTTCTCTTTCCAAATGCCACAAGGGGCAGCAGGAGGGAACCCGGTCATGTGGGCAGAGACCCACTCATTGACACAGGTCTCGTGCCAGAAGCCAAAGCTGTGCTAGGCCACTGCCCTGAGGGACTCACTGGTGTAGGCCCAGTGTATAGCTGTGACCCCACCACTGAGGGCATCCAGACCCCTGAGGGAGTACCAGAATCGGAGGGGTGCACAACCAGCCCCTGGGAGTGGGCCAGCTGCCTCACAGACAACCTCCCCCAGGCCTCCCATCTCAGCAAGATGAGAACAAGAAGAGGCTTGGTCTGCCTCAATATGTGTCGTGCCGGGCAGGGGCTCTGGGAAGAGCCCATGGACCTCACCTTGGAGTCCCAAGTGCAACGCCTGCCTCCAAAGGTGGGGGGGCCGCTGACCCCACCTCATCATGCAGCTCTGTAAAGTGCGGAAGTCCATGGAGAAGCAGGTATTGCAGAGGTCCATATCACTGTTACGCTCAAGGCAGGTCCAGCAGCAATCATGTCCTTCCCAGATGGACAGGTTTCTCCCACGGGGCACTGACACATAGGAGGAGACTCCCTCTTCTTGGTCAACTTCTTCTTAGGTTTCTGAGGCCCCTGGGATCCAGCCATGACTGACTATGGAAATAGAAGAAAATCAGCAAAAACAGGGCTCAGCGCCATAAAGGGGACAGAGAAGAAAAAGGCGACAACAAAAAGACTAAATAAGTGTTATGGCATTGAGCAAGCGGGGACAAACAGAGCTAGGATTGGTGGTACAGGTGAAAATGGCAAACGCACTCACTGAGTGTTACCTCGATGGTGGGAAGAACAGCTGAGGGGGGGCCGATATCTGTTTCTGTCAGCCCATGAGTGACACATCATACATTTGTCTCGTGGGTGGCGGTCCCCTACCTCTGAATCTTTTAAAGGCATACTCTCCTGCCTGGTCCTAATGCCTCTGGCATAGACTCACCAGTAATGAATGGTGAAGATTGATTCTTGGAAAATCAGTTTGCCACTATTAGCTTTACATGTTGATCCATATATATAGGGAGGCAGTTTGACCTATTGGTTAGAGCAAAGAGCTGTAAACCTAGAGACCCAAGTGTGACTCACATTTTGCCACTTACTGTGATCCTGGGGCAGTTATTTAACTACTGTGTTCTTTGTGTCTATGTAATCTAGTTCTGCAGTGTGTGAGTTTCCCTGTGTGCCAAATGTCAGCAACATTTATTCTCCTCCTTCTCTTGGACTGCAAAATAATTTTGCATACGGTATTCTGTAATATGAAAGGCACTATACAAAACCATTTCCTTCCTTCCTTCCTCCCTCCCTCCCCCTCTCCTTTCTTCCTGTTATTTATTTACCATATATCTACCTAGGAAAACCCAGATGAGATGTTTTATCTAATTTTCACTGGTGTACTGCTTTTACCTGTCTTTATTATTGGGTGGACTGAAGCACTGGGTGTTTACTCACCTGGTCAAGGTGATTGTGTTAAGTTTATATCCATGGCACTCCAATCATTACATTATGGGTCAAAGCCCACCTGACAGGTTAACAAAGCACTTGACTCAGGTGAAATTCTGTGGATCCACCTAGGTCCCAGGAGTCCCTGCTCTTGATGCTTCCAAAGCTGAAATAAATGGTTAATTCATACAATCCTTAAGAAACCCATAGGAAACACAGACTCGCCAGAGACAGTCATAGCACTGTCTTGATTTATTCTCCTATCGTTACAATTCTAATTCAAATGCTAGTTAGCCTGACTAAGGAACTACTTTTAGTTGAAAATCATTACGCTATCGTCAATTGGTCAGGTATGGCAGGTTCCTCAGTGGCCACTCCAGAACACAGTGGAGTGCCATGGATATAAACAATCACAATCACCTTTACCAGGTAAGTAAACACCCACTGTGTTATGTTTCTATCCATGGCACTCAAGTCGCTTACATCATGGGTTAAGTAAGTAGCAGTGTAAGCCCACGCTTAGGAGGGGTTCTAGTGAGTGGACTGGGAACCCAAGGAACAGGCAGCTGACAGAATTTGTACACCAAATGATGCTCTTTGTCTGTATAAAGTCTCTAGTCTGTAGTGTTTGAAGAAGTATGGATGTAAGACTTGTTTATTTTATTTATTTGTCTATTTGTAATGTATCTATTGTATGATGTCTTTTGTAATGGTTGGTGTTTTTTGTACATGTGTCTGTCACATATGAAAACAGGCACACATGCTCACTGCACTTACAAGTATAAAAAATAAAATAAAATGAAACAAAAGACCATGTAGCTGGTCGGTATAATATCCTCTGTGGAGACACTGGGCCTTTCCACCCAGGGAGTTGCAAGGGCCCTTATGGAATGTGCTTTTATTCCTTCTGGGGGACTTACAGTAAGCTTTTTGGCTTACAGGCTTCCAAGATGGTTCTCTTTAGCCAGCTGGCGATTGTCGTGCTTTGAAGCTGCCTGTCCTTGTTTATACCTTGCGCTACAATGAACAACCCTCTGTTCTTCTTTTGTACGTGATTTCTCAATGTAGGAGGCCAGTGTACCCTCTGTGACGCTTGGACAGCTGGTTCTGATTACTCTATGATTTTTGTAATAAAAAAATGTGTTATTGAGTGTCTTTCATGGGACATGCTGAGACAGCCTGTTGGATGCCCCCTCCAGGTTTCACTTCAAAAGACAGGATATGTTAAACAGCAGATCTCTGTGATGGGATTAACTTACAAGAACTCACATTTTATAGCCTTATTTAGGATCTGGGTTGTTTGAAGCTAAGACCTGAAATATCCATTTTATGACGTCCTCAGGAAGGTCAGTTAATTGACTGCTGTCACAAAGCATATTACACCTCAGTGAGATCTGGCAGAGAGTAATAAAAGTCATTTGATGTCCTTGAGCGAGGAAACTGCTCATGGATGAAAGAAGATACTGGAAAATCACAGACTTGATTGGAAGTCATGTGGGGAATGAGTTTTGCTGATGTCACCTATTTAATGTACCTTCTGAAGTATATGACATCCTGATTGTATAATTTTTAATAAACAGAGGAGGAGCTGGGTGACATCATGGAGAAGGCAGGTTCAAGACAGTTTTTTTTAATTATGCTGTGACTGACCTCTAGAGACATTCTTGTTTGGACTCTCTTGAAAACATCATCTATTGCATGCACTGTTAGAAGGTATACATTAGAGAGACAAGTCTTGGCGTACTGTGGTAGGAATTTGCACTTTTAAACCTTATTCTTTTAAAAGATTGTATGTTTTGTGATATATTTTTCTGTATTTACATTTTACATATTTGTTATCTATTTTAAGTAAAACCTCTTATTTGAAGAGACTACTTTGGTGTGCCTTTTGAAATTCTTTATTTGACAAGTGAAGCATATATAGTTAAAGCTGACACTGTGCATAAGCTTACTGGTTTACCAAACCGGGAAAAGGTAAGAGTTTATTCTGAGAACTTTCATAGATTTTTTTTAAGGGTTCATTTTGTATACCTGGTTAGGTGCCCGTAGGGCAAAAGATCTCTGGCTCCGAAAAGCAGAATTATCTGAGCCTGTACATTGGGTACACTAGCAAGAGGTTCACAGTTTGAATCCTCTAGAACTTGAGACCAAAGGTTGATTGAACTCACAAAACAGACAGGAGGGTTACCCTGTTCTGTTCCTATTCACACTACTGCGCTCGGAGGTTGGCACTGTGGAAGCAGAGGGCCTGACTTGCTGAGTGGGGTTGTGATAGATTGGTTAGCAGCAGTGTGCATAAGTTTGGTATTGCAAGCTTTTATTGTTCAGTGTGTCGGCTTGATACTGTCAGCTTACTTGCAAAAAAGAAAAAGCCAGTGATTTATTTTTAAAAGGAAACAGAACTATATCACTTGACTTACAGTCAAGTTCCTACCTGTTTTATTTTTTTCTATGCTGGTAGAGTAGCCGTAGTTAGGGAAGAAGATGGCTTCCAACTACAGTGGGCACACTGTAGACTACTTAAAGCAGTTGTGCAGGGACAGAGGAGTCCTGTTCAAGGTGAAAGCAACCAAGTAGAACCTCATGGATGCCCTGATGGTAGTAGACACCCACAGCACTGAGTCACAGACAGTGATTATAAAGGACCGAACCTTGAGTGTGGAAGGGCTAGCGGCCAGTGCCGTGTCCAGATCCAATGAGGAGGGCAGCAGGGCCAGTGCCAGCGAAGGGCCACAGCAGCAGGGGAAGGTCACCAGCATTCTGGAGCCAGAGGTACTCAGGTTGCAGATTCAGTTGCGCAGAATGGAGCTGGAGTTCCAGAGGGAGGCAGTGGGGAATGTTGAGAGGCACAGCGAGCTGCAGAGGAGGAGAAGAGAGAGCAAGAACAATGAGCTGCAGAGGAGAAGGAGCAAGAATGGCAAGAGGCAGACCGTGAACAGTGGGAGGCAGACTGTGAGGAGCGTGAGTGGAGCGCCAGAGGCAACATGAACAGGAGAAGCTACGACTCCAACCACCAGCACCGGAGAGGCTTGGGTTTAACTGGGACTACAGGACTGGGTTACTAATTGAATTCCAAATTGATAGTTGAATTTAAAGAGGGGAAGGATATGGATGCCTTTTTAAATTATTTTAGAAAAGTTTGTATTCAAGCTAAAATTCCTAGGGAGTCCAGGAGCTTCCAGCTATCCCCGCTACTTACCTGGAAAGATTGGGATGCATTGGGTCAAATGGACATTGAGGACAGTAATGATTACAGCAAACTTAAAGTTGCACTCTTAAAAAAAATTTGAATTAACTGCTGAATCATACAGAACTAAATTCTGTAAGCTCAGGAGAAGCCCTGACATGAGCTATGAGGAGCAAGCCATGAAACGTCAGTTTTTAAAACGCTGGTGGGAAGGAATTGAAGCAAACTCTGTTGACAAAACTGAAAATGTGATTCTGTTAGAACAGTTTTTCTGGGCATGACCAGCAGAGCTGAAAACCTGGCTGAAGGACCGAGATCACAAAACAGCGCAAGAGGCTGCTGAACTCTCAGACCACTATGCCAAGAGCAGACCTGCTCTGAGAGCAAATGGGGCAGGCGTGGCAGCTCAGAAAAGGAAAAGCTCACCTTCAGGGCAGCTAAAACCCTCACTGCCTCCAGCGAAACCAGTTAGCCCCAGGTTTTGGAGAAAAGATTTCTCTGAGAAAAGAAATGAATGTTGGTTGTGTAAAGAAACTGGGCATATTGCCAGACAGTGTCCCAAACGGATGAGCAATACACAAGGTGGTGCTAGGAAGGAAGTGGGTTGTTTGTGTGTTCCTGGAAGCATGCCTGTGAACATGAGGGAACACATGCACCCAGTCATGGTGAATGGTGTACAGACACAAGGGTTAAGGGACACAGGGGCATCCCTGACATTGGTAAAAGGGGATCTGGTACAACCTGGTCAGCTTATACCCAATAAATATGTCACTGTACAAGACTTTACTAGTGGGGAGAAAACATTGCCCCTCGCTAGTGTTCTCCTACACTGGGGTGAAACAGGGGGAACTGTGCAACAGGTGGCTGTAGCCAAAACGTTAGCAGTGGACGTCTTCCTTGGCAACCATCTCCAACGGGATGGTATGTGCAGTTACCCGTAGCCAAGTGGCAAGGGAAAATTGTAGTTCCCTGAACCCCACGGAAGCCATTGTGGAGCCACTGGCAGGCTGGTTCCCCAGCCTGTTTTTCCTGATATGGAAATTAATGAAAAGGGGGTAGAAATTTCCCAGTAACAGTTAACCACACAGCTACAGAGGTTACTCTGAAGAGGAAGGGGTGACCCATGGTCACAGGGTTAGGAATGACAGTGATCCTGGAGTGCCTTGATGCTAATTCTAGGGACCCTAGTTTGGGAGACAGAAGGGGACGTGTCCCATGCCTTGGGAATGTGTGAGGAGTTTGCAGCTGCTCAGGAAGTGACCCTAGTCTAGAGAAGCTGAGGCTTGGGCAGACTCTGACGGAGCACAGGGAGGTGACGGCAGACATAAGGTTTGGGAAATTGGAAATGGGAAATGTATACTCAGGCTGTGCAGACAGAGAGGGTGCTAGGCAGGCAGCTTGGTCGCTCCTCAGGGGTATGTGAGCAGTTGCTCAAGACTGCACATGATATTTCTTTGTCTGGTCATCTGGGAATCGTGCACACTTACGCAGCTGGTTGGCCCAGAATTTCTATTGTCCTAACTTCACCCAGCAGGCGGAGGAGTATTGCAGGTCTTGTCACCAGTGCTAAGAAATAGGGAAGGCGGGCCAGAAAACCCAAGCCGCCCTGATTCCATTGCCCATAGTGGAGGAGCCATTTCAGAGGGTGGAAATGGATATTGTGGAGCCTTCAAATACCCCCGGCTCCTCAGGGAAGAGATTCATCCTGACTGTGGTGGATTATGCCATCTGGTACCCAGAGGCAGTCGCCCTATCCTCATTGAGGACAGACAAAGTGGCAGATGCCTTACTTAAGATTTTCTCCCATGTTGGGTTTCTGCAGTAGGTAATCATGGATCGAGGGGGTTCCTTCATGTCAGACCTGATGAAATCTTTATGGGAGAAGTGCAGGGTGGTGCACAGATGCACAACACCATACCACCCACAAGCCAATGGGCTGTTGGAAAGAATTAATGGTACCCTGAAGTCTATGCTCTGGGTGTTTGCTGAACAGCATGGGAGGGACTGGGAGAAATACCTTCCCCACCTGTCTTTCGTATACAGGGAGGTGCCCCAAGAGTCAATAGGATTTTCCCCCTTCGAACTCTTATATGGATGCTGGGTACGTGGGCCCCTAGACTTGATCCGGGAGGACTAGGAAGGCAAGCACGCCACCCAGGGAACTCCCATAGTGGATCATGTCCTAAGGTTTAGGGAAAGGCTGAAGGAGGTTATGGGGACAGCCCAGAACAACCTGGTAGCTGCCCAAAAAAACAAAAAGTGTGGTATGGCCGCAGAGCCAGAGCTCGCTCGTACACGGTGGGTCAGGAAGTCATAGTCCTTATACCGGTCCGGAAAGACAAGTTGCAGGCTGAGTGGGCAGGACCGTACAAAGTGGTTAGGAAGGTAAATGACATGAACTATATTACAGAGTTACCTGACAGAAAACAGACAGAAAGGATGTACCATGTCAACATGATGAAGCCATATGCTAATAAGGCTGACATGGTGTTTGCAGTGTATAGTCCTGGGGAGGGTATGGACAAAGGAGACCCCTTCTAGTCTTGCTGGAGGAAAGTAAGCAGGAGTCCTCTGTGGAGGCAGTAAAATTGTCTCGCCAGCTGACCCCAGACAAGATCCAGGAAGTAAGGGAGGTTTAGCAGACTTTGCTCAATTGTTTAGTGTCAAGCCTGGAGTAACCCCTTAGCAACTTATGATGTGGAGACTGGGACACAGATGCCTATACGGCGGACAGCATATCGGGTGTCAGAGGCTGTCAAAAGGACATTAGGAGAGAGTGGAGGAGATGCTGGATTTAGGGTAATCCAGACACGCGAAAGCTCCTGGGCCTCACCCGTAGTCCTTGTGCCTAAGCCAGATGGCTCTACTAATTTCTGTGGACTATCTGGACTGAATGTAGTCACCGGTCAGACGCCCACCCGCTGCCCCAGATGGATGAACTCCTGGACAAGTTTGGGGGTGACCTACCTTATGACCACTGACCTAAGAGGAATTGGCAGGCAGAGTTGACGGACAGAGCTAGGGAGGTTGGCCTTCATCGCTCTGATAGCCTTATTTGAATTTAAAGTAATGCCTTTCAGAATGAAGACCTCCCCGGCCACATTCCAACGGCTGGTGAGCCAGGTGTTCAGTGGTGCTGAGGAGTATGCCGTGGTGTACCTGGATGACATTGCCATCTTTAGTGTCAGTTGGGAGGAACACCTGTCCCACCTTAGGGAAGTGCTGGGCAGAATACATAGGGCCGGACTCGCTGTGAAAGCAGAGAAGTGCCAGGTGGCCATGGGATAAGTGGCATACCTCGGGCATGTGGTAAGCTGGGGACAGCTCCGTCCTAACCAAATAAAAATAGAGGTGATCCAGGCATGGCCCAGACCAGAAACGCAGTACTATAGAAAATGTGTACCCAATTACAGTGCCCTGGCTCCTCCCCTATCTGACCTGGTAAAGAAAAGGATGCCAAAGAAAATTACTTGGGAACCAGCCTGTGAAGAGACCTTTACCAGACTGGAAGGAGGCACTGCACAGTGCCTGTTTTGACAAGTCCTGACTATAGCAGACCCTTTATAGTTCAGACTGATGCCTCAGACGTGAGTATTGGGGCAGTACTGAGTCAGACATCCAACTAAGGGAAAGATCACCTGGTAGCATACCTGAGTAAAAAGTTACTTCCCAGGGAGCAGGCATACTCTACCGTGCAAAAGGAATGTCTTGCCATAGTGTGGGCCCAAAAGAAGTTGGAGCCATACTTGTATGAGCAGCATTTTGTGGTACAAACTGACCACAACCCCCTGGTTTGGCTGACGCAAATGGGCAAGACTAATGGTAGATTAAGATGGAATCTTGCTTTGCAAGGGTATTATATAACAAGTCTAAATAGGGCTGGAGTGAAAACTCAGAACTCAGATGGGTTGTCTCGCATCTATGAAGAGTGAACTGATTTGGGAAGCTTATCCCATGCAGGGGATAGAGCCCCCCAAACTCAGTCTAGGTAGGGAGGATTGTAACGCTTGGACAGCTGATTCTGATTACTATATGATTTTTCTAATATAAAAACGTGTTATTGAGTGTCTCTCATGGGACATGCTGAGACAGCCTGTAGGATGACGCCCCTCCCCCCCAGGTTTCACTTCAAAGACAGGATATGTTAAACAGCATGTCTCTGTGACAGGATTAACTTCCAAGAACTTGCATTTTATAGCCTTATTTAGGATCTGGGTTGTTTGAAGCTAAGACCTGAAATATCCATTTTATGACGTCCTCAGGAAGGTCAGTTAATTGACTGGTGTCACAAAGCATATTACACCTCAGTGAGATCTGGCAGACAGTCATAAAAAGTCCTTTGATGTCCATGAGAGAAGAAACTGCTCACACATGAAAGAAGATACTGGAAAAATCACAGACTTGATTGGGAGATCATGTGGTGGGGAAATGAGTTTTTGCTGATGTCACCTATTTAATTTACCTTCTGAAGTATATGACATCCTGATTGTATAATTTTTAATAAACAGAGGAGGAGCTGGGTGACATCATGGAGAAGGCAGGTTCAAGACAGTTTTTTAAATTATGCTATGACTGACCTTTAGAGACATTCTTGTTTGGACTCTCCTGAAGACATCTACTGCACGCACTGTTAGAAGGTATACATTAGAGAGACAAGTCTAAGTGTACTGTGGTGCTTACTGGTTTACCAAACTGGGAGAAAGTAACAGTTTATTCTGAGGTCTTTCACAGAGTTTTTAAGGGTTCATTTTGTACACCTGGTTAGGTGCCCATAAGCAAAAGATATCTGGCCCCCCTGAAGAGCAGAATTATCTGAGCCTGTACATTGGGTACGCTAGCAAAAGGTTCACAGTTTGAATCCCTCCAGAACTTGAGACCAAAGGTTGATTGGAACCCCCAAAACAGACAGGAGGGTTATCCTGTTCTGTTCCGGTTCACAATACTGCGCCCAGAGGTTGGCACTGTGGGAGCAGAGAGCATGACCTGCTGAGTGGGGTTGTGACACCCTTCACATCCAATCTGTGTGGTGCCTTAGGCTCCCCTTCAGCCATATTCTCATAAAAAGTTGGCAGTTCAAGACTTTGCTCTGAGTGGAAGTTCGTGAGAATTTTAGGGGTGAAGACTGGCATGGTTCTCATGGAAACCCCTTCAGCAGTGAATACCGTGTAAGACCCCCTTGCAGGAAAGAGCTACCAGTTGGCTAATCCTGTGAGCAGAACAAACTGCTAGTAGAAAACACGTTTTTAGACCTCTCCAGTATAACTACATTTCCTGGGTTGGTTTGAAGGGCGGACCAGTAAGGGAATCGAGTACAAGCGTTTGATCCCATGGTGCAACTTGTATCTTTCTGCATGATCGGAGCATTTCTGCCACCTTGAGGAATCGTAAGGCATCCGGGTGAGAGCCCGGCAGGGACTGCGCGCTTTGGCCCACCGCTGCACCTACGGCTGACAGCTGCACTCTGAGTGAGGCCAGGGAAAGACCCTTTTCCAAGCCTTGTTGCAGGTACAGGAGGATCAGAAACATATCTGCCTTTTTTGGATCTAGCCCTTTGTCCTTACTTCTTGCCAAAAAAATCTTCCATTGTCTGATGTAACTGAAGGTGGTTGATGGCTTCCTGGATTGTAGGAAAGTGGCAATTACAGATTCATGATATCCACCCTCTAGCAGTCTCTGCCTTTCAGGGAGCCAGGCCAAGAGCTTGAGCGTCCTTGGATCTGGGTGTAGTATTGGACCCTGAATCAGCATACTGCATCTGGAAGGGAAGTGCCCGATGTCCAACGCCATTGCTGTTGCTGCTGCAAACCACACTCTTCTTGGCCAGCATGAGGCGACTAGGATGACAAGCCTCCTTGAGCGTCGTATTTTCATAAGGACTTGTGGAATTCGGGAGATAGGCGGGAACACATACGATCGATCCAGTGTCCAATCCTGAGAGAGTGCATCGATCCCTGATGATTGGTTTTCTCTGTACCGCGGGATAAGTATTTCTTGACCTGTGCATTGGCCATGGTTGCCATCAGGTCCATGGCCACCAGTTCCCATCTCCTGTCTATGGACTTGAATATCTTGGGGTGTAGTTGTCACTCTCCAGGATGTACATTTTGTCTGCTGAGCCAGTCTGCCCGGACATTCAGCTTCCCGGACAGGTGAACTGCATGGATGTGGGCAAGGTTGGTTTGTGACCAAAGCAACACCCACCTCACCTCCTGCTGCACTGTTATGCTCCTGGTTCTGCCTTGTTTTGTAATGTAAGCAACTGTCACCTTGTTGTCCCAGCGTACCAGTAATGGCTTTCCAGTAATCTTTTTATGGAACCCTAGTAATGCATGATAGATGGCTCTCATCTCCAGTACATTTATGGAGAGCTATGTCTCTGTTTTTGTCCATTTCCCCTGAGCGGACGAGCAGCCCAGGCATGCTCCCCATCCTGTCAAACTTGTGTCTGTTTCCAACGTTACTTCGTAAGGACACTACGTGATAGGTTTAAATGCTTCACTGGCCAGCATTTAAACAAGCAAAGAGGGGAGGCACCGAAAAGGAGCAGGGAACTCCTAGCCCCCACCCAAAAAAATCAGGGTAGTTAGTGAGGTAAACACCAAGATAGAGAAGTCGATAGGGAGAAGGGCTGGGGTAAATGGAGAAAAGGATGGGGATTGGGAAAAAAGGGTAAGGCCATCAAAAAATGGAGGGTAATCAATACCAATGCCCGTAGTCCAGGTAGCAAGCTCCCTGAACTGGTGGCCTTGATGGAAGAGGGATGCCTGGATATCGTGGCAGTCACAGAAACATGGTACACAAAGAACCATGACTGGGATGTCAACATACCAGGGTACACAATCTACAGGAGGGACAGGGAGGGTAGAAGAGGAGGAGGACTAGCTCTCTATGTAAGGGAAGGGATCAAAGAAACGGAACCAAAGGGTAAACAGGGAGGATAGGAGGCACTGTGGGTCACCCTGGGGACCAGAAATGGCACCACAATCCGCACAGGGTTGTATACAGACCCCTGTCTCAGGGGGAGGAAATGGACAGGGAATGATAGACGGCATCCTTAGGATGGCAGAAAAAGGAGAGATATTGTTTATGGGGGGCCTGAATATGCCAGCTGTTACAGTAACTGGAGTAGCTTTGCTGCAGCAACAGCCAAGAGCAGGGTCATTCTCGATGCCCTACAGGGGGCATGCCTCAGACAACTAGTGTTGGAACCTACTCGGGAGGGAGCAATCTTAGATCTGGCACTTTCAAACGGAGACGGAGAGAGGATCTCAGATTTAGAAGTGGGTAGCCATCTGGGAACAAGTGACCACCAGTGTGGTTCATGATAAACACAGCCACAGAGTCAAGCCATACAAAAGTGTGAGTAGCGGACTTTAGGAGGCTGACTTTGTCAAAATGTGAGAGTGCCTCAGAAAAGCACTAGCAAACAGACAAAAAGGAGGGGTGGAGGAACAATGGGGAAACATCAAAAACTGCCATCACAGTTGCAACAAGCCTTTGTATGAAGCAAATAAACAAATCAAAACGAAGGAAAAAAACACTATGGTTCTCAAAAGAGGTGGTAGGGAAGGTTAGGGAGAAAAATAAAGCATCCAGGAAGTATAAGGAAACACAGAAGAAGCAGGACAGAGAACTATACCAGTTAAAGCAGAAGGAAGTGGGGAAGGCAGTCAGAATAGCAAAGGCGCAAACAGAGAAAAAGATAGCCAACTCGGTTAAAAAGGGGGATAAAACCTTTTATAGGTACATTAGAGAGCACAGGGTTTTAAATAATTGATTAGCATTTTTATATAGGTTTTCTAGAAGTGTTATGTTTGTTAAACACATTGAGGCAAGTGCTATGCATTTTCACATTGTTTTAACACTTTTATGAGCAAAACACTAATCAATTTTTAGAGTTAAATAAAACCCTGGAGCGAAGAAAGACTAAGGGAGGGATAGTGAGGCTTAATAAAGTGGACGGTGAGTGGGCAGAGAGAGACAGTGAAAAAGCAGAGATACTGAATGAGTACTTCTTCTCAGTAGTCACAAAACAGGAGGAGGGGGAGGTACCTAATCCAATCAATAGAAGCACTCTGGATGGGGGTGTTGATACTGGTCCTTTCACAGAAAGAAAGGGTTCTGAAAGAACTCCTAAAGTGAAGGTGGACAAAGCAATGGGGCCTGATGGGATTCACCCCAGAATTCGAAAAGTACTAAGGAGAGAACTAGTGACACCATGGACTCCCTTTTTAACAAATCACAGGAGGATGGTGTGGTACCTAAGGACTGGAGGAGGGTGGATGTAATTCCCCTTCACAAAAGTGGGAGCAAAGCAGAGGCAGGAAACTACAGACCTCTTAGCTTGACCTCAGTGGTAGGGAAAACGATGGAATCTCTTCTGAAAGAAAGAATTGTTGTGTACCTAGAGGCCAATGGGGCACGGGACCCCAAGGCAGCATGGATTCACAGTGGGAAGGTCATGTCAGACGAATCTAATAGATTTCTATGACTGAGTGACCAAAGTAGTAGACCAGGGAGGGGCTATGGACATGGCCTAACTAGACTTTAGCAAGGTATTTGACACAGTCCCACACAAATGATTAATTAACAAATTAGCCAGCCTGGGAGTGGGTCCCAGGGTAGTAGCCTGGGTAAAAAATTGGCTGGACAACAGGACACAAAGAGTAATAGTAAAGAGTCCACTCCAAAGAAAGGGGGGTTACTGGCGAGGTACCGCAGAGTTCAGTACTGGGTCCGGTCCTTTTTAATGTCTTTATAAGTGACATTGTGGCGGGACTGGAAGGAAAAGTATGCCTTTTTGCAGACGACACAAAGATCTGCAACAGGGTTGATACACAAGGGGGAGTGGAAAGGATGAGAAGGGACTTAGCAAGGTTGGAGGAATGGTCAAAAGTATGGCAGCTTAGATTCAATGCAAAAAAAGTACAAAGTAATGCACCAGGGAAACAAAAACCCAGGGGAAGAGTACATAATGGGGGGGGGGGTATTAACAACAAAAATGGAAAGGGACTTGGGAGAAGTCATACCAGATGACCTAAAGGTAAGCAAGCAATGTGAGAGGGCAGTAAGGATACTGGGAGGTATAGGGAGAATAATCACCAGTAGAAAACAGGAAGTTGTTATCTCTCTGTACAGACAGGTGGTGAGACCCCGTCTGGAGTACTGCGTGCAGTTCTGGAGACCCCATCTTCGCAAGAACATAAACAGGATAGAGGCAGTCCAGAGAAGGGCAACTAAAATGGTACCGAGTCTGCAACAGAAGCAATATGAAGAGAGAGACTAAAGGAGCTTAATATGTATACCCTCGAAGAAAGGAGGGAGAGTGGGGACATGTTAGAAACTTTCAAGTACCTCAAGGGACTCAACAAAGTGATGTGCAAGAACAAGGGGGCACACTCTGAAGATAGAGGGGGGACGGCTCAGGGGCAATGTGAGGAAGTATTTTTTCATAGAGAGGGTGGTGGACATATGAAACGGCCTTCCTGAGGAAGTTGTGGGGTCAAAAACAGTGGGGAAATTCAAGAATACATGGGACAGACATAAGGCAATTCTGGTGGGGGTTAGGAAGAAGTAGGCTGTTGGTTAACTAGAGTCTGCAGCTTATCCAATAGGTAGTTAACTGGGCAGACTAATTGGGCCAAGTGGTCCTAATCTGCCGTCAAAGTCTATATTTCTATGTAACTTTGTTCAAGAGTGGTTCCTCTGGTTAGGTTCTTTCTTGTCATCCATCAAGATAGGGAGTTCCTGACCCCTTGAGTCAACTGAATCCTGTTGCACAAATTGTCTTCTGTTGGTACGCCTTGGCATAGGTGGCAGTTCTGGAGTGGATGCATGTTCCACCTGGTCCAAGGCACCAGGTCGATACATGAAGCCATGCATCCTAATACCATAGCGACTTGTCCTATGGTAGGTGTGGGCATTTTCATCAGATCCTCTGAGAGCTTGATTAGATAGTTCACTGCTGAGGGATGGCTTTGCTTTTTCCTGGAGGGTGTCTATCTCCGCCCCAAGGTGCTCGATTGATTCAGTTGGAAATAGGGAACTTTTTGCATAGTTGATCACCCAGCCATGTAACTACAGGGTGGATATCACTAGAGTTGTGTCTCTGTGGAGTTGGGCGCTATTTCGTGCTCGAATAAACCAGTTGTTCAAATACCGGATGATGTCAACTCCCTCAGATGTGCCACTAGAACGATGGATATTTTTGTAAACACCCTTGGAACTGATGTCAATCCGAAGGGCAGGGCCTGCTATTGGAAATGTTGGTCTAGGATCTGAAATCTGAGGTATTTTCTGTGCGCAGGCCTTATGGGGATGTGGAGACAGGCATCTTTTAAGTCGATTGATGTTAAGTAGTCTCCCTTGCGGAGGCTCTTGAGTGTTGCCTGAGGATCTCCGTTTTGAATCTTTGTCTTGCCACATGCATGTTTAAAAACTTTAGGTCCAGAATTGATCTCAGGTCCCCGTTCTTTTTCTGGACCAGGAAGAAGACTGAGTAGACAGTCCGACCTTGTTCCCCCTCCTCTGGAACCACCTGTATTGCTCTTTTCTATACTAAGTCTCTTAAGAAGTCTTGGATTTGGTGTGCTGTCACCCGTTGCATTAAGACAGGCAAGATTATGAACCCATCTCTGTCTGGTATAGCTGACAGCTCTATAGCGTAGCCCTTGGAGACTACTCCAAGCACCCACCGGTCTCACGCAGTGTGGTGCCAATGGTTTTGAAAGAGAGACAGTCTCTGGCCCACTAGGGGTGTTATTTGTGGCTATATTCATGGTTCAAGTAATGGGATTACTAGTATCTGACAGTCACTGTTGACCTGACTTTCCTCCCCTGCCTCTGCCTCTGAACTTCTGTCTGGGGGATTTTCCTCCACAGGAGGATGAGTTGTGGTTGTAGGAATAGAGTACAGTTATGTAAGAACTTACCATAACAGTAGATCTTTGAGAGAGGCTCTTGCAGTAGGTACTCACAGATAGGACTAAGATGCCAGGAGCTAGGACCACACAGAAAACTTTAAGCTAGCAGTGTCTGGCGGGGGACTGCCCACCCGATGTCATATGACTCATGTCAGCGTGGCGCAATATAGGGAGCGGTCCCCACACCTGCCCTCCACTTCTCCCACTGGAGACCTAGAAAGCAGCAACAGGAGACAGGAGTGGGCTCCTAAAGCTATAAAGCTATGAGAGGAGAAATAGTAGAAGAAACTCAGGGGGAAGGTGGGCAGGAAAGCAGTACCTACTGCAAGAGCCTCTCTCGAAGATCTACTGTTATAGTAAGGTCTTGCATAACTGTACTATTTTACTTCGAGAGGGCTGTTGCAGTAGGTACTCACAGATAGGACTGAGCCCCAAGCAGTCAAAATCAGACAGGTCTGAGACATGGGAGGTAGGAACAAGTCTGCAAGAAAAAGGGATCTCAGGACAAGAGTCCCTGAAGAACAGCTAGGCCAAAGCCTGCTCAACGCCTAGAAGCAATGTCCAAACTGTAATGCTTAGTGAAGATGTAGACAGAACTCCAAGTGGCAGCTGCACAGATATCTGTGGCAGAGACTTTCCTGAAACAAGCAGTAGAGGAAGCCATGCCCCTGGTTGAGTGCCCTTTAACTTCCCCCGGAAGTGGCTTGTTATACTTCTGATAACAAAAGGTACTGCAGTTTGCCAACCATTTGGATAAACACTGTTTTGAAACTGCAGCGCCTTCGCTTTTGGGCACAAAAGAAACAAATAACTGATCAGTCTTACGGACTGGCTTTGTCCGGTTAGTGTAGTAATGAAGGATTCTATGTACGTCAAGAGTATGTAGAATTGTTTCACCACGATTGGAATGCTCAAGGTAGTACACTGGCAACTGAATAGTCTGATTTAAGGTGGACTCTGAAACCACCTTAGGCAAGAACTTAGGATTTGTACGCAGAGCCACCCAGTCTCTGTGAAAAATCATGTAAGGCTGCTAACACATTAGGCCCTGAAGCCCTAAAATCCTCGAGTCAAGTAATGGCAACTAAAGAAAAATTACTCACCTTAGTAATGTTGTTTCTTCTAATGGAGTCTTGCTATATTATTACATATGCAGTATAACCCCAGGTTAGAACTGCTTCGGAGGTGAAAGAGTTAACTTTTCATGCAGGGCATGGAATCTTGAGCGCGAGCTCGGTTGAACACTCTGCCTGTTGAAGCTCAAACTTAAACTGTCAGATCTTTATGAGCAAAAACTCACTAAGGTTCTGTGTGGAAGCCGTAAACCTACACTAGCCACTGGCTAATAACTACAAAAACACCTTTTTGTTCTTGATCCCAAAACAAAGACTCAAGTCGGGGAATTCAAGAAAGAAAAATTAAGTATAACACCTAAGCACCCAGAAGGGTGAAAATAAAGTGGGCATCAATGAAGTGCCAACATTGCACGCCCACCCTCATCCAAAAATAGAGGTTCTGAGAGGGCAGGCTGGGGGAGGTCATAATATAGCAAGACTCCATTAGAAGAAACAACATTACTAAGGTGAGTAAGTTTTTCTTCAAACAACATGAAGTCTTGCTATATTATGACATATGCAGAACTACACAGCAGTACCTTCATGGAGGAGGGACAGAACCTACTTGGGAAATAGGCTCTGAAGCACAGCTGTGTCAAATCGAGCATCACTCCTAGCCTGGATATCCAAGGAGTAATGCTTAGTAAAAGTGTGAACTGTTTTCCAGGTAGCTGCTTGACATATCTCTAAATTAGGGATGTCCCTGGCAGCAGCCAGAGACGCAGCTGTACCTCTGGTAGAGTGAGCCCTCAGGCCTGAGGGAGGAACCTTACCCAGTTTTTCATAACAGAATTGGATACAAGAGACAATCACCTGGCAATGGATCTTTTAGTGGCAGGTTTCCCTTTACCAACCTCACCATAAGTGAGGAACAATTGGAAGGATTCGAACCTGTGACCCTTGGTACGTTCTATATAGTAACTAAGGGCTCTTTTGACATCTAAACTGTGCAATCTCCTCTCACCAGAGGAGGAATGGTCAGTGAAGTACACTGGAAGAGACATGGATTGATTAAGGTGAAAGTCAGAAACCACCTTAGGCAAAAACTTCCTGTTAGTCCTGAGGACCACCTTATCTCTATGAAAGGAGATAAAATCAGGCTCCACTGACAAGGCTTGTAGCTCACTTATGCGCCTGGCAGAGGTGATGGCTACCAGAACACAGTTTTCAAGTCAAGTACTTAAGCTCTGCTGAAGACAATGGCTCAAAGGGGTTCCATAAGCTGAGCGATGCAAATATTAAGATCCCAAGCAGGGGCAGGGTCCTTGAACGGAGTGTTGGTGTGAAGCAACCCTTTAAAAAACTTGGAGAACACAGGGTGAGCTGATAAAGAAGAGGGCTTACCTGCTGATAAGAAGACAGACACAGCTGCCAAGTACACTTTTAGGGTAGCTGGTCTCAGCCTCAAGGAATTCAAATGCACCAAATAATCCAGGATCGTGGGCATGCCAGCAGATTCTGGGGAAATATGTTTACCAGCACACCATATGGAAAATCTCTTCCATTTTGAATTATAGGGTAGCCTGGTGGAAGGCTTCCTAGAGGCCTTCAAAATATCCAATACACCTTGAGAAAAGTGTAGGTCAGCAAACTCTAACTCTTCAAGAGCCAAGCTTTGAGATTGAGAGAGATTTGAGGTTCGGATACCAAACTCTCCCCTGGGCACAGGTTAACAGGTTGTGATTCCTGGGAAGACATAGGGAGGGTGGACTGCTAAGGACATGAGGTGGGTACCAGGGCTGCCTGGCCCAATCTGGAGCAATCAGGATCATCTTGCAGGACTGAGATCTGATTCTGACTATATTGAAAAGAAGGGGGAAGGGGGAAAAGCATGAAACTTCCTTCCCAACTGAGAGGAAGGCATCCAGAGGACTGAGCCCAACACTGGGGCCTTCAGCTAAAGGAAGTTGGTGATTGTCTGGGGCTGCAAAGAGATCTATTGTGAGGTGCCCCATCTAGCAAATACTACCTCCCGAACTAGGGGACGGTGCCCATTCAATGATGGCCCTGGGAAATCCTAGCTGAGAGCATCCGCTGCTAGGACATTGTCCTTGCCTGGGAGGGTGAACTGCACGTAAGGGAGGCGTCCTCAGAGAAAAAGCCAGAGACCACAACTTCATTGCTTCGTGCACAAGGCCGAGACAGAGAGGTGTTTGTTGATGTACCACATTGTAGTGGTATTGTCTGTTCTGACCTGAATCACCATGTTCTGGACAGATGTGGAAAAAACCTGGAGTGCTAGAAAAACTGCTCTGAGTTCCAGCAAATTGATGTGGAGCAGAGATTCCTGAGGGGACCACAGCCCCTGGGTGGAAAGGTCGCCCATGTGAGCTCCTCACCCCAAGAGGGATGCATCTGTAGTAAGGTCAAGGAATGAGACTGGGAGGAAGGAACCCCTGTCTCAGATTGTTCTGATCCTGCCACCACTGAAGGCCCGGATCAGGGTTCAGTCACTGGAGTCAATTTGGTTGGGGATCTGTCCTTTGAGACCAAAAGGCTCTCAAATGGAACTGAATGTCCCTCATCTGAAATCTTGCACCTGCACCACTGCTGTAGAAGCAGCCATGTGCCCCAGGAGCTGTAGAAAATACCTTGCTGGTCGGAGAGACCTGCAGGGTGAAAAGAAGACCAGAGACACCAGGGTCCTTGCTCTTTCCAGAGGAAGAAGGCTCTGGCTTCTTTGTGTTCAGTTCTGCACCTATGAAGGTGAGAAGCTGGACAAGCTCCAGAACTGACTTTGGAAGATTGAAGAGGAAACCTAGAGATGTAAGCAGCTGCTGGGTTGCCTTGTAAATGTAGCTTGACCTGCTCTGGAGACTGGCCTACAATGAGCCAGTCGTCCAGATAAGGAAAGATGGCAATCTTTTGCCTTCTTAAATGAGCAACTAGCTACCAGGCATTTTGTGAACACCCTTGGGGCCGGTGAGGCCGAAGGGCATTGCTCTGAACTGGTAATGGCCTGAGGGCAGTTCCAGATCTGAGTACTTTGATGGGAGCTTCTGATGAGAACATATAAGTAGGTATCCTTGAGGTCCAGGGAGGCTAGCCAGTCCCTGGCCTTAGAGAGGTAGAATAATCCCAGGGTCACCATTTTGAACTTTGGTTTTAAAAGGTGCTTGTTTAGATACCTGAGGTCCAGGATGGGCCGCCATTCTCCTGTCTTTTTTGGGGTAAGGAAGTACCTGGAGTACAACCCCTTGCCCTGGTGTATGGGTGGAACCTTTTCCACGGCTCTGAAAGCCAGGAGGGAAGAAACTTCTGCTTCCAGGGCAAGTGCTTCTGAAGGGTTTGCAGGTGGAAAAAAGAGCCTGGCTCTCATCTTGGAAATATTTTGAAGCTGAGAACCAGTCCTATTCCTGCTTCCAGGACCCACTTGTCTGATGTTAAAGACTTCCAGTCCTGGACAAAGTAAGCCAGCCTGCCCCTACCGGTAGTGGAGAATCGGCCTGGCTACCCCATCAGGAGCCTGTTTGCAGGGGCTTTGGGGTTGAGGGTAGAAGCAGGCTTACTAGAACCCTTCTTCCCCTCCTCTAAAGAACCCCTCTGGGCATAAGCAGAAGAGGGGCCTGAGCATAGCAAAACAGCCCTGAAAAGGCCTGCCCCTGCCCCTATAATGCTGCCTTTGAGGAGTGACTTGCCTTTCTTTGGCCTGTGCACTCCTATGGTGATCCTATACTCATCCATTTTCTTCATATAATTCTCTGTCTGCTCCTAAACAGAGATTTCCACAACAAGGAAAATCCATAGCCTTAGACTGGGTATCCTGTGACAGGGCAGTACATCTGAGCCAGGCCATTCTGCGAAGAGACACAGATGTAGCCATGACTCCTGATGAAACATCATTAGAGTCTACTGCAGCATGAAATTGCACCTTGGATGCCTCAACACCATCCACAGCCACCTGCTCCAGCTCCCGGCAAGCTGGTCATGGCCTGTTTTGCTAAGGCCAGGACAGTATCCCACCTGAATTTCTGGTACCTAGCTGCATGCATCATAATTTGCCTGTCTGAGTCCCAAAGATGCCGCCGTGTACTGCTTTTTGCCATGGCATCCATCCTCTGGAATCCTTTTCAGGAGGGTGAGGCCAGAGGAATATTAGCCTTGTCACAGGATGCAGCCTGCACTACCCCACATGGCTGCACTGCTGGGATAGGAACTCCGTATCAGAGCCTGATAAAGCATACCTCTTGTCCATCCTTTTATCCACAGGGAGGATAGAATGAGGAGTTTTCAGAATTTTTACTGTCTGTTTCCTAAAAGATTTATGCAAGGGAATAGACAGTCTCCTAGACTCTGGAATATCCATCATTTCCACAAAATCAGGCTCTTCTTGATCATCAACAGCTTCCTCAACAGGGAGTTGCAGAGTCTCAGCAACTTTCTTGTAAAACAAAAAATGAGAAGGGGACTCAGATAGCCTGGGAGGGGACACTCCTGAGGGTCTGTCTGGAGAGATGTCCGGTTCAATGGGCACATCCAGACTTTCAAAATCACACTCACTCTCCTCGTACCCCTCCTCCCTTCCCTGGTTCATAAAAATCCTCAAAATCATAATCTTGAACCGGGGGAACCGACCGAACCGGGCGCTTCCCTAATGGTGCCGGTTCAGACGGAACTGGGGAAAGAGACTGGACAATTTGAATAGCTTTGGCTATTTCCTCAGCGGCTGGAGAAAGAACTTTTGGCACCAAACTAGCTGACCTTCTAGTCCTTTTAGTTGGAACTGGCTCCTCAGAGCTGGCTCTTCATTTGCTCGAGGAAGTATGGCCCTGGTCAGAGGGCACTCCCTCAGGTTCGGCTGGAACCGAACCGGGCTGGCCATCCGGGTCAGCGGACTTTTTGGCCTCCCTTTCCCTGAGCCTACCAACTCTTTTTTCCACAGTGGCAGCAGGAAAATTCTTACAAATCTGGCAGTTTGCATTGAGGTGGTCAAACCCCAGACAATATACACAAGTGGTGTGTGGGTCAGCCTTAGCAAAGGCTTCCCCAGAGGCCACAGTGCTGAAACCCAGTGGGCCAAGGTCGGTTTTTCTTTTGGGTTTCTCAGACATAGTGCCAGCCTAACCAAAACTTGCCCGTTAATGGCAATCCACCAAGCAAGACTCTCTTATCGGTTCCCAACCGTGTCATGGGTCGTGGAAAAACATAATAAAATCCGTCTTTTTTAGAACCGATAAGAACCGGGAACCGCACTCTAAAGGACTAGAAGGTAATTTTAAAACCCATCTGATCGGTTCAAACCGAACCGAAAATGGCGTTTAAAAGTTCCACACAGAAGAAAAATAATAAATAAGCCTATCTATTACTTACAATACCACAGACAGAACTTGAACCGACGATTGTGGTTAAATTTTGGTAAAATAAACCGAGAATTACACTTTAAAACCGACAAATGAACCGAGCAGCAGGAAGAATCTCCGGAACGACTGTTCAGTGAGGCGGAGTAAAGAATCTGACAGTTTAAGTTTGAGCTTCAACAGACAGAGTGTTCAACTGAGCTCGCGCTCAAGATTACATGCCCTGCATGGAAAGTTAACTCACCTCCGGAGCAGTTCTAACCTGGGGTTATACTGCATATGTCATAATATAGCAAGACTTCATGTTGTTTGAAAGAGCACTTTCCATGACAGGTAGCGTATATCACAACTCATTGCTGGTTCAAATGGAGACAGCATGAGCTTTTTCAAAATAAAGTTCATGTCCCAAGGAGGAGCAGGACTCCTGATTGGGGGTTTCAAATGAAGAATCCCTTTTAGCAATGTCTTGGATATTTCCAGCTGAGCTAAGGTTTTGCCATCCACTGGGATGTGTCAGGCAGAAATGGCAGATAAATGGACCTTCAGGGTCAAGTAACTAAGGCCAAGGTTGGAGAGGTACACGAGATACTCTAAGACCTGCGGAATTGGGCAGGAGAAGGGGTCCCACTCCTTGGACATGGCCCAAATGGAAAATTTCTTCCATTTCATTGCATAGGTGGATCTAATGGATGGCTTTCTAGCCTCCACTAGGACCTGTACCACTCTTGAGGCTACTCCAAAGCGAGCGACGGCTATGTCAGTAGGTGCCACTCATGTAGGTGAAAGGATCACAGGCCTGGATGAACCAGGGTTCCCTGTTACTGGGTCAAGAGATCTTGGCAGATAGGCAGAGGAACTGGAGGTTCCACTGACAGCTGCTGAAGCAGAGAGAACCAGATTGGCCCCGGCCAGTAGGAAGCAATCAGAATCATATGTGCTCCCTCTGCCTGATGTTTCAGCAGTACCCTCTGCAGTAGTGGAAGGGGAGAGAAGGCATACATGAACCTCCCCATCCAGCACAGAGACAGCTCATCTCGCCAAAAAACAACACACCCTGGAGTGAGCGAGCAGAAAGTTGGTACTTCTGCATTGGATGGGGATGCGAATACACTGAGGTCTGGTTGGCCCCAACATTCGAAAATGTCTACCACAGACTGTTTCAGCTCCTATTCGTGGGCTCTGGCTTAAGTGCAACTCATTGTGTCCACCAGGATATTTTGGATGCCTGGTACATGCAGTGCCGTGAGATGGAGACTATGCTGTACTGCCCAGTACCATACTTTCATTGCTTCGCAACAGAGTGGGTATGAGCGAGTACCTCCTAAGAGGACCCCCTTTTTACATGGAGTTTAAAGTAAGAAAAGCCATTAGACAGTTAAAATGTTTGAATGTTGAATATATGCCATGTTTCTTTGGGGTGCACTGGATGCCACACACCAGCAGCACCCTTCTCCAAAAATGTGAATTGCATTTTGAGCAATGCAAAGGTTTTGAGCGTGTTATTTGGTTGTTTTTAGAGTTTTGGTACTCCCATTAGCATGCTCCCTGCCACCACTTTTGGAAATTCCTGGGTGGAATCAATTTAAAGCGCCAATAAGGCCATGTGACCTAAGCCAATTTAGGCAGCACTCTATATTTATGAGTAGCCACTGTAGGCATTTCAGAACTGAGAAGCTAGTGTAGGGACTATACCGAAAGGGTTCCACCGTGAAGGGGTGGTATAGCTTGCTCACTTTGGAATTCAAATCTGAAACCTAAGAGGACCCCCTTCTTACATGGAGTTTAAAGTAAGAAAATCCATTAGGCAGTTAAAATGTTTGAATGTTGAGTATATGCCATGTTTCTTTGAGGGGGGTGCACTGGATGCCACACACCAGCAGCACCCTTCTCCAGAAATGTGAATTGCATTTTGAGCAATGCAAAGGTTTTGAGCGTGCTATTTGGTTGTTTCCATATTGTGAATGCCAAGTCCTCATGAGGCCTATCCATGATGGAATGAGTGTTGGAGATGCATCTGAGAGCTCTAGGTGCTCTGTGAGTCTCTGGCATTGGGGGTCTTGTGCCTCCGTGAGCCAGTCATAAGCTGCCTGAATTTTCCTGAGGAGTACTAGAAAAGAGGGGTGCTCAGGGTGATTTGGGAGACTCCTTCGGTTTAGGGTCATTTGGAGTCGGTGACTCATAGTCTGAACCCGAATGGGCTGTATCGCTCTCAGAGACCTACATCAGGTATTGTCAGGGGTACTGAGTATAGGTGAAGTGATGTCTACAGGTCTCGAGAGGTCCACGGGTCTTGACAATTCTGTGGGCCACTGTGGCTGGGGAAGGGCTCCACAGATCTACCCGATGTCGAAGGTCTCAGTAGAGAAAAAATTAGTAGAATACTCATCCAAGATGGCATCAACAGAAGCAACGTTCTCTACGAGGTCCAATGTGTGCAAGTCGACGGCGGGAAAAAACTGGATGGCAGGTGTGGGGACCGCTCACTATATAGCAAAAAGCTGATGTGAGTCACGTGATGCTGGGTGGGCGGTCACCCGCCAGACACTGCTAGCTAAAAGTTTTCTGTGTGGTCCTAGTGCCTGGGGGCTTAATCCTATCTGTGGGTAACTACTGCAAGAGCCCTCTCAAAGTAAAATTGATAATTACTGAATTCTCTTCCATACAAGGAGTTGTTATTTGTGTTGACCCCATTTACGGTTCTGGAATTTGTTATTCTGAAATCTCCGACGTCCGGATAGCAGATATGTAATTTTGTTATTTTCTTTTGCCAAATCCTTGCCCTCCTCTTTTTGCTTGAGGTACTCCTGTAGGCCCCTCACCAAAAACATGTTTGCCGTTTAGGGAAAGGTTGTGCAAGAGTGATTTGGATTCATTATCCGCTTCCCAGAGCTTGATCCATAAGAAAAAATTACCTTAGTAATGTTGTTTCTTCTAATGGAGTCTTGCTATATTATGACATATGCAGTGAGTCCCAACCTTCAAACTGCTCCGGAGGTGAAAGAGTTAACTTTCCATGCCAGGCATGGAACGCTGAGCTCGAGCTCGGTTGAAACTCTGTCTGTTGTTCTTCAAACTCAAACCATCAGATCTTTATGAGCTAAACTCACTGAGGTCCTGTGTGGAAGCTGTAAACCTACACTAGCCAACTGGCTACTAAACATAAGAACACATTTTTTGGTCCCAAAACAAAGACTCAAGTCAGGAGACCCAAAAATGAAAACACAACACCAAGTCACCCCAAGAAAGGAGGGTGAAAACAACAAGGTGGGCACCTACTAAGTGCCAACAGTGCACTGCCCACCCATATCCCAAAACAGAGGTTCTGAGAGGGCAGGCAGGAGGGTCATAATAGCAAGACTCCATTAGAAAAACAACATTACTAAGGTGAGTAATTTTTCTTCAAACAACATGAGACTTGCTATATTATAACATATGCAGACTTACAAAGCAGTACCTCCATGGAGGAGGGACAGAACCTACTTAGGAAACAGGCTCTGAAGCACAGCTGTGCCAAACTGAGCATCACTCCTAGCCTGGATGTCCGGGAGTAATGCTTGGTAAAAGTGTGAACTGTTTTCCAGGTAGCTGCTTGACATATCTCTAGAATAGGATGTTCCCTGGCAGCAGCCAGGAAGCAGCTGTACTCTGGTAGAGTGAGCCCTCAGGCCCTGAGGGAGGAACCTTACCCAGTTTTTCATAACAAAATTGGATACAAGAAACAATCCACCTGGCAATGGATCTTTAGTGGCAGGTTTCCCTTTACCAACCTCACCATAAGTGAGGAACAGTTGGAGGGAGTCAAACCTGTGACCCTTGGTACGCTCTATGTAGTAACTAAGGGCTCTCTTCACATCTAAGCTGTGCAGCCTCCTCTTGCCAGAGAAGGAATGGTCAGTGAAGTACACGGAAGAGATATAGATTGATTAACGTGGAAATCTGAAGCCACCTTAGGCAAGAACTTCCTGTTAGTCCTGAGGACCACCTTATCTCTATGAAAGGAGATAAAATCAGGCTCCACTGACAAAGCTTGTAATTCACTTATGCATCTGGCAGAAGTGATGGCTACCAGAAACAGTCTTCCAATCAAGTACTTAAGCTCTGCTGAAGACAAAGGCTCAAGGGGGTTGCATAAGCTGAGCAATTCAAACATTAAGATCCCAGGCAGGGGCAGGGTCCCTGAATGGAGGGTTGGTGTGAAGCAATCCCTTGAAAAACCTGGAGAATACAGGATGAGCTGAAAGAGAAGAGGGTTTACCTGCTGAAATAAAAGCAGATACAGCTGCCAGATGCACTTTTAGGGTAGCTGGTCTCAGCCCCAAGGTATTTAAGTGGACCATATAATCCAGGACTGTGGGTAAGTCAGCAGATTCTGGGGAAATATGCTTCCCAGAGCACCATATGGAAAACCTCTTCCATTTGGAATTATAAGTAGCCCAGGTGGAAGGTTTCCTAGAAGCCTTCAGGATATCCATTACACCTTGGGAGAGGTGTAGATCAGCAAACTCTAACTCTTCACGAGCCAGGCCTTGAGATTGAGAGATTTGAGGTTCTGGTACCAAACCTTCCCCTGAGCACAGGTTAACAGGTTGTGATTCCTGGGAAGACACAGGGGAAGATGGACTGCTAAGGACAGTAGGAGTGGATACCAGGACTTTCTGGCCCAATCTGGAGCAATCAGGATCATCTTGCAGGGTTGAGATCTGATTTTGACTAGCACTTTGAACAGGAGAGGGAAGGGGGGAAAAGCATTGAGAAACTTCCCTTCCCAATTGAGAACTAAGGCATCCAGAGGGACTGAGCCCAACACTGGGGGCCTGCAGAAAAAAAGGGGAAGTTGGTGATTGTCTGGGGCTGCAAAAAGATCTATCTGCGGGGTGCCCCATCTGGCAAATATCACCTCCAAGACCAGGGGGTCCAGTGACCATTCATGATGGCCCTGGGAAACCCTGCTGAGAGCATCTGCCAGGACATTGTCCTTGCCTGGGAGGTGAACTGCCGTAACGGAGGTGTTCAGGGAGTAAGCCAGAGACCACAACTTCATTGCTTTGGTGCACAAGGCCGTAGACCGAGTGCCTCCTTGTTTGCTGATGTACCACATTGTGGTAGTGGTGTCTGTTCTGACCTGTACAACTTTGTTCTGAACAGATTTGGAAAAGACTTGAAGTGCTAGAAAAACTGCTCTGAGTTCCAACAGATTGATGTGGAGCAGAGATTCCTGAGGGGACCACAATCCTGGGTAGTGAGTCGCCCATGTGAGCTCCCACCCCAAGAGGATGCATCTGTAGTAGGATTAAGGAGTGAGACTGAGTGACAAAGGAACCCTTGTCTCAGATTGCTCTGATCCTGCCACCACTGTAGGGCCTGGATCAGGGTTCGAGTTACTGGGATCAATTTGGTTAGAGGGTCTTTCCTTTGAGACCAAAGGCTCTCAAATGGAACTGGATGTCCCTCATCTGAAATCTTGCTCCTGCACTACTGCTGTAGAAGCAGCCATGTGCCCCAGGAGCTGTAGAAGTGCCTTGCTGGTCGAGAGACCTGCAGGGTGAATGAGAGGCCAGAGAGACCAGGGTCCTTGCCCTGTCCAAAGGAAGAAAGGCTCTGGCTTTCTCTGTGTTCAGCTCTGCGCATATGAAGGTGAGGAGCTGGACAGGCTCTAGAACTGACTTTGAAAGATTCAGATGGAAACCTAGAGAGGTGAGCAGTTGCTGAGTTATCTGTAGATGTAACTTGCCTTGGTCTGGGGACTGGCCTAGTATGAGCCAGTCGTCCAGGTAAGAGAAGGTGGCAATTTTTTTGCCTTCTTAGGGCAGCAACTGCTACTGCCAGGCATTTTGTGAATACCCTTGGAGCCGAGGTGAGGCCAAAGGGCATTGCTCTGAACTGGTAATGGCCTGAGGGCAACTCGAACCTGAGGTACTTTCGATGGGAGCTTCTGATGAGAATATGGAAGTAGGCATCCTTGAGGTCCAGGGACGCTAGCCAGTCCCCTGGCCTTAGAGAGGGTAGAATAATTCCCAGAGTCACCATTTTGAATTTTGGTTTTAAAAGGTGCTTGTTTAAATATCTGAGATCCAGGATGGGCCGCCATTCTCCTGTCTTTTTTGGGGTAAGGAAGTACCTGGAGTACGACCCTTTGCCCTGGTGTAGGGATGGAACCCTTTCCACAGCCCTGAGAGCCAGGAAGGAAGAGACCTCTGCCTCTAGGGCAAGTGCCTCTGGTGGATTTGCAGATGGAGAGGATCTGGTTCTCATCTTTGGAAACTTTTTGAAGCTGAGAACCAGTCCCTGGCTTACTACTTCCAGGACCCACTTGTCTGATGTCAGAGACTCCCAGTCCTGGACAAAGTAAGCCAGCCTGCCCCCTACAGGTAGCTGAGAATTGGCCCTGGCAACCCCATCAGGGTGCCTGCTTGGCAGGGGCGTTGGGCTGAGGGGTGGAAGCAGGCCTGCTTGTACCCCGTCTGCCTCTCCCTCTAAAGAACCCCCTCTGGGCATAAGCAGAAGAGGAGGCCTGGGCTTGGTAAAAAGGCCTATGAAAAGGCCTGCCCCTGCCCCTGGGAAGCTGCCTTTGAGGAGTGGCCTGCCTTTCCTTGGCCTGTACACTCCTATAGGTGGTCCTATACTCATCCATTTTCTTCATGTAATTCTCTGTCTGCTCCCCAAACAGAGAATTACCCACAACAGGAAAATCCATGGCCTTATTCTGGGTATCCTATGACAGGCTAGTACATCTGAGCCAAGCCATTCTGTGAAGTGCCACAGATGTAGCCATGACTCTTGATGACACATCATTCGAGTCCACTGCAGCATGGACTTGCACCTTGGATGCCTCAATACCATCAGCAGCCACCTGCTCCAGCTCCTTGGCAAGCTGGCCAGGGACCTGTTTTGCTAGAGCCATAACAGTATCCCATCTGGATTTCTGATATCTAGCAACATAAGCCATATAATTTGCCTTTCTGAGTCCCAAGGATGCTGCCATGTACTGTTTCTTTGCCATGGCATCAATCCTCCTGGAGTCCTTGTCAGGGGGGTGTGAAGCCAAGGGAATATTTTCCTTGTTGCAGCCTGCACTACCCCAGCATGGCTGAATTGTTGTGTAAGGAACTCTGTATCAGAGCCTGACAATGTATACCTCTTGTCCATTCTCTTATCCACAGAAGGTGTAGTGTGAGGAGTTTTTAGAATTTTAAATGTCTGTTTCCCAAAAGATTTATGCAAGGGAATAGACAGTCTCCTAGACTCTGGGATATCCATCATTTCCACATAGTCAGGCTCCTCTTGATCATACACAGCTTCCTCCATAGGCAGCTGGAGGGTTTCAGCCACTTTTTTATAAACCATAAAATGAGAAGGGCACTCAGAAAGCCTAGGAGGAGACACTCCTGAAGGTCTGTCTGGGGAGATGTCCAGGTCAATGGGCACATCCAGACTTTCAAATCCACATTCACTCTCCTCATACTCCCCTTCCCCCTCCTCCGGTTCATAATATTCCTCTAAATCATACTCTTGGACCGGTGGAACCGGACGCTTATCTGATGGTGCCAGTTCAGTCGGAACCGGGGAAAGCGACTGGACAATTTTAATCGCTTTAGCTATTTCTTCAGCGGTTGGAGAGGAAAGTTTTGACTCCACACCAGCTGATTTCCTAGTCCTTTTTGCTGGAACCGACTCCTCAGAGTCGGTTCTCCTTTTGCCCGAGGAAGTCTCGCCCTGGTCAGAGGGCACTCCCTCGGTTCAGTTGGAACTGAACCGGGCTGGCCATCTGGTTCAGCAGACTTTTTGGCCTCCCTTTCCCTGAGCCTACCAACTCTCTTTTCCAGGGTAGCTGCAGGAAAATTTTTACAAATCTGGCAGTCTGCATTGAGGTGGTCAAATCCCAGACAATAAACACAGGTGGTGTGGGGGTCAGCCTTGGCAAAGACTTCCCCACACACACTGCAGTGTTGAAACCCAGTGGGCCCGGTTTTCTTTTGGGTTTCTCAGACATAGTGCCAGTCCTAACCAAACTTACCCGTTTATGGCAATCCGCCAGGTAAGACCCTCTTATCGGTTCCCAACCGTGTCACGGGTCGTGGAAAAAAACGTAATAAAATCTGTTTGTTTTTTTAGAATGGATAAGAACCAGTAACCACACTCTAAATGACAGATTAAGATATTTTAAACAACCTGATCGGTTCAAACCGAACCGATAAACCGTTTACAAGTTCCACACAGAATAGAAATAACGTAAAACCTATCTAGTACTCACAAATACCACCGACAGAGTCTGAACCGACCGGTTGCGGTTTAAATTCGGTCGAAAACTGAGAAAAACAATACTTTAACTGACAAAATGAACTGAGCAGAAGGAGAAATCTCTGGAGCGGCTGTTCAGTGAGGCGGAGTAAAGAATCTGACGGTTTGAGTTTGAAGAACAACAGACAGAGTTTCAACCGAGCTCGAGCTCAGCGTTCCATGCCTGGCATGGAAAGTTAACTCTTTCACCTCCGGAGCAGTTCGAAGGTTGGGACTCACTGCATATGTCATAATATAGCAAGACTTCATGTTGTTTGAAGACCCTTCTTGCCCTGTTGGTCAGGGTGGATGCACTGGCATTGAGCTTTAGGGCATCCACAGCCATGTCCTTGGCAGTGTCTAGAGTACATTCCAGGAGCTCTTTGCATCTTGTATTAGGCTCTGTGTTTTCTATTAGTTCTTCCAACCAGCAGATTTAGATTCTGGCGGCATAATCACTGTTGTGGCTGCCTGGGCTGCCAGTCCTGACATCTCAAATAGCTTCTTGAGCATGTCCTTAAGTTTCTTGTCAGCCAGGTCCTTCAGGGCAATTGTGCCACAGGGCAGGACAGTTTTCTGGCTTAGTGCCACTATCTGAAGATCAATAGTGGGTGTCGTGCACCACAACTTTGCTTTTTCCTCTTGAAGAGGATACATGCAGTCCATGTTCCTTTTCTCGGAGAGTCTCCAGGGTTACTCTGACTCCCACTCTTTAGTAAAAACATCCTCTATTGCTGGACATACGGGAAATGTGTCCTTGAAGGTTTGTTTCTGTTGGATCATGGGATCCAATTTTGATTTGGGCTGTGGTGAAGGCAGTTCGAATCCCATTGTGGATTTTATGGCATTCACAAGCCCTGGGACCAAGTCGAATGGACACTATTTTGAGGTAAGTGAGGGGGTGCCTACATCCAGAGGCTCTCCTTCTTCCTCATCAGAGTCTATGGTGGAGTCCTCGTCTCCGTTGGTGTCTGGCTTTCCTGAGCCACCCTCTGGTTCAGCCACCTTATCTGGGTCTCCGCCAGCGCCGCCTCCTGGTTATGGCTGACTGGGTTCCAGCTGAGGTGCTGGTTCTCTTGGAGCAGACCCACTGGGGCCCAGTGGTTATACACCAGTGAATAATTCTAGTTTCTCCACTTTAAGCATAAACATCTGCTGACGCGCCATCATTGCCACCGCTGCTTGATGCGTCTTCAGCAACAATGCAGATGGGTCCCCCATCCAGTTTGCCCCACTTGGGCCGGTAGGCTCTGATCAAGGGAAAGGGATTGCTCCAGTAAGGATTCCTCCTCATGTAAGCAGGCTGGGCACTGAGGCTCCAAATTGTGGGGCATCAGTGTAGCGCTGTAAGTATTGCATTTCTTGGCTTTCATCATCTGGGGACAGAGAAGGGGGGGGGATGAGTGTCTGGTATGGGAACCGATCACAAACATCATCCAGGTATCTGTTATGGCATTGAACTAAGGTACGTCAGCACACTCATTAAGTAACAGTAGATGAGACAATGGTAGATGGAAATGTACCCCTGCAGTGCTGGGGAATAATTATTCTTATTACTGTCCCCATAGCCTTTTATATCAATGGCCGCTCCCCAAGCTGAGCTTTATAAACAATGGGTCGTCCCAACCACTGTGATAGGTGTTTGGGGGGGGGTTCCCTCTGTTAAATATAAACAAGAGCTCCTTAATGATAATAAAATCTGCCATATAGCTGAGTAAATCCCATTTCAGGGGCATTTCACTGAAAACGCTCTCCAAGTGGAGGTAATGGCCAGGAGGTTCCATTTAAAACTGCCCTCCATAAGATGGCCGTCAATATAGTGAGCTTGTGTGGTTGTTCTTTCCACCCTAAGATGGTGGATGACCATTAGCGCATGCGCATCTGGAGGAACTGGCTAAAATGGCAGCCACGCTATGCACATGCACATTGCTCCAGTCTCAGCGTCTCCTTGCCTAGGAGATGCAGCCACAAAGTGAGGAAAATGGCACCAGGAGAAACATTATTCCACCAGGCCCGATGTGCCAACCTCGGCCCTCAGGGTGATAGCATGGCTGAACCCAAATTGAGTCAATTGTACGGAGCCCACATTGACGAGACCTGGAGACAGGCTGTAAGTCTGGCACCAAAAAAACTCCACAGTCAGTAGCAAAATAACTCTCAGATCACTGATCTGACAAAGAATCAGTCGGACAGGGGGAAAAAAAGGAATGCAAGCTGGAGTCACCAACCGGCCACTGGAGAAGGGACCCAGATGCGAAGAAATCTCCTCTCTCCATTTGATCGGCTGCTAGTGAGGAGCTGAATGGGCTTGGGAGAGAGGGGGCAGTGTGCTTGTAAGGTTGGAAGGAGCCAAGGGCTGACAGAGGTATGGCCCAAATGCTGAACTATCCCTGCTTGGGAAGGGGGAGAGAGGTGAGGTCCGACCCGGTGTCCTGTGCTGCAGCGCGAAGTGGAGGCCTGACAAGAAGGTCTCAGGGCCACCGGAGAGAGCAGGCCAAGTACTGTGCCTATTTGGGAGGAGGGAGAGTGAGGCGTGGCGGAGCGAGAGGAGACATGGCGCAGAATTTAAATCACCAAACGACAGGCTCCACACCGCCAAAATCAAAATCTTGTGTTTTTATCCTGCTGGGACCCCGCTGAGACCATGAGGGGCCTCTGGGGTTTTGGTGGGGGAGAGTTTCCTGCATATCTTTGCAATAAACGGACTGCTTTTATTTCCAATGAAATACGGATTTACTAGACATAAAATTTTTTTGAAAAAGTTGACGAATTTCCTCTCTCCCCAGAGAGAAATGTTTTATAGTCCACACTGAAAACACAAGTGTTGTTTAACAAACTCTATTATTATTAAACAGTGCTGGCAGAGATTAAACAGAAATAATATTCCCTGTGGTAGAAATACTGGATTATAGTTTACCTTAATAAGAAAGGGTTTATTCGCCACTGCTGGTAGATTCACGCAGGGACTCTGGAATGCTGCTAGCCTTTCAGATGCACAAGAACAACTGAAGAGCAAGGACTCTTGGAACCTAGGCGGATCCATGAAATCTGACCCTAGGTCACATGTACATTGTTAGCCTATCAGGTGGGCACAGACCCATGATGTAATGATTGGAGTGCCATGGATAGAAACATAACACAATGAGAGATGGAAAAACTTGTTCAAGGTCACACAGTCAGTAAGTGGCTCTCATGGGATTTGAGCATCTGCCTCCTAGTTCCCCAGTCTCTGCTGTAACCACTAGACCACAGTGTTGCATACAGTGGTTTCATACAAGCAACAAAAAACAAACAAAATCTGGTCAGAGCCAATATGGCTGTGGAGAGCTTTTAGAAGCGGCAAGAGTGGTGAAAAGAATATTCAGTCTTTCGCTGCAACAGAGTCAGCAGAAATACTGCAGCAATTACAGTACTGTACATGCATGATACTCACACATGTGCAGTTTGCCCCAGAGTCAGCCTTACACAACATGGTGGTGCTGACATAACTACATGTAACAACCCAGTCCCATTGGGTTACTAGAATCCCATTAGTACTAGTCTTAAGCAGGTAAGAAAAGCCAGCTAGTGGAGAGCTCATTAGGGGCTTTCTACATAATGACATTATTTACTCAGCTAGCCTGAGAGAGGGATTATGTCATTTAGAACTCTCACAGTAGCATAACCATTTTGACGTCAGCTGCTCTCGGGGAGCTTAGAATGTTCATTAGTAAGTTCAAGTGTGGCAGTCAGAGTGGCAGGGGGTTTGCCACTGGGGCTCTGTCAAAGGGTGCCCTGGTATTGCTCACCCTAGTTTGGTAAAATCTTCAGTTTGCCTGCAGGACTCTTTAGTTTCACTCCAGGGGGGAATGAGTGAGAATGCGATTCGTCTGGATCCAAGGGGCAATCTCCTGAAGTTCCCAGCTGCCTTAAGGAAGAACAATGAGTAGAATCTGACAGCTACCAGAGAAAGAAAGGTGCCTTTTGTTCTTTCTATGACTGTGAGGAAGGAACAACTAATCTGTGAGTAAAGAATTTGAGACTGTTCTCTGAGGAAGTTGTCTGAGGTGTATGTGCCCTAGAAAATGCTAGATCATACTGGTCAGGATCCCTTTCAACACAACTGTGCTGAATTTAAAGTAAAAGTTGGGAATCTTTAGCAATTCATCGGGGACTGGAGACACATTTGGTGTAACCCTGAAGGAATTGCAGAGGCTGTTTGGGGCAAAGGGTGGGAGGAACGCCATCTGGAGTTTCAGGCACGGCTAAGTGGTTTGTGGATGGGCACCACTGTTCCCTGGGCAAAGACCATGTATCAGAGGATTTTAAAGTGTGTGGCACATCCCACAGATATACACTTTGGAAATGGAAATGTGTGGCACATCCCCCACAGATATACACTTTGGAAGAGAGAGAGAAATGTTCTTATGGAAAACAGTCCTGCCTAGCAAAGTGTCCTGCAAAAGAGAGTGCGCCTGTATTGCAATGACAAACCTTTGGGGGACCACCTTTGCTTTAAGTAATATCTGTAAATAAAGCCATACTGCAAAATCCCAGTTACTGCTTTGAACATTCTGTTTGTTGCTTCTAGTGAGAATGCTATTGGGGCCCCTCAGCAGTTAGGTCTATCATATGCCTGGCATCCTCTCCCTTGGACCTGGTTGTAAATAAAAATGTTAATTTTAGTAGGCACCCCCACCAGTCCTCTAAATAATGAGGCTGGTATACTCACCAATGCTAGGAGTGGTAGCATGAGTGGTTCTGCCAAAACAAAATTGTATGCCATGTAGTTGGCAGTAGTTCTTTTAAGGGGGGTGCCAGCTAGCCAAAGGTGGTGTGGGGGTTACATACATATGGATGATACTCGGGAATGCATAGTTTAAATCAGCACCTCCATGTTGCACACGGTGGCCATCACTTCTGCAGTTGTGGAAAGGAAAAGCAGTATGCCAGGAAGTGGGTATGTTTATGTGGCCCGCAGAGGGGAAGAGCTGCATAAACAGAAACACTGAAAACTATGCTGAAGCACTGTGGCAGAACATCAGACAGTGGGCCAGTTACATGCTGCCACAGTGCTCTTATACAAAGCTGATGATGGCATAACATCTGTGGAGCTTGGCCCACACAGCCGTAAAAATCAAACTCAGGAGGACACTATTAACAAACTAGAGATTTGGTCTGGGATTTGCTTGTCATCAGTCACTTTCTCATTCTTTTCCAAGCAGTAATTTCTGGTAAATGTGCCTTAACCATATTGATCTCAGTGCTGGTAGACTACTTCTGGTTTTCCCGATTGGGATAGTAGCAGTCTTAAAGTGATAGCTGCTGGTAGTGGCATGCTCTGAAAAAAGTGGTCTCCATGCTTGTCGGTACATTTTAGAAATGATCCCTTTCCTTGTTTTTGCTGTAAAAAAACTGACCCCTTTAACACAAAAACAGAGAGTCAGTTCTGGCATCCACCCCACCCCTTTTTCGTTTCAAGTGAGGAACATGATTATGGGTTTGTATCAGATGTACAGTGGCAGCCACAGAAACATAATATTGTTAAACAGTAATCAACTGTATGTACATTTTTTTTTTAAATGTGTGCTTTCTTAATGTTGTCAATACCACTCCACCCATTTTGTACTCTGACCTTGGATTTCTGTGCTCCAAGTGCATTAGTTTACATTGTTGTGTTCAGGACAAAAATGCCTTTTAAATGAGGGTAGTCACTATTATAAATTTTTTATATATTTTCTTTTAAATAGCCATCAGAAATGTGAATTTTGTAAAATCAAAAATGGAAATACAGGTAGTAAGATGATCATGTTTACAAAATATAAAGAATTTCGATTAGTGACTACCCTCATTTAAAAGGTATTTTTGTCCTGAACAACTTTCATACTGGCTGTTTTTGTGCGCCTGGAATAGTTTAAAGATATTTAGATTTGTTTGGAATGTGAGCACGTTTGCTAAGAATTCTGCACAGTACCTTAGGAAGATTCTCAAAGAAGAAAAAATTACTCACCTTAGTAATTGTATTTCTTCTAATGGAGTCTTGCTGTATTCTAACTATATGCATTTAGCCCCAGCACTTGAACTGCTCCGGAGAGGAAAGAGTTAACTCTATGCCAAGGCATAGAACGTTGAGCTTGAGCTCGGTTTTCAAACCTCTGTCCCAAGTACTCTGCAGTGTAACCATTAGATTCTTTACTCCGACTTATTGTGAAGTCGCTCCAGAGATCCTCTCCTTCACTTCGGTTCGGTTGTGGTAAAATCCGTCGGTTTAGTAAACCGCTCCATTTTTTTTCGGTCTTTACATCTCTGTCCCGGTACAGTAAGTGTATTAGTAGGTAGTAGAGTGGTTTAGCAAGAAATTGTTTAATTTTTCGGTTTCTTTCCAGTTGGGAACTGAAGCGATTTGTTGTTTCTGTTTTTTTTTTTTTTACAGATATTTTAGTGTGGTTTTCCGGTATCTATCAGTTTCTGAAAAAAAAGTTGATTTCTCTGGTTCTTTCATCTGCCCGGTGACACGGTTAGAACCAATAGGTTTAGTAGTCGCCTGGCTTGAACACTGGTAAGAGTGACTTTGTATTTAAATGCATGCCTGAGAAACCCAAAAAGAAAAAGAAAACTGGGCCCACTGGGTTTCAACACTGCACTGAGTGTGTGGAGGCTTTTGCCAAGGCTGATCTCCACCTCATCTGTGTTTATTGTCTGGGGTTTGATCGCAACAGCAGATCATTAGGTACATATGGACACATGTTGATACATGGACATATTAAGATAACAGTATCTCAATTACAAAGGGGTCTGTGTTAGGTTTGGGTTTTGAATGTACACATACACTAGTCGCTTGTTACAGAATTGCAGATATATCACGTTTAAGACAGTATATGTTTGATTTACTGTACATAGAGTTTAAGAAAAATGTATCTGAACAGTACACTGTGTAAAATTTGATTGATACCACTGTGTGAAACAGCTGGTGAATGCAAACTTTACACTAGGGCAGGTTGTCTTCTAACCTGTTTTTTATTTAACACATAGATATTTACATACTTATAAGACTTTTAACATTATTTACTATGTATTGCTTAAGCTTATTCTTCCTTGTGGCTTTTAACCATTGCCATTTACTAATGCTAGCACAGACACACACAGATGGTTTTAAAATGAAGCTTCAGTTGGTTTATAGCTTTTCTTAGGGAGAAAACTTTCAAGTCAGTGACATTTGACCTTGGGATAGCTTTCTTTTCAAGGAACTTGTCATTCACATATCTGGACTGTGTAGTATGGTACGGTCTGCACGCCCATTGGCCCATGCTGTGGACCAATGAGCATACAACACTGTACTGTACGCACTCAGCGGCTTGGGTGGAGAGCTGCCACCGTCACTGACTACGAGGAATGGGTGGCGGGGTCAGTGGGAGGGTGGGGAGGAGGGTACCACTGGACCACCAGGGATGGGATTGATCTGTCTTTAGACTTCTGCCCGGGATCGGGCTGCGAGCGGTCCACTGGACCACCAGGGATATAGGACGTTTTAAATATATACATATGCCTGCAATCGGGCTGCTAGCAGTCCACTGGACCACCAAAGATATAGGATGTTTTAAAATGTATACATATGCCCATGATTGGGCAGTGGGGCACTTTGCCGCTTGTACAGGGGGCGTCGGTCCCCGACTGCTGCAGCCTGGCAGGGCACCAGGCGCAAGTCGCCGGGGATGAACACACCTGCATGCAAATGGGGCCATAATGACATGCAAATGGTCCCATTTGCGCCTTGCATGCATTATGGCCCCATTTGCATGTGCATCTTTGAATATCACGGTTGATGCGCCTTGTGCAACAGCACTGGTGCTGGTGCATCCCCCTGCCACTCTCTGGCCACTTGCGCTGGTGCAATGCCACTGCGCCATGCACAATGCGGGTGCCCACAGAGCGATATTCAACGGTGCTGAGCAATGGCGCAGCACCGTTGAATATCACCCTGTCAGTGCCCTGGCACATCCCAGTTGCACTGCACCCAGGCTAGTGCCCCAGCTTGGCGCAGTCTTAATATCCCACCCAGGGATCCCACTATCAGTTACATTTCCACATAATGATTTGCATATATTTTTATACTAACAGATATGCAAATGAGAAAAAAAAGACAGAAACAGCAAGGGAAGACTGAGAGACAGTGAGAGGCAAAGACTGTCAGGGTGATCAAGTCCTAGGTCTCACGGGAAAATCTGGTTGCACAACCAGACAGACAACAGACAGGACAGGAAAGGAAAGGAAAGGAAAGGAAAGAACAGAACAGATCCCTGCATTCAAACTTTTCATAACAAATGGGACAGGGTCCTGTTCAACCCTGTCACAGTTACACATAAACCATCAGTATGAAAGTCGTTTAGGACAAAAATACCATTCCAATGAGCCTATTTATTAAGTTGCACTAATTATATATTTTTAAACTATGGCCATCTGATTACCTGAATTTTCAGTTTTCTTCACAATGTTCATCATTCGGATGGCAGTATTTAAAAAAATCTAATGAATTCAGATTAGTGACTACTCTCATTTGAAAAGTCATTTTGTCCTGAACAACTGTCATGTTGGTTGTATACTGGTAACTTGTATACGTTCTGAGATATTTACATTTGTTTGGCATGACTCCTACTGTGTTCACTCAGATTGAAAAAATATGAGGTTGTTTGGAAACTCATATTTTACAAAATATAAAGAATTCAGATTAGTGACTACCCTCATGTGAAAGGTCTTTTTGTCCTGAACAACTTTCACATTGGTTGGTTTTGTGCATCTTGAATAGTTTTAAAGATATTTAGATTTGTTTGGAAGGTGTGCACATTTGCTCTCAGAGAAAAGCAGCTTGGACTTCTGCATCCATCATTCTAAAAAGAACGAAGGGAGTATTTTTAACTGCCATAGGGATTTGCAGTTATGGATAGATACACTGAAAACTACTAAAGAATGTGTTCCATGGAAACCCCTTTTTTCAAGCTAAAGCAAGATGGCTGTAGGCTCTGCCCACAGCCATAATGATGGTCAGCAATTCAAAGAGTTAGCACTGTGCTAACAGGATAAATGCTTTGCTAATTATAAATAGCATGGCCAGCAGTCTCATAATGCAACAGCTGCTGTATTCAACCAACAATTAGTGCTGCACTAACCTGTTAGCAGGTGTTTTTTGTGAATCTCCCCAAACAATACTCTTAAGCTTTATTTACAGAGGAAGGCATCATGAATATGTAAATTCCTGTGTAAATCAGGCTGACAAGTCTTCACCAGAAACGACATTGGCCCAGATATTCAAAACTTTGCCCCGGGGCTAAATTAGCATTGCCTGGTGGGCAAACTTAGCCCAGAGCAAAAAGCAAGCTATATTCAAAAGGAATAGCCCGGGGCAAACAGCGTCTGAATATAGCATGGGAATGAGGCCAGGCAAACTGGGCTGGGAGTGCAGGGCAAACTCAGCCCTGTAATAAGATAGCTCTGAATATAGTAACCAGGAAGTGCAGACCACAACAGCAACACAGTGCACAGTGTTGTGAAGGCAGGTAGAGGTGACCTATCTGGCCAATGTGTGTGCCAGCAAATATGTGTACCCAGTACGGCTGCAGGGAGCAGCACATGTGAAAGTACAGTGTGCAAAACTGTATAATATTCCTCTAACCATTTGCGCAGCACTAACGTATTTGCATGGGTTTAGCACGGATTTAACCCATTTGCCCAGCGCTAAACTTTATCCATATTCAAAAGTGACATGCAAATGAGCCTACTTAGGTAGTCTCTGGGCAAACATCCACATTACAGTAGCATCTCATTATGCTCTGATTTGCATGCAGTTTGCCTAGCATTACTGAAGGGTCCCACAGCGCCACCTGTAGGTCAGTCTGGCAGTGCATGATGATAGCTGCAGGCTACATGTATATAGTACAGCATAGCATATTGCACCCCAGGGGACAACACAGCATAGGCCCAGGTGGTGGCGGTGCTGCATGCACCTGTCACGCTGTAGATCATGCTACAGTGCACAGCAGACACTATAGTAGCAAGGGGGCCAGGAGTGTGAGGGACACAGCAATGCCTATGGTATGTAGGGCTGTGATGACCACTGCACTGTACACAGTGACAGGCCCAAGGTACAGGTGATTACTGACAGTGGACAGTACTGTTACGCTGTTGTGTGATCCACAGATGCAGCACCTCTGCCATGGGATGCTCACAGTGACATATACATGGCTGGCTGTGTGTGCTGTGGCATTTGTACAGTTGTGTGGTATGTGGCGGGGGGCACGTATGATCCGACAGGCACACTGGTGCAGGGGTATTCCCAATACTGGCCCACATGCACTGCGTGATGTGTCCCAGCCTTCTGGCCGCACCTGGTCTGTGGTGAGGCCTGGCCACCTGTACACCCTCCCCTCAACAGCCACCATGCCCACAGTGCTGCATGTGTGTGCTGGCATCTGTTGGTCACCACAGACATATGGTCTTCAGGTGTGTTCTGTATGGCCACACTACCATGGTGTCCCCCTAGGGGCTAGGTCACCCCTTACTGCCTGGCATGGCTAGGACTGGTGGCAGCTGTTGACATCTGTGTGGTGGCATCAGTGAGCAGCATGTGTTCTCCATGTCTGGCTATTTCTGTGTGTCATATTGATATGTTAGGGTCATGCAAAGCCATGCAACCACTGCGTAAAGCCACAATGTTGTGCAAAGCTGTTTGCCCTGGGTTAAGACCAGCTTTTCATGGGCGATAAGTTGTACCCACGCCAAAGGGGTCGTGCTAAGTCGCGCAAAACAACGCAGCACGGTGCTAGTCGCTAAATACAGCATTGTGCCTGTATTCATGTTCAGTTTGCCCCTTGCATATATTATGGTTTTGCCAAGCACTATTTGCACACGCTATTCGGCCATTTGAATATTGCAGACCCACACTAATCCCGCACTAAACCTGTGCAAATGGTTTGCGCCTAGCGCAAAGTTTTGAGTATCTGGGCCATTGCCTTTTAAACAGGCATGTATGTTTGAGCTAGCTCATGCTGATAATGAAAAGGTACAGACAACTGTTTCATCCTCTTTGGAACTCCTTAGAGTACTGTAGTCACAGCCTCAAACAAGCACCTTGTCAGGCGTCTAGACAGAGCTTGTTTAGCGAGTATACTAAAGAGGCTGTTTATAGGAAACCAGAGTATAAAATCTATAAATGGATGCTAGAAAAGAAGAATTGTCCAAACTGTTTGTTTTTTCTGCATCTCTCCAAACTTTACACATGCTGTGCTCTCAATCCTCAGTCCCAGAGCAAGGCATCATGGGTATGCAAATCTTTGTGTAAATCAAACTTAAAAGGCTTCACCAGAACTGACATTGTCTTTTAAACAGGCTTATAGGCCTGATTTAGCTTGGGCTGAGAATGACAAAGTACAGACACGTATTGTATCCTCTTCAGGATTCCTCAGTGTACTGAAGTCATAATAATCTCAACCAGGCACCTGTCAGAACCCTTTTTCCCTCCCCCAGTCACAGAATGGCTACAGGAGCCTTGCTCCCATTTTTGGACATCGCCAGAAAAAGCCCCCCTTCCTCCTCCTTTCACTCAGCTAATCAGAGGGGGCACACCAGTATTTCAGGATACTATTGACAAGTGATCTTCCGCGCAAAGGACCATATTGTTTGCTTGAGTCTGCCAGTGTCTGCTGGTCTGTCGGCCACTCTGCACCACTTGCCACCGGACTTAAACTGCATCTTCTACAAACCACAGTAAATGTAAGAATGCAACAGATGTGTAAAGGGCTAGAGTGCTGCTGTTTAGGTTGTTTCTCTCTTAGTTTTCTATTTCGGTTACTTGTCTGCAGCAGCTGTAACTGCTCATTTGATGAGGCTCTGCATGAAAGTCTGTATTGTTTTATTTTTACTATGATACTTATATAGTAAATTTGTTGCCCTCTGGTTTCCTTCCTCTTCCTCATATTTCTTAGCAGCTGTGTGGACTCCCTATTTTTGGGTCCCCTTATGTTTCTCTCATTGATTTGATCACATTCGGCTCCCCAGCTGCTTGAATCTACCCCAGTCTCCTGGCTGGTATCCCTTCCTCTTTCCCACCCCCTGCTCAATTTCTTAACCATCCTTCCCTTACTACCCTCTCCTACCTCCCAAATACTTTCAACTACTCGTGTTCCCTTTCCTATCCCCTCTACCAACTCATCTGCTCATTCTTGCTACCCCATTCCCCTTCTCCTTAACTCTTCTAGTTTTCATTTATTCACCCATTAGCAGAGTTGCAAACACCCTTTATTGGACCCCCGTCTGTACCTTCCCCACTCTCCCATCCAAACCTCTTGGCCTGCTCTTCTCCACCTCACTTTGGTACAAACACACTATTCGGCCTCTCCCTATCTGTATATCTCTCTACTGCCCCTCTCTCATTTTATGGTTCAGACACCTCCACTTTCCTTAACTACATACATGTACTCCTTTCCACTAAGTTTCTTTCCCCTTTCCGCCTCTGTCTAGTCTCTCACCTACCCTCCCTGCCTTCTCCCATCTTGACATGCTCCCAACCCTCCCTTGCCTCCTCTTAGTAATCTACCTCCCACTCCTGTTCCCCCCTCCTTGCCCTCCTAGAGCGCCCTCGATCTTTATCCCCCTATACTGGTCCGTCCCCAAGCCACCCACTATCACTCCTTCCACTTTTCTCACACCTACCCCTCCCCCCACACACTGCTCTACCCTTGCACGCCATACTGGTTTTCTATCTTCCTACTCCCTCAGTTCTGATCTCTTTTACCAGCCTTGTTTTCCCACTCCACCTCCTAAATCCAGACCTAAGCCCACTCGTTGTTTTAAAGTACAAAGGTCTCACCGGTTTCTCCTCATCCTCCTCTGGGCAGGAGATGTTCAACCTAACTCTGGCCCTTCCACCACCCCTTCCCTCTCCATTACCTAAAGGTCTCAGACTCTTCCACCTCAATGCAAGGAGTCTGCTTCACAAGCTTGACTCCCTTAAAGTCTGGGTCTCCCAGCACTCCCCTGACCTACTCTGCATTTCTGAAACCTGGCTTTTCTCTAGAGTTCCTAACTCCCAATATCACTCCCGGACTTCCACCTCTTTCACCAGGACCACGGTAAATGGAATGGAGGGGTAGCCATTTACATTCACCATAATCTATCTTGTTTCATCCCTCTGTGTGAATCTCTCTCCTCCTTTCATGAGCTCCTTGTGTTTAATCTCAAGTTCCCCTCCTCCCTCACCATCTTTGTTGGTGTGATGGACGTATCTCCCAAAATATCTTCTCCCTCTCTTGTTGATGCTGTCTCCTCCCTTGTTTCTCTAGTCTCCTCTGGTGAGTTTACCCTTCTCAGGGACTTTATCCTTAACTGGTCCTCCCCATGCCACAGGCCCATCTTCAGTAAGATAGAGTCCCTAAGCCTCTCTCAACTAATCAAGGAACCTACTACGCCTAACCCTCAATCCCTCAACCACTCTCTCCTGGACTGGGTGCTCTCCTTTCACCCCCATCACATTGTTGCTGCTGGTACTCTCCCTGATGCCTTCAGCAACCACTATATGACATATTGTGTTAGGAAGGTGCGTCTTTCATACTCTTCACCTTACTACCTCTGGTTTAGGTCCCTTAGGTCTCTAAATATAGATGCCCTCCTATATGACCTCTTCTCTTCTGACTGGTCTCTCGTCTGCTTTGCCTGATATTGATTTGGCTCTCTCCCTCTTCTGCTCTATTCTAAACAAGGTCTGGAATACTCACACCCTCCCCCTCAAAGATGTAGGGTCTGACGCTTCCTCCACCCCAGGATATCAGCTGACATAGGAATATTTCAGAGCTAGAGGACTTGCGTCCGTTGTGCTCGCTAAATGCGCCCATTCTAGCCTTTGTAGAATTTATATAAATGCACCCATTCTAGCCCTTATAGAATTTATCAAGGTTAAGTTTGAATGTCTCTGTAGTTTTGCATGCCACCACCTCGAGAGCTAATCTATTCCATTCAAACACCACTCGCTGACTGAAACATTTAGTGGATCTCACTAGTTTTGTTTGTCTTGCCTTCAATTGTATAGGGTGAGACCTTGTGTTATACACCTTTTCGGAGACTTCTAGTCCCAGGATGTCCCACAAATCATTCTCTGTCCATGCTTTGTGTACTAAACACGTCTCCCCTTTTTCTCCAGTATTCCAAAGTAAACAGATTCAATGATTCTAATTGCTCCTTATAAATTTTATCTGCCATGCCTTTTATCCTCTGGTAGCTCTTTTTTGGATTCTCTCCAGCATAGCTACATCACCCTTTTGACATGGTGACCAGACCTGGGCTCCATACTCCAGCACTGGTCTCACCAACTGTGTGTACAGGGGTAGTATGACCTCTCTGTTCCTTGCATCTATGTGCCTAAAATGCAGTTTAGTATTTTATTTCCTTTTTGTGTTATGTTTTTGCAATGTGATGTAAATTTCATATAATTGGTTATCAAGATCCCCAGGTCTCTCTCCTCTGCAGTGGTTTTTAGGGGGGTGTTATCCAATATGTATTTATGCCTTGGGTTGTTTTCTTCCCCCAAGTGCATAACAGTACATTTATCCTCACTGAGAGTTAGACGTGTTCCTTTGGTCCATCCTGAAATATGGTGAAGTGCTGTTTGCAGCAGCAGACTTGCGGTGTTATGGTTTACTGTGGCTCCCAGCCTATAATCATCAGCAAATTTGTAAAGTGATACATCCCTATTATTGTACTGGAGCGATGCTACATATAAGTTACAAAGACAAGGGCCCAATACCGATCCCTGGGGCACCCCACTTGTCACTTCTGCCCTTGTAGAAAATGACCCCTTAATGCAGACTCATTGGCTATGCAAGTCCAGAGACCTCACGTGATGCACTACAAATTCTCACTCTCCCCTTCTGATCTCCACTCCTATAGGTCCTTAAGAAACTCTTGTACAAAGGCTATTACAGCAGGGAAAAGCCAATATTTTAAATCTACCCTCCAATACAACTTAAAATCCCCTGCAGTTTCTGAAGGGTTCTGCACTCCCTTTTTGATCCCCCTCCCAAACCTTCCTCCTCCCACTCTGCTGGTTGATGGTTTGCCAGTCTTGAACCCCTCCTCCATTGCTTCTACACTCAACTCCTTTTTCACTACTTGTGCCCTTCCCAACTAACCCAGCCCCTGAGCTCCCTGCCTCTCCAGCCCCCCCTCCATCCAATGGCTTCTGTTTCTCTCCCATTTCTGTGCAAGAAGTTCTCCTTGTCATCAATTCACTCAAACCCCTCGAAATCCAGTCCTGATGGCTTTGACCCCAAAGTTTTAAAGATCTCTGTTCCTGCCATTGCTGTACCTCTCTCTCATCTACCAAAACTCTCATTCACACTTGGCACAGTTCCTCATGCACGGAAAGTGGCCAAGGTTCTCCTCCTTCACAAAGGGGGTGACCCCTCTGCTACTGGTAACTATAGACCTATCTCACTCCTCACCTCCCTGGTGAAACTACAAGAGTCCCTCATATTTACTAGACTTACCGATTATCTTAACTCCTCAGACTTCCTCTCTACTTTTCAATATGGCTTTAAAAAGAATCATTCTACTATTTCTTCCCTCCTCTGTGTCACCGACTTGTTACTCGCAGGCATGGACCAGGGACACATCACAGCAACCATCTTCATTGACCTCGCTAAAGATTTTGATTTAGTGTCTCATCCACTGCTCTTAACCAAACTTCACTCTGCTAGTCTATCTACTCAGGCTGTGGACTCTTTTTGGTCTTACTTCAAGCGCCATACACAATGTGTTCAGGTTGGAGGTGTCTTGTCCTCACCATCCTAGCAAGTGTCTATCAAGGCTCCATTCTGGGCCCTGTCCATTTTTCTGTCTTTCTGAATGACCCTCTCTCTATCTGTGTCTCTTCCCACATCCATATGTATGTCGACGACATGGTCATCTACACCTCTGGACCTTCTGTAATGGCCGTGGAGTCCCCACTAGAGAGTAACTTCCTTAGTGTTCTACGCTGGTTCCAGGCAAATCAATTTAAGGTACATACTAAGAAAACTATGTCCATAACTTTCAACACTGTTTAAAAACTTGCCAGGCTCTTCCCCCTCCCCTCCATTTCTACTCTTAATGGTACTACACTTGACATTATTCCTGCCTTCAAATACCTTGGCATCTGGTTGGATAGCCAGCTTGACATCTCTGTCAGTATCGATTCTGTACTCACCAAACTCCGTCCCAAGCTCAGTGCCATGTATCAGAACAAGGTCTGCCTCTCTCATCAGGTTTGCCATGAGCTGCTTACTAAAATGATCCTCCCTATCTTTGATTATGCTAATGTGGTCTTGGGATCTGCCCCTTCCTCATCCCTCTCCAGACTGGACTCCCTCTAGAACGCCTTTTGCCATTTTGCCTCTAACTCCCAACCCTGCACACCATTGCTCCCTCTACTCTTCCCTCTCTCTCTCCCCTCTCTTCACTTATGCCAACAACATCACTGTACCACACTTCTCTTCAAATTCTAGTTTGGCTTCCTTCCCTCCTACCTCTCTTCACACCTCTCCCCTTCTTCCCTCTCTTCCTACCCGCTACACTCCAGAGACTCCTGCACCTTCTCTCTCCCCCCCTGCTATCACATCCCCTACCTCTGGAACTCTCTAACAATCTCTTTTGTCTAGCTCCATCTCTTTAAAACCTAAAATGTATGCTATCCCTAACCCCTTCTCCCTCTTGCTGCTGTCCATCCTCCTCCTGACATCCCGGAGTGAGGCTCTCATTACACCCATGAATGGCTGACCTATGCACTGTACTATACCCCAAATGCTCTCCATCATGTGTAGCACCCACTGCATATGATTAACTTCCTGGCTCTCTTCTTCATTTTTATCTTTCTCTCCTGTCTATTATTGCAACTTTTTATTATCCTATCCCTCTACCAATATTCCTGTGTTATACTCATGAGTTATTCCAATGCTATTGCTCATATAATTGAATTTTCAAGCACCATATTTTTTTTTTGTTACTTTATTGTAACTGTCTTTAATATGTCCTACCCTCTTTCTCTTATCACCTGGGTCACGCCTGGAAATGAGCTTCAGATCAGTGTGCCTCTCCTGGTTATCAAAATTTTAAATAAATAAAGTCTGTTTAGAACACTTAGAGTGAGCATACAAGAGAGGCTGTTTTTTTCATATACATATTTTGTAACTTTTTCCCTCATTTACTCCCTGTAACCCATCCCTGTACCTCGGATGTGCATGCACATGTGGAGGAACACGCATGCCGCATTTTGAGGTGCCCTCCCACCATGTGTCACCCCCCTGCCTATGCTGACCACTGGACCTCCACCCGATGGCTGCGGGAATACAGGGTGGGGGGCGGCAATCATCCTGGGAAAGGAGAGCTGCATTCCAGCTGCTCAATCCTGCTCCCACCCTCCCCCTCCTGTGCCAGCTCCCTGACAACCTGAGTCCGATCCTGAACCAAGGTTGCTGGCGTGGCGTGAGGCAAGGTGTCCAGGGCCTCAGCCTTCTGCGCCACCGGGCTGGCTCACTAGAGAGGTAGTTTTGCAGGAAAGCAGAATATGGGTCCATATAAAGGATGCTAGGAGACAAGCAATACTCCTGTTCTTTGTTTTTTGTGACTCTCCAACCCATACAAATACTCTAAAGCTTTATTCCCGGAGCAAGGCATCATCTAACAGGTGCTTAGGTCCTATGCCAATGAATGCCAGAGTGCTACAAGGTAAAGCAGTGACATATTAAAATTTTTTGCCAGTGCTAACAAGCTGGCAGCACCACACTAGTCAACACTGATGAAAATGAAAATTACATACCTATCGTAATTCTTGATCTTCCTGGATATCTTCACCATTCATTACTGGTGGGTTATAGCCAGAGGTGCTAGGACCCCATGGAAAGCTTATAGCTTTAAACTTTTCAGCTTTTCTCTGGAGGTGGGGCCAAAGTCAAAGATGGTGCCACCTTCGAGGCCAACATACTACGTGATGCTCGCGGGCTGGCCAGTAACAAACACCAGCCTCTCTACTATCTCAGTTCTGCTCGCCAGAAAGGAAATTAGAGACAGAGAAAATAGTGTCAGGAAAGTGGGGCATGGGAGCCCAAGGGATAGGAAAGGATATAAACTGAAAAAGGAATAAAGCCTGCCACAGGAGAAGGGGTAGGGCTCTTAAAGTTCTGGGTAGACCCCAACTACTGGGCAGGCCAAGGAGGGAGTGAAAAGAGGGAGAAGGGAGGAAGGAAAGAAAAAAAAAAAAGAGGGGGAGAGAGAGAGAGAGAAAGAGAAAGATGAACCCCCGCAAGGAGAACCCTAAGAAGGAGGGTTCTTCTCTGTGGACCAAGAAAGGTGACCGTCTGTTTTTTTTTTTTTTTTTTTGGGGTGGAGACCCTGCTGGTGAGTACAGGAAACATTTAAGAGAGACCAAGAGGCTTCACAGGCTCCAAGATCCATGGAGTAAGTGCCACAGAATGTGTCAGGCAAGGGACAGACGATCCCTGCCCCTTCCATTTAAAGATCACTACCTGTCCGGTTCACAAAGAGAAGGGGGATCCACCAGAATCTCTCTCCCTCTCTCCCCCATTGCATAGGGGTAGGAAAAAGGCCCACTCCAGGGCAAGATCCCCACCACAGACAGGGGAGAGGTCACCTGGGTAGGTGAGTTCCTAGTCCCTGAGCATAGAGTTGAAACCCCTGAGCCTATTACTACCAGAAAAATGGTGGAAGGCAGAGGACTTATACATTCCAGAAGGGAGCAAGGGGGGTTGGAAATAGGAGGTTCGAGGGGACCTTGCACCACGGGCAAGATGTGGGTTGTCAAACAGGAGAAAAGGAGCAACCCAAAGGCTCCAAAGAGGAAGAAAAAGAAGAAGAAGAAGAAGGAGGGTCCCCAGAGCTCCTGTGGCCAAGATGGGGACTGTAGAGAGAGGGCAATGCTAGAGCTCCAGGTACAAGGAAGCAGGGGAGACAAGAAAGCCCAAGCAAAAACCAGGAGGAATTCCCAGCCCATGCTGCTGCTCCAAAGGAGTCCCAACCAAGGTCGTGCAGGGCTACAGAGAGCCCCTGGCAAAGGGGGAAAGAGCCCCTGCTTTCCTTCTCTCTAGAGATGACTCCCTGGTGCTTCCAGAGGAACAGTTAGGGAACCCAGAGGTGCCAGCTATATTAGCCACACAATTGGACCTCAGGTAGGGAGAAAGCAAGCAGGGAGGAGGCACTGCTCAGCAGACTGGGGCCCAAGAGGGGAAGGTGGGTGGGAAGCAGTAACGATTGGTGAAGATACCCAGGAAGATCAAGAATTACAGTACGTACGTAATTTTCATATTTTACCTGGATCAATCTTCACCATTCATTACTGGTGGGTGACTACCAACTACCATAAAGTGGCGCTGGCACCTCCCAGAGGGGAAAAAGTCCCCCTTAGCCTCCTGTGGGGAATACACAAGAGGACGGGGCCCTCACGGGCCTGGCTAGGCATGCGACTGGTCAGGGTAAGGTTAAGGCTTCTGATGTGCAGGAGAAGGAGGGTGCCCTGACTGCTCTTGCCTAGCCCTACAGTAGAAGAACAGGGCTCCTCGAGGCAATCACCCTACGCCGGGCCAAGGGAGACAACTGGGATAGCCAGAGCCATGCCATCCACCTAATGCAGACTGCTGTTCCTAAGAGCTTGGAGGCTTCTGCATTGGCGTCATAAGATGCTCTCGCTTGGTGTCTTGCTAGCTCCAAGTCGTGTGTAGAAATGGTGATGGCCCATCTGGTTGCCTTGCTATCAGGCAAGGCTGCCAGGATCTGCCCCAGTGAAGCCCATAGGCACCTTGCATAGGCTACCTGGTGCACCTGGTGTGCAGAAATGGAGATAAGAGATGCGCGGAAGAGAAAACCCTTCTGCCCCAGCAGTCAAACTACGCAGAGTCAGCCTCTGGGGGACAGTCTCCAGAGGGGTGATGATGCCCCAAGGAGGAATCCAGCCACTCCAGTCCAGATGTAGGATGCAGCATAGTTCCTGAAGAAAGGAACTCCAAAATGAAGCCATGATACTCCTCCTATAATGGTGGGTGCAGTTGAGAGAGCAGCCAGCCCAATAGTGAAATAAAAGCACCAAACGTTAACTGCACTCCTGAGCAAAAGCAGCACAAGGAAGTTAATAGCTACTGTATATTCAAGCTTTATTGCAAATACACTTGTGCTGCGTTCAGTGTGACTGCAAAAGCCACTCATCCCGGTACTTCGGGTCCTAGCCCTTCATTAGGGGGCATTCCTGGAGACCGGGGAGTGCAATACTGTGCTGGCAGTCTCAAGGGGCCAGAACGGAGGAGGTGAAAAACTGCCAGACATTGTGCAACTCCTCCATTAAGGGACAGGACCATGGAGGGATCACAATGGATTCTGGACTGTACTCCCCAAGGAAAGACATCATCGCATACAAAGGATTGTGGTCTACAGATGGGGGAAGATGGAGTTCATCCAACAATGTCGCAAGGAATCGCTGATAATCGGTGTAATCAGCATCAAAGAAGATGTGGCTGGAGGTGTCCTCTTCCTCTGAGGAGGAATCCAACAGAGTGGAAGGACTTTGTACAGGGGGTGCAAGGGTAGAAGGTGGAAAAACCATCTCATCCACGGTCCTAAAGTAGATGGGGAATGCACTCGCCGTTGCCCTGTAATGTTCCCTGTCATTGAGGCACAGGAAAACCAGGAGCAGTTGTAGAATTCACCAAAAATATTTGTTTACAGTAGCAGTAACCTAACAAAATAAACTTGTTCAGTATAACTATTTAGAAAAGCAAAAATAAAGAGTTTCCCTTCAGCCTCTGTGTCCCTTTTTTCTCTTTTCAGCAATTGTAGCTCAGCTCCCTTATATATCCTTCCATCTCCCACTTTTAATCAAGCCACCTGCTTCTTCCAAAGTGTTCTTTTCTCATAAGTATCAGGCAGGGCTGCTAGAACAGTATGCCTGAGCTGAGAGGCCCCATTTCCACAGCTTTTGCAAAAAGGCCTAAAATTTGAACTCTGGTAACCTGTGAAGTTCCAAATAGCTTTTTGCAGTCATGCCAAAATACAATTATATACATCTCAACAGTAACACTACATATTTTCTAAATCAAAGGGATCCCAGTATCAGTTACATTTCCATACAATGATTTGCACATATTTTTATATTAGCAGATATGCAAGGGAGGAAAAAAAAAACAGACAGCAAGAGAGGACTGAGAGACAGAGAGAGGCAAAGAATTGAGAGACTGCTCAGGTTGATCAAGTCCGAAGTCTCGCAGGAAAATTTGGTTGCGCAACCAGACAGAAAAGAGACAGAAAAGGAAAAAAATAGAACAGATCCTTGCATTTAAACACTTTCTCCCCAACAAATGGGACAGGGTCCTATTCTACCCTGACATGTTCCCATGTAAGGGGGCCTAGGGGACCGGAGAGTACTGGGAGAAGGGGAAGAGGAGGCAGAGAGGAAGATAGAGGAGAGTGGTCCAGAGAGACCATAAGCCCTCTGCGAGGGCTGTGGGAGCAAGCAGGAGACACCTCAAGAGGGAAGGGGCCATGCTGCCCAGCCACTGACTGTTGCTCAACATGCTCAGAGTGAACAGGGTGGTGCCCTTGGGGGGGGGAGATTCCTGGTGAGGAAGCCAGAGCTGTACAGGCCCAGAAAGGCAGCCTCTGTCCCCACCAACAGCAGGGCTCTGACCCCTAGCAAGAGAAGGACAGCCTGCATCAGCACTCAGAGTCCACCCTGGGGTGACCGAGGTCACCGGGATAGAGTGGGACACCTGATGGGGCCCTATAACACCCAAACCAGAGGACCGAGACCTGCCCCTCAAAAGAAGCTCCATCTTAGCCACTACTCTCAGAGAGGGAGGAAGAGAGAAACTGGCACCAAGGTTAGCCTCAAATTCCTCCTCGGCCCCAGCACTGGTGCCAGCAACCGAAGCAGCACTGAAGGCAGCATTGGCAAAAGATGTGGCACTGGAGGTGGCACTGACTGCGGTGCCATCACAAGAAGCGGTAACGACCACGGCGCTGCCACCAGAAGCAGCACTGACCATGGCACCATCCTCAGAGGTGGCACCAAGCGTGGCATCGACCTCAGAGGCACAACTGAGCACGACGCCGTCCCCAAAGGTGGTAACAAATGCAACCCTGCCCTCCAGCATGGCACTAGAGGCCTCCTCGGTACTGGCATAGGGAGAGGTGGCACTGTGGATGGTGCCGGCCAGAGAAGAGGGTGAAGGAGAGGACCTCGGACTGTGCCTGGAAAGCATCCAGAGCTTCCAGGGAGCTGGGCTGCTAATCAGGATCATCCTGATCATCCTCTGATTCTGAGGAGGAGACCACAAAGATCCCCAGAAAGGCGACCCAGACACTCTAACATCCCAGCACCGATGACGGTGTCGGGAGGGGACCGAGTAGCAATGACAGTGCCACCTCGCTCACCGACACTGGGGTCAGTGTCAAGAGTCGAGGTCGTGCCAGCAACAGCCACCGAGGGCGATGCTGATGTAGGCCCCACGTATAGCTGAGGCTTCGACACTGGGGCAGCCCGGTTCCCCAAAGAGGAACAAGGTCGCGACGGGTGCTCATCTGGCCTGCCGGAGTAAGCGAACTGTCCACCCAACCCCTCGCCTACACGTCCGGTCTCAGCGAGATCCCAGACAGCAGAGGCCTCTTCTACCTCCGTGCGTATAGCAGCAGGGTGAGGCCCAGGGGTAGGGCCCAGAGACCTTTCCTTGGTGGCCCTCGTACAACACCAACCAACGAAAGTTGGGGGGTCTCTCCCAAACCTCACCGCATAAAAGCAGGCGTTGCACAAATCCATGTCATGATGTGGCCCCAGGCAAGTAAAACACCAGTCATGAGGACCCATTACAGTCATGAGACTACCACAGGGGGGCACCGACGCATGGGGTAGTCCACAGCCTTTGAGGAATGCTTTTGCCCCAAACTGGACATGATAAGCTGCAAAAAATAATAAAAATGAAGAAAAAGACTCAATGCCACAAAAATTTTATAAAATAAGAAAGAGGGACGGTGCCAAAAACGGCGATGAACTGACAGCGTCAAGTAATGGCTTATCCGGTGAACAGAACCTTCTGGAAGTAGAACTGCTGTGCTGCTCCCTTGGAGTCATCAACTGCTGCCTCAGTGGTGGGAAAAACAGAACTTAGGTAGTGGAGAGGCCAGCATTGGTCACTGGCCAACCCATGAGCACCACGTAATAATCAACCTCGAGGGTGGCGCCGTCCTCGACGTTAGCTCCTCCTCCAGAGGAAAGCTGAAAAACTTAAAGCTATAAGCATCCCGCTAGGTCCCAGCACCTCCAGCAAGAACCCACCAGTAATAAATGATGAAGTCGGATCCAGGTAAGATGACTACTGTTACAATGACACACAGTGGTGTGTAATCATCCCCTCCTCACCGCTGTCAGTATATTTTAGTTCTCCTATTCCTGGGAGTCTAGTGGACCCCTCCCTCACACAGTCCTCATTGGTATATTATAGTTCTCCTATTCCTTGTAATCTAGTGTACCCTTTCTCGAGCCATGTACTGCGTGCCCACCTCAACAGCAGTGGTGACCAGCAAAGCCCTACCTCTTAACTCTACAGCAGGCCATTGCCTCCTACATGCAAGTATTGTATCGCTATATAACTCTGTGTAGCAATACAGTACTTGCAGGAAGTCTACGAGTCTTGACAAAACTAAGTCCAACAAACAACAAACTGTGCACGTGTGCAAACTTAGGTTATTTTACAAGACTGTTACATAGAAAAAATAGACAAAGATGGCAGAAAAAGATGAGAGCTTCATCCAGTCTGCCCAAGTTCCCTATGATACCCGGAAAAGAACAGTTGCATAGTTACCGCAACACTGGATCTTCGAGAGAATCTCTTGCAGCAGGTAATACACTTGGGTTATCACCAGAGGGCGCTCTTCTGCACAGCAGGTTCTCCCAGCAGTCTTTGCCTAGCGGCCGCCCACAATATGACCTCATCATTGTGTGACTATATAAGAGTGGGCAGCCCCAGGAATCCTCAGTTTCTTGCCAGCTTCATCTCGCCGATATGTTAACCGAGGGAACCGCGGTGCCCTAGAAACTTTCATCTTACATATGTGTAGACGTAAAAAATTTGTTCTCTTGAAGGATGGAGGAAGGAGGGAGGGAATGCACCTGCTGCAAGAGATTCTCACTAAGATAGTACAGTTACGTAAGAACTTACCGTAACAGTAGATCTTCGAGAGAGGCTCTTGCAGTAGGTAATTACATATAAGACTGACGCTGGCAGGCAGCAGAAGCCCAAGGAAAAATTTCTAGCTTTCAGTCCTTGGTGAGGGACCGTCCCCACATCAGGTGACCGGCGTCAGGAGACGTCGGTATAAAGGGGTGGTCCCTGACACCTGCCTTCCAGTTCTTTCCCCGCCACAGACCAGAAAGGCCGGACGAGAGGGAGCGGATATTTCCCTCACTGGAAAAGGAGCTGAAAAAACCTAGGGAGATGGAAGGCGGGAAGATATTACCTACTGCAAGAGCCTCTCTCGAAGAGCTACTGTTACGGTAAGTTCTTACGTAACTGTACTATCTTACTTCGAGAGGGCTCTTGCAGTAGGTAATTACATATAGGACTGAATCCCAAGCAGTCTGGAACAAAGACAGGCACCAGGAGGAGGAAAACTACTCCAAAAAGCAGTTCTAGCTGTGCAAGCCTCAAGTTAAGAGGTCTTGCAGAACAGCCAGCCCCGAAGCCTGCTCTATAGCGAGAGGCAACATCCACACTGTAGTGTTTAGTAAAGGTATGGACGGAAGTCCAGGTGGCGGCAGCACAGATGTCTGCCGCAGACACATTCTTGAAACAAGCCACTGAGACAGCTACTCCTCTTGTGGAGTGGCCTCTTACTTTACCCGGGAGGGTCTTGTTGTATTTGCCAACCACTTAGATAGGCATTGCTTGGAAACAGCATTGCCTTCCCTTTTATGAGCAAAAGAGACAAACGATCAGTCTTTCTGAGATCCTTCGTCCTGTTGGTGTAGTATCTCAGAATGCGGTGAACATCCATAGTATGGAGTAAATACTCCCCTTGATTAGAGTACTGCGTGAAAAAGGCAGGTAACTCTATGGACTGATTTAAAGTAGACTCTGCTACTACTTTGGGAAGAAACTTAGGATTCGTGTGAAGAGCAACCTGTCCCTTGTGAAAAATCAAGTATGGGATTTTACACATCAGGGCCTGGAGCTCAGAAATTCTCCGAGCAGAAGTAATGGCCACCAGGAAGAGTCTTCCATGAAAGGAACTTCAAATCCGCAGAAGCTGCAGGTTTGAAGGGAGGGAGTGTAAGTTTCTCGAGGACAAAGTTCAAGTCCCAAGGGGGAGCAGGAGTACGGATGGGGGGGCCTCAGATAGAGAACCCCTCTGAGAAAGGTCTTAGAGACCTCCAGTTGAGCGAAAGCTTTGTCTGCGAAGGGAACATGGTAGGCCGAGATGGCCGCCATGTGTACCGTCAAAGAAGAATCACTGAGACCCAGGTCAAACAAATGATGTAGATACTCCAGCAGAAGCCCCGCTGAACAGGAGAAGGGTTCCACGTCCTTGAAAGCAGCCCAAATAGTGAATCTTTTCCACTTCATGGCATAAGTGGATCTGGTGGAGGGTTTTCTGACCTCCATCAAAATCTCCACCACTTTGGGAGACACTCCAAAACGGGATTGGGCTAAGTCTGCAGGAGCCATGCATGCAGTTGAAGGGATCTGAGGCCTGGATGGACGAGGGTTCCCTGATCCTGGGTCAGTAAACCTCGAGAGAGGAAGAGGAAGAGGAGGATCCTCTGAGTATTGTTGTAGAAGAGAGAACCAAACTTGCCTGAGCCAGAAAGGAGCTATCAGAATCATTCATGCTCCTTCTGAAGCTAGTTTCTGCAAGACTCATGGGATAAGTGGAACTGGGGGAAAGGCACAGACGAATCTGTCCTTCCAGTCTAGAGACAGAGTGTCGCTCCAAAAAGCGCCTTGCTCTGGAACAAGCGAGCAGAAGACGGGAAGTTTTGTGTTTAGAGGGGAAGCAAAAAGGTCGACCTGTGGTGTTCCTCAAAGTTGGAAGATATTTTCTAGGACCCCTTGGTCCAGTTTCCACTAGTGAGTCAGAGCAGAAGAGCGACTTAGCTTGTCTGCAAGGGTGTTGTCAACTCCTGGAATGTGAATTGCCATGAGGTGAAGGTCGTGTTGTTGCCCAATCCCAAACCCTCATTGCCTCCCTGCAAAGAGGGTAGGACCGAGTCCCTCCCTGTTTGTTGATGATCCACACCACACACGTTGTCCGTCTGGACGGCTAGGTGGACGGGAAGGATGTACTGGTGAAGGGCTTGGACAGTGTACAACACTGCCCGAAGCTCGAGCACGATGATGTGGAGAGCTTGTTCTAGCTTGGACCAGGAGCCCTGGGTCTGATGAGGGCCTAGATGGGCTCCCAAACCTTCGCCCGAGGCATCTGTGGTTAGAGTCTGGGGGGGGGAGGATGAAAGAAAGGAACTCCCCGAGAAAGGTTATCTCAAACCATCCACCATTGCAAGTCTCAAAGCATCAGAGAGGAGACCAGAACTGGGTGATCTAGGTCATCCACTAGCTAATCCCATTGAGAGCGTAGAGTCCACTGAGAAATCCACATGTGGAGTCGAGCGCGAGGAACCGACAGGATAGCAGCCGCCATGAGCCCGAGAAGGCAAAGGACCGACCTCACAGAGACCGTCCTGTGGTCGGACAGCAGACTTATTTGGGTATGGAGGGTGGACGCCCTGTCCGGAGGCAGGAAGGCCTTGCCCGTGGTCGTAACGAAATCGCCCCAATAAACTGTAATCTCTGGGATGGGACCAGATGAGACTTGGAATGGTTGATGGTAATACCCAGGCAGGCAAAAACCTGCTGGGTAAGGGAGAGACAACGCAGGAGTTGCTCCCTGGATGAGGCTGCCAGGAGCCAATTGTCCAGGTACGGGAAAACCTGCTCTCCCCTGGTACGCAGGTGGGCCGCCACCACTGCCAGGCATTTGGTAAACACTTGGGGGGCAGTGAATAGACCAAATGGGAGTGCCTTGAACTGGTAGTCGTCCCCCTGGAACGCAAAATGAAGGTATTTGCGATGAGATGGGTGAATGGGAATGTGCAGGTAAGCATCCTGCATATCCAGAGCACACAGCCATTGACCCAGCCGGAGAGGGGCAGAAGGCTCTGCAAAGAGAGCATCCTGAACCTTTTGTATTCTACGAAAAGATTCAGGAACTGAGATCCAAAGTTGGTCTGAGATCTCCTGTCTTCTTTGGACCAGGAAGAAATGGTAATAGTAACCCGTCCCTTGCAGATAAAGGGGGACGGGTTCTATTGCTTGTTTCAGCAGGAGAGCCGAAATTTCCTCCTGGACCAAGAGAAGATGTTCCCTTGAATACGACCACTTCAGACGGGGGTGGCGGGTGGTTTCTGAAGAAACTCTTATCGAGTGTCCCTCTGCTATGAGCTGGAGCACCCAAGAATCTGTGGTTATCCTCTCCCATCATGGAAGGTGGAGGGAAAACCTCCCTTCTACCAGTTCCTCCGGGGAGTCCAGAGGCAGTGGGAGAGGAAAGAAGTCAGGTGGTGTGGGACAGCACCGCAGCTGAAGCACCTGCTGCTTTTTTGGGCGGGGGGCTTAGCAGCTGTGGGGGCCCAGTGTTTTGTGGCCCGCCTTCCCTGGGGTTTCGCCTTTGGCTGATTCCGTCTGTGAAAGGGACGGTGCTGCTGCTAATGGGGACGGTACATGGAATCAACTGACTTCAGTGCCATCCCCTTCTCTTGCAAATCGCTGATGATGTCCTTGATATCACCCCCGAAAAGCACCGACCCCCGGAAGGGTGCTTCCTGGATAGCAGATTGCACCTCCGAAACCAACCCTGACACACGGAGCCAAGCATGATGCCGTAGGCCTACAGCGAAAGCTGAGCTCTGCCCAGCGGTGTCCACTGCATCGTATGTCACACGAAGCATGTGTCGACTGGCTGAACGAGCAGAGTGGACAAGATCAGCCAACTCCTGCTTGACTTGGGAGTCAGGCAAGGAGTCCAGTTTGGCTTCCGCCTGAGTCAGAATGGCCTTCTGGTAGTCCCCCATAAGGCCGACATAGTTCAGGGCCCTGATCCCCAGCGTGGAAGAAGCATAAATCTTTCTCCCATACCGGTCCAGAAGGCATGATTCCTTATCAGGTGGTGATAAGCTAAGATGTTTGGGGTTCGCCGACCAGCCTTGAGCGTCGCTAATCACGACTGAGTCGGCACAAGGGTGAGATTCCAGAAAATCAACACCCTCTGGAGCCTGATATAGCCTGTTCGACTTCCTAGGAAGTGGGGCTAAAGCCAAAGGCTGTTTCCATATTGTGGTAACGAGGTCGGCGTGAGGCTCTATCCAGGGTGGCACCAAGGTAGGAGCTGTCACGGGCAGATCCAGATGTTTGGCGAGTTTCAGATGCTGAGGATCTGGTTCCAGGGAGTGCCAATGATGAATCTCCTGGATTTTCCTAAGCAACTCCGTAAAAGAAGGATCCCCCAGAGGAGACTTCGGAGGAGTCCTTGGCCTGGGCTTTGATGCAAAGCATGGCTCGTCGTCTCTCTCGCAGCAACCATCGGAAGAATCCGAGGAGTCCGAGGGTGAAGAAAAGGATGAAGAGGAAAAAGACTCCCTTTCCCAACCCGGGGGAGGAACGGACCCCTTGGGAGGTCCCCGTGGAAGCATGTCCTGCCCTTCTCTGAATCCAGACGGAAGAACCCTGGAATCCGAAGGTGGTGAGGTAGTGTGCCGCCTTGGACGTACAGGAACCTGGGATGGCACCATAGTCGGAAGGCGGCTCTCGACCTCTTTGGTGAGCTGAGCCTTGGCCTCAGCCCACCAGGAGGCCAGAGTCTCCTGCAGGTCCACCGGTGGCTGTGAGGACGGTGGAGGAGGTGGGATTAGGATATGGGTTATACCCATATGGAGCGTATCCAAAACCCTGCTGCGGGTAGCGCGGCGTCGGGTACTGTGACTTTGGAAAAATCAGCGTCGGGTACTGTGGCGCCGGATACTGCGGTCCCAGGTATGTCAGCGTCTGATAGGATGGAGGGTATCCGGGAACCAGGGGACTGCCGGAGCAAACGGCCCGGCCGGTGGCCTCATGGACGGGTCCACATTGGAGGACCCGGAGGGCCCGACGGAAGCAGAATGTCTCCTGGAGTCAGTAGAACCGGCATCAGACGCCCAGGTGTCGGTGGAGCCAGCGTCGGAGCCAGCGTCCAGGAAGCCGACGTCAGATCCGGCGCACCAACTGGAAGATGGTCTGACGGAGGAGGAAGATCCCCAGCGTCGCCCGGGGATGGAGGGGAAAAATCCCCAGGGTCGGGCTGGGGGGACTCTGGGTCCCCAGATGGCAGCGATGGCTGCGGGGAACCAGGTATGATGGACGTGGGAGGGTCTGTTGTCAGTTCCTTCACCAGCCGGACATCAGATGAGCCGACGTGTGGCTTGAGGGCAAGCTCCCGGCGGGCGCCAGAGGACCCAGCATCCGTCTTATGAGAGCCATCACTGGAGGCAGGTCGACTAGAAGGATCGGCCTGGTCCAGTGGAGTGGAGGCCTATCACTCAAGGGTCAAAACAAACCGCCTACTCCATGCAGACGCTGCAGGAGCCGCACGCCAACTTACTGGAGTCGCCCGCACTGGTAGGCCACGAGCCTGCAGTCAAACAGGGGGCGGAGGCCTCCACTGTTCGAGGCACCCGCAAGCCCTGAGCGGCCAGACGGTGGGGCCGACACCCTCAGAAACCTCCTCGAGGCGGCCGCCGAGGAGAAGTCCCCAGAGGACATTACCTGTGTCCCAGCTGCCCCCAGGGAGATGCGGTAGAGGAGCCCTTGTCCCGGTGCCTCTCCTTATCCTTCTTCTTCTGATGGCCTTCAGGGGAAGTGGATGCCTGCCTCAGTTTTTTGAGCTCCTTTTCCATTGAACTCATCTTCTTCTTCAGAACATGGGCTTCCAGGGATTGCTGCCGCCTTTTCCGGGTAGCCGCGTTGAATCTGAGGCAGTGCTGGCACTTCTCGACCGGGTGATCGAGGCCTAGGCAGAAAGGGCACAGGGAATGGCCGTCCTTATGCGGTAGTTGGGCGCCACATGAATTGCACTTATTTTTGTGCTCGGAGGGTGTAAGGGATGACGACACCATTTATGGTGCCTCGACGTAGTCGAAAAACAAAGTATTTTGGTAAACCGACTGAAGATTGAGCTTAACGGGCACAAACCTTCTCACGAGGTGCTGCACGAAAGCTAACGGGCGTGGAAAGAACTGAAGAAGGTGTCAGGGACCGCCTTTATACCGATGTCTCCTGATGCTGGTCACCTGACGTGGGGCGTCCTGCTAGGGACTGCTAACTAGAAATTTTTCGTGGGGTCCTGCCACCTGCCGGCGTCAGTCCTATATGTAATTACCTACTACAAGAGCCCTCTCAAAGTAAGATCTTAGGGTTGGTGCATAGAGCCACATGTTCCTTGTTGATAATCAAGTAAGGCATTTTGTACAGCAGGGCCTGAAGCTCAGAAATGTGCTGAGCAGAAGTAATAGCCACTAGGAAGACTGTCTCCCAAGAAATGAACTTTAAATCTGCTGTAGCTGCTGACTCGAAGGGAGGCTGGGTAAGCTTCTCCAGAATGAAATTCAAGTCCCGGGGTGGGGTCTCATATGGAGAACCCCTCTGAGGAAGGTCTTGGAGAATTCCAACTGAGCAAAAGTCCCGTCCCTGAATGAAATACGGTACGCTGAAATAGAGGCCATGTGGACCTTTAATGAGGAATGGCTAAGGCCCAGATCAAAGTGGTGACACATGTAGTCCAGGACTTTATTGGCTGGGCATGAGAAAGGTTCAAAGTCTTTCAACGTACAGTAGTAGCCACAGACATTGCTAGCTATTTCCAGATATTTTGTGAAATTTCTAAAGAGTTTCTCTCTGCTGCCCTTACTGTGGTAATGCAGAAAGCTGGAGATTTCTCCACAAATATCACAACAGTTTTGGGAAATAGCTGGCAACGTCTGTGGCTACTACTGTAGCCCAAATAGAAAACCGTTTCCACTTCATGGCGTAGGTGGACCTGGTGGAAGGCTTTCTGGCCTCTACCAAGATGTCTGCTATGAGTGGAGAAACTCCAAAGCAGGCTTTTGCTACGTCTGCAGGAGCCACGCATGTAAATGAAGGGATTTGAGACTTGGGATGAACAAGGGTCTCCTAATCCTGGGTCAACAATTGTTGCGACAGAGGAAGAAGTGGAGGTTCCTCTGAAAACTGTTGCAGAAGAGAGAACCAAACTTGCCTGGACCAGAAAGGAGCGATGAGAATCATTCGAGGTCCCTCTGATCTGAGTTTGTTCAGGACCTTCTGAATTAAGGGAATAGGAGGAAAGGCATAAATTAACTGTCCCCCCAAGCGAGAGACAGAGTGTCCCGCTAAAAAATGTCTTTCATCACTGAAAGATGTTGTTTACGATTTCTTGATCCAATTCCGATTCGTAGGATCTGGCTGAGGACAGATGGAGTTGGTCCGCCAGCGTGTTTTCCACTCCCAGAACGTGACTCGCAGTCAAGTGAAGGTGATGCTGGGTTGCCCAAAGCCAGACTCTCATCGCTTTCCAGAACAGAGGGTAGGAACGTGTTCCTCCCTGCTTGTTGAGATACCAGACTACACACATGTTGTCTGATTGTATGAGGAGATGACCGGTAAGGATAATGGAGTGTAGAGCCTGAAGTGCATAAAGGACTGCTCTCAGTTCGAGCACATTTATGTGCAGGTTTTGTTCGAACTTCTACCAGCTGCCCTGAGTCCTGTGAGACCCGAGGTGGGCTCCCCAGCCTTCTCCTCATGCAACTGTTATCAACGTCTGGGAGGGAGGTTCGATACTGAAGTGAACTCCCAGGCATAGGCTCTCCTGCACCATCCACCATTCTAAGTCCCTGATCATGGGATCAGAAACTAGCACCCCTTGGTCTAGATTGTCCAGGGTCTGGTCCCATTGTGACCAAAGCATCCACTGAGAGATTCTCATATGGAGCCGAGCACATGGAACTGTCGGAATGGCAGTTGCTATCAGCCCGAGAAGGCGAAGGACTGACCTGGCTCTGACTCTCCTGCAACTGGACAAAAGACCGGCCTGAGTCTGAAGGGTGTCCACCCTGACCTGAGGCAAAAAGGCTTTGTCAATGGTTGTGCCCAGAATCGCTCCTACAACTTGGAGGCATTGGCAAGGGACCAAATGGGACTTTGCCCGGTTGATGGTGATACCCAGGCTGGTGAAAACCTGCAGGGTAAGGGAAAGGGACTGCAGGAGTTCCTCCCTGGACAGGGCCGCCAGGAGCCAATTGTCCAGGTACGGGAATACCTGAACTCCCTTGGTACGCAAGTGGGCCGCTACCACAGACAGGCATTTGGTAAGAACTTGGGGGGCTAAGAAAAGACCAAATGGGAGGGCCTTGAATTGGTAGTGGTCCCCCTGAAAGCAAAAACGAAGCAATTTGCAGTGGGATGGGCAAATGAGGATATGCAGGTAGGCATCCTGCATGTCCAGAGCACATAGCCACTGTCCGTGCCGAAGAAGTGGTAGAAGACTCTGCAAAGAGAGCATTCTGAAGCATTTGTACTCCACAAACATATTCAGGGAGCTGAGGTCTAGAATAGGCCTCACATCTCCCACCTACTTTGGAACTAGGAAGAAATGGGTATAATAACCTGTCCCCCAAAGAATGTTGGGGACTGGTTCTATCGCCGCCTTTGAGAAGGAAGGCGATTTCCTCTAGGACCAGAGGAACAGATTGCGGGGAGTAAGACGTCTGTGGGGAGTGGTCTTTGGGGTGGTTTCTGAAGAAACTCTATTGAGTGTCCTGCTGATATCAACTGGAGCACCCAAGCATCTGACGTTATCCCCTCCCAACCTGGCAGATAGAAGGAGAATCTCCCCCCTACTGGTTCCTCTGGATCCTCCAGAGGCAGTGGGAGAGGAAGGGAGTCAGGAGGTGTGGGGCAGCATAGCAGCTGAGACTCTCGCGGCTTTTTTGCTGGGGGGAGTCTTGGTTGCTGGAGGGGCCCGAAGTTTGTTGGTCCGTTTACCCTGTGGTTTTTGTCTTTGCCGGTTTTGCTTACAAAAAGGACGCTGCTGCCCTTGAGGAGGCCTGTACATAGAGTTGACAGACTTGAGTGCAGTGATCTTCTCTTGCAGTTCGGTAATGATGTCCTTGACATCACCCCCGAACAGCACTGAACCCCTGAAGGGGGCATCCTGGATAGCGGACTGCACTTCAGGGACCAAACATGACACGCGGAGCAGGCATGACGCCATAGGCCTACGGCGAAAGCCAAGCTCCTTCCAGCTGTGTCCACTGCGTCGTAAGTGGCACGAAGCACGTGCCAACTGGCCGAATGAGCAGAACGGACAAGATCCACAACTTCCAGCTTAGTCTGAGACTCAGGAAGGGAGTCCAATTTGGATTTCACCCAAGGATGGTCTTCTGGTAATCCCCCATTTGTGCCACATAAGTCAGGGCCCTAATACCCAGGGTAGAAGAGGAATAGATCTTCTTCCCATATTGGTCCAGAAGCTAGGATTCCTTATCAGGCGGAGATGAGCTGAGGTGTTTGGGATTTGAGGAGCGGCCGTGAGCGGCGCTTATGACGACTGAGTCTGCCTTGGAGTGTAGGTTAAAGAAATCTACACCCTCAGGTGCCTGATATAGCCTGTCCGCCTTCCTCAGAAGGGGGGCCAATGCAAAAGGTTGTTTCCAAATGGTGGAAACAAGATCTGCATGAGGCTCTATCCAGGGAGGAATCGGTGTAGGAGAGGTCTCGGGCAGATCCAGATGAGCAGCAAGTTTTTTACGCTGCGGGTCTGGCTCCAGTGATTGCCACTGATGGACTTCCTATATTTTCCTCAGCAGCTCCAGAAAGGAGGGATCCTCCGGAAGGGACTTTGGAGGGGTCTTCGGCCTGGAGCGATCTGGAGTACACGGCTCATCTTCGGGATCAGAGCGACCCGTCTCTGAGTCCGAGTCAGACGTGTATGATGGTGATGAGGAAGACTCCTCCCTACGAGGGTGAGGGACGGCCCCTTTACGAAGTTTCCTGGGGTGCATATCCTCCTCTCCTCTGGTACCAGAGGGCTCTCCTCTGGTGTCCGGAAGGAGGTAGGGAGTTTCCCATCTCCAACGTAGGGTATCCTGTGTAGGATCTGGCATCAGCAGATGACTCTCGACCTCCCTGGTGAGCTGAGCCTTAGCCTCAGCCCACCAGGAGGCCAGTGTCTCCTTCAGATCTGCTGGCAGCTGGAGAGTGGGTGGCAGAGGTGGAGGATGAGGAGGGGGATATGAATATTGAGGATATCCATAGAAGCAGTATCCATAACCGGACGGTGGATAGCCTGGTGTCGAGTATTGGGGCTTTGGGTACTGTGGCATTGGATACTGCGGTGCCGGGTACTGAGGTGCTGGATACTGTGGTGTCGGGTACTGTGGTACCAAATATTGTGGTGTCAGATACCCGGGTGTCAGGGGCTCTGATGGAGCAGAGGGACCACGCAGGGGCCCAGCTGGCAGGCCAGGTGGAGGTAATGCTGGCCCTGTGGGCATTGGGCGCGGCGTGGGTACGCCTTCGACAGGGTCCAAAGGACTTGATGGTAAGGGGACGCCAAATGGCGTCAGGTGTGCCAGTGTCAGGACTGGTGTCTGAGGGTCCGTCGTCAGGGTATCAGGCTCTGAAGGAGGGTTCCCTGATGGCAGCGTCTCAGTATCCCCCATGACGACCAGAGAAGGAGGATTAAAATCCCAGGTGGTCAGCTGAGGAGACGCGGGGAATTCAGAAGGCACTGCAGCATGCTGAGGAGAGCCTGGGGAGTTGAAGTGATCCTTATGGTCTGGCGCAGGTTTCTTGGCTGGGCAGGCATCAGTGGGACCAGTGTCTGACTTATCGGCCAACTCCAGGCAGGCGTCACAGAGGCCGATGTCCGACTTATTAGATTCCCTGCCTGAGGAAGGCCACGCTGGGGATGCGGCCTTGTCGGGTGGAGAGTTGGCTGGCCAAACCCCCAACCCGAAGAGGTAAGCGGCTTAGCAGCCTTGTCCAGGCGGGCATCGGCGGAACCGACATCCAACTTACCGGACCCGCTCTGACAGGAAGGCCGCTTGGTAGAAGCGGCCTTCTCGGGAGCGGAGGCCTCCTTTGCTCCAGAGGCTCAGCTGGTGGGCCAGGCAGAGGTAATGCTGGCCCTGCAGGCATTGGGCCAGCCGTGGCTACACCTCTGACAGGGTCTGAAGGACCTGACTGTAAGGGGGCGCCAGATGGCAACGGGTATGCTGGTGTCAGGACTGGCATCCGAGGGTCCATCGTCAGGTTATCAGGCTCCGAAGGAGAGTTCCCTGATGGCAGCATCTCAGTATCCCCTGTGACGAGTGGGAAAGGATTAAAATCCCCGGGGACCAGCTGAGGAGATGTGGGGACCTCAGAAGGCAATATAGCATGTTGCGGAGAGCCTGGGGCGTCGGACTGAGCCTTATGGTCTGGGGCAGGCTTCTTGGCTGGGAGGGCATTGACGGGACCAGTGTCCGACTTACTGGCCGAATCCGGGCGGGCGTCGGAGGAGCCGACGTCCGACTTATTGGATTCCCTGCCTGTGGAAGGCCGCGCTTGGGATGTGCCCTTGTCGGGCGGAGATTTGGCTGGGCGCCTCCCCCGAAAGGGTAAGTGGCTTAGGAACCTTGTCCGGGCAAGCATTGGTGGGACCGATGTGATGTCTAATTTACCGGACCGCTCTGACACGAAGGCCGCATGGTAGAAGCGACCTTCCCTGAAGCGGAGGCCTCCTTTGCCTTGGAGGCACCAGAAGGGCCCAAGTGTGAGCCAGGCGGGAGGGGTGACGCCTTCTTGGCCACCACCAAGACGGCCGTCATGGAGCGATCTCCAGGAGGGGACGTTACCTTAAGTGCCGTGACTCTGGACGGAGTCGCAGCTGCCGTGGAAGCCGTTTCCCGCTCCTGGTGCTTCTCCTTGTCACGCTTCTTCTTGTGACCTTCAGGGGAAGTGGACGCTTGCCTTAGTTTCTTTAGTTCTTTTTCCATGGAGGCCATTCTTTTCTTTAGGGTATGGGCTTCCAGGGACTGCTGCCTTCTTTTGCGGGTATCAGACTTAAATTTCTGGCAGTGCTGGCGCTGCTCCACGGGGTGGTCTGGGCCCAGAGAGAAGAGGTACAAGCCGTGGCCGTCCTTGTGTGGAAGTTGGGAACCACACGAGTCACACTTATTTTTATGTTTGTCAGAGGGCGTCGGGGGGTGACGTACACAGCGAATCGTTGAGAAAAACTCAAAAAAACAGAGAAATTAGGTTGAAAAAGTATGAAAACTAATGGACCGACGAAAGACTGATGAGCATTGATTCTACGGTGAGGAACTTTCACAAGTCAACAGCGGGAAAGAAACTGGAAGGTGGGCGTGGGGGACCGCCCCTTTATACTGATGTCATCTGACGCCGGTCACCTGACATGAGTGCAGTCCCCCACCAGAGACTGCTGGCTAGAAATTTTTCCATGGGGTCCTGACGCCTGGCGGGTCAGTCTTATATGTGAATACCTACTGCAAGAGCCCTCTCGAAGTAAGGTCATCAAATACATGGACAGTGGAGAAAAACAGAAGCAGCTGGAAGGCATTGTCAGTTACACACCATTAAAAAGGCTAAATGTAGATGTCCATAGAAGCTTTCAGCTGATTATTGGGCTATATACCCCTAGCAATGGAGCGTTAGATTTCAGGAGGCACTCAACCATTGCATTGAGTGTGTTCTACAGAGTGTACTTGTACTGAGAAATGTAGGAACTCAAGACATAGAATTCTGCTTTGGTCCACAGATGAATACTGAAATGTTATGGTGGACCCCATCCATGAGGAAAAAGAACTGGCAAGGAGATCTTCCATCACACTGATACAGAGGGCTTGCGTTCCAGCCCATAAAATGAGCCTTCCACTGTGTCTTTGACAAGCAGAAGAGGGAGAGACTCCCTAAGATCCACTTCTACCCCAGAAAAACCTCCAAAAGGCAGCTCTAGACCAGGAAACGGGAGATGGCATCACCTGGATCAGTGTAGAGTTCATTACCATCCACAGCACCGGCACCACACCTGGCACCGCCCATGGTGCTGGTTCCACCGCTGCCAGTGCCGCATGGAGCCATCAATACCACCGGCACTACCCACGGTGCCAGCGCCACACTGCACCTGAAGAAAAGGGGGAGATGGAAAGTGGTACCCATGCTGGCTCCTGCAGGGAAAAGGAGATCGGGTAGGCACAAGGAGTTGGCGTCAATGGCATTGGCACCACAGAGGACACTGCGCACATTCTGGGCTGACCAACCCAGCCACGGCCAAGCGGTCCCAAAAGTCCCAGAACCAGGTCCACTGGCCAGGACAATTAGACAGATGCCATACCCCCTGCTCTAAAAGAGCGGCCCAGAGGTGAAAGTGCTCACCGGAACCCCATCGAGGACAGAGACGGGAGCCGGTGTCAGTTCAGGCCTATCGGTCTCCACCAGTAACAATCCCCGCACAGACATTTAAGAGAGCGACCTCGAGCAGTACTGATTCTTCTTCCACTGATAGTTGGAAGAAGAGCTTCAGGCCAAGTGGAGCAGGGTCCCGGAACCGCTACATTTGTGCTTCGGGCGGACTGTTCCCCCCCACACCCAGCACCGGACTGCCCGTGGTCAGACCCCTCCTCTGCAAAGGATGGTGGAACAGACACAGCCCCACTGCCATCACAGCTTTCAAACGAAGTCTCCCTACCATCACCACAACCATCAAAGCTCGACTCTGTTTATGGCAGGCTGAGAATTTCTTCTTCTTGTTTTTCGTCATTTTTTTTTTTAGATAAAAAAAGAACACTAAAATGGTAAGTTAAACGAATACTGAATGGCTACAGCTGCTGTCATATAGATGAAGACTTGACTCCCAGCAGGTGAGCGACATCTTCATCGAAGCGCACTTGACAGCAGGAGAAAAGGAACTGAGGCGGTTGGAGGGTCGATGCCAAGATAGCCTATACGGTGCAAGCTAGTCTCGCGGCACTGCGCATGCGTGGTCCTATCCCAGCGGCAACGCCCTCCTGAAGATTTTTGGATCCTCCGGGGTCCTAGAGCCTCCGGCGTAGTCAAATTAGTGTGAATGAGTGATAAAGACTTTTAGTCCAGTAAGATCAGCTGTTTTCTCTCCTGCCTATGGTCCTCAGTGGCTGTCATATAGTAACTAAGAGCTCTCTGGACATCCAGACTGTGGAGTCTCCTTTCACCACAGGTAGAGTGCTCAGTGAAAAAGACAAGTAGGGTAATGGTTTGGTTCAGGTGGAAATCAGAGGACCACTTTAGGGAGAAATTTTCTGTTCATTCTTAGTGTAACCCCTAGGTGGTGCTATGCCAAGGGCTACTACCCCTACCTGCTTGACTAGTAGCAGGTTAAGGGGCCTGAGTTCTGAAACAGGTGCCTCCACCCAGAGGTCAGGGTTGGTAGTGGTCAAGCTAACCTGGGCACAGCCCTCCGGGACACTGTAATCCCCCTCTTCCCCCTCTAGTGGCCTGAACACTGTACAATAATCACTTTCACAATACCCCGGTACACCACACAAGTACCCACACTGTTTGCACTTACCACCAAGGCTGGTTCCTCTGGCTCGACCCTAGGGACCCCCTGTAAAACAAGGTTAAGCACAGCAAATAGCAACAGTACAGTACTTTGAGCACAAACTGGAACCACAGTCAGATTACATGCAGAAAAAGATCTGATTTATTCAGGGGATTTGAACAAGGAAGGGGCAAAATCAGGTTAATTAGCTTAAAGGTTATATCAATCAAGCAGTTATGCATGCGCTTCGAGTCCACCCACACAGTCCACCTCTGGGTACCCAGGTAGAGAAAAGATGGGCTAGCCAGGACAGTTGCCTGGGGTTGCAGCTGGTTGGGGCCCTGTGATGGAAAACAGAACATGCACAATACACAATATTTGTAATCCGGAGCCAGAGGGCTCAGTTCGTAAAGGAAACAAAACAACAAGACAATTGGATGACACACCCAGATTAAGCTGTTGTTGTAGGGAGCTACCCTGGTATTTACTCACGATTCCCAAGACTGGACACAGGCTGGACAAAAATCGAAACTGCAGGTGGTTGATCTGGAATGCCAGGAGAAGCAGAGCCCACACAAGTTGCAGAGGCATAGTTCCTGTTCAAGCGTGGAGCAGGGGACTGATCCCCAGGCAGGTCTCTTGTCGATGGCTTCTCTGTGCAGTGGGTAGTCTGGCTGGGCCAGTCTGGCAAAGCCCAGACCACATGGAGACAAGTTTGGAAGCAGTCCATTTTGGGCTGGATACAGCTTCCAGCAAGCAGAACACAGTTCACGCAGTGGGGAACTAACTCATAACCCACTAGCAGCTCATAGCACATTTACATGTACGGGAATTCTACTGTACCAGGCAAAGCGCTCCCCGGGCACAATCGCAAAGTCTCTGCACACACCGGGAGCTTAGGGGTAGCTGGAACTCCTGACAGGCCAATCGCATTCAGCAAAAATATTTGGTTTTCTTCAGGCTGAGCCTGGCCCACTTCAGTAGCTTACTTTAGTCACACAAACTTGGATTTAGTCTAAAACAATTCTCTTCTCTCCCTCTAAGGAGCAGCACACCGGCATGCAGGCCAAAAACGCAGCCTTTTCAGAGTTCTCCCATGCGAATCCACTCAGGATAGCTGCTCAGAAACACTTCAGCTCCTTCTTGCTCAGCTTCCAGCTTAGTTCTAACCGAAAAACTGCAAGCAGCCCAGGAATTCCCCAAGATCCAAAATATCTGATTGGCTGATTTGGCTGTCAGTCAAAGCGAGAGCTCCCCCTTCAGTTGCAAAAAAGGCGCAAAAAGTTCAAACTGCAGTTCCTATAGATTTTTGAATTCAGACAGCTCCTGCAGTCCGGCTACATTTTAGGTCCCACAAGGACTGATTGGTCCAATTTGCAGTCCAGGACCAAGACAGTGGAGACAAACAAAAATGGAAATTACGTACCTACCGTAAATCTTGATCTTCTTGGACGAGTCTCCACCACTCATTCACACTAATGGAAACTGCACCGGAGGCACTAGGACCCATCGGGAGCAAACTTTTTTGTTAGAAGGTCAGGGCCTGAGACGGAGCCGCGTGGAGCCGCACAGCGAGCCTCAGCTCGAGTGGTAATGAGTATTTCGGCATCGATCTTCCAACCACCTTCAGCACTTTTTTCCTGAGGAGGCAGCATAACTAATCTAGAAGGATAGTTTAACCAAAAACCGGACATAAGATAGTCCGGAAGACCCATATAGGAAGGGTCGATCAAGGAAGTCTTCACAGCCTAAAGATTGAGGGAGTGAAGACCAACAACAGAGGTGAGCTGGGGGCTGGAGGGTGGGTGTATGAATGAGTGGTGGAGACTCGTCCAAGAAGATCAAGAATTACAGTAGGTATGTAATTTTCATATCTTCCTGGACATAAGTCTCCACCACTCATTCACATTAATGGGAGAGTACCGAGCTAATAATCCCCCAAGAGGGCGGCAGGAGACCAAGAGCTCACAGTTTTAGGACAGAAGCCCATTAAGGATGGTTCTGCCAAAGGAAAGATGTCGTCTGGCATGGACATCCAGGGCATAGTGTTTGACGAAAGTATGCATTGAGCGCCAGGTAGCTGCATTGCAAATATCTGCAATGGGCAAGCTGCGGATTTCTGCTAGAGATGCCGTGACCGCTCTAGTAGAGTGAGCGTATAGTCTGCCCTCCAGCTTAACCTGCACCATGGAATAACAGTGGCAAAGGCATGCCACCAGCCATGCTGAGATATATCTGATAGCGACAGGCTGACCCAGCCGGGTCTTGCTGAAGGAAACAAACAATTGCTGAGCTTTGCGAAAGTCTTTTGTTCTATCTAGATAGAAAGGCAAAGCTCTTTTGACAGCCAAGGAATGAAGAGAACGTGCTCCCTCATTTTGGAAGTTCGCAAAATAAGAAGGAAGGACCAACGGTTGGTTTAGATGGAATTCTGAAACAACCTTAGGGAGAAACTTAGGATGGGTTCTAAGGACTACTTTGTCTTTATGGAACACAGTATATGGAGGGTCTGCTAGAAAGGCCGTTTTCCAGGTGAGAAATTTTAGCTCACAGGTAGCTAGAGGCTCGAAAGGTTTTCAAGTGAGCATGTCTAGCACAAGTTTAATGTCCCAGACTGTGACTGGACGTCTTATAGGAGGTCTGGTATGCAGAATTCCCTTAAGAAACCTCTTAACCACAGGTAACTGAGCCAGTGACAAGGAAAGTACTGGCTCATGATAAGCTGAAATGGCACAAAGGTGAACCTTAACTGTAGAGTATTGCAGACCTGAATTTGAGAGGTCTAAGAGGTACTCTAAAACTTTATCTGGTGGGCAGGAAAAGGGTTAAAGAGATTGCGAACACCAGAGCGAAAAACGCTTCCATTAGGCTGTGTCAGTTTTCCTAGTGGCTAGCTTACGCGCAGCCAGAAGAATATCTGAAACCCTGCGAGACATTGAACCTGTTCACTTCTATCTCTTCAGGAGCCAAGCGTGAAGGTGAAGCGACCTCAGGTTGGGATGGACAACAGGCCCTGAGTCTGGAGGTTCATCTGAAGGGGAAGTGGTTTCGGCGGAGCTGCCGACATACTGCTGAGTAGTGGAAACCACATCTGTCGAGTCCAGAAGGGAGCAATGAGGATCATTTTGTCCCCCTGGGATTCGAACTTGAGAAGTACCCTCTGAATTAGAGGAAGAGGCAGAAAGGCATATAGAAAGCGTTTTGTCCACTGCAACCTGAATGCATCCTGACAGAAAATGCCAGGCCCTGGATTTCTGGAGCAGAAGAGAGGCAGTTTTGTGTTGAGTGGGGATGCAAAAAGGTCCAGGTCTGGAGTTCCCCACTCTGCGAATACTGACTGAACTATGGTTGAGTCGACAGACCATTCGTGAGGATCTGTCTCTGTTCTGCTGAGACGATCTTCCAGTTCGTTCTGCATTCCTGGCAGGTAGACCGCTTGAATTACAGACTTGTGCTGCAAGCACCATTCCCATACTCTCATTGCTTCTCTGCATAAGGGGTGAGAGTGAACACCGCGCCCTGCTTGTTGAAGTAATACATCACTGCTTTGTTGTCCGTTTGAAGGAGAATGTTCTTGTGACAGAGAATGTCCTTCAAAGCCCGGAGTGCATAAAGGACGGCTCTCATCTCAAAGACGTTTATGTGAAGCTGGGACTTGCCTGAGTCCACGTACCTTGAGTGTGGAGAGTCTGACAGTGAGCTCCTCACCCCATCAGAGACGCGTCTGTGGTAATGGAAATCTGATGATCCAGAGGAGCAAAGGGATACCATTCTAGAAGATTGTTCTCTTGTGACCATCAGGTGAGTGATCTCTTTAGAGGTTCTGCCACCTTGATGAGAAAGGACTGCGGGTGAGTGGTTGCGGACCGCTGAGTACTGAGCATCCATTGAGACGGTCTCATGTGAAGGCGTGCTAGGGGTACAGTGAACTCCAAGGATGCCATGAGACCTAGCATCCGTTGCACTGAGAGAGCTGAAACCGAGCTGCTCTCCCCGATGTAATGGGCCATCTGAAGGATATCGCTCCTCCTGTCCTCTGGAAGAAAAGCCTTCGCACAGGAGGTGTCCAGAAGAGTTCCTATGAAAAGGAGCCTCTGGGAGGGCCGCAGCTGTGATTTTTTGAGGTTTAGCAGGACTCCCATGGATGTGAGAAAGCGTGAAGGCATGGCTATGGCGTCTAGAGTTCCCTGTCTGGAAGGACTTGCTAGAAGCCAATCGTCCAGATAAGGGAACAATTGTATTCCGATCTTTCTGAGGTGCGCTGCAAGAACTGCACAACACTTTGTAAAAACTCGTGGCGCTGAGGATAGCCCAAAGGGCAGGACTCTGAACTGATAATGCTGTCCCAGAGCCACGAACCTTAGGAATTTGTGATGCTTTGGGTGAATAGGAATGTGCTGGTAAGCATCCTGCATGTTCAGGGAGGCTAACCAGTCGTGTTGATGAAGCAAAGGTAACAGGCTACCTAGTGATATCATTTTGAATTTCTCCTTGGGAAGGAATTTGTTTAGTTTTCTGAGGTCCAAAATGGGGTGCATGCCCCCGGTTTTCTTGGGAACCAGAAAGTAATGGGAGTAGAACCCTGTGTTCAGTTGATCCAGCAGAACTAGTTCCACTGCCCTGTTGTTTAGAAGGCCCTGTATCTCGGCGGCGAGAAGATCTGATTAAAGAGCTGACAGCCTGGGCTGTCGTCTGGGGGGACGATCCGGAGGGGTCTCCACAAAATTGAGTGACTACCCCTCGCGGATTATCCGGAGGACCCATTTGTCTGAGGTTATGGACTTCCATTGATTGTAGAAGTGAGTCAGATGACCTCCCACCACTGAGAAAGAGTCCACCTCGGGCAGCTGAGGTGGGACTTGGGCCAACAACTCGGAAGGCGGCACTGGGCACTTTGGGTCCTTGCACCTTCTGTTGCATTTTCTTTTGAGGCTGGGGGGCTTGGTTTTTATTAAAACTTCCCCTGCCTTTGCCTCGAAAGGACTGACGGTTATGAAACTGGCGTTTATTAACACCCCCTCGAGAGGGGACAGGAGGAGGTCGAGCCAATTTAATGGCTGACCTAGTCTTTTGTGTAGCCACTAGAGCCTGTTCTACTTGAGGGCCGAAGAGATACACACCATCTAAAGGCAACGCCATTACCTGTTGCTGTGTGTCATTCGTGAAACCTGAAGTGTGCAGCCAGGAATGACGGCGGGTACAAATGCCCGCTGCCGCCGCTCTGGAAGCAGTATTGAAAGCATCCATAGCTGCATTAACCTGCTGGTAGTTGGATTCGATACCCCTGGTTATGGTTTGAAGAAGCTCTGAATTTGTGCCCCAATTCTGGTAGGGCTTCAACCATTTGTTTGAGTGAATGCCAAAGGATATACTCATATTGAGTGAAATAGCCTTGGTAGCTGGCAATACGCATACCCAAGTTGGAAGCAGCAAAGACTCTCTTACCTAAAGTGTCTGTCTTACGAGATTCTTTGTTAATAGATCGAGCTGTAGTAGTCTGGGGAAGGATGACCTTATCATTCTCTGCCAAGACTACAATAGGATCCGCAAAGGCTTGGGACGCCAAAATGGGTCGATCCTTGGGGGCTGAATATTTCCTATCTATGGACTTAGCCACCAAAGGAATGAGAGCAGGATTATTCCATACCATTTGAGACAGTGTCTCAAAGGAGAGCTATACTGGAGGAGTCAAATCCATAAGGATCTCCGGAACATGGAGGTACTGGAGTCTTAACAGTTTCCCAGGATCGATATCTGTAGTTTCGACAGAAAGAGTAGAAATCAAGTTTTTCAGCAGATGCTTAAAAGACAGGTCCTCGACCACAGGCTCTGGAGCAGGAATATACCCTGTTCCTTCCACTTCATCACCCAGCCTAAGGTCTGGTTCAGGCTCAATGTCATCTCCTGACAGTCCAGGAGGGACTGCATGGACAGGAAAGAAGTGAAAATCAGAGGGAAATGAGGAAGGATAAGGGATAAAGGAGGAGTCCTGAAGGGTGGACGACGCCGTAACAACCCTCAGCACCACAGAAGAGCACACGGCAATGAAAGAATGCACGGCGCCGACGAAGCGCATGGCACCAAAGATAGTGCCGCGAAGCCAAATGATGCCGACGAAGGGCACGGCGATGACAAGGCGCACGGTGCCGATGATGCACACAACGCCAAGAAACTCAACAGTGCCGAGGACGGCGTCGACAGACGACCGCGCCGAAAGGCTCCTCAATGCCAAGGGCATCAAACACCCCAAGACTCCGAAAAACAGGATTTGAGGAGAAAGGAGGAAGAAGCGCAGGAGATAGAGGCATCGATGTGGCCCCTGCACCGTAGCCATATGGGGAGGGAACACTTAGGCGCAGAGTAGATGGCACCAAAGACAGTGCCGCATAACTAGGGAGGCTCAACCACCCTACTTGATCTCCAAAGAAGCCCGAAGGCCCCTGAGTGACCAGGCCAGGCAGCTGGACCAACCTCCAAGCCCATTACTCCATAAGAGCAGCCCAGTGATGAAACTGCTCATCTGAAGACCTACCAGAGGGCGGGGTAGGGCTCCGATGTCAAAGACGTCGCTACCAGAAACAGAAGCTGGCGACTCCCGAAGGAGAGACCAGCCGCTAACTCAATAACTGACTGTCTGTGACATATCAGAAGGCGACCTTGAGTGTGCCTTCTCTTTTTTGACCTGTGGGCCGAAGAAGAGCTCGAGGTTGAGGTCGAACGGTGCCGAGAATGCGACCGTTTACTTTTATGCTTTCGAGGGGACCGCCCACCCCCTCAGGCATTGGACTGACCGTTGTCAGACCCCCCTTCCGGAGAAGGAGGCAGACCGGACCCAGCCCGGCTGACTGAACAGCTTTCATACGAAGTCTCCCTACCGTCACCTGACCCGCTCATGGTCGACTCCGTCAATGTAGGCTGAGACTTCTTTGGTAAATATGAATAATAAACTAAGCGATACTTTATTCGAGATATTACTACAAAACAATAAAACTGAAAACTATGCTGCTAGTTTGAAGTTTGACTCCTGGAGCCAGCGACGCATACGTCACTGAGTGCACTTGACTGCGGGAAAAAAGGAATTGAAGCAGTTGGAAGGTCGACGCCAAGATACTCATTACCGCACGAGCTGAGGCTCATGGTGCCGCTCCTCATGGCTCTGCCTCAGGTGCCGACCTTCTAACAAAAAAGTTTGCTCCCGATGGGTCCTAGTGCCTCCGGCGCAGTTTCCATTAGTGTGAATGAGTGGTGGAGACTTATGTCCACGAAGATCAGTCCTTGCTACAAAGAAAGCAAGTTAGACAAACTACATTATCATTATCATTCTAAATGGTTTTCAGTAAATAGTTCTATCTTTCAACAGAGCTCCCTCTCAGATTACTTAAGCTGCAATTACGCAGCTCTCAAAGAGACAGTACACAGATGCTAAACAAGCTCTGGTAATCACATTTAAACTGCTAAAACGCAGGACACCAGCCTGGCAGTGAGCATTTAGACAAGCTCAAGGAAGAATTTTTGGGAACCCCCATTTGTAGGGGGGGGGTTACATTAGGATGACCTTATCCCTGTGGAATGAGATGTAGTCCTGTTCAATAGAGAGAGCCTGGAGCGCCCAGATTCTTGTTGCAGAAGTCAGTGCCACTAGAAAAACTGTTTTCCATATGGCATATTTCAAGTGAGCCGAACACATGGGCTCAAAGGCAGGCCCCATGAGCTTAGCTATGCACACATTTAGGTCCCATGCTGGCACCGGTTCCCTATGAGGGGGTTACAAATGGGCCAAGCCCTTAAAGAACCTCTTGAAGATAGGATCCGAAGCCACTGACACATTCTGTCCAATTGATATGTAAGCAGATGCTGCAGCCAGGTGGACCATGAAAGTACTGGACTGCAAGCTCAGTGAATATAAATAAGTAAGACAGTCAAGTACAGCTGGGACCCCAGCCTGTGCTGGTACCAGTTCCCTGGTTGAACACCAAATAGAAAACTTTTTACATTTCGAGGCATAGGTTTTCTTAGTGGAGGGCTTCCTGTAACCCCTTAAAATATCCAAAACACTTTCAGAAAGATGTAAGCCTGCACATTCTAGGTCCTCAAGAGCCAAGCCTTGAGCTTGAGTGACCTGAGGTTCAGATACCGGAGCCTCCCCTGGTTGGAGGGTAACAGATTGTGCCTCCGAGGAAGGTGTATTGCCTCGGCCACAGACACGGAGAGCAGCAGAGAGTACTATGGTTGCCTGACCCAGTCTGGTGCTATCTGTGACATTCTGCCACCTGCTTATTGTCATATTGTATAATATTTGTATTATGAATAAATGGTATGTGATGGTCTGCCTAAGACGCACCAGTCAGCAAGTAAGCTTGACCTTTGACCCCAGAGGTGACACTGCTGAAGCAGCTGGCTGATATAAAAGCTGACTAAGGGGAAACTGATCAAAGGTTTCCTGTTCTTTTAACAGAGGGCTCTGGCCATCTGCCAGGAGACAGGACCTCATAAAATGTTATGACTCCTGCAGAGACAATTTGTTCACAGAACCTTGTTAAGTCGTAAACCTAAGATCATCCTTGCAAATCAGGAAAACAGCAGACAGATCAAAGGGAATGTTTTGATCAGAGACTCATATTTTGGTAAATTGCTGGTTGCTGATTTTTCATTGTAATAACATACATCCTTGTGAGTATCCATACTCAGATCACAGATTTATCACAGATCTAACATTGACCTCATGGATGATATCACCAGGAGGTGGAAAAAACTGACTTTTGAATACTGCTTGCTCAGAGAAGTTGGTGCAGAAGGACTCCCTGAAAAGCAAAGACACTCTTAGTATGTGGACTGGTAACTAGGCACTTTTAGAAAAATAATTAAACTGGAACTTAAGTATTTTTTTTGGTAGGCGTTTGTGTTCTTCAACGCGCCTGACCAGCGGCTGGGCCGTTAGCCCAAATGACTGACTTATGTAATTGCCCTAACAATCCTCGCACTTACCTGCTCTTGACACTTCTGCTCCTCCCTTCTTATTCCCATCAATGTCTTCCCTAAGTCAACCCCCTCATCTTTCCCAGTATTTGACTACCCAGACCTGTCACCGCCCCCTGGCCCCAAGCTCGGGCTCCCAGTTCGCTCTGGCAACTTGGTGCATCTTGCTTCACTTTAGTCTCTAGATATAGGCACTTACGTAACCATGTATAGTTTAGATATGTAATCAAATATGTTATGCCACCCTCCTTGTGGCACAAGTATGTAGTGCCTCCGCATGTAATAGGTCTGTCTAGCCACACTCACCAATGTAACCATTGTTTGAATTGCTTGACTCTAATTTCAACCCATTGTTTGTTTTATCTATACTCCTCCCATGTACCGCCCCATCCAGGTCACACCGTGAGACTAGCATCGTTTTGCTCAGTGTGCCTCTCCTGGTGAAACATTTTCAATAAATAAATAAACTTCCCATTTATTTTATGTGACTGTAAGTTATTGATATATTTGTTCTGTGTTTGATAGTTTACCTAATTTACAATTTTTAGTAATTATTTTCCTTGAAATTCTCCCTGTGCTTTTTCTCTGTTATTTTGCATGTGAATACTGATAAGGTTACTACCTGTCCTGATTTTCGCAGGACTGTCCTGATTTGGGCAGCTGTATCCTGCAAAAAAACATGAAAAATACTAAATACCCTGACATTATAGTAGAAAAAATATTTTCTGACGTTCTTCTAAATGTTGCAAAAAACTATAATACCTCACCTAAAAGACCTTAAAATTAAAAGAAACACTAGAAGCAACGAAAAAACTACAACATATATTCTTAATTCTGATTATTTAGAGAAAACAAGTCTGATGCATTGGTCGAGGTTACATATTGTTCTGTGAAAAATCATATTTCAGTAAGAAATGTCCCACTTTGGGCTTCCTAAAAGATGGTAACCCTAAATGCTGAAGCAGTGTTTAAGTCTGACAGCTGTTAAGGGCTTGAATGTTTTACTGATCTTGCTAAAGGTAAGCATATACCTAGGTCTCATATTGAGTTGTAAGGGTACACTCTGGAAACCTGGCAGGATGCCCCTTGGTGAAGGATTGTACTGCATTCCCTGAAGAGGGTACATATCTGAGCCTGTTAACTGGGTATGCTAGCATAAAGTTCACATTTGACCTCCAGGGCTCAAGGCTGGTAGGTGATTCGGACCCAAAACAGACAGGAGGGTTACCCTGTCTGTCTTCTGTTCACACTATTGCACCTTGACATTGGCACTGAGGGAGCAGAGAGCTTGATCTGCAAAGTGCATTTGTGACAGATTTGGTTGGCAGCGGTGGGATTTGAAAGTATTTGGTAACACGAGCATCAACAGTTCAGTGTGTCAGATTAATACTGTACAGCTCACATGCAATATAAGGCAGTGATTTTTAAAAAGTAAACAGAACGATATCATTGTGCTTATAGTCTAAGTTCCTACCTGTTTTATCTTTTTTTGGATGCAAGTTAGTATAGTCGTAGTTAGGGAAGAAGATGGCTTCCAGCTACAGTGGGTACACTGCAGACTACCTGAGGCAGTTGTGCCAGGACAGAGGAGTCCAGCACGAAGAGAGAGCCAACAAGAAGTACCTCATGGAGGCTCTGGTGGCAGCCGATGCCCAGAGCCTCGAGTCACAGTCTGTGACTCAAAAGAACCGAACCTTGGGCATGGCGGGGCCAGGGGCCAGTGCAGTGTCAGATCCGGTGAGAAGGACAGCAGTGCCAGAGCAAGCCAAGAGCCACAGCAGCAGGGAAAGGTCACCAACATTCTGGAGCCAGAAGGGCTCAGGTTATATATGGAGTTGCGGAGAATGGAGCTGGAGTTCCGGAGGGAAGAGAGGCAAGAGCAGCGAGAAACTGAGCGAGAACAGTGGAAGGCTGACGAACAGCAGCGAGAGGCCAAGTGAGAATAGCATGAGCATCAGAGGCAACATGAACCGGAGAAGCTATGACTCCAAACCCCAGCACCAGAGCAGGTAAGTGGCCTGGGGTTAACTGGAACACCAGGACTGGGTTACAAACTAAATTCTAAATTGATAGCTGAATTTAAAGAGGGGGAAGATATGGATGCATTTTTAAATTCCTTTGAAAAAGCATGCATTCAAGCAAATATACCTAGAGGGTCCTAGAGCTTCCAGCTATCCCCACTACTTAACGGAAAAGCTGGGGATTCATTGGGTCCAATGGACAATGAGGACAGCACTGATTACAGTAAACTGAAAGCTGCACTTTAAAAAAGTATGATTTAACTGCAGAAGCATACAGAGTTAAATTCTGTAAGCTCAGGAGAAGCCCTGACATGAGCTATGAGAAGCTAGCCACTAAACAATGTAAGTTTTTAAAATGTTGGTAGGAAGGATTTGAAGGAAACTCTGCAGAAAAAATTGAAAATGTTTCACTGTTAGAGTAGTTTTTTGGGCTTGCCCAGCAGTGCTGAAAACCTGGCTGGAGGACCGAGTTTCAAAAACAGTGCAAGAGGCTGCTGAACTCTGACAGCTATGCCAGGAGCAGACCTGCTCCACGAGTGAATGTGTGGCAGCGCAGAAAGGGAAAAGCGAGCCTTTAGGCAGCTAAAACCCTCCCTGCCTCCACTGAAACCAGGTAGCCCCAGGTTACAAAGCAAAGATTTACCTGAGAAAAGAAATGAATGTTGGGTTTGCAAAGAAACTGGACACACTATAAGGCAGTGTCCCATAAGAACAAGCAGTGCACAGAGTGGTGCTAGGAAAGAAGTGTTTTTTTTGTGTGTCCCTGAAAGCATGCCAGTAAACATAAGGGAACACATGCACCCAGTCACTGTGAATGGTGTACAGATATATGGGTTAAGGGACATGGGGCGTCCTTGACTTTGGTAAAAGAGGATTTGGTAGGGCCTGGTCAGCTTATACCCAATCAATTTGTAACTGTACGGGGATTCACTGGAGCGAAGAAAACATTGCCACTCGCTAGTGGCCTCCTAGACTGGGGTAAGACGGGGGAACTGTGCAAAAATTGTTGCAGCCGAGACCTTGACTGTTGATGTAATTATTGGCAACCATATCAAACTGGATGGTGTATACAGTTACACGCAGTCAAGCGGCAAAGGAAAATTGTAGTTCCTGGACCCCATAGAAGCCCCTGTGGAAACCCCTGGGAGGCTGGTTACCAAGCCTGTGTCTCTTGATATGGAAAATAATGAAAGGGGTGTAGAAATTCCCCAGGTAGCAGTTAACAAAACAGCTACGGAGGGTTACTCCAAGAAGGAAGGTGTGACCCATAGTCAGAGGGTTAGGGATGGCAGTGGTCCTGAATGCCCTGACACTAGAACTAGGGACCCTAGTACAGAAACTGAAGGTGACCTGTCCCATGCCTTGGAAATGTGTAAGGAGTTTGCAGCTGCTCAGAAAAGTGACCCTAGTCTACAGAAGCTGAGGGCTTGGGCAGACTCTGATGGGAGCACAGGGAGGTGACAGGAAACATGAAGTTTATTGGGACAATGGACTGATGTATACACATGATGCTAAGACAGAGGGAGGGGTGATGGGCAGGCAGCTTGTCATTCCCCAGGGGTATCGTGAGCAGTTGCTCAAGACTGCACATGATATTCCCATGTCTGGTCATCTGGGAATCACACGCACTACGTAGCGGTTGGCCCAGAATTTCTATTGGCCCAACTTCACCCAGCAGGTGAAAGGAGTGTTGCAGGTCTTGTAACCGGTGCCAAGAAATAGGAAAGGCAGGTAAGAAAACCCAACCTGCCCTAATTCCCTTGCCCATAGGGGAGGAGCCATTCCAGAGGGTGGGAATGGATATTGTGGGGCCTTTAAATACCCCATCTCCTCCGGGAAGAGGTTCATCCTGACTGTGTTGGATTATGCCACCCAGTACCCAAAGTGGCAGATGCCTTACTAGGGCTTTTCTCCCGTGTTAGGTTTCCGCAGGAGGTTGCCACCAACCAAGGGGGTTCCTTCATGTCAGACCCGATGAAATGTTTGTGGGAGAAGTGTGGGGTAATTCAGAGACGCACAACACCTCATCACCCACAAGCCAATGGGCTTGTGGAAAGATTTAATGGTACCCTTAAGTCAATGATTCCTTCTAGGGTATGTAGTGTTTGTAATTTTTAAAAATACCATCCGGAAGCTTTACTTAATGAGATAGGATTGGCCTTATATAGATGTTATACCTGACGCTGATTGTGTTCAGCAAATTTTGGCCATTCAAAATAAAGTATTTCCATTACGGGTAATGTGTATGAGGGAGGTATTGTACCATTGGTTTTCCAATGGTTTAAAACAGAATATATCAAACAAAAGAAAGATACTTGACTTACCTATAAAAAAAGTTTCTTCCATGGATAATTTATTGGCTTATAGGGCAGCTAGGAATTTGTTGTGTAGAAAGGAAAAACAGGCAAAGGTTGATTTTTAAATCTAAGTTGGAGGATGCTTCACAGGACTCCAAGAAATTTTGGGATATTGTGAACCATTTACTTTTTTCTAAATCAAAATCATCCTTTTCCTCTCTTCAGTATTCTCAACAAACATTAACAGATCCGTTTGAGATGGCAAATGTTTTGAATCAGTGTTTCTTTGATGTTTCGGGTTTAATATCTGTTTTTTCTGATTTGGTGCAGAATATAGTTCATGCTGAGTGTTCTTCCGATGGTTTTATTGAACAGATGGGTAATAGTTGTACATCGAGGTTTTTATTTCTTTTGAAGTGTTAAAATTATTGAAGTCTCTATCTGATACCTTTGGCGATTGTGGATTGGGGCTTGATGCTAGATTTATTAAGCTTGTTGCTCCCTATATTGTGAAACCTCTTTGTAAAGTATTTAATTTGTGTATCTCCATTAATGGGTTTCCTTCTTCTTGGAAGCTGGCCCATGTTGTGCCCATCCCAAAAAAGGCTAATGCTGTTGGCCCTGATGATTACCGTCCTATTTCAATATTGAACCCTTTGAGTAAAACTTTTGAAAAGCTGTTGGTTAATCAGCTTAATGATTTTTTGGAGTGTGGCGGTGTCCTCTGTGCCGAGCAGCATGGGTTTCGTCATGGCCGTGGTACTGGCTCAGCCCTGGTTAGGTTCACAGACACCATTCTTCACGGCTATAATAGGGGCCTGTTAACAGGAGCAGTGTTCGTGAACCTGTCCAGGGCATTTGATTTGATTGGCCATTCTTTACTTTGTGAGAAGCTATCTGCCTTGGGTTTATTCAATTCCGCGGTTGCTTTGATTGGGGATTTTTTGCATGATCGTTCCCAATATGTCTCAACTGGGTCTGTTTCCTCTGATATACGTTCTACTGTGTGTGGAGTTCCGCTGGGGTCCATTTTGGGCCCCTTATTGTTTTCGCTTTTTATTAATCAGGTTGCATTAATATTTATGGGTTGTAAATGCTTATTGTACGCTGATGATTCTGATTCTGTATTGTCAGAATCAGTCTGTTGAACTTATAAGTTAATCCTGGAAGCTGACTTTTTGAGGTTATGTCAGTGGATGTTTTCTAATAAGATGGTCTTGAACTCATGTAAGACCAAAGTAACGTTATTTGGAGGTTCTGTTCATTTGAGGGATAACCCAAGTTTATATATACATGATAATCAAGGTGTTTTAATTGATCAGGTGTTTGAATTTAAATACCTAGGTGTATTATTGGTTCCTTCTTTAGCTTTTGTTTCTCAAGTAAATCAGTTAAGAAGAAAGTCCACTTTAAGTTAGGTTTGCTTTATAAGTTCAAAATGTATATGCCTATGGAATCTCGGAGGAAACTTGCTTTGGGTGTACTTATGCCTCACTTGGATTATTTCTCTTCCTTGTATGTGAATCTAGGTGTTAGGGAGAGGCACATTAAAGGCACTGTTTATAATAACATATGCAGTTTTGCATTGGATGTACCAATTTTTACTCACCAATGTTTGTTGTATTCCTCTTTGAATTGGCTATCCCCTCAGTTACGATTTATGTATGCTTTAGGTAATTTGGTTTACCAGGCTGTTCATTCTGATGGGTTTTCTCCCCTTTCTGATTTGGTTTGGAAACGAGAAATGAGACCCTCGTTAAGGTCAGCTGAAGGCATTATGCTTGAGGGTTATTCCGTGGAGAATAATTATGGCTTTCGCTCTTTTCTTGTCAAGCCCCTAAAATTTGGAATAAGCTACCCGTATTGTTACGTATACTAAAATCGCATTCCACTTTTAAAATTAGATTTAAAAAGTAGTTGTCTTTGACGAATTGTACTTGTTCATGAACTGTATTTGTTGATTTATTTTGTTAAGTTGTGTTGTATGTTATTTGTTTTTATGTATGTGTTGTATTGTAATTTTGTTATTTGTCTGGGTTGGCCCTAAAAAAGGGCTTTGGCCCAGTTGCCCTAACACGGTTAACAAATAAAATGAAATGAAACATAGAAACATAGAATTTGACGGCAGATAAGGACCACTTGGCCCACCTAGTCTGCCCATTTCCCCACCTGATGGATAAGCTGCAGATGCTAGTTAATCAACAGCTTACTTCCTCCTACCCACCACTAGAATTGCCTTATGCCTGTCCCATGCATTCTTGAATTCTCCCACTGTTCCTGACTTCACAGCCTCCTCAGGAAGGCTGTTCCATGTATCCACAACTCTTTCTGTGAAAAAATACTTTCTAACATTACCTCTGAGCTGTCCCCCCTCTATCTTCAAATTGTGCCCCCTTGTTCTTGCACATCTCTTCTTCTGAAAGATACTACCGTCTTGTACTTTGTTAATTCTCTTGAGATACTTGAAAGTTTTATCATGTCCTTCCTCTCCCTCCTTTCCTCAAGGGTATACATATTAAGCTGCTTTAGACTCTCCTCGTATGTCTTCTGTTGCAGTGAAATGAAGTGAAATGCTCCAAGTGTTTGCTGAACAGCATGGGAGGGACTGGGGGAAATACCTTCCCCGCCTGCTAATTTGCATACAGGGAGGTGCCCCAAGCGTCAACAGGGTTTTCCCCCTTCGAGCTCTTATATGGACTCCGGGTACGTGGGCCCCTCGACTTGATCCGGGAGGACTGGGAAGGCAAGCACGCCACCCAGGGAACTCCCATAGTGGATTATGTCCTTAGGCTTAGGAAAAAGCTGAAGGAGCTTAAGGGGACAGCCCAGAGCAACCTGGCAGCTGCCCAACAAAAACAGAAGGAGTGGTACAACCGCAGAGCCACAGCTCACTCGTACACGGTGGGTCAGAAAGTCACGATCATAATCCCAGTCAGGAAAGACAAGCTGAAGGCTGAGTGGGCAGGACAGTACAAAGTAGTCAGACAGGTAAATGACATAAACTACATTACAGGGTTACTTGAAAGAAGACATACACAAAGAATGTACCATGTCAACATCATGAAGCCCTATACTAATAGGGCTGACATAGTGTTTGCAGTGTGTAGTCCTGGGGAGGGGACGGACGAAAGAGACCCCCTTCTGGACTTGCTGGAAGAAAGTAAATAGGAGTTCTCTGTGGAGGCAAATAAAATGTCACCCCAGTTGACCCCGGACCACATCCAGGAAGTACAGGAGGTTTTAGCAGACTTTGCCCCACTGTTTAGAGCCAAGCCTGGACTAACCCCCTTAGCGAAGCATGATGTGGAGAGAGGGAAGCAGGCGCTCATATGGCAGACAGCATATCGGGTGTCAGAGGCTGTCCAAAAGGACAGCAGGAGGGAAGTGGAGGAAATGCTGGATTTACGGGTAATCCAGAAACTCCACAACCCCTGGGCCTCCCCTGTAGTCCTTGTTCCCAAGACAGATGACTCTACTCATTTTTGTGTGGACTATCGTGGACTCAGTGCAGTCACGAAGTCAGACACCCACCCAATGCCACAGATGGACAAACTCCTGGACAAGTTGGGAAGGGCAATATACCCAAGGCCCCTGGAATTCTGCGGTTCTGCAGTTGTGGAATTTGCTGCAGAATTTGCATCATGCTGCAGAATATATATAGTGCTGCAGAATTCATGGATTTTGGTAAATTTTCATATAAATATACTGTTTTTTCACAGTGTCAGGCTTTCTTTCCCAGCTTGTTTATCCTGAAACCCCTCCTCTATGCTCAGCATATGATGTTATCGATGACATCACATCATATTTAGCCAATGACAGGACTGCATTCTGCCAGAGAAATGAATAAATCATGCCGCAGAAATCAGAAAATGCTGCCGCAAAAGTCAAGGAGCCCTGCCGCAGAAATCAGAATATTCTGCCGCAGAACACCAGGGGCCCTGAATATACCTTACAACTATTGACCTGACAAAGAGGTATTGGCAAGTAGAGTTAACTGACAGAGCTGGGGAGATGTCAGCCTTCATCACTCCGATAGGGTTATCTGAATTTAAAGTAATGCCTTTCGGAATGAAGAACGCCCCAGCCACTTTGCAAAGGTTGGTGAATCAGGTGTTAAATGGTGCTGAGGAGTACGCTGTGGATGACAGTGCCTTCTTTAGTGCCAGCTGGGAGGAACATCTATCCCACCTTAGGGAACTGCTGGGCAGGATATAGAGGGCTGGGCTCACTGTCAAAGCTGAAAAATGCCTGGTGGCCATGGCTGAGGTGACATACCTTGGGCATGTTGTAGGCCGAGACATCTCCGTCCTAACCAAGCGAAAATAGAGGCAATCAAGGTATGACCCACACCAGAAACACAGAACCAGGTCATGAGTTTTCTGGGGAAAGCAGGACACTACAGGAAATTTGTATCAGATTACAGTGCCATGGCCGCTCCCCTATCTGGGCTGTTAAAGAAAAGGATGCCTAAGAAAATTACCTGGGAACCAACCTGTGAACAAGCCTTTACAAGACTGAGCTGTGCAGTGCTTCTGTGTTGACAAGTCCAGACTATGGCAGACCCATTGTAGTCCAGACTGACGCCTCAGATGCGGTATTGGGGCAGTGCTGAGTCAGACATCCAATCAAGGGAAAGATCACCCCATAGTGTACCTCAGTAAAAAGTTACTTCCCAGGGAGCAGGCTTACTCTACTGTGGAAAAAGAGTGTCTTGCCATGGTGTGGGCACTAAAGAAGTTAGAGTCATACCTATACGGGCAGCATCTTGAGGTACAAAGTGACCACAACCCCTTGCTTTGGCTGGTACAAATGGATAAAATGAATGGTAGACTATTAAGATGGAGCCTTGACTGTCTCACACAGGGCTGGGGCAGCAAATGAAAATGCAGATGGACTTTCACGTCAATGTGAGCAATGAACTGACTTGGGGAGCTCATCCCGTGCTGGGATAGAGCCCCCAAATTCAGTCTAGGTGGGGAGGACTGTGACACAATTTTTAGTAAACAATATTTTCCTTGAAATTCTGCCTGTGCTTTTTCTCAGTTCTTTTGCATGTGAATGCTGAAGCAGTGTTTGAGTCTTACAGCTGTTAAGGGCTTGAATGTGTTACTAATCTTGCTAAAGGTAAGAATATACCTAGGTCTCATATTGAGTTGTAAGGGTACATTTTGGAAACCTGGCTGGGTGCCCCTTGGTGAAGGATTGTACTGCATCCCCTGAAGAGGTACATATCTAAGCCTGTTAACTGGATATGCTAGCATAAGGTTCACATTTGACCCCCAGGACTTAAGGCTGGTAGGTGATTCGGACCCAAACACGTTTGTGACACTATCAAGATCACTGATGCCGACTGAGACCTGAGCAATACCCTGTACACCAGAGGGAAGGGAGGAAAAGCATACAGATGCTTCCCTGACCAATTCAGGGCTAGAGCATCCAGGGGGACTGTTTCCCGATCTGGTGGTCTGTAACAGTATTGTGGCAGGTGGTGGTTCTGGTAGGATGAAAGAAAAAATTACTCACCTTAGTAATTATATTTCTTCTAATGGAGTCTTGCTGTATTCTGACAATTGCAGTGATTCCCAGCCTTTGAACTGCCCCAGAGAACTAAGGGTTAACTTTCCATGCAGGGTATGGAACGCTGAGCTCGAGCTCAGTTGAAGTTTCTGTCTGGAGTGATTTGAACTGAACCCGACAGATTCTTACGAGCCCAACTAAAGTAAAAATTCTATGTGGAAATTGTAAAAATTCTACTAGCAAACTGGCTGAAAAGTTTTGGATTCCCAAGGAAGACTCAAGTCAGGAAACCCAAAAACTAAACCCAAAAATAACAATAACAATAATAATAATAGCATGCAAACAAAAAGGGAGGGGGGGTGCCAGCAAATACAGCCCTGGGGTGCAACACTGCACCTGCCCACCCACTTCCCAAAAACAGGTTCTGAGAGGGGAGGCAGGGAGGGAGGTCAGAATACAGCCAGGCTCCATTAGAAGAAATATAATTACTAAGGTGAGTCATTTTTTCTTCAAATAACATGAAGTCTTGCTGTATTCTGACAAGTGCAAACTACCAAGCAGTACCTCCAAGGAGAAGGGACAGAACCTACTTTGGGAATAGGCTCTGAAGTACTGCTGTGCCAAACTGAGCATCACTCCTAGCCTGGATATCCAGAGAGTAATGCTTGGTAAAGGTATGGACTGTTTTCCAGGTGGCTGCTTGACAAATTTCTAGGAGAGGGATATCCCTGGCAGCAGCCAGGGATGCAGCTGTACCTCTTGTTGAATGAGCCCTCAGGCCTGAGGGTGGAGTTTTTCCCAGTTTTTCATAGCAGGATTGTATACAAGACACAATCCACCTGGCAATAGATCTTTTGGTGGCAGGTTTGCCCTTTCCCACTTCTCCACAAGTGAGGAACAACTGGAAGGAGTCAAACCTGTGAACCTTGGTACACTCTATGTAGTAACTAAGGGCTCTTTTGACATCTCAACTGTGTAGCCTCCTCTCTCCTGAGGAAGAATGATCAGTGAAGAAAACAGGGAGAGACATAGACTGGTTTAAATGGAAGTCTGAAACCACTTTGGGCAAGAACCTTCTATTGGTTCTAAGGACCACTTTATCCCTATGAGAGGAGATAAAATCAGGTTCCACTGACAGGGCTTGCAATTCACTGATACGCCTGGCAGAAGTAATGCCTATCAAGAACACAGTTTTCCAAGTCAAGTACTTAAGCTCTGCTGAAGACATAGGCTCAAAGGGGGGGTTGCATAAGCTGAGCAATGCAAACATTCAAATCCCAGGCAGGGGCAGGGTCTCTAAAAGGGGATTGCTGTGAAACAACCTTTAAAGAATTTACAGAACACAGGATGGGAAGATAATGAGGAAGGCTTCCCCACGGACAAAAATGCAGAAACAGCTGACAAGTGTACCTTGAGAGTAGCTGGTCTGAGGCCTAGGCCATTAAGATGGACCATATAATCCAGAACCGTAGGCAATTCAGCAGTGTCTGAAGAAATATTCTTCTTTGAACACCAAATGCCAAATCTTTTCCATTTGGAGTTGTAAGTCTTTCTGGTGGAGGGATTTCGAGAAGCCTTGAGGATGTCCAGAACCCCTTGGCAAAGATGCAGATCTGCAAACTCTAACTCTTCAAGAGCCATGCCTTGAGATTGAGAGACTGAAGACTGGGGTACCCAGTCCTCACCTGAGAGGATGTTAACAGGCTGTAATTCCTGGGAAGGGACAGGGGAAGATGGACTGCAAGGGACAGCAACAGGGGGTACCAGGGCTGTCTGGCCCAATCTGGAGCAACCAGAATCACCTTGCAAGGTTGAGACCTTAGTTTGACTAAAACTTTGAACAGGAGTGGGAAGGGGAGAAAGGCATACAGAAAAGTACAGTTACGTAAGAACTTACAGTAACCGCAGATTTTCGAGAGAGGCTCTTGCAGTAGGTAATTACATATAGGACTGACATCGGCAAGCGGCAGGACTCCATGGAAAAATTTCTAGCTAGCAGTCCTTGGCGAGGGACCGCTCCCACGTCAGGTGACCGGCGTCAGGAGAAGTCGGTATAAAGGGGCGATCCCTGATGCCCGCCTTCCAGTTCTTTCCTGCCACAGGCCAAAAGAGGCTGGATGAGAGAGGAGCAGATGTTTCCCTCAATAGAAAAGGAGCTGAAAAAGCTTAGGGGGATGGAGGGCGGGAAGGTATTACCTACTGCAAGAGCCTCTCTCGAAGATCTACTGTTATGGTAAGTTCTTAGGTAACTGTACTATCTTACTTCGAGAGGGCTCTTGCAGTAGGTAATTACATGTACTGTAGGACTGAGTCCCAAGCAGTCTGGAACAAGGAGAAGCACCGGGGAGGAGGAAATCTACTCCAAGTAGAACCTCTAGCTGTGCAAGCCTTAAGATAGGAGGCCTTGCAGGACAGCCAGCCTGAAGCCTGCTCTATGGCGAGAGGCAATATCCAAACTGTAATGTTTTATAAAGATATGGACGGAGGTCCAGGTGGCAGTAGCACAGACGTCTGCCGCTGACACATTCTTGAAACAAGCCACTGAGGTAGCAACTCCCCTGGTGGAGTGGCCTCTTACTTGACCCGGCAGGGACTTGTTGTACTTGTCATAACAGAAAGTAATGCAATGAGCCAACCATTTGGATAGGCACTGTTTAGTAATGGCATTGCCTTCTCTTTTGGGTGCAAAAGAGACAAACAATTGATCGGTCTTCCTGAGATCTTTTGTCCTGTTAGTGTAGTATCTCAGAATCTGGTGAACGTTCATAGTATGGAGTAAATACTGTCCTTGATTGGAGTACTGCGTAAAAAATTTGGGTAACTCTATGGACTGGTTCAGAGTAGACTCCGCTACTACAATACCTTAGAAAGAAACTTAGGGTTAATGCGCAGAGCCACACGTTCCTTTGTGAAAAATCAAGTATGGAATTTTACACATCAGAGCCTGGAGCTCGGAAATTCTCTGAGCAGACATAATAGCCACCAGGAAGAGAGTCTTCTATGAAAGGAACTTCAAGTCTGCGGAAGCTGCGGTTCAAAAGGAGGCAAAGTAAGTTTCTCGAGAACAAAGTTCAAATCCCAAGCGGGAGCAGGAGTATGTATGGGAGGTCTCAGATGGAGGACCCCACTAAGGAAAGTCTTAGAGACTTCCAGTTGAGCAAATGTCTTGTCTGCAAAGGGGACATGATAGGCCGCGATGGCCGCCATGTGGACTTTCAGAGAAGAATGACTAAGACCCAGGTCAAAAAGATGGCGTAGGTACTCCAGCAGAAGCCCCGCTGAACAGGAAAAGGGTTCCACGTCCTTAAAGGCAGCCCACATAGTGAACCTTTCCACTTCATGGTGTAAGTAGATCTAGTAGAGGGTTTTCTAGCCTCCACCAAAATCTCCGCCACTTGGGGAGAAACCCCAAAGCGGGACTGAGCTAAGACTGCAGGAGCCATGCATGTAGCTGAAGAGATCTGAGGCCTGGATGGACCAGGGTCCCCTGATCCTGGGTCAGCAAACCTCATGAAAGAGGAAGAGGATGATCCTCTGAGTATTGTTGTAGAAGAGAGAACCAAACTTGCCAGGGTCAGAAAGGAGCAATGAGAATCATTCGTGCTCCTTCTGAAGCTGGTTTCTGTAAGACTTGTGGGATAAGCGGAACTGGGGGAAAGGCATAGACGAATCTGTCTTTCCAGTCTACAGACAGAGCATCTCTCCAGAAAATTCCTCGCTCTGGAACGAGCGAGCAGAAGACGGGAAGCTTTGCGTTTAGAGGAGATGCGAACAGGTCAACCTGTGGTGTTCCCCAGAGTCGGAAGATACCTTCCAGGACCCCTTGGTCCAGTTCCCACTCATGAGCAAGAGCAGATGAGCAACTTATCTTGTCTGCCAAGGTGTTGTCGACTCCCAGAACATGAACTGTCGTGAGGTGAAGGTTGTGTTGTGCTGCTCAATCCCAAACCCTCATTGCTTCCCTGCAAAGAGGGTAGGACCGAGTCCCCCCCTGTTTGTTGATGTAACAAACCACGCACATGTTGTCCGTTTGAACGACTAGGTGGCTGGGAAGGATGTATGGGTGAAGGGCTTGGAGAGTGTACAACACTGCCCGAAGCTCGAGCACACTGATGTGGAGTGTCTGTTCCAGCTTGGACCAAGAGACCTGGGTCCAATGGTGACCTAGATGGGCTCCCCAACCTTCGCCCGAGGCATCTGTGGTTAGAGTCTGGGAGGGGCGAGGACAAAAGAAAGGAACTCCCCAAAGCAGGTTCTCTCAAACCATCCACCATTGCAAATCTCGTAGCATCGGCGAGGAGACTAGAACCGGGCGATCTAAATTGTCCACTAACTGATCCCATTGGGAGCAGAGTCTCCACTGTGGAACTCTCATGTGAAGCCGAGCGAGAGGGACTGTCGGGATAGTAGCCGCCATGAGCCCGAGAAGGCTAAGGACTGACCTTGCACTGACCCACCTGTGGCCGGACAACCGACTTATTTGAGTCTGGAGGGTGGACGCTCGGTCTGGTGGCAGGAAGGATCTGCCAATGCTCGTGTCTAGAATCGCCCCTATAAACTGTAGTCTCTGAGATGGGATCAAGTGAGACTTGGAATGGCTGATGGTAATACCCAGGCAGGCAAAAACCTGCTGGGTAAGGGCGAGGCAGCGCAGGAGTTCCTCCCTGGATGAGGCTGCCAGGAGCCAATCATCCAGGTATGGGAAACTTCCACCCTCACAGACGCAGGGTAGGCCACCACCACCACTAGGCATTTGTAAATACTTAGGAGCCGAGGATAGGCCAAATGGAAGTGCCTTCAACTGGTAGTGGTCCCTCTGGAACGCAAAACGAAGATATTTGCAATGAGACGGGCGAATGGAAATGTGCAGGTAAGCATCCTGCATATCCAGAGCACACAGCCATTGTCCTGACCGAAGGAGGGGCAGAAGGCTCTGCAACGAGAGCATTCTGAACCTTCTGTATTCCACAAAAAGAGTCAGGGAACTGAGATCTAGAATGGGTCTTAGATCTCCTGTCTTCTTTGGGACCAGGAAGAAGTGGGAATAGTAACCCATCCTTTGAAGATGAAGAGGGATGTTCTATTGCTTCTTTCAGTAGCAGAGCTGAAATCTCTTCCTGGACCAAGAGAAGATGTTCCCGTGAATATGAAAACTTTGGGGGGGGGGGTGAGGTGGTTCCAGTGATCTGTAGAAACTCTATTGAGTGCCCTTCCGCGATCAGCTGGAGCACCCAGGAATCTGAAGTTATCCTCTCCCAGCCCGGAAGGTGGAGGGAAAACCTCTCTCCTACCAGTTCCTTCAGAGGCTGTGGGAGAGGAAAGGAGTCAGCCGGTGTGGGTCAGTGCCGCAGCTGAAGCACCCGCTGCTTTTTTGGGCGGGGGGGCTTAGCAGCTGTGGGGGACTGACGTTTTGTGGCCCGCTTCCCTGGGTTTCGCTTTGGGCTGATTCCGCTCATGAAAGGGACGGGCGCTGTGGCTGGTGGGGATGGTACAAGGAGTCAATGGATTTTAGTGCCATCCCCTTCTCCTGCAAATTGGTGATGATGTCCTTGACATCGCCACCGAAAAGCACTGACCCCCAGAAGGGCGCTTCCTGGATAGCGAACTGCACTTGGGACCAACCTCTGACACACGGAGCCAAGCATGACGACGTTTAAGCCTAAGGCGAAAGCTGAGCTCCGTCCAGCAGTGTCCACTGCATCGTAGGTCGCACAAAGCATGTGTCGACTGGCCGAACATGCAGAGCGGACAAAATCAGCCAACTCCTGCTTGAACTGAGAGTCCGGCAGGGAGTCTAGTTTGGAATCCACCTGAGTAAGAATAGCCTTCTGGTAATCCCCCATATGACCGACATAGTTCAGGGCCCTAATCCCCAGCGTGGAAGAAGCGAAGATCTTCTTACCATACTGGTCCAGTAGGTGGGATTCTTTGTCAGGTGGCGACGAGCTAAGCTGTTTTGGGTTAGCCAACCGGCCATGAGCGGCGCTAATCACTACCGAGTCAGCATGAGGGTGAGAATCTAAAACATCAACACCCTCGGGAGCCTGGTACAGCCTATTCGACTTCCATGGAAGTGGGGCTAGAGCCGACGGCTGCTTCCAGATGGTGGTAACGAGGTCGGCATGAGGCTCTATCCAGGGTGGCACCAAAGTGGGAGCTGTCATGGGCAGATCCACATGCTCAGCAAGTTTCAACTGCTGAGTGTCTGGTTCCAAAGAGTGCCACTGATGAACCTACTGGATTTTGCGTAGCAACTCCGTAAAGGAAGGATCTTCCAAAGGAGACTTCGGAGGAGTCCTTGGCCTGGGCTTCGACTGAGAGCGTGGCTGGTCGTCCCTTTCGGAGCAACCGTCGGAGGAATCCAAGGAGTCCGAGGGGGAAGAGGAAGAAGAAGAGGAGGAAAAAGACTCCCTTTCCCGACCCGTGGGAGGAACGGACCCTTTGGGAAGTACCCGAGGAAGCGTATCCTGCCCCTCTCTCAACCCAGAGGGGAGAGCCCTGGTGTCCGGAGGTGGTGAGGGAGTGTGCTGCCGTGGATGTACGGAAACCTGGGACGGCACCATCATAAGTAGGTGGCTCTCCACCTCCCTGGTGAGCTGAGCCTTGGCCTCAGCTCACCAGGAGGCCAGTCTCCTGCAAATCCACCGGCGGCTGTGGGGGTGGTGAAGGAGGAGGAGGACGAGGGGGATAAGGGAATGGATTATATCCATACCGGGAGTGTCCGAAACCCGGCGGCAGAAAACCAGGTGTCGGGTATTGTGGCATCAGGTACTGCGGCGTCGGAAAGACCGGCATCAGGTACTGTGGCGCCGGATAGTGTGGTCCCAGATACGACGGCGTCGGATAGGACAGAGGGTATCCGGGAGTCGGAGGAGCTGCCGGAGCAGATGGCCCAGTCGGCGGCCTGATGGGCAGGTCCAGATTGGAGGGCCCGGAGGGAGAAGGGCCTGGCATCGGGGCAACATCCAGGAGCGGGATGTCAACCAAAGTTGGTAAAACCGGCATTTGGGCCAGCGTCTGAGGTAACGGTGTCAGAGGTACCGGCGTCGGAGCCGGCGTACAGGGAACTGACATCAGATCCGGTGCACCTAAAGGAAAACGGTCTGATGGAGGAGGAACCCCAGCATCGTCTGGGGATGGAGGGGAAAAATTCCTGGGGTCAGGCTGGGGACTCAGAGTCCCCGGAGGGCAGCGAAGTTCGTGGAGAACGGGGACGACAGGACGGGTAAGTCCGCCGTCGATCTTTTCATCGACCGGACGCCGGACGCCGACGTGTGGTTTTACAACAAGATCCCGGCGGGTGCCGGAGGAGCCGGGGTCTGACTTATGGGACCCCATTGCTGGAGGCAGACCAAGAAGAAGGATCGGCCTGGTCCGACGGGAGAGGAGCCGCACGCTGCCCTGAAGGGTCGAGCACCTTATTGGCTTTCTCCACATGGACATCGGAGGAGCCAATGTCCGGCTTACCGGAGTCACCCACGCCAGTAGGCTGCGAAGCTATGGCCGAACTGGGGGCAGAGGCCTCCAATTGCCTAGAGGTGCCTGAAAGGCCCCAGCGTGAACCAGATGGGCGGGCCGATGCCGCCTCGGAAGCCTCTGAGGCAGCCGTCGAGGAGCAGTCCTCGGAGGGGAAGTGACCTGAGTCCCGGTGACTCCTGAGGGAGACGCGGTGGAGGAGCCCTTGTCCCAGTGCCTCTCCTTGTCTTTCTTCTTCCGATGGCCTTCGGAGGAAGTGGACGCCTGCCTCAGATTTTTGAGCTCCTTCTCCATCTAACTCATCTTTTTCTTCAAGATGTGGGCTTCCAGGGATTGCTGCTGCCTTTTCCGGGTAGCCGCCTTGAAGCTGAGGCAGTGATTGCACTTCTTGACCAGGTGATTGGGGCCTAAACAGAACAGGCACAGAGAATGGCCGTCCTTGTGCAGAAGTTGGGCGCCGCACGAGTTGCACTTATTTTTGTGCTTGGAGGATGCAGGGGATGACATACACCAACGATGAACTGGCGAATGTTGAAAAAAGGCAAAATAATTCAGTAAAAACTTGCGAAGGGAGGCTGACAAAGCAATGAACTTTTTCCGCCGAGGAGCTGCAATTTGAAAGACGGAAAGAACTGAAGGCGGCGTGTCCTCGCCAGGGACTGCTAGCTGGAAATTTTTCCGTGGGGTCCTGCCGCCTGCCAACGCCAGTCCTATAAGTAATTACCTACTGCAAGAGCCCCTCTCGGCAAGATCTTCCTTCCCAATTCAGAATCAGGTGTCCAGGGGACTGAGCCCAAGACTGGAGGTCTGCAACAAAAGAGAGGGAGTTGGTGATTGTCTAGGGCTGCAAAGAGATCTATCTCTGGAGTGCCCCTCCTTGGAAAAATCACTTTCAACACCTGAGGGTCCAAGGACCATTCGTGACGGCCCTGAGAAATCCTGCTCAGTGCATCTGCTAGCACATTGTCCTTGCCTGGAAGGTGAACTGCTACAAAAGAGGCTTGCAGGGAATAAGCCAGGGACCACAACTTCATGGCTTCTGTGCACAAGGCCGTGGATCGAGTGCCTCCCTGCTTGTTGATGTACCACATGGTGGTAGTGTTGTCTGTTCTGACTTGAACCCCCTTGTTCTGAACTGACTGTGAGAATGCTTTTAGAGCTAGAAAAACTGCCCTGAGCTCTAGAAGATTGATGTGGTGAAGGGATTCTTGGGGAGACCACAGGCCCTGGGCAGTAAAGGACCCCAGGTGGGCTCCCCAGCCCAGAAGAGAAGCATCCGTGGTAAGGACCACTGAACAAGGCTGAGCAACAAAAGGAACACCTTGCCTTAAATTGTCCTGATCCTGCCACCACTGGAGGGCCTGGATCAAGGTCGGAGTCACTGGAATCAGTTTGGTAGGAGTCTTTTTCTGAGACCAGAAAGCTCTCAGGTGGAACTGAATATCCCTCATCTGCATCTCGCCCTTGGACCACTGCTGTTGAAGCTGCCATGTGGCCCAAGAGCTGGAGGAAATGCCTTGCTGGTTGAGATACCTGAAGGCTGAAGGAAGAAGCTAGTTCCATAAGAGCCCTTGCCCTTTCTAGAGGAAGAAAGGCTCTTGCTCTGAGTGTGTCCAGTTCTGCCCCTATAAAGATAAGGAGCTGGACTGGTTCGAGAACTGACTTGGGAAGGTTAAGAAGAAATCCTAGGGAAGTGAGCACTTGCTGGGTCACTTGCAGGTGAAACTTGACTGGGTCTGGAGAATGACCCACTAATAGCCAATCATCAAGATAAGGAAATATGGAAATCTTTTGCCTTCTTAGAAAGGCAACTACTCCTGCCAGGCACTTTGTGAAAACCCTTGGAGCTGAGGTTAGGCTAAAGGGCATTGCTCTGAACCGGTAGTGGCCTGAAGGCAACTTGAACCTGAGGTACTTTCTGTGGGAGCACCTGATGGGAATGTGAAAGTAGGCATCTTTGAGGTCCAGGGAGGCTAGCCAGTCTCCTGGCCTTAGAGAGGGAAGGATTATTCCCAGAGTTACCATCTTGAACTTTGGTTTTAAAAGATGTTTGTTCAGATATCTTAGGTCCAGGATGGGTCGCCACTCCCCTGTCTTTTGGGGGTCAGGAAGTACCTGGAGTACAGTCCTTTGACCCAGTGTAGGGTAGGTACTCTCTCTCTCTCTAGTTCTTAAAGCTAGGAGAGAAGAAACCTCTGCCTCTAGGGCAAGGGTTTCCGAAAGATTTGCTGCTGGAAAAGATCTGGCCTCTTATCTTTGGAAATTTTTTGAAGTTGAGAACCAGTCCCTGGCTTACTACTTCCAGGACCCACTTGTCTGATGTAATAGACATCAAGTCCTGGACAAAGTAAGCCAGCCTGCCCCCTACTGGAATAGGAAAGTCGACCCGGGCAAACCCATCAGGGTGTCTGCTTGGCAGGGTCTTTAGGCTGGGGGTGGATGCAGGTCTGCTCATCCCCCTTCTTCCTCTCCCTCTGAAGAACCCCCTCTGCGAAAAGGAAGAAGAGGCCTGTGCTTGGTAAAAAGGCCTGCCCCTGCCTCTGGACTGCTGCCTTTGAGGAGTTGCTCGCCTTTCCCTGGCCTGAGCACTCCTGTAAGTGGTCCTGTACTCATCCATTTTCTTCATGTAATTCTCTGTCTGCTCCCCAAACAGAGAATTACCCACTACAGAAAAATCCATAGCCTTAGCCTGGGTGTCCTGAGAAAGGCTAGTACATCTGAGCCAAGCCATCCTCTGAAGCCATGACTCTCGATGAGACATCATTAGAGTCCACAGCAGCATGAAACTGAACCTTAGATGCCTCAATTCCATCTGCAGCCATCGCCTCCAGCTCCTTGGCTAGCTGGGAAGAGGCCTGTTTAGCCAGTTCCAGTACAGTGTCCCACCTAGACTTCTGGTACCTGGCTGTACAGGCCATGTAATTCGCCTGCCTGAGTCCCAAAGAAAATGCCATGTACTGCTTCTTTGCCATGGCATCAATCTTCCTGGAGTCCATGTCAGGGGGGTGTGAAGCCAAGGGAATATTTGCCTTGTCACAGGCAACAGCCTGCACTACCCCAACATGGGTACATTGCTGATATAAGAACTGCATGTCTGAGTCTGACAGTGTATACCTCTTGCCCATTCTTCTATCCACAGGAGGTATAGTGTTAGGAGACTTTAAGATTTTTTGTGTCTGTTTCCCAAAAGATTTATGGAGGGGAATAGACAGTCTCCTGGACTCTGGGATATCCATCATCTTTACATAATCAGGCTCTTTTTGATCTTCCACAGCCTCCTCCATAGAAAGCTGGAGGGTTTCAGCCACTTTTCTGTAAAACATAAAGTGGGAAGGGGACTCAGAAAGCCTAGGAGGGTAAACACCTGATGGTCTGTCTCGGGAGATGTCCAGTTCCACAGGCACATCCAGACCTTCACTTACTTCATAATCCTCAAATTCCCCTTCCTCTTCAAACTCCAGTTCATAAAAATCTTCAAGGGTATACTCTTGAACCGGGGGAACCAACCGAACTGAACCCCTGCCAGAAGGAGCCGGATCGGTTGGAACCAGACAGGCGACTCCACAATATGAATCGCCCTGGTTATCTCTTTGGCAGTCGGAACATGAACCTCTGGATCCGAACTGGTCGATTTATCTTTTGCGCTTTCTTTTGTCGGAACCGATCCCTCAGAATCGCTCTCCTTTGCTTCAAGAAGTATCGCCTCTGGTCAGAGGGCACTCCTTCTGGTTCGGTCGAAACCGAACCGGGCTGGCCATCCGGGTCAGCGGACTTCTCGGTCTCCTTTTCCCTCAGTCTACCTAATCTCTTCTCAAGGGTAGATTTGGGAACATTTTTACGTAGTTGGCAGTCTGAAGTGAGGTTGTCAAACCCCAGACAATAAACACAGATGGTGGGATCAGCCTTGGCAAAGACCTCCCCACACTCACTGCAGTGTTGAAACCCAGGGGGCCCGTTTTTTTTCTTGGGTTTCTCAGACATGGCCAACCTAACCAAACTTACCCATTTTTTGGCAACCACAAGCAAGACTCCCTTATCGGTTCCTAACCGTGTCACGGGTATTGGAAAAAAACGGTTAAAACACTGTTTTTTTTTTTAGAACCGATAAGAACCGGTAATCACACACTAAATACAGCAAAATTTATAATCAAATGGTCAGTTCAGCCGAACCGACCGCACTTTAACAAGTTCCACACAGAATAAAGAACAATTCCTATCTAGTACTCACGACACCACAGACAGAGACTGAACCGAATATGCGGAAACTTTTTCGGTTTAAACCGATGAAAAACTGAAAACTTTAAACGACTTCAAACCGAGCTGAAGGAGAACTCTCCGGAGCGACCGTTCAGTGAAGCGGAGTAAAGAATCTGACGGTTTGAGTTCAAATCACTCCAGACAGAGACTTCAACCGAGCTCGAGCTCAGCGTTTCATGCCCTGCATGCAACGTTAACCCTTAGTTCTCTGGGCAGTTCAAAGGTTGGGAAGCACTGCAATTGTCAGAATACAGCAAGACTTCATGTTGTTTGAAACAGATCTACCTCTGGGGTGCCCCACTTCCTGAAAATCACTTCCACCACTTGCCTGTTCAGGGTCCATTCATGATAGGCCTGATTGACTCAACTCAGAGCATCTGCGAGGATACTGTCTTTCCCTGGCAGATGGATTCCCTGTAGGAAACTTCCAAGCAGGATGCCAGGCTCCAGATTTTCATGGCTTCTGTGCGGAAAGGACCTGACTTTGTACCTCCCTGCTTGTTTACGTAGTACACTGTGGTGGTATTGTCCATTCTGACCTGTAGTACCTTTCCCTATACTAGTGTTGTGAAGGCCTTCAGTGCCAGAAACACTGCTCTGAGTTCCAGCAGGTTTATGTGCTGGAGTGACTCTGCACTTGATGAAGTGCCCTGGGTTGTGTGGTCCCCCAAATGGGCATCCCCACCCCAGTAGAGATGCATCTAATGTGAGAACAACTGATGGGGACTCTTGCTGAAAGGGGAACCCTCCTCTTAGACTGGATTCCTCTTTCCACCACTGAAGTGCCTGTAACAAGGTTTTTGTTATTGGGATCAGCTTTGAGAGAGGATCTCTTTATTGGCACCAGTGTGCCCTTATGTCTTTAGTTTGGAACCCAGTACCTAGGGCTGTGCCTGTGGCTGCAGCCATGTGGCCCAGAAGCTGTAGGAAAGTACAATTACGTAAGAACTTACCATAACAGTAGATCTTCAAGAGAGGTTCTTGCAGTAGGTAATTACATATAGGACTGACCCAGCAGGTGCCAGAACCCCATGGAAAAATTTCTAGCTACCAGTCTCTGGCGGGGGACCACCCCCCAAGTCAGGTGACCGATGTCATGCAACATCAGTATAAAGGGGCGGTCCCCCACGCCAGCCTTCCAGTTCTCTCCTGCCAAAGGCCAAACAAGCCAAGACAAGAGAGAAGCAGATGATTCCCTTCTGGAAAAGAAGCTGAAAAAGCTAATGGGGTTGGAGGATGGGAAGGTATTACCTACTGCAAAAGCCTCTCTCGAAGATCTACTGTTACGATAAGTCTTTATGTAACTGTACTATCTTACTTCGAGAGGGCTCTTGCAGTAGGCAGTTACATATAGGACTGAATCCCAAGCAGTCTGGAAAAAGGAAAAGCACTCAGGGAGGAGGAAAACTAATCAACCAATGGAACCTCCGGCTGCATGGGTCTTAAGAAAGAAGACTTTGCAGTACAGCCAACCCGAAGTCTGCTCTACGGTGAGAGGCAATATCCAAACTGTAGTGTTTCCTAAAGGTATGGATAGAAGTCCAAGTCGCAGCTGCACTGATATCTGCCGCTGACACATTCTTGAAACAAGCCGCAGAGGCGGCTACTCCTCTGGTGGAGTGTGCCCTGACTTGACCCGGCAGTGTCTTGTGGTACTTGATGTAACAGAAAGTGATACAATGAGCCAACCACTTCGATAGGCATTGCTTAGAAACTGTACTGCCCTCTCTTTAGTGAGCAAAAGAGACAAAAAGCTGATCGGATTTCCTGAAATCCTTAGTCCGAGTGGTATAGTATCTCAGCAACCTACAACCGTCCAAAGTATGGAAGAGGTCCTCCCCTTGATTTGTGTGTTGCGTAAAGAAAGCGGGTAGCTCAATGGATTGATTAAACACAGATTCCGCTACCACCTTAGGGAGAAACTTAGGGTTGGTGCCAGAGCCACATGTTCCTTGTGAAAAATCACATAAGGGATTTTGCACATCACGGCCTGAAGCTCGGAAATCCATCGAGCTGAAGTAATGGCCACTAGGAATAGAGTCTTCCAAGAGAGGAACTTCAAGTCTGCTGAAGCTGCCGGTTCGAAAGGAGACAGAGTAAGCTTCGAGAACAAAGTTCAGATCCCAAGGAGGACCAGGAATGCAGATAGGGGATCTCAAATAGAGAACCCCTCTGAGGAAAGTCTTTGAGACTTCCAACTGCGCAAAAGTACTGTCTCCAAAAGGGAATATGGTAGGCCGAAATAGCCGCCATGTGGATCTTCAAAGAGGAATGGCTGAGACCCAGGTCAAAAAGATGACGCAGGCAGTCCAATACTCTCTTGACAGGGCAAGAGGAAGGCTCAAAGTCCTTTGATGAGGCCCAAATCAAAAATCATTTCCATTTCATGGTGTAGGTGGACCTAGTGGAAGGCTTACTGGCCTCCACCAGAATGTGTGCTACGAGCAGAGAAACCCCGAACCAGGCTTGAGCTACATCTGCAGGTGCCATGCATGCAATTGAAGAGATCTGAGATCTGGATGAACAAGGGTCCCCTGATCCTGGGTCAGCAAGTGCTATGACCGAGGAAGAGGAAGTGGAGGTTCCTCTGAAAATGATAGCATAAGAGAGAACCAAACTTGCATGGGCCAGAATGGAGTGATGAGGATCATCCGGACTCCTTCTGTCCTGAGTTTGTGTAAAACCCTCGGAATTAAGGGAACTGGAGGGAAGGCATAGATGAATCTGTTCCTCCAATCGAGAGACAGAGCGTCCCGCCAGAAAATGCCTTGCCCTGGAGCGAGCGAGCAGAAGGCAGGAAGTTACGCGTTTTGAGGAGACTCAAACAGGTCTATCTGAGGGGTTCTCCAGCACAGGAAGATGTCATCTACTACCTCTTGATCCAGTTCCCATTCATGGGCTTTTGCTGAAGACCGACTGAGGTGGTCTGCCAGCACTTTTTCTACTCTTAGAACATGAACTGCCATCAGGTGAAGGTTGTGCTTAACAGCCCAACTCCAAACTCTCATTGCTTCCCTGCACAGAGGGTAGGAACAAGTTCCTCCCTGCTTGTTGATGTACCAGTCTACGCACATGTTGTCCGTCTGGATGGTTAGATGACCGGGAAGAATGCAGGAGTGCAGAGCCTGAAGAGCATACAGTACGGCTCTGAGTTCGAGCACATTTATGTGTAAAGTCTGCTCGAGTCTGGACCAGGAGCCCTGAGTCCTGTGAGACCCTAGAAGGGCTCCCCAGCCCTCTCCTGAGGCATCTGTTGTCAATGTTTGGGAGGGGGGTTCGATATTGACGGGAACTCCCTGGCAAAGATTCTCTTGCACCATCCACCATTGCAAGTCCCTGACCATGGGATTGGAGACTAGAACCTCCTGGTCTAGGTCTTCCAGTGTCTGGTCCCAGTGAGACCGGAGCATCCACTGAGAGATCCTCATATGCAGCCAAGCACGAAGGACTGTCGGGATAGCAGCTGCCATGAGCCCGAGGAGGCGAAGAACTGACCTGGCACTGACCCTTCTGTGACTGGACAACAGACTTGCTTGAGCTTGGAGGGTGTAAACCCTGTATGGAGGCAGAAAGGCCTTGCCGGTGGTTGTGTCCAGGATAGCCTCAATTAACTCGAGTCTTTGGCAAGGGACCAGAAGGGACTTGGCCTGGTTGATGGTGATACTCAGGCTGGTGAAAACCTGCAGGGTAAAGGAAAGAGAGTGTAGAAGTTCCTCCCTGGATGGGGCCACCAGGAGCCAGTCATCCAGGTACGGGAATACCTGCACTCCCTGGATACACAGGTGGGCCACTACCACAGACAGGCATTTTGTAAACACGCAGGGAGCTGAGGTAAGACCAAATGGGAGGGCCTTGAATAGGTAGTGGTCCCCCTGAAATGAAAACCAAAGGAATTTGCGGTGGGAAGGATGAATGGGGATGTGCAGGTAGGTATCCTGCATATCCAAAGCGCACAGCCACTGTCCCTGCCGAAGAAGAGGCAGAAGGCTCTGCAGGGAAACCATTCTGGATCATTTGTACTCCACGAACATGTTCAGGCAGCTAAGGTCCAAAACAGGCCTCACGTTTCATGTCTTCTGTGAAACTAGGAAGAAATGGGAATAGTAACCTGCCCCCTAAAGATGAGTGGGGACTGGCTCTATCGCCACCTTTGAGAGAAGGGAGGAAATTTCTTCCAGGACCAGAGGAAGATGTTCCGGGGAGTAAGACGACTTGGGGTGGTCTTCGGGGCGGTTTCTGAAGAAACTCAATTGAGTGTCCTGCTGCTATCAGTTGGAGCACCCAAGCATCTGATGTAATCCTCTCTCAACCCGGTAGATGGAAGGAGAACCTCCCTCCTACTGGCTCCTCTGGAGTGTCCAGAGGCTGTGGGAGAGGTAAGGAGTCAGGAGGTGTGGGGCAGCACAGTGGCCAAGGCTCCCACAGCTTTTTTGGGCGGGGAAGTCTTGGTTGCTGGAGGGGCCCAATGTTTGTTGGCCCGCTTGCCCTGTGGTTTTGCTTTTGGTCAGGAATGTCGACAAAAAAGGAGACGCTGTCCCTGAGGGGGCCTGAAGAGACAGTCCACGAACTTGAGTGCAGTGCCCTTCTCCTGCAGGTCGGTGATGATGTCCTTAACATCTCCACCAAACAGCACCGAACCCCTGAAGGGCGCATCCTGAATAGTGGATTGCACTTCAGGGACCAATCCTGACACCCGGAGCGAGGCATGAAGCCGAAGACCTACGGCAAAAGCCGAACTCCGTCCAGCTGTGTCCACTGCATCGTAGGTGGCACAAAGCATGCTTCAACTGGCCGAACAAGCAGAGCGGACAAGGTCAGCCACTTCCTGTTTGGTCTGGAACTCAGGAAGGGAGTCCAATTTAGATTCCACCTGACTCAGGATCATCTTCTGGTAGTCCCCCATATGTGCGACATAGTTCAGGGCCCTAATAGGGTAGAAGAAGCGTACATCTTCTTTTCATACTGGTCCAGAAGTCGGGACTCCTTGTCAGGTGGAGACGAGCTGAGATGTTCGGCATTGTCAGAACAACTGTAAGCAGCGCTAATCACGACTGAACTCACCTTGCAGTGTACGTTCAGAGACTCTACTCCCTCAGGAGCCTGATATAGCTGGTCCACCTTCCTCGGAAGGGGGGTTAATGCTGACGGTTGCTTCCAAATAGTGGAAAAAGGTCTGCATGAGGCTCAGTCCAGGGTGGAATCAATGTCGGAATGGTCTCGGGCAGATCCAAGTGGGCAGCGAGCTTCTTACACTGTGGATCTGGCTCCCGAGATTGCCACTGATAAAATTCCTGGATCTTTCTCAGTGACTCCAAAAAGGAAGGATCCTCCGGAAGGGACTTCGGAGGAGTCCTTGGCCTGGGATGATCTGGGGTACGTGGCTTGTCATCAGGATCGGAGCATCCCCCTGAGTCTGAGTCAGAGGTCTCCGATGTAGAGGAGGAGGACTCCTCCTGACACAGGGGAGGAACGGTCCCTTTGGGAAGCCCTCTGGAAAGTGTTCCTCCCCACCCCAAGCACCCGAGGGTTCACCTCTGGTGTCAGGTAAGGGGGAAGGAGTCTCCTGTCTCCGGCGTAAGGGATCCTAGGCAGGATCCGGTGCTGGAAGATGGCTCTCCACCTCCCTGGTGAGCTAAGCCTTGGCCTCAGCCCACCAGGCAGCCAGAGTCTCCTTGAAGTCCACCGGTGGCTATGGTGAGGGCAGTGGAGGAGGAGGAGGAGGGGGATACGGATACTGAGGGTATCCGTGAGGCGAGTATCTGTAACCCAACAGCGGAAAGCCTGGCGTCAGGTACTGAGGTGCTGGGTACTGCGGCGTCGGATAAAGTGGCGCGTGGTACTGTGGCATTGGATACTGCGGTACTGGGTAAGGCAGCACCGGATTAAGCGGTGTCGGATACCCGGGTGCCAGGGGCTCTGATGGAGCAGAAGGCCCTGGGAGAGGCCCAGTGAGCAGGCCAGGTCAAGGTGGCTCCGCGGGCGTTGGGCTCAGCGTAGGAGTGGCGTCCAGCAGGGGGACATTTTCTGGCCTCGGGTAGGCCGGCGTCCGAGGATCCAGTGTCAGGGGGTCCAGCCCTGCAGGAGGGAGCCCTGACGGCAGCGTGACCAAGTCCTCCGTGTCACCTGGGGAAAGAGGGTTGAAATCCCTGGGGTCCAGCAGAGGAGACACGGGAGCCTCAGTAAGCAATGGCCGACATTGTGGAGAGCCTGGGATGTCGGACTGGTCCAAGGGGTCCGACGTAGGCTCTTTCATTTGGCAGTCTTCAGAGGAGCCAATGTCCGACTTATCAGTGGAATCCAGGTGGACGCCAGAGGAGCCGGCATCCGACTCATCTGAACCCAAGCATGATGTTGGTCGCATTGGGGAAGCGACCTTAGCAGGCGTGCAAGGGACCGTGCGCCCTCCCAAAGGAGCTGCCGTCTTGTTGATCCTGTCCAGACAGACGTCGGTGGCACCGACGTCCGACTTAGCAGACCTGCTCGGCCCAGAGGGCCGCGTGGCAGCAGCCTTCCTGGGAGCGGTAGCCTCCTTTGCCCCACAGGCACCCGAGGGGTCCGAGCGCAAGCCAGATGGTATGGGCAACACCATCTTGGGCACCGCCAAGACAGTCGAAGATCGGTCCCCTGAAGGGGACATTACCTTAAGCACTGCAACTCCAGCCAGAGTCACGGAGGCTGTGGAGGTCGAGTTCCGGTCCTGGTTCTTGTCCATCTTTTTCTAATGCCCCTCTGGGAAAACAGAGGCCTGCCTTAACTTCTTCAACTCCTCCTTAGAAGCCATATTTTTCTTGAGAATGTGGGCCTCCAGGGACTGCTGCCTCTGTTTTCGGGTGGCTGCGTTGAACTGCTGGCAATGCTGGCACTTCTCCACAGGGTGGTCCGGGCCTAAGCAGAAGAGGCACAGGGAGTGTCCGTCCTTATGCGGCAGTTGGGATCCGCACAAGTCGCACTCATTTTTATGCGATTCGGAAGGCGTCAGAGACAACATACACAGATGTTAGAAAACAAGAAAAAACCGTTGAAAAGATCGGTAAGCTGACCGACGGAAGACTGACGAATGACGGAACTTTACCGCGAGGAACTTTCACAAGTCAACGGCGGGAAAGAACTGGAAGGCAGGCATGGGGGACCGCCTCTTTATACTGACGTCGCATGACGTTGGTCACCTGATGTGAGGGCGGTCCCCCGCCAGAGGCTGCTAGCTAGAAATTTTTCTGTGGGGTCCTGACGCCTGCCGGGTCAGTCCTATATATAATTACCTATTGCAAGAGCCCTCTCGAAGTAAGAGCTGCCTTGCAGTTGTTGACTTGTGCAGGCTGAATGAGTCTGCAATCAGCTGGATACTTCTTACCCTGTCCAAAGGCAGGTAGGTCCTGCCTTGCAGGGCATTGATCTCTGCCCTTAATGAACTGCAGCACCTGTGCAGGCAGAAGAACAGATTTTTTGTGGTTTATCAGGAACCCCAGGAGCCTCTGGGTGATCTGCAGGTACTGTCTGACTTGCTGTGGTAATTTTCCTACCACCAGCCAGTCGTCCAAATATGGAAACACTTTGACACCTTGTCTTCAAAGGTGTGCCACAACCACTGCCAAGCACTTTGTGAACACTCTTGAAGCTGAAGTGAGACCGAATGGCAGGGTTGTAAATTGATAGTGACTTGACGGAAGTTTGAACCTGAGACATTTTCTGTGGGACTCCCTTATGGGGATGTGGAAACAGGCATCTTTTAGGTCCAGTGATGCCAACCAGTCTCCTTTTTGAAGTGCTGGCAAAATCTGTGTCAAAGTTACCATCTTGAAGTTTGGCTTTGTCAGATACTTGTTTAGTACCCTGAGGTCTAAGATAGGCCGCCACTCACCATTTTTAGGGCTGCAGGGGGGCAGAACCCTGCAGCACTTTAACGATCACTAAGTAAAAACAGCGTTGTGAACGCACATGTTGGGGTGTCAACAAAGTCGCCTCCACCTCTGTGAATCACTGTCTTTAGCTAAGGACGAGCAGCTGACTCTGTATTACAACTCCCGTCTGTCTGACCTTCTTAGCTAGACAAAAGAAATGCAGTGATCAGTCTTGTCCCAGGAGATTCCTACCCAGCTCACAGCTCCATACCTGGCTCACAGCTCCCAACCCAGCTCACCGAATTCAGAGTTGAGTGTCTGCCCTTTGGTAAGGTCCTGCCCTGTGAGTATGAACTAAATCGCATGGTAAAAACAGGCTCACAGTTTCCTACTCTAAGAGCTCGGAAACCCACATCTAGGACCAATTAGACAGTAAACTGTAAAAGACAGACAAAGTGACTGTCACTGCTATATTCTCTTTTTTTTTTAATTTTAGGATTTGATATTTCATGAGGCTCCTGAGAGTGCAGACTGCTGTTGGGGACAAAAACTGATTTAATTGGAGAACTTGCCAGGCATGAGTCATATTAAAAATGTGTTTTTTTTTATCCTGAAACTGACTCCCGAAGCTAAGGCTACTGCCTGTCCCCTGAAAATGGAACCGTAACTGAGCAGCTGTTACTGAATGTCTTGCGTCTTTTTGGATACTTTTGCTGTCAATTAGTTTTCTTTTAGTAACAGGACCATCTTCCTATATTTAAAAAAAAACACTGTTAACCCCTTTTTTCAGTCTTTCTGTAAAAATGCCTCATGGAGCTTTTACAGTAGCCTGATTTCCAAATCGTGGTACACACCTCTGTTCGATGTTCTGTAAATATACTGCATATGTATATAATATATTCAAAACACCTCATGTTTCAATGTAAGCTTCTCTGTGTTCCCACCCTTTGGTCCCAGTTGTACCAATGCAATACCCACAAAGGTCCAGGTTGATCCCTTGTGAACTTATTGTGCACTGCCAATATATTTAGTGAACTCACTTTCAATTTCCCGTATGTGTTCTCTAATTCATGTCTTAAAAGTTATATTTATAATTCACGTGTACCTGTAATATGACTATATGTATTTCCGGTGTTTTTACTCACCAGTCCTTTTGCCTCCCCAGATCCCATTCCATATTTCTTTTTATTTTTCTCCCAACACCCCCAACACACACACACAGGTACATAGCTTTCTGGGATGTGCAAAGGTCTGGGCGGACACGGATATCCTATGAGGTGTCCCAGTTACACGACCTTTGGCCGTTCATCGACCACCCTATTTTGGCTACGACAGCACGGCGTTGCCGGGTGGTCAGAATTGTAAGGCGCCTAAATGGTCAGTTGTGGCAGGGCACTGTAGGCTCGATGGAGGTGAGCAGGATAGAAGTGGTTAGGTGCAGGAGGTGCCCTGGGTTTAGACAGAACCTGGAGAGAGGCCAGACGTGTTTTGTTCCTGTCCCCAGGGATCCCACTAGACTGAGTGGGCAGACAGCCAGTAGGGCTGCAAAACCTACCAGTCCCCTTAAGGTAATGCTCTGCAATGTCAGATCGATCAGAAATAAGATCACAATTATAGCGGACTTGATTTCTACGGTCGATCTGGCTTGCATCACGGAGACCTGGGTCAGTGACAATGCTGTGCCAGTTTTGGAGGCAGCCATACCCCCAGGTACTCTGTAGTGCACTGCCCTAGGGTGGAATGCAGGGGAGGGGGAGTGGCCCTCTGTTTTAGATCCAACCTGGGCCTCACTGTGCACCTGGTGGGAACTACCTGGTCCTTTGAATGTGTGGCTGTGTGTGGGGGTCCGGGTGCAGGTTGCAGCATCCTCCTGATTTACCACCCCCCTGGGGCAGCGGGAGAGTTCCTGCAGGACGTGGTGGATCTCGTTGTCGGTGAGGTGTTGGAGGCCTCCAGATGTTTGGTGCTGGGGGACTTCAATTCACGGGCCAACGACGAATCCTCCAGGCTTGGTTTCAGCCTCCTCCAGATGATAACATCTCTGAGCCTGTAACAAGAAGTTACTTCTGTGACCCATCATGGTGGCCACATGCTGGACCAGGTGTTCTCATTGGGGCTTGAGATAGGTAACCTCAAGATTGATCAGGTCAGTTGGTCTGATCATTGCACAGTGAGGTTCTCATTCAAGGCCCTCCTTGAGAGCCCTTCCCCTGAGGAGATGGTCAGCAACCGTCCTTTGAGGGGATTGTACCCAGAAGGATTTCTGGTGGTGGCCAACCTATCTAGTGCAGGTGCTGCACGTGTGAGGGGCATGAATGGGGTGGTTGTTGCATATAATAAGGCAATGTCCAACGCTCTTGATGCCCTAGCACCGGTCTATGTATGACCCAAATCTTCTCACTTGAAGTCTCAATGGTTTGATGGAGAGCTCAAGGTGATGAAGATTAAGGGTCGGAAGTCAGAGCGCTGCTGGCGGAAGATTAGGCTAGAGGAGAACAAACTGGCTCTGCATACTCACTACAGTGAGTGCCAGGGTGCAATCAACCATAAGAAGGCAGAGTTCCTGTCAAGGGAGATTGCTGCAGGGAAGAACAGACAAGTCGTGCTGTTTCTGACTGTAGACAGGCTTTTATATCCGTTCTCTTTGCAGCCGAAAAGAAAAAATTACTCACCTTAGTAATGTTGTTTCTTCTAATGGAGTCTTGCTATATTATAGACATTAGCAGCAGTTTGATCCAGCTCTAGAACTGCTCTGGAGTGAAATGGTTAAAACCATTCCAAAATAGAATTTTGGCACGAGAGCAGCTCTATCTGTGTCATTTCAAACTTGAACTGTCAGATCTTTACGAGCCAAACTCACTAAGGTCTGTGTGGAAGCTGTAACCTACACTAGCCAAATGGCTACCTAAATAATAACAACCATTGATGGTCCCAACACCCAAGACTCAAGTCAGGGGACCAGAAATACTAACACCATTCTAATAATATGAAAATGGAACATAAGTATAAGTATAATAAAACACACACACACATACACACCCCCAAAGTCCCAAAGGGGACAAAATGCTAACAGGACATAAGCAGTGCCCACACTAAGTTGCCTGCACCCCACCAAGTAGAGGTTCTGAGAGGGGCAGGTTGGAGGTCTTAATATAGCAAGACTCCATTAGAAGAAACAACATTACTAAGGTGAGTAATTTTTTCTTCAAACAAATGAAGTCTTGCTATATTATAGACATTAGCAGAATACACAGCAGTACCTCCATGGAGGAGGGCAGAACCTACTTAGGAATAGGCTCTGAAGAACAGCTGTGCCAAACCGAGCATCTCTCCTGGCCTGGACATCCAGGGAGTAATGCTTGGTAAAAGTGTGTACCGTTTTCCAAGTAGCAGCCTGGCAAATCTCTAATAAAGGGATATCTCTGGCAGCAGCTAGAGACGCAGCTGTACCCCTGGTAGAATGAGCCCTCAAACTGGGGCTCTGCCCACTTTCTGATAACAAAATTGGATACAAGAGACAATCCACCTGGCTATTGATCTCTTAGTGGCAGGTTTGCCTTTCCCAGCTTCACCATAGGTAAGGAAAAGTTGGAGGGATTCAACCTGTGACCTTTGGTACGCCTATATAATAACTAAGAGCTCTTAACATCCAGGCTGTGCAATCTCCTCTCACCCGAGAGAAGTGATCAGTGAAAAATACTGGAAGGAGATAGATTGATTAAGATGGAAATCTGAAACCACCTTAGGCAAAACTTCCTATTAGTCCTAAGGACTACCTTATCCCTGTGGAAAGAAATAAAGTCAGTCTCCACTGACAAGGCTTGCAATTCACTTATGCGTCTGGCAGAAGTGATAGCCACTAGAAAAACAGTTTTCCAAGTTAGGTACTTAAGCTCTGCAGAAGACAGAGGTTCAAAAGGGGGTTGCATTAACTGGGCAATGCAAACATTAAGGTCCCAAGCAGGGGCCGGTTCCCGAAAGGGAGGATTAGTATGGAGTAATCCCTTAAAAAACTTGGAAAACACAGGATGAGAGGAAAGAGGGATGACTTTCCTGTTGACACAAAAAGCAGACACAGCTGCCAAATGAACTCTCAGGGTAGCTGGTCTGAGACCCAAGGAATTAAGATGTACCATGTAATCTAACAAAATGGGCAATTCAGCAGATTCTGGGGAAATATTTTCCCAGCACACCAAATGGAAAACCTTTTCCATTTAGAACTATAAGTAGCTAGTGGAAGGCTTTCTGGAAGCCTTTAGGATCTCAAGAACACCCTGAGAGAGGTGTAAATCAGCAAACTCTAACTCCTCAAGAGCCAGGCCTTGAGGTTGAGGGATTTGAGGTCCAGATACCAAACCCTTCCCTAGGCACAAGTCAACAGATTGTGATTCCTGGGAGGCACAGGGAAGATGGACTGTCAGAGACAGAAGGAGGGGTACCAGGGCTGCCTGGCCCATCCTGGGCAATCAGAATCACCCTGCAAGGCTGAGATCTGATTTTGACTAGTACTTTGAATAGGAGAGGAAAGGGGAAAGCAGAGGACCTTCCCTCCCAATCCAGAAAAAGGGCATCCAGGGGAACTGAGCCCAGCACTGGAGGCCTGCAACAGAACAGAGGAAGTCTGTGATTGTCTGGGGCTGCAAAAAGATCTATCTGAGGGATGCCCCACCTGGCAAAAACTATCCCCAGTACTTGAGGATCCAGGGACCATTCGTGATGGCCCTGGGAAATCCTGCTGAGGGCATCCGCTAGGACATTGTCCTTCCCTGGAAGATGAACTGCTATGAGGGAAGTGTTCAGGGAATAGGCCAGAGACCACAACTTCATTGCCTCGGTGCACAAGGCCGAAGACCGAGTGCCCCCCTGTTTGTTGATGTACCACATTGTTGTGGTGTTGTCTGTTCTGACTTGTATCACCTTGTCGTGGACAGATGCAGAAAAAGCTTGAAGAGCTAAAAAGACAGCTCTGAGTTCCAGCAAATTGATGTGGAGCACAGATTCCTGGGGGGACCAAACTCCGAGTGGAAAGGTCGCCCATGTGGGCTCCCCAACCCAGAAGGGAAGCATCTGTGTTGAGAGTCAAGTCGTGAGAAGGGGAAATGAAGGGGACCCCCGCTCTTAAATTGCTCTGATCCTGCCACCACTGGAGAGCTAGGATCAAGGTTCGAGTCACTGGGACCAACTTGGAAAGGGGGTCTCTTCTCTGAGACCAAAAGGTTCTCAAGTGAAACTGAATGTCTCTCATCTGAAATCTGGCTCCCTGCACAACAGCTGTGGATGGAGCCATGTGCCGCAGGAGCTGCAGAAAGTGTCTTGCTGGTCGAGAGACCTGCAGAGTGAAGGAAGAGGCCAGAGCCACTAAATTCCTTACCCTTTCTGGGGGAAGAAAGGCCCTGGCTAGCTTTGTGTCCAATTCTGCCCCTATAAAGGTGAGTACCTGGACTGGTTCCAGAACCGACTTTGGTAGGTTTAGCAGAAAACCCAGGGAGGTGAGAAGCTGTGGGTAACCTGCAGGTGAGATTTTACTGTTCTGGGACTGGCCTACAATGAGCCAGTCGTCTAGATAGGAAAACAGCAATCCTCTGCCTCCTTAAGTGGGCCACTGCCACTGCTAGACACTTTGTGAATACCCTTGGAGCAGAGGTAAGGCCGAAGGGCATTGTTCTGAACTGGTAATGACCTGAGGGCAGTTCGAATCTGAGGTACTTTCGATGGGATCTTCTGATTAGGACATGGAAATAGGCATCCTTGAGGTCCAGGGAGGCTAGCCAGTCCCCTGGCCTTAGGGAAGGTAAAATTGCCAGAGTTACCATTTTGAACTTTGGTTTCAAAAGATGCTTGTTCAGATATCTGAGATCTAAAATGGGCCACCATTCTCCTGTCTTTTTTGGGGTAAGGAAGTATCTGGAATACAGACCCCTGCCCTGATGCAGGGGAGGAACCCTTTCTACTGCTCTGAGAGCTAACAGGATGAGACCTCTGTTTCCAGAGCGAGGGTCTCTGAAGCACTTGCAGGTAGAAAAGTCTGCTTCTCAACTTGGGAAACTTTTGAAGCTGAGAACCAGACCCTGGCTTACTACTTCCAGAACCCACTTGTCTGAGGTTAAAGAAGCCCAATTCTGACTGAAGTAAGCCAGCCTGCCCCCACTGGTACAGGAGACTGGCCCTGGGCACCCCATCAGGGTGCCTGTTTCTGCAGGAGCTTTAGGCTGGGGTGGGAGCAGGTCTGCCCCCCCTCGCCTGCCCCTGCCTCTGAAGAAGCCCCCGCTGAGCATAGGCAGAGGAGGCCTGAGTCTGTAGAAAGGCCTGTGAAAAGGCCTACCCTACCCCTGGGGGCATGCATTGAGGAGTGGCTTGCCGCCCCTTAGCCTGGGCACCTTGTAAGTAGTCCTATATTCATCCATCTTCTTCATGTAATTCTCTGTCTGCTCTCCAAACAGAGAATTTCCCACCACAGGAAAATCCATAGCCTTAGTCTGGGTATCCCAGACAAACTAGTACACCTGAGCCAGGCCAACCTACGAAAAGCTACAGATATGGCCATGACCCTAGAGGAAACATCATTAACATCCACAGCAGCATGAAACTGAACCTTAGAGGCTTCAATGCCATCAGCAGCCACCTGTTCTAGTTCACTAGCCAGCTGGCCATGGGCCTGCTTGGCCAATTGCATAACAGTATCCCATCTAGATTTCTGATACCTAGCTACATAAGCCATATAATTTGCTTGCCTGAGTCCCAGAGAGGCTGCCATATACTGTTTTTTTGCCATGGCATCAATCTTCCTGGAATCCTTGTCAGGAGGATGTGAAGCCAAGGGAATATTAGCTTTTATCACAGGCAGCAGCCTGAACTACCCCAACATGACTGCATTGCTGAGAAAGGAATTCTGTATCAGGGCCTGACAATGTATACCTTCTGTCCATCTTTTTATCTACAGGAGGCACAGAATTAGGAGCTTTTAAAATTTTAATTGTTTGTTTCCTAAAAGACTTATGTAAAGGAATAGACAATCTCCTAGACTCTGGAATATCCATCATTTCTACAAAATCAGGCTCCTCTTGCTCATCCACAGCCTCTTCTAAAGGAAGCTGGAGGGTTTCAGCAACTTTTTTATAAAACATAAAATGAGATGGGGACTCAGACAGCATAGGGGGAGATTCTAAAGGTCTGTCTGGGGAGATGTCCGTTCAGTGGGCACACCAGACCTTCCCAGCCACATTCATACTGTTCATAATCCTCCTCCCTCCTCTGGTTCATAAAATTCCTCAATATCATAATCCTGAACCACTGGGACCGGACAAACCGACCTTTACCAGATAGTGGTGGTTCGGACGGACCCTGAGACAGTGACTGGACAATTTGTATGGCTTTTGTTATCTCTGCAGCAGTGAGAAGGATTTTTGGACTCCAGACCTGCTGATTTTCTTGTTTTCTTTACTGGAATTGGTTCCTCAGAACCAGCTTTTCTTTTGCCCGAGGAAGTCTGGCCCTGGTCAGAGGGCACTCCCTCTGGTTCGGTTGGCACCGAACCGGGCTGGCCATCCGGGTCAGCGGACTTTTTGGCCTCTCATTCCCTGAGCCTGCCCAATCTTTTTCCAGGGTGGCTGCAGGGAAATTCTTACATATCTGGCAGTCTGACTGGAGGTGGTCAAACCCCAGACAATAAACACATGTGGTGTGTGGGTCAGCCTTGGCAAAGACTTCCCCACAAACATCACAGTGTTGAAACCCAGTGGGCCCAGTTTTTCTTTTGGGTTTCTCAGACATAATGCCAGCCTAACAAAACTTGCCCTTTAAATGGCAGTGCCAGGCAAGACACCCTTATCGGTTCCTAACCGTGTCACGGGTATTGGAAAAAAACGTAATAAATCCGTTTTTTTTAGAACCGATAAGAACCGGGAACCGCACTCTAAAATAGTAACTTTTAGTTTTAAATGAGTTTTAAACCCATTGATTGGTTCAAAACCGAACCGATAACTTACAAGTTCCACACAGACAAAACCTTCATTTAATTACGGTTACCACAGATAGAGCTTGAACCGAACGGTTTTATGTGTTAAATAAAACTATTCTCGGTTAAATCCAACCGAAAACACTTTTAAACTGAGAAATGAACCGAGCAGAAGGAGAAATCTCCGGAGCGACTGTTCACTGAGGCGGAGTAAAGAATCTGACAGTTCAAGTTTGAAATGACACAGATAGAGCTGCTCTCGTGCCAAAATTCTATTTTGGAATGGTTTTAACCATTTCACTCTGGAGCAGTTCTAGAGCTGGATCAAACTGCTGCTAATGTCTATAATATAGCAAGACTTCATGTTGCTTGAAAAGCTTTTTATGATTCTCTGTGTGAGGAGTTTGCTTGGTTCTTCTCTGACAGGATGTCCTCTATTGGGCAGGGAATCACATCAGTGAGCCGGATTACGGCCTGCAGTGATCGCCTCGGGCGTCACAGAGGAACTCCTCCTGTTGGGGCGAGTTTAAACCAGTAGAGGTAACTGAGGTGATTGAGGTTGTTTCCAGGCTGAAGCACACATATTGTGAACTGGACCCGGTACCGACGCGTTTCCTGATGAGATGTGTTGGTTCCGTTGGCCCCGGTGTTCACCTTGATTGTCCGGTGTTCTTTGTTGGAGGGAGTCTTTCCAGATTCCTTGAAAGAGGATCTGGTGAGACCCCTTCTGAAAAAAACATCTTTAAACCCTGACATCTTGACGAATTACTGACCTATCTCCAACCTTCCATTTCTGGGTAAGGTTGTAGAGGAGATTGTGGCAAAACAGTTTGAGGAGCACCTTGTGGCCTTTGACATCTATGAGCCTCTCCAGTCTGTATTTCGTGCTAAGCACAGCATCGAAATGGCATTAGTTTAGGTGCACAATGACCTCCTTAGGGCGAGAGATAGAGGGGAGTGGTCAATTCTCATTCTCCTTGATCTCTCCTCAGCATTCAACACGGTAGACCATGCTGTGTTGCTTGACCATCTCAGAGAGTACTGTGGGCTTGCTGGCACTGTTATCTGCTGGTTTGAGTCCTACCTCACTAACAGGAGGCAAATGGTAGTGATGGGGAACTTCTCCTCCTCCACGAGCCTCCTGTTCTGCAAAATACCTTGGGGTTCAGTCTTGTCTCCAGTGTTGTTTGCTGTATACATGCTGCCCCTGAGTGAGCTCATTAGGAAGTACAATGTGGGTTTTCATTGCTATGCTGATGATACCCAATTGTATTTTTCCTTTGCCCCTGGAAAGTACAGTTACGTAAGAACTTTACTGCAACAGTAGATCTTTGAGAGGAGCTCTTGCAGCAGGCTATCACAATAAGGACTATACCGCAGGCACTAGGACCCACCAGAAAACTTCTCAGCCAGCAATACCCAGCAGGGACCGCTCCGACGTCGGCTCCACCCCGACATCAGCCCTGGTATAAAAGGGGGCGGACCCAGCTCCACCTTAGTTCCCCCGCCAAGACCCGTGAATGAGCCCTGACAAGAGAAGGAGGCGAAGCCTGAAGATGATGATCTACACACCTCATTTCAGGGGATGGAGGGTGGGAAAGCAACGCCTGCTGCAAGAGCTCCTCTTGAAGATCTACTGTTATGGTAAGTTCTTACATAACTGTACTATCTTACTTCGAGTGGGAGTTCTTGCAGCAGGCTATCACAATAAGGACTGAATCCCAAGCAGTCCCTCGCCAAAGAAGTATCTGATCCCGGGAGGTGGAAGAGAAGAGGCTGGATACAGCAATCAAGACAAGAGTCCCTGAAGGACTGCCAGGTCAAATCCGGCATGGTGTCTGGATGCAATGTCCAAGCTATAGTGCTTTACGAAGGTATGCACTGAATTCCAGGTAGCAGACGAGCATATGTTCCTAATTGAGACATTCCGCAGAGCGGCGACAGAAGCAGACACTCCTCTGGTGGAGTGACCCCTAACCAGGCACGGAAGGGGCTTATTGTGCTTCTCATAGCAGAAGGTAGTACAGTGGACAATCCACTTGGAAATGGTCTGCTTGGACACCGGTTTACCCAAGTGTTGTGGCGCAAATGCCACAAACAGTTGCTCCGATTTATGGTGATTAGCCATTCGCTTAAGGTAATACTTTAGCGTCCTGTGGACATCCAAAGTGTGAAGGACAGCTTCCCCTCTGTTAGAGAGAGAAGGGAAATAAACTAGAAGGTCAACTGACTGGTTGAGGGTCAACTCCGAGACCACCTTAGGAAGAAACGTAGGATTCATTCTGAGGGAAACCCTTTCCCTGTGAAAAATTAAATACAGCTCTTTACACATCAGAGCCTGAAGCTCGGAAACTCTTCGCGCTGACATAATGGCAACTAAAAAGCGAACCTTCCAGGAAAGATAACGCAGTTCACAGTCTGCGGCAGGCTCAAATGGGGGAAGAGTAAGCTTCTCCAACACAAACAGAAGGTCTAAGGGTGGGATAGGATCCCGAATGGGAGGTCTCATGTGAAGAATCCCCCATAAAAAGGTGTGGGCCACATCCAGTTGTGCTAAGGTTCTATCTCCCAAAAGGGCGTGATAAGCAGAAATGGCCCACATGTGCACCTTTAAGGAGGAGTAGCTCAAGCCTTGTTGGTATAAGGCGAGGAGATACTGCAATGCTGAGCTCATCAGACAGGTAATGGGATCCAGATGGTGAGAAGACGCCAACACGCAGAACCGCTTCCACTTCATAGCAAAAGTGGAGCGTGTAGAGGGCTCCCTCGCTGAAACGACCATATCTGCCACCTCTGGAGACACCCCATACCTGGACTTTGCCACGTCCGGAGGAACCAAGCGTGAAAGTGCAAAGATCAGAGATCAGGATGGACCAGCGAACCCTGATCCTGGGACAGTAACAGCGAGCATATTGGCAGCGGGATTGGAGGTTCCGCAGATAACTGCTGAAGTAGTGGGAACCAAATCTGCCAAGGCCACAGCAGGGCGATTAGAATCATCCGAGCCCCCTCGAACTGTAACTTCAGACGAACTCTCTGAACGAGAGGGAAGGGAAGGAAGGCATCAAGAAACCTCCCTGCCCAACAAATGGACGATACGTCTGGCCAGAAAACACCAGGCGCGAGATCTCGCGAGCAAAAAACTGGCAGTTTGACGTTGCGTGGCGACGCAAAGAGGTCCAGCTCTGGACGGTCCCAGGTGTCGAACAGCTGATCCACTACTGACTGCAGTAGATCCCACTCATGCGCCTTGGACTGAGACCTGCTTAGGCTGTCTGCCAAGTCATTTAGGACACCTGGAATGTGCACCACGGACAGTGTGATGTGCTGCTCCAGAGCCCAGTACCAGACTCTTATCGCCTCCCTGCAGAGGGGATAAGAGTGAGCGCCCCCTTGCTTGTTGATATAGATGACGACTGCCATGTTGTCCGTTTGAACAAGAAGAGAGCCTGGCATGAGGTCCTCCTGAAAGGCATGAAACGCACTGAGGACCGCTCGCATCTCCAGGATGTTGATGTGGTGTTTGCGCTCCGCGGGGGTCCAAGTGCCTTGCATCTGGCAGGCCCCCAGGTGCGCCCCCCAACCCAAATCCGAGGCATCTGTTGTCAGAGTCTGAATCGGGGGCATTGGACGGAAAGGGACCCCTTTTTCCAAATTTAGTGGGTCCAACCACCACAGAAGTGTCCTCTTTACCGGCTCTGAGACTCTGACCATGCAGTCTAAGTCGTCCGAGCATTGATCCCACTGCACCCTGAGCATCCATTGTGGGATTCTCATGTGGAGGTGAGCCAGAGGAGTGACTAGAAAGGTCGCCGCCATGTGCCCCAGAAGTCTGAGGACGGTCCTTGCTTGGACCTGAGGGGTTACTAGGACCGATCTGGCAATCTCCCGCAGGCGATTGCCCCTCTCTGGGGGTAGAAAAGCCATGCCCTGGACCAAATCCAAGACCGCACCTATAAAGACAAGTCTTTGGCTGGGCTCTGGGGAAGACTTTGGAAGATTCAGGGTGATCCCCCGGTCTGGGAACAGAGTATAGGTGTCTCCGAGAGCTTGAAGAAGATGCGACCTTGACGGGGCTGCAAGCAGCCAATCGTCCAGATAAGGGAAGACATAATATCCCTGGCACCTTAGAGCCACAGCCACTACTGCCAAGCATTTTGCAAAGACTCGAGGAGCGGAGAAGAGGCAGAACGGAAGAACCCGAAACTAATAATGCTCCCCCTTGAAGTGGAACCTCAGGTACTTCCTGTGAGGGGAAAAGACCCTGATGTGCGTGTACACATCTTGCATGTCGAGGGAACAGAGCCAGTCCCCCTAGTGCAGCAGAGGAAGCAGTCCTGGAAGAGTCACCATCTGGAACCTTCTGTACTGTATATAACAGTTTAAAGAGCTGAGGTCCAGAATGGGACGAAGGTCTTGTGTCTTTTTTGGGACCAGGAAGAAGTGGGAATAATACCCTTTCCCCCGTTGCTGCAGGGGAACTGCTTCTATTGCCCTTTTTTGCAAGACGGCCTGTATCTCTCCTTCTATGAGTGGAATGTGAGAAGGAAGATATGAGGAGGACCTTGGTGGGGAGTCTGGAGGAATCTTTGTGAACTCTAGAGTATGTCCTCTCCTTAGGATATCGATGACCCACTGGTCCGCAGTTATGGAGCTCCATCCCTTTAGATAAAGGGAGAAGCGACCCCCTACCGCCTCCCCTGGAACTTCTGCTGGAGGAGGGGGGTCTGGAAGGAGTCACTGGGCGGAGCCAGGAGTGGGCAGAGAGGCCTGGTAAGACTTGGGGCCATGGGAAGGAGCGTCTCCAGACTGCTGGTTGCCAGCTCTCCTTCGAAAGCCACCTCTCTGGCCCTGCTGGTTGCCACGGGTTTGAGCTCCTGAGGGCTTATGAAATGGCTGTTTCCTTTGTCTCCTCTCGTCTCCACGGTACATCTGACGGACAGACCAGATGGATTTCCCCGACTCCTGGAGATGACAGATGAGCGACTCTGTCTCCTGCCCAAACAAAACGGTACCCTGGAATAGTAGGTCCCGGATCCTGGACTGCAGATCTTGTTGAAAGCCAGAGACCCTCAACCAAGCATGGCACCAGAAACAGGCCCCTGCCACTGCCGCTCTGGCCACTGTATCTGCAGTATCATACAAGGTATGCAAAACATGTGTACCTAAGTCCGAGCCTGATTTCAGAAGATCCAGACTCTCCGTCTTCTTCTCAGAGTCTGGCAAGGCATTCACTAGCTCCTGTCCCCGTTCCCAGAGTGCATTCTGGTACTGGACCATATGCATGAGGAAATTCAGGGACCTAATGGAACAGGTGGAGGCAGAATATACCTTCTTGCCCACCTGGTCCAAGTAGCGAGACTCAGGATCGGGAGGCTGTGAGCTGAGGTGCTTAGGCTGCTTGGATTTATCATGAGCAGCCATAATCACCTGAGGGTGTTTGGCCAGAAATGGTTCATCCCGCGGGGCCCTGTACAGCCTGTCCGATTTCTTCGGAACTGCCGGGACTTGGTGAGGTCCTAGAATGTGTCCACAAAAGGAGGCACCACAAGAGGTTTGGGCTCCTTCTGCCTCAGGTACTTAGCCAATCGGCGGCGTTCGGGATCCAGGTCTTCCATATCCCACTCACTGGAGGCCTGGATGTGCCTCATGACATCCGTGAAAGTCGGATCGTCAGGAGGCGAATGGGGCTGGTCCTTCTCTCCCGCGGAACCTCCGATTCCTGAGATAGAAGAGGAAGAAGAGGAGGACCGACTACTGGGTGTTGAGTAGCCGGACCTATCCTTGTGACTAGCCCCACTCAAACATTGGTAACTCACTGACCGATGACAGTCCAAAGACCGATGTCGGTCACAGGACTGACGACTGAGTGGAGACCGATGACTGTCAAAAGACAGACGTTGGGAGCGATCCCGCCTAACAGATCGCGAATGGCTCCTGGTGCGAGACCTGACCCGGCGTCAGTTATCCGATCTTGAAGAGCGCCGACATTGGTGTAAGGACTGTGAATGGGAATGAGCCTTGGGAGGAGGTGTAGGTGGTGGCCTCTCGGGGGTCTTCTGTGGCGAAGATGCACCTCCCAGCTGTGGTTCACCCGAAGGATCCGGTACCGGTGTCAGGGCCAACTGGTTTCGGGGGGTCCACTTCTGGACCTGCCCCCACCAGAAGGATAAGAGATCCTGGGGCTCATCCTTCGAGAAGATCGAGGCCACTTTCCCCGGAAAGGGAATGTCCGGAACATTGGCCCCTGAAGGGGAGCCTCCTGGAGAGCCCCGGGGGGGGGACTTAGGGGATGGAGATGCGTGCCCCTCGCCGACTGCGTCAAAATCTGTCGCCCTTCAACTGGCGTTAGTGCTGGGCCAACGACGGTGTACCACCGGGGTGCTGGAGTGTCCTTCGACTCCAAGGGTGCGCTCTTGTTACAAAAGCCGCGGCCTTTGGAAGGTAGGGTCAAGTTTGCGCCCTAGGACTTAGGGGTGACCCTTAGTGGAGTCACCTTAGGCTTTGCTGGCTTCTCCCCTAAAGGCCCAGTCTTAGCCTGTTTTTTGGACTTGGTATGCTCACCTGAGCCCGGAGAAGCGTGGGCTTTCTTTGGAGAGGGCCACGAGCGGAAGCGAGACCGTGACCTGGACCGGTGCGGAGACCGACTACAGTCTTTGTTGTGGGACCACTTAGATTTTTCTTTGTGCTTAGCCTTCTCCCCTGAGGTGTGCAGGTCCATCTTCTTTCCTAAGAGGTACGCCTTCAGGGACTTCGGGCGGCGGATCAGAGCCCTACTGGTGAAACTCTGGCAGAAGGAACAGGCCGCGGTGTTGTGGTCAGGCCCCAGGCAGAAGTCGCACTTCTTGTGGACGTCTTTGGATGGTAATTGACGCCCACAACTGCACTTGTTAATATGGGGTCCCGATGAGGAGACCGAGGACTGGGAAGACATACATCGGTACACTTGAAAAACCATCAAAAACTATGGAGAAAAATGCTGAGGAAAGGCAAAAAAATGAGAATTTTAGCTGGGCTGGCTAGCCAAGAACTGGAACTCTTCATGTGTGCGGGACACGGCAGGAAAACAACTGAGGTGGAGCTGGGTCCGCCCCCTATTATACCAGGGCTGATGTTGGGGTGGATCCGACGTCAGAGGCGGTCCCTGCTGGGTATTGCTGGCTGAGAAGTTTTCTGGTGGGTCCTAGTGCCTGCGGCATAGTCCTTATTGTGATAGCCTGCTGCAAGAGGTCTCACTCGAAGTAAGATCATCTGACACTGTGGATGTGCTTAACAGCTGCTTGGCCAAGATTAACGACTGGATGTCCTCTAGCTGGTTGTAACTGAACCCTGATAAGATGGAGATCCTGGTAGTGGAGTCGAACTGAAGGCGTGATAGGATTGGGGCCTACATCATTGATGACTTCCTCTAGGGTGCGCAATCTTGGCGTGTTCCTTGATGATGGACTGATGTTTGAAGCCCAGGTATCATCCGTTGTACAAAGTGTTTTTTACCACTTGAGGAACATCGCCAGGATCAAACCTCTAGTTCCATCTGAGGACCTCCCTACCCTGGTACATGCTTTTGTTCAAGTTCATGTTTATTGCAGGAAAGACTCCATTGAGCAAGCTCATTCACAAGGAGGTCCTGAGTCATATGCATACACAATACATAATTACATAGATAGGAGATATACAATGTAGGACAAAAGGTGGAGAATTATATACATTTAGAAGGTATATACAATGGACATTCTTATACTATAATGCTGTACATTTCAGAGTTAGCCTAGTCCCATGTTATGTATCACTTTTCAGTTTATACAATAGAGAGCCAGTGGATACCTGGGGAGCTGTTTACGCGTTGGGGTCTAGTTACATCTACATATGTCTTTTATTTTAGAGATTGCTAATGTTTTGAAGGAGTTAGTTGATACAGTACTGGTTAGCTTCAGCATGGTTTGGAGTTGATTCCAAATATTTGGTAGAGTGTATGAGACAGCCCTTTGTCCGGCTGCAGTTCGTGTCCTGGGAATATCTAGTAGGACAAGGTTGGATTTCCTTAAGGAGTAGGCGCTGTGTGAGGTATTTATAAGTGCCATCAGATATGCTGGCAGTTTGTGAAGTAGCAGTTTGAGGGTCCACATGCCAGCATGGAGGTGACGTCTGGTGGTCAGGGATGACCAACCAACTGCTGTATAAAGATCACAGTGGTGGGTCCTATAAGCTGAGTTGGTAATGAAGCGAAGAGCACGTTGGTATAGTAAGTCTAGTTTTGACAGGCTCAGGGTTAGGGGGGATGTGTAGATAATGTCTCCGTAATCTAGCAGGGGAAGGAAAATTGCTTGGACCAGTCTTTTACGGATTGCGAGAGAGAAGAGGGTCCTATTTCTGTAGAAGAAACCCAGACGTGTTTTAAGCTTCTTTAAAAGATCCTCGATGTGGTCATGGAAGGAGAGCTTATTGTCTATCTACGTACCTAGGTATTTGAATTTGTCTACGACTTCCAAGGGTTCACCTAGAGAGGTTACCACAACGTTTTTAGTTGTGAAAGGTAGGGGATCAACCATGGCAAGTCTCAAGAAAATCATGTTTTTGTTTTTTTGGCATTTAGGAGCAACTTGGCATTGATAAGGTTGCTTTCTAGCTGACAGAAGTCAGCTTGGAGCGTTTTCCTGACTTTAGATAAGGACGAGTCTGATGTGTACAGAACCGTATCATCCGCAAAGAAGTATATGCTGGATGTCTTTATGTGGGAGTCAAGGTTGTTAATGTAGAGAGAGAAAAGGATTGGTCCCAGTATGGAGCCTGAGGGACCCTCTGGTGATTGGAAGCGGGGCAGATAAGTAGGCCGTCGGCCTTGACTTTTTGTATCCTTTCCGTGAGGTAACTGGTAAACCACTGCAAGGTGGTTGGAGTGGCACCTATGTGTGCAAGACAGGCGATTAGGAGGAGATGGTCTACAGTGTCGAAGGCCTTGCTAAGGTCTAGAAAGACTGCACCAGTGACCTTCTTGGTGTCCATTGCATGGATCCAGTCATTAGAGACCTTAGCCAGGGCTGTGATTGTACTGTGCTTCGACCTGAAACCAGACTGTGCCAGGTTTAGTAGAGAGTGTACTTCGACGTGTTTATTTAGTTGATTATATATAAGTTTTTCCAACACTTTGGCTTGTACAGGCAAGATGGAGATAGGTCGGTAATTGTTCAGGTCTCAGGGATCTCCTGATTTAAAGAGTGGAAGAACATGGGCAGATTTCCAGCAGGAAGGAACAGTGGCTGTGGTAATAGAGAGGTTGAAAATATGAAGGATGGGAGCTGTGAGCTGGGCATAGCCTAGCTGTATGAAAAATGACTCCAGGCCATCGGCCACTGCACTTTTCTTGGTGTCTAGGCTAAGAATTATGTCTTCAACTTCTTTATAGCTAATCTGACTGAGCTGGAAGGGTTGAGTCGGAGTAGCATGCACAGAATCTGGTTTAGTGTGGCTGTTTGCTCGGCTAGCATATGGGGAGGAGTCAAATGTCAATCCGGCTGTGGCAAAATGGAGGTTAAGTTCTTCTAGGATTTGCAGTTTATTTTCAACTATCCCATCCTTGGCCAGAATCTTGGTGGGAAGGGAAGAAAAAATTACTCACCTTAGTAATTGCTTTTCTTCTCATGGAGTCTTGCTATATTATAACAATAGCAGTCAGCCACTGCAGCTGAACTGCCCCGGAGAGGAAGGAGTTAACTCCAGAAGATCTGAGTTCTACAGCGAGGGCTGTGCCTCAAAGATTCTATCTGGCAGTTTCAAATGAAACTGTCAGATCTTTATTAAGCTAACATCAAAGGACGGAAAGTCTGTGTGGAAAACTACACTCAGCCCATGGCTACCTACTAGTAGTAATAACAACAATATAAAGAACAAAGAAACACTCAGAGCCATAATAACAAAATTGATGGTATTATGGTTCGTTTTACCACCCTTGACAAGCATATATGAACCCCCTTCCCCAAAGACTCAAGTCCAGGAAGGGGCAATATAAATAACCTAAATGAAATAATCTAGATCCCCAACCCAAAGGAAAAAGGGTAGGGAAAAACTACAATGGCATGACACAGTGCTTGCACCACTCGCCACCCTACCCAAGTAGAAGTTCTGAGAGGGCAGGAGGGAGGGTGGTTGATAAATAGCAAGACTCCATGAGAAGAAAAGCAATTACTAAGGTGAGTAATTTTTTCTTCAAACACCATGAAGTCTTGCTATATTATAACAATAGCAGATTACACAGCAGTACCTCCATGGAGGAGGGTCAGAACCTACTTAGGAATAGGCTCTGAAGCACAGCTGTGCCAAACTGAGCATCTCTCCTGGACTGGACATCCAGGGAATAAATGCTTGTAAAGGTGTGAACTGTCTTCCAGGTAGCAGCTTGACAAATCTCCAGAATGGGGATGTCTCTAGCAGCCGCTAGAGACGCAGCTGTACCCCTGGTGAGTGGGCCCTCAATCCTGAGGGGGGTACTTCACCCAGTTTCTGATAACAGAATTGATACAAGAAACAATCCACCTTGCAATTGTTCTCTTAGTGGCAGGTTTCCTTGCCAACCTCGCCATAGGTAAGAAAGAGTTGGAGGATTCAACCTATGACCTCTGGTGCGCTCTAAATAGTAGCTTAAGGCTCTTTTGACATCCAAGCTGTGCAGTCTCCTCTCACCTGAGGAAGAATGCTCAGTGAAAATACTGGAGAGAGATAGATTGATTCAGGTGGAAATCAGAAACCACCTTAGGCAAAAACTTTCTATTAGTCCTAAGGACTACCTTATCTCTGTGGAAAGAGATAAAATCTTCTTCCACTGACAGGGCCTGTAGCTCACTTATGCGTCTGGCAGAGGTGATAGCTACTAGGAAAACGGTTTTCCAAGTTAAATACTTGAGCTCTGCAGAAGACAGAGGCTCAAAGGGGGGTTGCATTAACTGAGCAATGCAAATATTCAGGTCCCAGGCGGGAGCTGGTTCCCGAAAAGGAGGGTTAGTATGAAGTAACCCTTTAAAAAACTTGGAGAACACCGGGTGAGAAGAAAGAGAGGCAGGCTTCCCTGCTGACACAAAAGCAGAGACAGCTGCCAGATGAACCTTCAGGGTAGCTGGTCTAAGGCCTAGGGAATTCAGATGGACCAAATAGTCCAGTAGAATGGGAAGATCAGCAGATTCTGGGATAATCTGCCTCTCAGAGCACCAGATGGAAAACCTCTTCCACTTAGAATTATAAGTAGCCCTAGTGGAAGGCTTCCTTGAAGCCTTTAAAATATCCATGACACCTTGAGAAAGGTGTAAGTCAGTAATCTCTAGCTCCTCAAGAGCCAAGCCTTGAGGTGGAGGGATTTGAGGTCCGGATACCACACTCTCCCTGTGCACAGGCCAGTAAGTCGTGACTCTGGGCAGGCTCAGGGCAGGGTGGACTGCCAAGGACAGGAGCAGAGGGTACCAGGGCTGTCTGGCCTAATCTGGGGCAATCAGAATCACTCTGCAAGGTTGAGATCTGATTTTACTAGTACCCTGAAAAGGAGAGGAAAGGGGAAAGGCATACAGGAACTTCCCTTCCAGTCCAACAGAAAGGCGTCCAGGAGGACTGAGCCCAGAACTGGAGGCCTGCAACAGAAAAGAGGAAGTTGGTGGTTGTCTGGGGCTGCGAAAGATCTATCTGAGGAGTGCCCCATCTGGCAAAGACAGAACCCAGCACTTGTGGATTCAGAGCCCATTCGTGATGGCCCTGAGAAATTCTGCTGAGGGCATCCGCCAGACATTGTCCTTCCTGGGAGATGAACCGCTATCAGGGAGGTGTTCAGGAGTAAGCCAGAGACCACAACTTCATTGCTTCGTGTACAAGGCTGAAGACCAGTGCCCCTTGCTTGTTGATGTACCACATTGTGGTGGTATTGTCTGTCCTGACTTGAACCACTTTGTTCTGGACAGAATCTGAAACACCTGAAGAGCTAAAAGACAGCTCTGAGTTCCAAAAGATTGATGTGGAGCAGAGACCTGAGGAGACCATATCCCCTGAGTGGCAAGGTCGCCAGGTGAGCCCCCACCCAACAGGGAGGCATCCGTGGTGAGGGTGAGGGAGTGAGAAATGGGAATGAAGGGAACCCCTGTCTTAAATTGCTCTGGACCTGCCACCAGTGGAGGGCTAGGATCAGAGTTTGAGTAACTGGGACCAACTTGGTAAGGGGTCCTTCTTTGAGACCAATAGGCCCTCAAATGGAACTGAATGTCCTCATCTGGAATCTTGCTCCTGCACGACAGCTGTGGAAGCAGTCATGTGCCCGAGGAGTTGCAGAAAATGCCTTGCTGGTCGAGAGACCCGCAGGGTAAGGAGGATGCCAGGGCGATGAGTCTGTCCACCTTTCCGAGGGAAGAAAAGCCCTGGCTAACCTTGTGTTCAATTCTGCGCCTATGAAAGTTAGGACCTGAACTGGTTCCAGAACTGACTTTGGTAAGTTTAGCAGGAATCCCAGGGAAGTGAGAAGCTGCTGGATGACTTGCAAGTGGGATTTCACCTGACCTGGAGACTGACCCACAATGAGCCAGTCGTCCAGGTAGGGAAACACAGCAACCCCTTGCCTTCTTAAGTGAGCCACTACTACAGCGAGACATTTTGTGAATACCCTTGGCGCAGAGGTAAGGCCGAAGGGCATTGCCCTGAACTGGTAGTGGCCTGAGGGCAGTTCGAACCTGAGGTACTTTCGGTGAGAAGGCCTGATCAGAACATGAAAATAGGCATCCTTGAGGTCCAGGGAAGCTAGCCAGTCCCCTGGCCTTAGGGAAGGCAATATCATTGCCAGAGTCAACATTTTGAACTTTGGTTTCAACAGATGCTTGTTCAAGTATCTTAAATCTAGAATGGGCCGCCATTCTCCTGTCTTTTTTGGGGTAAGAAAGTATCTTGAATAAAGCCCCTTGCCCTGATGGCAAGGAGGAACCCTTTCCACTGCTTTGCAGTCCAGCAGAGCAGAAACCTCCTGCTTCCAAAGCAAGGGCTTCTGAAGGATTTGCAGGTGGAAAATGCCTGGCTCTCATCTTTGAAAGTGTTTGAAGCTGAGAACCAGACCCTGGCCTATAACCTCCAGAACCCATCTGTCCGTGAAGTTAGGGACAGCCAGTTCTGTCTGAAATAGGCCAACCTGACCCCACTGGTACAGGAGAGTCGGCCCTGGGCACCCCATCAGGTGCCTGCTTAGCAGCAGCCTTAGGCTGAGGGAGGGGACGTCTACTTGAGCCTCGCCTCACCCCTGCCTCTGAAGAAACCCTCTGCGAGACAGCAGAGGAGGCTTGAAATTGGTAAAAGGTTCTGAAAAGGGCCTGCCCCTCACCTCTGGGAGCATGCCTTGTGGCATGGCATGCCCTCCTAGCCTGGGCACTTTTGTAGGTAGTTCTGTATTCATCCATCTTTTTCATATAGTTTTCTGTTTGCTCCCCAAAAAGAGAATTTCCCACTACAGGAAAATCCATAGCCTTTGACTGGGTATCTTGGGACAGATTAGTGCATCTGAGCCATGCCAACCTACGGGAAGCTACAGAAGTGGCCATGACCCTAGAAGAAACATCATTAACATCAACAGCAGTATGAAATTGAACTTTAGAGGCTTCAATGCCATCAGCAGCCACCTGTTCCAACTCACTAGCCAGCTGGCCATGGGCCTGCTTGGCTAACTGCAATACTGTATCCCACCTAGATTTCTGATATCTAGCTACGCAAGCCATATAATTTGCCTGCCTGAGTCCCAAAGAAGCTGCCATATACTGTTTCTTCGCCATGGCATCAATCTTCCTGGAATCCTTATCAGGAGGATGTGAGGCCAGAGGAATATTAGCCTTGTCACAGGCTGCAGCTTGTACCACACCTACATGACTACACTGCTCAGTAAGGAAGTCTGTACCGAGCCTGACAAAGTATACCTTCTGTCCATTTTTTATCTACAGGAGGGACAGAATGAGGATTTTTAAAATCTTTGTTGTTTGCTTCCTAAATGACTTATGCAAAGGAATAGACAACCTCCTAGACTCTGGAATATTCATCATTTCCACATAATCAGGCTCCTCTTGCTCATCCACAGCCTCCTCTAAAGGAAGCTGGAGGGTTTCTGCAACCTTTTGTAAAAATAAAGAAAGAAGGGGACTCAGACAGAATAGGAGGAGATTCTAAAGGTCTGTCTGGAGAAATGTCCGTTCAATGGGCACGCCCAGACCCCCAGCCACACATATAATGATCAAATTCCTCCTCCCTCCTGTGGTTCATAAAAATCCTCAACTTCAAAATCCTGAACCACTGGGACTGAACGAACCAACCTTTTACCAGCTGTTGGTGGTTCTACAGATCCCTGAGACAGTGACTGGACAATCTGAATGGCTTTAGTTATCTCTGCAGCAGTTGGAGACACAATTTTGGACTCCAGACCTACTGATTTCTTGTCTTTTACTTGGGACTGGTTCCTCTGAACCAGCCTTCCTTTTGCCCGAGGAAGTCTCGCCCTGGTCAGAGGGCACTCCCTCTGGTCCAGTGGGTACTGGACCGGGCTGGCCATCCGGGTCAGCGGACTTTTTGGCCTCTCGTTCCCTGAGCCGGCCCAATCTCTTCTCCAGGGTGGCTGCAGGGAAATTTTTACACACCTGGTAGTCTGACAGGAGGTGGTCAGCCCCCAGACAATAAACACAAGTGGTGTGTGGGTCAGCCTTGGCAAAGGCGTCCCCACGGACATCACAGTGTTGAAACCCAGTGGGCCCGGTTTTTCTTTGGGGTTTCTCAGACATAATGCCAGCCTAACCAAAACTTGCCCTTTTGATGGCAGTGCCAGGCAAGACACCCTTATCGGTTCCTAACCGTATTTGAAAAAAACGTTATAATTCCGTTTTTTAGAACCGATAAGAACCGGGAACCGCACTCTAAAACCCACTGTACACTTTTTAAAATACAGAAAACCAACCAACCGATAATTAATTTTCCACACAGACTTAAACTTTTGTACTTACGGTTACCAGATAGAGCTTTAAAACCGAAATGCAGTAAAAATAATAACCTTTGCCGGTTCAAATGAACCGAAAAATACTCGCTTGAACCGAGAATGAACCGAGCTGAAGGAGCTGATCTCCGGAGCGACTGTTCAGTGAAGCGGAGTAAAGAATCTGACAGTTTCATTTGAAACTGCCAGATAGAGCTTTGGGCACAGCGCCCTCGCGCTGTAGAACTCCAAATCTTCTGGAGTTAACTCCTTCCTCTCCGGGGCAGTTCAGCTGCAGTGGCTGACTGCTATTGTTATAATATAGCAAGACTTCATGGTGTTTGAAGGAGCAGCCGTATGGCCTTCAATAGATTTTAGTGTCTTCCAGATTTTTTGGGAGTTCCCTTTAGCCTGCTCCAGGGTGGAGATACAGAAATTTGCTTTAGTGGTCCGTACACTTTTAACACAGGCATTTCTGGCAGTTCTAAACGCCTGCCAGTCTGCCGGGTTCTTTGTGTGCCGGGCCCTAGCCCATAGCTTGTCTCTGTTGGTAAGTGCATATTTGAGCTCTTGGGTGAACCACGGATGTGTGATTTTCCGCACCCTCATTTTAACGAGGGGAGCATGCTTGTTGATTAGAGTGGTCAGGTTGTCATTTAGAACAGAGACGGTGGCATCTGCGGATTTGGCCAGGTATAGATCTTGCCACCAGGTCACAGCTAGGTCGGTTAGGAAATTTAGTGGATTAAATTTACGGAACAAGTGTTTGATTCTGAAATTAGGGTGGCTCTTGGTTTTGGTTTGGGATCTTGTGCAAACAACGATATTGTAGTCGCTCATATCGTTATGAAAAACTGCATAATGTGAGATTCTGTGGGGGTGGGAAGTTAGGATAATATCTAACAGGGAGCTGTTGGCCGGGTCGGAGGCATTGATTCTTGTGGGTTCTGTTACTATTTGAGTAAGACCCAGCTCACCGCAGATGGCTTTTAGTGGGTGGGATTTAGTCGTTAACCAGTCCATATTAAAGTCCCCTAGGATTATTGTTTCCATATTGGCAGCCAACGTTAGGGATTTTAGCTCATCAATAATTTCTGTGCCTCCTGTCAGGGGTTTATAGCCACCTATGATTGTGATGCATTCAGTGGATGGGAGGTGAAGTTTGAGTGTGATGATTTCATATTCCTTGGGCTTAGTTTTACAGGAAATGCTGCGAATTTCGTATTTGGATTTGGCGTATATAACCCCCCAATTTCCCTATCAGCCCTAAAAAGTTTGAAACCCAGAATTGCAATTTGTGGACCAGTATTGGTCTTTTTAGCCATGACTCTGTAATAATAATAATCAGGTCTCGGTCAGTATGGGCTGCCCAGAGTTGAAGCTGGTCAAATTTTTGATAAGGCTTAGGATATTGACCATCATCAGTTTCATCCCAGGAGCAGCTGCAAACTCTGATGGAGAAGTGATTTGACTTGGGGCTGGATTTAGTTTGACATTGCCCGAGCAAAAAAGGAGAATTAAAAGCAATTTTTTGAGAGATTTTATCAGATAGAAATGGATTATTTTCGTTTGGGTTCTTGTGTGGTGTTCATTCGCTTTGGTACGCCTGGCCAGGGCATAGGTGATGCTGACCTGGGTGTTTAAGGCTAGCAGGAGGAGTGCACGGAGAGACATAGGTGAGGGCAGGAGGGCTAGAGGATGGGGATGGGAAATAGAGTGGGAGCACGGCAGATTACGAATAGGGAAACAATATGGCGATGCAGCAGGGACTATGACTGTGTATTTTGTGATGTCCAAACTTGATCATTGTAATGCACTCTACTTCAGGGTTTCTGAAGGTACCCTCTGCAGGCTGCTGCTGGTGCAGAAAGTACAGTTACGTAAGAACTTACCGTAACAGTAGATCTTCAAGAACAGCTCTTGCAGCAGGTTACACCATTAGGACTGAAGCCGGCAGGCGTCAGGACCCCACGTAAAAATTCTAGCTAGCTATCTTCAGCGGGGACCGCCCCCGATGTCAGTCCCGCCTCCGACGTCAGGCGTAGTACATAAGGGGGCGGTTCCGCCAGATTCCCCAGTTCTCCCGACGGAGACTTCCGGCCGCAGGATGACATCAGAATGGGAGACCGAGGATCCACCGTCAGAAGACAATAAGGGAATAAATCCCTGTTAGAAAAGGCTTAAGCCACTGCCTCCAAGGGGAAGGTAGGAAGCACCATGCAAGAGCTGTTCTCAAGATCTACTGTTACGGTAAGTTCTTATGTAACTGTACTGTCTTACTTCAGATACAACTCTTGCAGCAGGTTACACCATTAGACTGATTCCCAAGCAATAGCGTTTGTAAACACTCAGGGAGGAGGAAATTCAAAAGAACATTCCAGGCCTCAAATCTAGGACAGGAGACCCTGCAGCACTGCCAGGCTGAAGCCTGCTCTTCGCCTTGAAGCGATGTCCAGGCTATAATGCCTGATAAAGGTATGAACAGAACTCCAAGTGGCAGCAGCACAAATAGCAGAGGTGGAGACGTTCCGAAGAGCTGCAAAGGAAGTGGCCACACCCCTAGTGGAATGTCCCCGGATTGCTCCAGGGAGGGGCTTTCTTTTGATATCATAACAGTATGAGATGCACTGGACAAGCCAGTGAGACAGGGACTGTTTGGAAACTGGATGGCCCATCATCCTTTCAGAAAAGGAATGAAGAGTTGTTCAAGAACGAAGCTGCTTAGTTCTGCTCAGGTAGTATCTTAAGCTGCGGTGAACATCCAGGGTGTGAAGCATCGCCTCTCCTCTGTTGGAATAATTAGGAAAATAAACCGGTAGGTCAATATCCTGATTGAGAGTGAGTGTGGAAACCACCTTAGGCAAGAATTTGGGATTCGTCCTCAGGGAAACTCTGTCCCTGTGGAAAACTAAATAAGGCTCTTTGCACACGAGAGCCTGAAGTTCAGAAACTGTTCTCGCTGACGTAACAGCAACTAAAAATAACCTTTTCCATGAGAGAAAACGCAGCTTGCAATCCGCGGCAGGTTCAAAGGGGGGGAGCGTGAGTTGCTCCAGGATAAAGAGCAAATCCCATGGAGGTACCGGGTTCTTAATGGGGGGCCTAAGGTGCAACACCCCTCTCAAAAATTCACGACAGGCGTCTAGCTGTGCCACTGTGCGCTGACCTACTGGGAGGTGAAAGGCTGAAATGGCACAGAGGTGCACTTTAATAGAGGAGTAGGCGAGGCCGAACGAAAAAGGGAAAGCAGGTAGTCTAACATCTCTTTTACTGGACAACCTAAAGGGGAAAAGCCGCGTGCTTGCGACCACAAACAAAAGCGGTGCCATTTCATGGCATACGTTGCATGCGTTGCCGGCTTCCTGGCTGCAGCAAGAACATCCGCAACCTCTTGCAAGACCCCGTGACGCAGGATGGCTATGTCTCTAGGAGCCATGCATGCAGGTTCAGAGAGCGTAAGTCTGGATGGACCAGCGAACCTTTCTCCTGAGACAATAGGTGGGAGGTGAATGGCAACGGGAGCAGAGGTTCCCGGGACAGCTGAATTAGCAAGGGGAACCAGATCTGTCTGGGCCAGAACGGGGCCACTAGGATCACTGATGCATGCTCTTATGCAGTTTGAGAAGAACCTCTGGATCAACGGAAGGCGAGGAATCTGTCCGCCCAGGAGGGGACAACGCCGTCTCGCCAGAAAACACCAGGCCCTGGATCTAGCGAGCAAAAATTGAGCAGTTTTGCGTTGGATGGGGAGGCGAACAAGTCCAAATCTGGAGTTCCCCATCGAAGAAACAGATCCTCTGCTACCTCTTGAAGAAGTTCCCACTCGTGGATTCTGGCCTGGGAGCGACTCAGGCCATCTGCAATTGCGTTGTCCACCCCGGGAACATGTACTGTGATCAGATTCGCACCGTGTCTGATTACCCAATCCCACACTCTCATGGCTTCCCTGCAAAGGGGATAAGAGTGTGTGCCTCCTTGTTTGTTGAGGTAATACATCACCTCTGTGTTGTCTGTCTGAAGCAGGAAAGTGCTCGGCAGGATCTCTGACTGAAAAGCCTGCAGGGCATAAAGGACCGCCCTCATCTCTAGGATGTTGATATGAAGATGGGCCTCCAAAGGCATCCACGTACCCTGAGACTTCACCCCGTCCAGGTGTGCACCCCACCCTAGACCTGAGGCGTCTGTAGTGAGGATTACCTCCGGGGACGGTGCTATGAACGAGACACCCACAGAGAGTGTCTCTGGGTCTAGCCACCACCGCCAGTCTCAAATCATGGTGTTCGTGATTCTGACCGGATGCTGCAAGTGGTCTTGCTTTTGGTCCCATTGCACCTTGAGCATCCACTGAGTTACCCGCATGTGGAGCCTTGCGAAAGGGACAGCAGGAATGGCCGCAGCCATGTGTCCGAGCAGTCAAAGGACCGACCTGGCTGGGGCAGTCTTGATCGATGAAAGCTCCCTGATGAGGGATTTGATGCGCTCCGCTCTGTCGCCTGGAAGAAATGCTCTTCCCTGAACAGTGTCCAGTACTGCTCCTATGAACTGCAGCTTCTACGACAGTACCAGGAGGGACTTCTCATGGTTGATCAGGATACCTAGTGAGTGAAACAGGTCCTGTGTGTCCTGGATCGCCCGTAATAACGCCTCTCTGGAGGTGGCCATGAGAAGCCAATCGTCCAGGTACGGGAACACATAATGGCCCTGTCTCCTCAGAGATGCAGCCACGACTGCCATGCATTTGGTAAAGACCCTGGGTGCCGATGACAGCCCGAAAGGAAGAGCTTGGAACTGAAAGCGATGGCTGAGGAACTCGAAGCGCAGGAACCTCTTGTGCGCTTGAGCTATGGGGATGTGCAGGTAAGCATCCTGCATATCTAAAGATGCTAAAAAGGCGTCCTGCTTCAGCATGGGGATAAGACCTGGAAGGGTCACCATGCGAAATCTTTTGTAGACGACAGACAAACTGAGGTCGCTGAGGTCCAGAATCGGATGGAGGTCCCCTGTTTTCTTTGGAACCAGGAAGAAGTGAGAATAATACCCGTGTCCTCTCTGGTTCTCTGGGACGTACTCTATCACTCCCTTTTGCAGGAGCGTGAGTACTTTTTGTCTGATCAATAACTTGTGCTGACCCGAGTACCGGGAGAGCAAAGGAGGCCTCGAGGGTGGCTTTCCCACGAATTCTATAAAATGGCCTCTTGCGACCAACTGTAGAACCCACCTGTCTGTGGATATAGTCTGCCATCCTGGCAGGAAATTCGTAATGCGACCCCCGACCATGACGTCCCATTGATCCTGAGGGGCGGGGGCCGGGAAGGAGTCAGGCTGTGACGGCTGAGGGTCCCGCTGGCTGGACCGGCTTAGGAGTGCGCTGGCCTCAGCCTGCAGGTTGTTTCCCCTGGGCTCTGCGAAAACCGGAGCCCCTCTGTTGTGGAACGGAGCGGGACTGCTGTCTCTGCGCTCCGTCCACCTAAATCTGCTTGGTTCCTACGAAAGGAACTAAGCTAGTCGGTACGCGGCTCCGGACCCGACCTCACCGCCTTCCTGGCCTCTTGGAGTCTGGTAATGATCTTCTCAGAGGGTTTACCAAACAGAACTTCTCCCTCGAATGGAGCGTCCAGGATGTTTTTATGGACGTCCGGGGTAAAACCGGAGACACGGAGCCAAGAGTGTCTCCGGAGGTACACGCCTGAAGCTGCTGCTCTGGCCGAGGAGTCCACAGAGTCGTATGCAGCTCATAATACCTGGGTTCCCACATCCGAACCCGTACGGAGGAGCTGAAGCATCTCCTCCTTCTGCTCACCTTCCGGCAGTTTCTCAGCCGCTTCCAGACCCTGTTCCCACAGGGCATTTTGAATTGCACCATGTGGGTTAGATAATTCAAGGATCTGATGGCGCATGTAGCGAAGATACATGCGCCGACTCCATGGCGCTCCAACTGCTTGGACTCTGGGTCAGGTGACAGGGTGCTCAGATGTTGCAGTCTCTGGGACCGGTCATGAGAGGCTGTGATGACCAGAGAATCGGCCTGAGGGTGCTGAGCCAAGTACTGGTCTTCTCTTGGAGCCTTGTACAGGCAGTCAGCCTTCTTCGGCATCGGCGGGAGCGAATGTGGACGCTTCCACGCTGCCTTGGTGACGTCCACGAACGTGTCCACCAAGGGTGGCACCACCACAGGCTTGGGGTCCTTCTGCCGAAGATACTTTGCGAGGCGCAGCCTTTCGGGGTCTAACTCTTCCGCATCCCATCTCATGTTCTCCTGGATGTGTCTCATAATATCCGAGAACGAAGGGTCATCCGGAGGAGACCTCGGTAGCTCACGTGGGTCCGGTGAAGGGATGGAGAGGGGAGATGGGGATCTCGATGACAAGAAGTCCGATCCCGTGTCCTCTGTCGAAGGCGAGCGTCGTCGTCGTCTGGGTCTCTTGGGACTGGGTGACCCAGAAGAGGATCTGGACGGAGGTCTCCTTTTTTCTGACCTCCCCCTTGGAGGGGTCCTAGGCTCCTGGGGAGGAGGTAATCGGCCTGCAGACCCAGATGGAGAAGGGGGCGCAGGAACCGGAGGGACAACCGGTGTAGGAAGAGGAGAAGGAAGCGGAGGTGGCGTGGGGACCATGTCCTTTTTGACGGTATCCCACCAGAAAGTAAACAGCTCCTTCACCTCTGAAAAGGAAAATCCCGATGACGGCCTGGGCGCCGGTCGTCGGGTCCCGGCGTCGGCTCCGCAGGGGGCTCGGGTGTAGGCTAAGATGCCCTGGGAGTCTCAACAGGACCGAGGTCGCCCGTCTGGTCCTCGGGCTGAGTAAACTCCTCCTCGGTGAAGGTCTCCTGACCGACGTCATTCGGAGGCGTCCGGGTCCTCTTCTCAGTAGGAGCGGGCGCCGGTCTCCCTACCGACGTCCGATGATGAAAGTGCCTAGCCGGCAACGGTCCCTTAGCTGACGGCGGCTCTGGGGATCTATGGCGAGAGGCCGACAACGAATGAACCGGCGTCAGGTCCCGCGGCTTTTTGAGCGAGGTAAGCTCCTTGGTCTTCCTGTGGATCGGCGGAAGGGAGGCAGACCTGACGTCGGGTTCAGGATGGCGGGAACCCGACCTATGGTGATGGTGGCGATCCCCCGACTTAGCCAGGGCCTTGGAGGATGAGGAAGGCCTGGGAGTCTTGGCCTGAGAAGAGGCAGAAGATTTGCTCACCGCAGCAGGGGGAGGCTGAGAGCTGGCCTGGGAAGGAGAGTGGTCAGACCTGGAGCCAGAGCTGCGGGAATCAGTGGCCCTAGACGGGGACCTGGAAGGGGCCTTCTCCTTGTGCTTCTTGGTATGCTTACGGACCTTCTGCGACAAATCCCCCTTAGAAGCCATGGTCTTAAGGCGTTCTTCTAACAAAAAAGCCTGGAGGGCCTTCTGGCGTTGGATCCGGGTTCTGCTATTGAAGCCCTGGCAAAAGGAGCAGGACCGGGTGTCGTGGTCTGGGCCCAGGCACAGGACAATGGGCCGAGTGCAGATCCTTGAATGGGATCTGCTTCCCTAGCGCACTTTAGAGGAGTGACCGGAGGTCGGAGAGGACATCAGAAAAGACTGATCCAAAGAACGAATTTCCCAGGAAAACACTTTACCACGCGCTGCCGCTAGAAAAAACGAATCAAGGGTCGAGACTTGCAAGTCGACGGGCGGAAAGAACTGGGAATCTGACGGGACCGCCCCCTTATGTACTACGCCTGACGTCGGAGGCAGGACTGATGTCGGGGGCGGTCCCCGCTGAAGATAGCTAGCTAGAATTTTTCTGTGGGGTCCTGATGCCTGCCGGCTTCAGTCCTAATGGTGTAACCTGCTGCAAGAGCTGTATCTCGAAGTAAGATCACTGCTGCCAGATTGCTGACGGGACTTTCCAAGTTCAGTCATGTAACTCCGGTGCTGTGAGAACTGCACTGGCTGCTGGTCAAGTGGAGGGTTATCTTCAAAGTGGGTTTGCTCGCCTTTAACGCCCTGCATGGACTAGGCCCTAGCTATCTGTCTGACCTTCTAATGCCTGCCGCTCCAGTCCGTGCCCTCCATTCCTTCTCTTGGGGCCTCCTGACCATTTTAAGGATGAGATTAAAAATCACTGGTGTCCGGGCATTTAGTGTTGCTGGCCCCATCCTTTGGAATTTGTTACCACCTGCTATTAGGGAGGCCCCTTCAGTAGAGGTTTTCAAGGGCAGCCTAAAGACCTTTTTGTTTACCCTGGCCTTCCCAGATACAGAGCTTTAGATAATTTCCTATCTGATCTGCCTTTTAAAAGCTTGCTTCTGTATTTTATCCTGTTTTTAATTATATTTTATTAATTTTAATTATATTTATGTATTTATGTACCGTCCTTTTTTTTCTTGACTATTGTATGTAAGGTGCCCAGAGCCTCTGGGAATGGGCACCTAAGAAATAAAATCTGCCTTGCCTTCCATCTTTCTGTCAATGCCAGGGGTGGAGATGGGGGTCTGAAACAATCTACAGGTTGGATTCCTAAGGGTTTTATGCACCAGGAGGAGCAACCTCTTAGGGTTAGATCTAACATGTCTAAGAATGCTACCTCATCCTCATCCTCCACAGTTTTCTGGGTGGAGGGGTAGAGGGTGTGCATCATCTGCCTCACAAAAGTATAATGTGAGGAAAAAATCCTCCTGGCCCCAGGAAGGGGAACCAAATTCCTGCTCAGGAGAACCATCCAGCTCTTTGGGCTCTCCTTCCTCTTCCTCCTCATCACAGTAGAACTCAGTCCCCTGATCATCTGGAACCAGGGAGGGAACCGGAACCTGAGGGGGAAATAACATGCTCATGAGTGACCCCATGGCCTGAAAGGTCTGAAGAAACTGCCGTACCTTAGCCATGTCCTCCAAAGAGGGCATTTTATTTCTGTCCACTGACGGTTCCTTTCCTTCTTCAGGAGTAAGGGCAGCGACATGTTTTTCTTTTTGTTTTTTTCTTAGCAGGAACTGTTTCCAGAACCCGCTCCAAGGGCTTTTTTTGTTTTCTTATACAAGGGGTTCCCTGTTTTCGGAAACCTAGACTCTGGGGCATCTTTAGCAGACTTTTCCTTTTGCTTACTATGGGATGAAGGGCTCTCGTCAGTGTGCTTATGTGACGCAGAGGAGGACTAAGATGCCATTAAACCTTCTAAGTTTTTGGCTCTTTTCTTCAGAGGTTTAGGGCAAAACTTAATGCAGAGCTCGCGATCTGAAAAAAGGTGATTAGGACCCAGGCACCTTAAACACAAGTTGTGGCAGTTCACCTTAGCCACCAGGTTGTAGTCCTCAAAACAGCTTTTAAAACCTGTTGGTCCAGTTTTCCTTTTGGGCTTGTCAGACATGACGAACACGACAAGACCCACTAGACAAACGGTTCCCAACAGCAAAAAAGTAAGATTGTCATTGCGGTTAAGTTCCTAAGAAAAAACGACCCACTGAGAAAAGCAGCTTTTTTACTCTTTATTTTTTATAGTTAGAAATAGAAGACCACCAGTGTTCCTTAGTTATGGAGACGTAAAAAACAGCTACAAATTGCTGAAAGAAACAACAAAAAGTAATGTTAAAAAAAAAAGTAGTTTGAGCAGTTAAAGAAGGAAAAAAAAACAAAACAAAGAAAAATGGGTTTCTTCAGTTCCCGTGAACTGCTGGGGAACTGGAAAATACCACTGAAAAATAACAAAAAACTAAGCTTAGCTAAACTAAAATTGCAGAGATTCGAAGGAAAAATAAAATACTAAAAAAAGTAAAGTAAAAAACCTGAGAACTTGAAGCTAGATGAAGAGAGTTCTTCAAGGTGACTTCTTCCTCAGGCAAAAAAATAAATCTGACGTTGGAGAGCAGGGTGGAGTGTGACTACGCAGCAAAGATTTGCATTTCATTCCATCGTTCCCTAATTTACATAAAATTACACTCTCCAGAGCAGCTCAGACCTGCAGGCTGACTGCAACAGTAAACATAGTGAGGAATTCCTAGGGTTTAAAAAGGCAGAAATCCTAAACAAATACTTTTGTTCAATGTTCACAAAGGAAGGAGAAGGGCCACAAAAAAGTAACGGAAGGGAGGGAGGTGGGCACTAGTCCTTTTTTGGAAGGAGAGTGTCCTGAAGGGACTTGCTAATCTAAAGGTGGACAAAGCAATGGGACCAGATGGGGTGCATCCAAGGGCATTGAGGGAGCTCAGAGAAATACTGGCTGCACCTCTAACAGTTATGTATTTTTTTCTATTGTTTCTTTATTCAGTTTTTTTCCCTTTTTGCCCGTCCCTACCCACTCATCCTTGCTGCAAATGTGTGTGTGTTGAGGCACATGCATGCCACGCACTGCGGCACACTCCACCCTACTAGCTGCCCCTTCCACCCGCCTATGTCACCATCGAACCTTCACCCCGTGATGACAGAACTACGGGAGGGACAGCATCCTCCCTGGGAGAGGAAAGCTGCGGTGAGCGCTCAATACTGATCCCCTCGCTGTTCCTCGACGCACCCAAGGTCGCTCCTGACTCTGGGTCGCCGGCATGATGCGAGGTAAGGCTAGATGCCTCAACCCTCAGCACCACCAGGCTGGCTTCTGACAGTCCTATTTAACAGCTCACTGGAAACAGAGGATGGCAGATGTAGTCCCACTACACCAATGCAGTAGCAGGGAGGAGGCTGTCAATTACAGGCCAGTCAGTCTCACATCAGTGATAGGAGAGTTAATGTAATCACTGCTAAAGGAAAAGATTGTGGAATATCTTAAGTCAGTGACAAATGACAAAGCAGTGGGGAGGGCTAGTGGGATGCTAGGGTTCATAGGGAGGGGTATCATCTGTAGAGAGACGTGGTGATACCGTTGTATAGATCACTGGTGAGACTTCAACTAGAGTACCATGTCCAATTCTGAAGACCACATCTCCAGAAGGACACAGTCAGAGCAGAGGTGGTCCAGAGGAGGGCAACTAAGATGGTGCAGGGTCTGCATCAAAAGTCCTATGAGAAGAGACCAAAGGGCCTCAATATGAACACACTAGAGGAAACAAGGGAGATGGGGGATGTGAAAGAGACTTTCAAATACCTCAAGGGTATAAATAAGGTTAAAGAGGAAAGCATGTTTCAGAAAAAAGATGCTCGAGAACAAGGGACAGCTGGCCCAATGGCACTGAGGGTTGAGGCACTGAACACCACAGCTCGCGCCACGCCGGTGACCCGTGTTCGGGAACAAGCGAAGGTCAGCAGGGGAGGAGAAGATAAAGCATTTGAGGCACTGCTCTCCTCTCCTGGGGAGGGTGGGTGGTTGACTCCCCGGCAATAGTGACTCCCTGAGGAGTCTGGGGGTATGACAGTCTGGGGATTACACTGGTGCTAGGAGGAGCCTCGGGCGGACATCTGCGGAAAGGGTGCAAAAGCGCACCCGGTTGCACTGGACATCATTGCACGTCCAGGCTCCAGGGGTGTAACGTACTAACTTATGGCTAGTACGTTCTGGCCAAACACTACTTAGCTGCTTAGCTATAAGATATGTAAGTAGGTTCTAGCAAATAAATACACGGACGTATCACGGAGAATCAATCACTGTTTATTAGCATGACCGGCCGGGGCCAACCCGCTTTTGTTACGATTACATCAGGTTCTCTCTGAGTACAAGAATAACACAGCTTATATAAGCTTATATACATTTTGTGACTGCATTAGAACAGAGCTGTTACATGCTGATTGGAACAATCAATTTAAAGAACTTAGCCATATAACACTAGTCAATTTTTGATTAGTTATTTTGTTATGATTATGCTTTTGTTAGGTAGGACATAAAATAACAGGTTTCTCTCCCATAGCCTTAATACATTTGGCTATGAAGTCGATATATAGTTTGTTCAGTGGTCTTTAGTTGTACAGAAGACACCAGGAGAAAGGACTGCTGTGTGACTGGACTTCTCTGCTGGGACTAAAGAAGAAGTAGAACTCTTGTACTTGGAACTTTAATTTAGGGTAAAAAAAAACTAACAAACAAAACAAGAAAAAAGTGTGTGTCTGAGTTAACTGAACTGAATGGTTATCTGAACAGTTATCTAGGTGTAAATCTCAGGTGATTGAAAGGACTTGATAGCTGTGAGGTTTAAATTACTTGTAGAAAGATCTAGTAAGTAGGGGGAGTGGCTTAGCTAGAAGGAAGCTACATTTAAAGACTGCCTTAGAAAGATTTTGCTAGTAGCTTGGCAGAAGACACCAGGATAAAGGACTGCTGTGTGATTGGACTTCTCTACTGGGACTATATTGCCCTCCTTCCCACCCAAAGCAAGTTCTGCTTTGATAGGCACAGAACTTGACTGACAACAGGAACTTCCTGTTTGGGAGCAGGAAGTGAGTGATCACAGAGCCACCAAAGACCCACCATCCTAGAAGGGCAAGAGTAGCTCTCCGGCCCCCTCTAGCTGCGTCTGCCTCTGAGCAAGTAAGGGGTCTACTGAGAAAAACAGGATATTCTTGTCTTAGAACAGGACAATCAGGAGCTTAAAGGGCACACAGGCAGAAAGTAAGGAGAGAGAGAAAAAAACAAACAGAGGAAAGAGTAACGATTGCAAACAGTTAAGAGGCCAGAAATAAGACATGATGGGAGTGGTGCAGTGCAGTGGCTGTGGAGCAGCAGTCTTCTGGGAGACGTTCTGGAGGATGCGGTATTGTCCCATCTGCAGGCACCCTTTCTGGGCTGAGGAGGAAGGTTGCTCATCTCCAGGCTGAGTTGGCCAGGATTTGTGGGACCTCCCCTTCCATCCAGGGACCACCAGTGCCACTGCCGTTGCCACAGAGGTTGCCAAGAAAGAGGAGTGGTTGGACCACAGTGGGCTCAGGGAGGGTGAGGGTGGTAGAACAGAGGCGCATCCCTCCAGTTGTACCTCTCCACAATTCCTATGCCATTCTGGCAAAGTGTGGTTCCTCTATGGCGGCACCCACACTGGAGACCAAGGAGGATGCTGGGCACCTCCAAAGAAGACCCGCAGGAGGGTGGCAGGGGACCTCGCTGGGGAAGGAAACAACTCCTGGTGGGGGACTCCATTGTTAGGAAGGTAGAATTGGGGGAGGAAGGGGAGAGGGAGGTAAGGTGCCTGCCTGGCGCCATGGCTTGGAGGGACAGGGAGTGAATCCTCAAGATTGCCGGAGCAGCTGCACATGGAGGGAGCTGGATGTCATTGTCCACCTAGGGACAAATGACCTGGTTAAGAAAGGGATTAGAGAAGTGCAGGAAGAGTTTGTGGAATTGGGGAGGGGCATTAGACAAGTAGCACGCACGGTAACCTTCTCGGAGGTGCTGCCCATCTATGGCGTAGGAGAGGCTAGGGTGTTCCGCACCATGGTATTCAATCAGTGGTTGAAAAACTGGTGTGGAGCTCAGGGATTTGGCTTCACTGGGGACTGGAGATCCACCTGGAGTGATGCAAGCCTATACTGGCATGATGGATTGCATCTGTCCAGGAGGGGAATCAGAATCCTAGGTGATAGGTTTAAATGCTTCGTTGGCAAGCATATAAACTAGCCAAGGGGGAGGCAATGGAAAGCAGCAAGGAAATCCTAGCCCCACCCCCGCACAAAATCACGATAGTAGGTGCAGTAAACACCAACATAGAGGTGTCGATAGGGAGAAGGGCAGGGGTAAATGGAGAAAGTGACAAAGGCAAGAAGGACAGGGATGGGCAAAAGGAGTAAGGCCATCAGGAAATGGAGGGTAATGAGTACCAATGCCTGTAGTCTGGGAAACAAGCTCCCTGAGCTGGTGGCCTTGATGGAAGAGGGATGCCTGGATATTGTAGCAGTCACAGAAACATGGTACACAGAGAACCATGACTGGGATGTTAACATACCAGGGTACATAACCTACAGGAGAGACAGGCAGGGGAGAAGAGGAGAAGGAGTAGCTCTCTATGTAAAGGGAGGGATAAAAGCAACTGAACAAAAGAGTAAATAGGGAGGAGAGGAGGCACTGAGGGTCACCTTGGAGACTGGAAAGGGCACCGCAATCCGCACAGAGGTTGTGTACAGACCCCCATGTCAGGGGGATGGAATGGACAAGGATATGATAGAAGGCATTCTTAGAATGGCAGAGAAAGGGGAGATACTGTTGATGGGAGACCTGAAAAAAAATTACTCACCTTAGTAATGTTGTTTCTTCTAATGGAGTCTTGCTATATGGACATATGCAGTGAGTCCCAACCTTCGAACTGCACCGAGGTGAAAGAGTTAACTTTCCATGCCAGGCATGGAACGCTGAGCTCGAGCTCGGTGAAACTCTGTCTGTTGTTCTTCAAACTCAAACCGCCAGATCTTTACAAGCCAAACTCACTGAGGTCCTGTGTGGAAGCTGTAAACCCACACTAGCCAACTGGCTACTAAACATAAGAACACATTTTGGTCCCAAAACAAAGACTCAAGTCAGAGACCCAAAATGAAAAACACAACACCAAGTCACCCCAAAAGGAGGGTGAAACAACAAGGTGGGCATCTCCTAGTGCTAACACTGCACTGCCCACCCACATTCCAAAAACAGAGGTTCTGAGAGGGGCAGGAGGAGGTCATAATATAGCAAGACTCCATTAGAAGAAACATTACTAAGGTGAGTAAGTTTTCTTCAAACAACATGAAGTCTTGCTATATTATGACATATGCAGACTACACAGCAGTACCTCCATGGAGGAGGGTCAGAACCTACTTAGGAAATAGGCTCTGAAGCACAGCTGTGTTAAACCGAGCATCACTCCTAGCCTGGATGTCCAGGAGTAATGCTTGGTAAAGTGTGAACTGTTTTCCAGGTAGCTGCTTGACATATCTCTAGAATAGGGATGTCCCTGGCAGCAGCCAGGGAAGCAGCTGTACCCTCTGGTCGAGTGAGCCTCAGGCCCGAGGAGGAACCTTACCCAGCTTTTCATAACAGAATTGATACAAGAGACAATCCACCTGGCAATGGATCTTTAGTGGCAGGTTTCCCTTTACCAACCTCACCATAAGTGAGGAACAGTTGGAGGAGTCAAACCTGTGACCCTTGGTACACTCTATGGTAACTAAGGGCTCTCTTCACATCTAAGCTGTGCAGCCTCCTCTCGCCACAGGAGGAATGGTCAGTGAAGTACACTGGAAGAGATATAGATTGATTAAGGTGGAAATCTGAAACCACCTTAGGCAAGAACTTCCTGTTAGTCCTAAGGACCACCTTATCTCTATGAAAGGAGATAAAATCAGGCACCACTGACAAAGCTTGTAATTCACTTATGCGTCTGGCAGAAGTGATGGCTACCAGAAACACAGTCTTCCAAGTCAGGTACTTAAGCTCTGCTGAAGGCAAGGGCTCAAAAGGGGGTTGCATAAGCTGAGCAATGCAAACATTAAGATCCCAGGCAGGGCAGGGTCCCTAAATGGAGGGTTGGTGTGAAGCAACCCTTAAAATTTGGAGAATACAGGATGAGCTGAAAGAAGAGGGTTTACCTGTTGAAATAAAACAGACACAGCTGCTAAATGTACTTTTAGGGTAGCTGGTCTCAACCCCAAGGTATTTAAATGGACCATATAATCCAGGACTGTGGGTAATCAGCAGATTCTGGGAAATATGCTTCCAGAGCACCATATGGAAAACCTCTTCCATTTGGAATTATAGGTAGCCCTGGTGGAAGGTTTCCTAGAAGCCTTCAATATATCCATTACACCTTGGGAGAGGTGTAGATCAGCAACTCTAACCTTCAAGAGCCAGGCCTTGAGATTGAGAGATTTCAGGTTCGGGTACCAAACCCTCCTCTGAGCACAGGTTAACAGGTTGTGTTTCCTGGGAAGATGGACTGCTAAGGACAGTAGGAGTGGATACCAGGGCTGTCTGGCCCAATCTGGAGCAATCAGGATCATCTTGCAGGATTGAGATCTGATTTTGACTAACACTTTGAACAGGAGAGGGAAGGGGGAAGCATAGAGAAACTTCCCTTCCCAATTGAGAACTAGGGCATCCAGAGGGACTGAGCCCAACACTGGGGGCCTGCAGCAAAACAGGGGAAGTTGGTGATTGTCTGGGGCTGCAAAAAGATCTATCTGCGGGGTGCCCCATCTGGCAAAAATTACCTCCAGAACCAGGTGGTCCAGTGACCATTCGTGATGGCCCTGGGAAATCCTGCTGAGAGCATCTGCCAGGACATTGTCCCTGCCTGGGAGGTGAACTGCCATAAGGGAGGTGTTCAGGGAGTAAGCCAGAGACCACACCTTCATTGCTTCGGTGCACAAGGCCGTAGACCGAGTGCCCCCTTGCTTGTTGATGCACCACATTGTGGTGGTGTTGTCTGTTCTGACCTGTACAACCTTGTTCTGAACAGATCTGGAAAAAACTTGAAGTGCTAGAAAAACTGCTCTGAGTTCCAACAGATTGATGTGGAACAGAGATTCCTGAGGGGACCACAATCCCTGGGTAGTGAGGTTGCCCATGTGAGCTTCCCACCCCAAGAGGGATGCATCTGTAGTAAGGATTAAGGAGTGAGACTGAGTGACAAAGGGAACCCCTTGTCTCAGATTGCTCTGGTCCTGCCACCACTGTAGGGCTTGGATCAAGGTTCGAGTTACTGGGATCAGTTTGGTTAGAGGGTCCTTCCTTTGAGACTAGAAGGCTCTCAAATGGAACTGGATGTCCCTCATCTGAAATCTTGCTCCCTGCACTACTGCTGTGGAAGCAGCCATGTGCCCCAGGAGCTGTAGAAAATGCCTTGCTGGTCGAGAGACCTGCAGGGTGAATGAAGAGGCCAGAGAGACTGGGGTCCTTGCCCTGTCCAAAGGAAGGAAGGCTCTGGCTTTCTCTGTGTTCAGCTTTGCGCCTATGAAGGGGAGGAGCTGGACAGGCTCTAGAACTGACTTTGAAAGGTTCAGAAGGAAACCTAAGGAGGTGAGCAGTTGCTGAGTTATCTGCAGATGTAACCTGACTTGGTCCGGGGACTGGCCTACTATGAGCCAGTCGTCCAGGTAAGGAAAGATGGCAATTTTTTGCCTTCTTAGGGCAGCAACAGCTACTGCCAGGCATTTTGTGAATACCCTTGGAGCAGAGGTGAGGCCAAAGGGCATTGCACTGAACTGGTAATGGCCTGAGGGCAGCTCAAACCTGAGGTACTTCGATGGGAGCTTTGATGAGAATATGGAAGTAGGCATCCTGAGGTCCAGGGACGCCAGCCAGTCCCCTGGCCTTAGAGAGGTAGAATAACTTCCAGAGTCACCATTTTGAATTTTGGTTTTAAAGGTGCTTGTTTAAATATCTGAGATCCAGGATGGGGCCATTCTTCTGTCTTTTGGGGTAAGGAAGTACCTGGAGTACAACCCTTTGCCCTGGTGTAGGGTGGAACCCTTTCCACAGCTCTGAGAGCCAGAAGGGAAGAGATCTCTGCCTTAGGGCAAGTGCCTCTGAGGATTGCAGGTGGAAGGGATCTGGTTCTCATCTTTGGGAAATTTTTGGCTGAGAACCAGTCCCTGGCTTACTACTTCCAGGACCCACTTGTCTGATGTCAGAGACTTCCAGTCCTGGACAAAGTAAGCCAGCCTGCCCCTACAGGTAGCTGAGAATCGGCCCTGGCAACCCCATCAGGTCGCCTGCTTGGCAGGGCCGGGCTGAGGGGTGGAAGCAGGCCTGCTTGTACTCCGCCTGCCCCTCCCTCTAAAGAACCCCTCTGGGCGTAAAGGCAAGAGGAGGCCTGGGCTTGGTAAAAGGTCTATGAAAGGCCTGCCCCTGCCCCTGAAAGCTGTCTTTGAGGAGTGCCTGCCTTTCCTTGGCCTGTGCACTCCTATAGGTGGTCCTATACTCATCCATTTTCTTCATGTAATTCTGTCTGCCCCAAACAGAATTACCCACAACAGGAAAATCCATGGCCTTAGTCTGGGTATCCTAGACAGGCTAGTACATCTGAGCCAAGCCATTCTACGAAGTGCCACAGATGTAGCCATGACTCTTGATGACACATCATTAGAGTCCACTGCAGCATGGAATTGCACCTGATGCCTCGATACCATCAGCAGCCACCTGCTCCAGCTCCTGGCAAGCTGGCTTAGGACCTGTTTGCTAGAGGCATAACAGTACCCCATCTGGATTTCTGATATCTAGCAACATAAGCCATATAATTTGCCTGTCTGAGTCCCAAGGATGCTGCCATGTACTGTTTCTTTGCCATGGCATCAGTTCTCCTGGAGTCCTTGTCGGGGTGTGAAGCCAAGGGAATATTTGCCTTGTCACAGGCTGCAGCCTGCACTACCCCAACATGGCTGCATTGTTGTGTAAGGAACTCCATATCAGAGCCTGACAATGTGTACCTCTTGTCCATTCTGTTATCCACAGGAGGTATAGGGTGAGGAGTTTTTAGAATTTTAACTGTCTGTTTTCCAAAAGATTTATGCAAAGGAATAGACAGTCTCCTAGACTCTAAGATATTCAACATTTCCACATAGTCAGGCTCCTCTTGATCATCCACAACTTCCTCCATAGGGAGCTGGAGGGTTTCAGCCACTTTTTTATAAAACATAAAATGAGAAGGGGACTCAGAAAGCCTAGGAGGAAACACTCCTGCAGGTCTGTCTGGGGAGATGTCCGGGTCAATAGGCACATCCAGACTTTCAAATCCACATTCACTCTCCTCATACTCCTCTTCCCCCTCCTCCAGTTCATAATATTCCCCTAAACCATACTCCTGAACCTGATTCGGTGGAACCGGCCAAACCGTACGCTTACCTGATGGTGCCGGTTTGGTCGGAACCGTGAAGTGACTGACAATTTAATCGCTGGCTATTTCTTCAGCGGTTGGGAAGGAATGTTTGGCCCACACCAGCTGATTTCCTAGTCCTTTGTTGGAACCGACCTCAGAGTCGGATCTCCTTTGCCCGAGGAAGTCTCGCCTTGTCAGAGGGCACCTCCGTTCGCGTTGGAACCAATCTGGTTCAGCAGACTTTTGGCCTCCTTCCCTGAGCCTACCAACTCTCTTTCCAGGGTAGCTGCAGGAAAATTTTACAAATCTGAAGTCTGCATTGAGGTGGTCAAACCTCAGACAATAACACAGGTGTGGGGTCAGCCTTGGCAAGACTTCCCCCACACACTGCAGTGTTGAAACCCAAAGTGGGCCGGTTTTCTTTGGGTTTCTCAGACATAGTGCCAGCCTAACAAGCTTACCCGTTTATGGCAATCCACCAGGTAAGACCCTCTTATCGGTTCCCAACTCAGATTACGGGTCGTGGAAAACCGTAATAAAATCCGTTTTTTAGAACCGATAAGAACCGCAACTACACTCTAAATGACAGATTAAATATATTTTAAATAATCCGATCGGTTCAAACCGAACCGATAAACTGTTTACAAGTTCCACACAGAATAGAAATTAATGTAAAACCTATCTAGTACTCACAATACCACAGACAGAGTCTGAACCGACCAGTTGCGGTTTAAATTCGGTCGAAAACCGAGAAAAACAATACTTTAACCAACAAAATGAACCGAGAAGAAGGAGAAATCTCCGGAGCGACTGTTCAGTGAGGCGGAGTAAAGAATCTGACGGTTTGAGTTTGAAGAACAACAGACACAGTTTCAACCGAGCTCGAGCTCAGCATTCCATGCCTGGCATGGAAAGTTAACTCTTTCACCTCTGGAGCAGTTCGAAGGTTGGGACTCACTGCATATGTCATAATATAGCAAGACTTCATGTTGTCTGAATATCTATTTATTTAGCTTTTGTTTACCAGGTAAGTACACTAGACAAGTAATATGCCTATTTTCAGGAACGACCCAGGAGAGCACAACATGAAGAATACATACAAGGCAACTTAGGAGGAACAGCATATTACAGGAAATAATAACAAGTGAGGAAAAGAAGATGCACAATCAACAATTACACAATGTATGAAGAGTACATAGATTGACATTAGAGGCAGCAGAATTCAACTAGATTCATTTCACTAAGGGGGCTTGGGACAGTCACACACCATTGATTGTTTTAGATGAGATCACAGGGAGGTGCGAGAGATCCCATGGGAGGAGGCCGAGCGGACATGATCAGGGAGAGAGTTCCAGAGTCTGGGCGCATATGCAGCAAAGTCACGGTCCCCCATAAGAGTACGGGTGGTGGGGACTTTGAGCAACCCAGCAGTCTGGGACCTGAGGTGGTAGGGCGTGGGGTCCATTTTAGGGAGGAGTTGCGACAGGTCCAGCACAATGCCGGTAGTGAGCACTTTCCCGGAGAAACTTCCAACACCAAAGTCCAGGTATTCAGCTGGGGGGAGCCAGCAGAGTTTGTCGTAGAGCTTACAGCGATGGGTGAGTTTGGAGGCAACTAGTGCAAACCGACAAATATTATTATATGCCGTGTTCCACCTGGCAAGATGAGTTTGGGGGGATCGAGCAAATAAGTGAAGCCCATAGCTGAGGGAGGAAAGAAGCACTCCTCTCGCAAGGTCAAGTCTAGCCCCAGGGGTTAGGTTGTATTTGGCCCTGTAGGCCAAGCCAAGCTTGTAATTTGTAGTTCTACAGATGTTGAGGATATGACTCCCCATGTCAAGTTGGGGGTCAAGAGTAACACCAAGATATTTGATTGAGTTCACTGTTGGCAGCGAGGGTCCACCCTTACTAGTTATGTTGAGCAAGGCTGATGAGGCTTTGATCTTAGCCGTGGAACCAAAGAGCATGGCCTGTGTTTTTTTTTTAGGTTCAACACCAGTTTATGGCTAGTAACCCAGGCCAAGACTTTGTTGAAATCTTCAGACAGGCTCTGGTTTAGGGCAGAGGCGTTATGAGAATGGGCCACTATCACCAGGTCATCCATGTATAGGGTGGCTTGGCAATGAGAGATCGCCAAAGGGAGTTGGTTAATGAAGAGTGAGAATAGGAGGGGGCCTAGCACCGAACCCTGGGGGACTCCCATGGTCACCGCCCTAGGCTCCGAGAGGGCCTTGTTAAAGCAGGTACGCTGCTTTCTGCCCTTCAGGTAGCCCATTAACCAATTCATGGCATGGGGAGAGAGTCCAAGTGACCATAGCTGCACTCCAAGTAGGCTGTGATTGACAAGGTCAAGGGCTTTTGACAAGTCTATAAATATAGCACCCGACAGTTTGCCCTGGTCCATGGCAGATCTGATGCTTGAAGTAACAGTAATCAGGGCAGTGGTGCTATGTCCCCTTCGAAAGCCATGCTGGGTCTTGGATAACAGCTCGTGGGTGTGTAAATACTCTGAGAGTTGTTCGGCCACCACCTTTTCTAGAAGTTTGCTAAGGGATGGGAGAATAGCAATTGGGCGATAGTTGTCAGGAAGTTTGGGATTGCCCTGCTTCAAAACAGGGACTATCCTTGCCTCCTTCCAGATATCAGGGATTATCCCAGAGCTGAGGGATAGATTAAAAATGTGGGCAACTGGGGAGGCAATGTAAACAGCTCCTAGCTTAAGAAGCCTAGGTTCCAGGTTGTCAAGACCTCGACTGGATTGCTGGGAGAGGGCTGCAAGGCGTTTCTGAACGTCCAGAACTGATACCGCCCTGAGATTAAACTCTCTCTGAGAACGCTGACCTACCTGACCTGGGGGGAAGGGATGAAGGACGAGCTCCCCCCATCAGCCATGAAAAGTGAGGTGAGGGCCGAGAGGTCAGAGAAGTGAAGTTTAAGAGACTTGGCTATAGTATGGGGATTATCACATGAGACTCCATCTATAACCATATCCGTGACACCCAAATAGGCAGACCCACTAACGAGGGATTTGATATTCCTCCAAAACCTCCTAGGGTCTCTGGCAGAGCTAAGTAGGGCAGACTTACAGAAGTCGCTCTTAGCTGCCCTAATAGCCTTCTTACACTGATTCCTGAGGTGCCGGTATCTTTGGAAATTAGAAGGATCAATGGATCTCCTGCTATGGGCCCAGCATTTGTCTCTCTCTCTCTCGCATCTGGGCTAGAAGATTACCATTCAGACAGAGAGTAGCAGTTCCCCTCACTCTCCGAGTGACCTTAGGGGCATGTCTGTCCTGGAGGTCCCCAAAGGTATCAATGAAGCAGGAGGTTGCCACTGAGGGGTCAGAGACTTCAAGCACCCTAGACCAGTCAGTATGTCTTAAGTCATCCAGGAACTCCTCTGGATCAAACCTGGAGTAGTTTCTGACTTGTATAATTTTGCGTGGAATTTTGGGGGAGGGAATTTTCCAGACACAGAACACTGGGGAGTGGTCTGAGATGGAGTCGGAAAGCGTGCCTGCTGATGCAATCCTCTCCGGACGGTTAGACAAGATCCAATCCAGCAGGGTGCTAGAGGAACCATTTGCCGTCTGTCTAGTTGGGTCATGAATTAGTTGGGTTAGGGTTAGGCTGGCAAGTTGAGGTTCAAATTTCTTAATATTGCCACTCTCCCAATTTAGGTTGATATCACCCATGATAATTAGTTCGTTGTCACCTATACTGGGCCTGACAGCATCCAGAAGGTAGGTAAGTCCAGTTAGACCTCCCCTAGGAGGGTTGTATATATGCCAGATGTTAACTGAGCACATTTGCTGCAGCTACATCCAAGAGCAGGGCCATTCTTGATGCCCTACAGGTGGCAGGCCTCAGACAGCTAGTTTCGGAACCCACTCGTGAGGGAGCAATCTTAGACCTCGTACTCTTAAACGGGGGCAGTGAGAGGATCTCAGATCTAGAAGTGGGTTGCATTCTGGGGACAAGTGACCATCAAACAGTGTGGTTCACGTTAAACTCAGCTACAGAGTCAAGCCACACAAAAGTGAGGGTACTGGACTTCAGGAGGGCTGACTTGGCAAGAAGGAGAGTGCCTCAGAAAAGCACTAGCAAACAGGCTAGAAGGAGGTGTAGAGCAACAATGGGGAATCATCAAAACTGCCATCACATAGGCAACAAGCCTTTGTGAAGCAAATAAACAAATCAAAACAAAAGAAAAAGCCACTATGGTTCTCAAAAGAGGTGGCTGTGAAAGTCAGGAAGAAAAAGATAGCATTCCGGAAGTATAAGGAAACGCAGAAGGAGCAGGACAGAGAGTTGTACCAGTTAAGGCAGAAGGAAGCAGGGAGGGAAGTCAGAATAGCAAAGGCACAAACTGAGGAAAAGATAGCCAACTCGGTTAAGAAGGGGGATAAAACCATTTATAGGTATATCAGCGAGCGTAGAAAGACAAAGGGAGGGATAGTGAGGCTGAATAGAATGAACGGTGAGTGGGCAGAGGGGGACAGTGAAAAGGCAGGGATACTGAATGAATATTTCTGCTCAGTATTCACAAAAGAGGAGGTGGAAGTGCCTAATCCAATTAACAGAAGCACTTGATAGGGGTCGATCCCAGTCCTTTCACAGAAGAAAGGGTTCTGCAAGAACTCCTAAAACTGAAGGTGGACAAAGCAATGGGGCCTGATGGATTCCACCCTAGAATTCTAAAAGAATTAAGGGGGGAACTAGTGAAACCACTGGCAACTCTTTTAAATAAATCATGGGAGGATGGTGTGGTACCCGAGGACTGGAGGAAGACGGATGTGATTCTCCTTCACAAAAGTGGGACCAAGACAGAGGCAGGAAACTACAGACCTGTCAGTCTGACCTCTGTGGTAGGGAAAGTGATGGAGTCACTTCTGAAGGAAAGAACTGTTGAGTACCTAGAGGCCAGTGGAGCACAGGACCCAAGGGCATGGGTTTACAGCGGAAGGTCATGTCAGACGAATCTAATAGATTTCTTTGACTGGGTGACCAAAGTAGAAGACCAGGGAGGGGCTGTGGACATGGCCTACCTAGACTTTAGCAAGGCATTTGACACAGTCCCAAGACAAAAGATTAATAGTCAAATTAACCAGCCTGGGAGTGGGTCCCAGGTGGTAGCCTGGGTAAACATTGGCTGGACAACAGGACACAGAAGGTAATTGTAAATGGAGTCCATTCTGAAGAAAGAGGGGTTACTAGTGGGCACGCAGGGTTCAGTATCGGTCCAGTCCTTTTAATGTCTTCTATAAGTGACATTGCAGAGGGACTGGAAGGGAAAGTATGCCTCTTTGCAGATGACACAACGATCTGCAACAGGGTTGATACACAAGGAGGCGTGGAAAGGATGAGAAGGACTTGGCAAGGTTGGAGGAATGGTCAGAAGTATGGCAGCTAGGATTCAATGCAAAGAAGTGCAAATAATGCATCTGGGAAACAAGAACCCAGGGAAGAATACACAATGGGGAGGTAGTAACAACAAGAAAAAGGAAAGGGACCCGGGGTAATCATATCAGATGACCTAAAGGTTAGCAAACAATGTGAGAAGGCAGTAGGGAGGGCTGGGGGTATACTGGGATGCATAGGGACAGGCATCAGCAGCAGAAAGAGGAAGTTGTTATCCTCTGTACAGACAGTTGGTGAGACCCCATCTGAGTACTGTGTCCAGTTCTGAGACCCCATCTGCAAGGACATAGACAGGATAGAGGCAGTCCAGAGGAGGGCAACTAAAATGGTGCAGGGTCTGCAAGAGAAGCTGTATGGAGGAGAGACTAAAGGAGTTTAATATGTATACCCTGAGGAAAGATGGAGAGGGGGACATGATAAAACCTTTAAGTACCTCAGTGGAATCAACAAAGTCCAAGAGGGTAGCATCTTTCAGAAAAGAGACGGCAAGAACAAAGGGACACAACTTAAAGATATGGGGGCGGTTCAGGGGCAATGTGAGGAAGTATTATTTCACAGAGAGGGTAGTGGATGCATGGAACAGCCTTCCTGAAGAGGTTGTGGGGTCTAAAACTGTGGGAGAATTCAAGAATGTATGGGACAGACATAAGGCAATTCTTGTGGGGGGTAGGAAGAAATAGGTTGTTGGTTAACTAGATATGCGGCCTATCCTGTAGGTAGGGAAATGGGCAGACTAGATGGGCCAAGCTGTCCTTATCTGTCGTCAAAGTCTGTTTCTATGTTTACTGTTAGTCTTATATTATGCCTAGAGATGGCAGCATTGTCTTATTAGTAGCATTCTGAGACATGGACAAACTAACAGGTATTTCTTGATACATTTTGGTGATTGAACAGACCCAGCACTCAAATGCCTCTTTAACATTAACCAGTAAACTAAAAGGTTATTCTAATAGGTAATCACAAGCAACACCACTATTAGATCTATGTTTATAATTGCTGTTATTGACTGCATGTATAGGTTTGACATGTGAAAGTCTACTTTACAAAGTCTTTTGACTCAGGTGCTGCCATGACTCCCCATGACCTACCTGACACTATATTTACCCCATAAAGTCCCCTGACTCAGAAGATGCCACCGCTTTTTGTGACTCAGCTGGTACAGGTCAACCTTCACTGTGCTGGCCAATTTAAGGTCACAAAATCTGTATATTGTCACAGCTCCCTGTGGCTTACATACTGCCAACTAACCTTTTCTTTGTAGTTTATTTAAACAAGCACAAGCATTATTGGTCTTGCTGTAATCACCAGCAGCAACATACTGTAAAGCCTAAAGATTGATATTTCATAAAGTATGGCTTAGTGAGGTGCCGTTTCTACACAATGACCAGATATGTAGTTTATAGTTTGACACATATCAGTATTTGTCCTTAGAATCAAATATAAATGGCTATAATCAAATATAAATGGCTATCAATTGTGACATCATTTCCTCAAGAGTGCAAGGTGCATATCAATGTCATATCCTCTCTAGCACACAGCACTGAAAATATACGCATACACATTGTATAATATATATATATTTCTATACAACAAACCAATCACACACACAAGCACACACACACACACACACACACACACACACAAAACCCAAAACATAGTCATGTGGGGAGTACTGCAATGTAATGGCTGTGGGGCAGCAGTCTTCCGGGAGTCTTTCTGAGGCTGAGATGCTGCCCTATTTGCAGACAACTCTCTGCCCTGAGGGAGGAAGTTGCCCGCCTCAGGCCACACTGACAGCAGTAAGAGAACCTTCCCAGGCCAGACTGGATGGTAGGAAGGAACCCCCATCCAGGGAGCACCAGAGCCACCACCACTACCTCAGAGGTTGCAAAGAAAGCACAGCAGTTGGACCACAGTGGGCTCAGGAGGGTGAGGAGGGTGGAACAGAGGCACACCCAGTCAGTTGTTCCACTCCACAATCCATACATCTCATCTGGGGAGCACAGCTCCCCATGGATGCACCCACGGAGGAGATTAAGGAGGCTGAGGACACCTGTCACAAGGGAGGCCCACAGAAAGGAGGCAGAGGATGCCACAAGGAAAGGAAGCAGCCCTGATGGGGGACCCAATTATTAGGGATAGAACTGGGGAGCAGGAAAACTGAAGCAAAGTGCCTGCCTGGTGCCATGGCTTGTAGGGACAGGAAGCGATCCTCAGGATCACGAGAACAGCTGCACGGGAGTCTCGAGCTGGATGTCATTGTCCGCCTAGGGACAAATGACTTGGCTCAACATGAGATTAGAGCAGTGCAGAAGGACTTTGTAGAACTGGGAGGGCCTAAGACAAGTAGCACACACAGTATCCTTCTCAGAGGTGCTGCCTGTAAATGGCATGAGTGAGACAAGGGTACTTTGCACCATGCAGTTTAATGAGTGGTTGAAAAAATGGTGTGGAGCACAGGGGTTTGGCTTCATTGGGGACTGGGGTTCCACCTGGAGAGACACCAGCCTACACTGGTAGGATGGTCTGCATCTGTCCAGGAAGGGAACAAGTCTTTTGAGCAATCGGTTTAAATACTTCATTGGCAAGCTTTTAAACTAGTCAAGGGGGGAGGCACTGATAAGCAGCAGGAAAATCCCAGCCTCTCCCTACAAAACAGGGTACTAAATGGGAAAAAGACGAAGGTAGAAAGGTCAGTGGGGGATGCTGCAACAGAAAGTAAAGCCATCAAAAAATGGAAAGCAATGAGTACCAATGCACATAGTCTGAGTAACAAGCTTCCTGAATTAGTGGCGTTGATGGAGGAGGAACATCTGATATCGTGGCAGTCAGAGAAACATGGATCGACAAAACCATGACTGGGACGTAAACATACCAGGATACACTATCTACAGGAGAGACAGAGAGGGTAAAAGAGGAGGAGGAGTAGCTCTTTACATAGGAAGGAATCAAAGTAACAGAACAAAAGAGAAAAAGGAGGAGGAGAAGAAGCACTATGGGTAAATTTGGAGACCGCAATGGCACCACAATCCGCATAGGGTTAGATACAGACCTCCTTCTCAGGGGAGGAAATGGACAAGGAAATGATAGAAAGTATACTTAGTATGGCAAAAAGGGGAGATATTGCTGATGGGCGATCTGAATATGCCAGATGTTAACTGGAGTGTAGTTGCCGCAGCCACTTGAAGAGTGGCGTTATTCTAGATGCCCTACAGGGGCAAGCCTTAGACAACTAGTATTGGAACCCACTCGAGAGGAGCAATCTTAGACCTGGTTCTCTCAAATGGAGATGAAGAGAGGATCACAGATGGTGAAGTGGGTAGCCATCTGGGAACTAGCGACCATCGAACAGTATGGTTCACAATAAACACAGCAATAGAGTCAAGCCATACAAAGGCAAAGGTACTGGACTTTAGGAGGGCTGACTTTGCCAAAATTGGTAAGTGCCTAAGGACTGCACTAGCAAATGGGCAGGAAGGAGGGGTGGAAGAACAATGGGGAGTAATAAAAACTGCCATCACAGAGGCAACAAGCCTTTGTGTAAAGCAAATAAACAAAACTAAACGATGTAAGAAACCACTATGGTTCTCAAAGGAAGTGGCAGTGAAGGTTCAAGAGAAAAAGAAAGCTTTCAGGAAGTACAAGGAATCACAGAAGGAGCAGGACAGAGAACTGTATCAGTTAAAGCAAAAGGAAGCTGGAAGGCAGTCAGAACAGCAAAGGCCCAAACTGAGGAAAAGATAGCCAACTCAGTTAAGAAGGGGATAAAACCTTTATAGGTACATCAGGAGCGAAGGAAGACCAAGGAGGAGAGTGAGGCTTAATAAAGGGGTGGGGGTGGGCAGAGGGAGACTGTGAAAGGCAGAGATACTAAACAAATATTTTTGCTCAGTATTTACAAAGGGGGTACCTAGAACAAACAGTAGAAACACACTGGATACAGAAGTTGATACCAGCTCATTTACAGAAGAAAGGGTTCTGAAAGAACTCTTAAAACTGAGGGTGGACAAAGCAATGGGGCCTGATGGGATTCATCCCAGAATTTAAAAGAACTAAGGGTAGAATTAGTGACACCACTGACTACCCTGTTTAACAAATCATGGGAGGATGGGGTGGTACCCGAGGACTGGAGGAGGGCAGATGTGATTCTCCTTCACAAAAGTGGGAGCAAGGCAGAAGCAGGAAACTACAGACCTGTTAGTTTAACCTCAGTGGTAGGGAAAATGATGGAATCACTTCTGAAGGAAAGAATTGTCGAGTATCTAGAGGCCAGAGGGGCACAGGACCCAAGGCAGCATGGATTCACAGCTGGAAGGTCATGCCAGACAAATCTGATAGATTTCTTTGACTGGGTGACCAAAGTAGTAGATCAGGGAGGGGCTGTGGACATGGCCTACCTAGACTTTAGCAAGGCATTTGACACAGTCCCACCCAAAAGATTAATATACAAGTTAGCTAGCCTGGGAGTGGGTCCCAAGATGACAGCCTGGGTAAAGAATTGGCTGGAAAATAGGACACAGAGAGTAATAGTAAATGGAGTCCACTCTGATGAAAGGGGGGTTACTAGTGGGGTACCGCAAGGTTCAGTATTAGAATAGTCCTCTTCAATGTCTTTATGCGACATTGCAGAGGGACTGAAGGAAAGTATGTCTCTTTGCAGATGACACAAAGATCTGCAACAGAGTTGATGCACAGAGGGGTGGAAAGGATGAAAAGGGACTTGGCAAGGTTAGAGGAATGGTCAAATGTATGGCAGCTTAGATTCAATGCTAAGAAGTGCAAGGTAATGCACCTGGGAAACAAAAACCCAGGGGAAGAGTACACAATGGGGGGTGAGATACTAACGACAACAAAAATGGAAAGGGACCTGGGGGTAGTCATATCAGATGACCTAAAGGTGGGCAAGCAATGTGAGAGGGCAGCAATGAGGGCTGGGGAGATATTGGGATGCATAGGGAGAGGCATCACCAGTAGAAAACAGGAAGTTATTATCCCTCTGTACAGACAGCCTGTCAGACCCCATCTGGAGTATCGTGCAGTTCTTGAGACCCAGTCTTCGCAAAGACATAGACAGGATGGAAGCTGTCCAGAGGAGGGCACTAAATGGTGCAGGGTCTGCACTGGAAGACAAGAAGAGACTAAAGGAGCTTAATATGTATAGCCTCGAGGAAAGGAGGGAGGGGGAGACATGATAGAAACTTTCAAGGTACCTCAAGGGAATCAACAAAGTCCAAGAGGGTAGCATCTTTCAAAAAAAGAGGTGTGCAAGAACAAGGGGGCACAATTTGAAGATGGGGTGGGGGCGGCTCAGAGGTAATTTAAGGAAGTATTTTTTCACAGAGAGGGTTGTGGATGCATGGAACGGCCTTCCGGAGGAGGTCGTGGAGTCAAAAACAGTGGTGGAATTCAAGCATGCATGGGATAGTCATAAGGCAATTCTAGGGGATGGGGGTAGGAAGAAGTAGGCTGCTGGTTAACTAGGATCTGCAGCTTATCCAGTAGGCAGGGAAATGGGCAGAATGGGTGGGCCAAGCGGTCCTTATCTGCCGTCAAATTCTATGTTTCTGTGTTTCTATGATACACAGGATAATACACAGGATTTTACTTTTTCATAACCCTTTTACTTAGTATTTTTGCAATGTCTCTGATTCTATTATGGTAAGTTGACATTTAGAAAATGCAGACATTACTAGAATCCTATTAATATCTTGGCTGGCCGTTTATCTCATAGTCACAAGGTAGAAAATGCAGAAGTTGTCTATCAGCCTTTGTGGCAAACATCAGATTTTACAGAAATATAATGAAAATGTCCTTTCTTTTTACTTTGTGCGTCTTATAACACTAAATCTTCCATTAAATCTCATATTTGCCAACTATGGCTGATGTGTCCATCTACTTGCAGAGGTTACAATGCCTCTCTTCCCAACAAGGCTTATTGCCCGTGTTTCATACCATGACATGCTCACTAAACATCCATAACTTAATATAATCAGGCTATATGATTTGGTTTAATGGTGCCCTACCTATGCAAAACATAAAACTTGCCCAATGGGCTATGTGCATGGGCTTGTGTCACTAGTTATTAATGAACCCATTACACAGGTGTGTGAGGAATCTGTTGAGCCTAATTTTATGTACCCATCCACTTTAACTTACTAACAGTATGCAGTTATTGCAGCATACATATTTGCCTTTCAGGCCTAGATACTAAACACATTGTTATAATCAAAACAATTCCATTTATGTTCCTGCATAGATTACATGTCATACTTTTAGTATATGCCAAAGCATAACAGTACACTTGGTTACACTGTGGCTGTGACAAAGAAAATACAATTAATTACGATTGGGGTGCTGTGGTCACACCAGAGTTATCCTTTTGTTACAGGGGGTGGATCTCACTCTCGAACAATGGAAACCCCGGATGGCTGGGAGGAAGACGTCATCTGCAACCACCTCCAATGTCAGGCCCTGCCCACTAGGACCGTGTCTCACCATTTGCCTCTGCCCATAGGAGCACCGGAAGAAAGCGCAGAGGAGCGAAAGGCGGCCCCACCCCAGGGAGTAGATTCCGGGGGGTTGCTCCATGAGTGTGTTGCGGGCTATGGTAGATCATGGTACAGATGGGAGGGTCTCTGACAGAAGGGGATCAGGTAGGTTGACCGATGGGGCCCCAGCCATCGGTGACGGGAGGGAAAAATAGTCGACAAAAAAAAGAACAAGGGGACATGCTATGAAGCTGAAGGGATAGACTCAGGGGAGATGTGAGGAAGTATTTGTTTACAGTAAGAGTGATGGATTCTTGGAACAGCCTTCCAGCAGAGGTGGTGGGGGCAAAAATGGTAACAGGATTCAAGAATGCATGGTGTAGGTAGGGAAAGGGGGGTGTAAAGCCAGAGACCAATTAGGGTTTGTGGTGTTATTATAGGTAGGGAAAATGGGCAGACTAGGTGGGTCAAGTGGTCTTTATCTGCCAGCAAATTCTTGTTTCTATGAATCCAGTGGGTTACAAGATACGAGGTAGCATGGGTTCATGGCGGGGGGAAAGAGGTGACAAAAGATTCAGATCAGGGTGGAGTGGTGGGGTACCGGGTCAGTATAGTACTGCCTGAACAGTACATGAAAAACCGCGCTTGAGAAACCGCAAAAGGAACTACAGTGACAGGGGTTTCTGAGCGTGCGACAATAACTGCTACTTTTCTCACTGTAGTTTCACATTGAGGAGTGTGAAGTATGCCGCCAGTGCAGTACCTGGCTGAGCCACTCCCGTGGTGGACTGGCTAGAGTACTGGCACCCAGAGGCATCAGGGACCTGGGGCTGTGGTTCGATTCTCTCCAGGTCCCTTTGTGATTGCTTTTTTTCTGTTTTTAAAACACTATTTTCTCACTCCCAACCTGTGCCCCATCCCCTAAGTCAACACCCCCTTGGAGTTAGATATTTATATTCCGGGGAGTGCAGGAGGCAGAGCCCCATGCAAAAACAAAGATATTCCTCAGGTGTGCGTTTTTAGTTTCCTGGTCAGCGTATTCTGCCAACGTTATTTTGCCGCATGCTGATTTGCGTGCCACACTGTTGATGTGCGCGGTTTTGACTGCGACATTATGACCCCATGCCAGTGGTGGGCATGGCCTACCTAGATTTCAGTATGACTTTCTACACCGTTCCACATAGGAGACTAGTAAGCAAGCTGGTTAGCTTAGGAGTGGGTCCTAAAATGGTAAACTGGATAAGAAATTGGTTAGGGGACAGGCAACAGAGGGCAATGGCAAACAGAGTTCACTCAGAGGAAGAGAAAGTGACCAGCAGGGTGCCTCAAAGATCTGTGGTGGGACCAGTCCTCCTTAATGTTTTTATAAGCGGCATTTAAACAGGAGCTGGAAGAAAAGGTCTTCCTCTTTGCAGGTGACACCAAAATCTGCAATAAGGTGGACACTCGGTGGGGGGAGGAGGATGACCAGAGACCTGAGAAAACTATAGGAGTGGTCAAGGGTATGGCCGCTGGGTTTCAATGCAAGAAAGTGTACTTAGGGCACAGAAACCCAGGGGTAGAGTACAAAATGGGTGGAGTGGTATTGACGAGCACCAATCAGGAAACACACCAGGGGGTAATCGCATCAGATGACCTAAAGGTGGCCAGTCAGTGCAACAAGGCAGTCAAGGGGGCTAGGGGGATGCTGGGGTGCATAAGGAGGGCTATCACCAACAGAAAGAGGGAGGTGGTGTTTATTTTATTTGTTTATTTATTAGAGTCTTGGGTTACAACCTTTGAGCTGGAAGCTCATTTACAAAGGTTCCATGTCAATTTAGGCATACGAGAACAAGTAGAACAAACATATTGCCAGAGTTACATCAATAAGGTAGCAATACAATTGAATACATTAAGAAATTTTTTTGCTGTTTGGTGGTAGGCTCAATTACAATGGTTCTGTTTCGATAGTAAAAACACAACAAGCAAGGTAAGACAATTCATAAAAGCAGCAGCATTTGAATCGTTGATTCCAAAATAGGAAACCCAGAAATAAGACTAGAGAATACAGGCATGGAGGGTTAGATGGGGGAGGGGGTGCTAAGTATACTTTAGGTGAGTGAGGTCGAGAGGGAAAACGTGGATGATTAATAGCCAGGAACTGTGGCTCCACAGGTTCCCTTTGTCAGGGGGTGAAAAAATGTGGGGAGGAGGTGGGGATTACAGAGAGTTTGTAGTCAGAAGAAAGGAGGCTAGAAAAGGAGGGGGGGAGTGGGGATGAGAGGCAATGGGGATATAGGGGATGGGAGGGTGTGTGAGGAAGGAAGGGTGGAAGGAAGGGGAAATGTAAGGAGGAAAGTGGAGAAGGTTGGGCTGAGTGGGGAAGCAGAGGGGGAGTTAGGGGAAAGAGGGGAAGCCTGAGGCGACAGATAGGAGGGAATAACTGTGGGATGGTCTCACAAGCAGGCCAAGATAGGGGGGCATCTGTAAGGCAAGGTCTAGGTCATTAGGTCAGCGGTGAGGGAAACAGTGGCATTTCATTTGGCTAGCCAGGTAGGAGTGAAGTTTGGATTTGAAAATGGCTAGTTTCGTTTCATCTAGCAAGTCAAGTGGGAGTGTGTTTAGCCACGTAGGGGCGCGATGTCCAAAGGTCATTGGGCAGAAAGGGACCTTAGAGAGGTTCTTTATAGTCCCTCTGGTCAGCCTGGAAGGGGCAGTTAGGGTAAGCTTAGATTGAATACCAGGAGGTGCTAAGCCAAGGGAGGCCTTTTTTTCTGAAAGACAAGTTTGATACCTAACACGGTACTCCAGGTTAAGGCAGTCTGATAGAATATACAGATCACAAGTGTGAGTCAATTTCGGTGCCCCCAGAAGGAGTCTACAGGACTTGTTTAGGGTTAGGGTGACGCATTTCATGATGGAGGTAGACACAGGGTTGTAGACCGCGAGACCGGAGTCAATCCCAGAGAGGATAGAGCTAGTTATGGCAAGTTTTAAGGCATCCATTGTGAGGCAGTGCCTATGTCGGTATAGCAAACCAATTTTCTTGTTTGCAGATCGGGAGATATCTTCTATGTGAAGCAAGTAGGTCAGGTAACTATCCAAGGTGATACTGAGATATTTGAAATACTGCACCATGTCAAGGTTTTCATTTTTTTGGTTGTGGATGTTTAGAATGGCAGACCTGTATTTACTGTGTGTGGCGGTAAACAGCATGGTTTTTGCTTTTTTATAGTTGAGGAGCAATTGGGCATTAGAGAACCAGTTTTTGAAAAGTCAGAAATTATGCTGGAGACTTTGTCCCAGAGCAACAAGGTCAAGAAGGCTTGTGTAGAAGACAGCGTCGTCCGTGTCTAGTAGTATTTTGGCATTGCATGCTTTAGGGAGATTGTTTAGGATCAGACTAAACAGCAGCAGACCCAGGATGGACCCTTGGGGGACTCCTGTACTTACAGTTAGTCTGTTTGAGATAGTGTCACATATTTTGACCTGCTGGACCCGTCCAGAGAGGTAGCTGTGGAACCAGTTCAGGGAGGTTGGAAACATGGAGGAATCATGGAGTTGAGTCAGCAACAGATCATGGTTCATGGTATCGAAGGCCTTAATGAGGTCAATAAAGGTGGCCCCCACTAAGTGCCCACGATCCATAGTGTCTTGAATGAAACTAGTAAACTCAATCAACGCAGTCGTAGTGCTTTGTAGTTTCTGAAAACTGTGTTGTTCCTTGCAGTGTAACTGATATTTGTTTAGGTGGTTGGTTAACTGATCGCAGACAATACATTCCACGGCTTTGGAGATTGGGGGTAGGATGGAAATTGGTCGGTAGTTAGTATAGGTTGCCTTATCGTCACTTTTAAATACTGGAGTTACAACTGCGGCTTTTCAGGCCATAGGGAATTTACCTGTGATTAGGGAGAGATTTATAATTCTTGTAAACGGAGCCAGAACAACATCCAGGGTGATGGAGATTAACTTAAAATCAAGGCTGTCACTACTGTACCTGGATTTTCAAAGCACTTTTTGGAGGTATTTTTTGGCTTCTCCAGGTTGGATTATCTTGAGGTAGAAGGGGGCACAGTGCTGGGTTGGCAGGAGGTAGAGGCAGCAGTTGTGGCGGTTTGTCGACCCTGAGTAGGGAGTAGGTAGTCAGCGGGGAGCACTCCACTAAGGTCTGTGAAGGACTTATTAAAAATATTACTGATTGTTTCCTGGTCCTGTGTTACTACCCCATTTTTTTTTTGGGGGGGGGTCTGCTGGGCTTTCCAGTTAGTGACTTAATATCTGACCAGAAATTCCGCCACTCGCCCCAGGAATTGTCCAGCGCAGCCCTGAAGAAGCGGATCTTACCCTAGCGGATGGCCTGGGTGCATTTGTTGCAGGCAGTTCAATAATTTTGGAGACTGATTTTGGATCCCGTGCTTTTCGCTATATGCCAAAGGTTATCCCTGGCATGCATTAGGGTCAATCAACGGCAAGGATATCCATTACTTATGGGAGCCCCAAACCTTCTTTTTTGTGATAGGAGTGAAGGTGTCACAGGTTGCATTGAAGACCTTGATGAAGTGTTCTAGAGAAGTATAGACATCAATTGCAGAATAGATGGTGGACCAGTCTATCTGACTGAGATGAGCTTTTAGTGGGTCCAATTGGTCTTTTCACAAGATGTGTGTAGTAACCTCTTTGGCAGGGAGTTTTGGGGACTTATTTGATCAGGTTCTGATGATAGGTGAGTGATCGCTTATGGAGACTGGCAGGATGACCATACTAGTGATTCGTTCCGGGTGGTTTGTGAGAAGCCAGTCCAGGAGGGTTCTGGACCCTGTACGATAGTTAGGTCATGTAGGGGAATTGACCAGCTGAACCATATTTACTGTAATGTGGAGATCGCGTCCTTATATGAGGAGGCATCAAGAGACAGCCAGTTTATGCTCAGGTCACCTGCCACTAACAGCTCAATGTTAAGGTGGAGGCCTGAGAGGTATTCACAGAGTGCGTTAAAGCCAGCCTCCTGTTCCTTGGAAGGGATGTAGGTGGAGATAAAGGTTAGGCTCTTCCCATGCTGGCCGAGAAGAAAAAATTACTCACCTTAGTAATGTTGTTTCTTCTAATGGAGTATTGCTGTATTCTGACTATTGCAGTGATCTCCAACCCTTGAACTGCACTGGAGAACAAAGAGTTAACTTTCCATGCAAGGCATGGAACGCTGAGCTCGAGCTCGGTTGAAGCCTCTGTCTGCTGTTGTTTGAACCTCAACCATCAGATCTTTACGAGCTATACTCACTGGGAGTTTTTTTTTTTAAACTTTCTTTATTTAAAATAGTTTGTTCATGCAAACAGAACATACAAGGTACAGAGAAACATATTTTCCATATCTGATCATTCTGCTTCATTTCTCTTGTCTTTTGTTTCCACAGACAGTTCATCCAACATAAAACAGACGAAAAAGGATCAACAGTCATTAGTTTATACAGAGAATAGCCTAACCAAAATTCTCACTGGTTACAAATTATAGAATTCAATTAAGTTGAAGTCCAGGATGTATTTTCCAAGTTGAACCCATTAAAATAGGGAAGCGGAAGAGGAGGGGGGGGGAGGTGAGGAGCCAGGCTGTATATCCATTCCCCACATATAGCAAAAGATAAAGGGCTTTATTCATAGGTTAACAGGTTATGGGGCTCCATGTTGTGCAATACGTCCTACCTATCAGGCCTGAAGATGATAATTCCACCTAATCTTGATTCAAGGCATGAAATCAGGTCTCGCCCCTGCCATGTATAGAACCCATCGCCTCCACAAGATCTCAAAACAAGGGACTCTTTTGTTAATAGTGGCTGTTATAGCCTCCATTCTATATATATTTATCATGCGGTCTTGCCACATACTTAGGGTAATGCCCTTGGGAAAAAGCCAATTACTTGTGATTGCCTTTTGGGCCGCCAGGAAAGAAATTTTAAAAAACTTAATCATCAGGGAATCCCGAAATTCCGTTGGCAATTCAAAAAAAAAGTAACAGAGGTGAAATTTCCAGTTTAGGATCTATAATTATCTGTAAGGTTTGTTGAAGTTCTTGTATGAAGGGGGTTAATTTAGGACAGTCCCACAAAATGTGTGCTAATGATGCAGGGGAATGTCCGCAGTTTCTCCAACAAGACGAAGACAAGGAGTCTCGGTATTTCTTCAGGATTGCTGGAGTTCGAAAGTAGCGGACAAAAATCTTCCACGAGAACTCCTGCCAGCTCACTGCCGCTATACCCCAATGAATCCTTGTTTGTGTCCACGCCCAAAATTCCTCGGAGATCCGAACTCCCAGGTCACGCTCCCAGGCTATCTTTATTTAAGAGGAGGAATCCCCTTTCCAGGACAGGAGCGCCTGATATAGTTTAGAAATAATATGAGATCTGATCGGGTTCCCCTCTACTGCTTTTTTAAGAATGTATGCAATCTGTGGAGGGGATGTGCCCTCGATCTTGCGATGAATCAAGAGATTATTAATATAGTTTCTAATTTGGAAGTACTTACACTACCGGTCAAAAGTTTTAGAACACCCCCATTTTTCCAGTGTTTTTATTGAAATTTATGCAAGTTAATGTCTCAATGTACTCTGAAATTAAAGCATGGAACAAATAAACAATTGGAGATAAAAAAGAAATCATAGAATCATTTTGTTTAACGAAATTTAATCTGAATTTTTGACTCATCAAAGTAGCCACCTTTACAGATATACTGTAACCACTGAACACACTGATGGCATTCTTCCTACAATGGACATCAAATATTGTTGGAAGTTCTTCCCAACACTGTTGCAGAAGTTCCCACAAATGTGTTGCACTTGTAGGTTGCTTTGCTTTCACCCTTCTGTCCAGTTCATCCCAAACCAGCTCGAAGGGGTTTAAGTCTGGAGACTGTGCTGGCCATTCCATGATTTGAAGCCTACCGTCTTGTTCTTTTCCTCGAAGGTAGTTCTGACATAGCCTGGAGCTATGTTTTGGGTCATTATCTTGCTGTAGGATGAACCCCTGACCAACTAGGCATAGACCAGAGGGTATTGCATGGTGCTGCAAAATGCTGTGGTAGCCCTTTTGGTTCAGGGTGCCAGTCACTCTGTGCTGTTGTCCTGTGAGCCGCTTCTATCCAAGCTGTTGACTCTCAGAAACTTGTCTTCTGATTCTGTTGTGGCTTTGGGTCTGCCAGACCTCTTCCTGTCAGAGTTTCCTCCAGTTTCCAAGTGCCTTTTGATGGTGTAGGAAACTGTACTCACTGACACCTTGGCTTTCTTTGCAATTTCTCTACAGCAGTTTTTGCTAACCTAAACTTTTTTTTTTTAACCTCTAGCAGTTTACCGCTTACCTTTGTATCATTTCAGGTTATTCACTGGACTTGAATTGCTTAAATTTCAATAAAAACTTGAAAAATGGGGGTGTTCTAAAACTTTTGACTAGTAGTGTAAATCTGTCCTGCCAAACACTTCCATACTCATGAACTAGTGTTTCAAACAGCAGAATCTCCCTCCCTTTTAGGAAGTGCCAAATCAGATGTAGGCCCCTCTCCTCCCATCTCTTGAATCCCGCATCCCACCGGTTAGGTGCAAACAAATCCAAGTATGGGACTGAAGTCAACAGGTTCCCCCAACTCTTAGCCCTCCTATCTCCCAAAGTTTCACGTCAAACATTCAGCGTGGACGCTGTATAAGGATCGTCTTCCTGCCCCAAGTTTAATCTTTCTTTCCGCCCCAGGAGCATAGTGTTCAGATTTTTGTGTGGGGTAATCTCCCATAACTGCAGGGTTTTCCATTTGGCCGAATAGGTCGGGTCCAGCCAGTAAAGGGCTGTTCGTAACTGAGCTGCGTGGTGATATAATCTAAAATTTGGTAGTCCCAGGCCCCCCTCTGCCTTCAGGATTTGGAGTGTCGAGAGGCGGATTCTAGGTTTTTGTGGACCCCAGATAAAACGAGAGATTGTTCTATTTAGAGAATGAAAGTATGCATCCGGAACTAGAATGGGTATTGTCTGTACCAGGTATAAGAACTTAGGGAGCATTATCATTTTTATCGCTTCCACCTTTTGTATCAACGTTATAGGAATGAGGGCCCACCGGTCTAACTCCAGCTTAATTTTTTCTAATACTGGGATAAAATTAAGAGAGAACAACCGGTCCACCTGGGAGCACATCTGGACCCCAAGGTATTTAATCTGAGATATATTCCATCTAAATGGAAATTTCCTTTGAATCTGCTCAGATGGTTCATAGTGTGTTCTTAAGACTTTCGTCTTACCCATATTTATTTTATAACCCGCCTAAAGGCTAAATTCAGAGAGACTGGCCCATAGGGGATCCAGCGACTGCTCTGGATTTCTGAGATAGATAGATTAGTAAATCATCTGCGTATAGTGCCAGCTTATGTAATTCCCCACCTAGGTCCCAGCACTGTATCAGCTCGTCTTGTCTTAATGCTTGGGCCAAAGGCTCCAGGTACAGGGCAAAAAGGAGGGGGGGAAGGGGGCAACCCTACCTAGTGCCCCGGGATAGGGCTATGGGGGGAGACTCTGCCATTGATCTTTATAAATGCCTTAGGGCTGGTGTATATATTATTTATGATTTTAGTGAAGGATTTAGAGAATCCAAATATGCCCATGGTAAGGTCTAGGAAACTCCATGCCACCCGGTCGAATGCTTTCTCCGTATCCAAACTTAGTAGCATGCAGGGTGTCCCCGACCGAGTGGCCCGGTGTAGAATCTGCAGAGACCTTTTTATATTATCCTGAGTCTGTCTGCCAAGGATAAAGCCCGTCTGGTCATAGTTGATCAAATCAGGCAGTACCACTTCCAGACGCCTCGCTAGTATAGATGCATACAACCTATAATCGATGTTTAAAACTGATATAGGTCGAAAAGCATTACACTGTGTGACATCCTTACCAGGTTTAGGGACACTAGAAATAACCGCATAGTTCCAGGAGTCTGGGAGCGCCTCCCCCGCTTGTGCCTCCCTACAAGCCTCCAACAAGGGGTTCTTAATTTCCTATAAGAAGAACTTAAAGAATTCTGGGGTGTAACCATCAGGACCCGGGGACTTTTTTGGTTTCAGATTTTTAATCGCTGAGGCCAACTCTGAAGGAGAGATGGGGGAGTCAAGGGAGTCTCTTACCTCTTCCGTCAACCGTGGTAACTTTAATTTAGTCAGATATGATTTGATTTGTTCTTTATCCGGCGTCTTTTCTGATGCGTATTCAAGATTTTTTCTGGGGAACTCAATATCTGGCTTGTCTTAGGGTCTCTGATCTGGGTGATTGTAGACCTGGCGGTATGTTGTCTCAGACGGTGGGCCAGGATACGAGAAGCTCTAGGGCCACTCTCATGGTATCTTTGTCGCAGACACTGCAGTGCATATTCCGTTTTTATATCTATTAGCTTTTGAATTCTTTGTTTAATATTTTGTATGTCTGGTATTGCTGAATTGTCCCCTCCCGCCTGTCTTCCCAGCAGAGCAAGTAATTGATTTTGAAGGTCTTCCATCTGCTTATTTTGTTGTTTTTTAAAGTAGGCCGCAAACTTGATACAGTCCCCTCTAAATACTGCTTTCACTGTATCCCATAGTGTAGTACCCGACACCTTAGGGTACTTGTTATCTTGCTGGATTTGTGTTAGCCTCACAGTGGCCATGTCTGTAAACTCTTTTAGGTTCAAAAAGTAATTATTGAACTTCCAAAGGAACTGGCCCCTTGGAACTCTCCAGTTTAGCATCAGTACCAATTGGGAATGGTCATTAAGTACCGATGGTATATGTTTACAGTCTAATACTTGATCTTGATGCTCTCCCGAGATCAACAAGTAGTCAATCTTGGCAAAGGAGCCATGGGGGAACGAGTACTGCGCGTACTCTCGTTTATTCTTATTATGTCTTCACCAAGCATCTACCCAAAAAAAACCCTTTAGGTGGTTCTTAATAAATTTACTGGCTGGGCTTTGCCGAAAAGACTTTGTTCTAGACGTGTCATTTTGTTCCCATACCTGATTGAAGTCCCCCCCTACAATTAATAGTCCCCTTTGTTGCTCCGTTATTTTTTGTAGTAAGGCACGAAAAACTTCCTTAGTACAGCCCGGGGGTGCATACAGGGAGGCCAGTGTGATGGGGGTACCCTCCAAGTTCCCTGTGATAATGACCAGACGGCCCTCAGGGTCTACATAGCTGGTCAACCTCTGAACTTGAGTCCCTTTGGAAACCACTACCGCAGAGCCTCTTCTCTTACCCTTCCCATATGAGGCCGCGACTACCTGCTCGTACCCATACTTCCCTAACTTCTGATGTTCCAATTTGTTTAAATGAGTTTCTTGCAGTAAAACAAACGTGGGTTTCTGTCTTCTAATAGCTGTCATGACTTTGTGTCTTTTTAACGGATTGTTCAATCCATTAACATTGTGGGAAACAATTCTTATACTGGACTTATCCTCCATTTATGGACCGGAAGTTATAATCCCAATGATATGAGGGTCCCTCCTTTTCTCTCCCCGTCCCCTGAGGTGTCCTCGGTGTTCTCCCTCCCCCCGCCCCACCCCACCCCAGAGATGAATATTTCTTTGCCTTCCTCTGTATTGGTCAAATGTATCATACCATTGAAAGTCTTCACATAAAATTATAACTTGCCACACTACATGAACACAGACACAACATATAATCTCAAACCTCCTACGAGCAGGTGCCAACAGAGCGATCCTCTCCCAGGAAAAAAAATATTCACAAGGTTACTCCCAAGGTAGGAGAACAGTAAAGACCGTTCTCTATTCGTTATTCTCGAATGGGAGGTACAGGAGCCATTAAAATGACTAGTTTCTCCTGGACCTTAGGTTTATCAGGTCCTTTCCAGATGTCCTGGCATCCTATCACCAGCAGTGTACCCAAAAAAATACAAGGTACACCCAGCGGCAAACTTCCCAGCATAATTAATCTGGGATTATGTTTGAAAAAATGGACAGTCCCCCCCCCCCCGCTCTCAACATTATATCGAGGCTATGTAGTATGGTCCCGCCATTCCTCTGTGACTGAGACTACCCCTACAGTAATTCGCAACTTCTATATAAATGAAAAAAGGAGAGTACAAAAGGATTCCCCATTTCACAATGGTGTCCCGCTACGATTATATGTCGCCCTTCAGTTTCAGCCCACCTTCCCCCTCAGTGGTTCCTTAACTGTTAACTGGGACAAAATGGGGAGCGTAAATCTAGCGCTCTGCCAATAACTTCCTGAAGTGGAGCAGACTGTCACCAAACGGGTGACGATAAAGAGAGAATGCCTCCCCCCCATATCTTCATAAAATGTACTTGTATTTCAGTCCTGGGTCAAACGGCCGATGCTGACACCCTCCAACGCAAAATACAGCCCCCGATGTGATTTCCACTAATTTGGATGAATCTGCAGCTGCGAAAGGGGTGCTCTATCTCCTTTCATTGCGAGCTCCCCACTCTTGCTATGTTAGTACCAACCCACTATTCAGTTGTGTTTAATTCACTGTTACATCCTCTGGGAAAAGAGTCATCATTACGGCACTAGAACTTCTGCAGCCTTAACCCCGAGAATAGTCGCAGCGAGACAGCCCAGCCCGCATCAACCCTCTGTGACCCTACAAGGGGGAAATTTTAAAAGCAACTACACTGGTTAACGTGCCTCATTAATGCGTCTCTGCCCAAGAGGGGACACCATTAATCAAAGCCCCCACATCCTCTCAGGACCTCATGGTTCTTTGCTGTTGCCGGGTTTCCGACCTCCCAATCCCTACCCTCCCTCCTCCCTGGTGGAAAAAAACGAACATCATAAGTTCAACATCAGAATCTAACTTATAGGAGTGATGAAGCCGCCTGCTCAAAACATCAAAGAATTCAGTTCTCTTTATAAACAAAAAAGTTTCAGGCGACCCATCACCCCCTCGAACCCTGTCCCTCCCCCCATGACCCTTATCATCTACCAGCTGGGCCTCGGTTGAGGCCTCAATATCACTTTCCATAAGTCCCTTTCATTTTAGGTACAGAGTTCGAGGGCGACCCTGAGGAAAGAGACATCAGGAGAAGGTTCTCCCCAACTAAGCCATAGATTTGTTACGTTGGAGTCACTCCTCATGTGTCCTCTATTCTTTCTGCTGATGGCTCTTCAAGAACTTGAGGATGAGTGAGTTTGTGCAACATTTTTCTAATGTCTTGGAGTGTGTTAGCTGCCACCTTCTTTCCTGTGCGCGAGGAGTGCTGGGGTCTGGTCGGTCGCCAGGGATGCTTCGGGCCGGTCGGCTGCTCCTTACGAGGGGGGGCCTCCGCAGTGTCATGCCCCTTATTCCTCACTGCTTGAAGCGCCTCTTCGTATGAATGATATAACTCAGTACCTGTTTCCCAGAAGACTCGTAAGCGGGAAGGGTATGGCGTCTGGAATCTAATGTTTAGGGTCTTCAGTTTCCGCAGTATCGGGGAGTAGGCCATTCGCTGCTGCTGGATCACTGGAGGGTAATCTTGATCAAACGACAGATGGACACCATTGTATTTGACTCGTCCTTGTTTCCACGCTGTCCATATTATTTGCTCTTTCTCCCGAAAACTTGAAAATTTCGCCACTATTGACCGGGGTCTGGCAGAAACTGATGTCGGTTTAGGCACCAACACTCGGTGCGCTCTTTCGACTTTGAAATGGTAGGCTGGCGGAAGATCCAGGACATGTCTTAGCAAATCTTCCAGAAATTCAGTCATCTCCCCAACCTCCGACCCTTCAGGTAAGCCATATTTTCTTAAATTGTCCCTACAGGAACGTGCTTCCAGATCCAGACATTTGGCAGCGGTGAGTTCTTGTTGATGCACTAAGTGTTCCACGGCCTCAGAGATTTGGATTAGGTCATCCTCTACCGTTGATATGCGCTCCTCCGAGGTGTTCACCCTAGTCTCTAGACCCTTTAAGTCAGAATGCAGCTTACTGAATTCTTGCTTTGTTTCGGACCAAAACTGCTTGATTTCTGAGAGGAGGGTTTCGAATCTAGAGCGGGACAGAGTATCTAGCTCAGTCTCAGTGTCGGCTCCCACCATACTCGAAGGCGACTCCCTTCCGCTATTCACTGAGCTCGTTGGACTCAATCCTTCTTGATCAGCCTTCGTTTTCCAATTTTTTGAACGGGATCGTTTTGCAGCTGAGTTTCCACTTCGCAGTCTTTGCATCTTTACCCCAATTTACTTGTACCAAGCTGTGTGGAGACGTTTTCATTGTCGATGAGGGGGGAGCTGTTCGTTTAAGCTGCCATGATGCTGGTGACGTCACCGGAAGTCCTCACTGGGAGTTCTGTGTGGAAACTGTAAACCCACACTAGCCAACTGGCAACTAAATTTGATAGAAAGGGTTTTTTCAGTTTCAAAGCAAAGACTAAAGTCAGGAAACCCAAAAAACAAAACACAACACACACCCAAAATAAAGGAGGGTGAGAAAAAGGGGCACCTCTAGGTGCCAACACTGCTCCTGCCCACCCACATCCCAAAAAACAGGTTCTAAGAGGGGAGGCGGGGGGGAGGTCAGAATACAGCAAGACTCCATTAGAAGAAACAACATTACTAAGGTGAGTAATTTTTTCTTCAAACAACATGAAGTCTTGCTGTATTCACACTACAGATTACCAACAGTACCTCCATGGAGGACGGACAGAACCTACTTTGGGAATAGGCTCTGAAGTACTGCTGTGCCAAACCGAGCATCACTCCTGGCCTGGATATCCAGAGAGTAATGCTTGGTGAAAGTATGGACTGTTTTCCAGGAGGCTGCATGACAAATCTCTAAGATAGGAATATCCCTGGCAGCAGCCAGGGAAGCAGCTGTACCTCTAGTAGAGTAAGCCCTCAGGCCTGAGGGTGGGATTCTACCCAATTTTTCGTAGCAGAATTGTATACAAGAGACAATCCACCTGGCAATAGATCTTTTAGTGGCAGGTTTTCCCTTACCGACCTCCCCATAAGTGAGGAACAATTGGAGGGAGTAAAACCTGTGACCCTTGGTACACTCTATGTAGTAGCTAAGGGCCCTTTTTACGTCCAGGCTGTGGAGCCTTCTCTCTCTCTCCAGAGGAGGAATGGTCAGTGAAGAAAACAGGAAGAGACATAGACTGATTAAGGTGGAAATCTGAAACCACCTTAGGCAGAAACTTCCTGTTAGTTCTTAGGACCACTTTATCTCTATGGAAAGAGATGAAATCAGGCTCCACTGACAGGGCTTGCAATTCACTGATGCGCCTGGCAGAGGTAATGGCTACCAAAAACACAGTTTTCCAAGTCAAGTACTTAAGCTCTGCAGAGGACAAAGGCTCAAAAGGGGGTTGCATAAGCTGAGCAATGCAAACATTAAGGTCCCAAGCAAGAGCAGGGTCCCTGAAGGGAGGATTGGTGTGCAACAGTCCCTAGAAGAATTTGCAAAATACAGAATGGGCTGAAAGAGAAGAGAGCTTGCCTACTGACAAAAAAGCAGAAACAGCTGCCAAATGTACTTTGAATGTACCTGATCTGAGTCCCAAGCCATTGAGATGAACCATGTAGTCTAGGACTGTAGGCAACCCAGCAGATTCTGGAGAAATATGCTTATCAGAGCACCAAATAGTGAACCTTTTCCATTCGGAGTTGTAAGTCTTTCTGGTGGAAGGCTTTTGAGAAGCCTTTAGAATATCCAGGACACCTTGAGAGAGGTGCAGATCAGCAAACTCTAGCTCTTCAAGAGCCAGACCTTGAGATTGAGAGATTTGAGATTCGGATACCAAACCCTCCCCTGAGAGGATGTCAACAGGTTGTAATTCCTGGGAAGAGACAGGGGAAGGTGGACTGCTAAGAACAGCAACAGTGGGTACCAGGGCTGTCTGGCCCAGTCTGGAGCGATCAGAATCACTCTGCAGGGTTCAGACCTGATCTTGGTTAGTACCTTGAACAGTAGAGGGAAGGATAGAGGAACTTCCCTTCCCAATTGAGTACCAGAGCATCCGGGGGACTGAGCCCAACACTGGGGGTCTGCAGCAAAAGACAGGAAGTTGGTGATTGTCTGGGGCTGCAAAAAGATCTATCTGTGGAATGCCCCATCTTGAGAAAATCACCTTCAAAACTAGGTGATCCAGGGACCATTCATGGTGGCCCTGAGATATCCTGCTGAGAGCATCTGCCAGGATATTGTCCTTCCCTGGCAGGTGAATTGCTGTGAGAGAAGTTTGCAGGGAATAGGCTAGAGACCTCAACTTCATTGCTTCTGTGCACAAGGCCGTAGACCGAGTACCCCCTTGCTTGTTGATGTACCACATCGTGGTGGTATTGCCTGTTCTGATCTGGACTACTTTGTTCTGAACAGACTTGGAAAAAACTTGTAGTGCCAGAAACACTGCTCTGAGTTCCAAGAGACTGATGTGAAGCAGAGATTCTTGAGGTGACCACAGCCCTTGGGTGGTAAGATCCCCCAAGTGGGCTCCCCAGCCCAAGAGGGAGGCGTCTGTGGTGAGGATTAGAGAAGGAGACTGAGGGACAAAAGGAACTCCTTGCCTTAAATTGTCCTGATCCTGCCACCATTGCAAAGCCTGGATCAGGGTTCGAGTCACTGGGACTAGTTTGGTCAGGGAATCCTTTCTCTGGGACCAGAAGGTTCTCAAGTGGAACTGAAGGTCCCTCATCTGAAATCTTGCACCCTGGACCACTGCTGTAGAGGGTGCCATGTGGCCCAGGAGCTGCAACAAGTGCCTTGCTGGTCGAGACACCTGAAGGGTGAAAGAAGAGGCCAGTTCTATTAGTGTCCTTGCCCTGTCCAGGGGAAGGAAGGCCTTTGCTCTTATTGTATCCGGCTCCGCCCCTATAAAGGTGAGGAGCTGCACTGGCTCTAGAACTGACTTTGGAAGGTTTAGGAGGAACCCTAAGGAAGTGAGCAGTTGCTGAGTTATCTGAAGATGTGACTTGACTTGGTCTGGAGACTGACCTACTATGAGCCAGTCGTCCAGGTATGGAAAGATGGAGATCTTTTTTCTCCTTAGGAAAGCAACCACTACTGCCAGGCACTTTGTGTACACCCTTGGGGCTGATGTTAGACCAAAGGGCATTGCTCTGAATTGATAGTGGCCTGAGGGCAACTCGAACCTGAGGTACTTTCTGTGGGAGCACCTGATGGAATGTGAGGTCCAAGGAGGCTAGCCAGTCCCCTGGGCTTAGAGAGGGCAGAATTATTCCCAGAGTCACCATTTTGAATTTTGGCTTTAAAAGGTGCTTGTTTAGATATCTCAGATCCAGGATGGACCGCCATTCTCCTGTCTTTTTGGGGGTTAGGAAGTACCTGGAGTACAATCATTTGCCCCTGTGTAGGGTAGGAACCCTTTCTATGGCTCTGAGAGCCAAGAGGGAAGAAACCTCTGCCTCTAGGACAAGGGCCTCTGATGGATTTGCAGGTGGAAAGGATCTGGTTCTCATCTTGGGAAATTTTTTGAAGCTGAGAACCAGTCCCTGGCTTACTACTTCCAGGATCCACTTCTCTGATGTTAAAGACTTCCAGTCCTGGACAAAGTAAGCCAGCCTGCCCCCTACAGGTATTGGAGAATCGGCCCGGGCAGACCCATCAGGGTGTCTGCTTGGATGGGGCTTTAGGCTGAGGGGCGGAAGCAGGCCTGCTCATACCCCGTCTGCCTCTCCCTCTAAAGAACCCCCTCTGAGCAAAAGCAGAAGAGGAGGCCTGGGCTTGGTAAAAAGGCCTTTGAAAGGGCCTGCCCCTAGAATGCTGCCTTTGAGGAGTGGCTTGCCTTTCTTTGGCCTGAGCACTCCCGTAGGTGGTCCTGTACTCATCCATCTTCTTCATGTAGTTCACTGTCTGCTCCCCAAACAGAGAATTACCAATGACAGGAAAATCCATGGCCTTAGCCTGGGTATCCTGTGATAGGCTAGTACATCTGAGCCAAGCCATCCTCTGAAGGGCCACAGATGTAGCCATGACCCTAGACGAAACATCATTGAAGTCCACAGCAGCATGAAATTGCACCTTGGATGCCTCAATCCCATCCGCAGCCACCCACTCCAGCTCCTTGGCAAGCTGGTCAGGGGCCTGTTTAGCTAGAGCCATCACAGTGTCCCACCTGGACTTCTGGTATCTAGCTGTGTAAGCCATATAGTTAGCCTGCCTGAGTCCCAAAGATGCTGCCATGTACTGTTTCTTTGCCATGGCATCAATCCTCCTGGAGTCCTTAGTTGGGGGGTGTGAAGCCAAGGGAATATTTGCCTTATCACAGGCAGCAGCCTGCACTACCCCAACATGGCTGCATTGCTGGGAAAGGAACTCCATGTCTGAGCCTGAAAGAGTATACCTCTTGTCCATTCTTCTGTTCACAGGAGGTATGAAATTAGGAGTTTTTAGAATTTTAAATATCTGTTTCCCAAAAGACTTATGCAGGGGAATAGACAATCTCCTGGACTCTGGGATGTCCATCATCTCAACAAAATCAGGCTCCTCCTGATCCTCTACTGCTTCTTCCATAGGAAGCTGGAGAGTTTCAGCCACTTTCTTGTAAAACATAAAGTGGGAAGGGGACTCAGAAAGCCTAGGAGGAGAAACACCTGAAGGTCTGTCTGGGGATATATCCGGGTCAAGAGGCACATCCAGACTTTCATAATCACCATCATCATCATTATCTTCATACTCTCCCTCCTCCTCCTCCTCCAGTTCATAACATTCTACTGAAGTATAATCTGGAACCGGGGGAACCGACCGAACCGAGCCCCTGACAGATGGTGCCAGTTTGGCCGGAACCGAAGTTAGCGATTGAACTATCCTTATCGCTTTGGCTATCTCATCAGCGGTCGGAGAAAGAACTTGTGGATCCGAACCGGATGATTTATCCCTTTTCTTTCTTTTAACCGGAACCAGCTCCTCAGAATCGGTTCTCCTTTTGCCCGAAGAAGTTTCGCCCTGGTCAGAGGGCACTCCTTCTGGTTCGGTCGGAACCGAACCGGGCTGGCCATCCGGGTCAGCGGACTTCTCTGCCTCCCTTTCCCTCAGTCTACCTACTCTCTTATCCAGGGTAGCTTTGGGAAAACTTTTACAAATTAGGCAGTCTGAATTGAGGTGGTCAAACCCCAGACAATAAACACAGGTGGTGTGGGGATCAGCCTTAGCAAAGGCTTCCCCACACACACACTACAGTGTTGAAACCCAGTGTGCCCGTTTTTTTTCTTGGGTTTCTCAGACATGGCCAATCCTAACCAAAACTTACCCTTTTTTCGGCAATCCGCCAGGCAAGACACCCCTATTGGTTCCTGACCGTGTAACGGGTCTTGGAAAAAAACGTAATGAAATCCGTTTTTTTTAGAACCGATACGGACCGGTTACCACACTCTAATAAAGACAGAAGTTTTTTATACAAACCTGATCGGTTCAAATCAAACCAATCCAATGTTTTCAAGTTCCACACAGAAACTAATATAGAAAAACCTATCTAGTACTCACGGTACCACAGAGACTTAAACCGACAGGTTTAGAAGCAAAAATTCGGTTGAAACCGAGCGAAAAAACGACACTTTAACCGACTTTTTTTGAACCGAGTGAAGGAGATATCTCCGGAGCAACTGTTCAGTGAGGCGGAGTAAAGAATCTGATGGTTGGAGTTTAAACAACAGCAGACAGAGGCTTCAACCGAGCTCGAGCTCAGCGTTCCATGCCCTGCATGGAAAGTTAACTCTTTGTTCTCCAGGGCAGTTCAAAGATTGGTGGTCACTGCATATGTCAGAATACAGCAAGACTTCATGTTGTGTGAAATTAATTTTTTTTGAGAGGGGGCTTGCACTCCCAGCTTTAGGATCATGGTTTGGGTGAATGTTTCCTGACAGGAGTAAAAGTACCAAGATCATGCGAGTAGTGTGCAGACTAAGTTGTTTTAAGGCTAAGGAGCCTGGATGACCTATTTCCTTTGGTGTTATTTCCAGTTATTTGGAAAAGATATACGAGTTGGGGAAGGAGGGGAGGGGTGGCAACCTGATGCACCTGTAGGGGGTTATAATTCCAAAGACAGGTTTCAAGGTTTGGGAATGATAGGGTGGCTGTAGCTTTTTGGCTACTCACAGTACACTTGGATAGCAGACTTCTGAAGTGGTATACAGAGGGTTGAGGAATAACAGAGGCCAGCCACAGAGACATCAGGATAAACAGTATAGTGGGGTGCATTTGGGGCTTCATGCTAACACAGCAGGACAAAAAGCGGAAGCAACCTGTTTTGATTCTAACGTATTTATGGCCTAATTTTGAGAAACAATGCTCCTGAGGGAGGGGGTTGGGCCAAAAGGAGTTAGTTAGCAGGAGAGGCCGCTTGCGGTTGTTTAGTTAGGTTACCTTTGTTGAAGTGGGTAGGCCCCTTTAAGGGAAAGGCTTGGAAAGCAATGACTATGTAAGGAAGAGAAGGAGGTGGAATAGGGTGGGGGAGGAGGAGAGTGGTATTTAATAGAGGCTGACGTCGGGGCGGGTGAGGTGGGACAAAATACTCTCAGTTTGGTTATTCTGAATAGGAATAATACATGCTGCCTCTCGGCTCTGTCTAGTAGAGAATAAATAAAAACACAGAGAGTGGCAGGCCAATTAGGGAGACAAGAAGTACACAGCAGCCAATAGAAGGTAAGTTCCTGAGGCCAGGAGATCAATCGATTTACAGGCCTTCAAGTCCATGGTTTCCTGAGGATTAACCGTACCTGGATGGCTTGGGCGGGTGGGCGGAAGTCTGAGGAGTGGCCAGCGTAGTTTCGGGCCGGTGCCGCAGCCCCTTCAGGCTCCTTCTGGATGGTTTGAGCAGGCAGGTGGAAGTCCGAGAAGTGGCCGGCATAGTTCTGGGCTGGCGCCGCAGCCCCTTCAGGCTCCTTCTGGATGGCTTGGGTGAGCGGGTGGAAGTCCGAGGAGTGGCCAGTGTAGTTCTGGCCCAGCGCTGCAGCCCCTTCGGGCTCCTTCTGGATGGCTTGGGCGGACGGGTGGAAGTCCGAGGAGTGGCCGACGTAGTTCCAGGCTGGCGCCGCAGCCCCTTCGGGCTCCTTCCGGAAGAGAGTGTTGCCTTTGTATAGATTGCTGGTAAGACTCAACCTAGAGTACTGAGCCCAGTTCTTGAGACTACATCTCCAGAAGAACACAGGCAGAGTGGAGGCGTTCCAGAGCAGGGAAACTAAAATGGTGCAGGGTCTGTATTAAAAGCCCTATAAGGAGAGACTAAAGACATTAATACATACACCCTGTGACGGGGGGGAATATAACACAGACCCTGAAATACCTCATGGGGTAAATAAGGTACAGCAGAGAAGAACTTTTCTGAAGAAAAGGTGCTCAAGAACAAACAGACATGCTATGAGGTTGGAAGGGTAGGTTCAGAAGAGATGTGAGGAGGTACTTCTTTACAGAGAGAGTGGTGGTTACCTGGAACAGACTTCCAGCAGAGGTGGTGGGGCGAAAACAGTGGTGGGGGTTCAAGAATGCAGGGGACAAGCACAAGGGAATCACAGTGGAAAGGAAGGTGGGGAGAGAAAAGAACTGTAGATTGGGTATGGTCTGTGGTAATAGTCTAGGTGGGGAGGAATGGGCAGACTGGATGGGCCAAGTGGTCCTCATCTGCCGTCAAATTCTATGTTTCATACATCTCAGCAGAGTCATCCTCAAGAGGGTGGTTACACACAGGGCATTTAGGTCCAGTGGCGGGCTGCAGTATCAGAATCCCTGAAGTGGGGCATGTTACAGCTCCTGCAGACCCCGTGGGAGTGCAGTACCTGTGCTGGACATCCTTAGGGGCTGGAGAAGGGGCAAAAGGATGGAGCCAGACATTCCTGGATGCCTCCTCAAAAGCCAGAGTCCAAGGAGGGATGACAAAGGAGTCATCCCTGAAATTTGCAAGGAATCTCAGCGACATGTGAATGGAAAACTCCTCTTCCTCAGAGAAGGAAGTAGCATAGTAGGAGCTGGACTCAGAGAAAGTGGTAGCAGGGCCATGGGCCTGAACTCGGCCCAGTCAGACTGAAGATGGAATTCATGAAAGACACTGGCCGCTCTTCCATACTGATGCCAGGCCATGGGCTCAAGAGGACCCATAATACCCAGCAGTTCAGAGAAGAGAAGCAGAGGATCCAGAGGGATGTAGAAGCAAGTGGCTCCAGATTTTCTGCCAGGGCTACGCGAGTGCTCAGAAGACTTCTCCCGGGGGGGGGGGGTTACTGGCAAACTCACCCGAGTGAAGCAGACCAATCTCTGAGGTTTGACCCAGATTGTGCTCTTGGGAGAGACCTCAAGGTGGGCAGAGCTGAGCCATACACATCTCACAGGGCAACCCTGATCCCCACCAGTGACAGTGTCAGCCAGTTCTGGGGAGAATGAGCCATAAGGCTACAGCTGGAACCCTGGCCAGTGCTGCCTCCAGCATGGATCACAGGGTCAGCTGCAGGCCCAGTGGCAAGTCTCTTTCCCTCCCCAGAACAGGCACTGTCTCCCCTTCCCAGTCCAAGCCCAGTTCCAGAGCGTCACTCTTGGACCACCCCTGTACCCAACACTGCGGCCTGCTCCAAGACCAGACCAGCATTGAGGACAGCACCAGATCCAGTGCTGGCACTACGGATGGCACTGAGGCTAGAAATGAAAATTACTTACCTACCGTAATTGTTGATCTTTCTTGGAAGAAGTCTTCACCACTCATTCATACTAATGGGACCATGCTGGAGGCGCTAAGACCCAGCGGGAGCCAAAAATCTTCAGGAGGGCCAGCACTGAGGTAGGACCATGCATACACAGCACCACAAAGCTGACTTGTGTCTGTACAGGCTATCTTAGCATCAACCCTCCAACGCCTCAGTACCTTTTTGACCGAGGAGGTGCAGCGCAACCTAACCTAGGAAACTAACCTAATCCAGACATAAGACAGTCCATGTAATCTGTGTAAGAAGGGTCTACTGAATAATGTCTTTACAGCCTAGGCCAACGAGGGAGTGAAGACCAGAACAGAGTGAGTGAGCTCGGGGATGGTGAGTAGGCGTGTGAATGAGTGGTAGAGACTTCGTCCAAAAAGATCAACAATTATGGTAGGTACATAATTTTCATATCTTCCTGGATTAAAAGTCTCCACAACTCATTCACACTAATGGGAGAGTACTGAGCTGAAATCAATCCCCAGAGTAGGGCAGCAGGAAAAAGAGCTCACTCAGGACAGAAGTCCATTAAGGACTGTCCTGCCAAAAGAAGGATGCTGTCTGGCATGGACATCCAGATCGTAGTGCTTCACAAAAGTGTGCACAGAGCTCCAAGTGGCGTGTTACAAATGTCTGTGATGGGCACATTCTGAATCTCTGCCAGGGATGCCACAACCACTCTGGTAGAGTGGACATAAACCCAGCCTTCCAACTTGACCTGCGCCATCGAATAGCAATGGCGAAGGCATGCCACCAATCATGCTGAAATGTATCTGATGGCAACAGGCTAACCCGGCTGGGCCATGCTGAATGACACAGAGTTATTTGGATTTGCGAATCGCTTTCATTCTGTCGATGTAGAAGCGCAAAGAACTCTTGACATCCAGGAAGTGAAGGGTGCATTCCCCTTCATTCTGGAAGTTGGCAAACTAGGTCGGAAGGACCAAGGGCTGGTTAAGGTGAAACTCCAAGACCACCTTGGGTAAGAATTGTGGGCGAGTTCTGAGAACCACCTTGTCCTTGTGAAATACAGTGTAAGGGGGAGGGTCTGTGACCAAGGCATGTATTTCACAGACTCTGTGACTGGAGGTAATGACCAATGGGAAGGCAGCCTTCCATGTCAGAAACTTCAAAGTCGTGGGTTGCTAGAGGCGCAAAGGGTTTACGGGTGAGCATGTCTAGCATGAGGTTGATATCCTACTTGGCCACCAGTCTCCTGACCGGGGTCCTAGAGTGCAGGATGCCTTTAAGGAATCTCCTGACTAGTGACAACTGAGCCAGTGGCATATTCTGCACTGGCTTGTGGTAGGTGGAAATCACATAGAGATGTACTTTCACTGTTGAGTATTGCAATCCTGCATTTGACAGGTCTTTACTCAGTAGGCAAACAAAAGGGTCCAGGATGGACTTTGCGCATCAAATGGAAACATTTTTCCACTTTGCCGTATAAGTCTTCCTAGTGGATAGCTTATATGCCACTAAGAGGATTAGTGAGATTCTTTGAGAGACATTAAACTTACCCACTTCTATCTCCTCAGGAGCCAGGCATGGAGATGAAGGGAGCGCATGTTGGGATGGACCACAGGTCCCTGTGCTAGGAGGTCCATTTGTACAGGAAGTTGCCTCAGAGGGACTTCTGACAATCTGTTGATCAATGGGAACCATATTTGTAGAGGCCAGTATGGGTCAATGAGAATCATCCTGTCCCCCTGTGCCTCCAACTTGAGCAGCACCCACTGAATTAATGGAAGAGGAGGAAATGCGTACAGAAAGCGTCTTGTCCACTGCAGTCTGAATGCATCCTGACAGAAAACACCATGTTCTGGATTTCTGGAGCAGAATACAGGCAGTTTTGCATTGAGTGGGGATGCAAAAAAGTTCAGGTCCAGACTGCCCCACTCATCGAATAGCGACTGCACGACGTCTGGGGAAAGCGACTATTCGTACGGATCTGCCTTTGTTCTGCTGAGGCAATCTGCCAGCTCATTCTGGACTCCTGGCAGGTAGACTGCCTGGATCAGAGCATCATGCTTGAGGCACCACTCCCACACTCTCATGGCTTCTCTGCACAGAGGATAAGAGTGTGCTCCACCCTGCTTGTTGATGTGATACATCACAGCCTTGTTGTCCATCTGAAGGAGGATTATTTGCAACAGAGGACATCCTTCAGGGCTCGGACAGTGTACAGGACAGCTCTCATCTCCAAGCCATTTATCTGTAGCTGGGACTCCTCCCGGCTCCATACTCCTTGAGTGTGGAGGTCCTGGCAGTGAGTGCTCCAACCGGTCAGAGATGTATCCATGATGATTGTGATCTGGGGTTTTAGTGGGGCCAAGGGTAGACCTTGGAGAAGCCTGTCTTCCTGAATCCACCATGCAAGTGAACTAATCAGAGGCTCTGTCACCTTTATTTATTTTATTTATTTATTTATTTTATTTTTATTTATTTAGTTTTTGTTGACTGGGTAAGTACACTAGACAAATCCTGCCTATTTTCAGGCACGACCCAGAGGAGGGGGATACAGATGAATGCCAACTGACCTTGAACCAGATTAAGCTGTTGGTGGTATTTATAGTGAATGAGGGAAATCTGGCTAGGACACTGGGGAAATTCCCCTACTCTGCCAGCAGGGGGCTTGACTTCCTGTGGAGTGGAGGAGCTCAGTTTGGAGCCAGACAGCAACTGAGGAGGAAGTGCTGATGTGGCAGTGGTGTGGACTTGTGAGCACCCATGGATGAGGAATCTTCACAGAATCATTTGGCTGGTGTACCTGTAAGGAAGAAGATCTCCTTCCCTACAGGTCCAGCAGAGGAGATCAAAAACGCTTCATGGTCTGGACAAGGCAGTTTTATAGAAAGTGAAAATATGAAAATTACGTACCTACCGTAATTCTTGATCTTCTTGGACGAGTCTCCACCACTCATTCACACTATTGGGATCTGCGCCGGAGGAACTAGGACCCATCGGGAGCAAACTTTTTGCTGGAGGGTCGGCGCCAGAGATGGAGCCGCGAGGAACGGCACCGTGAGCCTCAGCTTGCGCGGTAATGTCTATCTTGGTGTCGACCCTCCAGCCACCTCAGTACCTTTTTTACCAAGGAGGTGCAGCGTAACTAACCTAGAAGTGTAGCCTAACCTAAAAACCGGACATAAGATAGTCCGGGCGACCCATATAAGAAGGGTCAACAAAGAAGTCTTCACAGCCTAAAGATTTGAGGGAGTGAAGACCAACAACAGAGGTGAGCTCGGGGGACGGAGGGTGGGCGTGTGAATGAGTGGTGGAGACTCGTCCAAGAAGATCAAGAATTAAGGTAGGTATGTAATTTTATTTTATTTATTTTATTTATTTTATTTATTTATTTATTTATTTTTATTTAGCTTTTGTTGACCAGGTAAGTCATTTTTCATATCTTCCTGGACATAAGTCTCCACCACTCATTCACACTATTGGGAGAGTACCGAGCTAATAATCCCCCGAGAGGGCGGCAGGAGAGACCAAGAGCTCAAGTTTCTAGGACAGAAGTCCATTAAGGATGGCTCTGTCAAAGGAAGAATGTCGTCTGGCATGGACATCCAATGCATAATGCTTAACGAAAGTATGCACTGAGCTCCAGGTAGCTGCGTTGCAAATGTCTGCAATGGGCACGTTGCGAATTTCCGCTAGGGATGCCGCGACCGCTCTAGTAGAGTGAGCGTAAACTCTACCCTCCAACTTAACCTGCGCCACGGAATAGCAGTGGCGAGGGCATGCCACTAACCATGCTGAGATGCATCTGATAGCGACAGGTTGACCCAGCCGGGTCTCGCTGAAGGAGACAAACATTTGCAGAGCTTTGCGAAAATCCTTGGTTCTATCTAGATAGAAACGCAAAGCTCTCTTAACATCCAAAGAATGAAGAGATCATTCTCCTTCATTTTGGAAGTCCGCAAAGTAAGAGGGAAGGACCAAAGGTTGGTTTAGATGAAATTCTGACACAACCTTAGGAAGAAATTTAGGATGAGTCCGAAGGACTACTCTGTCCTTATGGAACACAGTATACAGAGGATCTGTGACCAGGGCATGTATCTCAGAGACCCTGCGAGTTGAGGTAATGGCCACTAGGAAGGCAGTCTTCCAGGTGAGAAATTTTAGCTCACAGGTAGCCAAAGGTTCGAAAGGTTTCCGTGTGAGCATGTCTAGCACAAGATTAATGTCCCAGGCTGCAACTGGACATCTTGTAGGAGGTCTGGTATGCAGAATTCCTTTAAGAAATCTCTTAACCACAGGTAACTGAGCCAGTGATCAGGAAAAAAATGGCTCATGATACGCTGAAATGGCACTAAGGTGAACTTTGACTGTAGAGTACTGCAGACCTGAATTTGAGAGGTCCAAGAGGTACTCCAGAATCTTATCTGGTGGGCAGGAACAGGGATTCAAAGAGGACTTTGCACACCATAGCGAAAAATGCTTCCACTTGGCTGTGTAAGTTTTCCGAGTGGCTGGCTTCCGTGCAGCCAGAAGAATATCTGAAACCCTACGAGAGACATTGAAATGGTTTACTTCTACCTCTTCAGGAGCCAAGCGTGAAGGTGAAGTGATCTCAGGTTGGGATGGACCACCGGCCCCTGAGTCAAAAGGTTCATCTGTAGGGGAAGTGGTCTCGGAGGAACTGCCAACATATTGTTGAGTAGTGGAAACCACAGCTGTCGAGGCCAAAAGGGAGCAATGAGAATAATCTTGTCCCCCTGGGATTCGAACTCGAGGAGTACCCTCTGAATTAGAGGAAGAGGTGGAAAGGCGTAAAGAAAGCGTTTTGTCCACCACAGCCTGAACGCATCCTGACTGAAAATGCCAGGCCCTGGATTTCTGGAGCAGAAGAGAGGCAGTTTTGCGTTGAGTGGGGATGCAAAAAAGGTCCAGGTCTGGAGTTCCCCACTCTTTGGATAGTGACTGAACTATAGTTGAGTCGAGAGACCACTCGTGAGGGTCCGTCTCTGTTCTGCTGAGACAGTCTGCTAGTTCGTTCTGTATTCCTGGCAGGCAGCCCGCTTGAATTAGAGCCTTGTGCTCCAAGCACCATTCCCATACCCTCATCGCTTCCCTGCATAAGGGGTAAGAATGAGCACCGCCCTGCTTGTTGATGTAGTACATCACTGCTTTGTTGTCCGTTTGAAGGAGAATGTTCTTGTGACAGAGAATGTCCTTTAACGCTCGGACCGCATAAAGGACGGCTCTCATTTCTAGGAGGTTTATGTGAAGCTGGGACTCTACTTGAGTCCACGCACCTTGAGTGTGGAGAGCCTGACAGTGAGCTCCCCACCCCATTAAGGATGCGTCCGTGGTAATGAAGATTTGATGGTCCAAAGGAGCAAAGGGATATCCTTCCAGGAGATTGCTCTCTTGAGACCACCAGGTGAGTGACCTCTTTAAAGGTTCTGTCACCTTGATGAGATAGGACTGCGGGTGAGTGGTTGGGGACCACTGAGTACTGAGCATCCACTGAGTGGTTCTCATGTGCAGACATGCTAGGGGTACAGTGAACACTGAGGATGCCATGAGGCCTAGCATCCGTTGCATCAAGAGAGCTGTAACTGAGCTGTTTTCCCCGATGTGACGGGCCATTTGAAGGATATCGTTTCTTCTGTCTTCTGGAATAAAAGCCTTCACACAGGAGGTGTCCAGAAGAGTCCCTATAAAAAGGAGCCTCTGGGAGGGCTGCAGTCATAATTTCTTGAGGTTCAGCAGAACTCCCATGGACATAAGGAAGCGACAGGCCATCTCTACGGCGTCCAGAGTCCCTTGCCTGGAAGGGCTTGCCAAAAGCCAATCGTCCAGATAAGGGAACACCTGTATTCCGACCTTTCTGAGGTGCGCTGCAAGAACTGCACAACACTTTGTAAAAACCCGCGGCGCCGAGGATAGCCCAAAGGGCAGGACTCTGAACTGATAACGTTGTCCCATAGCCACAAACCTCAGGAATTTGTGATGCCTCGGGTGAATAGAAATGTGCTGGTAAGCATCCTGCATGTCTAGGGAGGCTAGCCAGTCGTGTTGATGAAGCAAAGGTAACAGGGTTCCCAGAGAAATCATTTTGAATTTCTCCTTGGGCAGAAATTTGTTTAGCTTTCTGAGATCCAGAATGGGGTGCATGCCCCAAGACTTCTTTGGAACCAGAAAGTAATGGGAGTAGAACCCCTTGTTCCGTTGATGCAGCGGCACTACTTCTACTGCCCTGTTGTTCAGAAGGCCCTGAATCTCGGCTGCCGGAAGGTCTGACTGAAGGGTTGACAGCCTGGGCTGTCGTTTGGGAGGACTATCCGGAGGGGTCTCCACAAGATTGAGTGAATACCCCTCGCGAATTATCCAAAGGACCCATTTGTCTGAGGTTATGGACTTCCATTGGTTGTAGAAGTGCATCAGACGACCTCCCACCGGAGAGGAAAAGTCCACCTCGGGCAGCTGAGATGGGACCTGGGCCAGCAACTCAAGGTGGCGCTGGGCGCTTTGAGCTCTTGCGCCTTCTGTTGTGTCTTCTTTTGAGGTTGGGCAGGTTGGTTTTTATGGAAACCTCCTCTGCCTCTGCCTCGAAAGGACTGACAGTTATGAAACTGACGTTTATTGACACTCCCTCAAGAGGGGATAGGAGGGGGTCTAGCCAATTTAATGGCTGACCTAGTCTTTTGTGTAGCTTCTAGAGCTTGTTCTACCTCAGGACCGAAAAGATATGCACCATCGAAGGGTAACGCCATTACCTGCTGCTGCATGTCATTCGTGAAGCTCGAAGTGCGCAGCCAGGAATGACGGCGGGTAGAAATACCAGCAGCCACCGAACGGGAAGCAATGTCGAAAGCATCCATAGCTGCTTTAACCTGCTGGTTATTAGATTCGATACCTCTGGTAATGGTTTGAAGAAGCTCTGGCTTTGTACCCAATTCCGGTAGAGCTTCAACCATCTGCTTGATAGAGTGCCACAGGATATACTCATACTGGGAGAAATAGCCCTGGTAGCTGGCAATATGCATAGTTAGGGTAGAAGCAGCAAAGACTCTCTTACCTAAGGTGTCTATCTTACGAGATTCTTTGTTAATAGGTCGAGCTGTAGTAGTTTGTGGAAGAACGACCTTATCATTCTCTGCCAGGACTACAATAGAATCCGCAAAGGCTTGAGATGCCAAAATGGGACGATCCTTGGGGGCTGAATATTTCCTATCTATGGATTTAGCCACCGAAGGGGTGAGAGCAGGATTATTCCATACCATTTGAGACTGCGTCTCGAAGGAAGGCTGAACCAGAGGAGTCAAATCCATAGGGATCTCCGGGGCATGAAAGTATTGGAGTCTTAACAATTTCCCAGGATCGATGTCTGTAGTCTGGAGAGAAAGAGTGGAGATCAAATTTTTCAGCAGAGACTTAAAGGACAGGTCCTCAACCACAGGCTCTGTAGCAGTAATGGATCCTGCTTCCTCCACTTCATCACCCAGCCGAAGGTCTGGGTCAGGCTCAGTGTCATCTCTTGACAGTCCAGGAGGGACTGTATGGACAGGAAAGGAATGAAAGTCAGAGGAAAGCGAAGAAGGAAAAGAGTGAAAAGAGGAGTCCTGAAAGTGGAGGAGCCTAGAGAGCCCCAGCACCTGTGGAGGCGCATACGTGCACCGGCGAATCACGCGAGGACCCACGCGCCGAAAACGGCACCGAGGACCCGCATCGCACCAAAAACGGCACCCCGAGGAACCACACAGCCGAGGATGGCACCGAGGCCGCACGGCGCGAGAAGCCACACAGCGCCGAGCGTGCCATCGATGCCGAGGGCACCAAAAACACTCCAAGACTCCGAAAAACAGGCTTTGAAGGAAGAAGAGCAGGAGATAAGGGCATCGGTGTGGCCCCCTGCGCCGTAGCCATGTGAGGGGGGAACACCTAAGCGCGGAGTCGACGGCACCGAAGAAGGTGCCGCGCGACCAGGAAGTCCAACCACCCTACCTGGTCTCCCAATAAGCCCGAAGGCCCACGAGTGACCGAGCCAGGTAGCTGAACCAACCTCCGAGCCCATTGCTCCATAAGAGTGGCCCACTGATGAAACTGCTCATCTGAAGACCTACCTGCGGGCGGGGTAGGGCTCCGATGTCAAAGCCATTGGCTACCAGAAGCAGAGGTTGGCGACTCCGAAAGAAGAGACCGGCAACTAGCCCCGATAACCGAACATCTACGCGCAGACATATCGAAGGGTGAACTTGAGTGATGCCTTCTCTTTTTTGACCTGTGGGTTGAAGAACAGCTCGAGGCCGAACGGTGCAGAGAATGCGACTGTTTATTTTTATGCTTCCGTGGGGTCCGCCCATTCCCCCAGGCATTGGACTGACCATTGTCAGACCCCCCTTCCAGAGAAGGCGGCGGACCGGACCCAGCCCGACTGACTGAACAGCTTTCATACGAAGTCTCCCTACCGTCACCTGACCTGCTCATGGTCGACTCCGTCAAAGTAGGCTGAGACTTCTTTTATTTTAAAATATAAGAATAAACTTAAGCGATACTTATCGAGATAATACTACAAAATAAGAAAAACTGAAAACTATGCTGCTAGTTTGAAGTTTGACGCCTGGCGGACGAGCAATGTCATCACTGAAGCGCACTCGACGGCGGGAAAAAAGGAACTGAGGCGGCTGGAGGGTCGACGCCAAGATAGACATTACTGCGCGAGCTGAGGCTCATGCCGCTCCTTGCGGCTCCATTCTGGCGCTGACCTCCAGCAAAAACTTTGCTCCCGGTGGGTCCTAGTCCCTCTGGTGCAGATCCCAATAGTGTGAATGAGTGGTGGAGACTTATGTCCAGGAAGATCATGATGTTTTATTAGACAATGCAAAGGAGAAGAAAAAGAGACAATGGCTGAAAGAACTGGTGAAAAAAAAAAAAAGGGGTATGGTTGAATCAGTGTTACAAATGTCTGAAACAGAAATGAAACATAGAAACATAGAATTTGACGGCAGATAAGGACCGCTTGGCCCACCCAGTCTGGATGCAGAAATCATACAAGAGGTGGCTGTGGAGAGCAAGTAGGTACAAGAAACAAACAGCGATAAGCCTCAGGAGAAACTGCAGAAAGCTTTGACTGGACCAGTGAGCCTAACTGAGGGTTCAAAGGATGATGCACTAACATCAAAAAGTGTGCGAGTAGCTGGTGGAAAGGAACCTGACAACACCGAAACGCCCTGCAGAACAACTGGAGAACACAGAACACTGGCAACAGGACAAACAAAAAACAGTAAGTTTCTCAAAAGAACCTGTGTCAGGAACAAAAGACAGTATAAATGCTGGACAAAAGTTGGGGCTAAGGAAAAGGAGGGAAGATTTAAGTGTGCAAAATGTGCCAAGTATAAAAACACCAGCAGTACTTGAATCCTCACTAAGAGATGCAGGGTGGAAAAGATCTGAAATGGGCCATTGGATTCCTGACCCTAAACATAGCTCCTTTCCAGGACTGGAAAAAATAGAACAGCATCATTCTGTACCTAGACATAGCTTTATAATGCAATCAGATGTAGAACTGAATGCTGAAGATGTACAATTTCAGAGGGGATACTGGAGCATTTCCATAGGCACAAAGAATCTCACCTTCTGATACCTGAAATGAAGGAACTAGTAATAGGAACCCCACTTGGGGGAGCAAATGGACAGAGGAGCGACAGGAAGAAAGGGCCCACACCAAGAAACAGCAAAATAACTGGAGAGATTCAGAAAGAAAGACTGCTTTTTCTCAACCCCACCCACCCAAAAGACGAAATGCAGTCAGAATACAATATATAGAAGGACTTGAAGAGACACCAGATAGGGTGTATATTGGGAAAAAATTGATTAAAGAGTCTCTGGGTTTTTTTCAAATGAGGTATATGCCTTGATACATGTGGGGGGAAGGGAAAGTATGTATGATATAACTTTTAAAACACCTCGGGGATTAGAGCGATTTTGGACAAAGTATGAAAAATTAAGGTATTCTGAGTTGTGGATCCCATTTAGTTATTCCACTAACTAAACCAGAGGTAAAACATGTGACAATATTGTTTAAAAATGAAACTGTAGCAGTACATGGTATCACTTATTGGCTACAGCAGAAATGTGAAATATTAATTCTATACAACCCATTTTGACTCTGAACACTTCTGGTTGAGGATGGAAATACAGGTGAGGCTGAGACATAATAATCAGGGCCGGTGCAATCTTCCTAGCAGTTTGTTTATTGGAAGGAGCGAGGGCATTTTACCCTGGTCAGCCAAGGATGTGCTTCAATGTGGTTCATGTAGACATTTAAGTGTAGCGATGTGACAGACTGAAATGCAATTTGTGTTTAGAATTTGGGCATTCAAGTTCAGACTGTCAAGGGTTTTAAATGTAACCTATGTGGAGGAGGCGGGACATCATTTACGCACATGTCCTGGGATCTCATAACAGGTTGGACCAACCTTGTCAGGACACTTTGGTCACAGGAAGCCAGAAAAAGACATAGAGAGGAATAAAGAATCAAGTAGACAAACAAGAGAAGAGGAACATGAAAGAAGAGAAGAGAGAGACAACACACAATGAAGAAAATGACATGCAAGCTAGAGAGTCATCAGAGGCCCATACTGTACCTGAAAGGAGACAGTGCAAAACAGGAGAAGCTAATGCAGAACACAGGAACAAGGGCAGAGCAGGAGAACATGAGGTGAAATGGAGGGAATGTAATGCCCCAACCTGAAATTAAAAAGTATAAAAGAAAGAGGCAAAGACAAACTATGGCCCAAATCAAATTTAGCAAAGCCCTCTCACAGTACAGGTCATTACCTTATCCAATAAATATGAATGTTTGAAGGAGGATATTTTGGAATCGAACCTGAGGAGAATCAGAGTTATTATCACAACCTATTGTAACCTCAGAATCAGAGGAGGAAATAAAAAACAAGGAGGTGGTAAGGCCAAAGGACTAGGGGTCAGGACAAAAGTGAAAAGAAAGAAACTGTAAAAGTAGGAGATTTCTTTTTTTTTCTTTTAAATAATGTCCTCAACATTACACTCTAAATTACAACTTTGATGTCAACAGGATTAGAAATGCAATGAGAAGACTAGGTCACGTTGTCTATATTAAAAGATAGTAAAGTGGATATTTGTTTCCTTCAGGAACAAGATTAACATAGTGTACCTGGAGCAAATAATAAAAAACAGTGGTGTGGAAGACCCTCCTTTTTCTTTTGGAACTGAACAATGAGATGGGGTAGGAATCTTGTTCTCAGAAGATAAGTATAAAGTGATCAAGTTGAAGATACCTGTGCAGGAAGGGCTTTATTAATGGAGCTTATGTATGGAATGTGTGCATGGAGGGCAATTTAACATTTATGCCCCGTTCAGAAAAAAAAAGAAAGTGGTGGAATTATTTCAACCTAATCAAACTGTACCTTTTCACAACAAAAACCAAGATCAGGTGTTGGATTGTAGACAAGTTCCGCTCTGTTCTTTTCTGATCATACTCAACTATTATTAAGACTGAATTAGAAGGTCAAGAAGGGTCAGCTCTCTGGAAATTCAATAACTATTTCTTAAATTTAAAGGAATTTGGATGATGGCTACTGCCAAGACTGGCTCAAATCCAACAGGACAATGAGTCCTCTGAGGTTTCTGATACTGTGTTGTGGGACACTATCAAGACAGTATTTAGGGAAACTGTATCAAACATGCTGCCTATTTAAAAGACAACAAAACCAACAACTAGAGGAACTCCAAAGACAAATACAGGTTCTACAGAACCAACATGCAAGGGGGACAACTCTGTTCTGCTGGACATTCAAAAACTCAAACAACAGATCAAGAAATTAATTGATGTAAAGATGGTCAGGCACTACAACGATTCGTCAGAGATGTTACGAATCTGGACCACGAGCTTCTTGCCTCTTAGCCCATCGGCTAAGACAACAAAATATTAGAACTATGGTCATGCAGATTCAGGATCCCAAGAGCGGGTCAGCTATTAAGATCCCAGAAAAATTATATCTGGCTTTAGGGAAATTTTATACAGATCTATATAGGTCAGAACACTCTCCAGACAGAGAACAAATAGAAACATTCTTAGCTAAGCTAAAACTACAAAATTTACCCAGGAAATAAGACCTGGACATCCCTATATCCCCTTTAGAATTGACTTCTGCAATTCAAAGATTGAAAAAAAAAAATCCCCGTCCTGATGGGTATACTCCAAATTTTTATAAAGGAAATAAAGAGTCCACTGTTGAGGGCCTGTAAGGAGGCACAATTAGGTTAGGCTTTCCAGACACCTAATTTTGCAGTTATTTCAAGCATCCCCAAACTGGGGAAGGATACCACACAATGTAACTCCTACCGCCCAATATCTGTCCTGAACATTGACTATAAACTACATGCCTCAATTTTGGCTAAACACTTGGAAGTGGTTCTGCAAGTTAATTAACTACGATCAAAGAGGCTTTATTCTAAGTAACAAAACCCAAGACAATATCAGAAGATCATTGCATATGCTGTTCCATGCTGCCTGGTCAGGGGGCCCTTGCATGATACTAAGCCTGGATCCACGAGAGAAGGCCTTCGATCAGGTGGCATGGAAGTTCTTGGGTCTAGCCCTATGTAGGTTTGGCTTTTCAGATCCTTTATTAAGGTCATAAATAATATCTACACTAGCCCGAAAGCCTATGTAAAGATCAATGGCAGAGTTTCCCACCCAATTTCACTGCAGTGTGGTACCAGGCAGGAATGTCCTCTCTCTCCCTTCTTTGCCCTTTACCTTGAACCTTTAAGCGCCAGGCGTTGAGACAGGAGGAGACAATACAGGGGTGGGATTTGGTGGGGAGACACACAAGCTGGCCCTTTATGAAGACGACTTGTTGGTGTATCTTCCAAACCCAGAACAGTCACTGAGCACCTATGGGCAGGCTTGATAGAATTTAGTCTCCTGGTTGGATACAAGGTGAACACATCTAAAGACGGAGGTTTAAAGAAGTGCAGCATGAACCCTCGAAATGGATCTGACAGAGATTCCCTTTAGATGGAATTTAACCCATATTAAATACTTGGGAGTTCAGTTACGTTTTGAGGCAGATCAACTGTTTAACCTTAACTTTACTCCAATTTTGAAAAACTATTAAACTGAATTAGAGCAGTGGCACACTTACCCCATTCCCTTGATCCAGAGAGTGAGGCGATAAAATGGTAATCCTCCATAAGTTTCTATACTTGGTCCAAACAACCCTACGCGCATCCGGATGTTTTCTTTAACTCCCTCAATAAGGCAATCTCCTGCTTTTGTGGGGACCACATAAACCCAGAGTCCGCTCTCGGCACTCCAAATCCCAAGAAGGAAGGAGGCCTATCCTTACCAAACTTTAAACTATATCATCAAGCCGGCACAGCTTAAGACAATTACATATTGGCTAGACCTGAAATAACTGTCTAAATGGAAGAACTTGGAATTAAGAGAAGGCCCTTACAAATTTAAATGACACACTTCTTAGGCAGAGAGAGAGAGAGAGATCAAATACCTGTCAAGGAGACAATCCCTACACTGCCTCCACCTTGGAGTGTTTGGTTTGGAATTTTGAGAGACAGAAGAGCCTCTGGATGGAGGGGTCTCCTGTCTCCATTCACGCCTGGATACCTTATTTCCTGCTATGTGGGATGTGGGATTTAGGAAGTGGGAGGAGAGGGGCCTACCTTTATTTGGCATTTCCTGGAGGGAGGAGAGATTGTTTCTTTTGAAACAGTAGTTAATAAATATGGAATCCCTTGCAAGACAGATTTAGATACTTTCAAATTAGAAACTATATTAGAAGCCTTATTGCCGTCCAGGAGCTGGAGTCTCATCACCCACAGCTACATTTATCTTTAAGAAGGCAATAGAGGGACACCTATCAAAATGCATATTATTTCTAATTTATATCAAGCTCTTCTTGCGGAAAGGGATAATACTCTCCATTAAAAAGCTTGGGAACTTGATCTGGGAACCCAGATCTTGGAGAAAACCTGGACCTGGACCCAATCAAAGATCCATTGAGACTATCAGCAACTTTCAGCTGGCAGGAGTTACTCTTGGAAGATCTTTGTTAGGTATTCGGACTCCAGCAATTCAGATGAAATACCAAGGCAATGATTACGGGCAATTCTATAGCTTTTGTTCACATGCTGTGAGAGTTGCTCCATTCTGACCCTTCTTTCAGGATCTACATCAAGTCCTAAGGCAATGATAGACCCTGGTGTGGCCCTGACCCCCCACTACTTTTTCTGGAATTACCAAAGGAATACAGAGACTCTCTTACAATTAGGTCTGAAAATATATTTTCTAGCAGCTCAGAAAGTAATAACCAATAACCGGCTCCTATCACACTAAATTGTGGCAAGAACTAATGATCAAGATTTACAGAATGGAGGCACTAACGGCCCTCATTAACAAAAGTGTCCTCAGCATGAGATACTGTGGAGGCGTTGGGTTTTATACATGGCGGAGGTGAGACCTGACTTCATTCCATGATGAGAAGGATGCAAAACTTTATTCATTCAAACTCTTTACCCTAAGATCCAGGGCACATGTAGCCCAGTGGATCTTAACATGATATTTAAATTACCTCTGTTCTCCATAAGTTGATTGGTAGATAGGTAATAAGTCTTCTCTTTTCCTCCTTTTTTGTAAGAAAGGTTAAGCAAGGAAAACAGCCTTAGAAATAGATTTAAGCAAGCTGACAGGAGGAAAATATCAGTTGCCCTGGTATTTCCTCTTTTCTATACTAAGACATCTCGTGCATCGAATAAGTTATAGAGTCAAAGGCAATGTTTCGAACAAAATATGGTTTGTTGCTATATTGTTGTAACTTTGCTGTTAAATAACAGAATTTGCTCCTTTTGTAGCTTCAAGTTAGGTCAAAGGGACCTCAAAAACTTCTGCTGCTCTAATGAACTCTATATGCCAAATGTTCTGCTCATGAATTGAAAAGATTGTAATGCTCATGGAAACATTATAAGTTATTGTGGTTGTTAACTGTTTGTGAATTGTCTGTCCTGTTCTATTGAACTAAAACCATAAATAAAGTATCTGCAGTAGGAAAAATTACTCACCTTAGTAATGTTGTTTCTTCTAATGAGTCTTGCTATATTATGACAGTAGCAGTTTGATCCAGCCTAGAAATTGCTCCGGAGGTGAAATGGTTAAAACCATTCCAAAATAGATTTTCCATCACGAGCTCTAAGAAGCAGCTCTATCTGTGTTATTTCAAACCTGAACTGTCAGATCTTTACGTGAGCCAAAAATCACTAAGGTCTGTGTGGAAGCTGTAACCTACACTAGCCAAATGGCTACCTAAATAATAACAACTATTGCTGGTCCCAACACCCAAGACTCAAGTCAGGGGACCAGAAATACTAACACAATTCTAATAATATGAGAATAGAAACATAAGTATAACAGAACACACACACACACACACACCAAAGCCCCAAAGGGACAAAAATGCTAACAGGGCATAAAAGGTGCCCACACCAAGTTGCCCGCACCCCACCCAAGTAGAGGTTCTGAGAGGGCAGGTTGGGAGGTCATAATAGTAAGACTCCATTAGAAGAAACAACATTACTAAGGTGAGTAATTTTTCTTCAAACAACATGAAGTCTTGCTATATTATGACAGTAGCAGAATACACAACAGTACCTCCATGGAGGAGGGCAGAACCTACTTAGGAATAGGCTCTGAAGAACAGCTTACCATAACCGAGCATCTCTCTGGCCTGGACATTCAGGGAGTAATGCCTGGTAAAAGTGTGTACCGTTTTCCAAGTAGCAGCCTGGCAAATCTCTAATATAGGGATGTCTCTGGCAGCAGCTAGAGACGTAGCTATACCCTGGTAGAATGAGCCTCAAACCAAGGGGGGACTCTGCCCAGTTTTGATAGCAAAATTGATACAGAGACAATCCACCTGGCAATTGATCTCTTAGTGGCAGGTTTGCCTTTCCCAACTTCACCATAGGTAAGGAAAAGTTGGAGGGATTCGAACCTAGTGACCTTTGGTATGCTCTATATAGTAACTAAGAGCTCTCTTAACATCCAGGCTGTACAACCTCCTCTCACCAGACGAGGAGTGATCAGTGAAAATACTGAAGGGAGATAGATTGATTAAGATGAAATCTGAAACCACCTTAAGCAAAACTTCCTATTAGTCCTAAGGACCACCTATCCCCTGGAAAGAAATAAAGTCAGTTCCACTGACAAGGCTCTTGCAACTCACTTATGCGTCTGGCAGAAGTGATAGCCACTATAAAAACAGTTTTCCAAGTTAGGTACTTAAGCTCTGCAGAAGACAGAGGTTCAAAAGGGGTTGCATTAACTGGGCAATGCAAACATTCAGGTCCCAAGCACGGGCCGGTTCTCAAAAGGGTGGATTAGTATGGAGTAATCCCTTAAAAACTTGGAATACACAGGATGAGAGGAAAGAGGGATGACTTTCCTGCTGACACAAAAGCGATACAGCTGCCAAATGAACTCTCAGGGTAGCTGGTCTGAGACCCAAGGAATTAAGATGTACCATGTAATCTAACACAGTGGGCAATCAGCAGATTCTGGGGAAATTTTTTCCCGCACACCAAATGGAAAACCTTTTCCATTTAGAACTATAAGTAGTTCTAGTGGGAGGCTTTCTAGAAGCCTTAGGATCTCAAGAACACCCTGAGAGAGTGTAAAATCAGCAAATCTAACTCCCTCAAGAGCCAGGCCTTGAGGTTGAGGGATTTGAGGTCCGGATACCAAACCCTTCCCTGGGCACAAGTCAACAGGGTTGTAATTCCTGGGAGGCAAAGGGAAGATGGATTGTCAGTGACAGAAGGAGGGGTACCAGGGCTGCCTGGCCCAATCCGGGCAATCAGAATCACCCTGCAAGGCTGAGATCTGATTTTGACTAATACTTTGAATAGGAGAGGGAAGGAGGGAAAGCATAGAAACTTTCCTTCCAATCCAGAAGAAGGGCATCCAGGGGAACTGAGCCCAGCACTGGAGGCCTGCAACAGAACAGAGGAAGTTTGTGATTGTCTGGGGCTGCAAAAAGATCTGAGGGGTGGCCCATCTGGCAAAGACTATCCCCAGCACTTGCGGATCCAGGGACCATTCGTGATGGCCCTGGGAAATCCTGCTGAGAGCATCCACTAGGACATTGTCCTTCCCTGGAAGATGAACTGCTATGAGGGAAGTGTTCAGGGAATAGGCCAGAGACCACAACTTCATTGCCTCGGTGCACAAGGCCGAAGACCGAGTGCCCCCCTGTTTGTTGATGTACCATATTGTTGTGGTGTTGTCTGTTCTGACTTGTATCACCTTGTCGTGGACAGATGCAGAAAATGCTTGAAGAGCAAAAACACAGCTCTGAGTTCCAGCAAATTGATGTGGAGCAGAGATTCCTGGGGACCACACTCCTGAGTGGAAAGGTCGCTGTGGGCTCCCAACCCAGAAGGGAAGCATCTGTAGTGAGAGTCAAGTCGGAGTAGGGAAATGAAGGGGACCCCTAATCTTAATTGCTCTGATCCTGCCACCACTGGAGGGCTAGGATCAAGGTTCGAATCACTGGGACCAACTTGGAAAGGGTCTCTTCTCTGAGACCAATGGGTTCTCAAGTGAAACTGAATGTCTCTCATCTGAAATCTTGCTCCCTGCACAACAGCTGTGGATGCAGCCATGTGCCCCAGGAGCTGCAGAAAGTGTCTTGCTGGTCGAGAGACCTGCAGAGTGAAGGAGGAGCCAGAGCCACTAAATTCCTTACCCTTTCTAAGGAAGAAAGGCTCTGGCTAGCTTTGTGTCCAATTCTGCCCCTATAAAGGTGAGTACCTGGACTGGTTCCAGAACCGACTTTGGTAGATTTAGCAGAAAGCCCAGGGAGGTGAGAAGCTGCTGGTGACCTGCAGGTGAGATTTACCTGTTCTGGGGACTGACCTACAATGAGCCAGTCGTCTAGATAGGGAAAACAGCAATCCTTTGCCTCCTTAAGTGAGCCACTGCCACTGCTAGACACTTTGTGAATACCCTTGGGAAGAGGTAAGGCAAGGGCATTGCTCTGAACTGGTAATGACCTGAGGGCAGTTCGAATCTGAGGTACTTTCGATGGGAGCTTCTGATTAGGACATGGAAATAGGCATCCTTGAGGTCCAGGGAGGCTAGCCAGTCCCTGGCCTTAGGGAGGGTAAAATCATTGCCAGAGTTACCATTTTGAACTTTGGTTTCAAAGATGCTTGTTCAGATATCTGAGATCTAACATGGGCCGCCATTCTCCTGTCTTTTGGGGTGAGGAAGTATCTGAATACAGACCCCTGCCCTGGTGCAGGGAGGAACCCTTTCTACTGCTCTGAGAGCTAACAGGATGAGACCTCTGCTTCCAGAGCAAGGGTCTCTGAAGCACTTGCAGGTAGAAAAGTCTGCTTCTCAACTTGGGAAACTTTTGAAGCTGAGAACCAGACCCTGCTTCACTACTTCCAGAACCCACTTGTCTGAGGTTAAAGAAGCCCAATTCTGACTGAAGTAAGCCAGCCTGCCCCTACCCGGTACAGGAGAATCGGCCTGGGCACCCCTCAGGGTGCCTGCTTAGAGAAGCTTTAGGCTGGGGAGTGGGAGCAGGTCTGCCCACCCTCGCCTGCCTCTGCCTCTGAAGAAGCCCCTCTGAGCATAGGCAGAGGAGGCCTGAGTCTGATAAAAGGCTCTGTGAAAGGCCTCCCCCTACCCCTGGGGTATGCCTTGAGGAGTGGCTTGCCCCTAGCCTGGGCACTCCTGTAAGTAGTCCTATATTCATCCATCTTTTCATGTAGTTCTCTGTCTGCTCCCAAACAGAGAATTTCCCACCACAGGAAAATCCATAGCCTTAGTCTGGGTATCCTGTGACAGACTAGTACACCTGAGCCAGGCCAACCTACGAAAAGCTACAGATGTGGCCATGACCCTAGAGGAAACATCATTAACATCCACAGCAGCATGAAACTGAACCTTAGAAGCCTCAATGCCATCAGCAGCCACCTGTTCTAGTTCACTAGCCAGCTGGCCATGGGCTTGCTTCACTACTGCATAACAGTATCCCATCTAGATTTCTGATACCTAGCTACATAAGCCATATAATTTGCTTGCCTGAGTCCCAGAGAGGCTGCCATATACTGTTTTTTGCCATGGCATCAATCTTCCTGGAATCCTTGTCAGCAGGATGTGAAGCCAGGGGAATGTTAGCTTTATCACAGGCTGCAGCCTGAACTACCCCAACATGACTGCATTGCTGAGAAAGGAATTCTGTATCAGGACCTGACAATGTGTACCTTCTGTCCATCTTTTTATCTACAGGAGGCACAGAATTAGGAGCTTTTAAAATTTTTATTGTTTGCTTCCTAAAGACTTATGTAAAGGAACAGACAATCTCCTAGACTCTGGAATATCCATCATTTCTACAAAATCAGGCTCCTCTTGCTCATCCACAGCTTCCTCTAAGGGAAGCTGAAGGGTTTCAGCAACTTTTTTGTAAAACATAAAATGAGATGGGGACTCAGACAGCATAGGGGGAGATTCTAAAGGTCTGTCTGGAGAGATGTCCGGTTCAATGGGCACACCCAGACCTTCCCAGCCACATTCATACTGTTCATAATCATCCTCCCCCTCCTCTGGTTCATAAAATTCCTCAATATCATATTCCTGAACCACTGGGACAGGACGAACCGACCTTTTGCCAGATAGTGGCGGTTCGGACGGACCCTGAGACAGTGACTGGACAATTTGTATGGCTTTTGCTATCTCTGCAGCAGTTGGAGAAGGGGTTTTGGACTCCAGACCTGCTGATTTTCTTGTTTTCTTTACTGGAAGTGGTTCCTCAGAACCAGCTTTTCTTTGCCGAGAAAGTCTCGCCTTGGTCAGAGGGCACTTCCTCCGGTTCGGTTGGCACCGAAACTGGCTGGCATCCGGTCAGCGGACTTTTGGGCCTCTGTTCCCTGAGCCTGCCCAATCTTTTTTCCAGGGTGGCTGCAGGGAAATTCTTGCATATCTGGCAGTCTGACTGGAGGTGGTCAAACCCCAGACAATAAACACATGTGGTGTGTGGGTCAGCCTTGGCAAAGACTTCCCCACAAACATCACAGTGTTGAAACCCAGTGGGCCCGGTTTTTCTTTTGGGTTTCTCAGACATAATGCCAGCCTAACCAGAAAACTTGCCCTTTTAACGGCAGTGCCAGGCAAGACACCCTTATCGGTTCCTAACCGTGTCACGGGTATTGGAAAAAACCGTAATAAATCCGTTTTTAGAACCGATAAGAACCGGAACCGCCTCTAAAATGTTAATTTTAGTTTTAAATGAGTTTTAACCCAGCTGATCGGTTCAAAACCGAACCGATAACTTACAAGTTCCACACAGACAAAACCCTTAATTTACTTACAGTTACCACAGATGAAGCTTGACGAGCGGTTTTGCGGTTAAAATAAAACTATTCTCGGTTGAATCCAACCGAGAAAACACTTTTTAAACCGAGAAATGAACCGAGCAGTAGGAGAAATCTCCGGAGCGACTGTTCACTGAGGCGGAACAAAGAATCTGACAGTTCAGGTCTGAAATAACACAGATAGAGCTGCTTCTTAGAGCTCGTGGCCAAAATTCTATTTTGAAATGGTTTTAACCATTTCACCTCCGGAGCAGTTCTAGAGCTGGATCAAACTGCTACTGTCATAATATAGCAAGACTTCATGTTATTTGAAAGGACTATTCCCCACTGCGAAAAAGGGAACTTTCTCCACTACCTTTGCTGATAGCAATGTCATGACCTTCAGCTCTAGCAGTAATTTTTCTGTTGGAGTTAGAGGCGTTGACAGTCATGGACCCCAAAGGGGAAGGAAGGTCTTGAAGTGCAAGGATAGGTCCTCACCCACTACCTCCAGTACTCACTTGTCTGTGGTGATGTGGGTCCAATGTTGGAGTTAATAGGAGAGCCTGCCCCCTACTGGGAAAGGGGAGGCAACCTGGACACTGGAGTCATGGCTTGGACTGTGTAGCAGAGGCAGGAGTGGACGCAGCTCTTCTCTGTCCCCTCCTGCCTCTTCCTCTGTAGTAGCCTCTCATTTGGGAATAATCCATGGGCATAGGCAAAGGGAAAAATGCCCTTGGACAGTATCCTCTGCCCCTGTTTCCCTTGTATGTAGACTTCTGGGAAGTAGAGGACTTGTCTTTGGCAGCATTACTTTGATAGGTGGTTTTATAATCCTCCATCTTCTTCATGTATGCTTCAGTCTTGTCACCAAAGAGGGAGTTATTTTCACAGGGAAAATCCATTGCTTTGGATTGTGTGTTCTCTGAAAGGTTTGTGATTAACCATGCAGGATGTTTCAAAACAATTGCCTGAGCCATGGCTCTGAAAGCAGCATCACTATTGTCCACAGCCATGTGAAACTGGTATTTGATTTCCTCAAGGGCAGTTTTCACAGTTTCAGTAATATCCCGTACCATCATGTCTGGGTTCTGATGTAAAATGGCAAGAACAGAGTTCCATAAGGCTTTTTGATACTTGGCAGCATATGCCATGTAAGTGGACAGGTGGAGGAGCAAGGAAGTTGTTGTATAGGATTTTAGCCATGCAGTCCAGTTTTCTGGGCTCCTTTTCAAGAAGCAGAGGGAGAATGGGACTTTGGCTTTATCACAAGCCTGCACAACTCCTTCATAACTAGGATGTACAAACAGAATTCAGCATCATTTCTGGCTAGCTGGTATTTCCTGTCTCTCTTTTTGTCTGCTACAGGGACAGAAGTAGAGGTCTAGAGCAGCTTCATTGTTGCTTTCTTGAGAGTTTTATAAAGAGGCAGAACTATCTTTTTCAGAGGCAGAAGACCCATCATTGCTCTATAGTCTTCATCCTCCTCTTCCTCTTCGGTGGTCTCCTGGGTAGGAAGGTCCAGGGTGCTCATCATATGTAAAAATGTAAACAGTGAGGAAAAATCCTCCTGACCATTGGGGGAAGTACCAAACTCTGGATCAGGGGATACATCTGGTTCTAGAGGTTGGCCCTCTGCCTCATCATCATCATCATCATCATCTTCTTCATTCCCCTTATCTTAGTAATAGTTTTGCCCATAAAGGGATGCTGGACTGTGAGAAGTAGAAGGGGCAATAAATACTGTATGTAACCCCTAGATGGCGCTATCCCAGGGGCTACTACCCCTGCCTGATTTGCCACTAACAGGTTGAGGGGCCTGGATCCAATGGCGGGTGCCTCCACCCAGAGGTCAGGGTTTGCAATAGTTAAACTAACTTGGTCACAGCCCTCTGGGACACTGCAACCCCTTTCTTCCCACTAGTGGCCCACACAATATATCAGAATTACCTTCACAGTATACACTTACCCCCAGGTCTGGTTCGGCACTGGGACCTCCTGTGAAATGAGATACAGTGCAACAATCACAGTACAGTACTTTAACATAGACAAATACCTCAGGCAGTATAACTTTGCTGAAACAAGCAGCTCTGATTTATTGAGGGATATAACAAGGACAGGGGAAATCAGGTTAATTAGCTTATCACTCTAATAATCTACCTATGGCTCTGTGCAGGCCTATCCCTATCAGTTACTGTCTGGGTACCCCAAGCCTAGTGGCTAGTCAAACCGTGGCAGCTGGTAGGGGCCCTTTCACACAGAGAAAGGAGGAATTAAACAGTCAGCAGTACAGTAATTCCATTTGGATTTAATGTGGCAATTCAACAGGAGCAACCTGAATTAGTACTCACGACCTCCAAATAAGATAGGGTCCTTCAATGTCAGCAGGGCTCACTTGAGGTACACAAACCTCTGCACACATCCATATAAAAGACAGCACTATACCAGGCAGGCTGCATATGTATCGATCGCAATTACTGCACGTTACCGGGAGAACACAGCAGATTCAGTTCCTGACAGACAGTGCAATTTCAGCCATTTCCTCCAGTCTTCTACAGGGTGAGCCTGGTTTCTACTCTTCAGAGATCCTTTGATTCTTTTCACAGGACAGATTCAGTCTAACAAGCTGTTACACAAGCTGCAGACCGGAACTCTGGGCCTTACACGTTTTGACTAAAACTGCACACTGAAACAGCACAGGGCTCCTTCCTTCTTCACTGCCAAAGCTCAACTGACTCTCCCAACTGACAAAACCTGGCACTTCTTTGAGTTCCTCCCAGTTCTTGACTGGATTGGCTGTCACTCACAATAGACTGCTGCTGTTGGTCCAAAAAGGCACTGAAGTCTAAACTACATTCCCAGAGTCACTGCCCACATAATCCTCCTTGTGGCTGGCTCAGATTATGAGTCAAGTTCTGATTCGTCAAGGCACCATTTTAGAGCTAGCTTACCCCACACTGATTGGTCCAGTTCAGCAGTTCAAAACTAGAATGGGGAACTAGCAGACACAGTTCTGACTGCAAAGAAAGCAGGTTAGACAAACTGTAATTTCATTATTACTCTAAATAATTTCTGGCAAACAGTTACATCTTTCAGATAGGTTCCCTTTGCACTCCTAGTGACTGCAAAAATGAAGTGAATTGGCAGCAGCTTGAGTGGTACTCAATTAAAGAAACACACAGTCCCCCATACAAACTAATTATGTCTGCAAGCAGACAGCTCTTAAAGAGACAGTACCAGAGGTTCTAAAAACACTGATAAATGGCTTAAATGCCAAACACCATTCAGGCTTGGAGCATTCAAGCAAGCTCCTGGAAGTCTTTTGGGAACCCCCATTTGCAGGGGTTACACCCTTCCTGGCCTGGGAAAGCTTGACGTCCGCGTCAAGCAAGTAACCTATAAGTTTCAACTGCAACCATATACATTTGCATTAGGCTCGCTTTATGTAATCATCAGTCAATATATCATTTTACCAAGAACACATTTCTGAAACATTGCAGTACGTCACTCTTTACACAGTATTACACACATTGTACCATAACTCAAGTTATTACCTCTTGTACATGAAACCTGAAGAGAGGGCCCTTCCTATCAGTTACCTTAGGGCTGGGCAGGGCAAGGGCACCATGCTAGAAAGAGCAACACAAGTAACTTAGAGTTAGCACTGATGCTCAGTTTGGGCAATGAGCTCGAGGGACACATACACTCCTTTATGGACAACATTGAGGCAAATCCACAGGCCTCCCAAGGGAATCATAACTGAGGTGCACCACAGGCTTTACAGCTCGACCAGTCTTTCTAGGGGAACTGTTACAGTCTCTGCACTCTGAGCCTCATTTTCAGCATTGTCCTCACTTGTCAGAAGTCTCCATGGGGTAGAGAGGCTAGAACCTGGGGCACTTTCAGCTCCAGGAGTTACAGTTCTGAGTCCACAACATTTGGCTCATGGAGAGCTTTCGGACACTGGCAGGTGGACTGTCAGGGCCTCCAAAATACTCTTCTTGTTCAGGTGTATCACCAGTCTGCCCCAATCTATCATTTCCTCCTGAAAGCTCAAACAGTTCAACCATGCACAATGATTCCATTTCATCTGATCTGATGCTTTGCACTTCACTTTCTGGGAGCATTGGCTCCAGGGATGAAGCTAGGGGCTTAGACAGTCCAGAAGGCCCAGCTTTGTCTCCAGTATTGACTAGGGGATTGCCCAGGAAACAATTGACTCAGTTCGTAAGAGGATAGTATTCAAAGTCACTCTCACTTTCTTCCGATATGGACTGACAGTCATGCTCAACTGGGACTTGTGGAGGAACACTTTAACTTTGCTTCTGTAGGTGCAGACTTTCTTGATCTTTTCTTAGCAGCAGCTCTAGTCACTGGTCCAGAGGGGCATCTTCTAGGGGCTCAGACTCAATTAAGATTTGTCCAATGGGCAGTAAATGATTTCTATGCATTGTTTTGCATCTTTGAATTATTCTCAGGCCTTACTTTGTACACTGGCAGATCATCTAGTTTGCCCACTACAATGTGAGGAGATGGTGCCATCTGTCAGCAATCTTGTGCTTGCCATGCAGTCCCAGATTTCTTAGCAATACCCGATCTCCCTCCTGGAGTTCCTGTGCTTTCACCTTTTTATCATACCTTTCTTTGTTGGCCAGATTTCTTTTGGCAGCCATGGTTTGAGCCAGTTGGTACGCATGAGTTAGCTGGGCCTTTAACTTTTGCACATACTATAAATAGTTGTCAGCTTGAACCCCATCAGGAGAGACTCCAAAACACACATCTACTGGTAGTCGAGCTTCTCTTCCAAACATCAGGCGGTAGGGGGAGAATCCAGTGGCATCACTTTTGGTGCAGTTTAAGCATGTACCAGGGTGCTAATTTGTTGGCTCCATCGAAGCTTGATCGCTTTGGGTGCAGGGGTGCCTAGCATATTCTAGCAAAGTGCGGTTGAAACGTTCAGGCTGTGGATCCCCTGGGGTGGTAAGAGTGGTTCTGGACTTTCGACTCCCCACAGAAAGCATCTCTTTGATCAGACGACTCTCAAAGTCTCTCCTTGATCAGAATGGATTCTTTGTGGAGCCCCATAGTGAACAAAAAGTTTCTACAAGTACTTTGGCCACAGTGGATGCTTTCTGGTCTTTGGTGGGGAAAGCTTGGGCATATCTCGGGAAATGGTCAGTGACCACCAGCACATTACTGATATTTCTTTGATCGACTCAAACTCAGAAAATCAATACAGACCAGCTCCATGGGTGCACTGGTGGTGATGTTAACAAGGGGCAGCCCTCTGGGCAAAGCTTTCCTCTGTAAGCAGCGACTACAAGTTCGAATGTGTTGCTCCACATCAGCCCCATCTTAGGCCAATAGAATCTGGATCTCACCAAGTCAAGTGTTCTGCTCTATACCAAGGTGCCCCATGTGGTTGTGCAAGGACCTCAGTACTGAGTCTCGAAGGCAGTGGGCACGCACTAGTTGTTGTTTGTCTACTTGTCCCCCTCTGTCTACTGTTTCTCTGTATAACAGTTTATTGATCAGTTTCAACTTAGGACCTTCTTTGTATAACAGTGCAGTTCTCAAATCAGTGGAGCGTAATTTGGACACATCTTTTCCTGCATAGAGGGCTTCTAAAGCTGTTTTGATCATGGGATCGCAGGATTGAGCCACCAAATACTGTCATTGTCCAGCTGAGGCAGTGCACCAATGTCTATTGCAGAAAAGTGGCAATAAGCAGCAGGTATGCAATTCTCAGAGGTCCCAAACAATCCACCATGCAGTCCACTGCGTCCGTGGACATTTGTTTCCTCCTGTCAAACTTCGGCAGAGTGCCGAATGTCAGGTTCTGCCAATCGCCCAATCATTCTGGGGAACAGGCCTCCGGGAGAGACATCAGCATCTATGGGTTCAGACCTGCTCGGTATTCGAGAGCATAGTCATATGTAGATAATGCAGAAAGCCACCTATGGCCAGTGGCATCCAACTAGCTGAGGTCTGCACATAGGTCAAAGGATTATTGTCAGTTTTTACTAGTATTTTATTGTCACATAAGTACTCATGGAATTGGTCAACAATAGCCCATCAAGCTAGAAACTCTAACTTATGTACAGGATGAGTTCTTTTCAGATGGGGTCAGACTTCTACTGGCAAAGGCCACTGGTCTCAGAGCCATTCTGTGCTCTTGGTACAACACGGCCCCAACCCTTGCAAGCTAGCATCAGTGTGCAGGACATAAGGTTTTCTTGGATCGGCATAGGCCAGCACTAGGAGCATGGTTAAGTTGATAAATGATCTCTCATGAAAAGCAGTCTCACAATCAGAGGTCCAGCGGACCCCAAATACTTCACTCGGATGAAAATACACTCTTTCAGTCTTGAGGGACGCTGACTTTTGGTATTTTTGTGGGTTGGGGATACCCTTGAGTAAGGTTAAGTAAAGGCGGATCCTCTTGAATAGTCCTTGATGAAAGCCTACGATAATAACCACAGAATCCAGGAATCTTTGCAGTTCTTTTAGATTTTTGGGCTGTGGCCAGGTGGTCAAGGCCTCAACTTTACTTGGGTCGGTCTCTATTCCTCGGTGGATACTATGTGCCCACATACTTTACTGATGTTTGAAAAATTGACACTTATCAATGGACAGTTTAAGGCCAAAAGTCCTCCAGTCGGTCCAATACCTTAAATAATCTGCTCTCGTGTGTTCCTCCAGTGAGCTGCCAAACACAATAACATCATCTAGGTATACCAGGCACTCTAGTAAGTTATATGTCCCCACTGCACGCTCCATCAATCGTTGAAAAGTGGCTGGGGCACCTGAAATCCCTGAGGCATCCTCATGAATTCATAGAAGCCAAGCGGACAGATAAAGGCTGTCTTTTCACGGTCCTCTAGGGCCATCGGGATCTGATAGTACCACTGCGGAGATCCAGCCAGAGAACCACTGCTCCCGTTTAGGCAGTCAAAGCATCCTGAATGCGGGGCATTGTGTACTGATCAGGGATAGTCCGCCCGGTTTAAAATTGCGATAATCCACACATCCTTACTGTTCATTCTTTTTCCTCACTACCACAATGGGGAAGCATAAGGGCTTCTGGATTCTTGTATTACACCAGCAGCTAACTCTCTTGCAGATGCGTCTCACATCATCTATGTCAGCAGGTGCCAGGCGTCGAGACCTCTCCACGAAATGGTCTTTCGTCATGCAGCGGATATTGTGCTCAGCTCCTTGCACGCATCCATACATCCATTCTTCAAAAACACCTGGTCTCTGAAGCCAGCTTCTCACTGATCTCCACTTTCCATTCCAGCTGGCAGCGGGGAGTGGCAATCAAACAAGTCAGGCGTTACTCATTTCTTCGTGAACTCTTTGCTGCCGGTAGCACTGCAGTGTCTGCACAATGCACATTAGCCAGGATGCAACCTATTTACTCAGAATGTCTCTTTCAGACACATTATGAACTTGGACCATTACCTTCTGGCACAGCATGGGCTCTAGCGGGCAAAATACTAGGCTTGACCAGCAGTCCCTCTGGCAATTTTCCATCGCCTGGTGCATCCAACATTAATATTTTATTCTTAACATCCTTTCTTATCCGGACCTCTCCTGTAAGGATACACTGGGCATTGGCGCCAGGATCAGAACTCAGGATCCTTCTTCATACAATTCCAGTCGGTTCCTCTGGTTCTATTTTCAGCATCTCTCTCTGCCTCATAGGCCTTCTTAATTAAAGCGAATAACAAAGCTCTACTAGTCTTTGACCCCTGTTTTCATAACACAACTGTGCCAGCCTTCGAACATATGAGCATTTGTTCCAATCAACAAAGGGACACCATCATACAGTCCAGTGGGGGACACACTAAGGCTAGGGTCTCTCTTGTTCGGCCACTCCAGCCACGGAGGTGGAAAAGACAACCAAATTCGGATATACCCGAATAGGGTAGGCCTTCTCACTTAACCCCCATACATGCAGTCCTTCCTAGTTTGTAGGGTACGTCTGACAAATGCTTCGATACCAATCTTGGTTTATAATTGTCATAGGAGCCACTGTCTAATAGCTCTTGTAGACACTCCATTCACCTTTACAGTGGTCTCCATGGAGGACCCACTATTCTGGACCAGTCTGGAGAGGCGATAGTGGGGGCCTGGGCAACTGACCTTGCCACAAAAAGGAGTGAGTTAGCATTTTTGGTGCCCTCACTGGGATCATTTTGTGCACCTCTTAACCACTGATTTGTTCTCGAAGCTCTCCTTGTAGCCTATATGCAACTTTGTCAGTGTCTTTTGGGGACTGGCATTCCCTTTCATGTGCCCATCTTCCCACAATTATAGCAAACATACTTTCTGGAGTTTGAGCTGGCGGGGAGCGCCACACTGGGAGCCAGGGCGGGGTATTACTAACTGGAAACCTAGGTGCCATCTCTGTCTAGGCGTGATAAGCATTTGAACATCTCGTCAGTTTCTCTACTTCCATGGTCAAGGAATTGAGTTTGGAGCTGTTATCAGCAGGAGATACATGGTAAGTACCTCACCCCTACAGTAGATGCAGTCGGATATAGGTCAGGGCCTGTGATTTGCAGGCGTACTTTATAAGGGACTGTTTTGAATTCCGGATCTCTCTCAACAGTTCGCCCCATTGTGGCATATCTTTTCCTTGTCAGAGCACTCATTGACTGCCAACCTCTGCCCCTGAACTTCACTTGATGGGTCACCTCAGTCACTCGGGTCGTAGTCAAAGCTATTGGTGCAGGTCCCTCCCGAGGTCGTCTTTTCTCAACTCCTCAATTCTCTCATTAACTCATCATAGGAGGGTGGGATTCCAGTCGATCTGCCAGGCGAACTGAAGCAACAGCAGTTCTGAGAAGGGGGCAGACTTAAGGATCCTGTCCAGCCTGGTTCGGTCCAGTTCAATCGCTGGCAAACTACCTTTTCTGAGGCATTCTTGCAACAATTTTTCCAGCCGAGATACATACACAGACAACAACTCCCTTGGTACTGTGGCATCTCTTACTCTCCACCATAGGTCCCTCATCAGAATCTAGGCTCCCCATACACATTCTCCAGGGCCTCAAGATGAGCTGTACAGTCACTACAGGTTAATGACACGCTTAGCACGAATGGTAGCCAGGCAGGACCTCGGAGGCCTCACTAACCTCTTCGCCGCTTCCGAGCATTGCCATTCTAGGACTTGGGGCAACATAGTCTATCCAGGTCTCCCAGTCATCCTCCCTTGGGGGGTGGGAGGGTGCCAGAGAAGATCCTCAACCTTCGTAAGAGTCGTGACTAATGGTAGGTGCAGAAATTGAGTCTGCATTGGTTCAGCCACCATTACAGGGCACTGGAGGCGGAGAAGGTGTTTTGGAGGAACACCCCAGGTGGCAAGAATAGTTTCTTCAAGTCCTTACAGTTTTCCTTCCCCAGCAAACATTTAGCAAATTTCTCCTCAAAAGTTTCAGATAGTGGTGGGGCTCATTCCCCCGGTCTTTACTGTCCTTAGTTATCACTCTCCAAGCAGTGAGGGCTCCTCTGGGGTAATGGTCTGTGGCACTTTGAGCTATCTATGGGATCCTTAAACTCTACTAGGGCCAGGAAAGTGTGGGTGAGCAGATTAGCATGCCGACCCACCACCACAGGGTTTTGTAAACCTTCCACCTTGGAAAGTACTCCCTGCACAGTGTCCGATTGATACCCAGGGGATGTCCAGGATAAGTTAGCATTTTGGGGGTCGATCTCCCAGTACACCACTCCACCAGGGCCGTGCACAGCCACTTCTGTCGGGTACCCATTTTTTCTTAACAGTGGTTCGTGAATATGGCCACTAGAGGACACACAATCCCAGCGGTGAGCCTCCAAGATGTAACCCCAGATGGCGCTATCCCAGGGGCTACTACCCCTGCCTGATTTGCTACTAACAGGTTGAGGGGCCTGATCCAATGGCGGGTGCCTCCACCCAGAGGTCAGGGTTTGCAATAGTTAAACTAACTTGGTCACAGCCCTCTGGGACACTGCAACCCCCCTTTCTTCCCACTAGTGGCCCACACAATATATCAGAATTACCTTCACAGTATACACTTACCCCCAGGTCTGGTTCCGGCACTGTGACCTCCTGTGAAATGAGATACAGTGCAACAATCACAGTACAGTACTTTAACATAGACAAATACCTCAGGCAGTATAACTTTGCTGAAACAAGCAGCTCTGATTTATTTAGGGGATATAACAAGGACAGGGGAAATCAGGTTAATTAGCTTATCACTCTAATAATTATTTATGGCTCTGTGCACAGGCCTATCCCTATCAGTTACTGTCCCTGGGTACCCAAGCCTAGTGGCTAGTCCAAACCGTGGCAGCTGGTAGGGCCCTTTCACACAGAGAAAAGGAGAATTAAACAGTCAGCAGTACAGTAATTCCATTTTGGATTTAATGTGGCAATTCAACAGGGAGCAACCCTGAATTAGTACTCACGACCTCCAAATAAGATAGGGTCCTTCAATGTCAGCAGGGCTCACTTGAGGTACACAAACCTCTGCACACATCCATATAAAAGACAGCACTATACCAGGCAGGCTGCATATGTATCCCGATCGCAATTACTGCACAATACCCGGGAGAACACACAGCAGATTCAGTTCCTGACAGACCGAGTGCAATTTTCAGCCATTCCTCCAGTCTTCTACAGGGTGAGCCTGGTTTCTACTCTTCAGAGATCCTTTGATTCTTTTCACAGGACGGATTCAGTCCTAACAAGCTGTTACACAAGCTGCAGACCGGAACTCTGGGCCTCACACACGTTTTTGACTAAACTGCACACTGAAACAGCACAGGGCTCCTTCCTTCTTCACTGCCAAAGCTCAACTGACTCTCCAACTGACAAAACCTGGCACTTCCTTTGAGTTCCTCCCAGTTCTTGACTGGATTGGCTGTCACTCACAATAGACTGCTGCTGTTGGTCCAAAAGGCACTGAAGTCTAAACTACATCTCCCAGAGTCACTGCCCATACAATCCTCTTGTGGCTGGCTCAGATTATGAGTCCAAGTTCTGATTCGTCCAAGGCACCATTTTAGAGCCAGCTTACCCACACTGATTGGTCCAGTTCAGCAGTTCAAAACTAGAATGGGGAACTAGCAGACACAGTTCTGACTGCAAAGAAAGCAGGTTAGACAAACTGTAATTTCATTATTACTCTAAATAATTTCTGGCAAACAGTTACATCTTTCAGATAGGTTCCCTTTGCACTCCTAGTGACTGCAAAATGAAGTGAATTGGCAGCAGCTTGAGTGGTACTCAATTAAAGAAACACACAGTCCCCCATACAACTAATTATGTCTGCAAGCAGACAGCTCTTAAAGAGACAGTACCAGAGGTTCTAAAACACTCACTGATAAATGGCTTAAATGCCAAACACCATTCAGGCTTGGAGCATTCAAGCAAGCTCCTGGAAGTCTTTTGGGAACCCCCATTTGCAGGGGGGTTACATGTATATTGCCCATGCTTTGAACAGTCTGATAAAAGTGCCACGCCTTAGCCATTTCTTTGGCAGAGGGCAAATCTTTTTCAATATTTATTTCTTTTTCTTTATTAGCCATTGGCGTCTCCCTTTGCTTCAATACAGGAGGGGCAGTGCTATGTTTTTCTTTAAACTTCTTTTCTGCAGGCAGTGAATCAGTGATCTGGTCTTCATGTCTCTTTTTGGGCTTGTCACCATTATAATTATTGTCAGAAATCTTATCAGACTTATTTTCAGTGAGGTCCCTAGGGGACCTGTCTTTAGGTTTGGATTGAGAAGAGGACCCCTCTTCAACAGACTTTGCAGAGGGGGAAGCAGACTGAGAGACCATTTTTTTTTCTAATCTTTTGGCTCTCTTTTTTTTATAGTTTTGGAAATAAACTTTGAGCAAAGTTCACAATAGTGATCTGGACCTAAACACTTCAACCAAAAATTGTGGCTGTTTGCTTTAGCCACTATTTTAAAGCACTTTAAACAACTTCTTTTAAAACTTGTAAGTCCAGTCCTTTTCTTTGGTTTCTCTGACATGCCAGTTAGTCAGAAAACATAAAAATGGGGTTCCAAAATAGGGAAAAGTACTTAGCAGTCAGTTCCCTCGTGGTAAGAACTGTGAGTAAAAAAGAGCAGAAAAACTATTTAAAAGTAACCAAAAACGCAGTTCCTAGTAAAAAACAGGAACCGCAAAGGTTTTAAACTATAAAGAAATAAAGAACCGCTGTTTAAACTTAGACACAATAAAAATTTACCTCAGAAAATAAAGGGAGCACTACGGGGGACCCGTAATACAACAGGAGAAACATGGTTCCCTGGAACCAAAGGGAACTGCTATAAAACAAAAGATAATAAAAATCACAAAATACTCACTAATTCAACACAAAAGAAAAGAGAGAAAATATTTTGATAGAAATTTCTTCAGGCAAGAGTGAGAGAGCACCTCAGAGGCAGTGTTTCTCTGGGCAGCTCCACTCAGCACACCCTCTAACTCTCTTCTTAGTGGTTAATTCATTATACTGATTAACAATCTCACCACTGAGGCAGCTCAACCTAGCCAGCTTATTGCTACTGTTACTTATGCTAAAGGACCCTGGGGTGAAAAATGAAAATTATGTACTCACCGTAATTTTGATCTTCCAAGATATCTTCACCATTCATCACTGGTGGGTTTTGAGCCAGAGGCGCTGGACCCTGCAGGGGTGTGTAGCTTTAAGACTTTTGAGGAGGGGAGACAATGTCGGGGACGGCACTGCCCACGAGGCCGATGCATGACTTGGCGCTCGTGGAGTGGCCAGTAACCGATGCTGATTCCCCTTCCTCAGTTCTGCTTTTCCTGCTGTCAAGGCTGGATCGTCGTGGGAGCTGCTGAAGAATTTTCATCTGCACCATCAGTTTCTGCTTGTTTCGCTCAATGCCATTCTTTTAGTTTTGGCTCCGTTTACCTACCTTTTGTTATTTTTTTCTGTAGTATAGAATCAGGCTCCTTTCTCCTGCTGTTTTCTGTTATTTTCTGTCAACTGTGATCATGTCCAATTCGGGGCCTAGTAAGTCTGAGTTCAAAGGCAGGGCTTTCTCCAGTGCATCAGTGCCCCTGCTGGAAGCCCATGACCATAAAGGACCAGCATGATTGGTGTTTCACCTGCCTGGGCCCACATCATAAGTGTGACACCTGTTTCACTATGGACTTCCACACACTGAAGAACTGCAAGTTAAGGTTGGGACAAGACTCCCTTACCTTTGGAGGATGGCGCTGCATGAGGGACACGAAAGACAGGTCTCTTGGCTCTTCCCCAGGGCCTCTCCCTAGTACTATACGTACCAGGGGAGAGCAGGCCTCAGCTGGTTCTGGTCTCGCTAGAACCACAGGCCTGCCTGAGGGGTTGGGTAGACAGCTGGCCTCCTATGGCAGGGGGTCAGTTGAACACCCCTCGCAGTCTGGTGCTTCTCTGGAGGCCCATACATCCCCAGCTGTGATATCACAGCTGTACACTGCACCTTGTGACAGGGTCAAAGACCCTGTTTGACTTTGTGCTGCATTTTCTTTCACACTGTCCTGTTCTTGTAAGTTTATTGTTCTAGCTACAGGCTGCATCTGGCCACTTTCAGCCTTGTAGTCTCTCTCTCTCTCCCCCCTTCTCTCAAGTACTGTACAAGGAACATATAAGACAAAAGGCAGTAAGTTGCTTGCCTTCTCCTGTGCTGTACTGCAGGCAGACACAGAGGGAGTGTAAGTAATGCGAAGTCCATCTTCTTCCAAGTTGTGTACTGGGTGTGCTTTGAAACAACTGAGAAGCTGCATGGGATATATTATATTGGACTAGATATCTGTAACTAATCTCTCTCTTGCTTACATCTGAGAGAAGTTTTCCTTACTTTACATTGGTATTGCTTTGTGTTTAATTATTTTAGTTTTAATTCAGGAAGGGGTTTTCAAAACTGCTTATCTTGTTAGCATCTTCAGAAGGGCTGAAATAACTGCATATTTGATTTTGCTTTGTGGCTAACAAACCACCAGACTGTTTTGGGGCTGAGAGGTTTACCTGTGTCTGACTTGGATGTCTGGATTTTCTCTGTTTGATTAGCAGGGTATTTTCTCTGTCAAATTGTTATGTAGGGTATCTTGCTGACAGGAAGCACTCTATCGCAGCGGTGGGTGAGAGCTTTAGCTGATTGTTTTGTGAGGGCACAGTTTAGGCCCAACCTCTTCCACCCCTCACCCCACCCACCCCTTGAAATAGTTCCTTTATACCTGAGGTTCTGACATCATTTCCTCAAGAGTGCAAGGTGCATATCACTGTCATATCCTCTCTAGCACACTGCACTGACAATATAAGCATACACATTGTATAATATATATATTTCTATATAACAAACCACTCACACACACACACACACACACACACACACACACACACAAACAAACAAAAAAGTAGATAAACATGTGGGGAGTAGTGCAATGTAACGGCTGTGGGGCAGCAGTCTTCTGGGAGTCTTTCTGGAGGCTGAGATGCTGCCCTATTTGCAGACAACTCTCTGCCCTGAGGGAGGAAGTTGCCCGTCTTCAGGCTGCACTGGACAGTAGTAAGGAAACCTTCCCCAGGCCACACTGGACAGTAGGAAGGAACCTCCCCATCCAGGGAGCACCAGCGCCACCACCACTACCTCAGAGGTTGGAAGAAAGCACAGCAGTTGGACCACAGTGGGCTCAGGGAGGGTGAGGATGGTGGAACAGAGCACACCAGTCAAATGTTCCACTCCACAATCCATACACTCATTCTGGGGGAGCATAGCTCCCCTATGGATGCACCTCCAGAGAAGACTGATGACAACTGTCACAAGGGAGGCCCACAGGAAGGAGGCAGAGGACACCACAGGAAAGAAGCAGCTCTGGTGGGGGACTCCAATTAGTGGGGGGACAGAACTGGGGGAGCTGGGAAAACTGAAGTAAGGTGCCTGCCTGGTGCCATGGCTTGGAGGGACAGGAAGCGATCCTCAGGATCAGGAGAACAGCTGCAAGGAGTCTGAGCTGGACGTAATTGTCCACCTAGGGACAAATGACTTGCTCATCATGAGATTAGAGCAGTGCAGGAGGACACTGCAGAGTTGGGAGGGGCCTAAGACAAGTAGCACACACAGTATCCTTCTCAGAGGTGCTGCCTGTCAATGGCATGGGGAGGCGAGGTAATTAGCACCATGCAGTTTAATGAATGGTTGAAAAATGGTGTGAGCACAGGGGTTGGTTCATTGGGGACTGGGGTTCCACCTGGAGGACACTAGCCTATACTGGCAGGATGGTCTGCATCTGTCCAGAAGGAACAAGTCTTTTGAGCAATTGTTAAATGCTTCATTGGCAAGCTTTTAAACTAGTCAATGGGGAGACACTGATAAGCAGCAGGAAAATCCCAGCCTCTCCCTACAAAACAGGGTACTAAATGAGAAAAGACGAGGTAGAAAGGTCAGTGGGGATGCTGCAACAGAAGGTAAAGTCATCAAAAATGGAGAGCAATGAGTACCAATGCCTGTAGTCTGCGTAACAAGCTTCCTGAATTAGTGGCCTTGATGGAGGAGGAACATCTGGATATCGTGGCAGTCACAGAAACATGGCACACACAAAACCATGACTGGGACGTAAACATACCAGGATACACTATCTACAGGAGGGACAGGGAGGGTAAAAGAGGAGGAGGAGGAGTAGCTCTTTACATAAGGTAAGGAATAAAAGCAACAGAACAAAAGGGTAAACAGGGAGGAGGAGAAGCACTGTGGGTAAATTTGGAGACGGGCAATGGCACCACAATCTGCACAGGGTTAGAGAGACTCTTCTCAGGGGAAGGAAATGGACAAGAAATGATAGAAAGTATACTTAGAATGGCAGAAAAGGGAGATATTGCTGATGGGTGATCTGAATATGCCAGATGTTAACTGGAGTGCAGTTGCAGCAGCCACTTCGAAGAGTGGAGTTATTCTAGATGCCCTACAGGAGGCATGCCTTAGACAACTAGTATTGGAGCCCACTCGAGAGGGAGCAATCTTAGACCTGATTCTCTCAAATGGAGATGGAGAGAGGATTACAAATGTTGAAGTGGGTAGCCATCTGGGAACTAGCGACCATTGAACAGTACGGTTCACAATAAACACAACAATAGAGTCAAGCCATACAAAGGCAAAAGTACTGGACTTTAGGAGGGCTGACTTTGCCAAAATGGGTGAGTGCCTAAGGAATGCACTAGCACATGGGCAGAAAGGAGGGTGGAAGAACAATGGGAATAATAAAACTGCCATCACAGAGGTAACGAGCCTTTGTGTGAAGCAAATAAACAAAACAAAACGGTTGTAAGAAACCACTATGGTTCTCAAAGGAAGTGGCAGTGAAGGTTCAAGAGAAAAGAAAGCATTCAGGAAGTACAAGGAATCGCAGAAGGAGCAGGACAGAGAATTGTATCAGTTAAAGCAAAAGGAGGCTGGGAAGGCAGTCAGAACAGCAAAGGCCCAAACCGAGGAAAAGATAGCCAACCCAGTTAAGAAGGGGATAAACCTTTTATTAGTACATCAGGAGTGAAGGAAGACCAAGGAGAGATAGTGAGGCCTAATAAAGGGGAGGGAGGGTGGGCAGAGGGAGACTGTGAAAAGGCAGAGATACTAAACAAATATTTTTGCTCAGTATTTACAAATAATGAAGAGGGGAGGTACATAAAACAAACAGTAGAAACACCTTGATACAGAAGTTGATACCAGCCCATTTACAGAAGAAAGGGTTCTGAAAGAACTCTAAAACTGAAGGTGGACAAAGCAATGGGGCCTGATGGGATTCATCCCAGAATTCTAAAAGAACTAAGGGTAGAACTAGTGACACCACTGACTACCCTTTTAACAAATCATGGGAGGATGGGGTACCCGAGGACTGAGATGGGCAAATGTGATTCCCTTCACAAAAGTGGGAGCAAGGCAGAAGCAGGAAACTATAGACCTGTTAGTTTAACCTCAGTGATAGGGAAATGATGGAATCACTTGAAGGAAAGAATTGTCGAGTATCTAGAGGCCAGAGGGCACAGGACCCTAGGCAGCATGGATTCACAGCGGAAGGTCATGCCAGACGAATCTGATAGATTTCTTGACTGGGTGACCAAAGTAGTAGATCAGGGAGGGGCTGTGGACATGGCCTACCTAGACTTTAGCAAGGCATTTGACACAGTCCCACACAAAAGATTAATATACAAGTTAGCCAGCCTGGGAGTGGGTCCCAAGATGACTGCCTGGTAAAGAATTGGCTGAGAATAGGCACAGAGAGTAATAGTAAATGGAGTCCACTCAGAAGAAAGGAGGGTTCTATGGGGCAACCGCAGGTTCAGATTAGATCTGGTCCTCTCAATGTCTTTATGTGCACATTGCAGAGGGACTGGAAGGAAAGATGTCTCTTTGCAGATGACACAAAGATCTGCAACAGAGTTGATGCACAGGGTGGGTGGAAAGGATGAGAAGGGACTTGGCAAGGTTAGAGGAATGGTCAAATGTATGGCAGCTTAGATTCAATGCTAAGAAGTGCAAGGTAATGCACCTGGGAAACAAAAATCCAGGGAAGAGTACACAATGGGGGTGAGATACAACAACAACAAAATGGAAAGGGACCTGGGGGTAGTCATATCAGATTACCTAAAGGCAGGCATGCAATGTGAGAGGGCAGTAAGGAGGGCTGGGGGATACTGGGATGCATAGGGAGAGGCATCACAGTAGAAAACAGGAAGTTATTATCCTCTGTACAGACAGCTGGTGAGACCCCATCTGGAGTACTGTGTGCAGTTCTGGAGACCCAGTCTCACACAAAGACATAGACAGGATGGAAGTTGTCCAGTGGAGGGCAACTAAAATGGTGCAGGGTCTGCACTGGAAGACATGAAGAGACACGAAAGGAGCTTAATATGTATAGCCTCGAGGAAAGGGGGGATATGATAGAAACGCTCAAGTACCTCAAGGAATCAACAAAGTCCAAGAGGGTAGCATCTTTCAAAAAAAGAGGTGTGCAAGAACAAGGAGGGCACAATTTAAAGATAGAGGGGTTGCTCAGAGGTAATTTAAGGAAGTATTTTTTACAAAAGAGGGCTGTGATGCATGGAACGGCCTTCCGGAGGGAGGTTGTGGAGTCAAAATCAGTGGTGGACTTCAAGCATGCATGGACAGTCATAAGGCCATTCTAGGAGGTGGGGTAGAAGAAGTAGCTGCTGGTTAACTAGGACCTGCAGCTATCCAGTAGGTAGGGAAATGGGCAGACTGGTGGGCCAAGCGGTCCTTATCTGCCATCAAATTCTATGTTTCTATGAAAGAAAATACAGAGCCTTGCACGCTGTGTTTTATTCTGGTAAACTGCTTTGGGTTTGCAAAACCCAAAACAAAACATTCTTTCCTAGGTGACGTAGTGGTATAAAGGTCAGATGAGTCTGCCTGTCTGTGTTTATTTAGGATGAGTCAGCCTGCATGTGTTTATTTAGACAGTTGTGAGATAGTCACATGGTGCTGACATCATCAGTAGGCAGGATAAAAGCCTACCTCCTGAGACGAGTCAGCCAGTAGAGATCTGACTGTTGTGGAGGAAGCAGCCTGAGTATATGCAAGTTTTGATGTGCTAGGAATCTGTTTGGCTGGAACGAAGCCTGGAAGTTGTGCACTGAGGGAATTGTGCACCGTTTCTCATAGTGCAAGCAAGTTTTCATGTGTTAGGAATCTATTTGGCTGCAATGAAGCCTGGAAGTGGTGCACTGTTTCTTATAGTACATGCAAGTTTTCATGTGCTAAGAATCTATTTGGCTGGAATGAAGCCTGGAAGTTATGCACTGAGGGAATTGTGCATTGTTTTTGGAGAACTGAAGGACTAATCACCTATTTCCTTTCTATATGTTTATCTTATTTTGAAAATAAATACCGCAAAGTGCGTTTTACACCTTTTACCTGAGTCTGTGCATTTGACTCACCTACTAACGCTCACATCTTGTGTCAGAAGTGGGATCCTGGTGCGCCTAGGTTGGGAGAGAGAGACATTACCAGGGGATATCGCCCTGATATCCTGGCAGATGTCACAGGAGCATCAGGTGCAGAAAAGTTAACATGTGGAATACAAGTCACCTATCTTGACCAGAGTGATGTCAGAGAAGATGGGTGAAAAGCCTCTTCCAGGATTAGACCTAAGAATCGGGAGCAAAACCAAACCTGAAGCTGAGGACAGCATACAAGAGGCCAAAGAGGACACTGCATCTGCACCACCAGAAGAGGTCAGCGAGCTCCTAAAGTGGCTGTGCAATAAACGGAAGGATATGGAAAGAAACAGAGCCTGACATGTCTACTTTTTCAGGACTTTGGTCCAGGTGTCCAGAAGGGGCATGGAGGCTCTACAGGAGGTAGCACTGAAGAGGTCTACTTAAGACCAGACGGGACTACTGTAAATCATTGTTTCATGGGGTGATTCCTTGTGATGAGGTGGACTTGGGTAAGATGCAAACTAATGAGATGAAAATCAGGAAACTGTATGCCTATGTCTAAACAATTGATATTGCCTGTCTGTAATGACAATGAAATGGAGAAATCTTGCTAATATTAAGTCTGTATGCTTACTAAAAGATTTGGGGAATGCAAGTTAAAAGTAAATCTGAAAATGTATGGCAGCTGGAATTTAAACATAGCTGGAGTCAGGTATGGTTTTCATAGAAATACGTAGAAAGGTTAGAAACCAGTCTCACTAAGCAAGAAAAAAATAGTGAACACTGCTTCCCTTTTAAAGAGGGGGATATGTGACAGAGTCAAAGCCTCTGTCTGAATTTGTGCTGCATTTTCTTTTACACTGTCCTGTTCTTGTAAGTTTATTGCTTTAGCTACAGGCTGCAGTCTGGCCACTTTCAGTCTTATAGTCTCCCACACCCTTCTCCCAAGTACTGTATAAGGAACATATAAGTAAGAAAAGAGGCATTAAGTTGCTTGCCTTCTCCTGTGCTGTACTGCAGGCAGATATACAGGGAATGTAAGTAATGAGAAAGAACTGAAACACAGAGCCTTGCACTCTGTGTTTTATTCAGTGTAAACTGCTTTGGGTGTACCAGAAGCCAAAAACAAAACATTCTTTCCCAAGTGAAGCAGAGATGTGTAAATGTCAGATGAGTCAGCCTGTCTGTGTTTATTCAGCATGAGTCAGTCTGCCTGTGTTTACTTAAATAATTGTGAGTGAGACAGCTCACATGGTGCTGACAACATCAGCAGGCAGGAATAAAAGCCTACCTCCTAATATGATTCAGTCAGTAGAGGCCTGACTGTTGTGAAGGAAGCAGCTCACAGTACATGTAAGTTTTTATGTACTAGGAATCTATTTGGCTGGAACGAAGCCTAGAAGTTGTGCACTGAGGGAATTGTGCATTGTTTTTGTAGAACTGAAGGACTAATAACCTAGTTCCTTTCTGTATGTTTATTATTTTGTTTTGGAAAATAAATACTGCAAGGTGCATTCTACACCTTTTACCTGAGTCTGTGCATCTGTCTCACCCACTAACCTTCACATACCTACACCAGCAGAGCCCTCAATAGCACAGCCCGGTGCCGCTGTGGCTCCTGACACTGCCTCAGGTATCGGTGAGCACGGCGGTGCTGTCCATGCAGCAAGGTCCCCTCCCTCTGCCGTTCTTGGCCCTGGAAGAGGTAGGGTCCAGGGGGTTGCCCGTTTGGAGATCTCCCTGATCTCATGCTAGGGTTCGGAGGGTGATGAATGGGATGATCCTGATTGGCAACCTGAGTCCCTTTGGGGCCTAGTCCCACTTCTTTGCAGTCTGCGGAGCCTTGGGGTTCCTCTCTTGGTGTCAGCCAGGGTGGCGCCTCCCCTACATCCTTTAGTTTTGCTTGTGGTGTTGGGGACACTGTAGGTGCCAGCTGTGGTGCCAGAGGGGATGGCAGTGACAGGTCCGGTGCCGGGCTGGGATCTAGTGCCGCCCTTGAAGCCGGGGCAGTTTCGGTTGCTACTTTTGGTGCCAGTCCTGGCTCTGGGGTTTCCTACCTGGTCAGAATAGTGCTACAAATACAACAAAAAAATAGCGTAGTCTGAATAACTACCACAGACAGCGACAAGGGTTAAATGACGCTTGTGCAGTAAGCGCTCCCCAGCTTGCTGTCTATGGTACTGTGTGAAAGGACAAAAGTAGAGGAACTGGGAGGCTGGCGAGCTGCTCTCATGGCAGAGAGGGCTGGGGCATGGAGCAGCTCAGCAGAATGAGTGGTGGAGACCAGGATTCTACTCCTGGTCTCCCTTATTTCTTCTTGTGGCACTTAGTTTTTTTTTCTACAAAGGCCATGGAAACAGTATTCCATGGCCCCACAAATTTCATTTTTCCCATGAATCACTCCCCAGAGTAGGAATCTTTAAGTTCAGGGTGCAGGGGCATAGCTCCCCACATAAAAATAGATTTTACAATAGTAGTGGTCATCTCTGAGGTGTGCAACCACTACTATTGGCTCTCTGGTGTGTGGTGGGATTCTGTCCTGCCACTCTAGTGGACAACGTTGTCAATACAGCACTGTTGTGGACAGCGCTGTTATTGACAGCACTTTTCTGACCTAGAGCCCTGGGGTTTTGGGCAGCTCGAGACGCTCTCTGGCACCAAGGATGATGCCAGGTTACCCCCCCATCTTTTTCTAACTTTGCTCAGGCTGCTGGACCCTCTTCATTGGGCAAGGTCCTCCTTGGTGACCCAGGGGCCATGAGGTCTCTGTCAGAAAGCCTTTCTATTCCTGGGATGGCTGCAGGCTCATCACAGAGCTGCAGTGCTGACTCTGGCCTCCCCTTCCCTAGGGACCTGAGAGGCCTTGCAGTAAGTGGGGACAGGGGCCACCCTGAGGACACGAACAACCCTAATCACCTCATCTGGAGACTTTCCCTCAAGGGCACTACCCTCTCTGCCTCACTACTGTTGGGCAGTCTGTGGTGGCCAGGTTGCACAGTCCCCCTCCCTTGGGAGAGGTCCCCTGTCTGCTCCTGAAGCCCTTGCAGAGGACCTTCCTTGGTCTGCCAAGTGATCCCTTCCTCCCTACTCTGCCTTCCCTCTCCCTCTCAACCTGAATTTTCTGGTCCTATGGGGCCCATGATGGAGGTATGATGGTGTATCATGAATGCACTCCCCAAGAAAGGACAGCAGCAGACATGCAGGACTGCAGCTAGAGAAATGGGACAGCTGCAGCTCCCTCAACATCTTCAAAAGGAACTGTTGGTAGCAGGTGTACTCTGTGTCAAAGGGTAGATGGAGGAAAGAGTCCTCTTCCTCAGAGGAGGAAGATGAGGAGGAGCTGGACTCAGGGAGCGGCAGTGCCGGGGTTTCAGGCTGGAACATAGCCTGGTTCAGTGCACTCAGGTAAGTGGGGAAGGCACTCGCTGAAGCCCTGAACTGTTCCCAGGTCAACAGCCCTGTAGGACCAGAAATGCCCAGGAGAGCAGAAGGGGTAGGCAGAGGTGTGTTGTGACAGACCTGGCCAGGTCCTCTGCCAGGGTTATGAGAGCAAACAGGGGACTTCACCCAACAGGAGGGGCTCTGCAACTCATCCACCTGTGAATGCCCAACCATAGAAGGGCGGTCCAGGTGTTGCCCTTGGGAGAAACCCCCAGATGGTGAGACTGGAGCCACAGAGGCTCCATAGGGCAGCCCTAATCACCACCAACCGCAGGCCCAGATGCTTCCAGGGAGGGCCAAATGACCCGAGTCAACAGTGCAACTCCTGCCAGAGTCACCAGACACTGCAGATGTGGAGCACAGTGCCGACTGGGACCTACCAGCCCCACCTCACCAGAATGGACTCTGTCCTTTGGGTTAGGCCTAAGGACATCACCAGCAGCAAGTACCTAAGGCAAGGGGGAGCTGGTGCTGTGAACAGCAATGGTACCCTCCCACAGCACTGCAAACAGCACTGGAGCCAGATTCAGAACACAGGGCAGCGCCGGAACCCGACCTGGCACCGAGAGCAGCGCTAGAACCCAACCCAGTGCCATACCTGGCACCAACCTCTCCCATGACACCGGAATCTGCACCAGAACTGATCCCAGCAATGCAAGACAGAAGAGAGGTGGCACCGTGGACCGCAACTAACTGAGAAACACCCCAGGACAACAACGTGAATGCTAAAGTCCTAGGACAAGGCCCAGAAAGGCCTCCTTCCTCACCAGAGTCCGGAAACCAGTCAGGAATATCCTGGGCCTATTCCCCCCGGATCATCCAACTGCTCAGAGGATGGCCACTGGCTCCAGAGACCTTCTCTTTCCAAATGCCACAAGGGGCAGCAGGAGGGAACCCGGTCATGTGGGCAGCGCAGACCCACTCATTGACACAGGTCTCGGTGCCAGAAGCCAAAGCTGTGCTAGGCCACTGCCCTGAGGGACTCACTGGTGTAGGCCCAGTGTATAGCTGTGACCCCACCACTGAGGGCATCCAGACCCCTGAGGGAGTACCAGAATCGGAGGGGTGCACAGCCAGCCCCTGGGATGGGCCAGCTGCCTCACAGACAACCTCCCCAGGCCTCCCATCTCAGCAAGATGAGAACAAGAAGAGGCTTGGTCTGCCTCAATATGTGTCGTGCCGGGCAGGGGCTCTGGGAAGAGCCCATGGACCTCACCTTGGAGTCCCAAGTGCAACGCCTGCCTCCAAAGGTGGGGGGGCCGCTGACCCCACCTCATCATGCAGCTCTGTAAAGTGCGGAAGTCCATGGAGAAGCAGGTATTGCAGAGGTCCATATCACTGTTACGCTCCAAGGCAGGTCCAGCAGCAATCATGTCCTTCCCAGATGGACAGGTTTCTCCCACGGGGCACTGACACATAGGAGGAGACTCCCTCTTCTTGGTCAACTTCTTCTTAGGTTTCTGAGGCCCCTGGGATCCAGCCATGACTGACTATGGAAATAGAAGAAAATCAGCAAAAACAGGGCTCAGCGCCATAAAGGGGACAGAGAAGAAAAAGGCGACAACAAAAAGACTAAATAAGTGTTATGGCATTGAGCAAGCGGGGACAAACAGAGCTAGGATTGGTGGTACAGGTGAAAATGGCAAACGCACTCACTGAGTGTTACCTCGATGGTGGGAAGAACAGCTGAGGGGGGGCCGATATCTGTTTCTGTCAGCCCATGAGTGACATCATACATTTGTCTCGTGGGTGGCGGTCCCCTACCTCTGAATCTTTTAAAGGCATACTCTCCTGCCTGGTCCTAATGCCTCTGGCATAGACTCACCAGTAATGAATGGTGAAGATTGATTCTTGGAAAATCAGTTTGCCACTATTAGCTTTACATGTTGATCCATTATAATAGGGAGGCAGTTTGACCTATTGGTTAGAGCAAAGAGCTGTAAACCTAGAAACCCAAGTGTGACTCACACATTTGCCACTTACTGTGATCCTGGGGCAGTTATTTAACTACTGTGTTCTTTGTGTCTATGTAATCTAGTTCTGCAGTGTGTGAGTTTCCCTGTGTGCCAAATGTCAGCAACATTTATTCTCCTCCTTCTCTTGGACTGCAAAATAATTTTGCATACGGTATTCTGTAATATGAAAGGCACTATACAAAACCATTTCCTTCCTTCCTTCCTCCTCCTCCCCCTCCTTTCTTCCTGTTATTTATTTACATATATCTACCTAGGAAAACCCAGATGAGATGTTTTATCTAATTTTCACTGGTGTACTGCTTTTACCTGTCTTTATTATTGGGTGGACTGAAGCACTGGGTGTTTACTCACCTGGTCAAGGTGATTGTGTTAAGTTTATATCCATGGCACTCCAATCATTACATTATGGGTCAAAGCCCACCTGACAGGTTAACAAAGCACTTGACTCAGGTGAAATTCTGTGGATCCACCTAGGTCCCAGGAGTCCCTGCTCTTGATGCTTCCAAAGCTGAAATAAATGGTTAATTCATACAATCCTTAAGAAACCCATAAGGAACACAGACTCGCCCAGAGACAGTCATAGCACTGTCTTGATTTATTCTCCTATCGTTACAATTCTAATTCAAATGCTAGTTAGCCTGACTAAGGAACTACTTTTAGTTGAAAATCATTACGCTATCGTCAATTGGTCAGGTATGGCAGGTTCCTCAGTGGCCACTCCGAGAACACAGTGGAGTGCCATGGATATAAACAATCACAATCACCTTTACCAGGTAAGTAAACACCCACTGTGTTATGTTTCTATCCATGGCACTCAAGTCGTTACATCATGGGTTAAGTAAGTAGCAGTGTAAGCCCACGTTTAGGGAGGGTTCTAGTGAGTGGACTGGGAACCCAAGGAACAGGCAGCTGACAGAATTTGTACACCAAATGATGCTCTTTGTCTGTATAAAGTCTCTAGTCTGTAGTGTTTGGCGAAAGTATGGATGTAAGACTTGTTTATTTTTATTTATTTGTCTATTTGTAATGTATCTATTGTATGATGTCTTTTGTAATGGTTGGTGTTTTTTGTACATGTGTCTGTCACATATGAAAACAGGCACACATGCTCACTGCACTTACAAGTATAAAAAATAAAATAAAATGAAACAAAAGACCATGTAGCTGGTCGGTATAATATCCTCTGTGGAGACACTGGGCCTTTCCACCCAGGGAGTTGCAAGGGCCCTTATGGAATGTGCTTTTATTCCTTCTGGGGGACTTACAGTAAGCTTTTTGGCTTACAGGCTTCCAAGATGGTTCTCTTTAGCCAGCTGGCGATTGTCGTTTTTGAAGCTGCCTGTCCTTGTTTATCACCTTGCGCTACAATGAACAACCTCTCTGTTCTTCTTTTGTACGTGATTTCTCAATGTAGGAGGCCAGTGTACCCTCTGTGACGCTTGGACAGCTGGTTCTGATTACTCTATGATTTTTGTAATAAAAAAATGTGTTATTGAGTGTCTTTCATGGGACATGCTGAGACAGCCTGTTGGATGCCCCCTCCAGGTTTCACTTCAAAAGACAGGATATGTTAAACAGCAGATCTCTGTGATGGGATTAACTTACAAGAACTCACATTTTATAGCCTTATTTAGGATCTGGGTTGTTTGAAGCTAAGACCTGAAATATCCATTTTATGACGTCCTCAGGAAGGTCAGTTAATTGACTGCTGTCACAAAGCATATTACACCTCAGTGAGATCTGGCAGAGAGTAATAAAAAGTCATTTGATGTCCTTGAACGAGGAAACTGCTCATGGATGAAAGAAGATACTGGAAAATCACAGACTTGATTGGGAAGTCATGTGGGGAAATGAGTTTTTGCTGATGTCACCTATTTAATGTACCTTCTGAAGTATATGACATCCTGATTGTATAATTTTTAATAAACAGAGGAGGAGCTGGGTGACATCATGGAGAAGGCAGGTTCAAGACAGTTTTTTTTAATTATGCTGTGACTGACCTCTAGAGACATTCTTGTTTGGACTCTCTTGAAAACATCATCTATTGCATGCACTGTTAGAAGGTATACATTAGAGAGACAAGTCTTGGCATTCGTGGTAGGAATTTGCACTTTTAAACCTTATTCTTTTAAAAGATTGTATGTTTTGTGATATATTTTCTGTATTTACATTTTACATATTTGTTATCTATTTTAAGTAAAACTCTTATTTGAAGAGACTACTTTGGTGTGCCTTTTGAAATTCTTTATTTGACAAGTGAAGCATATATAGTTAAAGCTGACACTGTGCATAAGCTTACTGGTTTACCAAACCGGGAAAAGGTAAGAGTTTATTCTGAGAACTTTCATAGATTTTTTTTTTAAGGGTTCATTTTGTACACCTGGTTAGGTGCCCGTAGGCAAAAGATCTCTGGCCCCCCGAAAAGCAGAATTATCTGAGCCTGTACATTGGGTACACTAGCAAGAGGTTCACAGTTTGAATCCCTCTAGAACTTGAGACCAAAGGTTGATTGGAACTCACAAAACAGACAGGAGGGTTACCCTGTTCTGTTCCTATTCACACTACTGCGCTCGGAGGTTGGCACTGTGGAAGCAGAGGGCCTGACTTGCTGAGTGGGGTTGTGATAGATTGGTTAGCAGCAGTGTGCATAAGTTTGGTATTGCAAGCTTTTATTGTTCAGTGTGTCGGCTTGATACTGTCAGCTTACTTGCAAAAAAAGAAAAAGCCAGTGATTTATTTTTAAAAAGGAAACAGAACTATATCACTTGACTTACAGTCAAGTTCCTACCTGTTTTATTTTTTTTTCTAAGAGTGCCAGTAGAGTAGCCGTAGTTAGGGAAGAAGATGGCTTCCAACTACAGTGGGCACACTGTAGACTACTTAAAGCAGTTGTGCAGGGACAGAGGAGTCCTGTTCAAGGTGAAAGCAACCAAGTAGAACCTCATGGATGCCCTGATGGTAGTAGACACCCACAGCACTGAGTCACAGACAGTGATTATAAAGGACCGAACCTTGAGTGTGGAAGGGCTAGCGGCCAGTGCCGTGTCCAGATCCAATGAGGAGGGCAGCAGGGCCAGTGCCAGCGAAGGGCCACAGCAGCAGGGGAAGGTCACCAGCATTCTGGAGCCAGAGGTACTCAGGTTGCAGATTCAGTTGCGCAGAATGGAGCTGGAGTTCCAGAGGGAGGCAGAGTGGGAATGCTGAGAGGCACAGCGAGCTGCAGAGGAGGAGAAGAGAGAGCAAGAACAATGAGCTGCAGAGGAGAAGGAGCAAGAATGGCAAGAGGCAGACCGTGAACAGTGGGAGGCAGACTGTGAGGAGCGTGAGTGAGCGCCAGAGGCAACATGAACAGGAGAAGCTACGACTCCAACCACCAGCACCGGAGAGGCTTGGGTTTAACTGGGACTACAGGACTGGGTTACTAATTGAATTCCAAATTGATAGTTGAATTTAAAGAGGGGAAGGATATGGATGCCTTTTTAAATTATTTTAGAAAAGTTTGTATTCAAGCTAAAATTCCTAGGGAGTCCAGGAGCTTCCAGCTATCCCCGCTACTTACCTGGAAAGATTGGGATGCATTGGGTCAAATGGACATTGAGGACAGTAATGATTACAGCAAACTTAAAGTTGCACTCTTAAAAAAAATTTGAATTAACTGCTGAATCATACAGAACTAAATTCTGTAAGCTCAGGAGAAGCCCTGACATGAGCTATGAGGAGCAAGCCATGAAACGTCAGTTTTTAAAACGCTGGTGGGAAGGAATTGAAGCAAACTCTGTTGACAAAACTGAAAATGTGATTCTGTTAGAACAGTTTTTCTGGGCATGACCAGCAGAGCTGAAAACCTGGCTGAAGGACCGAGATCACAAAACAGCGCAAGAGGCTGCTGAACTCTCAGACCACTATGCCAAGAGCAGACCTGCTCTGAGAGCAAATGGGGCAGGCGTGGCAGCTCAGAAAAGGAAAAGCTCACCTTCAGGGCAGCTAAAACCCTCACTGCCTCCAGCGAAACCAGTTAGCCCCAGGTTTTGGAGAAAAGATTTCTCTGAGAAAAGAAATGAATGTTGGTTGTGTAAAGAAACTGGGCATATTGCCAGACAGTGTCCCAAACGGATGAGCAATACACAAGGTGGTGCTAGGAAGGAAGTGGGTTGTTTGTGTTTCCCTGGAAGCATGCCTGTGAACAAGAGGGAACACATGCACCCAGTCATGGTGAATGGTGTACAGACACAAGGGTTAAGGGACACAGGGGCATCCCTGACATTGGTAAAAGGGGATCTGGTACAACCTGGTCAGCTTATACCCAATAAATATGTCACTGTACAAGACTTTACTAGTGGGGAGAAAACATTTGCCCTCGCTAGTGTTCTCCCTACACTGGGGTGAAACAGGGGAACTGTGCAACAGGTGGCTGTAGCCAAACGTTAGCAGTGGACGCCTTCCTTGGCAACCATCTCCAACGGATGGTATGTGCAGTTACCCGTAGCCAAGTGGCAAGGGAAAATTGTAGTTCCCTGAACCCCACGGAAGCCATTGTGGAGCCACTGGCAGGCTGGTTCCCCAGCCTGTTTTTCCTGATATGGAAATTAATGAAAAGGGGGTAGAAATTTCCCCAGTAACAGTTAACCACACAGCTACAGAGGGTTACTCTGAAGAGGAAGGGGTGACCCATGGTCACAGGGTTAGGAATGACAGTGATCCTGAGTGCCTTGATGCTAATTCTAGGGACCCTAGTTTAGAGACAGAAGGGGACGTGTCCCATGCCTTGGGAATGTGTGAGGAGTTTGCAGCTGCTCAGAGAAGTGACCCTAGTCTAGAGAAGCTGAGGGCTTGGGCAGACTCTGACGGAGCACAGGGAGGTGACGGCAGACATAAGGTTTATTGGGAAATTGGAAATGGGAAATGTATACTCAGGCTGTGCAGACAGAGAGAGGGGTGCTAGGCAGGCAGCTTGTCGTTCCCCAGGGGTATCGTGAGCAGTTGCTCAAGACTGCACATGATATTTCTTTGTCTGGTCATCTGGGAATCGTGCACACTACGCAGCGGTTGGCCCAGAATTTCTATTGTCCTAACTTCACCCAGCAGGCGGAGGAGTATTGCAGGTCTTGTCACCAGTGCTAAGAAATAGGGAAGGCGGGCCAGAAAACCCAAGCCGCCCTGATTCCATTGCCCATAGTGGAGGAGCCATTTCAGAGGGTGGAAATGGATATTGTGGAGCCTTCAAATACCCCCGGCTCCTCAGGGAAGAGATTCATCCTGACTGTGGTGGATTATGCCATCTGGTACCCAGAGGCAGTCGCCCTATCCTCATTGAGGACAGACAAAGTGGCAGATGCCTTACTTAAGATTTTCTCCCATGTTGGGTTTCTGCAGTAGGTAATCATGGATCGAGGGGGTTCCTTCATGTCAGACCTGATGAAATCTTTATGGGAGAAGTGCAGGTGGTGCACAGATGCACAACATACATACCACCCACAAGCCAATGGGCTGTTGGAAAGAATTAATGGTACCCTGAAGTCTATGCTCTGGGTGTTTGCTGAACAGCATGGGAGGGACTGGGAGAAATACCTTCCCCACCTGTCTTTCGTATACAGGGAGGTGCCCCAAGAGTCAATAGGATTTTCCCCCTTCGAACTCTTATATGGATGCTGGGTACGTGGGCCCCTAGACTTGATCCGGGAGGACTAGGAAGGCAAGCACGCCACCCAGGGAACTCCCATAGTGGATCATGTCCTAAGGTTTAGGGAAAGGCTGAAGGAGGTTATGGGGACAGCCCAGAACAACCTGGTAGCTGCCCAAAAAAACAAAAAGTGTGGTATGGCCGCAGAGCCAGAGCTCGCTCGTACACGGTGGGTCAGGAAGTCATAGTCCTTATACCGGTCCGGAAAGACAAGTTGCAGGCTGAGTGGGCAGGACCGTACAAAGTGGTTAGGAAGGTAAATGACATGAACTATATTACAGAGTTACCTGACAGAAAACAGACAGAAAGGATGTACCATGTCAACATGATGAAGCCATATGCTAATAAGGCTGACATGGTGTTTGCAGTGTATAGTCCTGGGGAGGGTATGGACAAAGGAGACCCCCTTCTAGTCTTGCTGGAGGAAAGTAAGCAGGAGTCCTCTGTGGAGGCAGTAAAATTGTCTCGCCAGCTGACCCCAGACAAGATCCAGGAAGTAAGGGAGGTTTTAGCAGACTTTGCTCAATTGTTTAGTGTCAAGCCTGGAGTAACCCCCTTAGCAACTTATGATGTGGAGACTGGGACACAGATGCCCATACGGCGGACAGCATATCGGGTGTCAGAGGCTGTCCAAAAGGACATTAGGAGAGAAGTGGAGGAGATGCTGGATTTAGGGGTAATCCAGACATCGCAAAGCTCCTGGGCCTCACCCGTAGTCCTTGTGCCTAAGCCAGATGGCTCTACTAATTTCTGTGTGGACTATCGTGGACTGAATGTAGTCACGAAGTCAGACGCCCACCCGCTGCCCCAGATGGATGAACTCCTGGACAAGTTTGGGGGGGTGACCTACCTTATGACCACTGACCTAAGAGGAATTGGCAGGCAGAGTTGACGGACAGAGCTAGGGAGAGGTTGGCCTTCATCGCTCTGATAGCCTTATTTGAATTTAAAGTAATGCCTTTCAGAATGAAGACCTCCCCGGCCACATTCCAACGGCTGGTGAGCCAGGTGTTCAGTGGTGCTGAGGAGTATGCCGTGGTGTACCTGGATGACATTGCCATCTTTAGTGTCAGTTGGGAGGAACACCTGTCCCACCTTAGGGAAGTGCTGGGCAGAATACATAGGGCCGGACTCGCTGTGAAAGCAGAGAAGTGCCAGGTGGCCATGGGATAAGTGGCATACCTCGGGCATGTGGTAAGCTGGGGACAGCTCCGTCCTAACCAAATAAAAATAGAGGTGATCCAGGCATGGCCCAGACCAGAAACGCAGTACTATAGAAAATGTGTACCCAATTACAGTGCCCTGGCTCCTCCCCTATCTGACCTGGTAAAGAAAAGGATGCCAAAGAAAATTACTTGGGAACCAGCCTGTGAAGAGACCTTTACCAGACTGAAGGAGGCACTGCACAGTGCTCCTGTTTTGACAAGTCCTGACTATAGCAGACCCTTTATAGTTCAGACTGATGCCTCAGACGTGAGTATTGGGGCAGTACTGAGTCAGACATCCAACTAAGGGAAAGATCACCTGGTAGCATACCTGAGTAAAAAGTTACTTCCCAGGGAGCAGGCATACTCTACCGTGCAAAAGGAATGTCTTGCCATAGTGTGGGCCCAAAAGAAGTTGGAGCCATACTTGTATGAGCAGCATTTTGTGGTACAAACTGACCACAACCCTGGTTTGGCTGACGCAAATGGGCAAGACTAATGGTAGATTAAGATGGAATCTTGCTTTGCAAGGGTATTATATAACAAGTCTAAATAGGGCTGGAGTGAAAACTCAGAACTCAGATGGGTTGTCTCGCATCTATGAAGAGTGAACTGATTTGGGAAGCTTATCCCATGCAGGGGATAGAGCCCCAAACTCAGTCTAGGTAGGGAGGATTGTAGCAGCTTTGACAGCTGATTCTGATTACTATATGATTTTTTCTAATATAAAACGTGTTATTGAGTGTCTCTCATGGGACATGCTGAGACAGCCTGTAGGATGACGCCCTCCCCAGGTTTCACTTTCAAAGACAGGATATGTTAAACAGCATGTCTCTGTGACAGGATTAACTTCCAAGAACTTGCATTTTATAGCCTTATTTAGGATCTGGGTTGTTTGAAGCTAAGACCTGAAATATCCATTTTATGACGTCCTTGGAAGGTCAGTTAATTGACTGGTGTCACAAAGCATATTACACCTCAGTGAGATCTGGCAGACAGTCATAAAAAAGTCCTTTGATGTCCATGAGAGAAGAAACTGCTCACACATGAATAACCCCCGCAAATGGGGGTTCCCAAAAGACTTCCAGGAGCTTGCTTGAATGCTCCAAGCCTGAATGGTGTTTGGCGTTTAAGCCATTTATCAGTGAGTGTTTTAGAACCTCTGGTACTGTCTCTTTAAGAGCTGTCTGCTTGCAGACATAATTAATTTGTATGGGGACTGTGTGTTTCTTTGATTGAGTACCACTCAAGCTGCTGCCAATTCACTCCATTTTGCAGTCACTAGGAGTGCAAAGGGAACCTATCTGAAAGATGTAACTGTTTGCCAGAAATTATTTAGAGTAATAATGAAATTACAGTTTGTCTAACCTGCTTTCTTTGCAGTCAGAACTGTGTCTGCTAGTTCCCATTCTAGTTTTGAACTGCTGAACTGGACCAATCAGTGTGGGTAAGCTAGCTCTAAAATGGTGCCTTGACAAATCAGAACTTGGACTCATAATCTGAGCCAGCCACAAGAGGATTGTATGGGCAGTGACTCTGGGAGATGTAGTTTAGACTTCAGTGCCTTTTGGACCAACAGCAGCAGTCTATTGTGAGTGACAGCCAATCCAGTCAAGAACGGGAGGAACTCAAAGGAAGTGCCCGGTTTGTCGGTTGGAGTTTCAGTTGAGCTTTGGCAGTGAAGAAGGAAGGAGCCCTGTGCTTTTTCAGTGTGCAGTTTTAGTCAAAAAACGTGTGTAAGGCCCAGAGTTCCGGTCTGCAGCTTGTGTAACAGCTTGTTAGGACTGAATCCGTCCTGTGAAAAGAATCAAAGGATCTCTGAAGAGTAGAAACCAGGCTCACCCTGTAGAAGACTGGAGGAATTGCTGAAAATTGCACTCTGTCTGTCAGGAACTGAATCTGCTGTGTGTTCTCCCGGGTATTGTGCAGTAATTGCGATCGGGATACAGATGCAGCCTGCCTGGTATAGTGCTTTCTTTTATATGGATGTGTGAAGAGGTTTGTGTACCTCAAGTGAGCCCTGCTGACATTGAAGGACCCTATCTTATTTGGAGGTCGTGAGTACTAATTCAGGGTCGCTCCCTGTTGAATTGCCACATTAAATCCAAATGGAATTACTGTACTGCTGACTGTTTAATTCTCCTTTTCTCTGTGTGAAAGGGCCCCTACCAGCTGCCACGGTTTGGACTAGCCACTAGGGCTTGGGTACCAGGACAGTAACTGATAGGGATAGGCCTGTGCACAGAGCCATAGGTAGATTATTAGAGTGATAAGCTAATTAACCTGATTTCCCCTGTCCTTGTTATATCCCCTAAATAAATCAGAGCTGCTTGTTTCAGTAAAGTTATACTGCCTGAGGTATTTGTCTATGTTAAAGTACTGTACTGTGATTGTTGCACTGTATCTCATTTCACAGGAGGTCCCAGTGCCGGAACCAGACCTGGGGTAAGTGTATACTGTGAAGGTAATTCTGATATATTGAGTGGGCCACTAGTGGGAAGAAAGGGGTTGCAGTGTCCCAGAGGGCTGTGACCAAGTTAGTTTAACTATTGCAAACCCTGACCTCTGGGTGGAGGCACCCGCCATTGGATCCAGGCCCCTCAACCTGTTAGTGGCAAATCAGGCAGGGTAGTAGCCCTGGGATAGCGCCATCTAGGGTTACATCTTGGAGGCTCACCGCTGGGATTGTGTGTCCTCTAGTGGCCATATTACGAACCACTGTTAAGAAAAAAATGGGTACCCCGACAGAAGTGGCTGTGCACCGGCTGGTGGAGTGGTGTACTGGGGAGGAGATCGACCCCCAAAATGCTATGCTTATCCTGGACATCCCCCTGGGTATCAATACGGACACTGTGCAGGGAGTACTTTCCAAGGTGGAAGGTTTACAAAACCCTGTGGTGGTGGGTCGGCATGCTAATCTGCTCACCCACACTTTCCTGGCCCTAGTAGAGTTTAAGGATCCCATAGATAGCTCCAAAGTGCCACAGACCATTCACCCCAGAGGGAGCCTCACTGCTTGGAGAGTGATAACTAAGGACAGTAAAGACCCGGGGAATCAGCCCACCACTATCTGAAACTTTTGAGGAGAAATTTGCTGAATGGTTGCTGGGAGAGGGAAAACTGTGGAGGACTTGAAGAAACTATTCTTGCCACCTGGGGTGTTCCTCCCCAATACCCTCTCCTGCTCCAGTGCCCGTAATGGTGGCTGAACCAATGCAGACTCCTATTTCTGCACCTGCCATTAGTCACGACTCTTACGAAGGTTGAGGATCTTCTCTGGCACCCTCCCACCCCCAAGGGAGGATGACTGGGAGACCTGGATAGACTATGTTGCCCCCAAGTGCTAGAATGGCAATGCTCGGAAGGCGAAAAGCGAAAGAGGGTTAGTGAGAGCCTCCGAGGTCCTGCCCTGGCTACCATCCGTGCTAAACGGGCCAGTAACCCTGAAGCGACTGCACAGGCCTATCTTGAGGCCTTGGAGAATGTGTATGGGAGCCCAGATTCTGATGAGGACCTATGGTGGAGAGTAAGAAATGCACAACAGTACCAAGGGGAGTTGTTGTCTGTGTATGTCTCTCAGCTGGAAAAATTGTTGCAAGAATGCCTCAAAAGGTAGTTTGCCAGCGATTGAACTGGACCGAACCAGACTGGACAGAATCCTTAAGTCTGCCCCTTCTCAGAACTGCTGTTGCTTCAGTTCGCCTGGCAAATCGACTGGAATCCCCACCCTCCTATGATGAGTTAATGAGAGAAATTCGGAGTTGAGAAAAGGCGACCTCGGGAGGTACCTGCACCAACAGCTGTGGCTACGACCCGAGTGACTGAGGGTGACCCATCAAGTGAAGTTAGGGCAGAGGTTGACAGTCAATGAGTGCTCTGACAAGGAAAAAGATATGCCACAATGGGGCAAACTGTTGAGAGAGATCCGGGAATTCAAAACAGTCCTTTATGAAGGCCACGCCTGCAAGTACAGGCTGACCTATATCCGACTGCATCTGCTATAGGGTAGAGTACCCACCATGCTATCTCCTGCTGATAACAGCTCCAAACTCAATTCCTTGACCATGGAAGTGGAGAAACTGACGAGATGTCTCCAAATGCTTATCACGCCGCAGACAGAGATGGCACACCAGGTTTCCAGTTAGTAATACCCCGCCTAGCTCCCAGTGTGGCGCCTCGGCAGCTCAAACTCCAGAAAGTATGTTTTGCTATAATTGTGGGAAAGATGGGCACATGAAAAGGGAATGCCAGTCCCCAAAAGACACTGACAAAGTTGCATATAGGCTACAAGGAGAGCTTGGAGAACAAATCAGTGGTTAAGAGGTGCACGACATGATCCCAGTGAGGGCACCAAAAATGCTAATTCACGCCCTTGTGGCAAGGTCAGTTGCCCAGGCCCCACTACCGCCTCTCCAGACTGGTCCAGAATAGTGGGTCCCTCCATGGAGACCACTGTAAAGGTGAATGGAGTGTCTACAAGAGCTGTATTAGACAGTGGCTCCCAAATGACAATTATGTTCCAGGATTGGTATCAGAAGCATTTGTCAGACGTCCTTACAACCATTAGAAGGACTGCATGTATGGGGTTAAGTGAGAAAGCCTACCCCTATTCGGGTATATCCGAATTTGGCTGTCTTTCCCCACCTCCGTGGCTGGAGTGGCCGAACAAGTAGAGACCCTAGCCTTAGTGTGTCCCCCACTGGACTGTATGATGGTGTCCCTTTGTTGATTGGAACAAATGCTCATATGTTCGGAAGGCTGGCACAGTTGTGTTATGAAAACAGGGGTCAAAGACTAGTAGAGCTTTAAGAGTTCCGGCTTTAATTAAGAAGGCCTATGAGGCACAGAGAGATGCTGAAAAAACAGAACCAGAGGAACGTCGGAATTGTATGGAAGAAGGATCCTGAGTCTCTGATCCTGGCGCCAAATGCCCAGTGTACCTTACAGGGAGAGTCTGTATCAGAAAGGATGTTAAGAATAAAATATTAATGTTGGATGCACCAGGCGATGGAAAAGTTCAGAGGGACTGCTGGTCAAGCTCTAGTATTTTGCCGCTAGAGCCCATGCTTATGCCAGAAGGGTAATGGTCCAAGTTCATAATGTGTCTGAAAGAGACATTCGAGTAAACAGAGGTTGCATCCTGGCTAATGTGCATTGTGCAGACACTGAAGTGCTACCCAGCAGCAAGAGTTCAAGGAAGAATGACAGAGTAACGCCTGACTTGTTTGATTTCGGCGACTCCCTTGCCAGCTGAATGGAAAGTGAGGATCAGTGAGAAGCTTGCCCAGAGAGACCAGGTGTTTTCTTTAAAGGAATGGGATGTAGGATGCGTGCAAGGAGCTGAGCACAATATCCGGCTGCATGACGAAAGACCATTTCGTGAGAGGTCTCGACGCCTGGCACCTGCTGACATAGATGATGTGAGACGGCATCTGCAAGAGATGTTAGCTGCTGGTGTAATACAAGAATCCAGAAGCCCTTATCGTCCCCCATTGTGGTAGTGAGGAAAAAGAATGGAACAGTAAGGATGTGTGTGGATTACTTTGCTTAAACCGGAGGACTATCCTGATCAGTACACAATGCCCGATTCAGGATGCTTTGGACTGCCTAAGCGAGACAAGTGGTTCTCTGTGCTGGATCTCGCGTGGGTACTACCAGATCCCGATGGCCCCAGAGGACCGTGAGAAGACTGCCTTTTATCTGTTAAACGGCTTCTGAATTCATGAGGATGCCTCAAGGGATTTCAGGTGCCCCAGCCACTTTTCAACGATTGATGGAGCGTGCAGTGGGGGACATGAACTTACTAGAGTGCCTGGTATACCTAGATGATGTTATTGTGTTTGGCAGCTCACTGGAGGAACATGAGAGCAGATTATTTAAGGTATTGGACAGACTGGAGGACTTTGGCCTTAAACTGTCCATTGATAAGTGTCAATTCTTTCAAACATCAGTAAAGTATGTGGGACACATAGTATCCACCGAGGAATAGAGACCGACCCAAGTAAAGTTGAGGCCTTGACCACCTGGCCACAGCCCAAAATCTAAAGAACTGCAAAGATTCCTGGGATTCTGTGGTTATTATCGAGCTTCATCAAGGACTATTCAAGAGTGATCCGCCTTTACTTAACCTTACTCAAGGGTATCCCCAACCCACAAAAATACCAAAAGTCAGCGTCCCTCAAGACTGAAAGAGTGTATTTTCATCCGAGTGAAGTATTTGGGGCCGCTGGACTCCTGATTGTGAGACTGCTTTTCATGAGATCATATATCAACTACCCATGCTCCAGTGCTGGCCTATGCCGATCCAAGAAAACCTTACGCCCTGCACACTGATGCTAGCTTGCAAGGGTTGGGGCTAAAGAATTAAGAGCACGAGAATGGCCTGAGACCAGTGGCCTTTGCCAGTAGAAGCCTGACCCCATCCGAAAAGAACTATCCTGTACATAAGTTAGAGTTCCTAGCTTTGAAGTGGGCTATTGTTGACCAATTCCATGAGTACTTGTATGGGGCTAAAATACTAGTAAAAACTGACAATAATCCTTTGACCTATGTGCAGACCTCAGCTAAGTTGGATGCCACTGGCCATAGGTGGCTTTCTGCATTATCTACATATGACTATGCTCTCGAATACCGAGCAGGTCTGAACCACATAGATGCTGATGCTCTCTCCCGGAGGCCTGTTTCCCAGAATGATTGGGTCCGATTGGCAGAACCTGACATTCGGGCACTCTGCCGGAAGTTTGACAGGGAGGAACAAATGTCCACGGACGCAGTGGACTGCATGGTGGATTGCTTGGGACCCTCTGAGAATTGCATACCTGCTGCTTATTGCCACTTTTCTGCAATAGACATTGGTGCACTGCCTCAGCTGGACAATGACAGTATTCGGCGGGCTCAATCCCGCGATCCCATGATCAAAGCAGCTTTAGAAGCCCTCTATGCAGGAAAAGATGTGTCCAAATTACACTCCACTGATTTGAGAACTGCACTGTTATACAAAGAAGGTCCTAAGTTGAAACTGATCAATAAACTGTTATACAGAGAAACAGTAGACAGAGGGGACAAGTAGACAAACAACAACTAGTGCTGCCCACTGCCTTCGAGACTCAGTACTGAGGTCCTTGCACAACCACATGGGCACCTTGGTATAGACAGAACACTTGACTTGGTGAGATCCAGATTCTATTGGCCTAAGATGGGGCTGATGTGGAGCAACACATTCAAACTTGTAGTCGCTGCTACAGAGGAAAGCTTTGCCCCAGAGGGCTGCCCCCTTGTTAACATCAACCACCAGTGCACCCATGGAGCTGGTCTGTATTGATTTTCTGAGTTTGAGTCAGATCAAAGAAATATCAGTAATGTGCTGGTGGTCACTGACCATTTCACGAGATATGCCCAAACTTTCCCCACCAAAGACCAGAAAGCATCCACTGTGGCCAAAGTACTTGTAGAAAACTTTTTTGTTCACTATGGGGCTCCACAAAGAATCCATTCTGATCAAGGGAGAGACTTTGAGAGTCGTCTGATCAAAGAGATGCTTTCTCTGTGGGGAGTGAGAAAGTCCAGAACCACTCCTTACCACCCCCAAGGGGACCCACAGCCTGAACGTTTCAACCGCACTTTGCTAGATATGCTAGGCACCCTGCACCCAAAGGACAAGCCTAGATGGAGCCAACAAATTAGCACCCTGGTACATGCTTATAACTGCACCAAAAGTGATGCCACTGGATTCTCCCCTACCGCCTGATGTTTGGAAGAGAAGCTCGACTACCAGTAGATGTGTTTTGGGGTCTCTCCTGATGGGGTTCAAGCTGACAACTATTTACAGTATGTGCAAAGTTAAAGGCCCAGCTAACTCATGCGTACCAAGTGGCTCAAACCATGGCTGCCAAAAGAAATCTGGCCAACAAAGAAAGGTATGATAAAGGTGACAGCACAGGAACTCCAGGAGGGAGATCGGGTATTGCTAAGAAATCTGGGACTGCATGGCAAGCACAAGATTGCTGACAGATGGCACCATCTCCCTCACATTGTAGTGGGCAAACTAGATGATCTGCCAGTGTACAAAGTAAGGCCTGAAAATAATTCAAAAGATGTAAAAACAATGCATAGAAATCATTTACTGCCCATTGGACAAATCTTATTTGAGTCTGAGCCCCTAGAAGATGCCCCCTCTGGACCAGTGACTAGAGCTGCTGCTAAGAAAAGATCAAGAAAGTCTGCACCTACAGAAGCAAAGTTAAAGTGTTCCCCTCCACAAGTCCCAGTTGAGCATGACTGTCAGTCCATATCGGAAGAAAGTGAGAGTGACTTTGAATACTATCCTTCTTACGAACTGAGTCAATTGTTTCGGGGCAATCCCCTAGTCAATACTGGAGATGAAGCTGGGCCTTCTGGACTGTCTAAGCCCCCAGCTTCATCCCTGGAGCCAATGCTCCCAGAAAGTGAAGTGCAAAGCATCAGATCAGATGAAATGGAATCATTGTGCATGGTTGAACTGTTTGAGCTTTCAGGGAGAAAATGATAGATTGGGGCAGACTGGTGATACACCCGAACAAGAAGAGTATTTTGAGTGCCCTGACAGTCCACTGCCAGTGTCCAAAAGCTCTCCATGCGAGCCAAATGTTGTGGACTCAGAAACTGTAACTCCTGGAGCTGAAAGTGCCCCAAGTTCTAGCCTCTCTACCCCATGGAGACTCCCTGACAAGTGAGGATAATGCTGAAAATGAGGCTCAGAGTGCAGAGACTATAACAGTTCCCCCTAGAAAGACTGGTCGAGCTGTAAAGCCTGTGGTGCACCTCAGTTATGATTCACTTGGGAGGCCTGTGGACTTGCCTCTCAATGTTGTCCATAAAGGAGTGTATGTGTCCCCGAGCTCATTGCCCAAACTGAGCATCAGTGCTAACTCCAAGTTACTTGTGTTGCCCTCTAAGTATGGTGCCCTTGCCCCGTCCAGCCCCAAGGTAACTGATAGGGAAGGGCCCCCTCTCTTCAGGTTTCATGTACAAGAGGTAATAACTTGAGTTATGGTACAATGTGTGTAATACTGTGTAAAGAGTGACGTACTGCAATGTTTCAGAAATGTGTTCTTGGTAAAATGATATATTGACTGATGATTACATGTGTGAGCCTAATGCAAATGTATATGGTTGCAGTTAAAACTTATGGGGGTACTTGCTTGACGCGGACGTCAAGCTTTCCCAGGCCAGGGAGGGTGTAACCCCCCTGCAAATGGGGGTTCCCAAAAGACTTCCAGGAGCTTGCTTGAATGCTCCAAGCCTGAATGGTGTTTGGCATTTAAGCCATTTATCAGTGAGTGTTTTAGAACCTCTGGTACTGTCTCTTTAAGAGCTGTCTGCTTGCAGACATAATTAGTTTGTATGGGGACTGTGTGTTTCTTTGATTGAGTACCACTCAAGTCTGCCAATTCACTCCATTTTGCAGTCACTAGGAGTGCAAAGGGAACCATCTGAAAGATGTAACTGTTTGCCAGAAATTATTTAGAGTAATAATGAAATTACAGTTTGTCTAACCTACTTTCTTTGCAGTCAGAACTGTGTCTGCTAGTTCCCATTCTAGTTTTGAACTGCTGAACTGGACCAATCAGTGTGGGGTAAGCTAGCTCTAAAATGGTGCCTTGAACAAATCAGAACTTGGACTCATAATCTGAGCCAGCCACAAGAGGATTGTATGGGCAGTGACTCTGGGAGATGTAGTTTAGACTTCAGTGCCTTTTGGACCAACAGCAGCAGTCTATTGTGGTGACAGCCAATCCAGTCAAGAAGGGAGGAACTCAAAGGAAGTGCCGGTTTTGTCGGTTGGAGTTTCAGTTGAGCTTTGGCAGTGAAGAAGGAAGGAGCCCTGTGCTTTTTCAGTGTGCAGTTTTAGTCAAAAACGTGTGTAAGGCCCAGAGTTCGGTCTGCAGCTTGTAACAGCTTGTTAGGACTGAATCCGTCCTGTGAAAAGAATCAAAGGATCTCTAGGCGTAGAAACCAGGCTCACCCTGTAGAAGACTGGAGGAATTGCTGAAAATTGCACTCTGTCTGTCAGGAACTGAATCTGCTGTGTGTTCTCCCGGGTATTGTGCAGTAATTGCGATCGGGATACAGATGCAGCCTGCCTGGTATAGTGCTTTCTTTATATGGATGTGTGAAGAGGTTTGTGTACCTCAAGTGAGCCTGCTGACATTGAAGGACCCTATCTTATTTGGAGGTCGTGAGTACTAATTCAGGGTCGCTCCCTGTTGAATGCCACATTAAATCCAAATGGAATTACTGTACTGCTGACTGTTTAATTCTCCTTTCTCTGTGTGAAAGGCCCCTACCAGCTGCCACGGTTTGCACTAGCCACTAGGGCTTGGGTACCCAGGGACAGTAACTGATAGGGATAGGCCTGTGCACAGAGCCATAAATGTAGTATTAGAGTGATAAGCTAATTAACCTGATTTCCCCTGTCCTTGTTATATCCCCTAAATAAATCAGAGCTGCTTGTTTCAGTAAAGTTATACTGCCTGAGGTATTTGTCTATGTTAAAGTACTGTACTGTGATTGTTGCACTGTATCTCATTTCACAGGAGGTCCCAGTGCCGGAACCAGACCTGGGGGTAAGTGTATACTGTGAAGGTAATTCTGATATATTGAGTGGGCCACTAGTGGGAAGAAAGCGGGGTTGCAGTGTCCCAGAGGGCTGTGACCAAGTTAGTTTAACTATTGCAAACCCTGACCTCTGGGTGGAGGCACCCGCCATTGGATCCAGTCCCCTCAACCTGTTAGTGGCAAATCAGGCAGGGGTAGTAGCCCCTGGGATAGCGCCATCTAGGGGTTACATAAGAATTCTAGACAAGCCTCTAAAAGACTTATTGAGCAGGGCTCTGATCCTGCCCCTGCTAGAAAGACTAAGAAAGATAACAACACTATTGTCCCTCCCCCTGAAAGGCCTATGGAGACAACAGTAGTTGATAAAGATGTGCCCTCTGCAAATGATCTGGCTAAAGCTTGGCATTTGTATCAGACTTTACAATCGATGGGCGATATTTTCTCGGCTCCTGTGGGACCGAGTGCTCCTCTCCACAAGGACCCCTATGCCCGGGGGTTTTATTATGATGATGGAGAGGATGCTGGTAAAGATTTGCCTCACGGTGATCCTTTAAATCCAGATGGCCACCCTGGGGTTGACTTAAATGATGATATTGATAGTAATGAAGGCATCTCTTCCTTTTTCACGTTTCTAAAGCTGATGGTGGACACCCTGGACTTGCCTCTCTAGGATGACACTGATCAGGAGATGGAGGGTGACTATGTAGAGATGATGGGTTATTCTCCTCCAAAGAAGCTTATCCTCCCGATTCATAATTCTCTGAAGAGAAGTATATTTAAGGTTCTGGAAACCCCCTCAACTTCCTCTGGGGTGGACAGAAGAATTGAGAGGAAATACCAGCTCGTTACGTCTACTGTTGATTTTCTCTACACACATCCAGATCACAAAGGGGTAGTGCAGGCAGCAGCCTGTGACAAAGCCAATGTGCCGCTCTCTGCTCTCCCACCAGGAAAAGATTCTAGAAAATTAGATACCATGGGTAAGAAATCTTACGCTACTGCCTCTCTGCTGTTGCGCAAGTCTGCTTTCATGGTATACGCAGCCAGATATCAGAGGGCTTTATTGAAATCTGTCCTGGCCATAGTGCAATGTGGGGGGGGACACTATGCTTAGGGATGTGTCTGAAACTATTAAGCGGGCTGTGGAAGCTACAAAGTACTAGTTTCACATGGCCGTAGATAATAATGACACGGCCTCGAGGGTCATGGCTCAGGCTGTTTCCCTCAGACAATTTGCATGGTTGAGAATTACCAGTCTCACCCAGGATATCCAAGCTCAGGCATTAGATTGTCCCTTCGGGAACAACTGTCTTTGGGGACCAAACTTCAGCCTATATGAAGAGAATGGATGAATTCAAAACTACGTACAAGAGTAACTTAGCTAAGGAAAAGCCATCCTCCTCTCAGAAATCTCACAACAGAGGAGGCAGGGGTAGGGTTTTTTTTTCCTAGGACTTTCTTCCCTATGCTGTCTCATATGGATTTCTCCCAGATGAGAGGGTTTTTCAGGGGTAGAGGAAGGATGGGCCAAAGAAGGGCTAATCCCACTCCTGTTACTTCTCAGTTTAGACTGCAGTCTTCCTGACTCCTTGCTGGTCGCCCCCCCTCTCCCCATGGTGTGCAGGCTCTCACACTACCTCCAACGCTGGCGTCAAATCACTTCAGACAGATGGGTTTTGGAGATGGTGGAGCAGGGCCTATCCTTTTAGTTTGAAAAATGTCCCCTTCTCTGTGGGTCCTTACGCCCAAACTCTTCCTCTTGTGCAGAAAAATCGCTGCTGGAGGTAGAGGTCAAGAGTCTCTTGAGGGCCAGGGCCATGGAGTGAGTACCCGCTGTCCCAGTGGGAAAAGGGACTATATTCCAGATATTTCCTGACCTTAAAGAAGAATGGGTATTAGCGATCTATTCTGGACCTAAGGCACCTGATGAAGCCAAGGTTCAAAATGGTAACCTTGACTCAGGTCATCCATTCACCAAAGCAAGGAGACTGGCTACTCTCCCTGGATCTGAAGGATGCCTATTTCCATGTAAAAAATCAGAAAAAAAGGTGAACAGGAGCACCGGGACAATGATGGTGCTATGTCCATATCACATAAGCAGGCAAAGAAGAAAAACAGCACCCATCAAACGGACACAAAAGAAGCACAATATCAATGTGTAAAATGCCAAATGTTTTATTCTTCTTTGTTTTATGGCACAGCAACCAGCGGCAGGGAAGGCTGCAGAAAATGCAGAAAAAGACTTACATTTCACCAAGTCAACTACTTGGCTTCCTCAGAGTAAATGAATAGCTCATTTTAACACCATTTTATATACTCTGTGTGTATAAAATGGTGTATACACCCTGTGTGTAATTAAATAACACTTAAACAATTAAAAACAATTGTCTAAACCAGTGTTTCAAATAAAAAAATAATCAAAGTTATTTAACTGGGAACAGCATATACCCTGTTACTACAACATATGCAGTATCTTCACCCCCACTAATATAAAGGAGTTAATTAACTAGAACCAGTAAAAACTGCACAGGTAACAACTTCAGGTAATGTTGCTCTAACCTGTTATAGTCTTTATGACTATGCTAGTTCATTGCAAATGCTCAAAAGAACATAGTCCTAAAACTATTTTCATTTTTAAAACACAGAAAAACAAAAATTTAACTGGAGCTAAACATGTACCAATAAGGCAATCCCACAGAAAGTTCCTCAGATTCTGGCTGCCCTCGGGCAATTATCAGTTTGCAGCCATGCCGTTCGGGCTCACTTCTGGTCCTAGGGTATTCACCAAGTGCCTGAAAGTGGTAGCAGCTCATCTCAGAAGACAGAGAATTTCAATCTATCCTTACCTGGATGATTGGCTGATCATGGCCAACTCTTCCCAATCCATTTCAGAGGCCCTGATCCAGATAAGGTTTACTCTAGAGTCCCTGGGCTTCCTTATCAATGAGGAAAAGTCACATTTTCAGCCTTCCCAGATTCTGCAATTCTTAGGGGCAGACCTCAACAATCTGCAGGGGAAGGCCTTCCTCCCCTCAGACAGTCAACATTTTCCTCTCTTTGCTAAATTCATTCAGTCCAGGCCAACCAAGGCCAGCCAGTCACTTCCTCAAACTTCTTGGTCACATGGCCTCAATAACCACAGTAGTCCCCGGGGCAAGATTCCAGATGAGGCACATTCAGTATTACCTCAGGTCTCACTGGTCCCAGAAAAGAGACCCATTTGCAAAGCTGGTACCAGTCACGGAAATGTTTCTTCAAACCTTGGACTGGTGGAAAGACACAATCTCAGGGTTGGAGTTTCCATTCAAACTCCCCAACCCTCTCGAATTTTGACTATAGACGCATCCCTTCTAGGTTGGGGTGCCCATCTCGGGGACCTGTCCATAAGTGGAACCTGGACTCTAAAAGAGTCCTCTCTCCATATCAGTCTCTTGGAACTCAGAGCTGTGTTTCTCGCCATCAGGGCCTTCACTTCTCAGCTCAGAGGGCAGTCTGTACAAGTAAGAACAGACAACACGACTGCCATGTTCTACATCAACAAGCAGGGAGGCACACGATCAACCAAACTCTGCACAGACAGAGTTTGGTCCCTTGCCTACTCCCTGGACATGTTGTTGTCAGCTGTCCATCTCCCGGGCAAGAACAACACTTTGGCAGATGCTCTAAGCTGCATCAGTCAAGCCATGAGTGGACCTTCAACAAGCAAATCCTACAGGCTGTATTCAGGAGGTGGGGGGTTCTAGACTTGGATCTGTTAGCTTCCAGTCTGAACCACCAGTTACCTCTCTACTGCTGCAGGCCCCCAGTCCTGGGGACCGTCCCTGCAGATGCTTTGACCCTAGACTGGACAGGGAGGTTCCTTTACATTTCCCCTCTCTTTCCTCTGCTGTACAGAGTTCTTCTCAAGCTAAGGGATCAACCGGCCACCATGATCCTGGTGGCTCCTGATTGGGCGACACAGCCATGGTATTTTCTGATTCTCTCCCTGTCGGTCAGGAAGCCCATCAGACTGCCCTCGTGCCACAACCTTCTGACTCTTCCTCAGACCGGAGTAGTGTCTCCCAACATCCAATCTCTTCACCTCAAAGCCTGGTACTTGAGGAGTTAGAATTCCCAGACTTCTTGTACTCTGAGCAAGTCCTGAAAATTCTACGGATGGCCAAGAAACCTAGCATGAGGAAAACCTACGCTTCTAAGTGGAAACGTTTTTCTCTATGGTGCAAGGACAAGGGCATAGATCTCTTACAGGCCTGCTACCCCTGTTTGCTGGACTACTTAGTTCACCTTCGGGTGGAAGGCCTGAAGGCATCATCCTTAAGAGTTCACTTGGTGGCCATTTCGGCCTACCTTTCTATGGGAAAAGAGAAATCCGTTAGTTCTCAACCCATTTTCAAGAAGTTTTTCAAGGGATTTCTTCATCTTCATTCCCCTTTAAGGGAACCAGTTCCCCTGTGGGACCTTAACCTCTGCATAGCCAAGCTCATGGATTCCCCTTTCGAACCTATGGCTACGGCTGACTTGAAGTACGTAACTTGGAAAACAATCTTCCTGGTGGCCATCACCTCTGCCAGAAGGATTTCAGAGTTGCAGGCCCCTTGTACAGACCCTAACTACATCATTCCACATAAGGACAAAGTAGTCCTCAGGACGAATAGGAAATTCCTCCCCAAGGTGTTCTCTGAATTCCACCTTAACCAATCTATCTCTCTGCTGGTTTTGTTCTCAGATAAGTCCTCTCCAGGCAAGCGCAAACTGCACAGCCTGGATGTAAAGAGAGCCCCCTATCTTTCTACTTAGAATGAACCAAGCAGTTCAGGAATGGACAATCTCAGCTCTTCCTCACCTTCAGTGAGGTAGGCAGAGGGAAACCGGTGATCAAGAGGACCATTTCCCGCTGGATTGTCTCTTGTATTCAGTTCTGTTACAACAAAGTGGACAAATAGCCTCCTCTCAGGCTCAGAACTCACTCTACTTGGGGGACAGCTGCCTCAGTGGTGGCTTCCAGGGACATACCCTTGCTAGAAGTGTGTAGAGCAGCTACTTGGAAATCGGTCCACACATTCACTAATCACTATTGCTTGGATGTGCAGTCCCGATCAGATGCCAGATTTGGCAAGGCGGTGCTACAGAGCCTCTTTCCTAAGTAGGTTTCTTTGCCCTTCTGCCAACTACACTACTTTGAAGTCTGCACCTGTCAATAGATGCTGAAGAATTCCTGGGGTGGGAAGAAAAAATTACTCACCGAACTAATATTACTTCTTCCATGGTATTCTTCAGCATTATTGACACTCCCACTCATCCTCCCCTAGAAATCTTGTCAGAAGGCTCTGTTATGGGATTTAGCCAAATTTGCTGGCTGTTAGTAATTTGTGTGATAAAAGGTTTATTTCACAATAGTGCTTTAGAATAGATGGTTTGTTTATTGCTAACAGATTTTTGCCCTTGTTGGGTGTAGATTTTGCTCTTTTTCAGCTCCGAAATTAGTTCTGAGGTCCCTCAGGCTGACTGCAGGCAGCACTCTACTCTATCTGTATCCTGATTGGCCAATGCCCTCCTCATTTGCATTGACTCCTCCTCTCTGGGGCAGCTGAACCCAGCTGGCATGCTGTACCTATCAGTAATGCTGAAGAATACTTTGGAAGAAGTATTATTACTTTGGTGAGTAGTTTTTTCTTCTGGCATCCATTTGAGTCCAAAACTGATTTTCAGTGACGTCATTGTAAAGCAAATGCAATGTTTTGGATGCTTATCTGTTATCAATGCTGAACAAGAAGGAGAGAAATAAGTCACATATTTCTTCTTCTAAGCCCCTGTTGGACATTAATGTCAGTTTTGTCAGAGGGGTCTATAACCCCCTGAATACTTTAGTACTATCCGGCTGGGTCCAGCCAATTTCAAGTTCAGATTCTTATCCAGACCACAGCCGGTTCTCCCACTCCAACGAAGTCAAGATGAGTCCACATACAGATAAACTAATAATGTCCCTGTTAGGTATTCAGGTCTCTCAATGTCACTGTCTCCGTGTTTCTCGTTTGTGTCTGCAATTGCTGTCGGATACCCTCCAGTGTCTTCTGTGCGACACCCAGGCATGGTCCCTTATTAAGTCCCCTCAGAAACTGCTCGCCCGTGGATGAAAGGTTCCCTTCTGAAATTGTTGCAGCTGGTGTTGCTGTTTTCTCCATGGAGACTCCTCGATTTTTGAATGCCTCCTCAACCTCCAATGGAGCAGAATACAATTGCGGGCCCTCCTTTCACAAAATTATCATCTTAGCCAGTTAAGGAGTCTGGAACCGGATATGCTTATTTTTCAAAGGTCTCATGACAATGATACTGCAAACGAAGCTTCTTTATTTCTGGGGATAGTTCTGGTCCAGGTATAACCAAGCTCTATTATATTTAATGCCCCCTTTACACCATGCCTGTCCAAAGACGACCTCTTTTACAGCATAACTGGAAAATTTCATTCTAAATTGGCGGGGTCTAGTAGCTGGGTCGTTTGGCTTTGGCAGTAATGCTCAATGTGCTCTCTCTATGCGGACATCGAGCATTGTGGGGAGGGCAAGAACATCTCGAGGAGCCAGTGATGTAGGAAAGAGCCATATCCCTGGTTTGAGCCGCTGGGAGTCCTGATAGCCTGATTATGTCTCCACGATCTGGCCCCTTGATCCGTGCATTTTTCATGGAGTGCTTCAGTATAGTTTAAGAGATTAGTGATCGCTTTGCCACAAGTGTCCACTTCTGCTTACAGCCTTGAGACCTCTCCATCCACCTCCTTCATGCGCGTTTCCAGGTCGGCAAACTTGGTATGTATTTTTTTTTAAATCCACTTTATTTTCTTTTCTGGATTTCTGAATCTCCAAAAGCAAAGTGTCAAATCTAGATTTTGTCAAATGTTCTTCCCCATCCGTGTCTGCTGCCTGGTGCGCTCGGCTAGTCAGAGAGGGGCTGCGGCTCTGCTCTTGCGTAAGCACTCTGTATCGGGAGCCATCCAGAGTAGTTTGACCTTTTTCAATTTGGGATCTGGTCATTTTGGCATCTCCCTTCTCCTTTGGTGGCATTGTGGTAGTCTTTGTCTGACAAAATTTGATTAGAAGGGAGTTTTCAAACAACATGAAGTCTTGCTGTATTCTGACTATTGCAGTGATCTCCAACCTTTGAACTGCCCCGGAGAACAAAGAGTTAACTTCCCATGCAGGGCATGGAATGCTGAGCTCCAGCTCTGTTGAAGCCTCTGTCTGCTGTTGTTTGAACCCCAACCATCAGATTCTTTACTCCGCCTCACTGAACAGTCGCTCCGGAGATTTCTCCTTTGCTCGGTTCAAAAAAGTCGGTTAAAGTGTCGTTTTTTCGCTCAGTTTCAACCGAATTTCTGCTTCTAACCTGTCGGTTTAAGTCTCTGTCTGTGGTACCGTGAGTACTAGATGGGTTTTCTCTATTAGTTTTCTGTGTGGAACTTGTAAAATATTGGATTGGTTCAGTTTGAACCGATCAGGTTTGTGTAAAAAATCTTCTGTTCTTATTAGAGTGTGGTAACCGGTCCGTATCGGTTCTAAAAAAAACGGATTTCATTACGTTTTTTTCCAAGACCCGTAACATGGTCAGGAACCGATAGGGGTGTCTTGCTTGGCAGATTGCCAAAAAAAGGGTACGTTTTGGTTAAGATTGGCCATTTCTGAGAAACCCAAGAAAAAAAACGGGCCCACTGGGTTTCAACACTGTAGTGTGTGTGGGGAAGCCTTTGCTAAGGCTGATCCCCACATCACCTGTGTTTATTGTCTGGGGTTTGACCACCTCAATTCAGACTGCCAAATTTGTAAAAGTTTTCCCAAAGCTACCCTGGATAATAAGTAGGTAGACTGAGGAAAGGGAGGCAGAGAATCCGCTGACCTGGATGGCCAGCCCGGTTCGGTTCCGGCCAAACTAGAAGGAGTGCCCCCTGATCAGGGCAAAACTTCTTCGGGCAAAAGGAGAACCGATTCTGAGGAGTCGGTTCCGGTTAAAAGAAAAAGAAGGGATAAGTCGTCCGGTTCGGATCCACAAGTTCTTTCCCCAACCGCTGATGAGATAGCCAAAGCGATAAGAATAGTTCGATCGCTAACTTCGGTTCTGGCCGAACTGGCACCATCGGTCAGAGCTCGGTTGATCGGTTCCCCAGTTCCGATTATACTTTAGAAGAATTTTATGAACCGGAGGAGGAGGAGGGAGAGTATGAAGATAATGATGATGATGGTGATTATGAAAGTCTGCATGTGCCTACTGACCTGGACATCTCCCCTGACAGACCTTCAGGTGTTTCTCCTCCTAGGCTTTCTGAGTCCCCTTCCCACTTTATGTTTTACAAAAAAGTGGCTGTAACCCTCCAGCTTCCTATGGAAGAAGCAGTAGAGGATCAGGAGGAGCCTGACTTTGTTGAGATGATGGACATCCCAGAGTCCAGGAGATTGTCTATTCCCCTCCATAAGTCTTTTGGGAAACAGACATTTAAAATTCTAAAAACTCCTAATTCCATACCTCCTGTGGACAGAAGAATGGACAAGAGGTATACTCTTTCAGGCTCAGACATGGAGTTCCTTTCCCAGCAATGTAGCCATTTTGGGGTAGTGCAGGCTGCTGCCTGTGATAAGGCAAGTATTCCCTTGGCTTCACACCCCCAAGATAAGGACTCCAGGAGGATTGATGCCATGGCAAAGAAACAGTACATGGCAGTATCTTTGGGACTCAGGCAGGCTAACTATATGGCCTACACAGCTACATACCAGAAGTCCAGATGGAACACTGTGATGGCTGTAGCTAAATAGGCCCCTGACCAGCTTGCAAAGGAGCTGGAGCAGGTGGCTGTGGATGGGACTGAGGCATCCAAGGTGCAATTTCATGCTGCTGTGGACTCCACTGATGTTTCATCTAGAGTCATGGCTACATCTGTGGCCCTTGGAGGATGGCTTGGCTCAGATGTACTAGCCCACAGGATACCCAGAGCTAAGGCATGGATTTTCTTGTCATTGGTAATTCTCTGTTTGGGGAGCAGACGAGAACTACATGAAGAAGATGGGCAGTACAGGTCCACCTACAGGGTGTTCAGGCCAAGAAAGGCAAACCACTCCTCAGTGGCAGCATTCCAGGGGCAGGGCAGGCCCTTTCATGGGCCTTTTTGCAAGCCCAGGCCTCCTCTTCTGCTTTGCTCAGAGGGGTTCTTTAGAGGAGAGAGCAGACAGGGTAGCAGCAGGCCTGCTTCACCCCTCAGCCTAAAGCCCCTGCCAAGCAGACACCCTGATGGGTCTGCCGGGCCGATTCTCCACTACCTGTAGGGGGCAGGCTGGCTTACTTTGTCCAGGACTGGAAGTCTTTAACATCAGACAAGTGGCTCCTGGAAGTAGTAAGCCAGGGACTGGTTCTCAGCTTCAAAAAAATTCCCAAGATGAGAACCAGATCCTTTCCACCTGCAAATCCTTCAGAGGCCCTTGCCCTAGAAGCAGAGGTTTCTTCCCTCTTGGCTCTCAGAACCATAGAAAGGGTTCCTACCCTACACAGGGGCAAAGGATTGTACTCCAGGTATTTCCTAACCCCAAAAAAGACAGGAGAATGGCGGCCCATCCTGGATCTGAGATATCTAAAGAAGCACCTTTTAAAGCCAAAATTCAAAATGGTGACTCTGGGAATAATTCTGCCCTCTCTAAGGCCAGGGGACTGGCTAGCCTCCCTGGACCTCAAGGATGTCTATTTTCACATTCCCATCAGGTGCTCCCACAGAAAGTACCTCAGGTTCAAGTTGCCCTCAGGCCACTATCAATTCAGAGCAATGCCCTTTGGTCTAACATCAGCCCCAAGGGTGTTCACAAAGTGCCTAGCAATAGTAGTTGCTTTCCTAAGGAAAAAAGATTTTCATCTTTCCATACCTGGACAACTGGCTCATAGTGGGTCAGTCTCCAGACCAAGTCAAGTCACATCTTCAGATAACTCAGCAACTGCTCACTCCTTAGGGTTCCTCCTAAACCTTCCAAAGTCAGTTCTAGAGCCAGTGCAGCTCCTCACCTTCATAGGGGCGGAGCTGGATACAATAAGAGCAAAGGCCTTCCTTCCCCTGGACAGGGCAAGGACACTAATAGAACTGGCCTCTTCTTTCACCCTTCAAATGTCTCGACCAGCAAGGCACTTCTTGCTGCTCCTGGGCCACATGGCAGCCTCTACAGCAGTGGTCCAGGAGGCAAGATTTCAGATGAGGGACATTCAGTTCCACTTGAGAACCTTCTGGTCCCAGAGAAAGGATTCCTTGACCAAACTAGTCCCAGTGACTCAAACCCTGATCCAGGCTTTGCAATGGTGGCAGGATCAGGACAATTTAAGGCAAGGAGTTCCTTTTGTCACTCAGTCTCATTCTCTAATCCTCACCACAGACGCCTCCCTCTTGGGCTGTGGAGCCCACTTGGGGGATCTTACTACCCAAGGGCTGTGGTCACCTCAAGAATCTCTGCTTCACATCAATCTCTTGGAACTCAGATTAGTGTTTCTGGCACTACAAGCTTTTTCCAAGTCTATTCAGAACAAAGTAGTCCAGAACAGAACAGACAATACCACCACAATGTGGTACATCAACAAGAAAGGGGGCACTCGGTCTACGACCTTGTGCACAGAAACAATGAAGTTGTGGTCTCTGGCCTATTCTCTGCTAACTTCTCTTACAGCAGTTCACCTCCCAGGGAAGGACAATGTCCTGGCAGATGCCCTCAGCAGGATATCTCAGGGCCACCATGAATGGTTCCTAGATCCCCTAATTTTGAAGGTGATTTTCTCCAGATGGGGCACTCCACAGATAGATCTTTTTGCAGCCCCAGACAATCACCAACTTCCTCTCTTTTGCTGCAGACCCCCAGTATTGGGCTCAGTCCCCCTGGATGCTGTGGTACTCAATTGGGAAGGGAAGTTCCTGTATGCTTTCCCCCTCTTCCCTCTCCTGTTCAAGGTACTAGTCAAGATCAGGTCTCAACCCTGCAAAGTGATTCTGATCGCTCCAGACTGGTCCAGACAGCCCTGGTACCCACTGTTGCTGTCCTTAGCAGTCCACCTTCCCCTGTCTCTTCCCAGGAATTACAACCTGTTGACATCCCCTCAGGGGAGGATTTGGTATCCAAATCTCAAATCTCTCAATCTCAAGGCCTGGCTGTTGAAGAGTTAGAGTTTGCTGATCTGCACTTCTCTCAAGGTGTTCTGGATAGTCTAAAGGCTTCTTGAAAGCCTTCCACCAGAAAGACTTACAACTCCAAATGGAAAAGGTTCACTATTTGGTGCTCTGTTAAGCATATTTCTATAGAATCTGCTGGGTTGCCTACAGTCCTGGACTACACTACTGGTCAAAAGTTTTAGAACACCCCCAATTTTCCAGTTTTTATTGAAATTTAAGCAATTCAAGTCCAGTGAATAACCTGAAATGGTACAAAGGTAAGCGGTAAACTGCTAGAGGTTAAAAAAAAAGTTTAGGTTAGGAAAAACTGCTGTAGAGAAATTGCAAAGAAAGCCAAGGTGTCAGTGAGTACAGTTTCATACACGATAAAAATGCATTTGGAAACTGGAGGAAACTCTGACAGGAAGAGGTCTGGCAGACCCAAAGCCATAACAGAATCAGAAGACAAGTTTCTGAGGGTCAACAGCTTGCGTGATAAGCGCTCACAGGACAACAGCACAGAGTGACTGGCCCCTGAACCAAAGGGCTACCACAGCATTTGCAGCGCCATGCAATACCCTCTGATCTACACCTAGTTGGTCAGGGCTCATCCTACACAAGATAATGACCCAAAACATACCTCAGGCTATGTCAGAACTACCTTCGAGGAAAAGAACAAGGCAGTGGCTTCAAATCATGGAATGGCCAGCACAGTCTCCAGACTTAAACCCCATTGAGCTGGTTTGGGATGAACTGGACAGAAGGGTGAAAGCAAAGCAACCTGCAAGTGCAACACATTTGTGGAACTACTGCAACAGTGTTGGGAAGAACTTCCGAACAATATTTGATGTCCATTGTAGGAAGAATGCCACGAGTGTGTTCAGTGGTTACAGTATATCTGCAAAAGGTGGCTACTTTGATGAGTCAAAATTTAGATAAAATTTTGTTAAACAAAATGATTCTCTGATTTATTTTTTATCTCCAATTGTTTATTTGTTCTGTGCTTTAATTTCAGAGTACATTGAGACATTAACCTGCGTAAATTTCAATAAAAACTGGAAAAATGGGGGTGTTCTAAAACTTTTGACCGGTAGTGTATATGGTTCATCTCAATGGCTTGGGACTCAGACCAGCTACACTCAAAGTACATTTGGCAGCTGTTTCTGCTTTTGTGTCAGTAGGCAAGCCCTCTTCTCTTTCAGCCCATCCTGTATTTTGCAAATTCTTCAAGGGACTGTTGTACACCAATCCTCCCTTCAGGGACCCTGCTCCTGCTTGGGACCTTAATGTTTGCATTGCTCAGCTTATGCAACTACCCTTTGAGCCTTTGTCCTCTGCAGACCTTAAGTACTTGACTTGGAAAACTGTGTTTTGGGTAGCCATTACCTCTGCGAGGCGCATCAGTGAATTGCAAGCCCTGTCAGTGGAGCCTGATTTCATCTCTTTCCATAGAGATAAAGTGGTCCTAAGACCTAACAGGAAGTTTTTGCCTAAAGTGGTTTCAGATTTCCACCTTAATCAGTCTAGGTCTCTTCCTGTTTTCTTTACTGACTATTCCTCCTCTGTAGAGAGGAGGCTGCACAGCCTGGATGTAAAAAGAGCCCTTAGCTACCACATAGAGCACACCAAGGGTCACAGGTTTGAGTACCTCCAGTTGTTTCTCACTTATGGAGAGGTCGGTAAGGGCAAACTTGCCACTAAAAGATCTATTGCCAGGTGGATTGTCTCTTGTATACAATTCTGCTGCAAAAAAAGTGGGTAGAATCCCACCCTCAGGCCTGAGGGCTCACTCTACTAGAGGTACAGCTGCTTTTCTAGCTGCTGCCAGGGATATTCCTATCTTAGAGATTTGTCAAGCAGCCACCTGGAAAACAGTCCATACTTTCACCTAGCATTACTCTCTGGATATCCAGGCTAGGAGTGATGCTCGGTTTGGCACAGCAGTACTTCAGAGCCTATTCCCAAAGTAGGTTCTGTCCCTCCTCCATGGAGGTACTGCATGGTAGTCTGCAATAGTCAGAATGCAGCAAGACTTCATGTTGTTTGAAGAAAAAATTATTCACCTTAGTAATGTTGTTTCTTCTAATGAAGTCTTGCTGTATTCTGACCTCCCCTCCCCCCGCCTCCCCTCTGAGAACCTGGTTTTTGGGATGTGGGTGGGCAGGAGAAGTGTTGGCACCTAGAGGTGCCCCTTTTTCTCACCCTCCTTTATTTTGGGTGTGTGTTGTGTTTTGTTTTTTGGGTTTCCTGACTTGAGCCTTTGCTTTGAAACCGAAAAAAACTTTTATCAAATTTAGTTGCCAGTTGGCTAGTGTGAGTTTACAGTTTCCACACGGAACGCCCAGTGAGTATAGCTTGTAAAGATCTGACGGTTGGGGTTCAAACAGCAGCAGACAGAGGCTTCAACCAAGCTTTTGCTCAGCGTTCCATGCCTTGCATGGAAAGTTAACTCTCTGTTCTCCGGGGCAGTTCAAAGGTTGGAGATCACTGAACTAGTCAGAATACAGCAAGACTCCATTAGAAGAAACAACATTACTAAGGTGAGTAATTTTTTTCTTCCATACCTCCTGTGGACAGAAGAATGGACAAGAGGTATACCCTTTCAGGCTCAGACATGGAGTTCCTTTTCCAGCAATGCAGCCATGTTGAGGTAGTGCAGGCTGCTGCCTGTGATAAGGCAAATATTTCCTTGGCTTCACACCGACCAGATAAGGACTCCAGGAGGATTGATGCCATGGCAAAGAAACAGTACATGGCAGCATCTCTGGGACTCAGGCAGGCTAACTATATGGCCTACACAGCTAGATACCAGAAGTCCAGGTGGGACGCTGTGCTGGCTCTAGCTAAACAGGCCCCTGACCAGCTTGCCAAGGAGCTGGAGCAGGTGGTTGCGGATGGGATTAAGGCATCCAGGTGCAATTTCATGCTGCTGTGAACTCCAGTGATGTTTCATCTAGAGTCATGGCTACATCTGTGGCCCTTTGGAGATGGCTTGGCTCAGATGTACTAGCCTATCACAGGATACCCAGGCTAAGGCCATGGATTTTTCTGTCATGGTAATTCTCTGTTTGGGGAGCAGACAGAGAACTACACGAAGAAGATAGACAGTAGGACCACCTACAGGGTGCACAGGCCAAAGAAGGCAAGCCACTCCTCAGAGGCAGCATTCCAGGGGCAGGAGCAGGCCCTTTCAAAGGCCTTTTTACCAAGTCCAGGTCCTCTTCTGCTTATGCTAGAGGGGTTCTTTAGAGGAGAGCAGATGGGGTATGAGCAGGCCTGCTTCCACCCCTCAGCATAAAGCCCCTGCCAAGCAGACACCCTGATGGGTCTGCCCGGGCTGATTCTCCAATACCTGTAGGGGGCAGACTGGCTTACTTTGTCCAGGACTGGAAGTCTTTAACATCAGACAAGTGGGTCCTAGAAGTAGTAAGCCAGGGACTGGTTCTCAGCTTCAGAAAATTTCCCAAGATGAGAACCAGATCCTTTCCACCTGCAAATCCATCAGAGACCCTTGCCCTAAAGGCAGAGGTTTCTTCCCTCTTGGCTCTCAGAGCCATAGAAAGGGTTCTTACCCTACACAGGGGCAAATGATTGTACTCCAGGTACTTCCTAACCCCCAAAAAGACAGGAGAATGGCGGCCCATCCTGTATCTGAGATATCTAAAGAAATACCTTTTAAAGCCAAAATTCAAAATGGTGACTCTGGGAATAATTCTGCCCTCTCTAAGGCCAGGGGACTGGCTAGCCTTCCTGGATCTCAAAGATGCCTATTTTCACATTCCCATCAGGTGCTCTCACAGAAAGTACCTCAGGTTCGAGTTGCCCTCAGGCCACTATCAATTCAGAGCAATGCCCCTTGGCCTAACATCAGCCCCAAGGGTTTTCACAAAGTGCCTGGCAGTAGTGGTTGCTTTCCTAAGGAGAAAAAAGATCTTTCCATACTTGGACAACTGGCTCATAGTGGATCAGTCTCCAGACCAAGTCAAGTCACATCTTCAGATAACTCAGCAACTGCTCACTTCCTTAGGATTCCTCCTAAACCTTCCAAAGTCAGTTCTCGAGCCAGTACAGCTCCTCACCTTTATAGGGGCAGAGCTGGATACAATAAGAGCAAAGGCCTTCCTTCCCCTGGACAGGGCAAGGACCCTTATAGAACTGGCCTCTTCTTTCACCCTTCAGGTGTCTCGACCAGCAAGGCACTTCTTGCTGCTCCTGGGCCACATGGCAGCCTCTACAGCAGTGGTCCAGGGGGCAAGATTCCAGATGAGGGACATTCAGTTCCACTTAAGAGCCTTCTGGTCCCAAAGAAAGGATTCCCTTACCAAACTAGTCCCAGTGACCCGAACCCTGATCCAGGCTTTGCAATGGTGGCAGGATCAGGACAATTTAAGACAGGGAGTTCCTTTTGTCACTCAGTCTCGTTCTCTAATCCTCACCACAGACGCCTCCCTCTTGGGCTGTGGAGCCCACTTGGGGGATCTTACCACCTAAGGGCTGTGGTCACCTCAAGAATCTCTGCTTCACATCAGTCTCTTGGAACTCAGAGCAGTGTTTCTGGCACTGCAAGCTTTTTCCAGATCCGTACAGAAAAAGGTGGTCCAGAACAGAACAGACAATACCACCACAATGTGGTACATCAACAAGCAAGGAGGCACTAGGTCTATGGCCTTGTGCACAGAAGTAATGAAGTTGTGGTCTCTGGCCTATTCCCAGCAAACCTCTCTGATAGCAGTTCACCTCCCAGGGAAGGACAATGTCCTAGCAGATGCTCTCAGCAGGATATCTCAGGGCCACCACGAATGGTCCCTAGATCCCTAATTTTTGAAAGTGATTTTCTTCAGATGGGGCACTCCACAGATAGATCTTTTGCAGCCCCAGACAATCACCAGCTTCCTCTCTTTTGCTGCAGACCCCCAGTCTTAGGCTCAGTCCCCCTGGATGCTCTGGTTCTGAATTGGGAAGGGAAGTTCCTGTATGCTTCCCCCCTTCCCGCTGCTGTTCAAGGTGCTAGTCAAGATCAGGTCTCAACCATGCAAAGTGATTCTGATTGCTCCAGACCGGGCCAGACAGCCCTGGTATCCACTGTTGCTGTCCTTAGCAGTCCACCTTCCCCTGTCTCTTCCCAGGAATTATAACCTGTTGACATCGTCTCAGGGAAGGATTTGGTATTCGAATCTCAGATCTCTCAATCTCAAGGCCTGGCTCTTGAAGAGTTAGTTTGCTGATCTGCACCTCTCTCAAGGTGTTCTGGATATTGTTAAGGCTTCTCGTAAGCCTTCTACCAGAAAGGCTTACAACTCCAAATGGAAAAGGTTCACTATTTGGTGCTCTGATAAGCATATTTCTCCAGAATCTGCTGGGTTGCCTACAGTCCTGGACTATATGGTTCATCTCAATGGCTTGGGACTTAGACCAGCTACACTTAAAGTACATCTGGCAGCTGTTTCTGCCTTTTTTGTCAGTAGAAAAGCACTCTCCTCTATCAGCCCATCCTGTATTTTGCAAATTCTTCAAGGGATTGATGCACACCAATCCTCCCTTTAGGGACCCTGCTCCTACTTGGGACCTTAATGTTTGCATTGCTCAGCTTATGCAACCCCCCCTTTCAGCCTTTGTCCTCTGCAGAGCTTAAGTACTTGACTTGGAAAACTGTGTTTTTGGTAGCCATGAACTCTGCCAAGTGCATGAGTAAATTTCAAGCCCTGTCAGTGGAGCCTGATTTCATCTCTTTCCATAGAGATAAAGTAGTCCTCAGAACTAACAGGCAGTTTTTGCCTAAGGTGGTTTCAGATTTCCACCTTAATCAGTCTGTGTCTCTTACTGTTTTCTTCGCTGACCATTCCTCCTCTGGAGAGAGGAGGTTGCACAGCTTGGACGTAAAAAAGGGCCCTTAGCTGCTACATAGAGCGCACCAAGGGTGACAGGTTTGAGTCCCTCCAGTTGTTCCTCACTTATGGAGAGGCCGATAAGGGCAAACCTGCCACTAAAAGATCTATTGCCAGGTGGCTTGTCTCTTGTATACAATTCTGCTGTGAGAAATTGGGTAGAACCCCACCCTCAGGCCTGAGGGCTCACTCTACTAGAGGTACAGCTGCTTCCTTGGCTGCTGCCAGGGATATTCCTATCTTAGAAATCTGTCAAGCAGCCACCTGGAAAACAGTCCATACATTCACCAAGCATTACTCTCTGGATATCCAGGCTAGGAGTGATGCTCGGTTTAACACAACAGTACTTCAGACCTTTTCCCAAGTAGGTTCTGTCCTCCTCCTGGAGGTACTGTGAGTAGTCTGCATATGCCAGAATACAGCAAGACTTCGTGTTCTTTGAAGAAAAAATTACTCACCTTAGTAATGTTGTTTCTTCTAATGGAGTCTTGCTATATTCTGACCCCCCTCCCCACCTCCCCTCTCAGAACCTGGTTTTTGGGATGTGGGTGGGCAGGAGCAGTGTTGGCACCTCGAGGTGCCCCTTTCTCACCCTTCTTTATTTTGGGTGTGTGTTGTGTTTTGTTTTTTGGGTTTCCTGACTTAAGTCTTTGGTTTGAGACCAAAAAAAAAAAAAACAAACCTTTTCTAGCAAATTTAGTTGCCAGTTGGCTAGTGTGAGTTTTACAGTTTCCACACAGAACGCCTAGTGAGTATAGCTCGTAAAGATCTGACGGTTGGAGTTTAAACAGCAGCAGACAGAAGCTTCAATCGAGCTCAAGCTCAGTGTTCCATGCCCTGCATAGAAAGTTAACTCTTTGTTCTGCGGGGCAGTTAAAATTTTGGTGAGCACTGCATATGTCAGAATATAGCAAGATTCCATGAGATGAAACAACATTACTAAGATGAGTAATTTTTCTTGTGACTCCAATTGGAACACATAGAAAATGGAGGTCGTCTAGCTCACGCTCACTTAATTGGAGTTCTATGGCCTAATGGGATTAATTTGCAGCAGTGTATCTGCAACCCTCTGCAGCACGCTTGGACCTTTCCATAGGGAATTTATTTACAATGTTTATCACATAACCCCTAGGAAAAAGCCCTCTGAACAAGATTTACCTCGTACCATATTGCTGGTCACAGCGGGACGACACATTAGAGACTGGATCCTCCTGGCATCGAAAAATAAAGGACCACTTCAACTTTCAGATGGTACATATATCTTTTTTTCCCCGGACCTTAGTCATTCTACCTGCCAGTGATGGTAGGCCTTTGACACAGTCCACAGGGAGCTTAAGTCGGGGGTTAGCCATTCACTCCTGATGCGTGCGAAGCTTAGGATCTCATACGCAGGTAAAACTTTCATCTTTACAGACCCTATGGAAGCAGGCAAAAGGCTACTCAAGATTAAGGAAGACTTCATGCGGGGCGACACAGCACCTGAACAGACTGAAGAGGGCTGATATATAGCTTTAAAAGTACTGTTTCAAGGTCCTACACTTTTGACAGTCTTATTATTTCAGCCTCTTATTGCTCTGAACTTGTTGGGGTTTTCAACAATAGCTGATGGTTGTTATTCCTGTTTGTTTTGTGTTGTTTTGACCTTGCTCATTTAAATGCAATATTTTTTTTCTTTATAGGTGGTTTGCAGACTTGATGGTTTGCCTCATTTTCTACTATTATTACCATATCTTAATATACACTAGACTCTGATGTAAGTCACTGGATGACTTTTTTTAGGTCTAGCACCCCGGGACTTTTCAGACATTAATACATTCAGTATGGTCATGGCTGTAAATGCCTTTGCCAATCTTTCTCATTTCAACTGAAAATCAGTAGTATTTCCCACATATTTTGTAACACTGGGAGAGAAGAAACTTATCCTGATTTACTATGTACCTGTACCTATTTCTATTGCTATGCTTTTGAACCAAGGATGTGTCTGTATCAGATTGTTGATGTAATTAAAACAAACAAAAAAAAAGACATTCACCGCTGTTGCTGGAGCTGACAATGCCATATCAGCAACTTGACTGGGAGATGCCCAGTCTTTGTGCAGAATAAAGGGGATGTGAGCTTTATACTCATGGCGGACTTGTTTGGGGTGCGGAATTCTGGATTTTGCAGAAAATAGTAGAGACACTGTCCTTCACAAGTCCAGGACCTCCACCAAGAGACAACAGCAACCAAGTTAAACAAAGAAACCTAGAAACATAGACTTTGATGGCAGATAAGGACCGCTTGGAACACCCAGTCTGCCCATTTCCCTACCTATTGGATAAGCTGCAGATCCTAGTTAACCAACAGCCTACTTCCTCCTCCCCCCTACTAGAATGGCCTTATGTCTGTCCCAAGCATTCTTGAATTCCCCCACTGTTTTTGACCCAACGACCTCCTCTGGAAGGCTGTTCCATGAATCCACCACCCTCTTTGTGAAAAAATTGTGGGAGGCAGTATAACGCAGTGGTTTAATGCTCTGAGCTGCAAATCTGGTGACATCCAGCAGACCACACTTGGGTTTGAATCCCACAGTTTCCACTTGCATACTGAGTGACCCTGAGGAAGTCACTTAACTTCCCTGTGCTCCCAGGTCACACCTATAGAAAAGCTTTCAGCTTAGTGTACTACTGCTGGTTAAACAACTAAAAAATAAATAAAAATACTTCCTCACGTTGCCTCTGAGCCATCCCTCCTCTATCTTCAAATTGTGCCCCCTTGTTCTTGCACACCTCTTTTTCTGAAAGATGCTGGCCAAGGCACCTAGCTTCACCTGAGCTCTTTCCTTCTAAGACTGCTTGAAAGGCAGAGCAGAGAAACTTACCAGAGCAAGGGAAAAGGATTAAGACTTATTTTGGCTAAACAGATTTACTGTGTGGTGTTGTTTTTAATTTTTACTCACAGGGATTGCTACTGTTTGTTGCTCACATTTCATTGCTTTATTTTGCTCTGATTAAAATTGTTGTTGCTGGTATACCTTCTTCTGCATTATTACAAGGTGTGCCTACAGGTGTGTGCTAACAGATTACTGCTGTAATCTTCTGATTCAAATTGTCGTTTGCAAGGTATATCTTCTGTTACTGCTTTATTTTTCTCTGTAGGAAAGTGTTTCTTACAGGGTATATCTTCTCTGAAATTATTACAGGTGAAGCTTACATTTTTGTGACTTTTTTTATCATTGGGCTAAGCAAAATTACTGTTTGACACTGTGTTTTATTTTATTCTTGTTTTTTTTTTGTTTGTTAAAAAGGTTTGTTGTCTCAGAGGTGTTTAATTCTCCTTCTCACACTGAAGGAGCTAATTGCTTTCCTCCCACAGCTCTTCCAAAGGATTAGGTGTGTATGTGGGGGGTGGAGCTGGCAAACTGTTAGTAATTTCCAACAGAAAGAAGGGTTAAAAAGTCAGGTTAGTTGATACCTTGGAGGTAGAAGACTTGGTTTGCTGGCCAAGGCACCTAGCTTCACCTGAGCTGTTCCTTCTAAGACTGCTTGAAAGGCAGAGTAGAGAAACTTACCAGAGCAAGGAAAAGGATTAAGACTTATTTTGGCTAAGCAGATTTACTGTGTGGTGTTGTTTTTATTTTTACTCACAGGGATTGCTACTGTTTGTTGCTAACATTTCGTTGCTTTATTTTTCTCTGTAGCAAAGTGTTTCTTACAGCGTATATCTTCTCTGAAATATTACAGGTGCTTTACAGGTTTTACAGTTTTATCTAACATTAGGATAAGCTTTCAGGGTTACTGCATTTGTTGTTGACTGATTGTTTCTGCTCTTACCTCCTTGTTCTTTCATCCATGGTTCTTCTTTTCGGCAGGGAAGGCCCAGCCACCCACCCCAACCCCAACCACCACACTACACTCCTTTTATAGGGTACCACAGTTGTGACATTTCCTGTGGCAGAGCAGGAAGGGTGGATTAGTGGGGCCTCCACAAGGTGAGCTCATTTACAGGGACACTAGTAATTTAACTTGTTATAACAAGTTAAACAAAACACAATCAAACCATTACTTGCATTTTTTTTTCATTTTTTTTCCTTCTAATTACTCTGACTAGGTTATAAAACCAGCAACTTATCTGGAATGGATATCATTAACTGCAGGTACTGTGGAACAATTTTCAGAAGGACAGTCTTACAGGATTTAGGACACTGTCCTACATGCTGAGCCTTGGAGATCTTAGGCTCAGCTCCGGGCAGCATGGGCAGAGATTGCACGTCAAATTTCATATTCAAGAGGAAATACATTATAAGAACCACCCTCCATTTCCCGGCATCCAACAGGAAAACCTCGACCGCAGAGGGTAGTTGGTCCTGGAGGTTGGCAGGTGGTTAGGAGGAGCAAATTGGGTGCCCCATCACTCTCTGCTCTCCAACATATTGTCTCCAAAAACCATATAAACACTACAAACAGGTATCTGCCTGTGTCTCTGAAATCAAACAAAGAGGCAGAAGACACTGCAGAGCAGGACACTGCAGCACATGAGCTAGCACAACAAAACTCACCCAAATCAGGAACCAAAACAAAAAAAGAAAAAGGAAATCCAAAAAACTTCTGATCATAGGAGACTCCATGATTCGGGGAGTTGATACCCATCTCCAGCCAGGGGTAATGGTCAGATGTCTCCCAGGTACATCAGCATGGAGAGACACTGACCGCATTGCTAAAATTGTTCACAAAGCAGGAGAAAACATTGATGTCCTAGTACACATAGGGACTAATGATCTCACCAGCCAATCAGTTGTGGAGACCAAGGAGCACCTGACCAGGCTGGGTGACAAACTATCATCTATTTCGTCCGGCATCTCCTTCTTTGAGATCCTGCCAGTCTGGGAGAGGGGAGCAGATGGACAGAAGGTCAGAGAAGGGAGATAGGGGAGCTAAACATGTGGCTCAAGGCTGGTGCCAGGAAAAAGGACACAGATTTGTAGGGAACTGGCAACAGTTCTGGGGCGAAAGTTCTTTAAATTTGATGGACTGCATCTGACTAAGGAGGGAGTCAGTGCATTGGGGCAGAAGTTTGACGTCTTTGCAGAATATTTAAACTAGCAAATGGGGAGAGGATGCGCACCCCATACGTCGAATGGGAAGAACACCCCTCCCCCCTCAGCTAGTGGTCAAACAGGGATTCAGCATGTTTGCAGTTCATTTGCATCACCAGGTAAGAAAAAAGGTTTGTCTCCCCATATGATGCACAGGGGTAATGCCAAACCTCACCCAACAACTAACACACAAAATCTGGCCAATGGAAAATCATGTACAAATGCTCACAGCCTGGGAAATAAGATCCCAGACCTGCAGGCAATAATGTCAGAGGCTAAACTGGACATAGTAGCCATTAGTGAGACGTGGTTTACCAGTAACCACATTTGGGAGACTTCAGTACCTGGCTATGTATTGTTCAGAAGAGACCGAGGTGCAAAAGGGGGGTGGCCCTGTATGTCAATGAAAATATCAAAGCTACAGAAATTCAGAATACACTAAGGCCGAAGAACTGTGGGTCACCCTGGAAACAGGATATGGAACAGCCATAAGAACTGGGGTTCTATGAAGCCCCATGCCAGAGGACATAGATACATTACTGTTAGAAGATATACAAAACATGACAGCTAAAGGAGGTTCTGATAATGGGAGACTTCAACTTGCCGGATACAGATTGGTCAATACCAGCAGGAACATCTGCCAGAACTAGAACATAGTGGATTCCTGCAGGGGAGGGCCTCAAACAACTGGTACAGCAACCCACAAGAGACAGGGCTATCCTAGATCTAGTACTGATTAACAGGGAAGGGATCACAGATCTCCAGGTAGAAGGTCACCTGGGGGCCAGTGACCATCATATGGCATGGTTCAGTTTGGCTACTACATCTAAATCATCCCATTCCAAGGCAAAAATATGGGACTTCAGAGGAGCTGACTTTGATAAGATGGCCAACAGAGTTAAGCTAGCCCTGGCAAAAAACACAGGTGAGGATATAGGCAAAGTGGGCAAGCATTAGGATGCAATACTTGAAGCAACATCCATTGTGTTAGAAAAGGAAGTGCAAAAGAAGGAAACACTTTGGTTCTCAAATACAGTAGCAGAAAAGGTCAGAGCCAAAAGGCTGGCCTTCCAGGAAATATAAGGGAACACAGAGGATGAAGATAGGAGGCATACCAAACTGCCCTAAGGAAGCAGGGAAGGCAGTAAGGCAGGCAAAGTCCCAAACTGAGAAACACTAGCACGAACAGTAAAAGAAGGTGACAAGACTTTCTATAGATACATTAGTGAAGGAGAAAGTCAGAGGTGTGCTAAGCTTAATGGAGAAAGGAGCATGTGAGGAGGAGGACCCTGTAAACGCATCTGTCCTAAATAGATACTTTTGCTCAGTATTTACTGAAGAGAGGTAGGGCAGGGCCCACAGCTCAGCATCATGGACACGGGGAGGGAGGTGAGCACTACTCCCTTCACAAAGAAAGGGTCCTACAGAGCTTGCTAAGCTCAGGGTGGATAAGGCAATGGGACCTGATGGCATACATCCCAGGGTACTTAAGGGCTAAAGGTGGAACTAGCAGAGCCATTAGCAGAACTGTTTAGTGAGTCTCTGAGCACAGGAGAGGTCCCAGAAGATTGGAGAAGGGCTCATGATCCCGCTCCACAAGAGTGGTAGCAGGGAGGAGGCGAGACTACAGACCAGTCAGTCTTAACTCAGTAGTGGGCAAGATTATGGAGGCACTCCTTAAGGAAAGGATAGTGCAACACCTGGAATCCATAGGGGCACAGGATCCAAGACAGCATGGGTTTACAAAGGAAGGTCCTGTCAAACTAATCTCATAGATTTCTTTGACTGGGTAACCAGAGTGGTGGATAAGGGGAGCAGTTGATATGCGCCACTACCTTGACTTCAGCAAAGCTTTTGACACTGTTCCACACAGAAGATTGACAAATAAACTGGGTAGGCTCGGGTGGGTCAGAAGTTGGTCAACTGGGTGGCAAACTGGTTGGACGGGCAGAAAACAGAGTGGTGGTAAATGGTATACAGTCAGAAGAGATGCAAGTCACAAGTGGGGTACCTCAGGGATCAGTCCTGGGGCCAGTCCTCTTCAACATCTTCATTAGTGACCTTGCAGATGGACTAGAGGTAAGGCTTGTCTGTTTGCAGATGACACAAGATCTGCAACAGAGTAGATGATCCAGATGGGGTAGGCAGAATGAGAAGAGATCTGGATAAACTAGCAAAATGGTCAGAAGAGTGGCAACTTGGATTTAATGCAAAGAAGTGCAAAATCATGCACACATGGGGAAGAAACCCTGAAGCCACCTATAGGCTGGGAGGGGAGTTGCTAGCAGTCTCAAAGGAAGAAAGAGACTTGGGCATCATCATCACTGATGACCTGAAATCATCAAGCAGACCTCTAAAGCAGTAGGTAAGGCTAGGGAGTGTTAGGGTGTATTAGTAGGGTATCACAAGTAGAGGAGGAATAATAATCCTCTTTACAAAGACACTAGTTGAGGCCCCATCTGGAGTACTGCGTGCAGTATTGGAGGCCACACCTTCACAAGGACATTAACCAAATTGAGGCAGTCCAGAGAAGGGCACCAAAATGGTGCAGGGACTGCATCAGAAGACATATGAGGACAGATTAACAGAGCTCAATATGTATACCCTTGAGCAAAAGGAGGGAGAGGTGGATATGATCAAGGCATTCAAACACTTTAGGGCATTAACAAGGTGAAAGAGTCTAACATGTTTAAATATTAGAAAAGTAGCAGGACAAGAGGACACAGCATGAGATTAGAGGGGCGATTAAGGGGAATGTGAGGAAATTCTTTTTCACAGAAAGAGTGGTGGATGCATGGAATGGCTTACCACAAGAAGTGGTGGCTATGAATACAGTGCAGGGGCTTCAAACAGGCATGGGATAGGCATAAGGGAGCAATACAAATGACTATGAATAGATGGGCCACTGACAGTTACCAGTGACCCGATGGCACATTTATAAGGTGAAAAAGAAAAGGGCAGACTGGATGGGCCTTGCGGTCCTTATCTGCCGTCAACTTCTATGTTTCTATGCTACCCTCTTGGACTTTGTTGATTCCCTTGAGGTACTTAAATGTTTCTATCATGTCCCACTTCTTCCTCCTTTCCTCTAGGGTATACATATTAAGCTCCTTTAGTCTCTTCATATGAGCCGGTGCAGCTCCCTGCACTTGCCTTGTAGTTACCCTCCCTGGACTGCCTCCATCCCAGTCTGAGTCCTTGCAGAGATGGGTCTCCAGAACTGTACACACTACTCCAGATGGGCTCTTTCCAACTGTCTGTACAGAGTGATAGCAACTTCCTGTTTTCTACTGGTAATACTCTCCCTATGCTCCAATATCTCCCAGCCCTCCTTACTGCCTTCTCACATTACTTACTTCAAACACCACCAGAAGTCTTGCTATAAGTGGGACCATTGCAGTTAGCCTCTGGCTCTGAACTGCCCGGAGGAAACAGTTAACTCAGGTAATCTGGAGTTCCACAGCCTGAGGCTGTTCAAAGCTCTGTCTGGCTAGTTTCCAAGTAAACTGCCAGATTCTTCTCAGCTTTCACTGAACAGTCGCTCCGGAGATCAGCTCCTTCAGCTCGGTTCATTTTGCGGTTCAGCGAAGTTTATCTGGTTCATTTGAACCGGCAAATGTAATAAAATTACCGTTTCGGTCAAAAGCTCTATCTGGTAAACCGTAAGTACTAAAGAAATAAAGTCTGTGTGAAATACATTATCGGTTCAGTCTGAACCCGATCGGTTTCTATTTTACAATTTTGGGCTCTAAGTGTGGTACCAGTTCTTATCGGTTCTAAAAAAACCTTTATTTTATTTGGTTTTCCAATACCGTGACACAGTTAGGAACCGATAAGGGTGTCTTACCTGTACGGCCGTTTAAAGGAGCAAGTTTGTTGGTTAGAGCTGGCATTATGTCTGAAACCCAAAAGAAAATCCGGGCCATGGGTTTTCAACACTGTGATGTCTGTGGGGAAGCCTTTGCCAAGGCTGACCCACACACACTAATGTCTATTGTCTGGGGGCTGACCACCTCCTGTCAGACTGCCAGGTGTGTAAAATTTCCTGCAACCACCCTGGAAAGAGATTGGGCGGCTCAGGGAGCGAGGGAAGCAAAAGTCCGCTGACCCGGATGGCCAGCCGGTCCAGCACCCACTGGACCAGAGGGTGCCCCTCTGACCGAGGCGAGACTTCCTCAGGCAAAAGAAGGCTGGTTCAGAGGAACCAGTCCCAGTAAAAAGACAAAGAAATCGCAGGTCTAGGTCAAAATTGTCTCCAACTGCTGCAGAGATAGCTAAAGCCTAAATTGTTCAGTCTTTGTCTCAGGGACTTGTCGAACCCCCTATAGTTGGGAAGAGGGTGGCTCGTTCAGGTCCAGTGGTTCAGGTTTATGATGTTGAGGATTTTATGAACCACAGGAGGGAGGAGGTTGATCAGTGCATTTGTGACTGGGAAGGTCTGGAGCGTGCCCATTGTTGGGACATTTCTCCAGACAGACCCTTTGAATCTCCCCTTTGCTGTCTAGGTCCCCTTCTCATTTTAGGTTTTATAAAGGTAGCAGTAACCCTCCAGCTCCCTTTAGGGAGGCTGTGGATGAGCAAGAGGAGCCTGATTATGTAGAAATGATGGATATTCAGAGTCTAGAGGTTGTCTATTCCTTTGCATAAGTCATTTAGGAAGCAAACAACAAAGATTTTAAAAAATCCTCATTCTGTCCCTACTGTAGACAAAAAAATGGACAGAAGGTATACTTTATCAGGCCCTGATACAGACTTCCTCACTGAACAGTGTAGTCATGTAGGTGTTGTTCAAGCTGCAGCCTGTGACAAGGCTAATATTCCCCTGGCCTCACATCCTCCTGGTAAGGATTCCAGGAAGATGGATGCCATGGCAAAAAAAAATATATGGCAGCTTCGTTGGGACTCAGACAGGCTAATTATATGGCTTATGTGGCTAGATATCAGAAATCTAGATGGGACACTATATTGCAGTTGGCCAAGCAGACCCAGGGCCAGCTGGCTAGTGAGTTGGAACAAGTGGCTGCTGATGACATTGAAGCCTCTAAGGTTCAATTTCATACTGCTGTTGATGTTAATGATGTTTCCTCTAGGGTCATGGCCACTTCTGTAGCTCTCCGTAGGTTGGCATTGCTCAGATGCACTAATCTGTCCCAAGATACTCAGTCAAAGGCTATAGATTTTCCTGTGATAGGAAATTCTCTGTTTGGGGATCAAACGGAAATTACATGAAAAAGATGGATGAATACAGAACTACCTACAAAAAGTGCCCAAGCTAAGGAGGCATGCCACTCCACAAGGCATGCCCCAGGGGAATGAGGTAGGCCTTACCACAGGCCTTTTATCAAGTTCAGGCCTCTTCAGCCTTTGCACAGAGGTTTTCAGAGGCAGAGGTAGACGGGGCACAGGCAGACCCTCTCCCTCTCCTCAGCCTAAAGCTGCTGCCAAGCAGGCACCCTGATGGGGTGTCAGGGCCGATTCTCCTGTACGGTGGGGGCAGGTTGGCTTATTTCAGCCAGAAACTGGTTGTCCTAACTTCGGACAAATGGGTTCTGGAGGTGGTAAGCCAAGGTCTGGTTCTCAGCTTCAAGCAGTTCCCAAAGATGAGGGCCAGACATTTTCCTCCTGCAAATCCTTCAGAAGCCCTTGCTTTGGAAGCAGGGTTTCTTCTCTTCTAGACTGCAAAGCAGTGGAAGAGGTTCCTCCTTGCCATCAGGGCAAGGGGCTGTACTCAGTACTTCCTTACCCCAAAAAGACAGGAGAATGGCGGCCATCCTAGATTTAAGATTCTTGAACAAGCATCTTTTGAAACCAAAGTTCAAAATGTTAACTCTGGCAATGATTTTGCCTTCCCTAAGGCCAGGGGACTGGCTAACTTCCCTGGACCTCAAGGATGCCTATTTTCATATCTTGATCAGGCCTTCTCACCGAAAGTACCTCAGGTCCGAACTGCCCTCTGGCCACTACCAGTTCAGAGCAATGCCCTCCGGCCTCACTTCTGCTCCAAGGGTTTTCACAAAATGTCTAGCTGTGGTAGTGGCTCATTTAAGAAGAGCAAGGGGTTGCTGTGTTTCCCTACCTGGACGACTGGCTCATAGTGGGTCAGTCTCCAGATCAGGTAAAATCCCACTTGCTAGTCACCCAGCAGCTCCTCACTTCTCTGGGATTCCTGCGGAATTTTCCAAAGTCAGTTCTGGAACCAGTTCAGGTACTAACTTTCATAGGTGCAGAGTTGAACACAAAGTCAGCCAGGGCATTTCTTCCCTCAGAAAGAGTGGACAGAATCTTTGCCCTGGCATCTTCCTTTACCCTGCGGGTCTCTCGACCAGCAAGGCACTTCGATGCAACTCCTAGGAGCACATGGCGCTTCCACAGCTGTCGTGCAGGAGCAAGATTTCAGATGAGGACATCCAGTTCCACTTGAGGTCCCTACTGGTCTCAAAGGAAGGACCCCCTTACCAAATTAGTCCCAGTGACCAAAACCCTGATCCTAGCCCTTCAGTGGTGGCAGGATCAAAGCAACCTAACCCAGGGGGTCCCCTTTTTACCCGTTCTTCATTCCCTCACCCTCACCACGGATGCCTCCCTGTTAGGGTGGGGGGCTCACTTGGGCGACCTTTCCACTCAGGGAGTGTGGTCCCCTCAGGAATCTCTGCTCCACATCAATCTGTTGGAACTCAGAGCTGTTCTCTTAGCTCTCCAAGCTTTTTCAGCTACTGTCCAGAGCAAAGGTAGTCCAAGTCAGGACAGACAACACCACAACAATGTGGTACATCAACAAGCAAGGGGGCACTCGGTCTTCCACCTTGTGCACCGAGCAATGAAGTTGTGGTCTCTGGCTTACTCCCTGAACACCTCCCTGATAGCAGTTCACCTTCCAGGGAAGGACAATGTCCTGGCGGATGCCCTCAGCAGGATTTCTCAGGGCCATCACGAATGGGCTCTGTATCCTCAGGCACTGGGGTCAGTCTTTGCCAGATGGGGCACCCCTCAGATGGATCTTACGCAGACCCCAGACAACCACCAACTTCCTCTGTTTTGTTGCAGGCCTCCAGTGCTGGGATCAGTCCCCTGGGCGCTTTCAGTTGGATTGGAAGGGAAGTTCCTGTATGCCTTCCCCCTCCCCTCCCTCTTCAGGGTACTAGTAAAAATCAGAACTCAGCCCTGCAAAGTGATTCTGATTGCTCCAGACTGAGCCAGGCAGCCCTGGTACCCTCTTCTCCTGTCCCTGACATTCCACCTTCCCTGACCTTGCCCAGGACCCATGACCTGCTGACCTGTGCACGGGGGAGGTGTGGTATCGGACCTCAATTCCCTCCACCTCAAGGCCTGGTTCTTGAGGAGCTAGAAATTTAGCTGATTTACACCTTTCTCAGGTGTCCTGGATATTGAAGGCTTCTAGGAAGCCTTCCACTAAAACCACCCACAACTCCAAGTGGAAGAGTTTTTCCTTCTGGTGTTCTGAGAGGCAAATTGTACCAGAATCTGCTGACTTGGCCATTTATTGGACTATTTGGTCCATTTAAATTCCCTAGACCTCAAACCAGCTACTTTGCAGGTTCATCTAGCAGCTGTTTCTGTTTTTGTTTCTGCGGGAAACCAGTTCCCTCTCCTCTCACCTCTGTTTTCCAAGTTTTCAAGGTTACTTCCACTAACCCTCCCTTTAGGGAACCAGCTCGGCCTGGGATCTGAATGTTTGCATTGCTCAGCTAATGCAATCCCCTTTGAGCCTCTGTCTTCGGCAGATCTCAAGTTTTAACGGAAGACTGTTTTCTAGTGGCTATCACTTCTGCTAGGCGTATAAGTGAATTACTAGCCTTGTCAGTGGAAAAGGATTTTATTTCTTTTCACAGAGATAAAGTAGTCCTCAGGACTAACAGAAAGTTTTTACCTAAAGTGGTTTCAGATTTTCATCTCAACCAATCCATCTCTCTTCCAGTATTTTTCACTGAGCACTCTTCTACAGGGGATAGGAGACTGCACAGTTTGGACGTCAAAAGAGCCCTAAGCTACTATTTGGAACGCACCAAGGGTCATAGGTTCGAATACCTCCAACTCTTCCTTACCTATGGAGAAGTGGGCAAAGGGAGACCTGCCACTAAGAGGACAATCGCAAGGTGGATTGTCTCTTGTATCCAGTTCTGTTACCAAAAGCTAGGTAGCCTCCCTCAGGACTGAGGGCTCATTCCACCAGGGGTACAGCTGCATCTCTAACGGCTGCTAGAGATATTCCTATTTTGGAAATTTGTCAAGCTGCTACCTGGAAGACAGTCCACACCTTCACCAAGCATTATTCCTGGACGTCCAGTCCAGGAGATGCTCGTTTAGCACAGCTGTGCTTCAGAGCCTATTCCTAAGTAGGTTCTGGCCCTCCTCCATGGAGGTACTGCTGTATAATCTGCAATGGTCCTAATTATATGCAAGACTTCATGGTGTTTGAAGAAAAAATTACTCACCTTAGTAAACTTTTCTTCTCATGAGTCTTACTATATTAGGACAACCGCCTCACACCTCTCAGAATTTCTACTTGGGTATGGGGTTGGCAAATTGGTGCAAGCACTGTGTCATGCCATTTTAATCTCTCTAGTTTCCCTCCCCCGTTTCATTTGGGTTAGGGAACTAGGTAATTCTGATTTTGTTAAGTGGTAGATGGTCCCCTCTCTGGACTTGAGTCTTTTGGGGAGAGGGGGCCTATTAGTGCTTGTCAGGGGTGATTCTAACAATAATATGTAATATTGTTTTTATTCTGTGATTGTTGTTGTTCTACTACTGGTAGGTAGCCAATGGCTAGTGTAGAGCTTTTCCACACAGACTTGCTATGTTAGTTTAGCTTCGTAAAGAACCTGGCAGTTTCATTTGAAACTAGCCAGATAGAGCTTTGAACAGCACCCTCGCGCTGTGGAACTCCAGATTACTCTGGAGTTAACTGTTTCCTCTCCGGGGCAGTTCAGAGCCAGAGGCTAACTGCAATGGTCCTAATATAGCAAGACTCCATGAGAAGAAAAGCAATTACTAAGGTGAGTAATTTTTTCTTACCTGATATGACTGCCCCTATCCTGTTTCATTTTTGTTGTTGTTAGTACCCCTTCCCCCAATTATGTTCTCTTCCCCTGGCGTTTTGCTTCCCAGGTGCATTACTTTGCACTTCTTTGTATTGAATTTAAGCTGCCATACTTTTGACCATTCCTCCAACCTTGCCAAGTCCCTTCTCATCCTTTCGACCCCACCTTGTGTATCAACCCTGCTGCAGATCTTTGTGTCATCTGCAAAAAGGCGTACTTTTCCTTCCAGCCCCATCGCAATGTCCCTATAAAGACATTAAAGAGGACCAGTCCCAGTATTGAACCCTGTGGTGCCCCGTAACCCTCCTTTCCTCTGAGTAGACTCAGTTTACCATTACCCTCTGTGTCTTGTTGTCCAGCCACTTTTTCACCAAGGCTACCACCCTGGGACCCACTCCCAGGCTGGCTAACTTGTTTATTAATCTTTTGTGTGGGACTGTGTCAAATGCCTTGCTAAAGTCTAAGTAGGCCATATCCACAGCCCCTCCCTGGTCTATTACTTTGGTCATCCAGTCAAATAAATCTATTAGATCCATCTGACATGACCTTCCTGCTGTGAACCCATGCTGCCTTGGGTCCTGTGCCCCACTGACCTCTAGATACTCAACAATTCTTTCTTTCAGAAGTGATTCCATAATTTTCCCTACCGCTGAGGTCAACCTAACAGGTCTGTAGTTTCTTGTCTCTGCCTTGCTCCCACTTATGTGGAGGGGAATAACATCCGCCTTCCTTCAGTCACCAGGTACCACACCATCCTCCCATACTTTGTTAAAAAGGGTGGTCAGTGGTGTCACTAGTTCTTTTAGAATTTTGGGGTGAATCCCGTCAGGCCCCATTGCTTTGTCCACCTTCAATTTTAGGAGTTCTTTCAAGACCATTTCTTATGTGAATGGACTGTTATCAACCCCCCTATTCAGAATGCTTCTGTTGTTTGGTTTAGGTACCTCCCCATCTCTTCTTTTGTGAAGACTGAGTAAAAGTATTCTTTTAGTATCTCTGCCTTTTCACTGTCACCCTCTGCCCAGCTCCCCTTCCCTTTATTAAGCCTCATTATCCTTCCCTTGGTCTTTCTTTGCTCCCTAATGTACCTACAAAAGGTTTTATCCCCCTTCTTAACCAAGTATCTTTTCTTCTGTTTGAGCCTTTGCTATTCTGACTGCCTGCCCTGCTTCCTTCTGCGTTAACTGATACAGTTCCCTGTCCTGCTCCTTCTGTGATTCCTTATACTTACTGAATGCTATCTTTTCAAACAACATGAAGTCTTGCTATATTCTGACATATGCAGTGAGTCCCAACCTTCGAACTGCTCCGGAGGTGAAAGAGTTAACTTTCCATGCCAGGCATGGAACGCTGAGCTTGAGCTCGGTTGAAACTCTGTCTGTTGTTCTTCAAACTCAAACCGTCAGATTCTTTACTCCGCCTCACTGAACAGTCGCTCCGGAGATTTCTCCTTCTGCTCGGTTCATTTTGTCGGTTAAAGCATTGTTTTTCTCGGTTTTCGACCGAATTTAAACCGCAACCGGTCGGTTCTGGCTCTGTCTGTGGTATTTGTGAGTACTAGATAGGTTTTATATTAATTCTCTTCTGTGTGGAACTTGTAAACGGTTTATCGGTTCGGTTTGAACCGATCAGATTGTTTAAACTATCTTAATCTGTGATTTAGAGTGTGGTTACCGATTCTTATCGGTTCTAAAAAAAACAGATTTTATTACATTTTTTTCCACGACCTGTGACACGGTTGGGAACCGATGAGAGGGTCTTACCTGGCGGATTGCCATAAACAGGTAAGTTTGGTTAGGACTGCCACTATGTTTGAGAAAACCAAAAGAAAAACCGGGCCCACTGGGTTTCAGCACTGCAGTGTGTGTGGGGAAGTCTTTGCCAAGGCTGACCCCCACACCACCTGTGTTTATTGTCTGGGGTTTGACCACCTCAGTGCAGACTGCCAGATTTGTAAAAAATTTTCCTGCAGCTACCCTGGAAAGAGAGTTGGTAGGCTCAGGAAAGGAGGCCAAAAGTCAGCTGAACCAGATGGCCAGCCGGTTCGGTTCCAGCCGAACCGGAGGGCTCCCTCTGACCAGGGCGAGACTTCTTGGGCAAAGGAGTTCTGACTCTGAGAGTCGGTTCCAGCAAAAAGGACTAGGAAATCAGCTGGTGTGGAGCCAAGATTTTCCTCTCCAACTGCTGAAGAAATAGCCAGCGATTAAAATTGTCCAGTCGCTTTCCCGGTTCCGACCGAACCGTCACCATCAGAGTAAGCGCCAGTTCAGCCGGTTCCACGGTTCAAAGTATGATTTACAGAATATTATGAACGGAGGAGGGAAGAGGAGATGAGGAGAGTGAATTTGGATTTGAAAGTCTGGATGTGCCCATTGACCCGGACATCTCCCCAGACAGACCTTCAGGAGTGTCTCCTCCTAGGCTTTCTGAGTCCCCGTCTCATTTTACGTTTTATAAAAAAGTAGCTGAAACCCTCCAGCTCCCTATGGAGGAAGCTGTGAATGATCAAGAGGAGCCTGACTATGTGGAAATGATGGATATCCCAGAGTCTAGGAGACTGTCTATTCCCTTGCATAAATCTTTTGGGAAACAGACATTTAAAATTCTAAAAACTCCTCACACTATACCTCCTGTGGATAAGAGAATGGACAAGAGGTACACATTGTCAGGCTCTGATACGGAGTTCCTTACATAACAATGTATCCATGTTGGGGTAGTGCAGGCTGCAGCCTGTGACAAGGCAAATATTCCCTTGGCTTCACACCCCCGGACAAGGACTCAGGAGGATTGATGCCATGGCAAAGAAACAGTACATGGCAGCATCCTTGTGACTCAGACAGGCAAATTATATGGCTTATGTTGCTAGATATCAGAAATCCAGATATGATACTGTTATGGCTCTAGCAAAACAGGTCCTAGCTAGCTTGCCAAGGAGATGGAGCAGGTGGCTGCTGATGGTATTGAGGCATCCAAGGTGCAATTCCATGCTGCAGTGGACTCAAATGATGTGTCATCAAGAGTCATGGCTGCATCTGTGGACTCGCAGAATGGCTTGGCTCAGATGTACTAGCCTGTCCAGGATACCCAGACTAAGGCCATGGATTTTCCTGTTGTGGGTAATTCCCTGTTTGGGAGCCTGATTCTCAGCTACCTGTAGGGGCAGGCTGGCTTACTTTGTCCAGGACTGGAGTCTCTGACATCAGACAAGTGGGTCCTGGAAGTAGTAAGCCAGGGAGGACTGGTTCTCAGCTTCAAAAGTTTCCAAAGATGAGAACCAGATCATTTCCACCTGCAAATCCACCAGAGGCACTTGCCCTAGAGGCAGAGGTGTCTTCCCTCCTGGCTCTCAGAGCTGTGGAAAGGGTTCCACCCCTACACCAGGGCAAAGGGTTGTACTCCAGGTACTTCCTTACCCCAAAAAAGACAGGAGAATGGCGGCCCATCCTGGATCTCAGATACTTAAACAAGCACCTTTTAAAACCAAAATTCAAAATGGTGACTCTGGAATTATTCTACCCTCTCTAAGGCCAGGGGACTGGCTAGCGTCCCTGGACCTCAAGGATGCCTACTTCCATATTCTCATCATAGCTCCCATCGAAAGTACCTCAGGTTCGAGGCTGCCCTCAGGCCATTACCAGTTCAGAGCAATGCCCTTGAGCCTCACCTCTGCTCCAAGAGTATTCACAAAATGCCTGGCAGTAGCAGTTGCTCCTCCAAGAAGGCAAAAAATTGCCATCTTCCCTTACCTGGACGACTGGCTCATAGTAGGCCAGTCCCCAGACCAAGTCAGGTTACACCTACAGATAACTCAGCAACTGCTCACCTCTCTAGGTTTCCTTCTGAATCTTTCAAAGTAGGTTCTGGAGCCTGTCCAGCTCCTCACCTTCATAGGCGCAGAGCTGAACATGGAGAAAGCCAGAGCCTTCCTTCCTTTGGACAGGGCAAGGACCCTGGTCTCTCTGGCCTCCTCATTCACCCTGCAGGTGTCTCGACCAGCAAAGCATTTTTTACAGCTCCTGGGGCACATGGCTACTTCTACAGCAGTAGTGCAGGGAGCAAGATTTCAGATGAGGGACATTCAGTGCCATTTGAGAGCCTTTTGGTCTCAAAGGAAAGACCCTCTAACCAAATTAATCCCAGTGACTCGAAACCTGATCCAGGCCCTACAGTGGTGGCAAGATCAGAGCAATCTGAGACAAGGGGTTCCTTTTGTCACTCAGTCTCACTCCTTAATCCTTACTAGAGATGCATCCGTCTTGGGGTGGGGAGCTCACATGGGCGAACTCACTACCCAGGGGTTGTGGTCCCCTCAGGAATCTCTGCTCCACATCAATCTGTTAGAACTCAGAGCAGTTTTTCTAGCACTTCAAGCTTTTCCAAATCTGTTCAGAACAAAGTTGTACAGGTCAGAACAGACAACACCACCACAATGTGGTACATCAACAAGCAAGGGGGCACTCGGTCTACGGCCTTGTGCACCGAAGCAATGAAGTTGTGGTCTCTGGCTTACTCCCTGAACACCTCCCTTATGGCAGTTCACCTCCCAGGCAAGGACAATGTCCTGGCAGATGCTGTCAGCAGGATTTCCCAGGGCCATCACGAATGGTCACTGGACCCCCTGGTCTTGGAGGTGATATTTTCCAGATGGGGCACCTCGCAGATAGATCTTTTTGCAGCCCCAGACAATCACCAACTTCCCATTTTTTGCTGCAGGCCCCCAGTGTTGGGCTCAGTCCCTCTGGATGCCTTAGTTCTCAATTGAAAAGGGACATTTCTTTATGCTTTTCCCCCTTCTCCCTCCTGTTCAAAGTGCTAGTCAACATCAGATCTCAACCCTGCAAGATGATCCTGATTGCTCCAGATTGGGCCAGACAACCCTGGTATCCACTCCTACTGTCCTTAGCAGTCCATCTTCCCCTGTGTCTTCCCAGGAATCACAACCTATTAACCTGTGCTCAGGGGAGGGTTTGGTACCCGAACCTCAAATCTCTCAGTCTCAAGGCCTGGCTCTTGAAGAGTTAGAGTTTGCTGATTTACACCTCTCCCAAGGTGTAATGGATATCCTGAAGGCTTCTAGAAAACCTTCCACCAGGGCTACTTATAATTCCAAATGGAAGAGGTTTTCCATATGGTGCTCTGGAAAGCATATTTCCCCAGAATCTGCTAATTTACCCACAGTCCTGGATTATATGGTCCACTTAAATGCCTTGGGGCTGAGACCAGCTACCCTAAAAGTGCATCTGGCAGCTGTGTCTGCTTTTATTTCAGCAGGTAAGCCCTCTTCTCTTTCAGCTCACCCTGTATTCTCCAAGTTTTTCAAGGATTGCTTCACACCAACTCTCCATTCAGGGACCCTGCCTGGGATCTTAATGTTTGCATTGCTCAGCTTATGCAACCCCCTTTGAGCCTTTGTCTTCAGCAGAGCTTAAGTACTTGACTTGGAAGACTGTGTTTCTGGTAGCCATCACTTCTGCCAGACGCATAAGTGAATTACAAGCTTTGTCAGTGGAGCCTGATTTTATCTTCTTTCATAGAGATAAGGTGGTCCTCAGGACTAACAGGAAGTTCTTGCCTAAGGTGGTTTCAGATTTCCACCTTAATCAATCTATATCTCTTCCAGTGTACTTCACTGACCATTCCTCCTCTGGCGAGAGAGGAGGCTGCACAGCTTAGATGTGAAGAGAGCCCTTAGTTACTACATAGAGCATACCAAGGGTCACAGGTTTGACTCCCCTCCAACTGTTCCTCACTTATGGTGAGGTTGGTAAAGGGAAACCTGCCACTAAAAGATCCATTGCCAGGTGGATTGTCTCTTGTATCCAATTTTGCTATGAAAAACTGGGTAAGGTTCCTCCTTCAGGCCTGAGGGCCCACTCTACCATGGGTACAGCTGCTTCCCTGTCTGCTGCCAGGGACATCCCTATTCTAGAGATATGTCAAGCAGCTACCTGGAAAACAGTTCACACTTTTACCAAGCATTACTCCCTGGACATCCAGGCTAGGAGTGATGCTCGGTTTAACACAGCTGTGCTTCAGAGCCTATTTCCTAAGTGGGTTCTGTCCCTCCTCCCTGGAGGATGCTGCTTTGTAGTCTGCATATGTCAGAATATAGCAAGACTTCATGTTGTTTGAAGAAAAATTACTCACCTTAGTAATGTTGTTTCTTCTAATGGAGTCTTCTATATTCTGACCTCCCCTGCCTGCCCTCTCAGAACCTCTATTTTTGGGATGTGGGTGGGCAGTGCAGTGTTGGCATAGTAGGTGCCCACCTTGTTGTTTTTCACCCCTCCTTTCTTGGGGTGATTTGGTGTTGTGTTTTTCATTTTTTGGGTCTCCTGACTTGAGTCTTTGTTTTGGGACCAAAAAATGTGTTCTTATGTTTAGTAGCCTGTTGGTTAGTGTAGGTTTACAGCTTCCACACAGGACCTCAGTGAGTTTAGCTCGTAAAGATCTGACGGTTTGAGTTTGAAGAACAACAGACAGAGTTTCAACCGAGCTCGAGCTCAGCGTTCCATGCCTGGCATGGAAAGTTAACTCTTTCACCTCCGAGCAGTTTGAAGGTTGGGACTCATTGCATATGTCAGAATATAGCAAGACTCCATTAGAAGAAACAACATTACTAAGGTGAGTACTTTTTCTTTCTCCCTAACCTTCCCTGACACCTCTTTTGAGAACCATAGTGTTTTTATTTTTCCTTCATTTTGTTTATTTGTTCCACATAAAGAGCTTGTTTGTTGCCTCTTTGATGGCAGTTTTGATTTTCCCATTGTTCTTCCTGTCTTCTTTCTTGCCCATTTGCTAGTGCATTCCTTATGCACTCTCCCATTTGCCAAAGTCAGCCCTCCTAAAGTCCAGTACCCTCGCTTTTGTGTGGCTTGACTCTCTGGCTGTGTTTATAAGTGAACCACACTGTTTGGTGGTCACTTGTTCCCAGATAGCTACCCACTTCTAAATTTGAGATCCCTCTTCATTCCCATTTGAAGTACCAGGTCTAGATTGCTCCCTCCCATGTGGGCTCCAGCAGTCGCTGACTGAGGCATTCCTCCTGTGGGGCATGACGAATGACTCTGCGGTTCAGGGGCAATGTGAGGAAGTATTATTTCACAGAGAGGTAGTAGATGCATGGAACAGCCTTCCTGAGGAGGTTGTGGGGTCTAAAACTGTGGGAGAATTCAAGATTGCATGGGACAGACATAAGGCAATTCTTGTGGGAGCAGGAAGAAATAGGCTGTTGGTTAACTAGGGTCTCTGCGGCTATCCTATAGGTAGGAAATTGGCAGACTAGATGGGCCAAGTGGCCTTATCTGCCATCAAAGTCTATGTTTCTATGTTTCTCTTGAATGTGGCTGCAGCAAATGTGCTCCAGTTAACATCTCCCCCATCAATAATATTTCCCCTTTTTCTGCCATTCTAAGAATGCCTTCTATAATTTCCTAGTCCCTTTCCTGCCCCTGAGACTGGGGTCTGTAAACACCCCCTATGGGGATTGTGGTGCCATTTCCTGTCACCAAGGTGTCCCACAGTGCCTCCCCTCCTCCGTTTACCCTTTAGTTCCATTGCTTTGATCCCTTCCCTTACGTAGACAATGCTAGTACTCCTCCTCTTTTACCCTCCTGTAGATTGTGTACCCTGGTATGTTGCCATCCCAATAATAGTTCTCTGTGTACCATGCTTCTGTGACTGCCACAATATCCAGGCATCCCTCTTTCATCAAGGCCACTAGTTCTGAAAGCTTGTTACCCATACTATGGGCATTGGTACTCATCGCGCCATCCATTTTTTGATGGCATTATTCCTTTTAGCCCCATCCCTGACCTTACTGCCTTTGCCTTTTTCTCCACTGACCCCTGTCCTGCTTCCTATCATCTTCTCTACCTTGGTGTTTACTTCACTAACTACCCTCTTTTATTGGGGGGAGGCTGGGAATTCCTTGCTCATTTTTTAGTGCCTACTCCCTTGGCTAGTTTAAAAGCTTTCCTATGAAGCATTTAAACCTATCACCTAAGACCCTGGTTCCCCTCCTGGACAGATGCAGACCATCATGCCAGTACAGGCCTGTATCCCTCCAGGTGGACCTCTAGTCCCCAATGAAGCCAAAACCCTATGCTTCTCACTAGATTTTCAACCATACATCGAACCCCATGTTGTGGAGTACCCTAGCCTTACTCATGCCACAGACAGGCAGCACCTCGAGGAGGTTACTGTGTGTGTTACTTGTCTAAGGCCCTCCCAACTCCACAAACTCCTCCTGCACTACTCTGATTCCATTCATGGCTAGGTCATTTGTCCCTAGGTGGACAGTACAAGAAAGTATGTTGTCTCGCTAATGTAAGGCACAAAGAGAGCCCACAAAACAACTGAAAAAATGTCCTTTTACTTCACAACAACTTGAACCTTTCCAGCTCTTAAATAAGTCTCAACAGCAGTTTAAAAAAGCTTCCTTTACCCAAAATCCCCTCATATGTCCTCACTGCATGCAGTGTTTAATGCTGGAGGCAGTCCATAACCAGTGAACCACAGTGTTTAGTGAGCAGGCATCCAGTTTAAAACTTAATAACCAACTGCAACTTCAGCTACAGAGGTAGCTCTATTTAACAGATTCTGGTCAAACCGATACAGTTGCCCAGAGCAACTGGGGTGCTTTGTGCGGCGAGCTTCCAGTATGGTTTACTACTCTCGCCTCACGGAGCCTGCTGTGGTGAAGATAATGGCTCTGACAGACCTGCACTAGCGATACTCACACATGTGCAGTTTTCATCGAGTCACCATGTTCCACATACCAGAACCTGCCATGCAAGATGGTGGCTCCAACAGATCTGAGCATACGTGATAGTTGCGCATGCGCGGTTGCATCGGGCCATCACTTCTGCAGTTGCAGATAGTAGTGCATGGGGAGGGATGGCGCTGCAGAGGAGAGCTGCGTCCACAGAAGGCTGGGGAAGAGGAGACACCACAGACCACAAACGACTTGAGCGCTGTGGATGGGAGACCACATCACTGTAGGAGAACACGGACATCAATTCCGCTTTTCTCCTACAATGATGTGATCCCAAAACAACTGGCATGTTTTTAATGCCTCATTTTTACCACTGCAGATAGGCGGAACGTGGAGCCGTCTTGCAGTAGCTATAAAAATGAGCTATCGGATTCACACAGTGGAACACTTTTGCTTTGGAAGGATCCTTCCACAACTCCAAAAGAGTGTGCTCCCTCTCTGATTTTTGCTATTTGCTGCCAAGTCTTAAAGGCATCCAAAGGGGGGATGCTACTGCGCCTCCCACCTTCTCAGGATATAAACAAAAAAAATGCCCTTTTGAAGCTGCCATCTTTGCAGCCTCTCAATTTAACCCTTGCAAACTGAACATCTGTCCAGAGCTCAATCAAATAAATTCATTCTAGTTCTTTCAGCAACCATGGGGTTAACTCATTATCTCCTGGTGGCCATTTTGTGTCTAGCAATGGATAGTATGGACTTCATATGATGCTGCTGGAAGTAATGAGGTAAAGATTGCCAGGAGAGTACAGACTGCCTTCATGTCTCTATAACAAATGGCCAAGGAAAAATAGACTTGGAACCTCAACAAGCCTGAGAGGAGTTGTACATTCTTGTTCAAGACAGATAACCAAGACTTTTACCCTGATGTTTCAAACTCATGAGACATAAACAATGCTACCTTCTGCCTGCTGTGAAAGACCCTGGCTTTGTGACAGTCCATTTTCCTGCAATGCATCATGGGACTTACCTCTAGTTGAGTCACAAGGCAGCTGTTCTGCTTTTATTAAGGAAGTGCTGCCAGTGCCTGTAATAAAATGCTAGTGATAGCAGAAGAGAGCTAGAAGGAAAGAGGACACACATTTTATGGCTGGGTGGCGCCTACAGCCATCTTGCTCTAGCTTGAAAAATGGGATACGTAGAACACATTTTTGTACTTTTCAGTGTATCCTTCCATTAGTGCAAATCACTATGGCAGTTAAAGAAATACTCCTTCTTTCTGCTTAGAATGTTGGACACAGAACTCCAAGCTGTTTTCTCTGAGAGCAAATGTGTACACATTCCAAAACAAATATAAATATCTTTAAATAGCTTTAAAACTATTCAAGGTGCACAAAAATAACTGACTTATTTAGTAAATCAGGCATGGATTTACTAGGGCAAGTAGTAATCATTAGCCATCAGACAGTTCTAACAGACAGCACCTGGCTTGAAGTCTCACCTTGAACTGACCTGCTGGAGCTAGCCTAGTATCAGCTTTCCATCTCTTCTAGGAATCTACTAAATCTAACAGTCATTAACCCTTTACACAGAACATCCCGTTTTCTAAAAAATTAAAAAAAAAACAGAAGAGTGAACAAATGCATACTAACCTGAGGTTACGGTGAAGTCTTAACTAGCTATTAGATAGTAACATGTACTATATCTTCCACTTGTAGTCTATTATATTTGTGCAGTGTAAATAGATTATACTGATAGCATGCAGTATCTCTTTCCATTTGTAACAGTATTTGTTCTGACTAGCACGAGAGAGATTACTCTGTTTACCTGACTTGCTATCTGAATTCTAGACACCAGCAAACAGGGATAGATAGATAGATAGATAGATAGATAGATAGATAGATAGATAGATAGATAGATAGATAGACAGACAGACAGACAGATACAGCTATACATAAAATATAGAGAAAGTACAGTTATGTAAGAACTTACCGTAACAGTAGATCTTCGAGAGAGGCTCTTGCAGTAGGCATTCATATATAGGACTAAGCCGCCAGGCGTCAGGACCCCACAGAAATATTTCTAGCTAGCAGTCTCTGGTGGGGAACCGCCCCCATGTCAGGTGACCGGCATCATACAACGTCGGTATGAAGGTGCGGTCCCCCACTATAAAGGAGCGGTCCCCCACACCCACCTTCCGGTTCTTTCCTGCCAAAGGCCAAAAGAGGCAAGACGAGAGAGAAGAGGATATTCCCCCCATGAAAATGAAGCAAAGAAAACTTAAGGGGACGGAGGGCAGTGAGGCAATACCTACTGCAAGAGCCTCTCTCGAAGATCTACTGTTACAGTAAGTTCTTACGTAACTGTACTGTCTGTCTTCGAGAGGGCTCTTGCAGTAGGTATTCACATATAGGACTGAGTCCCAAGCAGTCTGAAACAAGGAAGAGCACTCGGGAGGAGGATTGTCATCCACAGCATGGAACCTCAGGGCTGAATGGGTCTCATGAAAGGAGACCTTGTAGGACAGCCAACCCGAAGCCTGCTCTATGGCGAGAGGCAATGTCCAAACTGTAGTGCTCCATAAAGATATGGACAGAAGTACAAGCTGCGGCTGCGCAGATGTCTGCCGCTGACACATTCTCGAAACAAGCACATGAAGTGGCTACTCCTCTGGTGGAGTGACCTCTGACTTGACCAGAAGTCTTGTTGTACTTGTTGTAACAGAAAGTGATACATTGTGTCAACCATTTTGATAGGCATTGCTTAGAAACAGCATTGCCTTCTCTTTTGTGAGCAAAAGAGACAAAAAGCTGATAAGTCTTCCTGAGATCAGCCTGGTGTAGTATCTCAGGATTCTGTGAACATCAAAGTATGGAAGAGGTACTCCCTTGTTTGGAGTGTTGCATAAAGAAAGCGGATAGCTCAACAGATTGATTCAGTGTAGATTCAGCCACCACCTTAGGGAGAAACTTAGGGTTGGTGCGTAGAGCCACCGTTCCTTGTGAAAAATCAAGTACAGGATTTTACACATCAAGGCCTGAAGCTCGGAAATGCACCAAGCAGAAGTGATGGCCACTAGGAAGAGTGTCTTCCAAGAAAGGAACTTCAAATCAGCTGATGCCGCTGGCTCTAAGGGAGGCAGTGTATTCTTCTCCAGGATGAAATTCAGGTCCCGTGGAGGGGCAGGAGCACGGATGGGGGTCTCAAATGGAGAACCCTCTGAGGAAAGTCTTAGAGACTTCTAACTGAGCAAAAGTTCTGTCTCCAAAGGGAATATGGTAGGCTGAGATTGCTACCAAGTGGACTTTCAACAAGGAATGGCTGAGACCCAGTCGAAGAGGTGACGTGTGTAGTCCAGGACTTTATTGGCTTGGCACGAGAAAGGCTCGAAGTCTTTCGAGTTTGCCCAAACAGAGAACCGTTTCCACTTCGTGGCGTAGGTGGACTTGGTGGAAGGCTTCCTGGCCTCCACCAAAATGTCTGCTACTAATGGAGAGACTCCAAAGCAAGCTTTAGCTATATCTGCAGGAGTCATGCATGGAGCTAATGGGATTTGAGACCTGGATGAACAAGGGTCCCCTGATCCTGGGTCAACAATTGCTGTGACAGAGGAAGAGGAAGTGGAGTTCCTCTGAAAACCGTTGCAGAAGAGAGAACCAAATTTGCCTGGGCCAGAAGGGAGCAATGAGAATCATTCGAGCTCCCTTCAATCTGAGTTTGTTCAGGACCCTCAGAATTAAAGGAAGGGAAGGAAGGCATAAACGAATCTGTCCCTCCAACCACGAGACAGAGCATCCCACCAAAAAATGTCTCACCCTGGAGTGAGCGAGCAGAAGGCGGGAAGTTTTGCGTTTTGGGGAGAGGCGAAGAGGTCTATCTGAGGTGTTCCCCATCACTGAAAGATGTCGTTTACGACTTGTTGATTTAACTCCCATTAGTGGGACCTGGCTGAGGACCGACTGAGTTCATCTGCCAGTGTGTTTTCCACTCCCAGAATGTGAACCGCAGTCAAGTGAAGGTGATGTTGGGCTGCCCAATGCCAGACTCTCATTGCTTCCCGGCACAGAGGGTAGGAACGTGTTTTCTGTTTGTTGAGGTACCAGACTACGCACATGTTGTCTGATTGTATGAGAAGATGACTGGGGAGGATGAAGGAGGGTAGAGCCTGAAGGGCATAAGGGACTGCTCTCAGTTTGAGCACATTTATGTGCAGGTTTTGTTCGAACTTGGACCAGCTGCCCTGAGTCCTGTGAGACCCTAGATGGGCACCCAGCCTTCTCCTGATGCATCTGTCATCAACATCTGGCAGGGGGGATCGAAGCAGAAGTGAACTCCCAAGCACAGATTCTCCTGAACCATCCACCATTGCAAGACCCTGATTATGGGACCTGATACTAGTACCTCTTGGTCTAGATTGTCCCTCGTCTGGTCCCACTGCAACCGTAGCATCCATTGAGAGATTCTCATATGGAGCCAAGCGAATGGGACTGTCAGAATGGCAGCTGCCATTAGCCCGAGGAGGTGGAAGATTGACCTGGCTCCGACCCTCCTGCGGCTGGACAGAATACGAGTCTGATTCTGGAGGGTGTCTACCCTGTCTCGAGGCAAGAAGACTTTGCCAGTGGTCATGTCCAGAATCGCTCCTATAAATTGGAGGCATTGGCAAGGGACCAGGTGAGACTTGGCCTGGTTGATGGTGATACCCAGGCTGGTAAAAACCTGCAGGGTAAGGGAAAGGCAGTGCAGGAGTTCCTCCCTGGATGAGGCCACCAGGAGACAGTCGTCCAGGTACGGGAATACCTGTACTCCATGGGTGCGCTGGTGGGCTGCTACCACCGACAGGCATTTGGTAAACACTCTGGGGGCCGAGGAAAGACCAAATGGGAAGGCTTTGAATTGATAGTGGTCCCCCAGAAAACAAAACCAAAGGAATTTGCGGTGGGAAGGGCATATGGAGATATGCAGGTAGGCATCCTGCATGTCCAGAGCACATAGCCACTGTCCCGGCCTAAGTAGTGGTAGAAGGCTGTGCAAAGAGAGCATTCTGAAGCATTTGTACTCCACAAACATGTTCAGGGAGCTGAGGTCTAGGATGGGCCTCAGATCTCCCGGTCTTCTTTGGAACTAGGAAGAAATGGGAATAGTAACCTGTCCCCCAAAGATGAGTGGGGACTGGCTCTATTGCTGCCTTCGAGAGAAGTGAGATGATTTCCTCTAGGACCAGAGGAAGATTTTGCGGGGAGTAGAACGACTGAGGGGGTGGTCTTCGGGGTGGTTTCTGCAGAAACTCTATTGAGTGTCCTGCCGATATCAACTGGCGCACCCAAGCGTCTGATGTATTCAAACGACATGAAGTCTTGCAGTATTCTGACAATTGCATTTAGGTCCTGCCTTTCAACTGCCCAGGAGAACATAGGGTTAACTTTTCTATGCATGGCATAGAATGTTCATCTCAAGCTCGGTTGAAGCCTCTGCCTGTTGTTATTCGAACTGCAACCGTCAGATTCTTTACTCCGCCTTACTGAACAGTCGCTCCGGAGATTTCTCCTGCTGCTCGGTTCAAAGTCGGTTGAAGTGTCGATTTTGGTTGGTTTTCTACCGAATTGTTTCCCGTAGTCGGTTCCAGTCTCTGTCTGTGGTACTGTGAGTACCAGATAGATTTTGTTCTGTTTTCTGTGTGGAACTTGTAAACTGTGGATCGGTTTGGCTGAACTGATTATTTTGAGGTAAAATTTGTACTTTACTTTGGTGTGTGGTTACCGGTCCATATCGGTTCTAAAAAGAGGGTTTAGTACTTTTTCCCAAGACCCGTGACACGTCAGGAACCGATAGAAGTCTTGCCTGGCGGATTGAGAAAAGGGTAAGTTTGGTTAGATTGGCCATGTCTGAAACCCAAGGAAAAAAACAGGCCCACTTGGTTTCAATACTGCAGTGTGTGTGGGGAGGTCTTTGCTAAGGCTGATCCCCACACCACCTGTATTTATTGTTTAGGGTTTGACTACCTTGATTCAGACTGCCAAATTTACAGAAATGTTCCCAAATCTACCCTGGAAAAGAGATTAGGTAGACTGAGGGAAAGGGAGGCAGAGAAGTCCGCTGACCCTGATGGCCAGCCCAGTTTGGTTCCGACCGAACCAGAAGGAGTGCCCTCTGACCAGGGCGATACTTCTTCGGGCAAAAGGAGAGCTGATTCCGAGGAATCGGTTCCGACAAAAAGAAAAAGAAAAGACAAGTCGACCGGTTCGGATCCAGAATCTCATACTCCGACCGCCGATGAAATAGCCAAAACGATTAGGATTATGTAATCGCTTTGATCGGTTCCAACTGAACCGGCACCATTTGGCGAGGCTTGGTCCGGTCGGTTCCCCCGCTTCCAGATTATACCGTGGAAGAATTTTATGAAGCGGAGTTTGAGGAGGAGAGAGAATATGATGACGATATTGGTGATGGTGAAAGTCTGGATGTGCCTATTGACCGGACGTCTCCCAGAGACAGACCTTCAGGTGTTTCTCCTCCTAGGCTTTCTGAGTCCCCTTCACACTACATGTTTTACAGAAAGGTGGCTGATACCCTACAGCTTCCTGTGGAGGAGGCAGTAGAGGATCAGGAAGAGCCTGACTATGTAGAGATGGTGGACATCCCAGAGTCCAGGATACTGTCTGTTCCCCTCCACAAATCTTTTGGGAAACAGACACAAAAAATTCTTAAGTCTCCCAATTCTATACCTCCTGTGGACAGAAGAATGGACAAGAGGTATACTCTTTCAGGCTGAGATACGGAGTTCCTTTTTCAGCAATGCAGCCATGTTGGGGTTGTACAGGCTGCTGCCTGTGATAAAGCAAACATTCCCTTGGCATCACCTCCCAGACAAGGAATCCAGGAAGCTGATTCCATGGCAAGCAGTACATGGCAGCATCTTTGGGACTCAGGCAGGCTAAATATATGGCCTATGCAACCAGGTACCAGAAGTCCAAGTGGGACACTGTACTGGCACTGGCTAAACAGACTCTACCCAGCTTGCCAGGAGCTGGAGCAGGTGGCTAGATGGGATTGAGGCATCGAAGTTCAGTTTCATGCTGCTGTAGACTCCAATGATGTATTATCAAGAGTCATGGCTACATTTGTGGCTCTTCGGAGAATGGTTTGGCTTAGATGTACTAGCCTCTCACAGGATACCCAGGCTAAAGCCATAGATTTTCCTGTAGTGGGTAATTCTCTATTTGGGGAGCAGACAGAGAATTACATGAAGAAAATGGATGAATACAGGACCACTTACCGGAGTGCTCAGGGCAAAGAAAGGCAAGCAACTCCTCAAAGGCAGCAGTCCAGGGGCAGGGGCAAGCCTTTCCAAAGGCCTTTTTACAAAGCCCAGGCCTCTTCTTCTTTTTCGCAGAGGGGGTTCTTTAGAGGGAGAGGCAGAAGGGGGATGAGCAGGCCTGCATCCACCTCAGCCTAAAGCCCCTGCCAAGCAGACACCCTGATGGGTCTGCCCGGGTCGATTCTCCTATACCAGTAGGGGGCAGGCTGGCTTACTTTGTCCAGGACTGTATGTCTCTTACATCAGACAAGTGGGTCCTGGAAGTAGTAAGCCAGGGTCTGGTTCTCAGCTTCAAAAAATTTCCCAAGCTGAGAGCCAGATCTTTTTCCCCTGCAAATATCTTAGAGACCCTTGCCCTAGAGGCAGAGGTTTCTTCTCTCCTAACTCTCAGAGCTATAGAGAATGTTCCTACCCTATGCTGGGGCAAAGGATTGTACTCCAGGTACTTCCTAACCCCCAAAAAGACAGGAGAGTGGCGACCCATCCTGGACCTGAGATATCTGAACAAACATCATTTAAAGCCAAAGTTCAAAATGGTAACTCTGGGAATTATCCTTCCCTCTCTAAGGCCAGGGAACTGGCTAGCCTCCCTGGACCTCAAAGATGCCTACTTTCACATTCCCATCAGGTGCTCCCACAGAAGGTACCTCAGGTTCAAGTTGCCCTCAGGCCACTATCAGTTCAGAGCAATGCCCTTTGGCCTAAGTTCAGCCCCAAGGGTCTTCACAAAGTGCCTGGCAGTAGTTGTTGCCTTCCTAAGAAGACAAAAGATTTTCATTTTCCCATACTTGGACGACTGGCTCATAGTAGGTCAGTCTCCAGACCAAGTCAAGTCACACCTGCAAGTGACTCAGCAATTGCTCACTTCTTTAGGATTCCTTCTCAGTCTACCAAAGTCAGTTCTCGAACCAGTGCAGCTCATCACCTTCATAGGTGCAGAACTGGATACGATAAAAGCAAGAGCCTTCCTTCCCCTGGAAAGGGCAGGGACCCTCATGGAACTGGCCTCTTCATTCAGCCTTCAGGTGTCTCGACCAGCAAGGCATTTCCTTCAGCTACTGAGCCACATGGCAGCTTCCACAGCAGTGGTCCAGGGCGCAAGATTCCAAATGAGGGACATTCAGTTCCACTTAAGAGCTTTTGGTCCCAAAGAAAGGATTCCCTTACCAAACTAATTCCAGTGACTCGAACTCTGATCCAAGCCCTTCAATGGTGGCAGGATCAGGAAAATTTGAGCAAGGGGTTCCTTTGTCACTCGGTCTCATTCAGTGGTCCTCACCACAGATGCTTCCCTGCTGGGCTGGGGCCATTTGAGGAACTTACCACCCAGGGACTGTGGTGCGCCTCAGGAATCCTGCTTCACATCAGTCTCTTGGAACTCAGAGCAGTGTTTCTGGCACTGCAAACTTTTCAAATCTGTACAGAACAAGGTGGTTCAGGTCAGGACAGACAACACCACCACCATGTGGTACATCAACAAGCAAGGCACTCGGTCTACAGCCTTGTGCACAGAAGCTATGAAGTTGTGGTCCCTGGCCTATTCCTGCAAACCTCTCTGATAGCAGTTCACCTCCCAGGAAGGACAATGTCTAGCAGATGCACTGAGCAGAATATCCCAGGGCCACCATGAATGGGGCCCTAGATCCCTGGTGTTGAAAGTGATTTTCTCAAGATGAGGCACTCCAGAGATAGATCTGTTTTGCAGCCCAGACAATCCCAACTTCCTCTCTTTATTGCAGACCCCACAGTCTTGGGCTCAGTCCCCCTGGATGCTCTGATTCTGAATTGGGAAGGGAAATTTCTGTATGCTTTTCCCCACTTCCCTCTCCTGTTCAGAGTGTTAGTCAAGATAAGGTCACAACCATGCAAAGTGATTCTGATTGCTCCAGACTGGGCCAGACAGCCATGGTATCCCTTGTTGCTGTCCTTAACAGTACACCCTCCTGTCTCTTCCTAGGAATTACAACCTGTCAACCTCCTCTCATGGAGGATTTGGTACCCGAATCTTCAGTCTCTCAATCTCAAGGCTTGGCTCTTGAAGAGTTAGAGTTTGCAGATCTGCATCTTTCCCAAGGGGTTCTGGATATCCTTAAGGCTTCTCGAAAGCCTTCCACTAGAAAGACTTACAACTCCAAATGGAAAAGATTCAGCATTTGGTGTTCTAAGAAGAATATTTCTCCAGACTCTGCTGAATTGCCTACAGTTCTGGATTATATGGTCCATCTTAATGGCCTAGGTCTCAGACCAGCTACTCTCAAGGTACACATGGCAGCTGTGTCTGCTTTTCTGTCTGTAGGCAAGTGTTCCTCTCTGTCATCCCATCCTGTATTCTGTAAGTTTTTCAAGGGATTCCTTCACACCAATCCCCCCTTTAGGGATCCTGCTCCTGCTTGAGATCTTGATGTTTGCATTGCTCTGCTTAAGCAACCCCCTTTTGAGCCTTTGTCCTCAGCAGAATTTAAGTACTTGACTTGGAAAACTGTGTTTTTCGTAGCCATTACTTCTGCTAGACGTATCAGTGAATTGCAAGCCCTGTCAGTGGAATCTGATTTCATCTCTTTTCACAGAGATAAAGTGGTCCTTAGAACTAACAGAAAGTTCTTGCCTAAAGTGGTTTCAGATTTCCACCTCAACCAGTCTATATCTCTACCTGTTTTCTTCACTGTTCATTCTTCCTCGGGAGAGAGGAGGCTACACAGTTTGGATGTTAAAAGAGCCCTTAGCTACTACATAGAGCATACCAAGGGTCACAGGTTTGAATCCCTCCAGTTGTTCCTCACTTATGGAGAAGTTGGGAAGGGCAAATCTGCCACTAAGAGATCTATTGCCAGGTGGATAGTTTCTTGTATTCAATTCTGCTATGAAAAACTGGGTGGAACTCCACCCACAGGCCTGAGGGCTCATTCCACAAGAGGTACATCTGCTTCCCTGGCTGTTGCCAGGGATATCCCTCTCTTAGAAATTTGTCAAGCAGCCACCTGGAAAACTGTCCACACTTTCACCAAGCATTACTCTCTGGATATCCAGGCTAGGAGTGATGCTCGGTTTGCACAGCAGTACTGCAGAACCTGTTTCAAAGTAGGTTCTGTCCTCCTCCATGGAGGTACTGCTTGGTAGTCTGCATTTGTCAGAAAACAGCAAGACTTCATGTTGTTTGAAGAAAAAATTACTCACCTTAGTAATTATGTTTCTTCTAGTGGAGTCTTGCTGTATTCTGACCGCCTCCCTTCTCAGAACCTAGTTTTTGGGATGTAGGTGTGTAGGAGCAGTGCTGGTACCCTAGGGGTGCCCCTTTTACACCCTCTTTTTTTTCTTTGAGTGGAATGTTGTTTCATTTAATGGGTTTTTGTTTTTGGGTTTCCTGACTTGAGTCTTCCTTTGAGAGCCAAAAACATAATTTTGCCAGTTGGCTAGTAAAAATGTTACAGTTTCCACACAGAACACCTAGTGAGTTTTTGCTCATAAAGATCTGACGGTTGCAGTTCGAATAACAACAGGCAGAGGCTTCAGCTGAGCTCGAGATGAACATTCTATGCCATGCATAGAAAAGTTAACCGTATGTTCTCCAGGGCAGTTGAAAGGCAGGACCTAACTGCAATTGTCAGAATACAGCTAGACTCCACTAGAAGAAACATAATTACTAAGGTGAGTAATTTTTCTTCTCTCCCAACCTGGCTGATGGGAGGAAAATCTCCCCCTACGGTTCCTCTGGAACCTCCAGAGAGTAGTGGGCAGGAGTCAGGAGGTGTGGAACAAGCGCAGCCGAGGCTCCAGCGGCTTTTTGCTGGGGGTCTTGGTTGCTGGAGGGCCTGACGTGTGTTGCCCGCTTTCCTTGCAGCTTTTGTCTTCGTCGGTTTTGGCAATGAAAAGGACTCTGCTGCCCTTGACTGGGCCTGTACATAGTCTGGACAGACTTGAGTGCAGTACCCTTCTCCTGCAGTTCGGTAATGATGTCCTTGACATCACCCCCGAACAGCACCGAACCCCTGAAGGGAGCATCCTGTATAGCAGATTGTACCTCAGGGACCAAACCTGACATGCAAAGCCAGGCATGATGCTGTAGGCCTACGGCAAAGGCCGAGCTTCTTCCAGCGGTGTCCTCTGCATCGTAAGTGGCACGTAGCATGTGCCGACAGGCGGAGCAAGTGGAATGGACAAGTCGCCCACTTCCTGCTTAGTCTGTGACCCAGGAAGGGAGTCCAATTTAGATTCCACCTGGCTAAAGATGGTCTTCTGGAAATCCCCCCATATGTGCAACATAGTTAAGGGCCCTGATGCCAAGGGTAAAAGAGGAATAGATCTTCTTTCCGTACTGGTCCAAAAGCCGGGATTCCTTATCAGGTAGAGATGAGCTGAGGTGTTTAGGAATGGCGAAGTGGCCGTGAGCAGCGCTGATGATAACCGAGTCTGCCTTGGGGGTGAAGGCTAAGAAAGTCTACACCCTCAGGAGCCTGGTATAGCCTGCCTGCCTTCCTTGGAAGGGGGGGCTAACGCAGAAAGTTGTTTCCAAATGGAGGAAACAAGATCTGTGTGAGGCTTTGTCCAGGGTGGGATCAGCGTAGGAGCGGTCTTGGGCAGATCCAGATAGGCAGAGAGTTTTTTACACTCTGGGTCTGGCTCCACTGATTGCCACTGACGTTCTTTCTGGATTTTCCTCAATAACTCCAGAAAAGAAGGGTCCTCCGGAGGGGACTTCGAAGGATCCCTCGGCCTGGGGCATTCCAGAGTGTGGGGCTCGCCTCGGGGTTAGAGTGGCGGACTCTGAGTCCGAGTCAAAGTTTCTGTGAAGAGGAAGAAGGCGTCTCCCTAGGAGGGAGGACGACCCCCTCTGGGGAAGTTCCAGGGCGTATCCTCCCGCCTCGGGCACGAGAGCTCTCCTGTGGTGTCGGGCAAGGGGAGGAGTCTCCCTTCTCCAACGTAGGGGATCCGGTATTGGGTCCGGCATCAGGAGACTACTCTCGACCTCCCGGGTGAGCTGAGCCTTGGTCTCAGCCCACAAGGAGGCCAAGGTTTCCTTCAGATCCGCCAGCGGCTGAGGAGTAGGCGGCGGAGATGGGGAATATGGGTATTGAGGGTACCCATAAAGAGCATATCCGTAACCCGACGGTGGGTAGCCCAGCGTTGGGTACTGCGGCGCCGTATAGTGTGGCATCGGGTACTGTGGCGCCGGATACTGAGGGGTCACGTACTGCAGCACCAGGTATTGCGATGTCGGGTACCTAGGCGCCAGGGGATCTATCGGAGCAGAGGGACCTGGCAGAGGCTCTGCTGAGGGTACAGACGGTGGAAGCACTGGCCTCTCGGGCATTGGGCCTGGCGTTGGTATACCGTTGAGCAGGTCTGACGGTCCTGATGGGGGAGTAGGTCTTCCGTCAGGTAAAGGGACGACGGATGGCATTGTGTCGACCGTCTTCGGGACTGGCGTCTGAGGATCTGGCGTCAGGGGGTCTGACGTAGGAGGAGGGAGCCCTGATGGCAGTGTCTTGAGGTCCTTGGTGATGACTGGGGAAGGAGGGTTAAAATCCCCGGGTGTCAGTTGAGGGGACATCGGGACCTCAGTGGGCAATGTGGTGAGGTGTTGCGGAGAGCCTGGGGCTTCACACTGGTCAGTAGGGTCTGGCTCAGGCTTCTTGGCCAGGAGGTTGTCGGTGGAGTCGGCATCCGACTTATCGTCAGTGTCCAGGCGGATGTCGGAGGCCGCATCCGACTTATCAGACTCCCTACCGAGGAAGGTCGTGAAGGAGAGGCAGCCTTGTCAGAAGGGTCTTGGCTGGGTGCTCACCCAAGGGTGGCGGCTTAGCAGCCTTGTCCGGGCGTGTGTTGGTGAGACGATGTCCGACTTACGGATCCGCTCTGACCAGAAGGCCGCAGGGAGGAGCAGCCTTAACAGGAGCAGAGGCCTCCTTTGCCTCAGAAACTCCTGAAGGGCCCGAGCGTGAGCCAGACGGGAGGGGCGACGCCTTCTTGGTAGCCACCAAGATGGCCGTCGAGGAGCGATCCCCCACAGGGGATGTTACCTTGAGGGCCGCAACTCTAGCCGAAGTCTCGGCTGCTGTGGAAGCCGATTTCCGCTCCCGATGCTGCTCCTTGTCACACTTTTTCTTATGACCTGCGAGGGTTGAAGACCCCTGCCTAAGCCTTTTTAACTCTTTTTCCATGGAGGCCATTTTCTTCTAGATGTTATGGGCTTCCAGGGACTGCTGCCTTCTCTTGCGGGTAGCGGAGTTGAACTTCTGGCAGTGCTTGCACTTCTCCACGGGGTGGTCTGGGCCCAGACAGAAGAGGCACAAGAGTGGCCATCCTTGTGCGGATGCTGGGAACCACACAAGTCGCACTTGTTTTTATGCAATTTGGAGGGCATCGGGATGATATACACAGCAATTGCTGAAGATAAAGTCGAAAAATAGAGAAATATGTCCAAAAAGTTTGAAAACTTGAAGACCGACAAACGACCGACAAGCGCTGTTCTACCGCGAGAACTTTCAAGCCGACAGCGGGAAAGAACTGGAGGCGAGGCATGGGGACCACCCTTTATGCAGAACGTTGTATAGCGCAAGTCACCTGACATGGGCAGTCCCCTCAGAGACTGCTAGCTAGAAATGTTTCCGTGTGGTCCTGGCGTCTGCGGCTTAGTCCTATATGTGAATACCTACCGCAAGAGCCCTCTCGAAGTAATATCATGTTTTTAGTAGCTGGCAGTTTAACAGGTTTCGATAAGTCTCTGTGGTTGTTTGATTAGCAAACAGGCAAAAGACCGTACTCCTCAGCTGGATGCAAAATGTTTTATTGTAGAGATTAAAACTGTAATGCCATGCTACCAATGTGCTGGTTTGTCACTGATTGGTTAGCAGATAAGTGACAGAGGTTGGTAGTAAATGGAGTTCACTCCAAGGAAGGGAGGGAGGGTGATGAGGGGGCAGCCCTCAAGGATCAGTGCTTGACCTGGTCCTCTTTAATGTCCTTATAAGTAAAATTGCAAAGCAGGAGGAAGGGAAGGTTTGACTCTGCATGATTATACCAAGATCTGCAGCAGGATGGAAAAGTATGAGCAGAGACCTTAGCAGACTCGAACAGTTGTCAAGCGTATGGCAGCTAGGTTTCAATACAAAAATGTAAAATAATAGCCAGTCTGGTAGTGCTGAGGGTTGTGGTGCTGGACACCACACCTCGTATGACCCAGGTTCAGGAACTGACTCGGGTTGCTCAGGGGTCAGCTGGGGGAGGAATGAGTGAGCATCCTTAGACAGCTGTCCTTCCTCGGGAGGGGATAACCACTGTTGCTGTAGAGCTGTAGATTGTCACCCAGTGGAGGCTGGGTGTCGGCACAGGTGCATAACCATGCACAGGGAGGGCCCACATCCAGGGCGATAGGCCGCCTCCACAGAGGTGGGGACAGCAGCCCCACCCTTTGCACTGATGTGGGGTCAGGGAGAAAACAGGAAAAAGTGGGGAGCTGACAGGACCCATGGTGGCCCAGTTGTTCTTCTGCGATGCCGCCCTTTATTCTGGATTTGTGCTCTGGGGGAAAGAGTACACTGGCAATCCCCACCACAGGGAGGGGGGAGGATTGTTGGGGGGGGAGTCGGCAGAGCGGGGATGTTCGGGACTTGAGGAAGAGCCCTCCGAGGGAAGGGTTGGAGCCTCCCTGTCGGCTCCATGGAGGAGCAGAAATTACAAATTAAAAAAATGTACAGTAATGCACTTGGGGCACAGAAATTCAGGGACAGAGTACAAAATGGGTAGAGTGGTATTGACAACATTAGAAAGCACACATTCAAAAGACCAAGCTTTTACGTACAGTTGATTACTATTTAACAATATTATGTGTCTATGGCTGCCACTGTACCCTGATGCAAACCTATAATCAAATTTTCACTTGAAGCGAAGGGGGTGGAGGTTATAACTGACTCCTTTTGTGTTAAAGGGGTCAGTAATGTAATGTACAGTAATGCACTTGGGGCACATAAATCCAGGGCAGAGTACAAAATGGGTAGAGTGGTATTGACAACATTAAGAAATCATGCATTCAAAAACATAGCTTTTACATACTGTTGATTACTATTTAACAATATTATGTGTCTATGGCTGCCACTGTACACCTGATGCAAACCCATAATCACATTTTCACTTGAAGGGGGTAGAGTTATAACTGACTCCTTTTGTGTTAAAGGTGTCAGTTTTCTACAGCAAAACAATGAAAGGGTCATTTCTAAAATGTGCAGACAAGCATGGGTACCACTTTTTTCAGAGAGTGCCACCACCAGCAGCTACCACTTCAAGACTGCTACTACCCCCACCTACCACAATCGGGGAAAACCAGAAGTAGTCTACCAGCACTGAGATCAATATAGTCAAGGCACATTTATCATAAATCACTGCTTAGAAAAGAATGAGAACGTGACTGTGATGACGAGTAGGTGCCAGACCAGATCTCTAATTTGTTAGTAGTCTCCTCACGAGTCTGATTTTTACAGCTGTGTGAGCCAAGCTCCACAGATGTTACGCCATCATCAGATTTGTATAAGAGCACTGTGGAAGCATGTAACCAAACCACTGTTCGATGTGCTGCCACAGTGCTCTGGCATAGTTTCATTGATTTTGTTTATGCAGCCCTTCCTCCACGGGCCACATAAACACATCCCTTCCCAGTGCACTACTTTTCCTTTCCACAACTGCGAAGTGATGATCGCTCAGTGCAACATGGCAGTGTTGACTTAAACTGTGCATGCATGTGTATCACGCATCGCAGTACTGTAATCGCTGAAGTATTAGTTATGGCTGACTCAAGTGCGGCGAGAACACCGTATACTCTTTTCAATGCTTTTACTACTACTAAAAGCTCTCCACAGCCATGTTGACTCTGGTCAGACCTTGTATTTAACGGCTGCAGCACAGTTCAGCACCAATGGGGTCCTCATAAACAGTCGACAAAAACTTGATCTGCTGGGAACCGGTTTGTAAGATGAACTGCAGTCAGCATCTAGGCTGGTAGGCTGATCTATGGAGATTCTTCAGTCATAGACCACGTAGCCTAATGGGAAGAGAGAGAGAGAGAGAGAGAGAGAACACTAAGAGAACAGATGATAGCCATATGAGATAAGCAGATGGAGCTACAGAGAGAGCAGCAGCCTTAGCAGGAACCTTAGCTGGACTGTGAGTGTTAAGAATAAGACAGCCCGCTAACATGTTTAAAACGAACCTGCCTGTATTCAAATAGGGAAACTTCAAACTGTTTCTCAGATTTATTCTACTGGTTGTCATTTTTTTTGGCTTTCTGTGCAAAGTTAAATTCTTGTAGCGTTGTCTCTGTGGCACAATCGGGTAGTGCATTGGATTCTTAAGCGAAAGGTTGGTGGTTCAAGGCCACCTAAGAACACTTTAAAGAAGTGCAAAATAATGCACCTGGTAAGCAAGAACCCAGGGGAAGATTACAAAATGAGGGGGAGGTAGTAACAACAACAAAAAAGGAAAGGGACCTGGGGGTAATCATATCTGATGACCTTAAGGTTAGCAAGCAATGTGAGAAGGCAGTAGGGAGGGCTGGGGGGATACTGGGATGCATAGGGAGAGGCATCACCAGCAGAAAACAGGAAGTTGTTATCCCTCTGTACAGACAGTTGGTGAGACCCCATCTGGAGTAGTGTGTCCAGTTCTGGAGACCCCATCTCCACAAGGACATAGATAGGATAGAGGCAGTCCAGAGGAGGGCAACTAAAATGGTGCAGGGTCTGCAAGAGAAGCTGTACGAGGAGAGACTAAAGGAGCTTAATATGTATACCCTTGAGGAAAGAAGGGAGAGGGGGGGACACGATAGAAACTTTTAAGTACCTCAGTGGAATCAACAAAGTCCAAGAGGGTAGCATCTTTCATAAAAAGAGGTGTGCAAGAACAAGGGATACAATTTAAAGATAGAGGGGGCGTTCCGGGCAATGTGTGAGGAAGTATTTTTCACAGAGAGGGTAGTGGGTGCATGGAACAGCCTTCTTGGGGAGGTTGTGGGGTCTAAAACTATGGGAGAATTCAAGAATGCATGGGACAGACATAAGGCAGTTCTTGTGGGGGGTAGGAAGAAATAGGCTGTTGGTTAACTAGGATCTGTAGCCTATCCTATAGGTAGGGAAATAGGCAGACTAGGTGGGCCAAGCGGTCCTTATCTGCCGTCAAAGTCTATGTTTCTTGTTTATGCCAGCCTTTGGTGTAAGTACCATGGCGGCTCTGAGTTCTATAAATATAATTAAATAAAGTAGGACGTCACTAAGACAATTAATGCTCAGGTAATAAAGCCCTACAAGTACATTAATTAAAGATTAACATAGGGCTGTCAGAATGATATCAGCCAATCAGAATTTAGTATTTCTCAGACCCTTTTTATGTTTGCTTGTGTGCATGCGCAAGAAAGATTTTGTCACAGCTCAGGAGAGTAGTGGGGTTTTGCAGGTGTGGCACTGTGGGGGCCAATGGCCCCAGTGCCTTTTGAGGCTTGGCTCACTTTCCCCAAAGTGGTGGCATGCTGCTGCTGACACTAGTTCAGCCAGTATGCCACCACCTTGAAACGAATCTGCCGCTGCAATGAGTAAAGCGACCCCCCATTGCAGGGCGGTACCTTGCCATCCCCGACCCAGTTAATTTGCCGACGGGGGAGCCCACTCCCCATTGGCATACTGTAACCCCCCTTCCCCATTTGTTATGTGCCAAGGGGTGCCCAGTCCCCCTCGGCATCATGCGCCCCCCCAACAGTCTTTCTTTGCCGACGGGGGGCCCAATCCCCATCGCTTCAGTCCCCCTTCCCAGTTCAATCTACCGATGGGGAGCTCACTTCCCATCGGCATAATGTCCCCTCCCAATTTGTTGTGTGCCGAGGGGGTGCCCAATCCTCTCTCTCCTCCTCCCGGTATGTGCCAATGGGGTGCTCCAGTCCCCCATCGGCTACAGCCCCAACACCAAAAACACTCAGGTAGCATGCTGGGTCGCACAAAATGTCCTTAAAAAAAAAAAAAAAAGTCCTCAATGTTTTTTTTTTTTTTAACAAAACCTGTAAAACAGAAAATGGTTCTGCTTTGAGTTCGTGGTCCCTCCCCAACCCGTGCCCACCCTCTGTGCACCTGCCTCCTCCACCCCCCACCCCATACTTACCTCAGGAGCCCATTGCGACGATCCTTTTCGGTGGACCGGGAACACGTCTGCACTCTTCAAAGCCGGTAAGCTGTATAATGGCATACATAGTTTTTTTTCAACTTTGGTGCATATCTCAAGCATTTTTTGGAATTTTGGCACCAAATTTTCAACATGGGGTTATTGGGACCCCTCCTCATGAGTTCAGCCACTGTCATGGCATTATTCGGTCCCAAAAGGTGATTTCGCAGTCACTGCACGTAATCGCCTTTCAGGACCAAGTAATGAAATGACAGTGCCAGTGTTCATGAGGTGGGCTCTCAAAAAGCCTACGTTGCAAATTTGGTGGACAAAAATCCCAAAAATGACTGTTTTACGAGTGTGCGTTGCTCAGTTTCCACGCAAGCTCATACCTTCGCAAATTAGTAATATTTTCACTCCAGTATTTCAACATTGGCATTTTTCCACACCTCCTTATGAACGTACAGCTGTCATTTTTCACATCCTGACTGAAATGTGTTTTCGCACTTCCGGTGTAGAATAGCACGGTCAGTGTGGAAAATCAGTGTTTGGGACACATTAAGAAAATCACAGTGACACTGTTCATGAGCAGAGGTTCTAAAATGCCTACATTGAACATTTTGTGATGAAAGTCCATAAAATGACTGTGTTACAAGTGTATGTTGCGCAGTTTCCACATATGCTTGAAGTGCACAAATTTGTAATATTTTCACTCCAGATTTTCAACACTGGCATTTTGCCACATGTCCTTATGAACAGTACAGCTGTCATTTTTCATATCCTGCCTGAAATATGCATTTGCATCTGGCACACAGTGGCGCGGTCGCTGTGGGAAATTAATGTTTCAGACAAATTAAGAAAATCATAGTGACAGTGTTCATGAGCAGAGGTCACAAAATGCCTATGTTGAAAATTTGGTGAAATAATTCTACTAAATGACTGCGGTACAAGCATGTGTTGCACAGTTTCCACGTCGCTCAGAACTTCGAGTATGTTTAATATTTTCACTACAGATTTTCAACATTGCTATCTCTTCACACCTCACTATGGATGGTGCAGCTGTCATTCTTCGCATCCTGCTGATCTGCATTTTCGCAAATCTGGCGCAGAATGGCACGGTTGCTGTGGGGACTTGAAGTTCAGGACACAGTAACAAAATCACATTGCCACTGTTCATGAGAAGAGGTCCCAAATGCTTTCATGAGGTGGGGTCTAAAAGGCCATGTTGAAAATCTGTAGTGCAATGCCTCACTCACACCGGGTGTTAGGGTTTCTAACCATAACCAAGAGTGTAGACAGGCATACTCACTGTACACATTTATGTACAGTTTTGTTGAGTGCCTGTCACAAACCATATGCCTTTATGTTAACATTTTCATTCTAACCTGTAGTATTTGGGTTAGTATAGGCCACTGAGGAGTGTCTCTGTTTAAACTTCTGTTGTTTAAGAGACAGATACTTGTATAACCTCTTTAGAGCTTAGAGGAATCATCTGTCAGCAATGCGACTTGTTTGGAAAGGGGTGCCATTTGGAAAGGATGTGTACATTTTTTAATGGGGGGGGGTGTAACTGTTGGAGACTCTGTACAAAACGGAAATTTCTGACTACACCCCTGACCATAACGTCACACCCTGTACAGACTGACAGGCATCAGAGAAGTAACTTTGGATCACCGGCTGTAATGCTTATGCCATCCCACCCCCATCCTGAAGCCAGTGACTGGCATCAAGGTGTGCCTTGCACTCTTCAGCCCTAGACTTCATCCCATTCTCCTGTACTGCACCCATTTCAGCATATGTCCTTATGAAATGGGGTGACTGTGAAGCCGAACACTGCAAGATACACCTCAGCACTTGTCGGCTTGCACAGGATAGGGAGAGGTGACATGCCGTGAGCATTATGGGCAATGACCCACAGGCACATCCCAATGCATGTCCATCTCTGCAGGGTGGAGGTGGGATTGGCTGAGTTCAGTACTTCACTGCCACTTGTATTCTGCATCTTTCTAACTCCTGCACATCCAATGCTAATATCAGCAAGCAAACATTCTGCATTGACAAATGCTTGTTATAATTCCCTATATCATGTTCAAAAGCAGAATTTTTTACTTATTATTTTCTATGCCTGCTGTCCTCAACCTCCACCTTCAGTCTCCCAAGGAGTATCACCCTCCCAACCCTACCGACCCTCAGTATCTGCCCTTAGAGTACCGCAACTACTGCCATCGGGGCCCTTGATAGCCCGGATTACCTCTGGCGGGCGACGAGATCCCACCTTACTCTCCCCTCATCTCCTGCAGCGAGCTGTACAGCGAGGTCTGCCCTGTTTGGTCGGGCGGGTGGTGAGACTGGCTCCGTGGACGCCATCTAGGTAGGCTGGAGGGCTTTTTCTTCGAGAGATGTGTTTCTGACGCTGGTGCAAGGAGGAGCAGGCTGCCGCGTGGAAACGCACGCCGAAGCGGTTTTCTGCCAGCGCCTGCCCCTTGCATCTGGTGCTCCTCAACTGCACTGACCACCTGGAGCATCACCCAACAGGTGGTAGTATCGCCAGCGGAGAGCGTGGTCCCCCTCCCTCGAGAATGACAGCAGCCGCTTGCGCCAACTCTGCTCCCGAACCCGGTCGCGTGTGGTATTTAGGTTTGGCGTCCAGCGCCAACCTCAGCGCCACTGGGCCAGCCCTAAAAAAAAGCAGAATTTTAAATTGATGATATTGTATGTGCAGTTTTTAACAATTTTTGTTCTGTCTGATGCTTAAAGCGTGTTATTTATTTGAAAAAGTTTACACCAGGAATAGCACACTGAGCTGCGACAGCTCGTTTCCAGATGTGCCCTGGAGGAAGGGGAAAGGAGGATACAATAATGATAGAAAAATAGATAGAAACCGAGCAGTGCTTAATGACTGTAAAAAAGGCAATTACAGACAAAATTTGGGAGGTATTCTGGCAGTAGTTGCAAAACATATATAACTATATACATACATTCATTTTACAAAAATATACATCTTATAATAGCACAGGCAAAAAAAATTCCTGCTTACATAAATAAATACTGAAAGGGGAAGACGGAGGAAAACATGGTGTGCCTACACCCAGGGTGTGTAAATCCATTTTAAACACTTGCCCAAGGCGTTAAGGTCTAAAATTACTTGCCCATGAAATCTTGTACTAGCCCTACTGCGAAGTATACGACTGTAAAAAATGTAACTACCACGGTAATTACAAAAAAAGGTTATTTCTTCTTACCTTGTGTATGCATGTGGCCAACGATCTGAGCAAGAGTGCCAAAGAGGGTACCTGCAGTGAGTAGTAGTGTGCATGCATGGCATGATGTAGTTCTCTACTTAAGTAAGACATCAAAGACCAGACCCAGCCATAAAGCATACCCTCAGCTGGTTACTTCAATTTTTAAGTGAGCATTGAGGGCGGGTGCACCAGACAATACAAATATTTATTGTCATGTAATTAGTAGGCAGCCAGATTATAGCAGCAGAACAAACATACAGCAGTCACCCGACCCAACCTCCAAGCATGGACTCGTTTGGCTGCCCGTTCCACCAGTAAATTACTACACTGCAATGCCAACAGAACCAAAAACAGCAGCACAGCAAATTTTAAATCTACCACAATGTCCAACAACTGCCTCATTCCACCCCCACCCAATAACTGACCAACAAGACAAGTGACAGACTAGGTTTCTACTACTAGTCCACTCACAAACAAGGCCCGGCCAGAGCAGAGTCCATATTCATTATTTTCCATCTCAGACCATGCATGCCTGTCTCAGCCTCTTTCCTTGTAAATCAGGGACAACAAAGATTAAAAAATTGGAACAAAACAACCAAAGTCAGGGACACTATATAACGTCACCGCAGCTACTCCTCGACCGCGAAGACCACCACAGCTCCAGAAATCGGGCAGAATCCGCCCCATCGCTGTGAGTGGTCCGTCCTGTGTCAGGACCTGCAGCTGGGTGTGTGGTGCTCCGACTCGGGTTATAATCCTAGAACCGGGTGGTGGCAGAGCCCCATGTTGGGGTTCTAAGCAGCCCTAATTGTGAAAGTCGACATCCCGTAGCTACAATGCCGACAGTCAGCATTGTAGCTGTCACGGTAGGGGATGACGGTGCTAACGCTGTCGAAGCGCTATAGGTAAACCCTGGGACACAACTTAAAAATTGTTTATATTCATTCAGAAAGTTGACAGAACAAAGTTGGATAAGTGTAAGATGACTTTAATTTCATGAAGAACAAGCCAGCTGTAATATCTGACATTATTTTGTGCTTACACTTACTGTCCCCACTGTTCTGTTATGAAAATACAAATTTTACAAGAGCCACACTGCTGGGACTGGGCCAGAGGAAATGTCTGAGGCAAAATAAGGGTCCTAGAAAATCGGGGGCAGTTGAGAGGTATGGATGTAAGTAACTCAACCACACTGCACTAAAGAACAACAGCCAGCACACTTACTTAAAAAATTGTCAAATTATAATCACGTGGATCATTTGCCAACTGGTTGCTCTCTCTTCCCCTCCCTCGTTCGTAGGCTCCAGCGTCAGCACAACATGCATGCATACTCCCACCACCTCGGGCCTAGCAGCACCTCACAAACTGTCTTCAGAATCAACCCCTCGTCCTCTGACCACCCCAGCCAACACCTCCTGACCAAGTACAGTACCACAGCTTCTCCGGTGCATCATTCATCACGTAGACAAGTTTGCACATAATTTTTACCCACCCGACATGACCATATACAAGATGACCACAGCCAGCAGTTCAGCTCAGCAGTCTAACAAGAGGAACGGTTATGAACCCCTACCCCTCTCAAGTCATGCTGCATGCGCTGCCTAACCAACTGTAAATGGGCACTACTTACTAGACTGACAAGGGCAGCTAGCAGTGATTAACGCTGAATTAGAACAGCAGCCATCAGTGGAAGGACCAGGGCAGAGTGAGGGAGTCACAGATCGGATGTGCCATTTTGCAACTCAGGCGACAGGCCACACACTTCTACACGAGGCGCACTAGCCTCATCCCCCAACCCCAGTCAAGGTTAAACAATGCTGGCTGCACTAACCAAGTCCTGTCTAGACCAATGCCCACAGACCACCTACAAATATATACATACACACACTGCTAAACTTGTTAGAGGCACAGTAAGTAGTTAGTACCTGTGACAAGCAGCAAACGAACTCGGTATCCCACACACTCACACAAGCAGTAGCACAGTCCAGCTCTGTACACTGAGGAGGAAGACATATTCAGCACTCGTCTCCAAGACTGTCTGACAAAATGCAGCAACACATACTTCAATTATTTTGGGACAGGCACTGAGAGAGAACCAGAAAGGGGATTTTAAAATAATTATTTACTCTGACCACTTCTCGCTTAGTCAGTGACAGAGTCGCTCGTTCAAAACCACGTAAACCCACCATACACCCGTCCTAAATGACCGATTTTTCCACTGTTTGCCTTAGTTAGTGTGAGAGCCCCAGACCCCCAGTGACACCTTTATGACCCGCCTCAAACTGGCCGGTCTGGCTCCTGTTCCACTTCTTTGCAAGCCGTGGCAGCTGATGATAAGCCTCCAAGCTAAGGTCAGGACAGGACCAAGTGAAGTCTGTACAATGCAGTGTGAACGTCTTTCCCTCAGCTTCACTAGCTGCTAGACTCGCTCAGAACTTGAAGCTGTAACAGGGTCCAGACAAGGTCGGAGCAGCTTTGTAGACCTCTTATCGTTCATTCCTCACTGCCTCGAATCTTGATGTGACGACGTTCTTCACCTAATGGTGCCTACATCTTCCGGGTCCTTCCTGTATGGCAAGGTTCTACACCTCCGAGCTCATTTAGCCCAATAGAATAACGCACACCAATTGCTAGCTGGCAGCAACAAATCAGAGGGCAGAAGCTGTGGGGTGAGCCTTGGAATGGTGGAGGGAGCGGAGATTTGGGGGCTTAGAAATGGAGACTCGGGGAATAAGTCTAAGAAAACAAACAAACAAAAGAAAAGATACCAAAAAAGATTACAAACACCACTTGTCCTCTGGCTGCAGTCGGAACATCAAAGGATATACCTGACAGACAGTTTAGGTGAACCTCGGACATCGGGCAAAGCAATTTGCACACCCCTGCCTATACCCTCCAGGGCGCTAAACCCGCAGGGAATAGGTGGAAGATAAGGTTAGGGCAGGGAGCGCAAGGTCAGAACTTAAGAGAAAACGAGGAAGGGATGAGAGGAGCAAGGATAAGGAGGAAGCACACCATTGTGTGGTGGTTACAAATTAGAGGATGATACTCAGTATGGTCTCAAACAGCTATGAGGATGGCAATGATCAGGGAGTGTATACAAAACTGAAATTCCTGATGCTACCTTACTTTGAGTAAATTTCTTAAGTTTTTACGGCTGCAGTGGTCGGAGCCAGCAGCTGTTTTGACATAGCTATATAAACAAGCTACCAGATTCACTCTGTGAAACATTTCCATTTTGGAGTTGCAGAGGTCATACTGAGCAGTTTTGTGGGTGTAACCCCTAGATGGCGCTATCCCAGGGGCTACTACCCCTGCCTGATTTGCCACTAACAGGTTGAGGGGCCTGGATCCAATGGCGGGTGCCTCCACCCAGAGGTCAGGGTTTGCAATAGTTAAACTAACTTGGTCACAGCCCTCTGGGACACTGCAACCCCTTTCTTCCACTAGTGGCCCACACAATATATCAGAATTACCTTCACAGTATACACTTACCCCAGGTCTGGTTCCGGCACTGGGACCTCCTGTGAAATGAGATACAGTGCAACAATCACAGTACAGTACTTTAACATAGACAAATACCTCAGGCAGTATAACTTTGCTGAAACAAGCAACTCTGATTTATTTAGGGGATATAACAAGGACAGGGAAATCAGGTTAATTAGCTTATCACTCTAATAATCTACCTATGGCTCTGTGCACAGGCCTATCCCTATCAGTTACTGTCCCTGGGTACCCAAGCCCTAGTGGCTAGTCCAAACCGTGGCAGCTGGTAGGGGCCCTTTCACACAGAGAAAGGAGAATTAAACAGTCAGCAGTACAGTAATTCCATTTGGATTTAATGTGGCAATTCAACAGGAGCGACCCTGAATTAGTACTCACGACCTCCAAATAAAGATAGGGTCCTTCAATGTCAGCAGGGCTCACTTGAGGTACACAAACCTCTTCACACATCCATAAAGAAAGCACTATACCAGGCAGGCTGCATCTGTATCCCGATCGCAATTACTGCACATACCGGAGAACACACAGCAGATTCAGTTCCTGACAGACCGAGTGCAATTTTCAGCAATTCCTCCAGTCTTCTACAGGGTGAGCTCTGGTTTCTACTCTTCAGAGATCCTTTGATTCTTTTCACAGGACGGATTCAGTCCTAACAAGCTGTTACACAAGCTGCAGACCGGAACTCTGGGCCTTACACGTTTTTGACTAAACTGCACACTGAAAAGCACAGGGCTCCTTCCTTCTTCACTGCCAAAGCTCAACTGAAACTCCAACCGACAAAACCGGGCACTTCCTTTGAGTTCCTCCCAGTTCTTGACTGGATTGGCTGTCACTCACAATAGACTGCTGCTGTTGGTCCAAAAGGCACTGAAGTCTAAACTACATCTCCCAGAGTCACTGCCCATACAATCCTCTTGTGGCTGGCTCAGATTATGAGTCCAAGTTCTGATTCGTCAAGGCACCATTTTAGAGCTAGCTTACCCCACACTGATTGGTCCAGTTCAGCAGTTCAAAACTAGAATGGGAACTAGCAGACACAGTTCTGACTGCAAAGAAAGCAGGTTAGACAAACTGTAATTTCATTATTACTCTAAATAATTTCTGGCAAACAGTTACATCTTTCAGATAGGTTCCTTTGCACTCCTAGTGACTGCAAAATTGAAGTGAATTGGCAGCACTAGTGGTACTCAGAGAAGCACACAGTCCCCCATACAAACTAATTATGTCTGCAAGCAGACAGCTCTTAAAGAGACAGTACCAGAGGCTCTAAAACACTCACTGATAAATGGCTTAAATGCCAAACACCATTCAGGCTTGGAGCATTCAAGCAAGCTCCTGGAAGTCTTTTGGGAACCCCCATTTGCAGGGGGGTTACATGGGAATTTCAGCACATTTATGCAATTAGATGAGCTTATGAATAATGCACGAACATAGACAGAATCTGTCCAAAATTGTCCCAAACTGATTGCTGTCTCTTAACTATTTGGGAGCAAGCATGAGCCATACTGAGCAGTTTTATGGCCATTTTGGCAAATCCGTGCAATTAGATGAGCTCACCAATAATTCTCAAATTGTGGCAGAAATTGACAAAAATGGTCCCAAACTATCCGGTTGCTGCTCTTGACTGTTTGTGAGCAACAACAGGCCATACCGAACAGTTTTGTGGTATTTTGGCAAATTCGTGTAATTAGTGGAGCTTACCAATAATTCACAAATTGTAAGAAATTGACAAAGATGGTAACAAACTGTCCAGTTGCAGTCTCTTGACTGGCTGGGAGTAAGAACGGGCCATTTTGAACAGTTTTGTGGCAGTTTCGGCAAATTCGCTCAATTAGATGAGTGTGGTAGTGTGGGTCCCAATAAACAGATCATACAACCAGATAGGATGCATAAAAAATACATATGTCTGCATTTATCATTTTATTCAAAAGAAGAAAAAAATAAAATACTAAATTTAATATATACAGAAAGGAAAAATAAATGGTGTTAATCATCACACCTCTTCAAACATCAGGAGATAATTCTTGCAAAATAAAACAATTACAGAATTCCTGAGTTCTTTCCCTTCTCCCAAACAATGTGGAAATTTGCACAATTTCTTCTTAGAACCTTCTCTCCTTGGCCAGAACCTTACTGACCACCTATCTCTCTTGGTTCTCCTAGAGGAACCTTTTATAATGCCACAGGGTGACCTCATCAATCATGTGATATCTTAATTAAGATGAACAATGACATTTTCAAGCTTATATATATATAAATATATATATATTAAACCAACTAGTATCATTCTAGCACTTCAAGGGTTTACCCCAAAAAAACATTTATTTCCTCACAAGGTCCTAAAACAAAAATATAAACTTAATTATAGGACTATGATGTCAGAGCATTAGCTTAGCTCCTCCCCCTTCTGACATCACTCCTCCTTGAGACCATATAAGCTGCCATTTCATGAGTTGCCTGCTCTATAGAAGGACCTCTGCAGCTAACATGGGCACTCAGGTAACAGTTTATTTTAGTACAATACCTTTTATTTGTTCCAGTTTCCCTTAGTTTTACAGCCACTGCTTCTTAACTTACTAGCTGAAGTTGCAGCAGACACTTGCTTCTCAACTCAGCCCTCTGCTGTTTAGAGGCTGTTTTGTTTACAAATGAAACAGCTCCTTCTTGACATTTGTTTTGGGACACTGCGCTTGTTGGACTGCTTCTCCCAGTAGCCACTGAAGGTTTGCTGAGCATAGCTTTTCAATATATAAGTATTGTTTTTATTTTAACAAGATGCAATTAAATACTGACAGAAAAAGAAAAAAGGGACAGTAAAGGATAGATAGAAGATTGCCAGGTTGGCCACCCTGACAAGAAAGTATAGGATAGATATTGAAATATAATAGAGGATAGGATAGAGTGAAAAGAAATAATGGGGGGGTTATTGCATCTTGAAGTGATTGTTTATACTTCACAACAGGACCCCCTGTTACAATGAGCTCACAAATAATTCACAAACATTGACAGAATATGTCCAAAACTGGTCCCAAACTGGCCAGTTGCTGTCTCTAGGACTATATAGGACTATATGGGTGCAAGAATGGGCCATTCTGAGTAGTTTCTTGACCACTTCTGCAAATTCATGCAATTAAAGGAGATCACAAATAATTCACGAATATTGTCAGAATCTGCCCAAAAAATGGTCACAAACTGTCTGGTTGCAGTCTCTTGACTGGCTGAGATCAAGAATGGGCCATATTGAGCAGTTTCTTGACCATTTCAGCAGATTAATGCAATCAGATGGGCTCAAGAATAATTCACAGACATTGACAGAATCTGTCCAAAAATGGTCCCAAACTGTCTGGTTGCTGTGTCTTGACTACTTGGGAGCTAAATTGGGCCATACTGATCAGATTCATGACCATTCTCGCAAATTCTTGTAATTAGAAGACTCAACACATCGCACCTCTATACCGAACTTCTTCTTGTTCCAAAGTGCCACACTACCCAATGCCAGTGCTCCTTTCTCTTCAGAGCCCCTATCTGGTTCAATGGTCTGTGCAGTGAACTGGCTAACCTGACTAAACTCAGCCAGTTCAAACACGTGCTTCAACATCATCTCTCAACTGAAAGCTCCTGTGATTGCATCTCCTAACTCACAGGCAAACATTCCCTCAATGTCTTTCTCCTCTGCTGAACCACCTCACCTTCCGTCACCCCTGCTTGCCTAGCATCTACTAGCCTCTCTGCTTCCACCCTCTCCAATGCCTGCTCCCTCACCATCCAGCTCTTGCCCTTCCACTCCTTGCCTCCCTTAAATGAAACCTTGACAATGCCTCTGGCTGCTACCTTTCCCGCTTGGGCTAATTAACACTACTACCCACCGCCCCTCACCTTATTCCCTCACTGCCTCTACTTTAATGTTGCTGTATATACATTATGCACTGTAATAATGAAAATTGTTGTATATGTTTTTTATTAATATTCACTCTGTTAGTTCCTCCTATTGTATGTATGTAACCCTCCCTCTGACATGGAACCTTTGTAAATGAACTGCCTGGCACTCAAAGTTAATTTATAATTCAAGATTGAATAAATAAAATAATAAAATAAAATGGAGGAGCTCACCAATAATTCACCAGTTATGTCAGAAATTGACAACAAAATGGTCCCAAACTGTCCAGTTGCAGCCTCTTGACTATTTGGGAGCAGGAATGGGCCATCCTGAACAGTTTTGTGACAATTTTGTCAAATGTGTGTAATTAGAGGAGTTCACCAATAATTCAGGAATTGTGTCAGAAATTGACAAAAATGGTCCCAAACTCTCTGGTTGCTGTCTCGTGACTATTTGGGAGCAAGAACGGGCCATACTGAGCCGTTTAGTGGGAATTACAGCACAGTCATGCAATTAGATGAGCTCACAAATAATTCATGAACATTGAGAGAATCTATCCAAAAATGGTCCCAAACTGTCCAGTTGCAGTCTATTGACTGTTTGGGAGCAGGAACGGGCCATACTAAGTAGTTTTGTGACCATTCCAGTAAATTCTTGTAATTAGAGGAGCTCACCAATAATTCTCGAGTTATGAGAGAATTTGACAAAAATGGTTCCAAACTGGTTACAGTATCTTGACTGGTTGCAAGCAAGAACGGGCCATACTGAGTAGTTTTGTGACCATTCCAGTAAATTCTTGCAATTAGAGGAGCTCACCAATAATTCATGAATTGTGTCAGAAATTGACAAAACTGGTCCTAAACTGTCTGGTTGATGTCTCTTGATGGCACTGTCCCCCATGTTCAAGATGGCCACTGCAGTTCAGTGCAGATAGTGAGAGTCGTGACATGTGCAAAAAGCTCAGTAGCCATCTTCAACATGGACAGTGCCATGTTTCTCTGGACCCCCATGTTTCTCCATTAGCTCGACTGCAGTCATACTGGCTCTGGCCAGAGTTTGTTGTTTTGGGGGGGGGCTATATTTAAACATGCTTGGGGCAATCACACTTTGCTCCAGATATGTTTGAGTGTAGCAAATTTAGTTAACTGTGCTAGTTTGCACTAAAGAAAGAGACTTATGGAGCAGCCTGATACTTCTTAATATGGGGCCATTACTCTGTATTGGTCTTAATATTTTTAATCTGCTTATATATAGGATCTGTCTAATTTATTGAACTGTGTGTTAGAGGTTTGATTTTAACAGGTGGGTGATGAGTTCATAAATGAATTTCATACAGCAGACCTGCTGTTTTTAGTACACACACACACACGCACTCACACTCACTCACACACCCCGACTTACTTTCAGAAAGACATGTAAAGAAAGAGCAGGTGCTTACTTTTAAGAAATAGACAAATTATTATTTTATCTATTGTATTTTGATGTGTTAGTAATTACTTTCTGTTTTTTTAGCAAAATATGTTAGTGCAGTGAAACAAGTAGACTTGTGTTTACTTCTCACACTGTTAGTAAAAAATAATTCAGTTAGAATTCTGGTGCTGTTATGTCAGAAACCGCCAGCTGGTTCCAATGTATTTCAGTGAGAAACTAAATACATTTTTCTATCTTTTTCAAAATAGATACTTCAAACAACATGAAGTCTTGCTATATTATGACAATTGCAGTATGACCGCAGGTTAGAACTGCTCCGGAGGTGAAATAGTTAACTTTCCACGCATGGAACTTGGAGCACGAGCTCGATTGAAAACTCTGTCTGTTGTGCTTCAAACGCAAACTGTCAGATTCTTTACTCTGCCTCACTGAACAGTCGCTCCGGAGATTTCTCCTTCTGCTCGGTTCATTTGTCGGTTTAAAAGTATTATTTTTCGGTTTTTAGCCGAAATTAAACCGCAACCGGTCGGTTCAAGCTCTGTCTGTGATAATGTAAGTAATAGATAGGTTTTACATTTATTTTTTCTGTGTGGAACTTGTAATTCTTTATCGGTTCGGTTTGAACCGATCAGGTTGTATTTAAAATCTTCTAGTACTTTTTAGAGTGCGGTTCTCGGTTCTTATCGGTTCTAAAAAAACAGATTTCATTACACGGTTTTTTCACGACCGTGACACGGTTTGGGAACCGTGGGGTGTCTTCTTGAGTGGATTACTGCTGAACAAGTTGGTTAGGCTGGCATTATGTCTGAAACCCAAAAGAAAAACGGACCACTGGGTTTCAACACTGTAGTGTTTGTGGGAAGCTTTGCTAAGGCTGACCCACACACCACATGTCTATTGTCTGGGGTTTGACCACCTCAATTCAGACTGCCAGATTTGTCACAATTTCCTGCTGCCGCCATGAATAGAGAGTTGGTAGGCTCAGGAAAGGAGGCCAAAGAGTCCGCTGACCCGGATGGCCAGCCCAGTTGATTGCCAACCCGAACTGGAGGGAGTCTCCTCTGACCAGGCGATACTTCCTCGGGCAAGCGAAGAGCGGTTCTGAGGCGGTTCCAGCAAAAAGGACTAGAAAGTCAGCTAGTGTAGAGGCCAAAAGCTCTCTCCCAACTGCTGAGGAAATAGCTAAAGCAATTCAAATTGTCCAGTCTCTCTCTCGTTCCGACCGAACCGACACCTTCAGGTAAGCGTTAGATTGAGCGGTTCCACCGTTCAAGATTATGATTTTGAGGATTTTATGAACCGGAGGAGGGGAAGAGGAATGAGGAGAGTGAATATGGTTTTGAAGATCTGGATGTGCCCATTGATCTGGACATCTCTCCAGATAGACCCTAGGGTTTCTCCTCCAAGGCTTTCTGAGTCCCTTCTCATTTCATGTTTTATAAACAAGTTGTTGAAACTCTCAGCTCCCTGTTGAGGAAGCTGTTGATGACCAAGAGGAGCAGACTATGTAGAAATGATGGATATTCCAGAGTCTAGGAGACTGTCTATTTCTTTGCATAAATCTTTTCGGAAACAGACAGTAAAAGTTTTAAAACTCCTCACTCTATACCTCCTGTGGATAAAAGGATAGACAAGAGGTATACCTTATCAGGTCTCGACACTGATTCCTCACTCAACAATGCAGCCATGTGGGGTAGTGCAGGCTGCAGCCTGTGACAAGGCTAATATTCCCCTAGCTTCACACCCCTGAGAAGGACTCCAGGAAGATTGATGCCATGGCAAAGAAACAGTACAATGGCAGCATCTTTGGGACTCAGACAAGCAAATTATATGGCTTATGCTGCTAGGTACCAGAAATCCAGATGGGATGCTGTGCTGGCCCTAGCGAAACAAGTCCCTGACCAGCTTGCCAGGGGAGCTGGAACAGGTGGCTATGGATGGTATTGAGGCATCCAAGGTGCAATTTCATGCTGCAGTGGACTCTAATGATGTTTCATCAAGAGTCATGGCTACACCTGTGGCACTTCGCAGGTTGGCTCGGCTCAGATGTACTACCCTGTCTCAGGATACCCAGTCTAAGGCCATAGATTTTCCTGTTGTGGGAAATTCTCTATTTGGGGAGCAAACAGAGAATTACATGAAGAAAATGGATGATTCAAACAACATGAAGTCTTGCTATATTATGACTATTGCAGTTTGTCCCAGCCTTAGAACTGCTCCGGAGGTGAAAGAGTTAACTTCCATGCAGCGCATGGAGCTTAGAGTGCGAGCTCGGTTCAGAAGCTCTGTTAGGCTGGTTTCAAACCGAAACCGTCAGATTCTTTACTCCGCCTCACTGAACAGTCGCTCCGGAGATTCCTCCTGTTGCTCGGTTCATTTCTTCAGTTTAAAATGCTATTTCTTGGTTTAATTTAACCGCAATTTCATTATTTTAACTGCAAAACCGATCGGTTCAGGCTCTGTCTATGGTAATTGTAAGTAATAGATAGGGTTTTTTCTGTGTGGAGCTTGTAAAGTATTATCGGTTCGGTTGAACCGATCGAGTTGTATTAAAATATAACTTTAAAGCCTTTTAAGGCTTCTTAGAGTGCGGTTCCCGGTTCTTATCGGTTCTAAAAAAAACGGATTTCATTACGGTTTTTTCCACGACCCGTGACACGGTTTGGAACCGATAAGGGTGTCTTGCCTGGCACTGCCATTAAAAGGGCAAGTTTGTTGGTTAGGCTGGCATCATGTCTGAGAAACCCAAAAGAAAAACCGGGCCCACTGGGTTTCAACACTGTAGTGTCTGTGGGGAAGCCTTTGCCAAGGCTGACCCACACACTACATGTGTCTAGTGTCTGGGGTTTGACCTCCTCAATTCAGACTGCCAGATTTGTAAAAATTTCCCTGCAGCCACCCTGGACAAGAGAGGTGGGCAGGCTCCAGGAACGAGGGCCAAAAGTCCGCTGGCCCAGATGGCCAGCCGGTTGATGCCAACCCGAACCGGAGGAAGTCTCCCTCTGACCAGGCGAGACTTCTCAGACAAACGAAGAGCTGGCTCTGGGGAGCCAGTTCCAGCAAAGAAATCTAAAATCAGCAGGTTTGGAGTCCAAAATTCCTTCTCCAACTGCTGCAGAGATAGCCAGGGCAATACAGATTGTCCAGTCCTGTCCCGGTTCCTCCGAACCGCCACTGTCTGGCAAAGGTTGGTTCGGTCGGTTCCAGTGGTTCAGGATTATGATATAGAAGAGTTCTATGAACCAGAGGAGGGATGAGGATTATGATCAGTGTGAATGTGACTTTGAAAGTCTGGATGTGCCCATTGAACCGGACATCTCCCAGACAGACCTTCAGGTGAGTCTCCCCCAGGCTTTCTGGGTCCCTTCTCATTTTTGTTTTATAAAAGTTGCTGAGACCCTCCAGCTTCCCTTAGAGGAGGCTTTGGATGAGCAAGAGGAGCCTGACTATGTGGAGATGATGGATATCCCAGAGTCCAGGAGGTTGTCCATCCCTTTACATAAATCTTTTAGAAAACAAACAATAAAAATTTTAAAAGCTCCTAATTCTGTGCCTCCTGTGGATAAAAAGATGGACAGGAGGTACACTTTGTCAGGTCCTGATACAGATTTTCTTTCACAGCAATGCAGTCATGTTGGGGTAGCTCAGGCTGCAGCCTGTGATAAAGCTAATATTCCACTGGCTTCACATCCTCCTGACAAGGATTCCAGGAAGATTGATGCCATGGCCAAAAAACAATACATGGCAGCATCCTTGGGACTCAGACAAGCTAACTATATGGCTTATGTTGCAAGATACCAGAAATCTAGATGGGATACTGTCATGGCCTTAGCCAAACAGGTCCCTGGCCAGCTTGCAAAGGAGCTGGAGCAGGTGGCTGCTGATGGCATTGAGGCATCTAAGGTGCAATTCCATGCTGCAGTGGATTCTAACGATGTATCCTCTAGAGTCATGGCCACATCTGTGGCTTTTCGAGATTGGCCTGGCTCAGGTGTACTACTTTGTCACAGGATACCCAGTCTAAGGCTATGGATTTTCCTGTGGTGGGAAATTCTCTGTTTGGGGAGCAAACAGAGAATTATATGAAAGAAAATGGATGAATATAGAACCACTTACAGGAGTGCACAAGCCAAGGAACGGCAAGCCACTCCTCAGAGGCAGCCCTCCAGGGGTAGGGGTAGGCCTTTTCACAGGCCTTTTTACCAGACTCAGGCCTCCTTCTCTTCAGCCTATGTACAGAGGGGGTTCTTCAGAGGGAGAGGCAGACGGGGTTCGAGCAGGCCTGCTCCCACCCCTCAGCCTAAAGCCCCTGCCAAACAGGCACCCTGATGGGATGCCCAGGGTCGGCTCTCCACTACCTGTAGGGGCAGGTTGGCTCACTTGGTCCAGGACTGGCAGTCTTTAACTTCAGACAGGTGGGTCCTGGAAGTAGTGAGCCAGGGTCTGGTTCTCAGCTTCAAGAAATTTCCAAGATGAGAGCCAGATCTTTTCCACCTACAAACCCTTTAGAGACTCTTGCTTTGGAGAGCAAGTCTCAACCCTCCTGACTCTCAGAGCTGTGAAAAGGTTTCTCCCCTTCACCAGGGCAGGGTCTGTACTCCAGGTACTTCCTACCCAAAAAGACAGGAGAGTGGCAGCCTATCCTGGATCTAAGATATCTAAACAAGCACCTTTTAAAGCCAAAGTTCAAAATGGTGACACGGGAATGATTTTACCCTCCCTAAGGCCAGGGGACTGGCTAGCCTCCCTGGACCTCAAAGATGCCTACTTCCATGTTCTTATCAGAAGCTCCCATCGAAAGTACCTCAGATTCGAACTGCCCTCAGGCCATTATCAGTTCAGAGCAATGCCCTTCGGCCTCACTTCTGCCCCAAGGGTGTTCACAAAATGTCTGGCAGTAGCAGTCGCTCACCTAAGAAGGCAAAAGATTGCCATTTTTCCCTACCTGGACGACTGGCTCATCGTGGGTCAGTCTCCAGACCAGGTCAAATCACACCTGCTAGTTACCCAGCAGCTGCTTACCTCTCTGGGATTTCTTCTCAATCTTCCAAAGTCAGTTTTGGAACCTGTCCAGGTACTCACCTTTATAGGCGCAGAACTGGACACAAAGCAGGCCAGAGCCTTCCTTCCCTTGGAAAGGGTAAAGACCTTAGTGGCCCTGGCCGCCTCCTTCACTCTGCAGGTCTCTCGACCAGCAAGGCATTTCCTGCAGCTCCTAGGGCACATGGCTGCCTCCACAGCTGTGGTGCAAGGAGCAAGATTTCAGATGAGGGTCATTCAGTTCCATTTGAGAGCTTTCTGGTCTCAAAGAGAATCCTCTATCCAGGTTAATCCATTGACTCGAACTCTGATCCAGGCCCTTCAGTGGTGGCAGGATCAGAGCAATCTGAGACAGGGGTGCCTTTCATCCCTCTGTCCCATTCCTTGACCCTACTACAGATGCATCCCTCTTGGGATGGGAGCTCACATTGGGCGACCTCTCCACCCAGGATTATGGTCCTCTCAGGAATCTCTGCTCCACATCAATCTGTTGGAACTCAGAGCTGTTTTTCTAGCACTTCAGGTTTTCTCTGCATCTGTTCAGAACAAGGTGGTACAGGTCAGAACAGACAACACCACTACAGTGTGGTACATCAACAAACAAGGGGGCACTCGGTCTTCGGCCTTGTGCACCAAGGCGATGAAGTTGTGGCCTCTGGCTTACTCCCTGAACACTTCCCTGATAGCAGTTCACCTCCCAGGCAAGGACAATGTCCTGGCAGATGCCCTCAGCAGGATTTCCCAGGGCCATCACGAGTGGTCACTGGATCCCCTAGTACTGGGGATAGTGTTTGCCAGATGGGGCACTCCTCAGATAGATCTTTTCGCAGCCCCAGACAATCATCAACTTCCACTGTTTTGTTGCAGGCCCCCAGTGTTGGGCTCAGTTCCCTGGATGCCTTTCTCCTCGATTGGGAAGGGAAGTTTCTTTATGCCTTTCCCCCCTTCCCTCTCCTGTTCAAAGTACTAGTCAAAATCAGGTCTCAGCCCTGCAAAATGATCCTGATTGCTCCAGACTGGGCCAGGCAGCCCTGGTACCCACTCTTTCTGTCCTTAGCAGTCCATCTTCCCCTGTGTCTCCCCAGGAACCACAATCTGTTAACCTGTGCTCAGGGGAGAGTTTGGTATCCGAATCTCAAATCCCTCAACCTCAAGGCTTGGCTCTTGAGCAGTTAGGAGTTGCTGATTTGCAACTTTCTCAAGTGTTCTTGAAATCCTGAAGGCTGCTAGGAAGCCTTCCACCAGGGCACCTATAACTCCAAGTGGAAAGGTTTTCCATATGGTGTTCTGGTAAGCATGTTTCTCCAGAATCTGCTGATCTACCCACTGTATTGGACTACATGGTCCATCTTAATTCTTTGGGACTGAGACCAGCCACCCTGAAAGTGCACTTGGCTGCTGTCTCTGCCTTCATTTCAGCAGGGAAGCCCTCTTCTCTTTCTGCTCATCCTGTATTTTCCAAGTTTTTTAAAGGATTGCTTCACACCAGTCCTCCATTCAGGGACCCTGCCCCGGCTTGGGATCTTAATGTATGCATCGCTCAGCTAATGCAACCCCACTTTGAGCCTCTGTCTTCGGCAGAGGTTAAGTATTTGACTTGGAAAACTGTATTTCTGGTAGCCATCACTTCTGCCAGGCGTATAAGTGAGTTACAGGCTTTATCAGTAGAAACTGACTTTATTTCCTTTCACAGGGATAAAGTAGTCCTCAGGACTAACAGGAAGTTTTGCCTAAGGTGGTTTCAGATTTCCACCTTAACCAATCTATTTCACTTCCAGTGTTCTTCACTGACCATTCCTCCTCTGGTGAGAGGAGGCTGCACAACAGATGTTAAGAGGGCCTAAGTTACTACATAGAAGTACCAAGGGTCATAGGTTTGACTCCTTCAACTGTTTCCTCACCTGTGGCGAAGTTGGTAAGGGAAGCCAGCCACTAAAGATCCATTGCCAGGTGGATTGTCTCTTGTATCCAATTCTGCTATGAGAAGATGGATAAGCTCCCCTCAGGCCTGAGGGCTCACTCTACCAGAGGTACAGCTGCTTCTCTGGCTGCTGCCTGAGACATTCCTATTCTAGAAATATGTCAAGCAGCTGCCTGGAAAACAGTTCCGCTTTACCAAGCATTACTCCTGGACATCCAGGCTAGGAGTGATGCTCGGTTTAACATAAGCCGTGCTTCAGAGCCTATTTCCTAGGTAGGTTCTGTCCTCCTCCATGGGGGTACTGCTGTGTAGTCTGCAATTGTCATAATAGCAAGACTTCATGTTGTTTGAAGAAAAATTACTCACCTTAGTAATGTTGTTTCTTTTAATGGAGTCTTGCTATATTATGACCTCCTTCCTGCCTGCCCCTCTCAGAACCTCTGTTTTGGGGATGTGGGTGGGCAGTACAGGGTTGGCACCTTTTTTGATGCCCACCTTGTTGTTTTTCACCTACCTTTTTGGGTGAATTGGTATTGTGTTTTTGCATTTTTGGGTCTACTGACTTGAGTCTTTGTTTTAGGCCAAAAATGAGTGTTTATGTTAGTAGCCAGTTGGCTAGTGTAGGTTTACAGCTTCCACACAGAACCTTAGTGAGTTTTAGCTCGTAAAGATCTGACAGTTTGCGTTTGAAGCACAACAGACAGAGTTTTCAACCGAGCTCGCGCTCTAAGTTCCATGCCTGCATGGAAAGTTAACTATTTCACCTCCAGAGCAGTTCTAATCTGCGGTCATACTGCAATTGTCATAATATAGCAAGACTCCATTAGAAGAAACAACATTACTAAGGTGAGTAATTTTTTCTTCTTTCAGTAACAGATTTTGCCCTTTATATGTTTGCACTATTGTGATCCACTTGTATGACTTTACATTTTTTAAACAATAATTAGCTTTGTGACAGAAATGGGAAGGAAATAGTTAATGGTTGGGATTCTGTAAGTGCCATATTTTTTTAGCAGTTTGGAAAAAATACAGTCAGGTTGAAATCCTCTGTCCTGTAGCATCCATCTTGTGGAATTCCTAGCTGCTAGATAAGAGCTGGGTCATAAATCTCAAGTGGACATTTCCAGACACACACAGACCTGCAGACATGGACACAGGGCAGTTTGAATGGACTGGATCATTAAAATATAATCTTAAGGTGAAAAAGGGAATATAATTGGTCACTGATAGGTGTTAACTCTGATTGGGACAGTTAAATACATACGTTAGTTGGTTGGTGCATTTAAAGGGAGAATAGGAATGACCTATTCTCCACAGAGTATATAACCTTCTGAAAGACAGAGAAGGCTCTCTGGTGCTTTGGAAGCTGGGAGGGGGGAAACATAAGTTTGGAGCCTACCTTGTAGCTTTGTCCATGGGAGCTGGCAGTTAGAACAGGGTCCATTGTCTCTTGTAAGGACAGGGAAGGGTACGTTTAGTGATAGCATATTTCAGTAATAGCCTTCTTCTTTTGCCATCTGTTATTTAAAAACATTCGTTTACTTTTCCTATATGAGTGTTATTCTCTTGTGTTGTAAATATATATCCTGTAAACGGTCAGTGCACTTTCTGTTAAGTAAAAGCTATTTATTTGCTCAACAGTTGTGACTGATGTCATTTTTCTAAGGTAATATTTGGTTTCCACTGGCTGAGGTAAACTCTGTGTAGCATCCGCCACCCGAGAGAGACACACTACCAGACTTTAACTTGTGCAGTTGCACGTTTAATTATTCAAGTTTGTACACTTGAAAGAGGTGCCGGAAGGAAAGTCCGGCTGATGGCAGCGAATACCCGAGGTCAGACACCTCTCTAAAAGCTGTTTCAGCCCAGAGGGAGAGGTGGGTTGTCACAAGCTTCTCTTTCTTCTTCCCAAGCAAAATCTGGTTATGAAGAAAATGTCACAGGCTAAATTATAACAAAACATCACAGGTTATCAAAATCACATACTTCTATTAAATATACAGTACATACAATATTTTGGTGGTAGACAGTATTATTTCTCCTTAAAAATCTGAAAACAGATTGCAGTTTCTCTTTGAAATACACTGCCAGCCTTACCAGTAAACAGTTTCTGACTTCATAATACAAGGATTCCATTGTATTTTTTTTTTCACTTGCAGCTGGCAAAATAAAAATAAAATGATGAAAAAGTAAGTAAAGAAACAAATAATAGCAAACTGAATGACTGTAGCAAAGGGCCCCAAACCTTCATTCTTTAAGGTATACATCCTTACTAAGCACTTGCTATCAGATAATTTACTGTAGGAAAATTCCATTATGTGACATTTGACCCATTCCCTCCTATGGATTTCAGGGATGTCTCATTATCTCTTTAGTTGTATTTTTTAACTAATTGCTCCTCTGATCTATCACACTGATGCGTAAAAGTTTTTTTTCTGTCTAAAACTGCTCTAGGTTCTTAAAAGGCAGCTCTTGTAACAGATAAAGTGAGAGAGATAGCAATGAAATGAGTCCAGCTGTAGTGCAGGCAGGCTGAAAGGAAATGAAGCAGGCGTCAGACAGAAACAGACCACAGCTTTAAATGAGATAACCTGGACTGAAGCACTGATGTATGTCCACTCTGAAGCACTCAAGGGAAGAACACAGTCATCATTTCCTCTCAGGCCCCCCCCCCCAGTAATCTTCAAATGCCTGCAGGACTCCACCCATACAGTTGTAAAAATTAAAATGTAAGCCTTAGCTTTTGAACAAATTAACAAGCTGATTCCTCTAGAGTTTTTGGGGCTCCAAATGCAAGCTCCACTTATTCTCTTCCAGTGAATCAGAATGATGCGGGATGCAGGCTGATGTTTTGCCCAGTGGGTTTCTTCAAAGCAAGTAAATGAGAGGGAGAGAGAGAGATCCTTTGATATTTGCAGATGACTGGTGACACTGATATAACAATAACAGCAAACTACCAAGGAATTAGTATTACTGATTTAACATTCCTAAAAAATACTGTAAAAAAAAACATTTGCGTTCCTTCAGATGTCTGAGGGATAGGAGTTAAATTCTGATACTATGTGAAGCAGTAATAATGTCCACATAAAGTTATTAAATAATCTTATGTACTCCATAATGGATTACGTTGCTCTCTGATATTGGGACTGATTTTCACTATTTTCCTGGTTGAGCTGTCATCTTGGTGATGCTGTTACTTTTTCATTTTATCCAATGTCAGAGTCGAGCAGCAGCAGATAAATGAACAAAAGGAGGGAACTTCTGACTAAAAAAACAAATACAGTCACTGTCTGAGAGAGGATACAACCAAGCAAAATAAAAAGGCAGGGCACAATAGCAATACATCTGATTCACAAATAAGAGTTTTAAAAATCCAAAATATCGTTAAGACCTAATGGTTTCAAAGATTCTACTCGCCAGATCCATGCAGACAACAACAGTGATAGTCTACATAACATGTTTTTTTTTCTTTTTGAATAGCCTGCAAGCTCCAAACCTACAAATGTTAAGCCTGATGGATTACCGTTATGTACTTTACTGAAATGTATTTCCACAGGACTGTTCATATTCATGTTAATGATATTTTTCACATGCTCCTGTACTCTTTTCTTTACCGGCCGGAAGTTCCCTTATTTTTTCATTCATCTGCTGCTGCTAGACTCTGACATTGACTACAGCTCAACTGGGACAACAGAGAAAATGAGTCCTGATATCAGAGAGCAACTTGATCCGTTAGGGAGTACACTGGATTACATCAGCCTCTGCTCGGATCCTCTCCCTGCTCCCTATACAGGGGTGCCAGCTACAGACATCGATGGACTCTTTTTTTGCACAGGCAAGTCTGTATGTTATTAATTTATACATTACTCTTATTTAATGGCTGCAGTCACAATAATAAACAAGAGATAGCCAGTAAGCTGTCAGACCGAAGATCCAGCATGCCGTGATGTGACTCCCACAACCACCACTCACATACAGTGTGAGCCTATTGCATAGCGTCCCTGTGGTTGAGGGACAAGAACACTGGTTTAGTATGCCAAAAAAAAAAACAACTTCTAAATCAATTTAAAAAATGTCCTTTTTGGAAAATGACAAGGACATTTTTTTGGGGGGTTTGAGAGCAGTTTTGAGGACATACAAGTGCTAAGTTTATATTAGAGGGAATAAGATGTCTTGGAGAGCTAATGGGGAGAAGAACAGGCAGATTGTCATACTTAAGGTTAATTTATTAATAAGTATGTATTTCTTTCTTTTTTTTTTGTATGATGGTATTTATCGCCCCCCGAGCACCTGTCCGGACTTCCCTTTGAGCCCCCACATGGATTACCCCATCCTGGTGTACCCGACCCCACCACCCCACGTCGCAGCCAGCCCAGATATCCCCGGCATATCCTTTTGTCGGGAGGATCCCCTACCTTTGTAGGGGATGAGCCTGTTCAGCCATATCCAATGACCCTGGGTGGTGCTGAGGCGACTAATGGAGGTCCGGGAGCATGGGAGTGAGGATCCAGGGAGGCCATCATCTGACCGTCCAGGGCACCATTTCTCATGGTTTCTCCTCCAAGGAGAGACATGCCATGATGTCTAGGTTTACGTCGATGTCTGTCTCTCACCAGGCGTTGTGGGTTGGATGTCGTGCTGAACTCCCAGCCTCCGCCAGGGGTCAGCAGACACTGAACCACACCCTTCCCCTCCCGGAGGCGAGCTGTCAGTGGACGCTCCTCCTTCTCCCCGGCCCGGCCCTCCAGCGGCCCAGGTCCGTTCCTGAACCGGGTCGCCGGCTTCGCAGGCGGAAATCCAACCTGTGTGCCGACGGGCCAGCATATGTATTTATTTCTAACCGGGTATGGTGGGCTGAAACCTAGGTCTTTTTTCAGCCTGTGTCATATATAATCACAAAAGATAGCACCCAAACGTTAACAACAGCAAAAAATAAAATTTGAAATGCACTAGTTGATGGAGACTGAAGATATCTGAACGGTAATCTACTAAAGTGAAATACTCAGAAAATGTGCTATAGCACTAGTCTATAATTTCTAAGTAGGCAGACACTGCAGAATGCAGTTTATGAAAATCAGACCCAACCATCACTATCAGAAGCATACTAGAGAGTGTGTGTGTGTGTGTGTGTGTGTGTGTGTGTATACTCATGATGCTGTATTTCTCAGAACAGCATGCACCTGTGGGGGGTGGAGGGGACAGGTGAGGGGAGGGCAAGTCTTTCCATTTTCAGGTACTGTCTTTATATTGTAATTATTATGTTGCCTTGTCCTCTTTATTATAAAACCTGTTAATAAACTTTAAATTGAAAAAGAACAGCATGTACCTCACTTTGCTTTAGGGCCCAGATATTCAAAGGAGATGCACCCAAGCTAACTGCATCTCCAACATGTGCCCTTGGGCTATATTCAAATGGAGGTGATGCCCACACATGTCGGATGCACATGGCGCAAAGAGATAGGTATGCAGCACATCCTGGAGGCTGCCTCCCTACATACGCCGACACATTTTCATATACAGCTGGAGATGTGGCACAGCCACCCACACATCGTAGAGATGTGCCATGCACAGATATGCATGGAAAACCATGCCTAAGTTGTAGCCACCCACAGGCAGGCTGCTGTGCACAATGCAACACAGCAGCCCAGCCCTCTAGCGTGGCTACCCCAAGCCCCATCGTATTAACAACAGGACTAACTCCACCCATCCCTGGTAGTCTAGTGTCCCCCCCCAGCCCGATCATAAAATGAAAAGATCAACACACACATCCCTGGTAGTCTAAGTGTCCCCCGTACCTCATCTGATGCATAACACATGTCTGACAAGCTCTGGTAGTCTAGTGGTACCCCCCCCCCCCCGATCATAGTATAACACATATCTCGATATATCCCTGGTAGTCCAGTGGACCCCCCCCACTAAGGCACCCACACCACCCAGCTCCCCCATCCCAGCAAGGCCATTACAGTGGGCAGGCAGCAAAACCAACATGCACATCTCCGGCTGCCCACCAACTGCGCTGTCACTGAATGACAGTATACAGTAAGCACTGCAGTAACATCGTTCGCACATCGTCAACCAGTGGACTTGAAGTGAGTACTGTAAGCTTCATTACACCCTGTGACATTCACAAAGTTGTGAATGAGCGCTTACAGTACCACTGCAAGACCATTGGTCGGACGATGTCAACCAGTGGTGTGCAGTGAATTACGCTGTCCTCCAGTGACAGCGCGGAGTTGGCGAGCAGCCATGGAGGTGCGGGTGGGTTTTGCTGCCTGCCGCTGTAATGCATATGCTGGGACAGGGGAGTGGAGGGGTGGGTGCTCTAGTGGTGAGGGAGTCCACTGACTACTATGATATACCAGCATATGTGTTATGCCACGACGGGGTGGGTAGGGGTACCATTAGACTACCAGAGCTTGTCGGACATGTGTTATGCATCGATGGGGTTCGGTACTGGGTGGGGACACTAGGACTACCAGGGGATGTGTAGGATATAACTTTTTGTTTTATGATCTGGCTGGGAGGGGGGAACGCTAGACTACCAGGGATGTGTGGGATTGATCTTTTTATTTTGCGATTGGGCTGGGGAGGTGCGGGGGAACACTACACTACTGCCAGAGATGGGTGGGGTGTGTTTCTGTTACACAGCAGCAGTGGGCGAATTCCTGTCCCAGACATGCAAATAGTGTCATACTGACATGCAAATGGCCCCATTTGCGCCTTGTATGCATAATGGCCCAATAAGCATTTGTTAGTTTCAGTATCTGGAATGTGTGGTTGGTGCATCCCAACAATGTGCCACGCATCCCCATTCCAGGTATTCAGACCGCACAGGGGGATGTGCCAGAGCATCTTTGGTGGACCCCTTTTGCCCCACCCTCATCTTTTGCTGTGTTCAGACGGGATGCACAGTAGCATATTTTATTTGAACATAGCAGGTTTGTACTCCAGCGCAACCACAGGCACTTGCGCCCATTCTGGGCACGGTTTGAAAATCCTGGCCTATGCTTTGTTTTCAAGAAAAGTTGCCCAAAACAGGCTGTTTATTCCTGAAGTGCGCTTTATTGTGTAATTACTTTGATTGACTTCATACAGAAGCCATTTTCCGATGAAATATCTTAGAGAAAGGGAGAAGAAGGAAAGGGAGAGAGAGAGAGATGAATGGATAGATATGCTACAGTATCATTTTAGCAGCAGAGCTGCCTCACTAGGATTCCGAGGCTTGATAAGTGACTTGATTTTTGTGTTAGTCTTGGTTACCACTGCAAAGTGTCTGAATAAAGGATTGCTTATGCGGGATCTTAATGGGACAACTAATGAGTTTCAGTGTGATGCCATGTTTATTTCATGAGTGAAAACATGAATGTCACATGTAAAAGTGGGTTGGGAAGAATTTCCTGACATGACTGTGTCAAGGGAATGCAAGCTATTAGTCTTGTTTCACCAAAAAATTCAACTTAGGTACTATAAAATATGAATCTTGGATATCATTTTTTTTTCTGTGAACAGTGCACTTAATTTATCCTCATTTTTCATTACAGTAAAATGCATTTGCATGACCAAAGGTATGAATCCTCTGCAACAGCTCAATTTTTTTTAATAACCCGGTCATAGTGCTGAATAAAATTAACCCGGTTTGTTATTTACACCCCATACTGAATCCCTAACGCAAAGTCGCTGACATTCAGTATCAACTGTGGTTTCACCTTAGAAACAAAATATAAGTTCAGATTTTTTTTGGGCGCACATTTAGAAGGGACAATGTACACGTTAATGGGAAGCTTATCAGCCCCATTTATATGCTTCAGAGAATTTAAGAGGAGAGATGCCACTTATAGTTTAAGTGAGAGCTATTATCCTGTAGATCTCTGTCACCCCGAAGCTATATACACTGTGCCTAAGAAAGCACTGTTTCACCACCCTGGGCTGGACTGATGCTGAGGTGCTGAAAAGACAGTGGCAGGGGCTCATTCCGGGTGCTATGACTTACATTGGGAGCAGTCAAGACCAGCAGCAATGTCGCTAGTGATCTGTTAAAGAAATGAAAGGCATCATATGTCCTGTTCCAAACATTACGTATTTCAGCTGGAGCTGTTTAAGATGCTGGGAATATTTAAGAGATGGGCTGCTTTTGCATCTCTGTAAACATATGTTACATTGCAAAATCAAGTTAGCCAAGACTCAGATGAAAGGACAACCTACAAGCTTCTCGATCAAATACTGGTAATTCACATCTCGCAAATGAAATAAGGCATTCCCTTAACAAATGGCAGAAATCCATAGTATACCCCCAACCCACTACCATTCACTGCCGTCTGCAGTAATATAAATTCCAATGTAATATTTAAAGCAATATTCCCCCAACTAATTAAATAATTAAACTACAGACTAAAACTGCATCAGGATCTGTACAGACATTCTTCAACAGGGAGACTCAAGTATATCAGATTTCATGTAAGCTTTGCTGTATGTCGTGGCTCGCAAGGCTTACAGTAGCTGGTCCCTGCCTCCTCACTGGAAAAGACACAGCTACACTGAGGCACACGGAACCAACCCAGTGGGTGAGCTGTGGAGACAATATGAACATAAATAGTGTGCAGACTGTTTTGGAGCTGCAGAAGGATCATCTGAAACTCTAAAATGGAAGCATTCCAGGGTGTCAGTCCAGTAGTCCATTTTTACATCTACTGCAAAACGGCTGCAGGTTCCACCCAGTCATAAAAAGGAGACAGACAGAATGTGTCAAACTATAGGCCGATCAGCCTTACGACAGTAATAGGAAAAATTATGGAGGGGATATATAAGACAGAGTTATAGAACACATCAAATACCATGGCTTTTCTGATATCACCCAGCGTGGTTTTATACAGGGAGATCATGTCTTTCAAACTTAATGACCTTTTTTGAACCAGTCAGTGCTGCATTAGACTCCAGTCTGTCCGTGGATGTAATTTATCTGGATTTTTCCCGTGCATTTGAAGTTGTTCCTCACAAGGAATTAATTGAAAAACTATTAGAAATGAACCTACACCCTAACATAATATCATGGGTAAATTTGTGTTTTATTTATTGAAGTCTTTGATGACATCTGTGAGCGGATGCTCGTTAAGAAGTTCCACGTCAGATACATTAACACAAAAAAGACACAATATAGTCACAGTAAATTATACATACAGAGTACAAAAAATTCAACAGTACATGGGTTTCAATCACAAGCAGTTCACAAATTGTGCTAAGGCATTGTACATGATATGCCAGCGTCTTGCACAAGAGAGAGAGAGAGAGGCAGAGGCAGACTGTTAGGGTGAGGTAGGGAAGGGCAGGGAGGGGCAGTGGGAGCTGGGATAGGGAGGGCAGGGGTAAAGAAAAGAGCCAAGGGGTAGGGGGTGGGAGGCAAGTGCTTGGGCAAAGACTTAACGTGATGGGCCAGGAGTTGGAAGTACTGAGGCAGATTAAATCTCTGGGTGCAGACTAGTGGGGGCAACTGCAGGTACTGTTGTCAGTGAGGTGCTGACAGAGTTTGCACTTAAAGAAACCAAGGGTTGTGGCTCCGGCAATGTCAGGTGGTAGACCATTTATCCACAGAGGGGCCCTGTAAGCAAAAAATTGTTGGGCCATAGTTGCGCGGCACCTGGGCACATGGAATACTTGTGTAGTCGAGCTCCTGCTGTGCTTGGCATGTATAGGTGGTGATAGAAGGCTCAAAACTCCTTGAGGAGGTAAGTTTAGTGAAACCTTTTTTGCGAGTAGGCAGGTTTGAAAAAGTATTCTGTCCTTCAATTGAAGCCAGCCTGATCGTGCATAAAGCTCACAGGTGTGGGTGAGTTTTGGGGCATTAGTGAGCAGGCAGCAGGCTTTGTTTAAGGCTATTGAGAGGTGTTGGAGCACTGTGTCAGTAGCGGAGCCATAGATGGCTAGGCAATAGTCAATCAAGGTGATGAGTGAGCTGTTAACTGCCAAGTTCAGAGCTTCATAGGTCAGGCAACTACCTCCTCCAAAAGGGGAATGGTGATGGAAGATACTTGCTGCAAGAGCTGTCTCGAAGATCTACTGTTACGTAAGTTCTTACGTAACTCTACTATCTTACTTTGAGATACAGCTCTTGCAGCAGGTTACACCATTAGGACTGATTCCTCAAGCAATGGCGACATTCTAAAACCATCGGGAGGAGGAAGAACAGAGAGTACCACCTGCTCGAGCCTAGGACAGGAGTCCCTGAAGACCGCTAGGCCGAAACCAGCCCCTTAGCCTTGAGGCGATGTCCAGGCTATAATGCCTAATAAAGGTATATGCACCGAGCTCCAGGTGGCTGCAGCACAAATAGCTGAAGTGGACACATTCTTCAGTGTTGCAAAGGAGGTGGCCACCTTTGGTAGAATGGCCCTTGACTCGCCTGGCGGGGTTTGCTGCGCTTGTCATAACAGAAAGAGATACATTGAATGAGCCAACATGACAGGGTCTGCTTTGAAACAGGGCCCCTTTCATCCTCTCAGCAAAGGATACGAACAGCTGATCCACTTTTCGGTGCTGTTTGGTTCTGGTCAGGTAATATCTAAGACACCTGTGAACATCCAGGGTGTGAAGCAGCGCTTTCCTCAGTGGTGTGCCCAGGAGAGTACACTGGTAAGTCAATATCCTGATTAAGGTAAGGGCTGAAACCACCTTAGGCAGGAACTTAGGATTTGTCCTCAGGGATACCCTATCCTGGTGGAAAATTAAGTAAGGCTCATTGCACATGAGTGCATGCAATTCGAGATTCTTCTGCAATTAAAACAACGCTTTTCCACGACAGAAAAGTGAGTCGCAATCCACGGCTGGTTCAAGGGTGGCAGCGTAAGCTGCCCAGGACAAAGGGCAAGTCCCAGGAGGAACTGGATCCTTGATAGGTGGCCTAAGGTGGAGGACCCCCTTAAAAAGGCACGAGTAGTATCCAATTGAGCCACCATACAATGGCCTATGGGGCATGATAAGTCGAAATTGCGCAAAGATGCACTTTGATCGAGGAGTAAGCTAGCCCAGATTGAAAAAGGGAAACAGATACCCCAGAACCAGCTTCTCAGGACAGTCTAAGGGGCGAAACTGCGCGCTTGAGCCCACAGGCAAACCCTGCGCCACTTCATGGCATATGTTGTGTGTGTTGCCGGTTATCTAGCTGCAGAAAGCATGTATGCCACCTCTGCGTAGACCCCATGCCGCATCATGGCTATGTCTCTAGGAGCCAGGCATGTAGGTTCAATGAATGTTAATCCGGTGGACTAGTGAACCCTCCTCCTGAGACTACAGATGGGAGCTGATTACAAAGAGTTGAGGTTCCGAGATAGCTGATGCAGTAACGGGAACCAGATTTGTCTGGGCCAGAAAGGCGCTATCGGGATAAGTGTCGTTGCTCCTGCAAAGTTTGAGAAGAACTCTCTGGATCAATGGGAAAGGAGGGAGGCACAGAGGAATCTGCCCGCCCAGGAGAGGGACAATGCCTCGCCAGAAAACACCAGGCCCTGGATCTAGCGAGCAAAAATTGGGCAGTTTTATGTTGGATGGGGACGCAAATAGATCTAATTCTGGAGTGCCCCATCAGTGGAACAGATCCTCTGCCACCTCCTGTAGAAGTTCCCACTGTGGGACTCTGGCCTGGGAATCCACTCAGGCTGTCTGCGCCGGTGTTGTCCACCCGGGAACGTGAACAGTAACAAGGTTTGTGCCATGTCAATTACCCATTCCCACACTCTCATGGCCTCCACAAAGGGTAAGAGTGTGTGCCTCCTGTTTGTTGAGGTAATACATCACGAGGTATTGTCTGTTTGCAACAAGAGAGTACTCGTGAATCTCCGACTGGAAGGCTTGCAGGGCATAAGGATCCCTCATCTCCAATATGTTGATATGGAGATGAGATTCCTGGGAGTCCATGTCCCGAGACCTCAACCTGCTCAATTATGCTCCCACCCCAGCCCTGAGGTGTCTGTGGAGAGAGTTATAACCGCTGGACGGCGCTGTGAAAGGAACCCCACAGGAAGGTTCTCTGATCTAGCCACCATTGCCAGTCCCAAAACCATGGCCTTCGTGATTCTGACTGGATGCTGCAGATGGTCTTGCCATTGGTCCCATTGCACCCTTAACATCCACTGGGTTACCCGCATCTGGTTCTTGCCATGGGGATTGTAGGAATGGCGCAGCCATGTAGTCCGAGCAGGCTAAGGACCAGTCTGGCTGGGACGGTCTTCGCTAACAGGACCCTTTATGAGGGATCAAATGTATTCCGCTTTGTCTTGGAAGAAAGGCTTTTCCTTGATGGTGCCCAGAACTGCCTCTCGAACTGCAGTTTCTGGGACTGTACCAGGAGAAACTTTCGTAGTTGATGAGGATGCCCAAAGACTGAAAAAAGGGTCTGGTAGATTGGATGGCTATCAGTAGTGCCTCCTTGGAAGGGCCATGAGAAGCCAATCGCCCAGGTATGGGAACACGAGTGGCCCTGTCTCCTCAGAGACGCCTGCCACAACTGCCATGCACTTGGTAAAACCCGAGGTGCTGATGACAGCCCAAAGGGAAGCGCCGAACTGATAATGGCAGCCGAGAAACTCAAGCGCAGGAACCTCCTGAGCCTGAGCAATAGGAATGTGCAGGTGCCGCTCTGCATGTCCAGGGACGCTTAAGAAAGCGCCCTTCCTCAACATGGGGATTAGCCTCGGAAGGATTACCATGCGAAGCGCTTTGTAGACGACTGACAGATTGAGGTCGCTGAGATCCAAGATTGGACAGAGGTCCCCTGCTTTCTTTGGAACCAGTAAGAAGTATGAATAGTATCCTGCTCCTCTCTGGTTCCTGGAACGTGCTCGAAAGCCTTCTCTAAAAGCGTGAGCACCTCCTGCTGTATAAGCAGGCGTGCTGACCCGAATAGCGGAAAGCAGAGGAGGCTTTTGGGCGGGTTGTCTCACAAACCTCATATAATGGCGCTTGTCGACTCACTGTAGCGCCTACCTGTCGGGTGGTGATCGACCGCCACCCCGGCAGGTGGTTCATGATGGACTTCGACCTTCATTTTCCTATTCATCCTGAGGAGGGGGGCTGGAAGGAGTCATGCTGTGGCAGCACTGGATCCTGCAGGTTGGGCCCGACTTTGTGGCTCGTTGGCCTCTGCCTGAGGATGTCTTGGCCTGGGCTTTTCGGGTGAAGGAGCTCCTCTGTTGCTGGCGGAATGAGGTTGTTGCCTTTGGGTCCGGCTGCGAAGGCGACTCTGGTTTCTGTGAAAGGAACTAAGCCGAGACCTGTACATAGCATGTACAGATCTAATTGCCTTCCGCTTCCTGCAATTTGGTGACGTGGCGCCTGCCCAGGACGTTCAACTGCTTTTACTCGGGTCCAGTGGCTGCATGCTCAAGTGCTGGCGTTTCTGAGACTGGTCATGTGAGGCTGTAATGGCCAGGAGTTGGCCAGAGGATGGTTTGCCAGGTACTGGTCCTCCCTTAGGGGCCTTGTACAGGCGGTCGGCCTTCTTCGCATTGCCGGGTCAAATGTGGATGCTTCCACGCAGCCTTGGTGACATCCACAAAGGTGTCCACCATGGGTGGCATTACCACAGGCTTGGGGTCTTTTGTGCGAAGGTAGCAGGCAGGCGTAGTCTTTCGGGGTCAAGTTTTCAGCCCCACCCATGTTCTTCTGAATATGCCTCAATATCTCAGAGAATGAGGGTCATCCGGAGGGGACCTGGGAAGGTCGGATGTGTCCAGAGAGGGACTCTGATTAGAGAAGGAGATCTGGAGCACCAGAGATGTCAGATCTGGAATCCTCCATGGACGGGTATACCGACGCCTTCTGGGTCTCTTGGGGCTGGGTGACCCTGAAGTGGATCTTGACGAGGCCTTCTTCCCCAAAGATCTGCCCCTAGGAGATGATGCTGGCTCCTTGGGGGACGATGCCCATCCTGCTGACCCCCTAGGTGGAGGAGGGGTGCAGGGTCAGACGGGCAGCAGGCGAGGAGGAGGCTGCGTGGTGACCACATCCTTCTTGACAGTCTCCCACCAGAAGGTGAAGAGCTCCTTCACTTCTGCCAGATTTAGGCCTGACGACGGACCGGCGCCGTGGCCTGTCGGCCGGCCCGGGCGCCGGATCCCGGGGGTCTCTGGTTCTGGAGAGGGTTCCCGTGGGAGCTCGATGGGTCGGGGTCGCCACCTGGTCTTCGGGCTGTGTAGACTCCTCGACAACGCCTCCTGACCAGCGTCAGTAGGCAGTGGTGTGGTCCTCTTTTCTCGATAGCGAGCAGTGATCCCGCCAGTGTCCTCGGGGCGATGCCTGACTGGCGACGGGTGACGGACGGCTGCCGGTTCCTGAGTGCCTATAGTGCCTTGGCCAACGTCGGGAGGGCGGGTCCAACGTCCGCTAATGGAGGTCAGCTCCTTGGTCTTGCGCTGGGTGGTGGCGGTTGGGAGACAGACCTGACGTCGGAGGCCGGATGCTGGAAGAATGACTATGGCACTCCCCGACCTGGACGAGGCCTTAGCCGGAGTGGAAGAAGCAGGCCTGGAGGTCTTGACAAGCTGCAGAGAGGAGGAACCACTAACCGATTTCACAAGAACTGGGGAGGCTGAGAGCGGGCCTCGACGGAGAGCGGTCCGACCTGGAGCCGAGCTGCGGAAGTCGAGGCCCTGGAAGGATCTGGGTCTCTAATTCTTCTGGTGCTTTTCGTGCGTGGGACTTCCTGAAGATTCCCCTCTGGAGAAAGAGTCTCGGTCCATCACCTTAAGTTTCTCCTCAAGAAGGAAAGCTGGAGGGCCTTCTGGCGGTGGATCCTTGTATGGCTGTTAAAGCCCTGGCAGAAGGAGCAGGCCTGGGTGTCATGGTCCAGGCCCAGGCAGTGGACACAGGCCGAGTGAGGATCCTTAAAAGGAATCTGTTTGCTGCAGGCACACTTCGATGAATGGCCTCCACGGAAGTTGGAGAGGACATCAGACGAATTCGGCGAAAAGAACTGTTGAAATTCTCCCAGCCGCCGCGACGCTAGAACTGACCGAGAGGCCGATGCTGTGAAGTCGACGGGCGGAAAAGAACTGGGGATTGTGGCGGACCACCTCCTTATGTACTACGCCTGACGTCGGGGCGGGACCGACGCCGGAGGCGGTCCCCGCTGAAGACTGCTAGCTAGAAAATTTCCATGGGGTCTTGACGCCTGACGGCTTCAGTCCTAATGGTGTAACCTGCTGCAAGAGCTGTATCTCAAGTAAGATCCAAAGTTAGCGACTGAACTATCCTTATCGCTTTGGCTATTTCATCAGCGGTCGGAGAAAGAACTTGTGGATCCGAACGGATGATTTTTCCTTTGTTCCTTTTAACCGAACCGACTCCTCAGAATCGGTTCTCCTTTGCCCAAAGAAGTTTCGCCCTGGTCAGAGGGCACCTTCTGGTTTAGTTGGAACCGAACCAGGCTGGCCATCCGGTCAGCGGACTTCTCGGCCTCCTTTCCCTCAGTCTACCTACTCTCTTATCCAGGGTAGCTTTGGGAAAACTTTCAAATTTGGCAGTCTGAACTGAGGTGGTTAAACCTCAGACAATAAACACAGGAGGTGTGGGATCAGCCTTAGCAAAGGCTTCCCCATACACACTACAGTGTTGAAACCCAGTGGGCTCGGTTTTTTCTTGGTTTCTCAGACATGGCCAATCCTAATCACAACTTACCCTTTTTCGGTAATCCGCCAGGCAAGACACCCTATTGGTTCCTGACCGTAGTTATAGGTCTTGGAAAACGAATCAAATCCGCTTTTTTAGAACCGATATGGACCGCTTACCACACTCTTAATAAAGACAGAAGTTTTTAACATAAACCTGATCGGTTCAAACCGAACCGATCCAACGCTTACAAGTTCCACACAGAAACTAATACAAAACCTATCTAGTACTCAAGGTACCACAGACAGAGACTTAAACCGACAGGTTCAGTAGCAGAAATTCGGTCGAAACAGAGTGAAAAAATGACACTTTAACCGACTTGTTTGATCCGAGGAAGGAGAAATCTCCGGAGCGACTGTTCAGTGAGGCGGAGTAAAGAATCTGACGGTTGGAGTTTAAACAACAGCAGACAGAGGCTTCAACCGAGCTCGAGCTCAGCGCCATGCCCTGCATGGAAAGTTAACTTTTGTTCTCCGGCAGTTCAAAGGTTGGTGATCACTGCATATGTCAGAATACAGCAAGACTTCATGTTGTCTGAAAGACAAATTACCAACTAAACTAAGCTAAACTAACCTGAAAAGTATATACTGTAAAATAGGGGTATCAACTGAAAACCGCTAATATAAATGTTTACTACAATGGCAAAATAAAAAGTCTGTAGATACTAAGGAGAGCTCTCTGCGGCGTGTTAACTACAGTAGGCAGGTGGAGAAATGAATCTGAGCATTTTAGAACGCAGCAGTCTCTAGGGCAGCAGTCTGAACTGTGGCACGAGCCGATGATGGTTCCATCATTTACATACGTTTATTTTCTCCGTGGCAGTTCAACACAGGAGGCTAACTGAAATACTTTAAGCATACTGAGAGATTCTGGGGTTTGAAACGCAATTTGTGGCAGTCTACCTTAGCCATGAGAGTAAAACAGTTTTTTACAATTTTTGAAGCCTGTAGGTCGTTTCTTTTGGGGCTGTTGTCATGCCAATATGGGCAAACACAAATCTGGTTCAGTTCCAAAAGCAAACAAACTGTAGTTTGCAGTTTGGTTCCTAAATAAAAAAACAACCACTAACTATTGGTTTAACAGAGAAATTCAGAAAAAAAACACCACTTACGTTTCAGTTTCCAGTAAAAGGAACTGGGAGAAAAACAACTGCAAAGTGTCAAGAAATCTTTAAGAGGTGTTTTTTTGCTTTAACGGTTTTCAAAGCAGGAAAACTGAGAGTCAAGAAGCTATCTCCGGTTCCAGGAACTGCTTGGGAACCAGAGAATAGCGCTAAAAGTTTAGAAAATGAAAAACTAAGGATAACTAACATAAAGATTTAAAACTAAACAAAACAGTAAATAAAATAGTACAAGATAACTGTGATCCAATGTAGACTGACGAGAGCTCTTCGGGCAGCTTCTTCATCAGACAGAGAAATAAATCTAACATTAGAAGGCAGCATGGAGTGTGACCACTCAGCTGAGATTCGAGTTTCATTCCAAGACACTCTAATTTGCATAAACTTCTACTCTTCAGGGCAACTCAAATCAGCAGGCTGATCTGAAGTAGTTAGGGCATATACTGAGGGATTCCTGGGATTTGAAACAATGTTGCTGAATGCACCTTGGGAAGAATAAATTACCCTATCTTTAAATCTCAGAATGCCAAAATGCTACCGGATGCCATTGGGCCACCTATTGAGCCAGCTAGGGTATTGCAATCCAAGATATGCAAAGTTAACATCTTTTTCCATGTTCAACACACTCTAATGCATCCTAAAACACCAAAGAAGTTGAGCTGGTAGGTGCATGGTAACACGTATGTAGTCCATGGGCTAAAAGGTCGTTTAAAACAGAACCGCTAATCCACAAAAGTAGTTACATTACATTAACTTTTTCTTTTCCCAAGGCCAGAGTCTCTGAAATAATGTTGATTTTGGAGTTTACACTAGGTATCATCATTGACTGCCATATTATTGTGTATGTATGCTACAGGGGGTGGGGGTGGGGGTGTTGTACATCTGTGTGCCCTGCTGGAGTAGTGACTGGCAGAGGTGGCCAGGTACAGATCCCAGAAGGTTGTACTGACGCAGCATCTGGCCCACATAAACTTTTTTCTGGGTGGATGCACCATGTCCGTATTGAAAAAGCACCCCTCTCCCCAGTGTGAAAAGCAAAAATAACTCCGAGTCACGCCAACATCTATGGTGATCCATTGGTGGTGTGAGGTAGTGGCACCCTCACCCCTAAGGCAGTTGGGAGGGACAGCCACCTAACAGGACCTTAAATGTGCAAGGACTGTGGCATAAGGGTGTAGCTCAGGTAGAAGGCTTGCACATTTAGATGTATTTGCTAACAATCTCTGTTACCTGTAACTGCCTATTCCTACCATCCTACGCAGGCCAGCAATGAGTGTCAAGTGAAACTAACTGGTACCACCAACTAACTGTTTAAAAGGAGCTATGGAGTTAAAGGGATATGTACTGACACTGGTGCACCAGATTAGCGCTAGACACACTGTGGGCCTAGTCTGGGGTGGGGGTTAGTGAGGTCTGCAAGGGCTACCAGAGTGCATATTATTTGTTGATTACTGCTTTGTTCTATTATTTGCTTGACTGCCCCTCACTGTTTGCTGGTTCAAATCACATCTCAGTAATAGGCTGCAATCTGTTAGAGTGGGAAACTCTTCACCCCCTTCCCATACTAGCTGGTGTGCCAAGGCTCCATCCTGGGCCGCATTCTGTTTCAGTGTTCAAAATGACCTCTCCTCCGTGTGTTCCAGCTCCCTCATACATACGTATGTGGCGACACTATCCTTTCTGCCTCAGGCTCACCTTCTCAGACATTCACCCCCTCTCCAACAGGACCTAAATAAGGTGCAGTGCTGGTTCTTCGCAAACCAATTGAAAGTAAACACCTCAAAGATCATCATAATGGTCTTTGGCTCTGCCAAAATTGTTTAGAACCCTCCCAGTTTCCACCACACTAAACAGTAACCCACTTGACTATGTCCCAGCATGTAAATATCAGGGTTGGTTGGACTCCCATCTTGACTTCTCAGTGCACATCAATGCTTGTCACCTCAAGCTCTGCCCCAAGCTCAGTATACTCTACTGTAACAAGGACCCCCTCCCACTCCTATCTGATGTAAACTTGTGACAAAATGATAATACCTATATTCGACTATGCCGATGTTGTTTACAGTACAGCCCCTGCTACCTTGCTAGCCAGGTTAGATATCCTGCTGAATTCTTTCTGCCGCTTTGCTTTAAACTCCCCTCATCGAGCTCATCACTGCAACCTCTATTCCTCCCTCAGCATCCCGCCTCTATCACACAGATACACAATCCACTCGTTTACCTTCATATCTACATTTTGGTTGGTCTACTTCCTCCCTATCTCTCCTTTTTGCTGTCCCCATGGCCCCTCCTCCTATGATCTATGCACTAGAGACGCACACTTTTCTCCCCCGCCCCCACACATCAGACAACAAATCCACTTTCTCCACAGACTCCTCCCTTTGGAACCATCTCCTCCCCATTCCATAACTCTCTATCCTACCCCCCACACAGCACTTACGCCTCCTTCTCTTCCCCTTGCCCCAGCCTCACTACGCCCTCCTCACCATCAGACTCCTCCGCCACTAAAACAGGATTTAAGTTGCAGCCTCACTGTACTTACTACTATAAATGGTCCTTTATATTGACTCATTGCCTTACTTGAAAGTATTACTCAAATATGTTCCAATTTTGTATGGCTAGATTAACTTGTTGTATTAACTTGGATGTATATTCAATTGTAAATTCTTGTATGCCTGTAACCACTACTGCTCAGAAATTGTATAGCCGACTTTAATTGTATGTAATATCCTTTGTTTGTATTTGTTTCCCTGTCCCCGGTCACACCTGGAAATGAGTCTTGGCTCACAGCACCTTTCCTGGTAATCAAAATTTGAAATAAAAATAAAAATACATTCCTATGTTTATTTTTCTGTGCCTTTCCTCAGAGGCCTGTTCCAGCTTTTCCTCTAGTAAGATAATTCCTTATTTGACCATTTTTTCTGTGTTTGCCATTTGCTGCACATTATTTATTGCTATTGATTTCTTGCCAATTGCAAGTACTGTGGGTAGGGTCTATTAGGGACCAGTAGTATTTCCCAGGGTTGTCATCTTGTATGCTTGACATGTGAGTCAGTGGGGCTGTCTGGGTGAAGGCACTCACATTTTGTAATCAGTCATAAACCAAGCAGCCAAACCCAAGTCCATAAAGATCACTTCCCAGCAACTACCAGTGGATGGAGTCACATGCCTAGTGGGTAAGGGATGGCCATTCAAATTTCAGGGTTACTGACATAGAATTTAATACTGAGCCTCTTAGCCAAATCAACAAAGTCAAGTACTGTATAACAAATAATTCATTAAAATGTTATCTCTTATGGTTTCAAGTTATTACAATTTTATGACTAGAAGAGGTCACTGTAAATTAAATACTTACTTCTAAACTGTGGCTCTGAGTCATAAAATCATTATAATCTGTATCAAATTCTGCCTTCCGGGGTCCAAGATGTCGTATTGCTTCTTTTCACTTTAAGATAAATAGTTAGAAACTTTGTTGCAAGGACCTCGATTCCTTCAATAGTGGATTTGTTTAAAACAGAAAAGTTTTCACAGCTGTAATCATCTGAGTGATCTGAAAAGCAAAAGGAGATAGCTTTTCATTAACTGGTGCAAAGAAACTTTAATTGGACTTTATACCTTGAAGATTATTAAAGCATTTTTAAAACTGTTAATTTACTATTGTGCTTTTATTTTTTTGAACTTATAATTTTATTAAGAAGGTAGTTAATACAAATTCATGTCTTCAGCTTTTACATTCAGATCACCTTATCCTTTAACATATCCTGTAAACATTATGTAGTCAATACATTTCATTTACCCAATCTTTCTTTCTTTTGTCTCCAGGTCACCCCAAAGGACCCATGAAAATGGGAGGGCAGTCCTACACACAGCAAGGGAGAGCCTCCTAGGAGACATCCTGCCAAGCACTGACATCAAACAATTGTACATAACCTTCTAATTTCATAAACAGTAAACTTAGCAAATCAAATGAAAAAAAGGGAAGCTAGACAACTCCGAATTAAAGTTTTCAACTTGTAGTCACAGCCAAGCTGTAATGGCCTCCATGTCCCTGACATGCTCGATATTTGCCCTCCAGGACCTGAAGATTGGGTGGTGCGGGTGATAACCATGTCTGTGTTATTGCTTTAAGTGCAGTGGCCACTAGAATATAGTAAAGATATTTTGAATTTGGGGTGTTTACACCATTCGGTGGTGAACCTAATACTAAGTGCACAAAGTTGAGTTCATCTGGTAGGTCAAAGATTTTCCTAATACTACGTTTAACTGCCTCCCAGAAAGGGTGAGAGCCACACAATCCCAAAATATAAGACTATGGGTACTCTCTCTCTTCACATTCTCTCCAGCAGCGATCTGTGTATAAGGTTGAGTAGTGACAGGAGATTGTGAGTGACAAAAATTTGATATTCGCCCACCTGAAAAATCTCCAGGTGGGGAAACTGTGGTCTTAAAAATTCCTGCCCATATTGCTTCCCAAACCTCATCTGTGTAATCCCATGTAAGTGTCAGTGGCTCAGCAGGTAGCACACTCACCTCTAAGGCCAGGAGATCAGAGGGCTGTGGGTTCAGTTCCCACATCTGGCACTTGGGTTAATGTCCCAGTACTGACACTGTAGTGCAGCATGAGAGGGTGCTGCACTTCTGAGGTGCCGTCTTCGGATGAGACGTTAAACCGAGGTTCCATCTGCCTGGATTGGTGGTAGTTCAGGCGGATGTTAAAGATCCCATGGCACTTATCGAAAAGAGTAGGGAGTTTTTATTTGAAATAAACAAACATGAGAAAAGCGACACAATGAATTAGTTAAGTAGGAAACCAAACCGTTTGAATAAACATATACTATGAGCAAAAAAACAAACTCTCCATCATTTAAACTTAATAAAGTGAAAAACCCTTTCCACATCTTTAAAAGTTTAACAGGAGCTGTCCTCCGGCGTCCTGGGAATAAATCTTTGAGAGTTCCTTTGAAACCAAAATACTAAAGCAAATATAAGGCATTTTTCTTTGGTAATAACCCACTGACATCTTGCCTGCCATAAATAATATCTTAAGCAACCAAAGAATAGTGTCAATGTCCCTCGTGAAAAGCAGAAAGTCACTGGATAACATCCTAAAACCAGGATATTATAAGATAATGAATTAAGCCAATTAAAGCCCCATAACTCGCCAATAAGCCCACAACCCCTTAGCATAAGAACAGTGCAGAAAGAAATGTTCCATAGACTCTCAACATTTATACAATCCAAGTATGGACATTTCTTTCCTCAATGGCCTTATATTTGCGTTACCCTAACATTCAGACGACCATAAAATATTAGCCACAGTCTCCATTGTGATTAAGGCAATCTGAGACTATTTAACTGGGCCAATACTTTAGAATTAAGAGCAGAAGGGCAATTCTTGAAGCTTGGCTCTGAAGGAGTAAATCTGCCATTATGACCTGATAAAATCCCTTCATATTATTGCTCAAAATGGTCTCTTTCTCCACTTTCCATCTATATAATTTTTGTGCGGCTGGCCTAAAGTATTGTGGGAGGAAAGATGGGGATTTAATTTTGGAGCCAAGAATGCCAATTCCTAAAGTATTTGCCCAGGGACCTTGCAACCCATGTATCCCCAATCCCTGTTCCTAAACTTAAACTGTTTTAACTGAACACATAATAAATAAGGAATGTACAAAGACCACAGGATCCACCATCCTAGCCCTCCCATTTTGTACTTAAATAAGTATAACCCCTTTTCCGGATTTAATCTGTTGCCCCAGACCATTTGAAAACAAACTATACAGTCTAGTTTCTAAATGCACGGAAGTGGAAAAATCATAGCTACATATTGTACACATGGCAGAAGAAACTGTTTAATTACATGTCTGCGTTTTAATTTGGACAATTTCCACTATTTCCATCTGTTGACCTTATTCTCCACTGTTTGGAGGACTAAATCCCAATCCTCCACTGGCCTATTCTGAGGACCAAACTGGATGCCTAAAATCTTAAGTGGAGTTCTGGAGAAGTGGATGCCCCCATGCACTACCTCAGTAGGACCTGTTGCTCCAATAAACAGTCCTTTTGTTTTGAGTAGATTTATTTTAGCATTTGAGACTCTGGAAAAGGCCTCAAATGCTTTTAAGAAATACACACAGAAGAATGGTCTGAAAAGTATAAGATTAAGTCATCTACATAAGCCTGTACTAGGAGTTGATGATCATTAGATATATTATCGGAAATTCCCAGCCATCTGGGAACAGTAGTTAAGTTCCGTAGAAAGGGTCTAACGAAAAATGTAGAGGAGGGGGCTGAGACGGCAACCTTGACGCACTCCAGTGTGTAAGCCAAAGCTGTCAGCCATATAACCTTTCAAAATGGGGACACAGTGTTATAATCATATAACTTCTTGATTAAATTAATAATTTGCAACGGACTCCTATAGTGCCCTAAAGTTAAGAACATATATGGCAGATGTACCCTATCGAAAGCTTTTTCTAAATCAGCAACTACCATACAATTTGTAACACCTATATCAGTGAGGTGTTCAATGACCTCACGTATGATCATTAATGCTGTCTGAATCCATCTATCTGGTATCCCACTAAATTGATAGGGGAAATTACCCATCTAGCGAAATTTTTAACCGTTGTTTAAAATGCTGGTAAAGATTTTGTAATCCGAATTGAGGAGGGTTATAGGGCACCAATTTTAATATTTTGCCTATCACCAGATTTAAACAAATAAATTAATAATCCTTCAGAAAAGGAGGGAAAAACGTATTTTTCAGGAAATGTTGGAATAAGATAAACAGACATTGACTCAACTCAAACGAAAAGGCTTTATACAGGTCATTAGAAAGACCATCCATACCCGATAAAATGTTCAATTTCAGTTTCCCAATTACGTTTAAAATTTCCTCACATGTGATTGGTTCCAATAATGTAGTAGTTTCTACCCACTTGGGGAGACCCTGGATGCTCTTAAATAGGAAAGCATGTCTGCTTCAGCAATAAGAGAAGGGATTCAAAGTCTGAAAATGATCAATAATCAATTCTCTGAGTTGTACAACAGTAGCTATAGATCTGTCTGAGTTTCTTGAGAGTCTATGTTAGAGGAAGCCTTTAGGTTTTTGCAAGCCTCAAAAGGATCTCCAATGGGGATTTTTTATGCCATTAGATAGAACAGCCTGTAGGGTTTTTGCCCTATCATATTGAAATATCCTCATCTCCTCTTTTAGTTTGGTGATTTGGTCAGAATAATCGAACCGAGAGGCATATGCAATTGTAGTTAGTTTCTGGAGCTGTTGCCTGAGAGATAAGTACTTCAGAAACCTCTAATTTTTGTTCTCACCCCTTGTCTTTTAAACCAATTACGTAACTCGGTCTTAGTTGTTATCCACCAATCCCTAAATCCTCATAAAGAAAAGCCACTGATAGTCTAGCTGTTAGAATGTGTTTTACCCCAGACTGTATATGGGGTACCTCTAGCATAGTGCTATTCAACTTCCACCTTACCTGTCTATGCTCAGGGGGCCTAAAAATTGAAAACTACAAAAAGAAAAGAATGATCTGAAAATTCGCAGGGACCATTTTGAAAAATTAATTTGCACGGAAGGAGACGAACATATAATCTATTAGGAGAACAATTTTCCTTTATTAAAGGAATACATGGGGTCCTTGTGCTGAAAAGGAAAGACAATTGAGTAAACCCGCTACTTTAACAACATTAGCTAATGTGCGTGAATCACAATAAATTTTCCTTTGTTTCTGAATAGGTGAATCTAAGATTGTACAGTTGAAATCGCCTCCCAAAGTACCTTAACTGATGTTACCAAAAAGGTTGAATAGCTTTTAGGCAAGAAACTCTGCCAGCCTTCATTTGAGGGTTGTAAATATTGATAAAGCGATAGCACGATCATGCCATTTCCATCTAATATCATTGCTCTCCTGGATAAGATCATTAAATTATGCAACTTAAAGGAATAAGAATTAAACAAAATCCCTATGCCATCTGCTCAGATCTGTCTGAAGGACCAATAGGAAGGTCCCCAAACCCAATCCTGTTTAAAGGAAAAAGTTGTTCCACAGAGTGCATCCAGGTTTCCTGTAAAAACACACAGATAAATGCTGATCATGTATATAATGGAAAATGGCTTGCCTTTTAACTACATTTAACAAACTATGCGTGTTTAAAGAGCCCCAGGACCACTGCATTGTTGTTTATGAAAATAAAGCCAACCTTCTATTTTTCCTTTTTTCTTTTTTCCTTGTAGGTATCCACAGGTTGTGACCTTGTGGATAAAGAAATTTTGGGAGTCAGAATCACCTAGTTCCATCTCTGTATCCTCCATGGGGTAAACAGGGCAGCATAGGAGTTACTTGTTTCTATGATAGGAGCTATAGGGAGTTCTAGAATGTAGATTTCTAGAAGATGTACATTGGGTGAGGACGGCCTAAGGCCTGAGGTCTTAGATACTTCCAATTACTTCTGCAGAAGGTTCAGAGTAGCACACTGGAGGAATTCCAAAGGATCAGGTGGGCCCATGCACGCTTTCCAACTGCAGCCAAATCGGAACAGGGTGCGCAACCTTATCCCGGTTCTTCTACGGGCTTGTCAGTAGGGAGCTCTATGCTCGGGGTTTTTTCCATCTTTTGGGAAGGGAACTAATAAAGGGGTTTGTAAACCAAGGGAGGAAGAGTTTACCACATCCTGAGCCTTCTGAATCAGGAGATCCGAATTTATACAAGACGCTTTGTTTTAGCAGCCCAAGGACAAATACGAAATGTATGCCCAATTTCCTCACAGAGCTCACATTTTGTTGATTACAATACATAGTGACATGCCCCACCTCCCCGCAATGATCATAACGCTGTTGATCGAGACGCTGGAAAGATGCGCTTAGCCCCACATCTGTAGCAAGCCGGGTTGTCCGCTATAAAAACATACACCCCTATCTTTCCCTAACATAAAAGAATTAGGAATATGTACCACCCTGCCTTAGATTGCCTCAGTTTGATTTTATACTCCATCCCCTGTCCAAAATTGTTCGGAATCCAGGATGGGTTCAGGCCCCCAGAACTTCACATTTCTGTGATAGCCAAAAGATATGTCTTCCACATGGACCTCATTCCTAAACATAACTGTGACGTACTTTATCAAAGGTTTAGTCAAAGGTATAACCAAAAAGGGTCCATGGGAGAAAACTTACCTGGCTATACCTGTCCCAAAATAAGTCCAAAGCATGTGGTGTCCGAAAACTGATGTCGAAATTGTCCTCCCCAGAAATGTTGATGAAGGCATACACGCCGTTAGGAGTAAAGTGCAGAGAGTCTTTCAATAGTATTTTCCTACATAGTGTCTATATCTGGTCTATCCTCCAAGCCCTTTGTAGCGGATCCGAACAGCATTCATGGAGCTGCTTCTTTTTAGAATTGGCGAATAATTCAGACATGAGTGGTTTCTGAAGGACAGGTTTCTTTGGGAGGGCATTTGTGAGGAGGACAGTTGTTCCTGGGGGTGTTATCTTGTCTGAACTTGGATAGAGGGGTAGGGGCACTGTCACCTCTAGAGGCATAACAGTAGATGGAGATATCAATGTCTCTGGAAGGCTGCTCTCTCCCTGTAAGCTGTCCGCCAAGTCTCCGCTGTAAATCAGGTTTCCACTCTGGGAATGTTGCGATAGGGCAAAGTCAGCATCCCAGGTAGGATCAGGTTTCCAGATGCCTGTCAAAGCCTGCTTCCAGCCAGCCCCTCTCAGAGCTTTACCAGGGGACCAAGGACCCTGTACCTTTCTTCAGGTAAAGGCGCAAGGTTCGATATAACAGGTGTAAGGAGAGCAGGTGTTGCCTGAGGAAGTTTATTTTTGAAAAGAAAATTCAGTAACCCCAGTCTGTGAAACAGCAGAAGATTGATAAATCACATGGCTGTACAGAAGAATCTGAAATCTTAGGGTTTTTAAAACGAACCCAGCAGCCTTATCCAATACTGCTGATTCTGGCTGATCAAATATTAATGTAGGCACAGTGTGGTGCGGTGATTTGTGACATACCACTACAGGGCTTTCAATCTGTGAATTATTCAATGATGTGTTAGACTGTAGGCACTCGCTAGTATATGCGATATTACTGCCAGTCTGAACAGAAGCGGAACTGCAGCTAGAATGCTGTAAGTGGAAGTGAGGCTGTGCGGTTTGTGGTCTCGCCTTCAAAGCCTTCAAAATTGTTTGTTGTAACAGTAAGTTTGATAGGGCCAATGCTACCGCTGTCAATGCAGGATACATCCTGCTGTAAAGGCAATGATGTGGGCTTTCAGGCAGAGCGCCGATTAGAAGGGTCATCAAAACTCTACTGCTTGCCCTCCCTAGCTCCCAAAGTACACGGATTATCCAAGATTATAGGAGAACCAGGTAGCTGTGCACATTCTTTTATCAGGTTCTTAGAGTTATGGTTAATAGTCTCGCTACAGCTATGGGTTGAAAAACGTCAGAAATAAACTGTAAAGACTCACCGTGCTCCACAGAACCATTCTTAAGGTTTAGATCAAAGGAGGTTTTAGGAGCAGCAATCACAACATTGTTGGGGAGGGCAATATCGCAGTCAAAATGCACCGCCAAAGTTTCAGGTCCCAAGCCGGGCTCGATCCTTGCTTTCAGAGAACCGGCTCTTGCCTCTCAGCGTTTGTAATCGGTATAGATAATTTATCCATTTGATTGTCCAAAGTTTTAACAGTATCTTCCCAAAGGACCACTGCATCGTGGAAATTCCAAATCGAGTCAACATCTAAAGTGTTAAAAGAACCGCCTCCGTGTTGTGCACTGTGGAGTAGAGGCCAGAGCTCCACTACACAAACATCTTCCTCCTTCAGCGTCCCACTCGAGTGGCCATCTTAGTAATGGCCTGTCCCCTACTGGCAGCAAAGCAGAGCGCCAGCAGAGTAGGGAATTTCCGGTGTCCTGGCCAAATTTCCTCGCTCACTAAAAAATACCACCAACAGCTTAATCTGGTTCACAGTCATTTGGCATTCATCTGTATCCCCCTCCCGGTCGTGCCTGAAAATAGGCAGGATTTGTCTAGTGCACTTACCAGGTCAACAAAACTAAATAAAATAAATAAATAAAATAAATCCACCCTTGTCTCCTCCTGCCATTTGCTTTGGATCTATTGGACTAAAAGGATACCCACTCCCTCTTGTAGCATCTGTCTCCTGGCTTAAGTTAATACTTGATTTATCTAATAGTGAGCAGGGTGGTATTTACATTGTTTTGTTAAGTTTTGTGAAAATTTATTTTGGGTGTGGTTAGTGTTAGTATAAGTAGGTTTATTTTATTGTTTTTGGCTATGTAGTAGCAGCATGTGTTAGCCTTTAATCCCCACAGTGGTGCACTACTCATCCTCCTCTCTTTGTGCCCTTGCCTTTTTATTCTCCCCTCTCAATTTGAGACCTACCAGTGCTGCAGAGTGCTGGGAATTATGCATAGGAGGGGGAGGGTGCGAAGAGGGAGGATGGACGAGGGAGTCACCATATTAGGATAGTTGGATCCAGAAGGCGCCCTGGGGTGAAATGGAACCCAGATCATGGTTCACGTCTGGTGCCCATACCCAAGGGCACTACCGAATATGGTAGGCAGATGGTCCAGACAGCCTCCGAGGTTCGTCCAGCTCGGGCGGTAGTTGTAATGCCAGGTCCATCGGGAACAAGACTGCTATTATTGCTGATCTTGTTGGTTCAGTGGACCTGGCTTGCATCAACGAGACCTGGCTAGATGAAAATCCAGGCCCCACATTGGAGGCTATCACTCCGGCTGGGTACTGATGATACACCACCCGAGATTGGATCACGGGGGGGTAGGTTGCAGTCTATTTTAAGACAGAACTAGGCCTCACAAGTGTAGCAGTTGAGTCCTTTCAGTGTACAGCGGTAGCAGTGTAGGTGTTCGAATCGTTCTCTTCTACCGTCCACCCAGGGATGAGAAACACGATTCCTTCCAGGAAGTGACAGACTTCCTTCGTCGACATGGCATTTGAATCGCCCAGATTGATGGTTCTGGGCGATTTCAACACCTGGGTCGAGTGACAATCTCAGCAATTTGGTCAGCACTTCCTCCAGTTAATGATATCTCTGGGCCTTACACAAGTGGTTTCCACTGCTACACATAAACTTGGACACTCCTTGGACTTAATCTTCTTGCTAGGGATCGAAACCTCCAACGTGGGGTGGAACCAGTCGCTGGTCAGATTACTACACTGTGAGGTTTAGTTTTTGCACCCCTTTAGAAGGCCTACCCTGTGGAGATAGTTAGGTACCGCCTTTACGGATATAAACTCCCAAGGCCTTGGCGGTGCTTGACCTATCATCCCGTGTTGAGGCAGTGATCCAGAGACCCTCATGTCAGCTTATAATTCAGCTGTTACAGTGGCTCTGGATTCTATTGCTCCAGTCTCTGTCGACCCCTCTCCTTCACCCCAAGTCCCCTGGTTTGATGGGACATTGAGAGAGATGCGAGACAGGGACGAAGGTTAGTGCATTGCTGGTGTACAGTAAGTCCGCTCTTGATGCCGACCACCTTAGATTGATGGACCATTATTCAGTCTATCAATCTGCAATCACCTGTAAGAAGGCAGAATTCCTGTCCAGGAGATTGAAGTTGCTCGGAACCAACCAGTTCTGCTATTTCGAACTGTAGACAGACTGTACAACAGCCTGTCTGCACGCTTGAAAAGCTTTTTCCCAATTAGAGTGCAAAGAGCTTGCTCTGATTTTTGCAACTAAGGTGGCCGACATCAGGGCAGATTTGCAACCAGCACCCTCTGGGGTTGCGGTGAGAAAGTGCTACTACTATACTTCAGTTTCTTGGAGTTCCTTCAGTCGACCAGACTTCGTGGATGTCATGAGATTATTCAGGGTGTGCCCTACATGCTGTAGTTTAGATCCTGGACTGACTTCCTAATTTTGGGTTGTAGTGATATCATTGGACCAGTACTTGTGCGAATAGTCTGGTGCTCCTTGAGTTGGTGAGTTTCCAGCTCCCTGAAAGAGGTGGTGGTGACACCACTCTTGAAGAAAGCTACTCTGAACCCAGACTGTTTCACTAACTACAGACCTATCTCTAACCTTCGCTTTGTTGGGAAGGTGATTGAGAAAGCAGTGGCAGCTCAACTGGAGGACCATTTAACCATCCATGACATCTATGAACCCCTGCAGTCCGTTTTCATAAAAGACATAGCACAGAGACAGCGCTCGCTCAGGTGCTCAATGATCTCTGAGGCGAGAGATCAGAAGAGACATTACATCTTGGTTCTCCTAGATCTCTCCTCGGCTTTTGACACAGTGGATCACATGGTGTTGATAGCATGCCTGAGGCATATATGTAGAATATCGGGAACCGCCCTTCGATGGTTCACTTCATTTCTCATGGGGAGATCAAGGAGTTGTGTCCGGGGTCTTTTCATCGGGCCCAACGGCTTTGTTGTGTGGGGTGCCTCAGGATCAGAGCTGTCACCCATGTTATTTGCAGGAAGGGCTGAGGTTTCACTGTTATGCAGATGATACCCAGCTATACCTGTCTTTTGCACCCGAACAGGATGGAGCGCCTCGGTCTTTAACAACTGTCTGAAAGAAATCCAGGAGTGGATGGATTCTAGCTGGCTGAAGTTGAACTCAGAAAGACAGAGGTATTGGTTGTGGACCCGGTAGATAGAGGGGTTGGTGTTGGTGCCCCTTCAGGAATTTTTCTTGGCAGTGTTTCTCTCCCAACCTCTGAATGGGTACGTAACCTGGGGTGGTCTTTGATGATAGACTGACACTGCAGTCGCAGGTGTCAGCTGTTGTCAAGACCTCCTTTATTATCTTAGGAACATCGCCAGAGTTAGGCATCTGGTTCCGCCTGATAACATTCCAATGCTGGTCCACGCTTTGTGTCCTCGCGCTTGGACTATTGCAACTCCCTTTACTTTGGGCTTTTGGGTTGAAATTACTACTGCAGCTGGAGCAAATGCAGCACGGATTTTGACAGGCTCTAGTAGATCCTGTCATATTACCCTGGTGTTGCGCGAACTGCACTGGCTGCCTATACAGTGGCGGATCACCTTAAAGTCGGCTTACTGACTTTCAGAGTCCTTCACGGTCAGGGTCCGGTCTATTTGAAAGAACTTCTGGTTCCTTACCCCTGGTCGATCGCCTGCTCGGCCAATGAGGGTTTGCTAGAGATTGCAAGGATGAACCTTAAATCATCTGGCTCTAGAGCTTTTCTTATGCTGCGCCCACCCTTGGAATTCTCTACCCTCACAATTATGGGAGTGCGCCCATGGAAGAATTTAAGAGAAGATTAAAACTGCCCCTACAGGTAGTTGAGAATCGGCCCTGGCCACCCCATCAGGGTGCCTGCTTGGCAGGGGCTTTAGGCTGAGGGGTGGAAGCAGGCCTGCTAGTACCCGTCTGCCTCTCCTCTAAAGAACCCCCCTCTGGGCATAAGCTGAAGAGGAGGCCTGGGCTTGGTAAAAAGCCTATGAAAAGGCCTTCCCTTGCCCCTGAAGGCTGCCTTTGAGGAGTGGCCTGCCTTTCCTTGGCCTGTGCACTCCTACAGGTGGTCCTATACTCATCCATTTTTCTTCATGTAATTCTCTGTCTGCTCCCCAAACAGAGAATTACCCACAACTGGAAAATCCATGGCCTTAGTCTGGGTATCCTGAGACAGGCTAGTACATCTGAGCCAAGCCATTCCATGGTGCCACAGGTGTAGCCATGACTCTTGATGACACATCATTAGAGTCCACTGCAGCATGGAATTGCACCTTAGATGCCTCAATACCATCAGCAGCCACCTGCTCCAGCTCCTTGGCAAGCTGGCCAGGGACCTGTTTTGCTAGAGCCATAACAGTATCCCATCTGGATTTCTGGTATCTAGCAACATAAGCCATATAATTTGCCTGTCTGAGTCCCAAGGATACTGCCATGTACTGTTTCTTTGCCATGGCATCATTCCTCCTGGAGTCCTTGTCAGGAGGGTGTGAAGCCAAGGGAATATTTGCCTTGTCACAGGCTGCAGCCTGCACTACCCCAACATGGCTGCATTGTTGTGTATGAACTCTGTATCAAAGCCTGACAATGTGTATCTCTTGTCCATTCTCTTATCCACAGGAGGTATAGTGTGAGGAGTTTTAGAATTTTACTGTCTGTTTCCCAAATGATTTATGCAAAGGAATAGACAGCATCCTAGACTCTGGGATATCCATCATTTCCACATAGTCAGGCTCCTCTTGATCATCCACAGCTTCCTCCATAGGAGCTGGAGGGTTTCAGCCATTTTTATAAAACATAAATGAGAAGGGGACTCAGAAAGCCTAGGAGGAGACCACTGAAGGTCTGTCTGGGGAGATGTCCGTTCAATGGGCACATCCAGACTTTCAAATCCACATTCACTCTCCTCATACTCCTCTTCCCCTCCTCTGGTTATAAAATTCCTCAAATCATACTCTTGAACCGTGGAACCGGCCGAATCTGACGCTTATTTGATGGTGCCGGTTCGTTGGAACCGGGAAAGCGACTGGACAATTTTAATCGCTTTGGCTATTTCTTCAGCAGTTGGAGAGGAAAGTTTTGGCTCCACATCAGCTGATTTTCTAGTCCTTTTGCTGGAACCGACTCCTCCGAGTCGGCTCTCCTTTGCCCGAGGAAGTCTCGCCCTGGTCAGAGGGCACCCTCCGTTCAGTTGGAACTGAACCGGCTGGCCATCCGTTCAGCGGACTTTTTGGCCTCCTTTCCTGAGCCTACCAACTCTCTTTTCCAGGGTAGCTGCAGGAAAATTTTACAAATCTGGCAGTCTGCATTGAGGTGGTCAAACCCCAGACAATAAACACAGGTGGCGTGGGGTCAGCCTTGACAAAGACTTCCCCACACACACTGCAGTGTTGAAACCCAGTGGGCCCAGTTTTTCTTTTGGGTTTCTCAGACATAGTGCAAGTCCTAACAAACTTACTTGTTTATGGCAATCCGCCAGTAAGACCCACTTATCGGTTCCCAACCGTGTCACGGGTCGGAAAACCGAATAAAACCCTGCTTTTTTAGAACCGATAAGAACCGTAACCATACTCTAAAGGACAGATTAATATATTTTAAATAACCTGATCGGTTCAAACCGAACCGATGAAACCGCTACAAGTTCCACACAGAAGAATAAATGTAAAACCTATCTAGTACTCACAATACCACAGACAGAGCTTGAACCGACTGGTTGCGGTTTAAATTCGTCAAAAACGAGGAAATAATACTTTAACCCGACAAAATGAACCGAGCAGAAGGAGAAATCTCCGGAGCGACTGTTCAGTGAGGCGGAGTAAAGAATCTGACAGTTTGAGTTTGAAGAACAACAGACAGAGTTTTCAACCGAGCTCGAGTCAGCGCTCCATGCCTGGCATGGAAAGTTAACTCTTTCACCTCCAGAGCAGTTCAAGGTTGGGACTCACTGCATATGTCATAATATAACAAGACTTCATGTTGTTTGAAAGGCGCTGTACAAATAAAATTATTATTATTATTATAAACATTTGATATACACTGTCTGGTGTTACCCAGCTTACTGCTTTGGTGTACAAAGATAATTGGAGTGGGGGTTTGGCTGATAAAGATGCTAACCCCACCACTTCAGTGAAATAATGTCTGCACTGAAGAAATTTGAAAATTCTCTATTATTTAATCCAAATTCCAACTGTAAATGAAAGCCAGCCCCTAGAGAAACTGCGAGGGAAATCTAAGGCCCTGTTGTCCCCATCTGCGCATCACTGATGCCCTTTGGAGGCAGGAAAATCTGCCAGATTGGCCAATGGTATGAATTTCCAAACCTCGTTGGGATCTCCCACCACTGTCTCTGCCTCAAGCCATGCCTTCATGGTTTGTCGAATCCACCTGTTTTTAACTGTTTTCAGATCTCTAGGCAAGGCTAACCAAGGAGTATATTCAAAGGAAGCGACCCCAGATCTTGGTTTTCTATGTTATACCAACTGCCTCTCAGCTCTGGGGAAAGTATGTTGAGAATGGGCAGGACCTGTGCTGCAAAATAATAATGATAGAAATTGGGAACTCTCAGTCCTCCTCTCTCCCGCCTTTCCTCCAAAAGATCCCACTTTTCCTGGGTCTTCCTGACCAGACAAAAATGCGAGTTTTACAAAGTTCTTCCAATACTTTTGGTAAGAGGGACTGGCAACGCAAGGAAAAAAATAAGTAGCGGAGAAAACATTCATTTTTACTATATCTGTTCTATTAGAAAACGTAAAGGCATATTCTGCCAGGTGTTCAGATCTCTAAATATTTCTTGCTTCAGGTTGTCAAAATTATACTGATGCAGTTTGGTTAAGTCCTTGGGATCTGCAACCCTTAATATCTAATCCTTTCTCTGACCCATTTAAAGGGGTCGATCCAAAGGTGGACTGCTAGGTCTGCACTAAGTGCCAAAGCTTCCGATTTGTGTATATTAATTTTTTTTTTTTTACTTCTTTTATTTCTTTCATTGTTTTAAACAAGCACATTTCATACATTTCTTATCATAGGTGAAAAACAACATTGTGCTTAGGTCAGAGAATAAAAATAAATAGAACCAGAGTTAACATTTCTTAAAAACTTTGGCATCAAGTACAAGGCTAAGTCCATCTGCATATTAATTCTTAGTATTGTTCATTGTCCAATGGGTCAGTTTATTTCAACAGTTGAGTCTTCTCAAGCTTAATCGTGCTTAATTAATACAGGCTGTTCCATATATGCTTCTCTCTTACACCTATCTAATTTAGGAGGTTATTCAATCTTTCCTGGTATAACTCCCACCTTGCCCATCTCCTTGTGTAAATCTCTTCCGGTCTTGCAGCCCATAGGACATCTGTTCATTATGTTGAATTTTCAATATTAAAGCTTTCCATTCTGAAATTTGTGGAGTTATTGGTTGTAACCATTTTTTGGTTATAGCTTTGTAGGCCGCCTCCCAGTAGTATTGCCCACAAGTAACTCTTTCCTTTATCCTTCATATCTACTGGGGATCCCCAGCATCAAGTTGGCAATCCCTATCTCTGCCTGAATATCTAACATCCCCTTTATATATAACATTACCTGATGCCAGAAGTTAGTTATTTTGGGGCAGTCTACAAATATGTGCCTATATGTGCTTTTGGTTCGTTATACTCTTCCAGCATTGAGTTGATTTACCCAGATTCCATGTGGCCACGACCGAGGGACCAAGAAAACCTCACCTCACCTTCCAAATAAATTCTCGCCACAGGGGGCGAGGTAGTAGCCCAGGTGCCCTCCATACCTTATTCCATTCTTTAATTGATATTGTATGGGCCAATTCCTCTCCCATTTTGTTTGTGTCGAGATCATAGCTTGCGCTCCAGCGTTGAGTTAAATACTTATATATTATTGTTATCGCACCCTCCCATTTTGTGTTGACCATATTTGTCTAAATGGTGTCATCATCCAGTAGAGTAATGTTCTTTCCACTACATCTAATCTGTGTACCTATATAATCTCTTATTTGATAGTAAAATAATCTGTCATTATTTGACCAATTGTATTTTAGCTGAGCTTCCTCAAAGCTCAATACCCTGATCCCGCATCATCTGCCATGGGGCTTCAAGCCCTTTTACTATTTGTTTTTATACCATGAGTTGTTAAATTCTGGATTTGAAATAAAACTTATATTTCCAACCGTGTTGCTGAATTACCTTATGTTTTATACCCATTTGCTAGCCCCTAAGGATAGAAGCTGCATCCCCAGGGATTAAATGTATGGTCTCCTGAGTTGGGGCAGGAAAATAAACAATGTGGGAGGGAGCCCTATAGGCCTCTCCAAATCAATCTGCTTCCATCTAGCCTGGTACGTTTATTCTAATAGTGCTAGTCGCATCTATGCTGCCAACCAGTAGTTACGGGTTTAAGGGAGTACACCCCCAAGTCCTTGGGGAGGACCAGCTTCATGAAGCTAACTCGGGTCTCTTTACGATTCCAGAGGTAGGCATTTAGTGGTTTTGCCAAGATAGGAGTTCTTTAGCTGTCAAGCCACTAGGTACACATTGAAATAAATACAAAAATCTTGGTAGAACATTAATTTTTAGGGCCATAATTCGAGTGTAGAACGACTGACCGGAGTAAAGCCCATCTCCTCAAATCCTGCTTTACTTTTACAATCAGGGGTCATAATTCAGGGTAGACAGTTTATCTGGGTCGTTTGAAATTTGGATTCCTAAGTATCTTATGCTGTCATTATCCCACCTAACTGGGTATTGTTCTTAATTGTTAAAGTTGGTGTGTAATTAAATGTTAAAGCTTCTGATTTACTCATATTCAGTGAGAACTCAAATATCAGTAAATTGTTGTATCCTCATGAAGAGGGCTTTCAAAGATACCTCCGGTTTAGTTAGGTATACTAAAATGTCATCTGCAAATAGTGCTAGTTTCTGTTCAGTTCCTCCCATTGCTACACTCCCCCACGTCCATAGTTTGTCTCAAACTTTGGGCTAGTGGTTCTATGTAGTAGGCAAAGAGCAGTGGTGATAGGGGCAGCCTGTCTAGTACCCCTGTATAAGGCTAAGCTCTCCGATATGTGCCCATTTGTCCTTATGTAACCAACAGGACTACTATAGAATTTGAATATGATATCTATAAATTGTCTTGGAAGTTAAATTTCATCAGTACTTCTTTAGATAACTCCAGGTCACCTTATCGAAGGCTTTTTCCGCGTCTAACCCCAGTAGGACTGTTGGGGTTTTCTGAAGTCTGACTTGCTCTATGATATAGGCTGTACATCTTACATTGTCCTGAACTTGTCGCCTGGGACAAAACTACATTGATCCATATTTATTGTGGCTGGTGCAATTAGAGCCAGACGCCTGGCCAATAGTGTAGCCAATATTTTATAATCAGTGTTTAAAATGGATATTGGTCTATAGGATGAGCATTGTGTTAAATCCTTCCTTCCTTGGGTATCACGGATATTATTGCCTCTTTCCAGAGGGAGGAGTCTCTCCCTCGGCTTAGTTACAGAGGAAAATAGCCTTGTTAAAATGGGAACTAATGTTGTAGTAAAGGTTTTGAAAATTCCCCAGTAGCCCATCCGATCCTGGGCATTTACCTTTTTAGTGCTCCTACTATCGACGCCACTTCTTGGTTCGTTATAGGAGCCAATAGCTGTCTTCTATGTTCCTCTGATACAGTGGGGAGCTTAAGGGCATTAAGAATTCCCTGATTTCTCTAGTGAGGATTTCTGTCTTCCCGTAAAGCTTAGAGTAATAACAATGAAATGCCTCCAATAGTATGTATCTCATTTTTATAACACTAGTGATTGGGTGCCTTATTTTAGTAATAGTGGATTTTACCTTGCAGGCTCTCAATTGGGCTGCAATTAGCTTCATAAACCCCGGCCCTCCATCGTAGTATTTGTGCCAAGAAACATTAGTTTCTGCTCTATGGCATAGTCCAGAATTGCGTTTAACTGTTTCTTGAGGGTAGCTAGCTCTCGAGATCGTGCCTTCACAATGTTGCACTTTCTGCATTTCCTCTAGGGTCTCTACTCTAGCCTCCAATGCAAGCCTTTTTCCTCTCTCTGCTTTTTCTGTGTGCAGGTATTGCAATAAACTTCCCCTTACTATAGCCTTAATCGTGTCCCAGAGTACAGCTTCAGTAGTTCCCTGTTTATCATTTTCCGTCATTGCCTGTGATAGTATTGGTAATTGATTCCTGTGTTACCTTATCTCTAAGTAATGAGATATTTAATTTCCAGAACGTTCTTTGCAAGGCAGTTGTGTCTGTATCTTACAGAAGATAGGGGTGCCGATAGGACAAAATCCCCTGCCATACCTGAGACATAATATGTAGATATTCTTTTGAGTTATTAGGAAGTCTAGACATGAGTATGTGTCATGTGCCTGGGAATAGTATGTGTCTATGTCCCTGTCCATGTATGTATTTCCACACATCTTCATACCCCAAGTCTGTAGTAGCTTCTGAACCTTACGGCTCAGTTTGCTCGTAGCGGGTTTGACTTGTGTTCCTCCTCCACTAATGTCTAAATTGAAATCTCCCCACATATCATCTTGCCCTCAGTCCAGGTTGCCAGTTGTGTGAATAAATTGAGTATACTGAGCATTCCGTCGATGGGGATATATACTGAGGCCAATGTGATCTGCTGTCCTTCCATGTCTCCTCTAAGGAAAACGTATCTACCCTCTCTGTCCACTATTTTGTCCTTGATTTCCAGAGGAACACCCTGCCTCACTAGTATGGCTGTACCTTTCACGCCCCCTATATGATGAGGCTACCACTTGAGAAAAGCCCAGCTTCTCAAATTTCTTATGTTCAGCTTGTGACAGGTGGGTCTCTTGTAGCAGTATAATGTCTGCCCGCTGCCTTTTCAATAATTGAAGAATCTTAGATCTTTCACAGGATTAGTAATTCCGTGCACATTATATGTGCAAATAGTGTAACTACAGGACATTTACCCTGATATATTTTCCCATACTGCTTATCTCCCAACTTAAGCTGAAGGCTTTCCTCCTGGATGGCAGCCCCATAGCCTTACTACCCATAGTTAGAACAATACAAGTTATCACTTTCACTCGTCTTGTGATGCCAACATAGAAATCTAATAGAACTTCAAACATTTAGAACTTAACTTTAACGAGAACTGTTGTACTCCCAAGGTTGGGGGCTAAGTAATTTACCAGCCCTTTGTGCTCCTAATAACTAGGAGAACAAGGAGGTTTCCACTGCCCTCCGTTCCTGGGGACCTCCTCCAAAGCCTCGTTGTCGTAGGGCTCCTCTGATAGATTGGTGGGTTACTGCGGTGTTTAGTGGTACTTTTATTTCCCACTCGACAGATTTAGCTTAAAAAGAAAATTTCTCTGTAGTTTAGACCACAGTGGCTTCACTAGTGGTTTAATAACCTAGGTCCAGCTGTTGACTTAATCAGAAGGGTGGGGGAATAAAAAAGGGGGAACCCACCAGTCAACACATCCTCTTAATCATGCTTTTGCATAACTTTCAAGCAGGTTTCCTAAATATGACAGCCCAGTTAGCTGACAGTTGTTTAAGTCTGTTCATTTATGCATTGCAGGTGTAATACAGGATTTTATTGTTTTATGTATATTCAGTTCAGTTTCACATTGTCTCAGTTGCAATAAGCAGAGTCCTTTCCTTTCTCACCATATCCTCTGGTGATAATTATAGATGTGGGTCTTCCCAGGTTAGGTCTAGAGAACAAAGAATTTTGGTCAGGGCAACTAAAAAAAAAAAAAAAAAACCTTGAGGTCCTTTGCATTACGCGATGAAAACACTAGGTTATACTCATCTTGATATGCCAGATCGAGAAGAAGGAGTTTTGCAGGTCGTTCCGCCTCCTCTGTACTTTTATTTGTCCCTTTTCAGTCTTCAGTTTTCTCCTCCTCTCTCTCAAGTTGGAGTGCCAATGCCCTTGATTTTACTCTCAAAGGAGTTTTGGATAGTCGATCACCTCTTCATGTGCCACACTTCTTGCTCCCCTGTCTTCCTGTTGAATGTGCGCTGCTTAGTAGGTCCCCATTCCCTGATTCTTGGTTCCTCCTTTCTCTGATTGTGACACCATGTACCCTCAGGGCCTCCAAAGCCTCCTCTGCCGTGGAATAGACTTTTGTCCCATCTTCCCAAAGACTCTCAGCCGAGCAGGGTAGGGAGTGTGAAAGTGTCGATTTCTCCTTCAGTGCTCTTAAAATGGGCAAATACCTGGCTCTTGGACTTGAATCTCCTGAGGGTAATCATGGTCTAGATAAAGCTTGTGAGTAAGGTATTTAAGATCCTTCTTAGCCCAGGCACGTTTAAGGATTTCCTCTTTGGCTGCATATGAGTTCAGTTTGAACACAATGGACCGTGGACGGGCCGCTGGATCTGTGGGTTTCGCCTGGAGCGATCTATGTGCCCGCCGATTTGGAATGCCAGCGCTGGCGGCAGGTCTAGTATATCTTAATTAAGTTCTCTAAGAAGGTTGCCATAGGAGGTATTTCTAGGTTTTCTGGTAATCCATACAGCCGTAAATTATCTCCGAGAGCGCCCTCTAGATCAAGACATTTAGCCTGGAGGTCTGCAGTTTGTTGTGCTAGGGTTTGAATCAGTTTTAACATTTGTTCCGTGGCTTCGTCTGCGACCGACAGCCTGTCCTCTATTTGGCCCTCTGAGTCTCAAATGTGGCTAGTTGGGTCTGCATGGCTCAAATTCTTGCCTGTTTTCTCTCAGGACTCTGTTATTTCATGTAGCAGCCTTTCAAATCTGGTGCGCGATAATTGCTCATTTTTCCCCATCTGAATCATATTCAGGGGACTGGCGGCCTCTGGTAGGTGGAACCGGATGGTAGGCCTTCCCTTAATCTAGTCACATCCTTGTTGTTAGACTTGGAGTCTTGCCATTTTGCCCCTATGCGTGTTCATGAATGTCCCCCTACTCCTTTCGACATTTCTGGTTCTGAATTTTCAATGTTTAGGGTTTTTTTGTATCTGCCAAGTACGGGCTTCCTGATTAGGCTCGCATCAGTTTAGTAGCGTCACGGAAGTCCGTATATTAATTTTAAAGCCTGACATATTACCAAACTTTTCCAGAAGCGCCAAGGTTTGAGCCAATGACTCCATGCTTAGGGCAAAGAGCAGAGGTGACAGTGGGCACTCCTGTCTTGCCTCCTACATATCTTCAGTCCGCCAGAAACTGTTCCATTGACATTCACCCTTGCTGTGGGGTGTCGTTAACAAAGAGATAGCCATTTAAAAAAATTCCCCCAATACTCATCCGCTGCAAAACCAAGGTCATATGTGTCCAATTAAAAGTCGAAGCTTTTCAGCATCTAGAAATAGGACCATCTGGGGAGGGATCTCTCTTACTCCTAGCCATAATATTTAGGAGCAATCTGATATTATCAGCCATGTGACACCTTGGAATAAAACCTGTTTGATTCGGATGAACCAGTTTTTCACATTTTATTTTGAAGTCTTATTGCCAACACCTTGGTGAAGATCTTTAAGTCCTGGTTTAACAGTGAGATGGGTCTGTAATTTGAACAAGTCTCTCTGGGCTTACCAGGTTTTGGAATAACAGCAGTTGTCGCTTTTTCCCAGGAAGGGGTAATCTCTTCTCCTCTAAGCAGGAGTTAAATATCTTTTGTAGCCAAAGTATTATATTTTTATTTTTATGTTGGCGCTTGCGCGACCAGCATCTTGCAACAGTGAAAGATTTGGAGGCACAGTTGCTGTTGGGCAAATGCAGGGCAAGCATCAGTAGGTGCGCCCTATTCCCAATCAGCCTGTATGCTGGCGCCACACCACAGAAACATAGAATTTGACGGCAGATAAGGACCGCTGGGCCCACCTAGTCCGCCCATTTTCCTACCTAACAGATAAGCTGCAGATTCTAGTTATAGCACAGTGGTCTAAGGCTCTGAGCTGCAAATCTGGGACATCCAGCAGACCAGACCTGGGTTTGAATCCCACAGCTTCCACGTGCATACTGTGTGACCCTGAGCAAGTCACTTAACCTCTTTGTGCTCCCAGGTAGCTCCTGTAAAAAGCTTTCAGCTTAGTGTGCTATACCTGGTTAAACAACTAAAAAAAATAAAAATAAATAAATAACCAACAGCTTACTTCCTCCTACCCCACTAGGACTGCCTTATGCCTGTCCCATGCATTCTTGAATTCCCCACTGTTCTTGACTCCATGACCTCCTCAGGGAGGCTGTTCCATGCATCCACAACCCTCTCTTGAAAAAATACGTCCTCATATTACCTCTGAGCCGTCCCCTCTATCTTCAAATTGTGCCCCTTGTTCTTGCACATCTCTTTTCTGGAAGATGCTACCTTCTTGGACTTTGTTGATTCCCTTGAGGTACTTGAAAGTTTCTATCATATCCCCTCTCTCCTTCTTTCCTCAAGGGTATACATATTAAGCTCCTTTAGTCTTCTTCTTCAGATGTCTTCTGGTGCAGACCCTGCACCATTTTGGTTGCCCTCCTCTGGACAGCCTCCACTCTGTCTATGTCTTTATGGAGATGGGGTCTCTAGAACTGCACACAGTACTCCAGATGGGGTCTCACCAACTGTCTGTACAGAGGGATAACAACTTCCTGTTTTCTACTATTGATGCCTCTTCCTATGCATCCCAGTATCCCCCAGCCTTCCTTACTGCCTTCTCACATTGCTTGCCGACCTTTAGGTCATCTAATATAATTACCACCAGGTCCCTTTATATTTTTACTGTTGTCAGTATCTCACCCCCACTGTGTACGCTTCCTGTGTTTTTGTTTCCCATGTGCATTACCTTGCACTTCTTTGCATTGAATCTGAGCTGCCATACATTTGACCATTCCTCCAATCCTTGCAAGTCCCTTCTCATCTTTTCGACTCCATCTTGTGTAACAACCCTGTTGCAGATCTTTGTGTCATCTGCAAAGAGACATACTTTTCCTTCCAGTTCCTCTGCAATGTCACTTATAAAGACATTAAAAAGCCCGGTCCCAGTACTGAACCCTCGGTCACCCCGCTAGTAACCCTCCTTTCTTCACTGTGTACTCCATTTACCACTACCCTTTGCATCCTGTTGTCTAGCCAATTTTTATCCAGGCTACCACCTTGGGACCCACTCAAGGCTGGCTATCTTGTGTATTAATCTTTTGTGTGGGACTGTATCAAATGCCTTGCTAAAATCTAGGTAGGCCATGTCCACAGCCCCTCCCTGGTCTACTACTTTGGTCACCCAGTCAAAGAAATATGAAAATTACGTACCTACCGTAATTCTTGATCTTCTTGGACGAGTCTCCACCACTCATTCACACTATTGGGATCTGCGCCGGAGGCACTAGGACCCATCGGGAGCAAACTTTTTGCTGAAGGGTCAGTCGCGAGGCAGGCTGCACGTGAGCCTCAGCTCGCTGTAATGACTATCTCAGCGTCGACCCTCCAACCACCTCAGTACCTTTTTACCAAGGAGGTGCAGCGTAACTAACCTAGAAGGTAGCCTAACCTAAAACCGGACATAAGACAGTCCGGGCGACCATAAGAAGGGTCAACAAAGAAGTCTTCACAGCCCAAAGATTTGAGGGAGGAAGACCAACAACAGAGCTGAGCTTGGGGATGAGGTGGAGAGTAGGAATGAGTGGTAGAGACTTGTCTAAGAAGATCAAGAATTACGGTAGGTACTGTACTTTATATCTTTCCTGGACATGAGTCTCCACCACTCATTCACACTATTGGGAGAGTACCGAGCTAATAATCCCCAAGAGGGCTGCAGAAGAGACCAAGAGCTCACATTTCTAAGACAGGAGTCCATTAAGGATGGCTCTGCCAAAGGAAGAATGTCGTCTGGCATGGACATCTAGTGCATAATGTTTAACAAAAGTATGCAGTGAGCTCCAGGTGGCGCATTGCAAATATCTGCAATGGGCACGATGCAATTTCCGCTAGGGATGCAGGACCGCTTTAGTAGAGTGAGCATAAACCCTACCCTCCAACTTAACCTGTGCCACGGAATAGCAGTGGCGAAGGCATGCCACTAGCCATGCTGAGATGCATCTGATAGCGACAGATTGACCCAGCCGGGTCTCGCTGAAGGAAACGAACAGTTGCTGAGCTTTGCAAAAGTCCTTGGTTCTATCCAGATAGAAACGCAAGGCCCTCTTAACGCCCAAAGAATGAAGAGAACGCTCTCCTTCATTTTGGAAGTTCGCAGAGTAAGAAGGAAGGACCAAAGGTTGGTTTAGATGAAATTGTGACACAACCTTAGGAAAAAACTTAGGATGAGTATGAAGGACAACTTTGTCCTTATGGAACACAGTATACTGAGGGTCTGTGACCAGGGCATGTATCTCAGAGACCCTACGGGCTGAGGTAATGGCCATTAGGAAGGCAGTCTTCCACGTGAGAAATTTTAGCTCACAGGTAGCCAGAGGTTCGAAGGTTTCCAGTGAGCATATCTAGCACAAGATTGATGTCCCAAGCTGCAACTGGATGTCTTGTAGGAGGTCTGGTGTGCAGAATTCCTTTAAGAAACCTCTTAACCACAGGTAACTGAGCCAGAGACAAGGAAAGAATCGGCTCATGATATGCTGAAATGGCACTAAGGTGAACTTTGACTGTGGAGTACTGTAGGCCTGAATTTGAGAGGACTAAGAGGTACTCCAGAACCTTATCTGGTGGGCAGAAAAAGGATTCAAAGAGGACTTTGCACACCAGAGCGAGAAACGCTCCATTTGGCTGTGTAAGTTTTCCTAGTGGCTGGTTTCCATGCAGCCAGAAGAATATCTGAAACTCTTCGAGACACATTGAACCGGTTTACTTCTACCTCTTCAGGAGCCAAGCGTGAAGGTGAAGCAATCTCAGGTTGGGGTGGACCACAGGCCCGAGTCAAAAGGTTCATCTGTAGGGAAGTGGTCCTGGAGGAACTGCCAACATATTGTTGAGTAGTGGAAACCACAGCTGCCGAGGCCAAAAGGGGCAATGAGAATCATCTTGTCCCCTGGATTCGAACTTGAGGAGTACCCTCCCAATTAGAGGAAGAGGTGGAAAGGCGAAAGAAAGCGCTTTTGTCCACCGTAGCCTGAACGCATCCTGACAGAAAATGCCAGGCCCTGGATTTCTGGAGCAGAAGAGAGGCAGTTTTGCTGAGTGGGGATGCAAAGGTCCAGGTCTGGAGTTTCCCACCCTTCGAACAGTGACTGAACTATGGTTGAGTCGAGAGACCACTCGTGAGGGTCTGTCTCTGTTCTGCTGAGATGGTCTGCCAGTTCGTTCTGAATACCTGGCAGGTAGACCGCTGAATTAGAGCCTTGTGCTCCAAGCACCATTCCCATACCCTCATTGCTTCCCTGCATAGGGGTAAGAATGAGCACCGCCCTGCTTGTTGATGTAATACATCACTGCTTTGTTGTCCATTTGAAGGAGAATGTTCTTGTGACACAGAATGTCCTTCAACGCCGGACCGCATAAAGGACGGCTCTCATTTCTAGGAGGTTTATGTGGAGCTGGGACTCGACTTGAGTCCATGCACTTTGAGTGTGGAGAGCCTGACAGTGCGCTCCCCATCCCATTAGGGATGCGTCCGTGGTAATGGAGATCTGATGGTCCAGAGGAGCAAAGGATATCCTCCAGGAGATTGCTCTCTTGAGACCACCAGGTGAGTGACCTCTTTAAAGGTTCTGTCACCTTGATGAGACAGGACTGCTGGGTGAGTGGTTGGGGACCACTGAGTACTGAGCATCCACTGAGTGGTTCTCATGTGCGGACGTGCTAGGGTACAGTGAACACTAAAGGAAGCCATGAGGCCTAGCATCCGTTGCATCGAGAAGGCTGGCAGAGGTGTTCTCCCGATGTGACAGGGCCATTTGAAGGATATCGTTCCGTCTGTCTTCTGGAAGAAAAGCCTTCACACAGGAGGTGTCCAGAAGAGTCCCTATAAAGAGGAGCCTCTGGGAGGGCTGCAGTTGTGATTTCTTGAGGTTCAGCAGAACTCCCATGGACGTAAGGAGGCGAGAAGCTGTCTCATGGCGCCCAGGGTCCCTTTGCCTGGAAGGGCTTGCTAGAAGCCAATCGTCCAGATAAGGGAACACCTGTATCCCGACCTTTCTGAGGTGCGCCAAGTAGAACTGCACAACACTTTGTAAAACCCGCGGCACCGAGGATAGCCCAAAGGGCAGGACTCTGAACTGATAATGCTGTCCCAGAGCCACAAATCTCAGGAATTTGTAATGCCTCGGGTGAATAGGAATGTGCTGGTAAGCATCCTGCATGTCTAGGAAGGCTAGCCAGTCATGTTGATGAAGCAAAGGTAACAGGGTTCCCAGAGAAATCATTTTGAATTTCTCCTTGGGAGAAATTTGTTTAGCTTTCTGAGATCCAGAATGGGGCACATTCCCCGGACTTCTTTGGAACCAGAAAGTAATGGGAGTAGAAACTCGTGTTCCGTTGATGCAGCGGCACCACTTCTACTGCCCTGTTGTTCAGAAGGCCCTGAATCTCAGCAGAAGGTCTGACTGAAGGTTTGACAGCCTGGGCTGCCGCTTGGGAGGACGATCCGGAGGGGTCTCAGAAGATTGAGTGAATACCCTCGCAAATTATCCGAAGGACCCATTTGTCTGAGGTTATGGACTTCCACTGGTTGTAGAAGTGCACCAGACGATCTCCCACCAGAGAGGAAAAGTCCACCTCGGGCAGCTGAGATGGGATTTGGGGCAGCCATTCATAAGGTAGCGCTGGGTGCTTTGGACCCTTGCGCTTTCTGTTGCATCTTCTTTTGAGGTTGGGCAGGTTGGTTTTATGGAAACCCCCTGCCTCTGCCTAAAGGACTGCCGATTACTAAACTGACATTTATTGACATGCCCCTCGAGAGGGCAGGAGGATAGAGACAACTTAATGGCTGACCTAATCTTTTGAGTAGCTTCTAGAGCTTGCTCTACCTGAGGACCAAAAAGATACGCACCATCAAAGGGCAATGCCATTACCTGCTGCTGCGGTCATTCGTGAAACCCGGTGTGCAGCCAGGAATGACGGCGGTGCAAATACCAGCAGCCGCTGAACGGGAAGCAGTGTCGAAAGCATCCATGGCTGCTTTAACCTGCTGGTTGTTAGATCCGATACCTCTGGTAATGGTTTGAAGAAGCTCTGGCTTTGCATCCGACTCGGAAGAGCTTCAACCATTCGCTTGATAGAGTGCCACAGGATATACTCATACTGTGAGAAATAGACCTGGTAGCTGGCAATACGCATACTTAGGGTAGAAGCAGCAAAGACTCTCTTACCTAAGGTGTCTATCTTACGAGATTCTTTAATAGGTCGAGCTGTAGTAGTCTCAGGAAGAACAACCTTATCATTCTCTGCCAGGACTACAATAGGATCCGCAAAGGCTTGAGATGCCAAAATGGGACGATCCTTGGGGCTGAATATTTCCTACCTATGGATTTAGCCACCGAAGGGGTGAGAGCAGGATTATTCCATACCATTTGAGACAGCATCTCAAGGAAGGCTGAACCGGAGGAGCCAAATCCGAGGGATCTCCAGAACATGAAGGTATTGGAGTCTTAATTTCCCAGGATCGATGTCTGTAGTCTGGAGAGAAAGAGTGGAACTCAGATTTTCAGCAGAGACTTAAATGACAGGTCCTCGACCACAGGCTCTGTAGCAGTGATAGATCCTGCTTCGTCCACTTCATCACCCAACCAAGGTCTGGGTCCAGGCTCAATGTCATCTCCTGACAGTCCAGGAGGGACTGTATGGACAGGAAAGGAATGAAAATCAGAAGAGAGGGAAGAAGAAAATGAGTGGAAAGAGGAGTCCTGAAAAGCAGAGGGCCCAGAGCCCCTAGTGCCGAGGGAGGTGCATGGCACGAGAACAACGCCGAGAACCACACGGCACCGAAACGATGCCGAGGGACCACGCGGCACCGAAACAGCGCCCAGAAGCTGCACAGCTCGAAAACACCCCAGACTCTGCAAAACGGGTTTTGAAGGAAGAAGAGCAGGAGATAAGGGCATTGTGTGGCCCCTGTGCTGCAGCCATGTGAGGGGAAACACCTAAGCGTGGAGTCGACGGCACGAAGAAAGTGCACGACGACCAGGAAAGTCCAACCGCCCTACCTGGTCTCTCAATGAGCCTGAAAGCTCAAGAGTGACCGAGCCAGGTAGCTGAACTAACCTCCGAGCCCACTGCTCCATAAGAGCGGCCCACTGATGAAACTGCTCATCTGAAGACCACCTGCAGGCAGGGTAGGACTTCGATGTCGAGCGTTGGCTACCAGAAGCAGAGGTTGGCAACTCTGAAGGAAGAGACCGGCAACTGGCCCTCGATAACCCGAATGTCTACGCACAGACATATCAGAGGCGACCTCGAGTGATGCCTTCTCTTTTAGACCTGCGGGCCCGAAGAAGGAAAACGAGGCGAGCGGTGCCGAGAATGCGACCATTTATTCCTATGCTTCAGAGGGACCGCCCATCCTCCCGGCATTGGACTGACCGTTGTCAGACCCCCGCAGAAGGCGGCGGACCGACCCAGCCCGACTGACTGAACAGCTTTACAAGTCTCCCTACCGTCACCTGACCTGCTCATGGTTGCTCCGTCCAAAGTAGGCTGCACTTTTATTTTTAAAATAAGACTGCGATACTTTATCGAGATAATACTACAAAATAACAAAACTGAAAACTATGCTGCTAGTTTGAATTTTGACTCCCGGAGGCGAGCGACGCTGCCACTGAAGCGCACTCGACAGCGGGAAAAAAGGAACTGAGGCTGCTGGAGGTCAACGCCGAGATAGTCATTACAGCGTGAGCTGAGACTTGCGGTGCCGTGCCTCGCGGCGCCATCTCCAGCGCCGACCCTCCAGCAAAAAGTTTGCTCCCGATGGGTCCTAGTGCCTCCGCGAGATCCCAATAGTGTGAATGAGTGGTGGAGACTTATGTCCAGAAAGATCTATTAGATTTGTCTGACACGACCTTCCCATCGTGAATCCATGCTGCCTGGATCCTGTGCCCCACTGTCCTCTATGTACTCAAAATTATTTCCTCTGAAGTTATTCCATCATTTTCCTACCACTGAGGTCAAACTAACTGGTCTGTAGTTTCCTGCCTCTGTCCTGCTCCCACTTTTGTGAAGAGGAATCACAACTGCCCTCCTCCAGTCTTCGGGTACCACCCCATCCTCCCATGATTTGTTAAAGAGAGTAGTCAGGTGTCACTAGCTCTACCCTTAGTTCTTTAGAATTCTTGGGTGAATCCCATCAGGCCCCATTGCTTTATCCACCTTCAATTTTATTAGTTCTTTCAAAACCCTTTCTTCTGTAAATGGACTGTATCGACCCCGCTCTTCAGAGTGTTTCTCTTGTTTGGTTTAGGTAACTGACCCTCTTCCTTTGTGAATACTGAGCAGAAATATTCGTTCAGTATCCCTGCTTTTTCACTGTCACCTCTACCCACATTCCCTCCCTTTATTAGCTTCAATATCCTCCTTTGGACTTTCTTCACTCCCTAATGAACCTATAAAGGTCTTATCCCCTTCTTAGAGAACTGGCTATCCTTTCCTCGGTTTGGGCTTTGTTATTCTGACTGCCTTCCAGCCTCTCTGCTTTAACTGATAAAGTTCTCTGTCCTGCTCCTTCTGTGTTTCTTATATTTCCTGAATGCTGTCCTTTCTCCTTAACCTCCCTGCCACCTTTTGAGAACCATGCGTTTTTCCTTCATTGTGTTTTATTGATTAGCTTTACACAAAGGCTAGTTGCCTCTGTGATGGCTGTTTTGATCACTCCCATTGTTCCTCCACCCTCCTTCTTGCCTGTTTGCTAGTGCTTTTCTGAGGCACTCTCTCATTTCCCAAAGTCAGCCCTCCTAAAGTCCAGTACTCTTGCTTTTGTATGGCTTGACTGTATGGCTGTGTTTATCGTGAACCACACTCTTTGGTGGTCGCTTGTTCCCGGATGGCTACCCACTTCTAAATCTGAGATTCTTTCTCCGTCCCCATTTGACAGTACCAGGTCTAAGATTGCTCCCTCCCGAGTGGGTTCCAATACTAGCTGTCTGAGGCATGCCCCCTGTAGGGCATCAAGAATGACCCTGCTCTTGGATGTGCCTGCAGCAAAGGTGCTCCAGTTAACATCTGGCATATTCAGGTCCCCCATCAACAATATCTCCCCTTTTTCTGCCATTCTTAGAAAGCCTTCTATCATTTCCTTGTCCATTCCCTCCCTGATATGGGGGTCTGTATACAACCCCATGCGGATTGTGGTGCCATATCCTGTCTCCAGGGTGACCCAAAGTGCCTCATCTGCTCCCTGTTTACTCTTTAGTTCTGTTGCTTTGATCCCTTCCTTTACATGAGAGCTACTCCTCCTCCTCTTTTACCCTCCCTGTCCCTCCTGTAGATTGTGTAGCTCTGGTATGTTGACATCCCAGTCATGGTTCTCTGTGTACCATGTTTCTGTGACTGCCACAATATCCAGGCAACCTCTCTTCCATCGAGGCCACTAGTTCAGGGAGCTTGTTACACAGACTACGGGCATTGGTACTCATCACCCTCCACTTTTGATAGCCTTACCCCTTTTAGCCCCATTTCTGTCCTTACTGCCTTTGCCATTTTTACATTTAAATCTGTTCTGCTCCTAATAACTTCTGTACCTTGGTGTTTACCTCACTAATCACCATATTTTGTGGGGAGGCTGGATTTCCTGCTCCTTTTCAGTGCCTCCCTTGGCTAGTTTAAATGCTTGCCAATGAAGCATTTAAACCTCTCACATAGGATCCTGGTTCCACCTGGACAGATGCAGACCATCGCACCAGTATAGGTCTGCATCCCTTCAGGTGGCTCCCAGTCCTCAATGAAGCCAAAACCCTGAGCTCCACACCAGTTTTTCAACCACCTATTGAATTCCCTGGTGAGGAGTGCCTAGCATCCTCCCTTGCCATAGACAGGCAGCACCTCCGAGAAGGTTACCGTATGCGCTACTTGTCTAAGGCCCCTTCCCAACTCTACAAACTCCTCTTGCACTGCTCTGATCCCATTCTAGCCAGGTCATTTGTCCCTAGGTGGACAATGACATCCAGCTCCCTCCCTTGTGCAGCTCCTCCCATGATCCTGAGGATTCGCCTCCTGTCCCTCCAAGCCGTGGGCGCCAGGATGCACCTACCTCCTCTCCCTTCCTCCCCATTTCTACCCCTAATGATTGAGTCCCCACCAGGAGTAGTTTCTTCCCCTGTGGGGTCCCATGCCACCCTCCTGTGGGTCTCCTGTGAACGTTCCCAGCATCCTCCTTGGTCTCCACTGCAGGTGCCTCCATAGAGAAACCACTATCCACCAGAAGAGTGAATGAATTGTGGAGAGGCAGCTGGAGGATGCAACTCTGTTCTACCACCCTCCCTCCTTGAGCCCACCCTGGTCCAGCCTCTCCTCTTTCTGGCAACCTCTGAGGTAGTGGCATTGGCCCAGGTGGTCCCTGGGTGGGGAGGAGGTTTCACGAATCCCAGCCAGGTCAACCTGGAGACGGCAACCTCCTCTCAGACCAGAGGTGCTTTCAAATAGGGCAGCATTGCAGCCTCCAGAATGTCTCCTGGAACACTGCCCCCCACAGCCATTGCACTGCACCACTTCTATCATGTCTTATTTTGTGTCCCTCTACTGTTTCTCTGGATACTTACTCTCTCCTCTGCATACTATACATAGTATGCATACCATGCATACTAATGTGGTGAGCACATCTAAGGAAACATCCGCTGCAATCCAAGCAAAGCTCGTCAGAAGCACCTGACCCTTCCTATGTGCTCCGCCACATTGTATTCATGGGCGGCTGCCCAACTGCTGGGGTGCCCAATACCCCTGCCGGCTACTGTGGCCGCAAGTATTTGCTGATGGGGAGCCCACTCCTCGTCAGCATAAAGCAGTCCCCCATTTCTTATATGCTGAGGGGTGCCCAATCTCCCTCAGCTCTTGCCACCCGCTTCCTTGTGTGCCAATGGGAATGCCTAATCCCTCGGCATAAATTAACACCCCTTTTTCTGTGTGCTGACGAGGCTGCCCAATCCCCCATCAGCTGCAGCAACTCCCCAAACAGGTGGTATGCTGGGAGCCACCCCAGCGTGCTAAGTCCCTGAGGAAAAAAAACTGTCCCATGATGTTTTTTTTCACCCTGTAACACAAAAATGGTCCTCGAGTCTCCCTACCCACCACCTGCACCCACTCACTGCGCACCTGCCACCCTTACCTAATAGCGTAATTTGCAATATTTTCACACCACATGTTTAGCACTGGCACTTTTCCACACATTCTTGTGAACCGTACAGCTGTCATTTTTTCACATTGTGCCCAAAATGTGCTTTTGCACTTTTGGCACAGAATAGTGTGGTCGATGTGGTAAATCAGTGTCTGGGACAACTTCACAAAATGACAGTTACACTGTTCATGAGCAGAGGTCCTAAAATGCCTATGCTGAAAATCAGGTGACTATACTCCATAACATGATTGTGTTAGCGAGTGTGCTATGCAGTTTGCACGCACACTCGTAAGTTCACTTAATTTATAATATTTTCACTCCAGATTTTCAACACTGCCATTGTTCTGCACCTCCTTATGAACAGTACAGCTGTCATTTTTCACATCCTGACCAAAATGTGTTTTCGTAGTTCTGGCGGTCGCTGTGGAAAGTCTGTGTTCGAGACACATTATGACATGACAGTGACACTGTTCATTAGCAGAGGTCCTAAAATGCTTATGTTGAAAATTTGGGGCCAAAAGTCCATAAAATTAGTGTTTTATGAGCTTGCATTTCGCAGTTTGCACACACGCTAGTGACTTCTGCATTTGCAATATTTTCACTCCAGATGTTCAAACTGCCATTTTTCCACACCTCCTTATGAGCAGTATAGCTGTCATTTTATATATCCTGCCTGAAATGTGGTTTCTCACACATCCGCGCAGAATCGCACGGTCGCGAAAGTAAATCAGTTTTGGGGCAGTTTGAGGAAATGACGATGGCATTGTTCATGAGCAGAGGTCCTCAAATGCCTATGTTGAAAATTTGGTGCGAAAGTCTATAAAATGACTGTGCTGCAGCGTGTGTTGTGCAGTTTCCATGGCCTTGTAACTTCATACATTTGCAATATTTTCATGCCAGATTTTCACCACTGGCATATTATGCACACTTTCTTATCAACAATTACAGCTGCCATTTTCACAGCCTGCCCAAAACGCGTTCCCGCAACCGGCACACAATGGCATGCCTCAGCAAATCAATTTTTGGGACACATTAACAAAATCACAGTGCCACTGTTCATGAGGGAAGGTCCCAAAATACCTATGTTGAAAATGTGCCTAAAAACTCCACAAATAACTGGAGTTGCGGGCGTCTGCTGTATGCGAGGATTTATGCATGTTCATTGCTTCACCAATATTTCATATTGCCACTCCAGATTTTCAACGTTGCATTTTATGCCTCCTCATGAACAATACAGTTGTCATTCTCCGCATCCTGCCTAAAACTGTGTTTTCGCCCCTCTGTCACCAAATGCCACAGGCACTGTGCAAAACCACCTTTCAGCTAACAAAGTGATTGTGCCGCTTTTCATGAGGTGGCCTGACAAGCAGCCCATGTTGAACATGTAGAGTGAAACTACCACTACACGCCCACGGTGTTAGGGGTTTCCAACTGTAGCATCCCACCCGCACGGACTGACAGGTGTTAGGGCTGTGACTTGGGATCATCAGATGTAATGCTCATGCCATTTCACCCCCCACACCCACCCTGCAGCCACTGACAGGCATCGTGGTGTGTCTTGCGCTGTTCGGCCACAAACTTCACCCCACGCCCTATACTGCACCCATGTCAGCGATTTTTGGAATGGGGTAAGTAGTATAGCCTAGAGGTTAGAGGAACGAGGTGTGAACGAGCTTGATACATCCAGCAGACCAGACCTGAGTTTGATTCTCACAACCTCCACTTGCATACTGTGTGACTCTGAGCAAGTCACTTAACCACCCAGTGCTCCCAGGTCGCCTCTGAAAAAACAGGTACTTGTGCCTAGTGGGCCTACCCGTTACCAAAGACTAAAATAAAAAAGTATAATGCCCAAAGACCCCAAAGCACACCATGACACTTGTCAGTGTCTACAGGGTAGGGTGAGGTACAATGGCATGAGCATTATAACTGACGACCCAAAGGCACACCCAATGCCTGCCGCTTCTACAGGGTGGGGTGCAGTTGGCGCCTACTTCAATACTTCACGGGTCATTCCTATTATGCACCTCTAGTTCACGCACTGCCAATGCCAGCTGACAACATTCGGCATTGACAAAAGCTTATTTTATGTAACTCCACACCCAATCCATCAGGACCTGGGATTTACCAACTGCTACTCCTGAGATAACTTGTACTATCTCCTAATACGTTATGGGAGCAGATAACTCCTTTTGCTCTCTCTTGTGTGAGTCTCTGGCAGGCCATCGAGTCTAGAAAGGCCTTAGTGTCTGAGGTCACTTGTGCTTCCGACTTATCTTCCATGTATAAGATCTGATAAAAGCTCAACCCAACTTTTCCTGCCCTCATCTATTATACAGGTGATGTGTCTATCTGTTTGAGCTTTGCAGAGGCGAAAAGCTGTAGTTAGCTGCCTCCATAATATTTATAATTTGCTTATCGCAACATTTCCTCTGCCCTTCTGTACTCTAGCTTTGATAACTCCATTCTAACTAAATTTAATTCTTTTCTTAGTTTTTTTTTTTTACCTGGGTGTTGTTTCAGTAGTTGTTCTATCTCAAAAATGTTAGTAGTAATCTGAAATATGTCTAGTGTTCACAAGCTTCTTTTGGCCCGCAGCAAATTGATGGCGTGGCCCCTCAGGACCGCTTTGAGTGTATCCCACTATATTAGAGGTAAGCAGTCTTGCATTGAGAGTCTGTTTCAAATTAGTAGCTGCTTGTATTAGTTTAGCGACAAAGCTTTTGTCATTTAGTAAGGAGATATTAAGCTCAATACTGTAGTTCTAGTTCTCGTCCCCATTGTAATTTCAAGCAGACTGGACTATGGTCAGACAGTGTGATAGAATGGATTTTCACATCTATAACCTGATGCAGATCCATCTGTCGAGTACAGAACAAGTCAATTCTAGAATAGGATTTTGAGAATTGGAATAAAAGGTAACATCTTTTTCTGTTTTATGGAATGCCCTCCATATGTCCACCAATCCCATTTCTACTGTCCATTCCTAAGTTTCCTAGTGGCTGCTTTACTGGAGCCAGTCGAGACACTGGAGCGGTCTGTGTGGGGTGGGGGCTATGTTAAAATCTCCTCCTAGTATTAATTGCCCTGGGGGCAATGTAGCTAGCTTTTGAAAAATAAGTTCTGTTAGGGACCTGTCAATACCTGTGTTGGGAGCACAAATGTTAATTAAATGTACTACCTACCCATCAGTTCACTAGACACTGATATAGCCTCCTCTGTATAGCCTGGTCTGAGCTTGTGACCTTCAATGGGCTATTTCTTTTATAAGAATTGCAACCTCCATTTCTTAGCAACTGGATGCGTAGGCCGCCCAGACTTCTCCTACTCTAACCCCTACGTAATGCTCTATTTCAGTAAGATGCGCTTCCTGAAGAAATGCTATATCACATGTGAGCCCCTTTAATTCGCTTAAGAGCCTCATGCGCGTAATAGGAGAATTTACCCTTTGACATTATACTATTAATTATATTTAAATTTCCCATGATGAATAAGGAGGAGTACTCCAATGAGACACAAAGGCACTCTGACATTTATGCATCCTCCCAGACCCCTATGGTCCCACTGTAGCCTCCCTATCTCTCCTCCAAGTTGGTGCTGTACAGTAAACATTAATCTTTGCACTTTTGTATGTGAGTTGTCTTAATCATCACTAACCAAACTATATACAGAACATTGACCCAGAATAACAGATATAAATCACCAATACCTAAAACTACATAGCCCTGCAACCAGCTAGGGATCAGCCAATAAGACCAACTGCAATGAGCTTCCAAGGGAAAGTAAAATGAAAGATTTTACCGTCATAAAGGGTGTGATTTGCTATTAGCAATCTACAAAAGGCCTTATGTGAAGTTCCCACCAGGGCTGGGGCACCTGCCTACCCTGGAGAGGTAGAGGTTCAGGTCAATTTGCATTCCGTCACCGAATGTGCATTTGAACACCATTTATTTATCTCCCCCACCCCACTGTGAAGATAAATCTTTGGGCACAGCATGTTCATTTTGTATGCGACCATACCATACCTCCTCCCTCCTCTCTCCCATTCGTTCCTTGAAACATAAGAAAAATTGCTCACCTTAGTAATGTTGTTTCTTCTAATGGAGTCTTGCTGTATTCTGACAATTTGCAGTGAGGTCCAACCTTTGAACTGCCCCGGAGATGAAAGAGTTAACTTTCCATGCCATGCATGGAACACTGAGCTCGAACTCAGTTGAGACTCTGTCTGTTGCTGTTTGAACTCAAACGCAGATCTTTACGAGCTAAACTCATTGAGTGTCCTATGTGAAAGCTGTAAACCTACACTAGCCAACTGGCTACTAAATATAATAAACAGATTTTCTGGTCCCAAAGCAAAGACTCAAGTCAGGAAACCCAAAAATGAAATAAACACAACACCCACTCACCTAAAGAAAAAGGGGTGATAATAAAAGGTGGGCACCTACTGAGTGCCACATGCTACTGCCCACCCACATCCCAAAAACAAAGGTTCTGAGAGGGGAGGTAGGAGAGTCAGAATACAGCAAGACTCCATTAGAAGAAACAACATTACTAAGGTGAGTAATTTTTTCTTCAAACAACATGAAGTCTTGCTGTATTCTGACAATCTGCAGACTACCAAGCAGTACCTCCATGGAGGATGGACAGAACCTACTTAGGAAATAGGCTCTGAAGCACTTCTGTTAAACCGAGCATCACTCCTAGCCTGGATATCCAGAGAGTAATGCTTGTAAAAGTGTGAACTGTTTTCAGGTACCTGCTTGACATATCTCTAAGATAGGAATATCCCTGGCAGCAGCCAGGAAGCAGCTGTACCTTTGGTAGAGTGAGCCCTCAGGCCTGAGAGTGGAATCCACCCAGTTTTTCATAGCAAAATTGAATGCAAGAGACAATCCACCTGGCAATGGATCTTTAGTGGCAGGTTTTCCTTACCAACCTCACCATAAGTGAGGAACAGTTGGAGGAGTCAAACCTGTGACCCTTGGTACGCTCTATGTAGTAGCTAAGGGCTCTTTTCACATCCAAACTGTGCAGCCTCTTCTCACAGAGGAGGAATGGTCAGTGAAGAACACAGGAAGAGACATAGACTGGTTAAGGTGGAAGTCTGAAACCACCTTAGGTAAAACTTCCTGTTAGTCCTGAGGACCACCTTATCTCTATGGAAAGAGATAAAATCAGGCTCCACTGACAAGGTTTGCAACTCACTTGCGCGTCCGCAGAAGTGATGGCCACCAAGAAAACAGTTTTCCAAGTCATACTTAAGCTCTGCTGAGGACAAGAGCTCAAAAGGAGGTTGCATAAGCTGAGCAATGCAAACATTAAGGCCTAAGCAAGGGCAGGGTCCCTGAATGGCGGATTGGTAGAAGCAATCCCTTGAAAAACTTGGAGAATACAGGATGAGCTGAAAGGGAAGAAGGCTTACCTGTTGAAAGAAAAGCAGACACAGCTGCCAGATGCACTCTTAGTGTAGCTGGTCTGAGTCCCAAGCTATTCAGATGAACCATATAGTCAAGGACTGTGAGCAGGCTAGCAGACTCTGGAGAAATATGCTTCCCAGAGCACCATATGGAGAATCTTTTCATTTGGAATTATAAGTGGTTCTGGTGAAGGCTTCCGAGAAGCCTTTAGGAGATCCATAACACCTGAGAAAGGTGTAAATCAGCAAACTCTAACTCTTCAAGAGCCAGGCCTTGAGATTGAGAGATTTGAGATTCGGATACCAAACCCTCCCTGAGCACAGGTTAACAGATTGTAATTCCTGGGAAGAAACAGGGAAGGTGGACTGCAAGGACAACAGGAGAGGACACCAGGGCTGTCTGGCACAGTCTGGAGCAATCAGAATCACCTTGCAGGGTTGAGACCTGATTTTGACTAGCACTGAACAGGAGGGAAGGGGAAAGCATACAGGAACTTCCCTTCCTCAATTGAGAACCAGGGCATCCAGGGACTGAGCCCAACACTGGGGCCTGCAGCAAAGAGTGGAAGTTGGTGATTGTCTGGGGCTGCAAAAGATCTATCTGTGGGGTGCCCCATCTGGAGACGATCATCTTCAAAACCAGGGGATCCAGTGACTACTGTGATGGCCCTGAGGTATCCTGTTGAGAGCATCTGCCAGGACATTGTCCTTGCCTGGGAGATGTACTGCTGTAAGAGAGGTGTTCAGGGAATAGGCCAGAGACCATAACTTCATTGCTTCTGCAGCACAAGGCCATAGACCGAGTGCCCCTTGCTTGTCGACTATACCACACTGTGGTGGTATTGTCTGTCCTGATCTGAACTACTTTGTTCTGAACAGACTTGGAAAAGCTTGAAGTGCTAGAAACACTGCTCTGAGTTCTAATAGATTGATGTGAAGCAGAGATTCCTGAGGGACCACAACCCTTGGGTGGTCAGGTCTCCCAAGTGGGCTCCCATCCCAAGAGGAAGGCATCAGTAGTAAGGACTAGAGAGTGAGACTGAGTGACAAAAGGAACTCCTTGTCTTGGATTGTCCTGATCCTGCCACCACTGCAATGCTTGGATCAGGGTTCGAGTCACTGAGATCAGTTTGGTCAGAGGATCCTTTTCTGAGACCAAAAGGCCCTCAAGTGGAACTGAATATCCTCATCTGAAATCTTGCTCCCTGCACCACTGCTGTAGAAGCAGCCATGTGCCCCAGGAGCTGCAGAAAATGCCTTGCTGGTCAAGACACCTGTAGGGTGAATGAAGAGGCCAGTAATAAGGGTCCTTGCCCTGTCCAGGGAAGGAAGTCTCTGCTCTTACTGTATCTAGCCTGCTCCTATGAAGGTGAGGAGCTGTACAGGCTCTAGAACGGACTTTGAAAGATTCAGAAAGAAACCTAGAGTAGTGAGCAGTTGCTGAGTTATCTGTAGGTGTAACTTGACTTGGTCTGGGACTGGCCTACTAAGAGCCAGCTCGTTCAGGTATGGGAAGATGGAAATTCTTTTCTTTCTTAGGGAAGGCAACTACCACTGCCAGGCACTTTGTGAACACCCTTGGAACAGAGGTTAGTCAAGGACATTGCTCTGAATTGGTAATGGCCTGAGGGCAGCTCGAACCTGAGGTATTTTTTCGATGGGAGCTTCTGATGAGAATATGGAAATAGGCATCCTTGAGGTCCAGGGAGACTAGCCAGTCCCCTGGCCTTAGATAGGGTAGAATTATTCCAGATTCACCATTTTGGACTTTGGCTTTAAAAGGTGCTTGTTTAAATATCTGAGATCCAGGATGGGCCACAATTCTCCTGTCTTTTGGGGGTGAGGAAGTACCTGAGTACAATCCTTCCCTTTGTGTAGGGGTGGAACCCTTCTACAGCTCTGAGAGCCAAGAGGGAAGAGACCTCTGCCTCTAGGGCAAGTGCCTCTGAAGGATTTGCAGGTGGAAAGGATCTGGTTCTCATCTTTGAAATTATTTGAAGCTGAGAACCAGTCCCTGGCTTACTACTTCCAGAACCCATTTGTCTGATGTTAAAGACATCCAGTCCTGGACAATGTAAGCCAGCCTGCCCCTACAGGTGGTGGAGAATCAGCCCTGGCAAACCCATCAGGGTGCCTGTTTGGCAGGAGCTTTAGGCTGAGGGGTGGAAGCAGGCCTGCCTGTACCCCGTCTGCCTCTCCCTCTAAAGAACCCCCTCTGAGCATAAGCAGAAGAGGAGGCCTGGGTTGGGAGAAAGGCCTATGAAAGGCCTGCCCCTGCCCTTGGGATGCTGCCTGAGGGTGGCTTGCCTTTCCTTGGCCTGAGCACTCTATAGGTGGTCCTGTATTCATCCATTTTCTTCATGTAGTTCTCCGTTGTCTGCAAATAGAGAATTACCCACAACAGGAAAATCCATGGCCTTAGTCTGGGTATCCTGAGACAGGCTAGTACATCTGAGCCAAGCCATCCTACAAAGGGCCACAGATGTAGCCATGACTCTAGATGAAACATCATTGAGTCCACTGCAGCATGGAATGCATCTTGGATTCCTCAATACCATCCGCAGCTACCTGCTCCAGCTCCTTGGCAAGCTGGCGAAAGACCTGTTTAGCTAAAGCCATTACAGTGTCCCATCTAGATTTCTGATATCTAGCTGTATAGGCCATATAACTGGCCTGCCTGAGTCCCAAGGATGCTGCCATGTACTGTTTCTTTGCCATGGCATCAATCCTCCAGAGTCCTTATCTGGGGTGTGAAGCCAAGGCTATATTTGCCTTATCACAGGTAGCAGCCTGCACTACTCCCAACATGGCTGCATTGCTGGGTAAGGAACTCGGTATCTGAGCCTGAAAGAGTATACCTCTTGTCCATTCTCTTATCCACAGGAGGTATAGAATTAGAGTCTTTAAAATTTTCATTGTTTGTGTCCCAAAAGATTTGTGAAGGGAATAGACAGCCTCCTGGACTCTGGGATATCCATCATTTCAACATAGTCAGGCTCCTCCTGGTCATCCACAGCTTCTTCCATAGGAAGCTGAAGGGTTTCAGCCACTTTCTTGTAAAACATGAAATGGGAGGGGACTCAGAAAGCCTAAGAGAGACACCCTGAAGGTCTGTCTGGGGAGATGTCCGGTCAGTGGGCACATCCAGACTTTCATAATCACATTCACTTTCCTCATACTTTCCTTCCTCCTCCTCTGGTTCATAAAATTCCTCTAAATCATAATCCGAACGGTGGAACCGGCCAACCGAGCACCTTCCGATGGTGCCGGTTTGGTCGGAACCGGGATAGCGACTGAACAATTTTTATCCCTTTGGCTATTTCATCAACGGTTGGAGAAGAAACTTTTGGATCCACACCAGCTGATTTTTCCCTTCTGTTCTTCTTAACCAGAACCGCTACCTCTGAATCGGTTCTCCTTGCCTCAAGAAGTTTCGCCCTGGTCAGAGGGCACTCTTCCGGTTCAGTTGGAACTGAACCGAGCTGGCCATCCGGTCAGCGGACTTTTGGCCTCCCTTTCCTGAGCCTACCAACTCTTTTTCTAGGGAAGCTGCAGGAAAATTTTACAAATCTGGCAGTCTGAATCGAGGTGGTCAAACCCCAGACAATACACAGTAGGTGTGGGGTCAGCCTTAGCTAAGACTTCCCACACACACACCTACAGTGTTGAAACCCAGTGGGCCCGGGTTTCTTTGGTTTCTCAGACATGGCCAGTCCTAAACCAAACTTACCTTTTTCGGCAATCCGCCCAGGCAAGACACTTTTATCAGTTCCTGACCGTGTTATTGGTCGTGGAAAAACGTAATAAAATCCGTTTTTTTAGAACCGATAAGAACCGTAACCACACCTAAAAGTAGAAGTAAAAATTTTAAACAACCTGATCGGTTCAAACCGAACCGATGACACGCTTACAAGTTCCACACAGAATAGAAAACAATATAAACCTATCTAGTACTCAAATACCACAGACAGAGACTGAACCGATAGGGTTGCGTTTAAATTCGGTCGAAAACCGAGAACAACGGTACTTTAACCGACAAATTGAACCAAGCAAAGGAGAAATCTCCGAGCGACTGTTCAGTGAGGCGGAGTAAAGAATCTGACGGTTTGAGTTCAAACAGCAACAGACAGAGTCTCAACCGAGCTCGAGCTCAGCTGCCCATGCCTGGCATGGAAAGTTAACTCTTTTCATCTCCGGGGCAGTTCAAGGTTGGACCTCACTGCAAATTGTCAGAATACAGCAAGATTTCATGTTGTTTGAAAATATAATATCCAGTGAAATTATAACATAGGCTTGTATTATTAGTACCTCTGCAGTCCTTCCCTTTATAACTAAATTGTTTAAAGTTCAGGAACCTGCTGCTGATACCAAACAAATTATTCAATATCCTTCATGGAAAAAATGTTCCTAAGGCTTTTGGAGATTATCACTCTGGTGGGAGCAGAGCCATGATTTCACAAAGAAGTAGACTTTAAAAGTACCTCAGCGCTCGGTGATTTGGATGCCTGGTTAGATTCCTGCCTTTCAAGGCTGCGCTTGTCTGCTCGACTGAGCAGAGTCGCTACGCCAGCTAACGCACCACCTGAAAGCTCCAGGCAGGCCCCGCTTTCTACCCTGGCCCTTTGAACTACTGACCAGCTCGTGAGAGGCTAGTCTTTGTTCCACCTTTGTAGATCCATATTGGGAGTGGTGATACAGAGCCTTGTAAGGCAGGAGCTGCTTCTAATACTGTGTTGTAGGTTTGTGGGCCCACTTCGGAGAAAATGCAAATCCTAGCTGGGTATTGCAATTGTGCCTTAATATTCTTTCCTTTCAGTTCCTTGATCACCAAACAGACTTGCTGTCGCTCTGCTTGTAAGGCCGTTGAAAATCTTTGTCAAAAGACATTCGCCTTTGAAACTTCAGATCCCTCAAATGCCAGGCTTCTTTAAGGATCCAATCTTTCGTCTAAAAATACACCATATGGATTATCCAAGATCTGAGCCTTATCTTTGGATCGGTTGGTCGAGGTCCCAAAGATCTGTGTGCCCGATCTATATCTATCCGAAGGTCTTGGGGTACAGATAGCAGAGCTCTGAACAGGTGTTGGATAAAATCTATAGGCACTGCAAAGCCTTCCTCTGCTCCTTCGGGCATGCCGTGGATTCAGAAGTTGTGGCGTGCCCAATTTTCAAGATCCTCCAGTTTTGCCTGAACCAGTCAATCCCACTGCGAGAACATTAAGATCAGTCATTCGTGAGTATCTTGAGCTTTGGTAAGTTGGTGACCTTGCTTGCGTTTGCCGATACTTTTTAATCTGTGGAGCGCACCTCTTGCATCAAATCTGCTAGAGCCGAGTCAATTTGTTGACCGTGGTTAAGATGCATTGTAGGTGCTAGCTGTAGCTCCCAACGTGTCAGAATCATCAGGCCTCCTTCGCCAAGACTCCGAGAGGTAATGGCCACGAGGTGTCAGGGCCGCAAAACCTTCCTTGTCCCCGCCGTAGAAGTAATTGCTTCATTTTACTGCCCAATTTATTGCCGGCTGGTTTCTGATCCAGGCGGCTTCCCAACCATTTGATGAACAAGGACAAATAGACTTGTGCTAAAAGGAAGTTTTAAAATTTGCTAAATTCTGACTTCAGTGGGGATTAGTAGCGTTCAGCTGCCTCTCATCTGGTGACATCACCGGAAGTCAATACTGTGCTTTTAGACACTGAGAGCTAACGCACAAAAAAAAAAAAAACCTCTGACATACAGTAACAGGAAATTGCTGTACATGGATTAAAGTAGAACTTAACCGCAACAGTAGATCTTCGAGAGGAGATCTTGCAGCAGGCATCAACAGTAGGACTAAAGCTGCCAGGCACCAGGACCACACTGAAAATGTCTAGCTGGCAGTCTATCATGGGGACCGCCTTACCCCACCTACTCAGTTCTCCTGCTGGAGACCCAGACAGGTAGCTAAAAGGAGAACTGTGGCAGATCCTCAGGGCTGAGGAACAAATATACAAACAGAAGAGGCACGAAGGACAAAAGCTAACAAGGAGAAGGAGGAAGGGAAAGACCTGCCGCAAGAGCTCCTCTTAAGATCTACTGTTACGTTAAGTACTTACATATCTGTACTATCTTACTTCAAGGGGGCTCTTGCAGAGGCAACACCGTAGGACTGAGTCCCAAGCAGTACCGTAACTGACCAGAAAGGCAGCCGGAGGAGGTATTAGGCATCAGTGCAGAGCTCAAAAAAGCAGGAACTGAAGGACAGTGAGGCCAAAGTTGACTCTGAGTCTGTGCCTAGAAGCGATGTCCACAGTGTACTGCCTGATAAAAGTGTGAAAAGAGCTCTAAAGTGACAGTTGCACAGATATCTGCAGCAGACACATTTTGAAGCAGGCTGGGGAGACAGCCATGCCCCTGGTGGAATGACCTTTAAGCACTGGAGAAGGGCTTGTTGTACTTCGGTAACAGTAAACAATGCAATCAGCCAACCATTTTGACAAACACTGTTTCGATCACAGGTGCTCCTGTTTCTTGGGAGCAAAATGAAACAAACAGCTAGTCAGTTTTCCAATGGACTTTGTTTGGTGGGTGTAATATCTTAACACTTGTGAACATCCAAGGTATGAAGCAAAGCCTCCCTGATTAGAATATTCAGGGTAATAAATTGAAGGTGGATGGATTGGTTCAGTGTAAACTCTGACACCACCTTAGGGAAAAACCTAGGATTTGTGCAAGGACACCTCTCCTTGTGGAAAACCAAATAAGTTTCTTTTACATCAGAGCCTAAAGCTTGGAAATCCTCCAAGCAGAAGTAACAGTAACTAAAAGAGAGCTTCCATGACAGAAAGCGAGATTGCAACTCGTGGCCAGTTCAAAGGGAAGCAAAGTGAGTTTCTCCAAAATAAAAAGCAGGTCCTATGGAGGACAGGGTCCTGAATTGGAGGTTTCAAATGAAGAATACCCCACAAGTAGGTGCGGACACCTCCAGCTGGGCAACAGATTTGCCCTTGACAAGCGCAAGGTACGTAGAGATGGCGGAAAGATGCACCTTAAGGAAGGAGTACTCTAAGCCTGAGTCCGAAAGGAAGAGCAGGTACTCCAAAAATCAGGTTCACTGGACAGGTGAAGGGATCCAGGTGGTGAACAGCAGCCCACAGAGAGAACTGCATCCACTTTAAGGTGTAGGTGGTCCTAGTGGAAGGTTTCTAGCAGCCACCAAGACGTCAGTGACCTAGATGAAACCCATAGCGGGCGATAGCTAAGTCTGAGGCCACACACATGCAGGTACAGGGACTTGAGGACTAGGGTGCCCCTGTCCTGAAAGAGAACAGAATCGGTGCACAGGGGTAAGGGAACTGAGTGTTCCACCGCCAGCTGCTGTAGCAAGGGGAACCAAATCAGACATGGCCAAAGTGAGCAATGAGATCATCTGTGCCCCTCTGCCTGAAGCTGACAGAACCCTCTGCAGAAGGGGAAAGGAGGGAAGGCAGACCCCATTCCAGGAGATGAACAATGCATCATGCCACAAAACTCTAAACCCTGAATCAAGTGAGTAGAAAAGCGGCAGTTTTGTGTTGAGTGGGGATGCAAAAGGTCCAGCTCGGGATGCCCCCGTCACAAATTCACTCAGCAGGTCAGGTCCTCTACTCCCAAAGTGCCACACTCTGAGCGCAGTCTTGTGAATAGTTTAACAGACAAGGTAAACCTCTTGTCTGTTTTTGTGAGTTCGGATCAACCTTTTGGTCTAGTTCTGGCAGGATTCAAACTGTTAAACCTCTTGCTAGCATATCCAATGCACAGGCTCAGATATATCTGTCCTGGGGCCAGATATCTTTACCTACGGGCACCTAACCAGGTATTCAGAGATGAACCCTAAAAACTTAATAAAGACCTCAGATTTAAAATGCTTCTGTTTCCAGTTTGGTACCACCATACAAGCTATATGTCTGCTGAACCATAAATATTTCGAGCAAAAGAAAGCAATTCAAAGACAGACCAGGTCTGCTCTAAAATTAGAGTTTTTATTAAAATATATAATAATATGTCAAACATACAATACAGAACTCTTATAACACAAGACATGCATATCTTTAAACAAAACAAGGTTTAAAACAGTGCAATTCCTACAACTATATTTAGATTTTGTCTAGCTTTCTAAATACCTGTTTTCAGTGCTCAGATGTTTCTTTAGTCAGTGTCAGATACAAATGCATCTCTATAGTGAAAGAGAATAATATTTTCAAGCAGCATTGGCTAACCCTTTGGATGAAGTCATCCAGCCCTCCTCTGGTCAAATATCTAACAAAAATATATTTTTATACAACCACAGGATGTAATTTTATTAATCCATACCATACAGCTATACAGGTATGTATTAATTCTGCAACCTTAGCATAACTCAAGTTTCAATGACACCTCTTTTGATCTCATGCTGTACCCTCTTCACACAGGCTTCATAGGGTCATTTACAATCTTACACCTCTATGTGACATCCTAGCTTCCCTTATTGTAACGTCATAAACCTAGTTTATGATTTCTCTCTTAACAAAATTAACTTAACAACTCTGTAATTAGCTCAGAGAAACAGGATCTTTAATAAAAGACTTCAGTAACACACTGTCTCTAAAAAGACTAAGTGTGTATACAATGCTGTCAGCAGTTCTGTTGGCTTGCATCTGACAGCTAAAATCTGGGAAGGTGGAATGAGTAAGGTCATTCCTAGAGCATTTGAATTTTCAGCAGACAAATTACATTTAATATTAAGAAAATATATTACAGCACTCAGAACTTGCTGTCTACGCCAACCCCCCATCTGTTGAAGAGGTCTTCAACTACTGAGGAAAGAAATTTCCACTCGTGGAACCCTTGACCTGACCAGCTGAGACTGTAAACCAGAATGTTTTGGACACCTGGAACATGGCCGGCTAAGAGTTCCAGGCTGCGCTTATGACCCCGACACAGACCCCACTGCTTCCTGGCAAAGGGAATAGGAGTCAGTGCCCCTGCTTGTTGATGTAGTACATGACCAACATGTTGTTCATCTGAATTAGCAGTGGGCTGGGAAGAATGTGTGTCTGGAAGGCCTGTAAGCATAGAGAACCGCCCTCATCTCAGCACACTGATGTGGAGATGCTGCTCTGCCTCGGACCTGTTCCCCTGATACTGGTGGTTGGCCAGGTGAGCCCCCAGCCCAGACCTGAGGCATCTGTCATGAGGATCTGTTAAGCAGACACTGTCTGAAAGGGAACCCTTGCAGTAGATTGGCAGGGTTCTGCAACCACTCAAGTTCTTTCTCACGGGTGGGGACCATGACCATGCTCCAGGTCACTGGTGCGGTTGGTCCCAGTGGACCCACAGGGTCCACTGTGGAACCCCCATATGCAGGTGAGCCAGAGGGACCATAGTTATGGCTGCTGCCATGTGCCCCCAGCAGGCAGAGGAATGCTCTGCTCTGTCAATGATCAGCTGACTGGAGAAGAAAAGGGAGCCTGCTCTATCATGCTCTGCCCTGTCCTCTGGCAGGAAGACTCTGCCCTGGGAAGAGTCCAGGACTGCTCCAATATACAGGAGGCACTGGCACAGGAGACACAAGACTTTGGTAGATGGACCATGATCCCAAAGTCCGGAAAAGTTGAAAGGTTCGTTCCAGGGTCCGAGTAAAGAGATCCATGTGAGGAGCTGCTAACAGCCAGTCATCCAGGTAGAAACACCAGCCCTGTCTCCTCAAAGCTGCGGTCACCACTACTAGGTACTGGTGAAACCCAAGGTGCCAGAAAGACCAAAAGGAATGCCCTGAACTGTAAATGGTTCTCTTGAAAGCAAAAATGGAGGAAATGATGGTGGGCTTGGAAGATTTGGATATGGAGGTAGGTGTCCTGCATGTCCAGGTAACAGAACCAGTCCACCTGGTGAAGGAGGGGCAGCAACCCCTGGAGGGTCACCATCCTGAATCGCTTGTACTCAAGTACAAGTTCAGGTGGCTGAGGTCCAGGATTGGCCCCGATCCCATTTTCTTAGTGATGGGAAAGAGGTGGGAGTAGAACTCCTTCCTCTTTGAGCCAGAGGACAAGCTCTATGGCCCTCTTGTGCAGGAGGGCCTGAATCTCTTGCTGGAGGAGGAGAGTGGGCCATAGGGTAATGGGAGAGCAAGGGAGGACACTGCAGAGGAGGTTTGAGAAATTCTAGGTTGTGCCCTGGCACGAAAGCTGAAGCACCCATTGATCTGTGGTCACTACTCGCCACCCATTGAGGTAAAGTGATAACCAACCTCCAACCACCTCCCCAAGGCTTCAGCTGAAGGGGATCAGGCAAGGAGTCAGGCAGTGGACCCAGGGTGGGCAGGGTGGCTGTGGGTGCTCATGGGGCCCCAGAGGCAGCCACTGTGGCAGAGGGTCTGAGCCTTGCATGTGAAAGGTGCAACTCCGGCTGCTGGCCTTTGGCAGGCTGTCAGAGGGCCGACAAAAGGAACGATTGGTGATCAAGGCTGAGATTGGTAAAGAGAGTGAACTGATCAGAGAGCCTTACTGGATTCCTGGTGCGGAGCTGATGTCCTGAGCATCACCCCAGAACAGAACTGAGCCTCTGAAAGGGTGTCTAAAATGTCGCTCTGGGTGAACAAATGGGATCCATTCCTGCAGATGTTCCCGAACTAACCACTACTGGAGGTGTCTCACATCAGCTGGGTAACAGTGACCAGCTGGTCAAGTGACCCTTATGCTGAGATCACTGGTGGGCAAGCTCACTACAGAGAGTGCAAGAGGCACAGAAGTCCCGAGCAGGCGAACTGCCCAACATGAAAAGATCGGGCAAAGGAGAAGAGAGCTTCCACCCAGTCTGTCAGAAGCTGAGCCCTGGATCTGCAAGAGCTGAACTCCACCCCATGAAATGTATCTCCGCTGAGGGCATGAGTTCCAACTTGGCCTCATTGACCAGGAGGCCAAAGGACATGCAGGTCTGGATGGCCAGGTCCCAGGACCGCCCACCTCTCTCTGGAGGGACCCAATCAGCCAGTCTTCCAAGTAGGGTAAACCCAGACCCCCAGCACCTGAGGTGAGCTGCCACCATTGCAATACATTTGGTGAAGAACCTGGGAGCCGAGGACAGGCCGAAAGGCATGGCCGAGAACTCATAGCGATCCCTCCACACGGAACCAGAGGAACCCATGTGGGACGGACGGATTGGGATGTGGAAGAATGCATAAGTGAAGATACAGAGAGCAGAACCACATGTTCTGCTTAGAGATGGTATGATCTGGGACAGAGTGACCATCCTGAAGGTGTGCGCCAAAGAAACTTGTTCAGGTCATGCAGATCTAAGATGGTGCGCCAGCACCCTTCCGCTTTGGTACCAGGAAGTACCTGGAGGCAAACCCTGGCTGTACTGGAGGGTCCGAGACAGGGGCCGCTACCTCCCTTGTGGAGGAGCTGGGCGGAGTCGCCTGAAGGGCTGACAGAATGTTGGCAGACACTACGTCCGCCATGGGGCACACGCCAGCAAGGCAGGTAAATCCCAAACCAGAGTCAGACCCTGACCGAACACTTCAAGAACCCACCTGTCCATAGTGACAGCAGACTACATGGAAAGTGGCAGCGCCCCCTCACAAGAGACAGGACAGGTATGAGGGAGGCACCCCATCCCATCACTGGGCAGGCCTGGAGGCGGAGGAAGGGCCAGCTGAGGAGCCACCAGGACCCCAACTTCCTGGCTTCCAGATGACTGTTGCAAAGAACTTTGGCTGAGGATGCCAAGCCTGAGCCTGCTGACCGCCATGGGCTGGGACAGTTTGGCCGTAGAGGGCAGAGAGGGCGAAAGGCTTCTTCTTTTGCGATTTAGAGCCCTTGGGATCCTCTGGGTGGAGTTCATCAAGTCCAAGGTGGCATTGGACTTCTTATTCCAAGTAAGGTACCTTTCAATCCCTGGCCCGAACAGGTCGGTGCCAAGAGGGACATCCACCAACTGGTGCTGGGTATTTGCCATAAAGGTCGAGATCCGAGCCAAGCCCTGTGGCACATGGCAAACCGTGGCTGCCACGGATCAAGTGCAAGAGTCGCTGATGTTCATGGCTGTCTGGAGCTGCTGCTTAGCCACAGCTCACCCCTGATCACGGACCTGCTTGACCGTAGTCTGCAAGTCAGCTGTGACATGGGAAGAACCTCATCAAGCATGCCAAGAAGGGCATGGGTGAAGTGGGCCATCAAAAGGACCAAACTCACCTGCCAAAGGCCAAGAGGAGGCAGCATATACCTTCTTGGCCATGTGATTCAACTTCTTGGATTCCTTGTCTGAAGGTTTATCCACATCCCCAACATTCGAATATGCCAGAACACAGAGTGAGCCACCAGATTCTCAGCCGAGGATGCTCTGTAGAAACCCAAAGGGAACCGTAGGGACCGTGTAACTGGGGCCATCTGGGCCGAGCACAGGCAAAAAGGCTGGATGCTGCCAAAGCTTCTGAGCAGGGCCAAGAATGGCTCTGCAACCGGGAAGGCTTCCTAGGGAGTCACCTCAGTTGACATTCTCGTGAGTGTGAACCTAGCCTGTTTTGTATGGGTTCCATAGGCAGACCGGTGGATTCTGAGATAAGGCAGAGAAGGCCCTTGAAAGAGGTGAAGCTGTGCTCCTCCGACAAACCCTCTGACAAATCCACATCCACCGGATGGGAATGCAGAGAGGAGCCTCAGACTCCAAGGATTTGTCGAATAAAGGTCGACTGCCAGAGACCCTACTGATCCTACAGGGTCTGTCGTGAGTAGATGGTGATCGACAGTTGATGAGGGAGCCCGATACCATATGGGCTTCCTTAGGAGGAGGGCCAAACTTCAGCGCTTTGGTTGTGGCTCCATCGTGATCGGTGGAGGAGCCCAGGGAGGCAAAGTCAGCTCCTGCTGAGCCGGGATAGGCTGGGGCCTCTGTGACGAGAGGCAAATGATGGCTGGGGTAGAGGCTGGGATCAGCTTCACCCTGGTGAACATTAGCTGGTGCCACATAAGCTCCTTGTAGCACTGGCGCATCTTGCAGCAGATCTCTTCATCAAGGAGAAAGAAGAGGAGGAATAGCAGCTCCACTTGCTCAAATGTTGAGAGTGGTCGACACCGATGTGGGCTGCTTGACCCAGGACTTTGGGATCGCAACTTTGGCCATCGAGGCCGCTAATGAGGTCTCAGAGGGAACAGACAAAACCAAGGATCCTCGGGTCCACCACATCCTGAGGATAGGGACCGGATCAGCAGGCTGGTCTGACCCTCTCAGGCAGTAATACCACGGTTCAATGTAAAGGTAGTAGAAAATTGTCTAGTTGTCCCTAGTTTAACCTGCTTCAAGTGTCATGATAAAATTCTCTTATTATAGCAACAAGTTCCACAGCAATACCCCAATCCTTCATTACTGTCCATAAAGTACAATGCAAACAGAGTCGAAGGCAGAGCTAAAATCTATAAATGCCAGATACACTTTCTGTTTGTGTAATCAGACATATTTTCATAAAGATGCAACAAAATAAAACAATTATCCACGGTACCATGTCTGGCCTGGAAACCTGCTTGAAACTCCGACAAATCCCCAGAGATTTAATTTCTTCTTGTAATTTGCCTAGTACTATTTTGGAAAAGATTTTACAGCAGTTTTCTAGCAAAGAGATAGGGCAATACATTTTGTGTCAGACCTGTCCCCTTTTCATGTACTGAAATTATAATGGCCCCTTTCCATGAATTAGGAAAGTTTAATTAAGTAACAAAGTAATTGAAAAGTAACTTTAGGATAGAGGCCCAACATGTAGGAAATCCAGAAAACCTCTGCAGGGATCTGATCTGGGCTGGGAGCTTAATGTTTTCATAGGTGTGATGGCAGCATATTCACTCAGATTGCCTACAGAACACAACATGAGACATATCACTTCTTAACTCAAACAGGTCATCATCCTGACTTGAGTCATAGAAAATTTCTAATTAGTACTTTTGCCAAGTGTCCATAGAAATATACGAATCTATTCCAGATTTGTAATTATTTAGTCACCATGCACCACATCTGCCATCAGGCACGGTGGTCGCTTGCAGTTGGGATTGCCCCTCAACATCTTATCCTACTGTGAATGCTGAAACACTAGCTGTTTTTCTTTAATTAGCTTTTGTACAAAGTCTCGACTTGATTTAATAGTTTGAATTGTCCTATTTACTAGCTCTAACTTTCCTAATTAGCTGATTTAGCTGTTTCTTAGCAAGGCAGCACTCCTTGTCATACCAATTGTGCCCCAGTCCCCACGACTGTTTATAGTTACAAGAAACAATTCCCTTAATGTTTCAAAACACAACTCCAGTTGGTTAACCAGTCTGGAGGCATCCCATGAAAGGTGATCCATTTCAGGGAAAAAACTACACATAAGATGGGCAATCTCATAACTCACAGTAATTCCACTTAAGAGTAATAATAATAATTTTTATTTATAGTATATGGCACCTTTCAACAACCAATGCTTTAAATACAGGTTACTCACCTGTAACAGGAGTTCTAGGAATGGTATAAGTTGTTCATCCACACTGTCTGGCAGGTCCCTTGCCACTTTAAATCTTGGCGGAAGGTCTTCAAGCTGACTCCTCCCACCCACCCGGTGGTAAAACTCTGGCTCCGCCCATGACACCAGATCTAGCCTGCTGGAAGCTGGGTTGTGCGTCGGCCGGGAAGGCGGGTGGAGTCGTGTGGATGAACAACATATACCATTCCTAGAACTCCTCTTACAGGTGAGTGACCTGTATTTCTAGGGACATGGATATGTCTCATCCACACTTATTGGCAGACTCTAGCAGTTCTCCGGGAGGAGGGAGGCAAGGCAGCACACCCCTACTTAGGGAATAGAGACTGGAGAACCGAGGCCCCAAAACCAGCATCCCGGGCTGACTCAAGGTCGATGTGGTAGTGGGTAATGAAGGTGTGTGCTGACTTCCAGGTAGCAGCCCTGCAGATTTTCTGGATAGGGACGTCCCTGGAAGCAGCCACTCAAGCAGCGGTATGGTGGGTAGAATGAGCTCTTATCCCTCTGGGAGGCTCCATGCCCGCCAACCTATAACAGAGATCTATGCATTAGGTGACACACCTGCCTATCCATCCGCTTGGCTGCAGGTCTGCCAGGTGCGGTTTCAGCACAGGTGACAAACAGCTGGCGAACCTCTCCCCGAACTTCATCGCCGTCCCCTTATAGTATGGGAAAGGCTCTTCTAGGGTCCAAAGTATGGAGCCTATATTCGACCTCCGGTGTGATTGGGGTACAATACCGGCAAAGTCAACAACTGGTTAAGGTGAAACCCTGACACCACCTTCGGAAGGAATTTCGGTGGAGGCAGGACAGCCTTGTCCCTGTGGAAGACCAGATAAGGAGACTCGATGGAAGTGCCTGAGCTCTCCCATCCTTGTGGCTGATGTGATAGCTACCAAGAAGGTGGTCTTCCACGACAGGTGAGAGATGTCACACCTGTGCATCGGTTCGAATGCTTGCCCATGAGCTTAGCCAATACCAGCAGTAGATCCCACAGAGGTGGAGGTTCTCGCACGGGGGATATGTGATCAAGGCCTTGAAAAGTGCCTGACCACCTTCTCCTGTGCCGACTGCTTCCTGGCCTGTGACCGATTACAGAGATGGCTGCCAGGTGCACCTTAAGGGTCGTCGACCAAGCCCTAGCTGAGAAAGGGACCACAGGTAGTCCAGAATGCTTGCCAAGGAACAGGAGGAAGGGTCCAACCCCTTGCCTTGACACCAAATGGAAAATCTCTTCCATTTGAAGGCATAGCATTTCCTGGTCGACTCCTTACGGAAGCCTCAACAACATTGAGGACCTCGTCAGAAAGACCCAAAGCCTGGAACTCTAGCCCTCAGGAACTACGCCATCAGGTGCAGAGATTGAAGGTCCGGATGGAATACCTTCCCTGATTGACTGAGATCAGGTCCGGGCGGGCTGGAAGCCACCTCGGAAGCCTGGAGCTGAGGCTGAGGAGATCTGGATACCAGAACTGGCGGGCCAGTCTGGGGCTACCAGAATCACCTGCCTTGTCTCTCCTCACCTTGAAAAGCACTGTGTGGATCAAGACAAATAGGGAAACACGTGAAGAGGCCCGGGGTCCACGGCCTCGAGAAGGCATCCTTGCAGTGAGCCCTGCTGAGGGGGCGGGCATGAAACAGCCTCAGCTTCGATTCTCCCTGGAGGCAAACAGGTCCACCTGAGGCATGCCCCAGTGGGAGAACAGATCTTGTACTACCTCCGCAGGAGAGACCACTGTGGACGAGCTCCTATCCGGCTTAGGCATCGCCAGAATGTTGGAGGCTTCTGCCACATGGATGGCAAGGAGATCCGCCTCCAGGCTGCGCATGAGGGACCAAGTGCGAGAGCTTCCCTGGACAGAGGCATGGAGCGTGTCCTGCCCTGGAGTTTAGGTAGTACATGGTCGTGGTACTGTCCGCTCGGACCTGGGCCACTTGACCCTGTCAAATGGAGCGAAGACAGTGAGGGCTAGATGAACCGCTTGAAGCTCCAGCAGGTTGATGTGGCATTGGGACTCCTGAGGGGACCAGAGGCTGTGCGGTCTGTGCTCCCCAGATGGGCACCCCAACCCATCAGAGAGGCATCGGTCAAAAGAGAGACCGCACTGGTGGACAAACGGGATGCCCTCCTGCAGATGAGCTGGAACGATCCACCGCTGGAGAGCATTCCACATCTCCTGGGTCACTGTCACTGGCTAATCCAAAGGACTGGAGCACTGTGACCATTGGCTGGCCAGTCCCATTGTAGGGGACGCATGTGCCAGGGCCCAACGGACCATGCTGGTGCAGGCCGCCATGAGTCCCAGGAGGCGCAGGAAGTCCCAGGCAGGCGCAACTGCCAACCTGAAATGACTGGGCAAAGGAGGAAAGAACCTTGGCTCTGTCCGCCGAGAGCCATGCTCTGGCTTGAAGAGAGTCAGCTCTGCCCTGATGAATTGGATCACCTGCTTTGTCATGAGTTCTGACTTGGCCTCGTTGATGAGGAGGCCAACTGAAAGCAAACCTGGAGGCCAGATCCTGGACCGCTCCACCTCCGGTCTGCAGGAGGCCACAATCAGCCAGTCGTCCAGGTAGGGGTACACCGGAACCTTCAGCGCTGCAAGAATGCTGTCACCACTACCATGCATTTGGTGAAGACCCTGGGAGCTAGAGAAAGGCCGAAGGGCATGGCCCAGAACTCGTAGAGGGACCCTTCTGCTCTGAAGTGGAGGAATCTTGGAGGGACGAATGGATTGGGATGCGAAAGAACATGTCCTGGAGGACCAGAGAACAGAACCACATGCCTCGCTCCAAGGATGGAATGATCTGAGCCAGAATGACCATCCTGAAGGTTCAAGACCTTAGGAAGCTGTTCAGGTCGTGCAAGTCTAGAATGGGGCACCAGCCCCCGTCCGTTGGGACCAGGAAGTACCTGGATACAAACCCTGGGTCTGGTGGAGGATCCGCCACCTTCCTGATCACCTCCTTTTGGAGGAGGGGCAATGTCAGCTCGACAGGCCAACAAAGAGACTGTGGACCCCGTAACCCCTGAGGCAATGGCTCGGAAGGGCGGGCCTGCTCGAACTCCAGAGGCAGACCTTTCCTACCACCTCAACACCCAACGGTCCGTGGTGATAGCGGACCAGGTGGAAAGAAAGTGGCAGAGCCATCCCCCACGAGAGGAACCCGGGAAGCGACGCAGCTGGGGCGACACCTCAACCCGTCACTGTGCAGGCTTGGAAGAAGGACTGGCCGAGGGACCTCCTGGCCTTTACTCCCAGCTTCCTGTTGGAGGAAGCTGCATGCTTGGCTTTGGGTGCCAAGTGCGAGCCTACTGGCCCTGATGCTGGTGTTGCTGGGCTAGACATGCCGCAGGGGCAGAAGGGCAAAGGACTTATGCTGCTGTCGGCGGCCTTTGTCCTTCTGGGCAGACGTGACCAAGTCCAAGGTGGCATTGGACTTTCAATTCTCTGGAGGTGGCCTTCCACCTCAGGCCTGGCACAAGTCGGTACCTAGGAAGGGGCGTCTGACAACTTGTGCTGGGTATCCGCCGTAAGGTGGAGATCCACAGCCAAGCTCTGCGGCATGGCCACTGCGCTGCTACTGACCGGGCACAGGGAGTCTCCAATATCAAGAGCAGTTTGAGCTGCTGTTTGCCACTGCCCTTCCCTGATCCCGCACCTGCTTGACCGTAGTCTGCAGATCAGCTGGGAGATGAGGGATCACCTCATCCAGGGAGCCCATAGGGCGTGGTGAAGGCGCCATCAGTATGGCCGAACTGGCCTGACGGAAGCCGAGAAGGACGCAGCATATACTTTACGCCTGGCATAGTCCAGCTTTTTGGACTGTTTGTCGGGGGCTTGTCCACGTCCCTAGCATTCCTGGAACGCTGGAAAACGCTGTTGGTAACCAACCTTCCACAGAGGGTGTTCCAGAAACCGGACAGACACCCAGAAGGACCACAAACTTCCTGGCCATCCTGGTGGAAGGAGCAGGACAAGAAGCCGCCGCTGCCATAACTCCAAGGCTGTGCCAACAATGGCTTCAGCCACCGGAAAGGCCTCGCGTGAGAACCCCTTCGGTCCACTATCTTCGTGAGGGATACTTGGCCCGCTTGGATACGGGCTCGAGCTGCATCCCAGTAGACTCCGAGATGAGCCGAAGCAGACCCATGAACGATGATTGGCTCTCGCTCATCGACTGTTCCCTGGAGAACCCAGGTCAAGGGGCCTGAAGAACAGGAGGAGTCGCCGCCAGACTCCGAGAGTCTGTGAACAGCTGCCTAGGGCCTGAGCCATCCTCCACCTACCGAGGACGGTCGGGAGTGAGGGTGACCAACAACCGTGGGGCAGTCCCTGACCCAACTGAGAATCCTTGGTCAGAGCTCCCACCTCGGGTTGTGGAGGCCGGGTTCCACCACAATCGGTGGGTAGCTGGTTCTGGCCGAACAACCGCCTAGGTTTGGGCACCTCGACCACCGCGAGGGTTGTTTGCCTTTCGGGTGACAGCCACTAATGGCCAGGGAAGGCGATGGCGCCGGCTTGTTCCCAGTCAGAAGGAGCTGCTGCCACATTAAGTCCTCATAGCGCTCAATGCAATTGCGCCTAAGCCTCTCCTCCTCCGAGGAAGAAGAGGACAAGCGGCTTCGCCACTTTCCTCAGTGCCGAGACCGAGACCACTGGTGCTGACGGATCGGCTGCACCGAGAAGAGGTCAGAGACTGAGACCGCCAGTGTTTCCGAGGGTGGGTCTGGGAGGAGTGGGGGAAACCTGTCTCCTCCTCGGCTCGGGAGCCTTAACCGGGACCCCCACAGGAGGCACAGGCAAGTCCTTGGTTTCCACCGACGCTTCTCCAGTCGACAGCCCGTCCGACGGGTCGAGAAAATCTCGACCGATCGACGGGAGTCTCAGCCAGCTGACCTGACGGGACACTGTGAAGCCAGCGGCCTTAGCTACAACCGCGACTGAAGTCGAGTGTCGACTGTCCGGGAGGGGACCTCTCCCACTCCCACGAACGCCGACAGTGGGACTTACCTTGAGTCCTTCTTCTTTGACCAAGAGGAGTGTCCCGATGGCCCCTCACCTTCGTGGAGAGGGACTGGCAAAGCTCCTTAAAAGAAGCTGTGTAGGAGGATCCCAAGGAGAGAGGGGTAAATGTCGCCACCGAGGATGATGAAGATGCGGCCTGGGCCGCCCTGCTCGAGTTGCTCAGCCGAGCCAGCCGCCATGGATACTGCCCAAAGGGCCTCCTTGGACTCTCACCGGCGGATAACTTTTCTCGCCCCAAGTTGGAGCCGGGCATGGTCTCGAGGACGCTTAGTCGAAAAAGACCTGCACAACTCGCAGGCCTGCAGGTCATGGTCAAGCCCGAGGCAGTAGATCCACGTGGAGCGGATTGGTCCTAGACATCTTCTTGCCCGCATGGGCACCGCCGAAACCGTGAGTCGATTTGTCCATCGCAGCCATGAAGGAAGAAGTAGACCAAGTCTAGAAAACGCTTAAATTATTTTCAGGTGAACCAAGAGTTTGATATAGTCTTAAACGCAGAGCGCTAAGGAGGGAACCTGAGCTTCCAAGCGGTTAGGAAGATCTGGAGTCACGGGCGGAGCTAGAGTTTTACCACCGAGTGGGTGGGAGGAGCCAGCTTGAAGACCTTCCGCAAGATTTAAAGCGGCAAGGGACATGCCAGACTGTGGATGAACAACATTTTCACGTCCCTAGAACAAACAATTAAAACAAAAGAAAATCAAACATACATTCACATATTATAAATATAATAAAATGCAGATAAAACCAATAAACAGTATTTGAGTCATTCACCATATGCTTGATTCCATAAATAAGTTTTAAGAGCCTGTTTAAATCACTCCATGGTCACGACTCCCGTAGCTTGACGGGTGGAGAATTCAGAGGGTAGGGGCCCATGTACAAATGCCGGGCCCCAGAAGATTTTAAACAAACCCTTGGAATCTCTAGCAATCCCTCATCAGCTGAGCAGAGTGATCACCCAGGCAGTAAGGAATCAGAAGCTCTTTCAGGTAGTCCGGCCCTGTCCATGTAGGCCTTTAAGTCAGAAGTCCGACTTTAAAGGTGATCCACCACTGTACTAGCAGCCAGTGCAGTTCACGAAGCACCGGGAAATATGACAGGACCGAGGGTTCCTATCACTAACTGGCCACAGTGTTCTGAATCAGCTGCAAGCGGCAGATATCCATCCCAGGTAGCCCTTGGTAGAGGGAATTGCAACAATACAGGCGCGAGAAATGAAAATTACATACCTACCGTAATTCTTGATCTTCTCTGTATCTTCACCATTCATTACTGCTTTAAGCCGGGAGGCGCACCCGCTATGGGAGGTTTTTTTTTTTTTGGAGTCGGCCCACGATTACCGAGACCTACTTACTGCGGCCATGCACGAGGGGTGGCTGCTAGGTGCCGTGACCTCCTCTATCTCAGTTCTGGTAGCCGGAGAGGTGGAAAAAAGGGTAAGAAAGAAGAAAGCGAGGCAAGAGAGCGGAGGGATAGAAAAAGGAAAGGAAATAAAGTGAAAAGGAATAAGCCAATGGAGAATAGACAGAGGAAAGAGAATTCCTACCCTAAGGGATCAGAGGGCCTCCTTTCCGGGACGGCTCTAGGGAGGAAACAGAAAGAAGGAAAGGGAAGTAGAAGAAGAAGAAGAAGAGAGAAAGAGGCATGTTGAGAGGGAGAACAGTGCCCATCAAGCATTGGTTGAGAGGCTTATAGGCTCGAAACCAACAAGGAGCAAGAATCCCAGTTGTTAGGACTGAGGGAGGTTCAACCAACCACCTGAACAGATCCGAATGAGGGTGGACTCTCTGAACTCTCAACATGCCAAGTCCCTTCATCCTAGTTGAGGGCTCCTAGACTGCCTGGGCAGAACCTGTTCCGGTAGAGCGCCCATCCAGAAAGGGACTAAGTCCCTTAGCACCTTGTTAAGTGCTAACACAGTAGTGTATGGGAAAAACTATGCCTTCTTGAAGGCAGTTTTGTATGAAAGATAGAGTGGAACTCAATCAGACTCCCTAAGGCAAGGCAAACAGATGCTCAGAGCTGACAAGCTTAGTCAGTATCTAGAAGAGCTCAATAATACCTGCCAGGAGGATTCTAGACTTTGCTGAGGCCCAGTCAAAGCATGGCCATTTGGGCTGTGAAACTGCATAACCTGGAAGAAGGTATTTAGGAATCGCACCCTAAGGGTGGTCAGAAAGAGTTCCCTCAGAATTAGAGAAATACAACCGTGCTCGCTCCTCTTACCTTGAGGAAAAAGGGGTCCATTCACTAAGAATAGAAAAACAGTATAGTTTTTTTTTTTTTTTTTTTTGGCATAAAGGCCAAGGGGAGTAAGAGGAACGAGACGGGAGGGGAGACGCCACAGAAGGAGGCCACTGAGGGGAAGGTGGGAGTCAGTACGAATGGTGAAGATACAAGAGAAGATCAAGAATTACGGTAGGTACATAATTTTCATATCTTCCCTTGTCAATCTTCACCATTCATTACTGCTTGGGTGAGTACTGAAGCCCCTCCCCTTAAAAGGGGGGTGAACCCTGAGGAACAAGACCCCCATCCTCCTGTTGGTGAGAAAACAGAAGGGAAGACCCTGGCTAATACAGAGAGAAGTTTAGTGGGAGAAGAGTTAGGAGGTGCCTCGAGGACGGGGAGACGGAGGAAGCCCCTGCAGAAGTCTCCTAGCTCTGGAGGAAAAGACGGGTCCCCGGAAAGCGGAGCAAATCACCCTACGCCATGCCAGGGTGACAACCTTGATAGATGAAGCTTGCCGCCTGCCTAATGCAGATCGCTGTCCCTATGAAGCCTTCGGTTACCTCACTGGCATCATAAGATGCCCTTGCTTGGTGTCTATAGCAAAGAGGGCAATAGCCTGTCTGGTGTGCTCCGATCAGGCATTGATGCTAAGAGCTGGAGAGCATCGATCACAGATGCCGATTGTAGGCAGCGTGGTGAGCCTGATGTGATGCAATGCAAGCCACCGCACGAGAAGAAGAGAACATTGTTCCGCCCACCGGTCGAATTGTAGGGATTTGAATCCGTGGACGGTCACGGCCAGGCGGCGACGCCCAGAAGGAGTCTCTAGGTAGACCAAATCCAAGGACTGGCTGTGAAGGGTACCAGGATTCTGAGGGACACAATACCTTCCGACAACAGTCTGCCGGGCTGGAGAAAGGGCGCCCATGACTGCCAGGAACAGATAGACGCCTCCTGGAAGGGGATGGGCCAGGAAGGCACCACTAGGTGTTGGGCACTGAATTCTCAAGGAATCTACGCTGCCTCCCATTCAGTATTGTCTCCTAATGTAAGAGATTCAAGATCCCTCACCATCCTCGAAAGGAATCGCTGATATTCAGTGAAATCAGCGCCGGAAGAAAGGTGAGCAGGGGTTCCTCTCCTCGGAGGAGGAAGACGAGGATGATGGAGAGCTTGAATGTCCAGAAGATTCCCTGCGTGTGGGGAGAGTTGAAAGACCCTCCATGCATATGTCTAACGTCATTTGAGGGAAGGCCGCCAAGAGAACCTCTGAACTGCTCCCAGGATAACGGACCCGTAGGGACCGATATGGCCTGGAAGAGCGGGGGTGGAAGCAGAGGTACTGGAGAAGGGCACCTGCGAAGAGGCAACTGACCTCTGCTAGGACTCTGAAATCCGGGGAATGGAGCCTGAGCTGGCGGGATCCGGGGACAACAAACCAGGCCGCAAGACGAGACCCTGGGGATGCGATGCCTGGAAGAGCCCAGGGGATCTTCCCGTGACGAACCCGGACTGCATGGATCCAGAAGGGCAGTCCACAGCAATGCCACCGGAGGAAACCCCAGGGCCCAAGAGGGAAAGGCGGGTTCGGCACTACGACTCCTAGCCACCCTGAAGGAGGGTGGCCAGCGGAGACCGCGATGGCCGCCCCCGCCTCGGACCCTTGGACCTCGAGAGAGCCCCTCCCTCCTCGACTCCAGCGGGTGGCAACAGCACCCGGGAGGGTAGCTGTCACAGACCTCAGAGGAGGGGGGACCCTCAGTCCCCACTCACATCACCCCCGGACCCAGGGCCACCCCTAGCCCGAGGGGCCCTCAGGGGAGGACAGGAGAGGGACAGCGGAGGGCCTGCTGTGCCGCCCTAGCACCCCTGCACCGGGGACCCCGACTCAAGAGTCAGGGAGCCAAGATGGGTCCTCATCCGAATCATCGGCCTCTGAAGAGGACGAGACCAGCAGAACTGATGCTGGCAACCCCAGGGGTCCCTGGAGGAATGGCACCACGAATGGCGCCGTGCTGGGACGGTGCTGGATGACCCCAGCCCACCCGCGACAGCCAGGTCCGGGTCCTGGCCCCCCCCCGCGCCAGTTAGGCCCACGGCACCGCCCTAGTGTGGAGCCCAACCCGTGCCGCCGAGCGCAAACCGGCCTGCGCGCCACGAGCAGCGCTATGGCGCCATCTCATCACCGCGCAAACTGCATGGATGGTGGTGTCGAGGGTCACCGGTGCCAGGCCCAGCAGATGTGGGCCTCAACACTGGGGAGCTCTGCACCTCCGGGAGGGAGGTGACTGCCGAGGCGGTGTCTCCGTCAGCGGCCCCGATGGGACTACAACGCTCTCCGACACCGCGAGAGAAGCTCCTCTTCGGCAAGAGAAGAGGAGGAAGCCTCCTCCGCGGACCGGGGAGTAGGCCCGGGAGGGGACCCGGGGACGGCCCAGAGATCTTACCTGGGAGTCCCTGAGCGACGCCTGCCCCCGAAGGTCGGCAGGGCCTTGCCGAGCTTGAACGCGAGGACTTCGAGGACATGACGGTCCATGGAGAAACAAGCGCCGCACGCATCCATGTTGTGGTTGGGTCCCAGGCAACGAGACAGACATCATGCCGGTCCGAGATGAAAAATGCCGCCACAGGAGCACCGACGATTAGCGCGGCTCGGCTTTGACTTGCAGTACGCCTTGCTCCCGAACCAGACATGATGTGAACTAAACAAGGAAAGCAATAAAGCACTGCCACGATAGAAAAACAACAAAGGAACGGTCTTACCGAGTACGGCCGAGTGAATCGTGAAAACCTTCTGAGAAAACGAGTAGTCTTGAAGAAACCGAAACATTATACGCTACCACGCAGCAGGTTCAGCCTCGACGCAGGAGAAACAGAACTGAGATAGAGGAGGAGTCTGGCACCTAACGGCCGCCTCGCATGACGCAGGTCGTTTCCCGAGGGTGGCGCGTTGAGCCGACTAAAAACTCCGAAGGGAAGCATCTCCGGCTAACCCAAGCAGTAATAAATGGTGAAGATTGACAAGGAAGATCACAAAGCTGTGGACAAGCATGGGGAGCTCGCCAGACGGAACAAAATGCTTAACTCTGGAGATATTCCTCAGATGGTAGAAGGAGGATTTGATGACAGACACCTGCAGCGAGTGTCAGCCCCCTCGTCAAAAATTACCCCCAGGTTTCACGACCTTTCAGAGGTCGGAGGATAATCCTCGAGAAAAGTCCCGAGGGTAAACCCATCACTGACTCCCATCCGCGCCTGGTCCACAACCAGCACCTCAGTCTTTCCAAGTTCAACCTCAACCAGCTCGATCCATCCAATTTGGATTTCTGCAAGGCATTTATTAAAACTGAGAGAGCCCTATCCTGGTCAGGTGCAAAAGAGAGGTATAGCTGGGCATCATCAGTGTAGCAGTGAAACCTCAGCCCATAGACTCTTACAATGTCTCCGAGGGCGGCAAGTACACTGCAACAACATGGGGACAACATCAATCCCTGAGGGACCCCACATGACACAGGAACTGGATCAGAGGAGTAAATCTCGACATCACCCTCTGAGTTCTTCTGGTAAGGAAAGACGAAACCACCTGAAGACCATACCTGACAGGCCACAGATGAACCTCAGGTGCCTGAGCAGGACCCCATGGTCCACAGTGTCAAATGCTGATGCTAGATCTAGAAGAACCAAGATGGAATGGCTTTTCTGATCTCTTGCCATCAGGAGATCATTGAGCACCCAAACCTGCGCTGTCTCACTACTGTGCCTCTTCGAAAACCGGACTGGAGAGGTTCATAGATGTCACGGATGGTCAAATGGTTCTCCAGCTGTACGGTCACTACTTTTCAATATCCTTCCTATAAAGGAAGGCTTGAGATCGGTCTGTGAAGTCGTGATGGCAAAGTCTTGGTCCAAAGAAGTTTTCTTCAGGAGGGGGTGTCACCACCACCTTCTTCAGGGAGCTAGGAAACTCACCTGTTCCCAAGGAGCACCAGACTATCCATGCTAGGACGGCCAATGACGCTACTACAACCCATAATCAAGGTAGTTGGTCCTGGGTCCAAACTACAGCACGAGGGTGCATACCCTAGATAATCCGCATGACATCCATGAACTCCGGCCGGTTGAAGGTACTCCAGGAAAGTTGAGGGCAGTGACCGAGCACCGATCCAAAGAAACACCCACAATGTGTGCCGCCGGTGTTCCACCCTGATGTCAGCCACCTTAGTCGCAAAGAATTGAGCAAGTTCATCGCACTCTACTTGCAAAACACTTTCTGAACCTGTAGACAGGTTGAGTTGCTCACTCTGTCTATGGTTTGAAAAGTTGAGCCGGTCGATTCTGAGCGGCTGCAATCTCCCCAGATAGGAAAGTACAGTTACATAAGAACTTACCGTAACAGTAGATCTTCGAGGACAGCTGTTGCAGCAGGTTACACCATTAGGACTGAAGCAGCAGGCGCCAGGACCCACAGAAATTTTCTAGGTATCAATTTTCAGCAGGGACCGCTTCGTACATTGGTCCCCGCCCCCAAAGTCAGGCACAGTATGGGAAGGGTTCCTCAGAATCCCCAGTTCTCCCCGCCAGAGACTCTGGCCGCTGGATGACATCAGAAGAGGAGACTGAGGATCCGCCATCAAATGGCAGTCAGAGAGATGCTGAGACACCTGATCCTAGAAGAAGGATGTTAGAACTAGAATCTACCTCCCGATGGGTGGAGGGAGATTGCTGCAAGAGTTGTTCTGAAGATCTACTGTTACAGTAAGTTCTTATGTAACTGTACTATCTTACTCAAGAAACAGCTCTTGCAGCAGGTTACACCATTAGGACTGATTCCCAAGTAATAATGGAAATCCCACACCATTGGGAGGAGGAAGGTAGAAATCCTAATGAAACCAAAGCTCTAGGACAGAAGTCCTTGAAGGACTGCTAGACCAAAACCTGCTCTTCCCGATGCCATATCCAGGCTATAATGCCTGATGAAAGTGTGCATGGAGCTCCAAGTAGCTGCAGCACAGATGGCCGAGGTGGACATTATTATGAGGTCCACAAAGGAGGTAGCATCCCCTTGTGGAATGACCCTAACCGCACCTGCAAAGGCTTGTTGCATTTCTGGTAACAGAACGTAATACACTGAATGAGCCACCTGGACAGCGACTGTTTGGAAACAGGAGCTCCCATCATTCTGTGGGCAAAGGAGACAAAAAGCTGGTCCGATTTTCGTGATGTTTGGTTCTGGGCCAGTAGTATCGGGACACCTATGCACATCTAGGGTGTGCAACAGGCCTCTCCTCGATTCGGAATAGTTGGAAAGTACACTGGTAGATCGATGTCCTGATTAAGGGTGAGAGCTGAGACCACCTTAGGCAGAAATTTGGGATTAGTCCATAGTACCCTGTCTAGGTGAAAAAAAAATAAGGCTCTTTGCACATAAGTGCATAGAGTTCAGAAATTCTTCTGGAAGTAATGGCAACTAAAACAACGCTCTTCCAAGTGAGAAGACGAGCTCGCAATCTACGGCTGGCTCAAATGGTGGCAGCATGAGCTGCTCCAGGACAAAGGGAAGATCCCATGGCAGAATTGGATCCCTAATCGGAGGTCTAAGGTGGAGAATACCTCTCAGGAAGGCTCGTGCTATGTCCAACTGGGATATGGTGCATTGGCCTATCGGACAATGATAGGCTGATATGGCACAGAGGTGTACTTTGATCAAGGAGTTGGCCAAGCCTGTCTGAAAAAGAGACAGGAGGTAGTCCAAGACTGACTTTTCTGGACAGTCTAGAGGCGAAAACCCTGCACTTGAGCCCACAGGCAAAAACAGTGCCATTTCATGGCGTAGTGACATAGAGTGGACGGTTTTCTCGCAGCCACCAGGACATCAGCTACTTCCCTGCGAGACCTCGAGTTGCAAAATGGCTATGTCTCTAGGAGCCAAGGCAGACTAATCTAACAAAGGACCAAGGAGCCCTCCTCCTGAGACAACAAGTGAGAGCTGATTGGCAGAGGCACCGGAGGTTCCCAGGATAGCTGGGTAGTAGAGGGAACCAGATCTGCCTGGGCCAGAATGGCGCGATGAGTATCAGCCGCTTTCTCTGCAACGCTTCAGAAGAACCTCTGGATCAACTGAAAGGGGGAAAGGCATAGAGGAATCTGCCCATCCAGGAGAGGTCTCACCAGAAAATACCAGGCTCTGGATTCTAGCTAGCAAAACTTGGGCAGTTTTGCATTGATGGGGACGCCAAAAGGTCGAATTCTGGTGTACCCCATCTGTGAAACAGATCCTCTACTACCTCCTGGAGTAGTTGCCACTCGTGGACTCTAGCCTGAGATCGGCTCAGGCCATCTGCGATGATGTTGTCAACTCCTGGGACATGAACAGCAATGAAGTTTGCGCCTGTTGCAAAGCTCAATCCCATACCCTCATGGCCTCCTGCAAAGCGGGTAGAAATGGGTGCTCCTTGTTTGTTGAGGTAATACATCACTGCAGAATTATCTGTTTGTAACAGAAGAGTACCCGGTGGAATCTCCGACAGGAAGGCCTGCAGGGCGTAAGAACTGCTCTCATTTCCAGGATGTTTATGTGCAGATGAGTCTCTTGGGCTGTCCACAGGCCCTGAGACTGAACACCGTTGAGGAGTGCTCCCATCCGAGCCCTGAGGCGCCTGTGGAGAGTGTCACAAAGGAGACGGCGCAATGAAGGGACCCCGCCGATAGATTCTTCGATCTAGTTACTCATTGCCAATCCCGGATTATGGTCTTCGTGATCCGGATTGGAAGCTGCAGATGGTCTTGCTTTTGATCCCATTGACCTGTAACATCCACTGGGTGACCCGCATGTGAGAAGAGCAAGTGGGACTGTTGCAATGGCCGCGCCATGTGTCCGAGCAGGCAAAGGACCAATCTGGCAGGAACGGCTCTTTGCCAAAATGTCCCTGATGAGGGATCTGATGTTCCTGAGGAAGAAAAGCTTTTCCTTGGACGGTGTCCAGAACTGCACCTATGAACTGCAGAGTCTGAGATGGAACCAGGCATGACTTCTCTTGATTGATCATGATGCCCAGCTGTCGAACAGAGGCTGAGTATAATGAATGGCAGACATCAAGGCCTCCCGAGAGGGCACCATGAGAAGCCAATCATCCAGGTAGGGGAACTGGCCTTGCCTCCTCAGAGTCACCGCTACGACCGCCTTACACTTTGTGAATACCGAGGTGCCAATGACAGTCCGAAGGGAGGGCTTAGAACTGATAATGGTGGCCCTGGAACTCGAGTGCAGAAACTTCCTGTGCACTTGAGTGATGGGTATATGCAGGTAAGCCGCCCTGAATGTCCAAGGACGCTAGAAATGCGCCCTGCTTGAGCATGGGAATCAGACCTGGAGGGTCACCATGCGGAAGCACTTGTACAGGACCGACTCGCTGAGGTCGCTGAGGTCCAGTATTGGACGGAGGTCCCCTGTTTTCTTGGAAACCAGAAAGAAGTGAGAATATCATCCTGCACCCCTCTGGTTCCGTGGAACATGCTCTATTGTTTCTTTTTCAGGAGCGCAGAGCACCTCCTGCTGAATGAGCACGCATGCTGACCCAAGTAACGGGAAAGCAGGGAGATCTTGCCGGGGCGGTCGAGAAAGTCTATGAAGTGACCTTTCTGACCAACTGGAGAACCCACCAGTCAGTGGTAATCGACTGCCACCCTGAAAAGTGGCGAGCGACGCGACCGACCTTTGTGCCCGCTGATCCAGAAGAGGGCAGGGCCGGAAGGAGTCATGCTGTGGCAGCACTGGTCCCTGCAGGCTGGGCCGGTTTAGTGTAGCATTGGGCCTACCTGGGGACGATTTAGCCTGGCTTTCCACTGAAGGTGCCCTTTGTTGCTGGCGCGAACGTGGCTGCTGCCTTTGTTGCCGGCTGTGAAACAGCTCTGGTTCCTACGAAGGAACCGGCCTGGGTCAGTACATGGCCTGTACAGACATGACTGCCTTCCCAGCATCCTGAAGTTTGGTGATCACCTTTTCCAAGGGTTCACCAAAGAGTACTTCAGCTGTTGTAGGGGCGAAGAATGTTCTTCTATCGTCCGGGTGAAGCCGGAGACATAGAGCCAAGACTGTTGCCAGAGACAGACGCCTGAAGCTGCAACTCTGGGCGGACGAGTCCGCAGAACCGTATGCAGCTCAGAATACTTGGGTACCCACATCAGACCCTGTGCGTTGAAGGTTTAGGAGCTCCGCCTTCTGATTGCCATCCGAAGCTTATCGACCAGGTCCTGGCCCTGTCCCTGTCCCTTAGGGCATTCTGAAACTGTACCATGTGGGTTAGGTAGTTCAGGGACCTGATGGAGCATGTAGCTGCCACATACATGCATCTCCCAGGGCGTGCAATTGTTTGGATTCCTGGTCCGGAGGCTGTGTGCTCATGTGTTGAGGTCTTTGGGACCCGGTCATGTGAGGCCGAATGACCAGGGAGTCTGCCAGAGGTTGTTGAGCCAAGCACTGGTCCTCTCTCGGGCCTTGTACAGGCAGTCAGCTTCTTGCACTGCAGGAGTGGAGGCGGATGCTTCCACGCAGCCTGGTGATGTCCGCGAAAGATGTCCACCAAGGGTGGCACTACCACAGGCTTCGGGTCTTCTGCCGAAGATAACGCGGGCAAGGCGCTGCCTTCGGGGTCGAGGTCCCCAGTATCCCAGCCCATGTTGTCCTGGTTGTGCCTCATGATCTCAGAGAAAGAGGGATCATCCGGAGAAGACCTGGGAAGGTCATTTGGGTCAGGTGATAAAATGCTGAGTGGAGAAGGAGATCTGGAGTAATCCGAGGTATCTGATCTGGAGTCCTCCTCAACAGAGTACACCGTCAACGCCTGGTCGCTTGGGGCAGGGAGACCCTGATGGAGATCTTGAGGGAGGCCTTCTCCGATCCTGGGATCTACCCCTAGGAGGTGGAGTCTGCTCATTGGGGTTGGTGGTCGTCCTGCTGGCCCCTGTGGTGGAGGAGGGGTGTAGGAGGTGAAGGAGTAGGAGGACGGGAGTAGAAGGCTTTATTGGGACCACGCCTTTACGGATGGTGTCCCACCAGAAAGTAAAAGTTCTTTACTGCTTGAATATTCATGCCCAATGACAGGCCTGGTGCTGGTGGTCTGTTGCCGGGTTAAAGGCCGGGTCCTGGTGTCACCGGGTGGGCGAAGGTTCCCTCGGAAGCCTGGCGTCCTCTATGTCACCTGCCTGGTCTTCAGGCAACGCGTGTCCTCCTCCGTGGAGTCCCTGTGACTGGTGTTCACCGTGACTGGGGAGCAGTCTTGGCTCGATGAAGCCGGCGTCAGTCGCTTGGCGATGACTTCGGTCCGATGAATGCCTGGCTGGCGCCTGGTGCTTGGCGATGTTCTCGGCCCGCGAATGCCTGGCCAACTTCAGGTGCTTGGTCGACGCCGGGTCCGTCCACTTGAGGGACGCCAGGTCCTTCATATTCCTGGGTGGAGGATCCGTGCCCATAGGGGCTGGGATATCGACCTGGAGTTGGAGTCCCAACGCCGGGTGGAAGAGGAAGACTTGTGGCATTCAGAAGACTTTGAAGAGGCCCAAGAGGGAGTAGAGGAAGCCGAGAGCCTGGAAGTCTTGATGGGCTGAAGAGTCAAGAACCGCTGGAAGCCCGGACCTTAACCGAGGGGCTGAGACCTAGCCCTGGAGGGACAGCGGTCTGATCAAGTGAAGCCTGAGCTCCAGGAATCTGAGGCCCGTTCGGCATCTGGATCTTGCCTTCTCCCGGTGCTTGTCCCGTGTTTGTGGACCTTGGAGGAAGAATCGCCCTAGAGAAAGGTCTTTGTCCATCCTACTAAGTTTTTCCTCTAGCAGGTAAGCCTGAAGTGCCTTCTGACAGCGGAACCTGGTGCGGCTGTTGAATCCTTGGCAAAAGTGCAGGCCTTGGTGTTGTGGTCCGGGCCTAAGCACTGCACGCAGGAAGTATGAAGATCCTTGAAAGGATCTATTTTCCACAGGCACACTTTGAAAGGTGACCCTCAAATGAAGGAGTTGGAGAGGACATTAGTTAAGTAGAAACTCTTTAAGTTCTAAGTCGTCGTAGCTAGGTAGAGACTAGAGGCGGATGCTGGCTAGTCGATGGCGAGAAAAGAACTGGGCATTCTGGAGGACCGCCCTTGTGTACTGTGCCTGACGCGTGGTGGACCGATGTCGGGATGGTCCCCGCTGAATACTGCTAGCTAGAAAATTTCCGTGGGGTCCTGGCACCTGCCAGCTTCAGTCCTAATGGCGTAACCTGCTGCAAGAGGTGTTTCTCGAAGTAAAATCTCTGCCTTCTTACGGGTGACTGTGGATTGATAGGCTTGATAATGGTCCATCAATCTAAGGTGGTCAGTATCCAGGGCAGATCTCCACCAGCAACGCTCTTCATCCTGATCGCTGCATCTCCTCAGAGTCCCACTGCCGGGGATCGGAGGCAAAGGGAGAGAGGATGAACTCGGACAGGAGCAATGATATCCATGGCTGCAGAAATGGCCTTATTATAGGCTATCACTAGGGCTTCTGTGTCATTGTTTGCCAATGGAAGGACTGACAGGTCAAGCACCGCCACCAAGCCTTCGGAGCTTATGTCTCTTAAAGGGCGGTAACTGACCACCTCCACAGGGGTAGGCCTTGAAAGGGTATGGAAATTGAACTTCAATGGCGTAATGATTGGACCATCTGACTGGTTCCACCCCAAATCCGAGGCTTCGATCCCAAGGAGGAAGACTAAGTCAAGAGAGTGACCACGTTTATGGATAGCAGTGGAAACAATCTGTGTGAGGCCCAGAGATGTCATCAACTGGAGGATGCTGTCCAATTATGAGGAGTTCGGTTATCGACCCAGGCGTTAGTCAACCAGGACCATCATTCTGGGCGCACTCAAACGCTATGTCGACCACGGTCCACCACTTCCTGAAGGAATCACTTCTCATCCCCGAGTGGACGGTAGATGAGGGCAATCCTATAACCTACACTTGCTACCACAGAAGACTCAAATGACTCAGTCTCCTCAACTGGTACACTCGTGAGGCCCACCGGTCTTGAAACAGACCGCAAACCCCCCACGATCCAATCTCGAGCGGTGTTTCACCGAGTACCCAGCTGGAGTTGCAGCCTACAATATAGGGACGGAGTTCTCATCCAGCCATGTTTCAAAGATACAAGCAAGGTCTGTTGCTCCCACATGATCTCTCACATGTTCCTTATTTCCAGATTGTCATAGCATGCAGCCAGAGATTCATTAACTGGAAGTTTAAATTGCAACACCAGAGGAAAATGATCACTGTCTGCCCTAAGGGAGATCACACATGTATCCCAAAAATTCATACCATCATTCCAGAATACAAGTCAATAATTGAGGGCCCAAGCGTGTTGTAATATGTAAAATTACTACAGCATCTCCTTTAAGCCTTCCATTAAGTGTTACTAAATTTCTAAAAGCTTACAACCTCTAGCATTGACTCTTGGGTCTAATGAAGATCTAAGAAATTTAAAGGCATTTCTAAAGCGCCAATTTTGTACTTCATTATCAGCAAATCCATCATAATTACCTAGTCTAGCTGAAATCACCACATATCAGGATCTTCTCACATGCTGTTATTGTCCATGATGACCTATGTATAAGGTCATCTAGATCCTCCCACGACTTTTATCAAAACATTTTGAATTATAAGGGGTACGTAAACATTAATTAAACAGAATACCAATGAGCCCAGTTTAATAAGAAAAGACTGAAAAGGAATTGGAAAATATTAGATCAGCTGATAGATCTTCCATAACTTTAAACCAAGTAGAATAGCCATTTAATGCAACATCATTAGATGCCTGATGCCAAGTTTCCTGTAAACATAAAATCTGAGCTTGATTAATAAAGTTTATGCACTCACAATCTGCAAATTGAGTTAACAAGACAGCTACATTCCAAGATATAAGCAATAAATTATTTTTGATCCTGAATCATCAGTCCCTGTTTTAGGGGAGAGCCTGTAGTCAATCAATTTGCTCCTTAAGCAGGTTGAACCGAATAGAAATTGAAATGTTATAATCAGTTTCTGTTACCACTTGCTCTTGGAAAAGTCTGTTCTGCTTGTTAGTTACAGTGTGTTAAGAATTCTGGTTTGTTACAGGAAAGTGGGCTCACTGCTGTCTACAACATAGTCAGTAGTAACAATGTACAACCCACTGCATCAAGTATGGAAAGATTTTGCAGGATTTTGTCATACAAGCTAGTATATTTCACCTGTATTAAAATTTGATCAGTTTCTGGTCATCACCCAGTCTCTGACTATTAAAGCATTATAATCAGTAATGGCAATATTCAGTAGTTGTTCAAGTATATCAATTGCAATTAATTTGAGTTTCCTGTCAGTTTCACTTTTCATCCAACATAAGCCATAAAGGAACAGCTTCCTAGGAAGGAACGACTCACTGTATTCCTCTTGTTCACACTTATTTTCTGACGCAAGGCTTAAAATGCTATTGTCAATAGTGTACACCCCAGCTGGGTCCAGTAGTGGAGCCCTGTGCAAGATCATGTCCAGAGCCCCTTGCCTGATACTACAGCATCAACCTGCCCTAAACCATTCTGTGACTTGTGCCTATATATTTTAGTTATTTTAACATCTAAAGCTGGAATTTCAAAGCCTATATAAATAAATTATAAAAGCATTTTCAGTCTGCCTAGATTTTTGTTTGGAATAGCCTTTAAACCAAAAATGCTAATACTGTCTGTAACAGTCCTAGTTTGAGACTGATTCAACAAATTCTATTAATGAAGTCCACTGAAAACCCTGAGACTGCAAGCTCCTATTACTAAGCCATATATGGTTAGCAACCCTAGCACTGGAACAGAACAGAAACATGCACCTAAAGCCATCATAGTGTTTGTCATCCCACAATTGGACTATATCAACAATATCAGCACGGCTGCTCTTAATAGGTGCACAAGCTGTTTTTATTTTGTTCAAATAAAATTGAATTATTCCAGTGATAACCCTACAGACTTAGAAACGCATAGTCTGATAAAGTCAACCAGCTCTTTTCAGCTGTTGGATATGTGCTAAGAGAGGCCATTCTGCACCCTTCTTCAACTAAACTCTGTAATGTGATGCTCTTCAGGAGCCCAGTATGCCACCTTCTTCAAATTTTCCAGATCTCCTTAGGAAATTCATTTGCTGATTCATTGCCTGCATTGTCACAATATCTCCTTACTGGATGCCCTGTCGAGCTGGGTACCATCCTTATTAACAGGTGCTACACATTCTCAGACTTGAATTTCATATATCTTGTAAGGCAGACACTGTTGCTATCTGCACTAGCACAGGCAAATTCAAACAACCTAACAGTTTCAGTCACTTGGACTATCATCTTCACTGCTGAGTAAAAAGTACAGTTACGTAAGAACTTACCTAACGGTAGATCTTCGAGAGAGGCTCTTGCAGTAGGTAATTACATATAGGACTGATGTCGGCAGGTGGCAGGACCCCACAGAAAAAATTTCTAGCTAGCAGTCTCTGGTGAGGGACCGCCCCATATCAGGTGACCGCATCAGGAGATGTCGGTATAAAGGGCGGTCCTCACGCTTCCGCCCAGTTCTTTCCGCACAGGCCAAAAGAGACTGGATGACAGAGAAGTGGATATTCCCTTCACAGGAAAAGGAGCTGAAAAAGCTTAAAGGGATGGAGGGCAGGAAAGTATTTATTGCAAGAGCCTCTCTCTAAGATAGTACAGTTACGTAAGAACTTACCATAACAGTAGATCTTCGAGAGAGGCTCTTGCAGGTAATTACATATAGGACTGTCACCGCCCGCAGCAGGACCCCACGGAAAAATTTCTAGCTAGCAGTCTCGGCCAGGGACTGCCCTTACTGGGGTGACCGCGCCAGCGACGCCGGCATAGGGCAGTCCTGGCCGCCCGCCCAATTCTTTTCCGCGCCACGGCCCGGAAGGCCCGACAAGAGAGAAGCAGATGTTCCCATTCCTGGAAAAGGAGCTGAAAAGCCTAGGGAAGGAGGGCAGGAAGAAGATCACTGCAAGAGCCTCTCTCAAGATCTGCTGTTACGTAAGTTCTTCACGTAACTGTACTATCTTACTCAAGAGGGCTCTTGCAGTAGGTAATTACATATAGGACTGAATCCCAAGCAGTCTGGAACAAATAAGAGGCACCAAGAGGAGGAAACTACTCCAAAAGAAGCAGAAGCCTCAAGGCCTCAAGACAGGAGGCCTTGCAAAACAGCTAGCCCAAGCCTGCTCAACGGCAGAGGCAATGTCCAAACTGTACTGTTTCATAAAGTATGATATGGACGGAAGTCCAGGTGGCAGTAGCACAGATGCCTGCCGAGACACATTCTTGAACAAGCCGCGAGAGGCCGCTACTCCACGAGTAGAGTGGCTCTGACTTGACCCGAAAGGTCTTGTTGCACTTGTCATAACAGAAAGTGATGCAATGAGCTAACCACTTTGATAGGCATTGCTTGAAACAGCATTGCCTTCCTTTGTGAGCAAAAGAGATGAACAACTGATCAGTTTTTCTGAGATCCTTTGTCCTGTTGGTGCAGTATCTCAGAATCCGTGAACATCCATGGTATGGAGTAAATATTCCGCTTGGTTGAGTACTGCGTGAAAAGGCAGGTAACTCTATGGACTGATTTAAGGTAGACTCTGCTACCACTTTAAGTAGAAACTTAGGATTCATGCAAGAGCCATCTGCTTTGTGAAAAATCAAATAGGGATTTTACACATAAGGGCCTGAGCTCGGAAATTCTTTGAGCGGAAGTAATGGCCACCAAGAAGAGCGCCTTCCACGAAAGAAACTTCAAATCTGTGGTTGCTGCAGGTTGAAGGGAGAAAGGGTAAGTTTTGAGAACAAGTTCAAGTCCCAAGGAGGAGCAGGAGTTCGGATAGGGGCCTCAGATGAAGGACCCTCTAAGAAAGGTCTTAGAGACCTCCAATTGGGCAAAAACTTTATCTGTGAAAGGAGCATGGTAGGCTAAGATAGCAGCCATGTGCACTTTCAAGGAGGAATGACTGAGACCCAGGTCAAGAGATGACGAAATATTCCAGCAGAACAGCCACTGAACAGGAGAAAGGCTCTCGCTCCTAGAGGCGGCCCAAATAGAAAATCTCTTCCATTTCATGGCATAATGGACCTAGTGGAGGGTTTTCTAGCCTCCACCAGAATCTCCACCACTTTTGGAGAGCGCCAAAACGAGATTGAGCTAGGTCTGCAGGAGCCATGCATGAAGTTGAAGGACTTGAGGCCTGATGGACCAGGGTCCCTGATCCTGGGTCAGCAAACCTCGAGATATAGGAAGAAGAAGAGGAGGAACCTGAGTATTGTTGTAGAAGAGAGAACCAGATTTGCCTGGGCCAGAAAGGAGCGATAAGAATCATTCTTGCTCCTTCCATGGATAGCTTCTGCAAAACTCTTGGGATCAGAGTAATTGGGGAAAGGCATAGACGAATCTGTCCTTCCAGTCTAGAGACAGAGTGTCGCCCAGAAAGCGCCTCGCTCTGGAGCGAGCGAGCAAAAGCTGGAAGTTTGCATTTTGGGGAGGCGAAGAGGTCTACCACTGGAGTCCCCCAAAGCTGAAAAGATATCGTCGAGCACCTTTTGATCCACTCCGTGTGTGCCCTGGCAGAGGAGCGGCTTAGTTTGTCTGCCAGGGTGTTGTTGACTCCTGGAACATGAATAGCTGTAAGGTGAAGGTTGTGAAGAGTTGCCCAATCCCAAACCCTCATAGCTTCCTGCATAGAGGGTGAACAAGTTCCTCCCTGCTTGTTGATGTACCACACTACGCATATTGTCTGTCTGGACGGCTAGGTGGCTGGGAAGAACGACTATGAAGGGCTTGAGGCGTGAAGCACAGCTCGAAGCTCGAGCACGCTTGATGTGGAGAGCTAGTTCCAGTCTGGATCATAAACCCTGGGTTCAATGAAGGCCCAGATGGGCTCCTCAACCTCTCGCCTGATGCGTCCATGGTCAGAGTCTGGGAGGGGAGGATGAAAGAAGGGACCCCCCACAAAAGGTTCCTCTGAATCATCCACCATTGCAAGTCCCGTGCCATCGCCGAGGAGATCAGGACTAGGTGATCCAGGTCGTCACAAGTTGATCCCATTGGGAGCTAAGAGTCCACTTAGAGATCCTCATGTGAGTCGAGCCCAGGGACAGTTGGAATATGCCGCCATGAGCCCCAGAACTCGGAGGACCGACTGCTGGAACTCTCCTGCTTTCTGATAGCAGGGAAATCTGGGATTGAAGAGAGGCCGCCCTGTCTAGAGGCAGGAAGGCCTTGCTCACCGTCAGACGAGGACAGCCCGATGAACTGAAGTCTCTGGGAGGGCTCCAGATGGGACTTGGAATGGTTGATGGTAATACCCAGGCAGGTAAAACCTGCTAGGTAAGGGCGAGGAAACGAGGAGTTCCTACCTGATGAGGCCGAGGAACCAGTAGTCCAGGTAAGGGAACACCTGAACTCCCCTTGAACGCAGGTGTGGCCGCTATTACAGCTAGGCATTTGTAAATACTGGGCGCCGAGGAAAGACCAAATGGGAGCGCCTGAATTGGTAGTGGTCCCCTGAAACGCAAAACGAAGGTACTTATGGGAGAAAGGCGAATGGGAATGTGCAGATAGGCATCCTGCATATCCAGAGCACAAAGCCATTGACCCGCCGAAAGGGGCAAAAGACTCGCAGAGAGAGCATCCTGAACCTTTGTATTCCACATACAGGTTCAGGAGCTGAGATCTAGAATGGGTCTGAGATCTCCATCTTCTTTGGGACCAGGAAGAAATGGAATAGTAACCCGTCCTCAAGATGAAGGGAACGGGTTCTATGGCTCTGCTTCATGAGAAGGGACGAAATTTCTTCCTGGACCAAGGGAAGATGGTCTCTGGAGCACGCCGATTTCAGAGGAGGGTGGCGGGTGGTTTCCTGAAGAAACTCTATGGGAGTGCCCATCCGCTATAAGCTGGAGCACCCAAGAACCAGAGTTATCCTCTCCCAACCCGGAAGGTGGAGGGAAAATCTCCTCCTACCAGTTCCTCCAGTAGATCTGAGGCGGTGGAAGAGGAAGGAGTAAGGTGGTGTGGGCAGCCCACAGCTGAGGCATCTGCTGCTTTTTGGGCGGAGGGGCCTGGCAGCTGCGGGGCTTGACGCTTAGTGGCCTGCCTTCCTTGGGGTTTCCGCTGAGGCCGAGTCCATCTGCAAAAGGACGGCGCTGCTGAGTATGGGGACGGTATATGGAATCCACAGATTTCAGGGCTGTCCCCTTCTCTTGCAAGTTGGTGATGATGTTCTTTAACATCACCCCGAAAAGCACCGACCCCTGAAATGGGCAAGAGACTGGGTGGCCATAGGCCCTATCTGCCGACACCGTCTATGAATCTATGTATCTATGTAAGGTGCCCTTGAATGGCAGATTGCACCTCCGGACCAAACCAGACACGCTGGAGCCAGGCATGACGCCGCACACTTACGGTGAAAGTGGCGGCCCGCCCAGCAGTGTCCACTGCATGTGTCGCCATAACATATGGCGACGGTCAACAAGCAGAACGGACAAGATCTGCTAGCTTGTGTTTGACTTGAGAGTCAGGTAAGGAGTCCAGTTTGATTCCGCCTGGGTAAGGATGGCCTTCTGGTAATCCCATGTGGGCGATTAATTCAGGGCCCAATTCCCCAGTGTGGAAGAGGCGAAATCTTCTTCCATACTGGTCCAGGAGGCGCGATTCCTTATCCAGAGGAGACGAGCTCAAATGTTTTGATGTGCCGAATGGCCGTGAACGCGCTAATCACAACTGAGTCGGCACGAGGGTGAGAGTCAAGATAGTCTACACCCCCAGAGCTAGGTATAGCCTGTCAGACTTCCTGGGAAGTGGGCCACGACGGTTGTTTCCAAATCGTGGTAACAAGGTGGCGTGAGGCTTGATCCAGGGTGGCACTAAAGTTGGAGCTGTCATGGCAGGTCCAAATGCTCGGCGAGTTTTAGGCATTGGGGATCTGGTCCTAAGGAGTGCCACTGGTGAATTTCCTGGATTTTCTAAGCAACTCCGTGAATGATGGGTCCTCCGGAGGAGACTTCGAGGGGTCCTCGGCCGGGCTTAGACGGAGAGCGGGCTCGCTGCCTTTCTCAGAACATCCGTCGGAAGAATCCGAGGAATCCGAGAGGGAAGAAGAAGCAGAAGAAGAGTAAGACTCCTCACACGACTAGGGGAGGAACAGGTTCCTTGGGTAGTACCTGTGAACACGATCCTGCCCCTCTCTGGATCCAGATGGAAGAGCCCTGAGTCTGGAGGCGGTGGAGGAGTGTGTTGCCTTGGACGTGGGAGCCAGGGGCGCACTGCCGCCATAGGGCGGCTCCACCTCCATGGTGAGCTGAGCCTGGCCTCAGTCCGCCAGGAGGCTAGAGTCTCCTGCAGATCCACCGCGCCGGGGCGTGGAGGTGGAGGAGGAGGGGAAAAGAGTACAGGTTGTACCCTGAAGGTGAGTATCCATAACCCGGCTGTGGAAACCCGGCCGGGTAATGTGGCGCCGGAGGAACCGCGCCGGGTACTGTGGCACTGGATACCGCGTCCCGGCATGACAGCGCTGATAAGACGGCAGGTACCCAGGAGCCGGGGAGCTGCCATAGCAGATGGCCCCATTGGCGGCCCCACGGGCGGATCCACGCATGGGCCCGCTGGAGGGGAATATCTCGCGGGCGCCGGGCACCGCGCCGGAGGTACCGTGTTGGAGGTGCGGGCATCAGGAGGTGCCGGCGTCTGGGGCCGCCGTCCGGGGCCGGATCCATTGGAGAAGGGTCTGACGGAGGTGGAAATCTCGCTGCCCAGGGAAGGAGGAGAAAATCCCCGGGTCAGGCTGGGGTGACTCAGGTCCCCAGACGGCAGCGAAGGCTGCGGGGAACTGGCACGACAGACGGGAGGGTCCGTCGGGTTCCATCGCCTGCTGGGTGACGTGGAGCCGACGCGCGGCTTAGGGGTGAGTTCTCGGTGGGCGCCGGAGGGCCGACGCCCAGCTTACGGGAACCTCACCGGAGCGGGCCGAGGGAGGTGGCCCGTCCGATGGGGATGTGGCCGGCACCGCTTCCCGGCGGTCGGGCGCCTTATCAACCTCTCCATGCGGATGTCAGAGAAGCTGACGTCCGACTTAGAGGAGTCGCCCACAGTAGGGCAGCGAATCTGCGGCCTAACCGGGGGTGGAGGCCTCCATTCGCCCGGAGGCGCCCACACAAGGCCCAAGCACAAGCCACAGACAGGCGGGCAGACACCTCCTCCAAACCCTGAGGCTGCTGTCGAACGGTCCCCCAGAGGGGATAGCTTAGCGGCTCCAGCAGGAGACGCGAACAGGAGGACTTCTCCGGTGCCTCCTTGTCCTTCTTTTCCGATGTCCTCCGGGAAGTGGACACCTGCCTCAACTTTTTCAACTCTTCTCCATAAAAGACATCTTTTCTTTGAGGAGATGGGCTTCCAGGGACTGTTGGCGCCCGCTACGGGTGGCCGCGCTAGTTGAGGCAATGCTGGCACTTATCGACCGGGTGATCGGGGCCTAGGCAGAAAAGACACAGGACTGGCCGTCCTTGTGTGGCAGTTGCGCCGCATAAGTCGCACTTTGTTTTTGCGCCGGAGGGTAGGGGGACTAAATACACCGGACGATGTAACTGACGATTGTAAAAGAATAACTGATTTTCTGTAAAAACGACGAAGGCAAGGCTGACTAGGCGACTGAACTTTACCGTGAAGAGCTGCACGAGCTAACGGCGGAAAGAACTGGAAGGCGGGTGACCGGACTCGCCTTTATACTGACGCCGCATGACGCCGGTCACCTGACGGGGAGCGGTCCCTCGGCAGGGACTGCTAGCTAGAAATTTTCCGGGGTCCTGCCGCTGCCGGTGATGGTCTTACAGTGATTGTTTACTCGCAAGAGCCCTGGAAGTAAGATCTACTGTTACAGTAAGTTCTTACATAACTGTACTATCTTACTCGAGAGAGCTTGCAGTAGGTAATTACATATAGGACTGAGTCCCAAGCAGTCTGGAACAAGAAGAAGCATACGGGAGGAAGAAAACTAACCAGAGCAGATCCTCTAGCTGTGAAGGCCTTTAAGAAAGGAGGCCTTGCAGAACAGCAAGCCCAAGCCTGCTCTCACGGTGAGAGGCAATATCCAAACTGTAATGTTTTGTAAATGTATGGACAGAAGTCCAAGTGGTGGCAGCACAAATGTCTGCCGCTGACACATTCTTGAAACATGCCACTGAGGCAGCAACCCCCTGGTGGAGTGACCTCTTACTTGACCCGGAAGGGTCTGGTTGTACTGTCATAACAGAAAGTGATGCAATGAGCCAACCATTTAGACAGGCATTGCTTGGAAACAGCAGTGCCCTCTCTTTGGGGCAAAAGGAGACAAAAGTTGATCAATCTTTCTGAGATCCTTTGTTCTGTTAGTGTAGTATCTCAGAACCGTGAACGTCCATAGTGTGAAGTAGATACCCCCTGATTGAGTACTCGTGAAAGAACGAGGTAATTCTATGAACTGGTTCAAAGTAGATTCCGCTACCATCTTGGGGAGAAACTTAGATTGGTGCGCAGAGCCAATCGCTCCTTGTGAAAAATCAAGCACAGGATTTATACATCAGGGCCTGAGCTCGGAAATCCTCCGAGCAGAGGTAATGGCCACTAGAAAGAGCGTCTTCCATGAAAGGAACTTCATGTCTGCTGAGGCCGCTGTTTCAAAGGGAGGCAAAGTGAGTTTCCCAAGAATGAAGTTCAAATCCCAAGGAGGGCGGGAACCTCGATGGGGTCTCAGGAAGAACCCCACTGAGGAAAGTCTTAGAAACTTCCAGTTGGGCAAACGTCCTATCAGCAAAGGGAATATGGTAGGTCATGGTCGACATGTGTACCTTCAGAGACAAGTGACTAAGACCCAGGTCAAAGAGATGCGTGAGGTACTCCAGCAATCGCCTAACTGAGCAGGAGAAAGGCTCAAAGCCTTTGAAGTGGCCCAGATTGAGAACCGTAACCACTTCATGGCATAAGTAGACCTAGTGGAGGGTTTCCTAGCCTCCACCAAGATCTCAGCCACCTGGGGAGAAACCCCAAAGCAGGCTTGAGCCATGTCTGCAGGAGGCACGATGCAGTTGAAGGGACTTGAGACCTGGATGAACCAGGGTCCCCTGATCCTGGGTCAGTAAAATTCATGACAGCGAAGAGAAAGAAGAGGTTCCTCTGAGTATTGTTGCAGAAGAGAGAACCAAACTTGCTCAGAATCATTCGTGTTCCTTCTGAGCCAAGTTTCTACAAGACACGTGGGATCAGAGGAATCGGGGAAGGCATAGACAAATCTGTCCTTCCAATCTAGAGACAGAGCGTCCCTCCAGAAAATGTCTTGCTCTTGAATGAGCGAGCAGAAGTCGGGAAGCTTTATGCTTAGAGGTGAGGCGAACAGGTCCACCTGAGGTGTTCCCCAACATAGAAAGATATCGCCTAGGACCCCTGATCCAGCTTCCACTATGAGCTTGAGCAGACAAGCGACTTAGTTTGTCTGATAAGGAGTTCTCGACCCCAGAATGTGAACTGCCGTGAGGTGAAGGTCGTTGTGCTGCCCAATCCCAGACTCTCATTGCTTCCTGCAAAGAAGGTGAGGACCGAGTCCTTCCCTGTTTGTTGATGTACCATACCACACACATATTATCCATCTGGACGGCTAGGTGGCCTGGAAGAAGATGCAGGTGGAGGGCCTGGAGAGCGTAGAGTTCAGCCTGAAGCTCAGCACACTGCTGTGCAGCGATTGCTTGAGCTTGGACCAAGAGCCCTGGGTCCGATGTGGACCGAGATGGGCTCTCAACCTTTGCCCAAGGCGCCTGTGGTCAGAGTCTGGGAGGAGGAGGAAGGAAGAATGGAACTCCCCGAATAAGGTTTTCTCAACCATCCACCATTGTAAGTCTCGGATCATGGGAGAGGAGACTAGGACCAACTGGTCCAAGTCGTCTACCAACTGATTCCATTGAGAGCGAAGTGCCCACTGAGAGATCCCAATGTGGAGCCGAAAAGAGGGACTGTTGGGACAGCAGCTGCCATAAGCCTGAGGAGGCGAAGAACTGACCTTGCACTGACCCGCCACGCCAGACAACAGGCTTATCTGAGTCTGCAGTGTTGCCGCCCTGTCCAGAGGCAGAAAGGCCCTGCCTAGGGTCGTGTCCAGTATTGCCCAATAAACTGAAGCCTCTGGGATGGGATCAAGTAAGACTTGGAATGGTTGATGGTAATACCCAGACAAGCAAAGACCTGCTAGGTGAGGGAGGCAGTAGGAGTGCTCCCTGGATGATGCCACCAGGAGCCAATCGTCCAGGTATGGGAAAACCTGTACCCCGGAACGCAGGTAGGCCGCCACCACCGCAAGGCATTTAGTAAATACTGAGGGGCCAAGGAGAGGCCAAATGGAAGTGTCTTGAACTGGTAGTGGTCCCCTGAAAAGCAAAACGAAGATATTTGCGGTGAGACGGTGGATAGATATTTGCAGGTAAGTGTCCTGCATATCCAGAGCACATAGCCGCTGGCCCGAGCAGAGGAGGGGCAGAAGGCTCTGCAGTGACAGCATCCTGAACCTCTTGTACTCCATGAAAAGGTTTAGGGAACTGAGATGTAGAATAGATCTTATATCTCCTGCCTTCTTGAGACCAGGAAGAAGTGCTAATAGTAACCCGTTCCTTGTAAGTGAAGGGGACAGGTTCTATTGCCTCTTCAGCAGAAGTGCTGAAATTTCTTCCTGACCAGAAGAAGATGTTCCCGAGAGTATGACGACCTTGGGGGAAGGTGACGAGGTGGTTTCAGCAGAAACTCTATTGAGTGTCCTTCTGAGATTAGCTAGAGCTCCCATGAATCCAATGTTATCCTCTCCCAGCCCAGAAGGTGGAGGGAAACCTCCTCCCACCGGTTCCTCCTGGAAGCTCAGAGGCAGTGGGAGAGGAATGAGTCAGGTGGTGTGGGCAGCACCAGCAGCTGAAGCTCCCACTGCTTTTTTGGGGGAGGGCTTGGCAGCTGGGGGGCCCAACGCTTAGTGGCTCTCTTTCCTGTGGTCTCGCTTTGGGCTGATTCTGTTTTGCGAAAGGACAGTGCTGTGATTGATGGGGATGATACACAGAGTCAACAGACTTTAGTGCCGTCCCCTTCTCCCGCAGGTTGGTGATGATGTCCTTGATATCACCTGCAAACAGCACCGAACCCCGGAAGGGCGCTTCCTGGATAGCGGACTGCACTTCTCGGACCAACCCTGATACTCGGAGCCAAGCATGACGCCTTAGACCTATGGCAAAGCTGAGCTCCTACCAGCAGTGTCCATTGCATCATAGGTCGCACAAAGAATGTGCTGACTTGCCGAATGTGCAGAGCGGACGAGGTCGGCCACTTCCTGCTTCACCTGACAGTCCGAAGGGAGTCCACTGATTCCACTCACTAAGAATCGCCTTCTGGTAATCCCGCATGTGGTCAACGTAGTTCAGGGCCCTAATACCTGGACTGGAAGAAGCAAAATTTTCTTACCATACTGGTCCAGAAGGTGGGATTCCTTGTCAGGTGAAGACGAGATAAGATGTTTGGGTTGAGCTGACCACCATGAGCGGGCGCTAATCACAACCGAGTCAACACGAGGGTGGGAGTCTAAAAAGTCAACACCCTCTAGAGCCTTGTATAGCCTGTTCGGCTTCCTGGGAAGTGGGGCTAAGGCCGACGGTTGTTTTGCGTGATGGTGGTACTAAGGTCGGCATGAGGCTTGGATCCAGGTAGCACCAAAGTGGGAGCTGTCATGGGCAGATACAGATGCTCAGCGAGCTTTTACGCTGGGGGTCTGGCTCCAAGGATTGCCACTTATGTACTTCCTGGATCTTCTGTAGCAACTCCGTGAAGGAACAATCCCCAGAGGAGACTTCGGAGGAGTCCTTGGTCGGGTTTGGTCGGAGAGCATGGCTCACGTCTTGCTCGAACAACCACCGGAAGGATCCAAGGAGTCCGAGGAAGAAGAAGAAAATGAGGAAGAGTCCTCTCCCGATGAGGGGAGGAACGGACCCTGGGAATCCCTCAGGGAATCATGTCCTGCCCTCTCTGGACCCAGAGGGTTTAGCCCTGGTGTCCGAGGTGGAGAAGGAGAGTGTCATCGTGGATGTACGGAACCGGCACCAGCACAGTCATCGGAAGACGACTCTCCACCTCTCTGGTGAGTTAAGCCTTGGCCTCAGCCCACCAGGAGGCCAGAGTCTCCTGAAAGTCCACCGTGGCTGAGGGGCAGTGGAGGAGGGATACAGGTATGGACTATACCCAAAGGGCGTGTATCCATAACCCGACGGCTGGAAGCCCGGCGCTGGGTATTGAGGAGCTGGGCAGCGCGCATCAGATATTGTCGGTGGCCGGGTACTGAGGTCCCAGGTATGGTGGCGTCGGATAAGACGAGGCCGGGTACCCAGGAGCTGGAGGAGCTGCCTGAGCAGACGGCCCAGCCGAGGCCCCATGGGCAATTCTGGAGCGGAAGGCCCGGGGACGTGGGGCATGGCGAGGGGCGACATTGGGGTGGGATGTTGTCCGACGCCGGCAACAAACCAACATACTGCTTAGCAGGTGGGATCCGGGCGACGCCGGAGGGGCTGGCATCCAACTAATTGACCCTTCGCCGGAGACAGGCCGAGATGTTGGGGCGGCCTGGTCGGGCGGAATGGGGTCGTGCACCGCCCCAAGGGTCGGGCGACACCAACCTTTCCATCGCGGCATCGGAGGAGCCGACGCCGTTTATCGGGCAGCCACACCAGAAGGCCGTAAAACCATGGCTTTATTGGGAGGAGGCCTCTACGAGCCCAGAGGCACCCGGAAGGCCCGAAAGGCCAGACAGGCAAGCTGACACCGCCTTGTGCTTCTAAGGTGGCCATGGAGCAGTCTCCCCCGCGGGGAACATACCTGTTCACGGCAACTCTGAGGAAGATGCAATGGGAGAGAGCCCTTGTCCCAGTGCCTTTCCTTATCCTTTTTCTTGCGATGGCCTACAGGGAGGTGGATGCCTGCTGAAGCTTTTCAGTTCTTTCTCCATGGAGCTCATTTTCTTTTTCAAATGTAGGCTTCCAGGGACTGCTGCTGCCTTCTCGGTTGGCTGCGTTAAACCTGAGGCAGTGTTGGCGCTTCTCCACCGGATGGTCGGAGGCCTACGCAAAAAGGCACAAGGAATGGCCGCCCCCAGCGGGAGTTGGCACCGCATGAGTCCGACTTGTTTTTGTGCTCGGAGGGTGTAGGAGATGACACACACCGACGGATACCTGACAATGGCTGAGAAAAATCGAAAATACTGGTAGAACTACCAAGGACCCTGGCGAGCAGGGAACTTTTCCACAGGCGCTGGCATAAGCTAAGGGCAGGAAAAACTGGAAGCGGGTGTGAGGGACCACCCCTTTATACCGACATATCTTGACGCTGGTCACCTGATGTGGGGCGGTCCATCGCCAGAGACTGCTAGCTAGAAATTTTTCCATGGGTGTCCTGCCACTTGTCGACATCAGTCCTATATGTAATTACCTACTACAAGAGCCCTCTCAAGTAAGATCCCTGTTTACACTAGTGTCCATAGCATCAGTTTGTTTTTTGTTAACTTTCCTGACTCTCCTAGCCCGCTTTTGCTTTTCCTTTTGGTTTGGCAGGAGAATCAGGAAACCAATCGAGAAAAATCCGGCCTCACTAGAATTATCAGAAAGCAGAATAGCTAGTGCAGTATAAGATAGTGGAGAGAACATGACCAAACTATGGGAACTAATTTATCCAACTTGTTGAGTACATAATCTAATTTAGAACCATTTATAGCAATATTACATTTAAGAATATCTAATTCATTGCAGACTCCCAATAACTGGTTCAAAATCATAAGGTGGGCTGCATAGGATCTTTCATAATTGTTTTAAGATCATCATCTAGTTCAAAAGGATAGGAGGCAATAGGGTCCCCAGCCCTAGAATTCCTCAGCATATAACAACAGTGTCATCTCTGAGGTGTTTTACTATTTATTTTGGTATCCATCTTTTTAGCCCAACAACGGCCTTCAGTAATGCCCTGAAAATCAGCGGACCAATTAGAACAGACCCTCCTTATACCAGATTCAGGTTCAGGTTCAGGTTCAGGTTCAGGTGAGAATTCCACAGAGTTTGACAAACCGATAAAGAGTCATAATATAAATCAATAGAAACCTTCCTAATTGCTTTTTAGCCTGAATGCTCCTTCCACGTTTTTTAACTGTTAAGACTGATGAATTAGTCAAATTACTATACTCACTACTGTGCTCTCTGCTTTAACTACTGAAGTGAGAACCAAGGTCATCTTCTATAAAGATTTTGGGGATAGAAGAAAGCCTAGAAATGTCCTGTCTAAAGTCAGGGTCTCCCACTTGAACATTACTGCATTCAATCAGGGACACAGACGAGATGTAATTTGTTTCAATGAATTCACCCTGGACAACACTACCTTCACTAGTTTCCTTAACTGGAACAGTTTTAACAAAAATTATTGACTTCAGTTTGTTTAGATTTTGTTATAAGCTCTTTGCTTTTGCTGACAGTAGATGTTACATTTTGTTATCTTTGGTTTTGCTAATTTACTACTTTTTAGTTTGTTTTTGTAACAGGCTTAGTCCCTTTTTACCCTTCTTTGGGGTGTTTTAAGCTGAGTGTCAGTGCCTTTCCCACCAACAGAGTCCTGGCTAGTGATAACAATCGGGAATCCAGGCTATCCCTTTGTTCCTTACAATTGTCATCATTATTGTTGCCCTAGCAGGACTAGCCATCTGATCCCCAGGGCAGATTTCAGCAGTACTGAGTTTGCCTCCATGGCTGCTTGTTTCCTAGTATAAACCATAAGATAATCAATTACAAAGTGATTAATGCAGAAGCAGAAAGAAAACTATATTGCACAGTACCAGGACAGGTTTCATAGGTTCCTCAAGTTTCTTCTGTACAGAGCTGAAGCTCTGATGTTCTGCCAGTTTCTCTTCTTCAATGTCCTATATTAAATGCCAGTTTCTGAGATTAAAATTGTTCAGAAAAATGTCCAGTCTCACTAGCTATTTAGTAAAAAGAATTTGGTAGACCAGTGGACGCCCTCTTCTAGACTTCAAGGCATTTGACTCTGCCTCACATGGGCCTGTTGGATAAGCTGGGAGAAATGGGGTGGGGAACCAGATGATCAGATGGATAGGCAATTAGCTCAGGACCGGACCCAGAGGGTAGTAGTTGGGGATAGTCTCATCCCAAAGAGGGTCATTAGTGGGGTCCCACAGGGATCAGTCATTGGGCCCTCCTGTTCACGCCACGCCTCTGAAATGAGAACAGGAATCAGAGTGAGATGAGTCTCTATGGACGACTCAAAACTGGGGGCGTGATGGTGCCCCTACAGGGGACCTGGAGGTTCTGGAAAGATGGTCTAGAAAGTTGAAGCTGAAGAGGTTCAATGCAAGGAAATGCAAGGTACTCCACCTGGGGGCAGAAACCCGGGCCAAGTGTAAACCCGTGGAAATGCTACAAGTCTTGATGGCTAAGAGGGACCTGGGGTGGTGGTGGATGTCAAAATGAACAACTCGGAGACTTGTAGGGGCAGCAGCCAAGGCCAACAGGATGCTGGGATGCATCGCTAGGGATCACCCAGAAGGAGGGAAGTGATGCTCTGTATCCTCTGTATAACTGCTTGGTGAGGCCACACCTAGAGTACTGCATGCAGTTTTGGAGGCCACACTTAAAGAGGGACATTAAACTCCTGGACAGGGTCCAGAGGAGGCAACCAAATGATTTGGGGCTTGGGCAACGTCCTGTCTCTATGAGGAGAGGCTCAAGAAATAAATATGTACACATTGGAAGAGAGAAGGACCGGGGAACATGATAGAGGTCTTCAAGTACATGAAGAGGGTAAATAGGGGAGGAACAGTCAGGGTGCTTCAAAGGAAGGAGGAGGAGGCCACTAGAGAGCATGGGTGGAAGCTGGAGAGGGAAGATTCAGGGAGAAAGGAGGAGGTGCTACTTCACTGAGAGGGTGGTGGAGCCATGGAATGCACTGCCTAGGGGCTGGTGGAGGCAGAGACGGTGGAGGGGTTCAAGAGGACTGGGACAGGTACAGGGGAAGGGTTCTGGCAGCAAAATCCAATGCAGCAAGAATATCCGGAACTGGGAAGGAGAAGCCAGAGAAGGCGAGGGGCAGGGTCAGCACCCAGGGTGGGGCTGACCAATCAGGCAGACTCGAAAGACCGTTGGCCTATTCTGCTGGCATTTTAGTATGTTAGTAAGATAAATTGTTAGGGTCGCAAAAGTATTGGCCAATTTTACTGAATGATCCCCGCTCACCACCAAACTTCGTGACTATTCAGGAATTACCTTCTTAGGGCTGAGAATTTAAGAGTCTGGTTAGTCCACAGCCACTTCAACGCTACTGCAGTTGCCCCTGCCCATAGAAATTGGTTGCATCTACCCCCTAAAGGCATACATAAATGTGGCCATTTCAGTGTATGCAACTAATGTTTCTAGGGAATGTCTTCCACTTGGAAGGTTACAACAGGGATGCTGCAAAGTTTTCTTAACTGCAGTAGTGAATTTGTTGTATCTATTTGGTGCATGTGCCCTCTTTGTAAATTAGGCATACCATCAGGCCACTAAAACAGTGTGTGCAAGAAAGCATATGCAACATTAGATCTGGAATGGCAGACACCCCATTGGCAAGCACAATATGAAAAGACACAATTGCAGTCCCTGTGGTACACTGTTCATGGCACTAGAAACAGTTTGCAGGAATGCTTGAAGTGCTGACAGACTCACCAAGTTACTTCAAAGAGAAAGTTACTGGATTTTTTCATTGGGTTCACTGCATCCCAGAGGTTTCAATACAGAATGGGACTTGCAGTCTTCCATTTAGGTTTGTGTGCCATGTCAGTATTGTATATATTAACAGCTGTCCTAGGAATGGGATTTAAAGGAGTAGTCCACCCAGAATTTGCAAAACCATATGTTGTGAGAGTGTTTTGATTTATGTGTTAAGTACTAGTGTTGTTTTCCTTCTGTCTGCTATGTCTCCAACAATACATCCTGTCTCATGTGACAGCGATGTAGCCAAGCCCATAGATTCAGCAGGAAGCAGCGACACCTCTAGTGGAGTGGCCTCTGACTTGAACCATCAGGGTCTTGTGATACTTGTCATAGCAGAAAGTGACACAATGAGCCAACCATTTAGATAGGCACTGCTTGATAACAGTTTTGCCTTCTCTTTTGTGAGCAAAAAGAGACAAAAAGCTGATCAAATTTCCTGAGATCCTTAGTCCTAGTGGTGTAGTATGTCAGTATTCTATGAACATCCAAGGTATGCAAGAGGTATTCCCTTGACTGAAGTGTTATGAAGAAAGCAGGTAGCTCAATGGATTGATTCAGCGAGATTCCGCTATCACCTTAGAGAGAAACTTAGGGTTGGTACGTAGAGCCACATGTTCCTTGTGAAACATCAAATACGGATTTTGCATATCAAGGCCTGGAGCTTGGAATACGGTGAGCTGAAGTAATGACCACTAGGAAGAGAGTCTTCCAAGACAGGAACTTTAAGTTTGCTGAGGCTGTCGGTTCAAAGGAGACAGAATAAGCTTCTCAAGAAAAATTCAAATCCCAAGTGGGGGCAGGAGAATGCTAATAAGGGGTCTCAAATGGAGAACCCTCTAAGAAAAGTCTTGGAGACTTCCATCCTGCCGAAAGTTCTGTCCCTAAAAGGAATATGGTAAGGAAATAGGCCATGTGAACTTTGAAAGAGGAATGTCTGAGACCCAGATCAAAGAAGATGACACATGTAGTACAGAATTTTCCCAACAGGCACGTGGAATGGCTCGACAACCTTGGAAGAGGCCCAAATCGAGAACCTTTTCCATTTTAGGTGTAGGCAGATTCAGTGGAAGGTTTCTCATCCTTCATCAGGATCTCAGCCACCAGCGGGAGATCCCAAATTGGACTTGAGCTGCGTCTGCAGGAGCCATGCATGCAACTGAAGGGGCTTGAGACCTGAATGAATCAGGGTCCCCTGATCCTGGGTCAACAAAAGTTGTGATGGAGGAAGAGGAAGAGGAGGTTCCTCTGAATACTGTTGCAGAAGAGAGAACCAACTTGCCTGGGCCAGAAAGGAGCAATGAGGATCATGCGAGCCCCTTCTGAGCTGAGTTTGTGTAATACCCTCGGAATCAAGGGACTCGGGAAAGGCATAGATGAATCTGTCCTTCCAGTCTAGAGATAGAGCATCCCTCCAAAAATGCCTCGCCGGGAGGCGAACAAGCAGAAGGCAGGAAGTTTTGTTGTGAGGAAATGCGAACTAGTCTACCTCTATGGCTCCCCAGCATGAAAGAGATTGTCTACTACCCCGATCTAGTTCCCATTCAAGCGCCTTTGCTGATGACAGACTGAGGCAGTCAGCCAGCATGTTTTCAATTCCCATAACATGAATCGCTGTCAGGTGAAGGTTATGTTGCATAGTCCAATCCCAAACTCTCATTGCCTCCCTGCATAGAGGGTAGGAATGCATTCTTTCCTGCTTGTTGATGTACCAGACTACACACATGTTGTCCGTCTGGACAGCCAGATGACCGGGAAGCACATACAAGGTCAGGGCTTGGAGAGCATACAGAACGTCCCGGAGTTCTAACACATTTATATGAAGACTCTGCTCGAGCCTGGACCAGGAGACCTGAGTCCTGTGAGACCCTAGATGGGCTCCCCAGCCCTCTCCTGAGGCATCTGTTGTCAAAGTCTGGGAGGGAGGATTGAGGCAGAAGGGAACTCCCGGCAAAGGTTCTCTTGTACCATCCACCACTGCAAGTCCCGAGCCATGGGGTTGGAAACCAGGACTTCTTGTCCTAGGTCATCCAACATCTGGTCCCACTGAGACCAAAGCGTTAACTGAGAGATCCTCATATGGAGTCGAGCATGAGGAATTGTCAGAATAGCTGCCACCATGAGCCCGAGGAGGCAGAAGGACTAACCTGTCGCTGACCCGCCTGTGACTGGACAGCCAGCTTGCATGAGCCTGAACGGTATCTGCCCTGTCCAGTGGCAGAAAAGCCATACTGGAGGTCATTTCCAGGATCGCCCGATGAACTGGAGCCTCTGGGAAGAGACCAGATGGGACTTGGCCTGGTTGATGGTGATACCCAGGCTGGTAAAACCTGCAGGGTAAGGGAAGAAAAATTACCTACCTTAGTAATTATATTTCTTCTATTGGAATCTTGCTGTATTCTGACTAATGCAGTTAGCCCCAACCTTTAAACTGCCCCGGAGAACAAAGAGTTAACTTTCTATGCAGAGCATAGAATGCTGAGCATGAGCTCAGTTGATGTCTCTGTCTGTTTCCCTTGAAATCTAACCATCGAGTCTTACGAGCAAAACTCACTAGCTATTCTATGTGGAAATTGTAAAATGTTTACTAGCCAATTGGCAACAAAAGTTTTGGATTCCCAAGGAAGACTCAAGTCAGAAACCTAAAACAAAAATTCCTTCAAATAAGAATAATAATAATAACAAGAGAAACACCCAAACAAAAAGCAAAGGTGTAAAGGAGTACCCCTGAGGTGCAAACACTGCACCTGCCCACCTACTTCCCAAAACTAGGTAATGAGAGGGAGGCAGGGCGGAGGTCAGAATACAGCAAGACTCCAATAGAAGAAACATATTACTAAGGTGAGTAATTTTTCTTCAAACAACATGAAGTCTAGCGTATTCTGACTAATGCAGACTACCAAGCAGTACCTTCATGGAGGAGGGACAGAACCTACTTTGGGAATAGGCTCTGAAGTACTGCTGTGTAAACCGAGCATCACTCCTAGCCTGGATATCCAGAGAGTAATGCATGGTAAAGGAATGGACTGTTTTCCAGGTGGCTGCTTGACAGATTTCTAAGAGAGGAATATCCCTGGCAGCAGCCAGGGAAGCAGCTGTACCTCTTGTAGAGTGAGCCCTCAGGCCTGAGGGTGGAATCTTCCCAGTTTCTCATAGCCCCATTGTATACAAGACACAATCCACCTGGCAATCAGTTCTTGGTGGCAGGTTGCTTCTTTCCCACTTCTCCAAGTGCGGAACAACTGAGGGACTCAAACCTGTGACCCTTGGCACGCTTCTATGTAGTAGCTAAGGGCTCTTTCAACATCTAAACTGTAGCCTCCTCTCTCCTGAGGAAGAATGATCAGTGAAGAAAACAGGAAGAGACAAAGACTGATTCAAGTGGAAATCTGAAATCACTTTGTGCAAGAACCTTCTATTGGTTCTAAGGACCACCTTATCTCTGTGAAAGGAGATAAAAGCCGGTTCCACTGACAGGGCTTGTAGTTCACTAATATGTCTGGCAGAGGTAATGGCTACCAAAACACAGTTTTCCAAGTCAAGCACTTTAAGCTCTGTGAGGACATAGGGCTCAAAAGGAGGTGCATAAGTTGAGCAATGCAAACATTTAAATCTCAGGCAGGGGCAGGTTCTCTAAAGGAGGATTGGTATGAAGCAATCCTTAAAAATTTACAGAATACAGGATGAGATGATAGTGAGGAAGACTTCCCACTGACAGAAAAGCAGAAACAGCTGACAAGTGTACCTTGACAGTAGCTGGTCTGAGGCCTAGGCTATTAAGATGGACTACATAGTCCAGAACTGTAGGCAATTCAGCAGTGTCTGGAGAAATATGTTTTAGAACACCAAATACTGAATCTCTTCCATTTGGAGTTATAAGTCTTTCTGGTGGAGGGCTTTCAGAAGCTTTGAGAATATCCAGAACCCCTGAGACAAATACAAATCTGCAAACTCTAACTCTTCAAGAGCCATGCCTTGAGATTGAGAGACTGAAGATTGAGGTACCAAATCCTCCCTGAGAGGAGGTTAACAGGTTGTAATTCATGGAAGAAACAGGGAAGATGGACTGCTAGGGACAGCAACAGGGGTACCAGGGCTGTCCGGCCCAGTCTGGAGCAATCAGAATCACTTTGCAAGGTTGTGACCATATCTTGACTAAAACTCTGAACAGAAGGGGAAGGAGGGAAGGCATACAGAAATTTCCTTCCCAGTTCAGAACCAGAGCATCCAGGGGACTGAGCCCAAGACTGGAGGTCTGCAACAAAAGAAAGGAAGTTGGTGATTGCCTAGGGCTGCAAAAGATCTATCTCTGGAGTGCCCCACCTTGAAAAAAATCACCTCAATACCAGAGGGTCCAGGGACCATTCATGATGGCCTTGTGAGATCCTGCTCAGTGCATCTGCTAGCACATTGTCCTTCCCTGGAAGGTGAACTGCCATCAGACAGGTTTGTAGGGAATACCTAGGACCACAACTTCATGGCTTCTGTGCACAAGGCCGTAGACCGAGTGCACCCCGCTTGTTGATGTACCACATGGTGGTGGTGGTGACTGTTCTGACCTGAACCACCTTGTTCTGTACTGACTGAGAGAAGGCTTGCAGGGCCAGAAAACTGCCCAGAGTTCTATGAGATTAATATGGAGAAAGAATTCCTGAGGGGACCACAGTCCCTGGGCAGTGAAGGCCCCAGATGGGTTCCCTAGCCCAGAAGAGAAGCATCCGTGGTAAGGACCACTGAATGAGACTGAGTGGCAAATGGAACCCCTTGTTTAAATTGTCCTGATCCTGCCACCACTGAAGGGCTTGGATCAGGATCAGAGTCACTGAATCAGTTTGGTAAGGGAATCCTTCTTTGGGACCAAAAGGCCCTCAGCTGGAACTGAATGTCCGCTATCTGGAATCTTGACCCTTGGACCACCACTGCTGTAGAGGCTGTCATGTGGCCCAAGAATTGAAGGAAATGCCTTGCTGGTTGGGACACCTGAAGGCTGAAGGAAGAAGCCTGCTCTATAAGAACTATTGCCCTGTCCAGGGAAGAAAGGCTCTTGCTTGACCGTATCCAGCTCTGCCCCAATGAAGGTAGAAGCTGGACAGGCTTGAGAAGTGACTTGGGAAGGTTGATAAGAAATCCTAGAGAAGTGAGCACTTGCTGGGTCACTTGCAGGTCTGACTTGACTTGGTCTGAAGACTGACCCACTATTAGCCAGTCGTCCAGGTATGGAAAAATGGAAATATTTTGCCTCCTTAGAAAGGCAACTACTACTGCCAGGCACTTTTGAAGACCCTTGGGACTGAAGTTAGGCCAAAGGGCATTGCTCTGAACTGATAGTGGCCTGAGGGCAACTCGACCTGAGGTACTTTCTGTGGGAGTGTAGGCGTGGGTTCAATACAGACACCAGTCCTTAAATCAAGTGCATAAAATGTTGGTGTAGCGTTTATCATTTTATTTTCCAAAATGATAACAAAAATTAACTGCTCAAAAAATATTTACAGAAAATAAATGGGTGTTTAAACTTTCAGACCAAAATAACAACAAACAAAAAAAATAATCAGGCTAGTCTTTCCTCAGACTCCTGCTCTTCTCTGTATATTCAATATTTTTCCACTCCGTGTGTAGGCACTCACACCTTCTCTCTCTCCTTGCTTGGTCAGAAGAAACTGACCAGCACTAACTGAATTAGCCTCCTGGTGGGGAGGTTAATATCGTACAACAATCATGACATCATTGACACGTGACTATCTGGGAACTAGCGACCATCGAACAGTATGGTTCACAATAAACACAGCAATAGAGTCAAGCTTACAAAAGACAAAGGTACTGGATTTTAGGAGGGCTGACTTTGCTAAAATGGGTGAGTGCCTAAGGAATGCACTAGCAAATGGGCAGGAAGGAGGGGTGGAAGAACAATGGGGAATAATAAAACTGCCATCACAGAGGTAACAAGCCTTTGTGTAAAGCAAATAAACAAACGAACGAGTAAGAAACCACTATGGTTCTCAAAGGAAGTGGCAGTGAAGGTTCAAGAGAAAAGAAAGCATTCAGGAAGTACAAGGAATCACAGAAGGAACAGGACAGAGAACTGTATCAGTTAAAGCAAAGGGAAGCTGGAAAGGCAGTCAGAACAGCAAAGGCCCAAACCGAGGAAAACATAGCCAACTCAGTTAAGAAGGGGATAAAACCTTTATAGGTACATCAGGGAGCAAAGGAAGACCAAGGGAGGGATAGTGAGGCTTAATAAAGGGAGGGAGGGTGGGCAGAGGGTGACTGTGAAAGGCAGAGATACTAAACAAATATTTTGCTCAGTATTTACAAAGGAAGAGGGGAGGTACCTAAAACAAACAGTAGAAACACTCTGGATACAGAAATTGATACCAACCCATTTACAGAAGAAAGAGTTCTGAAAGAGCTCTTAAAACTGAAGGTGGACAAAGCAATGGGGTCTGATGGAATTCATCCCAGAATTCTAAAAGAACTAAGGATAGAACTAGTGACACCACTGACTACCCTCTTTAACAAATCATGGGAGGATGGGGTGGTACCTGAGGACTGGAGGAGGGCAGATGTGATTCCCCTTAAAAAGCGGGAGCAAGGCAGAAGCAGGAAACTACAGACCTGTTAGTTTAACCTCAGTGGTAGGGAAAATGATGGAATCACTTCTGAAGGAAAGAATTGTTGCATCTAGAGGCCAGAGGGGCACAGGACCCAAGCAGCATGGATTCACAGCGGAAGGTCATGCCAGACAAATCTGATAGATTTCTTTGACTGGGTGACCAAAGTAGTAGATCAGGGAGGGCTGTAGACATGGCCTACCTAGACTTTAGCAAGGCATTTGACACAGTCCCACACAAAAGATTAATATACAAGTTAGCCAGCCTGGGAGTGGGTCCCAAGATGACAGCCTGGGTAAAGAATTGGCTGGAGAATAGGACACAGAGAGTAATAGTAAATGGAGTCCACTCTGAAAAAGGGGTTAACATGGGTACCACAAGGTTCAGTATTAGGACCGGTCCTCTTCAGTGTCTTTATAAGTGACATTGCAGAGGAACTGGAAGGAAAAGTATGTCTCTTTGCAGATGACACAAAGATCTGCAACAGAGTTGATGCACAAGGTGGGTGGAAAGGATGAGAAGGGACTTGGCAAGGTTAGAGGAATGGTCAAATGTATGGCAGCTTAGATTCAGTGCTAAAAATGCAAGGTAATGCACCTGGGAAACAAAACCCAGGGAAGAGTACACAATGGGGGTGAGATACTAAGAACAACAAAATGGAAAGGGACCTGGGGGTAGTCATAGCAGATGACCCAAAGGTGGGCAAGCAATGTGAGAGGGCAGCAAGGAGGGTTGGGAGACACTGGGATGCATAGGGAGAGGCATCACCAGCAGAAAACAAGAAGTTATTATCCCTCTGTACAGACAGCTGGTGAGACCACATCTGGAGTACTGCGGCAGTTCTGGAGACCCAATCTCCGCAAAGACATAGACAGGATGGAAGCTGTCCAGAGGAGGGCACTAAAATGGTAGGGTCTGCACGGAAGACATATGAAGTGAGACTTAAGGAGCTTAATATGTATAGCCTCGAGGAAAGGAGGAGAGGGGACATGATAGAAACTTTCAAGTACCTCAAGGGAATCAACAAAGTCCAAGAAGGTAGCATCTTTCAAAAAGAGGTGTGCAAGAACAAGGCACAATTTGAAGATAGAAGGGGGCGGCTCAGAGGTAATTTAAGGAAGTATTTTCACAGAGAGGTTGTGGATGCATGGAACAGCCTTCCAGAGGAGGTTGTGGAGTCAAAACAGTGGTGGAATTCAAGCATGCATGGGACAGTCATAAGGCAATTCTAGGGGTGGGGTAGGAAGAAGTAGGCTGCTGGTTAACTAGGATCTGCAGCTTATCCATCAGGTAGGAAATGGGCAGACTGGGTGGGCCAAGCGTGTCCTTATCTGCCATCAAATTCTATGTTTCTATGTTTCTATCAACTATACCAAAAACCTTATTCCTCTACTCTGAACTTAAGATTAGGCTTCAAATTCTCTAAATCTAAAGCTTATTATGTCTTTTTCAACGTAATATTAGTAATACTCTATAGGTACTCATTTTAACTTAGAGGAACCTTAATTGGTGGTGAAAGCATCATCAAGGACCTTTTAGCCCCTCCCTTTCAATGACATTGCCACATGACTTCTATATTAGCAGCCATTTTCTGGGCTGCCAGCTCTATAGAAACCATCTCTTGCTACCTGCCACCATTTCAGGTAAAGAAACCAAGAAAGTCAAACTTGTTTATAGAGGACTCTAACCTTCCCAGATAAAACAAAGTAGGGGCGCACTCTCTATTTATTCTGTGAAGCCAGAGTAGCTCTATCACTATTCAGTCTTGTTTATTTATCCCTTAATTTGTTACTTGGCTAAGTTTTTCTACAGACATCTGGAAAGAGGCGAGGATTGTCCCTGTACTGAAGCAAGGAAATCCCAAATCGCCTGACAATTATCGACCGATTGCCATTCTCCCAACCCTTAGCAAGCTCCTTGAAAAGGTGGTGGCTGAGCAGCATTCGGAATATATCCACTCTCATGAACTTCTGTCCCCAGCCCAGCACGGCTTTTGTAAGGGACACAGCACCACCACAGCCTTAATCTCGGTTACATCAAGTATCCGGACAGCCATGGACCAGGGCAAACTCTCTGGTGCAATATTTATCAACCTGTCCAAAGCCTTGATCTTGTTGACCACAAACTGCTTGGTGCACAGTTGTGGTCACTTGCCTCTCCCCATGCCATGAAATGGCTAATGGGTTATCTACATGGCAGAAAGCAGCGTACCTGCTTCAATAAAGTCCTCTGGGAGCCCCTACTGAGACCTCCGAGTGCCTCAAGGCTCGGCACTGGGTCCTCTCTTCCCCTCTTCATCAATCAACTACCCATGGTTACAACCAGCTGTAGCGCCACCATGTATACAGAAGATCTGATAATCCTGGCTCACTCCCAGAATGCCACTACCCTAAACCAGAACCTGACCCATGACTTTAACAGGGTATAGTCATGGGTTACTAGTCACAAGCTGGTCCTGAACCTGAAAACACAGGCTATGCTCTCTGGCTCAATGGCTAAAATCAAAGCCTCATCGGCCTGCTTACACCTCACTAGCACAGATGGAACCTCACTAGCCACAGTGAGCTCCATCAAATATCTGGGGTAACACTTGACCCCCAACTTGACATGGGTAATCATATCTCAACATCTGCACGCGGCAAACTGCAAACTGGGTCTGGCCTCTAAGGCCAAGTATAACCTTACACTGGCAGCCAGGCTTGCCTCTAGTGAAGGTGTGCTCCTTCCCTCCCTCAGCTATGGGCTGCACCTATTTGCTCGCTTCTCCAAAGACACATCTCACCCGTGGTACACTGCTTACAACATTTGTCATTTTGCCTTGGCTGCCCCTGACTCACCCACCATTGTGAGCTGTATGAGAAAATCTGCTGGCTCTCACCAGCTAGATACCTTGATTTTGGTTTGGGATGCCTCTGGGAAAGTGATCAGAACTAGCACCCCAGGACTGGCCCAGCTTCTGCCTAAACTGAATCCCACCCCTACTAACTTAGGTCTCTCACATTAGGGATGCTCAAAGTCCCTCCCACCCGGACCCTCATGGGGGATCGGGACTTTGCCATAAGTGCGCCCAGACTCTGGAATTCGCTGTCTGTGGATATCTGAGCTGCTCCTCCATCTGAGTTTTCGAAATTCCCGGGGTTTCTAAAACTAGCATCAGAGTGTGACTGCCCCAAACCTCCCTAGAGTAAAGCGCCAAATTGTTTTGTCTGAACCTCCCAGGGTGTCTCCACTGAATTCCTGGAGATATTTCCCACTGTATCAATGACTTCTGACTACTCCTGCCTAAAAGCCCTGGGCATTTTTACACCCATTATTGCTCCACAGTCATAGGCTAATCATGACATATTGCACCTTGGTCACTTGGTAGAAACTTGCACTACCAAGTGTTTCTGTTTGTCTAACATGTGCATATTTAGAAAATGTGATGAGCTGTATATACCTGTCCACGATCCAACTAGCCTAGGGGGTGTATACGACAATATTATAAGCTATATTATGACCAATCCGGTCCTTGAGCTATGTTCCACTCCCATGTATGATGACCTGTATATATTTGTCAGTTGAACTAGCTAGTCTAGAGTGTATAATCTGCAATGTGCTTACTACTATATGTTTCCGCAAGCGCAAATGATGTATTTCCCACATGTTTGTTTACTGTGACAAAAACTGTACTCTTTGCCATGTCTCCTTGACTGTTGTTCCTCATGTTGTATTCTCCGGGTTGTTCCTGAAAATAGGCATAATACTTGTCTAGTATACTTAGCTGGTAAACAAAAGCTAAATAAATAAATATTCCATTTGAACACATTTATTCTCTGCATACATTCCAAAAGAGCCTAGTATTATTATCCTTAATTTACTGTGCTAGAACTGTATTTAAACATATTTTTATGTTTTACATTTCACCCCCACCCCCCACGACAGCTCTGCTATTTCAGCAGTCGGGTAAACATTGCGCTTATTTCACCCCCCATACAGTACTTCATTTCTAGTAGCTTTAAACAACACAGTAACAAGTCAAACACCCCAAATCATGTTTTTATACACAGGAACAGTCTGCACTAACCCTGCAGTACTTATTTTAACTTTTATTTAATCTCTTTGTTTTTCAGGCAGCAGAGCGAGATCTACAGCTAGCGGCTGCAGGAGAGTTTACTTTCCTTTGTAACAGCCTGTTTGCTCATCTTCCAGTCTTGCAGAGACTCGCTTTTAAAATGGTGTTATACGGCAATCTGCTCTGGTGTTGGAAACACTTTTGTTTCTTGGGGATTCAAAATCTTCCACAGAATTTACATAGCAGGAGGCTTTAAAGTGGATCTGCTTTTAACTTCATGTGCAGTTTTGATGGCTAGAATGACAACAGATTAAAGGTATAGCACAGATAGAGAATAGAATTGTCAGGTTGGCCACCCTGACAAGAAATTAAGGATAGACAGAAAAGTTTAAGAGAATAGAACAGAGTGAAAAGAATAAATGTTTTTTTTTTTAATTTTATGTTGACATTCTCATCCTGCCACAGGAGCATCTGATGGGAATGTGAAATTAGGCATCTTTGAGGTCCAGGGAGGCTAGCCAGTCCCCTGGCCTCAGAGAGGGAAGGATTATTCCCAGTTACCATCTTGAACTTTGGTTTTAAAAGATGTTTGTTTAGGTATCTTAGTTCTAGAATGGGTTGCCACTCCCTGTCTTTTTGAGGTAAGGAAGTACCTGGAGTACAGACCTTGCCCCAATGTAGGTAGGTACTCTCTGTGGCTCTCAAAGCCAGCAGAGATGAAACCTCTGCCTCTAGGGCAAGGGTTTCTGACAGACCTGCAGGTGGAAAAGATCTGGCTCTCATCTTTGGAAATTTTCTGAAGCCGAGAACCAGTCCCTGGCTTACTACTTCCAGGACCCACTTGTCTGATGTAATAGACATCCAGTCCTGGACGAAGTAAGTCAGCCTGCCCCCTACTGGTATAGGGAGAGTTGACCCAGGCAGGCCCATTAGGGTGTCTGCTTGGCAGGTGCCTTAGGCTGAGGAGTGGATGTAGCCCTGCTCATCCCCTCTGCCTCTCCTCTGAAGAACCCCTCTGTGAAAATGGAGAAGAGGCCTGTACTTGGTGAAAAGGCCTGCCCTGCCCCTATACTGCTTGCCTTTGAGGAGTTGCCTGCCTTCTTTAGCCTGTGCACCCTGTAAGTGGTCCTGTACTCATCCATTTTTCATGTAATTCTCTCTGTCTGCTCCCAAACAGAGAATTACCACTGCAGGAAAATCCATGGCCTTAGCCTGGGTATCCTGTGAGAGGCTAGTACATCTGACCCAAGCCATTCTCCGAAGAGCCACAGATGTAGACATGAGTCTTGATGAACATCACTGGAGTCAGCAGCATGAAACTGAACTTTGATGCCTCGATCCCATCTGCAGCCACCTCCTCCAGCTCTTGGCTAGCTGAGGGGAGGCCTGTTTAGCCAGTGCCAGTACAGTGTCCCACCTGGACTTCTGGTACCTGGCTGTATAGGCCATATAACTAGCCTGCCTGAGTCTCAAGGAAGATGCCATGTACTTTTTTCCATGGCATCAATCTTCCTGGAGTCTTTGTCTGGGGGTGTGAAGCTGCTTAATGTTTGCCTTATCAAAGGCAGCAGCCTGCACAACCCCAACATGGTTGCATTGCTGATATAAAACTCTGTATCTGAACCTGAAAGTGTACACCTCTTGTCTATTCTTCTATCAACAGGAGGTATAGAATTGGGAGACTTCAAGATTTTTGTGTCTTGCTTCCCAAAAGATTTGTGAAGGGAATAGACAGTCTCCTGGACTCTGGGATGTCCATCATTTCCACAAAATCAGGCTCCTCTTGATCCTCCATTGCTTCCTCCATATGAAGCTGGAGGGTCTCAGCCACCTTCTGTAGAACATAAAGTGGGAAGGGACGAAAGCCTAGGAGGGATAACACCAAGGTCTGTCTGGGGAGATGTCCGTTCAACAAGCACATCCAGACTTTCACCATCACCATCATCATCCTCAAACTCCCTCCTCCTCAAACTCCGGTTCATAAAATTCTTCAGGGTATAATCGTGAACCAGGGGAACCGACCAAACCAAGCCTCGCCAAAGGTGCCGGATCGGTCGGACCGGGCGAAGCGATTCCACAATCCGAATCGCCTGGCTGTTTCTCGCTGGTCGGAACATGGACTTCTGGATCCGAACCGACGATTTTTCTTGCATTTTCTTTTGTCAGAATTGAACCCTTGGGATCGGTTCTCCTTTTGCCCGGGAGTATCGCCCTGGTCAGAGGGCAGTCCTTCTGTTCAGTTGAACCGAACCGGCTGGCCATCCGGTCAGCGACTTCTCGCCTCTTTTCCCTCAGTCTACCTAATCTCTTCTCAAGGGTAGATTTGGGAAAGTTTTTACAAATTTGGCAGTCTGAATCGAGGTGTTCAAACCCCAGACGATAAACACAGGTGGTGGGGATCAGCCTTAGCAAAGACCTCCCCACACGCACTGTAGTGTTGAAACCCAGTGGGACCGCTTTTTTTCTTGGATTTCTCAGACATGGCCAACCTAACCAATTTACCCTTTTTAGGCAACTGCCAGGCAAGACTTCTATCTGTTCCTAACCGTGGTCACAGGTGTTGGAAAAACGTATCAAACATGTTTTTTAGAACCAATAAGGACCGTAACCACACACTAAAGTAAGATACAAGCTTTAACAACTGATCGGTTCAGCTAATCGATCCACACTTTTACAAGTTTCACACAGAAAAACAGTAAAAACCTATGTAGTACTCAAGGTACCACAGACAGAGACTGAACCGACTATGGAAAATAAATTTTGGTTAAAACCGACAGTAAACCGACACTTCAACCGACTTTCGAACCGAGCTGTTGGGGAAATCTCCGGAGTGACTGTTCAGTGAGGTGGAGTAAAGAATCTGACGGTTAGATTTCAAAGGGACACAGACAGAGACATCAACCGAGCTCGAGCTCAGCATTCTATGCTCTGCATAGAAAGTTAACTGTTTGTTCTCCGGGCAGTTTAAAGGTTGGGGCTAACTGCATTAGTCAGAATACAGCAAGACTTCATGTTGTTTGAAAGGCAGCACAGGAGAGCCTCCCTGACAGGGCCAACAGGAGCCAATCATTCAGGTACGGGAAAACCTGTACTCCTGGGTATGCAAGTGAGCCGCTACCACAGAAAGGCATTTGGTGAACACTCAGGCGCCGAGGAAAGACCAAATGGGAGGGCCCTGAACTGATAGTGGTCTCCCAGAAAGCACACTGGAGGAATCTATGTGGGAAGGACGAATAGGGATATGCAGGTAAGCATCCTGCATGTCCAGAGTGCACAGCCACTGTCCCTGCCGAAGAAGCGGCAGAAGGCTCTGCAGGAGAGCATTCTGAACCATTTGTACTAACTTAACATGTCCAGGGAACTGAGGTTAAAATAGGCCTCACATCCCCGCTTTGGAACTAGGAAGAATGAGAGTAGTAGCCTGTCCCCGAAGGTGGGTTGGGACAGGCTCTATAGCCGTTTTCAGAAGAAGGAGGATATTTCTTCCCGAACCAGAGGAAGATGTTCCGGGAGTAAGACGACCTGGGGGTGGTTTTCTGAAGAAACTCGATTGAGTGTCCTGCTGCTATCAGTTGGAGCACCCAAGCATCTGATGTAATCCTCTCCCAACCCGGTAGATGGAAGGAGAACCGCCTTCCCTCCTACTGGTTCCACTGGGAAGTCCAGAGGCTGTGGGAGAGGAGAGGAGAGGAGAGGAGAGTCGAGTCGAGTCGAGTCAGGAGGTGTGGTGCAGCACCGTGGCTGAAACTCCTGCTGCTTTTTGGGTGGGGGCTTGGCAGCCAGAGGGGCCCGACGTTTGTTGGCCTGCTTGCCCTGACGTTTCACTTTGGGCCGAGAACGTCCTGCAAAAAGGGCGCAAGGGGCCTGTACATGGAGTTGACAGACTTGAGTGCAGTGCCCTTCTCTTGCAGGTCGGTGATGATGACATTGACACCCCACCAAACTGCACCAACCCTGAATAGCGGACTGCACTTCAGGGACCAAACCTGATACCTAGAGCCATGCATGACGCCAGACCTACAGCGAAAGCTGAGCTCCACCAGCAGCGCCCACTGCATCGTGTATGTGACACGGAGCATGTGCCGACTGGCCTAACAAGCAGACCGGACTAGATCAGTTACTTCCTGCTTAGTCAGAGACTCAGAAAGGAGTCCAACTTGGCTTCCACCTCACTCAGGACAGCCTTCTGGTAATCCCCATATGTGCAACATAATTCAGGGCCCTTATTCCCAGAGTGGAAGAAGCGTACAACTTTCCCCTGCATGGTCCAGAACTTGGGATTCCTTGTCCGGTGAGACGAGCCGAATGTTTAGTGTTCGCCAACCTGCCATGAGCAGTGCTAATCACGACAGAGTCGACTTTTGGGGTGTCATTCAAAGAATCCACATCTTCAGGAGCCTAATATAGCCTATCTGCCTTCCTCGGAAGGTGGACTAATGCCGACGGCTGTTTCCAAATAGTGGAAACCAGGTCTGCATGAGGCTCGATCCAGGGTGGAATCAATGTTGGAGCAGTTTCGGCACATCCAAATGAGCAGCGAGTTTCTTCCACTGTGGATCTGGCTCCAGAGATTGCCACTGGTGAACCGCCTGGATCTTTCTCAGCAACTCCAGAAAAGAAGGATCTTCCAGAGGCAACTCGGAGGAGTCCTAGGCCCGGTCTGTCTGAGTACGTGGCTCATCATCAGGATCGGAGCACCAACAGTATGGATTCGAGGTCTCGAAGAGGAAGACGAAGACCCTCCCGATGCAGGGAAGGAACGGACCCCTTGGGCACGCCCACAGGGAAGAGGCGTCCTCCCAGCCCTAGCACCTGAAGGCTCACCTCTGGTGTCGGGTGGGTGGAAGAGTCTCTTGTCTCCGGCGATGGGCGCCTAGAACCGGGTCCAGCGCCGGCAGATGGCTCTCCACCTCCCTGGTAAGTTGAGCTCAACCTCAGCCCACCAGGAAGCCAGAGTCTCCTTCAGATCCACTGGTGGTTGGGGGGTGGTGAAGGAGGAGGAGAGGGTACGATATTGGGGATATCCGTAAGGCGCGATCCATAGCCTGATCGGAGGAAAGCCGGGCATCGGCATTTGAGGCACAGGGTACCGCGGCCAAGTACTGCGTGTGCCGGATACTGCAGTCCCAGGTAGGACAGCGCTGGATAACACGGGTTGATACCCGGTGCCAGTGGCTCTGAGGGAGCAGACGGCCCTGGGATAGGCCCAACAGGCGGGCCAGGAACAGGTGTCCCGCAAGCGCTGGGTCCACGTTGGGACGGCATCTGGTAAGGGGATGTCACCCGCGTCGGATAGGTCGGCGACGGAGCCAGTCTGGGGATCTGTCAGGTCATCCAGTCCAGCAAGAGGGAGACCTGACGGGAGCCGTGCCTGCATCCTTGGTGTCACCCGGGAAGGAGGACTAAAATCCCCAGGGTCCAACAGGGGAGAAGATGGAGCCTCAGTTAGCAGCAGCGAAAGTGCGGGAGCTGAGGACGATGGGCTGATCGGTCGGGTCCGCATCGCCTCTAACGCCGTGTGTCCGCTGGAGGAGCTGAGGTCCGGTGGGTATCGGAGGAGCCAGCGCCGACTTATCGGAACTGACGCCCGACGAGGGCTGTGAGGAGAAGCAGCCTTGGTGGGCATTTTCGAGGCCGCGCGCTGTTCGCCGGGTCAGGTGTCTTAGCGGCACTGTCAGGCGGGCGCCGGTGGCACTGATGTCCGCTTACCGGAGCTGCTCGACCCAGAAGAGCGCGCTGCGTGCTCTTCCGGAGCGGGCTTCCTCTTTTCCTGGAGGCTCCTGATGGGCCACAGCATGAGCCTGATGGGAGGGACACCACTGCCTTAGAAACCTCCAAGACGGCTCAAGAACAGTCCCCCGGGAGGGACATTACTCAGCACGGCGACTCCAGCTGGAGTCGTGGTGACTGTGGAAGAGGAGTCCCATTCTTTCCGTGGTGACCCTCAGGGAAGTAGAGGCCTGCCAAAGCTTCTTCAGCTCCTTCCATGGAAGACATCTTCTTCAAGATATGGGCCTCCAGGGACTGCGGCCTCAGTTTGTGGGTGGCGGTGTTAAACTGCTGGCACTTCTCCATGGGGTGATCCGGCTAGACAGAAGAGGCACTGGGAGTGTCCGTCCTTATGCGGGAGCTGCGGCAGGAATCGTGACTTGTTTTTATGTGAATAGGATGGAGTAGGGGATGACATACATGGCAGATTCTGAAGAGATTTGATGAGAAAATTGAAGAAAAAACAGCAATAAAACCGACAAACTGACTGATGAGGCAATGAATTTAACCGCAAAGGTGCTTTCAAGCTAACAGCGGAAAGAACTAGAAAGCTAGGAACTGGAAGGCAGGCGTGGGGACCACCACTTTATACCAACGTCATCTAACGAGGTCACCTGACGGGGGCGTCCCCTGCCAGAAACTGCTAGCTAGGAATTTTTCTGTGGGGTCCGCGACGCCTGCTGGCTTCAGTCTTATATGTAATTACCTACTGCAAGAGCCCCTCAAGTAAGATCTGAGGTAGGTGTGGGCACCGCCTCATATACCCTGTACTGATGTCTGTGGGGGCAGTTCCTTGTGGTAGACTGCTAGCTAGAATTATTCCATGTGGTCATAGTGCCTGACTGCATAGTCCTTCTGGTGTTACCTGCTGCAAGAGCCTTCATGGAAGTAAGATCTATCTGTTCTGCCCCTTTGGTTCAAAGCTTTAAATCTAAACTGAATGCCTGGCTTTTCAGACATCAGCCCGAGACTAGACCGACTGGTAGGGTGAGTGAGGGGGGGTGCGTCTGCAGCGTGACATAGTGCTAAGTATGTTATTTTACTATATTACGGTGTTAGCAGGCAAAACTCCATTTACACCCACCAACAACTGTGTGACTTAGCATAGGGGTGTCTACACTATCGCGACTTACAGTCGCTCTTGTGTATAACCTCCAAAGTGTGGTCATACAACAAGGTGACTGTTTGCAACCAGTTTTACACTGCCAGACATTAGTCTATGTACTGGTCTCATAAAATCTGCAACCCATTTATGTGACCAGTGGTTTTGAAGCCTGTAAGCAGCCCTGTCAACACAGAGACTTTGTGAGCTTGTGTTTGATGGTTTGACTAGAACATATGACAAACTGACCAAAACAGTAACACAAAACAACTATACAAAGAACTCCAATCTTAAGTCAAGTACTTACTTTCTCCAGTCTCTTGCAGAAAACTTCAAATTTTCCAAATATATACATCTCTGACACTTCAAAAGGTTTCTCACCCTGTGTTTCTAGAGTCTGTTTCTTTGTTTTTGAAAGCATTTCTGATACTCTTTAAATAGCAAAATGCAATCCTAAGGACAAGAGAAAATAAGCAAAGTATTCTTAAAGTGTAGCATTTTGACATTTCCACATATTTTACAAGACTAAGTGTGTGTGACTGTGGGTGGGTGTGAGAAAGTTATATATGTGGCAGTGTCAGTGGCTCAGTAGGTAGCATACTTGCCTTTGAGGCCAGGAGATCAGAGGCTGTGGGTTCAGTTCCCACATCTGGCACTTGGGTTAATATCCCAGTATTGACACTGCAGTGCAGCATGAGAGGGGTGCTGCACTTTGAGGTGCTGTCTTCGATGAGATGTTAAACCGAGGTCCCATCTGCCTGGATTGGTGGTAGTTCAGGTGGATGTTAAAAATCCCATAGCACTTATTGAAAAAAAAGTAGGGGAAATTCTGGTGTCCTGTCCAAATTTCCTCATTCACTAAAAATACCATCAACAGCTTAATCTGGTTCAAGATCAGTTGGCATTCATCTGTATCCTCCTCACCCATGTTGTGCCTGAAAATAGGCAGGATTTGTCTAGTGCACTTACCTGGTCAAAATAAATAAAGTTTTTTTTTTTTCTTCCTAAAATGGAGAAGAAAGTGACTGGCTGAAGCAGTTAAATGTGCAGGGGTAGTTCTGCTTTGAAGTAGTCTCCACCAGACTGAGGCATCTTTGTACAGTACAATATGATACATGCCTAGTCCGACACAGAACTGTGGAGTCACTCTGACTAGACTGGGCATTTCTAAAAAGGCGAGAGGAAGCAGAAGAAAAAATTACTCACCTTTACTCACCTTAGTAATGTTGTTTCTTCTAATGGAGTCTTGCTATATTATGACATATGCAGTGAGTCCCAACCTTCAACTGTTCCGAGGTGAAAGAGTTAACTTTCCATGCCAGGCACGGAACGCTGAGCTCGAGCTTGGTTGAAACTCTGTTGTTCTTCAAACTCAAACCGTCAGACCTTTACAAGCTAAACTCACTGAGGTCCTGTGTGGAAGCTGTAAACCTACACTTGCCAACTGGCTACTAAACATAAGAACACTTTTTGGTCCCAAAACAATGACTCAAGTCAGAGACCCATAAAATGAAAAACACAACACCAAATCACCCAAAAAGAAGGGGTGAAAACAACAATGTGGGCATCTACTATGCCAACATCTGCACTGCCCACCCACATCCCAAAAAACAGAGGTTCTGAGGGCAGTAGGTCATAATATAGCAAGATCTCATTAGAAGAAACAACATTACTAAGGTGAGTAATATTTTCTTCAAACAACATGAAGTCTTGCTATATTATGACATATGCAGACTACACAGCAGTACCTCCATGGAGGAGGGACAGAACCTACTTAGGAAATAGGCTTGCAGCTAATAGCTGTGTTAAACCGAGCATCACTCCCAGCCTGGATGTCCAGGAGTAATGCTTGGTAAAGTGTGAACTGTTTTCCAGGTAGCTTCTTGACATATCTATAGAATAGGATGTCCCTGGCAGCAGCCAGGAAGCAGCTCACCTCTGGTCGAGTGAGCCTCAGGCCTGAGGGAGGAACCTTACCCAGCTTTTCATAACAGAATTGGATACAAGAGACAATCCACCTGGCAATGGATCTTTAGTGGCAGGTTTCCTTACCAACCTCACCATAAGTGAGGAACAGTTTGAGGAGTCAAACCTGTGATCCTTGGTACGCTCTATGTAGTAACTAAGGGCTTCACATCTAAGCTGTGCAGCCTCCTCTCGCCACAGGAGGAATGGTCAGTGAAGTACACTGAAGAGATATAGATTGATTAAGGTGGAAATCTGAAACCAACTTAGGCAAGAACTTCCTGTTAGTCCTGAGGACCACCTTATCTCTATGAAAGGAGATAAAATTAGGCTCCACTGACAAAGCTTGTAATTCACTTATGCTGGCCTGGCAGAAGTGATAGCTACCAGAAACACAGTCTTCCAAGTCAAGTACTTAAGCTCTGCTGAAGACAAGGGCTCAAAGGGAGGTTGCATAAACTGAGCAACGCAACATTAAGATCCCAGGCAGGGGCAGGGGCCCTGAATGGAGGGTTGGTGAAGCAATCCCTTAAAAAACTTGGAGAATACAGGATGAGCTGAAAGAGAAGAGGGTTTACCTGTTGAAATAAAAGCAGACACAGCTGCCAAATGTACTTTTAGGGTAGTTGGTCTCAGCCCCAAGGTATTTAAATGGACCATATAATCCAGGACTGTGGGTAAATCAGCAGATTCTGGGGAAATATAAGCTTCCCAGAGCACCATATGGAAAATCTCTTCCATTTGGAATTATAGGTAGCCCTGGTGGAAGGTTTTCAGAAGCCTTCAATATATCCATTACACCTTGGGAGAGGTGTAGATCAGCAAACTCTAACTCTTCAAGAGCCACGCCTTGAGATTGAGAGATTTCAGGTTCGGGTACCAAACCCTCCCTGAGCACAGGTTAACAGGTTGTGATTCCTGGGAAGACACAGAGGAAGATGGACTGCTAAGGACAGTAGGAGTGGATACCAGGGTTGTCTGGCCCAATCTGGATCAATCAGGATCATCTTGCAGGATTGAGATCTGATTTTGACTAACACTTTGAACAGGAGAGGAAGGGGGAAAAGCATGAGAAACTTCCTTCCCAATCAAGAACTAAGGCATCCAGAGGGACTGAGCCCAACACTGGGGCCTGCAGCAAAAAGGGGAAGTTGGTGATTGTCTGGGGCTGCAAAAGATCTCTGCGGGTGCCCCATCTGGCAAATATTACCTTCAGGACCAGGGGTCCAGTGACCATTCGTGATGGCTCTGGGAAATCCTGTTGAGAACATCTGCCAGGACATTGTCCTTGCCTGGGAGGTGAACTGCCGTAAGGGAGGTGTTCGGGAGAAGCCAGAGACCGCAACTTCATTGTTTCGTAAACAAGGCCGTAAGACCGAAGTGCCTGCTTGCTTGCTGTACCACATTGTGGTGGTGTTCTCTGTTCTGACCTGAACAACTTGTTCTAAACAGATCTGGAAAAAACTTGAAGTGCTAGAAAAACTGCTCTGAGTTCCAACATTGACGTGGAGCAGAGATTCCTGAGGGGACCACAATCCTGGGTAGTGAGGTCGCCATGTGAGCTCCCACCCCAAGAGGGATGCATCTGTAGTAAGGATTAAGGAGTGAGACTGAGTGACAAAGAGAACCCTTGTCTCAGATTGCTCTGATCCTGCCACCACTGTAGGGCTTGGATCAGGGTTCGAGTTACTGGATCAATTTGGTTAGAGGGTCTTTCCTTTGAGACCAAAAGGCTCTCAAATGGAACTGGATGTCCCTCATTTGAAATCTTGCTCCCTGCACTACTGCTGTAGAAGCAGCCATGTGCCCCAGGAGCTGTAGAAAATGCCTTGCTGGTCGAGAGACCTGCAGGGTGAATGAGGAGGCCAGAGAGACCAAGGTCATTGCCCTGTCCAAAGGAAGGAAGGCTCTAGCTTTCTTCTGTGTTCAGCTCTGCGCCTATGGAGGTGAGGAGCTGGACAGGCTCTAGAACTGACTTTGAAAGATTCAGAAGGAAACCTAGAGAGGTGAGCGTTACTGAGTTATCTGTAGCTGTAACTTGACTTGGTCTGGAGACTGGCCTACTATGAGCCAGTCGTCCAGGTAAGGGAAGATGGCAATTTTTGCCTTCTTAGGGAAGCAACTGCTGCTGCCAGGCATTTTGTGAATACCCTTGGAGCAGAGGTGAGGCCAAAGGGCATTGCTCTGAACTGGTAATGGCCTGAGGCAGCTCTCGAACCTGAGGTACTTTCATGGGAGCTTCTGATGAGAATATGGAAGTAGGCATCCTTGAGGTCCAGGGACGCTAGCCAGTCCCCTGGCCTTAGAGAGGGTAGAATAATTCCCAGAGTCACCATTTTGAATTTTGGTTTTAAAAGGTGCTTATTTAAATATCTGAGATCCAGGATGGGCCGCCATTCTCCTGTCTTTTGGGGTAAGGAAGTACCTGGAGCACAATCCTTTGCCCTGGTGTAGGGGTGGAACCTTTCCACAGCTCTAACAGCCAGGAGGGAAGAGACCTCTGCCTCTAGGGCAAGTGCTTCTGGTGGATTTGCAGTGGAAAGGATCTGGTTCTCATCTTTGGAAATTTTTGAAGCTGAGAACCAGTCCCTGGCTTACTAATTCCAGGACCCACTTGTCTGATGTCAGAGACTTCCAGTCCTGGACAAAGTAAGCCAGCCTGCCCCCACAGGTAGCTGAGAATCGGCCCTGGCAACCCCATCAGGGTGCCTGCTTGGCAGGGGCTTTAGGCTGAGGGGTGGAAGCAGGCCTGCTTGTACCCGTCTGCCTCTCTCTCCTAAAGAACCCCCTCTGGGCGTAGCAGAAGAGAGGCCTGAGCTTGGTAAAGGTCTATGAAAGGCCTGCCCCTGCCCTGGAGAGCTGCCTTTGAGGAGTGGCCTGCCTTTCCTTGGCCTGTGCACTCTATAGGTGGTCCTATACTCATCCATTTTTTCATGTAATTTCTGTCTGCTCCCAAACAGAGAATTACTCACAACAGGAAAATCCATGGCCTTAGTCTGGGTATCCTGTGACAGGCTAGTACATCTGAGCCAAGCCATTCTGCTAGTGCCACAGATGTAGCCATGACTCTTGATGACACATCATTAGAGTCCACTGCAGCATGGAATTGCACCTTGGATGCCTAAGTACCGTCAGCAGCCACCTGCTCCAGCTCCTTGACAAGCTGGCTAGGGACCTGTTTTGCTAGAGCCATAACAGTATCCCATCTGGATTTCTGATATCTAGCAACATAAGCCACATAATTTGCCTGTCTGAGTCCCAAGGATGCTGCCATGTACTGTTTCTTTGCCATGGCATCAATCCTCCTGGAGTCCTTGTCTGCGGGTGTGAAGCCAAGGGAATATTTGCCTTGTCACAGGCTGCAGCCTGCACTACCCCAACATGGCTGCATTGTTGTGTAAGGAACTCCGTAACAGAGCCTGACAATGTGTACCTCTTGTCCATTCTCTTATCCACAGGAGGTATAGTGTGAGGAGTTTTTAGAATTTTACTGTCTGTTTCCCAAAAGATTTATGCAAAGGAATAGACAGTCTCTACACTCTGGGATATCCATCATTTCCACATAGTCAGGATCCTCTTGATCATCCACAGTTTCCTCCATAGGGAGCTGGAGGTTTCAGCCACTTTTTATAAAACATAAAATGAGAAGGGACTCAGAAAGCTAGGAGGAGACACTCCTGAAGGTCTGTCTGGGGAGATGTCCGGGTCAATGGGCACATCCAGACTTTCAAATCCACATTCACTCTCATCATACTCCTCTTCCTCCTCCGGTTCATAATATTCCTCTAAATCATACTTTGAACCGTGAACCGCCGAACTGTGACGCTACCTGATGGTGCCAGTTCAGTCGGAACCGGGAAAGCGACTGGACAATTTTAATCGCTTGGCTATTTCTTCAGCGGTTGGAGAGGAAAGTTTTGGCTCCACACCAGCTGATTTCTAGTCCTTTTGCTGGAACCGACTCCTCAGAGTCGGATCTCCTTTGCCCGAGGAAGTCTCGCCTGGTCAGAGGAGCACTCCTCCGTTCGGTTGGAACCAACCGGCTGGCCATCCGTTCAGCGGACTTTTGGCCTCCTTTCCCTGAGCCTACCAACTCTCTTTTCCAGGGTAGCTGCAGGAACATTTTACAAATCTGGCAGTCTGCATTGAGGTGGTCAAACCCCAGACAATAGACACAGGTGGCGGGGGTCAGCCTTGGCAAAGACTTCCCACACACACACTGCAGTGTTGAAACCCAGTGGGCCCGTTTTTCTTTGGGTTTCTCAGACATAATGCCAGCCTAACCAAACTTACCTGTTTATGGCAATCCGCCAGGTAAGACTCTCTTATCGGTTCCCAACTGTGTCACGGGTCGTGGAAAACGTAATAAAATCTGTTTTTTTAGTACCGATAAGAACCAGTAACCGCACTCTAAATGACAGATTAATATAGTTTAAATAACCTGATCGGTTCAAACCGAACCGATAAACCGCTTACAAGTTCCACACAGAATAGAAATTAATGTAAAACCTATCTAGTACTCAAAATACCACAGACAGGGTCTGAACCGACTGGTTGCGTTTAAATTCGTCAAAAACTGAGAAAAACAATACTTTAACCAACAAAATGAACTCAACAGAAGGAGAAATCTCCGAGCGACTGTTCAGTGAGGCGGAGTAAAGAATCTGACGGTTTGAGTTTGAAGAACAACAGACAGAGTTTCAACTGAGCTCGAGCTCAGCTTCCATGCCTGGCATGGAAAGTTAACTCTTTCACCTCCGGAGCAGTTCAAGGTTGGGACTCACTGCATATGTCATAATATAGCAAGACTTCATGTTGTTTGAAGGGAAGACACAGATATCAATGAGTAGCTATGGAAGAGGTCTGGGAGATGTCTGCAGAAAAAGGAAAGGTGTGTTGCAGTCTTGAGAAATATCCATCAGAGATACAGTAGGAGGCCAATGGGTTGGAGAGTGAGCAAGGCAAGATGGCATTTTTGGGGCTATTGGTATTGGTAAAAGTAAATAAAATGGCCATAATCAAAGCCCATAGGCGCCAGACTCCAACCTGCTTTGTATCAGAGCTAAACAGACAGTAATGCTGGGCTGCTTTTTCACAGCCGGTTCCATAAGAGCTCTCTATCCAATTTTGGTTAACTAGAATCTGCAGCTTATCCAGTAGGTAGGAAATGGGCAGACTGGGTGGGCAAGTGGTCCTTATCTGCCGTCAAAGTCTATGTTTCTATAATAATACCACCCATGCCTGGAATGCAGAGGGCGGGTGGGGTGAACAAAGTTTATAATTCAGGGCCGAAAACACTGGTCTCTGTACTTAAGCCAAGATCCTCTGAATGTATAACCATCACATGCGGTACTGATTTTTGAGGAGGTAGGACTGTGTTAATTTGCCATTCACCTAGTGGTGGAAATGAATTCCTGGAGGAATTATCTGACTGTGTGACTTTCCTGAAATTGAAGTCCACAAGACTTTTGATTCTGGGAGACTAGAATGTCTGGATTGACACTGGCTCTGAAACATTTACTTGTGCACTCCTCCAGGTGATAGAAGCCCTCAGTTCAAGACAACTTATCTCTGTCACCTTACATGTAGGATGTAGCTCATGCCTGATCCAGTCTGTGATGATTGAGACTGATCAACCACTGATCGAACTGGTGGCAGACCATTTTTCTGTCTTTCAGAATAATGACCCCCCGATCAACCTCCTCAACCAAAGAGGTCCAGTACAAGGCCTGGTGTAGGTGCCACCCAGCATTTTCTGGACCTCAGTAGACAATTCAAGCATTTTGTCTGCTTCCACCTAGGGATAAGACATGACATAAAAAGTCTGTAATCCGACTGTCCTGATAGCACCCTATATGGTAGTGCTAGTCTGTGCAACCCCTGCATGTTTACAACAAAGCTCATTGTGATTTAATTATGAGCTTCATGGTCTGAAAACACTGAGACAGTGTCTAGAACGCAGGCTGAGGAAATCCAGGATATTGCCAAACATACTTGTCCTCATGTCAGATTATGAGAGATACTGGGAAGGCATTTGTTACAGCAAGAAATTTCTTATTGGCCATCATAGCAGCGAAGGACATCAGTTGGTTGCACTCTTCAGGATATCTGAAAACATCTTACAGTCACAGTGACTCGCCCTGGTAAATGGTGGGCCCTGCAATAAGATGCAAAGAATCTGGTGATGTTTTCTTTGCCATGATTGCAGAAATTAGGGATGGGATAGCCTCTGACATTTCTGGGTATAGTTACAGTGACCTGGATGTTGAGGTGACAGAAACCAAAGGTACCCTGGACAAGTTTGTATCCAACTGACTGTGTAGAAATACCCCAGGTGTTGTCAGAATTGAACACCAGGACTTCCAGTAACACCATCCTCATGACAGCAGCTTAACTCCACTCATTAGTCTCAACCTGGGGAGTAAGAAGGAGGCTACTGAGGAATACAGGAACTTTCTGTCCCAGAACAGGAACGGTAGGAGCTGTAAAGGCATGTAGGCAGTAGGAAAATAGGGAGAAAACACCCCCAAAAAAAAATGTAAACGGACAGAGAGTAAGTATACAGAACAACAGTCAAGGGGCCACAAATAAGACATGATGGGGTGGTGCAGTGCAGTGGTTATGGAGCGGCAGTCTTCTGAAGATGTTCTGGAGGATGTGGTGTTCTCACATTTGCAGGCACCTCTCTGAGCTGAGGAAAAGGTTGCTTGTCTCCAGGCTGAGTTGACCAGGATCTGGGAACTCCTCCCACCCCAGGTACCACTAGAGTTGACACCGCTGCCTCACAGGTTGCCAAAAAGAGGAGCGGTTAGACCACGGTAGGCTCAGGGAGGGTGAGGGTGGAGGAACAGGAGGCATCACCCAGTTGTACCTGTCCACAATTGACACCATTCTGGCAAAGCGTGGTTCCTCTATGGAGGCACCCACAGGGAAGACCAAGGAGGATGCTGAACCCCACAAAGGAGACCCACAGGAGGGTGGCACAGAGCCCCACAGGGAAGGAAACAACTCTGGAAGGGGCTCAATCGTTAGGGAGAAGAACTGGGGAGGGAGGAGAGGGAGGTAAGGTATCTGCCCGCACTATGGCTTGAGGACATGGAGCCACCATCAGGATCACAGGAGCCGCTTGCACGAGGGAAGGTGCTAGGAAGTCACTGACCACCTAGGGACAAATTACCTGGTTGGAAATGGAATCAGAGCAGTGCAGGATAAGTCTGTGGAGTTGGGGAGGGCCTTAGACAAGTAGCATGCACAGTAACCTTCTTGGAGGTGCTGCCTGTCTATGGCATGGGTGAGGCTAGGTGCTTCACACCATGGGATTCAATCAGTGGTTGAAAAACTGGTGCAGAGCTTAGGGTTTTGGCTTCATTGGGGACTGAGGGTCCACCTGGAGGATACAGGCCTATACTGGCGGATGTTCTGCATCTGCCCAGGAGGGGAACCAGGATCCTAGATAGGTTTAAATGCTTCATTGGTAAGCATTTAAACTAGCCAAGGGGGATGGACTTAAAAGGAGCAGGGAATCCCAGCCCCCCAAAAAAAAACAGGGTAGTTAGTGAGGTAAACACCAAGATAGAGAAGTCAACAGGGAAGGGCAGGGGTAAGGTGGAGAAATAGAAAAGGCAGTAAAGACAGGGATGGGGCTAAAGGGTAAGACCATCAAAAATGGAGGGCAATGAGTACCAACGTCTGTAGTCTGGGTAACAAGCTCCCTGAACTAGTGGCACTGATGGAAGAGGATGGCTGGATATCGTGGCAGTCACAGAAACATGGTAACAGAGAACCATGACTGGGATGTCAACATACCAGGTTACATAGCCACAGGAGGGGACAGGAGGGTAGAAGAGGAGGAGGAGCTCTGTACATAGGGAAGGGATCAAAGCAGCAGAGCTAAAGGCAAACAGGGAGGAGAGGAGGCACTGTGGGTCAACCTGGAGACAGGAAATGGCACCACAATCCACACTGGTGTTGTATACAGACCCTCGCCTCAGGGAGGAAATGCACAAGGAAATGATAGAAGGCATCCTTATGATGGTAAAAAGAGAAGTTCAAGGATCATGGATATGTTGTTCTATCCATACCGCTTGGCATGTCCTTTCCCTTTAAGATTCTTGCCAGAAGGTCTAACATTGGATCCTCCCACCCACCTGAGTGGTATATGCCTTGGCTCCCCTCTTGATGCCAGCTCTTCCTTTCTGCTGAAAGATTCAGGTTCCCTCCTTGTCGCTCACGCGATACTGTAGGCCCTGGTGCTTAAATCTACGGATTTACCCAAACTTCAACTCGTTAAGAGTTTCCCCTAATCACTTTCGATCTCGACTGCGCGTGGAGGACAAGTCCTCACCCAGTTTCTGCCACGCTGTCGGTGGGTAAAGGATGTCTCGACCAACCCAAGACACCTCAGGTGTTTATTGCCTGGTGTACAGCCATGACACCCAGATGTGTGAAATGTGTCGAGCTTTTCATCCCAACATTGTGGATGATCGCCTCGCATGACTGCAACTGGGCAGATTGAAAACGGAATTCACTCGTCAAATCAGGGCAGCTTCACAGTGGTCTCCGCAGCTGCGGGTCCGTGAGAACAGCTCCAACAGATGAAGACCTTCTAAAAGGAGGCAGCTCAGCCCACGGATTGGTCTTCATCCACGCCCATCTTCATCCTGCTCAATTTGGGCTCCACCTTCTCAGGCTCCTTCGAGTTGTGCCAGTCCCTTCCCACCAAGGAAGAGGGACCCTCGGCACTCACGCCTCTTGATCCCATAAAAATGACAAGGAGCCTAAGGAAACTTTGTCTCACTGATAACGCTCCTGGAACTGTGAAAGATCTTGGTCCCAGGAATCTGTTGTTTTGACTTGGTCGAGGTTGTGACCTCGGCCGCTGGCTTTACGGTACCCCAGTCAGGCCAACCAGTTCAGACACAGGACAACAATCTGGTTGAGATAATTTTGACCCCATCGATGATCTGTCGTCACTCGATGAGGCCGCCAACTCCTTATTCAGGACCCTGGTCCTGCCTGCCACCAAGGAGGAGACCCAGCCTGCTGGGAATCCCCTTGTGGTCCTGGTTCCTGACCAGGAAGAGCCACGGTTCTCCCTGGCTCCTTCCGAATGACCCCGTCGGTCCTCCCGACAGTCCAAGTCGAGGTCTCAGACCCTTCATGGTCAGGCCAAAGAAGACTCACAAGCACTCTTTAAGCAGGCACGCTGCCACTCTTCCTTGTCCTCCTCGGACGAGGAGAGGATTCGATGGAAACTCCATCGATGGTGACGAGGATTTAATTTGGCAACAGCTAATTATGTCCGCCAGAAGTCAGCCCCCTGCTACCTGCCATCATTGGGTGTTGCCTCCTAGACCGACGCCATTCCTCAGGAGCCAGTCCGCACCATTCCTCCACCGCGGAGCCGTCAAGACCATTTAGACTTGGCCAAAACCAGTCTCTCCAGCGACTGTGGTGACACCACCATCGAGCAGCCTCCTTCAGGGCTCCTTTTAGGAGTCTCGAGCTGTTCGAGCCCACCGTGTGGCTGCCCATCACCCTCACGTCTGACAGTCCCAGGCGGGTTCAGGGCGACTCTGGTGGCCGGCTGATTTATCTGGACTCTTTGAAGTCCGAGGACTCCGACCTACATTCTCGCCCTTTGATAAGGAACTGTCAGTACTTTACTATGGAGGAAGGCCATTCTTCTTCATGGGCATCCTCTGCCTCATCTCCGAATCCACAGGGATGCCTTTATAACCTGTTCAGAAATGGGCCAAATACCTCACTGATATCCTCAAATGAGGATTCACCGACGGAGGCCTTCTCTCAGTGGCCAAGGCCATTTAGGGCCTGGCTTTGGGCTGTGGCAGCACCCCTCCGCCTTCAGCCTGCATGGCCCGCAAATATGCGGTGCCCATTGGGTCCCTTCGGGATTCACAGAATATTCCTCAGCCGAGGGACTGGTGACTGGGTCTGTGTTCAGGTGCTCAGGTAATACAGGAGACACCGATAGACCCCGGACAAAGAATCCCAAAAATTGGACCACTCGGCCTGGAGGTCTATGCAGCCTCTTCGCTGGGCCTCTGTCAGGCAAGCTTGGTCATCATGGCGATTTTTCTCATGCCTCTACTGGGCCTCTCTATGAGGTTCTATCTCACCTCCCCGCAGACCTCCAGACCATGGTCAAGCAGGTCCACAACCAGAGTCGAGCGGTTGCAAAACAGCAGCTCCAGACAGCCTTGGACCTCGGAGATTCCTGGGCCTGTCTCGTTGCAGCTGCAGTTGCCATGTGCCGAGGGCTTGGCTACAGGTTTCCACCTTCACAGAGGACACCCAGCACATGCTGATGGACGTCCCTTTCCTGGGTATCGACCTGTTTGGCCAAGGTGTGCATGGTCCGCCTCCAACGATCTAACAGTCCAGTGCCACCTTGGACTCTTACTTTGCTCAGAAGGAATCCCAGGGTTCCAAAACGCAGAAGAAGAAGCCTTCCTGCATCCTGCCCCTGTGGCCAAGCAGCCCCATTTCCAAACGGGCAGCATCAGCAGCAGGCTCAACCCTGGCACACTTGGCTCAAGTCCGGCCCCTAGCAGCCCGTGAAACCCAGAGGACAGGGTTCAGGTGGTCCCCAAACTGGCCCTCTTTTTCCAAGCCTGCCCAGTTTTGAGATGGGGTGCCACCCCAATACCCGCCACACCAGCTCTGGGTCCTCCCTGCTAGGCCAGCTCCAGCACTTCCTTCTGCCTGGTCCGCTGTTACAACAGACAGGTGAGTTTTAGAAGAGATAGGCCAGGGACTGCCTCTGGAATGTGAGCAGTACCCACCAAGCCGAGCCTGCGCCTCATGGGAGGAAATGGTGTCCATACACACTCAGTCAGCTCTCTGAGACGACATCGCCCAACCTCTGCAAGGAGGTGGTGGCTAGAGTCGTGGACCCCCTGTCAACCCAGGGTTCATTTCCAGGTACTTTCTGGTCCCAAAACGGATGGGGGCTGGTGATTCTCGAGCTGCACGACCTGAACAAATTTCTCAGGTCTTGCACATTCAGGGTGGTAACGCCAGATCATACCATCTCTCCAGCAGAACATGTGATTCTGCTCTCTGGATCTTCAGGATGCATTTTTCATGTCTCGATCCATCTGGCTCACCAGAGGTTCCTTCGCTTCGAGCAGAGGGAGCCCTCTGAGTTCCGAGCCATGCTGTTCGGCCCTCATAGGCCATCCGGGTCTTCACCAAATGCATTGCAGTGGTGGCAGCTCATCTTCGGCATCAAGGGGTCAGAGTGTACCCTTATCTCAACGACTGGCTCATAACGGATTCCTCCAGACAGGAGGTGGAGAGGTTCAGGGATCTGGCCCTCCAGACCTGCATCGATCTTCATCTCCTAGTCAATGAGACCAAATCAGAACTCGTACCGCAGGTGATCTGCTTCATCAGGGCAGAGCTCGACTCTTGCCGAGCCAGAGCCAGGCTCCCAACAGACAGGGCGGTGGTTTTCTCCTCCTTTGCCCAATCTTTTCTGGTTGTGCACTTGCACCCTGCCTGGGACTTCCTGGGACTTCTAGGGTATATGGTGGCTGCACTGCCATGGTTCGACTGGTCCGGTGGCATATGCACCCTTTCAATGGGAGCTGGCCAGCCAGTGGACTCAATGCCATGGTCATTTAATTCAGCTAGTCACGGTGACCAAGAAGATGTGGGTCGCTCTCCAATGGTGGACCGGCATAGCATATTTGCAGGAAGGGATCCCATTTGTCCGTTCCGAGCTGACGGTCGTCCCCACAACCGATGCCTCTCTCACAGGCTGGGGTGCCCATATGGGGAATCATAAAGTCCATGGGTTCTGGATCCCAGAGGAATCCCAATTTAATATCAACCTTCTGGAGCTCAGAGCAGTCAGATTGGCACTGTCAGCATTCCTCCGCTCCTTCAGGGTCAAGTGGTGCAAGTCCAGACAGACAATACCACGACCATGTACTATCTCAACAAGAAGGGTGGCATGCACTCCCGGCCTCTGTGCAGGGAAGCGCCCACATCTGGACCTTCATGTACCGAATGGAGGCAGATCTCCTAGCCATCCATGTGGCAGGAGCCTCGAACCAACTGGCGGACACACTCAGCCACGTGGGGCGACGTCCATGAGTGGTATCTCCATCCAGAGGTAGTACACAACTTGTTCTCCCATTGGGGCAAACCTCAGGTGGATCTGTTCGCCTCTGGGGAGAACATGAAGCTGAGGTTGTTTCATGCCCGTCCCCCAGCAGAGCTTGCTGCAGGGACATGCCTTCTCAAGGCCTCTTCTATGCCTTCCCTCCACTTTCTTTGGTTCACAAGGTGCTCCTCAAGGTCAGGAGGACATGGCAAGGATGATTCTGGTAGCCCCAGACTGGCCCCGCCAGTTCTGGTATCCAGATCTCCTCAGCCTCAGCTCCAGGCCCCGAGGCGTCTTCCAGTACACCAACCTGGTATCAGTCAATCAGGGGAAGGTATTCCATCTGGACCTTCAATCCCTGTACCTGACAGCCTAGTTCCTGAGCAGCTAGAGTTCCACGCTTTGGGTATTTCTGAGGATGTACTAACAGTCATGGAAGCATCCAGAAAGGGGTCAACCAGGAGGTGCTATGCCTTCAAGTGGAAAAGTATTCCATTTGGTGTCAGGGCAAGGGGTTTGGACCCTTTGTGCTTTCCGGTGGCTAGTATCCTCGACTACCTTTGGTATCTGTCCAAAGGGGGTCTTCGTTCATGACCCTTAAGGTGCACCTAGCAGCCATCTCTACCTATCGCGGTATGGACCTATCAGCACATGATGGCATATGAAAAGGCGGCATGGAGCTTTTTTGAGGCCTCGACCATATTTCCCTCTGGTGCGTGAACCATCACCACCGTGGGATCTACTGCTGGTACTGGCAAAGATCATGGGAAGCCATTTGTACCAATGCACAGGTGCAAGATGTCACATGTGTCATGGAAGACCACCTTCTTGGTGGCTATCACCAACCAGAAGGACTGGGAGTTACAGATGCCTCTGTTGAGTCGCTTTACCTGGTCTTCCACAGGGACAAGGCTGTCCTGTGCCCCCACCCGAAATTCATTCCATAGGTGGTGTTGGAGTTTCATCTTAACCAGGTGTTGACTCTGCCAGTGTACTACCCCAATTACACCTCGGAGAACGAGTACAGGCTCCATACCTTGGACCCAGATGAGCTCTCTTATCATAAGGAGCGAACAGCAGAAGTTTGGGGAGAGGTTCACCAGCTGTTTGTCACCTACGCTGAAGCTGCACTTGGCAGACCTGTAGCCAAGTGGATGATTAGCAGATGGATTACATCATGCACTGATCTCTGCTATAGGTTACGGGCAAGAGTCTCCCATAGGGATAACAGCTCACTCTACCAGCAGTATTCAAGGCCAATGGCTGCTTCCAGGGACATTCCTATCCAGGAAATCTGCAGGGCTGCTACCTGGAAGTCAGAAAACATCTTCATCACCCATTACCACATTCTGGGATGCTGGTTTTGGGACCTCAGTTCTCCAATCTCTGTTCCCCAAGTAAGTATTGGGGTGCGCTTGCCTCCTTCCGGAGAACTGCTAGGAGTCTGCCAAACACTGTGGATAGAACAACATATCCATGATCCTAGAAAACAGGTTACTCACCTGTAACAGTAGTTTTAGGAGTGATATATGAGGATTACAGATGTAGAAGTGGTAGCCATCTGGGAACTAGCCACCATCGAACAGTATGGTTCACAATAAACACAGCAATAGAGTCAAGCCATACAAAAGACAAAAGTACTGGACTTTAGAGGGCTGACTTTGCCAAAATGGGTGAGTGCCTAAGGAATGCACTAGCAAATGGGCAGGAAGGAGGGTGGAAGAACAATGGGGAATAATAAAAACTGCCATCACAGAGTAACGAGCCTTTGTGTGAAGCAAATAAACAAAACAAGACAATGTAAGAAACCACTATGGTTCTCAAAGAAAGTGGCAGTGAAGGTTCAAGAGAAAAGAAAGCATTCCAGGAAGTACAAGGAATCGCAGAAGGAGCAGGACAGAGAACTGTATCAGTTAAAGCAAAAGAGGCTGGGAAGGCAGTCAGAACAGCAAAGGCCCAAACCGAGGAAAACATAGCCAACTCAGTTAAGAAGGGATAAAACCTTTATAGGTACATCAGGGAGCGAAGGAAGACCAAGGGAGGGATAGTGAGGCTTAATAAAGGGAGGGAGGCGGGCAGAGGGAGACTGTGAAAAGGCAGAGATATTAAACAAATATTTTTGCTCAGTATTTACAAAGGAAGAAGGGGAGGTACATAAAACAAACAGTAGTAACACTCTGGATACAGAAGTTGATACCGCCCATTTACAGAAGAAAGGGTTCTGAAAGAACTCTAAAACTGAAGGTGGACAAAGCAATGGGGCCTGATGGGATTCATCCCAGAATTCTAAAGAACTAAGGTAGAACTAGTGACACCCACTGACTACCCTTTTAACAAATCATGGGAGGATGGGGTGGTACCCGAGGACTGGAGGAGGGCAGATGTGATTCCCCTTCACAAAAGTGGGAGCAAGGCAGAAGCAGGAAACTATAGACCTGTTAGTTTAACCTCAGTGACAGGGAAAATGATGGAATCACTTCTAAAGGAAAGAATTGTCGAGTATCTAGAGGCCAGAGGGGCACAGAACCCAAGGCAGCATGGATTCACAGCGGAAGGTCATGCCAGACGAATCTGATAGATTTTTTGACTGGGTGACCAAAGTAGTAGATCAGTGAGGGGCTGTGGACATGGCCTACCTAGACTTTAGCAAGGCATTTGACACAGTCCCACACAAAGATTAATATACAAGTTAGCCAGCCTGGGAGTGGGTCCCAAGATGACAGCCTGGTAAAGAATTGGCTGGAGAATAGGACACAGAGAGTAATAGTAAATGAGTCCACTCAGAAGAAAGGAGGGTTACTAGTGGGGTACCGAGGGTTCAGTATTAGGACCGATCCTCTTCAATGTCTTTATAGCGACATTGCAGAAGAACTGGAAGGAAAAGTATGTCCTTTGCAGATGACACTAAGATCTGCAACAGAGTTGATGCACAGGTGGGGTGGAAAGGATGAGAAGGGACTTGGCAAGGTTAGAGGAATGGTCAAATGTATGGTAGCTTAGATTCAATGCTAAGAAGTGCAAGGTAATGCACCTGGGAAACAAAACCCAGGGGAAGAGTACACAATGGGGGTGAGATACTAACAACAACAAAATGGAAAGGGACCTGGGGTAGTCATATCAGATGACCTAAAGATGGGCAAGCAATGTGAGAGGGCAGCAAGGAGGGTTGGGGATACTGGGATGCATAGGGAGAGGCATCACCAGTAGAAAACAGGAAGTTATTATCCCTCTGTACAGACAGCTGGTGAGACCCCATCTGAGTACTGTGTGCAGTTCTGGAGACCCAATCTCCGCAAAGACATAGACAGGATGGAAGCTGTCCAGAGGAGGGCAACTAAAATGGTGCTAGGTCTGCACTGGAAGACATATGAAGAGAGACTTAAGGAGCTTAATATGTATAGCCTCAAGAAAGGAGGGAGAGGAGGACATGATAGAAACTTTCAAGTACCTCAAGGGAATCAACAAAGTCCAAGAGGGTAGCATCTTTCAAAAAGAGTGTGCAAGAACAAGAGGCACAATTTGAAGATAGAGGGTTGCGGCTCAGAGGTAATTTAAGGAAGTATTTTTTCACAGAGAGGGTTGTGGATGCATGGAACGGCCTTCGGAGGAGGTTGTGGAGTCAAAAACTGTGTGGAATTCTAGCATGCATGGGATAGTCATAAGGCAGTTCTGGGGGTGGGGCAGAGGAAGAAGTAGGCTGCTGGTTAACTAAGATCTGCAGCTTATCCAGTAGGTAGGGAAATGGGCAGACTGGGTGGGCCAAGTGGTCTTATCTGCCATCAAATTCTATGTTTCTATGTTTCTATGTAACCACACGAACCAACCAACCTCCTGGCTTCGACGCACAACCTAAGCTTCCAGTAGGCAAGATCTGGTGTCAAGGAGCGGAGCTAAGGCATATACCACCCAGGTGGGTGAGAGGGCAGCTTTCAGACCTTCTGGCAAAATCTTAAAAAGAAAGGACATGCCAAACAGTGTGGATGAACAACATATACCACTTCTAGAACTACTGTTACAGGTGAGTAACCTGATCATATTGTTGATGGGGACCTGAATATGTCAGTTGTTAACTGAGCACCTTTGCTGCAGCTACATCCAAGAGCAGGGTCATTCTCGATGCCCTACAGGGATATGCCTAAGACAGCTAGTGTTGGAACCCACTCAGGAAGGAGCAATCTTAGACCTGGTACTCTCAAATTTGGACGGAGAGGGCTCAAATTTAGAAGTGGGTAGCCACCTGGGAACAAGTGAGCACCAAACAGTGTGGTCTCACGATAAACACAGCTGTAGAATCAAGCCATACAAAAGTGAGGGTACTGGACTTTAGGAGGCTGACTTTGTCAAAATGGAGAGTGTCTCAGAAAGGCACTAGCAAACGGGCAAGAATGAGGGTGGAGGAACAATGTGGAAACATCAAAACAGCCATCACAGAGGCAACAAGCCTTTGTGTGAAGCAAATAAACAAATCAAAATGAAGAAAAAAAAACTATGGTTCTTAAAAGAGGTGGTGGGGAAGGGTAGGGAAAAGATAGCATTCAGGAAGTATAAGGAAACACAGAAAGAGCAGGACAGAGAACTGTACCAGTCAACGAGAAGGAAGTGGAGAAGGCAGTCAGAATAGCAAAGGCCCAAACTGAGGAAAAGACAGCCAAATTGGTTAAGAAGGGGATAAAACCTTTTATAGGTACACTGGGGAAGACAGACCAAGGGAGGATAGTGAAGCTTAATAAAGGGGCAGGTGGGTGGGCAAGGGTGACAGTGAAAAGCAGGGACACGAATGAATACTTCTGCTCAGTACTCACAAAAGAAGAGGGGAGGCTAATCCAATCAATAGAAGCACTCTGAATAGGGTGTCGATACCAGTCCATTCATAGAAGAAAGGGTTCTGAAAGAACTCCTAAAACTGAAGGTGGACAAGCAATGGGCTCGATGGGATTCACCCCAGAAGTCTAAAAGAACTAAGGGAGAACTAGTGACACCAATGACTACCCTTTTAAACACATCATGTAAGGATGTTGGGTGTGATACCTAAGGGTGAAGGTGAGCGGATGTGATTCCCTTCACAAAACTGAAAGCAAAGCAGAGGCAGGAAACTACAGACCTGTTAGTTTGACCTCAGTGGTAGGAAAATGATGGAAACACTTCTGAAAAAAAGAATTGTTGAGTACCTAGAGGCCAGCGGGGCACGGAACCCAAGGCAGCATGGATTCACAGAGGAAGGTCATGTCAGATGAATCTAATAGATTTCTTTGACTGGGTGACCAAAGTAGTAGACCAGGGAGGACCTGTGGACATGGCCTACCTAGACTTTAGCAAGGCATTTGACACAGTCCCACACAAAAGATTAATAAACAAATCAGACAGTCTGAGTAGGTTCCAGGGTGGTAGCCTGGGTAAAAAATTTGCTGCACAACAGGACACAGAGGGTAACAGTAAATGGAGTCCACTCCAAGAAAGGAGGTTACTAGTGGGGTACCGCAGGGTTCACTGGGTCCAGACCCCTAAATGTCTTTTATAAGTGACATTATGGAGGACTGGAAGGAAAAGTATGACTCTTTGCAGATGACACAAAGATCTGCAACAGGGTTGATACACAAGGGTGGGTGGAAAGGATGAGAAAGGACTTGGCAAGGCTGGAGGAATGTTTAAAAGTATGGCAGTTTAGATTCAATGCAAGAAGTGCAAAGTAATGCACCTGAGAAACAATAACCCAGGGAGGAGTACACAATGGCGGGGAGGTACTAACAACAACAAAATGAAAGGGACCTGGGGGTAGACATATCAGATGACCTAAAGGTAAGCAAGCAATGTGAGAAGGCAGTAAGGAAGACTGGGGGATCCATGACACGGGACGACAATCCCGACTGCAATGTTCACTACAGCGCCGGGAACCTGTCAACACCCCTGACCGTGGCGTGATCACGAACTGACCGGCAACATTGAAGACATCCCCTACTGATTATATCTAACTCCGTCACACAGACAGTGGAGTTAGATATTACCCTCCGTCAGCCCTAAGTCTCGAAGCAAAACTCCCCATCGTTGCCGATTTAGGCATGGTGGGGGTTTTGTTAGTGGGGTTCACTGTGCCGGTGTCACTGTAGTGGTGGCATACCGGCTGGGGGATATGGGATGTACAGAAAGAGGCATCACCAGTAGAAAACAGGAAGTTGTTATCCTTCTGTACAGACAGTTGGTGAGACCCCATTTGGAATACTGCATGCAGTTCTGGAGACCCCATCTCCGCAAGGATATAGACAGGATGAAGGCAGTCCAGAGGAGGGTATAAAACGGTGCAGGGTCTGCAACAGAAGACATACAGAGCCACTAAAGGAGCTTAATATGTATACCCTTAAGGAAAGGAGGGAGAAGGGGACATGATAGAAACTTTAAGTACCTCAAGGAATCAACAAAATCCAGGAGGGTAGCATCTTTCAGAAAAAAAGATTTGCAAGAACAAGGGGCACAATTTGAAGATAGAGGGGGACGGCTCAAGTGCAACGTGACAAAGCATTTTTTCACAGAGAGGTGATGGACTCATGGAACGCCTTCCTGAGGAGACTGTGTGGTCAAAAACAGTGAGGGACTTCAAGAATGCCTGGGACAGACATAAGTCAATTCTGGTGGGGGCAGAAAGAAGTAGGCTGTTGAGTAACTAGAATCTACAGCTTATCCAACAGGTAGGGAAATGGGCAGACTGGGTGGGCCAGCGGTCCTTATCTGCCGGCCAAAGTCTCTGTTTCTATGTTTCTATATAACTAAACACAGCAATTTTATATCACTTCTTGGAACATTCACCATAAACAAAGACAGCATGCCATGGGGAAGGGCAAGAAGGGCTCAATCCCACAGACTCGGCCGATGGAAATGGAATGATTTCGATAGAGAGCGCCTCTCATGTGTCGGTGCACATGGCTACTCAAATCTGGGGTCTCCTCTAAAAGTACTACAGAAATAAATGCGCTGATCCTAATGGAGTTTTAGGAGCTCAGAAAGGAGAACAGACTCACCACAGCAGACCTAGGTAAACTGTAAAAGTGACTTGACAGTGTAGAGTAACTATGCAACGCAGCTGACACCAGGACAGAAATTACGTAAAGTGCCGCTGTCCAACTCCACAAGGCCATATTGGAACCTACAATCCTAAGCCGAGGATGCCAAGACCCGTAATCGAAGGAACAACATAAGCATCTTGGGTGTCCCAGAGGACATTGAGAGGATAATCTGATTTCTTCCATGCAAAACTACTTCAAGAATATTTTTGATCTATCTGATTCATTTACCTTAGAGTTGGACTGAGACCACTGCGCTTTGGCCCTCAGACCAACTCAACTGAACTCCCTTGAGGCCAATGCACCACGTGGCGCCTGGTTGGCCAGTAACCGACACCAACTCCTCCTCCATCCCAGTTCTGCATGCCAGAGAGGGAGTTAGGAAAGAGAAAAAGGAGGGCAGGGCAAGGGAGCCTGAGAGACAGGAAAAGGAAAGGATATAAACAGAAGAAATAAAGCCGGCTTAAGAGGACAGAAAGGGCAACCTAGAGGTCTGGAACAGGGGCCCCAAACCCCTGAGCAGGAAAGAGATGAAGAGAACGATCTCTGCCAGGGTTCTGGGACTGAACAGGTGAACCAACACTCTGGAAGGATCCATCAGTCGAGGCAGTCACCGGCGGTCAACCATTCTGAAATGGTCAGAACTCAGCCCCAAAGAGGATTCCCCTGCAAGGTGACCAGGGCCATGTGGGTCCAGAAGAGCAGCCTCTGGCCTCAAGAAACAGGACCCCCAGGAGACTTCAGGGGAGAAGACAGGACTGGCACTGCTGCACCTACTCGGGCTACCAGGGAAGGGCATTGCTCCTGACGCTGTCCTCTCAACTCCTCACACTCAGAGAGGGGCCTCTTACTCAGGACCAACCGAGGAAGCTCAACCTCACCTGCTAACAGCTAAGAGCAGCAGATGAGGGAACCTTCTCCCTGTCCCAGATGCCCTAGTAGCTCTAGAAGTAGACCCACCCTGGACACTCAAAACAGGGGTTCATCTCCTCTGAGTCCAGAGGCTCCACCAACTTTGGTGGTCCCTCCGGCGGATGCTCAGTCACGCAGCAAGCGGCCCGATACCGACAACAGTAGAAACCACTGGTTCCGAAGGAGGAGGCTGGACAGACACCGAAGTGTTGGGGAGGGGGTCCAAGGACTCCTGAAGACTCCGAAGTCAGTGCAGATCTGCCTCCGAGATCCTCGTCGTCCCCAGAGGAAGACGCGGATTCAAGCTTCCCAAACCCCCGCTCCCAGCACGCAAGCGGCCCAGTACTGCCTAAGCTGCCGCCCATCACCGGTGCCTGTTGGGATATGAAGCGGCACTGACGAGCGGCACTGAGAAAATCGCCGGGCTGGGCCTGGCAGACAGGCCACGATGCCGGGGGAGCCTTCACCTCCGAGCAGTTCGTTTTCAAAATGGTGCCTCAACCCGACCCCAAAGGAATTGGGCTGGGCCTCCAGCACCCGCAAGAGGGGCCTCTGCGATGCCAAGGCTAGAGGGGTGGAAGCTACTCCTCCACGGTCATCCATGGCATTGGGAGGAACCTGGAGGAAGCGCCAAGGACCTACATCTGACATCCCTAGTGCGTGCCTGTTCCTCCGCAAGTTGGCAGCTTAAGGCCAACTTTAAACATGCGTGTTCCAGAACTCTGTGATCCATGGAAAACAAGTGTCAGCAACGGTCCATATAGTGGTTAGGGCCCAGGCAGGTCAGGCAACGATCATTCCGGTCGGGAGATGGAATAAAAGCCAGCCACAGGACACTGCCACACTGGGGCTACATAGAAACATTATAAGTTGATGGCAGACAAGGACCGCAAGGCCCATCCAGTCTGCCCATTTTTCTACCTTATGAATGTGCCATAGACCTGTACTCTGTCAATGGCCAATTTATTCATACTCATCTTTATTGCTCCCTTATGCCTATCCCATGCCTGTTTGAAGCCCTGCACTGTATTCATATCCACCACTTCCTGAGGTAGGCCAGTCCATGCATCCACTACCCTTTCTGTGAAAAAGAACTTCCTCACATTCCCCTTAATCGGCCTCCCTTTAATCTCATGCTGTGTCCTCTTGTCCTGCTATTTTTCTTATATTGAAACATGTTAGACTCTTTGATCTTGTTAATATCCTTAAGATGTTTGAATGTTTTGATCATATCACCTCTCTACCCTCCTTTGCTCTAGGATATACATATTGGCTGGCCGCTTTGAAGTCTTCTTTTCTTGTACCCTGGCAGAGACATGATCGGATGAAAATCAACAGCAAAAGGTCTAGGTGCGAAGAAATAAAAAGAAAGGTCTTACCGGATACAATGGCACCAAAAACAGATGGCTTTAGCAAAACTAGGACTGATGAAAAACTGGATTGAATGAACTAGGCCCGATGATGCAGCTAAAAACGCTCCACACATGAGGTTGTGCTTGCTTGACAGTGGGAGAAGCAGAACTGGGATGGAGGGGAGTCGGTGTTGGTTACTGGCCAACCCACGAGTGCTATGCAATGCGTCGGCCTCGAATGCGCACCGCACAGCCTGACTCCTTCCCCTTTACGAGAAATAAATAAAATGCACCTGAGGTCCTGCTCTCCGGCCAGAACCCACCAGTGATGAATGGTGAAGACTGACACAGATAAGATCACCAACGTTACTGTCAGTAGGAATGCATGTACATAATTTTGCATACGCAAGATTATATACATGCATTCCTGCTAAAAGTAACATTGGTGTTTTATAATCAGGACCATATTACCCTGACAACATGCAATGAACAGTTATATTTAACATATTTTAGGACATGGTTCATGATTTTGTTTTGCTCATTTAAAGAGTTAGTCTACCCAATTTCTGGTTTTGAATGCCTGCTATAATATAGTCGGTCACAATAGTTATATTCAAGCGTGGCCGGTGGCGTTGAGGGTTGGCGCTGGACGCCCACCCATCATGCGGTGACCCAGGTTGAGAGCGGACTCGGGCCGTCAGGGGCTGGCAGGAGAAGTTGGATTGGGCGTCCCATGACTGCTCTTCTTCCTCTGGGGTGGGCTAGAGGGTTGTGTCTTGCGCTTGGGCGGCCCCTGGCAAAGGCCGAGAGATGTGCAAGACGGGCACTAGCATGGGGTGGAGTTTGGCAAGACACTTGCATGTAGCAGCGTGACATTGCACTGCCAGCTCCAGGGAAAAAATCTAGGGTGGAAAAAGCTGGGCACAGCTGAGGAGCTTGATGGCCGCACCGCCAACCTGGAGGCCTGTCGTGGAATCGCATCGGAGGTCAGGTAATGGCCGTGCTTGGACTATGCGGCAAGTGAGACTGCTGTCCTCCAGGTCGGTGGGGCCGGCAGCTGGGTGCCCCACGAGCACTGCAGTAAGGCGCAAAAATTAGAGTAAGATAAAAACAATAGTTATGTTCAGTGGGTTTCAGTGTTAAATGAATATTTGCTGATGTTTGAAGAGAGTTTTTTATGGTAATATCGCAGGAACCGCAACAGTCTGTTCTCTGCCATTCAATTTCTTGTTCTGTGAGTGATGTACTGGGGTGGGGGCAATGTACCAACTTTGCTTTAAGTAGTCACTGAAACCCTGGGAACAGCTACACCAAATAAACCATCAGGTGGTGTACAAATTTTGGAGATATATACCTGTGTGATACTCTGTTGCGTCTGCCCTGTAGTGGGACAGGACAGGAGCAAGGAGCATGTAAAGTGGGGTACTGCAGGGTTCGGTCCTGGGTCCGATCCTGTTTAATGCATACATATCGGACATCAGGGAGGGTATAGGGTGTGAAATGAGTCTCTTGCGGATGACTCCAAGATGGGAGCAGTAGTTGAGGGAGAAGAGGAGGTTGGCCTGCAGGGGATCTGGCTCACACATGGAAATTAAATTTCAATATCACCAAGTGCAAGGTGCTGCATCTTGGTGGAAACCTAAACACAGGTACACCCTGGGAGGGGCTGGAGGCCTCAATAGGGAAAAAGACCTAGGGGTCATGGTGGATGCATGTATGAATAACTCTGAGCAGTGCAGGAGAGGCGGCTAGCAAGGCAAACAGGATGTTGGGATGCATCATAAGGGGATCACCTCTAGGAGCAGGGAAGTGATTCTGCTGCTGTACAATGGACTGGTTCGACCACACCTTGAGTACTGTGTACAGTACTGGAGACCACACTTGAAGAGGGACATACAGCTCCTGGAGAGGGTACAGAGGAGGGCAACTAAGATGATACGAGGGCTAGGGATTTGACGTATGAGGACAGACTTGAGGAGCTCTGCCTGTTTTCATTGGAGGAGAGGAGAGACAGGGGACATGATTGAGGTCTTCAAGTACCTCAAGGGAATAAATAGGGTAAACATGGAGGGATCTTTAGACTAAAGCAGGAGGTATCACCAGAGGCATGGTTTGAAGTTGGAAGGGTGAGGGGAAAAGGAGGAGGTTTTCACTGAGAGGGTGGTGGACCCTTGGAATGCACTGCCTGGTGAGCTGGTTCAGAAATCCACAGTGGAGGGCTTCAAGGAGGGTGGGACAGACACAGAAAGTGGATGTATCAGATGATAGCCTGTCCCAGGGGTGGGGATGGATGACAGGGGTTTCTGGAGCACAAGGAGGGCCTCGGCACCCAACTAGGATCTAAGGTTCGATAGACCGTGGGCCTAATCTGCTGGCAAATAGTATGTTAGTATGTAAAGCTACTTCTGTCCTGCCCTTGTGGGCAGGTCAAAAATAACTTTATCTGTCCATCCCACAGGTCAGACGCAAAAATAGATAAAGATATGGTCACGGAGCAAACTTTATTATATTTCTTTTCTCTCCCAGGAACACAGAGGAGCAGCTGTCACTTTTCCCATTGCTGGTTGCTGCTCCGCTCTGCTCTGTCCCCAGTACTATTGTGTGCACACCTTACTGTTAAAGATCATGTGCAAACGGTTTTACAAATTTTTAATAAAAGTTTAAAAAGCTGAAATTCAAGTCCTTGTGTCATGATTAGTGTTTCCTGATAATTTCATGCTGTTTGGTTTTGTGGTTTCTTTAAATCGGCATTTGTTAACTTGCTCTAAAGTGGATGAAAACAGTGAGTTATTTCTGTCCTCTCAGTCAAGCTTAGAGAGTGATGACATAATTTTGGAGTAGCTTGCTATTTCAGATTCCCAATCAGAGCAGCACTCTGTAGAGTTTGTGGTTTGTTGAGCTCTCCAGGTTTCTTACAAATCCAGTTTCTGCTTTGTGTTTAGATAGATTAGCTTAAAATATATCATTCTCTGCCTTTAAAAAGCGATCCTTTCAGTTTCAATGCTGAACTGAAGTAGAGGAAATCTTTTCTGTGAGAAATCAGCTTGCCTGTATCACAGCTCTGTTCTTTCTAATCAAACCTCAATTTTTTGCTAACTGTATAACTAAGGGCTGTTTAATGAATATAAAATAAATCTAAAATGTGTTCAGTCACAAAAGCAGTCTGTCTTTGATGTAGCCTTCATAAATACAATCATGTTAGAACATGTTTTTATGTCAGATTGACAAACAGGCATTTAGCAGACACTGCCACAGTATTTCAAGGACATGTACTGTCAGAACTCAAAAATTTCACTTCTTTAGTGGTTTCTGTGTGAATATAAATCATATACATGTATAATTAGAAACACTGTGGCATCTGGATGCACCGTGTCTCTGCCCCACAGGTGAGGCAGCTGCAGTCTACTGCCACCAGTCCCCTGCCACACAAGCCTGCCTTCTGCACCAAATTTGAGGCTGCTGCACCTGCTGCCCACTGTCTTCTCCCACATAGACAGGAATTGTGTACCCTGCTGCCTCTTTCCCTGCCTAAAGAATCAGGACTACTGTACCCTGCCTTCCGCTGCCCAAACAACTGGGGTTGATGCACCCTGCTGCCTCTCTCCCCACCCCACAATTTGGGATGCTGCACCTGTTGCCCCTGTTCCTGTCTCCATGGTCAGGGCTCCTATGCTGTGCTAAGCCCTAGAGTGCCAGGTTCCCTACCTCCACAGCTGGGGCTGCTGTGCCATGCTGCCCTAGCCACCAGCGGTTCTGCTTTGCTGCACCCTGCTATACACTTCCGTTACCCAAATCATCAGGGCTGCTGCACCTTAACCTCATCCCGCAGTCAGGGCTGCAGTACCCTGATGCCCTATCCCTTAGTCGAGGCCTCTGCACCATGCTGTTTTCTATCCCTGTCACCACACACAGGGCTGCTGCACCTTCCTTCTTTCTACACAGTTAGGTTGCTATGGCCTGCTATGCCTTAGAGCCCCATGCCTCGGCAGCTGGGGTTGCTGCACCAAGCTGCCACTTCTACAAGAGTCAGGGCATTTGCTACACCCTGCTGCATACCTCCACAGTTGAGGCAGTCGCACCCTGCTGACCCCTGCCACCAGAGTCAGATCCTTTGCTAGATCAGCTGAGACAGGAACAGGGGGCAAGATGTGCAGTGTCCCTGTCTGTGAAGGTGTGACAGAGAGAGGGGTAGCAGGGTGCAGCAACCCAACTGATCAGGAAGGGTGCAGTACAACAGTAGAGGCATTTGCTGCACCTGTCCCCTGCCTGTGGAGGCAAGGGCTCTGTTGTGCAGCAGGGCACAATTATGGCAGGGGACAGAGGACAGCACGGTGCAGAAGACTTGACTGTGGGCAGGACATGTGGGCATCAGGGCACAGCAGCCCTGACAGTAGCACTGGGTGCACACTGTGCAGCAGCCCAGTCCATTTGGGGCAACTGAATTGTGGAGGAGGGTTCAGCAGCCCCAACTGTGAATGTAGGTGATATGAGACTCTAGGGTGTACAGTAGCAAAGGATCTGACTCTGGTGGCAGGGGGACAGCAGGGTCAACTGCCTAAAGTGAGGAGACATGCAACAGGGTGCAGCAAATAGGTTCATAAGTAAGATTACAGGTCCACTAGCTTCCAGAGCCATTTATGGTCCTGCCAATTTTCAGTGGTCAAATTTCCATTTTTCTCTTCCATGTGCCTATCCAGTGCAATCTTGAAGGCTGATAAATTGTTTACACATACCAGCTCAGACGGGAGTGCATTCCAGGTGTTAACCACCCTTGATTGAACTCCTCTCTTGGTTGTGTTATACCTTTCCCCTTTCAGTTGCATTTGATGGCCCCTAGTTCTCATACCTGCTCTTATATTCCAACACATTCTAGCTGCTGGAGGTCTGCCTCTGAACAAGTAAGTGGTCTACTGAGAAATATAGGATATTCTTGTCTCAGAACAGGACAATCAGGAGCTTAAAGGGCACACAGGCAAAAGTAAGGAGAGAGAAAAAAAAACAGACGAAAGAGTAAGGATTGCAAACAGTTAAGGGCCAGAAATAAGACATGATTGGAGTGGTGCAGTGCAGTGGCTGTGGAGCAGCAGTCTTCCAGGAGATGTTCTGGAGGATGCGGTGTTGTCCCATCTGCAGGCACCTCTCTGGGCTGAGGGAGGAGGTTGCTCATCTCCAGGCTGAGTTGGCCAGGATTTGTGGGACCTCCTCTTCCATCCAGGGACCACCAGTGCCACTGCCGCTGCCTCAGAGGTTGCCAAGAGAGGCGTGGTTGGACCACAGTGGGCTCAGGGAGGGTGAGGGTGGTGGAACAGAGGCACATCCTTCCAGTTGTACCTCTCCACAATTCCTATGCCATTCTGGCAAAGTATGGTTCCTCTATGGAGGCACCTACAGTGGAGACCAAGGAGGATGCTGGGAACCTCCACAAAGGAGACCCACAGAAGGGTGGCAGGGGACCCTGCAGGGAAGGAAACAACTCCTGGTGGGGACTCCATTGTTAGGAAGGTAGAACTGGGCAAGGAAGGGAGAGAGGGAGGTAAGGTGCCTGCCTGGCGCCATGGCTTGAGGGACAGGGAGCGAATCCTCAGGATTGCCAGAGCAGCTGCACAGGAGGGAGCTGGATGTCATTGTCCACCTAGGGACAAATGACCTGGCTAAGAAAGGATTAGAGAAGTGCAGGGAAGAGTTTGTGGAATTGGGGAGGGGCCTTGGTCAAGTAGCCATGCGGTAACCTTCTCGGAGGTGCTACCCATCTATGGCATAGGAGAGGCTAGGGTGTTCCGTACCATGGGATTCAATCAGTGGTTGAAAAACTGGTGTGGAGCTCAGGGATTTGGCTTCATTGGGGACTGGGGTCCACCTGGAGTGATGCAAGCCTATACTGGCATGATGGGCTGCATCTGTCCGGGAGGGAACCAGGATCCTAGGTGATAGGTTTAAATGCTTCATTGGCAAGCTTTAAACTAGCCAAGGGGAGGCACTGGAAAGGAGCAGGAAAATCCTAGCCTCCCCAAACAATCACGGTAGTAAGTGTGCAAACACCAACATGGAGGTGTCAATAGGGAGAAGGGCAGGTGTAAATGGAGAAAGTGACAAAGGCAAGAAGGACAGGGATGGGGCAAAGGGGTAAGACCATCAGGAAATGGAGGGTAAAGAGTACCAATGCCCGTAGACTGGGCAACAAGCTCCTGAGCTAGTGGCCTTAATGGAAGAGGGATGCCTGGATATCGGAGTAGTCACAGAAACATGGTACACAGAGAGAACCATGACTGGGATGTTAACATACCAGGGTACATAACCTACAGGAGAGACAGGCAGGGAGAAGAGGGGAGGAGTAGCTCTCTATGTAAAGGAAGGATAAAAGCAACTGAACAAAAGAGTAAACAGGGAGGAGAGGAGGCACTGTGGGTCACCTTGGAGACTGGAAAGGGCACCACAATCCGCACAGGGGTTGTGTACAGACCCCATGTCAGGGGAAGGAATGGACAAGGATATGATGGAAGGCATTCTTAGAATGGCAGAGAAAGGGGAGATACTGTTGATGGGAGACCTGAATATGCCAGATGTTAACTGGAGCACATTTGCTGCAGCCACATCCAAGAGCAGGGCCATTCTTGACACCCTACAGGTGGCAGGCATTAGACAGCTAGTTTCGGAACCCACTCGTGAGGGAGCAATCTTAGACCTCGTACTCTCAAACAGGGGCAGTGAGAGGATCTCAGATCTAGAAGTGGGTTGCCATCTGGGGACAAGTGACCATCAAACAGTGTGGTTCACGTTAAACTCAGCTACAGAGTCAAGCCATACAAAAGTGAGGGTACTGGACTTTAGGAGGGCTGACTTTAGCAAGATGGAGAGTGCCTCAGAAAAGCACTAGCAAACAGGCTAGAAGGAGGTGTGGAGCAACAATGGGAATTATCAAAACTGCCATCACAGAGGCAACAAGCCTTGTGTGAAGCAAATAAACAAATCAAAATGAAAGAAAAAGCCACTATGGTTCTCAAGAGAGGTGGCTGTGAAAGTCAGGAAAAAAAAGATAGCATTCCGAACTATAAGGAAACACAGAAGGAGCAGGACAGAGAGCTGTACCAGTTAAGGCAGAAAGAAGCAGGGAGGGAAGTCAGAATAGCAAAGGCCCAAATTGAGGAAAGATAGCCAACTCAGTTAACAAGGGGATAAAACCTTTTATAGGTACATCAGCGAGTGTAGAAAGACAAAGGGAGGGATAGTGAGGCTGAATAGAATGAACGGTGGGTGGGCAGAGGGGAGTGAAAAAGCAGGAATACTGAACGAATATTTCTGCTCAGTATTCACAAAAGAGAGGAGAAGTGCCTAATCCAATTAACAGAAGCACTCTTCATAGGGGGTCGGATCCCAGTCCTTTCACAGAAGAAAGGGTTCTGCAAGAACTCCTAAAACTGAAGGTGGACAAAGCACTGGGTCCTGATGGATTCACCCCAGAATTCTAAAGAATTAAGGAAGGAACTAGTGAAACCACTGGCTACTCTTTTTAATAAATCATGGGAGGATGGTGTGGTACCGAGGACTGGAGGAAGGCGGATGTGATTCCCCTTCACAAAAGTGGGACCAAGACAGAGGCAGGAAACTACAGACCTGTCAGTCTGACCTCTGTGGTAGGGAAAGTGATGGAGTCACTTCTGAAGGAAAGAATAGTTGAGTACCTAGAGGTCAGTGGAGCACAGGATCCAAGGCAGCATGGATTCACAGCGGAAGGTCATGTCAGACGAATCTAATAGATTTCTTTGACTGGGTGACCAAAGTAGTAGACCAGGGAGGGGCTGTGGACATGGCCTACCTAGACTTTAGCAAGGCATTTGACACAGTCCCACACAAAAGATTATTAGTCAAATTAACCAGCCTGGGAGTGGGTCCCAGGGTGGTAGCCTGGGTAAACATTGGCTGGACAACAGGACACAGAAGGTAATTGTAAATGGAGTCCACTCTGAAGAAAGGGCGGTTACTAGTGGGCACCGCAGGGTTCAGTATTGGGTCCAGTCCTTTTAATGTCTTCATCAGTGACATTGCAGAGGGACTGGAAGGAAAAGTATGCCTTTTGCAGACGACACTAAGATCTGCAACAGGGTTGACACACAAGGAGGCGTGGAAAGGATGAAAAGGGACTTGGCAAGGTTGGAGGAATGGTCAGACGTATGGCAGCTCAGGATTCAATGCAAAAAGTGCAAAATAATGCACCTGGGAAACAAGAACCCAGGGGAAGAATACACAGTGGGTGGGGAGGTGGTAACAACAACAAAACAGGAAAGGGACCTGGGGGTAATCATATCAGATGACCTTAAGGTTAGAAGCAATGTGAGAAGGCAGTAGGGAGGGCTGGGGTATATTGGGATGTATAGGAGAGGCATCAGCAGCAGAAAACAGGAAGTTGTTATCCCTCTGTACAGACGGTGAGACCCCATCTGGAATACTGTGTCCAGTTCTGGAGACCCCATCTCCGCAAGGACATAGACAGGATAGATGCAGTCCAGAGGAGGGCAACTAAAATGGTGCAGGGTCTGCAAGAGAAGCCATATAAGGAGAGACTAAAGGAGCTTAATATGTATACCCTTGAGGAAAGAAGGAGAGGGGGACATGATAGAAACTTTCAAGTACCTCAAGGGAATCAACAAAGTCCAAGAGGGTAGCATCTTTCAGAAAGAGACTTGCAAGAACAAGAGGACACAATTTAAAGATAGAAGGAGGGTGGTTCAGGGCAACGTGAGGAAGTATTATTTCACAGAGAGGGTAGTGGATGCATGGAACAGCCTTCCTGAGGAAGTTGGGGTCTAAAACTGTGGGAGAAGTCAAGAATGCATGGGACAGACATAAGGCAATTCTTGTGGGGGCAGGAAGATATAGGCTACTGGTTAACTAGGATCTGCGGCCTATCCTGTAGGTAGGGAAATGGGCAGACTAGATGGGCCCAGTGGTCCTTATCTCGCACGTCAAAGTCTATGTTTCTAACACAAACCCGCGGATTCCTATATCATTCCATTTGTTGTGGCTTTGTACACATAGCATAGATCCCCTCTCAATCTGCTATATGACACAGTATAGTCCCAATGACTTCAGTCTATTTTTATGTTCCATATCTTTACAGACTGCATCCTTCTTGCAAATCTACTCTGAACGTGTTCCACCTTTCTACTAGGTTCTATTTCCTCAGGTGCACTAAACAGTGTTCCATATTCTAAGACTGGTCTAATCAAGGACCTATACAATGGGACCAGCACCTCCTTCTTCCTACTCCTGATGTTCCACAGTTTATTCCATGTGTCTCTATTGGCCCTTTTCACTATTTCAATGTCCTGAATCTTGTGGCAAGTGGCAGCATGGTGCAGCAGCCCAGACTGCCGAGGTAGGGACTCTAGAGCACAGCAGGTCATAGCAACCCCAACTGTGTAGAAAGGGCAGGGTGCAGCAGCCCTGTCTCTGGTGAGAGGGATAGAGGACAGCATGATGCAGAAATCTTGACTGTGGTGCAGTACACAGGGGCACCATGGTACAGCAGCCCAGACTGTGAAGACAGGAACAGGGGCAACAAATGCAGCTTCCCAAACTTTGAGGGTGGGGAGAGGGCAGCAGGGTGCACAATCCCTGACTGTGGGAAGACAGCTGGCAGCCAGGAGTAGCACACTAAGCTGAAAGCTTTTCAGGTGTGACCTGGAAGCACAAGGAAGTTAAGTGACTTGCTCAGAGTCACACAGTATGCAAGTGGAAGCTGTGGGATTCAAACCCAGGTCTGGTCTGCTGGATATCACCAGATTTGCAGCTCAGAGCCTTAAACCACTGTGCTATACTGCCTCCATATTTCAAGCACATGTACTGTTTGTCATTCTGACATGAAAAAAAATTCTTACATGAATGTATCTATGAGGCTACATCAAATATAAACTGTTTCTGAGAATGAACACAATTTTGATTTATTTTACATTCATTAAATAGCTCTGTGTTATATAGTTAGAAAAAAGTCAAAGTTTTGATTAGAAAGAACTGAGAGCTGTGATACAGACAAGTTGATTTCTCACAGAGAAAGATTTCCACTGCTTCAATTCAGCATTGAAACTGGAATGACCAGTTTTTTATCAAATGATAATGATATATTTTAAGCTGATCTATCTAAACACAAGCCAGAGACTGGGTTTGTAAGAAACTTGGAGAGTTCAGCAAACTATTAGCTCTACAAACTACTGCTCTGATTGGGAATCTGAAACAAAAATCTACTCCAAAATTAGATCATCGCACTCTAAGCTTGACTGAGAGAACAGAATAACTCCACTGTTTTCAGCCACTGTCGAGCAAGTTAACAAATGCTGACTTAAAGAAAACCACAAAACCAAACAGCATGAACTTTTCAGGAAACATTAATCATTACACAACGACTTGAATTTCAGCTTTTCAAGCTTTTATAAAAATAAGTTAAAACACATGATCTTTTAAAAATATGTACAGTATATATATATATTTTTTTTCATCCTTGTTTTCTAAAGCTGCCATTAATAATGCTCCAAGTCAGTAAGCAACACATTTGGGTTGATGGACAGTTCAAAAGCCCCATATTATCTACCATTTGGGCAGGTGCTTTCAGTGTTGGATACTATGGACACAATTTCAGAACTCCGTGGACAGGTTCTCTGGCTAAAGTGGGCAAGCACCCAGGCACCATAGGCAGGATGTAAACAGACAGAGGGTCAGACGTGCAGTTCTGCAGCCGGTGCTACAATGTAGGAAAATTAATACAAGACAACAGAAAACCTCAGGCACTGATGAACTCCACAAACGAAGTAACCACAATGGTGCCTGCTCCACATTCATTTATCACTGCCACTTTAAATCCCACCACAACCACTGACTCATGGCACAACCTTGAGCAAGTCAGTTGACCTCCATGTACTTCAGTCCAACCAGCTCTAAAACTGAGTAGAGGCACGACCCCATGGATAATGAGATGCTGCATCTCAGTTGGGTTACTGTGGGCAAATGTTATAGCCTAGAAGTTAGAGCAATTAGCTGGGAATAAGCTTGGTACATTCAGCAGAACCTGTTTCATTCTCACAACCTCCATTTGCACACTTTGTGGCACTCTAAAGACAAAAATGAAGTAACTGATTTGGATGTTCATGTTGGATTAAAATAGGTAGTTTTGAATAGTAGGCAGCGTAAAACAACACTACAGTTTAATATGCATCTAGCACTGTAATAGAGTTAAGATTGTTGATATTGTTTATACAGAGCTTCTATAGCTGCTAAGTTAATTTTGCTATAAAGCTGATGTTTTAATTAACCTGCACGAGCACTTGTGAGGGTTTTAAATTGACAGCACTATGTAAATGCATGTTTTGCACTTTAGGTATCACCTCAAAAGCCCCAGTTGGGGCAAAATGTAAAGTTTAGTATGCCAGGTTCTGGCGTTTCTGCTACTGGTAGTAGGATTGCTTCCCTTCCTTCTGTATATCTTCTTTTTATGAGTCTTGTAACATTTTTTTTTTACCTGCAATGTTTTTTGCCACGAATGAGTTAGTAATAAAACTGTACGTAACTTATTTCTTAAATGGCTTAAGATGTGATATGTTACCATAGGGATGTAGATAATATGGCACATAGTGCATATAGAGCTTAGCATGTGGTGGGTGCATTGTTCTTTTGCAGTTTGTTAATTGGAAACGTGCCAGAATTGATTTTGAAACAATACAGAATGCAGAGTTACCAAAGCTAGCATAAAACTTCCCACTGGCATACATCGTGCAGTTCACCATCTGGCATTTCCATAAGGTTTGTGCTGTGCTTAGCCAAAAAAGCTAAGGTAAACTGCCATAACCTGCAGGTATGATGGGGAGGGGTTGGTGCGAATAGGGTCAGAAACAAGGGGATCGAAACTCAGTCTTCCTCTACAGTACTGAGTACTTTTTACTTTGCATGCTCTTCTGATTGTAATCATGCCGAATTTCATTGTAAATGCAGAAAGAGGGCAGTGAGTAACAACAGCATTATACAATTGTAAAACTGGTGTTTCCAAAACAGTCCAACCAAGCAACAATGGCTACCGCCTACTTCTCCTATAGAACATACAGTAAATAATAGAACTGAGTTTGTAAGAGGGCTAATAAAACTGTGTGACTTCACATTTACAAAATCAAGACAAATGGCACCACCAGGTGCTCCCTGTAAATAATGCGGTACCATATACTATTGAATAGATGAAACATTCCATATTTATCCTAAAACAAAATGCATTACCGTATATCACTAAGTAAGGGAACATACTTATTCTATTTATTTAAATCTAGGATTACAAATACCTTTGAGCCACCTCTGATCTTTAACTTTAACCTTTGACTTTAATTACTAAATATTAGAGGAAATGTGCTATTTGTCTTGATAAAGCATCTAAGGATGTGAAACATACGTTGACGAGAGTGCTATTTGTTATTCAATAAAATTGTTTTTAACCAGCCCTAGCATTGGGCTTTTTCATGTGGTAAGAGTTGTAGCCCTTTATTAAGTACTTGAAGTCTAAGATAATGTTTTAGCAGAAAGGGTTTAGCAGAGCAGTATGCAATGTATAATATATTTATTGTGGAAGTTGTTGAAAGTGCTTAATTTTATCATTATTATTATTCTGTTGACCTGCAAAACATCTTTTTGTCTACTATGCTGAAGCATTAAAACAAGCATTTGTCAATGCCGAATGTTGCTTGCTTCTATGTGCTGTTTAGGTATTTGGAAGTCATTGGGTGCAAATATTGAAAATTTGCGAAATTCTGAGCATGCGTGGGAACTCATAGCATACGCTCGTAAAACAGTCATTGTTAGGAAATTTTTCACCAAATTTTCAACATAGCCATTTTAAGACCTCTGCTCATGCACAGTGTCACTGTGATTTTGTTAATGTGTCCCATACATTGAGTTTGCACACCGACTGCGCCACTGTGCGCTACATGGTGAAGTCACGTTTTGGACAGGATGTGAAAAATGACAGCTGTACTGCTCATAAGGAGGTGTGAAAACGGCAATGTTGAAAATCTGGAGGAAATATTGAAAATTCGCAAACCCACGAAGGTATGTGGAACTGTGCAACGACACCGTAAAACAGTCATTTTAGAATTCTTTCACCAAATTTTCAACATTGCCATTTAAGATCTCTGCTCATGAACAGTGACACTGTGATTTTCTTAATGTGTCCATACACTGAGTTCGATAATTTGATCTGCGCTAATATGCGCCACATGGTGGGAAACATGTTTTGGGCAGGATGTGAAAATGACAGCTGTACTGCTCATGAGGAGGTGTGGTAAAATGGCAATGTTGAAAATCTGGAGTGAAAATATTGAAAATTTGTGAACTTACGAGCCTGCGTAGGAACTGCATAGCACTCAGTAAAACAGTCATTTTAGGAATTTTTTCACCAAATTTTCAACATAGCCATTTTAAGACCTTTGCTCATGAACAGTGTCACTGTGATTTTCTTAATTTGACCCATACATTGATTTTGCACACCAACTGCGCCATTCTTGCTGCGAAAGGCGGAAACACATTTTGGGTGAGATGTGAAAATGACAGCTGTACTACTCATAAGAAGGTGTGGTAAAATGGCAATGTTGAAAATCTGGAGTGAAAATATTGAAATTTAGAACTTACGAACTTGCGTAAGAACTGCATGGCATACGCTCGTAAAACAGTCATTTTTGAATTTTTGGACCAAATTTTCAACATGGGGTTTTGGGACCCCTTCTCATGAATGATGTCACTGTCATGGCAGTATTAGGGCCTGAAGGGTGATTTCGCAGTCACTGCGCAGTCACTCGCAAAATCACCTTTCAGGCCCGAATAGCCATGACAGTGACATCAATAATGAGAAGGTCCTAAAACCCATGTTGAAAATGGTGCAAAATTCCCAAAATGCCTGAGATATGCAATAAGTTGAACACCCCCATCTAGCCCATTATACAGCTTACCGCATTTCCTCAGCTCATGTTGGCTTTGAAGAGTGCAGGCGTGTTCCTGGTCCACCAAGATCGTCGCACCGAGTCAGACGTAAGTATGCGGTGGGGGTGGGGGCTGGGTGCGCAGTGGGTGGGTGCGGGTTGTGGGAGGGTGGGTCAGGAGATGCGCGTGGAGCCGTTTTGTTTTATAGGTTTAAAAAAAAAAAGACATCGTGGGACGTTTGCCACGCTGGGTGGGCTCCCAGCGTGGCACAAACAGGGCGCCGTTCAAGCCGGACGGGGATTGGGCACTCCGTCCGCCAAAGGACTGCTTGCCACGCTTGGGGCTCTCGCGTGGCACCAACTACTGGGACGACGCAGATCAGCCGACGGGATTGGGCACCCTCGGCCGGCTATACAGATGCTAAGGGGGCGCGCGACACCCGTGTGTGTGGGGAGCTACGCTTCATCGCTGCTCACCGAAGCCGCAGCTCCCCTTTCAACTGTGGCGCCACTGCATTTTGAACATGTCATAGACAGCTCCAAAATACATTGGCTTACAGGGGCCATGCCTGCCAGCTCACTGACTGAATTGGAGGAGGAGGTGACACACCTCCAAAATCTCAGATGATGGCACTATGTTTCTTGCACATGCATGCAAGCAACATAAAAAGCACTGTAAATTAGGAAAACAAGAGGTTAAGGTTAACTACAGTCAGTATCTTTCCATCATCGATCTTATCAGGGCAAATTTATTTATTTTATTTTAGTCTTTGGTAACCAGAGTAAGGCCCACTAGGCACAAGTGCCTGTTTTAAAGGGCAAACTAGGAGACACCGGGCGGATATGCGACTTGCTCAGAGTCACACAGTATGCAAGTGGAGGTTGTGAGAATCAAACTCAGGTCTGGTCTGCTGGATGTGTATCAAGCTCGTTCACACCTCGCTCCTCTAACCTCTAGGCTATACTGCCAGCTCCAAATGAACATAACACTGGGCTTCACCTTCACCCCATGCAGTCAGCTGGCTTTTTGAGACTGAACTGGGGCTCAAAACGAGCGGTATGTTTGAAGTCTCAATATAAAACAAGGAAAATTTAAATGGTATAATTTCTTAAAGGCAAAGTATAAAACATTACTGCATTAGAGAGACTATTAATGGGTAGCCAGTCATGAATATGGTACTGCTTCCAAAGGATACGGTGTCTGTGATGTCTTGCTATTCAGCAATGAAGAGGAGTTTTGGTATCGTTAGCAGGATAAATTTGTATTTGCCGAACGTAAACTATCACTGATTAAAATAAAAAATGGCAACCAGCAGCACCAGCACTGATGAGGAGCGCAGCCTCTGAGTGTGAGCTCTATGTGCAGGTGTAACATCCAGCAGCTTCTCAAGGTCTGCATCGTACAGTGCCCTAGATAACCTGACCCAGAGGCAAGCAGACTTAATAGGCATTGAATTCTTTGCTCACATGAATTAAAATTTGTAGTGTACTTGATTTTAACGTTATAGCTGAGTCATGGGTGCTAGGGGGTGAAGTATGGCAGTGAACTGTCACCACCTGCTTGCCGACCACCCACTGCAGTACTGTACCACAGCATATGCTGAACCGTGCTTATCTGAAACCCAGGTTATTCAAATGTTTTCATGCCCCCAAGACATTCAGATAAACGGGTTTTACTGTACCTACTTATTGGTTGTTGTCGGTTTCTGGCAGCTTCACAAGACTGTGTCACCATCGTAAGTCAGTCTGATGTCATGGAATGCATGAATGATAACGTCAGCACAGGCACGCTCGCACTCCAGGTGTGAAAACAGGAAAAGTAAAATGGCAGCTTTGGTAACAGCCATATTTATATTTTCAGCGTGTTGGCAAATTAAAAAAAAAAAAAACACTTTCACTATTGTTAATGAAACAAACATAAGCTTTATTAGAAATAAAACCAGTAAACTTAACATAGGTTTGAATTATTTATTTTATTTCCTGTCCTCTTTAGCCATATGCAAGTAATAATTAGCAATCCATAGACCCCAAGGAAGAAGAGCATATATGCTCTTGACCCAAAGGTTAATCTACCTCAATTCCCTGTCGAGGGGAGGGCTAAAGTGCTGGCACCTTGGACCTGTCATGTGCCTGCTTTAATAACCACAGAATCGGTCTCGGGTTGGGCAGCATAGTAAGGTAGGCCCTGTGGGGCACAATACAACTTACCCTCTCAGCACCATGTCCAGGCTTGCCAGGCAGCAGTAGTGGCATTCCTGAAGGCTGGCAGGATAGGAGAAATGACCTTAGGAGGAGATTCTGGATTTCCAGAAAGTCCACCAGCTCCCTTCTGGTGGCATACTCTTTCAGTATGGAAGCCCATTGATGTGGACAGCTCCTTCACAACATTAAAGAAAGTAAGGTCCTCAGAAGGGACCTGGGAGCATGCTTGACAGAGTCCTCACTCACTGAAGAGGCAGTAAACCTATCAGAGAAAGAAGTTCCTCTTCTTCTTTCTCCTCCTCCGGTAGGATGAAGTCAGGGCAGTACTCTTCCTCGATGTCAACCTGTTCCAACTCAAGGTCCGATAAACAGGGGACCGATGACAGCCCACAGGGAACTGCCTGATGAGGCAAGTGATGTTGATGACGATGGGGCCATCGACAACGCAGGGGACCCAGATCTACAAGAGCCCAATTGATGGACCAGGAGTGTAGTGAGCTGGGCTACAATACCATTGAGAACAGCGGCAGGAAGGCAGATTTTGCTGCCTGTTGTCTTAAGCAGAATGCGATAAATTTAATGGCTTTCAGACCTTCCTCATAATAATTTTGCTTAAAGTAACACAGGGCCCTCTCTGTTTCTGCCTTTTGTACATCCTGGGCCAGATATTCAAAGGGTTGCGTCATGCTTGCCAATAGGAGTTGTTGCGCCAGCGCAAGTCTGAAATTCGCCATAGTGCGATATTCAGCATAGAGGCAGTTGCGCTACAGAAAACATGCTGAGCAACAAGCGCCAATGCAAATGAAGGTATGCGCAGCCGAAGGGGTGGAACCATGCATAAAATGCGCAGCGTGTTCAAAGGCGTCGTGCGCAACAGTGGATCAGGGCGGAAGTTGCGCCATGGCGGAAATGAGCCAAAATAAAAAGGCTCAAGGAAGAGGCGCAAGAGCGTGACAAGGAATGCACATGAGGCAGCCAGACAGAGGAGGCCACAGCAGGAACCAGTGCAGGCCAGTGAGTGTAGAGGACAGAATAGGGACAGGTGAGTGTGTGTGGGCCACAGAGTGCAGTGGCCAGTAGGTGCATCCGGTGCAGTGGAGGTAGCAGTCAGGACAGCGGGGTAACAGATCAACAACAGCGGGGGACACAAGCCAGGGAGATGGACAGTGCCAGCTTCCACATGGAAGCTGTAATGAGGTGAGAGGCATGCTGCAGGGGGCGTGGCCGTGGAAGGGCCCGTCGGTGGTGGCGTCCCCAACAGGCAGTATCGTGCCCGCATCAGCTTTGAGCTGTATTCAGATGTAGAGATTGTGGGCCGGTACCGCCTGAACAGGGCAATACTGAGGCGACTCTGTGAGCTGTGCAGTGATGTGATGTGATGCAGGCACCCTCACGGCAGTCACGCTCTGTCAGTGGAGACAAAGGTAACAGTCTGCATGTGCTTGCTCGCACGGGTACCTTCAGGAGGCCAACAGGGACACCACAAGCATAACACAGTCGGCCACGTCACGCATTCTCACCCAATTCCTCAGCGCACTGCTGCCACATGCTGCGGATACATCCATTTTCCCCAGCACCGCGCAGAGCGTACAGCAAACATACAGGAGTTCCACAGGGTAGCACGTATGCCTGGCGTGCTCACAGGCGATAGACTGCACCCATGTGGCCATTCAGACACCACCTGGCCCCGACGGGGCCACATATCGCAATCAGAAGGGGTTCTCCAGTGTCAACTGCCAGGTGCTGTGTGATGCCAGTGGGCGATCATTAATGTCTGTGCACGCATCCTGGCGGAGCACATGATTCATTCATATGGTACCAGTCAGCACTGTGCCATCGATTCGAGAGTGGGGACATCCCCACAGGACATCTAGTGGGTGAGTATGCATGTAGGATTGGAAAAGTGGGAGCAAGGGTGGGTAAGCCACGGGTGCCATGGTAGTGGCACAAAGGGCTGGGGCAATATGGGCCTGAACATGACACTAACCTCCACTATCTCCCACAGGTGACAGTGGATACCCACTCCGTCCCTGGCTGCTCACACCCTACCAGCGGCCCATGACCCCATCGCAGCAACGCTCAATGAGGCACATGCCCCACACGCAACATCATCGAGCCGGTGTTTGGGATGCTGAAGGCACGCTTCTGATACCTAGACACCTCCAGCGGTGCCCTACAGTACAGCCCCTCAAAGGTCTGTGGGATATTCCTGGCCTGTAGTATCCTGCACAACATGGCCAAAGACTGTGGGATAGCTGTACAGGTCGAGGAGGGGACAGCGATGGGGACACTGGTGATGCCGGTGATGATGGGGATAAGCAGCCCCCCTTGACAGCGTGACCCCCGACTGATCCGGCTGGCCCAACTGCACTGGGACACCATCACAGAGGAGCACTTTGACAACACAGGTAAGTCATGGGGCCATGTGCAACCAACACTGTCCAGGGCGCAACCCACATACACACAGGTAACACACCAGGGTGCATGATGAGGGAGTGGCAGGGTACAGGGCACAAACACACAACCAGAGAGGTGAACAATCACACGCCACATGGACACACACACACACACCAGGCACAAAGTGCACAGGGGCAGGTGCACAGCAGAGCAGGAACAGACATGAGAACACACACGTCCACAGGCCACCTCCACCACCTGTACTGTCCATGCACGTGTGTCAGATGCTGGGCACCCTTGCACCTTGGTGTACAGTGCAATGCAGGCATCATCATGCACACGCACCTGTGGACAGCAGTTGGGAGGTGCGCAGGTGGTCCGTGGTGGGGCAGGGCACCCACCGGTGCACCGCCCACCAAACACATATTGCACACAGGGCAGCACCAGACAGAGCCCGCACTGGGAGACAGGTCAGTCATGCGGCACAGTGCCACGGCCACCTCGGATGCATGGGCAGCCCTGCTGAGACCCAACAGCACTGGCACGCTGAGCATGGGCCACTGGGTGGCACCGAGTGGACCACCAGGAGTCCCACTGCGTGAAGCGAGCCTTGTCCGCACAGGGTCTGCAGCATACCGAACATACCTACACCAGGGGTGCTCGGGATGCCCACAGCTGAACCCGGCGCCGACAGGGTGGGTGTCGATGATGCGGGAATAGGAGTGGACAGCGTACTGCACAGTGTGAGTGGCACTGGGGCACCTGTGTGCCCAATGGGCCACGGCACTGACCACTGCCTGTGTCAGCCTATCGATGGCGGCGGTCACATCCACCCGCATATGGTCAATCCGGGACAGGATCCTCTCGTTGTCCCTGCTGTGCCGCTCCAGAGCCACACACAGTGCCTCCACGGACGATGCAACCCGCATCTGCTGCTGTACTGATGCCTGCAGCAGGCGGGTGTGCTCATCAAAGAGGTCGCCTGCCACATCAGCAACCTGTCCCTCAGGGTCAGGAAGGGAATGATGTACAGCACCCTTGAGGGTGGGTGCTGCTCACCAGGACCAGATATGGGCATGTCCACAGGCGGTGCACCTCCAGCACCGCTAAGCCCTGTACCCCAGTCCCGGTGGGTGACTGCTGCTGCTGCCCCTCCGCCTACTGTGCCCATGGGATCAGTGGTTCCCCTGCTGTGGCTGCAACAGTGCCAGTGACCTGCCGGCCACGGTGCTGCCAGACACAGCCTGGGACTGTGCTGTCATGCTGCTAGCACACGCCGGAACCAGCTAGATCCATGAGCGTGCTGGCCTGCTGTGTGTCCATCCCGTGACACACATGTCAATGCCCATAGTGGTCGGTGCATCATCGATGGTGCAGATCTGTGCCACAGCCGCAGCATGCTGGCATGCCAGACCGCTGGGACACAGGAAGTGCACTCCACACCTGTCTCAACATCGCTGTGAGGCAGATGGCGGTGCACACTGCCGCAGTGCGCCGGCAATCTGCGGAGGTGGATGGGCCTCCTCCAACTCCGGGTGGCTGTCCGCAGGGGACAGGCCCTCCACTGCTGACCCCTGCAGGCGCACAGGATCTGTAACAGAAAGGAAGGACACGTTAGTGCATGTGAACTACCTCCCCCACAACATGACATACCATGCAGTGATGGGCTACCACCTGTCTGGGAAGCCACCTCCAGGTACACCCTCAAAGGCGCTGCGCTGCATGCTTGCAGCGAGCATGTCCTCCGGCGGGTCAGCTGCACCACCTCCGCTGTCCACTGCCTGTAGCAGCACGTGCCGCCCTGATGGCTTGCAATCTTCTCCTTCACCTCCTCCTGTCGGTCCCCATCTTCTTTTACACTCCTGCACGGCGCTGGTGGCTGCTGTGCAGGTTGACGGCATGTGCCACCCCCTCCCATGCAGCAGCTCGGGCCTGAGGGTGCCCGCTGTCCACTGAGAAGTGGCTCCTGAGCCAGGTATGCCTCAAACAGTGCCTCTGTCTCCACCTTGGTAAAGTTGGCCTCCTCTTCTGCCCACCATCATCCTCCTCACCCAGTCCTCGCTCGGTCATTTCACGGCCTGTATGGGTGAGAGTGGTCACTGTGACTGTGCAGTACACAGCCTCTCTGGGGCCATGGTCCAGAACAGCAAAATGCATGCAACTCACCTATCAGCTGCAGTAACCGAATATGGCCATTGCAGATCAATGTTGCACATTTATAGCGCAATGCATGCAAATCAGGAGTGGAGCAACTTTAATGAGATGCATCGCGCCGCTGCACCATTGAATGGCTGATCGGATGATTTGCATATGACGGCAGAATATCGCTGTGTTGCGCTTTGTGCCTACGGTTGAGCCGGCTGAGCCAATGGCGCAGGTCTGTGATCACGTAGTACACTGCACTGCCGGCCCAGGTAGCTTACGCGGGCATCTGCCGCACTGATGACGTGCTGTGCGCAATCGGCAATTCAGGACACAGCCACCATTGTGCCAGTGGCTACAGCGCCGGTCACCACATGGTGCTGTGGCACAACCGCGCAATAGTCCACTGTGGCAATGGCACGCAGGTGACCAACGCGCTGGCGTGGAGCGTCCGATGGCGCTGTGCGTGGCCTTGCGCCAGAGACCCATGACCTTGTGCCCGACCTTTGCCCCTTGGCGCTGTACGTACGGCATGCTCTGCAGCTCTATCGCTGTTCGGTAACAGCGCGATAGGGACTGACGGCGCCATACCTAACAGCGTGATAGGGACCGGACGGAGTTGTATTGCGCAACATTTCCACATGGGGTTGCCGGCGCTGCGAGCACCATATTGCATACTATATACCTGCAGGGATGGCACACAGGACAGCTCCACAGTGGAGTGCTTGGAGGTGGCCAACCTGGTGGCTGTGGTGGAGCCTCACCATGGGCCACTGCTTGGGGATGAACCCTGAGCGTGGCCCGCACAGATGTGTGGCAGCAGGTGGCCACTGAACTTGAGGGAGGCCACTGGGCGGCGCTCAGCAGAACAATGCAGGCACCGATGCGGTGACCTGCGCGGGAGGCAGGCACTGCTGGCGCCTACAGTCACGTGCCAGGAGGGGCGTGGTGCCCAGGCCAGGTGGGTGAGCCGTCTATGTACCTGTATTGTCCGCATGGGTAACACTGTGTATTGTGACCAACACATGGTGGAGGGTTGGTCTATGGTTGGCTGTGGCGGTGTTTACAGGTGTGTGATGTATGGGTCTGGCTGTGTGGGCAGGCACACTCATTGGGGCAGGGGCTGTCTGCTTTGGGATTTCACTGATGTGTTTCTCACCTTTTGTTTCCCACAGGCGTGGAGGAGCAGGGCGGGCCCAGGATGAGGCACGGAGAGGGTGGCGCGGTGGCTGTCCGAGTGGTGGCAGTGTTGAGCCACGGCATCAGCAGCAGCAGGGCTTAATGAAGGTGAGTGTCATGACATCAGGGTTGCTATTGCATGCTGTGGGGGCAAGGCATTACCACCATCCATGGACAACACTGCCATGCAGGCGTGTGACAGTCAGCACTGTCCAGTGGCACTGCATGTCTGGGAGTGCGTCACTGGTGGTCCATGCATGCACTGGGCACATGGCTGTGACACTAACTTCCCACGCGTATCCACGTCACTGTACAGCCTTGGTTGTGCTGTGCTGGTCATGAGTGGGGTGTGTATGCAGTGGCACACATGGCTGTTGCTGCCTGGTTGGGCTTGTCTTGTGCACGGTCACTGTGGGTGGGTGCAGTCCATCACAGGAGCGGGGCACTTGGCTGTATGCCATGCATGTTGGGTGGGCTTCAGGGTTGTGGACAGCCACAGCCATTGATTCTGTTCCCTTGTCCTAGGTGTCCAGGTCCTGAGGAGGATTGAGTGGGCTGTCCACCGCCTGCTGGACATGTCTTGAGTCCCTAGAGATCACTGAGGGACATGCAACAGAGGGGAGTGAGGCGTCGGAGGAGGACCGGGACCAGCAGAAGCCGGCTGATGTGCAGCCTGGCAGGAGTAGCTGCTCCACACCTACCCCTTTACCCATCCCTCACACCCTGCCTTCCCTCACCAGTTCTTCACCCTGCCCTTACCCACCCCTACCTTGTATCCGTACCCCTACCCTTGTCTTGTATATAAATCTATTTTGTTATGAATACTGTGGTGGTCTCAGATTTGCAGCTGGCTATAGGTGCTCAGTTGCAGTGGTGTGCATGGCATCTGTGGTGGTATTGTCCTGGGAATATGTGTGTGTGTGTGTGTGTGTGCGCGTGGGAGGTGTCCCTGGTGTGGTAGTGGCTTTCAGGCGGTCTGGCGTGCTGCCACACACGCTGGAGTGCTCCTGGTGGGTCTGGCTTGTATGGTTCTGTGGTACACGAGGTTGCAGTGTGGCGGGGGCATGGGGATTCCTGCGTGACAGTGACAGTCACTGCTCATGGGTGGTGTCTTGGGGTACCAGTGCAGGGTGTGCTGTGCACAGGGGTGCTGTTGTGCACATGAGTTGTCCGCCCCTTTGTGTGGCAGTCTCAGCTTGCCAATGGGTGTGCTGGGGCACCATGGCCCCAGCTGTGCTCATTGGCTTGTCCCCATGGGCGGTGGATATTCCGTACCTCCCCAGTGATGCTGTGCTTAGGGTGTGGGGGTGTATTGTTAGTTCTGCAGTGTGTTCCTGTGCCCATCTGTGGCATGGGTGGTGGACCCCTGCCTCACCTCCCTGGTTGTGCAGTTCCACTGCTCTGCTGCTGGGGCTCTCTGCTTGCAGCTAGGTGCCTCTGGACTGCTCAGCTGGGCTGGCCTTGTTGCACTAATGCGCATCATATCTGCTCAGCTTCCCCATCCTGGTTGTGCTATGGCGCGGGTTGTGCGATATTCAGGCGTTGGCTCGTTCGGCAATTTGACTTGCTCCATGTTTGAATATCGCGTTTATTCGCATGTGCGCAATTGACTATGTGCTTGCTCCTGCTATTGCGCACATTTTGGGGCAGTTTGAATATCTGGCCCCTGTATTCTGGATCTGATGTTTTGATTTCTTCTGTCACCTGTCTATTCCATTTTTGTTTTGATTTTCTAGAGTTCTAAGTTGAGAGGTGAGTGCCTCTGTAGCGCCCTCCTCTGTCTATGTCTGTATGATGCTACTGAGATCAACATTCCGTGTACCACCGTTTTGACAGTGTCCCACAGAATTTGTGGGGTTATATTAGGGCCATGTTAAGCTCTGTTGTTTGTTTAATTACTTTTGGATGCTAGTAAGTGTTTCTTTATCTCTTAAGAGAGAGACATTTAGTCTCCAGTGTGTCTTCCTGGGGAGAAACATAGAATTTGACAGCAGATAAGGACTGCTTGGCCACCCAATCTGCCCATTTCTCTATCTACTGGATAAGCTGCAGATCCTAGTTAACCAGCAGCCTACTTCTACCCCCACCCCTAGACTTGCCTTATGACTGTCCCATGCATGCATGCTTGAATTCCACCAGTTTTTGACTCCACAACCTCCTCCAGAAGGCCGTTTCACGCACCACAACCCTCTCTGTGAAAAATACTTCCTTAAATTAACTCAAGCCACCCCCTCTATCTTCAAATTGTCTGCTGTTCTTGCACACCTCTTTTTTGAAAGTTGCTACCCTCTTGGACTTTGTTGGTTCCCTTGAGGTAACAATGAAGTTTTATCGTGTCCCCCTCTCCCTCCCTTTCCTCGAGGCTATACATATTAAGCGCCTTTAAGTCTGTCTTCATATGTCTTCTGGTGCAGACCCTGCATCATTTTAGGTGCCCTCCTCTGGACAGCTTCCATCCTGTCTATGTCTTTCGAAACTGGGTCTCCAGAACTGCACGCAGTACTCCAGATGGGGTCTGATCAGCTGTCTGTACAGAGGGATAACAACTTCCTGTTTTCTACTGGTGATGCCTCTCCCTATGCATCCCAGTATCCCCTTCACCTCTTCTTGTTGCCCTCTCACATTGCTTGCCCACCTTTAGGTCATCTGATATGACTACCCCAGGTCCCTTTCCATTTTGTTGTTGTTAGTATCTCACCCCCATTGTGTACTCTTCCCTGGGTTTTGTTTCCCAGGTGCATTACTTGCACTTCTTAGCACTGAATCTAAGCTGCCATACATTTGACCATTCCTCTAACCTTGCCAAGTCCCTTCTCATCCTTTCCACCCACCTTGTGCATCAACTCTGTTGCAGATCTTTGTGTCATCTGCAAAGAGACATCTTTTCCTTCCAGTCCCTCTGTAATGTTTGTTATAAAGACATTGAAGAGGACCGATCTAATACTGAACCCAGCAGTATCCCACTAGTAACCCCCTTTCTTCAGAGTGGACTCCATTTACTATTACTCTCTGTCCTCTTCTCCAGCCAATTCTTACCCAGGCTGTCATCTTGGGACCCACTCCCAGGCTGGCTAACTTGTATATTAATCTTTGTGTGGGACTGTGTCAAATGCCTTGCTAAAGTCTAAGTAGGCCATGTCCACAGCCCTCCTGATCTACTACTTTGGTCACCAGTCAAAGAAATCTATCAGATTCGTCTGGCATGACCTTCGCTGTGAATCCATGCTGCCTTGGGTACTGTGCCCCTCTGGCCTCTAGATACTCGACTATTCTTTCCTTCAGAAGTGATTCCATCATTTCCCTATCACTGAGGTTAAACTACAGGTCTGTAGTTTCCTGCTTCTGCCTTGCTCCCACTTTTGTGAAGGGGAATCACATCTGCACTCCTCCAGTCCTCGGGTACCACCCCAACCTCCCATGATTTGTTAAGAGGGTAGTCAGTGGTGTCACTAGTTCTACCCTTAGTTCTTTTAGAATTCTGGGATGAATCCCATCAGGCCCCAATGCTTTGTCCACCTTCAGTTTTAAGAGTTCTTTCATAACCATTTCTTCTGTAAATGGGCTGGTATCAACTTCTGTATCCAGAGTGTTTCTACTGTTTTGTTTTAGGTACCTCCCTCTTCATTTGTAAATACTGAGCAAAAATATTTGTTTCGTATCTGTGCCTTTTCACAGTCACCCTCTGCCCACCTCCCTCCCTTTAAGCCTCACTATCCTCCTTGGTCTTCCTTGGCTCCTGATGTACCTATAAAAGGTTTTATCCCCTTCTTAACTGAGTTGGCTATCTTTTCCTCGGTTTGGGCCTTTGCTGTTCTGACTGCCTTCCCAGCTTCCTTTTGCTTTAACTTGATACAGTTCTCTGTCCTGCTCCTTCTGTGATTCCTTGTACTTCCTGAATGCTTTCTTTTCTCTGAACCTTCACCACTTCCTTTGAGAACCATAGTGGTTTCTTACATGTTTTGTTTATTCGTCACACAGGCTTATTACCTCTGTGATGGCAGTTTTATTCCCCATTGTTCTTCACCCCTCCTTCCTGCCCATTTGCTAGTACATTCCTTAGGCACTCACTCATTTTGGCAAAGTCAGCCCTCCTAAAGTCCAGTACTTTTGCCTTTGTATGGTTTGACTCTATTGCTGTGTTTGTGTGAACCATACTGTTCGATGGTCACTAGTTCCCAGATGGCTACCCTTCTGTCATCTGTGATCCTCTCTATCTCCATTTGAAAGAACCAGGTTTAAGATTGCTCCTCTCGAGTGGGCTCCAGTACTAGTTGTCTAGGCTGCCCCTGTAGCTTCTAGAATAACCCACTCTTCAAGTGGCTGCTGCAACTGCACTCCAGTTAACATCTGGCATATTCAGATCACCCATCAGCAATATCTCCCTTTTTCTGCCATTCTAAGTATACTTGCTTTCATTTCCTTGTCCATTTCCTCCCCTGAGAAGAGGCCTGTATACAACCCCTGTGCGGATTGTGGTGCCATTGCCTGTCTCCAAATTTAACCACAGTGCTTCTCCTCCCTGTTTACCCATTTGTTCTGTTGCTTTGATTCCTTCCCTTATGTAAAGAGCTACTCCTCCTCCTCTTTTACCTCCCTGCCCCTCCTGAGATAGTGTATCCTGGTATGTTTATGTCCCAGTCATGGTTTTGTGTGTACCATGTTTCTGTGACTGCACAATATCCAGATGTTCCTCCTCCATCAAGGCCACTAATTCAGGAAGCTTGTTACCCAGACCTACGGGCACTGGTACTCATTGCTCTCCATTTTTGATGACTTTACCTTCTGTTAGCATCCCCACTGACTTTTCTATCTCGGTCTTTTCTCATTTAGTACTCTGTTTTGTAGGAGGCTGGGATTTTCCTGCTGTATCAGTGCCTCCCTCTTGACTGGTTTAAAAGCTTGCATGCAGCATTTAAACCGACTGCTCAAAGACTTGTTCCTTCCTGGACAGATGCAGACCATCCTGCCAGTATAGGCTGAGTGTCCCTCCAGGTGGAACCCCAGTCCCCAATGGCTTCAAGTCCACCTCAAGAAAAACTGGTTGGTGATCCGAGTGTGTCACAGTACCCACCATATAGAGCCTATAAAGGGCATATATGCCACATACGTGAAGAACATATCGATTCTGGAATATGTTTTGAACCTTGGTGAGTAACATCTGTACTCCTTTGTCAGAGGAACTTGGCCTCCACATGTCCACTAACCCCACCTCTGACATCAATCTGGTGAAGGCTCTAGCTGTGCTGTTCCGTGGGAAGGGTATCTGTGAGATGGAGTCAAGGTCCTGTTTAAATCAGGTTCCAGTCTCTGCCCATCATCATTCCCTTGGCCCTTTCCGCTATCAATTTTACTAGGTCTGCATAAAAGCTGTGGGGAACCTGCGGGGGGTCATACACATTAAGAAGGGCAATCCAGATTCCTGAACCTTCACTACAACCAAATGTATCATGCCCTTGGTCCACTACCGTGTCCTCCTCTTGAATGGGAAATTTCCTGATAATAGAAGAGCCAAGCCCTCTTCCTACCCTTCTCCAGCAAGGCCTCATACAGTCAAGGATATGCCTTAGATCTGAGTTTCAGTGTTTTTCCGTGGAGAGATGGGTCTCCTATAGGAAACTGATATTGCATCTCTGGTCTCTGATCTATTTCAAGATTTGCTTTCTCTTATTTAGATTATTAATTCCATTTATATTGTAGAATAATACCTTTGCTTTAGTGATGTTCATTTCATTATATGGAGAGTGTGCCCTTATGATGTCCCTATGCTTATGTTGCCATTGCCTCACAGTCAAAATATCCATATAGCTGTACCCTTTTAACAATGAGATAATATGAACATAAAACTTCCAACTTTCAAACCATGTTAACTTTAACCTAACAAGCAATTTAAACTTCAACATACACAAACTGTCAGTAGGTGGCGTATTAGCCCTTTAGATGATATGCTGCCGAGAAAGCAGTCCTGTCTTGGTCTTCCTAGGTCAGACAGTAGATGTTATCTGTCTGGGTCATAGAAACATAGATTTTGACGACAGATAAGGACCGCTTAGCCCACCTAGTCTGCCCATTTCCTACCTAACAGATAAGTTGCAGATCCTAGTTAACCAACAGCTTACTTCCTCTACCCCCACTAGGACTGCCTTACAGTATGTATGTCCCATGCATTCTTGAATTCCCCACTGTTCTTGACTCCACGACCTCCTCAGGAGGCTGTTCCATGCATCCACAACCCTCTCCATGAAAAATACTTCCTCGAATTACCTCTGGGCGTTCCCCTCTATCTTCAAATTGTGCCCTTGTTCTTGCACATCTCTTCTTCTGAAGATACTACCCTCTTGGACTTTGTTGATTCCCTTGAAGTACTTGAAAGTTTCTACCATGTCCCCTCTCTTCCTTCTTTCCTCAAGGGTATACATATTAAGCTCCTTTAGTCTTTCTCTGTATGTCTTCTGGTGCAGATCCTGCACCATTTGGATGCCCTCCTCTGGTAGCCTCCACTCTATGTCTTTCGCGGAGATGGGGTCTACAGAGACTGCACACAGTACTCAGGTAGGGTCTCACCAACTGTCTGTACAGAGGATAACAACTTCCTGTTTTCTATTGATGCCTCTCCTATGCATCCCAGTATCCCCAGCCTTCCTTACTGCCTTCTCACATTGCTTGCCCACCTTTAGGTCATCTGATATAATGACCCCCAGGTCCCTTTCCATTTTTACTGCTGTCAGTATCTCACCCCCATTGTGTACTCTTCCCTAGGTTTTGTTTCCCGGTGCATTACCTTGCACTTCTTTGCATTGAATCTGAGCTGCCATACATCTGACCATTCCTCCTAACTTGCCAAGTCCTTCTCATCCTTTCCACTCCATCTTGTGTATCAACCCTGTTGCAGATCTTGTGTCATCTGCAAGAGACATACTTTTCCTTCCAGTTCCTCTGCAATGTCACTTATAAAGACATTAAAAGGACCAGTCCCAGTACTAGACCCTGCGGTACCCAGCTAGTAACTCTCCTTTCTTCAGTGTGGACTCCATTTACTACTACCCTTTGCATCCTGTTGTCAAGCTATTTATTTATCCAGGCTACCACCTTAGGAACCACTCCAAGGCTGGCTAACTTGTGTTTTAATCTTTTGTGTGAGACTGTATCAAATGCCTTGCTAAAATCTAGGTAGGCCATGTTCACAGGCCCTCCTTGGTCTACTATTTGTCACCCAAAGAAATCTATTAGATTTGTCTAACATGACCTTCCTATCGTGAATCCATGCTGCCTTGGGTCCTGCCCCACTGGCCTCTAGGTACTCAACAATTCTTTCCTTCAGAAGTGAGTCTGTCATTTTCCCTACCACTGAGGTCAAACTAACTGGTCTGTAGTTTCCTGCCTCTGTCCTGCTTCCACTTTTGTGAAGAGGAATCATATCCACTCTATTCCAGTCCTCGGTACCACCCCACCCTCACATGATTTGTTAAAGAGAATAGACGGCAGTGTCACTAATTCTACCCTTAGTTCTTTTAGAATTCTTGGGAGAATCCCATCAGGCCCCATTGCTTTGTCCATCTTCAATTTTATTAGTTATTTCAGAACCCTTTCTTCTGTAAATGGACTGGTATCGACCCCGTCTTCAGAGTGTTTCTCTTGTTTGGTTTAGGTACCTCCCCTCCTCTTCCTTTGTGAATACTGAGCAGAAATATTAGTTCAATATCCTGCTTTTTCACAGTCACTCTCTACCCACATTCCTTCCTCTTACTTCAGGCACAATTTCCCTTACCTTGGTAAGGGAGATATCAGAAGGATGGGCAGAGAACCCTTGGACCTTCTGAGTTGTCCCACGTCCATGCTGGCCAATGGGTGGGAGCAAGACCTCCGTAAGTCTAGTCCTCTAACCTCTCCCCTCCCAACATTGCTGATTCAATTAATTTTCCTCTCAGCATGTTAATGCCCTTGTACACTTATTTTATCACAGTAAGCCAGCATGAATGGTTAGTCTGCTAGTCCGTAAGAGGGCCCCTCTGCTGGGAGCACCTGAGAGAGAGGAAGGCCACGGTGGCAAGGCGCCACATGGGCCCAGAGTTATCTCTTTAATTTAATTACTTTGGAGAAGTAAGCCCTCAAGGGATTCTTCAGTGGGCCCGCAGTCAAACCTCCCCATGAGCAGAGGCGCTCGTGAAAACTCCTTTTTAATTTGTCTGCACATCCCTTACGTCCTTTTGGCCCTTAAGTGAAATGTGTAACTGCTATTTTTGACTAGTAACAAGGCCAAATATGCAATCAGTATTTATGTCCATTTTAACAGTGTCTCTTGTCAGGATCTATTTGAAGCCCACACTGGGCTAGGGTTCCATGAGTCAACTGACAGCCAACCCTGAGTCTAGAAGGGAGAGTGCGGGCAGGACAACCATCAAGCACCCTTGAAATTCGGCCCATACATTTCCAGCACATCAGTTTTGCTGAATAGATATTAATACATATGTTGGCCTTCTCCTTAGATTTGAACCCTCGTATGAGAAGGAGTTCCCTTTGCCCGAGCAAGATCAAAATTCTGTGGGTCCCCTACATCCACCCCAAGTAAGTTCTGAGGCCTTACATTTTAAAAGGACTGGTAACAGTTTCAGGTGTCCACAGAAGTCTGGGTCATGATCTTCATCTTGGGTCTTGTGTCCCCTGGGCTGGGGGCCTTGGGACACTGCATCAGTGTCTGAAAGGAGGACTGGAGACATGCAGGCCTTCAACAATGAAGAGACATCTGAGCGAAGGGTGGCCTTTCCTGCTGGGAGCTCATCCTCGAACCACCTCCACGAGCCACTTCCCATGCAGACTTCAAAGCTCCCTCTCAAGTCTTTCTTTTGCCAGGGTAGGAACAATGATACCTTGCTTCTCAAGAAATGGGGCTGCAGCAAGTAAGTCCTGAAACACTGTATTTCCATTATCAGTTTCCACATGGATTCCAGCTGGATACAGGGTTATGCTTTAATGTTTCTAGCGCATTGCTATTTTAAAATGGGCCAGACTGCCCATTGGCTTTCTTGAACAGTCACTGTGTAATCATTATCAACGCAAATTCTATATCTGTGGTAGTACAGTTCTCTCTGCTTCCATGCCCTATTTAGTAGCTCTTCTTTGGAGGTGCAAAGTCAATTTAGAACAAATAGCGGGCCGGGCATCCCGTTGATGATCTCCTGGGAACTAAGGACATGGGTGTGGTCCATTCTCAAATCAAGTCATCCGGTAGCCTCAGGGCCTGCCTCAAGACTTCCTGCAGAAAGGAGGTGATACTTGGAGCTTCAGTCTCTAGCCCCTCTGGGATGCTATATATTAGTTCCGTCTTCTGCTGCATCCTTCTAGGTCATCAGTTTGTTGTTAATTCTTGTTCTCGGGCCATCAGGAACAGGACTAGACAGGTTGTGACAGTCTGATTGCTCTGAGACTGTTGCAAGCCCCAACTCCAGTTGATCAGCTCTGTGTTCTATTTGTTGAGATCAGCCCTCAGGTCAGTTAGATTTTATCGATTTTATTTACTGTTCTGGCAGTCTATAGGATAGAAGAGATCAAGTTCACTTCCATGGTATCCATGGGTTGATAATCAGCCATTTCTTCCTGTGCTGACGCTGTGTCGGGACCAAACTGAGTTTTTCCTGTTCTAAGAGCTCTCTCTGCTTCTGTACAGGGTCCCCAATTTTCTGGTGAGCAGAGCCTTTGAGCGGGTCATTTTGGCTTGTGAGTTCATGTTGAGGTGTAATGGATGGAGTCTGATTTAATCGGGAGGGTTAAGGAGCCAGTGAGCTAAGCTACAATCAGCTTCTCAACGCCACCGGAAGTCCCCAGTCCTGCCAGATTTTGTAAGCTAGTGGCCAAAATGACCACCAGCTCACAAACTGATTTCTCCCACCCTGGCACTGAGTCAAGAACCTGCTCATTCTGTCTTTTTGGCTTACCAGAATTTTTATTTTATCCAACTTTTATCAAGGGGTCCTTAGAGGACCTGTCTTTTGATTTTGGTGAGAAGACTCCTCATCTGAGGCCTTGCTAGAGGAGCAGGCAGAGTAAAAGCCATAATTTCTAATCTTTTAGCCCTTTCTTAACTGTTTTAGAACAGAATTTGGAAAAAAGCTCACAGTTATGGTGTGGACCTAAACAAGTTAAACAGATTTTGTGTCTGTCTGTCTTCACCACTATTCTGGAACATTTAATGCAATCTTTGAAATCTGCAAGTCCAGTTCTTTTCTTGGGTCTATCTTTCTGTTTTTTTTTTAACTGAAACTTTATTGACACTTCAGAGGCATCACATGCTTACCTACATTAACCATTTTTGTAGATTACATGGGTACTTTCACAGCAGTTCATAACAGTATCTGGAGTACTGTGCACAGTTCTGGAGACTCAGTCTCCTGGAACATATAGACAGGATGGAAGCTGTCCAGAAGGGGCAACTAAAATGGTGCAGGGTCTGCACCAGAAGACATATGAGAGAGAGACTTAAGGAGCTTAATATGTATAGCCTCGAGGAAAGGAGGAGAGGGGGACATGATAGAAACTTTCAAGTACCTCAAGGGAATCAATAAAGTCCAAGAGGGTAGCATCTTTCAAAAAGAGGTGCGCAAGAACAAGGGCACAATTTGAAGACATAGGGGGTGGCTCAGAGGTAATTTAAGGAAGTATTTTTCACAGAGAGGGTTGTGGATGCATGGAACGCCTTCCGGAGGAGGTTGTGGAGTCAAAAACAGTAACGGAATTCAAGCATGCGTGGACAGTCATAAGGCAAGTCTAGGGGTGGGGATAGGAAGAAGTAGGCTGCTGGTTAACTAGGATCTGCAGCTTATCCATTAGGTAGGAAATGGGCAGACTGGGTGGGCCAAGCGGTCCTTATCTGCAGTCAAATTCTATGTTTCTGTGTAACCCCACAATAAGTTCCGTGGCTTGTATGCCCAGACCACAGCCAACAAATGTTTTACATATTTCTCAAATGTCTCTTCCATGAGTGTTAATACATAAAAAAATATCCCACAGGACACAATGTCCGAACTCTCTTTTGTAACAGTACTGCATTGATTACCTGATCTGTTGTGTGTACCTGTGTAACCCCTAGATGGTACTATCCAGGGGCTATTACCCTGCCTGATTTGCCACTAACAGGTTGAGAGGCCTGGATCCGATGGAGGGTGCTTCCACCCAGAGGTCAGGGGTTTGCAATAGTTAAACTAACTTGGTCACAGCCCTCTGGGACACTGCAACCTCTTTCTTCCCATTAGTGGCCACACAGTATATCACAATTACCTTCACAGTATACACTTACCCCCAGGACTGGTTCAGGCACTAGGACCCCTGTAAAATAAGAAGATACAGTGCAACAATCACAGTACAATACTTTCACATAGACAAATACCTCAGGCAGTATAACTTTGCTGAAACAAGCAGCTCTGATTTATTTGGGGGATATAACAAGGACAGGGAAATCAGGTTAATTAGCTTATCACTTTACTCATCTACCTATGGCTCTGTGCAAGGCCTATCCCTACCAATTACTGTCCCTGGGTACCCAAGCCCTAGTAGCTAGTCCAAACCGTGGCAGCTGGTAGGGGCCTTTCACACAGAGAAAAGAAAATTAGTTAAACAGTCAGCAGTGCAGTAATTCCATTTGGATTCAATGTGGCAATTCAACAGGGAGCAACCCTGAATTAGTACTCACGGCCTCCAAACAAGATAGGGTCCTTCAACGTCAGCAGGGCTACTCTTGAGCTCCACGAGACTCCTCACACATTTATATGACCAACTGCAACAGGCAAAAGTCCTTTAATGGCAGCAGGATTCACTTGAGCTACACAAGCCTCGTCACACATTTATATGGTAAACAGTAACAGGCAAAAGTCCTTTAATGGCAGCAAGTTCACTTGAGCTACACAAGCCTCCTCACACATTTATATGGTAAAAGAAAGTACTATACCAGGCAGGCTGCTTCTCTATCCCGATCGCAATTACTGCACAATACCCGGAGAACACACAGCAGATCTCAGTTCCTGACAGACCGAGCGCACCAGCAATTTCTCCAGTCTTCACAGGGTGAGCCTGGTTTCTGCTCTTCAAATATCCTTTGATTCTCTTCACAGGACGGATTCAGTCCTAACAAGCAGTTACACAAGCTGCAGACCGAACTTGGGGCCTTACACGCGTTTCCGACTAAAACTGCACACCAAAAGCACAGGGCTCCTTCCTTCTTCACTGCCAGAGCTCAACTGAAACTCCAGCAGACAAAACCGGGCATTTCCTTTGAGTTCCTCCCAGTTCTTGGCTAAATTGGCTGTCACTCACAATAGACTGCCCTGTTGGTCCAAAAAGGCGCCGAAGTCTAAACTACATCTCCAGAGTCACTGCCCATACAACTCCTCTTGTGACTGGCTCAGATTACGAGTCCAAGTTCTGATTCGTCCAAGGCACCATTTTAGAGCTACCTTAACCCACACTGATTGGTCCAGTTCAGCAGTTCAAAACTAGAATGGGAACTAGGCAAACACAGTTCTGACTGCAAAAAGCAGGTTAGACAAACTGTATTTTCATTATTACTCTAAATGATTTCTGGCAAACAGTTACATCTTTCAGATAGGTTCCTTTGCACTCCTAGTGACAGCAAAAATGGAGTGAATTGGCAGCAGCTCGAGTGGTACTCAAGCAGAGAAACACAGAGTCCCCCATACAAACTAATTATGTCTGCAAGCAGACAGCTCTTAAAGAGACAGTACCAGAGGCTCTAAAACACTCACAGATAAATGGCTTAAACACCAAACACCATTCAGGCTTGGAGCATTCAGACAAGCTCCTGGAAGTCTTTGAACCCCCCCATTTGCAGAAGTTTACACCTTCCTAGCCTGGGAAAGCTTGGCGTCCGCGTCAAGCAAGTACCCATAAGTTTCAACTGCAACCATATACATTTGCATTAGGCTCACATGTAATCATCAGTCAATATATCATTTTACCAAGAACAAATTTCTGAAACACTGCAGTACGTCACTCTTTACACAGTATTACACACACATAGTACCATAACTCAAGTTATTACCTCTTGTACATGAAACCTGAAGAGAGGGCCCTTCCTATCAGTTACCTTGGGGCTGGACGGGGCAAGGGCACCATATAGAGGAGCAACACAAGTAACTTAGAGTTAGCACTGTGGCTCAGTTTGGGCAATGAGCTCGGGGACACATACACTCCTTTATGGACAACATTGAGAGGCAAGTCCACAGGCCTCCCAAGGAATCATAACTGAGGTGCACCACAGGCTTTACAGCTCGACCAGTCTTTCTAGGGGAACTGTTACAGTCTCTGCACTCTGAGCCTCATTTTCAGCCTTGTCCTCACTTGTCAGGAGAGTCTCCATGGGGTTAGAGAGGCTAGAACTTGGGGCACTTTCAGCTCCAGGAGTTACAGTTTCTGAGTCCACAACATTTGGCTCGCATGGAGAGCTTTTGGACACTGGCAGTGGACTGTCAGGGCACTCAAAATACTCTTCTTGTTCTGGTGTATCACCAGTCTGCCCCAATCCATCATTTTCCTCCCTGAAAGCTCAAACAGTTCAACCATGCACAATGATTCCATTTCATCTGATCTGATGCTTTGCACTTCACTTTCTGAAGCACTGGCCCAGGGACGAAGCTGGGGGCTAGGACAGTCCAGAAGGCCCAGCTTCATCTCCAGTATTGACTAGGGATTGCCCCGAAACAATTGACTCAGTTCGTAAGAAGGATAGTATTCAAGTCACTCTCACTTTCTTCTGATATGGACTGACAGTCATGCTCAACTGGGACTTGTGGAGGGACACTTTAACTCTGCTTCTGTAGGTGCAGACTTTCTTGATCTTTTCTTAGCAGCAGCTCTAGTCACTGGTCCAGAGGGGCATGTTCTGGGGCTCAGACTCAATCAAGATTTGTCAATGGGCAGTAAATGATTTCTATGCATTGTTTTTACATCTTTGAATTATTCTCAGGCCTTACTTTGTACACTGGCAGATCATCTAGTTTGCCCACTACAATGTGAGGAGATGGTGCCATCTGTCAGCAATCTTGTGTTGCCATGCAGTCCCAGATTTCTTAGCAATACCCGCTCTCCTCCTGGAGTTCCTGTGCTTTCACCTTTTATCATACCTTTCTTTGTTGGCCAGATTTCTTTTGGCAGCCATGGTTTGAGCCAGTTGATGCAGCATGAGTTAGCTGGGCCTTTAACTTTTGCACATACTGTAAATAGTTGTCAGCTTGAACCCCATCAGGAGAGACCCCAAAACACACATCTACCAGTAGTGAGCTTCTCTTCCAAACATCAGGCGGTAGGGGAGAACCCAGTGGCATCACTTTTGGTGCAGTTATAAGCATGTACCAGGGTGCTAATTTGTTGGCTCCATCTAAGCTTGTCCTTTGGGTGCAGGGTGCCTAGCATATCTAGCAAAGTGCGGTTGAAACTTTCAAGCTCTGGTCCCCTGGGGTGGTAAGGAGTGGTTCTGGATTTTCACTCCCCACAGAGAAAGCATCTCTTTGATCAGACGACTCTCAAAGTCTCTCCCTTGATCAGAATGGATTCTTTGTGGAGCCCTATAGTGAACAAAAAGTTTTCTACAGTACTTTGGCCACAGTGGATGCTTTCTGGTCTTTGGTGGGAAAGCTTGGGCATATCTCGTGAAATGGTCAGTGACCACCAGCACATTACTGATATTTCCTTGCTCTGACTCCAAACTCAGAAAATCAATACAGACCAGCTCCATGGGTGCACTGGTGGTGATGTTAACAAGGGGCAGCCCTCTGGGGCAAAGCTTTCCTCTGTAACAGCGACTACAAGTTCGAATGTGTTGCTCCACATCAGCCCCCATCTTAGGCCAATAGAATCTGGATCTCACCAAGTCAAGTGTTCTGTCTATACCAAGGTGCCCCATGTGGTTGTGCAAGGACCTCAATACTGAATCTCGAAGGCAGGAGGGCAGCACTAGTTGTTGTTTGTCTACTTGACCCCTCTGTCTACTGTTTCTCTGTATAACAGTTTATTGATCAGTTTCAACTTAGGACCTTCTTTGTATAACAGTGCAGTTCTCAAATCAGTGGAGCGTAATTTGGACACATCTTTTCCTGCATAGAGGCTTCTAAAGCTGATTTGATCATGGGATCACGGACTGAGCCCGCTGAATACTGTCATTGTCCAGCTGAGGCAGTGCACCAATGTCTATTGCAGAAAAGTGGCAATAAACAGCAGATATGCAATCTCAGAGGGTCCCAAGCAATCCACCATGCAGTCCACTGCGTCCGTGGACATTTGTTCCTACCTGTCAAACTTCCGGCAGAGTGCTCAAATGTCAGGTTCTGCCAATCTGACCCAATCATTCTGGGGAACAGGCCTCCGGAGAGAGCATCGGCATCTATGTGGTTCAGACCTGTTCGGTATTCAAGAGCATAGTCATATGTAGATAATGCAGAAAGCCACCTATGGCCAGTGGCATCCAACTTAGCTGAGGTCTGCACATAGGTCAAAGGATTATGTTTGTTTTACTAGTATTTTAGCCCCATACAAGTACTCATGGAATTGGTCAACAATAGCCCACTTCAAAGCTAGGAACTCTAACTTATGTACAGGATAGTTCTTTCGGATGGGGTCAGGCTTCTACTGGCTAAGGCCACTGGTCTCAGGCCATTCTTTGCTCTTGGTACAATACAGCCCCGACCCCTGCAAGCTAACATCAGTGTGCAGGGCGTAAGTTTTCTTGGATCGGCATAGGCCAGCACTGGAGCATGGCTAAGTTGATATATGATCTCATGAAAAGCAGTCTCAAAATCAGGAGTCCAGCGGGCCCCAAATACTTCACTCGGACGAAAATGCACTCTTTCAGTCTTAAGGCGCTGACTTTTGGTATTTTTGTGGGTTGGGATACCCTTGAGTAAGGTTAAGTAAAGGCCGGATCACCTTGAATAGTCCTTGATGAAAATGCGATAATAACCACAGAATCCCAGGAATCTTTGCAGTTCTTTAGATTTTTGGGCTGTGGCCAGGTGGTCAAGGCCTCAACTTTACTTGGGTCGGTCTCTATTCCTCGGTGGATACTATGTGTCCCACATACTTTACTGATGTTTGAAAGAATTGACACTTATCAATGGACAGTTTAAGGCCAAAGTCTTCCAGTCGGTCCAATACCTTAAATAATCTGCTCTCATGTTCCTCCAGTGAGCTGCCAAACACAACAACATCATCTAGGTATACCAGGCACTCTAGTAAGTTTATGTCCCCACTGCACGTCCATCAATCGTTGAAAGTGGCTGGGGCACCTGAAATCCCTTGGGCATCCTCATGAATTCATAGAAGCCAAGCGGACAGATAAAGGCTGTCTTCTCACGGTCCTCTGGGGCCATCGGGATCTGGTAGTACCCACTGTGAGATCCAACACAGAGAACCACTTGCTCCTGTTTAGGCAGTCCAAAGCATCCTGAATGCGGGCATTGTGTACTGATCAGGGATAGTCCGCAGGTTTAGGTGCGATAACCCACACATCCTTACTGTCCCATTCTTTTCCTCACTACCACAATGGGGAAGCATAAGGGCTTCTGGATTCTTGTATTACACCAGCAGCTAACATCTCTTGCAGATGCCGTCTCACATCATCTATGTCAGCAGGTGCCAGGCGTCGAGACCTCTCACGAAATGGTCTTTCGTCATGCAGCGGATATTGTGCTCAGCTCCTTGCCGCATACGTCCCATTCCTTTAAAGAAAACACCTGGTCTCTCTGGGCAAGCTTCTCACTGATCCTCACTTTCCATTCAGCTGGCAAGGAGTGTCGAAATCAAACAAGTCAGGTGTTACTCTGTCATTCTTCCTCGAACTCTTGCTGCTGGGTAGCACTGCAGTGTCTGCACAATGCACATTAGCCAGGATGCAACCTCTATTTACTCGAATGTCTCTTTCAGACACATTATGAACTTGGACCATTACCCTTCTGGTATAAGCATGGGCTCTAGTGGGCAAAATACTAGGCTTGACCAGCAGTCCCTCTGGCAATTTTCCATAGCCTGGTGCATCCAACTTTAATATTTTATTCTTAACATCCTTTCTGATACGGACCTTTCCTTAAGGTACACTGGGCATTTGGTGCCAGGATCAGAGACTCAGGATCCTTCTTCCATACAATTCCGATTGGTTCCTCTGGTTTTATTTTTTCAGCATCTCTCTGTGCCTCATAGGCCTTCTTAATTAAAGCCGGAACTCTTAAAGCTCTACTAGTCTTTGACCCTGTTTTCATAACACAACTGTGCCAGCCTTCCAACACACGAGCATTTGTTCCAATCAACAAAGGGACACCATCATACAGTCCAGTGGGGGACACACTAAGGCTAGGGTCTCTACTTGTTCGCCACTCCAGCCACGGAGGTGGGGAAGACAGCCAAATTCGGATATACCCGGAATAGGGGTAGGCCTTCTCACTTAACCCCCATACATGCAGTCCTTCTAATGGTTGTAAGGGTACGCCTGACAAATGCTTCTGATACCAATCCTGGAACATAATTGTCACTAGAGCCACTGTCTAATACAGCTCTTGTAGACACCCATTCACCTTTACAGTGGTCTCCATGGAGGGACCCACTATTCTGGACCAGTCTGGAGAGGGTAGTGGGGACCTGGGCAACTGACCATGCCACAAAGGACGGAGTTAGCATTTTGGTGCCCTCACTGGGATCATTTCTGCACCTCTTAACCACTGATTTGTTCTCCAAGCTCTCCTTGTAGCCTATATGCAACTTTGTCAGTGTCTTTTGGGACCGCATCCTTTTCATGTGCCCATCCTTCCCACAATTATAGCAAAACATACTTTCTGAGTTTGAGCTGGCCGAGGCACCACTCTGGGAGCCAGGGTGGGTATTACTAACTGGAAACCTGGTGCCATCTCAGTCTGCGGCGTGATAAGCATTTGGAGACATCTCGTCAGTTTCTCCACTTCTATGGTCAAGGAATTGAGTTTGAGCCGTTATCAGCAGGAGCTACATGGGTGGTACCCCCACTCCATAGCAGATGCAGTCGGATACAGGTCAGGGCCTGCATTTGCAGGCGTGGCCTTCATAAAGGGACTGTTTTTGAATTCCTGATCTGTCTCAACAGTTCTACCCATTGTGGCATATCTTTTTCCTTGTCAGAGCACTCATTGACTGCCAACCTCTGCCCCTGAACTTCACTTGATGGGTCACCCTCAGTCACCGGGTCGTAGCCACAGCTATTAGTGCAGGTCCCTCCCGAGGTCGCTTTTCTTCAACTCCTCGAATTTCTCATTAACTCATCACAGGGAGGGTGGGATTCCAGTCGATTTGCCAGGCATAACTGAAGCAACAGCAGTTCTGAGAAGGGGCAGACTTAAGGATCCTGTCCAGCCTGGTTCGGTCCAGTTCAATCGCTGGCAAACTACCCTTTCTGAGGCATTCTTGCAACAATTTTTCCAGCCGAGATACATACACAGACAACAACCCCCTTGGTACTGTTGTGCATTTCACTCTCTCCACCATAGGTCCTCATCAGAATCTGGGCTCCATACACATTCTCCAAGGCCTCAAGATAGGCCTGTGCAGTCGCTCAGGGTTACTGGCCCATTTAGCACGGATGGTAGCCAGGCAGGACCTCGGAGGCTCTCACTAGCCCTCTTCGCCGGCTTCTGAGCATTGCCATTCTAGCACTTGGGGGCAACATAGTCTATCCAGGTCTCCCAGTCATCCTCCCTTGCGAGGTGGGGAGGTGCCAGAGAAGATCCTCAACCTTCGGTAAGAGTCGTGACCTAATGGCAGGTGCAGAAATAGGAGTCTGCATTGGTTCAGCCACCATTACGTGGTACTGGAGCGGAGAGGTGTTGGGGAGGAACACCCCAGGTGGCAAGAAATGAAAATTACGCACCTACCATAATTCTGATCTTCTTTTATCTTCACCATCTATTCTGCTTGCCGGGAGGCGCGCACCAGCCACGGGAGTTTTTTTTGAGTCGGCTCCAACGACGCCTTGAGGATGACTTCCACGTGTCATGCTGAGAGGAAGCTGTTAGGGTGTCAGACCTCCTCCATTTCAGTTCTGTTAGCTGGAGAGGTGAAAATAAGCGTAAGAAAAAAGAAGTGAGGCAAGAGAGCTGAGGGATAGAAAAGGAAAGGAAATAAACTGAAAAGGAATAAGCTGATAGAGAATAGACAGAGGAGAGAATTCTACCCAAGGACCCCAGGGCCTCCTTTCCGGGTGGCTCTAGGAGTGAACAGAGAGGAGAGGAGAGAAGAAGAAGAAGAAGAAGAAGAAAGAAAGAGGCATGTTGAGAAGGAGAACAGTGCCCATCGAGCATTGTTGGTTGAGAGGCTTATAGGCTCGAAACTAATAAGGAGCAAGAATCCCAGTTGCTAGAACTGAGGAGAGGTTCCACCAAACCTTCCGAACAGACCCAAGAGAGGGCAGACTCTCTGAATTCTCAACATGCCAAGTCCCTTCATCCTAGTTGAGGGCTCCTAGACTGTCCAAGCAGAACCTGTTCCAGAACAGCGCCCATCCAGGAAGAGGACTAAGTTCCTTAGCACCTTGTTAAGTGCTACCACAGAAAATATGGAAGAAAACATGCCTTCTGAGGCAGTTGGTAAGAAAATAGAGAGGAACTCGATCCGACTTAGTTAAGACAAGGCAGACAGAAGCTTTTGAAAATAATGCCTGCCAGGGATTCCAAACTTTGAGGAGGCCAAGACAGGGCATGGCCACCAGGCTGTGAAACTACATGACCTGAAGAAGGTAGGAATCGCACTATAGGGCAGTCAGAAAGAGTTCCCTCAGAATTAAAGAATTTTGCAACCGTATCTGCTCCTCTCTACCTTGAGGAAAGAGAATCCATTCAAGAGAATGGGGGAAAAATAGATTTTTTTTGGCATAAAGGCCAAGGGGAGAGAGAGGAACGAGGCGGGAGGGGAGACGCCACAGAAGGAGGCCACTGAGGGAAGGTGGGTGGGTATCAGTAATGAATGGTGAAGATACAAGAGAAGATCAAGAATTACGGTAGGTACGTAATTTTCATATCTTCCCTTGCCAATCTTCACCATTCATTACTGCTTGGGTGAGTACTGCTCCTCCCCTGATGACAAGGGGGTAGAACCCTGAGGGAACAAGACCCCCAGCCTCCTGTTGGTGAGAACAGAAGGGAAGACCCTAGCTAACACAAGGAAGCCTAGTGGGAGAAGAGCTAGGAGGTGTCCCCGAGGACGGGAGACGGAGAAAGCCCCTGCAAGTCTCTAGCTCTGGAGGAAAAAGACGGGTCCCCGGAAAGTGGAGCGATCACCTCACGCCGGGCCAGGGTGACAACCTTGATAGACGGTTATGCCGTCCGCCTAATGCAGATCGCTATCCCCGAAGCCCGGAAGCCACCTCATTGGCGCCATAAGATGCCCTTGCTGGTGTCTTGCCAGCTCCAGGCTTCCAGCGGAGAGGGCAATAGCCTGTCTGGTTTGTCTGATCAGGCATTGATGCTAGGAGCTGAGAGCATCACCACAGATGCCGACATCAGGCAGCGCAGGAGCCTGATGATGCAATGCAAGCCACCGCACGAGAAGAAGAGAATATTTTCACCCCACCGGTCGAATTGTAGGGAATTCAATCTGGTGGGCGGTCGCACGCCAGTCGGGCGCCCGGAAGGAGTCTCTAGGTATACCAAACCCGAGGAAGGTTGGGAAGGGTACCCAGAGATTCCGAGGGGAACAATACCTCGACGACAGTCTGCCGGGCTGAGAAAGGGCTGCTGGTGACTGCCAGGAACGGATAGACACCTCCTGGAAGGGGATAGGCCAGGAAGGTACCACCAGGTGCTGAGCACTGAATTTCCAAGGAATTACACGCTCCTGCTCGGTACTGTCTCGCCGAACGTAAGATTCAAGATCTGCCACCATCCTCGAGAGGAATCGCTGATATTCAGTGGAAATCAGCCGGAAGAAAGATGAGCAAGGGGTTCTCTTCCTCAGAGGGGAAGACGAGGATGATGGAGAGCTCGAATGTCCAGAAGATTCCTGCGGTGTGGGAGAGTCGAAAGACCCGCCTCATGCATGTATCTAACGATGAGGGAAGACCGCAGAACCTCTGAACTGCTCCCAGGATAATGGCCCCGAGGGACCGAATGGCCTGGAAGAGCGGGGATGGATGCAGAGGTACTGGAGAAGGGCACCTACGAAGAGGCAACTGACCTCTGCCAGGGCTCTGAAACTGGGGAACGGAGCCCAGACTGGCGGGATCCCAGACAACAAACCAGGCCGCAAGACGAGACCCTGAGGATGTGATGCCTGAAGAGCCCGGGGAACTTCCAGATTTAACCCGGGACTGTATGGGTCCAGAAGGGCAGTCCACAGCAACGCCACCGAGGGAACCCCTGGGCCCAAGAGGGAAGGATGGGGTTCAGCACGGCCCCTAGCCACCCCACGAGGTGGCTGGGAGACCAGGCACCTGGCCCTGCCCCCCGACCCCTTGGACTCCAAGACAGCCTCCTCCTTGACTGCAGTGTTCCCCCATCCCGAGAGGAGGCAACAACACCGGAAGGGCAGCTGTCACAGGACCCCTAGGAGGGGGAGCCTCCCGTCTCCACCACATCACCCCCTGGGACCCAGGGCCACCCCTAGCCCGAGGATCCTCAGGGAGGGACGGGAGTGGGGACAGTGGAAGGGCCCATTGCCGCCTAGCACCCAGTGCCAACGGGACCCCGACCAAGAGTCAGGGTGCAGGATGGGTCCACATCCGTGTCATCGGCCTCCGAAGAGGACGAGACCAGCAGAACCTCAATACTGGCAACCCCAGGGATCCCTGTGCAATGGCGCCGCAACCTGCGCCTGTGCCAGAGACGCAGCCGACGCACCCCACCCACCGCGACAGCCAGGCCCGGGTCCTGGCTCCCCATCAGCACCAGATAGCCCACGGCACCACTCCCGCGCCGGAGCCCAACTCGCGCTGCCGGGCAGACCTGCCCGCGCGCCGATCCGGAACGGCGCCTGGAGGGCGGCGCCGAGGGTCCACCGTGCCAAGCCCAGAAATCGTGGGCCTCGACACTGGGGAGCTTGCACTGGAGGAGGTGACTGCCGAGGCGGTGTCCCAGCAGAGCCCCGGGGACCACAGTTCTCTAACATCATGAAAGAAGCTCTCTTCGCAAGAGAAGAGGAGGAAGCCCTCCTCCATGGACCGAGTAGGCCCAGGAGAGGACCCGGGAAGGCCTAGAGACCTTACCTGGGAATCCTTGAGCGACGCCATCCCTGAAGGTCGGCGGGTCTTGCCGAGCTTGAACGCTGTGACTCTGAGAGGACATGGTGGTCCATGGAGAAACAAGCATCGCGACGATCCATGTCGTGGTTGGGTCCCAGGCAACGGAGACAGACATCATGCCGATCCGAGACGGAGAAATGCCAGCCACAGGAGCACCAACGCATAGGCGCGCCCGCCTCGACGTATGCCTTGCTCCCAAACCAGACATGATGCGAACTAAACGAGGAAAAAGAGATAAAGCACTGCCCGCAATATAGAAATAAAGGAATGTCTCACCGGTATAAGGGCGCCAAGTGGATGTCTAAGAGGAACACGAGGAGTCTTCAGCTGAGAGGAAAAATCGATAAACTATTGCTACCAAGAGGCAAGCCTACGGCGGGGAGAAACAGAACTGAGATGGAGGAGGAGTTCACGGCACTCTGATCGGCACCGCGCATGACGCACGCCATCCTCGAGGGCGGCGCCGCTGGAGCCACCAAAAAAAAACCTCCTGTAGTAAGCCCAAGCCTTAACCCAAGCAGTAATGAATGGTGAAGATTGACAAGGAAGATTAGTTTCTTCAAGTCTCCACAGTTTTCCTTCCCCAGCAACCATTTAGCAAATTTCTTCAAAGTTTCAGATAGTGGTGGGGCTCATCTCCCCGGTCTTTACTGTCCTTAGTTATCACTCTCAAGCAGTGAGGGCTCCTCTGGGGTAATGGTCTGTGGCACTTTGGAGCTATCTATGGGATCCTTAAACTCTACTAGGGCCAGGAAAATGTGGTGAGCAGATTAGCATGCCGACCCACCACCACAGGGTTTTGTAAACCTTCCACCTTGAAATTACTCCCTGTACAGTGTCCGTATTGATACCCAGGGATGTCCAGGATAAGCATAGCATTTGGGGGTCGATCCTCCTCAGTACACCACCCACCAGTCGGTGCACAGCCACTTCTGTCGGGTACCCATTTATTTTTTTTTCTTAACAGTGGTTTGTAAATATGGCCACTAGAGGACACACAATCCCAGCGGTGAGCCTCCAAGATGTAACCCTAGACGGCGCTATCCCAGGGCTACTACCCCTGCCTGATTTGCCACTAACAGGTTGAGAGGCCTGGATCCGATGGCGGGTGCATCCACCCAGAGGTCAGGGTTTGCAATAGTTAAACTAACTTGGTCACAGCCCTCTGGGACACTGCAACCCCTTTCTTCCCACTAGTGGCCCACACAGTATATCAGAATTACCTTCACAGTATACACTTACCCCCAGGACTGGTTCAGGCACTGGGACCCCTGTAAAATAAGAAGATACAGTGCAACAATCACAGTACAATACTTTAACATAGACAAATACCTCAGGCAGTATAACTTTGCTGAAACAAGCAGCTCTGATTTATTTAGGGGATATAACAAGGACAGGAGGAAATCAGGTTAATTAGCTTATCACTTTACTCATCTACCTATGGCTCTGTGCATTAGGCCTATCCCTACCAGTTACTGTCCTGGGTACCCAAGCCCTAGTGGCTAGTCCAAACCGTGGCAGCTGGTAGGGCCCTTTCACAGAGAAAAGAAAAATTAGTTATACAGTCAGCAGTATAGTAATTCCATTTGGATTCAATGTGGCAATTCAACAGGGAGCGACCCTGAATTAGTACTCACGACCTCCAAACAAGATAGGGTCCTTCAATGTCAGCAGGGCTACTCTTGAGCTCCACGAGACTCTCACACATTTATATGACCAACTGCAACAGGCAAAAGTCCTTTAATGGCAGCAGGATTCACTTGAGCTACACAAGCCTCCTCACACATTTATATGGTAAACAGTAACAGGCAAAAGTCATTTAATGGCAGCAGGATTTACTTGAGCTACACAAGCCTCCTCACACATTTATATGGTAAACAGTAACAGGCAAAAGTCCTTTAAAGGCAGCAGGATTCACTTGAGCTACACAAGCCTCCTCACACATTTATATGGTAAACAGTAACAGGCAAAAGTCCTTTAATGGCAGCAGGATTCACTTGAGCTACACAAGCCTCCTCACACATTTATATGGTAAACAGTAACAGGCAAAAGTCCTTTAATGGCAGCAGGATTCACTTGAGCTACACAAGCCTCGCTTACACATTTATATGGTAAACAGTAACAGGCAAAAGTCCTTTAATGACAGCAGGATTCACTTGAGCTACACAAGCCTCCTCACACATTTATATGGTAAACAGTAACAGGCAAAAGTCCTTTAATGGCAGCAGGATTCACTTGAGCTACACAAGCCTCCTCAAACATTTATACGGTAAAAGAAAGTACTATACCAGGCAGGCTGCTTCTCTATCCTGATCGCAATTACTGCACAATACCCGGAGAACACACAGCAGATTCAGTTCCTGACAGACTGAGCACAATTCAGCAATTTCTCCAGTCTTCTACAGGGTGAGCCTGGTTTCTACTCTTCAGATATCCTTTGATTCTCTTCACAGGACGGATTCAGTCCTAACAAGCAGTTACACAAGCTGCAGACCGGAACTCTGGGCCTTACACACGTTTCCCGACTAAAACTGCACACCAAAAAGCACATGGCTCCTTCCCTCTTCACTGCCAGAGCTCAACTGAAACTCCAGCAGACAAAACTGGGCATTTCCTTTGAGTTCCTCCCAGTTCTTGGCTAGATTGTCTGTCACCACAATAGACTGCCCTGTTGGTCCAAAAAGGCCAAGTCCAAACTACATCTCCCAGAGTCACTGCCCATACAATCTTCTTGTGGCTGGCTCAGATTACGAGTCCAAGTTCTGATTCGTCCAAGGCACCATTTTAGAGCTACCTTAACCCACACTGATTGGTCCAATTCAGCAGTTCAAAACTAAATGGGAACTAGGCAAACACAGTTCTGACTGCAAAAAGCAGGTTAGACAAACTGTATTTTCATTATTACTCTAAATGATTTCTGGCAAACAGTTACATCTTTCAGATAGGTTCCCTTTGCACTCCTAGTGACTGCAAAATGGAGTGAATTGACAGCAGCTCGAGTGGTACTCAAGCAGAGAAACACACAGTCCCCATACAAACTAATTATGTCTGCAAGCAGACAGCTCTTAAAGAGACAGTACCAGAGGCTCTAAAAACACTCACAGATAAATGGCTTAAATGCCAAACACCATTCAGGCTTGGAGCATTCAAGCAAGCTCCTGGAAGTCTTTTGGGAACCCCCATTTGCCGGGGCTACACCTGTATTACAAAATCAGAGGATTCAGAAGGACTAAGAGCCGGAGCTGTCATTAGTGCTTGCTTTAGAGCCAGAAAAAGCTATATGGTGCTCTAGTGCCCATCAGAGGATGTCAGTTTCTTTTCCTCCCTTTAGTAGATTATACAGAGATTTTGACATGCTAGAAAGGGCTTCAATAAAATCTCTGCAGAATCCTACCACGCCCAAGAACAGCTGTGATGCAGTTTTTGTCTTGGGTCTTGGTAACTGTTGTATTACCTGATTCTTATCAGGATCCACTGTTTGTCCTTCTTTGTTAATACATATTCCCAAAAAGTAACTTGTGACTGTCCAGTTTGTGCTTTGCTAGGGTTCAGTTTTAACCTCCTTTACCCAAGACTGTTAGCAACTCATTTAATAAACTAACATGCTCTTGGTACGTACCAGTCTGCAATAAAATGTTGTCAATGTATTGTATTATTGCTTCTGGTACTGAAAATCCAATAACATTTCTGCTAAACATTGGTGAAATAAAGTGGCGATGGTGAAAGCCTTGTGTCAAACACTGGAATGTGTATTGCTTATCCTGAATGGTAAGAGCAAACTTATACTGACTATCTGGATGTACAGGATATACCAAAATCCATTTGGCACATCTAGTACAGTATAGATGGTTGCAGTGGGAGATAACTGAGATATTAAGGCCGGTAGTCTAGATACCTCTGGGGTGACTAAAGGCGTTATCTTATTCAAGACCCTATAGTCTACAGTCAGTCTCCAAGTACTGTTCGCTTTACAAACTGGCCAAAGAGGGAATTAACAGTTGAACATATAGATCTAATGACCCCTTGTAACTGTAACTGTTTCAAAATAAATCCTACCTCTTCCTGTGCTTCCTCTGGAAATGCATATTGCTTTTGTGGTGGTGGGTCTGGTCCTCAATCTGGACCTCCATATTAGACACTTCGTCCACATTCTATAGCATTTTTAGCTCAAATTGATTCATGCCTTTGTACAACAGATTTTAGCCATTGTAGCACCTGCTTCCATAAATCACTCATGTGATAAACATTTAATGACTGGATTGTGTACACACTGAGTCATCCACATTCGGTCATAGGTTAGCAGTGCTTCCTTTCCATAAAATCATGTTACTAAGATCTACTACTAAACCATGCTCTGCTAGAATGTCCATACCAGGATGGTACTTTTATGTGTATTACATTTCCAAAACATACATTTCAACTGTTGTTCACCTATTTGAACCACAAGTGGGTTTGTCAAATATACTGTTATCCACACTCCTAAGAAACCTTGCAAATTAATCTTGTCATTTCCGTGAGTTGCTAAAGGCATATCACTATCTGTTATACTAACAGTAGCACCACTGTCAACCAATATCACAGTCTGGCAGCCCCTTACCATTGCTGATATTGTTGGATGCCCTTCCCATCCTCCTGTAATTGACCAAGCATTTGGAAGGTAGGGGCTTTTTCTCGTCATTTCTTTTTCTTCTCATCTCTAGCAAGAAACTCTTCTTCATTCTCCTTCTTCTTGACTATCACTAGGCGCAGTGGGTTCCTTTTGAACAGCTGTCTTACTATTAATCAAATTACTAAGCATTTCAATACATTTTGTAAGTCTACCTTACCACTAGGTTTAGCATCACTCTCCAGATTTTGAGCGTGTCTTCTAAGACTTACTGCTTCTTTCCTTCCATATCTCCACCTTTACCCAACAATCACATTTCAAGTGGCCTACTCTATTGCAGTTGTGACAGGTAATCCCACCTTTGCCTTCTGTTTTGACTATGGCGGCTACTCTCCTTTAACTTTCCCTTTTATGGAATCTCATTTTGTTGCATATGCCAATAGGTAAGCAATTCTTCCTTTCTGCAGTTTGATTCTCTTATGGACTTGGGTACAATAGTAGCCTGCCGATCAATCAAACTCAGGAAAGGTTCAGTATCTTTACTTGGGGCTACTACACCTCCATATGTTGCATAAGCAGCATACAGATGATTGGTGAACATTACTGGGGACTCTCCAGGTTGTAGAGTGATCTCATAGATCCTATTCCAGTCTGTATGAGATACTCCATGCATGGACTGCAGAACGGCTTGTATCTCATCTACTGATGCCCGTTGTCATCAATTTCTAGCACAGGCTGAGTTCCCTTCATTTTATCTGGAAGACTCTGCAGTAATACTGCAGAAGAGAGGGTAGCTATTTTGCAGGCATCCTTGTTTAAGTTAAAATTAGTAACTAATGCCCTTAACTTACTACAATATGGTACCGGACTCTGTCCTGGTTCCCATTTTCCTAACTGATCCGCTAACTGCATGGATTCTGGTACTGTAAGATCTTTGTGAGATCTCGGTATGTACCTCTACCTCTTCTACAGCCTTCTGTTGGTCTTCATCTTGTCGTTTATTCTCATCATCTTGTTTTATCTTTGCTTCTAGTCTTTAATATATTTATGTGCAGTCTGAGCAGAAAATTCTAAAATCTTTTCTTATCCTCATCTGTTTCTTTCTCCGTTCCCCTTCTACCCTTTTTAATCTTTTTATCATTTTTTCCAAATCATTCTCAAACTCTTCTTGGGGTTTTTTCTGTTAACCTTCTTAACGCTGACCATGTCTGGGAACCTTCTTCCTTCCCTTTACTTTTGTAGAAACTAGAGTCATTTTCCTTTTAGTGCATAATGCAATAATTTCTCTACCACGAGTCATCTGAATCAGTCTCTGAGTCTGATGTATACTTCACCTTCCAAAACAACCACATGGAACAGGCATATGCTGTGGTTGGATAGAAGCTGTTTGTATTTTTGTACCTGATGCCGTAATTCTAAAGAAATCTGGCATTGCACCTGGGCTTCTGCTTGCAAGGTATACTAAGTTTGCTCTTTGTATGCTATGTCTTGCGCATGTTCTTGGTTAGCATGATCTAATTTTGTACGGCTTGCTGTAGCTGCCAAGACAGATCACTAATCTGGGCTTGATTCCGTTTATTAATAAATGTAATATTTTCTTCCAATAGGTTATTCTTAATCATCAAACCACATACTTCTCCTTGAGAAACATTTAATTTATATTCACTGTTCTTAGACTCTGACATATGTGGCTATATTTAAGCAATAAGCATCATCCTTGTCTAACATTTCTTTCTTCAACTGACACGTCCTAGCACTTATTTCTAACTGAAACTGTACATACATTTGACATATGTTAGCTAACTTGATTTAGTTCAGGTATGGTAGGCGTTCCTCGCAGTGGCTTCCTTCTCTTCGGTCCTTTTGATGTCGTCAGCAACCATATAGACTGTCTTCAGACATCTGAGTCATGGCACCAATTGTAAGTAGTAAAAAGATAGCTGTGTTGTGTTTTTCTATCTCCAAATAAATCAAACCACACCAAATGAATGTTTCCCGCTGGTTTGTTTTCTGTTTGCGAGTTCCATAAACATCAATACAAGTATTCTGTCAACTTCTCAAATACAGGTACATCTGGCTTTTGTTTGATGCTAACTTATTCAATTTTATACAAGGTTTATATAATGTTTTCTTATCTTAAAACTACTAACTCCCTAATATAGCCAATCATATAACAAAATAGCCTATTAATCTTAGGGTGTGGTGAATAACAGTCAAAGCACAGAGATAACTGTATTACACATAACATCACAAGGTGTTTACCACATATATTTCTTGCACAATCACATGAAGTCCTTTAGAAAGTTCTTTATGTGCACACCGTCCATAAACAGGTAATGCCATCCTAATAAGGGCATACTATCCTGTTCTAGTTCACCATAGAACATCTAAATGCTGACCATTATAAAATCATAAGGTAAAGTGTTATGTAATCATCACAAGACAGGCATCATAAGACTTTTAACTAGGTCTTGTGATAAACTGTCATAGCTGACTATCTGAGTAAACACATTTGGTTATATAGTATAAGAAATCACACTGAAGCATTCTGTAAAAGGCTATACTTTAACACTCAGTTTAACTACTATAAAGGTTATACTGAAATAAATGTTATACTACAAAATGTTACACCACACCTGATTACTATTTATTTCCTGTAAGACCTAAGTACTTTCAGAGTTTTATTTTTATATTCTATCCACAGGGGCTGTGCCATTTGACAATATAATTTGAGATTGGGAGCCCTACCTCACCTTGGTCTTTTGGTCTCTGTAGGTCTGACCAGCAAGTTCTAGGTTTGAGTTTGCCCCCAAAAATGATGCAATGCTTTGATGATTTTATCCCAGTCCGTTCTAGGTAAGTGTAGGGGAGTGTCTAGAAGAGAAACAGGAACCTTGGGAGGACATTCAAGTGGATAGTATCCGCTCTCCTAGCATTGTTAATGGGAGTAATTCCCATCGCTTGAGGTCTGTCAGCATTTCTTGTGTAAGTTTGCCATAACTGGCATGGCATAGCCCCTTTAGTCCCACTGGGATGAAAATGCCAAGATACTGATTTGCTTTGTGACCCAGTTGTAAGGGATCAACTGTTTAAGTTCTGATGTGGGGTTTCCACTGATGACTACCACTTCTGTTTTCTCTTCATTGATTGGGTCTATCTGACATGCCACTTCATCAGAATACCTCAAAACAATAGGTTCCTAATAGAGAAAAATACAAGAAAAAGTACAGCTATGTAAGAACTTACCATAACAGCAGATCTTCAAGAAGAGCTCTTGCAGCAGGTAACACTATTAGGACTATGCTGCCAGGCACTAGGACCCTACGGAAAAATTTCTAGCTAGCAGGCTAAGGTGGGGACCGCCACCCGAAGGTGGCCCTCCCGCTAAGTCACCCATGGTATAAAGAGGCAGTCCCCGGCACCACCTCAGTTTGCCTGCTGGAGACCTGGCTAGCATAAAGGATGGGAACCAAGGAGGTTCTCACATCCCCAGAGATAAAAAGATAGTTACATAACCCCAGGGGTAGGAGGGAGGAAAGCATACTTGCTGCAAGAGCTCTTCTCGAAGATCTACTGTTCCGGTAAGTTCTTACGTAACTGTACTGTCTTGCTTCAAGATAGAGCTCTTGCACAGGTAATACCATTAGGACTGAGTCCCAAGCAGTACAAGAATAAAATCCAGGTCAGAAGGGTGGTGATTATGCAAGACAGTATACCACTGTTATTCCTAAGACAGTGGTGAAGCAATGCCCAGACTGTAGTGTTTAATAAAGGTATGGCCTGAGCTCCAAGTAGCAGCTGCACAGATATCCGCTGCAGAAACATGTCTTAGGGATGCAAATGAAGTGGCAACAGCCCTAGTGGAATGACCTTAACCGCCCCGTAAAAGTTTGTTATACGTCTGGTAACAAATACTACGCAGTTGACCAACCATTTGGTCAAAGTCTGCTAGTCACTGGTGCCCCAAACATTTGTTGGGCAAAGGAGACAAACAACTGGTCTGTCTTTCTAGAAAATCAAGTACAATCTATGCAGAAATGGAGAACTCGATAAACATCCAGAGTATGTAACAGGTCCTTCCCTTTGTTAAAATACTCTGGGCAGTAGACTGGAAGTTGAATGTCCTGGTTAAGAGTGAACTCGGACACTACCTTGGAAGAAACTTAGGATTAGTGCCAGAGGATAACCTGTCCCTGTGAAAAATCAAAATGGCTCTTCGCACATCAGAGCCTGAAGCTTAGAAATCCTCCGAGTGGAAGTCATAGCAACAAACATAAATAAAATGTCCGGGGATGGTGGCCTCCAGGGAGGTTTGATATGTAGAATGCCGTGCAAAAAGGTCTTGGACAAGTCTAGTTGTGCGGGTCCTGCCTTCCATAGGTACATGGTAAGCTGACAGTGTAGAAAGGTGTACCTTTATGGATGAATAGCTGAGACCCTTGTCAGATAGGGAAAGAAGGTATTCCAGTACTGAATTTATTGGGCAGGTAAAGGGATCCAGGGACTGGGGTGCTGCCAACAGACAGAAGTGTTTCCATTTCATGGAATATGTGGCCCTAATCGAGGTTTCCTTGCGGCCACTAGGACCTCCGCTACCCTTGCAGATACCCTGAATTTGACTCCAGCTAATTCTGCAGGAGCCATGCAAGCAGATGCAGCGACTGGAGATTCAGTGTACTAAAGTTTCCTGTTCCTTGGAGAGCAAGCAAGGAGACAGGGGTAAGGAATTGAGGCTCTGATGCCAGCTGTTGCAGCAATGGGAACCAGATCTGTCAAGGCCAGAATGGCACCATGATGATCGTGGCTGCCTGCTCAGCTTGTAGTTTGAGTAGCACTCTGTAAATCAGTGAGAAGGAGGAAGGCATACAGAAACCTCCCTGCCGAGAGAGGGACAACACGTCTTGCCAGAAAACACCAGGCCCTGGATCTACTGAACAGAAATTGGGCAGACTGGCGCAGCACGGGATGCACAGAGGTCAAGTTCTGGAAGGCCCCATCTTGCAAAAAGGTTGTCTACTATGTCCTGTAGTAGCTCCCATTCATGTGCCTGAGACCGAGAGTGGCTGAGACTGTCGGCTAATGTGTTTTGAACCCCTGGAACCTGAACAGTGGTGAGTTCCTGGTTGTGCTCCACTGCCTAGTGCCAGACTCCCATGGCTTCCCTGCAAACAGGGTAGGAGTGTGTGCCCCCTGCTTGTTGATCTAGAAGACAACGGGCATGTTGTCTGACTGGATCAGTAGAGGCCCTGGCAAGATGATTGTCTGAAATGCCTGCAAGACATACTAAACTGCTCTAATTTCCAACATGTTCATGTGGAGGTCACGTTCAGAAGTGTCCAAGACCCTCTTGTCTGATGGACTCCAAAATGTGCACCACCACATCCTAGTCCGAGGCATCCGTTGTCAGAATCTGCTGAGGACTGGGAGTTTGGAAGGATCCCCAGATTCTAGCCAGGAAGGGTGAGCCACCACTCCAGAGTCTGACACACGGCCTTGGAGACTCGGACTGGCTGTTTAAGACTGTCCAGGCACTAGTCCACTGAACCCTGAGATTTCACTGAAGAACCCTTGTGTGCTGATGGGCGAAGGGAACAGTTACGATGGCAGTTGTCATGTGGCCTAGTAGCTGTAACACCATTCTGGCCAGAACTTGATTTGTGGGTGACTCCAACTGAATGCCCTTAGTCGATCTGCCCTGTTGGAGGGAGGAAAGCCCTCACCTACAGTGTCTCCAAGACAGACCCTATGTATTGTAACTGCTGGATGGGCTGGTGGGATGACTTGGGAATATTCAGGTGACCCCAGATCCTGAAACATGCATAGGGTGTCTTCCAGAGGCGACACAGCTGAACTCTTGTAGGAGATCTTATTAACCAGTCGTCAAGGTAGGGGTGAGCGTAATGCCCCTGCCTCCTGAGAGCTTCTGCCACCACTGCTAGGCACTTGGTGAATACCCTAGGTGTCGAAGAAGGGTCGAAAGTCAGCGCCTGAACTGGTAGTGCTCTACCTGGAAGGCGAAATGGAGGTACTTTCTGTGGGACAGGATTTTTATATGAATGTAGGTGTCCTGCATGTCCAGGGAGCAAAGCCAATCCCCTTGGTGAAGCATAGGAGCACTCCGTAGTGTCACCATCCTGAACCTTTGTACTCAATGAAAGTGTTCAGTTGGCTGAGGTCCAGGATGGGACAAAGATCCCATGTCTTTTCAGGATGAGGAAGAAGTGGGAGTAGTATCCCTGTCCTCTCTGAGACAGAGGTACATCAAGAGTGCTCTCCTGCTTAGAAGGGCTTAGTTTCTGCCCTGATAAGCCCTACATGGGACGGGGAGCAATGAGCAGGCACAGGTGGGTTGTCTGGAGGATCTGTGTAAATTCTAGTACATAGCCCCTCTCCATTATCTGAAGTGCCCACTTGATCTGTGGTGATGTTAGACCAGTGAGGAAGAGAGACTCTTCCGCCTACTGCCTCCCAGCAACTCCACCAGAGGAGGGCAGGCAGGAGATCATGCTCAGGTTGTTGGAGTGGGCAAGGGGAGCTCTGATTCTTGGCACTCTTGGTCCCTGGGCTCCTGCGGACAAGGGGGTACTCTTTCTCTTGTACCCTTCTCTGTGTTGCTATCTCCTTCCTTGCTGATCCTGTTACTTATGAGCAGGACTGCGCCTGGGCGCAACCTGTTTGAATTGTACATTTGTGTACCTCCAAGACTACCTTCTCCAAATAATGAAGGCCAGTGATCAACTTTTCTACCTCTTGTCCAGCTGACCGGGCCCTGAAAAGGGGTATCAAATTGCGTCCTGAAGATCCAGGCGGAATCCTGAGACCCGAAGCCAGGAGTGGCGACTGGTCATATTCCAATGGCGGCCGTAGTCTGCTGGAGTCGTACAAACACCTTAGAACATGCCTACCAATGTCAGCCCTGGACTGAAGGACTGCCATCAATTCTGACTTACTAAGTCTGAGTGGGCCTTGGCCAGGTCCACGGCCTTATTCCACAGTGATTTTTGTTACATCATCATGTGTGCCAGAAAGTTAAGTGACCTGACTGTATATGTATACTTTATGGCCCAGATGGTCCAATTTCTTGGATTCCTTGTCTGGAGGTTGGAGCTCATGTGCTTTGACTGATGAGCTCTACCGTGGGCAACTGTGAGGATCATGGAATCTGTTTTAGGTTGCTCACTTAGGTGAGGCTCTTCCCTCCGTGCCTTATATAATCAGTCAGCTTTCTTACGGACTGCCGAGAAGTTGTGGAAGGTTGTTTCTAGAGCTACTTGGGGACATCCTGAAAGGGTTCCACAGGGGTGGTATGACTAAAGGCTTTGGGTCGGTGGATTCCAACAATTTGGCCAAGCAACGTCTCTTCGGGTCCAATTCCTCTGTTTCCCACTGGTTCAGGAATTGGATATGTCTCATAATATCCAGGAAGGAGGGAGGGATCTTCTGCAGGTGACTAGAGGAGTCCCTTCTATGGAACAGTGAAAGAAGGGACAGGTCATCTTCCGAAGAGTCGCAGGAGGAGGAGGAGGAGCCTCCAGATGAACCTTTGAAGAGACATAAGGTTGGCCCCGGAGAAGGATCTAGATGATGGGTGGCGATTGTACCTCTGATGTACAGGTGCTCCCTGCCCTTCATCCCGGCGTCGGGTGGTCTGGCGTTAGGGCGGTCGTTAGGGGCTGTCTAGGTGAAGCCGGGCGGGATCCCCATGGGGTTGAGGGACCAGCTCCGGAGGTCTAGGTAACAGGTCCCCTTTATGGTGTTCCAGCAACACGGTGAACAAGGCCCTAACCTCTGCTAAAAGGTACAACTGGGCATGGCTGGGATGCGGCGTTGGGACAAGGCGTTAGGGCCCCTGGCAAGCCCTTGTGGTATGCTGTACTTTGGCATCGGGTCCGACAGTGTATTATTATCTGGTATTGACTTTGTGGAGTGATATCCTCCGATATTCGGTGCTCGAATGTCAGGTCGCCAAGCTCCCAAGGAGGAGGTGAAGGTGGTAGAAGTGGCACCTGGCCTTGGCTGTCCCCAGAGCCTATCATCAGATCCCCTGACATCTGGTCTGTAGACAGGGTTAGAAGTGGGCCTTGTGGAGCAGATGGCGGCTTAGATGTTGGCGTCTGGTCCGGCTCTGCAGTGGAGTCAGAATGCGAGGAGGCCTGACATCGGTCTGAAGCCTCAGCTGATGACCGCCTGGAAGCAGTGATGTTTTCTCTGATGCTCATTGTCCTGGCACCTACTGGAGATGTCCAACCCTGATGCCCTGTCAGATGTCCCAGAAACTGTGCTCTTGTGGGCAGCAGGTTGTGACATGTTGCCATACATGGAGTCGCCAGTCCTGCTGACTGAGACCCTAGCATCTGCTTGTGTGTCAGATAGCCAGGGACATGGGGCTTGAGAAAGGCCAAGCCGGAAGACTCCCCACCATTCACCTGAGATGAGGCGGGGCCTCCTCACTTGTGACCCTGGGAGAGCCAGTGAGACCGGGGATGCTGAGTCTGATCTCACACCTGAGGTCGAAGAATTGAAGTCTTGGGAGGGACCTAGGAAGAGACCCTGACCTGGATCGTTCTGAGTCCTTATGATGGTGTTTTCCACTTGATCTCTTCTCTCTGAGGGAGGAGTCCTTCACCAAAGAAGATGACAAGCTGTGCCCCAACTGGATCTTCTGCATGGCAGCCACTTGTTCAAAGAGGCGGCAGACACTTGTTGTTCAAGGAGGTGCGTTTCAGGGTGTTCAGGTGGCGGATGCGGTCCTCTGGTTGAAGCCTTGGCAGTGTGGGCAGTCGTCTGGCATATGGTCAGGGCCTAGGCAAAGCAGGTAGGCCGAATGGCTGTCCTTCGGTCAGGATCTGCTTGCACACACACGCTTTAATTTCCGCAGCTCTGATGTTGAAGATGGCTGGAAGACATACACAATGAACTCGTAAACTGTCAGAAAATGGCAGTCAACTGAGGCAGTAGGCGTCCGAAGCTAATGTGCATGGGTCAACGGCGGAAAAGAACTGAGGCGGTGCAGAGGAACTGCCCTTTACACCATGGGTGACGCGGGTGGGGCTGTCAGGAGGGCGGCCTCCCCTCAAGACTGCTAGCTAGAAATTTTTCCGGGGTCCTAGTGCTTGCGGCATAGTCCTAATGGTGTTACCTGCTGCATGAGCTGTCTTGAAGTGAGATGAGTCGGTTCCCACGCACTGTGGAATCACTATCAAATAGTTCCCCAAAGCGTAAAAATAATAAATTTATGAAAGAAAATGCAGTTCTAGTGAAAACTAGGAACCCCAAAGTAAGAAAAGTACATAGAATAAAATTTGCGGTTTAAAAACAAAAACAAAAAACATTTTAATTTAGAAAAGGTCGAGAATCAGGGTTGGAACGCTGAGAGAAAACAAAGTTGCGGTTCCATGGAACTGATTGGAACCATCAAAATATAGAAAAATCACAAAGAAAAACTTTAAGGCAGCACAATTGAGAAAATAATTTAGAACTATAAAGAAGCAATTTTACAAGTGAAGTTTGAAGAGAAAGGTCCTGGGCAGTGTTGATCCAGTCAGCAGAGAATGAATCTAACTGACTTACAGCCCAGCCTGCAGGCAGCATTCTCTGTATTCTGATTGGCTAATTCTCCTCGGTAAATAGCATTAACTCCACCTTCGGGATAGCTGAACTCAGCTGGTATACTGCACAATTCAAGCATACTGAAGGATTCCAGGGTGAGGACCACTGTTGCTGGCTGGCTTTCGAGGTTTCAGTAGGACCCTCGAATCAGGGAAATGGTGGGAAAGAGTACAGGAATCTTCCTGTCCAGTGCAGAGACGGAGCATCCACTGGCACTGAGCCCAGAGCTGAAGGCCTGCAGCAGTACAGGGGAATCTGGTGATTGAGGTTGAAGGAAAAGATCTATCTCTGGGTGTCCCACCTTCTGAAAACAGTGGCCAGCACTTGCTTGTTTAGGATCCACTGTGGTTGCCCTGATTGATGTGGCTCAGGAACTCTACCAGCAGATTGTCTTTGCCTGGCAGATGAGCAGAGAGCTACATGTCCAGAGAAGTAGGCCAGACCAAATCTTCATGGCCTCTGTGCAGAATTTTGTAGATCTTGTGCCTCTGCTTGTTTATGTAAGACGTAGCAGTGCTGTTGTCTGTCCTGATTTGGACAGACTAAACTTTTAGCTGGGGCAAAGGCTTTGATAGCCAGGTAAATGGCTCTGAGCTTGAGAAGATTTATGTAACACCTGGGCTCTCTGGGAGACCACAACCCATATATGGACTGGTCTACCAGGTGTCACCACAACCTAGGAGGGAAGCATCTGTAGTGAGCACCCTGGAGGGCTCCTTTTGGAAAAGGATTCTCTCCCTATGGTTTTCCTTGTCCTTCCACCAGTCAAGGGCATGAAGTAGGGTCCTTGTGACTGGAATGAGCTTTGACAGAGAGTCTCTTTTCTGAGACCAATGAGCTCTCAGATGATATAAGATGTCCCTCATCTGAAACCTGGCACCCGGAACTACAGCTGTAGTAGAGGCCACGTGCCCTAGGAGCCTGAGGAAGTGTATGGCTGGCCTAGGACAAATGAGTGTGCAGGGCCAGGATTTGAAGATTTTGCACCCTGTCTAGTGGGAGCAGAGCTTTGCCTAGCTGAGTATCCAGTTCTGCTCAATGAGCACCAGCAGCTGGGCTGACTCGAGTGGGGCTTTTCTGTGTTGATCCAGAAGTCCAGGGACTCCAGGGTGTGCTGTGTGAAGCTAAGAGAGTCTGACCTTTTGGAGAGACTTGTCCACTATCAGCCAGTCATCCAGACAGACAGACACCTCCTGTCTTCTGAGGTAGGCTGCCACCACTGCCAGGCACTTTGTAAAACCTTGGGAGCTGAAGAAAGGCTGAATGGCAGGGCTGCAAACTGGTAATGGCCAGAGGGCAGTCTGAATATAAAACACTTTCTGTGAGAGGGCTGATTGGAAAGTGGAAATATGCATCCTTCAGGTCTAGGAAGGCTGGCCAGGCTCCCTGTTGAAAGGAGGGGATTACCACCAAAGAGTGATCATCTTGAATTTGGGATTGTGGTGGTTCAGATACCTGAGATCTACAGTGGGTCGCCAATCCCAATTTTTGATTTTGGGTGAGAAAGTAACCTGAATAGAGGCCTTTCCCCATTGGGAGAAAGAAAAATTACTCAACTTAGTACACAGATACATACAGTGTCGGCAGATAAGGGCTTATGGCCCACCCAGTCTACCATTTGAGCTGTAAGTTCAGTTTATGTTTTCCTAGAAGTCTGTTGCCCTTACCCCTGACCTCCAGAATTCTTTTATGTCTATCCCATGCATTCTTAAATCCTGTGATTGTTTCAGCCCCACCACTTCCTCTGGCAGGGTGTTCCACTTGTCCACCACCCGTTCTGTGAAGAAATTCTTCCTCATGTTTCCTCTGAATCATCCTCCCTCCAACTTCATCCCATGCCTCTAGTCCTGGAACATTTTTTTGCTTAAAATAGTGTATTCCTGCACCCTGTTCCTCCCTGTAAGATACTTGTATGTCTCTATCATATCCCCTCTCTCCCTCCTCTCCTCCAGGAGTATATGTTCAGTTCCTTCAACCTATCTTCATAGGACTTGATGGACCATCTTTGTTGCCCTCCTCTGAACCTTTTCCACCCTGTCTATGTCCTTACGTAGGTATGGTCTCCAGACACTGTACTCCAGGTGGGGCCTCACTAGTGTCTTGTATAGTGGAATTATGACCTCCTTTTCCTGCTGGTGATGCCCCTACCTGTGCATCCCAGCATCCTATTTGCTTTACCTGCTGCCTTGTCACACTGTTTCCTACCTTGGGTCATCAGAGATGATAACCCCAAGATCCCTTTCCTGCTTGGTGCATGCTATATCCTCACCCCAACTGATATATTGTGCCAGGGTTTTGTACCCCATATGCATTATCTTGCACTTCTTTGAAATGAATTTCAACTGACAAACCCTTGACTATTCTTCAAGTTTCTGCAGGTTCCTTTTCATTCTGTCTACACCCTCTGGTGTGTCTACTCTGTTACAGAGCTTTGTGTCATCAGTGAACAGTGAAATTCTGCCTTCTAGGTCCTGCGCAAAGTCACTGATGAAGATGTTGAATAGGGCCAGTCCCAGCACTGATCCTTGTGGTACCCCACTGGTCACTCTTCCCTCTGTGGAGTGACAGCCATTTACCACCACCCTCTGTGTCCTGCCATCCAGCCAGTTACCTACCCACCACACTACTGTCCTGCCCACACCCATATTCCCCAGTTTGTGTAATAGTCTTCTATGTGGCACAGTTTCAAAGCGTTGCTGAAGTCCAGATAGGCCATTTCACTGCCCTCCCTGATCCACCTCCTAGTCACCCAGTCAAAAATTCAACAAGGTTGGTCTGACATGACCTCCCCTGAGTCAACCATGCCTTGGGTCCTGTAGTCCACTGAAACAGATGTTCCACCAATCTCTCCTTCAGTAGTGCTTCCATGATCTTCCCCACTACCGAGGTGAGGCTGACTGGTCTGTAGTTCCCTGCTTCCTCTTTGTTCCCACTTTGTATAAGGGGACTACATCTGCTGTCCTCCAGTCTTTGGTTACCTCCTGTTTCCAGTGATCAGCTAAACAGGATAGCCAAGTTCAGCCACCACCTCTCTTAGTTCTTTAAGGACCTGAGTTGCACCCATCTGGCCCCATTGCTTTATCAACTCTTATTACTTCCAGTTCCTTCAGGATCCTTTCTCATGTAAAGGGAATTCTGTCCATTTCTGCACCATTCTCACCCTTGTACTCCCTTCAGACCCATTACCCTCCTCTTCCTCAGTAAAGACTGAGCAGAAAGAAAAATTACTCACCTTAGTAATGTTGTTTCTTCTAATGAAGTCTTGCTGTATTCTGACAGTAGCAGTGAGTCCCAACCTTTAAACTGCCCCGGACACTGAAGAGTTAACTTTCCATACCAGGCATGGAACGCTGAGCTCGAGCTCGGTTGAGACTCTGTCTGTTGCTGTTTAAACTCAAACCATAAGATCTTTACAAGCAAAACTCACTAAGGTCCTGTGTGGAAGCTGTAAACCTACACTAGCCAACTGGCTACTAAACATAAAACAATTTTTGGTCCCAAAACAAAGACTCAAGTCAGGAGACCCAAAATGAAAAACACAACACCAACTCACCCCAGAAAAGAAGGGGTGAAAACAAAAGGTGGGCACCTACTGAGTGCCAACACTGCACTGCCCACCCCACATCCCAAAAACAGAGGTTCTGAGAGGGGCAGGTAGGGGAGGTCAGAATATAGAAGACTCCATTAGAAGAAACAACATTACTAAGGTGAGTAATTTTTTCTTCAAACATGAAGTCTTGCTGTATTCTGACAGATAGCAGACTACAAAGCAGTACCTCCATGGAGGAGGGACAGAACCTACTTAGGAAATAGGCTCTGAAGCACAGCTGTGCCAAACCGAGCATCACTCCTAGCCAGGATGTCAGGGAGTAATGCTTGGCAAAGTGTGAACTGTTTTCCAGGTAGCTGCTTGACATATCTCTAGAATAGGGATGTCCCTGCAGCTGTACCTCTGGTCGAGTGAGCCCTCAGGCCTGAGGGAGGAACCTTACCCAGTTTTTCATAACAAAATTGGATACAACAGACAATCCACCTGGCAATGGATCTTTTAGTGGCAGGTTTCCTTTACCAACCTCACCATAAGTGAGGAACAGTTGGAGGAGCCAAACCTGTGACCCTTGGTACGCTCTATGTAGTAGCTAAAGGTTCTTTTCACATCTAAACTGTGCAGCCTCCTCTCGCCAGAGGAGGAATGGTCAGTGAAGTACACTGGAAGAGACATAGATTAAGGTGGAAATCTGAAGCTCCTTAGGCAAGAACTTCCTGTTAGTCCTGAGGACCACCTTATCTCTATGAAAGGAGATAAAATCAGGCTCCACTGACAAAGCACGTAATTCACTTATGCATCTGACAGAAGTGACGGCTACCAGAAACACAGTTTTCAAGTCAAGTACTTAAGCTCTGCTGAAGACAAAGGCTCAAAGGGGCTGCATAAGCTGAGCAATGCAAATATTAAGATCTCAGGCAGGGCAGGGTCCCTGAATGGAGGGTTAGTGAAGCAACCCCTTGAAAAACTTGGAGAATACATGGTGAGCTGAAAGAGAAGAGAGTTTACCTGCTGAAATAAAAGCAGACACGGCTGCCAGATGCACTTTCAGTGTAGCTGGTCTCAGCCCCAAACTATTTAAATGGACCATATAATCAAGGACTGTGGGCAGATCAGCAGATTCTGGAAATATGCTTTCCAGAGCACCATATGGAAAATCTTTTCCATTTGGAATTATAAGTAGCCCTGGTGGAAGGTTTCTAGAAGCCTTCAGGATATCCATTACACCTTAGGAGAGGTGTAAATCAGCAAACTAACTCTTCAAGAGCCAGGCCTTCAGATTGAGAGATTTCAGGTTCGGGTACCAAACCCTCCCTGAGAACAGGTTAACAGGTTGTAATTCCTGGAAGACACAGGGAAGATGGACTGCTAAGGACAGTAGGAGTGGATACCAGGGCTGTCTGGCCCAATCTGGAGCAATCAGGATCATCTTGCGGGGTTGAGATCTGATTTTGACTAGCACCTTGAACAGAAGAGGAAGAGGGGAAAGGCATGAGAAACTTCCTTCCTAACAGAGAACTAAGGCATCCAGGGACTGAGCCCAACACTGGGGCCTGCAGCAAAAGGAAGTTGGTGATTGTCTGGGGCTGCAAAAGCTCTATCTGAGGGTGCCCATCTGGAAAATATCACCTCAAGACTAGGGGATCCAGTGACCATTCGTGATGGCCCTGGGAAATCCTGCTGAGAGCATCTGCCAGGACATTGTCCTTGCCTGGGAGGTGAACTGCCGTGAGGGAGGTGTTCAGGAGTAAGCCAGAGACCACAACTTCATTGCTTCGTGCAAGAGGCCATAGACCGAGTGCCTCCTTGCTTGTTGATGTACCACATTGTGGTGGTGTTGTCTGTTCTGACCTGTATAACTTTGTTCTGAACAGATTTGGAAAAAGCTTGAAGTGCTAGAAACACTGCTCTGAGTTCCAACAGATTGATGTGGAGCAGAGATTCCTGAGGGGACCACAACCCCTGGGTGGTCAGGTCGCCCATGTAAGCCCCCACCCAAGAGGAGGCATCTGTAGTAAGGATTAAAGAGTGAGACTGGTGACAAAGGAACCCTTGTCTCAGATTGTTCTGATCCTGCCACCACTGTAGGGCCAGGATCAGGGTTCAGATACTGGGATCAATTTGGTCAGAGGTCCTTCCTTTGAGACCAGAAGGCTCTCAAATGGAACTGAATGTCCCTCATCTGAAATCTTGCTCCCTGCACTACTGCTACAGAAGCAGCCATGTGCCCCAGGAGCTGTAGAAAATGCCTTGCTGGTCGAGACACCTGCAGGGTGAAAGAGGAGGCCAGAGAGATAAGGTCCTTGCCCTGTCCAGGGAAGGAAGGCTCTGGCCTTTTCTGTGTCTAGCTCTGCGCCTATGAAGGTGAGGAGCTGGACAGGCTCTAGAACTGACGTTGGAAGATTTAGAAGAAACCCAAAGAAGTGAGCAGTTGCTGAGTTATCTGTAAGTGTAACTTGACTTGGTCTGGGGACTGGCCTACTATGAGCCAGTCGTCCAGGTAAGGGAAGATGGCAATCCTTTGCCTTCTTAGAGAAGCAACTACCACTGCCAGGCATTTTGTGAATACCCTTGGAGCAGAGGTGAGGCCAAGGGCATTGCTCTGAACTGGTAATGGCCTGAGGGCAGCTCGAACCTGAGGTACTTTCGATGGGAGCTTCTGATGAGAATATGGAAGTAGGCATCCTTGAGGTCCAGGGACACTAGCCAGTCCCTGGCCTTAGAGAGGTAGAATAATTCCCAAAGTCACCATTTTGAATTTTGGTTTTAAAGATGCTTGTTTAAGTATCTGAGATCCAGGATGGGCCGCCATTCTCCTGTCTTTTGGGGTAAGGAAGTACCTAGTACAACCCTTTGCCCTGGTGTAGGGGTGGAACCCTTCCGCAGCTCTGAGAGCTAGGAGGAAGAGACCTCTGCCTCTAAGGCACGTATCTCTGATGGATTTGCAGGTGAAAGGATCTGGTTCTCATCATTGGAAACTTTTTGAAGTTGAGAACCAGTCCCTGCTTACTACTTCCAGGACTCATTTGTCTGATGTCAGAGACTCCCAGTCCTGGACAAAGTAAGCCAGCCTGCACTACAGTAGCTGAGGAATGGCCCTGGCAACCCCATCAGGGTGCCTGTTGGCAGGGCTTTGGGCTGAAGGGTGGAAGCAGGCCTGCTTGTACCGTCTGCCTCTCCCTCTAAAGAACCCCCTCTGGGCATAAGCTGAAGAGGAGGCCTGGCTTGCAAAAGGCCTATAGAAGGCCTGCCCTGCCCCTGGAAGGCTGCCTTTGAGGAGTGGCCTGCCTTTTCTTGGCCTGTGCACTCCTATAGGTGGTCCTATACTCATCCATTTTCTTCACGTAATTCTCTGTTTGCTCCCAAACAGAGAATTACCTAACAGGAAAATCCATGGCCTTAGTCTGGGTATCCTGTGACAGGCTAGTACATCTGAGCCAAGCCATTCTTCAAAGTGCCACAGATGTAGCCATGACTCTAGATGACACATCATTGGAATCTACTGCAGCATGGAATTGCACCTTGGATGCCTCAATACCATCAGCAGCCTCTTGCTCCAGCTCCTTGGCAAGCTGGCCAGGGACCTGTTTTGCTAAAGCCATAACAGTATCCCATCTGGATTTTTGATACCTAGCAGTATAGGCCTTATAATTGGCCTATCTGAGTCCCAAGGATGCTGCCATGTACTGTTTCTTTGCCATGGCATCAATCCTCCTGGAGTCCTTGTCCGGGGTGTGAAGCCAAGGGAACGTTTGCCTTATCACAGGCTGCAGCCTGCACTACCTCAACATGGCTGCATTGTTGTGTAAGGAACTCCGTGTCTAAGCTCTGACAATGCACACCTCTTGTCCATTCTTTTATCCACAAGAGGTATAGTGTTAGGAGTCTTTAAAATCTTAAATGACTGTTTCACAAAATATTTGTGCAAGGGAATAGACAGCCTCCTAGACTCTGGGATATCCATCATTTCTACATAGTCAGGCTCCTCCTGGTCATCCACAGCTTCTTCCATAGGAAGCTAGGGTTTCAGCCACTTTTTATAAAACATGAAATGGGAGGGACTCAGAAAGCCTAGGAGGAGACACTCCTGAAGGTCTGTCTGGGGAGATGTCCGGGTCAATAGGTACATCCTGACTTTCAAAACCACATTCACTTTCCTCCATACTCCTCTTCCTCCGCCTCCAGTTCATAAAATTCCTCTAAATCATATTGTTGAACCGGTGAACCGGCTGAACTGGCCTGCCTGATGGTGCGGTTCTGTCAGAACCGGAAAGCGACTGAACAATTTTGATCGCTTTGGCTATTTCTTCAGCGGTTGGAGAGGAAAGTTTTGGCTCCACACAGCTGATTTTTCTTTTCTAGTTCTTTTAGCGGAACCGACTCCTCAGAATCGGCTTCTCCTTTTGCCCGAAGAAGTCTTGCCCTGGTCAGAGGGCACTCCTTCTGGTTCGGTTTGAACTGAACCGGGCTGGCCATCGGTTCAGCGGACTTTTGGCCTCCATTTCCTGAGCCTACCAACTCTCTAGGGTAGCTGCAGGAAATTTTTTAAATCTGGCAGCCTGCATTGAGGTGGTCAAACCCCAGACAATAAACACAGGTGGTGTGGGGTCAGCCTTGGAAAGACTTCCACACACTGCAGTGTTGAAACCCAGTGGGTCCGGTTTTCTTTTGGGTTTCTCAGACATTGTGCCAGTCCTAACCAAACTTTACCCTTTTATGGCAATCTGCCAGAGCAAGACCCTCTTATCGGTTCCTGACCGTGTCACGGTCATGGAAAAACGAATAAAATCCGTTTTTTAGAACCGATAAGAACCAGTAACCCACTCTAAAAGTACAATTTAAGATTTTTTAAACAACTCGATCGGTTCAAACCGAACCGATGAACCGTTACAAGTTCACAGAACAGACAAAAAATATAACCTATCTAGTACTCACAATACCAGAAACAGAGCTTGAACCGACTGGCTGCAGTTTAAATTCGGTTAAAAACCGAAAAATTAATACTTTATCCGACAAAATGAACCGAGCAGAAGGAGAAATCTCCGGAGCGACTGTTCAGTGAGGCGGAGTAAAGAATCTGACGGTTTGAGTTTAAACAGCAACAGACAGAGTCTTCAACCGAGCTTGAGCTCAGCGTTCCATGCCTGGCATGGAAAGTTAACGCTTTCATCTCCGAGGCAGTTGAAGGTTGGGACTCACTGCTACTGTCAGAATACAGCAAGACTTCATGTTGTTTGAATACCTGTTCAATATGTCAGCTTTACTGTTGTCATCCTCCACGCTCCCATCCTCCCCTTCAGTCTCACTATCCCTCTCTTTGCCTTTCTTTTCACTTATGTACCTGTAAAAGTTTTGTCCCTCTACCCACTGATTTTGCAATGTGTTCTTCTGTCTGAGCTTTGGCTTCCCTTACTGACCTCCCTTTGCTTCTCCTGGTACTTCTCCCTATCCCTTCTGCCTGTGTCTTTTGTATTGCCTGAATGCAATCTTTTGGCTTTCACTTTCTTTGCTATCTCTTTGGAAAACCATAATGGTCTCTCTTCCTTTTCCTCTTGCTAACCTGCTAAATGCATAATTCTGTTGTTCTTGTAATCCACATTTTAAATACTACCCACTGTTCCTCAACCACTGATTCCTGCCCCATTCCCTTAATGCCTCTTTCAAGTATCTCCCCATTTTCCCAAAGTCTGCCCCTAAAATCCAGGATACGTGTTTTGTGTGGTTTGGTTCTGCTCTTTCTGTGATTTCAAACCACAATGACTGGTGGTCACTGTTCCCTGGTGCTCCCCACTGTTATCCCCATCACACTGTCCCTGTTTGTGAGCACAAGGTCCAGTATTACCTTCTGCGAGTTGGTTCCATGACCAGTTGCTTGAGGAAGGCACCCTGAAGGAAGTCCAGGATAAATCTGCTCTAGTTGATGTTGCTGCTGGGATGCTCCAGTCCACGTCTGGAATATTGAAGTCTCCAACCAGTAGTACCTCACCCTTGTCTGTCATCCATTTGGATGGCTAGCATCAACTCCTGTCTGTTTCTTCCTCCTGGGCTGGTGGTCTATAGACCACACCTTGTGGATGGTTGTCCCATTTTCCTTTCCAGCTTAACCAACAGTATCTCTCCCCATTTTGTTCCTCCTGGATCTCTGTGGCCCTTATGTCATTTTTCACATACAGTGCCACTCCTCCTCCCTTCCTGTCTGCTCTGTCTCTTCTGAATATTGTTGTAGCCAGGTATGGCCATCTCCCAGTCGTGGTTATCATTACACCAGGTTTCAGTGATGGCCACAATGTCCAGGTCTGACTGCACCATGACAGCCTCCAGATCTTCCATCTTGTTGCTAAGGCTCCTGGCATTTTGCACATGGGTTTCCATGATTTGACCTCCTAGACTGTTTCACTGTTCTACTCAGCCCTTCCTTGGTTGTCCTTTACCCTGGTTCTCCTTGCTGTCTGCCCTTCTGCTGAATTTTGCCCCTTTTCTGCCTATCCATCTCTTGGAGCTAATCTCCATCTTTTGCACACTGCTTTGTAGAGATAGCCACTCCTCTGGTAATGTTGTTTCTTCTAATGGAGTCTTGCTGTATTCTGACATATGCAGTTAGGTCCTGCCTTTCAACTGCCCTGGAGAACAAAGAGTTAAACTTTCCATGGCTAGCATGGAATGTTCACTAAAGCCCGGCTGAAGCCCCTGTCTGCTGTTATTTAAACTGCAACCGCCAGATCTTTACAAGCAAAACTCACTAGATGTCCTGTGGAAACTGTAAATTTCTTACTAGCCAACTGGCAAATATATCTATATAAAAGGTTTTTGGTTTCAAAGGAAGACTCAAGTCAGAAACCCAAAACAAAACACAACCCCTCGCCCAAACCAAAAGAGGGTGAAAAAGGACACCCCTAGGGTGCCAACACTGCTCCTGTCCACCCACATCCCAAAATATAGGTTCTAGGAGGGAGGTCAGAATACAGCAAGACTCCATTAGAAGAAACAACATTACTAAGGTGAGTAATTTTTTTCAAACAACATGAAGTCTTGCTGTATTCTGACATATGCTGAACTACCAAGCAGTACCTCCATGGAGGAGGGACAGAACCTACTTTGGAAAAGGCTCTGAAGTACTGTTGTGCCAAACCGAGCATCGCTCCTAGCCTGGATATCCAGAGAGTAATGCTTGGTGAAAGTATGGACTGTTTTCCAGGTGGCTGCCTGACAAATTTCTAAGAGAGGAATATCCCTGGCAGCAGCCAGGGAAGCAGCTGTACCTCTAGTGGAATGAGTCCTCAGGCCTGAGGGTGGAGTTCTACCCAGTTTTTCATAGCAGAATTATATACAAGAAACAATTCACCTGGCAATAGATCTCTTAGCGGCAGGTTTGCCCTACCAACTTCTCCATACATAAGGAACAACTGGAGGAGTTTAAACCTGTGACCCTTGGTACGCTCATGTAGTAGCTAAGGGCTCTTTTAACATCAAGCTGTGTAGCCTCCTCTCTCCCGAGGAGGAATGGTCAGTGAAGAAAATAGGGAGAGCTATAGACTGGTTGAGGTGGAAATCTGGAAGGACTTTAGGTAAGAACTTTCTGTTAGTTCTAAGGACCACTTTATTGCTATGGAAAGAGATGAAATCAGATTCCATTGACAGGGCTTGCAATTCACTGATAGCCTGGCAGAAATAATGGCTATCAAAAACACAGTTTTCCAAGTCAAGTACTTAAGCTCTGCAGAGGACAAAGGCTCAAATGGAGGTTGCATAAGCTGAGCAATGCAAACATTAAGGTCCCAAGCAGGAGCAGGATCCCTAAAGGAGGGACTGGTGTAAAGCAATCCCTTGAAAAACTTACAAAATACAGGATGGGATGATAGAGAGGAAGGCTTGCCTACTGACAAGACAAGCAGAAACAGCTGCCAAGTGTACTTTAAGGTAGCTGGTCTGAGGCCTAGGCAATTAAGATGGACCATATAGTCCAGAACCGTAGGCAATTCAGCAGAGTCTGGAGGAAAATTCTTCTTAGAACACCAAACGCTGAATCTTTCCATTTGGAGTTGCAAGTCTTCCTGGTGGAAGGCTTTAGAAGCCTAAAGATATCCAGAACCCCTTGAGAAAGATGCAAACCTGCAAACTCTAACTCTTCAAGAGCCATGCCTTGAGATTGAGAGACTGAAGATTCGGGTACCAAATCCTCCCTGAGAGGATGTCAACAGGTTGTAATTCCTGGGAAAAGACAGGGGAAGGTGGACTGCTTGGGACAGCAACATGGGGTACCAGGACTGTCTGGCCCAGTCTGAAGCAATCGGAATTACTTTGCATGGTTGTGACCTTACCTTAACTAACACTTTGAACAGGAGAGGAAGGGGAGGCAGACAGAAATGTCCCTTCCCAGTTCAGAATCAGAGCATCCAGGGGGACTGAGCCCAAGGCTGGGGTCTGCACAAAAAAGAGAGGAAGCTGGTGATTGTCTGGGGCTTCAAAAGATCTATCTCTGGTGTGCCCCATCTTGAGAAAATCACTTTCAAAACTAGAGGATCTAGGCCCATTCATGATGGCCTTGGGGTATTCTGCTCAGTGCATCTGTTAGGACATTGTCCTTCCCTGGGAGGTGAACTGTTATCAGGTTTGCAGGAAATAGGCCAGGGACTAGCTCATTGCTTCTGTGCACAAGGCCGTGAGACCGAATGCCTCCTTGCTTGCTGATGTACCACATGGTGGTGGTGGTGTCTGTTCTGACCTGAACCACCTTGTTCTGTACAGATTTGGAAAAGCTTGCAATGCCAGAAGCACTACTCTGAGTTCCAAGAGACTGATGTGAAGCAGAGATCCCTGAGGTGACCACAGTCCTTGGGTGGTAAGATCCCCAAATGGGCTCCCCAGCCCAGCAGGAAGCATCTGTGGTGAGTATCACTGAATGAGACTGAGTGACAAATGGATCCTTGTCTCAATTTGTCCTGATCCTGCCACCATTGCAAGGCTTGGATTAGGGTTAGTCACAGGGACTAGTTTGGTAAGGAATCCTTTCTTTGGGACTAGAAGGCTCTTAAGTGGAACTGAATGTCTCTTATCTGGAATCTTGCCCGGGACCACTGCTGTGGAAGCTGCCATGTGGCCCAGAAGCTGAGGAAATGCCTTGCTGGTCGAGACACCTGAAGGGTGAATGAAGAGGCCAGTTCCATAGGTTCCTTGCCTTTCCAGGGGAAGGAAGGCTTTTGCCTTTACTGTATCCAGTTCTACACCTATGAAGGTGAGGAGCTGTACTGGTTCGAGAACTGACTTTGGAAGGTTTAGAAGGAATCCTAAAGTGGTGAGCACTTGCTGGGTCACTTGCAGATGTGACTTGACTTGGTCTGAGACTGACCCACTATGAGCCAGTCATCCAAGTATGGGAAGATGGAGATCTTTTTCTTCTTAGGAAAGCAACAACTACTGCCAGGCACTTTGCGAAAACCCTTGGGGCTGATGTTGAGGCCAAGGGCACTGCTCTGAACTGATGAGTGGCCTGAGGGCAACTCGAACCTGAGGTACTTCTCTGGGAGCACCTGATAGGAATGTGAAAGTAGGCACCTTTGAGGTCCAGGGAGGCTAGCCAGTCCCCTGGCCTTAGAGAGGGAAGGATAATTCCAAGAGTTACCATTTTGAACTTGGCTTCAAAGGTGTTTGTTCAGATATCTTAGGTCCAGGATGGGCCGCTATTCTCCTGTCTTTTGGAGGTTAGGAAGTACCTGGGTACAATCCTTTGCCTTGTGTAGGGTGGGAACCCTCTCTATAGCTCTGAGGCTAGGAGAAAAACCTCTGCCTCTGGGCAAGGGTCTCTGAGAGATTAGCAGGTGGAAATGATCTGGTTCTCATCTTGGGAAATTTTTTGAAGTTGAGAACCAGTCCCTGGCTTACTACTTCCAGGACCCACTTGTCTGATGTAGAGACTTCCAGTCCTGGACAAAGTAAGCCAGCCTGCCCCTACTGGTATGGGAGAATCGGCTTGGGCAGACCCATCAGGGTGTCTGCTTGGCAAGAAGCTTTAGGCTGAGGGTGGATGCAGGCCTGCTCATCCCCTTCTGCCTCTCTCTCTGAAGAACCCCTCTGTGAAAAGGAAGAAGAGGAGGCCTAAGCTTGGTAAAAGCCTTTGGAAAGGTCTGCCTGCCCCTGGATTGCTGCCTTTGAGGAGTTGCTTGCCTTTCTTTGGCCTGAGCACTCCTGTAAGTGGTCCTGTACTCATCCATCTTTTTCATGTAGTTCTCTGTCTGCTCAACAAACAGAGAATTACCAATACAGGAAAATCCATGGCCTTAGCCTGGGTATCCTCAGAGAGGCTAGTACATCTGAGCCAAGCCGCCTCCGAAGAGCCACAGATGTAGCCATGACTCTTGATGAAACATCATTGGAGTCCACAGCAGCATGAAACCGTGCACTTGGATGCCTTATCCATCTGCAGCCACCTGCTCCAGCTCCTTGGAAGCTGGTCAGGGGCCTGTTTAGCCAGAGCAGCACAGTGTCCCACCTGGACTTCGGGTATCTAGCTGTATAGGTCACATAGTTAGCCTGCCTGAGTCCCAAAGATGCTGCATGTATTGTTTCTTTGCCATGGCATTAATCTTCCTGGAGTCCTTGTCTGGGAGGTGTGATGCCAAGGAATATTTGCCTTATCCACAGGCAGCAGGCTGCACTACTCAACATGGCTGCATTGCTGAAAAGGAACTACATGTCTGAGCCTGAGAGAGTGTACCTGTTGTCCATTCGTCTGTCCACAGGAGGTATGGAATTGGGAAACTTAAGAATTTTATGCGTCTGTTTCCCAAAGATTTGTGGAGGAACAGACAGTCTCCTGGACTCTAGGATGTCCATCATCTCAACATAATCAGGCTCTTCCTGATCCTCTACTGCTTCCCCACAGGAGACTGGAGGGTCTCAGCCACTTTTTGTAAAACATATAGTGAAAAGGGGACTCAGAAAACCTAGGAGGAGAAACACCTGAAGGTCTGTCTGTGAGATGTCCGGGTCAATAGGCACATCAGACTTTCACAATCACCATAATCATCATCATATTCTCCTCCTCCTCCTGTTCATAAAATTCTTCCAAAGTATAATCCGAATCGGGAACCGACCAAACAAGCCCTACCAGATGGTGCCAGTTTGGTCTGAACTGAAATCCAAGCGACTGCACTATCCTTATCACCTGGCTATCTCAGCTGTGGTCGGAGTATGAATTTCTGGGTCCAAACCAGACGCATTGATCTTTCTCTTTCTTTTCACCAGAACCAACTCCTCATAATCGGTTCTCCTTTTGCCCAATATCTGGCTCTGGTCAGGGGACCTCCTTCTGGTTCAGTCGAACCGAACTGGGCTGGCCATCTGGGTCAGCTGACTTCTCGGCCTCCCTTTCCCTCAGTCTACCTAATTTCTTTTCCAGGCTAGATTTGGAAAATTCTTTCAAATTTGGCAGTCTGAATGAGGTGGTCAAACCCCAGACAATAAACATAGGTGCGTGGGGATCAGCCTTGGCAAAGACTTCCCCACACACTGCAGTGTTGAACCCAGTGGCCCAGTTTTTTCTTGGGTTTCTCAGACATGGCCAATCTATCCAAAACATACCCTTTTTACAGCAATCCACCAGGCAAGACTCCCTATCAGTTCCTGGCCGTGTCCACGTCTTGGAAAAAAAGCGTAATAAAATCATTTTTTTAGAACTGAATGGACTAGTTACCACACTCTAAATTAAGCACAAGTTTTTTACCTCAAACTGATCGGTTCAGCCAAACCGATCCACAATTACAAGTTCCACACAGAAACAAAACAAAAACTTGAACTGACTAAGCGGTAACAGCAATCGGTAGAAACCGACTGAAAACCGACACTTCATCCGACTTTTGAACTGAGCAGCAGGAGAAATTCCGAGCGACTGTTCAGTGAGGCGGAGTAAAGAATCTGACGTTGCAGTTTAAACAACAGCAGACAGGGCTTCAACCAAGCTCGTGGTGAACATTCCATGCCAGCCATGGAAAGTTTAACTCTTTGTTCTCCGGGCAGTTGAAAGGCAGGACCTAACTGCATATGTCAGAATACAGCAAGACTGCATGTTGTTTGAAGGGACTCTTTCCACTGTCTTTGCTGACAGAAGAGCCTTGATCTCTAACTCCAGCAGAATTCTTTCTGTGAGGTTAGAGGATATGAGACTCCTGTGGCCCTGCTCAGTGGGAAATTTTCTGAACTGCAGGGTAAGTCCTCAACCCACCACCTCCAGCACACACTTGTCTGTGGTGATGAATTGGCACTGGTGGAGGTAGTACGTCACCATTCTTCCTATTGGGAGAGTAGACGCGACCTGGGCCTTCTAGTCAGGGATTTTGTTTAATTTGAGTTTTGACTGAAGGGGTAGGATCAGCATGTTTCTGAGCCCTTCTACCTCTTCCCTAAAGAAACCTCTCACCTGAGATTAAGCAAAGGGCATGGGCACTGGCACAGGACAGAAGGCCCTGGTAGTAGCCCCACTTCTATACCCTCTGCCTTGGGATTTGTAGGAAGTAGAGGCTTTCTCTTTAGCTGCATTGCTTTGACAGGTGGTTTTATATTCCTCCACTTTTTACGGCTGTGGACAGAGCCTGCAAGCATCTTGTCGTAGTTGGAAAATGGGATACCAAAGCACACATTTTGGAGTTTTCAGTGTATCCTTCCACAAGTGCAAATCACTACGCCAGCTGCATGAAATACTCCTTGTAGGGTTGCAGACTGAATATCTGTCCACAGCTTCATCAAATAGATTCACTCTAGTTCTTTCTGCAGCTAAGTAAAACCCTACAGCCTAAAGTAAACGGGATGTCAGATCTTCCAGAGTGCACCAGGCTGTAATGATCAGAGCTTCTTAGCAATTTCAGTTTCTTAGATTTTGGCTGGATGTCAAAATACTTTTACTTTTTTTTTTGCTAAAAAAAATATGATGATAATTGTTGGCAAACAAATGAGCTGCTTTACACAAGGAAAAAAAACATTTAAAACATGAGCATGACAGATTAGCCATTAGTCATGAAATACAACCAGAAATTAGCAAACATCCCTGAGACTAGTAAATCAAAGGTCACAGAATGGAATGCTATGAACCAACTCATCAGATGTTCTAAATCTCACGAAACCAAAGAATGTGTGTGTGTGTGTGTGTGTGTGTGTGTGTGTGTGTGTGAGTGTGCTTGGTGTGTTTGCGTGTGTGCTAAAAGCACATTAATTAGAAATATGTAAAACACACTAACTCTGTGTGTTCATTTATCAATATTATTTGTGACTATTTAGACTCACACAATTTAAACATGTGCAATCTGCAGAACAATGTAGAAACCTAAAGAAGACCTTCAAATGAGATGTTAAAAACAGTCTGAAAATGTCATCAGCCTTTTCCTATGCAACTACAAGGCCATTTTTGTTTTGTGTAGTCCAGTAAAAAAAAAGTGAAAGCAGAGCAGGTTAAGGCTTGCATCACAGATGAAGCCTGTTTGGGATGGGGAGGGACACACCTTGGCAGTTGCGTAGTAGCCCCAACTTGCAGTCTTGCACTTGTTAGTCAGCTGTTACCTTGTCTTAAGACATGCATTCAGTATTGCCACCTAGTTCCCAAGGTGACTGAGGAATAGGGATGGGAGAACCTCTAAAGGTTCGGAGGTTCTAAAAGGTTCTGATACATAAACAAAGGTTTAGATCCTTATCTGAACCTTGTCCCAAGCCTAGTATGCATATATAAAGGGCAGGGGTACTGATACAGCCTTGGTCGAGTTTACGAGTGCGGTTCGAGAGGGTATGTTGAGGGGTAGTTTAACGGGCCACATTCGTGGACTTGACCAAGGCATTTGATTTGGTTGATCATGATCTTTTAGTTCATTCTTTGGGCTCATTTGGAGTAGGAAACCCTACGCTTAATTGGTTCAAAACTATTATAGCAATAGATTCCAAAGAGTTAAATTTGGGAGGACTATATCAGAAACTGCACCAGTTAAGTATGGAGCCCACAGGTCTCCATAATGGGCCCAATGTTATTTTAATTATTTTTGATAAAATTAGTTCTATATTTGGAAAAGCTAGGCTTTCACTTTATGCAGACGATGCAGTTATTTATTCTTATGGTACAGCTGCTGTTGATCTGAGCATTACTTTATGGAAATGGGTATTCTTCAGTGCTGCTTGAAGCAAACAAACTGGTTTTGAATAAAGGCTTAAACCAAAACTATGATTTTTGGTACCAGGGCTAGAATTAGGAAGGTGGGCAGTTTTTACAGGTTAATGATCTTGATGGGCTATATTATGAGCATGTTCTCACCTTTCAGTATTTGGGTGTCACATTAGATTCCTATCTGAATTATGATGTACATCTTGCTAGAGTTACCTCAAAAGTTCATTCAAAATATCGTTATATAGAATCTGTTCATTTCTCACATTCAATCTAGAATGGCAATCACTAAACAATGTATTACTCCGACTGTTAATTATGCAGCTTTAGTTACAGAAGACAATGCTTCACCTAATGTTGTAGCCTAAAATCCTACATTACAACATATATCGGTAACGCTGTCTTGTCCTTTCTCGATCCGCATGTCATTGTTTAATTTAAAACATATGAGCTGGTTACCGGTACACTTAAATTTTCAATATTTGATGGCTAAATTCTCATTTAGAATTATTGCATCTGGTATTCCCCAAGTCTTCTAGACACCGTCAGCTATTTGGTGTGAGTTTTATTCTAGACAAAGTGTACATAATAAAACTTTGATGATACTTTTATGAGAACGCTCTAGTAGGCAAAGGGCTTTCTCCTTTTCTGGACCAAGTATTTGGAATAGTCTTCCACTTAATATTAGGAATGAAGTAACTGTCACTTCTTTTCACAAATGTTATTACTGCATTTTACTGGATCAAAATAATTTTAAACTGGTTTTAATCAACATGTCTGTAAAAAAAAAACAATTAAACCACCGTTTAGTAGTAATAAACAGCATGATTAGTGAAATGAGATGAGAAGGAGTGAATGATGTGACTGTGGATGAGCTTACTGGAAGTGCCAGTGCTGTAACATGTACAACTGACAACCGACCTCTAAGAAGATGATGATGATAATGATGATGAATTTGTCCAAAGGCAGGCAAGTAACAGAACTTTGACCAGCCCTTATAGTTTAATACTTAGAGCACCGGTGTGAACCATGACACTCTGACAGCTACCCACCACATACTGTCTTTGAGATTGTTTTGTCAAAAGGCAGATAACCCCAGATGCCCTCTGATTACGCTCTTGTTTCTGACATCTAAGAAAGTAATACTAATACTGTGTATAACTTATTAAGAATAGTGATTTCTATTTCTCTACAGGCACAGGCATCACTGTGAATGTCTCATAGTTAAGAAATGAAGAAGAAGCCAGGAACACAAAATAGCACCAGGCTAGAGCAGAGGGCAGCCAGGCAGAGAGAGACAGTCAAAGAGAGCCAGTCGGCCAGGTACCACTTCAGGTCAGCTGTAACTAATACTACGGGGATTACAGTACTGCATTGAGAGCAACGCATATTCTTCTCAATGCTCTTGCATCCCTAAAAGCTCTCCACACAGCCATATTGGCTCTGACCAGAGTTTGTTCATGTATGTCTCTGTTTCGTCCCCAAGAGAGAATTATTCTCACAGGGAAGTCCATAACTCTAGTCTGGATGTCCAGGAGAGATTAGTGGTTCTCAACCAGTCAAATCGCCTGAGAGAAATGGCCTGAGCCATAGCTCTGGAGGCAGTGTCACTGGCATCCACAGCCATATGAAACTGATATTTTGTGGCTTCTATGGCAGTTTTAACACTTTCTGCCAGGTCCTGAGCCACCCTGTGTGGGACTTGTTGGCTAACAGCAGGAACAGAGTTCCAGAGACCTTCTGGTATTGAACTGTGTAGAGAGGCAGAGCAGCAGAGAAGCTGTGGTATAAAATTTCTTACCCATAGTATCTAGTTTTCTAGATTCTTTTTCCGGAAGTTGGGATGAAAGAGGCACCTTAGCTTTATTACAGTCTGCAGCCTGTACCACTCCTTCATGATCTGGTGTATGTAGAGGTACTCAGCATTAGTTTTATCTAGCTGGTACTTTTCTCTAGTTTCTTATCCACCCCAGGGATGGAAGTGGGATTCTGAAGTAGTTTGAAAGTAACTTATCGATTGGAAGGAGTAGTTTTTGGAAGGAGGGAACCCATCATATCTAAAAAGTGTGCCTCCTCTTCCCATCAGTTGTCTCTTGATGGAGCGATCCAGAGTGTCCACTGTATGCCGGACAGATGTATAGTGAGAAGAGACATCCTCCTGGCCATTGGAAGGAGTGCCAAACTCCTGGTCGGGGACACAACTGGTTCGAAAGGTTCACCCTCCTCTTCATCATGACTGTCCTCAGAATACCTCAGAGGGAATACAGTGGTAATTGTGCAAAAATTTACAGTAGCATGAGTATACCGAAGCAGTGCACAAAGCATAGTACCCCCCTGAATCACATGTATAATGCTATCGTGCAAATGAGTGGTGCATGGTACCAATATACTTTTGTGTCACTATCACTGTAGGTGCAGTAAGACCAGCGGGCTAAGGAGGTTGCCCACAGCCTGGAAAGTTTTATATAGTTGCCAAGCTTTATCTGTTTCCTCCGCAGAGGGTATATTTTGTTGTAACACTGGCATCTCCCTTTGCTGTTCAACAGGAGAGGCGGTAATATGTTTTTCTTTTGCTTCTTTTAGCAGGCACTGGATCAGAAACCTGCTCAGTATTTATTTTTTGGCTTGGTCATTATTATTTTTATCAGACTTATTTTCCAGGGGTCCTCGGTGGACCTGTCTTTAGATTTTTCTTTTATGTATTATGTAACGTATATGTAATCCTAGACTTAATAAATAAAAAATAAATCTTTTTCTCATCCCACGTGCTCCATGCCGCCGCTCCTTCAAGCCGTCTAGGTCCCCAGCCCACCTACTACCCCTCTTGAGCCTCTGACCTCATATAGTAGCTGCACCCAGGGTAACCCGGTGTAACCCTTTGCAGGATGGGTCCCTCTCCTCCGAGGGACAAGGCACCAGTGGGGAGGCCAGTGCAACTACTTGGCCCCAGGGTGCTGCTGATGTGGACATAGCTCCTTCAGGGGCTTAGGTGGTGGCAGTGGACCAGCAGCCATCATCCTGCCGGTCATAGAGTGGGTGGGTTCCTGTGTCCGAGTACATGACCCCTACACTTTCCAAGATTAAACCTCAGTTTATTGGCATCAGCCCATGAACTTATTTGGTTAAGATCATTCTACAGTTGGTGACCATCTTCAGTATTGTTAACAACTGCACTTATTTTACTATCATCCACATACTTGGACATCCATGACCTATCAGAAGTTTGCATTCCTGATACAAAATGTTGAAAAGCATAGGGACAAGCACCAAACCCTGGAGCACACCGCTTGTCATATTACCCCACTCCAAGCTATAACCCCTAATTTTTACTCTTTGTCTCCTGTTACTTAGCCACAAATTTATACCCCGGAACCACTGGTGCAACTAAACGTAAGAGACCAACTGTGGCAAACTGCTAGGCACATGGCACACCAACTAACATCCAAAGGTATAAAAGGCCCTCAATGAGTGCACAAAGGCAGTTCATGAGGCAAAAGTAAATTCTACAAGGAAGCATTCACTAACATCTGGAATAGCAGCAAATCGTTCTGGGCAAATCTAAACGATATCACTGGAAGGACCCTAAAATAGCCCCAGCCATGCTAAATATTGAGAGCACTCTACCTTGGACCTTCTGCTCATTACTAACTCTCTGAACCTCACCTTCTTGATCTCAGTAATGTGCTCCTGAGGAACTTCTTCAATACCCCTGCTCCAGGAGTCAGTGAGAAGACCCCAGTATGACCAAACCAGCCACTCTTTTGTTTCAAACTGGCTCGGAAGCCACTGCTAGAAAATACCTTGAAAAGTCCTCGGCAAATCAAAGCACAGTGGGGACTCTCTGGACCTAAAATGTGTTCAATTAACACTAGATGAAGTACTTGGTCCACTGACAAAGATAATTAATCTATCTCTGCCACACCAAATTTCCCCAAATCTGAAAGCCACGGCCACCCCAGTACACAAAAGTGGTGACAGGTCTCTTCAAAACAACTATAGCTAATCTGTATACTCCCCTGCTCTCAAGGCCTTGAAAGGATTGTGGCAGACCAGCTGGTGGAGTACTTCAATCAATATCAGCTCCTATGCTCAGAACAGCATGGTTTCTGAACGGCCATACGCTGTAACGGCTCTCCTGGAATTTACTGGATTCATGCATAGTGCTCTTGACAAAGGGCACATTGTAGGGTGGCCTTTGTTGACCTATTAAAGGCATTTGACATAGTCCATCATGCCCTCCTGTAGAACAGCTCTCGGACGTGAGAGCTAGGCCTAGAAACAGTAGCATGGTTTTGTAGCTACCTTAGCCTGCGATCACAGCAAGTAAAGATTGGGGACATCCTATCAGAATGTCGACCGGTCTGATCAAAGGGTAACACAAGGATCCACACTTGGTCCATTACTCTTCAGTGTCTTCCTAAACAACCTCCTGGCTGCTTGCAATAGTTGCATGTTCCTCTATGCAGATGATGCAGTGATCTTTACTAGCAACCTTGACCCGCACTTCTGAATATGACCTCCAAAGCAACTTCACAGTGGCTGAAAAATGGTTCAGAGAGCAAAACTGGTCATGAACTATAAAAAGACAAAACCATGCTCTTCACCACTGCCCAAAACAAGCTAAAAGGCTATCCTCTGGCAATTCAGAATGAGTCTGGTAATGCCCTGGAACTAGTCCCCATTTCAAGTACCTGGGAATCACACTGGACACTACCCTGTCTTACACACAGCACACTGACATCATGGTCAGAGCCATTAACACCGGGATCAGTATGCTCTACAGGCACAGACATTGCCTGACCTATGAAGCTCTGAACTTGGCAGTTAACAGCTCACTCATCACCTTGATTGACTATTGCCTAGCCATCTATGGCTCCGCTTACTGACACAGTGCTCCAACACCTCTCAATAGCCTTAAACAAAAGCCTGCTGCCTGCTCACTAATGCCCCAAAACTCACCCACACCTGTGAGCTTTATGCACGATCAGGCTGGCTTCAATTGAAGGACAGAATACTTTTTCAAACCTGCCTACTCGCAAAAAGGTTTCACTAAACTTACCTCCTCAAGGAGTTTTGAGCCTCTATCACCACCTATACATGCCAAGCACAGCAGGAGCTCGACTACACAAGTATTCCATGTGCCCAGGTGCCGCGCAACATGGCCCAACAATTTTTGCTTACAGGGCCCTCTGTGGATAAATGGTCTACCACCTGACATTGCCGGAGCCACAACCCTTGGTTTCTTTATGCAAACTCTGTCAGCACCTCACTGACAACAGTACCTGCAGTTGCCCCCACTAGTCTGCACCCAGAGATTTAATCTGCCTCAGTACTTCCAACTCCTGGCCCATCACGTTAAGTCTTGCCCAAGCACTTGCCTCCCACCCCTACCCCTTGGCTCTTTCTTTACCCTGCCTCCCTATCCCAGCTCCCACTGCCCCTCCCTGCCTCTTCCTACCTCACCCTAACAGTCTGCCTCTGCCTCTCTCTCTCTCTCTTGTGCAAGACGCTGGCATATCATGTACAATGCCTTAGCACAATTTGTGAACTGCTTGTGATTGAAACCCATGTACTGTTGAATTTTTTGTACTCTGTATGTATAATTTACTGTGACTATATTGTGTCTTTTGTGTTAATGTATCTGACGTGGAACTTCTAACGAGCATCCGGCCACAGATGTCATCAAAGACTTCAATAAATAAAACACAAATTTACCAATATATTATGTTAGGGTGTAGGTTCATTTCTAATAGTTTTTCAATTAATTCCTTGTGAGGAACAACTTCAAATGCACGGAAAAATCCAGATAAATTACATCCACGGACAGACTGGAGTCTAATGCAGCACTGACTGGTTCAAAAAGGTCATTAAGTTTGAAAGACATGATCTCCTTGTAAAACCACGCTGGGTGATATCAGAAAAGCATGGTATTTGATGTGTTCTATAACTCTGTCTTATATATCCTCCATAATTTTTCCTATTACTGTCGTAAGGCTGATCGGCCTATAGTTTGACACATTCTGTCTGTCTCTTTTATGACTGGGTGGAATCTGCAGCCGTTTTGCAGTAGATGTAAAATGGACTACTGGACTGACACCCTGGAATGCTTTCCATTTTAGAGTTTCAGATGATCCTTCTGCAGCTCCAAAACAGTCTGCACACTATTTATGTTCATATTGTCTCCACAGCTCACCCACTGGGTTGGTTCCGTTGCCTCAGTGTAGCTGTGTCTTTTCCAGTGAGGAGGCAGGGACCAGCTACTGTAAGCCTTATGAACACACGACATACAGCAAAGCTTACATGAAATCTGATATACTTGAGTCTCCTGTTGAAGAATGTCTGTACAGATCCTGATGCAGTTTTAGTCTGTAGTTTAATTATTTAATTAGTTGGGGAATATTGCTTTAAATATTACATTGAATTTATATTACTGCAGACGGCAGTGAATGGTAGTGGGTTGGGGTATACTATGGATTTCTGCCATTTGTTAAGGGAATGCCTTATTTCATTTAAGTAGATGTGAATTACCAGTATTTGATCGAGAAGCTTGTAGGTTGTCCTTTCATCTGAGTCTTGGCTAACTTGATTTTGCAATGTAACATATGTTTACAGAGATGCAAAAGCAGCCCATCTCTTAAATATTCCAGCATCTTAAACAGCTCCAGCTGAAATACGTAATGTTTGGAACAGGACATATGATGCCTTTCATTTCTTTAACAGATCACTAGCGACATTGCTGCTGGTCTTGACTGCTCCCAATGTAAGTCATAGCACCCGGAATGAGCCCCTGCCACTGTCTTTTCAGCACCTCAGCATCAGTCCAGCCCAGGGTGGTGAAACAGTGCTTTTAGGCACAGTGTATATAGCTTCGGGTGACAGAGATCTACAGGATAATAGCTCTCACTTAAACTATAAGTGGCATCTCCTCTTAAATTCTCTAGCATATAAATGGGGCTGATAAGCTTCCCATTAACGTGTACATTGTCCCTTCTAAATGTGCGCCAAAAAAATCTGAACTTATATTTTGTTTCTAAGGTGAAACCACAGTTGATACTGAATGTCAGCACTTTATGCTAGGGATTCAGTATGGGTGTAAATAACAAACCGGTTAATTTTATTCAGCACTATGACCGGTTATTAAAAAAATTGAGTGTTGCAGAGGATTCATACCTTTGGTCATGCAAATGCATTTTACTGTAATGAAAATGAGGATAAATTAAGTGCACTGTTCACAGAAAAAATGATATCCAAGATTCATATTTTATAGTACCTAAGTTGAATTTTTGGTGAAACAAGACTAATAGCTTGCATTCCCTTGACACAGTCATGTCAGGAAATTCTTCCCAACCCACTTTTACATGTGACATTCATGTTTTCACTCATGAAATAAACATGGCATCACACTGAAACTCATTAGTTGTCCCATTAAGATCCCGCATAAGCAATCCTTTATTCAGACACTTTGCAGTGGTAACCAAGACTAACACAAAAATCAAGTCACTTATCAAGCCTCGAATCTTAGTGAGGCAGCTCTGCTGCTAAAATGATACTGTAGCATATCTATCCATTCATCTCTCTCTCTCTCTCCCTTCCTTCTTCTCTCCCTTTTCTAAGATATTTCATCGGAAAATGGCTTCTGTATGAAGTCAATCAAAGTAATTATACAATAAAGCGCACTTCAGGAATAAACAGCCTGTTTTGGGCAACTTTTCTTGAAAACAAAGCATAGGCCAGGATTTTCAAACCGCGGCTCCAGAATGGGCTCAAGTGCCTGTGGTTGCGCTTGGAGTACAAACCTTATGTTCAAATAAAATATGCTACTGTGCATCCTGTCTGAACACAGCAAAAGATGAGGGTGGGGCAAAAGGGGTCCACCAAAGATGCTCTGGCACATCCCCTGTGCGGTCTGAATACTGGAATGGGGATGCGTGGGCACATTGTTGGGATGCACCAACCACACATTCCAGATACTGAAACTAACAAATGCTTATTAGGCCATTATGCATACAAGGCGCAAATGGGCCATTTGCATGTCAGTATGACACTATTTGCATGTCTGGGACAGGAATTAGCCCCACTGCTGCTGTGTAACAGAAACACACCCCACCCATCTCTGGCGGTAGTGTAGTGTTCCCCGCACCTCCCCAGCCCAATCGCAAAATAAAAGATCAATCCCACACATCCCTGGTAGTCTAGCGTTCCCCCTCCCAGCCAGATCATAAAACAAAAGTTATATCCTACACATCCCCTGGTAGTCCTAGTGTCCCCACCCAGTACCGAACCCCATCGATGCATAACACATGTCCGACAAGCTCTGGTAGTCTAATGGTACCCCTACCCACCCCGTCGTGGCATAACACATATGCTGGTATATCATAGTAGTCAGTGGACTCCCTCACCACTAGAGCACCCACCCCTCCACTCCCCTGTCCCAGCATATGCATTACAGCGGCAGGCAGCAAAACCCACCCGCACCTCCATGGCTGCTCGCCAACTCCGCGCTGTCACTGGAGGACAGCGTAATTCACTGCACACCACTGGTTGACATCGTCCGACCAATGGTCTTGCAGTGGTACTGTAAGCGCTCATTCACAACTTTGTGAATGTCACAGGGTGTAATGAAGCTTACAGTACTCACTTCAAGTCCACTGGTTGACGATGTGCGAACGATGTTACTGCAGTGCTTACTGTATACTGTCATTCAGTGACAGCGCAGTTGGTGGGCAGCCGGAGATGTGCATGTTGGTTTTGCTGCCTGCCCACTGTAATGGCCTTGCTGGGATGGGGGAGCTGGGTGGTGTGGGTGCCTTAGTGGGGGGGGTCCACTGGACTACCAGGGATATATCGAGATATGTGTTATACTATGATCGGGGGGGGGGGGGTACCACTAGACTACCAGAGCTTGTCAGACATGTGTTATGCATCAGATGAGGTACGGGGGACACTTAGACTACCAGGGATGTGTGTGTTGATCTTTTCATTTTATGATCGGGCTGGGGGGGGACACTAGACTACCAGGGATGGGTGGAGTTAGTCCTGTTGTTAATACGATGGGGCTTGGGGTAGCCACGCTAGAGGGCTGGGCTGCTGTGTTGCATTGTGCACAGCAGCCTGCCTGTGGGTGGCTACAACTTAGGCATGGTTTTCCATGCATATCTGTGCATGGCACATCTCTACGATGTGTGGGTGGCTGTGCCACATCTCCAGCTGTATATGAAAATGTGTCGGCGTATGTAGGGAGGCAGCCTCCAGGATGTGCTGCATACCTATCTCTTTGCGCCATGTGCATCCGACATGTGTGGGCATCACCTCCATTTGAATATAGCCCAAGGGCACATGTTGGAGATGCAGTTAGCTTGGGTGCATCTCCTTTGAATATCTGGGCCCTAAAGCAAAGTGAGGTACATGCTGTTCTTTTTCAATTTAAAGTTTATTAACAGGTTTTATAATAAAGAGGACAAGGCAACATAATAATTACAATATAAAGACAGTACCTGAAAATGGAAAGACTTGCCCTCCCCTCACCTGTCCCCTCCACCCCCACAGGTGCATGCTGTTCTGAGAAATACAGCATCATGAGTATACACACACACACACACACACACACACACACACTCTCTAGTATGCTTCTGATAGTGATGGTTGGGTCTGATTTTCATAAACTGCATTCTGCAGTGTCTGCCTACTTAGAAATTATAGACTAGTGCTATAGCACATTTTCTGAGTATTTCACTTTAGTAGATTACCGTTCAGATATCTTCAGTCTCCATCAACTAGTGCATTTCAAATTTTATTTTTGCTGTTGTTAACGTTTGGGTGCTATCTTTTGTGATTATATATGACACAGGCTGAAAAAAAGACCTAGGTTTCAGCCCACCATACCCGTTAGAAATAAATACATATGCTGGCCCGTCGGCACACAGGTTGGATTTCACCATGAAGCCGGGTGACCCGGTTCAGGAACGGACCTGGGCCGCTGGAGGGCCGGGCCGGGGAGAAGGAGGAGCGTCCACTGACAGCTCGCCTCCGGGAGGGGAGGTGTGGTTCAGTGTCTGCTGACTTCTGGCGGAGGCTGGGAGTTCAGCACGACATCCAACCCACAACGCCTGGTGAGAGACAGACATCGACGTAAACCTAGACATCATGGCATGTCTCTCCTTGGAGGAGAAACCATGAGAAATGGTGCCCTGGACGGTCAGATGATGGCCTCCTGGATCCTCACTCCCATGCTCCCGGACCTCCATTAGTCGCCTCAGCACCACCCAGGGTCATTGGATATGGCTGAACAGGCTCATCCCCTACAAAGGTAGGGGATCCTCCCACAAAAGGATATGCCGGATATCTGGGCTGGCTGCGGCGATGGGGTGGTGGGGGTCGGGCACACCAGGATGGGGTAATCCATGGGGGCTCATAGGAAGTCCGGACAGGTGCTGGGGCGATAAATACCATCATACAAAAAAAAAAGAAAGAAATACATACTTATTAATAAATTAACCTTAAGTATGACAATCTGCCTGTTCTTCTCCCCATTAGCTCTCCAAGACATCTTATTCCCTCTAATATAAACTTAGCACTTGTATGTCCTCAAAACTGCTCTCAAACCCTCTAAAAAAATGTCCTTGTCATTTTCCAAAAGGACATTTTTAAATTGATTTAGAAGTTGTTTTTTTTTTTGGCATACTAAACCAGTGTTCTTGTCCTCAACCACAGGGACGCTTATGCAATAGGCTCACACTGTATGTGAGTGGTGGTTGTGGGAGTCACATCACGGCATGCTGGATCTTCGGTCTGACAGCTTACTGGCTATCTCTTGTTTATTATTGTGACTGCAGCCATTAAATAAGAGTAATGTATAAATTAATAACATACAGACTTGCCTGTGCAAAAAAGAGTCCATCGATGTCTGTAGCTGGCACCCCTGTATAGGGAGCAGGGAGAGGATCCGAGCAGAGGCTGATGTAATCCAGTGTACTCCCTAACGGATCAAGTTGCTCTCTGATATCAGGACTCATTTTCTGTTGTCCCAGTTGAGCTGTAGTCAATGTCAGAGTCTAGCAGCAGCAGATGAATGAAAAATAAGGGAACTTCCGGCCGGTAAAGAAAAGAGTACAGGAGCATGTGAAAATATCATTAACATGAATATGAACAGTCCTGTGGAAATACATTTCAGTAAAGTACATAACGGTAATCCATCAGGCTTAACATTTGTAGGTTTGGAGCTTGCAGGCTATTCAAAAAGAAAAAACATGTTATGTAGACTATCACTGTTGTTGTCTGCATGGATCTGGTGAGTAGAATCTTTGAAACCATTAGGTCTTAACGATATTTTGGATTTTAAAACTCTTATTTGTGAATCAGATGTATTGCTATTGTGCCCTGCCTTTTATTTTGCTTGGTTGTATCCTCTCAGACAGTGACTGTATTTGTTTTTTAGTCAGAAGTTCCCTCCTTTTGTTCATTTATCTGCTGCTGCTCGACTCTGACATTGGATAAAATGAAAAGTAACAGCATCACCAAGATGACAGCTCAACCAGGAAAATAGTGAAAATCAGTCCCAATATCAGAGAGCAACGTAATCCATTATGGAGTACATAAGATTATTTAATAACTTTATGTGGACATTATTACTGCTTCACATAGTATCAGAATTTAACTCCTATCCCTCAGACATCTGAAGGAACGTAAATGTTTTTTTTTACAGTATTTTTTAGGAATGTTAAATCAGTAATACTAATTCCTTGGTAGTTTGCTGTTATTGTTATATCAGTGTCACCAGTCATCTGCAAATATCAAAGGATCTCTCTCTCCCTCTCATTTACTTGCTTTGAAGAAACCCACTGGGCAAAACATCAGCCTGTATCCCGCATCATTCTGATTCACTGGAAGAGAATAAGTGGAGCTTGCATTTGGAGCCCCAAAACTCTAGAGGAATCAGCTTGTTAATTTGTTCAAAAGCTAAGGCTTACATTTTAATTTTACAACTGTATGGGTGGAGTCCTGCAGGCATTTGAAGATTACTGGGGCCTGAGAGGAAATGATGACTGTGTTCTTCCTTGAGTGCTTCAGAGTGGACATACATCAGTGCTCAGTCCAGGTTATCTCATTTAAAGCTGTGGTCTGTTTCTGTCTGGCGCCTGCTTCTATTTCCTTTCAGCCTGCCTGCACTACAGCTGGACTCATTTTCATTGCTATCTCTCTCACTTTATCTGTTACAAGAGCTGCCTTTTAAGAACCTAGAGCAGTTTTAGACAGAAAAACTTTTACGCATCAGTGTGATAGATCAGAGGAGCAATTAGTTAAAAAATACAACTAAAGAGATAATGAGACATCCTGAAATCCATAGGAGGGAATGGGTCAAATGTCACATAATGGAATTTTCCTACAGTAAATTATCTGATAGCAAGTGCTTAGTAAGGATGTATACCTTAAAGAATGAAGGTTTGGGGCCCTTTGCTACAGTCATTCAGTTTGCTATTATTTGTTTCTTTACTTACTTTTTCATCATTTTATTTTATTTTGCCAGCTGCAAGTGAAAAAAAAACAATGGAATCCTTGTATTATGAAGTCAGAAACTGTTTACTGGTAAGGCTGGCGGTGTATTTCAAAGAGAAACTGCAATCTGTTTTCAGATTTTTAAGGAGAAATAATACTGTCTACCACCAAAATATTGTATGTACTGTATATTTAATAGAAGTATGTGATTTTGATAACCTGTGATGTTTTGTTATAATTTAGCCTGTGACATTTTCTTCATAACCAGATTTTGCTTGGGAAGAAGAAAGAGAAGCTAGACAACCACCTTCTCCTCTGGGCTGAAACAGCTTTTAGAGAGGTGTCTGACCTCGGTATCTAGCTGCCATCAGCGGACTTTCCTTCCGGCACCTTCTTTCAAGTGTACAAACTTGAATAATTAAACGGCAACTGCACAAGTTAAAGTCTGGTAGTGTGTCTCTCTCGGTGGCGGATGCTACACAGAGTTTACCTCAACCAGTGGAAACCAAATATTACCTTAGAAAAATGACATCAGTCACAACTGTTGAGCAAATAAATAGCTTTTACTTAACAGAAAGTGCACTGACCGCTTACAGGATATATATTTACAACACAAGAGAATAACACTCATATAGGAAAAGTAAACGAATGTTTTTAAATAACAGATGGCAAAAGAAGAAGGCTATTACTGAAATATGCTATCACTAAACGTACCCTTCCCTGTCCTTACAAGAGACAATGGACCCTGTTCTAACTGCCAGCTCCCATGGACAAAGCTACAAGGTAGGCTCCAAACTTATGTTTCCTCCCAGCTTCCAAAGCACCAGAGAGCCTTTCTGTCTTCAGAAGGTTATATACTCTGTGGAGAATAGGTCATTCTATTCTCCCTTTAAATGCACCAACCAACTAACGTGATGTATTTAACTGTCCCAATCAGAGTTAACACCTATCAGTGACCAATTATATTCCCTTTCACCTTAAGATTATATTTTAATGATCCAGTCCATTCAAACTGCCCTGTGTCCATGTCTGCAGGTCTGTGTGTGTCTGAAATGTCCACTTGAGATTTATGACCCAGCTCTTATCTAGCAGCTAGGAATTCCACAAGATGGATGCTAATAGACAGAGGATTTCAACCTGACTGTATTTTTCCAAACTGCTAAAAAAATATGGCACTTACAGAATCCCAACCATTAACTATTTCCTTCCCATTTCTGTCACAAAGCTAATTATTGTTTAAAAAATGTAAAGTCATACAAGTGGATCACAATAGTGCAAACATATAAAGGCAAAATTTGTTACTGAAAGAAGAAAAATTACTCACCTTAGTAATGTTGTTTCTTCTAATGGAGTCTTGCTATATTATGACAATTGCAGTATGACCAGAGATTAGAACTGCTCTGGAGGTGAAATAGTTAACTTTCCATGCAGGCATGGAACTTAGAGCCGAGCTCGGTTGAAAACTCTGTCTGTTGTGCTTCAAACGCAAACTGTCAGATCTTTACGAGCTAAAACTCACTAAGGTTCTGTGTGGAAGCTGTAAACCTACACTAGCCAACTGGCTACTAACATAACACTCATTTTGGCCTAAACAAAGACTCAAGTCAGTAGACCCAAAAATGCAAAAACACAATACCAATTCACCCAAAAGGTAGGTGAAAAACAACAAGGTGGGCATCAAAAAGGTGTCATCTGTACTGCCCACCCACATCCCCAAAACAGAGGTTCTGAGAGGGCAGGCAGGAAGGAGGTCATAATATAGCAAGACTCCATTAAAAGAAACAACATTACTAAGGTGAGTAATTTTTCTTCAAACAACATGAAGTCTTGCTATTATGACAATTGCAGACTACACAGCAGTACCCCCATGGAGGAGGACAGAACCTACCTAGGAAATAGGCTCTGAAGCACGGCTTATGTTAAACCGAGCATCACTCCTAGCCTGGATGTCCAGGAGTAATGCTTGGTAAAGCGGAACTGTTTTCCAGGCAGCTGCTTGACATATTTCTAGAATAGGAATGTCTCAGGCAGCAGCCAGAGAAGCAGCTGTACCTCTGGTAGAGTGAGCCCTCAGGCCTGAGGGGAGCTTATCCATCTTCTCATAGCAGAATTGGCTACAAGAGACAATCCACCTGGCAATGGATCTTTAGTGGCTGGCTTCCCTTACCAACTTCGCCACAGGTGAGGAAACAGTTGAAGGAGTCAAACCTATGACCCTTGGTACTTCTATGTAGTAACTTAGGCCCTCTTAACATCTGTTGTGCAGCCTCCTCTCACCAGAGGAGGAATGGTCAGTGAAGAACACTGGAAGTGAAATAGATTGGTTAAGGTGGAAATCTGAAACCACCTTAGGCAAAACTTCCTGTTAGTCCTGAGGACTACTTTATCCCTGTGAAAGGAAATAAAGTCAGTTTCTACTGATAAAGCCTGTAACTCACTTATACGCCTGGCAGAAGTGATGGCTACCAGAAATAAGTTTTCAAGTCAATACTTAACCTCTGCCGAAGACAGAGGCTCAAAGTGGGGTTGCATTAGCTGAGCGATGCATACATTAAGATCCCAAGCCGGGCAGGGTCCCTGAATGGAGGACTGGTGTGAAGCAATCCTTTAAAAAACTTGGAAAATACAGGATGAGCAGAAAGAGAAGAGGGCTTCCTGCTGAAATGAAGGCAGAGACAGCAGCCAAGTGCACTTTCAGGGTGGCTGGTCTCAGTCCCAAAGAATTAAGATGGACCATGTAGTCCAATACAGTGGGTAGATCAGCAGATTCTGGAGAAACATGCTTACCAGAACACCATATGGAAAACCTTTTCCACTTGGAGTTATAGGTAGCCCTGGTGGAAGGCTTCCTAGCAGCCTTCAGGATTTCAAGAACACTGAGAAAGTTGCAAATCAGCAAATCCTAACTGCTCAAGAGCCAAGCCTTGAGGTTGAGGGATTTGAGATTGGATACCAAACTCTCCCTGAGCACAGGTTAACGATTGTGGTTCCTGGGGAGACACAGGGAAGATGGACTGCTAAGGACAGAAAGAGTGGGTACCAGGGCTGCCTGGCCCAGTCTGGAGCAATCAGGATCATTTTGCAGGGCTGAGACCTGATTTTGACTAGTACTTTGAACAGGAGAGGAAGGGGGAAAGGCATAAAGAAACTTCCTTCTCAATCGAGGAGAAAGGCATCCAGGGAACTGAGCCCAACACTGGGGCCTGCAACAAAACAGTGGAAGTTGATGATTGTCTGGGGCTGCGAAAGATCTATCTGAGGAGTGCCCCATCTGGCAAACACTATCCCCAGTACTAGGGATCCAGTGACCACCGTGATGGCCCTGGGAAATCCTGCTGAGGGCATCTGCCAGGACATTGTCCTTGCCTGGGAGGTGAACTGCTATCAGGGAAGTGTTCAGGGAGTAAGCCAGAGGCCACAACTTCATCGCCTTGTGCACAAGGTCAAGACCGAGTGCCCTTGTTTGTTGATGTACCACACTGTAGTGGTGTTGTCTGTTCTGACCTGTACCACCTTGTTCTGAACAGATGCAGAGAAAACCTGAAGTGCTAGAAAACAGCTCTGAGTTCCAACAGATTGATGTGGAGCAGAGATTCCTGAGAGGACCATAATCCTGGGTGGAGAGGTCGCCCAATGTGAGCTCCCATCCCAAGAGGGATGCATCTGTAGTAAGGTCAAGGAATGGGACAGAGGGATGAAAGGCACCCCTGTTCAGATTGCTCTGATCCTGCCACCACTGAAGGGCCTGGATCAGAGTTCGAGTCAATGGATTAACCTGGATAGAGGATCTCTCTTTGAGACCAGAAAGCTCTCAAATGGAACTGAATGACCTCATCTGAAATCTTGCTCCTTGCACCACAGCTGTGGAGGCAGCCATGTGCCCTAGGAGCTGCAGGAAATGCCTTGCTGGTCGAGAGACCTGCAGAGTGAAGGAGGCGCAGGGCCACTAAGGTCTTTACCCTTTCCAAGGAAGGAAGGCTCTTGCCTGCTTTGTGTCCAGTTCTGCGCCTATAAAGGTGAGTACTGGACAGGTTCCAAAACTGACTTTGGAAGATTGAGAAGAAATCCCAGAGAGGCAAGCAGCTGCTGGGTAACTAGCAGGTGTGATTTGATCTGGTCTGGAGACTGACCACGATGAGCCAGTCGTCCAGGTAGGGAAAATGGCAATCTTTTGCCTTCTTAGGTGAGCGACTGCTACTGCCAGACATTTTGTGAACACCCTTGGGGCAGAAGTGAGGCCAAGGGCATTGCTCTGAACTGATAATGGCCTGAGGGCAGTTCGAATCTGAGGTACTTTCGATGGGAGCTTGATAAGAACATGGAAGTAGGCATCTTTGAGGTCCAGGGAGGCTAGCCAGTCCCCTGGCCTTAGGGAGGGTAAAATCATTCCGTGTCACCATTTTGAACTTTGGCTTTAAAAGGTGCTTGTTTAGATATCTTAGATCCAGGATAGGCTGCCACTCTCCTGTCTTTTTGGGGTAAGGAAGTACCTGGAGTACAGACCCTGCCCTGGTGAAGGGAGAAACCTTTTCTACAGCTCTGAGAGTCAGGAGGGTTGAGACTCTGTTTCCAAAGCAAGAGTCTCTAAAGGGTTTGTAGGTGGAAAAGATCTGGCTCTCATCTTTGAAATTTCTTGAAGCTGAGAATTAGACCCTGGCTCACTACTTCCAGGACCCACCTGTCTGAAGTTAAAGACTGCCAGTCCTGGACCAAGTGAGCCAACCTGCCCCCTACAGGTAGTGGAGAGCCGACCCTGGGCATCCCATCAGGGTGCCTGTTTGCAGGGGCTTTAGGCTGAGGGGTGGGAGCAGGCCTGCTCGAACCCCGCCTGCCTCTCCCTCTGAAGAACCCCTCTGTACATAGGCTGAAGAGAAGGAGGCCTGAGTCTGGTAAAAGGCCTGTGAAAAGGCCTACCCCTACCCCTGGAGGGCTGCCTCTGAGGAGTGGCTTGCCGCCCTTGGCTTGTGCACCCTGCAAGTGGTTCTATATTCATCCATTTTTCATATATTCTCTGTTTGCTCCCCAAACAGAGAATTTCCCACCACAGGAAAATCCATAGCCTTAGACTGGGTATCCTGTGACAAAGTAGTACACCTGAGCCAGGCCATCTCAAAAGCCACAGATGTGGCCATGACTCTAGAGGATACATCGTTAGAATCCACTGCAGCATGGAATTGCACCTTAGATGCCTCAATGCCATCAGCAGCCACCTGCTCCAGCCCTTTGCAAGCTGGCCTAGGGACCTGTTTGGCTAAGGCCATGACAGTATCCCATCTAGATTTCTGGTATCTTGCAACATAAGCCATATAGTTAGCTTGTCTGAGTCCCAAGGATGCTGCCATGTATTGTTTTTGGCCATGGCATCAATCTTCCTGGAATCCTTGTCAGGAGGATGTGAAGCCAGTGGAATATTAGCTTTATCACAGGCTGCAGCCTGAGCTACCCCAACATGACTGCATTGCTGTGAAAGAAAATCTGTATCAGACCTGACAAAGTGTACCTCCTGTCCATCTTTTATCCACAGGAGGCACAGAATTAGGAGCTTTTAAAATTTTTATTGTTTGTTTTCTAAAAGATTTATGTAAAGGATGGACAACCTCCTGACTCTGGGATATCCATCATCTCCACATAGTCAGGCTCCTCTTGCTCATCCAAAGCTCCTCTAAGGGAAGCTGGAGGGTCTCAGCAACTTTTATAAAACAAAAATGAGAAGGGACCCAGAAAGCCTAGGGGAGACTCACCTGAAGGTCTGTCTGGGAGATGTCCGTTCAATGGGCACATCCAGACTTTCAAAGTCACATTCACACTGATCATAATCCTCATCCCTCCTCTGGTTCATAGAACTCTTCTATATCATAATCCTGAACCACTGGAACCGACCGAACCAACCTTTGGCTAGACAGTGGCGGTTCGGAGGAACCGGACAGGGACTGGACAATCTGTATTGCCCTGGTTATCTCTGCAGCAGTTGGAGAAGGAATTTTGGACTCAAACCTGCTGATTTTTAGATTTCTTTGCTGGAACTGGCTCCCCAGAGCCAGCTTTCGTTTGTCTGAGGAAGTCTCGCCTGGTCAGAGGGAGACTTCCTCCGGTTCGGGTTGGCATCAACCGGCTGGCCATCTGGGCCAGCGGACTTTTGGCCCTCGTTTCCTGAGCCTGCCCACTCTCTTTGTCCAGGGTGGCTGCAGGGAAATTTTACAAATCTGGCAGTCTGAATTGAGGAGGTCAAACCTCAGACACAGACACATGTGTGTGGTCAGCCTTGCAAAGGCTTCCCACAGACACTACAGTGTTGAAACCCAGTGGGCCCGGTTTTTCTTTGGCTTTCAGACATGATGCCAGCCTAACCAACAAACTTGCTCTTTTAATGGCAGTGCCAGGCAAGACACCCTTATCGGTTCCAAACCGTGTCATGGGTCGTGGAAAACCGTAATGAAATCCGTTTTTAGAACCGATAAGAACCGGAACCGAGACTCTAAGAAGCCTTAAAAGGCTTTTAAAGTTATATTTTAATAGAACTCGATCGGTTCAACCGAACCGATAATACTTACAAGCTCCACACAGAAAAAACCCTATCTATTACTTACAATTACCATAGACAGAGCCTGAACCGATCGGTTTTGCAGTTAAAATAATGAAATTATGTGTTAAATTAAACCAAGAAATAGCATTTAAACTGAAGAAATGAACCGAGCAACAGGAGGAATCTCCGGAGCGACTGTTCAGTGAGGCGGAGTAAAGAATCTGACGGTTTCGGCTTGAAACCAGCCTAACAGAGCTTCTGAACCGAGTCAGATTTAAGCTCCATGCGCTGCATGGAAGTTAACTTTTCACCTCCGAGCAGTTCTAAGGCTGGGACAAACTGCAATAGTCATAATATAGCAAGACTTCATGTTGTTTGAATCATCCATTTTCTTCATGTAATTCTCTGTTTGCTCCCAAATAGAGAATTTCCCACAACAGGAAAATCTATGGCCTTAGACTGGTCATCCTGAGACAGGGTAGTACATCTGAGCCGAGCCAACCATGGCGCTACAGGTGTAGCCATGACTCTTGATGAAACATCATTAGAGTCCACTGCAGCATGAAATTGCACCTTGATGCCTCAATACCATCCATAGCCACCTGTTCCAGCTCCCCGGCAAGCTGGTCAGGACTTGTTTCGCTAGGGCCAGCACAGCATCCCATCTGGATTTCTGGTACCTAGCAGCATAGCCATATAATTTGCTTGTCTGAGTCCCAAAGATGCTGCCATGTACTGTTTCTTTGCCATGGCATCAATCTTCCTGGAGTCCTTCTCAGGGGTGTGAAGCTAGGGGAATATTAGCCTTGTCACAGGCTGCAGCCTGCACTACCCCACATGGCTGCATTGTTGAGTGAGGAATCAGTGTCGGAGCCTGATAAGTATACCTCTTGTCTATCCTTTTATCCACAGGAGGTATAGAGTGAGGAGTTTTAAAACTTTACTGTCTGTTTCGAAAAGATTTATGCAAAGAAATAGACAGTCTCCTAGACTCTGGAATATCCATCATTTCTACATAGTCTGGCTCCTCTTGGTCATCAACAGCTTCCTCAACAGGGAGCTGGAGAGTTTCAACAACTTGTTTATAAAACATGAAATGAGAGGGACTCAGAAAGCCTTGGAGGAGAAACCCTAGGGTCTATCTGGAGAGATGTCCAGATCAATGGGCACATCCAGATCTTCAAAACCATATTCACTCTCCTCATATTCCTCTTCCCTCCTCCGTTCATAAAAATCCTCAAAATCATAATCTTGAACCGTGGAACCGCCTCAATCTAACGCTTACCTGAAGGTGTCGGTTCGGTCGGAACCGAGAGAGAGACTGGACAATTTGAATTGCTTTAGCTATTTCCTCAGCAGTTGGGGAGAGAGCTTTTGGCCTCTACACTAGCTGACTTTCTAGTCCTTTTTGCTGGAACCGCCTCAGAACCGCTCTTCGCTTGCCCGAGGAAGTATCGCCTGGTCAGAGGAGACTCCCTCCAGTTCGGGTTGGCAATCAACTGGGCTGGCCATCCGGGTCAGCGGACTCTTTGGCCTCCTTTCCTGAGCCTACCAACTCTCTATTCATGGCGGCAGCAGGAAATTGTGACAAATCTGGCAGTCTGAATTGAGGTGGTCAAACCTCAGACAATAGACATATGTGGTGTGTGGGTCAGCCTTAGCAAAGCTTCCCACAAACACTACAGTGTTGAAACCCAGTGGTCCGGTTTTTCTTTTGGTTTCAGACATAATGCCAGCCTAACCAACTTGTTCAGCAGTAATCCACTCAAGAAGACACCCCACGGTTCCCAACCGTGTCACGGTCGTGAAAAAACCGTAATGAAATCTGTTTTTTTTAGAACCGATAAGAACCGAGAACCGCACTCTAAAAAGTACTAGAAGATTTTAACACAACCTGATCGGTTCAAACCGAACCGATAAAGAATTACAAGTTCCACACAGAAAAATAAATGTAAAACCTATCTATTACTTACATTATCACAGACAGAGCTTGAACCGACCGGTTATGTTTAATTTCGGCTAAAACCAAAAATAATACTTTTAAACCGACAAATGAACCGAGCAGAAGGAGAAATCGAGCGACTGTTCAGTGAGGCAGAGTAAAGAATCTGACAGTTTGTGCTTGAAGCACAACAGACAGAGTTTTCAATCGAGCTCGTGCTCCAAGTTCCATGCCTGCGTGGAAAGTTAACTATTTCACTCGAGCAGTTCTAACCTGCGGTCATACTGCAATTGTCATAATATAGCAAGACTTCATGTTGTTTGAAGTATCTATTTTGAAAAGATAGAAAATGTATTTAGTTTCTCACTGAAATACATTGGAACCAGCTGCGTTTTCGACATAACAGCACCAGAATTCTAACTGAATTATTTTTACTAACAGTGTGAGAAGTAAACACAAGTCTACTTGTTTCACTGCACTAACATATTTTGCTAAAAAACAGAAAGTAATTACTAACACATCAAAATACAATAGATAAAATAATAATTTGTCTATTTCTAAAAGTAAGCACCTGCTCTTTCTTTACATGTCTTTCTGAAAGTAAGTCGGTGTGTGAGTGAGTGTGAGTGCGTGTGTGTGTGTGTACTAAAACAGCAGGTCTGCTGTATGAAATTCATTTATGAACTCATCACCCACCTGTTAAAATCAAACCTCTAACACACAGTTCAATAAATTAGACAGATCCTATATAAGCAGATTAAAATATTAAGACCAATACAGAGTAATGGCCCCATATTAAGAAGTATCAGGCTGCTCCATAAGTCTCTTTCTTTAGTGCAAACTAGCATAGTTAACTAAATTTGCTACACTCAAACATATCTGGAGCAAAGTGTGATTGCCCCAAGCATGTTTAAATATAGCCCCCCAAAACAACAAACTCTGGCCAGAGCCAGTATGACTGCAGTCGAGCTAATGGAGAAACATGGGGTCCAGAGAAACATGGCACTGTCCATGTTGAAGATGGCTACTGAGCTTTTGCACATGTGCGACGACTCCACATGCGCACTGAACTGCAGTGGCCATCTTGAACATGGGGACAGTGCCATCAAGAGACATCAACCAGACAGTTTAGGACCAGTTTTTCAATTTCTGACACAATTCATGAATTATTGGTGAGCTCCTCTAATTGCAAGAATTTACTGGAATGGTCACAAAACTACTCAGTATGGCCCGTTCTTGCTTGCAACCAGTCAAGATACTGTAACCAGTTTGGAACTATTTTTGTCAAATTCTCTCATAACTCGAGAATTATTGGTGAGCCCTCTAATTACAAGAATTTACTGGAATGGTCACAAACTACTTAGTATGGTCTGTTCCTGCTCCCAAACAGTCAATAGACTGCAACTGGACAGTTTGGGACCATTTTTGATAGATTCTCTCAATGTTCATGAATTATTTGTGAGCTCATCTAATTGCATGACTGTGCTGTAATTCCCACTAAACGGCTCAGTATGGCTGCTTGCTCCCAAATAGTCACGAGACAGCAACCAGAGAGTTTGGGACCATTTTGTCAATTTCTGACACAATTCCTGAATTATTGGTGAACTCCTCTAATTACACAATTTGACAAAATTGTCACAAAACTGTTCAGGATGGCCCATTCCTGCTCCCAAATAGTCAAGAGGCTGCAACTGGACAGTTTGGGACCATTTTGTTGTCAATTTCTGACATAACTGGTGAATTATTGGTGAGCTCCTCCATTTTATTTTATTATTTTATTTATTCAATCTTGAATTATAAATTAACTTTGAGTGCCAGGCAGTTCATTTACAAAGGTTCCATGTCAGAGGAGGGGTTACATACATACAATAGGAGGAACTAACAGAGTGAATATTAATAAAAACATATACAACAATTTTCATTATTACAGTGCATAATGTATATACAGCAACATTAAAGTAGAGGCAGTGAGGGAATAAGGTGAGGGGCGGTGGGTAGTAGTGTTAATTAGCCCAAGCGGAAAGGTAGCAGCCAGAGGCATTGTCAAGGTTTCATTTAAGGGAGGCAAGGAGTGGAAGGGCAAGAGCTGGATGGTGAGGGAGCAGGCATTGAGAGGGTGGAAGCAGAGAGGCTAGTAGATGCTAGGGCAAGCAGGTGACGGAAGGTGAGGTGGTTCAGCAGAGGAGAAAGACATTGAGGGAATGTTTGCCTGTGAGTTAGGAGATGCAATCACAGGAGCTTTCAGTTGAGAGATGATGTTGAAGCACGTGTTTGAACTGGCTGAGTTTAGTCAGGTTAGCCAGTTCACTGCACAGACCATTGAACCAGATAGGGGCTCTGAAGAGAAAGGAGCACTGGCATTGGGTAGTGTGGCACTTTGGAACAAGAAGAAGTTCGGGTATAGAGGTGCGAGTGTGTTGAGTCTTCTAATTACAAGAATTTGCGAGAATGGTCATGAATCTGATCAGTATGGCCCAATTTAGCTCCCAAGTAGTCAAGACACAGCAACCAGACAGTTTGGGACCATTTTGGACAGATTCTGTCAATGTCTGTGAATTATTCTTGAGCCCATCTGATTGCATTAATCTGCTGAAATGGTCAAGAAACTGCTCAATATGGCCCATTCTTGATCTCAGCCAGTCAAGAGACTGCAACCAGACAGTTTGTGACCATTTTTGGCAGATTCTGACAATATTCGTGAATTATTTGTGATCTCCTTTAATTGCATGAATTTGCAGAAGTGGTCAAGAAACTACTCAGAATGGCCCATTTTGCACCCATATAGTCCTATATAGTCCTAGAGACAGCAACTGGCCAGTTTGGGACCAGTTTTGGACATATTCTGTCAATGTTTGTGAATTATTTGTGAGCTCATTGTAACAGGGGGTCCTGTTGTGAAGTATAAACAATCACTTCAAGATGCAATAACCCCCCATTATTTCTTTTCACTCTATCCTATCCTCTATTATATTTCAATATCTATCCTATACTTTCTTGTCAGGGTGGCCAACCTGGCAATCTTCTATCTATCCTTTACTGTCCCTTTTTTTCTTTTTCTGTCAGTATTTAATTGCATCTTGTTAAAATAAAAACAATACTTATATATTGAAAAGCTATGCTCAGCAAACCTTCAGTGGCTACTGGAGAAGCAGTCCAACAAGCGAGTGTCCCAAAACACAATGTCAAGAAGGAGCTGTTTCATTTGTAAACAAACAGCCTCTAAACAGCAGAGGGCTGAGTTGAGAAGCAAGTGTCTGCTGCAACTTCAGCTAGTAAGTTGAAGAAGCAGGTGTAAAACTAAGGGAAACTGGAACAAATAAAAGGTATTGTACTAAAATAAACTGTTACCTGAGTGCCCATGTTAGCTGCAGAGGTCCTTCTATAGAGCAGGCAACTCATGAAATGGCAGCTTATATGGTCTCAAGGAGGAGTGATGTCAGAAGGGGAGGAGCTAAGCTAATGCTCTGACATCATAGTCCTATAATTAAGTTTATATTTTTGTTTTAGGACCTTGTGAGGAAATAAATGTTTTTTGGGGTAAACCTTGAAGTGCTAGAATGATACTAGTTGGTTTAATATATATATATTTATATATATAAGCTTGAAAATGTCATTGTTCATCTTAATTAAGATATCACATGATTGATGAGGTCACCCTGTGGCATTATAAAAGGTTCCTCTAGGAGAACCAAGAGAGATAGGTGGTCAGTAAGGTTCTGGCCAAGGAGAGAGAAGGTTCTAAGAAGAAATTGTGCAAATTTCCACATTGTTTGGGAGAAGGGAAAGAACTCAGGAATTCTGTAATTGTTTTATTTTGCAAGAATTATCTCCTGATGTTTGAAGAGGTGTGACGGATTAACACCATTTATTTTTCCTTTCTGTATATATTAAATTTAGTATTTTATTTTTTTTTTCTTCTTTTGAATAAAATGATAAATGCAGACATATGTATTTTTTATGCATCCTATCTGGTTGTATGATCTGTTTATTGGGACCCACACTACCACACTCATCTAATTGAACGAATTTGCGAAACTGCCACAAAACTGTTCAAAATGGCCCGTTCTTACTCCCAGCCAGTCAAGAGACTGCAACTGGACAGTTTGTTACCATCTTTGTCAATTTCTTACACAATTTGTGAATTATTGGTAAGCTCCACTAATTACACGAATTTGCCAAAATGGCCACAAAACTGTTCGGTATGGCCTGTTGTTGCTCACAAACAGTCAAGAGACAGCAACCGGATAGTTTGGGACCATTTTTGTCAATTTCTGCCACAATTTGAGAATTATTGGTGAGCTCATCTAATTGCACGGATTTGCCAAAATGGCCATAAAACTGCTCAGTATGGCTCATGCTTGCTCCCAAATAGTTAAGAGACAGCAATCAGTTTGGGACAATTTTTGGACAGATTCTGTCTATGTTCGTGGCATTATTCATAAGCTCATCTAATTGCATAAATGTGCTGAAATTCCCATGTAACCCCCTGCAAATGGGGTTCCCAAAAGACTTCAGGAGCTTGCTTGAATGCTCCAAGCCTGAATGGTGTTTGGCATTTAAGCCATTTATCAGTGAGTGTTTTTAGAGCCTCTGGTACTGTCTCTTTAAGAGCTGTCTGCTTGCAGACATAATTAGTTTGTATGGGGGACTGTGTGCTTCTCTGAGTACCACTCGAGCTGCTGCCAATTCACTTCAATTTTGCAGTCACTAGGAGTGCAAAGGAACCTATCTGAAAGATGTAACTGTTTGCCAGAAATTATTTAGAGTAATAATGAAATTACAGTTTGTCTAACCTGCTTTCTTTGCAGTCAGAACTGTGTCTGCTAGTTCCCATTCTAGTTTTGAACTGCTGAACTGGACCAATCAGTGTGGGGTAAGCTAGCTCTAAAATGGTGCCTTGGACGAATCAGAACTTGGACTCATAATCTGAGCCAGCCACAAGAGGATTGTATGGGCAGTGACTCTGGGAGATGTAGTTTAGACTTCAGTGCCTTTTGGACCAACAGCAGCAGTCTATTGTGAGTGACAGCCAATCCAGTCAAGAACTGGGAGGAACTCAAAGGAAGTGCCCGGTTTTGTCGGGTTGGAGTTTCAGTTGAGCTTTGGCAGTGAAGAAGGAAGGAGCCCTGTGCTTTTCAGTGTGCAGTTTAGTCAAAAACGTGTAAGGCCCAGAGTTCCGGTCTGCAGCTTGTGTAACAGCTTGTTAGGACTGAATCCGTCCTGTGAAAAGAATCAAAGGATCTCTGAAGAAGAGAAACCAGGCTCACCCTGTAGAAGACTGAGGAATTGCTGAAATTGCTTCGGTCTGTCAGAACTGAATCTGCTGTGTGTTCTCCCGGTATTGTGCAGTAATTGCGATCGGGATACAGATGCAGCCTGCCTGGTATAGTGCTTTTTTATATGGATGTGTGAAGAGGTTTGTGTACCTCAAGTGAGCCCTGCTGACATTGAAGGACCCTATCTTATTTGGAGGTCGTGAGTACTAATTCAGGGTCGCCCCTGTTGAATTGCCACATTAAATCCAAATGGAATTACTGTACTGCTGACTGTTTAATTCTCCTTTCTCTGTGTGAAAGGGCCCCTACCAGCTGCCACGGTTTGGACTAGCCACTAGGGCTTGGGTACCCAGGGACAGTAACTGATAGGGATAGGCCTGTGCACAGAGCCATAGGTAGATTATTAGAGTGATAAGCTAATTAACCTGATTTCCCTGTCCTTGTTATATCCCTAAATAAATCAGAGTTGCTTGTTTCAGCAAAGTTATACTGCCTGAGGTATTTGTCTATGTTAAAGTACTGTACTGTGATTGTTGCACTGTATCTCATTTCACAGGAGGTCCCAGTGCCGGAACCAGACCTGGGGTAAGTGTATACTGTGAAGGTAATTCTGATATATTGTGTGGGCCACTAGTGGGAAGAAAGGGGTTGCAGTGTCCCAGAGGGCTGTGACCAAGTTAGTTTAACTATTGCAAACCCTGACCTCTGGGTGGAGGCACCCGCCATTGGATCCAGGCCCCTCAACCTGTTAGTGGCAAATCAGGCAGGGTAGTAGCCCCTGGATAGCGCCATCTAGGGTTACACCCACAAAACTGCTCAGTATGACCTCTGCAACTCCAAATGGAAATGTTTCACAGAGTGAATCTGGTAGCTTGTTTATATAGCTATGTCAAAACAGCTGCTGGCTCCGACCACTGCAGCCTAAAAACTTAAGAAATTTACTCAAAGTAAGGTAGCATCAGGAATTTCAGTTTTGTATACACTCCTGATCATTGCCATCCTCATAGCTGTTTGAGACCATACTGAGTATCATCCTCTAATTTGTAACCACCACACAATGGTGTGCTTCCTCCTTTATCCTTGCTCCTCTCATCCCTTCCTCACGTTTTCTCTTAAGTTCTGACCTTGCGCCTCCTGCCCTAACCTTATATTCTCCACCTATCCCTTGCGGGTTTGCGCCCTGGAGGGTATAGGCAGGGGTGTGCAAATTGCTTTGCCCGATGTCCGAGGTTCACCTAAACTGTCTGTCAGGTATATCCTTTGATGTTCCGACTGCAGCCAGAGGACAAGTGGTGTTTGTAATCTTTTTTGGTATCTTTTCTTTTGTTTGTTTGTTTTTCTTAGACTTATTCCCCAGTCTCCATTTCTAAGCCCCAAATCTCCGCTCCCTCCACCATTCCAAGGCTCACCCCCACGAGCTTCTGCCCCTCTGATTTGTTGCTGCCAGCTAGCAACATTGTTGGCGTATTCTATTGGGCTAAATGAGCTCGAGGTGTAGAACCTTTGCCATACACGGAAGGACCCGGAAGATGTAGGCACCATTAGGTGAAGAACGGTCGTCACATCAAGATTCGAGACTAGTGAGGAATGAACGATAAGAGGTCTACAAAGCTGCTCCGACCTTGTCTGGACCCTGTTACAGCTTCAAGTTCTGAGCGAGTCTAGCAGCTAGTGAAGCTGAGGGAAAGACGTCACACTGCATTGTACAGACTTCACTTGGTCCTGTCCTGACCTTAGCTTGGAGGCTTATCATCAGCTGCCACGGCTTGCAAAGAAGTGAACAGGAGCCAGACCGGCCAGTTTGAGGCGGGTCATAAAGGTGTCACTGGGGGTCTGGGGCTCTCACACTAACTAAGGCAAACAGTGGAAAAATCGGTCATTTAGGACGGGTGTATGGTGGGTTTACGTGTTTTGAACGAGCGACTCTGTCACTGACTAAGGCGGAGAAGTGGTCAGAGTAAATAATTATTTTAAAATCCCCTTTCTGGTTCTCTCTCAGTGCCTGTCCCAAAATAATTGAAGTATGTGTTGCTGCATTTTGTCAGACAGTCTTGGAGACGGAGTGCTGAATATGTCTTCCTCCTCAGGTGTACAGAGCTGGACTGTGCTACTGCTTGTGTGAGTGTGTGGGATACCGAGTTCGTTTTGCTGCTTGTCACAGGTACTAACTTACTTACTGTGCCTCTAACAAGTTTAGCAGTGTGTGTATGTATATATTTGTAGGTGGTCTGTGGCATTGGTCTAGACAGGACTTGGTTAGTGCAGCCAGCATTGTTTAACCTTGACTGGGTGGGGGATGAGGCTAGTGCTCCTGTAGAAGTGTGTGGCCTGTCGCCTGAGTTGCAAAATGGCACATCCGATCTGTGACCCTCACTCTGCCCTGGTCCTTCCACTGATGGCTGCTGTTCTAATTCAGCGTTAATCACTGCTAGCTGCCCTTGTCAGTCTAGTAAGTAGTGCCCATTTACAGTTGGTTAGGCAGCGCATGCAGCATGACTTGAGAGGGTAGGGGTTCATAACCGCTCCTCTTGTTAGACTGCTGAGCTGAACTGCTGGCTGTGGTCATCTTGTATATGGTCATGTCGGGTGGGTAAAAATTATGTGCAAACTTGTTCACGTGATGAATGATGCAACGGAGAAGCTGTGGTACTGTACTTGGTCAGGAGGTGTTGGCTGGGGTGGTCAGAGGACGAGGGGTTGATTCTGAAGACAGTTTGTGAGGTGCTGCTAGGCCCGAGGTGGTGGGAGTATGCATGCATGTTGTGCTGACGCTGGAGCCTACGAACGAGGGAGGGGAAGAGAGAGCAACCAGTTGGCAAATGATCCACGTGATTATAATTTGACAATTTTTAAGTAAGTGTGCTGGCTGTTGTTCTTTAGTGCAGTGTGGTTGAGTTACTTACATCCATACCTCTCAACTGCCCCGATTTTCTAGGACCCTTATTTTGCCTCAGACATTTCCTCTGGCCCAGTCCCAGCAGTGTGGTTTGTAAAATTTGTATTTTCATAACAGAACAGTGGGGACAGTAAGTGTAAGCACAAAATAATGTCAGATATTACAGCTGGCTTGTTCTTCATGAAATTAAAGTCATCTTACACTTATCCAACTTTGTTCTGTCAACTTTCTGAATGAATATAAACAATTTTAAGTTGTGTCCCAGGGTTTACCTATAGCGCTCGACAGGTTAGCACCGTCATCCCTTACTTGGACAGCTACAATGCTGACTGTCGGCATTGTAGCTACGGGGATGTCGGTTTCACAATTGGGGGTTGTGCCCCAACCCTTGGGGGCTCTGCCTCACACCCACCGGTTCTAGGATTATAACCCGAGTCGGAGCACCACACACCCAGCTGCAGGTCCTGACACAGGACGGACCACCACAGCGATGGGCGGATTCTGCCCATTTCTGAGCTGTGGTGGTCTTCATGGTCGAGGAGTAGCTGCGGTGACGTTATATAGTGTCCCTGACTTTTGGTTGTTTTGTTCCAATTTTTAATCTTTGTTGTCCCTGATTTACAAGGAAAGAGGCTGAGACAGGCATGCATGGTCTGAGATGGAAAATAATGAATATGGACTCTGCTCTGGCGGGCTTTGTTTGTGAGTGGACTAGTAGTAGAAACCTAGTCTGTCACTTGTCTTGTTGGTCAGTTATTGGTGGGGTGGAATGAGGCAGTTGTTGGACATTGTGGTAGATTTAAAATTTGCTGTGCTGCTGTTTTTGGTTCTGTTGGCATTGCAGTGTAGTAATTTACTGGTGGAACGGCAGCCAAACGAGTCCATGCTTGGAGGTTGGGTCGGGTGACTGCTGTATGTTTGTTCTGCTGCTATAATCTGGCTGCCTACTAATTACATGACAATAAATATTTGTATTGTCTGGTGCACCGCCCTCAATGCTCACTTAAAATTGAAGTAACCAGCTGAGGGTATGCTTTATGGCTGGGTCTGGTCTTTGATGTCTTACTTAAGTAGAGAACTACATCATGCCATGCATGCACACTACTACTCACTGCAGGTACCCTTTGGCACTCTTGCTCAGATCACACACATGCATACACAAGGTAAGAAGAAATAACCTTTTTGTAATTACCGTGGTAGTTACATTTTTACAGTCGATACTTCGCAGTAGGGCTAGTACAAGATTTCATGGGCAAGTAATTTTAGACTCTTAACTTGCCCTTGGGCAAGTGTTTAAAATTGGATTTACACACCCTGGGTGTAGGACACCATGTTTTCCTCCCGCCTTCCCCTTTCAGTATTTATTTATGTAAGCAGGAATTTTTATTTGCCTGTGCTATTGTAAACGATGTGTATTTTGTAAAATGAATGTATGTATATAGTTATATATGTTTTGCAACTACTGCCAGAATACCTCCCAAATTTTGTCTGTAATTGCCTTTTTACAGTCATTAAGCACTGCTCGGTTTCTATCTATTTTTCTATCATTATTGTATCCTCCTTTCCCTTCCTCCAGGGCACATCTGGAAACGAGCTGTCGCAGCTCAGTGTGCTATTCTGGTGTAAACTTTTTCAAATAAATAACACGCTTTAAGCATCAGACAGAACAAAAATTGTTAAAAACTGCACATACAATATCATCAATTTAAAATTCTGCTTTTTTTTTTAGGCTGGCCCAGTGGCGCTGAGGGTTGAGCGCTGGACGCCAAACCTCAATACCACACCGGCGACCCGGGTTCGAGCAGGATTGAGCGCCAAACGGCTGCTGTCATTCTCCGGGAGGGGGACCACGCCTCCGCTGGAGATACTACCACCTGTTGGGTGATGCTCAGGTGGTCAGTGCAGTTGAGGAGCACCAGATGCAAGGGCAGACGCTGGCAGAAAACGGCTTCGACGTGCGTTTCACGCACGCCGGCAGCCTTGCTCCTCCTTGCACACCAGCGTCAGGGAAACACATCTCTCGAAGGAAAAAGCCCTCCAGCCTACCTAGATGGCGTCCACGGAGCCAGTCTCACCACCCGCCGACCAAACAGGGCAGACCTCGCTGTACAGCTCGCTGCAGGAGATAGAGGGAGGTAAGGTGGGATCTCTCGCCCGCCCGGGGTAATCCGGGCTATCAAGGGCCCCGATGGCAGTGAGTGCGGTACTCTAAGGGCAGATACTGAGGGTCGGTAGGGTTGGGAGGGTGATACCCTTGGGAGACTGAAGGAGTGGAGGTTGAGGGACAGCAGGCATAGAAAATAATAAGTAAAAAATTCTGCTTTTTGAACATGATATAGGGAATTATAACAAGCATTTGTCAATGCCGAATGTTTGCTTGCTGATATTAGCATTGGATGTGCAGGAGTTAGAAAGATGCAGAATACAAGTGGCAGTGAAGTACTGAACTCAGCCAATCCCACCTCACCCTGCAGAGATGGACATGCATTGGGATGTGCCTGTGGGTCATTGCCCATAATGCTCACGGCATGTCACCTCTCCCTATCCTGTGCATCGACAAGTGCTGAGGTGTATCTTGCAGTGTTCGGTCTACAGTCACCCCATTCATAAGGACATATGCTGAAATGGGTGCAGTACAGGAGAATGGGATGAAGTCTAGGGCTGAAGAGTGCAAGGCACACCTTGATGCCAGTCACTGGCTTCAGGATGGGGTGGGATGGCATAAGCATTACAGCCGGTGATCCAAAGTTACTTCTCTGATGCCTGTCAGTCTGTACAGGGTGTGACGTTATGGTCAGGGGTGTAGTCAGAAATTTCCGCTTTGTACAGAGTCTCCAACAGTTACACCCCCATTAAAAATGTACACATCCTTTCAAATGGCACCCTTTCCAAACAAGTCGCATTGCTGACAGATGATTCTCTAAGCTCTAAAGAGGTTATACAAGTATCTGTCTCTTAAACAACAGAAGTTTAAACAGAGACACTCTCAGTGGCCTATACTAACCCAAATACTACAGGTTAGAATGAAAATGTTAACATAAAGGCATATGGTTTGTGACAGGCACTCAACAAAACTGTACATAAATGTGTACAGTGAGTATGCCTGTCTACACTCTTGGTTATGGTTAGAAACCCTAACACCCGGGTGTGAGTAGGCATTTGCACTACAGATTTTCAACATGGCCTTTTGTCCCCACCTCATGAAAGCATTTGGGACCTCTTCTCATGAACAGTGGCAATGTGATTTTGTTACTGTGTCCTGAACTTCAAGTCCCCACAGCAACCTGCGCATTCTGCGCCAGATTTGCGAAAATGCAGATCAGCAGGATGCGAAGAATGACAGCTGCACCATCCATAGTGAGGTGTGAAGAGATAGCAATGTTGAAAATCTGTAGTGAAAATATTAAACATACTCAAGTTCTGAGCGTACGTGGAAACTGTGCAACACATGCTTGTACCGCAGTCATTTAGTAGAATTATTTCACCAAATTTTCAACATAGGCATTTTGTGACCTCTGCTCATGAACACTGTCACTATGATTTTCTTAATTTGTCTGAAACATTAATTTCCCTATACGACTGCCACTGTGTGCCAGATGCACAAATGCATATTTCAGGCAGGATATGAAAAATGACAGCTGTACTGTTCATAAGGACATGTGGCAAATGCCAGTGTTGAAAATCTGGAGTGAAAATATTACAAATTTGTGCACTTCCAAGCATATGTGGAAACTGCAACATACACTTGTAACACAGTCATTTTATGGACTTTCATCACAAAATGTTCAATGTAGGCATTTTAGAACCTCTGCTCATGAACAGTGTCACTGTGATTTTCTTAATGTGTCCTAAACACTGATTTTCCACACTGACCGTATTTATTCTACACCGGAAGTGCGAAAACACATTTCAGTCAGGATGTGAAAATGACAGCTGTGCGTTCATAAGGAGGTGTGGAAAATGCCAATGTTGAAATACTGGAGTGAAAAATATTACTAATTTGCGAAGGTATGAGCTTGCGTGGAAACTGAGCAACGACACTCAGAAACAGTCATTTTGTGATTTTGTCCACCAAATTTGCAACGTAGGCTTTTTGAGAGCCCACCTCATGAATACTGGCACTGTCATTTCATTACTTGGTCCTGAAAGGCGATTACGCAGTGACTGCTAAATCACCTTTGGGACATCTAATGCCATGACAGTGGCTGAACTCATGAGGAGGGGTCCCAATAACCCCATGTTGAAAATTTGGTGCCAAAATTCCAAAAATGCTTGAGATATGCACCAAAGTTGAAAAAACTATGTATGCCATTATACAGCTTACGGCTTTGAAGAGTGCAGACGTGTTCCCGGTCCACGAAAAGGATCACGCATGGGCCCTGAGGTAGTATGGGGTGGGGGTGGAGGAGGCAGGGTGCACAGAGGGTGGGCACGGGTTGGGGAGGGACCACCGAACTCAAAGCAGAACCATTTTCTGTTTTACAGGTTTTGTTAAAAAAAAAAAAAACATTGAGGACTTTTTTTTTTTTTTTTTTACAGGGACATTTTGGCACCACCCAGCATGCTACCTGAGTGTTTTTGGTGTTGGGGCTGTAGCCGATGGGGGACTGGGCACCCCCATTGGCACATACCGGGGAGGAGAGCAGAGGATTGGGCACCCCCTCGCACACAACAAATTGGGAGGGGACATTATGCCGATGGGAAGTGAGCTCCCCATCGGTAGATTGAACTGGGAAGGGGGACTGAAGCCGATGGGGATTGGGCCCCGTCGGCAAAGAAAGACTGTTGGGGCGATGATGCCGAGGGGACTGGGCAACTGGCACATAACAAATGGGGAGGGGGTTACAGTATGCCAATGGGGAGGGCTCTCCGGCAAATTAACTGGGTCGGGATGGCAAGGTACCGCCTGCAATGGGGGTCGCTACTCATTGCAGCGGCAGATTTCAGTTTCAAGGTGGTGGCATACTGGCTGAACTAGTGTCAGCAGCAGCATGCCACCACTTTGGGAAAGTGAGCCAAGCCTCAAAGGCACTGGGGCCATTGGCCCTCACAGTGCCACACCTGCAAAACCCCACTACTCTCCTGAGCTGTGACAAAATCTTTCTTGCGCATGCACACAAGCAAACATAAAAGGGTCTGAGAAATACTAAATTTGATTGGCTGATATCATTCTGACAGCCCTATGTTAATCTTTAATTAATGTACTTGTAGGGCTTTATTACCTGAGCATTAATTGTCTTAGTGACGCCCTACTTTATTTAATTATATTTATAGAACTCAGAGCCGCCATGGTACTTACACCAAAGGCTGGCATAAACAAGAAACATAGACTTTGACGGCAGATAAGGACCGCTTGGCCCACCTAGTCTGCCTATTTCCTACCTATAGGATAGGCTACAGATCCTAGTTAACCAACAGCCTATTTCTTCCTACCCCCACAAGAACTGCCTTATGTCTGTCCCATGCATTCTTGAATTCTCCATAGTTTTAGACCCCAACCTCCCAAGAAGGCTGTTCCATGCACCCACTACCCTCTCTGTGAAAAATACTTCTCACATTGCCCGGAACCGCCCTCTATCTTTAAATTGTATCCCTTGTTCTTGCACACCTCTTTTATGAAAGATGCTACCCTCTTGGACTTTGTTGATTCCACTGAGGTACTTAAAAGTTTCTATCGTGTCCCCCTCTCCCTTCTTCCTCAAGGGTACATATTAAGCTCCTTTAGTCTCTCCTCGACAGCTTCTCTTGCAGACCCTGCACCATTTTAGTTGCCCTCCTCTGGACTGCCTCTATCCTATCTATGTCCTTGTGGAGATGGGGTCTCCAGAACTGGACACACTACTCCAGATGGGGTCTCACCAACTGTCTGTACAGAGGGATAACAACTTCCTGTTTTCTGCTGGTGATGCCTCTCCCTATGCATCCCAGTATCCCCCAGCCCTCCCTACTGCCTTCTCACATTGCTTGCTAACCTTAGGTCATCAGATATGATTACCCCAGGTCCCTTTCCTTTTTGTTGTTGTTACTACCTCCCCTCATTTTGTAATCTTCCCTGGGTTCTTGCTTACCAGGTGCATTATTTTGCACTTTAAAGTGTTCTTAGGTGGCCTTGAACCACCAACCTTTCGCTTAAGAATCCAATGCACTACCCGACAAGCACAGAGACAACGCTACAAGAATTTAACTTTGCACAGAAAGCCAAAAAAATGACAACCAGTAGAATAAATCTGAGAAACAGTTTGAAGTTTCCTATTTGAATACAGGCAGGTTCGTTTTAAACATGTTAGCGGGCTGTCTTATTCTTAACACTCACAGTCCAGCTAAGGTTCCTGCTAAGGCTGCTGCTCTCTCTGTAGCTCCATCTGCTTATCTCATATGGCTATCATCTGTTCTCTTAGTGTCTCTCTCTCTCTCTCTCTTCCCATTAGGCTACGTGGTCTATGACTGAAGAATCTCCATAGATCAGCCTACCAGCCTAGATGCTGACTGCAGTTCATCTTACAAACCGTTCCCAGCAGATCAAGTTTTTGTCGACTGTTTATGGAGGACCCCATTGGTGCTGAACTGTGCTGCAGCCGTTAAATACAAAGGTCTGACCAAGTCAACATGGCTGTGGAGAGCTTTTAGTAGTAGTAAAGCATTGAAAAGAGTATCACGATTGTTCTACGCACCGAGTCAGCCATAACTAATACTTCAGCGATTATAGTACTGCGTATGCGTGATACACATGCATGCACAGTTTAAGTCAACACTGCCATGTTGCACACAGCGATCATCACTTCCGCAGTTGTGGAAAGGAAAAGTAGTGCACTGGGAAGGGGATGTGTTTATGTGGCCCGTGGAGGGAAGGGCTGCATAAACAAAATCAATGGAAATTATGCCAGAGCACTGTGGCAGCACATCGAACAGTGGTTTGGTACATGCTTCCACAGTGCTCTTATACAAATCTGATGATGGCGTAACATCTGTGGAGCTTGGCTCACAGCTGTAAAAATCAGACTCGTGAGGAGACTACTAACAAATTAGAGATCTGGTCTGGCACCTACTGTCCATCACAGTCAAGTTCTCATTCTTTTCTAAGCAGTGATTTATGATAAATGTGCCTTGACTATATTGATCTCAGTGCTGGTAGACTACTTGGTTTTCCCGATTGTGGTAGGTGGGGGTAGTAGCAGTCTTGAAGTGGTAGCTGCTGGTGGTGGCACTCTCTGAAAAAGTGGTACCCATGCTTGTCTGCACATTTTAGAAATGACCCCTTTCATTGTTTTTGCTGTAAGAAAACTGACACCTTTAACACAAAAAGGAGTCAGTTATAACTCTACCCCCTTCAAGTGAAAATGTGATTATGGGTTTGCATCAGGTGTACAGTGGCAGCCATAGACACATAATATTGTTAAATAGTAATCAACAGTATGTAAAAGCTATGTTTTTTGAATGCATGATTTCTTAATGTTGTCAATACCACTCTACCCATTTTGTACTCTGCCCTGGATTTATGTGCCCCAAGTGCATTACTGTACATTACATTACTGACCCCTTTAACACAAAAAGGAGTCAGTTATAACCTCCACCCCTTCGCTTCAAGTGAAAAATTTGATTATAGGTTTGCATCAGGGTACAGTGGCAGCCATAGACACATAATATTGTTAAATAGTAATCAACTGTACGTAAAAGCTTGGTCTTTTTGAATGTGTGCTTTCTTAATGTTGTCAATACCACTCTACCCATTTTGTACTCTGTCCCTGAATTTCTGTGCCCCAAGTGCATTACTGTACATTTTTTAATTTGTAATTTCTGCCCTCCATGGAGCCGACAGGAGGCTCCAACCCTTCCTCGGAGGGCTCTTCCTCAAGTCCCGAACATCCCGCCTGCCGACTCCCCCAACAATCCTCCCTCCCTGTGGTGGGGATTGCCAGTGTACTCTTTCCCCAGAGCACAAATCCAGAATAAAGGGCGATCGGAAGAACAACTGGGCCACCATGGGTCCTGTCAGCTCCCCACTTTTTCCTGTTTTCTCCCTGACCCCACATCAGTGCAAAGGGTGGGGCTGCTGTCCCCACCTCTGTGGAGGCGGCCCATCGCCCTGGATGTGGGCCCTCCTGTGCATGGTTATGCACCTGTGCCGACACCCAGCCTCCACTGGGTGACAACCTACAGCACACAGTGGTTATCCCCTCCCGAGGAAGGACAGCTGTCTAAGGATGCTCACTCATTCCTCCCCAGCTGACCCCTGAGCAACCCAGGTCAGTTCCTGAACCTGGGTCATACGAGGGTGTGGTGTCCAGCACCACAACCCTCAGCACTACCAGACTGGCTATTATTTTACATTTTTTGTATTGAAACCTAGCTGCCATCACGCTTGACAACTGTTCGAGTCTGCTAAGGTCTCTGCTCATACTTTTCCATCCTGCTGCAGATCTTGGTATAATCATGCAGAGTCAAACCTTCCTTCCTCCTGCTTTGCAATTTTACTTATAAGGACATTAAAGAGGACCAGGTCAAGCACTGATCCTTGAGGGCTGCCCCTCATCACCCTCCCTCCCTTCCTTGGAGTGAACTCCATTTACTACCAACCTCTGTCACTTATCTGCTAACCAATCAGTGACAAACCAGCACATTGGTAGCATGGCATTACAGTTTTAATCTCTACAATAAAACATTTTGCATCCAGCTGAGGAGTACGGTCTTTTGCCTGTTTGCTAATCAAACAACCACAGAGACTTATCGAAACCTGTTAAACTGCCAGCTACTAAAAACATGATATTACTTCGAGAGGGCTCTGCGGTAGGTATTCACATATAGGACTAAGCCGCCAGACGTCAGGACCACACGGAAACATTTCTAGCTAGCAGTCTCTGGCGGGGACTGCCCATGTCAGGTGACTTGCGCTATACAACGTTTCTGCATAAAGGGTGGTCCCCATGCCTCGCCTCCAGTTCTTTCCCGCTGTCGGCTTGAAAGTTCTCGCGGTAGAACAGCTTGTCGGTCGCTTGTCGGTCTTCAAGTTTTCAAACTTTTTGGACATATTTCTCTATTTTTCGACTTTATCTTCAGCAATTGCTGTGTATATCATCCCATGCCCTCCAATTGCATAAAAACAAGTGCGACTTGTGTGGTTCCCAGCATCCAGACAAGGATGGCCACTCTGTGCCTCTTCTGTCTGGGGCCCAGACCACCCTCGTGGAGAAGTGCAAGCACTGCCAGAAGTTCAACTCCGCTACCCGCAAGAGAAGGCAGTGAGTCCCTGGAAGCCCATAACATCTAGAAGAAAATGGCCTCCATGGAAAAGAGTTAAAAGGCTTAGGCAGGGGTCTTCAACCGTGAGGTCATAAAAAAGTGTGACAAGGAGCAGCATCGGAGCGGAAATCGGCTTCCACAGCAGCCGAGACTTGACTAGAGTTGCGGCCCTCAAGGTAACATCCCTGTGGGGATCGCCTCGACGGCCATCTTGGTGGCTACCAAGAAGCGCCGCCTCCCTCTGGCTCACGCCGGGCCCTTCAGGAGTTTCTGAGGCAAAGGAGGCCTCTGCTCCTGTTAAGGCTGCTCCTCCCTGCGGCCTTCTGGTCAGAGCGGATCCGTAAGTCGGACATCGGTCTCACCAACACACGCCCGACAAGGCTGCTAAGCCGCCACCTCCTTGGGTGAGCACCCAGCCAAGACCCTTCTGACAAGGCTGCCCTCCTTCACGACCTTCCTCGGGTAGGGAGTCTGATAAGTCGGATGCGGCCCTCCGACATCCGCCTGGACACTGACGATAAGTCGGATGCCGACTCCACCGACAACCTCCTGGCCAAGAAGCCTGAGCCAGACCCTACTGACCAGTGTGAAGCCCCAGGCCTCCGCAACACCTCACCACATTGCCCACTGAGGTCCCGATGTCCCTCAACTGACACCCGGGATTTTAACCCTCCTTCCCCAGTCATCACCAAGGACCTCAAGACACTGCCATCAGGGCTCCCTCCTCCCACGCCAGACACCCCTGACGCCAGATCCTCAGACGCCAGTCCCAAGACGGTCGACACAATGCCATCCGTCGTCCCTTTACCTGACGGAAGACCTACTCCCCATCAGGACCGTCAGACCGCTCAACGGTATACCAACGCCAGGCCCAATGCCCGAGAGGCCAGTGCTTCCACCGTCTGTACCCTCAGCAGAGCCTCTGCCAGGTCCCTCTGCTCCGATAGATCCCTGGGCCCTGGGTACCCGACATGTGATACCTGGTGCTGCGGTACGGCCCCTCAGTATCCGGCGCCACGGTACCCCGATGCCACACTGCTCTGACGCCCGCAGTACCCGACGCTGGGCTACCCACCGTCGGGTTACGGATATGCTCTTTATGGGTACCCTCAATACCCATATTCCCCATCTCCGCCGCCTACTCCTCAGCCGCTGGCGGATCTGAAGGAAACCTTGGCCTCCGGCTGAGACCAAGGCTCAGCTCACCCGGGAGGTCGAGAGTAGTCTCCTGATGCCGGACCCATACCGATCCCCACGTTGGAGAAGGGACTCTCTCCCCTTGCCCGACACCACAGGAGAGCCTCGCTATGCCCGAGGCGGGAGGATACGCGCCTGAACTTCCCCAGAGGGGGTCGTCCTCCCTCCTAGGGAGACGCCTTCTTCCTCTTCACAGAAACTTTGACTCGGACTCAGAGTCCGCCACTCTAACCCCGGGCGAGCCCCACACTCTGGAATGCCCCAGGCCGAGGGATCCTTCAAGTCCCCTCCGAGGACCCTTCTTTCTGGAGTTATTGAGGAAAATCCAGAAAGAACGTCAGTGGCAATCAGTGAGCCAGACCCAGAGTGTAAAAACTCTCTGCCTATCTGGATCTGCCCAAGACCGCCCTACGCTGGATCCCACCCTGACAAAGCCTCACACAGATCTTGTTTCCTCCATTTGGAAACAACTTTCATGCTAGCCCCCTTCCAAGGAAGGCAGGCAGGCTATACCAGGCTCCTGAGGGTGTAGACTTTCTAGCCTTCACCCCCAAGGCAGACTCGTTATCATCAGGCTGCTCACGGCCACTTCGCCATTCCTAAACACCTCAGCTCATCTCTACCTGATAAGGAATCCTGCTTTTGGACCAGTACGGAAAGAAGATCTATTCCTCTTTTACCCTTGGCATCAGGGCCCTAACTATGTTGCACATATGGGGGATTCAGAAGACCATCTTTAGCCAGGTGGAATCTAATTGGACTCCTTCCTGGTCACAGACTAAGCAGGAAGTGGGCGACTTGTCCATTCCACTTGCTCCGCCTGTCGGCACATGCTCACGCCACTTACGATGCAGAGGACACCGCTGGAAGAAGCTCGCCTTTGCCGTAGGCCTACAGCATCATGCCTGGCTTTGCATGTCAGGTTTGGTCCCTGAGGTACAATCTGCTATACAGGATGCTCCTTCAGGGTTCGGTGTTGTTCGGGGTGATGTCAAGGACATCATTACCGAACTGCAGGAGAAGGGTACTGCACTCAAGTCTGTCCAGACTATGTACAGGCCCAGTCAAGGGCAGCAGAGTCCTTTTCATTGCCAAAACCGACGAAGACAAAAGCTGCAAGGAAAGCGGCAACACACGCTCAGGCCCCTCCAGCAACCAAGACCCCCAGCAAAAAGCCGCGGGAGCCTCGGCTGCTGCGCTGTTCCACACCTCCTGACTCCTGCCTCTCCCACTACTCTGGAGGTTCCAGAGGAACCGGTAGGGGAGATTTTCCTCCCATCAGCCAGGTTGGGAGAGAAGAAAAATTACTCACCTTAGTAATTATGTTTCTTCTAGTGGAGTCTAGCTGTATTCTGACAATTGCAGTTAGGTCCGCCTTCAACTGCCCTGGAGAACATACGGTTAACTTTTCTATGCATGGCATAGAATGTTCATCTCGAGCTCAGCTGAAGCCTCTGCCTGTTGTTATTCGAACTGCAACCGTCAGATCTTTATGAGCAAAACTCACTAGGTGTTCTGTGTGGAAACTGTAACATTTTACTAGCCAACTGAGAAAATTATGTTTTTGGCTCTCAAAGGAAGACTCAAGTCAGGAAACCCAAAACAAAAACCCATTAAATGAAACAACATTCCACTCAAAGAAAAAAAAGAGGGTGTAAAAGGGCACCCTAGGGTACCAGCACTGCTCCTACACACCTACATCCCAAAAACTAGGTTCTGAGAAGGGAGGGTCAGAATACAGCAAGACTCCACTAGAAGAAACATAATTACTAAGGTGAGTAATTTTTCTTCAAACAACATGAAGTCTTGCTGTTTTCTGACAAATGCAGACTACTAAGCAGTACCTCCATGGAGGAGGACAGAACCTACTTTGGAAACAGGTTCTGCAGTACTGCTGTGCAAACCGAGCATCACTCCTAGCCTGGATATCCAGAGAGTAATGCTTGGTGAAAGTGTGGACAGTTTTCCAGGTGGCTGCTTGACAAATTTCTAAGAGAGGGATATCCTGGCAACAGCCAGGAAGCAGATGTACCTCTTGTGGAATGAGCCCTCAGGCCTGTGGGTGGAGTTCCACCCAGTTTTTCATAGCAGAATTGAATACAAGAAACTATCCACCTGGCAATAGATCTCTTAGTGGCAGATTTGCCCTTCCCAACTTCTCCATAAGTGAGGAACAACTGAGGGATTCAAACCTGTGACCCTTGGTATGCTCTATGTAGTAGCTAAGGGCTCTTTAACATCCAAACTGTGTAGCCCTCTCCCGAGGAAGAATGAACAGTGAAGAAAACAGGTAGAGATATAGACTGGTTGAGGTGGAAATCTGAAACCACTTTAGGCAAGAACTTTCTGTTAGTTCTAGGACCACTTTATCTCTGTGAAAAGAGATGAAATCAGATTCCACTGACAGGGCTTGCAATTCACTGATACGCCTAGCAGAAGTAATGGCTACTAAAAACACAGTTTTCCAAGTCAAGTACTTAAATTCTGCTGAGGACAAAGGCTCAAAAGGGGGTTGCTTAAGCAGAGCAATGCAAACATCAAGATCTCAAGCAGGAGCAGGATCCCTAAAGGGGGATTGGTGTGAAGGAATCCTTGAAAACTTACAGAATACAGGATGGGATGACAGAGAGGAACACTTGCCTACAGACAGAAAAGCAGACACAGCTGCCATGTGTACCTTGAGAGTAGCTGGTCTGAGACCTAGGCCATTAAGATGGACCATATAATCCAGAACTGTAGGCAATTCAGCAGAGTCTGGAGAAATATTCTTCTTAGAACACCAAATGCTGAATCTTTTCCATTTGGAGTTGTAAGTCTTTCTGGTGGAAGGTTTTCGAGAAGCCTTAAGGATATCCAGAACCCCTTGGGAAAGATGCAGATCTGCAAACTCTAACTCTTCAAGAGCCAAGCCTTGAGATTGAGAGACTGAAGATTGGGGTACCAAATCCTCCCATGAGAGGAGGTTGACAGGTTGTAATTCCTAGGAAGAGACAGGGAGGGTGTACTGTTAAGGACAGCAACAAGGATACCATGGCTGTCTGGCCCAGTCTGGAGCAATGAGAATCACTTTGCATGGTTGTGACCTTATCTTGACTAACACTCTGAACAGGAGAGGAAGTGGGGAAAAGCATACAGAAATTTCCTTCCCAATTCAGAATCAGAGCATCCAGGGGACTGAGCCCAAGACTGTGGGGTCTGCAATAAAGAGAGGAAGTTGGGGATTGTCTGGGCTGCAAAACAGATCTATCTCTGGAGTGCCTCATCTTGAGAAAATCACTTTCAACACCAGGGATCTAGGGCCCATTCATGGTGGCCCTGGGATATTCTGCTCAGTGCATCTGCTAGACATTGTCCTTCCTGGGAGGTGAACTGCTATCAGAGAGGTTTGCAGGAATAGGCCAGGGACCACAACTTCATAGCTTCTGTGCACAAGGCTGTAGACCGAGTGCCTCCTTGCTTGTTGATGTACCACATGGTGGTGGTGTTGTCTGTCCTGACCTGAACCACCTTGTTCTGTACAGATTTGAAAAGTTTGCAGTGCCAGAAACACTGCTCTGAGTTCCAAGAGACTGATGTGAAGCAGGATTCCTGAGGCGCACCACAGTCCCTGGGTGGTAAGTTCCTCAAATGGGCTCCCAGCCCAGCAGGGAAGCATCTGTGGTGAGGACCACTGAATGAGACCGAGTGACAAAGGAACCCCTTGCCTCAAATTTTCCTGATCCTGCCACCATTGAAGGGCTTGGATCAGAGTTCGAGTCACTGGAATTAGTTTGGTAAGGGAATCCTTTCTTTGGGACCAAAAGCTCTTAAGTGGAACTGAATGTCCCTCATTTGGAATCTTGCGCCTGGACCACTGCTGTGGAAGCTGCCATGTGGCTCAGTAGCTGAAGGAAATGCCTTGCTGGTCGAGACACCTGAAGGCTGAATGAAGAGGCCAGTTCCATGAGGGTCCCTGCCTCTTTCCAGGGAAGGAAGGCTTTGCTTTTATCGTATCCAGTTCTGCACCTATGAAGGTGATGAGCTGCACTGGTTCGAGAACTGACTTTGGTAGACTGAGAAGGAATCCTAAAGAAGTGAGCAATTGCTGAGTCACTTGCAGGTGTGACTTGACTTGGTCTGGAGACTGACCTACTATGAGCCAGTCGTCCAAGTATGGGAAAATGAAAATCTTTGTCTTCTTAGGAAGGCAACAACTACTGCCAGGCACTTTGTGAAGACCCTTGGGCTGAACTTAGGCCAGGAGATTGCTTTGAACTGATAGTGGCCTGAGGGCAACTTGAACCTGAGGTACCTTCTGTGGGAGCACCTGATGGGAATGTGAAAGTAGGCATCTTTGAGGTCCAGGGAGGCTAGCCAGTTCCCTGGCCTTAGAGAGGAAGGATAATTCCCAGAGTTACCATTTTGAACTTTGGCTTTAAATGATGTTTGTTCAGATATCTCAGGTCCAGGATGGGTCGCCACTCTCCTGTCTTTTTGGGGTTAGGAAGTACCTGAGTACAATCCTTGCCCCAGCATAGGGTAGGAACATTCTCATAGCTCTGAGAGTTAGGAGAGAAGAAACCTCTGCCTCTAGGGCAAGGGTCTCTAAGATATTTGTGAGAAAAGATCTGCTCTCAGCTTGGGAAATTTTTTGAAGTTGAGAACCAGACCTCGGCTTACTACTTCCAGGACCCACTTGTCTGATGTAAGAGACATACAGTCCTGGACAAAGTAAGCCAGCCTGCCCCTACTGGTATAGGAGATCGACCCGGCAGACCCATCAGGGTGTCTGCTTGGCAGGGCTTTAGGCTGAGGGTGGATGCAGGCCTGCTCATCCCCTTCTGCCTCTCCTCTAAAGAACCCCTCTAAGAAAAAGAAGAAGAGGCCTGGGCTTTGTAAAGGCCTTTGGAAAGGCTTGCCCTGCCCTGGACTGCTGCCTTGAGGAGTTGCTTGCCTTTTTGCCCTGAGCACCTGCAAGTGGTCCTGTATTCATCCATTTTCTTCATGTAATTCTCTGTCTGCTCCCAAATAGAGAATTACCCACTACAGGAAAATCTATGGCTTTAGCCTGGGTATCCTGTGAGAGGCTAGTACATCTAAGCCAAACCATTCTCCGAAGAGCCACAATGTAGCCATGACTCTTGATAATACATCATTGGAGTCTACAGCAGCATGAAACTGAACTTTCGATGCCTCAATCTCATCTGCACACCTGCTCCAGCTCCTTGGCAAGCTGGGTAGGAGTCTGTTTAGCCAGTGCCAGTACAGTGTCCCACTTGGACTTCTGGTACCTGGTTGCATAGGCCATATATTTAGCCTGCCTGAGTCCCAAAGATGCTGCCATGTACTGCTTTTGCCATGGAATCAGTCTTCCTGGATTCCTTGTCTGGGAGGTGATGCCAAGGGAATGTTTGCCTTATCACAGGCAGCAGCCTGTACAACCCCAACATGGCTGCATTGCTGAAAAAGGAACTCCGTATCTCAGCTTGAAAGAGTATACCTCTTGTCCATTCTTCTGTCCACAGGAGGTATAGAATTGGGAGACTTAAGAATTTTTGTGTCTGTTTCCAAAAGATTTGTGGAGGGAACAGACAGTATCCTGGACTCTGGGATGTCCACCATCTCTACATAGTCAGGCTCTTCCTGATCCTCTACTGCCTCCTCCACAGGAAGCTGTGAGGTATCAGCCACCTTTCTGTAAAACATGTAGTGTGAAGGACTCAGAAAGCCTAGGAGGAGAAACACCTGAAGGTCTGTCTGGGAGACGTCCGGGTCAATAGGCACATCCAGACTTTCACCATCACCAATATCGTCATCATATTCTCTCTCCTCCTCAAACTCCGCTTCATAAAATTCTTCCACGGTATAATCTGGAAGCTGGGGAACCGACCGACCAAGCTCGCTAAATGGTGCCGGGTTCAGTTGGAACCGATCAAAGCGATTACATAATCCTAATCGCTTTGGCTATTTCATCGGCGGTCGGAGTATGAGATTCTGGATCCAACCGTCGATTTGTCTTTTCTTTTTCTTTTGTCGGAACCATTCCTCGAATCAGCTCTCCTTTGTTCAAGAAGTATCGCCTGGTCAGAGGGCACTCCTTCTGGTTCGGTCGAACCAAACTGGGCTGGCCATCAGGGTCAGCGGACTTCTCTGCCTCCTTTCCCTCAGTCTACCTAATCTCTTTTCCAGGGTAGATTTGGGAACATTTCTGTAAATTTGGCAGTCTGAATCAAGGTAGTCAAACCCTAAACAATAACACAGGTGGTGTGGGGATCAGCCTTAGCAAAGACCTCCCACACACACTGCAGTATTGAAACCAAGGGCCTGTTTTTTCCTTGGGTTTCACAGACATGGCCAATCTAACCAAACTTACCCTTTTTCTGCAATCCGCCAGGCAAGACTCCCCTATCGGTTCCTGACCGTGTCACGGTCTTGGGAAAAAAAAGTACTAAAACCCTCTTTTTTAGAACCGATATGGACGGTAACCACACACTAAAGTAAAGTACAAATTTTACCTCAAAATAATCAGTTCAGCCAAACCGATCCACAGTTTACAAGTTCCACACAGAAAACAGAACAAAAATCTATCTGGTACTCACAGTACCACAGACAGAGACTGGAACCGACTAAGTGGAAACAATTCGGTAGAAAACCAACCAAAATCGACACTTCAACCGACTTTGAACCGAGCAGCAGGAGAAATCTCGAGCGACTGTTCAGTAAGGGGTAGAAGAATCTGACGGTTGCAGTTCGAATAACAACAGGCAGAGGCTTCAACCGAGCTTGAGATGAACATTCTATGCCATGCATAGAAAAGTTAACCCTATGTTCTCCTGGGCAGTTGAAAGGCAGGACCTAAATGCAATTGTCAGAATACTGCAAGACTTCATATGTCGTTTGAATACATCAGGCGCTTGGGTGCGCCAGTTGATATCGGCAGGACACTCAATGAGTTTCTGCAGAAACCACCGAAAACCACCCCTCAGTCGTTCTACTCCCGCAAAATCTTCCTCTGGTCCTAGAGGAAATCATCTCACTTCTCTCAAGGCAGCAATAGAGCCAGTCCCCACTCATCTTTGGGGACAGGTTACTATTCATTTCTTCCTAGTTCCAAAGACCAGGAGATCTGAGGCCCATCCTAGACCTCAGCTCCCTGAACATGTTTGTGGAGTACAAATGCTTCAGAATGCTCTCTTTGCACAGCCTTCTACCACTACTTAGGCGGGACAGTGGCTATGTGCTCTGGACATGCAGGATGCCTACCTGCATATCTCCATATGCCCTTCCCACCATAAATTCCTTTGGTTTTGTTTTCTGGGGACCACTATCAATTCAAAGCCTTCCCATTTGGTCTTTCCCTCGGCCCCAGAGTGTTTACCAAATGCCTGTGAGTGGTAGCAGCCTCAAGCGCACCCATGGAGTACAGGTATTCCCGTGCCTGGACGACTGTCTCCTGGTGGCCTCATCCAGGAGGAACTCCTGCACTGCCTTTCCTTACCCTGCAGGTTTTACCAGCCTGGGTATCACCATCAACCAGGCCAAGTCTCACCTGGTCCCTTGCCAATGCCTCCAATTTATAAGGGCGATTCTGGACATGACCACTGGCAAAGTCTTCTTGCCTCGAGACAGGGTAGACACCTCCAGAATCAGACTCGTATTCTGTCCACCAGGAGGGTCGGAGCCAGGTCAATCTTCCACCTCCTCGGGCTAATGGCAGCTGCCATTCTGACAGTCCCATTCTTGGCTCCATATGAGAATCTCTCAATGGATGCTACGGTTGCAGTGGGACCAGACGAGGGACAATCTAGACCAAGAGGTACTAGTATCAGGTCCCATAATCAGGGTCTTGCAATGGTGGATGGTTCAGGAGAATCTGTGCCTGGGAGTTCACTTCTGCTTCGATCCCCTTGCCAGATGTTGATGACAGATGCATCAGGAGAAGGCTGGGGTGCCCATCTAGGGTCTCACAGGACTCAGGGCAGCTGGTCCAAGTTCGAACAAAACCTGCACATAAATGTGCTCAAACTGAAAGCAGTCCCTTATGCCTTCAGGCTCTACCCTCCTTCATCCTCCCCAGTCATCTTCTCATACAATCAGACAACATGTGCGTAGTCTGGTACCTCAACAAACAGAAAACACGTTCCTACCCTCTGTGCCGGAAGCAATGAGAGTCTGGCATTGGGCAGCCCAACATCACCTTCACTTGACTGCGGTTCACATTCTGGGAGTGGAAAACACACTGGCAGATGAACTCAGTCGGTCCTCAGCCAGGTCCCACTAATGGGAGTTAAATCAACAAGTAGTAAACGACATCTTTTCAGTGATGGGGAACACCTCAGATAGACCTCTTCGCCTCTCCCAAGCGCCAAACTTCCGCCTTCTGCTCGCTCACTCCAGGGTGAGACATTTTTTGGTGGGATGCTCTGTCTCGTGGTTGGAGGGACAGATTCGTTTATGCCTTCCTTCCCTTCCTTTAATTCTGAGGGTCCTGAACAAACTCAGATTGGAGGGAGCTCGAATGATTCTCATTGCTCCCTTCTGGCCCAGGCAAATTTGGTTCTCTCTTCTGCAGCGGTTTTCAGAGGAACCTCCACTTCCTCTTCCTCTGTCACAGCAATTGTTGACCCAGGATCAGGGACCCTTGTTCATCCAGGTCTCAAATCCCATTAGCTCCATGCATGACTCCTGCAGATATAGCTAAAGCTTGCTTTGGAGTCTCTCCATTAGTAGCAGACATTTTGGTGGAGGCCAGGAAGCCTTCCACCAAGTCCACCTCACACACGAAGTGGAAGCGGTTCTCTGTTTGGGCAAACTCGAAAGACTTGAGCCTTTCTGCTGCCAAGCCAATAAAGTCCTGGACTACACCGTCACCTCTTCGACTGGGTCTCAGCCATTCCTTGTTGAAAGTCCACTTGGTAGCAATCTCAGCCTACCATATTCCCTTTGGAGACAGAACTTTGCTCAGTTAGAAGTCTCTAAGACTTTCTCAGAGGTTCTCCATTTGAGACCCCCATCCGTGCTCCTGCCCCTCCACGGGACCTGAATTTCATCCTGGAGAAGAATACACTGCCTCCCTTAGAGCCAGCGGCATCAGCTGATTTGAAGTTCCTTTCTTGGAAGACACTCTTCCTAGTGGCCATCACTTCTGCTTGGTGCATTTCCGAGCTTCAGGCCTTGATGTGTAAAATCCTGTACTTGATTTTTCACAAGGAGCGTGTGGCTCTCGCACCAACCCTAAGTTTCTCCCTAAGGTGGTGGCTGAATCTACACTGAATCAATCTGTTGAGCTATCCGCTTTCTTTATGCAACACTCCAAACAAGGGAGTACCTCTTCCATACTTTGGATGTTCACAGAATCCTGAGATACTACACCAGGCTGATCTCAGGAAGACTTATCAGCTTTTTGTCTCTTTTGCTCACAAAAGAGAAGGCAATGCTGTTTCTAAGCAATGCCTATCAAAATGGTTGACACAATGTATCACTTTCTGTTACAACAAGTACAACAAGACGCTTCTGGTCAAGTCAGAGGTCACTCCACCAGAGGAGTAGCCACTTCTGGCTTGTTTCAAGAATGTGTCAGCGGCAGACATCTGTGCAGCCGCAGCTTGTACTTCTGTCCATATCTTTATGGAGCACTACAGTTTGGACATTGCCTCTCGCCATAGAGCAGGCTGGGTTGGCTGTCCTACAAGGTCTCCTTTCATGAGACCCATTCAGCCCTGAGGTTCCATGCTGTGGATGACAATCCTCCTCCCGAGTGCTCTTCCTTGTTTCAGACTGCTTGGGACTCAGTCCTGTATGTGAATACCTACTGCAAGAGCCCTCTCGAAGACAGACAGTACAGTTACGTAAGAACTTACTGTAACAGTAGATCTTAGAGAGGCTCTTGCAGTAGTATTACCTCACTGCCCTCCGTCCCTTAAGTTTTCTTTGCTTCATTTTCATGGGGAATATCCTCTTCTCTCGTCTTGCCTCTTTGGCCTTTGGCAGGAAAGAACCGGAAGGTGGGTGTGGGGACCGCTCCTTTATAGTGGGGACCGTGACCTTCATACCGACGCCAGTATGATGCCGGTCACCTGACATGAAGGGTTCCCCACCAGAGACTGCTAGCTAGAAATATTTCTGTGGGTCCTGACGCCTATGCTTAGTCCTATATATGAATGCCTACTGCAAGAGCCTCTCTCAAGATCTACTGTTACGGTAAGTTCTTACATAACTGTACTTTCTCTATATTTTATGTATAGCTGTATCTGTCTGTCTGTCTGTCTGTCTATCTATCTATCTATCTATCTATCCCTGTTTGCTGGTGTCTAGAATTCAGATAGCAAGTCAGGTAAACAGAGTAATCTCTCTCGTGCTAGTCAGAACAAATACTGTTACAAATGGAAAGAGATACTGCATGCTATCAGTATAATCTATTTACACTGCACAAATATAATAGACTACAAGTGGAAGATATAGTACATGTTACTATCTAATAGCTAGTTAAGACTTCACCGTAACCTCAGGTTAGTATGCATTTGTTCACTCTTCTGTTTTTTTTATTTTTAGAAAACAGGATGTTCTGTGTAAAGGGTTAATGACTGTTAGATTTAGTAGATTCCTAGAAGAGATGGAAAGCTGATACTAGGCTAGCTCCAGCAGGTCAGTTCAAGGTGAGACTTCAAGCCAGGTGCTGTCTGTTAGAACTGTCTGATGGCTAATGATTACTACTTGCCCTAGTAAATCCATGTGCCTGATTTACTAAATAAGTCAGTTATTTTTGTGCACCTTGAATAGTTTTAAAGCTATTTAAAGATATTTATATTTGTTTTGGAATGTGTACACATTTGCTCTCAGAGAAAACAGCTTGGAGTTCTGTGTCCAACATTCTAAGCAGAAAGAAGGAGTATTTCTTTAACTGCCATAGTGATTTGCACTAATGGAAGGATACACTGAAAAGTACAAAAATGTGTTCTACGGTATCCCATTTTTCAAGTTAGAGCAAGATGGCTGTAGGCTACCCACAGCCATAAAAATGTGTGTCTCTTTCCTTCTAGCTCTCTTCTGCTATCACTAGCATTTTATTACAGGCACTGGCAGCACTTCCTTAATAAAAGCAGAACAGCTGCCTTGTGACTCAACTAGAGGTAAGTCCCATGATGCATTGCAGGAAAATGGACTGTCACAAAGCCAGGGTCTTTCACAGCAGGCAGAAGGTAGCATTGTTTATGTCTCATGAGTTTGAAAACATCAGGGTAAAAGTCTTGGTTATCTGTCTTGAACAAGAATGTACAACTCCTCTCAGGCTTGTTGAGGTTCCAAGTCTATTTTCCTTGGCCATTTGTTATAGAGACATGAAGGCAGTCTGTACTCTCCTGGCAATCTTTACCTCATTACTTCCAGCAGCATCATATGAAGTCCATACTATCCATTGCTAGACACAAAATGGCCACCAGGAGATAATGAGTTAACCCCATGGTTGCTGAAAGAACTAGAATGAATTTATTTGATTGAGCTCTGGACAGATGTTCAGTTTGCAAGGAGTTAAATTGAGAGGCTGCAAGATGGCAGCTTCAAAGGGCATTTTTTGTTTATATCCTGAGAAGGTGGGGCGCAGTAGCATCCCCCTTTGGATGCCTTTAAGACTTGGCAGCAAATAGCAAAATCAGAGAGGAGCACACTCTTTTGGAGTTGTGGAAGGATCCTTCAAAGCAAAAGTGTTCCACTGTGTGAATCCGATAGCTCATTTTATAGCTACTGCAAGGCGGCTCCACGTTCCGCCTATCTGCAGTGGTAAAAATGAGGCATTAAAAACATGCCAGTTGTTTTGGGATCACATCATTGTAGGAGAAAAGCGGAATTGATGTCCGTGTTCTCCTACAGTGATGTGGTCTCCCATCCAGCGCCAAGTCGTTTGTGGTCTGTGGTGTCTCCTCTTCCTCAGCCTTCTGTGGACGCAGCTCTCCTCTGCAGCGCTCATCCCCCCTCCCCATGCACTACTATCTGCAACTGCAGAAGTGATGGCCCGATGCAAACTGCGCATGCGCAACTATCACGTATGCTCAGATCTGTTGGAGCCACCATCTTGCATGGCAGGTTCTGGTATGTGGAACATGGTGACTCCGATGAAAACTGCACATGTGTGAGTATCGCGCATGCGCAGGTCTGTCAAAGCCATTATCTTCACCACAGCAGGCTCGGTGAGGCGAGAGTGAGTAAAACCATACTGGAAGCTCTCGCCGCACAAAGCACCCAGTTGCTCTGGGCAACTGTATCGGCTCTGACCAGAATCTGTTAAATAGAGCTACCTCTGTAGCTGAAGTTGCAGTTGGTTATTAAGTTTTAAACTGGATGCCTGCTCACTAAACACTGTGGTTCACTGGTTATGGACTGCCTCAGCATTAAACACTGCATGCAGTGAGGACATATGAGGGATTTTGGGTAAAGGAAGCTTTTTAAACTGCTGTTGAGACTTATTTAAGAGCTGGAAAGGTTCAAGTTGTTGTGAAGTAAAGGACATTTTTCAGTTGTTTTGTGGGCTCTCTTTGTGCCTTACATTAGCGAGACAACATACTTTCTTGTACTGTCCACCTAGGGACAAATGACCTAGCCATGAATGGAATCAGAGTAGTGCAGGAGGTTTGTGGAGTTGGGGAGGGCCTTAGACAAGTAACACACACACAGTAACCTCCTCGGAGGTGCTGCCTGTCTGTGGCATGAGTAAGGCTAGGGTACTCCACAACATGGGGTTCGATGCATGGTTGAAAATCTAGTGAGAAGCATAGGGTTTGGCTTCATTGGGGACTAGAGGTCCACCTGGAGGATACAGGCCTGTACTGGCATGATGGTCTGCATCTGTCCAGGAGGGAACCAGGGTCTTAGGTGATAGGTTTAAATGCTTCATAGGAAAGCTTTTAAACTAGCCAAGGAGTAGGCACTAAAAATGAGCAAGGAATTCCAGCCTCCCCAATAAAAGAGGGTAGTTAGTGAAGTAAACACCAAGGTAGAGAAGATGATAGGAAGCAGGACAGGGTCAGTGGAGAAAAGGCAAAGGCAGTAAGGTCAGGGATGGGGCTAAGGAATAATGCCATCAAAAAATGGATGGGCGATGAGTACCAATGCCCATAGTATGGGTAACAAGCTTTCAGAACTAGTGGCCTTGATGAAAGAGGGATGCCTGGATATTGTGGCAGTCACAGAAGCATGGTACACAGAGAACTATTATTGGGATGGCAACATACCAGGGTACACAATCTACAGGAGGGTAAAAGGAGGAGTACTAGCATTGTCTACGTAAGGAAGGGATCAAAGCAATGGAACTAAAGGGTAAACGGAGGAGGGAGGCACTGGGGACACCTTGGTGACAGGAAATGGCACCACAATCCCCATAGGGGTGTTTACAGACCCCAGTCTCAGGGGCAGGAAAGGGACTAGGAAATTATAGAAGGCATTCTTAGAATGGCAGAAAAGGGGAAATATTATTGATGGGGAGATGTTAACTGGAGCACATTTGCTGCAGCCACATTCAAGAGAAACATAGAAACATAGACTTTGATGGCAGATAAGGGCCACTTGGCCCATCTAGTCTGCCAATTTCCTACCTATAGGATAGGCCGCAGACCCTAGTTAACCAACAGCCTATTTCTTCCTGCTCCCCACAAGAATTGCCTTATGTCTGTCCCATGCAATCTTGAATTCTCCCACAGTTTTAGACCCCACAACCTCCTCAGGAAGGCTGTTCCATGCATCTACTACCCTCTCTGTGAAATAATACTCCTCACATTGCCCCTGAACACTGCAGAGTCATTAGTCATGCCCTACAGGAGGAATGCCTCAGTCAGCGACTGCTGGAGCCCACATGGGAGGGAGCAATCTTAGACCTGGTACTCTCAAATGGGAATGAAGAGGGATCTCAAATTTAGAAGTGGGTAGCCATCTGGGAACAAGTGACCACCAAACAGTGTGGTTCACGATAAACACAGCCGTAGAGTCAAGCCACACAAAAGCGAGGGTACTGGACTTTAGGAGGGCTGACTTTGGCAAATGGGAGAGTGCATAAGGAATGCACTAGCAAATGGGCAAGAAAGAAGACAGGAAGAACAATGGGAAAATCAAAACTGCCATCAAAGAGGCAACAAACAAGCCTTTATGTGGAACAAATAAACAAAATGAAGGAAAAAATAAAAACACTATGGTTCTCAAAAGAGGTGTCAGGGAAGGTTAGGGAGAAAGAAAAAGTACTCACCTTAGTAATGTTGTTTCTTCTAATGGAGTCTTGCTATATTCTGACATATGCAATGAGTCCCAACCTTCAAACTGCTCCGGAGGTGAAAGAGTTAACTTTCCATGCCAGGCATGGAACGCTGAGCTCGAGCTCGGTTGAAACTCTGTCTGTTGTTCTTCAAACTCAAACCGTCAGATCTTTCTGAGCTAAACTCACTGAGGTCCTGTGTGGAAGCTGTAAACCTACACTAACCAACAGGCTACTAAACATAAGAACACATTTTTGGTCCCAAACAAAGACTCAAGTCAGGAGACCCAAAAATGAAAAACACAACACCAAATCACCCCAAGAAAGGAGGGTGAAAACAACAAGGTGGGCACCTACTAGTGCCAACACTGCACTGCCCACCCACATCCCAAAATAGAGGTTCTGAGAGGGCAGGCAGGGGAGGTCAGAATATAGCAAGACTCCATTAGAAGAAACAACATTACTAAGGTGAGTAATTTTTCTTCAAACAACATGAAGTCTTGCTATATTCTGACATATGCAGACTACAAAGCAGCACCTCCAGGGAGGAGGGACAGAACCTAATGGAAATAGGCTCTGAAGCACAGCTGATGAAACCGAGCATCACTCCTAGCCTGGATGTCCAGGGAGTAATGCTTGGTAAAAGTGTGAACTGTTTTCCAGGTAGCTGCTTGACATATCTCTAGAATAGGGATGTCCCTGGCAGCAGACAGGAGCCAGCTGTACCCATGGTAGAGTGGGCCTCAGGCCTGAAGGAGGAACCTTACCCAGTTTTTCATAGCAAAATTGGATACAAGAGACAATCCACCTGGCAATGGATCTTTAGTGGCAGGTTTCCTTTACCAACCTCACCATAAGTGAGGAACAGTTGGAGGAGTCAAACCTGTGACCCTTGGTATGCTCTATGTAGTAACTAAGGGCTCTCTTCATATCTAAGCTGTGCAGCCTCCTCTCGCCAGAGGAGGAATGGTCAGTGAAGTACACTGGAAGAGATATAGATTGATTAAGGTGGAAATCTGAAACCACCTTAGGCAAGAACTTCCTGTTAGTCCTGAGGACCACCTTATCTCTATGAAAGAAGATAAAATCAGGCTCCACTGACAAAGCTTGTAATTCACTTATCGTCTGGCAGAAGTGATGGCTAGAAACACAGTCTTCCAAGTCAAGTACTTAAGCTCTGCTGAAGACAAAGGCTCAAAGGGGTTGCATAAGCTGAGCAATGCAAACATTAAGATCCCAGGCAGGGCAGGGTCCCTGAATGGAGAGTTGGTGTGAAGCAATCCCTTGAAAACTTGGAGAATACAGGGTGAGCTGAAAGAGAAGAGGGCTTACCTGTTGAAATAAAAGCAGACACAGCTGCCAGATGCACTTTTAGGGTAGCTGGTCTCAGCCCCAAGGCATTTAAGTGGACCATATAATCCAGGACTGTGGGTAAATTAGCAGATTCTGGGAAATATGCTTTCCAGAGCACCATATGGAAAACCTCTTCCATTTGGAATTATAAGTAGCCCTGGTGGAAGGTTTTCTAGAAGCCTTCAGGGATATCCATTACACCTTGGGAGAGGTGTAAATCAGCAAACTCTAACTCTTCAAGAGCCAGGCCTTGAGACTGAGAGATTTGAGGTTGGGTACCAAACCTCCCTGAGCACAGGTTAATAGGTTGTGATTCCTGGGAAGACACAGGGAAGATGGACTGCTAAGGACAGTAGGAGTGGATACCAGGGTTGTCTGGCCCAATCTGGAGCAATCAGGATCATCTTGCAGGGTTGAGATCTGATGTTGACTAGCACTTTGAACAGGAGGGAGAAGGGGAAAAGCATAAAGAAATGTCCCTTTTCAATTGAGAACTAAGGCATCCAGAGGGACTGAGCCCAACACTGGGGCCTGCAGCAAAAATGGGAAGTTGGTGATTGTCTGGGGCTGCAAAAGATCTATCTGCGAGGTGCCCCATCTGGAAAATATCACCTCCAAGACCAGGGGGTCCAGTGACCATTCGTGATGGCCTGGGAAATCCTGCTGACAGCATCTGCCAGGACATTGTCCTTGCCTGGGAGGTGAACTGCCATAAGGGAGGTGTTCAGGAGTAAGCCAGAGACCACAACTTCATTGCTTGGTGCACAAGGCCGAGACCGAGTGCCCCTTGCTTGTTGATGTACCACATTGTGGTGGTGTTGTCTGTTCTGACCTGTACAACTTTGTTCTGAACAGATTTGGAAAAGCTTGAAGTGCTAGAAAAACTGCTCTGAGTTCTAACAGATTGATGTGGAGCAGAGATTCCTGAGGGGACCACAACCCTGGGTAGTGAGTTCGCCCATGTGAGCTCCCACCCCAAGACGGATGCATCTCTAGTAAGGATTAAGGAGTGAGACTGAGTGACAAAAGGAACCCCTTGTCTCAGATTGCTCTGATCTTGCCACCACTGTAGGGCCTGGATCAGGTTTCGAGTCACTGGGATTTTTGGTTAGAGGGTCTTTCCTTTGAGACCAAAAGGCTCTCAAATGGCACTGAATGTCCCTCATCTGAAATCTTGCTCCCTGCACTACTGCTGTAGAAGTAGCCATGTGCCCCAGGAGCTGTAAAAATGCTTTGCTGGTCGAGACACCTGCAGGGTGAATGAGGAGGCCAGAGAGACCAGGGTCCTTGCCCTGTCCAAAGGAAGGAAGGCTCTGGCTTTCTCCATGTTCAGCTCTGCGCCTATGAAGGTGAGGAGCTGGACAGGCTCCAGAACCTACTTTGAAAGATTCAGAAGGAAACCTAGAGAGGTGAGCAGTTGCTGAGTTATCTGTAGGTGTAACCTGACTTGGTCTGGGGACTGGCCTACTATGAGCCAGTCGTCCAGGTAAGGGAAGATGGCAATTTTTGCCTTCTTGGAGGAGCAACTGCTACTGCCAGGCATTTTGTGAATACTCTTGGAGCAGAGGTGAGGCCGAAGGGCATTGCTCTGAACTGGTAATGGCCTGAGGGCAGCTCGAACCTGAGGTACTTTCGATGGGAGCTTATGATGAGAATATGGAAGTAGGCATCCTTGAGGTCCAGGGACGCTAGCCAGTCCCCTGGCCTTAGAGAGGGTAGAATAATTCCCAGAGTCACCATTTTGAATTTTGGTTTTAAAAGGTGCTTGTTTAAGTATCTGAGATCCAGGATGGGCCGCCATTCTCCTGTCTTTTTGGGGTAAGGAAGTACCTGAGTACAACCTTGCCCTGGTGTAGGGGTGGAACCCTTTCCACAGCTCTGAGAGCCAGGAGGAAGACACCTCTGCCTCTAGGGCAAGTGCCTCTGGTGGATTTGCAGGTGGAAATGATCTGGTTCTTATCTTTGGAAACTTTTGAAGCTGAGAACCAGTCCCTCCCTGGCTTACTACTCCAGGACCCACTTGTCTGATGTCAGAGACTCCCAGTCCTGGACAAAGTAAGCCAGCCTGCCCCTACAGGTAGCTGAGAATCAGGCTCCCCAAACAGGGAATTACCCACAACAGGAAAATCCATGGCCTTAGTCTGGGTATCCTGTGACAGGCTAGTACATCTGAGCCAAGCCATTCTGCGAAGTGCCACAGATGCAGCCATGACTCTTGATGACACATCATTTGAGTCCACTGCAGCATGGAATTGCACCTTGGATGCCTCAATACCATCAGCAGCCACCTGCTCCATCTCCTTGGCAAGCTAGCTAGGGACCTGTTTTGCTAGAGCCATAACAGTATCATATCTGGATTTCTGATATCTAGCAACATAAGCCATATAATTTGCCTGTCTGAGTCACAAGGATGCTGCCATGTACTGTTTCTTTGCCATGGCATCAATCCTCCTGGAGTCCTTGTCCGGGGGTGAAGCCAAGGGAATATTTGCCTTGTCACAGGCTGCAGCCTGCACTACCCCAACATGGATACATTGTTATGTAAGGAACTCCGTATCAGAGCCTGACAATGTGTACCTCTTGTCCATTCTCTTATCCACAGGAGGTATAGTGTGAGGAGTTTTAGAATTTTAAATGTCTGTTTCCCAAAAGATTTATGCAAGGAATAGACAGTCTCCTAGACTCTGGGATATCCATCATTTCCACATAGTCAGGCTCCTCTTGATCATTCACAGCTTCCTCCATAGGGAGCTGGAGGTTTCAACTACTTTTTATAAACGTAAATGAGGCAGGGGACTCAGAAAGCCTAGGAGGAGACACTCCTGAAGGTCTGTCTGGGGAGATGTCCGGTCAATGGGCACATCCAGACTTTCAAATCCAAATTCACTCTCCTCATCTCCTCTTCCCTCCTCCGGTTCATAATATTCCTGTAAATCATACTCTTGAACCGTGGAACCGGCCTGAACTGGCGCTTACCTGATGGTGACGGTTCGGTCGGAACCGGAAAGCGACTGGACAATTTAATCGCTTTGGCTATTTCTTCAGCAGTTGGAGAGGAAAATCTTGGCTCCACACCAGCTGATTTCCTAGTCCTTTTGCTGGAACCGACTCCTCAGAGTCAGAACTCCTTTGCCGAAGAAGTCTCGCCCTGGTCAGAGGGCACTCCCTCCGTTCGGCTGGAACCGAACCGGGCTGGCCATCTGGTTCAGCTGACTTTTGGCCTCCTTTCCTGAGCCTACCAACTCTCTTTTCCAGGGTAGCTGCAGGAAAATTTTTACAAATCTGGCAGTCTGCACTGAGGTGGTCAACCCCAGACAATAAACACAGGTGGTGTGGGGTCAGCCTTGGCAAAGACTTCCCCCACACACTGCAGTGCTGAAACCCAGTGGCCCGGTTTTTCTTTTGGTTTTCTCAAACATAGTGGCAGTCCTAACCAAACTTACCTGTTTATGGCAATCCGGCCAGGTAAGACCTCTCATCGGTTCCCAACCGTGTCACAGGTCGTGGAAAAATGTAATAAACTGCTTTTTTTAGAACCATAAGAATCGGTAACCACACTCTAAATCACAGATTAAGATAGTTTAAATAATCTGATCGGTTCAAACCGAACCGATAAACCGCTTACAAGTTCCACACAGAAGAGAATTAATATAAAACCTATCTAGTACTCACAAATACCACAGACAGAGCCAGAACCGACCGGGTTATGGTTTAAATTGGTCGAAAACCGAGAAAAACAATGCTTTAACCGACAAAATGAACCGAGCAGAAGGAGAAATCTCGGGCGACTGTTCAGTGAGTGAGTAAAGAATCTGACGGTTTGAGTTTGAAGAACAACAGACAGAGTTTCAACCGAGCTCAAGCTCAGCGTTCCATGCCTGGCATGGAAAGTTAACTCTTTCACCTCCGGAGCAGTTCAAGGTTGGGACTCACTGCATATGTCAGAATATAGCAAGACTTCATGTTGTTTGAAAAGATAGCATTCAGTAAGTATAAGGAATCACAGAAGGAGCAGGACAGGGAACTGTATCAGTTAAGCAGAAGGAAGCAGGCAGGCAGTCAGAATAGCAAAGGCTCAAACAGAAGAAAAGATACTTGGTTAAGAAGGGGATAAAACCTTTTGTAGGTACATTAGGAGCAAAGAAAGACCAAGGGAAGGATAATGAGGCTTAATAAAGGGAGGAGCTGGGCAGAGGGTGACAGTGAAAAGGCAGAGATACTAAAAGAATACTTTTACTCAGTCTTCACAAAAGAAGAGATGGGGAGGTACCTAAACCAAACAACAGAAGCATTCTGAATAGGGGTTGATAACAGTCCATTCACATAAGAAATGGTCTTGAAAGAACTCCTAAAATTGAAGGTGGACAAAGCAATGGGGCCTGACGGATTCACCCAAAATTCTAAAAGAACTAGTGACACCACTGACCACCCTTTTAACAAAGTATGGGAGGATGGTGTGGTACCTGGTGACTGAAGGAAGGCGGATGTTATTCCCTCCACATAAGTGGGAGCAAGGCAGAGACAAGAAACTACAGACCTGTTAGGTTGACCTCAGCGGTAGGAAAATTATGGAATCACTTCTGAAAGAAAGAATTGTTGAGTATCTAGAGGTCAGTGGGGCTGGGACCCAAGGCAGCATGGGTTCACAGCAGGAAGGTCATGTCAGATGGATCTAATAGATTTATTTGTGGATGACCAAAGTAATAGACCAGGGAGGGGCTGTGGATATGGCCTACTTAGACTTTAGCAAGGCATTTGACACAGTCCCACAAAAGATTAATAAACAAGTTAGCCAGCCTGGGAGTGGGTCCCAGGGTGGTACTGGTGAAAAGTGGCTGGACAACAAGACACAGAGGGTAATGGTAAACTGAGTCTACTCAGAGGAAAGGAGGGTTACAGGGGCACCACAGGGTTCAATACTGGGACTGGTCCTCTTTAATGTCTTTATAGGACATTGCGATGGGGCTGGAAGGAAAAGACGCCTTTTGCAGATGACACAAAGATCTGCAGCAGGGTTGATACACAAGGTGGGGTCAGAAAGGATGAGAAGGGACTTGGCAAGGTTGGAGGAATGGTCAAAAGTATGGCAGCTTAAATTCAATACAAAGAAGTGCAAAGTAATGCACCTGGGAAGCAAAACGCCAGGGAAGAGAACACAATTGGGGAAGGGGTACTAACAACAACAAAATGAAACAGGATAGGGGCAGTCATATCAGGTAAGAAAAATTACTCACCTTAGTAATTGCTTTTCTTCTCATGGAGTCTTGCTATATTAGGACCATTGCAGTTAGCCTCTGGCTCTGAACTGCCCGGAGAGAAACAGTTAACTCCAGAGTAATCTGAGTTCCACAGCCAGGGTGCTGTTCAAAGCTCTATCTGGCTAGTTTCAAATGAAACTGCCAGGTTCTTTACTGAAGCTAAACTAACATAGCAAGTCTGTGTGGAAAAGCTCTACACTAGCCATTGGCTACCTACCAGTAGTAGAACAACAACAATCACAGAATAAAAACAATATTACATGTAACCCTAGATGGGCTATCCCAGGGGCTACTACCCCTGCCTGATTTGCCACTAACAGGTTGAGGGGCCTGGATCCAATGGCGGTGCCTCCACCCAGAGGTCAGGGTTTGCAATAGTTAAACTTACTTGGTCACAGCCCTCTGGGACACTGCAACCCCCTTTCTTCCCACTAGTGGCCCACACAATATAGCAGAATTACCTTCACAGTATACACTTACCCCAAGGCTGGTTCAGGCACCGGACATCCTGTAAAATAAGATACAGTGCAACAATCACAGTACAGTACTTTAACATAGACAAATACCTCAGGCAGTATAACTTTGTTGAAACAAACAGCTCTGATTTATTTAGGGGATATAACAAGGACAGGGGAAATCAGGTTAATTAGCTTATCACTTTACTATCTACCTATGGCTCTGTGCACAGGCCTATCCCTACCAGTTACTGTCCCTGGGTACCCAGGCCCTAGTGGCTAGTCCAAACCGTGGCAGCTGGTAGGGGCCCTTTCACACAGAGAAAAGAAAATTAAACAGTCAGCAGTACAGTAATTCCATTTGGATTTAATGTGGCAATTCAACAGGAGCGACCCGAATTAGTACTCACGACCTCCAAAGAAGATATGGTCCTTCAATGTCAGCAGGGCTACTTTTGATCTCCAAGAGACTCCTCACACATTTATATGGTAAAAAAAGAAAGCACTATACCAGGCAGGCTGCATCTGTATCCCAATCGCAATTACTGCACAATAACCAGGAGAACACACAGCAGATTCAGTTCCTGACAGACCGAGTGTAATTCAACAATTTCTTCAGTCTTCTACAGGGTGAGCCTGGTTTCTACTCTTCAGAGATCCTTTGATTCTTTTTCACAGGACGGATTCAGTCCTAACAAGCAGTTACACAGTTGTAGACCGAACTCTGGGCCTTGCACACGTTTTTGACTGAAACTGTACACTGAAGGAGCACAGGGTTTCTTTCCCTTCACTTTCAGATCTCAAACTGAAACTCCCAACAGACAAAAACCGGGCACTTCCTTTGAGTTCCTCCCAGTTCTTGACTGGATTGGCTGTCACTCACAATAGACTGCTGCTGTTGGTCCAAAAGGCACAAGTCTAAACTACATCTCCCAGAGTCACTGCCCATACAATCCTCTTGTGGCTGGCTCAGATTATGAGTCCCAAGTTCTGATTCGTCCAAGGCATCATTTTAGAGCTAGTTTACCCCACACTGATTGGTCCAGTTCAGCAGTTCAAAACCAGAATGGGGAACTAGGCAGACAGTTCTGACTGCAAAGAAAGCAGGTTAGACAAACTGTAATTTTATTATTACTGTAAATGATTTCTGGCAATCAGTTACATCTTTCAGACAGGTTCCCTTTGCACTCCTAGTGACTGCAAAATGGGGTGAATTGGCAGCAGCTTGAGTGGTACTCAATCAAAGAAACACACAGTCCCCCATACAAACTAATTATGTCTGCAAGCAGACAGCTCTTAAAGAGACAGTACCAGAGGTTCTAAAACACTCACTGATAAATGGCTTAAATGCCAAACACCATTCAGGCTTGGAGCATTCAAGCAAGCTCCTGAAAGTCTTTTGGGAACCCCCATTTGCAGGGGTTACACCCTCCTGGCCTGGGAAAGCTTGACGTCCGCGTCAAGCAAGTACCTAAGTTTCAACTGCAACCATATACATTTGCATTAGGCTCAACATGTAATCATCAGTCAATATATCATTTTACCAAGAACACATTTCTGAAACATTGCAGTACGTCACTCTTTACACAGTATTACATACATTGTACCATAACTCAAGTTATTACCTCTTGTACATGAAACCTGAAGAGAGGGGCCCTTCCTATCAGTTACCTTGGGGCTGGAGGGGCAAGGGCACCATACTAGAGGGCAACACAAGTAACTTGGAGTTAGCACTGACGCTCAGTTTGGGCAATGAGCTGGGACACATACACTCCTTTATGGACAACATTGAGAGGCAAATCCACAGGCCTCCCAAGGAATCATAACTGAGGTGCACCACAGGCTTTACAGCTCGACCAGTCTTTCTAGGGGAACTGTTACAGTCTCTGCACTCTGAGCCTCATTTTCAGCATTGTCCACACTTGTCAGGGAGTCTCCATGGGGGTAGAGAGGCTAGAACTTGGGGCACTTTCAGCTCCAGGAGTTACAGTTTCTGAGTCCACAACATTTGGCTCGCATGGAGAGCTTTCGGACACTGGCAGTGGACTGTCAGGGCACTCAAAATACTCTTCTTGTTCGGTGTATCACCAGTCTGCCCCAATCTATCATTTTCCTCCTGAAAGCTCAAACAGTTCAACCATGCACAATGATTCCATTTCATCTGATCTGATGCTTTGCACTTCACTTTCTGGGAGCATTGGCTCCAGGGATGAAGCTGGGGGCTTAAACAGTCCAGAAGGCCCAGCTTTGTCTCCAGTATTGACTAGGGATTGCCCGAAACAATTGACTCAGTTCGTAAGAAGGATAGTATTCAAAGTCACTCTCACTTTCTTCCGATATGGACTGACAGTCATGCTCAACTGGGACTTGTGGAGGGGAACACTTTAACTTTGCTTCTGTAGGTGCAGACTTTCTTGATCTTTTCTAGCAGCAGCTCTAGTCACTGGTCCAGAGGGGCATCTTCTAGGGCTCAGACTCAATCAGGATTTGTCCAATGGGTAGTAAATGATTTCTATGCATTGTTTTTACATCTTTGAATTGTTCTCAGGCCTTACTTTGTACACTGGCAGATCATCTAGTTTGCCCACTACAATGTGAGGGAGATGGTGCCATCTGTCAGCAATCTTGTGTTTGCCATGCAGTCCCAGATTCTTAGCAATACCCGATCTCCCTCCTGGAGTTCCTGTGCTTTCACCTTTTATCATACCTTTCTTTGTTGGCCAGATTTCTTTTGGCAGCCATGGTTTGAGCCAGTTGGTACGCATGAGTTAGCTGGGCCTTTTAACTTTTGCATACTGTAAATAGTTGTCAGCTTTGAACCCCATCAGGAGAACCCCAAAACACACATCTACCGGTAGTCGAGCTTCTCTTCCAAACATCAGGCGGTAGGGGAGAACCCAGTGGCATCACTTTTGGTGCAGTTATAAGCATGTACCAGGGTGCTAATTTGTTGGCTCCATCTAGGCTTGTCCTTTGGGTGCAGGGTGCCTAGCATATCTAGCAAAGTGCGGTTGAAACGCTCAGGCTGTGGGTCCCTGGGGTGGTAAGGAGTGGTTCTGACTTTCTCACTCCCCACAGAGAAAGCATCTCTTTGATCAGACGACTCTCAATCTCTCCTTGATCAGAATGGATTCTTTGTGGAGCCCCATAGTGAACAAAAAGTTTTCTCACAGTACTTTGGCTACAGTGGATGCTTTCTGGTCTTTGGTGGGAAAGCTTGGGCATATCTCGTGAAATGGTCAGTGACCACCAGCACATTACTGATATTTCTTTGATCTGACTCCAAACTCAGAAAATCAATACAGACCAGCTCCATGGGTGCACTGGTGGTTATGTTAACAAGGGGGCAGCCCTCTGGGGCAAAGCTTTCCTCTGTAAGCAGCACTACAAGTTCGTATGTGTTGCTCCACATCAGCCCCATCTTAGGCCAATAGAATCTGGATCTCACCAAGTCAAGTGTTCTGTCTATACCAAGGTGCCCCATGTGGTTGTGCAAGGACCTCAATACTGAGTCTCGAAAGGCAGTGGGCAGCACCAGTTGTTGTTTGTCTACTTGTCCCCTCTGTCTACTGTTTCTCTATAACAGTTTATTGATCAGTTTCAACTTAGGACCTTCTTTGTACAACAGTGCAGTTCTCAAATCAGTGGAGCGTAATTTGGACACATCTTTTCCTGCATAGAGGCTTCTAAAGCTGATTTGATCATAGGATCGCGGGATTGAGCCCGCCGAATACTGTCATTGTCCAGCTGAGGCAGTGCACCAATGTCTATTGCAGAAAAGTGGCAATAAGCAGCAGGTATGCAATTCTCAGAGGGTCCCAAGCAATCCACCATGCAGTCCACTGCGTCCGTGGACATTTGTTCCTCCCTGTCAAACTTCCGGCAGAGTGCCCGAATGTCAGGTTCTGCCAATCGGACCCAATCATTCTGGGGAACAGGCCTCCGGGAGAGAGCATCAGCATCTATGTGGTTCAGACCTGCTCGGTATTCGAGAGCATAGTCATATGTAGATAATGCAGAAAGCCACCTGTGGCCAGTGGCATCCAACTTAGCTGAGGTCTGCACATAGGTCAAAGGATTATTGTCAGTTTTACTAGTATTTTAGCCCCATACAAGTACTCATGGAATTGGTCAACAATAGCCCACTTCAAAGCTAGGAACTCTAACTTATGTACAGGATAGTTCTTTTCGGATGGGGTCAGGCTTCTACTGGCAAGGCCACTGGTCTCAGGCCATTCTCGTGCTCTTGGTACAACACAGCCCCAACCCTTGCAAGCTAGCATCAGTGTGCAGGACGTAAGGTTTTCTTGGATCGGCATAGGCCAGCACTGAGCATGGGTAGTTGATATATGATCTCATGAAAACAGTCTCACAATCAGGAGTCCAGCGGCCCCAAATACTTCACTCGGATGAAAATACACTCTTTCAGTCTTGAGGACGCTGACTTTGGTATTTTTGTGGGTTGGGGATACCCTTGAGTAAGGTTAAGTAAAGGCGGATCACTCTTGAATAGTCCTTGATGAAGCCGATAATAACCACAGAATCCCAGGAATCTTTGCAGTTCTTTAGATTTTGGGCTGTGGCCAGGTGGTCAAGGCCTCAACTTTACTTGGGTCGGTCTCTATTCCTCGGTGGATACTATGTGTCCCACATACTTTACTGATGTTTGAAAGAATTGACACTTATCAATGGACAGTTTAAGGCAAAAGTCCTCCAGTCGGTCCAATACCTTAAATAATCTGCTCTCATGTTCCTCCAGTGAGCTGCCAAACACAATAACATCATCTAGGTATACCAGGCACTCTAGTAAGTTCATGTCCCCACTGCACGCTCCATCAATCGTTGAAAAGTGGCTGGGGCACCTGAAATCCCTTTGAGATGCCCTCATGAATTCATAGAAGCCGTTTAACAGATAAAAGGCAGTCTTCTCACGGTCCTCTGGGGCCATCGGGATCTGGTAGTACCCACCGCGGAGATCCAGCACAGAGAACCACTTGCTCCCGCTTAGGCAGTCCAAAGCATCCTGAATGCGGGGCATTGTGTACTGATCAGGGATAGTCCGCCGGTTTAAGTGCGATAATCCACACACATCCTTACTGTTCCATTCTTTTTCTCACTACCACAATGGGGGACGCATAAGGGCTTCTGGATTCTTGTATTACACCAGCAGCTAACATCTCTTGCAGATGCCGTCTCACATCATCTATGTCAGCAGGTGCCAGGCGTCGAGACCTCTCACGAAATGGTCTTTCGTCATGCAGCCGGATATTGTGCTCAGCCTTGCACGCATCCTACATCCCATTCCTTTAAAGAAAACACCTGGTCTCTGGGCAAGCTTCTCACTGATCCTCACTTTCCATTCAGCTGGCAGCGGGAGTCGCGAAATCAAACAAGTCAGGCGTTACTCTGTCATTCTTCCTTGAACTCTTGCTGCTGGGTAGCACTTCAGTGTCTGCACAATGCACATTAGCCAGGATGCAACCTCTGTTTACTCGAATGTCTCTTTCAGACACATTATGAACTTGGACCATTACCCTTCTGGCATAAGCATGGGCTCTAGCGGGCAAAATACTAAGCTTGACCAGCAGTCCCTCTGGCAATTTTCCATCGCCTGGTGCATCCAACATTAATATTTTATTCTTAACATCCTTTCTGATACAGACCTCTCCTGTAAGGTACACTGGGCATTTGGCGCCAGGATCAGAGACTCAGGATCCTTCTTCCATACAATTCCGACCGGTTCCTCTGGTTCTGTTTTTTCAGCATCTCTCTGTGCCTCATAGGCCTTCTTAATTAAAGCGGAACTCTTAAAGCTCTACTAGTCTTTGACCCTGTTTTCATAACACAACTGTGCCAGCCTTCCGAACATATGAGCATTTGTTCCAATCAACAAAGGGACACCATCATACAGTCCAGTGGGGGACACACTAAGGCTAGGGTCTCTACTTGTTCGGCCACTCCAGCCACGGAGGTGGGGAAAGACAGCCAAATTCGGATATACCCGGAATAGGGGTAGGCCTTCTCACTTAACCCCATACATGCAGTCCTTCTAATGGTTGTAAGTGCACGTCTGACAAATGCTTCTGATACCAATCCTGGAACATAATTGTCATTTGGGAGCCACTGTCTAATACAGCTCTTGTAGACACTCCATTCACCTTTACAGTGGTCTCCATGGAGGGACCCACTATTCTGGACCAGTCTGGAGAGCGGTAGTGGGGGCCTGGGCAACTGACCTTGCCACAAGGGCGTGAATTAGCATTTTGGTGCCCTCACTGGGATCATGTCGTGCACCTCTTAACCACTGATTTGTTCTCGAAGCTCTCCTTGTAGCCTATATGCAACTTTGTCAGTGTCTTTGGGGACTGGCATTCCCTTTTCATGTGCCCATCTTTCCCACAATTATAGCAAAACATACTTTCTGGAGTTTGAGCTGGCCGAGGCGCCACACTGGGAGCCAGAGCGGGGGTATTACTAACTGGAAACGGGTGCCATCTCTGTCTGCGGCGTGATAAGCATTTGGAGACATCTCGTCAGTTTCTCCACTTCCATGGTCAAGGAATTGAGTTTGGAGCTGTTATCAAGCAGGAGATAAGCATGGTGGGTACTCTACCCTATAGCAGATGCAGTCGGATATAGGTCAGCCTGTACTTGCAGGCGTGGCCTTCATAAAGGGACTGTTTTGAATTCCCGGATCTCTCTCAACAGTTTGCCCCATTGTGGCATATCTTTTTCCTTGTCAGAGCACTCATTGACTGTCAACCTCTGCCCTGAACTTCACTTGATGGGTCACCCTCAGTCACTCGGGTCGTAGCCACAGCTGTTGGTGCAGGTACCTCCCGAGGTCGCCTTTTCTCAACTCCTCAATTTCTCTCATTAACTCATCATGGAGGGTGGGGATTCCAGTCGATTTGCCAGGCGAACTGAAGCAACAGCAGTTCTGAGAAGGGGGCAGACTTAAGGATTCTGTCCAGTCTGGTTCGGTCCAGTTCAATCGCTGGCAAACTACCTTTCTGAGGCATTCTTGCAACAATTTTTCCAGCTGAGAGACATACACAGACAACAACTCCCTTGGTACTGTTGTGCATTTCTTACTCTCCACCATAGGTCCTCATCAGAATCTGGGCTCCCATACACATTCTCCAAGGCCTCAAGATAGGCCTGTGCAGTCGCTTCAGGGTTACTGGCCCGTTTAGCACGGATGGTAGCCAGGGGCAGGACCTCGGAGGCTCTCACTAACCCTCTTTAGCTTTAGCCTTCCGAGCATTGCCATTCTAGCACTTGGGGGCAACATAGTCTATCCAGGTCTCCCAGTCATCCTCCCTTGGGGTGGGAGGGTGCCAGAGAAGATCCTCAACCTTCGTAAGAGTCGTGACTAATGGCAGGTGCAGAAATAGGAGTCTGCATTGGTTCAGCCACCATTACGGGCACTGGAGCAGGAGAGGGTATTGGGGAGGAACACCCCAGGTGGCAAGAATAGTTTCTTCAAGTCCTCCACAGTTTTCCCTCTCCCAGCAACCATTCAGCAAATTTCTCCTCAAAAGTTTCAGATAGTGGTGGGGCTGATTCCCCGGGTCTTTACTGTCCTTAGTTATCACTCTCCAAGCAGTGAGGCTCCCTCTGGGGTGAATGGTCTGTGGCACTTTGGAGCTATCTATGGGATCCTTAAACTCTACTGGGCCAGGAAAGTGTGGGTGAGCAGATTAGCATGCCGACCCACCACCACAGGGTTTTGTAAACCTTCCACCTTGGAAAGTACTCCCTGCACAGTGTCCGTATTGATACCCAGGGGATGTCCAGGATAAGCATAGCATTTTGGGGTCGATCTCCTCCCCAGTACACCACTCCACCAGCCGGTGCAGCCACTTCTGTCGGGTACCCATTTTTTTTTAACAGTGGTTCGTAAATATGGCCACTAGAGGACACACAATCCAGCGGTGAGCCTCAAGATGTAACCCTAGATGGCGCTATCCCAGGGCTACTACCCCTGCCTGATTTGCCACTAACAGGTTGAGGGGCCTGGATCCAATGGCGGGTGCCTCCACCCAGAGGTCAGGGTTGCAATAGTTAAACTAACTTGGTCACAGCCCTCTGGGACACTGCAACCCCTTTCTTCCCACTAGTGGCCCACTCAATATATCAGAATTACCTTCACAGTATACACTTACCCCAGGTCTGGTTCGGCACTGGGACCTCCTGTGAAATGAGATACAGTGCAACAATCACAGTACAGTACTTTAACATAGACAAATACCTCAGGCAGTATAACTTTACTGGAAACAAGCAGCTCTGATTTATTTAGGGGATATAACAAGGACAGGGAAATCAGGTTAATTAGCTTATCACTCTAATAATCTACCTATGGCTCTGTGCACAGCCTATCCCTATCAGTTACTGTCCTGGTGCCCAAGCCCTAGTGGCTAGTCCAAACCGTGGCAGCTGGTGGGGCCCTTTCACAAGAAAAGGAGAATTAAACAGTCAGCAGTACAGTAATTCCATTTGGATTTAATGTGGCAATTCAACAGGAGCGACCCTGAATTAGTACTCACGACCTCCAAATAAGATAGGGTCCTTCAATGTCAGCAGGGCTCACTTGAGGTACACAAACCTCTTCACACATCCATATAAAAGAAAGCACTATACCAGGCAGGCTGCATCTGTATCCGATCGCAATTACTGCACAATACGGGAGAACACACAGCAGATTCAGTTCCTGACAGACAGAGTGCAATTTTCAGCAATTCCTCCAGTCTTCTACAGGGTGAGCCTGGTTTCTACTCTTCAGAGATCCTTTGATTCTTTTCACAGGACGGATTCAGTCCTAACAAGCTGTTACACAAGCTGCAGACCGGAACTCTGGGCCTTACACACGTTTTTTGACTAAAACTGCACACTGAAAAGCACAGGGCTCCTTCCTTCTTCACTGCCAAAGCTCAACTGAAACTCCAACCGACAAAACCGGGCACTTCCTTTGAGTTCCTCCCCGTTCTTGACTGGATTGGCTGTCACTCACAATAGACTGCTGCTGTTGGTCCAAAAGGCACTGAAGTCTAAACTACATCTCCCAGAGTCACTGCCCATACAATCCTCTTGTGGCTGGCTCAGATTATGAGTCCAAGTTCTGATTTGTCCAAGGCACCATTTTAGAGCTAGCTTACCCCACACTGATTGGTCCAGTTCAGCAGTTCAAAACTAGAATGGGAACTAGCAGACACAGTTCTGACTGCAAAGAAAGCAGGTTAGACAAACTGTAATTTCATTATTACTCTAAATAATTTCTGGCAAACAGTTACATCTTTCAGATAGGTTCCCTTTGCACTCCTAGTGACTGCAAAATGGAGTGAATTGGCAGCAGCTTGAGTGGTACTCAATCAAAGAAACACACAGTCCCCATACAAACTAATTATGTCTGCAAGCAGACAGCTCTTAAAGAGACAGTACCAGAGGTTCTAAAACACTCACTGATAAATGGCTTAAGCGTCAAACACCATTCAGGCTTGGAGCATTCAAGCAAGCTCCTGGAAGTCTTTTGGGAACCCCCATTTGCAGGGGGTTACACTTACTTCTACCAGACTTAGTTTCATTAGAATACCTAGAGGACTTGTCATTAGATTTGTGTTGACTTGAGGTACCCTCCTCGGCGCTTTTAGAGGAAGAGGTAGACTGAGAGGCCATGATAACAGAGTTAGGCCAAAAGCTAACCAATTTAAAATCTTTTTTTTGTAACAGTGGAAAAGAACAGAACTAACCTCCACACCTCTTGCCAACAAAGCCCACTGCACAGTTAAAGAGGTCTCACCGGGAAGGAGGGATTGCCCTTCAAATATATATAGATTTAATTGAAATAGAGAAAAAGGGTTCCAAGAATTCACGCAGATCTGAATGGAAAATTAGCGCAGGCGTGAAAAACAAATCGATGCTTTTACGCCAAAGTGGTAAAACCACCGACACATATTATAAAACTGACAGTTGAAATAAAAATGACGCAATTTATCACATACTTGGCATAACATTTACCTCAGAAAAACGCCAAGTGGGAAAGACACCCAAAAATTCAACTGTGCGGAACCGTAGCACAGTTGTGGTAAAAAGAAATAAAATGAAGAAAATATACCAAATATCTCAAAAGCAGCACTCAAAATGAAGAAAATGGCACAGGAAGATCTCTGTAGAGGAGAGCTCTGTGGTACTACTCAGTTCAGCGGAGAAAAAGTTTTGTGGTCCCTCAAGCTGACTGCAGGCAGCACTCTATTCTATCTGTATCCTGATTGGCCAATGCCTTCCTCATTTGCATTGACTCCTCCTCTCCAGGGCAGCTGAACCCAGCTGGCATACTGCACCTGTCAACAGATCCTGAAGAATTCCTGGGGTGAGAAAGACTTAGTATTAAAGTGTGGGGATTCATGTTCTTAAAAGCAATGATAGGTGCTCACAAGCTATTAGACTGGCTCGAGCAACTTCATAAATTGCGGAAATACACCAGCATAATCTGTTATAAGAATTGCTTAGTGTACCAAAAGTGGTTACCTGAATGACCTTCTTACACCTGCTGTCTTGGTCTGTTCCTCGTTCCTCTTCTCAGGGCCTCCTTGCGATTCCCAGGACGAGGTTAAGAACTGCAGGCAACAGAGCATTTAGTGTCACTGCTCCCATCCTGTGGAATTCGTTTCCTATAGTTGTTAGGGAGGCCCCATCTGTTGAGGTTTTCAAGGCCCGACTAAAGACATTTTATTTGATCAGGCATTCCTGACTATGTTTTATAGTTTATATTGTTTAATTCTTAATAAGCAAACAAATTGTGTAGTAAAATAAGGTTTTAATTGTTTGGAGTTGTATATTTTATTGATTGTATGGTGTTGTGTTTTATTTATTTGATTAATGTATGGCGCCTGGAGCCTCGGGATGAGCATCTTTTAAAAAAAAGTGCCTTGCCTTGCCTTACCAAAAGGCCTCTGGGGAATGGGGAAGAAAGTACAGTTACGTAAGAACTTACCATAACAGTAGATCTTCGAGAGGAACTCTTGCAGCAGGTAATACCATTACGACTAAGGTCACAGGTGTCAGGACCCCATGGAAACATTTCCTAGCTAGCAGTCTGTGGTGGGGGACTGCCCCTGATGTCAGCTCCACCCAATGTCAGACAAGGTATAAAGGGCGGTCCCCAGTGCCACCTGCTCTCCCGCGGAGACCCCGACTGAAAATACAGATGGAGAACCGAGAGGATCTCTCATCCCCAAAGAGAAGATGTAATGTTTGTCCCTGGGCAGGTGAGTGGGAAAGCCACCTGCTGCAAGAGCTCCTCTCAAAGATCTACTGTTGCAGTAAGTTTTACGTAATTGTACTATCTCACTTTAATGGGAAACTCTTGCAGCAGGTAATATCATTAGGACTGAGTCCCAAACTAATGCCCAAGGACAGACCCAGATCGAAAGGGTGGAGGTCGATAAAAACTGTGGGAAATTAAGAGAGAGTCCCTGAAGGACTGCCAGGCTGAAACCTGCTCTCCTTCTGGAAGCAATGTCCAGACTGCAGTGCCTCACAAAGATATGCACTGAACTCCAAGTGGTGGCCACACAGAGGTCCACTGATGGTACATTTTGGAGGGAAGCAAAAAGTCACCACCCCTCTGGTGGAGTGACCCCTCACCGGTCCTGGTAGGGGCTAGTTGTGGTGCTGGTAGCAAAAGTGATGCGGTGCACGAGTCACTTAGTTAGGGTTTGTTTTCTGACTGGTGCTCCAAGCTTCCTGTGGGCAAAGGAGACAAACAACTGGTCTGTCTGTCTGGCAGAAACTGGTCTTAGCCAGATAATAACAAAAATTCTATGAACATCCAGAGTATGTAACAATGCCTCCCTGTTGTTCAAAGTACTCTGGGTGATAAACTAGTAGTTGGATGTCCTGGTTCAAAAGTGAACTCAGACACTACCTTTAGTAAAAACTTTGGGTTTGTGCATGAGGCTATCCTGTCCCTGTGAAAAACAAGATAGAGCTCTTTATACAACAGAGCCTGCAGTTCAGAAATCCTCAGGGCTGAAGTAATGTCAACTAAAAATAGTGCCTTCCAAGAAAGAAGGGGAGCTCACAGCTTCGGCTGGTTGAAAAGGTGACAAGGTGAGCTTTTCCAAAACAAACAGGAGATTCCAGGATGGTACGGGTCTCTCCTGGGGGTTTCATGATGCAAGATATCTCTCAGGAAAGTCTTGCTCATGTCCAGCTGTGCCAGAACCTTCCCATTTATTGGTGCATGGTAAGCTGACAGAGCACAGAGATGCACCTTTATGGAGGAGTAACTGAGACTCAAGTCCAACAGGTGGAGAAGATACTCCAGCACAGATTCCACTGGACAACCCAGGGATCCAGAGACTGGGGAATCACCCATAGCAGAAATGCTTCCATTTCATGGCGTAGGTCACCCTGGTGAAGGTTTTCTCGCTGCCACAGTACCTCTGCCACTCTAAGGATACTCCAAACCTATCCTTAGCCAAGTCCAGGAGGCCAAGCACACAGATGCAAGGACTGGAGGGCTGGATGGACCAATGTCCCTTGTTCTTGGGAGAGCAAGTGAGTGGAGGCGAACAACAGAACTGGCGGTTCCAATGCCAGCTGTTGCAACAGCAGGAACCAAATATGTCAAGGCCAGAATGGCGCTACCAGTATCATCCTGGCCTCTTCTGCCTGCAACTTAAGCAGAACCCTCTGAAAAGAGGAAGGGAGAAAGCAGACAGAAACCTCCCTGTCCAAGAGAGGGACAATGCGTCTCATCAGAAAACACCAGGCCCTGGATCTAGCAAGCAGAAATTGGGCAGTTTGGCATTGTGTGGGGACACAAGAGATCCAGTTCTGGCAGACCCCACCTTTCAAAGAGATGTCTATGACTTCTTGCTGTAGTTCCCACTCGTGGTTCTGAGATCGAGAGTGACTTAAGCTGTCTGCAAGGATGTTGTGGATGCCTGGCACATGGACTGCTGTGATGTCCAGACAGTGATCCACCACCCAGGACCAAACTCTCATCGCCTCTCTGCAAGGGGATACAGATGTGTACTCCTTTGCTTGTTGAGATAGAAGATTACCAGAGTATTGTCGATTGGACCAATAGAGTCCGGGAAGAGTACCCTTGGAAAGCTTGAAGGGCGTACAGAATGGCTCTCACCTCCAAAATGTTGATGTTTAGATCTTGTTCTGTTGAGTTCCAGGAGCCCTTGTCTGATGTGAAGCCAGATGTCCTCCTCATCCCAGTCCTGATGCATCGGTTGTGAGAGTCTGCAGTGGACTGGATCGCGAAAGGAACCCCTATGCTCAGATGGGCCAGGGTGAGCCATCAGGTCATGGACTGTCGGACTGCGTTGGAGATCCAAATGGGCTCTTCCAACTCATCTGTACCTTGATCCCATTGAACCTTGTGGTGCCACTGCAGAATCCTCATGTTCCAGGCCGAGTGGAACTGTCAACTATAGCTGCTGCCATGTGACCCAACAGTTGTAGAACCACTCTTGCTGGAACCAAGTCCGAGTCTTGTACCCTGAGGCGACATCTCTTAGCATTGCTGTTCTGTCTGTGGGCAGAAATGCTCTCCCTTGACTGTGTCCAGGACTGCTTCAATGTATTGCAGCCTTTGACCTGGCCATGGTTGTGACTTGGGGCAGGTTTAGAGAGTGCCCCAAATCTGGAATAGGCTGAATGTCTCCTCCAAGGTCCTGTTCAATTGGACTTTTGTTGGTGCAGTAAGAAGCCAACTGTCCAGGCAGGGGTATACAAAATGACGCCTCTCCTGAGGGCCACTGCTACTGCTGCTAGGCACTTGGTAAAACCCTTGGTGCTGAGTATAGGCCAAATGGCAGCACCCTGAACTGGTAGTGTCCTCCTTGGAAGGTGAAGCATAAGTACTTCTTGTGGGATGGCAGTATCCTGATGTGCATGTAGGCATCCTGCATGTCTAGTGAGCAAAGCTAGTCTCCTTGGTGAAGCATTGGTAACAGACTCACCAGGGTCACCATTCTGAACCATTTGTATTCGATAAAGGTGTTCAGTTGACTCAGGACCAGAATGGGATGGAGGTCTCCTTCTTTTCGGGACAAGGAAGAAATGGAATAAAATCCTTTCCCCTTTGAGCAAAGGAACCTCCTGTATGGTTCTTTTTGTCCAGTAAGGCCTATATGTCTGCCCTCAGGAGTGCATGGGAGGGTGAGCAGTGGGAGGGACTGGTGGGTTGTCCAGTAGGACTGGGTAAACTCTAGGGAGTATACCCTTTCTACTATCTGGAAGACCCATTGCTCCAGTATTATACTGGACCACGCCTCCCCTGCACAGGCTGTGGTGGAAGGGGTCAGCAGGGAGTCATGCTGTGTTGAAGGGTGTAGGCAGGGAGGTCTTGGCACCTTGGGGTCTTTGGGGCCCTGGGTGCCTGAAGGACAGAATGGCCTTTTCTTTTGAAGCCTCCCATATGTTGAGTCTGGCGCCTTCCTTGCTGTCCCTGATTTTTCCGAACAGGACGCGGTGTGGATTGTGGCTCTGACCGGAGCATTCTGTGGACTTCAGACACAGCTTTACCGAGTCTTGAAGTCCAGTGATCAGTTTTTCTGTGTCCTGACCGAACAGGATCCTGGTCCTTGAAAGGAGCATCCAGGATAGCATCCTGAAGATCTTGTCGGAAGCCGAAACCCTGAGCCAAGCATGCCTCCACATGCAAATGCCAGTGGCGCTGCTCTTGCTGCTGTATCCGTGGAGTCATAAGAACTCCTGAGGATGTGCTTATCCACATCCATGCCAAACTGAATCACAGCAAGGAGTTCTCCCTTACCCTCCGAATCTGGCTGTGCTTTGGCCAGGTCCACTGCCTTTGCCCACAGCGATTTTGGTAGATGACCATGTGGGCCAGGAAGTCGAGTGACCTAACAGTGCAAGTTGCCAGGAGTACACCTTGCACCCATCTGGCCCAATTTCTTAGATTCTGGGCCCAGTGGCTGAGCACTCATGTGGCGTGGTTGTTGTGTCCTACCATGGGCAGCTGTTAGGACCATCGAGTCTTCCTTTGGGTGTTCACCAGAAAAGGCTCCCTTTGGTGTCTTGTACAGTCTGTCAGCCTTACGAGAACTGTGGTTGTAGTAGCCGGATGTCTCCATGTGGACTTGGTCACATCCTGAAATGGTTCCACCAAAGAGGGATAACCAATGGTTTGGGATCTGCGGCTCCCAAGGATTTGGCCAGTCTGGCGCCATTCTAGGTCTAATTCTCAGTGTCTCATTGGTAAAGCGCCTGATAATAGCGCATAATGTCCAAAAAGGGCGGGTCATCCGGGGCGACCTCGATGAGTCCCTTAGATTTGGAGATGGAATGAGGAGTGCCGCCTCTGAAGAACAGTCAAAGATGAGTCCCCTGTGTTGTCCCCTGAAGTCAGCGCGGCATCCGCTGGATGATGGGATGGACGATGGATGTCTTTTGTGGTCAGCCCAACCCAGACGTCCACTTGTCCTTTTATCTTGCAGCTGGAGCTCCTTTAGTGGTAAAGGCTGCTCAGGAATGAGGTCTCTGGGTGGAGGATGTCCTGGGGATGGATCCTTGGGTCTGTGGAGAAGATCCCTTTGATGGTGTTCCACCACACATTAAAAAGTGCTCCACCTCAGCTAGTGGAACGATTAGTGGTGGGGTGTCTGGTTTGAAACACCTTAGGGTCCTGGCATCTGGTCCAGAGATGGGGACGACTGGTACATCAGGCGTTAAATCCTCGATGTCTGGCAGCCTGACATCCGGTTCTTCTGATGTAGGCTGCTGGGCGTCAGTATCCCAGTGTCTGGGGAACTGGTTGCCGGCCGATTCTCCGGGGCTAGTGGCGGTCCTTAGGGCGATGGCCTTTCTTTGCGAGAGGCACTTGCTCCTTCTCCAACATAGAGTCGGAATGCCCTGTTGTCTGGGAAGCGAAGTCACCCAATGTTCGGGTGGGGAGGCGCCCAGTACCTGGACTCACCTCCAGGCATTTCACTGGTTTGTCCAGTTTCTTGTGCTTATCGGATGTCCCACAAGATTTTCGGCAGTGGACACTGTGGATTTGCCAGAAGCCAATGCCAGTCCTCATGGGTCGACCCATGTTTATGGGGTCGGTGGGCCAAGGGAATCTAGGTGGACAGCTGTCCAGTCGAAGAAGACTCCTACCTTTTGCCTGAGTAGAGGCAGTCGACTTCCTATATGTGTCCCCAAAGCTGCTTTGGTACCTGGGGGACCAATTCCAACCTCCCACTGCAGGTGGAGTAATAGCTGCCAGTGAGGCGACTTTCGGCAGGACTCCGATCTGGTTCTCTCCTTCTCCCACTGGTGGTGTTTCCCTCCCAATCTCTTCTCCTGGGAGACTCCTGGTTGAAGAGGATGAACTGTATCCCAATGGGGCTTTCTGCATGGCAGCTACCTGCTGCTTGAGAAGATAGACCTTTAAAGTGTTGGCGCGGTGAATCCTGGTCTTGTTGTTGAATTCGATGCAGATGCGGGCAATCGCCCGGCCAGTGGTCTGGGCCTAGGCAGATCAGGCAGGCAGAATGGCCGTCTTTGCGGGATCTGCTTCCTACATGCAAACGCAGATTTTCGCCGCTGAGGCGATGAAGACATTAAACTTGCGTAAAACTGTCTTAGAAAGGTTGTCACTGAGAAAAATACTGCGTGGTGCGTGAGAAAAAGTGTCTGACTGCAACTATGGCGTCCTGTAGATCTGATGTTCACAGGTTGACGGCAGTGAAAGAACTGAGGTGGCACCGGACCATCCCTTTATACCACATCTGATGTCAGGCGGAGCATGTCGGGGTGGTCCCCCGCCACAGACTGCTAGCTAAAAATATTTTCCATGGGGTCCTAATGCCTGGCGGCTGTAGTCCTAATGGTCTTATTTATTTATTTATTTAGTTTTTTTTTAACCAGGTAAGTGCACTAGAAAAATCCTGCCTATTTTCAGGCACGACCGGGGAGGGGATACAGATGAATGCCAACTGATCTTGAACCAGATTAAGCTGTTACCTGCTATTACCTGCTGCAAGAGCTCCCCTTGAAATGAGACCGATGATTCCACTCCTCCTCTCTCTCTTTCTTGCTCCTCCTTCCCCTGTGTTTTATTTTTTAGGTGAGATAGTTTCTACTTGATGAAGATGGGGATAGAGGGAGGAGAAGAATCTAAATGATCCATTATCCTTGGCTGATGGAGAATGTGTGTGTGGGGAGTATTAGCGAACTGAGCTTTGCCTTTTTTTCCCCCAAAGGCGGTGGTTGGAAAAGCTATGGCTCATGGTGAAAGATCATCTCTCTCCAAATGATGAGGAGGAGGCTGACCTGGAAAAGCTATACACATCTTGTTCCGAGGGGACGGGATAATAGTTTCTGCTGGTAAGGATGCAGAGAGCAGGAGCAAGTGAGGGCAGGACTTGATTTTAACGGGTCCCCAAGAGGGAGAGGGCTGCTCTGTGGGTATTTATAAAGAAGGGGAAACATGGGTAGTGCGGGAGCACTGTGAAATTGGCATATACCAATGATAAGAGGGGGAAAGACCTCCCACAGATAAAATAGGCTTCCTGGGAACCATTTGGGAATGGAAACATGAGTCAGAATGGGATATTAATTTCAAGAAACCTGATTGGTAGGGGGGAGGGATGAAAGAATGGATGCTTGGAGGGTGAGGCTGCCTTGGCTGTGGAATATATTGTCTCTGTGCCTTGGACAAGATGCTTCTCTTAGTAATTCTGATGCAGTAAAGGTTTGTTCCTGTAGTGGCCCTCATAATGGGGGGGCACAGACCACACTACAGCTCTGTAAGGGGAATTTTATACCCCTAACAGAGATAGGGAACAAGGGCTGTTGTTCTCTACCTTGGAAGTACGATTGGGGTGTTATTATTGCTAATGCTAACATTAATATTATTGTTCCAGTTCATAGGTTTATATTTATAAAATATTGCGGCACAAAGGTTAATGGTTCTTGAGGAAGCTGAGAGGGATGGGGAAGGTTTTCCCTTATCGGAGGAGTGTGCATTTCAGAACCAGAGTAAATACCAAATAAGGATATGGATTCAAAAGTATTAACATTAAATGTAAGTGGATTCACAAGTCTGGTTAAAGTAAAAAGTACCAAATTATATAAAACAAGCCAAAGTGGATTTTGTATTCTTACAACAAACCCACTTGTAAGCAAGCAACACCAAAAACTCAATGGATTTGGTTATAGGGAGGTATGCTGTTCATCATATAGGAATGGTAGGTGGAGAAGGGTTGCGGTTACAATCCTGAACCATGTGCCTTTGAGTGAGTGGAGAGGTGACAGACGGAAGAGGAGGTATGCTCTCTTGAAGGAACATTAAATGGCAGGTGACCACTCTGGTTTTAGTGGTGTATGTACTCTGAATTCAACTTATGATCTTTATCAAAAATGTTAGTGGTAATTTCAGAAAAGGCAGAGGGACTCTTGATATGTGCTGGAGACCGGAACATTACCTAGATCCAAAGTAGATATCACCTCACAGATCCCCAGAAAGTCTCATAAAACTGCAAAACCAAGTTAAGTTCCTTTTGGACAAGCTTGGCCTGCAGGATGCATGGAGATTTCTGGAGGGGCTAAAGGATTATCGTATTATTCCCCTACATACCATATGTATTCTAGACTTGATTATTTTTTCCTGTCCAAGTAAACAATTACCCAGATTAAGCAATGTGAAATTGGGCCGATAGACCTATCAGATCACTCCCCTCTGGTATTAACTCTGGATTTATCTCTCCCAACAAAATAACTTTTTAGAGGCTAAATTTGTATTTATTAAATGATCCAGAGGTTATTGAACAGGTACCACACATTATAACACAGGCTGTTCAGAATAAAGCCACAAATGATGTAAGCCATGGAATGCTATGGGACACAATCAAAGCAATAGTTTGTGGTAAATTAATAGCTATTGCAGCAGCTCGAAATGTCAGAGACAGGAAAAGCAGAAAATGTTAGAAACCACAATACAAGCTTTAGAACAGTTACAACAGGAGAAATTAGACAGGTACATGGAGAAGGAATTAATCATCCTTAGGAGGGAACTTGATCGGATTTTAGATCTTAAAGTAGAGCATAAGAAAATTACCCACCATAGTAATGTTGTTTTTCTAATGGAGTCTTGCTGTATTCTGACAAACACTTCAATTAATCAGTCAGATTTTTACAAGCACTAATACTAACTCATAGAATTTAAATTGTTTTCATAAAAACTTTTAAAACCAAAGGCAATAAAAATGGGGTCCGAAAGACTCAGGTTGAGAACCCCCAAAAAGAAAATCTTAAGTAGACAGTGATAATAATCAAACGGTGTAATAGAACAAGAGAGCCCAGTCTACAGAATGGGATCCAAAAGGTACACTTCTGGGATGCAACACTGCACCTGCAACCCACAATCCAAAACACAGAGGTTCTGAGAGGGGAGGCAGGGTGACAAGTCACAACACAGCAAGACTCCATTAGAAGAAACAACATTACTATAGTAGTAATTTTTCTTCAAACAACATGAAGTCTTGCTGTATTCTGACAATCTGCAGACTACCAAGAAGTACCTCCATGGAGGAGGAACTACAGAACCTACTTAGGAAAGAGGCTCTGCAGCACAGCAGTGCCAAACCTAACATCACTTCTGGCTTGGGTAACCAGACAATAATGCTTGGTGAATGTGAACAGTTTTCCAGGTGGCTGCTTTACAGATTTCCAGGAAAGGAATATCCTAGCTGCTGCAAAGGAGGCAGCGGTATCCACTGATAGAGTGTGCCCTTAGGCCTGAGGGAGCTCTTTGCCGAATTTAGTATAACAGAACTGGATACAAGAAATAATCCATCTGGCAATAGTTCTCTTAGTGGCAGGTTTACCCCTGCCCACCTCACCACAAGTGAGAAACAACTGAGAACAGCCACCCCTATGGACCTTGGTATGGTCAATATAATAACTCACTGCCCTTTTATATCCAGACTCTGCAACCTTCACTTACCTGAAGAAGAGTGGTCAATGAAAAACACAGGCAGAGACATGGACTGGTTAAGATGGAAATCTGACACCACTTTAGAAAGAAATTTTCTATTTGGCCTGAGGACCACCTTAACTCTGTGGAAGGAAGTAAAGTCAGGTTCCACTGACATAGCCTGTAACTCATTGATCCTCCTGGTGGAAGTAATGGCTACCAGGAATACAGTCTTCAAGTCAAGTACTTTATCTCAGCTGAACACAAAGGCTCAAGGGGACTGCATAAGCTGTGCGATACAGATATTCAGGTCCCAAGCCAGAGTTTTTCCTAAAAGGAGGATTGAGATGAACCAGACCTTGAAAACTTACTGAACACAGGGTGAAAAGCAAGGGAAGATCCTTCCCTACTGAAAGAAAGGCAGAGACAGCTGCTAGGTGAACCTTGAGAGTAGCAGGCCTGAGGCCTAAAGAGTTCAAATGGACTAAATACAGTAGTCCAGTGCTGTGGAAATGCCAGCAGAATCTGGCAGTATGTCCCTCTGAGAGCACCAAATGCTAAACCTCTTCCACTTAGAGTTATACGTTTTCTGGTAGGTTTCCTAGAAATCTTCAGAATATCCAAAACACCTTCTGAAAGGTGCAATCCTGCATACTCTAACTCTTCAAGAGCCAAGCTTTAAGTCTGAGAGATTGGAGATTGGGATACCAAATCCTCAGACAGGAGGTTGTGCCTTCTGGGAAGACAAGAGGAATTGTCACTGCCAATGACAGCAATAGAGGGTACCATGGTTGCCTGGCCCAATCCAGAGCCGCCAGGATTACTGTGCAGGGTTGAGACCTGATCTTGATCAGTACTCTGAATATCACAGGGAAAGGAGGGAAACATAAAGAAACCTGTTTGTCCAATCCAACAGGAAAGTATCCCGAGGAACAGACCCCAGGATTGGGGATATGCAACAGAGCAGACGAAGCTGATGATTGTCTGGGGCTGCAAAGAGATCTATCTCTGGAGTGCACCATCTCTGAAAAATGATCTGCAGGATCTGACAGTTCAGGGTTCACTCGTGATGACCCTGACAAATCCTGCTGAGGGCATCTGCTAGCAGATTGTCCTTCCCTGGCAGATGCACTGCTACCAGGAATGTCTGAAGAGAGTGCGCCAACAACCATATCTTCATGGTGTCTGTGCACAAGGCCGTAGATGGTGTGCCTCCTGCTTGTTTATCTACCACATGGTAGTGGTGTTGCCCGTCAGACCTGCACCACTTTCCCCTGAACTGAGGCCGAGAATGCTTCAAGGAACAGAAGCACAGCCCTCAGTTCCAGAGACTGATGTGCAGAAGAGATGCCTGCTGAGACCAAGTGCCCTGTGCAGTGAGGGTCACCAGATAAGCTCCCCACCCCAGGAGGATGCATCTGTTGTGAGAACAACTGAAGGGACCTGGGAAGGAAGAGAAAATCCCTGTCTGAGGTTTTCCTTGTTCAACCACCACTGGAGAGCCTGGGCAAGAGTCTGAGTCACTGGAATCAATTTGGTGAGTGGATCCCTTCTTTGGGACCAAAAGGACCTGAGGTGAAACTGAATGTCCCTCATTTGGAATCTGGCTTCCTGGACCAATAAAGTGGAAGCTGCCATGTGGCCTAGAAACTGAAGAAAATGCCTGGCTGGCTGAGACACTTGAGGTTTGAAAGAGGCTGCCAGGTCTGTGAGAGCCTTTACCCTTGAAAGAGGTAGGAAGGCTTTTGCCTGAATGGTGTCCTGCTCTACTCCTATGAAGAGTAGTAGCTGAACTAGTTCCAACACTGACTTGGAAAGATTGAGGATAAACCCTAGAGAACCCAGAAGCCTCTGGGTAACAGCCAGAGCTGACTTGACTTGGTCTGAGGACTGGCCTACAATGAGCCAATCATCCAGATAGGAAATGCAGAAATGCCTTGTCTTCTGAGAAAAGTCACTATAACTGCTAGGCACTTTGTAAAGACTCTGGAGCTGAAGTCAGGCCAAAGGCATTGCTCTGAACTGATAATGACCTGAGAGCAACTCAAACCTGAGGTACTTTCTGTGTGAGCATCTGATAGAATGTGAAAATAGGCATCTTTGAGATCCAGAGAAGCTAGCCAGTCTCCTGGTCTTGGAGAGGAGGAATGATTCCCAGAGTCACCATCTTGAACTTTGGTTTTAAAGGTGTTTGTTCAGATATCTTAGGTCTAGGATGGGTCACCACTCCCGTCCTTTTGGGGTAAGGAAGTACCTTGAGTACAATCCTTTGCCCCTATGTACTAGAGGCACATGCTCCACTGCTCTTAGGAGCAGCAAGGCGAAACCTCTGCCTCTAAAGCAGCTGTTTCCAGTGGTGACAAAGGCTTGAAGGACATTGCCCTTACTTTGGGGAATTTCTTGAAACTTAGAGCAAGTCCTTGGCTTACCACCTCAGGACCCATCTGTCTGTTGTTACAGACTTCCACCCTGGAAGAAGTAAACCAACTGGCCCCTCACTGGAAATAAGGAGGTGACCCAGTCTGAGACATCTGGTGTCTCTTTGACAGAGGTCCTAGCTTGAGAGGTGGATGCAACCCTGGTCATCCCCTTCTCCCTCTTCCTTACCCTCTAAAGAACCCCTCTGCTGAAAAGTAGAGGAAGCCTGAGCCTGGTAGAAAGGCCTGCCTCTGCCAGCCCTAGACTTCTCCTTTTGAGGAGTGGCCTGCCTTTCCTTGGCCACTGCACTCCTGTATGTGGTCCTATACTTGTCCATTTTCTTCATGTACTCCTCTGTTTGCTCCCAAACAGAGAGTTCTGAGTGACAGAAAATCCATAGCCCTTGTGCATCCTGTGAGAGGCTAGTACATCTGAGCAGCGAACCTCCTTAGGGAGACAGACGTGGCCATGACTCTTGAAGATACATCATTCGAGTCTTCAGCAGCATGGAAATGGAAATTACATACCTACCATAATTCTTGATCTTCTTGGACGAAGTCTCCACCACTCATGCACACTAATGGGATCTACACCAGAGGCTAGGACCCAGCAGGAGCAAACTTTTGCAGGAGGGCCGTGCCAGAGATGGAGCGAGGAGTGGCGCCGCAGCCTCTGCTCGTATGGGCAATGACTATCTCAGGCGACCTCCAACCGCCTCAGTACCTTTTTTTTCCAAGGAGGTGCAGCGTAACTAACCTAGAAGGATAGCCTAACCAAAAACGGACATAAGATAGTTCGAAGACCCATATAAGAAGGGTCAAGAAATACAGGTTACTCACCTATAACAGGAGTTCTAGGAATGGTATATGTTGTTCATCCACACTGTCTGGCAGGTTCCTTGCTGCTTTAAATCTTGCCGGAAGGTCTTCAGCTGGCTCCTCCCACCCACCAGGTGGTAAAACTCTCGGCTCCGCCCCATGGCCTAGATCTAGCCCGCTGGAAGCCAGGTTGTGTCGCCAAGGAGGTCGGGTGGGTGTGGATGAACAACATATACCATTCCTAGAACTCCTGTTACAGGTGAGTAACCTGTATTTAGGACATGGATATGTTGTTCATCCACACCGTCTGGCAGAGACTCTAGCAGTTCTCCGGGAGAAGGGAGGCAAGGCGCACACCCTTTACTTAGGGAATACAGACTGAGAACCAAGCCCCAAACTAGCATCCTGGCATGACTCAAGGTCAATGTGGTAATGGGTAATAAAGGTATGTGCCGATTTCAGGTAGCAGCCCTGCAGATATCCTTGATAGGGACATCCCTGGAAGCAGCTACCAATGCAGCGGTATGGCTGGTAGAATGAGCTCTTATGCCTCTGGGAGGCTCCATGCCCGCCAACCTATAGTAGAGATCTATGCAGGAGGTGACCCACCTGCTTATCGTCCACTTGGCTGCAGGTCTGCCAGGTGCGGCTTCAGCATAGGTGACAAACAGCTGGTGAACCTCTCCTGAACTTTAGTCGCTCGGCCCTTATAATAAGTGAGCTCTCTAGGGTCCAACGATGGAGCCTATATTCAGCCTCCGAGGTGTGACTGGGGTAGAACACCGGCAGAGTCACACCTGGTTAAGGTGAAACTCCACACCACCTTCGGGAGGAATTTGTGGGGTGTAGGACAACCTTGTCCCTGTGGAAGACCAGATAAGGAGACTCGATGGAAAGCGCCTGGAACTCTCCCATCCTTCTGGCTGGACGGGATAGCCACCAAGAAGATGGCTTTCCATGACAGGTGGGAAATATCGCACCTGTGCATTGGTTCGAATGGCTTGCCCATGAGCTTGGCCAATACCAGCAGTGGATCTCCACGGAGGTGGAGGTTCTCGCACTGGAGGAAATGTGATCAAGGCCTTTGAAAAGCACCAGACCACCTTCTCCTGCGCCACCGCTTCCCGGCCACGCCCGTAAGCAGAGATAGCTGCCAGGTGCACCTTAAGGGTCGTCGACGAAGCCCTTGCTGAGAAAGGGACCACAGGTAGTCCAGAATGCTTGCCAAGGACAGGCAGAAGGGTCCAAGCCCTTCCCCTGACACCAAATGGAAAATCTCTTCCATTTGAAGGCATAGCATTCCTGGTCAACTCCTTACAGGACACCCTCAACGACATTGAGGACCTCATCAGAAAGACCCAAGGCCTGGAACTCTGGCCACTCAGGAACCAGGCCATCAGGTGCAGGATTGAAGGTGCGGATGGAATATCTTCCCTGGTTAACTGGAGATCAGGTCCGGGGTCTGGAAGCCACCTCAGGAGCCTGAGCTGAGACTGAGGAGATCTGGATACCAGAACTGCGTGGGCCAATCTGGGGCTACCAGAATCACCTGCACCTTGTCCCTCCCGCCTTGAGAAGCACCTCGTGGATCAAGGGAAATGGGAGAAAGGCGTAGAAGAGGCCCGGGGTCCACGGCTCGAGGCATCCCCACAGCGAGCCCTGCTGAGGGGCGGGCATGGAACAGTCTCAGCTTCGCATTCTCCCTGGAGGCAAACTGGTCCACCTGAGGTGTGCTCCCAGCGGGAGAAGATCTTGTACTACTCCGCAGGAGAGACCACTTGTGAGACGCAGCCCCTATCCAACTTAGGCATCGGCCAGGGTGTTGGAGGCCCTCCACGTGAATGGCTAGGAGATCCACCTCCAGGCTGCGCATCGAGGGACCAAATGCGAGAGCTTCCTTGCATAACAGCATGGAGTGTGTCCCGCCCTGGCGGTTCAGGTAGTACATGGTCGTGGTATTGTCCATCTGGACCTGAACCACTTGACCCTGAGAAACGGAGTGAAGGCAGTGAGAGCTAGGCGACCGCTCGAGCTCCAGCAGGTTGATATGGCATCGACTCTGAGGAACCGGAGGCCGTGCGCCTGTGCCCTCAGATGGGCACCCCAACCCATCAGAGATGCATCGGTCGATAGAAAGACAGTCGGCTGGAGGATGAATAGGATGCCTCCTGCAGATGTGCCGGAACGGTCCACCACTGAGTGGCATTCCACATCTCCTGGGTCACTGTCATGGGCTGGTCCAACGGATCGCAGCGCCAGACCACTGGCTGGCCAGTCCCCATTGAAGGGACGTACACCAACAGGCCCAATGGACCACGCTGGTGCAGGCCACCATGAGGCCCAGGAGGTGCAGGAAGTCCCAGGTAGGCGCGATTGCCCAACCACAAATGATTGGGCAAAGGAGGAAAGAACCTCGGCCCTGTCCGCCAGGAGCCGAGCTCTGGCTTGAAGAGAGTTGAGCTCTGCCCTCATGAAGAGTATCACCTGCTTCGAGACGAAGCTTACATTTGGCCTGGCTGATGAGGAGGCCAATCTGAGAGCAAACCTGGAGGGCCAGATCCTCAGGACCGCCTCCACCTCCGCCTGGAGGGGCTGCAATCAGCCAGTCGTCCAGGTAGGGGTACACCTGACCTTCCGGCGCCGGAGGAATGCTGTCACCACTGCCATGCATTTGGTGAAGACCCTGGGAGCTAGAGAGAAGCCGAAGGGCATGGCCCGAACTCGTAAGGATCCCTCTGCTCTGAAGCGAAGGAATTCTGATGAGGCGGACTGATCGGACGTGAAAGAACACGTCCTGGAGATCCAGGAACAAAACCACATGCCTTGTTCGAAGGATGGGATTATCTGAGCCAGAGGACCATCTTGAAGGTCCGAGACCTTAGGAACCTGTTCAGGTTGTGCAGGTCAGGATGGGGCGCCAGACCCCGTCTGCTTTGGGACCAGGAAATACCTGGACACAAACCCTGGGTCTGAGGAGGATCTGCCACCTTCCTGATTACCTCTTTTCGAGGAGCAGGGCACATCGCTCGGGCGGGCCGAGTAGCGAAGCGAGGGACGCGTGGCCTCCTGAGGGGCGACGGCTCGAAAGGGTGGGGCCTGCTCGAACTCCAGAGGCAGGCCCTTTCCTACCACCTCCAACACCCAGCGGTCCGTGGTGATAGCGGACCAGGTGGAAAAGAAGTGGTGGAACCATCCCTCCATGGGGGGAAACCCAGGGGAGGACGAGGTTGGGGCGACACCTCTCAACCTGGCTACTGGGCAGGCTTGGAAGAGGGACTGGCCGAGGGACCTCCTGGCCTTTATCTCCTTGCTTCCTGTTGGAGGAAGCTTCAGGTTTGGGTTTGGGACGCCAAGCGCCGAGCCTGCTGGCCCTGTTGCTGGTGCTGTTGGGCCGGTCGTGCTGCAGGGGCCGAAGGACGAAAGGACTTATGCTGTTGTTGATGGCGGCCTTTGTCTCCCCTCTGCTAGAAGGTGACACAGAGTCCAGAGTGGCATTAGACTTTTCGATCCGCTGGAGGTGTCCTCCACCCAAGGCTGAAGAGGCCAGTCCCAAGAAGGGGACGCCCACCAACTTGTGCTGGGTATCCGCCGTGGAAGGTGGATATCCTCAGCCACGCCCTGGCGATGCATAGCCACCACGGCCGCTACTGACCTGGGACAGGAATCACCTATGTCCAGAGCAATCTGAAGCTGTTGCCGCCACCACTCCTCCCTGGTCCCGGACCTGACAGACCGTGGTCTGCAGGTCACCGGGAGATGTGGGACAACCTCATCCAGGGAGCCCAAGAGGGCATGGGAGAGTGTGCCATCAGCACGGCCGAGCTGGCCTGTCGGAGGCCGAGGGAGGGCGCAGCGACACCTTGGCGCCTGCAAAGTCCAACTTTTTGGACTTTGTCGGGGCTTATCCACGTCCCGAGTGTTTCCAGAACGCCGAAGATGCTGTCGGTGACTAACCTCTCGGCAGAGGGTGCTCCGAGAACCGGCAAAGAGCCGTAGGGACCGCATACTTCCTGGCCATCCTGGCCGAGGGTGCAGGACAGGAAGCAGGCGCTGCCAAAGCTCCAAGGCTGGGCCAACAATGGCCTCAGCCACCGGAAAGGCCTCGTGGGGGAATCCCCTCGTCCAGTATCTCCGTCAGGGATACTTGGCCCGCTTGGACAGGGCTCGTTGCATCCCGTGGACCCGAGATGAGTCGAGCAGACCAAGAAGGACGATGGGCTATCGCCCAATGACTGGCCTCGAGGACTCCAGGTCAACCTGCCTGGAGAATAGGAGGAATCGCCATCAGATTCCGAAGAGTCTGTGAAAAGCTGCCTCGGCCCTGAGCCACCCTCCACCTGCTGAGGACGGTCGGGAGTGAGGGTGACCGACAACCTGTGGGCAGGCCGTGACCCAACCGGAATCTTGGTCGATGCCCCAGACTTCGTTGTGGAGGCGGAGTTTCCACCATTACCGGTGAAGCAGCCGGTTTCGCCGAACAACCGGCTCTGAACGGGCATCTCGACTGGGGCGAGCGGTTGCTTTGGTCATTCGGCGACAGCCACTTGATGGCCGGGGCTGACCCGGAGTCGGTTTGGTCCTGACAACAGTAACTGCTGCCACATAAGCTCCTCGTAACGCCGACGTAATTTACATTGAAGCCTCTCCTCATCAGAGGAAGAGGAGAGGAACGGTGTCACCGCTTACTTCGTACTCGAGACCGAGACCGCCGATGTCGGCGGAACGGCTGACCGAGATGAAGTCCGGAGACCGGAGACCTCGGGGACCGACGGCGGTCTGGGAAGGGCAGGGACACCCACTCTTCCCTCGGATCGGGCACTTTATCTGGGACCGCGGCCCAAAGGCGCAGGCAGATCCTCGGCTCCACCGGGGAACTGGTGAAGGAGGGTTGTCGGCTTCACCAGTCGACAGGTCCATCCGATGGGTCGAGAAAGTCTTGACCGCGTCGACGGGAGTCTCGGCCGGCTGGCCTGAAGGGACACCGTGAAGCCAGCGGCCTGAGCCGCAACCTCCTGACCAGTCAATGGTCAGCTGTCCAGGGAAGAAGACCTCTCCCACTTTCACGAATGCTGATGATGGGCTTACCCTTCAACTCCTTCTTCTTGGGCCGAGAAGAATGTCTGACAAAGCCCTTGAACGAAGCCATGTACGAGGAACTCAGAGAAAGCGGGATAAATGTCGCGCCGAGGAGGGAGGAAGATGCGCCTGGGCCGCCTCCTCCTCGCTGGCGATCATCTGCTCGAGCTGCTCAGCCCAGCCAGCCGCCGCGACACCGCCCAACGAGCCTCTTTGATTGTACCAGCGGGTAACACTTCTTGGGCGCCTGAAGCTCAATCGCAAGCAGCTCAGTCCTCCAGTATGGTGGCCGAAAAAGCGGCACAACTCACAGGCCTGCTGGTCGTGGTCTAGGCCTAGGCAGTAGACGCACGTGAGTGCGGATCCGTTATGGACATTTTCTGCCTGCAAGGGCACCTCTGAAAGCCGGAATCGATTTGTCCATCGCAGTCATCGAGTGATGATGAAGACCGAAGTTTAAAAACTTCAAAACTAGTTTCGGACAAACCAAGAGTTAGGATCCATTCTAAAATGCAGAGCACTACGGAGGGAACCTGAGCTTGCAACGTAAGGAAGATCTGGCGTCATGGGGCGGGGCAGAGTTTTACCACCCAGGTGGATGGGAGGAGCCAGCTGAAGACCTTCCGGCAAGATTTAAAGCGGCAAGGAACCTGCCAGACAGTGTGGATGAAAAACATATCCATGTCCCTAGAAAGAAGTCTTTACAGCCTAAAAATTGAGGAGTGAAGACCAACAACAGAGGGGCAGGGTGGGATGGTGGTGGATGTGAATCGAGTGGAGACTGGTCCAAGAAGATCAAGAATTACCGCTAGGCACGTACTCCATATCTTCCTGGACATAAAGTCTCCACCACCATTCACACTAATGGAGAGTACTAAGCTAATAATCCCCGAGAGGGCAGCAGGAGAGACAAGAGCTCACAAATTTAGGACAGAAGTCCATTAAGGATGGTTCTGCCAAACGAAACATGTCATCTAGCATGGACATCCAGGGCATAGTGTTTGGACGAAAGTATGCACTGAGCTCCAGGTAGCCACATTGCAAATATCTGCAATGGGCATGTTGCGGATTTCGCCAGGGATGCCACGACTGCTCTAGTAGAGTGAGTCGACACTCTGCCTTCCTCGGCTTAACCTGCGCCATGGAATAACAGTGGCGAAGGGTACGCCACCAGCCATGCTGAATATATATGATAGTTGACAGGTTAACCCAGCTGGGTCTCACTGAAGGAAACAGTTGTTGAGCTGTGCGAAAATCTTTATTCTATCTAAATGGAAACACAAAGCTCTTTGACATCCAAGGAATGAAGAGAACACTCCCTTCATTTTGGAAGTTCGCAAAGTAAGAAGGAAGGACCAAAGGTTGGTTTGGATGAATTCTGAAACAACCTTACGGGAGAAACTTAGGATGGGTCCAATGAACTACTTTGTCTTTATGAAACACAGTATACGGAGGATCTGTGACCAAGGCATGTATCTCAGAGACCCAGCGGGCGAGGTAATGGCCACCAGGAAGGCTGTTTTTCAAGTGAGAAATTTCAACTCACAGGTAGCTAGAGGCTTGAAAGGTTTTTGAGTGAGCATGTCTAGCACAAGATTAATGTCCCAGGCTGTGACTGGATGTCTGACAGGAGGTCTGGTATGCAGAATACCCTTAAGAAACCTCTTAACCACAGGTAACTGAGCCAGTGAAAATGAAAGTACTGGCTCATGATAAGCTGGAATGGCACAAAGGTGAACCTTGACTGTAGAGTATTGCAGACATGAATCTGAGAAGTCTAAAGGTACTCTAGAACTTTATTTGGTGGGCAGGAAAAAGGATTCAAAGAAGATTTTGCACACCAGAGCTAAAAACACTTCCATTTGGCTGTAGTTTTCCTAGTGGCTGGCTTCTGCCGCTGCCAGGACAATATCTGAAACTCCGAGAGAGACATTGAACCTGCTCACTTCTATCTCTTCAGGAGCCAAGCATGAAGGTGAAGCGATCTCAGATTAGGATGAACCACAGGCCCCTGAGTCAGAAGGTTCATCTGAAGGGAAGCGCTTCGGAGGGGTTACTGACATACTGTTGAGTAACGGAAACCATATTTGTTGAGGCCAGAAAGAAGCAATGAGGATCATTTTGTCTCCCTGGGACTCGAACTGAGAAGTACCCTCTGAATTAGAGGAAGAGGCGGAAAGGCGAGAAGCGCTTTGTCCACTGCAGCCTGAACACATCCTGACAGAAAATGCCAGGCCCTGGATTTCTGGAGCAGAAGAGAGGCAGTTTTGTGTTGAGTGGGAATGCAAAAAGGTCCAAGTCTGAGTTCCCACTCTGTGAACAGTGACTGACCTACGGTTGAGTCGAGACCATTTGTGAGGATCTGTCTCTGTTCTGCTGAGACAGTCTGCCAGTTCTGCCCTGCAATCTCGCAGGTAGACCACCTGAATTAGAGCCTTGTGCTCCAAGCACCATTCCACACTCTCATTGCTTCCTGCATAAGGGTAAGTGAGCACCGCCTGCATGTTGAAGTAATACATCACTGCTTTGTTGTCCATTTGAAGGAGAATGTTCTTGTGACAGAGAATGTCCTTCAAAGCACAGACTGCATAAAGGACGGCCCCCATTTCTAGGACATTTATGTGAAGCTGGGACTCTTCCTGAGTCCATGTACCTTGACTGTGGAGAGTCTGGCTGTGAGCTCCCACCCCATCAAGGATCGTCCGTGGCAATGGAAATCTGATGTTCGGGGGAGCAAAGGGATACCTTTCAGAAGGTTGTCCTCTTGCGACCACCAGGTGAGTGACTTCTTCAGAGGTTCTGTCACCTTGATGAGAAAGGACTGAGGGTGAGTGGTGGAGACCACTGAGTACTGAGCATCCATTGAGAGCTTCTCATGTGCAGGCGTGCTGAGGGTACCGTGGAACACTTTGGATGCCATGAGACCTAGCATCCGCTGCATCGGGGTAGCTCTTACTGAGCTGTTCTCTCTGATGTATTGGACCATCTGCAGAATATCAGTCCTTTGTCCTCTGGTAGAAAAGCTTTGCACAGGAGGTGCCCAGAAGAGTTCCTATGAAAAGGAGCCTCTGGGAGGGCTGCAGCTGTGATTTCTTGAGGTTTAGCAGGACTCCCATGGGTGTGAGGAAGTCTGAGGCTGTAGTAATGGCATCGAGGGTTCCCTGCCTGGAAAGGCTCTGCGAAGCCAGTCAGTCCAGGTATAGGGAACACTTGTATTCCAATTTTTCCGAGATGCGCTCATGAATATTGCACAACACTTTGTAAAAACTATGGCACTGAGAACAGCTCAAAGGGCAGGACTCTGAACTGATAATGCTGGCCAAAAGCCATGAACCTCAGGTATTTGTGATGCCTTGGTGAATAGGGATATGCTGGTAAGCATCCTGCAGGTCCAGAAAGGCTAACCAGTCACGTTGATGAAGCAAAGGTAACAGGGTTCCTAGCGATATCATTTTGAATTTCTCTTGGGAAGAAATTTGTTTAATTTTCTGAGGTCCAAATGGGGTGCATGCTCGGTTTTGGAACCAGAAAGTAATGGAGTAGAACCCTGTGTTCCGCTGATCGAATGGAACTACTTCCACTGCCCTGTTGTTCAGAAGGCCTTGTATCTCGGAGGCGAGAAGTTCTGACTGAAGTACTGACAGCCTAGGCTGTCGTTTGGGGACAATCTGGAGGGTCTCTAAAAGATTGAGGGAATACCTCATGGATTATCCGGAGGACCCATTTGTCCGATGTTATGGACTTCCAACAATTGTAGAATTGAGTCAGACAACCTCTCACTGCTGAGGAAGAGTCCCCTCGGCAGCTGAGGTGGGACTTGGGCCAACAACTCAGAAGGTGGCACTGGGCACTTTGGGTCCTTGCGCTTCTGTTGCTTTTCTTTGAGGCTGAGGGACTTGGTTTTATTGAAACCCTGCCTGCCCTTCCTCGAAAGGACTGACAGTTATGAACTGACATTTATTAACTCCCTTCGAGAGGGGATGGGAGGAGGTCTGAGCCAATCTAATGGCTGACCTAGTCTTTGTGTGGCCTTTAGAGCCTGTTCTACTTGAGGGCCGTCAAAGGAAAACGCCATGACCTGTTGCTGGACATCATTTGTGAAACTGAAGCTGCAGCCAGGAATGGCGGCGGTACAAATGTCCACCACCACCGCCGCCGTAAGGCTGTAATCGGCCCATAAGCGTTTTAACCTGCTTGTTGCTGACTTGATAACCCTGGTTATGGTTTGAAGAAGATCTGAATTAGTGTCCGAGTCCAGTAGAGCTTCAACCATTTGTTTGAGTGAATGCCAAAGAATATACTCATATTGAAAGAAATAGCCCTGGTAGCTGGCAATATGCACACCCAGGGTGGATGCAGCAAAGACTCTCTTACCTGAAGTATCTATCTTAGATTCTTTGTTTATTGGTCGAGCTGTAGTAGTGAGGAAGGACGACCTTATCATTCTCTGCCAAGACTACAATAGGATCCTGAAAGGCTTGGGAGGACAAAATAAGTTGATCCTTTGGTTTTTTAATTAGTTGTTTAACCAGGTATAGCACACTAAGCTGATAGCTTTTTACAGGAGCGACCTGGGAGTACAAGGAGGTTAAGTGACTTGCTCAGGGTCACACAGTATGCAAGTGGAAGCTGTGGGATTCAAACCCAGGTCTGGTCTACTAGATGTCACCAGATTTGCAGCTCAGAGCCTTAGACCACTGTGTTATACTGCCTCCTGATTATTATTTTTTTTTACCAATTATTTTACCAGGTGAGACACACTAAGCTGAAAGCTTGTTTGCAGGTGCAGCCTGGGAGCACGAGGAAGTTAAGTGACTTGCTCAGGGTCACACAGTATGCAAGTGGGGCTGTGGGATTCAAACCCAGGTCTCCAGATTTGCAGCTCAGAGCCTTAAACCACCGCTACCATACTGCCTCCAATCCTGATCCTTGGGAGCAGCATACTTCCCTATCTATGGACTTAGCAGAGAAGAATGAGAGCAGGATTATTCCATACCATTTGAGACAGCATCTCAAAGGAGGGTTGTACCGGGGAGTTAAATGCATAGGGATGTCCAGAACATGAAGGTATTGGAGTCTTAAAAGCTTCCCAGGATCGATATCCATAGTCTGGAAAGAAAGAGTGGAATTCAAATTTCTCAACAGAGACTTCAAAGACAGGTCCTTGACCACAAGCTCTGTAACAGGATTAGGGTCCTGCTCCTTCCACATCATCACCCAGTCTAAGATCTGGGTCAGGCTCAATATCATCTCCTGACAGTCCAGGAGGGACTGTATGGACAGGAAAGAAATGAAAATCAGCAGGAAAAGAGGAAGCAAAAGAATCTGGAGATGAGAAGTCCTGAAGATTGGCTGACGAAAATCCCGCCTTGGCGCCAAAGAACATGGTACCGAAAGGTTGCATGACACCGACAAAGCAGACAGTGCCAAAGAAGAACACAGAACCGAAGACAGTGCCGAGAAACTCAATGGTGCCGAAAACCACTGTGCCGAGGACGACGCTTAGACTTGACCGTGCCGGAGGACGGCGCAGACAGGTGCACACCGCGCCGAATCGGCGCAGAGTGACCCACCGACACAACACCAACCCAGGGCTAATGAAATTGGATTTGAGGGGAAAAAGAAAGAATACCAGGAGATAGAGGCATCGGTGTGGCCCCCTGTGCCGCAGCCATGTAAGGGGAAAACACCTGAGCGCCGGAGTTGACGGCACTGAAGAGGGTGCCACACAACCAGGAAGGCTCAATCACCCTGCCCGAACTCCTGAAGAACCCAAGGCCCCAAAGCGACTGGGCCAGGCACCTGGACCAACCTCCAAGCCCACTGCCCCATAAGAGCGGCTCACTGATGAAACTGCTCATTGGAAGCCCTACCAGAAGGCGGGAAGGACTCCGATGTCGAAGAGGTCGGTAAACAGAAACCAGCAACTCGAATGAGGAGACCGCAACTGACTCAATGACTGACCGTCGGCAGCAGAACATATCAGAAGGTGACCTCGAGTGATGCCTTCTCTTTCTTGATCTAAAGGCAGAAGAAAGAGCTCAAGGCGAAGGTGGCCAGAATGTGACCGTTTTCTTTTATGCTTCGGGGAGTGGACTGCCTCCCTTGGGCATCGGACGTCCATTGTCAGACCCCTTCCGAGAAGGCGGCTGACTGGAACCAGCCAGGCTGACTTAACAGTTTCATCACGAAGTCTCCCTACCATCACCTGACCCGCTCATGGTCGACTCCTCAATGTAGGCTGAGACTTCTTTCTTTAATAAGAATAAATTATCGTAAGCAGTACCCTATTTGAAAAATACTACAAAATGAAAACTGAAAACTATGCTGCTAGTTGAAGTTTGACTCCTTGAGCGAGCGACATCGTCCACTGAAGCGCACACGACGGTAGGAAAAAAAGGAACTGAGGCAGTTGGAGGGTCGACACCAAGATAGTCATTGCCACACGAGCAGAGGCTCATGGCTCCATCTCTGGCGCTGGCCCCACTGCAAAATGTTTGCTCCTCGCTGGGTCCTAGCGACTCCAGCGTGAGATCCCATTAGTGTGAATGAGTGGTGGAGACTTTATGTCCAGGAAAATCTGAACTTTAGATGCTTTGTTGCCATCTGCAGCCACCTACTCCAGCTCCTTGGCTAGCTGGGGAGAGGCATTCTGGCTAACTCCAGAATTGTATCCCACCTTGACTTCTGGTACCCAGCCACGTGAGGTCACATAAGAGGCCTGCCTGAGTCCCAAAGAGGATGCCAAGTGCTGTTTTTAGCCATGGCATCCACTTTCCTAGAATCCTTATCTTGGAGGTGTGAAATCAAGTGTATGTTAGCCTTGTCACAGGCTACAGCCTGCACTACCCCAACATGGCTGCAATGGTTATAGAAGAATTCTGTCCCTGAGCCTGACAGCATATACCTCCTGTCCATCTTTTATCCACAGGAGGTATGGAAGTGGGGCCTGTAAAATTTTTGAGTCTGTTTCCCAAAGACTTATGAAGGAGAATGGACAGTCTCTTTGACTCTGGCACACCATCATCTCCACAAAGTCAGGCTCTTCATCCTCATCCAAGGCTACCACCGATGGGAGCTGAAGAGTTTCTGCAGCCTTTTATAAAATAAAAAGTGTGAGGGAACTCGGACAATCTGGGAGGAGAAATATTGCTACATGGTTTTAAATAACTGATTAGCAGTTTTTTCTTGGGACAATACTAACTGTACAGAAAGCATTTATATAGGTTTTCTGGAAGTGTTGTGTTTGTTAAACACAGTGAGGCAAGTGCTATGCATTTTCACAATGTTTTAGAACTTTTATGAGCAAAACGCTAATTGATTTTTAGAGTTAAATAAAACCCTGTTGCTAGGCCTGTCTGGGAGATGTCAGGCTCTAATGACTCATCTAGGCCACCAAAGTTGTCGCATCATCACCTTCATACTCTGGAGCTCCTTCCCAATCAACCTCATAAAAGCCTCTAATCATATTCTGACAGGGCTGGAACCGACCGTCTTTGAAGCTGGTCAGTTAGGTCGGAGTAGTGAAGCGACTGAACTATACTAATCGCTCTCTTAATCTCCTCAGCGGTTGTGATCTGCGGGTTTGATCCTAACCGCCTGATTTCTTCCTCCACTTTGCAGAACCCGATTTCTCCAAATCGAACTTCTTTGTCCGAGGAAGTATTGCCCGTGTCAGCAGGCACTTCCTCAGGTTCGGTTGAACTGAACTGGGCTTGCCATCCTGTCCAGCAGATTTTTCGCCTCTCTTTCCTTAAGTCTAGCTAGTCTCTTTCTAGCATGGACTTAGGGAAATTCTTATATATTTGGCAATCTGTATCGAGGTGGTCAAACCCCAGACAATAAACACAGGCAATGGGGGATCAGCTTTAGCAAAAGCCTCCCCACGCTTGGTGCAGTGTTGAACCCAGTGGGACTGTTTTTGTTTTGGGTGTCTCAAGCATAGCCACAACTATTAAGTTACCTTTAAAAGCGTTCCAGCCAGGCAACAGCCAAAACTTTCAGCCACCAACCAGTTCAATGGTCGGGAAAAAAAAAACAGAATAAAACTTTGTTTTTGAGGCTGAAAGATACTGGACACCACAGCAAAACAAAAAATAAACAACAATCAGGGATCAAGTCAATTCAGAACTGGACCGACCGCAACAAAACCGAGGAAACAAACAATTTATTTTCTACAAAAAATACCAGTATCTACCACTAAGCACTATACTGCACCGAGACAGAGATCTGATGACCGAAAAAGAAACAAATCGGATGAGATTTACGAGCGATTTACATGCAAACCGAAGCAGCAAGGAGAACCTCCGGAGCGGCCTCACAGTACGGGCAGAGTAAAGAATCTGATGGTTACACTGAAGTGTACCAGGGACAGAGGTTTGAAAACCAAGCTCGAGTTCAACGTTCTATGCTTTGGCATAGAGTTAACCCTTTCCTCTATGGGGCAGTTCAAGTGCTGAGGCTAACTGCAGAATGTCAGAATACAGCAAGACTTCATGCTGTTTGAACTTAAAGTTCCTAAAACAAAGATATTATGGGGGTGCACGATCCTTAAAACTCCTTGCGCTTTGTCTTAGGGACAGAAGGGCACGTGCCCAGATAGTTTAGGTTGTCCATTGTGAAAGGGAGCTCCTGCCACTCTTGAGAACTGACCTTTCCTTACATCTGCTGCAACAGTTCTTCTATTTCTTAGTCTATTCTATCCTTTACAATTTCTAGTCCACAAGGTTGACCACCTATGGGCACCCCTCTCCTTTCTTGACTATGCTATAGTGTCTCTTTAATTTTCCTTTTCCCTCTCAGGTCGCGTACAGGGAGGTTATTGTTGTGATCTCCAAGCGTATATAAAACAGGTTGTGTTTATCGTTGTTGGATTTAATATGTATTAACATTATGTCATAATATACTTTATGTTTATGAAACCTGTAAATGTTGAAAATACCATGACACTAGGTGTTTTTGATAATGGTAAAAAGTACTAGCTAACTATTATAGAAATTAAGTTAGTTATGCTATTTAAAATGCATGTAAATTGTTGTAAACTGAACAAGTCGGACATTTCATGGTGATTTACATATATGTCCCAAGATGTTTTGCATTATGGAAGTACGCATGATGTTGTATTTCTTTGAAACGTGATTTGTTGCCAGTGCCCTTTGGGGTTACCCTTTTCAGTGTTTCTGCACTGAGGTTCTTTGTTTTAGCTAATTTTTTTTGAACCCCCACTACCAAGCAAATAGGCCCACATAGGGATGAAGGGTTTTCACTGAAAAGTGGTTATATCAGAGATCAGTGTTAGTAAGTGCTGGTTAAGTGTAGAGAAAGGACATACATAGTCTGTTGCTGCAAACTGATGTACTGAAGAAGGAATATGGCATTACAGAAACTTATTTCCTGTATTTTGAATAAACATCACACAGAGATTGTGTGTTGAACCTGAAGTTCGTGTCTGTTCCATCTGTTATCCCACAACCCCTCCACAGACTTGGTGTTATCAGTGGGATAACTTGCTGGAAGCATCTGGACTGGTCAAGTGGGACTTTTCTCGGTGGATATCACCCAGATATCCCAGGTAGACCGATGCACCAGGAGTTGTCAGAAAAGAACCTGGAGAAGAATGTCCTGGAGTTCTGACTAGAACCATGGCTGACAGACGGAAAGAAGCTGCTGCCTGGACTGGACCTGGGAGCTCAGAGGAAGGCCAAGCCTGAAGATGATGAAGAGATGCAGGATGAGACAGATTGGAGGCGAGATACAACACCCAAGAGGCGGAGACCTGATGAGGATGATCCACTGGATGAGTGAGCAATGGCTGGTGGCAGACTGACTAAGCATAGCGGTGGAACACTGGTGCCAGGTGCTCGAAAGGTCCCTGCTGTAAAGTTTGGATAAAGAATCAGAGGAGGATTTTTCATGGGCTCAGCTGGAGGAGGACCACCTGACTGAGCAGGATATTCCTTTGTTCCCAGGATGTTACCTGTTGGAGGTCGGAGATGCAAGTATGGAACTTGAGTGTGAGGACCCCAAGTAAGCCTTTACCTAGTGAAATTGTGCTGGGGTTAAAACTCCAAGCAAGCAAGAAGAAGCCTATGAGGCTGAAGGGACTTTTCCTTGTATTGATGCAGCTAAATCTATTAACAGTATTGACTGGGGTATACTGCAGGTTTAAAGATACTAATATTGCCAACATGTTACAATATGTTAAGATCAAGGAGGTGGTACATGTGTTGTATTTTTTATATGAAAACCTACAAAGAAGGAGGTGGGTGGAAAATGGATTGGAACCTGTGTTGGGGTAACACCTAAAGAGTGTTTTGTATCTGTACTAAATGAGTGACTCAAGAGACATAGTGGGTTTATACAGAGGGGTTGAACCTAGAACTGGGCCCTGCTTAAAACTGACATGTCTGGTGGGGTTGGAGCAGGTAATTACTCACCCCAGAGAAAGCTCTTTTCTATGGTACTGGACTTTACAGCAGTCCAGATTTGTTGGTTAAGAAATATGACAGACTTTCCCTAAAAGGAGATGGGAGGGTAGCATTATTCTTTGTTGAGAAACATGTTTATGCTTCAGGGTAAAGAATGATGATATCCACTATGTTTATGATAGAATGTTTATCGTTAATAGGGACCCTGAGACAGAGCTTCTGAAGATGGATGGCTGGAAGCTCCATCCCTTCCTGGGACAGGAAGGTGGTAAGCAGTCTGCAATAACTGATTCCTCTTGGGTGGGGATATCGACAGGAGCTCCTGCCACTTTGAGGACCGACCTTTTCTTAAATCTAAAACACCACACAGAGATTGTGTGCTGAACCTGAAGTTCAGCGTCTGGTCCATCTGTTATCCCACAACCCCTCCACATCCATCCCCAGACAAAAGAGTAAACTGAGTTCGAGTGAACAAATCTCCAAAGCCTTTATGGCCTACTATACAAAATTGTATGCCCAGCAGGCAAGACCTGAGAGGGTAGAACATGCTTTTTAGATGGCTTACACTGCCTTGCCTGACTGAGGGCAGAGTGCCCATCTGATTTCACCGATCACGGAAACTTAAATCAATACAGTTATGGGGTGGGTAAGACTGGGAAGTCACTGGGTACTGATGGGTTCCTAGTAGAGGTTTACAAAAATTTAAGGATAACATCGCACCACTGTTGAGACCAGCATACCAGGAGATTCTGGAGGATGGCTCTGTGCTACCTCCCTCGTGGAGACAGGCAGTCATTTTGGTGGTGCCCAAGCCCGGCAAGGATCTTACTTGTGCTCCTCCTACAGATCTATTTTCGTCCTTAACGTTGACTATAAATTTCTTACAGCCATTCTAGCTCATAGGCTAGAGCATATAATTCCATTAATAGTGTACAGGGTGAGGCAGGATTTTTTCTAGGAGACAGGCCTTTGACAGTATCACGTGACCCTCCACATTATAGACCATTTAAACAAACAAAATACATCAGTCATGATTGTGAGCCTAGATGCCGAAAAGGCATTTGACCAAGCAGACTGGGAGTTTTTGTGTAGGGTCCTTGCTGGGTTTGGGTGCTCAGATCATTTCGTGGATAGAATTAAAGATTGTATACAGGCCTACCGGCCTATATTCAAACTAATGGTATACGCTTCCAGAATTTCAGTTTAGGGAGGGCACTCGTCATGGGTGCCTTGTCACCCTATTGTTTGCAATATATATTAAGCCTCTCACTCAGTGGATTAGGCAGGATCAAGGAGCTAGAGGGTCACGATAGGCAGATAGGAGCACAGGGTTGCCCTCTATGCTGATGATGTTTTCATATCTAACTGAACCAGAAACATCATTACCCAGAGAAATGAAAATGATATGTCAGTTTTCAGTTTTTCGGATATACCCTCAACTCTACCAAGACTGAGATATTAACATTTAACCACAATCCTCCAGTACAGCTTCGCCAGAATTATCCGATGAAATGGGACATGAGCATGCTTAAATATTTAGGGATAGTACTGAGATCAACAAATAAATATCTGTTTATGGATAATTATCTACTGATGATTAGGCAGATGGGAGAGGACATAAAGAGATGGCCAATATTACCCTACAATGTACTCTAGAGTACATGCAGTGAAAATGAATCTTCTCCCCAGGTTTTTATACTTATTTCAATGTACACTAGCACAATTCTCACAGAAGTGGTTCAAGAAAACCCATAGCAGGATTTTCAAGGTTGTTTGGGCAACTCGGGAGACCTCAAGTAAGGAGGAATAGTCTCCTGGCATGGAAGCAGTTGGGGAGGATAGTGCACTGCCAGATGTACAAGAATATTGGCTAGCAGCCCAGGTGAAATGGACACTGTTTTGGAACCATGTCCCAACATAGGCACACTGGCAGGAAATGGAGCTGGACTTGCTGTCTGATTATCCCATTACCTCCCTTTGTTCGATCCCCTCAGGGTAGACTAAGTATGCAAACTTTCCACACAGTGATCCAGGTAACTTTGCAGGCTTCGGATCATTTTAGAAAATACCGTAGGTTAAAAATAAAATATAGTGCCATTGTTGGTTTATTAAATTTCCAGATTTTTACTTGGCATTACAGACCCTTGGTACAAACGTCAGGCTACTAAGGGGTTACAAAGTCCAGCTCAAATAATAAAGGGAGACTCTGTCCTCTCCTTTGAGGAATGTTCCCAGAAACTGGAGTTGTCTCCTAGGGACAAAATATATTTGCAGATTCAGGCTTACATGCAAATTAAATTAAAGCAACAGTCTAATATCCCGACGTGTTCAGAGCAGTGCCTCACGCTTTCAGATCTTCTCTCTCTAGGAATGTCATCTCCTAATATATCAGTTTTAAATGCACACAGGGCTGATGCAGCCAACCCTATTATGGTAAGGTGGGAGAGTGAAGCTGAATTCCACCTTTCAAGGGCGGAATGGTTGAGGATTTGGGAGACTCCTCTGGGGTAACTTCTTCCCCAGTATGGCAAGAATATAATGTATGTGGAAAATCAAAGTGAGGTTCTTTCTGACCCCTAGAATGTTGGTTAAGTGGAACCAAACAGCGTTCTCCTGTTGTTGGCACCAATGTGGAAATAGAGGCCTCTCATTCACATATTTTCTATTTCTGCCCAGTCCTCTGACCATTCACTTAGGAGGTAATACATGATATTGTAACATTATTTCAGATTACCAGATGCTTATCTTTTATAACCTAGTCCTAGGACTACCCCGGGGGTCAGGGAAGCAAAGTACAGTTACGTAAGAACTTACCGTAACAGTAGATCTTCAAGAGAGGCTCTTGCAGTAGGTAATTAATATAGGACTGACGCTGGCAGGCGGCAGGTTCCACGGAAAATGTCTAGCTAGCAGTCTCTCAGGACCGCCCCTCACATCAGGTGACGGCGCCGGGAGACGCCGGAATAAAGGAGCGGTCCATAATCGCCGCCTTTCCAGTTCTTTCCGCCATGGGCCAGAAAGGCCGGACGAGAGAGGAGTGGATATTTCTCTCAATGGAAAAGGAGCTGAAAAGCCTAGAGGGATGGGAGGGAAGGGTAGACATGTCATCATGCAAGAGCCCTCTTGAAGATCTACTGTTTCGCAAGTTCTACATAACTGTACTATCTTACTTCGAGAGGGCTCTTGCAGTAGGTAATTATATAGGACTGAATCCCAAGTAGTCTGAAACAAAGAGAGGCACGGGAGGAGGAGGAAAACTATCTCCAAAAGCAGTTCTGGCTGTGAAAGCCTCAAGATAAGAGGCCCTGCAGAACAGCCAGTCCAAAGCCTGCTCTGCCCGAGAGGCAACATCCAAACTGTAGTGTTTAGTAAAGGTATGGACGGAAGTCCAGGTGGCGGCAGCACAGATGTCTGCCGCAGACACATTCTTGAAACAAGCTGCTGAGGTAGCTACCCTCTTGTGGAGTGGTTCTTACTTGACCCGGAGGGTCTTGTTGTAGTTGTCATAAAAGAAAGTGATGCAATGAGCCAACCACTTAGAGAGGCATTGCTTGGAAACAGCATTGCCTTTCCTTTTATGATCAAAAGAGACGAACAATTGATCCATCTTTCTGAGATCCTTCGTCCCATTGGTCTAGTATCTCAGAATCCAGTGAACATCCATAGTATGGAGTAAATACTCCCTTGATTAGAGTACTGCGTGAAAAAGGCAGGTAACTCTATGGACTGCTTTAAAGTAGACTCTGCTACTACTTTAGGAAGAAACTTAGGATTATAGCGAAGAGCAACAGTTCCTTGTAAAAATCAAGTATGGGATTTTACACATCAGGGCCTGAGCTGGAAATTCTCAGAGCAGAGGTAATGGCCACCAGGAAGAGAGCCTTCCACGAAAGAAACTTCAAATCTGCAGAAGCTGCAGGTTCAAAAGAGGAAGAGTAAGTTTCTCGAGAACAAAGTTCAAGTCCCAAGGGGAGTAGGAGTACGGATGGGAGGCCTCAGATAGAGGACCTCTGAGAAAGGTCTTGGAGACCTCCAATTGAGTGAAAGTTTTGTCTGCAAAGGGAACATGATAGGCCGAGATGGCCACCATGTGTACCTTCAGAGAAGAATGGCTGAGACCCAGGTCAAACAGATGACGAGATACTCCAGCAGAAGCCCTGCTGAGCAGGAAAAGGGTTCCGCGTTCTGGAAGCGCCCAGATAGTGACTCTTTTCCACTTCATGGCGTAAGTGGATCTGGTGGAGGTTTCCTGGCCTCCACCAAAATCTCCGCCACTTGGGGAGACACCCAAAATGGGATTGAGCTAGGTCTGCAGGAGCCATGCATGCAGCTGAAGGGATCTGAGACCTGGATGGACTAGGATCCCTGATCCTGGGTCAGCAAACCTCGAGACAGAGGAAGAGGAATAGGAGGATCCTCTGAGTATTGTTGTAGAAGAGAGAACCAAACTTGCCTGGGCCAGAAAGGAGCAATCAGAATCATTCGTGCTCCTTCTGAAGCTAGTTTCTGCAAGACTCGTGGGATAAGTGGAATTGGGAGAAAGGCATAGATGAATCTGTCCTTCCAGTCTAGAGACAAAGCATCGCTCAAAGCGCCTCGCTCTGCAGAGCGAGCAAAAGATGGGAAGTTTTATGTTTAGAGGGGATGGGAACAGGTCGACCTGTGGTGCTCCCCAAAGTCAGAAGATATTGTCTAGGACCCTTGGTCCAGTTCCCACTCATGAGTCAGAGCAGAAGAGTGACTTAGCTTGTCTGCCAGGGTGTTGTCGACTCCGAATGTGAACTACAGTGAGGTGAAGGTCGATGTGTTGCCCAATCCCAAACCCTCACTGCCTCCCTGCAAAGAGGGTAGGACCGAGTCCTCCCTGTTTGTTGATGTACCAAACCATGCACATGTTATCCGTCTGGACACTTAGGTGGCCGGAAAGGATGTATTGGTGAAGGGTTTGGAGAGCATACACACTGCTCGAAGCTCGAGCACATCGATGTGGAGAGCTTGTTCTAGCTTGGACCAGGAGCCCTGGATCAGATGAGGGCCTAGATGGGCCCCTAACCTCTCGCGAGGTGTCTGTGGTTAGAGTCTGGGAGGGGAGGATGAAAGAATAGAACTCCTCGAAACAGGTTCTCTCGAACCATCCACTATTGCAAGTCTCGAAGCATCGGTGAGGAGACCAGAACTGGGTGATCTAGGTCGTCCCACTAATTGATCCCATTGGGAACGAGAGTCCACTGAGAAATTCTCATGTGGAGTCGGCGCCAGGAACTGTCGGGATAGCAGCAACCAAGAACCCGAGAAGGCGAAGGACCGACCTTGCAGAGACCGTCCTGTGGTCGGACAGCAGACTTATTTGGGTCTGGAGGGTGGATGCCCTGTCCAGAGGCAGGAAGGCCTTGCCTGTGGTTGTATCGAGAATTGCCCCAATAAAGTGTAGTCTCTGGGATGGGACCAGATGAGACTTGGAATGGCTGATGGTAATACCCAGGCAGGCAAAACCTGTTGGTAAGGGAGGCAGCACAGGAGCTCCTCCCTGGATGAGGCTGCCAGGAGCCAATCATCCAGTACGGGAAAACCTGCACTCCTGGTATACAGATGGGCCGCCACCACTGCCAGGCATTTGTAAATACTCAGGGAGCTGAGATAGACCAAACGGGAGGGCCCTGAACTGGTAGTGGTCCCCTGGAACTAAAATGAAGGTATTTGCGGGACGGGCGAATGGAAATGCAGGTAAGCATCCTGCATATCCAGAGCACACAGCCATTGACCCGGCCGGAGATGGGGCAGAAGGCTCTGCACGAGACATCCTGAACCTTTTGTATTCTACGAAAAGATTCAGGGAAGTGAGATCCAAAATTGGTCTGAGATCTCCTGTCTTCTTTGGGACCAGGAAGAAATGGAATAGTAACCTGTCCTTTGCAGATGAAGGGGACGGTTCTATTGCATGTTTCAGCAGGAGAGCTGAAATTTCCTCCTGGACCAAGGGAAGATGTTCCCTTGAATATGATGACTTCAGAGGGTGGCGACGTAGGTTTCTGAAGAAACTCTATTGAATGTCCTTCTGCTATGAGCTGGAGCACCCAAGAATCTGGTTATCCTCTACCAGCCCGGAAGGTGGAGGAAAAACCTCCCTCCTACCAGTTCCTCCGGGAGTCCGGAGGCTGTGGGAGGAGAGGTCAGGTGGTGTGGGGCAGTGCAGCTGAAGCACCCACTGCTTTTTGGGCAGGGGCTTAGCAGCTGTGGGAGCCCGCCGCTTTGTGGCCCGCCTTCCTTGGGGTTTCGCCTTGGGCCGATTCCATCTGCGAAAGGGACGACGCTGCTGCTGATGGGGATGGTACATGGAATCAGCTGACTTCAGTGCCGTCCTTCACCTGCAATCAGTGATGATGTCCTTGACGTCACCCTGAAAAGCACTGACCGGAAGGGTTCTTCCTGGATAGCAGATTGCACCTCCGGGACCAACCCCAACACGCTGGAGCTGCATGACGCTCAGAGGCTACAGCGTAAAGCTGAGTCTGTTTAGCAGTGTCCACTGCATCGTATGTCACACCGAAGCATGTGTCGACTGGCCGAACGACAGCGCAGACAAGATCAGCCAACTCCTTCTTGTCTTGGGAGTCAGGCAGGAGTCCAATTTGGCTTCCACCTGGGTCAGAATGGCCTTCTGGTAGTCCCTCATGGGCCGACATAATTCAGGCCCCTGATCCCCAGCATGGAGGAAGCATAGATCTTCCTCCCATATTGGTCCAGAAGGCAGGATTCCTTATCAGGTGGCGATGGGCTGAGGTGTTTGGGGTTGGGCCGACCAGTCGTGAGCGCGCTAATCACAACTGAGTTGGCACGAGGGTGAGAATTCAGAAATCAACACCTTCTGAGCCTGATATAGCCTGTTCGACTTCCTAGGAAGTGAAGCTAAAGCCGACGCCTGTTCCATATGGTGGTAACAAGGTCGGTGTGTGAGGCTCCATCCAGGGTGGCACCAAGGTAGTATCTGTCACGGGCAGATCCAGATGTTCAGCGAGTTTCAGATGCTGAGGATCTGGTTCCAAGGAGTACCTCTGATGAACCTCCTGGATTTTCCTAAGCAACTCCGTAAAAGAAGGATCTTACGGAAGAGACTTCGGAGGAATCCTTGGCCTGGGCTTCGACGGAGAGTGTGGCTTGTCGCCTCTCTCGAGCAACCATCGAAGAATCCGAGGAAGAAGAGGAAAAGACCCGTTCCCCGACCCGGGGAGGAACGGACCCTTGAAAGCCCCTGGGAAAGCGTGCTCGCCCCTCTGGATCCAGACGAAGAGCCCCGGAGTCCGAGGTGGTAGGGAGTGCCTGCCGGATGTACGGGAACCTGAGATGGCACCGCATCAGAAGGTGGTCTCGACCTCTTTGGTGAGCTAAGCCTTGGCCTCAGCTCACTAGGGAGGCCAGAGTCTCCTGCAAGTCCACCGCGGCTGTGGGGAGGAGGAGGGGGGATAAGGGCACGGGTTATACCCGTATGGAGAGTATCAAAACCTGGCTGCGGAAAACACGGCGCCTGGTACTGAGGCGCCGGATACTGTGGTCCCGGTATGTTGGCATTGGATAATACGGAGGGTACCTGGGAGCCGGGGAGCTGCGGAGCAGACGGCCCGCCGGCGGCCTCACAGGCGGGTCCACATTGAGGCCCGAGGGCGGTGGACCCAGCGGAGGGGACATCCGGAAGCAGGATGTCTCGAGTCGGCAGAACCAGCGCGGGGCCAGCATCGGAGGCCCTGGCGCCGGAGGTACCGGCGCCAGAGGAACCGTGTCGGAGCTGGCGGACGGGAGCCAACGCCAGATCCGTGCACCAACTGGAGGACGGTCTGATGGAGGAGGGAGATCTCGCGTTGCCCGGGGATGGAGGTGAAAACCTCTGGTTGGGCTGGGGGACTCTGGGTCCCCAGACGGCAGTGAAGGCTGCGGGGAACCGGTACGACGGCGTCGGGGGTCAGTCGTCAGTTCCTTCATCGCCGGACGTCGGACGAGCCGACGGCAGCTTGAGGGCGAGCTCCTGGCAGGCGCCGAGGAGCCAGCATCCGCTTATGGGAGCCATCACCGGAGGCATGCCAGTAGAAGAATCGGCCTGGTCCGTTGGAGTGGAGGCCGCGCACCGCCCTGAAGGGTCATGCGCCCTACCGCCTTCTCCGTGGACGCCGGAGGAGCTGGACGCCCAATTTACCAGAGTCACCCACACCAGTAGGCTGCAAGCCTGCTGCCGAACTGAGGCGGAGGCCCAATAGCCCGGAAGTGCCCGCAAGGCCTGAGCGCGAGCCAGACGAGGTGGCCGACGTCGCCCAGAAACCTCCGCGGCCATCATGAGCCGGTGTCCCCGGAGGGACGTTACAGTACCCGCTGTCCCGTGGCTCCCGAGGGAGATGCGTAGAGGAGCCTTGCCCCAGTGCCTCTCCTTATCCTTCTTCTTCCGATGGCCTTCGGGGAAGTGGATGCCTGCCTCAGTTTTTGAGCTCCTTCTCCACTGAACTCATCTTTTCTTCAAAATATGGGCTCCCAGGATTGCTGCCACCTTTCCGGGTAGCCGCATTGAAGCTGAGGCAGTGCTGGCACTTCTCGACCAGGTGATGGGGCCTAGGCAGAACAGGCACAGGGAATGGTCGTCTTTGTGCGGCAGTTGTGGCTACCTAATCGCACTTATTTTTGTGCTCGAGGGTGTGGGGGACAACTTACACCGACGATGATACCTGACGTTAGTCAAAAACAAGAATTTCGGTAAAACCGACGAAGATTGGGCTGACGGCTACCTAACTTTTCTGGCAGAGCTGCACGCAGCTAACGCGGGAAAGAACTGGAAGGCAGGTGTCAGGGACCGCCCCCATTATACCAACGCCCCTGACGCCGGTCACCTGACGTAAGGGCTCCCTCGCCAGGGACTTCTAGCTAGAAATTTTTCAGGAGTCCTGCCGCCTGCTGGCGCCAGTCCTATATGTAATTTCCTACTGCAAGAGCCCTCTCAAGTAAGATCTCACTTTATTTTTGGAATATCTGTATGGCAGCTTAAAACAAAGCAATTACTCATAAATGGTTAAAACAGCAGCCCCAATACGGGCATAGTGGAAACAAATTATTATGCATATACAAAACATGGAATGTTTGACATATCAGTGCAAAACAGAACAGAGATGTTTGTGGAGAGATGGTCTGGGTGGGCTGTACTGCAAGGAATTAGGATATGGATTGTAAGTGAGGCAGTTTATTTTCTCCCTTTTGATAACAAGCTAAAGACTTTTTAACCGACAGAGGATAATATAAAATGGGTCATAGAATGCCCCATCTTTGGCTGTACACCTTTATTTGAGAGCCATAAGGGTTTATTATTCTAAACTTTTAAGTCCCATTAGGTTGGTTTGTTAGTTTTTCTTGTTTTTCTTTACATCTAGCTTAAGACTTGCATGAAAACAGAAGAGTGCCATCTTTATAAACCCTATATATTTTTGGATTTATATACATATATGGAGAACGGATGTATTAGCAATTGTATTGAACTGTAATAGTTTGGTTCATACAATGATATATTTTCTGTGACTAGAGGCACAAACTGTTTTGTACGAATCTTGAAACTGAAAATAAAATGCAGTAAGTACAGTATGCACCATAATGGACTAGTTTGACATGTGGCATTGCGTCTGTTACAAGCGCTGTCCATTACATCAATCGCATTCTTGAAAGGGATCTCTGAACTTCTGCGGGCGACAGACAACGTAGTGACACACAAAACATAAATAAACAAGGTAAGTACCTTCTGTGCAACACCTGACCATCAAGTGAGCGAGACAGAATGTTGCCATCGACTGAGTGAGAGAGAGAGAATGCTGCCATCGAATGATACTGATTTGTTATGGTTACGTATTTTAAAAGTTAACGTTTTCTTTCTTCTACAGAACTCGTTTGCCAAGTTTACCACTTCCTCTTCAATCACCAGTTTGTTTATTAGGGGTCCCATGTCTGACAAGAGGAGTTGAAGCAGTGCCTGTCTTTATTACAGCAGCTGCAGGTCATGCTGCCCCCAACAGAGCTCAGGAGATGAGCTGCTTCATTCTGCACTAGCTCCAGGTGTTGGAACTAACTGTAGGTGATGAATGCCTGCCTCAAAAGTTTTCAGATCAAACAAACAAAGGAAATCAAACTGCCAGTAGGGTAGGCATTTACTGCAAGGGCAGTAACACCTGCTAAATACACTGTTAATTGGCATCTTCAGAGGTGTCAAGAGAGCTGTTAATGAGATACTCGGTGGCCACTATGAAGAATTAAAGGTCCGCTTAATCAAGGACTTTTATATTGAGCCATACAGTAAATGGCTTTTGGCAATGGGGATTTGTCCGTTAGAAGCAGACATCCGCTACAAGTGCATCCGTTTAATTTGGCACATACTGTATTAAAAAGCCCTTAAAAGCACCAGACCACCTTTCTCCTGTGCCACCGCCTGCTGACTGGCACGCGCCCGGTAGGCAGAGATGGCAGCAAGGTACACCCGAGGGTCGCTGACCAAGACCCAACTGAGAGGAACCAAGGTAGTCGAGAATGTTAACCACTGGCAAGAACAAGGGTCAAGCCCCTTGCCCTGGCACCAAATGGAGAACCTCTTACATTTCAGGCATAACATTTTGGGTCAGCTCCTTCCGAGATACCTCGAACACTGCGAGGACATCTTCGGAGAGACCCAAAGCCTGAAACTCTAGCCACTCAGGAACCAGGCTGTCAGGTGCAGGGACTGAAGGTCTGGGTGGTATACCTTTCCTGGTGGACTGAGAGCAGGTCTGGGCATAGAGGAAGATGCTTCAGGAGCCTGCTGCTGAGGCTGAGGAGATCAGGGTACCAGAATTGGCGCAGCCAGTCCGAACCACCAGTATCATTCAAGCCTTGTTTCTCCCTCACCTTGAGCAACACCTTGTGGATCAAGGGAAACAGAGGAAAGGAATAAAGGAGGCCTGGCATCCAGGGCCTCGAGAAGGCACCCCCTGCAGCGTTCCCTGCTAAGGGGAGCAGGCACAATACAGCTTCAGATCTCATGCTCTCCTGGAGGCAAACAGGTCTACCAGAGGGTGGCCCATTGGGGAAAACAGACTTTGTACTACCTTGGGATGGAGAGAGCACTTGTGAGACGCCTCACCCACCTGGCTGAGAGCATCTGCCAGCTGGTTGGAGACACCTGCCACATGGATGGCCAGAAGATCGGCCTCCAGGATCTGTATTAGGTCCAGATGCAGACAGCTTCCCTGCACAGCGGAAGGAGTGCCTTCTGCCCTGCTTGTTGAGGTAGTGCATGGTCATGGTGTTGTCCATCTGGATCTGAATGACCTGGCGCTGAGAAGAGGAGCAAATGCAGTCAGTGCCAGCCAAACCACCCTGAGCTCCAGCAGGTTGATGTGGGATTGGGACCCTCGGGATCCACAGCCCATGGACTCTGTGATCCCCAGGTTGGCTCCCCAGCCCATGAGAGAGGCACTGGTCATCAGGATGACCGTCGGCTCTAGGCAAACGGAATACCTTCCTGCAGATGCTGCAGGACTATCCACCACAGGAGTGTGTCCTACATCTGCTGGTCATAGTGATGAGCTGGTCGAAGTGACCCCTGCGCTGAGACCACTGGTGGGCCAGCTCCAACTGCAGAAAGCAAAATTCCAGCGGGTCCAATGGACCACGCTAGTGCAAGTCGCCATGTATCCCAATAGGTGCAGGAAGTCCTGCAGGACACAACTGCCGAGCCCAAATGATCGGGCAAAGGAGGAAGAACCTCCGACCTGTCTGCTGGGAGCCAAGCCCTGGCTCCTGAGAGTCAAGCTCTGCCCTGATGATATGGATCGGCCTGCGAAAGCACAAGTTCCGATATGGCCCGGTTAACTAGCAGGCCAAGACAGGTGCAGGAATGGAGGGCCAGGTCCCTGGACTGCTCCACCTCCTCCCTGGAGGGACCCACGATGAGCCAGTCACCCAAGAAGGGGTATACCCAGACTCCCAGCACCTCAGGGTGGGCCACCACTGCTATGCATTTGGTGAAACCCTAGGGGCGGACATGCCGAATGGCATGGCCTGAACTCGAGAGGGTTCCTTCTGCTCGAAAGCGGAAGAACACCAGTGAGATGGATGGATTGGGACATGAAAGAATGCATCCTGCAGATCCAGAAAGCAAAACCACATGTTTTGCTCAAGACATGGTATGATCTGAGACAGAGTGACCATCCTGAAGGTGCAGGACCTGAGGAATTTGTTCAGGTCATGCAGATCTAAGATGGGGTGCCAGCCCCCGTCTGTTTCGCACCAGGAAGTACCTGGAGACAAATTCTTGTTGAGGTGGAGGGTCCAGGACAGGGGCCATTACTTCCTCACGAAGTTGCTGGGTGATGTTGTCCCGAAGGGCCAACGAACGTCGATGGACACCGTGGTCCTTCTGTGGGGTGTGGGCTCGGCTAGGTGGGTAGGCCTCGATTCCAGAGGCAGACCCTGTCCGACCACCTTGAGAACCCACCTGTCCGTGGTAACAGTGGACCAAGCAGAAAGGAAGTGGTGGAGCCAGCCACCCATGGGAGAACACAGGGGAGTCTGGACGGGCATGGGAGGCACCCCATCCCATCAATAGGCAGGCTTGGAAGCAGTGGAGGAGCCGGCAGAGGGGCTTCCAGGACCCCAACCTCCCAGCTTCTGGATTACCATGGCCATTGATTTGGGCCGGCATTGCCAAATCTGCTGCTGAACAGCCTGTGGCTGAGCAGGTTTTGCTGCAGGGCAGAGGCGGACCAAAAGGCTTCTTCCTAGAAGGCTTAGAGCCTTTGGGGTACTTCAGAGCAGATGTCACTGAGTCCAAGGTGAAGCTGGACTTCAGTCCTGATGGGGTGCTCCTCCACCCTGGGTCTGAACAAGTTGGTCCCCAAGGAGGGCACATCTGCCAATTTGTGCTCGTGTCAGCCACAAAAGTGGAGCTGTGCAGCCAGCCTGCGGCGCATAGCACTGCCGACGCCACGGACCAGGCGCATGAATCGCCAAGGTCCATGGCTGTCTGGAGCTGTTGTTTCACAACATCATGACCTTGGTCCTGGACCTGCCTGACTCTAGTCTGCAGATTCGTGGGAGTTGAGGAAGTACCTCGTCCAAGGACCCTAGGCAGCATGCAAGAAGTGGGCCATAAGAAGGGCCAAACTCGCTTCCCGAAAGATGACCAATGAGGCAGCATACACTTTTTAGCCATGTGGTCCAATTTCTTGGACTCTTTATCATGGGGTTGTCAACGTCTCCAACACTGCCCATGCACCGGAAGGCGGAGTCAGCTACCAACCCCCAATTGAGGGATGCTCCAGTAAATCCTGACAGGAATCTGATAGGGACCATACTTGCAGGCCATCCAGGCGGACGGCGCAGGGCAAGAAGCTGGGCTGCCACAGCTACAGGGCAGGACCGAGAATAGTATCCTGCACGGGAAGGTCTCCATGAGAGAGTCACCCCAGTCTAGGATCTCGGTGAGTGGGTACCATCCCCACTTTTGAACGCACTGAAGCTGGAGACCAGTAGACTTAGAAAGCAGGCAGAGCAGGCCCATGAAGGATGTGGGTCCCTGATCCATTGACAAGTCCCCACCAATTCCACATCCAGCTGCTGGGAGTGAAGGGAGGACCCTTCCAATTCTGAGGAATCATGAAAAGTGGCCGACTGCCCAAGTTCACCAACCCGACGCAGGGCGGTCTGGGGTGACAGTGACTGACAGCTGATGGGGTAAACCCTTGGCCGCCAAGCGCCTTGGTCGGAGCACCGGGTCGCTGACTACTTAGGGTGTGCTGCTCACCAAGATCAGTGAAGAAGCCAGAGGTGGCAGCCCCGGACCGGCAGAATCGACTCCTGCCAAGGTGGGGTCAACTGTGGCTCTTCTGGCGGTAGTAAGGATGGCTTGGTTAGGCGCCAACTGGCTTCACCCACGCGGAACCTTAGTTGCATGCCACAAGAATTCTTGTAGCACCGCCGCAGCTTGCTCTGGTGCCTCCTCACATGAGGACAAGGAATAGCATCGGCACTGCTTGCCTGAGCACCTGGAGGCGAGCAGGCCATGAATAATGCAGGCTACCTGAGTCCAGGCTTCTGGAGCAGGACCTCAACCAAGACCACTGGAGGGACTGGTGGTGGGGGTCTTGTAGGGAGCCGATGAAGGCCGAGGCCTCTCTAGGTCCTAAGGCTCTGGAGAGGAAGGTGGCCGAAACAGCAGACTGCCCGTCCCCCTGAGAAGCGTTCAGAACCAGAGTCCTGGAAGGGAGGTATCCAGCCTCCTCTGCAGACAATGAGTCGATCAAAGTCGAGAAAAATTTTGGCCAGAGCAACAACCTGATTCTCAGCCAACAGGCCCAACAGAGAGACTGTGGAGTAGGCAGCCTGGGTCAAGTACCACCATAGTCGCAACTCCAGCAAATCGGTGGGGAATCAAAGGCCCGAGAGTGCTCCCCAGTCCCATGATTGTTGGTGAGACCGCTTGGTCTCTTTCTCCTTGTCCTTCTTGATTTTTAGGTTTTGTGCCTGCAGGGACCTGCCCATGGATGGGTAGGGATTGGCACAAATCCTTAAACGCTCCTGAATGAAGTACCCAACAAAGGTGGCAAAAGGCCAAAGCCGAGGAGAACTGTGCTGCAGCCCTCGAAGCTACAAGTTGTTCAAGCGGACCTCACTACCGCAGAGACCAATTACCAGTGCCTTTAGAACAAATCTGGACAGCCAAGGAGTAGGTGGGCGAGGCGATCTTCCAAAGTGGACAGAAGGAATGAATGGCAATAGCTGCAGGCCTGGACATCATGCTAGTGGCCCAGGCAGTACATGCACGAGAAATGCAGATCTGAGCGCAACATTAATTGCCTGCAACCACATTTCTGAAACCCGGAGCAGACTTCGATCTTCCAAAATGGCGTGAGAAGTACAAATGAAGACAAAAGTTTTATTAAGTTTAGTATGGAAATAAAGCAATGGGCCATTTTAGCTGAGAGAGCAATTAGGAATGAACCTTCTTCTTCCAGTGGAAAGGAAGAAAAATTACTCTTAGTAATTGTGTTTCTTCTAATGGAGTCTTGCTGTATTCTGACATATGCAGTGATCCCCAACCTTCAAACTGCCCCGGAGAACAAAGAGTTAACTTTCTATGCAGAGCATAGAATGCTGAGCTCGAGCTCGGTTGAAGTCTCTGTCTGGAGTGTTTCAAACTCAAACCGTCAGATTCTTACGAGCCCAACTAACTAAATATTCTATGGAAATTGTAAAATTCCTACTAACCAACTGGCAGTAAAAAGTATTGATTCCCAAAGGAAGACTCAAGTCAGGAAACCCAAAACCAAAACTATTCTAATACTTAATAACAATAATAAATCAACACCCAAACAAAAAGGAGGAAGGTGTAAACAAGGAGCACCCCAGGTGCAATACTGCACCTAACCACCCACTTCCCAAAAAGCAGGTTCTGAGAGGGGAGGCAGGAGGGAGGTCAGAATACAACAAGACTCCACTAAAAGGAACACAATTACTAAGGTGAGTAAATTTTTCTTCAAACAACATGAAGTCTTGCTGTATTCTGACATATGCAGACTACCAAGCAGTACCTCCATGGAGGAGGACAGAACCTACTTTAGGAACAGGCTCTGAAGTACTGTTAAGCAAACCAAGCATCACCTCAGCCTGGATATCCAGAGAGTAATGCTTGGTAAAGGTATGGACTGTTTTCCAGGTGGCTGCCTGACAGATTTCTAAGAGCGGAATATCCCTGGCAGCAGCCAGAGAAGCAACTGTACCTCTTGTGGAGTGAACCCTCAAGCCTGAGGGAGGAATCTTTCCCAGTTTCATAGCAGAATTGTATACAAGATACAATCCACCTGGCAACAGTACTCCTAGTGGCAGGTTTGCCCTTTCCCTTCTCCATAAGTGAGGAACAACTGGAGGAGTCAAACCTGTGACCCTTGGTATGCTCTATGTAGTAGCTGAGGGCCCTTTTAACATCTAAACTGTGTAGCCTCTCTCTCTGAGGAAGAATGATCAGTGAAGAAAACAGGGAGAGACACAGACTGGTTCAGGTGAAAATCTGAAACCACTTTGGGCAAGAACCTTCTATTGGTTCTAAGGACCACTTTATCCCTATGAAAGGAGATAAAAACAGGTTACTCACCTGTAACAGTAGTTCTAGCAGTGGCATATGTTGTTCATCCACACTGTCTGGCATTGTCCCTTTCCCTTTAAATCTTGCGGAAGTCTTCAAGATGGCTCCTCCCACCCACCGGGTGGAAAATACCTCGGCTCTGCCCCATGATGCCAGAGCTAGCCCGCTGGAAGCCAGGTTGAGCGCCTAGCCGAGGAGGTTTGTGGTGCGCGTGGATGAACAACATATACCACTCCTAGAACTACTGTTACAGGTGAGTAACCTGTTTTTTGGAGCGTGGATATGTTGTTCATCCACACTGTCTGGCAGACTCTAGCAGTTCTCCGGGAGGAGGGAGGCAAGGAGCACACCCCTACTTAGGAAAAAAGAGATTGGAGAACTGAGGCCCCAAAACCAGCATCACGTCGTGACTCAATGGCGATGTGGTAATGGGTAATAAAGGTGTTCGCTGACTTCCAGGTAGCAACCCGACAGATTTCCTGGATATGGATGTCCCTGGAAGCAGCCACCGAAGGAGCAGTATGGTGGGTAAAATGAGCTCTTATCCTTCTGAGAGGCTCCTTGCCCGCCAATTCATAACACAGACTTATGCATGATGTGATCCATCTTGCAATAGTCCGCTTGGCTGCCGGTCTGCCAGAAGCGGCTTCAGCGAGGGTGACAAACAGATGGCGAACCTCTCCCGAATTCCCGCCTGTCCTCTCTTTATAGTAGGAAACAGCACGCCTGAGGTCCAAAGTATGGAGCCTGTACTCGCATCCGAGGTGTAGTTAGGGTAATATACGGCAGAGTCAACACCTGGTTGAGGTGAAACTCTGACACCACCTTCGGAAGGAATTTCGGTAGGGCAGAGACAACTTTGTCCCTGTGAAAGACCAGATAAGGGGTCCACCGAAAGCGCCTGAGCTCCCCTGTCCTTCTGGCTGACGTAATAGCCACCAGGAAGGCAGTCTTCTCGACAAGTGCAAGAGCTCACACTTGTGCATGGGTTTGAATGGCTTGCCCTTGAGCTTTGCCAAAACCAGCAAGAGATCCCACGGAGGCAGAGGTTCACGACCGAGGAGGATATGTGATCCAGGCCTTTGAAAAAGTGCCCGACCACTGTCTCCTGTGCCAACGCGGCTGACTGGCCTGCGCCCGTAAGCAGGGATGGCTGCCAGGTGCACCCTAAGGGTCGATGATAAGACCCCCTTGGAGAGGGACCAAAGGTAGTCTAGAATGTTAGCCACATAGCAGGATAAGGGGTCCAGGCTTTTCTTTGACACCAAATGGTCGATTCCTTTCGAGATGCTTCCACCACGGTGTAGACATCCTCAGAAAAACCCAGAGCCTGGAACTCTAGCAGCTCAGGAACCAGGCTGTGAGGTGCAGGGATTGAAGGTCCAAGTGGAAGACCTTCCCTGTTCAACGATATCAGGTCCGGACATGTACAAAGCCGCTCCGGGCCCTGCAGCCCAGGCTCAGGAGATCTGGATACCAGAACTGGCGGGCCAATCTGGGGCTACCAGGATCACCTTTGCTGTGTCCCTCCTAACCTTGAGTAACACCTTGTGGATCAAGGGAAATGGAGGAAGGTGTAGAGGAGGCCTGGGGTCCATGGCCTTGAGAAGGCATCCTCCTGCAGCGAGCCCTGCTGAGGGGGGCGGCATGGTACAGCCTCAGCTTGGTGTTCTCCTGGAGGCAAACAGGTCCACCAATGGTTTGCCCCAACGGAGAACAGATCGTAAGCTACCTCTGGATGGAGAGACATTCGTGGGATGTCTGGCCTATGCGGCCGAGCATCCGCCAGTTGGTTCGAGACTCCTGCCACATGGATGGCTAGGAGATACGCCTCAGCCGGCTGAAGAAGGTCCAGATCTGGAGTGCCTCCTTGCATAGCAGACAGGAGTTCGTGCACCCCTGTTTGTTGAGGTAGTACACGGTCGTGGTATTGTCCGCCTAGACTTGAACCACTTGACCCCGGAGCGAGAAGCGAAAAGCTGACAGTGCCAGTCTGACTGCTCTGAGCTCCAACAGGTTGATGGCATCGACCCTCGGGGTCCAGAACCCGTGAGCTCTGTTGTCCCCAGTGGGCTCCCCAGCCCATGAGAGAAGCATCAGTCGTGGAGGCGACCATCGGCTCGGGTGGACAAACGGGATTCCTTCCACAAGTGACTCGGGACGGTCCACCACTGGACAGCGTCCCACATCCTCTGGTGACCATGACCAGCTGGTCGAAGAGACCCTGATGCTGAGACCACTGGGTGGCGGTTCCCATTGAAGAGGCGCATGTGCAATCTGGCCCAACGGACCACAGAGGTGCAGCCGCCATGTAACCAGGGCGCAGGAAGTCCCGGCAGGCGCAAGTGCCCAACCAGAAATGACTGGGCAAAGGAGGAAAGAACCTCCGCCCGTCTGCCGAGGAGCCAAGCTCTGGCTTGACAGAGTCGAGCTCTGCCCGATGAAACCCAGCATCACCGAGAAGGCAGGTTTGATTTGGCCTCGTTGATTCGGAGGCCCAGGTGGGAGCAGGTTCGGAGGGTCAGGTCCTGGACCTCTCCAACTCCTGTAGGGAGGAACCCGCCAGGAGCCAGTCACCCAGATAGGGTAAATGTGAACTCCTTGACGCAGTAGATGGCTGCCACCACTGCGATGCATTTGGTGAAGACCCTTGGGGCCGATGATAGGCCGAACGGCATGGCTCTGAACTCGTATAGGGTCTCTTCTACCCTGAAGCGGAGGAACCACTGATGGGACGGATGGATTGGAACGTGGTAGAATGTGTCCTGAAGATCCAGTGTACAGAACCAAATGTTTCGCTCCAGAGATGGTATGATCTGGTTCAGAGTTACCATCCAGAAGGTGTGAGACCTGAGATACTGATTCAGGTCGTGGAGATCTAGGATGGGCGCCAACCCCCGTCCACTTGGGCACCAGGAAATACCTGGAGACGAAGCCTGGGTCTGAAGGAGGATTGGCACTGGAGCTACTGCCTCCTTGAGGAGGAGTTGAGCAATGTCGCCCCCGAAGGGCCGACTGAGCGCCAACCGAGATCCTTTCCTCCCGTGGGGCACGGGCCCGGCTGGAGGGGTACTGCTCGAACTCTAGAGGCAGTCCTGCCTGACCACTTCCAGAACCCACCAGTCCAAGTGATACCGGACCAGTCGTAAAAGAGTGGCGGAGCCAGCCCCCACGGAGGACCCAGAACTGGCGTGACAGGTGCAGGAGAGGCCACCCCGACCGCCTCTGTGCAGGCTTGGAGGAGGAGGAGGAGGAGGCACCTGGACCAGCTCCTCGGCCTCCTTTCTGGGCTATTGGGGACCTTGCTTGGCCTAGGGCGCCAAGCTTGAGCCTGCTGCCGTTGCTGACCTCCCTGGAAGGAGGGCTGTTTGACCGCAGGGGAAGAATGCCGAAAGGACTTTTCTTAGCGCTCTGCTGGTTCTTGCCTGAAGAACCTTAGCAGAGGTGGCATCTAAGGTGGCATTAGACTGCTCACTGCGCTGTAGATGACTGCCACTCCCAGACCGAAGAAGTCGGGTGCCAAGGAAGAGCACGTCAGGCTAGCTTGTGCTGAGTATCCGCTGGAAAGGAGGATAACCTCAGCCAAGCCCTGAGCAAGTGGCTACCGTTAGCTAGTGAACAGGCACAGGAATCACCAATGTCCAGAGCCGCCTGGAGCTGTTGTTTAGCAACAGCATGGCCCTCGTCCTGGACCTGCTTGCCTGTGGTCTGCATGTCTGCTGGGACATGAGAAGGACTTCATCAAGCGACCCCAAAAGGCATGAGAGAAGTGTGCCATGATCACTGCTGAGCTAGCCTGACGAAGGCCTAGGGATGATGCCGCTGAAACCTTCCAGGCCGAGTGGTCCATATTTTGGACTCCTTGTCCGGAGGGCGGTCAGTATCCAAAGAGCTGCCCATTCACCTAAACACTGAGGCAGCCACAAGGCAATCTGCCGAGGATGCTCAGTGAAGCCCGCCAAGGACCCCATGGGCACTGCATACTGGCGGGCCATGCAGGCAGAGGGAGCCGGGCAAGAGGCTGGACGCTGCCAAAGTTCCAGTGCCGGGCCAACTATGGCTTCGCCACAGGGAAGGCCTCCGTGGCATCCTCTTGAGAATGTCCGTGAGAGGATATTCCCGCCTTCTTCTGAATGGACTGCAGAGGCATACCTGTGGACTCGAAATGAGTCGAAGGATGCCCTGGAAGGAAGAAGGCCCTTTCTCCAGGCCTGTCACTGACAGCTCATCATGAGTGAAGCCGGTGAGTATCCGAATCCAAGGAATCCGGATACAAGGGTCTCCACCTAAGTCCCCTCAATGCACCTAGGGGCGATCAGAGTGACCATAATGGACAACCTATGGGGCAGGCTCAGTTGGTCGGTCCTCCTTAGAGGGAGCCCTCCTCGAGGCTGTTTTGTGGTGGTTCCACCAAAATTGGTGGGAAGCCCGTAACAGGCTGAGCCGAAATGTCCATCAGACCCACGGAGGGAAACCGGAGCCCTCGGAACCGGGGAGTCGGTGTCGGCCGAAGAGGCTGGGGCAAGCTAATAGCTAGTACAGCTGGAGCAGCTGGCTTTGACCCGTTAAAAGAAGCTGCTGCCACATGAGGTCCTCATAGCACTGACGGAGCATCTGTCTCAAGTCTCTCCTTGTCCGAGAAGGATGAGGAACAGTGGAGCGCCTCTTCCAGGAGTGTTTGTGACCCTTTTCGGTTTTACCGACCAACTGGGTCCTACTCTCGTCGAGACCAACGATGTCGGCTCTGCCGGTTGGGAGAAGCCAGATTCGGTGAGAACCGGGTTCCGGCTCTTGTCCCTCAATCGGGATGCCGAAGGACAGGTCTTCTCGTTGGGGAAGGAGAGAATGGGAGTCCTCCAGGAGTCATCGACAGGCGCCGGGCGACAATGGCTCGATCGGGTCGAGAGAAATCTCAGCCGGTTCTGCTGTATCCTCGGCTTCGTGCCCTGGCCTGACGGAAGGTCTGAAAGCCGCAGTCGAGGAAGCGATCGCGACCGTTTCGACACCCCTTGCTCCTGAGAGTCGGATCTGCTCGGTCCCAGGAGCATCTTCTTCGGGTAGAAGATGGTTTGGGATCCTTATCCTTCTTCTTGGATGGGAGGAGTGCAAGCCGAAGGCGCCTCACCCTTAGTAGGGAGAGACTGGCACAACTCCCGGAAGGATTTTCGTGAAGGTGGAGTCAAGTTGAGCAGCACGAAAAGCCGGTTGGCGAGCTTGGGCAGCTTCCTCTTGAAGGCGCCATCTGCTCGAGCTGCTCGATGGATCCCACAGCCATGAAACCGCCCACTGGCCTCCCTTCAGTTTCACCGGTGGATTGCGAAGCTCCGTCTCCCCAACTTAAGGTGCGCCTTGCAGTCCTCCAGAATGGTGGGATGGAAGGCCGAACAGATGATGAAGCAAGTATCATGCATGGCTCCTGAGCAGTGACACACGAGAGGTGGGGATTGGTGTGAGACATTTTTGTCCACAAGGACACCGGCGAAACCGGGGACGACTTGTCCTCCATATCTGAAGCGCTCGGATCTGAATCGTAAACTCTTACAAGTTTTAAGGTGAGTAAGTGTGGCGAAAACTGTTCATTTGACTCAGGGCTTATGGTACTGCAAAGTAGGACGAGGGAACCTGTATTTTCCAGCGAGGAGAGAAGATCTGGCATCATGGGGGTGAGGCTGAGGTATTTACCACCGGGTGGGTGGGAGGATCCAGCCTGAAGACTTCGCAAGATTTAACGGAAAGGGACAATGCCAGACAGTGTGGATGAACAACATATCCACGCTCCTAGAAAATCAGGTTCCACTGACAGGGCTTGCAACTCACTGATACGCCTGGCAGAGGTAATAGCTACCAAAACACAGTTTTCCAAGTCAAGTACTAAGTTCTGCTGAGGACATGGGTTCAAAGTAAGGTTGCATAAGTTGGGCAATGCAAACATTCAAATCCCAGGCAGGGCAGGGTCTCTAAAGGGAGGATTGGTATGGAGCAATCCCTTAAAAAATTACAGAATACAGGGTGAGATGCTAGTGAGAAGGCTTTCCCACTGATAGAAAAAGCTAAAACAGCTGACAAGTGTACCTTGAGGATGGATGGTGTGAGGCCTTGGCCATTAAGATGGACCATATAATCCAGGACTATAGGCAACTCAGCAGTATCAGGAGAAATATGCTTCTTGGAACACCAAATGCTGAACCTCTTCCATTTGGAGTTAGTAAGACTTTCTGGTGGAAGGTTTTAGGAAGCTTAGAGAATATCCAGAACCCCTGAGACAGCTGCAAATCTGCAAAGTCTAACTCTTCAAGAACCATGCCTTAAGATTGAGACTGAAGATTGAGGTACAAATCCTCCCTGAGAGAAGGTTAACAGGTTGTAATTCCTGGGAAGAGACGGGAGGTGAGCTGCTAGGGACAGCAACAGAAGGTATCCAGGCTGTCTGGCCCAATCTGGAGCAATCAGAATGACTTTGCAAGGTTGTGATTTATCTTGACTAAAACTTTGAACAGAAGAGGAAAGGCGGGAAATGCATACAGGAATTTCCTTCCCAGTTCAGTACCAGAGCATCCAGGGGACTGAGCCCAAGATTGGGGTCTGCAACTAAAAAGTGGAAGTTGGTGATTGTCTGGGGCTGCAAAAGATCTATCTTTGGAGTGCCCACTTTGAAAAAATCACCATTAGTACCAGAGGGTCCAGGGTCCATTTGTGATGGCCCTATGAGATCCTACTCAGCGCATCTGCTAGCACATTGTCTTTCCTGGAAGGTGAACTTCTATCAGGGAGGATTGCAGGAGGTAAGCAGGACCACAACTTCATGGCTTCTGTGCACTAGACGTAGACCGAGTGCCTCCTTGCTGTTGATGTACCACATGGTGGTGGTGTTGTCTGTTCTGACTTGAACCACTTTGTTCTGTACTGACTGAGAGAGGCATGCAGGCCGAAAAACTGCCCTGAGCTCAGGAGTTGGTGAGGGCCCCAGATGGCTCTCCATCCCAGAGGAAGCATCCGTGGTAAGGACCGCTGAATGAGACTGAGTAGAAATGGGACCCCTTGTCTTAAGTTATCCTGATCCTGCCACCATTGAAAGACTTGGATCAGGGTCCGGTCACTGGAATCAGGTTGGTGAGGAATCCTTCCTCTGGGACCAAGAAATCCTCAGATGGAACTGAATGTCCCTCATCTGGAATCTTGCCCTTGGACCACTGCTGTAGAGGCTGCCATGTGGCCCAAGAGTTGGAGAAAAAAACTTGCTGGTCGAGACACCTGAAGGTTGAAGAGGAAGAAGCCAGTTCTGTAGGAGCTCTTGCCCTTTCAGGGAAGAAAGGCTCTTCTTTGACAGTATCTAGCTCTGCTCCTATAAAGGTGAGAAGCTGTACTGGTTAGAGAACTGACTTTGGAAGATTGAGAAGAAATCCCAGAGGCGTGAGCACCTGCTGAGTTACCTGCAGGTCTGACCTGACTTGGTCTGGGGACTGTCCCACTATGAGCCAGTCATCCGGGTATGGAAAAATGGAAATCTTTTTCTTCTTAGGAAAGCAACCACTACTGTCAGGCACTTTGTGAAAACCCTTGGGGCTGATGGTAGCCCAAAGGGCATTGCTTTGAACTGATAGTGGCCTGAGGGCAACTCGAACCTGAGGTACTTTCTGTGGGAGCACCTGGTGGGAATGTGAAATAGGCATCTTTGAGGTCCAAGGAGGCTAGCCAGTCTCCTGGCCTTAGAAAAGGAAGAATTATTCCAGAGTTACCATCTTGAACTTTGGTTTTAAAAGATGAAGTTCAGATATCTTAGGTCTAGGATGGGTCATCACTCCCTGTCTTTTTGGGGTAAGGAAGTACCTGGAGTGCAGACCTTGCCCCAGAGTAGGGTAGGAACTCTCTCTATGGCACTTACGGCCAGAAGAGACGAAACCTCTGCCTCTAGGGCAAGGGTTTCTGAGAGACCTGCAGGTGGGAAGGATCTGGTTCTCATTTTTGGAATTTGTTTGAAGCTAAGAACCAGTCCTGGCTTACTACCAGGGCCCATTGTCTGAGGTAATAGACATCCAGTCCTGGACAAAAGTAAGCCAGCCTGCCTCCTACTGGAATAGGAAAGTCAACCGGGCAGACCTATCAGAGTGTCTGCTTGGCAGGGGCCTTAGGCTGAGGTGGATGCAGCCCTGCTCATCCCCTCTCTGCCTCTCCCTCTGAAGAACTCCCTCTGAGAAAAGGAGAAGAGGCCTGTGCTTGGTAAAAGGCCTAAGAAAGGACTGCCCCTGCCCCTAGACTACTGCCTTTGAGGAGTTGCTTGCCTTTCTTTGGCCAGAGCACTCCTATAAGTGGTCCTGTACTCATTCATTTCTTCATGTAATTCTCTGTCTGCTCCCCAAACAAAGAATTACCTACTACAGGGAAATCCATGGCCTTAGCCTGGGTATCCTGTGAGAGGCTAGTACATCTGAGCCAAGCCATTCTTGAAGAGCCACAGATGTAGCCATGACTCTTGATGACATATCACTGGAGTCAACAGCAGCAGCATGAAACTGTACTTTTGATGCCTCAATCCCATCTGCAACCACCTCCTCGGCCAGCTGGGGGACGCCTGTTTAGCCACTGCCAGTACAGTGTCCCACCTGGACTTCTGGTACCTGGCTGTATAGGCCATATAATTCACCTGCCTGAGTCCCAAGGAAGATGCCATGTACTGTTTCTTTGCCATGGCATCAATCTTCCTGGAATCCTTGTCTGGGGGTGTGAAGCCAAGGGAATATTTGCCTTGTCACAGGCAGCAGCCTGCACTACCCCAACATGGTTGCATTGCTGGTATAAGAACTCTGTGTCTGAGCCTGAAAGTGTATACCTCTTGCTCATTCTTCTATCCACAGGAGGCATAGTGTTCGGAGACTTTAGAATTTTTGTATCTGCTTCCCAAAGGATTTGTGGAGGGAAAGACAGTCTCCTGGACTCTGGGATGTCCATCACTTCTGCATAATCAGGCTCCTCTTGATCCTCCAATGCCTCCTCCATAGAAAGCTGGAGGGTTTCTCCACCTTTCTGTAGAACATAAAGCGAGAAGGGGATTCAGAAAGCCTGGGAGGAAACACCTGAAGGTCTGTCTGGGGAGATGTCCAGTTCCACAGGCACATCAAGACCCTCACTTTCACCATCATCATCCTCAAATTCCTTCCTCTTAAACTCCAGTTCATAAAAATATTCAGGGTATAATCTTGAACCGGAGACCAACCGAACCGAACCCCTGACAGAAGGTGCTGGATCGGTAGGAACCGGTGACGATTCCACAATCCAAATCACTCTGGCTATCTCTTTGTGCAGTCGGAACATGAACCTCTAGATCCGAACGGACGACTTTTCTTTGAGTTTTCTTTTGTCGGAACTGATCCCTCAGAATCAGCTCTCCTTTTGCCGAAGAAGTACCGCCCTGGTCAGAGGGCACTCCTTCTGGTTCGGTCCTAACCAAACCAGGCTGGCCATCCGGGTCAGTGGACTTCGGCTTCCTTTTCCCTCAGTCTACTAATCTCTTCTCAAGGGTAGATTTGGGAAATTTTACATATTTGGCAGTCTGAATCGAGGTGATCAAACCCCAGACAGTAAACACAGGTGGTGTGGGGATCGGCCTTAGCAAAGACCTCCACACTCACTGCAGTGCTGAAACCAGTGGGCCCGCTTTTTCTTGGGTTTCTCAGACATGGCCAACCTAATCAACTACCCTTTTATGGCAACTGCCAGGCAAGACTCCGTTATCGGTTACTAACCATGTCACGGGTACTGGAAAAAAGCATTACTAAAAACACGTTTTTTAGAACGATAAGAACCGTAACCACACACTAAGTAAAACACAAAAACAAGATTTCACTATCAAATATAAGATTTTCAGTGCAGGAAGAGTTTAAAGCACAGCTGACTTATTTGGGCTGACTACTTTCAGAGCACAAACCACCAGGCTGTTTTGGGGCTGGGGAGGTTTACTGCGTCCTGACTTGGATGTCTGGATTTTTCTCTGTTTGATTAGCAGGGTATTTTCTCTGTCAAATTGTTGTGTAGGGCATCTTGCTGACAGGAAGGTACTCATCGCAGCGGTGGGTCAGAGCTTTTAGCTGATTGCTTTGTGAGGCACAGTTTAGGCCCAACTCCTTCCCACCCTCACCCCACCCACCCCTGGAAATAGTTCCTTTATACCAGGGGTTCTGACATCATTTCCTCAAGAGTGCAAGGTGCATATCACTGTCATATCCTCTCTAGCACACTGCACTGACAATATAAGCATATACACTGTATAATATATATATATATTTCTATATAACAAAACAATCACACACACAAAAAAAAGTAGATAAACATCTGGGGAGTAGTGCAATGTAATGGCTGTGGGGCAGCAGTCTTCTGGGAGTCTTTCTGGAGGCTGAGATGCTGCCCTATTTGCAGACAGCTCTCTGCCCTGAAGGAGGAAGATGCCCGTCTTCAGGCCACACTGGACAGTAGTAAGGAACCTTTCCCCAGGCCACACTGGACAGTAGGAAGGGAACCTCCCCATCCAGGAAGCACCAGAGTCACCACCACTACCTCAGAAGTTGCAAAGAAAGCACAGCAGTTGGACCACACTGGGCTCTAGGGACGGTGAGGATGGTGGAACAGAGGCACACCCAGTCAGTTGTTCCACTCACAATCCATACACCATTCTGGGGAGCAAGCTCCCCTATGGATGCGCCTGCAGAGGAGACTAAGGAGGCTGAGGACAACTGTCACAAGGAAGGCCCACAGAAAGGAGGCAGAGGACACCACCACGGAAAGGAAGCAGCTCCTGGTGGGGACTCAATTAATAGAGGATAGAACTGGGGAGCAGGAAAACTGAAGTAAGGTGCCTGCCTGGTGCCATGGCTTGGAAGGACAGGAAGCGCATCCTCAGGATCACGAGAACAGCTGCACGGGAGTCTGAACTGGACGTCATTGTCCACCTAGGGACAAATGACTTGGCTCATCATGAGATTAGAGCAGTGCAGAAGGACTCTGTAGAATTGGGGAGGGGCCTAAGACAAGTAGCACACACAGTATCCTTCTCAGAGGTGCTGCCTGTCAATGGCATGAGTGAGGTGTGGGTACTTTGCACCATGCAGTTTAATGAATGGTTGAAAAAATGGTGTGGAGCACAAGGGTTTGGCTTCATTGGGGACTGGGGTTCCACCTGGAGGACACCAGCCTTTACTGGCAGGATAGTCTGCATCTGTCCAGGAAGGAACAAGTCTTTTGAGCAATCGGTTTAAATGCTTCATTGGCAAGCTTTTAAACTAGTCAAGGGAGAGGCACTGACAAGCAGCAGGAAAATCCCAGCCTCTCCTACAAAACAGGGTACTAAATGAGAAAAGACCGAGGTAGAAAGGTCAGTGGGGTTGCTGCAATAGAAGGTAAAGCCATCAAAAATGGAGAGCAATGAGTACCAATGCCCGTAGTCTGAGTAACATGCTTCCTGAATTAGTGGCCTTGATGGAGGAGGAACATCTGGATATCGTGGCAGTCACAGAAACATGGCACACACAAAACCATGACTGGGACGTAAACATACCAGGATACACTATCTACAGGAGGGACAGGGAGGGTAAAAGAGGATGAGAAGTAGCTCTTTACATAAGGGAAGGAATCAAAGCAACAGAACAAAAGGGTAAACAGGGAGGAGAAGAAGCACTGTGGGTAAATTGGAGACCGGCAATGGCACCACAATCCACACAAGGGTTGTATACAGACCCCTTCTCAGGGGAGGAAATGGACAAGGAAATGATAGAAAGTATACTTAGAATGGCAGAAAAAGGGAGATATTGCTGATGGGTGATCTGAATATGCCAGATGTTAACTGGAGTGCAGTTGCAGCAGCCACTTCAAGAGTGGGGTTATTCTAGATGCCCTACAGGGGCATGCCTTAGACAACTAGTATTGGAGCCCACTCGAGGGGAGCAATCTTAGACCTGGTTCTCTCAAATGGAGATGAAGAGAATCACAGATGTGAAGTGGTCGCCATCTGGGAACTAGCGACCATCGAACAGTATGGTTCACAATAAACACAGCAATAGAGTCAAGCCACACAAAGACAAAAGTACTGGACTATAGGAGGGCTGACTTTGCCAAAATGGGTGAGTGACTAAGGAATACACTAGCAAATGGGCAGGAAGGAGGGTGGAAGAACAATAGGAATAATAAAAACTGCCATCACAGAGGTAACGAGCCTTGTGTGAAGCAAATAAACAAAACAAAACGATGTAAGAAACCACTATGGTTCTCAAAGGAATTGGCAGTGAAGGTTCAAGAGAAAAGAAAGCATTCAGGAAGTACAAGGAATCGCAGAAGGAGCAGGACAGAGAACTGTATCAGTTAAAGCAAAGGAAGCTGGAAGGCAGTCAGAACAGCAAAGGCCCAAACTGAAAAGATAGCCAACTCAGTTAAGAAGGGATAAAACCTTTTATAGGTACATCAGGGAGCGAAGGAAGACCAAGGGAGGGATAGTGAGGCTAATAAAGAGGAGGGAGGGTGGGCAGAGGAGACTGTGAAAAGGCAGAGATACTAAACAAATGTTTTTGCTCAGTATTTACAAATGAAGAGGGAGGTACCTAAAACAAACAGTAGAAACACTCTGGATACAGAAGTTGATACCAGCCCATTTACAGAAGAAAGGGTTCTGAAAGAACTCTTAAAACTGAAGGTGGACAAAGCAATGGGGCCTGATGGGATTCATCCCAGAATTCTAAAATAACTAGGGTAGAACTAGTGACACCACTGACTACCCTCTTTAACAAATCATGGGAGGATGGGGTGGTACCGAGGACTGGAGGAGGGCAAATGTGATTCCCCTTCACAAAAGTGGGACAAGGCAGAAGCAAGAAACCACAGACCTGTTAGTTTAACCTCAGTGGTAGGGAAAATGATGGAATCACTCTGAAGGAAAGAATGCTCGAGTATCTAGAGGCCAGAGGGCACGGACTCAAGGCAGCATGGATTCACAGTGGGAAGGTCATGCCAGACAAATCTGATAGATTTCTTTGACTGGGTGACCAAAGTAGTAGATCAGGGAGGGCTGTGGACATGGCCTACCTAGACTTTAGCAAGGCATTTGACACAGTCCCACACACAAAGATTAATATACAAGTTAGCCAGCCTGGAAGTGGGTCCCAAGATGACAGCCTGGGTAAAGAATTGGCTGGAGAACAGGACACAGACAGTAATAGTAAATGGAGTCCACTCTGAAGAAGGGGGTTACTAGTGGATACCGCAGGGTTCAGTATTAGATCGGTCCTCTTCAATGTCTTTATAGCAACATTGCAGAGGGACTGGAAGGAAAGTATGTCTCTTTGCAGATGACACAAAGATCTGCAACAGAGTTGATGCACAAGGTGGGGTGAAAAGGATGAGAAGGACTTGGCAAGGTTAGAGAAATGGTCAAATGTATGGCAGCTTAGATAATGCTATGAAGTGCAAGGTAATGCACCTGGGAAACAAAAACCAGGGAAGAGTACACAATGGGGGTGAGATACTAACAACAACAAAATGGAAAGGGACCTGGGGTAGTCATATCAGATGACCTAAAGGTGGGCAAGCAATGTGAGAGGGCAGCAAGGAGGGCTGGGGGATACTGGGATGCATAGGGAGAGGCATCACCAGTAGAAAACAGGAAGTTATTATCCTCTGTACAGACAGCTGGTCAGACCCCATCTGAGTACTCGTGAGTTCTGGAGACCTAGTCTCTGCAAAGACATAGACAGGATGGAAGCTGTCCAGAGGAGGGCAACTAAAATGGTGCAGGGTCTGCACTGGAAGACATATGAAGAGAGACTTAAGGAGCTTAATATGTATAGCCTCGAGGAAAGGAGGAGAAGGGGACATGATGAAAACTTTCCAAGTACCTCAAGGGAATCAACAAAGTCCAAGAGGGTAGCATCTTTCAAAAAAGAGGTGTTCAAGAACAAGTGGGTACAATTTGAAGGCAGAGGGGTGGCTCAGATGTAATTTAGGAAGTATTTTTTCACAGATAGGGTTGTGGATGCATGGAATGGCCTTCCGGAGGAGGTTGTGGAGTCAAAAACAGTGGTAGAATTCAAGCATGCATGGGACAGTCATAAGGCAATTCTAGGGGTGGGGGTAGGAAGAAGTAAGCTGCTAGTTAACTAGGATCTGCAGCTTATCCATTAGGTAGGAAATGGGCAGACTGGGTGGGCCAAGTGGTCCTTATCTGCCGTCAAATTCTGTTTCTAAATGGTCGGTTCAGCTAGGCAGCCCGCACTTTACAAGTTCCACACAGAAAAACAGAACAATTCCTATCTAGTACTCATGGCACCACAGACAGAGACTGAACCGAATATGCGGATAACTTTTTCGGTTTAAAACCGACGAAAACTGAAACTTTAACCGACTTTCAAACCGAGCTGAAGGAGAAATCTCTGGAGTGACCGTTCAGTGAGGTGGAGTACAGAATCTGACGGTTTGAGTTTGAAACCTCCACACAGAGACTCCAACCGAGCCTCCGAGCTCAGCATTCTATGCTCTGCATGGAGAGTTTACTCTTTGTTTTTCGGGGCAGTTTAAAGGTTGGTGATCACTGCATATGTCAGAATACAGCAAGACTTCATGTTGTTTGAAGCTCTGGCACAGGGCGTTATTAGCACTGGGCCTCCAGGGCTCAGACCCTGAATGTTTTGTCTGGGGCCCCAAACCTTTTCTGTATAGCCCTACTTTTATTTTGTTTTACACAAAGTAAAACTTCTGTGCCTTTCTGATCCCAGCTCAACCATTTCTTCCCATGGGCGTTATTTAGGGGTCACCACGTCCCCTCCCCTCCTGCCAGCATCCAGTCCCCTCCTGCCCCAAACAGAGAAAGCATTTATGTCATTGGTTGGGACTGTGACAGTCCCAACCAATTGCATAAACGTTTTCTTTTTTTAATTTGAAGAGTGAGCCAACCTGTTCAGAAGTAATGCTTCAAGGGAGCCCACCACCATGGAGGAATGCGACTGGATGTGGGAGTCAGACTCGAGGCTGAAGATGAGCTATAAGGAGATGGGGGTCCTATCCAAATGACACAGACAGTGCCAGAGGGGAAGGAGGAAGGACAAATCGAGCAGGTACGTACTGACAGTGTTGCGATGCTGTCAGAGTATTTGTGTATGTAACCAGACTGTCAATAAACACAAAAAACAACAAGGGCAATATGAATAACCCCTCACAGATAAGTCTTTTGGGGCTTTGTGTTTTACGGGTGAAGTTCTGTCACTGCCACGTCGTCATCATTAGAGGCCAAGGACCATGTCACTCACTGACGAGATCTGCAGCCCGATGTTTTTAGGTGCAGTAAAACCATAATCTAAAAAACTGCAGCAATTTAAACTGAAATAGAATCTGCCTCTACCCAGAAAATGATGATGCCATTGTGGCGATACTGGTGTATTCAAGGCAGAGAAGTTAACAGTATGTTTAGCAGATGTAGGAAAACCTTCAGCAGTAGTGCTATGTACTCCTGTTTTCTTTCTTAAGTTTCTATGTTATCTAAGTAAACCAATAAAAGTATATTACATACAGATTCATATCAGTTAAAATGTTCACATACATAGCCCTTTGGCAGTAAAAGGTCATGTATTTATTTATTTATTTGCTTTTTGTTTGCTGGTCAGTACACTAGGCAGCTAAAATGCATATTTACATAGGGCCGGAAAGTAAGTTTGCAGTATTGTATTATTCAGATGGGTAGCAAGAAAAATTTGCTTCCTCAGAATCATGATTCTCTTCTCCTATTATTATTCCCACATCACTTGACATATGTTTAGTAAAATTTATATCCTTGTGTTCTGCTGCTACTCACCCCTTGCTGGAACTTCTCCATCTATTTGTCTTACAGTCGACCAACTGTATACCTGTGTTACAGCAGCATTCAATGAACATGTAGTGGTTGTCTGGTTCCAAGCTATCTTCTTAAATGTCTATGTGGTTGACAAGCCAAGTGGAAAATTTAGACTACAAACAATGTTTTACTGAATAAATGGTGGGAGAAGAAAAAATTACTTACCTGTAGTAATCTTATTTCTTCCCAGGGATCCACTAATATTATTACTCTTTGCAGTGCCTTTAAATCAGCACTGCCCCGAATCAAATAAATTCTATGCTAATTATGGAATGTTTAGCTTGTGCATTCATTTTCAAACTGTCCTATTCTAACTACCTGGATTCTAACTCAGATTTCTGTGAAGCCTACACGGAGGCCATAATATATATATATATATATATATATATAAAAATATATATATATAAAACAGTGAATAATTATAAGTTAATGGCCAACAAGGCCATAAAATTAGTAATAGGCCAAGAAAAGGCCAACAAAACCAACAAAAGACTGAGTCCTCTTTTCTGAGCCAGATGCACCCTTAGAAAAGAACCTACTATCTAGGTATTAGAGAGTGCCAACAAATGATATACCCATCATACTGAGAGACATCTCAGCTGTACAGAGTATTTTTCTGAGATTCCAAGGGAGGACCGGGCAGGGAGTAATAATAATAATAGTGGATCCCTGGGAAGAAATAAGATTACTACAGGTGAGTATTTTTCTTCTAACAACAATCCATTAATATTATTACTCTTTACAGACTATGTAGCAGTACCACAGGAAGTGTGTACAGTCTATTTAGGAAAAACTCTGCAAAATAGCCCTTCCGAAATTGGCATCACTTCTGGCCTGGGTGTCCAGGCTGTAATGTAGTAAAGGTGTGAACTGATCTCCAGGTAGCTGCTTTACAAATCTCCAGAAAGGAACATTTCTGGCAGCTGCATGGTGGCAGCTGTGCCCTTGTGGAATGGGGCCTTAAACCTGAAGGAGGGACCTTGCCCACCTTTGTACAGCAAAACTGAATACACTGGACTATCCATTGAGATATAGTCCTCTTTGAAGCAGGAGATCCCTTACCTACTTCCCCATAGGTAAGGAACAATTGTTGCCTGTCCTGCCTATGGTCCTTGGTATTGGCTATATAATTGCGCAATGCTCTCTTCACATCAAACTATGCAGCCTCGCTCACCAGAACTGGTGTGTGCTATGTAAGAATACTGGTAGGGTAATAGGCAGGTTTAAATGAAAGTCAGAAACTACTTTGGGAAGGAATTTTCTATTAGTTCTCAACACCACCTTGTCATTGTGGAAAGAAATACAGTCCTTTTCCACACATATGGCTGTAACTCACTTATCCTCCTAGCAGAGCTAAGTGCCACAAGAAAACTACCTTCCAGGTGAGGAACTTTAGCTCTGCATTAGCCAGAGGTTCAAATGGCAGGAGCATAAGCTGGGCAATACAAATGTTGAGGTCCCAAGCTGGCACTGGTTCCCTATGAGGGAAACAGGTGTAGAAGGCCATAAATTACCTTCTAAATCTGGGGTTCGAGGCTAGTGATATCCCTTTTCCTATAGTGAGATAAGCTGAAAGTGAAGCAAGATGAACTTTTAAGGTTGAATGTTGCAACCCCAGGTAATGCAGATGGGACAAATAATCTAGGAGGGTTGGAATGCCAACCTGTACTGGGATTAAGCCCTTTCTGTACACCAAACAGAAAATATTTTCCATTTTGAAGCATAAGTTTTCTTAGTAGAAGGCTTTCTATGACTTTTAAGGACTTCTAAAACTGTTTGAGAGTATTGGGAGTCTGAATACTCTAAGTCCTCAAAAGCCATGCTTTGTCTAAGAGACCTGAGATTGGGATATACCACCTGCCTTGGAGCAAGTCAGCAGACTGTACCTCTGAGGGAGGCAGATCGGTTCGCTCACTGACATTGAGAGTAAGAGGGAGTACCAAGGCTGTCTTGGCCAGTCTGGTGCTATTAGAATCATCGAGGCTGGCTGTGACTTGATCTTGGCAGTACTCTGAAAATCAGAGGAAAGGGAGAAAAGTATAAAGGTACTTCCCTGTCCAATCGAGAATCAGGGCATCCATTGGGACAGTTCCATTCACTGGGGCCCTGCAGCAATAAAGGGGTAAATGGTGATCCTGGTGGGAAGCAAAAGATCCAGCTCTGGGGTTCCCACCGCCTGAATAGGACTTGCACTACTTGACTGTTCAGTGCCCATTCGGTGATGGGCCTGGTTTATCCTGCTCAAGGCATCCGCCAGTGAACTGTCCTTCCCTGGCAGATGAATTGCTTGTAGGGAGGCATTTATGGAGTAAATCATGCTCCATATTTTCATTGCCTCTGTGCATAGTGGAGTGGATCTCGTCCCTCATTTTTGATGTAGTACATTGTAGTGGTATTGTCTGTCCTGACCTGAACCACTTTTCCCTTTATGAGATAGCGAAAGCATGAATGGCTAGAGTACGCTGCTCTTAACTCTAAGAGATTTATGTGCAGAAGTGCCTCTGCACTGCTCCAGGAGCCATGAACTGTGTGGTCCCCTAGGTGGGCACCCCATCCTAGGAGGGAGGTATCTGTTGTGAGCACCAAGGAAGGGACTCTTGTAGGAAAGGCACCCCCATCCCTTAGATTGTCTGGATCCTTCCACCACTGGAGGGCCTGTAGAAGATTTTTGTTACAGGAATTGGTTTTGAAAGTGGATCTTGTCTCTGGGACCAATGGGCCCTGAGGTGAAACTGAATGTCCCTCATTTGGAATCTGGTGCCCATGACTGTGGTTGTTGCTGCAGCCATGTGGCCTAGCAGCTGTAAAAACTGAGAAGCTGGTTTGGCCTGCCCAGGATGCATGAGCTTGCCAGAAGCTGAATAACGGTATCCTTTCCAAGGATAGGAAGGCCTTGCCCAGAATTGTGTTGAGTTCTGCCCCTATGAACTGCAATACTTGGACTGGGTAAAAGAAACCCCAGGTTGGAGAGAACACTTTGAGCCAACAGTAAGTATTCTGACACTTGTTGCTGGGATTTTCCTACAATCAGTCAGTTGTCCAGACATGGAAAAACCTACGACACCAGTTTTCTGAGATGTGCCACTACTACTGCTATGCACTTTAGGAATACACTTGGTGTAGAGGTAAGGCCGAAAGAAAGTGCTGAGAACTGGTAGTGGCCTGAGGGAGGAGAAATGAAAATGACGTACCTACCGTAATTCTTGATCTTCTCTTGTATCTTCACCATTCATTACTGCTTGGGTTAGTGCGGAGCACCACTTCTAGAGGAGTTTTTTTTTTTTTTTGGGATCGGCTCAACGGCGCCTGCCTCAAGAGCGACACACTGTGTCATGCCAGGGGTGGCCGTTAGGTGCCGCAGACTCCTCCTCCATCTCAGTTCTGGTAGCCGGAGGTGGAAACAAAGGTAAGGAAAAAGGAGAGCGAGGCAAGAGAGCCGAGGGACAGAAAAAGGAAAGGATATAAACTGAAAAAGAATAAGCTGGTAGAGGACAGACAGAGAGAGAGAATCCCTACCTAAGGGACCGAGTGCCTCCTTTCCGGCGGCTCTAGGGAAAGAACAGATAGAGAGAAAGAGAAGCGAAGAAGAAGAAGAATAAGTAGAAGAAAGAAGGCATGTTGAGAGGGAGAACAGTGCCCATAGGGCATTGGTTGAGAGGCTTATAAGCTCGAGACTAAAACAAGGGAGCAAGAATCCTGCTGATAGGACTGAGACAGGGTGCAACTGAACCGCCTGCACAGATCGGACATAAAGGGCAGATTCTCTAATCTCTCAACATGCCAAGTCCCTACATCCTAGCTGAGAGCTCACAGACTGCCCGGGCAGAAAATCTGTTCCGGAAAAGAGAGCACACCTAGGAAGGGAATATGCCCCTTAGCACCCTATTAGGTGCTAACACAGAAGTGTATGGGGAAGGATCATGCCGTACAGAAGGCAGCTCTGCATGAAAGGATAGAGTGGGAACTCAACCAGACTCCTTAAGGCAAGGCAAGAGCAACAGCTCAAGGCTAAGAAGTGCAAAATGCACCAGCCAAAATGAGCTGAATAATAACATCTGCCAGGGAATCTAAATTTCTTTGAGGCCGAGCCTGGGCACAGTTTCTTAAACTGTGAACTGCGTACAGTAATCAAGGTGCCCAGAGGTCACACCCTAGGGCAGTCAGAAAGAGTTCCTCCGAACAGGTGAAACACAGACCCTGCTCATTCCTCTTTACCTTGAGGAAAAAGATCCATTCAATAAGAACGGAAAATAGAAAATTTTTTTTTTTTTTGGCATAAAGGCCAAAGGAGGAGAGGAATGAACGAGGGGGGAGACGCACAGTAGGAGGCCACTGAGGGAAGGTGAGGATCAGTAATGAATGGTAAAGATACAAGAGAAGATCAAGAATTACGGTAGGTATGTAATTTCATATCTTCCCTTGTCAATCTTCACCATTCATTACTGCTGGGTGAGTATCAAGCTCCTCCTTTAAACCCTGAGGAGCAAGACCCCAGCCTCCTATTGGTGAGAAACAGAAGGGGAAGACCCTGGGCTAATCAAGAGAAGAGCCTATGGGGAGAAGAGCTGGAGGTGCCCCGAGGGCGAGAGGCGGAGGAAGCCCTGCAGAAGTCTCTAGTTCTGGAGAAAAGAGACGGGTCCCCAGAAAGTGGAGCAAATCACCCTACACCGGGCCAGGGTGACAACCTTGATAGGCGAAGCCATGCCGTCTGTCTAATACAGATCGCTGTCCCTGCAAGCCTGGAAGCCACCTCATTGGCGTCATAAGATGCTGTTGCTTGGTGTCTTGCCAGCTCCAGGCCTATAACAGAGAGGCAACAGCTTGTCTGGTTTGCTCCATATCAGGCATTGATGCTAAGATTTTGGAAAGCATCAACCACAAATGCCTACTGTAGGCAGCGTGATGGGCCTGATGAGATGCAATGCAAGACATCTGACGAGAGGAAGAGAACACTCTTCGCCCCACCGTCGAACTGTAGAGAATCCAGAGTCCGGTGGATGGTGGTGCACCAGTGCGGCGCGCCAGAGGGTCTCTAGGTATGCCAAACCCGAGAGGGCTGGGAGAGAACCTAGAGTTCGAAGGAGCACAATACCACACCTGACAGTCTGCTGGGGCTGGAGAAGAGGCGCTGGCGACTGCCAGGAACGGATAGACCCTCCTGGTAGGGAATAGGCCAGGATAGTACCACTAGTGCTGGGCACTGAATTCGCCAAGGAATTCAGCGTCTCCTGTTCAGTACTGTCTCGCCTAACATAGGAAATTGAAGATCCTCACCATCCTGGAAAGGAATCGCTGATATTCAGTGAAATCAGCATCGGAGGAGAGATGAGCAGTGGGTTCCTCTCCCTCAGAGGAGGAAGACGAGGATGATGGAGAGCTTGAGTGTCAGAGGACTCCTGCAGCGGTGGGATAGGCGAAAACCCGCTCATTCATGCACCTAACATATGAGGAAGGCCACCGCAGAACCTCTGAACGCCTCCCAAGATAACGGGCCCGTGGGACTGACATGGCCTGGGAAAGCGGGGGTGGCTGCAGAGGAATGGGAGAAGGGCACCTACGGAGAGGCAACTGCCCTCTGCTAGGGCTCTGGAATCAGGGAACGGAGCCCGAGCTGGCGGGATCCCGGACAACAGACCAGGTCGCAAAACGGAACCCTGGGGATGCGTAGCCTGAAGAGCCCAGGAGGATCCTCCCTATGACGAACCTGGGACTGCATGGATCCAGAAGGGCAGCCCACAGCAACGCCGCCAGAGGGGTCCCCGGGTCCAAAAGGAAAGGACGGGCCCCGAGCCACCCCGAGGGGTGGCAGGCAGAAGACCGAGACATCTGAACCCTGCCCTCGACCCCTTGGACTCGAGCGCCCTCCTCCTCGACCCCAGCGACCTCCCACCCTGAGGGGTGCAGCACCACCAGGGTCGGTAGCTGCCACAAGCCCCCAGGAGGAGGCCCCTCTCACCCCGCTCCATCGCCCCAGGGACCCAGACCACCCCAGCCTGGGGGCCTCAGGGAGGACGGCACTGGGACAGAGGAATAGGTGTGCTGGGCTGCCTAGCACCTCATGCCACCAGAGACTCTGACTCAAAGAGTCAGGTTGCCAGGAGGGTCCACGCCTGAATCATCAGCCTCCAAGGAGGAAGAGATCAGCTGGACCACAATACTAGCAACCCCAGGGGTCCCCGATGAAACGGCACTGTGAACTGCACCGGAGGCAGCACTGGACGACCCCGGACCCCCTGCGACACCTAAGCCAGCTCTGGCTCCCCAACGGTGCTGGCCAGACCCATGGCACTGCCATCAGCGCGGGACCCCACTCTGCACCGCCAGACGAGCTTAACCAGGCCACGCGCGACGGCTGGCGGCGAAGGCCAACACGGTGCCACCATCGGCGCCCATCCGATCACTGGCGCTGGAAAGCGCGCCGAGGGTCCACTGATGCCGGGCCCAGCAGGCATGGGCCTCGACACTGGGGAGCCTGCACCTCTGAGGAGGTGACTGCCGAGGCAGTGTCCCCACCGCTGCCCTGTGAGGGACCTCGCGTTCCTCCGACACCACAAAAAGCTTCCTCTTGGCAAGAGAAGATGAGGAAGCCTCCTCCTCTACAGACCGTATAGGCCCGAGAGGTGACCCGGAGGAAGGGCCTAGAGACTTTACCTGGGAATCCCTGAGCGACGCGTCCCGAAAGTCGGGCCTTGCCGATCTTGAACGCATGGACTTCTAGAACTCAACAGTCCATGGAGAAACAGGTGTCACACGCATCCATATCAGTGGTTGGGTCCCAGGCAGCAAGACAAACATCATGCCGATCCGTAGCGGAAAAATGCTGCCACAGGAGCACCGGACGATAGGTGCGGCCCGCCTTCGACACTTACGCTTTGCCCCGAACCTGACATGATGCGAAAAATTATAATAACACAGCAAAAGCACTCGCCACCGCCAAGAAATATAAAAGAACGGTCTTACCGGTTTTGACGGGCCAGAGAAGAAGTCTGGATTGAATCCGCCTAACTGTCACCAACTGCCAGAGCAGGTGCAGCCTCGGCGGCGGAGAAACAGAACTGAGATGGAGGAGGAGTCTGCTGCACTAACACGCCACCCTCCGATGACACACAGTGCGTCGCCTCAAGGCGCTGCTGGAGCAGACTCAAAAAAAAAAAAAAAATTACATGGGTGCGGCCCGCACTAACCCAAGCAGTAATAAATGGTGAAGACTGACAAGGAAGGCTGTTGGTTAACTAGAATCTGCAGCTTATCCAATAGGTAGGAAATGGACAGACTGGTGGGCCAAGTGGTCCTTATCTGCGTCAAAGTCTATGTTTCTATGTTTCTCAGATATCTTCTGTGTGTTTCTCTGACAGGGATGTGAAAGTATGTATCTTTTAAAACCAGAGAGGCCAACCAGTCCCCTTTTTGTATTGTTGGCAGAATTATTGCCAGTGTGACCATTTTGAATTTGGGTTTGACCAAATACTTGCTTAGATGTCTGAGGTCTACTATAGGCCACCACTCTCCAGTCTTTTGGTTGTTAGGAAATACCTGGAGTGGAACCCTTGCCCTCTTTGATTGGGTTGAACAGGCTCGACTGCTTTTAACAGTAATAAGTTCTTACCGTCTACTCCAGCAGTTCTCTTTGTGAGGGAGGAACTGATGCAAAACGCTTTACCCTTAGAGGAAAGGACTTGAAACAAAGGGAAAGACCCTGACCCACTATTTCCAGGACCCACCTGTCTGATGTTATTTTGGACCAGTCCTGGAGATAGTGGGAAAGTCTTCCACCTACTGGATGTGGAGAGGCAGCCTGAAGGGATTCTGCTTTGCTGTTGCTGAGGTTGGGTAGCATGGGACCCTCGCGGGAGCCCTTCTGCCCCTGGCCCTGTAGAAACCTGCTCTGCTGGGGTTGGTACTGCATCTGTGGAGCAGCCTGCACCTGAAAGAAATGTCTTCAAAAGTAGACCTGCCCTGCCTCCCCTAGAATAAGATGTAGAGGAGAAGGTTTGTCCCTGGTGGAATTACTTCGAAGCGGTCTTATATTCTTCTACTTTCTTCATATAGGCTTCAGTTTGTGCACCAAAAGTGAATGGCCCTCAACTGGGAAATCCATTGCTTTGGTTTGCGTGTCCTGGGTGAGGTTAGTAGCCCTCAGCCAGGCAAACCTTCTCATGACTATAGTACCAGCCAACCATCTGGCAGCAGTGTCATTTGTATCTACTGCCATCTAGAATTGGTATTTGGAAGCCTCAAATCCAATTTGGCTATCTCTAACGAATAGTAAACAATGAAGAGCGATTTGCTTCTGCATTATCCACCACAGACTGCCATATGGCCTTTGGTAGAGAGCAGCATAGGCTCTGATAAGGGGCTTGCCTGACAGCAAGGGATGCTGAGAGGTACCCCTCTTAGCCATACTGTCCACCTTTCTGGAGTCTTTTCAGGTGGATGAGAAGACAAGGGGTTCTGGCCTTCTCACAGGCTGCCTGCTGCACAATGCCCTGATGAGCGGGATGGCTGAATAAAACTCAGCACCAGATCTCTTCAGTTGGTACTTTGTAACATTTTTTATCAATAGGCATGACAGTCTGAGGAGCTTTTAATATTTCCAGAATATCCTTTCTGAAAAATTTATAAAGAGGAAGAAGTTGTTTCAAGGGTGTTAAACCCATTAGTTCCATATATTGAACCTCTTCTTCATCCTGTGCCTCCTCAATTGTCTGGCGGTCCAGTGTTTCCACCATTTTCTTAATGAAAGAAAAATGGGAGGAAAAATCCTCTGAAGGCATTGGGGAATTAACATCTTGCTCGGTGATACCTCAGGCTCAATTCCTTCCTCCTCCTCCTCATCATAAACCTCACCACCCATAGTGGGAACAGACAACAGAGGGTGGCAGTAGCTTTATCAGGTGGAGCAGTTACAGGTTGCTGGGCAGGGAGCAGGCCTTGCAGCACCTTGCAACAAAGCCAGGGCTTGTGGAAATATCAGCAGGAGAGGGAATATGTAATGGCACCCAAGGGACACTTGAGGCGTATTCACGGGTGTCAGTCTGCTTACTTTTTTAAGTTTCTTGGCAGGCACCTGAGAGTCAGCCGCCGGCTGATTGTTCTCTTACTTAGAGCCCTCAGCTATATCAGGGTGGATTTTGAGGCTCTAGAAGGAATTGCCACATTTTTTAGGGGGTGGACAGGTCAGAGCCCAGGGACCCCTCTTTAAGTCTTTTCTTCAGTCTCTCCTGTGCTTCTCCACAGTTTTTCAGGGCAAGACTTGCAAATTTCATAATCTTCACTGAAATGCTTTACTCCAAGACAGAGCAGATATCATGTTTGTCAGCTCTAGCAAATACCTCTGCACATATAACACAATTCTTAAAACCTGTAGGTCCTGTGTTCTTTTTAGGTTTATCCGACATTGTAAGAAAACAGGACTCAGAACCCTAAAATATGAAAATATTAAAGATTTAGCGGTCGGTTTCAGTGAAAAAGCGACTGGTTCAGAAACCAACAATTTTTAAACAGAACCATAGTTCCGATCAGTTCAGGAACCGAGGACCGCTTATTAGAACCAGAAAATCTCGGTTCAAATGTGAAGACTGAAATGTTTTTAAAAGAAAAACACTCGGAAACCTACCTAGCGTTTCCTTTTAAAATTTACCAAGCAATCAGTTGCCCCACGGTTCAAAGGAACCTGAAGTACCGATAAAAAAACTAAACAACTTTTAAATGAGGTAAAATTGCTAAAACTCAATAAGAATAAGGCAGTAATGAAAACTAAGACCAAATACTAAAGTTTATTTTGTTCTTATGCACAATTTAGAATATCTTGATAGAGAATCTCCAGGGTGTCTAAACTTTGCAGCGGAGACAGAAAATCTGAGGTAGAATCCAGGCAGTTAGAATAGGGCAGTGTGAAAATGAATGCACGAGCTAAACATTCCATAATTAGCATAGCATTCTATTTGGCTCGATGCAGGTGCTAATTTAAAAGGCACTGCAAAGAGTAATAATATTAGTGGATTCCTGGGGTTAGAAAAGAAAGAATGCTGTGTACAGATGGGGTAGCATTTTCTACATCTCTTTTCAACCAACCTGGGTCCGTTACTGTATTCTTTTGGGTTCTCGTTTCTCCTTAGTTTAAAGGCTGCCACTTTTTGGCCAGTATCTCTAAGAAATGGAATGAAAATGTTTGCTCGATAGTTCTGTGGCGGTGCTTTTTACTACCACATTGAAGTTGTGTGCAAGAACTTATGCTTGGTTGGGAGGCTTCAGATCGCCTTTGTTTAACAGCCCCAACAGCTGCTCACTGGCATCCTTCACTTTTAGATGCAGAGGGTTTTAGCATATCTGTCTTTTTATACAGAATTCTGATAGCAGTCTGATAGCTATAGAGATCGTCCACAGTACTGAATGTTTAAATGTGTAGCCTTTGTTATCTGCAGTTTGCCAGTTCACAACTAAAGATGTCTGTTGATGTCTCCACACATGCTATAGCACAATCGAGAGTCAAACAAAAGAATGTTGTAAAGTGTTGTACTTTAGCATCGGCACTTACAATGAACAAAACATAGTAAATGATATAAACACAGAACACAGTTCAGTTACAGAAATGAATATTATTGCTTCTGTGCCATGCGACGGCACAAGTGTCATGTCATTAAAATGATTCCCTGGCCCTTTATTATATTACAATCTTATGCATTAACCAACACAATATATTTTTGAATGTAGCTCATGGGGAGAGTCCTGATAATTAACATTTTATTTGATTTAATGTGTGTGTTTTTTGTTTTTATTTGATTACACAGGAGTGTGTGTTGGCATTAAGGAACACAATTTTCCACCTTTAAGTAAATGATTGCTTTTGAGCCATGTTTGGGAGATGTGCCAGTGCACTTTCAATTTAAACACAAGTGCAGTGACTGGGAACATCTTTTTAGGATTAGAGACCATGAGTTTTCTTTTATTTAGGACAGCTGCTTTCCACAACATGCTTGAGAAGAGCCAGAGACTTATAAAGTAAAACAATTTTTTCTGGGGATATATATTGGCTCAAATACGAAGTAAACTAAATATCTTCACCAGGAAATAGTGACTGAAGCTAGTAAGGCTTTCTTAAAACAAAATCTTGAAATATATTTTAGGAATCATGTAGGGTGAAATTTTAAGGGGCATCTGGAAGGAATACAACCACACTGGGATGCAAATCAGAAATGGGAAAAAATCTAATTGGGGATACTGGATGCTACTGAGACATGTACCAGATTGCAGAACAAAAAGGAAGAGCGAAAAAACGAGCTGGTTAAGTGGAGGGTCTTAGAAATGGTGACGGCTAAAAAGCAGCGTTCAAGAAATACAAGAAATCCAGGAAGGAGGATAGGGAGGAGTATATAAAGAGGTCCAAGGAAGTTACCAGGGTAGTGAGAGCAGCTAAGGCCTCCAGGGAATTGAGGCTGGCGAGGCATCAGAGACGGGAAAAGGACTTCTTCGGATACATACAGGAGAGAAGGAGCTGCAGGGACCAGATAGTTAGGATCAGGAAGGACGAGGGTGGGCAAAGAAAGGGTGGATCAGGCAAAAGCACTGAATGAGTACTTCTGTTCTGTATTCACAAGGGAGAAAGGTGGGCAGCTACACGAGGGGTGGGCGGGGGAGGGGTAATGGATGGGTGATCACTGAGGGTAGGGTATTGGAGGGTTAAAGGCTCTGAGGGCGGATAAGGCACCAGGACTGGACTGCATACACCTCAGGGTGTTGAGGGAAATGGCTGAGATCCTTTCTGGATCGCTGATGGAACTGTTTAATACCTCCCTGGACACAGGGTGCATACCGCATGACTGGAGGATGGCCCACGTGGTACCCATCCATAAAAGTGGACCAAAGGATAAGCCGGGTAATTATAGGCTGTTAAGCTTAACTTCCATGGTGGGGAAGAAAAATTACTCACCTTAGTAATTGCTTTTCTTCTCATGGAGTCTTGCTATATTATGACTATATGCAGTCAGCCACTGCAGCTGAACTGCCCCGGAGAGGAAAGAGTTAATGCCAGAGAGTCTGGAGTTCCACAGCACGAGGCGCTATACCAAAGTTTATCTGGCCAGTTTCAAATGAAACTGTCAGATCTTTACGAAGCTAACACTAAGCAACAAGTCTGTGTGGAAAGCTCTACACTAGCTAAGTGACTACCTACTAGTAGGAATAACAACAATATAAACAACAATATAAACAGCAATAATAATAATAACAATGAATAATAGTATTATTAGTTTCTCCCTAACAAGCACTATTAGACCCCCTTCCCCAAGACTCAAGTCCAGGAAGGGGCCAACATATTACTTAAAACAGAAATACCTAATTCCCTAACCCTATATAAAGGGGTGAAGGAAGAACTAAAATGGCATGACACAGTGCTTGCACTAATTTGCCACCCTACCCAAATAGAAGTTCTGAGAGGGGCAGGAGGGAGGGTGGTCATAATAGCAAGACTCCATAAGAAGAAAAGCAATTACTAAGGTGAGTAATTTTTTCTTCAAACACCATGAAGTCTTGCTATATTATGACTATATGCAGATTACACAGCAGTACCTCCATGGAGGAGGGTCAGAACCTACTTAGGAAATAGGCTCTGAAGCACAGCTGTGCCAAAACGAGCATCTCTCCTGGACTGAATATCCAGGGAATAATTGGTAAAAGTGTGAACTGTTTTCCAAGTAGCAGCTTGACAGATTTCCAGAATGGGAATATCTCTAGCAGCCGCTAGAGATGCAGCTGTACCCTGGTGGAGTGAGCCTCAGTCCTGGGGGGTTCTCTACCTAGGTTTTGATAACAAAATTGGATACAAGAGACAATCCACCTTGCAATTATCCTCTTAGTGGCAGGTTTCCTTTGCCAACCTCGCCATAGGTAAGGAAGAGTTGGAGGGATTGAACCTGTGACCCTTGATGCGTTCCAAATAGTAGCTTAAGGCTCTTCTGACGTCCAAGCTGTGCAGACTCCTCTCACCTGAGGAAGAATGCTCAGTGAAAAATACTGAAGAGAGATGGATTGGTTCAGGTGGAAATCTGAAACCACTTTAGGCAAAAACTTTCTGTTAGTCCTGAGGACTACCTTATCTCTGTGGAAAGAGATAAAATCTTCTTCCACTGACAGGGCCTGTAGTCCACTTATGCGTCTGGCAGAAGTGATAGCCACTAGGAAAACAGTTTTCCAAGTCAGAAACTTGAGCTCTGCTGAGGACAGAGGCTCAAAGGGGGTTGCATTAACTGAGCAATGCAAACATTCAGGTCCCAAGCGGAGCTGGTTCTCAAAGGAGGGTTGGTGAAGTAACCCTTAAAAACTTGGAAAGCACAGGGTGAGAAGAAAGGAAGCAGGCTTCCTGCTGACAGAAAAGCAGAGACAGCTGCCAGATGAACCTTTAAGGTAGCTGGCCTAAGGCCTAAGGAATTTAAATGGACCAAATAGTCCAGTAATGGGCAGATCAGCAGATTCTGGGATAATCTGCTTCTCAGAGTACCAGATGGAAAACCTTTTCCACTTAGAATTGTAAGTGGTTCAGTGGAAGGCTTCCTTGAAGCCTTGTAAATATCCAAAACACCTTGAGAAAGGTGTAGTCAGCAATTCTAACTCCTCAAGAGCCATGCCTTGAGATGGAGGGATTTGAGGTCCGATACCACACTCTCCCCTGTGTACAGGCCAGTAAGTCGTGGACTCTGGGCAAGCTCAGGGCAGGGTGGACTGTCAAGGACAGAAGCAGTGGTACCAGGGCTGTCTGGCCCAATCTGGAGCAATCAGAATCACCTTGCAGGGCTGAGATCTGATTTTTACTAGTACCCTGAAAAGAAGGGGAAGGGGGAAAGGCATACAGGAACTTCCCTTCCAATCCAACTGAAAGGCGTCCAGGGGACTGATCCCAGCACTGGAGGCCTGCAACAAAACAGAGGAAGTTGGTGGTTGTCTGGGGCTGCAAAAGATCTATCTGAGGGTGCCCCATCTGGCAAAGACTGACCCCAGCACCTGAGGATTCAGAGCCCATTCGTGATGGCCCTGAGAAATCCTGCTGAGGGCATCCGCCAGGACATTGTCCTTCCCTGGAAGGTGAACTGCTATCAAGGAGGTGTTCAGGAGTAAGCCAGAGACCACAACTTCATTGCTTCGTGCACCAGGCTGATGACCGAGTGCCCCTTGCTTGTTGATGTACCACATTGTTGTGGTGTTGTCTGTCCTGACTTGAACTACTTTGTTCTGGACAGAAGCTGAAAACGCCTGAAGAGCTAAAAGGACAGCTCTGAGTTCCAAAAGATTGATGTGGAGCAGAGATTCCTGGGGAGACCACACTCCTGAGTGGACAGGTCGCCTAGTGAGCTCCCCACCCTAACAGGGAAGCATCCGTGGTGAGGGTGAGGGAGTGGAAACGGAATGAAACAAACCCCTTGTTTTAGATTGCTTTGATCCTGCCACCAGTGTAAGGCCAGGATCAGGGTTTGGGTCACTGGAACCAATTTGGAAAGGGGTCCCTCCTTTGAGACCAATAGGCCCTCAAATGGAACTGAATGTCCCTCATCTGGAATCTTGCTCCTTGCACTACAGCTGTGGAAGCAGCCATGTGCCCTAGGAGTTGCAGAAAATGCCTTGCTGGTCGAGAGACCCGCAGGGTAAAGGAGGATGCCAGGGCAATGAGTCTGTCTACCCTTTCCGAGGGGAGAAATGCCCTGGCTAACTTTGTGTCTAATTCTGCACCTATGAAAGTTAGTACCTGAACTGGTTCGAGAACTGACTTTGGTAAATTCAGCAGGAATCCCAGGAAGTGAGAAGCTGCTGGGTGACTTGCAAGTGGGATTTTACCTGATCTGGGGACTGACCCACTATGAGCCAGTCGTCCAGGTAGGGAAACAGCGCAATCCCTTGCCTTCTTAAATGAGCCACTACCACAGCTAGACATTTCGTGAATACCCTTGGCGCAGAGGTAAGGCCAAGGGCATTGCCCTGAACTGGTAGTGGCCTGAGGGTAGTTCAACCTGAGGTACTTTCGGTGAGAAGGCCTGATCAGAACATGAAAATAGGCATCCTTGAGGTCCAGGGAAGCTAACCAGTCCCCTGGCCTCAGGGAGGGCAAAATCACTGTCAGAGTTAACATTTGAACTTTGGTTTCAAAAGATGCTTGTTCAGGTACCTTAAATCTAAAATGGGCCGCCATTCTCCTGTCTTTTGGGGTAAGAAAGTATCTTGAGTACAGCCTCTTGCCCTGATGGCAAGGAGGGACCCTTTCTACTGCTTTGCAGTCCAAAAGAGAAGAAACCTCTGCTTCCAAAGCAAGGGCTTTGAAGGATTTGTAGGTGGAAAATGTCTGGCTCTCATCTTCGAAACTGTTTGAAGCTGAGAACCAGACCCTGGCCTATTACCTCCAGAACCCACCTGTCCGAGTTAGGGACACCCAGTTCTGGCTGAAATAAACCAACCTGCCCCCACTGGTACAGGAGAATCGGCCCTGGGCACCCCATCAGGGTGCCTGCTTGGCAGTAGCCTTAGGCTGAGCGGAGGGAGACGGTTTACTTGTGCCCTTCTACCTCTGCCTCTAAAGAAGCCCCTCTGTGCAAATGCAGAGGAGGCCTGAAATTGGTAAAAGGCCTGTGAAAGGCCTGCCCCTACCTCTGGGAGCTGCGCTCTCTGTGGAGTGGCATGCCCTCCTCTAGCCTGGGTACTTTTGTAGGTAGTTCTGTATTCATCCATCTTTTCATATAGTTTTCTGTTTGTTCCCCAAACAGAGAATTACCCATAACAGGAAAATCCATAGCCTTTGACTGAGTATCTTGGACAGATTAGTGCATCTGAGCCATGCCAACCTACGGAAAGCTACAGAAGTGGCCATGACCCTAGAGGAAACATCATTAACATCAACAGCAGTATGAAATTGAACTTTAGAGGCTTCAATGCCATCAGCAGCCACCTGTTCCAACTCACTAGCCAGCTGGCCATGGGCCTGCTTGGCTAACTGCAATACTGTGTCCCACCTAGATTTCTGATATCTAGCCACATAAGCCATATAATTTGCCTGCCTGGGTCCCAAAGAAGCTGCCATATACTGTTTTTTCGCCATGGCATCAATCTTCCTGGAATCCTTATCAGGAGGATGTGAGGCCAGAGGAATATTAGCCTTGTCACAGGCTGCAGCTTGTACCACACCTACATGACTACACTGCTCAGCGAGGAAGTCTGTATCAGAGCCTGACAAGGTATATCTTCTGTCCATTTTTTATCTACAGGAGGGACAGAATGAGGATTTTTAAAATCTTTGTTGTTTGCTTCCTAAATGACTTATGCAAAGGAATAGACAACCTCCTAGACTCTGGTATATCCATCATTTCTACATAATCAGGCTCCTTTACCATCCACAGCTTCCTCTAAAGGAAGCTGGAGGGTTTCTGCAACCTTTTGTAAAACATAAAATGAGAAGGGGACTCAGACAGAACAGGAGGAGATTCTAAAGGTCTGTCTGGAGAAATGTCCGTTCATGGGCACGTCCAGACCCTCCCAGCCACACATGTAATGATCAAATTGTCCTCCCTCTCCTGTGGTTCATAAAATTCCTCAACATCATACTCCTGAACCACTGGCACTGAACGAACCAACCTTTTACCAACTGTAGGTGGTCTGGCAGGACCCTGAGACAGTGACTGGACAATCTGTATGGTTTTAGCTATTTCTGCAGCAGTTGGAGAGACAATTTTGGACTCAAACCTACTGATTTCTTTGTCTTTTTCACTGAAACTGGTTCCTGAACCAGCCTTCCTTTTGCCCGAGGAAGTCTCGCCTGGTCAGAGGGCATCTCCTCTGGTCCAGTGGGTACTGGACCGGCTGGCCATCCGGGTCAGTGGACTTCTTGGCCTCTCGCCCCTGAGCCGCCCAATCTCTTTCCAGGGTGGCTGCAGGAAATTTTTACACACCTGGCAGTCTGACAGGAGGTGGTCAGCCCCAGACAATAAACACAAGTGTGTGGGTCAGCCTTGGCAAAGGCTTCCCCACAGACATCACAGTGTTGAAACCCAGTGGGCCCGGTTTTTCTTTTGGGTTTCTCCAGACATAATGCAGCCTAACCAAAAACTTGCCTTTGATGGCAGCCAGGCAAGACACCTTTTATCGTGTTCCTAACCGTGTCACGGGTATTTGAAAACCTATTTTAAAAGCAAGGTTTTTAGAACCGATAAGAACCGGAACTGCACTCTAAAAGCCCAACCACACTTTAAAACGTTAAATTAAGCAAACCGATCGGTTCAAAACCGAACCGATAATTGAATTTCCACAGACTTTAAATTTTCTACTTACGGTTTACCAGATAGAGCTTTTAACCGAAATGCGGTAAAATAAATTTTTGCCGGTTCAAATGAATCAAAATACTCGCTTGAACCGAGAAATGAACCGATGTGAAGGAGCTGATCTCTGGAGCGACTGTTCAGTGAAGCGGAGTAAAGAATCTGACAGTTTCATTTGAAACTGGCCAGATAAGACTTTGGTATGGCTCCTCGCTGTGGAACTCCAGACTCTCTGGAGTTAACTCTTCCTCTCCGGGCAGTTCAGCTGCAGTGGCTGACTGCATATAGTCATAATATAGCAAGACTTCATGGTGTTTGAAGTGGATGGAGACAATACTTAAGGAAAGGCTGGTGACATTTATGGAAGACAATAGACCCTAGGATAGTCACCAGCATGGGTTTGTCTCCGGAAAATCCTGCCAGACGAACCTAGCTGAGTATTACGACTGGGTCACGAGAGAATTGGACAAGAGTCATGCGGTGGATGTCATATACTTGGACTTCAGTAAGGCCTTCGATTCGGTGCTGCATAGGAGGTTGGGAGGAAGTTGGATACATGGGGTCGGGACTAAGATGGTTAAATGGATAGAGAACTGGCTGTAGGGTAGACAGCAGAGGGTAAGAGCAGTGGGGGAGACTCTCATCTCCAAGGGCTGTGACAAGCAGGGTGCCACAGGGATCAGTACAGGGGCCAGTGCTGTTTGGAATATTCATATATTTTATGAAGGCCAGGAATAAGATCAGTCTATTCGATGATGCCACCAAATTGGGGGTGGTGGTGAACGATATAGCAACTTGGCAGGGGCTGTAAGACGATCTTACCAAACTGGTGGAGGGTTGGAAGTGTAGCAGTTGGGGTTCAGATGAAAAAGTGCAAGTCCTGCACTTTGGAGCAAAGAACTCAGGGAGGAGTAACCAGCTGGGAGGGTGCAGCTAGGTTCCACCGAGGTGGAGAGGATCTAGGGGTGGTTGTAACAGGAAGATGAACAACGAGAGCAGTGTAGGAGGGCGGCAGCGAAGCCAACAGGATGCTGGGTTGTATCACAAGTGGGATCTCCTCCAGGAGCAGGGAGGTGATCCTGCCTCTCTACAGGGCATGGGTCAGGACGCACTTGGAGTACTGTGTGCAATTCTGGCCATATCTGAAGAAGGATGTGAAATTACTGAAGGGGTACAATGCAGGGCAACAAGGATGATCCAGGGATTGGAGAACAGACCATACAAGCAGAGGCTGAGAAAGCTGAACATGTACTCCTTGGAGGAGAGAAGGGACTGGGGGATATGACTAAGACCTTTCTTAAGTATGTAAAGGTGATAAACAAAGCAGGCACTGAGGGAATACTTAGGTTGAGGGAGGGGAGGGACATGAGAGGCATGGCCTTAGATTGAGGGGGAGATTTAGGATGGAAATGAGGAGACACTTTTTCATGCAGTGGGTCGTGGCAGAATGGAATGCTCTACTGGTGGGGGTGGTACCCTGTACGATAGTGGGTAGTCTCAAAAGGGATGGGACAAGGTGGGGGTATTTGGGAAGGGAGGGGGTGGGGCAGCTGCAAGGTAAGAGTGCTCATGCACACTCGAGCAGACTTGATAGACCAGGTGGCCTTTTTCTGCTGGCAAATCTGTATGTACGTATGTAGAGGGTTTAAAATTAAAATTCAAATGCAGTAATTTACAATAAGTGCTGCAATCAGAGATCACACTTTTATCTTATTTACAGACTATTTAAATAAAAACGTATTGATCAGAGAAAAGTGTGTGCTGGAATTGGGGCAGTGTTTTTATTTATACAATATTTGGTTAGTGGAAATTTGGGAGAAGCACATACTGACTGATATAATATTTAGTTGACACACAATTGAATATAATAGTATTAATGCTTGGGAGAACTGGGGCTTTGCACTGGAACTGGTGGCTAGGCAATGGGGAGGGTGGTTTGGGCAACATACTGGACTGTGGGGACTCTGGGGAGGGGCCAGGGTGCAACTTACTGGCATGGGGAGGAAGTAACAGCAAATTCTGTTTCAAATGACATTCAAAATGTACCAAATTTAAGAAAGTTTCTGGGTCTCGCAGCCCCAGCCTGTTGTATTCAGGCATGGGCACGCTGAATATCTTGCACTAGCAACACCTATGGCATCACAGGGAGGTGCCTGGGGAGTTACCAGTCAGGTGGGTGGGAGGAGCCAGTTTGAAGACATTCCGCATTCTTAAAGGGAAAAGACACTGCCAGAATGTGTAAACAGAACATCATATCCATGTCCCTAGAACTGCTGTACACTTAATGTTTCCATTTCTACTTTCCCTGCTCTGTCAATGCTGCCTTGTCGTGACAGTGTGAACCACAGATTCTCATATTCTAACTTTACATCATCAGGCAAACTAATCTAGGGCATGCTGCATTTCTCATACAGCCACCCACCACACCTCCTTTTCTCCTTATATTTAGGCAGTGACATGAAAACTGCCTTCTCCATACTACTCAGAGCTACATCTCGGTCTGCTGACGTTCTTTTTTGTTTCATTTTGTGTCATTCAGCTGAATGCCATTTATGCTGGAATGTTACCTCTGTTTCCAGGCTAAGAAGCTATGGGCCTGGTGCTCCTCAGAGCAGCCACCTGCTGACTCTCAATCTCCTTAGCATGCACTTCTGTGGCAGCATAGGTACCTTCAGCACCTCAGTGAAGACATCCGCATTTCCCAGGTGGTTGATGGCACTCAGCTGCACCTCGTGCCTCACAAGCCACCTCACAATCCACCTGGGGCATGTGGCAATTTAACATTACGGCACACCTTGTCGTGTCTTATTGCTTACTTATAATTTACGATGTGATACTATGGGAATTTTAATTCACTTCCCAGGTGGTTGAAGGTACTTGGCTGCACCACATGCCTTACAACCCACCTGGGGCATGCAATTTAGCACTGCCACACACCCTGCCGTATGTTATTATTCACTTACAATTTACAATGTGATCCTATGGGGAATCATATATCGCGCTTCCCAGGTGGCTGAAGGCACTAGCTATGCCTCATTTCCTACAACCACCTGGGGCATGCCGTATTTAGCAATGCCACACACCCTGTCATGTGTTATTCCTTACTTACAATTCTATAATGTGATCCTATGGGAATTTGTAACTGCAATTCCTAGGTGGTGTGCAAGTGTGCATGTGTATCCATGGCTACAGGAGCGCTGGTCTACAGTCAGAGGCTTCTATTATAGATATCTAACCAATCTTAACTTAAAAGAGAGTTTATATACTTTTTAACAGAGGATGACTGATTTTAAACCTCTGGCAGCATGTCCTCACTACATTCAACACGGCTCGGTTGCGCTACATTACTACAATGGAACTACCTCACTCCCTCTTTCTATAGTCTGCTACTTCCTTCACAGATATATCTAAATAATCTTAAGTTAAAAAGGCAGTTTGATACCTTTTTTTTTTTTTTAACTACACAAGATGCCTTATTTTAACCTCGGCCAGCATGTCCTTTACCAACATTCACACGCACAGTCGCATAAAGCATCTAGTACCCCAGGGCTTCTACACCAATAGCGAACATCCGACATTGACAAATGCTTGTTTCCTTGCTGAGATGTGAGAAGGAAGTAAACTCAGGGGCAGACTTTTGCTGATTTGTTCCACACCCATTTGCCTGGGGTGACAGAGGTACAATAGAGGAGGAAATGGGAAAGTGTTCCTACACAAGAATGTCTGTGGCAACTCGCGAGGAAGACTTTTAAGGACTCAGTCTCAGATATCTTGTGACTGTCAAGACCAGTCACATTAGAGGACAGGGGCTCACTACATCTCACAACACAGAATCTTCAACATGCAAGTTTTCTATCAGTGCATTAACATGACATGATGGACAGTTACACTACCCTTCCTATAGGCGGAAATCAATCTTCAGGTTTATCATACACACCAATGAATTATTCATATACTGTACAGTACCTGCATTTTTTTATTACTTCAGGGGTATCCTGATCCCATATAGAAGGCCCGCTATACCAATGATGTAATACTTACATGCTGTGACCATTTGGTTTGTGACCTAGAAAAAAAAAACAAACGAGGGTCCACATAACTAAATAATGTTCCTTTAGCTAATAGCTATTTCACAGATACAGCAAAAGTACAGTTACTTAAGAGCTTACGTATAGTAGATCTTGAGAGGCTCTTGCAGTAGGTAATTACATATAAGACTGAAACCCGGCAGGCGTCCAGGACCGGAAAAATTTCTCAGCTAGCAGTCTCTGGTGGGGGACTGCCCCAGGTCAGGTGACCAGCGCAGGCGACGTCAGTAAAGGGGCGGTCCACCACAACTGCCTTCCAGTTCTTTCCAGCCAGAGGACAAAAAAGGCAACGAGAGAGAAGTGGATATTTCCCTCCTGGAAAAGGAGCTGAAAAGCTAAGGGTGATGGAGGGCAGAAGAGATTACAGACAGAAGAGCTCTCTGAAGATCTACAGTTACGGTAAGTTCTACGTAACTGTACTATCTTACTGAGAGGGAGGTTCTTGCAGTAGGCAATTACATATAGGACTGAATCCCAAGCAGTCTGGAACAAAGACAAGCACCGGGAGGAGGAAAACTACCAACCAACAGAACCTCCAGCTGTAAGGTTCTTAAGAAAGAAGACCTTGCAGAACAGCCAACCCAAAGCCTGCTCTATGGCGAGAGGCAATGTCCAAACTGTAGTGTTTCAGTAAAAGTATGGACCAAAGTCCAAGTTGCAGCTGTGCAGATATCTGCCGTTGACACATTCTTGAAGCAAGATGCAGAGGCAGCTACTCCTCTGGTGAAGTGACCTCTGACCTGACCTGGAAGGGTCTTGTTGAACCTGTCGTAACAGAAAGTGATACAATGAGCAACCACTTGGATAGGCATTGCTTGGAAACAGCATTGCCCTCTCTTTGTGAGTAAAAAGACAAAAAGCTGATCAGATTTCCTGAGATCCTTAGTCCGAGAGGTGTAGTATCTAAGTATTCTATGAACATCCAAACTATGCAGGAGATACTCCCTTGATAGGAGTGTTGCATAAAGAAAGCAGGTAGCTCAATGGATTGATTCAGCGTAGATTCCACCACCATTTTAGGGAGAAACTTAGAGTTAGTGCATGAGCCACCGTTCCTTGTGGAAAATTAAGATGAGAGTTTTGCACATCCAGGCCTGAAGCTCGGAAATTCGACGAGCTGAAGTAATGGCTATTAGGAAGAGAGTCTTCTAAGAAATGAACTTCAAGTCTGTTGAAGCTGCCGCCCAAATTGCCGCTCAAAGGGAGGCAGAGTAAGCTTCTGAGAACAAAGTTCAAATCTTAAGGAGGAGTAGGAAAGCAGATGGGGTCTTAAATGACGGACCCTCTAAGGAAAGTCTTGAGACTTCCAACTGTGAAAGATCTGTGTAACCCCCTGCAAATGGGGGTTCCCAAAAGACTTCCAGGAGCTTGCTTGAATGCTCCAAGCCTGAATGGTGTTTGGCATTTAAGCCATTTATCAGTGAGTGTTTTTAGAGCCTCTGGTACTGTCTTTAAGAGCTGTCTGCTTGCAGACATAATTAGTTTGTATGGGGGACTGTGTGTTTCTTTGATTGAGTACCACTCGAGCTGCTGCCAATTCACTTCATTTTGCAGTCACTAGGAGTGCAAAGGGAACCTATCTGAAAGATGTAACTGTTTGCCAGAAATTATTTAGAGTAATAATGAAATTACAGTTTGTCTAACCTGCTTTTTTGCAGTCAGAACTGTGTCTGCTAGTTCTCCATTCTAGTTTTGAACTGCTGAACTGGACCAATCAGTGTGGGGTAAGCTAGCTCTAAAATGGTGCCTTGGACGAATCAGAACTTGGACTCATAATCTGAGCCAGCCACAAGAGGATTGTATGGGCAGTGACTCTGGGAGATGTAGTTTATACTTCAGTGCCTTTTGGACCAACAGCAGCAGTCTATTGTGAGTGACAGCCAATCCAGTCAAGAACTGGGAGGAACTCAAAGGAAGTGCCCGTTTTGTCGGTTGGAGTTTCAGTTGAGCTTTGGCAGTGAAGAAGGAAGGAGCCCTGTGCTTTTCAGTGTGCAGTTTAGTCAAAAACGTGTGTAAGGCCCAGAGTTCCGGTCTGCAGCTTGTGTAACAGCTTGTTAGGACTGAATCCGTCCTGTGAAAAGAATCAAAGGATCTCTGAAGAGTAGAAACCAGGCTCACCCTGTAGAAGACTGGAGGAATTGCTGAAAATTGTACTTGGTCTGTCAGGAACTGAATCTGCTGTGTGTTCTCCCGGGTATTGTGCAGTAATTGCGATCGGGATACAGATGCAGCCTGCCTGGTATAGTGCTTTCTTTTATATGGATGTGTGAAGAGGTTTGTGTACCTCAAGTGAGCCCTGCTGACATTGAAGGATCCTATCTTATTTGGAGGTCGTGAGTACTAATTCAGGTCGCTCCCTGTTGAATTGCCACATTAAATCCAAATGGAATTACTGTACTGCTGACTGTTTAATTCTCCTTTTCTCTGTGTGAAAGGGCCCCTACCAGCTGCCACGGTTTGGACTAGCCACTAGGGCTTGGGTACCCAGGACAGTAACTGATAGGGATAGGCCTGTGCACAGAGCCATAGGTAGATTATTAGAGTGATAAGCTAATTAACCTGATTTCCCCTGTCCTTGTTATATCCCCTAAATAAATCAGAGCTGCTTGTTTCAGCAAAGGTTATACTGCCTGAGGTATTTGTCTATGTTAAAGTACTGTACTGTGATTGTTGCACTGTATCTCATTTCACAGGAGGTCCCAGTGCGGAACCAGACCTGGGGGTAAGTGTATACTGTGAAGGTAATTCTGATATATTGTGTGGGCCACTAGTGGAAGAAGGGGTTGCAGTGTCCCAGAGGGCTGTGACCAAGTTAGTTTAACTATTGCAAACCCTGACCTCTGGGTGGAGGCACCCGCCATTGGATCCAGGCCCCTCAACCTGTTAGTGGCAAATCAGGCAGGGGTAGTAGCCCCAGGATAGCGCCATCTAGGGGTTACATCTTGAGGCTCACCGCTGGGATTGTGTGTCCTCTAGTGGCCATATTTACGAACCACTGTTAAGAAAAAAATGGGTACCCGACAGAAGTGGCTGTGCACGGCTGGTGGAGGGTGTACTGGGGAGGAGATCGACCCCCAAATGCTATGCTTATCCTGGACATCCCCTGGGTATCAATACGGACACTGTGCAGGGAGTACTTTCCAAGGTGGAAGGTTTACAGAACCCTGTGGTGGGTCGGTCGCATGCTAATCTGCTCACCCACACTTTCCTGGCCTAGTAGAGTTTAAGGATCCCATAGATAGCTCCAAAGTGCCACAGACCATTACCCCAGAGGGAGCCCTCACTGCTTGGAGAGTGATAACTAAGGACAGTAAGACCGGGGAATCAGCCCCACCACTATCTGAAACTTTGAGGAGAAATTTGCTGAATGGTTGCTGGGAGAGGGAAAACTGTGGAGGACTTGAAGAAACTATTCTTGCCACCTGGGGTGTTCCTCTCCCAACACCCTCTCCTGCTCCAGTGCCCGTAATGGTGGCTGAACCAATGCAGACTCCTATTTCTGCACCTGCCATTAGTCACCACTCTTCGAAGGTTGAGGATCTTCTCTGGCACCCTCCCAACCCCCAAGGGGAGGATGACTGGGAGACCTGATAGACTATGTTGCCCCCAAGTGCTAGAATGGCAATGCTCGGAAGGCGAAAGCGAAAGAGGGTTAGTGAGAGCCTCGAGGTCCTGCCCTGGCTACCATGCTAAGCAACGGGCCAGTAACCCTGAAGCGACTGCACAGGCCTATCTTGAGGCCTTGAGAATGTGTATGGGAGCCCAGATTCTGATGAGGACCTATGGTGGAGAGTAAGAAATGCACAACAGTACCAAGGGAGTTGTTGTCTGTGTATGTCTCTCGGCTGGAAAAATTGTTGCAAGAATGCCTCAGAAAGGGTAGTTTGCCAGCGATTGAACTGGACCGAACCAGACTGGACAGAATCCTTAAGTCTGCCCTTCTCAGAACTGCTGTTGCTTCAGTTACGCCTGGCAAATCGACTGGAATCCCCACCCTCCTATGATGAGTTAATGAGAGAAATTCGAGGAGTTGAGAAAAGGCGACCTCGGGAGGTACCTGCACCAACAGCTGTGGCTACGACCCGAGTGACTGAGGGTGACCCATCAAGTGAAGTTCAGGGCAGAGGTTGACAGTCAATGAGTGCTCTGACAAGGAAAAGATATGCCACAATGGAGCGAACTGTTGAGAGAGATCCGAATTCAAAAACAGTCCTTTATGAAGGCCACGCCTGAGTCTGGGCCTGACCTATATCCGACTGCATCTGCTATGGGGTGGGGGTACCACCCATGTATCTCCTGCTGATAGCAGCTCCAAACTCAATTCCTTGACCATGGAAGTGGAGAAACTGACGAGATGTCTCCAAATGCTTATCACGCCCAGACAGAGATGGCACCCAGGTTTCAGTTAGTAATACCCCACTCTGGCTCCCAGTGTGGCGCCTCAGCCAGCTCAAACTCCAGAAAGTATGTTTTGCTATAATTGTGGGAAAGATGGGCACATGAAAGGGAATGCCAGTCCCAAAAGACACTGACAAAGTTGCATATAGGCTACAAGGAGAGCTTCGGAGAAGAAATCAGTGGTTAAGAGGTGCACGACATGATCCCAGTGAGGGCACCAAAATGCTATTCATCGCCCTTTGTGGCATGGTCAGTTGCCCAGGCCCCACTACCGCCTCTCCAGACTGGTCAGAATAGTGGTCCCTCCATGGAGACCACTGTAAAGGTGAATGGAGTGTCTACAAGAGCTGTATTAGACAGTGGCTCCCAAGTGACAATTATGTTCCAGGATTGGTATCAGAAGCATTTGTCAGACGTACCCTTACAACCATTAGAAAGGACTGCATGTATGGGGGTTAAGTGAGAGAATACCACCCCTATTCCGGGTATATCAATTTGCTGTCTTTTCCCCACCTCCGTGGCTGGAGTGGCCGAACAAGTAGAGACCCTAGCCTTAGTGTGCCCCCCACTGGACTGTATGATGGTGTCCCTTTGTTGATTGGAACAAATGCTCATATGTTCGGAAGGCTGGCACAGTTGTGTTATGAAAACAGGGGTCAAAGACTAGTAGAGCTTTAAGAGTTCGGCTTTAATTAAGAAGGCCTGAGGCACAGAGAGATGCTGAAAAACAGAACCAGAGGAACGGTCGAATTGTATGGAAGAAGGATCCTGAGTCTCTGATCCTGGCGCCAAATGCCCAGTGTACCTTACAGGAGAGGTCCGTATCAGAAAGGATGTTAAGAATAAAATATTAATGTTGGATGCACCAGGCGATGGAAAATTGCCAGAGGGACTGCTGGTCAAGCCTAGTATTTTGCCCGCTAGAGCCCATGCTTATGCCAGAAGGGTAATGGTCCAAGTTCATAATGTGTCTGAAAGAGACATTCGAGTAAACAGAGGTTGCATCCTGGCTAATGTGCATTGTGCAGACACTGCAGTGCTATCCAGCAGCAAGAGTTCAAGGAAGAATGACAGAGTAACGCCTGACTTGTTTGATTTCAGCGACTCCCGCTGCCAGCTGAATGGAAAGTGAGGATCAGTGAGAAGCTTGCCCAGAGAGACCAGGTGTTTTCTTTAAAGGAATGGGATGTAGGATGCGCAAGGAGCTGAGCACAATATCCGGCTGCATGACGAAAGACCATTTCGTGAGAGGTCTCGACGCCTGGCACCTGCTGACATAGATGATGTGAGACGGCATCTGCAAGAGATGTTAGCTGCTGGTGTAATACAAGAATCCAGAAGCCCTTATGCTTCCCCATTGTGGTAGTGAGGAAAAGAATGGAACAGTAAGGATGTGTGTGGATTATCGCACCTTAAACCGCGGACTATCCCTGATCAGTACACAATGCCCGCATTCAGGATGCTTTGGACTGCCTAAGCAGGGAGCAAGTGGTTCTCTGTGCTGGATCTCCGCAGTGGGTACTACCAGATCCCGATGACCCCAGAGGACCGTGAGAAGACGGCCTTTATCTGTCCGCTTGCTTCTATGAATTCATGAGGATGCCTCAGGGATTTCAGGTGCCCCAGCCACTTTTCAACGATTGATGGGCGTGCAGTGGGGACATGAACTTACTAGAGTGCCTGGTATACCTAGATGATGTTATTGTGTTTGGCAGCTCACTGGAGGAACATGAGAGCAGATTATTTAAGGTATTGGACCGACTGGAGGACTTTGGCCTTAAACTGTCCATTGATAAGTGTCAATTCTTTCAAACATCAGTAAAGTATGTGGACACATAGTATCCACCGAGGAATAGAGACCGACCCAAGTAAAGTTGAGGCCTTGACCACCTGGCCACAGCCCAAAAATCTAAAAGAACTGCAAAGATTCCTGGGATTCTGTGGTTATTATCGGCGCTTCATCAAGGACTATTCAAGAGTGATCCGCCCTTTACTTAACCTTACTCAAGGGTATCCCCAACCCACAAAAAATACTAAAGTCAGCGTCCCTCAAGACTGAAAGAGTGTATTTTCATCCGAGTGAAGTATTTGGGGCCCGCTGGACTCCTGATTGTGAGACTGCTTTTCATGAGATCATATATCAACTTACCCATGCTCCAGTGCTGGCCTATGCCGATCCAAGAAAACCTTACGTCCTGCACACTGATGCTAGCTTGCAAGGGTTGGGGGCTGTGTTGTACCAAGAGCACGAATGGCCTGAGACCAGTGGCCTTTGCCAGTAGAAGCCTGACCCCATCCGAAAAGAACTATCCTGTACATAAGTTAGAGTTCCTAGCTTTGAAGTGGGCTATTGTTGACCAATTCCATGAGTACTTGTATGGGGCTAAAATACTAGTAAAACTGACAATAATCCTTTGACCTATGTGCAGACCTCAGCTAAGTTGGATGCCACTGGCCATAGGTGGCTTTCTGCATTATCTACATATGACTATGCTCTCAATCGAGCAGGTCTGAACCACATAGATGCTGATGCTCTCTCCGAGGCCTGTTTCCCAGAATGATTGGGTCCGATTGGCAGAACCTGACATTCGGGCACTCTGCGGAAGTTTGACAGGGAGGAACAAATGTCCACGGACGAGAGTGGACTGCATGGTGGATTGCTTGGGAGCTCTGAGAATTGCATACCTGCTGCTATTGCCACTTTTCTGCAATAGACATTGGTGCACTGCCTCAGCTGGACAATGACAGTATTCGAGGGCTCAATCCCTGATCCCATGATCAAAGCAGCTTTAGAAGCCCTCTATGCAGGAAAAGATGTGTCCAAATTACGCTCCACTGATTTGAGAACTGCACTGTTATACAAAGAAGGTCCTAAGTTGAAACTGATCAATAAACTGTTATACAGAGAAACAGTAGACAGAGGGGACAAGTAGACAAACAACAACTAGTGCTGCCCACTGCCTTTCGAGACTCAGTACTGAGGTCCTTGCACAACCACATGGGGCACCTTGGTATAGACAGAACACTTGACTTGGTGAGATCCAGATTCTATTGGCCTAAGATGGGGCTGATGTGGAGCAACACATTCGAACTTGTAGTCGCTGCTTACAGAGGAAAGCTTTGCCCCAGAGGGCTGCCCCTTGTTAACATCACCACCAGTGCACCCATGGAGCTGGTCTGTATTGATTTTCTGAGTTTGGAGTCAGATCAAAGAAATATCAGTAATGTGCTGGTGGTCGCTGACCATTTCACGAGATATGCCCAAGCTTTCCCACCAAAGACCAGAAAGCATCCACTGTGGCCAAAGTACTTGTAGAAAATTTTTGTTCACTATGGGCTCCACAAAGAATCCATTCTGATCAAGGGAGACTTTGAGAGTCGTCTGATCAAAGAGATGCTTTCTCTGTGGGGAGTCGCGAAAGTCCAGAACCACTCCTTACCACCCCAGGGGGACCCACAGCCTGAACGTTTCAACCGCACTTTGCTAGATATGCTAGGCACCCTGCACCCAAAGGACAAGCCTAGATGGAGCCAACAAATTAGCACCCTGGTACATGCTTATAACTGCACCAAAAGTGATGCCACTGGATTCTCCCCTACCGCCTGATGTTTGGAAGAGAAGCTCGACTACCAGTAGATGTGTGTTTGGGGTCTCCTGATGGGGTTCAAGCTGACAACTATTTACAGTATGTGCAAAAGTTAAAGGCCCAGCTAACTCTGCGTACTAACTGGCTCAAACCATGGCTGCCAAAAGAAATCTGGCCAACAAAGAAAGGTATGATAAAAGGTGAAAGCACAGGAACTCCAGGAGGGAGATCGGGTATTGCTAAGAAATCTGGGACTGCATGGCAAGCACAAGATTGCTGACAGATGGCACCATCTCCCTCACATTGTAGTGGGCAAACTAGATGATCTGCCAGTGTACAAAGTAAGGCCTGAGAATAATTCAAAAGATGTAAAACAATGCATAGAAATCATTTACTGCCCATTGGACAAATCTTAATTGAGTCTGAGCCCTAGAAGATGCCCCTCTGGACCAGTGACTAGAGCTGCTGCTAAGAAAAGATCAAGAAAGTCTGCACCTACAGAAGCAAAGTTAAAGTGTTCCCTCCACAAGTCCCAGTTGAGCATGACTGTCAGTCTATATCGAAAGAAAGTGAGAGACTTTGAATACTATCCTTCTTACGAACTGAGTCAATCGTTTTGGGCAATCCCCTAGTCAATACTGGAGACAAAGCTGGGCCTTCTGGACTGTCTAAGCCCCAGCTTGTCCCTGGAGCCAGTGCTCCCAGAAAGTGAAGTGCAAAGCATCAGATCAGATGAAATGGAATCATTGTGCATGGTTGAACTGTTTGAGCTTTCAGGAGGAAATGATAGATTGGGGCAGACTGGTGATACACCCGAACAAGAAGAGTATTTTGAGTGCCCTGACAGTCCACTGCCAGTGTCTGAAAGCTCATGCGAGCCAAATGTTGTGGACTCAGAAACTGTAACTCCTGGAGCTGAAAGTGCCCCAAGTTCTAGCCTCTCTACCCCAGGAGACTCCTGACAGGTGAGGACAATGCTGAAAATGAGGCTCAGAGTGCAGAGACTGTAACAGTTCCCCTAGAAAGACTGGTCGAGCTGTAAAGCCTGTGGTGCACCTCAGTTATGATTCCCTTGGGAGGCCTGTGGATTTGCCTCTCAATGTTGTCCATAAAGGAGTGTATGTGTCCCCAAGCTCATTGCCCAAACTGAGCGTCAGTGCTAACTCAAGTTACTTGTGTTGCCCTCTAAGTATGGTGCCTTGCCCTGTCCAGCCCCAAGGTAACTGATAGGAAGGGCCCCCTCTTCAGGTTTCATGTACAAGAGGTAATAACTTGAGTTATGGTACAATGTGTGTGTAATACTGTGTAAAGAGTGACGTACTACAATGTTTCAGAAATGTGTTCTTGGTAAATGTTATATTGACTGATGATTACATGTGTGAGCCTAATGCAAATGTATACGGTTGCAGTTGAAACTTATGGGGTACTTGCTTGACGCTGACGCTAAGCTTTCCTAGGCTAGGAGGTGTAAACCTCTGCAAATGGGGTTCCTAAAAAGACTTCCAGGAGCTTGGTTTGAATGCTCCAAGCCTGAATGGTGTTTGGCATTTAAGCCATTTATCAGTGAGTGTTTTTAGAGCCTCTGGTACTGTCTCTTTAAGAGCTGTCTGCTTGCAGACATAATTAGTTTATGGGAGACTGTGTGTTCTTTGATTGAGTACCACCGAGCTGCTGCCAATTCACTTCATTTTGCAGTCACTAGGAGTGCAAAGGTAACCTATCTGAAAGATGTAACTGTTTGCCAGAAATTATTTAGAGTAATAATGAAATTACAGTTTGTCTAACCTGCTTTCTTTGCAGTCAGAACTGTGTCTGCTAGTTCCCCATTCTAGTTTTGAACTGCTGAACTGGACCAATCAGTGTGGGGTAGCTAGCTCTAAAATGGTGCCTTGACGATCAGAACTTGGACTCATAATCTGAGCCAGCCACAAGAGGATTGTATGGGCAGTGACTCTGGGAGATGTAGTTTATACTTCAGTGCCTTTTGGACCAACAGCAGCAGTCTATTGTGAGTGACAGCCAATCCAGTCAAGAACTGGGAGGAACTCAAAGGAAGTGCCCGGTTTTGTCGGGTTGGAGTTTCAGTTGAGCTTTGGCAGTGAAGAAGGAAGGAGCCCTGTGCTTTTCAGTGTGCAGTTTTAGTCAAAAACGGTGTAAGGCCCAGAGTTCCGGTCTGCAGCTTGTGTAACAGCTTGTTAGGACTGAACCTGCCTGTGAAAAGAATCAAAGGATCTCTGAAGAGTAGAAACCAGGCTCACCCTGTAGAAGACTGGAGGAATTGCTGAAAATTGCACTTGGTCTGTCAGGAACTGAATCTGCTGTGTGTTCTCGGGTATTGTGCAGTAATTGCGATCGGGATACAGATGCAGCCTGCCTGGTATAGTGCTTTCTTTTACATGGATGTGTGAAGAGGTTTATGTACCTCAAGTGAGCCCTGCTGACATTGAAGGACCCTATCTTATTTGGAGGTCGTGAGTACTAATTCAGGGTCGCTCCTGTTGAATTGCCACATTAAATCCAAATGGAATTACTGTACTGCTGACTGTTTAATTCTCCTTTCTCTGTGTGAAAGGGCCCTACCAGCTGCCACGGTTTGACTAGCCACTAGGGCTTGGGTACCCAGGGACAGTAACTGATAGGGATAGGCCTGTGCACAGAGCCATAGGTAGATTATTAGAGTGATAAGCTATTAACCTGATTTCCCCTGTCCTTGTTATATCCCCTAAATAAATCAGAGCTGCTTGTTTCAGCAAAGTTATACTGCCTGAGGTATTTGTCTATGTTAAAGTACTGTACTGTGATTGTTGCACTGTATCTCATTTCACAGGAGGTCCCAGTGCCGGAACCAGACCTGGGGGTAAGTGTATACTGTGAAGGTAATTCTGATATATTGTGTGGGCCACTAGTGGGAAGAAAGGGGGTTGCAGTGTCCCACAGGGCTGTGACCAAGTTAGTTTAACTATTGCAAACCCTGACCTCTGGGTGAAGGCACCCGCCATTGGATCCAGGCCCCTCAACCTGTTAGTGGCAAATCAGGCAGGGTAGTAGCCCTGGGATAGCGCCATCTAGGGTTACATCTGTCTTCAAAAGGTGCATGGTAAGTCGAGATAGCCACCATGTGACCTTCAAAGAGGAATGACTGAGACCCAGGTCAAAGAGATGATGCATATAGTCCAGGACTCTCTCAACAGGGCAAGAGAAAATCTCAAGTCCTTCAAGAGGCCCAAATCGAAAAATGTTTCCACTTCATGGAATATGTGGACCTAGTGGACAACTTCTGCCCTCCACCAGAATATCTGCGACAAGCGGAGAAACCCTCGGGCGGGCTTCAGCTACGCCTGCAGGAGCCATGCAAGCAACTGAAGGGATTTGAGACCTGGATGCACCAGGGTCCCCTGATCCTGGGACAGCAAATGCTGTGACAGAGGAAGAAGTGGAGGTTCCTCTGAAAACTGTTGCAGAAGAGAACCAAACTTGCCTGAGCCAGAATGGAGCGATAAGGATCATCCAGGCTCCTTCTGAACTGAGTTTGTGTAAGACTCTTAGAATTAAGGGAACTGGAGGAAGGCATAGACGAATCTGTCCTTCCAGTTGAGAGACACAGCGCCCTGCCAGAAAATGCCTCACCCTGGAGCAAGCGAGAAAAGGCAGGATGTTTTGTGCTTAGGGGACGCGAACAGGTCTACCTGAGGGGTTCCCCAGCGCAGGAAGATATTGTCTGCTACCTCTTGATCCAGTTCCCATTCATGTGCCTTGGCTGACGACTGACTGAGGTGATCTGCCAGAATGTCTTCCACTCCCAGAACATGAACTGCTGTCAGATGAAGGTTGTATTGAACCGCCCAATTTCAAACTCTCATTGCTTCCCTGCACAGAGGGTAGGAACGAGTTCCTCCCTGTTTGTTAATGTACCAGAATATGCGTATTGGCCATCTGGATTGCTTAGATGGCAAGAACGCAAGAGTTTAGAGCCTGGAGGCGTATAAAACTGCCCTGAGCTCGAGCATATTGATATGAAGAGTCTGCTCTAGACTGGACCAGGAGCCCCAAGTCCTGTGAGACCCTAGATGGGCTCCCAGCCTTCTCCCAAGGCATCTGTTGTTAATGTTTGGGATGGGGGCCTGAAGCAGAAGGGAATTCCCGGCAAAGGTTCTCTTGCACCATCCACCACTGCAAGTCCTGGACCATGGGATCGAGACCAGAACTTCCTGGTCTAGGGTCATCCAATATCTGGTCCCACTGAGACCGAAGCGTCCACTGAGAGATCCTCATATGCAGCCGTGCAAGGGACTGTCGGAACAGCAGCCGCCATTATTTTTATTTTATTTATTTTAGTCTTTGGTAACTGGGTAAGGCCCACTAGGCACAAGTGCCTGTTTTCAGGGGTGACCTGGGAGCACTGGGCAGTTAAGTGACTTGCTCAGAGTCACACAGTATGCAAGTGGAGGTTGTAAGAACCAAACTCAGGTCTGGTCTGCTGGATGTACTAAGCTCGTTCACACCTCATTCCTCTAACCTCTAGGCTATACTGCTAGCCCATGAGCCCAAGAAGACGGACTGACTTGGCGCTGACCCATCTGCGACTGGACAAGAGACTCGCTGAACCTGGAGGGTGTCCACCTGTCCCGCGGCAGAAAGGCCTTACAAATGATCATGTCCAGGATCAGCCCCTATAAACTGGAGCCTTTGGCAAGGGACCAGATGGGACTTGGCTTGGTAAATGGTGATACCCAAGCTGGTGAAAACCTGCAGGTTAAGGGAAAGGAGACAGAAGTCCCTCCTGGAAGGGGCCACCAGGAGCCAATTGTCCAAGTATGAGAATACCTGCACCCCTGGGTAGCAGGTGGCGCCATCACAGACAGACATTTGGCGAACACTGGGGAGCTGAGGAAAGACAAATGGGAGGGCCTTGAATTGGTAGTAGTCCCCGGAAAGAAAAACGAAGCAATCTGTGGTGGAAGGACAGATGGGAATATGCAGTAGGCATCCTGCATATCCAGCGCACACAGCCACTGTCCCAGCTGAAGGAGCAGCAGAAGGTTCTGCAGGGAGAGCACTTGAACGCCTGTACTCACTTAACATGTTCAGGGAGCTGAGGTTTAAAACAGGCCTCACATCTCCTGTTTTCTTTGGAACTAGGAAGAAATGGGAATAGTAACCTGTCCTCCAAAGGTGGGTCGAGACTGGCTCTATCACCACCTTTGAGAGAAGGAGGAAATTTCTTCTAGGACCAGAGGAAAATGTTCCGGGAGTAATTCGACATGGGGGTGGTTTTCTGGGTGGTTTCTGAAGAAACTCGATTGAGTGTCCTGCTGCTATCAGTTGGAGCACCCAAGCATCTGATGTAATCCTCTCCCAACTCGGTAGATGGAAGGAGAACCTCCCTCCTACTGGTTTCTCTGGAGGTCCAGAGGCTGTGGGAGATGAAAGGAGTCAGGAGCTGTGAGGCAACGTCGTAACTGAGCTCCTGCCGCTTTTTGGGCGGGGGGACTTGGCAACCGGAGGATTTTGATGTTTGTTGGCACGCTTGCTAAGAGATTTTGCTTTAGGCCGTGAATGCCTGTGAAAAGGGTGACGCTGTCCCTGAGGAGGCCTGTACAAAGAGTCAACAGACCTAAGTGCAGTGCCTCTCTTGCAGGTCACTGATAATGTCCTTGACATCTCCACCGAACAGCACAGAACCCCTGAAGGGTGCATCCTGAATAGCGGATTGCACCTCCGGGACCAATCCTGACACCCAGAGCCAGGCATGACGCTGAAGACCTACTGCGAAAGCTGAGCTCCGACCTACTGTGTCCACTGCATCGACATGGCACAGAGCATGTGCCGACTGGCCAAACAAGCATAACGGACTAGATCAGCCACTTCCTGCTTGGTCTGAGACTCAGCAAGAAAGTCCAATTTGGATTCCACCTGACTCAGGATAGTCTGCTGGTAGTCCCCATTTGCACAACATAGTTCAGGGCCCTAATTCCCAGTGTGGAAGAAGCGTACACCTTCTTCCCATACTGGTCCAGAAGACGGGATTCCTTGTCTGGTGGAGATAAGCTGAGAGTGGCACTAATCATGACCCAGTCGGCCTTGGGGTGTGTATTCAAGGAATTCACACCCTCCGAGCCTGGTATAGCCATTCACCTTCCTCGGAAAGGGGTGGCTATCGCAGACGGTTGTTTCCAAACAGTGGAAACAAGGTCGGCGGGTGGCTTAATCCAGGGTGGAATCAATGTTGGAGCAGTTTCGGGCAGATCCAGGTGGCAGCGAGTTTCTTCCGCTGTGGATCTGGCTCCAGAGATTGCCACTAGTGGACCTCCTGGATCTTTCTCAGTAGCTCCAGAAAGGAAGGATCTTCCACAGGAGACTTTGGAGGAGTCCTTGGCCTGGAACGGTCTGGAGACGTGGCTTGTCGGGATCAGAGCATCCCGAGTCTGACTCTGAGGTCTCGAAGAAGAAGAAGAGGAAGACTCCTCCCGCTGCAAGGGAGGAAAGGACCCCTTGAGCAAACCTTGGGAAGCATATCCTCCCCACCCATGGTGCTTGAGGGTTCACCTCTGGTGTCGGGTAGGGGGAGGAGTCCTGCTCCAGCACAGGGATCCTGTACAGGGTCCAGTGCGGTAGATGGCTCTCCACCTCACTGTTGAGCTGAGCCTTGGCCTCAGCCCACCAGGCAGCCAGAGTCTCCTTCAAACCCACCAGCGGCAGGAGAAGTAGTGGAGAGGAGGGGATATGGATACTGAGGGGTATCCGTGGGGGCGAATATCCGTTACTAATGGTGGGAAGCCCAGCGTCGGGTATTGAGGCGTCAGGTATTGCGGTGTCAGATAGGGTCGGCGTTGGGTACTGCAGTCCGGGTAGGATGGCATCGGGTAGGACAGAGTGGATGCCCAGGAACCAGGGGCTCTGTCAGCGCAGAAGGCTCCAGGAAGAGGCCCAGTGGGCGGGCCAGGGAAGCGAGCCCCGCCGGCACCGGCCCAGTGTTTGGGCAGGCGTCCGTAAAGGGATGTCGCCCGCATCGGGTAGGCTGGGCCGGAGCTGGTGTCCGAGGGTCCGCGTCAGGGAATCCAGCCTGAGGGAGGGAGACCTGATGGCAGCATACTGACATCCTCTATGTCGCCCGGGAAGGAGGTCTGAAATCCTGGGATCTAGCAGGGGAAACGAGAAGCCCTGCATGCAGCGGCGGGTGCTGCGGTCGAGCCTGGAACGGGCGGATTGGTCGATGGGATCCCAGCGTCGACTCTTGTCAGTATGCTCGACCAGAGAGTCGAAAACCGCTTCTTTACCGGGCGGGATCAGGGTGGGAGTTGAGAAGCCAATGTCCCGACTTTATCAGATCAGTGACTGACGAACGCCATGGTGGGAGGAGGCCTTGACAGATGGCTTGGGGGCCGATGCATCCCCGAAGGGACCGGTGACTTATTGGCACTGTCCGGCGGACATCGGTGGCACTGGCATCCGACTTACCAGACCCACTTGACCCGGAGGTTCGTGAGACAGTGGCCTTCCAGGAGTGGTAGCCTCCTTTTTCTGAGGTTCCCAGGGGCCCAGCATGAGCCCAATGGGAGGGACGCTGCTGCCTTGGACACCAAGATGGCTGTCGAGGGTCAGTTCCGGGGACACATTATCTGTAATTCTGTGACACCAGCCAGAGTTGCGGTAGCCATGGAAGTGGAGTCCCAGTCCTAGTGCTTCTCCTTCCTCTTGCGATGTCCCTCAGGCAAAGTGGAGGCCTGCCTTAGCTTCTTCAGCTCCTTCTCCATGGAGGCCATCTTCTTTTTTAAAATATGGGCTTCCAGAGACTGCTGCCTCCATTTACGGGTGGTGGCGTTAAATTGCTGACACTCCTCCACCGGGGTGATCCGGGCCTAGACAGAAGAGGCACTGGGAGTGAACATCCTTATGCAGGAGATGGGCGTTGCACGAGTCACACTTGTTTTTTATGCAACCGGATGGTGAAGGAATGATATACGGCGTTTCAGCGAAAACATTTTGAAAAAACGAGAAAAATTTGGTTTACAAGACCGATGATTGACTGATAGCAGAAGAACTTAACTGTGAGGCGCTAAGACAAGCAGGCGGCAGGAAAGAACTGGAAGGCAGGTGTGGGGGACCGCCTTATATATTAACGTTGCCTGGCGCTGGGTCACCTGACGTGGGGCAGTCCCGCCACAGACCACTAGCTAGAAATGTTTCCTGGGGTTCTGACACCGGCTTCAGTCCTATAAGTAATTACCTACTGCAAGACCCCTCTCGAAGTAAGATCAGTAATTGTACTATCTTCTTATAAAACAGTAATGACACACACTGACCTAATATTATTATCGAACGTGTTCACCCTCCTTTCCATTATACAGTATGCTTGCCAGTGCTCTATCAGAAACATTGCCACGCATCCTACTGGGCCATATATGCCTCATAAACAGATGTGAAGATCTCCAAAGCAGAAGATGAAAAAATCTCTTTCTGAAGAAATCAAGCTCCTAGACTCTCTGTATGGAGGAGGAGTAAGGAAATACAGGTTACTCACCTGTAACAGGAGTTCTAGGAATGGGATATGTTGTTCATCCACACTTATTGGCAGGTTCCTTGCGCTTTAAATCGTGCGGAAGGTCTTCAAGCTGGCCTCCCACCCACCCGGTGGTAAAACTCTCAGCTCTGCCTCATGACGCCAGATCTAGTCCACTGAAGCCAGGTTGCGCGTCGACGCCAGGGAGGTCGGTGGGTCGTGCTGGATGAACAACATATACCATTCCTAGAACCCTGTTAAAGGTAAGTAACCTGTATGTCTAGGGACATGGATATGTTGATCAATCCACACTTATTGGCAGACTCCTAGCAGTTCTCCGGGAGGAGGGAGGCAAGGTGCACACCCTGATACTTACTTGGGAAATAGACTGAGAACTGAGGCCCCAAAACCAGCATCCCGGCATGACTCGACGTCGATGTGGTAGTGGGTAATAAAGGTATGTGCTGACTTCCAGGTAGCAGCCCTGCAGATATCCTAGATAGGGACATCCCTGCAAGCAGCTACGATGCAGCTGTATGGCGGTAGAATGAGCTCTTATCCTCTGGAGGCTCCATGCCCGCCAACCTATAGCAGAGCTCTATGCAGGAGGTGACCCACCTGCATCGTCCGCTTGGCTGCAGGTCTGCCAGGTGCGGCTTCAGCGTAGGTGACAAACAGCTGGTGAACCTCTCCCGAATTTCAGCCATCCGTTCCTTGTAATAAGCAAAGCTCTTCTAGGGTCCAGAGTATTGGAGCCTATATTCGGCCTCTGAGGTGACTGGGGTAGAACACCGGCAGAGTCAACACCTGGTTAAGGTGAAACTCCGACACCACCTTCGGAAGGAATTTCGGGTGGGGGCACAGGACAACCTTGTCCCAGTGGAAGACCAGATAAGGAGACTCGATGGAAGCGCCTGGGCGCTCCCATCCTTCTGGCTGGCTGGACAGCCACCAAGAAGAGTCTTCCACAACAGGTGGAAAATATCGCACCTGTGCATTGGTTCAAATGGCTTGCCCATGAGCTTGGCCAATACCAGCAGTAGATCCCATGGAGGTGGAGGTTCTCACGCACCGGAGGAAATGTGGTCAAGGCCTTTGAAAAGCACCGACCACCTTCTCCTGCGCCACCGACAGCTCGCGGCCCACGCCCGGTAAGAAGAGATGGATGCCAGGTGAACCTTAAGGGTAAATCGACCGAAGCCCTTGCTGAGAAAGGGACCACAGGTAGTCCAGGATGCTTGCCAAGGAGCAGGAGGAAGGGTCCAGGCCCTTGCCCTGACACCAAATGGAAAATCTCTTTCATTTGAAGCGCAGCATTTTCCTGATTGACTCCTTACAGGGCGCCTCAGCGATGTTGAGGACCTCATCGGAAAGACCCAAGGCCTGGAACTCCAGCCGCTCAGGAACCAGGCCGTCAGGTGCCAGGGATTGAAGGTCCGGATGGAATACCTTCCCTGGTTGACTGAGATCAGGTCCGGGCGGGCTGGAAGCCGCCTCGGGAGACTGGAGCTGAGGCTGAGGCTGAGGAGATCTGGATAGCAGAACTGGCAGGGGCCAGTCTGATGCTACCAGTATCACCTGCACCTTGTCCTTCCTCGCCTTGAGAAGCTGCTTGTGGATCAAGGGAAATGGGGAAAGGCGAGAAGAGGCCAAGGGTCCACAGCCTCGAGAAGGCATCCCCTGCAGCGAGCCCTGCTGAGGGGGCGGGCATGGAACAGACTCAGCTTCGCACTCTCCCTGGAGGCAAACAGGTCCACCTGAGGTGTGCCCCAGTGGGAGAACAGATCTTGTACTACCCCGGCAGGAGAGACCATTCATGAGGCAGCCCTATCCGGTTTAGGGCATGGCCAGGGTGTTGGAGGCTCCTGCCACGTGAATGGCTAGGAGATCCGCCTCCAGGCTGTGCATGAGGACCATTTGCGGAGAGCTGCCTTGCATAACGGCATGGGCGCGTCCACCCTGGCGGTTCAGATAGTACATGGTCGTGGTACTGTCCGTCTGGACCTGAACCACTTGACCGGCGAAGGCAGTGAGAGCTAGGTGGACCACTCAGAGCTCCAGCAGGTTGATATAGCATCGGGACTCCCAAAGGGTCCAGAGGCCATCGCTCTGTGCTCCCCAAATGGGCACCCCAACCCATCAGAGATGCATCAGTCGATAGAGACTGTCGGCTCAGGGTGGACAATGGGATGCTCTCCTGCAGATGTGCGGAGCGGTCCACCACTGGAGAGCATTCCACATCTCCTGGGTCACTGTCATGGGCTGGTCAAAGGAGGCGCAGCGTTGTGACCACTGGCTGGCCAGTCCCCACTGAAGGGGCGCATGACATGCGGGCCCAATGGACCACGCTGGTGCAGGCGCCATGAGGCCCAGAGGCGCGAGGAAGTCCCAGGCAGGCGCGAATGCCCAAGCAGAAATGATTGGGCAAAGGAGGAAAGAACCTCGGCCCTGTCCGCTGGGAGCCGAGCTCTGGCTCGAAGAGAGTCGAGTTCTGCCCGAGGAAGATTATCACCTGCTCGCACAAGTTCCGACTTGGCCTCGTTAATGAGGAGGCCAATCTGAGAGCAAACCTGGAGGCCAGATCTCTGGACCGCTCTGCCTCCGCTCTGGAGGGCTGCAATCAGCCAGTCATCCAGGTAGGGGTACACCGGACCCTTCGGTGCCGGAGGAATGCTGTCAACACTGCCATGCATTTGGTGAAGACCCTGGGAGCTAGGAAGAGGCCAAGGGCATGGACCAGAACTCTGAAGGATCCTTCCGCTCTGAAGCGGAGGAATCTCTGATGAGACGGACGGATTGGGATGTGAAAGAACGCGTCCTGGAGGTCAGGGAACAGAACCACATGCCTCGTTCCAAGGATTTGATTATCTGAGCCAGAGTGACCATCCTGAAGGTCCGAGACCTTAGGAACCTGTTCAGGTCGTGCAGGTCAAGAATAGGCACCAGCCCCCGTCCGTTTGAGACCAGGAAGTACCTGGACACAAACCCGGGTCTGGAGGAGGATCCGCCACCTTCCTGATCACCTCTTTTTGAGGGCAGGGCATATCGGCTCGGCGGGCGACAGCAAGGCTGCTGACCCTGTGGCCCCGAGGGCATCGGCTCAAAGGGTGGAGCCTGCTCGAATTCCAGAAGCAGGCCTTTTCCTACCACCTCATACACCTAGCGGTTTGTGGTGATAGCGGACCAGGTGGAAAAGAATTGGTGGAGCTATCCCCAACAGAAGGAACCCAGGGGAAGTGACGAGGCTGGGGTGGAACCCATCACTGGGCAGGCTTGTAGGAGGAACCAGCCGAGGGACCTCCTGGGCCTTTACCTCCCTTGCTTCCTGTTGGAGAAGCGCCGGCTTGGTTTGGGAAGTAGCCTGAGCCTGCTGGCCCTGTTGCTGGTGCTGCTGGGCGGTTGAGATGCATGGGCGAAGGGCGAAAGGACTTCTGCTGTAGCTGACGGCAGCCTTTGTCCCTCTGGGCGGAGGTGACCGAGTCCAGTGTGGCATTGGCTTTTCGATCTGCTGGACGTGACCTTCCACTCCCAGGGCCAAAGAGATCAGTCCCTAAGAAGGGCGTCCGCCAACTGCTGGGTATCCTCCGTGAAGTTGGATATCCTCAGCCACGCCCTGCGGCGCACAGCCACCGCAGCCGCTACTGACCTGGCACAGGAATCACCTATGTCAAGAGCAGTCTGAAGCTGCTGCTTCGCCACCACCCTACCCTGGTCCCGCATCTGGCAGACTGTGGTCTGCAGGTCGGTCAGCAGGTGAGGGACAACCTCATCCAGGGAGCCCAAGAGGGCGTGGGAAAAGTGTGCCATCAGCACGGCCGAGCTGGCCTGTCGGAGGCCAAGGGAGGATGCAGCGTACACCTTGTGCCTGGCAAAGTCCAGCTTTTGGACTCTTTGTCGGGGGCTTATCCACGTCCCAAGCGTTACAGAACACGGAAAATACTATCGGTGACTAACCCCTCAGCAGAGGGTGTTCGAGAAACTGGGCAAAGAGCTGGTAGGGACCGCATACTTCCTGGCCATCCTGGCCGAGGGCGCAGGACAAGAAGCAGGCCACTGCAGAGCTCCAAGGCTGAGCCGACAATGGCCTCAGCCACGGAAAGGCCTCGTGGGGAATCCCCTCGGTCCAGTATCTCCATCAGAGGATACTTGGCCCGCTTGGACACGGGTCGAGCTGCATCCCGTGGACTCCGAGATGAGATGAAGCAGACCCAAAAGGACAATGGGCTATCGTCCAAAGACTGGCCCCGGAAGATTACAGGTCGACCTGCCTGGAGAACAGGGAGGAGTCGTCGTCGATTCCAAAGAGTCTGCGAAGAGCTGCATCAGCCCTGAGCCACCTCTACCTGCCAAGGATGGTCGGGAGTGAGGGTGACCGACAACCTGTGGGGCAGGCCGTGACCCGACCGAGAATCCTTGGTCGGTGCCCCAGACTTTGGCTGTGGGCGGAGGTTTCACCACAATCGGTGGAGCAGCTGGTTTTGGCCGAGCAACCCGGCCCTGGAAGCGGGCAACTCGACTGGGCGGTGGTTGCTTGAGTCATTCAGGCGACAGCCACTTGATAGCCGGGTCTGGACCGGAGTCGGCTTAGATCCAGACAACAGCAACTGCTGCCACATAAGCTCCTCGTGAGCGCTGACGTAATTTACTCCAAAGACTCCACTCATCCGAGGAAGAGGACGAGGAGGAGGCGGTGTCGCCGCTTACTTGGTATCGAGACCGAGACCGCCGATGTCGGCAGGAACGGCTTGACCGAGATGAGTCCGAGACCTCGGGGACCGAGGGCTGGTCTAGGAAGGGCGGGGACACCTACCTTCCCCTCGCTCGAACTTTAACCAGGGACCGCGCCCCTAAGGGCAAAGGCAGATCCTCGGTCCCACCGGGGAACTGGTGAAGGAGGGTTGTCGGCTTCACCAGTCGATAGCCTGTCTAACAGATCGAGAAAAATCTTGTGCGTCGGCGAGGAGTCTCGGCAGGCTGGCCTGACGGGGACACCGTGAAGCCAGCAGCCCGGAAATGCAACTTCGGACCCAAGTCACTGCCGGGTCCAGGGAAGGAGACCCTCCGCCTCCCACTTAACGCCGACGGAGGCACTTACTCTTTGAGTCCTTCTTCTTGGGCCTGGAAGAATGCCCGATGGCCCCTCTCCTTCGTGGAAAGGGACTGACAAAGCTCCTTGAGCAGGCCGTGACGAGGAATTCAGAGAGCGGGATAAATGCGCTGCTGAGGAGGAGGAAGATGTGGCCTGGGCCACCTCCTCCTCGAGGGCGTATCATCTACTCGAGCTGCTCAGTCAAGCCAGCTGATGCGGACACTGCCCAATGAGCCTCTTTGATTTTACCAGCGGAAAATGCTTCTCAGGGCGCCGAGCTTCAGTCGGCAGCGCGATCATCCAGGATGTTGGCCGAAAGAACGGCACAACTCGCGAGGCCCGCGGTCGTGATCTAGGCCAAGGCAGTAAACGACGCGGGAGTGTGGATCCATCCTGACATTTTCGCCCGTAAGGGCACCTCTGAAAGCCGGAATAGATTTGTCCATCGCAGCCGCAGGGAAGATGAAGACCGAGGTTTAGAAAACTTCAAAACCAATTTCGGACGATCCGAAGAGTTAGGATCCAGTCTAAAACACAGGCGCTAGGGGAGGGAACCTGAGCTTCAAGCGGTAAGGAAGATTCTGGCATCATGGGGCGGAGCCGAGAGTTTTACCACCGGGTGGGTGGGAGGAGCCAGCTTAAAGACCTTCGGCAAGATTTAAAGCCACAAGGAACCTGCCAGTAAGTGTGGATTGAACAACATATCCATGTCCCTAGAAAGTTATTTCCCAGCAGAGCTTCAGATAAGTCATTTTTGGACGTATTTTACGTCCAAAATCAGCTAAAACGCCCAAAAATGCACTATCTGGAGTCAATTGATGTCAGTAATATTTATGTAGTTTAATGCTGACGCTGGTTTTCTATAGTGTGGACGTCACGTCATAATTTGTTTTACTCAGCTCGAGATAGTCTAGCCGCCCACAGTGGAGATGACAAATGTGTTTTTCCTGTCCATCTGCTGCACGCACCATCCAAAATGGGCCGATAATGCCCTTCTGGCTCCTGCAACGGCGAGCGCCAAGTACATGCACCAACAATGATGACTGATTGAGTAAGGAGGAGGAGTTGGGAGCTGCTTTGCTGGTGGTGCTTGCTAAGTTTAACTGTGATGCAATGCACCACGAGTTGGCGGGAGAGTGTCGAGAGAGTGTGAGGTTGGTTTTGGCAGGCGGCAGGCCTCTCCGGTGGTGGTTGGTAAGTGTCCTCTTCAGTCCAAGCAGCCGACGGCACAGCAAAGCACCAGGCAGCAGAGTAGCCAGCAGGTCAGTTGCAGCTTTAGAGGAGTGAGGTGAAAAGCAGAGGAGTTCAGTGGACAGCGGCCATCAGCACAGCCAGCCAGCATCATCCCCAGCAAAAGTAGGCACCTGCTGGCAGGCTAGGACATTGTTTCTTATTTGGCCTTAAGCCAGGAACACTAGTCTGTACAAATACTGTACCTCAGGATGAATTAGGAAGACCGCCATTTTGCATTTACATCATGGTCTTTGTGGGTTGGGGTTTATCAGAGCAGGTGCCCACTGCCTAGCATATAATTTAAAATGCAAATTTGTCAGCAATCCCACCAAGGCAACATCAGTGGGGTCAGCACCAATTCAACACTGGGTACACAGGAACTTTATAAAGGAGCTCCTAGATTGGTTAAAAGGAAATAAATAATGTACACTGGGGGTTGTAAGTTCAGATCAGTAAGGCCACAAGTCATCAAAATCTGTGAACAATCCTCCTTAGCTATGGTGCAGTTTTTTGCCTTTTTCTCCTCTGTTGCTGCTATGAGTGGTTTACCTGTCAGGGAAGGGTGAAGGGTTAAGGGGATCCACAAGCAGAGGTTTCATCTTGATGGTTTTGAATGGGGGGCAGGCAGCCAGACCTGAACCTTACTATGACTGATTGAGGAGATCAATAGATATGGGAACAACTATAACTGGCTATGCCATGCCATACTTGTCCCTGTAGCTGTCCTGCATGGCTGTAGGCAATACCTGCCATATTTTTAATTCAGAAATGTGACTTGGTATGTATTCAAGAGACTAGCATGAAATCCACTAGCATGAAAGTACAGTTCGTAGAACTTACCGTAACAGTGGATCGAGAGGAGGCTCTTGCAGTGAGTAATTACATATAGGACTGGCGGCGCGGTAGGACCTCGAAAAAATTTCTAGCTAGCAGTCCCTGGCGGGACCGCCCCCACGTCAGGTGACCAGCATCTCACGACGCCGGTATAAAGGGAGGCCCGGACGCCCGCCTTCCAGTTCTTTCCGCCACAGGCCGGAAGGCCCAGGCAGTGAGAAGCGAATGTTTCCATTCCTGGAAAAGGAGCTGAAAAAGCCTAGGGGAAGGAGGGCGGGATAGAGTTATCTGCCAGGGCTCTCTCGAAGATCTACAGCGTAAGTTCTCACGTAACTGTACTTTCTACTCGAGAGGGCTCTTGCAGTAGGTAATTACATATAGGACTGAATCTCAAGCCGCCTGGAACAAAGAAAAGGCACGGGAGCAGGAACTACTCCAGAAAGTAGTACTAGCCTTGCAAACCTCAAGACAGGAGGCCTTGCAAAACAGCCAGCCAGAAGCCTGCTCTCGTGAGAGGCAATGTCCAAACTGTAGTGTTTCAGAAAGGTATGGACGGAAGTCCAGGTGGCGGCAGCATATGTCTGCCGCAGACACATTCTTGAAACAAGCCGCAGAGGCCGCTTACTCCTCTTGTGGAGTGGCTCTAATCTGACCCGGAAAGGTCTTGTGGTACTTGTCATAACAGAAAGTGATGCAATGAGCCAACCACTTCGACAGGCATTGCTTGGAAACAGCATTGCCTTCCCTTTGTGAGCAAAAGAGACGAACAACTGATTAGTCTTTCTAAGATCCTTCATCCTGTTGGTGTAGTATCTCAGAATCCGGTGAACATCCATGGTATGGAGTAAATATTCCCTTGATTAGGTACTGCGTAAAAAGGCAGGTAGCTCTATGGACTGATTAATGTAGACTCTGCTACTACTTTGGGTAGAAACTTAGGATTCGTCGAAGAACAACTCATTCTTTGTGAAAAATCAAATAGGGATTTTCACATAAGGGCCTGAGCTGGGAAATGCTTCAGTCAAGTGATGGCCACCAAGAAGACATCTTCCACTAAAGAAACTTCAGATCTGCAGAAGCTGCAGGTTCGAACGGAGGAAGAGGTAAGTTTCGAGAACAAAATCAAGTCCCAAGGGGGCAGGAGTATGGATGGGGGTCTCAGATAGAGGACCCTCTGAGAAAGGTCTTAGAGACCTCCAGTTGAACGCAAGCTTTATCTGTGAAGGGAACATGGTAGGCTGAGACAGCTGCCATGTGAACCTTCAAGGAGGAATGGCTGAGACCCAGGTCAAGAGATGAGCAAGTACTCCAGCAGAAAGGCCACTGAACAGGAGAAAGGCTCCACGTTCTTGGAGGCTGCCAACAGAGAATCTCTCCACTTCATGGCACAAGTGGACCTGGTGGAGGGTTTTCTAGCCTCCACTAAGATCTCCGCCACTTTTGGAGAGACACCAAAACGGATTGGGCTAGGTCTGCAGGAGCCATGCATGTAGTTGAAGGATTTGAGGCCTGAGTGGACCAGGGTCCCCTGATCCTGGGTCAGCAAACCTCGAGATAGAGGAAGAGAAGAGAGGAACCTCTGAATATTGTTGTAGAAGAGAGAACCAGATTTGCCTGAGCCAGAAAGGAGCGATCAGAATCATTCTCACTCCTTCTGTGGTTAGTTTCTGCAGTACTCGTGGGATCAGAGGAATTGGGGAAAAGCATAGATGAATCTGTCCTTCCAGTCTAGAGACAGGCGTCACTCAGAAGCGCCTCACTCTGGAATGAGCGAGCCAAAGGTGGGAAGTTTTGCAGTTTGGAGAGGCGAACAGGTCTACCTCGGAGTCCCCAAAGCTGAAAGATATCGCTCAGCACCCTTGGTCAATTCCCACCGTGTGCCAGAGCAGAGGAGCGGCTCAGCTTGTCTGCCAGAGTGTTTTCGACTCCTGGAACATGAATCGCCGTGAGGTGAAGGTCGAGTTGAGTTGCCCAATCCCAAACCCTCATTGCTTCCCTGCATAGAGGTAGGAACGAGTTCCTACTGTTTGTTGATGTACCACACACACATGTCGTCCATCTGGGACGGCTGGGTGGCTGGGAAGAATGTATTGGTGAAGGGCTTGGAGAACGTATAGCACAGCTCAAAGCTCGAGCACGTTGATGTGGAGAACTTGTTCCAGCTTGGACCATAAGCCCTGGGTCCGATGAGGGCTAGATGGGCTCCCCAACCTTCGCCTGATGCGTCTGTAGTCAGAGTCTGGAGGAGGAAGAAGAGGGACCTCAAACAGGTTCTCTCAACCATCCACTATTGTAAGTCTCGTACCATCGGCGATGAGATCAGAATTAATTGATCTAGATCATCCACAAGTTGATCCCACTGGGAGCGAAGAGAGTCCACTGAGAGATCCTCATGTGGAGTCGAGCTGCGGGGACCGTCGGAATATGAGGCCGCCATTAGCCCGCAGACGCAGGATCGACCTCGCCGGGGCCCTCCCAGCGCTCTGATAGCAGGGAAATCTGAGATTGAAGAGAGGCCGCCTCTGTCTGGAGCCAGGAAGGCCTTGCTCACAGTCGTATCGAGGACAGCCCCAATGAACTGTAGCCTCTGGGAAGGGTCCAGATGAGACTTGGAATGGTTGATGGTAATACCCAGGCAAGTGAAAACCTGCTGGGTGAGGGAGAGAAAATGCAGGAGTTCCTCCTGGATGAGGCTGCCAGGAGCCAGTTGTCCAGGTAAGGGAACACCTGTACTCCCATTGCACGAGGTGGGCCGCTACCACAGCCAGGCATTTGGCAAACGCTGGGGCCGAGGATAGACCAAAGGGAGCGCCTTTGAATTGGTAGTGGTCCCTGAAAAGCAAAACGAAGATATTTGCGAAGGAAGGCAAATGGGAATGTGCAGATAGGCATCCTGCATATCCAGGGCACAAAGCCATTGACCCGGCCGGGCGGGCAGAAGGCTCTGCAGAGAGCATCCTGAACCTTTTGTATTCTACATAAAGATTCAGGGAACTGAGATCTAGAATGGGTCTGAGATCTCCGTCTTCTTTAGTACCAGGAAGAAATGGGAATAGTAACCCGTCCCTTGAAGATGAGGGGACGGGTTCTATACCTGCCTCGTGAGAAGAGTCGAGATTTCTTCCCGGACCAAAGGAAGGTGTTCCCTTGAATAGGACGACTTCAGAGGGGGTGGCGGGTGGTTTCTGAAGAAACTCTATGGAGTGTCCTTCCGCTATAAGCTGGAGCACCCAAGAATCCGTGGTTATCTCTCCCGGAAGGTGGAGGGAAAACCTCCTCCTACCCGGCTCCTCCGGAAGGTCCAGAGGTGGTGGGAGAGGAAAGGAGTCAGGTGGTGTGGGGCAGCGCCGCAGCTGAGGCACCCGCTGCTTTTTGGGCGGAGGGGGCCTGGCAGCCGCTGGGGCCCGGCATTTAGTAGCCCGCCTTCCCTGGGTTTCGCTTGTGGCTGACTCCGCCTGCGAAAGGGGACGGCACTGCTGGTGTTGGGGACGGTACATGGAATCCACTGATTTCAGAGCCGTCCCCTTCTCTCTAAGTCGGTGATGATGTCTTTGACATCACCGCCGAAAGCACCGACCCCTGAAAGGTGCCTCCTGAATAGCGGATTGCACCTCCGGGACCAATCTGACACGCTGAGCCAGGCATGACGCCGTAGACTCACGGCAAAAGCGGAGCTCCATCCAGCAGTGTCCACTGCATCCACGCTGCCCGCAAAATGTGGCGACTGGCTGAACGAGGCAGAACGGACGCGTCAGCTAACTCCTGTTTGACTTGGGAGTCAGGTAAAGAGTCCAGCTTGGATTCTGCCTGGGTAAGGATGGCCTTCTGGTAATCCCCCATATGGGCGACATAATTCAGGGCCCGAATTCCCAGTGTGGAGGAGGCATAGATCTTTCTTCCATACTGGTCCAGGAGGCGAGATTCCTTATCTGGAGGAGACGAGCTCAGATGTTTTGGATGTGCCGACTGGCGTGAAGCGGCACTAATCACGACCGAGTCGTGCACGAGTGAGAGTCAAGGTAGTCTACACCCTCGGGAGCCTGATATAGCCAGTTAGACTTCCTGGGAAGTGGGGCTAATGCCGACAGTTGTTTCCAAATCGTGGTAACAAGGTGGGTGTGAGGCTCGATCCAGGGTGGCACTAAAGTTAGAGCTCATGGGCAGATCCAGGTGTTCAGCGAGTTTAAGTCGCTGAGGATCTGGTTCAGAGAGTGCCACTGGTGGACTTCCTGGATTTTTCTAAGCAACTCCGTGAAAGAAGGATCCTCCGGAGACTTGGAGGGGTCCCGGCCGGGGCTTAGACAGAGAGCGGGGCTCGGTCGTCTCTCGGAGCATCCTCGGAAGAGTCCAAGGAATCTGAGAGGAAAGAAGAAGAGGAAGAATAAGACTCCTTACGCGACTAGGGAGGAGCGGGTTCTCTGGGAGGTACCCATAACGCGTGTCCTGCCCTCTCTGGATCAGAGGAAGAGCCCTGGAGTCCGAGGCGGTGAGGGAGTGTGCCGTCTCGGACGTATGGGGGCGGTGGTGGCACCGTCGTCGTAAGGTGGCAATCTATCTCCTTGGTGAGTTGGGCAGCTGCTCGGCCCACCAAGAGGCCAGAGTCTCCTGCAGATCCACGGCAGCCGTGGGGTGGTGGAAGTGGAGGAGGAGGGAGAAAAAGTGTATGGGTTGTACCCGTAAGGCGAGTATCCAAAACCCGGCTGCGGAAACCCGGCGTCGGACCGTACTGCATCATCGGAAGGACCGACGCGGTACTGCGCGCTGGATACTGTGGTCCCAGGTGCGATGGCATCGGATAAGAGCCGGGTACCTGGGAGCTGGGGTAGCTGCCAGAGTAGACAGCCCGGTCGGCGGCCTGACGGGCAGGTCCACATTAGGGGCCTGGAGGACGGAGGGCCCACGGAAGGAGATATCCCTGCCGGCGTCAGAGGGACTGGCGTCGGAGGTACCAGTGTCGGGGCGGTGTCCGGGGCCAACGTCAGAGGAGGGTCTGACGGATGAGGAAGATCCCCGCATCACCGGGGATGAGAGAGAAATCCCAGGGTCAGGCTGGGGT